>OX038879.1:3215000-8223687 GCA_943789525.1 Agriphila geniculea | reverse complement strand
TTAGCCGAATTTAGGGAAAAATGGGTCGAATGAAGGGCATACGCGTCAGAATTTAGGAAAAATTGGGTCACTCGTCATATATTATTTTTTGTTAATTTTACTATTATTGTTTCCTTGATTTTCTTACAATTATTATAAAGAACAATCATGTAGCAATCGTAAATAATAAAAATTACAATGCTGTAGTTCAATTTTAATATAAATATTTAGATTTAATCTCTAAAATTGCTGACGTGGCCGAATTTAGGGCATTTCACCCTAGGAATGGAAGAGAGGCACCAAACAGGCGAACCGACCCCAGTCGGTGAGGGAGCGAGTGTAAATGAGACAACTACATACACGTCCGTTGGTGCGTAATGAGGCCCCGGTTAATCACTACGGTTTCGAGAATACCTGTGGCCCTACCATGAGTTGATGCAAACTGTTTACGTTACAGTAAACTGTCGGATATACTGCTCACAGTCAATACGAGTGAAAGAGAGAAAACTATAGTTTACTGTAACGTAAACAGTTTGCAACAACTCAAACTTGCACCGGTCTGCGCGAGCTCATACTAGTGATACTCGATCGTCGTATTTATGCCGCTGTTTCTTAGCGGACCTTAACTTATCTACTAACCCGAACTTCTCGCAACTCGATGCGAACAGTTGCAACCAATTTAGTGTGAAAAACGATCAAGTGGTAGGAGTGGCAGAAAATAAAACTTAAGAAACCCGCCAAGCGATAAAACTATTATGTATTATGGACGAAATGATATTTTCGATCTGTCACGGACGGAGTCAAGTGATGCGCAATTCAACTACAGCTATTAATGGCTAAAACTTCGTATGCTACTCACAAAAGCTGGTGATTTTTTTTATGAGGGTTTATTGCAAGGATAGAAACGAAGACGAGATAAAATATTTGGTGTAGGATTTTTTGTTGGCTAAATAGTCCAGGCAAAATAAAATTTTGATCACATTAAATCCTACAGTTCATTTTCGTTTTTCTAAATAAGGATTAGGGTTATTATAACATCGTACTATGGCTGCTTTTTCTCTCCACCATAAGCGTTATGAGATATAGGTAAAAAATATCTAATTTCTGGAAAGTAATGTTCATAAAATTCTACAGTGGAGATTTATGATGCGTTTGCTTATTTACATACTTAATATTTAATTAAAAAATAATCGATGATTTTATGTTTAAGGTTAAGGAGATAGGGTGCGTTACAATCATATTTTTGGAAAAAGTATAGTAATGTATCTTAATAAATCGTACACAAGGTGATTTTTTTATAATATGTTTTTAAGCTTAATCCAGGAGCATCTTTAAGTTTTCACTCCAGTGACTTTAATATATCTAGTGATTTTTATGTTTTTACGTGATTTTTGCCATTTATTTTAGCCAACAAAAAATCCTACACCAAATATTTTATCTCGTCTTCGTTTCTACCCTTGCAATAAACCCTCATAAAAAAAAATCACCAGCTTTTATGAGTAGCATACGAAGTTTTAGCCATTAATAGCTGTAGTTGAATTGCGCATCAATCGGACGGAGTCAAGTGACAGATCGAAAATATCATTTCTCGTCCCCAATACATAATAGTTTTATCGCTTGGCGAGTTTCTTAAGTTTTATTGTCTGCCACTCCTACCACTTGATCGTTTTTCACACTAAATTGGTTGCAACTGTTCGCATCAAGTTGCGAGAAGTTCGGGTTAGTAGATAAATTAAGGTCCGCTAAGAAACAGCGGCATAAATACGACGATCGAGTATCACTAGTATGAGCTCGCGCAGACCGGTGCAAGTTTGAGTTGTTGCAAACTGTTTACGTTACAGTAAACTATAGTTTTCTCTCTTTCACTCGTATTGACTGTGAGCAGTATATCCGACAGTTTACTGTAACGTAAACAGTTTGCATCAACTCATAGTAGGGCCACAGGTATTCTCGAAACCGTAGTATTAACCGGGGCCTCATTACGCACCAACGGACGTGTATGTAGTTGTCTCATTTACACCCGCTCCCTCACCGACTGGGGTCGGTTCGCCTGTTTGGTGCTCTCTTCCATTCCTAGGGTGAAATGCCCTAAATTCGGCCACGTCAGCAATTTTAGAGATTAAATCTAAATATTTATATTAAAATTGAACTACAGCATTGTAATTTTTATTATTTACGATTGCTACATGATTGTTCTTTATAATAATTGTAAGAAAATCAAGGAAACAATAATAGTAAAATTAACAAAAAATAATATATGACGAGTGACCCAATTTTCCTAAATTCTGACGCGTATGCCCTTCATTCGACCCATTTTTCCCTAAATTCGGCTAAGGTGAAATAAGCATGTTAATTAGGAACTTCAATTGTTTTTATTGACATTCAAATAAAATAATTAACATAATTATTATTCCGATCAACATTAATCATATTAGGCATAACAAAAATCTACGAAAAATAAGCTTAAATAAAAAATTATATCAAGTCTAATACTTGAATGCATTTATTGTATATTTATCAACATTAATAATTTTAGGCTTATTCAAAATCAACAAAAATATTGTTGGCTATATATTGTTCTTTATATGAGTATAACAACAATCATATCAAAATTATGAATGTTTATCAAAAACATCATTTATCAAAAATTAATAAACATAATGAATACAGTCACGTTCACACTAATATTTTTAATGCTAGGTAGTTCTATTTTTATCAGTTAATATATTAATAATAGTTATTTAGGAATTTATAGATTTTATTCAGAAGTTTTTCGTGAATATTTATTATTAATATTACATTGATTACCATTAAATATTATAATTTTAAAAATAAATTCAAATGTTGATTTGTGGTATCAAATATCTAAATTAAATTAATTTTAAGTTATTCAAAAGTTTTTATTTTTGTTTTATTTTTATTTTATTAAGGATATTTTTTATTTTATTATAAATAATTAAGTTCTTTTTTGGAGTGGAAAGTTTTTTCATTTAGATCTATAAGTATTGTAATAAAAATTTTATAAGATTGGATGTCAGCAATATTTATAATATTTGTTTTATAAATTTCTTTTGCAGTAATCTATTATAGAAAAAGATAAGTAGGGTAGGTGCACCAGTGAATGAACACCCCCCCAGTGAAGGAACAAATGTGTTATTTTTCTATAAAATAAGAAATCTTTTGTTTTCTACACGCAACAGAATTTTTTTAATGAAAATTATACTTTATTACCTTAACTGGCTGCACAGACGACTATGTATGTTCCGTACTTTCTAAATGGCGATTGCTCAAAGTAGACACGTTGTGTAGTGTTCCTGTTTCTATGGACCAATACTAAGAACTATGGTGCGACAACATATTTTGATAATAGCTTTTAAGTTGATATATGATTCATTCTACAAAGAAAATTAGTTTCTTAGATGTAATAATGATTATTTCGTCTAATAGAAAGCAGATTGTAAAGAATTTCATTATTTTAAACAAAATATAGGGGTGTTTGAGTACTGGATTAAAAAATTGAGAAATAATTAGTTAATGAACCAGGTGTTCATTCATAGGATCTAACGTATTTTTTGGTTTAGGCTTATTTTGTGTCTTACTTTTAAAGGAGTTTGTTCATATTTAGGGGATAGCTATAGTAAATCATTGTCAATCTTTGGACCAGTCTTCGAACTAGGGTTTTCATTCATTAGTTTTTAAAATTTTAAGATTCTTCTATAGTAAATGCCTAGTTCATTTACTGATTATTAAAAACTAGTAAATGAACTATAGGTACATTTCTTAATTGTTACATTAATTATTTTTTTGTTTTTAATTTTAGACCACTTCTAAAACAATTAGAATAACATAGCTGATGTGAACTATAAAGCAATATGGTGGTAAATACTTAGGTCTAATTTTTTTAATATTGGCTGTCCTAAGTTAAATAAACTCTTCGACCTGACTCTTCAACTCATGAAACAGAGACATGAAGTGAGGATACAGGTCATACAGAGCCCCAGGAGCATCCGGAGGATTCCAGAAAGGAAAATAGGCAAGCCTCAAGAGAGGCATATGCCAGTGGGTTGGGTATCGTGCGCCATTTAGAATTTAGGTTTCTTTTGAAATTTTATATGTTTTACCAGTTTGTTATGCTATAAAATACCGTGTACAGACATAAATTAACGATTTCTGTTTACATCCACCTTATGAAACTAGTAGTTCATTTATCGGATTTCAAACATTCGTTAACTGGATTTTGCCGTTCATTCACTGGTGATTTGGGTGGGGTACTTTTGTGTAAAATTCGGATTATCTAAATAACTATAAGCATTTCAGAAATACTGATGATATTATATTGAACATTAATAAATTCTGAATAGTATGTAGTGCCATTATTATAGCAAAGTCATCCAGAAATAGGTATTCGTAATTTTTTAAGTTTCAAATCGCCTTAAGGGTTCATTCACTGGTGCACCTACCCTATATGAGATCTGAGTTAAATTTAAATCATTTTATATTATTAGTATTATTATTTGTATTTTCAATAATTTTAATAATAATTATTATTAATCATAAAAATAATTATATAAGACTTTTATTAAGTTTGACCGTTGTCCGAATATAAGATCATATTTATTCTATTTTCAGCCACCCTTTCAAAAACGGCCGAATTTAGATTTTTGACTAGTTTTTAGGGTTCCGTACCCAAAGGTTAAAAACGGGACCTTATTACTAAGACTCCGCTGTCCGTCTGTCTGTCTGTCTGTCTGTCATCAGGCTGTATCTCATGAACCGTGATAGCTAGACAATTGAAATTTTCACAGATGATGTATTTCTGTTGCCGCTATAACAATAAATACTAAAAACAGAATAAAATAAATATTTGAGGGGGGCTCTTATACAACAAACGTGAGTTTCTTGCCGTTTTCTGCTCGATATTAATAACAACAACAGGTAGACAATTGAAATGTTCACAAATGATGTATTTCTGTTGCCGCTTTAACAACAAATACTGAAAACAGAATAAAATAAATATTTAAGGGGGGCTCCTATACAACAAACGTGTTTTTGATGTTTTCTGGTACGGAAACCTTCGTGCGCGAGTCCGACTCGCACTTGGCCGGTTTTTTGAATCCTGATTTTGAACAAGCTTTTATTAATTAACTAATAAAAATATATGAAAAAATATCACTTCAAATCATTCTTTGGTTAAGGTTTTATCACATAAATGCCAATGGATTGAGAAATCAGTAAGTATTTAAATAGTAAAAGTATTTAAAAATGTATTTCCCAGAACTTGCTCGTAACTAGAATTTGACACCAAAATGGTACAATGCGTGGCACAACAACGTAGGTCACTGGTCAGATCGTTATTGAGTGCAAACCATATGACTGCTTACTGCCATTTTTACAATTCTTAATCTATACATATAATAAATCTGTAGAAAAGTTGAGTCTGTACAAAGGAAATATTTTGAAAAAAAGTGATTGGAGTGTTTAATAATTACCAGTAGAACCCATTTATAACATTTTTCGAATTTTGTCTGTTTGTCTGTATGTTGGTGCGCTAAAAATGTAAAAAGCGCTAACTTAATACTAAATAATGTTTACATACAAATATATGGTGTATCTTGCAAAATAATGAAATCTTTATTTCATCGCAATTGGTTCACTGAATCAAAAGTTAAACTAATTTAAAATTTACGATGAATTTTTGTTGTAATAATATCTTCAGGAATTATACTGTTAGAAAAACCGACCAGCTGGTGTATCCACATCTGGCACAGAATAATGGTCAATGGCTAAAAGTAAACAAAAACGTGTGGAGTTTTGGGTCTATTGTAATTTCTCAGAAACAAAATGCACATGCATGCAGTAAAATCAAAGCCCGCTTTCTATTATATTATTTTTAAACACACACACTAACATATATAATTTAAAAAATAATTTTGATTATATTTATATAACTTAACTAATTAGTTGTTCATATTCATACATAGTATGTAAGTGTTACGATGGAGCGGGGCTGTCTGTCACAAGTATTGTAATACTCACTAGGCAGTCCCAACCTGCTGTTTTGAAAACCAATGTTTTGTAAACAAAATAAACATTTTTGAATTTTTTGGATTTTTTTTTATTTTCTACTAGCTTCCGCCCGCGACTTCGTTCGCAAGGACATTCGAGAAAATCCTTCGGGAACCTTTAACCAGGATAAAAGTATTCTATGTTTTAACGTCCTGCCTCGCTAGGCAGCGCGCTTGGTGTGAACGTACCTCGCGCATGGCAGGCCTCGGGTGAGCGTGAGTGCGATGTCGAGCGCGAGGCCTGCCACAACGCAAGCGGCAAACGACCTGCCTTGCGAGGTTCGTCTACACCAAGCCTACTGCGTAGCGAAGCAGGACGTTAAAACATAGAATACTACCATCCTGGTTAAAGGTTCCCTAAGGATTTTCTCGAACGTCTCCTCTACAAGTCGCATTTCTCAACCGATTCTCATGAAATTTTGTAACCAGATTTAAAATATATATATAATTTTATCGTCAAGCTAGTTTTTGATTTCTTAAAAATGGCCGAGATATGTAAAAAAAAACGTATTTCTGCCCTGTTTTTCGGCACGGTCGGTTGAGAAATGAGATCTGTAGAGGAGTCTACAGATCTCATTTCTCAACCGATTCTCGTGAAATTTTGTGAGCAGGTTTGAAAATTATATAGGCTTTTTTGTCAGGCCAGTTTTTTGAAATATTGGATACAGTTCGAAAAACTGAACCTAAAAAAATAAATAATTCACACATTTCGAAAATACAAAATTAGAAGCGCCATCTAGCTGCGAATATACCAAATACTTAATATACCAAACAGCATGAACCCCACTATATGCTTGAAAACCTCGTGGCGAGAGGGCGAGATCTATATTTTTTTAACAATTTACTTTTCAATGCAAGGTCTACACTACAGCTCACTTAGCCACTAGTTTATCTTAAATTACAAAACTAATGTGAGGTAATTTCAATAAAAGGTTTTTAAATTACTTTGTTAGGTACCTTGTCTTACCCTTACCCCTACTGCCCTAACAACGGCTTACCTTAATTACTTGTTTTTAGGGTACCTCAAAAGGAAAAACAGATACCTACTCTTATCTTAGGATCACTTCGTTGTCATGGTCAATTACTTCCTTAAAAGGCCAGGTCCCTATTTCACAGACGTGACAATTGTAAGTGACAATGACAATTTGCTGTCCATGGCGTCAGCTAATTTGAATTTAGAAAATATACTGACCAAACTACATAACGCACAGATACCACAACGAACATAAAATTGTCATTGTAATTTACAATTGTCCTGTATGTAAAATAGGGGCCAGGTATTGGGCAAGTCACCCTACTCAGTACTCGCGTCGAGTCCGAGAAGTCCGTGTTGCACTTGATGGGTTTTTTCATCTAAAAATAATTTCGAAAATTCGTTTTTTTTCCTATAGATTACGTCAACGAAAGATGAGATTGAAATGGTGGCGCCACTTTCCCTGTTTAATTAACGTTTAGAGGTTAAGTCATCGGAAATTGACCTTAAAATAAGGCGCAAAATTAGTTCCATTTCCAATCGAGTCTCATCTTTCGTTGACCAAACTCAACGTAAATAAACCTTTTTTTTTGTTTATTTACTATAGGTAATTATATCGTGTCGCGAAAATGGTGCCACTTTGAGTAACCCTGATTTTGTTCCGATAGATCATCGAAACAATTTTTTGATCACTTATACAAATGTTGAAAAGTTACCGAAATACGCGTAATATTCGTAACCTTTTGTACCGGCTCGCGTCACTGTGCGCCACCCACCGCCGCGCGCCGATTACCTACCTTACGCGCGTCCGTCCTTCCGTGCACTACCGCGTTGATATTTATTTTCGTACATTTCTAGAAATCCTTTGGGAATAATTGGGGGATTACTTAATTTTTAAAAGTAAATACTTATTTAATATTTAACTTTTACGACTGTAGAATTAATGCTTCCTATATAAAAATTAATAAAACGCAATGAAAAAAACTATAATAGTCACTTGAGTGAAAACTTTTGCTATTAGTGTAGTAATTATAGGGAATCTTATGCTACAAAATCACTTATTTTATAATATTTGTTTCTGAGTTAGGATTTTTTATTTTTTATTGGCCTTTATGAAAAAATCCTCTGAAATGTAAGTGGTGATTTTGTAAGGTTTAGTTTCTAATGGTTTTAAGAAATTCATTAAGAAAATTCCCTTCATGTACGATTTAATCTCGATGTTATAAAATAAAAACAGTCTTTAAACCGCCTTTGTAAAAAAAACAACCTAGATATTTTGGGGAAAACTTGAAATTTATCATTGAAAAGTTTATTTTAATCAAGTTTTCAAAAATCACCTCTGTAGGATATAATGTGATTTTCTCGAACAAAGTATTTTCATTGCCCGGAGACTCATGACACGCCGCGCGCCGTCGCGTCATCGTTGCTCGTAGGTACAGAGTGCCTGCCATTCGTGCTCGCTCACCACTCTATATTACGCCCCGTCTTGCTGATATTTTCGTAAATTTCGAGAAATCTTCTACTTAGAATTGAGGGATTACTTAATTTTAAGATGTTATTAATTATTACACTATATATTATTGAACTTTTACGACTGTAGAATTTATGCTTCATATTTAAAAATGAATAAAACGCATTTTAAAAAAAACTATATTAGTCACCTGAGTGAAAATTTTGTTTTTAGTATAGTTAATTATAAGAAACTTTATACTGCAAAATCACTGATTTTTTAATATTTGTTTCTGAGTTATGATTTTTTCTTATTTATTAGCCTTTTTTGCAAATTCCTCTGAAATGTAAGTGGTGATTTTTGAGGTTTCATTTCTAATGGTTTTAAGAAATTCATAAAGGAAATTCCCTTTGTGTACGATTTACTCTCGATGTTTTAAGACAAAAACAATATTTAAACCACCGTTGTAAAAAAAGCACCCCAGATATTTTGGGGAAAACTTGAAATTTATCATTGACAAACTTATTTTAATCATGTTTCCAAAAATCACCTCTGTAGGATTTATTGTGATTTTTTCGAACAAAGTATTTTTCCTTGCCCGGAGTAAAAATAAATGGCAAAAATCACGTAAAAACATAAAAATCACTAGATATATTAAAGTCACTGGAGTGAAAACTTAAAGATGCTCCTGGATTAAGCTTAAAAACATATTATAAAAAAATCACCTTGTGTACGATTTATTAAGATACATTACTATACTTTCTCCAAAAATATGATTGTAACGCACCCTATCTCCTTAACCTTAAACATAAAATCAGTGATTATTTTTCAATTAAATATTAAGTATGTAAATAAGCAAACGCATCATAAATCTCCACTGTAGAATTTTATGAACATTACTTTCCAGAAGTTAGGTATTTTTTACCTATATCTCATAACGCTTATGGTGGAGAGGAAAAGCAGCCATAGTACGATGTTATAATAACCCTAATCCTTATTTAGAAAAACGAAAATGAACTGTAGGATTTAATGTGATCAAAATTTTATTTTGCCTGGACTATTTTAACAAAAAACGTCTATTGAAGTTGGGTGGGGTTGGATGGCTAAAATCCCCACTCAAATTCATTAGACCTTTTTTGTTAAAATTGAAATGCGTATTGGTGATTTTAATATTATTTCATGCTTTTTAGAGCTATTTGATTTTGAAACTGTTTTTGTTTTTATTTTTAGGTTTTTGAAGGTTTTTTTAAAGCTTTTTTAAGTCGGTTAGGTTAAAAACTAAACCTGAATGCGATATGAATAACTGCTTAACCGCAACTAGCCATTGCTTACCAAATAAAATGCTGAATCAGTACCAATAAAGAAAGTCTTAAGGCGATTCCCTGACCGAAAGTGGCGCCCTCAGAGGTTTTTATTTAATAAGTTGTTAAAAGAAGAAGATTTTAATAAAACTTGTCATGGAATTTTTAGGGCTCATAGTCTACTATTTTTATAAAGTATCACTACATTCCCTCGCAGTCATTCGTAGAAGTAGATAGCGAATTTGTCAAAAACAGCCACTTTTAGCAGCCTTTGCTGCCTACTTCTAGCAGTGACTACGAGCGAATGTAATTACACCGTTTAAAAATACTAGACTATGAGCCCTAAAAATTCCACGAGAAGAATCATTCAAAATATATACTAGAATTACAATATTAAATAAAATTCACCGCGACGCAATTTTCCGCCAGGAAAGCGCTTTAAGGCGAGGTGGTAGTGAAAGTGGCGCCGCCACTACATTTATTTTTATTACTCGTAAACCAAGTCAATATTTAAAAAAAGCTCCAGTAATAATGTCTTAAATTGTCTCTAATATTTTTTGAATAACTCTTCAACACTTTTCATTCTTTCTGTAAGTTTTAAAATCCATTTTAGCTCAAAGTGGCCACTTTTGGCAATTATGGATTTTAAAACTTACAGAATGAATAATAACTGTTGAAGAGTTATTCAAAAAATATTAGAGACAATTTAAAAGATTATTACTTGAGTTTTTTTTAAATATTGACTTGGTTTACGAGTAATAAAAATAAATGTAGTGGCGGCGCCACTTTCACTACCACCTCGCCTTAATATACCTTTGTCTTCTTAACAGACGCCTTCATACAACCCAGGACGAAGATTAATAGAGGGAAGACGCAGATTTAAACAACTTGAGCAATATTCTCCAAAAAATTTAGACGTCGACAAAGTCGATATACCTATATTACCAGTTGAGCACGCCATGACCCGAAGCACCCAAAATCCTATAAGAGCAGCACTACCAGGGATTGGTGATATTGCATCTGAAAGCTGGATGCTACCAAAAACTTTAGAAGATGTTCTGGGACGGACATTAGTCTTTACAGATATTTATGGGCCCAGAGAAGTCATATCACATACTTATCCCCGACCTATCAGATATAATACCGATCCAATAAGACCAACTTTAACACCAAAACTAACAACGCAGCAAACATCAACTATGGTAGGAGCGAGTGAAATACCAAAAGAAGGATTAGATAATTCTGGAGTTCAAGTTAAAGATAAACTTCTGATGGACAAAGCTATGTTCCCCAGGCAAGCAATACATTTTTGATAGTTTATCAAATTCTTCTGCTTCAATAATAATATTTAAATATAGTCAGGTGGGGTAAGTGAAACACCGGGGCAAGTGAAACACCCAACCATATCTAAGAAACTATCGTAGTTTATTCTCATAGTGATGTGTCGATAAAGCAGGAATGACGAATTACTTCCTTTAATATCGCTGCATTATACATTATGCATTTCACAAATACACAGATATCGCTGCGATCATTAAACTAGCTAGTAAACCAAAAAGAAATTCATTAGATGTCGGATCCCCCGGATTATGTTTTTTTGATAAATCTTTAAAACTGGACCTTATTTTATGAGAATTTGATACATTTTGGATATTAACGGTTTAACTAAATTAAATGGTCACAATATTTACAGCTATTTTGGCCACTGTTTCACTGCCCCCTTGTCAGGGGTAAGTGAAACACTTCTTAGCCTTTATATTCTTTTCGTGATTTTGTTACTTAATGCAAGTCTTTAGATATTTATATTCATACCGTTAACGGCTGATTTAATTAGGAGTACATTGCCTATACAGCTACTTTAGTTGCGAGTTTTATAGCTTTACTAAACCTTGTTAAATAAAAATAAAAATAAAGTATGTTTCACTTACCCCACCTGACTATACTTTTTTTTATTATGTTCGTTGTAAATCTTAAGTATTTTTAATAGATTAATAGCAATCTTTTTTTTATAGCTTCCAGAAGTCAGATGGTAGTAAATCTGATAATCAAGACAGATCAGATGAAGCCGATTATGAAGAAGAAGCTCGGCAAGGTATTCGAGTGAGAAAGAAACGAAATCTAGCAATGTCAACAGAGGGGGTTGTTGTGAAAGAGACACACTATACTTTACCCAATTTATTGTTTAACAAATATGTTAACGTGGAAAACGACCGCAAATTTAATAAAATACGTGTCAGCGATGAATCAAAGACAGCATCAAATTTTGAAACGAGTATCAACGTTACTAACAATAGTACGATGAACAAAAATGAAAAACGTAATAAAGTGACACAACACCTAATTTCTTTTGAAAATGAAAGCTCTTCAATAAAAGAAAACATTGAAGAAATGTCGACCATTAATTTGAATAAATTTAACTATTCCTTACCTACTGACATTAACGTAAAATCCCACAACTCCATCATTTCCTTCATAAAGTCGTTGTTAAATTAATTCTGTTTTTTTATATTATTATCTGTGTTTGTGATGTCCGTGCAAGTCTGTGTGTATTTGTTCGTCCATAAAACTTAAAGTTTTCCTTTTATAGTTGTTTCATTTGTTTTGAAAGCCCCACCATTATTTATAATCTACCTGCTTAATCTGAATAGGTAGTATAGGAACTTATATTATAAACAAAATATGTACAATGCATTACTCATCGTTAGTATAGTGATGACCCGACCAAGTAAATAACAAATAAAATTAACTGAAACTATTCATAGAGTTAATGAATGATATTTAACTATTTGCTGATTACTAGCAAATAGTAAAATGCTTGTAAATAGCATTTAACTATTAGCTAAATAGTTAAATTATTCATCTATTCAAACTGAAATTATTAATAGAATTGATTTTATTTGTTATTTACAAGGTCGGGCTATAAGTTCTGTCACAAATGCTTTATTTAATAAAGGTCATTTGGCATTTTATTCGTTCATTTGACCTATGGCGCACACAATCGAAATAGGGCTGGGTTTGTAGATAAATGTTTCTGCTTCTCATTGGTATGGGTTGCATTTTTGCAGGCCATGTTTCATTTATTATCATTATATCATAGCATTTTAATAATAAATAAAATACCAAAAAGACAATACCAACGTTTACACAATGCTGAAAGTCAAAACTTCTGTTTTATCAACAAAAGTTTAATAACACGAATCAATTTTTTTAGAGTACGAGAACTTTCATAAAATAGATCAAATATGCCCAATGACCTTTTAAGATTTGTTATGTAAGTTTATAATTTATAAAAAGAAAGTTAATAAAAAGTGAAATCAATACCCCTTCTTTTCCGTAGCTCCATTGGACGTCCCATTGATGGGACAACGGAAAAAATTTAACCGTGGCGTGGTCCCATTGGCTAATGGAGCCACCGAAAATATCTTTTACTATTATAATCAAAATTTTATCAAAATTATTTGAAAAGTCCTCCTTGATTTTCAATACAGTGGCCCTACCATGAGTTGATGCAAACTGTTTACGTTACAGTAAACTGTCGGATATACTGCTCACAGTCAATACGAGTGAAAGAGAGAAAACGATAGTTTACTGTAACGTAAACAGTTTGCAACAACTCATGTTAGGGCCACAGGTTCTGAATCTCCATGGCCAGTCGTCGATAGCAGAATGCATAACGTCCATAATTCATATTAGCTGCTGCTGCTTTGACAAGAGAATTCTGGTGACGTTTGGCGCAGACTTCCAAATGTTGCCATAGGTATTTTGTAATCCAACTATTGAAGTCTGGGCCATTCTTCTTGTCGAATTAAAGGCGTACTCAAATCTGACCGGTATTCTGTACCGGTGGCGGTAACGATATCTCGATGGGTATGCGGTAACGCGCTTTTCAAAGGTGTTCCGCAACCAGGCTGCGGTAATGCCATACAAAATACCGGTCGAGATATTGGTCGGGTATACCGTTACCGTCACCGGTACAGGAGGTCAGGTTTGAGTAGGCCTTAAGTCAGTCAGCCAATTTTGGCTGCTAATAATTGCCCTATGAGCCAGCTTAGAATCTTGTTGGAATAACCAGTGTCTGTTTTCAAACATTGTGTGAGGTCACTACTTGTTGTATGGTCTGTGTGTGAGGTAGAGGATAAACCATAGACATAGAAAAATTTTCGCTGTTCTATTTCTATGGGATGAACAAATCTTAGCCCTCTTATACGCACTCAGCGGTCAACCACGGGGCGGCCAACCGCGCGGCTCCATTTAAATATTTCGTGGCGGTTAAAGTGCGTACAAGCGGTTTTTTTTTATTTTTAGAAGTCCGGCCAGTATTCATTCATTAGACATTTGAAAATAATAAGGTTAAGTTTGTGACAGAACTTGTATTTTAATGACTATTTTTAAAGAAAAGCATTATTGGCTGTATTCGATGTCATGATGGAAAGTTAATATTTGAAATATTTAGATTTCTGGAAATGTTCAGATGTTTCTGGGAAAAGCCATGTTGTTTTTTTTTAATAATTGGTAAATAGGTATTTTAAATACGGATAGATTATTAAATGGTTAGACACTTAGACAAATCTTATTTTATCTATTCGCGATGCTTATTTTTTTATAGTTTCCTGCACATTGCAATTGCATTGTTCCCAGTTTATTTATCTTCACCCACATGAATAAACAATGAATCCGCTAGATATTCAGCATCAAACTTGAAATTGTATTCCATTCTCAAAATAGATTCATGCAATATCTTGGAAAACTATAAAATAATTCAATCTTTAGCATTGAAATCGTATCAATAAAACGAAGTTGTAGTTGTATAATTAACGTAACACGGTATCAAGTCAAAGTTACATAACACATATCAGCTTATCCTGATTTCGATGTATTTATAGACGATGCGAAATTATTTCTATCCCAAATTTGATGTTGTTAATTTTGATTTCAAAATTGGGCATAAGCCCTTTTAAAATATATGATAAATAAATAAGAAACTAGGTACCTATATGTTCGGAGAGACTCTTAATAATGTAGTCTGATTTTTACCACAATATATCCTGATAAAATAGTTAAAACTGTATTAAAGTACCCTTTTTTTTCATAACAAAAGATTTAGCTTCTTACTTTGGACTCCAAACAATGTAGATAAGTATCTATTGTAAGTATGTGATGTCCTTCAAAATGTATTTTTATTTTTTTTCAAAGACTTCTATGTGTATACTACATAGAAGTCTTTGTTTTTTTCAGTTCATTCTTTGGTTCGTTTGTTCAATAGAAAAAGTAGATATCATGATCAAGCAACATATTATTTTTCAGACAAACTCAAATAAATGTTTATTGATTCATATTTTAACAAGAAAACTAATATTTCTTATTTAAAATCAAACATGGCATTCAAAGACTAAAATAAACAAAAGCTAGTAATTACTTTTGTGTTCTAACAAATTAAAAAGAAGCGGAAAAATATACAAACAGATTCTAATAAAGAAATTAGAATCCTTTGCTTAACCTTGTAGAGTATTTTAATACGTTTACAGCAAGAATTTCACGGAAATTTCCATTTAAGTTAATCGCCCCGCCCTGCTTATCTCAGTCCACGTGATGGTGGCATATTTAGGACTAAATAGTCTGGATTTCTTACATTTCCACCCAAATTTTCTGTAAATTAAATCTATTGAAACGTTATTTTGGGTACTTACTTTCTGTTAATATTTATTGAAGGAATAAAACCAAACCTTACTTTATAGGTTACCTTTACCTTTTTGTTTACTTAAGTAATTTTTATTTGGAAACCCAATTTCATCTTAATAAAAAAATCAATTTAAATCATTAGAAATGTGTAATTGTTATGAATTTATGGACACTGTCTGAAATAAAATTATTTTATTGTTATTTATTTTAATTGTTATTTTTAAGTAGTTATATTTTCAAACATCGTTAATTAAGTAGAATAAGATATTAATCATGTATTTATTGTAGGATTTTGTACAATAATGTGTTCTTAATTTTAAATAAATGAGTATAAAGCTAATAAAGTCAACCATTTTTAATTTAACTTACGCTCAAATTTAATCGTTGTAATAATCCGCTTTTCATTATCTTTGAATGTCATTAACATTTAAACGATTCGTTAAAAATTTACATACCCACAGAGGAGCTTAAAGAATTTTCTCGACGCAATAATTTTGAAGCATCAGAAAATCCGACAAATTTCCGACATAATTTGTCCTGTGATCTCAGCGGGTCACAGAGTAATAATTTGCATGATAAAAAAATAATTTAAAAAATATTAAAAACATGACGGCCCTGCCAAAAACCAAGAACCTTATATTCACCAAAAACGAATGAGGGCTTTTCAAAGTGACAAAAAACTGTAGGTTCGGTAGATGGCGTTGATAAAAATGTATGTGTCAATGTGTATTTTTTTCACTAAGCTTCGAAGAGTACTCGGGTAGGCAGGCAGATGTAATCCCAAAATTTTTTGGGCAGATGTCAGCCAGCGAGCACTTACTTGGCTCTTTGGTACAGGCATAAGAATAAATAAAACTGACTAGAACGAACACTCCCGCTCCGAACGGGCTCCAAGTCACGATATTAGCCTATCCGTTAAACAAAACACTCAGTAGGGCTGTCAGGGCCGGCGCGCGGCGTCGCCGCACGCGCGTTTGCCTGTTTTTGCGTTCCGTAATATTTTCTTTCTCTGTGCGTAAGATCTTAGAAACAAATTTTATTACAATGGCGCCAAGTTATTGTGCTGTGTTTGGTTGTGCAAACAATTCGAAAACAATGCCACAATAAGTTTTTTAGTTTGCCCAAAAATGATATGAGATAAGTAATATTTTCTAAATATTTTTTTTCGTTTTCATACCTAATTCATCAAAAGGTCATGAACAGATTCTTTGGCGCAAGGCACAATATGTACCTACCTTAATAAGAACTTACTTACCTAAAATACCTGAGTATTTACCAAAAAAGATGTAGGTACATTTGTGAAAAAAACGTCGCAAAAGTTCTGTACCAAAATATAAAATAAAAGGAATGAAGAAAATACCTACCTTTATTCATAATTTAGGTTTTGAGACATCAAAGACCGAATACATTTCCTATCATTGTGTAAGTAAAAAAATTAGGTTGTCACTATCATCATTTTACTCTTCCATACAATATCTTTTTGTCGCTATGGGTACAGACAGATTCCGGCAAACATCTTGACGCTCTTTCGACGGAGAAGTTCCGTATAACGAGACAGTAAGAGAATTAAAACATACAAAATGATTCAGAAGTAGATTTTTGTTCAAAATTA
Organism: Agriphila geniculea; assembly: GCA_943789525.1. NCBI lineage: Eukaryota > Metazoa > Arthropoda > Insecta > Lepidoptera > Crambidae > Agriphila > Agriphila geniculea. The sequence continues at coordinate 8,206,628 of OX038879.1, read as the reverse complement.
AATTTAATTACCATACTAGCTAAATTTACTTTATTTATACAAACTCAGGAGTGGGTAAGTACTTACCCAGGAATAGTGAATATTTTAATTTTGTATCTACTAACTAAACTAGAGTAAAATTTTCAAACTAAAGAAAAACTCCTATTTTGGCGATATTATCTTTAAACGTAGGTAAGCAATATTTAACAGTAAGCAATCCTGGCACCACGCCTGGACGACAGCAGAGCGTAGCGACGTGAAGGGGGAAGTAGTTTTACGTATAAAAGTACTACCGTACAGAAAGGACACTCTCCACCCCGCCCCAGAATCAATTCCCTCACTCCACCCCCGCGAGTTCGTGTGCCAAATCGTGTGCTTATTATAATCGTGTTTGTCAACGTCAACTTATTTTGATATTCAAAGCAATGTGTCGTAACTTTTTAGTCGTGTTCGTCAACTTATTTTGATATACTGAGCAATGCGTCGTAACTTTATTTGCCAAAAAGTTCGAATTATGAATTGAACGCCGCTCATACAGTACAAACTGCACGATAGCCCTAGATTTACACACACAGTAATTGCGCTTGTACAAAAACGTCATCTGTTTATAATGGTGCGGTTGTATGGAGTGTCCGGGGTGTGCTTTGGGTATTAACCGTAACATATACATTGAATAAAAAGCTTTTACAGATAGTGTTTTGTTTAAAAAGTTAAGAGAGTCTTAAGTTCTATCAATGTGGCAAAGTTTACAATCAAGACTAGACATAAAACGGTTCATGACGAGCAACACTTGAAATAACAAAGTTAGTCGAGTACCGGCAAAGGTTTACGTACGGCAATTAAAGTGAACTAAATAACTCTTTAACGATACAAGTTGCGGTGAAATCAAATTCCGAAAAACTTTTCACTCCGTCATACATAACATAATAGGGTATTTGACAACATTGAAAATATACTACAAATTGTGGTCATCCTAACAGATAATGGCGTAAAAAAACATATTCCACTATTATATAGACTAAATTAAGTCTGTTAATTGATTAATTACACCTAGAAAAATGCAATAATTTTTGAATTTTTTTCTGTGATGAAAACGTACTAAGATTACTGATGACGTCACTTGCCTGTAAATAAATATGGCTTCAGGCGTTTGACACGACCATAGACTAAGGATCCGCGATTGATGGCTGTCAAATGGCTAAGGATATTACAATGTTTACAGGCTTGTGACGTCAACAAGTGACGTTTCCAGTGCCATAGCGTTTTTGGCGCGGTTTTAAAATTTTAAACTTTAACATTGATTTTTTAATGAAATACATTGATTTTTTCTGAAATATCAATGTAGTGCGCTTATTACGTAATAAGAAATAATTTAAAATGGTTATCCAAAATTAGTCAAATAGCCTATTGTAAACTTAAGATGGTGTAAAAATCTTTGTTGTTTTTTTGTGTTACTGATAGCATAGTGTCGCCATCTTGGGTCCAAAAGGTTCGTATCTACCAAAATAAGTGAGTATTTTTTTCATACATTTGCCTAATTTTATTTAACAGTAAAACGGGTACCAAAAAATAAATTTTTTTTTTTCCAAGTTTCACACTTACTTAATTATCCTGTTTTAACTTAACTACCAAAACCAATTCCTATACTGTATTTATCACGCATATTATATCCGAGCACAGCATCCTGCACGTATTTCCTATCAATTCCCTGAACAAAGAAGCTGGTTTTCCGTCAAAAAGTCGAGATCGATAGTAGCAGTTCTTCATCGCAAGTAAACAGGGCTGCCGTTACCGAAACTTGAATCCACATTATTCAATGAACGATATTTTTTTACATGCAATAATAATATTTAGGCAACAAGCATGCAAGGAAGTGGGTGGAAGTTGTTGCTAAATATCGTATTTGCATCAATTATTAGGTAGTCGGAAAAAATCGCGGCCTTTTTGTACTAAAAATAATAAAGATACAACAGCCAGGTACATCTTTAGACCTGAATCTGCTGAACCCATAGACATAGAAGAATTTTCGCTGCGCTCAAGAAGACCAACAAAGCGTGGAAAAGAGAAGTTAACATCATACGGACACGGTCTATGTAAAAAAGAGACAAAGGATCAAGTGACATGTGCCAACATTTTTTACAGTAAGAGCCCCTAGCGTCCCGCTTAGTAAATGAGCAATCACAGTTTGTTTAAAATATTTGTTAATCTTAATTAGAATTTAAAATAAAGGTATCGAGGAGCCATGGTGTCTTGTGCTCTAAGTAATTGTGATGTAACAAAAAGAAATAATCCAAGTAATCATACTTTTCACAGGTAAATAAGATATTGCCACACATTTCTCTCAAACCAAATTTCGCTACATTTATTCGTTTATCGACGAAGAAAACAGTATGGAACATAATTTATTAATTTCCTTTGCCATATATAGTCATATTTTATGAATCTAAGTCATATTTTACGTATCTCATATAAAATGTATGCATTCGTTTTCGGATCACCTGTTTATTGACATTGTTGTTCTTTGACATTCTATTTCTATGGCTGAACCATTTTTTTGCAGTAGTAATACAAAGCCTACTTTCCCATATACCACCATCCACGCCATCTAGTGAGGCAAATAATTCCTTTTTTTAATGTCACTTTGAAAAGCCGTCATTTGTTTTAATTTTACCGCCATTCTCGATGTTTACCGCTATCACCAGAAGTCAGCTGACCTGCATATATTTACACTGGACAGGCTTATGTCAAACAGTTTTTGTGCCTATTTGATTTCCGCCATTTTGGCGCTGTAGGACGTTGCGTGAGCATAGCGTGCGGGACATGGTACTAGAGTTTGAAGTCTGGAGAGATCATCACGGCAACTATTTTCATATTGTACGTCAAAATTAGTTCTTTAGACGCACGCTAGTGGCGTTTCAAATAGGCACAAAAACTTAGCTGTCAAATCATACAGACAGCCAGTCCAGTTAAATAAAAAAAAAAATATTGTCAGTGCAGCTATCAAATAATATATTACATTCCCGCCTAAGTTTAGTATTGCCAGATATATAATTCGTAAAATGAATGCTTCAAAAATGCCGCAAACTTTTCCTACTACCTATAATAATGGACTTCCGCAAGTTAACCGTGCGTTCACTCAGCGGATCCGTATTTACAGGACCGTTTTTCACGGATCCGTCGCTACTGGATGTGATTTTCACACCGCATTTACTAAATTACTACTTAATTACGTGCCGTAAGCTTGACAATTCCATACATTACATCGAAGTCTGTGATTTACTTAAGTTTGCGACATGTGATTTTATCATCTATTGCTCATATTTAAGCTTTAAAAGTAAGCGTAGCGTTCAAACGAATAGAAAGCTGGCCATTTGAGTAGGGGACAGGACCGTTTAATCGGATCCGTTGCTATAGATACAGTACACATACGGATCCGATATACTGGATTGTGTGTGAACACGTTCATACTTTTACATACGCCATCGCCGAAAAATATCGGATCCGATAAAACGGACCTGTAAAACGGATAGATATTTTTACTGGATCCGATATACTGTATTGTGTGTGAACAGGCTCATACAACTACATACGCCATAGCCGAATAAAAACGGTCCTGTGTAACGGATCGCTGTGTGAACGCACACTAACGCCTGATTCTATTATACACGGTTACTTTTTATCACCAAGGAAAATTTCAGGGACGATTTCCGTCGCAATATCAAATGGGATAAAAATAAAACTAACTTGCCAGGGTAATTCCTTCCTACCTCTTCTCCTCACAAAATATCCTATAAATACTTTCACGGACACTGCGTGAGGACTACAAAAAGGCAACGTTGCATATTTGGACGAACGTTATCAGTTGATATAAATTTGCCTTTCCTAATTTAATTGGCTTTTCAGGACCAATTTTAGGATTAACAAAAATAAATAACTTTATGTTTTTTTCTTGCAATCTATCTTTTGTTTAAACTTTATCAAATTACCTACCTCTATTTTCCGGGTTTATAAAATGTAACCGCAAATACTTTTTACAGATTTTAATTTTAAATGTATTTATTAAATAACCTTCGTAGCATAATGTACAATACACAAAATGAACATACGTGAAATGTACAATACGCAAAATTTACAAACGCGAAATATACAATACGCAAAACGTACATTCGCGAAACTTAGTCCTGATTGAATCATCATCGAACATCTCAAACCAATGAATGTTATTAACCATTGAATAGTTATTATGACGAAGTATCCGCTAGAAAGAAATCAAAGCTATCAAATTCTCGCAGGAAGTGGAATTCCTCGTCTCATACCTAATTATACTTTAGTATACCATTACATTAGTAACATAATTAATGTTCCCTAGGAGCTGACGTGAATAAACAACTATAAAGATAGAACAAAACGAAGTCTTAACCGAAGATTTTTGTTTGCTCTGTGATAGTAAGATCGAGGAAGCTTTCGACACCTGGCGACAAAGTGTTGGAATAATATTCCAAAACGGTGTATACTTTCAAAACTTTGTACAAGAGACATTTACTGAATGCACAAAAGAATCCAGTGTGAATGTCAGCTCGAAGCAACAGCAATTAGTGGTCTCTGCAATATTTAAATATTTTATGGATACTAAGTTAGTAATTTAATCTAGTCGAGATACTTATAAGTTAGTAATTTAATCTAATGTATGTTCTGATGTTCTTTTAAATATTTTTTTTTACTTATTTTGATTGATTTTTATTTTATTCATTTAAGTAAAGAGTTGTTTGCCTAGTGCCTTGCGCCTTACCCTCTACATGCATCTGCAGAAAACCAGTGCCGTGGTGACATACGTTGCTACGGCTTATACTGAGTAGAGGCCTATTTGGTACCTACACTATTATTTTATAATTTTTAAGTTTCATTTCAATGTAATTGTACTAAATAAACATTTATTCTATTCTATTCTAGTAAAGCTAGGGTTTCCTAGGATAGCGGTGCCGTCATATTACAGTCGTAATATAGCGGCGTTGAATGTTGTCTATTTAAACAATATGGGCGCCATATTGTTTACATAGACAACATCCAACGCCGCTATACCTAACTATTATGCCTACTTTCAAAATTCTGCCTAGTGATTATTTCCTCTGTGAGTCTGCCAACCCTGGCTGTACAGAAAATATATGCGTCCCAAGGGCTCGACACACCTGTGATAATCTCCCGAAAGCGATTAATACGGAACCAGCGTCTTTCCCAATAGGTATTTATTGCGTTACAAAGCTTTTCATTTCCTTTTTGTGACAACGGTTTTTTGTGTTCATAAGAAATAAATCCAGTATTTTTCATATTGCGTAATTTATATATGATTACCACGTTTTGCTTTTCATACGAAAAATAAAGAAAATTTTGCACGGAACCCTGGAAGAACGTTGCACAATACAAGCCGCAAGGAATTTTTATAACTTGCAATTATTTTTAATTAGTCAGAAAATAAAATTATTATTTCACTGTAGTACGGTTGCTATCTAAGGTTGCTACTTGCTACGGTTCGTAGGTTGGAGGTTCGTAGCTCGTAGTTAGTAATTCTGTGCTCGTAGCTCGTAGCGTCTACGAGTTGAACCTCAGTATTTTAAATCAACCAAGTAGGTATAGCTAAACGACCATAGACAGCGAATACGTAGGTAGCACTTTATCATAACAATCGTGTCTCAGTGGTGTTTCAATTAAGCGTTTTTGTATTTTGTTACAAATACCGACTCATAATCTATTGAAACACGGAAATTACATTAAGAGCTTTGACGCAAACGGCATTACATACAAATTTTCAAGTCCTTATTTTTCGAAATGAATGAACCGATTTTAATGAAACTTCATACGCATAAGCATTATGCATATTATTATAAATATATTAGTCTAAAACGTTAGAAACATTTTTGAAATGTCTTATTTTAAAAAAGATAATTGGAAATTCTGTTTCTATGGAAAATTAAAAATCGGTCTAATTAGCTGTAACCCTATTAATCCAATGTTTTTAGACTATTCTGCTTATATGTATGAAGTTTCAATAACTCGTTTCATACATTTCGAAAAATACTTGTAAGTTTGTATGGAATGCCGTTTGCAATGCCATTAGCAAAATTGATGTCATAGCCTCTTTAATGTTAACCTTTAAAGTACAATTTTGATATTGCACGTTATATTCACGGCTTTTAAATATCAATGTACTGCATGTGTTAGATTTTATCATAAGGTAAAGAAGAGAAATGAAATGAAATAAAGTGAAATTCAATAAAATGATATTTAATCAATTGAATCGTCCAATTTCTTTTACCCTACTACCCGTTGGGGACGCTTTTCTTTTAGCTGAGAAGAAGAACGGGCGAAAGAAACTTGTCAGCTTTATCAATTCAGACATTTACAAGAAATTGTTACAAAATACAACAACCTTAATCATAAAATATATCAATTAATCTCAGATTTGTTCAAAGATGTTATAATTCACTAGCCAAATGTAAAAGAGATCTATCTAGTGCTTTACTTATAAATATTACGAATAATCAGAAAAATCATAAGATTGGATATAACATTTAACAGTGGATACCCTCTGAATAGATAACAATTAAGTCAGACACACATTATTTATAACACTTTAGATCAATTATTTTACTAGATTAATACACAATAAGAATGTACTTAACTTGTGAATCATGGCAACAACAACCATTTCGGCTCTCAAACTGGCATAAGCTCCGCTCTGGTCGACGGCTGGGCAAAAAGTGGCCTCATACAGGTCTCGACTGGCGTTTTATAGACGATGACAAACAAGGGACAAACAAGTTACGTCACTTCCGTAAAATTAGATTCTACTGACTTAAATCTTACTTTTTACATTAAAATATTATTTAAATTTACAAAAAAAATATAATTGTTCTAAGGATGTATTATTTTTGAATTTGTCACAATAAAATCAAGACATTTGTTTAAAAAGCGAAAAATGTGTACAATATATCAAGAATACCAGTTTATTGTCATTATAATTATGAGAATATATTCTCTATACTAACACGGCCATACTGACAGGTACTTCGTTCTCGAAGTACAATCATATACAAGTGTAGAAAAGAAATTATAGTAAAATTCTTTAAATCCTTATTCAAATTATAAATATAGGTTATCTACAAAATACATCTATCAATTTATCGTGTAGAGAATTAATATAGCTCATAAAATTACAACTAAAACAAATTGATTTTACCATTACTTACATATTATCTGATTGCCGAATTAAAATTCAATGAATACTAATGTTCAACGGTCAAAGCAACTATTACAATATATTTTACTACCTCATCCCAGCTCATACATTTACAAAAAAAAGCTATTTGACAGGTCAACACTTTTATGGGAAGTGGCATTGTATCTTACACAACCGTTCGGCCAATCTGACAAGTAGGTACAATTTACAATTATAAGTTGTAGGTATATTAATAATAACAGAATTTAATTTATGATAAATTAAATCTTCCTTTACTGCCACCAGTGAGCAGTTAGCATCGTTATAAAAAATTGTAATAGTCAACATGGGCACTTAAAAAATCAACAGACCATTATTCTTACTGTTAAAACTTCAATATTATATTAACTTTTAATCTCATCTATTAACATACATCATCATAGTGATTATTGATCATTATTTAATCGTAATGTCAACCAAACAATAGAAAAAAACAAATCTACCAACTAATAAATTAAAAAAAAGAACAACTATGTAGTCGCATCAAATTTCAAATAAATTATCAACATCAACATCTTTATCAACATCAACATCATCATCCTCAACATCATCATCATAATTACAATATTTTATTTGCCGGGCCATTGGCAAAATCTGTCTTCCGATCTACTTGTTTAAAGGTTATCGTCAAAAAATAATATTTAGTTTTTAATCAACTACCAATTATCTCTCAAATTGCATCTAAACATTACTAGGTGAGTATTATGTTTTAAATCTATAGGTAGGTGGACAAATCGTTATTTCTTACTGAAAAAGATACTATGTGTAATCAAGTTCTACACTTTTCCTAAATAGGACTAATACAGTGACTATTGTTGTAAATTTTTCATTGTCTATTCGATGAAAAACAAAAATAAATTTGAACTCTGACATCAAACAATGGAATTCATTAAACTACATTTAGATTGATATTTCCAAGAGTGTTTGAATTAGAATTTCGTAATACAATTTATGTTAAAAGTTGACTTTATTAAATAACCAATGAAATATGAAATATAACATAGTAACTATTATTTATTTATCATGAAATGACCATATAAATCAAAACCACAAATAATGTTACAAAGTAATTTCATAATATTTATTACTCAAAGCATTTAACGTTAATATATCGCAAATTCGCAACATCCAAATTTATCTTTTCCATCTTATAATAATAATAATAATTCGCTAAACAACATTTTTAAGCAGACCAACTGGTAAAATCTTTTAAATCAGGGTAATCATAAAAACACAGCCACCGAGGGCCTTACCTTCCTTTTCAGCAGAACTTTGAAACTAAACTGTCGTGATACCAGCTTGCAGCTCCGCTGCTGTGGTTTTCGAGACTAGCGGCAGTGCAGCCACAGCTTGGTGCAGCGAAGTCATTCTTAACGCTTAACGATCTTTCTGGTGTTATTAAGGGCAGCCTGGCGGGTCGCGTATCACATCAACATCCACTCAAAATTTCACTTCTCACTAGCACCAAGCCTTTTATAATCATTATAAAGTCTAAAATATAAATTTATCATTAGTAAACACGTGATAATAAAACAATGAAAATCAAGAATACCATTTTCTCAGTCATTTGACTATTCATTTTCAAACTAAAGGCTAAAACTAATTTAATATTAATATAAATTTAATGTAACTGTATTAAACTATAGTTAAAGATTGTTTGCATTTCAAAACTTTATTATTAGAATAAACTAAAACAGTATAATGTCAAAACTTGACAAAATAATCTTCATCCTTGTATAGAATAGACTGTAACAACTGGTAAGTAGGTATACTGTATTTTATTGCAAATAAGTCATTTGAATTTTTCACAGATAATAATTTTACAAATCTAAAACGGGTATTTAACTCTCTAAGAAAATATCTGTATTATTAGTAATACACACGACATTAAAACAATATTTTATCAAGAAAAACTATTTTCTCACGGAAATTGTTATTATACTTCACTCTCCAAGTACATCACCTGTAATACACATACAATTAATCACAACCAACATAACCAACTTTGTACTTTATTAATTTCTCTTTACCTCTTTTCACTTTTCTGGGAAAATAAAACTCATTACTCATTTCAAACTTTATCACTTTTTTTTACCCCTCTGGTTCTTATTTACTCTCACATTTTCGTTTTTATTCTCAGATTCTCACTTGTTTGGGTAAATAAAACTCTTATTTCATTATAAATTTATTTCATATTCACTTGATTGGAAAAATAGGAAAGAATAGGAAAAAACTCGTATGACAATTATTGTAATAATGTTTAATCTATAATCAAATCATATTACACAATTGCATTTCTTAGCACAGTTATCTTTGTGTGAAATGCGACTTAAGTTAAGATATACTGACTTAATATATTAAATTGGTTTTTGTAAAAAAAAATGTACTTGGGAAGCAAACTAACCTTCTCTTTGGCGTACCCAGCCTTGGCAGCGGTAGTAAAACTGCTGCATTTGAATACTCTGAACAGCTCCTCGACGTTTTTGAAGAAGGCTTCTGCACCAGTCACTGGTTGTCGAGGCAAACACCGGGAACGCCACATCATCATCGGCGGAGCGATCACTTGACACACCATCATGTAATAGCCTTAGGAGGCCCCGAAGAAGAACTGGATCCATTCTGAAACTCATTTCAAATGTATTAGTATGTAATCATTCGATACCCACTTCTGATGTTAGATTTTATCATAAGGTAAAGAAGAGAAATGAAATGAAATAAAGTGAAATTCAATAAAATGATATTTAATCAATTGAATCGTCCAATTTCTTTTACCCTACTACCCGTTCGGGACGCTTTTCTTTTAGCTGAGAAGAAGAACGGGCGAAAGAAACTTGTCAGCTTTATCAATTCAGACATTTACAAGAAATTGTTACAAAATACAACAACCTTAATCATAAAATATATCAATTAATCTCAGATTTGTTCAAAGATGTTATAATTCACTAGCCAAATGTAAAAGAAATCTATCTAGTGCTTTACTTATAAATATTACGAATAATCAGAAAAATCATAAGATTGGATATAACATTTAACAGTGGATACCCTCTGAATAGATAACAATTAAGTCAGACACCCATTATTTATAACACTTTAGATCAATTATTTTACTAGATTAATACACAATAAGAATGTACTTAACTTGTGAATCATGGCAACAACAACCATTTCGGCTCTCAAACTGGCATAAGCTCCGCTCTGGTCGACGGCTGGGCAAAAAGTGGCCTCATACAGGTCTCGACTGGCGTTTTATAGACGATGACAAACAAGGGACAAACAAGTTACGTCACTTCCGTAAAATTAGATTCTACTGACTTAAATCTTACTTTTTACATTAAAATATTATTTAAATTTACAAAAAAAATATAATTGTTCTAAGGATGTATTATTTTTGAATTTGTCACAATAAAATCAAGACATTTGTTTAAAAAGCGAAAAATGTGTACAATATATCAAGAATACCAGTTTATTGTCATTATAATTATGAGAATATATTCTCTATACTAACACATGCATATATCTGTAAGCTTGGGAATAGGAACGCTTTAGTGTCAAGAACTCGGATATCACGACTTCAGTGCTCTGATCTGGGCTAATACCTTATAAGAGCTTTTAGCAGCTGAGGTTTGAGGATTTCTTATTCAGAATAGAGACATATTTTATATGTGCCATGCGTTGCATAATGAGGGGATAATATGTGATTTGAAACAAATTCTTCTTACCATGTCTCTCATTTTCAATGCATTTCATTGACATGACAATGTTAGTAATTATTATTTTAAAAAGAAATAGGTAGGGCAAGAGCCCCGGTTTCGGCCACTTTAAGAGAATTTCTATGTTCAAAAATTTGCTAATATTACAAGAATGTGTAATGAGACGGTTTGAAATAACCAAAGTGAAGGGCATACGTTTATCTTTTAAAGTTTTTATGCGATGTTTGATTCGAGGTAGTATATATTTTTTTATATGGTTTTAAATATAAAAGGTATGATTTCACCAGTTCTGGCCACTTTTCCCCCAGTTCTGGCCATACCATTGCACCAGTTGTGGCCATTAAATTAGTAAGGGAATTTTCCAGTTTTTTTTTAAGAAAATAAAACAAATAATTATAAAGAAGTTAATGTTTAGTTAGGTAGGTAATTAATAGTAAACAAATTCCCAATATTTTGGAAAGCAAATAAGGAAAAAGCTTCCTCTTGGCATTATCAATTTTGCTTTTTTTATTATTTTTTGAAGCCTACTTAGGTTGGGTAAAAAGGCTTCAAAAAATAATACAAATAATAATCATTGTACTTACAAAAGAAATAAAAACTTGTAATGTCAAACCAGTTAGTATATTATCAAGCAACAAACACAAAGTAAAAACAAAGTGGCCAACACTGATGTTGTATGGGTGTAAGTTTTGGCCTCAAGCATGGCCAAAACCCAAGCAAAGTACAAATTAGTGTATTAGTTGTTGCCACCCCCTTTTTCCAACACAACAACCTCAAAACCATGTTGCTAGACATTCTGTTAGTAGGATTCAATCAAATCCAAAACAAAAAGTAAAAAAAAACTGAGATAATTATTGATTACTTTAATAGTGTCTCTTAAGGTTTTCCTTAAGAAAGTACCAGAAATTTTTCGATAAAACTTACTAACCTCACAAAAAATTGTCTTGAAGCATAAGACGTCACAACTGTGACTTGTCAGAACGGATCATAGACAAAGGATTTTTTACCACATACTATGAAGCAACTTCGTTTTCTATGCCTTATTTATTGGCCGCTAAAGTTGCAAGTGGCCAAAACCGGGGCTCCTGCCCTACCTAATGTTTCCTTGAGTATGAGCAAAAAATGTATGCACAACTTAAAATATTAGATGAGTTACAGTTACTATGATCGCATATTATTTGATTTGGTGTTATATTTATGTACTTTTTACTGCAAATGCTGCCGTCAGCCCTTTTTAGGGTTCCGTAGCCTAAATGGCAAAAAACGGAACCTTTATAGATTCGTCATGTCTGTCTGTCTGTCTGTCTGTCCGTATGTCACAGCCACTTTATTCCGAAAGTATTAAGACTACACAGTTGAAACTTGGTAGGTAGATGTATTCTGTTAACCGCTTAACGAATTTAATACAAAAATAAGAAAAATAAAAGATTAAGGGGGGGCTCCCCATACATGGAACAGAAACTGAAAAAAATTTTTTTCTTCAAACCAACACGTGTTGGGTATCTATAGATAGGTCTTTAAAAATGATATTGAAGTTCCTAAGACAACTTTTTCTCAAAGTCAACCGTTTGAAAGATATTCACCGCCAAAGTGGTAAAATGTGTGTGTCCCCCCCCTTTAACTTTTGAAATAAGAGAGTGAAAAATCTAAAAAAAATATATGCTGTAGATCTTAATAAACACTTTCAACCAAAATTGGTTTGAACGAGATATAGTAATTAGTTTTTGAGATATAGCACATTTTCCAAAACCGCAAATATAACTTTGTCATTCATACCAACACTGTGAAAAACAAAGTTATTTTTGCAGATGAAAAATGATAGGTGGTATTAAATATCGTATGGTATAAGGTAACTACGGAACCCTTTGGCGCGTGGCCCAACACGCACTTGGCCGGTTTTTTATTGAATTGCATTGCCAGTGTATGCCATGAAAAGAAGTAATAGCCATCCTCCACATTGGAAAACGATAAATATTTATAGCTCATAATATTTAATATACATAATGTGTAAAGGTCAGTATCGGTAAAGCACATATTTGTATTTTTATAGTTTAAGACTTTTATTATATCACGGAAGTATGAAGTATTAAGATATCACTAAAGTGCACCCGATCGTTAAAACACACTATCTCACAAGTTATAAAATAAAGTACTGTTTTGGATGATTGTATTGAGTTTAATACAGTACATAAACAGTTACTTCATTATATATTTCAATTGTATTAACAAAAAACAATGAAATTAGCCCACTGTATATCACAGTGATTAATTAAATTGAATTGAATACAGTAATGGAAAACGTGGCAATTCAAAAGCGATTAATTTTTAAGTTTGAAACACTGATAATGAAACAAAAATTCCCAGTCTTGTGATCCGAACAATCCTAAATCTGCCAATATTCCAATTGAAATCATATTAAGTATCTTTGAACGATCAGAGGAGTTTTTCACATTGAACTTTGATGTGAAAAGTTGGACAAAGAAGTCGATTCATTAACCCACATCAATCAGATCTCCCCCCTAACCCCCCCCCCCCCCCCTACTGAAATAGCCAACATTACATTCTATGCGTTTGAACACTACGCTTACTATTAAAGCTGTAAACTATAAAATTACGTGGCATACAATACATCAAAATCTGTGACTTACAAAAGTTTGCTACATTTCTGATAGGTATCGTCTTTGTCTTTGGCTCGCGGGCCATATTTTTGGCGTAAATAATAGCGTAAACGTATTGAATTCTACATCAAAATACACTTTAACGTACTGTGCAGTTGCTCCAATAATTTTTTTTCAAGAAAGATAATTATGCTAAAGATAATGACGAAAAAACAACGAAAAACATCTAAAAAGTGCAGAAGTGAGGTTATTTTCCATACTCTTTACACGTAAAGAAAAAGACAGATATAAATGATTTCGCATAACGGAGCCTTAATAGTAAGCGTAGTAGTGTTGAAACAGATAGAATGTTGGCCATTTGAGTAGGGGGGCAGATGGCTCTGTGTCAGCAATCAGAAAACGATAAGACAAAAATAATTCTTGTAAGTATCACAAGTTTGAAAGTATATTAAAAAAAATCGGGTTGCACTCCGGGAGTGCCGGCAGAAGTGAAAACTTGAATATTAACGTTGTGCACTTTTGATATTTTGGAATGGTTAAGGAATAATTTTGCACGAATTGCCGTCTTACGAATTTACTCTGCATTTGAATTTACGAATACAGAACAGTATTGTACGGAAGTCTTATCCATAGCTTGGCAGAAAATCTAATTTTGACATTCAATTAAAAAATTAGCGCGTTGCTATGGTGACACTAGTGTTTACGTCTTGAAATGACGCGCCGCCATTTTCACCTCACCCCGTAGAAAGAGAGGGGGATACTTCCACTGCCGGCTGTCTACTCTCCATCCGTCACATCCGTCTTACGAATTTTCGATTAGGGTCACGTGATCCTGACTAACGCGAGTTTAACCCATTACAAAAAAGCGTACAATGCCGCTAAAGAAGTTTTCACTTCAAAAACTGGCCAAGTGCGTGTCGGACTCGCCCACCGAAGGTTCCGTACGTAGGTACTTTATTAAAGACTAATATTTTTATGATTTTACCCGTCACCGCCCGGAAAATGAGACACAATAATATTTTCTATTCTTGACGGATGGATGAATTAGTTACAAATGTATAGTTTTCAGTATTTTCCCTTTTTACTTGTAAATAAAGATATTACTTGCCAAGCGCGCAGCTAAAATGTGCCAAACATAGTTCTAAGTCCAATCAAATGAAAATTTATAGAAAGTACCCTATAAATTTTGATTCCCTTGAGAGTGTCTTGGAATGAGTACTTGAGAACAGAACACAGATTTGTAGCTTTGAAAGGCACTAAATGCTGTCACAGACATTTCTCAAGACATGTTGAAGACACGCAAGTGGTGTTAAGGTACCTACTAATTAATTTCACAAGCGTTGATTCGAGATTCTTTATAAGAAGATACTGCTGATAATGATAATGATAATGTCCATGAATAATATATTGAAGACCTAGGATTTTATTAAATAAAGTTTAGAAACAATAAAAAAGGCTTTGGTTTGGAAATTTTCGTTAGTCTCATAATGAAAATTTCTAAAACAAAGCTTTTGGTGGAGTTTTTCAAATTTATCTGTTTATTTAAAGGATGTTTTTTACATGACTGCCCAAAGCAAAAAGAGTGTATATGTGTTCAGGGTTCATGTATGTGGGTATGTGAGTTTCTTTATTCCACCATAACTTCCAAATGGCACAACGGATTTGGATGTATGGGTATTGTTAGAATCCTTACATCATTTCGAGTGACACTGGCTATTTTTTTTTTTAGTTAATATAGCGACTGTATGACGCCATTTTCAAATGTGAAAAAAAAAAATTTTTTTACTTCAATTATTACAATATGGGCATCAAATGAAAGGCCGTAATGAGCACATTTCAAAATATATAATTTGTCACTAAAATGTGTGAAATAAAAATAAATAAATTTAAAAAATTCTAAAAACACTACTGCCCTGCTAACAACAAACTAAAAAGTTAAATAACAAGTGTCATTGCAATCGGGGGACCTCTTCGGTTAAAAAATTGTTCCACAAAACGGTCCCCCAACTGCAATGACACTTGTTATTTAATTTTTTAGTTTGTAAAGACGACACGACTGCCTTGCTAAAAAGCAGGGCAGTCGTGTTTTTATTTTTTATTTTTTATTTATTTATTTAAAGGAATACCGTTGTATTGTGGATTGTGGCACACTGTCTCCTAGTCTAAAACAAACAGAATCGAGTTGAGTGTTCTCTTCAAAGGTATGGTGGAACGCTCGGTATTTTGTTAAGTCTCTCTCAAAACGTTAACCCCGCGTTGACTGACTGATACCCACGCGACAAGTGTCCGTGACAATTCAGACAATGTCCACTTGTACAGTCAGACACAAAAGCGGCTAATACTTAGTACATTAACTTGTTGTACCCTACTGTGTGAATCGAAATAATAAGTGGAACAAAATATTAATTGATAAAGTGTGAAAGTTTTCAGCTACTTAATAAACGAAGAAGAAGTGTAACCACGGCACCGGGCACCGGCGAACGGCACTTGTTTTTTTAGACTTTTTAGGGTTCCGTACCTCGAAAGGAAGAAAGGAAAAAACGGAACCCTTATAGGACCACTTTGTTGTCCATCTGTCTGTCTGTCTGTTTCTCAAGACCCTTTTCTCAGGAACGCGTGGAGGTATCGAAATTGAAAGAAAGAATTTAAATTAAAACCATATACTCAAATCTATAGTTTCTTGAAGCTGTGAAAAAATCAAACTTCTATGTTTACGTAAAGAAAAGATACGGCCCGTTTATACCGCAAAAAACACTCTCAAGGGAATCAAAATTCAATAAAATTTGGGAAATTATATCGTCTTATACTACAAGTACAGGGAAAAATCTGAAAACTACAAAAAATGTAATCTTTATTTAAGTACCAACGTACGCAA
This sequence comes from Agriphila geniculea, assembly GCA_943789525.1. Taxonomy (NCBI): domain Eukaryota; kingdom Metazoa; phylum Arthropoda; class Insecta; order Lepidoptera; family Crambidae; genus Agriphila; species Agriphila geniculea. Next base: position 8,190,173 of record OX038879.1, on the reverse strand, counting down.
CCCTCTGCGAGTTCGACTCGCACTTGTCCGGGTTTTTTTTAATTAAGGCTTAATACATATCAATGAGCCAGCCGTAGTTGCGAATAATACGCTTTTATATGTCCATTCTCTCCGCATAAATACGGAGAGAATAACTTCTGTATTGTCTAGTCTCGCGCGATTGAATCCGTTGAATTCCACTTCAGCGAGCGTTTATAAAAAATATATTTGCTTTGATATACCTAGTGAAACATTAGAGAAATTGAAATTAAGTTTTTTTTCTGAGACGACAAAGCTGTTTCTTTTGAAAAAAATGGAATTCATCCCTTGAAATTGTTCTTATGAATTAAGATCGTGCAGTCTGAAAACTAGCGCCGCCAATAGAAAATAAACATAGTTCTTAAATAAAGACGAAATTTTGAATTATTTCTCTGTAGTGCACCCCGAAGAAGCTTTGTGGTACTTTTTATCGCTTTAACAATATCTTCTAGCTCCTCCGTTCTTCGGAAGGCACGTTAAGCCGTTGATCCCGGCTGCATTTGTAGTCGTTAACACCCACCAATCCGCATTGGGCCCACGTGGTGGGTTATTCATTCATTCATTCATTTATTTATATTCAGGCAACAGTGGCCCATAGATATATACCTTACAAACTAAACATATATAAAAATATGAAAACAAAAACACTGGTGTTAGTTAACAACTTATAGTACCTAATGTTAGTAAATAATTAATTTGACACTATTTTCTGTGTCGAATCGGGGGCTATGGCCCGTCCTCCTTATCCTTAATTTGAAGAAGAAGAAGACTTCTGTTATTTTATTATATTTGTCCACCAAGTATCCAAGACTACATCAAAAGGAATAGCCACGTGAAAGATAGACAGTAACATTCAGAATAACTTTCCACATCGTATAACTGCTAATGAAAATACAATCTTACCATTTATCTTTGCTAAGCAGACAACCGATCTGATAAGCCTAAATTAAATCAAGACCGATTTCACAGAGTCTTGATTACGAGTCCAAAGGTAATCTGTCAAATAGATTAAGAATGATAGCAGCTAAATCGAAATCAAAGTTAAATTTTAGCAAAGAAAATCAGCATTTTCAATTTTATTCAATTAAACTGTTCCAGTTGAATGCTTATGAAGATTATTTATTTTAGTTGTGAGTATTTATGTATTTATTTATAATACATACATACCAGTTAAAACCATAAGCCTTCTTTTTGCTTCGCCGTAGTCGGGTAAAAAATATCTAGGGTCTGTTTCACGCTCCGATTAAGTTCCAATTATTGCGAAATCCTTCGCGAAATCTGTAACTTACAGTTTGACAGCTCTGGGACTATACCAAAGGGCTTTGACCCCTGTCAGTGGCATCGCCCAAACTTCAGGGATAATTCGCTGACACAAAACTTAATGAAAATTCACTAGCGACTGCTCTTATTGTGATAAATCAAAACATTGCTCCTTCACTAGAATGGAACTTTCCCACTACATTTAACACGAGTTTTTATAAAACGGCAGTGAGGGATGATACATTATCTCCTTGAGTTGGTTAGAAAAATAAGGTTTAATCCTTGTTCTTATTCTAACTTCATTAATAATAACAACAGTCAACAGTTTTTCCAACTCTCAGTAAAGAAGACTTTGATTGTTTATTTATTCAAGTCGAAAGGTCTTCGTTACTTTTGCTGGACAGGTGTTGATAAATCAAAAGTTTGAAAAAGCGGCAGAAAAAACATTTGTTGCATGGGAGCCCCGTTAAATATTTATTTTATTCTGTTTTTAGTACTTATTTGTTGTTAAAGCGGCAACATTAAGACATCAACTGTATAAAATTCAACTGTCTACCTGTTGCCATTATTAAATCGAGCAAAAAAACGACAAAAAAATCACGATTGTTGTATGGGAGACCCCTTTAAATATTTATTTAATTCTGTTTTTAGTATTTGTTGATAAAGTGGCCACAGAAATATATCATCCGTGAGACTGTGAAGCCATCACGGTTCATGAGATACAGCCTGATGACAGACAGAAAGACAGTAGGGTTCCGCTTTTACACTTTGGATACGAATCTTAAAACGTAAGATTTACTTATAACAAAATAATATGCTTTGGGCAATAAAAACGTTATATAGCGTACAAAAAAGGGCTGACAAGCCACACTATATTCTTTTTTTAAAGATTCTTAAAAGGATATAAATTCATAATTAATTCTCAACTCCTTAATTTGCTTTTCAACGTCATAAAATGGTAAGCAAAATGCAACTATCCTACTAACTATCCTATCCTAATTCTATTATAAATCGGATGGAAGCTTTATACATTTGCGAGTGTGTGACAGAAGAGAACGAAAACAAAAGAAGATCTAAATGTTTAAAGTTTTAACTGTTTTGTTTTTTATATTAATTTTGAGTTAATACTCATCTTCGTCTTGAGATACGGACAGCAAAGAGCAATTTGAACAACTTTTAATTAATCCGTCTTAATTAGAACAGGCGTGGAGTTTCCCGTCTTTGAGATTATTGCGCGAATTCGTCGGAACAAAGGCCACATAATATTAGAACCATATTTTATCCAAAGGCTTTGTTCTTATTAGTTGGAGTTTAATTTTATTCTCAAACATATTAATATGAGCGCTCTTATAGTGCTATATTATGCATTTAATTTATATAAATGCCTCAAGTTCATTTTCAATTTACGTAAATTCGACCACGTATCTCACTTTCGCCAAAAGCTTAATTGGCTCCCTATTCGTCGGCGCAGGGACTTACACACTCTTACACTCCTGTACTCTATCCTTTTCCTTCTAACTTCCCCACTTTATCTTAAAGAATCTTTCGACTTTCGATCCTCTTCCTCACTACGTACACTGCGTTCTTCTTCTAATCTCACCCTCGATATGCCCCACTGCATATGCCCAATGCATTCCACTGATTTCCTTTCTTATTCATTCTCTGTACATGCTGTCCGTTTATGGAACGCACTTCCAGAGGACATCCGTAAAGCTCGTACCTTAAGATCTTTCAAGGATCAAGTTAGAAGACATTTCCTTTCTCCCACCTAATACCACCTTTTTCTCATATTTCCCTTTCAACTTTCATTTTATATACTTACACATTTTTCGCTCTCTATTTTATTTATGTACATCTATATCTGTTGTCCTTCTAGTACTTTTGCACCCACTCCCCATCTGTCCTCTTCTCCTTAATATTTTTCTACTCAAGGTTACCTGGAAGAGACTGCTACAGCAGTAAGGCCGCCTTTTGTGTACTTGTCTATGTTTATTGTTTTCTTCTTTGTAATGTCTTTTTCTAGTGTGCAATAAAGCGTTTTATTATTATTATTATTATTATACGCTTAGGAATTCACGGGCCTAAAGTGACCTGGTCCTTAAAGGCTTGCGTGGGGATATGGATCCAACACGTAGAGGCCATTTTTAGCGACACTAATCTAATATGCGTGTGGTACACCTGCTGGATCTAACGCCTCTGACGCCATCAGTTTGATATACTCAGAGACTATAACCAGCAAATGTACAGGAACTATGGAATCTACTGGTTAAGGACTAGTGGGCTATTGGTTGGGATTGAGATGGTCTAAGATTTGGGCAATGGAAAGAGACTACCGGACACCTGCCTTATCATAGTCTCCCAGACTGAAAAATTGGCAGGCGGTGACTAGCCAAGGACTAAATGGGCTCTCCAAAAATAGCCGCGATGGCAAGAGAGCAACATCGGTGTCCTCGGCTGCAGGGTGTAGAGAGGTGTGCACCGCTTTCTACCCACTGTACAAGGGACAGTGTGCCAACTCGCGTCTTACGCATGTTTCACTTCCACCCTGCGAGCGTATAGCTCTAACGACTCCACCCTGGACGGCCGTTGAAGGCGAGCCAGGAGCGGGAGTCCGCAGGCCCCCTTGGGGTCCACCCCTGCTGCGGGGACGAGGGCCTGGATCGACTCCCGGGAGCACTCGGGTCCGTGGTGTCGCTACACACCAACAGCTCGCCACAAGCTGCCCTGCGGGTTTATTATTATTATTATTATAAATATTTCGATTGTTTTTAGACTATATATGACTATATATGCTCAAAACTTGCGAACTCTCATGGGCACACACACCCTAGTGGTTTTTGCTAATTACTAATGAGTAATGTATAATATAATCTGTATTTATGTATGTCTTGAACAATAAGTAAAATAAAAAAAAAATACTTATTTACATCTTTGCAATTTTCGTGCTTGGTAAAAAACATTGCTTCATTGCAGCACTGTGACATTAATTAAATTGCACATAGAAAAAAACTACCCAAAGATCAAAATTTAATCTAATATCGAAGGTAAAAAGGGTTTTACGAGAATATAGTATTTTATCGGATTCGTGATCTGTTTAACAAACTGTATTCTTATTCATACCGGGTGTAACAAGACCTTCAACGAAGCCGAGGTCTACATATTCTGCCCATCATCAGGACCATTTCTGTTCAAAATTATTGCTGGGAAATGACTTTGATTTTTGGTGCTAAAAAAGCATTGCATACTTTTACCACGCAATGTAACGCGTACAATAGACCGCGCCTGCGAGTGTCTGCTACGCAGCTGCGTGCGGCCGAGTTGAAAGGCAGCGTTTATGTGCATGCTCATGAGATAGATACATCGAGTGACGACGTTTTGAAGCCATAGTTTGTTACGAAATACTTAAAATTTTGATAATGTTTCATTGGACAAAAAGTAGGCAATAACGAATAAAATAAGATTTCATAAAAAAATCAAAAAACATTTTTTGACTGACCTTCAATAACTTCGTAGCTAATAGCTAGATTTCCCAGGTATAGTCTAAAAGACAAAAATGATCCTGATGATGAGCGGAATACGTGGACTTCGGCTTCGTTGAAGGTCTTTTTACACCCGTATCTTTGATGTTTTAATATTGCAGTATGATAGTCATTTCCGTTTAACAGATTATTGTTTCCGCTGCCTGGCACTCAGAAAATGCATAAAAGACTGAGCAGCCAACAATGTACTCTGTTTTATGAGGCTTGTGCATAACACAGGCACATCAGCCATTTTTAATGTCCCCACCGCTGTGGCACAGTCCTTAAGGGTGGATAAGGATGACAGGCCGTGACCCACCACGTGGGCCCAATGCGGATTGTTGGGTGTTAACGAATGTGCCTTCCGAAGTACGTATCCGCCTGCATAACACATGGTGTTCTCCTCTACGCCGGGGCTCAGCAGATTTCATCTGCGGATGTGTGGACAGAGGTATTTGACGTTTGTGGGCGGTACGGTAATCGAGCAAATACCTCTTTCTACCACATCGGCGGGCTCATCCGCAGGTGAAAATACCTACCTCTGCCACATCGGTGGGCGCATCCCTTCCGATGTGAAGAGTAGGCTAAGACAGTTCGCACACCGGCTCCGCGCCCCGTCGCGTCGCGGAGCCTCCGTGGCAGATACATCAATTAGTTTAGAAAACGGTGTGTGAGACACCGAAAAGGCGACCCGGCGCGGAGCGCGTTCCGCCGCGCTCTGTGAGCAGATTCTGCCAGTAGGTGCCGTAGGGCACGGGGCCGTTGTACAACGACTCACGTTGCGGAGGCGCAGAGCCAGTCTGAGAATCGCCTTACGACGCATAGGAGTAGATAGGCGGTCTGTTACCTGTTTTGTGACAACTATAACGAACAGTATGTACGCGTTGAGCAGCATTCCGATCGCGGAGATGACGGTGACGGCCACGCTCAGCGCCAGCGCAACCGCCTCCTCGCCCCGTGTCTCCGTCCCGTTCATCTCCATGCGGGCTGCGTGTGTCTGTCCCTCTTGCTCTCACGCTACCAGGCGCATGATGGGCAACGGTTCGTCACCTCACCGCTGACGCTGCGCACCACCGCGCCATTTGTGTGGATCTGAAAATGGCAATATAGGTATCTTGTTGAGAGATAGATAGCAAAAAAGCTAGTTACACAACTGTTTACTAATGTAAAACAATAATTTGTTTACTGTTTACGTTACAATACTGTTTACATAAACATCGTTCTACGCCCCTAAATTACGGCTGTAATATGACGGCATCGTCATCCTAGGAAACCCTAGCTATAAAGGTACCTAAAGTCTGTCCATCCTTACTTGTCTTATTAAACAGTTTTTGACAGTTGTCATACGTCTTTTATACTTAAATCGTTATTTAAAAATATGTTAGTAGCTTTATGAAATTGTTATTAATTTATTAACAATTTATTTCGTAATCTATGAGTGGAAAACCATTTGTTGTATTTTATAAATGATTATTTCAATAAAGAGTTGGGTGAAGATTGTTTACCATATAAGACAAGTAAGGATGGACAGATATTAGTTACCTATTTGTAAATGGTATCGTCATTTGGAAGTGTACGTACACAGAGTAACAAACATAATATACCTACTTCCCCTATCTAAAACAAAGGCAAAGTCATTTTATTCAAATAAACTAAATAATTATGCACTTTTGAAATAAGGACTAAACTGATACTGTAACTTTTAGCGATAAGTTTTAGCTTTTAGTTGTTCTGTTTAAAATAAACATTTCATTTGAAATAAAACACTTTTTACGGATTACAGCGCGTATGTTGTGAATTCAAGTTATTATTTTAGAATTATTCAGTTTTGATTTATTAGTTGTTTGTTTTCCCGACGTTTCGACACTTTCCCTGGGCCATGACCACGGCCTCTGAAAAGTTGTCTAAATGTCTTGGTTTAATAATATATACGCGCTGTAAGCCGTGAAAAAGTGTTTTATTTTTTTCTCAGATGATCTTTGAGCGTCAAAGTTATACCAACACGAATTATTTGATAGCTCGTTCATTTTAGTAACGAACGAAAATCCAATATCCTAGTTTGTAAACATATTCTACCGTATTGTGTTTGTAACTCTGTATTCTCCCATTCATAAATTATTTATTAATTTTCCTATTGTGGTTTTAACGTCAAACGCAAACATGATAATAACCAAATTCGAACCGCTGTCGCTGTTGTTTTAAATATAAATTTCAATTGGGGACAATCGGACTGAAAACGAGCCATCGGTTCGTTTGCAAACTTTCCAATCAAGCTTAATTTCCCTCGTGTTAAATAACTGCCAAACCAACTCGAACAATAATTGTCACATTGTTAAATGTTTTGGGTGCAAAAACACATTTCCGTAAATAGGTCTTCAACTCCATACTTCGAACTATCAGTGGTAGGTACACCAGAAATACTGAAATTCACGAATATTTGGAAATACCGACAATTATCGAAAGGTAACCAAATAGTCAAAGTCAAAGTCAAATAAGCTTTATTCAAATAAACTTAATTATTAAGTACTTTTGAATCGTCTATATTTTCATACCACCCGTTCCAGACTTTTTTAGCTGACAAGAAGAACGGGCGCAAGAAACTTATCAGCTGTAACAGCCATAAGTAACGATATTTACAAACTTTAATATATCGTTACCAGTGGCCCCACCATGAGCTGACGCAAACTGTCCACGTTACAGCTAACTATTGGATATATAGCACACAGTGAATGTGTGTGAAAGAGAGAAAACGTTAGTTTACGGTAACGCAAACAGCCCGTAACAACCCTTGGTAGGGCCACAGATAATTACAACAGGGTGACAGGATTATTGGCAACAACATAGACTTATTGTTATATTACTTCAACAAAGTACTTATAGTAGCAAGTTATGTGTTACATCATTTCCACGCATTTTGATCTTTAAGATAATCGTCTACTTTATAATAACCTTTACCCATGAGCGAATTTTTAACATGGTTTTTAAATTCATGCAAAGGAAGATCCATCACTTGTTGTGGAACTTTATTAATAAAGGCTATGCCTTTCCCCATAAATGAACCTCTAGTTTTTGCAAGCCTAAATCTTGGAACGGCAATATAATAATAAACACATGGATCGCCTTTGTGCTCACCTGAATCCTCTTGCTAAAGCGCTGGTGGTGATGAATGCAAGTGATGCCAAAAGACTAATACGAAGAAATGTGTTGATGACTAAGAGAGGCTGAAGCATTGGCTTTTTTCACTCTTTAACGTGAATAGCTCCCATCACAATTATTAAAAAAAACCGGCCAAGTGCTTGTCGGCCACGCGCCGTAGGGTTCCGTAGTTACCTTATACCATAACATATTTGATACCACTATCATTTTTCGTCTGCAAAAATAACTTTGTTTTTCACAGTGTTGGTATGAATGACAAAGTTATATTTGCGGTTTCGGAAAATGTGCTATATCTCGAAAACTACAAAATATATGTCGTTCAAACTAATTTTCGTTGAAAGTGTTTATTAAGATCTACAGCATATATTTCTTTTTAGATTTTTCAAACTCTTATTTCAAAAGATAAAGGGGGGGACACACATTTTACCACTTTGGCGGTGTTTATCTTTCAAACGGTTGACTTTGAGAAAAAAATGTTTTAGGAACCTCAATATTATTTTTAACGACCTATCTATAGACACGCCGCACCTATTGGTTTGAAGAAAAAAAATATTTTTTAGTACTTACCTATCAGTTCTGGGGAGACCCCTTAATCTTTTATTTTTTTTATTTTTGTATTAAAATCGGTAAGCAGTTAACAGAATACATCTACTTACCTACCAAGTTTCAACTGTGTAGTCTTAATACTTTCGGAATAAAGTGGCTGTGACATACGGACGGACAGACATGACGAATCTATAAGGGTTCCGTTTTTTGCCATTTAGGCTACGGAACCCTAAAAAATGTCTTCAACTGTTTACTTTTAAGATACACAGATGCTTACTAAGACAAAAATCTTATTTATCTATTTATTATTATAAGCCTAATTAACATTTAAGTACGAAAGTATCGTCGGTCGCCACGCTACGGCATTTTCGAAGTATTTTCGTGTGTTTTATCGTACAACGACATGCTTTCGTGACAACGATTTTAAAATCGCGGATGTCGAATTTCAAACTAGTGTCGTATCCTACGTGTTAGTACAGCGAAAATACCTTCACGAAGTAATCACTTTCACGACCGACGGCACTTTCTTAAATGTTTATTCAGCTTTAAATCCTCGTGGCAGTCTCTGAACCCGCTGATATCCCAATCATCCGCAAATACTTAGTGTTTTGATAATTCTTTTATAATGCTACATTGTACACAATGCCTGCTGATATGTTTCCTGATAAATATAACTTATGCCTTTTCAAAGCTAAAGTGCATGCTCCATCGTAATCTTTCATCATTACTAAACACGAGGTATGATTGTGGCCAAATGCAAATAAAATGAAACCGGCCAAGTGCGAGTCGGACTCGCGCACGAAGGGTTCCGTACCAAAAAACGGCAAAAAAAATACGTTTGTTGTATGGGAGTCCCCCTAAAATATTAATTTTATTCTGTTTTTGGTGTTTGTTGTTATAGCGGCAACAAAGCAATCTGTAAAAAAATTCAACTGTCTACCTGTTGTTGTTATTAATATCGAGCAAAAAACAGCAAAAAAATCACGTTTGTTGTATGGGAGTTTCTGTTTTTAGTATTTGTTGTTATAGCGGCAACAGAAATACATCATCTGTAAAAATTTCAACTTTCTAGCTATCACGGTTCATGAGATACAGCCTGGTGACAGACAGACAGACAGACAGCTGAGTCTTAGTAATAGGGTCCCGTTTTTACCCTTTGGGTACGGAATCCTAAAAATAAAATCACGTATACCCAAATATAAAGAATATTATTCCCATAGGAACTGTAAGCCGAAGGACTACGAGGGGATTTGTACAAGTTATTATGTCAGTAGCAAAGATACATGGAGGAGACTCGGCATTTTAGCAGCGCGTGACGCAATCTTACGTTATGGACCATTACTGACGTTAATATTCTTTATTATGTAACTTTATGTTCTGCGCAACCATGTTACATTATATTGAGATGAACACAGTCTTAAATCAATTTTTATTTTTATCCACAACGGGTAAGAGCTTGGCCTTCGCCTTACCTAAATGACGATAAGGCTGAAGGTGTAAGCACACTTCACTCAAGATCCTCACCAAGTGAGGAACTTTCTATCTTTACCTCTGCGAACATAGCAATTATAAAATTTAGTATTGTTATTGCGTTAGATACAGGAAAGGTGCTGGTAGCTAGCCAGACAGACTATAATGTGTTTCCGCGTGTTTGAGTATTTATTTTTCAAATAATATGTATGTAGTTTGGTCGCTTGAACGCCAATTACAATAAAAAATGTTACTGTTATATTAGGCATTTAAATGTCTAGTTTTTTGCTATACCTATAAAAGTTGAATAAAAAAGTAACATTGCCCTATAAAATGCGATATCATTTTATGTGTTCATATGTTCTGTGATGTATTCGTACGTATATAAACGTTGCATGTCTGGAAATGTTGTAGCGTCACGCCACATTGCAATGTCATCGATAAATAAATCGGGAAAAATTACGATCGAACCACACGAACGGGAGTACACGTCTTTACGAGCCAGACAGAAATGGCTACAAACTTTAAAAGATTCTTACTCGGTGACAGTCTGATAGTCTACATATCGGGTCATTTTAAACTTACCATCCAAATTTTAAGGATGTGTCCAGTCCATGAAACTAAACAACTTTTTCTAAGAAACATGTGTCAAATTTCGCCAGAAAATTTTGGTCATCCCATACTAAATTGATCACGTGATCTCTTAGATTTGTATGGAAAGTCGATTTTTATTTAACATATTTGACCATGTGTTCTTTAGAGAAAGTTGTTTAGTTTCATGGACTGAACAGTTCCTCAAAATTTTGATGGTAAGTTCAAAATGACCCAATATAATATTTTGCATATATCTTTTCATCCGACGCGTGTAAAATGAAGAGATATTTGATATTTGTAAAACCAAAGAACAACGATGATGGAGTGAGAAGAAAAGTAAAGATCAACTCCGCTACAAACCATGACCTCTAATGACCAGGGGTCCCGAATTTTCGCTACGGAACTCTTTTTGGTTCACTGTTTTTGGGCGGAACCCTAGCTCAAGTAAGAAGTAAACTAACTGTAAATTGTTTTTACGTTAAATCACACCATACTGAGTCTTTTTGGCTTGGTTTACGTACACATCTTGTAAGTATAGTATGACTTTAAAAGAAGGAGTTTTTAAGATATAAAATATTTATTTAGTTAGAACTTGGAATGCTGATCAGACCAGTTGGGTGTGTATAGCGATCTGGATCTTCTCCATTCACTCCCTGGTTGGCCGTCATCAGATCACAGCCAAATCAATCCCTGGCGGAGAACCAAGTCTTCAAAGTTACCTTGTTTGTATGAAAATCGACTGGTGTTTCTAATTATCCGGCCACCTGTATATGAAATGCCACCAAACAACAAAAAGTCGATTCATCCTATTCTTCTTCTTCTTCTTATCGAATGAGGAATAGTGGCCACCTCTGGTGTTAGAATTTATCAAGCCGCCTGTAAGATCTCTAACTTGGCTTAACGACTGTTATCAGATGACAACAACCGGCGGGCTGATTATCTAATTAGAAACCACCTAGCGACCGGTTGCAGTTCATAGATGATAGTGATCCATTGCTACTTCTTTTTGGATTAAAAAAAAACATACCAAAGAAAAGTAGCAATGTATGTGGAATGAAACCGGTCGCTAAATAGTTTCTTTTTAGATAATCAAGGTGCGGGACCGACGGTCTCAGTTATAATGCCACTTAACGGTCACCCATCCGACACCTGGCTGGATCAAGCGTTGCTTAACAAACGTGCCCAAAACGATCAGTCTGTCATGTTCCGCCATGAGCGATTCACCCTATTATCGAGTGTCCTTAAGTTGTCTGTCAATGGCTATTTACCATTACCATTACCTGTCGCTTGCCCATCGCTTGAGTCCAGTCTACACATGTAAACTAAAGCCAAGCCAAATTGAAATTTGATTTATTTAAAAACTCATTAACATTCAACCGAGAACATTCTTCGTAATCGAATTACGTTTTTGTATTTTCCAATGAATTATTTAGTACTATTTTGATTGTCTGAACAATTTGAAATCGATTACCTAAATACTTCAAGCTTCACGCATTACCTATCCTAAAAAATCTACTTATTACAAATACACTTTTTTAAACCAAACAAACCTTATTGTTCGTCGCTTATAGCGTATAGCTTTAATAGTTAATTTAGTTAAGAACCATTTGTAGGATTTTATATAAAACACTAGCGGCCGCCCGCGACTTCGTCTGCGTGGAAGGTTTTTTTGCTATCCCTCGGGAACAATACTTTTTTTCGGGGTGAAAGGTACCCTATGTCCTTTTCTGTACCCCTGACAACGTGTATGCAAAATTTCATGATGATCGGTTCAGTAGTTAAGACGTGAAGGCGTAACAAACAAACAAACAAACAGACTTTCGCATTTATAATATTAGTAAGGATTCATAAAAAAAGTTAAATATTCAATAACATTTCAATTTTATTGAGTTAAGTGCTTCATAAGCCGGATATTGAATCCAGATCGTCCGCTAGATTTTCACGTTCATCCTAAAATATATCATGCCTTATCCGTAAAATCAGGGGAAAGAAACCAACTTTAGCTACAAATATTTTTAAAATAAATTGATATTATCTCTTCCTCAATAATATTCATTATTATTGCAAACATATTTATACTACTAATACTATAAATGCGAAAGTGTGTGTGTCTGGTCACAGCTGGATATTTCGAGAACTACCAATGGTATCAACTTGAAATTTGGAAAGGTTTAAGATGACATTTGCCCAACTATTTTGCAAATAAGAAACAAATAAAAAAATCAATATATTTTTTACAACAGGGACTGAAAAAGGGTCTTAAAAATTTGAAGTGGGGCTACTAGGGCATGTATGAAAGTATCTATGGCTATCATATGAAAGAACGTCGTTTGCACGTTTTTAATCAACTTTTTAGGCCGAATTTACATTACAGATTTACATTAGAGATTAGACTACAGGAAAAATAAAACGATGTCTCAATATAGCACACTTTATTAGAAATCATCAAATTTCTAAAAAAGTTAACATTAGTTCCAATATCGGTCAAGAGATGGCACTGACCTAAAACTGCAACACTATTCTATTATTCTACTCTGCAGTGTCATTTAATAGTGCAAATATGATGGTACGGAACCCTCGGTGCGCGAGTCCGATTCGCTCTTGACTTTACAAACTGATCTAGAGCTGGCTAGTGAAACAAAACGCAAACGTTTTGGCTGGCTGGCGCGTGCTGTGTTGACATATTTACCTAAATAATGAGCGATTAGCGGTTCAAGTGATGCTTAAGCTTAACGGAACACAGGCGACGAGAAACAAATTCAAAGTAAGCGGAAGAGGAAAAAGTATGTTTGCAATTATAAAACCTCCTTCAAAAAACCTTAAAACAAAAACAAAAACCGCATCAAAATTGTCTCTAAAAAGCAAGAAATAATATTCAAATAATTAGATACGAGATACACATATCACACGGATGGGCCTGGAGGACCACATTTATTTGTTCTAAAAGCCCAACCCGACTTCATTAGATGTGTTTTATTTCGAGCAATATTTACCTAAAAAAATGCAGAATTTTCAGGATTACTCGAAAACTACTGAACCAATTTCAAATTTTCGAAAAATGGGACTAACTTGGGAACAAACCTGATGATCATTTCAATCGGTTCAGCCGTTTTCGATTAATCGGTGGACATACACAAAAAAATATACAGACGAAATAGATCCTCCTCCTTTTTTGAAGTCGGTTAAAAATGAATGGGAGACGGAATTTATCTTAGTAAAACACTGTTGTTTTAATTGTCTCCCGTAAAAAAATCTAGAACCCGTATTTTGTACGCTGGTAATCAAGTAGTGGCAGGTGGCAACCCTATCACCGGCTGTTCATGCTAGTCTCTAATAAATCCTTGCTTTGGTTACTTACTGCAAATAGACGAAGGGACAGATTTCAAGAGTATAAATGAAATCTTTTATTCACCTGACATTCAAATAAATAAAACAATATAACGCGAAAGGATTTATCAGTTAAAAAAGTCAGGAACGGGTGGTAGGAAAATTAAAAAAAAAACAAAAGTACTTAATAATTAAGTTTATTTGAATAAAGCTATTTTTGACTTTGACCTTGACTTTGGATGTTTTGATTGGGCTTTTCGACCTGCCTTTCTATTGTCTAATTTCAAAATCCATCGCAATCGCTTTCAGGATGTAACACATCGATGCTTCTTTTTAGCACAAATAAAAACTTACCAAATAAATGCAGCAATGTCTCACATCCATCTGTCAAATGAAAGCGATTGCGATAGATTTTTTAAATTAGACAATTAGCCCCCTGATCTCTCTCGATGTTCCCGCATCTTTGCAGCTGCCATGGTCATGATCACTAGGCTAATAATATGATCCCAGATCAACAAAGCGTACTTAACGAAACACGGTATTCATAAAATAGCCATTTTGTTAAGTTAATAACCCTCAAGTTACAAACAAAACAATAACACTTAACAATGTTTGCTACTATGTTGTATCCCATAATTTTCGGTCTTAACCGCAATTTAATTAAAGGATGTAAAATAAAGGTTTTAGATTTTAGTTTGATCAAAGGGTTTAATCGAGTAATGAAAATTTACAAAGCTTAACGAATGCGTCGTTAACATCATAAATTTATCTATTTATTTATTAATAACAAATACTAATTTTGATTCAAATTCAACTACAACTCCATGATGATGATCAAGAAATTTTAATACTAAATTTCATCATAACATCATCCGTAAACATGAACAGTTTCTACCCCTTTCTATTTCTTGATGAAGAGGCTCGTAGTACAAGGCCACACAGAGGGGAAGAGACAACGAGGCCGCTCTCCGACTCGTTGGATCGACCTCATCAAGAATACCACGCAGTCGACCGCAGTACAGTGTTTTCGCGACGCCGAAAATCGGCAAAAATGGAGAGACATCGCACGTCGTGCGGCCGCCCTGGGAGCGAGTGGCGACGGCGTGCCGCAACCCTGTCCATCGTCGGCCACGACCACTCTGTCAAGAGTGCCCGACTAAGAAGAAGCTATTTCTTGATAAATATTGAACATTAAGACGCAATAACTGTCGAACAAATTCTAAACTCAACCGCAACAGCGCACGAGCACTCAACTTAATTAATTCACTGTAATTGTTGAAACTTAGTTACCAATTTATGGACCAATACAATTCCGAGCACACGTAAATTCGACCCTGGCTTGCTATTAAACACTGAGGGATAATAACTGAACCCGGGGTTCGATTCCCGGCCGGGCAGAAATTAAAATGATGAATTTTAATTTCTGTGACGGGTCTCAGTGTTACTATGTATAATAAGTTTAATATTATAATAGTACCTATATATATTATGTAGTATAGTATAACAATTTGTCGTCTAGCACCCATATTACAAGCTTTGCTTAGTTTGGCGCTGTGTGAAATTGTCCAAGCATTTATTTATTTATTATTATTTATTATTTGCACTAAAGATGTGTCTTGCCAACCCAAGGCCAGGTAAAGTACTAACACCTACCTATTAAAAAATATTTTAAATATTTAAGAAAGAGGCCGCGAAAAAAATTTGTTTTTTTACCCGAACGTATGGGGTATCATTGTTTGGAACTCGATACTTATGTAGTGTTTATTTAAAAAAATATTAGAAAACAGAGTCAGAAGAAGCTTTTTCCAAAACTTTGTTCCGAAGTATGTTTGAACTTTTCATTCGCCTATGAACTTGAAAGTGATAATGTTTATTATTACCTATATTTTAACAACAAATACTGACTTGACTAACATAATTTTGCGGTCAAACGCGTGGCACAGAAACGCCCTTTAGCTATTTGGTACTAACGAAACCCTAAATGAGCGACGTCCAACACGCACTTGGCTGGTTTTACATTATGGCCACCAACCTGCATAATGGCAGGTAAAATGCGTTAAAAGATATAAGAAAAGAGATTGTAAAGAACGTCGATTAATTCAGGTACATGGTAATAAGTAGGTAGCTTATCCAGAAAATATTTCGAAAGCAATAACGTAGCTTTTGCCGTTGATTGTGAAATGTAGCTTTTGTCAAAGGCTTGCAAGGTTACCTACAGAAAACATGTGTCGCGACAGAAGCATATCGGTTTCATACATTTAGTATAGCTAGAAACACGTTATTACATTGTGTCGTGTCGACAAAACACACTGTAATAATGTGTTTCTAGTCATACTACTAAATGTATGAAACCGATACGCTTCTGTCACTCTTCTTGACACAACACAAAACGACAGAATAGTGTGTCGGCACCTTTAGTTTCTCTTGCTGTTGAGTGTAACTATTGTTGTATTTTCTTTTACATTGAATAATTAAAATACAAAAAGGTAGATGAAAAATCTTAGTTTAAAAATATGACGTTTTAATGAAATTAAGAAATGTTTTTGCCTAGTAGATACTGTTTTTGAGTGTTATTCTGTAATAAAATTAATTACACATAACTGACTTTCTCGTATGAATAACATGTCCATCAGCCATTTTTATGTCCCCACTGCTGGGGCACAGGCCTTCCTTATGGGTGGATAAGGAGTACGGGCCGTAACCCACCACGCGGGCCCAATGCGGATTGGTGGGTGTTAACGACTGCAAATGCAGGCGGGGCCAACGGCTTAACATGCCTTCCGAAGAACGGAGAAGCTCGAGATACTTGACGACCTCCGTGGTCGAGTGGTTCGCACGCCGGTTTTCAAGGCGTCACCATCTCTTGAGGTCCCGGGTTCGATCCCCGGCTGGGTCAATGTAGAAAATGAACTTTTCAATATTGTCTCAGGTCTGGGTGTGTGTCATATATAGTTGTAAAACAGCGGTTGTTATCGGATAGTTATCTAAAGCAGCCGATAATATCGTATAGACAGCGGCTGACAACCGGCTGCTTATCCGACTCAATACCAAAAGGTCTTACAACTTTTACAATTCCTGAGTCGAAATTGTTATAATATACGAGTCGTTAAATGCAAATAGGTATTTTTAGTAAATTAAATACCTACTCTGTCATGATGAATTCGTGGGCGATGAATTTGTAGAACATCAAACTGGAAATTCTGGTGTTCTCGTCAATTTCTCTGCACCAAACTGTTTACTGGTTACTGTAACGTTTATAGTAAGTAGGTAGTATGTAGATAGACAAAAATAATCACTTAGGACATAAGACGGCTTCAATAAAACATAGACATGTTTCAACTGTAGCCAGCCGCGGTTTATGGGTGATCACCGTAGTCAGCGAAAAAAGCGGCTGGTCAGCGGCTGGCTGACTAAGATAACAACCGCCTTCACATCTATAGTGTCATACCACCGTTGTTTCTGATTTCCATAACACAAGTGCTATAGCTACTTACTTTGGGATTGGAGCAATGTATGTGATGTTGTCAAATATTTATTTATTATTTATTATTTATAATAAATTTTTGGTCACCCATCCCATGACCGACCCTTGCGAAAGTTGCCTTAGTTTAATTTATTAGATTGATTTTGATTTCACCCTGTAGAATTGTTTCTGAAGGTGTATCTATTTTGTAGAGGCTTTGAACTTATTAAAATTTACTTATTTGGTCCACTAATTAATTTATAATTTTGTATGGTTCATCATACGAGGGTGGTTTGATAAGTTCATGACTTTGTAAAGAAGAGACACTTTTTTTCGACATATTTTGTTTTATTTCTCTACATAATCAATATGTAGCTCTGCGTATTCAGTCCAACAAAGTTCCTACCTCTTTAACCCATCACCCAAAACTATGATAAAAATGAGGGCCCATTTCAGACACCACCTTTTGGCTTGATGAAAATCTTTGGTCGCCAAGACATTTATTCATGTTTGGTAGAAGAAAAAAATCTCAGTGGGTTAAATCTAGTAGAGAATAGGAAGGATTCGCATCTTCATTCGATGAGTTTTGATGACATGAGTGCCGCCGAGAGGGTCGACAGGGTCATTAAGAAAAGTTAGAAGTCGCTTGAGCTTTTTGTTTACAAAATAATCTTTTAGGTCAGTAGGGTTAGAATTGAAATCGGATTTAATTCCTCCAAAAGTTTTTATTGTTTTAATGGTATCTTTTGTTGCCCAATCTGACTGTCCTAGGATTCCCCCCGGCGGAGTTGTGCTTAAGTGGTGGGGGTTAACATGAGAACGGGTAGTCCAAAAAATGTGAAGTTGGTCTTATTCTATGCAGGATTAAATGCCCTACAACTTGTAGGAAGGAAAGTTTTCGATATTGTAAGTCCTTTATCGAAAAACCGTAAAAATACCTCTTTTGGGGTACATTTTTACCCCCTCCCCACCACTCAAGCACAACTCCGCCGGGGAGGAGGGGGGGTTAGGACAGTCATATTGGGGCAACAAAAGACGCTATTAAAACAATAAAACCTTTTGTAGGAATTAGATAAAATTTGACGTTTTTTTGGTTTAATTCTACTGACCTATTTTACCAAATTTGAAAAAAAAGATTCCCAAGGAAAAATAAATTCTGAAAAAAAAGTTTTTCTTTTTTCAAAGTCATGGACTTATCAAACCGCCCTCGTACTAATAGTAACTATTAATGGGGTTGGTAGATTGGGGTTTTTCGCAATTATGGGGTTAACGTGTTTGGGGAAATTTTTAATTTTCTCTTCATACATTTTCATACAAAACGTAAGTACATTTTGGGGAAAAATAATATGAAGTTGAAATACCTATCTAACATAGCAACCCTGTCTATTACTCAAATCAGTATCCCCTTATTTTCCCTAACAGAATGAGAAGCTTCCCAATAATACTAAAGTAAGTTAGATGTTTTTGCGGATGTCTTCCAGGTAGTAATGAAATCAGGAAAGGGACGTTGTTTGTCAAAAGGTTAACATACCTACTTTATTAGACCTGGATCTATTCCCATGTATACATTCCAAGTTCGACAAAGAACAAAATAATAAAATAAAACGTGGGTTGCAAGTTAAACGCGTCTGCAAAAAATTGTGAATTCTTGTGTGTTGCGTACTAACTTTAAATAAAGGCGGTGTTATTACAAAATATTTTTAAACATCTATTTAAATCAATGCTGTCACTTTTTAGGGTTCCGTACCCAAAGGGTAAAAACGAGACCCTTTTACTAAGACTCCGCTGTCCGTCTGTCTGTCTGTCTGTCTGTCACCAGGCTGTATCTCATGAACCGTGATAGCTAGAAAGTTGAAATTTTCACAGATGATGTATTTTTGTTGCCGCTATAATAACAAATACTAAAATCAGAATAAAATAAATATTTAAGGGGGGCTCCCATACAACAAACGTGATTTTTTTGGTACGGAACCCTTCGTGCGCGAGTCGCACTTGGCCGGTTTTTTCTTTTTTCTGACAATAATGTTTGAAAGAGACAGCATCACATTTAAACACTGTCTAAATTAAACAGGTGTAAAAAAATCTTTTGTAATAACATCGAGGATGTTTGGTAATAGCCTTATAAAGCCAAATATGGTAGGTACAATGTAAACAATCCCAGAAAATATTTATTAGTTGCAGGAAAATTGGCCTAATAACCTACGTTTAAACTTAAACCTATAAAGTTATAATAAAAATTTTTTCATGGAAAAGGAATTTCTAGCCCAGTAAGACTATTTAACACCGAAATCAAAAGAGCTATTCAATTATTTATTATTACCTACACCATAGGTCGTTCAGGTCGGATACGTCCTACGGGAATCCACGGCATCATGATATCATAAATATGTGTAAATTATGGAATAATATTAATAAATGTTTGTCGAGCTGACGTTTTGATTCAATCTTTACAGAATATTGCAATAACTTCACAATTTGTTTACGGAATTTTCTATTGAAAGAAAAATAAGACAATCGCTACCGCTTGTGAACCAAACTGTAAACAAAAGCAACAGGACGAAATAGAATAACAATAAAAGGAAGTTTTATCGAATCAATTTGGGGTTAATACGGTTGGAAGAGTGTTGCTACATTAGGCCGAAAGTAGACGGAGCCATTGACATTCCGATAAAATGTAATAATAAACCTTATATACAGAAATGATACGATAGATTTTTCCTTTCACAGATTTCCTGTAAATCACCAACCGTAAAAGCAGGACTATGGAAGCCCATCCAATTATGCGATTCTAGCTTTTACTCCTAATATGGTCCGAGTAAGCATAAAATAAGATGATTCCAAAGGATATGGTTTAAGTCTGAGTCCCAATATTAGCTGAGATGATATGATATTGTTCTTATTCTCTGTCACACGAAAAATACTTTATTTCTTTTAATATGTTTCAAGAAAAAATTAAGGAAGTTACGAACTTGTTAAAACAATCGATGATTTACCGATTATTTATAGTAGTTTATGATACAAGGTTGGTAAGGAGGTTTTGAAAACAAGTTGACGTTTTATAAGCCCGAGCCGCAGGCGAGGGATTATAATCGTCACAAGTTTTAAAAAACCTTAACAACCGTGTGACATACCTACTACGATTTTCAATACATTTGCGAGAAATGAAATTGTAATCTCTATAACATATAATAAATCTGTAAATTCTAAATATTTGTGCGCGAATAACGTAAAAACCGCTAAAAGAATTTTGATGAGATTTTCACAGTTTAGTATATTGAGGTTCAACTTAAAATCTAAGCTATGTTCAATCAAATTCAGGTGGGTGCAACCAGAGAAACAGCTGCAACTCTCCGTAGTACTAGCTTTTATACACTAAAGAGGTCATTTTAAACTGGTCGCTATATTTTTCTACTGTCCATGCGGATGAAGTCGCGGGCGAAAGCTAGTAGAAATAAAAAAAAACGTACGTTAACAAAATCGCACGGCGCGGGTGTGCGGTAAAATCAACTTACCGCACGCTGTACTAATCCGTACTAATCCGTAAACAAAAACGCACGGCGTGCGGTAAAATCAACTTACCGCACGCTGGACTGTCATCGTAAGCACACATTTCCGAGCAACTGTATTGAAAAAGTAATTTTAGGGTGCAAATATTCGGTGGAAAACACTCAAACAGCTTACGTGTTTTTATTTCACATTCAAATAGTTGATTTACTGACCAAATTATACAACGTGTCACAAAAAACCTCTAAAGCCGAATATGGTAGATAGAGACCATCAAACTAAACAACCTTTACTATGGGACCAACTCTAAAGTCGCAAAAAAACTGATGTTTCATGCAAAAATTAATATAGTATAGTCAAATTAGCAAAAAGGTTGGAAGTAATTCGTGTAGTTGTAATTTTTTGTGGAATTATTAGAAGACATGAATATAAGTTTCCTCCGAGTTTGCACCATTCCTGCTATGTACGGAACATCGTTTAATGTTAGGTATTAAAATGAAAGTCCCAATATTTTTTTTAAATATAATACTTCAATAACAGTTTTTTTCCATGTTTTGTTACAATTTTTATTGCCTATCATTACATACCTAGCTTGCTTAAATCAGATAAAAAGTTACCGAGATAATTGACGAAATCTAAACCTAGGAGTCGCCACCTTTGTGACGTCGTAAGTACTTGTTCCACTACTTTTGCGTTGCGCATGCGTTACTGATCATCAAATCACATTTTGTCACTCGCTAAAGTAGTGGAACATGTCAGATATGTAGGTTGAGGGTAGGCATGAGAGATGAATAAAACAGTCTAAGCTCGACCGTGTTTGATTGCCGTGCCTCCGAACATGACATGGCGCCGCCGGATATAGTTGAAAGTCGAACAATGGAAGCGGTATTGCAACCGCCGCGGCCGTTCAATTTTGAAAATAATTTAACCAACATTACTTCGGGAAATTTGTGCACGGAGTGGGAAAAATGGAAATAAGCATTTATTGTGTACTATGAAGCATGTGAATTGTCAAAAAAGGATCCCAAAGTGCAAATAAATATTTTATTACACGTGATTGGAGATAAATGTCGCGAAGTATACGACCAGTTTCAAGAAAATTTTACGGATGTGAAGCAATTATTGAACAAATTTGATGGATTTTTTGTACCTAAAAAGAATTTGGCGGTGGAAAGACAAAAATTCTTTAAAAGAGATCAACGAGAAGTCGAGTCTGTGGAACAATACGTTTTTGAATTGAACAAAATAGCTGCAAAATGTGATTTTAAGGATTTGAAGGATGATCTCGTGTGCAGTAGATTGATATGCGGTATCAAAGATGTGGCACTATCGGAACGATTATTACGTGAACCAGACATCAAATTATCGAAAGCTTTAGACATCTGCAGTTTGGCCGAAATGTCACATATGCAAGCATTAAACATCAAATCAGAAAATTACAATCAGCATATTCACGAGATAAATCGAACTTCGGAGCATTCGGAAGAAAACGTAAATGACCTACATTTGATCAAACGACGTTATACAAACGAGCGAGCGTCGATGTCACGGCGAAGGTCAAGCGCCGCCCCGCCCGCCGCGCCCCGGGACTACCAACAAGCGGGCAGTTCGCGCGGGATGCGCGCGAGTCATGCGACACCAACGAATTCATCGGATCGCCGTATTGTTTACCAAAACTCGAATGCATTTAATCATTATCGTAAGCCAGAGCAGCGCGTTGTGGACAATACATCATGTAGAAATTGTGGTTATGTTCATAGGAGGTATGAATGCACGGCATATGGACAAAGGTGTAACAAGTGCAATCGTTTTAATCATTTTGCGCGGATGTATAGATCGGGCCGTGTGTATGCGGTAGAGGAGGATTCCACCGATCAGGTAATACATCAAATTAATAATCATAGTTCAAAGGATGATTGGCTAGTTGAATTATGCATAAATAATGTTAATGTCAGTTTTAAGCTGGATACTGGAGCTGATGTAAATGTATTACCAAAAAATTTTTTACATAAAATCGGTTTATTAGAAAAAGATCTTACGTGTTCATCGGTGAAACTACGGGGCTATCCAGGTAATAGCATTCCAGTTATAGGGAAGTGTTATTTTAA
Organism: Agriphila geniculea; assembly: GCA_943789525.1. NCBI lineage: Eukaryota > Metazoa > Arthropoda > Insecta > Lepidoptera > Crambidae > Agriphila > Agriphila geniculea. The sequence continues at coordinate 8,167,209 of OX038879.1, read as the reverse complement.
AACGTCATACAAAAATAATATATACTTTATTAAATTTATCGTTGTTGATGTATCATCACAACCAGTATTGGGTAGGCAATCTTGTGAAGAGTTGCAATTAATAAAAAGAATTATGACAGTTAGTGCAAAAAATAGTAGCGATACAATTTTGGATGAGTTTTCAGACGTATTTACAGGCATGGGCTGCCTTCCCGGTGAGTACAAAATACAGTTAAGGGAGGATGCACAGCCAGTTATTCACGCACCTAGAAAGTTACCTATAGCCTTAAGAGATGAAGTAAAAAATAAATTATTAGAAATGCAGCGTGATGGTATAATTGCAAAGGTCGAGGGCCCAACAGATTGGGTAAATAGTATGTTAGTAGTAAAGAAACCTAATGGAGATTTACGTATTTGCCTTGATCCCCGTGACCTCAACAAAACTATTAAGCAAGAACATTTTAAATTACCTTCTTTTGAAGAAATTACAGCTAATCTTTCAGGATCCAAATATTTCAGCACTTTAGATGCTAAACAAGGGTTTTGGCAGGTTAAGTTACATTCTACTGACTTGTGTACATTTAATACAGTTTTTGGCCGATTTAAATTTTTACGAATGCCATACGGTATAACTTCAGCATCTGAAATTTTTCATAAACGTCTATACGAACATTTTGATGATATAGAAGGGGTAGTTTTATTTGTAGATGATTTATTAATTCACGGTCCTACTAAGAAAATACACGACGAGCGATTAAGGTTGGTATTAAATAGATGTCGAGAAATAAATATAAAACTTAATAGGGAAAAGTGCAAGATCGGTCTGACTGAAATAAAGTATCTGGGCCATAAGATAACAAAAAATGGTATTTATCCAGATGACTCACATTTATTAGCTATAAAAAACATTTCAAGGCCGCAATGTGTTAAAGACGTTGAAAGGTTTCTAGGTATGGTAACATATGTTAGTACGTTTATACCTAATTTATCGGATAAAACATTTTTATTGCGTGAATTACTTAAAAAAGACGTGGAATGGCATTGGGACGAAAACCACGAACGATGTTTTAATAGTATCAAACAGTTTTTAATAAGCCCGCCAATATTGCAATATTATGATTTAAATAAACCTATTATTATATCTGTCGACGCAAGCAAAAACGGGTTGGGCGCGTGTCTAATGCAAAATAATTTACCGGTTTGTTATGCATCAAAGTCACTCACAAAGACAGAACAATCGTACGCGCAAATTGAGAAGGAACTGTATGCGTGCGTATTTGCTTGTGAGAGGTTCTATACTTATATATACGGCCGTTCGGATATAACGATCGAAACCGATCATAAGCCATTAGTCAGTATTATAAACAAACCTTTAGCGAACGCACCCGCGCGATTACAACGATTGTTAATGCGATTGCAACCTTACTCTTTTAAACTCGTATACAAACCGGGTAAGTATTTGTACATTGCAGATACTTTGTCACGTGCGGTCGCCCCCGGTGTGTGTGTAAATAACCAACCGCGCGATCATCTCGATGCGCAGGCGCAGGTATGTGCGCTGACGGCAGTGAATCCATTGTCTGATTCGCATTTTGTTGAAATACAAAAATGTACTAAACAGGATGATGAACTACAGGAGTTAATGAAGGCAATAAAACAGGGTTGGCCTATAGAAAAGTCAAAAGTAAAGGATAAAATTAAGTGTTATTGGGACAGTCGAGATGAACTGACGGTTAATTTTGGTATTATTTGGAAAGGTAATAGGGTTGTTATTCCGAAATGTATGCGAAAAGAAATGTTAAAAAATATTCACATAGGACATCTCGGTATAGAAAAATGCAAATTAAGAGCCCGTGAGATAATGTTTTGGCCAAATATGAGTTCACAGTTACAGGATTATTTGTCGCAATGTCAAGCGTGTTTAACATATAAAAAACAAAACATAAAAGAGACGTTAATACCTCATGATATTCCAAATAGGGCCTGGTCTAAGGTGGGAGTAGACATTTTTCACTTTGGAAACAAATCTTTTTTAATAGTAATAGATTATTTTAGTAAATATATTGAAATTTCCAAATTAAATTCGTTAACATCTCAAAATGTAATTAAAAAACTTAAACTTATTTTTAGTCGGCAGGGAATCCCTGAAATTATTATCTCTGATAATGGTCCAGAATTTTCTTCCAATAGTTTTTATGAATTCTCCCAGCAGTGGAAGTTTCAGCATGTGACGTCATCTCCTAGGTACCCCCAATCAAATGGTCAGGTGGAACGGGCGGTACAAATCATAAAAAACATGATGAAAAAAACAACCTATGATAACTCCGATTTTGATATGGCTATGTTATAATATTTAAATACTCCAATAAGTAACGATATAGGTTCCCCGGCGGAATTATTATATAATAGGAAATTGCGTAGTATACTTCCCTGCAAACCTTCTTTGTTTACGCCTAAAGTTAAACAAAATACCAAACATAAGTTAAATGTTCGCCAACAGCAGGTCAAATATTATTATAATAAAGGGGCGAAAAATTTAAGACCTTTATGTAAGGGCCAAAAAGTCAGGGTCAGAATAAACAATGATTGGATACCAGTAGTAGGTATGAACCTCTATACTAAAAAAAGTTGGGAGTTACAAGTCGTGATAAAGTTTCGCCACATGATAGAAACTGATCTGTAGGCTGTTTCTAACTAATATTGAGCTGGGCCAAACTATCCTTACATACAGTTCCATACGCGGCGGGTTGAACAGCGCACTTTTCCCGGCTTCATTCTAAAAACTATAACAATTCAGGTTTAGATAATAGCTCAAATGTGGTATCATTTTCGGATAAATCAATAACGTAGAACTTATTTCTGATATAAAAAAAATCAATTTATTAAGCAGTTTCTGAAAAATTACACAATAACCAACATTTTTAAACTTAATTTTTTTAGTTTAGGTATTGGCACTTGTTTCAGTATTTTCAAAAAAACTACTTTAAAGAAGCGTTTTTCAGGCTAATTTGTTATATGCTTTTGTTATGCTAACTATATTTTATACAATTTGAGCCTAACCCAAGTAGTTTAAGTCTATTGTTTGCGGTCATACAGCTAGTCAAAAATATGCATTTTTTCACGAAATAAAAAAGGTTTCCGTTTCGTTCAGAAACACTTTATAGGTTTTTTGTTTATATTTCTGTAAAGTTAATTAAATTTTCTACAATTTGAGCTTAATTTGAGTAGTCTAGGTTTATTGGTTGCAGAGACGTAGCTGGTTAAAAATGTGCTTTTTATTGAAATTAATTGAAAAAATCTTATCTTTGACTAGCTGTGTCTTTGCAACTAGTAAACCTAGACTACTCATATTAGACTCAAATTGTAGAAAATTTAATTAACTTTACAGAAATATAAACAAAAAAAGTGAGAAATGCTTCCGAATGAAACGGAAACCCCTTTTATTTCGTGAAAAAATGCATATTTTTGACTAGCTGTGTCTCCGCAAACAATGGACCTCAACTACTTGGGTTAGGCGCAAATTGTATAAAATATAGTTAACATAACAAAAGCATATTACAAATTAACCTGAAAAACGCTTCTTTAAAGTAGTTTTTTTGAAAATACTGAAACAAGTGCCAATACCTAAACTAAAAAAATTAAGTTTAAAAATGTTGGTTATTGTGTAATTTTTCAGAAACTGCTTAATAAATTGTATTTTTTTATACCAGAAATAAATTCTACGTTATTGATTTATCCGAAAATGATACCATATTTGACCTATTAGTTAAACCTGAATTGTTATAGTTTTTAGAATGGAGCCGGGAAAAGTGCGCTATTCAACCCGCCGCCGTATGGAACTGTATGTAAGGATAGTTTGGCCCAGCTCAATATTAGTTAGAAACAGCCTACAGATCAGTTTCTATCATGTGGCCAAACTTTATCACGACTTGTAACTCCCAACTTTTTTTTGTATAGAGGTTCATACCTACTACAGGAAAAGTAGTTGGTTTTAAAGGCCCTCGTTCTTATTTGGTTACAATCTATCATACCGGAAACACTCTTAGGCGCAATAGGAGGCATTTGTTAATAGACAATAGCCCCGGGGAGCCACCGATGCACAGCTATAATGACGAATTGGTCCAGAATGAAACCATCAGCTCCAGCATTCCTGCACAACAGCAACGTAATGACACCACTAGTGGTTCTAATTATTATTGTACTCGTTTTGGCAGGACAGTTCGACCTCCTGATCGGTGGGGTTACCCCACTGCTGCGGCGGCCGATCCGACGCAGTGAGTTATATAAAAAAAAGAGTTAGATTTAGGTATAAGTAAAATAATAATAAAAAAAAATGTGTAGATTAGATTTATAAATGAGTTTAATAATAAAATAAAATTATATAAAAATGCATGTTTAAATAAGATTTATAAATAAAACAATAATTATAAGTTATTAAATTATATATAACAAATTAATTAATAAATAACAATAATGATTTCTTAATTCTAGTAGTTGGTATGTTTACTATTGTCGAATAGTGAAACAAAATATTAGATAAATAAAATAAATATGGCAAATTGTAATGTTATTATAATGTAGCTCTGTACGTACTTCTACCTAAGCCATCCTAATTTATTTCACGCATAAATAAAATAAAATAATTATACATTGTGATTGTGATAAACGCATAAATAAAATAAAATAATTACCTATATGAAATATGTAAAAAAAAAAAATGTATTTGTGTTTTATGATAATAATAATAATGCATGCAGGTTAGTAATTTTTGTAAGTATTCAGTTTTTAATTCTGTTTTTGTTTTGTAAAAGGGGATTGTCAGATATGTAGGTTGAGGGTAGGCATGAGAGATGAATAAAACAGTCTAAGCTCGACCACCGTGTTTGATTGCCGTGCCTCCGAACATGACAGAACAAGTACCTACGACGTCACAAAAGTGGCGCTCCTAGGTTTAGATTTTGTCATTTATCTCGGTAACTTTTTATCTGATTTAAGCAAATTAGGTATGCAATGATAGGTAATTAAAATTGTAACAAAACATGGAAAAAAACTGCTATTGTAGGTATTATATTTAAAAAAATATTGGGACTTTAATGTTAATACACAACATTAATCGATGTTCCGTAATAGCAGGAATGATGCAAACTTGGAGGAAACTTATATTTATTCATGTCTTCTAATGATTCCATAAAAAATTACTACTACACGAATTACTTCCGATCTTTTTGCAAATTCGACTTAATTTTACTACACTAATAACGAACATTTCAAAATGCAGGAATGATGCAAACTCGGAGGAAACTTATATTCATTCATGTCTTCTAATGATTCCATAAAAAAGTTACTACTACACGAATTACTTCCGATCTTTTTGCAAATTCGACCTAATTTGACTACACTAATAACGAAAATTTCAAAATGTATGTAACAACTGTATGTAACATAAAGCTGTATTTCTCGCGAGTTGCATAATTGACGTAAGCGTACTACTAAGTAAGGTCAAGGTTATAAAATATTATGTAAACCCCTCTTCAATCACAAAGTAAACTCAAATATATTACGTCGTGACTCGTGATTACAGTTTGTGAAGTGAAAGATCTTACATCACAACAAAATGTTATTCAACAATAATACAAAGAAACAATAGGAATCCAGAGAAATTGTTTACAATACCCCAAATTCGTTTGAATACACCTAAATATAAAATCAAAGGATACCGCGCTTAAAAGCAAACTTAATTAAGAATAAAATTTGACCCTTGAAGTTGGAAAGTACAGCCCTAAAGTTGCGTAATTAACACTGACGCCACCGTTAACATGACCTGCCCCCTACTCAAATGGCCATTTTTCTATTCGTTCGCTAACTTAAAGCTTAATAAAAATAAGCAATTAGGCGATCAAGTCACACGTCGCAAGTGTATGTAAATCACAGACATTGTTGTATGTATCGTATGGAAATGATAAGCCTTCGACATATAATTATTATTTTTTTGCTTATTTGCGAACCAATAGAAAAGTGGTCATTTGAGTAGGGGGGCTGCTACTACAACTAGTGGCTCTGTGAGCTGTAGACCTCGCGTTTGTCACATTTCTCGAAATGGCAGAAAGCAGAAATATGTTCTATTTGAGAAAAAAATCGAAAAACAACCTGCACTCACAAAATTTCACGAGAATCTGTTGACAAAGGCGACCTGTTCCCCAATAGACCTCAACTTCATTTCCGTGGGACCCACCTCCGTTATACCGACTACCGGTATGTACTTGTTTGGTATGTTTTCCTGAATACAAAAAGTGCGGTAGTCACTTCCTAGGGGTATGGAGGGGGGAGCTGTGACGTAGCAAAGATGGCGGTCGGCCCATTCTATTAAACGGTATTTCTAGATAACTGTTACTACTGAACCGATTTACTTAAATAAGGTGTTGAATGAAAGATAATATAATGCAAATTATTTGATTTTAAACAAACTTTCATGTAAAGCTAATATCAAATGAAATAAGAATTAAAAACCAAAAATTTGAAAAAAAGAAATTGGTCCTAATGTGTATAATAGTAAATATCTCGGTATCCGTTAGGACTATGGAAATATAGCTTATTATAAAACGTATTGTTGCTTTTATCAGCTTTATAATAAACCTTAAATTATTACAATCGGGTAATAAACAACGAAGCTACAGTTGTTATAGTAATGGTAGGCAGCTATAAAACTATGTTTTTTTGTATGGACCTAAATTTTATTTTTCCAAAACCCATCGTGTTTGGTATCGAATAAAAGGTCTTCTTGAGCTGATTCCAAATATATATAATATTATTACATTTCAGCTCCTGGTTTAAGGATAAAACAGAAAAATATTTTCCAAACATACTGAGTTTGAGCTCTTGGAGAAAGAAAACGGTTAATCGAAATCTTATGAAACATACGCTATATAACTCATAATATACTCTTGTCTAACGTTCTGGAAGCAATTTGAAAAATATTAGCATTCAGTATATTTTTTTTAGTTTCTTTATTCCAAGTCTACTAGTTAGTATTTCTTAAAACTTACTTTAGTAACAAGTAATCGCAGTGTCATACATCGCACTGGTACATGAAAACGCGGAAAAAGAGGGGAGGTCACCTTTCTTACCCCTATACTGCACCCTCCCCCCCAAAATTAATTTCATTTTTGTTGATCCCAGTTTGAGTTAAAATTAATCAATAAATTCATTAATTTACTTTAGATTAATAAAATATAATATTAATTAATAAAATAAAAACTTGTGGAATATCTTTTGCAACTGTAGAATAGTTTGCGGTTGCCTATTACCAATGATTTTAAAGTTCTTGCCTATAACTACAGTAAGTTTTGAAAAATAGGTACTAATAGAGTTGGAATTTGAAAAAAATAAAAAAAATACTCAATGGTAATATTTTCCAAATTATTTCCAGGATATAAGATAAGATTATATGACGAGTTATTTGGCGTATGTTTTATAAGAATTCGATTAACCGTTTTCTTTCTCCAAGAGCCCAAACTCAGTATGTTTGGAAAAAGTTTTTCAGTTTTTTTTCTAAACCAGGAGCTAAAATGTTATAATATTATATATATTTTAAATCAGCTCAAGAAGACCTTTTATTCGATACCAAACACGATGGGTTTTGGAAAAATTAAATTTAGTTCCATACAAAAAAAAAAGATAGTTTTATAACTCCCTCCCATTACTACAACGACTGTAGCGTCGTTGTTTATAGCCCGATTGTAATGATTTAAGATTTATTAAAAAGCTGATAAAAGCAACAATACTTTTTATAATAAACTACATTTCCATTATCCTAACGGATACCGAGATATTTACTATAATACACAATAGGACCAATTATTTTTTTTCAAATTTTTGGTTTTTAATTATTTTTTCATTTGATATTAGCTTTACATGAAAGTTTGTTTAAAATCAAATAATGTGCATTATATTATCTTTCATTCAACAGCTTATTTAAGTAAATCGGTTTAGTAGTTATCTAGAAATACCGTTTAATAGAATGGGCCGGCCGCCATCTTTGCTACGTCACAGCTCCCCCCTCCATACCCCTAAGAAGTGACTACCGCACTTTTTGTATTCAAGAAAACATACCAAACAAATACATACCGGTAGTCAGTATAACGGGGCTGGGTCCCACGGAAATCGTTATTTGAAGACTCTTTGAAAAATGGGGACTACACTATAAAGGAAAACAGACGGACAGACATACAAAAGCATTTTTGCCCAAGCTGAAATGGAGACGCTTCACTCGCGCTTCGCCTCGGTCAAATATCTAGAAATTAAGGAAGCACTTTAGTGTTTATTGGTATTGATAAATTGACAAAAATTCAAAAAGGCAAAAATGCTTTGGTATTTCTGGCTGTCCCGCTGTCTTAAGATTTTGTGAGCAGTTTTTTTTTCGATTCAGTTTTTCGAAAATTTTCAAAATAGCGGATATGGGAAAATCATTTTCATCCATTTCGAAAAATGTTCAAAAATGTTACAAACTACTGTGTACTAGTGGCTAGTGGCTAGTGGCTAGTGGCTGTATAGCTCTACAGAGCCACTAGCCACTAGTACAATAGTTTGGTTTTTCGTGCTTCATGCTACAATGTAGCATATAACGATTTGGTTTTTCGTTCGTCGTCATACTACAGTGTAGCATGACGACGAAAAGCCAAGTCATGCTAGCAAACTGCATCAGCAGGGCGTCACTTTTGGCGGTGGTGGTCGTACCCTTTTTTTTCTTTATTCTGTGGTCGTACGTGCTAGACATATCTCGTTTTAGTTTGTATTTTTTTTTAATTTACCTAATTAAAGTTAGTGTTTGTTTAAAATTTGACTTTCTATTTAAAAAGGTAGTCCCCGCTACTGGTTCAGTTAGCCAATTTGAAAAATTCTTTACAGATTTTCTAATTCCTTTTTATTCGCCCAAAAATGTAAAAGTAAAGCCGTTAAACCAGTTCACGTGCAGATCACCAGACTAATGTGATTACGCCTTACGCCGCACTGGCTCATAAGGCAAAAACGCGAACTTCATGCGTCCACAGAAAACACCTGCGACTCTATTATAAAAAAACCGGACAAGTGCGAGTCGGGCTCGCCCACCGAGGGTTCCGTACAGACCTACATCTATACATAAAATAAAGCTATAGAAAAGTTGTGTCGATACAAAGGAAATATTTTGAAAAAAAGTGGTTGGTAGTTATTAGTTTTTTATATGAAAACTGTACTACGGAGAGTTCAAGCTTTATCCCAGGTTCTACCTACCGGAATTATGTGAAAAATTGCTTTGTTTATAAGTTGGACTCCAAGCTACCAAACTGTAAAAAAATACCATCAAAATCCGTTCAGCAGACTGCTATATATAGATAACCATTTGAAATCCTTTGTCGCCACGTAGAAAATAACCCTTCCAGGGATTACGTCAAAGAATTGACCACGGGCGAAGTTTGAAATGGAATAGTACATTACTGCAGCGGCATTCAAGACAGGCATTGAAGAACATACGTTAGTCCATCAATGCCTAGTTGCGGCCAAGGCTTGTGTAGTACTTTTAAACTTTTAACTTTTTAGTTTTAAAAGTTTTAAGCTTTTTATTTTAATTTTAAATTACTTACAGTAATTGAAAAAAGAAAATGGAAAGTGGAATGTGCACATAAAGGCCTTTCATTTGATACACATATTGAAAAAAAAATCCGGTTTTTTTTCATTTATTTCCAGTTTTTCATTTTTTTTCAGTTTTTTGGAAAGTGCTCATCAAGGCCTTTCATTTGATACCCATATTGCAAAAAAAAAATTTTTTTTGTTTTTTTTTTTCAGTTTTTTTGGAATGTGCTCATCAAGGCCTTTCATTTGATACCCATATTGCAAAAAAAAATACCTTTCTTTTTAATTTTTTTTTTTTAGTTTTTTGGAATATGCTCCTTGATGAGCATATTCCAAAAAACTTTTCAAAAAAACTTTCATTTGATACCCATAGGTATTGAAAAAAAAATTTTTTTTTCGTTTTTAATTTTTTTTATCTTTTTGGAATGCGCTCATCAAGGCCTTTCATTTGATACCCATATTGCACCAAAACAGTTTTTTTTCGTTTTTTTTTTTTAATTTTTTGGAATGTGCTCATCAAGGCCTTTCACGTGATACCAGTATACCGAATATTAAAAAAAATATTTTGGAATGTGCTCGCTCATCAAGGCGACATTAGATACCTATATTTGTGTTTCATTGAAAAGTTCGCTCCATTTCTGAATTACACGTGTGTAATGAGTTTTAATAGAAACATTGCTGGACAGACGCCGGCAATTTTGTATGAAAATCCATTATAACACGTTAGTAATGGATTCTCATACAAATATTGACGGCGCGGTTTAGGTCTGTCCGTAAACTCTGATTTAGTACGAAGAAGGTTGTCAAAATAATGTTCGAATTTCCAAGCATTTTTGAGAAAAAATAAAATAATTACAAACCCACCGCACCTGTATAAAATACAAGTACTGTTGATTGTCAACAGATGGCGCTGTATATCGATAGTACACTGTATAATGTTCGGTGAAATGGTTTTATCTATCGCAATGTTATTAGAGAAAATGGGTGTATTCCAACAGGACCCTTTGGTTGTGTGAAGCCGAGATTTTTATTGTAGTGGTGGCTACCTCGGCTGACCTTACCGAGTAAACTGTCTTGATTATACTTGGTGCCAAATGCTCCAAGCAACATTGGAATGCGATGCACCCGCATTTTAATGTAAACTGAAACAATCTACCACTGAACTATTCAACACTTGACACTGGCAAAAATTACTTCCAAGAAGAAAGTAGATTGCCAAAACAAAAATAAGAAGAAGAAGACCCCCTGTCATACAGCGTGACACACCGCCATGTTGTGAAAATATTTAGAGCCAAATTTATTACTTTTTAATTTTATTTTTAAAAGTAATTAACTATAACAATATTTGAAAGGATCTGAATAATTAATAATAATAAATATTGATATTTTTAAAAGAATTAGTGGCGCGATTAATCCAAAAGTAATTAAAAGTTAAACTATGACCGCGCAATGCTGCGCATACCGTTGTTTCACCAAGATGATTAATAATTACGTATTTTAATGACCATATTTTATTATGATTTAATTACAAATATACAGTTTTCAGATTTATTCCTGTAAGTGTAGTATAAGACGCTATTACCTGCCAAATTTCATAGTTCTAGGTCAACGGTAAGTACCCTATGAATTTTGATTCCTTTGAGAGTATCGAAAATGCGTTTTTTGCGCCCTAAACGGCAGTATCTTTTTTTTAAGTTAATTTAGAAGTTTGATTTTTTTACAGCTTCAAGGGCCCGTAGACCTTAGTATATGGTTTAAATTTCAATTCGATACCTCCACGCGTTTCCGAGATAAAGGGTCTTGACAGACAGACGGACGGACAGACAGACAGACGGACAACAAAGTGATCCTATAAGGGTTCCGTTTTTTCCTTTTGAGGTACGGAACCCTGAATACCACTAATTAAGAGGTTTTATGTTACAGTAATTACCTATATCGAACTGAAGTAACTAAAATCTTTTCAGAAATGGTTAAGTTATCATAAATTTATAAATCTTAAAATCATGTATCATTAATTGCCGTTTTAATATAATCGAAATCATAGTTTAAGGCGAGTCGTATTCTCAAACGACTTAGGGCCGGTTCCTATATTCTGAAACGAACCGTTTCTCAAATATAGAAATTATACCACCGAATTTCATCCACTGAATTATTCGTGGACGAAATAGCAACGTGATCACAGCACCGCTGGCCTCATTAGACCGAAAATTCACAGCCAGCAGATTCGACTCGGCATTAGAGTATTGATTAGCAATATATTTACGGCAAAGCTAACAAAGGTTTTAACCCTTTAGAAAATCTAACTACAACATACAAATGTTTAGCTAAACAAGAAAAACCGGCCAAGTGCGAGTCGGACTCGCTTACCAAAAACGGCAAAAAATCACGTCTTTTGAATGGGAAAAATTGCCCTCCTTAAATATTTATTTTATTATATTTTTCGTATTTGTTGTTATAGCGGCAACAGAAATACATCATCTGTGAAAATTCAACTGTCTAGCTATTACGGTTTATGAGATACAACATGGTGACAGACAGACAGACGGACAGCGGAGTCTTAGTAATAGGGACCCATTTTTACCCTTTGGGTACGGAACCCTAAAAAAGTACGATTTGCGAAACAGAGTCAAATTAATGGATTGATTAGTTTTTTCCAACAGGTAGGAGTACTTACCTATATCTATCAATCTACGATGAAACCTCTTCATTCTTTATTATTTCGTTCAAAATGTTAAAAAGTAACCCTTATGTGCGACTCAATCCGTCTGTCTGTCTGTCACAGCTGGATATCTCAAGAACTACTATTACAATTCTTAGTAATCTACTCCTGTGAGTTTGTTGGTGTTTTAAAATTAATAACCCTGTATAATTGTATACCTACGCATATCATTGTATAAAACACGTCTATTGAAGTCGGGTGGGGCTGGAAGACGACTTCTTTTTTAAGGTTCCGTACCAAAATGGTAAAAAAGGAACCCTTATGGTGTGACTCGGTCTGTCTGCCTGTCTGTCACAGCTGGATATCTCGAGAACTACTAATGGTATCAACTTGAAATTTGGAATAGTTTAAGATGACATGTGCCCAACTATTTTGCAAATAAGAAAGAAATAAAAAAAATTTTTTTTTCAACAGGGACTGAAAAGGGGTCTTAAAAATTTGAAGTGAGATGACTAGGGCATGTGGGGTATCATATGAAAGAACGCTGTTTGCACATTTTAAATTTTTTTTTCTTTTTTCTTAAGCCGCATAGTTTTCGACTTATGATGAAAAATGTAAAAAAATACCGTTCCCCCCTTATCTCCGAAGTTTGCAAAGATAAAAATCTGAAATAATTCTATGTGATAGTAGTTTATGTAAAGATTACAGGAAAAATAAAACGATGTCTCAATATAACACACTTTTTTAGAAATTCATAAAACAAACAAAAATTCTTTAGTTTTACTACCAGTCAACAGATGGCGCTGTCCTAAGAATGTTGACCTAATAAAAAAAATAGTTCCACTATCGGTCAAGCGATGGCGCAACCTAATACTACAATAATAATTGGTGGCTGGTTCTAATATAATTACCTACTATTTGCCGTACGAATAAACGAAGAATAAGTTCCTACTTAGTAATATAAACAGTTTGCAATGTGGAGTGGCTGAAACGTTTTTCAGTCACCATAAGCAGCTGTGGTTAAGATTTGTAAATTAACTGTCCGCCTGTTCGCCCTTCCACCTGTCTGCCGTTTATCCTACTTTTTTAAAGACTGTACTAAAGTAACATATCCAAATATATTTATGGTTGTACGGAACCCTCGGTGCGCGAGTCCGACTCGCTCTTGACCGGTTTTTTTTTTATTCTAAGAGCCCCACCTGACTTCATTAGACGTGTTTTATTACAATGATATGCGTATCTAGTGATTTAAAATTATTTCTTGCTTTTTAAAGGTATTTAATTTTGAAGTTGTTTTTGTTTATATTTCCATATTTTTTGAAGTCGGTTTTTTGATTTTAAACAATTTTTGACGTCATAGAAATCCATACAAAGTGACAAATACGTCCGCTCCGGCGGCTCTGTCCGCTCCGATGCCGATACGTCAATCCAAGCGAATCTATCCGTGATGGAGTGAAATCAAACGTAACTCTACACGCTTTTGGTTCAAATCAGTGCGCTTTCCAACGCGGCGGTTACGTAGAGGTCGAGCGCCGAATCCTTGATTTTTATTACTTTTCTTCGCTTTCAAATTAATTAAAAAAAACTGTATTACTTTTCTTCGCTTTCAAATTAGTTAAAAAAACTGTTCAATTAAGATTGAAGGTATTAACATCGCTGATTTTTATGCGTTGGTTTGGACATAAACGAATGTTCTGTTTTCGGAAAATTTTGCAAATTAGACCAAAAACAGGGTCCACGGTTTTTTACATCAAAGGTGGTAACATTTACAATAAAATTAAATCTATTGTGTATTATTTCAAGTGCATTATATATTTTTTTCTATGATAGCTTCACGCGCGTAGTCTTTCAGTATTTTGAATTGAATATTGGGATTTGACGCATGTTAACGCCTTAAGTAGTATAAAAGAAAAAAATAAAATCACTCAGTGTCAACAGACACCTATGTAAGGAGAGACACCTAGGTGAAGAGCGAAAAGTAATCACAAGCCATAAAAATCTAAAAAAGAATTGCATCGTTTTATGAATTAATCAGCGGCAAAAAAGTTATCGTAAACCGCTTTTATGGGCTCGCTTAAACCAGCGAAATTAAAACTGACAGCCAATCAAAGTGGCCAACTGAATCTTTAATATAATGAACGTTAATATCCGAAAAGATGTTATTAAGCTTCTTTCAATATGAAACAATTTAATGAGAACCTTAACTTTTTGATAAAACAATTCAATTTAAAAGCGGGATTGTAAAAACATAAAAATGTTTTACTAACATTTTTTAATAGTCTTGCAAGGTTCTTGGAGCTTACATTTAGAATTAATAAAAAAATATTTAATAATAAATACAGTAAGTACTTAATGATAGTGATTTCATTTTTTTATATGTGTACCTTTTACTACTAAACTGCCTATATGATTGACCCTGTAGAAATTGATTTAGGTGATATAGATGATTTGTTAGTTAATATTAGATTTATGATAAATTTTATACCAGAAATAGACGAGTTGTTTTTTTTTTCTATAAATTCAAACTTTTACATTATACAGTGTGTCCCAGGACAAAGTGCAATCCCGAGAGGGGGTGAAACTAGACTAGACTATAAATGAGATAAAAAAAATACAAAAAAACTTATTCAATCTAATTTCGTTTTTTTTTTTGCAGAATTAAGATTTGTAATTTTTACAATGGACTCTATGTACAAAAAATAATATTCCTCTAAAAATAGTAAATGGATTTTGTTCAAATAAAAAAAAACCTAATGCCAGATACTTGTTAGTTCAAATATATTGCAAATAACTCACAAAAAAGTAGTAATTAATGACTTAAATTAAGCTTTTTGTAAAAAAAATGCATTTCTCTTAATTATTTTTTTTCATTACCCTCTAAATTTTTCAAAATTTCGACCCCAATAACACAAAGTTTTATCATTTATTAATATTTTTTATCATATTAGCTTCCAAACAACAAAAAAAATATGTACTCACTAAAAATAACACGTTGGCTATGAGCTTTCAAAGTTAACCACTGATTCAAAATTTCAAAATTAATCAACTATCTATTGTCGCCCTCTATCGGGATTGCACTTTATCCAGGGCCACACTGTATAAGAATAGTAAATGAAATCAGAAACCCAACAATGAATAATAGATTTTCCATTATTGTGCCATCGAAAGCGATGGCTGAGAAAATAAAAAAAAAATACATTTTCAATGTGAAATAGCTCAGAGTACCAGGTTGCACCTCTAATGGTGTAAGTGTTCGCTTACGAGATAATAAGAGGAGGCTGCTAGCCCTAATTGGAGGTCAGCGGAGGGAAGGAAGGTGGCACTGCCTTTAAATAAATAATAGTGTCGCGTGCAATCCACACGATGGAATGATTTTCTTCCATTATCCTTATCCTTACTAATATTATAAATGCGGAAGTCCGTTTGTTTGTTTTTTTGTTACGCCTTCACGTCTTAACTACTGAACCGATCATCATGAAATTTTGCATACACGTTGTCAAGGGTACAGAGAAGGACAAAGGATACTTTTCATCCCGAAAAAAGTATTGTTCCCGAGGGATAGCAAAAAAAACCTTTTGGCGCAGACGAAGTCGCAGGCGGCCGCTAGTCTTCCCTAATTTCTGAAAAATACATTTGGTGTGGTAAGATCTTTTATGACTATACCGTGCGCTTAAGATTTTTTATCCCCACAACGCGTTAGTGCTTGACCTTCACCACACTTTATTTTAAGTGACAATAAAACCGAAGATGGAAGCGCATTACAGCCAATCCTTAACCGCTCCAAACTAGATGTAACAAAAATAGTTACATGCAAGATTGTAAAAACTAGAATCTGCAAAACTGGTGTACCATTATTTACCTGGTATATATAAATAAAGTAAATAAAAGAAGGCTAGGAATAGGCGGTAATCCCAACCGTTAATGAATGAATGAGGATGAATGCAAGAAAGAATCGTATGAGGCATGGAAGTACGAGAGGCGTGTTAAGCGAGAACTTGTATGTATGAGGAAACAAGATGTAAAAAGGCCCGAACTCAAGTTTGGGGAGCAGAGAAAAAAAAAATCCTCAACCACTGAGGAAGGGCACAACAACGTCTTTCACAGGTGGACGTAGGCAGTTGAAATCGCCGAGGTCGGTAACATTATGATTTTCAGCTCTATTATTAAGAGCCCAGCTACTGATTGCTTGGCTTGTTATTGCACTAAAGAAGTGCAGCGTGAGTAGTGAGCGGTGCCAGCAAAATGGTTTACAAGTCATTTTCTAGCTTGGATTTGCTCGTTTTCCCGATTATAAATAATTTTATATCTTACCTGTTCCAGATTGCATATATCAGACTTGTCTCAATATTTTAATCAAATTCTGTTCTATTTTTTAAATTAAAGAACATGATGAGCTATATAACTCATTCGAAACCTGTGAAAAGGCCCTAAATAATGAAAAAAATAATTAGTAAGCAACCCTTATCCCCTTATAGGCTCTTGTCAACAGATGTCGAGACAAAATGTACTTAAACCATTTTTCATTATCTTTTCAGTCCTCAGCTTTAATTAGGCTTCAAGTCGCTGTTGTCGTTGTTTGTGACAAATTTTATTAAGTCAGTAGTCAGTACATACAGTTCACAAAGAAATTAGGCCATATTTGGCCCGAACAGCAGGCTTTATTGCATGTCTCCGAGAAAAATGAAGCGTTTCTATGCTCTTTTACTTGTCTTCCCTTTCGGAAAGGAAGACATCTTTGTCTATTGTTGTACAATGGCGGCCATCTTTTGTTAAAGGAGTGAAGTGATCATCTTGGTTGCATTCAGTTTTTTTTTTCTACTTTAGCATCTTGGCACAAAGTGTGAATACACATTTTAATTACTCCTGCTATGCCAATAATAACAAAGTTTAAATATAGACTGAGATTAGAAAAGAAACGAAAATAAAATATCTAAAAAAGAAATTGTTTGTTTCAATTGTTAAAAGCTGTGATGTGATAATACATCTATCACTGGCGATGGTATCTTAAATCAAAGACCGCAATTTGGCTCTTTACCAACATAACCAAAGTTTATACAAAATAACACTTTCAATGACTAAACACAATCAATTTACATAACATTCAGATGTTAATCTGCAGTTCTGCACTCATTGACGAACAATCTTTTCAAGATTCGAACAATTCGAAGCCGATAGGAATCGACATGTATGGACCCTTCGCCACTGCCTACTCAAATGGCCAACATTCTATTCCTTTGAACGCTACGCTTACTATTAAAACTTTAAAATAAGCAGTAAACTATAAAATTACGTGCCGTAAGCTTGACGAATCCATACCAATACATCGAAGTTTGTGATATACTTACGTAGGTTTGCGACATGTGATTTAATCATCTATTGCTCATAGCGTTCAAACGAATGGAAAGTTGGCCATTTGAGTAGAGGGGGGCTGGTCAGCTAGTACCTAATTAAATAAAGCGATGTTTAAAGACTTATCTATCGTATTTATAAAATAAAATCTATAAATGGCAGATGTAAGGTACTAAATAAATAAAAAAAAATAAAAACCCTCCTGCATAAAAAGACAAGTCAACTGAAAAGATGGAAACAAGATTAAATATTAAAGGCAACATTATAACATGCAGTCGGAGGCATGCATAAAGAGACATTATGAATGATTTGAGTTATATGCCTCCGACTGCATGTTATAATGTTGCCTTTAATATTTAATCTTGTTTCCATCTTTTCAGTTGACTTGTCTTTTTATGCAGGAGGGTTTTTAATTTTTTTTTATTTATTTTTTTATTTATTTCTTTTTAGTTATTATTTATTACAATCATGATATACCTTTTTGAAATCCTTTTAATGAGACCTTTAATTTGACACCCATATTGCAGTAATCTAAAAAAAAAATTTTTTTCCTCTACGTATAATAGCACCGTGCAGCCGCCATGTTGGTTTTTTTATAACGCCACTTTCTTAAGAACACTTGGGCTGGCAAGACAAATCTAACGATATGTTAATCATGGAAATCCGTTCAGCCGTTTAAAAGATATGAGGTAATAAAGAATATTACATACAAACATACAAGATACGCGCGAAAAACATAACCCTCTTGCAGTCGGGTAAAAATTACGGTACGTACTAAGAAGTCACTTTACGTATGATTTAAGGCTTGTACGAAACAAAAATAGAAAAAGTTCCTTTTATCTTCGTAATAAGACAAAGGCATTGAATTCCTTAGCTTAATTGGATTCAAAATCAAATACGGTAAGTCAAACGTCAAACATTTGGCACTAGTCCTAACCTCAGACCAAATAAAAAGGGAAGACGGAGTCTTCCAAGCAAGGGACTGAAGCCAATTTTTTCATGCATTAGTGTGTGAGCCGGTGTTGCCATAGTAATTCATATTACCCCAATGTTATAAAAATAACGCGTTATGAAATAATAACGTTATTTATCACATATCAGAATCAAAACAAAAACTGCCTGGATTCAAGAGATCATAATACGGTCCCAAGGGGGGTATTACAAGCTCTTAAAACTTGTCAGTTTTCTGAATGGCTATCAAAGCGTCTCTTTTATTTATTACTGATGAAAGAGACGCAGACTATGATAGGCATTCAGCTATTCTGACTCGGGTGTGAGGCGACGGCTACACGCCTGGTACTGTGATCCATCAGTATTTAATCAGGGGCCTATTTCATAAAAGATTAGTGAATTTACTATAATAATTTACCACAGTTATTATTGGGGTAGAATTATGTTTCTTATTAATTATAAAACATAATTCTATCCCAATAAACTATTACTATGGTAAATTACTGTACTTTTTTATTCTTTTATTAAATAGATCCCTGATAAATAATACTGATGGATCACAGTATTTACCACACGTGTAGCCGTCGCCTAATGATAGATAGAAAAAGTGAGCTTCTCAAAGCCCTGCATGCAGGGCTGTGAGTAGCTCGCTTTAAAAGTAGTGGCGGAAGTAGGAAGGAAATAGGAAAAATTTAAAAAATAAAACTAACGAATACTAAAGTTTCGTGTATTTAAGGCAAGATGTTTGTTCTGACATGTTAGGCATCCATTACACGGTAGGTTTTGCTGTCAGTTTAACCACAGTCACGGGCTGTGACTGATGATTAACCTACCGTGTAATGTAGTGACTGATGGTTGCATGATGTGATTTGTTCTTTCCATCAGTCAATCAGTCAAACTCATAACATCCTTCTTTCAATATGTATGTATAGTACCCTACCTAAATTAATTTAAATTGGGAGATATTTTCGTAAAACCACTTATTTTACCTTTGTTAGGAATACCTATTTTTTTAACTTAATCCTTTAAGCCCGGAAAATGAGACACAATATTCCATTTCCATCAGGGATTGCAGGATTAAAAATAACTATTTTAAGTGACGTAGGTTTTTTCAAAGTTTTAAATGTTGCTTTTCATTTTAATTTTTTTAAAGAATTCATACTTTATCTAGTTTTAAAAAAACCCGCCTGCATAAAAAGACAAGTCTACTGAAAAGATGGAAACAAGATAAATATTAAAGGCAACATAATAACATGCTGTCAGAGGCATGCATAAAGAAAGTGACATTATGAATTATTTGAATTATATACCTCCGACTGCATGTTATTATGTTACCTTTAATATTTAGTCTTGTTTCCATCTTTTCAGTTGACTTGTCTTTTTATTGTCTTTTCTGCGGCAGGCAGGGGTTTTTTAATTATATAATTTATTTTTTTATTTATATCTTTTTAGTTATCATATATTACGGTCATGATATACCTTTTCGAAATCTTCATAATATGCCCTTTAATTTGATACCCATATAGCAGTATTGTAAAAAAAATTTTTTTTCCACTACGTATAATAGCACCGTATAGCCGCCATGTTGGTTTTTTAGAACGCCACCTTCTTAAGATGTTTTTTAGAACGCCATCTTTTTAAGAACAATTGGGCTGACAAGACGAATCTAACGATATCTTAATCATAGAAATCCGTTCAGTCGTTTAAAAGATATGAGGTAATAAAGAATATTACATACATACAAGATAGAAGATACGCGCGAAAAACATAACCCTCTTGCAGTCAGGTAAAAACAGCATCTAAATCGGTCAAACCGTTATGGAGATAAATGAAAACATGATGCTGCAGCACTCCCTAGCGGCTAAATACTATAACACTTATCTAAGAAGCATCGCCAAAAACCATTACAGAAAGCCGTAGCGAAATCGGTTTAGTAATTTTTGAAAAACGACAAAAACTGCATTGAAATCGGTCCAGAAGGTAGTTTCCGAAGAAAATGGTAACAGACATAGACAAACAAACAAACAACCTCTGAGGCGACGGCTACACGCGTGGTAAATACTGAGATCATCAGTATTTAATCAGAGGTCTATTTCATAAAAGTATGAAAAAGTACAGTAATTTACCATTGTAGTAGTTTATTGGGGTAGAGATTATGTTTTATAATTATTAAGAAACAGTTCTACCCCAATAACAACAATGGTAAATTGTTATAGTAAAGTTATCAATATTTTATGAAATAGGCCCCTAATTAAATACTGATGGATCACAGTATTCTAACCCCAAACGCATATACCACCTCCATTCCGTTCCGTCCGTCGTGGGTAAAAACAGTCCAGAAACAGAAATAATTAACGCGTTATTTTTAACAAGAAACAAATAACGTTACGTTACTTTCCATGTTACCCAATAACAGGTTTAAAAAAGAACGTTTGGCATGGCAACACTTGTGTTGACGTTTTGTGTTTCAAGTAATACCTTAATGTTTATTTTGAATTAGTGAAAATATTAGTTTCCAATTTTACTTTCGTGTGAAATGTGACTCCATCCTGCTTTTTATGTGTCGAAAATTGGTTTTTACACCTTTTCACTACACAATTCGGCATTTTCTTTGGTGAAATTCATAATTTATTAGTACGTCCTGGTACGTCCGCTTCGCACGCTGGCTGTTAACAAAAGGCGTAGTTTCGTTACATGTGTGTGCGTGTAACTGTGTGTGTACACGCCAAGGCGTAGTTTTATTGGCTTCACTGCATTGTTCAGAGGACTACGTCTTCCCTTTTTTATTTGGTCTGAGGTCCTAACTTTATGAAACAAATTATTCAAATAGCTCTTGAACCAGGTCATAACTAGTAACTCCACAATATGAGTCTGATGGTAGCAGGACGGAAATGCATCGATATTGCATTACTTGTCCACTATTCTACACTAACTTGGACGAGGCAGTTATAGCTCTGCACCTAGTTTCTGACAACTAGGTATAATATAACATATTTAATAAAACAGAAGCAGTTCTATTCTTTAACATCGTCATTTTGGGTTGTAGGTATGACGTAGTATTAATCACTTGTTGTTTATAATTCCAAATCAAGGTAGAATTAGATACTTTATTTACTATTTTACTAGATAATGAGAGTGCAGTAGAAAAGACTAAGGTTGAAGAAAACAAGTTTCTTTTTTTTTCGAGTTTTAGAGAGATTATGCTCACAACATAACAAAGAAATGCACTGTGCCCCATGGGCGCAGCCACGGTGGGGCAGGGTGGGGCGCTTACCCCACTCTGGCTCTGACTTGTAAGGTACCTACCTAATCTTACCTAAGTAAGAAAATATAAAAATGACCCGGAATTAATGAGATAGGCCCGTAGCAATACAAAATATGCATGGAAAATGCATAGAATTTTTTTACCAGGGTAAGACCGCGGGTGTAGTTTGCTAGTTACATATTATTTTAGACTACTGCCCCACCCTGAACCCATGGCTGGCTACGCTCATGCTGTGCCCTCTCATAATTTCTAATAGTTAGTACCTGTTAGTACTTACCTATTTAGACCTGCAATACGTAGTAAAAAGTTTGTAGTTTTCAAATACAGAAAAATTTGCCAGGGTAAGATTTTTTTTAAGCACAATGTTAAGTGACGATAAGGCCGAAGGTGGAAGTGCACTACACCCAGAATCCTCATCACTGAGGAACAGGCTATCTACCTCTAACTGCCGGAACACAACAATTTTAAATTGTTATTATGACGTCAGACTTAGGTAAGATGGTAGTAGCTAGCCAGGCGGACTTGAAATAAGCCCTACCACCAACGAGTCCCTACAAATATCCTGGGAATCGAACCCGGGACTGCGTCTTACACGGGTGGGCAAACCACTAGACCACAAAGGCGGTTAAAACGGTATTGGAAATGTAATATGTGGGTTAATATTTTTTAAATGTCATTTATCAGTTGCCAAGTACTAGTTTCTACTTGTTTGTGCTACTAACAAAGGGTATCGTTATTGGACAACTTTGCGAGGCCCCTACAGCGTGGAGTGCACCAAAGAGTCCCATAACGAGCGCCACAGCATGTTCCGAACGACAACTCTGAAGTCGTACTGCCTCTAGTCTGTGGTTAACGGCTGCATGCTAACGACATAATAAAATAAAAAGAAATGGGAATGTGTCTAGCGAACTTTTTATGAACTGTGTCTGTTTAGTTTGTTAAGTGAATTGGTTTAAAATCATTAATTTCTGAAGGTGGGTACCCACTTAGACCCGCGAACCTGCAAAGTGTGTATGTCCTTACGCGTGCGAACCTTGATGCGCGCTTTGCATTGCGATTTGCGATCCGATGCAAATGCGAATTGCAAACACAAAGGAGCAAGAAGAAGATCGCAAAGCATCCACATTGATCTTGTTGCATGTTCGCGGAACACGAGGTTTGCAAACCTAAGTGGGTAGGTATCCAACTTTAGTTTCCGAGCACATACAACCTGACTCTTTTCAAGGCCAGAGTGAATAGGCACCTTCTGGGCAAGCTCGCTCCATCGTAGACCCCGTCTATACTTTCGGGCTAGACTAGGGTCAAGAGCAAACCCATTATAATTAAAAAAAAAAAAAAAAAAAAAGTTTATAGAAAGTTCTATGATATAAGCACGCAACCTTTCATTTAAGTCATCCTAGTAGTTTTAAGATATAAAGGAAATTCATTCTGAGTCATACTATGAAACTTTTAGTTACCTCGATACTACTGGGCCGGTATGTAGAAGGTAAAAAAAATAACCACACGACACTACCAGTAGTGCGCCTTGGTAGTGTCGTGGGGAAGAAGGGACACTTCGAATATTAAAGAAGATAAGAAAAGAAACTTTTGTCTATAAGGTAGATATTACACAATAATTAATTGCGAGGTCTTCTGTAATCCATTTTAAATATGAAAAAAAGCTTTTTAAAAAAAGCAAGACCTCCTTCAAAAACTTTGAAAAAGAGCTCTATAAAAAGCAAGAAATAATGTTAAAATCGATTAATTAAAACACGTCTATTGAAGTCGGGTGGAGCTGGAAGTAATTTTTTTACTTATTGTATTGTTTATATTCTAAAAGCCCCACCCGACTTCAAGACGTGTTTTAATTAATCGATTTTAACATTATTTCTTGCTTTTCATAGAGCACTTTTTTAAGGTTTTTGAAGGAGGTCTTGCTTTTTTTAAAAAGCTTTTTTATTTTAAACTTTTTTATTTTATACGTTTTAATGTTTCACATTTTTCATTGGTATACCCCTAGTAACTCAATTTTCACAGGAGTTCCGTTGGGCCTTCGCAGTTCAACTCTAGTCCAGAACGTCCTTGACAATAGATAGTTACGTAACTTGTTTTTCATTGTCATAAACCTACCAATATTTCAATCACTGTACAGTTCCTATTTTATTTTGAGAAGAGAGTATCATTCTTAAGGTGACTTCTTTCAAACAAAAAAAGAATCATCTAAATCGGTTCATAAACAAATATCCAGCTGTGACAGACAGACAGACAGACTGAGTCACACCATAAGGGTTCCTTTTTTACCATTTTGGTACGGAACCCTAAAAAGTAATGGTTGAATATACGTCTGAATTCGTATAAAATGGTAACGAAAACGATAGTATTTTCAAGGTTACTTGAAAACTACTGAACCGATTTCAAAATTTCAAAAAAAATGGGACCAACTTGAAAAGAAACCTGATGTTATAGCGTTTGAATCATTTCAATCGGTTCAGCCGTCTTCGAGTAATCGGTGTACATACATATAAAAAAAAATATACGCGCCGAACAGATAACCTCCCCCTTTTCAAATTTTTGAAGTCGGTTAAAAAGTAATACCATATCCCTTAGTTTACGGTTAATTCATATTTGAGGGGTATAAAAGCAAAGGCGAATATCTCCACTTTTTCTGATTATGTAAAAAACGACAAAAAACAATATCTGTTAAGATAGTCATATTTTTTACTATTATGTTTTGCTATTCAGTAGACTAGAGTTGGATGAATATAAAAAGCCAGTTTGAACTACATTCATTGCAGAAATTTATGAGTAAACACGGATAGAATTTTGGAGATTGCTATGTTTGATTCCATTAACCAACTTCGGCGGTTGTTTTGGTCAGTGTCTTCAAAAAATAAAGCAGTTTTAAACGTAGGTACCTAAGTAACATTTGGAAAAATAATTTTGCATAACAATTTCCACAAAAAAGTTTTATACAATAATCGCAAACCCTTCTTTTAGCTTCAATGTCCTTTTCCACCTACTGGGGTTTCTGAGCATCTTTCTAGCTTGTTTTGGCGGCACAAGTAAATGCTGGAGCTAAACAGCTCCATTTTCATATTTATAAAACAATGAAAAAATCTTGAGTCCGTTTTTAATGTTCAACAGTTTGAACATGTCAAAACAAAATTAACAATCTGCACTGGACATTGCGATCTTTGTTTCGATTGGTTGTTTTTAATCATAAATTTCTAGTGGATAAAGACGTATTTGCTTATGATTTTTCAGATCACAAGCTTTGAATCAGTGCTACTAGATGGCACTATTAGTCATATTCTTGACAAAAGTGGAGATAGTCACCTTTGCTTTTATAGCCCTCATTTAAAGCTTTTATCTATAAAACATGAACGCTACTGTAGGCTCGCCTACGCAACAGATCCTAACCGCGCCTACAACTTTTGAGTAGGCAGTAGATTATTGTTTACTATGTATTTTAAATAAACCATGAAACATTATTTTAGAGCAAATATTTACATACATAATTTAGCTTTAACTTCCAGTCCAGAAACAACACTGACTGAGCTTACCTTTTTACTAATAACTAGATGCTATATTTTAGAGTCTTCTACATAATATATAAGACAAGACTATTAGCTAACTAGCAAATTATAAATTACTATACTTACCTCAAGATTATATTTTAATTCAAAAAACAATCGTTTATTTTTTTACACGTATAGTAGGTACCTATTTCATTATGTAGATAGGTAGGTAAGTATAAGTACCTACCTAAGTCACTAGAATAAAAAATCTAAAAGTGAATCAATTAGATCCGTAAAAAAATATTTGTAATTTTCATAGATGATCCCTTGAAACTAAGCACCAGCTCCAATCAACATTCTTTTATTTCCCTCAAATTATGAAAGGTTTTCAGTGTTCCAATTGAATGAAGTGCGGAACTCCACTGGAAAAGCTTATAAAAAGGTTTTATCTTTTAAAAGCCCGGTTTCTGGGCGTTTTTAAACCGTCGTCCTCGGTGTGGAGATGAAGCAGTGTTGCAATACTTACAGCGATTGCCGTAAATTATGGCAAACAGCACTTACATTTGAGAAAAAAGTTTCAGATTGGCCCAGGAAAGGGAAAAAGTTAATTTGATGCTGTGTCTAAGAA
This sequence comes from Agriphila geniculea, assembly GCA_943789525.1. Classification (NCBI taxonomy): domain Eukaryota; kingdom Metazoa; phylum Arthropoda; class Insecta; order Lepidoptera; family Crambidae; genus Agriphila; species Agriphila geniculea. Next base: position 8,141,275 of record OX038879.1, on the reverse strand, counting down.
AATAAAGATCTTTTTTTAATCTTTCTTTTTTTCTTAATTTAATATACCTATTATTTCTATTAAAACGAACTATTTATCGTGACTTGTTCTATTTACAGTTAGTCATACGTCTTTTAAACTTAAATCGTCATTGAAATGAAATGAAATGAAAAATTCTTTATTCAAATAAGCTCACATAATGAGCGTTTTTAAATTAAAAATATGTTGTCTTTATTGATCAAAATTGTCATTAAAATTTAATAATTAACAATTCTTCCGTAATCTATGTAGGAAATCATTTATATTATTTTATAAATGAATAATAATTACAATAAAGAGTTGTGTGAAGATTGTTTACCAAATAAGAGAAGTTAGGATAAATGGACTATAAGTACTACTCGATAAGCCACTGAATCAGCGTCATAGTGCTCCTCATAATAGCACATGTATATTTAGTTTTAAAATAGTTTGCTGTGCTTATTTGTGTGCGTGCTAAATAAAATTATTTTCTTTCTTCTTTCTTTCAAAGCTGTAGCGCTTTGTTGTAGACACATAAATTTTGCTTTTTTATGAAACTTAGACACTGTTTCTTTTCCATTTTACAGCGTTTCTTGGCAATTTCGTATGTTAAGCGTGGTATCTCCAGATTTCCAAGTAACAACACAGGCGGAGGCAGTGCCATTAGCGGCAATTTTCCATGATGGCATGAAACGGCAGACCTTTAGTCTTAGAGGTCCTATACAAATATGAAGAGGTTTTACATTATGTTTCGACTCGATCGGATCATCGTGGGTCGGAATTTTGATAAAACTTTTCTTAGTGCTCGCCTTAATTTAATGACAAAAGTAACACTTGCGCAAAATTTCAAGTTCCTAGCCCACTGACCGGAAGTGGCGCCGCGGTAAATTTTATTAAACATTGTAATTCTAAAGCGCTCCAGTGACGATCATTTGCGATTGTCAATTTTTACGTCATTTATGCCATTGATGTGAAAATTGATCATTTACGCGTGCAATTGAAGCGATTGTCATTTGCTCCAAAAATGGCATTGACGAAAAATTGACAATCGCAATTGATCGTTACCGGCGGCGGGCTTTTAATACACAATTTTAATAAATCTTCTCGTGGAATTTTCAGGGCCCAAAGTCTAGTATTTTTAGACGGTATCATTACATTTCCTCTTAACAGTAGAAGTAGATAGCAAAACTGCTAAAAATGTGGCCGTTTTTTACACATTTGCTATCTACTTCTACGAATGACTGCGAGGAAATGTAGTGATACCTTCTCAAAATACACTTTGAGCCCTAAGAATTCCACGAAAAGTTTTATAAAATCCTTTTCTATTAACAACTTATTTAATAAAAACCTCCGACAACTTATTAAATAAAAACCTCCGAAGTCGCCACTTTCGGTCAGGGAATCGCCTTAAATAGGCTGTGCGCTGATATATCGTGAGTCAACCTGTCAGTTTCATATGGGCTATCATATCATTAATGAGCTAAATAACGCTTATTTGAAATGACGTTTAGGCATAACGCGACTTAGGCACACCGCGTTGTATTGTAGGTAGGTAGTCAGCGAGCAAAGGGCTAAAATTATACATATTGCTTATTAAAGTAAGAGTAGGTATGTCGCCCGGTTAGCGAAAGGGGGTTAGATTCTAACCTGGGCTGCGTTCCGTCGCTTTGGGTGTAGTTGTTTGGTTAAAATTTAACCCGTTTGGGTTGCAACCAAGCGACGGAACGATCAAGTTGTTTTTATAACCTCTTTAGGTTCAAAGTTTTCGTTTTCCAATTGGAATACGGATAATTTAAACTTTCCTTTAAACCAAATCAAATAAGAATCTGTTTTTTGAGTAGAAACCATGATTTTTTTTAACTTAGACATAAAAACATCAAAATACAAAATAATGACAAAATGACAATGACATATTTTGGTAAGGTAAACGTCAGAGCGTTTTTCAACCATCTATTTTGATGGTAGTTTGGTTGCAACGCTCCGAGCCACGGAACGGATGAAACTACGCTCTGACAGCTGTCAGAGTAAAATTTCACCGAACCACGAAACGGTTAGAGCGCGCACCGGAGTGCGCTCGAGTGCACTCGAGCGAAGCCACGGAACGCACCCCTGACACAGAATACATATGCCCCTGAGCAGTTGTTTATAGTGCCAAATTGAACATGTTTATATAGTAATTTCGTGTCATTTAGGCACATAAATGCATCGCACACCGCGTCCTCACCTTTTGTGCGCTGAAATCACCGAAGTATAACGAGATTGCATTGCAGCTCGTCATTTCGAACCGTTTTCAGCTTATTTGTATAAAGATAGAATACTATGTACTAATCTATATGTATTGTGGTAGTCAAACCGTTAAGTTTTATCACAATTCGATAATATAACAACATATCTAAAGCCTATCCATATAGTAACTTGCTCGAGACGCTAAGGAATGGCGCGATATTGAAATTCTTGCACAGGCAGATAGACAGTTCGACTTGGAACGGCACCTATTTATTTTCTCTTTACAAAGACTATGAATCAACTATGAACAGATTTAACTAATCATTATAGGATTTAACAAAGCCAATCATAACTAATTTAATAGACTTTATCAGCATTTCGAGAAAAAATCATGTAATCGTGGCCATGGAGGCATAAAATAGGCAATTTTCATTTTATTTTCAGCAAAACTTTAGCTACCTACATATACTTTCATACTTTTAAAACTGTAAGGACTTAAGATTAATATTTAAACCCATTGAGCAGACACATTACCATATTTACATTTCATTTCATTTAATAAACACTGGGCATGTTTGATTTACAGGGTAGGTTCAGCGGCTTTCATTAACAGCTTAAAAACGGGTCTCGCTTTATAGGAAACTAGCGGCTGCCCGCGACTTCGTCTGCGTGGAAAGATATTTTGCTATCCCTCGGGAACAATACTGTTTTTCGGGATAAAAAGTACGCATGCAAAATTTTATGATGATCGGTTCAGTCGTTAAGACTTGAAGGCGTAACAAACAAACGGACTTTCGCATTTATAATATTAGTAAGGATAAGGATATGAAAAATATTAATTGTTTTTTGTGTTCGTAAAGTTAGTGAGTAAGAACTTAGGAGTTTTTATAAATGACTCTACATTTAAAATTTAAATATAATCGCTTCTTACAGACCAATTACTTAATTATTGTTTTTCAAAATATCACCATCAAATAATATTATTTATGCAACTGTACTATAATGAGGGGTATTAAACTTCGTTTGCCTCGTGTGATATAGTATCACACATGTTTTTACATTTTGTTGTACTGAATTTCGTAGGTTTTTTATTCTTGCTTTAAAATTTCTGATAGCGGTGAATGTGAATAAAAATTGTCTCCACCCGATATTTAGACGCAACGACGGAAATGACTCATAATCAAGGTACCTAATACTAGCAAAGTCTCTCTCTCTTCTCTAACGTTGATCTTTTATTTAGTAGCTTCAATACCAATTGTATGAATGTAGTGTATGAAACTGCACATAACTCGGCATTATGCATCAGTTTCCTAAACTACTATTTTTTTTCAGTGCAAATATAATTTCAATTTAAAATATTTCAAGATAACTTTGTAAGATTTTCCCAACCCAAATCAACAACCGATACTTTTATCTATTTTGAAAACTGTGACTTTTGAAAAAACATAAGAAATGAATTGCGCAATTATTTCCATAGCTTTTTAAGTTGAAGTTTGTTAAATTCGACATCGGAAATGTTTCGTTGGCTCCTTTTTTCTGTGAAATTCCTTATCAAAACAATAAACTTCTCAAAACTTCCCTCAAAGTTGAAGACCTCATAACGCGCCTTATTTGCCAATTCTTAGGCATTTCACTTGTTTTATTTCATTGAGGAGCATCAGCAAGAAATGAATATTTGAACTGTTCATATTAGCAATATTAAAGCTCGGAAAAGAGAACATAACTTTTCGCTAGGTACCGTTTTTAGGGTTCCGTACCAAAATGGTAAACTGTCTGTCTGTCTGTCTGTCACAGCTGGATATCTCGAGAACTACTAATGGTATCAACTTGAAATTTGGAATAGTTTAAGATGACATTTGCCCAACTATTTTGCAAATAAGAAAGAAATAATAAAATTAATATTTTTGGCTTAGCTTTGGCTGGTTCCAATATAATTACCTACTATTTGCCGTACGAATAAACGAAGAATAAGTTCATTCTTTACTAAGTAATTATATATATTACTATATAGTAATATAATAATAACGAGGAGCTCGGTGGCGCAGGGGGTTAGCGCCTGGACCAGCGATTGCGGAGGTTAAGCAACGTTCGCAAGGTTCGGTCATGGGATGGGTGACCAAAAATTTATTATCCCGAGCTCCTCCGTGCTTCGGAAGGCACGTTAAGCCGTTGGTCCCGGCTGCATTTGCAGTCGTTAACACCCACCAATCCGCATTGGGCCCGCGTGGTGGGTTATGGCCCGTCCTCCTTATCCACCCATAAGGAAGGCCTGTGCCCCAGCAGTGGGGACATTAAAATGGCTGATGGACTAGTAATATAAACATTTTGCAATGTGGAGTGGCTGAAACGTTTTCCAGTCACCATAAGCAGCATTTGTAAATTAACTGTCCGCCTGTTCACCCTTCCACCTGTCTGCCGTTTATCCTACTTTTTTAAAGACTGTCCTAAAATAACATATCCAAACATACAATCCAAACATATCCTTATAATTGTTAGTTACACAAAGGTCAAGCACATTTGGATTATTACAATGATCATAGTCATGTGATAGGTCAATTTTTCCTTCCTTATCACACTGCCTAAAAAGCAAATAGACTAAGAGGGCAAAATTACCAAAACTCATAATGACTAACTTACAGAATGACTAAACCGCAAAATGTCTAAAATGCAGAATGACTAACTTGCAGAATGACTAAAACGCAAAATGTCTAAAATGCCTAGGTACTTTGCCTTTGCCTAAAATGCTATACGCGGGACCTACAGAATAAAGCAGGTTCGATTCCAAACTCAATGAGCCCCCCTTGAGCCCCCTCAAGCCCCCCTCGAGCAACCTCGGAGCCCCCTCGAACCTCCCTCGAGCCCTCACAAGCCCCCTCGAGCCCCCTAAGCCCCTTCGAAGTTTCGACGTTTCCGGTAACATATATACTGTATACGTACAGGTAGAACAATTTGCGAAATGGACGTTTTGCAAGACATTCTGCGTTTTAGACAATTTGCTTAGTAGACATTTTGCTCTTTAGACATGTACATTAGGCATTTTGCTTCGTAGACATTTTGATTTTTAGGCAGCGTGATCAGGAAAGCTATTTTTTATTGGAAAAAATTTAATTAAATAATAATAATAAATGCTTACACAATTTCACACAGCGCCATCTAGCTCCCAACTAAGCAAAACCTATGGATGCTAGACAACTGATATAGTACTTTTAAATACATAGTAAACGACTGTATACGCGATCAATACCTCCTCTATCACTGTCATAGTTACGAAGTTGTTAAACGGGTGGGGTGCAGTTCTTTATTAGTAAGACAGATATAATATCAAGACCCGTAACAGGAATAAAAATTCATAATTTCAATTTCTGCCCAGCCAGGAATCGATCCCGGGGCCTCTTGCGTGGTAGACCGGCATGTTGACCACTCAGGTTGTCAAACAGTTTAAGTCATTCATCTTTGCGACATACAGCAAACAAATATAATCGCGTAATAAATTATACTCGTGTGGTTAATACACGAGGAAATTATAATGTCCCACTCAGTAATGAAGCCAATTTATTGAAAATTAGTATAGTATTCATATGAATAAGTAAAAAACACTGCTTATTAAGTCAAGTAAAACTTGAAATAAGCAAAAGTAATAAGAGTACAATGATAATACTCCGCGGACTTCACGTCAACGACAAAAGAGCCATATTACGATGTGTCGCCGAAGGGCCAAGGGCGGCTCAGGGCTGAACACACTAATTTGATGCTCGCATTTTCCTTATACTCACATGCAAGTTTCAGTAACATAATAAAAAGCTACTGCTCTTTCCTGGAGCATTCTTGACGATGACTCCTTGGTGACTTGTTAATATCGTCAAAGAGGATGGTGGTCATTTATTTAAATTTTGAACATTTATAAAACTTATCTCTCCTTCTACTCATGTCTTCTCCACAACGGATCAGCTCTCCGATCCTATACATTACTACGTAATCCAAATGAAATTTGTATTAGCTCTTCGCTTACCAATACAGTAAACAACTTAGCAATCATTATATTGACTGCCCCGAATATAAACAAACGGATAATTAAACAACATGGCAGTCATAAAATTGCCTAGCGCAAATTCCAAAAGGTTAATTTATCGTTATAACATGTAAAAATATGCCGTGTAGCATGTTGTACTCAGAAAATAAAAGTTAGTCGAAACAGCATAATCCCTAGAAAGGATCTTTGAAACTTGAATGTTGCATGTCTTGTAAAAGTTTTAATATTAAAAAGTTTTGTCGCCGAACAGTGCTGCTCTTATCGAGTTTGTATTTAAAATGTATTAAATTATATGACGAATATCCATACAAATGATACTGAATCACGTATTTTGGGACGTTGACACCATGACCTAGTCCGATTCACGTAAACACAACCTATCCAAATATCGTAGAAGTTCTATCAAATAGGACTTTGACTAATTGTGTTCTTGTTATCTCGTAGTATAAAAACGAAATGAAAATCTCATAGTTCCAAGAATCATCTTTTAAAAATCTCTTACTAGTAAACAAAAATAAATTAATGTGAACTGAAAAAAATTTGGCCTTTAATTTTAGTCGTAGGCATCTTACAAACACGAAGAAAAAACTTAGATTTATTTCTCCTTTTATTTACTCTGTGTATATTGTGTTTGTGTATACAGGTTTGGAAGGATATTTAAATTTGAATAAGTATACTGTCATATTATAAACGTAGAAAGCTAACAAAACACCACAACAAAACAAATAGCGGTTTGTGAAATAAAAGATAATATGAAACGGGTGAAAAGATTTATCAAACAAGAAAACGTGTGCCTGGGACACGCATTTTCCTTAAAACAACATTCATAAACAAACATTATGATATTATGAAATAATAGAAAAAGTTAATGAGACATTATCAACATCGAGTATAATTCAAATGAATTTTTAGTTTAGTATTTACCCCCCGCGTTTAGTATTTACTAAACGCGGGGGGTTTAAACTTACTAAAAAACGTGAAATTTGTGCTGAATTTTCCTATTTCACCACATTTTTTTCACATATTGCATCGTTTCATATTAATGATATAGGTACCGAGAACCGAAGGATCTAATCTACGCAGGTTGTATGTCTGCATCGCTGGGTCGGTGCCAGCAAAAAATACCATCCAATTCGCAACGAGAAAATACGTAACATAATGTAGTATTTCACACAAAAATTGTTACTAGCTTACAATCAATCTATAGTAGGTACATCTAATTTAAAACCTCCTATTGAATTGTGTTAAAGAGTCAACAATTAATGAACTCGACTGTACATAAACGCTTGTTTAAATGATCACAATACTAACCTAACCTAACCCAGAATTAGTAAATGCTCACCAAAACGATTTAGGATTTGGTGAGCATTTACTAATTTTCGAGATCAAAATGTTTTTTTTTTTATATGCTAAGGTATTAATTCCCGTACTTAAGTATTTTACAATCTATTTAAGTGGTGACCTATGTAAATAGATTGTAAAATACTCATAACATTAACGATCACAGCGAATTCGCCTCTTGGACACGGACACACGGTAACGCACGGTAATTATGTAACAAACAGAGTAAATTCGCGGCCGCTTGCGACTTGCGACTAGGAAATCTGCGAAATGTATCGACAAGCAGCTGGGTGACTGGGTGACAATTTATTATTAGAACTTTTATAGCATTTTTTACGTAACAATGTGTCACTCGTCGCCTCTGCTTCGGGGATTTTGCGCGAATAGTAAACAAAATTTTTACTGCAAAGAGCAATTTGAAAATATTTACGTAATATGCATTTTAACGAGTGTGCTAGTGTATTTATATTAAGAATTGTGCAACCGACTTCTCGGGATTGTAATATTACAATAACAATATTACACGTAACGTTAATTACACGGTCTTTAAAATAGAAACAGTTTTATTTATCATGCGACGCACATCTTTGTCATTGGAAAGGAAACAAATTCGAAACTCTTACTAGAGTAGGTACCTACCAGGGGCCGTACCGGCTAACGAATCGATTATCGAAAAATCTGAATCGGTTTCAACTTAGAACTGAAAAATCAAAGTAAGGAATTTCGTCTTGTTCTTTTTGTTGACGTAATTTGGAAGATAACGATGTTCGTGTGACATCATGAAATGGGGTTTGCCATTTTCGCCCAATTGGGGCTCGATTTATCTGTTTTAATTTGAAACCCGGCAGACTTTTCGAAGCTCGATTCGTTAGCCGGTACGGCCCCTGGTACGAGTTACGTTACTTATTTGACAAACTTTTTCAAAAAATTTTCAAACGTCCATTATATTTTGGTAGTTTTATATACTACTCAAAAGAAAATAGGGGCTACCCTATGATTTTCCATACAAACGAACTAATTTCTGAAAGGTTTTTTAATTCAGATTTTAATATTTTTAATTGCATTTGATATTGTTTGAAATCTTTATATAATTTCTCCTATTCACCTAGTGTCAGTTAGAATTTGAAAGAAATTGGAGTTTCATACAAAAATACGCAACTTAACACTTTTCAATTCTAACTGACAACGGCAAAAAGGAGAAATTATAAAGTAAATTCGACAGTAAAGTCCACAAGTTGACTATTACAGCTGTCATACAATAAAATAAAATCACACTGAATTTTTAATAAATATTACATTTCTAAATTAGCTTTTTGTATGGAAAACCATACGTGGCCCCTATTTTCTTGTGCACAGTAAATTTACTAAAGAGAAATAGAACTCTTTTGTTATGCTAAAGTACTTTACGACCTACCTCAACTTTTTACTGAGAGCACAAATAAACAATATATTTTCCATGTCACGGAAAGTGTAATTTGTGGTGATTTATGGTATCATTATGGTATCATTCAGACACGATCCAAGGAAATGGAGTACACAGAAAGTTTGACATGCAATGATAGTACTTCCTACTCCTAGTCATTAGTGATAAAAACAATGTTTGATATCTTCGGTATACCTACGGTTTGTTTCATAATAATAGGTTCCTTCCTTAGAATAATAACACCTAGAAGTCGTGTCCGCGTATGCAAAGTGAGGCAACTTATACCAAGCCAGAATGGCTTAGTTTTGAAATTTATATCCTTTATACGTTAACTAATCGTAACTGAAACCCAATAATATAGTAATTAGTCTTATAAATGTGGGTAAACTGAAACTGTTTTGTACTTAATCGGTATAATTATGTAATAATGTAGAATAACAATCTAAAAACGGAGCCATTTTGGCTGTTTTAGTTGCCTCACTTTTGACAGTGCGCTTTGTAGAGAACTCTCGTTCTAGGTGTTATTATTCTAAGGTTCCTTCATAAAACCATAGTAAGTTCGTGTCCTTCAAAACGAATATAACCTTTGTTCTATCCGTTTTAAGGATTGCTGCGTGTGACACAGGTTCCTAAAATCGCACTAAATCTTAATATTTTGTTTTTATTTAAACATTCTTTATTGTACAATTTATGAAACATATGTTACAAAAGTCGGACTTAATGCTAAAAGCATTCTCTCCCAGTCAACATTTAGGAAACAGATATCAATGAAGGCGATACATGAGACAATATAAATGGAATAGAATTTGTATAAAGTTTATATTGTTGTATGAAGTAATCTCACACACAAGTCAGTCAACTGCAATATTTGAAACACATGCGAAAACTGTAAAACTACCTAGCCCTTCTTATTTTTTGCCTTATGTTTAAGTAATGACCATACTAAGCTAACCTAACACAACCCAGAATTAGTAAATGCTCACCAAATCTTCTTGGACGGTTTAGAATTTGGTGAACATTTACTAATTTTGGAGATCAATTTTTTCCCATGTACGTACTGTCGTAACAGCTCCCCCTCCTCCCTTTTGTACTATTTTGCATAGTATCGTTTAATATCATTTACATAGGCGATCCCTCGTTCACTTTTATTAGTTCGCAGTCAGCAGTGTTTCAATGAGTAGCGTTTAGTGTCAATGTGGAATTTCTTATATACGGACTGTTTGGTAATACCTAGCCTTGTAAAACACAGCTGAGAATTTTTTTTTTTTGTTTGAATGCAAGATGACAACTCTAGATGCAAATTGGCATTGGATAATCAGTACCATTAATGGGCATAAGTAAAACACAATCTTGGTAGCTAGGGTTGCCACTATGCAGATTATCATAAAAAGTTTTTTTTTTTTCAAAAAGTAGTGTTTATTACGGTTTTTAGGGTTCCGTAGCCTAAATAGCAAAAAACGGATCCCTTATAGTTTCGTCATGTCTATCTGTCTGTACATATGTCACAGCCACTTTATTCCCAAAGTATTAAGATTACACAGTTGAAACTTGATAGGTAGAAGATGTATTCTGTAAACCGCTTAACGAATTTAATACAAAAAAAAAGATTAACCTCTATCGGACGACGGAATCTGTCAAGCACCGCGGGTTCCCCCGGGAACCCAGAGATGCAGGCAATATTTTGCCTTATTGTAAATGAACTTTGGCTTGGATTTGAATTTTATGTTCTGTGACATTGGGCCTTGACGGATATTCTTTTCAATGACATAACCCGTCCAAATTAAATGAACAAAAGTATTACAAGTTGACAATTTAAGTTTTTTCAAGTGTTTTTTGGGTTTTTTTTCGTGACATCGATGCACTTTTGCCAATTTGCCAATGCTCAACAGATGTGGCGCTTTTTTTTAAGCTGGAGCGAGAGAGGTTAAGGGGGGGCCCCCATACATGGAACTGAAACTGAAAAAAAATATTCATCAAACCAATACGTGCGAGGTGTCTGTAGATAGGTCTCTAAAAATGACATTGCGGTTCCCAGAACAATTTTTTCTCAAAGTCAACCGTTTGAAAGATATACACCGCCAAAGTGGTAAAATGTGTCCCCCCCTTTAACTTTGAAATAAGAAAGTGAAAAATCTAAAAAATATATGCTGTAGATCCTAATAAACACTATCAACGGAAATTGGTTTGAACGAGATATAGTAATTAGTTTTTGAGATATAGCACATTTTCCAAAACCGCAAATATAACTTTGTCATTCATACCAACACTGTGAAAAACAATGTTATTTTTGCAGACGAAAAATGACAGGTGGTATTAAATATGGTATGGCATAATGTAACTACGGGGCGCGTGGCCTGACACGCACTTGGCCGGTTTTATTATTTTTCCGCGGTTGTATGCATGGTACCCTAGCTACCATATTCGGCTTTAAAAGGTTACCAAACGCCCTGTATAATGCGTAAGTACTTAGGGATAATTACATAATATTGTATGCTTCTATTTTTTTTTATCATAATATGAAAACTAGCGTTTTTTATATCGCTATAGCCTTTTATCAGCTTTGCATGCCCATTTATCTTTACAACAGTTAGCTTCCGCCCGTGACTTCATCCGCATGGATAAAAAAAACTCTATAGAACAAAGGTGCTCTATAAAGATAACGAGGAAAGTATTATTGGTTTTAATCCAAGTTATAAATTATCTGTCTTTTGAGCGTGAGTGTGAGATGTTTGTTACATACAAAATTTACAAAACGCAAATCAGACCGGTCATGGAGTATTGCAGTTACCTTTGGGACGGATCAGCCAAATACCAGCTTGCCGCTCTGGACTCGGTCGAAAAACGGGCTAGGCGACTTATTGGAGAACCCGAACTCACGAATGCCAAACTAAGTAGCCGCGACCACCGCCGTCTAATAGCTTGTTTGTCGGTATTTTACAAGATGCATTTCGGAGAGTGTGCGAAGGAATTACACGAATTAATTCCTCCAGCCCCATTCCACCATCGAAGCACTAGACGCAGATTAGCGTACCATCCTTATGTTGTTGATATTCCAACCATCCGCACAAAGCATTTTGCTAACACTTCTATAATGCGAACAGCGATGACTTTCCTAATAGTTATAACTTGGGCCTTTTCAAGACTAGAGTAAATAGGCTTTATCTAAGTGAGCATGCTCCATCGTAGTCCGCATCATCACAGGCTCTGTTATGCCAAATCATTTGTCTCTGTCTTTTTCTTTACGTGTAAAGGGTATGGAAAATAACCTCACTTCTGTACTTTTTCGATGTTTTTCTTTGTTTTTTCATCATTATCTTTAGCACAATTATCTTTTTTGAAAAAAAGTTATTGGAGCAACTGCACAGTACGTTAAAGTGTATTTTGATGTAGAATTCAATACGTTTACGCTATTATTTACGCCAAAAATATGGCCCGCGACAAGCGCTTTTGATGATATTCTGTTTTTTTTTTACAATTATCTGTGAGGTTTATACGAAATTTAATGTTTGTAGCAACTAGATAAGCTCTTTAGCTTGTCGTATGATTTTTTTGGTGGCTACAAGTTTACGTTTTATATAAAAATATGGCCCGCGCAAACCATGTTTTCCTATTACCGCCCCTTATAACACCAGGTGTGATTGTCGGCAAATGCTCACTTATTTTTCATAAAAAAAAAACTTTCACACTTATAATAAGAGTAGGATTCAATAAAAGTTCAATTTTAAAAATCTGCATAAAGAAAAGTTTAAAACAAGAAATGGAAAGAAAAGTTCTACTCTAATACATACCTATACTTACACTTAATACTTTGACAGATTTAACATACTCTACGAATGCGTACTGTGCTTAGGGCACGGAGCCAAGCTTTACTAGTTCTGTGCCAAGAGTTACAATAATTTTCAACTACATTCAGTCTGCGTTTGCTACATTTTCATCAACTAAAGGAAATCACACCTATAACCTTATTTGGGGCACATTATTATTGTGGACAAGTCACTTAAGTTGGCACCCCGACCGAAAGTGGCGCCGCGGTGAATTTTATTTAATATTGTGATTAATATATACACAATTTTAATTAAATACTACGTGGAATTTTTAAGACCCATAGTCTATTATCTTTAGATGGTATCATTACATCCCCTCGTAGTCACTACTAGAAGTAGATAGCAAAACTGCTAAAAATGGCTGCTTTTGCTATCTACTTTTACGAATGACTTCGAGGGAATGGTGTGAGACCTTCTAAATATACTAGACCATGGGCCCTAAAAACTCAACGTAAAGTTTTATTAAAAGCATTTTCTATTAACAACTTATTAAATAAAAATCTCTGAGGGCGCCACTTTCGGTGGAATAGCCACCTTAATACCAAATACGTCGCCATTCGTCGATTAATGCTGGGACCCTATTTTTGAATCGCTCGGCAGCTGTCGAGCGCTCGTTTTTACTGATTTTCGTTCTCATTGTTTTTAGTCATATCATCATCATCATCATCATCATATCAGCCGCACGACACCCACTGCTGGGTATAGGCCTCCCCTAAGGATCTCCACGACGATCGGTCCTGCGCTGTCCGCATCCAGTGGCTTCCCGCGACCTTCACCAGATCGTCGGTCCACCTTGTCGGGGGCCTACCCACGGAGCGTCGTCCGGTGCGCGGTCGCCATTCCAGAAACTTTCCGCCCCAACGGCCATCAGTTCTTCTCGCTATGTGTCCTGCCCATTGCCACTTCAGCTGAGCAATCCTTCGAGCGATGTCGGTTACTTTAGTTCTCCTGCGGATCTCCTCGTTTCTGATTCGATCACGCAGGGAAACGCCAAGCATGGCTCTCTCCATTGCACGCTGGCTGACCTTGAGCCTCCTTATGACCCATAGTTAGCGACCACGTTTCACTGTCATAAGTCATCACTGGCAACACACACTGTTCATAGACTTTCGTCTTGAGACACTGAGGTAAGTCGGACGCGAAGATTTTTCGAAGCTTCCCGAATGCTGCCCACCCGAGTTGGATTCAACGAGAGATCTCTTTCTCAAAGTTGGACTTACCTAACTGGACTGCCTGTCCTAGGTATACGTAGTGGTCAACAACTTCAAGTGTAGTGTTCCCAACATGAACTGGAGAGCAACATGGCCATTTGACATAATTTTCGTCTTATCCATGTTCATCTTGAGACCCACTCTTTTGGAAGCACTACGGAGATCTTCGAGCATTGTGTTCAGGTCTTCCATGGTCTCAGCCATAAGGACTATATCGTCGGCAAAACGAAGGTGTGTTAGGTACTGGCCATTAATGTTGATGCCGAGTCCTTTCCAGTCCAAGAGCTTAAAGATGTCCTCCAACGCAGCTGTGAACAGTTTCGGAGAAATAACGTCTCCCTGTCTCACGAAAATGTCGTCATATGTCGAACGAAAATCATTAGAAATGAGCGCTCGACTGGAGTCGAGTGATTCAAAAATAGGGTCCCAGGAATAACGCACTTTTCCAAATGATTTGTTTAGTACTAGCGTTCGGCCGCAAGACACTTCTGGAGCAATATCGAAATTTTTTTGAAGAAATATTCTAATTTCTGTACTCCTGAAACCAAGGTAAGTATACATGAACGGACATGGGGGTCTATTACGAAATGTTTAATGCGATACACGCAGCTGCGTCCGTGCTTCGTTTTGATTGTTTCCTATTACAAATCACTTTCGTATGCGATATTGCGAAGTGATTGCGTGAGTTTGACAGTTTCTCTCTAGTGTATCCGATATCGTTCGTTTAGTAGTCTATGGACTAAGATAGCCAAATTCAAAATGTTATAACTACAACCAGCAAACTGCGGACGACTATCGTGGCCAAGTGACTGCGTTACGCAATTGCGTACGTTATTTTCGTAATAGGCCCCCTGATTGGTTGAGCAGTTGAGACGTAAAAGCGTAAAAATTCACTTTCTCTTTTACGAGTAAATATTAGTTAAAAAATCCTGCCAAGTGCGAGTCGGCCTCGCGCACGAAGGGTTCCGTACCAAAAAACGGCAAAAAAACCACGTTTTTTGTATGGGAGCCCCGCTTAAATATTTATTTTATTCTGTTTCCAGTATTTGTTGTTATAACGTCAACAGAAATACATCATTTGTGAAAATTTCAACGTCTACCTGTTGTCGTTATTAATATGAAGCAAAAAAACGGCAAAAAATCAAGTTTGTTGTATGGGAGCCCGCCTTAAATATTTATTTTATTCTATTTTTCGTATTTGTTGTTATAGAGGGAACAGAAATACATCATCTGTAAAATTTTCAACTGTTTAGCTATCACGGTTCATGAGATACGGCCTGGTGACATACAGACAGACAGACGGACAGCGGAGTCTTAGTAATAGGGTCCCGTTTTTACCCTTTGGGTACGGAACCCTAAAAGTGAATAAATCTAGAATGACAATCTACTTATCGATTTTCAGTAATTTTTTATCACTTGAACTTGAGACGTAGTACCTACAGTACGAGGCATGTATCTTGAAATTTTTTCGACGAATTGGGGATAAGTTCGCGCATGTGCACTTGTGAGCGACCAATAGCGCACGCCCCTCTCCCGCTCGCCTCGTACTGTACTAATATCTAGAGTACGTTGTCAAACTTTAAGAGATTAATACTATTTCTGTAGTCATTCCTCAGTTAGTTTCATTCTTCGATGAATTCTTGATCGAATGTTTTATTATTTTCAACTGAAAATTTCGAACCAAGAAAAAAATATTGTCCCTCTTTTCCTTAACAATTTCACAGTTAATCACAATGCACGTTAATAAAGCTTCAAAGAAAGGCTTAATAGGTATCAAATAGCTAATGACTGGTCTCCACTTTGAAGTTAAAATATCGTGGAAATTATGGAAAAAGGTTTTAATTTGCGATATTATTACAATAGAAGAACAAAGTTAACGTTATTATCAGAAATTTAACACTTTTTATTTAATACATTGGCTTTTCATGACGCTTTATGTTTTTCGTTTTTCGTATCATGTAGGTAATTATTTTAAAACGTTCGTGTATAAAACAAAAACATGATAGTTACAACAAATTAAGCTCATAAAGAGGATTTATAATACTTTGCCCGTTTGAGGTATTATGATGCTACTCGGCACGACCAGCGGTTTTACTTTTTTTAATTGTCAGTAAAATTCATGAATAAAATGTAATTACTTTAATGTAGGTTAGGTACCTATACCTACTCATGAATTTAATAAAATAATGTCTTGAAAGTTTCGCAGTTCGAAGTCATGTCGAACTAGGAAAGGAAGTAGGACGAAAGATACCTCCTTACAATTTCTAGAGTAAAATACATACTGTTGCGGTCACATTATAAAATTAAAGACACTAGTCGATTTTCATACAAACAAGGTAATTTGAAGCCCTTGTTCTTCGCCAAGGATTGACCTAGCTGTCTGATGATGGCTATCCAGGTAGTGAATGGAGGAGATTCAGATCGCTATACACACCCAACTGATCGATCAATGTTCTAAAGCCCGGTTTACACATCCATAAATAAGTAAGTAGAAACCACGTGTGGACACCGTAGGGCAAGTAAGTAATTAAGTAGCGACTTGCCGCTGGATAGGATCGGGTTCTATTTTTTGGACAGGCAAGTAGGGCGCAACCCCCTCCCGCTTCGTCTTCCGCTCCCCGTCAACTTACTTGCCGACGTGTAAACGGCAAATTCAGCAGGCAATTAAATAAGTTCATAAGTTGACATTCGCAGCGGAATGATCTATTCCTTTCTAAAGTTTCTAACAAAAGCTCATACCAAAGGTATTTGTTTATTATCGTAATTATTAATTTTCTATTCAGAACGAATACCATTCATAAACGAATCCTACAATAAGTTAAATGAATAGATTTTGAACTTCATTGAAATATTTAACAATTTAGTATTATATGGAGGTATAAAAAATTAATTTCAACCATATAATGACTATACAGGGTGCATTTGAAATCACTCTCCAAATTTTAAGGATGTGTTCAGTCCATGAAACTGAACATCTTTCTCCAAGAAACATTGGGTCAAATATGTAAAAAAAATGGACTTTTCATACAAAACAAAGAGATCACGTGATCAGTTTAATATGGGATGACCAAAATTTTTTGGCGTATTTCGACACATGTTTCATGGAGAAAGTTGTTCAGTTTCATGGACTGAACACATCCTTAAAATTTGGAGAGTGATTACAAATGCACCCTGTATAATAATATTTTGACTATATAATAATATAGGTATTATTTTTTGGTATTAGAAAGGAATAGATCTTGCAATAAATTGCCATTATCTGTCAACAATTCGTGAATTAATCACTAATTACGTAATTAAAGCTCCGCCAAAAAACATTAGATACTTAAAATTTTTAAAACGGGAGTTTAATTTATTTTTAGATATTTAAGTAGTTGCCTCACAGACATTTCATTAACTACAGGTTAAACGAAATGCGCAATCGTATACATTGATCATGTACGGGTCCGAAAAAATATTTATTGCCTATGGCGTATATTTGTTTTTAATTTTCCTCTGTAATTTTCCCAAGAGAAAATTATTTGCAGAGTAGCAATGTCGTCGTCATCCGACGCGCGTGGTCAACTTATGAACTTACTTACTTGCCGAAGTTAAGCCACCGTTTGGACGCAACTTCCCATTTTCCGATTAAGTAACTAATTAGAGGGACAGTTGAACTTACTTACTTACTTATGGATGTGTAAATCGGGCTTAAACGATATAAGGATCAAAGTTTTCAGTTTCAGGATGGATTTCCATACATTTTTATGCCAATTTCGCAGTTTTTTTAAACATAGGTATCCTTATATCTCTTAGAATGCTGATCAGACCAGTTGGGTTTGTATAGTGATCTGAATCTCCTCCATTCACTCCCTGTATGGACTATGGATATCATCAGACCACAGCCAGGCCAATCCTTGGCAGAGAACCAAGGCTTCAAAGTTGCACCTCGTTTGTATGAAAATCGACTGTTCTCTTTAATTATGTGACCGCCACTGTATTTCAAATGAAACTTCGTTGACTTAAGACTTAATTAAAGGCACTCCCACCATTACTAATGCGCTGTGAAGCATAAGTCAAGCTGCACCTTCTACAAGACTAATCACAGAAAGTGCAGCGTTTCTTATTAATGAGTGTCTAATTGACAGGATTGCAATACCGAGGAAAACATTATGCATGATGGCATGCAAGGTTTCTATTTACTTATAAGAAAGTTAACAAGAATCATTTCGTGGCACAGAATCTTAATTATTGATTATGTTTATAATCAATGAATTTTAGCAATAATTACGGCTCCCTACGTATTCAGAAGTTAAGCCCACCGGTAACGATCAATTGCGATTGTAAATTTTTCCGCAATTGACGCCCATTGACGTAAAAATTGATCGCGTGCAATTGAAGCGATTGTCAATTGCTCCAACAATGGCATTGACGGAAAAATTGACAATCGCAATTGATCGTTACCGGCGGGTTTTATCTAGAGTTAGTCCAGAAACTCATCACACGGAAGTAAAATTATTTTTACTAAAAATACGTGGTTGTTACATACAGTCTGTCAAGAAAGTCAAAATTACTTTCTCTGCCATTAGTGTCATTGTATAAAACTACCTTTGTAATGCAACAACACGTGTTTTTTGTAAAAAAAAATCCGTTTTATGAGTTTCTGTTCTACCTCTATCTGGAGGCACGGGAGTTGACGGGAGTGCCCCCGCCAAGACGAGGAAGTGAAGCGCAAGGGCACTACCTACCTTTTCTCGAAGCGCTTCGTCGCTTTTTTGAACCATCATATCTTGGGTTTGGAGTATACTAGTCATAATATTTCAGACTTCCAACATATCAACAAGAAATGTGTAACCTCAAAGATTCTACTTGCTATCCCAACATCATTAACTCGTCAATAGAACTCAAGGGAAAAATCATAACGCTCAATAATAATTGTCAGCTCATAGCAATTTATTTGCAAGATTGGTAATATTGCAGACTCAAATCTAGCTCTGAGAATACTCTCGTATAAATTAAACTGATTTCAACATCGTTCCACGAGAAAGCTCTCAGGAGACGAGCTTTAATCTGACTTGATTAGCATCGATATAAGAAAAATAGATAATAAATACTAAAACGGCTACTATATATTAGGAAGACTGTAGCTAATTAGCTATATTGTTAATTTATATGTTACGGCTAATACCCGAAGTGCGGCTAAAACTAGGTGTAGAAGGTAGCTATTGGTTAAACCTAGGTGTAGCCGATTGTCTCGCGGATAATACTAGGTGTAGCCCACTGACGTCCATTATATAAGCGTACTTGTTTAATGGACGTCATGTCAGTGGTGTAGCTGGTTAAGGCTGTAGACTCGCATCACGTTCCATTTTTAAATTTTCAATACAAATTATCAAAACAACTCTGCGCGGGCCGTAATGAGGGCGAACTTTTAAAATTCCTAGTAAATTATTAAATAGATATAATTATATACAAAACACGCAATACATTAGACAAATACCTCATTATTCCTAAGAAAAATTAAAAATTACTTTAGATTCTGTAAATACCAGTAAAAAAACATGTCAAAGTGTACCAATTTGAGCATTTTTTAATATTTTATTTCTTTGTGATTAAAAGCATTTTTTAAATTTTCTCTCTATAGTAAACTCCTTGACAACATAAACAATATGTGAAAAAATAAATATGACTCGTATTCTTATTTGTTACAGCTGAAACGTTTTTGAAAAATACCTCTGACAAACAAATTTGAAATTCCACTTGAACAGATTGTCTTCGTTTTAAAATACCTGACAATTTATTATATTTTTCTCTCTATACGGCACTAATTTAAGAATTTTGCTTCCTAAAACTAAAGTTTACATCAATAATAATGTTTTCATTCTTTAGATAACTTCATTGGAAAAACACTAATTTCGTTGAAATGCAAATATACAGTCTAGGTCTAGCCTCCTTTGTGTTTCTACTAAGGGGGAGTAATTTATGGATTTAATAGCGGGATGCCTACTATCGCACTTAGCCGAATTTTTTCAATATTTCATACAATCTGTAGCACAAAGACAACATTATTAAAATTGCTAACTTCTGATCGCACCATGCCTACTTTATAGTGCTCTATGTAGCATTGGCACATTAATTTAATATTTTTGAAAAAGTACCAGGATCACATAAATCTAGAGAAGGATTAACTTACATAAATATTTTCAATTTCAATGAAAAATATGTCAAATACCTTTATAACTATGTATCCAGCCCCTTACTCAAATTGCCAATTTTCTAAGTGTTTGCTAACTTAAAAATTAAAAATAACTCTAAAATTACGTGTTGTAGGCTTGTCAATTCCATACAATACAATAATATCTGTGATTTACTTAAACTTGCGACATGTGACTTGATCATCTAGTTGCTTATTCTTAAGCTTTAAGTTAGCAAACGAATAGAAAATTGGCCATTTGATTAGGAGAGGCGAGTTGTAAGGCATGGCGCGTGCTGAATGGACTTACTGGAAAACAACACCCTCCAAAACAAACAACTGCTGTGAAACCGGACGCCATTGCAAATCGAATGGTAGAGTTAACAAGAACCAAAAGAAATGCATCGTTCACAAAGCAAGTCAAAAAGGAACTCACCACGCTAAAGCGAGACTGTCCAACAGGTCAAGAACTGTCTAGGCCCTTTACTGTCGGGGAAACATTAGTGGCTATAAAATCACTAAAAAATAACAAAGCTGCAGGCCCGGATAACATCTACAATGAGTTCCTACGGCATATGGGTCCGCTAGCGGTGGTGTGGCTTACAACGTGCTTTAATTACATCCTCATGCACAACAGACTTCCAAGACAGTTCAAATTAGCCAAAGTGATAGCTATTCTAAAGCCAGGTAAATCCGAACATCAACCTGAAAACTATCGTCCGATAGCACTTTTGAGCTGTACCTTCAAGCTACTAGAACGAATGCTACTTACCCGAATAGAGCCACTCATAGATTCAGCGACTCCTGTCGAGCAGGCGGGCTTCCGACAAGGCAGAAACTGTACTGATCAGGTCCTAGCTCTTTCCACCTACATCGAAACTGGATATCAGAAAAACCTGAAATCGAAAGCGGTTTTCATAGATCTGACTGCGGCGTATGACACTGTGTGGAAGCATGGCCTTGTCAAAAAACTGCTGTCCATAATCCCCAGTAAGGAAATCGTCGATCTCATAACAAGTATGCTGAGCGAGAGGGAATTCGAGGTTTATCTTGGCAACGCTAAAAGTCGCAGACGAAAATTGAATAACGGATTACCCCAACGGTCTGTGCTAGCTCCAAAGCTGTTTAACCTTTACATCCACGATCTACCTGAAACCTCAGCTACTAAATTCATATATGCGGATGACATCGCACTCGTGGCCCAAAGCAAATCTATGAAAATTGCCGAGGAGATACTTACCACTGACCTTGCTAAGCTCTCTAAGTACTTCGATTCCTGGCGTCTAATCCCTAGTACTAGCAAAACCGAGGTATCATGCTTTCACCTTAACAACGGCCTCGCTAGTTACCAACCCGCAATACAGTTCAACAGGGAAATACTCCGGTACAACCCATTTCCTACGTATCTTGGGGTAACTTTAGATAGATCGCTTACATACAAGGAACATCTTACTAAGCTGGGCCAAAAACTATCAACTCGCAACAACATACTTCACAAACTATGCGGTACAACTTGGGGAGCCTCCGCCGACTGTCTCCGTACGACCGGTTTGGCCCTGGTGTACTCGGCTGCGGAGTACTGCTGCCCGGTCTGGCTTAATAGTGCGCACACAGATAAAGTGGACACCAAGTTGGTACATGTGCCAATGCTACATAGAGCACTATAAAAGTAGGCATGGTGCGATCAGAAGTTTGCAGTTTTAATAAAATTGCCTTTGTGCTACAGATTGATGAAATATTGAAAAATTCGGCTAAGTGCGATAGTAGGCACTCCGCTATTAAATCAATTTATGGATGGGGTATTAAGAAAACTGCAAGTAAGTAGCTATACAGGGTTATTTGTGAAATACCAACAACCTTGCAGGAGTAGTTTAGTAACATCACACACAACAACATTTGTCATACGACTTTTCCAAAAACAGACAAAAAAAACGTCTTTTCATACAAAACGCAATCAGCTATTCAGACATTTGTATGGAGAGTCAAATTTTTTTGTCTGTTTTCGGAAAAGTCGTAGAACAAATGTTGTTGTTTACGATGACAGTAATATACTCCTGCGAGGTTGATGGTGTTTTACAAATAACACTGTATATCCTACTGGGGCCGTACCGGCTAAAGAATCGATTATCGAAAAGTCTGCTGGGTTTCAACTTAAAACAGAAAAATCAAAGTAAGGAATTTCGTTTTGTACTTTCTGTTAACGTTATTTGGAAGATAACGATGTTCGTGTGACATCATGAATTGGGGTTCGCCATTGTCGCCCAATTGGGGCTCGATTTATCTGTTTTAATTTGAAACCCAGCAGACTTTTCGATAATCGATTCGTTAGCCGGTACAGCCCCTTGCTCTGCTAAATGGTTTATGTTCTGTATATTTAGTCTACAAAACTGGGATAATTCCTAATTTCCATCAAACTGCCAGTATATAGAGTCGATCTATCACAATCGCTTACGTTTGACAGATGGATGTGACACATTGCTGCACTTCTTTGGTAAGTTTTTATTTGTCCCAAAAAGAAGCTTCAATGTGTTACGTCCTGAAAGCGATTGCGATAGATTTTTAAATTAGACAATAGAAAGGCAGATTGACAAAAATATAAATTTATGGCACTTGCGACCAACTACAATAACGGGCCGAAGCTAATGGAAGCACTACCCTAATCATGAAAATAATGGACCAACGCAAGCAGACTATGCCATATTTCACTGGTAATTTATTTATTGAGGCTCGCTGATTATACCCTAGAATTGATGACAGTTGGACCAATTAATTAATATAATAATAAATGGATTTCTAGTATTGTAATAATATTATGCGAAATGTTATGCAAAGTTTGTCTACCAGCTGTTTAACGGTTAGAGTCTGTCTAAAAAGTCTGTTTACATGAGAAATTATTAAATTATTTTATTTTATAAAAACTTATATTGGTAACCCTGTTAGTGCTGTCAAAATTCTAATTGTAATAGTACTATTAGCTATTCTGTGGTAATAGTACATTATGAAACAAGTTACCTTAGGTTGCTCATTGCATTGCACACAAGGCTGTGGGTTGCAGCCCGAGCCGGAGGCGAGGGCGTAACTCAGCCGAGTGTGCAATGATCAAAAGCTCACGAGTTTCATACGATGTTTTTCAACATATTTGCGAGGAAAATACAAAGTAATTTACCACACAGCAACATATTCGACAAAAACAAAATATGTTAACTATGGGAAAAGGCGCGTAGGTTTTTTTTTGGTTTTTTTTCACAGGCCATATGCAAGAATATTTTGCGAACAAAGGGGTGAGTGAGCATACAGCCTACTTCAAAATTATAAATTTTAAGTTATTGCAAATAATTTAATATTTTATAACAAAATATTGTGAACTATGAATAATTTATAATAAGAAATATTTGTTTAACTTTATTAAGGACTTACACATATATTTATTTCAAAAATAAATATGAATTTTTAGCGGCATAAAACCTCTTTGTTGTTACTAAAAAAATAACTGTATTACCCGGTTAAATTAGGAATGCTCTGTTTACTCGCATAGAACTTACAATAAGGCACTAATTTAACTTTGTAGGGATAATTCATAACAACCTAGTGTTTATATATTATTGCACGCGTTTGTTATAGCTCGGTTTATGGCCCTAAAAGCGATGTATTAGGGCTCACTTTACGAGCAAGTGTGTTGAAAACTTATTTATTTATTTAGATGGGTATTGGTGGGATGGTTGGGATTTAGGTGGGTAATAAAATTACCTTAAAAATTACCCATGTAAACAGACTTTTTAGACAGACTCTAAGTATTGCTTGGGTTCGATTCCCAGGAGGGGATTCCCCGCTCTATTTTTATTAACAATTTAGAAATATATTTTAAAATAATGAATAAAAATACAAAAATAATCCTTATTAATTTTTATTGCAGATGTCCTACTGATTCGTAATTTTATGTTGTAATACCAAGTGTCTATTATGAAACGTGTACGATGTACTGTCAGCGATAGTTTAGTATGAAGAACGATATTTATCGCTAAATTTCAAGAATTCTTGGTACAGAAGAGGGCAATGACCATTTATGCAAGTTTATCTGGCACGGATTACACCACCATCTTACCTAAATGTGACGCCATAACAACAATTTAAAAATGGTTGTGTTTTGGCAGTTAGTATATTAGCTAGTTCCTCAGTGCTTTTATCGTCACTTAACATCAGGTGAGGTGACGGCCAAGCACTATCCCACTTTCGATTAAAAAAAGAAAACCTAACTTTCTGAAATAACTTCTAATTTACTTTTGTATTCCATACAAGTCGGATTTCTTATGTAATTTTGTAGGTGATGTCATTGATCATTATTACAACAGATTTACGTCTTGCGAAGCTAATCCCTGGTCTTTATCGGAGGGGTTCACTTATCTGGTTATAGTTAGTTTTATAATTTAAACCAGATAAAGTGAACCCGGCTGACAAAGTGAAACCTCTGATAAACCACCAATCAGAAACCGGGCATAAAAGGTTTAAAAGGAAAGATTGATACGAATTCTTAGAGCAACGCGGCTTTGTAAGGAAAAGTTACTTCATATTTTAAAATAAATTGAATTTTTTCATGTTTTGTATCAAAAAGAGAATATTAAGGTCCACCTACACTCATACATAATGCTTGAATATGAGCGAACGTAGGAGGGTCAAAGAAAAACCTTGACAAGTATGTTAATATTAAATTATTTTAATCTAGAATAATAAACCTACGAAAGGCTAACATTGTTTTTGAGTATTCTGTTTCTTTTTATACGAGTGTTTTTTAATTCAAGGCATTTACGTCATTTTATTTGATTGAGATTTTAACTTTGCAATGTTGCTGTTCGTGTATCATACCAATCTTTATAACTAAAAATAAAATTGTACCTTTATTTGTAACTCTATGAGTTGTTTCTTCTACCATCCTTTAGTTTAGATTATAATGAAACTTTTGTGAGTTGTCTGCGTACGGCCGAGAAGTTTGCTGGCCCATGTAAATATACAAACAAAAATGAATGTTTGTATCTTTATCCTCTATGCACTCCTAAACCACTTGACCAATATAGGTAATAAACAAAACACTAGCTGTTATTTTCACAAAAAATAATTTATCCATAAAATCTATTCACGGGTTTCATAAAAAAAATACTCCACAACCATAAAGACTAACCAAATTTAACGCCAGTTATGAGGTATTTAATTTTAAGTTTTTGGTATATTTTAATAATTAATGGGGTATTGTATTGACGGGAAAAACATTTAAATTATCAAGCAAAGTCTCCGTTCAAAGTATGTATCATACTTAAGTTGTTAGTATCGTTTACTTTCATAGAGTTAGCAATAAAGTCATGTAAGAAATATAACCTGTGAAAAGGCGATATATTTACAGGTGACGGCAATATCTCAAGTTAGTCGAGCACACACGAGAATCCAAATACACTACTAATATTTAAACAGACTGTTATGAGCTCCACACTCCGACGTAATATAATGTTTGGTGTATGCATTGTCTCATAGAGACACTACAAAATTTCGATTCGTCAACCGACTCGATAAGTCGATCAAGTATTTCGCAAGAGGGAGAGAAAAACTGTCTGCTATTCCACTGATAACTTTTTTCTTAGGGCTGATATATCCTCAGATAACTGATACCGATATGACCAATTGAATTATTAATCACAAACGTGTTAATAAAATTAATGGCATTCAAAACATTTCACAGCCAAACTCTGCCAAACGAATGATAAACATTTTCAATTTGGCGACCTATCAAGCGAATATATTTTATCTAGGAATTGAAAATGTCATGATATAAAGGAACAAATAAATACTCACCAAAATCGCTTGTGAGCGAAAGTAATTACAGCACGGAAATTCCACTTTGCTTTCAAGTAAACTGTCAAAGCTATTTATTACGTTTCGAAAACGTCACGTGGGAATAAGTTAAAAATACCTACTTTCATAATGAAAGTAGACAGGTGGACCTTATGCATCATTATTTCTGTGGCGATAATGTCACTTATAATATGGCATAAGGAATCGTTATTGAGACTAGCATAGTATGCTTCAGTATGTAAACTGGCCTTTAGATTATCTGATTTCGATCGTTCGATGGAGTATCAAAGGGAGTGTAAATTAAAAATGCTTTTAAGAAGGGACTTATGAAAGAAGGTTCCAAAGCCTAGTACTTTTCTCCACAAATTGAATTCCTTCATATAATTAAAAGTAGCTAACCTTGGATTATTATTCATGAATTAGAAATGAAAAATTATTGTATTAAAATGCCTTCATAGACGAGAAGTTAAAAGGAAAGCAATTGTGTCCTTAAAATTTATACTAATATTAATAAATTTACCCTTTTTGATATTTAATTAGTTAAGTACTTAGGTACTATTTTCTGATAAAATAAAACCGTGTACGCGGTACCAAAATTAAACCATGATGTTCGTTACGTCACCATAATATTAAAATGGAAATCAAATCTTTCTTAAAACGCTAACAAACGTTGATGTAGGTACACTCGATATCACGTTAAGTTAAACAGTTGAACTACGAAAACAGCTTTTATTACGTACGACGACATACAGACAGTCTCAAAGTCAACATGACTGTATAATCTGATGTGCCGTCGCGTCGACTGTACTTTACCTGTTGTATGGACAATTAGGTACACTATTCCGTGAAGTGTAGTGATTCCGAAGCATCGAATAGGTATGAATGGAATATAATAAATTGTGTATGGCTATTAAAAATGGCATATAATAAATATTAAAATGCACATACCTACTTTTAGACAATTATTTGTCAATTACGTTTGTAAATATTGGTTCAATTTTGTTTCTTTCAAAACTGCCATCTATTATACTTTGAACGTTAGTTGTCGCAACTGCAGAAACGAGTGAAAATTAAAAAACTTTGGAGCGCTAGGTATCCAGAACTAACTATTATTTGTGGCTATACGTTGTTCATGGTTACGCCAGTAAAAGTCTGTTCCCTACACGAGACAGCATAAGGGCTTGTATTTAAAAAAGCAATATTTGTTTTATCTCTTCTAAAGCAACAAAGCAATAACTCATAATTTAAATTTAATATCTGCAAATTATTAACACGTATAAATTACCTATATTGGTTTTATCGTTTTAAAACATAGTAGACGAAACGTACTGCCACGCCACGCATTACATTACGCTCCGTCAACGACATCCATAGTTTTTTTTTTAAATCACGAGCATACCTTTATTAGTGTAGGAAAGAAAGGTAGTGGACCCCCACAGTAAATCCTCAGTGGACGAAACATCACAGTATGATGAAGTATCATAAATGAAACATATTTTTTAAATTATCGTTAAAATATTTAAATCGTTTTTTTTTTTGTTTTGGATATTTGAACATAGGTTATGGTATCCTTACTAATATTATAAATGAGAAAGTCCGTTTGTTTGTTTGTTTGTTACGCCTTTACGTCTTAACTACTGAACCGATCATCATGAAATTTTGCATACACGTTGTCAGGGCTACAGAGAAGGACATAGGGTACCTTTTATCCCGAAAAAAGTATTGTTCCCGAGGGATAGCATAAAACCTTTCCACGCGGACGAAGTCGCGGGCGGCCGCTAGTATACTATATTACATCCCTGCAAAGTTTCATCGACTGAGGATTTAATGTTGGGGTCTCCATACAAAAGATCGCTTCATTTCCTACACTACACTATATGATGAGATGTAAAAATTTGTTATTGAATATAAAATCACTCGTGTCTAAATAGCCAGTTATTCTCAAAATTACACAATAAGTATTATTCCTCGTTTTGGCACATCAACATAAACACAAATGGAACGTTCGCGTGTAGCCAGCAATAATATCGTTGCTTATGTTATCGTAGTGCATCGTACAAAATAAAACTTAATTAGCAAGTGCTGAGCTCATAAAATGGACGACGGACTTAATTAAGTAAAGAATAACATAAAGTACTAGTGACTAACTAAGCGACGCAGTGGTTAAACATCCTAGCAAATAATTAAACGACTTTCCCGATGGTCGCTGGTACGATGGGTGACTGAAAAAATATCACTTTCTTATTTGATCAAAATTAATAAAACCGTTAGCATAAGGTAATACTTTTTATAGAGAACTTTACCTATTCATTTCTCAAACCAATTGAGTAAGTAAGTAGCTGAAATGTTTTTTTAATGTTTTTATTTTGTATTTCCCAACGTTTTGGCACTTTACATCTGTGGGGCTACCGCCCAAGTAGCGTCGACTTCGCCGTCGGCTTCATTTGACATATGGTTGTAATACATTGCTACTTTTCTTTGGTACATTTTTATTTGTACCAAAAAGAAGTAGCAATGTATCTCATCCTTCTGTCAAATGAAGCCGACGGCGAAGTCGACGACACTTGGGCGGTAGGGCCCCTGCTTTGGTTCCGTGTTTGTAGGAAACGGGGGAAATTATAAAATCCAATTAATTCAGTATCCACGAATCCGTCATCCGTCATTCGGTTTTATTACATAGGTACCCTTGTTTAAGGATTCCGGACCTAAGTCACATCCACCTTTGGCCGTTTTGCCACTAACACTTTGGGACACACACCTCAATTTAAATAACATAAGTACCTACTTGCTACCGGGTCCTACAGATCCATTCGTTTTTAGGGTTGCGTACCAAAATGGTAAAAAAAGAACCCTTATGGTGTGACTCAGTCTGTCTGTCTGTCTGTCACAGCTGGATATCTCGAGAACTACTAATGGTATCAACTTGAAATTTGGAATAGTTTAAGATGACATTTGCCCAACTATTTTGCAAATAAGAAAGAAATAAAATAAAATATTTTTTTTACAACAGGGACTGAAAAGGGGTCTTAAAAATTTGAAGTGAGTTGACTAGGGCATGTGGGATATCATATGAAAGAGCGCTGTTTGCATATTTTAAAACATTTTTCCTTTTTTCTTAGGCCGCATAGTTTTCGACTTATGATGAAAAATGTAAAAAAAATACCGTCCCCCGGAGATAAGGATCTCCGAAGTTTGCAAAGAGAAAAATCTAAAATAATTCTATGTGATAGTAGTTTATGTAAAGATTACAGGAAAAATAAAACGATGTCTCAATATAACACACTTTTTTAGAAATTCAAAAAACAAAAATTCTTTAGTTTCACTACCAGTCAACAGATGGCGCTGTCCTAAGAATGCTAACCTAAGAAAAAAAATAGTTCCACTATCGGTCAAGAGATGGAGCAACCTAATACTACAATAATTAATTGGTGGCTGGTTCTAATATAATTACCTACTATTTGCCGTACGAATAAACGAAGAATAAGTTCCTACTTAATAACACGTATAAACAGTTTGCAATGTGGAGTGGCTGAAACTTTTTCAGTCACTATAAGCAGCTGTAAATTAACTGTCTGCCTGTTCACCCTTCCACCTGTCTGCCGTTTATCCTACTTTTTTAAAGACTGTACTAAAGTAACATATCCAAATATATTTATGATTGTACGGAACCCTCGTTGCGCGAGTCCGACTCGACCTTGATCAGTTTTTTTGCATACATTTTCCAAGTTACAAAAGTTCTGAGAAAAATGTATTTTATATAATTAACATTAAAACATTTTTACTAACAGATTGAACTAGATTTTTTTCTAAACACGTTTTGTGAATAATCAGTTTTTTTTTTCCAGCCGTTTTTTAAAACCTCGTGGTGTTATAGTAATAATAATAGTCGTTACAAGAATGTATGACAATGTGTGTATATTGAAATTTATTTTAAAAAGAATCATCATGAAAAATGAACCTCGAGCCGCTCACCAAGATCATTAATTACATACTTAGGAGTAATAAATATTTATGCCTATAAGAGTTTAGTAAATGAGAGTTCATCAACGTTCACAGAGATAGCAGTTTGATCCATCAGTAGAAATAAGTAATATACTTAGGTGAATCAAATAAGCAAATAGGAGTATATCATTAGCTATTCAACGCTACAAATTCACTATAAACTTAACTGACTTTTATTATTATTTTTTAATTAGGTACTTGGGTACTGACATCAATATTTTGTTACCATCAATCAAGTCAAACTAAGTAAAGTATACCTAGCTGCTGCTGATATTCACAATTAAATTTTTACAAAACCCAATAAAATTCATGTTGAAATAATTACAAAGCTAGTTTTTTTGAAAAAAAGAAAAATATGTGTAGCTTACTTCCGCAAACAATATATGCAAGAAAATGCACATGCACACCACAAAATATCAGTGCACAATACCTGCACTTAGCAAGATAGCAACACACCTTGCACCTTCACCAATGAGGCTACTCTACACGTGTTTCGCCCCAACCCGGAGCATCCTCAGGAGTTAGATCGTGCGTAAACCAACACCGAATTCGGACTTTTTTTTTGCGGGCGGGCGGTCCAACTTGCATTATATTGTTTGCGGAAGTAAGCTACATATTTTTCTTTTTAGGGTTCCGTACCCAAAGGGTAAAAATGGGACCCTATTACTAAGACTCCGCTGTCCGTCTGTCTGTCTGTCTGTCTGTCACCAGGCTGTAACTCATAAACCGTGATAGCTAGAAAGTTGAAATTTTCGCAGATGATGTATTTCTGTTGCCGCTATAACAACAAATACTAAAAACAGAATAAAATTATTATTTAAGGGGGGCATACAACAAACGTGATTTTTTTGCCGTTTTTTGCTCGATATTAATAACGACAACAGGTAGACAGTTGGGATTTTCCAAAATGATGTTTTTAATTGCCGCTATAACAACAAATACTAAAAACAGAATAAAATTAATATTTAAGGGGGGCTCCCATACAACAAACGTAATTTTTTGCCGTTTTTTGGTACGGAACCCTTCGTGCGCGAGTCCGACTCGCACTTGGCCGGTTTTTTTCAAAATGGTTTGGGACTTTCGCCAAGTGACGCCTGATTCAATCAAATATTTACAGAGCTAGTGACAAAATACTGCAAGAAGTATATCAAAGCCCATCATTTAATATGATATAGTGTTTAGGGTGTACGTACATGAGTCAGCACCTATTCGCAAGGTCAGGAAGTGGAAAACCTGGCGTCAGCACGCTTTCAAGTATGTAAAATTTCGACATGCTCAAGACAAGAGTTATCTCAAGGTTCAAATTTGGCAGTAAACTATAGAATAGTACAGAAAAAATGAGAAGGTAGTCAGATCGCATTATCATGGAACATGCCGAGTCAGCACCCCACGTAAGTCGTCACAATGTCGAGGTCGGTACAAGAGCTTCTCAATGTAAGTCTCTACTACTTTGTAGAGTTCAAATATTTTTTAATCAGATTTTGTTGACTCCCAACGAGAACGTATCCGCATCATATTCTAGGTATAGGTATATTTAAAAAAATGATCTTTATGTAAGTTGAGTCTACTATAAGCAGAAAGCTCACCTATTTGTAACATGGAAATTGGTCATTCGGCGCGCGACCTCGCTTATTGATTGTGGACGTGAATAGACTTTTCAAGGTACATCGATATTATGGTAGTGTTATGAGCAAAGTGCCGTGACGGCGGACATAATGGACACTTATCTTATATAGTAAAAAAGCATAAATAAATAGGATTTTTCGTCTGTCATCAGCCTAACTGTTATAGTACATTCTTGTCTAAGTTAACCCTGTCTTTAATGAAAAATAATGTTCATCACATTAATTCCATTTCCATCCGGAAATACTTTTTGCGGCCGATACATGCAAAGAAGGACGAAGCTGGATTTGGAATTTAAGTACTTAGGTATGTACTAGATTTTTAGAAAGGATTATTTTATTTTAATAACGAACTAACTATCAAAAATTCCCTCGAGAGTAATTTGAGCAAATAAATGACAAGAATAGAACTTACGTTGAACTAGGGACCAGAGACTAACAAGGTAAGGAACTAAAGATATTCAGAAACTTTGTACGTATACCTACTACATTTTTAAACTCAGATTAATAACAAATAGCGATATTATTCGTATCGAATAAGTACCTATATTAACATATTTTGAACACTTGCATTTATTACGCGAGAAAAATCTTCAAATTAATCCAAAACATGGTTTGCCATAATGAAAACTTTTCTAACCATCCAATATTCGAAATTTGAAAATACCTAAATAAAATTGTGACTTTGTGACGGGTACGTATCAGAATGTCTAAAGTTAAAATGTCTAAAGTTAAAATGGCAAAGTTCAAAATGTCAAAAATCAAAATGCAAATGGTTCAAAATGTCAAAAATCATTATGTATAAATTCATAAAAGCAAAATTCAAAATATCAAACGGTTCAAACATCAAACTAGTTAAAATATCAATGGTCCATAAGTCAAAGGTTTACAATGATTTGAAAACAACAATTCGCCTTTTTTTTTCATTTATCGCCTTGCAAAATTTTGTGAGCAATTCTTTGTAGTTTCTAGTAATTGCGTTACAATTTTTAAATTTTAACATGGAGGAGGATATACTTACGTTTTCGAAATTTGTGATTATTTACCTAAGATGTAACATTATTACACTATTGTGTAAAAAACATATGTTTTTTTACTATTATAATATACTACTTTTTTACTTTT
The DNA here is from genome assembly GCA_943789525.1 of Agriphila geniculea. Classification (NCBI taxonomy): domain Eukaryota; kingdom Metazoa; phylum Arthropoda; class Insecta; order Lepidoptera; family Crambidae; genus Agriphila; species Agriphila geniculea. The sequence goes on along the minus strand of OX038879.1, from coordinate 8,108,464 downwards.
GTATTATAATATAATATACTACTGTGATTATTTAGGTACTTAGATGGAAAGCTTTTATATTATGATGTAAATGTGAATGATGATTTTCTTACCTCTTTATCATATTTATTTTCTATTATTTTAAGGGCATGATTTTATCAATTACCTAATAAATGTGTTTTCAGTGACCTAGTTAATAATATTTGTTCCTAAAATAGTAGATCTCTCACCTAAATCGAATCACCAAATAATGTTAAAACGATTACCTAAATATTAATTAAAAATTACTTGGAAATAATATCAATTATCAAAATAATAAAAGTGTCACTGAAATTGAATCACCAAACAATATCAAAATGGATTTAAAAACTCCGTTATAAAAACTCCGCCCCTATTAGGAATTTTTCTATTAATTAGGTGACAGATTTATAATTTCGATAATTGAACGAATTAATCGATACTAATAGTTAGATGATTAGATTTGTAGTGACAGGTTTATTATTTTAGGTAGGTGTATTATTCCTGCCCGTAACTTACGTTTTAGAGCATAGATCATAGGTATATTCAGGCTATAGAAAAAAGTGATCAAACTATAATTTAAGATACATATTTACATTAATCCGATGATTTATACTTTAGAGACAGTTTTGGTAAATATGATAACTAATATATCCATTATTATTAGCCTTAGGGTATTGCAGATTAGTGACACATCTAAACTTAGGTGACAGAAAATTTTGTTCCCTTTTATTTTCACTTTTGCTATAGTATGTACCTGTGCAAAACAAGTTCGCATACGTACACACTATGACAAACTATTTTCAGCACAGGATAATTTTTTTTGCTGCAGGTTCGCGAACCTAAGTGAGTACCCACCTTAACGTGCGCCTATTGTCCTCCAGTTTTTTGTGTGCATTTCTTTGATTCATTGCAATATATCATATGTACATAAATAGATTGGAAAGAATACAGAAAAAGTTTATTAAAGCATTAGAATATAGAACCGGATCTTCTTACGTATCTTATAACGACTCCCTTAAAAAATACAAATTGTTATCATTGAATTCCCGACGTACACAGTTCGATCTCGTATCTCTATTTAAAATACTAAATAATTATATCGCTTCCCCTAACCTAGTTACAGAAATAAAGTTTAGGATTCCATCAAAAAGTGTTCGCAGACCTAATAGTCTTTTCGCAATTCCTAGTTCAACTTCTAATTATACTTCAAACTCTTACTTTCACCGTTGTTTGACCACTCATAACAAAAAAGTTTCAAACATAGATATTTTTTGTAATAATTTAAACAAATATAAAAACTGTATTAAAAATTATTTCATGTCAGATTGTCGACAGGTTGTTACCTTTGACAAAATCACATTATCTTTAATTGTATTATGTAAAACATTAAAACACCTTAAATTGTGTTGTTCTTTAAATATATTAGGTATTACATTTTATTTTAAGCTACCATAAAATAAATTTTTGCTTTTCACAAATAATTTAATTATTTACTTGACAAGTAATTTGAGTATCCGTTAAAAAATGTAGCTAGTATCCGTTAAAAATTGTTTTATTTCATGTCTAGTGAGCGCGTAAGCTTGAGAAGTGAATAAGTAATTTGATTTAAGTTCTGTTCCATTTTGTTATATTAAACCATAAGTTAATGCCTATTCATTGATTGTAAAACGAGTTATAATATGCACTCACTACAAAACTAAATTAACACATATGTGAATTAGCGTTGTATTTTTGCTTTTTTTTTATTGCTAATTGAATTAGTTTTTAATTATATAGTCACTTGATCTCGTTTATCACGAATCGTTTCCAATAAAATTTGCCACATATCTAGGTATATATAATTTTCATAAAGTAATAATAGGCACTCTAGGTCTATAAGTTTAATAATTATTAGTATAAACATATTTATGTCGATGTACATGTACACGACTGTTTGTTGTCACTAAATAAATGAAAAAAAAAATCAATTGGATTCACTCGCCGAGATCACCAGTCAAGACTAAGCCACCACGAGACGCGGAGCACACGCCGCTCGACCAATGCACCGCGCTCGTGTTGTGCACGCGCTGACGTTGTCGTAATCAAGTTGTTATTATTTCTTAACTTATTCAAATCACACTTTCTCAACTTCAATTTTGGTAGACTGCTACACTTATTACCAAACATTAAAGCAGGAGAATAAGCGATCCCTTCCATGAAAAAAGACTCCGGCAAACAGTGAGCTTTCCATACAAACGTAATACATAATTATCTGTGGTAGGTAATACCAAAATGATTTGCGATTGGAACATATCTAATCCTCACCACTGAGGTACTGGCTTACCTCTTTCTGCCGGAACACAACAATTTTCAAAGTCCCCCTAGACTATGGCTATGCTGAAACGTCAAGAAAATCCAAAATCAAACCAAATACTAACTAATTATCAAACTACTTTTAATAAAACCGCAAGAAAACCGCGCTAGTATCCGTTACTCCGGCGAACCGTGAGCTTCCCATACATAGTATTAACATAACACCAAAATGATTCGCAATTTAACCATAATTAACTTTTTTTGTGATGTTATTAATTGGATAAAGAAAGACATTATTTATCTAGTAATATTTAACTAAATAAAAAATCCAAAATACCAAACCAAACAAAAATTATTGCGATTTACAGTTTTGTAAGAAAAAATGTAATTGGAATTTATTATGAATTGGTAATTTGAATATTAGACATTTTAAGTTTTGATCATTTGAACTTAGACATTTTAATTTAGGACTATCTGACCGTTTGACATTTTCGTTTTTGACATTTTGAACGTTTTACATTTTAATCGTTAGACATTCAAATTTTTTACATTTTGAACTTTGCCATTTTAAGTTTAGACATTCTAACTTTAGACATTCTGATACGGTCCCTTTGTGACACAACCTCTAGAACTGCGTATATTATTTGCACAGTTTAATTATTATATTTATTTTATATCTATTTCGTGTTATTTGTTTTAAAAAAACATACAATTGAAGCTACTTTTTAACGCGAGGTCTACAGCTCACGGAGCCACTAAAATAATCGTAATAAAAAGTATTGTTATATTGCAGACGCGTCATAGACCAGTTTTTTTGGGGACGGTTGGGGGGGATATACTATTAAGAGAAGAAATATGACTCATGATTGGATCAAATTGGTAGATTAACTATACCCGGGAATGAGGAGGTCGGTTGCTTTGTTGATTTATCACGGTGAATGGCCAGAGGCATGTATATCTTGTTACCAAGCGAGGAACTATTACATCTAGATTCCCCTTATATAACCTGTATTACGCAATAGGTTCTTTTCGCAACGCCCAAAGAGATATTACGATCTCATCTTCTTTTCCATAAATCAGTTATGTTATGACATAACAATGGAAAACGATTGTCTTAGTAACGGCTGAACATCAGACGACAGTAGTATATCCAAATATAAAGCATTTCAGGGTGCATCATTGCCAGGTTTGATTACAGAATTGTCTTTTTTGCGTTTGAGTTGTAAAAAAAAATACGTCTAGCTGAATTTGGAATATTTCTTAAGATTCTAAATTCAGGAATTTAAAATTCAGAATAACTGGCCCTTAATTTCTTAATTTTATTAAAAGGCCAGCACCGGTTACGCCGAAGAGGTATTTTTCCAGTTCAAATGTATTTGAAATACCAAGTTATTATTCAAATTTGTGACCTTTTAACAATCAAATACAAAATTAATAAAATTAAAAAAACATTCCGATCAGTTATTTCGTTGAGAAATATTGACGTGGTAAGGTAACAGCAAAGTGTTTCTATTATACTTATCTAAATCCCATTAAAAAATCATATGTGTTTATCGGTATCAATAAATACTTTTTAAGGTTGTTGAATATTAATACTTTGGTCTAAACTTGTTCCCTTAGGGTGGAGGATTCTACTAAATATAAAAGCCAAAGGGTTATATTTATTTTTAAGAAAACTTTTCTAGGCAAATCATATTCAAAAATCGGAAATAAATAAATAATTATTATAAATATTTGACAACATCACAAACATTACTCCTATTCCAAAGTTAATAACTAAATCACTTGTATTATGGATATCAGCAATTTTGATATTTTCGTCATTACCCAACTAACAATTTAACATCGTACTATGGTCGTACAAACGTTATCTTATTACCACTGGTCACAAAAGATAGTTCACACTAAAGTTATAATAACGTTTGCTCAACGCGAAAAGGGCCCCATTTATATGACCTACATTGTTATTTAATGGTCATACAAAAGTCACAAGATTACCACTTTCATCGTACAGTAATCGCATCAAAACATTACAACGTCTCTTTTGTTATACTGTGATCATACAGATGTTTTTGAATGACGAAAACGTTGTATATGAGTCAAGTAACAACACTTGTAAGACTGATTTTTAGGGTTCCGTAGTCAAAATGGCAAAAAACGGAACCCTTATAGATTCGTCATGTCTGTCTGTCTGTCTGTCTGTCTGTCTGTCTGTCTGTCTGTCTGTCTGTCTGTCTGTCCGTCCGTATGTCACAGCCACTTTATTCCAAAAGTATTAGGACTACATAGTTGAAACTTAGTAGGCAGGTGTATTCTGTGAACCGCTTTACGATTTTTATACAAAAATAAAAAAAATAAAAGATTAAGGGGGGGCTCCCCATACATGGAACTGAAACTGAAAATATTTTTTTTCATCAAACCAATACTTGTGGGGTGTCTATAGATAGGTCTTTAAAAATGACATTGAGGTTCCTAAGACTATTTTTTTTTAAAGTCAACCGTTTGAAAAATATATGCCGCCAAAGTGGTAAAATGTCAATGTCAAAGGGGGGGGGGGACCCCTTTAACTTTTAAAGTAAGAGGGTGAAAAATCTAAAAAAAATATAAACTATAGATCTTAATAAACACTTTCAACGAAAATTGTTTTGAACGAGATACAGTAATCAGTTTTCGAGATATAGTACATTTTCCAAAACCGCAAATATAACTTTGTCATTCATACAAACACTGTGAAAAACAAAGTTATTTTTTCAGACGAAAAATGATAGCGGTATTAAAATATGGTATGGTATAATGTACCTACGGAACCCTACTGCGCGTGGCCCGACACGCACTTGGCCGGTTTTTAATGTTTGTCATTGACTCGTGTTTGTGGTTATGTTTCGAGATCTGAGTGCAAAATAAATCTAATTAAAGCAAATTAAGGAAATAAAAGGTGAGTATTATTTAACTTTCATATCTTGCTGTATCTGTGTCTCATACCGTTTAATTCGTCTGGGAATTAAAGTTTTATGATAGACATATGTAAATACTATTCAAATTTTCATGCCCCTTCGTAGATTTGCGTTTGAAACATAAATTTTTTAAAATTAAACATCATAACGTTTTAAAGACAAAAAGTCATTAATGGTTATTTGAAGACCAAAAGTAAAGCCGCCATTTTGTTAAACGTCGTTTAAAAGTCGAAACTTGACTCTAATGCGACTACAAGTCGTACAGACGTTTTAGCTAAAACTTTAATATAACGTCGTATAATTTAGTCGTGCCGACGTTGCTATGACCATATTTTTATTATGACATATTTGTCGCACGACTAAAAAGTTAAATTTAAGACGTCTATATGACCTAGCAGTCATCTCATTACAATTATAAGACTGCTATCCGACTTAAAGTCGTACAAGTCAGAACTTAATGACGTTTTCGCGATTTCAGAGTTGGTCTTATAGTAAAAGTTCAGTTTGATTGTCTACCATATTCGGCATGACGGGTTTTTTTGTAACAAATGGTATACAAATATGTTGGTAACCTCGGTGCGCGAGTGTCTTGGATTTGCCTTTTTTTACGTGTATATTGCCTGCTACCTACGTTAATGTTGACTTTACGCCCGTTTCCGACCGAAGATGGAGCTTGCTTCAAGTGCTTATTCAAATTTGCCTGAATAGATCCAGATTGTATGTTCTGTGGATGTATGCTGCAGATGAAAGCAAATATAAACAGAAACGTATAATATCTGAAACTTTCAAGAAGTTGATTTGCGAAGATTCTTGTCATTTGCTAGCGAAGTTTGATTTTCATACGATAAGGAAAGTTTTAAAAAGTTTCACTGAAATTCAAATAAAATCTAAAGGCTTATTTTAATACATTTCACGGTTAACGTAATCTAATGCCAGAAAGCATAGCTGAGAATAATACAGCGACATTCTTGTAGAGTGAGCAACGAAAGTTGCTTAAGACTTAACTTTGCCATAGGAACTTTTTGACAGATGTTTAACAGTTTGAATATTTATCAAAAAAGTTCCTATGACAAAGTAACACGTTATGCTTTGTTGACCGTACCAGGCCGTTTAATTTCGCTAAAACCCGTCAAGGAGTTCTATTTTTTAACAACAATGCTCAAACAATCATGTTTTGGTAAGTGAAACTGTCAAAGTCAAAGTATTTGAATACTTAAACTTAAATTAAGTACTTTTGAATCGTCTATATTTTCCTACCACCCGTTCCAGACTTTTTTAACTGACAAGAAGAACGAGCGCAAGAAACTTATCCGTAACGTAGCGCCCCAGGGACCAACGTACATTAATGTTCGATTCCTACTGATGACATGTACGTGACAATGCAATCGTGAAATGTACGTGTAATGCACGTTAATAATGCGTGATGTCACAAAGAATAATAAATAAATGTCGGTCTCTGAAAAGTTATTTCAGTATTATCGATCATATTATCGTTTGTCGAGTTTATGTGTCGATATAAACAGACTGTCACGATATTTTTACGTTTCAATATTTCGTAATAAGTCTTGGGCGAAGCAGTTTTATGATGCTGTTATATTCCGTTTATATCGAGCTATTAAACATTTATTCGGCTAAATATTATACCCACTGAAAGTAACATACATAATTACATAACATAACAAAATTATGCTATGAATATTGTTATCATTCAATTAGAACTTATGATAGGTACCTACGTCTGAAAGGTTTTAACATGTTCACGCTCCGTCGAGAAGTGCTTTTTTTTTCGCGTACACGAGGTATTCCTCGAAGCGCTCCATTTTCAAGCGCACCTAATGAAGCGCACCTAAAGTATTCCTCGATGCGCACCTATTACCTATTGGTAATTTGTTTTGATAGCGCACCTATTTAGGTACGCATCGAATAGTTTAGGTGTGTTTCATTAGGTGCGCTTGAGAATAGGTGCGCTTCGAGGAATACCTCGCGAACACCTCTCGACGACGACGTAGCATCCGTGAACGTGATAAATAAACATTCCTAAGGAAGTTCTGAGTGTACCACGGATCACCAGAAATGGGGACATTAGGTATTAATACTAGTGGCTCCATGAGCTGTAGACCTCGCGTTAAAAGTAGCAAAAATTTCATGTTTTTAGGGTTCCGTAGCCTAAATGGCAAAAAACGGAACCCTTATAGATTCGTCATGTCTGTCTGTCTGTCTGTCTGTCTGTCTGTCTGTCCGTATGTCACAGCCACTTTATTCCGAAAGTATTAAGACTACACAGTTGAAACTTGGTAGGTAGATGTATTCTGTTAACCGCTTAACGGATTTAATACAAAAATAAAAGATTAAGGGGGGGCTCCCCATACATGGAACTGAAACTGAAAAAATTTTTTTTCTTCAAACCAACACGTGTTGGGTGTCTATAGATAGGTCTTTAAAAATGACATTGAGGTTTTTAAGACAACTTTTTCTCAAAGTCAACCGTTTGAAAGATATTCACCGCCAAAGTGGTAAAATGTGTGTGTCCCCCCCCCCCCTTTAACTTTTGAAATAAGAGAGTGAAAAATCTAAAAAAAATATATGCTGTAGATCTTAATAAACACTTTCAACCAAAATTGGTTTGAACGAGATATAGTAATTAGTTTTTGAGATATAGCACATTTTCCAAAACCGCAAATATAACTTTGTCATTCATACCAACACTGTGAAAAACAAAGTTATTTTTGCAAACTAAAAATAATAGGTGGTATTAAATATGGTATGGTATAAGGTAACTACGGAATCCTATGGCGCGTGGCCCGACACGCACTTGGCCGGTTTTTTTTCAAAACAACACAGAATATACTTAGATATTAGTTTTTTCAACTTATATTCATCTATACTATGCAAATACTATACGCAGTCCTAGTTTCTGTCACAAAGTCACAACCTTATTTATTTTCAAATTTCGAATATGGGATGAACTTTTGAGTCTTCTAAAAATAAAAAAACAAAAATTACTTTGCACCGCTAACAAAAAAGTTTTGTTACATTTTTGATCATTTTTCGAAACTGCCGAAATATGTTTTTTTACATATCTCCGCCATTTGGAAAAAATTCAAAAAACAGGCTCGACTGATAAATTCTATATAATTATCAAACCTGCTTACAAAATTTCACGAGAATTGTTTGATAAATACGACCTGTAGAGGAGAACAAAAGGACAGATGGAAGGACAGCCAGAATTCGGAAGGACATACAAAATAATTTTTGCCCAAGCTGAAACAGAGACGCTTCTCTCGCGCTTCGCACTCGCTCGGTCAATTATTTATTTTATTCATTCATTATAAAATAAAATTCTGATGCCAAACACCTTTAAAGCTACACGAATAGTTTGCCTGATTTTCTATATACTTACGAGTACTATGCATGATGTACCCCATAAATATTTCATGATATACCTTAGTATTTATAATGCGACTTTAGTGATACACATTATGTCGTCCTCTTAGGCGCCAATTAGCGATCAAGATATTTGATACGAAATAGCCGATAAGGAGCGACGTCTACTCGGGCACCCTCTATTGCCCTCTCATTATGTAATATACTATGTACCATCGTATTTCAAGGCAGGACATAATATATAGTACCTACTTAATTCATTTTCAAAAGAGACCTACGTTAGTTAAATATGTTTACAAATTGGCATGAGATCGAAGACTCTTAGAGACCTCAAGAACATTAATTGAAATTCTGTTAATTACCGTTTCTATAATATCTGTTATGCTACGGCTCCACCTGCGTCTTAATGCGTAACCTAACACTTTAATCTAGGAGTTACGCAGATGTGGAGAACAGTTTAACGTGTTAATTTACAAACGACAGTACTATACAGGGTGGATTTTTGAGACGGTACACTAAGGGCAGGTACCTTAACCGCTATAGTTACAGGAAAACGTTCCTAGGAGACCATCCATAACTTTTTAAGATATTATGAACTGCATTCACAGATTTTGGAAAAAAGTTACCGTTAGCAAAAAAATGCTAATATACCAAAAAACATTTTTTTGATGCCAATCGATCCTATTTCATGTGGGGATCAAAAGACTCTATCGGACTATTTAAGGTATGAGTACTAGAAACGACAGAAATCGCCAAAAACTTTTCCCATACATTTTGTACTGAAAAACGATAAATCAACTCGAAATATTTTTTATTTCCTAACGATCCTATTTCTTACTGTGATCAAAATACTCTTTAAGGTTAACTGAAATTTGAGTACAAAAACTGTTTTTCAGATCTAATATCGTAGAAGATTGTGCCTGCGTGTGAAGCCGGTGTTGTGACTTACTGTAGTTTCTGTACTCAAATTTCAGTTGGCCTTAAAAGAGCATTTTGATCACAGTAAGAAATAGGATCATTTGGCAATAAAAAATAATTCGAGTAGATTTATCGTTTTTCAGTACAAAATGTATGGAAAAAGTTATTGGCAATTTCTGTCGTTTCTAGTACTCATACTTTAATTAGTCCCATAAAATAGGATCGATTGGCATCAATCGATCGATCGATCGATCGGCATGATCGGATTCAAAAGTACTTAATTATTAAGTTTATTTGAATAAAGCTCATTTGACTTTGACTTTGACTTCAAAAAATTTTTTTAGGTATTTTAGAATTTTTTTTGCTAACGGTGATTTTTTTTCCAAAATCTGTGAATGCAGTTCAAAATATCTTAAAAAGTTATGGATTGGAACGTTTCCTGTAACTACTTATAACGGTTAAGGTACCTGCCCTTAATGTACCGTCTCAAAAATCCACCCTGTATATATTTAATGCCTTATCTAAGGCGTAGTTGGGTATTACCATTAACGTTAACGTTAACGCAGGTGGAGCAGTAGCATAACACGATTATATCATTGGATTTACCTACGTGTTACAGAAATGTTACGTTATCGACCATCAATTTCACCAATATTACCTTTATAAGTATTTTTTTTTAAGTCTAAAAATATTTAAGTCTCAAAATTAATCTAATGAACAATCTGTCATCTTGTTCCATTTATGTATTAACTAGCGGTTGCCCACGACTTCGTCTACATGGATAGTTATTTTTCTATCCCATGGAGAAAGTTTTATTACACGACTGCCCAAAAAAGAGTGTATATGTGTTCAGGGTTCATGTATGTTTGTGGGTATGTGAGTTTCTTTATTCCATCATAACTTCTAAATGGCTCAACGGATTAAATGTATGGGGTATCGTTAGAATCCTTACATCATTTCGACTGAAACTGGCTATATTTTTTTTGAAAAAAGTTAATATGGCGACTGTACGACGCCATTTTCAAATGTGATATTTTTGTTTTCTTCAATCATTACAATATGGGTATCAAATGAAAGGCCTTAATGAGCTCATTTAAAAAAATTTTAAGAACTAAAAAGTTAAATAACATGTCATTGCAGTCGGGGTCCTCTTTGATTAAAAATTGTTCCACAAAACGGCCCCCCGACTGCAATGACATGTTATTTAACTTTTTAGTTCGTTTTTAGCAGGGCAGTCATGTTTTTAATATTTTTTAAAATTATTGATTTTTTTTAGATAAAAGGTGCCTATATCCAATGTTCTTTTCCTTACCCCTGATGCCCCTGACAACGTGTATCAAAAACAGACTCCTTGATTTCCAATTAAGTATTTATAAGTAGATATAGGATATAAAAACATAAAAATATTAGTTAGGATTTGACTTGCTAACGACATAAAGCCTATCACTTCTTGACAGCACGCAAAAGCTACAAATCCGAATGACTCAGCACTACCAATCCAATGACTATTAAATGGGGCTTTTATGCCATTCTTCAATATCAAATGAAGAGTGGGTGGGGCTTAAAATAGGTTACGCACTACTACCACAGTAGGTATATTATAGTGATGTGGTGTCCCAGTGTCAATCAACATGGATTCTACTGACAAATAACAATGCATAGTCATAGTCATACATAATGAATTTTGGAGTGTGCGTTTTAGGGTTCCGTACCCAAAGGGTAAAAACGGGACCCTATTACTAAGACTCCGCTGTCCGTCTGTCTGTCTGTCACCAGGCTGTATCTCAGGAACCGTGATAGCTAGACAGTTGAAATTTTCACAGATAATATATTTCTGTTGCCGCTATAACAACAATTACTAAAGACAGAATAAAATAAATACTTAAGGGGGGCTCTCATACAACAAACATGTTTTTTTGCCATTTTTTGCTCGACATTAATAACGACAACAGTTAGACAGTTGAAATTTTCACAGATGATGTATTTCTGTTGCCGCTATAATAACAAATACTAAAAACAGAATAAAATAAATATTTAAGGGGGGCCCCCATACAACAAACGTGTTTTTTTTTTTCGTTTTTTGGTACGGAACCTTTCGTGCGCGAGTCCGACTCGCACTTAGCCGGTTTTTTTTTGTAAAGTAGCATACTAATATTATAAATGTGAATGTTTGTGGGTTTGGATGTTTAGATGTTTGTTCCTCAATCACGCAAAAACTACTGAACGAATTTGGTTGAAATTTGGCACACAGATAGTAGATAGCCTAGATTAAAACATAGAATACTTTTTATTCCGATATTCCCACGGGAACGGGAACCACGCGGGTGAAACCGCGGGCGGTCGCTAGTTATGGTATAAAGTTTATTAAAAGAGTAGTTTTCACCCGCAACTTCACCCGCGTCAAATTTTACTTTCTGTCTGAGTTTTCAAAAATCCTGTCCTTAATAACCTTCGATCTATAATAGATGATCGAAGTTAATAACTATCTATAGCCTTTCTGTCCGTTTTGTCCATTGGTTTTAGCTGTGCGATGATGAAACGGTCGGCGAGGAGATATCCTTACTTCCTTACTAATATAATAAATGCGAAAGTCCGTTTGTTTGTTTATTTGTTTGTTACGCCTTCACGTCTAAACTACTGAACCGATCATCTTGAAATTTTACATACACTTTGCTAGGGGTATAGAGATGGACATGGACATAGGGTACCTTTCATCCCGAAATAAAGTATTGTTCCCGAGGGATAGCAAAAAAACTTTCCACGCAGACGAAGTTGCCGGCGGCCGCTAGTTATTTTATAAATTTACATTTTTAAGACCCTATGTAATAAATAGGTAAATTATCACCATCATCTATCGCAGATTCGCAGTGGTTTGTCGGCCATGTTGCTTTCCGATCCAATGAAACTGTTTTCTGTGTTTTATATTAACTAACTTTTACAATACAACTTCAGTCCTTCGGGAGCGGGACTGCATTTGCATTCACAGTTCGTGTTTATAGCGGTAGTAAATGTAGTGATTCTTTAATTAAGTTAGAATACGTAAGTAAGTAAGTAATAGTTTATTTGCGTGAATATGGTACATTGTGTTCTTAAATTACACCAACATATTCTATCGTTGTGGATACGATGTGCAAAAATTTATTAATTATAAGTTATTAGTTGAAAAATTAGATGATTAATTTAAACAGTTAGTTCCCTACTTCAAATTCATAATAATAATCATTCACATGCACTACTTAGTCGTCATTAAAATCTCATTAAAAAGTCAAAAAAATACAATAATAATTAAAATTAAAATGTCTAATTCTATCATTAATGAAGTCAGCGACTTTATAATAATACATTTTGTCCATTAATAAATTTAATAATTTTGATTTAAACTTAAAATAATGTCAGTTCCTTTATGTCATTCGGTAGCTTATTAAATATGCGAATCGCCATACAGTGGACATTTTTAGAATAAAGCATTAAAATATACATTTTTGACTGCTTCAGCTTGGGCAAAATTTCTTTCGTATGTCCTTCCTTCCTTCCTTCCGGGTGTCCTTCCAGCTGTCCATTTGTTCTCGTCTACAGGTCGCATTTCTCAACCGATTCTCGTGAAATTTTGTGAGCAGGTTCGATAATTATATAGAAATTTTCAGTCGAATCAGTTTTTCGAAATGCCGGAGATATATATAAAAAAAACACATTTTAGCCGTTTAGAAAAATTATCAAGAAATGTCACAAAACTTTTTTGTTAGCGGTGTAAAGCAAATTTTGTTTTTAATTTTTAGAAGACTCAAAAGTTCATCAATCGAAACATTTCTGGCCAATATTCGAAATTTGATAATAAATAAGGCTGTTACTTTGTGACAGAACCTGACTTATATTAGTTGAGAAAACTAACATCTATTCGTCACCTCAGTGCTTGTTTGCCCAACAGACCAATTTAGGCGAAAATGACCTTTGAATGTAGTATACTTAAGAACCAAATTCTACACAGTCTAAATCAAGAATAACTCGTGTAATTATACAAATAAATGAGAAAAAGACGATATAAAAAACTCATATCCACTATTAGAACTTTACTCTTCGTGCTTGTATGGCTTACCACCAAAAATTAACCGACATCCAATATCAAAATTCTAAGCTCGTGCTTGTTTGCCGTATATCCTCAAATAAACCAATCACAGACCTGCTCGCTCATGACGTCACACGTTACTGTTCCGCCATCTTTTGGCTATAGGGCAAACAAGCACACAATACAAAAATACTTTTGGTTCCTGTATGGCTAACATCCCAAGGAATGTAGTCTATATCCATTAACGTAATTGTAGTTTCGGTTTTTTGTCCAATATCCATTTTGAAACTGGTTTTTCACTTGTGAAATTCAAAGTTTTTTATTTTTTTATAGATTATTACAAGTCCAAATATACCATATTTTTTCAAACTATCGTAACATTACTGCTTTGTTTAGGTCATAACATAGAGAAAAAAAAACATTGCTCCTGTAAAATTACCCAAATGGTCTGTCGGCCAAACAAGCACTGAGGCGACGAATTGTTATTTGTTATTGAAAAACATACCATTTGAGTTACTTTTTAACGTGAGGTCCACAGCTCACGGTGCCACTAAGTATAGGAATTGGTAGATTTTTGTAAAACGTTGTTTTCAGGTACACACAAGAGCACGTCAAGTTAAACAGTTGAACTAAGATAACAGCTTTTACAACGTACGGCATAAAGACGGTCTGATCTGCCGTCGACTGTACCTACCAGTATCGAATATTTTTCCTTCCGAGAGAATAAAGCACAGTGAATATTTTCTGGTGAAGTGGAGTCAGCTCCAACATATAAAAAACAATGTAAGTATTGTGTTTGTTTTGGAAAGGTTTGGTAACTGTACAATTACAGTGCTAAAGAATGGGGCCAGTCAGTTTAACAAAGTTTATAGACACTTATTTCGTAGTATTTTCGTCAGTATTACCTAATTAATTATCGGCAGCAGCATTGATTTGATGGCCAATGTTATAAGAATGTTGTACAAAAAAGAGAATTTACACAAGAAAAGGATACATTAAGGTTTTTTCTTTATTTACGATTATTTTTTTGTATATACGAAAGCCGAAACACGGGTCACATATTATCATTTTCAGAATCAGTATAAAAAAATGATAATAATGATACCTTAAAAACTCCCGAACTTAAAATCTTTTTGTGTTGTCCCGTTAGTAGAATGTGCGTTAATTATGGTTTTTTAATATTATTTAGTCAAAATATAACATTATATAAAAATTAATTCTGAACAAACAGTTTTCAGGTTTCGTATACAGGTGTCCCAAAACTTTGCCACATGGAGGAAAATTACCTTAAATATTGAAGATAGGAAATTTTACTGAAAGATAACTTTATTTTGTTTTTAAAAAGAAACCGAAATGCATTCAAAGATTTTTTAAAATCGCTTATGATTCGATACAAATTGAAAGAAAGAAAGAAGAAAGAAGAAAGAAAATACATTTATTGGTCTCTGCACCTTAAACTTAACAAACATCTTCTACAACTAAAACACAGAATAAATACAGATACTTATATAATAAAGAAAAATAATGTGAAGAGATAGGTGCGAGGGCCAATGGGTAGCTGCCTCAGCTGTGCTTCTGCAGCATTGCGCAGAATGCCACAGAAACGCTGATTTTCAGGCAGCTCCCTCGGTAAGGTGGTGACTTTTGCGATAATATTATAATTAGGTATGCAAATAAATATGCCATTAAATAAACAAAAAAAGGGTGTCCGTGCTTTTTAGAAGGAGAAAAGGAAAAAGAAAAAAAAAGAAAGAAAGTAAGTCTATGGTTTTAGTATATATGTTCTGTCTGTCTAGTCTGTCCTGTCAGTCATAACTCTGTCAGTGTCATTGTCATTTGCCTGCCTATAATTGTCTTGTCATTTCCAAGCAAAAATACCCTAATTATAAATTAATAAAATGCCAGCCACGTCGACATAGTGAAAAACGTGGCTTGCCACGCGGACATATGTGACGTGGCGATGGAGAACTGATTGAGGTGCTACCACAAACATGGAAGTCTTAAAGTCCTTGGCCACTCTGCAGATACTCAGTAGGTAACCCGTGGAAACAACAACTTTCCCCATGCCATAGCCGCCCCGTGTTGTAATAACGTTGCAATGTGCCACAGCGTGTCCTGTCCTATTGCTTGAAAAATATGGCAGCTGCCCGAGCTCACGCGCGAACTCCAAACCACGCATAAAAACATGGAGCTGGACCCTAAGCCCATCAAGCACAGCGTGAAAAAACCAAGAGTAAGTGCCAGAGTGCAACGTTCACTGTCTATCAACATAGTGATTTTTGTAGTGTTAGTAGATGCTTTTTAAGTTGCTTTTTAAAACTGTATTTTGATTTTAGATCACGTAACGGAGGTGGAAGGGCGTTCCAACATTTTGAGGCAGCAAATTTAAAGGAACCTCTGAAGGCCACAGTGCGATGCACAGGAGTAACAAAGGTGTGAGTGCATGCCCTTTTCTGGTATCTGCGACGATCTTGAGCCCAAACTAGTTTCTCATAAAGATAATGTGGCCTCCCAGAGCTGATGATGCCGAATAACAGAGTTGAAAGGTGGAGCTTTCTGCGTGCTGCCATTTTAAGTGAGTCAGCTGTGTTAAGATAAGGTGTGATGTGTGACCGAGGCGGGACATGATAACAAAATCGGGCACAAGCGTTTTGTACACGTTGAATTAGTTTTTCAGACCTAGCCAGGAGGCATGGACCGAAGACAATATCACAATAATTGAGTTTGGACAAAATGAGGGACTCGCACAACTTTGTTCTAAGCTCTGCCCTAATGTAAGGTCTTATTTTATAAAGTAGCTTTAGTCTGTAGAAGCAGTTGCGGGTACATTCTATCACATGCCTTTCAAAATTAAGGTGACTATCAAAAGTGAGTCCCAGATTTCGAGCTGTGTCTACACGTTCAATGAGTTTTCCCCCTATGTTAACATTGAATGGTGCGTTGGTATTATTAAATTTTTTTAGCTTGTTTCTAGTTCCTAGTAGCATAAGTTTAGACTTAGTGGGGTTTAGAACAAGGCAATTTGATTTGCACCAGTGAGATAGACTTTGCAGGTCGTCGTTGATCTTGGCCGCAGCAACAGCATTATCTGTTGGGTCAAATGACAGATACAGCTGCAGATCATCAGCATATAAATGATGATTACAATGAGTGATACTGTGTACTATGTCTGCGCTGTATAATATGTACAGGATCGGACCAAGGATCGATCCCTGCGGAACGCCCCGTGTGACTGACAGTGGGGGGGACTTCAATTTCGAACCGTCTGCCATGGTGAGCTCCACGAATTGAGATCTATGCGAAAGATAACTATCAAACCACCTCACCGCTCTGGCATCGGCACCATAATATGATAATTTAGATAATAACAGATTTGTATTTATAGAGTCAAAAGCGCGGGAGAAGTCGAGAAGCAGCAAAGCTGACAGTTTACCCTGGTCTCGAGCGGTGAGGAGGTTATCCACAACATCAGCAAGAGCGGTTGCAGTACTGAAACCCTTGCGAAATCCGGACTGGAAATGAGGAAGTAAGTTGTGATTTTCAAGGTATCTCGTGAGTTGATCACAAACTATCCTTTCTAAAACCTTTGAGATGCATGAAAGTAAACTAATGGGTCGAAGGTCAGTTTCTGAAGAAGGTTGGCTATTTTTTGGAAGCGGCTTCACAACCGCAGTCTTCCAAATCTGTGGGAATGTACATTCCTCAATTGACCTATTAATGATTGTGGTAATAGTTTTTAGGGATTGTGGTAAAGTAAGCAGCAACATGTCCAAAGACACACCGTCATAACCCTGCGCATTGGACTTGAGCCTTTTGATGGTTTTCAGTACCAGATCCTCGCTCACAGGTTGCAGTGATAAAGTGGCTGAACAGCCCCTGTGGTGTTCAAAATAAGTCAGCTGAGATATAGATACTTTATTCTCACCCGGGACGTTTAGGAAGTTTCTATTTATAACATCAGGGTCGTTAAAGCATGGTGGTAGGTCACACGACGCTTTTTTGTCTGGTAATATATTATTTTTAAGGTTGCGCCAGAGTTGCTTAGAGTTTGTCAGCTGTGAATTAATCTGTTGTTGAAAGAAACAGGCTTTTTCGGTCTCAATAGCTGAAATCACAATGTGTTTCATAGTTTTATAACTTTCTTTAAGGCTTGGATTATTTTGTAACTTGTATCTTTTATGATAGTCATCTCTAATTCGCATCATTGATCTTACGGTATCAGTAATCCATGGGTGAGGAGGATGTCTAAATTTACGTTTTCTGATAGGTGCATGTAAGTCGAAAAGTGTATTGATGCAGGTGGTGAAAGCCTCTACCAAAAAGTTTACATCGTCGACTTTGCATAGATTGTCCCAGTCAATCGCATCGAGGTCTTTATGAAACTGCTCCGAGTCAATGTCCATTAGGGGTCTGTAGGTGACCCAGCGTGGTTGTGGCTTTACCACCTTCACCTTGAATTCAGCCATCACCATAGCATGCTTACCAATGTCTGGTGAGTACTTTACCTCCACGTGGAGAGCTCGAATGTCAGCACAGATCACATCTATGAGAGTACTACTGTGATCCGTAAAGTGAGTGGGTTCTGTTACAAACTGGGTCAAACCAGTACTTTGCAGGAGTTGTGTCAGGAGTTTAAACTTACTGCTGCTGCAATCAAGAAAGTCGATGTTGAAGTCGCCCACCAAAACCACGCCGTCCTGCTCGGTGAAAGAAGTGATAGTATCCATGAGTGCGTCCAGAAATATATTTACATCGAGACGTGGTGGTCTATAAGCTGTCCCAACCATGATGACCTGATTCTGTAGACGGACAGTTAGCCACATTTGTTCTACTGTCGCTGTACTGGGGTGCTGGTATGTACGAGCGTTTACACCCTTCCGTATGTAAAAACCAACTCCTCCTCCCCTACCGTCACGAATGTGGTCTGGTCTTGGAGTATGACGTAAGTGGTAACCTGAAAGTCTAGGTGCTTTGTTCTCATGTCCAGTTCGGAGCCAGGTTTCATTTATTGCTAGTATGTCTGGAGACAACTCCTCCGCAGCTGCAATGAAGTTGTCATGACCCGTATTTAAAGACCCTGCATTAAAGATCCCAACTTTTGAATTTGCCCAATTTGCCCAATTTGCCCAACAAATTGATGCAATTTGTAATAATTAAAATTTAAATGTTAAATTTCATGGTCTTCCTTTTATTTAATATGCTATGTCACTTCAGAAAAGAATATCCTTATGAGTAAGCCTTTCGATTAATACCGTAAAAATAAATAAATATTTTTTTTTCGTTTTTTGGTGGGATCGATTCCTGGTCGGCGATTTTTCAATCTTTGAATGCAGTTCCAATTATTTTAAAAAATAATATGAAGTCTTGTTTCAGTAAAATTTCCTATCTTCAATATTGAAGGTACTTTCCCTCCGTGTGGCAAAGTTTAGGGACACCTGTATACTAAAAATAACCTTGTACAAGATGGTACCAAATAATGTGATGATACTGAAACAGTCTAGCTAAAACTGAACAGTATTCTCCAAGGAACATAGGTCGAAAAACATTTTTTTTTGCCTTACTAAGTAATAAAATACATTTTGTAGGAATATGAACATTTTTTTTCGTTTTTCGACCTTTGTTTCATGGAGAAAGTTGTTTAATTTAAGCAACACTATCACCTGTTTTAGTGTCATAACAACATTTGGTACCACCACGTAGTATTGTTGTATGGTCTTTGGTACCACCTTATATTTGCGCGAGCAATTATTTTTTCACTACCGATTTCCACAAGTCTCGTTTCTATGCTTCAAACCTGAATGGAAACTTCCTTTCCATACAAAATTTACATGTCAATTCTATTTTAAGGTTGTATTCGATGTACATGTCGATAAATTGCTAACAACGTCGGTCATGGGCCACTGCCGCGGCCTCCATACATATAACATGGCCCACTTGTAAACAACCCCGAGCGAAAGAGGCGAGGAAACTTAAATTTATAATGCACACTACCTGCCTCTCCAACTCTATTTTTATAGCAGTAAGGATGGAAATTGAATAATTAGACAATCACTTCGCGTTACCAGGTACTGAGAATAGCCACCCGTTATATAATTCAAGGTGCTCAGTTTTCCGTCATATCGGCACCATTATGTATTGCAGCTTTTATGTTCTATCTATACTATTATAGAACTCTGACCTTGTATGTAAATTGATTAAATATAACCAATAAAACACCTGGAAAATAATGTGATAAGTAAATTTTCTTTTTTGTTGTTAAAGTTCAATCCAAAAAAGTCGTCTAAAAGTTTTGCAACTAAGTATACTTTTCTATATTCGATAATCAGAACTGAAGTGGACCCCCAAGAGCACGAAGTTTCCTACTTTATACAAAGAGGATACTCTTACTCCTTACTATCCTTACTTATTCCTTACTCTTCTTACTAATCCTTACTAATATTATAAATGCAAAAGGCAGTTTGATTGTTTGTTTGTTTGTTACGCCTTCACATCTTAAATACTGAACCGATCATCATAAAATTTTGCATACACGTTGTCTGGGGTTCAAAAAAGGACATTAGGATACCTTTCATCCCGAAAAAAGTATTGTTCCCGAGGGATAGCAAAAAACTTTCCACGCAGACTTCGACTGCGTGCTAGAGGCCTCTAGTCATTTATATTTTATTTTACAGCTCAAAAATTATGTCTCATATTAAAACAAGTGCGAGGCAACCCAACGACGTGTCAAAGGGTAATAAGTCGGCACTCAAAACTCGAAACACGACTATTTTCAACCGAGAGCCGCTTACACGGTAATGAGAAACATATAATTTTCCTTTCTGCCATGTGTTTTTGCATCGTACGCGGTTCGCAAACCCATTTATAATTTGTAAACTTTGCCAGAATTAAGGGACTGGAATAAAAAAATGTGTAAAAGTTGCCTTTTGAACAGTGGATGCGGTGTGGAACGGAATGTAATTTGTTGTTTTTATGGAGAGGACATTATGCTGAGGCACTTTATTTCTGTACCTGTGCCGTCAACAACAGTAATTAAATATTTATAAAGCTTTTTTAATACAATTTAAGCATGTAGAGAAATTGAGCGCTTTTAATAAGGGTGCGTCGTGCGTCCACTAGCGCCGCCTATCAAGAAAAAATCATTACAACGAAATAACTATGTTAAATAAAATTCTGAAACCATCAACTATTATAACTTTCTAACTGTATTCGTTAATTCTTAGTTTAAATTAGTGGCTCCGTGAGCTGTAGACCTTGCGTTAAAAAGTAGCTCAAATTGTATGTTTTTAAAATCAAATAACACAGAATAGATATTAGTTTTTTCAACTAATAAGTATCTATACTTTGCAAATAATATTCGCAGTCCTAGGTTCTGTCAAAAATTCACTACCTTGTTTATTTTCAAATTTTGAATATTGGCCAGAAACTTTGAGCAACGCGGCATCCGTACCGGACGGAAACCGCGTTGCTCTAAGGTCAGAAATGTTTTGATTGATGAACTTTTAATTTAAGTCTTCTGAAAATTAAAAAACAAAATTTACTTTGTACCGCTAACAAAAAAGTTTTGATCATTTTTCGAAACTGTTGAAATATGTCTTTTTTTACCTATCTCCACCATTTCGAAAAACTAGCTTGACAAACCCGCTTACAAAATTTCATGAGAATCGGTTGAGAAATGCGACCTGTAGAGGAGAACAAACGGACAGCCGGGCATATACATACGAAAGAATTTTTGCCCAAGCTGAAGCAGAGACGCTTTTCTCGCGCTTCGCGCTCGCTCGTTCAATAAGTTTGCGTAGTTAAAATAATATTTTAACTACGCGTGGTTATAATCTGGATTAACGACTAAAGTGGCGCCTTAACCCAAATTATAACCACAGAAACACATTTAAATCAGGAAAAAAATACAAAAATAACTTATAACTAATACTAGTTTTTACATTTTTCAGATTTTTATTAAGTAACGTTATTTCGTTGTAATGATTTTTCTTGAGTGGCAGCGCTAGTGGAAGCACGATGCACCCTTAACCGAGTAGTAGAAGAAGGTCGAATGTTGCCATACGGCTGATGAACTTATTATTGCATGAAATAATGCATAGGTAATGTAATAAAATAAAAATACATTATTCTTAACAATTTCATACGCCTCTCTTTAATTCAATTCCATGCTTCATGATTCATGACAAATACCTAGGATCATTAAATCTTTTTACATAAATTGAATAACACGATCAGCTGGCTTTGCGGCTTTCGCAAGCACAATTACAAAAACGAAATTAGATTAAAACGTAATAAAGCCACGGGAAAGAGACTTTTCCCGGTTCGTATGTCACCATTAGAGGTGTAACAAATTGATGTCAAGTCGGCAAGGTCAAGCCTGCCCCGCAAACTTGCAGGGCCATCGTTACACATCATATTTTCAATTTCGTACATATTACTTTGTCAACCAATGTTTTTCTTTTAGCCAAAACTTATAAAAAATACCTTTTTGCTTAAATAATGTATTTTTTCTGAAGCAAAATAAAGCCTACAAAAGTATTTACTTATGTACCTAAAATATTTATTTTGACAATAAATAAATCCTTTCGCGGCTGTCCGGCTGTCCGTTTGTTCTCCTGTTCAGGACGCATAATTCTCAACCGATTGTCGTGAAATTTTGTGAGCAGGTTCTATAATTATATATTTTTTGTCGATTCAGTTTTTAGAAATTTATTAAAATGGCGTAGTTATAGGGAAAATCATATTTCAGCCATTTCGAGAAATGATCAAAAATGTCACAAACGCTAGGTCTAACAGAGCTACTTTTTTATTTGTGATCCATCTCTTTATATGACAAAAAATCGGGTTGCACTCCGGGAGTGCCGGCAGAAGTGAAAACTTGAATATTAACGTTGTGCATTTTTGATATTTTGGAATGGTTAGGGAATAATTTTGCACGATTTGCCATCTTACGAATTTACTTTGCATTTGAATTTACGAATACAGAACAGTATTGTACAAAAGTCTTATACATAGCTTGACAGAAAATCTAGAGTTTTGACATTGAATTAAAAAATTAGCGCGTTGCCATGGTGACACAAGTGTTTACGTCTTGAAATAACGTGCCGCCATTTTCACCGCGCCCGCGGGATACTTCCGCTGCCGGCTGTCTACTCTCCATCCGTCACATCCGTCTTACGAATTTTCGATCAGGGTAACGTGATCCTGACTGACTGGCGCGAGTTTAACATTTTTTCCCTATTACAAAAAAGCGTACAACGCCGCTAAAGAAGTTTTCACTTCAAAAATTAGGCGAATATTAGGTATTGTAATAAAATATTTTACCAAATTAATGCTGCCTTAATTTGACTAAATGAACCCAGTCTCGTTTTCCACTGGTTTCTTTAAAGACTATTGAATAATGTTCCCTTTCGAATCAATCAATATGTAAAACCTTCAACGTTATACCTGAGGACAAAGCCCAACCCAAGGTGAAGAAAATTACGAAGCTACTCTATTTGTAACTAAAATGAAACAATTCTACAATAAGAAAATAGGTCCATGTAACATTTGTAAAGGGTAGAGGTTTTGGCGCCATTTTGTCGAGACCGGTTCGGTGACTATTTTAATTATTTGCAAATTGATTCATACTGGATATTGTGTCTTAAAATTGGTGCACTTTTGTGGTAAGTGTCTACGCAACTGAACAATATGTGGGATAATTGAAATAGGTGCAATCTTGGTTGTGTGAAGCTGAGACATTGCTGAGATGGTGGCTACCTCGGCAGAACTTACCGAGTAAACTGTGTTGATATACTTGGTGCCAAACGCTCCAAGTAGCATTGGAATGCAATGCACCCGCATTCTAATGTAAACTGAAACAATACCTACCACTGAACTATTCAACATTTGACCCAGTGTCAAAAATTTCTCCCTAAAGAGGAGAGTAGATTTCCAAACCAAAAATAGGAAGAAGAACATTTGTAAAGGTTCTTGTCGATTACATACAGCTCACTAAAACCTCATATTAGCTAAAATTATTGATTTGACATAAAAAA
Organism: Agriphila geniculea; assembly: GCA_943789525.1. Taxonomy (NCBI): domain Eukaryota; kingdom Metazoa; phylum Arthropoda; class Insecta; order Lepidoptera; family Crambidae; genus Agriphila; species Agriphila geniculea. Next base: position 8,084,819 of record OX038879.1, on the reverse strand, counting down.
ATATTAAAAAAATACGAAAATGAGATGCAAAAATGCAAACAAATACACTTTTAATAATGCATTGTATGATAAATTTCGTTTGCTTAATAATTCAAGTAAACAAAGTTATATAGTATATATAGTAAAGTACAGTACATAGTAAAGTACAGTATAGTATATATAGTAAGTAAAGTACTATAGTAAATTAAGTTATAAATTTACAATAATGAAAAAATATTGATAACCAACAAGTAATTATAATTTACAACATTATATTGAATGAAAATAAAAGTTACACTGCCTTACAAACATCATCAATCATTACCATCGCGTTTTTACGGTGCTTATAACAAAAATGAAAAGATCATTACCGTTCAATGTACCAAACACCTGAAAATAGTAGTTTAGCCAATCAATACCTACGTTTACTTCATTAATAATACCTAAAGGTCATGTAAAATACCATGGATACCAATTAAAGCTCTCTTTCTGCCCAATAGACTAACTAAACAACTTGTCCTCGGTTTCCGAGTTACTTTTTCGGAGGTTTTAACTTTACCGGAAGATCCACATTATCAGGTTTAAATTACCTACTAAAATTAACTTAAACCAGATAGTGTGGACCCCTCCGATAGTTAAACCTCCTATAAACCACCGCTAAGTACCTCAGAAACCGCGAGGGTTAGAATTTAGACGAGTTAAAAAGCTTTGCTCGTGTAAATAACGATTACTATATTATAGTGTTCTAAAACCACACTAATATCAGGATTGTTTACTAATTTTTAGGGTTCCCTACCCAAAGGGTAAAAACGGGACCCTATTATTAAGACTCCACTGTCACTGTCTGTCACCAGGCTGTATCTCATGAACCATGATAGCTAGACAGTTGAAATTTTCACAGATTATGTATTTCTGTTGCTGCTTTAACAACAAATACTAAAAACGGAATAAAATATTTAAATTGGGCTCCTATAGAACAGACGTGATTTTTTGCCGTTTTTTGGTACGGAACCCTTCGTGCGCGAGTCTGACTCGCACTTGGCCGGTTTTTTTTTTAAAGAGTGCTTTTCTTTACTTATCATGATAACGTATCTTTTACAAAGAAAAGTGATATTGAAAATGTTGTGGTTATTTATAAATTCTTTACGTAATTATTTAATAATTAGTCCCACCCCACAGAATAAAAAAAATATTAGTCCCAAAATACTTATTTACTGTCATCATTTTTGTTTGTGTAACAATTAAATCACAATTTTAGTTAAGATGTTGTAAATGTGAATCTATAATTTGAAAAAAAACTGTCGTTTCGGATTATTTGCGTGGGTGGGTAGCTAAACAAAGGTTTATTATTCAGTTTTTTCAACACACTTGCTCGTAAAGTGAGCCCTAATACATCGCTTTTAGGGCCATAAACCGAGCTATAACAAACGCGTGCAATAATATATAAAACACTAGTTTGTTATAGAATTATCCCTACAAAGTTAAATTAGTACCTTACTGCAAGTTCTATGCGAGTAAACACAGCATTTCCAATTTAACCGGGTAATACAGTTATTTTTTTAGTAACAACAAAGAGGTTTTATGCCGCTGAAAATCATATACATTTTTGGAATAAATAAATATGTAAGTCGCTAATTAAGTCAAACAAATATTTATTATTATTAAATTAATAATTATTTACAATATTTTGTTATAAAATATTAAAATATTTGCATTTTATCACTTAAAATTACAATTTTGAAGTAGGCTGTATGCTCACCTAACCCCTTTGTTCGCAAAATATTCTTGCATTGGGCGTGTGAAAAAAACAAAAAAAAACCTGCGCGCCTTTTCCCATAATTTTCATATTTTGTTTATGTCGTATTTGTTGCTGTGTGGTAAATTATTTTATTTTTTCCTCGCAAATGTGTTGAAAAACGTCGTATGAAACTCGTGAGCTCTTGCTTATTGCACACTCGGCTGAGTTACGCCCTCGCCTGCGGCTCGGGCTGCAACCCACAGCCTTGTGTGCAATGAGCAACTTAAGCTAACTTGTCTCATAATGTACTATTAATCTGCTTACTATAAACCTTCTATGGACTTACGAATAAAACTCATTACTCGCTTGTCAGCTCGTTTTACCTGCAACGCGACAGTTTATTTAATGGATAAAGCCTGAGCAAAAACTTACATCAGCGTATCTCACTATTTGGATAAAAAATAATAATATAATATAAAAATTGCACTTATTTCACAGATTTTCAGAATCATTCGATATTTCCCTCCTTTTAGATCGATTTTCAAACATGATGATGATAAATTGATATGTACTAATGTACCTACGTGTTATCACCAAAGGCCGGATTTGCGGTAGCAGGAATACAAACTTGCTAGTGATAATCAAATTATCGTAAATGTTTACATATCGATGTTTTGAAAATATTTCGACGAGGAACTTCTTTGATCGCGTCTGTATATTTCTTTGTATTTTGCCAAGGAGGATGTATTTTTTTAAATTGACATTGTATTTAACTCACTTTGACTTTGCTATCTTTGCATCAAGAAAAACTGTAGTGCATTTTATTTTTTCTACAATTCACGATTTTTACTTATTCAGTTCATAATGCCTTGCAAAAAAAAATCTCGTTTTGATTTTTACTCGTTTTTCACGTTACTTAAGTATTTATATTTTTTTATCGATACATTACAAAAATAGATAATTAATTTGTCCACGCACTATTAAACGTCATTTTATTCGTGCCATCGCAAGTCCGGTCTCTGGTTATCACACTGTTTCTTACTTCTGCGACATTGTCGTCACTCGAAAATCTTAAAAAATCAAATGCATCACAAGGAATAAATCAAAAATATGCAAACTAACACAATTTATTATTGTACTCTAATGTAAATGATGGCATATTTTTTATTTATTCCTTGTGATGCATTGGATTTAAAAAAAAATTCGAGTGAGGACAATGACGCAGGAAGTAAGAAACAGCGATCACATTTTTACTTTAACGCAAATCGAGATTTGCATTCGGGACGCTGAATTAAAAATCCAATGCTATAGCCATAGGTACCTACTGCAGATTAGTTTTCTTTTAATACTTGAAAGTGGTTTTGAGAGGAAAACAATTTTGAAACCTTTAAAGCGATAACTTTCAAGAGAGTTACGTAGATCTCGGCAAGAATAGCCAATTTCAGAAGTATTTCGTCCGCGTCCGTATTACAAATTAACTTTCCAAATTTGAACTAAGATAGGTTATGTAGTTATAATTTCAGGCAATAACCCGCTTTATTATTTTTAAGATTGTAACATCGCTGTTTTTATTTTCAATAGGTTTGTTATTTTAAAAAAAAAACTACATAGATTGTTTTTGAAAATACTACTTACATAACGTCGATGAGCCTGCAAGACCGCGCAAGAGCAGTTAGCAATACCACGTATCTTTTTTTTAATTTTACAGGGCGCAGAAAAAACTTAAATCTTAGCCATTGAAATACATTTTTTTGCCTGAACTTGTTTGTAGTTTCTTTGAGTAGGTATTCTTTTATAGAATTGTGACGTAGTTTACAAAATTTATCAATAATTTCATAAGATTTTCATTTTCATGTTTCAAGTACGCCGTATTGGAAAATGCTGTTACGCGGTCATGCACGCCCATCAAAGATATAAGTAAACTATTTACTTTAAAACATAAGTTTTCATGGACGTGTTAGTGCAGAGTACAAAAAAAAAAACATCAGTTTTAAACAATTCTGTAGTTTCCTTGATCTGCGGCGAGCCAGTGTAATACTTTGAGAAAATTCCTAGGTTTAATAGCAGTTTTGAAAGCTGGTTATTAAAACTTTTATGCCGATCATTATCGTGTTATTTTAAAACTAACATGCTGTCAGGAAGCTTTAAATCAATCAATATCCGTGAATAATGTGAATATTGTTTGAAGGTCGAACGATCATACAAACTACATTCCTAATAATTGTTTAAAACAGGTAGAAAAAAAGAAAAAAGTAGATGTTTAATGTGACATGTAGACGGAAAAGTTTGCGGCCTTTTTGAAGTATTAACTTTGCGTGTTATATTTCTGGCAATACTAAACTTAGGCGGGAATGTAATATGTATATTGTTTGATAGCTAACTTTCTGACAATAGCGCGGTAAATTTAAAATTATAATAATTTGTCTTGGTTTTTCATATTTGTAATAATTCTTATTAGATACGTTTTGCAATTCTTTTGATATGGTTTATGAATGCTGCTCAAAGAAAGATTAATGTTTTGTCGAATACTACCTACTGCAAAAAAAATGGTTCAGCATATTCAGGTCTTGTAATTTTTATGATAAATATGTTCCTCGCTGTAGAATCTTTATTATTTTTAGTACAAAAAGGCCACAAACTTTCCGACTACCTAATATAATGATATATGTAAGTGAACTTATTAAAATAAAATAAAAAATAAAACAAGATACTTTACATTAATACTTTCGAGCCAAGACTGAATGTACTAAGCAAGTGACCTTACGATATTTAATGTCAGAAAAATACATTAGCAATTACCTTTTATTCAACATTTGGCTTAACTAGACTAGAATTTAAGACAACATGGATTGTAAAATTACAAAACTAGTAGGGTTAATGAGCAATTAGTTGCTCCAATACAGCACAAAATTGACTAACTCAAAACAAAGGCGCAAATTCGAGGCGAAACTAAGCTTATTCCGGCATTTGCTATTTGCTGTCTATAAAATAAAACTGTTCTTTATTTATGTTACTATCCTTACTTACTAATATTATAAATACGAAAGTCCGTTTGTTTGTTTGTTACGCCTTCACGTCTTAGCTACTGAAGCGATCATCATAAAACTTTAAATACACGTTGTTAGGGGACGGTACCTTACGTCCCGAAAAAAAAGTATTGTTCCCTAGGGGTAGCAAAAAAACTTTCCACGTAGCCGAAATCGCGGGCGGCCGCTAGTTTAATATAAACCTAACGCTATAACAGATATATAGTTTAAATAGTCAGAGACTTTATTATTTAGTGTGATAATAACATTTTAAAATTAACTATTTCAAAACGATCAACCTCTGCAACAGTGCAAGGTTTAAAACTAGAGCACACATAAGTATGAAATTCTATGAAAATGTTCATACATGTGCATTTCACAGAATTCTACGTCATTCATAGAATTTCATTCTTTACCATTCAAAATGGTGTTTGTATTTTACACACACGGACTGCAACCATTCTTTAGTTTATGTAGCGGCGTGATCACGCTACATTAGCAATGACGAAGAAATGCAGGATCCACGAAAAGTACAATATGTAAACTTTACGCAGACGTGACGTCGCACTACGTCAAGCTAATATCGAGGCGAAAATGTATGGAGACCCTGACTCACGATATCGAAGTTTTCTACGCGCTCGCATAAACATAAATTCCAACATCCAACAGTTCTCGAGCACAGACCAGACACTTAGCTTGGCAGAAGTACTTCCCTTTTCACTGAATACCCATTATTTTATTTTATTTTTATTTTATTTATTTGGGACAACAAACAGTTAACACAATTAATATTATTTATGAACTATGACTATTACACGGTGAGTGAAGAGAAGAGATCTTGCCTCAACATATCTTTTCAATAACGAAAACAACGGAACTTTTAATGGCTTTGAACTGATCGCTAATGGGCGGAATGTCGAGATAAAAATGTCACTAAAAGAGCTACGGAGTTCTTTCTATAAAACTACCGCAACTTTAAAACAGCCATCCTCGTGCAAGTAAGTAAGCTGAATTCTGGAGTAGGTAAGTAAACTTGTCAACTTTCTACTCCGGTAAAGAAAAGTTAGATAACGTGGTCACCAATATGTTATTTTGTGTCAGAGTCCGAGATGTCATTATGCGTAGTCACAATATGTCATTTTGCGTCAGAGTCTTAGATAATTATGTCATTATGCGTATGTCATTCTGCGTGGTCTCAATATGTCAAGTCCGAGATATGTCATTATGCGTATGTCATTCTGCGTAGTCATAATATGTAATTTTACGTCAGAGACATAGATATGTCATTATGCGTGTAATTAAAGTTAGTTTGCGAAGTGCTCCTACTTATCTACAATACATAAACCTACTGTGGAGAATTTAATTACAAACTATCACATTAAAACCGGTTAAAAATGAAGATTTATTTTTTTCATGAAATTGCAGTTTCAGTTCAGTTTGATCCATTTCAGGTGGCAGATAATTTAATGTATTTTTTCACAAAAACTGAATACGGTCTAGTATTGTCAACATTAAACTGAATTTACATTATAAAACTAGTTACATAATTTCATGCATGATGAAACTTATTTCATAAAACTTGTTTCAATACCCGTGACAGATAGAAATTGTGTGACTAACTAGACTATATGCATACTTACAGATTTATTTATAAAACAATAATAACCTCGCAGGAGTAGTATAGATTAGTAACATCATAAACGACATCGTTTGTTCTACGACTTTTCGTAAAATTCGACTTTCGATACAATTGTCCAAACAGCTGATAGGGTTTTGTATGAAAAAGTCGAAGAGGTTTTTTTCTTTTTCAGAAAAGTCGCAGAACAAGCATTGCTGTTTATGATGTTAGTAATCTTTTCCTGCGAGGTTATTAGTGTTTTACAATTAACTCTGTATATTTTAATTTATTTAAAGTTCCCGTCCCAAGAACAGAACTCCCAACACTGCGTTAAATTTTTCGTTTCCAACTAAGTAGTAGAAATTCGATAAAAACCAACTCTTAATAGCAGATGATTTATAGATTCACATCATACGTATATCATACATAATAATATGCGTGATGTTGTTCTTCCATTAAAACAATGTCATCCACTGCTCGCAGCAGACTTGTTAACTATGAAAACATCACCAGTTGTACGCAACTGCAGGAGATAGCTTAATTGTTCCCGTACAATATTATTCCAAGACGGTATTATAAATAGGTACCCTTTACTTGAATAGCAGTAATACTTGAAAAAATCTACTCTCTACTCTATATGAGATATTACTAGGTTAGAGACAATCTCAGATTGCTTAAAAAACACTCTGAATGACTTTGTTTACATGTCAATTAGATTAGGTAGGTGAACACTGATTGTTGTGTTGCACGTAGTACTGACTATGGCCCGGTTTGGCCTCAGATTGCCCATAGGTAATTTATATTTGTGCGCGTGCACAGAAAACCTCTCTTCTATCTCCTTTTTTACACTTGTGCCATGAGTCACTGCTTTAACGCACCATCGTACCTCAAAATTGTCAAATCAAGTCTCTACAAAATGTGCTTTTATATTTTATGCTTTCTAGCATGTTTAATTTAGAAATTCCACACTGGACTGATTTCCATGGATTCAAGTTTTCGTACTCTTCCAGCCACCGTCATATACGAGTATATAGAGTCTGTCTACAAAGTCTGTTTACATGGGTAATTTCAAAGGTAATTTTATTACCCACCTAAATCCCCAACCACCCCACCAATACCCATTTAAATAAATAAATATGTTTACAATCAGAATTTTGACAGCACCAACAGGGTTACCTTACCAGTATAAGTTTTTATAAATAATTTAATAATTTCTCATGTAAACAGACTTTTTAGACAGACTCTATATCGATTCTATTCTCCTAACTTTACTATACAGAGTTATTTGTAAAACACCAACAACCTCCCAGGAGTAGATTACTAACACCATAAACAACAGCATTTGTTCTACGACTTTTCCGAAAACCGACAAAAAGTCGATATTTTTTGTCTGTTTTCGGAAAAATCGTAGAGTAAATATTGTTGTTTATGATGTTAGTAATCTACTCCTGCGAGGTTGTTGATGTTTTACAAATAATACCCTGTATACCTATAGAGGTATATAGGCTGGAAAAATCATAGGAAGAGTTGAAAGCTTTTGAGTGTTTCGTGTGGAACGATTTAACAGTGAGATTCACTGGTGCACACGCGAAAAGTAAAATTATCATTTCTTTCATCATCACAGACAAGAAAATATCCAAAAGAATTTACATGAACATAAATTTCAAACATAGAAATGACTCCCTTTGGCACATGCAATGTAAACCAAATAAATCAGCCCTTTATGAGATGAAACGCGCGCGATGTGTCATATTAGTAAAACAACTTCAAGGCAATCATACACAATAAGATAAAAAAAAAATACTGCGGAAGCTTGAATGAGTTGTGGAATAAACTACTTCTGGATTAAAATAATAATAACTATTCAACAATGTAATAATAATTATCATTATTAATTTATCAATTACTATTTAGCAATAAGGCCGCCTTTTGTGTGCTTTTGTTCTGTTAAATTATGTTTTCTTGTTTTCTATGTGTTCTGTATTTGTGTGCAATAAAGTGTTTTATTATCATTATTCATTTTGATTCCGATATGATAGTCGCATTTCTTAGTATTCCGCCCTCCTCATTTCCCTATAACTACTAATAATTATTATAGTTTCTCCCTCCCTAGTTTCAAACTATGTTTTAGGTTAAGGTAATATCAACTCTTCAATTCTATTGATAGTTAAAATTTTAACGGTGAACTAATTGCTCCAATTTTCATGACGTCAAAAAGCTTCTCACTAAAATATTCAGTTCAGAGTGAAATACCTAATACATATCCATTTTCGATTGAATCATTAGCTGAACGGCGACAGTAGGTATTTTACATGTCTATATTTCAAACGTTGTTTTAACCTACCTAACCTAGCCTTACCACAAAGACTTTACACCAAATTTTCTGTAGGTAAAATTTTATTTATCTTTTTAAAAATGTATAGTATGTGAATAGAAGTTTCTCACACAGTATTTATCACATTTTACAGTATTTATTATACTCGTAACTTAGGTAGGTATTTCAATTTTCTGCACACAATAATCGTTAAAATACACAAAAACTACCTTTCAAGCAGGGATTGAAATACCGTTAAAAAAATAACGATATAAAAAAATAACGTTAAAAATACCGTTAAAACATTTTATCCGTAAATTTACCGGTAAAAATAACGTTAAAAATATTTTACCGGTAAAATTAACGTTAAATATAGCGTTAAATTTAGTACCGTTAAAATAATTGGTAAAAAATTAACATTATTAATTGGAATAACGTTAATTTTAAAGTAACGGTAAAAAAGGAAGAAATAACGTTAAAATTAACGTTATTTCAGTAAATAACGTTAAATTTAACGTTATTTCTCAAATTAACGTTATTTATTGACATAACGTTAATGTTAAAATTAACGGTAAAAAAAGTAAGAAATAACGTTATATTCAAAAATAACGTTAACATTCCCTGCTTTCAAGTAATATACATTGGACTTTAAACTTTCAAAAGGTAAATTCTATTCAGTAGTAGCTCTCAAAACGTACAAAAGGAGTCCATCGTTAAATTTTCAAAAAAGGCTAAAATAAAGTGAAAACTCCGTATGAAGCTTTCCTTTGTATGATGTTTCTAGTGGGTGAGTACTATGATGTCATGTTTTGACTTGTTTACCTTTCCACGGTTCAAACTAACTGTCCAGCTACAAATTATGTTGTGTTATTTTTTTTTAATACCTTGCGAGGAATTTTCGTAAAGCTTCGCAAGTACAAGAAAACCAATATCAATAATTTTTTTGTTGAATATTTAATTAATTTGAAAACAATGCGTGGTTACACAATCACATTATATCAAGTTATTTCGAATTCTGTAAAATTATTCAGTTTTTAGTTTTTACATTTCAGCGAAGTTCAGTCATAATAACTTTCGGTTTTTAGGCCTCAATGTATCTTTACATACAATTAGTACCTAATAGCTGAAAAAAGTATTAAATACCCGTGGGTGAAACAAATATCATCCAATAACTTACTTCTTATTGTACTTCCAAACTAAAAAAAAACTTATTATAAGTACTTAATTAATTAGGTACCTTTAGAAAAATCCGAATCAACGCCGACACCAATCAACACTAAACATTTACACCACTAAACAAATTTATCCACAATTAATAACTAGCAGAAAAGAAAAAAACTTTCGGCAGTTTCCGAGCGCGCGGCCGACCGTTTGGGCGGGCGGGACGACCGAAGCAGCCCAAACATAAAGCAACACTGACTCGAGTCGCGAACCGAATATCACGACTCTTTAAAAAGCCAATTTATTATTTCTATTCCTCAATTCGGACCGATCAATGCGCTTCTAAAAATGTCAATTCTAAAGATTCTTACCTACTTTCACGATCAAAGAAATTCGCTAAATGTTTTTGTGCCTCTGCACTTTGCCCTTGCAATTTCTATGAAGAATAAGTTCAGTAGCACACTGAATCTTGGCTGGAATTCAAAATGAGTGTCTGAATAGTCAATCTAGTCAATTAGTGCAGAAGTAACGAGAGCTTTCAATGTAGGTACGACGTGATTATTTTGAATTTATATATTAATCGCACCTCCTTCGAAAATAAGTTTAGACTTGGCCACCTGCTATTGCTAGCTAATGTTTTAGTGTCTAAATGTTGATATCCATTGAAAGTACGTTTAAAGAGCTTTCAATTAATAATTGTTTGATTTAAATAATTATTAATTTTTTGTTAATTACGCTTTAAAGCGTTATTGCTTGCGCCGCCATAAAAGGGAAATAAAAGGGGTCAATTCAGGAAATGCGGGTAAATTCGCTATCGAGATGCATGGAGAAAACACACTTCAACAGTTCAGTTAAAAAAAGAATACCCAATATGGATACTTATTACCCATGAAGTTGCTCAAATATTGCAAAAAATGAGGCAATGTTAATGTTGCTCGGAAACTGAAAAGAAGTATGAGGGGGGAAATATTTTCCGTTATAACTACTGCCCCAGGTAGTAGTACCTACACCCAGTACCTACACCGAGGGGTAACACTGGTAGATAAAAATCCCATGTTATTACTGGTAGTAAAGCTAAGGGTTTCTTAGGATGACGTGACGGTGCCGTCATATTACGGCTGTAATTTAGCGGCGTATAACGTTGTCTATGTAAACAATACGGCGCGATTTCCTAGAGAGCGGTGCTGGACACCGTAAAGTCAAATAGTCTTTTTACGTCCGTAAAATTACGGCCACTATGTGACGGCACCGCTTTCTTAGGAAACTCTTGTAGGGCTCTTTGCTAGTATAAACTTCAAATTCAAGTACCTAATCCCGAAGTAAATTGAACTCGAAACGGGAATGACCTTTAGTCAAAACCAAATACATTTTCAAAACAGACAGCAATTTACTAGAGGTATATTGTATCACTATTCGTGCCGGTAGTGTTTAGAATGTAGCAGTAAATATGAATGAATGAATGAATGAAGATAATTTATTTCACACACTATAACAATGCATACAACACTATAATAATGCATACATGAAAAGAAAAACAGAAACTAAACATTTAGTTATCCAAGTTGTTAGTTAATTGTCCAAGCATTTATTTATTATTATTTATAGTTGCTACTTTAGAATTGTGAGCAGTGCTACAGTGGCGAAAAAGTCCCGGCTCAGCATATGTTACGGCGTTGATGTTGGAGCCATAACGCTGTTTTTCAGACGGAGGCTATAATATATACACATACAAACACACACGACAACATACACACTATCAGAGTCGCACATTTTTATTTTCACCACTTATAAATTCTTCTCTCATGAGCTTGCTTATACTTTCTGGGACAGAACGGAAAGAATAAATCACAACGAAAAATATATTATTAAGAAAATGCAATAAAATAGTTATTAGGTAAAATCAATTTCATTAGCAGAATAAATTAAATAAAAACAAAAAATAATAAAATCGATTAATTAATAAATAAAAAATAAATAAAACGCAATAAAATTCATACAAATTAATTAAAATGCATAAATAAGATTGTAATTTAACAAGAACTAACGATACATCGGTATTTAGCGACATTAAGGAGTCTTAACTGAATAGAAAGCAGATGTTTTTTAAAATTATTTTTAAAAGCAACCTTACTCTTTAAAAGCAAATATATTCATTCGGTTGCCGTTTGTTTTGCCAAATAAAACGGAAACCTGTGCTGCTTCTGTGGACACCATCTGTTTGCTTGCTAAAGCCTTTTAAAACTATTTAGAAACTATAACACAATATATATCACCTTCTATCATTACAATGATCGAAGAATATCACATGTTTCCCTTTAGACGCTCGCCTTATGAAAAGTTATCATGAAATGGAAAAATATTCTAGTGTTTTTATGAAAACACTTTTGTAATGCTACCACAGAAAATGCTACACAGTTGGATGAAATGCTGTGATAGTAAATTACAAAATGAAATACGGCATAAAGTGGAATTTTTACGCTCAAAATAAGTTATTTAAGAAAATTCAGTGTAAATGGTATAACGTGGTTTTATCTCTGGCATCAAGCCATAATAATTAGTTTCAAAGAGAATGTAAAAAACTAGCGTTTTTGTTTCAGAACGATACTAATGACAGTGACCAAAGATAACGTAAACTAATCAAGTCTTTCAAGTGTGACATTTTTCAGTAGAACGATTTTATCAAGCGATCAGTTTTATTAAAAGTTTTATAGTTATTTTTATTTACACGGGAATATTTTCAATGGAGCTGGTATGTTGTAATTTTATTGATAAAACAGTAACACTTTTTTGCCATTCACCAAATTATAAGTAGATTTCGCTACCGATTTCGTCCGCCGCTGCAAAAATTCCTTGTTAGCAAGTGCTTACGAACAATGATATTAGAATTTTTCTTACGAAGATTTACTAATCTTAATCATACGGTTATTTTTTTGCTTTTCTGTTGTGGGCCAGCTTGTATTCTCTACCAAAGACAGGTAGGTATTGCTGTTTAAGCTTCGCCCACGCTTCCGTAGTGGGACAGTCACCGCCACCTACTCACTACAAGAAGGGATGCTATTTATATACTTTGTTGTATAAATGGTGATACAGATATTATTGGTAAATAATAAAGCTAATGTTATTATGTTCTATTCGTGCAGTGGCAAAAATCTTTGTGCAGTGGTATATTTTGATGGTTTATTTTTGTAGTTACAAAGTGAAATTTTCGCGCTGTAAATAGGTATTCTGTTGGATTAATAATTAGTGTAGAGTGTTGGAAATTGCCAGAATGTGGTAGATTACACCCCTTTTTGTCCTGTGTACCCTTGGCTCTTCCCTTGAGGGTATAGTGGAAAATAATTTCATCACTAGCCAGCCAGACTTCAAATCCTCGAATTGTTGTATTTCGTAGAAGTAACAAAATAATAAGACGAAAAAGGAGACATTTTGGGAAAAGCACATTTTGGGAAACACTTTTCTACTTCGGAGGGATACCTACCTATCCATCAGATCAGGCATTTTTTTAATGTACTGTTTTTAATGTACATAAGGAAGGTCTGTACCCACTGCGGGGGTACCCACTGCGGGGGTACAGACCTTCCTTATGTGTGGATAAGGAGGACGGGCCATAGCCCACCACGCGGGCCGAATGTGGATTGGTGGGTGTTAACGACTGCAAATGTAGTCGGGACCAACGGCTTAACATGCCTTCCGCAGCACGGAGGAGCTCGAGATAATAAATTTTTGGTCACCCATCCCATGACCGACCCTTACGAACGTTGCTTAACCTCCGCGATCGCTGGGCCAGGCGCTAAACCACTGCGCCACCGAGCTCCTGATACCTATCTCTACCTCATACCTACCTACATTGGTCATATTAGATCAACCGCACATGTTTAGGCGGGTCCAGTACTTGGTTTCGAATGACGCTGTAGCGACACACGTTGTGGCGAAAAAATGTCAGCGTGGTACGCTGGAGCGAAAAATCATTGGAGCGAAACCCACTCGGTCGAATGACACGACAGCGACAAACTTTTTGGCGAAATATAGTTGTATGCGAGTCTGAAACTCAAAAGGCAGAAAAATTCCTTCCTGATCACGCTGCCTAAAAATCAAAATGTCTACGAAGCAAAATGCCTAAAACGCAGAATGTCTAAGCAGTAATTTGCCTAAGGATTAAAAGGGTCTAAGTTTCAAAACATCCATGTCGCAAATTGTCCTACCTGTACGTACACAGTATATATGTTACCGGAAACGTATGATACCTCGAGGGGGCTCTAGGGGGGCTCGAGGGGGCTTGTGATTGCTCGAGGGGGCTTGTGAGGGTTCGAGGGGGCTCCGGGGTTGCTCGAGGGGGGCTTGAGGGGAGCTCGAGGGGTCTCAAGGGGGGCTCATTGAGTTTGGAATCGAAGCTGTAGGTCCCGCGTATAGCATTTTAGGCAAAGGCAAAGTACCTAGGCATTTTAGACATTTTGCGTTTTAGTCATTCTGCAAGTTAGTCATTCTGCATTTTAGACATTTTGCGTTTTAGTCACTCTGCATTTTAGACATTTTGCGGTTTAGTCATTCTGTAAGTTAGTCATTCTGCGTTTTGGTCATTTTGCCCTCTTAGTCTATTTGTTTTTTTGGCAGTGTGATCAGGAAGGGAAAAATTTAGGACTAGTTTGTAGGCAGGAATTATTTCGTATTAGCTATTGATTTTGTTTGTATATAAGAAAAGGTAGTAAGCTTATCTAAATGGGATATTATTACAGGAGTTAAATAAAGTGCATGCGACACTTCTAAGCTTATAATGATTAATAATTTTTGACATTTAATAAAAAATATTTTGGTAAAGACGAATGATAATTTTGTAGGTACCATGGGCAACAGCGTCGCTTAACCACTCCTAAGGTTAAAATCGCTTGCACGCCGCGCCGTCACAACATACATTTAGTTCGTACAGGGCCGATACGCGCGCGCACGAATCTTGTTGCTAACTAGTTAAGCGACGCTGTTGCACATAGTAGTACTCAAAATATAACCTTTTGTTTTGTTGATTTTTCAGCAACTAGCTTACAATTATATTTCACCACAAAGTTTGTCACTGTCGTATCATACGACCGTGTCGGTTTCGCTCCAATGATTTTTCGCTCCAGCGTACCACGCTGACATTTTTTCGCCACAACGACTCACAACGTGTGTCGCTACAGCGTCATTCAAAACCAAGTACTGGACCCGTTTAGGCCGTAGCCCTGTGTCCCGCTCTTGTACGCGCAATAATAAACAAAAGAAGCGAAATCCGCTTTGAATCTGTTTGTTTTCGCGGCGTGCATACCCAATGAGACATAACAATACACCGGTCAGGGCTTCATGCACGATTTATTACAAAAATTGTGTCTCTAAACATCATAGTTGTCTACACGGGCTACATGAAAAATTGCAATACAATGCCAAACAATGTTCACAGGCTCAGCTTACTTTAAAATGTGTCATAAGATTTGTAACATACCTACCAGAAATTGTCAATCACAAAAAGTTATTGAAAATATTACTTCTACTTACCTATCAACAAAATCTGGTATTTGTAGGATCTGGCATTTGTCGGCACTTGTTGAAACAGTTATATTATCTCCGTCAGTCTAACAATTTGGAAAATAATTGCCAAAAGCCAGTCTAACAATTTGGAAAGAAAATGTCCAAACAGTTCGACTATCCAACTAGTAGTATAGTAGTAGGACTGCATGGAATAAAATATTTACTCTAGAGTACATACTTAGTAGTATAACACCCTCTTCGAAAGAGCTTTATTTGAAAGAACATAGTTCAGGCACAGAATTAGTATAGTACGTACAGGTGTGGTTCCATAAAATATTTACAGAGATCGCCAGCAGTTTTTTCATAATCCTGAAAAATATCAATTAACCTATTTAGGTTTTTACGGACGGATACGGACCACCGCACGAGTTTTTACAGATTTTCGGGCATAACTTCTTTGTTTATGAACCGATTTAGATGATTCTTTTTTGAAAGGGTATATTTTAGGAGTGGTCACATTTTTCTTATTCTAGTTGCAGCTTACCGAAATCGCGAACACAATAGGTACTAAAATATTTAGTTAATTACTTCTAAGACCGATCGTAACTTTTTTGTCACATTATAATATGTACCTACTACTAAAGCACAAAATAGTCAGTCTGTTAGTTTGTGACTAAAGTGTAAATTTTCAGTCAGCTACTTCAAGACTAACCGTAACTTCATCCTATTAAAAAGCTAGTCTTTCTTGAAAATATGTCTGTTTTAAATCAAAATTCACCAGAGAATTAAATAAAAGATACCTATCAAAAGTCGCTCGTCTACTCATTAAGTAAATGCAAAAGCCACCCATCTGTGTTAAATGGCAATTTGACATACCTTCGCAACGCACATTGTCTAACACTACAAGTTTCTCCAAAAAAATTAACCTTTAAAAGTTTCATACTGATTTAGCAGCCTTGTGGTTCGCCCACGTAATTGTCTGAAAAGACGAAGAAATCTGTCTCGCTGAAATGCGACGTCCAAGTCTTATGTCGTTTTTATTATAATACGATTATAACAACCTTTATAGACATTTTATTAGTACAGGCACAGAATTGATATTAGTACTACGGGTAAATAGTGTGCATAGACTTGTTATATTACTAGATAGTGTGTTAATAGTTACCTAATATTATTCATGAGATTTAATCAGATCCTGGATTGATATTTTTTATAGTAAATATGTACATTGACCAATCCTTGATACCAATGTATGTAGAAAGTGTATTTGTAAAATATTTTACGTATTTCAAATCCCGCGAGGATAATTTACTTCCTGCTATTAGGTCAGTCCAATTACAATCGTTCTAATATAAAGTTATTTTTTTTTAATGATATTACCAAAACTCATATGGATTCCATTTAAATAAAACTAACCTAGTTAAAAGTCATTTTAATGAAAGAAAGCAAAAATAAACAATATCGTTTATTTAGCAGATTCAAAAAATTTTGTTAATAATTATCGATGACTACTTATTTTACTATTTTGTATGATGCAGAAGAGATGCTTTGCTGTTCATGAAACTGCAGTCCCAACTAAATCTTATTAGGTACGAAAAAATCTATATCAATATATGACTTGTGAAAAAAGGAAGCTTAAAGCAAACAAACCAAATTTGAATTACAAAGCTCCGAATCCAAAACCCATACTCGTACGAGCTAGCTTTAAAACAAGCAACTAATAAAAACAACGGATTATAATACAAAGGAGCGTTGTTGGAGAGCCTGCCTCCTGCCTGACAGAGTTCTTACAAATAAGTTTGTTGAAAGACTGAATTTATGTGTTAAATGTTTCTATAGTATAGGCTGCTCTCTTAATGAAAAATTACATACTACAACTTTTTATATCTTTTATTCTTTTTTTAAACGTCTCGTTAAAAATCTTTATTGTCTAGCTAGATTTTGTATAAAGGATTGTCCTCTGTTTATTTTGTTCAGTAAACCTGTCATCTAAAAGGGGTCTAATAAAAAGTCAACATTTGATGAAACATTTCTAACAAACACTGATATGTAACAGAAACCCTTAGAAAACCCTAAAATAGTGACAGAGACATGAATATAAAAACTTTGCAATTAATTTCATATAGAATCATAATTTGAGATCGACACTCATTATAAATTCTTTTTCAGATTTGGTAAATTAAACGTACAATATCAAGTTTTTAAAAACTGCTAAATGTGAATTAATCAACATGTTACAAAAACCCCTAATAATATAATAAGTCTATGCCTAATGCCGAATATGGTTGATAGAGACCATCAAACTGAACAATTTTTACTATGGGACCAAGCTGAAATCGCGAAAAACCATCAGTGAAATAAATGTATGAAACCGCTGATTTGTTTTTCGCGATTTCAGAGTCGGTCTCATAGTAAAAGTTGTTCAGTTTGATGGTCCCTATCTACCATATTCGGCATTAAGGGTTGTTTTGTAACACGTCGTATAAAAGGTGGCCTCGAAGTCTCTTCAAACAGTCACCCGTATGTGAAAGTAGTAAACACACAAACAGACTGGAGAGGGCCATTAGTGAGTCGGCGTTTAAGCGACTCCATAGTTTTCGCGAGCAACGAGCCATCTCAATAAACATCGTTACAGTAGATCTTCCGCAATCGTACTATATAAGGGGTTTAAAATATAAAAAAAAACGTTTTGTATGGAAAATTTTAAAGGATTCGCATTATCCATAACATTTTCTTGATTTATTTAACAACCATGAACGCTAATGTTTTATAACTTTTATAGAGAAAATGTTTAAACACTCAGCTAACTAATAAAATTTTAAGATACTTTTTGAAGTGAAAACTTCTTTAGCGGCGTTGTACGCTTTTTTGTAATGGGGAAAATATTTTAAACTCGCGTCAGTAAGAATCACGTGACCCTGGTCGAAAATTCGTAAGACGGATGTGACGGATGGAGAGTAGATATCCGGCGGCGGAAGTATCCCCTTCTACGGGGCGCGGTGAAAATGGCGGCGCGTCATTTCAAGACGTAAACACTTGTGTCACCATAGCAAAGCGCTAATTTTTTAGTTCAATGTCAAAACTCTAGATTTTCTGACTTTCGTACAATACTGTTCTGTATTCTTAAATTCAAATGCAGAGTAAATTCGTAAAACCGTGCAATCCGTGCAAAATTATTCCCTAACCATTACAAAATATCAAAAATGCACAACGTTAATATTCAAGTTTTCACTTCTGCCGGCACTCCCGGAGTGCAACCCGATTGTTTTTTATCTTAAAAGTGATTCCTTTTTTCTTTAGCAGAAATGACGACATAATTCATTGTAACTTAGCCGATACTTATTTTTAACTTATTACTTTTTAGGGTTCCGTACCCAAAGGGTAAAAACGGGACCCTATTACTAAGCCTCCGCTGTCCGTCTGTCTGTCTGTCTGTCTGTCTGTCTGTCACCAGGCTGTATCTCAATTTTCACAGATGATGTATTTTTGTTGCCGCTACAACAACAAATACTAAAAACAGAATAAAATAAATATTTAAGGGGGGCTCCCATACAACAAACATGTTTTTTTGCCGTTTTTTGCTCGATATTAATAACGACAACAGGTAGACAGTTGAAATTTTCACAGATGATGTATTTCTAATGCCGCTATAATAATAAATACTAAAATCAGAATAAAATAAATATTTAAGGGGGGCTCCCATACAACAAACGTGATTTTTTTTGCCGTTTTTTGGTATGGAACCCTTCGTGCGCGAGTCCGACTCGCACTTGGCCGGTTTTTTAACGTTCAGGAAAAAATTACAGAAATATTGTTATTGCTAAAGTGTGTCGTTATGATCATAATTCGAAATAATAACAAGTAACCGAAGCATATTTAACCAAAGACCGGAACCGCTTACCGTTAAAGAGGTTTTTGATTGGGTTTTGATTTGATTTGTTTTTGAGGGGATTTCATAGACTTGTTTTCAAAAACCCTATCAATACGGTAACCCTATCAATACAGTAACCCTATCGAAAGGATAATCCAAGTAAGGACTTACCGAATACGAAAACCCTATCGGGGAAACCCTATGAAGGCATTATGAAGGGGTTTTAAAACGTGTTCAAGCAATTTATACCTAGTCCCACCCACCTGGGCCGAAGGACCGGAACCGCTTACCGTTAAAGGGGTTTTAATTGGGTATTTCATGAACCACTAACCGTTAAAAGGGTTTTTGATTGGGTATTTCATAGACTTATTTTCAAAAACCCTATCAATACGGTAAGCATGACGTCGACTAACCCTAACGAAAGGGAAACCCTATCATTTGGTAAGCTTTTCAATAGGGTTTCCCTATCAATTGGGTTAACCAAAAAAAGGGGTTTTCCGGTCCCTGTATTTAACATCATAGAAGATTGAGAGCCTACTCTGTGTGTGAGAAAAAAATCAGCAACTTCATACTAACCCCTATTATTAACATAGCTCGTTAGTCGTTACTCATAAACATACTGAACCACCTAATTGAATTAACTTGATTATAAATGTATTGCGTAATTCTTTATTTCTTTCTCTGCAGAGAGGATAGCAGGGAGACCACTAATGAGTTTATGTGCGCTGACGAGCTCCGCTCGACGTCTGTTGGTCGCCGTTCCGACCACTATCCGACCGCTACACGACCGTGCGTCTGACATTCGACCAACTATACCACTCGACAGCTGCAACACTGCTGCTACTATTGTTAGCGCGTTATGTGCTATATATTCAACTGCTTTGGATGGACGCTCGACCTTATACAAAGGTGTGTATACATTTTTATTTAGAACTAGCGGCCCCCCAGACGAAGTCTGCGTGGAAATATTTTTTGCTATCCCTCGAGAACAATACTTTTTTTCCGGATGAAAGGTACTCTATGTCCTTCTCTGTACCCTTGACAACGTGTATGTAAATTTCATGAAGTTAGGTTCAGTAATTAAGACATGAAGGCGTTAACGACCAAACGGACTTTCACATTTATAATATTAGTAATGATAAGGATACTAGGCGAAGCTTTTTTAAATAAATTAAAGTAAAAAAAAAAGAAAAACCTCCTTTAAAAAACCTTAAAACCAAAACAAAAACCGCATCAAAATTGTCTCTAAAAAGCAAGAAATAATTTTCAAATCATAAGATACGAGATACGCATATCAATTTTAATAAAACACGTCTATTGAAGTCGGGTGGGGCTGGAGGATGAATTTTTATTTGTTCTAAAAGCCCAACCCAACTTCATTAGACGTGTTTTATTATTGACCACCCTTAAGGTATTCCCTTTCCAACAAAACAAGAATCATTTAAATTGGTTCATAAACAAAGAAGTTATGTCTGTAGATCCGTAAAAACTCGAGCAACCAGTATTTTCAGGATTACTCGAAAACTACTGAACCGATTTCAAATTTTCGAAAAACGGGACCAACTTGGGAACAAACCTGATGAAGTAAGGTTTAAATAATTTCAATCGGTTCAGCCGTTTTTGTGTAATAGGTGGACATACACAAAAAAAAACAAATATACAGATGAACATAGAACCTCGTTCTTTTTTGAAGTCGGTTAAAAATAAGTATTTCGCGCAGTCAAATCAGGGGCCCTATTTTGAAATCGCTCGAAGCCAGTCGAGCGATTCAAAAATAGGGTCTCAGGTAATTTTAGCCTTTTATAACTTTATCTATAATGGCAATTATTAATAGTTGACATATTCACTTCTCAAGCTTACGCGCTCACTAGACATGAAATAAAACAATTTTTAACGGATACTAGCGCGGTTTTATTGAAAGTACTTTGGAAATTAGTTGGTATTTGGTTTGATTTTTGGTTTTACCGACGTTTTGGCAACTTTGCAGCTGCCGTGGTCACGGGGGACTGAAGCTACCCGTGAGTCTACCCTCAAGCGATGAATTTTTTAAGACGTTCAGAAATTAATATTTAACAAAAAAAATTGGTTTAAGTTAATTTATAATTAAATTTTGTGATTTAATTAATGCTAAAAAGAGAAAATCTACTGAAACTACCACCATTTCTTAAAATTGGGAGGCCCCTTCAAGAAAGAAATGGCGAAAGAAAACTTGGAGAGGAAAGCCGACCTCCGTCTTTTATATTTATTAATTAATTTGCAAAAGGAACTAACCGTATCATTAGATCTTGCAGTACCAAATACCAACTAATTACCAAAGTACTTTCAATAAAACCGCGCTAGTATCCGTTAAAAATTGTTTTATTTCATGTTAATAGTGTTAACATGATAGATTTTAAGCTACTGTCTTGAAACCAGTGCCCAAGATGTGCGACTAATGTAGACTAATGAAGATGATGACTATAATATTTAATTCTATGATATTCATCTTATCTTTATTATCGCCTTCTTCAGCCGCATGGTGCCCAATGCGGGGTTTGGGTACTGATAGGCCTCCACAACCTTCACCAGTTTTTTCTTTTTTTTATGGACGACAAGATAGTGCTTGGCTTTCATCTCCTGATGCTAAGTGACGATAAGGTAAAAGGTGGAAGTGCACAAAATACCTGGAATCCTCATCACTGAGGAACTGGCTATCTTACTTCTAACTGCCGGAACACAACAATTTTTAAATTGTTGTTATGGCGTCAGACTTATGTGAAATGGTGGTAGCTAGCCAA
This sequence comes from Agriphila geniculea, assembly GCA_943789525.1. NCBI lineage: Eukaryota > Metazoa > Arthropoda > Insecta > Lepidoptera > Crambidae > Agriphila > Agriphila geniculea. The sequence goes on along the minus strand of OX038879.1, from coordinate 8,062,839 downwards.
GTAGACTTGAATTAAGCCCTACCACCAACCAAACCGAGTACACCTGAGAATCGAACCCGAGACCTCTGCGTCTTACACAGGTGGGCGAACCACTAGACCACAGAGGCGGTCAGTAATTAAGATACAAATGAATACTAAGATGAAAATGGAGGTGAATGCTAACTCCGCCTCTAAAATTATAAGCTTATTTTCTTTCTCGAAAAATCACATTCCATGTTCTCACGTGATTTTCCTGCAAATGGTATTTGAAAGCACGTTCGAGCTCCCGTAAAATGTATGAGGGAAGGGCAACTGAGCTTAGCACAAAGAATTTGAATGGGACTAACAATGTGGAAGGTGTGAGAAGTAATAAATTGTTTGATGAACGCAACGTGAGCAACGTGAACGTGAGCTGAATCCGGATTTTGAAATCAAACTGTTTACGTCACTGAGATTGAATAAAGTAAGGTGTCGTTTTTTTTTATTTTTATTTTTTTATTACTTGGACAATTTCACACAGCGTCATCTAGCCCCAAACTAAGCAAAGCTTGTAATATGGTGCTAGACAACTGATATACTACTTATATACTTTTTAAATATATACTTATTATACATAGAAACACCCAGACCCGTCACAGAAAATAAAATTCAACATTTCAATTTCTGCCCGGCCGGGAATCGAACCCAGGACCTCTTGCGTGGTAAGCGGCATGTTGACCACTGCACCACGCAGGTCGTCGTCGTTGTTTTATTTGATTGAAAAACTTTCTGTTAGTTGTATTTTTATTCACTCATCAAATTTTAAGAATGATGTTCAGTCCATGAAATTGAAAAACTTTCTCCATGAAACATGTGTCGAAATACGCCTCAAAATTTTGGTCATTCCTTACTAAACTGATCCCAGGATCTCTTTGATTTATATGGAAAGTCATTTTATTAGTCCCTTTATTTCTTAGAGAAAGTTGTTCAGTTTCATGGACTGAACACATTCTTAAGGAGAGAGAATAAAAAGACACTGAATACAATTTTAGCAACAAAATTAATAACTTCCACGTTTAATAAAAAAACTACTTTATTTATTTATAAAAAATACTAAAAGTACCTATTGAGTTTGCAGTTAAGTTGATTATGATTAAAAATATAAAATAGCATGAATTTAGTAATTGCTTGTTTGTTTTTGTTATCTACGACTAAGTAGATGTAGGTATTACTTAACAATGTACCTTCCACCATAATAATTTTGGATGTAACCATTATTTGGGAGAAAATCTATTAAGTATATTATTTTTTCGAGGACCTCGCAGTGGTTTAGCACCTGGCCCAGCGATCGCGGAGGTTAAGCATTAGTCGGTCATGGGATGGGTGACCAAAAATTTATTATCTCGAGCTCCTCCGCGCTTCGGGAGGCACGTTAAGCCGTTGGTCCCGGCTGCATTTGCAGTCGTTAACACCCACCAATCCGCATTGGGCCCGCGTGGTGGGTTATGGCCCGTCCTCCTTATCCACTCATAAGGAAGGCCTGAGCCCCAGCAGTGGGGACATTAAAAATGGCTGATGGACATACATACTTATTATTTTTTAATCCGAAAGTTTTCTTCAAAGCATGCAGTTTGTGGCACTCATTTAAAAAACATAGTTATTTGCCGTAGCAAATTAGCCCCAGACAACGTTCTAAAAATATTCTCAAACACAAATATTTTAGTAGATGTTAGTAAAAAATTAAAATTAATAAGCATTATTCAATTTCTTTATGAGAAGGTACTCTCGAAGATATCGAATAAAATTTTTAAGTTTTCATTGATGGAGAGAGAGAATTTTAATAATTTGATTTAGGATTCCTACGCTATTTGATAATCTAATTTCCGTTGGAATCTTTATATTAATACTAGAGATATTATCATTACATTTAATTTAAAATACTTCGCTCTTTAAATAGTAATAGTTTTTTTTTTTTCAGAAAATCTTCACCACGCATGTTATTTTTAAAACATTTGCTTCTTTTAAACTTCAGTCATATCTGTGATTTCAAAATAAAGTGATTTAACCAATGCTTTTCTGCTACGAGCATAATAGAATATAAAACTAATTGAAAGAATTATTATTGAAAATCTAGATTTAAGGCATTCACAATGCTATTTTTATATTAAGATAATTAATTTAATAGAAAAAATACTAGAAAAATCGACTGCTACGGGTGAGTAAATTTTTTCAAGTATTTTTTTATAATTATGATAATATTCATTATTATAATTATTTAATCATTATTTATATTTACTTATTTTTTTTTAATCATACCTACCATACCCCATTTTTCAATGGGATCTTAGAGCTATTTGGGATTGTAGGATACTTATGACAAATGAAAATTGCACAGAATTTCGGTGATCCTTTGTAACATAAGTCCTTCAAATAGTAAATTATATAGGTTTAGAAACACAATACTAAACAATATAAACATAAAACTGTACAACAACCAATAAAGCTAGAAACTAATTTGATTTGTTATGGAACCAAAATTGTTTGCTTATAACATTAAACGACAAGAGTTGAAAAGACAGAGTACTCACTCAGAAAATCAATTTATAAAATTACCGGTGTGGAATAGCTACTAATATGCTTTCACTTTGTTTGATATTTTGATAAAACAGCAATTTAGTTAAATTAACTAAATTCTTAGGAATAACAAAGTCATTGGTTAATAGTACCTTTAGTAGGAGGTAGCGGTGTAGTGCCTCGGAAAATTCCTGACTCCCATAAGTAAATGTTAAAATCTAAAAAATCTTTGTTTTTTTTCTAAGTGATTTTCGCTGTCACATTTTGATGAAATGCCATAAGTCCAAGTCTCCGAAAGATCCTAGAGATCTTAAGGGGCGGTAATAGGAAAACATGGTTTGCGCGGGCCAAATTTTAATATAGAAAACGTAAATCTTTAGCCACCAAAAAAATCATACGACAAGCTAAAGAGTTTATCTAGTTGCTACAAATATTAAATTGCGTATAAACTTCACAGTTGATTGTAAAAAATAATCAGAATATCATCAAAAGCGCTTGTCGCATGCCATATTTTTGGCGTAAATAATAGCGTAAACGTATTGAATTCTACCTCAAAATACACTTTAAAGTACTGTGCAGTTGCTCCAATAACTTTTTTTCAAGAAAGATAATTGTGCTAAAGATAATGATGAAAAAACAACGAAATACATTGAAAACGTGCAGAAGTGAGGTTATTTTCCGTACTCTTTACACGTAAAGAAAAAGACAGAGACAAATGATTTCGCATATCGGAGCCTTAAATTATCATAATAATATATTTCATTATATCTTTCTTCAGACACATATTGAACCGATTTGAACCAGAAACACGATTCAGTGATTTTGGAACGATACATTTTAATTTCGAAAATACCTCCTGAATATTCTTAAAATAAAAATTATTTAGAAACACATTAGGTATTTAAGTCAAAATTGTTTTAAATAAGTTGTATCATCAATATTCAGTATCGTGTTGAAGCATTTCTCTTTAATCGCTAAAGTTATTTACTACGAAATGATTTAGTGATTTGTGCACCAAATCTGAGGAATCGGTCTCGCTCCCACGCTCGTCGTTTCCTCATTGCTATCTTGCTTTTTTTAAATAACTCCTTAATGACTTAGTAACAGTAGTGCCAAGGAAAATTCCTGGCAGCTGTAAATATTTAAAGGAGATGTCCCAGCGTTGCCCCAGTTTCATTTTATTTAATTACTTTCATAATTAAAAAATGCTAATAACATTTTATTAAGGTGATACATATAGTATCAGTCAAGAATTGTTTTATATTTAGAAAAACAATTACAAAAACATTAAGTTGTTTTCTGAATCATTTTGTGAAAAAAAATTAAGTAAATAGTACTACCATGACAAAAAATTGTGATTTAAAAGCGTTTTAACTTAAAAATCCTATCTTTTAATGCAGAAAATAAATATTAATCTGATTCTAGAGTAAAATACCTACTCTGACATACTACTTTGGTTAAGACGCGATAGACTTTCATTTTTTGAGAATGGTGAGGCAAATGTCATAGGCGCGATGGGACATGTCCTTTAAAACATCTTTGATTTTTCTAAGCGATTTTCATTTGCATAATTAAGTATTTGGCCTTCAAACTTAAATGTTATTAGTAAACTCGTATAGAGTTCAAATAAATAAATACTGGACAACATCACAAACGTTTCCTGCCCCATATATTACAATTTCGAGGACTTTTCATTGCGATTATTATAGGAAAAAGCCTTTTATAATTAAAAAGAATATATCGATGAGAAGTTTATCATCATAATCATTTATTTATTTGCTTCAAACATGGTCAATAAGATGGAAAGTAAAATTAGTATGTACATTATCATGTTTCGCCTATAACTAAGCATGCAAATTTATACAATCTTGTTAAAATTTAAAATAATATGTCAGATTATTATACCTATGTCAAATAATAAATATTAAATTACAATTGAAATGTCTAGATATTGGATGCATTTAATAAATACAATTACAATTTAGATTAGGTACAGTTAATTACTTACTTATATTAAAACAGCCATATCTACTTACCATGCCTATGTGGTGTCTTTATTACGATATGGCTTGATAATTTGGGGTAATAGTACAAATGTCAACAGAGCTTTTATTGCTCAGAAAAAATGTGTACGAGCTATATGTGGTGTTCCCCCACTCACATCCTGTCGTGCGTTATTTCCGCGTCTGGGCTTGCTGACTCTGCCATCACTTTACATATTTGAAGTGTGTGTATTTGTGAAGCAAAACATGAAACTATTTAAGAGAGCATGTGAAATCTATCCCCGAAATACCAGAAATCCAAATAGATTAGTACTGAAAGAACCACCTCATACATTTCAGTATTCTAAGAGCTGTCTCACTATGTGCGTAAAATTGTTTAATAATATACCAGAAAATATGAAATCTTTAAATATTATTCATTTCAAAAATTGTATGTATAAATGGCTATTAACGGAAAATTTTTACGACATCAAAGAGTTTTTATTGACTTACGACATCGAAGAGTTTTAGTTGTAAGTTGTTGTTTTGTATTTATTATTATTACACACACACACACACACACACACACACACACACACACACACACACACACACACACACACACACACACACACACACACACACACACACACATACACGCACAAACACATACACACAATCACCACACACACATTTAATCCTACAATTCTTACGTTTTTTAGACGCTTTACTTGCGCTTTACAACGCTCTAAAAAATGATGTACGGAGGAAGCACCAACTCTTAAAATACAGGATTCGTCCTAGTTTAGGAGTTGGAGTTATTTTGTTCATTCAAACTGTAAAATTTGTGTAAATGATGTAAAGTAAAATGTAATGTAATTGTTTTTGATCGAATAAATACATTATTATTATTATTATTATTATTATTATATATTTTTATGAAAGGTTTTTAGGCTTGGTTATTTAATTTAGTAGTGTTTTTTATATTATTAAGTAACGTTAATAATTTATTAAAATAAATGTAATTTTTTCCATTATGGCCAATTTAAATTATGTTAATAACTAAGAAAGTGACACCTTAAAAGATGTCATGATGTAACGAATACAATCTGTAACATAATGTTGTGAATAAATGAATACACTGTTAATTTTTAAGTATATCTAAATGAAATGGGGATATCAGACCACGTTTCTGAATATGAACGTGCAGTTAAAAATTAATAGTTTGAAAATATCGGAAAAAAATCTTGATTAATCGGCAAACTCAAAAAAATTGCAAGACGCATGCGTAGATTCATTATTTTTAACCGACTTCAGAAAAAGGAGGAGGTTCTCAATTCGATTATATACTTTTTTTTTTATCGTTGTTCGCGCGTATCTTCGACATTTATGGACCGATTTTGATGATTTTTTTTTTGTTCGATTGAGTTTTCTTGCGAGATGGTCCCATATAATTTTTATTTCAATCGGTTTAGTGGTTTTCAAGAAATCCTGAAAATACTATGATTTTGCATCAACTACCTTGACGACTTTGTTATTAATAAATCGAATTAGATGTTTCTTTTTGTTGGGAAAGGGTACTTTTAGTGTAGTCTTTTTAACCGACTTCAAAAAAAAGAGGGTTCTCTCTCAGTTTGACCTGTATGAATGTATGTTTCTCCGCGAATCTCACGTTTGACTGAGCCAATTTTTATACGAAATAATATAACTACACTACCTAATAGAGAAGGTACTTACACAAAAAATGATGAAATAAAAAAATGTTTTTAGGGCTTTTAGAATAAAAAATGGAAGTTGTACTCCAGCCCCACCCGACTTCAATTAGACGTCTTGTTATTATAACAATGATAATGCGTATCTAATGATTTGAATATTATTTCTTGCTTTTTAGAGGCAGGTTTTTTGAAGTCGGTTTTTTGTTTTTTAAAACAATTTTTCATTACTTACGTAGGTAAACAAGAATATGGTCTCTTTTGATTACGCACGTGTAATTCTATGAATGAGTTCTAAATCCAGAAATCAGTAAAATTTTCGGAAATAAACAAACCTCAATATCTAAACCAATTGTTAATAATTATTTTATAAATATTTAAATATTGAAACTTTAAACTGTACTATGGGCAACAGCGTCGCTTAACCAGTTTGCAACAAAATTCGTGTGCGCGCGTATCGCCCCTGCACGAACTAAACGTATGTGACAGCGGGCGCGGCGTGCAAGCGATTTTAACCTTAGCAGTGGTTAAGCGACGCTGTTGCCCATGGTACATACTCGATTGGAATAGGGAAGAGATACACTCATTTCATTTTTAGAAATAGGCATTTACTTAAAAATTAACTGTGTATTTACTGAATATACGCAATGACAAAAACCGCAGGGCATGTCTGAAAAGATTGATGGATGTGAATGAAGCGAAAAAAGTTTGCAAGAATTGTAGCAGGTGGCGATCCATAGTCTCTGCCTACCCCCATGATAAACAGGCGTGAGTGTATGTATGTATATATGTTGCAGGTTCATCACCTTCTTCCTAACCTGTTGCTTGTGCTACGCGGTGTGCGTGGGGCTGGCGGTGGCGCTGGTTGCTGGCATCGCATACGGATACAACTACTCTTTGGCGGAATTCATCACCTTCGCAAGTTAGCGCAACTGTGCTTAAGGCATAAGAATAAATAAAACTGACTAGAACGGACACTCCCGCTCCGAACGGGCTCAAAGTCACGATATTAGCCAATTAAACGGGAAACTCAGTTGGGCTGTTACGGCCGGCGGCGTCGCCGTATGCGCGTTTGCCTGTTTGTGCGTTCCGAAAACGGTGTGACCACGGGTTGGTCGTGCCGTACGTGTATGTGTTTTAGAAGTATATTTTTGTTCTAAATTTAGTTTAATTTCCATACTAAATGTTTATTTACTTTATTTATACAGACTCAGGAGTAAGTAAGTACTCACCTAGAAAAGTGAATATTTTATTTTTGTATCTACTAACTAGAATAAAATAATGATTTCAAACTAAAGAAAAACTCATATTTTAGCGATATTATCTTTAGGCTTAAACAATATTTAACAGTAAACAACCCTGGCAACACGCCTGGACGACAGCGGGGCGTAGCGACGTGAAGGGGGAAGTAGTTATATAAATGACGGCATTTGGGGCTTGGACAAAGAAGAGTCCGTTCTAGTCAGTTTTATTTATTCTTATGCTTAAGGCTAAATACTATAACGCCTACATTACTGTTTATATACATTTATCAGTGAAGTTTAGGCCATGTTAACTTACAGAATTTAGGCCAACTTACAGAAATCATTGTAACAACATAATTAAGAGAGCAAAAAAAGCAATATTATCAAGAACAATTATTAAAACACAAAGGAGATTCGAAGCAAATTTGGAAAATTGTAAAGGATCTAGGTAATCTTAAAGTATGTAGAAACACATCTGATAGTCTACTGTCCATAGAGCAAGATCCTGTGACATCTTTAAATAAAGTCAATAACTATTTTACTCATGTAGGACAAGGATTAGCCAGCGAAACGTTAAGCAAAATAGGTACGACTGAAATCGATCTTGCCAAGATAAGAAACTCCAATGATACCCAATGTAATTCCTTTAGTATTTCACCCACTGATCCCGAAGAAATAAGTGGAATAATTTCGAGTCTAAAACAAGAAAGCGCCCCAGGGTGGGATAGAATAAGTACGAAATACTTAAAAAACTTTTCTGAGTACCTATCACCTGTAATATCATATCTATGCAACCTTAGCTTAGAAAAAGGAGTATTTCCTGTGCTATTTAAAAAAGCTATAGTATGTCCTATATACAAATCTGAAGAAAAAGATAGAGCATCAAACTACAGGCCTATTTCACTTCTAACCACCTTAGCAAAAGTACTGGAAAAAATCATGAACAAACGTCTTGTGTCATTTTTGGAAAGCCAATGTATTTTAGCTGAGAATCAGTTTGGGTTTCGGGCCAAAAGATCTACAGAAGACGCCATTATAAAGTTAACAACACTCATTGCTACTCATCTGGACAAGGGCGAAAAATGTATCGGAGTTTTTCTTGATTTACAAAAGGCTTTCGATACTGTATCGATTCCTATCCTGTTATCCAGATTGGAAAGTGTTGGTATACGTGGCATTGCATTGAATTGGTTCACTGACTATCTGACTGGTAGATCTCAATGTGTTCGCGTAAAAGAATACGTTAGTAGTAGTGAAGAATGTGTATTTGGCGTGCCACAAGGCAGTACACTCGGACCGACCCTATTTTTAGTTTACGTGAATGAACTATGTAAACTAAACATTCAGAAAGGAAATATGATTATGTTTGCTGATGACACAGTTCTATTGTTTCATGGTGAAAACTGGCAAGATGTTACTGAAACAGCCAAAAAGGGACTTAAAAAGGTTACAGCATGGCTCGAGAATAGCATTCTGTCACTAAACATTACTAAGACAAAATATCTTTGCTTTTGTAAAACAGTGGTTTCAGGCCCTCCAAAAACCCAAGAATTAAAAATACATGTCTATCCTTGCAACAGAAGCTCTAATCACATTTATTGTTCTTGTATACCCCTGGCTAAAGTGAGTAGTATAAAATATCTTGGTGTCACAATCGATGAGAATTTGAACTGGTATGAACATGTATCAGGACTTGCTGCTCGTACGAGGAAACTAATATACGCCTTCAAAAACCTACGTGTTGTTGCCGATAAGACGCTTATAAAACAAATTTATAAGGCTCTATGTGAAAGTCTCTTACGTTATTGTATATGTGTATGGGGTGGTGCAGCAAAAAGTCATCTAATAGTCGTAGAACGCGCACAAAGAGCAGTGTTAAAAGTAGCCATGTATCTATCTTATAGACACCCAACAGAAGAACTGTACGAACAAACCGACGTCTTGTCAGTCAGGAAGTTGTACATTTATGAGGCATTGCGCAGATTTCATCGGACTATAGTTCCGCAATTAGTACCAACCAACAAACGAGTAGATAGTATTCCACTTCCTAGAGTAAAAAGTGCCTTTGCAAAAAGACAATTTTACTATAGAGCACCACAATTATACAACAAATTTAACAAACTATACAAAATTAAAAGATATAATAACAACACAATTAAAAAGGTTATTTACACAGGTCTTAAGCAGTACAATTACAGTAGTACTGAAAATATTTTATCAACACAATATTAGTTGAGATTATTCACACATTTAATAGTTTAGTAAGATTATTACAAAATTTGATTATTTTAATGTTTGTGAGCATTTATATTTTTATTTAAAATCATTTCAATGTCAATTTTAAAGTTTTTAAATTATTTAACCTAGATTTGGAATTTAGTAAAGTATTTCTTTTTTTATAATTGGTACAGTAGTTTAAAGTATTTTAATGTTATTTTTTTTTTCTTTTTGGTGATGGTTTAATAAACTTTAGTCTTTATTGTCAAATGTATCATGCTAAGGGAGAGGACTTTGTTTTCCATAACACAGACAAATGTCTACTGTGGAAGACAGATGAATCGAATGATTGTTACGACTTTTTTATACAATAAAGCATTTTATTATTATTATTATTATTATTATTATAGTTCATAGGAACGCGCGGTACTGCGCGGAACTACTAACCGCGCGGTAAACTAAACTGTATTTATCGTCATTACCGCGCGCCACCGCGCGGTAATGACGATGCAACGCGCTGCGACCCGCGCGCAAGATCTTGCACCGCTCGGTGCCGCGCGGTTCAAGAACTACAAATCTGCATTCTACCCGTTCAGTTGGCCGCACAGTTTCTATGGAGCGGCTACATCAGCGGCGAAGATTCGTGTCGCGTTGGCGCGCTAAAAACATCGTCTGCGGGCGAAGATTCGTGACGTGTTGGCGCGCATACATCGTGCGGGCAACGCGATGTTGCGACAGGGCTGCCATATGGGGCATTTTCATTCTTTATTATTTTTGGCATAAATAGTCATTCAAACAAAAGCAATTAATCTATCTCACTAGCTATAATAGACCAATAGTGCCGATAAGGATGATTATTCGGACAGGTTATGTGTTATATACCTACTACTTAACGAAAAATAAAACATCAATCAATTATAATATTATTTTACTCTTTGGTCTAAACTAATTTACACTTCAGTAGTACACATTTTTCTAGTCGTTTCGTGTATTAAGGGTTTGCACATATTACACGTTTAAAGAGAGAGAGAGAGGGTACTAAAAAAAATCAGCCATGTCAAGATTATGATAATCATCATTATATTTATATAAACTTCTGATTAGAAATCGATTACGTGTATAATTTTTACCTGTGAAACGAACACGAATTTTTTTCCCACAATGGGGTTGGCAACGCAAAGCTAATTGTAGATGTCGCTGCGTACGCTTGTTCCTAAGACAGTAGACGTTCAGAACAAAATGTATGGGAAAGTAGGTATTTATTTTGTGTTATTTTTTTACCGAAAAAGACCCAGTGACCCAAAATGGATATAAAATACTATTCTACAATGCAAATGCCGGAATTGAAAGCCAAATTAAGACGTTTTTATTCTTACAGAATTTATCCATTTTTTCTATATCCAGATTTTTCGGAAATTTGTAAGTGTCAACATTTTTAAAGCCTATTACACAGAAATTAATCATTTTAAAGCTAAAAAAACGACTTTTTAAAGTAAAAGTCCTTTGTTTTCATAGCTCTCGTGGAACAAGCGTACGCAGCGCCATTTTGACAGTTGCCTTCCTCATTGTGAGTGAAAAATTGGTTCTTGGAGAAATTCTACAGAAATGGAATGTTTGGAGAAATATGCTCGTTTTGTTCGTTTCATATACATAAGTAATACTTCTGGCAGCCCTGCCCCAAGCGATAATTGTCGCATCAAATCCCTTTGATGCGCCGACAGCACATTGTCTGCGCTCGATACATCGCGTTGCAACAATCTACTCGGCCATAGCCGCGGCATCAATGAATTTTTGTTCGCAAAGCAAGCGGAGTAGAACTTGCGCGCAGTTCGCACGCGGCGCGGTAATGACGATAAATACAGTTTAGTTTGCCGCGGTACCACGCGTTCCCATGAACTTAGCCTAATTATCTATTTTTCTCCATTGGCAGTCAACGTGTTAACCATAGCCCCCTATTAGCCCAATAAAATCAGATAAAAAGACATAAAACGACGTTTAAAAGAGGCTCTATCTATTTTGGATTATAGGATAGTTAGGATCATTTTTGGAAATCCTCTGATAATTGAACTTTGAGCAGCACCCAGCATAGACGATGGTAATTTTTCAAGGGATATGATGTAATGATGATAATAACAGCTTACAAATAAAAGCTTAAGAGGCATATTACGTTTCGACTGTGATTTTTGCGTAAAATAGCCAATTTTGGGGTTCTCGATCTCAGAAACAACAATAAATTAACAGTTTTGACTTATTGAATAGTGTAGAATAGCTATTGGAATAGATCATAGCAGCCTCGCTTTTTTGAAAATTTGCTTAACTTCATAATTAAACCCGAAATTGCAGTTAAAGATTTCATAAAAGAAATTTCATAAAATGCTCGAAGGCACTTTTTTGGGGTCATGGATTGAACTACTGTGCTAAACAAATGAAATAAAAAAAAATATTATCTCTTATATAGTCAAATAGATCATAGCGGCCTCGGAATTTTGAAATTATGTATGGAATATCTGAAAAAAATCCCAATCAAAAACCATAAAACTACTAAAAACGCTCAGAATTAACTGTGAATTTCTCCTAGATACATAATTATTTTTACGTAAAATTTATATTAGAATAATCTTTACTTCATAAGAAGATCAAATTTCATACTTTTATTTGTTGTTTGTACTTGTTTTTCTTTCTGTGTATGTTCAAAGTTGACTCTAAGAAATCGTTCACCAACTTTAATTTTCCTTTCTAACCCTTTAACTTTCCAGTGTATCATCATATTACTTTTTGTCGCGAACACATATAACTGTATTTAGTAGACCCAAAGGTTTCTCTAGGTTGTAGCGCGAAAATCCGTCAAAATCGAAATTTCGACGAAAAAATGTGTTAAGGCCCTTAAGTTACGTGCTCGTGCTATTATTCATGTTTAAAAATAAACAAGAAGTTTGACATTTTGAAATCTAAGACACGTATCATATGAGCTTATAAGGATTACTCGCAACGGGGCGCGGCGCTTGACTCGCAATCGCAAGAGCCTTAATTCTGTAAGCAAACACTTGCCTCAGGAGAGAGGATTATCAGTATTTATCGCGGCTTAGCGATGGAGGACGATTCGACAACAGGAAAACAAAACGTGCTATAAATACACATTTGGAGACACACATGTTTATGTTTCTACTTTGGTTGTATAACAATTTGTTTAAATATTCGGCTTCAATCACCTTTCAGGCACGTATGCTTAATGATACTGATATTCTCTGACACCACTCGAGGCAAAAAAACTTACTATGTAGTTTGAATTAGAAAGCCATAAGTGTAATCCAGAAGAAAAACCATTTTCTTCTGAACATAATAACATTATAATAGCATTTTAATTATCATTAATTTAGTTTCAAACAAGGGAAATATTCATGTAACAATAAAGTTCTCAACTGTTACCATTTTTTGACTTCTTCTCTGTAAGTTCTCGTCAAAAATGTAACAGTTGTGAACTTTATTGTTGCAATAACATTTCCCTTGTTTGAAACTAAATTAATGATAATTATATGTTATTATGTTCTATCTCCTATGTATGAAAAGGGTTTTTCTTCTGAATATAATAACATTATAATTAATTGATAGATTAGACAGCTAGACAAGTTTTAACTTTCTACTATTACAAAATTTAAGTTTTATTTAGTATAATTTTTCTTTCGCTTGGCTGTATTTTCGGTCATCACATCAGAGACTATTATTTATTTATCCTGTTGGACAAATCAGTTTAACTACTCAGTGGAAGAAGGTTTGTTTTTTATTTTAATTCACTAATATTGTTTTTTTTTCATTGTCAGGGTCTGACGTGACGGTGTACATGAAACGTGGCCAGTTCTACGACCGGCCCGACATCGGGGGCGGCGTGTGGGACGGGTGGGGCCTCTCGCGAAGGGCGGGCGGCGGCGGCACCAATAAGTTCGAAAGTCGTAAGTTTTGATTCATAACTATTAAGGGAATTACAGAGGCCAAACATTATACATATATTCTATGGGCAGCCTGACAAAATTTGCTATTATTAGGAGCTATTTATCTCAAAAAGCAGCATTTTTTTTATTAATTGATTTCTAGTCAGGCAACAATGGCTCATAGATATATACCTTACAAACTAAACATATATGCATAAGCAATGATTACTTACGTCTTCCAAAAAATAAATACCATTTACTAAGACATTTTAGAAGAACTGAAATTCAATTATGTACAAAAAAGTTTTTTGAAAAGTCTTTTAAGGTGGTTTTACCACCGGAAGTGGCGCCCTCAGAAGTTTTTATTTAATAAGTTGTCAATAGGAAATGATTTTAATAAAACTGCGTAGATTTTTTTTATCTTGTAGCAGTGACTACGAGGAAATGTAATGATACCGTCTAAAATTACTAGACTATGGGCCCTAAAAATTCCTACGTTTACAACATACCTGTCAAAATCATTTCCCCTCCGTTTTTTTGCTTCGCCGTAGTCGGGTAAAAATTAGCATAGAACACGTACGTTTTAGTTAGCAATTGATCGCATCTGTTTTCGTAAACTTTCACGGGCTAAGCCAAATTGAACACGTATACAAATATCTACCTACTATACAGAACAGAGTTAAGCATTTTCTCTGTCGAATATCTCAGAATTCTCGACACTACGCCACGTCCAAAAAAATCCGTAAATGAAACTGTTCTTACGTCAGTGTTCATTCGACATTAAAAATGTCATGAGATAATTATGAATTAATTATAATGTGTACTTACCTAGGTAATTATTTACAATAATTTACAATAAAAAATTACAAATAATTACTATTAAATTTATAAAAAATATTTACAGCTTACCTAATTTAAATTGACAAACTTCATTTTTCAATTTTCGTGCATTACCATTATAAATAATTATTTTTAATCTTTATATCAGTTTGTCGGCGTTTTATTTTATTTACAGCTTAATTATCTAAACGGTAGGTACTTACTTACCTCTATCTAGGTAGGTATATCGGGCATGTGTATTGAATTTAATTAATAAGTTCTCATTGTAATTATTTTTGTATTGCCTAATGGGTCTTACTTAATAGACCCAACCGATCCGTAGTCACGCCAACTTACCGCGCCAGTGTGACTAAGGTTCGTTATATCTATCCGTAGTCACACCACAAATAGGCCAACTCACCATTGACGACGACCTGAGTGGTGCAGTCTGGTCTACCATGCAAGAGGTCCCGGGTTCGATTTCCGGCCGCGTAGAAACTGAAATGATGAATTTTAATTTCTATAACGGGTCTGTGTGTCACTATGTATAATAAGTATTATTATATCAGTTGTCTAGCACCCATTATTTACTTTACAAGCTTTGCTTGGTTTGGGGCTAGATGGCGCTGTGTGAAATTGTCGAAGAATTTATTTTTATTTATTATTACAAGAAAAATGAGTGGCAAACATGCCAATTAAACAAAAAATTATAACTTATAATTATAACTCATGCGTGTACAAAGCGATAAATTATGGATTGCCTTTATGTTCACGTTCAGACGGAGCTAAAAGTTTTGCGTGATATATTCTATAATGTCACTTTTAAACAAGAGAAAATAAATTGGTAGGTCCTGGATGGTAAAATATCCTTGCTTATCCTTACTAATATTATAAATCCAAAAGTCCGTTTGTTTGTTTGTTTATTTGTTTGTTACTCCTTCACGTCTTAACTACTGGACCGATCATCATGTATTTCTGCACACACGTTGTCAGGGGTACAGAAAAGAACATAGGGTACAATTTATCCAGGAAAAAGGGAATTGTTCCCGAGGGATAGACAAAATACTAACCACGCAGACGAAGTCACGAGCGACTGCTAGTATTGAGTATTATATCAAATTTGTACGGAAAATACACTCTGCGAATGCGCGAAGCAACTTCAGAGCGAGCTAAAAGTTTAGCATGAGTTATATTTTGTTTGCCATTTAATTCATAAGTCAAGGGTGAGTTGGCCTATTTTTGGTGTGACTACGGATAAATAATATGAATTTTAGTCACACTAGTGTGGTAAATTGGTGTGACTACAACAAAAAACAAAGACCTTGATTTATGAATTTAAATATTTAAATTCATAAATCAAGGTCTTTGTTTTTTGTTGTAGTCACACCAATTTTCAATCACATCAATTGGTAAGTTCAAAATGACCCGATATATATATATCGGGTCATTTTTCAAGGATGTGTCCAGTCCATGAAACTTAACAACTTTCTCTAAGAAACATGTGTCAAATTTCGCCAATAAATTTTGGTTATCCCATACTAAATTGATCACGTGATCTCTTTGATTTGTATGGAAAGTCGATTTTTATTTTACATATTGGACCATGTGTTCCTTAGAGAAAGTTGTTCAGTTTCATGAAAATGAAAATGAAAATGAAAATGAAAAAAATCTTTATTCAAATAAGCTCACATAATGAGCGTTTTTAAATCGTCAAACAATTTTTTTGCCCTACCACCCATTATGACGTCTTTTAGCTGACAAGAAAAACGGGCGCAAAAAACTTACCAGCTTTATCAAATGGAACGATATTTACAAATATGTATATCGTTTCCAGACTTTAACAAAGATTAACAAATAAATAAAATTTAATTAGATCATTACTTAATGAATTACAAATTTTCTTAATCAATTTACAGGCTTCAAGCTAAATTCAAAGTTTGAAGTTATTATTCAGTCTAGGCTGTTACAAGAGAGAAAAAAAAAAAAACTTTACAATTCTATATGCGTTAAGATAGGTAGTCAGAAGCAGACCCATTCCCGAGCAGCACCCGTTCACGAGCATGACGCATGAACCAGCCATCGCTTCGCTCAACCATATTTGAGGGAACGTAACGACCCGCCTCACGCGACACCACCGCAGAAAAGATTAAAGAGAGCATGACATACTAAGGCTACCCATGTTAAGGCATCGAATTGAAAACTAATATCCAAAAGCTTTTCATAGGCAATATTTATGTATTTTATATTTTACTTTCCATAGTCAGCACTTATGAATTTTATAATACACAAATACTGACTATAGAAAGCAAAAATATTGCAATTAAATAAATCAAAACAAGGTAAGTTATTATGATATAAACGTTTCGAGTAAGAAGTGCCATACATACAGACAATATAAAACAGATTTCCTATATACGACGCCCTTAATACAAGCAGACAGAAGCAGACCCATTCCCACTGGCAGCACCCGTTCACGAGCATGACGCATGAACCAGCCATCGTTTCGCTCAACCATATTTGAGGGAACGTAACGACCCGCCCCACACGACACCACCGCAGAAATGTTTAAAGTGAGCATGACATACTAAAGCTACCCATATTAAGTCGTCGAGTCAAGAAGCCAGTAGTTATTAAGTAGGTAGGACACTTTTCACAATTCATAGTTAAAAGAGAAAATCAACGTTTTTAATTACTTGGAGTTTTAAAGAACTATTTATCTAGACCTATGAAAGAACCACGGACTTTTCTAATCTATACTGAGGCATTAGAGTAATAATTAACAAATACAAAAGCTATGCCCATGCGTTATTATCCTTCAAATAATCGTCAACAGTGTAATAGCCTTTACTCATAAGATTGGATTTAACAGTATTTTTAAATTTTTCCAAGGGCAGTTCTGTGACTTTTTGTGGAATCTTGTTATAGAAGGTAATACATCTACACAAAAAAGAGCTTCCGGTTTTATGCAATCTGCTTCTTGGAACAGCAAGTTTGTCCTTGTTTCTTGTATTGAATTCATGAATATTACTATTTTTTACAAAGCTATCTAAGTTTTTCTTTACATGCATAATATTTTCATAGATGAATTGGGAAGCAACCGTTAATATTTTAATTTCTTTAAATAGGTCACGAAGGGTATCTCTAGACCGTAAGTTGTATATAGCGCGCACTGCCCTTTTTTGTAAGATGAATATGTTATTAATATTAGCAGCTGAGCCCCACAACATCAAACCGTAGATCATAATACTATGAAAATAACTAAAGTAAATCAATCTTGCTGTTTCAATGTCGGTCAGAAGCCTTATTTTCTTAACGGCAAAGGCAGCAGAACTAAGTCTGCTTGACAGGGCATCGATATGAGGGTCCCATTGCAATCGCGAGTCTATAGTAATACCTAAGAATTTTGTTGAGTCAACCAATTCGACTGCTTCGCCATTTACATTTATTGTGGTATGAACCTGCCTCACATTAGGAAGTGAAAATTTGACACATTTAGTTTTACTAGAGTTAAGCTTCAGATTATTAATAGTAAACCAATGCATCACCTTGGAAAGAGTGCTGTTTACATCGTCACTGCAGTCACATCCTCTATCAACTTTAAAAATTAAAGAAGTATCATCAGCAAACAGTACTATTTCACACAAGTTTTTGGTATAGTAAGGAAGGTCATTAATATATATAAGAAAAAGTAATGGACCCAATATCGATCCCTGCGGCACGCCCATGGTAATGGGTGCTTCATAAGATTCTGTTTTATTTACAACAACTTTTTGGGTTCTCGCCGAAAGATACGATTGCATAAGGCTTACTGCATTTTTTGATACACCATAATGTTCCAATTTATTCAATAAAGTACTGTGACTGACACAATCAAATGCTTTAGAGAGATCACAAAATATACCAATTGCATCTTGTTTACCCTCCCATGCCTCAAAGACGTGTTTGAGAAGTGCAATTCCAGCATCAGTTGTGCATCTACCACGAGTAAAACCAAATTGTTTCTCGTGAAGTAGTTTGTTGATAAGAAAATGTGCTAATAATTGATCATAAATGATCTTTTCAAAAATTTTGCTTAGTGCTGGCAAAATGGAAATGGGTCTAAAATTAGCGGGATCGCTTTTGTCCCCAGATTTAAAAAGAGGGATAATTTTACTATATTTCATTAAGTCTGGAAATATCCCTTCATCAACACACTTATTGAAAATAAAAGCAAGATGGGGAGCAATGGTAGTTATTATAGATTTAATTACGTGAGTTGAAATGCCCCAGAGATCTTCAGTCTTTTTTATATTTATTGAATTAAATGTTTTAAGAATGGTATCACCATAAATATGTCTAAATTTAAATATATTATTGCACTTATCAACACATGATTCCAAGAGGGAGACAGAGATGTTTGGAGATGAATTCAAATTACTGGTAGTTGCAAGAGGTATTTTAGAAAAGAAATCCTGAAAAATTGTTGCCACACCCTCATCTGACTTAATAATTTTATTGTCTGATACTAATGAGAATTTACGGTCATTACTTTTAGTTTTCCCAGTCTCTTTGTTTATAATATTTCAAGTGGCTTTTATTTTATTATCTGACTGATGAATTATTGTAGATATACATTTTGCTTTTGCTAAAGTACATACTTTATTGAACATTTTTGAATAGTTTCTTACATATTCATGAAATTCGGGATCATTTGAAATTGTTTTCTGACCATACAATTCAAACAACTTATTTCTGCTAACATAGATGCCTGGTGTTGCCCAATCACTGAATTTTTTTTCGAAAACTTTTGATTGAATAGTTCTTTGCTTAAATGTCTTATCAAATTCTACCTTAATTAAATTAAATAAATCATTATAATGGGAATTGGGATCATCTTTACTAGGTAAGCAAAGAGTTTTGGCGGTGACATTATTATGAAAATTTTCCAATTTACCTTTCGTTAGAGGCCTGCAAATTATATTACACTGATAAGGAACATGATGGTGCTCAAGGGAAGCTATTTGTCCGCTATGGTCAGAACGAATACAGTTTATTATTCCTTTATCAAGTATGTTACAATTGCTAAAAATATTGTCTAGGCAAGTTCTAGATGTAGCAGTGATTCTTGTAGGTTCACAGAAAGTGTTTACTAAATCGAAGGACTTAAATAAATTCAGAAACCTACTTGCAATAGATGACGATTTTAAGATGTCTATGTTAAAATCACCGCACAGCACAATTTTTTTATTCTTTTTGATGACCAATTTTAAAGCATCTTCCATAGCGGACTCAAATTGAGGGTAGTTACCAGTTGGTGGGCGATACACACAAATCATTATCAACTGATCTAATTCCACACATGACAGTTCAACTTGTTGTTCAATAGAGAGGGATATCACATCTTTACGTTCTTTAAAATTCATATTGTTTTGCAAAATTATGAAGCACCCCCCTCTAATGGTGGATTTTCTACTGAATGAGCTAGCAATCTTATAACATTCAAATCCTGTAATTAATTCATATTCCTTAAGCCAGTGCTCAGTGACACATAAAATATTAACATTCTTTTCCGTTAAAAAAAGTTCTAATTCTAATTCTTTGCCAGAAAAGCCCTGAATATTTTGATGAACTATAGTTAAGTATTTAGGCTTTTCCTTAGTCATTACACGGCTAGAGACTTCCTCAATAGAGGAAGTCTATTGAGGAAGTCTCTAGCCGTGTCACATAATAAGACAATAGTCTTATTATGTGATTTAAATTATTAACAAAAGAATTATTTGGAACTAATTCCAAAGGGTTATTTTTAATGTCAAAATTTTTTTGCTCAATAGAAGCAGGAGTAAGAATAGTATTATTATTACTTGGAACAGATTCCAAGGTCTCATGCAAAATGTCAAAATTATTCTGCTCAATAGAAGCAGAAGTGATAGCCAAGTTTTTGGCTAAATATTTAAAATAAAATAATAGCGCTAAAGCTACTTGTCTTTTAAAATAATTTGGAAGATAATATTTATCTCTTGTCAATTTAAAATTAAATAATAATTTATTTATGTCTATTATGTGACATCTCTGACTATTATAATAAGTCATATTGCTTAGTGTTAAATTTAAATTGTATCTGATATTATTTTCTTCCTGTGGCAAGCTAGCACTGTAAGGTAGTGTAAACAATACAACTTTATTTATATTTAAACTGCACAACTCATTGTAGTATGAAATGAGATCTTTCTTGTTTACATTACCTCTTTGACCAATTAATATAATTAAATTGGTATTTTCGTTTAAGTTCAGAGTTACTACTTTTCTCATAATGTCATGTAGGGTCACACCCGGCATACAATAATTTAAAACATTTTTTCCCAATAGATTGGTGAATAAGTGGCCTAAATCTTTTCCAATTTCATCACACAACATAATGTTTGAACATTGGTTAGTGGTAAAGGAATTATTTTCACTTGTGCTATCTAAAATATTTACATGTTTGGAGATTAAGGGCTCATACACTGTTTGGTCTTGTAAATGATCCCGAGCATCTAGGCCTGACGCTAAGGAGCTACTACTATCATTATGGGTTGAATGGTTTTCTGACAGAGAGGGAGTGGATAAACATTTAAGTGCCAGTATATATTCCCCTATCTCTTTTTTGGAACGGTCATAATTTTGGGTCATCCTGGATAATGACTCCTGTAATGAGTGAATTTTAGTATTTAACATAGCAATGTTATTTTCATAAGTAAGTCTATTCTCATTGATTATACTTTGACATGTATCCAGCTTTTCAGTTAGTTGTCTATGCTCCCTAATGTGACTAATATTTTTGAAAAAGTGTTTCTGCTTATTTAGTAACTTTTTTGTTTTTGAAATATACTTGTTAATTTTTACATATTTCTTTAGCTTGTTTCTACTGCAACCAACCATTGCCTGACTCATAGTGCAATCAATTGAGTCTTCAGATGTTAAATCATTTGTAATTGTTGGCTTATGGTTAAGTGAGGAAGAAACAAGTTTTGGGTCACAGCCGACTAACTCATCGTAAAGACTTAAGTTCTGAGTGGCTACTGTTTGGGTTTGTTCCGACTCTAACTTATAAATACGGTTATTAGCTTCATGAAGCTGCTTTTCCAGTCCAGAGATGAGTCTAAGGGCCTTCTCATACTCATCTCTGCACTGGTCGAACCCATCAATTAAAGTTTGTAGTCTGTTCCGTTCCTCAAATATATTTTGTTGTGATAAATGTAACTCAGACATTTCCTTTTTGAGTTGTGTATTACTTTGAAGCACATCTAACAATTCCTTTTCATTCTCATCTCTTTCTATGTGCAGTTGCTTAACCAACTCCTTGGTGGCCTTTAGTTCCTGTAGGGTTTGATGGAGTTTAGTTTCCTCCTGGCGAGAAGCGGCCTTACGGGTCAACATTGTGAAAATATAAAGGTGTTTGTTTAACCTAAGCAATTCCAAGGGGATGTTTAATCAACTAAAGTGAGGTTATCCAACTGATAACACTACACTTATCGGCTTTAAATGTAGCCTTACTAGATACAAACTGAACTTATTAAAGTAAACAAAAATACAAAATTACTACTTTAAAAGAGATAACAATGATTCACAAATAAAAATGCAAAGTCATGTCACGTACCGGTAAGTGAAAGTCACTGTATTTCGACGACACAAAACACAAAAACTACACAAATAATGAACTGAACACATCCTCAAAATTTGGATGGTAAGTTCAAAATGACCTTGTATATAATAATAATACTCGGTTTTATTACGATCCAGAAGTACCAAACACTGGAATTGACTACAATGAAATTAGGAAGATTTCCGATGATGCAAAGCCGGAGCCGGAACCTCTATCCGGGACTTTGCAAAAGGCGGAGGATACCAGGAGCTACGCCGAGAAGCTTATCAAATATAAGACCAAGCCAAAGCCAGCGCAGCGGGCAATGGAGATGAATAATGTGGACGTACAAGCACAAGCGCAGCAGGCACTGGAGATGAGTGATGTGGGTGTACAAGCACAGCAAGCACTAGAGAAGAGTGATGTGGGCATACAAGCACAATCGCAGCAGGCACTGGAGATAAATGATGTGGGCGTACAAGCACAAGTAAGTGACCCAAAATTAATTTCAAATGACATTTGGACTTTTCAGGGGCAATACCTACTATCTTTTCGAACTTTGGCGAGTCTGCCGGGCTCTTAAAACAGATAAATCGAAGTAAGGAATTTCGAATTGTACTATTTGCCGAAGTTATTTGGAAGATATCGACGTTCGTGTGATATCATGAATTGAGGTTCGCCATTTTGGCCTGATTAGGGCTCGATTTGTCTGTTTTAATTTGAAGCCCGGCAGACTTGCCGAGGTTCGGAACGTTAGCCGGTACGGCCTCATGAAATAAGAAAAAATATTGCAGAGGAATTCGATCAAATAAATAATATACCGTGTACTATGGTAGCAAAAATTATTTTAAATATAGACAAAGGCACCTTCGTATTTTATCAGTGAACATTAAAATTATATTTTGCAACTTTGACAGATTTTTGGTATTCTTAGCCGACCTAGATTTATCGATTGATGTCATAGTTTTATCTGAATGCTGGATAAACTTCGATAGGACTCTGCCTAAAATAGATGGATACAATTCTTACAGTGGTCAAATTACCTTTAACCAAAATGGGGTCATAGTTTTTACAAAAGGTAGTCTTAAAGTATCTTATTCGGAAAGTAAAAATACGTGAAGGAATACATAATACGTTAATCGATATCACAAACGACATTACTATGATCTGTACATATTGACCGCCTTCGTTCAATAATCCCACTAATTACATAAATTCATTGAATGATCTCTTAGATACTATTACCACTAGGAACGTTATCCTAACAGGCGACGTAAATATTAATATTTTACCAGGAAGCCTAAACAATACTGCTAATGATTATTTAAATGTCAATTTTGGAGATATACAAATATAGGTTACGGCGGGTTGCGATCTGTAAAACTTGGGTTAAAATATCTATAATTTCGTAACTCTATATCACAACGGCAAACGGTAACCTTTTTGGTGATTTAAATGTACTATAAGTAACCTAATATTACTTCATATTATTAAAGGTAGAGGATACTAGAAGCTATGCCGATAAGCTTGGTAAATATAAGTCCAAACTAAAGCCAGCGCAGCAGGCACTGGATATGAGTGTTGTGGGCGTACAAGCACAAGTAAGTTATCCAAAATTAAGCTTCGTTCGTACAAACTAAGGCGAATTCCGCGCGGGATGCGGGACGAGAATCTGCGCTATTCGCTCGCTCGCTTATCTCTCAACCTGAGGCGAATTCCGCACGTCATTATTTAAGTTTTGTTTTTTCAATAGGAAAACATGTCTATTAATATCGAAGCTGAGATTTTGTTGTTATTGGCATTAACTGAAGAAGAATTTCAAGATGTGGGGAAGAAAAAAATAAGTTGGGTCTATGAGCTGAGTACCTACTCAATGCATAGAATTAGAAGAGTATTTTATTATTGGAGATTATTTTATAGACTTCGTGGCTGAGGGCATATATAAACTTATCTTTTTTTGTAAAAAGTAATTCAAGGTTCTACCGCATTTTGGAACTTAATAATAAAATTCAGGAACTTATATTTCGCTGCATGCAGCACGTGCGACTATTCGCACCATGTGAACACTTCCATACAAGTTAGCTGACGCAATCGACGCGAGCGAATCGAGTCCCGCGTCGCGCGCGGAATTCACCTCAGTTTGTAAGAAGCTTAAATTTGAAATATCAGGTGATAAGCATACAAAGCAATAGGGTTCCAATGTTTCTCTAAAAGTAAAAGTTGATTAAAAATGTAGTTTGGTGTAAGTACCTTTAAGAAAAGTTTGCATTTTGACATGTTTATTTTTTTATTTGTTGTGGGAAACAAGCATACAATATTACCTTTAAACTATATTTCGATGCCTGGCCTCCAGTTCCGGAGCAAAGCTAGGGTGGGGGGGTAGAGTTTTTTTCTGGGGAGGGCACAGCCCACCCCCCTTCCTTCCAATGAGGATAGCTAGGTAAACTAATATTACTTCAAATTAAAATATCATTTATTTTCTCTTATATTTAACAGGCATCTACCGTACTGCGCAAGATTATTAGCACAATGCCACTAATGGAACTTACGCAACCACAAGATTATTATGAGCTCACATCTTCTCCAATAACGCCTTTTGAATGGACCAATACGCCTTCAATGCCCATTCCATCATACCGAACTACTACGCCAAGAAATTCATACAGGGCCAAACAAACAACAGTTTCGTATAAGAGTGCTAAAGCAAGAAAAATGTTATACCGAATTACTATGCCAGAATCACGTCTTTACCAAACATCTACGCTAATATCTATAACGCCGAACTTAGCGATATCAACTGCTGTCTTTCATAGCGGAAGTTCTCCAATCGTTATGAGGAACTTCAAGCCCGTTCAAGTTGTCGATATGCCACGTAGTTTTGAAGATTATAACAGCAGAACAGATGCAAATTTTGGAAATATGGAGCTAGATGAGAACCCAGATAACTTCAAACCTTCGTATTTCAAGAACATAGATACTTTACCCACCAGAACCCATATTGTTAATAGACCTACGCCAGTCAAGGAACCACCTTCAGGGGAATCTGAATTAAGTCAAGAATATGAAGAAAGGTATAGTATATTATTAAGGGGATACATCTAAAAATTGATACTATTTGATGTAATACCATAGGTCGCGGAAAGATTCTAGAGATCTGAAATTAAGATATATCTTTCTCCTGACACGTATTGAAACATGATTCAATGACTTTGGCTCGAAACATTTTAATATCGAAAATAGCTCTTAAAAATTCTTAAAATCGAAAATATTTAGAAACATTAGGGATTCACATCGAAATTACTTCAAATAATTATCATTATATCATCAATATTCAGAATGAGCAATATCCGAAAAAAAACAAATTGGTTGAATATTTTTATATAGGTAGAAATAAGCTCCCTTAGTAATAGAAAAAAGTTTCAGAATTTTCAGTTGTTTTGATATTTTGTATTGAAACTTTTTTTAATACTATGTTGTGGTTGTGACAGGTGGTGGCAAAGGTATAATTTCCATTCTGCTGTTACTTTCGTACATTTGTGAATTCAAAGAGACTGATTTTTAAAAAAAGTTTTACGCAACCGAAAATTCTGAAACTTTTTTCTATTACTAAGGAGCTTATTCCTACCTATAAAAAAATATTCAGCCAATTTCATTTTTTTCGGACATTCCCTATTGTGTGCTAGCATTTCTCTTTAATCGCTATAGTTATTTACCACGAATTGATTTAGTGATTTTTGCACCAAAGCTGCCGAATCGGTCTCGACGTTTCGTCTCCGTTTTTCATTGCTATCTCGAATTCTCGATTTACGCTTTATTTTTGACATAGCCCCTTACTTAATTAGTTATTTATTGAAAGTAGACATGTAAGTGTAATTAATTACTTTGCTATTTAAAAACCATTTTAACACGGTGACTCGTGTGTGCACTGTGCGTTACATGTGTTCCCGTATTGGTACAGATCGATTTCATTAATGTCAATACGTAACTATATTTTTATTTCTTTTCAGTGCTACACGTGCCCACCGAGTCCCGACCGAGAATGAGAACTACCCAATACAAGAGTATTAGTATCGTAAACCTGATATAATTTTGTAAAGGTATAGAAAAGAGCATTCAAATAGTTTCTGATATCATTAATCACGTTAGTTATATCTTTCCTCATGTGTTTTATCGTTTATAAATAAACAAAATACAAATTATTACTTACTAAATGTTTTAAAGAATAAATATTTATAGATTTTTAGACCTTTTTAGGGTTCCGTACCAAAATGGTAAAAAAGGAACCCTTATGGTGTGACTCAGTCTGTCTGTATGTCTGTCTGTCACAGCTGGATATCTCGAGAACTACTAATGGTATCAACTTGAAATTTGGAATAGTTTAAGATGACATTTGTCCAACTATTTTGCGAATAAGAAATAAATAAAAAAATAAATATATTTTTTACAACAGGGACTGAAAAGGGGTCTTAAAAATTTGAAGTGGGGCAACTAGGGCATGTGGGGTATCATATGAAAGAACGTCATTTGCACGTTTTCAAACATTTTTTCTTTTTTTTTGCCACATAGTTTTCGACTTATGATGAAAATTGTAAAAAAAAATACCGTTCCCCCCCCCATTATCTCCGAAGTTTGCAAAGAGAATAATCTCAAATAATTCTATGTCATAGCAGTTTATATAAAGATTACAGGAAAAATAAAACGATGTCTCAATATAGCACACTTTTTTAGAAATTATCAAATATCTAAAAAAGTCAACATTAGTTCCACTATCGGTCAAGAGATGGCGCTGACCTAAAACTGCCATACTAATTTATTATTCTACTCTGCAGTGTGGTTTGGTGGTGCAATTATGATGGTACTGTTAGCGACGCAAGTGAATTATGAGTGTTAGTGACACGTTATAAGTGATAAAATTAATACTGAAAGTGATAAGTATTAAATTTATAATAGTGAATTGCAATTAGTGAAGTGAGACTTATGAATAATAAATTAAGGACTTTAACTTAGTGAATCTACGCTTTAGATGTAAGATTTTGTTAGTTAGACCTTGTATTAGTTCTTTACGTTCTTATTAGAATCTAGGTTTTGCTATTTGTAAGTAATTTTCAGTTTTTTTTCTTTGTAAAATAGGGTATACCAAAAGGGCAATACCTTAAAGACAAAGCCCCAATTTTGGAAATTAGTCATATCAAAGGGGCAATACCACATAGAAAGCCCCCAAAGGTTTTTGTGGAAATATCTTTTGAAATAATTGAGATTTTTGAGATTTTGTTATAAAATTAATAATCGATTAGATTTTTAAATTTGAGATTTTCGCATTTACAATGCTATTTTTAAACAATATTAAATAATATACTAGAAAAAATACGACTCGCACCAGATCAATACTCAGACGGGAATCGAACCCGCGACCTTTGGATATCCGGTCCAATGCTCTGACCGCTGAGCTACCGAGTCACTAGTGACATCGTCGAATTTTTCCTAGTATATCCTAAACTCTTACGCTGTAAGCCAGCGTTATTTCACCAATGTGAGGAATTACCTCGACATTCAATTGAAATATCTTTCCAGATATTTTAACAATTGATTAAGATGAAATAGCTATATAATTTTTAAATTTGAGATTTTCGCATTTACAATGCTATTTTTAAACAATATTAAATAATATACTAGAAAAAATACGACTCGCACCAGATCAATACTCAGACGGGAATCGAACCCGCGACCTTTGGATATCCGGTCCAATGCTCTGACCGCTGAGCTACCGAGTCACTAGTGACATCGTCGAATTTTTCCTAGTATATCCTAAACTCTTACGCTGTAAGCCAGCGTTATTTCACCAATGTGAGGAATTACCTCGACATTCAATTGAAATATCTTTCCAGATATTTTAACAATTGATTAAGATGAAATAGCTATATAATTTTTAAATTTGAGATTTTCGCATTTACAATGCTATTTTTAAACAATATTAAATAATATACTAGAAAAAATACGACTCGCACCAGATCAATACTCAGACGGGAAGCTCAGCGGTCAGAGCATTGGACCGGATATCCAAAGGTCGCGGGTTCGATTCCCGTCTGAGTATTGATCTGGTGCGAGTCGTATTTTTTCTAGTATATTATTTAATATTAATCGATTAGATGTTTATAGTTCTATCTATAGAAATTATGTTTGAGTTAGTTTTATCAAAGGTTTGTAAAAACAACCGCTTATTTCGATATTAGAAAGAGATAGAGATAGTTTTGTTTAGACAAAGACAGTTGCGCGTGAACAGGACAGACATACTGTGCGACAGAGAGGTCCGAGTTCTAGAAAAACTAGAAAGTTCTAGATAGATTATTGATTTTCATGAAAATTCCAAGAAATCTGATTGGTTCCGAATTTTCTTGGATAAATTTTCGATCGATATATAAATCGGAGAGGTCGAAGTAAGCGCATAGTTTTCCGATAGTTTTCCAATAATGAAGATATCATTGTAAAAGGAAGAAAAAGGAAGAAATAAAAGAAGAAACAATAAATAGTGGTTTCATTATGAAGTAAAGGTCCCAGTAATAAGACTAATAAGGTGCATCCTGGCAGTAAGCGCGACAATGTTAAGATTTTAGTGCTCCAAATAATATGTTTCAAAGTGCTTCAATGTGATGAATTAGTAACTTTGACTATGTTATAAGTGTGAATTAGTGCTTTGCTACGGAGCTACGTGTCTTGCTACGAATATTGACTGCGCCGACTACAAAATAATGTGAAAATGGTGACAAGAATTTGTGATACGTTGGTGTGACATTTATGTGAAGTAACATTAGTTTATGAACACTGTTGACTGGTGTGTTCCGTGATAGTGTTTTTCCGACCGAGTGTTCAACCGCCTTCTTCGTCCAGCCGGCGATAATCCTATGAAGACTTTTGAGTGTTTACAGTCCACTAATTGAGAGTTATCGACTGGTATTATTATTTGTGACGTGTGTGGTTTAGTGTGGATGATCTTTTAAGTGCTTTCGTCGTCGTCTGCCCGCCGCGCCCGCCACAGGTACGGAACCCTCGGTGCGCGAGTCCGACTCGCTCTTGACCGGTTTTTTAAATTAAGAACTTCCTACCTTTTTTTGAAATAAGAAATAAAATATCAGAATATATGTTAAATTATTTCATTTATTCGTAAAGATCACGAACTTACTCTGAACGAATCTCATTGTCCGACATATGAGCATGTTTATGTAGAAGTTTTTTGGGTTTTACATTACGTTTTCTCGAGGAATGGTCCTCATTGTCAGAACCATTATCTGAAACAAAAAAATGGTATTCATAAATGGGAATTAATTAATTGGGTGACTGGAAATAATTAAAGGCGACTGTTAATGGGATACTTAAATACTGAACCGGGCACCAATTAGTTTTTTGGAGACCAAATAACTAAACGGGCGACAAACAGTGGATTACAAAAATACTTAAAACGGGCGACTACATGTGGGTGACAAATAATCTAAATGGGTGACTAAAATACTGAATGGGCAACGATTATACCAAGTAGGTAACTATATTTATTTTTTTATTTATTTTATTTAATCTTTATTGCATATGTATAAAATACAGCAAATGGCGGACTTAATGCTAAAAAGGCATTCTCTCCCAGTCAACCAGAGAGGATGGGACAGTAAAAAATGTGCAGGCAATAAAGCGAATTGATAAATATGAATAATAATAATATTCAAATTATTTATAAGTACTATTACATAGATTAAATATATATTATAATATAAATACATATATATACATACATATGCAATACATATATTTATTTAAGTAGGTAATAGAAGAGGTCAGATTCCAAGGGAGCTAGCGTACAGAATCAAGATAATGTTCACGAACCAGTTTCTTAAAAGTGAACTTGCTGGGGGCTTTCCGTATATTCGTGGGTAGGGCGTTCCACAGTCGAATAGCCGTAAGGGTGAAAGAGTAGGAGACGAAACGAGAAGAATGGGCAGGAATTTTCAAGAGAAGATTGTCACTAGACCTAAGATCTATATAACTGATTTAAGCTACCCAACATGGTATTTTAACACGTTTTTATTAGGTTGCTTTCTTGTTTGTTTGTTTTTTGTCATCTCGATCAGGATAATAGTCACCTTTTTTTAAATAAAATATATGCCAAATTTTTAATGTTTTGTGTGCCCTAAGATGGTCGCCCAAATAGTAATTTGATCGCCCGTTCTGAATAACTAGTTACTCAATTTTGTATTTTAAAGTCACCCATTTTCAATATATGAAGTCGCCCACTTAGTATTTCAGTACGCTGTATTCAGTATTTTTGATACCCAAAATGGGAATTTATTCTACCCTTCATAAATATACACTTCTAAGGATTCCGCGCGTACAGTTCATTAGAAATAAAACACTTTTTACGGATTACAGCGCGTTTATTGGTTAATTCAGAGGTTATTTTAGAATTATTTAGTTTTGATTTGTTGGTTTTTTGGGAAAAAATGAATTCAAGTTTATTAAATTATTTTATAGCTGCTATCTGATTTTAATTATTATTATTAAATTAAATTGAATAAAGTTAATTAAAAAACACGATCTAGCTACTGAATCTACCACCAGTAGGGATGACGACTAATGAATAAAATAACGAAATACTAATTAAAATCCTAAACCTATTAAACTTTTAGAGTAGCTTGTATACCTCTTGGTTTTATATATTGCGTATTATTTGTTTTATGACCCTTCAAAGTTGCGTGGACAAGTCCATTTAAAAAGTATAAAATTTATTAAAATAATACCTTTATTTAGTCCGTAAAATGTATAGCAAATTTGTCTAAGAAACTATTTTGATAAACGCGTTGCATACAAACTACCTAGGCGTGACGTCATAACTAGGTAGCCGTTAGTATGCAGCGTTTTTGGATGAGTCCAATTTGTGTGCATTTCAAACTGTGATATCTCGGGCAGTTTTCATGATAGCCAAATAATTCTTTTACCAATGTTTCTTTTTTTGAGAGGTAATTTATGTAACATAAAATAAAAAAAATATTCGTCATGCCTATTCACAAATTGGGAGGAAATCCACCCAATCTGCTCCGACCGTTATGTAGATGTGATCCTCATATTTTGTCATCGATAGAAAATTACTCATAACGGAACTATGGCAGAACTACCGTGGTGCTGCTGGTACGATTTCGCGGCGGATGTGTGCTATAGGCACCAGTGTCTCCAGCCAGTGTCCGGCTCCGGCAGCACAGCCTGGTGAGTGGCCTTGTAAACCGCTCTCAACGTTGAGAGCTATCTTGAGATCATACTTGATACGCTATTCAAGCTAAAGACACCCGCTTAAAGCTCTAGAAGGAGAAATATCTCACAGACTCAAATACTGAGCTGGCGGAACAACTACCCCTTGCCATGCTCTGCCTTGGGCAACTTGGAAGTCCATAAATAAACTGAGGACTCAAGTAGGCCGAAGCAGGGAGAACATGCACAGGTGCGGCTACAGCTCGGAGAGCGCATGTCTGTGTGGTATTTCCCCCCACACATGGCACATCTTCTGTCATGCCCTGCGTGTCCCAACACCTGCACACGCGAGGATCTTTATAAGGCCACTGATAATGCTATATCAGTGGCTGAGTTCTGGTCCTCGCAAATATAATTATACCGAGTCGATACGCAAAGAAGAAGAAGAAGATAAGAATAAAGGGAAGGGGAATAGGATACTAATAAATCTCTGGACCAAATTGTGAACGGGGACGAGAACACCTTCTACCAGTATTATAAAGATTCTAAATATTTTCTAACATCTCCACGCGAGCGAAGTCGCAGGCAATAGGGAACATGGGAGACTGATGAATTGTGTGGATCTATGTGTTACTGTAAAAGCCCGTATTTTGCTAAATCTTAAGTTTTACTAGAAAATCTTAGGATTCACTAACATGAGTTGGTAAATGTAAGGATTTTATAAGAATGAGTCACTTTTTCTGGCTTTTACCATTAGATTTTGGCACATGGTAGGGTTTTACCAATGTCGGTTAGTAAATGTCAGCTATCATAATTTTATTATTTGTTTTAAATTACCTACCTATCAGTAAAATTCTTCAATATTTTTCATTGTCATTTTGATTTATTCTTCACTATAAAAAATCGGGTTGCACTCCGGGAGTGTCGGCAGAAGTGAAAACTTGAATATTAACGTTGTGCATTTTTGATATTTTGGAATGGTTAGGGAATAATTTTGCACGAATTGCCGTCTTACGAATTTACTCTGCATTTGAATTTACGAATACAGAACAGTATTATACGAAAGTCTTATCCATAGCTTGACAGAAAATCTAGAGTTTTGACATTGAATTAAAAAATTAGCGCGTTGCTATGGTGACACACACAAGTGTTTACGTCTTGAAATGACGCGCCGCCATTTTCGCCGCGCCCCGTAGAAAGAGAAGAGGATACTTCCGCCGCCGGCTTTCTACTCTCCATCCGTCACATCCGTCTTACGAATTTTCGATCAGGGTCACGTGATCCTGACTGACTGACGCGAGTTTAACATTTTTTCCCCATACAAAAAAGCGTACAAGGCCGCTAAAGAAGTTTTCAGTTCAAAAAAATTACTATTTTTACTTATGTTAGGAGTGAATTACCCAGTAAAGAAAATTACCCATCAGTCAAATCCTTTGTTTAAATTATTATGATTTGGTTAATTTTTTAGTAATAAGTATAAGATCATTTTAAAACACCTTGAAAATAAACCTTTTTCAGCGTTTAGATACCGCGTCCCTGAAGAAAACCTAAGATTTACCAAATAAATAGTGGTAAATGTTCGGAATGAACGATGTTTACAGAACATTTCGAACTTTTACGATTTAAAGTTGGTAAATCTTACGTTTTGCTGGATAAGTTTGGGGTTTTACAGTAACATACCTAATATGCATGTCATTTAAGAGTCTTATTACATTTTTGTCAAAATTTCGATTTTGACAGATTATAGCGATACAACCCAGAGAAACCTTTGGGTCTACTAAATACATTTATAAATGCCCGCAACAAAAAGTAATATGATGATTCACTGGAAAGTTATGGGGGTTAGAAATGAAAATGAAAGTTATTGGACGCTTTCTCAGAGTCAACTTTGAACATACACTGAAAGACAAACAAGCCCGCCCAAACAACAGCTAAAAGAATTAAATTTGATTTTCTTATGAAGTAAAGATTATTCTAATAGAAATTTTAAGTAAGTAATAATTATTAATGTATTTATGAGAACAATTAATTCTGAGCGTTTTTAGTAGTTTTATGATTTTTGATTGAGTTTTTTTTACATATTATTAATAGTGACACATTAATAGTATTTCAAAATTCCGTGGCTTAAAACTATATAAGAGATACAATTCATTTTTTTTTATTTCATTTGTTAAGAACATTAGTTCAATCCAGGGGCTCAAAAAAGTGGCTTCGCGCATTTTATGAAAATCTTTCTCTGAAGTTTTGGGTTTAATTAAAAAGTTAAGCAATATTTACAAAAAACGAAGCCGCTACGAAATATTCCAATAGCTATTCTGCACTATTTAATAAGTCAAAATTATTTATGTATTTTTGTATCTGAGATCAAGAACGCCAAAATTTTCTATTTTACGCAAAAATCGCAGTCGAGATGTAATATGCCTCTTAAGTCGTGTGTCTTAACTCTTAAGGTTAGTAAGGGCCTATTACAAAAAAGCATTGCGATAAGCGTACGATGTTCGTCCCACTCCATGGCACTATTGTATAACGAATAAGGTTCAATATCAAGTAAATTGAACTACGAATTGCGTCCGTCTATCGTGATTCTTTTTTGTAATAAGCCTGATAACGTACCATTTTCATCAGAAGCACTGCCGCCCGAAAAGAATTTCTTATCAAACATTTTTTCTTGAAATATTGCTGTGTCTTCTTCATTTTTGTATACTTGCATATCGCCACCATCAGCGGAAGGAGCATCTTGATACAATGCTGAACCTTTCCAACTTTTGGTTATATGGTCTTGGTCAGAACTGCGATCTGAAATTTAACATTTGTCTTATTCTTTGAGTTTAGTTTAATAATTCAACTTTAATATGTATTCTGTGCTTTAAGTCCTGCGTGTCAATTCTCTAAAAATAGCTTTAGATGCGGCACATAGACACTAGCGCTCGGACGAGCTCGCCGATATGATCAGAACTATTTTTCTATACAAAAACCGGCCAAGTGCGTTTCGGGCCACGCGCCGTAGGGTTCCGTAGTTACCTTATACCATACCATATTTAACACCACTATCATTTTTGTCTGCCAAAATAACTTTGTTTTTCACAGTACCTATATATGAATGACAAAGTTATATTTGCGGTTTTGGAAAATGTGCTATATCTCGAAAACTACCAAATATATGTCGTTCAAACTAATTTTCGTTGAAAGTGTTTATTAAGATTAAGATTATATCTACAGCAGGGATACCCAAACTTTTTAGGGGCTAGAGTCCCCTTTTCCAAAATGAACTGATACCGTAGACCCCCATAGCTAAATTACTTTAAAAATCCTATCAAACTTCAAGTGAAATTAATAATTATTATTATAAGTTTATGCTGACCCCTAAAAACTGATTAATTCGACCCCAAGGGGTCGATATCGACCACTTTGGGAATCCCTGATCTACAGTATATAGTTTTTTTAGATTTTTCAGTCTATTATTTCAAAAGTTAAAGGGGGGGGACACACATTTTACCACTTTGGCGGTGTATATCTTTCAAACGGTTGACTTTGAGAAAAAATTGTCTGAGGAACCTCAATGTCATTTTAAAGACTTACCTTACCTATAGACGCCCCCAGCATGTATTATTTTTAAGAATTTTTTTTTTCCATATCTGTTCCATGTATGGGGAGCCCCCCTTAATCTTTTATTATTTTTTTATATTTGTGCTAACATCGTTAAGCGGTTAATAGAATACAACTACCTACCAAGTTTCAACTGTGTAATTTTAATACTTTGGGAATAAAGTGGCTGTGACATACGGACAGACAGACAGACAAACATGACGAATCTATAAGGGTTACGTTTTTTGCCATTTAGGCTACGGAACCCTAAAAATGACGGTTCGAGCGCATCTCGACGCTGCGGATGTTAGAGAATTAAAGGTATGCTCACCTGTTTCAAAACCGAATGTTTTATTTTAGAATTAACCAAGAAATGTAAAAATAATTTATGTCCCCTACATTTCTTAAACACTATCCTAAACCCTTATAATTCTTACCTTCTGTGTCAACAACATAATCATCACCTGTAAAGTGTTAAATGCGTTAATTATTATTAGAAATAACTTTAAAAAACGATACGCACATAATAATTTTTAAACAATAATAAACCTACATGTGGCGATGTGCTGAAAACTGAAAAAAACAATGGTTACTCAAACGAGAAATATCTCTACGATGTACTATTTTTATTGTGCTATATGTGACAACCCTGACGGTTTTTTTTTCTATTTCTCCCCGCTTTTTGGCAAGACCTTTTTTTGCCGTTTTTCGTTTTTTTTTTCACCCACCCTAACGCTATTGTTCTTGTTACGTTTTCACTTAACCCTTAGTACCTTCCTATTGGATGGATTCTATAACTTAAGAAACATTATCTTTCTCGTTTAGTACCATATTTTATGCAAATAAATTATCTTTATCCTTATCTTTATCTTTTAGTTTCTCACCAGGGTTCGCCTCGGATTTCTGTTCGTCGGATGTATTAGGAACTGCTTCCTCTGTCTTTATTGATTTAATGTCTTCTGCATCTTCTTGGTCTTCTCTAGATTGGGAATCAGGCACTGTGAGATCTTCCTTGTCTTTGCGCGGGTGATCCGTGTATTGTATAGCCTCTTCGAAAGTCTTAGATAAATGTTTCGCTAACACCCCAGGCGCCCGATTCAGAAGAACACCTGTTATCCAGGCGTAAGTGTCTATTATTGGGAAGGGTGGACCGAAAATTTCCAAATTCCTAGAAATTAATGATTTGAGTAAATTATTGTATGTTCAAAATAATATAATACACACATCAACTTTGTCTAGGGATATAGATGCTATTTTCATACAAACGAGGTAACTTTGAAGTCTTGGTTTCCTGCCAGGGATGTACTATGCTGTGATCTGATGACGGCTATACAGAGAGTGAATGAAGGAGATTCAGATTGCTATACACACCTAACTGATCTGACCAGCATTCTCAAAACGTAAAGGGCATGTTTAAAAAAACCGCGAAATTAGCATGAAAATGTATGGAAATCCTCAAACTGAGAACTCTGACCCATTAATCTTTTAGAATGCTGATCAGATCAGTTGGGTGTGTATGGCGATCTGAATCTACTCCATTCACTCCCTGGATTGCCATCATAAGATTACAGCACGGTACATCCCTGGCAGAAAACCAAGGCTTTTAAAGTTACCTCGTTTGTATGAAAATAGCACCTGTATCCCTAGACAAAGTTAATGTGTATATAACAAAGTTAAATCTGTGTCAAATTCAAAAACACTCTCCACACTCTCCTAACTTTATTGACTGACAGTTTATTTCTTTGTCACTTTATTTCCTTCAGTATGGATAGAAAATAAGGCGTCAACAGCTAAGTAAAAGTTCATTGTGAAGGAAAAAGGTGTGATTATTTTCAAATACTTAGTTGCAAACTGACCTCCAGCCGCTGATCTGAAGAATCTGGGCTTCTTTCGGCAGAAGCATCGGTTTTTCTGGTGAGCTTTCAGCTTCAATCTTACTAATTTCTAACGATACTTTACACATTACATCTTGGATTTCACTGGAAAATGTGAACGTGTTTTCTTTTCCATTCATATTTATAAACCCCGTTCCACTTAACTGAAAATCATAAAGATCGAATATAAACATACAGACATAGGTTTTATTATTGAATCCATTTTTGGAAAGGTGTCTGTTAACTGATTCCAAATTTCCAAATTACCTGAATCCCATGGAATCGTAGATCTTCGTAGATTTTAATGGCATCCGTTTTCACCGGGCCCGCGGACCGCCCCGTGTATGCAGAGTCAAAGCCACTTATAGTTATGTCACTTAAACTAATTTCATTCCTTACAACTTTTCCCCCATACTGAAAAACAGTAATTCTCTTAAAAAACCTCACTTTAAATGTGGAGCTCATTTTTCAATGTTGACGACTCTGTATGAAATATACAGGAAGAAAAAAGCAGCCCTTGATTATTTTCTTGCCGGTTCTTCTCGTTACAAGGTCTCCCGCTTAGGGTTTGCGAACCGATGGCGTAGCTTCTATGACATTCACAAGTGATTGTAACAGCCTAGAGACGGAAAAATTATTTTTGAATTTTGAATTTAACATCAGGCAGTATTATCATAACATCAGTCAGTCCTAATGCAATTCAGACTGTTTTAGGAACCATAATGCGGAATTAATTTAGAAGCCATAACGATCAAATCCTTGAATGCTCATTAAAATTACTGTCCTTTAAAAAGAATATCTTGGAATAGCCAAAACTTACATTTTCCATCCATATTATTCTACTATCACTCCATTCTTCTGAATCCACGTTTTTTAAGCTAGTCATTTTATTTATATTCCTAATAAATTCCATTGCGTAATCATTCGTTCTCCTAAACAAACCACGTTGAAGCTGACTGTAAAATAAATATTAAATAATAGTAAATGTAGCCTCGGTAGTTTCCAAATTTTAATATTGATGATTGATTACGCTATGACTTTACCAAAACTAAATGATTTTGATCCTTTTATCTAAATGGTCGATTTGTTAAATTTAAAAAAACATTAATAATACAACGTTTTAACAAAAAAAAAACCTAAAGCCGAATATGGTAGATAGGGTCCATCAAACTGAACAACTTTTACTATGGGACCAACTCTGAAATCGCGAAATAAATTTGCTGTTTCATTCAAAAATTTATAATGAAAATATCAAAATGTATGAAGCAGCTGATTTTTTTTTTGTGATTTCAGAGTTGGTCCCATAGTAAAAGTTGTTCAGTTTAATAGACCCTATCTGGGTACCATATTCAGCTTTAGGTGCGGTTTTTTTGTATCATGTTCCTTTCTTTTCCTTGCCTTGTATATTGGCTTTTGCCACTGCACTGCAGACTTTTCCATTTTTTATAAAAGTTTTCTTATATTTGATCGTTAATATTACAAAAATACTAAATAACCTTGTAGGTGTAGCTAGCAGTGGCGATGGGTGAAATTATTGTAAAAGGTAAAACGATCTACATAAATGTTATGATCTACAGTGGACCGATGGGAATCTGCCCATATGAATGCCCTAAGCCATATCTTCGGTATATTTCATGTACCATACCGTACAGAAAGGACACTCTCCGCCCCGCCCTAGAATCAATTACCTCACCCCACCCTGCAAGTTCGTATGCCGAATCGTATGCTCGTTTAGTCGTGTTTGTCAGCGTCTACTTATTTTGATATTCAAAGTAATGTGTCGTAACTTTTCAGTTGTGTTTGTCAACTGTCAACTTATTTTGATATTCAAAGCAATGCGTCGTAACTTTATTTACCAAAAAGTTCGAATTAGAGTTTTTTGGCGCCATTTAGTCGAGTTCGGTTCGGTGACTATTTTAATTATTTGCAAATCGATTCATAGTGGATCTTGTGTCTTAAAACTGGTGCAGTTTTGTGGTACAAGTGTCTACGCAAGTGAACAATATGTGGGATAATTGAAATAGGCGCGATCTTGCTTGCACGGTAGCCCTAGACCATTGACCTCTATAATATTACACTGGACTGGCTGCTGTCAAACTGCTCTTGTGCCTATTTGATTTCCGCCATTTTGGCGCTGTAGGACGTAGCGTGAGCATAGCGTGAGGGACATGGTACTAAAGTCTGAAGTCTAGAGAGACCATCACGGCAACCATTTTCATTGTACACGTCAAAATTAGTTCTTTAGACTCACGCTAGTGGCGTTTCAAATAGGCACAAGAACTTTGCTGTCAAATCGTACAGACAGCCAGTCCAGTTAATAAGAAAAAAAAAATCATGTCAGTGCCCTAAACTTACACAGTACAAAAACGTCATCTGACGTCATTTGTTTATAATGGCGCGGTTGTATGGAGTGTCCAGGGTGTGTCCTCAGTAAAACTTACCGAATCTCCGGCATTGACTTTCCCAAGATTGTCGTCGTGTTGACGACGCTATGCACGGCCGCCTGCAGCTTCGGCATCAGCTCGTCATTCAATATCCTCATCAATAACCGCGACAACTGTAACCCTTGAATAGATCCTCTTATCGTGTATTTATTTTAAGAGTAAGTGAATTGAAAGGTTCGCGCAGTACCGATCGTCGTGGAGATCTTTGCGAGAGGCCTATACCCAGCAGTGGGTGTCTTACGGCTGATATGATGATGATGATGATGAAATTGAAATCATGGATTGAATATTAGGTATTTCATATCGGTTATGCCGCTCTGATTTGCGGTTAAGCACTGCACAGCACACACAATTTACATTTTATTACAAATCACCATTTTTATGTCCCTACTGCTAGGACGCAGGCCTGGCTAATAAGGAAAATTTGCAATTAAAAAGTTTATAGGTATTCAAGATACTTTTTACCAAAATCTAAACAAACTTTCATTAGCATCCAATATTGTCTGCAGTCTTCCTCTATTTTATCAACATAAGAATAGGTAGGCAACACGATCTTCAGTTTTTGTAATAGTAAATTTAGTTTATCTTTGAACAGCAATTCGATGTTTCGATTATCTTATAAGAGCTTCAATCATAAAACTGAATATTCACCTTGTTCTTCTGAAAAGTATGGAACAATCACAGGTGGAGATCCCAGACCCGCTGCTGATATCTACAACAATTAATTCATACTATAATTATAAATAATGATACTCATTACAATAATCCTTGGGATGACGGGATGTGCTTGGCCTTCACCTCACCTGATGTTAAGTGACGACAAGGCTGAAGATAGAAGCGCACTACACCTGGACTCCTCATCACTGAGGAACTGGCTATCTTACCTCTAACTGCCGGAACACAACAGTTTTTGAATTGTTATTATGGCGTCAGACTTAGGTAAGATGGTGGTAGCTAAGCCAGGCGGACTTGAAATAAGCCCTACCATCAACCAAACCAACTGAACTGAGATACAAGATAGCAGTACCCACAAATTAGTAAAAAATCTCAACAATAATTATTACCTCTACACTGAAATGGCAGTTATCGAGTGCGAAGTCATTATAACCCAAATTCACATTCAAGCCATGCAATATAGCAATGGTATCTCCGTGTAAAACGCAGTGTTCTGCTATTATGCTGTGGAATGAGCATAAATTAGAAATCAAACGTTTGAGCTTCATATCATTAAATTAACAACTAAAAAAAGCATTGACTACAGCTTATTTTGGCTTGGCATTGGTAACTAAAATCGGAACTTTTACTAAATAGGTAAATAAAACGAGTTTGCAACGCTATGTCAGCATTTGTTACCTGCCATGTGTATGAGGCTTATGGGAGTTTTGCAGACTATATCTACTCTAATAATGTAGAGCAAAGGAAGGCCAGAGATAAGATGGAGGAATTGTTTAAAAAACTATACGTCTAGAAAGAAAAGTAATTTCTAGATGACGAATGATATATGGAAGAAACACATGCTGCGCCGATCCCAAATAAATTGGGGTAAGGGCAGGAGAACGATGATGATGATGATGTTAATAAAATACCATGGGTAATGCCATCTTTCGACATCGCGAAACTGCTCATCAAATGCTCGCATTGAGTGGTAAGTCGTGACATAACCGACCACATTGGCTCGCGAGGTAAACGCGTTTCAACACAGAACATAGATGGGGGGGGGGGATTTTTTTTCTTTGTACTGTGCGTTTCCACATCGCGAGCCAGCACGTACACGTGCTCGTGCACATACACATCACAAGAATCTAATAGTACATCTTAATATATAAAATCGTAAACTGAATGACTGACTGATCTATCAACGCACAGCCCAAACCGCTGGACCTAGAGACTTGAAATTTTGCACACAGATACCTCATTTAGTGTAGGCATCCACTAAGGAAGGATTTTTGAAAATTCCATCCCTAAGGGGGTGAAATAAGGGATGAAAGTTTGTATGAAAGTCCCTCAGTTTTGAAGCTAGGATTTTCAAATTTTGTATTTAGGCTGAAGATTAAAAATTAATAAATACGGGTCTCAGCGTTTTTCAAAATTCTACCCCCGAAGGGGTGAAAAGGGGTATGAAGTTGTGTATGGAAAAAAATCCTTCATTTTCGAAGTAAAAAATCACTTAATTTATAAAGGCTTATGGAATAAAATCTAACGCAACGTATATTGATATTGTTAGTACTTCAACCCCTATGGCGATGAAATAGGGGTGAAATGTGTAAATAAACCTAAAAATAGAGATGGATGTCGTTATTGGGGTTTTCTGGTATGACGATTGCGAAAATGACATTTATTTTGAAGTCCAATACGGTGGACATGATTTAACCCCCTAAAGGGGTGAAAATAGGTTTCAAATTTTGTATGGAAAAAGAATATAAAATAGACATTACAACTTTAAACTTCGTAGGAGCACGTCTAAAAATAAATTGGCAAACATATATTTGGTAATTTTGAAAATCAACCCCTTACAGGGTAAATGGGGTATGTAAACATAAAAATCGATATGGATATCGTTCTTGAGGTTTTATGGGATGGTGATTGCGAAAATGACATTTATTTTAAAGTCCAACACGATGTACATGATTTAACCTTTAAAAGGGTGAAAATGGGGTTCAAATTTTGTATGGAAAAAGAATATAAAATAGACATTACAACTTTGAACTTCGTAGGAGTACGTTTAAAAATAAATAGTCAAACTTATATTTTGTGGTTTGGATGGCAACGGAACACGGAGCGGAAGAGAACGGGAACGGGAATGGGACGGGGCGGGAACGGGAACGGGAGCGGGACGGGAACGGGAACTGGACGGGACGGGGATGGGAACGGGAACAGGACGGGGATGGGAACGGGAACGGGACGGGGATGGGAACGGGAACGGGAACGGGACTGGGAACGGGAACCGGACCGGGACCGGGACCGGGAACGGGAACGAGAACGAGAGCGGGGACGAGAACGAAACGGAATGGGACGGGACGAGAACGGAACAGAACGGGACGGGACGGGGATGGGAACGGGAACGGGACGGGACGGCAACGGGATGGGATGGCAACGGAACGGGACGGCAACGGAACGGGACGGTAACGGGAACGAGAACGGGAGCGGGACGAAACGGGAACGGGAATAGGAATGACCAGTCGTTTTTACGCGATTAGGCGGGTCCCCACCGAGCGAGCGAGCCTCGTGCGACAAACGCCTTGCGTCTTGCGTCTTGGCAAACGTCTTGCCTCGCGAGGCAGCGCGAGGCAAGACGTGGGGTGGAGGAAGACGAAGATGGGGTGAGTAAACCTAAAAAAAGATACGATACGGATGTCGTTATTGGGGTTTTCTGGGATGACGATTGCAAAAATGACATTTATTTTGAAGTCCAACACGGTGGACATGATTTAACCCTCAAGGGGTGAAAATGGGGTTCAAATTTTGTATGGAAAAAATATTAAATGGCCATTACAACTTTAAACTTCGTAGGAGCACGTCTAAAAATAAATAAGCAAACATATATTTTGTGATTTTGAAAATCAACCCCTTAGGGGGTAAATGGGATGAGTAAACATAAAAATCGATGTGGAGGTCGTTCTTGAGGTTTCATGGGATGGTGATTGCGAAAATGACATTCATTTTGAAGTCCAACACGGTGGACATGACACATCATGGACCTGTACCTGGACATGCACATCCAGGTAACGGGAACGAGAACAGGCACGGGCACGGGCACGGGAACAGGAATGGGAACGGGAACAGGACGAGAACGGGACGGGAACGGAACGGGCCGGAACGGAAACGGAACGGGAAGGGAACGGGAATGAAACGGGAACGGAACGGGAACAAAAACGGGACGGGAACAGTAAAGGAACGGCACGGGAACGGAGGGGAAAGGATCGGGAACGGAACGGAACGGGACGAGAACGGGACGGGAACGGGAATGGGGCAGGAACGGGAACGGGAACCGGACGGGAACGGGAACGGGACGGGAACGGGAACCGGAAGGGGTACGGGACGGGTACGGAACGGGAACAAGAACGGAACGGGTCGGAATGGGAACGGGATGGGAACGGGAACGGAACGGGAATGAAACGGGAACGAAACGGGACGAGAACGGTACGGGAACGAGAACGAGAACGGGAATGGCAACGGAAGGGGTACGAGAACGGGACAGGAAAAGGACGGGAACGGACGGGAACAGAATGGGAACTGGAACCGGAAACGTAAAAATGACTGGTCAGATCCTGGTTGAAGGTTCTCTAAGGATTTTCTCTAACATCCACGCGGACGAAGTCGCGGGCAGAAGCTAGTTATGATATAAGTGCGGTACGTTGAAAATTACAGCCGAGGCG
The DNA here is from genome assembly GCA_943789525.1 of Agriphila geniculea. Taxonomy (NCBI): domain Eukaryota; kingdom Metazoa; phylum Arthropoda; class Insecta; order Lepidoptera; family Crambidae; genus Agriphila; species Agriphila geniculea. The sequence continues at coordinate 8,019,303 of OX038879.1, read as the reverse complement.
ATATTGCTAGCCCGAGCCGTAGGCGAGGGCTACAAGAAAGCAGAGGCTGTAATTATCAAAGCGCACGTATGTCATACGACGTTTTATAACATATTTGCGAGGAAATAAATAAAACTCGGACTTTGCACCTTTGCTTGTTTTCCATATGATTAAATTTTGATACGCTTGTAAGTATCTTATCGGTCAATTTTTCGGGCAAGAGGCTTAGAGTAGCCTTTTTCGCTGTCTCTGAGACTTCTGGCGGTGTTGAATTAATAAATTCATCAGTACTTGACGACATTTACAAATAAAAACAATACAGCAAAAAAAAAAATTAGCAATGCGCGCGCATCAGCGTTTTTTTTAAGGCAAAGGCATAAAAACAGCCAGTATTACTAATAAAGTAAATTAATATTTTTGTGTTTTTGTTACAGATAAATGGTTGTAATTTATTGTCAACATTAATTAAATTGAATAATTAAATGTTTATTTATTACATTTTATCTCCCAAAGTCAATTTTATCCATAAAATGTTGACCTCTTTTCTGACATAAAAACTCTTTGCTAAGATTTAAAAAAGTACCGTTCGTTTTAGACGAAGTATCTTGATAAACCGTGCGGTAATGTAAAGTAAAACGCACGGCTTATCAAGGAAACCGTGCGTTTTACTTTACATTACCGCACAAGTTCGTAATGAGATACAGTACGATATTGAAATTGGTGTAATAAGAGACCCTTTACGAGCAAATATGTTATAAAAAATCTTACGTGGCCTGCCCCCTATTTTGCACCTGCTGCCTCGTAAAGGGGGAACTATTTTTCTCCTGCTCCTTGTCCACGGGGTACATCACATCTGTGTGGTTCCTGAAGAGTATGTAATCAGAGTGGATGAACATTTTGCTCACTGTGGCCTCCACTCTAAGCACGTTCGAGGCGAGAGGGAACCATACTCTTGGATTCCTGAGATACGGATATCGAGCAAGATTCAAATCTTTGAAGAGCCTGTTCAACAAAATTAAGAGAATTTATCACTTATTTTTTATCAGCGATATTAAGCTATTTAATCATTTTCTGGCGTTACTAAAAATTTGTTTATTCAGCCTCATTAAATCATTTTAACAAGGTCCCCCCATGAACTTAGCTTACAAGATGTTTTTAAATTTGAGATTCACAATGCTATTTTTATACAAAACTAAATAATATCATAGAAAAAAATACGACTATGATCTGATGCGAGTTTTATTTCGTTCGTATTTCTAATATAATATTATTTAGTATTCTACAAGATGTTATCTAATTAACGCAACCCCTGAAAGCCATTAAGTTTTTGTGGTTCCCGTAATAAGTTTTCCAGCTTAGTTTGCTTAAATAATTTAAAGGGTAGATAAAGGTTCAGTATAGCTTATGAGTTTTTCATACATTTTATTAATTGAACAACCAGCGATACTTACACGTGAACCACTCTGTCATGGACGAGAAACCCCTCAGACAACTTGTGTGTATCGTCAACACTTTTCACATAAAGATTAAGTGCTGGCTTACCAAAAGTCTCTTTTAGTGCCTGAAAAAAATATAATTAAAAACAAACATTCCGACGAACTGAGAACTGTGGTTAAAAACTCTACACAATATAAGGGATCGATTGACCTGTTTTAATTAAAAAAAATACAAATTCCGAATAGCTCTACATAACTTCTCGTTTCCCAATTTAAAAATTAACTGGCAAATTAAACTAGAGCTTGTGTTATTATGTTATGCATAATTTACTTTCCAGTCATTTATAGTAATTTTATCGTAAAATAATGACTGATAATTAAGAAAAAATCGTAGGCGTCGTGGTATAAAAAAATCTATAGAGGAATTTTGTATGGGAAATTTGTACATCGCCATCTACCACTGAAAAGTGAAATGAAATTTCTCATAGACAATTATTCTATTGAGTACTTTAACGTGCGTTTTTTTCCTTGCTAGATGTTTGTGCTGATGAATTTATGAATGTTACAAATTCTACGGACGCCACACTGCTAACAATAATAATAATGCATTGCCTTACCAATTCTAACGCATTTTCTACAGAAATCCTATGGGCCTCCCACTTCTCATTGAATAAACGTATTTTTCCTGAAAAATAACATATACTCTATCGGTATAAACGTCCACGCAGACGATGTCGTGAGCGAGATCAAATTGTTCATAAAAAAGTGCAGAACCCGATTTCTTAATAATTATATCGTTGAAAAATTGCGATTATTGAGTTGCTCACAACAGTTTGAAATTCCATAGTTTTACTATCTTAAAAATACGTGTTTGCGCGATTGAGTAACTAAATTAAGATCCAAACTTTCACATAAGTAAGTATAGGATTAATCTCTATGCTTTATTATAAAGTATTTAACTTACCATCATTAAAATAACTCATCACATCATCTCTAATTTTCTTCGAAATGCCTGAAGCAATCTTTCCATAGCTAAATACCAAAATAAAAAATAATATATTCATGTTACTAAAGAGATCAGTTCTTCATATCGCAAAACATTTAGGATAGAACTGGCAACAAAAATAATTATGTATATAAAATTAATTGAATTTTTATTAAAATTCAATATCCGAAGAACATAAAGAACGAAGAAATAAATTAAAAAGTATGAATTGAATTAACAAACTTTATTGGCAAGGAGCGTGAAATAAGCGAAAAACTTAAAAACGGAATATTGTATGCAACAATCGATTGACATTGTGAGCAATGTTTCATAAGTTATTGATAAGAATATTATGGTTTTATTCGCTTTTATTTATAGTGCATTGTAAGGTCGCAGTAAAGAAAAACGAATTGAGTAAGTCACAATTTTTTATGCGTTACCGTTATTTCATAGTGAACTATACAAATATATAAAATACTAAGGTAAGAATTTATATCAGCTTATCTACGAGTATTGTATTTTTTTCCAACTGATGCCGAACAATTTTATATATAAGGTCCTTCTTAAATAGTGCACATAATTTTAAGGCGTCAATGTACTAATGTATACAAACAACTTTTACTACGGGACCAACATTGATATCGCGAAAAAAAAAATCAGTTGTTCCATACATTTTGATCTATTCGATTTTAAATTTTCTATGGAACAGCTGATTTTTTTTTCGCGATTTCAATGTTGGTCCCATAGTAAAAGTTGTTTGTATGGATGAGTACATTGACCCCTTAAAATTATGTGCACTATTTAAGAAGGACCTTATATATGGTTCGTATAAAGCTGTTAAGTAAATTAGTTAAAATTAAGTTGTCGTCCAACTAAATTTTTGCATGTAAACAGCCAATTAAGTAGTATGTTGGCCATTAAGCGGGCAAGTGATTAAGTAAATAGAATAGAGTCTATTTTTTGACCAAGTAACCGCGCCGCCCGCACCGCATGATTTCAAAAAATTGATCAGTTTCAACAAATTCAGGGTCCATCATTAGGTATAATTTTAATCATTTTAGATCGCCATGCTACGAAAATTTCGCCAAAGACTGAAAATCCATTTAAAGCAAGTGTCAAGGGAGCCCTACGGACCGACGAGGACTGCTGGATAACACTGGATTCCATGAAACACTTCAAAGACATGGAAGATTTGGAAAGTACGACGTTTAACACAATAATAATAGATAGTTTTTGACCTTCACCTCATCTGATGTTAAGTGACGATTAGGCCGAAGGTAGAAGCGCACAACTTTTTTTTTGTAATAACGTATGGATTCTAATAGTCGATACTATTTTGTCACTGGAGCATTTTGATTTTTTCCTACTTTTGAGTCTTAAAAATCATCGTAAAATTCGTCAAATCGAGCCAAAATTTCGCGTAGGGGTTTATTTCGCTATTTTTTATGTTTTACAATATCTTAAAATTAGAATCCATTACTTAGACATCATCCCATTTCATCTCATTTTTTTCTGAGAAATATTACCTATATCGATATTTTTTCACTTTCACCTTCCACCATCCCTAATGCCAAGTTCATTGTCAAAATTGTCTTTGCCCTTTTTTCTTTTTTTTATTATGGCTGGGGGATCTGTATGTGATGACGTCATATGAAGGTCATTTGAAGGTTAAAGCTTTTTATTGAATATTATAAATATTTTTAAAAATATAGAATTATTTTTAAATTTAATTAGTAGACACTGTACCGAAAGCTTATTCCTCGAAATGGTTTTGAGATTTCCAGTCATGTTCAAAAAGTTATCAAAGCCAATTTCAGTATTCTTGAAACATTTATAAATGCTATTAGATTAAATAAAAAAAAACTTTAAAATGCATGTTAAAAAAATTAGGACTCTTGTAGTATTATCTACATTAAAGCACCTATTTTTTTATTAAACTTGCTATTAGTACTTAGTACAAAGTAAGTAATCACCGTAAGAACTATTTTGCACTTTTTTAATCTTTTGCACTTTGTTTTAAAATTATTTCATTAGCATTAAGTCCGCCATTTGTACCTTACTTTATGTATTTTTACAATAAAGATTTATAAATAATTAAAAAAAAATTGTGACACCACTGCAGAATCTACAATAAAAAAGTTATTGAACCAAACTTACTACCTACTTATCTTCCAGATAGCTACGAAAAAATTCGACAACGTTACCCGGAACTAGTAAGAGAGGAAATGGAAAAGTTCGATAATGAGACTATTGAAGTGAGTACTCCTTTCCAATTCTTAAGGACTAAAAGTAACATACAAGTTTCGTCGAGGAAAAATCTAAAAGTGAAATCAAACAAACTTATCTTTTGTAAAGCAGGAATTATTTTCCGTCCGACCATGCTTGTTTTATACCTACTGCTTTTATTTTTGTGACTGCAACCAATGAAGTGTTTAAAGAACTTTATCTACACCCATGCTTTAAATCCTCTGTAAGGGGTTCTGAAACAGTTAGCTTACTGCCATCATTACAATAATCCCGAGCGAGCTGGTCCTACAGCGCCGCGCGCCCACGCGCGAGCGTTGCATTATGAAATTCAGTACAACATTATAACACTCTTGCCGAAGACATAATGACGAGGAGGGAAAGGAAAGTCAAAGTAAAAGACAAAGTCAAAGTCAAAACCTTTATAGAGGATACATTTCATGGGTTTAGATAAATATCATGGGTGTTTTTAATCCATACGTATTAAAATATTGTTTGTTTCCCTAATAAAAATAAGAAAAAATAAAAAAATGGGGAAGATAAAGTCTTGTATGCAACTGTACATAATTAGGTATTAAAACACTCATGTGATAAAACCCACATTCGTGTTTTAATACCCCTTGTTATAGTACAGTTGCATAAATAACTATTAAAAATACCTACCTGCAGCAAGAGTTAGTTGATGAATTTATCATATTTTATTAATTTAATTTTGCTATTTGCTGCAGCTGATGTTAGCCACGCGCGCTAGGCGAGAAGGCAAAGGCGTGATTTACGAAGAAATACCAGCTGGTCTCAATCTCGGCGGCTACACCATGTTGAGGCTGGAAAAATCTCTCCTGTAAGTATTTGCGAACAACAACCTAATGTTAGGTACATTTTAGGGTTCCGTAGCCTATAACAAAATACGTCTGTCTGTCTGTCCGTCCGTATGTCACAGCCACTTTATTCAGAAAGTATTTAGGATTACACAGTTGAAACTTGATAGCTAGATGTATTCTATATGTATATGTAATAAAAATAAATAATTCAAATCAAAATTTCAGATTTGGTCCCATAGTAATGGTTCTGTTTTTTACTTTTGAGGTACGGAACCCTAATATAAAAAACTATATAATCATTGAGCAGGATATTAACTCATGTGAGCTGTGTAGTAACCGAAATTCACAAACAGTTCATTTTGTAATTTAATTATTAAACATTTTTTTTTTACTTTCCTGGTACCTTACCCGAAATAAAAAGTAGAGCGTTTAACACGGGTGGTGAAAAGTCATCAATTCCATACTCGAACTATGGCTGCCCTTGCTGAACTCGGGCGTCTAAATATGTCATATGCGATTTGCATTCTTTCGACCCTTGTATAACAATATTATAATCTTTAAACTTTTAGATTTTTTATGCATTCACAATGCTATTTTTATATTAAGATTATTAATACAATTGAAAATTATTAGAAAAAATCGACTCACCCATAGCAGCTCAGACGGGACTCGAACCCGCACCCTTAGGATTCCGGCCCAATGCACTAACCAATTATGCTACCGAGTCTCATAATTACTCGGTAGCATAATTGGTTAGTGCATTGGGCCGGAATCCTAAGGGTGCGGGTTCGAGTCCCGTCTGAGCTGCTATGAGTGAGTCGATTTTTTCTAATATTTTTCAATTGTATTAATAATCTTAATATTATAATCTTTCGTTTCTCACCATCTACCAACCAGGTTTTTCCACCGCATGAAGCTCCGTAACCTGACAAGGTTCATCATCTACTCGCTGCACACCGACCTCGAGAACATGACCATTAAGGCAGAGCTGAACCTGCAAGACCTGCACCTATTCGGGTCCTACGAGCGAGCTCTTGAGGGCAGGAAGCTGTCTGATCTGATCTACACACCCACTTACGGGATGGCAGAGTAAGATGCAATTAAGCAAACCTTAAAACCCTCAATTCGCCCATGATCGGCACAATTCATCGTACGTTGCCGGTTTTGTAACAAATGCTTCAAAGAGGTTCATTCAAAAGCTTTAACGTACGATAAATTGTGCCGATCATGGGCGAATATGTAATGCAGCCATAACGTTCATAAACCAATAGAAGGGCTTACTACTTACTAAAAATTAGAAACGCGATATCGGACGATTTTCACGAACTACACGATCTTTTCTTTGTTAGCGGAAGTAAGAATGCGAGGCCGCGAACGGTAGGAAAATGGATAAAATCTCACATTTTTGCTGAGTGCAACACCCCGTGGCTTGCTTCATACGATCCGTTGGGTACGTATCAGAAAGTCTAAAGTTAGAATGCCTAAAGTTAAAATGGCGAAGTTCAAAATGTCGAAAATTTGGAAGTCTATAGATTAAATTGTTGAAAGTTCAAAATGTCGAAAACTAAAATGTCTAATATTCCAAATACACCGACATATAGAATTCACTCATGTCTTTCTTTCATTTAGGTAACTAATTAAGTTAAATAATTGCGTGTTAGCCTCTGTGCCTCCGCCGCACATCACCATAGCCGCGCCGCTCCCTGATTCGGTAGCCAGTGCCAATCACTGATTCAGTAGCCGGCGAACAAAATCTACCAATTGAGTTTGAAATAGATTTTTTTCTGGCGCTTCGCCGGCCGCTGCCACGGCACGCTCGCTTCGATCGCTCGGCTCGCGCGCTGGTTTCATGTCAACCTAACATGCTAGTCGCTACGCTCCTCGCACCTATCTCGTGACCTACCATCTACGATTTCTAAGTCCCAGTAGACTAGTTTAGACTCATTTCCGGCAGCTAAATTTGCTATATAAAGCATTTCAGGCGAAGCCTAAAGATACGTCCACAGCCTCAATTAACCTCAAATAAATCATTGTGAACTTAGACTTAATGTCCATTGATATTTTAACTCGTCAAGTATTTGATACGTTTAATACTTTGAATTTTGCTATTTTGAAGTTATACATAATGATTATCGACATTTTAAACCATTTCAATTTTAATTTTCGACATTTTGAACTTCGCCATTTGAACTTTAGACTTTTTGATACATACCCGATACGTTACTATTTATATGACGACGCCTGAACACATTTGTATAATAGAGGTCAGTGCGCCTGAAGGACGCATGTTATAAGCCTTGCCAAGCTTCCATTGACAGCCAAATTCGTAACCGTGCAGTAAACCATCAATAATTTACTGTAGGTAACTTTTCACCACCAAAAACCTTTTTTTTTAATAAAAAATAAAAAAAATTACAATAATCTACTAAAACTGGGGTTTTTTGTTTTCAGTTTTCATCTAGAGGTGCACCTCTAGATGAAAACTCTGGTAAGCAATATCGTTAAGTCATCTTTCGATAAAGAGTCGATACAATTTTAAGGATTATTTTAGTAACCATTCATTATTCTGATTCGTGCATCAACTGTTGGTATTGTATGCAAGATATGCGGACAGAAATATTTGATTTGTTAATTCTAACTTTATTATAAACTTTACAGGATTCTTTTGAAAAAGGTGATGTATAAGATGGAAGGAAGATTGCGATTTTTGCACGACAGCCCTTATATAGTGCTCGTATCGTCGGCCCTCAGCTTCGACAGGGCTTTGTTGATGGTAATCATTAATTATTATATTATCTATTCAACGATTCATGCAGTTCATCAGGAGATATAAAATCGTTTATCTACACCCATGCTTTAAATCCTCTATAAATGGTTCTGAAACAGCTTACTGCAACATTACAGTATCCGAGCGAGAGGATGTCGCGCTCCTCCGCGCGCCCACGTGTGACGAGTTACATTATGAAATTCAGTTCAACATTATAACACTAGTTCGGATGATATAATGACGAGGAGGAGGAGGAAAGTCAGTCAAAACCCTTTATAGAGGATACATAATTATGGATGTAGTTGTCTTTATAGTCTTGTATGCAACTGTACATAATTAGGTATTAAAACACTCATGTGATACTGTTATCACATGAGGCGCCACATTCGTGTTTTAATGCTCCTCATTATAGTACAGTTGCATAAATAACTATTAAAAAATATGTTGGTAGATACAAGATCAAATCCCTTCGTAGCATAATGTATTCGAAAAATGTGCACCTCTTGCAAAATGTACAATATGCCAAATGTATAATAAAATTAGCTCCATCCCCAAAATCCGCAAAATGTACATCCGTGAATATCATCGAAATCACCGGCATCGTTTTAAGATAGAGAGAGGGTTTGACCAATAAAAGCGCTCATTTGCCAAAGAGATATAGTGAAGAAAATGAATGTATTTTTTGCATGAAGACCCCAGCATAACCTCAGTAGATGAAACTTTGCTGTGATGTAGGTAATATGTATGAGCCAAAACCTACATATATACAAGTTAGGTCATACCTATATATCACAATTAGGCGTCTTCTGCTAAGATATTTTTTTGGATATTTCACGTATTGTATTCATACTTTACATGAGTACTTTTGGTAAAGAAATTTTTAGCAGAATTTTCTTCCTAAAAAAGATATCAACGATATAAAAATATCTTTTTCAACACACTTGTTCGTAAAGTGAGCCCTAATACATCGCTTTTAGGGCCATAAACCTAACTATAACAAACGCGTTCAATAATATATAAAACACTAGTTGGTTATAGAATGATCCCTACAAAGTTAAATAGGTACCTTACTGCAAGTTCTATGCGAGTAAACAGAGCATTTTCAATTTAACCGGGTAATACAGTTATTTTTTTAATAACAACAAAGAGGTTTTATGCCGCTGAAAATTAATTTGCATTTTTGGAATAAATAAATGTGTAGGTCCTTAATTAAGTCAAACAAATATTAATTATTATCAAATTATTCCTAATTTACAATTTTTGTTATAAAATATTAATATATTTGCATTTTATCACTTAAATTTATAACTTTGAAGTAGGCTGTATGCTCACTAACCCCTTTGTTCGCAAAATATTCTTGCATTGGGCGTGTGAAAAAAACAAAAAAAAACCTGCGCGCCTTTTCTCATCATGATTTTTTTTTGTCGTATTTGTTACTAGACATGCGCAAATCATGTCCCCGATTGGATTGAACATGGAAAGGTTCCATTTCATAGAGGAACTATGTTCGGGAAACATGTTCGCGGAACTATCTAGTTCACCTGTTGCACATACCTTTTTTATATTTAATTAAAACAGAACAGCCCCCTGCTCAAATGGCCATATTCTACTAAAATTAACGCTAATAGATTAGAACTACAATGTATGGGAATGACATAGCTCCTGTCAATCCCATTCATCGTCGTTCTGTTCTACTAGTGTTAATTTTAGTAGAGAATAGCCAACAGGTGTCCAATCACATCACAGTTCCTAGGTTCTTTCGAAAATGTAGTTTTGATTCAACACATTTGGCTAAAATTAACCACTCTTGGTCGGTTCGCTCGCTTCGAACCTTTGCCATAAGAATAAATATTTATTCATATGCCTTTGCATTGAATCGATCCTTATTTCGACGTAACCAAAATTCATCATAATTTTTTAGGAGCAACGTGGAGGAACGATGGACCTATTTAGCTAGGCGTGTCGGACCGGACCGATATCGTTCCAGTGTAGGACATAGTTCCTGAAACTATTTCGGTCCGGAACTACACAATATGTCTATTTGTTACTGTATGGTAAATTACTTTGGTTTTTCCTCGCAAATGTGTTGAAAAACGTCGTATGAAACTCGTGAGCTCTTACTTATTGCACACTCGGCTGAGTTACGCCCTCGCCTGCGGCTCGGGGTGCAACCCACAGCCTTGTGTGCAATAAGCAACCTAAGCTAACTTGTATTATAATGTACTATTTTTTCGATAATTTGCAAAACACGTTTTGTTTATACTGCTTTATCATACTGTAAATTTTTGTCGACTGAGGATTTACTGTGGGGGTCCACTACCTTCCTTTCATACACTAGTATGTTCAGAGAAACTTTCATGATATTCAACGAGTGTCATGACAATATTTTTCTTTCAGTACAGGAACAATGGCAACAGCAGTGAGGGCGATGAAACCATCGAGTTATTCCATGAGAACATCGGTGAGAGGATTAAGCACTGACGTCCATTATACAAAACTTTGTATAATGGACGTCAGTGGGATTAAGATAATCGTACCTTCTTTAAAAGTCAAACCCACAGACCATACAACAAGTACTATGCGCGCCAAATAAGAATAGTATCGACAACTTCACGGCACTGGACAATTTTGTTATTGCTTGGTAGAATTGATAACTTCATAATGTATAGGATGTGCATAAAAAGAAACAAAATATTTAAAAATATGATTTTTATTTTTGCTGGCATCGATCAGCATGGCAAACGATCATTGGATTTTTTGTTGGCAGTACAAAATTGATCAGTGACGTGAAGTTGTCGATACTATTCTTATTTGGCACGCATAGTACGTTGTCAAATCAAACATAGAAGTCTTTGGGTCAAACCCTTGCTCTGTGCAATTATACAACGTGGTACAAAATAACCCCTAATGCCGATCATAGTACCTATATTGGCTCCGTGCACGCTTTTAGCGCCACCTAGCGTGTAGCAACTTTGTTGGCTCTGACCTGACCGTTTTGACGTTTTGATATGTAATGGCGGCATTGTGACAAAATGTTAAAAAATACTATACATATTGTTTTATTAATGTAAATTTCAAAATTACTATGATTTGGGTGGACAAAGTGTTATGAAATCATTTTTGGTCATTTAAATTAAATATGGCAAGTAAGATCTATTCAAAAAGAGTGTTTTATTTTGGTTATATCATGGTTTGTTTACTTCTTTTTTAGCTGTAGATTTTGTAAAACAAGAGGATAAAGCTACTTTAATAATTTTACTAAGTGATAATAAACAAATATAATTATTCCTGTATCGCTAGTAATAAATTAAATATCGTTTTCAAGCAGATTACAGAGCCTTCTTTATTTCTACTTTTTGCCACCATGAGCGCTGCGATCGATTATTATACCTTCGCACCCTCCCAATAGGGACCATCAAACTGAACAACTTTTACTATGGGACCAACTCCGCGAAAAAAATATCAGCTGTTTCAACATTTTAATATTTTCGTTATTAATTTTTGTATGAAACTGCTGATATTTTCCCTTCTTTTTCGTAGCTCCATTGGACGTCACATTGATGGGACACCGGAAAAAATAATTTAACTGTGGTCCCATTGACTAATGGAGCCACCGAAATCCATTGTCCCATATTAAACGTTGTTTAATTTGATGGTCCCTATCTACCATATTCGGCATTAGGGGTTATTTTGTAACATTGTACATTTCGTAATTTCTTTGCACTAACTAATGTTTGAATCCTACTGTACCTATTGGATTATGTACAATGGCGATGTACAATATAACTTTATTTTGTTTTGTAGAAGAGTTCTTAGACAGAATGAAGGCTGACCTGGACATTTGGCTCAAAGACTTTTTCAATCACCTCCTCATCTTCTTCAAGCCGTCTGTGACAGAGCTAAGTGTGCAATATCGGTAAGTGAGATAATCAACCTATTCTTGATAAAGTTTTAAATGTAGAATAGGAGATACACTATTTGTTTCTTAGATATAATAGCTGATATTAGACAACTAAGTAGGTAGGTACTTAAGTCTACAGGGTTATTTGTAAAACACCAACAACTTCGCAGGAGTAGATTACCAACATCATAAACAACAACATTTGTTTTACGACTTTTGATAATTCGTTAGATTTTACTTTCATACAAAAAAATATATAATTTTAATACCGTTCGCCGTGCTTAACTCTACGCGCGGCGCGCGGAGTCCCTAGTGAGCGCTACCCGCCCGCCCCGCCGCCATCCATAGACATTAAAAGTGTCGAACATTACAATAAAAACTTGAAAATTAATTTTTGGTGAACGTATTGAGTTATCATAAAAGTCGTAGAACAAACGTTGTTGTTTATGATGTTTGCATGGTAATCTACTCCTGTGAGGTTGTTGGTGTTTTACAGATAACCCTATACGTCGCAGTAAGATAGTTAAGTAAAGCCGTGATATAGTTATATCCCTTGATAATTCCGGTTTTTGTAAAATTTACTTTCAATATAGGTAGGTCTTTAACTTAAATGTCCCGAAGTACACTCTGTCTTCCGCACTTTAACGGTACAGCATCTGTTAATATGCAGATTAACTAGTCAAAATGCGGAAATCTGATACTTTAAGAAAAATTCGCACTACTGACTCTATAAATCAGTTAATGTGCAAATTAACTAGTTAATTCGCTCATTAACGGATTCCGTACTTTGCATATATATTATCGCAAAAAATGTATCGCTAAATGAATTGAAATCTCATTTTTTTTATATCAGTGAATACCAAAAGAAAAGGACGATTATTTTGAATGAATACGTAGAAAATGCAATAAGTGTTATTAAAAGAAGAATACACGATGTCAACGCTACTGTCGTGAAGCTGCCCGACTTCGACATCAAGGGCGACGGCGGATTGGTGGTAAGAGCACAAAATAACTATAAAACTAAAGTAGACAGAAAAGCCGCTCGGAAAATGTGCACGCACACCGGGGCGTCGGGCGTCGCGTGCGGTGTGGCGTGTTGTGTGTCATGCATGCGGAGTGCGGCGTGACGGGTGGCGTGGCGTGCGCGTGTGGCACAGCGTGCGTAGTGGCGTGCGGTGTGGCGTCGAACGTTTTTTCCGTTTACACAGAGGTGAGCTGTTCAGTGGCGCGTGCAGCGACCCGTGTCATCGCACGAGTACCTAAACACAAACATCCCGTGTCATCGCACGCGTAAACACAAATATCATGGCAATGTGCTATGTTGTTCATGAAGACTACGGGCGTGAAGATTAATGGTGCCCGCGGTCGTGCCAAGATGGCGCTTGCCAGGCGGCGGATCACGCAGCGATCATCGCTTCAGGCCGTAAACTAGATGACAGCAAACCGCGGGCAACCGCATTTCAAGCAAACACGTGTAAAACTGCTTCTCCGTAAACGTTGTATGACAACGCCGTATGCTTGAATTTGGTGCGGGCCACGTCGTCGTTGCGGGAGACGCGACGCGCAACGCCCCGCGTCTTTGTAATTAAGCACATAGACATTACTGGAGGCAATCTCAGAGGCAATCAGGCTATTCATTTGTTTACCCTGTATCCTGTGGTTCTAGCACAACAAAACAAGTAGAAAACTACAGACAGAAGTGATTTCGCTTGCTCTCTCAGCTCAAAATATTGTTAAGGGTAACGAAGTTTTTAGTTAAATCAAAACCAATTTTTTATTTCAATGAAAGAATTATTGAAATTGGACCAAAAAGGACGAAGTTAGAGCGATTTTCGTGACGCATTCTCAAAACGCTCATTACACGATTCGCTGATGATGTATCATCTGCCACATTCGCCGCCACCGCGGCGGGTGTTTGGGCGGGCGATCGTGGCACGTGACGTCATCACATGTTCCGCAAGGGCCCGGCGGTGTTTTTATTAAAACTGAATTTTTTAAACTTTAATAACTTTGTGCATTTTTTGATGGATTTGAGTAATTTAAAAAGATTCTTCACATTTTACGATTAGAACCATTTTACGAAAGATTCTACATTCTACTAACTAACTTTCTGTATCTGGATGAAAGTAGAAATACCGACACAATACAAGTAACCAACTGAGTTTGCCTAATTTATTTCAGGGTCATATCAAGTTGCATAACGGTTGGCTAAGAGGGTTGGACTCAATATACCGACGATCTATTGCAATGGGCACCCATGACGGAAAAGTTCGCACAGCCGAAGCAGTTGTAGGGTTCAGCAATTTGAAGGTGAACTTTATAGGCTTTTGGTAACAATTAAGCAACTTTTGCAAGAGTTGATTTTGCGATAGGTGACAAAAAAAATCTTGAGTTCCTTTACACTTCGTCGGCAGGCACGTTAAGCCATTGGTCCCCGTTGCATTTCCCCAATGGGCCCGCCTGGAGGTTGATAGCTCACCTCCTTATACATCCATAAAGGAAAGCTCAAGTGCCCCAATAGTGGGGACATTATAAAATGGACGATGAAAATTGCCGTATGTATGGTTATATTATACAGGGTTATTTGTAAAATACCAACAACCTCGCAGGAGTAGATTACTAACATCATAAATAACATCTTTGTTCTACGACATTTCCGAAATCAGACAAACCGTTGATTTTACTGACCCTCATACACTTCTTGTATTATATAATTCGCTTGTCAGATCTCACTTAGAATACGCATCCACAGTTTGGAACCCGCAGTATTCTGAATACAAAAAGATGGTGGAAAAAATTCAGGATAAATTAATTAAAAGGCTTAGATATAAATTTAATAACTTTCATAAATTGATAATACCTCTTGAATCGCGCAGAGAAGTACGGGATCAAACTTTTCTGTACAAAATTTTGAATAATCAGATCGATTCCCCTTATTTGTTAAGTAAGATCTTTTTTAAATGTTCTGGTGCTAGACTGCGTTCATGTAATACTTTCTCGGTACCGCATAGTAGAACCAATTACGGAAAAAACCGATATATACTAAGAGCTATGAAAAATTATAATGCGAATTTTAGTGATATAGATATATTTAATACAAAATTTCCTAAATTTAAAAATGAAACTTTTAAAATCTGTATTAACAAATTACAACCTTAATGTGTTAAATTGAAACCATTTTCGATAAATTGTCATTAGATTATGTTAAATAATAAATATGCTGTATTGTAAACTTTTATAGATTAATATCAGTAAATTACACCCTTAATAATTTGTCATTTAAAAATTTAACTTTTTTGTTGTAATATCTTTACTTAATAATTTCTTACATCTATTTGCCTACATAATTTGTCTGTTCAACGTAATGTACAATTTAGTGGTGGAAACTCTTTTGGCTAATGTACTGAAATTATGTTTTACTATTACTATGTACTATTTAAAGCTGTATGTTTCCCTAAGTAATAAAAAAAAAAAAATAAAAAAAAAATATCGAATTTTCATACAAAACTCGATCATGTTCGGGACATTTGTATGGAGAGTCGAATTTTTTTTGTCGGTTTCGTAAAAGTTGTAGAACAAAAGTTGTTGTTTATGATGTTAGTAATTTACTCCTGCGAGGTTGTTGGTGTTTTATAAATATTTTTTAAATTTTGTGCTCAGCGTAATATATATTTTTTTTAAATATGAGAGCGCTACTTAACAGAACTCCCCTAAAGCAATTCTATTTTCTTTATTTTCCATAGGTGGTGTATCAGTTTACGTTCAGTAATCTCGAATACAAGTCTCCGGCTCTGAACGGGCAGTTCATCTTGTCTGCAGACGAGCTGACGGCCAACATGTACATAAGCCTCATCAGGGATGTAGCCACCGTCGACATCACCTTCGATTCCTTAAGACAACTAAAGTAAGGAACTAATTATCTTCCATTGATCCAAAGATTTTCCATTGTTGTCTGGACGAGGCCGGCAGCGGCGCGGCGTCTGCGCGGGCATTGATAAATTCATCATCATCATCATCATATGAGCCGCATGACACCCACTGCAGGGTATAGGCCTGATAAATTAATCTATTTATTCCAGCCCTTGTAGAGTCCGTCTTCGGACATAGGCCTCCTCTCTGCCTCTCAACTCTCGACGGTCTGCTGCCACTCTCATCCAGTTGATGCCAGCCTGCTGCCGGATGTCATCCGTCCATCTCATGGGCGGTCGTCCTCTACTGCGGGAGTCAGCGCGGGGTCGCCATTCGAGTAGTCTTCTCGCCCACCGGCTGTGGTTCATTCTGGCAATATGTCCTGCCCACCTCCACGTTTTCCGTTCGATTTCTTCGACCATGTCAATAACTTTAGTCTTCCTCTTCATTCCGTTTAAGGTCCATGAGGCTGATACCGAGCATACATCTCTCCATAGCCCTCTGAGCGGGTCCATATTCGGTTGCATAAAACAGAAAGGCATATTTTTGCACTGCATAACGTTTTTTGGCATACTCATCATTTCGCATAACGTTCATAAAGAATAAATCATAACGCATACTTTTATTCCGCATAACCTCTATTGTAATAATAATATATCGGCACATTTCTTTTTTGCATAAATATTTTTGCTATACTGATTACTAATCATACCATTTATTGGCATATCAATCTTTATCATAAATATTTTAAGTCATATTTATCAAATATCATAATGTTAACAGGTAGAAATTATACTAACAAATTAGTAACACCGTAAATAAAATTTATTTATGTTTCATAGTTTAGAAACTTTGCTATAATTGAAGCATAGTCGTATAGAGTTGACCATGACCATCAGGCATGCAACATGCAAGCAAGCATGCAGCATGCAAGCAAGCATGCAGCAAGCAAGCAAGCATGCAGCATGCAAGCAAGCATGCAGCATGCAAGCAAGCATGCAGCATGCAAGCAAGCATGCAGCATGCAAGCAAGCATGTAGCATGCAAGCAAGCATGCAACATGCATGCAAACATGCAGCATGCAAGCAAGCATGTAGCATGCAAGCAAGCATGCAACATGCATGCAAACATGCAACATGCATGCAAGCATTGTGGAGCTTCGCTCGCTTCGCTCGCTCCGCTGCGAGTAGTCAAAACACTAACCTAACCTAACCTACCTATAGTGCATTAAATTTTTTTCTTTATAGCGGGGGGCCTCAGGCCCCCCGACCCCCCCGAGCATGCATGCAAGCGAGCATGCATGCATGCAAGCAAACAAGCAAGCAAGCACGCAACATGCATGCAAGCATTATTAAGCTCCACCCGCTTCACACGCTCCACTACGAGTGGTCAAAACACTAACCTAACCTAACCCACCAATGTCAAAGTCAAAGTTAAAGTCAAAATAAAAATACCTTTATTCAAATAAACTTAGTAACTAAGCGCTTTTACGTTTTCCTTCGTTTCAGACTTTTTTAACTGACAAGAAGGTAGCATTAAAAGTTTTTCTTCATTAATAATAATTACTTAAATTGGGTATGCTTTTTTTATATTATGCTTTAAAACATTAGTACCTACCTACTTATGTACATTTTTAATTACATGGTTAAGCAAATAAAAAAAGATAATTATTTACAATGTTACGTTACGTATTTATCTTATATTTTTTAGGTAATCTGAATTAAAACAATTCTTCCAAAACTCGTTTCTGACTAGAATATTTATGGTTAAATCCATTATGCACTTCGTATTTTATGGTAAATTACCCTACGAACAGTCTTTGTTCGTAGAAATTACCTTTAGACGTATAACAATTATGCCCTTTCCTTTAATGGTAATTAAAATTATGTTAAAGGAGATTAGACTAAGTAAGAATTATGCCGATAAAACCTTTCTGCGTTCATAAAACTCTGCTTATCATAAATTATGCGAAAAGACTTTATGCCAAAACTGTTATGCCAAACGACATTATAACTAAAAAGATTATGCGACCGAAATGGCACCCCTCTGAGCGACCCTCTGAAATTAATACTATTGATAAATTATTACACCGTAATTTTGTAGTAGTTTTAATTAACAGTTTCATTGGTAGAAGGGAGAGACACAGGGAGTGTTCTAACTAAACATTTTTGCCAAAAACATGGGTTGAATAAACCTGCCAAGTGCGTTTCAGGCCACGCGCAGCAGGGTTCCGTAGTTATCATATACCATGCCTTATTTAATACCACTATCATTTTTCATCTGCAAAAATAACTTTCTTTTTCATAGAGTTTGTATAAATGATAAAGTTATATTTGCGGTTTTGGAAAATATGCTATATCTTTAAAACCACTTAATATATCTCGTTTAAACCATTTTTTGTTGAAACTGTTTATTAAGATCTACAGCAAATATTTTTTTTAGATTTTTCACTCTCTTATTTTAAAAGTTAGAGGAGGTTACATACATTTTACCACTTTGGCAGTGTATATCTTTCAAACTTTGAGACTTTAAGAAAAAATCTCTTAAAAAACCTATATCATTTTTAATCATCAGTTTCAGATATCCTGCACGTATTGGTTTGATGAAAAAAAATTCAGTTTCAGTTCCATGTATTTCCATGTTTTTTATTTTTGTTTAAAAATCGTAAAGCGGTTTACAGAATACATCTACCTACCAAGTTTAAACAGTTAAACTGTGGAATCCTAATAGTTTCGGAATAAAGTGGCTGTGACATACGGAAGGACAGACAGACAGACATTACGAATCTATAAGGGTTCCGTTTTTATTAACACGTTTTTATTAGGTTGCTTTTTCGTAGTATTCGTTCATTCGTTTGCTTGGATGTTTATGACGTATCTATAAGGGTTCCGTTTTTTGCCTTTAGGCTACGGAACCCTAAAAATGAAAAAACTTTTACTTTCCTATAAGTAGTAATATAATGTTTTAGCTGTCTATAGTATGGCAGGATCATTTTTTTTGTCGTTTTTCGACCCATGAGGCAAAAATATTTAGTTTCATTGGACGTAGAACACTCACGCGATATATATTATATCGTGTTTCGTCGGTCATGCTAGGGGAGGAAGGTATAGGTATCATTGAAGTGAAATATATATGAAGCTTAATTTGTCAGTTTTTTTTTTCAGAGAAGAGACCCTAACAGTGGAGGGACCTGCCAATAGGCTGATACCCAATTTCAAGCACGTTCTAGAACAACACATCATATCCATAATGTCCAACACTTATCTGTACAATATTAGACTGCTGAGGACTTTGGCTAACTGTGGTAATTATCGAAACACTATCACAACTTATTGTGGAACCTCTGGAACATTTAAATATGATCTCTTAGTACCTCAACGCACTACCGCCGGCTATCCGAAATGCGGCGCGGCGGCATTGCGGCGGCGCATATAGCAGTATTACACGTATACCTAACCAAGTCAATCTAAAAAAATCTTTTTAAAACAAGTTTTTAAAACAGACTAATAACAGCGCTCAAAAATGGCACAACAGCCAAGCCACACGACATAGATTTTAGTTCGCTGACTAATATAATAAGTATAAAAAATATCTCCCGTAAAGATGTCAATGTAATTTTATTTTGCATGCGCCCCAAAGAGAATGTAATCATTCACTACGTTTTATGCGTCCCACGTTTTTAACCGACTTCAAAAAAAGGAGGAGGTTCTCAAGTCGACGGTATTTTTTTTTTGTGTATGTTTTTGTTTTACCATAACTTCGTCAGTTGTTAACCGATTTAAACAATTCTTTTTTTATATCAAAGAACGTAGTTCGTGTGTGGTCCCATAAAAAAATTACAGAGATGTGGTTGGTAGTTTTTTCATAATCCTGAAAAATAACAATTATTTAACTTGCCATCACATGTGTTTTTACGGATTTTCGGACATAACATCTTTGTTTATGTACCGATTTAGATGTTTTTTTTTTTTTTTGTTTGAAAGGGTATAATAATAGTAATACTTCAAGAGTAGTCACATTTTAATTTCATTGGTATTGGACTTTGAACTTCGAAGATACACAAGGGAACTCCTCAAATTCAAAAAAAAAAAAGAAGCTTCAAAATTAAATACCTCTAAAAAAGCGAGAAATAATATTCAAATCATAAGTTACGCATAACATTATTAATAAAACACGTCTAATGAAGTCGGGTGGGGCTTTATTTATTTATTTAATCGTATGGCGTTTCATTATTATTTGTAGGATAATTTACTATTATTACATTTGAAATTATTAACATTTATAGGTCAACATCCAGGTCGCGTAACCAGTCGATAGCTGCTGGTGTTAGGACGTCGTAGAGTTCCCGTGGATCGCCTCGGAAATGGCGCCTTGGACATCGTTCCACAATATGTTGGGTGGTCAGGTCTTCGAGGCCGCAGTCGCACAGCGGACTCTCCACCCATCCCCACTTATGTTTCATATAGTTGCACCTGCCGTGTCCCGTGCGGATTCTATTGAGGCGGCACCAGTATTTCCTCTGTAAGGAGAACCCCCTGGGCTTTTGGGTTGGGTCTGGAAAAGTGGTGCGATGATCGGATGTCACTTCCGACCACTCGTTCTTCCAGGATTGCTCCAGAACGAAGTCACCGGCCCTCAGCTTTCTGGCAGCTTCGCTTGTTGATCGGCGTGACTTAAGTCGCTGCAGTGTTGGTTCAATGAACTCTTGGTAGGCTGGCAAATCAGGTCGTTCAGTTATTTTTTGGACTTCCCTCACGAAAGCGTGTTTTCTCCGTAGGTGGGGTGGAGCAATGTGACTTAGCACGGGTAGCCAGTGGGTTGGTGTGGATTTTATAGTGCCTGAAATTTTCCTCATTGCATCATTTAGCCTCGTGTCTACTTTGTGCGTATGTGCGCTTTCGCACCATACAGGCGCACAGTATTCTGCTGCAGAGTACACGAGACCAAGCGCTGTTGTTCGGAGTACATCGGCGGATGCGCCCCATGTTGTGCCACTAAGTTTATGCAAGATGTTGTTGCGTGTGGCTAACTTCAGGGAGGTTTTAGTAAGGTGCTCCCTGTAAGTAAGGGATCTATCCAGAGTGACGCCAAGATACTTTGGGTGGGAGTTATATTTGAGATTTTCACCCTCGAATTTAACAGCCGGTTGGTAGTTGGCAAGTTTGTTGTTCAGATGGAAACAAGAAACCTCTGTTTTGCTTGTACTGGGTATTAGCCTCCAGGAAGAAAAGAAACTCGACATGGTTTTTAGATCCGACGTCAGGACTTCCTCTGCCTCCCCAAACCCCCGACTCCGAGCTACCAGCGCAATGTCATCAGCGTATATGAACTTTCTCGCCTTGATTTCGGGAAGGTCGTGGATATATAGGTTGAAGAGGATAGGGGCCAATACCGAGCCCTGTGGCAGGCCGTTACTTAGTTTTCTACGCTTACTTTTGCAGTCTCCCAGGTATACCTCAAACTGTCTCTCACTCAGCATATTAGCTACAAGAGCTGCTACCTTCTTGCTAGGTACGACCGATAGAAGTTTGAAGATGAGTCCATGTCTCCATACAGTGTCATAGGCGCCCGTGAGATCAATGAAAACCGCTGTGGATTTAAGTTGTTTTTGGAACCCATCTTCGATGTGTGCAGTAAGAGCCAGCACCTGACCGGCGCAGCTACGACCTTGTCTGAAACCTGCTTGTTCTTGAAGAATTACGGCATCAATGAGTGGAGCAATACGCGTGAGTAGCAGTCGCTCTAGCAACTTTTACGTGCAGCTCAGTAGAGCGATTGGGCGGAAATTTTCCGGAAGTTGTTCCTTTTTTCCCGGTTTTAGGAGTGCTATGACTTTGGACAGCTTGAACTCAACAGGCAGTTGGTTTTTAAGTAGGATATTGGAGAAGACAGCGGCAAGCCAACTCACGGCTAGGGGGCCCATGTTACGAATAAATTCGTTGTATATCCCATCTGGACCGGCTGCTTTGCCTACTTTGAGTTGTTTTATGGCATCGAGTGTTTCTGGGACGAGAAACGGTGGGGCTTTTAGAAATATAAAAAAAATAAGTTGGTTTCCACACCACCCGACTTCAATAGACGTGTTTTATTATAGTACATTATGAAACAAGTTAGCTTAGGTTGCTCATTGCACACAAGGCTGTGTCGAGTCGAGTGTGCAATAAGCAAGAGCTCACGAGTTTCATATGACGTTTTTCAACACATTTGCGAGGAAAATACAAAGTAATTTACCACACAGCAACAAAAAGATACGACAAAAACAAAATATGATAATTATGATGGGAAAAGGCGCGCAGGTTTTTTTTTGTTTTTTTCACACGCCCAATGAACGAATATTTTGCGAACAAAGGGATGAGTGAACATACAGCCTACTTCAAAATTATAATTTTAAGTGATAAAATGCAAATATTTTAATATTTTATAACAAAGTATTGTGAATTATGAATAATTTGAAAATAATAAATATTTGTTTGACTTAATTAAGGACTTGCACGTTTATTTATTTCAAAAATGTATATGAATTTTCAGCGGCATAAAACTTCTTTGTTGTTACTAAAAAATAACTGTATTACCCGGTTAAATTAGGAATAGTCTGTTTACTCACATAGAACTTGCACTAACACCAACTAGTGTTTTATATATTGTTGCACGCGTTTGTTATAGCTTAGTTTATGGCCCTAAAAGCGATGTATTAGGATTTAGGGCTCACTTTACGAGCAAGTGTGTTGAAAATAATGTTATGCGTAACTAATGATTTCAATATTATTTCTCGCTTTTTTAGAGGTATTTAATTTTGAAGCTGTTTTTGTTTCAGGTTTTTTGAAGGAGGTTTTTCTTTTTTGTTATTAGGTTTAAAACTTCTGTAAAGGGCATCGAAAGTAGTAGTACATTTCGATGGGAGACATATTTTATACTTTTTACTCCGTTTTAAAAACTTTTCTTTTTAAAAGTGCAGGTTGTAATTACCTACCTTATTTCTTTTAATTTTCAGTACCTCCTTACATAGGCTATAGCTATGATGACACCTACCCCGAGGGTGGGAACGAGGCTCAACCTGATACCGGAGATTACATTATTAGGAAAGTGGACAGCGTGGAGGTGGAACTAGATCCAAAAGGCAAAGAAAGAACAGGCAAATACCATCTGAAACTGGAAGAATTGTTGAGAATTAAAAAGATATCTTAATACCTAAGTACTTATTTTATTGCTTATTTAATTTATGAGAGATTTTTGGGCACTTGTTTTTAAGAAACAAGTTGCAAATACTCGAGTCATCCCACTCCATCCATCCCTACGTAAATAAATAAAATTTGGCTACACTTGACATGTCTCTAACAGTACCCAGTAAAGCTAGGGCGTAGAACGGCGGCGCGCCAGATTGTTTACATAGACAACGTTCTACGCCGCTAAATTACGGACGTAATATGATGGCACCGTCATCCTAGCTTAACGGGCCCAGTCTGGCTCCATTGGTGGCCCTCGGCTAGATGCTGATTTTAGGCCCCCCCATCCGGGAAATAAAACGAGAACTATGGGGTCCTCTTAGTGCCGGATTAAGACTACTTGGTGCCCTAATCAATCCAAGCCTGTGGGCCCCCTATATAGGGTTTCCATCTACGTAAGGGAGGCCTGTCTAAGATATGCACAAAATTCCAGATTTTATTTCAGAAAAATGCCTGTCTATAGTAAAAAACGGCCGCGCAGCGCGATTTTTAGCCAGTTTCATCCACTAATCTTGTATTATTGTCTTGCCTGTCTAAAACAAAAAAAAATGCCCGCGCAGCGCAATTTTTAGTCAGTTTCATGCACTATTCTTGTACTCTTATCTTGCCTGTTGTCAATAGTAAAAAAGAAACAAACGATTTTTTTAAGTAAAGGTTCTTTGTTTTCATAGTTCTCGTGGAACAAGCGTACGTAGCGCCACTTTGACAGTTGCCTTCCCCATTCCGGCATTTGCATTGTAGAATAGTCTTTTATACCTATCCATTTTGGGTCAATGGGTCTTTTTCGGTAAAAAAAAACCGGCCAAGTGCGTGTCGGGCCACGCGCAGTAGGGTTCCGTAGGTACATTATACCATACCATATTTTAATACCGCTATCATTTTTCGTCTGAAAAAATAACTTTGTTTTTCACAGTGTTTGTATGAATGACAAAGTTATATTTGCGGTTTTGGAAAATGTACTATATCTCGAAAACTAATTACTGTATCTCGTTCAAAACAATTTTCGTTGAAAGTGTTTATTAAGATCTATAGTTTATATTTTTTTTAGATTTTTCACCCTCTTACTTTAAAAGTTAAAGGGGGGGGGACACACATTTTACCACTTTGGCGGCATATATTTTTCAAACGGTTGACTTTAAAAAAAAATAGTCTTAGGAACCTCAATGTCATTTTTAAAGACCTATCTATAGACACCCCACAAGTATTGGTTTGATGAAAAAAAATATTTTCAGTTTCAGTTCCATGTATGGTGAGCCCCCCCTTAATCTTTTATTTTTATTATTTTTGTATAAAAATCGTAAAGCGGTTCACAGAATACACCTGCCTACTAAGTTTCAACTATGTAGTCCTAATACTTTTGGAATAAAGTGGCTGTGACATACGGACGGACAGACAGACAGACAGACAGACAGACAGACAGACAGACAGACAGACAGACAGACAGACAGACAGACAGACAGACAGACATGACGAATCTATAAGGGTTCCGTTTTTTGCCATTTTGGCTACGGAACCCTAAAAAACCACAAAATAAATACCTATTTACCCATAGATTTGTTCTGAACGTCTCTGTCTTAGGAACAAGCGTACGCAGTGACATCTACAATTAGCTTTGCGTTGCCAACACCATTATAGTGGGACTATCTTGACTTGATTGATTTCAAGTAAAACGTTATACCTACAGTGCCATCAACATGTCAAAAACCGGCCAAGTGCGAGTCGGACTCGTGCACGAAGGGAACCAAAAAACGGCAAAAAATCACGTTTGTTGTATGGGAGCCCCCCTTAAATATTTATTTTATTCTGATTTTAATATGTATTATTATATCGGCATCAGAAATACATCATCTGTGAAAATATCAACTGTCTACCTGACTTAGAAATTGGTGTGTTGGAATCAAGGAGGTTTATAACAGGGAGTGAGTACTCAACAAAAATTTTCACCTATCGTTTAAAAGAAATTCAACTTTATTGCATTTGTCATAGAGTTGAAATTCTATCGACGACATTGACTGAAGGCACTACTGTGTGAATGAGACAACACCAGCACGCGTAGCATGACCAACATCGAGATAAGATTCGACTCAGAGAACAATGGCTTGTCTACACCGAAATGTCACTTTTGTCGGGTTGAGATCGAGATACTCATGCTCGCATTTACAACTAGTAGACTCGTATTGTTCTTTGTCGTGGCCTAATGTCAAAAGTCGACAAACACGAGCTTTTCTCTTCAACTGACATTAATTTGACAGTTGAATTAGAGAAACTTGTCTACCACCCTTTGAGTAGTCGAGAAGGTCGAGAGAGAATCACAGACTAATAAGAAGATTCGAAATAGTTTTCTACGTATTTTATTTTATATGAATCTAAATTTCGCAATAAAAATAAATCTAAATTATCGGTGCTTATATTTTATTCCTTAAAAACTTAAATTAAAATTATTTTCATACGTTGATTTTAATATTTCGTAATTTTCTCGTCATTTTACACAGATTACTAAATTAACAATTTCGTTAATAGTCTGTGTTATCTTTTCAAAATACTCTCAATAAAAGAAAGGCAAACGAATTTATATCCATACAGCTATATTTAATTAGTTTTAAGATTTTAGCGTTGTGAAATCTATAGAAAGGAACGGTGCTTTATGAGAAATAAAGTAATTATTTTCTATTGGCAATATTATTCTTCTCGAACTCGAGAGAGCTTGTCTACGGAAGAGAACGCTTTCTTGAGTGCCTCTTTATCTTAGAACTTATAAAAAAAATGAGAATCATGTTTAAACTAAATTATTTCGGATCAAATTAGATAATTTTGATGTTTATTGGTGTTGAAATAAAAAGATTACCTTTAAAATTCACTTTTTTTATTAAAAGACATTAAAAGGTTTCGAAATTCTGAGAACGAGTCCCACCTGTCTGTCAAACTGTGCTCAGCAATCGAGAAGGTCGAGACGACAAGTCTTCGTAGACAAGAGTCTCGTTTGCTCATGCTACGCGTGCAGGTGGAGGTCGGTGTCTCGTTCGCACAATTGCCATTACTAAACAATAATACCACGATAGTAGGACTAAAAATATGTACGTTATCAATCAAGTAGTGTATCAAAATTAAGGATTCGGAATGGGAAGTCGAATATATACTATTTAAATATTAATTTAGAATGACACATAATAATTGTAATATAAAACAGAACTTACTCTTTTGATTTAATTAGATATCTACAATAATGCTAATCAGCTATCATCGGTGAGGTGGTAATAAATAGAAGTGTCAATCCTGGCAACTCCGATTTTAACCTTGGCGCCGAATTTCAATTTAAGAATTTCAATCTAAAGGAAATGTTACTTTACAAAACTAGTGTGACCATAAATACTGCACCATTTCAGATTTCCAAAAAAACGAAATTGTTCTATTGAAATGGCTAGAGGTCGCAGGCGAGACGGTAAAATTAATAATAATAATCAAATTCATGTTTGTGCGCCTATTTCGATGAAACTCGGTTTTTGGTACTATTTCAACATGAAAATAACAACGCAATGTTGAAAATTTAAAAAATCCAAGATGGCGGCCAACTTTTTTGTTTTTGGGCCGATTTCGATGAAACTCGGTTTTTGGAACTATTTTGACAAGAAAATAACAACGCAATTTTTAAAAAACTAAAACTCCAAGATGGCGGCCAACTTTTTTTGTTTTTGGGCAGATTTCGATGAAACTCGGTTTTGGGAACTATTTTGACAAGAAAATAACAATGCAATTTTTAAAAAACTAAAACTCCAAGATGGCGGCTAACTTTTTTGGTTTTTGGGCCGATTTCGATGAAACTTGGTTTTCGGAACTATTTTGACAAGAAAATAACAACGCAATTTTTAAAAAACTTAAAATCCAAGATGGCGGCCAACTTTTTTGTTTTTGGGCCGATTTAGATGAAACTCGGTTTTTGGAACTATTTTGACAAAAAAATAACAACGCAATTTTAAAAAAAATTAAAATCGAAGATGGCGGCCAACTTTTTTGTTTTTGGGCCGATTTTGATGAAACTCGGTTTTTGGTACGATTTCGACAAGAAAATAACAACGCAATGTTGAAAACTTACAAAATTCAAGATGGTGGCCAACTTTTTTGTTCTTGGGCCGATTTCAAAAACAAATTAGCAGCCATTTTGATCTTTTTTGATTTTTCCTTCAGTTTACATTGAGTTGTTATTTTCTTGTCTAATTAGTAACCAAAAACCGAGTTTCATCGAAATCAGCCCAAAAAAACAAAAAAGTTGGCCGCCATCTTACATTTTTAGTATTTTAAAAATTGCGTTGTTATTTTCTAGTCAAAATATTACCAAAAACCAAGTTTCATCGAAATCGGCCCAAAAACAAACAAGTTGGCTGCCATCTTAGATTTTTAATTTTTTCTATACATGTTGTGTTATTATTTTCTTGTCAAATTAGTACTAAAAACCGAGTTTCATTCAAATCAGCCCACAAATAAAAGAGTTGGCTGCCATATTTTTTTATATTTTTAACATTTCTTTGTTATATTTTGATCAAAATAGTAACAAAATCGAGTTTCATAAAATCGGCCCACGAACAATATAGTTGGCCGCCATTTTGTTTTTTTTTTATATTTTTAACATTGTGTCGTCGTAAATCTCTTGCACCCATTTTATTAATTTCACAAGTAAAGAAAATGGTGCAAGTATTTTAGACCTTATTGACATCTTTACCAAAATAACAGTTTTTAATGAAACAGCAAAGTAAATGTACAGGTATAATGATGGGAAAAAGCAATCGAATTTCAAACGTCAATAAAGTCGAAAATCGTTTCCATCCTTTTTTAACTACAGATCACTAGACAATGTTTTCCTACTTTTACTTGTTTTTCCAACATTTATTTGTTTTTCCGAAGTTCACGCACATTGCATTTTTATTAAAAATTGGAATAAACCTTAAAGTTGCGTAATTATTTACACTTGAAATTAAATTGAATTGAATAAACTAGATTTTAATTTGTTGAATTACCATATTTAAAAAATAAAAACAAAAAAGCAACTTTATAAAAACGTGATAAATAATTTGTTCTTAAAAAATATTTTTTTTTAATAAATATTAATTTTCTTTTTTTTAGTTAACGAGCTAAACTAAAAATATCCACCGCCTATGAGAGTACTCGTCAAGACCATTCAAACGAGTCCAAACTCGATGGGGTTGAAAGGTTTTATTGCAGAGTTCCTGTGGCCTTCTTCCGGCTCCATCATCAGACTCTTGGATACTATTACCCAACAGAGAAATCGTCAAGATGATTCAAACGAGCCCAAACTCGATGGGGTTGCATGATTTCAATATTGAGTTCCTATGGCATGGAATCCAGACTTTATCATCCGACCCTGAACCTCGTCTCCCGTCAGAGTACTTGTCAAGACAATTCTAATAAGCCCAAACACGATGGGGTTGTATAATTTCATTCATCATAGAGTTCCTGTGGCGTTCTTCCGGCTCCATTATCAGATCACCTCAATGACACTGTAATATTGCATTTCCATTTCTGACCTGTGTTCAAAGTTTCAAGTCTCTAGCTGATCGAGAATTTGGTATAAAATCGTTTGCAAAATTTGTGCTCAAACAAACAAAAGAGCAAGCAACCTACTAAAAACGCGGTAAAAAAGTGTTAATTATAAATAAAGAACTACCTAGGTATTTAAGTTTATATTAAACAGTTTAAAGTATTATGTATGTCTCTGGCCAACCATACGGTTTGGTCACCCTAATGAAGAAAAGGACACATACATCTACTTGACCTCTCTGTCGGCTCGTTTTGGGGCGAAGCACTCATTCCGGTTTATAGTCCTATTTCCATGGTTGGAATGCACCCATTGTCTGCTCTGGCTGCTGTCACTGTCACTTGTCACTTGCTACAAACAAATTAATAATCTGTGGTCTTGGGCCAGGGCTGCCAGATGGGGTATTTTTCTCGAAATTGTGGGTAAAAATTTAGCACTGAGAAATATTTGGAGAAAAATAATAGGTATGTCAGTCGTGAAACAACATTTTGAGTTTTGGAAGTACTTATTGTGGACCTGGAGAAGGCCTACGATCGAATTGACAGGAATGAGCTATGGAAAGTGTTGTGCGAATACGGATTGGAGAGCAGACTGATTCATGCACTGAAATCTCTTTATGAGGATTCCCGTGCATGCGTCAGGATTGACGGCGCATACACTGACTGGTTTGGCATCTCTAGGGGTGTCAGACAGGGATGTGTTGCGTCACCATGGCTCTTTAATCTGTTTTTGGACAGTTGTATGAAAAGTCTGAAAGAACGTGACTGTGTGTAACGTAATGAAACACCGGTGTCTGGCAAACAACTGATTTATTTAAAAATCCTACCCTCAATGTTATTAAACTACCCACATCTTTCCCTTATTTTTAAAAGATTAAATTATTAACTATGAGAACAAAAGGTTGCATAACATCTTTTAGCAAATAGTTATACTTTGAAACAGATACTTAAGATGTATAAATTAATACTTTTACTACAGTTACTTATCGATTTCTAATTTACCCACATCTTTCCCTTATTTTTATAAAGAAGGAATAGGTAGATTACCCTTAATAAACTATAATACAATACAATTTATAACTTAACTATAAAACTCAACATATTTTAGCCAAAAGGTGAAGCTACCAACCTATGATAACGAAAACTTAACAAATTATGAAAACATTTTCAGTTTTCTTAGCCCTACGGTGTTATGTTAGCCTTGGGATCGGTTTTTGCTACCACTAAGAAAAAAAAATAGTAAAACTTACTTAGCAAATTGACTTATTTATAAGTCTACATTTTTGTTTTTTAATTTACTTCTAGTAATAGGCGGAGAATAATCTCCTTGAGAATCAGCGACGGATGCTTGTTCATCGAGAGGAAAAAATTCACCGTCGGAAATGTCACGATATTCTTCTTCACTATTATGTGATGAAACTGTAGGTTTGTCGTCCTTTTGAACATCGGACACTTCCGTCTGGTCCGGCACTGTTTTGATTAGATGTCGACGATTACGGCGATAAATACCTCGTCTGTTCTTAATTACATACGATCGCGGTGTTGGCGCTTTCGCAACAACAGTACCTCGAATTCTTTTATTATTATTTTCCAACATAATGACGTCATCGCCGACATCCAATTCCGGCAATGGTTTACAATGTTTATCATAGTAATATTTATTTTTCATTTGCTTATGTAACAACATTTGATGATTTTCTTTATAATCATACTGATTTGTTTTCAATAAATCAGGATGAACCGGTAGTCTACAGTTTAACCGACGACCCATCATTAGCTGTGCAGGAGAATCCAAATTATCGCGTGGCGTATTCCTATAACTTAATAAATGCAAATAAAAATCCGAATCACTATCAATAGACTTTTTTAAAATCTTTTTTATAGTTTGCACAGCCCTTTCGCTTTTACCATTAGACTGAGCATAATAAGGAGATGTAGTCACATGATCAAATCCCCATTCTGAAGCAAATAATTTAAAATTACGACACGAATATTGCGGCCCGTTATCACTTACTACTATTTCCGGTATACCATAACGAGCAAAATTTTCTTTCATGACACTAATGACTGACTTTGTTGTAGAATCTTTTAATTGTGATACTTCTATAAATCCCGAAAAGTAATCAACTAAAATCAAATAATATTTTTTTCCATACTCGAACAAATCAGTTCCAATTTTATACCAGGGTAAATCTGGTATTGGAATGGGGATCATGGGTTGTTTTGCGGGTTTGTTTGAGTTCTCCTGACACGTCCTACATTTTCTTACATAAACTTCAATATCTTCACTGATACCTGGCCAAAACAACACTTCTCGCGCTCGCCTCTTACAGCGGTCTATTCCCGAGTGCCCTTCATGAATAATTTTTAACATTTCGGCTCTTAAAGATGAAGGAATCAGAATTTGTTTATTTCTAAATATTACGCCATCTACACAATATAATTCTTCTTTCATGGAATAAAAATATTTTAAACAGTCTGGTACATTGTGTTTGTGTTCAGACCACCCTTGATTAATATACAAAATCAATTCCTTTAAAACAGTATCTTTAGCCGTTTCCTTTTTGATTATGGTAAGTTTTTTCCGTGAGATAGGCATGTTATTAATAACCATTTCGACTTGATACAAAACTAATTTACTTATTTCATCGTCATACAATTCCGGCAGAGGCGCGCGCGACAAAGTGTCTGGTATGAACATATATTTCCCGGGCTTGTAAGTGACTACCAAGTCAAACCCTTGGAGCCTCAGCATCATTCTTTGTAAGCGAGCTGGGATCGAATCTAATGATTTTTTAAAAATACTTTCTAAAGGCTTATGATCGGATTCAATCACTACTCGATTTTTCCCATAGATATATTGACGGAATCTTTCACACGCAAAAACAATTGCCAACATTTCTTTTTCGATTTGTGCGTATCGTGTCTGTGTGTCCGTGAGTGTCTGAGATGCATATTCTATCGGGCGCCCCCCTTGCATCAGCACCGCGCCAAGTGCTACACTACTAGCGTCTACTGACAGCACCACGGGACTATTAACATCATATAAAGCTAACACAGGAGATTGACATAATAACTGTTTTAACTCTTCGAATGCAGATTTATGGCCTTGTTCCCAACTCCATGTGCTTTCTTTCTTAAGTAGCCTCGTAAGAACATAAGTATGTTCTGAATAGTTAGGAATAAACTTTGATAGATAGTTCACTGCCCCTAAAAATCGTTCTAAACTTTTTCTATCACTCGGTTCTGGCATATTCATAATTGCTTTTATTTTTTCAGGATCCGCTTTCATGCCATACTTTCCAAAACAATGTCCTAAATAAGTAATTTCTTCTACACAGATGCGGCATTTGTCTTTATTAAATTTTAAATTAATTTCACGAGCTCTTTCAAACAGAGCTTTTAAACGCTGGTCATGCTCTGACCTTGAACGACCCCAACATATTATGTCATCGATAAATGAATCAACCCCTTCTAGGCCCTCTAGCAGTTGTTTGATCTTAGCATGAAATACTTCAGATGCACAATTTAATCCAAATGGTAAACGTAAGTACTGATACCTACCGAATGGCGTAGAAAACGTACACAGGTCTGAACTAGCACTATCTAACTCTATAGCCCAAAATCCAGAATTGGCATCTAAAACTGAGAAGTATTTAGCACCATGAAATTTTGTAGCAATGTCATTTATAGTTGGCAGTTGAAAATGTGCGCGCTGTATAGCGACGTTAAGTGGTCTAGGATCTAGACATATACGCAATTGCCCATTCTTTTTGGCTACTACCACTAGTGCATTAACCCAAGGTGTCGGGTGAGTGACCTTCCTGATAACCCCTAATTGCATCATTCTATTTAACTCATCTTGTAACTTATCTCGCAATCCTAAGGGAACATTACGTCGGGCACAAACAACGGGTGGCACAGACTTGTCAATCACAATATGGTATTTACCCGGTAAACAACCTAATCCACTGAACAAATCAGAGTATTCAGATTGAATATCATAAACCCTCTTGATTAATCCTAGTTCTAAACACGATTGTCGACCCAGCACGCTTTGACAATTAATGTTCGCAATTGCAAATTTCAAATTATACATTTTATTTTTGTACCACCACGATAAAAAACAAATTCCCTTTAATGGTATTAAGTCTCCACTGTATGACTGCAATTTTAAGTTTTCTTTCGTATTTATTAGATTAGCGTCGAAACCTAAAGACAAAAATTTACTATATGACAAAACATTAATGTCCGCACCAGTGTCCAATTTAAATTTCTCGTCGCCACACTCACCTCTTAAAGTTTCATACCAGTCATCCGAAGAGCAGTTCAACTCCGACACATTGTACATCATCGATATATGGAATGAATCATCATCATCATCGCTTTGATCACTACGCACGGCAATATCAAACATTTTATTAATTTTAGCACTCTTTTGAAGTTTACACATCCTTGCGAAATGACCGTATTTTTCACAAACGTAACACTGCACCGAAATAGCCGGACAGTAAGCGTGTCCACCGCACTGCCCTCCACACCTGTCGCAGCGAGCCGATGATGGTGAACCATACGAGCGCCGCACTGCTCCGCCGCCGCCGCCGAACGCCCCGCGGCGTGCGCCACGCCGGCCTCCGCCGCGGGCCCAGCCGCCGCGGACGCCGCCCCGCATGCCGACACTATCCACCTGCTGCGCAGACCCCAGGCCTGCCCCTCGCGTTTCCAATAGACGATTGCTGTCACTAGATATTTCGTCCACTTGACATATCTTAATAGTTTTATCTAAAGTTAATTCTTCAGTTCTCAACAACCTTTCTCGTACCACAGTGTTCTTTATGCCACAGACGATACGGTCGCGAATCAAATCATCCTCCAACGTTTTAAATTCACAACTTTTCACTAGTAATTTTAAACAAGTCACATATTGATTAATCGATTCGCCGATTTCCTGGTTTCGAGTGAAGAAATTATATCTTGCTAATGTGATATTCGGTTTGACACCGAAATAACAATCAAATTTCTTTATGAGCACGTTGACGTCATCTTTTTCACTTTCTTGCTCGAATGTAAATGTTTGATATACGTCGAAACCGTCTGGGCCTATTAAATTAATCAAAAGACTAGCTTGAACGTCTCCTTTTTCCTTATGCACCCCCGATGCTTTTACGAATAAACTAAATTGCGTCTTCCAACATTTCCAGGCGTCAGCCCGGCTGACGGAGCTGCCCTCCAGACTCAACTCCGGTGGCGGTCGCGCGTGTTCCATATCGAACGTATTTATTACACTTTTTCGTAATCACAGCCACAGAACGTAAACAAATGAAATTATAATCTTTCTAGCGCGAAATCCGTATAAGACCACCGCTGTCACCATGTAACGTAATGAAACACCGGTGTCTGGCAAACAACTGATTTATTTAAAAATCCTACCCTCAATGTTATTAAACTACCCACACTGTGGAGTTATCATGAATGGGACTCAAATCAAGTGCCTCTTGTACGCTGACGACCAAGTTATACATGCGTCTTCTGCGCAAGAGTTGCAGGAAATGATGTCTGTTATGAATGATGATTTTTTGAGAAAAGGGATGAAAGTGAATGTAACTAAGACGAAAGTGATGATGTTTGAGAGCAGGCGCAGTCCGAGGAGGGGTCACAGAGGACATGACCCCCCCTCCCCCCCCCCCCCCCCCCAAATCGTACATGTCACATAGAAAAAGCTTCTAAAAATTTACAAAAAGCAATTGTATTATTATTAGTGACCCCCCCCCCAAATTTCAGACGGCGACCGTAGAATTCTTCTTCAGTTGAACAAGTCTGTGAGTTTGTATACTTGGGGAGTTTGTTCACAAGGGACGGAAAATGTGAGGAAGACATAGAAAGACGAGTGAAGAAAGGAAATTCGGTGAGTGGTGCTATACACTCGGTTATGAGTAGCCAAATCTTTTCTGCAAAGGCGCGAATGGCTGTTCATAATGGTGTGCTGGTACCGACACTGATGTATGGAAGTGAATCGTGGGTATGGCAGAAGAAGAATGAAAGCAGAATAAATGCAGTAGAGATGCGATCGTTGAGGAAAATATGTGGAGTCAAATTGAGTGATAGAGTGAGCAATGTTGTGATTCGCGAAAGGTGAGGTCTGAAAGATGATATAATGACAAGAATTGAGAAAGGAATGCTCCGGTGATTTGGTCACTTAGAGAGGATGAATGAAAGGCGAATCACGAAAGAGATTTATTGTGCGAATGTGGAAGGAACGATAGCGCAAGGGCGTCCCAGAAAAACCTACGCGGACCAAATAGAGGTTATTATAAAAAAGTCTGGTGTACGCAGTGACAAAAACCGCAGGCCATGTATGACAGATTGATGGATGTGAATGAAGCGAAAGAAGTGTGCAAGGATCGTAGCAGGTGGCGATCCGTAGTCTCTGCCTACCCCCATGGGAAACAGGCGTGAGTGTATGTATCAAATAATATATATAAACATATGAAACGAAGAAAACAAGAGCATAGTTTTTCGTGTACATTATGTTATATACACGGTTAATTTTTAACTATATCTAAAAATGAAATGGGGATTTCAGACCACGTAAATGAACAACTTTTACTTTGGGGCCAACCACGAAATCGCGAAAAAAATCAGCTGTTCTATAGAAAAGTACAACATTGACTCGACTATAATGTATGGCCCCATAGTAAAAGTTGTTCATTTACGTGGTCTGAAAACCCCATTTATTTTTTAGATATACTTAAAAATTAACCGTGTATAGTCAAAGATCAATAGTTATCTCTTCGCGGAGTGAATGGTTTATCCTAGGTTTGACCAATTAATTTCAGCAAAGCCCAAACCAAATTCCACTGTTTATCAAATGCTTAAATGATCTAATGACAGAAAGCGTTGCTCTATATATTAAAAATGAAAGCAGAATTGCAAAAGTATTGCCTTGTTCGGAATTCATATAAGTAAATTTAAAAATGACGCGGAACTAATGAGAGAGGCTCGTAGTAATACAAAATATGCATGGAAACATAGTCAAAATAAAAATAAAGTCTCCTTTTTTTTCTCTTCAGCTAGGTATCTAGTTCTCATTTTTTATGTAGGTACCTCTTACTTTGCTGACCCGCCCATTTGCGATTTGTTTCCATTGATTTTGAGTATATTAATTACAAACATCCACATACATTCAGGGACCGGAACCCTTTCGATTTTGATCTACGCTACGATATCTCATAGTCTCACAATGCTATGATTGTTATGTTTGCATAACGAGTAGAGTTTCCCTATCAAAGAATCTATTATTGTATTATTTTTTTATTTTCATTCTGTAAATAAATACTAAAAACCCAAACGCACGAAGGGGTTTTTAAGCGCTTAATCCGGTCCCTGCATACATTCAACATGTCCTTCATTTACCAGTTACCAGTCTCTACAGTAGTTTAACTGCCAGTTTTAATTAAATTTCAACGAATACATTTAGAAAATAGACCAAACAATTTTTAGACAATATTAAAAGTCGCCCTTGTCCTGACTTTTATGTTCCTTAAAGGTGGCAACCCTGCCTTGTTGTACCCACAAATAGTATGAATTAAACGAAATCATGGTAGTGCCTTGAACGAACTAATCAAACTACAAGTTTTGTTTGGGTAAATCTATCGATTGTATCATTTTGGGGAAAAATATTTTAAATTGGGGAGTAATGCAAAATTGCATCTGGCAACCCTGTCTTGGTGTCAAACTGTCACTCTGCTGACATGACAGTCTGTCAGTGGTGACTGGTGGTTCTGCTCTTAGGGTGGGTACTCACTTAGGTTCGCGAACCTCCGCGCTCCGCGAACCTAGAACAGTGATCCATAGCAAAAACAAATATTTTTACTTTGGCTACAGTGTGTGCCTGTGCGAACCAGCTTCGCATACGAGTTCCCTCACGTACACACCTCGGCGCCCTGTTTCAGCAGAGGATAAACGATATTTTCGGTGCAGGTTCGCGGAGCGCGGAGGTTCGCGAACCTAAGTGGGTACCCACCCTTACTGGTCTGTGGTTCTGTGTTTTTTTGATTTATCGAGCAATAT
Source organism: Agriphila geniculea (assembly GCA_943789525.1). Taxonomy (NCBI): domain Eukaryota; kingdom Metazoa; phylum Arthropoda; class Insecta; order Lepidoptera; family Crambidae; genus Agriphila; species Agriphila geniculea. The sequence continues at coordinate 7,982,421 of OX038879.1, read as the reverse complement.
GTTACAGTTTCATACATAAGTTAAAATAAAATATTGTACATTTCTAGTCGTTATTTAACTAGGATGTTCAAGCGAAAATGTCTGAAGAAGATAGTGTAGACATTGAGAAAGAATTGGATGACCTTCTTACAAAAGTACAACCGAATTTACAAGATGTTATCAAAAGGGTAATTGGGCTTAAACTTGTGTTGTGTATTATAATTCTTACGTGTCAGTAGGAAGGAATATTAATTAAAGTACCTAACGATTTTCCCTTCCAGAGCTTTACTAATGTTGTACTGCAGCAAACTAAAAATGGAGAACAAGTTAAAACTGATACATTGGAAGACACTTCCTATTTCGCTAAAAATACACAAGTGTAAGTATTAAACTTAAGAGAAGAGAAAAAGAGTTATGTACTTATTGAAATTAAGGACCAAAGTGTCAATTTTCATTTAAAGTCGTCACACATATTAGTTAATTCAATAATACATTTGTTGTACTGATTTAAAAACAAATATTTACAGTTTACGGGGCAAGAAAACTCTTTGGAGAAAAAAAAAACGCATCAAAATACAGCCAATTATATTGTTTCCCATTTCCCCAAACCTGACTCTCCGACCCATTAATACTAACTAAACTTTGTTCCAGAAATCTAACAAGGTTAGAGCTAGTAAAACCGCCTACATTCCACATGCAGTCATTGAGTCTAGACCTTAAGTCCATGGCGTTGTCATTGAGGTGTTCACTCGGCGAGGTCAAAGTGAGAGGCCTGTACAGCGCTTTCAATGAAAACCTCTATAATTTGATTCCAGTTATGTCAGAAGGCCATGTATTGTAAGTGACCATTTTATATTGATATTCCTACATCCTTATCCTTCCTCACTAATATTATAAATGCCTTCACATCTTAACTAGTGAGCCAATCATCATGAAATTTTATATACAATATGTTATAAGAGGTACAGAGAAAGATCTAGGTTACCTTTTATCCCGAAAAAGTATTTTTCCTGAGGGATAGCATTAAGCCTTTTCACACAGACGAAGTCGCAGGCGGCCACTAGTTATTTTATAAATTAATAATACAATACAGATTGATTGTAAAGTACCTCAATACAGTCATTTTACACAAGCAATTAACTAATTAAATAATACCTGATTAAAAGTTTCTTGTGAAACTATAAATAATGAAGTGAAAACTATGTGCATGCTTACCTATCTACAAAACAACAATAGTTTGTCAGTGAAACAGTTTATTTACATAACTGTTTTTTAATTTATTTATAACACACATCTAAGATCGATAAAATCTAATCTAATCTGTTAATTTTCTTATTTCTGTACTAATATTTCTATTTGTTTAACTAAGTAATTATTCTTTTGCATATTTCCTTCAGGTCTGGCTTTTAAATGGAATGGTGGGTGTACAAATAAAAAAAAACTTTATTGCTTATTAGCTAACTCCTATAAATAAATAAATGCTTGGACAATTTCACACAACGCCATCTAGCCCCAAACTAAGAAAAGCTTGTAATGTTGGTGCTAGATAATGATATACTACTTTAAGACTTATGTACTCTTTAAATATACTCATTATACACAGTAACACCCAGACCCGTCACAGATATTAAAATTCATCATTTCAATTTCTGCCCGGCCGGGAATCAAACCCAGGACCTCTGCATGGTGGACAGGTAGGCATGTTGACTGCTGAACCATTCAGGTTGTCACTAAAAAAATATCAAATAATTCTTCCCAAATTTCATAAAGTATCTTCTAGTTATGTTTTTGTTCTTGATGCTTAGTTTTTCTCCACCCTATCCTTTACCCTGAACAAAAAAGTATCAGATTTTATAAATAAGTTACTAACACATACCTTTTGTATATAAAATATGAAAGTAAACGCAAATTTTTAAACAATGGAGAACTGGGTCTGTTAAATCACTTGAAACTTTATGACCTTGTAGCTAAATATCTAGCTATACACACTTTTTAGTTTCATTTAAATCAAGCGAGTAGTTTCGAAGTTATAAGGGTTTGAAAGAAATACCAAGCGCACTTAAATATGTGCTTTATTACGCAAGACGTAAGGTTCACCTGTATGATCAATGACGTCATTGTACAATAACAGTTGTGCATGTGGTCCTATAAGATATTAGATAGTCACTAAACAAAAAACGCTATTATTCTCGATTCTAGAATATCACTAACAAACATGACTGCAGATGTCAATGTTGGACTAGTTCTGGAGGATGATGCCTTCTCATTTATCAACCCTGGAATAGAATTCATTCATGATGAAGTAATTGTCAAGGTAACAGATAACAATATAATTAATATATGTATTAATAATTTTAATGATTGTGTACATAGTTCAAACTATGGTTTCTATTTCAGCTTTCATGGCCATCACCTCAAAAATCTGGTGGCTATGATTTTTGTACAACTGAGCAACTTGCCAAACACATAGGTAAGTTATTTTTTTGTCTTTCATGTCAAATAGTAGTTTTGTCATAGGTTGACTATAAAATTGTTGCACTAAATAGGTATCTACTCTTAAACCTAAAATAATAATGAATGTAGTTTTGAGTTCTATTAATAGTAGTTGCTAATTAAGTTTTAGTTGTATCATTTTTATTACAGTCAATTATTGAAAAGGAAATGATAATAACGCGTTAGATGGCGTCATGGTGTCATGCCCTCTTTTCACTTGTTATAGATTACATAAATTACCTGGCTGACTAGTTACATTTCATTAACTACAGTTCTTATTATGAAGTCATGGCCACGAAACTAAAAACATTACTTTTACCACAGTGGTAACAATCAATTGTATAAATTGAAATTTGGATAAATTCGCTAGAATTTTTTATGAACAAATTATTATGCTTAGGTTTACAAGCAATTTCTTATTTTGTTAAACTTTATTATTGAGTCTGAATCCGGCTATCGCATAATTAAGTAGCGTTAGTTACATTTTGATATGGATTGGTAATTGGAAATACTATTTAGATCCTTAGTAACACATATAATATCAATTAAAAATGCCATTTATTATTTTAAAAGGAAACTATCAATTAACTTTTAAATGCCCATCTATAATTTATATTGTAACTAACTCAATATGGATCTTTGTTGTCTGAAATAAATGTTCTATTATTATTATTATAATTGATTACTTTATTTTATTCATTAGAATTTAGAACAGGGCACACTTCCTAACAAAATAGATCGACATTTTGACCGTTTAACTAACCAAATATTTATCAAGCTTATTTTTATTTTTATACGGTTTAAAGTTTAACCCACCAAATAGTTATCACAAATAATTTTTAGCTTTCCTTGGTGATCAACCTTAAAACCTCTCTCGATCGACCGTATGGGCACCTTTGATTTAGAACCTTCTAATTTTTGTGGTCACTTCACCACAAAAACTGTATGCAACACTGCTATGCACTATAGCTCTTGTAACATGCATAAAGACCGCAAGTAGAATTTACGTTTATCATATAAACTAGCGACCACGACTTCGTCTGCGTGGAAAGTATTTTGCTATCCCTCGGGAACAGTACTTTTTTTCTGGATGAAAGGTACCCTATATGTCCTTCTCTGTATCCCTGACAACGTGTATCCAAAATTTCATGATGACCGATTCAGTAGTTAAGACACTTTCACTAAACACGTTCATTAAAACCCACGCGGCTACGTGGTCGGACAATAATGAAAGATCTATTGTCTTATTTTCATCCACTAGGGCTGTTACACTTAGAATCATCTCAATTTCCAGACGATCTCCCACTGACAGCTGCAATATCGTTACCCCTGTACGCGCTGCTGCGCGACAAACTACAAAGGCATCTCGAGGTGGTGCTGCGGCGGGCCACCAGCGTCTCTGAAGTTGTGTGTTGCAACCCTAGTCTGTTTGAGGCATACAGGTAAGCACTCCTCATACGAGCAATAAGCCATTCGCCTGTAGCACACATTGTGTCTCGATTTTCGGGTTTAAGAAACAAGAGCTGTGTCAAAAAGAAATACCATTTAAACACCATTGAAACACGATTTTGACGATAACATTAGCAGATTTGACCCTGGTCTATTGAGGTGTTAGATGTAACTGCGCCACAAACGCCGCCTTTCATTAAGCGTGTGGCGTGTGGCGACGCGACTACTGGCGTTTCGTATAAAATAAAGGAAAAGTACAGGAAAAAGGTCAGTGGCGGCGTTTTGTGGTTGTGGTTAGTGACCCGTGTGCGGGCACTCTATATCTCCACGTGTCGTAAGTCGCCTTTTACGACACCAAACTAATGAAGGGTTGGTGGTATTCTACTCTGTGGGACGTGACATAGCTAGATAGGAAAAACGAATAAGTACTCTAGGGGTCTGATGGCCGAATACTCAAAGGCTTCTTAGCAAAAATCTTAAGATAAGGTCTCCTTAACTTTAAGGAAGCTGTCAGTTTCATTAAGTTTCTGTCAAATCGGCCAACTTTTTTAATTTAAGGTCTGATTCGTTTGAGTATTTGGCCGTAAGGCATTTAAATAAGATACAACAACGTTAAAATCTCGATTTGATTTTATTCGGAAACACACTGACTACATGCGACTAGCGCGGGGTCAATTTCTAGAATGGCCCACAGAACAAGAAACAAGCGTGTCGCGGCTATTCTAATAATTTGAATTCGTAACATTTTTTATCTGTGACTTTTCAAATGCAAAGCTACCGTAGCAAACAGTTCGGATACGACGCCAGCCAGGGCGTCACAGTACCAAAGAATAACTAATACTACAAGTACAGTACTTACTACCTTAAGGGCCCCCAAAGTGGCGCTCTCATCTTAATTTTTATTGCTTGCCAAGTATATAATGTAACAAAAACTCACTTGTACTGAGGTATCAATAGGATATTTTACTAAGGTTATTGTATGTAAATAAACTATAGAACCTTAGCTTCAAGCTTAGCTTAGCTTGTGAATTTTCGATACATTATTTACTTAGCGAGCAATAAAAATTAAGATGGTGATGCCACGTTAGGGCTGTAGAAGCCTTAATCTTAGTATATTACATACAATGCTTAAAAATAGAAAGTTCTCATCGCGACAACAGGTATCATTAGAGTTTGACAACTGAAAAGAGTGAAATAAACAAAATATGTTGAAATAAGGTAATCTTTTATAACATTGAACTTAAAAATCAATCACTCTTACCGTAATGCGAAGAGAGGAAAGTGCTCAACAATAGGTAAATCGATATTGTAAAAAGTTAGAATAGAAAGTGCCGTGTTCAGTGTCGTCTGCCTGACGACCTGATTTTTTTTTCCGATTGACACTTTTTTATATTATATTTACTGCAGTTCTTATGGTTTCCAATATGTACGTCAGTAGTTTACTTGTATTGGTGTTATTTTAACCAATGATTTAATATTGAAGATTCCAGAACGATAAAGTAACTCTTTATGTAATGGCCATGGCCATTTATGGGTCTGCTTCTGAGTACCTATCTTAACGCATATTGAATTGTAAGAATAGCGTTTTTATTTTTATGTCTTGTATCAAGTGTTTTTTGGTTAGAGTAGCAGACGGAGTGATTTCTAAACTAGTTGAAAGTTATTTACTCTCACGATTATCTATCTGAATGTAGTAGATATTTAATTTTAACCTACCTACCCATTGTGTGTAACCTTTTGATAACTATTGTGATGGAAAATGACTTATGACTTTAAATGTGGAGCTCATTTTTCAATCTTGACGACTCTGTATGAAATATACAGGGAGAAAAAAGTCAAGTCAACTGAAAAGATGGAAACAAGATTAAATATTAAAGACAACATTATAACATGCAGTCGGAGGCATGCACAAAGAAAGTGACATTATGAATGATTTGAGTTATATGCCTCCGACTGCATGTTATAATGTTGCCTTTAATATTTAATCTTGTTTCCATCTTTTCAGTTGACTTGACTTTTTATGCAGGAGGGTTTTTAATTTTTTAAATTTATTTTTTTATTTATTTCTTTTTAGTTATTATTTATTACAATCATGACATACCTTTTTGAAATCCTTTTAATAAGACCTTTAATTTGACGCCCATATTGCCGTATTCTAAAAAAAAAATGTTTTTTCCACTACGTATAATAGCACCGTGCAGCCGCCATGTTGGTTTTTTTATAACGCCACTTTCTTAAGAACACTTGGGTTGGCAAGACAAATCTAACGATATGTTAATCATGGAAATCCGTACAGCCGTTTAAAAGATATGAGGTAATAAAGAATATTACATACAAACATACAAGATACGCGCGAAAAACATAACCCTCTTGCAGTCGGGTAAAAAAGCAGCCCTTGACGAGTTTCTTGCCGGTTCTTCTCGTTACAAGGTCTCCCGCTTAGGGTTTGCGAACCGATGGCGTAGCTTCTATGACATTCACAAGTGCTTGTAACAGCCTAGACTGAATAAAATATTTTGAATTTTGAATTTCATGGCAAATTTTAAAGTATATATGCTCTTACGGTTACTGTATGGTGTTTCCACTATACATTTGAAGCTTAGGTAGTTGATAAGATAAGTTGATGTTGTAGGAGTGCAGCAGAGAAACCACGATCCACAGTTAAAGTTATATTTACGATAAATATGTAAACAAATAGTTAAGTGGCTGTACCTTTCTCTATAGTAGTTAGTTAAGCACTCAAATGTAATTATAATTAAATAATAAGGTAAACAATCCGCGCGGCCAAATGTGTGTCGCAGCGTAAGCTAAAAAGAGGTAGGTTTAGCCATGTGCAGTTTAAGACTGTACATCTTGGCAACCCCAAAAGAAAAACATTAAAAAATTAACAAAGAATAATAAAAATAGCTATAAGGAAAAGTACATCCATTACAAACAATCTTCTAAATAAAATTAGTCAAAATTGAATGCGATGTTCGCTTCTCCTCCAGTGTGACTTCTGCGTCCTCTCTCTGGGCGAGGCTCCACCTGCGCGTAGAGGTTTATCGGCTCCTCTGTTATTCCATCTTGACGAGGACGCCGACTCATCGTTTGCAGCTCTATGTCTTCACTTTGCTGCTTGTTTGTGGTTGAGTTCTTTCCGTTTTTGTTGTTGTGACGACAATATTTCCTCCCAACTACCACAAAAAAGGCTGTTATTGCGATAGCTAGTAAGAAATAACTAATGACGTATTGGTGTAGGTCATGTGATGAAATTGGAGACGGTAGTTGGGTCTCATGTTTCTTCTGTATGGTGAGCTCCGTTTCTATCTGATCTAGTTCTTGAGTTGTTGCTGGGTGGAACTCAGAAACGTTGTAGTTCGTCAGGTGCACTATTTTGTTGATTGAAGTATTTAAAGTTGCTGCTGGTAACTCGTAGTCAACCCTTATCTGGCTGTTGTATTGTAGTCCGATTAATGGGCATATTTGTTGTATGGAGACTACCGAATAATTCTCCCGTCAATGAAATTTGGCATGTGATGACGTTAGGTAATACAGATAACAGATGCACAATAAGCCAATAATTTTTTTTACGAGAAGTTAGGTATTTTTACCTAAACATAAAAATCGCTTATATCTCTCTGTGAATATTTCCTCGGGCTGAAACACTTTCTGTATACGAACTTATGTACTTGTTAAAATAAGTATGTAAAGGAATCCAATCTTTTTTCGACTTCAGAAATACCCCAAATTTAACTTTTAACTTTTTTCAATATATCTTCTATTGAAAAAAATTATCTGTTGATTATTCTTTTTCAATTTGTTTTTATATCCTTAAATACATAGCTTTGTTCAGTAAGCCAATAAATTTTCTTCTTTAATCATATTTTTTTTATTTTTTGAACTTAAGTGGTTATTTACGTAATGTGTGAAAATACTCGGTACATTTTTATACTTTTATTAGATAAATTATTTTATATTAAAACAGATTTATTAATAATCCAAGATATTTTCGAACGCGCATATATTTTTTATGATAATCGCCGATTTAGGATAGAGCGTAAAAGGGTTGACCTTCACTTGACTACTTGGAGCTGCTTAGCCACGCACATTTAGAGTAGTGCGCGTAGTAGTAGTAGTTTAGAGTAGAACGCCACAGGTCGTACTTCGTACCCTGCGTGAAAGGTATCTCTAGAAATGACGCCAAATTTAAAATTTGGCCAATGACATCAGTTGATGTACAGAGGTCATTTTCGGCGTTCAAATTGATACTGATAAACGGTTTTTTGGCATTGTGCATATTTTGGAAATATTAACAGTTTTTAGTGCATATCTTGGCCTTTTTAGTGCATTATTTGCATGCATATTTTGGCACTTTGTAAGTGCATACTTTGTCCGATGTCTAGTCTATTCAAAAAGATGAGTGTATTGTGTTTACGGTTCATGTATGTTTCTATGTATATACAACAGATTTGGATGTGTGGGGTATCGTTAGAATCCTTACATTACGCTAACTAAGTGAACATGGCCTTTTTTTGAAAAACCCCCTGATGCCAAATATAGTAGATAGGGACCATCTAACTGAACAACTTTTACTATGGGATCAACTCTGAAATTAAGAAGAAAATCAGCTGTTTCATACAAAAAATAATGACGAATAAAATCTTCATATAAACAATATTAACGAAATTGTCAAAATTTATCTAAGGCAGCCATTACAAATGCTCATGCAAGCATGAGACCATTACAAATTATTCGTGCTTATTATGTAGAGACGTATTAGACGTATTTATATAGAAATTGGCGCCCTCAATTTATGTCAACTCTTTATGGTCAAGCTATAGTTAGCAATAGACTGTTGATATTGTTTTTAATTTGTCTCTTGTTTTAATGTCAATATATTTTTTGATTATAAAAGAACTACTGTTTTCTTATAGCTAATACCTAACTTAATATGGTAACAAAGTAAAACTGGAAGTGTGCAGAAAGGTTCAATTTAAAAAAAGAAAGTGCTACAAAAGTTTTTCCGAGATGGATATGGACCGTCGGTCAACTAGGGTCATTTTCGATCTATCGCATCAATATGCGATAGTCCCAATGGACCAGACCACATTGGAAGGATAGCCATTAGCTTGGTGTTATCAAATATCATCGTCTGGGTTGCGAAGTAGGAAGCTTCTGGGAGATATGCCACCATGGTCACCCATCGCTAAAAATATTTTGATCGCATATTTATATAAATGGTGATCAAGGTTGTGGGCGGCATCATTACCTGAACTATTTTTGTGTTTTCATATCGATCGAATAAGGAACAAGGTTGGACGAGCAGCCATCAATGACAACTTGAATCGACCGATCCCTCTCGAAGTCCGATATCCAGACACATAAACCGGTGGGAAGTCCGTATGAAGAAAGCTTGCAATAAGGCTATCATGCCACACACTGTCGAAAGCCTTCGAGATATCAAGAGTAACGGCGAGCGCCTCTCCATTCCTCTCGATGGCTACGCTCCATTTTCAAATGGTGTAAGTATGCTAGAAGATCTCCAGTGGACCGGTTTCGGCGACGGCGACTGAGGAGGTCGTTTGCTTCTAGATACGACAGGAGCTTATGGTTCAGTACACTTCCTTTATCTTTCATGAAAATATCTCAGAATAGGATTAAACTGAAAGACGATGAAAACAAAAATTGAGATCTTAGATGAAAGATCGTATTGTGCTTGTTTGTTTGTTGTTTATTTTAAAATTGTCACGTTCGTTTATTCTGTTTGTATTTTAATTGACACGTTATAATGTGTACTATTAGTTATTCTGTGATAATGTTACTACATACTTATTAACACGCGCAACACGCAACTTTATATGAAATGTATGTAATTTACCTAGCGTTTGAATAAGTCTCGAAAATCCCGAGACTGGAAACTAAAACTCTCGGGACCAAATATCCTTCGAGACTCTCGGGAAATCGAGACTCTCGAATCCCGGGATGGAAGCCCTAGTAGGTACCCCAAAAAGTGCCATGCCCGGTAGTGGAAGTTTTGGCGCGAACAAGAAGTGATCGCTGATTAGATGATTTTAGCCAATGGACGGCATTGTTGTACACGAATTTAGGCCGGAAGTCACGTTTAATACTATAATGTGTATTATTAGGCTTCGAATAAGGTAAGTATATTTAATAACTGTTTTATTTTCAGGTAAAACGATACTATTCATTTGGATTGGCCGGTTTTTCTTTGAATCAGCTGTATATTAAATGTCTCAAAAATGGATTCCTCATCCGTGATTTATCATGATATAATACCACACTCGAGGTGGTAGGTATATTGAAGGAGATATGATTTTTGAAGTGAAAACTTCTTTAGCGGCGTTGTACGCTTTTTGTAATGGGGAATGCTAAACTCGCAACAGTAAGAATCACGTGACCCTGATAAAAAATTCGTAAGACTGATGTGACGGATGGAGAGTAGACAGCCGGCGGCGGAAGTATCCCCCTCTCTTTCTACGGGTCGCGGTGAAAATGGCGGCGCGTCATTTCAAGACGTAAACACTTGTGTCACCATATCAACACGCTAATTTTTTAATTCAATGTTAAAACTCTAGATTTTCTGTCAAGCTATGGATAAGACTTTCGTACAATACTGTTCTGTATTCGTAAATTCAAATGCAGAGTAAATTCGTAAGACGGCAATTCGTGCAAAATTATTCCCTAACCATTCCAAAATATCAAAATGCACCACGTTAATATTCAAGTTTTCACTTCTGCTGGCACTCCCGGAGTGCAACCCGATTTTTTATTCTGAAGTGCGGTGGCGGCGTGAAACTATGAATGCCACCCCTTTACCTGCCAAGGGGGGGCAGATGGCTACTTAGTTAAATCAGCTCAGTTTTACCTGAACTGCCTAAATATTGCCATGTGAAATGTGAATTTATCTAATGACAAAATTTTGACCTCGCCATACCTTGAGTTGAGTGTCACTACTTTCCGGACTACGAGAGTAATGGGATATCAAAAAATAAACCCTAATTCTGAATTTGATAGATAGGGACCATCAAACTGAACAACTTTTACTATGGGACCAACTCTGAAACCACAAAAAAACAGCTGTTAGGCAGCCATTACACGCTCATGCACGCGTCAGTCAAATTCCATCAGTCATGAATTACGTTTGACTGACTGACTGATGGAAAGAAGAAATCAACTTCATACAACCATCAGTCACCCCATTACACGGTAGGTTAATCTTCAGTCACAGCCGTGACTGACATGACTGATGGAATTTGACTGATGCTTGCATGAGCATTTGTAATGGCTGCCTTAGATAAATTTTGACAATTTCGTTAATATTGTTTATATGAAGATTTTATTCGTCATTATTTTTTGTATGAAACAGCTGATTTTCTTCTTAATTTCAGAGTTGATCCCATAGTAAAAGTTGTTCAGTTTGATGGTCCCTATCTACTATATTTGGCATCAGGGGGTTTTTCAAAAAAGGCCATGTTCACTTAGTTAGCGTAATGTAAGGATTCTAACGATACCGCACACATCCAAATCTGTTGTACATACATACAAACATACATGAACCGTGAACACAATACACTCATCTTTTTTAATAGACTAGACATCGGACAAAGTATGCACTAACAAAGTGCCAAAATAATATGCATGCAAATAAAGCACTAAAAAGTCCAAAATATGCACTAAAAACTGTTAATATGGCCAAAATATGCACGATGCAAAATAAAAAAACCGGCCAAGTGCGAGTCGGACTCGCGCACGAAGGGTTTCGTACCAAAACGGCAAAAAAATCATATTTGTTGTATATGAGCCCCCCTTAAATATTTATTTTATTCTGTTTTTAGTATTTGTTGTTATAGTGGCAGTAGAAATACGTCATCTGTGAAAATTTCAACTGTCTACCTGTTGTCGTTATTAATATAGAGCAAAAAACGGCAAAAAAAAAACACGTTTATTGTATGGGAGCCCCCCTTAAATATTAAGTTTATTCTGTTTTTAGTATTTGTTGTTATAGCGGCAATAGAAATACATCATCTGCGAAAATTTCAACTGTCTAGCTATCACAAATACATGAGATACAGCCTGGTGACAGACAGACAGACGGACAGCGGAGTCTTAGTAATAGGGTCCCGTTTTTACCCTTTGGGTACGGAACCCTAAAAAACGTTTATCACCCAGTATCAATTTGAACGCCAAAAATGACCTCTCTACATCAACTGATGTCATTGGCCAAATTTAAAATTTGGCGTCATTACTGGAGATACCTTTTACGCAGGGTACGAAGTACGACCTGTGGCGTTGATGTAGGCATTAATGTTCTTCGTTTTCTTCAAGGCTCGGGTTTTTTACGCAAAATAGCGTCTAACTTTTTATGCAACCATTCGGCTAAGGAATGAGGAATGGCGTTCAATCATTGTTTCCAGTATTTCTATTGATTTAAATAGAGGCTAGCTTAACTAGCTCCCTATACGTAGCTCCCGGTACTAAACAAAATATGCACGATTGGGAAAAAAGGCTAAAATATGCATTAACGACGTAATTAGAGAGTGATCTATCTATCTAGATATCCGATATCTACTTATAAACACACTTATTAATTGTTTTATTCAGAAATATCTACCATGCTACCTTTAAACTCTTGAAACGTCATTTTTAGTAACGGTGGCCACCAATCAAACTCGCTTACACTACTCCAAAAGTGCGTGGCTAAGCAGCTCCAAGTAGTCAAGTGAAGGTCAACCCTTACGCTCTATCCTAAATCGGCGATTATCATAAAAAATATATGCGCATTCGAAAATTTCTTGGATTATTGATAAATCTGTTTTAATATAAAATAATTTATCTAATAAAATTATAAAAATGGACCGAGTATTTTTACACATTACGTAAATAGCCACTTAAGTTCAAAAAATAAAAAAAATACGATTAAAGAAGAAAATTTATTGGCTTACTGAACAAAGCTATGTATTTAAAGATATAAAAACATATTAAAAAAGAATAATCAACAGACAATTTTTACAATAGAAGATATATTGAAAAAAGTTAAAAGTTAAATTTGGGGTATTTCTGAAGTCGAAAAAAAATTGGATTCCTTTACATACTTATTCTAACAAGTACATAAGTACGTAAACAGAAAGTGTTTCAGCCCGAGGAAATATTCAAAGAGAGATATAAGCGATTTTTATGTTTAGGTAAAAATACCTAACTTTTCGTAAAAAAAAATATTGGCTTATTGTGCATCTGTAATCTGTATTACCTAACGTCATCACATGCCAAATTTCATTGACGGGAGAATTATTCGGGTCGCATAAGCCCCGTTGATCGGACTATTGACTGTGGGCGACGATCGTCATATCTTTAGACTGCAGCACACATTCTTGCGATAAGGTGACGATTCCAGAAGATGTCAACGTGTGAGTTGTGACGTCATCGTTGCATATAATACGTAATGTGCATACGTCACAACAAATAGCTAACCAGCTGTTAGGTGAGTGTAATTCATGCCAAGCGTCATTGCACGTCATGCGTCGTACGTCACACGGCAAGCTATTCTGATGTGCCAGCAATTTCGCTTCACACGGCGCGTTGTTGTTATGCAAGTTGAAAACTGGTAGGTTTTTGTGACATAAAAAGTTGTTTCTTCTCTGCTGCGTGCACTGCATGAAATCTTCTTCTTTTAGGGAGGCGTAAGTATTTTTTTCTAAAATCCACTCCTATGTATGGAGCTGACATCTCTAGGTACGACGTTCCGTTTCTTGCTTTTAATGGTAGTGGCAGCACACGATACAGAGTGAAATCTTCAGTTGACATCAGCGGTATGTGAGTTTCAAAAATAAAGAAATTTTCTGTCACTCTTGCTCTCACGTAGATTAGTTTGTAGACTTCTTTTATATCTTTTTCCAAGTTTTCCACAGGTAAGCATAAAGTTTTGGGGAGCTTTCCTGATATTTCTTTCAGCTGTTGAACCAAATGAGTTGGCGTGATGAGATGCACGTCGATGCGTCCTTGGTAGACGTTGGTGAGCGTGTTGAACAGCATATCTTGAAGCTTCCTCATGTTGTTGATTAGCAGGAAGGCCGTTAGAGATTCTGAGTTTAGGTAGGTAGTTGCAGTTAGTACTTCCATTTCTGTTTCAATGGTAGCCAAGTTCAGTTTTGTTTGATCGATAAAGTTGCTGATTTGCTTAAACTGTTTCATAATGTTGAGTTCGCTTTTCTTTAAAACTTTATTTTCTAGCTCTACAATCGAAGTTTGGTTCTTTATAAGTTGTAGTAAAAACTTCTCATTGTTTTGTAGTGAGTTAATATCATCTTGATATTTTTCAGCAAACTGTTGGTCCAGAATCCCAAACAAACTATTAGCGATGGAACCAACTCCATTTATTAGACCACGCTTTCTTCTGTTGCTAAGATGTTTATGAGGATTTATTAGAATGGAGTTATAATGCATAAATATATCCATCTCGTGATCTAGTTGCTCTATAGTGGTGATACAGGTTTTTAATTTAGTTTGATGGCATAATTTTCTCACTTTGTTATAGTAATCTTCCACTCTGCGTGTATGATCCCAATATGTAGTCAAGTTATAGTACATAATTAAAAGCCACTCGTCGTGAATCATCTGTAGGCTTCCGATAGTGGCATAATACACAGGGCGCTCGGATTCTAAACTTGTAATCTGAGCCGGCGCGCCGGCGCTTGTTGAGCGCGTGCTATCGGTGCAATATGATGTCCATCCAGTCATGAATGTAAATAAAGATAATATTGTAATTAAAAATGAAGACTTATTTTTCTTCGGCTTCTGACGTTTGTTATTGTTTTTCTTGTTGTTATCGTCTTGATTTATAGAGTTCTTTGTTTCGATTTCTAATGGTAGTGGTGGTAAATTGACTATTGGTCGATTTATCACTCCACTTTGCGTTTTGATGGTTGGGACGCGGACGTACCCGTCGGACCCCGGATGAGTTTCCAAAACGCGTCCGAGAGCCCACTTCCCAGGGGGCTGATTGTTGTCCATTGTTTTGAAACGATGGCAGCGTGTGCAGCGTCGAAGTCGAGTTTTTACCGCTCTATTGCTGCCAACGATCCAATAGCGCTGTCTGAGGTGATTCAGTGTAAGTCGGGCTCCACCGTGTAAAGTTGTACGATGGCTCTGCTCAATAAGTAGTTGTGTGAAGCGGCCCTTATGAGGTACGATCACAGGATTTTTCATTTGAATCGGCAGGTTTGAGTTTCTTAGTTGTCCTTCCACACGAATCACTTTGTTGTCGTCCAGACAGGGGTCCAGCTTGTGTATAGGGCTCCTTTTGCAAACTGATTTGTTACTCGAAAGTTGTTTGTATTCTTCATAAAAATAAATTTGTTGAATATGTTTTACAATTATTTCATTTGCGGCGCTCATTTCCCTTGCAGTTAGGTAATGCGTTTCAGGTTTCATTTTATTACGAGTGTAAGTAATAAAACGTAACATCCATGCAACGACCTTTGTAACTAAACTAAAGTCATCGAACTATGTTTGTTTAGTAAAGTAGTTATAATAGTTTCTTGGTTATTTTTTGAATCGCTTTCAGCTTGAATATGATGTATGCAGCCCATCTCGGTCTCGAAAGTTTTTGTTGCGTTTTCTGAGTTCGCCTCTTGCTTTATATATATGACGCAGTTGATATTCCTCATTCTGTTAGCGATGTAAACATCCCATCTTGTCGGTTCTCCTTGAATCCATGCTAACACAACTTGTGAGTCACACCATGCGCTTGTTGTTAATAAAATGGCTTGTTTAGTTTCTTCTATCAAATCAGTAAGCAGTTTGGAGCCACAAAGTTTTAATATGGGCGGGGTGGTTTTTTGTGACAGCTGCGCTACTCTTGTTTGTGACGTAAGTAATGTGATAACAGGGTGACCTTGACTGTTTATCACACGGCTGTATATAACGGCGGCGTAGGTTTGTATGTCCTTTTGTAGATTGGGGCCCTTTTCTAGGAGGCTGTTTAGGTTGTATCCAGAAGAGTTTCTCTGAGACGCGTTGAACACCATCCTGAGCTCTGTTGTTTCAGAATTTTCACGTAGGACGCCGTGATTGGGAAGATGACACTCGGTACTTAATCTTGAATCTTGAGATGAAGATATCCTGTGACCTAAATCTCGATATTCTTTGTTGAACTCCTTGTACATGGCTGCGAGTTTGTGTTGTTTTTGTAGCCTTTTTTCCAGTTGGAAAAATTGGGATGCTGCCATAGATCTTGAATGGCGTATTTTGTCCTTGTAGTCCGGGCAAATAGGCATTTTTACGATGTATTTCCCATCTGAGGCCCGCTGTACAGTTTCCTCATAAAATGTTTCGCATTGTTCGTCCTTAGATACTTCGTTTGAGTTTTGAATATCTTCGTTTTCCCAGAATCTAGTAAGCTCTTCCATGTTTATCAAGGACACGTAACAGTTTAAAGTTTTCATCTTTCCGCATAAAATCCATCCTAGTTGTGTTTGTTGAGCCACAGGAGAGTTGCTGCTGCCTTTAAGGACCCCCTCCAGGATGATTTCGGAATATATGTCAGCGCCTAATAAGAGATCGACACAACGTGAGATGTTATATTCCGGGTCTGCCAGTTTCAAGTTCTGCAAATGCGGCCAGTTTGTGTTTTCAAAAGTTGAGTTTGGTAGGTTGTTTGTGAGTTTCTTCATAATAAGACCTTGAGTTTCAAAATTATAGTCTGAATGGATGGCTTTACAGCTGAGATGAAGTAGTCCTTTGCAATCTCCCAAAACTGAGCCAATTCCTGAGACTGTAGCGTTGAGCTTTTTTCTTGGTAGGCGCAGCCTCTGTGCAGCATTTTCTGTGATCAAATTGACTTGGGAGCCTTGATCCAAAAGTGCTCGGAGTGTTATGTAAGTTCCATCCATAGCTTTGACCTTAAGTTGTACCGTTGTTAATAAGATTTAAGTGTTGTTGTTTGAGAGATGATTGGAGCTTGGTAGATGAGTTGCAGATGAAGATTGAGATGAAGATTGCTGTTGAAGACTCATAGTGATATTTTTTCCAGTTGTTGTCATTTGCTTCTTGTGGAAATTGTGCAATAAAGTATGATGTTTCATGCTACATTCTTTGCAAGTTTTTGTTGAGTTGCATTCGTTGTTTCCGTGACTGAACAGACAATTTTTGCAGAGTCGCAATTTCGTTACTGTGTCATTGCGCTGCGTTGAGTCCATGTCAATAAACTTAGTGCATTGCATAAGCACGTGATTTCCATCGCAGTACGGGCATTGACCGTAGCTCGTATGATAACTTTTAGTTGCAGGCTTCGAAAACTCGTAGTTATTTTTCATTGTGAAAGTATTTTTGTTGAATGATCTTGAGTATGTTGGTTTCTGCGAGGTGATGGTCTCTCTTTTTGAAGTTTTCATTGTTTCGTAAGCCATAAACTTGCTTTCCAAGAAATACATAAAATCACTTAAGTTTTGCAGCTCTCGGTGGTCTCGAAGATCTTTCATGTATTCATTGTAAGTTGTTGAATCGAGCTTTTGTGACATTAAATGCACAATAATAGGATCCCATGTCGCGGTGTCAATTCCAATGTTAGCGATCCCGTTCAAGCTCTCGGTGATTACGTCATGCATCCTCTTTAAGTTATAAGCATCTGGATGCTGGATGCTGGGAAGATTAAGCATCGCGTTCATGAAAGATGTGAATTGGAGACGACGGTTATCATAGCGTTGAGATAATATATCCCAACAAGAAGTGTAGTTTTCGGCGCTTATGTTTAAATGTTGCACAAGTCGCTCCGCCTCCCCTTTTAGTTTGGTTTTGAGATATTGCATTTTCTGAGCTGGGTTGATTGTAGGGTTGTTGTTGATAGTTTCTAGGAATAGATTCTTGAATGAAATCCATTGCTGGTAGCTCCCTGAGAATTCTGGTATTTCTAATCTCGGTGCTGACTGTTGATAGTGGATGGTCGAATGAATTTTGCTATTGATCTTCTTACGCAATTCATCGTATTTTTGTTCGATGTTATTGTACATATCATAGTATTGTTCATGGCACCCCTTCAGTTGAAAGTCTATCACCCAGTGCAGTTTGTCGATGGGCTCCCACTTGGACTTCAAAAGCGCTAGATTTTCTTCCAGCTCCCACTTCTCAGAAATAAGTTGCATGTTGATTTTTGACATGACACGATCGATTGCGTTAAAGTTGCATTCCTGCTTGTTGAGTAGGTACTGACAATCACCTGAGTTCTCTTCCGTTGGTACATCCGTAAAATCGAATTTAACCTCCCGTTTTTGTTCATTTATTTGTTCGAACCTCTTCATAATGTCAGCTCTAGTTTTCATGAACATTTCTTTTGTTTTGTTAAAGATGTCATCCGTAAAATAGTTGATGTTTTTATCGTCCACTTCCAAAATAAGTTGAGCGTGTCTTTCGTCGAAATCACACCACTGATTTTCAAGTGATTCCAAACGTTTGTTCAGGTATTCCTCATTCTTCCTCGACGCGGAATCCTTGCTGTAGTTAGTACACAGGAACTTGATGTTGTTGAAACAGGCTTGTTGAAGTTCTAGCTTGCTCATGTTGATAGATAGTTAGTTAGTTGACTAGAAAACTCACAGTCCAGCACGTAGTTGACGGTGACAGGTGTGACGTAATTTAGCAGGTGTAGCGAAAACCACTTATCTGGTTGTAGTCTTCACGTATCCAAATCTTCAGGATCCGAAATAAATCTTGTTCCCTTCGAACTGAATGGTCGTTGTTCAGTAACCTGGTGCTCTAGCACTCTGTATACAGTATGTGCGTCCTGTCTCAATACGACTGGTGAGACCCGCTTGTGGGAGGCCAGCCGCACCGATTCGCTACTGTAGTAAGAAACACTAAAACACCAAGCACTTATTCTCGAAGGACCATTAAATGTATGGTGTTTCCACTATACATTTGAAGCTTAGGTAGTTGATAAGATAAGTTGATGTTGTAGGAGTGCAGCAGAGAAACCACGATCCACAGTTAAAGTTATATTTACGATAAATATGTAAACAAATAGTTAAGTGGCTGTACCTTTCTCTATAGTAGTTAGTTAAGCACTCAAATGTAATTATAATTAAATAATAAGGTAAACAATCCGCGCGGCCAAATGTGTGTCGCAGCGTAAGCTAAAAAGAGGTAGGTTTAATCATGTGCAGTTTAAGACTGTACAGTTACCATGTGCGGTTACGACCGATTCCTATATTATATCTTCAGTGAGGTATAGTGTTGTATGGAAGTCATGTGCAGTTTAAGACTGTACAGTTACCATGTGCGTAGTGATGGGTTTTTGACCGGATAAAAACTCAAAATGGATAAAAACTCAATAAAGATTCGTTTTTAGCCGAGTTTTTATCCAAAAGGACGGATATTTATCCGTCCTAATAAAATATTTATTTTAAAACCCTTTTCTTGATATGTCACGTAAATTTTGAAATTAAAATAAAGGTAGTTAATAATTTTAAACAAAATAAGTGCTATTGAAGTGCATTATAATTAAGAAATCCAAAAAATGCAATAGAAGAATGAAAAGTACATCCTGAGAATTCTCAAACTACTTCAGAATTATGAATGAATTCGTTCGATGACTCTAGCACCCCCAGCCCCCAACGTACGTAGCACGTAGTTTTACGCAAAAACGGAAGGGTTGTCACAAAATTTACTTGACACGCAGGGTTCGGAAACCAGTTAATATTGTAAAAAAATACCATGATGGCAGCCAACTATTTTGTTATTGGGCCGAATTCGATGAAACTCGGTTTGGGCACTATTTAAAAAAAAACAGTAAAGCAATATTAAAAATGTCGAAAATGTACGATGGCGGCCAACTTTTTTGTTTATGGGCCGATTTCGATGAAACTTGGTTTTTGGTACTATTTTGACAAGAAAACAGCAACGCAATGTTTAGTGTGTCAAAAGTCCAAGATAGCGGCTAACTTTTTTGTTTGTGGGCCGATTTCGATGAAACTCTTTTTTTTTGTACTATTTTGACAAGAAAACAGCAACGCAATGTTAAAAATATGAAAAATCCAAGATAGCGGCCAATTTTTTTGTATTTGGGCCGATTTCGATGAAAGTCGGTTTTTTGTACTATTTTGACAAGAAAACAGCAACGCAATGTTATAAATATAAAAAATCCAAGATGGCGGCCAGCTTTTTTGTTTTTGGGCCGATTTAGATGAAAATTGGTTTGGGACACCATTTTTAAAAGAAAACAGCAATGCAATATTAAAAATATCAAAAATCTAAGATGGCGGCCAACTTTTTAGTTTGTGGGCCGACTTTGATGAAACTTTGTTTGGGGCACTATTTTTAAAAGAAAACAGCAACGCAATGTTAAAAATGTCAAAAATCCAAGATGGCGGTCATCTTTTTTGTTTTTGGGCTCATTTCGATGAAACTCGGTTTTTGGCACTATTTTGACAATCAAACAGCAACGCAATGTTAAAAATGCAAGATGGCGGCAAACTGTTTTGTTTGTGGGCTGATTTCGATGAAACTCAATTTTTGTACTATTTTGACAAGAAAACAGCAACGTAATGTTAAAAATATGAAAAATCAACGATGGCGGCCAACTTTTTTTTGGGCCGATTTCGATGAAACTTTGTTTGGGGCACTGTTTTTAAAAGAAAACAGCAACGCAATATTAAAAATGTCAAAAATCCAAGATGGCGGCAAACTTTTTTGTTTGTGGGCTGATTTCGACCAAACTCGATTTTTGTACTATTTTGACAAGAAAACAGCAACGCAATGTTAAAAATATGAAAAATCAACGATGCCGGCCAACTTTTTTTTGGGCCGATTTCGATGAAACTTTGTTTGGGGCACTATTTTTAAAAGAAAACAGCAACGCAATATTAAAAATGTCAACAATCCAAGATGGCGGCAAACTTTTTTGTTTGTGGGCTGATTTCGACGAAACTCCATTTTTGTACTATTTTGACAAGAAAACAGCAACGCAATGTTAAAAATATGAAAAATCCAAGATAGCGGCCAAATTTTTTGTTTTCGAGCTGATTTCGATGAAAATCGGTTCGGGACACTATTTTCAAAAGAAAACAGCAATGCAATATTAAAAATATCAAAAATCTAAGATTGCGGCTAACTTTTTTGTTTGTGGGCCGATTTTGATGAAACTTGGTTTTTGATAATATTTTGACAAGAAAACAACAACGCAATGTTAATAATGTTAAAATCCAACCAAGATAGTGGCCAACTTTGTTGTATGTAGGCTGATTTCGATGATTCATCGAAAACGGCTTACAAACCAAAAAGTTGGCCGCCATTTCACATTTTTATGTTTTTAACATTGCGTTGCCGTTTTTTTGTGAAAATAGTACCAAAAACCGAGTTTCATCGAAATCGGCTCACAAACAAAAAAGTTAGCCGCCGTCGTGGATTTTTTTATATTTTTAACATTGCGTTGCTGTTTTATTGTTAAAATAGTACCAAAACCGTGTTTCATCTAAATCGACATACAAATAAAAAATTGGGTGCCATGTTGGCTTTTTCTAATTTTAACCATTGCGTTGCTGTTTTCTTGTCAAAATAGTACAAAAAAACGAGTTTCATCGAAATCGGCTCACAAACAAAAAGGTTGGCCGCCCTCCTAAATTTTTGTCATTTTTAATATTGCGTTGCTGTTTTCTTGTCAAAATAGTACAAAAAATTGAGTTTCATCGAAATCGCCCCAAAAACAAGAAAGTTGGCCGCCATCTTTGATTTTTCATATTTTTAACGTTGCGTTGCTGTTTTATTGTCATAATAGTACATAAAACCGAGTTAAATCGAAATCAGCCCACAAACAAAAAAGTTTGCCGCCATCTTGCATTTTTATCATTTTTGACATTGCGTTGCGCTGTTTTCTTGTCAAAATAGTACAAAAAACTGAGTTTCATCGAAATGAACCCACAAACAAAAAAGATGGCCGCCATCTTTGATTTTTCATATTTTTAACATTGCGTTGCTGTTTTCTTGTCAAAAAGTACAGAAAACCGAGTTTCATCGAAATCGGCTCACAAACAAAAAGGTTGGCCGCCATCTTTGATTTTTGGACATTTTTAAAATAGCGTTGCTGTTTTCTTGTCAAAATAGTACAAAAGAACCGAGTTTCATCGAAATGGCCCAAAAACAAAAAAGTTGGCCGCTATCTTGGATTTTGATATTTTTAACATTGCGATGCTGTTTTCTTGTCAAAACAGTACCAAAAACCGAGTTTCATCGAAATCCGCTCACAAACAAAAAGGTTGGCCGCCATGTTAGATTTTGACATTATTAATATTGCGTTGCTGTTTTCTTTTAAAAATAGTGCCCCAAACAAAGTTTCATCGAAATCGGCCCAAAAAAAAGTTGGCCGCTATCGTTGATTTTTCATATTTATAACATTGCGTTGCTGTTTTCTTGTCTAAATAGTACCAAAAATCGAGTTTCATCGAAATCTGCTCACAAACAAAAAGTTTGGCCGCCATCTTAGATTTTTGTCATTTTTAATATTGCTTTGCTGTTTTCTTGTCAAAATAGTACTAAAAACCGAGTTTCATCGAAATCCGCTCACAAACAAAAAGGTTGGCCGCCAATCGCCATGTTAGATTTTAAGATTTTTAATATTGCGTTGCTGTTTTCTTTTAAAAATAGTGCCCCAAACAAAGTTTCATCGAAATCGGCCCAAAAAAAAGTTGGCCGCACTCGTTGATTTTTTATAATTATAACATTGCGTAGCTGTTTTCTTGTCTAAATAATACCAAAAACCGAGTTTCATCGAAATCGGCTTACAAACAAAAAGTTTGGCCGCCATCTTAGATTTTTGTCATTTTTAATATAACTTTGCTGTTTTCTTGTCCAAATAGTACAAAAAACCGAGTTTCATCGAAATCGGCCCAAAAACAAGAAAGTTGGCTGCCATCTTTGATTTTTAAAATTTTTAACATTGCGTTGCTGTTTTCTTGTCAAAATAGTACATAAACCGAGTATCATCGAAATCAGCCCACAAACAAAAAAGTTTGCCGCCATCTTGCATTTTTATCATTTTTAACATTGCGTTGCGCTGTTTTCTTGTGAAAATACCTAGTACAAAAAACAGAGTTTCATCGAAGTGGGCCCATAAACAAAAAAGATGACCGCCATCTTGAATTTTCACATTTTCAATATTGCTCTGCTGTTTTCTTTTAAAAATTGTGCCCTAAACCAAGTTTCATCGAAATCGGCCCAAAAACAAAAAAGCTGGCCGCTATCTTGGATTATGCGTTGGTATTATCTCTTCCTGAAAAAACAGTTCATCGTAAATAGGTTCTCCCTCTCCATAAGTCGGCCAGCATACCCTGGTCAACACAATTGCGATGGTAATCACGTCGTTGACAAGGGACTTGTGGGCGATGAAACGACACCATTTAGCCTAGGGACCAGTCCTCAATGTGCGCTTGTTATATGTTGCCAGGTACAGTTGTCATCGTGGTTGGGTTAGTAGCGGGGGCGGGGCCTCACGTGGGACCAAAACTAGTGTATAGAAACAGGTCTTAATATATTTATCCGCCATTTATGGTAAATATCCGAGTTTTTTACCTTTTGAGTTTTCATCCACTGCCCATCACTACGTACAACGCTATACAGATAATAAAATTAAGAAAACATTGTTTCGAGCACAAAATACTGTTTTCGTCAAAAATGTAGTTAACAAGAAGCAAATCTATTGTGTATATTCAGGCCTGAATATATTTATCCGGCATTTTTGGATAAAAATCCGCTAAAAATGGCTAAAAACGGATATTTATCTATTTTTGATAAATATCCGAGTTTTTTACCTTTAGGATATTTATCCACTGCCCATCACTACATGTGCGGTTACGACCGATTCCTATATTATATCTTCAGTGAGGTATAGTGTTGTATGGATCAGTGAAAAGTTATTTATTACCTATTATTTAACAGAAATGTCTAGACAATAAAATGATAAATGACCTATCTATGACTGGGGCATAGATTATTGGAATGAATCTTTAGTATATTTCTTCTATCTCACCACTGACATGAAAAAAATTTTTTTTATTAAACTGGACTGGCTGTCTGTATGATTTGACAGCTAAGTTTTTGTGCCTATTTGAAACGCCACTAGCGTGCGTCTAAAGAACTAATTTTGACGTACAATATGAAAATAGTTGCCGTGATGGTCTCTCCAGACTTCAAACTTTTGTACCACGTACGCACGCTATGCTCACGCTACGTCCTACAGCGCCAAAATGGCGGAAATCAAATAGGCACAAAAACAGTTTGACATAAGCCTGTCCAGTGTAAATATATGCAGGTCAGTGTATCTCACGAAGACCATTTTGCTATGAAAATGTTAGCACGCTCTCGTATTACGCACACTAAAATAATGTTCATGTGCACGCCTAACATCATTCATAGCCAATAATAGTCTTCGTGACATAGAACAACTATATCTTCGGGTATAGTCTGTCTATAAAATCATGACATTAAAAAGTAGCAGCACTGTAGTGTGGTTCCTATCAAACCAATATAATGGTTGAAACGAGACGACACTTCAGTGTTGTTACTTTTTTACACGACTGCCCAAAAAGGAGTGTATTTGTGTTCAGGGTTCATGTATGTTTGTGGGTATGTGAGTCTATAAAGTTACGACATTAAAAATACTAAATTTAAAAAATATTAAAAACACGACTGCCCTGCCAAAAACGAAGTAAAAAGTATAACAAGTGTCATTGCAGTCGGGGGACCTCTTTGATTAAAAATTGTTCCACAAAACAGTCCCCCGACTGCAATGACACTTGTTATTTAACTTTTTAGTTCGTTTTTGGCAGGGCAGTCGTGTTTTTAATATTTTTTTAATTTATTATTTTTTATATCATAACTTCATAGACATACTTATCTACCAAAAAAAAAGATAATTAATCTTTCGCAGCGGGATGGTGGAGTCGTTGGCAGCGAACGGCAACAAAATAGTGGACATGGTGCTGATCAACATGCGGCGCACGCTGCTGCAGAGCTGCCGCGAGCAGCTGCCGCTGCCGCCGCTGCACGCCACCTTCATGCACAAGGTGACTGCCATTACTACATACACACTCATACACACACCTAATCAACATGCGGCGCACGCTGCTGCAGAGCTGCCGCGAGCAGCTGCCACTGCCGCCGCTGCACGCCACCTTCATGCACAAGGTGACTGCCATTACTACATACACACTCATACACACACCTAATCAACATGCGCCGCACGCTGCTGCAGAGCTGCCGCTGCCGCCGCTCGCGCCACCTTCATGCACAAGGTGACTGCCATACCTACATACACACTCATACACACACCTAATCAACATGCAGCGCACGCTGCTGCAGAGCTGCCGCGAGCAGCCACCTTCATGCACAAGGTGACTGCCATACCTACATACACACTCACACATAAAATTAGTGTTGAGGTATCGACTTTATATATAGATTACTAGCTTCTGTTCGCGACTTCGTGCGCGTGGATATTAGAGAAAATCATTACGGAACCTGCAACCAAGATCCGACCAGCCGTTTTCACGTCATTAGGAGGGTCCCCACCAAGAGCGCTGCCTTGCGAGGCAAGACGTTTGCCACGTGTGGCGGGCCTCGCACGAGTCTGCTCGCTTGTTGAGAACCCGCTTATCGCATAAAAACGGGTGGTCGGATCCTGGTTGCAGGTTCCGTAATAATTTTCTCTAATGTCCACGCGCACGAAGTCGCGGGCAGAAGCTAGTTTATTACAATCTCCCTCTACCTCTCCCTGCTCTCCCTAAGGGATGATTTTCAAAATAACAAAATATGTGTTTGCTTATTTATTTTTTTATTTTAAATTTTAAAGTTGTAAAATGTATTTTTATATTCTTTTTCCATACAAAATTTTAACTCCATTTTCACCCCTTTAGTGGTTAAATCATGCCCACCATGCTGGACTTCAAAATAAATGTCATTTTTGCAATCGTTATCCCAGAAAACCCCAATAACGACATCTATATCTATTTTTAAGTTTATTTACCCCATTTCTCCCCTATTTTATCCCCATAGGGGTTGAAATACTCACTATATCAATAAATGTTACTTTAGATTTCCATCCATAAGCCATCCATAAAATGAAGGATTTTCTTCATTTTAGAAGTAGTAAGTAATTTTGAAAAACGCTGGGACACGTATTTATTAATTTTAATCGTCAGCCAAAACACAAAATTTGAAGATCCTAGCTTCAAAACTGAGGGACTTTCATACAAATTTTCATCCCTTATTTCATCCCCTTAGGGATGGAATTTTCAAATTTCCTTCCTTAGTGTATGCCTACCTACACTATATAATGTATTTGTGTGCAAAATTTCAAATCTCTAGGTCCAGTAGTTTGGGCTGTGCGTTGATTTGTCAGTCATTTTGGGCTTTTTTTGCCCCATTTACCACCTAAAGGGTTGACTTTCAGAAAACCACGAAATATGTGTTTGCTTATTTGTTCTTAGAAGTACTTCTCCGAAGTTGCAAGTCGAAATGTCTGTTTAATATTTTTTCATACAAACTTTGAACAGGGGTGGAATTTTTAAAAATCCTTTCTTAATGAATGCCTACACTGTATAAAGTAACTGTGTGCAAAATTTCAAGTCTCTGGGTCCAGTGGTTTGGGCTTTGCGTTGATTTGTCAGTCAATTTGGGCTTTTTTGCTCCATTTACCACCTAAAGGGTTGATTTTCGGAAAACCACAAAACACGTGTTTGCTTATTTGTTTTCAGAAGTACTCCTACGAAGTTTCAAGTCGAAAAATCTAATTAATATTTTTTTTCCATACAAACTCATTTCAACCCTTTAGGGGTGGAATTTCCAAAAATTCCTTCTTAGTGGGTGTTTACACTGTATAAAATATCGATGTACAAAGTTTCAAGTCTCTAGGTTCAGTGGTTTGGGCTGGGCAATAGTCTGTCAGTCACCCCTTCACTTTTATGTAAGATATTATTCTTGCAACAGCTGAACTAATAAAACTTTATTGCTGCTAAATTGCTTGCTTGCTAAACGCGCTTTTATTGTTTTGCAGATAGGGTCGATATCCCTGATCGGCAAGTTCGAGACAGAGGCGGGGTGGGTGAAGAACTTGGCGACGATCAACCGCGTGAGCGACGTGAGTGTCACGCGCCCCGACCCCGTGCGGACTTGCTTCCACTTCACGCTCAGGATCAAGGACTTTCAGGTTACTTTCTTCTTCTTATTTTTGTTTTGGCAATCTACTTTCCTCTTGGAAGTAATTTTTGCCAGTGTCAAGTGTTGAATAGTTCAGTGGTAGGTATTGTTTCAGTTTACATTAGAATGCGGGTGCATTGCATTCCAATGCTGCTTGGAGCATTTGGCACCAAGTATATCAAGACAATTTACTCGGTAAGTTCTGCAGAGGTAGCTACAATAAAAATCTCAGCTTCACACAACCAAGATCGCACCTATTTAAATTATCCCACATATTGTTCAGTTGCGTAGACACTTGTATGTGCCACAAAACTGCCCCAATTTTAAAACAATATCCACTAGGAATCAATTTAATAATTAAAATAGACACCGAACCGAACTCGACAAAATGGCGCCAAAAACCCCTCAGGTTACTTTACTAAATACAGTCAAATTAAACACTTAAGCTCGTTGGCGCAGTGGTTTAGCGCTTGGCCCTACGATTGCGGAGGTGAAGCAACTTTCGCAAGGGTTGGTACTTTCGCATGGAATGGGTGACCAAAAATTTATTATCTCGAGTTCCTCTGTGCTTCGGAATCCCGGCTGCATTTGCAGTCGTTAACACCCACCTTCTTCTTATCGAATGAGGATTAGTGGCTACCTCTGGTGTAAGGTGTTAGAGTTTATCAAGCCGCCTGTAAGGCCTCTAACTTGGCTTAACGACTGTTATCAGATGACAACAGCCGGGACCGACGGTTTAACGTGCCCTCCGAAGCGCGGAAGCGCTCAGTTGTAATGCCACTTTAACGGTCACCCATCCGAAACCTGACCGGACCGAGCGTTGCTTAACAAACGTGATCGAGCATGAGCGCTTCGAACACCCACTGATCCGCATTGGGCTGCCGTGGTGGGTTATGACATGGGTCATCATTTTCCACCCATAAGGAAAGCCTGTGCCCCAGCAGGGGCACATTAAAAATTCGAAACACTTAAGGCCGCGCATTTTGCACACTAGCGCCGCCATTGAAACGAGAATGATAACAAGCAATGAAGCCACTGACCTGCATATATTTACACTGGACAGGCTTATGTCAAACTGTTTTTGTGCCTATTTGATTTCCGCCATTTTGGCGCTGTAGGACGTAGCGTGAGCATAGCGTGCGTACGTGGTACTAAAGTTTGAAGTCTGGAGAGACCATCACGGCAACTATTTTCATATTGTACGTCAAAATTAGTTCTTTAGACACACGCTAGTGGCGTTTCAAATAGGCACAAAAACTTAGCTGTGAAATCATACAGACATCCTCCAGTTAAATAAAAAAATTTTTTTTCATGTCAGTTAATGAAGCACTATCATTCTCGTTTCAATGGCGGCGCTAGTGTGCAGGCTGCGCCCTCTTAAGGTGGTTCGATTCCCATACTAAACTTTGCTCGACTTACTTTCGAAAGTGTGAATATTTACTGCTTGTATTATGATTTATACGCATCGCATGACAAATGTACGCAACGGTGCGCGGAATGGATTTCTAAAAGTTAATAATATAAAATAACACCAGAAAATGAAAAAACAAATTTTCCGATGGATGGCATTGTTACTAAATTTTATTATTTTAATTTTTCATTGCTTTATTTTATTAACGTTTAGAAATCCATTTCGCGCACATTTGGGTACATTTGTCATGCGTACAAATCATAATACATGTAAGAAATATTCACACTTTCGAATGTAAGTCGACCAAATTTAATTATTTGTATGTATGGAAATCGAATCACCTTAACGGATACCAGGGGGTTTTATTGATTGTCCTTTGGTGATTAGTATGGTTTTGATTAGATTATTTATTTTTCTCGACGTTTCGGCACCCGCGCAACTATTACGCGTGTAAACTTTACAAGTGAATAAATACAGTGAAATTATTAGGCTGCGAACGCACGGACAGGTGCCTAGATTGCTGCCTTGATATATCCAGGTTACTCGGTGACCGCACTGGTAGGTGAGTCGCTAGGATAGTCGCCTCGGTCTCATAGTCTTCGGTCGTAAGCATCGCGCCTGCAATACTTAGGTAGTCGCCTGGATGTATCGAGGCACCTAGCGCGCAGTGCGGCCGGTTGCTAACATTCGTGAACGTTCGTTTCGGTTACATTATCTAGGCTCTAGGCACGGTAAAGAAATGTATCAGTATTCTAATTTGGTATAAACGATCGAAATGCGAGCCATACCCATGCGCCTCGAGTTTGGTCTGCACTCGGTATACAACAGTCGCGAATGCGCCGCAGTGACGAACGAAAGACGAAGGGGATTTACGTGCTATTGATTGATATACATGTAATAACTATGGCAAAGTGCAGATTGTGCTGTTTTTATTATATTTAATTAACCAATTAATCCAGACGTAACATTTTTAAATACCCGAAAAGTTCGAAAAATAAGATTAAGATAAAATCAAAATACTTGTTCGCAGCTCAAGTTTTTTGGGTTGAAGAACGTATACTATCAGGTCAAAAATGATGAAGATTCGTATAGATAAAAAAATACGTTTAATTTTTTTACATTACAAGCAGGCAGTTAGGTTCAAAGAGAGTATTTTTTTTTTATACACAACGTGATAGTGCTTGGCCTTCATCTCACCTGATGTTAAATGACGATAAGGCCGAAGGTGGAAGCGCACTACACCCGGAATACTGGCTATCTTACCTCTAACTGCCGGAACACAACAATTTTTAAATTGTTATTATGGCGTCAGACTTAGGTAAGATGGTGGTAGCTAGCCAGGCGGACTTGAAATAAGCCCTACCACCAACCCAACCGAGTACAAATTGTACCCCCCCTGGGAATCGAACCCGGGACCTCTGCGTCTTGCACGGGTGGGCGAACCACTAGACCACAGAGGCGGTTAAATGAATCAGACGAAAGAACGAATTACAAATTATGGAACGAATGGGGATCGAATAAATGGACGTTCATTGCGAACGGGTCAGCAGCTTCGTTGGGTTCTGTAGTCGCTAGATGGCGCCAACAATACTTAAAAAAAAATTATTATATAGGTATTACCAACTAGTTAGTTACGCATACGCCATAGTTATGGCCAGCAGGATTTGAAACTAATTTGTTTCTCCCTTTAATAACTAGGTATTTAGCTTTTTTAGTTTTCTGTTTTTACCATTAGTTTTGTTAACTAGTTATTTTATTACTTAGAAATTGATTTCTCGGCGAAGGTAAACTCTATATATGGATTCTAAAATATTACGTACAATCACAAAACCAGAAAGATACGAAAGTACTTAGATGAAATAAAATACTGTAGCCGGGCGGCCCTATCGCGTGTTGATGTACCGCGCGGCTCTAGGTAGTTTTTTCAAGGGCAGGGCCGAATTAGAATACTGATACATTTCTTTACCGTGCTCTAGGCACTAATCTAGACACCTGGGGCCTATTGCATAACAAATTACAAGCTAATATTATTAGTGAATTTGTATGGAAAATCGCTTACAGGGGGCTACCCCTGTTGGTGCATAGGCGGCCGTAGGGTGGTCCTTTGAACGTGTCAGGTGATCAGGTCCACGGGCCATGTTTTACTCTGTTTCAGATCGGATACGACGAGTACCACGTGAAGGCGATGGGCGTTTCGTGTTGCGGACGCGTGGTGGCAGCACATTCTCGCGCGACGCTGCACGCCGCGTTGAGCGTGGGGCTCGCACGCTGGGAGCCGTACGCGCAACTAGACGATCTGCGCGTGCAGCACTTAGAGTGAGTACTGTACACTGTGACAAAACTAACGAAACGACTGAATACACTTCTTTAATAGTTATTTATCTACACCCGTGCCACACCCCGGACACTCCATACAACCGCGCTATTATAAACAGATGACGACAGACATAGCCTTCTCTATTTGCAAGCCATGAACATAAGTTTGGCAACGTCTGTTACTGTCAATTCGTGGTCATGTCGTCAGTCAGTCTCCATACTATACGAATGGGAATATTTCAATTTTAAAAGGTCGATATTTTTTTGTAGTAATCGTGTAGGGTTGAAAATATGAATATAATTTTGTTATTTTATTGAAATGCTTCATATATGGTTAACCTTAATATTTTTCTTATTGTAAACAATTAAAATATAAAAAAATTAAGGCCTTTCTATCAAAGATATCATCCTTTTTGTTGATTTTTTCAGCAGGGAGTTGATTCACACGCCGTCTATCAATAAATTATATATCAATAGAAAAGTCTTTTAATGACAAATATTTGCTGTTTATATACTTTATATCAATTGTTAATACCAAAGAGAATGTAAAAATAACTAGCGTTATAGTTAATACTTTTGGAATTATAGGTTATTAAAGTATAAAACTTGTTCATTGCCTATGGGAGTTGATCTACCCTACCTCTAGCAATGATTGATATAATATCATTAGAAAGGTTTTCATATGACAAATATTTGCTGCAAACTTTCTTTTTATAAATTGTTAGTATTTTCGGAGTTTTTGGTCATTAAGATTATAAAATTTGGTTGAGTTCAGAGTGTTATAATATAACACTCGAAGTACTAATAGTTGACGTTTGCTGTCATAAAGTGTTTTAAATTTAAAGGTGTTTTAATTTTACCCGGTTCCTATGAAAAGTTGCCGACTGTAGCGTCGCTACGTGTGCGCGTTTTCATACAGACCCGTAGACTGGACGTGAGAGACAAAATAGTAGCGGAGACAAAAGTTGCTCGTGTGCGCTGGCGCTTAAGGCTCGGTTATGCGGAAACATTTGTCTTTGTTTTTTTCTTTACGTGTAAAGAGTATGGAAAATAACCTCACTTCTGCACTTTTTCGATGTTTTTCGTTGTTTTATTATCATTATCTTCAGCACAATTATATTTTTTGAAAAAAGTTATTGGAGTAACTTCACAGTACGTTAAAGTGTATTTGATGTAGAATTCAATACGTTTCCGCTATCATTTACGCCAAGAATATGACCCGCAACAAGCGCTTTTGATGATATACTGATTTTTTTTTACAATCATCTGTAAGGATTATACACAATTTAATACTTGTAGCTACTAGATAATCTCTTTAGCTTGTCGTATGTTTTTTTTTTGTGGCTACTACTTTACGTATTTTTAATATATATGGCCCGCGCAAACCATGTTTTCCTATCATGGACCCTTAATAAATAGTATTGTAAATCCCTAAAATATAAAAATTATATATATAGTATCGTTTGGTGTAGGTCAATGGACTTGCACATAACGGGTCTCGGGCCGCTGAGCGGTCTGACGCCGCTGGTGGGCGCGTGGGTGCGCGGCGCGGGCGCGGCGCACGCGGCGCCGGCCGCCGCGCGCCAGCTGCAGCACGACATGCGCGTCGCGCTCGCTGAGCTACCGCTGTGGGACATGCTGCACGGGAAGCACTGACCGAGGGTGTTAGAATTAGGTAGGTAAGGAGATTTTCTACCCTGTCCAACAGTCATTTTAATGTCTCCACCGCCTTGCTTATGGGTGGATAAGGAGGACGGGCCATAACCAACCATGCGGGCCCATTGCGGATTGGTGAGTGTTAACGACATGGGAAGGGAATGGGGAATGTCTGTAAATATCAAAATGGCTGAATATTTTTTATAGGTAGGAATAACCTCCTTTATTAAAAGAAAAAAGTTTCACAGTTTAAAAAAGTCACTTCGTCTTCACTCTTCACAAATGCGACCACCGGACATAATAATGTTTAAAAATGTATTAAAAAAAGTTTTGACATAATACCAGGTTGTGGTTGTAGCAGGTAGTGGCTAAGGATCATCTTCATTTTGCTATTACTCCCGTACTTTATCGAAGACGAATACATTTTATCTTTTTTAGTTTTTTTCACACATAAATTTTCCGACATAAATTATTTAATTTCCTTCTTGATAAAATGTATTATACAGTTGATGAGTTCTTGAATGATAAAATCTGACATCTGCTTTATTATTATTATTATTATTTGACATTTATGTATATTTCTTTTATTTGAATACTAATTCTAGATTGTATTTCTTAGAATCTTGGATATTGTACTGTATTTGACTATTAAATTTATATTTTGTATACATCACCAATAGGTTGTAATGAAGACTTTTGCACGTCGTCAAATGTACGATAGAATATGTCAGAACAAATCTTATGTAACAACCACCACCACCATATTCTTGCAAATAAATGTTTTATTTATTTATTTACAACCAAAAATTCTGAAACTTGGTCCTATTAATAAGGGAGCTTATTCCTACCTATGAATAGACTATTTGTTTTTTTTTTCAAACATTCCCCATTTCACGGGGATAGCCCGTGAGAGTAAAAGCTAGTCTATCCATTATACAAGTATTTTTAAGCTCTTGTTAATGTACTGTAGCCTAGCATGATCACCGAAACACGATGTAATATAACGATTTATCACGTTAACTGTCAAAAGACAATAGATTTTGACAGTCAAGTGTCGATAAAACGCTATATGACGCGGTATATCACGTGTCTTGCTGCCCCCTAGCATAACCACCAAACCACGATATTATATCGCGTCATATAGCGTTTTGACACTCAACTGTCAAAATCCATTGTCTTGACAGCTAAACGTGTTAAATCGTTATATCGCGTTTCAATGGTCATGCCAGGGGAGCTCGAAGGGAGGATGAATTTGATATCAGGCAATTTTTATCGGCAGTCGCGTGCCAGCTGCAACTCGAGATGCACGTCGCGTTAGCCGAGCTACCGCTGTGGAACATGTTCCATGCATTATGCATGCTAAGGATGAACTGTTCTTAACGATATGGTTGAATGTGGCAAAAAACTGGTTTTTGTATCTATGTATATGTGTAAACTCTTCTTAAAGATAAACAAATAACTGCTATTCCTAGGGCGGAGTCACGTGGCCAGGCATCCATAGACCCACTTCATGTCTGTCTTAAATATAGTTTAGTACACCACAATCATCAAGCGCAGCCTATGAACAGATCCGCACTGCATTTCATGTCTTTAAAATAGATAACACAACGTTATCGATAGAAAAATGTTCTTAATTCTCATAAAAATAAGAGCAATTACACATTGCAACCGATCTAATTCTGGTCCGAAATAACCATAGTTGACCAAGCGCAAGCGAAGCGTCTCTGCTTCAGCTTCATATGTCCTCGCTCGGTTGGCCAATCACAGGTCACCACGTACAAAATTTATAGTAGGAACTAGACCAGCGGTTCCCGAATAGTGTTCCGCGGAACCCTGTGATTCCGTAAGAGGCTCTCATGGGTTCCGCGAAAATTCAAGAGTTAAGTAAATATCTTTTTATTCTAACTAAATAAATATTTTTATCTGAAAAAGTCCGTCTTTTAAAGTCAAACTATACTTACAAGATGCGAACACCGAGCCAAAAAGCCTCAGTATGGTGTGATTTCACGTAAAAAACAATGTTACAGTTAGCTCACTTCTTATTTGAGCTTGGGTTCCGCCCAAAAACGGTGAGCCAAAAAAGTTTCCGTAGCCAAAAGAATTCGTGAATCGCTGAACTAGTCGATGCCCCTGTGATTGGCTGACCTCGTTTTCGGTCAAAATCTTGCTGATTGTCGCGTCTGTCTATGAACCGATTCTGTACCCTTAGCACGAACAGCAATCGAAAAAAATAACGCGCGTAAAAACATTCGATATAGTGATAAAATTTTGTATGAGAAATTTGTACAGCGCCATCTACCGCCGAATAGCGGAATAATTTTTTTCATAGATAATTACTCTATCGAGTACTAATTATACGGGCGTTTTTTTTCTCGATGTTTTTGCTAAGGATACTGGGACCCTATTTTTTAATCACTCGACTGGCGTCGAGCGCTCGCTTCTACTGATTTTCGTTCGACATCTCATTGTTTTGAGTCATATGTCGAACGAAAATCAGTCGAAAAGAGCGCTCGACGCCTGCCGAGCGATTCGAAAATAGGGTCCCTGATCAGACGCAGTGAGGAACCGTTCTAACAAACCCGACAAAAAATTTGACAATGTCTAAATGTCAATTTTAACAGGTTTTTGTGAGACAAACAAAAGCGCTCTAGAACTCATCATGCTGCTAGGCAGAACTTATATATTTGATGTCTATTTTATCATATTGATATTATCCCCCTTACTAATAAAGATTGTATAGCAGCTGCATAGTTACACAGTGTTTTGTCACTTTCTTTTTAATGTCAAATTCAAATAGTTTGACAGAGAGTAACCATTGTGTAACTATACATCTGCTATTCAATCTTTATTAGTAAGGGGGTAAGTATGCAATAGTCATTTATTTATACATAATATTTTGGTTATTACTTATACACAACACAACGAATAAATATTGCATATATAATAAGTACAGAAGACTGTAACAAAAAAAATATTTACATTTATTTCTAATATCTTCTATACTTATCACTTTTTAGGTTACTTTTCTTAATATTTTGTTTACTTTTTTAAGATTTTATTTTGTAAGTTTTATATTTTCCGATATTTTATATTTTCTTCTTTCTTTGAATACTACAATTACCAATATTTGAATGACGTAATACGATATTGACTTTTAAGAAAGTGTGCCTTTTTTTGTAATGTTAATAAATTTGAAATAAAATTATCGTCCATATTTTACGAATCGAAATAACTGGACTGTTGTACACATGTAATATATATTTTGATATTAATATAAGATATTATTTTAAATAAGGTACCTATTTAAACCCCTTATTAACCGTACAATGTGTTAATGAATGACCCCAAAATGAGAAAACCGTTTCTTCGAACTATCAACCTGAACAACTTTTACTATTGGACCAACTCTGAAATGGAGAAAAAAATCCGCTGTTTCATACAAAAATTAATATAATTTTGGATTCATTCATTAACAAGTTGTATAATGGCTATAATGTTAAATTATTATTACTGTTAATTATTATAAAAATTCAGTCTATGATTCCCGTCCAATCTTTCTTCTTTATTAAAGTAGTATATACCTTACTCGAAAAGTTGAAACATACGTTTTCAATTTTATACTAACTCTTGAGGCCATGCATTTACTGTTTACAAGAAGAGGTGTAAAGAAAAAGTTTACATACCTACCTTACAAAATAACGTATCCGATTACTGTGTTTTTACAAGTCTTCATCGTTACCGTAGATATTTTTAGAGTATTTTAAATATACACCTATTATTTAAGTGATACGCTGACCGATGCCGCAGCGTGCGGAAGTGTGTGTGGGTGTCTCACTCTGGTGAAAGATTTTACTGTATGACGAACAGAGATAGAGCTAGACACATGCGGTTCGGAACAGGCCATGCTGCTCGACTCTAGTTCTTGTAAAAAAATCTATACGTATGTAAAATGTAATAGGTTTTTATGTAACTGTAGTATTATAATGAGGGGTATTAAAACACGATTCACCTAATAGTACCTGAGTGTTTTAATACCTAATTATGTACAGTGGCATACAAGACTTTATCTACTACACCCATGATATGAATCCTCTATAAAAGGTTTTGAAACAGTAGCTTATTGCCAACATCAAAACAACCAGCGTCATAGTAATCATAATATCCGAACGAGTGGCTGATCGTGCCCTTTGCGCCCGCACCCGTCGCTCGCGCCTCCGTCATTATATCATCCAAACGAGTGTTATAATGTTGTACTGAATTTCATTATGCAACTCCTTTGAGCGTGGGTGTGGGGAGCGTGACATGCTCTCGTTCGGATATTGTTTTAATGTTGGCTATAAGCAAACTGTTTCAGAACCTTTTATAAAGGATTTAAAGCATGGGTGTTAATAAAATAACCTATGTAATTTACAATGTTCGTATGTAATTGGGTATCCAATGGCAATTAAAAAAAATGTTCCTCACAAGTTTATTATATCGGTTGTGAGAGCATGCTCTTGAGACTGTTCAGACTGTTACAGTTAGTACTTTTAAGTAAATAAATTACTATACATTTCGTTAAATAAAATGTTTGTCATTATTTACGTCTTTACTACTACATTTTTAACCCTTGATGCTCTGTACTAAAGCGCAGATATGATTATTTTTCGGTCACCTATCCAGTGGCGTCAATGAGAATCAACGAGATTTTTAGTTAAATATGTTAAGTTACAGTCACATCAAAATCCATTATTTCAGTGAAAGAATTATTGAAATTGGACCAAAAATGGCGAAGAACGATTTTTGTGTCGCATTCTCAAAAACGCTCCCCAATTACACGATTCGCTGATGACGTCGTCAGCCACGTTCGCCGCTCAGCGGCTCGGCAGGTTCGTTCGTGCGATCGTAGCACGTGAACGTGACGTCATCACATGTTCCGCCAGGGCCGGCCGTGTTTTTCAAACTCCCCTTTTAAAACTTTAATAACTTTTTCATTTCTTGTGGGGTTTGAGTAATTTAATGAAATCTCAGGTATTTATAGTATATTTGATGTGATATACAACATTGATATATTATTTTTTTATTTTTCGAATTGATCCTCATTATGTGGCTTTTCTAAAAAATATTTATTTAGCACCTTTGTTAGATGACCAATCAATTCTATTCGGGGTCATTTTATCCACCATCCAAAATTTTAAGAATGTGTTTAGTCCATGAAACTAAACAACTTTCTCCAAGAAACATGTGTCGAATTTCACCACAAAATTTTGGCCATCCCATACTAAACTGATCACGTGATCTCTTTGATTTGTATGGTTAGTCGATTTTTTTTACATATTTGGCCCTATGTTCCTTAAATAAAGTTGTTCAGTTTCATGGACTGAACACATCCTTTTTTCCAAATTTGGATGGTGAATACAAAATGACTGGTATAAAATACCGTTTATTCCCAGTAGTTCCTTTTGACACTTGGTACTTTTTCTTCCCACTAATTCCCCTTCAAAGGAACTTTGGTACTTTTTCTTCCCACTAATGAGGGCTTTTCAAAATGACATTTTAAAAATGGGCTTTTCAAAGTGACATTTTAAAAATAAAAATAGTAACTATTTGCCTCACTAGATGGTGTTGATGAA
This sequence comes from Agriphila geniculea, assembly GCA_943789525.1. Taxonomy (NCBI): domain Eukaryota; kingdom Metazoa; phylum Arthropoda; class Insecta; order Lepidoptera; family Crambidae; genus Agriphila; species Agriphila geniculea. Next base: position 7,944,327 of record OX038879.1, on the reverse strand, counting down.
AAGAGAAGTGTCAAAATTGGCTTTTAAAAATAAACGGCTTGTACCCTTAGAGCTTGTACCAAAGATCCAAGAAGTAAGCGCTTGCTGGCTGACATCTGCCCAAAGAGAAACATTTTAGGGTTACATCTGCCTGCCTACCTGAGTACTCTTCGAAGCTTAGTAAAAAAAATCGCATTGACACATACATTTTTATCAACGCTATCTATCGGCTTACAGTTTTTTGTCATTTTGAAAAGCCCTCATTCCTTTAATCATTCCGAAGCAACTAGTGGGAAGAAAAACTGTTCCTTTGAAGGAACTGTCAAAAGGAACTACTGGGAATAAACGTAAAATACGGGAATGAAGATGCGTTCCGGTCTGTATTTGCCCCAAGAACTAAAAAAGTTCTTGATTTGCCTTATTATAGCTTCATAGACCAAAGAATATTCGCAACCCATCTGCATACTGCATGGAAACTGGCAGGCAGTACATAAACTCTGGATTGATTCAGACTAAAATCACCTGCGTCAAATATTGATCACCAAGTGTCACAATTGATAGGTATGTAGAATCGGCTTCACCTTTCTGTAACATTTTTATTGAGTAGTTTATAATAATCTAAATATTAACAAAGTAAATTATGATATTATTCTCACACTATTTATTAGCACCTTAATTTGTTATTCATACGTAAATTATGAAGCGAGTATGGATCACTAGTTGGCACTACTCGAACTGTTTCTGCTTATGTTCTTGAAAGAAAAAATAAAATTCTTTTAAATTCAAGAATAATCAATTGATTATTGTTTACAGTCTTCTTTATAGTATACAACTATACAAGGTGAAGTTTAGTTTTTGTAACGAAGTTGATATTTTGAAATTTGTATCTGTAAGGTAACTAAACCTTATTGTTTACCGCTTTACTATTTTCTTATCACTGATTCATTTATTCACTAAATTTCTAAAATAATTTCAGCCCCTAGGAATCGAGAACTATGGGCCTAATTCAATCCGTAGTCTGTACGGTAACATTTTGTCTTGAAAGGTAAGTAATTTCATAAATTATTTTATTTTAAAAAGTTTTTGCGTCATGTCGGTAGTCGGTACTTAATTTTTTGTTTAAAACTTTAAACGCTAGTTATATTATTATTAGCTAAGGCATTCAATATATTAGTACTGTCGTTTGTAAATTAACAGGTTTAAGTGTTTGCCACATCTGCGTTATGCCTAGATTAAAGTTTAAGGTTACGCGTTAAGACGCAGGTGGAACCTTAACATTACAGTGGCAACTTTGTAGTACCTATTTTAATAAAAAATTACTTAAGCTGCAATTTCTCCAGTTTTCAATGTATGTAGGTAATTGATCTCTAAAAACCCCCTCGAGTGTTACCGACCGATGCTGTGGCCCTTTTTTGATTAATGACTTTCTACTAGACCATAGACGAATAATTAGTCCATCGTTAGACACAGCGTAGTGACCAGAGTGACTCTTGTCCTACCTAGGGTTATTCTGAACTAAACTCCTAGCCGTATGTAGATACAGGTCGGGAAGACGCATCTACGTGCCGCTGAAAGGTTTTTGGTGATCTTTGTGTTTCTTTTCTTGGTAATGTTTACATTTTAAAATCTTTCAGAGTCCTAACATGGGCGTGTTTTGCATTTGTGTTAATGCTGCTAATGTTCATAATCCTGACGCTGATGGTGTACGGTATTTCGGTGGGATACCACTACGCACAGAAAGAACTGTCTTCCTTTGCAAGTAAGTCACTCAAGTTATACCCCGTATAGACCCCGTCACACCCATGGACCAATCACACCCATGGACCAACCCCATTGCACAACCAGTTGTGCCAGCTACATGCTTCGAAAATTTTGTCTCAGTGACACGACCAATTGTGCTATTAAACAGTTTATTAATATATATTCTGTTTCTGATTCCTATAACACAACTTTTGCTGTAGTAACAAGGAGTTTCGGCTTTTTAAATATGCTACGAACGAATAAAGTCCCTAAGTATAGTCAGATTAATATACCATTCTCATAACTAAAAAAATATAATGTTCAAGCGTTGTTTTTATCAATGCACTAGCGGCCGCCCGCGGTTTCACCCGCGTGGTTCCCGTTCCCGTGGGAATATCGGGATAAAAAGTATTCTATGTTTTAATCTAGGCTCTCTACTATCTTTGTGCCAAATTCCAACCAAATCTGATCAGTAGTTTTTGCGTGATTGAGGAACAAACATCTAAACATCCAAACCCACAAACTTTCACATTTATAATATTAGTAGGATTATCTGCCTAGGTGCATCGTGCAATCTTAGATTTGATTCTCCACAATGAAACCTGTCGCGGCGTCCAGCCTCCTTTGACTAGTGACTGACAGACGCAGGGGGGTGACAGGGCGGACGTATCGGACGGACGGACAGATGACGATCGACAAAAGACGCAACTGGTGCTGAACTGGAAAAAAAGACGTGATCGAGACGACCAGGACCGACCCTGACCCGCAGGCCGACAGCTTGCGACCAAATTAAACCTTTTGTTTCCAGTGTCATCAAGATCAACCACAGAGCCAACATTGATGCTGCGATCGGGCGAGGAGCAGGACTCGCAGCCTGTGGTCAGGCTGGTCGCTGTCAACAGATCCGAAGTGGAACATGCTCCACATCCTCTCGTTGGTAAGAAATGGCAGGATAATTTGGCTGATTCACTAATCGTCCACCAGTCGGCGTACTACCGCTAACTTGGCGCTAGTGTAGATGTAACCTTGTCTTGTCTAATTTTGTTGTCACTATGTGGTTGATATTAGTCACGTGGTTTGCTCAATAAAAAATACGGCGTTTGGTGATCGAGGAGATAACCTTTAACCATAAAAAAATTGAAATCCCATACAAAAAGAAGATTGTGTTATAATATAACTCCCTCCCATACAAAAATCCAAGATGGCTCCAAGGGTTCCGAAGGTTCACCCTGGATAAAGGATATTTCTCGATCACTAAACGCCGTATATTGCACTTTTATGTCGTGAGCAAATACTACAATATGAATTTTTGGATGTTGGAAGTGAATTTTCGTAAATATCAATTTGTCTTCCAAAACATTTTGGTTTTTCTTCAATCTTTAATTCATTGACTGTCCACCTTCCATAATAATGTATTATTAGTACCAACCATTTTTAGATTCGATTTAAAATAAATGGGAAAATTGGGGGTAAATGCCCGTACAAAGGTCTCCAGCAGCAGTAGCGCCACCAAGCGGGATAAATTTTGTAACATCTCGCCATTACACTAAGGCCGTATACAGAGAGAACGCTGGTTGCCGACCGGCGCTTGTCGGCGCTGGACCGCGCAGGTAACCAGCGAAGGCATTTGCATGAACAAGCGCAGATAAGCGCCGACACGCGCCGGTCAGCGCTGGCTACGTTTAGTACGAAATCCTGCTTCAACCTGCTTGCTTTATGTTAACGGTTACCGGCGCGGACCAGCGCCGACAAGCGCCGGTCGGCAACCAGCGTTCTCTCTGTATACGGCCTCACAATTTAAATAAGTATTTAAATTAGAGTGGATGACTAATAATTAGGTACTGACGTCACTTTCTTCGCATTTCCAGATGTGTACAAAACCAAAAAACCTAGTGAGAATATCTACATGGAGGCGAGTGAAACACCGATTGTGGTCCTGGAAACTGAGAGGTTGGCAATACTTTAGTTTCTCTTGCTCGGTATTCTGCGTATCTGTGCTTTTGTTGTGTTATTGTCAAAGAAAACCTACAAAGCAGTATGTGTTCGGCCTGAACTAAAGGACTATATGACTGATTTGTTTGCCTCTGTCATATTATCTGGTTTAGAGGTTGGTTGAGGTATATTGCCAAGGCAAAGAGTGCGCTGCGCTAGCATCGGCGTCGCCGAAACATCTGCGATGCGTTTTCGCAACGCACACATAAGCAGCATGACGTGGGGTAGACTAGCCAATTATTGGCCCCTTAAGCAATCGTTACCAAAAAGCTCCTCAAATATTAAGGCTGTAGACTCGCATCACGTTCCATTTTTAAATTTTCAATACAAATGATCAAAACAACTCTGCGCAAGCCGTAATGAGGGCGAACTTTGAAAATTCCTATTAAATTATTAAATAGATATAAGTATATACAAAACACGCAATACATTAGACAAATACCTCATTATTCCTAAGAAAAATTAAAAATTACTTTACATTCTGTAAATACCAGTAAAAAAAAACATGACAAAGTGTACCAATTTGAGCATTTTTTAATATTTTATTTCTCTGTGATTAAAAGCACTTTTTTAAATTTTCTCTATAGGGAACTCCTTGACAATACGAACAATAAGTGAAAAAATAAATATGAGTCGTATTCTTATTTGTTACAGCTGAAACGTTTTTGATAAATACCTCTGACAAGCGAATTTGAAATTCCACTTGAACAGATTGTCTTCGTTTTAAAATACCTGACAATTTATTATGTTTTTCTCTCTATACGGCACTAATCGAGTCTACAGCCTTAAAGATTTCCTACATTTATTATTGATTTATCCGTTCAGATAAATAAATATATTGTAATGATGACATACAATATGACTTTTCCAGTATTTGCAGTCGTTTAAAGCCATGAAACTCGTTTTTACAAAAATATACCCATAGTCCCATTATTGGCCCCCTTTGACCAATCATTGGCCGGAACTGCGCCAATTATTGGCCATGCCTAATATCAATAGATAGGCATTAATAAATCATTTTATCAGAAGAGAGGCTGATCCACGATGGAGGTGTCCATCGTTCTGGCAGCGCCACGGTCTCCGATTTGCGTGAAAAAAATTCACCATGTAGGCCGATTTTTTGCCAGTCGGGAAAAAATAGGTTTGATTTTTTCCCTCCACTGGATCCGAAGATATACGACGTTTTTTGTGGCGCTGCCAGAACGACGTCGTCCTGGCAGCGCCACGGCTATATCTCATTAATTACAAAAGCTAGAATAAATCTAATTACACACAGATTTTTTGCTTTTTTTTCCATTTCACACAAGCTAACATCCACCCGTGAATGTCAACAGATTCATGAGTAATCGTGGGTCATTCGTGGCGCTGCCAGAACGACGACGTTATGGCAGCGCCACGGCTGAATCTCAGCAATTTGATTTTTTCCTGGAAACGGTGTGGGTATATATTTAGTACCTTCGTCATAAGGCACGGAAAAAAATGAATTTCTACATTTCATCGTGGATTAAGGATTTTATAGGCATCGAGAAATTATAACCTCAAAAAAATTTTTTTCGCTCTAACGCCTTTAATTGATGTATTAAATAACATTCGGGCATTCCCATATCTTTTTTATAAAGAGAAAAAAATAAACCACCATCGCAGCATTAGCCGTTCCAGAGAAATCATAGGTTTAGATTTGGTTCATACATTAGGCATCGTTCTGGCAGCGCCACACCTAGTGCAGCATGATCCAGGGCACCTGTCGCCAAACTGAGTTTGCCAATATTTAGTACCACCACACGGAAAAAAATCTGATTACGTGTATAACACAGCTACTTTCCGAGAAATAAGCCTTTGATTCAATATGCCATACAATTGGTACATTTGAGTAGAAAAGTTTAAAATTACTTTTTGTTTTAGCATTTTAAGTATCCGATCTGGTGCCCAGAACCAGTCTTTACTACACAATGTGTTTGGTAATAGCTTTATAAAGCCGAAAATTGTAGATAGGTATATTTCGTTTCTTAATTTTTGTATGAAACAGCTGATTTTTTTTCGCGATTTCAGAGTTGGTTCGATAGTAAAAGTTGTTCAGTTTGATGGTCTCTATATCTACAATATCCGGCTTTATAAGGCTACCAAACACCAACAAACATGAAAATGAAAAGTAAAAAATAAAAATAAAAATGCATTTGTGATGAAAGCGGCAGGCATGCTTGAAAGCGGGCTACAGCTGGCTAGTCAAGCGGGAAAGTGTGAATGAGGCGTTAACTTAGTAAGCTGTGAAGCTGTCAATTAAATGTCATACATAAGTCACGCATGTCTGATGCTGTTTGGGCTACCTTATGACCGAAATTGCGACTAGTTTTTCGTATTTTGCGAGTCTCAAATTGGGCAACTTTACAAATTTTGGCGCGATTTTTGGGCTACTTCACTTCGCTGGCAATGGCAACATCCAATTGGTTTTGGGCACCGGATCGGATACTTAAAATGCTAAAATAAAAAGCAATTTAAAACTTTTCTACTCGAATGTACCAATTGTATGGCATATTGAATCAAAGGCTTATTTCTCGGAAAGTAGCTGTGTTATACACGTTATCAGTTTTTTTCCGTGTTCGCTATCGTGGTACTAAATATTGGCATACTCAGTTTGGCGACAGGTGCCCTGGATCATGCTGCACTCGGTGTGGCGCTGCCAGAACGATGCCTAATGTATGAACCAAATCTAAACCTATGATTTCTCTGGAACGGCTAATGCTGCGATGGTGGTTTATTTTTTTCCTTTTATAGGAAGATAAGGGAATGCGTGAATGTTATTTAATACATCAATTAAAGGCGTTAGAGCGAAAAAAATTTTTTTTGAGGTTACAATTTCTCGATGCCTATAAAATCCTTAATCCACGATGAAATGTAGAAATTCATTTTTTTCCGTGCCTTATGACGAAGGTATTAAATATATACCCACACCGTTTCCAGGCAAAAAATCAAATTGCTGAGATTCAGCCGTGGCGCTGCCAGAACGACGTCGTTCTGGCAGCGCCACGAATGACCCACGATTACTCCTGATCCTGAATCTGTTGACATTCACAGGTGGATGTTAGCTTGTGTGAAATGGAAAAAAAAGCCAAAAATCTGTGTGTAATTAGATTTATTCTAGCTTTTGTAATTAATGAGATATAGCTGTGGCGCTGCCAGGACGACGTCGTTCTGGCAGCGCCACAAAAAACTTCGTATGTCTTCGGATCCAGTGGAGGGAAAAAGTCAAACCTATTTTTTCCCGACTGGCAAAAAATCGGCCTACATGGTGAATTTTTTTCACGCAAATCGGAGACTGTGGCGCTGCCAGAACGATGGACACACGATGGAGCAGGAAAAAATCGAGAAATAAGGTCTTTTAGCTGTCTTCTTTATTTATCTTTGGCTTCATCTTCAGTACCTTAAACCAAAATATTAGTACGTATGCTTTCAGCAGTTACTGACATTACTGAAAATTGGATTTTCGATTATTACCATGAGTCTAATATTAGGAAAGCTTTAAAGAAAGAGGATTATCTTCATTGATTGATGAATAAAACATTAAATGATTCTGAAAATAAGGGATAAATAAGGTTCCAAGTGCACAAAATAATATAATATCGATAGTAGGCCAACAATTGGATATTAAGTCTTATTGCCATAAAATTTACTTAGCTTAAGTTTTAACGAAAATACATACTTTAACTGTACAAAACACTAAAAAAGAAAACAATAATGGAAAACCACAATAATTACCACATAAACCATAGAAACAGGTGGCACTTGTCTTAACAAAAATTTAAGAAACTGCTCACGTAACATGAAACTTATTGAGACTTCAACAAGGTTTGATAATTTGGCGGCTGTTTTGAAAAATAACTATTCACTGTTGAGAATTTATTTAGATAATATACTAATGATTCAGTTTTACTTTAAAGCAACAAAGTTTATTGATTAATATTCTTATTTTTCGATGTAAAGTTTAAGGGGCCAATAAATTGGGGCAATATTGGGACGATTTACCCCTATATTCTGTCCACAACGTTCATACGGACGTTTTCGTATGTTTTATCAATGTAATTTTTTTTTAGACCGCCGAAAGAACCAGAACTTCTGCCTCACGAGAGAGAACTAGCGCGCAGGTTGATTGGCCGCTTCCGTCGGTCGAGGAACAGCACATCTTCAAGCGTACCCTTCTTGCGACCCCTCAACAGCACATCTTCTAGCGTACCCTTCTTGCGACCCCTCAACAGTACCGAAGCTGCTCTTGCGCGCCTCATCTCGTGATCCATCCTATTTTCTAGTATCTTTTTGTAAACAGTTTATGATTCTCAAAAATTGACAAAATGTTGCGTTTGTTACTAAATATCCCAGTTATTCAGAATAGAATAGCACGAAGATTGATTTGTGAAAATAAAAATACTTTATTTTAGTGAAACGTTTTTATTTTTTTTTATCAAATTAGATAAGGGCATGTTCAGATATGGACAGCAGTTGTCTACGTCCTTATCTTTTGAATAACTATCCCGCCCTCGTTCGCTAACTATCGTCGCAACTAAATGTAGGTGGTACGTGGTGCAGAAATTATCACACAAAACTACGCGTCAAATTTGTAATTCTCGTTAAATTAGTGATGCCAGTGAAGTTTGAAACGTTAGTAGCTGTAAAATTATATTGCAGGGATTTGTCCAATGTATTGTTATGCAACTTTAGCATTTCATTGAGTGTGTTGTTGTTGAAGACTGCGGGCGTGTCCACATCGCGGCGCGCGAGCCGGTGCGCCAGGCCGCGCTTCACCACCTTGTCAATTGAATTCATCACATTATTTCCTGCTCCTGAACGGCGGCTAGCCCCGGATCGCAACCCTCCGGCCTGCTTCGTCGCCTCAGCTGTAATTTTTTAAGAGCCATATTACATATCACTGTTTTTTGCGTGAAATGGCCAATTTTGGCGTTCTCGATCTCAGAAACAAAAAAACAAATTTCGACTTATTGAATAGCTATTGGAATTTCTGTGATGTTCAAATTGACTCTGAGAAATCGTTCACTAACTTTCATTTTCATTTCAAACCCCATAACTTTCCAGTGAATCATCATATTACTTTTTTTCGCGGACACTTAAAAATGTGTTTAGTACATTCAAAGGCTTTTCTAGGTTGTATCGCTAAAATCGGTCAAAATCGAAACTTGACAAAAATGTCATAGGATCCTTAATAAATATTAAATTTTGCTGGAAAATGAGCAGCAAGCTCTTAGCCTGTAGCCAATGTCACATTTCTCAATTTTCGCTATCGCTTCGCTCCGAAAAATGTATGGAATTGATTGACATTTTAAAATTCAATTGTTGACGAAACCTTATGTCAACCCCATACATGTTTCGAAAGCGAAGCGATAATGAATTTTTGAAAATGTTACTTTGGCTAGGGGGCTAGGATCCGCGTCACGAAAAAAATCCCATGGGTGAAGTGCTATTGGTATCCTTAAGTCATTGCAAAAAAGGCTTTATTAAAATAGCAATTAGACATCGCATATTTTTACATATAAGGTCCTTCTTAAATAGTGCACATAATTTTAAGGGGTCAATGTACTCATGCATACAAACAACTTTTACTATGGGACCAACATTGAAATCGAGAAAAAAAAATCAGCTGTTCCACAGAAAATTTAAAACCAAAAAGATCAAAATGTATGGAACAGCTGTATTATTTTCGCGATTTCAATGTTGGTCCCATAGTAAAAGTTGTTCGTATGCATAAGTACATTGACGCCTTAAAATTATGTGCACTATTTAAGAAGGACCTTATACAGGGTTATTTGTAAAACACCAACAACCTCGCAGGAGTAATTACTAACTTCATAAACAACAACATTTGTTTTACGACTTTTCCGAAAACAACTAAAAAAACATTTGACTTTTCATACAAAACTCAATCAGCTGTTCGGACATTTGTATGGAAAGTCGTTTTTTTTTCTGTTTTCGGAAAAGTCGTAGAACAAATGTTGTTGTTTATGATGTTAGTAATCTACTCCTGCGAGGTTGTTGATGTTTTACAAATAACCGTGTATATCGAAAATTCGTAATTCCGTGGGAATTCTTTGGTTGCGCGCGCACGGCCACTTCAGCCATAAGTTATTTTAAACATTTTTGACTAGTCTGAGCTTAAAGTACTATAACAAAACGTCGACGACTTAACAGCTTATTAGACATTCCTGAATAACGGATCCTATATTCAGTCGCTCCTAAATTCAGAGAAGTTTAATTGCATTCAGGAAGGTAAGATCTGATTTAGCATCCGTTTTCAGGATTTAATGGTCTCCGACGTAACGGGTGCTAAATCGGACTCTGGATAGACTCCGATTTAGCATCCGTTACGGATTCGTTATTCAGGAATGTCTAATACCCGCTTAAATCGATTCCTACCTTCCTGAATTTAAACTTCTCTGAATTTAGGAGCGACTGAATAGCGGATCCGTTATTTAGGAAGGTCTAATCAGAACCTTTGGCGACTGAATTTCTCGTCCTAAATCGGACTCTGAATATTGGATCCGTTATTCAGGAAGGCCTAATAAGCTCTTTAAGCAGTTTTTTCTATTGTTGATGAAGTGCTGTACGTACCCATAGACGACACTGAATGCGCGACAGTACAATAATGGTAGCCAATACCGATTCCCAACATCGTCACAGTCAAGATGGTAAACATAAGACAACACATTAGCATAGCACAAACTGTGCATAATGAGATCCTGGAATAAATCAATTTAATAATATACACTCAGAAACCATTAATTAAGTTATTTGCCGTGTTAATCTTACCTTTCTAGGGAATCTAATACGATGGAAATGAACGAACTTAGAGAACAGCACACACAACCCATTTTATAAAGCAAACATTGGTAAAACTAGAATTTCTGAATGTAATTATTTATAGAACAACATCAGATGTTTCTGTTCCCTACATTCCCCATCTAAATAACATCAAAAAACGTCGTCCATTCTGATAATTGGACCCTAAATTACCTACTTCTAAAAATCTTATCAACTCCGAGTGACAAATGCCTGTGAAGTGACATTTTGGTCTTTAATTTTTGCAAGATGATATTTTAAAGCACAGAACAAAGAAAAAAGTGATTAAAAGGGTTTAAGATTTCTTTCTTTCCATTGTGCTCAAGTATTATCGCTTTATCACTGGTATCTTACCTACTATGGGCCAAAAAATTCACGGTATCACAGTGGGTACGGTAGGTAGACAGATACAGATACCTATTATACTTTGGGTCCAAGGTTCCATATAGGTATATAGAAAGATATTAATATTAATAAGGCTGTTTTATGGTCCTTAGTAGGTACTAAGGACCATAAAACAGCCTCCATTAATCGATACAGCTGCAGCTAGATGAATATCTTTCTACTTGGTTGAACGGGAATCGAACCCTGTACCACCCTACTTGCTTCGGAGATGGCGTCCATGACCTAGGTAGTAGGTAACTTAGTAACCTTAAGATCTAGAGGTGGTCAAAACTTTCAAAAGTTGTTAATAATAACTTTTTCATTTTTTTATCTAGCTTCCCTCCGCGACTTTGTCTGCCTGGCTGGACATTTGCTAGGGCTCTCCTGTTCCCAGCATAAAAAGCATCCTATAATTTAATGTAGATCTCTACTAGGTTAACAACTATCTGTGTTGTGCATTTTATCCAAATCCGTTCAGCCGTTTTATAAATATCAGCCTTACGACACGACTACGAATCGTAGTTTCTTATTCGTTCACTCGTGTCGATCGAATCGTAAGTAGTATCTTACGATTCGATCGACAAATCTTACAAAAAAATGAATTTGATGTTTCAAAAAGCTTATGATTGCTCCTCAAAAAGCAGATTTTATTTGATTTAGAATAAAGGAAATTTTAAATTATTCGTAAATGGGCAACATTTCATTTTGAGAAAGTACCAAAATTAGAAAACCATTTCGAGATTTTAGTGTTCTTAGCTCATATATATTTTTTCAGAATTTTTAGATTAGTATTTTTTACGTTAGTTAAAAAAAAACTAAAAACTACAAATAAGCGGTTTTCAATGACAGATTTAAAAAAAAAGAAACTATGAGTAGATGGCGTTGTGCAAAAGTATAATGTCAATGTCAACTTGTCAACCTTGACATGACATGTCCAAAAATTTTCTATGGCCGCGTTCCGAATCACTCTTCAGCACTGTGAGCGCGCTAACACCCGCACCCTGATTATCTAAAAAGAAACTATTTAGCGACCGGTTTCATTCCACATACATTGCTACTTTTCTTTGGTATGTTTTTTTTTAATCCAAAAAGAAGTAGCAATGGATCACTATCATCTATGAACTGCAACCGGTCGCTAGGTGGTTTCTAATTAGATAATCAGCCCGCCGGTCCGATTCATGCTTAAAACGCTTACGTAAGTTGAAGTGACATCATTTATCGCGCGTCCGAAGAAATAATACTGCTTCACAAAACATCTGCAGATCAAAAACTCAGCTATCTTTTCTAAAAATCACAAATTAATAATAACCACAACTTCAACTTACGTGAGCGTTGTAAGCATGAATCGGACCGGGCGTCAGCGCGCTGATAGTGCTGTAAGCGTGATTCGGAACGCAGCCTAGAATTTTTCGTTAGTTTTTTGACATCATACTTAGAGCATACGTCATACGATTCATACGTTTTGATAGCGCCATCTAGTGAGGAAATTGGAACTATATTTTTTTCTTAAAAAAGCGCTTATTGAGAAAGTCAGGAAGTTTAAGTTGAGTCTCTTTGCCTTATATTAAAAAAATCTATTGTCATAATGACTGGATGTCATTCGAGTGTGCTCATAAAACGTAGTGATTATTTCCTCTATGGCTGCTCAGTTTAGTTATTTCTAAAGTATTCTTGTAAGAATACGCAAAAGAAAGTCGTAGCATCGTTTGTAATAAAGCTTTTCGGTCGTACCGAATGAACTTATGAGTAGGTAAATTATAATAGTACATTATGATACAAGTTAGCTTAGGTTGCTTATTGCACACAAGGCTGTGGGTTGCAGCCCGAGCCCCAGGCGAGGGCGTAACTCAGCCGAGTGTGCAATAAGTAAGAGCTCACGAGTTTCATACGACGTTTTTCAACACATTTGCGAGGAAAAAACAGTAATTTACCACACAGCAACAAATACGACAAAAACAAAATGATAATTTTTAAATTTGAGATTTTTGCATTTACAATGCTATTTTTAAACAATACTAAATAATATACTAGAAAAAATACGACTCGCACCAGATCAATACTCAGACGGGAATCGAACCCGCGACCTTTGGATATCCGGTCCAATGCTCTGACCGCTGAGCTACCGAGTCACTAGTGACATCGTCGAATTTTTCCTAGTATATCCTAAACTCTTACGCTGTAAGCCAGCGTTATTTCACCAATGTGAGGAATTACCTCGACATTCAATTGAAATATCTTTTCAGATATTTTAACAATTGATTAAGATGAAATAGCTATATAATTTTTAAATTTGAGATTTTTGCATTTACAATGCTATTTTTAAACAATACTAAATAATATACTAGAAAAAATACGACTCGCACCAGATCAATACTCAGACGGGAATCGAACCCGCGACCTTTGGATATCCGGTCCAATGCTCTGACCGCTGAGCTACCGAGTCACTAGTGACATCGTCGAATTTTTCCTAGTATATCCTAAACTCTTACGCTGTAAGCCAGCGTTATTTCACCAATGTGAGGAATTACCTCGACATTCAATTGAAATATCTTTTCAGATATTTTAACAATTGATTAAGATGAAATAGCTATATAATTTTTAAATTTGAGATTTTTGCATTTACAATGCTATTTTTAAACAATACTAAATAATATACTAGAAAAAATACGACTCGCACCAGATCAATACTCAGACGGGAATCGAACCCGCGACCTTTGGATATCCGGTCCAATGCTCTGACCGCTGAGCTACCGAGTCACTAGTGACATCGTCGAATTTTTCCTAGTATATCCTAAACTCTTACGCTGTAAGCCAGCGTTATTTCACCAATGTGAGGAATTACCTCGACATTCAATTGAAATATCTTTTCAGATATTTTAACAATTGATTAAGATGAAATAGCTATATAATTTTTAAATTTGAGATTTTTGCATTTACAATGCTATTTTTAAACAATACTAAATAATATACTAGAAAAAATACGACTCGCACCAGATCAATACTCAGACGGGAATCGAACCCGCGACCTTTGGATATCCGGTCCAATGCTCTGACCGCTGAGCTACCGAGTCACTAGTGACATCGTCGAATTTTTCCTAGTATATCCTAAACTCTTACGCTGTAAGCCAGCGTTATTTCACCAATGTGAGGAATTACCTCGACATTCAATTGAAATATCTTTTCAGATATTTTAACAATTGATTAAGATGAAATAGCTATATAATTTTTAAATTTGAGATTTTTGCATTTACAATGCTATTTTTAAACAATACTAAATAATATACTAGAAAAAATACGACTCGCACCAGATCAATACTCAGACGGGAATCGAACCCGCGACCTTTGGATATCCGGTCCAATGCTCTGACCGCTGAGCTACCGAGTCACTAGTGACATCGTCGAATTTTTCCTAGTATATCCTAAACTCTTACGCTGTAAGCCAGCGTTATTTCACCAATGTGAGGAATTACCTCGACATTCAATTGAAATATCTTTTCAGATATTTTAACAATTGATTAAGATGAAATAGCTATATAATTTTTAAATTTGGGATTTTTGCATTTACAATGCTATTTTTAAACAATACTAAATAATATACTAGAAAAAATACGACTCGCACCAGATCAATACTCAGACGGGAATCGAACCCGCGACCTTTGGATATCCGGTCCAATGCTCTGACCGCTGAGCTACCGAGTCACTAGTGACATCGTCGAATTTTTCCTAGTATATCCTAAACTCTTACGCTGTAAGCCAGCGTTATTTCACCAATGTGAGGAATTACCTCGACATTCAATTGAAATATCTTTTCAGATATTTTAACAATTGATTAAGATGAAATAGCTATATAATTTTTAAATTTGAGATTTTTGCATTTACAATGCTATTTTTAAACAATACTAAATAATATACTAGAAAAAATACGACTCGCACCAGATCAATACTCAGACGGGAATCGAACCCGCGACCTTTGGATATCCGGTCCAATGCTCTGACCGCTGAGCTACCGAGTCACTAGTGACATCGTCGAATTTTTCCTAGTATATCCTAAACTCTTACGCTGTAAGCCAGCGTTATTTCACCAATGTGAGGAATTACCTCGACATTCAATTGAAATATCTTTTCAGATATTTTAACAATTGATTAAGATGAAATAGCTATATAATTTTTAAATTTGAGATTTTTGCATTTACAATGCTATTTTTAAACAATACTAAATAATATACTAGAAAAAATACGACTCGCACCAGATCAATACTCAGACGGGAATCGAACCCGCGACCTTTGGATATCCGGTCCAATGCTCTGACCGCTGAGCTACCGAGTCACTAGTGACATCGTCGAATTTTTCCTAGTATATCCTAAACTCTTACGCTGTAAGCCAGCGTTATTTCACCAATGTGAGGAATTACCTCGACATTCAATTGAAATATCTTTTCAGATATTTTAACAATTGATTAAGATGAAATAGCTATATAATTTTTAAATTTGAGATTTTTGCATTTACAATGCTATTTTTAAACAATACTAAATAATATACTAGAAAAAATACGACTCGCACCAGATCAATACTCAGACGGGAATCGAACCCGCGACCTTTGGATATCCGGTCCAATGCTCTGACCGCTGAGCTACCGAGTCACTAGTGACATCGTCGAATTTTTCCTAGTATATCCTAAACTCTTACGCTGTAAGCCAGCGTTATTTCACCAATGTGAGGAATTACCTCGACATTCAATTGAAATATCTTTTCAGATATTTTAACAATTGATTAAGATGAAATAGCTATATAATTTTTAAATTTGAGATTTTTGCATTTACAATGCTATTTTTAAACAATACTAAATAATATACTAGAAAAAATACGACTCGCACCAGATCAATACTCAGACGGGAATCGAACCCGCGACCTTTGGATATCCGGTCCAATGCTCTGACCGCTGAGCTACCGAGTCACTAGTGACATCGTCGAATTTTTCCTAGTATATCCTAAACTCTTACGCTGTAAGCCAGCGTTATTTCACCAATGTGAGGAATTACCTCGACATTCAATTGAAATATCTTTTCAGATATTTTAACAATTGATTAAGATGAAATAGCTATATAATTTTTAAATTTGAGATTTTTGCATTTACAATGCTATTTTTAAACAATACTAAATAATATACTAGAAAAAATACGACTCGCACCAGATCAATACTCAGACGGGAATCGAACCCGCGACCTTTGGATATCCGGTCCAATGCTCTGACCGCTGAGCTACCGAGTCACTAGTGACATCGTCGAATTTTTCCTAGTATATCCTAAACTCTTACGCTGTAAGCCAGCGTTATTTCACCAATGTGAGGAATTACCTCGACATTCAATTGAAATATCTTTTCAGATATTTTAACAATTGATTAAGATGAAATAGCTATATAATTTTTAAATTTGAGATTTTTGCATTTACAATGCTATTTTTAAACAATACTAAATAATATACTAGAAATTCGACTAGACTCGGTAGCTCAGCGGTCAGAGCATTGGACCGGATATCCAAAGGTCGCGGGTTCGATTCCCGTCTGAGTATTGATCTGGTGCGAGTCGTATTTTTTCTAGTATATTATTTAGTATTGTTTAAAAATAGCATTGTAAATGCAAAAATCTCAAATTTAAAAATTATATAGCTATTTCATCTTAATCAATTGTTAAAATATCTGAAAAGATATTTCAATTGAATGTCGAGGTAATTCCTCACATTGGTGAAATAACGCTGGCTTACAGCGTAAGAGTTTAGGATATACTAGGAAAAATTCGACGATGTCACTAGTGACTCGGTAGCTCAGCGGTCAGAGCATTGGACCGGATATCCAAAGGTCGCGGGTTCGATTCCCGTCTGAGTATTGATCTGGTGCGAGTCGTATTTTTTCTAGTATATTATTTAGTATTGTTTAAAAATAGCATTGTAAATGCAAAAATCTCAAATTTAAAAATTATATAGCTATTTCATCTTAATCAATTGTTAAAATATCTGAAAAGATATTTCAATTGAATGTCGAGGTAATTCCTCACATTGGTGAAATAACGCTGGCTTACAGCGTAAGAGTTTAGGATATACTAGGAAAAATTCGACGATGTCACTAGTGACTCGGTAGCTCAGCGGTCAGAGCATTGGACCGGATATCCAAAGGTCGCGGGTTCGATTCCCGTCTGAGTATTGATCTGGTGCGAGTCGTATTTTTTCTAGTATATTATTTAGTATTGTTTAAAAATAGCATTGTAAATGCAAAAATCTCAAATTTAAAAATTATATAGCTATTTCATCTTAATCAATTGTTAAAATATCTGAAAAGATATTTCAATTGAATGTCGAGGTAATTCCTCACATTGGTGAAATAACGCTGGCTTACAGCGTAAGAGTTTAGGATATACTAGGAAAAATTCGACGATGTCACTAGTGACTCGGTAGCTCAGCGGTCAGAGCATTGGACCGGATATCCAAAGGTCGCGGGTTCGATTCCCGTCTGAGTATTGATCTGGTGCGAGTCGTATTTTTTCTAGTATATTATTTAGTATTGTTCAAAATGATAATTATGGTGAGAAAAGGCGCGCAGGTTTTTTTTTGTTTTTTTCACACGCCCAATGCAAGAATATTTTGCGAACAAAGGGGTTAGTGAGCATACAGCCTACTTCAAAATTATAAATTTAAGTGATAAAATGCTAATATTTTAATATTTTATAACAAAATATTGTAAATTAGGAATAATTTCATAATAATAAATATTTGTTTGACTAAATTAAGGACCTACACATTTATTTATTCCAAAAAATTGTCAGCGGCATAAAGCTTCGTACAGACTGAGGCGAGCGAATCGCGCGCGTCGCTCATTTTGACAGATTTTGATCGCGTAACTCAAAGCAATGGCCATAGCCATAGCCATTGCCATATCAATTTCTTTGACAATGGCTATGGCTATGGCTATCGCTTTGAGTTACGTGGTCGCACTCGCGAATTTCGCGCGGAATTCGCCTCAGTCTGTACGAAGCTTAAAACCTCTTTGTTGTTAGTAAAAAAATAACTGTATTACCCGGTTAAATTGAAAATACTCTGTTTACTCGCATAGAACTTGCAGTAAAGTACCTATTTAAGTTTGTAGGGATAATTCTATAACCAACTAGTGTTTTATATATTATTGCACGCGTTTGTTATAGTTCGGTTTATGGCCCTAAAAGCGATGTATTAGGGCTCACTTTACGAGCAAGTGTGTTGAAAAAAAATTAAACAACTTCACTCCGACCTTCGGAACGCGCCTCAACTCTCATCGCTGGACGCTGTCAGCAACAAAATGTCACTGTCATCACGTTCACGTCTGTCAATCTGTGGTCTGTCACAAATGACGAGAAGTCGAAAATATGGCAGATGAAAACATTTCGCAAAAGAAAGAAGAACATAAAAAGAAATATAAACGCCCAAATAAAAACTATGCTGTAAAGAAGCGGTTGCCCCTTAGACCTGTAGATGGTGAAAATGTCATATTTATTACAAAGAAGACGAATTTTAAGGTATTATAAGTGAGCCTACAGCGTGTATTGTGTTCCTCCCTCGATGCTGATGCTTTGATGTCACAATAATAATGTAATTTTCTATTAATTCCAGGCTCAGCTAGACAAATGTTGTGATCTACTGACGAAAGGAGAAAAAGAAATTATATTACATGGCTTAGGGGCAGCCATACAACGATGCTGTAACCTAGCATTACAGCTGGAAACTTTATTCTCAGGAACCTGCCAAATTGAAGTTAATACAGGCAGTGTGGATTTAGTTGGTAAGCTCTTTTATCATACAATTAAATTATTTAACTATGATTATGGTCTCAATTAATCTAACTAGTATGTGTATGCTTTAGATGATTTGGAGCCTCTCACTGATGACTTAGACTTTGGATCACAAGTGAGACATTCTTCTTCCATTCATATAAGAGTATTTCGCACAGCCATGCTCGGTGCTAACCAGTAAACCAAAATGTTCTTCACATTAAATGAAATTGTGCAATGGATCGGACTAACAGTGTTTGAAATATGGATAAACTTAATAACAATCACAATATTCTCTGTGTTGTTAGCATTAAAGATTGATGGTATTGTGAACAGTGCGTGGTGGACTATATTCGCACCATTATTTGTAAGTGATGCAATGAATGCATACTTTTGTTGTATAGTATGTATAAGAATGAATTTAGAGAGCTCTTACAAAGCCTCATTGTATAGAGCATCGTGGAGCGCTATATTCCTAGGATTAACTTTTGTATTTAAGTTTCTATTATGTAGAAAACTACAAGGTGATTCAGCTATAGAGTACAGTGAGGTATTTGCTCCTCTTTTTATACTTTTACAGCTAATAGCAGTAAGAGCTTGTCAGTTACATCAGTGAATATAATCTGTAAATTATGACTTAAATTTTGTATCATTATAAAAATAAAAGTACTGATTCCTTATTTAAGAATTTTAATTATGAAAGTATTAATTTGTTTGTGAATTATAGTAGTACTCTTATTGAAATAAAAGAAATATAATCAAATATTTAGTATGTAACTAACTAACGAAACATATTGAATAAACCTCCTCTTCCTTTCTTCTCATCTCCTCCAAAATTAAAGTTAAAATTGCTTTGATTCTGCTCACTTGTACTGGCTTTAGAATCAGATGTTGCTGACTGTCCAAAGAAGGAAAATCCTGTTTTCCTCAATCCTTAAACATAATTACATTCATGTTATATTCAAGAAAAGCATGCAAAAAGAAAAAGAAAAGTAAGAGTTTGGTAAAAAGTTTATTTATAATAAAGGTACCTACCTGACAAAAAATTTGGCACTTCTTGAGAATAAACCTCAGCATTATCTGCAGTATTAGGCAATGGGAAATCAGCTTTAGGAGACATCAATAAACTGGAATCTGTAATGGTAAGTAATAATATTAGTTGTGTTATGTAATACTTGCCTATTTTTGCATTGACAATATGAAATATCTATAATAAATTACCAATGCAGTGAGGAAAGTCAGCGTCTCCTTCTTCGAATCCAGTTGTACTAACAGATACATTCAAAGAGTCTGGAATGCCCTGGGCTCCATGGGTGAACAGTAGTCCAGTGATGGTCCTTTCAGGCCTCTGTTTGTTTGCCTTAAAAATATTGCAATCACATTACTTTGATCTTTCATAACTATAATAAAATAAAAAAACATAGGTTATGCTACCACCTTTGGACTAGATACAACTACTTCATCTAGTTCCATGTTTGCATCATCACATGGAGTTATCGATTTGATTTCACCCTTTGAACTTTCTTCAACATCTGGCAAATCTTTTACAGCTTCTGTAGCTTTTTCACCAGTTTCGAAGAATTTCGATGTTATAATCTTTTCATCAGCTCCCTGCAATGATTAAGAAAGATTTACCAACTATGAAAAGTATTAGTCCCTACCCTAGATTAGAGACTAAATAAATAAGGTTTCAGAAAAAAGCATCTATTAAATAACATACTATTGCATTTATAAATAAACTCACATTTGTAATTTGCAAAGTTTTATTTTTAGAATAAACAAACTGTGGCGATAAATCCAAATTATGCTTCTTCAATATCATATCTTTCATTTTTGTGTAGGTTTCATCACTCACAAAACTTATATCTACTTGACTCTCGATTGTATCGTTAACAGCCTCTATCTCCTTAGTTGGTATTTCATTTTCACTAGTTTTTGTAAGAGGATCTCCAATATTTTCATTTTCCTCATTAATTTCTTCTATGGACATGGGTAAATCAAAACATACCCTCTTCTTGTTCTCCTGGGAATTCTTTGCAAAAAAATTGTGACAATTGTTTTGAAAAAAATAATAGTTGTAGATCAAATAAACCTTGAATAAACATTACTTTTTGCTCCTGTTTAGTAAAAGAGTCGGAAGACCCATTATTACAAAGAAAGATTCCTACAAAATCGTTATGTAACCCATGGTACTAATCCCCGTCGCAGACTTATTAATAGCCTTAATTCATCTGTATTGTTTTTTAGTATAGTTAATGCACCTAGGTGAATTCCAAGACAGAGGAAGTCACTTGGGTTGGTTAACACAAGCTTTCGTCATCTCCGCTATCGGTATTAAAAATTACGTCATTCATCTTCAACTTGAACTGTTTTGTTTGCTAAGAGAAACAAATAACAATTAAAATGCGCTATAATAACTTTGTAATGAGTGTGACAGAAAAAAATCTTCATTCTTTGGTTCTTAGTATAAAGTCGCGCAACTGGATAGTGACGTAAACTTGTGTTACTCCCGGAATGCGAGACGTTGTTTCCTTGGACCATGAGGATACCTACCCTCGAATTTTGACTCGCTTTTCCGGTTGAATCTGTCACTGACATGTGCACTATGACTTCTACTTGTTGCTGTGAACTACTAAAGTAATTGGCCTGAAAATCAATTTATTCTGCTGTATTTTTTTTAACATTTACTGTCTATAAAGTATCGAATAAGAAAATGCTTACCTCGCCAAAGTCCAAAAATTGTGTAGGTGGCACCAGTATATTATCTGACCTTTTTGTTAAATCAATTTCTTCTATATCTTCATGTGCCTGTATCAGTTATAATTATGGGATATTAACCATTGCATGCAATGCAATTGCATCAGAAATAAAAGGATGTACTAAACTGTAATAATAATTACCTGCTCTTTTTCGTTACTAGCATAGAAACCTTGTTCCTCGTCTCTGGTATCTGTACCAATTTTCTGTACTCCTTTTAGTTTATTAGGATTAACTTTCAATACCATACCGTAAGCATCATTCTTGTCAAGTTTTATATCTTCTAAAATATTTATTAATTTTCTTTTTGAGAAACTTTCTTTTTTCGTATCCAAATCTTCATTGTTAGTTTTACCAAAATAAATTGAGAACTCATCGTCGTTTCTCGACTTTTTATTTTCGATTCCTGTCTCTGGTTTAATAGGATCAATCCTTTTGGCAGGTGTAATGTTGAATATGTCGATATTCTTTATTTTAATCTAGATAAATAAATATTCTCATCAAAATTCTTAATTATTAGTGTTCAAAGTATATTCAAAGGACATTATTACTATATTTAACCTACCTTGTCTAATTTCGCACTCAGGGCATCGAAATCAGACTGTAATAGTTGTACTTGTGGCATCTGAAAAGTAATTACATTTCTTGAACTAAAATGAATATAATTAATTCTGTCGTAAAGTTATACCAAACATTATGTCCTAAACTAAGCAAAGCTTGTAGGTACAAATAAAGGCACAGAATTAATGATAGTACAGACGTAATAACGGACAAATTTACATATAAGATGAGAATATAAAGATCCATGACTCATGAACAAATGCTTATCCTCATCTAACAAACATTTTGTCCCCACAGGATTCGAACCCGGGACCTATGACTCATGACATGAGGCAGGATCGCTGCAGAATCACTTGCTCAGTGGCTGCAGATGTCGTTGTTGTCGTCAATCAACTTTATATTTTTGTATTAGTATCAATCAATCAATCATTATATAAGTTAACCATTATTGAATTTGGTGAATTTTCTCGTCCAAAGCTAAACCATCCATCTTCAACGACTTTCTTGCTATTATCCTTTTCATTTTCCAGCTTTTCTTCAATAACGAGTGTTGGAGTAGGAATTACAGCTTCTTTATTAATTTTATTATCCTGTTGTTTAATAATTTCGTCTATGTTGTTTGTTATTTCCTTTATCGCTTTTGTTTTTTCTTGAATAGTCTTGATGCCTCTTGGTAAATCATGAACTATGTACTGCGCAAGTTCGATGATACGTTTTTTATCCAAATCACATATTATTTTTTGCTTCATATCAATTTCTTTAGTGACGCTTTCGGATTGTTCTTTTAAGATGAGAAGATTTTCCTTATAAGTTTCTGTTTTATTTTGTGCCTGAAGTAATTTTTGTACAAATGGGATACTTTCATATCTAGCTTTGGCCTGCAACCACAAGTCTTCATATTTCTTCTCCCCGTCCTTGACTCTTTCTTCTATTTCGAATTTGCGCTCTTTTAATAATAAGCTCTCCTTTTTAAGCTCAACATTTGAAGATTTAATAGTTTCCATAGCTAGCATCAAACTACAAAAGGTAAAAAGTGGAATGTTAAACAATGTGTTAATGAATTAGGAAACGCAAAATGAGAAAACCGTTTCTTCGGACCATCAAACTGAACAACTTTTACTATGCGACCAACTCTGAAATCGCGAAAAAAAATCAGCTGCTTCATACATTTTTAGGGTTCCGTACCCAAAGGGTAAAAACGGGACCCTATTACTAAGACTCCGCTGTCCGTCTGTCTGTCTGTCTGTCACCAGCCTGTATCTCATGAACCGTGATAGCTAGAAAGTTAAAATTTTTACAGATATGATGTATTTCTGTTGCCGCTATTACAACAAATACTAAAAACAGAATAAAATTAATATTTCCTTAAATATTAATTTTATTCTGTTTTTAGTATTTGGCCTCCCATACAACTAACGTATTTGTTTGCCGTTTTTTGGTACGGAACCCTTCGTGCGCGAGTCCGACTCGCACTTTGCCGGTTTTTATATTTTCGTTATTAATTTTTGTATGAAACAGCTGATATTTTTATCGCGATTTCAGATTGGTCCCACACTTAGAATAATTACTATTCTAAGGTCCCATAGTAAAAGTTGTTCAGTTTGATGGTCCGAAGAAACGGTTTTCTCATTTTGCGTTAATTCATTAACACGTTGTATAAATAAATAGATGCGTAAACAGCTACACAGGTTTGTCCGTGCGTTTTTTTTTTCACCAGAGGTGAGCGAGGAACGGCCATACTCAACCTGCGGCCCGATGGGCCTTTGTGTTTGGCCCACTTGGAATTTTAAAATTTTGACTAAGTTTTAAAATTTCGCGCCCATCAGAAAAACTATGGGCGCTCTGAGTAAATAAAATAGGTACTAGCTCGATAGCCTTATGCAGATATTAGACGGGCCTTTTTTCGTTTATTAATTTTCGATGCTTCATCGCAGTGAAGCATGGAAAATGACGTGTCTAATTAAGTAGATTCATCTTTCATCGCGATGCGCCTTTGCGATGAAAGTCACTAGACGGCAGTGCGCTTTCATCGGGCATCGGACTTTCATCAGTCATCGCATCGGAAATGAACATTAGATGACGCGTGTAAACAGTACCATTCACTGCAGTGAACGGCATGTCGTCACTAACTTGTGTATATGTTTATTTTAAAATGCCTTTATTTTTCGTTTTTAGACTTTTTTCAACCCGCATCATGCAACATGCATACAAGCAGTGCATGCAAGCATTTTTTTTCTCTTTAATTAACTTTTAATTCCTTAATCAAAATTATCACGCACAACCTGTTGCCGCGAAATTTTGTGAGAAATGAGAAATACTACATTCATTTTACATTTAGTGTCTAAATACCAAAAGTCGTTCACTGGTCACTAGTCACTGCCTTTTTCATCGAAAATGAAGCACTTTTGATGACCGTCTAATATCTGCATTCTGCATTATGCAGACGGTTCATTTTTCGTTCATTTTCGATGCTTCATCGCAGTGAAGCATCGAAAATGAAGTGTCTAATTATGTGATTCATCTTTCATCAGTGATGCGCCTTTTTGATGAAAGTCACTAGACGCCGGTGCGCTTTCATCGGGCATCGGTCATCGCATCGGAAATGAACAATAAATGAAGCGTGTAAACAGTGCCATTCACTGGCAGTGAACGGCATGTCGTCAGTAACTTATTTGTGTTTATTTTAAAATGCCTTTATTTTTCGTTTTTAGACTTTTTTCAACCCGTATCATGCAACAAGCAGTGCATGCAAGCATTTTTTTACTCTTTAATTAACTCTTAATTCTTTAAACAAAATTAGGTATCACGCACAACCTGTTGCTGCGAAATTTTGTGAGAAATGAGAAATACTACATTCATTTTACATTTAGTGTCTAAATACAAAAAGTCGTTCACTGGGCACTATTCATCGAAAATGAAGCACTTTTTAGTCCAATCAACGGGGCTTATGCAACCCGAATAATTCTTCCGTCTATGAAATTTGGCATGTGATGAAGTTAGGTAATACAGATTACAGATGAACAATAATCCAATAAATTTTGTTACGAGAAGTTAGGTATTTTTACCTAAACATGAAAATCGCTTATATCTCTCTGTGAATATTTCCTCGAGCTAAAATACTTTCTGTATACGTACTTGTGTATTAGTTAGAATAAGTATGTAAAAGAATCCAATATTTTTTCGATTTCGGAGATACTCCAAATTTAAATTTTAATATTTTTCAATATATCTTTTCTTGATAAAAATATCTGCTGATTATTATTTTTAATATGTTTTTATATCCTTAAATATATAGCTTTGTTCAGTAAGTCAATTAATTTTCTTCTTTAATCATATTTTTTGGTCTTAAGAGGTAATGTGAAAAAAAGTCGGTCCATTTTCATACATTTATGTATAAATATGATTAAAGAAGAAAATTTGTTGGCCTACTGAACAAATCTATATATTAAGGGAATAAAAAAATATTAAAAAATCATAATCAGCAGATATTTTAATCAAGAAAAGACATATTGAAAAATATTAAAATTTAAATTTGGAGTATCTCCGAAATCGAAAAAATATTGGATTCTTTTACATACTTATTCTAACTAATACACAAATACGTATACAGAAAGTATTTTAGCCCGAGGAAATATTCACAGAGAGATATAAGCGATTTTCATGTTTAGGTAAAAATACCTAACTTCTCTTAACAAATTTTATTGGCTTATTGTTCATCTGTAATCTGTGTTACCTAACTTCATCACATACCAAATTTTATAGACGGGAGAATTTTTCGGAAGTCTCCATACAACAAATATGCTCATTGATTGGACTATTTGATGAACCGTCTAATATGTGCATTACCGCGGTACCTTTTCTTTTTTCAATAAACACATGGCCAATTTTGAATTATGATTTTTTTAACACCTAAATATTTTTGCGGCCCGCGCTTCAAGATCGAAACGTGTTTGTGGCCCCATAAAAAAAGGTTAAGTATGGCTGGCGAGGAAGCTTAACGAGAATGCATAGCAAAGATATACACAAAATGAAATGGTGTCTTCAGACCACGTAAATGAACAACTTTTACTATGGTGGCCCCATAGTAAAAGTTGTTCATTTACGTGGTCTGAACACACCATTTCATTTTTAGATATACTAAAAAATTAACCGTGTAAAGATATGTACTCGCGAGAATGGTCTCATTTGCATATTTTGCATCCCTCGCACATGTCCGTCTGTACATAACGAAGTATAAATTTAATGTAAGTTGTTACATATTGTAGATATTTGATAAGAAATATAATACCTATGCAAAAGAAGAAGGCCAAAGAAACGGTGGATGAACCGTATAAAAGAGGATATGCCTAGAAAGGAAGTTACCTTTGAGATGACGAGTGATAGAGATGTATGGAAGAAGAAGAAAAGGACAATGTTGCGCCGATCCCAAATAAATTGAAATGAGAGCAGGAGATCTTTACCTATGAAATTGCCGATATTTTGTCACATATAGATAAAATAATAACTTCTATGATTTAATAGTTATTTATGCAAATGTACTATAATGAGAGGTATTTATTTAACCATTTATTTCAGGCTACTAGGCCCATAATAGTAGTTTATGAAACTGATACATAAAGAGGGGTATTAAAACATGAGTGTGTGTTTAGTTTAGACCATAGCTTCGGTGGGAGTCCTAATATTTCACTCGCGTCGCGTACCGCAGTGTTTTCGTCAGCCCATTAGAACTAAAATGAACAGTACCTATACCTTACCTTTTTATTTCGATTTCTGCTTGTCTGATTTCAGTCTGTAATTTCAAATTATTACTGCTGATGAAACTACAAAATTCCTTTTGTCGTTCACTTTGTTTTCTTAGTTTATCCACCAAAAATGCTTGTGCTAAGTATGACAAAAATAAAGTTAAAATTTTTGGAAAGTCATTGGTTAGCATAAATTATTTCGATAAAAATATGTATGATATGACCGCCTAGTTTCATATAACTAATTTATAATGACTGGACTGAATATAACTCCTAAAAAGGTTTTCAAAAAAGCGGAATTTTTCCGAACCTATGAAAATTTATATCGTACCTTTTATACATTGGCTTGAAAGTGTTATTTTAATTTGAGAATCTCCGACTTCGGTTGATATATTTTCTAATGCTTGTACTTCGCTCGTGTCAGACATTTTTGCTGAAAATACTTATTTTGTATGCGAAGATTAAAATTTAAAATTATGTAGGTAACTCGATTCGATCGATCGATACGATAGATAGACTCCAGGGTGACCATCTCAAAAATGGCGAATCTGCCCGACCATGGCAAAAAATCTGCCAAAATCTGCCAAACCCGTCTCAAAAATATGCCACATACAAAAAATCGCTTTAAACTGTCAAATGACAATGGATTTTGATTGCTGAGTGTCGATAAAACGCTATAACATGCGATATTATATTGTGTTTAGATGGGCTGATAGTTTATTTTTAATGCGAAATAATAAAAAAGCCTTGAAATCCAACACCTTTTCCAGATTTTATAATTATTTTTTTTAGATATGTTTGATTTGAGCCTGGTTTCACATTCTTTGTTTGTGCACTATATGACTGAGCACATTGTAATATTGAACCTCGATCAGTTACAAAGATACTAATCTATACAAGTGTATTTAAAAAATAACAAATTTTCCTTGAAATCTGCCAAATCGTCAGATTAGTCTGCCACAGCTAAAATTTAGGCTTCAAATCTGCCCAAATGGCAGAAATCTGCCACAAATGGTCACCCTGATAGACTCGTCGCACCGCAATTTGCATTGCAACAAATGGCGGGAAAGTTTTTTTTTTTTTTTTTTGTTAATTTTTTCCGCTTCGAGCAGAAAAGGCAAAGGCTCAGTTGCGCCATACAGCCATTAAATTCAACCTACGACTTCGTATGACTAAAGTCTGTCTAAAAATTATCTGTCTGTCTGTCTGTCTGGGGATTTAGGTGGGTAATTTAACCTTGGAAATTACCCATGTTAACAGACTTTTTAGACACTCTCTATCCTCTCTAATACAGCCTTATTTATCACTGCCTAATTTCTATAAAAACGGGAGAGTTTTTAGTTTTAAGTAAATATAAATAATAAGGTAGTTAGTAATAATTAAATATTTATTTCATGAAGGTACAGTCACCGTCAGATATATTGTAGGAGAAAAGGTGCTCAAAGAACAGTTTAAAATGCCAATAAAGGTGCGGTCATATTTGTCTGACGCCAACACGCCATCATAATCGCCAGGCGCTTTCTCGGTAAAGTTTATTTGTATTTAACTAGCTTTTTTTAAGGAAATAATACGTTTTTTCTGTGGTACGCAACTCGTACAGTAACCCCCCATATAAATAATGTCATAAAGTTAGCTATTATTGAAGATAGAAGAAGCGTGGCCGGGCCAGGACCCATAGGTTGTAGCCAGGCCAAAGTGAAATACAGTTGGTTTTTTCCTTTTGGGTACCATAAAGTACATACCCGTACAGTATACTGACATAACCACAGCCTTTTTTGGCACCGTGGCCGGGCCACGACCTGACATTTTTATGTCGAGTTAGTGTGTGTGTGTGTATAGCAGGGGCGTGCATACCATATAGGCCCGTGAAATGAAAGCAAGCCTACTTACGTTGTAAGTATTGTAAATATTTTTACAATATTTCTACGCCGCTTAATTACGCCCGTAATATGACGGCACCCACCGTCATCCTAGGAAACCCTAGCTTAGAAATAAAAGATGACATGCGCCTTGCGATATCAAAACGGCTCCTCAATTTGACGTTCTAAACCAGCATAAGCAGCAGCAAGAACCTTATATTCAAATTCTATGAGCAGCAGCAACCGTCACACTAATTTTATATAAGTTAAACATCGTTTTTTGTTTTTTTGGAAAGGGTTCGTGGGCTCTTGAGTGGATTTAGAGGGGTCCAAGACTAGATAAAGGTCAAGAAACCCGGACTAGACAGTGCCTTCTCTTATTCATTACCTACGAACCTATTAAATTGGCAATTTAAATAATGCCACTAACATTAAATGGAGGAAATTCTGGAAATCAAGGCACTTCTTTGTGTACCTACCTTCACAAATTTTCAAAGCACCTAGGCACATTTCTATATAATTAGTAGAATTAAATAATACCAACAAATTAATACCTAAAATTTATTTAACAAAATAGTGTCATACAGTTATTTAAAATAACAGACGTAAATGATAATTTGCAATACAACCTAGCATCCTAACTAAACCAGGTACTTTTCATAAAATTTATCACTAATAAAAATATAAAGACGAAGTACGAACAATGACGAATGCAGCACGAAGGAATGTTGGCTACAGCTGGCCTTCACACTGGCAACACCGTCCCAGTGCGATACCAGCCGCTGTCAGACCCGCACGCACGGCCTCTAGGGCCGCCGGCGATTACCTCATACTGGCACTATCAAACACTTAGCGCTCAACATTCTCTCACTTACGATTTCCATAATACTGTTAGCAAAATGATAATCAAACTCCTTTGTCAAATATGTGCTCCATTTTCGCACGAGTAACATAATTATAATACAAGTTACTAGTTCCAATGAGGCATTTAACACCTATTATAATACATAGCATATATTGCCCACAAACATCAGTTTGGACGTCAGATACCTCCTACATCTCATTACATTTTCAATTCTCTTTGAGGATCACTAATCATAAAGCGGTTCTACTACAAATTACTTTGGTATTTGACTGGGATTAACAAAATTATTACTTTTCTTGTCCAAACTAACAAGCATGACTCCGACTCACATCACCAAAACCATGGACACTAAATGCAAAACAAGGCTTCTTATCGAAGATAACGCAATAATACAATTTGGACACTAGTTTTATACAGTTAACTAATAAAGCGACAAGGAATGTCTACACAATTTTGAAGGTAAATTATAGTAGATTTTTAATAACACAGAATTCAAAGTAAAGGAAACCCAAAAAACGAACCGAACAAAACTAAACGACAATCTGAAATAACTTAATAGTAATACTTAAAAATACAAGATTTACAAATACCTACTGGGTCCCACTTTAAATTATAATAATTTTAATATTAAATTAATATATAGTTTGTACCGCCAACATTCACTAGGTGCAACAGGCGTCGTGCAGTTACACAAACAGAGGGATGCGTCTCCGGTCACTCGGCGCATAATGAGCACGAACGGTCTCTTAAAAAATAAATAAAAATACCCTGCGTCGTCTCTCTCTCCGTGTAAACACACGACGGCACATTGATAAATTTTCTAGGTTTATTACATACATCAGTCGAACAGTATAAATTTCCGAATGGAACGATTTCGATCCGCGCTTTCCGACGTCGACGCGACCGTCGGCGGGCCACGGACGCGCTCCGCGAGAACTCCCGACGCCACCCGCGGCCGGGCGGCGATAAGGCACGGAGATCCGAAAGGAGGTCCGATTTTTTTGTTTTTTTCTACAGCTTCGGTTTCATTAACTGTAGGGCTGCGGGGAGATGATCTCGGTGAGGAGGCGTTTCAGGCTATCGATGCCGGTGAGGAAGCCGCAGTCGGGGCCGTGGTGGGGAGTGGTGGTGGCGAGCGGGGACTCGGCGGCGGCGCCCGCGAACGCGGTGTGCGCGAAGTCAATCATGCGGATGTCTACTCGGTCTTCGGGCAGCGGCGCGGGCGCGGGCGGTGCCGCCCACGTGCGGGGGCGTTTGCCGGGCTCTACCACGGGCGGCGCCACGTCGGGATCGGGCTCCGTTTCGGCGTCGCCGCGCCACGACTCGCTGGAAGTCGACGAGTACGCCATCCAGCTGTCGGTGGAATCCGGGCTGGGAGGGTGCGGGCGCAGCGAGTTTCCGGCTACCTCGCCGTCTTCGTACCCGCCCATAGTCTCCTCTGAGTGCGGGCGGAAGGGCTCCCGGTCCATGTCGATC
The DNA here is from genome assembly GCA_943789525.1 of Agriphila geniculea. Lineage (NCBI taxonomy): Eukaryota > Metazoa > Arthropoda > Insecta > Lepidoptera > Crambidae > Agriphila > Agriphila geniculea. The sequence goes on along the minus strand of OX038879.1, from coordinate 7,913,338 downwards.
TCGTCGTGCAGGGTGGACATGTCGAAGTGTCCGGGCGACGGCAGGTCGGTGGAGCTGCTCGACGCATCCGCGTCGTATTCGCCGCCGAGGCTCGCCGCTTCCGCCCGCAGCCCGCTTTGAATGTCACCCTCGTACACTATCAGCAACGAACTGTTGACAAAAGATTTGAAATTAAAATAGAATACTTACAAATTTAAACCCTATTTAATTTGAATTAACAATCCAATTCTGTTGTGAAACAATCGCTGAATCATTTTTACCGACTTCAAAAGGAGGGAGGTACTCAATTCGACCCGTTTTTTTTTTTTTTTGTTTTTTGTATGTACACCGATTACTCGAAGACGGCTGAACCGATTGAAATGATTCAAACGTTATTACATTAGGTAAACTCTCAAGTTGGTCCCATTTTTTAAAATTTTGAAATCGGTTCAGTACTTTTCAAGTAATCTTGAAAAAAGCACGAAAATAGTATGATTTTTGTGTGAACTACCTCGATGATCAGTCGTATAACTTCTTTGTTTATGAACTGAATAAGATAATTATTTTTTTGTTTGAAAAGGGATATCTTAAGTGTAGTTCTTTGACCGACTTAAAAAAATAGGTTCGTAGTTTGACCCGCATGTATGTATGTTTCTCCGCGATTAACTCACGTTTGGCTGAGCCGATTTTTCTACCTAAGTAATATACCTACACTACCTAATACAAAAGGTGCCTACACTAAAAATTAAAAAATTAAAAATTGTTTAAAAAAACAAAAAACCGACTTCAAAAAACCTACCTCCAAAAAGCAAGAAATAATATTCGTAATAATAAAAACACGTCTATTGAAGTCGGGTGGGGCTTTTAGAATTAAAAAAAAAGGAATTTGTACTCCAGCCCCACCCGACTTCAATAGACGTGTTTTTATTATTACGAATATTATTTCTTGCTTTTTGGAGGTAGGTTTTTTGAAGTCGGTTTTTTGTTTTTTTAAACAATTTTTAGTGACAATACACATTAACATCAAAGTCAAAGTCAAAAATAGCTTTATTCAAATAAACTTAATTATTAAGTACTTTTTAAATCGTCTATATTTTCCTACCACCCGTTCAAGACTTTTTTAACTGACAAGAAGAACGGGCGCAAGAAACTTATCAGCTTTAATAGCAATAAGTAACGATATTTACAAACTTAAATATATCGTATCATATTCAAACCATTGTTGTTTACATAGTAGAGTAACGTTATGAAAATTTACATTTGAAATGCCGGTATAACCACAGAATTGTATGTGCGTAATACCTTTGAAGACAAATGTTCGACGACAGTAAAGCTAGGCTCGTATTATAGAATTAAACTCGAACCTTTGCTTGAGCCCAGTTAGATAGGGATGGTGCTATTTATCGCATATAGCGTCATCCTTTTCTATCTGTACTCAAGCAGAGATTTGAGTTTGATTCTATAATACGAGCCTAAAAGTCGGTTCACATCTGCGCACGTGTACGAACACTACGCGCCTCAAACGGTCAGGTTCCTATCCTAAGGTGTTTTTTTTTCGCGATTTCAGAATTGATCCCATAGTAAAAGTTGTTCAGTTTGATCCCTATCTGCCATATTCGGCTTTAAGAGTTTTTTGTAAAACGTTGTATTTCGTGTTTCGGTGGTGGTCATGCTAGGGGGGGCTGTGTGAGTGTACGTACCACGAGTAGAACCTGTAGTTGGTCTGCTTGGCGATGGCGCGGCCGAGCGCGTCCAGGTCGCGCAGCACGCGCGCCACGACGCGCGCGCGCGGGGCGCCGCCGGCCGCGAAGAAGTCGCGCAGCGCCTCGCGCAGCCCCGCCTCCGACAGCGCGCGCCCCCAGTACTTGTCGCGCCGGATGCACGCCCCCGTCTCTGGCACGTACACCTGGGAACGAACAACATATTATCTTATAATGCGTGCAATTCAATTAACTTTGTACAACAGAAGTGACCGATTTCAATGCGCTTGCTGTACATTCTCGAGTAAAGTTGTCACGGATCACCGTCTATTGTCAATTTAATCGCATTATAGTCAGGTGGGGTAAGTGAAAAACGGGGCAAGTGAAACACCCAACCATATCTAAGAAACTATCGTAGTTTATTCTCATAGCGATGTGTCGATAAAGCAGGAATGACGAATTACTTCCCTTAATACAACACATATCGCTGCGATCATTAAACTAGCTAGTAAACCAAAAAGAAATTCATTGGATGTCGGATCCCCCGGATTATGTTTTTTTGATAAATCTTTAAAACTGGACCTTATTTTATGAGAATTTTATACATTTTGGATATTAACGGTTTAACATGATCCTTTTGTCCTGTTTTTAATTAAATGGTCACAATATTTAAAGCTATTTTGGCCACTGTTTCACTTCCCCCTTGTCAGGGGTAAGTGAAACACTTCTAGCCTTTATATTCTTTTTGTGATTTTGTTACTTAATGCAAGTCTTTAGATATTTATATTCATACCGTTAAAGGCTGATTTAATTAGGAGTACATTGCCTACACAACTACTTTAATAGCGAGTTTTATAGCTTTACTAAACCTTGTTAAATAAAAATAAAGTATGTTTTACTTACCCCACCTGACTATATATCTTATAATCCGTACAACTAAATGAGGGCTTGACTCTATACCGGTCCTAGCTTCGGTCGAGCTTTGATTGTTCGGTATCATATACCCTAAGCTTAGGGCACAGATTCACATGTGCGCGACCGGTTACCGCGCAATAAATTGTGATTTACAATTTAATTACAATATCAACTGTAATGAATAGCTCGTCCAACGTGGCTCTCGAAAATACGAGTGACAAAATAACATTGACAACTATTCGCAGAATTAAATGGGGAAAGTGGGCAAAAATGTAGTCTATAAGTTCTTGCGAGGATATGGACGTTAAGATATTATTCTGCTATTATAATATAACCGGCAGTCGGCATCTAAGCATTGAAGATACGACGACTGTTTAGCATTATCATTATTAGGGAAAAACTATCCGAAGGATTATCACACATGCATATGTCAATTACTCATCATAAGGAAAACTAACGGTCTTGTTACTTCCTCATTAAAAGATTTCCTTATTAGAAACTTATCCTTAGAGATACAAAAATGTTAAAAACTACTCGTGTTTTTTATAAAAAGCTATGGAAGTCTATAAGTTTGTTATAAGTATGAGGAATTTCTTGAAAATCATTATTCATAATCGCTCAATAGCGACAAACGCTCTATAACTATAAACCATTATTGATCCTACTAATATTATAAATGTGAAAATTCAATCACGCAAAAACTACTAAACGGATTTGGTTGAAATTTGGCACACAGGTAGTAGGTAGCCTAGATTAAAACAGATAGAATACTTTTTATCCCGATATTCCCACGGCAACGGAAACCACGCGGGTAAAACCGCGGGCGGCCGCTAGTAAAGTTATAAAGGGTACTATTTTATTGTTAATGCTAAGAAGGGTGCTATTTAATTGATATTTATGGTGCCAATTTTGTCTCTATTTTAGTGAAAAACATGGCCGACTACATAACAGCTGCGATTTCTTTTTTCGGAAGATGGAAGATGTGGACATCAGCCAGTGGATTTGCCTGTTTTGTCTATGGAATCGTCAGAAAAAAATAATAATAATAACGCTAAAGTAACGCAATGCGAATATTTTCTTTAAATACGTTTATGAATATTGAAAGTTAAATGACGTTTAAAAATCCTTATCGCCATTTTAAATAAAATTTACTAACTCAGTTTCAAGGTTTTTTTATGAATAAGGTAAGAACACAAAGGCCAAACAAGGTCCCGGAAGCGTAGCGAGATGGAAAGCGCGGCGAATGGATTCGGAACGTCCGTCGATGACGTGACGTGACGTGCCAGTGACGACGCACGCTATGCAGATATCTACGGGAGTGGAGCCGCTCATACTTGAACTATAAGGAAAACTAAATATAGCGCAGCCCCCGGCCCCGTGCAGTTACTGTGGTCGACGGAGTGTATTAAATGGATCGGCAGTTTATATATGTTCTGTTTGATACCGTAATTGTAACTTTTTCTACTTATTCGCATATAAAATTAGTGCGACAAAGTTCAACCTTATTTGTCTTTATTGTAGTAACTACGCACATGGTCCATGGATGAAAAAGTCGGTCAGACGACCGATAGCGTAGGTTCTAAAAGTTTATTTCATCATCATCAGCTAATTTCAATGTTCTCGCTGAGGCACAGGCCTTCCGCAAGGTGGACAAGGAAGATGGGCCTTAATAACCCACCACGTGGGTTCTATGCGAATTGGTGGTTGTTTAAGATTGCAAATTTTGCCGGGATCAAAGGTTCAACTTGCCTTCCGAAACCCGAAGGCGCACACATGCCGCACGCCGCAACCGCAGACTGAATGCACAATGCATCACACCAAAGACATTACGTACAAGAAATCTCGGAGTTCACTGCTACATAGCACAAAGCCTGACGCAACAAAACAAATGACGAAAGGTTTCCGTACCAAATTGGTCAATAGGAACCCCTATGGTGCGACTGACTGTCTGTCTGTCACAGCTGGATATCTCAAGTACTCTATCTCTCTCACTAGTAATGCTATCAACTTGAAGTTTGGAATAGTCTTAGATGACGTTTGCCCAACTATTTTGCAAATAAGAAAGAAATAATAAATATTTTTAGGCGCTGACATAAAACCGCAATATTCTACACCGCAGTGTATTTATGTGGTGGTACGGAACCCTCGGTGCGGGAATCTGACTCGCTTTACGTCGTTACGGTCCCCTTAAATATGGTTGAGCTAAGCGATGGCTGGTTCATGCGTCATGCTCGAGAACGGGTGCTGCCAGTGGGAATGGGTTTGCTTTTGACTACGTATCTTAACGCATATGATTGAATTGTAAGAATTGCGTTTTTTTATATCTTGTATCAAGGGATTTTGGTAAATAAGTATTGTATACTTAGGTGCACTTTCGATAGCAGACAGCAGTAATTTCTCAACTAGTTGAAAGTTATTTACTCTCATAATTACCTATCCCATATGTAGATAGGTAATTAATTTCAATACCTACACAATGTGTGTTAACTTTTGTTGTTGACACGACTCTGTATGAAATTTACAGGGAGAAAAAAGCAACCGTTGACGAGTTTCTTGCCGGTTCTTCTCGTTACAAGGTCTCCCGCTTAAGGTATGATTCCGATCTCGGCAGCAAGCAACAGAGCTGCCGCAGCAGTTCGCTCCAAATTAAACCGTAATGTTTTATTAGAAAGGCTCATTGAGCCGCCTTTTCATAACATTACGGTTTAATTTCGAGCGCACTGCTGCTTGCTGCTGAGATCGGAATCGTACCTTTAGGGTTTGCGAACCGATGGCGTGGTTTCTTTGACATTCACAAGTGCTTGTAGCAGCCTAGACTGAATAATTTTTTTTTGAGTTTGTGTTTGACCGGTTTTAGTGGTGGTAACGCACCTGCATGCCGCAGAGGCGCACGCCGAGCGTGGCGGAGGTGCTGGCGGCGCACTTGGCGATCTGCTTGGTGCGCTTCTCGGCCGACGCGTCGTCGCCGTGCTGCCGCGTGCCCATCTTCAGGTCCAGCACGCACGGCCGACGGTACGACGACGTTATGTTCTCCATCATCAGGAAATCTACACGAAACATACGCAATTATTAATAACTAACATTATAGTTACAATTTTAATAGTTATTTATGCAACTGTTGTATAGTTAGGGGTATAAAAATACGAATTTGGGTTGGGTAGAGTAGTGAGAATTTGGCTGTTTGATTAGTAAACCTCTTTGGAAGGGATCGAAAAAGCGAAGAAGTTGCATTATGAAATTTATAACGATATTATAACACTCGTTTGGATCGACATTATGGTTACTATGACGGTGGTTGTTAAATTGTTGGCAATAAACTGTTTCAGAAACTTTTGTAGAGAATTTAAAAGCATGGATAAAGATAAAATAATTTTAAAATCTAGAGAAAGATACTTACACTGCTTATTTGAATTGTCCATGTGCGCAATGCTCTTGAGCACTTCGCTCGCATTGCCATTACGGTGTACTTTAAATCTGCAATAAGAAATCGAGCATGAAAAACTCCGCCAAACGTCCAAAGTCGGCGAGCATCGAACAGATCGTATGTAGGAGCTAATTGAAACACATAATCGGTGTTATCAGTTATATTGTTACATTGCAATCAAAATTTATATTATTACCACGACTCCACGACGCAAGTCATCGGAGGCTCGCAGAGTGAGGTCGTGCATCACTCACGCGTTAGTGGGATATGTAAGTATTGCGATCGTATGGAATTAATGGCGACGTCGGGAGCGGGTCCGGCGTACGTCAAAGCTTCTGAAATATGATAAAGGACACATGACAAGTGTCGAAAAGTGTCAGCGGACGCGCCGCCGCCCGGATACGCACTTGAACACGTCGTCGCGCTTGCGCTTGCCGCCCAGCGACTGCTTGCGCCCGTTCTCGTCGCGGAAACATGGCGAGTATCTCTTGTCCAATTTCGTGCTTCCCGTGTTAGACGCCTGCATCACGCCTGAAACAAACGGCTTCTTCATCACTCATTGGTTCCTCGCACACACGTTACGTAAACAAACAATATTGATATTATATCACAGAGTTTACATTATCATTATTGCTCAAAACAGAACGTACAAAATTCATCGTTAACAATGTAATAAGTAGAATTTTCACTTTCAATATGGTATGAGATGTAAAGTGATAGAAGATTGTGGAAACTCCTGACGTCCCAGCCGGGCCTCGAACCCGGATCTCTGGATTTCCCAGCGTGCTCCTTACACCACTGAGCCGCCAGAGTTCAGTAATCTGCTATCTACGTTGTAAAGTCAATATGAACTTACTATAGTGCAAGTTGCCAGCGTTATTCTGATGAAAACGACAAAGGTTAATAATATAGGTAAGTAAATTTAAAAAGGGTTTGTATATCTTTTGTATTGTGTTTTAGTAATGTGTGCATTATCTGTCGTCTGTGGAATGTGGCAATAGTGTAGTGTGTACGTGTTTTGTGTTTTTGCGTGATTTGTGCGTGTATTATGTATAGTTTATTTCACAAGAGCTGGCACGAATGAATCTTAAGGGTCTAAAGTTTGTCCTTAAAACTGTGAAATATAATAATATCATTTAAATATTATATTCGTTAGATAATGCTCTGGGTAAAATGACAGTGACATGAGAAGTAGCATTCGATTCGTTCATACCATCCATTCGTGCTAGCTCATGTGGAACAATCTATAGTTTAAGTAAAGGTTTACAAACCCAAAATGTAAATTTACCGCTATCGCTATTAGGGGCGGTAGAGGCGCGCCGCCCCGGCGTCGCTCCGCCCGCAGCCGCGCCGCAGCCCTTGCGACAACAAGGAAACTAATATTTTGTTCCTGACCCCGTCCCGCGCAAACCCGCCGCCCTCCCCTCCCGCACCCGCACCCCACAGGTTTGCCAACTATCCTACTTGGGAATATTTTGTAGTTTTCTTTTCACGAGTGCAATGGTAGAAAAATTGTGCATACTGCATCTAACTGAATAATTATGTTTTATTTAAAAGAAAGCGTAGTTTCGCCTTATAATTTCTTAAGCACCCTATTGTTGGCAACTCCACGCATGGCACGCCATCAGCCTCGACTCGTACATTTACGTGAGTAATGCCGTTTCGATTATTGTCAACTTTTACTGATGTTTATTTTGTCATGTTTGCGTATAGAGCCTGATGACGCGATAGTCGCATAACCAGTTTACTGAACAACAATATTTACATGCGTAGAGTCTACCTCTGTCTAATATCACCCATCATGACACAAAACTATAACTGGTGTAAAAAGACCCTCAACGAAGTCGAAATCCACGCAATCCGCCAATCATCAGGATAATTTTTGTCTTTTAGACTACCTGGGAAACCAATAGGTACGAAGTTATTGAAAGTCTCAAAAATTGTTGCTTTTTTTATGAAATCGTTATTCGTTATTTCCAAATTTTTGTCCAAAGACAGATTATCAAAATTTTCTGTATTTCGTAACAAACAATGGCTTCAAAACGTCATCACTCAATGTATCTCATGAGAAAGCACTTAAACGCGGCCTTTCAACTCGGCCGCACGCAGCTGTGTAGCATACACTCGCAGGCGCGGTGTGTTGTACGCGTTATATTGCGTGATAATGTATGCAATGCTTTTTTAACACCAAAAATTAAAATCATTTCCCAGCAATAATTTTGAACAGAAATGGTCCTGATGATGAGCAGAATATGTAGACCTCGGCTTCGTTGAAGATCTTGTTACTCCCGATATTTTATTAGCCATTTAAACGCGACTCTTTAACTTTATTAACTGGTATATTATCACATGTAATACCACGTTTGTACTTACCCACAATTGATATTTACATGCTTTTATTATTATTCACTTCTCCGATAAATTAAATTCTAACAGTTATTAATCATTGTGAAACAAATTGATTGAGTAAGTTGCGCGCAGAAACAAATTAATGCGTCATGGAGATACAGTTTTCAAATAAAAAAACAGAGCATCTGAGTTTTATTCCATTTTGCAGTCAATGAGAAAGTTGAACGAAATAGAAACAAATGACTTGGGCAATCATCAAATAAGTCTTATAGCCAAAAATATATTTACATGTTTTACTAACAAATCCAATCTATTCTATTCATATTATCGCTCCGTCTATTTTTATTTATAAATGAACTCATATCCACTTTCCCGTATATGTTTATGTATTATTGTTTTCCTGTTATCGGACATCGAACAAGGATAAAAAATACATATTTTCGTGACTGCTTCTGTGATATTATTGTTTCTAAGCGACAAATTATGTATATCTGCGGTCGGCGGGTTTGTATTTTTTACGTATAAACCAATAAAGCATACGATGCGTCCCTCCACTCACATACATATAATTATGTAAAGGTGACTATTACATTAGGATTGTGAGCATCAAGGAAAACTTATTTAATTAACTTAATTATTGATTAAACCAGTAATTCGATACAGTCGTATGCACTGGCACACAACCAAATAGGCTCGCTGATAAGATTACTTTTATCATAACAACAACACATTACGTACCACCGTTGACGCAAGTAACAAAAAATTTACACACATTAAATACATAATCAATCAAAATAATAGAATCAAATGTTTCATCTGATTATTTTAAGTTCATTTAGATAAGGTTCGTTAAAATACAGTCCTTATCCCAATACTCACAAATATACTCAATCCTTAGTGCTCGAATATGCAAACAACACATTCTAAGAAAAACAACACGACGCAATTATTACAAAAAAAAAATGTAAGATGCTATGAATGATTATGATGCATACAGCTAATCGAAAAAGCGTACCAAAAATAATCACCTCTATTGCAAGAGTATAATTGATGCTCACCTTTATATCGGGGCACGAAGCTCTGGATATCCTCGGGAATGTTCTGGTAGAAATTCAACTCGCGAATGTTGAGCGGTTTGATGACTGTGCTGTCGTTTAGCACCAACAATCTCGTGTGGCCGCCCACCTGTCGACAGATACACAAACGCAAGTGTCAATTACAATGTACAATATAGCATTCATATGTTTAAGCAGCTTATAATAGATATCTATATCTATATGCTCTTCCCCCCGGACCGCGCAAGCGTTTGGACGTGTGTTTCTGTGCAAAAAATTAACGTAATTACTATTTAAATTCAATTTCAATTATTTAAAAAGTCTGTTTATTATTCGCCAAGTACCAGGCGCTCATAGAACGCGAGTAATAGTCGGTCGACGTAAGAACGAGACAGCGCAACTGCGACAACATCAGTCTGCAAGCTACGCAGCGCACGCGTCACATCCACCGCACGTACGTCACTCATCTATTGTTTGCCACAATCCATAGGCGATAGCGTTCGCGGTTTCTAAATAAGGTGTTGGCCCAAGTGAAAAGCATATTTTCAACTTAGAAATCAAAAAGTGTTTTAAAACCCAATGATGGATAAATCTGTATCAGATACTGATTTAAATGTGCTGGGCAATAGTAACAAGACTCCACCTAACTATGTATACCAACGTACCAAAAGAAGTAGGGAAGATATGGATGATTCTATCACCACTCAGCTGCCTGATTTTAAAGCAGAAATGAAAAAAATGATGACACTTTTCGCAACAAAACAAGAAAATGAATTTCAGCAAATTAACTCAACTCTGAAAGAAATTCAACTTTCAAATAGCAACATAGAGAGCTCAGTTTCATTCTTAGCAGCTCAGCAAGAAGAGTTTAGAAAAAAAATAGATCTATTGGAGAACCAAGCAAAAGAAGACAAGAAGTATATTATACTATTGGAAAATAAAATTGAGGACATGCAACAAGGAAACCGAAAAAGTAACATTGAATTAAAAAATGTACCAAGAAAAAATAATGAAACGAAAGAAGACCTGGTTCAAATGGTTATGAAATTATCACAGAATATAGACTGTAAGGTTGATAGATTGGATGTTAAAGATATTTATAGAGTACGTGGGAAGACCACTGAAAAGCAAAACACTCCAATTATTATAGAAACGGGATCTACGCTTCTTAAAACTGAATTTTTTAAAAAGGCAAAGGAATTCAACACCAGAAATAAGACCAAATTGTGTGCTAAGCACTTAGGTTTTACAGTGCAGGAAGAGACACCTATATTTCTGTCAGAACATCTTACTCCGAAAGGCTCTCGTCTTTACTTTCTCGCCAGAGACCTTGCCAAGTCCAATGCCTATAAGTTCTGCTGGACCTCCTACGGCAAAGTTTACATAAGGAAAGATGAACATTCGCCGATTATCATCATCAGGAGCGAAGATCAGGTACACCAGCTTATCTTGAAAAAATGACTAATTGTACTTAATACTTGTTTACAATATCAGTTTCTGAAGCCTATGCCGAGTTTATATAGTCTGTCTTTGCATGCTTTAATTATCTATATTGCTCACTTAATTATGTTCTGTCAGTACCTTAGTTTAACAAAGCTCATGAAATGTAATTTTGCTCACACTCACTTTTGCTGTATTTACACATACTTACGAAACAATAACACATACAGACATCACACAATATATTATACACTACCTAAAGGCAAGTATATTAAAAGTTGCATAAATATATTTTATTATAAATACTCGTATTATCCTAAGTTAGCTTTCTCTCTCTATAACAAGCCTTCTTCAATAGCTGTTATAAATAACACATATAGTCTTATGTCATACATAATAATTTACCTATATACATATATATTATTTAATGACTGAGTCTTTTCAAAATATTCAAGAATTAGACAAACTAGAAATAGCTCGTGCTCTTGAATGTGATACTGTTGATTTAGGCAATCATATACATGTAAAGCAGAATGATCTTACTATCATCTCTCAAAATATAAGAAGTGTCTATTGTAATTTTGATGACTTTTTACTAACCGTGTCGAGCCTCAATTTTAAACCAGATGTATTGGTTCTAACTGAATGTAGACTTGATAGTAACAAGCCCATTCCACAAATATCCAATTATGACTCATATTTTACTACTAATCAATTAAATCAAAATGACGGAGTTACTGTTTATGTCAAGTCTTCATTAAATGTTAAAGTAAAGGAGATAAAAATGTCACATGCCTCTTGTATTCAAGTAGATATATTAAATAATATTCTATTGTGTATATATCGCTCTCCTTCAAACACCAATGCTGAAATATTCTTAAATTCTCTTAGCGCACATCTTGAAACAATTAGGACACTCAAGAATATTATAATAACTGGAGACATAAACATTAACCTAAAGCCAAAAAATCCAGAGCCTGCTCAGGAATACAGGAATAGAGTTAATTATCTAAACATGCTTTCAGAATTTAGTATTCTCCCTGGTCACACATTACCTACAAGGGAACTCGCATGTTTGGACCACTTCATGTTGAAGATTGATATTAGAAAAGTTTCGGCATTTATTGCAATATTAAATACAAGTACCACAGACCACCTTACAACATTCTTATGTATATCTAAAATAAAATACTCTCATAAATCAAATAAGACTTCAACTTCAATAGACTATGAAAAAGCTCAAAAATATTTACAAAAATTAAAATTAGCTGAGTTACTTTACTGCAATGATCCTAACGTGTTAACTGATCTTCTATTGCAAAGACTAACAGATTCTATTAAATATAATACAACTACCGTTAAAATACCAAAGAGCAAACGTATTATAAAACCGTGGATTACCACTGGTATCCTTAGATGCATAAATAATAGAAATAAGTTACAAAAAAAAATTAAAAAAGATCCTCATAATGAAGTTTTAAAAATAACTTATACTAGATATAGAAATTATTGTAATAATTTAATTAAAAAATTGAAAAGAAAATATGAAAGAGAGCTACTTTCAAAATCAGTCTCTGATAATAAATTACTTTGGAACAATATAAAAAAAATTACATATTCAAATCGAACTAAAACCAAGAACACAGATTTATTGAATGCTAAAAATTCCCCAACTGATTCAGCAAACTTTGTGAATGAATTCTTTGCAAACATTGGTATACAACTTGCTCAACAAATTCAACCAATCCAATCGTGTAATTCCAGTTATTCATCTAATACACAACTTACACAGTTAAACTCATTTGTTCTTCTAGATGCAGACTGTGATGAAGTAGATAGTGTTTTGATGAATCTTAAATCAAACAGTGCGCCTGGTTGGGATGAAATCCCTACCAAGTTTTTAAAATACATAAGAAATGATGTAGTTCCTGTTATAACCCACCTTGCCAACCTCTGCTTCAGCAAGGGAGTTTTCCCTGCCCCACTCAAACAATCCATTATCACTCCAGTTTACAAGGGTGGGGATGGAACAGATGTTAATAATTACAGGCCTATATCCATCTTACCTAGTATATCAAAAATTTTGGAAAAATTATTAAACAATCGTCTTCTTCAGTTTCTAAATAAATATAACATTCTGGCTCCGTCACAATATGGCTTTAGGAAAGGTATATCTACAGAGGATGCTGTAACTGCATTAAGTACATTAGTTACAGAACATATTGATAAAAGTAATAAATGTTTAACTGTGTTTCTGGATATCAAAAAAGCTTTTGACACTGTCTCTGTCCCTATCCTTGTAAACAAGCTGCAAAATATTGGAATACGGGGTATGCCATTAGCTCTTTTTAAAAATTATCTTTCTGAGAGAAAGCAAAGAGTAAAATTGGAACAATATTCCAGTGAAGACGCAGAAGTAACATATGGCGTACCGCAGGGCAGTGTATTAGGCCCTACCTTGTTCTTAATATACATCAATGATTTGTGTAACTTAAAAATAAGTAACGCCAATATTTTCTCGTACGCCGATGATACAGCTGTTGTCTTCTCTGGAAACTCCTGGGAAGCTGTGAGAAATAATGCTGAAATAGGAATGATTCAAATAGCGACTTGGTTGAAGAATAATTTACTGTCACTGAATACGTCCAAAACCAAATACATCTGTTACAGTATTTATGACAATAATCAGCCTGCTGACAACTTTAGTCTGAAGATTCACAATTGTAATGATACTATAAATAACTGTAACTGTCCTCTCATTGCCAAAGTCACCAACTATAAGTATTTGGGTGTTGTCCTGGACCAGAGGCTATCCTGGTATCCCCATCTTGACCAACTTTCTGGGAGAGTGAGGAAATTAACATGGATCTTCCGATCACTAAGATATGTGATCCCAAGGGATGAGAAACCTGTTATGGATCGAGATCCCCAAAATAACCTCTTGAATAGAATATACATTGCCCTGGTTGAATCTATTTTGGCTTACTGCATTCCTGTTTGGGGTGGTGCAGCAAAAACGAAGTTTATAGAGGTTGAGCGTTCGCAGCGTGCTCTGATAAAAACAATGTATTTTAAACGCTTTAGGTACCCTACTAAACAACTTTATCTTGATTGTGGGTTGCTTTCAGTTAGAAAACTATATATAAAACAAATAATTTTGAAAAAGCACAAGAATTTACCTTACATTAAAAACAATAAAAAAAGTAGAAGAAAATGTAATGTGGCTTTAGTTCCTTCAACTAAAACAAAGTTTGCTGGAGCACAATATAATAGTATTTCGGCCAAAATTTATAATAAAATTGATAAGGAACTAAATATTTACTCCAAACCTTATAAAGAATGCAAAAAGTCGGTACTTACATGGTTGGAATCACTTGACTATGACATGACAGAGCTGTTCTTACAAGACATAAAATAATACATAAAAAAAATCTTATTAACGCATCATTCACATTGTTTTTCTATCATACATATACATATAATAATACTCATGCATGCACACACGCACACACACACACACACACACACACACACACACACACACACACACACACACACTCACACACTCGCGCGCACAAAATAATCTATCCTTGTTTATTATAAATTTAATAATAATTATGATAAGTTATTATTATAGTACTTAATGTAATGCTAAAAATACATAAAATACTGTTATGGAAGAGCGGAGTCTCTTGTTACAGGCATTTTATGCTTAAAAGGGGGCTCCGGCCACTAATTACTGTAACGCAAAACTTGTTATCGAAATAAAATTTATTGTTATTGTTATTAATTATTGTTATTGTTATCTGACGTCTGGCATTTCTCAACTACTTCATTACTAGCCAGCTAATATGCAGAATAGAGACTACATAATAACTTTGCATGAATGAAACTAATTACACTATTACTAATGGTATTTTCCCTTCATAGATAAACTCGAGTGGTTAAAGCTCTATCAAGGTAAATGATAATAAATTTTCCACATGAAAATATTAGTAGATAGTTTCCTACACGCTGATAAACGCAGTATGCAGTCGAAAGCCTATTTTATTTATATTTGATATACAATGTAAACAAAGTCGTAAAAAATCGAAACGAATCCGACATTTCATACATCACTCATCGAAATGTTTGATGACATCACTATAATTCGATCCTGTCGATAAACAAACACAATTGTTCATTGACTGATAAAATCAAGACCTTCGGCAAATCACAAGTTTCGAATACTTTGTTTTGAATCCAGCAGTCTTAGGCTAACCCAAAAATATGTCATATTTCAATTAAAACTCTGTTCATTGAGGATCTATGTCAAGTTAAATCCAATCTATTTCATTAATTCCATAAGATTAACTGAAATAAAAATCATGTGCCATACAAGGGATCTATATTCGGATAATAATGGCAAACAAGTCAGCTTTCGGTACCTTATCGAATCGATTGAGTCAGTCTCGATCGCGACTGAGAAAAAAAGAAGTAAAAGGGAATGCCGTTGACCCTGCAACTGGCGGGCGTACACCTGAGTCGGACTAGCTGGGGCGACCCTGCCGCTTGTAGGCTACACAACTCCCATTTATACAGGGAAAAACAAATCACTATATCAATTTGTGTAAAAAAATACTCAAATTTACAGTTCTTGGCAGAAGAGAAGAGATGGGATCTAAAGGACATAAAACGTATCAAAAATGTAAAATCTATTGTTGTAACTTTAATCTTTAAGCATTATCTTAACATAAAAGTACTATGTCAGTTGACGGTATTCTAAAACTCCATCGCTGATAGAACTTCTTTCTGGCTATCGCAATACCAATTCGGCATCGAAGCGTATGATGGTACTCCGTTCCGTACACCTGCTCTGCAGATTTCATTCCGGCACGATCCGTTAGTCATACAGTCCACGATCACATTGAGCATTGTCGGAACTGTCGGAACGGTTATTAATGGCAGTCTTTGCCGCGTTGTCTTGGCAACAATGGCTTGTCTGCCGTCAAGCGTTCACGCCCTGACTCGCGCAGCCTATCGTAATTTCTGAACGCATCGCAACAGCTACGCTTGGCTAACGAGAGGTTAAACGGGTTACGTCATCTCTCGTGTTCACGTTCACTGTTTCGAGAACCAAACAGAAAAAAAACTAGGGGAATTTTCCGAAAGTGAAATATTATACCAAAACCGTCAACTTCCTAAGAACCTGACGAGTTTTCAATCTTTCTGACTATGGTTCAATGACGTAAGGCACCACTATTAAGAAATGCTTTAGAAGTTTTTGCTCCTAGACTCAACAAATTCAGTCGGGGCAATTGTGTTTCTAAAGAGCAACTCACTAATGAGACACTTGATGGAGTAAGCTTTTTTTCTCAAAGCAATTGAACTTTTGACCCTTCGTAAAGACACATCAACAATAAAGAACTCGTTACATAATATCCTTATTAGCTTTGGCTATTGCATTCATATCATGTTACGTTTAAGTACATCCGCAGTCAATGCACTACAGTGTTCATCCGCTCTGCTGTCAAGTTGGGTGAAAATCAAATAAAAGTATAAGGTCTGGCTCGACTCGATTTAAACAAAAGACATTTTAGCATAGCTTCAGTGATGAGACTGATGAGATATGAAGTTGACGAGTTTCGTGCCCGTTCTTGTCGTTACAAGGTCTCCTGCTTAGGGCTTGCGAACCAATTTGTTACAGAGCTAGTGACAAAATACTGCAATTGAGGTATTTCAAGGCCCATCATTCAATATGATATAGTGTTTAGGGTGTATATTTAGTCAGCACCTACTCGCAAGGCCAGAAAGTAGAACACCTGGCGTCAGCACGCTTTCAAGTATGTAAATTTCGACATGCTCAAGACAAGAGTTATCTCAAGACATTTGGCAGTATACTAGAGAATAGTACAAAATAATTAGAAGGTAGTCAGACCGCATTATCATGGAAAATGCCGAGTCAGCACGCCACGTAAGTTGTCACAATTTCGAGGTCGGTACAAAAGCTTTCTCAAGGCTGAAAATTCGTATGCTGATTAATTATTATGCATAATATATGAAAAAATAGTCATATCACAGATTAATGGAACATAGGCAGTCAGCAGTCGCTCAAAGCGCTTGAAAGCGTGCTGACGCCAGGTATTCCACTTCCTGGCCTTGCGAGTAGGTGCTGACTCATGTACACCCTAAACACTAAGTATATACTAAATAATACTAAATAACTAAAACACTAAGTATATGATATTGAATGATGGGCCTTGAGATACCTCTCGCAGCATTTTGTGACTAGCTCTGTAACTAGATGGCGTAGCTTCTTTGCCATTCACAAGTGCTTGTAATGGCGGAATGTCACAAACTTTATCCCGCTTGGTGACGCTACTGCTGCTGGAGACCTTTGTACGGGCATTTAACCCCGATTTTCCCATTTCTTTTAAATTATATCTAAAAATGGTTGATATTAAAAAATAATTA
Source organism: Agriphila geniculea (assembly GCA_943789525.1). NCBI lineage: Eukaryota > Metazoa > Arthropoda > Insecta > Lepidoptera > Crambidae > Agriphila > Agriphila geniculea. The sequence goes on along the minus strand of OX038879.1, from coordinate 7,896,023 downwards.
TCACGGAAGCGGTCAGTAAACGAATTAAAGATTGAAGAAAACCAAAATATGTTAGAAGAAAAATTGATATTTGCGAAAAATCGCTTCCAACATCCAAAAATTTATAGCAAACACAGAAATCAACAAAATGACAGGTCTACATCTAGACTAGCGCCAAGTTAGCGGTAGTGCGCCGACTGGTGGACGATTTGTGAATCAGCAAAATTATCCTGCCATTGGAACAGCCTAGACTGGATAAATGATTTTGATGGCGTTGGCACAGGCAGTCACCTGATTGTGCAGCGGCAGAACGTCGACCTCGTGTCCGTCGTCGGGCGACAACGGCGAGTGCGTGGCCGGCGGCGGCTGCGCGCGCTTGCGGTCCGCGCCGCGCCGCTCCGGCTCGCCCATGCCCCAGCCGAGGGAGTACACCATCACTTCGGCCAAGCCACCGCCCCCGCTGTCCACCTGCAACAACACAACCAACATGTTTAGTTTATGGTTTCATTTCAACCTAACAGGCATGAAGTCTTCGATCAAGAATATCCTAGATAACGCTTCACGAACTAAAACAATACGCACAAATGTCACCTCAAATAGCGTCCCACTTACAAACTTGGCGCTAATTTTGTACATAATCACCTCTTATTTTGTACAAAAACGGATCTTTTATCACTTAATTTGTGCAAAATAAGCGCCCAGTTTGTAAGTGGGACGCTACTTGAGGTGCCATTTTTGAGACTCTGACCGGACATCTAGAGTATTCTTGATCGAAGCATGAAGTACCAGTAGACCGTGGAAGTGCGACGTCACATAATAGCAGAGGTCATTTTGGGTAAAAACAAACATCTGATGCAAGCAAGTTTCTCTTCTTGAGACATGGATTTACACCCATGGGGCAAAACAATACGACATAATACTTACTCCTAACACCAAAATGTTCAATAATTTGTTAGCAAAGCAAAAGTGCCAACGTTTTCGTCTTTGTTTTTACCCAAATCTACGTCATAGCTTCTACGGTCTATGAGAGAAACTGAAAAACCTCATGAAAATCACAATATTATCGGTCAATGTTAGAAATGTCCAAAAGACTGCACGACCAACATAATCAAACCTGCTTTGCCGATTCCACTAATAAAACACAAAAACCTCCGGAATACGTTTAAGCTCAACTTTTAGATACTTGAACCAAAATTCACGATGTAAGAAAATATATGAAATAGAAAAAAGACTGTTCACTCACTAATTAATCCAACAACAGACTTAAACACTAGCGGCCGACCGCGGTTTTACCCGCTTGGTTCCCGTTCCCGTGGGAATATCGGGATAAAAAGTATTCTATGTTTTAATTTAGGCTATCTACTTTCTGTTTGCCAAATTTCAACCAAATCCGTTTTGTAGTTTTCGCGTGATTGAGGAACAAACATCCAAACCCACAAACTTTCACATTTGGGTGAATCAACTTTTTGTTGTCTTGTGGCATTTCTTAAAATATCTACGTGAACCATTTTTATATAAAGTTAATCTGTAGTTGCTTATACTCTCAGCTAATTATCTTATAAGAAAACTTAAAAGACATGAAAATTTTTATGTGATTTTAAAGAAAAACATAGGTACCCAGAAGACAACTCCTATTTTTCATATAAAAGCTGGGGACAACATTGTCCCCTGGGTCACCCATGTTTTTCTTTAAACTATTAATTATTTTTGTACAAAACTAAGTATGTTTTATTGGCTATGAATCTAAATATCGTAAAATAGAGATTTTTTACAAAAGAATTATCTAGTTTTGTTTTAATTTATAAAAATTTACACATGGGTTGATTTTTTCCTGACAAAAAAAAGTTGATTCACCCATTTATAACATTAGTAGGATTTAAAATTTGCTAAATATTTCTTTTACTTAGTTGGATTCCGATTATGTGATTGATTTCTCCAACGAAATATTAACATTTTACCATACCACCATCGAAGGTAAGGTAAAATAAAAATAGAGGTAAGTACTTCAATGAGAAATAAAACTCCATCAAGAGCAAAGCAATCTATTTAAAATAATTCCGTTACTTTCTGCAAATAACAAAGAAATGTCTGGAAAATCTTCCATCCAACAATGCATAAATTTTCCATCCGACAATGCATGCAATCAAAAATTAAGTGTGACAAATCAGCAGTGCGTGTTCTCGACCTTGTTTCATGGTGCCTTTTAATGATTAAAAAACCGGCCAAGTGCGTGTCGGGCCACGCGCCATAGGGTTCCGTAGTTACCTTATACCATACCATATTTAATACCACCTATCATTTTTCGTTTGCAAAAATAACTTTGTTTTTCACAGTGTTGGTATGAATGACAAAGTTATATTTGCGGTTTTGGAAAATGTGCTATATCTCAAAAACTAATGACTATATCTTGTTCAAACTAATTTTGGTTGAAAGTGTTTATTAAGATCTACAGCATATATTTTTTTTAGATTTTTCACTTTCTTATTTCAAAAGTTAAAGGGGGGGGGGGGACACATTTTACCACTTTGGCGGTGAATATCTTCCAAACGGTTGACTTTTGAGAAAAGGTTGTCTTAGAAACCTTAATGTCATTTTTAAAGACCTATCTATAGACACCCAACACGTGTTGGTTTGAAGAAAAAAAAATTTTTCAGTTTCAGTTCCATGTATGGGGGCCCCCCCATAATCTTTTATTTTTTTTATTTTTGTATTAAATTCGTTAAGCGGTTAACAGAATACATCTACCTACCACGTTTCAACTGTGTAGTCTTAATACTTTCGGAATAAAGTGGCTGTGACATACGGACAGACTGACAGACAGACATGACGAATCTATAAGGGTTCCGTTTTTGCCATTTAGGCTACGGAACCCTAAAAAATGGACAGACTATATAATATATTTTTTGTTTTTCAAAGAGGTCATTTAGTAACTATGACATTTAAATATCAATACGTTTTGCTACTATATCATTCAACGCTCATGTCTATTGAGTAACTATGGCGTTTTAATATAGAGACAATTTGCTACTAGCGTATTTTGAATTACGACATTTTACGATCCAGACGTTTGGCGTTTAGCGTTCATGTCTATTTAGTAACTATTGCGTTTTAATATCAAGACGTTTGGGCGATATTGTCATTTTACAACGTGGGTATTCTGATAGTGAATAGTCTCATTCCGAACATCATCATAACAGACAATACAGAATTGATAAGAGTAATAAACTAGTATATTATTCAAAGGAAGATAATATAGCGGGTCATGTAGTGCACTGTGCAATCAATAAACAAGAAATTGCATTTACAAACCGTGAACGATGCGTGCGCATACCTGACCTTACCGTAGATAATATTATACTTGACTGATTTGATGATGCAAGACAAAAAAAAGTTGCAGCGAAACAATCAAACGTACAGTGACATTAGTAGGCAGAGGTCAGAAGATACCAGACTTAACTTGAAACAATGGGTGGAAACAAAAACAAGATGAGTCTGACCTTAGATGGATGGTAACGCTTGGATGGCAACAGCGTATAATGCGGTGATTTCTGTTCAGAGTCGGTTGTCGGTTCAGATAAGTGAGAACGGGGACTAGCTAGCGGCAGTCGGCGGTGGTGCACGGACAGTCGGGTCAGGGAACCAGGCCGGAGCACGTAACTGGTTGGCGGACGGGCAACTCTATTTATTTTGTTTTTAGCCCGTGGCTGTCACGTCTACACGACAAGGGCACGATAAGCAGTGTCTCGGCTGGGGATCAATTTGTATTTGTGTGTTTAAATATTATAAATAGGTACTCCATTCGTTTGGTATGGTACCTACCTACATCTATTTAATAAATCTCGGTTCATTGTAACTAGATTAATTTATTATGGAAATAACAATACAAGAATTCTTACACATAATAACAAAACATTTAGCAGAGATAGTTATTGATAAACAAAGCTTACTTCCAACTTCCAATCGACAGCGGGCAAACATGTTTTGATGTTGTTAACAATTTTCTTTAAATCATCGACAAGTATTTGTGACGCACGAAGCACGAACCACAGAATACGAACAAACGTTTGCCAGTAGGCAGAGATGTGTTTGCTTGCGTCTATTCGGTTGCGTCGACCGACCGACGACGCTTGCCACCGAGTGCCAGCGAGCGGCGTCACCAAATTAGAAGCGATCCCACAACTATAGTCGGTCCAGTTAAAATCTCTGCAGCCAGGGGTATTTGCGTGACGCGCAAGCCCCGCCCCAATAATCGCCTGCTGCTATGTCGGCGAACCACACGACCGGTTATACGTCAAAACGGGGAACAACGAAAATAGTACAACGAAAATAATCTCCAAATCAAAACAATAATAGCATAGTAAACTATGCTGGGCGAGTCAATAAGTCGAACTTTATATAACTAGGCAATAAATATTGTTGAACGTATGACGTCTATGCGTCAATTTTAAATGCAAACATAGACGGGGCTACAATTAACATTAATTTATCATACTACATATAAATAGCATTATGTAGGCGGCGAATAAGCTTTATCGAGCAGACCTTCAAAGTCTTGATAAGATAGCTGATGAACATAACATTTAACATGGCGAGCGGAGTTGATTTAGCTGCAAATCGGAGTTGATTTAGCTGCAAATGGTCAAAGTCCAAACAGTAACTTTATAGCGAACTTTTGATATCGTTACGATAATGAGGTCGTGTTCCGAACTTCCGACAACCGGATAACTCCAGTTTCCAGACAACAAAACCTGCTCTTATATTAACGAGATAACTTATCGTGAACGTCAACGAACGAGCTGCTGTAACTCTGAAAAGATGAATAATAACAGCAAATTGTTTGATCGAACTCTACTTAATCAAAATACTAAACTCTACATTACAGTGGATTGACAATTTAACACTTCATCTTCAACAACTCATTTAAGACTTCTGCAGTAATCTGAAAAACACTGAATTTAACTGATCTGCATAAAAAAAAACAGTTTACTGCTAGCTAGAACCAACAAAATTCAAGAAGATATGTCTGTAGAATAACATCCTGAATTCCTATCAACAGAAATACATTTATATAAACAATGCCAGAAAATCTTAATTAACTCGTGTTATTTAGGGATTTCAGCATTTCGGTGAATAACACTAATAATAGCAAGCGAGGATATTATTGCTTGCGATGGATTTAATTTGAATGTCCAGAAATCACGCGGAAATATCTGGGCGTGTTCATTTTACATGCTCATTATACTAAACAATTATACCGATAGGTGCATAAATGCCTTCAGTGTGCAAGACAAGGATGCTCTGGACGCAAAATATAGGTTGCTGCCAGGTCAGTAGGTCGGAGGAGGCGAAACATATCACATGCTATTATGTCGCAGTACAGCTGTAGACATGTTAGCCCACACAAACCACCGGTCACGAGATACTCAGACACAAATATTGTGAAATAATTCGACGACGACGATACGTTGTGAATACTTCAACCAACTAATAATGACAAAATAGAAACAAAAACAATTTCGAATCTTCAAATATTTAAGTAGCGAATATTTTCCCTGAAAGTCTAAATACAATAATAACTAAATTTAAAATTATTGTATTGTGCACAACAACGTATTTTTATCAACAAATTGGCGACGACATGCAATATTATTTTTAGCATTTTTTAGGCCAATGTCTTGTAAAAAATCTCTCTTCAAATCATTCTTCACGAGAATCGCTGCGGAATTGTTTAACGCTTCTCTATTTGATATCATTGAGGTGCGCCAGCCAAATAACTGACTCATCATTTTCATTCATGGGAACTTTCGTGCTATGAGAATCTTACATATGTATAGGTTTAAAAAATCATGTGCGTTTAGAGTGTGCATAAAATTAAAAAATTCTGTATTGTAATAAATGTTTATTCTATTCTAAATAAGTAGAAATAATGAGTGATAAATAAAGGTAGGAAAGATCAAAATTAGGATAATGTTTGAAAATAAAGAAAGCATTTTTATAGAGCCTAGAATCTGAAGCTGGTTACACAAAATGAAAAACATTGAAAATGTCATGAGCTCATTACTTACATAATAGTTGAATGAAAATGTTTAGCGTACTGCTGGCAACTGAATAATAGTGACAACGAAGATCATCAAAAACAAACTCTAATTTACATTATAATATCTACGATCTTAAAAGAGCCAATAATAGGATAAATCTAGAAAGAAGTTGAAAATGCCTTTCTACACCTAGTGTTGCCTAGCAGCATGGATGAAACGATGATATTTTTATTTATCCATGCAGCTAGACACCTAACAGTAATATTGTGCATCACGTCACGTGGGATTACACGCGTGAAGTGTGAAGCTCACGCCAATAAGAGGAGTGTGTGAAGAGAACAATTTACTTTACGATAATACTAAGAATGTTACGTACGAACGACGGAAAATTAGGAAAGATGTGTAGTAGAGTGCACACTTACCTTGATAGCATAGTGGAACAGAATACTACAAAGACAACGAGAACGCCCGATAGATAACGCTTTGTTTAACTAAACAACACGCGAACAAAGACTGTTGTTATTTATTCCAATCACATATAATGTACATGAAATGGAACAAAGTGATTGACAATAAAGAGGTTGTAAGAAGCAATACTCGTAAAACCTCCCGAAAAAGAGGAGTAATACAAGATTACAAGTCATATTACTCTTTAAGCAGAGTGATACAAAATGTAAAGTCCACAATTAAATTTCACGGAGCTTTCTAGAAGACATGCTTACGACACAAGAGTGGTGTCCAAGCGCAGAGGCCCGTGGCGCCTAATGATACTTTCACTGCGTGCGCCTGCGCCGGTCGCAGTCATTATGCACAACCGCATTACAAATAAACCGGTGATCAATGTGCACCTGACCTTGCAGTTTCGACAGCTGATTTACTAAATTATTAATACCAATGCCATGAGTATCTGCCGAACCGGAGACTGGTCGGCGAGTTCAATGCAGCGAAACGACCTAATGTTATGCACAACAGGAAAGGTAAGCCGATCGACTAGTGACTTGAATATTAATTGTGCTATTAGCAAACGTACGCTTTCAAACTATAAGTAGAACGATGCTGAATGTATTATATTAGAAAAGGATAAGCAAAAACATTTAAATTCTGTTCTTGTTATTTTGACAGATTTTTTGATTTTGCAATTTTTCAACATGGAAATCCAAAAACAAAGAATTTGCATTCTTCTTACATATGATACAAATTCCGCCTTTGACCATAAACTTTGGCTATAAGGAGTTCTAAGAATAAGAAGTAAGAAAGAAGCTACAGCAGAAATTGACTCTGAAAAAGACTCAATATTCGTGTCTTCTGTTCTGCAATCGGACGACTTTCCAAATATCTAATACGAGGCGCTCTCGACTTAATATGGTAATTAGATAAAATAGATGCAAGTAAAATCAAGAGACAATTTTAATGTTAAATCCGGTAGTGAATGATGCACCGAGTTGTTTTTATTCCTCGTTGTGGGTACGCCTCTATGACCCCAGTTCCAAAGTCAATTAATGTTAATGTAGAGACGATACTGTGTTTAGCTGGTACAAAATTATGTTTGGGTATTGTTACGTTTATTAATATTATAATTTGTGGTATTGTTACCATTACAACTGCTATACATTTATAAATTTACTTTTTCACTCCTTAAATATTGTTGTAATTTGGTATACCTACATTACATAAGAGGCACCACGTTATGGAAGGATGTGGACTATCTTAAAACAAATCCCAAAAGATAAAATTTCAGTAAACCACGAAGATTATGTTTGCTTGCTAACGTTTAATATAATGGTTGTGTAAGTTATTCGGCTCATAAATTATAACTTTATTATGAAAACTTTTAAAATTTCCAAAGACTAGTGTTATCAGTCAAAAACCGTAGAGCTATAAATTCAAAGAATACGACGGAAATATTATGACCTTCTCTCAAGGCTTGTCTGTATACAAAAAGGTTACTGTTGCTTACATTTTTGTTTGGTATTTAAATTAAATTTGTGACGATCAAAGCGAACCCAATGTCTTTCTTCACAAATTCATTACATATACAAGTTTTCCTGGGCTCAGTATAATGGAAATTGATTGCGGAAATCAGGCAAATGTCGCCAATGAGACTACAGAAAACTAAAAGTTTTTAATTGAACGCAAGTCATAATTTACAACCGGGTTTCGTATGAACAAACAAACAAACGATTCATTAGCATAAAACCGTATTAAAGAAATACACCGTCCATAAACTTGTTTGACATTTGAATACAAACAACGTAGTATTGAACTTTTTGGGTTTTACTGATTACGATGTTATTTTAGGGTATTGGATTAAATCGGCAGTCGGTGCGGTCGGTTAGAGTCGAGGTCGGAGATAAGAGCGGTTCTAGAGCGGTCTCGCTGAGTGACGTGGAACGGGCGAGTGACGCGCCCGCGCGTAGCCACCTTCTCGTCACCATTGTACGATATCAACGATTAAAGCGAAGATGAACGATCTGGCTGTACTTAGTTGTGTACTCGATACCAGCTGAATGGGTGTAACAGCTGATCGCAACTACGTTCAAGAGCTCATCATAAAAGAAATTGATATGTAATACGTAAGTATTAAACTTAAATATCTGAGAACAACATACAAAAGAAAAAAATGCGAAATTAATCACCAATTAACAATAAATCTTTCCTAAATGGAAAATTATATACAGTAAAATCAACTTTAACTTACTTGACAATAAACTTCCTTGAGCCCGCTCGTGGTGAAATCCCAAATTGGAACACGTTCGCGATGAAATCGTCTGATTCTATCACAAGCACAAACACACAACTGGCACAGAATATTACTCAACACTCAGGAACCAAAGTAGAGAGCCAAGCGATATAACAGGTCTCTTTATTCATAAAACTTAATTGATACACATAGAGAATGAACGAGAGTTCTAAAACAATTTTTTTGTCGTTGCCTAGACATGCACAAAAAAAATTAACGCAAAAATAAAAGTAGCGCTAGCGAGCGCGAGACACTTGTTTCTCGTTGCGTTGCGCACTGGTGTCTGACTAACTGAGGCGATCGCGCACGAAACACGAACGACGAATCAATGTTGCGCAGCGGTTCACTGTGTGGCGTGCCGACAGCGGGAGCACACAGCCGTGAGGCGCCGAGCCCGCGCTCCTCGGCCGACCCGGACAGGGGGACATTGTCTCGCCACGGGAACCCTGGGCGTACCTGTCCGACCACTACCAGTGAATGAACTCTAACTGACCTGTACGAATTTATTGACAAAAAAATTCAAGCACTTAATGCAACGGCAAACAAAGTAGAAACATTTGAATAGGCAGACCAATACCTAATCAAATCTGTAAAAATGACGTAATCAAAACCAAATTATGAGAAAGAAAGAGAAAATATGCAATCAAAACAAACTATAAATCTAGACACGAAGCAACGAATAATGAACCATCTAAATTAAAATTCATAGCAGACTCAAAATAACAGCGGCCGTTTGGCGAAAAGGCGTCTACTAAGCCATTTACACATTTCAAAACCAGTTTCAACCAGAGTGACTACGCGAATGAGCGCGTGTGAACTTTACTATTATAATTGGAAGATCTCTTTTGTGTTTATCATAAAGGTAGAGAATGAAAAATATTCCAATTTTTCACTAGTTTTCAAAATGCAATTAATTCATATCTATTCTTATTTTGTGGTTTGTAACCGCACACAGCAGTATTGGAAAAGACAAAGAAAACCACACATTCAGAAGAAGATAATTTTATAAGTATTGAATTGTTTGACGACTAAATGTCGAAAACCCATTTTCTAGAAGACACAACTTCTAGAAGATATTATCGCTGATTTCTCTGATATTACAAACACCTATTTTATCATAAAATCGGGTAAATGTGTAATAATCTGTACCTTACACTTACTTTTAGTGACGCAAAATATTGCTTGCTCTTTGTGTAAAAGCCATTCGATTAGTACTTTGTACTTGAAATGGGACAATTGGTTTTTTTGGTCTGCCAACCAACTCTACATCTATCTATAATAGATTTCATTTGAAAGAAACATTTGACAATTTATTTACATTGTCAGTCACGGGTGCTACTACTATCTACTTAATTTTGAAGTAACAAAAAATCTAATTGTTTCAGTTGTGAATAGAAACAGTTGGTGATTTCATTTCAAATTATAGAAGTTCTGAGAGCAATACTTTCGGCAATTTAGAAAGGTTACCTTAGTAACATAAACCAAAACAACAACAGAATTTTAGATTAGGATCTACGGCCTAAAAATCGAAACACCTAAGTAACAGTATGTAAAGTAAGAATGACACATAATGATTACATTACAATGTTGGATGACTAATAAATCCTTACTGTGAATTCAAGCAAATACGATGATTTCGCTGCTTGTTATCAGAAAATTTAATCTACGATAAGCATTGTATCTATTATTAGGCTGACGAATAAGTAATGGCTTTTTTATTTTAAATAAAACTTTTATCAAATTTGAAACATCAATGTTCTACAATAGCAAATATAAATATAATTTCAGATAAAAAACAAAACTCAATTCTGGTTTAACGATAGCTAAATAATTGCAAACCCAATCCAAATTTGTGAAACTTACCTCGTTAAAATTAGTAGATGTCGAAGAACTGCTATGTAAGCCAGCGCCGAGTGCGGCCGGGAGAGACGTGCGCCGTGCACCTGAAGCCAACATAGTATAATGTATAATCGAGAAACCACATACTATACGCAGTGCTTAACTTGGTGCCTTACTTAACAGATAAGATAACAATATGTGCAGTGCTTTTGTCAACTACACAAATAACATAATCGTGACACTTTTCGTCTCATTTAGTATTGATTGATTCGAACTGATACCGCGTGATAAATTCACGATCATCCCCTTAACGAAATCGGTGATAAGCCGTTATTTCCAACACTGATACAAACAAATGCAGTTCTGAGATTGCATACTTAAAAGATATCTTTTAGTATTATGTTACTTGAAGTGAAGAACAAAGTCAAAATCAAATTAGGAAGAACAGAATCACTTTATTGATGACGTCTCTAAATATTTACGTTACCTATACACCGTTATTTTTTAAGTATATCTAAAAATGAAAAGGGGATTTCAGACCACGTAAATGAATGAACAACTTTTACCATGGGGGCCAACCTCGAAATCGCGAAAAAAAATCAGCTGTTCTATACATTTTAGTCGAGTCGATGTTGTACTATTCTATGGAACAGCAGATTTTTTTCTTTGCGATTTCGTGGTAATTCATCTTCATATTTACAAATAGAAATAACCGAGCGATGGTGAGGAAGAATTTTATGATGAACGTCATGGAAAATAGTAATTGTTATTACCTGATGTAAGAATAGGTAGGGGCACAATGATACATATAAAATTTAATTCTGTACTAACTTGACTGTTATTTGAAAACCACATGGCCCCTATTTCACCAAATCGGACATTTGTCAGTGACATAATACAATTATGGCGGTGAATTTTACAATCATTACTTTAATTAGGCACAAGTATGTTGTGAATGTTGAAAATTGTGATACAGGGATATTTTTTACAATTCGGCATATTTGTAGATTTAACAGTAATTCCTAACTTGAGATTGGAGCTGAGCCAAGTTTGCGTGACAATTGTCGACTTGTAAAAATCATCTCTATTTTACAACATAATTGTCCCTAATTAAAGTAACGACAATTGTAAAATTCACCGACATAATAATAACTCACTGACAAATGTCGATTTGGTAAAATAGGGGTCTGGAGTTCAAGACATAGATACTTAATACGAGAAAATTTCATGCAAAATTTATGAAATTATCTATCGTTCTTTCAACATCAACTGAACAAGGTAGCAAATCTCTGGAATGCTTTCTTTCGGAAACCTATTTGATTAGGAGCTGCTCTTTATTATTATGTCCGCTAAGATTAGAAGTTTATGAAGTGTATGTTGATATCCTAGTCAGTTTCCTGCCCTAGGGGGCAGACAAAAGGGTCGGGTTACCACTCGTCAGTTTCCCTAATTCGCCAGTTTCTCAAGCTGGTCAGTTTCCTTATTCGTCAATTCCATGAATTTTTTTAAGTCGTCAGTTTCCGTAATTCGCCAGTTTCGTTAACTCGTCAGTTTCTTCATTTGGTCTGTTTAAGTAATTTGTCATTTTTCGTTAATTGGTCAGTTTTTGTACCAATTTCGTACAAATATAAAGAAATATTGTTTGTTTTTGTTTTTATTATTTTTTTAGTACATACCTAACAAACTTTTTACTTTTTTTGCAGTGACAATGTCAAATCGATGTCGAATATAATTTTTGTTAACATAAATACTTAAATATTTACATGATACTTATATTTAAAAAATAAGTAAAGTCTATAAATAAAAAAATAAGTACGTATTTCAAATAATGCTTCCGATTAAAGATGATTAATTCCTTGAAAAATACCAATAGTTCAGGAAATGACGGCTTTACTACAAAAATAATCAAGAGCTCTTCTCAAATAATTGCTCCTGTTTTTAGTCACATTATAAACTTATGTATTGAGAAAGGAGTTTTCCCGGACAAATTGAAAATGTCTCTAATAAAACCACTGTTTAAGAAAATAGACCGAATGGATATGAACTGTTATCGACCAATAGCACTACTTTCTGTTTTTGCTAAGATTTTAGAAAAAGTTATCTATAAGTGTCTTTATGCATATCTTGAATTTAACGGGCTCTTGACATCTCAACAATATGGTTTTAGAAAGAGTAAATCCATTAATATGGGTATATTATATAACTTTTTGACAAAAATTATAAAAAATGTTGACTCTAGACTGCCTACTGTTGCTTTATACATGGATATGTCAAAAGCCTTTGACTATGTAGATATCAAAATATTATTAAGTAAATTGTACAATTTAGGAATAAGAGGCAATGTTTATGATCTTATTAAATCGTATTTAGCAAATAGATATCAAGTGACACAAATAGAAAAAATGAACAGTAAAACTAAAACTGAGGTAGTTTATCAATCCAATTCAAGGCATGTAACGTATGGAGTACCTCAGGGCAGTGTGCTAGGTCCTCTGCTATTTCTGGTCTACATCAATGAACTACCTTCAACTACCAATAATCACATGAATCTTTTCGCTGATGACAGTACTGTATTATTCAGCAATAACAATTTGACTCTGCTTGAAACTGACATAAATAAAACTTTGACATCAATTGTACAATGACTTATTGAACATAATCTTAAGGTTAATTTAGACAAAACGCAGATCATGAGCTTTCAACAGAGAGAGGTGAATTCGATCAATTTAAATATAAATTACTTAGGGAAACAAATATGTGAGACAAAGACGTCTAAATTTTTAAGTATACTATTGACAGTGACTTAAAGTGGAATTCACATGTACAGCACATATGTAGTAAATTGAGTAATCATAGCTTAGTAAAATAGTAAGCATAGAGGCTTTGCTGACTGCCTATCATGGATATGTTGGGTCTACATTGAGATACGGTGTCATGTTTTGGGGTAACGCAACCGACAAAGAAATTGTATTTAGGTCTCAAAAACGCTGTATTAGAGCTATGTTCAACCTTACAACAAACAGACACATGCAAGCCCTACTTTAAAAATTACAAGATTCTTACACTTCCATGTCTGTACATTCTTGAATGCGCTATTTTTGTCAAAAATAACATTGAATTGTTTAAATTTCTTTCATCTGCACGACATAGGGATAAACTTTGCAATGTTCCTTGTAAAACCGCGCTAATGAGTAAGAGTGTATTTTGTAATGGACCTCGTATCTATAATAAGATACCTGCATCAATAAGACACATTGATAATAACTTTATGTTTAAGCAAAAATTAAAGACATTATTGCTGGAAAAATGCTACTACACACTAAATGATTTTTTGACAGATAAAGATTTGTAAAATTATGTTATATATGACTGTATTTGATGATTTTTTTTATGACATTTAATTTAATTTTCAATTTAACTTTCAAAATAATTTTAATAATATTATCTTATCATGCATGATCAATTTGTATTATCATTATTATTTCAATTTTAGAGTTAATTTAACCCTTCATTGTATGCTATCACGGCAGGGCATAGCTGAACAATTATATTGCATTATAACATCTCTAAGTACCTATGTTTCACAATAAATGATTATGATTATGATTATTATGATTTTTTAATAAATAACATATTTGAAAACAATGTCAGCGAGCATGCAGATATTATCCACACTTGTTTATCTAAACTTTTTAGGACTGACATTTTGCTAAAATTGACAAATTAAGTAAAGTGACGAGTTATAAAAACTGACCAAAAAGGAAACTGACCAATTGACGAATTTCGCGAAACTGACGAATCAAGTAAACTGACCAGTTTGAGAAACTGACGAGTGATAAGATAACCCGACCCAGACAAAATGGGGGCCAATCTTCGCTATTGCTTTTCTATCTAAAGAATTTACTTTGGGGGCTGCCCTAAATACATCCCAACCCAACGAAATGAAAAAGATAAATATTTATACTTACACAAAGTTAAGTTTACCAAAAACGAGGCTACTGAGTATGTAATACGATGGAATAAAATAGGTCTTTTGTGTTTGTTAAAAACAAACGTTTTCGCTACCAACGATTTATACTTAGACCTTCTTCTGCAACAGAATCAATATTTAAGTAAATAAGTTCTTCACGTAAGTTCAAACCAACATTTCTCAACAGTTTGTTGGCTTTGCCCAGATTACGAAGTTTGCTTCAGTAGCAACTATAAAATAATATTTGATTGTAAATGGGATCAGTTATCTAATGAATCTCATGATATGATAAGATTTACGAAGGGAATAAAAAATATTGTAAATCAACGTGGCGATCTTAGATAGGTGAGTTTTATTACTTTTTTATATCACCTGAGTATTGTAAACAAAAACATTGCATTAGTTATAAATACTAAAAAGTAGATAAATCACATTAACCTTAACCTTATTATAGGAAAAACTGTACCTACAGGTTTAACATTCATCACGGTGATGTCACTCGCTCAATCTAGCCGTTTGTTTGTTCACTGTAATTCATGAAATGGAACTGTTTTGACAAGCGAATTCAAGCTGTGTAAACCAAAATTAATTATTTTTAGCAATCAGTTCCGTTATCGCTACTTATTTTAAGTAATTAGTTGATAAAATAATCCTAATACCCATGTCAATAAACGCTCATCCTGAGGTTAAAAAATATTTTTTTTTTATTATTATTTTTTTAATTTAACCATTTATTTCAGGCTACTAGGCCCATACAATATATACCTTACAGACTAACATACATAAGTATTAAATAAAAATACAATCTATTTGTTTACACGTATCGAAGGCGGCGACGTGTTGCGCAATGCGGTGTCCGGTATCCGACCGCGAAAACGTCGGAACAGGACACCCTTCGGCCAAAAATCTTCTTTCATGAAGGTCGACAGATGTTCGGTCGGTACCCTCACCACGAATGAGTTGAAGTTCACATTGTGGCGGGACTCAAACCGCTCGACCCTCAGACTGAATTTGGTCTTCACTCTGATGTACTCTCCGATTTCATCAGGCTTCGTGCTGTAGTGCAGACGAGATACATACATACATAAATACATAAATATGCTGTTTGGAAACACATTTTTTTTAGTTATAATTCAGTCTATGATCGATGAATAGTTTTTATGAGATTATACTATACTCGGAGCGAAAACATTTAGAGGATTTAAAATAACAGTAAATTCTTTAAAAAAGGATTTCAGATTATGTGAAACAAGTGTGAAACCAAAATAGTGCAAGTAGCACGAAGTAGGTAGCACCTATCCAAAAACTTTGTTTGGAACTCTGGAGAGGAGCCAATCTACTCTACGTAATTTTAATTAAAGTATGTCCACACGACAAACGACTATCTTAGTCTGAGGTCATTATAAGAAAATCTTCCACTCGAGCTGCGACAGCGCAGATTTCACACAAAGACGCTTTATAAGAACACTGCACTTTGTCTTAATCTGAATTCCCATATTTAACGTTGCAGAAATTCTTTACAGCACGCGGTCGTTCACCGTTGCGAAATTTTAGCGTTATTTTAAAATGGATTATGTTTACAGCAGCATAAAGATAAACAATAATCTTACGACTAGTAAAAATACAAATTCAAATATGTTGCAAAGATAAATTGACATCGCATTTCTAGATGAGCTCCACCAATCCGGCGTTTTGAATAATCTTACGATGGCATTTCTGAAGATGATGCTATGAAACAAAATAAAGATCAGACGATGGATAATTGATCAGCTTCACAAAGTAAACAATTAATTTGGGAATTCTGAGTTAATTTTAAAATGGTATTAATAAAGGTGGAAGACCTTCAAACCACTTTTCGTCACTCTATTTTCTGCACACAGTACCATCGCAATTAAAATTATTATAGCTTCAACAATAATCGTAAAGCTATAAACAGAATATCTCTGAATTTCATCCATAAACAACCTATTTTTATCATCTGGTGGCAAATTTTAACTTTTTATATCTGTAGTAATTCTTTTAGAGCAGAAGGTGTTGACAACGTTAATAAATGTAATGGCAAAATTTTAGGTCATGGCAGATTATTTGGATTTGTTTTATTAAAAAACTTGTATGAATAAAGCCAGTTTCAATTTTTGATGCTCTGAAATTTTTAAAAGTCTTAGGTGAGCTTGATTTAAAAGAGGATAATCTAAATAAGGCAACTAAGGGTAGGTGCCATACTGCCTTATTTTATAAAACAGAAATGTTTTGCTTCCATCTTTTTAATAATATATCTAAATAAAATAAACACCGTTGATGGTGAGTGAGTATATATTTTGCAGCCATGTCTTTTCCATATATTGGTGTATATGCTAAATAACGACTTGGCAAAGCTAAGAATTTTACAAAACAATGACTATGAACCTAGTATTCAATGTAACAAGGTTAAGTTGATCATTCAATATTCATTTCATATATGACGTAAATAGAACTTAAAAAAAACTAAAATGATGTAGAAAACGTCATCGTCAAAGGAGAATCACAAGTAGGTGAAACACCGGTCGTTGAGTGAACCTTGCATATTTCAGCGGACCGTGCAGCGCTTGCGGCTTCAGAGCTCTGCATATTTTACATGAGCGAGGCAAAGACCTAATACTTGCTATTTATAAACTTCTCATTATAAAAATCAACCGGTGGTTGAGTTCAGTAAACAAATTAATGTATAGGCTATACAAGAAACTAAGTTCTAAAAACCCAAATATAAATAAATATCTGTCAAAAACTTTAAAATAGAATATATGTGATGATAACATATGTGATGTGTTCGCTGATGTTTTAGTTACAGCATCAATGCGCATGGTGTTCTAGATTTGCTATTGCTCGACTGCTTTAGATATTACGTTTACTTACACTAAGTGGTATAAGGTAAGCAATGACTAATATTGTGTTGTTAGTTTGGGAGCCGTGCCCAACTTCGAATGAGCATTGTTATCTTTGTTAATTCGAAGTCTAAAACGATAGCTTTTAATTATATAGGGTCACTGGAAATATGACGTATTCCTGCTAAGGGGTTATAGATGAGGTCAAAACAAATATTTTTTGTTATATAACTTTTTCTCAAAAAGTTCATAGTTTTTGAGTAAATTGAAATTAAGTAATTTTTTACCAAAAGTACGTTTTCAAAAACAAAAATATAAAATAAAGGATAACTACTTGTTCGATTCCGGTTTTTTTATTATTTTGGGATAGAAAACAGTCTAAATGTTGATAATGTATAAGAAAAATTACAAAAACTACAGGTGTTTATAAAAAAATCTATCCTTAAAAGCATTTTTTATTTTTATCTTTTCAGATTTTTTTAGAAAAGTCAGCAATTATCTTTAAAAAATCCTAGTAACTAAGCATGCATAATATTTTAAAAACATCACCATCTATTCAGCTTTCAGTTGAGGTATAAAACTTAATAATAACTTAAATAAAAAATGAGAAATTAAGACTTAAGTGAATTGCAGTCCCATTTCATGTAGCAAAAATTTCCTACTTCGAGCGCTTCGGCGCTGGCCGTATTATCCTACTTATATCATAAATGTGAAAGTTTGCTTGTTTGGATGATTGTTAATCAATCACACAAAATGGATGAACCGATTTGGATGAAATATGGCGCACAAATAGTTTAAAAGCCGGATTGAAACATAGGAGGATACTGTTATCTTGGTTAAAGGTTCCCCAGGGATTTTCTCGAATGTAAATGCGGATGAAGTCGCAGGCGGAAGCTAGTTTGCCATAAATGGTCGTGCTTACTAAAAATACTTTTGTCCGAGTGAGTTTCGAGACAGGATTATTTTCCGCCAATGAGTCAAAATTTTATACAGACGGCATCAAAAATAACCATGCACATCAGCCATTTTTAATGCCTTTATGCCTTCCTTTTGGCTTGTGGATGGATAAAGTAGACGGGCCACAACCCACCACATGGGCCCAATGCGGATTTGTCGGTGTTAACACAATGTACCTTACATAGAGCCGTTGGTCCTGGCTACATTTACAGTCGTTAACACTGACCAATCCACATTGGGTCCACGTGGTGGGTTATGGCCCGTCCGATCTATCCATTCACAAGCCAAAAGGAAGGCCTCGCATAAAGGCTTTGAAAATGGCTGATTATGCATGGTTATTTTTGATGCCGTCCGTAAAAATTTTTACTCATCGGCAGAAAATAATCCTGTCCCCAAACTCTTATTATTATTTTTAGTAAGCATGACCATTTATGGCAAACTAGCTTCTGCCCGCGACTTCATCGGCATTTACATTTGAGAAAATCCCTGGGGAACCTTTAACCAAGATAACAGTATCCTCCTATGTTTTAATCCGGCTTTTAGACTATCTGTGTGCCATATTTCATCCAAAACCGTTCAGCCGTTTTGCATGATCGATTAACAATCATCCAAACAAGCAAACTAACTTTCACATTTATGATATAAGTAGGATAACTATAAGTAGGATAACACCTCCGAAGCGCTCGAAGTAGGAAATTTATGCTACATGAAATGGGACTGCAATTCAGTTAAGTCTTAATTTCTCATTTTTTATTTAAGTTATTATTAAGTTTCATACCTCAACTGAAAGCTGAATAGATGGTGATGTTTTTAAAATATTATGCACGCTTAGTTACAAGGAATTTTTTAAAGATATTTGCTGCCTTTTCTAAAAAATCTGAAAAAATAAAAATAAAAAATGTTTTTAAGGATTGATTTTTTTATAAACACATGTACTTTTTGTAACTTTTTTTATTCATTATCAACATTTAAACTGTTTTCTATACCAAAATAATAAAAAAACCGGAATCGAACGAGTAGTTATCTTTTATGTTAATTTTTTGTATCTGAAAACGTACTTTTGGTAAAAAATTACTTAATTTTAATTTACTCAAAAACTATGAACTTTTTGAGAAAAAGTAAAATAACAAAAAATATTTGTTTTGACCTCATCTATAACCATTTAGCAGGAATACGTCATATTTCCAGTGACCCTGTATAAGAACAGGGCGAGGTTATAAATCGTTTTAAATGGTGAGTGGAGCGGCTACGTCATACCCTCCTACACAAAAAGCTTTGTACTACCCACACACGCAAAGAAGCCCTTACTCGCGCCACCACCCCCACAATTTAAACACCCCTTGTTGATAAGCCTGTGAGAAACAGCTGACTTCACAAGAAATCCAGAACGTGACATTTAATTAAAAGCATTAGCATGACATTTACTTTAAGATTAAGTATAAGTTAGAAAATGACCCGATAGCAGCAGTTAAGCATCTACCAAACCAACCAAGCGTAGACATAGGCAGTTAAGCGTCATATACCAAACTAGAGATGCGCCGAATGTTCGGCCGAATATTCGTATTCGGCAAATTCGGCATATTTTTTCAGGTTCGTATTCGGCCGAATATTCGGTTAATTTGCCGAATAATTACCGAATGTTTAAATTGTACCAATAATACCAATTATTTATTGACAAAATAAAAAAGATTAAGAGGATTTCAAAATCTTTGATAGATATTCAAAAAATCAAAACGTACAGGCTACGGCTCTCGTTTTTAGGCATTTCAAAAACATGCCTATTTTTTTAAACAATAAAAACTGCTATCTTTTTTATTTTTAAACCACCACCAGAGTGGGGGAAAGTTCGCGCATGTGCACTTTGGGCTCTGAATAAATTTTTTATGTTCGTTTCATTTTTAGGGTTCCGTACCAAAATGGTAAAAAAGGAACCCTTATGGTGTGACTCAGTCTGTCTGTCTGTCTGTCTGTCACAGCTGGATATCTCGAGAACTACTAATGGTATCAACATGAAATTTGGAATAGTTTAAGATGACATTTGCCCAACTATTTTGCAAATAAGAAAGAAATAAAAAAAAAATATTTTTTTTACAACAGGGACTGAAAAGGGGTCGTAAAATTTGAAGTGAGGTGACTAGGGCGTGTGGGGTATCATATGAAAAAGCGCTGTTTGCACATTTTAAAACATTTTTTCTTTTTTCTTAGGCCGCATAGTTTTTGACTTATGATGAAAAATGTAAAAAAAAATACCGTTCCCCCCCCCTTATCTCCGAAGTTTGCAAAGAGAAAAATCTGAAATAATTCTATGTGATAGTAGTTTACGTAAAGATTACAGGAAAAATAAAACGAGGTCTCAATATAACACACTTTTTTAGAAATTCAAAAAACAAACAAGAATTCTTTAGTTTCACTACCCGTCAACAGATGGCGGTGACCTAAGAATGCTGACTTGCGAATTAAAATAGTTCCACTATCGGTCAAGAGATGGCGCAACCTAATACTACAGTAATAATTGGTGACTGGTTCTTATATAAATTACCTACTATTTGCCGTACGAATAAACGAAGAATAAGTTCCTACTTAGTAATCACTGAAATGTTATTACTTTTCAGTGTTAGTAATATAAACAGTTTGCAATGTGGAGCGGCTGAAACGTTTTTCAGTCACCATAAGCAACTGTGGTTAAGATTTGTAAATTAACTGTCCGCCTGTTCGCCCTTCCACCTGTCTGCCGTTTATCCTACTTTTTTAAAGATTGTACTAAAGTAACATATCCAAATATATTTATGATTGTACGGAACCCTCGGTGCGCGAGTCCGACTCGCTCTTGACCGGTTTTTTAATGTTATACCGAGGCTAAAATTACAGTTCGTTTTTATTACAAAAAATACATTTATCATAAGTTTAAATAAAAATTAATGTAAGAAAGATAAAAAATTATTATGGAAATAAATCTGTATGTTTATCTATACCTATGTATATAAATCGGTTTGACCGATTTAGAAGCGGTTATTAAAGTAGATAAAAAATGAATTCTTTAAAAAGTTTAAAATAAAAAGCAAAATTAAAAAGTAAATAAAACCCACGTCACTTAAAATAGTTATTCTTAATCTTTCAATCCCTGAGCGGCCCGATCGGGCCGCACAACAATGGAAAATCTTTTGTGTCTCATTACTCTAATATTCCGGGAATAGGTAGGTATTCTTAATTGAAAAAAAGCGGTCAAGAGCAAGTCGGACTCGTGCACCGAGGGTTCCGTACAATCATAAATATATATGGTGGTGGATACTGTCCGTACGGTAGGGTGCAAATTCTTTAAGACCCGTCGTCCCAAGCTAAAGAAACTCCGACCACACACTCCTACTCATGGATCAGAGACGTGAAATGAGGCTCCAGATTTCAGCGGATGCTCATCGTTATCGGCAGATATATATATGTTATCGTTATCGGCTTAATAGGCAGATATCTAAGTCTTTGACGAGCTACCTTCGCCAATTTAATACGAATCGTATTAAAGAGGCCATCGAGCGGTATAAAAGCTCCAAAGTGTTTGCGAGAGATCTGTCTATTGAGCAAAGCCAGATGATGAAGCTGAAAACTGACGACGGACGCATAATCTCATTAAAGCCTGAAGTTCTGAGGGAGATCGAGAGTTTCTATAGGCAGTTATATTCCACGCAGACACCTGTTGAAAGCAAGGCTAAAGACCCCAGAGCTAAGCATACCCGACACTATACCCAAGATATCTCAGAAGTCAGCCTGTACGAGATTAGTGTGGCTCTTAAATAGCGGAAAAACAACAAGTCCGCGGGTGACGACGGAATCACCACCTTTTTTTTAATAAATGTCAATGTATGACTCATCTTCAAAGACTTTCATCAACGTAATAATAAATTTCAAAGTATGCAGTTCCGAACTGCAATTATTTGTAACCGAAAGAGCGGTACATCGATTGAGCGAGCCGTGCTAGAGAAGGAGTTGCTGTGGCAAACGCCCGCCCGACACGTGTATAACTTGTTTACTGCGCAGAATTGAACCGAATTATTCGGCCGAATATTCGGTTCGGTACATATTGGACCGAATATTCGGCCGAACATTCGTATTCGGTTAAACTTACATTCGGCGCATCACTATACCAAACCAACCAAGGGTAGGTAATCCCGAGAGTGCCGCATTGCGTTCCCTGTCTTCGATAAATCACTCCAAGGTCGAAAGTTTAATCCCGTCGGTTTCATGAACGAAATGCGAAAACGTCTTTTATATGAATAACATATAGCCTAAGAGCCCACGACGGCGACGGCCAGACCTTCGACATTTTATAAAAGCTAAAAGTTTTTCTGAGGGTGCCTCTAACACAGGTAAGAACGATCAGCGAGTATAGAATTTGAGTTATGGTTACTTACGCAGGTAACAGGTAGTAAAGATGTATAAAATAGTACATCAAAGTCTTGAACGGATGGTAGGAAAATATAGACGATTCAAAAGTCCTTAATAATTAAGTTTATTTGAATAAAGCTATTTTTGACTTTTGACTTTGACATCAAATTCGTTAAAGTATAAGGCTCAAATTTTCTATATTTTCTTCGTATTAACATTAGAAATTACATCATCCATTGCCGGACATTAGTATAGTTGCAACCCCCTGCCAGACACCCCTAAACTTAAAAAAAAATATAAAAATGTACTTTCGTTATAGTATAAAAGCTGAACTTTATATATGTTACTTCGGGACCTATAGAAAGATGTTACCTCCATAGCCGGACAGTTTTAATGGTTTCTACATCTTGCCAGACACGTTGAAAGTCTGCTGTAGGTGCGAGCTCGAGGTGAACAGTTGTCGCCTACCGCTCGCACCTACAGCAGACTTTTCATCGTGTCTGGCAAGATGTAGTTAACCATTAAAACTGTCCGGCTATGGATGTAACTTCTTTCTATAGGTCCCCAAGTAACATATATAAAGTTCAGCTCTTATACTATAACGAAAGTACATTTTTATATATTTTTTTTTAAGTTTAGGGGTGTCTGGCAGGGTTTTGCAACTATAATAAAAGTCCGGCAATGGATGACGTAATTTCTTATGTTAATACGAAGAAAATATAGAAAATTTGAGCCTTATACTTTAACGAATTTGATGTAAGTACTATTTTATACACCTTTACTACCTGTTACCTGCGTAAGTAACCACAACTCAAATTCTATACTCGCTGATCATTCTTACCTGTGTTAGAGGCACCCTCAGAAAAACTATTAGCTTTTATAAAATGACGAAGGTCTGGCGGTCGTGGGCTCTTATCCTAATAGTGCACAAACGCCAAACCGTACGTTTTAAGTAGGAAAACGGTATAAAATAGCAACCCCATTGAATATTCACTTCTAGAGCGCACTAGACGTTGAAATAAAACACTTTAATAATAAAAATATGAAGAATTAAAGTACGAAAACGAATATGAAGTCTGCCCTCATTGTGATTTTTGAAATTTTGCCAATCTTGTACCCTTTTGGTCACCGGCATTTGTTTTCAGGGATGTTGTTGATGATATGGACCTTCGAAGATAATTGAAGATCTGGACACGTCTGGACGTAAATTAAAATGACGGTCATGTCATCCAACAGTCATCCATCACACAATGCAACGTATTGTAGCAGCAACCTCACGTCACGACCCATTATAATATTTAAATCTTTATTTAGATCCTATCGTTTGTTTTAATTAGTTGCGATAAGTAAACAAGAAGATAACATTTAGATGGAATGATGATTAGTTAACATTTAATTAGCTTTATTAGGCTTTTATATTATTATCATATATAGGTCTGTGATCATATCGTTTAATTTAGAGATTTTATAGATATTACATTATGAATATTGAATAAAATGGGACAGCCATATGTTGGAATATTTTACAAGGAATAGATCACAAATATGTAGAAGTAATAGAATTTTTAAAGGAAGTCAAATCGAAATACTTAAGTAAACTTTGCTTATAATTTAATTAATGTAGAACACGAAATCACTTTAAATGGCAGTATAATCGGATTTGATGGATTCACAACTTGTCATTATATATGCAAACAAATCAAAGCGATATTATATAACATTGAAGATGTCATGAAGCTTGATATTATGTTCCTTCCTACACAAAGTACGTAGCGGCGGCGCGGTCAATTTGTGATATGTAAAACAAGGACCGGAACCGCTTACCCTTAAAGGGGTTTTTGATTGGGTATTTCATAGACTTGTTTTCAAAAACCCTATCGATTCGGTAAGCATATCGTCGACTTACGCTAACAAAAGGCTAACCATTTTTAATACAGTTAGTTCGGGCAAGCACTTACCGAATCCGAAAACCCTATCGGCGAAACCCTATCATTTGGGAAGCCTTTTAAAACGCTTTCCCTAACAATAGGCTTAATAAAAAACACTATCGATAGGGGAACCCTATCATTTGGGAAGCCTTTTAATACGCTTTCCCTAACTATTGGTTTAATAAAATAAACACTATCGATAGGGTAACCCTATCGATACGGAAACCCTATCAATACGGAAACCCTATCAATACGGAATCCCTATTGATGCGGAAACCCTATCAATACGGAAACCCTATCGATACGGAAACCCAATCATTTGGGAGGTCTTTTAATACGCTTTCCGTAACAATTGGCAATGAAATAAACACTATCGATAGGGAAACCCTAAGGAAACCCTATCATTTAGGAAGCCCCATCATTTGGGAAGCTTTCTAATACCGTTATCTTAACAATAGGCTTAATCAAATAAATACTATCGATAGGGAAACCTTACATTTGGGAAGCCATATCATTTGGGAAGCCTTTTAATATGATTTCCGTAACAATAGGATTAATTATATAAAGGGGTTTTCCGGTCCCTGATGTAAAATGGTTGCATGTTTTATACAAATTATTTTATGTCGCTGATCGTCGTAGCTCCGGCTTGTTTCGTGACTGTATGCTGCCGTTGCGAGCACGATAACATTTTCTGTATATCGAATATATCCGATAGCGATTAATTGATGCCCGATAAATTTAGGATCACCTTCACCTTTATATGAAATAACAGACAGAACCTCCTCCATACAATGTCAAGTGAATGTAGTGTAGGGGGTCGGATTTGAGAAACCTTGGCCTCTCGGGGTGCGTGGGGAAGGGAATGCCGACATTGCCGACACGCAGTCGATGACGTCATGCCGCCAAGGACGCTCAGTGTCATGCGCTGTCGATCTACAGACAATGCGTCGTCGCCTCCCCAAACCAAATCGTTATTTTCCTAAGCAATCATACTAATGAGATCGTAACACGCAACCACAAAATATATTAGTACTAAACACAGCCATGACAATGTTTCCCTTGGCTGCCGATACATTACAATTTTCAATTACATCGAAGAGCCCACAAAGAACTCGAAGGTTAACCAAAAATGTATTCAATAAACTTAGTAACAACTATTCATAGAAACTACCTTGAAAATACGTGGTTATCTATTTCTATAAATAGGAAATGAAGGAAAACGAACTTAATCCTTACGAGTACCTTTCAAAAGAAACTCAATTTATGATCAACGTCACTGTAATGATGGTCATATTAAAGCAGCTCTTTTGAAATCATTATTTATGATTAAATTGAAATAATTATAACATTATCCAGCACACTGAGGCATGTGTTCTTAAATTATGTGCGTTTTTCAGCATGCACGCCGCCAATGTGCGCAGTTATTTGAAAATACGCACAACTAAAATAGAGCAAGACGGGGATCTGCGTATTTTAGTAATAACAAATTACATATGGTAACTAAAGCATTTAATTTTATCGAAAACGTGTTGAAAATTCAACTACAAAACTCCGATATTTATTGGCGCAACGACACAGAAACGACTTTAACACTTACCTTAACTTTCTATGACATGACGAAACAATAATAAAGTGTGTACGTTTTCTTTTATTTTGTAATAAAAAACTTCTGTAAAATTTTGCTTCTTCTTAAGAATACACTGGCCTGCAAAACTAAATACTACAGAGGCCTATTTTCATATAAACGAGGTAACATTGAAATTTTGGTTTTCCGCCCAGGATTAAACGGGGTGTTGTTGGGTTAGGTTAGGTGATGATTGCCTTTCAAAGAGTAAATGGAGGAGGCCCAGATCGCTAAAGAAACCCAATCGATTATAGAAGAGTCGTTTACACCGGAGGCCGTACGGACTTTTTAGTGTTACATTTACTTTTGATGTAATTTTAGGTTGTTATTATTTTAAGTTCAACCCTGACCCAAATGACGCTTCTAAACCTTTGGGTTTCTATAGCGATCTGGGCCTCCTCCATTTACTCTTTGTATGGTCATCATCAAATCACACCCCGTTTAATCCTGGGCGGAGAACCAAAGCTTAAAGGTTGCCTCGTTTGTATGAAAATAGGCCTCTGTAGTATTTAGTTTTGCAGGCCAGTGTATAATGTTTAACTTCCAGTTGATCAAATCATTCATTAAGATTTGCCTTTTTAGGGTTCCGTACCAAAATGGTAAAAAAGGAACCCTTATGGTGTGACTCAGTCTGTCTGTCTGTCTGTCACAGCTGGATATCTCGAGAACTACTAATGGTATCAACTTGAAATTTGGAATGGTTTAAGATGATATTTGCCCAACAATTTTGCAAATAAGAAAGAAATAAAAATAATAATATTTTTTTTACAACAGGGACTGAAAAGGGGTCTTAAAAATTTGAAGTGAGGTGACTAGTGCGTGTGGGGTATCATATGAAAGAGCGATGTTTGCACATTTTAAAACATTTTTTTCTTTTTTCTTAGGCCGCATAGTTTTCGACTTATGATGAAAAATGTAAAAAAAAATACCGTTCCCCCCCCCCTTATCTCCGAAGTTTGCAAAGAGAAAAATCTGAAATAATTCTATGTGATAGTAGTTTACGTAAAGATTACAGGAAAAATAAAACGAGGTCTCAATATAACACACTTTTTTAGAAATTCAAAAAACAAACAATAATTCTTTAGTTTCACTACCCGTCAACAGATGGCGGTGACCTAAGAATGCTGACTTGCGAATTAAAATAGTTCCACTATCGGTCAAGAGATGGCGCAACCTAATACTACAGTAATAATTGGTGACTGGTTCTAATATAAATTACCTACTATTTGCCGTACGAATAAAAGAAGAATAAGTTCCTACTTAGTAATATAAACAGTTTGCAATGTGGAGCGGCTGAAACGTTTTTCAGTCACCATAAGCAACTGTGGTTAAGATTTGTAAATTAACTGTCCGCCTGTTCGCCCTTCCACCTGTCTGCCGTTTATCCTACTTTTTTAAAGACTGTACTAAAGTAACATATCCAAATATATTTATGATTGTACGGAACCCTCGGTGCGCGAGTCCGACTCGCTCTTGACCGGTTTTTTTTCACAAGGTGTTAATCATTGTTTCAACAAAATTGTCCTTTTCCATGCAATTTGCCATAAAAAAATTGACTGGCTTGTAATTTTAAATCCTTCTAAATCGCTCATGAAAAATCTGCTTCACATTCAGAGTACCTATTACTCCAGCGAACGTATTCGCGTCCTATTTCAGTCACGAAAGAAATGTTAAATATTTAATTTTATGAATCTCGTGCTTTTTCACATTGGACCATTTGAGACGTCAAAACACGATTCAAATTTCATTTTCACATCATATTTATCTCATCCATTATCTAACACACATACCTACCTTAGATTATTTATATGTCTAGATAGAATCTTAGGCTTTTGACGTATTAAACAAAACAGGCCAACTTTTTTAAGGTGGTGTGCATTTTTAGCATCATCGCGTCCAAAGAGTATTGTAATAAAAACTGTGGCCGGCTCACACTACTGACAATGTGTGCGTGTTTTGGTCACCCAACTGTTGGGTGATATTTTTTTCGACGCTGTCGTAGCTTCGACTGTCTATCTTGACATATAAATAATCTAAGATACCTACCTAATTCCCCGTATGTCATAACAATACTACTGTAATGTATGTAACGTACAAAATATAACTGAAAAAATTACGACTTCGTCCAATATTCTTCGAAGGAAATTACCTATATTTTCTGGTGAATAGTTTGGAGCTTACGTTTCGTTTTCAGATCCAGATTTCAAAGTTATATGATTCATTAAATATTAAAGAAATAATCTATAAATACACATTGGACAGCATGACACACATTGGTAAAACCCTTGAACACAAGACAGTGGTATTATGGAAATCAGAAACAAAGAGTAATGATATGACGTCGACATCACAGAGATGGCAACATCAAAATAATATGAAGACTGGCATTCTACCACTTAGTAAAACTATAAAACAACTCGTTCGAATGATCTGCAACAAAACGAATCGATCGATCCCTTGCATGCCATCGAACTTTGACTTTCTCTTGGCATGCATCACATATTCGACACTGTGGAGCGACAAGTTGGCATGATTCCAACGAAATTGTAATAAATAGAGACCGACGGCGCCAGGTCGCTCTTCATACACTCAACGATCGTGATCCTCTCGTAAAATTAACTGACGTCGTAAATAAAAACTATATTGCAACGGCAATTTATACACCAAGATACCTTAAGAGTGACGCATGTTTTCCAGTATGTAGCCGCCTGGAAATTATGTAGTTACATAACATGAGCAAAAAACTTAACAAGAGGATTCTTGCAATCTCTTCGTATCATTCAAGAGTTAACATCAAACATCTCACGTCTAGTAGCACTAACGTCCGCTACTATATTGAAGACATCACCAACTCTTTAACTTACTTTAAGATGATGATGTGGGAGTCTACAATAACGTTTAGGTTCTATCCTTTTGTCCCTCTTTATTCTTCTAGGAAGTGCAATAAATTTTCTAATTGTATTTGTAAAAAGACGCTCATATAATAAATCCGTTTTAAACCAAAGTCGATTCTTCAATCAATAACCTTGATTTTTTTTCATTGCTCAATGGGAACGTCAGTTTTACACTTCACGCTGCATTATTTTCAATGTTAGCACCCGACAATACCAATACATCGATTACTATGCACTGTGAAGTTATGTTTTTTGCTGGTGCATCGGTAAGTCATAGAATAGATTAGTAATAGGCGCAACGCTTCCTCAAACACCAACATTCAGTGTACTATTATATATTCTGTGATTCAGTTATGCCGTGTCGGTATTTGCTGTTTCATTTCATTAGATATACGTGTTATGTATGCTACGGCAGCGTTATTATCACAAACATTGAGAATGTTTTGTTTTTGGGACACGGTATTAATACACTCTGTTATTTTAGCGGAATATTAATGATAGTGACCGAACAATAACAATATCATTTCCAAAAGTAACAAAGTCCTACCTCTTACTTTATGTTTGCTAACAAAACGTTGATATTTAATGACGGCATTAGAAATCTTGATTAAAAAACTAATATAATAATAGCAGGTGAACTAGGTACTGCAAAATAAAAAAAAACCGGCCAAGTGCGTGTCGGGCCACGCGCAGTAGGGTTCCGTAGTTACATTATACCATACCATATTTTAATACCGCTATCCTTTTTCACCTAAAATAATAACTTTGTTTTTCACAGTGTTTGTATGAACGACAAAGTTATATTTGCGGTTTTAGAAAATGTACTATATTTCGAAAACTTTTTACTGTATCTCGTTCAAACCAATTTTCGTTGAAAGTGTTCACTAAGATCTATAGCATATATTTTTTTTAGATTTTTCACTCTCTTACTTTAAAAGTTAAAGGGGGGGGGACACACATTTTACCACTTTGGCAGTATATATCTTTCAAACGGTTGAATTTGTGAAAAAATTGTCTTAGAAACCTCAATGTCATTTTTAAAGACCTATTTATAGACACCCCGCAAGTATTGGTTTGATGAAAAAAAATATTTTCTGTTTCAGTTCCATGTATGGGGAGCCTCCCCTTAATCTTTTATTTTTTTTATTTTTGTGAAGAAATCGTAAAGCGGTTCACAGAATACATCTACCTACCAAGTTTCAACTATGTAGTCCTAATACTTTCGGAATAAAGTGGCTGTGACATACGGACGGACAGACAGACAGACAGACAGACAGACGGACAGACAGACAGACAGACATGACGAATCTATAAGGGTTCCGTTTTTTGCCATTTTGGCTACGGAACCCTAAAAATGTTTCGACAACTTGTATTCGGTTATTTATTAACACATTATAGCGTCTATATTTTGATAATTTATTTCAGCAAAATAGAAAAGTGGGTACCTATGTATACCATACACGGGTTTTTTTTAGTGTCATTATACGGTGGAAGAAATTTTCATAGTAAAAAATATAGAAATTATTGACGTTATTGTTTTTAATGAATAACTAATAAACTATTTCTTATTTTGGAAAACTGACCGTCAGTCCGTCACACACAAAACTAGTGTTTTTTAATTATAGTTTCAATATTATAGATTTATTATTAATTGGCAGTTTGGCACATCAGTGCAAAAATACTAAATTGGAGGCCACTTTAATATCTCTATCAAGAAAATTTTTAGCTACCTATCATGTTTCCGTCAATCACATAACTGAGTTCTAAGTATAATTTACTTTCTACGTTACTTTTTTGGGACCGATAAATCAAGTAAAATTAAAAAAAAAAAAAAACACGACTGCCCTGCTAAAAACAAACTAAAAAGTTAAATAACAAGTGTCATTGCAGTCGGGGGACCGTTTTGTGGAACAATTTTTAAAGGAAGAGGTCCCCCCGACTGCAATGACACCTGTTATTTAACTTTTTAGTTTGTTTTAAGCAGGGAAGTCGTGTTTTTTTTTAATTTATTTATTTTTATTTTACACATTTTAGTGACAAATTATTAGTATAATAATAATTAGTATATTTTTGAAATGTGCTCATTAAGGCCTTTCATTTGATGCCCATATTGTAATAATTGAATAAAAATTTTTTTTTCATATTTGAAAATAGCGTCATACAGTCGCCATATTAACTTTTTCAAAAAAAAATATAGCCAGTGTCACTCGGAATGATGTAAGGATTGTAATGTAACAATACCCCATACATCCAAATCCGTTGAGCCATTTGGAAGTTATGGTGGAATAAAGAAACTCACATACCCACAAACATACATGAACCCTGAACACATATACACTCTTTTTGCTTTGGGTAGTCGTGTAAAAAACTGTATGAAATCGTTGTTCAAAAATGCGTATTTGACGTTGTACAGTCCCTTAATACAGAAAGTATATAACAAGATATAGAAATAACCATTCGAACAAAATTATGTGTCACGTCACCAAAACTCAAAACACCAACAATGTCAAGACAGCAAAATCAGTTACAATTAAGAAGAAAATACTAGTTGACATAACAACGAAATGGAAGCCGGCCAACTAGGGCAGGTACATCTTGTACCAACTTTCTTTACGTATCAAGAACTTAAGGTGACAACGATGTAATAATATTACGGGACGCAGAACTGATGATCATTGACGTTAACATAACTACAGTTAGGACAGGATATATACACGATACAAATAAACCTTGTGGAGTAATTTTCCAGAGATAAACGATATTATATTTAATCTGATTGTAAAGCAAATACACTTTCACAACTATAGGTACTTCACGATAAAGAAAATACTTTCAACAAGGTAAATCTTGCTCTACTATTTTACCGATCTCTATAATAGAAAATCTTTTAAAATCGTCAAAGTGCTGAAAACTATCCAGGAGCACTTTATATTCTCTGTTGTACTTTCTGGGTACTTATTATCTAATTTCAAAATCTATCGCAATCATTTTCAGGATGTGATGCATTGATGCTTCTTTTTGGCACAAGTAAAAACTTACCAAAGAAATGCAGTAATGTGTCACATCCATTTGTCAAATGAAAGCGATTGCGATAGATTTTGAAAATTAGACAATAGTGCCCTGGTTCCAGCTTCCAAACCATATAGACAGGTATGTAATATTCTCAGGCGGGAATCACGGGTTCGATTCCCGCCTGAGAATATGTGCGAGTCGAATTTCCAGTACCTATATTATTTAGTATTCTACAGACAGTCATCAACCTCGTAATAAGACCATACCATGCCAAACCACCACATATAAGTGGCACTCTACGCTCTATCAAACTGAGATGACGTTTAATAATTTAGCATCAGTCTCTGACCTCTGTTAATCAATGTCGCTTCAGACAGTGAAAAAAGAATCGTGGGTTTTAGACCCAATTTCATTTATAAAGGAAATATACTATTTGTTTGATGTATTGAGGTCTAACTTAAAGTAAATGTTTAATTTTGATATGAACAATATCTGAACTATGATGAACTTATTTAGTCAGTGTGTGTTATTAGTATTTGAATTGTCTACTTATTTGCGTTACGAGTAAGGTCAACAACTGGTAAAATAATATTAGTTCTACTTCTCTCTCCAATAATCATCTCTTTAAAATAAATACGCAGACAGAACCCAATTAAATTCGACTTTGTGGCCGCAATTAGCAACCATAGCACGGATTAACGGGTTACGAAATAATGCTAAAATTTTAGCTAATTAAAACTATGAAGAGAATCCAATTAGTCGTAATTGAATTATCAATCCTCTACAGGATAATATAAAATAATTAAAGAGACTTTATTTTATTACAGTACCTGCACAATTCATTTTCATGCTAAGGAAAGCAGGATACATCGCGAAGATAAAATTTTGGTTACTTTTGTAGCACAATTAGGTGTAAGAGACCAACTACTATCTATCTACATGACGGACTTATGTATTTGTAACAATAGGAATATGTCGGTTGTGATAGAAGAAAAACCAAAAAAGCTGGTGTTTTAAACAACATTAAGATTCTCAGTTAGAAAATTAACCAAAAGAAAGGAGCATGACTAATAGTTTCACAGTATTTACATATTTACATTACATTATGGTAGGTAGTATACTTAATCGTCCAAGATCGTCTTCTATCTACGAGTATTTCAGATAGCAACACCTGTCTTATTCACTCTGTTGAAGAAATAAAACAAACGTCGCTTATCTCACGTAGATTACATCATTACACAAAGGACTGCTTAAGTAATCCATCAGTCGAACTGAGTGAAATGGTGTAAGTACTTCTTTAAATTATGGCAGGTTACAATATACAGATAATTTAGAAAGGAATAAATTCACGTCATTTGACAAAGATAAATCCATCGAAGATAGACGTCATTAATTTAATTACAGTTCTATTCCTTGAGCAACTTTATTGTCTAACTATCAGTCTCGACGCAAAGTACCTATTTGTTCTATGCAATTATGGAAAATTACCGCCATTCTAGTGATCTTAAGAAATACATGACATGAACACGAGTGAACGGCAGCATAATGGACGACCTATTTGTACAATACTTCAACATCGTCGGTGTGTCTGTTTCTATTGACCATTTTCCTCATTTAGTTTTTGGAAATGAGTAGATCGTGCAGTCAATTAAAACTGTCAATAAAGATGACCTTGTACCTACTTATATTGAGAAGGACTCAGGCTTTGAACAATTACATAAACAATTAACAATAACTCATCTTTTTAAGTCTTGATTTAAGGCCTAATTGATATTGCACTGACTTTCACTTCTACACTACTGTAGATGAAACAAGCGAGAACAATAAAATACTGGATCTAACCAGGTAAAGCAAAGACAAAGATTTCTTCAGGGAATATAACAAAATAAACCCGCAACAAAGCAAGTGACCTACACGTGTCTCCTCCATCCACCTCCAGCCAATTGTGGATAGAATACAAATTAACATTGACAGCGTACAAACTAATGAACTGTACAAAAATAGTACAGAGAATACTTAAATAAAGTTCGGGGATATCCTAATGCCAATATTTTTAACAAATATAAAGCGATAAAAATAATCCTTTAATCTTGCGCATGCTTACTTTTATCTCAAAATATTTCCACTCTGTTAAAGAATAGGTACTAATTATACACCAACAACTACGGGTGAAGGAATTTTCTAGAATCTAGAATAAGATCCAAAATATTCTGAAGATGTTCATAAAACTAAGAAGATTAGACAAACTTCACATTAAACCCAATATTTTCAATAATAGAGTTGCCTAGGTAGGTAAGGTCTATACAAGGATTCGTCCAACTACTTCAAAAACTTTTTCTTAACTGACAATATCAGAAAACACTCAGCCTTGCTTGATAATGACAGTGAAATAACTAATCTAGGGAAAGACACTATAACCTGATTAAAAAGTTCATAAATATCAAAGATTACGTAACTCGTAGAATACTGACAGCCGAGAAAGGATCAATTGTGTTGTGGAAAAGACACTCCGAAGTGTTGGAAGAAGAAAAATCTAGGACGGGTGTTTATGAATCAGTTGGTGAGAACCACCTTGGTTCCAATTCCAACTAGCCAACGCATGTGTCTCGGTATTGGGTCCGATGGCAATTCTGTGCCGATGGCAACACACAAAGGAAGCGAACAATAGTCGCCCCGTCACGTCACGCCAGCGCCATTGATCTGCAGACACGGCTAGCCAGTCTGTCGCCGACTCCACGATACCAACAAGCCAACTAAACAACAACAACAATAAAGGATCTCTTCCATTATCGCATTTAAGTACTTATATTTACTCACTAATGAGGATCAGTAACGATTTTTGTTTAGTGGCTTCTCAGAAAGCTTATGCCACCACATGATTAACTGTGAATTTTTTTTTACGATATCTCTTAAACCTGAGAAGCTATAAGAATAAGAGACACTGGTTTTTTGGGGGTCCTTATGACGTCATCGCGACGTACGCGAACCTTATGTAATACGTGATAAAGCATATATTGTATTGAGCTTGGCATTTTCTTCAAACCATTATAACTCAACCATTTCTAAACGGATTTCAAAAAATCTTTCACTAGGTTTCATAGCTATCAATATGTGTTTATATTATATCATTAAAACTATAGGATTCAAACCTGTTACTGATCCTCATTATGATAAACTTCTTCAACGAAAAGACATGCACGAGGTAGGTAAGTAAAATATTTTTAAATACTACAGAACTATTTATGATTTTGGCAAAACAAATGTACCAAATTTTATTCAGGGTCATCAATCATATTTTGGTTGGCAAGCCCATGCAGTCTAAACGACAGACTTCGGTACACACCGCTATTCACGAGTCTGGTGATAATGGGCTACATTACATATTCTATTCCTAATTTGCTTACAAAAAATGAATAAAATTCCACCGCTACTGTATCGGGTTGCGGCACGACATGAATGACGTAATCGATCGTTTTCCTCCCCGACACGCATGCGGTCAGCCTATTCCTTTAACTCTGGCCAAGGTCAAGCTCATAATTATGTGGTATTAACCTACAAAATACTCAATTTATTGATTATTTAGAAAAACTGTATACCTACCTGCTGTCGTTGAACCAGTCTCAAGTATACGAAACCACATATTAAATAAATTACTAACTAAATACCTACACGAAAAACTCGCCTGCTATTTTTTGCCTCACACTACACGAAGCATATAAGACGAAGAGATGAGCACCTACAACTGATTACCTACCTATATCAGGTATATTTTAACACGTTTTTATTAGGTTGCTTTCTTGTTTAGTTGTTTGTCCACAAATTTAGCAAACGATCTTATAGGTAGGCAAGAGGTTCTATCTTCCCGATGTGCTACAGACTTGAAACTTTGTAATTTTTTTATCTAACTCCTCTTGAAATTGCGACAGTACGCAATTACCTTAGCTTGTTTTGTTGCCTCGCTCAACAAAGTAGGTACGTAACAAATTACCAAACTAAAATGGATTTTTCTCAAAACGAGACGGTAATACGATTTTTTTTTTCATAATGGTTCTAATGTCGTATCTTTGAAGTTACAAAAATATACACAAAACATAATATGCGTACCTACACAGAGATATATTTAAGTCTTGATTAAATCAGGTAAGTACGTAATTGACAGCTACATTAATAAAATAAAATTTTCACCCCAAGGCTATCAAAGTAATTATTATTACATTAGTGGACGTCTTCTACTTCGTTGTAATCGTCATTACCAAAACAATGTACAATTGGATCATCACTATTTGCATTTTCATTCAAGTTGTATTTTTCGTCTTATCTTAAATCAACACGATTTCTAATCGCTAATAAGCTTATGCTAGCAAAACAAAAAGCACCCAAGAAAACATTATTCAATTCGATAAGGAAATTTCTGAGAAAAGGATAAAAAAATCCGGAAAATTTGGCACTTTAATTTGCGACTTCCTTACTGTTTCTCCCTTCGTCTAAATTGATGTTGGATTCATTACGTTTTTTATGCCAAAGCGATTAGGAAAAAATCTGAACTTTTTTTAAGGAAAAAGTTCTATGTTCTTTTGCTTTGTAGTACTTAATTGCTTCTGATATGTTTAGAATTTCTATGAAACGACTGCTCTTTATTACCGTGACTGCACTACCTAATTGGTAGAATGATACCTAGGTATATATTCTTTGTAGGATTTTTCCTAACAAAGACAAATTAATTACTTTTAGTAACGAAGCTATATTGAGAATGAGTAAGCATTAGATCACACAAATGATGACGGGGTTCAAGTTTTTTGACTCCCTCTTCTTTTGAAGATTTTTTTGTATCATCTTGTTAATCACACAGTACACAATCAGAATTGCTTATTTGTGCTAAAAATGACGAATAATATATTAAAGTTTACGGATTTCACGACTAAGTAGATCAATTAGGAACCTGTATAATTCGGTAGCATCTTCTTCATCATACATTTTGGTCAAGTAGATATTGATGTTTTCTATGGAACAGCTGAATATTTATTTGATCTGATTAAGTTGTTCCCATAGACAAAGTTGATCATTTTGATGGTCTTATCTAAGCCACACCACAAAATTTGATCACTATTAAAAAAACACATTACATATAAAAAAGCTGAACAATCAATATAAAAGAAAGTGTACCTTGCCTGCCAAATGTGCGTGCCGCTAAGACTCAGAAAATTTGTATATTGTGGTAGCCCTCTGTCTATCCCCTATCTTCATACATAAATAAGTTTCCTGTTTTTACCTCTAGAAATCTCATATGAACTCCCTGAACGAAGCCGGGTACCACAGCTAGTATATATGTCGCTCTCGATCAGATAGACCAGCGTTTACCAATCAGTGGTATGTATGTACGTACCTGTACCCCAAAGGGTACGCGAGGTTGCACCAAGGGGTTTTATCACTACTCGTACGCGAGTTTGAGGTCTTTCTTTTAGTGTAGAAAAAACTAATTGGAAAAAAAACCACTGTCTGAAATCGAAACGAAATTCAAACTATGGAGTTTGATGGGTATATTTCAGATGGTATTTGCAAACGTATTATTCTCATGAGAAGGTTCAATATTACCCAGCGTGCAATAAAGAGAGACATGCTCGGCATTTCTGCGTGATGGACTCGGAAATTTGAGATCCGTAAGAGAACTAAGTTACAATATTAGTGACTAAGGTAAAAAACCAATACACAAAAGAATGTAATCACAATAACTCATTCAAATCCAAGCTAAGAATATGTGCACATTGTAACGAATCATTTGTTTTGTTTGATGCCGAGACGCGCCAGAGGCACGATGTTAGTATTAAGTACCTATATTTTGTATCTCATTATAAGTGAACATTAATGTTTGTATGAGAATAAATAAACCTACATCGCTCGAAGGAATGTGGTAACGTTTCATCGGTCTGTAGCTATAAAATAATATCAAATGTAGCCTACATATAGGATATATAAATTACAACACGTCATGATTCACCAATGACAGCTGGCCACGACCATAAGAAGACTGTCCCCTGGAGGAATGCCGGGAATTTGGCAAGGGGCCACGAGAGTGGGACACCGGGAAATATCATTTTGTTTGCACTTTGTCAAATCTTTCATTGATTTGCTTTAGAATTATAATCTGTTTATCTTCACCCTAACACTGAGCTAATAACAGACAGCATAATATGTTAAATCGTAATATTAGTATTGCATGTTCTATGTCAATAAATGTACTTCTTTCTATCTATCTATCAATAGATAATCAGTTTATAGGTGCCTAGTCTTGTGTTAGGTATATAATAACTTAGCTAGTAGTGAGTGAGTATAAACGCAGACATAAAGAAAAAAAAATGTTTTACTTTTACGGCTTCCAATGACGCAGAAGAACTTTGAATTATAATCTTAAAATAAATAACAACAGGTCAAGTGTTATTATTCTAAGATTATAATAAACTTCATTCCACATGCAACGGAAATTGTCTAGTAACAGCGTCACCTATTTCATATGACCACATCACAAAGTGCTATAAATCACTGGGAGGGAGGACTTGACATCAATATCCATCAAAAATTGTGTATCTGTGCTGATCACTGATATAAAATTAAGTTTTAAGATTTAAAAAAGCTGACGTAAATGATAACATAAAAGTAGTATCCGAATGCGGAAGTAATACTGTTCGTGAAATCGATACCAGAATTCTTACAAGTGCAGTTATTCTGGTGCACAATGGCTCTCTTGCGATTGTGACGCAACTCATGAGTAAGCCCATCGTAGTAAACAAGGAAGGATTATGCACGAGCCGTTGCATAAAGGAGTCTTTGTTGGAAACCTTCGACTGATAAAGGAACTCAAAATAAATCCCATATAGGTACATAAGTTATGAACTTATGACTTAGGTGTCACAATATAGTGAATGGTGCATGAAAGCGTGCCCTCGTACGCAGCGCGGGCGTCCACGTCTCTACAATCTAGTCATTTACAGCACTAGTGTACTAAAGACAACAGAAACTCTTCTGTGGTCAGATAATATGAGCATTCAATACGGTGCAAAGAGGTTCTTGATGTGCGACATCGATAATAACGCGTGTTCGGATTATTCCACTTTGTCCGACCAAGCATACCCACTGGTACGCTATGTTTGCTTCTTTAAGATAGCTTTACGACAGATTCGCTTTAAGACAGAAAATTGTGCAGTCGATTTTTTAATTTTATTTATTTATATTTAACACATTTTAGTGACAAATTATATAGTTTTTGAATGTGCTCATCAAGGATGCTTGCTTCTCGGATCAAGTGCTAAGCTACTGCGGCATTTAAACTCCTTCCAGGTAATAGGTACTTTTCCGCCCTACGACTTGAGAGTTGGCAATTTTTTATTGAAAAGGTCAGGATTATTGAAGTAATTCTGGAAAGTTTCAACTTTAGCAAACCGATAGTTTTTCCGAAAAAAATTTTTAAGGTTTAACATTTTGTACTGCCATTTTTGATGATATTTCGACCAGCCATCTCTTTTTTCCCTTATTGCGTTTAGTTACGCGTAGGCAAAGGTATTAGTTCTTATACAGCCACAGAGATTAACTTTTTTACACCCCAATTTAATTTGGAATCGAACCAGGGGACCTATTTTTGAATCGCTCTTTTCAACAGATTTTCGTTCGACATATGACTCAAATGTTCGAGTTAAGTCGTATCCGAATGCGCGAAAAAGAACGCTTCAATTCAAAAATAGGGCCCCTGCCCTTCTATTGTCTAATTTAAAAATCAATTGCAATCGCTTTCAGATGTAACACATTGAAGCTTCTTTTTGGGACCAATAAAAACTTACCAAAGAAATGCAGCAATGTGTCACATCCATCTGTCAAACGAAATCATTTAAAAATCTATCGCAATAGCTTTCGTTTGACAGGTGGATGTGACACATTGCTGCATTTCTTTAGTAAGTTTTCATTAGTGACAAAAAGAAGCTTCAATGTGTAACATCCTGAAAGCGATTGCGATAGATTTTCAAATTTGACAATAGAAAGGCAGGGAGCTAATTGTCTAATTTAAAAAATCTATTGCAATCGCTTTTGTTTGACAGATGGATGTGACACACTGCTGCATTTCTTTGGTAAGTTTTTATTTGTGCCAAAAAGAAGCTTTAATGTGTTACATTCTGAAAGCGATTGCGATAGATTTTGAAATTAGACAATAGAAAGGCAGCTTTATTCCTGTAGGTCCCACGTATAGGTCAGAAAGGACATCAGGCACATAAGACCTAAAAGTGTATAAACATAATTCTGTTATCTATAAACACTTTATGTTACTAGAATCATAAAACAGTAGCAACATTATTTTTTAACTTCTTCATTTAGCGTTAATTAATTATTGAAAAAAACAAAAGCATATCAATGAAACGGACATCATTGTTAGCGATTTCACAAGTCTCCCCTGAGTATATTTGTTCTGTGGCACAAGTGATTGCGCATTATAAAAAAAAGTCTGCCGGATGTCAGTCAACTCAACTGTCAAAAGCGTTTTGTTACGTGCGCCATATGCACAGATTTTCCGTTTGATCGGTTCCAATTCGTACATTGTGGTGCTAATCTGTATCACTAACGCAGCTAACGAAACGTGTTGTCGTGAAACTGGTGTTGCTATTTAGTGTCGGGGTTACCAAAAAATAAAACTTTCAAACGTAAATAACTCTTAAAACGTAAATCTTCGTAAAAATCTAAATATTTTCTATGACTTACTAATTACATGCCTACATTTTGAAAAAAACAGAAACGTTATACATTCTTTGGTTTTTTTCTATGGGACTCTGCCTGATATCCTTTAAGGCAAACGCAAAGCGCAGTGGAGCGTGAGCCTTAAATTTCGAGGTTATTTTTTTATAACAGACAACAGAAAAAAAATTATACGCCCAAAATCTTTTGACAGAAAAGAACACAAAAAAAATTAGAACTAAAGTAACCTAATGTCAAAATTTAATTTTAATTTTTTTCAAAAACTATTAGGGATTGCAACTCACCCTTCAGGGAACTTGCAACTCACCCTTCCCCCACCCCTCCCTCCCACCCTTGTTACCCCCAAATACTAATGCAACGGTCCATCTACAAAATTTTTACCTTCATAACTTCAAATAAAGTTTGAGGTTATGAATGTAAACATTTTGTAGACCTTGAATATCTCTGGAAGTATGTGTTTGCTAAAGGGGGGGTGGTTTTGGGGGGTAGGGGGACCAAACTTGCAAAATTTTACTATGACCAGAAAAAAAAACAAAACAATTTATTCAGCCAGGCTGCTACAAGCATTTGTGAAAGCCATCGGTTCGCAAACCCTAAGCGGAAGACATTGTAACAAGAAGAACCAACAAGAAGAACCGGCAAGAAACTCATCAAGGGCTGTATATACTTCGGGTAATGTCATTTTTAAGCATTTTAATTATTGATTTATGCTAAATCTAAATCTCTATTTTTCTAATATATCATTTTCATATAAATCTGCTTTTCTTATTTGAAGAGCCATTTAATCTTATTTCTTTTCTTTTTAGACCAGAGTTATTACAGTATGCTCAAAACTTGCGAACTCTCATGGGCACACAAACCCTAGTGGTTTTTGCTAATGAGTAATGTATAATATAATCTGTATTTATGTATGTCTTGAACAATAAATAAAATAAATAAAAAAATGGTTTGGTTCGATTCAAATTAAATTGGGGTGTAATAAAGTTAATATCTGTGGCTGTATAGAATACCTTTGCCTACGCGTAACTAAATGCAATAAGGGAAAAAAGAGATGGCTGGAAATATCATCACATCAAAAATGGTATTACAAAATGTTGACTTTAAAAATATTTTTCAGAAAAACTATCGGTTTGCTAAAGTTGAATCTTTCCAGAATTACTTCAATAATTGCCAACTCTAAGTAGTAGGACGGAGAAGTACATATTACTCGCAAGGAGTTTAAATGCCGCCGTAGCTTAGCACTTGATCCGAGAAGCAAGCATCCATTTGTTAACTTACACCCAGGCACCAACCAGGGTTCTACTTTCCATTAGTTGGTCTCGAATTTGGGGGTGAAAGGGAGGGGGGGGACTCCCTTACCCCCCTCCTAAAATTTGGGAGTTAGGAAATGGATACTTTTTTTTTAAATGAATTTTCAATTTCCCCGTCGTAGACTTAAAAGTAATGATAACAGCCAAATTACTGTTATTTTTCGGCAATTAAAGATAGGGAAGGGGAGGGGGAAGGGAAACAACTCCCTCCTCCAATCCCCATCTGCCGGTGATGCCTAGTTTTCGAGAAGTATTATTTTGTGTAAATATAACCTCAAAACAAAAAATATGGAAATTAAGCAGGGGAGGCTAAAAAAAGGTGGGGAGAGGGAAGGGGACGTACATACAAAATTTCGCACGTAAAAAAAGTCGTTTCTGGCGCTTCGCCGGCCGCTGCCGCGGCACGCTCGCTTCGCTCGCTCGGCTTGCGCGCTGGGTTCATGTACACCTAACATGCTCGTCGCTACGCTCCTCGCACCTATCACGTGACCTGCGGTCTTTGGTCACCATTACAATGATTTAGCAGTG
This sequence comes from Agriphila geniculea, assembly GCA_943789525.1. Classification (NCBI taxonomy): domain Eukaryota; kingdom Metazoa; phylum Arthropoda; class Insecta; order Lepidoptera; family Crambidae; genus Agriphila; species Agriphila geniculea. Next base: position 7,853,233 of record OX038879.1, on the reverse strand, counting down.
CTACCAACCTAGTGCGCCGCCATTAAACGTCAAAAATGACGACACTGGTCTAATTTTAGACAAATTCTCAATTTTCAGAAATTTATATCTCGCTTATTATTTGGTTCCTAACCATAAAATTTGGTATTCGTGTTCCATATCATTAGTTCTTTACATAAAAAAAAATATGAACTCAAAATTTGTGACCAACTAAAGGAAAGAAGAGCCCCAACCAGCATTGGGCTATGTGGTGGGTAAAATGGCCCATCCTCCTCGTTAAAAAAGGCTTAGATCCAAGAGACAAGTTCGATGCGGTTTGGTCCAGTGTGCCTCAGCAATGGGGAGATTCAAAAGCCTCAGTCATGATGAAATGCTTCGAGGAAGTATTGTTTTAAATCAATTAAACTAAATTATCTTTTCCAGATGAAAAAATGTTCAAAATTTATTGAAAAACTACTTGTGCTACTATGTTATGTATGTCATATGGTAAAGCCAATTTCAATTCAACAGTTTACAAAGGAATAATGTCGGAAATTGTTCCCAATTCATGCCAAGATACATTCAAAAAAGATATTATCTACATGCATTTGTTATTGACTACACTTACCTCCGAAGAGATTATTGAAGAAATCAGGAGACCACGAAACGGAATACTTTGAATACAAATCAATCAGTCCTTGGGAGCCAGCCAGCCAATGCCAAACGTACGTATGATGGAGATTTTACATGAACTTAATCTTAAAAATTACACTATATTTACAACATCAACAGGGAATAAATTAACTAAATCAGTAAAATAGTAGTCCACTGGAGCAAATATTAACGATTTAGTAAGGTTTGTTAAGACTAAAAAACAGAAAAATTAAAATTTTAATCAGTACAATACCAAAAAATTATTTGACAGGAAACTTTTTCTTTTGCCTGCCACAGAATACATAATAGTGCCTTGCTTTGCTTGCTACCGTCTACGTATTGTTGTATGGTCTGTGCTTGCTACATAAATCCCTGTTTACATGAGTCAAGCGATTAAGTAGTAGTAACTAAATGGACAACTTAATTTTAAGTTTTTAGTGAATAAAGTCGTTCACACGGGTTCACCGGACTTTAAACACTAAAGGTCATGGCACACCATAACGGCACCGCAACTGCACAGCAACAGCATGGCGTCACCTCGAAATTAGGCTACGGCTAGCCGCATGCTCACCGTAAGCACGTGGACGGCTTGCCGTAAGCGCGCGGACCGTCCGCGAGGTGTAAGCTTGCATACCGCGCGCCAGCCGCGAATGCAAGCTATTTTGCATACGATGTTGTTTCGCTGGCGACTCGGAGTCAGCGCGCAGGCCGCAGTTAGCACGCGGTCGGCGCGCGGTAAGCACGCGGTTGGCGCTCGGCAAGCGCGCATACAGCGAGCCGGCTGTGAGTCGAGTCGTATGGTAGCGGTAAGCGGCGTCAGTTGGCTTTTTCTTATTGACATTATGAAATATATTTTACGACACATGATTTAAAGCTCTAATTTAAATGACAAGTTAATTGCTGGGTTGGAGCGGTGCTGTTGTGGTGCCGTTATTATACCATGACCTTTAATCAAATTAAATCTGTTTTTTTTAAGGAGCAATCAAGAACTTTTTCGTAAATTAGACACAAAAACATCCATATGCAAAATAAAGTTAAATGACATTTGTCAATTTTTTGGATAGTTAACGTCAGAGCGTTTTTCATGATCGATTTTGATGGTTAAAAAGTAGCAACGCTCGCTCTGACGTTTAGAACGGTAAAGTTGCCGAACGTCACGCCACCGCTCTAAAGCTGGGTCTCCACCAAAGAAAAATTGCCAACTTTTGTGTTGTCAACACGTGTTGGTGACAAAAGTTTTTGTAATTACTTCGTGTTAGCAACCAAAATTGTTAACAATTGTCGGAAACCATGTTTCCTTTTTTAGCGGTAACATCAAAGGAATACGCTTGTTGCAGATATTTTTTCGCTCTGTGGAGACGCCTTGTTTGGAACATTAGTTGTTAAAAAACATGTCTGTCGCGACCGCGACGAATACGAACGACGTGTACGAACGAATTAACAGATACGTTGATTGATTTATTTCGCATACAAAGAGTACTATGGGACTCAACTAGTCCAAACTATAAACTCCAAACTAAATTAGTTTTTACGTCCCTCCGTGTACTTTTCTATGTTTGTGGCTTGGTCGTACCCAATAAATATAATTTAGCTTGCGTTTTTAGCACAAAATAATAAATACAGCAGCTGCTTGCATAATATCATCGTCGTTTGAAGACATTTCAGTTAACAACAAGCTATCTCCAACATCCTGCACGCGTAGCATGAGCACACGGGACTCTTGTCTACGAAGACTTGTCGTCTCGACCTTCTCGATTGCTGAGCACAGTTTGACAGACAGGTGGGACTCGTTCTCAGAATTTCGAAACCTTTTAATGTCTTTTAATAAAAAAAGTTAATTTTAAAGGTAATCTTTTTATTTCAACACCGATAAACGTCAAAATTATCTAATTAGATCCGAAATAATTTAGTTTAAACATGATTCTAATTTTTTTTATAAGTTCTAAGATAAAGAGGCACTCAAGAAAGCGTTCTCTTCCGTAGACAAGCTCTCTCGAGTTCGAGAAGAATAATATTGCCAATAGAAAATAATTACTTTATTTCTCATAAAGCACCGTTCCTTTCTATAGATTTCACAACGCTAAACTCTTAAAACTAATTAAATATAGCTGTATGGATATAAATTCGTTTGCCTTTCTTTTATTGAGAGTATTTTGAAAAGATAACACAGACTACTAACGAAGTTGTTAATTTAGTAATCTGTGTAAAATGACGAGAAAATTACGAAATATTAAAATCAACGTATGAAAATAATTTTAATTTAAGTTTTTAAGGAATAAAATATAAACACGGATAATTTAGATTTATTTTTATTGCGAAATTTAGATTCATATAAAATAAAATACGTAGAAAACTATTTCGAATCTTCTTATTAGTCTGTGATTCTTTCTCGACCTTCTCGACTACTCAAAGGGTGGTAGACAAGTTTCTCTGATTCAACTGTCAAATTAATGTCAGTTGAAGAGAAAAGCTCGTGTTTGTCGACTTTTGACATTAGGCCACGACAAAGAACAATACGAGTCTACTAGTTCTAAATGCGAGCATGAGTATCTCGATCTCAACCCGACAAAAGTGACATTTCGGTGTAGACAAGCCATTGTTCTGTGAGTCGAATCTTATCTCGATGTTGGTCATGCTACGCGTGCTGGTGGAGACAGCTTGTTGTCAACTAAAATGTTTCTCAAATTGTTGGCGACTCGGTGTGGACACAATGGTAACAAATGTTGGTGATTTTCTGGAGAGTTGGAAACACAAAAATTGCCAACGATTTCGGTGGAAACGCACCTTAATGTTTGGCACATTGTTAAAGCGTGGCACTTGGATTGGAGCGTAGGTTCTGAACGCGTCCTATAGTGGCGGCGGCGGCCCAACAACATTGATCAGTGGGCTGATTATGTAATTTTGTTGCAATCAATTGTGTTCTCATTTTGTGTTCTCATCAAAAATCAGGACAAAACTGATGGATCGTCGGGACGCGGGACAATTTCATCCAAATCGGGACTGTCCCAGCAAAATCGGGATGGGTGGCAAACCTATTCCCCATTCTTGATTGTAATCGCAGTTACATTGCTGCCTTAGATATAATGAGACAACTATCTTACTTAAAGCAGCAATGAAACTGCGATTACAATCAAGAATGGGGAACAGGGTTGCCACCCATCCCGATTTTGCCGGGACAGTCCCGATTTGGATGAAATTGTCCCGCGTCCCGACGATCCATCAGTTTTGTCCTGATTTTTGATGAGAACACGCAATCAAAATCAGTGTTGATAAAAAATGAGTCGAAATATTTAAAAGCATAAAAGACTGCAAGTTAAATGCCCTATTTTGCTTTGTATCTCGTTAAGAATACCGCCTTCGATGTTGAGCGAGTATTTCCCATATGACGCTCGGTTGCGCGGAAAAAATTAAAAAAATTAAAGTCTCTTCGACTTCAGTAGAATGGAAATTATACCTTTGCCACCACCTGTCACAACCACAACATGGTATTAAAAAAAGTTTCAATACAAAATGTCAAAACTTTTTTTTTAATACTTGTTGTGGTTTTGGCAGGTAATCGCAAAGGTATAATTTCCATTCTGCTGTTACTTTCGTACATGTGTGAACAAAGTCAATAAACAGGGCCCTATTTAATAACGTGACAATTTGTAAATTGTCGCGACAATTTGGTTTACATTGTGGTGTAGCTATGAGTAGTTTATTCTATTTTCAAATCGATTCACGCAATGGATATAAAAATGTCATGACAGGTTACAAATTGTCACGTTTATTATATAGGGCCCAGACCCCGAATTACGTAAGTCTGTTCCTAACAATTCTCGATTGAAATCACAGTTCCATTGCTGCTTTAAGTAAGATAGTTGTCACATTGGTTCTTACTAAAGCAGCAATGTTACTGCGATTTCTGTCAAAGTTGATTGCAACAAAGTTAGATAATCAGCATACAGGTCATCCGAAAAACGAATGCATACATTTTATATGAGATACGTAAAATATGACTTAGAAACATAAAATATTGACTGTATATGGCAAAGGAAATTAATAAACTATGTTCCATACTGTTATCGTCGTCGATAAACGAATAAATGTAGCGAAATTTGGTTTTAGAGAAATGTGTGGCAATATCTTATTTACCTGTGAAAAGCGTGATTACTTGGATTGTTTCTTTTTGTCACATTACAAATTACTTAGAGCACAAGACACCATGGCTCCATACCTTTATTTTAAATTCTAATTAAGATTATCAAATATTTTAAGCAAATCGTGATTGCTCCTTTGCAAGGCGGGCCGCTAGGGCCTCTTACTGTAAAAAATATTGGCACATGTAAAAAATATTGGCAAATATTGATCCTATTTGTCTCTTTTTTACATATACCGTGTCCGTATGATGTTAACTTCTCTTTTCCACGCTCTGTTGGTCTTCTTGAGAGCAGCGAAAATTTTTCTATGTCTATGGTGCGTACACACAGAGGGCCTAGTTCGAGTTGTTTCTCACCTCACTTTGCGACGGAAATATACTATTGTGTTGTGTTGTGTCGTGGTGTCGCGACACTGTACGTATTGGTTTCATACATTTAGTATAGTTAGAAACACATTATTACAGTGTGTCGTGTCGACACAACACAACACAATAATGTATTTGTAACCATACTTAATGTATGAAACAGATACGTACCGTGTCGCAAACTCGCGACACGACACACAACACAACATAATAGTATTTTTCCGTCTTTACATTTGTTCTATTCGAAGCGGCAGAAAAAGCGATAAAACGTCGAATAAGCGATCGCTTACAAATGAATAAATTAAATTAAAAAAACATGCATTATTTTCGTGGGTCGGGCGGTGCATAGTGCTATTAGTTATTGTTTTATTTAGCAAGAAGTTAATAAAATCGTTGTTGAACACATTCTCTTTGGTTATTTCCGAATAAGTTCTTTTATAAAAATAAATCCTTTTTAATCACTAGTCGCGTCATACATATGTCATTATCTTCAACTACAAGCTTTCACAAAATTTATTGACAAACCTGCTGTAAGACTGTGATTATTCAAGAATTATTCTCAACAAATTACATTATCAAAATGAAGTACCTAATAATCTAAAATGCCTTCAGAAACTCCATGCATTTGTAGTACTCCGAGCGACTGTCAAGTAAGCTAAACTTAATTAGACCCAAAATAAAATTTCGATTGTCTTTAGTAATAAATCCAACCCAAAAGAATGAACTTTTATGCGGCTCCACACGTTGGCCACATTATTGTCGAATTCATTCTTAAAGCATACAGAACAATTCATTGTACGTTGCCGGTTTTGTAACAAATACTTCAAAGAGTTTCTTTCAAATGCATTAACGAACGATACACTGGCCAAGATATGGATCAAAGTGTGGAGCCAAGCCAATACAAGGTCATAATATCATAAAGAATGGACGCTGTTAAAGTTTCTTGCGTCCATTGATCTTGTCGGCTAAAGCGGCGTCCCCACTAGGGCCTTGCGAGTTTTTACAAGTACCCACTTGCGAGGTTCAGCCACGCGGCTAGGCCTCACGGAGCCGTGCGGCCCTTGTGGGGATGCCGCTTAAGGATGTCCTGAATGCATTGACTCATTTAACTAGGTAGGTACTAGGTACCAGTGGCGAGGGGTCCATACAAGCCGATTCCCATCGGCTTCCCTTTGAGAAATCCCTGAAATACCACCCCATAGATCCACCATGCAGATTATAACATGTCATTAACTATTGTCGCAAGTTTGTGAGGAGATTACATGGACAGTATTATTGCTTCATTATTTTAAAGCGCCTACAATTATTTCCATAGCAAATCTCGTCAAGGAAAGCCGATTTTGTTTAGCTTAATGTTTACACGGCATCTGGCGTGGTTGCCATGGTAATCAGACCTTTGTTATTACTCTGTCTCTATCGCACGCACGCGTGCCTTTCGCTTAAAAAACTCTGGATATAAGCTATGGCAGACCGGCTTCCATTTTCCATCTCTTTCTATTTCAAGCGATTTCACGTTTCCCTTCTCTGTCTATTACGAGTATACGCGAATGAAACGAAATGACATCCGAGTGAAATAACATTGCGAAATTAAAAACTATGAGTGATACAAGAAAGTATATCGCGACTTAGACTTTTTAACTTAGTTGTATAATATGTTCGGCATGTTTCGGGTAGTGCGATAGTCGTTGGTGATCGGAAATTAATAAATAATAATTAGTACCTGTCCGCCATTATTATTGTTTATGTGCGTGTTTGGAAAGTGATAAGTTTTTTGCAAAATAGTGAATTAGTGAGTGAGAATCGATACTTTTCGCAGGTTTTGTTTATTTTATTGTGTTTATCTTATACCGATTTGTTCATTGCGGTAAGTTTTATTTGCCATAATGGCTTTAATTCATATGGAGTGTTGTTTACCTGTCTACTTACTTACCGATAAAACTTTGTTTTCCAAACTTAGTTACGAAGTTATAGTTACGTTAGCAACATGGTTTTTTAAAAATTTTAAATATCAAACCTACATCTTTGTACGAAAAATATACGTGGGTGACAGGCAGTTGCAAACTCAATAAAATGATTTGTTTACCATGTTTATTATTTTCTGATTCCAACTCAGTATGGAATAGCACGGGCTAGACACTGTCACTATCTTATCAGTGCTTTTTTGAATGAAAATAAGGCCTTAACTTCTGAAGAAACGCTTGAAGCTTGCATCACGCGGTGGTGTTTTTTTCGGCTTACCTTCGCGATATTTCGACCCCTCGCCACTGCTAGGTACTCCCCCCCCCCCCCAAAATCGCACACGTCAAATAGAAAAATCTTCTAAAAATTTACAAAATAAATAAAGGAATTAGGCCGGCCACACACAGACGTAATCACGTAACGGAATCTCGCAACGGAATCACGCAACGTGATTCCGTACGTACCACCACACACAGACGTTTTTTTTCGTTCGGAATCACGGCTCAGTCAGGCGCCAGACTTTGATGAGTGAACATTGAGCGAAGGTGAATTATTTTGACTTTTAATGAATAATTGAAGATGAATAATTATAGACTATTTATTATTAATATTACGCTTAGGTCAATTCAATTGTTTTCGGTTTTTTTTTTAATAAAATAGACCTAATAACTTAAGCCGGGTCCATAGCTCGTGTTTTGCTCTACACAATCAACAAAAAGATCTACACAAAACATTGTTTCGCGAAACATTTTTGTGTAGAGAAACAATGTTTCTGCTTTCCATGCCTGGTGGAAAACACGTACACAAAACATTTTGCGCGGGTCGAGGGGCAGGGTATTGTCATAGGCCAGCCACACACACGCAATAATATTGGCCACAATAATTTTGAACAATATGATTTAACACTGAGGCTAACCGCAAAAAAAAATTGCGATTAGCCTCAGTGTTATTAAAAATTTTATCTTTAAAAATCATTTAAAAAATTTTTCAATTGAACCAGGTTTTTCAAAATTTTTCGAAAAGGCAAGAAAAAGAGATATAACAGTTATAACAGTTACGAAAAATGATCAAAATGTAACAATTTTTTTTTGTTACCGATGCAAAGTAAATATTGTTTTTTATTTTTAGAAGACTTAAAAATTCACCATTCAAAACTTTTTTTGAAAATTATTAAGGTTGTGACTTTGATAGAACCTAGGACTGTGTATAACTATTTGCACAGTAGATACTTATTAGGTAAAAAAACCGGCCAAGTGCGAGTCGGACTCACGCATGAAGGGTTCCATACCAAAAAACGGAAAAAATACGTTTGTTGTATGGGAGCCCCCCTTAAATATTTATTTATTCTGTTTTTAGTATTTGTTGTTATAGTGGCAACAGATATACATCATCTGTGAAAATATCAACTGTCTAGCTATCACGGTTCATGAAATACAGCCTGGTGACAGACAGACAGACGGACAGCGGAGTCTTAGTAATAGGGTCCCGTTTTTACCCTTTGGGTACGGAACCCTAAAAACTAATGTCTATTCTGTGTAAGTTGTTTTAAAATATTTCAATTCCAGCTACTTTTAGTGAAGCCTAATAGTTTATGCATTTTTACATTTGCAAAAGTTACATTTTCAGATATACCTGAAACTTTGGTCACTTTTAAGTTTATTTCATACATTTTCGAGTCATGATAAGTAATAGGCTAACATAAAATGCTAAATTGGCAACACTGAAGTTTTGTCTACTCAAGCCATGCAATCGCTGTAGACGGCGTGTGTAGAGAAACATGTTTCGCGAAACAATGTTTTGTGTAGATGTTTTTGTTGTGTAGAGCAAAACATGCGCTATGGACCCGCTCTTAGCAAAATAATTAAAAAGTAGGCCAAAAGTCTGGTATCCAGAGCTGTAATAAAAAAAGTAGCATTCCGTACGTACGGAATAACGGTTGTGTGTGGCGACCAATACAAAATCTATGGGAGGCTTGCGTTCGGAATGACTTTTTTCCGTGCGTGATTCCGAATGCACGAGCCCTCATGTGGAATTCCGCTTAGTGACCCAGTCCAAAATATCAGGCTGCGACCGTGCCTGGTGGTGATGCGGTGCAGGAGGAACGATACACGGTAATAACACGGTCATGGTCGGTATAAAAAACGATAGTTATCGATAGCGAAAACAATTGACAACATTTCAAAATTTTTAGGTACATGTTTTTATGGATATAATGAAAAATTATCGTTTTTTAGGCAACACGTATTTTTTCTTTTCCATTTATTTTCATACATTACTGAGATATTAATTAATAAAAAACGATTTATTCTAAAAGGACGTAAGTACAAGATATAGGTAAAATATAAGCGATTCCTTTGCCTTGCCTCTTAAAACGTCAATTAAAAAAAAAATTGTCCTTGATGTGAATTGTGATGTCCATAGAGATGTAGGCACGCTAATTTTTATATCGATAATAATGGTATTTTTGTTTCATGTTTCATAATAAATAAGAAACATAATAACAACTATAGTAACCCCAATAACAACTTTAGTAAATTATTGTAGTACCTTAAGGGGTAGGAGTAAATTTCTAAGAAGAGGTGGGTCATTTTACTTTCAATATCGCTTTCTCAAAACAGTTTTAACTAAAAGCCCCCATCCAAAGTAATATCGAAGCGATGTTGTGATTGAGAAGTGCGCTATACGCGATGTATAGTTCTGTCCCTATAACAAAACAACATCTCTTTGAGGTTGCTATAAGAGCTCAGAGTATGACCTCTGGTAACTGCCCCCCTACACAAATGGCCAACATTCTATACGTTTGAACCAGGGATTGAAATACCGTTAAAAAAAATAACGATAAAAAAATAACGTTAAAAATACCATTAAAACATATTATCGGTAAATTTACTGGTAAAAATAACGTTAAAAATATTTTACCGGTAAAATTAACGTTAAATATAGCGTTAAATTTAGTACCGGTAAAATTATCGGTAAAAAATTAACGTTATTAACTGGAATAACGTAAATTTTAAAATTAACGTTAAATTAACGTTATTTCAGTAAATAACGTTAAATTTAACGTTATTTATTGACATAAGGTTAATGTTAAAATTAACGGTAATAAGAGTAAAAATTAACGTTATATTTAAAAATAACGTTAACATTCCCTGGTTTGAACGCTTACTATTAAAACTTTAAAATAAGCAGTAAACTATAAAATTACGTGCCGTAAGCTTGACAATTTCATAAAATATGTATTGCGAAGTTTGTGATTTACATAAGTTTGCGACATGTGATTTAATCATCTATTGCTCATATTTAAGCTTTAAAAGTAAGCGTAGCGTTCAAACGAATAGAAAGTTGGCCATTTGAGTAGGGGGGCTGGTATCCCTAAGAACTTTCTCGAATGTCCATGCAGACAAAGACAAGGAAATAAAAGAACAGGTGAAATGACAGTGTTTATTATTTGAAGGCTTTTTTAACTCTTTTAAGTTGTCGCTGCAAACTAGTAATCATTGCTTCATGTCGACATCACGCAGGCTCATTACATTTTTGCGGTATGTTGGATATCGACTCCTAAAACAAAGAAATTGAGCTTTTAATAGTATCTACATACAAAACATTAAGTTGAAACTGATTTGAGTTAAATTGAATTAAATAACTTGATTATCATTTATTTAAAAGAAAGATGTGCCAGGCTAGCCAAGCCATGTGATGGTTTTCTACTTTTTGTTCGCATCAAACATAAAGTACCTTAGAAAGTACGATAAATATATCAATATCGATATAGAAATGCACATCACTATGCGAAAAAACACACTTCAAAGACCTGTAATAAACAGATCTGATATTTGCAAAAATCGACAGAGAAGTGGACACAAACGACTATTTTCACAAATTATTAGTATATTATAATAGTTTCAGGCTATTTACATGACATAAAAAAATGAAATCAATATTATGAACTCACCGATTAAACGATAATATCTATTGATTATTTTCTTATGTTCCTGTGGGTGATTTCCAGCCCTCAATCACACAAAACATAATGTCACAGGTAACGCTTAAGTATCACAAACGATGCTACGACTTTCTTTTGATTTTCTTACAAGAATACTTTAAAAATATCTAAATTTTATTGAACATAGAAATACACTCGAAAGACATTTAGTCATTATTATGACATTTATGACTTATGACAATTGATTTTTTCAGTGTTGCCAGATCAGATTTTCACACTACCCTATACTGGGTCTCAATTTACCCTGGATCACAGAATAGATATAATATATAATATAAATAAATAATAATAAATAAGTACTACCGTACAGAAAGGACACTCTCCGCCCAACCTTACATGTACATGGAAGAATTGTTTGTTGATTTATAAAGAAAGAAATAGGTAGTGGAAAGAAATATTTTTCTTGTATTTAATTATACTAATCGGGTAATGGGTATGCTGTAATTTCAATTTCGGGATTTAAAATTACTCGAAAGGGGAATGTGTCGTCTCTTAGTGCCGGATATTTTTTACCCTAAATCTAGGGTAAATAACCCTAAGCTGGCACCACTGTTTTTTTTTAAATAGAAGGCAAAGAGACTCAACTCAAACTCCCTATATGGACTAGATTTTAGATTTTTTTAATTTACGTAAAAAATACTGATCTAAAAATTATGAAAAAAAAATATATGAGCTTAGAACACTAAAATCTCGAAATGGTTTTCTAATTTTAGTACTTTCTCAAAATGAAATGTTGTCAATTTGCCTTTTGCCTTGATTTGCCCGCCTTCACGAACAAACGCGTTGTTAGATAAACAGACGGGGCATGGCGGCCGACATACCGGTAAACTGCAAAGATTTCTATGTGTATACTACACTAGATATGCTGGTCAGCACCGCAAAATTGCTCATAGAGTTACGGTGCATGATCAACAACTCATTTAGTCTATTGCGAGCCACAGTGAGGAACAGTTGATGGCCCCGAAGGTTGTAGTCGGCAAACTAACACTTAAATCGATTAGTGTGAACAATAAAACATTGTTATTATTTACCTGCGATTTTTTTTTCTACGTCTTTTCATGTTATTTTAGGTAATCAACTCTATTATTTCTTGATTTCCGACAAAACAATATTAAATTTATAAATGACACATTATGGCGTAACTGATAACTGCCATCTTAATATTGACATTTCTTTTACTCTTAACTAGAAATATTATAGAGCAAGCAGTACTACCGAATCGCTGTCAAAGATTAAGAAAATTATTCAAACAGATGTGCACTTAAAATGTGGAAAGAGGTTTCTACTATTTAATGTTATACCAAATTTCTCAGAAGAGCAAATTCACCTTGATGTAAATAACAAATGAGTAATTTCAACGTGTTTTGTGTTTGTATTTTGTTTCATTCTGTCATAAAATGAAAATTCAGAAAATTTCAACTAATTTTTAAATTATTTTCAAAAGGTATTATCACAGATAATATAATACTATACTAGTGTATTATGCAAGATAACAAGACTCTAAACATCTATTTGCAACATTAGAGGTTGCAATTACTTTGAACGCTAAACCACGATGGCGATGGTATGAGGGGATGTTTAGATTTATCAAGTATCGCTCACCTTACGTCGCTTTTTCAGGTCGATGACACAACTTTGAAAACCAAAGAATAGGTACTCACTGGCTAAGCTGCCTGTTGATTTTCACTTAATTTAGATTTTTTTGATAAACACACACAGCGGCGAGCGCGCACGTTACAGCTTGGCAGGCTGATTATCTAACTAGAAACCGCCTAGCGACCGGTCTCGTTTGACAGATAAATGTGATACATTGCCACTTTTTTGGGGTATAAAAAAACATACCAAAGAAAAGTAGCAATGTATCATATTCATCTGTGAACTGAAACCGGTCGCTAGGTGGTATCTAATTAGATAATCAGCCTGCCGGTTTTTGCTAGCGACTCACAAAACTTCACATGATAGCCACGTAAGGGTGGGTACTCACTTAGGTTCGCGAACCTCCGCGCTCCGCGAACCTAGAACAGTGATCCATAGCAAAAACAAATATTTTTACTTTGGCTACAGTGTGTGCCTGTGCGAACCAGCTTCGCATACGAGTTCCCTCACGTACACACCTCGGCGCCCTGTTTCAGCAGAGGATAAACGATATTTTCGGTGCAGGTTCGCGGAGCGCGGAGGTTCGCGAACCTAAGTGGGTACCCACCCTGACGTGACAGCCGACGTCAGAGGTACATTCGGAAATTAGTAGTGGGAGGACAAAAGGATGAGGTATTGATTTTAGGCTGCAACAGTATGTAAAAGTTTTCGTTGTACTGAAAACTTTATGACGTCACAGTTTCTACCCCCACCATTTGAATGCATCGATACCACATTTTCGTATTTTCGTGATGACTTGTGCGAAAACTAACCTCAAACCCTATATTACCGCTCTGCTAATATAAAAATAGCATTGTGAATGCCTTAAATCTACCCAAGTAACAAAATTTGGTACTATAAAAGTCCTGAGAACGCTTTAGGACGTGCTAATTAGTTTAATGATAAGCAATATAATGGTATTGTAAACCTTTACAGAACCCCAAATAGGCCCTAGTTTTATCACTGATTAATTCTATAAACATTACATAAAGCCTCTCACGGTAATAAATCAGCTCTATACTTGAAAACCAAAACATGTTTATAGTGCTATTTTGATCTTTTTATCACACTATTCACACTATTGTTCGCCATTTTGTTCATGCTGTGCTCATGTCATCGTGAGTGTTCCCCAAGAAAACAAAATGTCATTCGCTATTACAATTTGTAATACAAAAGGACATTCTACAAAACATCACCTTTGATCGACCATTGACCGTAACTTCACCGTAACTTGCACTTGCGAAAATAATTGTATCGATAAAATCACTATGCTGATTTCAAATTTGACAATGCGCCCTCATAATTTTCGTGATTTAATTAAATTTAAATTTATAAAATAAGGACTCGTCCCGACTGTGGCTGCTATAGTACACATTGGCTCCAGCCGTGCTATCAATGTGCTATCGTGGCATAAACAGCAGCCATATTTTCATCGAAAACGGATTAGTCCATTAATTATTCATTTTAGTGCCTTTATCTCACGCTTTAGTCAGGTAGCAGTAACACAAAAAGTTTAAGTTATTTAGCAACTGCACCAGAAGTCGCTATGTTACTATTTAGTACCATAAAAGAGTTTTCATGTCTTTTACAGAACTAGCCCCATAGCGATGTTGAGGGAGCATTTAAGAAGCTAAACCGTGACATAATGGTTGTGCAAAGTACTTTTATAGTGCAGATTGATTCTGTAATATTGTTTTCGATACTGCTACAACACTAGTACTGTAAAAGTTATTTTGACGCAATATTAGTGCAAAATAGATACATAAAAGTGACAGTTAAGTCGTCTATAGTACTAAATAGTACTATAATCGCTTTTTTCTTATCTATTACAGTGCAACACTTTAAAGATTCTTTTGTATGTCCTGGAAGTGTTCTAAGAGCTGCACCATAGAACTTAAATGCTCTTTAATATTATAGAACCAAAACGCTCTGCGGAAAACCTTTATAGCACAAGCAGTCACAACGGTTACCATTTAAGGCCTACTATATCACTGTTTGGTGATAAAACCCCTTGGTTATAGAAACTTTTGTTACTTGGGTAAAAATTCAATAATAATTATTTGTCTTTTTAGGTTTCCGTACCCAAAGGGTAAAAATGGGACCCTATTACTAAGACTCCGCTGTCCGTCTGTCTGTCTGTCTGTCTGTCACCAGGCTGTATCTCATGAACTATTTCAACTAGCTAGATAGTTGAAATTTTCACAGATGATGTATTTCTGTTGCCGCTATAACAACACATACTAAAAACAGAATAAAATTTAAAGGGGGCTCCCATACAAGAAACGTGATTTTTTTTGCTGTTTTTTGGTACGGAACCCTTCGTGCGCGAGTCCGACTCGCACTTGGCCGTTTTTTTGGTATGATTTTATCATACTCTTATAAAAAAAAATAACAGTAGAAGAAATCTGTTATTCATTTAATTTTTGTATCTTGAGGAATTTAGGTAGACACAATATTATTACAATACAATAAATGAGTACCTACATAATTATTAAATTTTATTATTAAAAGTTTTATACCTAAGTACTCTCAGAGTCCAACAAGAAAAAGGCAAAGAATACGTTAGTGTCGCATCTGCAACACTCAACCTATTCCTTGCACATTTCCCCTCTCCCGCCCCCCAATACCTCAGCCCGCGCACGTCTGCGTTGTGAGACAATTTGTATTTTGACCAGCATGTCTAGTGTAGTATACACATAGAAGTCTTTGGTAAACTGGGGTGATTGGCAACTGGGTGGTGAAAACAACAGTTTCGAGAAAAAAGAAACAAATAATAAAAATTGCCTTATTTATCATGTTGATTGATTTAATGTTATTAGAAATAATTAAATTAGCTTAATTTTTTTAAGTACGTAACACTTTCTTTTGACAGTGTTCTCTATTTTCGCTGCAATTTCGTCTTCAAAGTTTGTCGACCGACATGTGATATGGCTACATTGACATCGTAAAAAAAATTTTCATGTCAGTGTATGGCTATCACAGGTCGACAAACTTTGAAAACGAAATTACTGAAAATTAGATAGGTAGTGAAAAACTTTGCAATTATCAACCACAGAAACTATGATAACCAGAGGTGCAATTGCGTAAGGTAATTGTATTCATTTGACAGTTCATATCATATTCCATCGGCTGCAATTTGTATGGGATGACATATATTATGATAAAATATGAATTGTCAAATGAATACGATTGACTATACGCAATCCACTAGCTGTTCCTTTATGTTAAACTAGTTTAAGCCCGCAACTTCGTCCGCGTGGATATTAGAGAAAATCCTTAGGGAACTTTTATCTAGGATCCAACCAGCCGTTTTCACGCAATTAGGCCCCTTCAAGGGTTGAATTTTGAAAAACGCAAAGACGCGTATTTAATTATTTTCAATCTTCAGCCTAAATACAAAATTTGATGATCCTAGCTTTAGACTCCTCCCTACTCCTAGGCTGCTGAGGGACTTTCATACAAACTTTCATGCCTTGTTTCATCCCATTAAGGATGGAATTTTCAAAAATCCTTCCTTAGTGAATGCCTACACTCTATGAGGTGTCTGTGTGTAAAATTTCAAGTCTCTAGGTACAGCGGTTTGGGCTGTGGGTTGATAGATCAGTCAGATGTTAGGGTCAGATGTAGGAAATATCCCTTTTATATCCCTACTATTATTATAAATGTGAAAGTTTGAATGCATTACGCAAAAACGACTGAACGGATTTGAATAAAATTTTATTGCGGTCAAAGGTTCCCTAGGAATTTTTCAAACGTCAATGAACTGTTGCAAATGACCCCTTATGGGAGGTGATTCACAACAGGCCATATTTTAGCGAATATCCTGCTTATTTCAATTTCATTCCTTTTGGGATGAACAACAATAATAAAGGCACTCGTAAAGTTCATAAGTTATTTTTGACATGCAATAAAAATTTACAAAGTTGTAAACTGAGTTTCATTGAAATCGGCCCAAAAATAAAAAAAATTGGCCGCCATCTTGGATTTTTAGTATTTTAAAAATTGCGTTGTTATTTTTATGTTGAAATAGTACCAAAAACCGAGTTTTATCGAAATCAGCCCACAAAAAAAAGTTGGTCGCCATCTTGAATTTTTATAAAATTTCAATATTGCGTTATTTTCTCGTCAAAATAATACCAAAAACTGAGTTTCATTGATATCGGCCCAAAAACAAACAAGTTGGCCGCCATCTTGGATTTTTAGTATTTTAAAAATTGCGTTGTTATTTTTATGTTGAAATAGTACCAAAAACCGAGTTTCATCAAATTCGGCCCACAAACAAAAAGTTGGCCGCCGTCTTGGATTTTTTATTTTTTCAACATCGCGTTGGTATATTCATGTTGAAATAGTACAAAAACCGAGTTTCATCGAAATAAGCGCACAAACATGAATTTGATTATTAATATTAATATTACCGTCTCGCCTGCGACCTCTAGCCATTTCAATAGAACAATTTCGTTTTTTGGAAATCTGAAATGGTCTCAAAAAGAGGCAAAGCTTGTTATTTTTACTTGTTTTATAAACCGACCGACCACCGATAAACCGACTATTGAACTAAAATGTATTGTTTTATAAAAATACATTTTAGTTCAATAGAGAACCGTAGTAAATTCGGCTTTGTAAATTAGTTGTATTATTTGTTCCTGTGTTAGAGATTGTTTATGCCTTTTTTTGTGGCAATAGAGTTAGACTATTTTGCTACAGGGTTTCGTTCAGAGGCTTAGAGTGTCGGTTGTTTGGTTGTTTTTAACTCACTCTAAGTTTAGGAACGACCAAGAACTTTAAATGTCAATGTCAAAACAAAGTCTTCATTTTCCACTTGGAATAGGAATAATTTAAACTTTCCTTTATTCAAAATTAAATAAAAACTGTTTTTCTACAAAGCTACCATGATTTATTTGAAAATTAGACACAAAAACATCAAAATTGAAAATAATGTCGAATGACATTGACAGTTTTTCTATAGACAAACGTCAGAGCGTTTTACAACCATCAATTTTGATGGTTGTTTGGTTGCAACGCTCTGACGTTTGGAACGGGAAAGTTGTAACAACCGAACGTCACGCTCTAATGTTTGGAACGGCGTTAGAGCTTCCGGTTGCACTCGGAGCGTACCTTCGGAACGCAACCCTGTTAAGTTAAAAGGTAGGGAAACAGTGATAGGGTTCGAATTCATTTCGTAAATTCTCACTTTGAGTCGTTTTTGACAGGGTTGCCAGATTGGGGGATATCCTCGCAATCTAAATATCCTCCATATTTTAAAGTAAGAAAGTGCTTGTTCTACGTAACAGGCGGAACACTGGAAACAGTGGGTCTATTGCCCAAGTGTCGTCGACTTCGCCGTCGGCTTCATTTGGCAGATGGAGGAGATACATTGCCACTTCTTTTTGGTACCAATAAAAACTTACCAAAGAAACGTAGCAATGATTTACAACCATCTGTCAAATGAAGCCGACGGCGAAGTCGACGACACTTGGGCAATAGACCCACAGGTTGTTACTCTGATAACAGCTCGGTACAGGGAACAGTGAAGGCGGCGAGAACGATCTGTTACGCCTGTTCCTTTGAACAACAGTTATTTCATAGCGCTCGTAACAGAGCGAAACAGTTACATTTAATTATCTGTTATTTTTACCTGTTACGATAAATACGACTCACGTCTAACCTCTATGTAAGAAAAAAAAAATTTCATGTTAGTGCCTCCCAAATATAAGCTTCTTGGTGCCTCCACGTGTTGTTTCATTCACACAGTAGCGCCTTCAGTCAATGAGGGATTTTCCAGGCAACGTTCCTTAAAAATTTACTAGATGGCGCTGTCCAATTCCTGGCAGTTGAGTATAGTATGAATTGAGTATGAATGAACGTGGTACAAATAGTCTAACCAAAGAGAAGAATCGTAAAAAAAAATACGTACCTATATGATTTTGACAGTATCAACTGTGTTTTTTTCTTTATAATCGTTTTGCGGCGACAAAAATAATGTTGAAGATAATATTAATGTAATATGGTTAGCTTAGCTTATATGTAGTGTATTGTGCAGTTGTACTTGCCTTTGAATGACTGCTTTTTTAGGGTTCCGTAGTAAAACAAGGAACCCATGTAACTTATACGATTACCCATAAGATCGTTCAGTCCATTGATTTCAAAAGGAAGGATGCGCCCTTCCGAATGTTTTACTTTATAATTCCTTCATACCAGCAAAATCAGCGACATCTTTTAGAACCTACTCGAACTACTGCGGTATTGGAGGTGGGCAAAAAAGATTACTGAAGTGAACGATTTAGTTCAATTGGGGTTAAGAACTAGATCACTCATCTTTAGGTCGCTAGAACTTTTAACTATTTTTTAAATATTTTTATTATGGTAATTATATCAGTTTTTCGATGGTATTAAGGCCATAAATAAAAAGTAAACAACAAAATCTCAATCATGTTTATTTCAAATTAGATGTTTTAGTGCTTTTTCTCAGCTATACTAAACTAATATTATAAACTATAAATTATTTAATATAAAGAGATATATTATTAAATTTAAAGAGGAAAGATTTGTCTATTATTTTGATTGTTTGTAATGCATAAACTTAAAACTGATCAGATTTTAAAATTCTTTCACATATTGAAAGCTTTTATCAGCGAGTAACGTTAGCAGTATTTTATTTAAAAAAAAATAGAGATCCCTATGAAAATTGGAATAATGAAACGAACCCACAGTATATAATTTTTTTTCTATAAAAGTAATAATTATTGATTGGAAGATGATGACATTCGTATCACAATCCTTATCCAACTAAATAATGACATTGTCAAAATTGATTATTTACATGCAACTTTCCCTTAAAATTTAAGCATCAATATAGGTACCTACCTAAGGTTTTTTAAAGGTATGTATAAAAAACTTTTTATTGATTAATCTTTATGTATAAAATCTATAAATTACACTGAAGCGAAGCGAGGGCGGGTCGCTAGTTGATTATATAAATATAGTCTGTTTAATATGTCAGAGATACAACAGTGATTATTTTATCCTAGGTTTTTACACAAGGAATAAATCTTAAAGCAAAGCTGCGGCCGGTCACTATACTGCAAATCCTTACTATAATATTATAAATGTGAAAGTCTGTTTGTTTGTTTGTTACGCCTCCACGCCTTAACTACAGAACCGATCATCATAAAATTTTACATACACATTGTCAGGAGAAAGACGGTACATTTCATCCCAAAAAAGTATTTTTCCTGAGGGAAAGCAAAAAAACTTTCCACGCAGACGGATTCGCGGGGCTGCTAGTACTGCATAATTATGGGAGGCAGGAGTTTCATTTTCTGAGTTTAGTTATTTTGTTTTACGCGTGAATGCACTGAATATTTCAATCTCAATTCGCTGTATTGCCATTGCTTTCAGCTTCCGTAGTCCAGCTTTTGACATCTGTGTCATAAAAATTAGCAGAGCATATTCTTGCGTTTTTAGGAGGCTTGAAATAGGGCTCTTTTCGTTATTTTGGAATAATGCGACTCCATATTTCTTTACACACTAGATCATTAGGCAATCTGTAATTATTTGAATTGAAATGTAATGTAGTGTAGATCCTTATCCTTACTAATATTATAAATGCGAAAGTCAGTTTGTTTGTTTGTTTGTTTGTTTGTTACGCCTTCACGTCTCAACAACTGAACCGATCCTCATGAAATTTTGCATACACGTTGTCAGGGGTACAGAGAAGGACATAGGGTACCATTCATCCCGAAAAAAAGTATTGTTCCCGAGGGATAGCAAAAAAACTTTCCACGCAGACAAAGTCGCGGGCGGCAGCTAGTACTTAATAAAAATATTTTTGCAGCGAATATGTTTCATAGGAGACATTTCTGTACGTAGTGTTCGTAATCTATCCTTACCGTTTACTCTCGTTCTTGGAGTTAATTAGCTATGGAACTAAATGAACTAAAAGATCTTATATGGACTCAAGTGAAATAGTTCATTTGAGTCATGATGACCCATCTCTAGTGCCTCGAACAATAACTAGTAATAGTAAAATCTTTTATACTTTATTAAAATTGTTAGACACGTAATAAAAATAATGTAAAGCTACTAACCGATGATACGATATTCCATGAAACTTTTTAACCTTTGCATCATGTTTTTTGCAATCTTCAAATGCACAATTCGGCATTTTTATGTCACGTCAATCACCATCTGTCTGCCATAGTCTCCCGCGTATGACTGAAATGCGTTGGCCCTAAAACTGTATTTTTAGGGCCAACTAACTGGCGTCATTTCATAGTGACTTTGACCGGGTCCTTACGCTAGTAATATAATAAGTCTATGGTTCAGTCCATCCGTCCGTCCGTCAGTCCCTGTCTGTCTTTATTTTATTTTATTGGATAAGGGAAATACAGCTCAATAAACCTAATAAGAACGTATTAATGAACAGTACCTACCTACCTATAAAGCTTCGTACAGATGAGGCGTATTCCGCGGGCGATGCGGTATTTTGACGGATTTTGACCACCAAACTCAAAGCGATAGCCATAGCCAAAACAATTGCTAGAGCATTGCTTTGGCTATAGCTATGGCTATCGCTTTGAGTTCGGTGGTCAGAATGCCGCATCGCGCGGCGAATTCGCCTCAGTCTGTCCGAAACATTCTGAGTTGCATCAGAGACAGAGACTACGGACGGAACCTTATTCTCTATACGTGGCTCGACATGCATTTAGCTGGTTTTTTCCGGTTCGTTGCGCTCATAGACATAGAAATTTTTTCGCTGCGCTCTATTTCTATGGTTGCGCTTCTTCAACTCCTTCCGTCGCAGATTATTGTCCCTTTCGCTAAATGTCCCCTGGTCACAAAACGTCCCTTTCGCAGAATGTCCCTTTCGCAAAATGTCCCTTTCGCAAAACGTCCCTTTCGCAAAACGTCCCTTTCGCAAAATGTCCCTTTCGCAGAATGTCCTCTTTCCTAGCCTACCTAGCATGACCATCGAAACACGATATGATATAGTGATTTATCACGTTTAACTGCCAAAAGACAATGGATTTTGACAGTTGAGTGTCGATAAAATGCTATATCACGCGATATAATATCGTGTTTCGTCGGTCATGCTAGAGGGGCTAATAATAAAAAAAAATCACATCAAAAAGTTGTCTTTTATGCGATTTTCAGAGGGGTACAAGGGGGACATTCTGCGAAAGGGACATTTTGCGAAAGGGATACTCTACGAAAAGGACATTTTGAGAAAGAGACGTTTTGTGAAAGGGGCTATTTGCGAAAGGGACGTTCTGCGACCAGGGGACATCTTGCGAAAGGGACATTTTGCGACGGAGCCTCCTTCCTGCATGTACGTGACGGTCAGGCATAACTTGTCAAGCACGTAAATTTTTCGGCAGTTCAATCAAATTTTGATCGTCTAGGGGCGATGCTTGATGGCTTGACATCAAGCACGTAGGTATCACGTGATTACTGTGGCCTAGATTCCGGCAAACATCTTGACGCTCTTTTGACGGAGTGGGGATGAGTTCGCGCACGTGCACTTACGAATGGCCCATAGCGCGCGCACGCGCCCACCGCCCACGTACCTCACCGCTACGCATACCCAAAATACGTGTTCTGCGCAACCCTTACCCGATTTCAAAATGTTTGCCGACTACTGTATAAAAGGTAGGCCACGCCCCCAAATAGTAGTGGTGGTAATTACGTGTACATGCTAAAAGCCATGCTTGACCGTTTAAGGGGTACATTATAGCGCTGCTAGAGTCCAAGAACCGTAGTCTTGATTCATTGGTCGACGGTTATCGGAGTTCAAGAAAGTTACAAAGTCTTCACGCATATAGATACATACCTCAAAGCAAAATATACTTAGGTGCTAGTGAATAATATTATAATAAATTAATATTAGTCATTTTCAATATTCACAACAATATTACAGAAAGATTACAATGAAAACAAATGTTTTTACGATGGTACTCTTTATTACTATAGATAGCACATTCATATACCATAGTATCAAGTAAGGTTGTTGGGAATTAGACAGCGCCATCTAGTAGATTTTTGAGGAACGTTGCCTGGAAAGTTTCTTATAATGTTGATAGAATTTCAACTCTATTTAGTTGACAATAAAGTTGAATTTCTTTTAAACGAATAGTAAGATATTTTGTAGAGCACTCACTCCCCATATTAACCTCCGTGCCCTCGGCCCTTGCTTGCCACAAATTGATAATCTGTGGTGTCTGTCACTGTCAATCCACCGCGCAGGCAGAGGTTTTTTTTTAGTGATTTTTAGTGAGGTTGGTTTTTAATTTCGATCGAAATTATATAAAAACATCCTATCTAAAGATAGAGAAATAATCACGTTTCCGTAAATCAAAACGTATAAACAATATACGTAACATGATCACGGATGTAACTGATGAATTGGAACAAAGTGACAGCGGAATGGAATCTCTGATTGCCAGTAAAGATGATACGCCTGAACGTAGACCTGAGGACTCCTTAACTCTATCGGTGCGTGACACCTTTCATTCTCTTTGCCAGACAAAAAAAATACGTATATTCTAAGTGCGATTTTTATTTCAGATAGGATCTTCACCTACTTCAGGTCCACTCAAGGAGTATGATGATGTGAGTACCTTTTCATAGTTTCAATCTGTTTCATACTCAAGTAATCATCCGTTTCATTTTATTTATATATCATTTCTTTGTCTCGTGCTCAATTGATAAGTCTAAGAGGTTATGTTGGTTTTTATAGGAACCTGATGAAACATTTTCCGAGAGATTATGGGGACTGACTGAGATGTTTCCGGAGTGTGTCAGAAATGGTACTTACACAGTTACCACTAATACTTGGTAAGCCATAGTCTTATTTTGTTTACACAAAATATGCTGTAGAAAGCATTCTTTTTAACTCTTTCTAACTAGTCTGTTTTAAGTTAAACTTAATATTTATTGATTACTAGCGACCCGCCCTCGCTTTGCTTCTGTTCCTTCTTTTTTTGCCAAATGTGACCTTCCAACAACACCCAAAAAGAAAACAAATACCTTACAGTCGTCATCTCCAATCTCTAAAAGTCTGTTCCATCCCGTTCGTGTCCCATCCCCTGATCAGAGTAAGAATCACGCTTTCATTTATTTTGGCACGTGTGATTTTTGTGTAAAATGCTTAAAGTATAATGTATGTGACCAATTTTTTTGAAGATATGGGTATAGTAAGTTATTTTCAAAAGATAGATACAATACAAATAAATAAACCTACTTTGTTATAGATTGTATAATAAAATATTTCTTATTAGATTACTATTTACATTAAATTCATAACTATCTAATAAACTAATATGAAATGCATGATTTGTATCTAAATAATTTATTTGTTACTTTGTTCACAGGTCCGGTGTTAAATCTTTATATGGCCTGTCTCGTTCTGTTATGTGGGTAGTGGCTAGTTCATCAGTCATCCTGTTTGCTCCTGTTATATTTGAGGTGGAGCGGGCACAAGTGGAAGAAATGCAGAAAACTCAACAAAAACAGGTGAATTTGTGTATTTTTTTAAACTATATTTCATTTTTTTTTTATGCACAACGGGATAGTGCATGTTAAGTGACGATAAGGCTGAGGTTTAAGCGCACTACTCCCGGAATTCTCGTCACTGAGGAACTATCTTACCTGTAACTACTGGAACAACAATTTTTAAATTGTTATGGCATCAGACTTAGGTAAGATGGTCGTAGCTAGCTAGGCAGACTTGAAATAAGCCCTACCACCAACCAAACCGAGTCCAAATTGTACGCCCTGGAAATCGAACCCAGGACCCCTGTGTTTTATGCGGGTGGACGAACCACTAGACCACATGCGGATAAAAGTAGGAGACTAATTAAGGGATTTGTTCATTAAATTTGAGGCAGCCGCATGAGACCGAACAACAATGGAAAATCTATTGTCTCATTTTGTCTGGCTTGATGGGTTAATATCTTTATGTTGTTTTATTTTTTCCGGGGTTGGCATGATTTAATCACTTTGATTTAAATCAAGTGATTTTTTTGAATAAAAATCATTGATTTAATCAATTAGCTTTTTTTTCTTCCCTATCTGTATAAAAAATTCAATTCATAATTTTAAATAATGGATAGACACATACAAATGTATGTTAAAATTAACTTTGTGTTAGAATTACTGCATGAAACTGTTTTTTTTTTTCTAAAAAAAAACTGCCAAACCATCCACCAGGCCATATATCTTCCACCAGGCATTTTAACTATTTTTACTGACCTTTACTTGTGTTTCTTCCGAATTAAAGTGTCATATGAATAAAACAATAGCGTGTTGTGGTTTCACACACTATTTTAAGTGGATTTTAAAGTCTCAAGCAAAAAATCTAAAAATCCGATTTCTTTTTCGATTTTTTGCAAAAAATCTGTGATTTTTGACGACTTTTTCAAACCTGATTTTTTCTATTTCAGGTGTTACTGGGTACCAATGCAGCTCTATCAGGACCAATGCCGAATATGCCACCAATGCCACGATAAACCAAAAATAATAATAATAACACATATTAATTACATCTATCTATGTATGATGATAACACCCTATTATAGGATCCATTGTCATCTGAATGCTTTAATGTTAGTTTAGTTTAATTAATTAGGTACTTTTATTGAAATAGGTATTTGAGATATATAATCAAGGGTTATTTTCTGCAAAATATAGAAGTAAATTTTTGTTAACTCAATAATCTAATTGCATTTATTATATGAATTGAATCACTGCTCACTTAAACATTAATGCTACATTAACTGCTATCATGGTTAGTTTAAAGCACGGAAAGGTAAAAATTCAACATGTACCATAGTTGGCGTTATAAAATAAAACGGCGGCGGTAAAATAGATATGTTTCAGTCACATTAGTTAATAAAGGTACTGTTAAACTATTTGACTTTGATTTACATACTTAGTAGCTTTTTCTATATTTGTGTGGTTTTTGTGAATAAAGTCAAGTAGAGTGCGTTTCATCGGTTATTTATTACCTATGGCGTTATGTTGGTACCCCGGAAATGTATTATTATTGTGATGGAATAATTGAATAAATTTCCGGGGTACCAATATCCCTTATTATGAGCGCGACGTCTAATAAAACGCAAAATCTTGGCGAAATTCCTGAAGCTCATAATGCCTGATTCGTATAATGTCTAGAACGCAGAATGCCTAAAACACAGAATGCCTCTGCCATTTACAGAATCTACCGTTTCCAGAATCTGCCATTTAGCGAAAAAAGGCTTAAATGCTAAAGGACTAGGATCCAAAACGAATTAAATTCGTTAATTCTAAAATCTTTTGATCATTGACCTGCATATCAAAAAAAAATTTCGTGTCAGTGCTTTTGATGATTAAATGTTTTTTTTATAAGAATAGCAGTTCCATATTTATGTGATCCTGGCTTAGAGAAGGGAAGTAAGGGGAGCAGGCATACCTACGAAAAAAGTGTGCATACCTACTTCATTGTTCTCCATTGTAATAAAATGGAACAAAACATGGCGGCTTAGCTTAGTGTACATACACCTTATGTTAACAGCATAGAGTTGAAATTGTAACATGTGACAGGAAACAAATATGGCGGATACGGCACGCGCCTGACGTCACGAATGCTTTGTTATTGCAGTTTATGCCTGCTCCTCTTACTTCCCTTCTCTAAGGATCCTGGTACTTGGAAATGTATCCAATCCACTGATCCACTGACATGAAAAAAATTTTTTTTAGTGTAAATATATGCAGGTCAGTGATCCAATCAGTTATTCCTATATCCATAGAAATCTTTGGTTCTAAGAGTGTAAATGATCGGGAAATGTACCTTTTGAGACCAGTGTACATTATGGGAAGTGAACGTTTTGAACCAGCACGCGTAGCATGAGCAAACGAGACTTGTCTACGAAGACTTGTCGTCTCGACCTTCTCGATTGCTGAGCACAGTTTGACAGACAGGTGGGACTCGTTCTCAGAATTTCGAAACCTTTTAATGTCTTTTAATAAAAAAAGTTAATTTTAAAGGTAATCTTTTTATTTCAACACCGATAAACGTCAAAATTATCTAATTTGATCCGAAATAATTTAGTTTAAACATGATTCTCATTTTTTTTATAAGTTCTAAGATAAAGAGGCACTCAAGAAAGCGTTCTCTTCCGTAGACAAGCTCTCTCGAGTTCGAGAAGAATAATATTGCCAATAGAAAATAATTACTTTAAGCTTCGTACAGACTGAGGCGAGCGAATCGCGCCAGATTCGCTCGCGCCGATTGCGTCAGCTAACTTGTATGGACGTGTTCACATTGGCGCGAATAGTCGCACGAGTTGCAGCAAAAACGCGAATCGCCCGCGAATCGCGCGCGATTCGCGCGATAGGGTTGCGTTCCAAGTGCAACCAAAGATCTAACGGTGCGTTCCAAACATTAGAGCTTGACGTTCGATTTACACAACTTTCCCGTTCCAAACGTCAGAGCGTTGCAACTTCTTAAGATATTTGTATACGTAACTGGAAAAACCCCGGACGGGGCGGAAAAAACATCGTTTCATACAAAATGTATAGGAGCATGCGTACATAGCGGAGGCAGGAGTGACAGGGCCCGGACGTGGCACGCACGGGACGGAAAATACCCCGTCGGTCGCCGGTATGCCACCACCCCGTGCCTGCCCCGTCCCATCCAGATCCCGTTGCGTATGCATTGAAACTTCGACCTCCGTTCGCTCCGTAGTTGCGATGCAAAGCATCTTGGTGAAAAATGGAACTACGATTCAGCCATCGATTTTAACACTAATGACATTTTGATATTCAATAATGTTCTGTGATGTATTGTAATGTGTATCGTAACGTAATGCAATATTGTAACTAAGGTATTTAAACCTTTACAATACAATTAAAAATTACAATATTCCATTGATTAAAAAAAATTTTGACTATCTGTTCATTTGACTACTATACAATCAGATATAAATCGAATAAAACAATTTTCTTTATTTAGATTGAAAGATCATTCTGTCTTTTTTCAATGAAATAAAGTCGGTTTAGAAAAAAATTGAATTGTATCAATTGAGATTGAAAGTATAAAATTAGTTGCATAAATAGTGTTTTATTTAATTAAGTTGTTTTCACAACACTACCACGTTACTATCACGTCAACTGTCGCGACTTACTTATGACACATGAGTAAAGAAAAGAACCAGAGACAAAGCTTCTTAAGAACGTGAAATTCAAACTTGCAACTAACAAAACAAATGATACCCTGAGATTGTCCACTGGCTGCAGTTGTCAAAATTGGTTTTTTCCGGTTTTTCCGCGTACGCGACAAGCGGCCAGTGGACACGCAGTCGCAGACATGCCCCGCGTGCTTGTAGTAGTGCAACCGATTCACGCGGTTGTATGAAGCTTTGTCTCTGGTCCTTCTCTTTACTCATGTGCTTATGATGTCGGTGCACTGTCCGTCCTTGTCATCGTGTTATGATATGACAAGAACGGATAGAGCATTGCTATCACTTTGGCTATCGCTTTGAGATAGGCGGTCTAGCTGCCGTCCCCGTTCCGTCCGGCAGCCAGACCGCCTATCTCAAAGCGATAGCCAAAGCGAAATCTATAGCTATACTCTATCCGTCCTTGTCATATCATTACACGATGACAAGGACGGACAGTGCACTGACGTCTAAACTTTAGCAATTTGAAAGCTTTTTAAGTAAAGCGGTAGGCCTGCTGGATTACAATGGTTTACATGGTTAAAAATTACTCTATGGCGATCGATGACTCAAAGATTTGTCTGACAGAATGCGTCCAATGACGCGCGCGATTCGCTCGCCTCAGTGTGGGAGGCTACGCGAGCGAGCGAATCGCGTAGATTCGCGTCCCACATGGCGCGAGCGAATTCGCCTCAGTCTGTACGAAGCTTTATTTCTCATAAAGCACCGTTCCTTTCTATGGATTTCACAACGCTAAACTCTTAAAACTAATTAAATATAGCTGTATGGATATAAATTCGTTTGCCTTTCTTTTATTGAGAGTATTTTGAAAAGATAACACAGACTACTAACGAAATTGTTAATTTAGTAATCTGTGTAAAATGACGAGAAAATTACGAAATATTAAAATCAACGTATGAAAATAATTTTAATTTATGTTTTTAAGCAATAAAATATAAACACGGATAATTTAGATTTATTTTTATTGCGAAATTTAGATTCAGATAAAATAAAATACGTAGAAAACTATTTCGAATCTTCTTATTAGTCTGTGATTCTTTCTCGACCTTCTCGACTACTCAAAGGGTGGTAGACAAGTTTCTCTGATTCAACTGTCAAATTAATGTCAGTTGAAGAGAAAGCTCGTGTTTGTCGACTTTTGACATTAGGCCACGACAAAGAACAATACGAGTCTACTAGTTCTAAATGCGAGCATGAGTATCTCGATCTCAACCCGACAAAAGTGACATTTCGGTGTAGACAAGCCATTGTTCTCTGAGTCGAATCTTATCTCGATGTTGGTCATGCTACGCGTGCTGAAGGATTTAAAAATGTCCACGTAGACAAAGTGGCGGGCTGCCACTAGAGTTTGTATAAAAATTAAAAGTATACTTTATATACTTATACAAATTGCTTTTTAAGCGTTGTTTAGGTAATGTATGGCAGCCATTACATGGTCATGCAAGCGTCAGTCAAATTCCATCAGTCATGAATTACTTTCGACTGATGGAATTATATCGACATTACACGGTCATTCTGACTGATCGTCATCGTCAGTCATTTGAATTTGAATTATATAGTGTCATTCATTATCTATGGTCAGTCATACGCAAAAATTCACAAAGAGTAGACGTGTTCATTTATAAATTATGGATATTAATTATAGAAAGGCCAGGGGACCTATTTTTGAATCGCTCGAAGCCAGTAGTCGAGCGCTCGTTTCTACTGATTTTCGTTCGACATCTCATTGTTTTGAGTCAAATGTAGAACGAATATCAGTCGAAAAGAGCGCTCGACGCCTGCCGAGCGATTCTAAAATAGGGCCCCTGTATTTAAATTTTGATTGCGATTTTGAATAAGAAACGGTTAAAAAGAAAGCGTTGGGCAAAAGATTGGCTATTAAAAAAGGCTTTCTAAACCCATATAAACTTGTTGGCTGTTAAATGGAATTATTCAAAAGAGGATAAAGATTATGCAAATTATTTTTGCATGAAAGATGCGTTTTTTTTAAATCTTTTGGTCTTAATGACAGACACCATACCTAAAAAACAAGTTACCATAATGCGAAAAGCTATAGGTGACTAAAAATAAAGATTGTTGTTGGAAATGGCTCCTTTGCTCTGGACCACTAATTACAAGATACCCTGTAATTTTTACCCTGTAATTTTATGAAATGTGCACAGCACAGAGACAGCTTGCCAGAGTAAATGTCACAGACTACTTTTACTTACTTATACGTTTCCACCAACAATCGCGGAACCCTGGAATTCCGTAAGAGGCTCTCAGGGGTTCCGCAAAAATTCAAGAGTTTATATTTATATTCAGGATAGGTATATATTATTATCTTTTTGTTATAACCATGTTCTAACTAAATAAATATTGCATATCGTAAAAGTCCTTCTTTTAAAGTCAAACTAACTTACAAGATGTGAACACCAAGCCAAAAAGCCTCAGTACAATGTTACAGGGGCCTTACTATGAGCTCTTTTAGCAGGACTTAAATTGAACTGCCTTACTTATTCGTGCTATGACCTCAACGGTTAATATGAAAGCAGGTCTTAAGCAGTCCTGTTTAAGGCCTGCTTTTGAACTGAACGGTTTCTTATTTGCTGATGGTAAGCCCCCAGTTAGTTAAGTCAGTTTACTTTTTACTTGAGCAACGGTTCCACCCAAAAACAGTAAAACAAAAAGGGTTTCGTAGCCAAAAGAATTCAGGAACCGCTGGCCTACATACATACAGTCAATTTGTCATAAGTACCTATTTAAAAATCAATAAAATTATTACAAGTAGGTAGGAGTGTACCAAGTCTTATACATATTATTAATTGCATTATTTATGCCAGAAAAGTGTCCGACTCCATCGCTGCCCGCACGCTTACTGACGCTTAACTGACGAAATCCCATTACACGTTCATTCAAAAGTCATGACTGATGGTTGCATGACGAATATCCAAATTTTTGTCAGTCAACTTCATGCAACCATCAGTCACCCCATTACACTGTAGGTTAATCGTCAGTCACAGCCGTGACTGTGGTTAAAGTGACAGCAAAACCTACCGTGTAATGGGTGCCTTAGTAACCTACAACTACAAAGGTTTGGTTAGGAGTTTTTTTGGCGCCAATTGTCAAGTTCGGTTCGGTGTCTATTGTTTGCAAATTGATTCATAGTGGATATTGTGTCTTAAAATTGGTGCAGTTTTGTGGTACAAGTGTCTACGCAACTGAACAATATGTGGGATAATTGAAATAGGCGCGATTTTGGTTGTGTGAAGCCGAGACGTTTACTGTAGTTAAATGATCCAAGCAGCATTGGAATGCGATGCACCCGCAATGTCAACTGAAACAATATCACTGAAACATTCAACACTTGACATTGGCAAAAAATACTTCCAAGAGGAAAGTAGATTGCCAAAACAAAAATAAGAAGAAGAAGAAGGTTTGGTTAGTCTGTTATGTCAGTGTCAAGTCAACTGACAGTGACATGACAGTTTCACCTTATTTTATTTTTATGGGATGAGAAATAAAGTTGAGGAGTTAAATTGTAAAAATGGCAAATACAGGTTTGTTGCCATTTGTTCGTGGTATCGATTTTACAAGCAATGATTTTAGTGTAAGTATTCAAACGAACAAATTACAAAAACGTCTTTTTAGTACGATGATATCATATCTCTAACCTCTGTTTACTATTTTTAAAAGTCAATAATTAATGTTATTTTAAGTAGGTATTTTCCTAATTATTTTTCACAGGATGAGAAATTCCCTGATGCTATCAGGTATATGACAGGACTTCAATGGCTAAGGCTTGACAAAACAAACTTGACTGATATTCCTGAAGAGCTGGGAAAGTTAATGAAATTGGTAAATAGATTCTTTGTTGCATTTTTAAACTAAATTGTAATGATTAATTGTTCTTAATTACATATTTTCAGCAGCACTTGTATTAGACAGAGTGAAAGTTATTCCTTTGTTTCAGGAAAATTTATCTTTAAAAAATAATGGCTTAGAAAAGTTATTTGGAGAACTAACAGAACTGAAATGTTTACGTTCACTAAATGTTAGACGCAACAAAGTTAAAAGTTCAGGAATTCCAGCAGAACTATTCAAATTAGAAGACCTTACCACTTTGGATTTGTCCCATAATAGACTGAAAGAAGTTCCTGAGGGGCTAGACAAGGCTAAATCTCTGCTTGTTCTAAATCTGAGTCATAATAAGTAAGTTTAATGAATATAAATTGTAAGTATATTTGTTTTATACAATTCAGTTCTTAACAAAATGTAAAAATGTGACTCAAACGGTTGATATCCAAATAAGAATTGGAAAACATCCTTCAAAAAGGCCCCAAACTCTTGTACCCCTTATTTCACACCTCCCGTCCCGCATGTATGATACATAAAAATAGTTACTGATATAAGACCTTACTTAGGTAAGACATTGTCCCGCGTACTCCTTGATGCAACCTCACATAGGTACCCCTTGAGGTACGCATACCACTAATTGGAAAACACTGCTCTAAATAAAGTTATTGTTTCAATAAAATTTTCCTTGTTCATTTGTATGGGCTCTGGTTTAAAGTTCATTTATTTTTTCAGAATAGAAAGTATACCACCAACATTATTTGTTCAGCTGACAGACCTGTTGTTCCTCGATCTATCCAACAATGTCCTGGAGACTCTCCCCCCTCAGACTAGGAGATTGGCGAATCTGCAGACTCTCATACTCAATGATAACCCTCTGGGCCTTTTTCAATTGAGGTAACTATTTGTTGAAATAAATGTTGTATAGATAGACCAGCGGTTCCCAAATGGGGTTCTATAAGAGGCTCTCAGGGGTTCTGTGAAAATTCAAGAGTTTATAAATTCAGGATATATACTTATCGTTTTGTTCTAACTATACAAATATTTTATCTTAAAAGTTCTTCTTTTTAAGTCAAACTAACTTACAAGATGTGAACACCAAGCCAAAAAGCCTCACTACAATGTTACAGTTAGTTAAGTTAGTTTACTTATTACTTAAGCTACGGTTCCACCTAGATACAGTGAACCAAAAAGGGTTCCGCAGCCAAAAGAATTTGGGAACTCGTATAGACTATGTACAGAACTATGCTATAATACTTTTACCTAGAACCACATCAAGTGTATTACTTCAATGTGGTTTGAGGTAAACATAGTTCTGCTTTTACTTTTGATTTGATATTTTTATTGAAATTAATGTTATTTGCAAGCCAATGTGTAAATGAATATAGGTGCAAAGGGTTTCCTTTAGTGCTTTTTAAAGTTGATAGTTCTAAAATGTTTTATGTGTATGTTACTGTATAAGCCTGAATATTGGTAAATCTTAGGTTTTACTGGAAAATCTTAAGATTTACCAACATGAATTGGTAAATGTAAAGATTTTATAAAAGGGGGACAATTTTTCGGGCTTAATCATTAGAGTTTGGTACATGCTAGGTTTTACCAATGACGGTTGGTAAATGTTGGATTTTTATTATAACAATGAATTAGTTATCATTCATAACTTAGCCATTGATTTCAAATTGAAAAATAAATTAAAGTAAATAAAATAAAGTCAAATCCTTAAATATTTTTCATTAACATTTTAATTTATTCTTCACTATCATTATTATTTTTATTTATCTTGTAGGAGTATTTCTAAGTCATACATTTCAATAAAATTACCCTTCAGTCAAATCCTTTGTTTGAATTATTATGATTTTGATGAATTTATTAGTAATACGTAAAACATAATTTTAAATCACCTTCAAAATAAATGTTTTTGAGCATTTACCTCTTCTCTCTGGTAAAACCTAAGATTTACCGAGTGAATGGTGGTTAAATGAACAATGATCACAGAATAGTTCGAACTTTTACCATTAAGAGTTGGTAAATCTTAGGTTTTACTGGAAAATCTTAGGATTTACATAAGTTCGGGGTTTTCCAGTAACATATACAATTAATTTTATATTATCAGAATTCTACCAGCTTATTTTCATTACCAGACAACTGCCATCCTTGCAAAATTTGGAGACTTTGCATATGCGCAACACACAACGCACACTTGCTAACCTGCCAACGTCTTTGGACACTCTGTTGAACCTATCCAATGTTGACCTCTCAAAGAACGCACTCACGAAGGTGCCTGATGCTCTGTATTCCCTTCAGAGTTTGAAGAGACTGAATCTCAGTGACAACGAAATTACCGAAGTTTCTTCAGGTTAGTAAAAATATAATGGAAAATATCCTTTGTTGCCCGTGGTACTACCAGTAGTAAAAAAAATCCCGTCATACTACCAATCGATCCAGTAGTACCACGGGAAATATTTTATTACCCGTGGTCGTACTACATTTTTAATAATAAATTTAGGTAATTTAAGACATTTATGTGTTGAAGTAAAATTAAATAAAAAAGGCCTCAAAAAAAATAAATTAAGGTAAATGTCCCATACTTCGGCATGTAAAGGCTCTTATGACTTTGAGATTTTTTAGAAATTTAACTAAACATGATATCAGTTTGAAAGCTTTTGTGTCATAAATATTGGTATTTCGACAGTAATTCAATGCATAAATTATGGAGTATTAGCTTGAAGCCATTTTCTGATTTTAGCCAGACTAACAAACAAAAATTATTTTTTATACATAAGAAGATAAAATGTGGATTCATTACTTTCATTCACGCATAATCGCCAATGTGGGTTTATTGACATGCATGTTTTCACTTGATTGCATTGAAGATACATCAGTCTAATTAGTTATGCAATGTAATCATAGAGAATGCATTGCAGAATTTAAAACAAAGTACATATTTACATTGTAATAATAACACGGTGTGCGATTTAGACATACTCCACAGTATTTAACTTAAGAATTGTGAAACGCACGCATAGTACCCGTATTTACTATTACTTACATTATCAGTAATATTAATATTACCTATGAACCTATTCGTAAGGTTATTAAATTAACCATTTACACTTTAAAAGACTTTAAACAAAAGCAAAACAACAAACCTTTCAAAACTGGGTTACACTTATATTTTTAACAGCTATGGACTTCTGGCAGAAGTTAGAGAGCCTGAATCTCTCGAGAAATAAGCTGACGACACTTCCCGCATCGCTGTGTAAACTGCAGAACTTGCGGCGACTCCACGTGGACGACAACCAACTGGACTTCGAGGGAATACCCTCTGGCATCGGCAAACTGGGCAACTTGGAGGTATTCTCTGCGGCGAATAACCTGCTCGAGATGATACCAGAAGGGCTTTGCAGGTAGGTTGTGAAGGTGGTGTAACAGTATATGACCTAAGAAGTTTCTAAATAAAACTTAAAACAGATAAATCGAAGTAAGGAATGTCGTATTACTATTTGCCGAAGTTATTTGGAAGATATCGATGTTCCTGTGACACATGTATTGGGGTTCGCCATTTTGGGGTCTGATTGGAGCTCGATTTCCTTTTTTCGCTAAATGGCAGATTCTGTAAACGGCAGATTCTGTAAACGGCAGATTCTGTAAATGGCAGATTCTGTAAATGGCAGAAGTACAGTCCCAAACAACATTGTAATTCTAAAGATATTTTTTTATCTTTTTAATTTAAAGCCGGGCAGACTTGCCGAAGTTCGATGCGTTAGCCGGAAAGAAATTTAATGTGAACTCTGATATTTAATAGTCAGCTCACTGATTGGACTTGCTCACTTGAAAAAAAGAACTTGATTTTTTATTAAAAAGAAAAGCAGAAGCTAATAACGAGATTTTCTTTAGCACTAACTCACGCCTGTAGTACACCTCTGCCGCGAAACATTACCAGCGAAACCGCAGTAGGTTCCGCCATGAATTGTCAGTTGTACGACAAGCGAAACGGATGCGAAACAGCCTGTTCTAACGCATAGATTTAACTATGATGTTGTCACTTTCACGCACGATTCCCCCTGATTGGCTCGGACTGTTAGCAGTTGGCACACCTCCACCGCAAAAATAATGACGTGAAACCGCTATATAGATGTGATCATCTTATATCGTCGCTGATAGAAGACAAGTTATGGTGAAACTACTGCAGTTCCGCGGCGGGGAAGTGTGCAACATGCGTAAAAGTACACTTATTTCATTTCTAGATGTGGTTCCCTCAAAAAGTTGAACCTAAGTTGCAACAAGTTGATCACCCTTCCCGACGCGATCCACCTACTGAGCGACCTAGAAAGTCTCCAGCTGCACGGGAACGCGGAGCTAGTGATGCCCCCGAAGCCCGTGGAGAGGGCGCGGGGGGCGGGCCTGCAGTATTACAACATAGACTTCTCGCTGCAAGCACAGCTGCAGCTAGCGGGCGCTGCCACCACCGAACCTGCTACCCCTCTCAGTGAGTGTACAGTCTTAACCTGCACATAACTAAACCTACCTCTTTTTAGCTTACGCTGCGACCCACATTTGGCCGCGCGGATTGTTTACTTTATTATTTAATTATAATTTCACTAGCGGCCGCCCGCGACTTCGTCTGCGTGGATAGTTTTTTTGCTATCCCTCGGGAACTATACGTTTTTTCAGGATGAAAGATACCCTATGTCCTTTTCTGCACCCTTGACAACGTGTATGCAAAATTTCATGATGATCGGTTCAGTAGTTACGACGTGAAGGCGTAACAAACAAACAAACAAACGGACTTTCACATTTATAATATTAGTAAGGATTTTAGTCACTAAAATTTAGTGCTTAACTAACTACTATAGAGAAAGGTACAGCCACTTTTTACATATTTATCGTGAATATAATTTTAACTGTGGATCGTGGTTTCTCTGCTACACTCCTACAACATCAACTTATCAACTACCTAAGCTTCAAATGTATTGTGGACACACTATACAGTGAGTGAGCTTATATAATGCTCAATAAGACCTTGATCATTGATTATGAAAGAAATTATAATAATGTGTATTGTCTACTTAGATAATGAACTGTATTAATGACAAACTCATATGTATTTTTTCTTTTCAATATTAAAACTTAACTATAAAAAAATCTTTAGCTCGAACTTTCATTTCAAGTACTATTTATTTTCGCTGGACCTCATGGTAACCCAATGCTGTTTCAGTGTTTTTGAGCATCGTAATAAATAGTACTAATTTCCCACTGTTTACCGACTAGGCGTGAAGTCAGACCCTATCGCCCGCAAGCTGCGCCTGCGCCGCGGGCGCGCCGAGCCCGAGCAGCGGGACTCGGCGCTGATCCTGCGCGGGATGCAGGAGCAGGCCAACACGCAGCAGGTCAACGACCTCGCGCACGAGCAACGGAACAGCGAGCTCAAGTAAGTCACGACGATATTTACCAACTAGGTATAGTGTAGTCAGACCCTATCGCCCGCAAGCTGCGCCACTGCCGCGGGCGCGCCGAGCCCGAGCAGCGGGACTCGGCGCCGATCCTGCGCGGCATGCAGGAGCAGACCATCACGCAGCAGGTCAACGACCTCGCGCACGAGCAACGAAACAGCGAGCTCAAGTAAGTCACGACGATATTTACCAACTAGGTGTAGTGTAGTCAGACCCTATCGCCCGCAAGCTGCGCCTCCGCCGCGCAAGCGCCGAGCCCGAGCAGCGGGACTCGGCGCTGATCCTGCGCGGGATGCAGGAGCAGACCAAAACGCAGCAGGTCAACGACCTCGCGCACGAGCAATGGAACAGCGAGCTCATGTAAGTCACGACGATATTTACCAACTAAGTGTAGTATTGAAGCGCTCATAGCGGAACTTGACAGACTGATCGTACTTGATCACGTTTGTTAAGCAACGCTCGATCCGGCCAGGTGTCGGATGGGTGACCGTTAAGTGGCATTACAACTGAGCCCTTCCGTGCTTCGGAGGGCACGTTAAACCGTCGGTCCCGGCTGTTGTCATCTGATAACAGTCGTTAAGCCAAGTTAGAGGCCTTACAGGCGGTTTAATAAACTCTAACACCAGAGGTGCCCACTATTCCTCATTCGATAAGAAGAAGAACTAAGTGTAGTGTAGTCAGACCCAATCGCCCGCAAACTGCGCCTCCGCCGCGGAATTGTCCAAATCTTAGTTTTAGAAGCCGTCAGATTTAGCGAATTTCCACAGTTTGTTTGTAAGATTTGTCTCTAAATGTTATTACCATACCCCGTTATCGCGGGTGCACGAATGAAATACAGACTAAAAAAATCAGAAGCAAAAGACCTTTAGGGCCACCTACTTGCCTACCTAGGTACCCATGAGTCGCAGTCGCTGGCTGTTATATATCGTTGACGAGGTTCGCGCGAGTGCGAGAAAACGCGGGCGAGTGAGACAGTGGATCAATCCGTATTCTGTTACTGTCAGTTGCTTCAAAGAGCCGATAACAACTGCCTGCGCCCGCGACATGATTTGTATGTATGCATATCAAATTTATTAGTTTGATTTGCTACTTAGAAGTGCCAAACACTAACATTGTCGCGTGTAACGACACACGACAATGATTATCTAGAAATAAAACGTTATTTCTAGAGAATCACAAAGAAGTGTCGAAGATGAAGGGGAATATTCCCAATCAATTCTGTCGTTAAAAAAATACACCAGAGTACAAATCATCGAGTTGTTAATTTAATACGTTCAAAGCCGTCACTTGAATATAATTTCAGAAAAATATGTATTTCACATTATATTCTCTTAGAGGTTGAGTGGGACTAGGCAGAATTATCAAATCAATCCAAAATAGACCTTCTTTTGTACTTTGTCTTTGGCTTCAATCATTCGTGCACCCGCGATAACGGGGTATGGTTATTACGCTTCAACCCTCATATGATGATGCGTCGAACTCAATCAATTACTTGCGACGAACACCACGTTTTTTCCTTTTTCGAAATCTGAAAGTGTGCACGGGGCTACTATCTGAAACTGTCCAGAATTTCAGTAAACTCTCATCAGTCCTCATCCTATAGAGTTATCCCGCCCGTTAATTACGTAAGTCTGTTGCTAACAATTCTCGATTGAAATGCTGCTTTAAGTAAGATAGTTGTCACATTGTAAAGCAGCAATGTAACTGCGATTGCTGTCAGAGTTGATTGCAACAAAGTTACATAATTACCCCCATCTGATGAGCCTGTAAGGCTGCCTGTCCATTGACGCGGAGCGAGGCGGCGGGCCGGAGAAACAAGGAAATACACACATCAACTTTGTCTAGTCTAGGAATACAGGTGCTATTTTCATACAAACGAGGTAACTTTGAAGCCTTGGTTTCCTGCCAGGGATGTACTGTGCTGTGATCTGATGACGGCTATCCAGGGAGTGAATGGAGGAGATTCAGATCGCTATACACACCCAACTGATCTGACCA
Organism: Agriphila geniculea; assembly: GCA_943789525.1. Taxonomy (NCBI): domain Eukaryota; kingdom Metazoa; phylum Arthropoda; class Insecta; order Lepidoptera; family Crambidae; genus Agriphila; species Agriphila geniculea. Next base: position 7,814,020 of record OX038879.1, on the reverse strand, counting down.
GCATTCTAAAAGATTTTGTATGTATGAAAATAACACCTGTATCCCTAGACAAAGTTGATGTGTATGTTAACCAGTAGGATTGCTAAGCGGAGGTTTTATGCAATCATATTGGTTAATATTTCCTCGTTTGTCCGCTCCGCCGCCTAGCTCCGCGTCTGTCCATTGACGCGAGCTAAGCAGCCTTTACACATCCTCGCACCGTTCATATCACAGCTTCGCTAGACATCTTCGCAACGCTCATCTTCCCAACGCATCTATAACTAGGTAGAAGTACTATCTAGGTAGAAACGCAGCCTAATAACAGTAAAATCCGACGTCATGCTAATACTGTACCTTATTGTCGATTGCAATGCAATGCAACACAAAGCAACAACAACCAATGCAATGTTATCACAACACAACATATTTCAGACGTCCATAACATAACAATGGCAACATTCCTCCCGTCATTTGTTTATTTTCGTGGCGCAGGCCGAAGCGTTGGGACGAGAGCTTGGAGAAGCCCCCGCTCGATTACTCGGAGTTCTTCGACGAGGACACGGGGCAGACGCCCGGCCTCCAAGTTTGGGAGATAGAGAACTTCATACCCGCACCGGTTGATGAGGTCAGTTTCATAACTTTTTATCCTTCGCAATACTTTTTTAATTTTATTTTAATGCTCGGCGAAAACGCGCTGCGCTGAAGTACTGAACTCAGTATAATTAAGTGAGTTGCTATATTTAGCTAGTTGAGTTGTATTGTATAATATAATTTTATTAATATTAGGTCCTTACCTATGAAACTGGCGTTTTGTATGGAGAATAATTAACAAATTACATTTTCCACATAGTATTTTCATAATTTATTTAACGACCGTGAACGCTATTGTAACATAACTTTTATGTACAAATGTTTGAACACTAAGCTAACTAAGGCAACATAACTTAAGCGAAAAAAAATTGTTTAAAGGCTAAGTAGTTACAATGGATCAAATGGTCATTTTCGCTAACAAAAAAGGAGTCGCTTTCAAGGTATTTTTTGAATGCTAAGAAAACAAAATAAATAGACTATGTTAATAGTTGACGGCTATAGTCATAATTTGATGTAATATCCAGCAACTGATAATATTCATAGAAGTTATTTATAAGTGTGTGAGAAAAAACACCAATTACATAGGTAGGACCCAATATTTTATTTGATTTGGAAACTAAATTCGAGGTTGCAGCGTGATATACAAGTTTTTTGAAGTGAAAACTTCTTTAGCGGAGTTGTACACTATTTTTGTAATGGGTAAAAAATGTTAAACTCGCGTCAGTCAGGGTCACGTGACCCTGATCGAAAATTCGTAAGACGGATGTAGCTTAAACAGCCGGCGGCGGAAGTATCCCCCTCTCTTTCTACGGCGCGGCGGAAATGGCGGCGCGTCATTTTGGCATTCGGTGGGTTGATTTTTCTGAGAGATAAACTTTTTAAAGTAATATAAATTGTTATGTTTGTGTACGATAGCGCAATAAATAAATATTGTATTCTACCTCATGATAGTACTTTTATACTGATAATTAAAGCAATTCGTGCAAAATTTTTCCCTAACCATTCCAAAATATAAAAAATGCACAACGTTAATATTCAAGTTTTCACTTCTGCCGGTACTCCCGGAGTGCAACCCGAATTTTTTTTAATATGATTCAGTAACAGTAACAAATATCATTTACATTCTTTTTTATTTGTCCGACGCAAAAAAACAACTAGTCGATTACCGTGTCCCCACGTGTCGGTAGTAGTGCGTGCCCCTGCGACCCCCCATGATTATTGAATTGAAAGGGTACACCTTTCAAATCAATAATCATGGGGGGTCGCGGTAGCCATAAACATCGGATTCTTGTCTAGTTTTAGTAGTTTTAATTTAAATAGTTGTTGGAATAACCATTTTTTAATTATTTTAATTGTCATTTTAACTGGCAACTTTAATGAGGTTTTTTTCACCGCTTGCAACACTGTTCGATTTCCTGTGTTCTTATGACGAATTACAAGTGCGTGTCCCAAGATCCTTTCTTTTATTTAAACCAGCCAAAATATTAAGTTCACAGTCCGTTCTAATCTTATTAAATAATGTTACTCTGAATCATATAAAAAATTAAACGCACAAATAAAAAAAAACCTGTACAATAAATAGTTCATTTGATTAGCCTGAAAACCCGCTGCCATATATGACTATGACCATCAGGCATTTTTAAAAGTCCCTACTGCAGGGACACAGGCCTTCTTTATTGGTGGATGGATAAGGAGGATGGGATTGACCCACCACGCGGGCCCAATGCAGATTGGTAGGTGTTAACGACTGCAAATGCAACCAGGAGCGACGGCTTAACGTGCCGTCCGAAGTACAGAGAAGTTCGAGATAATACATTTTTAGTCACCCATCCCATGACTGACCCTTGCGAATTGCTTAACCTCCGCAATCGCTGGGCCAGGCGCTAAACCACTGCGCCATCGAACTCCTCCAGCCGCCGGATATACACTCGACGTCAGAAAAATCGCACCTCTTCGAAAATAAGTTTAGACTTGGCCACCTGCTATTGCTAGCTAACGTTTTATCGTGTAAATGTTGATATATATTGAAAGTACATTTAATGAGTTTTCGATTAATAATTGTTTGGTTAAAGTGTTATTGCTTGCGCCGCCATAAAAAGGGAAATAAAAGGGGTCAATTTAGGAAATGCGGGTAAATTTGCTATCGAGATGATGGAGAAAACATACTCCAACAGTTCAATTAAAAAAAGGAATACCTAAGATGGATACCATTGCCCATGAAGTTGCTCAAATATTGCAAAAAATGAGGCAAATGTAATGTTGCTCGAAAACTGAATCTTAATAATTGATTCCGTTCGACGAGTATTCCAACGGTTTCTAGAGACTGTTGGCTATGTCCGTAGAGGCAGAAGTACACACATCAACTTTGCCTAGGGATACAGGTGTTATTTTCATACAAACGAGGTAACTTTGAAGCCTTGGTTTCCTGCCAGGGATGTACTGTGCTGTGATCTGATGACAGCTATTCAGGGAGTGAATGGAGGAGATTCAAATCGCTATACACACCCAGCTGATCTGACCAGCATTCTAAAAACGTAATGGACATGTTTAAAAAAAACCGAGAAAATAGCATGAAGATGTATGGAAATCCTCAAACTGAGAACTCTGACTCATTAATCTTTTAGAATGCTGATCAGATCAGTTGGTTGTGTATAGCGATCTGAATCTACTCCATTCACTCCCTGGATGGCCATCATCAGATTACAGCACGGTACATCCCTGGCAGAAAACCAAGGCTTCAAAGTTACCTCGTTTGTATGAAAATAACACCTGTATCCCTAGACAAAGTTGATGTGTATATATAACAACATTTACCATTAAATTAGATAGGATGTAATTAACTTTGAAGAAATTTTTTAAAGGTGCTATTTTTCTGACGCCGAGTGTATCTTTACAGTACTTCAAGATAAAGAATGGGTATTGGAAAACATCGAAAACAGTCGTCTACATATATTACATAACAAAGACAATATAAAAAGCCATTTACAATTTCAACTTTATTACAATGAAATAAAATGTCAACGTCAAAAGCAAAACACGATGCCCAACTTTATGTTGATGTACTGTACTGTAATGTTTTGGTAGTAACATCCAACTAATCAAAGACAATGACTGTCATCAAGGGAACAAATCACAATAGGCATGACTAATATTTTACCTTTACATAAATTACCTCTCAAAAAAAGAAACATTGGTAAAAGAATTATTTTGCTAGCATGAAAACTGCCCGAGATATCACAGTTTGAAATGCACACAAATATGGACTCACCCAAAAACGCTCCATGCTAACGGCTACCTAGTTATGACGTCACGCCTAGGTAGTTTGTATGCAACGCGTAAGAAATTTGGTCGGCAGCTATATTAAGAGGGGGCTCCCAGAATTTCTCAATATTTGAACTCAAATAGTGACGTCTCTACAATCTCAATGAATGTCAAATTCAGATATATGCTTTTATGGACCTTCATTAAGTGGATGACGGCAGGATTTCAGAAATTATTGAGTTTGGCTCGATACTTTTATTTTCTGAAAACATGTCCTTTTTAGGGGAATTTTTGAAATATCTCTTTAATTATACATCGTTTCTGAGCAAAATTAATGTAAATCATTAGCAAATTACATATTCCAGTGACTGACGGCACCAAAATCGTATATAATAATTATTACTTTTGTTATTACCAAAAAAAGATTATGATACCAGCGCGCTACGGAACTGCCTTCGTTAGTACCGCGCAGTGCGCTGTCGAGGAAGGACGTGTGCCGCTCGCGGTTCGAATTTTGGCACAGTTTTACAATCCATACAGTTGTTAAACGAATGTACTTGCGCAGAGCAACGCAGGGGATCTCGCGAAGGGTAGGTATGTAGGGGTCAAATTTTTATGATTAAGATTGTTTATCCAAATGCAAATACATTACTTAATAAAAAATGATAGAAAACTGAAAAAAACCCAAAAATAAAGTGACACGTAACATCTGGCAGTGCAACACAAGTACATGTAATTAGGCACATAGGTACTTGTAAATAAATTATGTATTATATAATCATCAAATTTATCCCGCGGCGTCGGCCGTCATGTCATCAAAGGCGTTTAACAACTGTATGGATTGTAAAACTTGGTATGGGTAACAAACAGCAAAGCGCGCGTGTCCATCATTCTGGCAGCGCCACGGTCTCCGATTTTTGCTTTTATGTATTTTGTTCATTGGTTATAACAAAAATATGTGAAACGATCTTTAATTATTCTAAACAATAGATCTTTTGGCCATAGTTATTTCGAGAATAATTGGAATAGGTTAGTTAGTATGATATGTAACTATAAAATTACCTACGTGTAGATTCTTTCCATATATGTTTATAGTTGGAACCTGAACACACTGTATAAATTGTATTACTTATATGCACATAAGTAGGTAATTGCGTAATAATTTTTGTGTTTAAACACTTGTGTTTATGGTTGTTAAATAAATTATGAATATGTTAGTATGAAAATTGCAACTTCTTTAAGATATAAAAAATATTACGGTTGCCGTTTTATATGGAGGATACTCCATATAAAACGGCAACCGTAATATTTTTTTTACTTTTTCTCCATCTACTATATTTTTACAAGTAATAATCTTAACAATACTATATTCTATGCAAAAAAAGTTGGCAACCTTAGGATAGACAAACTTTAGGAGGTATATGTAGCTAAGTAGGTAGTAAGTACTTGTCATTTTCAACACTAATCTGAACTAGGTTTATTGATGTAGGTACTAGTAAGTGCGTGAATTGGCGAATAACTCATCTAAGATCATACCTAACATCAATTTAAAAAAAAATACCAACAGATGACAACTGTCCTACTTAACAGCAATATCTCGAAAAATAATCATCCTAGACTAGTGGTGTCTTTGAAGAAATGCAGGGTCTTGGTGAGATCTTCATTTTAGGTGACAGCTGTCAAATTTAAGTTTAACATTTAAAATGAAGATCTCACTAAGACCCATCATTTCTTCAAGGTCACCATCAATCTTAGGATGAGTACTTTCCGAGATATTGCCGTTTTAAATTAGACAACTGTCAAAAAATACATACAAAACTGTCAAAAAACTAACATCAAAATTGTGCTTAGCACACTTTAAGCCCCTGTCATGGTAACAAAATCAAAATATAATTTTCAAGTAGATACCCAATTATGTACGTATCTTTATTTTTTTGAAATTCAAAAAAGCAAATCACGTAAAGCGCATTCACTTAGATAGTGTCGCCCTTTAATCGCGCCGCCTTTGCACGTGCCGCTTCTTGTCAAAGGATGCCGCCGCATAAACAAAGAATACCGCGTGCGGCGTACACCCGCAAGTCAATTTGTATTTTGGCAGTTTGTATCGAAGCGCCGCCGTAGTGAAAACTTGTGTTTGTTGACTCTGCTACGTATACTGAAAATATTTTTTCATCCTTGGGAGGACAGTTAAGTGCCTCAAGATGAAACTTTAAGTGAACCCACAAAAAAATACGGGTGTTTTGTAAAACATGTGTATTTTTAGGGTTCGATATGGAACGCCCAATGACGAACGAAAGCCAAGGCGTACTTTCGTTACATATGTGTGCGTATATTGTGTATGTATGTACACAGCCAAGGCGTAGTTTTATATGCCTCACCGCTTTGTCGGAAGACTCCGTCTTTACTTTTTTATTTGGTCTGAGCGTCCGAACAGTATACAGATTTTATGCTAATAAAAAACTTCCGACACTAGACACGATTCTGAAAAATTTACAAGCTAATAATACGGACTTTCCGTATACTTAAACGTACGACTCTGCGAAATGTCAATACATTTCTAAAACTTGGATTTAAGTATAAAACACTTAATAAGCTAAAACTATTGCTTGAATCATCGCTATTTTTTACCATTATCAGTAACGTTATTTGTATAACGTTACCAAAAACTTACCGGTATTCCTGTCTCTGAACACAAGTGCTTGCGGGTGTACCGACACTATCTCAGCCCTTACATTTTTAGTCGTTGCGCCAACAGCTGTCTAGACGAACGGTGGCTTTTATTTCGCCAACTTAAAAATCGTACACTACCTTCCTGAATGCAATTACACTTCTCTGAATATAGGAGCGACTTCATATCGTATTCGATATTTAGGATGATCTAATAAGCTCTTTAGAGAAATGAGAGTATTACAGATAATTAGTTCATAGCAGTGAACTAAAATCGATGGGGCCGAAAAAGTACAACCCGCTCAGCTTTAGTCGGGCCAGCCACGCACCCGGTGACTGACGTTAGTGTTCTTTTCAATAAATTACAGTTTATATTGTAGAGAGAAGATAGAAAGGGAGAGTTTATTAGAAATGACGTCCTTTATAGTCAAATGGTGTAAAAGATGCAAAGAAGGCAGTAAAAGGATGCAGAAATAACGTATCTTATTTTTTCGTTTATGTACAAAATAGATCTGTAAGTATACAAATTATGGTCGCTAATAAGCAAACAGTATACACGACGCTTTATTTTTAAAAAAAGGCTCAGTTCATGAAAACATAGCACTTTATGAGTTGTATATAAATATACCAATAGCGAAATTTGTTCAACTTATAGTTTTTGAGATATTTAAGATTTTGCAGGGTAACGTTGTGGGATTTCCCATATCTCGAAAACGGTTTGTTGCAAAAGTTTGAAAAAAATACCAGTTATAGGCCGTAATTTGTTTAAATTTGTTCAAACATACGTATTTTGATTCATCAACAAATATTGATATAATTAATTGTTTTTCAAAACTGGAAAAACCTAAAGCAGTACATTTGAAAACAAATAAAAAACAAATATACCTATGATATACCTTTTTAAGGTGTACAAATTTGGATTAACAAACTTTGAAAACAGAAATGTGGAAATCTCGTGTTGGACGCCGTGAAGTGACGTGTGATACTTAAATATTTATTAGCAAAACATAATGAATGCGAAAATTTCAAATTATAAATATTTATTATTATTTTAATAATTTTACTTAATGTACTTAATTTTACAAAAGTACTCGTTCAACGCATTCATCCATAATACTATTAGATAGGTTGAACCATGATTCTTTTTAGTACTGATCTAAAAATCTGGTAGCAATTAGGTATTGCTAAAAACGAATTTAGTCGAAAATAGCTAAAGTAATAATTTCACACTAGATAATGTAACTTATACTTAAAACATTTCAGATTTTGGCTACATTAATATTTTTCTGCTTGACTGTACTATATACACGCTGAAATTTTAATCATTTGGTTCCCGCCGTGGGGTGGTTCCACTCATGATTACAAGCAACTTTTACTATGGGGCCAACTCTCCTGCTCGCAAAAAATAATCAGCTGTTCCATACATTAAGGTCGAGTAGGTGTACTGCACTTTTGTATGGAACAGCTGATTTTTTTTTGCGAGCAGGAGAGTTGGCCCCATAGTAAAAGTTGCTTGTAATCATGAGTGGAACCACCCCACGGCGGGAACCAAATGATTAAAATTTCAGCGTGTTTATCGGTTATTAGGCTGCTTATTTGAGTTCTGTTGAGATTCTACTCAAATTAGCTGCCTAATAACCGATATATAGAACACCCGCAAGTATGGCGCGATCGCTTTTTCGTAGCCTCCGTAATTTAGTCGGTTTATAGGAGAGTTCCTGGCACTTTATTGTCTTTTGAAAAACTTTTAATCCATCAGAGATTTAAAGCTGAAACTTTCAGGGATGTTTTTTTAACAAAATGAACAAATTTGTTCACTATAGTTTATTGTTTTCCATTCAGAAGGACCTGCGTATTCGATCGCCAAAGTGGAAAATTTGACAAGAAGCTTGAAATTTGAATGAAAATCTCTTTATATCTTCATATCGCGTAAAGTTTGTTAATCCAGATTTGTACACCTTAAAAGGGTATATCATAGGTATATTTAATTGTTTTTATTTGTTTTTAAATGCACTAGTATAGGAGTAAATAGTTTTTTTCCAGTTTTATAAAAAACAATTAATTATATCGACATTTGTCAATGAATCGAAATACTCATATTTGAACAAATTTGAACAAATTAAGGCCTATAACTGGTATTTTTTTCAAACTTCTGTGACAAACAGTTTTCGAGATATGGGAAATCCCAAAGCATTACCCCAGCAAAATCTTGAATGTCTCAAAAACTATAAGTTGAACAAATTTTGCTATTGGTATTCATTTACAACTCATCAAAAGCTATCTTTCTATGTACTTGGTTCCAGGCTAAACGCCTTTTTTTTTAAAATCACAGATCTCGTGCCTTTCACGACCTTCTGGTACATTGAAAATGAATTTAATTAATTACCTAAACCAAAATTTATTCGTAAACATTTTTTATTATTATTAAATATACCTATGTATATACTATAACTAAAACATCTTAGAATTTCTACAAAAAAACACCTAATAAAAAATTCTAATCAAAATCAAATGCAGTCTCGCGCTGACTTCATCATCATTTGAATAATAATATGTGCGATAACAATGTTTATCTAGGCATCATCTTCACATTCTCATTTAGAGACCGTTGTAAAAATTCATTTGGAATCGTAGCGTACTAAGAAAAACATGAGATATGCCCTATCGAGTAATTTTAAATCTCGAAATTGAAATAACAGCAACCCACGAATATACAGCAACATCTTTAACATTAACATAGGTACCTAAATAGGTATTTATCTTAAAAATTCTAACCAATTAGTGCAAATGCTTTTCTGTATCTACTCCTAAGTATGGAGGCTCAAACTACAAACTCTTCTCTATTCAACATTCGCTCAAGATTCGTTTATTCGTTTGCCTATACAAAAAAGTGCCGTGTATTATGAAATCCCACGGTGCCTGCACCGTGGGATTGCCTGCAATGGTCAGGAAATATAGACAAAACAATAGAAACAGATGCGCCGAAATAGTTTTTTTCGATGCTCACGTGCAATTGCAAGGCAAAGCCCGGCCTTTTGCATAAGTATAGAAACGCGTTATTAACCAAAATAGGGTTAATAAATAAATGATATCTTGTTCTTCGTGTGGGTAATACTAATGGTGTTTATTTAACTTAGTTGTTTTACGTTAGATTTGACACCTAACCATTAAAAAGTCATAAATAAATAATTATTAAAAAATCACATCAACAAAACTTAATACAAACATAAACTCATTTAATCTAATTTTACTTGATTTAAGAATTTTACAGAAGTATCAAGAAATTAAAAATATATTTTTGTTTTGCTTTTAAAAACACTTTCATTAGGTACCTATCCGAATTTTTTATAATAAGAAAATAACATTTTATTACATTTACAACTCAAAATATAACTATAAACAAACATTTGTCTTTCAAACCATTAGCGTTGATGCCGTTGATACGACTGGTACGTACTAGTACACTACTGCACTCAGCGCTCACTCACACGCTCCGCGCAAACTTTACTTCATAAAGGTTAAGCTACAGAATTATCCTTTTGTGTTATTTACCTCAAATATTTTTTTTTAAAGTAGACCAATGTCATAACTCGAGGTGTTTTTAAATCGACCCGATTTCGCGTTTTGTTTACGAGATATGATTTTTTTCTCGCCGAAACTGGGCGAAAATCGACCACATTTTTCACATTTTTGCGATTTAAAAAAAAAGATTTTGAGATTTTTGAAAAAATTTAGCTTTAATATCTACAAGACCAGGGTGATATCGCACTTTGGCTGAAAATCGGGCCTATACAGATGCCTCAAAAAAAATATTTTCAATGTTAAAACATTTTGCCGGGGAAACGGTACCTTAGCAAAATCAGTTTTTCTCGAATAACTTCGAAAATACAACTTGAAAAAATTTTGCTTTACTTGAACAAATTACATCTAACTATGAACTATTATCTGTAATACTCTCATTTCTCTAAGACGCAACATTTTGCTGGGGTTACGCATACAATGGGGAATAGTAAAAAGCATTTTCTTTAATTTCTTTCTTTCTTCTTTATAACCTACATAGCTTACCACAAAAATATAAATACTTATCCATAATTATTAGCTTTATAATTCTAATGAGTGTTTTTAGAACAGATCAAGCCTTGTTTGCTTGGCGAAATCTTAAAGAAACAAAACAATCATATAAAATATATATTTTTTAAATCGAATATTTTAATTTTAAATCGAAATATTGTTAAAATCAGAAACCGGGGCGCTGCCAGAACGATGGACACAAAGCGCTCGCGCTGATAGCCGCGCGATAGCGTGCGGGAGCGAGACAGTTGCGAGTAAAATAAGCGGGCGAAGGGCAGCGAACGCACGTAAAATTTTTACAAGCGCCCTCTTAAATATTATGTTTATCAAAATCGTTTCTTAGACAAATTTGCTATGCAGTTTACGGACTAATTAAAGGTATTATTTATTTTAATAAATTGTATACTTTTTGAATGGACTCGTCCATCCAACTTTGAAGGGGCATAAAACAAATACTTAATACGCAATATATAAAACCAAGAAGTATACAAGCTACTCTAAAAGTTTAATATGTTTACGATTTTTATTAGTATTTCGTTATTTTATTCATTAGTCGTCATCCCTATTACAGTTCAATGCGATTAATTTAACAATGTACAACAGAAGTGGCTAACTTCAGAGCGCTTGTGGTACAAAACTACGTATTTTAATCTGTAAAATTTTCTCTTCGCCATTCATTTTCGAGTGAAGTTGCAGCGAATCACTGTCTATTGTCAATTTAATCGCATTGTACAATGCCGTAGGTAGGATATTCGTACAAATCGGATCTTTGTAATAATACTAAATAATATGAGTCACTATCAGAATACCCACATTGTAAAATGACAATATAGCCCAAACGTCTTGATATTAAAACGCAATAGTTACTAAATAGACATGAACGCTAAACGCCTTAGTAGCAAAGCGTCTGGATCGTAAAATGTCGTAATTCAAATACGCTAGTAGCAAATAGTCTTTATATTAAAACGCCATAGTTACTAAATGACCTCTTTGAAGAACAAAAAAAGAGAAACAATATATTGCTTTTCACAGAAAATATAGGTAAAAAATTACCAAAGGACCAAAAAAATATATATATATATATTATATATAATCTTTTTAATGCACGCAAGATAAGCTTTTTGGTATACTTTTTATCACTCAAACAATATTTTCTACCCTGTCGTTTAGTTTTATGAAAATTTTTGGCTATCCCATTCTGTGTTTTTGTCATCCAACTAATTTGACTTGCGCGTAATAAGGTATTTTAAACATACGGACTTTTGCAATTCCAGACGTTTTGCTACTAGCTCATTCTGCTTTTATGTCGTCCGGCTGAGCTGACTCTCTGCTGACTGGGTATTCTGCTTTTATGTCGTGCGAATACCCAGTCAGCAAAATTGTCTTTCGGCTATCTTGGTATCTTGCTTTCATGTCATCCAACGTAAATGGTCTTTCAGCGAAAAGGTCATACTGATAGAGAGGAAATAATATACTAGAAAAAATTCGACTCGCACCAGATCAATTCTCGGACGGGAATCGAACCCGCGACCTTTGGATATCCGGTCCAATGCTCTGACTGCTGAGCTACCAAGTCATAGTGACATCTCGTCGAATTTCTTCCTGCTCTTACGCTGTAAGCCAGCGTTATTTCACTAATGTTCTTTGTAATAATTTTTAAAAAAGATCCGATTTATTCGATTGTCCTACGATACAGATTTTTGTCAATTCGCCATTATGTTTAGATTTCCAGGGTCCATAAAAGCTGTTAAGTTAATATTTAACAACCTTCATAGGTGGCTCACGGTAAATTTTTTGAGGGTGACTGCTACATCATACTGAAGACGGCGGTCGAGGAGCAAGGCCAATTGTCCTGGGATATACACTTCTGGATTGGTTCCAAGGCCACTGTGAGTATTACATCTTGTCGAAACAATTATTATAAACGTACGTACCTATATAATTCAACAACATTCATAAAAAAACCTTATTCTTTATTGATTTTTTTGACACCAGGTACATATTTACAAAATTCTGTTGATTGATGACCTAATAGAACTCGAAAAAAAAGGTGTTGCTTATTTTCTATTAAATTTCTTTGCACCTTGAACTCTCAACAATGCTCACCTCAATTATTATTCAAAGGAGAACCGGCGTTTGCCACAGAAAAATGTTTAACTTGTATACGATAGAATTTGGTCTTAAAATAAAGCTGCATTGATAAAGTTCTGTCTTATTTTTAGCGCATTAAGAAAAAAGTTATTAAATTATGAATATTTTTTGATATGGAAACACTACGGAAACAACGAGTCATTAAATAAGGTTTCGTTATCTAGATATCTTAACAATACTAAATAGATATCTAAGTTTTCAAAGGGCAGAAAAGTCACTAATGTAAAACCGTTGCTGCATAAAGCATAATTATATTCCCTTTTTATTTAAAATTAAGAAAACGAAATGTCAATTTGACTTCCGATTTGGCATTGATCTGTCATCTGGTTGACAGATATCATAGATTAATAAGTGAAAAAGTACAGTAAAAATTTCAAAAAGTATATGACTTAAGCAGAAAAGGCCGGGTCTCCTTTGATTTCTGTATTGTTCCAAATAGTTAGATAAAGGAGCATGCGCAGCGATGCACGCAGTGAATTTGCGCAACTTGCTGGGCGCTAAACGAACGCAGCGACACGAGCAAGGCGACGAAACTCCGGAGTTCATGGCGCTGTTCGCCACGCCTCCCGTCTACATACAAGGCAGCCACACGCCTTCTGGGTTCTTTACCGTGGACGAACCGGTGGGTACACACTAAAGGCTATATTGTATTGCAATCATCAAAAAACCAATATTTTCGAAAACATTTGTTTTTTTTGTAAAGTACGTACTTTTCTTCATTTAAAATATCTATGGCGTTGGGTAAAGATAACCATATAACATCTTACCAGTACTTTTTCTTTATTTTGATTGGAACTGTGTTATTTATCACTCTGTTTTGTTTTATGACAGCACTACGTGACGAGGCTATACCGAGTGCACGGATCCGGCAACAGCATCCACCTGGAGCCGGTCCCGGTGGCTAGTGGCTCGCTCGACCCGCGCTACGTGTTCGTGCTGGACGCGGGGCTCTATATCTACCTCTGGTAACGACCTACGTCCTACGTACACACAACAGCATCCACCTGGAGCCGGTCCCGGTGGCTAGTGGCTCGCTCGACCCGCGCTACGTGTTCGTGCTGGACGCGGGGCTCTATATCTACCTCTGGTAACGACCTACGTCCTACGTACACACAACAGCATCCACCTGGAGCCGGTCCCGGTGGCTAGTGGCTCGCTCGACCCGCGCTACGTGTTCGTGCTGGACGCGGGGCTCTATATCTACCTCTGGTAACGACCTACGTCCTACGTACACACAACAGCATCCACCTGGAGCCGGTCCCGGTGGCTAGTGGCTCGCTCGACCCGCGCTACGTGTTCGTGCTGGACGCGGGGCTCTATATCTACCTCTGGTAACGACCTACGTCCTACGTACACACAACAGCATCCACTTGGAGCCGGTCCCGGTGGCTAGTGGCTCGCTCGACCCGCGCTACGTGTTCGTGCTGGACGCGGGGCTCTATATCTACCTCTGGTAACGACCTACGTCCTACGTACACACAACAGCATCCACCTGGAGCCGGTCCCGGTGGCTAGTGGCTCGCTCGACCCGCGCTACGTGTTCGTGCTGGACGCGGGGCTCTATATCTACCTCTGGTAACGACCTACGTCCTACGTACACACAACAGCATCCACCTGGAGCCGGTCCCGGTGGCTAGTGGCTCGCTCGACCCGCGCTACGTGTTCGTGCTGGACGCGGGGCTCTATATCTACCTCTGGTAACGACCTACGTCCTACGTACACACAACAGCATCCACCTGGAGCCGGTCCCGGTGGCTAGTGGCTCGCTCGACCCGCGCTACGTGTTCGTGCTGGACGCGGGGCTCCATATCTACCTCTGGTAACGATCTACGTCCTACGTACACACAACAGCATCCACCTGGAAACTCAATATTTACATTTAAAACTATTACGATTAACTTTAAGGGGACGCACAACGCTGGAAGATGTTTTCGTAGTAAAAATTACCGAAATTGACAACATTATCGGTTTTTAAATTAATATATCTAGTAAACTTTTTCTTATTAAGTATATTTTTATCGAGAAAAGTTTTAGCTGTCATGTTTCTGTCAATCACTTATAACTAAGTACTACAATTTACTTCCTACATTGTTTTTTTTGGGACCGATAAATCAAGTATATATTTTTTGTAATCGTTGCTCAAAATTGTGTATTCGACGATGTACGGCCTCGTAACCACGGAAATGACTAATCTAAGCACACAAAAATATCACGTTTTCTTTAATCACTTAAATTTAATAATTTGTTTGGTTTAGGAATGGCAAAAAAGCGAAGAACACACTAAAATCAAAGGCTCGTTTATTCGCGGAGAAGATCAACAAAGAGGAAAGGAAGAATAAGGCGGAACTGATCGCGGAGCCAGCCGGCAAGGAGCCCGCCAGCTTCTGGAGGACGCTGGAGTTCGACGGAGAGCTGCCCTACGTGCCGGAGGTGAGAAGAGTTAGGCTGACCCCAGACCTACCGGTTTCATTTCTTTGCCTTGCTTGAGGCCGGTTCAGAACCTACGCTCCGAGTGCAACTTTACGCTCTAACGGCGTTCCAAACATTAATGCGTTGCAACTTTTTAACCATCAAAATCGGTCATTGAAAAACGCTCTGACGTTTATCTATACAAAAAATGTCAGTGTCATTTGACATTATTTTGTATTTTGATGTTTTTGTGTCTTAAGTTTCAAAAAGTTCATGGTTGCTCCTCAAAAAAACAGATTTTATTTCATTTAGTGTATAAGATAGTTTAAATTAAGTACCCATTTTCTAAATGGAAAACAAAGACTTTGTATAACTAATGACATTTAAAGTTAAAACAACAAAAAGAACCAAATAACCGCACTCTGAACCTCGGCGGGCTGATTATCTAACTAGAAACCACCTAGCGACCGGTTGCAGTTCATAGATGATAGTGATCCATTGCTAATTCTTTTTGGATTAAAAAAAAACATAGCAAAGAAAAGTAGCAATGTATGTGGAATGAAACCGGTCGCTAAATAGTTTCTTTTTAGATAATCAGGGTGCGGAACGCAGCTCGCAGCGCTGTTCTAGTAGAACAGCAAAGCAAAGAAATGAAACCGGTAGGTCTGGGGCCAGCCTTAAGGAGTTTCGTCTAAAAATTTACACTTTTTGATGTAATGCCATAGATCGCGGAAATATCCTAGAGATCTGAAATTAAGATGTATATTTCTTTTTATCTTTCTCCAGACAGGTATAGAACCAGAAACACGATTCAGTGATTTAGGCTCTCATTTTATTTTCGAAAATACCTCTTAAAAATTCTTTAATTCGAAATTATTTAGAAACAACATTAGGTGTTCAAGTCAAAATTGCTCTAAATAATTTGTATCATCAATATTCAGAATCGTGTAGAAACCGGAAAAACATTTCTCTTTAGTCGCTATAGCACAGAATAAATAATAGTACAAGTACAAAAGCAGCACGCCGCAAAGTCATTTAAATAAATAGCGACTTTAGCACCGACACAATAAAGTGTAATTCAGGTCGCGCAGCGCTAATGGCCTATAGTTATATTCACCTAGTAGTAGCCACTCTTTCTATCGCGTGCTCTTACCTTTTCTGACGACGCAACGTTAGGGTTGACTTCTTTTAAATGAACTACGTAGCATATATCATAATGTGAAAAACGACAATTGTTTCTTGGTTTTTTTATTTAGACATCCGTACACGGCACAATAATATCGATTCGACATTGTTACTATTATAAAGAGACAATACCTACGCAGGCAGTAAGATGCCGCGCGACTACACAGGCGGGCGTTTGGCGGCCCACTGCTCAATTGTGCCTCCGTAGGCACGGCTAGCGGTAGGTGCTTATCGCGCGACCTTGAACGAGTGAAGGAGGCCTGGCTATAGTTACTGAATACTACAAAACTACAAATACTTTGAGACTTCAAGATTTTTCGAATATACTAGAATTTCCATACACACATTCAATTACGAACGCCACTTAATGAGCGGTTAAATCAAACTGAAGGTCGCTGTCTGCTTCCCACCCGCTCGAGTTGCCGTTGCGCACCCACTCTTGATTAGGACGCGCCTGCGTTCTCAGTTTCAAGTTCATGTGTTTAATAAAGGTTATTCCCTTTGTGCGATGTAAGACACTTTCGCGATTCGTCACATGAGATATTGGCTACTTTATCAAATAGCAACATTAGGTTTAGGACACTTTCAGAATTGGTCATAATATCTCGTAGTATGAATTTGACAAATTAGTATCTAGACACACCCCCACTTATACCCACTTATCCTAGGTGTAAAAAAATAAGCAATAATATCATAGGTCGAAATATAAACGTCATCCCATAAACATACATTTCTTATTCACGTAGTAGTCTTTCTAGCCAGTTCAATCTCTATCAGTTGGTAATCCTCTGAAGAGGTTTCATATCAAGTATCATACAGTACATACTTGAAAACGGGCTATTACCTACCTACCTAATTGGTGGGTACCGCGACTTCCTATTAGATTTTTTCCGGCACCCTGATTATCTAAAAAGAAACTATTTAGCGACCGGTTTCATTCCACATACATTGCTACTTTTCTTTGGTATGTTTTTCTTAAATCCAAAAATAAGGAGCAATGGATCACTATCATCTGTGAACTGCAACCGGTCGCTAGGTGGTTTCTAATTAGATAATCAGCCCGCCGGTCATTACAAGTTCTAGTTTTATTAGCGACCCGCCCTCGCTTCGCTCGGTGTAGTGTGGAATTTGACACCATGAGTACATTTAAACCTTCCTCTTGAATCACTCTATCTACCTATAAAAAAAACCGCATCAAAAACTGTTGCGTAGTTTTAAAGATCTAATCATACATATGGACAGACAGCGGGAAGAGACTTTGTTTTATGCTATGTAATATTATGTTACCGTTATAGCTCGGAATCCGTTAATGTGCGAATTAACTAGTTAATGTACTCATGCACATTAACTGATTTACACAATTTAACAGTAACATACAACACTTAATAGATAAGTAGGTATAAGTGGGGGTGTGTCTAGATACTAATTTGCCAAATTCATATTGTGACATATGTATTATGCGACTACGAGATATTATGACCAATTCTGAAAGTGTCCTAAACCTAATGTTGCTATTTGATAAAGTAGCCAATATCTCATGTGACGAATCGCGAAAGTGTCTTACATCGCACAAACCGGTTATTCCTTAAAGGAGCACGTCCCCGAAGACTTCGTGTGGGCACCTCCCCGTTTGTACCGCGTGGAACTGGGCATGGGCTACTTGGAGCTGCCGCAGCCCGAGGCGGCGCCGTACTCGCGCGACGTGCTCGCCACCCGCAGCGTGTACATACTGGACGCGCACGTGGATGTATTTGTGTGGTCTGTGATTTTTTTATGCATAACGGGATAATGCTTGATCTTCACCTCACCTAATGTTAAGTGATTGGTATTGGTATTGGTATTGGTGATGGGCTCTTTTCTCCGCATTTAGACTCCCATTTGGTCCGTTATGCGTGAACACAGCATGGTGTGGCTAGTCAAGCCATGCCAGCTCCTTCCAGAAGCGCAGAAGCCTCCTGGGGCGTTCACAGGCTTCTAGGAGCGACCTCACGTCTTTGAGGATTTCTGCCCGGTGTGTGGCCAAACCCACGCACTCCAGGATTACGTGGGCGGCTGTTTCCTCTGCGTCCAGGCATCCTCTACATAGGGGACTGTCTGTCGCAATGTTAAGTGATAATAAGGCCGAAGGTGGAAGCGCACTATACCCAGAATCCTAATCACTGAGGAACTCGATCTGTCGGAACACAACAATTTTTAAATTGTTGTTATGGCGTCAAACTTAGTAAGATGGTGGTAGCACAGATTACATAATATAGCTAGCCAGGCGAACTTGAAATAAGCCCTACCACCAACCTACCCTAGTACAAATTGTACCCCCCTGGGAATCGAACCCTGGACCCCTGCGTCTTACAAGGGTGGGCGAACGTGCGACGTGCTCGCCACCCGCAGCGTGTAAATACTGGACGCGCCCGTAGACGTGTTCTATTGTACAAAATTCAATTAATCGCATTGCTAATATTGCTATATGAAAATAAAGGTGACTAAAAATAGTTTTTAATTTATTAAGTTTGTTACTGCATTTTTGTGTTTTTATCCGACACCACATAAAAGTGTAACACCACACGTTGTGCATCAGGTTTGGCAAGAAGTCGTCCCGCTTGGTCCGCGCCGCGGCCGTGAAGTTGGCCCAGGAGTTGTTCAACATGGTGCCGCGCGCGCCGCACGCGCTAGTCACTAGGCTACAGGAAGGCACGGAAACACAAGTGAGCACAATTTATCGCATTATTTTTATTTATTTATTTCTATAAAGACCAACAGCAAGAAACAATTTTTGAGATTTTAGCATTCACAGAGCTATTTTTTTACCCACGACGGACGGAACGGAACGGAGGCGGTATATGCATTTGGGGTTAGAGGTTGTGTGTTTGTATGTTTGTATGTTTGTCTGTTAACATTTTCCTCGGAAACTACTGGGCCGATTTTGATGCGGTTTTATGCATTCAAAAGGTTTCATTTCAGAGCAGGGTCTTATACATGTTTTATGGTGGTAGACCACCATGGGGCGCTGCAGCAACCAGATAAGTCGCACTTGAAAAGTTTTCAAAAACTGCTAATCTGATGTTGGTGCGGTTTTCTGTAAAAGGTTTGTAGGTTATCGGCGATGATGACGGGCTGCCATTATTGCCATCTCTATAAAGTAACTATAACTGCAAAATATTAGTACATTTGGGGGCAGGTAATGGCAGCCCCAACGGATTTTTCTTGCGTTTGTAATTTATGAATAGGTGGATAAATATGTATAGTACCTACACTACCTACATAACTTTTGGTCGAGGTATTTTCGTAAAACTTATTTTACTCTTTTTAAATTAAGAGTAACAATTTTAAACGTCGTGGGTTTTTCAAAATTTTTAATTTTGTTTTTATAATACTAAATGAATGAATGACTCGGTAGCTCAGACCGGACTTCCAAAGATCGTGGATTCAATTTCCGCCTGAGAATATGATCTGGTGGATGAGTCGATTTTTTTCTAGTATATTACTTATTATAACAAGAAGCCAAGAAACAATACTAAAACTACTAAAGGTCCTCACGAAAAGCAATTAAACATACTGTCCGTTGCGGACAAGAGAAAAGAAAGACTTGGATTTGAATAAAAGTATATTAAATTTCTACAATGATGTTTGGGTCACAAGGCAGAAAAAATATGAGAATGTTTTTTACCATTTTGAAAAATATTCGTTGGAACGCGAATTACGCGAAAGTTCTATACAAAAATATACGTTTTAAAGAAGGGATTGCGAGAGGGGCGCACGACGTCCACAGATCATTGAATGGAGTGAAATTGACAGTTCAGCAGACTCATCGCTTGACCATCGCGTCGCGGCGTAGACAACCTCCCGGCCGTTGAAAGCTCGCGCAGCTTTCAACTCATGTTTGCTGGATAGGAAGCAGGCACAGCCGATTGATGGCTTTTCTTATCATGCCATTGGCAGTCCTCACATCAGCCACTCTGGGGACCGCATCTGCTCCAGGATAAATCTTGTCGACGCGTCCTAGGCGCCAGCATAGCGGTGGTGTGCTCTCCTCCTTGATTAGCACCAAATCATCTACCTTAAGGTCTCGGCATCTCTCACGCCATTTGGTTCTCTGTTGTAGTTCCGCCACATATTCAGCAGTCCATCGGCTCCAGAAGTGTTGACGAGCTTGCTCTAGACGCTGGAAGCGACTCGGGTGATGAGTGCTGCAGTCGGTGTAGCTTGGTAGCTACACCGACTGCAGTTAGCAGCGATGTTAGCTGCCTGCCGATCAAAAAGTGAGCAGGAGTGAGAGGTTGGAAATCATTAGGTGAAGGGCTGAGGGGACATAAGGGTCGGCTGTTGAGGATTGCTTCAATTTGCGCAAACAATGAAGATAGCTCCTCGAATGTTAGATGAGTGTTACCTAGAACCCTATGTATGTGAAATCTAGCTGACTTGACCCCAGCTTCAGCTAGACCATTAAAGTGA
Source organism: Agriphila geniculea (assembly GCA_943789525.1). Lineage (NCBI taxonomy): Eukaryota > Metazoa > Arthropoda > Insecta > Lepidoptera > Crambidae > Agriphila > Agriphila geniculea. Next base: position 7,793,257 of record OX038879.1, on the reverse strand, counting down.
GGAGCGTATGCAGGTGAAAATTTGAATTTAATTCCTTGACGAGCTGCAAAATTACAGATAGAGTCACTATTTGATTTTAAAAAAGTAGAAATTATTTTGGCTGCGAAAACGAAGTTTCTACCGTTGTCGCAATAGATTGTTTCAGGCAAACCCCTGCGTGCAATAAATCTATTTAAAGTTAGAATGAATGCGTCCTTACTTAGTTCACTTACAGCTTCTAAATGAATACACTTGTAACGAAAGCAAATAAAGACACATAGGTAACATTTAGTTATTTTGCATCCCCGGCCTTTGCGATCGGTAATTAGAAAAGGTCCTGCAAAATCTGTTGCTACTGTGCGATAAGGAAAGTCGGGCTCTACACGAGCATTAGGTAAGTTTCTTATAATGTTTTTCATGGTTTCACCTTTGAATCGACGACATACGAGGTATGAACGGGCAACATTTCGAGCAAGATTGCGACCTCCAATAGGCCAGTAACGATCTCTGACTGAAGCAAGAATTTGCTGCGGGCCGGCATGTAGGAGACGCTCATGCTCTAACTGGAAGATAAGTTTAGTTAGTGGGTGTTCTGCCTTTAAAACTATGGGGTGCTTCTTTTCGTATGGGTAAGTGGACGTGACTGCAAAATCTGTTGCTACTGTGCGATAAGGAAAGTCGGGCTCTACACGAGCATTAGGTAAGTTTCTTATAATGTTTTTCATGGTTTCACCTTTGAATCGACGACATACGAGGCATGAACGGGCAACATTTCGAGCAAGATTGCGACCTCCAATAGGCCAGTAACAATCTCTGACTGAAGCAAGAATTTGCTGCGGGCCGGCATGTAGGAGACGCTCATGCTCTAACTGGAAGATAAGTTTAGTTAGTGGGTGTTCTGCCTTTAAAACTATGGGGTGCTTCTTTTCGTATGGATAAGTGGACGTGACAATACGACCTCCTACACGAAGTATATCGTGATCATCTAGGAAAGGATTTAGAGAAGCTAGGGATGCGTTGGTTCACAGAGAATTTTTGTTTCGTAATCTATCGATTTCATTTGGGAATGATTCCTTTTGGGCAATAAGAATTAAACATTGAATGGATTTGTTGAGCTCATCAACTTGAATTTCACCTAAAAGTTAACCGAGTTGGTAATAAATGATGATTGACTACCGCTGTCAAGTATAGCCTTTACGGTGATAGTATCCTTAGTAGCAGGATTAGAAAGTTTGACTTGAGCGGTGCACAACAAAATTTCTGGTGATGAAAGGGCAGACATAGCCATAGTCTGGGGGGAATTAGTACCCGAATTAACATGCAGCAAGGAATTGTGTCGTTTTTTACACACACGGCATGATCCAGGGAGTTTGCAATGTTCAACACTATGACCCGGCTTTATACAGTTCCCACACAGCTTTAGGGAAATTCACTAAGGCATTTCTATCTTCTGGTGTCTTAGACTTGAATGAAGAGCACACATAGAGGTGATGGTTACCCTTGCACAACAAACATTCAAAGGACTTGGAGAAATTATTTTCTTTTGCAGTGACGGCTAAAGATTTAGTCTGTGGTCTAGGTTGGGAAGCTGAAAATGGTTGCTTAGCTTTGTCTTGTTTGTTACGGATAACTGTTTCTAGAACATCTGCACGATTTTTTAAAAATGCAAAAAAATCATGAAGTGTTGGTATATCGGGGAGACCACTTCTATGTTCTTCCCACTTAAAGCACGTGAGACTATCTAGCTTTGATGTAATTATATAAATAACTATCACATCCCACTTATCTGTCGGTAGGCCGAGGGTGCATAGTGCTCTTAAGTTTTTTGTGACATGGTCAATAATAAAACGTAGTGACTTTTCAGTCTCACGCACTGATTCTAAACTAAAAAGAGATTTAAGATGATTATTAATTAATTGTCTTTTGTTATCAAAACGCTCACACAGTATTTGCCATGCTTCAGTATAATTTTTATCACTAACCTCTAAATTGCTAATAGCACGAGCCGCTTCACCCTCCAAGTATGAATTGAGATAGTAAAACTTGTGTAAGTTTTTTATTTTATTGTTGTTATGAACTAAAGCAATGAAAGTTTCTTTAAATTCCAACCACTTAAAAAAGGAGCCATCAAAATTTGGAATTTTAATAACTGGTAGCTTGAATCCGAAGCTTTCATGCTCATCTGTTTGAGAGCAACAACCTGCATGAGATATAGATTGAAAATCAGCTGGCTTGGAAGGGGAATTCGACCTTATAATGCCTTGGCAAGTGATATATAGTGGTCGAACTCTTGTTCATATATATCACGAATATTCCACTCTTGTTCCTGATTAGAAGAATCACTTAGTAACTCTATTTGGGTTTGCAAGTCGTTGAACTCGACAAATAAAGTCTCAATTCTAGACACCTTCATTGCTAACTTACTTAATTCTAATTCAGAAATTTCTTTAAATTGCTTAATTGATTCTAAATAATTTTTAAATTTGGTTAATCGGTCTTTGATATTTCCACGTTTAGTCGTTGCCTCTCTAAGTTCCTTAGCGGGAATAGATTCATTAGCCGTAGTCATTGTTGAAGTAGCAAGAAAATATCTAGGACAGAGAATCTAAAATTTAAGGAAATAATTGCATACGATACGCTCCTCGCTTTGTAGTCAAGCTGAAGTGCAGACTGCGCTGGTCAGCTGCAGCCGGGGCGAAGGAACAGCTGAAGCAGGAATACTGGTGCTGGGTATCGCTCACACACAGCTGATAATACAGCTGCGGCGACGCTGGAATTATTGTTGCACTATAATTTTTGTAGGCACAGAAAATGAAGGTAGTTTTGATTGGGTTGTATGAGGTAGGTATGCTTTATAGTAGCAAAAATTGGAAAATATTGGTAAAATTGTTTTTTAAAATTGAGATTGATGCTATTGGAGCTGGTATAAATAGGCCTTGTGCCCTAAAAGGTTGAAATATAGACCATGCAAAATAGATTTATTATGTGTGGTGAGGCTAACCAAGATGGCAGCCAAAAGTGAAAGTATATTTCGAAAGAAATAACGCTTACTTCAAGCTAAAATTGGGTGAATTTCGATTTTGGCGTGCGCCTTGCACGTGGATTTATAGGCAGAAATACAGAAATTTACACTTTTATAATATTCCTATAAAAGTGTAAACTTCGTGACTAAAGCTCCATACTCCATGCTTTAGTCACGTTTTACACAAATTAAATTTTTAGTTAATGAGGTAAGGAACGAGCTCACAATATATAGAGAGGCAGGCAGGCAAGCAGGCAGCTAGTCGTTGGTGGCGATCTTCAGCGGTTGTGGCCGAGCTGGAGATCGTCAGGTGGCCAGGCCCCTGACCTGGATGTTCCGGCCTCGTCGCCCGGATGCAGCTGGTGACCGTCAGGCGGCCAGGCTTCCGGCCTGGTCGTTCCGCCCTCGTTGTCGTCCGGGTGCAGGTGGAGATCGTCAGCCTTAGCAAAAATAGAATTTTTGATTGCAGGGTCCTGTCACGGTCGCCACTTTGTCCGTTGCGGACAAGAGAAAAGAAAGACTTGGATTTGAATAAAAGTATATTAAATTTCTAAAATGATGTTTTGGGTCACAAGGCAGAAAGAATATGAGAATGTTTAATACCATTTTAAAAAATTACGCGAAAGTTCTATACAAACATTTACGTTTTAAAGAAGGGATTGCGAGAGGGGCGCACGACGTCCACAGATCATTGAATGGAGTGAAATTGACAGTTCAGCAGACTCATCGCTTGACCATCGCGTCGCGGCGTAGACACATACGAATTAACACTTACGAACTAAACTACTTACATCATTTAGCACACTACGATCGCTTGATGGGTTATACAAAAATGATCATAATATAACACCATTAAGAATTCACAAAATGCCTACTGATCGCATTCCTCGCATTGGTCACACTTGTGTTGGTCACAATTGATCAAAACCGATTAAATTCCATACATTACCTTGCCCTTCTCGTTACAAGGTCTCCCGCTTGGGGCTTGTAAACCGAATTAACTTATTTGAATATCACAAGTGCTCTTCACAACTACCTAGGCTTAACAAAATATTTTTTATTTGATCTTCCTCCTTTTCTTCCATTCTTTCATCCATTATCTACTTGTTCACTCAAATACATAATTTGTACTTGCGTTTTTTTTTAAATCGTACAATTAAAAAAATATGTAGCCCTAAATTAGGCAAATCTGTGATTATACAAAAAAAAATTATTAAAAACACGACTGCCGTGCCTAGAACGAACTAAAAAATTAAATAACAAGTGTCATTGCACTCGGGGGACCGTTTTGTGGAACAATTTTTAATCAAAGAGCTCCCCCGACTGCAAAGACACGTCTTGTTATTAAATTTTTTAGTTCGTTCTAGGCTCGGCAGACGTGTTTTTAAATTTTTTTTAATTTATTTATTTGATTTCCTACATTTTAGTGACAAATTATATATTTTCGAAATGTGCTCATTTTGGCCTTTCATTTGATGCCCATATTGAAGAATTGAAGAAAAAAATATTTTGTTCACATTTGAAAATGGCGTCGTACAGTCGCTATATTAACTTTTTTCATAAAATTCATTAAAAAATATAGCCAGTGTTACTCGGAATGATGTAAGAATTCTAACGATACCCCATACATCCAAATCCGTTGAGCCATTTAGAAGTTATGATGGAATAAAGAAACTCACATACCCACAAACATACATGAACCCTGAACACATATGCACTCCTTTTAGGCAGTCGTGTAATAACGAATTTAACGTGAAATTCGGATCGGGTAAAAGTGCTTTCAGTCATTCATCGTTCTCTTTTTTCATAATTTTTCTCGTACCTAAAATTTGACAATAATTGTCGAAACGGTCTATAAATAAATGATTTTTATTCCATCAGGTATTTAAAACTTACTTCTTGGGTTGGGAAGAAGTGATAGCGGTGGACTTCACGCGCACTGCGGAGTCTGTGGCCCGCACCGGCGCCGACCTCGCCAGCTGGGCCAAGCAGCAGGAGACCAAGTAAATATCGACCATATTGCTACACACACAAGATACACTTGCTACCATCAATGAGGATCAGTAACGATTTTTGTTTAGATGCTTATCAGAAAGCTTATGCTACCACATGATTAACTGTGAAGAAATTTTTACGATATCTCTTAAACCTGAGAAGATATACGAGCTAAAACACTGGTTTTTTTGGGGGTCCTTATGACGTCATCGCGACGTACGCGAACCTTATGTCGTACGTAATAAAGCACATATTGCATTGAGCTTGGCATTTCCTTCAAACCCTATTAACCCAACCATTTCTAAACGGATTTCAAAAATCTTTCACTAAGTTTCATAGCTAAGAATATGTTTTTATATTATACCAATAAAACTATAGGATTCAAATTGTTACTGATCCTTATTGTATACTGTGCTAATGGCAACAAACCAACAATTATGGAACAAGGATTTATACGCTCAAAAAATATCACCATATTTATTTACAATCAAGTGGATGGGGTTAAAATGCTGGAATTTAGTTACGCCATAATCTGTATACTCATAGATATTTTCTATACTTAACGAAAAAATATTAATACTTGTGATACGTTATCTCTTGCATCTTCTTGCCTTCTTTGCGTCTTTTACACCATTTGACTACACAGGACGTCATTTCTAATAAACTCTCTCTTTGCTTTAAAATACAAACTGCAATTGCTGTAAAAAACGCTAACGTCTGTTACCGGGCGCGTGGCTGGCCCGACTTATAATGTTGTGCGAGTTGTAATGTTTTAGCCCCGTGATTGCTACTTTTTTAAGCAATATTTATTTGCAATTACACTTCCATAGATTTTAGTTCGCTGGCTAATAGTATAGGATAGGCTCATGTGTACTGCAAAGCGATTAACTCAATCCATCTGCGCGAGGACCATCAAATAATAAGCTACTTTCGCTGTTCGGCAATAAAGTACAATTTCAAATTGCACAGCGTCGCGTGCCTATTGTACGCACCTTCTCTTTCTGTGGCGTTAGTCGCGTAGCTCTGTCTCAACCTCAACCGACATCCCTCGTGCGCTGGCTCGACTGAGTCAGCCGCAAGTAGTAGGCTAATAAAAGTTTCAGCGAGGAGTGAGGCCCCACTGACTTTATTACAAAATGATATAATAATAATAATAATAATAATGATTTATTGAAAGGCATAAAAAACCCAATAAACAGTCAAATACAAAATACAAAAAATACAAAATAAATTAAAATTAAAAGTCAAAATTACACTAAAATAAAATAAAATAAAATAATTCAGTATGAAACATTATTTTCTGTTGTCACTCTGATGCACCGAAATCCAGTACTTATATAGCGGATTGTCCAAGCCCTGACTTACGGCCCTAATTATGCTATTATCAGAAAGACATATCCTCGTCCAAAACGAGGCTATGCGCTTTCTCATGACAGCATAAAAGTCCGCTGTACGGGCATCCGCGAACATGCTCGACGCGCTGCTGTATCTTGGATGTTTCATAAGGATACGAAACTCGTCATTGTATTGTACCCTTATGGAACTGTAGGACGTACGGTTAAAGTTGGCCCATAACTGGCAAGTGTAAAAACATTGACAGTATGAGCCAAACAAAGTTAATTTGACTTCGTCACTACATTTACCGAACTTGCGCGCGAGCATGTTACAGCGAACAGACAGTGCTCGTCTCTCTCGTTCTATATCGAGATCGTCTTTTCTATTCTCAGTAAGAATGTGCCCGAGATATTTAAACTGTTGTACTACCCGAAGTGCCGAATCATTCAAGAACACATCTGGTATGGTATTCAGAATATTTGAACAAAGCTTCTTATAAACTGTTTACGAATTAACTTTTTGTTTATTTGCCAGAGCGGATCTCTCAGCGCTATTCACGCCTCGTCAGCCGCCGATGCCGCTACCAGAAGCGAAGACGTTAGCGGACGAATGGAACGAGGACCTCGAGGCGATGGAGGCGTTCGTACTAGAAGGGCGGCACTTCGTGAGGCTGCCCGACCACGAGCTCGGCGTGTTCCACAGCTGCGACTGCTATGTGTTCCTGTGCCGATACGTGCTGTGTGCTGACGTAAGTATCTCAGACACATCTCACACATCGTCTGACGTTCAGCGATGGAGATGTTTGTACTAGAAGGGCGGCACTTCGTGAGGCTGTCCGACCAGGAGCTGGCTGCGACTGATGTGTTCCTGCGCCGATACGTGCTGCGTCATGTTTTTTTCTCTCTTTTTGCCTTTTGGCTTAAGAGACAATAATTAATAAATAAACTCATGACTTACAAATTGTGAACCGTTATCCGAAATTACGGTTTGCGGAATGCCGTGAACTAAAAATACGTGATCTTCGAGACGCTGCGCAATAACCTTCCCTGTCGCTCTTCGCAACGGAAATAACATAACATATTTTCAAAAACAACAAACCACCACTAATAAATATGTGTTTTGCTGCCTCGACAACGGATATGGTCCACACAAATCGAGACTTAAACATTGGAAGGGACGACAGCAGACCCTGGGTTCCCCCATAAAACCTGGAGTTGCCTGCGAGCTATGTTTATAAGCGTTACAAGTAGAACACTTTTTTATGAATTCAGTTGTATCCTGGTACATACCAGGCCAGAAATATCTCAATTTTAAGCGTTGATAGGTTTTAGCGACGCCTAGGTGTGCCGCGGTAGGTTTAGAATGATTTTCCTGGATAATAGTCAATCTTAGTTCCTTTGGCACCACCTCCTTCCATTGGAAATCTCCACTCAGTTTGTTGTTGGATTTAGTAAAATGATAAAGCCTCCCCTCTACAATCTGAAAATTCGGACAAGCCCGCGGCTTTTCGGTACAACGTTTAATAATATTTAAATACCAAGGATCCTTTATTTGTGATATATCTATAGACCCCACCGGTATAGATCGCGAGAGGGCGTCGGGTACAATATTTTGAGAACCACTGCGGTGCTCGATAGTAAAACTATATGGAGATAACCTACAACCCCATCGTGCTAAACGACCCGTCGGACTTTTCAGATTTAAAAACCACTTCAAACTCGCGTGATCTGTAATTATGCGGAACGGCCTGTCACTTTCCAGATAAGGACGGAAATGCTCAACAGTTAATACGACCGCCAATGCCTCGCGTTCCGTCGCGGAGTAATTACGTTCGGCGGGCGCCAGAGAACGGCTAAAATACGCAACCGGGTGCTCCTCGCCGTCGATCGACTGCGTAAGGGTACCGCCGATTCCGAAATTGGACGCGTCACAGTGAACGGTAAACTCTTTCGTGAAATCTGGGCATGTTAAGACTGGGGCATTAGTCAGTGCCAGCTTGAGATCCGCGAATGCCCGTTCCGCCTCCGGTGACCAGCTGAACGGAGGGGCCCCCTTACGTGTTGAAGTCAGAGCGTTTAACGGCCCCGCCCGGTTACTGAAATTTTTAATAAACCGCCTGTAGTAAGACGCCGTACCTAGGAAGCGTTTAACGTCCTTTCTACAAGTCGGGGTGGGAAAATCTACTATAGCCCTCACTTTATCAGGATCGGTTCGCAACCCATGCTGGTCCACTACGTGTCCTAGATACTTTAACTGCTTCCTAAAAAATTGACACTTTCCCAAATTAACGGTTAAGTTGGCATCTTTTAATTTATTATAAACTTTCCGCAATAACTCCAGATGTTCCGTCAAAGTTGAGCTAGTTAAAATAATGTCGTCCAAATAACAGTTTACATTATTCGCGAATTCAGGCCCCAAAATCCGATCCATCAATCGCTGCTGAGTGGCCGTTGCTGAGGTCAACCCAAAGCACATGACTTTAAAATGATACTGGCCGCGTGCAGGCACTGTGAATGCGGTCTTTTCTCGGCTCTCGACGCCATCTAGCGGAATTTGCCAATAAGCCGATTTTAGGTCTATTGTCGAGATGTATTTCGCGTTCTTTAGTTGGTCTAGTATATTAGTCACGTAAGGTAGAGGATAAGCATCGTGTTTAGAAACGGCATTGAGTTTTCGGCTATCTAGGCAAAAGCGAGTCGTTCCGTCCGCCTTCCGCACTAAAGTGACCGGATTATTCTAAGCACTGTTGCTAGGCTCCACTACATCGTCCGCCAGCATTTGATCTAGATGCTTGTTTAGTTCTGCCAACCTATCCGGAGACATCGGGTAGTAGCGCTGTTTAATTGGCGGATGATCCCCCGTGTCTATTTTGTGCGTTACTAAGTGCGTCCTACCAAGCCCTTTTTTCTCATCTGAAATACTTTCAAACTCGCGAATAACCCCATTTGCCTGTTCGCGTTCGAACTCCGACAGTGACTCGAAATCGATCAAAAATTTGTCCGTCGTAGTTATTGCACTAACATGCTGATAACACGGTAAGAACTCACTATCTTTCAACAGTGACAAAACATCTGGCGCTATCTGAAATTCTTTCCAAAAATTTATACCCAACAACAATTCAGTGGAGACCTACGAACAAAGATACTAAGGAAGTGTAATTCTGCTCAAAAAATAGCACCACGCAAACTACAACCGAGTGGGCGGGGCTAAAAAAGTACAACCGAAGCACTGTTTAGTCATGTCTGTCACGCGCTCGGTGACAGTCGTTAGCGCAACGACAAAAAAATCATTAAAAAGTGGTAAAAAACGACGTCATGTGTGGTCAAGTGGTGTAAAAGACCAATAGAAGGCATCAAAACAAATACGGTCATATCATATCATTGGTAAGTACAATATTTTTCGTTATTTAGAAATATCTATGAGCGTATACATGCAATCTATGGTAGCTATTATGCAACAAGTGTTCAGTCACTTTGTGGGGCAGAGTCAAATCTTCACGTTCACTGCTATCACAGATTTTTAAACAAGAATAAAACTCTCTCATGAAATTCAGTACAACAGAAAAAAAGTAAAATTAAAATCAAAATTTTGTAATGCTATAAAAATGGCGCGTCCTGCAATATACAATCCATAGAAAACGAGTAATCTGATGTAAACTCCTTGCTTTTTATCATTATACAGGGTGTAACAAAAACTCTGTCCAATCCGTGAAGGGATGATTAGGTAGGTACCTATAAAGTTTCGATTCTATTCACACAATCCTCTTTGATTAACAAGTAAAAAAAATCCCTGGTTAAAATAGAATAAACGAAAAATGGGGAACTCACATTGCAACACCGAAGGCAGCGGCACCACAAGTAGTGACGTCATAAGGTCAAGACCGTCAGAACACAAAGTAATGACAATTTCCATAAACTATGATTTTTATACAGCTCTGAAAACAGTTTTTTAATATGGAGTTTGATTCGCGGATCGTTCTGCTGGAACCCCAATATGAGATCTGCTGCGAAGATGCTACTCCATATTTCCACCACCAATAGCAATACATGCCCAGCAACTGTGCACTAGATTGTCTCGAACACTTTGCAGCACACCTGTATTCAACTTAATAAGTACAAAAGTGGCTATTATTCGCAAACGCATTTCGGCTTCACTCTCACAAATGTTTTTAAACATCAACTGTTAACATGACCTCACAAATAAAACTCAAGAGGTGTCAAATCTGCCGATCGCGCTACGGAGTTGATCCACCTCTTCCAATCCACCGTCTCACATATTGCTAGCTTAGGTATTCGCGCACCGGTCAATAAGCATATTAAAATAGTTTGCATTTGAAAAAGATTTTTGGCAAGAATAAATTTTGACTTGGTCCACCAAGTCAAAATTTTTTTATAGCAGCGTATTCCAATACGCTGCTATAAAAAAATATATTCCGACGAACTGAGAACCTCCTCCTTTTTTGAAGTCGGTTAAAAAGATGTCGCTATACTAATTTTGTACTGCCATTTAAAGCATGCTTTTTTATGTGAAAAATAAAAATAAAGCAACGTATTAATACGCAGTCACACCTCTAAAAGACGTATTGAGGCGTTGCTTTCGCCAATGTGATAATTATCCACATTATGTACTTACATGTTATGAAAGGAAATTTCTACATAATACATATATATATATTCTTTATTGCACTGATAATAATTGTTACATAAGTCATTATGATAATTGTAAGCAAAGGTGGACTTATCTCTAAAGAGATCTCTTCCAGCCAACCTAAGAGGTGTCAGAGATTTATAGTAAGCGGGTACATAAAGTGCAAGACATAAAGTAATAATAACTAAATAATAAGATAATAATACAAAACCTATACTTGTTCATAATATATAAAATACATATGCATATATAAATAAAATATAATATACCTACATACACTAAATACATACTCAATACATACATATATAAATAAATATGTAAGTGATTATGAGATAATGTTATTTATGACTCAGGGTGCGATAATTGTGCTAGAAAGTGCGATTTAACTTTTGATTTAAAGGTCTTGACGTTGGGGCAATCCTGGATGTTCAACGGGAGTTTATTCCAAAGCTGTACAGCTCTAACAGAGAAGGAGTTACGGAGGAAACTGGTGTTGCTTCTAGGTAGCTCCAGCATCTTAGTGATGCAAGCCCGCCTAGGGCGAGAGGGAGGAGGAAGCATCTGGATCCGGGAAACGAGGTACTTAGGTGATTTGGGATCCTTGAGGATTTTGAAGAGGGCAGAAAGGATGTGCATATCACGGCGAAGGCGTATAGGAAGCCATTTAAGCTGGCAGCGAAATTGAGACACATGATCGTATTTACGTAAACCGAATATGAAACGTATGGCCAAATTTTGTAGACGTTCCAACTTGTTCAGTTGTTCCTCGGTCACATCCAGAAAGCAAACGTCAGCGTAGTCGAGAAGTGGGAGGAGCAGCGATTGGGCCAGCATAATTTTAGTTTTGAAGGGAAGGAAGTATTGAAGTCGCTTGAGGGAGTGGGAAGAATAGTGAATGCGTTTGCTAATTTCAGCAATATGCGGAGACCAAGACAAAGTGCAGTCCATTATTAGTCCGAGGTTTTTAAGTTTGTCTGTGAATGGGATTGTCAGGTTATTATAGATAATTGCTGGAATAGCTTTCCAGTCAACTTTGCTCCTTAACCGGCTGCTGCCGACAACCATAGCCTGACATTTGGTAGGGTTAACAATAAGACCAAACGAGGTGGCCCAGTCCCGGATAGAAACTAGATCCTTATTCAGAGAGTCCATCGCTTCAGCAGCCTCGGCAACGGAGAAATGTCTGTAAATTTGCAGGTCATCAGCATAAAGGTGGAAAGGGGAGGATATAGCACAGGGGATGTTGTTAATAAATATAGAAAATAATAAAGGGGAGAGAACACCGCCTTGCGGCACACCTGCTGATAAGCGCGACCAATCAGATGAAGTGTCATCATAAACTACGCATTGGAAACGGTCAGAAAGATAGCACTGGAACCATTCAATGACAGGGGCGGAGACGTTAAGAGAACGAAGAGTACCTAGGAGGAGATCAAAGTCAACACAGTTAAATGCACTGCTAAAGTCCAGCAGAACCATTGCCGTGAGCTTAGTGTTATCCATCGCATTGCGTATGTCCTCGGTAATGTTCAGCAGTGCACTAACCGTGCTGTGGGAAGGGCGAAAACCAGATTGGTAAGGACACAAAAGATCATAGGAGGAGAGAAAGGAGTATAGTTGGTTGTGAACGATCGATTCGAGGACCTTAGAGAGGATTGGAAGAATAGAAATAGGTCGATATTGTGACAAAGAGGATGGATTTGGAGTTTTAGGGAGGGGTATGACTTGGGCTTTCTTCCACGATGAAGGAAAAACATTGTGTTGCAGCGAGAAGTTAACAATGTGTGTGATGACTGGCACAATGTCCTCCAGCACCGGGAGAATCATTTCCAAGCTAAGTCCATCACTACCAATGGCCTTAGTGGAGATAGACTTGATGCTCTTCGCAACATCTGTTTCAGAAACTTCACTAAATGAGAAAGAGGGATAGTTAGAGGGGACCGGTCGAGATAGAGAAGAAAGAGCAGTTGATTTAGAGGCTGAATTTAAAATGAGAGGAGGTGTTGAAAAATGCTTATTTAGAGTATTGAGATCTGCGATGGAACTCTGAACAGAATCTGCGACTTTACCTACACCAAGAGACTTTAGGAAACCCCAAATATGTTTTTGGTCAAGACTTTCAATTTGTGAATGGATATATTTTCGTTTGGCGTCCCGACACATCCTGTTACAAAGGTTTCGGAGCTTTTTGTATGCGGACAGGTTTTCTGCTGAAGGTGAAATTTTTTGTCGACTTTTAGCCTTATCGCGTTTCGCCATAACTTTCCTAATCACTGGTGTTAACCAGGGAGCAGGCAAATGTTTGACCCTCACCGGACGTACTGGCGCATGAATGTCGTATACTTTAATTAACATAGAGGTGAGATAGTCAACCATGCAGTCAATATTGTCCGACGAAAGTAATGGAGACCAATCTATTCCTCTCACATCTGTCCTCAAGCGCTCAAGAACAATCTGTCGAAAGTTACGCATACATTCTCTTTTATTAAGCATACCTATTTTATTTCAATACCTTACCTGATTTTAGTCTTTCTTGAAATCAAGTGTCTTACCAATTAATATGATCATCATTCATCAACATCATCATTTTATAATTTTCATAAAATTAAATAACAATAAAATCATCACAGCCGAAAGATGTGCACTCCTGACATTCTCTTTTAGTTTTCCAGAGCGACTAGTTGCAGACGACTTACATTCAGCGTATTCGAGCGATCTTTACCAAGTCGTCTGTCTACATAATAAAACAAACATTATATCTAACAAATAATAATGTACTAATTTCATAAAACAATTTTATGATGCCGCCCACCGCGCCGGGCCGTAGTGATCTTAGCAGGTTAGGTGTACTGACTGCATTCTACATTACACCGTCCTCGCTTCAATGACAAAGGCACGACAACGGCCCAATGAATGACACGGCGCGAGCCAAATATCCTATCATGTTTGATCTGCGTTCAAACCCCAGCCAATAGAAAACGTGATATGCGTTAGAATACAACCTAATACCGATTATGCGTACATTGTAATAAGGTATGTTTTTACTAGTTCATTGTTGAGTTTGCGACCTTTTTGTGTTACAGAATATGCGAAGGTGCCATTTTTTAAGCAATATTTGTTAGGAGTTAGGCTTCCTTAGTTCTTATTTCGTTGGTGGAGACTCCCGGAATTATATAAAATTTTATAATAGCGGTCCGCCCGTGTACTGTGACCGGTAAAAACATATAACCAATGACAGGGGAGGCGGAACCGTTAGCAGTTTTAATTATATCCAAATCGGTAGATTTATGGAGAGTGCCCAAATCAGAAAAGTATTTGATAGCGTTTCCGCCAATTATAGAAATTTCAGATCCAGAGTCCAGCAAACCTCTAAAATTTATATCGTAAATGGTAATTTTTAAGTAGGGTCTGGTATCCCTATTTTGACATACGTGAGTCGGCGACGAGTGACATTGACGTTTGGAAATGGCACCTGACATTGACGTTTTTCTATTTTCATAATAAAAATCTTCCAGGAATTTCAGCCAATGTGACCACTCTTGAGCTGATGTCCTCGCCCACCGCCGTCGACTCACGCCTGCGTGTTTTTTGGCGCAGATACTCAGCAGATACAGAGCTTATCGGTGGCCTGACGACAATTTGGACAAGTCCTCGCTGTCACATCTTTTTCGCCACATCTATAGCAAACGACGCGGAAGAGCGCTTTGCAACTCCTCAACGTATGCCCTGAAACCCTACAGCGCACGCAAAAGTCTGCATTCGGGGTCTGAACTGCTGCCACTTTTGGAGCGGGCCGGCTATATTTATAGCAGAGATCCGGTGCCAAAGAAGATGAACTGGATTTGGGAGGATCAGCAAAGTTATGAGTCCTGTCTTTCGCCATCTCGATAAGCCTGCATTTACGCTTCAGATCACTCCAAGAGTCTGCTGGATTCAGTGCCAATTGAGAAGTGAAACACGGCCTAATGTTATATAAGACAATATTTAACTTATCTTCATCGGATATTGGTTTGGAAAACCGAATAAAATAATTTTGCATAATACTGAGATAATTTACTATACTTTCATCGGATCCTTGGGTGAGGGCCCTTATTTCTTGCATTAACCTATGGTCATAATCAGTTGGCAGATATTCTTCGAGTAACAAATTCCTTAATTCCCCCCAATTATTCACCTCCATATTGCCACGGAACCAGCAAAGCGCTTTGCTGCCGAAAAATGCTGCTGAAAATTCTGCCGAATTGAACAGTCAGCTCTCAGAAATATTACGGGAACGACATAGCTTGTCCAATCTTTGAAGGAAAGCCTTTACACAAGTCGTACCATTAAAACTAATTCCAAGTTTATGGATAGCCGAAGCGGACTCATTACTTTTGATCGCTTTGGTAGGGCTGCCAATAGGCGTGTGATTCGCTGCGCCGGCGGGCTCATCCAATACCTGTATTGGTTGTATAGAGGGCTGTCTCTGCGACAATCCACTTTTGAAGTTATACATTATATTATCAAGTTTATGCAAAATACAGTCTAAATTTTCCCGCATACTATGCAGTTGATCAAATGTGACCGTCGAGTCCGCCGTAGGATTCAAGCGACTAAGCCTATGAAATAGATGGTGAGCAACCGCTTCAACCCGGTTAAGGGATTTGAGTGAGCACCCCGGCTTGGCAGCCCCCAATATCAAATTGTCTAAGTAAGCTAATTTATCTCTAATCACTGCATTAACCGAGATTAACCGGACTTGAATCTTCACTTCCGGCTCCTAGGAATTAATAATAGCAAGCAGCCGTCGTAGCGTTTTATCAACTGGACTCGCTGCAAGTTATCCTAATAGGTACCAGTTAACTTTCCAATCTATTTAACCCTTAACTAACCGAAGTTGAAGAATCCAACATTCCGTTCTTAGACCTTCAAAGTCAAAGTCAAAGTCAAAAATAGCTTTATTCAAATAAACTTAATTATTAAGTACTTTTGAATCGTCTATATTTTCCTACCACCCGTTCAAGACTTTTTTAACTGACAAGAAGAACGGGCGCAAGAAACTTATCAGTTTTAATAGCAATAAGAGTGCAACCTACAAGCTCGATTTAAGTTAGATAAATACAACACTCTCTGATATCTCTCAGGTACTCTCACATAACGCTCTGCGAGTAGTTTTAAGTCTAACCTTTTAAAATAACCCCTGGGGGAAAAATATTAGATTTCTAGCTTCGTTCTTCGTGTCATATCTCCGTGTAAATTTCAAGGTCTACGATTGCCCCGTTGATTGTTAGTATTGTATAGAATCAAACATATTTAAATAAAACTGTAGTTTGGTATTGACTGTACATTAAGTTGTTTATTTATTTTCCCTTGAGTTGTCATTGAGGTGAGTCAAAATCGCATGAGTTTATTTATTAATTATTGATTCTTAAGCCAAAAGGCAAAAAGAGGGGAAAAAACATATGACAGCTGTGTGCTGACGTAAGTATCGGAGAGACATCATCTGTATCTATGTAAGTTTTATATGGACATATCGTTTGACGTTCAGCGTTGGAGATGTCTATACTAGAAGGGCGGTATATCGTGAGGCTGCTCGATCACGAGCTCGGGCTGTTCCATAGCTGTAACTGCTATGTGTTCCTGTGCCGATACTTGCTGTGTGCTGACGTAAGTATCGGAGAGACATATCATCTGTATCTATGTAAGTTTTATATAGACATATCGTTTGACGTTCAGCGATAGAGATGTTCGTACTAAAAGGGCGGCACTTCATGAGGTTGTCCGACCATGAGCTAGGGGTGTTTCATAGCTGCAATCGTTACGTGCTGAGTGCTGAGTAAGTTTCACAGAGATATCGTGTGACATTCATGTGGTATATCTCTGCGACTTTGTACGGCTTATCATCTTACTGACGACTCGTTCATTAGTTTATTTACCATTGTAAAAATATTAAGTTACCTACGTTTAATTTCAAGTTGTTTCCTTTCACGATGTTAACAAACACAAATATTTCAACAAATGGTTGACAATTTACAACTGTAATGCAATCCTTCCATAGACGACATTCTTTAATAATAACAAAGCTCTTTCTCGAACAGCCTGAAGAAGAAAGCGAAGGCTCCAACGCCATCGACGCCGACGACGCCGAGTCGGAAGCAGCCTCGTGGGTGGTGTACTTCTGGCAGGGGCGGCGCGCGCCCAACATGGGCTGGCTGACCTTCACCTTCGGGCTGGAGCGCAAGTTCAAGCAGCTCTGCCGCAGGCTGGACGTGGTCCGCACGCACCAGCAGCAGGAGAGCTTGAAGTTCATGTCGCACTTCCACCGACGATTTATCATCAGGGACGGCAAGAGGAACCAGAAACCGGTCAGTATTATACACGCTGAAATTTTAATCATTCGGTTCCCGCAGTGGGGTGGTTCCATTCATGATTACAAGCAACTTTTACTATGGTGCCAACTCTGATATCGCGAAAAAAAACAGCTGTTCCATACATTAAGGTCGAGCAGGTAATAGTAGGTATTGCGATTGTATGGAACAGCTGATTTTTTTTTCGTGATATCAGAGTTGGCCCCATAGTAAAAGTTGCTTGTAATAATGAGTGGAACCACCCCACTGTGGGAACCAAATGATTAAAATTTCAACGTACAACTAGTTTCCGCCCGCGACTTCGTCCGCGTGGACGTTCGGAAAGTCCCTAGGGAACCTTTGACCGGGATAAAAAGAATCCTATGTTTTAATCCAGGCTATAAATTGTATGTCAAATTTCATACAAATCTGTTAAACCGTTTTTGCGTGATTGAGAATAGCTTAACAAAGCCGTACATTTTATAGGCTTTATTTATAACATTATCGACATGCTCATCGTGGTGTAATTTACTATCATGACTACTAAGTCTCTTAAAGATTCTGTTTTTTCCAACTGGACACCACATAGATTGTACTTAAAGTCACTTTTGTGTTTCTTTTTCGTAAAAGATATGAATTTAAATTTGGTCAAAGTGAGACAAAGACTTATCCCCGCCTTTAAAAACTGGAATAATACGGGCTGTTTTAAATGATATGTTTAATTATTTGTTCAGGAGGGCGGCCGACAGCCGGTGGAGTTGTTCGAGCTGCGTAGCAACGGCTCTGCCCTGTGCACGCGCCTCGTGCAGGTCAAGGCCGACGCCACGCAACTCAACAGCGCCTTCTGGTGAGACACACGCGAATCACGACCTTACCACTTCACCACTACACACTAACTCGAATCTAACTAATAAAGATAGTTAACAACTATACAGCAACAATAAGTCACTGTGTCTACACCAAGAATATCAATACTCATCGACCACGAAGTCTGTCAACTATTTGTGTTTCTTAAACCCAAAACCAGATTGTGTTTCAGTTTTGGTTTTAAGGGGCCATAATAGTAAAACATGGTTTGCGCGGGCCATATTTTTATATAGAAAACGTAAAGTTGTAGCCACAAAAAAAACATACGACAAGCTAAAGAGATTATCTAGTAGCTACAAGTATTAAATTGCGTATAAACCTCACAGATGATTGTAAAAAAACATCAGAATAGTATCAAAAGCGCTTATCGCGGGCCATATTTTTGGCGTAAATAGCGGAAACCTATTGAATTCTACATCAAAATACACTTTAACGTACTGTGCAGTTGCTCCAAAAAATTTTTTTTCAAGAAAGATAATTGTGCTAAAGCTAATGATGAAAAAACAGCAAAAGGGTGCAGAAGTGAGTTTATTTTCCATACTCTTTACACGTAAAAAAAAGACAGAGACAAATGATTTCGCATAACGGAGCCTTAAGAAACAAGAGTTATGTTAAAAAGCATTACCATTCAAACACCATAGAAACACGATTATGAGGTTAACATTAGCAGACTTGACCCCCTGCGCTTCTATCGATCCAATTCCCGCGATCTTTACCTGTAATTAATTTCTAGCAATAACAGTGTTCGTTATGGTCTCCCAGCTACATACTGAACGTGCCGCTAGAGGGCTCCAGCGAGGAGTCGTCCGCCATCGTGTACGCGTGGATCGGCAGCAAGAGCGACACCGACTCCGCGCGCCTCATCGAGCAGATCGCAGAGGAGAAGTTCAACAACCCCTGGGTCAGCTTGCAGGTACTGTTAGAGACGTCTTTATTACTGACTAGGTTCTGCCCGCGACTTCGTCCGCGTGGATCCTAGGGAACCTTTGATAGTATACCCGTGGATCGGCAGCAAGAGCGACGCCGACTCCGCGCGCCTCATCGACCAGATCGCCGAGGAGAAGTTCAACAACCCCTGGGTCAGCTTGCAGGTACTGTTTAGAGACGGCATCTTTATTACTGACTAGCTTCCGCCAGCGACTTCGTCCGCGTGGATTCTAGAGAACCTTTGACATGGATGAAAAGTACCCTTTATGTACTTTTTAATACAGGTCCTAATCAGTCTACCAACCAATTTTCATCCAAATCCGTCCAGAAGTAACAAACACACTCATATAAACTGTAACATTTATAATATTTAGTAGGATAGGATATAATGCTACTATTTTTCGAACGCGTTAAAATGTTTGAAGTAGTCTTCATCATCCTATTTGAAGACCACTGTTGGGGCACAAGCCTTAACGTAGCCTAACACCGGCTTAGGCGGCCTAGCATACGCACTGCAACTATTTGCGTCAATGCGCATTTGGTCCACTTCGCATTTGGTCCACTTACCGAAAACACATCCACTTCGCATTTGGTCCATTTCGCGGAACGTCCATTTCGCGAACGTTCCGCGAAATGGACCAAATGCGAAATGGACCAAGTGGACCAAATGCGAAGTCGACCAAATGCGCATGAACGATATCTCGCGTTGCGATATCTATCCCGCCCACATCAGTGCACGCACTCATTATTATACTATGTCAGTGCGGTGTGAGTGGGACAGACACTGAGTTAACGCAAGAAGTGTTAAGAAATTATGTCGTATGTAGTGCTCATGCTAGGCCGTCAGAACATTTATTTTTAACCGACTTCAAAAAAAGGACGAGGTTCTCTGTTCGTCTGTATGTATGTTTTTGACGTGATAATGTCTAAGGCTGGATTTAGTGCACGACCGACGGTGAGCGCGTACCGTCAGCGCTGGTCAAAATTTGTGTTTAGTGTTACGCTGAGAAGCCCGTCGCCACTGCAATAAAAATCTCGTCGCAATACTACGCACGCGCGTGCGCTCGTCGCTCCGTCGTCTGCGTGGCACGCGCACGCATATAAGCTATGTTTTTTACATTACGCCAGCATCTCGGCCCAGCCACCTATGGGCCCAGTAACTCGGCCATTACTCGACTCGCCTTACACGGTTTACATTCAAAGTCAAAGTCAAATAAGCTTTATTCAAATAAACTTAATTATTAAGTACTTTTGAATCGTCTATATTTTCCTACCACCCGTTCCAGACTTTTTTAGACATTGGTAAAGTAACTGGGCCCAGTAGGGTTGCCACCTGCCACTACTTGATTTAAAGTTTACCAATATTAAAAAAAAAGGGGTTTTTGATTTTCTTTACTGGAGCATTGTTTTATTAAGCTACATTCCGTCTCCCATTCATTTTAATGACTGCAAACATACATTCACCTTTTCCACTTACTTTGAATTTGTTTTTTGTCATCCGTGTTCCGATAGCATCACTTGAACCACTTAAATTGCTCATTATTTAAATAGCCTGGCCAACGAATCGTGTCATCTCAAACCCGCGGCACATGAAAGTTTAATAAAAAGATATCTTTTGGGCTGGCCATAAGGTACCTTTCCCGTACTCAAGTCCCACATAGGTGGTGGGGGACCAACTCGGCCGAGCCACTATGCTCCGCACGAGACAACTCGACTTGCCCGGTACTCAGCCCAGTTAACTCACCTTTCGTTTACATTGGTCGAGTTCGCTTACTTTTTATCACTCGCTACTCGACTCGGTCGTCTACTCGACTAATGTAAACTAGGCCATACCGCCATAGCGCGTCAGCCGACCGACATACGCCCGGCAGACGAGCTCGACCGATGGTCCCCATCAGCGCGACGTAGCTGTACGCGTAGGTAATAATCAGCGTTGCACTGTAGCTGTTCATAGATGAATATAGTTACGTTCGACCGACGTCACGCTGACCGTCGGTCGTGCACTAAATCCAGCCTTATAAATCGATGAACGCCGGCTGCATGCACGAAAAATTGTCACGTTCCGCAAGCAAGAGCGCGGAACAAGCGATAGAGAGGCACGATCGGCCTTAGCGTTTGGCTTGTGACGCATTGTCAACTGTTTGTTTATAAAGTGAAGTGAATATTTAATGTGAATACCAATGTTTTCTTATGACGTTATCACGTAAAATAATTATCGTCCGTAAACCGACTTTACAGACGACAATTTATTTATTTATTTATGTAGGTGCTGACGGAAGGCAGCGAGCCGGACAACTTCTTCTGGGTGGCGCTGGGCGGGCGGCGGCCTTACGACGCGGACGCCGACTACCTCGCCTACACGCGCCTCTTCCGCTGCTCCAACGAGAAGGGCTACTTCACTGTCTCCGAGAAGTGCCCCGATTTCTGCCAGGTACATTATGGCAGCCAACCAAAATCTATGGAAGTGTAATTGAGTCAATCAACTTTTAATTGTCCTATGAGTTTTCCTATCCACAAACATAAAAATATATAATTCCTTGAAAATAAATATCAACTAACTTAAAAATTGTGGTTTAAGTTAAATGTAATTATTTATTTATCATTTTGGTGATAGAAATAAATATGTTGTTTACATATTTATTTGTATTTTAACGTTTGTCGAGATGTCGATGTCCCTTTTGTATGTGATGAAATGTCCACTGGACAACCTATATAATACGAACAAATATGTAAACAATATATTTGTTTCCGTTACCAAAATGATACTTTAAACCTTAGTTTAATAACGCGGTATTAGATTGTGAATTTAATACTGCTGATAAAGGCTTGTTCAAGCTATCGTTTAATACAAGAACTCTTTCTAATACGGCGTTTTAGTGGAACAAAATAAATAAAACCGAAAATGATAAATAAATTTATATTTTTTGATAGGATCTTAGTATATCTACAAAAACTTGTCAAAAGGTTTAGTATTGTATGTCTATTTAATTGGAATAATCAAAATTTAAATAACACATACGAGTATAGTTATTCATTTGGCTTATAGATATAAGCCATATGATTTTTTTTAGTATTTTTCTGATGTTTGTAATGGTAATAACTATTGTGTTTTTCAATAAAACCAAGGTAAAACAAAATGAGGGTTTTTAAAACACTGTGGTACGTTTAGGCGCATTTGGTCCACTTCTCATTTGGTCCACTGGCCGAAAAAACGTCCACTTCTCATTTGGACCATTTCGCAGAACGTCCATTCCGCATTTGGTCAACTTTCACATAAATAAAATAATTTTGTTTTTGTTCTACTTACTTTATACTTTTCATTTTTTTATATTTTTTGTTTTCTTTTCTTAGTACATCACCAAAGTACCAGGATCACATAAATATGGAGAAGTTGTCTTCCATATTTTCAATCAGACAATCATCAAACACCAAATCTGATTAAAGTAGAATACTGATTGCAGATTAGATCACAAAAAAAAATTTCAATCGCCTCTGGTTTTTTTTTTTGTTTTCTTCATAATAACGTCACCAAAATATTAGGCACGGAGAAAATAAAAAGGTGAAAATATTTAAATTAACATTCTCCTATTTATGTGATCCTGGTACGTTGGTGACGTGCTAAGAAAAGAAAACAAAAAATATGTCAAAAAGTGAAAATATACAACATTCTTATGTAAAAATAACAAAAACAAAATTATCCCATATTTATGTGAAAGTTGACCAAATGCGAAATGACGTTCCGCGAAATGGACCAAATGCGAAATGGATGTTCTGCGAAATGGACCAAATGAGAAATGGACGTTCTGCAAAATGGACCAAATGAGAAATGGACGTTCTGCGAAATGGACGTTCTGCGAAATGGGTGTACTGCGAAATGAACCAAATGCGAAATGGTCCAAATGAGAAATGGACCAAGTGGACCAAATGCAGTGGACCTAAACGCATTAAATGACCCTTTGTAACTTGATTTTTGCCATCAGGATGACCTGGCGGATGACGACATCATGATCTTGGACAACGGCGACCAAGTGTTCCTTTGGTTGGGCGCCACGTGTTCAGAGGTGGAAATCAAACTCGCTTACAAGTCTGCGCAGGTAATAACAATATCATAGAGCAAAATTAGTGATTCAGCAACTAAATTAAAATTATTGAAGATAGTTCAAACTCTAAAAAAGGTTAATAATAA
Organism: Agriphila geniculea; assembly: GCA_943789525.1. Taxonomy (NCBI): domain Eukaryota; kingdom Metazoa; phylum Arthropoda; class Insecta; order Lepidoptera; family Crambidae; genus Agriphila; species Agriphila geniculea. Next base: position 7,769,973 of record OX038879.1, on the reverse strand, counting down.
CATATCTTTTCATTATAGGTATACATTCAGCACATGAAAACGCTTCAACCTGATAAACCGCGTAAACTGTTCCTCACCCTAAAGAATAAGGAGTCGCGACGATTCACCAAATGCTTCCACGGCTGGGGGGACCACAAGAGACCACCAGAATAATTCTAGTTTTTCACAACAAATAGTTTTGTTTGTACATTGTATCAGTTTTAACGTATTACCTAATAATTATTACTCCTATACTAAAAAAAGGATCAAATCAATCGTTGCATTTGTATGATTATTTATTTCATTATGAGTAATGTAAAGATTTTATAATTATCATTTTAACTATACAGTATTATCGCAAAAAACCTATTGTAATTGAATTATGATTTGCAGCAAAATTTCAGATTGTTGATGCACATTTGTGTTCCTATGGGCTTCCATAAAAGACATAAAGGAATGTTAATAAAAGACTGAATCATGCCATTTAAATCAAGTTATCTGTATTCAACACTTTCACTTAACAAGTTTTATGAGCACAGTTATGAAGATTCCATTATTTCATTTAATTTGTTGCAACAAATTAAAATTGTTTGACTAGATTAGCAGAGATGTCCACTCCATTATAAATTAAAATGCATTTCCGTGCATTTATTAAGACTAAAGTTGAAAATTCTAGCTGTATATAGGATCCCATTGATGTAGTAATATGATTGACATAATTAAATCTATGTAAATATATGAATAGATATTTTATACAAAGTGTCAATAATTTAATACATTTTATATTCACTAATATTAACATAGAAATTGTGCAAAAATCATAATGTGGCTCTTAAGCACAAAGTATTAGATATTAACAATATTTCTTAATAAAAACATTAAAATTAACTATCTTGTTTCCCTTCACTGCATATATCCTGAAACAAATAATTATGTTAATATAGATGATGTGGATTTCAGGATTGAAACGATTTTAAAATAGGGGACAGACCTAAAATCCAAGTTATTGGCATCTTGGAGAAAATAATTTCGGACACTTTGTCCGAAATGACACGTTTGGCTTTTTTTTAAATCGGAACCTTTTATCACTGACATGAAAAAAAATGTATTCACACAATATCACAGAAAACATAATAGTGCAAGTCTTAAGCTTCGTACAGACTGAGGCGAATTCCACGCGAAATTCGCGAGTGCGACCACGTAACTCAAAGCGATAGCCATAGCCATAGCCATTGTCAAAGAAATTGCTATGGCAATGGCCATTGCTTTGAGTTACGCGATCAAAATCTGTCAAATTGAGCGACGCGCGCGATTCGCTCGCCTCAGTCTGTACGAAGCTTTATACTTATATGAAATGCTTTAATTTCAACCATAAAACATACAAATATATGTATCTACTACTGTTTTAACTCCTTCCAATATGTTTTGATGATTAAAATCAACACATTTTGTGTATGTAAAGGGGGTGTTAGTGAGATTTGGGCGTAATGTGCTGATTATACTGTGGCTGTAGCTGTCTATGTGCTCATGTTATCAATGTGGGATTAATTTGATGTTTTGGGGACAGTGTGTGTACCTCTGAACACAAAATACGCTTTTGATAAAGGGCAACATTATGGATAAATGCTGGATGGTTAGCAGCCTTAAAATAAGGGATTCTTCAATTATATCAAACAGTTAAAAATACACTTCAAAAAGCTGTAAGCCAGCTAACCAACTGCTATTTTGTGCTTAGAAATTTCTGGAATAATGTAGAATGCAGTCGTCTAGACAGGAGTAGCACTCGCATCAGATTAATGTGAACCTGCCAAAACTTAGTTCTTTGCCTATCCACTATCTATCTAACACAGCACTACGTAGCGTAAAAAACAAAACTATTATTGCCACAATATACGAAAAAGACAGTTGGATATTTGCCAAAATGTTGAGTATGAGTGGAGACAAAAAATATCTTCACAACTATAAATGAAAATTATTAGCACATAGATCAGCCCATCAAAGATCAGTAAATTTTGTATCTTACCTATGCTATTAAATTGCAATTAATCATCATCATCGTCATCATCAGAAGGCACAAAGAGTTCGTTTTCTTCTAAGAAATTGGCTATGTTTTTACTAATTGCAGCTCCGATGAGAAGTCCAGGAACAACAGCAGCAATTAGACTGAGGAGGCCAAAGGGTTTCTTCTCTGGTTCTGGTAAAATTGCTCCAGTTGGTGTGGTGGTTGCATTTCTTCTTGGCACCAAAATATGTTCATTTCTGGATATAGTCTTTGTTCGAGCTACCAGACGGAACAGTCGAGAAATATTCATTTTGACTCCCTTTTACGCCTTTTCTCTCTTTGCTTTCAAAATAAAAATCTTTATATTAGTTTCGAAATTAAGACTTTCGTTCTCAACAAAGAGAATATAATCACTATGGTTCTCAAAATCTTTCACAAACAGGCACCCGTATCTAAAAAGAAACTATTTAGCGACCGGTTTCATTTCACATACATTGCTACTTTTCTTTGGTATGTTTTTTTTTAATCCAAAAAGAAGTAGCAATGGATCACTATCATCTATGAACTGCAACCGGTCGCTAGGTGGTTTCTAATTAGATAATCAGCCCGCCGGTCGCTAGGTGGTTTCTAATTAGATAATCAGCCCGCGGGTTGGTAGATCCAGATTTTGAAATTTCCCCATATTCAAGAATTCTTTTCCCCAAAATGATACGTTTGGCAACTTTTTTCCCCATTTTTGTTAAACAGGAAATAAAACGAATTGAAAGATATTAAACTAAGTTTACTAAGAAAATATAAGATAATAAAGAAGTATCGAAAGTTCTAAACTGAATCATTTAGAACTTCCGAAACTTCATCTTCGCTTAACATGGTCAGATAAACATTATCGGAGTTAAATATTATACTCCAACCAAAATTCTTCCTTGTATATTTTTTCCCCAAACTTTTCCCCAAAATTTCGCCAAGACTGTTATTTTTCCCCAAAAATGCGAAAAAAACCCCCAACCTACCAACCCTGTCCACAAATCACAATTCCGCACACAACTCACTTGTACAAGTTCTTCTTTGACAAAAATGTGACGTTGACATTGGGTGCCTTCTACCAGACAAATCTCTGAGTCATCGATCGCCATATGGCAAGAAGCTTATACCCCCATATGGGCTGCGGTCCCCATAACGATAATATCGATATTATCGCGATAACAGCCGGTCTGCATGCACGTTAGCGCGTTTACAATATCTAGCGTGACGTCACTCATGACGTCATTACCAGCGCTATCTTGGGCTTACAGCGACCATGCCTCGGAGCGTAATCACTGTGAACGTTCTGTCAAAAGTTATAAGTGACTGTCAAACGAAACAGGTGTCAGAATTTTATTTCGTCAAAAAATCAAAAAATGAGAGAGTTCGTTATAGAAGGATCTTTTCCTTACTTCATTAGTCTTCCTTACTTATTCAGATAGAGCATTATATTGGTTAATATTTTGTTAATATTAATTTGAAGCTTATCCAAAAAGGTGGTTGATGTAAAAAGTTGAAAAAAAAAAGATGTTGGGTGCACACGACTCAATAATCAAACGTTCTTCATCATTATCATCGCTTTAGAGAGCAAAAATAGTATCTAGCAATTATTCCATCTTGTATTTGAGGTTAGAATAAAACGTTAGCGCGCTTACGAGCGGTTCGCATTCGCCAACTGTCATTTGTCGATTTTATCGATTTGAGCGCGATATCGAATGCGGACCTCGTGTGAGCGTTGTAAACGCCGTAATCGATGTAATCGCCATGTGGACCGCAGCCATGGTAAATTTTAGGTAGGTAGTGCTTGGGTGAATGAGTGTTTTTTTAAGAAAACAAATAGTTCCAATTTCCTCACTAGATGGCGATATCAAAAAGTGTAATATCTTCTTCTTATATTTGTTTTGGCAATCTACTTTCCTCTTGGAAGTAATTTGCCAGTTTCAAGTGTTGAATAGTTCAGTGGTAGATTGTTTCAGTTTACATTAGAATGTGGGTGCATCGCATTCCAATGCTGCTTGGAGCATTTGGCACCAAGTATATTATATCAAGACAGTTTACTTGGTAAGTTCTGCCGAGGCAGCCACCACTACAGTAAAAGTCTCGGCTTCACACAACCAAGATCGCGCCTATTTCAATGGGGAATGTCCGAAAAAAATCAAATTAGCTGAATATTTGTTTATCGGTAGGAATAAGCTCCCTTAGCAATAGAAAAAAGCTTCAGAATTTTCGGTTGCGTAAAAACTTCACAAATGTACGAAAGTAACAGCAGAATGGAGTTATACCTTTGCCACCACCTGCCACAACAACAACAAGTATTAAGAAAAAAAGTTTTGACATTTCTTTTTTTTAATACCATGTTGTGGTTGTGACAGGTGGTGGCAAAGGTATAGATTCCATTCTGCTGTTACTTTCGTACATTTTTGAAGTCGAAGATACTTTCATTTTTTTAATTTTTTTTTACGAAACCGAAAATTCTGAAACTTTTTTCTGTTACTAAGGGAGCTTATTCCTACTTATAAAAAAATATTCAGCCAATTTGATTTTTATCGGACATTCCCCATTATCCCACATATTGTTCAGTTGCGTAGACACTTGTACCACAAAACTGCACCAATTTTAAGACACAATATCCACTGTGAATCAGTTTGCAAATAGGTAATTAAAATAGACACCGAACCGAACTTGACAAATGGCGCCAAAAAACTCCAAGTATAATGTCAACAAACTCTAGCGTAAAATTTTAAGACCGTGTTCCGAATCACGCTTACAGCACTATGAGCGCGCTGACGCCCGGTCCGATTCATGCTTACAACGCTGACGTAAGTTGAAGTTGTAGTTATTATTTGTGATTGTTGTTGTTATTATTTGTGATTTTTAGAAAAGATAGCTGAATTTATTGATCTGCAGGTGTTTTGTGAAGCAGTATTATTTCTTCGGACAAGATAGATAGATATTTTTGGACATGTCATATCAGGGTTGACAAATTGACATTGACATTGTCATCATACTTTTGCACAACGCCATCTACTCATAGTTTCCTTTTTTTAAATCTGTCATTGAACACCGCTCATTACGTTGTTTCTAACTTCCTGCGTCATTGTCGTAGGGATGCGCGATCCGGGGTTGTCGATCCGATTTTTCGGATCGTAATGGATCGTAATTCCACGATCCGATCCGCGGATCGGATCGAATGCCTTCGATCCGATTTTCAGGAAATCGATCCGGATCGGATGCAAATAAGTAAGAAACAATTTATTTTATATCTTTATTAAGTAAACCCATGCAAAACAATGTATAAAATAATGTGGAATAGTAATATTGTACTCAGAGAACTTAAAGACGAATTTCTCTCAAAGTTTATACTTGAAGACGCCTAACTACTAATAGTTAAGTACAATTTTTATAGGCGCCAGTTTTCGGCCAAGTTCTAAATATAGACAAAGATAAATTTCGTAACAAATAAACCAAAGTGCCCATTTTTCGTAAACAAACCGCATTTTCGTTCATACGATCCAAGCGATCCGATCTTTCAAGTTTTGTATCGATCCAGCAAAAAATCGTATAGCCTCGATCCGATCCGAAAATCGGCGGATCGTATGCCCGCCGATCCGATATATCAAAAGATCGGATCGGATCGGCGCATCCCTACATTGTCGTGATTCAAAAATTTTCAAAAATCCGATGCATCACAAGGAATAAATAAAAAATACGCCATCAAAAACATAAGAGTAGGTACAATAATAATAATTGTATTAATTTGCATATTTTTAATTAAACTATTGCGATGCATTAAACACCAACTCCGTGTCTATAGACCGGGGTGTCCGCCAAGGGGACAATCTCTCGCCCAAACTTTTCACTAACGTTCTTGAAGACATAATGAAGACGTTGGATTGGAGCGAGAGTGGAGTCAACATTAACGGGGAGCGCATGTCGCATCTTAGATTCGCGGATGACCTCATTCTCGTCGCCGAACGCGTCGACGATCTCCAGCATATGCTCGCAGAATTGCATGAAGCTTCCCTGAGGGTCGGTCTTAGGATGAACGTGTCCAAGACCAAGATCATGACGAATCGCTCTACACGAATACCAGATATAACCGTTGGTAATGACACCATACAGGTGGTCAGCGATTACGTCTATCTTGGACATCGTTTGTCCTTTGATCGAGAAGCGCAGGTGAAGGAGATCGAAAGACGCATCGGATTAGGGTGGGCTGCCTTCGGTAAACTCGAGGACGTCTTTAAGTCTAAACTCCCACAGTGCCTTAAGACCAAGGTGTATAACCAATGTGTCTTGCCTATTCTCACCTACGGTGCTGAAACTTGGACGCTCACTAAGCAAAATATACACAGAATTAAGGTAGCACAAAGAGCAAAGGAGCGTTCTATGTTAGGTATCTCCCTTGTTGACCGTATACCAAACGTTGAAATTCGACAAAAAACGAAAGTCGAAGACGTGGGTAGGCGGATAACAAGGTTAAGGTGGAGATGGGCAGGACACTTGGCTAGACGGGATGATGGACGGTGGACCAAGGCAGTTACAGAGTGGTGGCCAAGAGGAGCAACAAGGCCAGTGGGCAGACCACCGGCCCGATGGTCAGACGATATCGTCAAGTTGACGGGATCTCACTGGATGAGGCTGGCACAGGACCGTGAGCAATGGCGCTATAGAGAAGAGGCCTATACCCAGCAGTGGGTTGATGTGGGCTGAATATGATGATGATGATGATGATGCATTTTTAAAAATTTCTGAGTCACGACAATGACGCAGGAAGTAAGAAACAACGGATTCACCCACCTCCGCAGCCGGCACCCTGATTATCTAAAAAGAAACTATTTAGCGACCGGTTTCATTCCACATACATTGCTACTTTTCTTTGGTATGTTTTTTTTTAATCCATAAAGAAGTAGCAATGGATCACTGTCATCTATGAACTGCAACCGGTCGCTAGGTGGTTTCTAATTAGATAATCAGCCCGCGGGGCGGCGCGGTGCCGGCCAGCTTCCAAACCATGGAAAGTAATTTTTATCACAGATTACATAATACTACTTTAGTACCGCCATCTAGTGAGGTAAATTTAAACTAATGTTGCAGACACTAGATGGTATCCATGATGCCCATCTTCGCATCATTACTCATAAAGAAAAGACTTAAGACAAAATAATATTTCATATTCTAATATATATATATTTTATTTAAATATATGAAAATTATTTTGTTTTAAGTCTTTTCTTCATGAGTTATGATGCGAAGATGGGTGTCATTTGTGGTCATCTTTCGTGATTCGAACTATACCTGCTAACTAAGCCACATCTGATGTTCCTAGTGAGACCCTATGTTTGTATAGAATGTTTAGGCTGAGTTGCACCATCTTAACTCAACCTTAACTTTAACAGATACAAACTTATCTGAACCAGTGGTCCAAAGTGGAACAAAGGTGTTATTAAGTATGTTACCTAGGTTACGCCATAGACGACAGCGATGCTGTCACCAAGGCAGATAAAATTGTATTTGTTAAAGTCAAGGTGATTGATCAAGATGGTGCAACCCGTGCAACTCAGCCTTAATATTTTATTTATTTTCCATCGTAAAAATGTACTCTATGGCGATCGATGACTTATCTGGTAGAATGCGCCCAGTGATTCAGTGCTTAGTCTGCTGAAATGCACCCATCGACAGCAAGACGGAGGAGACCAGTGATGCCAGATAGAGAGGAATCCCCCCAAATTGGGTGGTTTTTTTCATCTTTTGGGGAGATTAAATCAAGGACTGGAACCGCTTAGGCGGTGGTCTGCAACAAACGCCGGTAGCGACGCTGGAACCCGCGTCCAGCGTCCCAGACGTCGGACGTGGCTTCCAGCGTCACTGAGATGGTCACTCGGAACTGTTTTTAAGTTTCGCATACGCTTGTGGCAACACTATAGTTTCCCTGCCGGCGCCGCTCGGCAGAGCAGCGCTGGCATCGCCACCGCGCATGCGCGAGACGCGCGGAGCGGGGCGAGGGGGGATTGATCTACCATTATGGTCGAGAGCGTCGCTTGCGTCTGGGAAGTGTTTAGTCATATTGTCAGTTTAATTATTATACCTAGAATCTAATGCTTACGTTAGCGATTAAAATAAGTATGGATGACTTGTGCATACCCACTTTAGGTACTTACCAAAGTGAAGATAGTCATGAATGTCAGTACCTACTTAAATATTAAGTTGATTTTTATCGCATAGTACCTACGCAAGGTAAATAAATACAAAACCTTAAAACAAAGTACCTAGGTACCTACACAATACAAAAACAAAATAGGTAGGTACCTACGCAAGTGAATAAAACGGATTCTTACCTAGTTGACCAACAACCAAGCTTATTTCTTCCCAACGTTTGTGTTTCAACTCATTGTTTTTATTGCTGGCATCATAATAATATGAAACTATGTTTCATTGAACTAATTCTATTAGTACTCCGTCTTTTTCCTAACTAAATTGCCTAAATTTCACCATTTCCAGAGTGACGCGGCGTCCGTTTACGCCAGAATGCTCCGAAATGACTGCGTAGGCGGCGTACGACCTACGGACGCGGCGCACGGCGTCCGCGCGCCACGTCAGGCGTGTGAGAGAGACCACTCTAGTGCGTTTCCATAGTAAGCATTCGTAGGCCGCGTACAGCGTTACGCCGGACGCGACCTACGGCGTTTGTTGCAGACCACCGCCTTACGGTTTTAGATTGGTATTTCATAGACTTATTTTCAAAAACCCTATCAATACGGTAAGCATAACGTCGACTAACCCTAACGAAAGGGAAACCCTATCATTTGGTAAGCTTTTCAATAGGGTTTCCCTATCAATTGAGTTAACCAAAAAAAGGGGTTTTCCGGTCCCTGGATTAAATCGGTGTTTTGGGGGATTTTTTTTGTCTTTCAATACAAATAAAATACTATATATTTTGGGGGGATTCTGAGTGAGGTCTGGGTAAAACGCTAAAACAGTAACCTTGCAACACTGCAGGAGATGATGGAATGGACGTCAAATTCACGTCAAAAAAAAATTTAGTTAGTTTGTGATTGTAGTGATTTTATTTCTTTGAAAATTTTCTTTAATCAACGAAGAAAAGAAATGATTTTAATTACATTTGTTTTAACATAAAAAAGAGATAAAATGAATGTAACTTTAACAAGTTTGGAAGCGCTTATATGTAAGTATAAAATAAAAACTATATTGACAATTTTTTCGGCTATGTGGCGACTACTATTTATCTGCATAATTTAAGTTAGTTCGCTAACATAGTATTTTTGGGTACAGTAAAAGCAACACACGAGTCTTTGCCATGTCCGGATGCTGCAGCAATAGAGGCGTTTTGTGCTGTTATGCGAGACGCCGCAGACGGACCGCAATACGCGGCGCAAGCCTTGGCTGCCAGAATACATTCTTCGAATGCTCGGGAAGCCCTGTTGGCCCTTGCTATGCTGGACCGCTGCATGCGCCGGAGCGGCCCCAACTTCCACGCTGAAGTCGGCAAATTTCGTTTCCTGAATGAAATGATAAAACTTGTTTCACCAAAATATTTTGCTGATAGGACAGCACCCGAAGTACGCACAAGGGTATGCCTCATTTTATGATACTATGGAGAAAATCAATAACAACTTACCAAGTACAATAATGTTGTCCATGTATGCTTTTGTGCACAATCCAATCGAGGAAAATGATATTTAATTCCCTATTTTTAATTATGACCACTTTAATAAAAACTTAATTTACTTTTTCTTAAGATAATGATAACATTAGGTAGGTACCTATACATTGTTCTAATGTAAGGCAATAAATAACTGCAATGGTGACTTTAGTGGGTCTACCGGCTTAAAACAATGAAGTTAATGTTCATTGTAATTTGACAGATGTTTGTGATAAATTGCTGCTTCGTTTTGGCGCAAATAAAAAATTATCAAAGAAAAGTAGCAATATATCACATCCATCTGTCAAATTGTAGTTAACATTAACTTCATTATTTTTAGCTGGTAGACCCATGGAGCTTTCATTAGATCTTGATTTACTTCATATTGTTTTAGGTACTACAATTGCTTCATGCTTGGTCCATTGAATACCCTAAAGAGACAAAATTCAAGGTGGCCTATGATATGTTAAAAAACCAAGGTGTAGTAAAGGAGACACCCCCACCACTCCCCCCAGATGACTCCCAGCCGGTTCCTCGCACGAGAGCTAGAAGCGCTGTATTTGAAGACGAAGAGAAGTCAAAGCTGCTACAAAAGTTGCTACAAAGTAAGAAACCAGAGGACTTGCAGCATGCCAATAGACTCATAAAGACTATGGTTCGTGAGGTTAGTAATGTTCCCTGATCTTTCAAAGTAAGGGTTTTGCTCTCTATGAGTAATTTATTTGCTCACTACAAGGACATTATTGATATTTGTATACATCTTAAACACAGAATAAATAATAGTACAAGTACAGAAGCAGCATGCCGCAAAGTCTTTTAAATAAATAGCGACTTTTGCACCGACACAATAAAGTGTAATCCAGGTTGCGCAGCACTAATAGCCTACAGTTATATTCACCTAATAGTTGTCTCTCTTTCTACCGCGTGCTCTTACCCTTTCTGACGACGCAACGTTAGGGTTGACTTCTTTTAAACGAACTGCGTAGCATATATCATAATGTGAAAAACGACAATTGTTAATTGGTTTTTTGATTTAGACATCCGTACACGGCACAGTAATGTCTATTCAACATTGTTACTATTATAAAAAGACAATACCTACGCAGGCAGTAAGATGCCGCGCTTGTAAACAGGTGGGTGTGTGGCAGCCCGCTGCTCACTTGTGCCTTCGTAGGCACGGCTAGTGGTAGGTGCTTATCGCACGACCTTGAGCGAGTGAAGGAGGCCTGTCTTAAAGCTATTCTTACAATTCACATATTAGAAAAAATACTAGAAAAATCGACTCACCTGTAGCACCTCAGACAGGATGCTAGGGGTGAGTCTTTTTTCTAGTATTTTTTCTAATATAAATATTAATTATTTTAATAAAAATACTATTTATGCAGGAGGAAAGACGCAATGAGGTAAACAGTCGTTGCTTACAAGAAGTGAGTGCCGCATTAGACAGTGCAGGGCTTTTGCGTGACATGCTAATGCATGCAAGTGAAGTGACCTCAGATGAGGAGGAACTCATCCATGAGCTACATGGAAACTGCCAGCGATTTCGGCCTATACTGCAACACCTGGCTTCTACTGATGCGAGAGCTGAGAATCTGAGTAAGTGACTGCTCTGCATTTATTGCAGTGATGATTAAATGTAAACTACATAATAGGTGCTGTTTGGAAACAACTAAGTGTAAAGAGCTAAGTGTTAATGACTAAGCTAATAGTAATCATCAGTTATCTACAAAATCAAACATCTCACATTCTCATTTTAATAAAAAATAAAACATACCTTTACAGATGATATCCTTACTGCTAATGATATATTAGAAGAAGTGTCTCGAAGATATTATGGTTTTGTGCAATATCAGTTAAAGAAGAAAAACACTGAAATAGGAATAAATCCGGATCATGATTATTTCCTTCTTGAGGTTCCTGCGCCTCCTAGTAGTACAGGCGAAGGAGATATACAAAAAGATGTTGCTAATAAGAATGTAATAGATGAACTTGGAGATATATTCACGTCTGAGAATGGAGATAGTAGTATAGCTGAACCATTAAAGCCTGTAAACCTCAGGCAAAGTGGTAAATATGCTTTTTTATTACTTCAAAAATCAGTAAAATAGTCTTTGTCTTAAGTACACATTGATGTTATTATTTACAGAAGATGTTGATCTTCTTGGAGAGACAAAGAGTAAGACTGAAGGTTGGAATGAATTGGATTCCTTAGGGGAACAACTTCTAAAACAATCTCTGCCTGAAAATTCAAAACATATGGGTGATTTTAATAGGTAAGGAGATGTATTTATTCTTAATTAGCGGCCGCCCGCGACTTCATCCGCGTGGACCCTAGGGAACCTTTGACCAGGATAAAATGTAGCCTATATGTTAATCCATGTCCTAGTCTGTCTACCAGCCAAATTTCATCCAAATGGGTCGAGCGGTTCTTGAGTTATAAATGATGTAAATAATCCGACTTTCTTTTATTTATATGTATAGATGAGATGTAATGTTATATTAAATGTTACATCAATCAACACATATGTAAACACTTTTTTTTGTTCAGTTGTCGAACATAATCTCTGTGGAAGCACACCATTACAGAAAAAGCCATAAGCTTCTTTATTTTTTACAGTAGATCAGCAAAGAAAATACCAATCAGTGAATTGCAAAAACAGTCACCTAGTCATAAACCTCAAGTACAGAACAATGGACCTGTATTCGATTTGGATTTCTTCATAAAAAAACCTGAAGAAAAAGTATTACCAGGACCTTCGCCCAAATGTGCTGCGTCTGTGGATGACGTCATGGTTGATATCAGTGGGGATGTCCCACTCCCATCCACATCCCATGCTACCTCAAATAATGGTGGTGGAAGTCCTTTAGACGACATTCTAGGCTTAGGTTTACCTTTAGACGATAGTGGAGCCAAATGTGATAAAGTGAATTCAGATATGGAAACAAATGCCATTGAAAGTGAAAAGAAAGATAAGAGTAACAAAATAAGTGAAGTGAAGCCTTTGACTGACATAAACGTAACCCTACAGAGTGTGCACCCGAGTAAAGTTCCACCTTTAACAGTATATGAGGAGGAAAGTGGGCTTACAATCGTTTTGCACTTTTGCAAGGACAAGCCACGACCCGATGTTAATGTCATTGTGATATCGACGACGAGCAAAAATCCTAATGCTATTGAGGATTACAAATTTCAAGGTGTTGTTCCAAAGGTATATAAATTTAACAATTATTTTTAAGATGATTGAATAATATAGTGGTTCATTTTGTACATTTCAATCAAATTATGTAGCTATCAGTGGCGAGAGGTGAAATTATGGCGAAGAAAAGCCATTCTACAAAAATGTGTTATGATCTGCATAGTGGATTGGTGGTGTGGGATTTTTAAAAGGTAAGCCAATGGGAATCGGCTTGTATGGACCCTTTGCCACTGGTAGCTATTGATTTGAGGAATAGAGTTGACCATCAGCCATTTTAGACGGGTCTCACACTGGCACCGCGCGCGGTCGCGGGACTCCCGCGCGCGTGTTTTACTTTGTATGCAAGTACATCAATTTGTATAGAAAACCGCTTGGTCCAACACACCGAGGGCGCGCCAGCAGGCGCAGAACTGCACACTGAGCTCCATAGTATCGTGCCGGTTTTTGTGCGTAAGCGCGGGGCCGTCGTATGACGCCGATCGGCGCGGGGGCGCGTCGAAAACCGCCTGAACAGGCGGCGCGCTGCACCGTCGCCGCGCGCGTGAAACGCCAAACCGCGCCCCGCGACGGCGCGCGCCGGCAGTGTGAGAATCGCCTTAATGTCCCCACTGCTGGGGCACAGGCCTTCCTTATGGGGTAAATAATAACCCGCCTCCCCCTCTGGGGATTTAGGGAAATGGGTGAAATGGTTCCAATTAAGGTGACTGATCACCCGCCCGGTTCGCTGGCGTCCCCCCTTCTAAATAATAATATGGGTGGATAAGGAGGACGGGCCATAACCCACACACGGGCCCAATGCGGATTGGGTGTTAACGACTGCGAATGCAGCCGGGACCAACGGCTTAACGTGCCTTCCGAAGCACGGAGGAGCTCGAGATGATAATTTTTGGTCACCCATCCAATGACCGACCCTTGCGAAAGTTGCTTAACCTTCGAAATCGCTGGGCCAGGCGCTATGCCACTGCGCCACCGAGCTCTTCGTTGCGAAAGTGAGTTGCGCGAATTCCTATTCTAAGTAGTATTTTTAAATGTTTTCTAGGGCTGCAAAATCCGGCTTCTAGCCCCGTCAGGCACGAGTTTGCCAGCTTACAACCCGTTTCTGCCACCGCCGGCGCTCACACAGGTAACATTACAACACTTTCTTACTTTTTTAATTTATTTATTATTTATGGAAAACCAACAGCTCAAAAAACATAATTAATGCTAATAATAAGTAGCAGATGGCCAATAACAGGTGTTCACGTTTGGAATCAAGTAATTAGATTATTATTTACGTGTGGACAATAATGCACTCGGCACTTATATGTATTGTAAACATTTAGAATATCGTACAAAAATTAATTAAGAGTAGACAGTTTTTTACCACTTTAAGCCAATATTTCTTCAACTAACTTTGAACTTTGCTACATTGCTACGCCCTTACTTATAAAAAGTAAAAACGCAATTCTTACAATTCAATATGCGTTAAGATAGGTACTCAGAAGCAGACCCATTCCCACTGGCAGCACCCGTTCACGAGCATGACGCATGGACCAGCCATCGCTTCGCTCAACCATATTTGAGGGAACGTAACGATCCGCCCCACACGACACCACCGAGGCTACCCATCCTAAGGCACTGAATTGAGAACGAATATCCAAAAGCTTTTCATAGGCCTTTACTTACAAAACTATAGACGAAAAAATACGAAAAAATATTACGAAAGCAAAATAATCATTTTAGTCATTAGCAATAAAAAAAGTGAGAAATCAAAACAAGGATTAGTTATTAATTTTATGTTTTGAAATATATATGAATATGAACTTAACATCCGATATGTTAAGTTTAAAATCAATTGAAGTGATATTTTGGATAACGTGCAACGAAATGTGCTGTTCTACAGAAATAAAACATAGCCTGTATATTACCACTAAAATATCATTTATATCAGATTTTATTTATTTATTTATTTATTACCACAAAATCCACAGTACACAAATATTAGCAATTATTATTTTCAACCTAGTCAGCCTAGTCGAGCCTTCGCTTCGGGGGGTTGTTATAATATTAAGAAGGATGAGAAAACCTAAATATGAATTGTGGGTACTGTCACCTAGTGAATTTATTCAAGTTTTGGGATGTGGGATTTAAAAGAAAAGCTATTTGCACGTCCTTAGGAATTTGGTTACTTTGTAGTTGGCTACATTTTTTAACCTCTGGGGTGGGGGGGAGGGGTCAGCTACCCCTCCCTGCCCACCCTTGGCGACGCCCTTGTTCTCTTATATAACTTTAAGTCATAACTCTAAGTTTGAGGTGTGTGAGGAGTTTTCAAACTTACGTTCAGCCTGGCGCAACTCTCTCAGTAAAAAACGATCTATGAAACGAAAGCGAATTTTTAACCCGTCTAAGTTTAAAAGAACGTTGACAATCCACAAAGCAGTAGATAATTGACAACATTCGAATTTATAGACTGAGCGGTCGCGGGATTTTTGGTAACGATCAAGGAAAAGGTTAGATTCATTTTCATGGGTTGTAGAGTGGTCCCCTAATGTGAATGATCTCGGTCTGCCTGCTCTCAGTGGTTGCAACTTCGAGTTATAGCGCTTACAAGAGGCTTCATTGTGACGAAAAAAAAACGATCAGAGAAATGGGTAGTTTTAGTATATATTCAAAGTATGTCGTCTCTGCAGATGAAGCAAGTTAGTCTGCCAGCTCATAGTGGTTGCATTTCTGAGCTATGACGTGCACAAGTCACGTCATTGTTACGAAAAAAAAACGATACGGGAAATGGTCAGTTTTAGTACCAATTCAAAGTATAGTATCTCCACTTGTGAAACAAGTTGGTCTGCCGGCTCTCAGTGGTTGTATTTAAGAACTATCGTTGTGTACGCAAGACGCTTATTTGTAGAGAAAGCCTAAAAAAACTTTGAAAAACGGGACAATAGGCAAATTTTTAAGTGCACGCCGGCCGCTTGCGTATCTTCGACTATATGAGTTCCCTCCCCACCTTAAGGCATCTCTAAACTCGCTCGCGAAAAGCCCCAAACCTCCCGCGAAGCAGTGTGCGTAGTGTGGAACCGATTTGAATCGAATCCACACACCCGCGCGTGAGTATGGAGAGGTCTTGCCATGCCTGTTGTGCCACCGCTCATCCCCCATCCCCTCCTCCCCCCACTTCCGGTTTTAGCGTCAATAAAGATGTTCGATCCGGGTGCCTTGTATCGATATTCCGGATCGCCATGGATCGTAATTCACTGTATCGATCCAGATTATAGAATCTGGATTTATAGGCATCGGCTACACGCTCGGAAAATTAACATCTTCTGCACATTATGGTCAAAGCAATAAACATATGAATATGAATATGAATATGAATAAATACTGTGGCCCAGCGCCATAGAGTAAATTTAACCATGGAAAGTAAAATATTGAACATTCCATACAAATTACTCTCCATGGTTAAAATTTACTCTATGGCGATGGATCACAGTTAGTCTAAGCGGTCACGGGATTTTTTGATAACGATCAAGGAAAAGGTTAGATGCATTTTCATGGATTAAAGAGTGGACCCCTAATGTGAATGATGTCGGTCTGCCTGCTCTTAGTAGTTGCAACTTCGAGTTACAGTGATTATAAGATGCTTCATTGTTACGAAAAAAAAAAACGATCAGAGAAATGGTCAGTTTTAGTACCTATTCAAAGTATGGCGTCTCCGTAGCTGAAATGATGTGGTCTGCCGGCTCTCAGTGGTTGCATTTCAGAGCTATGACGCGCGCAAGTTACAACAAAATTTTTTTTTCGTCAAATTGTATTTTTAAAAATACTAATCGATAGAACTCTTTATTTTAATGAAAAAAATGTTTTAAGCCATTTTTGTCTAAAATGAATAGATTGGTCGGAAAAAAATACTTTATGTTTTTTTGTATGGAGTGAGATATTCAATGTGCTCTTTTGGCCAATTCCTAATTGTTTCTGCCTCAAAACTACTTCTGCGTCAATATTTTATTGTTATACATTTAAATACTCCTATACTATCAGCCAACGCGCGCCCAAAATTGTCCGTTTAATACATATTGGATTTCAAAACAGTATCAAATCGTAATTTTTAAGTAAAAACTGATTGTTTTGTCGTTATTTATTACTTTCTCATCAATTAAAACACAATAAAAGCCAACAAAACTTTTGGTCACTATTATTACTATGGATGACTTTTTTACAATAATAAATCAAATAAAGCCAAAATAACATAATGCAGCGGGATGTTAAGTAAGGCCCAGGCGGGTTATTACAAACTAAAAAGTATTATTATTTTACAAGGAAAAAGAAAAAAAAGAGAAAAGGTTAATTCAGATCAATGATTAATATCATATTCAAATAAATGAAAATTTTAAAATATTAACGATAGAAACTAAATTTTATTAAGATTTTTTAAAACCTTTATATGGGCTTTACTAAAAAAATTAGGCTCGTTTATAAGTAATTTATAACAAAAGTAAAGATTTTGAAGATATATTATTAATATCAAAATTGTATTTATGAACATTGATAGAAACAAGCAGAAACTAAAATCATCAATATTTTATTATGCGACAGATAATAAGAAGCACCAGTTAATTCATTTTCATACATTCTCCGCCAGAGATTGATCAAGCTGTGATTTGAAGACGGCTATCAAGAAAGTAAATGAAGGAGATCCAGATCGCAATATACACACAACTGATCTATCAGGATTGTAAGATCTGTTTCGATTAGTTTAAAAAAATCACGTAAATAGCATTAAAAGGTATGGAAATCCTGAAACTGAGAACTTTGGTACATACAGCTCTTAAAATGCCGTTCAGATCACTTGGATGTATCATCATATCAGCCGCACGACACCCACTGCTGGGTATAGGCCACCTCCAAGAATCTCCACGACGAACGGTCCTGCACTGCTCGCATCCAGCGGTTTCCCGCGACCTTCACCAGATCGTCGGTCCTCCTTGTCGGGGGTCTACCCACGGAGCGTCGTCCGGTCCGCGGTCGCCATTCCAGAACCTTTCCACCCCAACGGCCATCGGTTCTTCTCGCTATGTGTCCAGCCTACTGCCATTTTAACTGAGCAATCCTTCGAGCGATGTTGATTACTTTAGTTTTCCTGCGGATCTCCTCATTTCTGATTGGATCACGCAGAAAAACGCTGATTATGACTCTCCTTTGCCCGCTGGGTGACCTTGAGCCTCCTTATGAGACCCATAGTTTGCGGCCACGTTTCACTGCCGAAGTCATCACTGACAAGACACACTGGTCATAGACTTTCGTCTTGAGACACTGAGGTAAATCGGACGGAAAGATGTTTTCGAAGCTGCCCGAATGATACCAATCTGAGTTTGATTCGACGAGAGATCTCTTTCCCGCAGTTGGACTTACCTAACTGGACTGCCTGTCCTAGGTACTTCAACGTAATGGACAACAACTCCTAGTGTTCCCAATATGAACTGGAGTGGGCACAACATGGGCATTCGATATGATTTTCGTCTTATAAATGTTCATCTTGAGATCCACTCTTTGGGAAGCACTAACTAAAATCTTCGAGCATTGTGTTCAGGTCTTCCAAGGTTTTCGCCATAAGAACTATATCATCGGCAAAACAAAGGTGTGTTAGGTACTGGCCATTCATCTTGATTCTGAGTCCTTTCCAGTCTAAGCAGTCTAAGAGTTTAAAGATATCATCCAACGCAGCTGTGAATAGTTTCGGGGAAATAGTATCTCTCTGTCCCACATCTCGCTGCAGTTGGATACAATTTGTGCTCTGGTTCTGTACTCGGATCAACATGGTGGCATTTTCGTACCACATCACCTCGATATACCTGTAGTCCACTTGGAAACTTTGGAGAGACTGCAGCATCGCCTAGGTTTCAATCGAATCAATAGCTTTCTCATAGTCCACGAACGCCAAGCATAATAGCTGATTTTATTGATGTGGTCTATGGTACTAATGCTTTTTCGGAACCCGGCTTGTTCGGGAGGTTAGAAGTCGTCGAACTTACGAGCAAGGACCGGAATTGCTTTCCGTTAAAGGGGTTTTTGATTGGGTATTCCATGGACTTGTTTTCAAAAACCCTATCAATACGGTAACCCTATCAATACGGTAACCCTATCGAAAGGGTAACCCAAGTAAGCACTTACCGAATACGAAAACCCTATCGGGGAAACCCTATGAAGGCTTTATGAAGGGGTTTTAAAACGTGTTCAAGCAATTTATACCTAGTTCCACCTGGACCGAAGGACCAGGGGGCCTATTTTTGAATCGCTGGCGAATTTTGAAAACAAGTCTATGAAATACCCAATCAAAAACTCTTTTAACGGTAAGAGGTTCATGAAATACCCAATCAAACCCCCTTTAACGGTAAGTGGTTCTGGGGCTCTATTTTTGAATCGTTCGGCTGGCGTCGAGCGCTCTTTTCTACTGATTTTCGTTCAACATTTGACTCAAATGTATGGAGGTTGAGTTAAATGTCGAACGAAAATCAGTAGAAACGAACGCTCGACGCCAGCCGAGCGATTCAAAAATAGGGCCCCAGAACCGCTTACCGTTAAAGGGGTTTTGATTGGGTATTTCATGAACCGCTTACCGTTAAAAGGGTTTTTGATTGGGTATTTCATAGACTTGTTTTCAAAAACCCTATCAATACGGTAAGCATAACGTCGACTAACCCTATCGAAAGGGAAACCCTATCATTTGGTAAGTTTTTTATTAAGGTTTCCCTATCAATTGGGTTAACCAAAAAAGAGGTTTTCCGGTCGCTGTTAGCGAGCGATACGATCAACGCATCAAAGTTACTTTGTTTGTATGAAAATTAAATTGTTTTTCTAATTATCCATATACATATTTAACATTATACATTGGGTCTTATTGTAGGTCTCTAGTTAAGAAGCTATGTGTACAAAGCCCTGTAAATTTTGGTAATCTTTATTTAATTTTAATTGTATTAGGTAGTCTATTCTTTAATATTAGTAAAGTCATGTTACGTGTGGTAATAAAAAGTTAATTTTCTTTAAATAAGGTGTTACAGTTATTTTATCAAGTAAATCACTTAAAATTTTAGGTAAAATTAAAATAAATGTAAGGACATTAGATAATGGTATTGAAATTAGCTTTGTAAATTGGCTTATTATATTCGTTGTGTTTTTGGATGAGTTGTTTAATGGTAATATATTGTATTGTAGTTTTTCCTGAGCCCAGCCTGTTTGATTGGTTGATATTCATCAAGAATACCAGATACCATAAATAAATAAAAATAAATATTATTTATAGTAATGCCTTTGCAAAGACTTTGTATGTGTTTGAAATCAGTGATATGGGCTTGTAGTTTCCTATTTCCTTCCTTGATCCTTTCTTATGTAAGAGTATTATGTGTGACTCTGCCCATTGTCTAGGTATAATAACCGTGCGTAGTATTTCGTTGAAAACTTTAGCCAGTATTGGCCCCATCTCTTCCGCAATACCTCTTAAGAGTTCGTTAGGAATTTGGTCAGGTCAAAACTATTAATGAAACAATTACAACTCAGATATTTATTGTTTTTTGTTGAGAACATTTTAGCTTTATATTTTAGTTGCGTTGTAATTATGGTAAAAACAATTGTATAATAGACCTTAACTGAACGTTTTGTTGGCTTTTCTAGTGTTAAAATTGATGAAAATAAAGAATGGCAAAATAGTTTTTACTAAAAAATACGATTTTATACTGTTTAAAAATCCAAGCTGAGTAAATGTACAATTTTGGGCGCGCTTTGATAGTGTATGATTATTTTAAACGTTTGAAATAGTGACGCAGAAGTAGTTTTGAGGCAGAAAAAATTAGGAATTGGCCGTAAGAGCACATTGAATATCTCACTCCATACAAAAAAAAACAAAGTATTTTTTTCCGACCAATCTATTCATTTTAGTCAAAAATGGCTTAAGACATTTTTTATCATAATAAAGAACTATCGATTAGTATTTTTAAAAATACAATTTGCCGAAAAAAATATTTTGTTATAACTTGCGCGCGTCATAGCTCTGAAATGCAACCACTGAGAGCCGGCAGATCACATCATTTCAGTTACGGAGACGCCATACTTTGAATAGGTACTAAAACTGACCATTTCTCTGATCGTTTTTTTTCATAACAATCAAGTCTCTTATAATTGCTGTAACTCGAAGTTGCAACTACTGAGAGCAGGCAGACCGACATCATTCACATTAGGGGACCACTCTTTAACCCATGAAAAAGCATCTAACCTTTTCCTTGATCGTTACCAAAAATCCCGTGACCGCTTAGACTAACTGTGATCAGTCGCCACAGAGTAAATTTTAACCATGTAAAGTAATTTGTATGCAATGTTTAATATTTTACTTTCCATGGGTAAAATTTACTCTATGGCGCTGGGCCACAGTATTTACCGAGCGTGTAGCCGATGCCTATAAATCCAGATTCTATAATCTGGATCGATACAGTGAATTACGATCCATGGCGATCCGGAATATCGATACAAGGCACCCGGATCGAACATCTTTATTGACGCTAAAACTGGAAGTGGGGGGGAGGAGGGGATCGGGGATGAGCGGTGGCACGGGCATGGCAAGACCTCTCCATACTCACGCGCGGGTGTGTGGATTCGATTCAAATCGGTTCCACACTACGCACACTGCTTCGCGGGAGGTTTGGGGCTTTTCGCGCGCGTGTTTAGAGATGCCTTAAGGTGGGGAGGGGACTCATATAGTCGCAGATACGCAAGCGGCCGGCGGCGTGCACTTAAAAATTTGCCTATTGTCCCGTTTTTCAAAGTTTTTTTAGGCTTTCTCTACAAATAAGCGTCTTGCGTACACAATGATAGTTCTTAAATACAACCACTGAGAGCCGGCAGACCAACTTGTTTCACACGTGGAGATACTATACTTTGAATAGGTACTAAAACTGACCATTTCCCGTATCGTTTTTTTTTCGTAACAATGACGTGACTTTTGCACGTCATAGCTCAGAAATGCAACCACTATGAGCTGGCAGACCAACTTGCTTCATCTGCAGAGACGACATACTTTGAATATATACTAAAACTACCCATTTCTCTGATCGTTTTTTTTTCGTCACAATGAAGCCTCTTGTAAGCGCTATAACTCGAAGTTGCAACCACTGAGAGCAGGCAGACCGAGATCATTCACATTAGGGGACCACTCTACAACCCATGAAAATGAATCTAACCTTTTCCTTGATCGTTACCAAAAATCCCATGACCGCTTAGACTATTAGGCGTATTATACTTCGCCCCATCAAAGAGTATTCTTCATCTTTGACCGTCTTACCGCCAATGCCGTTTAATGTTTCTCTTTTGTTTGTTTTCGTTGAATTCGCTTCCGTTTCATACTCACGCTTTTTGTATGACAGTCCCGTCTCTTATAACGCTAGTTATTTTTACATTCTCTTTGCTTACGTTAAACTTCAAGTTTGACATATGTGTATCTGTCTTGTCTGAGGCAACGTAGCTTCCAAATTAATTGACCGATTTTGATGCGATTTTTTTATCTGTAGGTGATGTTAGTGGGGCGCAGCGCGGGTGCAGCGGTGTCGCTGCGGTTTGTAGTGACGTACTCGTGCGACGACGACACCTGCTCCGAGATGGGCGAGGCGATGCTCCCGCTACACGATATATAGCGGAAACGATTTACCTTCAAACGCTTGTTCAAGAAATTGCTCCATGTACGAGCCAGTCGACATTCAAACCAAATGGCCGAGGTGTGTTATTATTTATTAATTAATCGTGTTTTTTTAACTATTAACTTTTAAAAGCGACTTATTTTTTTATGTTTTTTTTATTTGGTGAAAAAACACAAGATCACATACCCGAGGTATTACCATCTTATGTAGTGAACAGAATTCAGGTGACTTCATTAAAATACAAAAATAAAAAATCTCTTAATTTCAATTAGTTTTCTTTAATGAATACTGTTCACTAAATAAGACATTTCATATATTCCTGTGAATATATACAGTAATCTATAAATGTAGGTACGACGTACGTATGTGTGAGCTTGCAAGTTGTATAGACACTGACCGAAGCAGTTACAAAATATGCAATGGCACACGCGACTTAGAATCTGTAGCTGGGGTTAACTATTATATCTACACCCATGCTATAAATCCTCTTGTGAAATACCACAGTTTTAATACTACTAACAGTTGTCCGACTCATGTACTTGCGCGGGGCAACGATGGGGGGTACGCGGGGAAGTGAGCGGCAGAGTCGGCGAGCGCAATCTCCTCCAGCATAGATAATAATACACTATCCTCCAGTTTGCGCTCTCTAACTTGAAGTGGTGTAAGTTTATGAAGCGTAACGAAATTTCAAAACGTCATAATAGTTTATAGAATTTGTTCCGTTTTTAGTTGTAAATCCACGTCATGGTTTGATAGGGACCATCAAACTGAACAACTTTTACTATGGGACAAACTTTGAAATCTCGAAAAAACAATCAGTGGTTTCATGTTTGCTGTTTCTGTTTTGTGTGTTACGATGTTATCTTGAAAGGGCCTTATTATATAGTAGGTATGAACCTCTATACAAAAAAAAAAGTTGGGAATTACAAGTCGTGATAAAGTTTGGCCACATGATAGAAACTGATCTGTGGGCTGTTTCTAACTAATATTGAGCTGGGCCAAACTATCCTTACATACAGTTCCATACGGCGGCGGGTTGAATAGCGCACTTTTCCGGCTTCATTCTAAAAACTATAACAATTCAGGTTTAGCTAATAGGTCAAATATGGTATCATTTTCGGATAAATCAATAACTTAGAATCGATTTCTGATATAAAAAATGCAATTTATTACGTAGTTTCTGAAAAATTACACAATAACCAACATTTTTAAACTTTTTTATTTTATTTTAGGTATTGGCACTTGTTTCAGTATTTTTGAAAAAAACTACCTTAAAGAAGCGTTTCTCAGGTTAATCTGTACTATGCTTTCGTTATGCTAACTATATTTTATACAATTTGCGCCTAACCCAAGTAGTTTAGGTCCATTGTTTGCGGACATACAGCTAGTCAAAAATGTGCATTTTTTCACGAAATAAAAAAGGTTTCCGTTTCGTTTAGAAACATTTTTTTAGGTTTTTTGTTTATATTTCTGTAAAGTCAATTAAATTTTCTACAACTTGAGCTTAATTTGAGTAGTCTAGGTCTATTGGTTGCAGAGACATAGCTGGTTAAAAATGGGCCTTTTATTGAAATTAATTGAAAAAATCTTATCTATAAAATAAAAGATTAAGGGGGGGCTCACCATACATGGAACTGAAACTGAAAATATTTTTTTTCATCAAACCAATACTTGTGGGGTGTCTATAGATAGGTCTTTAAAAATGACATTGAGGTTCCTAAGACTATTTTTTTTAAAGTCAACCGTTTGAAAAATATATGCCGCCAAAGTGGTAAAATGTGTGTCCCCCCCCCTTTAACTTTTAAAGTAAGAGGGTGAAAAATCGAAAAAAAAATTTAAACTATAGATCTTAAACAATACTAAATAATATACTAGAAAAAATACGACTCGCACCAGATCAATACTCAGACGGGAACTCCCGTCTGAGTATTGATCTGGTGCTGAGTATTGTTTAAAAATAGCATTGTAAATGCAAAAATCTCAAATTTAAAAACTATAGATCTTAATAAACACTTTCAACGAAAATTGTTTTGAACGAGATACAGTAATTAGTTTTCGAGATATAGTACATTTTCCAAAACCGCAAATATAACTTTGTCATTCATACAAACACTGTGAAAAACAAAGTTATTTTTCAGACGAAAAATGATAGCGGTATTAAAATATAGTATGGTATAATGTACCTACGGAACCCTACTGCGCGTGGCCCGACACGCACTTGGCCGGTTTTTTGTATAGAGGTTCATACCTACTATTATTGACTATTTTTATTCTTTCGTTATTACAAATTCAAACTTTTATGTAATATATTTGAGTAGTTTTTGTTGTGACAACCCTGACCTCTGGCGGAGTTTCTGTGCGTATACCTACACAGTGGCGGCATGCGTTTATCATTCAACAAAAGAGTCGGTTTACTGGTAGTACTTCTTTATACTGTGGATATACTGAGTGTGTATTTTTAAAAACTATGGATATTTTGCGAGGGGACATAAGCTTGGATTTTCAATAAATTGTTATTTACACGCTAAATTATTTTTTGAGGGAGCGGCGCTAGTGTTGCATATAAAGCAGGGAATGATAACGTTATTTTTAAATATAACGTTATTTCTTACTTTTCTTAACGTTAATTTTAACATTAACGTTATGTCAATCAATAACGTTATTCCAATTAATAACGTTACTTTTTTACCGATATTTTTACCGGTACTATTGTACCGGTAAAGTTTAACGCTATATTTAACGGTAATTTTACCGGTACAATATTTTTAACGTTATTTTCACCGGTAAATTTACCGATAACATGTTTTTACGGTGTTTTTAACGTTATTTCTTTTGTATCGTTATTTTTTTAACGGTATTTCAATCCCTGATATAAAGTCGCTTTAAATGGCAAAAATTGCCATAAAAATAAAATGTACGTACTAACTTAGTATCTATGCACTAAAACTTCAGGAAAACCCGTTAAATGTTTAATGTAATGTACTATACAAAATATTATAATGTTAGGTAAATATCAATAGGAACAAATTCTAGCTAGCCTACCATTACTTATATAGCTTTACCAATTACCATAAGTCGTACCTATCATTAGACAAAAAGTTCAATTATTTCATGTGTAAAAATTTATAAAATAGCAGATATAATGTTGGAATTTGTATTTGTATATAATGCAAATATAATTTCTAACTTTGTTTATTGACGTGACAGATACAAATTATAACATAGCGGATGCTTTAATGCTACTTAATTGTGTTAGTGAGAGTTGTATAATTCGTTCTAGTCGAGATCGTTATATTGGACAGAAACTAATGATGCATTTAATTTTATTATTATTATTATTTTCATTTACATTCCCAAAAGAATATGTAAAATGTATGTACAGATGATAACAAATTAGGTACAGTACGAGACAAACATCTTATCGGGCGGGGATTGCGCGGAATGCGTATTTTGGGCATACGGAGCGGTGAGGTACGTGGGCGGCAAGAGAGGGGCGCGCCCTATTCCCTTATTCCTTGGAGATAACTATGGCCAGAAAACTGGTTATCTGTGAAGAATTTTTTTCCTCCCATATAACCAGTTATCTCCGAAGAATACATTTTCCTCGCAGATAACTGTTATAAAAAAAAGTTTGTCGATAACTAGTACCTATAATGGAAAAGAATCGATATATGAGTTTATCGATATAAAAACTCTCTACTATGTGTTACAAAATAACCCTTAATACCGAACATGTTTTAATCAAGAAATATTTAATTCTCACAGTTGTCTGAGAGGAAAATATATTCTTCGGAGATAACCAGTTATCTCTTAGGAATAAATTTTCCTCACGGATAACTAATTATTTTAACAGTTATCTGCGAGGAAATTATATTCCTCAGAGATAACCGGTTATATGGGAAGAAAAAAAATCTTCACAGATAACCAGTTATCTGGCCATGGTTATCTCCGAGGAACAAGGGGCCCTATTGGCCGCTCACAAGTCCACATTCACGAACTGGGGCCGTACCGGCTAACGAATCGATTATCGAAAAGTCTGCTGGGTTGCAAATTAAAACAGATAAATCGAGCCCCAATTGGGCGAAAATGGCGAACCCCAATTCATGATGTCACACGAACATCGTTATCTTCCAAATTACGTCAACAGAAAGTACAAGACGAAATTCCTTACTTTGCTTTTTCTGTTTTAAGTTGAAACCCAGCAGACTTTTCGATAATCGATTCGTTAGCCGGTACGGCCCCTGATCGATCCCCACTCCGTCGAAAAAGTCAATAGTTTTAAATTCTTGTTGTCATAGTGGCAGGTGTTGGCAAAGGTATAATCTCTATTCTGCTGTTACTTTCCTACATTTGTGAAGTCGAAGAGACTAATTTTTTTAAATTTTTTCACGCAACCGAAAATCTGTTTTTTTTTCTATTACTAAGGGAGCTTATTCCTACCTATGAAAAAATATTCAGCCAATTTGATTCTTTACGGACATTATTCCCCATTGCCGGTTCACCTAGCTAGAATGAGGAAAGAAGATAGGCATAAGAAAAAATCCGAAAATCTAAATTGTTTTCTGAATGATGGAAATTGTATAATCTATGATGCTATCGTCTGTACAGATATATCTTATTTATGTTGATCGAAGATATTTAAGTAGGTATATTTTATAAGTATAAAACAATGATCTGACAAATGTTCAATAAGTATTAGATCTTCCGAGAATTCGACAAGTATATTGTATTGTAAGGGAAAATTAAACAATTATTGTGTTGTCAAAAAGTGTTGTTATATTAATGTAGGCTACAATGGAAACATGCAATATATTATTTTTGTCTTGCTGTAAAGATTCAAGTAATTGTATATTACTTACTATTGTAATAATAAATAAATTATAATAACATACCTTCCTCGTTTTCTTTCTTTTCCAAAGTACACACAACGTAATGCTGGGTTACCAGTTACCGCTATAATGATTTCGTCAATCGACTTAGAAAATTTGGAGCAATAAAGATTGAATCTTCTCAGTTTTTGGTTTCTGGATGTGTTGTTGTTTGACGGTACATTTTAAAATGCACAATTTGAAAACATCAATAAAACAAAGGGAATATTATGAAATAATTTTATTGAATTCATTATAAACTACATTTACACAGAATGTTTATACATTATGTACAAGTTTTTATAAGATCAGATTTCATAACGCTCTTATACAAAAGTATCAAAATATAGGGTATGCAAAAATGGTTTTAGACTGTTCTTCATTAATTATCTATGAAGACTATTAGTAGGTATGAACGTCTATACAAAAAAAAAATTGGGAGTTACAAGGCATGATAAAGTTTGGCCGCAAGTTGGAAACTGATCTGTAGGCTGTTCTTAACTAATATTGAGCTGGGCCGAACTATCCTTACATACGATTCCAAACGGCGGCGGGTTGAAGTAGCGTTCCGCCCGGCTTCATTCTAAAAATTATAACTGTTCCGGTTTAGAAAGTAGGTCAAGTGTGGTATCAATTTCGGATAAATCAATAACGTAGAATTCATTTCTAGTATAAAAAAAAATAATAACTTATAATAACTTTATTGACTTAAAACATATTACACAGACATAATGAAGTCTCTGATTCCTGAACTAGGCAAAATACCTGTATCTCAGTAATCAGCGCCCTCTTCCAGATACATTATTCTAGTTCAGTCAACTAAGTTTTTATTTAAAGAATTTAGAAAAAAGAAAAAAACAACAATTAATAAAACCTCGTTTGTGTGTGTGTGTGTGTGTGTGTGTGTGTGTACGTGTGCGTGTGTGTGTGTGTTTGTGCATGCGTCTATATACTGACTTGGAGAAGTTCTTCAGTTTTCTGGTAGTCTAGGCTGGATAACCAATTAGAAACTTTCGCTTTGCATTCTTGTAAGGTGAGTGGATAAAAATTAAGTATTTTATTGGCTTTGTTATATAAATAGATAGATAAAGGCATACTTTGTCGTCTAGCTAACGTAGTGCGACATTCAGGTACTTTAATAACATTTTTAATCACACGTTTCCCACTGTATTTGGAATGATCATATGGAGTATGTTGATGTTGCCGAACAATACTACGTAAAATAAACAACTGCCTAACAGATAACACAGAGCATTTTTGGTACAACGCAGCTGTAGGAAACCGGTACGGGCTGAATGTTATGGTTTTGAGCAGGGATCTTTGTGCTCTTTCAATTTGGATCATGTGAGACTTGCAAGCTCCCCCCCAGACAACCACGCAGTAGCCCAATATCGATTGGGCTAACGCGCAGTATACTCTACGGAGAAGATCAAAATCAGCCACATATCTAAGCTTCTTGAAAACCCATATTAGTTTTCGAGTTCGAGATGTTAGCAGCTGTATGTGTGGATACCATTTTAAATGATCATCCACCAACACACCCAGATACTTGACAGAAGAAGACTTAGAAATAGAAACACAAGAGCAAGGTCCAATTATCTTCTGATTACACAGGTGTGCTCTTATTTCTATGTCAGGCAATTGTCTATTGCTGGCAGTAAACTGTAGGAAAGTCGTTTTAGTAAGGTTTAGGGTCAAAAGATTTCGCTGTAGCCACTTGGTTACTTTGCGCAAGCCTTCCTCAGTCTTGCAGTGTACCTCATCCCAAGTCCCTCCATGAAATACAAGAGCTGTATCGTCAGCGTATGTGAAAATGTTACCAGCTTCAAGTGATAGTTGACATAAATCGTTAATGTAAATCAGGAATAGACTCGGGCCAAGGATGCTGCCTTGAGGAACTCCAAAGGTTACTGATTCCTCATAGCTAATGTAACTATCAATTTTGACTTGCTGGAGACGATCATTAAGGAAATAGAAAGTGCGTTACCCCTGATCCCAATCCTTTCCAATTTGTCCACAAGAATCGGAATCGAGACAGTGTCAAACGCTTTAGCCAGATCGAGAAAGATACCAATACATTTCTGTTTAGAATCTAGGTTACCTATGACAAAATCAGTCAGTTTTCGTACGGCATCCTCTGTACTTATTCTAGGTCGAAAACCAAATTGGTTGTCTGACAAAATTTTGTGTTTTTCTAAGAAAGATATAAGTCTTTTGTTTAATATAATTTCTAAAATTTTTGATAGTGACGTTAGTACTGAGATCGGCCTATAGTTTGTAACACTGTCTCGATTTCCACCCTTGTGTACTGGAGTAATTAGTGCCTTCTTAAAAACTTTAGGAAATGTCCCCTGTTCAAAGCATAGTCTAATAAGAGTGGTAAGGGGTGGAACGATAATATCCTTAGCCAATTTTAAAAATTTACTAGGAATACCATCCCAACCTATTGCACAGTCAGTTTTAAGATTCATTATAATCGACTCGACTTCAGACTCATCAGGTGGAAGCAAGACAATAGAGTTAGGGAGGTGTGGGAGCTTACTTTCCAGATTAATACTATCGTTAGCGTTTTCAATTTTATTTGCAAGTTGTTTGCCAATATTTACAAAAAAACTATTAACTATATTCACCGCCTCTAAGGGTTCATTGCAGACTTGCAAGAGATCTCTAGAAGATGACCTCTTATTAGCTGTATCGATAACAGTTTTAATTGCTGACCAGGTTTCTTTGTTATTTTTAGCGCTTTTAATTAAAGACTTGTCAAACTGAATTTTTAGTTTTCTTATTAACGAGTTACAAAAATTTCTGTACCGTTTGTAACAAATTTCCATTTCAATATTAGCTGGATTAGATCGAAGTTTTTTATGCAGCTTATCTCGGTGTCTAATACATCTGAGCAAACCAGGGGTGATCCAAGGTTTTATGGTTTTCTTTCTTCTTGGAATTTTAATTTGCTTGGTGTTATTGGTTATAGCTGATGATAGTTTGTTTACAAAAATTTGTGCCACGTCGTCAACATTTGATGTTAAAGTTATAAATGAGAAATCTATTTGTCTGACTGATTCTAAGGCTGCCTCAATATCCAGTTTAGTAGAATATGCATTGGGACACTTACTTGGTCGATTCATTGATAGATTTAGCAAAATTGATGAGTGATCGGTGACGGTAGAATTAGTAACAAGAACCGTTGCCAAAAAGCTAGTTTTCATAATAACGTGATCAATACAGTTGTTTTTTCTTGTTGGGAAAAGATGACCAGGTAGCAGCCCCAATTCAGCAGTCAAATTTAGGTATGATGAACTGTTACTATCAATGTTACCGGGTTTAATATCAATATTAATGTCTCCAATCAATATTATGTTACTGGAGCTCACTGGTCTTATTATTCTCTCTAAGGAATTAAGAAAACTATCTGTATTATAAATAGAGGAAGATCTATAAATACAAACTATGACAATACCCGGGTTTATTTTTAAGACTAAAAAGTTCGCTCCTATTGGTTCAGGTACATCAATAGTGCATGGGATATCGTTTTTTATATAAATCACGATACCGTCATTTTGATTAAGAGTTTTGTTGGAATGATGACATATGTAATTATCAAGAGCCGGAGGGGGTTTGTGATCAGAAAGCCAGCATTCCGTTAGAATAATGATATCGCTATCTATTTTCAGACTTGATAAATAAACAAAGAAGTTGTCCATATTTTTGTAAACACTGCGGATATTTTGAGTTATAATGTTTAAGGATTTTTCACTAAAAGTCTAAATTATTTTGTTACATGAGTCGGTGTCACAGCTGTAAGCTTTTGCTACTGATATATTGTCAATATCTTCGGAGATATTGTTTGAAATTGGATCAAGGCCTGGACCAGTTTATAAAACCATTTTCACAGTCGTTAGGTTTCAAAAATAAATAAGTATGGGAGAAATTGAATATGGACATTGGACATAATTTGCATTTCATGTAGAAATAAAAAATAAGATAAATATCGTATCGATTACCATAAACAGTAGATCGTGTTATGAATTTTATATTGAACGCAGCGAAAGACCAGATATTAAAAACATATTCCAAGAACTGTATGTGTTATGAAAATGTGTTGGTTGTCGTGTGTGTAATTAAGTAAGTGGTTATGTATTGGGTGTGTAAGGTTATTGTAATATGTATGGGTGTAAAACGTGTAAATGTGTATTTGGTGTGTATATTTAACATTTTGAAAGAAACGAGTTGGCAAGAAATGAACATCAGCATAAATAAAACATAAGGAAAACATAATAATATATGATAAACTAGTCACTTTTTTTGAGATAATTTGGAAAGTACCTCTTCAGAGTCCACGCGTACAAATCTTTCATTTGTTTCTTTTCGTAGGTATATTCTTCCGTAGGATATCCAGCAATACTTGTATGCATTATCATTCGCAAAATTGCGAGCGAGACGATACAGGTAGTGTCCCCGCGTCGATAAGCTTTCAGAAATATATACCGGAGTTTCAGGGCCGTCGAAAGTGAGATGTTTGGTATTTAGTTTATTACCGCTGTTATTTCGATTGTATTCGCGGGTTTTTTTAATAATCTTATCCCTTTTGACAGCACTCACAAAGTCAGCAACGACTGTGCCCGGTTTATCCAATTTGTTTTTCGTACGGAAGACATCTTTTATTTCCTGAGGTTGAATCGGTACATTCACGATTTTTCCTGTCTTTATTATTATTTCACACAGATCGTCTTTACTTTCGTTTTCTTTTTTTGGTATATTTTTCAGCTCTAATCTTGTGGAATAGCTCAAGCGCTCCAAGCTTTCTACTTTTGTCTCTAACTGTTGTATATATAAACTATCAGTTTTCCTCTCTTTCGTCATTTCATCCATTTTTGTCTGTAGTTCATCATATTTTTTAGAAACAAATTCAATTGATGCCATGATGTTATTATTTTGATTTAATAATTCTTCCATTTTTGATTCCAGTGACGAAAACTTATTCTTATTCTGCTGCGCAGATTTAGCCAACAAATTGCGGATCTCCTCCATAAATTCGTTCATACATGATAACTCGTCACGCTTACGCTTCCGAATATTTAAATTGTCTTGGTCAATGCTACTTAAGTTTGGCGCTGACCCCGAGAGGGGCAGTGAGTTTACACTCAGACTTTTATTTGTCAAGTCCACATCTGCAGTAGGGGCATTAGGCGATGTGCGTTTGAGTGACATACTGCACAATAATCGTTAGAATATTACGTCGACAGAAGTACCAGGATCGCATAAAATATAGGTGTACTTGCAACTGGGGTCCGCCGCCGTAGCTTGATCTGTAGCTCGTAGTCGTAGTCCAGTGCCGTAGCAGCGTCTACGAGATGGGCGGGGCTTCGAGTAATAGTGCTACGGCAAAACACTTGCTGCGCTGGCTGGCTTACGCGCGAAGAATGACCTCCTATGCTGTTATGCACTCCTAATTTTGCGTTTTATTTTAAATACGAAATTTTGATTATTTAAACAATTGAACAAAAAAACAATACGTTTCTGAAGACGTGCGCACTTGGTGGCGATCCGAAGGGGAGAGGCTAAATTAAAATGCAATTAATTTAGGTTGCAGTTCATGAAAAATTGCTCAATAACCAAAATATTCAACTACATATTTTTACTTTTAGTCACCGTAAACATTAAACTGGTGCATATTTCCATACAAAAAATACTGAAGCCGGGCGGAACGCTAATTCAACCCGCCGCCGTTTGGAATCATATGTAAGGATAGTTTGACCCAACTCAATATTAGTTAAGAACAGCCTACAGACCTGGGAACCTATTTTGAATCGCGACATATGACTCAAAACAATGAGAATTCGAACGAAAATCAGTAGAAACGAGCGCTCGACTGGATTCGAGCGATTCAAAAATAGGGCCCCAGTTTCCATCATGCGGCGGCGAAACTTTATCACGCCTTGTAACTCACAATTTTTTTTTTGTATAGACGTTCATACCTACTATATATCATAACATACAATCTGAGAGAGATACTTTATGTTTTTTTTTCTGACTAGCTTTTTATGATAATCAACTTAAAGAATCGTCGGACCGCAAGAATCCTATTATTTATAACCTTCACGACTAGTGGGACCCACTGGTGGGTCCAAAATATACTGGCAGATATCAATCGTTACCCTGATACGGTTTTATACATGCTAAAAGGAACCCATGACTTATATTTAATTCTTATAGTTTTTTTATGTTGTTTCGTAACCTGTCTGTGCCATGTGAAAAGAGAAGCCCGCAAATCCTTTCGACGAGCTTTCATCATTATTTACATTATAAATGCAAACTGCTCCAGTACATACTAACTTACTATTAAACTTATTATAATGCATCCCAATCGCAAGGGATCGGTGTACAGACTTTAACAATCAACAAATTAGCACGGG
Organism: Agriphila geniculea; assembly: GCA_943789525.1. Classification (NCBI taxonomy): domain Eukaryota; kingdom Metazoa; phylum Arthropoda; class Insecta; order Lepidoptera; family Crambidae; genus Agriphila; species Agriphila geniculea. The sequence goes on along the minus strand of OX038879.1, from coordinate 7,736,171 downwards.
CTTATTCCGTTTATTCACCCTGAAAAAGCCCGGAAACAGCCACCCTTAGGTGGATACTCGGCAAACGCGTGTTCATCTATCCACCTCATCATACTGTCAAGTATGATGGGGTGTGTAGATGAACACGCGCGATGATCACGGTACTCACCTTAAATTGGCTGTTTCGGGGTGTATCAACGGAATAAGCCTATTAGGATTTACAAAGGTACAGACTATATTAATACATACATTATTACATATTATGTCCATGTGAATATGTATTAACTTTTGTCAGATTTTGAATTTTATTACAAGTGAACAAGGTTGCTGAACTGTCGACTTGAATTTACCGATAGAAAACATCACATCACTCCATGTAAAGGAACATTATAATGTAAACTATCATAATTCACACGGGGCTTGGTCCTTCAAGACTAACACATCACCACAAGAGATGGAATGACATTTTTCAATACAGTTGCTCGAAAATGTGAGCTTACGATGACAGGCCAGCGTGCGGTAAGTTGATTTTACCGCACGCCCGCGCCGTGCGTTTTTGTTTACGTACCATTTTTTAAATTTTTACTAGCTTCCACCTGCGACTTGACGATAGAAAAATAGAGCGACCAGTTTAAAATCACCTCTAGTGTATGAAAGTTAGTACTCATGAGAGTTCAAGCTGTTTCCCTGGTTCCACCCACCTGAATTTAATGCAACATAGCTTAGATTTTAAGTTGGACCTTAATCTATTCAACTGAGAAAAGCCCATCAAAATTCTTTTAGCGGTTTTTGCGTTATAAACGCACAAATATTTATAATTTACAGTTTTATTATATGTATAGATTACAATTTTAGTAGTACCTACCTATAATGTTTTCTCGCAAATGTATTGAAAAACGTAGTATGGCACACGGTTGTTAAGGTTTTTTAAAACCTCCTTACCAACCTTGTATCATAAACTACTATTAACGGTCAGAGACCTAGTTCGATTAAGGCGAGACCCTGACCGAAAGTGGCGCCGCCGCCGCGGTGAATTTTATTTAATATTGTAAATCTAATGTGCAATTTTAATAAAACTTTACTTGGAATTTATAGGGCCCATAGTATTTTAGATGAACGTATCATTACATTCCCTAGTCACTGCTAGAAGTAGATAGCAAAACTGCTAAAAGCGGCCCTTTTTACCCGACTGCAAGAGGGTTATGTTTTTCGCGCGTATCTTGTAAGTTTGTAACTTAGTATGTTTGTAAGTGTGTTTGTTTGTATGTGTAATATTCTTTATTACCTCAATGTTATTATGTTGCTTTTAATATTTAATCTTGTTTCCATCTTTTCAGTTGACTTGTCTTTTAATGCAGGCAGGCTTTTTTTTGACACATTTGCTACAGTACGAGGCAAATATCTTGAAATCGGGTGGGGATTGCGCATCGCGTATTTTGGGCATGCGCAGCGGTGAGGGGCGCGGGCGGCGGAAGAGGGGCGCGCGCTATTGGTCGCTCGCAAGAGCACATGCACGAACTTATCCCCACTCCGTCGAAAAAAATTCAAGATATTTGCCTCGTACTGTATCTACTTCTACGCATGATTACGAGGAAATGTAGTGATACTAAACAATACTAGACCATGGGCCCTAAAATTCCATGTAAAGATTTATTTAAATCATTTTCTATTAACAAATTAATAATTAAAAGCCTCTGAGGGCGCCACTTTTGGTGGTATAGCCACCTTAAAGTGTTTTCCTTCTCGCAGTACTAATGGTACAGTCAGCGTCAAATTGATGAGCGTCTAGAGTAGTCATATGAACTGAAAAACAAAAAACAATTTGATCTACGCAGTTAGAATCATCACATTGATTGTTGTAAGCACACAAGGTGTTCAAAATATCTTACTTCATTGTTTCATATTTGTATGAGCAGTCAGTGTTCAAAATTATCTTGGCAAACAAAGCTCTCAAATCTATCTGTGCGTAATGCATTATTACTAGAGATCGGATAATCGGATGCATATTTTCAGATGTTGGGTATTATGGAAAGCACTTTTTTTATCGAAAAAATCCAAGGCTTTTGAAAAATCCTAGGATTTTGATATATCCAAGGATTTAAAAAATCCAAGGATTCCGAGATTAACTAATTTTAGTATATACTCCTCCCTGAGATAATAAATAAACCCAATATGAAAGAATTTCCAGTTGGCCTGTTACAAACATAATAAGTTGCTTTTCCCTACTTTTCTTTTATTTTTTGAAGAAGCAAGCACAATCTTTTTATGGTGTAACAAGGCCCATTCAACCTCATGAGATTATACACATTTTAAAATATTAATAAAGATAAACAATGTAATAACTTATTACATTGTGGAGAGATAACGTTTACAGCTTTGTTTGCTAAGATAGTTAATTTTGAACACTCTTGACTGCTCATATAAATATGAAACTATGAGTAGGTAGTAAGATATTTTGAACACCTAGTGTGCTTACAATAATATGATGATTCTAACTGCATAGATCAAATTGGTTTTTTGTTTTTCAGATCATTTTGACTACTCCAGACGCTCATATCAATTTGACGCTGACTGTACAAACATCCTATCTCCACATAACGGGTGTAACGAGACTCTCAACGTAGCCGAAGTCCACGCATTCCGCCCATCATCAGGATCATTTTTGTCTTTTAGACTATACCTAAGAAACCAATAGCTACGAAGTTATTGAAGGTCAAAGTCAAATTATTTTTTTCACATTTTTTATAAAATCTTATTTTATTCGTTATTTCCTCATTTTTGTCTATAGAAACGTTATCAAAATATTATGTATTTCGTATTAAACAATGGCTTCAAAACATCATCACTCAATGCATTTCATGAGCACGCACATAAACGTTGCCTTTCAACTCGACCGCACGCAGCTGTGTAGCATTCACTCGGAGGCGCGGTCTGTTTTACGCGTTACGTGGTAATGTATGTAATGCTTTTTCAACACCAAAAATTAAAATCGTTTCCCAGCAATAATTTTGAACAGAAATGGTCCTGATGATGGGCAAAATACGTAGACCTCGGTTTCATTGTCTTGATACACCTGGTATAATAAGTGCGCTTCACTATACTGCTTGGTCCTTGAAGGCGAGCGCCGTGATCGGCTTCTGGTGGCCGCAGTACTCGCGCTCGAGCGTGCCCTTATCGATGTCCCACAGGCGCGCGTAGCTGTCCGATGACCCTGGACAATAATCGCCTACACATGACTCTCTATCTCGCAAAATGTTAAATTTTCAATAATCAACTTTGAAGTTTTGTACTTATATCCAACATTAAGGGGCGGTAATAGGAAAACATGGTTTGCGCGGGCCATATTTTTATATAGAAAACGTAAACTTGTAGCCACCAGCTAAAGAGATTATCTAGTTGCTACAAACATTAAATTGCGTATAAACCTCACAGATGATTGTAAAAAATATCAGAATATCATCAAAAGCGCTTGTCGCGGGCCATATTTTTGGCGTAAATAATAGTGTAAACGTATTGAATTCTACATCAAAATATACTTTAACGTACTTTGCAGTTGCTCCAATTTTTCAAGAAAGATAATTGTGCTAAAGATAATGATGAAAAAACAACGAAAAACATCGAAAAAGTGCAGAAGTGAGGTTGTTTTCCATACTCTTTACACGTAAAGAAAAAGACAGAGACAAATGATTTCGCATAACGGAGCCTTAAGGTGTCTGCCCACTACACAGTACCATGCCATGGGCGTACTAGGAACATATCAGGCAAATAAATATTTGTATTGAAAAGTATGACAAATGCATGGCCTCTGTGACGAAACGGACTAATGGTAATAGTATCATACTTTTAAATACAAAGAAATTTGCCTAATACTTTCCTAGCACGGTCATGGCCAATGATCGAAGTAGGTAGATTGATTTGGAGTCAACAAACTGACACGTAAATATGGATAGATATGCCTCCGGAGTTCCGGATTTTTAAATTATTAAGATTTTTTTCCGAAATTTAAAATTGTATAATGTGTAGGATGAAGAATATATCAAAATTTGTTTAACCCTTTCCCCTCTTTTTAAGGGTATAAGTGATCGGCCTTCTATAGTAAAAAAAACTATGGCATGGCTAAACTTGAGTAAAAACGTAGCAAACGTAAAGTGGAATTCCATTCACAATATTTGATTCAATCTTGTAAGTACCGAAACGACGGAATAAAGGCTTATCCATGTTATAATTTCTATGACCATTCATGATTTGACATTTTAAGCATGTATTAGTATATAAGTTGTTGGTGAACCAATAAATAAAAATAAAATATAAATAAAAAAAATTATACAAGTACGTAAAGTCAATCTGCCTACTTCGATCACTGGTCTTGGCATACCATAGTACGGTGTAGTGGGCAGAGACCTTAAAGTTTAAAATAAATGGTAGAAAAGTTTCGATATTCTTAGCTAAAGTCTTTAGCTGGGGTCTCCTTAACTTTAAGGAAGCCCTCAGTTTCTGAGTTCCTGTCAAATCTGACAACTTATTTTAAAAAAAGATGACCTTATGAGCTATGCTTAGCTCAAGTGGAACCGCACCAAGCATGTTATAAGCTTGGTAGCAAGTACCTAGTGATCTTTTTATAGGGGAGCGCTATACTTGACATAGCCAGGGCTTTATAACGTTATCAAATAACAGTAAAAATAACGTTACGTAACGTTATTTTCAATTATGATACCTTGATAACGTTATTTTTTTAACGTTACCTAGTAACATAACCATATTATAACGTTATAATATGGTTATGTTACTAGATAACGTTACAAAAAATAACGTTATTTTTACCGGTAATTAGTATCATTATTTTCTGTTATGCGACGTTGCCAGCTCGCCCGCCGCCCGCCGGCGTCGGGCGCCGCCGCTGCACCGCCGGCCGTGCTAAACATGACATGACTCCAACCGAATGAATTCTTTCTTTCGGTATAGGTGGCTGAAAAAAGTATCTATGTGATATATTTTTTAACACGTTTTTATTAGGTTGCTTTCTAGTTTGTTTGTTTGTTTGTTTCTCCGCAAAGTTTGCAAACGATTTTAAACTAGCTTCCCGATGAGCTGGAGACTTAAAACTTTGAACATAGGTCAGAACTGGAAGGCAATGCAATATTATGGTGTCATTGAGCTGATTTGATGATGGAACTGGAAGAAGGCCACAGGAACTTAATGATGAAACCATACAACCCCATTGTGATAAGGCTTGTTAGAATCGTCTTGACGAGTACTCTAAGGGAGATAAGATCCAGGGTCTGATGATGAAGCTGGAAGGCCATGCCAAAGGAACTCAATATTGAAACCGTGCAATCCCATTGAGTTTGGGCTCATTTGAATCGTCTTGACGAGAACTTTGTTGGGAAAAAGTGTCCGAGGATCTGATGATGGAGCCGGAAGAAGACCATAGGAACTCTATAACAAAACCACGCTACCCTATCGAGTTTGGGCTCGTTTGAATTGTCTTGACGAGTACTTTGTTGGGAAATAGTTTCCGAGGATCTGATGATGGAGCCGGAAGAAGGCCATAGGAACTCTATAATAAAACCACGCTACCCCATCGAGTTTGGGCTCGTTTGAATCGTCTTGACGAGTACTTTGTTGGGAAATAGTTTCCAGGGTCTGATGATGGAGCCGGAAGAAGGCCAATGAAACTCGGTAATTAAACCATGCAACCCCATTGAATTTGGGCTCGTTTGAATCGTCTTGATGAGTACTTTGTTGGGAAATAGTGTCCAGGGTCTGATGATGGAGCCGGAAGAAGGCCATAGGAACTCTATGATAAAACCATGCAACCCCATCGAGTTTGGGCTCGTTTGAATCGTCTTGACGAGTACATACAAAAAAAAGATGACACCATACTCCTCTCCTAAGGGAAGAATTTTTAAGAACTGCGGGTCCAACATTATTTTTTTCACCATAAGTATATTAGTGCGGCGGTAATCTTAAAAAAGACGCTTAGAAAACACTTTTCGTCACTTATTAATTTTTTCGTTATTTATTAATTTTTTTATTAATTTTTAAAGGAATCTGAGAATTTGGAAAAAGCAGAAAATTATGCTGTTATTAAAACTGATGTACTTTTCTTATTTTTAAATATCTTTGGTCAATTACCTTTAGACATTCGAAAAGAGTATGTGCAGAGTTATTTGTTATGTATTTTGTAAAAATCAATTCAGTCGTTTTCAATCTAGACCTGTTCAATGGCAACTCTGAATTGCGAAATTTTTCGACGTTTGCTAATAATTTGTTAGACCAAGTAGTGAAAATGTTATAGTCTGTTATACAGGGTCACTGGAAATATGACGTATTCCTGCTAAGGGGTTATAGATGAGGTCAAAACAAATATTTTTTGTCATATAACATTTTCTCAAAAAATTACTAGTTTTTGAGTTAATTGAAATTAAGTATTTTTTTACCAAAAGTACGTTTTAAGACACAAAAATTTAAAATAAACAATAACTACTCATTCGATTCCGGATTTTTTATCATTTTGGGATAGAAAACAATCTGAGTGTTGATAATGAATAAAAAAAAATTCATAAAATACAGGTATTTATAAAAAATTCAATCCTTAAAAGCATATTTTATTTTTATTTTTTCAGATTTTTTTGAAATAGCATCAAATATCTTTAAAAAAATCCTAGTAACTAAGCGTGCATAATATTTTAAAAACATCACCATCTATTCAGCTTTCCGTTGAGGTATAAAACTTAATATTAACTTAAATAAAAAATGAGAAATTAAGACTTAACTAAATAGCAGTCCCATTTCATGTAGAAAAATTTCCTACTTCAAGCGCTTCGGAGGTGGCCGTATTATCCTACTTATTCCATAAATGTGAAAGTTTGCTTGTTTGGATGATTGTTAATCAATCACGCTAAACGGCTGAACCAATTTGGATGAAATTTGGCACACAGATAGTTTATAAGCCGGATTAAAACATAGGAGGATACTATTATCTTGGTTAAAGGTTCCCTGGGGATTTTCTCGAATGTAAATGCGGGTAAAGTCGCGGGCGGAAGCTAGTTTGCCATAAATGGCCGTACTTACTAAAAATACTTTTGTCAAAGTGAGTTTGAGACATGATTATTTTCCGCCGATGAGTCAAAATTTTATACAAACTGTATCACAAATAACCATGCATATCAACCAGGCTTTCCTTTTGGCTTGTGGATGGATAAAGTGGACGGGCCATACCCACCACGTGGGCCCAATGTGGATTGGTCAGTGTTAACGACTGTAAATGCAGCCAGAACCAAGGGCTCAATGTAAGGTACATTGAGTTAACACCGACCAATCCACATTGGGCCCACGTGGTGGGTTATGGCCCATCCGCTTTATCCCAAAAGGAAAGAAAGGCTTGTTCCCCAGCAGCGGGTCATTAAAAATGGCTGATATGCATGGTTATTTTTGATGCTGTCTGTATAAAATTTTGACTCATCGGCGGAAAATAATCCTGTTTCAAACTCACTCGGACGAAAGTAAACTAGCTACCGCCCGCGACTTCATCCGCATTAACATTCGAGAAAATCCCTAGGGAACCTTTAACCAAGATAATAGTATCCTTCTATGTTTTAATCCGGCTTATAAAGTATCTGTGTGACAAATTTCATCCAAATCCGTTCAGCCGTTTTGCGTGATTGATTAACAATCATCCAAACAAGCAAACTTTCAAATTTATGTAATAAGTAGGATAATACGGCCACCTCCGAAGCGCTTGAAGTAGGAAATTCTTCTACATGAAATGGGACTGCTATTTAGTTAAGTCTTAATTTCTCATTTTTTATTTAAGTTAATATTAAGTTGTATACCTCAACGGAAAGCTGAATAGATGGTGATGTTTTTAAAATATTATGCACGCTTAGTTACTAGGATTTTTTTAAAGATATTTGATGCTATTTCAAAAAAATCTGAAAAAATAAAAATAAAATATGCTTTTAAGGATTGAATTTTTTATAAATACCTGTATTTTATAAAAATTTTTTAATTCATTAGCAACACTCAGATTGTTTTCTATCCCAAAATGATAAAAAATCCGGAATCGAATGAGTTGTTATTTTTTATTTTAAATTTTTGTGTCTGAAAACGTACTTTTGGTAAAAAAATACATAATTTCAATTAACTCAAAAACTAGTAATTTTTTGAGAAAAAATTATATGACCAAAAATATTTGTTTTGACCTCATCTATAACCCCTTAGCAGGAATACGTCATATTTCCAGTGACCCTGTATATTCGCAATCTACTCACAAAGCCCTTTCATTTGTTATACCACGTGGTATGAAAAAAAAATTCTTTGTACTGAAAACTTTAGTTTCTACCCCCACTATTTTCGCGCTTGTCATCTTATATATTTGTGATCAGGGCATCGTACTGAATGCATCGATACCACATTTTCGTATTTCCGTGATGACTTGTGCGAAAACTAACCTCAAACCTTGTTTTACCGCCCTACTATCTACTATATGTGTAGTGTACCAAACGGCTATACACATCGATTTGCAGTATTCGTCGTGGACGATGTACGATACGCTGAGCGGTAGGTAATGTAGGTATATAACGCGTGGCCTTGAGCGAGTGACGGAGACGCCTGCTTTAGGTACTATTTGGTGGAATTACAACTACCTATAGATTTAAATTGGGTACCTACGCCCTAATTTTAGAAAATTGTCGACTAGGAATTATTGTCAAAAACTAAAATTAGGTAGTAATTTTAATATTTTTACGGTTTATAATATAACGCTTATTTATTACCAGAATCAAAATATTTATTTGACAATATTGTATAACAAATCAAGGTATTGATTGATGCTATTGGTCATATTCTATGAGTTTTTTTTCCAAAATATCCTTAAAATGTTCAAAGATTGATTTGCACTATTTTTCTCACCATATCACAGCTGCTCGCCACCATATTGACATTTTGACAGCAGCACCGCCTAGAGCGCACTAGTGATAGAAAATTGAACTAAATTACGATGACACGGCTAGGCAAGTGATTAAACGTTATCGAACCAAGTCATTTGCCTAGGCGTTAAATTAAATGCCGGGATGTTATTTAGGCCAATGATTGAATGGCGCCTATCAATGAAAAGGCTAGGCCGCTAATTAAACGGCTTATTAAGCTAGTTGGCTGCGACATATACATTGAGATGGCTAACAATGTTTCTAATCTAAAGCATCAACAATATTCTGCCTTAAGTGTAGGCATGCAAATGTTAGTAAGTGTCAGCTATCTGTAGACTATTGTTACTTCTAAGTATTACTATTTAAAGACGTCAATTATTATTACAAAGCTGTCAACAGGAATTTTATAAGTAATCAAAATTACATAAATAAAGTAATTTTTCTGTTTAGGTACTTTTAGGTTTTTCCCGAGGTTTCGTCACCTTTTCAGGGGCCGTATTCAGGGTACCTATAAAAGTACTTAGTTGTAAGAAAAAACCTAAAAAAACAAATTTAAAAGTAAAAAATAAATTCTTCTGTAAATATTTGTAACCCTAATAACCTATACCTACAGAAAGTTTAAACCGGAAAATTTTAAACCAAAAAACGTGGGGCGTGCTATAGACAATATGGACAATATGGATGATAAATTTTACAAAACGCGCCCCACGTTTTTAGGTTTAAAATATATGTAGGTATAGGTTATTAGGGTTATAAATATTTACAGAAGAATTTATTCTATACTTTTTAGTTCATTTTTACTAGTCCGTTTTAATATTTTTAGTCCGATATATTTTGTAAATAATTTAGTCCGTTTTAAAAACGTGTTTTTAAAAAATATTTTTTTCAGTAAATTATTATTTTCTGCTCTTTAGTTAACGAGCTAAGACTAAAAATATACCATCTCCTATCGGAGCACTCGTCAAGACGATTCAAACGAGCCCAAACTCGATGGGGTTGCATGGTTTTATTAGTCCCAGTCCCCTTTTTCCGGCTCAATCATCAGACCCTGGAAACTATTTCCAAATAAAGAACTCGTCAACACGATTCAAACGAGCCCAAACTCGATGGGGTAGCGTGGTTTTATTATAGAGTTCCTATGGCCTTCTTCCGGCTCCATCATCAGATCCTCGGACACTATTTCCCAACAAAGTTCTCGTCAAAACACTTCAAACGAGCCCAAACTCGATGGGGTAGCGTGGTTTTATTAAAGAGTTCCTATGGCCTTCTTCCGGCTCCATCATCAGTTCCTCGGACACTATTTCCCAACAAAGTACTCTTCAAGACGATTCAATTGAGCCCAAACTCGATGGGATTGCACGGTTTCAATATTGAGTTCCTTTGGCATGGCCTTCCAGCTTCATCATCAGACCCTGGACCTTATCTCCCCTTAGAGTACTCGTCAAGACGATTCTAACAAGCCTAATCACAATGGGGTTGTATGGTTTCATCATTAAGTTCCTGTGGCCTTCTTCCAGTTCCATCATCAGATCAGCTCAATGACACCAATATATTGCATTGCGTTCCAGTTCTGATCTATGTTCAAAAATTTCAAGTCTAGCTCATCGGGAAGCTAGTTTAAAATCGTTCGCATAACGAATATTTCCTACAAAGAATAATGAAACTTATTTACCTTCCATTTTCGTCTTGTTCAATTTAAATAGGTACCTACGAGTAGTTGCAAACTGCGCAGAGACGTGTCGTGACCGTGCCGTGACGTGTCACGGCGCGGCGTGGCGGGGCGTCAATGTCAATTACACAATTACATTTAAATATTTTTAATACAGTGTCATAACGTTACCCAGGAACGAAAAAATAACGTTATTATTCTGTTTACCGTTATCAATTTTACCGTTACTAATTTCCAGTTATAACGTTATTTATTTTAACGTTATTTTTTTCTTACCGTTATCGATGCAAGTACATCGATAACGTTACTTATTTTTAACGGTATTTGAAGCCCTGGACATAGCCCTTGCCCTGGTAGTACCAAGGGCAAGGGCTATGTTTTTTGTCTGTGGTTTATTACTCGCACTTTAGTATAGATAAACTCTACAGGGTTATTTGTAAAAAACCAACAACCTCGCAGGAGTACATCAAAGAGAATGGAGTAGATTACTTACATCATAAACAACAACATTTGTTATACAACTTTTCCGAAAACAGACAAAAAGAATTTGACTCTACATACAAATGTTCGAACAGCTGATCGAGTTTCGCATAAAAAGTAGATTTTGTTTTTGTTTGTTTTTGGAAAAGTCGTAACACAAATGTTGTGTATGAAGTTAGTAATCTACTCCTGCGAGGTTGTTGGTGTTTTACAAAATAACCCTGTATACTATGAAGCAGGGTTTCTTAAAGATCACGTATATCAGGGATCCGCAGTTAACCATTTCCGTAATGAAACTTCCCGTAATGTTTTCTTTTCCTAAAATGCTTTTTGACAAAGGTTCGTGATTTTTTTAAATTCTGAAGGTGGTCCGTGACTGCAAAAAGTTTAAGGCGACATTATATGCAACACTAGCGCCACTCCCGCAAAAAATATTACCGTGTTAGTACACAATTTATTAAAAATCCAAGCTGATGATCCCCTCGCACAATATCAATAGTTATTTATAAACTCACAAACTCAGTGATAAATAATTGTTTGCAGTTTTGGCGGAGAAAAAAGCTAAAAACAATAAATTATCTGTCATTAAGTTTGTGTATTTATAAATAAATATTGATATTTTGCGAGGGGACCATCAGTTTGGATTTTAAATAAATTGTGTATTTACACGGTAATTATTTTTTTTGCGGGAGTGGCGCTAGTGTTGCAGATAAAGTCAACTTAAGAAACACTGGTACAAAACGAGGCAAACATCTTGACACTTTTTCGATGGAGTGGGGATGAGTTCGCGCATGCGCACTTGTGAGCGACCAATAGCGCACGCCCCTTCTCCCACCGCCCGCGTACCACACCTCTACGCCTACCCAAAATGCGCGTTGTTGTTGTTTGCCAGGTACTGTATAGAGTAAGGCAATGTCACCTGTGAAGAGGTAGCGCGAGTCGATGCTGAAGGCGGCGTCCCACACCCAGCGCTGCGCGTCGTGGCGCAGCTCGCGCAGCAGCGACCAGTCGTGCGTGCGCCACACGCGCGCCGAGCAGTCGTCACTATAGAGTAAGGCAATGTCACCTGTGAAGAGGTAGCGCGAGTCGATGCTGAAGGCGGCGTCCCACACCCAGCGCTGCGCGTCGTGGCGCAGCTCGCGCAGCAGCGACCAGTCGTGCGTGCGCCACACGCGCGCCGAGCAGTCGTCACTATAGAGTAAGGCAATGTCACCTGTGAAGAGGTAGCGCGAGTCGATGCTGAAGGCGGCGTCCCACACCCAGCGCTGCGCGTCGTGGCGCAGCTCGCGCAGCAGCGACCAGTCGTGCGTGCGCCACACGCGCGCCGAGCAGTCGTCACTATAGAGTAAGGCAATGTCACCTGTGAAGAGGTAGCGCGAGTCGATGCTGAAGGCGGCGTCCCACACCCAGCGCTGCGCGTCGTGGCGCAGCTCGCGCAGCAGCGACCAGTCGTGCGTGCGCCACACGCGCGCCGAGCAGTCGCCCGACGTCGTCACCAACATTCTAACACAATCAATACATTATCATTTAGTTTTGAAAATAAACAAACTGATCCTAGCATTGTCAACCGGTATCAAAATAAATAAATAAAGCTTTCTGTCAAAACAGACTTTGAGCACAGAATAGATATAAGTACTACCGTACAGAAAGGAGACTCTGCCCCGCCCCAAAATCAATTACCTTACCCCATCCCGCGAGTTCGTATGCCGAATCATATGCTCGTTTAGTCGTGTTTGTCAACGCCAACTTATTTTGATATTTAATGCAAAGCGTCGTAACTTTATTTACCAAAAAGTTGGAATTATGAATTGAACGACGCTCATACAGTACAAACTGCACGGTAGCCCTAGACTTACACACACAGTTGCGCGTGTACAAAAACGATGGCGCGGTTGTATGGAGTATACGGGGTGTGCTTTGAGCATATCAACGCGGCTTTATACGCGGCGGATAGTCCATTCTGTTTATCCTTACTAGTCTTATTACGAAATAAGTTGATAAATTCGGTTTTGGCGAGGAAAACATTAGCCAAACAGTTTTTTGATGGTTAGTATCTGTTCTCTATCCAAATTGTATAAACGCTATTACCATAATGTAGGTTAATGAGATAAATATTGTTCTGTAATAGGTTACTACTTTTGTAATATAATTGTTTTATAAGTTATGCTAAGTACAAAAGTTGGTTTATATAGCATATTTATATAACATAAAAATTGAGTGCATTGCGAATTGTCGCTCTAACTTTAACATAACCACTATGTTTGCTATTTGTGGAGTTCTGTAATTGGCTTCCTGTCGCTATTATTTTTAAGTAATCTGTCAATTTTGCTGTTGAACTTCCTTTAAATAAATAATTAAAAAAAAAAATGACAATTTTATATAATAGGACAAATAACGATTAAAGTTTAAAAGACGTATGACAACTGTCGAAAATTGTTTACTAAATAAGACAAGAATAAACAGACTATACCATATTATGACCAGTGATCGGAGTAGATAGATTGACTTTACGTACTTGCATCATGAATAGTCATAGAAATCATAACATGGATAAGCCTTTTTTCCGTCGTTCGGTACTTACGAGATTGAATCAAATATTGTGAATGTTTGCATGCATGTGAATGCACCATTAACAGTAACTCTTATTAACGGACTCCCACTTTACGACGTTTTTACTCAAGTTTAGCCATGCCATATTTTTTTTTACTATAGAAGGCCGATCACTTATACCGTTAAAGAGAGGGCGAAAGGGTTACAATCTTGATACATTCTTCATTCTAAACATTATAAAATTTTAAACATCGGAAAAAATCTTGATAATTTAGAAAATCCGGAATTCCGGAGGCATATCCATATTAATATTATATAGGTGTCAGTTTGTTGACCCCAAATCAATCTACCTACTCTGATCACTGATTATTATTACACATGCGGTGTTATTAGGACAAAAGATTTTTTATCATCTGTTTAACTTAAACACTGTTTAAATGTGATATTAAACAGTGTCTAAGTTAAACAGGTGTTTAAAAATCTTTTGTAATAAACACCGATATGGTCTTAACAAAGATGCGAATGTATGAAATAACGGCAGGATAATCAAATCGTCCACCAGTCGGCGCACTACCACCAACTTGGTGCCAGTGTAGACCTGTCATTTTGGTGTTTACTGCCAATTTTTGGATATTGGAAGCGAATTTTTACCAAAATTCTAGTAGCGGTATAGATAAAATTAACACAAAAGTAATTAAATGTCTACAAAATATTATCTCACATAATTTGGCTTATTGTTTTAAATATATTTATGAATGATGGAGAATTTCCAGATACTTTGAAAGTGGCAAAAGTAACGCCTATTCACAAATCAGGATCTACAACTGACCCTGGAAATTATCGTCCAATCTCTGTACTGTCGGTCCTATCAAAAATTTTTGAGAAAATTATATACATCCGTTTATTACAATACCTAGAATCATTCAATTACATATCCAAACACCAGTATGGATTTAGATCTAAAAGCAACACTACAGCAACAACAATTGACCTTATAACAAAAATAAAAGATAACATAGACAAAAAAAAAGTTGTATTAGGCGTATTCATTGACTTAAAAAAAGCCTTTGATACCGTTAGCCACAAAATTCGTTTACAGAAGCTAGAAAGCATCGGTATCAAGGGCAGTGCTCTAAAATTACTGAAATCCTATCTTACAAATAGATCGCAAGTAGTAAAGATTAATAATCGTCAAAGTAGCGCTTTACCTATTACATACGGTGTTCCCCTAGGATCCATACTCGGACCACTCTTATTTTCAATCTACATAAATAACATAGAAGATCTGGGACTCCGTGGCCATATTACTTTGTATGCGGATGATACATGTCTTTTCTATTACGGACCTAATGTGCATGATGTGATCCAACAAGCGCAAGAAGATTTAAAAATCTTGTCCGAATGGTTCCAATTCAATCTGCTAACAGTCAATGTCTCAAAAACTTGCTATATTATATTTAAACCAAAAAATAAAACCATTCCTTCACATGAACCGTTAACAATTGACAATATACCCCTGGAACAGAAAACTTGTGAAAAATACCTTGGATTGAGAATGGATAGTAATTTAACATGGAATACGCAAATCGATTATATTAAAAGCAAACTTTCTTCACTCACTGGTTCACTACGTAACATAAGTCAATGCATCCCTAGGAAATTACGCTACAATATTTATAACTCCCTTGTTAAATCACATTTACTATACCTTATTGAAATTTGGGGCACTGAGGTAAGACAAGGCTACAGGAGCTTCAAAGAATGCAAAATAAAGTAATTAAAACACTTTTTCGTTACCCCTATCTAACACCTACCGAAAAAATTTTCAATGAAACCAAATTGATGAACATAAAGCAACTTTACGTGTATAGCACTTGCCTTTTGATTCGAAAAATTATTGATAAATAAATTCATACCAACATAACATTCACCAAAAAATCTCAAATAAGCAAACGCAGTCTTCGTCGGCCAAGCTTACTTGTCTTGCCATGGGCACGTACAAATTATGCTAAAAAAGGAATCACCTTTGAGGGAGCAAAACTGTACAATAGCTTACCTTCATACATAAAAGATATTAAATTATATAACAGCTTTAAGACCAAACTATCTCATTATATAATTGAAAATTACGAACTTTATACCTAAATTTCGTTTTTATGGTTAAGTATTACTACTAATATTTAAGGCTTGGTGGTGATGTAAGAAAAAATTACTTTGTATTTTTTATTTTCTTGTAAGTGACTTATGTAAGTCTTTTTTGAAAATAAAGTCTTTAAACCTAAACCTAATTTTCGTAAATATCAGTTTTATTTCTAACACATGTCAATTCGATTTTTAATTCGTTTACTGTCCAACTTCCATAATAATACTAATTTTATCAATTACAATTTTTAGACATAATTGAAAAATTACTCACGCACACGTACAGAAGATCTCTATAGCAGCGCCACCAAGCGGGATAAATTTTCTGTGATCTTGCCACTGAGTCTGAATGATACATACGTAGAGTCGAGGCTGAACTTGCAGCGCAGCGCGTACTTGGCGTGCGCGGGCAGGTGGCGGCGCGGCACGGGGCGCGTCCACACGTAGCAGTCGCCAATGATACATACGTAGAGTCGAGGCTGAACTTGCAGCGCAGCGCGTACTTGGCGTGCGCGGGCAGGTGGCGGCGCGGCACGGGGCGCGTCCACACGTAGCAGTCGCCATGATACATACGTAGAGTCGAGGCTGAACTTGCAGCGCAGCGCGTACTTGGCGTGCGCGGGCAGGTGGCGGCGCGGCACGGGGCGCGTCCACACGTAGCAGTCGCCAATGATACATACGTAGAGTCGAGGCTGAACTTGCAGCGCAGCGCGTACTTGGCGTGCGCGGGCAGGTGGCGGCGCGGCACGGAGCGCGTCCACACGTAGCAGTCGCCATGATACATACGTAGAGTCGAGGCTGAACTTGCAGCGCAGCGCGTACTTGGCGTGCGCGGGCAGGTGGCGGCGCGGCACGGGGCGCGTCCACACGTAGCAGTCGCCAATGATACATACGTAGAGTCGAGGCTGAACTTGCAGCGCAGCGCGTACTTGGCGTGCGCGGGCAGGTGGCGGCGCGGCACGGGGCGCGTCCACACGTAGCAGTCGCCAATGATACATACGTAGAGTCGAGGCTGAACTTGCAGCGCAGCGCGTACTTGGCGTGCGCGGGCAGGTGGCGGCGCGGCACGGAGCGCGTCCACACGTAGCAGTCGCCATGATACATACGTAGAGTCGAGGCTGAACTTGCAGCGCAGCGCGTACTTGGCGTGCGCGGGCAGGTGGCGGCGCGGCACGGGGCGCGGCGGCGCGCCGGCCAGCGTCCACACGTAGCAGTTGCCCTTGTTGTTCACCGCCGCCATCAGCTGCCCCGCCGGGTCGATCGCGATGTCTTGGATCGACGCCTCCGCTTCTGGTATCTACACGATTGGATTTCAAAGTTTCACATGGTAGGAATGCTAACTCGCCGTGCTACCTTTTCTTCCTCTAGTCTGAATGATGAACATGGGCATATCTAGAGATATTTACCAGATGGGGCCTGGCCTTCAGTTGAGCAAAGCTAACAATTTATTACTTTTATAAAACGTTATATCATGCTAGCGGCTGAAGTTGATTTAGGTGCTGGTGTGTAGGGGGACTGGTATTCTCAAACATAAAAAACTTAATTTACAACAACAAAAATAAACACCTCTGAGCTCTCAGATGCATCATCTGCGGTCTGTTGTACCAGTTTTAAGTTTATTAAATTGTTAGCATTTCTACTATTATAGCATTTCATTGATGGTATTTCCAAGATTAATGATTACCAATTGATCATTCTTGTCAGTTCTAAGATCCCACATATGGATGATGCCGCTCTGGTCTCCAACCATAATCTGTGTCTGATCAGGGTGCAAAACCACTGCATTTACAGGAGCTGGCACTTGAAATATCCTTTGACATTGTAATTGTCTCCCAGCCCTGAAATAATTGAAGAAAAAAACCATTATGATATGAACAAATTACTTTGTAGTCTTAAAATTTAACAGCTAAATGAATATTTCAATAAAGAGTTGGGTGAAGATTGTTTACCAAATAGGACAAGTAAGGATAAACTCACTTTTTTATATAGTGTCTACATTTATTTTGTATAAAAAAAATATACTGTACAAACATTACCTAGGGTCCCATATTCTGGCTGTACAGTCTTCACCACCTGTATACATCCATTTTCCGTCTTCCTGCATAAAAAAAAGACACAAAATACAGATATAGAGAAATATTTTGCAATATCAGCTTCAATGAAACTAAACTGATGAATTCACTCACATGAAAACCAACTCGGGAAACATTTTTGGTGACACCTTCAAAGTTCATCACAGGGTCGGGATTAGCACTTTGTAGGTCGTACATACGAATGTGCTGATATCCGCATGCAGCTACCATCTGTCCACTTGGAGTGATTTCCAGAGCATTAACTTGCTAAAATAACAGATTTTACACACAGTTTATAAAGCTATCAGAAATTAAATTTAGTCCTTCTATAGAAGGGGTGCCCATACTTTTTCTTAAGGAGATCGACCTAGCAATTTATGACCACAAGTACACTGGTCAAGTTAACTTGGTACCTGGCTCGGATGATTTTTTCCCACACAAGACGACTTTTTGGTCTGAAACTTTAATGGCTGTGTAATTAATGGTTTAGATTAATTAAATTGACAATATGATAGTGGAATGATAGAACATAGTTGATACTACGTACTATGCACTTGCACCACACTATGTGAATGATTATAAGAAAATGTCGCTTTCCACTCAGCTGCAGAGTTAACTTGACTGGGTTGTATTGTAAGCAATCAACATTTTAGAATATAGAATAGAATAGAAAGTGATTTAATTAGTGCACAAAACAAGTTACAAACATGCTTAAATAAAATATAGGTGACACTAAAAAGGCAACCTACTCAGCATGTGTCGGGTGTCGCAGACATTCCGACGCTGATCTTCCGTGATTGCCTAAATATTATTATCTTTTTTGAGAGCACTACTACGCCATGATTAGATTTTGACTATTTAACCCACCAAATATTTATCAAGTGACCCCCCAAGTATTTATCTAATAATTTTAGCTATCCTTGGCAATCGACCTTAAAAGTCAGGCGGTTTTAAGGTCGATCAACCATATAGGCACCTCTGTTCTATAGCTATCAATGGTTATTTATATAGAATAATTACTGATTCAGGGTGTTGCATAGTTCGGAGGCAGACCCCACTGTGAGCTTGCCACAACTTTATGGTATGATCGTAGCCTCCAGTTACTAGGGCCACTGTGGACCCACCACCGCTGCCTACCTCCGTAGACATTGCTAAAAATAAAATCAAATTTATTCATAGCCGTTAATCTCAGATTTTTTATATATTTTCAAAGCTGTGAAGTAGGCAACAGCCTAGGTTTAATAACAAACAACTTACTTAGTAACTCTTTTACATGTAACTTTATCTATTTATAATCAACATAATATAGATCAAACACCAAACAATTTTATATGTGTTGTTTTGCAAAGTGCAAACGCAAAATCCGCACAAAGCAAAGCAACTAAATTGAATTAATGAATAGTAAAAAATAAAAGAAAATAGAATTGAAATTGAAACCAACAATTTGCAATTGCAATTTGACTTGACTTGACATTGACAGGGACTTGACAGTTGAGATCAATAAGGCTGCGGTCCGCATGGCGATTACATCGATTACGGCGTTTACAATGCTCACACGAGGTCCGCTTTCGATATCGCGCTCAAATCGATAAAATTGACAAATGACAGTTGGCGAATGCGAACCGCTCGTAAGCCCGCTAACGTTTTATTCTAACCTCAAATACAAGATGGAATAATTGCTAGATACTATTTTTGCTCTCTAAAGCGATGATAATGATGAAAAACGTTTGATTATTGAGTCGTGTGCACCCAACATCTTTTTTTTTCAACTTTTTACATCAACCACCTTTTTGGATAAGCTCCAAATTAATATTAACAAAATATTAACCAATATAATGCTCTATCCTTTTGTTGTGAAATGAGAAAAAGATCCTTCTATAACGAACTCTCTCATTTTTTGATTTTTGACGAAATAACATTCTAACACCTGTTTCGTTTGACAGTCACTTATAACTTTTGACAGGACGTTCACAGTGATTGCGCTCCGAGGCATGGTCGCTGTAAGCCCAAAATGGCGCTGGTAATGACGTCATGAGTGACGTCACGCTAGATATTGTAAACGCGCTAACGTGCATGCGAACCGGCTGTTATCGCGATAATATCGATATTATCGCTATGCGGACCGCAGCCTTAGTATGGTTAGAAACACATCAGTGAATCTCACGACACAACACAACACAACGCAATAGTTATGATATTATATATGATATTATATATGATATTTTATTTTTTTATTTTACACTATAGTGTTGTGTTGTGTCGACACGACACACTTTCTAACCATACCAGGCTAGGCGCACTACGAGCTTTAGGTACGAAGCTACAAGTAGCCAGCGGGTCCGTCCGGACGGACTAATTTCAGAGGGCTGCCGCCGTTGGCTGGCTGCTAGCAGTTTGATTTCGATACGCCGCCGCGTTCATCTTAATACTAATATAAAGTATCCGAATCTCACGTTTTTCACATTTCCAAAAGTTCCAAACGACATCGAATCGTAAGAAGTGCTTGTCTACTACCTAGCTAGATATTATTTAGTATCCGTTTATTCTTAGGTACTTACTTGTCTTATTTGCTAAACAATCTTCACCCAACTAGGTATTTATCGAAATAATAATTTATAGATGAGGTACTTAGGTACTACTTACCTACTTTCGAAATAAAGTTAATTATTAATGACAATGTTATTTCGTAAGAAAGCAAATTGCTTCAAAGTCAGCATGTATAGTCTGATGTGGCGTCGACTGTACCTAGCCTAGGTTTTTTTGAAATGTATTGAAGTACATTAAGTACCTACTATTTAATTATTATTTAAAAGAACAAACCCTAAAGTCGTTAGAAGAGATAAGAGCTACGCGATAGAAAGAGAGGCAACTTCTAGGTGAATATAACTGTAGGGTGGGAGCGGTGTGCGACCTGAATTGCACTTTATTGTGTATGGGATAGAGTCGCTATTTATTTAAATTACTTTGCGGAGTGGATCTTCTGTATTTGTACTATTTATGTATTCTGTGACCATACTAAATGTATGAAACCGATACGCGACAGATCGCGACACGACGACACAACACAACACAATAGTATATTTCTAGCGTTACGTGATCAACGGGCCGAGGGCTGATTACGTAACTTTGTTGCAATCAACTCTGACAGAAATCGCAGTTACATTGCTGCTTTAGTGTAAACTTGGTGAAAACCATGGCACAATTATTTTACTTAAAGCTGCAATGTAACTGAGATTTCTGTCACAGTTGATTGTAATAAAATTAGATACAAAATTACCCCTGCCCGTCCATAGCGCGTGTTTTGCTCTACACAATCAACAAAAACATCTCAACATTCAACAAAAAAAAGTATTAGGACATTGAATGTTGAGATGTTTTGTTGATTGTGTAGGGCAAAACATGCGCTATGGGGACCCGGCACTACTATTGCGCGACTTGTACAAGTTTGGCACCTCTAAAGGCTCTATTAAACAACTAATAGAATCAAACTCAAATCTCTGCTTGAGTACAGTTAGTATTTCTGCTTTACTCAAACAGAGATTTGAGTTTGATTCTATAATACGAGCCCTAGATACCTACGACACGAGTCATGCTAGAAACACACTATTGTGTTGTGTTGTGTCGCGACAGATCGGTGGTAGGGGTTCTGTTGCAATCGCAGCCGAGTGGTTCGCGAAGACTCAAGCATAGTTTTGGAATCAACGGGGTGCTTGAGACTAGATTCAGTAATTAAGTAGAGTTCAGGGCCCTATTTAATAACGTGACAATTTGTAAATTGTCGCGACAATTTGGTTTACATTGCGGTGTAGCTATGAGTAGTTTATTCTATTTTCAAATCAATTGACGCAATGGATATAAAAATGTCATGACAGGTGACAAATTGTCACGTTTATTTTATTATATAGGACCCAGGTGATTAGAGTTCAAGTTGTGCTTGAGTCTCGTTCTATAATACGAGCCTAAAATGTATGAACCCGATACGCGACAGATCGCGACACGACACAACACAACACAATAGTGTATCTAGCGTCATTCCCAGTTAGGGTTACCAGATGATAGGAATTTGCCTGACATGTCAGGAATTTAAGGCATCTGTCAGGAAAACAGGGAAAAACTGTAGTGGTCAGGAGTTTTTGATATCCCACAAATTTTAAGATTTGTTAATCATTTTGGTGAGAAAAAACAACTAATAGAATGAAACTCAAATCTCTGCTTGAGTACAGTTAGAAAGGGATGGTGCTACTCACCACATATAGCGCCATCCCTTTCTAACTGTACTCAAACAGTGATTCTATAAAGCCCGAAGTACACATTGGGCCAACGCCTGGCCGCGCGCGTTGGCCCAACGCGCGCGGCCAGGGGCCCTATTTTTGAATCGCTCGACTGGCGTTGAGCGCTCTTTTCGACTGATTTTCGTTCGACATATGACTTAAAACAATGAGATGTCGAACGGAAATCAGTAGAAAAGAGCGCTCGATGGCGGTCGAGCGATTCAAAAATAGGGACCCTGGGCATGTCACTGTTTACACATTGGCGCCAACTCCCAACATAACAAGGTCTTTACACGTTGGCCCAACGCGCTCGGCCAACGCGTTGGGCCAATGTGTACAGCGCACTTTATACGAGCCCAAGATACACCTACGACACGAGTCATTCCCAGTTAGGGTTACCAGATGATAGGAATTTTCCTGACATGTCAGGAATTTAAGGCATCTGTCAGGAAAACAGGGTAAACTGTAGTTGTCAGGAATTTTTGATATCCCAAAAATTTTAAGATTTGTTAATCATTTTGGTGAGAAAAAATATCAAACGTCAACTAAATAAAGAATGTAGATGTACGTGACAAAATGTCAGGAAATTTACTGAAAAGTCAGGGAAAAGGTCAGAGGAAATGTTATTATTAGATCCTGGTATCCCTTTTCCCAGTCGACCCTGCCAGTGGTGGCAATTGGGAACAAACAAAATACGCTACTCGTGGCAATAGCGACGCGTAATTTTGACAGGGACCTTACTATGAGCTCTTACGCTATGTTTACATTAATCGAGTTAAAACATTCCAGTAGAAGTACATTACGTGGTATGTTTGACGTTCTTTTAGAATCAACAAACATGCCCGGCAACGTTCTTCTACTGGAACGTTTTTACTAGACTAATGTAAACATAGCCTTGTAGCAGGACTTTTATTGAAATTATTGAACTGCCTTAATTTTTCGTACTATGACCTCAAAGGTTAGTTCTAAAGCAGGCCTTAAGCAGTCTTGTTTAAGGCCTGCTTTTGAACTGAACGGCTTAAGGATGGTTTCTTATTTGCTGATGGTAAGCCCCCAATCCCCATTGCAGGATAGAAAATCTATCTTGCATGGTGACCTGTGAATCGTTAGAAAAATCTTGCCACCGCTGCCGCCGCCGGGGGCAACTGAGAAAGATTCCCAGATGGGAATTAGTATCTCAAACTCACAATTTTCGGAAAAAAAAACTCGAATGTCATTCTGCGAGTGACCGAATTTTTCGCGATTACCGTTTGCGAAAATGACTATCTGCGTCAAAACTATATTTTATTCTCACCATTGTTGGGACACCTATCAAAAATTCCTGACAACTCGTTGTTTCCGTTTTTCTGACAGATGCCTTAAATAAATTCCTGACATGTCAGGAAAATTCTTGTGATCTGGTAACCCTAACTGGGAATAACTTCCTATTTATTTACTACCTCACCTCACCTCACCACTCGGTGGTGATAACGGAAAGTAAGGATTTTTTGACTCGCTCTCGTGGTCCTATCTATTATGTCCTCCTATTTCTTAAAACGGGATAGTGAAAAAACAATAGGTAACCAAATGAAAAATAGAATATTTATATGAAATTACTTTATTGAACATGTAAAATCCGTATTGACATGAGGAATGCTATTTCTCATTTACAAATAACACAAATGTAAAATTTGAGAGAAATCACGTCGAAAACCTACCTATTAACTAACTAAAAATTTAATACAACATACACATCAATTTCCTAAATTACTTTAATCGCCGAGCACAAGAAATTTCAAGTGCTGCCCGATCTTAGCTAAGTTTGGTACAGTTGTCAGCGATGCAATTTACAGTAAGAAGAGGTAGGTTTAATTAACATTATTATTATTAATAATGAAATATTCTCTAATTTTACATTTTGGTATAGTTTGACCAAAACTGTTATGTCCTGTGAATTAATACAATTCATTATGGCATTTACAATCAAAGCGCAGCTTCAAAATAATACAGAGCGAATAGGGAGCTGTAGACATACAAGTTTTGATAAAACCAAATCGTACATCTCAAACGCGAGCATCCAGTAGTCACAGCGAACTTAACGAGGGAGGGCCTAACTGTACAATTCCCTGGTGTATACATGCTAACACTTAAACATTATTTTTTTTGTGGCTTAGAAACCTAGAACTTAGCCTGTGGTGAAACTTTCCAAATTCTGCAGTCATCTTACAACTATTACGATTAATACTACAAAAACTAAGTAGTACAATAACACGGCAAAAATTCAACAATTTCATGACCAAATAATTGTTACAATAAATTGGATCCAATTGCAAGTTAAAAATTCACAAAATCAAAATGTATAATATCAGAATATAAAAAATGTGAACTTCAAGTACAGACTTTGGAAAGTCAGTCCATTTTACTTTGTAATAAATTAAGTCCAAGTAAATTATTCAATATGAACAGAATTATTGTGTTGATGGTTGGGAGATCATTCGCTTTCCTCCTCCTCTTCCTCCTCGCCCTCATCCTCTTCGGACTCGTCCTTCTTCTTCTTAGCCTTCTGAAATAGATAATTTTATTACTCACTTGTCTCCGTATAACAGCACAGTGCCTATTCCAGGACGGTCTTCGGAGCTATACTTACAGCAGCGGGTATTGCAGCTTTCTTGCCCTTCTTCCCTCGTTTTTGGGCTTTTTTGCCACCTCCTTCGCCGCCTCCACCATTAGCATTATATGACTCTAGATCTTTTGTGTATTGTTCTTTTGCCTGGGCTGCTTTTTCTTCCCAAACCTTTGAAATAATTATATTTAATTAGGAACCTGATTATGTAGATACAATAAGAGACAAATATGTAGATTTTACTAGGTATATATCAAGGACATACTGTACATACACTCTTATCCTTCATCGACCTCCATATTTCACCACCCTTTTTAGCGATTTCCGTGACTCTCAGACCAGGATTTTCAGCCTTTATCTTTTCTCTTGCACTGTTCAGCCATAGCATGTAAGCTGACATTGGACGCTTAGGCTTATCAGACATTTTAACTTTTTTCCTGTAAATACAAAATACCTTTTAGAGAAAACATCGAATAAATGCTAGGCAACAGGTTATAACACCCATGCTTAGCTCTAAATAAGACATTACGAACATTCTCCTTGGCGTTGGGCACAACTAGGGCGGCGTTTTGGCGGGAAACGCATTTCTAGCTTATTTACAAGGAAAATAATAATTCTAACCAAATAAATAAGCTTTTCCCGATAAAACGCACTAATTACAATGATTGGATTATGTAAAAATCAATGAAAACGTTTATCGCCCATATAACGAGTTCACTGGCCTAAGCTTGGCTTGTACGAGCCATTTTGTTTTCACGTATTGTGTTGAAAATACGCAATAAGTAAAGATGACATAATTACAAAATAATCCCACAATTATTGACCTATAAGTCGTAGAAGAACTGTTCCCAACCTTCAATGGAAAAGAATCGAGAAATAAATTATTTAAAATAAGGCGTCTTTCGCCATACCCACGCTTACTAAGGAAAGTACGACGAAGCCTATAGCCATGTTTGAACGCCTATTCCAACGTGGAACGAAAAATTATTTAGTGAAATGCGCCTTTGAATATTCGAATAGTCTTATTAAAACACAAAACTTTGAAGAGAAAAATAATTAGACTTACCTGATGGCAAAAATTTTGAAATTCTTTTTGAACTGGCACACAACCAAACTGTAGACGTAGAGAACCAGAAGAAATGTATGGAGCTCGAAGCAAATGTTCCCCAGTCAAGGCAAGCTAGCTTGGGGTCTCGCGTCAGCACTAAAGCGCCATCTACGACTTCTGTGATTGGTCGATTATCCCACTGCTACCAACTACACAAATACAATGAAGCATCTTGTACTACGTGTATCCGTGACGTGTTGACAATTAAACTTAACAAATATAAACGTTATCTCACAGCAATAAAGTGGGTATTTGATTACAGCTAGTATCTTCATACATTTACTTCCTAAAGTTATTTTGATGTTTTTCTTAGAAAATAAGGTGTGAAATTGCGTAATATCTTAGATTTAGACTGAGATATACCTAAATAAATATTTTATTTTATTATCATTCATACAAAATTATTATAAGTATATCAAAAAGTGTCCCACTCCGCTACAAGCTCTCCTTACCGATTTCTACCAAAATTAACTCGCGCCTTATTTTGAATGCCGCCAACGTAAATGCGAAATGTAAAAAGCGCGGTTTGCGCGGTAAACGTTAGCGTGAAAGGGACGTCAATAAAACATAGCTCTTGAATGGCAGACACCACGTTTCGTTTGTTTACGATTTGATATTTGAAGCAACACATGAGAAATAGTTTTTATTTCTTAGGGTATAAGGGTGTGATATATTTTGGCACTTAAGTTTATTGACATAAAATGCATTTCTACCTAGGTACTTCAATCAAAGTGTATATTGAGCTGTTGAATGGAATGGAAACTAAAAATCCACAATTTTCATTCATTAAAATTTAATAGTGCACTATACTTAATTACGTAGGTGTAAGTACTAAGTTAAGTACTTACTAACTTAATTCAAGGTTTAAAAAAAATATGCTATGAGTTAGGAATAGGGCATCCAATCCCGCATGTTATTTGTGATCTCAGTATTTGCGGGACCGATGATTTACGATACCACGGAATGTCGGAATTTGCGGGATCCCGCAGGTGTAAAATGAACTACCTACCTACCTTTTAAGTGTTGCGTAAATAAATAGGTATTTATGGGTAGGTACATAAAATATATAGGTACAAAGACCCTGTCAGATACTGAAACAGGCGGGTGAATCTACGTTGTTTCTTACTTCCTGCGTCATTGTCGTTACTCGAAAATCTTTAAAAATCCAATGCATCACAAGAAATAAATACAAAATATGCCATCATTTACGTTACAAGTACAATAATAAATTGTATTAATTTGCATATTTTTAATTTATTTATTGCGATGCATTGGACTTTTTGAAATTTTCGAGTAACGACAATGACGCAGGAAGTAAGAAACAACGTAGATTTACCCAGGCATAGACTTATTATCCCGCAGGATCTCGGAATTTGCTGGATCTCGCAGGTGTAAAATGAGCTACCTACCTATCTATTAAGTATTGCGTAAAGAAAGAGGTATTTATGGGTAGGTACATAAAATATACAAAAACCCTGTCAGGTACTGAAACAGGCATAGATAGACTTATTATATTACTATTGGAAACAGGTGATAGTGTTGGTTGCTAAAACTGAACAACATTCTCCATGGAACATCGTCGAAAAACGAAAAAATATTTTTATACTCATATAGTCATATTGGTCAACTGACTGACTTACTATGAAAAGGAGAAAAAAAAATCGTTTTTAGACCTATCGCACCCTAAAAGGTAAAACCGGTTATCTGCACTTTATGCAAAAATTTTACACCAATCGACAGGAAATTTCAAGCTGCGTCTACAGGTAGAACCCGTTTTCTCGAATTCTGCTTAGTTTAGGAGATACAGAATTTTATTTCAAAAATATATACAGGTAAAACTAACTAATGTTATATAAATGTTATGAATAGAATTTTATTCGCATTAAATAGGGTTTACATAAGGTGTTCGAGCATCAATTTAAGTATCTTATACCTATTTAGCCATTACAATGATATTTTTTCAAGGTACAATGTTTCCACAATTTGTATATACTAATTTAAATATTATATTAAATTCATCAATAATAAATGGATTTCAATGTCAAATTCAATTCATGGATAATAGATAGAAAATAAAATAAAAAAATGTAAATTAACACACAACTCACATTTACATTCAAACTAAAAATAACATTTCATGTCAATCCATGCATAAAGTTAGCCACACAGAAGTTAATACGTTATTTGCGGTATTTTAAAAACTCGTCGATACTATAGAATGTATTTTCCATCAACCAATTTCGTAGTGCTTTTTTGAAGTTATTAAAAGAGAGTTGTTTTATATCATTCGGTATTTTGTTGAATATCTTAATTGCCATTGCTGGTGCATTTGATTGGAACCGTTTCGTTTTTGGTATCGTGCTTTGTACTAATTCATCAGGAAGTCTAAGGCTTCTATTTGTAGTGTCTTTTGCCTTTGTAAACATATTGATGTGTTGCTTTACAAATATGCCTATTTCCAATATGTATAAACAGACTAATGGTAATATGTTAAGTTGTTTGAAGTAGGGTCGGCAAGAGACATCCGAAGCGATATTGCAAATGGCGCGTATGCATCTCTTTTGGGATTTAAATGTTTTGTCCACTTGAATACCATTACCCCATATTAAGAGTCCATATCTTAGCAATGATTCAACATACGCAAAATAGGCCGTGATAGCTGTATCTATATTCGCAACTTTTGCAAGTTTGAAAAGAGCAAATGCAAAACTGTTTATTTTACTGCTTACTTTCTCTGTCTGGTCTTTCCAATTTAAACATGGTCCTATAATTAACCCTAAAAAGGTCACAGTACTTTCATTTTTTATAACATTGCCATTGAATTCAATATCAACTGATTTGTCTTTAAAATTATTGAAATTTAATAGTTTCGTCTTTTTTAAATTTAATTGTAAATTATTTTTGTTTAACCAGTCTATCACCGACGACAGGGTATAAATAATTTCCTTTTTATGCTGACCCAAGGTACATTTTTTATCAGACGTAACTATAACTGAAACGTCATCAGCAAACAAAATCATTTTATGCTTTGTCACATTTGGCAAGTCATTCACATACAGTAGGAAAAGGATCGGTCCAAGGACACTTCCCTGTGGCACGCCTGAGTAGTTTTATGTCATTTTTTTTACTTTCGAGTAAAACCCAGTAACGTGTTTTTAGTTAGTTTTTGTTGTTAAAATTAATGAAAAATGTTCATAATCACTACAACTAAAACAGAGTAACATAGTTTTAGCATTCTAAAATTTCATGGATTGAATCAGCTAATTTCTATTAAATGTACTTTCTCTCAGGTAAAACCAATTAAATGTCTCCCCTTGTCAAACTAGTCCTAACTGCCCATATTTCGAAGCGTCATATCTTGAGAACTATTAATTATAAAAGGATGATTTAAAAACCATGTTGTAGCTTAATTAGTCTAGTTATTTCTTCTTGAAGACACCTTTGCTGTAAAACCATAGCTTTAGAATTTATCTAAAAAAAACTGAATAAATGCCGAAATTAGTTCGAATAAAATTTTACTTTTCTATGGAACAGCTGATTTTTTTTTCGCTTTTTCGTAGTTGGCTCTATAGTAAAAGTTATAAAATGTACTTCACGCAATTATTTTTTAGTCAAAACACACTGAAAAGTGTAAAGATCAGCAGATAACAGGTTTTCACATTGATTTTTCGATATTTTATACAGGTAAAAAAACCAACTATAAATATTTCAATAAAAATTGTTTATTCAGTTTCTGTAGTACTACAGGTTTCAAAATTTTATAAAACATAGCTATTGTTTAGAACGTCTTGCAAAATATTTCTAACAGCGATACGCATATTACTTTAGGAAATACAGCTACTTATTTTTATTTTTTTTATTCAGGTAAAACCAATTAAATGTCTCCCCTTGTCAAAGATATTTACATTTTTTTATACATTCCGAGCAAAAATTTACAGTTTTTATCATTTAGATCTTCAGACATATAGTTTGTCCTTCATAATAGTATCTACAACCAGAAAGATTATTTAATTTTAATGCTTAAATCTAACCTCAAACTTTCAAATTGCGATACTGTAAAGTTGGTTTTTTGCAGATAACCGGTTTTACCTTTTAGGGTACGCCATGTTCCTTGAAGAATGTTGTTCAGTTTTAGCAACACTATCAGTTTAATAAAAAAGGCTTGCGAGAGGACGTTACTATGCTACTCTCCAGTCCCGCAAATCCCGCGCTGGTAATCCCGCTCCTTGCGGGGCTGGAAAATGACGCGAGATCTCGGTATACCGAGATTGGATGCCCTAGTTAGGAGCAATTACATACTTACAAAGTTCAGATTCAATTTTCCGTTTTTAGTTTGTATTTCCACTTGAGTTTACTACCATTCCAAGGGCCCTCCTTATCCCTACCGCCTAACTCAAAGCTATAACGATAGCCAATAGCAATGCACTGTCCGTCCTTGTCATATCATCATAACACAATGACAAGGATAGATAGTGCATGCACAGGGTTGCCATCCGTCCCGATATATCGACTGTCACCGTCAGGCCGGCCACACAGACGGAATCTCAATACCTTTCCCGTTACCCGTTACGGAATTCCGTACCTACATACGTGATTCCGAACGCAGCAACTGCATACAAAATTTATGGGCCTGCCATACACAAGCGGGAATTTTCCGTACGGAATCTTCATACATTGTCGAAATTCCGTTCGAGATTCCGTTACGTGATTCCGTCTGTGTGTGGCCGGCCTTATTGAGCTATCTGTCCCAACGTCTCGACAATGTCCCGATTAAAACTGCGCAATACAAATTTGAATTTTCCGTGCGTCCCGTACGTAACCCGTGCGTGCCGTTGGACGGGCGCCGCAATTAGCGTTAATCCAGATTGAACAGCTTGACCATAAAGAGTTGAAATTAAATAAAATGGAACTAAAAATTTTCAGTACTAAATGTAGTCAGGGTTGCCAAATTATTCGTGATTTTGACGTATTTACATAGAAAGTGGCGCCCTCAATTTATGTCAACTCTTTATGGTCAAGCTATAACTACACAAACATATTTAAACCGGAAAAAACGCATAGGTACCAAAATAGTTTATAACAAATAGTTTTTATATTTTTAGAATTTTATTAATCATAGTTATTTCGAAGTCATGATTTTTAGGGTTCCGTACCAAAATGGTAAAAATGGAACCTTTATGGTGTGAGTGTGACTCAGTCTGTCTGTCTGTCACAGCTGGATATCTCGAGAACTACTAATGGTATCAACTTGAAATTAGGAATTAAGATGACATTTGCCCAACTATTTTGCAAATAAGAAATAAATAAAAAAATAAATATATTTTTTACAACAGGGACTGAAAAGGGGTCTTAAAAATTTGAAGTGGAGCTACTAGGGCATGTGGGATATCATATGAAAGAGCGCCGTTTGCACGTTTTTAATCATTTTTTTCTTTTTGTTTTAGGCCAAAAAGTTTTCGAATTATGATGAAAGATGTAAAAAAAATACCGTTAAAATACCCCTTATCCCGAAGTTTGCAAAGAGAAAAATCTGAAATAATTTTATGTGATAGCAGTTTATATAAATATTACAGGAAAAATAAAACGATGTCTCAATATAGCACACTTTTGTAGAAATCATCAAATTTCTAAAAAGTTAACATTAGTTCCACTATCGGTCAAGAGATGGCGCTGACCTAAATCTGCAATACTAAGTTTATTATTCTACTCTGCAGTGTGGTTTAATGGTGCAATTATGATGGTACGGAACCCTCGGTGCGCGAGTCCGACTCGCTCTTGACCGGTTTTATTTCTTCATGGGTGGCGCTAGTGGACGCTCGGTGTGCTCTAAGTATTAAATTAAAATTAATGTGAAGTATTTTATTACTGTGAATAATAGCACTACTTAAAATGTCACTTCAACGAAAATTACTCGATACGATATTTATTAAATGAATATACATAATCCCAAATGGTTTTATTTTAAAAAATCCTTTTGCTATTGCACTTATATTATGAACTAACCTCCTTCATGTGTGTGTGTGTGTGTGTGGGGGGGGGGGGGGGGTTAAATTCCATCATCGTAGCCACTTTCTATGTCGTCAGTCGGATTTTATAGAAGTAAGGTACCTACTATCTCGATGGTACCTACATTATTTTGTACCCCTAGCCTAGCATAAGAATAAATAATTATTCTTATGCCCCTAGCACGAACATCTATCGAGAAAAAATTCGCGAAAGTACTCGATAGAGTAATTCTCTATGGGAAATCTCATTTTGCTTTTGGGCGGTAGATGGCGCTGTACAAATTTCCCATACAAAATTACTCTATCGAATGTTTTTATGCGCGTTATTTTTTCCGATAACTGTTTTTTAAGAGTCCGCTTGCAAAATTTTTACGTGCGTTCGCTGCCCCCCACCCACTTATTTTACTCGCAACTGTCTCGCTCCCGCACGCTATCGCGCGGCCGAGCGCTTTGTGTCCATCGTTCTGGCAGCGCCCCGGTTTCCGATTTTTAAAGTGCAAAATTTTCAACTGATTTAAAAAATATATTTTATATGATTTTGATGTATCTCTTCGCCTGCAAACAAGGCTTGATCTGTTCTGAGAACACTCATTAGAATTATAAAGGTAAGTATAAAAGTAAGTAATATAACTATACATGTGTATTTATATTTTTGTGGCAAGCTTACATAGCTTAATAAGAAAGAAAGAAAATTAAAGAAAATGCTTTTTACTATTCCCCATTCAGTATATTCACATATTATTAGTTAGGTACTAAGAAGAAAGAAAGAAAAACTATTTATTGACCGTAAAACATTATAGACCGTAAGGTAATTAAAAATAAAAGTTAATAAGCAAAAAAAAAGAGAATAATGTACCTACACGAACTTCGAACTAATTTGTGTGGGGCCAACTAGGCCCCAACCTCAGCAATGCTACAGTGGCATACCGGAGCATACCACTGCAACGCTATACCTAATATACAAGTATTTCAACAAGCTGTATTTACCTATAAGTGTTTGTTGCGCCTAGATATATTATAAGTTAAGCTAGTTATTGTTTAAAGGTATTGGTGTATACAAACGTTGGTGAATCAATAAATAAAATAAAATAAACGCTAGTATTCTGGAGGAGCCTACTTGGTGACGACAACCGACAGACAAACAAAAAAAAAAAACAATTCTACTTCCTATAAAATACAGAAAAGACAATTTCAACGAAATAATACCTACATAATAATAATACCAACGCGATAATGCGATATCAGTGGCTGAGTTCTGGTCCTCAAAATTCAGCACTGTTTCTCTTCCGGTGACTGAAATACAATACTTTTCGATATTCCTTCAGAATTCGCTGTGAAAGGTAACCATATTATATGAATGAAACCAGGACAAGTAGTTTTTTTTTATTTACTTTGACATCATACGTTAGGTTAGGTAGGCCTTTATAGCGCGGACAGCAAGGGCTGCAATGATGACTAAGCTTGAAGGCCGAGAGCGTAGTTAAGCTTAGCTCGAGGCCATCATACATAACGTGGCCAGCAGTGCAGTCATTGTGGACCAAGGCTTGTATAGTGCTTTACTCAAAAATGCGAGTACTACCTACTATACTATAGTAGGTACTTATTATAATAACCTAATTTGAAAAAAATATACAAAAATGCAAATATCTCGGAAACGGTGCATCGGAGCCAAAAAATAAGGTTTTCTTCGACCCCCCTATGGTACCCCGGAAGTAGATAAGAAGTATTTATTGAAAGGTCAAGAAACGGTCAAGAGCGAGTTTTTTATACAGGGTCATTTTTTTAACACCATCCAAATTTTTTCTAGGCATTACAGTATCATTAAAACTCTTCAATTTGAAAAAAAAATAG
Source organism: Agriphila geniculea (assembly GCA_943789525.1). NCBI lineage: Eukaryota > Metazoa > Arthropoda > Insecta > Lepidoptera > Crambidae > Agriphila > Agriphila geniculea. The sequence continues at coordinate 7,702,512 of OX038879.1, read as the reverse complement.
GTAGGTAATTTTTTGCAAAAAAATATTTTGTCCGAGTGAATTATGACAACAGCATGGTTACTAGTCAAATACTATCGTCCTACATGTTTTGAATGAGAGGCAACAAGGAGAGGTTCGCGGGGCGGTGGTGCCGAGAGCTATACGGCAACTAACGAACAACCCGACTGTCTCGTTCTCGCAGGCGTGCGGAACGTGAGAGAGAAAATCGCGCGCGTAATCATCTGCTAAGCACGGTGTGGCACGGTGTATTGTGTCAGCAAATGTAGTTTTATTTTGGATAACTTTGTATATAATATAGCCTTAATATATATATATAGCCTTAACTTAATATTTTAGTACTGGGCGATATTAAAAGAAAAAACACGTGTTTAATAATTTAAATTAATAATAAAAAATAATAATTTAAAAAATTTATATATAACAGAAATTTTTGCTAAATGTAAGCGTATCTGGTTTTGATTCCATTGTTATCTGAGGTAGGTACAGTAAGTAAGTTGTTTATATGCAAAACGTCAGCATTGAGGAGCCATACAAATTGCGTTCTCCAGCACTACTGAGCTAAAAATTAAAAAAAAATAGCAAGTACTTTACACATTTGCTGCTAAACGATGCATTAATTTTCTAAAGTATTCAACTGGTACTTAGCGAGTTCCAGAGTGGCTCCTCAAACCTGATGTTTAGACTGAGGAGCCACCTTTGCATTGATACCTCTCGTGATATATTATGATGCTAACTTCAGGATTTGTGCTACAAAATAATCTACTTTGCTGCTAAATAATGGTGTGACGTGGCTCCTCAAACCTAATAATGGACATATACGTACATCTTCGGATGTACCTCTTCCAGTGGGGGGCGATCAAACCTACTTTCTTCCGAGCAAAAAAATTTACATTCGTGGTGTATTTAATTCACGCAAATCGAAAACCGTGGCGCTGCCAGAACGATGAACACGCGCGCTTTGCTGTTTGTTACCTATACCACAGTTATACAATCTTTATCATAGAAATTTGAGGGAAACCGCCCTAGCCCTCGCGAAATCCCCTCCGTTGCTCTGCGCAAGTACATACGTTAAACAACTGTATAGATAGATTGCAAGGCAATGCTCGTACTGATAAAAAATTCGATGCGCGAGCGACACACGTCCTACCTCGACGGCGCACTGCGCAGTACTAACGAAGGCGGCGCCCGCAGCGCGCTGGTATTTAATCTCTTTTTTGGTAATAACAATAGTAATAATTAATATATACGATTTTTGTGCCGTCAGTCACTGGAACACGTAATTTGCTTTTGATTTACATAAATTTTGCTCAGAAACGATCTATAATTAAAGAGATATTTCAAAAATTCCCCTAAAAAGGACATGTTTTCAGAATAAAAAACTATCGAGCCAAACTCAATAATTTCTGAAATCCTGCCGTCACCCACTAAATGAAGGTCCATAAAAGCATATATCTGAATTTGACATTCATTGAGATTGTACAGACGTCACTATTTGAGTTCAAATATTGCCAAATTCTGAGAGCCTCCTCTTAAGGGTAGATACTGAGCACATACTTAGGTTACTTATATTTTCTGATTCATTGTAGGTGCTTAAGTAATTAGATGGTTGCAATTTGACATTTGTGACCCTCTTTGTGCCCTGACTCCGGCAAAGGTCTCCTCCACGTTCTTCCAAGTGGAAGAGAGAAGTCTCTCTCTAGCTGTTCTCATTCATATGATGACAGTTGTATTTGTATGTATGGGTACTTCGTTTATAATACAAAAATCGACTGGTGTCCTTAATGGCCACGACTATACAGGGTTATTTGTAAAACACCAACAACCTCGTCAATTCACAAATGAATGTGATACATTGCTACTTTTCCTTGGTATGTTTTTTTTACCCCAAAAAGAAGTAGCAATGTATCATAGTCATCTGTCAAATGAGACTGGTCGCTAGGTGGTTTTTAATTAGATAATCAGCCTGCCGCGCGCCGCGCGTAGAGTTATGATATGAACATACGAACGGTAAATTAAAATGATATTTTTTGAAGTGAAAACTTCTTTAGCGGCGTTGTACGCATTTTTGTAATGGGGAAAAAAATGCTAAATTCGCGTCAGTAACAATCACGTGGCTGATCGAAAATGCGTAAGACGGATGGAGAGTAGACAGCTGGCGGCGGAAGTATCCCCCTCTCTTTCTACGGGGCGCGTTGAAAATGGCGGCGCGTCATTTTAAGACGTAAACACTTGTGTCACCAGCAACGCTCTAAGGCCGGCCACACACAGACGTAATCACGTAACGGAATTCCGAACGTAATTTCGACAATGTATGAAGATTCCGTACGGAAAAAACACGCTTGTGTGTGGCAGCCCATAGATTTTGTATGCAGCTGCTGCGTTCGGAATCACGTACGTACGGAATTCCGTACAGCGGGCTCCACATTCGCGCCGTGAAAGGCGTGAAGCGCGAATGTGGATGGTTTTCGCGCCCGTTCACGGGCTTCGCGCCCGTTCACGCCTTGTTCCCCGTTCCGTGTCGGTATTTGCGCCCGCGTCAAAGGGTTCGCGGAGCGCGAACCTCCCGTGAACGCAAACGCATCCACACTCGCGCGTGAAAACAGTACCGTGCCTTGATGTTTGTTTATTTATTTGCGGAGTACGGTGCGTCAAAATGAGCGTCACTTGGACGAACGAGCAGGAAATTGTGTTGATTGAGTGTTATCATGCCGAACCCATTTTATGGGATGCTAAATTCAAACATAGCAGTGCATAATTCGGCGTCCATTCTCGACGAGCGCGCGAACTAAACTGTGAACGATAGCGAGTGTGGAGAGTCATGCTTTTCACGCCGACTTCACGGCAAAATTACGGCGTGAATTCACGCCGTGAATCACGCAGGAGTCTGGACTGGAGCCCACATAACGAGATTCCGTCTGTGTGTGGCCGGCCTTATTTTGAAAATGGAACTTATAGCAGCGATCTCTTCGGTGAAATCATAGACTTATTTATACTCTGTGACTGTGACTGTAAGTTTAAGGCCGGCCACACACAGACGGAATCACGCAACGGAATTCCGTACGTACGTGATTCCGAACGCAGCAGCTGCATACAAAATCTATGGGCTGCCACACACAAGCGTGTTTTTTCCGTACGGAATCTTCATACATTGTCGAAATTACGTTCGGAATTCCGTTACGTGATTACGTCTGTGTGTGGCCGGCCTAAATCGTAGAATGCGTGCATGTAGAAATTAGAAAGGCCATTGGCGCGAAATCTTTAGAATTTTTCTCTAATTACAAACTGATAAAGTAATAGGAAAGAAATTATTTTAATCCTTTGCCGCTAATTTCAAAATATAAAAAATGCACAACGTTAATATTCAAGTTTTCACTTCTGCCGGCACTCCCGGAGTGCAACCCGATTTTTTTTGTATGAAAGTAAAAACTAACGAATTATCAAAAGCCGTAGAACAAATGTTGTTGTTTATGATGTTGGTAATATACTCCTGCGAGGTTGTTGGTGTTTTACAAATAACCCTGTATAGACTTATTATATTACTTTGAAATCAATGTGTATAATATTGTTTTTTGTTTACTTCATTTCTTGCCTGCGCTGCGTTCCCTAGAAAGGACAATAGGACACCCTTGCTGCTTTAGCTTTAGTTTTTTTACACAGTTTTTAGTTGAGTGAGATGTAAAAAAACATCTATTGTTTCTCTTTTCGCCTTTTGTATGAACACATTGCAAAACTACCTAAATGAGGAATTTTGCAATTCCGCACCAGCACAGTAGGTACCTAAAATAAAATAGTGTCATTTCTTTAGCCTTAGTGGCCCATCCATAAATTAGGTACCTCCGTCGACGAAGTGTGACATTGTGTGCCAAGGGGGTGGGAGGGGTCCTAAATTTCGTGACGTCACATTTCAAAATCATTTAAATTGAAATACAACAAATTTCGGAACTGCTGTTTTAATTCTATAATTATTTCTAGATGTAAAATTGTAAAATATGTGACGTCACACTAGGGAGGGGGGTCTCAAAACACAAAACAGATGTGACCAGCTGTGACAAGGATGGGGGAAGGGGTAAAAAATCATGAAATTCGTGTGACGTAATTTAAGGATGGTAAATAATTACAATAAATATTTTATTGTAGGACTAAAGGTATTTTAAAATCATTCAAATTAACGTAGGTAGACATTAATTTAATATAAAATCTCCATTCCACAAGTTGTAGGAAAAAACGTTGTACCTACAACCATAATCTTCAACGGTGCGTGACGGGACTCGAACCTTGACTTCAAATAAGTAAACTTTTATTGTATGGTTAACGGACATATTTTAGAATAGTCACTTTACATTTTTTATAAACGCCAGTTGCGTTCTGTCTGTTACGTACTCATACGTTTTTAATCGCGTCCACGATATACCCATCTTAACCTTTCTTGTACAAGTAAATAGAGATAATGCTATATACAGGGTGGATTTTTGCCTTAAAGAGTATTTTGATCACAGTAAGAAATAGGATAGTTTGGCAATAAAAAATATTTCGACTTGATTTATCGTTTTTCAGTAAGTACAAAATGTATGGGGAAAGTTTTTGGCGATTTCTGTCGTTTCTAGTACTCATATCTTAAATGGTCCTATCCTATAGAGTCTTTTGATCCCCACATGAAATAGGATCGACTGGTATAATTTTTTTTGTATTTTATAATTTGTTTTTGCTAACGGTATTTTTTTTCCAAAATCTATGAATGCAGTTCAGAATATCTTAAAAAGTTATGCATGGTTTCCTGTAACTATAACGGTTAACGGCCCTTAATGTACCGTCTCGAAAATCCATCCTGTATGGGTGTTTTACAAAAAATCTCAATTCCCTCTGTGCTTCGTATTTCAGAAAGCACGTTAAGCATTTGCAGTCGTTGTAATACCCACCAATCCGCACTGGGCCCGCGTGGTGAGTTATGATGACCTGCCTACCTATCACACATAAGGAAAGGGCTGCGCCTTATCAGTGGAGGATAATTACTTTTATGTTGTAGTTTCTTATTTTCCCAGACACGAATGTATGTCCCTATAAATACAGAGATAAGCCCTAATATCGTGATAACAGGCGTACCAAACAAACCACGATAAATAAATAGTTATTTTGGGAAAGGTCACCGTACTCCTTCAGTTAACTTCGACTTATAATGAAAAAAACCCGCCTGCATAAAAAGACAAGTCAACTGAAAAGATGGAAACAAGATTAAATAATAAAGGCAACATTATAACATGCAGTCGGAGGCATGCATAAAGTGACATTATGAATGATTTGAGTTATATTCCTCCGACTGCATGTTATAATGTTGCCCTTAATAGGCTTTAATATTTAATCTTGTTTCCATCTTTTCAGTTGACTTGTCTTTTTATGCAGGCGGGTTTTTAATTTTTTTTTTATTTATTTCTTTTTAGTTATTATTTATTACAATCATGATATATTTTTTTGAAATCCTTATAATGAGCCCTTTAATTTGACACCCATATTGGAGTATTCTAAAAAAAAAAATTTTTCCACTACGTATAATAGCACCGTGATGTTGGTTTTTTTATAACGCCACTTTCTTAAGAAAACTTGGGCTGGCAAGACAAATCTAACGATATGTTAATCATGGAAATCCGTTCAGCCGTTTAAAAGATGAGGTAATAAAGAATATTACATACAAACATACAAGATACGCGCGAAAAACATAACCCTCTTGCAGTCGGGTAACAAGCAGCTTGACAGTATATTTTTGAGTTTAGTTTATAAACTGAAACTAAAGAATAGGGGAACCAAACCAGTGACACAAAAGCACAGGAGCACAGACCTATCGATTGATATAATAAAAGTACAGGGTGTTTTTTCGAATTTTAGTCGGTTCTATTCCTGGATGTGGGAAGGGTATTTCTTTGAATCTTAGATTGCAGTATTGTTTATTTTCAAAATAAAGGGATGTTTTCTTTTCTTTGAGTGAAATTTGCTATCTCCCAGTGGCGAGGGGTGAAATTATGGCGAAGGTAAGCCGCTCTACAAATATGATGAAAAATGTAGTATGATCTGCATAGTGGAGCAGTGGGGTGGGATTTTCAAAAGGTAAGCCGATGGGAATCGGCTTGTATGGACCCTTCGCCACTGCTATCTCCATTGTTTAGAGTACCTACCTTTCTTCATGGCATTAAAAAATCATCCCTGTATACAAGGTCATTTTGTATCCACCATCCAAATTTTGAGGATGTGTTCAGTCCATGAAACTGAACAACTTTCTCTAAGGAACACATGGTCAAATATGTAAAATAAAAATCGACTTTCCATACAAATCAAAGAGATCACGTGATCAATTTAGTATGGGATGACCAACATTTTTGGCAAAATTCGACACATGTATTTCTTAGAGAAAGTTGTTTAGAACTGGACACATCCTTAAAATTTGGATGGTAAGTTCAAAATGACCCGATATATTAATTTGAGGACTGAAATAATACACGTGACGTGGCTACAATATAAATATAAGCGCTTACGCAATGACCGTCACAGCCTTTGATTATTGTAGGTTTGAGTTAGCAATGATCCTATTGCAATATTGGCAGATATCGAATAACGAGCGACATCATTTTGCATTGCAATTTCAATAAATAAACCATGAATAAGTACATTATTTATATTGTTATTTTAGAGCGTAAATTTTCAGTAGGTATTAGTTAAACGTTTGTATAACGACCGTAAAAGTTGCATACCTACCAAACAAAGGAAATTACAAACTTAGTCCTAACCTAAGTAACTTCTCTTCGGTGTTTGTGTCCTGATAGTGGCTTAACTAAATTCAAAGCTTTTTAGGGTTCCGTAGCATAAAATGGCAAAAAACGGAACCCTTATAGATTCGTCATGTCTGTCTGTCTGTCCGTATGTCACAGCCACTTTATTCCGAAAGTATTAAGAGTACCCAGTTGAAACTTGGTAGATAGGTGTATTGATTTTAATACAAAAATAAAAAAATAGAAGGCTAAGAGGAGGCTCCCCATACATGGAACTGATACTGAAAAAAAATTTTTTCTTCAAACAAATACGTGCGGGGTGTCTATAGATAGGTCTTTAAAAATGACATTGAGGTTCCTAAGACAATTTTTTCGCAAAAGCAACCGTTTGAAATATATACACCGCCAAAGTGGTAAAATGTGTGTCCACCCCCCCTTTAACTTTTGAAATAAGAGAGTGAAAAATCTAAAAAAAATATGTGTTGTAGACCTTAATAAACACTTTCAACGAAAATTGGTTTGAACGACATACATTTTGTATTTTTGAGAAATAGCACATTTTCCACTAACTTTGTCATTCATACCAAAACTGTGAAAAACAAAGTTATTTTTGCAGACCAAAAATGATAGTGGTATTAAATATGGTACTGTATAAGGTAACTACGGAACCCTACGGCGCGTGGCCCGACACGCACTTGGCCGGTTTTTTCTGAGATTATTTTTTCCGTGATGATACACGACGAAATGTTATGCTCTCGCACAAATGACCTTTTTTAAAGATACGGACTTAAAATTATCAAAATCTCGTTCAGACACAAACGTACTTGTGGTTCAGAGCACCTCTATAGGTCGAGCACGGTATCAATGCGTTTGTTATCGGATTGATAAATGCATTAATCATATTTTTTTAAGTTATAACTACTTGCGTTATTTATAATAACATTGTAAATTAATGCCGTTTAAATAAGACTTTAAAGTCAGAATAATATTTTATTACTGGGATAATAATTTGTTCAAATCTTTTTATAGGTGAATAAGTCTTTTAGCTTGTAATAATAAGATCTTATGAACGTTACAGTTTTAATAATTTATCGCAATGTACCCTAACCTACCGCAAGTCGGGCCAGGCAAGATCCGTCTTTGTGAGTAATAATACAATAAGCGCCCTTCACAAAAAATGGCTTGGAGCGTTGACTGCGGGTGCGTTGTCGCTTCCCGTCCCGAACCCATTTTGTATGGATAGCGGTACATAGGTAGCGTCCCTTCAATTTGAACGCCAGATACCAACGAATTTTGCTTGGGTTTGATGACGCTCGTAGTAATTATCATAACATGTTCACAATGATACTTTTTTTACGGATAAATTTATGTAACTAGAATGATGTTTGCTTTACATTGGTAAACGTTAATAGTCATGTCTCCATGAGGCTTTGCTTAAAAATGACTAGGTGATGCGTTCCATTTTTTGTCGTTTTTATTTTTCTAAATATTACCTACCACCCATCAAGCTGCGTAACGTAAGTATAATCAAAGATTAGACTTCCGCGCGTAGAGTTCATTAGAAATAAAACACTTTACGGATTACAGCGCGTATATTGGTTAATTCAGATGTTATTTTAGAATTATTTAGTTTTGATTTGTTGGTTTTTTGGGTTTCCCGACGTTTCGACACCATCGGAGGTCGCGATAAATAAAAAGCGTACGTTACTAAAACAAATTGTATAATACTTATACTTCTACAATTAACATAATACGATTCCGTTAGAGATTGTTCACATCCAACTTAATGTAATTAGTTATCAACAAACACTTTAGTAACTAGACATTGAAGTTTAAAAAATGAATTAGAATATTGACAACTAGTATAGTATTATATTATTTGTGATATTGATAACACGATGAAATTTAAAGTAAAATTATCAAAAAATGTGTTTTAGTAATTATTTTAATTATTTGACACTGCAGTCTTCTTCAGTTTATTTTTAAGTAACTTAACTCATATTTCAATACTAATTAATATTTACAACTCATCAACGATAGATCGCTTTTACTGGGAATGGATTAAAAATTATCACAAATTACAATAGGTAGTACTTTCATATTATAAAATCGACGAAACATTGCAATACCTCGAAGCATCGCTGAAAAATAGTTAGCGGTACGAAAGAATAGAGCAAACGAAAATAATTTTAATAAGAAAAAACGTTTTTGGTAATAGCTTTGTAAAGCCGAGTAAGGTAGATAGCATGCATACAACTCCGGAAAATTATTATAAACAATGAAAAGCGCCACATGGCTGAGATTTTTTTATTTGTACTTATGAAAAAAAAAAATGCAAAATGACAAACCTAGACGTAAAAAGAGTACTGTATTTGATAATCAATCCCATTAATAGGCAACTATGCAGTTTATCATAAAAATATTTTTTTTTCAACATTGGCGGTTTTCAGGGTTTAAAAATTTTTCCGGGGACTTGGTACATCAGCAACAGCAACGAAAGTAGCTTAACACTTTAGTACTTTGTCATAGCAACTTTTTTGACGGATGTCTTACAGTTTGGAACATTTATCAAAAAAGTTGCTATGATAAATAGTTGCTATGTACTAAAGTGCTAAACAACTTTCGCTGTTGGCCGTACCTTATCTACCATATTCGGCTTTATAGTGCTATTAGGGTGAATCAACTTTTTTTTGTAAGGAAAAAATCGACCCATTTTTTAATTTTTATATATTAAAACAAAACTAGATAACTCTTCTGTAAAAAATCTCTCTTTTACGATATTTAGATTCATAGCCAATAAAACATACTTAGTTATGTACAAAAATAATTAATAGTTTAAAGAAAAACATGGGTGACCCAGGGGACAATGTTGTCCCCATCTTTTATATGAAAAAAAGGAGTTGTCTCCTGGGTACCTATGTTTTTCTTTAAAATCACGTAAAAAATTTCATGTCTTTTAAGTTTTCTTATAAGATAATTAGCTGAGAGTATTTGCAACTACAGATTAACTTCATATAAAAATGGTTCACGTAAATATTTTAAGAAATTCCACAAAAAAAAAAAAGTTGATTCACCCATTACCAAACACCCTGAAAACACGAATAAAACTGAGGTTTTCTTGGGAAATGGATATACATGGGGATTCCATTCCGAGCTAAATCGTACAAATACATTACAATTAAGAAAAAATAATGACATTGTGAAAATTGATTCAACAAAAACATGAAAATGAATACAATAATGTTCTGTAAAGTAAATTGGGCCATGAGATTGATCCAGCTCCTTTAACATGACGAGTTGGAGAGCGCTTTTGACTCCGTTGGAATGGCAAAAATGACATCGCAAAGTTTTGACTGTCAAAAATGACATTTAGTTTTACCATGGGCAACAGCGTCGCTTAACCACTCCTAAGGTTAAAATCGCTTGCACGCCGCGCCCGCTGTCTCATACGTTTAGTTCGTGCAGGGGCGATACGCGCGCACACTTATTTTGTTGCAAACTGGTTAAGCGACGCTTGTTGCTCATAGTATTGCTAGCAGCACATCAAGTTACACAAAGTTTACAAAATCTTCAATTAATTTGAAACTTAAAGTTTAAAATTGATTAGGTTAAGACGTGTTGTGTAAGCGTATCGTGCCGTTGACTGTACACATTTTTTGTCGGGTTCGTCATGTCGTTAGTCGTTACGTTTGTAGGATAGAAAACTTTTTAAATACTATGCATTAATCGCTTCCGCTTCCGCTCCCGCTGCCGTCGCCGGAGCCCGCCGACGACGCCGCTTCAGACGATGAACTTTTTTCTTTGCTCTTTTTAGTGTCTTTGCTCTGAAAAGAAGACATGTAATTAAAAATAAATATACCTATAGATGTTTCAGTTTATTATTATAATATAGGGTGAAATTCTTTAACTGTAAGTGGAGAGGTGTCTAAATTTTTAAGCAATAGAAGATGATCGAAGCAATATTTCTTTTTTCAAAATGGTTTGGGACTTCCGCCAAGTGACGCCTGATTCAATCAAATACGAAGCAATACACACAAACATAAGTAAAGCATGTATTTTTTTACATATTGTGTTAATTCGAGGCCCGTTTGTGTAATTTTTTCGTATATCAAATCAACCTATGTTTTTTCGAGATAGTTGTTTAGTTCCATGGACTGATGGACTGAATATAATCATGAAAGTCTGTCACGTGACTTAAAAATCACCCTGTAGTATACTAGTTAGTATTCATGTCATGGTAAAATATACTGCACCAGCTCACCTAACATGACTACCGAAACGCGATATGACGTTTAACTTACTTCACTAACAAAATGAGTTATTTTAATTACTTGATTAAATAAACGATTAAATGTCAAAGATAATGGGTTTTTGACAGTTGAGTGTCGATACGCGATATTATAGTGTTTCGGTGGTCATGCATGGTGGGGGGCTGGTATAGCAGTCCGAGACAGAAGGGTTCCGTGGTCTACACTTGCTTACGTCATTTCCGCTATCGGTATAGAAAATAACGTTCAATAATCTTTATCTTAAACTGTTTCGCTTGCTAAGAGAAAGAAACACAGTTATAATGCACTGTAATAATTTTATAATGAGTGCGACAGAGAACAATTCCTCATTTTATGCTCGTTACAATAAGGGTGCGTAATAGGATAGTGACGTAAGCAAGTGTTACTCCCGGAATGCCAAACGTTGTTTTTTTGGACCAACTGTAGATCTCGCGTTTGTAACATTTAAAATATTTTTTTTAAAATGGCTGAAATATGATTTTATTCCAATACCTATTTGAAAAATTTCGAAAAACTGAACCTGCTCACTTTCACGGGGATTGGTTGAAAAATGCACCTGCCCCCGTATTACAACCTCTTAAAACTTACCAGTTTTACTGAATGGCTATCAATGCGTCTTTTTATTTGCTATACAGCGAGAAAGAGACGTAACTATAGCAATTCATAAACCTAACCTGTGTTATTCAGAGACTAGCTTCCGCCCGCGACTTCGTCCGCGTGGATATTAGAGAAAATCCTTAGGGAACCTTCAACCAGGATCCGACCAGCCGTTTTTACGCGATTAGGCGGGTCCCCACCAAGCGCGCTGCCTCGTGAGGCACGACGTATGCCGCATGTGGCGGACCGCGCACGAGGCTCGCTCACTTGGTGGAGAGTGGAGACCCGCCTAATCGCGTAAAAACGGCTGGTTGTTCCCGTTTCCATTACGTCCCGCTCCCGCTCCCATTCACGTTCCGTCCCATTCCATTCCCGTCCCGTTCCGTTCCCGTTCCCGTTCGGTTTCGTTCCGTTCCGTTCCCGTCCTGTTTCGTTCCCGTTCTCGTTTCCGCTCTCGTTCCGTTCCCGTCCCATCCCATCCTGTTCCCGTTCTCTCTCTCGTTCCCGACCCGTCCGGTTCCCGTTCCCGTCCCGTTGCGTTGCCGTCCCGTCCCGTTCCGTTCCCGTCCCGTCTCATCCCGTGTCGTTCCCGTTCCCGCTCTCGTTCCGTTCCCATCCCATCCCGTTTCGTTCCCGCTCTCGTATCTGCTCCCGTCCCGTCCGGTCCCATTCCGTCCCGTCCCGTACCCGTTCCCGTTCCCGCTCTCGTTCCGTTTCCATCCCGTCCCGTTCCCGTTGCTATCCCGTTCCCGTTCTCTTCCGCCCCGTCCAGTTCCCGTTCCCGTTCCCTTTCTCCCCGTCCCCTGGGGCTGAATCATGTCCACCGAGTTGGACTTCAAAATGAATGTCATTTTCGCAATCACTATCCCATAAAACCTCAAGAACGACATCCATATCGATTTTTATGTTTACTTACCCCATTTACCCTCCAAGGGGTTGATTTTCAAAATCGCAAAATATATGTTTGCCTATTTATTTTCAGACGTAGTCCTACGAAGTTTAAAGTTGTAATGTCTATTTTATATTCATTTTCCATACAAAATTTGAACCCTATTTTCACCCCTTTAGGGGGTTAAATCATGTACATCGTGTTGAACTTCAAAATAAATGTCATTTTCGCAATCACCATCCCATAAAACCTCAAGAACGACATCCATATCGATTTTTATTTACTTACCCAATTTACCCTCCAAGGGGTTGATTTTCAAAATCACAAAATATATGTTTGCCTATTTATTTTCAGACGTACTCCTACGAAGTTTAAAGTTGTAATGTCTATTTTATATTCATTTTCCATACAAAATTTGAACCCCATTTTCACCCCTTTAGGGGGTTAAATCATGTACATCGTGTTGAACTTCAAAATAAATGTCATTTTCGCAATCACCATCCCATAAAACCTCAAGAACGACATCCATATCGATTTTTATGTTAACTTACCCCATTTACCCTCCAAGGGGTTGATTTTCAAAATTACAAAATATATGTTTGCCTATTTATTTTCAGATGTACTCCTACAAAGTTTAAAGTTGTAATGTCTATTTTATATTCATTTTCCATACAAAATTTGAACCCCATTTTCACCCCTTTAGGGGGTTAAATTATGTCCACCGTGTTGGACTTCAAAATAAATGTCATTTTCGCAATCGTCATACCAGAAAACCCCAATAACGACATCTATATCTATTTTTTGGTTTATTTACCCATTTCACCCCTATTTCATCGCCATAGGGGTTGAAGTACTAACAATAACAATATACGTTGCGTTAGATTTTCTTCCGTAAGCCCATATTATAAATTAAGCGATTTTTACTTCGAAAATGAAGGATTTTCTTCTAAACACAACTTCATACCCCTTTTCACCCCTTCGGGGGTAGAATTTTGAAAACGCTGGGACCCGTATTTATTAATTTTCAATCGTCAGCCTAAACACAAAATTTTAAGATCCTAACTTCAAAACTGAGGGACTTTCATACAAACTTTCATCCCTTATTTCACCCCTTAGGGATGGAATTTTCAAAAATCCTTCCTTAGTGGATGCCTGCATTGTATGAGGTATCTGTGTGCAAAATTTCAAGTCTCTAGGTCCAGCGGTTTGGGCTGTGCGTTGATAGATCAGTCAGTCAGTCAGTCAGTCAGTCATTCAGTTTACGATTTTATATATTAAGAAGATGTTTCACAAAACTGGGGTGCAAGACTGTTCTAACAAAATCTGGTTTAATGCTTGTAAACCAATCACGATGCACCTTTTAATCCTTAAACGGTGGGACTAAACGTTAAACTGTCACTCTGAATATGATTTGCGCTAAAAATGGCGTTAGTCCGCAGTCTAACGAAGGTTTTCAGGGGTCGAAACTGTTTGCAGTGTCAAAAATACTAATTTTACTAACCGTAAGAATCAAAAATAGTGACCTATTACAGTCAGTAATGGGTCAGTATTTTTGATTCTTACAATTTCTATGTTTAAATATGTAGTGAGCATAAAAAAAAGGGCTTTGAGACAGAGTTGACAATTAGTTTATTGAGATTTTTAGCATTGAAAATGTTATTTTCATATATATTTCTAAAGCACTAGAAAAAATCGACCTGCCATTAAATGGTTCTCTTATACAGGCGATAAATATCCTTATAAAGCCGAATATGTTAAATGAGATACCATGCGTACAACACACAACCAAGGAAAATCACCACTTTTTTGAAAAAAAAAGAGGTTTTTCTTTGGTTCAGTGTATTTACAATGAATAGTGGCAACCCGAGACCAAAATTTTTAGTCAGTTTTATTAATCTTATAATCTGGTTTGCCTTTTGTAAAAAAGAAACGGCCGCGCAGCGCGATTTTTAGTCAATTTTATCCACTAATCTTGCACTTTTTGCCTGTCTATGCTAAAAAACAGCATTTTTTTAGTCAGTTTTTTCAAGTAATCTTGTATTCTTGCATGTCTATAGTAAAAACAAACGGTCGCGCAGCGTGATTTTTAGTGAGTTTCATCCACTAATCTTGTACTCTTGCCAGTTTACAGTAAAAACAAACGGTAATCATAAAAAAGTGTACAATAATGAACGTAGGTAGCTAAACAACTGACTTTACTGACCATTTTTTGAAAAAAACTGACTTTTACTGACCGAAGCCAATAAAACTGACTTTCAATGACTTTACTGACCAGTTTCGACCCTGGGTTTTAATACCCCTTCTTTACAGGAGAACAAACGGAGAACAGAGGACGGACTACGAAGGCATTTCTGCTCAAGCTGAAACGGAGTCGTTTCACGCCCGCTCGGTCTTACCTCCTGCGCGGGCTTGGGTTTGTCGTCGTCGGAGCTGGAGTCGGTGTCGTCCACGTACTCGCGGCTGGTGAACTTGCCGCCCGCGCCCGCGCCCGCCGTCGCCGCTGCTGTGGACTTGGCCTTCTTACTCGCGGCCGGTTTGCTCTTCTTCTCCGTCGCCTGCAAATAAAGTATAGTAATCTAAAGCTTCGTACAGACTGAGGCGAATTCGCTCGCGCCATGTGGGACGCGAATCTACGCGATTCGCTCGCTCGCGTAGCCTCCCACACTGAGGCGAGCGAATCGCGCGCGTCATTGGACGCATTCTGTCAGACAAATCTTTGAGTCATCGATCGCCATAGAGTAATTTTTAACCATGTAAACCATTGTAATCCAGCAGGCCTACCGCCTTGCTTAAAAAGCTTTCAAATGTCAGTGCACTGTCCGTCCTTGTCATCGTGTAATGATATGACAAGGACGGATAGAGTATAGCTATCGATTTCGCTTTGGCTATCGCTTTGAGATAGGCGGTCTGGCTGCCGGACGGAACGGGGACGGCAGCTAGACCGCCTATCTCAAAGCGATAGCCAAAGTGATAGCAATGCTCTATCCGTTCTTGTCATATCATAACACGATGACAAGGACGGACAGTGCACCGACATCATAAGCACATGAGTAAAGAGAAGGACCAGAGACAAAACTTCATACAACCGCGTGAATCGGTTGCACTACTACAAGCACGCGGGGCATGTCTGCCTGCGACTGCGTGTCCACTGGTCGCTTGTCGCGTACGCGGAAAAACCGGAAAAAACATGTTTTGACATCTGCAGCCAGTGGACAATGTCAGGGCATCATTTGTTTTGTTAGTTGCAAGTTTGAATTTCACGTTCTTAAGAAGCTTTGTCTCTGGTTCTTTTCTTTACTCATGTGTCATAACATAAGTAAGTCGCGACAGTTGACGTGATAGTAACGTGGTAGTGTTGTGAAAACAACTTAATTAAATAAAACACTATTTATGCAGCTAATTTTATATTTTCAGGCAGGCACGGGGTGGTGACGTACCGCCGACCGACGGGGTATTTTCCGTCCCGTGCGTGCCACGTCCGGGCCCTGTCACTCCTGCCTCCGCTACGTACGCATGCTCCTATACATTTTGTATGAAACGATGTTTTTCCCGCCCCGTCCGGGGTTTTTCCAGTTACGTATACAAATATCTTAAGAAGTTGCAATGCTCTGACGTTTGGAACGGGAAAGTTGTGTAAATCGAACGTCAAGCTCTAATGTTTGGAACGCGCCGTTAGATCTTTGGTTGCACTTGGAACGCAACCCTATCGCGCGATTCGCGCGCGATTCGCGGGCGATTCGCGTTTTTGCTGCAACTCGTGCGACTATTCGCGCCAATGTGAACACGTCCATACAAGTTAGCTGACGCAATCGGCGCGAGCGAATCTGGCGCGATTCGCTCGCCTCAGTCTGTACGAAGCTTTAGGCATATTCAGTTTTATAATGAGGAGCAGGAAACGCCCGAGCACCTCTTATGTGACTGTGGACCCTTAATCCACGAGCGTGGTATCCATCTGGGGCGACACGTTATCGACCCGGAGGAAATAAAAACTCTGAAAACCAGGAAGATATTAGACTTCTTGGAAGCCGCTGGGCTTAAAGAGTTGCTATACATAGGTGGCGAGTAACAATAGATCTTTTAGGTCGCAGTGACTACAGCTTTATCAGAGCTGCATAGCCCCTAATAATCAAATAATAATAATAAATAATAATATTCAGCTGTGATTAAACAACGCTATCTTAAAATGTAATGAGTTTTAGTAGTAATGGCTGAGAAATTGATTTTTTTTTAAACTGCAAAGTGATAACCCTAGACCGAAATTGTAAGTGTTATGTGTTTGTCGTGACATTCCCCCAGATCCAATAATCAATTCACAGATAGGGATAAGCCTAATCCAGATTAGTTGCTAAGCAGCTGTCGTGAATTTTTTATTAATATCAACCTTTACCTAGCAACTATCCTGAATGTCAAAAAAAATCAAATTGACTGAATATTTTTTTATAGGTAAGAATAAGCTCCCTTAGTTATAGAAAAAAACTGAATTTTCGGTTGTGTGTGTGAAATAATTTAAAAAAATTAAAGTCTCTTCGACTTCACAAATATAGAAAAGTAACAGCAGAATGGAGATTATACCTTTGCCATCTCCTACCACAACCACAACATGATATTAAAAAAAAATTCAACACAAAATGTCAAAACTTTCTTTTTAATTCTTGTTGTCATAGTGACAGGTGTTGGCAAAGGTATAATCTCTATTCTACTATTACTTTCCTACATTTTTGAAGTCGATGAAACTTTTTTATTTTTTATTTTTACACGCAACCGAAAATTCTGATTTTCTTTTCTATTACTAAGGGAGCTTATTCCTACCTATAAAAAATATTCAGCCAATTCGATTTTTTCGGACATTCCCCATTAGGCCTACCCCTATCTATGGATTGAATATTGGGCCTGGCCGAGGCCACGTACGCACCGACAGGTGGATTGCTTAGCGCCTAGATATGCTGGGCAAGCTCGCTCCATCGTAGACCCTGTCTATACTTTCGGGCTAGACTAGGGTCAAGAGCAAACCCATTATAATTAAAAAGATATGTATTCGCCATCTATCATAACTACGATGTGTGTTATGTCAGACGGCCTCGTTGGCGAGGAAACAGACACTTCGTATTTGTAAAACTTTGACACAAGGAGGAAACAATTTCGATAAAAAATACATAACATTACTGATAAAATTTTCGATATGCTAGATGGTTTTCATTGCGCCTGTGGTAGTTGACAGAAGCCTCCACAACAACCTACGCACATACCTTCCGTTCCTTCTCGGCTTGCTTCTTCTTTTGCTTGAACTCGTCGGCGGCGCCACTTTCCTTGTATTTCGCCATCGCTTGGTTATATTCTTCTTTCGCCTTATTCGCTTTCTCCTCCCATACCTATTATTAAAAAAAAATACACTTTAATATTCAGTAATAAATCATTTCCGTGACGATCGCTGGGACAATGTTGTCTGAAATCAATCAGTAAAAAATACCGCCTTGTCCTTGAGGTCGCGCCACAGCTCGCCGCCGCGCTCGGCGATCTCTAACTACTACACCAGTACCTCAGACGGCAAGTGCCCAGTATACATACCGCCTTGTCCTTGAGGTCGCGCCACAGCTCGCCGCCGCGCTCGGCGATCTCTAACTACTACACCAGTACCTCAGACGGCAAGTGCCCAGTATACATACCGCCTTGTCCTTGAGGTCGCGCCACAGCTCGCCGCCGCGCTCGGCGATCTCTAACTACTACACCAGTACCTCAGACGGCAAGTGCCCAGTATACATACCGCCTTGTCCTTGAGGTCGCGCCACAGCTCGCCGCCGCGCTCGGCGATCTCTAACTACTACACCAGTACCTCAGACGGCAAGTGCCCAGTATACATACCGCCTTGTCCTTGAGGTCGCGCCACAGCTCGCCGCCGCGCTCGGCGATCTCTAACTACTACACCAGTACCTCAGACGGCAAGTGCCCAGTATACATACCGCCTTGTCCTTGAGGTCGCGCCACAGCTCGCCGCCGCGCTCGGCGATCTCTAACTACTACACCAGTACCTCAGACGGCAAGTGCCCAGTATACATACCGCCTTGTCCTTGAGGTCGCGCCACAGCTCGCCGCCGCGCTCGGCGATCTCTAACTACTACACCAGTACCTCAGACGGCAAGTGCCCAGTATACATACCGCCTTGTCCTTGAGGTCGCGCCACAGCTCGCCGCCGCGCTCGGCGATCTCTAACTACTACACCAGTACCTCAGACGGCAAGTGCCCAGTATACATACCGCCTTGTCCTTGAGGTCGCGCCACAGCTCGCCGCCGCGCTCGGCGATCTCTAACTACTACACCAGTACCTCAGACGGCAAGTGCCCAGTATACATACCGCCTTGTCCTTGAGGTCGCGCCACAGCTCGCCGCCGCGCTCGGCGATCTCTAACTACTACACCAGTACCTCAGACAGCAAGTGCCCAGTATACATACCGCCTTGTCCTTGAGGTCGCGCCACAGCTCGCCGCCGCGCTCGGCGATCTCTAACTACTACACCAGTACCTCAGACGGCAAGTGCCCAGTATACATACCGCCTTGTCCTTGAGGTCGCGCCACAGCTCGCCGCCGCGCTCGGCGATCTCTAACTACTACACCAGTACCTCAGACAGCAAGTGCCCAGTATACATACCGCCTTGTCCTTGAGGTCGCGCCACAGCTCGCCGCCGCGCTCGGCGATCTCTAACTACTACACCAGTACCTCAGACGGCAAGTGCCCAGTATACATACCGCCTTGTCCTTGAGGTCGCGCCACAGCTCGCCGCCGCGCTCGGCGATCTCTAACTACTACACCAGTACCTCAGACAGCAAGTGCCCAGTATACATACCGCCTTGTCCTTGAGGTCGCGCCACAGCTCGCCGCCGCGCTCGGCGATCTCTAACTACTACACCAGTACCTCAGACGGCAAGTGCCCAGTATACATACCGCCTTGTCCTTGAGGTCGCGCCACAGCTCGCCGCCGCGCTCGGCGATCTCTAACTACTACACCAGTACCTCAGACGGCAAGTGCCCAGTATACATACCGCCTTGTCCTTGAGGTCGCGCCACAGCTCGCCGCCGCGCTCGGCGATCTCTAACTACTACACCAGTACCTCAGACGGCAAGTGCCCAGTATACATACCGCCTTGTCCTTGAGGTCGCGCCACAGCTCGCCGCCGCGCTCGGCGATCTCTAACTACTACACCAGTACCTCAGACGGCAAGTGCCCAGTATACATACCGCCTTGTCCTTGAGGTCGCGCCACAGCTCGCCGCCGCGCTCGGCGATCTCTAACTACTACACCAGTACCTCAGACGGCAAGTGCCCAGTATACATACCGCCTTGTCCTTGAGGTCGCGCCACAGCTCGCCGCCGCGCTCGGCGATCTCTAACTACTACACCAGTACCTCAGACGGCAAGTGCCCAGTATACATACCGCCTTGTCCTTGAGGTCGCGCCACAGCTCGCCGCCGCGCTCGGCGATCTCTAACTACTACACCAGTACCT
This sequence comes from Agriphila geniculea, assembly GCA_943789525.1. Taxonomy (NCBI): domain Eukaryota; kingdom Metazoa; phylum Arthropoda; class Insecta; order Lepidoptera; family Crambidae; genus Agriphila; species Agriphila geniculea. The sequence goes on along the minus strand of OX038879.1, from coordinate 7,682,484 downwards.
CAGACGGCAAGTGCCCAGTATTACATACCGCCTTGTCCTTGAGGTCGCGCCACAGCTCGCCGCCGCGCTTGGCGATCTCGGTGACCTTGAGGCCGGGGTTGTCCTCGAGGATGCCCTTGCGGCTCTCGTTGAGCCACATCATAAACGCGGTCGCCGGCCGCTTGGGGGCATTCACGTCCTTCTCGCGCTTCTTCGTCTTCTCCTTGCGTTTGCGGGGTTGTTCCGACTGTAACACAAAAGCGTTGACTAAGATTCCCCGCAAAAAACAGACCAAACTGTCGGCCGATAGTTGGGTCGGGCCTTTAATCAGTATGAAGAAGTATGCAAGTGCGCACATTACAACGATTTGGTATCGGCCAACTCTTCGTATAAAAACGAACTATCGGCCGATAGAAAGTCTGTAGTCTGCAAGACGCTAAAAGTTGTTTTCCTTTCTCTATCTGCGATCAGTCTTTAGGCCATGATTAAATTGGTTGCAATCAGGGATTTTAGGACTTCTCATCCAACGACATGATGTCACCCACATAAAAATGACCCCAGTCAAATGGTGGCCAGTGGTGTTACTAGAATACTAATTTGATTAATAAATATTATTTTGACAATCTTCTTCAAGATATTGCTGTAGTGGTCAAATAGATGCAAGCGGCGGCCGGCAAAGTTAGTATGATAATCCATAACTGTCGTGTTTGGCGGTCAGCATTGTTATTATGGAAACGAAAACCCATATCTGTCTTGTAATAAACAAAATTAAATAGCGCAATACTGCAGCGGCCGGCAAAACAAGCATTGATGGACAAATATGAAAATGTGGACAAAACGTGATAAGATATACGTAAGTTCATCAATACAATGTTGCGGTTGCTGCCAAGACTAGTTTACATTTCTTTTCTTAAATTAATCCCTGCTGGAACTCATTTTGTCAAATTAATTGGTACTAAAATCAAAGATGACCAACAACAACAATTTAGAATATCAAACATTACTTACGATGGTAATAGTCTTCTTTGGTTTTTTCTCTTTCTTCTTTTCTTTCTTGCTATCATTAGACGCACCGGATGCGTCCGAATCTTCCGAAGATGAAGGATTGGTATCATACCTGAAATAAATAACATTATTCGATTCAAAAGTACTTAATAATTAAGTTTATTTGAATAAACCTATTTTTGACTTTGACTTTGACAACAGTAAGTAAAATACTAGCCGTCAAAAATAACTTATAAAACAAAATAAGAAAATGGTATAGAAAACCCGCGCTGCACCCTGCGATCATTGCACCAAACCAGCCTTTCTATTGTCTAATTTCAAAATCTATCGCAATCGCTTTCAGGATGTAACACGTCGAAGCTTTTTTTATGGGACAAATAAAAACTTACCAAAGAAATGCAGCAATGTGTCACATCTATCTGTCAAACGAAAGCGATTGCGATAGATTTTTAAATTAGACAATTAGCCCTCAGGCCTCCTTCACTCGCTCGTCGGTCGCGCGATAAGCACCTACCGCTAGCCGTGCCTACGAGGGCACAAGTGAGCAGCGGGCCGCCACACGCCCGCCTGTGTAGTCGCGCGCGCGGCATCTGACTGCCTGCGTAGATATCGCCTTTTTATAATAGTAACAATGTCGAATCGACATTTCTGTGCCCGTGTACGGATGTCTAAATCAAAAAACCAATAAACAATTGTGGTTTTTCACATTATGATATATGCTACGCAGTTCATTTAAAAGGAGTCAACCCTAACGTTGCGTCGTCAGAAAAGGCAAGGCAACTACTAGGTGAATATAACTGTAGGCCATTAGCACTGCGCGACCTGGAGGCTAATTGTCTAATTTCAAAATCTATCGCAAACGCTTTCATTTGACAGATGGATGTGATTCATTACTACATTTCTTTGATAATTTTTTATTTGTGCTATAAAAAAGCATCAATGTATCACATTCCGAAAGCGATTGCGATAGATTTTGAAATAAGACAATAGATAGGCTGAATTACACTTTCTTGTGTCGGTGCAAAAGTAGCTATTTATTTAAATGACTTTGCGGCGTGCTGCTTCTGTACTTGTACTATTAGTTATTCTGTGACCTAACACTGGCTCCGCGCCCCATCGCGGGAGCGCGCCCCGCGAGCAGATTGGGAGAGTGTGTGGTGCCGCACGTGTTTTCTATACAGACTAACGTACTTACATACATTTCGCGAAGCTATCATTAAAACGCCGCCCCGCCGCCGGGCGCGGAGCAATCTGCTCGAACAGCCAGATCTGCTTCTCCGTCGCCGCGCGCGGGATCTGCCGCTCCGCGCTCCTCGACGGTCGGAGGGGCAGTAATGTCGCAGTAACACTACAATAAGGGTCGGTCGGTAGCAGGCAGTGATACGTACTCCTCGGCGACGTCGCTCTCCTTGGCCTTGTCGGGGTTGAAGTCCTCGTCGGTGGACTCGTCGTCGTCGCTGTCGGAGGCGCGCTCCTTGGCCTCGGCCTTCACGCGCGCCAGGTACGCGTCCGGCTCCTTCTCCGTGTCCGAGTCGCCGAAGTCGTCGTCGTACAGGGCTTTGTCCTAAAACGATATGTTTACATGACAGATGTGTGTGACCCTCGGTCACCCCGAATTCACTCCCGACTCGCTGTCACACCGAAGTGTGACACAGAAGCATTTTTTTCTCACAGTCCTACCCATAGACATAGAAAAATTTTCGCTGCGCTCAAGAAGACCAACAAAGCGTGGAAAAGAGAAGTTAACATCATACGGACACGGTCTATGTAAAAAAGAGACAAAGGATCGAGTGACATGTGCCAACATTTTTTACAGTAAGAGCCCCTAGCGTCCCGCCTAGCAAATGAGCAATCACAGTTTGTTTAAAATATATTTGTTAATCTTATTTAGAATTTGAAATAAAGGTATCGTGCAGCCACGGTGTCTTGTGCTCTAAGTAATTGTGATGTGACAAAAAGAAACAATCCAAGTAATCACACTTTTCACAGGTAAATAAGATATTGCCACAAATTCCTCCAAAACCAAATTTCGCTACATTTATGCGTTCATCGACGAAGAAAACAGTATGGAACATAATTAATTAATTTCCTTTGCCATATATAGTCATATTTTATGTATCTAAATCATATTTTACGTATCTCATATAAAATGTATGTATTAGTTTTCGGATCACCTGTTTATTGACATTGGTGTTCTTTGACATTCTATTTCTATGGTCCTACCAGTGTGACACAGAAACATTTTTCCTGACAGTCACACTATCATATCATTTTTTATAGGTATTTTTTGTTTTATTATTTTCTTCATAATAGGTACTTCACCAAAGTACCACGATAAGTAATATATGGAGAAGGTTAACCTATTGTATGCGTAGCATGCTTACCACAACAAAAATGTATCTTTTGTCTCGCGATATAGTAGTGGTGGAAATGCTTGACGAGCCCCCGTAGCATGACCGACGAAACACGATATATATTGCGTGACATAGGGTTTTATCGACACCGAACTGTCAAAATCCATTGTCTTTTGATAGACGTGATAAATCGCTATATCATATCATGTTTCGGTGGTCATGCTAGGGGGCTGCTGGTCTTTAACATGAGATGGGTTTGTCTATATCGAATTGTCAAAAACCATATCCCGATGTCGATTGACTACTTTCTTATTTTTTATGTATAATTTTTATCGTCATAATCATAACTTTTGGAGATTTTGATAAATGACATCTATATAAAAAAGTGTGAAAAATTACATTACTGTGTGATAATTTTTACGGCAGACTTGTGCAACGCCAGCCCCTATACTAAAAACTTTAATTTTTAGGGTTCCGTACCCAAAGGGTAAAAACGGGACCCTATTACTAAGACTCCGCTGTCTGTCTGTCACCAGTCTGTATCTCATGAACCGTGATAGCTAGATAGTTGAAATTTTCACAGATGATGTATTTCTGTTGCCGCTATAACAACAAATACTAAAAACAGTATAAAATGAATATTTAAAGGGGGCTCCCATACAACAAACGTGATTTTTTTGCGGTTTTTTGGTACGGAATCCTTCGTGCGCGAGTCAGACTCGCACTTGGCCGGTTTTTTTCTTACATTTTTGCCAGTGTTCTTGACATGAAGTTTTTTCGAGGTGATGTAATCAAACAACTTGTCGTATTCTCCCTTCTCAATGCTGCTGAATGTGTGAATGCTGCCTGACTTCAGCTCGATCTCGAAGTCAAACGATCTGGGAAGTTGATACACTTCATTGAAAATAGCATTACAACTGTGATTTTCAACCATTTGCAGAAATTAACAGTAGATTTTTTATAACTGTTTCAAAAGACAGTAAATGTGTAATGTTAATAATGCAAACAGCTACAACCTCTGCAAAGATTTTTTGTGGTTAAGGCCTAAATAACCGCCGCGTGGTAACCGCCTAAATAAATAGAAACAGGGCAACAACTCACATGGTATTACTTTGACATGAAAAGCCATTAGTTAGTTTCTTTAACCTCAAGTGTAGTTAACCAGTAAGCTTGTCTGCATTTTATGTCAATCAAAAAATAAGTTGACTACTTTCCATCAAGCCATAAATTAGCCTGTAAAGATCTATAAAGGTCAAGCCACACAGCGGGCGTGACGGGGCGCGGCGCGACGGGAGTTCACACTGCGGGCGTGATCACGCCTACGTTCCGCCCCGCCGCGCTTCCGATCTGTATTCACACTCGGCGCGACGTCGTCTATAGTATCTAGTACACTACAACTTCTCAGCGTCGCGTCGCCGTCCCGTCCCGTCACGCCACGCCCGCTGTGTGGCTTGGCCTTTAGTTAAATAGTAATGTTACTATTACTGACTTGTGCACGTAGATGAAGCCCTTCTTCAGGAGGTGAGCTACAAACTTGCCTGCAAACATTACGTGACTAGGAAGTATTGTTATAATTGCACTGACTTGGTAGAAGAGGCGCCTCCCCTGGCGAAGTTGACGGAGGCGATCTCCTCGAAGCGGATGTGCACGGGCGGCTTGTGCACGTAGATGAAGCCCTTCTCCAGCGGGTACAGGTATCCGGCCGCCGCCTTGTACGAGCACGCGATCGCGGGCGTCTTGTGGTGCCTGCAACCAAATCACAACGATTATTTTTATTCAATTTTTAATATATTACACAACATCAAAAACATTGCCCCAATGGGGAATGTCCGAAAAAAATGAAATTGGCTGAATATTTTTTATAGGTAGGAATAAGCTCCCTTAGTAATAGAAAAAAAATTCAGGATTTACGGTTGCGTAAAAAAAAAAAAAAATTAAAGTATATTCGACTACACAAATATAGGAAAGTAACAGCAGAATGGAGATTATACCTTTGCCATCACCTGCCACAACCACAACATGGTATTAAAAAAAAAATTAACACAAACAAAATGTCATAACTTTCTTTTTTAATTCTTGATGTCATAGTGGCAGGTGGCAAAAGGTATAATCTCCATTCTGCTGTTACTTTCCTACATTTGTTAAGTCGAAGAGACTTTATTTTTTTTAAATTTTTTCACGCAACCAAAAATTCTGTAATTTTTTTTCTATTACTAAGGGAGCTTATTACTACCTATGAAAAAATATTCAGCCAATTTGATTTTTTTCAGACATTCCCCATTCCAAAGTAGGTATGTTGCTTAAGCAAGTATGGAAATCTGAGACAATGGTGACACCACAAACACCCAATGTAGAATAGTTCATTTTTTAAATTGACTCAGCCAGGGATCAAACCCAGGACCTCTGAGGTGGCGACACTTGAAAACTGGTGTGCGAACCATTCATCAAAATATCTCGTCATAGAAATCTAGCTCTTATAATACAGGTAGAAGTATAACTATAAATAGATCTTTAGCCAAAATAGTCTCCAACAGTGACATTTACATATCAAAGACTATAATTAACTCAAAAAAGAAAAATTAACAATGAAAGAAAAAAAAAGGCAATCATGACAATCACTAAATAGTATAAAACAAAGTAGCTTTCTCTGTCCCTATATCCCTATGTGTGCTTAAATCTTTAAAACTACACAACGGATTTTGATGTGGTTATTTTTAATAGATAGAGTTGTTCAAGAGGAAGGTTTATATGTATAATACATGGTGTCAAATTCCACACTACACCGAAGCGAAGCGAGGGCGGGTCGCTAGTTATTTATAATTTACCTGATAGTTAATTTCATACAAATTCAAAACTAGAAAATTCTCTTTAACAGATTGCCTATAGATTTTGAAGCTGAAAATAAACATTTATACTTATTTTAAATAGGGACAATGCTTTTACTAATCCCCTTTATCCCCTGTGATTAATACATACCCTAAGAAATCTCCAGGCCCTGTAACTCTTCTGTTGATGATGACCTTCATTATCTTCGCCAGAACTTCATATGTAGGCCCTGATAATTCCTTTGATATTTTGCCATCATACTTCTCTTTGAGTTCCTCTCTAAAATACACAAATTAATTACATTTATTCAAACAAATTAGCCTCATTGTTATTAATTTTCTAATCAGACTAGTTTAACTCTTTTTCTTAAATATCATACTTACTCTGTGAATGGTAACTCCAGGCTAGTTTCCTCTTCAATACCAAACAGTAAAACCAAATAATGGTAGCGTGTTTGACCTTGCTTGATGGGAGGGTCTAAAGACACTACAAAGAACATCTGTCTGGTGTCCTTATGAGGCAGTAAAAATAGTCGGAGTACTGTCGACATTGGTATCTTGTAGTCAAATGTTTTACCGTGAAGTTGGAAGAATGTTTGGAACACCTTGATGTCATAGCGACCACTGCAATGAAAAAAAAAACAAAAATTGTGAAAACATATTCAAATGATAATGTAGTTTAAGTGGAGTAGACCAATAAAGCTTCCGTTACTAGATAATCTTATAGGATGATGACTTTGATTTCACAACATTTAACATTATTGTGCAACAAAGCAAATGGTAATAAACATACACATACTTATTTGCAAATGTACTGACCGAGGTGTGAGGCATTGTAGCTCCCTGAATATGGCAATGGCGTCACCTGAGACAGAGATGACACTGGCTTTGTTCATCACCTGCTGGTGGAACGCCTCCACCGCGTCCATGTCTCCTGCCAGCTCACTGGTAGGGATGTGGAACCTCATTTCCATTAGAGACACTGGTGTGTCATCGTTCTGTGTGAAACATCACATATTGCAAGATAGCATTTATAAAATAAATAAATAAATAAAATAAAAATCATTTATTTCAGGCTTCACACCCATAGATCAATTTAAAATAGACACATTTATGGTGGTACATCATTTTTACAAATAGTAGTCAACAAAGTTATGCGCTGGACACCTTAGGGTTCATTTCTAGATTGTGGAGTCTGTATTGTCTACACAAAAGCCATAAAATTGAGATAACAAAAGCATCTTTTGTATAAAAACAACGGAGGCAGGTAAAGGACGAACTTTTAGTTCCATCCTTGCAAGCAAATTTGTTTTTAAACTGTTAAGGTCATAACTTTGTTGACTGTTTATAGCCGTAATGGAAATGGGGGAAAATAATGGGAAAAGTCATTGACAATATGGAGATTTGGTCATTGACAACCTGGAGGAGCTCGGTGGCGCAGTGGTTTAGCGCCTGGCCCAGTGATTGCAGAGATTAAACAATTCGCAAGGGTCAGTGATGATGATGGGTGACCAAAATTTTATTATCTCAAGCTCCTCCGTGCTTCGGAAGGCACGTTAAGCCGTTGGTCCCAGTCGTTAACACCCACCAATCCAGCATGATGGGTTATGGCCCGTCCTCCCTATCCACCCATAAAGAAGGCCTGTGCCTCAGCAGTGGGGACATTAAAATGGTTGATGGACTGGACTCACTCACCTGATGAAACTCAAGTGTGACTTCATTTTTGCCAGTGTTGCACTGTGACACATAGTGTAAAGGGATCTCAAAAGCTGTGTTTGTTCCGACATTGTAGCTCAGAACAGCACCGTTGAACTTTGCAGTACCCCAGTTCCAACCTTTCAGAGACAGTTCTTTCTCTAGCATTTCTTTGTTGTAATTTGTCTTAAAAAACTTAGCAACCTTTTCTTGTTCCTACAAACGAAGAGTGAATATTATAATAATTTTATAGAATTGTTGAAGAGTCTCTGATAGTCTGTATTTTTGGGTGTACTTACTCCTTCTTTAAAACCGCCATATCTATGTAATGTACCGTTCTTCATAAAAACTCGAAGGCCCCAAGAACCAATGAATTTTTGAAAATTAACAAGCTCAATATCATTCGCTGAAATCTGTTCTACTTTACCAGTTTTACTGTTTTTGAATATGATATTTTGGTCCGTCATTTTCAATCTGCCTGGAACCTGTAAAAACGATCAAATGTGAGTTATTTTGAACAAACGCACAGCTAAAAGTACAAAGTGTAAACAAACCATAATGACAAGTACTAAAACTACACACCATAGTTCCTTTGATTTCCGCCGAAACATCATTATATTCAAGAAACTCCATTATCTAGAGAACGAAGAATATGTTATAGAGAATCTTAATATTACACAAAATTGATAAATATCCACGCGGCTAGTATTGCTTTCTCTGTGCACGCGGAGGAATCCCGCTCCAAGTGAAGCAAAGCAAAAGCAATTTTCAAATTTCATGTCAATGTCAAATTGACAGACATTTGACAGCAGATTTGACAGTCAATAGACACTACGGCTGCGGTCCGCATAGCGATAAAATCGATATTATCGCGATAACAGCCGGTCCGCATGCACGTTAGCGCGTTACAATATCTAGCGTGACGTCACTCATGACGTCATTACCAGCGCCATCTTGGGCTTACAGCGACCATGCCTCGGAGCGTAATCACTGTGAACGTCCTGTCAAAAGTTATAAGTGACTGTCAAACGAAACAGGTGTCAGAATGTTATTTCGTCAAAAATAAAAAAATGAGAGAGTTCGTTATAGAAGGATTTTTTCCTCACTTCACAACAAAAGGATAGAGCATTATATATTGGTTAATATTTTGTTAATATTAATTTGGAGCTTATCCAAAAAGGTGGTTGATGTAAAAAGTTGAAAAAAAAAAAGATGTTGGGTGCACACGCACGACTCAATAATCAAACGTTCTTCATCATTATCATCGCTTCAGAGAGCAAAAATAGTATCTAGCAATCATTCCATCTTGTATTTGAGGTTAGAATAAAACGTTAGCGCGCTTACGAGTGGTTCGCATTCGCCAACTGTCATTTGTCGATTTGAGCACGATATCGAATGCGGACCTCTGGGGCTACCGCCCAAGTAGCGTCGACTTCGCCGTCGGCTTCATTTGACAGATGATTTGAATACATTTCTTTTTGTCTTTGCTAAGTTTTTATTTGTACCAAAAAGAAGTAGCAATGTATCTCATCCATCTGTCAAATGAAGCCGACGGCGATGTCGACGACACTTGGGCGGTAGGGCCCCTGGTGTGAGCTTTGTAAACGCCGTAATCGATGTAATCGCCATGCGGACCGCAGCCTACATAGGCTGCGGTCCGCATAACAATAATATCGATTATGACGTTTACAACGCTCACGCGCGGTCCACATTCGATATCGCGCTTAAATTGACAAAATCGATACCGTCAATCGTTTGATTTAAATCAAATGGATTAAATCAAATGGACGGACGCTAAATTTTGATAATTTCATTAGTTCAAATAGTGATGTAGTGATTATACAAAAACATCGAAAGCTTTAAATAAAATCACAAGATTTTTAAATAATAATCTGGATTAAACTTGACTGGACTGATTGACTTGACTGGTAGAAAATGCCTAAGGCATTAAGTCCACCTATGTGGCTATGTACAATGTTCATGAAGAATTAAATAAAAAAATTAATGAAAAAAGAGATTAAAAAAGAAAAGTCTTTGAAGAAATGAAAGATCTTAGTGACATCTTCATTTTAGATGACAGCTGTCAAAAGAGGACACCATCAGTCTTGGATAAGTACTTTTTGAGTTATTGCTGTTGTAAGTTTGACAAATGACAGCTGTCAAACCTAAAACAGCTATATCTCGAAAAGTATTCATCCTATAGTCATGGTTTTTTGAAGAATTGAAAGGTTTTGGTGAGATCTTAATTTTAGGTGACAGCTGTCAAATTTAAGTTTGTCATCTAAAATGAAGATCTCACCAAGACCTTTCATTTCTCCAAAGACACCACCACTCTAGGATGAGTACTTTTCGAGATATTGCAGTTTTAAGTTTGACAAATGACAGCTGTCAATACGTAAGTTTGCATTACGAACTCAGTAACGCATACAAAATCGTTTATTCTAACATAATGATAATTATTTTAAGCTCCTATTAGAACCTATTTATTTATTAACAAAAAATATCGATGGTACCTATATCGATATTTTTTTAACAACCCTAGCATCGCCACAAAATGCATGTGGGTTTTGTTTGACGTACATAGTTTGGCGTGATGCCAAACGACTGATCGTAGTTTGGCTGTACGCCAAACGATTTACGCCGTGTGTGGCCTATAGATGTAGCCCATCCCTTTGGTGTGGCCTCAAAAATTGGCGTCCGTCCATTTGATTTAATCCATTTGATGTATAGCTTGACCATAAAGAGTTGACATAAATTGAGGGCGCCACTTTCTATGTAAATACGTCAAAATCACGAATAATTTGGCAACACTGAGGACATTTAGTACTGATCAAGAAGTGTCATTTCTTGGATTAGTTCCATTTTATTTAATTTCAACTCTTTATGGTCAAGCTGTATGTACCATGGGCAACAGCGTCGCTTAACCACAGCTAAAGCCTATTCCAGACGACACAATTTCATCGGCAATTTACCCGAATAGGGAAGATGCAAATCGTATCATGTAGTGGGAAATTGGCAATAAATCCAAATTGGGTGGTCGAAGTCACCCGATTCCAGTCGGGCCGATCAAATTGTATTGTGTGGATAAGGATTGCCAACTTAGCTCTTTTATTTAATTTTTTTGAGCCCTTGGCTTATGTTTTTTTTTCTTTTTAACAGCCACTTCTAGGCTCACATTCTTTTCCTTTCTTCATCTGAACCGGGGGTTTACCATCAGCAAATAAGAAACCATCCTTGAGCCATTCAGTTCAAAAACAGGCCTTAAACAGGACTGCTTAAGGCCTGCTTTTGTACTAACTTTTGAGGTCATAGTACGAAAAAGTAAGGCAGTTCAATTAAGTCCTGCTATATAGAGTCTTATTTGTCTAATCGCACCGAGTTGGTTGCTATACATGGCTACGATTCGGCTCCTTATGAGTCTACCTCTGGTATTCCACAGGGTTCCAATTTAGGGCCCCTTTTATTTGTAATGTTTGTTAACGACCTATTAGAATCTATAACGTCTAGTTGTGTAGCATATGCAGATGATATTAAAATATATCGTGAAGTAGCTTGTATAAGTGATGCTATGCTTTTACAGCACGATATTGATAAAGTTCATAATTGGTGTATAAGTAATAACATGTCCTTGAACGTCTCAAAGTGTGGTCTTATTACTTTTACAAAAAGGAAATTACCAGTTCAATATCCCTACAACATTAATAACATTCAACTAAATCGATTAAATCTAGTCAAGGATCTCGGAGTGTGGTTGGACCCTAAATTGAGTTATACATATCACTATGATAGTATTATTGCAAAGGCAAATAAGACTCTTGGCTTCATTTCAAGAACTACAAGACCTTTTCGAAAATCGGATAGTATTTTGTTGTTGTACTTTACCCTTGTTAGTAGTGTCTTAGAATATAACTCAATTGTGTGGTGTCCCCATTACAATAACCACATTGATAGATTGGAGGCTGTTCAAAGACGTTTCCTACGTCATCTTAGCTCGAAACTGGGCCTCAGGCGTAAGTTACCTACGTATGAAGCCAGGCTACAGCGCTTTGGGATGCATTCGCTACAGTCCAGACGCTCGATTCAGGACCTATCAATTTTGTATAAGATCGTTAATAATCAGTGGGACGCCATGGATTTGTTGAGCCATCTGTCATTTAAAACGAGTGGTAGTAAGCGAAAACCTAAATTATTCTCCGTGCCAGTCTGCAACAATAATGTAACCTATAATAACCCGTTGTTCGAATCTGCAGAACTTATAACGAAAATGTTAACAATTTGGATATATTCTCGCAAGGCTTTTATTCTTTTAACACAACTATAAAACAGCTATTTCATATGTAATGGGTGTGTAACCACTATTATCTATTCTGTGATATAACTGTGACTATTGATTATTATGATATTTTGTATTGTTATTATCATGCATGAAATATTTTTGTCTCAATTGTATCTCTTTCTTTATTTAATTTTTTTAGATTATAACACTTGTCACTTTTAAGAATTACTGTTTTATGTAAACGTTGTGTACAACATTTATTGGAATTCAATTTAAATGTGAAACCTAATCTTAGCTCTTTAAAAATGTGTGAAATTGTATTCTGTAGTTGTGCCTTTAAATAAATAAAATAAAATAAAATAAAATATAGAGCTCATAGTAAGGCCCCTGATCATGAGCCCTAACACGAGTGCAAAATTTCGTTTTTTTTATAACTTAGGAGGCATGGCGCACGTCCGCTCCTCAAGGGTTTGAAAATTAAATGAGATTGGGCGTCGTGTGGATAGCCAATTCGATTCAGTTGCCGATTTCTACACAATTTTAGTTGGCATTGGCAATCAAATTGTGTCGTCTAGAATAGGCTTAAGGTTAAAATCACTTGCACGCCGCGCCCGCTGTCACATACGTTTAGTTCGTGCAGGGGCAAGGTTCTTGTGCAGGGGCGATACGCGCGCACACGAATTTTGTTGCAAACTGGTTAAGCGACGCTGTTGCCCATAGTACATCAAATGGAAGGACCGTGTGTGTCCACCTATGTGACATGCCCATGTAGTTGTACTACTAGTTATTCTGTGCCCATGTCTATGACTTTAGATACATTGGGTTTGGGGAGGAAAATTAACGACACAGTCATTTCTTGCAATCCAAACGTTTGATGTTTTTTTTAAACAAAAGAAGTCAAGTTTGGGACTACGTTTGAGACAGATGGAGTGATCACAGCCTAGAGAGTGGTGTGGTCACGGTGTGGTGATATGACTAGGAATCTTACTCTAAGACTAGGAAGTATGAGTATTGTATGGTACTCAACTTCAGCCGCGTCAACATGATCAAAGTTTAATTGGACCAAGTTTAATTAGACAAAGTAGATTTTATTAAAGTTTCTCAAGCATGGCTGCATGGCGCTGCATGTTTGTTTGTGACAGGATAGTGCTTGATATTTTGCTAGCTAGTAAATCTTTTTGTTTGGCTTTATTCTTGGATTGGCTACTACTGAATTATGACTTTTCTTCACGGATTAACAAAAAACTAATAAATTAAACATAAAAAAAATCTACTTACAAAATAAAGATATAACTGATGGCAAGGCAGTATGGTCTGTAGCCCTAACCCATTCTTCGGAACGAATTAAAAAGAAAACAAAATTGACACAGTGGTCAGTGACAGTGACAGTGACAGTTGATGCATTTTCTTTTGCCTGTGAGGACGATTGTTGAATCTGTTGATAAAATCATGATAAAATATTTAATTTGTACCTTATTTTAATTTTTTTTTATATAATAAAAACATAAAACACGTTTTTAAAAGAAGTTGTATTGAAACATAACTCACGTACGCAAATTCATCACACCATTCGAGACCAAGTAGTAATTTTAGTCCGTCGGCCTCATTTGAAATAATATAATCGTGGTCGCAGATCGTAGCAATATTTTTTGTGGGTGTGTTTTACATGTGTGAAACTTATGGCGTCGTTGTCTCTACCTCGAGTTCTTCAGCTTAAGAAGAATAGTCTGGACGCTGAACGCGAACAGTTCGAGAAGTTTCAGGTAAGCTTAGATCTTAGATACCATTGAGTTAGCTACCTAGCCTCTAGTTATGTTGAGATGATTCATGCAAATGTTTTTCAGAGAGTTTGTTTATTCATTGTACTCTTAGATGATTGAAAATTGAACTACACAGCAAACATTTTTAACTTCTTGTTTTAATTTCCCCTCATTATTAATTTATTTTACAAGTTCTATGTGTTTTACTTACTTACTTTTATAGTTGTTTATTAGCAAACCAACATTTAATATCCTTACTTTATCCTTCCTAATATTATAAATGCGAAAGTCCGTTTGTTTATTTGTTTTAACTACTCATCACATTGTCAAGGATGCAGTAAAGAACATAAGGTACCTTTCATCCTAAAAAAAGTATTCACAAGGGATAGACAAAAAACTATCCACACAGAGGAAGTCGCGGGCGGTCGCTAGTATCAATAAAACTACTAAAATATTAACTTAAAAATCTGGAACTGAATTTTGTTTGAATTGTCTAATTATTGTTTTATTAGCTGCCACCCGCAACGTCATTTCCATATGCAATTATTTTTCTATCCCTTAAGAATCATACTTTTTTTCGGATGAAAGGTATATAAAAGGTAATGTAATTTTCTGTACCCCTGACAATTTTATGATGATTGGTTGAGTAGTTAATTCTTATTATGGCAATTTGAATTATGCCACATTAAGAATATGAATCCTGAATATCTTTTGTCTTATACAGGGTTATTTGTAAAACACCAACAACTTCGCAGGAGTAGATTAGTAACATCACATACAACAACATTTGTTCTACGACTTTTCCAAAAACAGACAAAAAAAAATCGACATTTCATTCAAAACTCGATTAGCTGTTCGGACATTTGTATGGAGAGTTGTTTTTTTTTGTCTGTTTTTGGAAAAGTCGTAAAGCAAATGTTGTTGATTATGATGATAGTAATCTACTCCCGCGAGGTTGTTGGTGTTTTACAAAACAATAACCCTGTATAATAATGAATGACTGATGAAAGAGAGAATGAATTTGATCCATAATTAATTATATTAATTTTTATCTATTTTATATGATATCAAGATCAAGGTGAACTCTTTCAAATAAATTCTAGTATAGTCAGGCTAGCTAGGCCCTGTCCATGCTTGATATGAAACTAAAAGTAGCCGGCGGTATCGTCCAAGACAGAACAATTTCATAGATAAACTTAATGTACAACTTCTGTTGTGGCAAATAAAATTATGATTTGATTTGATGATTAGGTCTAAAGTCGTCAGAAAAGATAAGAGCTATGTGATAGAAAGAGGCAACTTCTAGGTGAATATGTGCAACCTGAATTGCACTTTATTGTGTCTAAGCAGAGCAAGAGTCGCTGTTTATTTAAATGATTTTGCATAGTGCATCTTCTGTACTTGTACTATTAATTATGTATGCTATAGTGTAGTATCCATTTTTATAAACCTTTGCAAAAGTGTAGGTATTTTTATTGAAAAGAAACTCTTTCAAAAAAAGTAAGCTGATCATCTTATGTGCTTTTTTCTGCTAGTTAGTAGCTATTAGATAAATTAAGTTGTGAGTGTTCCTCAACAGTGTTAATTTATTTTATTTTGTTTCATCATTTTTTTATTGAAACTTTTCTGAAACTATGATTGAACTACAATTTTATTATATGTATTAACACTTTTAAATGCAATATCACAAAATAAAAAAGTTTTCACACCTTTTTGAAGACAAACAATGCAATTACAGAGACTTCATCTATTGTATTGACTACCTACTTTTCCTGATTACAGTAAAAAAATCAATTTGAGCAAGCTTAAAAGACTATTGACAATGAAGTCGGTTAAAAATGAGGAAGCATTGTTCAAAGCCTAACTTACTTTCAATCTAATTTCCGTTTTCTCAGTTCAACATAAAAAATTAATGGTTTTTCAAAATGCTTTCAACATTAGCAACTTTTAAACTGATATAAGTATAAATATATTTTTTTATTAGCGAAAATCTAGTTCAACGTATCCCGGCACACGGGGCGGCGGCGCGGTGGTATGGGAAACGGCTTGTTACGCCACATTTACGGATGGATGACGGACGCGTGTCGCAAACAGTTGCGTTACCTCACACGCGTCATTGAACGGCCCCGTTAACATCCACCTGAGTATACTTCAACGAATGAACTTGAATAATAGCATTAATGGTCTTTATAATTTTACTATGCTAATATTTTATCAATATTTAAGTTATTAAATATTTAAGTGTTACGTATGCACCTATCATACTTCATTAACATATATCTTATTATTATTAATAATAATAATAAATAATAACATATATCTTTGAAGTAACATTAAATTTTTTATGTCCATCGAGCTTGAGGAGCCACGCCAGCTTTTAAAGCGCAGCTCTCACCATTATTTAGCACTAAAGTAGATTATTTTTCAGCACAAATGCTGGATTTAGCAACAAAATATATCACGAGATATATCAATGCAAACTTAGCTAGTTCCAGGGTGGCTCCTCAATCCTGATGTTTCGTCTGAGGAACCACCTTTGCCAAAGTACTATACACTATACGTGCTAAATGATGTACTAATTTTCAAAAATATTCAACTGGTACTTAGCTAGTTTTCGTCAAAATCGTAGTTCAATGGTGTTTAAATGGTATGTTGACTGATGTTTCGTCTGAGGAGCCACCTTTGCATTGATGCTGCTAAATCCAGCATTTGTGCTGCAAAAAATCTGTGCTTTAAAAGCTAGCGTGACCCAGTGAGGAGTCACGCGACTCCTCAAACCTAATGGACATCATTTTTCAGTTGGTATAGTTTGCTCCAGTATTGTTTCTTTGCGCGTTCGAAAATTACATACCCTCACACTTATCCAAATAACTTTTCTATATGTGGTACATTTCAACAATAAATAACCCATTTTTAAATTGCTGCTCTTTTTTCGTTCCTCCTTTTTTGACGTCGCTTAAAAATACGAAATTAAGATTCAGTAACGTGATATTCGTTTTCGTACATTACCTACTTTAGTGAGATGACGATCCCAACTTCTGCTAATCCAAATTCATTAAGTCTGATACACTGGTTGCGTTATCATTGGCAATGCTGATAACGATTGTTGTGAAGACTGTCGCTTTCGATAACTTATCTGTTTCAATGTATGGTGTGAATAATACGATACACAGTTTTAGCGACGCTGAAGTGTAGTAAAAGAAAATTCTGGTAAAAAAATCCAGATCGTTTTCCGTTAACTAACAGTGTCTATAGTTTTGGCGCACTTCTTAATTTTTTCGGTGAGTTTACATCTTTTGGGGCTAATGCGAGTTTTGAGTAAATTATGACGTCAATATCCTGTGATTTTTGATTTTTAATCTCTTTGTTTCATTATTAGATTCAAAATCTGATAGTTTATTGTATTGTATGCTAACAATAACCTTAACATCAGTAATACATTAAGATCTTGGGAAATCAACGTAGGTACCTAAGCAGTTGAAAATTTGCCCTATCCTGGGCTAGCCCATGATAGAGAAAACTGACTAGCCGCTAGTCAAAGATAGCAGCTAGCTAGTGTTACATTGTTTCTACTTTTGAACCGATTGATACATAGTCATCACATCAGTAATGGCGTCGGTAAGTTCGTACCAACAATCGTCTAAAATTGTATTTGTAAAAAAAATATTGTACGATGTACAAAATTATAAAGTTGATAATTTTGAACCCTAAGCAATAACCTGAAACTCGAAACATTTTCAAGTGATAATGAAAGAAACATTGGTCTTGAAATTTCAGATAGTAGGTGGATAAGCTTCTCTGAATTGAAGAGTTAAATTGGATGGAGATCAGTAAACTGCCGTAACTATCGGCTTCCGCTCGTATCTCGATGATGGACGAGTTTAGATCTTTCTGTTTGTGGGACTCATTCACACGTTATTACCAACATCAAAAATGATAGCAATTTAATTTGTTTTCAACACACTTGCTCGTTAAGTGACCCCTTATACATCGCTTTTAGGGCCATGAACCGAGCTATAACAAACGCGTGCAATAATATATAAAACACTAGGTTGTTATAGAATTATCCCTACAAAGTTTAATTAGTACCCTACTGCAAGTTCTATGCGAGTAAATAGAGCATTCCTAATTTAAGAGTCCGCTTGCAAAATTTTTACGTGCGTTTGCTGCCCCCCACCCACTTATTTTACTCGCAACTGTCTCGCTCCCGCACTTTATCGCGCGGCCGAGCGCTTTGTGTCTATCGTTCTGGCAGCGCCCCGGTTTCCGATTTTTAAAGTGCAAAATTTTCAACTGATTTAAAAAATATATTTTATATGATTTTTATGTATCTTTTCGCCTGCAAACAATGCTTGATCTGTTTTGAGAACACTCATTAGAATTATAAAGGTAAGTATAAAAGTAAGTAATATAACTATAGATAAGTATTTATATTTTTGTGGCAAGCTTACATAGCTTAATAAGAAAGAAAGAAAATTAAAGAAAATGCTTTTTACTATTCCCCATTCAGTATATACACATTTTATTAGTTAGGTACTAAGAAGAAAGAAAGAAGAAAGAAAGAAAGAAAAACTATTTATTGACCGTAAAACATTATAGACAGTAAGGTAATTAAAAATAAAAGTTATAAAGCAAAAAAAAGAAAACAATGTACCTACACGAACTAATTTGTGTGCGGCCAACTAGGCCCCAACCTCAGCAATGCTACAGTGGCATACCGGAGCATACCACTGCAACGCTAGTATTCTGGAGGAGCCTACTTGGTGACGACAACCGACAGACAAACAAAAAAAAAAACAATTCTACTTCCTATAAAATACAGAAAAGACAATTTCAACGAAATAATACCTACATAATAATAATACCAACGCGATAATGCGATATCAGTGGCTGAGTTCTGGTCCTCACAAATATAATTATACATATACCGAGTCGACACGTTAAGAAGAAGATTATACCAACAAGCATCGATTCTATATGCACAACAAATAAAAAAAAAATATCAAGAGGGAGTAAAAAAATAATATCTATTTGGCTGCATGGAATTAGATCTCTTTGCCTCTCCTATGACAGTTTGATCTAGTTAAAAAATAATAAAATAAAAATATACTCTTTGTCGGTGTCAAAAAACAAAGAAATACTCTTGTTTTGGGCTGCGGTCCGCATGGCGATGAAATCGAATTTTAGCGCGAATCCGACCAAATTAAGTAGTAGTCTCAAAATATTACTATCCCCGTCACTACATTTACGGTAACATAAAAAACGTCAAAGTTAAAAGTAAAAAACATAAAATTTAAGAATAAAATTACTTAATGACTATAAAATTGGTAAAACAAGGCACAAATAAGGACACTGTGTGTGTGTATTGCTGTGGTGAGCAACATTCAGAGAATGTCTCAAGAAGATTAATTTACGATAATGATGTTATATTTAAATTAAAACTTTTCTACTCGATGCACCAATTGTATGGCATATTGAATCAACGGCTTATTTCTCGGAAAGTAGGTGTGTTATACTCGTTACAGATATTTTCCGGGTTTGCTAAGGTAGAACTAAATATTGGCATGCTCAGTTTGGTTACAGGTGCCCTGAATTTTGCTGTACAAAACAAGAGACACTAACATTTAGCAGAAATGTCGGCTAAGTACATCTATAAAATTCAGCACTGTATCTCTTCCGGTGACTGAAATACAATACTTTTCGATATTCCTTAAGAATGGGGAATGTCCGATAAAAATCAAATTGGCTGAATATTTTTTTATAAGTAGGAATAAGCTCCCTTAGTAATAGAAAAAAGTTTCAGAATTTTCGGTTCCGTAAAATTAAAAAAAAAATGAAAGTCTCTTCGACTTTACAAATGTACGAAAGTAACAGCAGAATGGAATTTATACCTTTGCCACCACCTGCTGCCACAACCACAACACGGTATTAAAAAAAAGTAATGTCAAAACTTTTTTTCTTAATACTTGTTGTTGTTGTATATATTGTATATACGTGTTGAAGAGACTTTCATTTTTTAAAGATTTTTTACGCAACCGAAAATTCTGAAACTTTTTTCTATTACTAAGGAAGCTTATTCCTACCTATAAAAAAATATTCAGCTAATTTGATTTTTTTCGGACATTCCCCATTCGCTGTGAAAGGTAACCATATTATATGAATGAAACCAGGACAAGTAGTTTTTTTTATTTACTTTGACATCATATCAGACGACCTGAGTGGTGCAGTCAAAATATGACCATATTATAAGCGTATTAAGTAAATAAATATTATTGTAGGTAGGTAAGTTAGATATTAATTTTCAGGTACCCCTTGCAAAATGTGGTCACCCTTTACAGCGAATCCTTAAGGAATATCGTAAAGTATTGTATTTCAGTCACCGAAAGAGATACAGTGCCATATTGTACGTCCAAGACCGAAATCGGTCTTTGAGCGAAAAAACGCTCACAACGCGTTCTGCGGTTTTGTTTCTTTCATTCGCATTGGCTGTGAGCAGTATATCCGATAGTTTACGGTAACGTAAACAGTTTGCTTCAACTCATGGTAGGGCCACAGGTCACTGCAAAAATGCCACAACGCGAAATCCGTGTCAAAGCGCACAGAATGCGTTGTGGTAATCATGGAAATACCACAAAGCGAAATTCGCGTCGTGGTCAACATACCAAACGACCACATCGCGTTGTGGAAACGAAAAAAAGCCATATATAACAGAAATTTTTGCTAAATGTAAGCGTATCTGGTTTTGATTCCATTGTTATCTGAGGTAGGTACAGTAAGTAAGTTGTTTATATGCAAAACGTCAGCATTGAGGAGCCATACAAATTGCGTTCTCCAGCACTACTGAGCTAAAAATTAAAAAAAAAAATTATTATATTATGATGCTAACTTCAGGATTTGTGCTACAAAATAATCTACTTTGCTGCTAAATAATGGTGTGACGTGGCTCCTCAAACCTAATAATGGACATATACGTACATCTTCGGATGTACCTCTTCCAGTGGGGCGCCATCAAACCTACTTTCTCCCGAGCTCCCGACTGGCAAAAAATTGACATTCGTGATGTATTTAATTCACGCAAATCGGAGACCGTGGCGCTGCCAGAACGATGAACACGCGCGCTTTGCTGTTTGTTACCCATACCACAGTTATACAATCTTTATCATAGAAATTTGAGGGAAACCACCCTAGCCCTCGCGAAATCCCCTCCGTTGCTCTGCGCAAGTACATACGTTAAACAACTGTATAGATAGATTGCAAAGCAATGCTCGTACTGATAAAAAATTCGATGCGCGAGCGACACACGTCCTACCTCGACGGCGCACTGCGCAGTACTAACGAAGGCGGCGCCCGCAGCGCGCTGGTATTTAATCTCTTTTTTGGTAATAACAATAGTAATAATTAATATATACGATTTTTGTGCCGTCAGTCACTGGAACACGTAATTTGCTTATGATTTACATAAATTTTGCTCAGAAACGATGTATAATTAAAGAGATATTTTAAAAATTCCCTTAAAAAGGACATGTTTTCAGAATAAAAAACTATCGAGCCAAACTCAATAATTTCTGAAATCCTGCCGTCATCCACTAAATGAAGGTCCATAAAAGCATATATCTGAATTTGACATTCATTGAGATTGTACAGACGTCACTATTTGAGTTCAAATATTGCCAAATTCTGGGAGCCTCCTCTTAACCGGGTAATACAGTTATTTTTTTTAGTAACAACAAAGAGGGTTTATGCCGCTGAAAATTCATATTCATTTTTGAAATAAATAAATGTGTAAGTCCTTAATTAAGTCAAACAAATATTTATTATTATTAAATTATTCGTAATTCACAATATTTTATTACAAGATATTAAAATATTTGCATTTTATCACTTCAAATTATAATTTTGAAGTAGGCTGTATGTTCACTCACCCCTTTGTTCGCAAAATATTCTTGCATTGGGCGTGAGAAAAAAACAAAAAAAAAACGCCTACTGCCTTTTCCCATAATTGTCATATTTTGTTTTTGTCGTATTTGTTGCTGTGTAGTAAATTATTTTGTGTTTTCCTCGCAAATGTGTTGAAAAACGTCGTATGAAACTCGTAAGCTTTTGCTCATTGCACACTCGGCTGAGTTACGCCCTCGCCTGCGGCTCGGGCTGCAACCCACAGCCTTGTGTGCAATGAGCAACCTAAGCTAACTTGTCTCATAATGTACTATTATAATTATATACGCTTAAATTAAGCCGTAGTGGCTTAAGCGTAAATTAAATAAATATTAGGAATGAGAAAATCCCCTTGGTTGGCATTGCCAACATTCGTCTCTTAACTGCCCAACATCCAACGTAATATAATTAAATCGTTGAAGTGTAATTTTATTATAGTGTCCATCATTAGACTCAAAGAACTCAACTATTCAAAGAAGAGAGAAATGGACACCTTTGTATGTATGTACGGAAATTATGTGTCTTATCTTGCAGCAATTTATGATGAATTTGAAATTTCTAGGAAGGCCGGCAAGCCTTTCGACGACCGCAAAAGTTTTGTGGGAGTGCTATTATCAACCGAAAAATGGTTTCTTGATATTAAAATGTCGTTTTCAACAATTCGACATCCAGAAAACCTCTTGAGGTTCTCGTCACGCCAAAGAGGCAGATCTTCCATTCTTCTCCGGTTACAAAAACACCTTAGGCGATAGTTTTGTTTGTAAATCGAATTGAATCCGAATTTTTTATACAAAATAGTACAACAACTAGCTATAGAATCTTTTTGCTCTCACGCGACACAAGTGACTTACCTACATGACAAGCCGTGAAGGTTACTGTAGACTTGCAAAGAGCAAAAAAACCGGCCAAGTGCGTGTCGGGCCACGCGCCATAGGGTTCCGTAGTTACCTTATACCATACCATATTTAATACCACCTATAATTTTTCGTCTGTAAAAATAACTTTGTTTTTCACAGTGTTGGTATGAATGACAAAGTTATATTTGCGGTTTTGGAAAATGTGCTATATCTCAAAAACTAATTACTATATCTCATTCAAACCAATTTTGGTTGAAAGTGTTTATTAAGATCTACAGCATATATTTTTTTTAGATTTTTCACTCTCTTATTTCAAAAGTTAAAGGGGGGGGGGACACACATTTTACCACTTTGGCGGTGAATATCTTTCAAACGGTTGACTTTGAGAAAAAGTTGTCTTAGGAACCTTAATGTCATTTTTAAAGACCTATCTATAGACACCCAATACGTGTTGGTTTGAAGAAAAAATTTTTTTTCAGTTTCAGTTCCATGTATGGGGAGCCCCCCTTAATCTTTTATTTTTCTTATTTTTGTATTAAATTCATTAAGCGGTTAACAGAATACATCTACCTACCAAGTTTCAACTGTGTAGTCTTAATACTTTCGGAATAAAGTGGCTGTGACATACGGACAGACAGACAGACAGACAGACAGACAGACAGACAGACAGACAGACAGACAGACAGACAGACAGACAGACAGACAGACAGACATGACGAAACTATAAGGGTTCCGTTTTTTGCCATTTAGGCTACGGAACCCTAAAAGGACCATTCTGGAAAAAAAAACCACTTATAATATAAACTTTCTAGAATTAAGATATTTGGATAATTCACCATTAACCCAAGGGTACACACTGTCTGTTGATTGATGATGATTGTGAGATAACAGTTTGAATACATACAACCTATCAGCACAGCAGTATTGTTTACACCACAACAACACAAAGAAACATTATTGCGTTGCATTTGCGTTGTTTGACAATGATTGAGGTCGTGACATTATGCAGGCAGCTTCAACTTCACGTCGGATTCCTTTTAAGTAAGCGCTAAGTAACCTCCCAACATTGACTTGGTTATCGATTCAGTCTCAACTAAGTATAATATCAATAAAGAAAAATAATTATTTTCAACTTGCATTATTTATCATCACAACTTGACGTACAAATATGATTGCTTGTTGCATTGCAGGTAAAATAATTCGCTAATATAATAGTCCGAGTTAATATTAATAACATCGTAATGATGATGACTAATATTTAAGCCAGAGGAAAACTCCTTCACGTGCTTATGTGATGACTAAGCTTATATGTTAACTTGAGAGCCAAGACTACTTAGGAATCTGTGGCCAAGATGCATTCAATTCAATATAACGCAATTTAATTTGGTCAACTTCTTAGGAATTGATTAAGTACCTGTTCTTGATTAGGTAGCAGTTTTATTTTGTTTGTCTAATCTGAGATTTTCCAGTTATTCCAATCTGTTGCACCAATAAATCCACCCTGAGGCACAAAACATAGAATTTACAGAAGGACCACTCCCGCCTTCCGCAAAAATTGTTACCTAAAGTTGCCGGACTCACTAGGGTTGCTACTATATTGATTCTGAATGAGTGAGGGAGGCCCTTGGTATCTCAAAATTTAAAATAATTAAAATATTCGTTACTGTTTTTAATTAGTTCGCTTTCTTGTTTTATTCTTTTTTTTCGTCTTGAATTCGACTTGAAATTTTGCACAAAGATCAGAACTGGGAATGTATACACTATCATGGTGTCATTGAGCTGATCTGATGATGGAACCGGAAGAAAGCCACAGCAACTCTGAAATAAAACCACACAACCCTATCGAAATTGTGCTCGTTAGAATCGTCTTGACAAGTACTCTGATGGGAGACGAGGTCAAGGATCTGATAATGAAGCCGGAAGAAGGCCAAAGGAACTCTGTATTGAAACCATGCAACCCCATCGAGGGGCTTGTTTGATTTGTCTTGACTAGCACTCTGATGGGAGATGGTTTCCAGGGTCTGATGATGGAGACAGAAAAAGGCCACAGGAATTCTATAATAAAACTATACAAACTCATCGAGTTTGGGCTCGTTTGATTCGTCTTGACGAGTACTCTGATGGGAAACGTTTTTCAGGGTCCCGAACTTGGCTGGCACCCTGCCGTGCGTGTGTTAAAAAATCTTTAGTTAGGTACTGCAAGTAAAATATTATTTGGGATTTAAATAGCAGTGCCTAAAAGTGCCTGAGAATCTCTGTAAACTCGTAATGTCAATATGTGCGTGCGATGGATGGGTCCAGTGAAAATTTCAATGAAATGAAAATTAAATTTATATGAAATTTATGAAATCTTTCAAAACGGGTTGAAATATTTCACTTTTGAGTGAAATTTATTTCCAGTACTAGAAATCCCTTATTTTCTGAATTAGTTTACTATTTTAACGTATTCAATGAAATTTAAAGGCTTAGGTAATTGACCGAGCGAGCGCGAAGCGTCTCTGCTTTCTGCTTGGGCATCAATTCTTTCGTATGTCTTTCCTGCTGTCCGTTTGTTCGCCTCTATAGGTTACAGGTCGCATTTTCTCGCATTTCTCAACCGATTCTCGTGAAATTTTGTGAGCAGGTTCGAAAATTATATAGAATTTTATGGTCGAGCCAGTTTTTCGAAATTTTTCAAACTGGCGGAGATGTGTAAAAGGACATATTTCAGTCCGGCTTTCCGGCGCTGTTGTTTTCCTGTACAGGAGGTCGCATTGCTCAACCAATTCTTGTTAAATTTTGTAAGCAGGGTCGAAAATTATATAAATGATAACATTTATATAATTTCGACCGCCGGGACTTCGAGGTTTGACTATAAAGTCAAACCTCGAAGTCCCGGCGCTCCTAGGTTTGCCTAGTCAAACCTCAGGTTTGACAAGAAGGCTTAGTCAAAGTCCAAAACCAATGGCATATTTCGGCCTTTGACTGACGAATTTATGGCTAAACCTAGAAGAGACTAACTTGGGCAGTCGAAAGCCGAAACTCAATACGATCAAATCGAGGTTTGACCAGTCACGCTTAAATTAGGCACAGAATTTGATATTTTGTTTGTACAACTATGAAAAACACATTCTGTAGAGTGAAAATTTAACTAAATTAACAATCTTCCTGTAAACAAAAAAATTCTGTTGTCTTTTAAACGGAAAATAACCAAGAAATTTAAGATGAACGCTCCGCTGCGCTTCGCGATTGTCTTAAATTTCTAATCTATCACGTGACTTACAGGAGTAAGGCAGCTTTGACTAAATATCACATCGGAAATGAATGATATTTTTCGTAATCTTGAGGTTAAGTTTAGTCAAAGAGTCTGCGTTACTCCTATAGGACACGTGATAGGTTAGGAATTTAAGGCGATACACGATTTTATTTTGGGCTTTAAGCCGAAACACGATTTTATTTTGGGCTTTGACTAAGGCTTCTTGTCAAACAAACCTGAGGTTTGACTAGACAAACCTAGGAGTGCCTGAGCTTCGGCGTTTGCCTTTAACATAAAAAAAATTTTTGTAGCCTGTTTTTCGATTTTTTTCTAAAATGGTGATCTAAATATGTAAAAGAAACATATTTCAGTCCAGTTTTCCGGCGCTGTTTGTTCTCCTCTACAAGTCACATTTCTCAACCGATTCCCGTGAAATTTTATGGGCAGGTTCAAAAATTATATACTTAGAATTTTATTGTCGAGCCTGTTTTTCGAAATTTTTCATGGCGGAGATATGTAAAAGAAACATTTCAGTCCGCCATTCCAGCACTGTTTGTTCTCCTCTACAGGCGCATTTCTCAACTGATTCTCGTCAAATTTTGTGGACAGGTTCGAAAATTATATAGAATTTTACTGTCAAGCCAGTTTTTTTTAATTCTTCAAAATGGCGGAGATATATACATAAACATATTTTAGTCTGACTTTCTAGCTGTCTGTTCTCCTCTACAGGTCCCATTTCTCAACCGATTCTCGTGAAATTTTTATGTACAAAAATATCACCCATTTCCAAAAATAAGTATTCAAAATTAGAAGCACTATCTAGCTGCGCATAGCTACCAAATAATATACCAAACAGCACGTAACCAAATAATATAGCTAACCTACTATGTGCTTTGAAAGATCTCGTGAGCAGTGAGGAAAAAGGGGTTTAGATTGCTCGGCCACGATGTCGTAGAAGAAAAACGACTACGTGAACATTACGAAGGAATATGTAGAAAACTAACAATGAAAGTCGCAAATTTGTAGGTTCAATATTCAGAAAGTTTAACCATGACCGCGCGGTCGAAACGTGGAGGACCTCGCGGCCACGCAGTTCTCTCGAATAGCATAGCATTTAATTTCTGTAGTAGGTCGTGAAGTCCAAACATTAGGGCTTTATTTGGACTGTCTTTATTTTCTACATAATCGTATCAGCGATTAGCAAAAATGATAGGACCCCTACTAAGGTCCGTTTAAGAGAACTGCGTGACCGCGCGGATTATGGCGCGGCCATAGCATTTAAGCTATGAGTAGGTCGTAAAATCCAAACATTAGGGTTTTTTATACTTTCTATATTTTTCTACGAAATCGTATCAGCGAATGAGACCCCTACTAAGCTCCATTTAAGAGAACTGTGTGGCCGCTCGGTTCTCCACGTTTCGACTGCGCAGCCACTTTCTGAATATTGGTCCTACTTTGCGATTTTTATTGTTAGTTTTCTACATATTCCTTCGTAATGTTGATGAAGTCGTTTTTCTTCTACGCCATCGTGGCCGACAATCGAAACAGAAATTGAATATTTTGTTATTAAAAGTTGTACAATAGCCAAAGCTATTCGTAATTTAAGCCAACTTATTTGTTTATTGTTTAGTTCTATAATTATATTGATATATTGACAAAATGCATGTAATTTTGTTTTATTTAGGTCAGATGAAATTAAAAAATAAATTTCACTCTAAACTGAAATTTTTCAAACCAAAATGAAATTTATTCTAAATATTTCACAGACCGAAATTTTTCGTGAAATTTACCCAACCCTATGCGTGCGAAATGGCGCTTTGTTCTGAGTGGGCTCTCTGTCTGGCGGAGCGCCGCCACTACTTACTTTGTGCCTGAGGTGTATTCTGGGAAACATATGTCCGAAAATTTTCCCTACGCTAGCTCCCTCCCTAGCTTAGGGTAAATTTTTGGATATACGTTTCCTAGAATTCACCTCAGGGTGGATTCTTTTTGGTAACAGATCCGAAGTTTCAAGTAGGGAAATCTTAAATCGCATTTTTTTTCTAAACTTTCAACTAAGTTTTACGATGAGAAGAACTTGAGGTGTAAATGAAACAATGTCACATCTGTCTGTACCGTTGAAATACTCTACACTTTCTTGCAATTTCACATCAGTGATGTTCATTATCCCATATAAAGATCTTAGATGGTTTGCGGGAGCTTTCTAATTATGGACGTTACCATAGTGTTACATTTAATTTCACTTGCCATTCGCTGTATCGTCCCAGTAACGTTGTGTTTTACTGTTTACTGTTATATTGCAGTTTGCAGTTATACCGAGCAGGGTGCGTGTCCGTTTTGTTTGTCGATTATTATCGTGGTCACTGGTTCGAGTGGTTATCCAGAACGCCCAATTTCATGTAACGGTCTTTTAAAATTACCAATTTGACGTTGTCTTCCGTGTGTTTACTGTTCAGATGAATATATTCAAACAAATGAATGTTGTTCAATTGAAACCGATGCCCTCATAGGTCGCACCTTCACCTTGTGTCTTGTACGTGCCACATTATTGTTTTCTTGTTTCCCTCTGTAAGTTCTGTTCGTGAGATTGAAGACATGCGACTGTTTATCTGACATCAAGCGGTTGGTTCGTATCGTATTACTTCTTATGCTTATGTGGTACGTAATGGTATAATTCATGACCAAATTAGGACGCGTATTGACTGCAGTATGTACAACAATGTCTAATACTCTTTATTTTCTTTGTGGAGTTATTCACTTTACAATATATTTGGGTAAAATACAATAATGCGAAATAGAGGTTGGGTTGTTTCAAATTACACTAAACTTTGCTATAAATTTTCTTATTTTATTTTTAGGGATAATTTTTGAATCCGCCGCGCGTGCCAGATTAGTGGAGCGTTAAATTAAAGTAAAGCGTGCGCCTACTATTATAGTGGCATAATATGAAGAGGCGTCCGTCAGTATTATGAATGTAAACAGCAGATGGGAAGTGGGCCGCCGCCGGGGGCAATCACCGCCGTATCCCCTTCCGCCCAGCCTCACTAATCTCTAACGGGCCCTCCACATGCATGACATGCACAGGC
Organism: Agriphila geniculea; assembly: GCA_943789525.1. NCBI lineage: Eukaryota > Metazoa > Arthropoda > Insecta > Lepidoptera > Crambidae > Agriphila > Agriphila geniculea. Next base: position 7,653,477 of record OX038879.1, on the reverse strand, counting down.
CCGGCCTGCGGGATCGTACGGAGAGGCGCGGCATTCCGGCCAAATGTCTGCCTGTGTAAGGGGAGAGACACGGCCTCCTGAGGCCCGGCCTCTCCCTACACACGTGAGATTTGGCCGTAAAACCGGGGGCTTTCCGTACGATATCCTGCGGGCCGGACCTGTGCATGTAGAGGGTCTATAAATCTTCACTCTCCCCTCTCTATGCACAAAATACATACCAATGTGTTGTATGTGTGTGTGGTAATGGTAACGCCGCGCCAGGTGATGCTGGGTTTTCGGAAGTTGTTGCAAACTATTTTTTACCGACTTCAAAAGGAGGGTACTCAATTCGACCCGTTTTTAGGGTTCCGTAACCAAAATGGCAAAAAACGGAACCCTTATAGATTCGTCATGTCTGTCTGTCTGTCCGTCCGTATGTCACAGCCACTTTATTCAAAAAGTATTAGGACTACAAAGTCAAAGTCAAAGTCAAAATTAGCTTTATTCAAATAAACTTAATTATTAAGTACTTTTGAATCGTCTATATTTTCCTACCACCCGTACCCGTACATACCCGTACATAGTTGAAACTTGGTAGGTAGGTGTATTCTGTGAACCGCTTTACGATTTTTACACAAAAATAAAAAAAATAAAAGATTAAGGGGGGGCTCCCCATACATGGAACTGAAACTGAAAATTTTTTTTTTCATCAAACCAATACTTGTGGGGTATCTATAGATAGGTCTTTAAAAATGACATTGAGGTTCCTAAGACTATTTTTTTTCAAAGTCAACCGTTTGAATTGAAAGATATATGCCGCCAAAGTGGTAAAATGTGTCCCCCCCCCCTTTAACTTTTAAAGTAAGAGGGTGAAAAATCTAAAAAAAATATAAGCTATAGATCTTAATAAACACTTTTAACGAAAATTAGTTTGAACGAGATATAGTAATTAGTTTTCAAGATATAGTACATTTTCCAAAACCGCAAATATAACTTTGTCATTCATACAAACACTGTGAAAAACAAAGTTATTTTTTCAGACGAAAAATGATAGCGGTATTAAAATATGGTATGGTATAATGTACCTACGGAACCCTACTGCGCGTGGCCCGACACGCACTTGGCCGGTTTTATTTTTATTTTTTGTATGTACACCGATTACTCGAAGACGGCTGAATCGATTGAAATGATTCAAACGTTATTACATTTGGTAAAAATTCAAGTTGGTCCCATTTTTTAAAACTTTGAAATCGGTTCAGTACTTTTCAAGTAATCTTGAAAAAAGCACGAAAATAGTATGATTTTGTGTGAACTACCTCGATGAACAGTCGTATAACTTCTTTGTTTATGAACTGAATAAGATAATTATTTTTTTGTTGGAAAAGGGATATCTTATGTGTAGTTCTTTAACCGACTTAAAAAAAGGAGGTTCTTAGTTTGACCCGCATGTATGTATGTTTCTCCGCGATTAACTCACGTTTGGCTGACCCGAGTTTTCTACCTAAATAATATACCTACACTACCTAATACAAAAGGTACCTACACTGAAAATTAAAAAAATAAAAATTGTTTAAAAAAAACAAAAAACCGACTTCAAAAAACCTACCTCTAAAAAGCAAGAAATAAAATTCGTAATAATAAAAACACGTCTATTGAAGTCGGGTGTGGCTTTTAGAATAAAAAAAAAGGAATTTGTACTCCAGCCCCACCCGACTTCAATAGACGTGTTTTTATTATTACGAATTTTATTTCTTGCTTTTTAGAGGTAGGTTTTTTGAAGTCGGTTTTTTGTTTTTAGCTTTTTAAGAGAGCATGAGTTATTCTGTATCTCACCTAGTTCCCTAGCCAAAGTCACATTTGCAAAAGCGATAAAGAACTTAGCTATCAAAACATGTATCGTATACAAGCTGCCTCCGGGCAATTTTTTGTTCCCATCTAAAAAGGGGAGCTCCAAAAAGTTACAAAGTTTTTCGTCTATGGCCGAATGAATATTATTCACTCAGTCATGTAGTATAGGGTCGACTTGGCTTAGCCTAGTGACTTAATTTTTTTGGTAATTTTTGCAATTTTTTTTTTGCATTTATTTTCTATTGTCCATAATAAGCTAGAATCAACAAAACATTCAAGGTCTCGACTTGACGGCAGGTATTATAAATTTCTGGGTGATTCTGATTAAAATACGAGTAGGTACAGTGCAGTTGAACACAATACACACACACGGGTTCAATGAAACTAACTAATTGATCCGGTATAATAAAACATATTGTTGTAATACCTAGCCAAAGCTTGCAAGTGGGCTAACAGACCGTGAATGCATATTAAAATGAAATTAAAATACAAATGGTAACGCATAACAGGCATTTTTATTACTACACAGCCAATAACTGTACTTTATCATGAATTGTAAGTCAGAGTTATTTGATGAAAATAATAATTGTAACTTGACCTCTAATTGTCTAATTTCAAAAAAATATCGCAATCGCCATTCAATTGACAGAACATTGATACTTCTTTTTAACTCCAAAAAAAAAACACTTTCCAAAGAAATGCAGCAATGTGTCACATACATTTGTCAAATGATTGCGATTGCGATAGATTTTGAAATTGGACAATTAGCCCCCAGGATTTACAATAGGCTACTTTTTTATCCCTTTTTATTTTCTGGTTAAAGGTTAGTTCCCTAGGATCCGGACTAAGTCGCGGCCGCTAGTTAGTCTATAATAAGATCATTAAATCGTTCTTTCAAACAGTGACATAGGAATAGGAAAGCCCTACTGGTACCACAACAAACTACAATAATTCATAGTGTACAAAAGGCTAGAGTTGTGAAATCCTGAGCTATTGTGTTGTGTGTGTAGGCCGCCGCCCGCGCCCGTACCATTGCGGGTGTACGTAGGTAAACAGAAGAGAGATTAACTTTTTTTTATAAAATAACGAGAATAAAAACGTGTAAAGGATCACCTTTCTTTATGCCTGCCATATTTCATTCATCTTGGAAACGTTGCTAAACCTGCCGATGTTATGTTTGTCATAATCATAAACCAAATGTGCTTGCACTGCTGCTTGTAGTGTTGAAACGAAATTACGAACGGACATTTAATATAAACAAACCAAATATAGATGCAACCTGGAAGCAACTCAGATCAGAACTATATTTTTAGTTAACCTCTGCTGCTCATGTTCAAAATGCTATTGTTGAAATAAAACACTTTTTAACGGATACTAGCTAATTTTTCGACGTTTCGGCACCTTTGCAGCTGCCGTGGTCACGAGGGACAATCAAACCAAATACTAATTACCAAAGTACTTTCAATAAAACTGCGCTAGTATCCGTTAAAAAGTGTTTTATTTCATGTCTAGTGAGCGCGTAAGCTTGAAAAGTGAATGCTATTGTTTTTTGAACATAAACAGCAATAGTTAGTTAGCTATTTATTTCAATTATTTTATCAGTTTCAGTGATTTGAGTTCATTCGTAGTCGTAAAGAAAACGCAATAATAAATTGGTTTAGTCAGCCGCCTCCACCCGCTTCGACAGTTTATTTCTGATTACGTTAGTGCAGTATCCTGATTTAGCCGCGCCAAGAAGTTTGTAGCCGCGCTGCCCCGCGTAGGATATGTATGAAGGGCAGACACGCTGCCGCTGTGTTGCGATTGCGACCACATTCACGTGCTGTGGAAACATCGACCTTACATAGAAGCACAGAAGTTAAGAACCGTTCTTATCTCATTTAAAAATCAAAAATAATATGAATAGGAAAAGATAATGTATGTAGATTTACGTCTGTGGACCTAACAGGCTTGTTCGTTTCCCAGTACCTTCATCCTGTCTCATTTTCATTGAATAAGAATAAAATAATGTAAATATACGAGTTGATTTTAATTCACACACCCCAGAAACAATGGAGTTAATCCCATAATTGGTCGTCCAAATGTAAATAGAAGCCATATCGATGCTAGTACAAGTAGAGAAAGGTAAAACCAAGGTGAAACTGACGCGCACTGCCCTATTGATTTTTGCTATCAGTTTTTTTTATAATATTATTCAATATTTAGGTGTTAAAAAAACCTAAATATTGAATAATATTATTAATTTATAAAGTCTTTAAGTAATAGTTAATTAATTAATGTAGGTAACCCTCTTAAGCATTATTTGTGTGAAGCAAGCTTGAAAAATGTTTTTTCTCCATATTTTGTGTTGTAACTACGACAATGCGTAACTACTTAGTTAATTGGTTTAATGATCTAAGCGTAACTACGAGTATTCAAGGAAAATATTAAGGAAAAACATTGACCACACACCAGGTCAATATGAAGTTAGAAATCATAAAGAGCTAATTTATAAAAACACATTTAACAAATAACTACAATAATAATTATTACATAAGAATAATGTACTTACTTATTACTAATGTGTTTTGTAATTTTCTTGCGAAGTGCAGAGAGTATTAATACACTTGTTAAAAACACGAGAAACAGATATGTAAGCAATTCTTACATAATATCTGGTTCTCGTGAACATAGAAACATTTGTAATTTTTATAGTTATTAAAAACTTTTTTTTTTGTTACAGGTAATTGTTCAATTCTCATGGAAAGGACTTTACTTACTTCATAAAAAGTATTGAGTAGCATGTCTTTTTAAGTTACGTTAATTCACACTTTTCGCTATTAACAGGAACACGATACGAACGATACAGTCACATAGACAAAGACTTATCGTGTTGACATTGCAACTAGTTCAGCTATTGTTGGTTTTTATTTAAATTCCTTTTGTTATAATTACTATATTGTCTGTTGCCATTGAAAATGTTTAGCAGATGTATATCTATCTATTATGCTAGCTTTGTAATTAAAACTGCAGCATAACACTGATTACATTACAGTGTGTGTGTAGTTGCCATAAGTTCTCAATAACAATGTACAAAATGATATTTTATAGAAATATCAACCTACAAGTAAAAGCAATAATTAAGGCCATCGTTTCTCAACCTTCATAGATGTTGTCAAATTACGCAATGAACTCGGTTCACGAATTGACACTTTATAGTGTTGTTAAAGTTCTTTTACCACATTGCGAGTCTCTTAATCTTACTCAACTTACACTGACTGAACTTACACTGCCACCCATCAAGTCCAAACATGTGGATTGAAATTGGAATAATGGGTTACATCAAGCCGACAGCAGTTTCAAAGTACGTTAAGCATTACGGAGCTTTGTTGTACAACAACGCATCTACTACGCGCGTGGTTTTTCTAATAAAATCTGATGCAGTCAGGGGGCGTACCGGCTAACGAATCGATTATCGAAAAGTCTGCTGGGTTTCAAATTAAAACAGATAAATCGAGCCCCAATTGGGCGAAAAGTGCGAACCCCAATTCATGATGTCACACGAACATCGTTATCTTCCAAATTACGTCAACAGAAAGTACAAGACGAAATTCCTTACTTTGATTTTTCTGTTTTAAGTTGAAACCCAGCAGACTTTTCGATAATCGATTCGTTAGCCGGTACGGCCCCAGATCCGTAATCCGTTATAGCAACTCCTAGGTTAAGAAGCGATGGCTTGTAAACCCATGGAATGTTTCACAAACTATTAATGAATGTTTGCATGTGTTCATTATTTCACTAACAGTACTAAACAGGTGTGGCGGACCAATCTCTTTCAGCACACCGCACTTAACTAATGCATGCCGGCTGCGCGTCCGACCACTAACCCGTTATGGCCACCACCACCACCGACAAACGATTCTTCCAGCTGGTGAGTTGCATGGACTTTACACCCCACTGGCAGAAATTGCTAAGGCTTGTTATGTAGCCTTTCATGTTTGAGCTTTGCTTTGCTAAGGCGTACAAGCCTCGGCACGTATCTTTAGCGGTGAGAGAATTTGGAGGGGATTACTGCGCATGTTTGCAGTAGCCCCGCACCACGTCTCCCGCCAATGAGACCCAAAAATTACCTCTGCGCATTAACTGTCACCGCTTAAGTTACGTGTTTGTACCGCACGCACTTATTTTACGTCGATGGTTTTGATCATATGCGAAGGTTCTCTACCAGAACCTTCGCATATGATTAAGTCTTTAGATCTCTTTGCACGTTCATATCCCATAACATCAGAAAAACGGATGAAGCAGTAGCTGAAACGAATTATGTTAATTAACATTGAGAGTAACCTAGCATTGGGTCCCCAAAATATTCTTCAGACAGATGCATGCACTTGCTGATTGTTTAACTAAGATATAGCTGTTTAAAGTTTATTTTATCAATAATTTAGTAAACATCCTGCGAGTGTTGTATGTTATTGTTGATATTGTCACTGTCTGGCCCAGTTTAAACAAAGTTTAAACAATCTGAAAGCGTGTCGATGGCTAGTAGGGCAGCACCGCAGCCGCGACAAGCGCCTGACCTGCGTGTTGCACTGCACTAATTAACATAAAATAAATTCTTGGATTGAATGCTTCTACTGTGGCATTCCTTTCCATACACTGAAGTAACAGTACCTACTTACAGGATATGTTCTTTAAAATGCTCATATTGTAAGCCGATTCGTCACGGTTTTCAGAACATTATTGAATGGGATCTTAGTAATAAATCTTATCAGTAATACTTAATAAACATAGGCCATTAGATAATATCAATCGTCTCTGTAATATTAAGTCATCTGATTATGTACTTTATATTGTGATTTAAATTTCGTCTTCTAGTGTTCACTTTTACTTTCGTAGCGCGATAGTGATTTGATTACGCTACGCGTTGCTACAAAAATACCGTATCAATAATATACTCGTGATAAGTAAAATTAAATTTTAATAAGTTAGTTTTTATTTTCCGATTTTTTTTTGGATTAAATCATTTTATATAGCTGTGAATAATCTGGCTCTTGCGTGATCCGTCTAGCTAGCTAGATGCTTAGTTTTTTGTTATAAGTTCTTGCGTTGAATGGCCTTGCAGACGTTGAATGTATGTTAATATCATTAATGCTATTCATGAATGCATTGTAAGTTAATATGCTGTGTGAATAAACAGCTCATTAAACTAATGTGTTCAAACGGAAATGCAACCAAATGGAACTATTTCTTTATGATATTTTGGAGTAGATGTAGTAAGAGTCTGACCCCTAAACAAGTGTCAAAATAATATGGGTAGTATTTAATCGGGTAACAATATATTCCCATTTTGGGTATCAAAAATACTGAATGTTCGAGCATGCGCCTACAAAGTCGTAACAGCAACGCAACACTCCGGATTTTTATTGCTATCGAATGCATCCAAACGCCATCTTTTTCAATTTTATATTGTCACCCGCACATCAATTTTATCCATTGTACGAGCTATACTCAATTACAGTTCTGCAAAGTAATTTGTGTTATTTATTTAATTAATAGCACCATATGTCGCGTAGACATTAAATGGTGGCCCATGAGGGGAATATTCATCAAGAATCAACTAATTAGTCATCAAATACCATTTTTCGAAAAGACGAAAATCACCGTGCTAGTTGGTGAGCGTCAGAAGATTTAATTCAAGTTATCGGAGCAAAGTCTAAGGCATTGAGGTAAACCATCATCATCATCTGCCCGGACCAGTGGAGCAGCGAAAGCATCACACCGCAGCGCAGGCCAGAATACAGAAATTGAGTTAAGTGCCCTCCTTTGACCTTGTTCCCAAAATTTTCTCTTCAACAAAATCCATTCAAATCCATTCAATATCGCCTAATTTGTTTACAATTCTATAGATTAACACAGTATTTAACGTTATCTAAAGGTTTTTCTCACTAAATTCATATATTTTCTACAAATTGTGCTTTTAAAAATCTGAACTGTAGGTACTTTACCTACCTACATATTCATCACCGATTCAATTCTACTTTTAGATTATTTAAAGTTCATAGCAATAATTCCAAACAATAACGTAAAGTAAACAAAGTAATAAATTAATTTCGTGTTAAAAAGTAAAATTTTCCTTGAAATAATTATAAGTTTCTTATAAATTTCATTTTGTTCCAATCCTACCAAATTTCAAAGTGTCATTCGTAATTTCGTATCACTATTTCCCGATATTTGAACCGTTTCGCAATCGAAATATTCACTTTGTTTCACCGTGCATTCCAGGTGAATTTTTATCCATACGCAAGTACTTCATCGCTGTCGTGCGGCTGCTATCACATCAGCTGTGCGCGGTAACCGGTTTGCTGTTTCGAGCGAGTGCCGTCAAAACGAGGAGCGTGAGAATTTTAGTAAACATTTATTACTTATCTATTAGTTACATTCGCTTTGCAAATCTCGGCGGACAAAGATGTCGACAGAAACTCCAAGTGCATCCAAACCAAGTTCTAATGATTCTAAGCAATTAAAGGAGTTAATTATGAAACGTAGTTCAATTAAAGGGCAGATAACGAAATTTAAAAGATATTTAAGTGGTTTTAGCCCTCAAACTACTTTTACTAGCTTGGAAATAGCCGAATTAAACCTTAAAATTACTAAGTTTGAATCTTTGTCAGCCAAGTTTGAGGAGTTGCAAAGTGAGATCGAGGTTTTGAATTTTTCTAATTTGTCTGCTGAACTCGATGATCGGGAAAGCATTGAGGCCGATATAATTTCTGCCATGGCAACTGCCAAATCTATAATTGAGTATCAATCACAGTGTGAAAACCAACAAAGGCGTGAATCTTTATTAAACAATGATACTCAGTGCTTGCACGATCATCACGATTTTTCCGTTAAGTTACCTCAAATTAATATTGCAAAGTTTGATGGCGCATATTTTCGATGGCTCGAATTCAAGGATACGTTTGAAAATTTAATACATAAAAATGAACGCATAAAACCTATTCAAAAATTTCATTATCTTCTGTCGTATTTAGAAGCCGACGCAGCTAGAATTTTATCGAATTTCGAGGTGTCGTCCTCAAACTATGATGACGCCTGGAAATTACTATGCGATCGCTATGATAACAAACGGTCACTTATTAATCAACATCTTAATTCCTTGTTTAATATACAAAAACTTAATTCTGAATCAGATAAATCTTTACGTTTCATAGTTGATCACGTGACAAAAAACTTACGTGCTTTGGCCAGCCTTGGCCAACCGACGGACAAATGGGATACGTTGATTATTTTTATGATTACATCTAAGTTGGACAGTCGCACGCTATTAAAATGGGAGGAGTATCGGAACGCTTTCGATGAAGTACCGACCCTTGAGCAATTTCATAAGTTTTTAATTGATCGTGCTGACGTTTTAGAATCAGTTAATCGCAATAAACATGAAAATAATTTAAAACCATTTCAGTCCAATTCACGACCAGCTTCTTCATCTTTTCACAACAATAAAAATTCATACACAAAATCATTTACTGCCAATACCGATTTTAAATATAATTGCGTAATATGTAATGATGAGCATAAAATATACGATTGCCCAACATTTAAGGCTAAAAGTGTAAAGGATAGGTTGGCTGAAGTAAAGAAATACAAATTGTGCATCAATTGCCTCCGTCAAGGTCACGCGCTAAAGGATTGCCGTTTGGGTCCTTGTCGGGAGTGTAGGCAACGACACAACACGTTACTCCATAATCCGACCGCATCTGTTAATAACAATGTTGTCAGCCAACCCGATCCCGTTGTTAATTTTTCTAATAATTCTCAAACGCAAGTAATTTTATCAACTGCTCTCATTGAGGTATCTAATTCAAGTACGGGTAAGACTCAAAGGGCAAGAGTGTTGTTAGATTGCGGTAGTCAATCGTCATTTATTACAGCAAAGTTAAAGGAATCGCTACAATTAGATTCGAACCCTATTAATAACCTAAAGGTAATAGGAATAGGGAACCATCATTCAAATAACGTAATTGAGAGTTGTACAGCTACAATACAGTCTCTTTGCAGTCAGTACCAAACTAATTTGTCTTGTCTAGTCTTAAACGAAATAACTAGCGAGTTGCCAAAGATTCCATTAGACAAAAATTCATTCAAATTTCCAAAGCATATAAAACTGGCAGATCCTACTTTCGACCAGCCAGCACCAATTGACTTGTTAATTGGGGCAGATTTATTCTGGGATTTACTCGAAAATCAGGAGTATTCTCTTAATATATCAGGACCTAAGCTCCGTAGTTCAAAATTAGGTTGGTTGTTATCAGGCCCAGTCTCTTCAAATCATTTCATACATAATATTCATAGTAATCATGCAATGACCGATAGTACTTCTCAATTAAACGATATAGAAAATTCATTAACTAGATTCTGGGAGCTAGAGGAGCTTCCCAAAAAAAGACACATCAGTGACAACGACATAGCATGCGAGGAGCACTTTTTGGCTCACACATATAGGCTAAATGACGGAAGATTTTGCGTAAAACTCCCGTTACTAGATTCTCCTGATTGCCTAGGTGACACCTATTATTTAGCAAAGCGACGTTTGATTAACCTAGAGAAAAAATTTAAAAGAAATCCAACATTAAAGGTTGAATATTCTCAGTTTATTAGTGAATACGCAGAATTGGGACATTTATCTAAGTCATTTGTTTCCCGACCGTACTCACACTATTTTTTGTGTCACCATGCAGTCATAAAGGAAAATAGCGAGTCTACTAAGCTCAGAGTCGTATTCGACGGCTCAGCTCCCTCTTCATCTGGCTTATCTTTAAACAATATTTTAATGGTGGGCCCTAATGTGCAAGATTCTCTTCTCTCCATTCTTATTAGGGCAAGGCAGTACAAATACCTACTTACTGGTGACATCGAGAAGATGTACCGCCAAGTGCATGTTCACGATGAGGATCGGGACCTTCAGCTTATCCTGTGGAGAGAAGATGAGTCGCAGCCCATTCAAACGTTGCGATTAAATACTCTAACTTACGGAACCGCAAGTGCGAGCTATTTGAGCACACGATGTTTGTTCCAAATTGGGGAAGAGCAGGATGATGAGCTAGTTAAAACTATAATTCAAAGGGATATGTATGTCGACGATATAATAACCGGTTCTAATGATGCCGATCAGCTACGTTTTATTCAAAATTCAGTTGCACAAGCTTTAAGCTCCGGTGGCTTCAATTTGAGAAAATACAAAAGCAATCTTCCTAATTTACTAAGTGATACTAGTATCAAAACGCAAGAACATCTCACAATCAGTGAATCTACTAGCACTCTCGGGCTTGGATGGAGTCCCGCTTCAGATACATTAAATTTTCCCATACAAAGTTTTTCTAATGACAATACAATTACTAAGAGATATATCATGTCTAATTCATTCAAAATTTTCGACCCACTGGGCATCTTAAGTCCTTGTATTATTATACCTAAAATGCTTCTACAACGTTTATGGCAGCTTAAGATATCCTGGGACGAGCCTGTTCCTTTAGAAATTCAGGAGGAATGGAAAAAATTCGTTAACAATTTAAACTACATTACTAAACTTGAAATACCGAGACATGTTCTTTGTGATAATCCAATACGCATCGAACTTCATTCTTTCAGCGATGCTTCGGAACGTGCATACGGGGCGTGTATTTACATGCGTTCAATAGACTCAAACAATAAAGTAACCGTTAGGCTCCTATGTAGTAAGTCTAAAGTAGCACCATTAAAACCTACCACCACGCCACGTCTTGAGCTGTGCGCGGCTTTACTCGCCTCACGGCTTTATAAGGCAGTAATGGATGCTCTAAGGAACAAGCCAGTTCAAGTTTACCACTGGTGTGATTCTAGCATCGTACTAGCCTGGCTAAATAGTGACACTAAAAATCTTAAGGCATTTGTGTCGAATCGCATTTGTGAAATCCTAGAGATCACTAAGTCTGCTTCGTGGCGGTATGTGCCCACTGCCGCTAATCCAGCGGATCTAGTATCACGTGGTGTGCATGGCAAACAATTAATTGACCTTGATCTTTGGTGGTCGGGACCTAGTTTCCTAATGCAACCGGAAACGGAATGGCCTATATTAAATACAAAATCTTGTAAGGATTCTTTACTACCTGAAATAAAATGTAATACCGCTGTTAACCCGGATCCATTTATTAATTTTGAAAAATACTCTAATTTAACCATGTTACAATATACATTTGCATTTGTTAATCGATTCATTTACAATTTAAAAAATCCTAATAATAAACGGTCTGGTAACATTTCTTTGGCAGAACTAAATGATGCCTTTAATTCAATTTGTCTCATTGCCCAAAAACAGTCATTCCCAACAGAATATGATGCACTATCTAAACAGCAGTCTATAAATTCTAAATCTAAAACATTGGCACTATCTCCATTTATGGATAAGAACAAATTAATCAGGGTTGGGGGCCGAATCGAGGCGTCCTGTTACTCCTACGATATGAAGCATCCGATATTACTTCATTCATCTCATCATTTAACTAAACTATATTTTCAGCTTGAACATGTTCGCAATCTTCATGCAGGACCACAATTATTGCTGGCAACAGTACGTCAAAAGGTTTGGCCTGTCAATGGTAGATTTCTAGCGCGTCGTACAGTATCAAAGTGTGTCAGATGCAAGCGTGTTCAAGGTAAAACTTTAACTCCCAAAATGGGTAACTTACCGGCTCAACGTATAACTCCCAATTTTCCATTTTTGTCCGTTGGTTTGGATTTTGCAGGCCCATACTATATTTTGAATCGTAAAGGGCGAGGAAGTCGCCTCATTAAATGCTACCTATGTCTGTTCGTATGTTTGCGCTACAAATGCATTCATTTGGAATGTGTTAGTGACCTATCAAAGGAAAGTTTCATTATGACTTTAAAACGGTTTATAGCGCGAAGAGGAAAGCCAATCGAAATTTTTTGCGACAACGGACGCAATTTTGTGGCATCCGCCAAAGAGGTAGGTACTAGCGATGTACGTAATTTTATAAAAAACAATACTGAACCTCTATCTCAATTTGCAACTCAAGAAGGCGTTAAATTTATTTTCTCACCGACATACGCTCCTCATTTTGGCGGTATTTGGGAAGCCGGGGTTAAATCCGCTAAATACCACGCGAAACGTGTTATCGGCAATTCTCATTTAACCTTTGAGGAAATCTCTACACTGTTTTCTCAAATAGAGGCGATATTGAACAGCCGCCCCCTATATCCTTTATCGTCCTCTCCTAACGACTTTTTACCTCTAACTCCCGGGCACTTTCTCATCGGAAGACCGTTAAATGCGCTGCCAGCTCCTAATCTAGAAGATGCGAAAGAACACAGCCTGAAGAGGTATACGCGGTTGGAGCAAATTCACCAACACTTTTGGAGAAGATGGTCCAAAGAATACCTGGCCGAACTGCAGCAGCGTTCAAAATGGCGAAAGGACAACTCACGACTCAATGAAGGCGATCTGGTCTTGCTTCACGAAGACAACACGCCTCCGCTAAGCTGGCGACTGGGAAGAGTCGCTCGTCTATTCCATGGAGCCGACGGAATCGCACGTGTTGCCGACGTCAACACCACAAGAGGATGCGTCAGGAGACCATTAGTCCGATTATGCCCATTACTTACTGAAGACGACATCACAAAGGGTTGAAATGTCACCATTTCAACGAGGCGGGAAGATGTTCGAGCATGCGCCTACAAAGTCGTAACAGCAACGCAACACTCCGGATTTTTATTGCTATCGAATGCATCCAAACGCCATCTTTTTCAATTTTATATTGTCACCCGCACATCAATTTTATCCATTGTACGAGCTATACTCAATTACAGTTCTGCAAAGTAATTTGTGTTATTTATTTAATTAATAGCACCATATGTCGCGTAGACACTGAATTTAGTCGGAATATTGCGTATTGAAATACTACTATGCGACTACAGATATTGAAAATGTGTGACTTAAAATACAAATTGAGTAACGGTTATTCAGAACGGGCGCCTAAATTACTATTTGTGCGACAACCTAAGGGCACACAAAACATTTTAAATTTGGCATATATTTTATTTAAAAAAGGTGACTATTATCCTAACCGAGATGACAAAAATACCATATTGGGCAGCTTAAATCAGTTATATAGTTACCTACTTGGTATAATAGTTGCTTATTCAATATTTTTGTCACTCATTTAGAATTTTCACTGCTAACTTAAATCATTTATCTCCCACATGTAGTCGCCCGTTGTACGTATTTTTGACATCCACAGTTTGTAGCTCTTTTAGTTATTTTGTCGCCCAAAAAATAAACCGCTGCCCGGTTTAGTATTTAAGTATCCAATTAACAGTTGCCTTAATTATTTCCACCCCAATTAATTAATTCCCAAATAATATTGTTCAATTCAAAACAAAGATAAGGTTTTGGTAAAATAATTTCACCGTTGTTGTATATTTATCCTGATATTTCCAGGCCAGGTACGTTCGTAAAACCAACGCTTATCTATAAATAGTTCCGACCACGCAGTGTTATACACAGATACGGAATACCACTTAATGCACTTACGCGAAGATTTATTCCATAATTTATCATCAGTGCAGTCATTGCTTATGTTTGCTATTAATGTTTATTCGGTTGGTGTATCATTCTTGATATCGCTATGTTCTCATAGCGATATCAAGAATATAGCGGGAATACAGTGGCGGCCACATAATTAAAGACACCCGTCGATTTTTATGCAAACGAGGTATCTTTGAAGCCTTGGTTCAAAGATACCTCGTTTGTATGCCAAGGATTAACCTAGCTGTGATGATGGGTGTGTAATGTGTATAGTGATCTGAATCTCCTCCATTAGATCACTAGATCACAGCTATGTCCTCCGGGTATATATTGGAATGCCTAATTTTTTTTTTGTCCTAACTGTCTTTAGCACACTAATTATTGGCCTAAAAACTTTTCGCACAATTTTCATTTGACCTAAATTTGTTTAGCCTATTTTCACTTCGCCTAAAATTTTTTCGCCGCATGTTTACTTCCCAAATTCATCATTAAGCATAACTATTCATAATCCTTAAAGTTTAAAAGTACTAAATAACGATTCGCACAATTGTGTAACGCCTAATATTTTTTTCGCCGAATGTTCACTTAACTTAATCATTATAGGAATAACCATCCTTAATCCGTTTTGTTAACTACTTGTAAATTGAAAATTACTAAATTTAATTAAACACTTTTGTATGATTTGATCAACAAAAAAGGCATACATACTTGCGTGCAAGCAAGAGCAGGCATGCATGCAAGCAAGCATGCAGCATGCAAGCAAGCAGCATGCAAGCAAGCATGCAGCATGCATGCAAGCATTAGGGAGCATAACCATCCTTAATCCGTTTTGTTAACTACTTGTAAATTGAAAATTACTAAATTTAATTAAACACTTTTGTATGATTTGATCAACAAAAAAGGCATACATACTTACGTGCAAGCAAGAGCATGCAGCATGCAAGCAAGCATGCAAGCAAGCATGCAGCATGCAAGCAAGCATGCAGCATGCATGCAAGCATTAGGGAGCTGCAAGTGGTCAAAACACTAACCTAACCTAATGGTCTTCGCACTAAAAAATTTTCTTGACAGCGGGGGGCCTCAGGCCCCCCGACCCCCCGAGCAGGGGGGCCAGCCTCCCTGCAACCCCCGGCAAGCATTTTGCAAGCAAACATGCAAGCAAGAATGCAAACAAGAATGCAAGCAAGCAAGCAAGCATGCATGCATACGAGTGAGCAAGCATGCAAGCAAAAGCATGCATGCATACAATCATGCAGCATGCAACATGCATACAAGCATTATGGAAGTGTTCAAAACACTAACCTAACTTAACGTAATGGTGTTTGCATTAAAAGTTTTTCTTTATAGCGGGGGGCCTCAGGTCAGTTTTTTTACGATTTGTTTCTGTCATTGACTTGTATGTAATACAATATTGTTATGCCAAAAGTTATGTATGCAAGACAATATTAGGGTTAACAATACTTTGGCGTAGTCATTATTGTGTCAAAAGATATGTATGCTAATAAATTTTAGAACAATTAACATTAGTGGTTTTGATAATTAGGGATTTTAACGTTTAGGCGAAACGACAAAAATGCGAAAAAATCTATTAGGCCAAACAATAATTGTACTTAAAGAGTTTAGGCTAAAGAAATTCGGCCAAATGAAATTAGGACCAATGACTTTAGGCGTGTCAAGGGACACCCATGTCCTCCTTGGCGGAGAACCAAGGCTAGTTACCTCGTTTGTATGAAAATTGACTGGTGTCTTTAATTATGTGGTCGCCACTGTAGTAGGATTAAGTCGTAACATTCTTCTGTTTTTCATCAGCTTATCATGGGTGGCGGATGTCAGCGTGTAGTAAATTATAATCGCTGTGGGAAAGGTATAGGATAGGCACAGAAATATAGCTCATTACACTGACACTGTCTTGCTTGCTGATCTGTTTTTAATTGAAGAATTCTTTTTGTCTGTTGCAGAATGTCGCCATCCAAAAGGCGATCAATTCCATAGAGACTCCTGTAAAAGAGAAACATGTCAGGAGCACCATTATCGGCACCTTTCAGGAGCAGAGCGCCATCACCTATTGGGTATGGGCTTTTTTATAACACTCAGGAAATAGACAAACTTCATGTACACTAAAGAGCGAAAATATCGAGCCACTGTGTAATTTTTCGTATAAACATGGTCACTTCACATTCTCATAAATAAAAAAGTACCTTTATTTATATAAAAGTACATGTTACAGTATCACTTTCACATCAGTAACTGAGATATTAAAGTGTGATGGCCTGAAAAAAACATACCCTGCTAGGGTGTTGCTTATTATGATTAATTATTAAATTAAAAAATAATCATAGAGCAAAATAATTAACATAGATGATATTTAGAGAGCTTTCCGAGGATTAATAGAATTATTTGAGCTTATCGCACATATATTCTGCTACTGAGTAATAACACTTTTTATTAGAAAGTCTTTTACTATATTTTTAAATTTATTCTATCACTGCAGTGACTTTTATATCGATGGATAGACCAAATGGTATCACTGCAATGACTTTTATGTCGTGTCGATTGATAGACCAAACGTTCATCTTTTAAATAAGCATTTCAAATAACTACCTCCACATCTTCAAATATGCAAAAGAATATCATTGATTCAAATTCTAAACTAAATTGTATGGAATTCTAAAGCTGGCTACGTAATTTTTTTCTTTTTTGAGCAAATCGAGAGGTTTTTGAAGATGGTTGAAATGCTTATTTGAGAGATGAACATTTGGTCTATCCATCGACCTAAAAGTAGTTTCAGTGATACATTAACTTTTTTATTTATGAAAATGAGAAGTCAGCTTGATAGTGGCTTGATATTTTTGTTCGTAAGTGTGGGTGACCAATTCTGAAATATTAATACGATCGATATCCAAATTACATTAAACTTATTCAGCTTCAGTTCCAAATGCAGCATTTTAAAACAGTATATTGTTTTTTTTGGGTTTATTTTATATTGCTTGTGTTGTATCTGAATCTTGTTTCTAAAAAACTGGGAACATGGGATCCGGTCATCAAAGTCCTGAAATATATCGTTATCCTATCGATGAAGCTACTTTTTAACTCGGAAAATACTATTGTAATTATAGGGGGTCATAATTTTTTTCTCACGGTGCCTGTAGATGGTGGCGGTGCGCCTCCCGCTGCAGGACAACCGCATCGTGGCGTGGAAGTTCTGCCACGTGACGCACAAGCTGCTGCGCGAGGGGCACCCCGCCTGCCTCGACGACTCGCAGCGGCACATCAACATGATCGAGAACCTGGGCAAGCTGTGGGTGAGTTACAGTCACTAGATACCGATACCCACTTAGGTACGCGAACGAACCTCGTGCTCCGCGAACCTATGTTGCAGGTTCACGGAACTCAGTGTGGATGCTCTATTAGGAATTTCTACTTGTTCCCCTGAGTAGGTACCCACCTCACCTATGTAACGTTACCTATACTACCTACGTGTCTCATAAGATGACGGGTGTAAAGAAAGAATAGAAAAGAAGGACGTAATGACTAATTAAAGCAGGCAGGATGATGATGATGGATGTAATGTAACGTACTTAAACTATATGTCATTAGGCATGTAATTTGTTTTTTTTTTCGTTACTGGTAATTCAGACAAATTCTTTCTGTCAACTAAAAAAGTCTTT
The DNA here is from genome assembly GCA_943789525.1 of Agriphila geniculea. Classification (NCBI taxonomy): domain Eukaryota; kingdom Metazoa; phylum Arthropoda; class Insecta; order Lepidoptera; family Crambidae; genus Agriphila; species Agriphila geniculea. Next base: position 7,635,417 of record OX038879.1, on the reverse strand, counting down.
GATGGTAGGAAAATTCGACGATTCAAAAGTCCTTAATTTTTAAATTCATTTAAATTATTTTGACTTTGAAATTAACTCCTTTGACATCATAATTTATGTGTTCGCTCGTGTCAGGTGCACTTGCGTGAAGGTTACGGCAAGCTGGTGCACCTGTACTGCGCCCTGCTGGTGTGCAAGCTGAAGTTCCACGCGCGCAACCCGCGGTTCCCGGGGAACATGCTGCTCACGGCCGACGAGCTCGACGCCATCGCGGAGAACGACGTCAACAACTAGTACGTACGGCAGGCTGATTATCTAATTAAAAACCACCTAGCGACCGGATTCGGTTCACAGATGAATGAGATACATTACTACTTTTCTTTGGTTTGTTTTTTTTTCACCCCAAAAAGAAGTAGCAATGTATCACATTCATCTGTCACATGAGACCGGCCGCTAGGTGGTTTCTAATTAGATAGTCAGCCTGCGGATTATTACAACTAGCTCATAGGAAAATGTGAATGTGGGGTCGATATAGAAGAGTTTTGAAAATGCTTTGCGTGGTATACCTACACATATTTAAGTCTAAATAATTGGTAAGCTACATAGTACTCCAAATTTTGAGATTGGTGTACTATGGGCAACAGAGTCGTTTAACCAGTTAGCAACAAAATTCGTGTGCGCGCGAATCGCCCTTGTACGAACTAACCGTATGTTGTGACGGCGCAGCGTGCAAGCGATTTTAACCTTAGGAATGGTTAAGCGAGACGCTATCGCCCATTATACGCATACTATTTTGTCTTTCACAATTTATTATAAACTCTAACTAGATGTTTAGTTTGAAGCTGCCATTGCTTTTAATAACAGTTTTCCAAAAATTATCCTCTCTACAGTTTCCAACTTTGCGTCGAGCTGTTCGATTACATGGAAGACATCCTCAACTTACAAGCGTCAGGTAACGTAACGATTCGTTTATATTTTATCATGTTAATTTATAGGAAAGTAAAGATATTACCGATGAATATTTGTGTGCAGTGTTCGATAGCCTGGGCAACGCCCGCGCTAACTCGATGACGGCGAGCGGGCAGTGCCGGCTGGCGGCGCTGATCCCGTGCGCGCAGGACGCGTCGCAGATATACGACTGCAACGTACGACTGCTGTTCCGACTGCACGCGTCGCTGCCGGCCGACACGCTCGCGGGACATAGGGAGAGGTAACACATGATGATGGTATGAGGTATGATGGTGTGATGGTATGAGGTAACACATGATGCTGTTCCGACTGCACGCGTCGCTGCCGGCCGACACGCTCGCGGGACATAGGGAGAGGTAACACATGATGATGGTATGAGGTATGATGGTGTGATGGTATGAGGTAACACATGATGCTGTTCCGACTGCACGCGTCGCTGCCGGCCGACACGCTCGCGGGACATAGGGAGAGGTAACACATGATGATGGTATGAGGTATGATGGTGTGATGGTATGAGGTAACACATGATGCTGTTCCGACTGCACGCGTCGCTGCCGGCCGACACGCTCGCGGGACATAGGGAGAGGTAACACATGATGATGGTATGAGGTATGATGGTGTGATGGTATGAGGTAACACATGATGCTGTTCCGACTGCACGCGTCGCTGCCGGCCGACACGCTCGCGGGACATAGGGAGAGGTAACACATGATGATGGTATGAGGTATGATGGTGTGATGGTATGAGGTAACACATGATGCTGTTCCGACTGCACGCGTCGCTGCCGGTGCTTCTGTGAAAAACTATCAAAAAAGAAGACTCACTATTACTGAGTGCATAATAGCATAATAAATAATAAAAATCGGAGAATCTTAGGCCCACCACATACAGACGGAATTTTGATTCGGAAATCCCAAACGGAATCATTCCGAACGCAGCAAATCCATACAAATCTATGGATCTACCACATAGATGCGGTAATTTTCCGTTCGAAATTTTCATACATCATCGATATTCCATTTCGGAATTCCGGATCAGATTATGTCTGTATGTGGCGGGCCTTACTGTATTCTATCGTCTGTTGACACAAGCTTCTATGGCCCGCCTCCTGATTTTGTACAGTACGACGCAAACATCTTGAGATCGGGTGGAATGCGTATTTTGGGTATGCGTAGCGGTGAGGTACGCGGGCGGCGGGACAGGATTGCGCGCTAATGGTCGCTCATAAGTGCACATGTGCGAACTTATCCCACTCCGTCGTGTAACTTTGTTGCAATCAATTCTGACGGAAATCGCAGTTACATTGCTGCTTTAGTAAGAACCAATGTGACAACTATCTTACTTAAAGCAGCAATGTAACTTCGGTTTCAATCGATTTCAATTGTGAATGGCAACAGAGTTACGTAATCAGCGGGCTGCTCAATGTCTGTAACAGCCCAAAACTCAAAATGGGCTCCATTGTTTTAATTCATTGTATTATACTAGCTAGTAAACTGTTGAGTATATTTTTAAGCATTTTTCTGTTCTGTAGATTCCGACAACAATTCAAAAAGCTGAGTTCCTTCTACAAACACGCAAGCAGTTTACAATACTACAGAAATCTACTGACCCTGCCAGTTTTGCCATCTAATCCACCGAATTTCCTTTTACAGGTAATACTTTTGTCTCTAAGATTTTTTGAACTATTATTATATAATAATGCAGTTATTCCGATCTGTTACCCCAAAAGTGAGTACCCTGAGATGAATTCTAGGAAACGTATATTTGAGAATTCACCCTTAGTTAGGGAGGAAGCTAGCATAGGCAGAATTTTCGGACATAGGTTTTCCAGAAGTCACCTCAGGGTGGATTCTTCGGGGTAACAATCGGAATAACTATAATAATGTAGTTTTTGTAAAACAATGAGGATCAGTAACAGGTTTGAATCCTATAGTTTTATTGATGTAATATAAAAATATATTCATAGTTATAAAATCGAGTGAAAGATTTTTTGAAATGCGTTTGGAAATGGTTGAGTTATAAGGGTTTGAAGGAAATGCCAAGCTTAAGACAATATGTGCTTTATTACGTACGTCGTAAGGTTCGCGTACGTCGTGGATGATGTCATACATAAGGAGCATAAGGACCCCCAAAATAATAGTGTTCTATAACTTCGCAGGTTTAAGAGATATCTAAAAAATTACTTCACAGTTAATCATGTGGTGGCATAAGCTTTCTGATGAGCCACTAAACAATAATCGTACCAATCCTCATTAGAATGTTCGTTTCAGAGTGAATTCGGCACATACGTGACGCCAGTGGTTTCAATACCAGATCCTCAGCCCGACGAGGTGGACTCTGTCGGAGCTCTGATCGACACATCGGACACCATCAGCCAAGTGAGGGAACTTTCAAAATAACATCAAGTACAGTACGAGGCCTATATTTTGAAATTTTTTCGACGGGGTGAGGGGATAAGTAATAAGTTCGCGCATGTGCTCTTGTGAGCGACCAATAGCGCGCGCCCCTCTTCCGCCGCCCGCGCCCCTCACCGCTACGCATATTTAAAATACGCGTTCCGCGCAATCCCAACCCGATTTTAAGATATTTGCCTCGTACTGCATTTGTGAACAAATTTAAAAAATACTGTCTTCTGCTACAACCTTCTAAAAGCTTACCTGAAGAAAACTTATTTGGAGAAAGCAAATATGTTCTTAGTGTGTGTACTGCGTATCCGATGCTTTAGTAATAGCCACAAAAAATATTTATAATGTTAAACTTGTTTCTCATTTGTAAACTTCGTACAATGCGAAAGTCAAAAACGAATATTTCCCGTATTAGTAAATGTTAATGTAATCTCTAACTTCAATAAAATAAATGGCACCGATATCAATATGTGTTAATAAAACACGAATCAGCTAAGTACATATGTAGCCAGGATAATTCTAGATTTTTTGCTACTTATCAGTTTGTAGCGGCATCTACCTACGACGCCGCACATACCAACACACGGTTGCAACAAGATTCATAACCGGTGTTACTAGATGGCGCTAGTGTCGAATAAACACAAAGATTAGTAAGGAATAGCACCTCGTAGTATGGAGACAATATGGAGAAACCTACATCTCGCTATCGGAGTTTTCTCAGCCGTCAAACTATATACAACTTCCAGGCGGCCAAATATATAATCCAAGCTTCCAAATATATATACAACTTCCAGCGGTTGGACCGCGGTCCCCGGGCAAATACCACCCAGCCCGGAGGAAGATCTTCCACTTTGGCCTTCCTACTAGTGGCTACCCTCACTCCATACTATCTACCTACATTCCTACAAGTTTTTTTAGATTATCTCCTAATTTACTGTATAGCACTCGTAATCGTAATGCATCATTGGGTGTATTCCAACACACTCATCGCCGAGTCATCGATCGCGATAGAGTACATTTTAACCATGGAGAGTAATTAAATGAAACATTAAAACTAATTTCCTTCCATGGTAAAAATGTTTACTGTGGTGAATAATGACTCAGCGATTGGTTTGTTGGAATGCATCTATTACAATCCGATGGCTTTAGGCGACGACCCCGGAGCACCTGGAGGCGTTCGAGAGCCGCGCCACGCCGTCGCCGCAGCCCGACCCCGTCGTGGAGCGCGACCGCCTCATTGACCACCTGCAGAACGAACTACGAAGAATGAGGTAATTGCTGCTTATAATACCAGTGCAGATTCCGGCAAACATTTTGACGCTCTTTCGACGGAGTGGGGATAAGTTCGCACATGAGCCCTTGCGAGCGACCAATATAGCGCGCGCCCCTCTCCGCCGCCCGCGTACCTCACCGCTGCGCATACCCAAAATACGCGTTCTGCGTAATCCCCACCCGATTTCAAGATATTTGCCGGCTACTATATCTGCAAGCTGATTATCTAATTAGGAACTATTTAGCGACCAGTAATAATTACGTAAACGTCGCTGTCAAACCCTTTGAAAGAAGAAATCGCGAATTCGTCGCGGTCAATCGGCTAATCGAAAAATCGAAATTCGTCTCAGTTACTGAGTTTGATGATACGAATTTTGGAGCATTTCCTTGCACAATAACTTGGTAACCGCGACGCACCGCGATTAATTCGCGATTTCTTCTGTCAAACGGTTTGACAGCGCCGATTCCGTAATTATTACTGGTCGCTAAATTGTTTGCTTGCCGATGTGTTGTGAAATATTTACTGGACATAACGATGTCGTCTAAATACCCAAAACTACAATTTTGTGTAAAATTCGTACTATATCCAGTTAAATTGCAGATTTATTAATTGACGGTTTGATATTATTTAGCGAAATATCAGAATTTTGACGTTTCTGGCGTTAACTCATGAATTTTAATTTTCTATCATTGATTTGTAAAACGTTTTGTTCAGATTATTTATTTTTGTTAACACTCAGTATTGGCATGTCCTATCAGGTCTGAGGTTACAACAAGAGTTGAAGAGAGGAACAACATTATGGGCGCGATGCGGGAACTCTCGACAAGACTAGAATCACAGCTTCACGCCGTTAAGGTGCGTTAGCTAACGATGTGCATAAAAAATATATACAAGGGTGGTTTGACAAGTCCATGATTTTGTGAAGAAGAAACACCTTTTTTCGACAAAAATTTGTTTTATTTCTCTACATAATATTTTTGTAGCTCTGCGTATTCAGTCCAGCGAAGTTCCTACCTCTTTAACCAATTATTTTTTTCTTTCATCGCCTGAAAACTGTGGTAACTGAAATGAGGGCCCATTTCAGACACCACCTTTTGGCTTAATGAAAATCTTTGCCCGACAAGACATTTATTCATGTTTGGTAGGAGAAAAAATCTCTGTGGGCTAAATTTAGAGAATAGGAAGGATTCGCATCTTCATTCGATGAGTTTTGTCATGTCATGAGTGCTGCTGATTTGATTAAGAAAAGTTAGAGGTTGCTTGAGCTATATTATTATTATATTATTATTATTAGCTTTTTGTTGCACAAAAGTAATAATCTTATGCCGAATTTGAAAAAAAATTGTGTAAAGATTCCTAAGGAGTTTCTTTTTAAAATACAAAAATAAATTATGAAAAAAAGTATTTCTTCTTTTCAAAGTCATGGACTTATTAAACCGCCCTCGTATGGATGAAATTGTTATAATATCTACACAAAATAACTTCTCATTTTTCAGTTTTTAATAATTCGTCAATATTTAATATTGTGTGAAAAGTGACAATCAGAGGCGTTATTTACGTACACAACTTAGAAACAAAAGTTGTAATTATACTGTTCATTAATTATCATCTTAGTTCATTTTGTAATAATTTGACCTTTCTTACAGACAGAGTTAGAGCGAGAGAGGAACAAGTCACAAATGTTGTCTGCACAAACGCCAGAGATAAAACGTGGGTATCACAACAAAAAAATAAAATTACTACTTATTTTATTTGTTTTCGGAAGTATAATAAAAAAATGTTTACAGAAAAGCTTACCGAAACCGAAGAAAAAGCCAAAGTAACAGATGAAAAGTTCCAGAAACTCAAAGGGGCATACACACAGCTGCGAGAAGAACACATACATCTAATAAGACAGGTAATCTAGAACAGCAATATAGTATTAAATAAACATCTAACAACAATATCGATATACTTATATCACAATACTGGCAAACTAATTTAAAAAAATACCTTTTCAAAGCATTTAAATTATATTTCATTAAAAATGTATCTACAAATTGTTACTTTTGTACCTTGATCATTTATTGATGTTGGTTTTGTATTTGTTTTCCATAGAAAGCTGAAGTCGATAAATTAACAGCCAATTTACGAGCTGCGTCCGCGCAACACGAAAGCGCAAAAGTAGCTTTACAGCAACAGCTTAACGATAGGATGAAGTAAGTACATATTTCCATAACATTGTCGTTGAAACTCTTTTAAGAAATACAAAACTCACGTGTTTTTCAGAGACGTTGAATTGTTGCAACAAAGCGCATCCTCTAGCGAAGAGGTCGAAGCTTATAAAAGTGAATTATTAAGTTTACGAGTAGAATTAGAGAATTCCAGACAAAAAGAAACCGAATTGGAAACTTTACGAGCATCTATGGAAGCATTAGAAATAGAACACAATACTGCCAAGGCTGAACAAGAAGAAAAACTAAATACGATAGCCAGTGAATTAAAAGAGACTAAAGAAGTTTTAGAACAGATGAAAACAGAGAAAGATGAACGAGAAAGGGAATTGAGCAAAGTAAAAGAAGAATTAATAAGTCTGCGGGAGAAAAGTGGAGATGAATACAACAAAGTAGTAGCAGAAAAGGAAGCGGCACTGCGGCAAGTCGAGGAGTTAACACAGCAAAATCAACAAGAGAAAGAGGTCAGTAAATCTCTAGGTTTACGAATGTTATTAAATGGTTAACAAGGTTGATGTAACTTAATAATTTTAACCAACTCGTTTCATTGTGACATTCTAAAAAGCATGAAATACTAACAGGACTGTCTTGCATGTTTCGTTTGCTAGCTTGTATGCATTAGTGATGCAAATCAAAGATTCTTACATTAGTTGTTTTTTGTACTTTTATCATATATGATACATGTACAAAAAACTACTTATAAGTATTTCATAATTTATGTTATGTATTCATACAGTTTTAATCCCATTAGGAACAAATGCTTTCCACTAACAAGTTTCGTTCAGAGTTAGAAGCCTTACAACGTAGATTAATCGACGCAGAATCAGAATTTTCTCATCAGTCTGAAATTATCAAAGAAAGCATGCAGTTGAAAAATAAAGAATTAGAAAATGCTGTCAATTTGAAAAATATAAAAATAGAAGAAACTTCAAGCAAACTTGTTGCAGTACATGCAGAAATGGAAATGTCTAAGAAAGATTACGAAGAGAAGTTATTTCAGCAGAATGCTGAAATCAAAAGTCTTTCGGAAAAGATTGATAATTTAAATGAATGTAACGAAAGTATGTCACTTAATTTAGTTGAAGAACGGAATAAATTGCAGAGTGAGCTAAATGAAGCTACTAAAAAAATTGATGCTCTAGAAAAAGACCTAACAGACAAAAGTAGCGCAGTAGATAAATATGAAATGTTATTGTCTGAAATTAAAGTTGCAAACAAAAGTGTAATGGAAGTATTAGAAAAAAATAAAAATGAGGAAATATCAAAGTTACAAAATGCCTTATGTATCAAAGACGAAGAGAAGGCAGCGCTTGAAGCTCAAATCCTAGAAAAAAACAAAGAAGTTGAGGAACTTCTATGTAATTCAAAAGATACCATATCTACATTAGAGAATGAAAAGACAGAATACGATGTGCAACTTAAGGAGAAGACTATGGAAATCACAATATTAGATGAAAAGTTAAAGAATGTTATTCAATGTAAAGATGAAATAATAGAAAACTTAAAAAATATCGTTGCGGAAAAAGATAGCCAGGTTATTGCACTTAATATTGAAATGACTAAACTATCAGAAAACGTTTTAAAATTAAATGAAGAGCTAAATGAATCCCAAGCTGAATTAGAAATAGGTAAAAATGAGTTTTTAACATTGAAAGAGGAACATGACCTTATTGTTCAACGAAATGAAACTAATTTGATTTTTAAAAATCAAGAGTTGAGAGAACTTAACGAGAAAATTTCCGAACTTATTCGTGATAAAGAAGAATTAACATTAGAGAAAGAAACAATGTCAAATGAGTTTAATTTACAAATGCAGGTTAGTTTGCATTTTCGTTTTGTGTCGTCTTTTTTAAATGTTCATTAATTTCATGGAAGTGTTTTTATTAGGTATACGAAAAAGATCTTAAAGAGAAAGAAGTATCTATTGACAAATTGCGAACTGATTGTCAGACGACACTGGCTGAGAAGGAAGAAATCAAAAATAGCCTGATATCTGAAATTGAGAAATTGAAACTTGAGTATGAAAACTATAAAATTGAAAAAGAAAACGAAATATCGAGTTTGTGTGAAAATATCGAAAAGCAGAAATCTACTTTTGATCTTCAAATAAACAAAATGAATGTTGATTTAGCAGAAAGTCATAAAAATGTTGACAATTTGAAAGCTGCATTGGATGAAATGCAGACTTTAAAATCAAAAGAAAAAGAAGAAATGGAACAGGTCCTTTTGGAAAAAGAAAAAGATAAACAGGTTAGGCCTACAATGTTCAAAGTGAAAGTCCATTCAATGATTGTTTTCTAATCATCATAATAATCATACCATATATGTGGTGATGGTGCTAATTTAGTGTACCTAATTACATACTGCGTCTGTGTTACGTTGGTGAAGTACTACTTAATTTTGATTGACTTTAAAATTTTATGCCGAATTAAAATGCCTATAGATCCATTTCAAATTATAATGTAGATTTTCATTTGTTATTTCTATATCGTCTATCTGCTCTGGAATCGAAAAGGACAAATTAAGTTTTTTTTATTTTAGAATATGCTTTTGAGTATGAACGTTATTCTAATTGCATGTTTAATTTTTCCTTTCCTTCCTACCTGTGCTACCTCTGCGGCTTGAATCTGCATCTCTGAAACTGCAACTCTACAATATTCTGCATGCTCTCCTGGATTTCTGTCGGACTGTAACGGATCTGACTTGTCGTTAAGTATACCTATCTTATTATCTTCATACTTTAATGCGTGGGCGCTTAGATGTTGCAAGCTAAATTAGATGTTTCTGACAATAAGCGATTGAACGCCGAATCTGAATTGCAGGATTTACTGCAACATAGTACAGTTCTCGAAGCAGATTTAGCAACACTCAAAATTCAACTTGAGGAGACCAAGAGAGAATTAGAGAAACGTAAGTTTTATTTTTTTCGCGTGTCTGTCATGATTTAGTTAATGAATAGTTGATAAAGTTGCAAAGTGCGATGTAAAATTTATGGCGGCTGTGAAGTTAGGCGCATATCGCTGCACAATTTAGGTGACAGTCTCTGCCCCCTTAGTATGACCACCGAAACGCGATATGATATTATTGACTTAGCACATTTAAGTGTCAAAAGACAATGGATTTTGACAGTTGAGTATCGATAAAAAACTATAACACGCAATATATAAGGTCCTTCTTAAATAGTGCACATAATTTTAAGGGGTCAATGTACTCATGCATACAAACAACTTTTACTATGGGACCAACATTGAAATCGCGAAAAAAAAATCTGCTGTTCCATACATTTTGATCTATTCGATTTTAAATTTTCTATAGAACAGCTGATTTTTTTTTTGCGATTTCAATGTTGGTCCCATAGTAAAAGTTGTTTGTATGCACGAGTACATTGACCCCTTAAAATTATGTGCACTATTTAAGAAGGACCTTATATATCGCGTTTCGGTGGTCATGCTAGGGGGGCTATGTGATTTAGGTGACGATTCACACATGTCCTCGCTCACCTCGATCTGTGCAAGCTCAACGGCAACAAATCATGGTACGAAAATCTTAAGCTTGCGACCGGACTATACATCGGCTCGTACTATAGAATCAAACTCAAATCTCAGCTTGAGTACAGTTAGAAAGGGATGGTGCTATATGCGATGAGTAGCAACATCCCTTTCTAACTGTAGTAGAGCAGAGATTTGAGTTTGATTCTATAATACGAGCCATTAAAATGATATTAACTTCACGACCGATCGTGTTGTATGCGATGTCGTTTAATATTCTTTATCCCCGGCGCAGAGAGTGTGCGTGTGGTAAAATCAGCGGGCGAGGCAGCCGCGGAGGTGACGGCGGACGCGCGCGCCGAGCTGGAGGGCGGGCGCGCCGACGACCGCGCCGCCGCCGCCCTCGCCGCCGCCGCGCTAAGGGAACTCGCCGCGCTCACGCAGGTACTGTACATTTCTAAAAATTCACAAAATTTAAAAAAATATGAAAATTAAGAAACAATTTCGAGGTTTGACATGCTGGAAAAAAAATTTTTCATAGAATATGTTATGAAATATGGGTGACAAATTAAAGGGCTTATCATAAAAATGACAAAAATATATATCATAACCATAATTTACAACGTATTAAAAAAACCCCTTATGCCGAATATGGTAGATGGGACCATCAAACTGAACAACTTTTACTATAACCAACTCTGAAAAAAAATCTGCTGTTTCATACATTTTAATTTTTTCCCTATTAATTTTTGTATGAAACAGATTTTTTTTCGCGATTTCAGAGTTTGTCCCACAGTAAATGTTGTTTAGTTTGGCCACACACAGACGGAATCCCGTTACGGAATTCCGTACATACGTGATTCCGAACGCAGCAACTGCATACAAAATCTATGGGCCTGCCACACACATGCAGGATTTTTCCGTACGGAATCTTCATACATTGTCGAAATTCCGTTCGGAATTCCGAATCGGGATTCCGTCTGTATGTGACCGGCCTTAGTTTTATGGTCCCTATCAACCATATTATGGGGATTAGGGGTACTTTTGTAACACGTATTGTAACTAAAAAGATATAAAAATAAAACCTCCCTGCATCAAAGGCAAGTCAACTGAAAATATGGAAACAAATTTAAATATTAAAGGCAACATAATAACATACAGTCGGAGGCATATAATTCAAATCATTCATAGTGTAACTTTTTCATGTTTATTATATTATTACGCATGTTTTGCAACCGTTTTTCGACCTTGGCGTTATTGTTCCATAGGATGTTTAATTTGTGCGTTTATTTTCACGTAGGTGAAGGGCAACGAGGAGACGGTAGTTCGGTCTGCGTTGCTGGCGGCGCACAACGCCGCGCTACTGTCCGCGCAGCTCACGGAGCTCTCAAACACATCCACTGACTTTGAGCTTTCCGAGAGTGAGTATGAGTTTAAATGTTCAACCAAATGGGTGTTCCTAAAATACGAGTAATGCCGAAGATGGTAGATAACTGGAGGCCTACCGCCCAAGTGTCGTCGACTTCGCCGTCAGTTGCATTTGACAGATGGATGAGATACATTGCTTCGTCTTTTTACCCGACTGCAAGAGGGTTATGTTTTTCGCGCGTATCTTGTAAGTTTGTATGTAATATTCTTTATTACCTCATATCTTTCAAACGGCTAAACAGATTTCCATGATTAACATATCGTTAGATTTGTCTCGTCCGCCCAAGTGTTCTTAAGAAAGTGGCGTTATAAAAAAACCAACATGGCGGCTGCACGGTGCTATTATACGTAGTGGAAAAAAAATTTTTTTTTAGATTACTGCAATATGGGTGTCAAATTAAAGGTCTCATTAAAAGGATTTCAAAAAGGTATATCATGATTGTAATAAATAATAACTAAAAAGAAATAAATAAAAAAATAAATTTAAAAAAATTAAAAACCCTCCTGCATAAAAAGACAAGTCAACTGAAAAGATGGAAACAAGATTTAATATTAAAGGCAACATTATAACATGCAGTCGGAGGCATATAACTCAAATCATTCATAATGTCTCTTTATGCATGCCTCCGACTGCATGTTATAATGTTGCCATTAATATTAAATCTTGTTTCCATCTTTTCAGTTGACTTGTCTTTTTATGCAGGAGGGTTTTTAATTACCCGACTGCAAGAGGGTTATGTTTTTCGCGCGTATCTTGTAAGTTTGTATGTAATATTCTTTATTACCTCATATCTTTCAAACGGCCAAACAGATTTCCATGATTACCATATCGTTAGATTTGTCTCGTCCGCCCAAGTGTTCTTATGAAGGTGGCGTTAAAAAAAAACCAACATGGCGGCTGTACGGTGCTATTATACGTAGTGGAAAAAAATTTTTTTTTAGAATACTGCAATATGGGTGTCAAATTAAAGGGCTTATTATAAGGATTTCAAAAAGGTATATCACATAAATAATAACTAAAAATAAATAAATAAAAAAATAAATTTAATAAAATTAAAAACCCGCCTGCCTAAAAAGACAAGTCAACTGAAAAGATGGAAACAAGATTATTGGTACAAATAAACACTTACCAAAGATAAGTAGCAATGTATTATGTCTGTCTGTCTCTGTCAAATGAAGCCGACGGCGAAGTGGATGACACTTGGGCCACGGTAAAGAAATGTATCAGTATTCTTACTCGGCCATGTCCTTGAAAAAACTATCGAGTGCCGCGCGGTACATCAACACGCGCTAAGGCCGCCCGGCTACAGTATTTTATTTTCATACTAGCGGCCGCCCGCGACTTCGTCTGCGTGAAGAGTTTTTTTGCTATCCCTCGGGAACTATATGTTTTTTTCTGGATGAAAGGTACCCTATGTCCTTTTCTGTACCCCTGACAACGTATATACGAAATTTCATGATGATCGGGTCAGTAGTTAGGACGTGAAGGCGTAACAAACAAATAAACAAACGGACTTTCGCATTTATAATATTAGTAAGGATAAGTACTTTCGTATCTCTTTGGTTTTGTACGTAATATTTTATAATCCATATTATAGGGTTTGCCTTCGCCGAAAAAAACAATTTCTAAGCAATAAAATACCTAGGTTAACAAAACTATATTGTGAAAACGGAAAAATAAAAAAGCTAAATATAGATAATAATAAATAAAAAAATAAAGATGGTCCCTATAGATATAGGGAATATGGGTAGATACCAGGGTTGCCAGGCCTTTTTCAAACAAATACCGAACAGTGAGCAAAAAAACAACATTGCCTACGCGCCTCCCCCCCCCCTCTCCTCGCGTCATAACATTGATATGAAATTCATGTACTTAAATGTTGACATTTCCTTCTATTTTTGTTCATTTTAACGAAGTCCTTAATAATGAAACCAAATGTGTTTGCAAAACACAAACAAATCAACAAAAGAAGCCATTAAAATTTAGTGTTAACATGCAAACTAATAATAACGTGAAAGAGATGGAAAACGTCATGCACGACTCGCAATCCCCAAAATGGCTCGAAAACAGTGAGGCGTGCCCGAAGCGGCAACATCGATGCCGATTGCGTCAAATCTGACAGTTGAATCGTAACCAGAAAAAAATACCGAACCGCCCATACTTCGGTATTTTTGTCATACCGAACACCGAACTCAGTGCTTAAATACCGAACGGTTCGGTAAAATACCGAACACCTGGCAACCCTGGTAAATACCCATATTTGGCATTACTCGTATTTTTGTAACACGTTGTATACAACTACGTTTACGGTCAGAATAGGTTTCTAATGCTACGGCTCCACCTGCGTCTTAACGCATAGCTTAAAGCGTTAATCTAGGCGTGACGCAGATGTGGCCAAGACTTAACGTCGGTCGGTCGTTAATTTACAAACGACATTACAAATGTCACTAAACGTTAAGCGATCTTCTTTAGCGGCGTTAAAACCTTAATGTAGCCAACACGCATTTTTAACGCTTTAATTAAGCGTAGTTGGACGTTATCACTAACGTTAACGTTAACGCAGGTCATAGTAGAAACAAATAAGTAGACCAACTCGAGCCTAGAGCGAGCGATAATAGCCTAAACACGTAGGGCTGTCGCTAGTTTATTAAATCGTCAAAAATGAATAGTCAATCTATACAAAACAATTTTTCCCTTGTAGGTAAGCATCAGGGATCTATAATATTTATTTTTTATTATTTTTTGTACAGTCAGCAACGGAAATTCTTGAACATAATTTGGTTAAATTTTTCCTAATCATGATTAAGTGCCATAAATTACTGATGAAGCTAAATTACAAAATATCTTATCTCTTATCTAAAAGTTAAGGGGTGACTACTATTACTATTGCCCAGCCCAAACCACTGTACCTAGAGACTTGAAATTTTGTACATATATATTTTATACAGTGCAAACACCCACTAAGAAGGTTTTTTTGGAAATTCCGCCCCTAAAGGGTTGAAATGGGGGTACAAAGTTTGTATGGAAAAAAATAAATAAATAGACATTTCAACTTGAAACTTCGTAGCAGTACTTCTAAAAACAAATAAGCAAACACGTGTTTCGTGGTTTTTCGAGACTCAACTCTTTAGGGGGTTAATAGGTTAAAAAGCCCAACTCGATATGTGTGTCATTATCGAGGTTTTATGGGATGTTGATTGCGCAAATGACATTTATTCTTAAGCGTTAGTCATTATTCAACCCCTAAAGTGGTTAATGGGGTTCAAACTTTGTATGGAAAAAATATAAAATAGACATTACGACTTAAAACTTCGTAGGAGTACTTCTTTAAACAAATGATCAAACATGTATTTCTGAAAATCGAACCCTTAAGGGGTAAATGGGGTAAAAAGCCCAAACTCGATACGGATGTCGTTATTGAAGATGTTGATTGCGAAAATAGCATTTATTTTTAAGTCCAACATAGTAGCTATGTTTCAATCCCTAAAGGGGTAAAATGGGGATCATGTTTTGTATGAAAAAATAATATTAAATAGACATTTTGACTTGAAACTTCGTAGGAGTACTTATAAAAACTAACTACTTTTAAAAGCAAACACGTATTTTGTGATTTTTCGATACTTAACCCCTTAGGGGTAGATGGGGTAAATAAACCCTTAGAATAGAATATAATTTATTTGCATTTGATTAGGGTACACTGGAGGTCTTTAAAAGACCTGCCTATTCAACCATTAAAAATAGCATACTTACAAACATTACTTTAAATTAAAATTAACAAGTACTTATACTTTATTTCCATAAAACGGTATTTATATTGTGTCACATCCAACACGGTGGCCATGATTCAACCCCTAAAAGAGTGAAATGGGAAAAAAGGGGGCTTATTTTGTATGTTTTTTTTTTATTAAAAGACATTTCGACTTGAAACTTCGTAAGAGTACTTATTGGGGCTCGTGTCCAATTTCCCGGAATGCAATACTCAGGGTGAGGTAGGTCAATGTAAAAGATGTAGTACCGTACGCTCTGAAGGTGTTTATTGCACTAAAATATATAATGTAAAATCGTAACGTTACCGCGCGACAATGACCGCGTGGTCAGCAACTTATTTAGGTTAGTAAGTAAAGTACCTAATGTACTGCTCGTACAGTACTTTTAAAAACTACGCAAAAACGCGTATTTCGTGATTTTCTGAAAATGTTTAGGTTTATTTACCCACTAATCCCCAACACCTTGGGGGTTAGTGGGCAAATAAACCTAAAAATCGATATGGATGTACTTAAAACGTTTTATGGGATGTTTAATGCGAATATGGCATTTATTTTGAAGTCCAACACGGTGCCATGATTCAACCCCTGAAGGGATGAAATGGGATTCATATTTTGTATGGAAAAATAATATTCAATAGACATTTCGACTTAAAACTTCATATGAGTACTTCTAAAAACAAATAAGCAAGCAAACAAATCGATATGGATGTCGATATTGGGGTTTTATGGGATGTTTATTGCGAAAATGGAATTTATTTTAGGGTCCAACACTACACGGTGGACATTATTCAACACCTAAAAACTGAAACGGGGGTTCAATTTTTTTATGGAAAAATAATACGGGAACGGGAGCAGGAATGAGAATGAGAACGGGAACGGGAACTATTAATATTATAAATGTGAAAATTTAATGTTTGGATGTTTGTTATTCAATCACGTAAAACCGGCTGAAAGGATTTGGAATAGCTAGCACACAGATAGGTTACAGCCTGTGGTAAAACATGGATACTTTTTATCTCGGTCATAGCGGATTTCCCGAATGTCTACGCGGACGAAGTCGCGGGCAAAAACTAGTCATCGATAAATTTTATCAGTGTGTGCGTGCGACGACGCATACGTACGACCGCGCTCACACACAGACCGCGTTCGGGCGTATAATGAGTAAGATGACTTACTTGTTTTACTATACGCAGGTGGAGCAGTAGCATTCTGCGGGTCTATCGGCTAAAATTAATATTATAAACTGAATGTAATCTTTGATTAGACAGATGGATGTGATACATTGCTACTTCTTTTTGGCACAAATAAAAACTTACCAAAGAAAACCGGCCAAGTGCGTGTCGGGCCACGCGCCGTAGAGTTCCGTAGTTACCTTATACCATACCATATTTAATACCACTATCATTTTTTGTCTGCAAAAATAACTTTGTTTTTCACAGTGTTGTATGAATTACAAAGTTATATTTGTGGTTATGGAAAATGTGCTATATCTCGAAAACTAATTACTATATCTCGTTCAAACCAATTTTCGTTAAAAGTGTTTATTAAGATCTACAGCATATATATTTTTTAAGATTTTTCACTCTCTTATTTCAAAAGTTAAAGGGGGGGGGGGGGGGGGCACATTTTACCACTTTGGCGGTGTATATCTTTCAAACGGTTGACTTTGAGAAAAAAATGCCTTAGAAACCTCAATGTCATTGTTAAAGACATTGGTTTGAAGATAAAAAAAAATTCAGTTTCAGTTCCATGTATGGGGAGCCCCCCCTTAATTTTTTATTTTTTTATTTTTGTGTTAAAATCGTTAAGCGGTTAACAGAATACATCTATCTACCAAGTTTCAATTGTGTAATATTAATACTTTAGGAATAAAGTGGCTGTGACATACGGACGGACAGACGGACAGACAGACAGACATGACGAATCTATAAGGATTCCGTTCTTTTGCCATTTAGGCTACGGAACCCTTAAAAGTAGCATTGTATCACATCCATCTGTCAAATCAAAGCTTACATTAACTTCATTATTTTTAGTCAATAGACGCAGCAGGCCCCACTTTTCATCATAATCCCGCTTACATTTGCATTAACGCATCATTTGATGTTTGTAAATTTTAATGTTCCCGTCCGTACACACCACTACAGTAGGAAATATGCATCAATTTTGTGAACCGCACTATGCATACGTGCACGTACACGCAAGCGGTTTACCCAGTGTGCGTCTATGCGTACGCATCCGGTGGGTTGCGGCCTATAATTTTTTATGTGCTTATTTATAAATAGGTTACTGTATAAACACAAAACTTACAGAACTGAACGCCGAAAGCCGCACAATGTTAGCAGCGACTAATACCTGCATGGAGAGTATAAGGACGGGTTCTATCTCCAGTGCAACGTGCACAGAAGCGTGCGAGCGAGTACAGGCGGCCGCAAGAGCCGTCGCCGCCGCGAGACGCAGCCGCGACGGGCCTAGCGTCGACGACGAACTCGCAACTATGGACCAGGCTATTGAAGAAGCTGCCGCACAGATTGAGGTTAGTTTTTGTTGCAATAGTGACTATATTTCTCTATCCATAATTTGCACGGAAGCGTGCGAGCGAGTACAGGCGGTCCATCCCATTCACATAGACGGATGACTAGCGTTGATGACGACTTAAAAGAATAGCTTATTATTATATTAAGGCTCGGTTACGCTGGAACATTTGTCTCATGTCTTTTTCTTACATGTAAAGAGTAAGGAAAATAACCTCACTTCTGCACTTTTTCGATGTTTTTCATTGTTTTTTCATCATTATCATTATCACAATTATCTTTCTTAAATAAAAGTAATTGAAGTAACTTCATAGAACGTTAAAGTGTATTTTGATGTAAAATTCAATATGTTTCCGCTATTATTTACACCAAAAAGATGAACCTACGCAAGCGCTTTAGCTCGTCATGTGTTTTCTGTGATTACAACTTTACGTTTTCTATGAAAAAAATGAGACTTCCCACACCATGTTTTCTTATTACGGACCCTTAAAATGAGCAGAAAGCAAAGTTAGTATTAGTTAGACATGAAGATGCAATACAAAGTCTTCTAATTCTTCTTATTTTAGTTTGGCAATCTACTCTCCTCTTTAGGGAGTAATTTTTGCCAGTGTCAAGTGTTGAATAGTTCAGTAGTAGATTGTTTCAGTTTACGTTAAAATGCGAGTGCATCGCATTCCAAGTATATCAAGACAGTTGACTCGGTAAGATCAGCCGAGGTAGCCACCACTACAATAAAAGTCTAAACAAGATCACGCCTATTTCAATTATCCCACATATTGTTCAGTTGCGTAGACACTTGTACCACAAAACTGCACCAATTTTAAGACACAATATCCACTATGAATCAATTTGCGAATAATTAAAATAGTCACCGAGCCGAACTCGACAAAATGGCGTCAAAAACTCTCAATACAAAGTCTTTTCATTTGTACAGTCATTGCTCGCGGCGAGTCGCGCAGGTGATTCGGGCGTGAAGTTGGAAGTGAACGGCAAGATCCTGGACGCGTGCACGACGCTGATGGGCGCCGTGAAGGTGCTGGTGCAGGAGTCGCGCACGCTGCAGGCCGAGCTGGGCGACCACGCCGCGCGCCGCCACATGTACCGCAAGAACCCCCAGTGGTCCGAGGGGCTCATATCCGCCTCCAAGGCGGTCGTGTTCGCCGCCAAGCTGCTCGTGTGAGTACACCATTTATTAGCTTGTTGTTTCGGTTTTTGTTTTTATTGTTTTTTTTGTTGTTCTAATGCCTCGTCCAGATTCACGCCGAGAAGCCCCGAGAACACCCGAGAAACGTAAATGTGAATTTCTCGTTTTCGCTCTCGCTTGTTCTCCGTTTGTTGTCGGTTTTTTGCCCGCTTCAAAGGGTTTTTTCGGGGACGAAAGAGAACGAGACTTCTGGCGTAGAGTGTGGATACCTTCTCGGATATCTCGAGCGAACCTTCAGGGGGGGTTATTCACGATTGTCGGGAACCAGCTTTCCGAATTGACTCGGAAAGTCTATAGTCTTCGATCTTATTTTCTACCTTATGCTACCAATCTTTGTAAATGCATTGCGCTTTCCCGTCGGAAAGTGAATCGAATACCAGTCGAATGTATTTGTGAATAGCTATATTTTTTGTAATATCAGAGGGTACGGATTCGAATCGAATGCTTTCGAGTAGATTTCCGACAATCTTGAATAACAAGAGAACAACAAGAAGAATAATCAGGCCGAGATTTCTCGCGTGAGTCTGTATGGGATATAAAAACCGTCCTTCGAGCAAGATCGTTAAAGGTAGTGTCCGATTTTAGGACGTCAGCGGACGAGGCAGTAGGCACGGCGGGGCGGCTCGAGGGCGTGTCGGCGGCGGCGCACGAAGTAGCGGGCAGCACCGCGCAGTTGGTGGCCGCGTCCCGGTCGCGCGCGCCGCCGGCCAGCGCCGCGCTGCAGCGGCTGGGCGCCGCGTCGCGCGCCGTCGCCGCCGCCACCGCCGCGCTCGTGGCCGCCTCCAGGCACGCCGCCGCGCTGCGCAGCGACACCGGTGAGGCCACATGACCACTGTCGGATATGAAGAACGCGTTATAGTCGTACGATACGACGACGGTTGCTTTACCCCCTAGCATGACCACCGAAACGCGATATTAACTTACTGTACCGTCATTCGAAGCCTAAATAATGAGAGTGGCAACCCTGTTTTTCTATTCTGTGGCGGAAATAGTGTGTCAATTGACTAAAATTCACCCCCCCTTCCTGTCGTAGCCGGTTTTAGTTTTCAAATTCTCCACCAGGTGGCGAAGTTGTGCTGTTTAGCACGAAGCCATTTTTGAGTCATTTGGTGATTCGTTTTTCGATCTGTGCGGACGTTTCGCGAACAACTCGTAGTCGCGAATAAAAGTGTGTCGATACAACGTAATCAACAAGAAAACGTAAGTACTATTATAATAATCTTTCTATAACGGTGTTACCGTTTGGTTTTTTAGTTTGAATAATCTTTGTTTAACGGTTTTACTGTTTGGTTTTTAGTTGGATATGAATTCAAAAAGTTCAGATGATGATTGTTCCTCATCGTCAAATTCTTCTGAGGAATCCAATGCACCTCAGTCGGCACCTGCAAAATTGCACGCGCCAAAGAAAAGAAAAGCCGTTGTCCAATCTGAACCAAATAATGCTAAGCGATCTAAAAAATCCGAAAAATCGGCTGAGCTGCGCAAGCTCGCGGAGCAAGTTAATAATATTGAAAATTTGTTATCTCGTGGTATGCTTCCTCAATCAGCCTTTTATAATTGCCCGTACCCTGTGCCTTTACCAGTGAATAGTGACGATGAGGTCAGTCTTAATGTTAGTAATGAATTATTTTCCGATAACGAGTGCAATGATGAGTCTAAGTCTGTACAAATTGACTCTAGTGTTAACTTTTCTATCAACACAGTTTTAAAGGAACCGCCTCTTCCTAAATCATCTAAAGTTCATCTAGATTTATTGCAAAAAGTTCAACATTTTGATAATCCCGAGTGGCGTGACGTACGTTACTCGGAAGTTCAAAAAGCATATTCTACTACCCCCGGGTTTGTGGAACTTGAATGCAATGACGAAGTTAAACCTTTTGATAGGTTTTCAAATTTTTGTGTAACAGAGCGAAGTTACGCTGCCATAACACAAGCTCTGATGAATCAAAAAGACGCCGCGCAGGCTGGTTTTGAAGCACTTCTCAGTTGGACTTCAGCTCATCCGAAAGACTTATCTGCATCAACAATTAAAGATAAATTAAATGAGGTTTTTATTGAGGGTAGTTACAATAAAATATCAAACCACTTATTGCAACTCGCATGCGGCCACAGGGCCGATACAATCGAACAAAGACGAGACTGTATATTGAGATCTGTGAATGAGAATTCTTGCGATCCAAGTTACGTAATATTCCACCCACAAGTTCTTTTTTATTTAACAAAGATGCTTTTTCTAATGCAAAAGAAAAAGCCGGTGGTGTGAGCAAAGCTTTTTGGCCTATTCGTAATACATCTCAGAAATCGAGTTGGACAGTTGCGCAAGCTGGACCGTCAAATACAAAGACACCCGCGCAGGGTTTTCAATTTCAAGGTCCAAAGGGACCATATGGCAGGTTCCCGCAGAGCCAGCCCATACAAAACGTGTATTCATATGGGTATCAACCCTATTATGTCCCACCACCGGGAGGTCCGTCATTTACCAACTATTATCCCACGATTCCCACGCAGGGAAATAATTACCCGGTTCACTTAAACAGAAGGTTTGCGCAAAACCATTATAAACCGAGACCTGATTCTAGCAGAAACAATCAGCAAAGGTCTAACCTTGATGACAATGTTGGTAAAAGTCAATCAAAGCTGAATAATAAAAATTTTCGCTCCAAGCGAAAGTTCTGACTCAGACACGTTCGAAGCGGGTCGTCTAGCGCATTATGCACATGTGTGGGAGAAATGTCATGCTCCAGAGCCAATTTTAAACATAATCAAGGGTTACAGAATCCCATTCAAGCGCAAACCTCCTCTTTGCATGCCTCAGTCATTAGCCCACAAGCGCCAGACCAAAAGTACACCTCAAATGGAGGCTGCCATAACTGCTTTGATAAAAACAGGTGTATTGGAACATGCACCTATCTCCCCCAGTTTTGTATCACCCATGTTTTTGACGGCCAAAAGCGATGGAAGCATGAGGCCAATATTCAACCTTCGCACGCTCAACGAGTATGTGATTCTATCCAAATTCCGGCTGATAAATATGCAAAGAATACCAAATTTCTTACAGCCATACGATTACCTTGCAAAAATAGACTTATCAAATGCTTATTTTCACGTGCCGGTGGCTCCCGCTCACAGGAGGTTCTTGAGGCTGATATTCAATCGAAAATTGTTGCAAATGACGTGCCTCCCCTTTGGCCTTGCAACTGCACCACATGTTTTTGCAATGTTGAGCAACTGGGTCGCGCAGACTCTGAGGGAACAAGGAATAAGGATCGTGACGTATTTGGACGACTATTTAATAGCCAACCAAAACAAGGAAGTGTTGACAGATCAAATTCGGTACACGGTGAAACTACTAGAAGATCTGGGTTGGCAATTAAATGTCAAAAAATCAATCCTTACCCCCCAAAAGTCAATAGAGTTCCTAGGGATTTGCTGGGACCCTTGGTTGGGACTGAAATGGCTTCCTGTCAAAAAGTGTTTGTCCATAAAAGCAAAGGCAGAACCGATCTTGTCCAGACAAACGGCCCATTTGAAGGAAATTCAAAGCATAATAGGTCTCATAAACTTTGCAAGTTTCGTGGTGCCTCGCGGTCGATTGAATCAAAGAGAACTTCTTCGCTTTTGCAACCATCTTTTGAAAATGCATTCCTCTCGCCGCTTAAGAGTCCCAAAAGAGGTCATATACGAACTAAAATGGTGGATAGAGAACAAAAGTGCTCATTCTCGGCTTCACCAATTACCAGCCAGTCACTTTATGACGACCGATGCATCGGGAATAGCGTGGGGAGCCCGAGTCGACGACCGAGAACTTTGTGGCATTTGGTCCCCCCAAGAAACAAAACTGCATTCGAATGTGAAAGAAATGCTCGCTGTGCTTTACGCTCTGAGAGATCAATGTCTTTACCTAGCCAATTCCACGATTTTGCTTCAGAGCGACAACAAAACAGTAGTGTCATATCTGAAAAAAGAAGGGGGTTCAAAATCCCAACATTTAATGAAACTGACACGCGAAATTCTCACTATTCTAGACTATTGCCGTATAAATCTGGTCGTTTATCATCTGCCAGGGACATTGAACAGCGAAGCAGATCGCTTGTCACGAATTCAACTTCCTCCGGAATGGCACCTATTACCGGAAATAACCCAAGTAATCTTCAACAAATGGGGCACACCCCACATAGACTTGATGGCGTCCAAGACAGCACATGTAGTGTCACGGTACGTGAGCTTGGACCAGAACGATTTGAATGCGGAATTTCACGACGCCTTCAGCCAGCAATGGGACTATCCTCTTGCATGGGTGTTCCCTCCACCATTCCTCGTCCCGAAAGTCCTAACTCACCTGAACACAGCAAAGGGCGTGTTCCTGATTGTAGTTCCAATGTGGGAAAAGGTGTTTTGGAAACCAGATCTCAAGAATCGATCCCTAGCACCTCCGTTTACAATACACCGCCTTCACCAAGTTTTAGTGGACACAACAACCGGGCTACCTCCGCCGAAGGTCCACGAGATGACCCTGCAAGTCTGGAAATGTGGGGGTGGACATCGAAGCTGACAGATTGGACTCCAGAGCAAAAAGAACTACTGAAATCTGGCTGGCGAGACTCCTCTCTTAAAACTTACCAACATGCATGGCGCAAATGGTTGCAATGGTGCTCAGGTAATAATATTAATAATCCTTATAACCCTGATGGCTCTCAATTAGCCCGTTTTTTAATTGATCTGTTCCAAAAACAAAAACTAGCATACAGTACTATTTTAGTATACAAATCTGCAATATCTACACTTTGTAATCCAGATTTTTCTGAAAGACTCAGTTCGAATATTTTAGTTAAAAAAGCTTTAACTTCTATTTCAAATCAAAGGCCCAAAGATATTATTAAACCTCCTATCTGGGATGTTGACAAGCTAATAGATTGGTTGTTAAATACAAATTCTGATCCTAATAATTTACATCAGTGCTCTAAAAGAGCTGCTACCTTACTGATACTTTGTTCAGGACGCCGAGTCCACGATCTAACACTCTTAGCAGTAGATAATAATCACTGTTCTATTTCAGATAACATGATTATCTTTTGGCCCAAGTTTGGGTCGAAGACAGATAATTCTGATGTTCGGCAGTCTGGCTGGCGGCTAACTCGTAACACCGAGCAAACTGCAATTGATCCAGTTTATTGGGTGAAGCGAGTGATACAATTGTCTAAAGTAAGGCGAGCTCAATGCAGTATCAATAATCTATTCATCACGACATGTGGTGAACCAAAACCAGCCTCCCGTACCGTCATTGCAGGCTGGGTGAGGCGTCTCCTGAATGAGGTTGACATCAAAGCAAGCGCCGGAAGCGTAAGACCTGCAGTAGCCTCCAAAAACTGGATCTCTAACTGCCCACTAGATGAAATCCTAGCTCGAGGTAATTGGCGTTCCCAGGACACCTTCAAGAAATATTATTGCCGAGAAATTAAACCCTATCGGAATCAAACAAATGTGGTATCTGCTATGTTTTCACCCATAGCCAATTAATAACAAAATAATCAACATACTTTCTGATTTTTCATTTAATTATTTTGTTGATTTATTTACAAAAAATAGTTGGTAATCTTACTTATACATATGTACCTTAATATATTTAATTAATCCCAGTATCATTTCTTGATTAGCGACTAATAACTAGAACTTCTATTAAATCTTACCATCATACTTAATGTAAAGGTGAATTTTAAAAACTGTTGTATAGCTCTAAATATTAATTAGAAAATTTGATGATAAACATTATGTCGTAGCTGTTTTTAAGGGCCCCTTTTTCGGGAACTTTAGGTATTTATTGCATCTAGTCGGCTCGCCCGTCACTTGCGCGGGAGCTGTCGTATGGGTGAACTCCGGTGACCTCTGGCAGCGCGCGGGCACACAAAAGTGCCACAGTATAATTAAAGCAGTACTTAGTTCAATTTTCGGTTGGATTAGATTATTTTATTACTTTATTTTTTTATTTATTTATTTTTGATAAGTTAGTTTTAGGCAGTGAAAGTAACTAAATTCGGTTTATGGAACTATTTTGACTAAGAAACAACAACGCAATGTTAAAAATATTAGAAAATCTAAAATGTGGCCAAATTCTTTATTTGTTGTTTTCTAGTCAAAATAGTGCCAAAAACCGAGTTTTATCGGAATCGGCTTACAAACAAAAAAGTTGGCCACCATCTTGGATTTTTAAATTATTTAATAAGAAATCAAAACTTTAAAGACGCGATAGCCCTAGAAGCGAAGTATGCAGCTCACTCAGGCCAGGGTTATTCATAACGCCAGATAACGCCTATAAAGCAATAGCATGCTACAGACTATATGTTATTCATTTCTAGCGCGCTAGTAAATACGCTATGTTATAGCGCGCTATTTATCAGGAAGCGTGCGGGCGGCTGGCTAGCGCGTTAGATACAGCACGTTAGGCGTGAAATACACAGAAGCGACGCGGCGCGGATACGGCGGCGATACGGTGCAGATGTGAGACTTTCGGATGCTTTCGGCCAATGGGGAAGATGAGCGTAATTATTTTATGACATGGAAAAATCAAACGTAAAATCTAAAAAATAATGGTGAAAGATTTTTTTAAATATCTCAAAAACCGAATTTGTTATAAATTTTCAAAGTTGAATGTTTTAAAAATCAGCGCGGACTTGACCACTCAACGCGTGACGTCACCTCGCCGGTTACGTCCGCCGAGATGTTATAAAACAAAGTCCCTCCACCGCGTCTGTCTTTCTGTTCGCGATAAACTCAAAAACTACTGAACAGATTTTCATGCGGTTTTCACCAAATGGTAGAATGATTCTTGAGGAAGGTTTAAGTGTATAATAAGTTAAGGTTTTATCTAAATTGGTAGAAATATGACGATAATTGTTAAAGATCTTGGCAAAAATTAAGCCGACTGGGAGCTTGCATCGAAAACGCTGCATAAACCTTTTGAGCTAAAACAAAATAATGTATAATGGAATTGTTTCTCTTTTATAGATCTACAAAAAAATCCGCGATGGCATATATCTATCTTTTAAGAATAGTTCGCTATACCCCTTATATCTTCTAAAAAATCGGTCACATACAGTGTGGTAATTTGGAAAGTTATTTAGAAGGATACCTACAGTATTAATCCTTATCAATTTAAATACGTCTGTTACCTAAAGCATTTCTTCACATTATTTTAACCTTTTACACCATACCATTTAAATGAATATCTTATGAGTTGTCGCAAAAGACGGGTGCGAAAATAAAAGAGTGTCTTTTGGAGCAAATGACTAAACGAAAACCATGTCTTTTTGGGTGTGCAAAAAAGAAGAAGGAACCGAAGTGAAGCGAGGGCAGTGGGGTAATTATGTAACTTTGTTGCAATCAACTCTGACAGAAATCGCAGTTACATTGCTGCTTTAGTTAAGAACCATTGTGACAACTATCTTACTTAAAGCAGCAATGTAACTGCGCTTTCAATCGATTTCAACCGAGAATTGTTAGCAACAGACTTACGTAATTCGGGGTCGGGTCGCTAGTACACATATAAAACTTGTTTTAAACAGTGTATTTTTCATGACAATCAAAGAAGATGATGGAGCCAGAAGGTGGCCATGGCAACTCTGTAATAAAACGACGAAACTCCATCGAGTTAATCTCGTTTGATTCGTCTTTACAAAGATTCCGTTTCCAGCTAGATGATATCCAAGGTGTAATGATGGAACCATAAAGTGGCCATGGAAACTCTGTAATAAATGATGGAACCCCATCGAGTATGCTCGTTTGATTCGTCTTGACAAGGACTCTGGTACTAGATGATATTCAAGTTTTGATGATGGAGCCAAAAGGTGCCTATGGGAAGTCTGTAATTAAGCAACGAAACACCGTTGAATTTGGGCTCGTTTGGTTGGGCTTGATAAGAACTCTGGTCCTAAAAGATATCCAGGGTGATGGATGATGGACCAGAAAGTAGCCATGAGATCGGTATAATAAAACGACACAAACCAGTGACTTTGGGCTCGTATAATTGGTATTGACAAGGAGTCTGGCTCTTGATGATATCCAAGGTTTATGATGGAGCCAGAAGGTGGCCATGGGAATTTTGTAATAAAACGACGAAACACCATCAAACTTAGGCTCCGTTTGATTCGTCTTGACAAGGACTCTGGTTCTAGACAATATCTAATTTCTGGTGATGGAGACTGAAGGCTGCCATCGGATCTCTGTAATAATGCGACGCAAACTATTCGAGTTTGGGCTCATTTTATTCATCTTGACATTATCTTAGATGATACCCAAGGTCTGACGATGGAGTCAGAGGGTGGACATGGAAACTCTGTAATAAAACGACATAACGCCATCGAGTTTGGACACTTTGGACTCGTATCGTATTGGACGTTGGTCTTGACAAGAACTTTAATTTTAGACTAAATCCAGGGATGATGGAGCTAAAAAGAGGCCATGGGAACTCTGTTATAAAATGACTCAATACCCTAGAATTTAGACTGGTTTATTTTAAACGGTCTCAAATTCAATGGTGTTGCGTCGTTTTATTACTGAGTTCTCATTACCACCTTCTGGCTCCATAATCAGACCCTGGATATCATTTAGGACCAGATTTCTTGTCAAGGCGAATGAAACGAGTCCCAATTCGATGGCGTTATGACAATTCATTACAGAGTTCAAATGCTCACTTTCTGGCTCCATCATGAGACCCTGAGAACCATCTAGAAATAGGGTCCTAGTTCTAGATGTTCTAACGAAACCAAACTCATTGAAGTTGTATAGTTTTATTACAGAGTTCCCGTGACCTTCTTCCGGCTCTATCATCAGTCCCTGAAAACCATCTCCCATCATACATAGTACATGTCAAGGCAAATCAAACGATTCCAAACTAGACCATGGGGTTGCATGGTTTTATTACAGAGTTCCCACGACCTTCTTCCGACTCCATCATCAGACCCTGGAAACCATCTCCCACCATAGTACTTGTCAAGGCGTATCAAATGAGCCCAAACTCGACGGGGTTGCATGGTTTTATTACAAAGTTCCTATAGCCTTTTTCGGGTCCATCATCAGACCCTGGATTGGGAAAGTGTTCCCAACAGAGTACTCGTCAAAATGAATCAAACGAGCCCAAACTCGACGGGGTTGCATGGTTTTATACAAAGTTCCTGTGGCTTTCTTCCGACTAAATCATCAGACCGTAGAAACTATTGCTCAACAAAGTACTCGTAAAGACGAATCAAACGAGCCCAAGTTGGATGGAGTTGCTGTTTTATTACGTGACCTTCTTTCAGCTCCATCATCAGACCCTGGATTCTATTTTCCAACAGAGTACTCGTCAAAACGAATCAAATGAGCGTAAACTCGATAGGGTTGCATGGTTTGAATACAGAGTTCCTGTGGCTTTATTCAGGCTCCATCATCAGACTCTGGAAACCATCTTCCATCATAGTACTTGTCAAGGCAAATCAACCGATTCCAAATGATATCAGATCCTAGAAACTATTCTTCAACAGAGAACTCGTCAAGACGAATCAAATGAGCCCAAACTCGATAGGGCTGCATGGTTTGAATACAGAGTTCCTGTAGCCTTCCTCCGGCTTCATCATAAGACCTTGAACCTAATCTTCCATTCCCATCAGAGTACTTGTCGAGACGAATTAAACGAGCACAAACTCGATGGGATTGTATGGATTTATTATAGAGTTCCTGTGGCCTTCTTCTGGCTCCGTCATCAGATCAGCTCAATGATTCATTATTATTGCCTTGTCTTCCAGTTCTGACCTATATTCAAAGTTTCAAGTCTTAGCTCTGTATAAAATCATTTCCAGTAAACAAACAAAGAAACAAATAAAGGAGATAACGACGTAATAAAAACTTAAGAAAATGAAAAATACTGACATCATAAATTACCTGTAAGAAAACGTCAACTTGCGAAGATACGTATCCGAAGAACTCTATAAACTTTCTGTATTTTATTGAAAAATATAGTAGTTGTATGAAAAATATAAAATAACAAAACAAAAGTATCGAAATGAACGAAAGTAAGTTTACAGAGCCTGTCAATCACATAGTATCGCTAAGCTACCATACGCCCGCCGCCGCTGTCCGCCGCACAACCGGCGACGTGACGTCACAGCCATTACTCGAACGACGCAATCAGATTCCGCACGTCCCCAAATTGATTTGCTTATAAAAAATTAAATTTTAGTGATATCAACATATTTTTTTCACAGTTAGTCTTATAATTGCTTATATTTTTAATTAGGCCTAAAAAAATAGAATAAATTTTCATTTACATCTTCCCCATTATCGGCCACGTATCGCCTGCATCGCCGCCGTATCTGCGCCTTATCTCCGCCGCATCTCTTCTGTGTATTTCACGCCTTAGATATCGTAACACGTTACGTCACACTCACACGTAGTTCGTTAGACATATCGCGCGCTATACAAAAATGTTATTTATTAATACGTTGCATTTTAGTCTTAAATAAAATAAAGCAGTAATGTAAACTAATGAACTTTCTTCCATACTTTTCGGGTTTAGAACTGTCTATAATACAATTATACGATTCTGGAAAAACAAATATGTCGGAAAAAATTCTAGGTAGGAAAACTTTGTCTAGTGATCTGTAGTTAAGAAAAACAGGTGCAAGCGATTTTCGACCTAATTGACTTTGGAAATTCGGTTGTTTTCTGCCGTATTTTCGTTCACTAACTTTGATGTTTCATTAAAAACCGTGATTTTGATAAATGTCAATAAGGTCGAAAATCGCTTGCACTCATTTTATTGCGTAGTTTTCAGTAGACAATGTTTTCTAGTAAAAAAAACAGGTGCAAGCAATTTTCGACCTTATTGACGTTTGCAATTCGGTTGTTTTTGCCGTATTCTCCTTCACTTACTTTAATGTTTCATTAAAAAACCGTGATTTTGATAACTGTCAATAAGGTCGAAAATCGCTTGCATTCGTTTTTTTTAACTAGAAAACATTTTCTACTGAAAACTACGTAAAAAAATGAGTGCAAGCGATTTTCGACCTTATTGACATTTATCAAAATCACGGTTTTTAATGAAACATCGAAGTTAGTGAACGAAAATACGGCAAAAAAACAACCGAATTTCCAAAGTCAATTAAGTCGAAAATCGCTTGCCCCTGTTTTTCTTAACTACAGATCACTAGACAAAGTTTTCCTACCTATAATTTTTTCCGACATATTTGTAAAACAGGTGCAAGCGATTTTCGACTTTATGGACGTTTGAAATTCGGTTGTTTTTTGCCGTATTCTCGTTCACTAACTTTGATGTTTCATTAAAAACCGTGATTTTGATAAATGTCAATAAAGTCTAAAATCGCGTGCACTCATTTTTTTAACTAGTTTTCACTAGACAATGTTTTCTAGTTAAAAAAACAGGTGCAAGCAATTTTCTACCTTATTGACGTATGAAATTCGGCAGTTTTTTCCCATATCACTCGTTCACCTATTTTTGCTTAGCTAAATTAAATAGCTTAATACTAAATAACTGACTTAATAAATAACTTATAAAAGTCCTAATCAAACTAACACAATATAAGGTCGCGCGCGATATTATACCTAGCGTGCTGCGTGAGAAACGCGCGTAACGCATCCGGTAGCAACAGCGCGCACGCGATGAAAGCCCACGCCCGCGGCCGGCCAACGACGCTACTTGTTGCCACGCGAAATATTCATAGCGCTATGTACAGATAGCGCGCTATATTATAGCGCTAGAAGCTATATTAACCACCTCTAACTCAGACGTGCTCGGATTGCCCTGACTCTAGCTAGACGTCTTCGTTGGCGTACTATAAGAAAAATATTATACTGTGGTTATACTGATTTTATTAGGACGTACTATAATTATTTTATTGAAAGTTATCATGATCGATAATCAAACCCTATACAACCTGTTCCAAAATAACCCCTGCCGAATATGGTAGATAGAGACCAGTATATAACTTTAATCTATGATAGAGACTATCAAACTGAACAACTTTTAGGTACTATGAGACCAACTCTGAAATCGCGAAAATAAGTCTGCTGTATCATACATATATTAATAACGAAAATATAAAATTGTATAAAACAACTGATGTTTTTTTGCGATTTCAGAGTTGATCTCATACTAAAAGTTGTTCAGTTTGATGGTTCCTATCTACCATATTCGGCATAGGGTTGCCAGGCGTCCGGCTTTAGCCGGACAAAGGTAGGTTTTTTGATTGAGTGTCGGGCCAAATTAAACGGTGTCCGGCCTGTCCGGCTTTTGTTAGGCTTTTTACATTTTCTTACACACTAACTAGACTAGACTAAAAAGTGTAGCGTTGTTTTTCGTTGTTTTGGTCGATTTCCTTAAAGGGAAAGCTTTTTTGTAGTTGTTTTGTTGTATTTTTCCCTGATTTACAAAGTCGGTCTTAAATGGACACAACTCTTTACTACTCAAAAATTAGTATGAGAACCGGCCTTTTAGCAGTCCTGTTTCGAGTATGTTCTTGGACCGTGATTTCGTTGTGTTCGCTGACACTGCCAGAGAAAAATACAACAAAACAACTACAAAAAAGCTCGACCAAAACAACGAAAAACAACGCTACAAAAGATTTAAAAAATGATAATAATTCATTAGGGTAGAAGTTTTCTTTTGTTCAATTTTGTTTTATCAAATTTAATTTTGTGTTTACCCTTGAGAAATAATAATATTATTGAATGATTAGTAGTAAAAGACTGGTTTGGAATTCAATTTTATTTTATTTCTTTAGAATTTAAGAATTTTTATGGTACTTAAATGATTAAAAAAGTCTAGTTTTACGTTAAAACAAATCGTCGTATTTATTACTAAGATACAAAATCCTTCATAATTTAGGGTGTCCGGCTTTTTTACCCAAATGTCCGGCCAAACTGGCCGGTCTGTCCGGCTATTAAGTTAGACGACCTGGCAACCCTAATTCGGCATTAGTGGTTATTTTGTAACACTTAGTATACTGACTGACTTAGTCTGTGACACTCGAAGTACTTTTGTTATTTTGTTAAATTAAGATTTTACACTACTATTATGTACAAACTTAAATACCAAAGCCTATGAAAACTATTTGACAGAATTACACTAAGTTTCAACTAGTGATTATAATTTTAATACAATATAATAAATGACGACGTAGCGGCAAAGCGGGTCCGCAAAAAGTAGCACAGGTCCTACCTCGATGACGTCCGACGGGACACTAACGCGAAGCGAAACGCGCGCGTGAGTAAAAATATTCGTATTTATTTTATTAAAAAAAATCATTTCAAATATTCACACATCTATCCAATAATATCACTGGCAAATAAGATTAGAAATTTAAATGTTTAATTCTCAGCAAAATTACGTTCTCCCAAGTCTCATAAAAATGAAAATGCTTTCAAAATCGATGTTGCTTCAAAAAAATATTCTATCGAGCGAAATTGAAGTATTGAATTTTTAACTTAAAAATCCACTAGAACTAAGATGTATCCATACCATATATTTTTTTCAGAATTTTTAAATGGTGTTTACTATTAAAATTACTCAATCTAGAATCCTCAATTTGGAATAAGGGGCCCTTAAGAGAACAGGATAAAATTACAGAATAAAACAATCATTAAATTATATAAAAGGTTTATTGTTCTGTTTTACATTGATTTTTTTTTCTTTCTTTAATGGTTCTAAATATTAAATAAAATATGATTCTGCTCAGTACACAATCTTCTTATTAACATCCTTAACATAGTTCCCTATGGGTCCATGCTAGTTATTTTTGGGCTTCACATATTTCTCCACCAGGCGATATCAAACAGCTCTCATTATTTAGGCTTCGAATGACGGTACAGTAAGTTAATATCAGCGTTTTACCTAACAATAAAACGCTTATTAACTACTTACCTCATTCGAAGCCTTCTTTTATATCTGCCTGGCTAATTCGAGCCAATGACTCAAAAATGGCTTCGTGCTAAACAGCACAACTTCGCCACCTGGTGGAGAATTTGAAAACTAAACCGGCTACGACAGGAAGGGGGGGCGAATTTTAGTCAATTGACACACTATTTCCGCCACAGAATAGAAAAACAGGGTTGCCACTCTCATTATTTAGGCTTCGAATGAGGTAAGTAGTTAATAAGCGTTTTATTGTTAGGTAAAACGCTGATATTATACAAGGTCATTTTGAATCCACCATCTAAATTTTGAGGATGTGTTCAGTCCATGAAACTGAACAACTTTCTCTAAGGAACACATGGTCAAATATGTAAAATAAAAATCGACTTTCCATACAAATCAAAGAGATCACGTGATCAATTTAGTATGGGATGACCCAAAATTTTTTGGCAAAATTCGACACATGTTTCTTAGAGAAAGTTGTTTAGTTTCATGAACTGGACACATCCTTAAAATTTGGATGATAAGTTCAAAATGACCGGCACCCTGATTATCTAAAAAGAAACTATTTAGCGACCGGTTTCATTCCACATACATTGCTACTTTTCTTTGGTATGTTTTTTTTTTAATCCAAAAAGAAGTAGCAATGGATCACTATCATCTATGAACTGCAACCGGTCGCTAGGTGGTTTCTAATTAGATAATCAGCCCGCCGATATAGCGATTTTTCTCGTTTAACTGTCAAAATACATAGAATTTTGACAGTTGAGCGACGATAAAACGCTGTATCACACGCAGTGGCGTGCCTAGGGTCTGAGATCAGGGCAAACCCGAAGGCCCGAAGCTCTAAAAAAACTACAAATATACACATTTGGAGAAGGTCTGTATGAAGATATGAAGATAATATGACCTGCTTAATTCGACTATGTTCAATGAATTTACCTTTCCCTCGCCGACCAACACTTTTACACATTTTGATCCTTCACAATCACAAGGAACCACATACTGTGACATCATTTTTTACAACGATAAACACTGATTTATGCAAAATACTTGTAACTTTTTAACAAACAAACATTCACTCAACTGCAAAATGCAAAATAAAACAAACACCTCTTATTGTTAAAAGTTGCTACTTCACACAGGCACGGTAAAATGAATCTAGAGAGGAAGGAATCTAAATTCCTTTTACCGTGACACAGGTAACAATATGAGCCGCGCGCTCAATATCGCTCCTGATTCGCCCGTTAGTATGCGTGCGCTAGGCAGCCATTGGCCCGATTGCTGGCTGCTGCGCAGGGAATTGGCCCGATCGTGAGCTGCTGACTGTTGTTTACGCGGCGGCCTCGTACCCACTTGCGGCTAACTTCAATAGCAAGCGTGCTTTGGCTTGGCTCGGATTGAGCATTTTTCATAGAATCTATACATACCTACAGGAGTATGTATGTAGTGGGGTACCAGTTTCGCTAACGTTAGAAGAGTGCGGATGTATGAATTCGCGAAGCCCGATTGCAAGCCAACGAGTGCGAGAGAGATACAGTGTATTGCTCAATTAATACGCTATATTATGCAGTTTAACGATTTGACTATCGATCAGTTGTTTGAAAAATTGAATCTTTGTTTGATTTTGATTGAAAATTTACGTTCGTGAATAATATTTTGTTGTTGTCATTAATTGAGATTAATTAGTGGTGTAAATAAGATTTTGTTAGGGCAAGCTGGGCTTTTGGGCTTCTATGGAGGTACCGCCACTGAATGCACGCGATATATATCGTGTTTCAATAGTCATGCTAGGGGGGCTGGCCGAGATTCACAACTATTGTTTACTTCATCATAAAGTCAAACATTAACAAAGTTTAATATTTTTTTTTTAATTAAAATATTTCGAGATTTTTTTTAGTATAAATGTTACCGGCAATGTATGAAATGCAGGCATTGTATACAATGCCTAGGCATTGTATACAATGCCTGGCCCTTTTAGGCAATGTATGAAATATAATGAATATTGATATCTATTTCACACATTACCTAGGCAGTGTATACAATGACTAGGCATTGTATAGAATGCCTGCTGGTCCACCGGCAATGTGTATAATAAAAAGATTTTCGAGAATAGATTCGAGGGGGGATCGAGGGGGGCTTGGGGAAAGCTCGAGGGGGGGGGGGCTTGAGGAAAGCTCGAGGGGGGGGGGCTCGGGGAAAGCTCGAGGAGGGTTCAATGGGGGGCTCGAGGGGGGCTCGAGGGGGGCTCGAGGGGGGTTCGATGGGGGGCTCGAGGGGGGCTCTTTGGAATCGAACCTGTTTTACTCCTGTAGGTCCCGCGTATAGGTTAGAAATTTAAGGCGAGCGCGGAGCGCAGCGGAGCGTGAGCCTTAAATTTCGAGGTTATTTTTTTATAACAGACAACAGAAATTTGAGTTTGTAATCGAACCTGCTTCACTCCTGTAGGTCCCGCGTATAGGTTAGAAATTTAAGGCGAGCGCGAAGCGCAGTGGAGCGAGATCCTTAAATTTCGAGGTTTTTTTTTATAACAGACATACGAAATATATTTATTTTACACATTGCCGGTGGACCAGCAGGCATTGTATACAATGCCTAGGCAAAGTATAAAATGAATTATATTTCATACATTGCCTGATCGTTTCAGGCATTGTATACAATGCCTAGGCATTGTATACAATGCCGGATTATACACATTGCCGGTAACATATACATAGAATTAGAAACCTTGACAACTACATCAAGTGATAAAAATGTATTGTAACAGAGGCGCTGGACACGTCTAAGCTGACGCTGACGGCGACGCGGCGCCTGGAGATGGAGAGTAAAGTGCGCGCGCTCGAGCTGGAGACGGCGCTGGACGCCGAGCGCGCGCGCCTCGCCGCGCTGCGCAAGCGCCACTACCACCTCGCGCAGCAGGAGGAGGTAACACTACTCCCACCACCACCACATTAATACCACAGAATATATAATAAGTACTAAACGTACAGAAACCCATCCGAGCGAGAACAAATAAATAGTAAGCTACTCGCTGCACGGGAATAAAGCACAATTCCAAGTCGCGTAGCTCTGTCTCAATCGACACATGACATCCCTCGTGCGCTGGTTTGGTAAAGTCAGTCGCGAGCAGTAGGCTAATTTAAAATTTAAGCGCAGAGTGAGACCCCCCTTGCCTAATACACACAAAACAAACGATTCTTAAAGTTAAGGTCATCTTAATTGCAAATAAGTTGCCAGATGTGACAGAATCTGTCATCTTCCTTGAAATTAAGGAGACCTTTGAGCTTGTTCAGATGATGTGATTTAAGTGTTACACCCTAATTAGGGCCCTAATTCAGAGTACATTGCTTTCTTTGAGCTCCTTTTTAGCAAGTGATACAATCAAAACAAGCAATGTATTCTCATTTCTCATTCCCACTACAAGTATCTCTGATTACTTACCGGGAAATCTCGATGTAAAATTATTTTAACCAATTTCAGTAATAAAGCTATTATTATTTTATTTTTTTAAATTCTGAATTAGGGCCCTAATTAGGGTAAGCAGGTAACGCGCGACTTGGCACGCAATTTTAGTATGTATGTAAATGTAGTAAACGTAGTGCTCAGAACGCGTCATGACTTTTCTACATTTCCACAACGCGTTCTGGTCGTTTGGTATGTTGACCACGACGCGAATTTCGCTTTGTGGTATTTCTATGATTACCACAACGCGTTCTGGGGCCCTATTTTTGAATCGCTCGGCTGGCGTCGAGCGCTCTTTTCGACTGATTTTCGTTCGACATATTACTCAAAACAATGAGATGTCGAACGAAAATCAGTAGAAACGAGCGCTCGACGCTAGTCGAGCGATTCAAAAATAGGTCCCCTGGGCGTTTTTATAAGAGCCACGACTCGAATTTCGCGTTGTGGCATTTTGGCAGTGACCAGCCCCCTAATTACGTAACTTTGTTGCAATCAACTCTCAACAACAGAAATCGCAGTTACATTGCTGCTTTAGTTGAGAACCAATGTGACAACTATCTTACTTAAAGCAGCAATGTAATTGCGCTTTCAATCGATTTCAATCGAGAATTGTTAGCAACAGACTTACGTTATCTAGGGGCTGAACGCGTCATGAGCGTTTTTTCGCTCAAACACCAAAATCGGTCTTTGAGCCTAACATGTACATGTTTTGCACGCACAAGTTGCTGACTTCGCTGGTCCTAAGCGAATATACAGTACGAGGCATAAATCTTGAAATCGGGTGGAGAGGGCGCACGCTATTGGTCGCTCACAACAGCACAAACATAAGTTCACGGAGGGGGATAACCCCACTCCGTCGAAATAATTTCAAAATATATGCCTCGTACTGTACAACGTGTCTCACTCACGCGTAGCCTGGACAATGTCTTAGCTAAATATTTAGCTTGTAAGCTTTTGATACATACTAATCTATATTTTTTTATTTCAGAATGGCAACATGACAAATGGAAAATAATCGTAATGGAAATGATCGGTGTTAGAAATTAGAATATTCAAGTGACTGATAAAAATATATTTCATACCAAGTTGCTTTAATAATATTTTGCCTTTTAGAGGTAGGTATTTTATTTTGACCTCTGTTTAACGAAACATTCTTTATTTGCATTTTATTTACAACGAATTGATAAATTCCTTTTTTTAATGATTGTCTAACGAGAGAATGTACTGTCTTCCTGCCAGAGGAAGCTTAATTGACTAAATAAATTTATTCCTTTAGCTAGGCACATGTGATTTACTGAATATTTAGGTAATCTAACGTAAATTAAAAACGTAGTAAAACAAAACACCAAGTTTGTGTGACATGATTAAGATTATAATGTTTGTATTTAGATTTATTGTGTAATGCCAGTGACTATTTTAGATTCTGTGTCAGTATGGTTTTATTAAAGTTAAAAATATCAGATTTAACAATAGAGATTTGATGTTTCATAAACCTGTAATTTTGCTATGAAATAACAGACAAAAAAAACGGATCCGACTATTATATCCGATTGTCTTAGACTCCTTTTTTTGGGCAGTCATGTAAAAAAAGATATGACGCACTGTTGTGTGTAGTAATAGTGTATAAGTACATATCTTTGTAATATAAAACAGAAGCTGGAAATTTCACAACGAGTCGTGGCATGTCCAGGCGGCCAGGCGGACAAGCCGAAAAACTGTATTTTACATCCCCACGAGAGATAGGCGATAAGAGTAAAATTAAATAATCACGACACATTAAGCTTTAATCGATAAGACTTAAGGTTAAGAATCGTGAATGTGTTTCTATAATGTAAAGATATATTTTAGGTACTTTAACTTTCTTATTTGCGTATTGGGTTCGAATGTGATGTAACGTAGGTACTATCGACAACACTTCCGCTTTACCACTCCTAAGGTTAAAATCGCTTGCACGCCGCGCCGTCACTAACATGCGTTTAGTTCGTGCAGGGGCGATATGCGCGCACACGATTATTTCTGCAGTGGTAAAGAACGCGAGTTGCTGATCGTACTTCTACCTGAATTTAGTTTGAAGTGCAGCATTATTTTGTTCTATTATATCAGTATCGATAAAAGACAAAGACATCAGACAATCTTATCGTAACTTGTGTGCACCCCTTTTGAAGATTACGTACTGTACATTGATGAGAAAGACGAAGGGATGCTGTAAATTAATTTTTAGTTAGTGCTGTCTTATCGAAATTCGAACCTAATATTACACTAAAATACATTACATACTAATTATTATTTTGCCTTTTAGTATTTGATATTCAATATTCAGTTGTTATTATGTGATTTTTTAAATTACGATCATCACTTTAAAATTGTGCATTTTTGCTATATTAAAAATCTAAACATTTTTGTAAGTTGTATTTATAACATTTACTAATAAACTTATACGGTTAAATTACGTTTATATTCTTTAGCTTTCCCTAACCTCGATCACAATGACGGACCACGAAAGCGTGCTCATAGAATACTTTGCAATATATTTGAGTGCGTAATTATGTTAAAAGCTTTTTTACATACATTATGACATGACGCGAATTTATCGATTTGTTTGATAAAAAAGTGTGTGACCTTGCCAACTATGTAACTCCCACGCGCATCGCGTAATTCACGTATAGACTTTTAGGTTTAAATTCTGTTACCTATTTAGTTTTACATTACATTAATTTTACATGTTGGAGCCCATAGACTATTTTTTCAAATAACACAAGTTTCTTTTGATCCCAATGTAAGAGTTTATTTTCTAAACTGATCCACCCGGGGATTTATTGAACCCAGACATGGCCAGTACAGTCGCCCTCAGAGGTATTGTAGCAGACAAGGTGACCAAATACTTCTAAACAATTATAATGTAACTATGGTCCATACAATACAAGTTAACAATATCTAAACATTCATTACTTTATTTAATACCTGAGCAGATGCTTGTCCATCATTTCGATGTAGGTATCATATTTAAAAAAATATTGGGACTTTAATTTTAATAGGTACCTAACATTAAACGATGTTTCATATATAACAGGCATGGTGCAAACTCGGAGGAAACTTATATTCATGTCTTCCAATGATTCCATAAAAAAATTTGACTATACTAGAAGTTTCACAAGCTACAACACTATTAGAATTTATCTTGCCACGCCCAATGATTTTAGAATTTTTGGCTACGCCTGCTTACACAGTGGTGAGAGCTTGCGGAAGTCAACTTCTGCGATTTTTATTGCTAGTCTAACCTCACCTAAGGCTCTGTTATGCACAATCACTTGTCTCTGTCTTTTTCTTTACGTGTAAAGAGTATGGAAATTAACCTCATTTCTGTAGGATAGACCTGGGGCCAGTAGTAACAGTGGACGATTGGAACATTGGCGATATTTCTACTACAAAGCCACTTGCGGCGCATAAGCTTCAAAACAGACGTGTCAACTACGGATTTTCGTTTTCTGCAGCACCACAGTAAGTTTTACGTTCTTATTATCGGTCTGATATTCGCTTTAAATCACTATATTATCTCCAGGTTTTTTATTTAGTCAATTACTGAGTTATCACACTTGGCATAGCCTAATTTTTGTCTATTAATATACAGTAAAAATTTAGATATTTACATTTTCTCATAGATTGTGTGTAAAGGACAGTTGTACCACCACCGATGGGGACAATTGAAACGTTACAATCGTCCCCGTGCTACAATTGTCCCCGTGTCTGTTGGCAATAAATATATAATTTGTTCTATAAATTATTATGATTGTCGGTCAGAAGGGACCTGCATTAGGTAGGTTTGTTGGGTTCTATATTGCGTGTTAATCTCCGACGTCGGTTTCAAGTTTCACTTAACTTTTGAAACTTTTTTTATATTGATATATTTTTTTTTCAGATGCCAATGCCACGGAACAGAGTTAGAAAGACGGAATACTGCAGTTTTTTTTCAATTCCTAATTGAGTTAAATAATTTAATTACGCGGATATGCCAAATAATAGGAGTCACGTGGCTGGGGATATTTGTAACGGTGGACAATTGTAACACCATACAAACAAAAATTGTTGAATATTTCGAATTTTATACGAGCTATAATGCTAATAATAAGCTAAAATTTAATGTAACATTTAAAATTATCATCTGTCAAACAAAAAAATCATTTTCGTTTGTTTTGTGAAGCTAGAGAAGCTATGTTATTTTTTATAAATACTTTTATTTTCAGTTTTAATATTTTAGGAAGTATCTTGTTAATTTGATTTAAGACTGATTCCTTACATATGAGACTACAAATAAATAATAGTTTAAGTACTGCTAATCAACTTACTGGTGTTTTATTTCGTATAAAACTTTTGTTACAATTGACCACACAATGGGTACAATTGACAACATTTCAAAATTTTTGTCCTGGTTTTTTTTATTTTGTTATTTAGAAATTACTGATGAAAACAAGAGACACGTAAGGTTTTCGATTTTAGGTACCTTGTAAAAAATTAAAACATGTCAATTGTAACACGTGCCGGACTACAGCTGCGCCACAAAAAAAAGTTGGAAATCTGACATTTTGACTATGCCATGATGAAGTCTATAGTTTGTTGGAGTTTGTCGCCAAAAACCAGAGTTTGTCGGTCTTCCGTTTAGGAGATACATGTGGCTCAGCTGTAGAGACGTCTCTACAGCTGCGCCACACAGATCTCGAAAACGGAAGGTCGTAGCGAAAATCTGATTACTTGTATGTATAGCCGTTAGTTTGTCGGAGTTTGTCGCACAAAAACCAGAGTTTGTCGGTCTTGCGTTTAGGAGATACGTGTGGCGCAGCTGTAGAGACGTCTCGATAGCTGAGCCACACAGATCTCGAAAACGGAAGGTCGTAACAGAAATCTGATTACTCGTGTGTGTAGCCGGTAGTTTGTCGGAGTTTGTCACCAAGAACCAGAGTTTGTCGGTCTTGCGTTTAGGAGATATGTGAGGATACGCTGTGGAGACCTTTCTACCTGGATCTTGAGAACGGAAGGTCGTAGCGATAACGTAGCGAAACCAAAAATATAACCGGCGACAAGCGCTTTTGATGATATTCTGATTATATTTATTGTCATCTGTGAGGTTTATACGCAATTTAATACTTGCAGCTACTAGATAATCTCTTTAGCTTGTCATATGTTTTTTTTGTGGCTACATTTTTACGTTTTCTATATAAAAATATGGCCCGCGCAAACCATGTTTTCCTATTATGCACCCTTAAGGATAAAGGCCAAGGTCAATCATTTAAACACAATGTTACTTACACATAACGTTTCACTTTATTCGCTGTATTAATAATATATAATATAATACTGCTAATACCAACTAAAGTAAGCATGGCAACTTGTTAATGATTACATCATTACACATCCACATAATCAAGAAAATATAAAATATGAGACAATATACTTACCAAGGAAAAGATGTACCTACACAAACTCATTTATATTCCCGCCAGCTTACGGAATGAAGTTTACAAACAAACCACCCATGCTTGACCTGAAGAGTACTTTTTATTGCATAATATATTCGTAATTGATATAATGTTGTCCAAGTTGTATTTTGGTGTTTACTCACTGAACCTTTACATTCTTTCCGTAAGATGGCTGTAGTATAAAGGATTTTACCAACAATTAACAAACTAAAATGCTCCAATTGCGGAATGATACATTAGGATCATTGTATTATAGCTTATGGAAACAAAACAGTTCCAGATTATTTATACCTATGAAATCATAATTTTACAGACGCCAGTCACATTCACCACCTACATTTGCATTTAACTTTGTGCAAAAAATATAATCTAGTACTAGAACTATTAAGCAATCACTAAACTTTAATACAATTAACATAGAACATTAGGTACAATTTATTTTATTATTAAATGTGTAAATCTAGGCCGATCAATCATATATTTTCCACAAACAGCTGTTAACTCCGAGCGAAACAATAACTTCATCATAAAAAAATATGATAGCTGTTACCTTATTCCCATCAGCCTCCTTTTGAGTTTTGCCACCGGGGTGGTGTTTGGCACTAATAGGCGGCGTTTACCACCCTACCTTAATTCATCAAATTCGAAGCAGCCACATGAGGCTGGATGAAATTGGTATCTATTGTCTCATTTTCCCGTTCCTGACGTGTTAAAATATATAACAATAAATTACAGTTTTTCAGTTACACAGTTTCTGTTTGATATTGTATATTAAAAAAATCCAACAAAAAACACAGGATTTCGCCCGAAGTTAATCTTGCGCATAATGTGTAAGAAGCCATCATACCTCATTGCCCAACTAGAACTGATATCAAAAACCTTAAGACGATGGTAAATCCTTCGAAAATTTAGCACCACATGTTGGCTTCTCACTTTCAGCAAAAATACATTTCTTTAAAAAATACCTAATAAGTACATAATTATTAATGAAGAGCTGTGTTTATTGATCAGATAAGACAAGACAAACATCATCTAAATTTGTCCCACATAAGTTTTCATCAGTTTAAAATCATATTTATACAAAGGAGACTGATAGAATGAGTGTTATTTTGTTCCATTAGATTCATCTCATCAACTAGGTATTCAAGGGAACTAATTGTGATTAAAATGTAAATTATTAAGATTAACAGTCTCAGCCTAGTTCCATCATTATTTGAATGGTTTTAAGTTGGTATTTACATAAACAAGTTCATATAAGTATGTTTAACTTTAATTGCAAGACCGTACTGTCAAATAACGTCATTAACTAACTAAAAGGTTAGTATGAAGGCTTAATTTTTATTGTAGAAAATAAATGGCGAATGATAGTGGAAAAGATAGATTGGGCATTTAAACGGTAGACTGTTACAGCGGAGGTTCATCCCACTTCAGATGCTTCTCAGGAGTCAGGTGGACTATACGAACATGGACAGCTTGATTTTTTTCAAATTTGGGTGGAATTGGACAGAGTCTGTATATCACTTCATCTCCAGGCAATGGAACATATTCACCATCAATGCTAAAACAGAAAAATAGGCCATTAATTTTTAGTTTTATTTCAGTCAAGTTGAATTAATAATATATTCCTTCACTATAATGCCAAATAAACTGTACAAAATAGATAACAGTCTAATCTTAAACAATTTACACATCTCTTTTTAAACTGTGTTATCAGCAGTCATTTTCATAGTCTTCAAGTATTTATTAGATAAAATATCTAAACAACCAAATCATGCACAAGATCCCATGAAGAACACTACAGTCAATCGACAGTTATTTTGATAAATTTAGGGACCAAATCGTTCAATTCAAGGATGGTAATTGGAATATATTAAAATAAATAACCACAAGAAACAATATTAACTACACTCCAGTAGTTTTTGCTCAGATTAAAGTTTATATAAAGGTACTAGCGGCCGCCTTTATAATATTAGTAGGAAGCTGTAGAATTTGTGCCTGGAAAGTGCCTGGCATTGGTTGTGGTTGGTATAGCTTATTATATTAAGTTTTTTCAATGGCATGCATGACGCTATTTAGGTCAATAGCTGACCTTGTTAATAATTCACACATCAAACTGAAAAGCAATTGGTATCAAGACTAAATGGTTGAGTATAAGTTTTTAAAGTGATAAAGTAACTAAGTTGATCAATTGTAAAATATTAATATGACCGTATGAGACAATTCAATAAAAAAAAACCAACAGGATTGGGCCATAACATAAGAATAGGTCAAAGGCGTTTTACAGATATATATTGAAGATTCAATCATAATATGATACTTACTCAGAAATGTGAACAAACAGATCTTCGCCTCCTTTTTCTGGTGTCACAAATCCATGCCCTCTT
Source organism: Agriphila geniculea (assembly GCA_943789525.1). Classification (NCBI taxonomy): domain Eukaryota; kingdom Metazoa; phylum Arthropoda; class Insecta; order Lepidoptera; family Crambidae; genus Agriphila; species Agriphila geniculea. The sequence goes on along the minus strand of OX038879.1, from coordinate 7,590,942 downwards.
TCCCGGCAAAATGATTTTATTTTACCACTTTCCAATGGATTCCCTAAGGCTTTCTCGGACCTAAATAAAACAAATTATACCATAAATATTTAGTTAGTAACGTAAATAAAACGCTAAGGATTGAAAATAACTTACGTTGACGCAGTTCTATTTCGTCTTGTAATTATTGGACTTGGAAGTTGTAGATGTGAATTAGTCTTGTTAGGAGAATCGTCGCTATTGAAGCCATAGTCATTTGACATCTTTAGAAAATGAAAAGGCTGTTCGAGTTAAAAGTAGTAGTAAATTAAAATAAATGATCTTTTCAAATAAAATCAAATGTCACAATCGACGGACATTAATCGTACACAGACTAGAAAAAACAAACACAGACTGTAGTGACAACCACTGTCAACTGTCAAACAACGACAAAACAAGAACCAAGATTACGTAACTCTGTTGCTAACAATTCTCGATTCAAACAGGGGGTCATACCGATTACGTATCTCTGTTGCTAACAATTCTCGATTGAAATCGCAGTTGCATTGCTGCTTTAAGTAAGATAGTTTTCATATTGGTTCTTACTAAAGCAGTAATGTAACTGCGATTTCTTTTGAATTGATTGTAACAAGGTTACATAATTAGCCCCAAGACCACCACCACCACCACCAATGTTGCTATGTTAATTTTTAGATTCCCAGCCTACAGCATTGACAGCACCGATGGGAGTTTTTGGCGCCATTAGTCGAGTTCGGTGCGGTGACTATTTTAATTATTTGCAAATTGATTCATAGTGGATATTGTGTCTTAAAATTGGTGCGGTTTTGTGGTACAAGTGTCTACGCAACTGAACAATATGTGGCATAATTGAAATAGGCGCGATCTTGGTCGTGTGAAGCCGAGACTTTTACTGTAGTGGTGGCTACCTCGGCAGAGCAGAACTTACCGAGTAAACTGTCTTGATATACTTTGTGCCAAATGCTCCAAGCAGCATTGGAATGTATTCTAATGTATTGGCATTCTAATGTAAACTAAAACAATCTACCACTGAACTGAGCAAAAATGACTTCCAAGAGGAAAGTAGATTGCCAAAACAAGAGGAAGAAGAAGACAGCACCGATACCACAGAATACATATACGCGATAATAAATGATATCGTGGCGATTTATCGCCAAAGAGTACATTTTAACCATGGAAAGTAAAATATTGAACATTCCATACAAATTACTTTTAATGGTTAAAATTTCACATTATTGAAATGATGAATTGGCGATGGATCACAGTATTTACCATGCGTGTAGCCGTCGCCTAAGCGATTGCTCGCACGAGCATTTTTTCAACGTTTTATATCGCGATTTCTGTCGTTTTATAGCGCGATTTTTCTGTCGTTTTTAACGTGCCATTTTTTAATACCGAGTAGAAAGCTCCAACAATATTTCTCCCGAAATACGTCCAATGGGGGCAATTGAGCAATTTATTGCAAATTAGCGATCTTTCGCACAAACGGCACAAATGATTTTTACAACTCCCGCGGGCTGATTATCTAATTAGAAACCACCTAGCGACCGGTCTCATTTGACAGATGAATGTGATACATTGCTACTTCAATTTGGGGTGAAAAAAAAAACATGCCAAAGAAAAGTAGCAATGTATATCAAATGAAACCGGTCGCTAAATAGTTTCTTTTTAGATAATCAGGATGAGGGACATCGGCACCCTGATTATCTAAATAGAAACTATTTAGCGACTTTTTTCTTGGTATGTTTTTTTTAATCCAAAAAGAAGTAGCAATGGATCACTATCATCTATGAACTGCAACCGGTCGCTAGGCGGTTTCTAATTAGATAATCAGTCCGCCGATTCTACTGAAGTGCATCCAGTCAATAGCACGCTGGGCTACCACTACCACAACAGGGTAAGATAAGATAATGCTATATTTCAACACCACAGTAACATATAACAAAGAAATAACAATAAAACTTAGTGTCAAAACAGGGCGGTCTTATCGCTAAGAGCGATCTCTTCCAGACAACCTACGGTATGGTGAGATTGACAGAAGAGGAATACAGGTAATTAGTTTCAATCAATTTTAAACTTAAATAGGAGGATTTTAAGGTTCAAAATAAATTAATATTTTTGTTAATTTTATATAACCTGACGTGCTGCTGACTGTACCTACACGATTAGGTAATGAAAAAAGTATTTGGTAAAATAAATTTATTTCCAGTTCACGATATTCCGATTGATTATAATCTATTTTATTACAATATAACGGCAGGCTGATTATCTAATTAAAAACCACCTAGTGACCGGTCTCGTGTGACAGATGAATGTGATACATTGCTACTTCCTTATGGGGTAAAAAAAACATACCAAAGTAAAGTAGCAATGTATCACATTCATCTGTGAACTGAATCGCTAGGTGGTTTTTAATTAGAAAATCAGCCTGCGGTTTTCATGATTTTCCGGTGACAATGTTATGTAAGTACCTATGTGGAATTTGGTGTACAGCTTGACCATAAAGAATTGACAAAAATTGAGGGCGCCACTTTCTACGTAAACACGTCAAAACCACGAATATTTTGGCAACACTGACTATATTTTGTACTGAAAAATTCTTAATAGTTCCAATTTATTTAATTATTAATGGCCAAGCTGTAAGTACCCCTGCGTACGCTTGTAGTCTGGACACTAAAAGTTAACAAAACAAATGCAAGATATTGTATGTTATGGATAAAACTAGAATAATGCATAAAGTCGTTATTTTATTGCACATGATTTTCGTAAATATATCGTAAACATAAGCAGCCTACTTTGGGGTTGCCTGATTGAAATTGAATTTTTAATTAAAATGCAATTACTTTTTAAAAACAAAAACAGAAATTGCTAGTTATCATAAGGCTCTGTTAAGGCTTCTGCTTAAAGTTAACAAAACAAATGCAAGATATTGTAAGTTATGGATAAAACTAGAATAATCCATAAAGTCGTTATTTTATTGCACATGATTTTCGTAAATATATCGTTAACATAAGCAGCCTACTTTGGGGTTGCCTGATTGAAATTGAATTTTTAATTAAAATGCAATTACTTTCTCAAAAACAAAACAGAAATTGCTAGGTATCATAAGGCTCTATTAAGGCTTCTGTCAACTCGTCTTAAATTATAAACTTTCGTCACTTCAACTTTAATTTACCCTTTTATATTGAGGTGTCAAACAGGCATACAAATTCTTCAATAGAAAGCGGTTACTATTATGGATATAGCGAACAAAAATCTAAGGAATAAGCATTGCGATCAAAAAATGGCACCATATGAAAAGTACAACTAAGTGGATGGAGCTAAAAATGCTGGCTTTTAATTATGCAGCACAAAGCGTCTGAGCACTGCACACCATAATTTGTATATTCCAAAACGAAAAAATATGATACGTAATTTCTGCATATTTTTACTGCCTTCTTTGCGTCTTTTACACCATTTGACTACACAGGACGTCATTTCTAATAAACTTTCTCTTTCTCTCTTTTCTCTACAATACAAACTGCAATTATTGTAAAGAACACTAACGTCAGTCGCCGGTTACTGGCTGGTGCGTGGCTGGCCCGACTAAAGCTGAGCGGGTTGTACTTTTTCGGCCCCGTGGTGCCATTTTTTAAGCAAATATTTGTTTGCAATTACACTTCCATAGATTTTAGATCGCTGTATGGATACATGCAACACAAGCACTTTCCAACTTAAATACAACTTAAAAAAAATCTTTCGTAAGGCTATGTAAGGCTTCAATAAAAGGTATTCAATGTATTCACTGGCAACCCTTAATACATAAAATTAGCACCATTTAGTTTATTGAGTAAAAAAAACCTGTTTTATTTAACAAACTCCTTTTACAGCAGTTATAAAACTATAAAAAATAAAAAGGTCAATAGCAAGACCACTTTAGTACCACACTGTAAAAACGTGTCTAATTATTAAACCTTATAACTATGTAGTAAAAAAACTATTTAATACTGCTCTCAGAGACCTTTCGCTATAAATAATATTAAAAATATAAATTCATTTTCTGATGTAAAATAAGTACTGTATAAATATTAAGTCACTGTATTAGTATGATGTGCCTTCGTCTGTACCAGACAAAAATAATTCATTATACATTCTGTTTTCATATTTCTCATAAAAAACCTCATGAGTTTTTCTTCTTCAGCCTTTTGTTGTAACTCTGAAAAAAAAATCTTTATTAAAACAAACTGGATTGGATTATGTATAATATCTTATGGGGCGGTAATAGGAAAACATGGTTTGCGCGGGCCATATCTTTATATAGAAAACGTAAACTTGTAGCCACCAAAAAAATCATACGACAAGCTTAAGAGTTTACCTAGTTGCTACAAACATTAAATTGCGTATAAACCTCACACATGATTATAAAAAAATATCAGAATATCATCAAAAGCGCTTGTCGCGGGCCATATTTTTGGCGTAAATAATAGAGTAAACGTATTGAATTCTACATCAAAATACACTTTAACGTACTGTGTAACTTTTTTTCAAGAAAGATAATTGTGCTAAAGATTATGATGAAAAAACAACGAAAAACATCGAAAAAGTGCAGAAGTGAGGTTATTTCCATACTCTTTACACGTACAGAAAAAGACAGAGACAAATGATTTCGCGTAACGGAGCCTTAAGCGGTGACAGTTAATGCGCAGAGGTAATTTTTGCGGGAGACGTGGTGCGGGGCTACTGCAAACATGCACAGTAATCCCCTCCAATTTCTCTCACCGCTAAAGATACGTGCCGAGGCTTGTACACTACGAGGGTGGTTTGATAAGTCCGTGACTTTGTGAAGAAGAAAACATTTTTTAAAGAATATTTTGTTTTATTTTTCTACATAATCTCCTTTCAGCTCTATACACTTCGACCAACGATGTTCCAACTTCTTCAACCCATCCAAAAAATAGTTTTTATCAAACCCTGAAAAATAGGCTCCTGTTTTAGCTATCACTTCTTCTTTGGATGAAAATCTTTATCCACCAAGCCATTTCTTCATGTTTGGGAAGAGGAAAAAGTCACACGGGGCCAAATCTGGTGAAAACGGGGGGTATGGCAGGTCGTATCGCAATTCCACAAGTTTTGATGTTGCGGTTGCCGACGAGTAGGCCAGAGCATTGTCGTGATGAAATAAAACTTTTCTCTTTGCTAGATGCGGTCTTTTCTTCAGCAGCTTTATATTGAATCTATCCAACAAAGCAACAAGGTAAGCTCCGGTAATTGTCTTGCCTTTCTCCAAAAAATCGATGTAAATTGCCTTTGCTGTCCTAAAAGACAGTGGCCGTCTCTTTACCAGCCGAACAAACAGTTTTTGCCTTCTTCGTGGCACGTTTACCGGTAGAAGTCCACTGTTTTGACTGTTGCTTCGTCTTTGGCGTATATGGTGGACCCACGTTTAGTCAAGTGTTACGTTCCGACGAAAAAAATTACTTGGATTGCGGTTATACAAACCTAGCATTGTTTAGAAGTTGTTACACGAGTTCGTTTTTGGCCGACCGTCAGCAAACGCGGCACTCATCTTGCAAAAAGGTTTTTCATGCCGAGAATATCGAGCAAAATATGAAAAATTCGTTCGGTAGAGATGTGAATAGCATCAGCTATCTCGCGTATCTTCACTTGTCGGTCTGCCATAACAATGTCGTGGATTTGCTAACAATATCTTCAGTGGTGACCTCAATCGGCCTTCCTGGGCCGTCGGCGACAGTTGTGGTAGTACGACCACAACGAAATTCAGTAAACCACTTATGAACCATTCCATGAGATGGAGCAGAGTCCCCATAATATTTTTTTCAGTTTATCCTCCGTCTGCTTAATGGTTTTACCACGTAAAAAGTGGTATTTTATCAATACGCAAAATTCGTTTTTCTCCGTTATAAAAGAATATCCCGACCTCACTTGCATAAATCCTTCCATTTTTTTTAATTTCGCGCCAATTTTAAAATGCAACAGCATAAGCTCAGCAAAGAGTTCTAAATTAAGACAGGAAAATTGAATTATGAAAAAATATTGTATTCAACCTTAAAAGTCACGGACATATCAAACTGCCCTCGTATTCTTCTTCTTAAGATTCTTACACCATTTGTCCATCGCAGCCGTCAACGAAACGGGCAGACGGCGCCGAAGTTTTATTATGACATCAAGATGACGAGATGGGTTTTCGGTGGGACAAGCTGTCATAGTTAAAGATGTGCCGTTGACGGGAATATTTCCTTAGGGTCGGGAATATTCCCAATATTGCCGGAAATATTCAACCCTAAGGTAATATTCCCAGCAACGGCACATAGACTCATAGTGAATGTATTACGGCTATATCGGCGCCATCACTGTTATATGTTTCAGGCGCGTTTTATATGGAGTTAGCCAAGAATTTTCAATGTATCCCTAAATTTTGCGTTTAAGTACTACATATGTGTCATACAAAATATTATTTCTTATTCGATATTCTATCTGCCTGTTAAGTGCATTATAATTATCCGAAAATGAAGAAAAAATATCGTTATTTTCCCCTGATTTCATCGTGTGATAAAACTAAAAATAATACATACATACATTTTTTTTGTTCCATTTCCCCTATTGGAGAAACTTAGTTTTAAATAACCTGCAGGTATGACGAAACCGATATAAACTGGTCAAGTGTCCACCCCTAAATGTAATTTTTGACAGATAAAAAAGGTTTGTCTATGTCGATTTGTCATTTTGACATATTTTAAAGAAGAAAATACCGATCCCAAGCTCATCATGCTGACGTGATCGTAACCTAATTTCTCTATCAATGTTTTTGGGGAAATAGTTTATTCTTTATGTTAATAAAAACATGTTTGCAAGTTAATTAGAACGAATTAATAAATTATTACCTCTTCAGCCATTTTGTACAACATTGCCGAGGTTTCCTTTCCAGTTTGTTCTACCAGTGCCTTGAACATACCATTCACTGGCTCTGTCTGAGAACTAGAACAAAATAAGGCCATAAATCAAACAGCTAATTCGTATATTTGCATCACAAAAATAAGCAACCGCCTCTGTGGTTCGCCCACCCGTGTAAGACGCAGGGGTCCCGGGTTCGATTCCCAGGGGGGGTACAATTTGTACTCGGTTTGGTTGGTGGTAGGGCTTATTTCAAGTCCGCCTGGCTAGCTACCACCATCTTACCTAAGTCTGACGCCATAATAACAATTTAAAAATTGTTGTGTTCCGGCAGTTAGAGGTAAGATAGCCAGTATTCCGGGTGTAGTGCGCTTCCACCTTCGGCCTTATCGTCATTTAACATTAGGTGAGATGAAGGCCAAGCTCTATCCCGTTATGTATATAAAAAAAAGCAAAATTAACTTATCAGATAAACATGAGTCGCCAATCACCTTAATAAGTCACTTATCTAAGCTGCTATTTACGTACCGGTAAACTGGGGTGATAAGCAACTTCCGTGGTGAATTATTATTCGCCACGGAAGTTGCTATCATATAACAGCGACATTTTCGATAGAAAAAATATCAAAAATTCAAAATGAACCGCTTGGGCCTGTTCACAAATATTTTTTCTATAAAACTAATAAGGTCATTTTGATTCTATTTATTTTTTCTATCGATAATATCGCTGTTGTTATTCACTACGAAAGTTGCTAATCACCCCATTTACGGTAGATTTGTGTTTTATTCTGTAAAGTTGCACTTTTTTTTTAAATGTTTTGTAAACTTACTTCTTGGAATATGTACGTGATCTTCTGATAAGTTTGGAGAATTCATCGTTCAGCTTATTCGATGATTCGAAATAAAAGCTTTCAGGTGTAGCCAGAGGTGCCTGAAGGAAATAAAATATATTAAAGTCACGTTCACGTTTCTCGTTATGACACTGTTATTCTCCTGTTATTCAATTAAAGGAGATGTCCCAGCGTTGCCCAAGTTTCATTTTATTTAATTACTTTCATAATTAAAAAATGCTAATTACATTTTAATTAGGTATAGTATCAGTCAAGAATTGTGCAAATGACATAGGCGCGATGGGACATGTCTTTTACATGTGAAATATAGCTCTTTTGAGAAAGTTCTCAGATGCTCAATTGTTGACACAAACCTGATAATTCGGAGACATAGTTTCCTTCTTCGGAATGTCAGGAGTTGTGGTAGAGTTTATATTTGTAAGCAGCTCGTGAGGGTGGCCAGATTCTACGATGCGACCTCTGCAAAAAATAGAATTTTTAAATAATAATTTTATTAGTTGGAATAATGATAAAAGGAATAATGATAAAAGGAATAATGATATAAAATGGATTTTGTTTTGGCAACATTCTTATGAGTTTTTGAAACTCTGTTGAAAATCAATGATTCCTCAGTAGTGAGGATTCCGAGTGTAGTGCGCTTACACTTTCGGCCTTATGGTCACTTAAGATCAGCCCCCCGAGCATGACCACCGAAGCACGATTTTCGCGTGATATAGCGTTTTATCGACATTCAACTGTCAAAATTTCTTGTCTTTTGACAGTTAAACGTGATTAATCGCTATATCATATCGTGTTTCGGTGGTAGGGGGAGGTTAGGTGAAGGCCAAGCACTATCCTATTATGGATAAATAATAATATAAAAAAAATTGTTTTAAAAAACAAAAAACCGACTTCAAAACCCCACTCTACCTCTAAAAAGGAATAAATAATTTTGAAATCACTAGATACGCATTATCATTGTAATAAAACACGTCCATTGAAGTCGGGTGGGGCTGGAGGACAACTTTTTTTATTCTAACAGCCCCCCACCCGACTTCAATGGACATGTTTTATTACAATGATAATGCGTATCTAGTGATTTCAAAATTATTTATTCCTTTTTAGAGGTAGAGTGGGGTTTTGAAGTCGGTTTTTTGTTTTTTAAAACAATTTTTTATTTTTTTCTTTTTAGTGTAAGTACCTTCTGTATTAGATATATTATCAAGGTAGATAGAAAAATTGGTTGCCAAACGTGAGATCATTGCGGACAGCCATGCATACGGATCAAACTGAGAAGAGAACCTCCTTTTTTGAAGTCGGTTAAAATACCAAAATCTTGTCCTAAGTGTAACAAATACTTTTCTAAAATAAAAACCACTTTAAAATTGGTTCAGCTAAACGCGAGATAATCGCGGACAAACATACATACATATATAAATACATACAGGTCAAACTGAGAACCTCCTTTTTTTGTTTTTTGAAGTCGGTTAAAAAGAATAGTCCTTTTGCTTTGCGAATAATTGACCTGCTATCGAATCGTTAACAAAACTACTCTGACTCCTACATTGACAATCAGTACAGGTATTGTAGTTTTAGAATGTCTTGTTGGTGCTATCTCTTTATTTTCCGTAATAAGAGAGTATAAGTCGACACGACACATAATAGTTATTTATTTATTTTATTTATTTATCACATGAGTGTTTCAATACCTAATTATATCACATACTCATGTGATGATGATTAAAACACTCGTTTTAATTAGGTATACTTAGTTGCATACAAGACTTTATCCACCTACACCATGGATATGAATCGTCTATAAAAGATTTTGAAACAGTGCTTATTGCCTACATGAAAATGTCATAGTAACCATAATATCCGAACGAGTGGCTTTAGGCGCCGCCAGCCCTCCCGCGCGCGCAACGTCATAATATCACCCAAAAGAGTGATAATGTTGTACTGAATTTCATAATGCAACTCAGGCGGCGCGCGCGGGAGGGCTGACGGCGCCTCCAGCCACACATTCGGATGATATTATGGTTTCTATGACACTGGTTGTTTTAATGATGGCAATAAGCTAACTGTTTCAGAACCTTTTGTCTTCTATCTTGACGACCTGCGTGGTGCAGTGGTCAACATGCCGCCTATCACGCAAGAGGTCCCGGGTTCGATTCCCGGCCGGGCAGAAATTGAAATGATGAATTTTAATTTCTGTGACGGGTCTGGGTGTTACTATGTATAATAAGTAAATATTTAAAAAAAAGTATATAAGTAGTATATCAGTTGTCTAGCACCCATATTACAAGCTTTGCTTAGTTTGGGGCTAGATGGCGCTGTGTGAAATTGTCCAAGCATTTATTATATTATTATTATTATTATTATCTTGATCGAAGCCTTTTGTAGAGGATTTAAAGCATGTGTGTAGATAAAGCATAAAAGCGTATCCGAGTGCGGCTGTAGAGTAGCGTTTCTTTCTATAACTCACTTGTCCATAACGATGACGCGGTCGTAATCCATGACCGTGTTCAATCGATGCGCGATAGTGAGCACTGTGGACTCGGCGAATTTGTTCCTGATTGTCTCTTGAATGAGCTCGTCAGTTCTGTGGGGCAAAATAGGTTTTTATTTCTAACCTATAATAACACTTTTCGCTGGTAGAGATGTAAAGTTGTATGTTTAACACAAGACCAAATTTTAGTTCAGCCTCGTGGTTTTAAATCACTCACTGTGTTCAGTAGTCTATAATAGAATCGCTCGCTACGCTCCTAATTCAATTCTAGACTACTTCGCTAGTTCATGATTTAAAGTCAGCACTCGCAGTACAAATTGACTATGGTCTATAGCATGGGTCTCCAAACTTTTTAGCAAAAGGGCCAGACTTACTCATCCACCACGTCCCAAGGGCCAGGATCTAGCTAGCTCCGTACCAACGTACTGTAAATTACTATATTGTTGGTACGATCTGGCCTGCTTTCGCGGGCCGGATTGTTGGTGCTCGCGGGCCGGATCTGGCCCGCGGGCCGTAGTTTGGAGACCCCTGGTCTATAGTATAACAAATAATTATAGTTTACAAGGATTATTTCTAAACACTAAAAAAAATTAAACATTTAGCAACTTTGGCCTAGTATTTACTTCACATTTAGGTTTTCATAAAAAGGTGGGTATCCAAGGAGTAAACTTAGACGAATCCGATCTGTCGTAACGTAAGTAGTTTTTTTCCGAACACTATAAGGAGTGCGATGTGTTCGTGGAGGGCTCTTTTTCGCAAATAACGTCGTCTTTTGAGCATATCGCAGAGTGATTCCGAGGTCTACGTATTCTGCCCATCATCAGGACCATTTCTGTTTAAAAATTATTGCTGGGATACGATTTTAATTTTTGGTGTTAAAAAGCACTGCATACACATACCACGTAATGTGACGAGTACAACAGACCGCGCCTGCGAGTGTATGGTATACAGCTGCGTGCGGCCAGGTTGAAAGGCAGCGTTTATGTGCGTGCTCATGAGATACATTGAGAGATGATGTTTTGAAGCCATTGTTTGTTACGAAATACTTAAAATTTTGATAATGTTTCTTTGGAAAAAATAGGAATAACGAATAAAATAAGATTTCATAAAAAAAAGAATTGTTTTGACCTTCAATAACTCCGTAGCTATTGGTTTCTCAGGTATAGTCTGAAAAACAAAAATGATCCTGATGATGGTCGGAATGCGTGGACTTCGGCTTCGTTGAGGGTCTTGTTCGTTATAGTTTATATTATACCTACCTTGATTAAAACATAGGATTCTTTTGATTCCGGTCAAGGGTTCCCTATGCATTTTCCGAATGTATACGCTGACGAAGTTGAGGGCAGAAGCTAGTACTGTATACAACGAGTTAATAAATGAACCCAAAATGGGAGAACCGATTTTTCGGACCATCAAACTGAACAACATTTACTATGAGGTCAAGCTAGGATCATATAAGCTTGAGAAGTGAATATGGGATCAATTCTGAAATCGCGAAAAAAAATTAGCTGTTTTATACAAAAAGTAATAATAAAATCAAATTCCATGTCCAACTCCGAGAAAGAGATTTCTTATCGAATCCAACTCTGATGGGTAGCATTCGAGAAGCTTCGAAAAATCTTCGCATCCGAGTTACCTCAGTGTTTCAAGACAAAAGTCTATGACCAGTGTGTGTGATGAACGTTTCACTGCCGTAAGTCATCACTGATGACTTACGGCAGTGAAACGTGGTCGCTAACTATGAGTCTCATATGGAGGCTTAAGCACAAGAATAAATAAAACAGACTAGAACGGACACTTCTTTGTCCGAGTCCCAAATGCCGCCATTTATATAACTACTTCCCCCTTCACGTCGCTACGCCCCGCTGTCGTCCAGGTGTGTTGCCCGGGTTGCTTACTGTTAAATATTGCTAACGTTTAAAGATAATAATCGCTAAAATATGAGTTTTTCTTTAGTTTGAAATTATTATTTTATTCTAGTTAGTAGATAAAAATAAAATATTAACTGTTTCTGGGTAACTACTTACCTACTCCTGAGTTTGTGTAAATAAAGTAAATAAACATTTAGTATGGAAATTAAATTAAATGTTAAAAATAAAAATGTACTTCTAAAACATTTATATTTAGAAAATATTACTTACCTCATATCATTTTTGGGCAAACTATAAAAACTTAAGCGTGGCATCGTTTTTGAATTGTTTGTACAACCAAACACACCACAATAACTTGACGCCATTGTTATTTGTTTCCAAGATCGTACGGAACGCACAAACAGGCAAACGCGCGTGCGGCGACGCCGGCCGTAACAGCCCGACTGCGTTTCCCGTTTAACGTGTAGGCTAATATCGTGACTTTGAGCCCGTTCGGAGCGGGAGTGTCCGTTCTAGTCAGTTTTATTTATTCTTATGGCTCAAGGTCACCCAGCGTGCAATGGAGAGAACCGTATTCGGCGTTTCCTTTCGTGGTCGAATCAGATACGAGGAGATCCTTAGGAGAACTAAAGTAACCGACATCGCTCGAAGGATTGCACAGCTAAGGTGATAGTGGGCGGGACACATAGCGAGAAGAACCGATGGCCGTTGGGGCGGAAAGGTTCTGGAATGGCGACCGCACCGGACAACGCTCCGTGGTAGGCTCCCGACAAGGTGGACCGACGAGCTGTCAAAGGTCGCGGGAAGCCGCTGGATGCGGGCAGTGCAGAACCGATCATCGTGGAGATCCTTGGGGGAGGTCTATGCCCAGTAGCGGGTGTCATGGTGCTGATATGATGATGACGATGACTAATGAAATAATCAAAATGTGTTGTTACTTGGCGCCGACGTTGGCGGTGGCCTCGTCGAGCAGCAGCACGCGGCCGCCGGCCAGCGCGGCGCGCGCCATGCACACGAGCTGGCGCTGCCCGCTCGACAGTTCCCAGGTCCACTAGTACTGTATGTATAGTTACTTGGCGTCCACGTTGGCGGTGGCCTCGTCGAGCAGCAGCACGCGGCCGCCGGCCAGCGCGGCGCGCGCCATGCACACGAGCTGGCGCTGCCCGCTCGACAGTTCCCAGGTCCACTAGTACTGTATGTATAGTTACTTGGCGTCCACGTTGGCGGTGGCCTCGTCGAGCAGCAGCACGCGGCCGCCGGCCAGCGCGGCGCGCGCCATGCACACGAGCTGGCGCTGCCCGCTCGACAGTTCCCAGGTCCACTAGTACTGTATGTATAGTTACTTGGCGTCCACGTTGGCGGTGGCCTCGTCGAGCAGCAGCACGCGGCCGCCGGCCAGCGCGGCGCGCGCCATGCACACGAGCTGGCGCTGCCCGCTCGACAGGTTGCCGCCGCCGTCGCCCACCTTCGAGCTCAGCCCCGCCGGCAGGTTGCCTACCATCTCTCTGAGTTCCACCTATCGGGGAGAATGATATTCAATCGTGATATAGTATAAAATAGTTGTTTTTTTTCACATTCAGTAAACTACTGGCGATCCATTTCGTTTAATGTTCAAAGTGGAAGTTTCCAATTCTATAATAAGACTTAATCAAATGATGCCAGAGTAAATTAAATTAAACAAACATACACTTTTCATGTAAATAAATTCACGAAACTGTTACAGCTAGTAGAGACTACTCCTTCCACATGCGTGCATGTGCACCTCCACTAGTCGCCACTCGTCTCGTAATAGCGCAGCACTGTCCCGCTTACATCCTAGCCTGTCATATTGTGTGGGACTAGCGCACACAGTAGTACCACATAGTAAGGCTGTGGTAGTACAGTACGCACGCACCTGGTCGAGCGCCTTTTGTATGTGCGCGTCGGGGTACAGCCCGCCGGGGTCCAGGTTGTCGCGCAGGCTGGCCGCGAACAGCGCCGGCCGCTGTGGCAGCGCACACAGGTGTGACCGCCACGCGCTTAGGCCGACCTCCTCCGCTGACACGCCGTCCACGCGGATGCTACCCGATATACGATTCAACCTACGATAGATAGAATAGCAAGTCGGCAAACTGACAAAAAGACGCTTAGAAATCGTTTTTCGCAAAAGCCATCTCTGAAATTTGAAAATGTGGTATCGGTGCATTCAGTTCGATGTCATGATCACAATTATACAGTGTCTTTGGTCTTGTACTAGCGATGATTTAAGGGAGCGGGCGAGGACTACTCCTAATTTTTTCGATAAAAACACCCACATATTGGTGTCTAAGTCTAATAGTACTTGAAGTTAGCACGCAGCAGCACACGCCGAAAACGCTCTATACAAAATGGTGACGTCACTTGTCACGTTTAAGGTGAGTTTCAGGCGCGTTTTATATGGAGTTAGCCAAGAATTTTCAAACGGTGACTTCACTTGTCTTGTCAAGTTTCAGGCGTGTTTAATATGGAGTTAGCCAATAATTTTCAATTATCTCCCAAAATTTTGCGTTTAAGTACAAATGAGTCATACAACACATTAATTCATATTCGATATTCTGACTGTTTAGTGCATTATATCAATTTATATCCGAAAATGAAAAAAATATCGTTATTTTCCCCTGATTCCATCGTGTGATAAAATTAAAATAATACATTTTTTTATTTTTTTTCTGTTCCATTATGTTTCTATACGTGTCCGCAGTGATCAAGCTCAAATTTATCAAAATCGATGACTTATGCATATTCCATATTGTGTGTTTTTTTTTAGTTTTTCTTACATATCTCAAAAACAAGGAAGTTAATGTATATTTTGTTTACTGTTTATTATTATGATACACAGGGAAATTATCTAAATAGGACAAGTAAGGATAAACAGACGAAGGTTTATTTTTTTTATTAATATTTATAGGAATCTAAGAGCTTAGAAAAAATATTAAATTATACTGTTATTAAAACTGTATGATGTACTTTTCTTTTTAGGGTTCCGTACCGTAAAAAAGGAACCCTTATGGTGTGACTCAGTCTGTCTGTCTGTCTGTCTGTCACAGCTGGATATCTCGAGAACTACTAATGGTATCAACTTGAAATTTGGAATAGTTTAAGATGACATTTGCCCAACTATTTTGCAAAGAAAGAAATAAAAAAAAATATTTTTTTTACAACAGGGACTGAAAAGGGGTCTTAAAAATTTGAAGTGAGGTGACTAGGGCGTGTGGGGTATCATATGAAAGAGCGCTGTTTGCAAATTTTAAAACATTTTTTTCTTTTTTCTTAGGCCGCATAGTTTTCGACTTATGATGAAAAATGTAAAAAAAATACCGTTCCCCCCCCTTATCTCCGAAGTTTGCAAAGAGAAAAATCTGAAATAATTCTATGTGATAGTAGTTTACGTAAAGATTACAGGAAAAATAAAACGAGGTCTCAATATAACACACTTTTTTAGAAATTCAAAAAACAAACAATAATTTTTTCAGTTTCACTACCCGTCAACAGATGGCGGTGACCTAAGAATGCTGACTTGCGAATTAAAATAGTTCCACTATCGGTCAAGAGATGGCGCAACCTAATACTACAGTAATAATTGGTGACTGGTTCTTATATAAATTACCTACTATTTGCCGTACGAATAAACGAAGAATAAGTTCCTACTTAGTAATATAAACAGTTTGCAATGTGGAGCGGCTGAAACGTTTTTCAGTCACCATAAGCAACTGTGGTTAAGATTTGTAAATTAACTGTCCGCCTGTTCGCCCTTCCACCTGTCTGCCGTTTATCCTACTTTTTTAAAGACTGTACTAAAGTAACATATCCAAATATATTTATGATTGTACGGAACCCTCGGTGCGCGAGTCCGACTCGCTCTTGACCGGTTTTTTTTAAATATCTTTGGTCAACTAAGACACAGAATAAAGGTTGTTCATAGCAAGAAAGAGCTACTCGTTTCTCTGTAATTATGAAATTTTTAGACGTTTTCTAAATTTTTTTTTCAATCAAGTAGTGAAAATGTTATAGTATTGTTTTATTACTATTGTCACATAATATATTAGTACTAACGTACAGACGCCCATCAGCGCGAGGACGATCAAATAATAAGCTACTCTCGCAGCACGGCAATAAAGTTCAATTTCGAATTGCAGACCTGCGTGCCTTACATTTTAAGCACCTCCGAAGCGCCTCTCTTTCTGTCGCGTAGCTCTGTCTCAGCCGACACAACTCGTGAATTGTTAAGGTTGCTACTCGCTACTTACCATATATTAGAAAAAATCCGTTATGCCGATAAATATACAATGAAATTACCTACTAATATAAAATAAAATAAATCTACCTTAAGTGAGCTGAGCATAATTATTTCTAAGTACTTAGTTAAGGACCGATCGTCGTGGAGATCCTTAGGGGAGGCCTTTACCCAGCAGTGGGTGTCGTGCGGCTGATATGATGAGTTAGTTAAGTAAGTACTGAGTTACTTGTGTGAAAATGATATTATCTGGGAGTAATGTTGGGAAATGTATAAAGTTCGGGATGATTTACGTAAAGAGTAGCAAAGAATTAAGAACTGATTCGTCCTTCCTTGTCGTTCGGGCGCTCGTCGCTCGCAGAAAGCGCACGTGTCGGCGCGGTGATATCCCTCAACCATGGCTCGATCGAGTGAGCCGCGAGCAGTAGGCTATTATAAAAGTTTACGCGCGGAGTGAGACCCCCCTGCTATTGTTACGGACGCGAGGTACGGAATTGGAAGGAAAACGCTGTGTAGCTTTATTATGCCGCGGTTACGTCAGCGAGCTTTCGCCGTAGCCCGCTGATGTGGCCGGGTAGATCGTTGTGCAACGACGTATCGTATTCGGAAGTAGACAATTTGCTATCGGGGCACTGTCGGTAAACTGGCGCGCATCAAAGGGATTTGACGCGACAATTATCGCTTGGGTGCAGGACTGCCAGGTGGGGTATTTTCTCGCAATTGAGGGTAAAAAATGGCTTTTAGAGAAATGGATAGTTTGGAAAAATATTAGGAGAAAAATAATATATCGTGGAGAATTTTGGGAAACAACATTTTGAGTTTGGACGTATTATTTATATGAAACGAATAAAAACAAGAGCATAGTTTTCGTGTGTCAAAGATCGATAGTTACCTCGTCGTGGAATAAGTGGTTTATGCTAGGTTTGACCAATTAATTTTAGCAAACCAGATTCCAATGTTTGTCAAACTTTTTAGTCAAAGGTTAAAAGGAAAATAACTTTGCCTACGCTAATTTAGTAGCGAGTAAGGAAAAACTATCAGATGACTAAATATTTGAATTGCTTAAAATGTCATAATTTGTCAAAATTGAGTGAATGTAAAGAGATCACCTTGTTGTACCCACAAATAGTATGAACTAAACGAAATCAAGGTTTCACTTCAACCTCCCTAGCATGACCGACCACCGAAACGCGATATGATTATGGCGCAATTTATCGCTTTTTACTGTAAAAAGACAATGAATTTTGACAGTTGAGTATAGATAAATCGCTCAACAACAATGGGGAATGTCCGGAAAAATCAAACTGGCTGAATATTTTTTTATGGGTAGGAATAAGCTCTCTTAGTAATAGAAAAAAAAAGAATATTCGGTTGCGTGAAAAAATTTAAAAAAATTAAAGTCTCTTCGTCTTCACAAATATAGGAAAGTAACAGCAGAATGGAGATTATACCTTTGCCATCTCCTGCCACAACCACAACATGGTATTAAAAAAAAATTTCAACACAAAATGTTAAAACTTTTTGTTTTTAATTCTTGTTGTCAGAGTGGCAGGTGTTGGCAAAGGTATAATTTCCATTCTGCTGTTACTTTCCTACATTTGTGAAGTCAAAGTGACTTTAATTTTTTTTAATTTTTTCACGCAACCTAATTTTTTTTTCTATTACTAAGGGAGCTTATTCCTATCTATAAAAAAATATTCAGCCGATTTGATTTTTTTCGGACATTCCTCATTAAAACTGCTCTTGAAATTGCTCTTTAGCGATAAGGCCGCCAAATTGTTCTAAATCTGTATTTTTTTCCTAGTAATGTTTTTGTATTATGGTGAATAATAAAGAATATACCTATCTAACACTAACCTGAAGAGTGCACTAATCAGAGAGCTCTTGCCAGCGCCGGTTCTGCCGACAACGGCCACCTTCTCAGAGGGACGGATGGTGAAGCTGACCCCGTTTATAGCCAGATTCGGCACTTCCTTGCTCGGCTCTTCCTTGCTCGGCTCGTTTACAGGCTCTTGCTTCGGAGGTTTCTCATATTCTAGCGATACGTTTTCGAAAACTATTTCGCCTAAATAAATATAAAAGATATAACCGATTTAGTTCATACAACCTAAGGGGAAATTATACTACATACATACAAAGATACGTACTACATTATTTAATAGCATAATTTTTCTACGTCCTAACTAGAGAATCACTTTGGTGTATAAATACAATAAAAGGTATACTAATCGGTTGTCATTAGTGTCTATTTTATTACTTGTCACTATTTTAATCTATATTATTTCTTACAACATACCTTTAGTAGGCCAACTGTCCAAGTCCAATCCCGGATGTTTAGTCCGCAGGGCGTTCTCATTTGGTTCCACTGGACTCTCCGCTGGTAGATCTCTGTACTCTAATAATCTTTCTACCTGTATGTTTTAGAATACAAAAATACAATATAAAAAAAAATATGGAAACTATGGATACTAAACCTTAAAAATGGAATAGACTATTATTTCATACATAACATTAAACGACGTATTTATTTCTTGAATGAATATATATTACGACTTGTTTTTTCTTATTTCTTAAATGAACGATGGGCGCAATGAAGAAATACTATATAAATATAAGACAAATACAATGATGCATAGTAAAACATCTTAGAATAACATTGATTAGTTTCAACTGCAAGGGATGTAATAATAAATAATAATAAATATTAAAAAATAAATCAAAGTGCCATGTTTTTTCTTGTCGCTATTACAATCAATAGAGTGCGAGGGCTTATAAGAAGTAATTGAGATATGTTGTGAGTACTTACAGATGTCATATGGTTTTCTACTTCGGCAGTCTGCCGGATGCCAAACTGGCAGATACCAATTAAGCCCAGTACTTGAGTAATGGCCAGACCAACGCTACCACTAGCGATTTCTGTAAAAAATAAAAATATTTGTCAGTAAGTAATTTTACTTATTCCTAGTAGAAGTGAATTTGGTCGTAAGTTCATGAATTTTAATAGATCTAAGACCTTAAGAATTGAATGCGAAAGACTTATTTAATATTTTCTGATCGCGACCTCTTCATTATCAAATATTATTTTGCGAAATTGCATTTGTTTGCGGTTGTGGTTAGCCAAACACGCGGGGCACCGCTCACCCACTCTTCACCCATCAGAACCTAGCGCTTAACTTTACAGCCACCATAAAGATCGGGTGCGTTTCAACAGATTAACCGCTGAGTCATCGATCGCCATAAAGTACATTTGAATCATGGATAGTAATTTTATTTACCATTAAATTATTATACTTTCCACGGTTAAAATCCACACTATGGCGATAGATGACCAAGTGATTGGCCTGCTAGAATGCACCCCTTGCATCCCCTTGTACTCACGCTCGTCCAGCAGCATGAAGCTGCCGATGACGCAGGCCAGGAAGACGCAGCACAGCAGGTCCATCCACCACTCGAAGGCGCGCGACGTCACCAGCACCATCGCCCGCGCGGACGAGTGCAGGTCTTGCAGCTGGTCGAACTCCACAGCCAGGGTCCTCTGTTGCCCGCCGCACGCCCGGATCGTGGTCAAACCGGACACTGTTGCCGTTGTGTGGCTTAGAGTCCGACTGTTTGCTGTCAAAACATGATCATTTGAATACGAAGGGTAAGGGGAAAGAAGGATCATTTATTTTCAACTTTTTTGTGGTATGTAAGCGTGTTATATTCTTTAACTTTAAATATTTTCAAAATCCCCATAACTCAATTTTCAAAGGAGTTCCGTTGTGCCTCCGAAGTCCAAGTCGAGAACGTCGCAGACAGACCATAGCTCGTTTTGTATTGGATTTTCATAAGCCTACCAATATATCAATCACTATACATATCCTCTTTGAGTTTGAGGAGTTTCCTTGAATATCTTTGAGGTCCAAGGTTCAATGTCAATGAAATTAAAAGAACTACACTTACGGTATCCCTTTTTCAACAAAAAATCATCTAATTTTGTTCGCAAATAGAATTATCAAGGTAGTTAACCCGAAATCATAGTATTTTCAGGATTACTTGAAAACTACTGAACGGTCTGAAAAAAATTTAAATGGGACCATCTCGCAATAAAACTTAATCGAACAAAAAAAGAATCATCAAAATCGGTCTATAAATGACGAAGATACGCGAACAACGATAAAAAAAACATACAATCGAATTGAGAACCTCCTCCTTTTTTTGAAGTCGGTTAAAAATAGTAACTATTTTTCTTACTGGCTCTGATATTTCTATCACTTTACACATCTTGTTGATGAAATCAGACTCTTGTCAAGTCGATTAGTGGCTCATGCATGATGTATCAATTCGATGCAAAGGAAAACGTGAATGTACAAAGACTTGCGAAAGCATAATTACCTCGCCAAATTGATTAAGACTGAATTTTTGGAATTGTATCCTAATGTTTTCTCCAATTCTATTCTATGTTTAAAATTAAATTATAAGTGTAAATAGGTAGGTGAAAGTTAGTAAGGGTGTTAATGGCCGAATACTCAAACGCTAATTAACTTTGAGGGGCTCTCAAACGTAATTCTGTCGCATTAAATGTCAAAGATATGACAAAAACAGAATGCTGTTTGAGAGCCGCTCAAAGTTAAGTAGCGTTAGAGTATTCATAAATGTCTTACTTATAGCCTCGATCCTTTCGAGCTCGCGGCTGGTGCCCACGTAGAGGCCGCGCAGCACCACTAGCACCACTACCAATACTGCGGTGGGCAGGAGCAGCCACCAGTTCACGAGGCACACCACGATTAATATGAACACTACTTCCAACACGAACTGAAAAACAAACCAGTGACGATTCAATAACATACTTACTATAGTTCAGGCAAAGAATGCTCAAAAAAATGTAGCTCCTATGCCGGGGAAGAGGGGGGGGGGGTTTGAAGGTACTATTTTTCGGTTTTTCACATTAATCTCAGAAACTAGACTTCATACAAAATTAAAGCTGATTAAATTTGCTACAAGTTTTAATCAGTTAATTTTTTCGATATCTTGTATAGTTTTCGAGACATCGCTCCTGAATATCTGTCAACATGGTTAAGGACAATGGGATCAGGACCCTTCAAGCACAGCCGTACACACACACACACACATTTCCAAAGCCGTATCAACAATCAGAATGTCCGCATCACTCTCTGTTTGAAGGGTCCTGATCCCATTGTACCTTAACAATGTTGACAGATATTCAGGAGTGGATATTTTTTGTATGAAACATCTGTTTTTTTTTCGCGATTTCAGAGTTGGTCCTATAGTAAAAGTTGTTCAGTTTGATGGTCCCTATCATCTACCATATTCGGCTTTAAGGTAATTTTTGTAGCACTGTGTAGAAAATTAATTGAATTAGGTACATAAGAGGAGACCGATGGCGCTTCGGTAAAAGATGACGAGGAAACCTTAACCATGTGCTTCGGAAGGCACTTAAACCCTTGATCCCGTTGGCATGTAGCAGTCGTTTATACCTATATGTATGTATAGATAGAGTATAGAGCAAAGCAATCCATATTACACCCGATGGGTTATTTATGTATGGCACGCTTCATACATGCTATGGCACGCTGTGATGCGGACATCGTTGCCATTAATGAAACTTGGTTGCCAGAGGGACAAGAAGCACGCGCTCCTACAGTACCTGGTTACAGGTTTCGAAACTCCCCGCGCCCACGTCACATGCGCGGCGGTCGAGGGGGTGGGGTCGGTTTTTATATCAAGCGCCATGTGACCGTTCGATACATGAAGCATCCAGAGGCTGACATTGAACAGATGTGGCTCACTACCAAGATTAACGGGTCTACCATTGCAGTCGGTACAGCTTACAGACCCCAGTGGGTTAATGTCGAAACATTTTTTGACGCTTTAACAGAGTCTGTCTCTTACTTCGGCCAAAACGATCACGTAGTTTTGTTGGGGGATTTTAACATTAATATGTTTGATCAGCACTCTAGTCACACAAGGAAGTTCCAACAATTTCTTTCTTACATGGAGCTAGAACAGAAAGTGACTGAGCCCACCCATTTCACTGCTGAGTCGGAGTCACTAATCGATGTAATTTGTACCAACTGCCGGACATGTGATGTAAAGGTAGCTCATGTTGCTGGCTTGATAGGCCACTGCATGGTAAGTGTTTCCGTATCAGTAAAACGACCAAAAGTTCCCTCCCGCACCCTGTTATATAGGCCGATTAAACATATTGATCTGGATCTGTTTAATGCGGATATAAATGCGATCAATTGGGATGCTATGGCTTCTCTACCGTCGGTTGATGAGATGGTGAATTGTTTCCAGCAGACATTGCTATCCCTTTCGACTACCACGCTCCACTTAAATCAATTAAAATAAAGCCAGATAAGTCATTTCCGTGGATTACCGATACGATAAGGCAAATGATGGACTCGCGCAATCAAGCTTTAGTGAAATGTCGAGCCACTAAATCAGATAGCGACAGAATTTATTGGAAGGAACTAAAGGACATGGTTGAGGTCAGTTTAATTTCGGAGAAACGCGCTTACTATAATCATTTTATAAACTCCCAGGCTTCTAATAGCAAATCCTTCTGGAAAAGCATCAAAGGCACAATTATGGTTGATCCATCTGGCGAAAGGAATCTCCCCAACATTTTCAATGATCCCAATTTAATAAACTCACATTTTCTAGACATTCCGAACACTGATGTGTCCTCATCCCACTTAGAATCTTTCAGCTCACGCCGCCACAGTGATTCTGTATTTAAATTAAAACCTGTGTCGGAGAGAGATGTTGGTAATTTTATATTTTCTTTAAAATCAAATGCTGCCGGTATTGACGGCTTTAGCAGGGACATGATTATTTTAACTCTACCTCGCACGCTGAAGGTTATAACTGCCATTATAAATTCATCACTACTCACTGGTAAGTTCCCTGCAAAATGGAAGCATGCTTTGGTGACCCCTCTGCCTAAAGTCACAAACCCATCTGAACTAAAAGACCTCAGGCCAATTAGTATCTTGTCATTCCTCTCCAAGATTCTGGAAAAGGCCGTCTATACACAGCTTTACAAATATCTTGAGGACAACCGCGTCATTCCTTCACTGCAGTCTGGGTTTCGCCGGAATCATGGCACATCTACGGCACTCCTTGATGTAGTAGACAACATCCTGTTTGAGCAAGATAACGGGCGGGGTACTATTCTAGCTCTCCTTGATTTCTCCCACGCTTTTGATAGTATAAGTCTCTAAGTCCTCTCCTCTTGGCCAAACTTGAGTACTATGGCCTTGACGACGTGTCAGTGAGATGGTTTGCTTGTTACCTCACTGGTAGACTGCAGTCGGTAAAATTATCTGGACGCGACGACGGCTCTGCAGCGTGCTTGTCGGCCCCTAGACATACAATGCGTGGCGTGCCGCAAGGCTCAATACTTGGCCCTTTACTTTTCATAGTCTATACAGCTGATCTCATAAATGTAGTCAAAGATTGTAAGTGCCATTGCTATGCAGACGACGTGCAACTTTATGTCTCGACGAATCCTGCCGCTACTCAAGAAGCTGTCCATAAACTAAATTCGGACTTGAACCGGATCGCCGATCAGGAGCTGTATGTACCGCCTGAAAATTCTGTACAGAGTCCGTAAATTTCTTAGTGAAAGAGCTCGTATAACATTGTGTGAGTCATTGATTCTCTCCCGACTAAATTACGGCGACGTCGTGATGGGCCCTCGTTTATTGTCCAGAACCCAACGTTTGCTCCAGCGTGTACAGAACGCTTGCTGTAGATTTTGTTTTGATATATCCCCCAGGGCTCATGTTTCGCCTTATTTGAACTCGGCAGGTATGCTCAGAACGGATCTGCGTAGGAAGTTGCACTTGGCATGTCTTATTTTCAAGATTATTAAGAACAGGCAACCTGAGTACCTATTCAAGAAGTTAAAATTCTCCTCGGCTTTTGAAAGGTACGGCAGCATCAGATCCGCACGTATACCCTTGGCCAACCACCTGCACCGCACTGTGGCTTTTAGGGGCAGCTTCCGTTTTCAGGCCACCAAATGCTGGAACGATTTACCGCCACCGTTTAGAGCTCTAAAGTCCATAGTTACCTTTAAAAGTAAATTACGTTCTCATTTGCTGGAGCTCCAAAAGTTAGGACAATCCTGATTACGACTTCCCCCTTTTTCATTTATATATTTTGTTTCTGATTTCATTAAGGTACTTATATATATATATTATAATGCATTCCTTTTCCCTTCCATTAATATCTTGACTTTATTTACTCAAACTTTTCATATGTATCCTTGTGTTTTTCGTTTATATTTCCCGTCCACCTTTTAGGTTAGTTAGGGTGAAGGCTGAAAATCTGTGTTTCGCCTACCCCACGGGCGAAAATATTACACCGAGCCTAGACCCTGTTTGCTGCTGCACATAGGCACATCCGTACTACTGCTAGTTAAGTTTTATTCTTCTTCGTATAATGTTATTCTTGTACCTACCAGATGTTTCTGTGTGTTGCAACAAATAAACAATTTATCTATCTATCTATGTCCACTAAAATAATTGGAATATTCAATCATAGAGAAGGCCTGACGCCATGAAATTAGCATTCTGCAAAATGACTATATTTTAAATAATTGATCACTTACCGCTGCGCAGTCGACTAAAGATCCAGGCAAGAGAGTGTCTGTCTGTCCCATGTCGTTGGAGAACCGGTTCAGAATGCGGCCCGAAGGGTTGTGGTGGAAGAACCACATGGGTGCGTAGGTCACACCTCTGGAAAACCAGCCTCATTTAGTATCTGAGAGATGTTTAAATTGAGTGATACCGTAACACATTTTTGAATATCACGTCAATATGTTTTTTAGTGTTTGTATGCTTTATGCGTCCTGTGCCTATATTATGATGAGTTTGCACAATTACGTTTACTATACTCGATAGCGACTAGTGAGCAATTTTGTATGCAATTTGGCACAGTGCCTCTGGCGGTAACTACACTAAACTAAATGTTTTTTATACAAATGTTAACTACAGTCGCTATCGAGTATAGTAAACGATAACTGTTTAAACTCTGTTGCAAATACAACGTGTTACAAAAAAGGCAGATAGGGATCATTAAACTGAACAACTTTTCCCATAGCACCAACATTAAAATCTAAATAAAAAACTCCTATTACGTACAAAAAATATTAATAACGAAAATATCAAAATGTTATTTATGCTATGCAAAAATCTTAAAATTAAAAATATTAAAATGTATAAAACAGCTGATTTTTTTTTACAATTTCAGAGTTGGCCCCATAGTAAAAGTTGTTCGGTTTGATGGTCCCTATCTACCATGTTCGGCTTTAGGTTTTTTTTACAACACGCTGTACAGAAAAACAAACACAGGAAACATGGAAAATAACCTTGATCTATCCAAAACATTAAAAGTGATAGATCACAAGGCTGATATATAAATAATTCAATTGTTTACCTGAACATGCTATCGTGCAATGCGATGGAGGCTTTGATGCAAGTGTTGAAGAAGACGACCAGTTTGTTCCACGTAAACATCACGCAGATGACTACCAGTGCTACGTATACGTATATGCATTGTTGTCGAGTCAGACCGAACCGGTTTAGTGAATGCTCCTCGAAAACTACACCTTAAACCGAGGACACAAAGTTTATTATATTAAACTTAAAAACAAGTGTCAAAAAGCTGGAAGCTGTGGGTTTTACGCTCTTAGAATAAATAAGCTATAACATAACAAAGGCAGTATAGTGCAGAGCTAGGTTGAAGCTGGCATTCTAAAAGTGCTTTACTCGAAATCGGTGTGGCGTTTGTGTGTGTTCGAAGCGCGGCGCTGTGTTGTTCTTCTATGTTTACCCTGGATATAAAAGTTACAATTGTACAACTAAATCACACAAACAAGTGTAAACATATTGATCTTTTACGCCTGTAGCACACCTCCGCCGCGAAACAATACCAGCGAAACCGCAGGTAGGTTCCGCCTGTCATATGAATTTTCCTCTCTCTTTGCCTTTCGGCTTAACAAACAGTAAGTAATAAACAATACTCATGCGATAGACCTACCATAATGACACATCAAGGGAAAATAAATAAACAACTTAATGTACAGTAAATACCAAATACCGTTTTATTTAACTTTAGTTGATTCTATACAATAATAATGGTTAACGTTGCAATTGTAGACCCTGAAAGTTACATGGTGAGATGACACGCAGAAACTATTTATTACGAATATAATATTTTTCCCAGGGGTTATTTTGCAAAGGTTAAACCTTAAAACTAACTCGCAGAGCTCATGTGGGTAAGGATTGCCTGCCCGAAGGATATCAGTGTGCAATATCTAATATAAATCTAGCTCGGAGGTTGAACATCGGATGTCTAAATACGGACTGCTGTATTGCCCATTTAATCCTTCCGCGTCGGTTAGTTAAGGGTTAAGTAGATTTGAAAGTTAAAGAGTACCTATTCGAATAACTCGCAGCGAGTCGGTTTTGAGAACTCTTCGACGGTTGCTTGCTAGGATTTATTTCCTAGGAGCCGTAGTGAATATCCCGGTCCGGTTAATTCCGGCTTTTTCCTCGCTCACTTAGGTTTAATTGGCGAACAGAGCAGTTGGCTGGTATCGGGGCTCCGTATACGTCTCTTCACCTTGGCTCCCAGTTTACATTAAATATGTGTTGAAATCCAGTAAATTGGTCGATCGTATATCACAAGACGACTTAGCGGCGTTTATTAGCCAAAAAATCCTCTTATGAAAATTCGATTGTACGGACCACAAGGATTTTTAATAGCTGAAAGCTATTATTGGAATAAGGCACTGGTAATAGAATAAATACTTCAAAAGCATTACCAAATAAAAATAATTTCAACGAAAATTATCGAGGATTTCCACAGCTGTTCTTTCAAAACCAAAGATAAATAAAATAAACCACCTGTCAAGATTCGAAGCGTTCCGACTCATTCCGCGCTTAGTAGCCAAGCGCTGGCTCAGCGATGCATGTATCGCACCGAAACTGTCCGTCCAACTTGAACATACCGAGGTGTCGATCCACAGCCAAACGGCCCCGCTGCACGGCCCGCCGAAGCGGTGTCAGCAAACACCTCGAAATCACGGTCCAAGAACGTACCGACATTAAGGACACAAATTACAACAGTATGACCAAACCACTTTTCAGATCTTTAGAATAACACTATGGGATTACAGCGCAGATCTCAAGGTCAACATTTGGACAACAGACGCCCTATGGGGAAAGAAGGTGGAATATAATATCCAGTAACGACATGTTTTTTTTTTTAAGTCGATGACGCTAAAATTCAATTTGGAATTTTTACGGAAATAAGGAAAAGGACATCATGCATACTGCCGAGAAATAGAATTTTATCATTAATGGAAACAAGTATCTTTATACTACAAAAAAACTTTCCCTTTAAGGGAAATCGACCAAAAGAACGAAAACGCTACACGCCATGACTTGTCAGTTGTACGACAAGCGACACAGTCTGTTTAAATGCATAGATTATACTATCGTGCTGACTTTTTCACGCGCGATTCCGCCCGATCGGCTCGGACCATTGGTACACCTCCGTCGCGAAACCGCTACATAGATGTGATCGTCATAATATATCGTTGTCAATAGAATACAAATAATGACTTGTCCATTGTAGTTCCGCTATTGATGGCAGAACAACATGGGTTCCGCTAGTATTTTTCGCGCCGGAGGTGTGCTACAGGTACAGGTATTATATTACTTTTGAAATCATTGGCTACAGGCGTTAGTGAGCACTTATAAGACAAAAATTCTTATAATAAGCAGATAGGTATCAACATGATTAGATTATAATAGATTGTAAGATTGAAGTTTCAACGTCAATGACCGATTCTCTGAGTCAGTAAGTATAAACTAAGAGTAGTTTTGAGTTCTGTTTCACGGATAACTTTTTTATAGTTTCATTCAAAAATGTAACAGATTTTTTATGAAATGATTATCTGTTAAGTAAGTTTATTAAATTGGGTTCTCAGTAAAACTCACCTCAGCAGCAACACGGTCCACTTGGTGCCGCACGTACAAGTACACGCCGCTAGATACCGACCCGGTGTTATACACAATAGTACAATGTCAGGAACCATTCCTGCAGCCACACGTCGGTGGCCGAGTAGAAGGCCTGCACGGCCACGAACAGCGCCACCAGCAGCAACATGGTCCACTTGGTGCCGCACGTACAAGTACGCGCCGCTAGATACCGACCCGGTGTTATACACAATAGTACAATGTCACGAACCATTCCTGCAGCCACACGTCGGTGGCCGAGTAGAAGGCCTGCGCGGCCACGAACAGCGCCACCAGCAGCAACATGGTCCACTTGGTGCCGCACGTACAAGTACGCGCCGCTAGATACCGACCCGGTGTTATACACAATAGTACAATGTCACGAACCATTCCTGCAGCCACACGTCGGTGGCCGAGTAGAAGGCCTGCACGGCCACGAACAGCGCCACCAGCAGCAACATGGTCCACTTGGTGCCGCACGTACAAGTACGCGCCGCGATACCGACCCGGTGTTATACACAATAGTACAATGTCACGAACCATTCCTGCAGCCACACGTCGGTGGCCGAGTAGAAGGCCTGCGCAGCCACGAACAGCGCCACCAGCAGCAACATGGTCCACTTGGTGCCGCCGGCCCGCACGTACGACAAGTACGCGCCGCTAGATACCGACCCGGTGTTATACACAATAGTACAATGTCACGAACCATTCCTGCAGCCACACGTCGGTGGCTGAGTAGAAGGCCTGCGCGGCCACGAACAGCGCCACCAGCAGCAACATAGTCCACTTGGTGCCGCCGGCCCGCACGTACGACAAGTACGCGCCGCTAGATACCGACCCGGTGTTTTGGTGCTCGCCTGATACAAACACAAATACAGTCAGGACAAATGACACTAAATATTTGGTTTGGAGTTTTGTCCGCGCGATAGTTTACGGTTAAAATATCACAACTTGTGTTCATTGCAAAACAAACACAGAAATACACACGGACGGTATATTAAGGTGTAGCGTCTTTCATCTCTTACATAAAAGTGAAGGGGAGACTGACATATCAACGCCCACCCTAAACCACTAGACCTAGAGACTTAAAATTTTGTACATAGATACTTTACACAATGTAGGCTTCCACTAAGAAAGGATATTTAGTAGCTTCCCTTAAGGCTCCGTTATGCGAAATCATTTGTCTTTTTCTTTGTCTTTTTCTTTACGTGTAAAGAGTATAGAAAATAACCTCACTTCTGCACTTTTTCGATGTTTTTCGTTGTTTTTTCATCCTTATCTTTAGCACAATTATCTTTCTTGAAAAAAGTTATTGGAGCAACTGTACAGTACGTTAAAGTGTGTTTTGATGAATATAGCGGAAATGAATTCAATACATTTCCGCTATTATTTACGTCAAAAATATGGCCCGCGACAAGCGCTTTTGATGATATTCTGTTTTTTTTTACAATCATCTGTGAGGTTAATACGCAATTTAATATTTGTAGCTACTAGATAATCTCTTTAGCTTGACGTATGTTTTTTTTGTGGCTACAGCTTTACGTTTTCTATACAAAAATATGGCCCGCGCAAACCATGTTTTCCTATTATGGCCCTTTAAGGTCATTTTTGGCCCGGAAGATGCGCTTGATGAAACCAGCGGCATATTTTAGTATGTTGTTAGGCATGGTATTCTGACTAAAAAACCATCGGGAGACAGCTCCTAAAATTTTTCTTTGTCTATGGTTCCTAACGTGGTTGGTTCTGCCGTTATGACGTCATCAAAATGGCCGCTGCCGTGTTCAGAATATGGCATATACAACAGAGAGTATGTAATATGTAAGCTTGTGTGGGGTGTCATAAAAAGTAAAATTAAATGCGCTCTAATATTGTTTCTACATTTGACCTTGTAAATATCATAACTAGCAAAAAAAATTAGGTTTTATTAAAGTTTTATTAAAGTTTTTTATTTTAAATCACCGTAAATATTAAACTAATGTTCTTATTTGTAAACAAAAAATATGCTAACAAAGCCCATTTGATGCAACTTCAGAAAAATATAACTTTTAAATACTCGTACCTTTCTTAAGGCTCCGTTACGCGAAATCATTTGTCTCTGTCTTTTTCTTTACGTGTAAAGAGTATGGAAAATAACCTCACTACTGCACTTTTTCGATGTTTTTCGTTGTTTTTTCATCATTATCTTTAGCACAATTATCTTTCTTAAAAAAAAGTTAATGGAGCAACTGCACAGTACGTTAAAGTGAATTTTGATGTAGAATTCATTACGTTTACGCTATTATTTACGCCAAAAATATGGCCCGCGACAAGCGCTTTTGATGATATTCTGATTTTTTTTACAATCATCTGTGAGGTTTATACTCAATTTCATGTTTGTAGCAACTAGGTAAACTCTTTAGCTTGTCGTATGATTTTTTTGGTGGCTACAAGTTTACGTTTTCTATATAAAGATATGGCCCGCGCAAACCATGTTTTCCTATTACCGCCCCTTAATATTAAATAGCGCAAAAAAATTTGGAACGTCGCGCGCCGTAAATTTCTTCTATAGGTGAAGTAAAAAAATATTTTTTTTAGGTATAGCAATATCGGCATCAGGTGAAAGCTAAAAGAAAGCCAATTTCAAATATATATACATTATGATACTTTTATGTTATTGCTTTGACAGAAACTTAAAAAAACTATAACTTAACTCGAAAAACTCAGCTATTTTTTCAGTTTCTTCAAAAAATCTACCTTAAGGAAGCGTTTTTCAGGTTACTTGGTGCCATACTTTTACAAAGCTTACTAAATTAACTACAGTTTATTTAAGTCTAGTTTGAGTCGTCCAGAACCATTGGTTGCGAAAACACAGCGAGTCAAAGATAAGCATATCTTTCAAAAGTGAAAAAAAAACATCTTTGACTAGCTGAGTCTCCGAAACCGATGAACCTAGACTGCTCAGTTTAGGCTCAAATTGTAGCAAATGTTAACTTTACAAAAGTTTATGACAATAAAACCTGAAAAACGCTTTCTAAAACTAAGCAAACACGTACAATAGGCTTGTTTCCACTAAGAATAAATCGGCTAGCATAAGGATTCTAATGATTAATCATGTTAAATATTACCAAAAAAACACTTTTTTCATTAAAATAAATAAAGATTAGCAATATTTACGGAAAATAAAATCGGCAAAATTGGCCATTTAATCACGTGACATTGAACACCAATCAGAGACGCGTGACGTCACGCCTCGCGAAACATTTGTTGTTGCTGTCATTTTCGATAAGTGAACAGTGTGTGTGTGTGTGTGAACAATGACGGTCATAAACAAACACGAACGTTTCGTGAGGCGTGACGTCATGACAGTTTTGGTCTTTTTCGATGTCATTTTGAGTTCATTTCTTAAAACGCAAAATTCATAAGTAAAATGACTTATTTTTCTCAAAATAATATATTTTTGGGGTAAAATAGATACCAAACTTTATTTTTAAACTATTTTCCAAATTTTGTCAACTAGCCTATTCGTGATTTTCCAAAAATTAACCCCTTAGGGTTATATAGGTAAATTAACCTAAAAATCGATATGGATGTCGTTATTGAGGTTTCATGGGATGTTGATTGCGAAATAGCATTTATTTTTAAGTCCAACATTGTGGCCACGATTCAGCCCCTAAAGGGGTGAAATGGGGTGCATATTTTGTATGGAAAAATAATATTATACAGACATTTCGACTTGAAACTTCGTAAGAGTACTTTTGAAACTAAGCAAACACGTAGAATTCGTGATTTTCCGAAAATTAATCCTTTAGGGGTATATAGGTAAATATACCTAAAAATCGATATGGATGTCGTTATTGAGGTTTCATGGGATGTTGATTGCGAAATGGCATTTATTTTTAAGTCCAACGTAGTGGCCACGATTCAACTCCTAAAGGGGTGAAATGGGCTTCATATTTTGTATAGAAAAATAAAATTTATAAGACATTTCGACTGAAAACATCGTATGAGTACTTCTGAAAAAAATATCTATCAAATCTGTAATTATGGATGTCGTTATTGAGGTTTTATGGGATGTTTATTGCAAAAATTTTATTTATTTTGGCGTCCAACACGCCACAGTGGACATTATTCAACCCCTCTATCAAAAATAGGAACCCTCATTTTAGTCCTTTGATTAAAATGGGGGTTCAGATTTTTGATAGAAAAATATAATATGGGAACGGGATCAGGAATGAGAACGAGAACGGAAAAGGAAACTATTAATATTATAAATGTGAAAGTTGAATGTTTGAATGTTTAGATGTTTGGATGTTTGTTACTCAGTTACGTAAAAACGGCTGAACAGATTTGGAATGGTACACATATAGTCATAGTTATATCGGTCAACCTAGAGATTTTCCGAATGTCCACGCGGACGAAGTCGCAAACAAAAGCTAGTAGAAGTACAAATAAGATACCTACTATTCATCATGAGGTCATGAAAGAGAGACAATTTTTTTTTGAAAAAGTAAGTATTGATTTGTGGTTTACCTTCATACTCTGGATCCACATTGTTGTCCAAATCCACACTCATAGACAACTGTGAAACCTCTGACGTGGATCTTTGCGGACGGAGTTTGTAATGGCGTTCCTGTAGGATACGAAAACAATAAAATCAAGAGTTGATACAACATTTTTTTCAACCAAAATATTATGGGCTGATGTAACAGATTCCGGCAAACATCTTGACGCTCTTTCGACAGAGTGGGGATAAGCTCGCGTATCTGCACTTGTGAGTGACCAGTAGCGCGCGCCCCTCTCCCGCCGCCCGCGCCCCTCTCCCGCCGCCCGCGCCCCTCACCGCTACGCATACACAAAATACGCGTTCTGTGCAATCCCTACCCGATTTCAAGGTGTTTACCGGCTATTATACGAGTACTAACAACTACTGAAAAACGTCTAAGGTAGTGATGCCATACTATTGTTCAATCCATACCAAGTGGGTTACCTCTATCTGGCAGAAACTTGATGCTCCGAAATTTATTTGGCAGAACACACTTGGCAAAATCTTCTTTAAACGAATATTTTTAAGGCATAAAAATTGTTTAATATAATTATTGTTTGGCAGAATTTTACATGTCCGAATTTACAATGGCATACTATTCAGATGGCAGAATTTCATTAGGCATAAATACCTTTGGCAAAATTTTTATTCGCAGAATTTCGTTTGGCATAACGTTTAGTTAGTCGACAATTATTTGGTATAATTTTCACATGGTATACTACGAATATGGCAGAATTTCATTAAGAATAATGTCATCAAGCATATTGTGATCCCTAAAAAAATGCATTTTAACTTCAAATTGAATTAAAAATTTGTCTTAAAAAGTCAATATGTTGAATTTTTGTAAATGTTGTGCTACAAAAGTCAACAACAGAACGAATCGCTGCAAAACCGATATGCATGCTGCTTGCTTGCATGCATGCATGCTTGTTTATGCTGCTTGAATGCTTGCCGGGGGGTGCAGGGGGGCTGGCCCCCCTGCTCGGGGGGGTCGGGGGGCCTGAGGCCCCCGCTATAAAGATAAATTTTTAATGCACCTACCAGTAGGTTAGGTTAGGTTAGTGTTTTGACCACTCGCAGCATTCGCTTGCATGCATGCTGCATGCTGCATGCTTTCTTGCATGCTGCATGCTTGATTGCATGCTGCATGCTTGGTTGCATGCTGCATGCTTGCTTGCATGCTGCATGCTTGCTTGCTTGCTGCATGTTTATTTGTCTGCATGTAAGAATGCATGCAGCATGAAACATGCGTGTAAGTAATACAAAATTATTCTAGATATGAATTTTCTATTAAATGTATGCCAAAAGATGATTCTGACTATAAACTGTCTGCGATATGATAGTTCTGCCTTTTAATAACTATAGATTATGAAATGTATGCCAAAAGATGATTCTGACTATAAACTGTCTGCGATATGATGGTTCTGACTGTGAACTTTCTGCGATATGATGGTTCTACTATTTAATTATTATGTAATGAAATGTATGCCAAAAGATGATTCTGGCTTACAAAATTATGCGTTTTAAGTGTATGATAAATGAGTGTATGCCAAACGATTTTCTGCGACATGAAGTTTATGCCATTAGTTATTATGCATAATAAAATTATGACATAAAAAGTTCTGCCATAAAAGGTAGACTCATACCAAGTTTCAACTGTGTAATCCTAATAGTTTCGAAATGAATGGCTGTGACATACGGACGAACGGACGGACGACCGTCACACAAACATGCGAATCTATT
Organism: Agriphila geniculea; assembly: GCA_943789525.1. Lineage (NCBI taxonomy): Eukaryota > Metazoa > Arthropoda > Insecta > Lepidoptera > Crambidae > Agriphila > Agriphila geniculea. The sequence goes on along the minus strand of OX038879.1, from coordinate 7,556,290 downwards.
AAGGTTCAATTTTTTGCCATTAGGCTACGGAACCCTTAGAATAATAATACCTAGAAGCCGTGTCCTCGTATGCAAAGTGAGGTAACTAATACCAAGCCAGAATGGCTTAGTTTTCAGATTTATATCCTTCATACGTTACCTAATCGTTACTAAAATCGTGGTGGTAGGAAAATATAGACGATTCAAAAGTACTTAATAATTAAGTTTATTTGAATAAAGCTATTTTTGGCTTTGACTTTGAATCCAATAATATAGTAACTAATCTAATAAATGTAGAAAAATTGAAACTGTTTTGTACTTATTCGGTAAAATTAGGTAATAATGGAGAATAATTATCTGAAAAGGGGGCCATTTTGACTGATTTAGTTGCCTCACTTTTCAATATTGTTACCTATATCACCTAGTAGGGAAGCAGACTTTACCCGTTGTTTTTTCATCATTATCTTTAGCACAATTACCTTTCTTGAAAAAAAGTTATTGGAGCAACTGCACAGTACGTTAAAGTGTATGTTGATGTAGAATTCAATACGTTTCCGCAGCGAACTAAAATCTATGGAATAAGCATTCTGCTCAAAAAATGGCACCATTGAAAAGTACAACTAAGTGGATAGAGCTAAAAATGCTGGCATTTAAGTATGCAGCACACGGCGTCTGAACACTGGTTGCGTATAAGCGGCCATAATTTGTATACTCATAGATATTTTCTATACTTAAAAAAAGAAATAAGATACGTTTTTTCTGCATCTTAATGCCTTCTTTGCATCTTTTACACCATTTGACTATAAAGGACGTCATTTCTAATAAACTCTCTCTTTTTATCTTTTCTCTACAATACAAACTGCAATTAATTGAAAAGAACACTAACGTCAGTCACCGGGTACGTGGCTGGCCCGACTAAAGCTGAGCGGGTTGTACTTTTTCGGCCCCGTGGTGCCATTTTTTAAGCAATATTTGTTTGCAATTACGCTTCCATAGATTTTAGTTCGCTGCGTTTCCGCTATTATTTACGCCAAAAATATGGCCCGCGACAAGCGCTTTTGATGATATTCTGATATTTTTAGGGTTCCGTACCTCAAAAGGAAAAAACGGAACCCTTATAGGATCACTTTGTTGTCCGTCGGTCTGTCCGTCCGTCCGTCCGTCTGTCTGTCAAGACCCTTTATCTCGGGAACGCGTGGAGGTATCAAGTTGAAATTTAAACCATATACTAAAGTCTACGGTCCCTTCAAGCTGTAAAAAAATCAAACTTCTAAGTTAACGTAAAATAAAGATACTGCCGTTTAGGGCGCAAAAAACGCATTTTCGATACTCTCAAAGGAATCAAAATTCATAGGGTATTTCCCGTTGACCTAGAACCATGAAATTTGGCAGGTAATAGCGTCTTATACTACACTTACAGGAATAAATCTGAAAACTGTATATTTGTAATTAAATCATAAAAAATATGGTCATTAAAATACGTAATTATTAATCATCTTGGTGAAACAACGGTATGCGCGGTCATAGTTTAACTTCTGATTACTTTTGTGATAATCGCGCAACTAATTCTTTTTAAAATATCAATATTTAATTTTACTAATTAGTAAATCCTTTCAAATATTGTCATAGTTAATTACTTTTAAAAATAAAATTAAAAAGTAATAAATTTGGCTCTAAATATTTTCGCAACATGGCGGTAGTGTCACGCTGCATGACAGGGGGTCAAAGAGTAAAACAATCAACGGAGTGCATTCCAGCAGACCAATAGCTATCACCACAGAGTAGATATATAACAATCAGCGCGTTTTTCACACCGATATGACGTAACTCGAACGGGATGGAAGCAGACTTTCGGAGCAATGGTCCTGTTGGAATACACCCATTTTCTCTAATAACATTGCGATAGATAACACCATTTCACAGAACATTATACAGTGTACTATTGATATACAGCGCCATCTGTTTACAATTAGCAGTACTTGTATTATACAGGTGCTGTGGGTTTGTAATTATTTTATTTTTTCTCAAACATGCTTGGAAATTCGAACATTATTTTGACAACCTTCTTCGTGCTAAATCGGAGTTTACGGACAGACCTAAACCGCGCCGGCAATATTTGTATGAGAATCCATTACTAACGTGTAATAATGGATTTTCATACAAAAATTGCCGGCGTCTGTCCGGCAATGTTTCTATTAATAGTAGTTTGTTACACAAGGGATGTAAGTGAGCTATTACAGAACAAGATCCAAATTGGCGCCCGTGCGAGCGCAGCTCGCAAAGGGCGCTAACGGATCGAGTGCACCCGAGATATTTAGACGCCTGAGCGAGCGTAGCGAGCGAGGGCGAATATAGTTCGAGGGTGTAATAGCTACTTACAACCGAGGTAAGCATACTATTTTACATCATTCATGCGAGGTAAATTTAATAAAAATAAAAATGAAATTAAACTTAACAACTTTCGTTATGGGACCAACCTCGAAATCACGAAAAAAAATCTGCTGTTTTTGCATTGCAGAATTTTGCATACCTAGCTTGAACTGAAATTAAATGCCGCCATTTTCATTGTTTTTTTTTCAGCCAAAAGTTTCGTCAGTTTATAATAAAAGAAAAGAGTTTGGTTCACTGAGGAGTTGTAAAGTAACTTTACATCATACTTGCTCGGTAACTAGGATTTACTTATATAGTATGAGGCTGTGTAAGTTGGCATGTGCAACACAGTGCATTGTTTAGATAGAACATTCCATTTTCAAATCACTTTACAATTCAAGGATGGTGAACGCTTTAACTGTAAAGTTACTTTACAGTTCAAGCATTTAAAACTCCTTAGTGAACCAATCTCTTTTCTCTTATTATAAACTGACGAAACTTTTAGCTGAAAAAAAAACAATGAAAATGGCGACATTTAATTTCAGTTCAAGCTAGGTATGCAAAATTCTGCAATGCAAAAACAGCTGATTTTTTTTTCGTGATTTCGAGGTTGGTCCCATAATGAAATTTGTTCAGTTTAATGGTCTGATCAACCCCACGAGTTTTCAATGAAATAACCCTTTGACGTTTTATTTTTATTTTTGTTATAATGTTTTTGTTTTTATTTCTATTTTTATTTTTATTTTTATTTTTATTAAATTTACCTCGCATGAATGATGTAAAATAGTATGCTTACCTCGGTTGTAAGTAGCTATTACACCCTCGAACTATATTCGCCCTCGCTCGCTACGCTCGCTCGGGCGTCTAAATATCTCGGGTGCACTCGATCCATTAGCGCCCTTTGCGAGCTGCGCTCGCATGGGCGCCAAATTGGATCTTGTTCTGTAATAGCTCACTTACATCCCTTGTGTAACAAACTACTATTACAGTTAAAGCATTCACCATCCTTGAATTGTAAAGTGATTTGAAAATGGAACGTTCTATCTAAACAATGCACTGTGTTGCACATGCCAACTCACACAGCCTCATACTATATAAGTAAATCCAAGTTACCGAGCAAGTATGATGTAAAACTCATTACACACGTGTAATTCAGAAATGGAGCGAACTTTTCAATGAAACATAAATATAGGTATCAAATGTCGCCTTGATGACCGAGCACATACCAAAAATTTTTTTTTTAATATTCGGTATACTGGTATCACGTGAAAGGCCTTGATGAGCACATTCCAAAAAACTGAAAAAAATAACGAAAATAAAAATATTTTTTTGCAATATGTCTATCAAATGAAAGGCCTTGATGAGCACTTTCCAAAAAACTTGAAACAAAAATGAAAAACTGGAAATAAATGAAAAAACCGGAATTTTTTTTTTTTTCAATATGGGTATCAAATGAAAGGCCTTTCCAAACACATTCCAAAAAAATTAAAAATCTTTTTTTTTTCTTATTTCAATTACTGTAATTAAAAATAAAAAGCTTAAAACTATAAAGTTAACAGTTTAAAAGCTACTTGGTTTGAATTTCCGCACATTATTTGAGAAAAGTACTATACAAGCCTTGGCCGCAACTAGGCATTGATGGACTCACGTATGTTCTTCAATGCCTGTCTTGAGTGCCGCTGCAGTAATGTACTATTCCATTTCAAACCTTCGCCCGTGGTTAATTCTTTGTCGTAATCCCTGGAAGGGACCACGGAGGTTATTTTCTACGTAGCGACAAAGGATTTCAAATGGTTATCTATGTATACCAGTCAATTCTAAATGTTTTTGCGCAAATCACTCAAAAACTGCTGAACGGATTTTGATGGTATTTTTTTACAGTTTGGTAGCTTGGAGTCCAACTTACAATCTAAGGAATTTTTCACATAATTCCGGTAGGTAGAACCTGGGATAAAGCTTGAACTCTCCGTAGTACAGTTTTAAAATATGTATATATATATACATGTAAAAAAACTTATAGAAAATAATATAATAGAAAGGGGGTTTTGATTTTGGTGCATTTTGTTTCTGTGAAATTACAAAAGGCCCGACATCGACACGTTTTTGTTAACTTTTATTTTACTGTGCCAGATGTGGATACACCAGCTGGCCGGTCGTTCTAACAGTATAATTCCCCAAAGATAATTATTACAAGAAATTCGACGTAAACTCTTCTAAAAAAAATTTGTATATCTTTTGATTGAGTAAACCGATTGCAATAAAATAAAGACTAAATTATTTTGCATAATACACAGTATTATATTTTGTATGTTAATATTATTACGATTAGGTTAGCGCTTCTAATGTTATCAGCGCACTAACATATAGACAAATAGCCAAATATCCCAAAAAAATTGGAATGGATTTTATTGGTTGTTATTAAACATCCCAACCACTTTTTTTCAAAATATTTCCTTTGTACCGACACAACTTTTCTATAGCTTTATTTTATGTATAGATGTAGGTCTGTACGGAACCCTCGGTGGGCGAGCCCGACTCGCACTTGTCCGGTTATTTTATATTCATCTGTGAAGTTTATATGCAATTTAATACTTGTAGCTACTAGATAATCTCTTTAGCTTGTCGTATGTTTTTTTTTGTGGCTATAACTTTACATTTTCTATAAAAATATGGTCCGCGCAAACCATGCCCCTTAAAGATTGAAGAAATATTATTTGAAATGAACCATAGTGCCATCTCTCTATTCTATTCATTCTTACTGGTACCCCCATAGAATAGCTGTTTTACCCCTGCGGGGGTAATTACCCCCAGGTTAGGAACCAATGTTCTAGGTGTTATTATTCTAAGACGGAACCCTAATAAGCGTTAATTTGCAAGTACTAAAATAATTTAAACTTACTACACTGTCCTGTTTTCTATAGACGGCAGTCTTTTGTTTATCAGACTCTCCTTCGACCGTCTCTGACACCTCAACCAGCTTTTCAAACTCACTTGTCTCATTTTTCATTTCTTCATATGTTCCTTGGGCGGTAATCTGTCGGCAAAACGTTTTATATGAGTGAGATTTAACACAATTTTCGATTGTTACAATAAGTTTATGCTGAATTTTAAACCATCAACTTAAATAACGGGTTTAAGAATAAATAAAACTGTGTAGAACGGACACTCCCGCACCGGACGGGCTCAAAGTCACAATATTAGTGCTGCTGATGTGGAAGCAAATGCTTTCACATCAGCTACACAAAGAAACGTTATCCTCTTACTACACAGTACTGCTTAAAAGATAAGCCATTAGCAAAAGTTGATGAAGTCCGTGACCTTGGTGTAATTTTAGACACTAAATTGAAGTTTACTGCTCATGTCGACACTACTGTAAAGCGAGCCGCACAGCTTCTAGGCTTTATAAAGCGAAACACTCATGGATTCAAAAAACCTGAAACCAGATTAATGCTGTATAATTCTTTAGTTCGTAGCAGGCTGGAATATGCTAGTGTCACTTGGAACCCTGTTTATATTACACAGTCACAAAGAATTGAGTCAATACAACGTGCTTTCACAAGAAACTTGGCCTTTCTATCTGCCGGCATATCTCACCGCCATCCTTATCAACAAATACTTAAATTCTTTAAATTTAAATCATTACACGATCGTCGCTCTGTTTCTGATCTTCTTTTCCTCTTCAAACTGGTTAATGGTGTGGTGAAATGTGAACATTTGCTAGAAAACCTGTCTATCAATGTTCCCTACAAATATCCGCGACATAGGTGTGGTGAAATATTTAATATACAAAGGTGTAGGACTAATCTAGGTCGACATCAACCTCTCTCTAGAATATGTGCCGGGTACAATTATATTAACACGAGAGTGTCTGGCATTGATATATTTAGTGACAGTTATAATACTTTTAGAAATAAACTGCTGAAGCACATTGGATGTACTACATAATTTTTGTGAGGAACCGGAGTCCTAAGCTGTTAAAAATTTGAATATTTATTTATTTTAACATCATTATATTAAGATTTGCTTTATATACTTAGTTTATTTAGCTAGCTTAGTTTAAAAGCCGACGCCGGCCTCGTCATAAACGCGGAAAAAACAAAAGCAATCCATATCCATTCCTCACACAACAAAACTACTCACACACCCTCCATCACTGCACATGAACACGCTTGCCTTCATAATAATAATATTTTGCAATGCTCATGTGATCGAATAGAATTTGTGCCACAACATAAGTATATAGGACTCATAATTGATAATAGATTTAATTGGTATCCACACATAGAATATATTTGTGATAAACTACGGGCCATAGTTTCAAAACTTTCGATTCTACGATATAAACTGCCTTTTTCTACCTTAAGAATATTGTATATGGCATTAGCTGACAGTATAATTGGATATGGCTTAAGTAGCTACGGCAGAACTTTTAAAACATATCTACATAATATTTATAAACTACAACGTAAGTTATTGCGACTGATTGTTCCAACTAAAATTCAAAATAAACTAAAAGCTAGCGAGACTAACTTATTTGAGCATTGCAAAGTTCTAACCGTATACTATAAATTTAAGTCAGCCATCTTAATAGATGAACATTGTAATTGTCATAAAATTGTCTCCTATTCACGTCCATTAAATTTGAGAAAATTAAATCTCAAAAAATTTATAATACCTAAATACAAAAATTTTTACGGCAGAAGAAATTGGAAATGTTTGCTACCGGAACTACTAAACGAAATGAGTGACGATTTCGTCCGAAACTACATAGATAAGAAAAACTTTAAAGCAATTGTTAAGAAATATTTTTTAGAAAACATAAGTTCGTAAGATACTACACTAATTTATGTAATCTCTTAAATTAAGACCTTTGTTCACATTATGCTTAAATAGCAGCATGTTTTTGCCATTTATTTTTCTTAAGAAATCACTAATAATTTTCAATAATTCACTTAACTGAACCCCTCCGCCACAGTTAAAGCCGAAACGGCTTTTGTAGCGGTGTTTATTTTTATGTACACCTAACATTGTATTAATTTAAACAATAAACAAAAAAAAAAAAAAAAAAAAAAAAAAACCTATACCTGTTCAGTAAATGTTGTGTATACCTATTATTGGCATGCATGTAAGAACTATACCCCTAGCTAATACGTAATAATACAAGAAAGAATGTACATGTTGTGCTGTTGGTGTACCTTAATAAATAAAATAAAAAAATATATATTAGCCTACACCGTCAAACAGAAAACTCAGTCAGGCTGCCACGGCCGGCGTCGCCGCATGCGCGTTTGCCTGTTTGTGCGTTCCGTGCGATCTTGGAAACAAATTACAATGCAATGGCGTCAAGTTATTGTGGTGTGTTTGGTTGTACAAACAATTCAGAAGCGATTCCACACTTAAGTTTTTTTGTTTGCTCAAAGATGATGATAGCATAGTAGAATCAAATAAGTCATCATACGCACCGAACGCGGTTTGTATGTGAGCGCGCCCGTACGTATGCGTTGTCGCAAGCACACACTGACAAAATTTATGGATGATAAAGGTGCGCCAGTCGTGGCTACGCCGTACGTAATACCGCCGGCGCTCACACACACGCTCCGCGCCTTTCAAATCGGTGTACCTAATGCGTAGAGGGACTAAATCGCGTTATGACTAGTCATAGTGTGAAGTAGACATAAAGTTAGTTAGACCTACTGCGATATAGGTTAGAAGAGAGGAAGGCAAAAAGATTCATAGACGTACTGAATTATACCATGATTAAAAAAGTTTGCATATTGGAGATATTTTAAAAGATATGGCATTTAGGCAAAACGCGACATAGGCTGACAAATATTTAGGCAATCTACTAAATAGACTGACACCGTCCTAGGCCTAAAGCTAATAAATATGACATTTAGGCAAAACGTCACTTGGTCTGTCTACGCATTAGGTACACCGATCTTAAAGGCTTTCCAAAGATATTTTTGCAAAAAAGATTTGTAAGAATAAGGATATATTTTACATTAACTTTAAATAATAATATAAGGCATTTCGTACTTGTCGAAACAGACGAAATTTTTTTTCTGTATCAATTGTGTACTGTTACTGTGTGTGTTTGTTAAAAAATCACAAATTCCTGCAGGAAAAAGTACTTTTAGAAGCGATACACACCGGATGCGTAAGCGTGCACGTACGCATAGACGTACCATGACGTTGTAATGTCTGAAACTTTATGAGACATGGCACACCGCTTGCGTAACGTACGCGTGCACGGCACGTAGACCGATGCGTAACCCTACGCATTGCAGCTCCCATGAGACAAACTGGGTGCGTACCTACTTAGGCTAATATAAAAGTTTAGACGCGGAGTGATACCCCGCTGGCAGAGCTTGAGTGACTCTTACAAAATCTAACTTTAGTTAGGATTGGCAGGCAAGAGACTAATTCGTAATTGAAAGTCTTCATTAGCTTCTAGCATACCGTTGAAATGGATGTAACCAAAAAATACTCTCGCGTAGCTAAGTGTGATCAAAAGGGTCTTCGCTGCCACTATGTTAAAGTAATTAAAGTCGATATTCAATTGATAGCTTCTGCGCCGACACTACTCTGACTCTTAACGCTTGTCCAAATCACGCGATTTTGGTTACACTGCTGTTAATATCGAACAGGTTACTAACTCAACTACTTTCTAACAATCAATGTATAACGAAACGCGTCTCTCTCGTGTGTGTTTATTCCGGAGCAGCGACGATTCATAAAAAAAAATAAACACGTGCAGACGGCAGTTGCAGTTGGCAGCTCGGTTTAGAATAGTACCTTAATGCACCATTTACACAGAGCCAATATGTACTTGAGACAATCCACTAAGACAATCCAATATTGGCATCGTGTAAATAGAGACAGTCCACTGCATTGTATTGTCCTCTCAAGCATATTCGACTGGCTTGCTGTCCTGGCTCAGTGGATTGTCTCGGCTATTGGCCTCATGTAAATGGGCCATGGGGCCTTAGTGAGTGTGGTGCACTGTGTCTGACCTGTGTGTTCCTCATGACGACCACATGCTCGGCATTCGCCGCGTACTGCACGTGGTGGGTGACCAGCACGACGGCGCGGGATTGCAGGAAGCCGCTGATGCAGTCCGAATAAATAGCTTGGGCTACCTACACGAAACAAACAGTATATTTTTATATAAAAAATTTGCAGGGTTCGCGGTTAGTAGTAAGGAGTCAGTTTAATTGTATTGTCACTTTGTAAAATTAGATGGGATTTCACAAAATGTATTCTGTAGGTGTGGGAGAGTACAGTGGTACGATGGTATAATGTTAGAAGGAAAGAATAAAATTTAATGTTAGTAGGTGATAAGTAAAATATCTGTCGATTTATCGATTTAATGACTGTCCAAATCTCCAATGGGGAAGGCAACTGTCAAAATGGCGCTGCGTACGCTTGTTCCACGAGAGCTATGAAAACAAAGGACTTTTACTTTAAAAAATAGTTTTTTTAAGCTTTAAAGTGATTAAATTTTGTGTAATAGGCTTTAATAATGCTGGCACTTACAAATTTCCAAAAAATCCAGATATAGAAAAAATTTATAAATTCTGTAAGAATAAAAACATCTTAATTTGGCTTTCAATTCCGGCATTTGCATTTAGAATAGTATTTTATATCCATTTTGGGTTAATGGGTCTTTTTCGGTAAAAAAATACCAGAAAATAAATACCTATTTTCCCATACATTTTGTTCTGAACGTCTACTATCTTAGGAACAAGCGTACGCAGCGACATCTACAATTAGCTTTGCGTTGCCAACCCCATTAATTTCAACCTTAAGTTGTTAAGTTCAAAATGGATTGAGTAAGATACTGTTGACAGGGCTTATCTGACAGCGTAATTTGAACGAAGATTTACCTTGGCATCGACGGCTGCCAGCGGATCGTCTAGCAGGTACACGTCAGCCTTCTGGTACACGCATCGAGCCAACGATATACGTGCTCGTTGGCCACCAGACAGAGATACGCCTATAAATAAACATATTCTCGTTTTAATCGTGTTGTTTTCTATGAGTTTGCTATCGATTTTGGATGTTGGAAGCGATTTTACATAAATATTTTTTTTTCCTTTAACACATTTTGGTTTTCTTCAATCTTTAATTGTTTACTGCATTGATTCCTAACCTGGGGGTAATTACCCCCGCAGCGGTAAAACAGCTATTCTATGGGGGTACCAGAGGTGGTACCAGTAATAATGAATAGAATAGAGAGATGGCACTATGGTTAGTGTCTAATAACATTTCTTCAATCTTCAATGACACTATTCGCTATGCACTGTGAATGTGATAGGCGGCAACACCCCCCCCCCCCCAGCTTGCGCTGGGGGTAAAATCTGCTTCCTTACTAGGTGATATGGGTAAAAATATTGAAAAGGTTAGGAACCACTGGTTTACTGGCTAACTTCTTTAATTAGTATCAATAATTTTTAGATACAATTTAAAAGCGGGATAATTTTTGTACCATTCCGCCATTATATTTGTTCTATTTCCCGAAGACCGTTTTACTATGAATGTTGTTAAACGTGCACATGCACATTATTTTAGTGTGCGTAATACGAGAGCGTGCAGACGCACACTAAAACAATGTGCATGTGCACTTCTATTTTAATACATTCATAGCAAAAGGGCTTTGTGAGATAGAAGAACTATAACTAGAATTTTCATTTACGAGTTCATTTTAGTCTAGATAGTTTGGAGACTGCTGCGCGAGAAAATTGCAATCATGAAACATACGGATTTCAAAAGAGAATAAACGCAGTTTAAATCTAACCCAAAAATACTGTAAGATCCAAAGACTTTAGTACTTCTCTTGTAAACAAATTATGTCGCCGGTACATGTTATATTCATGGCTTATGTATGGCATGGTAAAACGGTTCACGGTTTAGGAAACTCAACAATGTGAAAAATTTGGAAGTAAATAAATTAGATGCTGTTATACAGATCATAATTATAACCCACCTCTCTCGCCCACCACAGTCTTGTCACCATTCGGCAGAATGTCCAAATCTGGCACAAGCTGGCAACACTCTACAACTTTTTTGTATCTGCGGAGGTCCAATTCTTCGCCAAATAAGATGTTTTGGCGGATCTAGGAAGATATTTAGGGGCTTTAGAACGATCTGCATACTAAATACAGTACGAGGCAAACATCTTGAGACTTTTTCGACAAAGTGGGGATAAGTGCATGTGCACTTGTGAGTGACCATAGCGCGTGCTCCTCTCCCGCCACCCACGTACCTCACCGCTACGCGTACCCAAAATACGCGTTCTGCGCAATCCCCACCCGATTTCAAGATGTTTGCCTCGTACTGTAACAAAACATTAAAATAATATTATGGCATGTGTGAAATTAAACATTTGATCAAAAGTTCAGGGTAATTATTGCTATCTAGAATCTATAAAGTTACCGATCAGGGCCTCGATTCTGCTAATGTTAACGAAATAATCGTGTCTCAATGAATGAAATGAATGAAAATGCCGGAATTGAAAGCCAAATTAAGACGTTTTTATTCTTACAGAATTTATAATATTTTTCTATATCCAGATTTTTTCGGAAATTTGTAAGTGCCAACATTTTTAAAGCCTATAACACAGAATTTAATCATTTTAAAGCTAAAAACAGTCCTTTGTTATCCAGAGCTATGAAACTCTCGTGGAACAAGCGTACGCAGCGCCATTTTGACAGTTGCCTTCCCCATTGAGACTAGAAGAAACGTGTAATTAATTTATTATCTATTACTGGATTTACTGGCATTGAGGTAAGTAAGAGATGAGTCAATATCATTTTATATTGACTCATCTCTTACTTACCTAATAATAAGCGAGAAAAAACCAAATTGATTAGTATATTGGATATTATACCATTATTGTTATCAAATAATGCATATTCTTATCTTATAGAATAGATAATAGTACTACGAAAAGAAAGGACACTCCCCGCTCCGCCCTAGAATCAATTACTTTACCCCACCCCGCAAGTTCATGTGTCGAATCTGCCGAATCGTGTGCTCGTTTAGTCGTGTCGTGAGTATCAACAGCTATCAACTTTTATGCAGGCGTGAGGCGTGAATTTAAGGTATAAAAAAAACCGGCCAAGTGCGAGTCGGGCTCGCGCACGAAGGGTTCCGTACCAAAAAACGGCAAAAAAATTAAGTTTTTTGTGTTGGAGCCCCCCTTAAATATTAATTTTATTCTGTTTTTAGTATTTTTTGTTATAGCGGCAATAAAAATGCATCATCTGTGAAAATTTCAACTGTCTACCTGTTGCCGTTATTAATATCGAGCAAAAAACGGCAAAAAATCACGTTTGTTGTATGGGAGCCCCCCTTAAATATTTATTTAATTCTGTTTTTAGTATTTGTTGTTATAGCGGCAACAGAAATACATCATCTGTGAAAATTTCAACTTTCTAGCTATCACGGTTCATGAGATACAGCCTGGTGACAGACAGACAGACAGACGGACAGCGGAGTCTTAGTAATAGGGTCCCGTTTTTACCCTTTGGGTACGGAACCCTAAAAAGCAAAGAAAACATTATTTATTAATCATGGAAACATTCCTTATCACCATTACCAGTAAATACATATTAATTTATTGGTAAAAAAGGGTGTGTCTTATTATCAGTTTTAAGGCTCGGTTATGCGGAAACATTTGTCTCTGTCTTTTTCTTTACGTGTAACATAAATAACGTCACTCCTGCTGTCTGCACTCTTTCGATGTTTTTCGTAGTTTTTTCATCATTATGTTTAGCAAAGTTATCTTTCTTGAAAAAAGTGATTGGAGCAATTTTGATGTAGAATTCAATACGTTTCCGCTCCTGTTAACGCCAAAAATATGACCCTACACAAACGCTTTTGATGATATTCTGTTTTTTTTACAATCATCTGTGAGGTTAATACGCAATTTAATAGTTGTAGCTACTAGATAGTCTCTTTAGCTTATCGTATGTTCTTTTGTGGCTACAACTTAACGTTTTCTATATAAAAATATGAGCCGCGCAAGTCATGTTTTCCTATCATGGACCCTTAAATAAACAATCTTCTCATTGACTGTTTAGGCGTAAAGTCGCATTACTAATTACCCAGCAAAAATGTAAACAAAGAAACGTCACTGTCAAATTGACAAACTGACCCTGATAGTGACATTTTCAGATATTGAAAACCTTTGGTCACTTTTATAACTTTTTAATTTGTGTATTATATTTTGACTTATAATCAATATAATGTCATCAAGGGTCATTTTAAAGTAGGATGGTAATTAGAAATGACATCAGGCAGAGTCCCATAGAAAAAAACCAAAGAATGTATAACGTTTATGTCTTTTTCAAAATGTAGGCATGTAATTAGTAAGTCATAGAAAATATTCCGATTTTTACGAAGATTTATGTTTTAAGAGTTATTTACGTTAGAAAGTTTTATATTTTGGTAACCCCGACACTAAATAGCAACACCAGTTTCACGACAACACGTTTCGTTAGCTGCGTTAGTGATACAGATTAGCACCACAATGTACGAGTTGGAACCGATCAAACGGAAAATCTGTGCATATGTCGCACGTAACAAAACGCTTTTGACAGTTGAGTTGACTGACATCCGGCAGACTTTTTTTTTAATGCACAATCACTTGTGCCACAGAACAAATATACTCAGGGGAGACTTGTGAAATCGCTAACAAAGATGTCCGTTTCATTGATATGCTTTTGTTTTTTTCAATAATTAATTAACGCTAAATGAAGGAGTTAAAAAATAATGTTGCTACTGTTTTATGATTCTAGTAACATAAAGTGTTTATAGATAACAGAATTATGTTTATACACTTTTGGGTCTCATGTGCCTGATGTCCTTTATCTTTATAATCTATCATATTTTTGACGTTAAAAGTTCTTGAAACGAACTGATAAGAAAACTTTACTTAGATATTGATTGTATGTAAACTATCAAAAATACATAGCATCATCGCCTGCTCCCCCCCAATACCAAAAGACGAATATTACTACTACAGCCTACTCGTAATATTAAGGGGCGGTAATAGGAAAACATGGTTTGCGCGGGCCATATCTTTATATAGAAAACGTAAACTTGTAGCCACCAAAAAAATCATACGACAAGCTAAAGAGTTTACCTAGTTGCTACAAACATTAAATTGCGTATAAACCTCACAGATGACTGTAAAAAAATAATTAGAAAAACATTAAAAGCGCTTGTCGCGGGCCATATTTTTGGCGTAAATAATAGCGTAAACGTATTGAATTCTACATCAAAATACACTTTGACGTACTGTGCAGTTGCTCCAATAACTTTTTTTCAAGAAATATAATTGTGCTAAAGATAATGATGAAAAAACAAAGAAAAACATAGAAAAAGTGCAGAAGTGAGGTTATTTTCCATACTCTTTACACGTAAAGAAAAAGACAGAGACAAATGATTTCACGTAACGGAGCCTTAATTTTTATGAAATTTTATAAATGACCAAAGGTTGATGTGTACGGTTTGCAGTTGATGTGTGCACAGCATCATAAAAATGTTTTCTACTATGAAACTGTTATTATGAAATATTAAATTATAATTACTGTTTTTGCCGCAAAATTCATGATTCAGAATATTTATCTAATCTATTTTTATTAGGTTTATAATGAAAAAACATGTAAGTGTGTTTATTTCTTGACTTAGCAATATACTATTTATTTTTGTGTTGTTTTGTTCTGGCAACACCTTTGTTTACATTTTTGCTGGGAAATGAGTAATGCGACTTTAGTCTTCGTCTCCATATTAGTTCGATGTTGTTACCCAAAATCTTTGACTACTCACGGAAGCCTCAAACAGCCATGGGTCCTGAGCAGCATAAGCTATCTTGCCATAAGTGTGAAGCTCCCCGCTCGACGGACTGATCTCCTCCAGGATGGCTTGCAATAAAGTCGACTTTCCTGCACCCACTGTGCCTACTATCACTGTTAGGGTAGCTGGTTTTATCTAAAAATAAAGATGAATGTTAATCAATAAAAAATTACTGAATTAATCTTCGACCATCATACCTGCTATATGATCGAAGGAATTACTTAATTGTTATAGTATCTGTGACTGATAAGTATTCATAATCGTTAGCCGCGTCCAGACCGACCGAGCACGGCAGGAATTGGCTCGCGAGGCAGCCTCGCCAATGTAAACGCGGATCAGGCTGCCTCGGGCACACGTTGCCTCGGCCGAGCGCCGCTCGACCGCGAGTCATAATTAGTCGGTTTTTGCCGATGCTCATCAAAAGCGGGCGCCTCAGTCTGAGCAGATCGCGCGGTGTGGACGGACGTAACCACGTTCGCGAGCCAGTGAATAGGAGCACAGATATATTCAATGTCTCCTGCAGACATGCGTGTAAAATTTTAAACTGAATAGGCGATTGTTAGTTCCTTTAACAAATTGTTTCCGTATTGGTTTCGGTTTTGGTGCAATTTTTTAATCCAGTTTTCGTTTCTGTTTTCTTTTTTTAGGGTTCCGTACCAAAATGGTAAAAAGGAACCCTTATGGTGTGACTCAGTCTGTCTGTCTGTCACAGCTGCATATCTCGAGAACTACTAATGGTATCAACTGGAAATTTGGAATAGTTTAAGATGACGTTTGCCCAACTATTTTGCAAATAAGAAAGAAATAAAAATAAAAATATTTTTTTATAACAGGGACTGAAAAGGGGTCTTAAAAATTTGAAGTGGGGCGACTAGGGCATGTGGGGTATCATATGAAAGAACGCTGTTTGCACATTTTAAAACATCTTTTCTTTTTTCTTAGGCCGCATAGTTTTCGACTTATGATGAAAAATGTAAAAAAAAATACCGTTCCCCCCTTCTTATCCCCGAAGTTTGCAAAGAGAAAAATCTGAAATAATTCTATGTGTCAGTTGTTTATGTAAAGATTACAGGAAAAATAAAACGATGTCTCAATATAACACACTTTTTTAGAAATTCAAAATACAAACAAAAATTCATTAGTTCCACTACCACTCAATAGATGACGCTGACCTAAGAAAAATTAAATAAGTTCTACTATCGGTCAAGAGATGGCGCTGACCTAAGAAAAAAAAATAGCTCCACTATCGGTCAAGAGACGGCGCTGACCTAATACTGCAATAACAAATAAATATTTATTATTCTACTCTGCAGTCACCGATATGTACTATACTATAGATGCGACAAATCTACGGTCAAAATTCTCGCAGCGATCGCAAAGATGGCGGCCAGGCATGCACAGCGCAAGCGTGATTTGTCAAAGAAAAAGTAGCATGCACACAGATGCGACACATTCTTCATAATGACTATGATATACCTACTTGTTTAATAATATTGCATAAAATTATAGTAAAAACGCAATTCAATTAGGTAATGTTAATACTTACCCAAAAAATAAAAAATGAGGATGGGCATTTAGTACCCGCACTAATAACAATCATTAGGTATCGTCGAAAAGATTTTTTTATTAGGAAAAATATTACTATGGAAACATGGAAATATATTTACTTGCCTAGATACGGATCTGGGTTAGCAAATATTTTTCCATGTTTCCATAGTAATAATAATAATGATTAGGATACACGATTAGGTCGAACATACTTACAGTGTGTTCGACAATAACGTGACCGGCATTTTTTTTAAATTTTAGTATGCAGCTTACAAAAATAAATATTAGGCTGAATAGAACAATCATTTTCCTAAAATGGTTTGTAAAAAAAACATAAGTTTTTGCTTGATTTCTGGATTCTGCAAGAGGATAATGAACCTAAATACCGTGGTCGGCTCTGCACTTCTTGGAAAGCGATTGCACTTATTGCCAAATGATCCTATTTCTTACTGTGATCAAAATGCTCTTTAAGGCCAACTGAAATTTGAGTACAGAAACTACAGTAAGCCACAACACCGGCTTCACAAGCAGGCACAATCTTCTAAAACATTAGATCTAAAAAAACAGTTTCTGTACTCAAATTTCAGTAAGCCTTAAAGAGTATTTTGATCACAGTAAGAAATAAGATCGTTTGGCAATAAAAAATATTTCGAGTTGATTTATCGTTTTTCAGTACCGAATGTATGGGAAAAGTTTCTGGCGATTCTGTCGTTTCTAGTACTCATACCTTAAATGGTCCCATAGAATCTTTTGAGCCTACACGAAATAGGATCGATTGGCATAAAAAAATGTTTTTGGTATTTTAGCATTTTTTTTGCTAACGGTAAGTTTTTTCCAAAATCTGTGAATGCAGCTCAGAATACCTTAAAAAGTTATGGATGGAATCCTGGAAACGTTTTCCTGTAACTATACGTATAATATACCTGCCCATAATGTACCATCTCAAAAATTCACCCTGTATGTATTGATTTTTATTTCTCTAAACTGCCGAGTCAGACTTTGATGCCACTTTGCACAAGGGTGTAGTTGAGTTAATTCCTATATAAATACAACACCAGTGTTGCTATTGGATCATAGACCACTTCCCATACAAATTTTCCCAATCTCCTTTCTCATAGATAATTACTCTATCGAGCACTTTTTTTTTCTAGATAAATATTTGTGCTAGGGGTAATGTATACATTCGAACTCGCTATTTGCCTCGCCTGCCTCGCCACTCGAGCGAGTATAATTACTGCGGCAATGGAGCACAGTTGTTCTTTGCACGGATGTGCCTCGACAGCAAAATACAGCAGGGATAAGATAAATAATCACATTCAATTTATTTTTCTTTCTTGACGAGCCCTATACATTTTTGACTGACCGTAATTACCTACACGGGCGGCGGGGCGGTAGTGTCGTCCTACATCAAGGGCGGTTCTTAGCGGTATAGAATCAAATCATATACTTATAATGTAAAACTGTGCTATTAGTTCAGCTATCCTAGTTTAGTACCTACGTATACAATCTGTATGGTTCACTTTTCATAATCTATGATTTTCATACAAAATGTCGGGTCAGTAGAAATAATGTATAAAAAATCGTTTTGGTTGGTTTATGTTAATGTTTTGTTTATTTACCGATGATAAGTCGCTGCATTATTTTTTTCCTTTGCAGTGGATCGATTTTTGTGCGAATTTAACTCGCAGAACGGCATTTTTGTAGCCACAATTACACCGTGTGATCGCGGTGAGCGTCGGCGAGTGACTAAATGAGTTGAGGTCAGTTGGCCTCAACGCGTGGCGCAAAAATCGGGCCCGCTATGTCGCATCTATAGTATAGTACATATCGGTGTCTGCAGTGTATTTATTATGATGGCACGGATCCCTCGGTGCGCGAGTCCGACTCGCTCTTGACCGGTTTTTTTTCTATATATCCAGATAACATCATATTAAGCACCGTAGCAGCGAATGACACGTGATTTTCCATCGTTATATAGAGAGAAACTGAATGCTCAAACCGGCAGGCTGATTATCTAAATATAAACTATTTAGCGACCGGTTTCATTAGATATACATTGCTACTTTTCTTTGGTATGTTTTATTTACCCCAAAAAGAAGTAGCAATGTATCACATTCATCTGTCAAATGAGACCGGTCGCTAGGTGGTTTCTAATTAGATAATCAGCCCGCGGCTCACCTTGGCTTGCGAGGCACGCTCGCAACTTTTATTTGCCTCGAATGTCACGGCTCGCAAGCAGGAAGCCCGAGCGTGGCTCGCGAGCCGTGCTCGGTTGGTCTGGACCCGGCTAATCACAGATACTATATGCTGCCTTCCGGTCAAGATAATATACATAATGATCATTATTGAGCAAAAATTAATATTAAAATATCGATTCATGTTTGCGCTTTGTAGCTCGAATGAGTTGATTGATTTGATACTCAAAGTTATTTTTAAAAATATGGCAATATTTACCTTAAGATTAATATCGTCAAGTGCGGTGACTTTCTTATCTAAAGCATCGTCGTCGTCTGTTTTCCTCCAGTGCGCCGTGTAATTTTGCATTGATATTAGCAATGGTTTAGTATTATCCTGGATCAAATCCATTTTAGTGTTTGTCTGGTGGCTGGAAATAAATAAAAAAAGTATAGTCTTTCACTTAATTATACCAGCAGATCACGTGTAGGAAGACTCCTAGATGATATTTTTTTCGTTAAAGGTGATAATTATAATTTTTTTATTGAAAAGTATGACACTATTCCCACTAGACCGTTCCGTTACCGGCCATGCACTTGTCATACTTTTCAATACAAAGAATATTTATTTGCCTGACACGTTCCTAGCACGGCCATGGTATGGTAGTACGGTGTAGTGGCAAGAGACCAATGGATTCAAAAAACGATGTTTATAAATTGTAAATTAGGTAAACTAATTGAAAAAAACTATCAGAAAAAAAATTACGTCAATAATACTCACCCATTCCCAATTTTCTCTGATGCATCATTGGCACTAGTTTGCTTCTCATCAATAGTTATCAAATCTACACCATTCCTATTTTCTACCTCGTCAAGCAGCAGAAAATCTTGCATCCTTTTCACACTCACAAGCGCTTCTAGCGTAGAAGAAATGGCGAAAGGGAGAAAATCAACTAAATTTAACTTGATCATATCGTAGTAGGTGAATATAACGTATACTTTGGCTGCTGTGAGCTCGTTGTAGATTGTTGTGTATGATATGATACTTATCAATAGAGCCACTTTGGTATTTAGTTTCGAACATGACAGCATTACTGCATGTAGCCACGCCATTTTCTTGATGATGTTCATTTCTTTTCTGTTGACAGAAATATATTTAGCTATAATGCTACGGCTCCACCTGCGTTAGCGTTAATGTTAATGTCCAAGAACGGGCATTATAAATATTCATTACTATCGTTTGTAAATTAACGCCGTTAAGTCTTGGCCACATCTGCGTAACGCCTAGATTAACGCTTTAATCTACGCGTGAAGACACAGGTGGAGCCGTGGCATAATAGTTCGACTGACCACATTAAAATTATTATTTTCTACTAGTAGTTACCATCTTTTATTAATTGCTTGTGGATTTATATGTTATTGTATTACCTGTAAAATTAAATATTAACTCACCGTCTAGCAAGACCGACTATTTTTGCAAACGGTTTTTCCCATGCATACATTTTTATAGCCTCTATGCTTTGTATGACCTCGTTCATCATGCGTATCCTATTGTCCGTTCTAACTGTAGTCTCGTGTCGTAAATTGCTGGATATTTTACCGAGGTACCCTTAAAAACGACAAAAATGTAATGACGCAAATTATCGAATTAGCAGAAAAACTAAACGACGAACATTTGAAAGTAAAAACAATTCGGGTTGCACTCCGGGAGTGCCGGCAGAAGTGAAAACTTGAATATTAACGTTGTGCATTTTTGATATTTTGGAATGGTTAGGGAATAATTTTAAACGAATTGCTTTAATTATCAGTATAAAAGTACTATCATTTATGAGGTAGAATACAATATTTGTTTATTGCGCTATCGTACACAAACATGACAATTTATATTACATTAAAAAGTTTATCTCTCAGAAAAATCAACCCGCCGAACGCCAAAATGACGCGCCGCCATTTTCGCCGCGCCGTAGAAAGAGAGGGGGATACTTCCGCCGCCGGCTATCTACGCTACATCCGTCTTACGAATTTTCGATCAGGGTTACGTGACCCTGACTGACGCGAGTTTAACATTATTTACACATTACAAAAAAAGTGTACAGCGCCGCTAAAGAAGTTTTCACATAAAAAAAAATACTCAGGTCACTTGTGGCTTTTCATGAGCTTGAATACAGTAGCACAGATTACATAATACTATAGTACAGATACCTCATCCCATACTAAAGAAATGGTCATCGTAAGGCGACTATCAGGGCGATTAAAAATGTTTTTCTTGTAGAATTCTAGATGGCGCCGCTGCCATTGCCGTGTATGTGCCGGCTTAGAATAGCACTACCCCCTCTCATTCCGTGGGTGTCGTAAAAGGCGACTAAGGGAACACAGCCATCAGGAGACGGGCAGCAGCGTCTCCAAAATTCTTGGCCTACTGCGATCGCCAACCCGCCTGCCAAGCGTGGCGATTATGGCAAACCCCCTCATGATGGACACACATGCTTAGCACAGATAGCAACAAACATTACCGAATTTTCAAAGAAAGTACAAATTATTGCCGATAGCCGATAGGTGTCGCTAAATTTTTATTGAAATTTGTTTAAAAAAAACCCTTCATTTTACTGTTTCATTGCAATTTTGCATTAGGTGATTTTTTTTAAAAAGCAATTTAAAAGTTTCGTAACTTTTTTATCTGTATTTGAATATTACAAAAAAGAATCGAAGCAGGTACCGCCAACTAGTGAGGTAAATTTAAACTAATTCCACATTAGTTTAAATTCACTTTACTAGATGGCGGTACCTGCTAACTAAGCCACATCTGATGTACTAAATGGGACCCTATGACAGTAGTTTATCACATATAATTTATTTGTTCTATGATACCCACCTTGCAAAGGTATGAACATCAGAATAAACGCAACGCCGAATAAACTGGCAGCCCCGATTTGTCGATACATGAGGTATATTATGATCGCGCTCTCAACCGGTGCTCTAACAAGATCCATAACGAATAAAGCTGCCATATCGAATCTTTCGGCATCAGTCGTCAAGAGATTTATGACGTACCCTGTTAGACCTTCGGATGCCTTACCCTCTGCGTTTAGATCTAGTCGGAGAAGCTGAGAATGGAACAGAAACAATATAATAATACTAAATAATATACTAGAAAAAATTCGACTCGCACCAGATCAATTCTCGGACGGGAATCGAACCCGCGACCTTTGGATATCCGGTCCAATGCTCTGACCGCTGAGCTACCGAGTCACTAGTGGCATCGTCGAATTTCTTCTAGTATATCCTGCTCTTACGCTGTAAGCCAGCGTTATTTCACCAATGTGAGGAATTACCTCGACATTCAATATAAATATCTTTCCAGATATTTTGGCAATTGATAAAGATGAAATAGCTATATAATTTTTAAATTTGAGATTTTTGCATTCACAATGCTATTTTTATACAATACTAAATAATATACTAGAAAAAAATTGACTTGCACCGTACCGGATATCCAAAGGTCGCGGGTTCGATTCCCGTCTGAGAATTGATCTGGTGCGAGTCGAATTTTTCCAAAAAAATATTTAGTGTTGTATAAAAATAGCATTGTGAATGCAAAAGTCTCAAATTTAAAAACAATATAATAGTAAACAGCAAGCGTTTACTAAAATGTGCTTTCAATAATAGTCATCGAGATAGTTAATAACTCTGCCATAATATACTCCCACAGGGAGGTATTCTGGGGGGGTACCATTTCGGTCGCATAATCTTTTTAGTTATAATGTCGTTTGGCATAACAGTTTTGGCATAAAGTCTTTTCGCATAATTTATGATAAGCAGAGTTTTATGAACGCAGAAAGGTTTTATCGGCATAATTCTTACTTACTCTAATCTCCTTTAACATAATTTTAATTACCATAAAAGGAAAGGGCATAATTGTTATACGTCTAAAGGTAATTTACCATAAAATACGAAGTGCATAATGGATTTAACCATAAATATTCAAGTTAGAAACGATTTTTGGAAGAATCATTTTAATTCAGATTACCTAAAAAATATAAGATAAATACGTAACGTAGCATTGTAAATTATTATCTTTTTTAGGGTTCCGTAGCCAAAATGGCAAAAAACGGAACCCTTATAGATTCGTCATGTCTGTCTGTCTGTCTGTCTGTCCGTCCGTATGTCACAGCCACTTTATTCCAAAAGTATTAAGACTACATAGTTGAAACTTAGTAGGTAGGTGTATTCTGTGAACCGCTTTACGATTTTTATACAAAAATAAAAAAAATAAAAGATTAAGGGGGGGCTCCCCATACATGGAACTGAAACTGAAAATATTTTTTTTCATCAAACCAATACTTGTGGGGTGTCTTTAGATAGGTCTTTAAAAATGACATTGAGGTTCTTAAGACTATTTTTTTTCAAAGCCAACCGTTTGAAAGATATATGCCGCCAAAGTGGTAAAATGTGTGTCCCCCCCCCCCCCCTTTAACTTTTAAAGTAAGAGAGTGAAAAATCTAAAAAAAATATATGCTATAGATCTTAGTAAACACTTTCAACGAAAATTGGTTTGAACGAGATACAGTAAAAAGTTTTTGAAATATAGTACATTTTCTAAAACCGCAAATATAACTTTGTCGTTCATACAAACACTGTGAAAAACAAAGTTATTTTTTCAGGTGAAAAATGATAGCGGTATTAAAATATGGTATGGTATAATGTAACTACGGAAACCTACTGCGCGTGGCCCGACACGCACTTGGCCGGTTTTTTATGGTTAATATAATTTTGCTTAACTATGTAATTAAAAATGTACATAAGTAGGTACAGTATGAGGCATATAACTTGAAATCGGGTGGGGATTGCGCGAAACGCGTATTTTGAGCATGCGCTATTGGTCGCTCACAAGAGCACATGCGCGAACTTATCCCCACTACGTCGAAAAAATTTCAAGATACGTGCCTAGTACTGTAGGTACTGATGTTTTAAAGCATAATATAATAAAGCATAACCAATTTAAGTAATTATTATTAATGAAGAAAAACTTTTAATGCTACCTTCTTGTCAGTTAAAAAAGTCTGAAACGAAGGAAAACGTAAAAGCGCTTAGTTACTAAGTTTATTTGAATAAAGGTATTTTTATTTTGACTTTAACTTTGACTTTGACATTGGTGGGTTAGGTTAGGTTAGTGTTTTGACCACTCGTAGCGGAGCGCGTGAAGCGGGTGGAGCTTAATAATGCTTGCATGCATGTTGCGTGCTTGCTTGCTTGTTGCATGCATGCATGCTTGCATGTTGGGTGCTTGCTTGCAAAATGCTTGCCGGGGGGTGCAGGGGGGCTGGCCCCCCTCATCGGGGGGGTAGGGGGGCCTGAGGCCCCCCGCTATAAAGAAAAAAAATTAATGCACTATAGGTAGGTTAGGTTAGTGTTTTGACCACTTGCAGCGGAGCGAGCGAAGCGAGCGGAGCTCCACAATGCTTGCATGCATGTTGCATGTTTGCATGCATGCTGCATGCTTGATTGCATGCTGCATGCTTGCTTGCATGCTGCATGCTTGCTTGCTTGCTGCATGCTTGCTTGCATGTTGCATGCCTGATGGTCATGGTCAACTCTACTACAACGACTATGCTTCAATTATAGCAAAGTTTCTAAACTATAAAACATAAAATTTTTTATTTACGGTGTTACTAATTTGTTAGTATAATTTCTACCCGTTAACATTTTGATATTTCATAAATATGACTTGGAATATTTATGATAAAGATTGATATGCCAATAAATGGTATGATTAGTAATCGGTATAGCAAAAATATTTATGCAAAAAAGAAATGTGCCGATATATTATTATTACAATAGAGGTTATGCGGAAAAAAAGTATGCGTTATGATTTATTCTGTATGAACGTTATGCGAAATGATGAGTATGCCAAAAAACGTTATGCAGTGCAAAAATATGCCTTTCTGTTTTATGCAACCGAATATGGACCCATTCTGGGGCCTTAGTTATTTGTCTGATACAATATTTTATTAAATTGTCGCCATACCTTTCTGTATATTAAAGAGCAGCAAGCGGCTCGGATTTTCATGCCTAGCTCTAAACCCCACAATATCATCGGTTGCAGCATACTTGAGTGAATTATCATAAGTCTTAGGTCATGAAAATAATAAAGCAAATATTAATCATAAATACATACAATGCGATTTAACAACATACAAGAGACATGACCAACTTCAGAACGCTGAGGTACAAAACGACGTAGTTTAATCTGTAAAATTTTCTCCAAGAAGCTTATACCCCAATGGAGATTGCACGGCTAGTGTCATATTGAAGATAGCAAAAATGTCCTTGAGTGACGTGACGGCTTATTGCTATCTCTTTCTTTAGTGTTACATTACGTGTTCGTTGTTCATCGTTCGTTCGTTCGTGAGAAACGAAAACGTATTGTCACGCTAAAGAAAGAGATAGCAATAAGCCGTAACGTCACTCAAGGTAATTTTTTCTATCTTCACTATGACACTAGCCGGTGCAATCTCCATTGGAGGTATAAGTTTCTTGATTTTCTCTTTTCCATACGTTCTTGAGCGAAGTCGCAGCTGATTACTGTCTATTGTCAATTTAATCGCGTTGTAAGTCATGAGCACTTTAATTTTACGGTAAATGGAAAGGACATAGTGAATTAACACGACGACATCCATAAGATTATTAGATGCCATCAATCAAGGTTTTCTTAAAATAGTCATAAATTATAATTTCATTGAAAAACGTCAATCATAAGTAGGTACTTATTATAAATGAAAAGTTCTAATGCTCCTAATCAATTAAAATTCATCTAAATGATATTATGGAAGTTCCACGCGTACCTTAGAGTATTCAACAGTAGCGAAGGGTCCAAACAAGCCGATTCCCATCGGCTTACCTTTTGGAAATCCCACCCCACTGATCCACTATGCAGATCACTACATTTTTCATCATTTTGTAGAGCGGCTTACCTTCGCCATAATTTCACCCCTCGCTACTGGTATTCAATGACTTATTTGAATACCCATACCCATAATCATAAAGATTAAAGTCATCTTTTAAATAAGATTTAAAAAACTTACCCGACTATTCCTGCCGCATATAAATATGCGTGTGTGATAGGAATTCCCTCATGTGATGGGGAAAAATAATTAATGAGTCCCTCAAGGCATAACGGTATTGATAATCTGCAACAAAAATATTAGTTATGTTTATGACACCTTTAAACATTTTACAAGAAGAAACGTAGGAAGCATCTATCACAACATCTGTGTTTTTCATGTTACCAATGTACCTAAATGCCGAAGTAGACAAAACTATAATTTCGTGGTCACGGCGTTTACATCGTTTAAGTAGTCGCACACTGTATTTTGTACCGTGACGTTGTCCAAACAAATACGGAGAAAACAAAAAATATATGACGCAATAAAGGGGATTCCCTATGTTAAGTTGTTAAGCCAGTTGCTATAATTCTAAAAGGATGTCACCAAAAATGGGCCAAATGATGTACCGAGGTACACTCTGCGGAATAAAATACCCTATAATACCCTGTGTAATATACCAGTAATATTTTTTCTGGTTATTTACAGACGAGAAAAAATATATATTAAAAATGCACTCGATATACTCGTAGAACCTATTACACAGAATATAACTAAAGGCCGGATTTGCGGTGGCAGGAATACAAACTTGCTAGTGATTGCCAAATTATCGTAAATGTTTTTATATATGTATCGATGTTTTGAAAATATTTTTGAAGTGGAACTTCTTTGATCGCGTCTGTATTTTTTTTTTATTTTACCAAGGAGGACGTATTTCTTAAAAATTTGACATTCTACTTCACTCACTTTGACTTTGCTATCTTTGCATCAAGAAAAACTGCAGTGAATTTTATTATTTATACATTTCACGATTTTCACTTTTCTTAATATATAGATATAGTAGGTAGGTAATTTCTACTGTTTCCGACAGTAAGTCTATATATCACGTTACATAATAAATTTTTTTTTATCGATAAATTACACAAATAGATAATCAAGTTGTCCACGCACTATTAAACGTCATTTAATTCGTGCTACCGCAAATCCGGGGTCTGATCATAACATTCAGCTCTTTGATACTTGAATAAACTGTCAAGTTGACAGTTGTCATTGTCAGTTGAAGTTGATTTTATTAAACTCGGAAGTCGGAATGACGTCTCTCATGACGTTTTGTTTGACAGTTCTTTAAAGTGAATAATCCAGTATTGCCATATAATTTAATTGTGTTACAAGTAGGTAGTTCACACTTTTAATTATATATTTCTAAGTTTTGAGTAAAGATTGAACTAAAATAACATTTTCGGAATCCTCGTATTTTTCCCTACATTTTGGTATACATGTACCTCAGGTACATAAAATGGGCCGAAATGTATGAGCGATTAGCGACCTCCTTTGCAAAAAATATTTACTTGTGTTCTTCCGTGCTTCGGAAAGCACCTTAAGCAGTTGGTCTCGGGCGGATTTGCAGCCGTTAACCAATCCGCATTGGGGCCGCGTGGTGGGTTATGGCCCATCCTCCATATCAACCCATAAGAAAGGCCTGTGCCCCAGCAGTGGGGACATTAAAAATAGCTTAAGGTCTCTTTACAAGATGGTCAGCGAAAATACTGGTGCAGGTTACGGAATTATAAACCATTAGAAGTTCTTTCTGTTTATCATACGAGTTTCCTTATGTACATTACACAACTAAATTAATAATTACGGCAAGTGACGTAATGTTTTTGAGGCTGAACAAGTCCAATTAATACTCACTTTACAGTAGTTTCACATATGGCGAAGATAAGATTATATATGATGAATTTCAAGCCATATATTCTCAGAATGGCTCGCACAAGCGACGGCTTTTTGTGTTCAGCTGAAATGGAACGTAAACATAACAATAATATAAACATAAATATAAAGCATGACGAGCTCAAGAAGTAAAGGCTTTTTTCTACACATGGGCGTATCTAGAGATATGAGCCTGGCCCCCACTTCCAGAGAAAAAGCTAGAGCCACGTTGGAGTTTTGTAGGGCAATAGAAAATATATCAAGTTTTTATGGGAGGGGCACCAGGCTGATCTAGGGTGGGCCCACTCGCCCCCCCCCCCCCCCCCCTTCGTACGCCAATTCTACATCAAAATGTCTTAAAATGTTGGTATATTATAAATTAAAAAAAAAATAAAAATAAAGAAAGTATAGCGATTCGATTTAAAAAATAAACTAACGGTAATTCGTGGTTAGTTTAAAAAAAAGAGTTAAATCTTACTTTGTTTTTGCATTTCTTCCCTCCATTTTTTGCCGAGTTCATCACCACGAGGGGCTGCCCTGTGCGATGGCATACACCTGAGAACAACTCACTCACAGTTTAGTTTTAACTCGATAAAATATTTCTCTTTTCTGTTAAAATATTTCTCTTTCGTTTACCTGTAAACATCTGATATGCTTAGTTGGCCTCTTTTACCTTTTGTAAATATTGGACGAGTGTACCTAAATAATAAAAAAAGCATTATTATTGCCTGTTTTTTTAATTCAAATTTGAAAAAATAAAACATTTTAAAATCTAGTTATCGCAGCACAGTTGCACACTTACCAAAAACAAAACTTGGATATTAAATTCGCCTTTTCTCTGGGATTTTGTTCTCTTTCTATATCACAATGTTTGGGATCCATATCTTACAGTTACTACTGGTTTTCAATACTGAAAATGCGTAAATGTTTTTTATTATTATCACTTCTGTGAAATACTGGATAGAGCCGAAGTCGCGTGACAAACGAGACAACCTTGTTAGGGTCAGATCTAAAAGAAGAGAATCTGTCTTAAACAAGATTTAATTATCAAGATAAATTATGAAATTACATAAAGTTACAGATGGGAAAATCAGAAATAATCCAGCACGTTCGTTTATCTTTTAGATAAGTCTTTTTGCGAGTATTTGTACAATGATTTCATTAATAAACTCATATTAGGTAGCCGGGTTTTGCCACCGACTCATTGCTACTTACCTAAATAAAATTAAAAGAAACGATAAAATCTGTAAAACTATATGAAATCGGTCGTATGCCGCCGAATATTCTATTTTTTTATTTATTTGACTAGTCACTCGAAAACCTCACACCTTGGGTGTGAACCTGTACCTTGATATGATATCGAAAGCACATTAAACATTGCAAGTAAAACTAGACTACTAATGAAAGTTTGAAACTCGCGCGATTGGGTAGAAAGGGAGTTAGTTTGAGGTTGCCGGGTCTGCAACCTCCACGCTTGTTTTCGCAAGGTCACGTCAAAACTATCAAGCCGAACTTTATGCAACCAACACAGACAGACAAACAACGTGAGCTCACAATCTATGGGCCTCAGGGACCCTTTCGATTTTGATCTACGATATCTCATATTCTCACGATGCTATGATTATTATGTTTGCATAACGAATAGGGTTTCCCTATCAAATAATCTATAAATTGTATTTTTTTATTTTTATTCTGTAAATACTAAAAACCCAAACGCACGAAGGGGTTTTTAAGCGCTTAATCCGGTCCCTGATGGGCCTAGATTTTTGCTTATCGGCTATATCTGTGCTTATCATAACGTTACACAGGGTCGATGGGTTATTTGCAAAATGATATACGTGTTACGAAAATACCCCTAATGCCGACACTAACACGTTGTATATTTTAGTATTGTCACTTTAAATTTTTAATAAAGTAGGTACTTGTATAATGGATAATGTTGATTATCTTTGAAACACTTATTACAACATCATTTATGAGCAAAAATCGACTTATGGGTTTATTTGATAATTTAAGTGACTCAACGAGTACCTTATCGAACTTGACTTGACTAGTTTTTCTGATTAATTATATTAAATTTTATATAAATGTAAAAAAATATCGCTAAGGTAATTGTATAATAGAATGTCAATAATATGTGCATCACTATTTAATTTACTTCTAAGCAACAGGATAAATACTTACGTTTTCCTGTTATAGAAAAAACCGTTTAAGTACAAAGTTTCATACAGCATTAAATAAAATTGGTACTATTATAGTATAATATTCTGAAACATTTTACATTTTTTGTACAACTATAAGTCCGGCGAGCTCGTTGTCATGGAGATACAGGCGAGGTCAAATTCTTTACACTATGAAATAACGCAGAATAGCAAATCATCACCACTTATGGCTATTCCATGCATGCCTATCGGCACCCATTAATAAACACTACACTACTAAAATAATAAGCATAAGTACTTGTGCTGTTGAGACTCTACTTGTCGACAGTAAAATGTTTTACAATCACTATGCAATCAATCAGTAATTTCCTAAATATCCATTATAGTATTTTTATTAATCAGTATCTACCTAACTACAATAGTTTTCCCGCCTAGTTTCAAATTAGTTGTATGCCAAACTTTTTTTTTACCAATTAGTTACTGCTAAATTAATCAAATTAAAACGTTGATGAAATGCTAAATCAATTCTTGTAATGATATCAGACTTATTATTTTGTTGTTTTTGTATTAAATAAAATAACAGTAAAATGTAATTACCAAAATATTGCACAACTTGCGAAAGGTTATCTTAACTCATCAAACGAAGAGTTTTAATTTCTGAAATAACTTTTGAATAGTTTGAATTTAGATAGTGATTCTTTAGTAAATAAAATAAATGTACTTACCCAATTATATTTAACTAAACAAATCGAAATATCTTAATAAATCTAACTAACGAGTAGCGGCGCGGCGCGGCACTACCATCCACTATTGCGGTCAAACACAGACTACTTATATTTTTTTTGTGTCATGTCATGTCTACTCTGATCTGACTGTGTGAATCACTTCGGAACGTCAAAACGGTGTCCATGTTGCCAGTTTATCACAAAAGATACCTAAATAAAATGGATAACTTTCGAAAACATATAATCTGCCACAAATTTTCGCGACAAAAGGTAGCATATGTCCTTCCCCATGGTCCAATCATGTTCATGTTCAGTTTAGACTTGAAAAAGGTAACAGTTACTCTCACATCTATAATATTAGTATGGACTTTTCTTAACTATTTCTTCAACATGAATTTCAATTCACTCTGTAGATACTCACCGCCAAGGGCGTAGCCTCGATTGTATATGGGGTGGGGGATCAGACAAAAAATCCTAGATTATATAGAGATCACATCCCGTACTGTTGGCCATCCCGTATTCACAAGCCAGCATTCAAGCCTGTTAGTTTCTTAGGTCTTTAAGAAGCGTCGCTCGTCAGAATTACAGTTTACCAGCGAACGACCACTCTTTTAAGGGCATCCGCTGCGTTAAGCGGGACACGCGCGCGGGTCGAAATAGATTAGAGCTTACTCATGCACTGTAAACATGTCCGTCAGAAAACCAGCAATCTGTATTCCCGCGCCGTGTACCCGCTTAACGCAGCGGACGCCCTAAGGGGGAGAGGGGCAGCCGCCCCTCCCTGCCCGTACCTCGCTACGCCCATGCTCACCGATAATCCACGGATTGACTACGAATACCACAGTGCGCTAAGAGCCTGATGTTTTGTGTGTGGACTTGCCTGTATCGGCATAAAAACGGTATGTATACTAACCACGAGTATACTACTGCAATAACTATAACACATGTACTGGCTACCCATCACCTGTAGTATAATCCGCGCACGATGAAAAGCTTGTCATCGAAAATTTACTTTAGATAATTTTAATTTAATTAATCAACCAATTTGTTAATTAATCATTGTCTACGATACTTTTCCCGCCTAGTTTCAAATCAGTTGTATGCAAAACAAAATCTACTCCAACACCACTGAGGTAAAATTTTTAGCAAGTACATATACACATTTTGTGCTAAATGATGCACTATTTAAAAAATATTCAATTGGTACTTAGCGAGTTCCAGGGTGGCTCCTCAATCCTGATGTTTAGTCTGAGGAGCCACCTTTGCATTGATATATCTTGTGATATATTTTGCTGCTAAACTCAGGATTTGTGCCGCAAAATAATCTACTTTAGTGCTAAATAATGGTGTGAGGTGAGCTGCGCTTTAAAAGCTGGCGCGACTCCTCAAACCTGATGGACAAACCTTTTTTTGCCTAAACTAAATTCATTCTTGTAATAATATCCGACTTATTATTTACTTGTAAGCAGCGAAATAAAATCTATGGAATAAGCATTCTGCTTGAAAAATGGCACCACACGAAAAGTACAACTAAGTGGATAGAGCTAAAAATGCTGGCATTTAATTACGCAGCACAAAACGTCTGAACACTGGTTGCTTATTACCGACCATAATTTGTATACTCATAGATACTTTCCATACTTAAACGAAAAAATAAGATACGTTTTTTCTGCATCTTTTTACTGCCTTCTTTGCATCTTTTGACTATATTTTGACCATTTGACTATAAAGGACGTCATTTCTAATAAACTCTCTCTTTCTCTTTTCTCTACAATACAAACTGCAATTTATTGAAAAGAACACTAACGTCAGTCACGGGTCCGTGGCTGGCCCGACTAAATCTGAGCGAGTTGTACTTTTTCGGCCCCGTGGTGCCATTTTTACCGACTTCAAAAGGAGGGAGGTACTCAATTCGACCCGTCTTTGTTTTTTTTTTGTTTTTTGTATGTACACCGATTACTCGAAGACGGCTGGACCGATTGAAATGATTCAAACGTTATTACATTAGGTACACTCCCAAGTTGGTTCCATTTTTTTAAATTTTGAAATCGGTTCAGTACTTTTCTTAATCTTGAAAAAAGCACGAAAATAGTATGATTTTGTGTGAACTACCTCGATGATCAGTCGTATAACTTCTTTGTTTATGAACTGAATAAGATAATTATTTTTTTGTTGGAAAAGGGATATCTTAAGTGTAGTTCTTTAACCGACTTAAAAAGGAGGTTCTCAGTTTGACCCGCATGTATGTATGTTTCTCCGCGATTAACTCACGTTTGGCTGAGCTGATTTTAATTTCTACCTAAATAATATACCTACACTACCTAATACAAAAGGTACCTACACTAAAAATAAAAAAATCAAAAATTGTTTAAAAAAACAAAAAACCGACCTCTAAAAAGCAAGAAATAATATTCGTAATAATAAAACACGTTTATTGAAGTCGGGTGGGGCTTTTAGAATAAAAAAAAGGGATTTGTACTCCAGCCCCACCCGACTTCAATAAACGTGTTTTATTATTACGAATATTATTTCTTGCTTTTTAGAGGTAGGTTTTTTGAAGTCGGTTTTTTGTTTTTTTAAACAATTTTTTAAGCAATATTTGTTTGCAATTACACTTCTATAGATATTAAGTTCGCTGCTTGTAAGTGTTAGTTTTGTGTATTAAAAAAAATTACAGCAAAATGTCAGTTACCAAAATATTGCACAACTTGGGAAATGCTATCTTATCTAAACGAATTTATTTAATCAAATAACTGTACTTGTTATCTTAATTGAATTTCCCTCGCCTCGGATGCGTGACACAGTGTTTTTGGAAATCCCTGTGACTGGCCGGCGCGTCTCAGTTTGACAAGGTTCCATCCCATTCTCATCGCGCGCGGATTGTACAAGGCTTTTTTTAGTTAGTAGTACAAGTCCTTCGACTCGATGCGGATAGAGGAGGACATAGTAATGAGCGTTTTAGGGTTCTCATTCCGTATCCAAAGGGTAAAAACGGGACCCTATTACTAAGACTTTGCTGTCCGTCTGTCTGTCTGTCACCAGGCTGTATCTCATGAACCGTGATAGCTAGAAAGTTGAAATTTTCACAGATAATGTATTTCTGTTGCCGCTATAACAACAAATACTAAAAACAGAATAAAATTAATATTTAAGGGGGACTCCCATACAACAAACATATTTTTTTCCGGATTTTGGTACGGAACCCTACGTGCGCGAGTCCGACTCGCACTTGGCCGGTTTTTCTTTATTATTGGGCTTGGGTAAAACACAAAACTATTAGGATAAATAATCTACTAATAATAAATAAGTGATTTAATCAACAAAGTCATTTCATAACATCACATAAATTAGTTACAATTGCAGCCGCTCTCAGAGACGTAAAAAGGACATCAGGCAGAGTACCATAGAAAAAAACCAAAGAATGTATAACGTTTCTGTTTTTTTCAAAATATAGGCATGTAATTAGTAAGTCATAGAAAATATTCCAGTTTTTACGACGATTTATGTTTTAAGAGTTCTTTACGTTTGAAAGTTTTTTTTTTGGTAACCCCGACACTAAATAGCAATACCAGTTTCACGACAATACGTTTCGTTAGCTGCGTTAGTGATACAGATTAGCACCACAATGTACGAGTTGGAACGATCAAACGGAAAATCTGTGCATATGTCGCACGTAACAAAACGCTTTTGACAGTTGAGTTGACTGACATCCGGCAGACTTTATTTTTTAATGCGCAATCACTTGTGCCACAGAACAAATATACTCAGGGGACACTTGAGAAATTGCTAACAAAGATGTCCGTTTCATTGATATGCTTTTGTTTTTTTCAATAATTAATTAAAGCTAAATGAAGGAGTTAAAAATAATGTTGCTACTGTTTTATGATTCTAGTAACATAAAGTGTTTATAGATAACAGAATTATGTTTATACACTTTTGGGTCTCATGTGCCTGATGTCCTTTATTTATTTAAATTTGTGACGTCACTTTCTTTTCCATAATAATAATACGACATTAAAGCATTAAAATTAAATGACGTCTCTAAGTGCAGCTGTTTATATAATTTTACACTAATCATTAACTACAATATTATTAATACTAATACGTACTAATGTAATACTAACTAGTTACAACTACTATTGATATTTCATATAATAAATATTATACTTTATTATTATTACATTAATGAATAGGCGAAACTATTAATACATTGGTTGTTATTGTACCTTACTCTTGTATTTAATTTTCTCTCGATACACCCATTGGGCAACGTCTTTCTTCTTGACGAAGCGGGAGTTTAATTCTTGGAATAGCTACACCTTC
The DNA here is from genome assembly GCA_943789525.1 of Agriphila geniculea. Lineage (NCBI taxonomy): Eukaryota > Metazoa > Arthropoda > Insecta > Lepidoptera > Crambidae > Agriphila > Agriphila geniculea. The sequence continues at coordinate 7,521,338 of OX038879.1, read as the reverse complement.
CCAGTCACCCTGCCAAAAACAATTTAACAACGTGAAAAATATCGTACTTATATTATAGAGCTATCTAGTCTGGCAAAAAAGTACAGATAAAATAGGAGAGCCACTGTCTTCGTCCATAAGTGTATGGTAAAATGGTGATATAATAATGCTAGTTCTTCTTATAGACTTTTTTGCCAAACTGTAGGTAAAAAGCTGTGGTGGTCAGGTAATTAAGGACACTAGTCGATTTTCATACAAACGAGATAACTTTGAAGCCTTGGTTCTCCGTCAAGGATTGATCTACCTTTGATCTGATGATGGCCATCCAGGGAGTGAAAGGAGGAGATTCAGATCGCTATACACACACACCCAACTGATCTGGGGCCTTACCGGCTAACTTACATGGCTATCGTAATCGCTTTCATTTGACAGATGGATGTAATACATCGCTACTTTTCTTTGGTAAGGTTTTATTTCTGCCAAAAAGAAGTAGCAATGTGTCACATCCATCTGTCAAATTAAAGATTACGATAGCCATGTAAGTGAGCCGGTAGGGCCCCTGATCAACATTCTAAAAGAATTAATGATATGTTAAAAAAAAGCGCAAAACTTGAATAGAAATAGAAATCCTGAAACTGAAACTGATCCTTATAAGAAAGCTGATCAGATCAGTTGGGTGTGTATAGCGATCTGAATCTCCTCCTTTCACTCTCTGGATGGCCATCATCATATCATAGCTAGGTCAATGCTTGGCGGAGAACCAATTCTACAAAGTTACCTCGTCTGTATGATAATCGACTGGTGTTCTTAATTATCGGTGGCCAGATAATTTTCCATACTAAAAACGTAAGGTGATCCTGATTGGATCTGTTTTCCGATTTAATTTAAAATGAAACAGAATGTCTATGAATTGTCTGACATAAGTCAGACAATTCATAGATCCATTTATAAAAATGGAACCTATTAGACTGGCTCCAAGTCTTTGAGGACAATATCTGTGGGTACCTGAAAACGACTTCCATCCGACTTGTTGCATTGCATTGATATCGGCGAGTCTGCGTAAAGTTCGTTCAGTGCATTCACTCGCAGAGGAGTCCAAGGTTTGATAGACAAGTAGTTTGCACGAGGAGGGGCGTCATAAGATATCGACATGTTATCCCACCTGTAATCAAAGACAGATGTTAAGAACAGAAAATCATTCAAACAACTTCAAATGATTTAGTTTCTTATTGAGGAAACCTACTTCTACAGGCTGTTTGGTAATAGCCATAGAAAGCCGAATATGGTAGATAGGGTGCCATGCATGCAATGCCAGAAAATTATTATAAACCTGGCAATCGCCACCTGCAAGACTTTTTATTTGTATGGAAAAATGTAAAAGACAACCCTAGTCGCAGCGAACTAAAATCTATGGAACAAGCATTGCACTCAAAAAATGGCATCACACGAAAAGTATAAATAAGTGGATGGAGCTAAAAATGCTGGCATTTAATAAAGCAGCACAAAGCGTCTGAGCACTGGTTGCTTAGTAACGACCATAATTTGTTTATTCAGAGGTATTTTCTATACTTAAACGAAATAATATGATACGTTATTTCTGCATATTTTTACTGCCTTCTTTGCGTCTTTTACACCATTTGACTATACAGGACGTCATTTCTAATAAACTTTCTCTTTTTCTCTTTTCTCTACAATACAAACTGCAATTATTGTAAAGAACGCTAACCTCAGTCATCATCACCGGGTGCGTGGCTGAGCGGGTTGTACTTTTTCGGCCCCGTGGTGATATTTTTTAAGCAATATTTGTTTGCAATTACACTTCCATAGATTTTAGTTCGCTGCCTAGACGCAAATGCAGTATTGTTTTCGATAATCAATCTCATTAATGGGCAAAAGCAAAACACAATCTTGGTCTAGACATGCCACTATGCAGTTAATCATAAAAAAATCAATAAAGTGATGGTTTTCAGTATTTATAATATTTTTTTTTGTATGCATGGTACCCTAACCACACCCCGGGCACTCCATACAAACGCCGCGTTTCAACTACCTATTACACAGACGCTACACAACACAGTGACGTTATTGCACACGCGCAACTGTGTGCGTGAAGTCTAGGGCTATTGAATGAGCATACGAACTGGCCTACAAACTCGCGGGGCGCGGTGAGGTAATTGATTGCGGGGCGGGGCGGAGTTTCCTTTCTGTACAGTAGTACTTATATCTATTCTGTGCCCTAACTACCATATTCGGCTTTATAAGCCTATTACCAAACAGCCTATATAGATACAAAAAAAGGAAGATAATTTATAATGTATTGTCTTTTTCTAAATGATTTCGAAAATATTATTAATTAAATAAGTAGGGGCAATTGTGAATTTTTCTAAGTAATATTCCAGTCCCATCCCAGCCCCCCACTGGTATGGGAATTTAAGAAAAAAAGTCCGTCTCCACCAGTGGTGGCGAAACTGGTAGTGTCTACTGGGAATGACTGTCAGAAAATCGCGTATCAACTTACTGCTTTTCAAACTTGAAGTAGTTTTCCAACGCGCGATTTGATACGGCGCTCTTACACACTTCTAGGTCTGTCGCGGGGTAGTAGTGTATGTAGTTGACGCACATTTCATCCGTTATAGCGTGCCCTCCTATTGTGGCATTCGTCCTGTTCATTGTATTGTATAAGCAGGTCGTTTCTAAGTAATCACCCTGTGAATGAATTTTACGTTGTCTTAAGTTCCACTAAAATACGATTGCACAATTTATAAGCATGCAAAAGAACTGTTAGATTCTGAATTGGTGCGAGATTAGTTGGCTGCTAACTAACTACTGTGTAATGTGATTATGCACGCCTTTATTTTATTACAGTTAATTTTTATAAAGCCGTTTATAAATTTCGGCAGAACACAAATTGATGCATGAATATATAAATCTTTACAAGTATAATACATTCAGCGTGTAGGTATGAAGTATGGTATGGTCTGGTAGTATGGAGAGAGGGGTGCCACTAGTAGGAAGGCCAAAGTGGAAGATCTTCCTCCGGGCTGGGTGATCTTAGCCCGGGGACCGCGGTCCAACCGATGATGGTTGGCAGTTGTATATATGCTGCGTCGCTGAGAAAACTCCGTCAGCGAGATGTAGGTTTCTCCATATATTCTCCATACTACGAGTTGTTGTTCCTTACTAATCTTTGTGTTCATTCGACACTAGCGCCATCTAGTAACATGGTGGTTGAATCTTGTTGTAACCGTGTAACTATGTGCGGTGGTACGGTAGATGCCGCTACAAGCGCACAAATAACCTCCAACACCGTTATTTTCATACAAACAAGCCCACTTCACAGTCTCATAAATAAAAAAGGTTGTGCATCTCTGCAATGATTTTTAAGTTGATAGATTAGAGGTGCTCATTTTCCGAATAAGAATGTCTAACAAGTATAGAGGCCTTTCAAGTTCTCCAAAAAGCGGAAAGGTATACTAATTTTCTCGTTTCATGCAATGTTATATGGAATTAAAATTATGCATTGCTTTACTTAATTTTTGACATGAAATTGAGAGGTGACTATACTTATTTGACATTTTTATTCGAAACCTCTTTTATGTATAAGACTGTGAAGTGAGCATATCCATCAGCCATTTTTATTAGGCCTTCCTTATGGGTGGATAAGGAGGATGGGCCATAACCCACCACGCGGGCCCAAAGCGGATTGGTGGGTGTTAACGACTGCAAAGCAGCCGGGACCAACGGCTTAACGTGCCTTCCGAAGCACGGAGAGGAGCTCGAGATAATACATTTTTGACCACCCATCCCATGACCCACCCTTGCAAAAGTTGCTTAACCTCCGCAATCGCTGGGCCAGGCGCTAAACCACTGCGCCATCGAGCTCAAAGTGAGCATGTTTGTATGGAAATAATTGTATGCCGGTGAGTGTATATTACAAGGTTCTAATTACCGGTAAGACTTTTACAGGGCGGTGTAATATTCTGATTTCCTGGAAATGTGTGGAGTAGTGCATGTCTTTGTTCAAGACCGGTAGCTCTTTGCCTTGCCGGAAGTGGCGCGTCCACACCGCGGCGCCGGTCAAGTGGGTGTGAAGTTGGCTGCCGAATATGACGATCCCATGTGGAGGTATACCCTGACATACGTAAAATTATCAGAAATACTTAGGTATACAAAAATAACCCCTAATGCCGAATATAGTAGATAGGGACCATCAAACTAAACAACTTTTACTATGAGACCAGTGGCCCTACTACCATGAGTTGACGCAAACTGTTTACGTTACAGTAAACTGTCGGATATACCGCTCACAGTCAATACGAGTGAAAGAGAGAAAACGATAGTTTACTGTAACGTAAACAGTTTGCAACAATTCATGGTAGGGCCACGGTTCTGCAATCGCGAATGAAAATCAGCTGTTTCATATTTTCGTTATTAATTTTTGTATGAAACAGTATTTTTTTTTCGTGATTTCAGAGTTGTTCCCATAGTAAAAGTTGTTCAGTTTGATGGTCTCTATCTACCATATTCGGCATTAGGATTGTTTTTGTAACACGTTGCATAATGATTTCGATGCTTGTTCACCTCCCGGAAGCATATAAGCAAAATCTAACTCTCGAGTTTTGATGGTGATCCCTGATTGGTCAAGAAACTCAGTAGTTAGGTTTTGCGCGCAAACTCTAACTTCCCAGTTTCGCGCTAGTTCGATAGTGATCTCTGATTGGTCAAAAAACTCAGTAGTTAGGGTTTGCCCGCAAACTCTAACTACTGAGTTCGCATCTTTATTTTTTTTGTCAGTAGTAATATAGGTATAGCGCGGAATTGTATAACTGATTTCAGGGACTTTGCTAGTTTAGTTATAATAAGAAGTTTTGCAATATATTTTCATCAGTAATTTATGGCACTTAATAATGATTAGGAAAAAAATTAATCGAATTAAATATTTCCCGTGGTACTACTGGATCGATTGGTAGTACTACGGGATTTTTTTTACCCGTGGTACTACTGGTAGTATCACGGGCAATAAAGGAATAATTTCCGTTGCTGGCTGTTCCTACTGAAAGAAAAAGATGTTTACAGATAAACGATAAACCAAAAAAAGAAAGGCGAATACCTTCAAACCATTTAGCCTTATCCTAGGTACTGTATTGAGATTAAGAATAAGAATGTTGAATAAAGAAAAATTTATTAAGAATGTTTCTGTGCAATAAATATTTATTTTGTTGTTTATTAAGTACCTATTGTTTTATTCTCAAAAGTTTTAACCCAAACACAGGAGAAGTCTTCTTCTTCATCGTGTCGATGATTTTGGCGTCCACCAAAGCGTGTTGTCAGGCAAAATTCACAACGGCATAGCGCAACCAAATAGGACAAGTAAGAATAAATGCATTTTAAGTAGATACTAACTTGCAATTATGATTCGTTGCGACGCAGGTTTGGTTTTCTGGACAATCCATTTGGTCAATTTTATTCAGCATTCTTGTATCCATATGGATACACTGGAGAACTTGGCATATGCCACAAACTATAATATTGGGTCCTTAACTATGAAATTGGCGTTTTTTTCTCACACACAGAGAACCATATAACTCTAGCGATTTAAATTATTTATCAGTTGCTGGATATTACGGCTATATGACTATCAAGTTGACGGCTATGCTTATAATTGGATGTAATTTGATTGTTCTGATGAATAATTAAAGTCATCTAAAAATACATTGAATGTGACTTCTTTTTTTTGGCAAAAATGACCACTTTATCTGTTGTAACGTAGCCTAAACTTATTTTTTTCGAGGTAGTTATGTTGCCTAGGTTATCTTAATGTTCAAACATTTGTACTTACAGAAAAGTTTTGTTGCAAAAGCGTTCACAGTTGTCAAATAAATTGTGAAAATGTTAAAATAGAAAATGCAACTTGTTAAAAATTTTCCATGCAAAACGTCAATTTCATAGGCAAGGAATATTTAGTTTAGCAGAAAAAAAGCTTTTGCGTTCAGATCTGGGTATACTGGATTATATTCGTAAAAACTTTTAAGATTAGAAATCATTTTTAAAAAATAAATAATTTACCACAGTTGTGTTCAAAGACAATTGACAACTGAATTTTGAAGCTCGCTCATTGGTGCGCACTCAGTAGTTAGAGTTTGCGGGCAAAACCTAACTACTGAGTTTTTTGACCAATCAGAGATCACTATCGAACTAGCGCGAAACTGGGGAGTTAAGTTTGCGCGCAAAACCTAACTACTGAGTTTCTTGACCAATCAGAGATCACCATCAAAACTCGAGAGTTAGATTTTGCTTATATGCCTCCCGGAACAAGACAAATTCCACTTGGCGGGGACAATACCGAACTCCCAGATTAGCACTAATAATATGCCTCATTCTCATTTAATATAAAAAACCGGCCAAGTGCGAGTCGGACTCGCACGAAGGGTTCCGTACCAAAAAACGGCAAAAACAATTACGTTTGTTGTATGGGAGCCCCCCTTAAATATTAATTTTATTCTGTTTTTAGTATTTGTTGTTATAGCGGCCGCAAAAATACATCATCTGTGAAAATTTCAACTGTCTACCTGTTGTTGTTATTAATATCGAGCCAAAAACAGCAAAAAAAAATCACGTTTGTAGTATGGGAGCCCCCCTTAAATATTAATTTTATTCTATTTTTGTATTTGTTGTTATAGCGGCAACAGAAATACATCATCTGTGAAAATTTCAACTTTTTAGCTATCACGGTTCATGAGATACAGCCTGGTGACAGACAGACGGACAGCGGAGTCTTAGTAATAGGGTCCCGTTTTTACTCTTTGGGTACGGAACCCTAAAAATTGACATTTGACGAAATTACGCTTAGGAACGGTCTAAACGCGTTTCGTAGTTAGCAACTTCTAATCTCTTCGATTAAAAATTGTTCCACAAAACGGTCCCCCGACTACAATGACACTTGTTATTTAACTTTTTAGTGTGTTTTTAGCAGGGCAGTCGTGTTTTTATTTTATTTTTAATTTCTTTATTATTTACGAGTAAAATCAACAATAAATTATCTGTCATTAAGTTTGTGTGTTTATAAAATAACTATTGATATTTTGCGAGGGGACCATCAGTTTGGATTTTTAATAAATTGCGTATTTACACGGTAATCATTTTTTTGCGTGGGTGGCGCTAGTGTTGCAATAATGATGCCTTAATGACTGCATTTAGAGTCCCCGCAAACTACAGACCAAACTGTCGGCCGATAGTTGGAATTAGTATGAAGAAGTATGCAAGTGCGCACACTACAAAGATTTGGTATCGGCCGATTCTTCATACAAAACTAACTATCGGCAGGCCTCCTTCACTCGCTCAAGGTCGCGCGATAAGCACCTACCGCTAGCCGTGCCTACGGAGGCACAAGTGAGCAGAGGGCCGCCACACGCCCGCCTCTGTTGTCGCGCAGCATCTTACTGCACAAGTAGGTATTGTCTCTGTATAATAGATGTCGAATCGACATTACTGTGCCGTGTACGGATGTCTAAATCAAAAAACCAATAAACAATTGTCGTTTTTCACATTATTATATATGCTACGCAGTTCATTTAAAAGAAGTCAACCCTAACGTTGCGTCGTCAGAAAAGGTAAGAGCACGTGACAGAAAGAGAGGCAACTACTAGGTGAATATAACTGTAGCCCATTAGCGCTGCGCGACCTGAATTACACTTTATTGTGTCGGTGCAAAAGTCGCCATTTATTTAACTGACTTTGCGGCGTGCTGCTTCTGTACTTGTACTATTATTTATTCTGTGCTATCGGTCATCTATCGGCCGATAGTTTGATCTGAGGCCGTATTACGAGCTCTTAAATCCTGCCAGGTTTATAAATTGCTGTATTGACATCTCTTTCTCGCTGTATAGCAAATAAAAGAGATAGATTGATAGCCAGTCAGAAAACTGACTGGAAATAAGAGGTCATAATACAGCCCCAGATGTCTGCGGGCACGCTTAGTTACCACTCCAGTGCACTGAGGTATACAGTAGCCCGTCAGTGGGAACGCAGCCTGCCCCCCCGGTATCGCCATCTTGTCCGAGTATTCCAGCCCTAACTCCATCACAGCGGCATCGTACCGGCGGAGATTGGATGTTATGTGCACCACTATGCCCGAACTGTCCACCCAATCTGGAATATAAACACTAATTATTTAATAATACTCTGTCTTACATATATGGCCTTATCAAGAAATGAAGAGTAAGTTTACACCTGGTTTAACAAAAAATATTGTTTAGCAATATAAGTCCTTACGTTTGACGTCTCAAAGCATTATATTCCTAAGCAAACTTTTAGGTTGAACCAGGGAAGAGGTATTACAACCTCTTCAAACTTGCCAGGTGTATGAATTGCTATAGTTACATCTCTTTCTCGCTGAGAAAGAGATGTAACTATACGATAGACTACTACGCGGTAGAAAGAGTAGCAACTACTTGGTGAATATTTTGTAGCGAAGGGAGCGCTGTATGACCTGAATTGCACTTTATTGTGTCGGAGCAAGTCGCAATTTATTTAAACGATTTTGCAGAGTGTAACTTCTGTACGCTAGTACTATTATCTATTCTGTAATTAAACTAGGTGTAAATTTACTCTTCATTTATTAATAAGGGGAATATAATTTAGTATCCAATTTTTGTTATAGTATTTGATGATGAAAATTGTTGTGGATTTTCACATAAGCATTAACTGCCTTAACCAGCCAGAAAACCTGAAAACAGCTTTTGTCATAGTAAAACTTTTTTTTGACGCTTGGACAAAAAGACGTTTTGTTTACCTTTTTTGAGTTGAGGGTTATTGTAGTGCACTTCCAGCATGACGTATTTGTTAGCCCTGGGCCCGCCTAGCGGGAGCCCTGCTTCTTCAGGATAAACGAAAGGCGGCGCTCCCATCGCCCACGCAGATTTAACCTTACGTGAAAATACAAAAGTATCTACTTTCATAACTGATATGTACACTCGGCGTCAGAAAAATCGCACCTTTTAATAAAATTCTTCAAAGTTAATTTAATCATATCTAATTTAATGGTAAGTGTTGTTATATATTTCTTCCACTTCGGACATAGCCGACAGTCTCTAGAAACCAAGAGTGTTTGGAATACTCGTTGCACGGAATCAATCACTGAGATTCAGTTTCCGAGCACATTGCCTCATTTTTTTTTGCAATATTTGAGCAACTTTATGGGCAATAGTATCCATCTTGGGTACTCCTTTTTTTAATTGAACTGTTGAAATGTGTTTTCTCCATCATCTTTATATCGAATTTACCCGCATTCCCTAAATTGACCGCTTTTATTTTTTTTTATGGTGGCGCAAGCAATAATGCTTTAAGCGTTTAATTATGGTAACTGTTATGTTAATTAAATCAAACAATTTATTAATTGAAAGCTCATTAAATGTGCTTTCAATAGATATCAACATTTACACAATAAAACTTTAGCTAGCAATAGCAGGTGGCCAAGTATAAATTTATTTTCGACGACGTGCGATTTTTCTAACGTCGTCGAGTGTATGTGTGTTCTGCTCAAAGACCGATTTCGGTCTTGTAATCAAAATCGCGTCGAATTCGCCCTTTCTGGACAAGGACTTAGTAGCATTTCGAAATATTCAGTAACTAACAACTTTATACCTTTGAACACTGTTTTGTGATTGGAGGCCGCTCAGTGGCGAAACAACTGCCTTCGTACAGCGGTATGTCCACATTAGGATCCGCATCGCAGTAGAACAGTTCCATGTGATGGACTAATCCTTCGTTGCCTTTTGTGATTAAAGATTCAAACTAAAACAATAATAAATTGATATAACTTAAGCCCTGAAAAAATTTACTACGACTGCTGTCATGATATTATTTAACTCCTCTGTGATTTAGCTTTTTACACGACTGCCCAAAAAAACAGTGTGTAATCTTTTCGGGGTTCGTGTATGTTTGTGGGTATGCGCTTTTCCTTATTCCAACAACTTCTAAATGTCTTAACGGATTTGGATGTATTGGGTATAGAATCCTACCATCATTTTTTTTAATCAATATGACGACTGTGCGACGCCGGCCGCTACAAATGTGAAAAAAAACATTTCTTCTTCAATTATTATAATATGGGCATCAAATGAAAGGCCTTGATGAGCATATTCCAAAACTATATAATTTGTCACTAAAATGTGTGAAAAAATAACACGACTGCCCTGGCAAATTTGAACTAAAAAGTATAAGTCATGAGTGTCATGATTATGACATTTGTTATTTAACTTTTTAGTTCGTTTTTGTGCGGACAGTCGTGTTTTTAATATATTCAAATGTTATTTATTTTTAGACGATATTTGCTAATGAGTCAATTAATTTTTATATAGCACTGTGAAATGAAAGAAAACATTATTATAATTTTAAGTGTTTTAATGATAATAAAAAAAAGAAATTATTAAATAGTTACCTGTATTATATGGTGTGGTATCTGTGTCACATAGTCAGGAAGTTTAAATATCTTACACCAGTAGGTGGTATCACCTCCTGGTACTTTTAAATTCTCGTTGGTGATACGAAGCTCTTGGCCTTCCACCTTCGGCCTTTTCAGCGGAGTCAAGAGTCGTACTCTTATGAAGCCGTGGTCCTTAGGAGAAGTGGCGGTCAGGCATAAACCCTTGGATGAAAACAACTTGTCAATGCCTCGCGCCCAGATTACGTGGATAGTTTCATCCTGGAAGAACAAGGGTTTTAAGAATGAATTATGTATGCATTTTAGTACTAAATGATTTGCGTGCGTGTGGTTTGAGGGCCACTTCATCGAAAGTCAATAAAAATATACTGATGATTTAGTAAACATTATAAAAGAAATGTGCAACTTGGAATCGATTTTGTGAAAGTCATCTTCACCGAGTTATTAGCTGAAGAGTCGGGCCCTCAGTTCTCACATGGAGGATTGAGGGCCCAGCTGTTGCGAACAAACTATTAACATTATAGTAAAAGTTTTAATGCCAAAATCTAAGTTAATCCCGAATAAAAATTGTGGAAGTAAGATTTAATCGCAAAACGCTTTCCTACTTTATATAATCTTAGTTCAAAATGGGCCCTCAATTCTCCAACTTCCAAAATTTCATTACGCATTTTATTTTAAACTATGGATTTACGGCTGTTGTAAGTTGTCCAGTGGGGTACGTAATAAAATGTGAAAAAATGTGAAATAAGTAGCTGGCTTCAGCTCCACCTAGTTTTACAGTAATCACCTTCTGAATATTCGGGCCCTCAATCCTCCACATTTTCTTCTTCTTGATTTTTACGCACAAAGTATGGAATGTAAGATTAACATGAAGTTATCTGTTTATGTGAAAAAAAATGTGCAATAAGTTGATATCAAAGGGAAAATAAAAGACCCATTTATTAAGAAGAATATCAATTTTATTTTTATCCCATTAAAGTATGAAATAGGGTGACCACGTTTTTTATCCAATACTTATGAGGAATAGGGAAAACCCAGGCGCTTTCGAAATATATCCCTTTGTGCCTATTAATTTTTATTTAATTAAATAATTGAAAATTTTAGATTGGGCTTTTAAATCCTTTAAACCTTTAAACGAGCAATTCTTGTATATTTATTAATATGTATGTTTATAAATTTATTTCTGTGATCTCGGAAACGGCTCTAACGATTTCGCTAAAATTTGATATATTGGGGTTTTCAGGGGTAAAAAATTGTTTTAAAAAACAAAAAACCGACTTCAAAAACCCCACTCTACCTCTAAAAAGCAATAAATAATATTGAAATCACTAGATACGCATTTTCATTGCAATAAAACACGTCTAGTCAAGTCGGGTGGGACTGGAGGAGAACTTTTTTTTATTCTAACAGCCCCACCCGACTTCAATAGACGTGTTTTATTGCAATGAAAATGCGTATCTAGTGATTTCAATATTATTTATTGCTTTTTAGAGTTAGAGTGGGGTTTTTGAAGTCCGTTTTTTGTTTTTTAAAACAATTGTTTCTTTTTTTTTTTAGTGTAAGTATCTTTTGTATTAGATATATTATCTAGGTAGATAGAAAAATCGATTTGGCCAAACGTGAGATAATCGCGGGCAACCATGCATACGGGTCAAACTAAGAAGAGAACCTCCTTTTAGAAGTCGGTTAAAATACCAAAACGTTGTCCTAAGTGTAACAAATACTTTTCTGAAATCCGCATCAAAATTGGTTCAGCTAAACGCGAGAGAATGTCGTGTCATGATCGATTACGGATATCTGTAAAAAAAATATTGTTTATATTTGGAGGAAGTACAAAGGAGATCTTCGAGCATTGTGTTCAAGTTTTCGGTACTTGGACCGATATGGCGGCATTTTCATATGAGTATCTCAGCACCATCTCGATATACCTCCACTTGGCACCTCTGGAGAGACTGCAGCACCGCCCAGGTCTCTCGGATCGAATCGAAACAAAAGCTTTTTCATAGTTTCGGAACTCAAATGAATTTATGTATTTATTTATTTATTTATTTTCGGACGACCAACAGCTATATTAAACAGATAAAATAACTTACATAGTATCAGAAAGCCAATTATAGGTCATCACAAATAGTGAATTAAAATATTTCTAAGAAAAAGGACCGCTTCGCTGGGAAAAACTGCAATTTCCCTAGTAAAATCACAATAGATTTTCCGGATTTTCTTACAAACGTAAAATCAAATTTTTTCTTTGCGTTAAAGCAGGGATTCCCAAAGTGGTCGATATCGACCCCCTGGGGTCGAAATCGGTTTCTCAAGGGTCGACATAAACGAAAGCTAGTGTCCGGCCGAAACTGGAATTCCAGCCAAAACCGAACTTTCGGCCCCGAAACCAACAATTTGATGAAAAAAGAATTACGTTAAACTTACTTTTGCAAGTCAACTTTTTTATTAATCAACATTATTTAATGTACATAACAATAGTCGTATGATCAGTTATTTGTTGTGTTATAACGTACGTACTACCCGTCCATTGGCATAAAAAGGGTCTCTTGTCTAAAATAGTTTGGGAGCCCCTGCGTTCATCTCGGGCACGGCATTTTTTTTAATCCTCTATGACACACACGACACGGCAGCGAGTACCACGCGTATCCCACAGTACAAGTTAGTAAAAGCTAATATATACTTACCTATACTGTGTGTGCTTACGTTGAGTAAATGTCATATTTGATCAGGCGACTTTCATGACATGTAATGTGGTGTGGCTGTGATCAGGACTTTATATTACTAGTGAGCTACGAAAATTTTGCAAACGGCAAGAACAGCCAGTTATTGAAACATCACACAACAAAAAGCAAGGGTCAAAAGAGAGCAATTTTCATGCGAGATATTTTTCTAGTACGGTTAGCAACGAAAGTAGCTTTACACTTTGTCAAAGCAATATTTTTGATTAATATTTCAAACTGTGGCATTCGTCAAAAAAGCGTGTCGAAAAAGTACTTCAATGTTAAACGACATTCGTTGCTGACTGTACATATCTCATTTATTTTAATTATTATTTTCCGCCCTAGGGTGTAAAGCAGTGATTTCCATCGACTTTCCGAGTATGAGAAATAAAAAAAATAATGGTTACCCTACGTACGTACAAGGTGAAAAAACTAGTCGATTTCGGTTTTTTTTTAATTTATACTTTTATTCCAATTCTTATTAATAATAAATAATACCAACTTGTTGCACATTTTTTTTCACATAAACAGATAACTTCATGTTAATTTTACATTCCATACTTTGTGCGTAATAAATCAAGAAGTAGAAAATGTGGAGGATTGAGGGCCCGAATTTTCAGAAGGTAATAACTGTAAAACTAGGAGGAGTTGAAGCCAGCTATTTGTTTCACATTTTTTCACATTTTATTACGTACCCCACTGGACAACTTACAACAGCCGTAATCCCATAATTAAAAAAAAAAATGCGTAATGAATTTTTGTAAGTTGGAGGATTGAGGGCCCATTTTGAACTAAGATTACACAAAGTAGAAAAGCGTTTTGCGATAAATCTTACTTCCACAATTTTTGTTCGGGATTAACTTAGACTTTGGCATTAAAACTTTTACTATAATGTTAATAGTTTGTTCGCAACAGCTGGGCCCTCAATCCTCCATGTGAGAACTGAGGGCCCGACTCTTCAGCTAATAACTCGGTGAAGATGACTTTCACAAAATCGATTCCAAGTTGCACATTTCTTTTATAATGTTTACTAAATCATCAGTATATTTTTATTGACTTTCGATGAAGTGGCCCTCAAACCACACGCACGCAATGATTTAAATAGATCGTCACTGTACCACTAGAATACGTTTATATTTTTTTCTCGATCTCTTTGTTCGAAAGAAGGTACATGGGCATCGGCTAACTTCGTGTTTTTGCTTTTCTTAGAAATTATGTTGACATTTATTTCATCGCAATAAAGTTGAAATTGCAAATGACTTTTAGGGCCAAACTACTTTTTGTTATTGTCTTTGTTATGTTAGACGATTGTTTCATATGTTTTACGATGCCCATTCTTTATCTTGAAGTAAGGTAACATTTGTTTCTACTTACCTCGATAACATAATCATCTCTGTTACAGGTGTCGAACGATCGCTCAAATACTATACTTTTTGACTTGCTGTCCAAATAAAATCCTTCGCAATCTTGTTGTTCGTCTGGGAATAATCTGCCTAAGGCATCTGCGTGCATATCCTGTGATGTTGATAAACATCGAGAAATTAACGATACTTTGCTTACAAAACTAAGACAATTTAATGATGAAATTATGCGTGAAATATTCATATGTCTAGCAGGTGACCACGGAGCATATAATCACTACCGAGTATGACTTTGCAGTTTGCACCGCAACTACGCTACAGACGAGCCTTGCAGATGCAAATATCGCGAGAACGAAAAATTCAAATAAATATTTTTAAATCAGCAATAATGCCGAATATGATGTTTTGAAGAAAGAAATATCTTTTAATACTTATTTGACACTTACCTCAAAATGATCGCGCCCCTTGTAATCCGCCCATAACAGACAAACATCGGAATTTTTCAGCTCGCCTCGGTCAGAAAAACCTAATGCGAACCAATTAAAAGCGGGCGCTTTATCAGATAACACTATTTCGAACTGAATCTTTCGAATCGTGTAGTCTACTTTCCATTTCAACAGCAGTTCACCTTTGGGGTCCAGAACCGCTTCACTTTGAGCCAACTGATGGTGTTCTAAACATCAAGAAATTTAGTAAAATACCGACTTAATTAGATCACACACTGCCACGTATCATGTTCCGCCATGAAGACTTCTACAGAGAATTCACGCGTGTAGAAGCATTTTTGGTGTTTTTTCACTATGCGTGATTTCCATAAAAACTTGGCACTTATGTACAGCTTTAAAACCTTCAGTTTAAAAACTACTTTTCCCATAACGTACCTCGGTTTCAAAAGGTAGCTTTCCCGAAATGTCCACATCCAAAAAGTTGCGAAAAGTACTTTTTGGGAAGTAGACATTTCGGGAAAGGTAACTTTTGAACCTGAAGGCTTTAAAATGTGCATTTCTGCATGATGCAATTAAAATTAAAATCACTTGTTTAAAACTAGTTTACCTGGTCTCCCGTAGATTGAGAACGAGAAATGGCAGCATATCAACGTCGAAAACACTGTGAGAATAGATTTCGCGCGCATTTTGTCTTCTTTTTCTCAATCCTCAAGACATTATCCTGGTGACAGCTGTGGTCCGCTCGGCAGTCAGGGCGGTAATGAGGCGGGTCGTCGCGATAATTTAATCTGGGTTAGGGGATAACTTGCCGGGATGCTCCTCACGCCCTCCGGGTGATTTCGGAATGCAATGGAATAGAAGCGTACAGTCAAGTGCAAAATGATTGACAAATATTTAATACAGTAATTATTTTGTTCAGTAATGTATTCGAGTAGAACGATAATACCAAGATTAGGGCCTGTTTCACAGGTTTCGGACAGATTATTTTGATTAAATTTAAAAAAAGGAAATTAATTTGTAAAGTCTGTTCATCCTTACTTGTCTTATTTAGTAAACAGTTTTTGACAGTTGTCAGGGTGGGTACTCACTTAGGTTCGCGAACCTCCGCGCTCCGCGAACCTAGAACAGTGATCCATAGCAAAAACAAATATTTTTACTTTGGCTACAGTGTGTGCCTGTGCGAACCAGCTTCGCATACGAGTTCCCTCACGTACACACCTCGGCGCTCTGTTTCAGCAGAGGATAAACGATATTTTCGGTGCAGGTTCGCGGAGCGCGGAGGTTCGCGAACCTAAGTGGGTACCCACCCCCTTACGTCTTTTAAACTTAAATCGTTATTTAAAAATATGTTAGTAAGTTTATGAAATTATTGTTAATTTATTAACAATTTATTTAGTAATCTATGTGTGGAAAACCATTTGTTTTATTTTATAAATGATTATTTCAATAAAGAGTTGGGTGAAGATTGTTTACCATATAAGACAAGTAAGGATGGACAGACTTTATGAAATTATCTGTCAGAAACTGGTCTTTAATGTGTGTCGTAGATCGTTTATGAACTTCTTTAATGTTTCGTCGAAATTATCCTAATAACGATTTATGATTGTCCGGTGAACTTTGCCTAATGATTATTTTTATTTGGCAGAGGTAAAAGTCTTAAGTAATTGAGAGAAACCTTTCAATTATCTACATGACTGTACTTTTGAAAGGAATAAAAGAATTATGGAAGTTCGGTATGCGGTCTAAGGTATTGTATTATGAAGCGCGCCACGAAGGAATGTATCGCAGCGACCCGCTATATTAAATTCCTAAGGAGTTAGACTAGAGGGTGGGAGATGGTACGCGGAGCTCAGCGATATAAGGAATGGCCGTGGTCCGTTATTTTATTATTTGTAATTTTCTAATAAACGGTGATAGGTAATTACTAACAAAGCCCTTTTGACTATTTTACAAGCTTATGCTGAAAGTCTTCAGCATTAAGCCAAAATATAATTTACTAGCGCCCGCCCGCGGCTTCGTCTGCGTGGACAGTTATTTCCTATCCATCGGGAACAGTACACTTTTTCAGAATGAAAGTTACCCTATGTTCGTCTCTGTACACCTGACTACGTGTACGCAAAATTTCATGATGATCGGGTCAGTAGTTAAAACGTAAAGACAAACAAGACAAACAAACAAATGGACCTTCACATTCATAATATTAGTAAGGATTTGTCTAGCGAGCGCAAAGCGTCTCTGTTCCAGCTTTGGCAAAAATGCTTTCGTACGTCCGTCCGGCTGTCCGTCTGTTGTCCTCTACAGGTCGCATTTCTCAACCGATTCACGTGAAATTTTGTGAGCAGGTTCTACAATTTATACTCTTGTAGCACACCTCCGCCGCGAAACCGTACCAGTGCAGCGACACGACGACGATATATGAGGATCACATCACAGCTACGTAGCGGTTTCGCGGAATTGCTTTCGAGTGCGTCAACGGTCGGAGCTGAGCCAATCGGGTGGAATCGCGCGTGAAAAATCTATGCATTAGAACTGGCTGTTCGCATTTCTGGCGTTATATGGCACTTTTTGCTAAAAAATATAATGGTCTATTTCAAGTTAATAATAGCAATAATCTATAGAGGAAGAAAAGGTGAAAATTATTGAATACCAGGCCAGAGATTGATGTTTTATTCTAAAAATGTCCACTGTTTGACGATTCGCAACCGAATGACATAAAAGAATCGACATATTTTAAGTTTCAATAAAAATTACTAAATTTATTAATGGACAAAATGTATTATAAAGTCTCCGATTTCATTAATTATAGAATTTGACATTTTTATTTTTTATTATTATTGTATTTTTTTTATAATTCTAATTTACGCCAAATAATCGCTTTTTTTGACATTTTAATGATGACTAAGTAGTGCATGTGAATGATTATTATTATGAATTTGAAATAGGAAATGATTGTTAAAATTGTAATCATTGAATTTTTCAACCAATAACTTGTAACTAATAAATGTTTGCACATCGTATCCGCAACGATAGAATATGTTGGTAATTAGTAATTTAAAAACTCCATGTACCATATTCACGCAAATAAATAAACTATTACTTACTTACTTACTTACTTACTATAGTTTTTTTGTCGATTCAGTTTTTCGAAATTGGAGATTTAAAGCGAGGAGGCTTACAGAGCTGCTAGTAATATTGCGTAAAAGGGTAACGCAAAATAAATTATGTCACATAAAACAATAATAATAATCTTTCGACGTATCAGTTTGTCATAAAGTTACTATTCAACTTACAGAAAATAAGTATAAGCAAACATGACTCGAGAAACATATTCTAATCATCCTAAAACTATTTTAACTATTCGAATCTGGGAGTTTTGGCGCATAAGCCGATTCAATAGAATAAGTGACACCAATTCATTATTTAAATTGATACACCAATAAAAGTTGATTGAACGATTTAAAAATATTTTATTACTCAGTGTAACAATTATTTAAACCTATTATTATAAGTAACAAAATTTATATTACCTATTTAATTAGCAACATCATTTTGTTCTTCAACACTGTGCTCGTTTTCCAACGTAGTTTCATTTTGCGAAGTGTCTTCACTCGTGGCAGTTTGACTTCCATTTGTTTCGTCCTTTGTTTGCTGCGGACAAAACGTGTAGTTAGGCCGAAATCGGATTATTAGGTCCATATTTATAAACCACTCTCAACGTTGAGAGCTATCTTGAGATCATACCCGAGATTCTGTTCCTATAAAAAGAGCATCTCTAATATATGATTTTAAGATACCTCTTAACGTGGAGAGCGGTTTATAAATACGGGCCTTAGATTTGTGCGTATGCGTAGACGTACATATACACATATCACTGCGTTTTACTATAGGGAACAACATAAGACGCCTGTTTGCATGACGTGCACGAGTGCATTGCAGTTGGTAACACGCAATAAGCTTTTAAGCACAAAAAAATACTTCAGCTTACTTCAATCATTGAACTAGTGAGCGATATTCGTAGAAAAAAAGACTAATCAAACAGTAGAAACTTAACGACACGGATATACACTCGCGTGCAACTAAATCGACTCGCATGTTGTTATACAAAAAAGGTTTAAATTACATTAATATAATAGGTACTTTTTTATTACGGTAGAACATTACTTTATTTAAACTTTATACTACATTGTATGGTACGGTACTCAAACCAGGAAATAATCGGTTATAAATACACGCTTATTTGATTCAAGATTTTGGACTGCTAATTTGAGAGGTAAGCATGAGGCCCATTTATGGTAATAAAAATTACTGCATAAATTCACATAAAATAGTATGATAAGAAACCTCGTTTGTATGAAAATAACCTGCGGAGTCGTTTTGGTTACACGCGAGTGTTGTTTAATGCAAAATATGTTTGATGCAAAATGTAATATTTTAAATGCAATATTAAATGCAGTGATGCAATATATCTGATGCAGGGTTGTATGCAGATGCAAAGAAAAGAAAATGCAGGAGTTGTTGTTGTCACGGAATCTAACCGAATAATGTTTAATAAAAATACATTATGTCATAAAGTGCAGCTTGAACCCGGTAGTAGGAAGTAAGAGAAGGCAGGTCACGGTTAGCTGTTTTTGCCGCGTCTGCTACAATTTACTAATTTACATTATAAGCAGAATTTTAACTAATAACAAAATAAATTACATGTACATGCATCGTACAAGTGTATTTATATCATAATTAGTCTTCATAATAATTCGCTACTGTACAACCGTCTGTTCTATACATGTTACAAATTACTTACCTTCCGCTCAAACAAGATGGCCACATGTTTCGTGTGCGGGAATATGTCCACGGGCATGAACGGGGCGCCGCGCAGCGTCTTAGACGAGGCCCGGGACAGGTCCATGAAGTTCTTCACCGCGGAAGATGGACTACACGACATGTACACTAATGCCCGTATTTATAAACCGCTCTCAACGTTGAGAGCTATCTTGAGATTAAATTGGAGATGCTGTTTTAATAGAAACAGCATCTCAAGTATTATCTTAAGATGGCTCTCAAAGATGAGAGCAGTTTATAAATACGGGCCTACGACTATACATGTTAGTTACTTACCTCCCGCTCAAACAAGATGGCCAACTCCACGTGTTTCGTGTGGGGGAACATGTCCACGGGCACGGCGCGCACGGGCACGAATGGGGCGCCGCGCAGCGTCTTAGACGAGGCCCGGGATAGGTCCACGAAGTTCTTCACCGCCGAGGACGGACTGCACGAGATGTATACTAGGCGTTTGACCTTTTTCGTGTTGCGGAGCTGGGTCACCGCTCGCGTGTCTGGATGAGAAAGAATGAGTTTGGTTTAGAGGTTTCAGAATAATATGTACGCTGTGCAGTCAGGCCCGTATTTATACAAGGTCATTTTGTATTCACGATCCAAATTTTGAGGATGTGTTCAGTCCATGAAATTGAACAACTTTCTCTAAGGAACACATGGCCAAATATGTAAAATAAAAATTGACTTTCCATACAAATCAAAGAGATCACATGATCAATTTAGTATGGGATGACCAAAATTGTGTGGCTAAATTTGCCACATGTTTCTTAGAGAAATTTGTTTAGTTTCATGGACTGGACACATCTTTAAAATTTGGATGGTAAGTTCAAAATGACCCGATATATCGCTCTCGACTTTGAGAGCTATCTTGAGATCATACCTGAGATGCGGTTCCTATAAGAAGAGCATCCCAAGTATGATCTCAAGATAGCTCTCAACGTTGAGAGCGGTTTATAAATACGGTCCACGAAGACTTCACGATGGACACTGGTGTTTAATTACAAACTAAAAAAAAAGATTTTTTACTGTTTCGGATTATGATGGTTGTGATGATAGATAATACAAGTTTCGTGTATTATCTATCATCTTTACTTTCTCTATCTATCTTTACTTTTATTTGAAAGGATACAAAGCAAAGTCCACAACCTCCCGAAGGTCTGCAGTCAGAAAACCTTCACCTTTAAAGCCAAACTAACTTATTTTTTAAATGTAGAGACAGGTTACTTTATAATAGTATTTTATGAAACTGGCGCATAATACCTAGTTATGTGCAGTTTCATACACTACTTTATCTACTCTCATACAATTTGTGATTGGACCAATAGAACCTACAAAACTTCTACAAAATAAAATATTAATGATAAAAAGAGTAAGTTTGTAGTTTATCGGTAGGTCGGCACTACTTACCTAGGTTAAGTAAGACGTTTTCCGTCGCCGCATCTAAAATATCGGGTGGAGTCAAATTTTCACTCACTACTATGACATTTTTAAGCAAAAATTAAAATTAAAATCTAAAAATGGCGCGTAATCAATTAGAAAAATAATAATGAGATGAGTTTATTCCAGAAGACTAATCGCTATGATAAGTCATCGACTACCATAGAGTACATTTTAATCATGGAAAGTATGTGGAAATATCGTTGTATCTTTTTAATATCACGGCACTGCCTTCTTCTTGGATTTGTCCTGTATCGTAATGAGAAAAAAAGTTATTTTAAAACATTGCTTTGCTTATGTATAGTATAGCGAAGGTATGTTATAAAATAACTTTTAATTTTTTTTCGGTATTGCGTGTATAAAGTATGTCGATATAAATTCGATTTGAAATTCATAATTCGAATTTTACGATATGAGAGTAGATAAAAGTTTAAACGAAATCAGGAAAAACTGAACTTTATCTACAAAAAATAAGGTTGATAGAAAATATTACAGTAGACTTACGTAGGCCAGCTCTTGGCGGGTCTACAATGGCGACCAGGTCCCCCCCCGCCGCCCTCGCCAGCACTGAGGGCAGGATGTCCTCCGCCTTGCCCGTGAAGAACTCGCAGTTCTCTATGGCGTTCAGCTCCGCGTTGGCTTTGGCGTCTTTGACCGCCTCGGGGACCAGCTCCAGACCTAGCACTTTGTTACAGTGCTGTTTGTTATTGAGAAATAAATATATTTAACAACATCGGTCACGACCACGCGGTCAACATCGTTTGACCGCCTCTGTGGTCTAGTGGTTTAACCACCCGTGTAAGACCCAAGGGTCCCGGGTTCGATTCCCAGGGGAGGTACAATTTTTACTCAGTTTGGTTGGTGGTAGGGCTTATTTCAAGGACTAACTACCACCATCTTACCCGAGTCTGACGCCATAACACTTTAGAAATTGTTGTATTCCGGCAGTTAGAGGTAAGATAGCCAGTTCTTTAGTGGTGAGGATTCCGGGTTTAGTGCACTTCCACCTTCGGACATATTGTCACTTAACATCAGGTGAGATGAAGGCCAAGCACTATCCCGTTATGCATAAAAAAAACATCACATACGATAAATTGCTCCGATTCCAAAGTTGCTGAAGCTTGTGTTATGGAAATCAAAGACAACGGTGCCGGTGGTTGGTAACTAGTGATGCAACGGATCTGTTTCTGTTTCCGCAAGTGCGGAAGTTCCGCGCGATTTTCAACATCCGTTTCTGCTTCTGTTTCCGCAACTACTACACTACTAAATATTGAATATTAATAAAATGTTCAGTTGCAAAGTTGCAATATAGTTTTCTATAATTGATTTCTAATATATCTATTTCTAATCTAGATTTGGTGTATTTAATACTTAATAAAGAATAATATTTGTAAATTTGTTTTTTTTTTTTATATTATTTACACTTCCGTTTCTGCATCTGTTTCCGTTTCTGGTTCCGCTAAGACTCTTCCGTTGTATCACTATTGGTAACACAAACAAACCACCCAGACCGCCCCCCAAGCATGATCACTGAAACGCGATATATCATGTTTAACTGTCAAAAGACATTAGATTTTGACAGTTGTGTTGATAAAACGCTATTTCACGCTATGTATATCGTGTTTCGGTGGTCATGCTACTGGAAGGGCTGACACATTAAAGAAGTTTGTTTTCTAAATTGACTCAGCCCGTGATCAAACCCGGCATTTTAGAGATGACGACACTACTACTAACGTGTTATTTATTTCTTAATAAATTGTTTACACGCTCTAATTCACTTAAAATTAAGTTAAAACTAAGTTAACTACGTGACAACTTAATACATTTAAACGACGCATTAGTTCGAGACAAAGATAAAAATTAAATATAATGTGTGTACTACACATCAACTTTGTCTAGGGCTACTAATTTTCATACAAACGAGGTAACTTTGAAGCCTTGGTTTCCTGCCAGGGATGTACTGTGCTGTGATCTGATGACGGCTGTCCAGGGAGTGAATGAAGGAGATTTAGATCGCTATACACACCCAAATGATCTGACCAGCATTCTAAAAACGTAATGAACATGTTTAAAAAAACCGCGAAAATAGCATAAAAATATATGGAAATCCTCAAACTGATAACTCTGACCCATTAATCTTTTAGAATGCTGATCAGATCAATTGGGTGTGTATAGCGATCTGAATCTACTCCATTCACTCCCTGGATGGCCATCATCAGACTCCCTAGACAAAGTTAATGTGTATACAAGAGCACGTACCTTAGCGAAGCACAGGCCGATGGTGCCGGTGCCGCAGCAGATGTCAACCACGGTGGACTCATTGCACACGCGGCTCATCTCTATTGCGCTCTGGTACAGGATGTCCGCCCCTGCCGTGTTTACCTAGTTGATTGATAATTTTAATACTAGAGTCTGGGGCGCTACTAGTGATGTGCAAACCTTGAGGCGTCGAGTTCTACTTTTGAAGCCTAGAGTCGGATTGGCAGGACTCGGTGAGCCTGGTAGGCTTGTAAACCCGAACCTAGCCGAGACACGAGCTCTTTGAGCCACGCCTCGAGGCTTCAAAAGAGTTCGAAACTATTAAAAGAGCTTGAGCCTTAAGAAAAGCTCGAGTCTTAAAATGAACGCGAGCCTCATAAAAGCTTAGAGTTTATGTTTATGACTTTAATAATTTGTTGTCAATATTATTATTTACGGAGATATTAAAGCCGAGCCTATCAAAGCTCTGCAAATCTAAATCTAGTCTCCAAAATTAGAACTCAAAAAGATGAATGTCTTATGTCATAAAGAGAACCGTAGATGCTTAATCTATTGTGCTTGTGCTTTAGCTCTATTTATCGACATTAATCAGCAGATCATCACAATTAGTGCGCCGAAAAAGACTCGAGCCGTGAAAAAGCCTCGAGATCGACCGAGCTCTCAAAAAGACTCGAGCCGGGAAAATGCCCCGAAATCTACCGAGCTCTGAAAAAGACGCCCGAGTCGTAGAGCTTCATACAAACGAGGCGAGCCCTGTGAATGTGAAACGACTCCGAGCTCTAGACAAAAGGACTCGGAGGACTCAAGTCTTGTACATCACTAGGCGCTACCGGCTAACCTTTCTTCGGCGGGTCTGCCGGGCTACAACTTAAATAAAACAGATAAATCGAAGTACAGAATTTCATATTGTACTATTTGCCGACGTTATTTGGAAGATATCGATATTCGTGTGACATCATGATTCGGAGTTCGCCATTTTGGCCTGATTGGGGCTCAATTTATCTGCATTAATTTGAAGCCCGGCAAACTTGCCGAAGTTTGGAGCGTTAGCCGGTACGGCCCCTAGCCAGCGAATAATTTTATTTCAAACCCTGCGGCAAAGGATTGATGAGCGTTCTGGTCTAGGCCTCCTCTAGCAATGAGTCTTATCATTGCAAAAGTCTTTAAATAGTACATTTTATTGTATGACAGCAAAAGTAAACTATTAGTATTAGGAGTTATAAAGTCAATAATTTTACAACTTTGTTGACCTAAAACCAGGCCTCCTTCACTCGCTCAAGGTCGCGCGATAAGCACCTACCGCTAGCCGTGCCTACGGAGGCACAAGTGAGCGGAGGGCCACCAAACGCCCGCCTGTGTAGTCGCGCGACATCTTACTGCCCAAGTAGGTATTTGTAATAGTAACAATGTCGAATCGACATTACTATGCCGTGTTACTTGTCTTATTTTATTTGCTAAACAATCTTCACCCAACTATTTATTGAAATAATAGTTTAAAGATTAGCTAGGTTCTACTTTCCTATTTATGAAATAAAGTTACTTAATTATTAGGTACTTAATGACAATTTGATTTTGTAAGAAAGTATAATTTTTAATAGGTGTTGTAGGTACGATAACAAACAAAAAAGGTTCCTAACCTACCTACCAAAAGTAGATTTTTATTATCTTTATGTCTCCCATATTTATGTACTTAGGTAAGTACCTAGTTAGATTATTAACT
Source organism: Agriphila geniculea (assembly GCA_943789525.1). Classification (NCBI taxonomy): domain Eukaryota; kingdom Metazoa; phylum Arthropoda; class Insecta; order Lepidoptera; family Crambidae; genus Agriphila; species Agriphila geniculea. Next base: position 7,496,142 of record OX038879.1, on the reverse strand, counting down.
ATTATAGTAATGTTCGAATATTATTGTAAGATTTTCTTTAACCATGGTACGTAAAATCGCTTTCCTTTTATGATATATTATGCTACGAGGTTCATTTTTACCGACTTCAAAAGGAGGGAGGTACTCAATTCGACCCGTTTTTTTTGTTTTTTGTATGTACACCGATTACTCGAAGACGGCTAAACCGATTGAAATGATTCAAACGTCATTACATTAGGTAAACTCCGAAGTTGGTCCCATTTTTAGGGTTCCGTAGCCTAAATGGCAAAAAACGGAACCCTTATAGATTCGTCATGTCTGTCTGTCTGTCTGTCTGTCTGTCTGTCTGTCTGTCTGTCTGTCCGTATGTCACAGCCACTTTATTCCGAAAGTATTAAGACTACACAGTTGAAACTTGGTAGGTAGATGTATTCTGTTAACCGCTTAACGAATTTAATACAAAAATAAGAAAAATAAAAGATTAAAGGGGGGCTCCCCATACATGGAACTGAAACTGAAATAATTTTTTTTCTTCAAACTAACACGTGTTGGGTATCTAAAGATAGGTCTTTAAAAATGACATTGAGGTTTTTAAGACAACTTTTTCTCAAAGTCAATCGTTTGAAAGATATTCACCGCCAAAGTGGTAAAATGTGTGTCCCCCCCCCCCTTTAACTTTTGAAATAAGAGAGTGAAAAATCTAAAAAAAATATATGCTGTAGATCTTAATAAACACTTTCAACCAAAATTAGTTTGAACGAGATATAGTAATTAGTTTTTGAGATATAGCACATTTTCCAAAACCGCAAATATAACTTTGTCATTTATACAAACACTGTGAAAAACAAAGTTATTTTTGCAAACGAAAAATGATAGGTGGTATTAAATATGGTATGGTATAAGGTAACTACGGAACCCTATGGCGCGTGGCCCGACACGCACTTGGCCGGTTTTTTTAAAATTTTGTAATCGGTTCAGTACTTTTCAAGTAATCTTGAAAAAAGTACGATAATAGTATGATTTTGTGTGATTTACCTCGATGATCAGTCGTATAACTTCTTTGTTTATGAACTGAATAAGATAATTATTTTTTTGATGAAAAAGGGATATCTTAAGTGTAGTTCTTTAATCGACATAAAAAAGGAGGTTCTCAGTTTGACCCGCATGTATGTATGTTTCTCCGCGATTAACTCACGTTTGGCTGAGCCGATTTTTCTTACACTAAAAATAAAAAAATAAAAAATTGTTAAAAAAAAAACAAAAACCTACCTCTAAAAAGCAAGAAATAATATTCGTAATAATAAAAACACGTCTATTGAAGTCGGGTGGGGCTTTTAGAATAAAAAAAAAGGAATTTGTACTCCAGCCCCACCCGACTTCAATAGACGTGTTTTTATTATTACGAATATTATTTCTCGCTTTTTAGAGGTAGGTTTTTTGTTTTTTTAAACAATTTTTAAAGAAGACAACCCTAACGATGCGTCGTCAGAAAAGGTAAGAGCACGCGATAGAAAGAGAGGAAACTACTAGTATAGATGTGAAGGCGGTTGTTATCTTAGTCAGCCAGCCGGTTGCCAGCCGCTTTTTTCGCTGATTACGGTGATCACCCATAAACAGCGGCTGTCTACGATTGAAAACATGACATTAAGTTTTATTGAATCCGTTTTACGTCCTAAGTGATTATTTACGTTTATATTAATACTACCTACTTAATTTATAAGATACTTCAGATTTAATAATTCAGGTCAGCACTCTTTCCTATTTCTTAGTTGCAAGGATGTTATTTTGAAATACTTAACTTTTAAATTTAATGTTTCATCTTATTCGGGCTGATCACATAACACCAAAAACACGAATCACAAAACGGACGTCGTAAGTATAAATGTGAAACCTACTTATTACGATTATACAATAATAATAATAAAAATGGCGAAGCAGAGTTTCATACCTACAGATTAAATACTAATTATGTACCGTATAAATAAGTACGTAGTAGATAGGTACATACGTTTATTTTCTGTCTTGTTGAAGGACATTGTAAAATACCTAATACATAATATTTAACATTTTATGTTTTAAACCATGACAGAGTAGGCAATTAATTTAGTAAAAATACCTATTTGTATATAACGGCTCGTATATCATAACAATTTTGACTCAGGAACTGTAAAAATTATAAGACCCTTTGGTACTGCGTCGGATAAGCAGCCGGTTGTCAGCCGCTGTCTATACGATATTATCGGCTGCTTTGGATAACTACCCGATAACAACCGCTGTTTTACAACTATAACTACTAGGTGAATATAACTGTAGGCCATTAGCGCTGCTCGACCTGAATTGCACTTTATTGTGTCGGAGCAAAAGTCGCTATTTATTTAAATGACTTTGCGGGGTGCTGCTTCTGTACTTGTACTATTAGCTATTCTGTGCTAAAACTCCAAAAAAAAAAAACTAACAATTTATATAAAGTGTGTTACATACTAGGCACGTATCTCGAAATTTTTTCGACGGAGTGGGGATAAGTTCGCGTATGTGCTCTTGTGAGCGACCAATAGCGTGCGCCCCTCTCCCGCCGCGCGCGCCCCTCACCGCTACGCATACCCAAAATACGCGTTTCGCGCAATCCCCACCCGATTTCAAGTCATATGCCTCGTACTGTAGCAGTCAATATTTGTCTTAAGAAGACATTTCTAAATGAAATATCTCTTTGCTAGAGAGGGCTACACCAACTGCCATGGATACCGACTAATTTTATTATTTTAATGATCTATGACTCCGAAAATACTTACAATGAATGTATAGTATGTTAGCAGCAAATATTTGTCTTTAAAAGACCTTTCCAATGATATATTATTGTCACTGATTGCCAAAAGGGGGCATTTTCCTTTGAACATAAAATTGAAATATTTACAGTATTTCGGCTGTACAAAGCTTCAAAATTTGTAAATTTGCCATGGGTTTGACATGACACGGCTCGCTGACCAGACTCTATTATAGGGAAATTATGAATACAAAGTGTCGGATAGTATAATTATAGTTTTTTTCAATTACCTGAAAGAAGGCTTCTGGCGATATCCTAAATTGAAGACCAAGTATTGTATCTATTATGTGAGTCGACCCCATCAAATGGATTGCTTTAGAAGCATCTTCTCCAACCCTCCTAAAAGCAATAGTAAGAACAATATTACAACAATGTCAGTTCAACATTAGTGTTTTAATATACTTCATGTGCTTCATTTTCATCCTCATTGTCATTTCCAGCCGCCCAAGCGTTAAGGCGCATTTGGTCCACTTGCCGAAAAAACTTTTTTATATTTTTTTTTTATTATAATAACAGTGTTTTACAAAAATTAACACCTGCCAAACTGCTCAGCAGTTTGTCGGCAGTAGTTCTCGTCTAGTTTTAACTTAACTCATTTATAATCTAATTATGTACTACTTACTATAAACTTATTTTTAACATTATTTATATTAACTATGTATGGAGCCTGTGCGGCATTGATAACAGCGCTATACATTTTCAATAAGTACCTTTGCCAGTTGCGCGCATTGTGTGATCTGTCGATTTTTTTTCTATAAGTTTAATTTTATGGGTAAGTAATATATAGCATGCATTTTTTTCGTCCATTTCGCAGAACGTCCATTTCGCATTTGGTCCATTTCGCGGAACGTCCATTTCGCATTTGGTCTACTTTCTTTTCTTCCTTTGCGAGCACAAAACGTTAATCTCATTGGTAAAATGTTTATTTTCAATAACTTTTTGTTTATCATAAATATGGTAAAGGTACCAAAGTATTGTGGTGAAAAGAAAAGAAAACCCAAAAATATATCAAATAGTGAAAATACTTCCTTCCTCCTGGTACTTTTATGACTTACTAAGAAGAAAAAATATATTTATATAAAAAAGTAAAAATATAGAAGTGTACAACATTCTCTATAAACGATATAGATAGGAGCACATGAGTAAAAAAACGTAAATTTACTTATGTGATAGGAGTGTATATTTATGTAAAAGAACAAAAACAAAATTTTTACCTTCTCCCCATATTTAAGTGAAAGTTGACCAAAATGCGAAATGGATGTTCTGCGAAATGGACCAAATGCGCCTAAACGCCATCCAAGCATTAGGCTGTTTGTCGACACTCATCTTGCGATATCTGTCCCGCTTACATCAGTGCAGTTAAGAGGGACAGATATTGGCTAACGCAGCAAAGGTGTCGACAAGATTTTATCGTAGTGGCGAATAGGACAAACTTTCTCTTAAATTAAAAAAAAAAAACAATCATCAACCAGAAATCAAAACAACGAGTCCGTTACGCCAGCAAGAAAGTAGCTTCTAGAGGGAAGCGAGTTTGATGAATAATTTGTGCGCAATTCGGTGTAAATGTGCGCCAAATAAAAAATTTGTGGACCTTATAGTTTTGGAATAAAACGGGAAAAACGAATTCTGCTGGGGTAACGGTACTCCAGCAGGAAGATTCTAAACTAATGATCGGAGAGAAATAAAAGATATATGGGCGGGTAGCTTGATACTAGCAAGAAATGTGCGCCAAATATATAATTTGTGGGCCTTATAGTTTTGGAGATATTTAATTTCCTGCTGGCGTAACGTTTTGCCGGATCCCAGATCTCGGAAACTACTAAATGTGCGATCTTACAGTAAACATATATAAGTAGCCCCTAATTTGTGCTATTTGTGCGGTAGAAAACATTTCAAAAATATTCACAAATTTTGAAGTAATCGGGCATTTTCTGAAAACATAAAAAAATTCTAGCGCCTAAACTACCGCATAAATAAAGAAACCAAAAACGGTGTTCTATTTTTCTTATTATTTCTCATTACCATAAAAATTTTGAAAACCGCACATTTACGCGTTTTTGAATAATACCCACATGAAGGTGAGACCGACCATGTCATGACTTTGACGGTCAGCAGGATAAAAATATCAGAGATTATTTAGATCCTGGCCCAATGAATAATCTGTGCGGTTACTGAAGTACATGCTCTGAAAATTTCAGCTTCAAATTCTTCGTATTAAAGGAAATATCAATTAAAATCCAAAACAACAGTCAGTATTCCGATTAACCGAACAAATTCGATAGACCACAAAAAAGCGACGCGTTCATACATATTGATGACCTCCTTAACTTTGTTGTCGAACAGGTTTGTACACGTCACGTCTACGTACATTTAAGTGAAAAAGTGATTTGAGTGAGTGCTTTTATTTAAATAACGAATGAAGTTATTTCTGTTTCATTTCATTTTTACTTGAATTGAAAGAATTTTAACCATTTTAACATTATTTTTGTAAAAAAATAAAGGATGTTTTGTAATTTTATTTCGTTTTTTTTGTCATACCTAACTAGGTACTTAATGTACCTACAATGCGATTAAATTGACAATAGACAGTGGTCCCTTGCATGCAACTTCTACATGGATGTAGGTCTCTTCAGAGAGGGCCTAGTACGAGTTGGTTTTTTGTTCTAACTTCACTTTGCGAATAGTTAACTATCGTTTTCATTCTTTCACCAGTTCACTCGTATGATTTCCTCTCTTTCACTCGATACTATTCGTAAAGTGAGGTGAGAAACACAACTCGTACTAGGCCCTTTGACGTCCATTATACAAGTTGTATAATGGACGTCAGTGGTCTCTATGGAAAAGAGAAAATGTTACAGATTAAAAAACGTCGTTTTATAGCACAAGCGCTATGAAGTTGGTCACTCACTTCTGTTGTAAAATTAATTGCATTTTAAGTAAGTACTTAGGTAGGTACCTTAATAAAATATTATTACAATAAAAACCTACTTGTTACACCAAAACTAAATAGCTACCTTAATAATAATACGCGAATGAAGTGCCCGTTTAACTGATTTTAGTGCTTCTTTCCGGTTCGAATGAAGTTATAAACACATACCTACCTAAGACAGCTAGGTAGTTGTTTTCTGTTATTGAAAATAAAAACAGCTATGCTATTGATGTTTAGACAACAATGATTCTGGTACATTTTAAAAACATGGACAGGTTTTTATCTTCCTTAGAAATCTATTTAAAAGACACGGGCTGCTTACCATCCGTGATAACAGGTGATATCAACATTGACATCACTGATACTAACAGTAATCTAGGCGATGAGTATCAGTGTCTGATGGCTGAACACGGGTTTCTGTCAGCTATAACTGAACCAACAAGGAAATTGGCTTGCCTTGACCACATTTATGTAAAAAATGTAAAGAACTTAAAATCTTTGCTTGGTGTTGTATGTAAGTTTGTCATAACGGACCATGATCCGGTTATGCTCGGTATGAGTCTACTCAAAACCAGACCTGTAAGACCAGAACGTTTTATCGTTAAGAGAGATCTTGCTGCTATTAAAAACGAGCTTGGAAATGTTGATTGGTCTAGTGTATGCGATATTGATGACGTAAATGATTCTAGTCTTGTATTCTCAAACATCTTGTCAAATACTATTCGCAAACACAGTCATGAAGTTAAAATCAGCAGATCGAGGCTCAATTTGAAACCCTGGATAACTCCCGGACTAATGCGTTGCATGAGGCATCGTGACAGCCTGCATCTAAGGGCCAAAAATGACCCAGAAAATGCGATACTTAAAAAATGTTACACGCGATACCACAACTTTTTTGTAAACCTATTGAGAAAATTAAAAACACAATATGAAAATAAAGAGCTTAACCAAAACAAAAATAACCCAAAAAAGCTTTGGCGTTCTATTAAAAACATCTGCAATCTCATTGCAAAAAAGAACCAACCGAGCTACTTACACTTGAGGGTTGTCGGGATGCCCAAGACTCGATTGATTTTACTAATAATCATTTTTCATCTGTTGGTCAAAAACTGGCTGATAAAATTCTTTCTGACTTGGGTAAAACAGAAGATGATTTAGCGAGATCGGTACATGTCAAAGACTCTCCAGCAGACTCATTCTTTTTAAGTCCTACAGACTCTGATGAAGTGGAAAGTTTAATTATGAGCATGCAGAATGACAAAGCTCCTGGGATTGATGGTTTCGATAACTTACTCATTAAAAATATTAGGAGTGAAATTATGGTACCACTTGTGCATATTCTAAATCTTAGTTTCTCAACTGGTACATTCCCACTTGACTGGAAGACTGCGTTAGTCTGCCCAATCCACAAAGGCGGGTCAAAACATTCAGTTGACAATTTTAGACCTATTTCACTCCTAGGTACATTTTCGAAGCTTCTTGAAAAATTGGTAAATAAACGCCTAGTTTGCTATCTGGAGACACATAATTTGATATCACCCCGGCAGTTTGGTTTTCGTAAAGGAAAAAGCACTGAGGATGCAGTCACATTACTTACTTCCACAGTGAGCTCACATCTAGATAATAAACATAGCTGCATTGGCGTCTTTTTGGACCTTGCCAAGGCCTTTGACACTGTCTCCGTTCCTATACTTCTAAAAAAACTGGAAGGCATGGGCATTCGTGGCCTAGCCTCAGACTGGTTCAGAAGCTACTTAACGGATCGGAGGCAGTGTGTGAAGATTGGCCAAACAGTTAGCAATTTTCAAAATATTCGCTTTGGAGTTCCACAAGGAAGCATTCTTGGGCCCACGTTATTTATACTATATATCAACGACATTCATGACGTTGATATCGAAAATGCAGATATTATGTGTTACGCAGATGACACTGCAATAATTTATCATGGGTCAACGTGGGCACAAGTTTGTGCTTCAGCAGAACGTGGTTGTGCAGTCATTTCAAAATGGCTCCATCGGAACCTTCTTACGCTGAATACCCAGAAAACCATGTACTTATGTTTCCATAAAACTGCTGCCTCGGCCCCTGAATCTGATACAGTTATCAAAATACACGGCTGCTCTTGCAATCAACAATCATGCTGTCGTTGTGTAGCCTTGACTCGTACTAAAGTCACAAAATACTTAGGAGTCCATATAGACGAAAACCTTTCGTTTAAGACGCATATCGATGTACTCTCGGGCAGAATAAGAAAAGTGATTAATGTTATGCGAAGTTTGCGTTCCGCAGCAAGTTTCAGCACTCTTATATCTGTCTACTATGCATTATGTCAGTCCCTGATTACTTACTGTATAACTAGCTGGGGCAGTGCAGCAAAAACGTTTATGATTAGGGCTGAGAGGGCACAGAGGTCTGTACTGAAGGTAATGCTTCAAAAGCCTTACAGATACCCTACTACCCTTGTGTATAAAGAAGCTGGTGTGCTGAGCGTCCGTCAGCTCTTCATATTTAAGACCTCCCTGACCGTGCACAAATCATTATTATCTTCCCCTGACTATGAAAACATTCTGAATCAAAGAGTATACAGTATAAAACTTCCATGCGTTAAGACTAGTTTCGCTCGACGCTTTAGTTCTTTTGTAAAATTGCGCGTCTATAATAAAGTAGCTAAATACTGCGATATTAAAAATAAGAAAACAGCGGAAGCGAAATGTATCATTTATAAGTGGCTTACTGCACTGACATACGACGATACTGAAAATTTACTTGTATTAATAACTTAATATGCATGTACTTATATAGCTAATACTGTATTAAAACGATTCTATATATATTATTTTATATGTTTTATATGTATGCCTATATAATTTTATTTGATGTTATATCTATTTAAATATTGTAGTCGTATATCTTGGCAAAATTTCATGAACCAAATCGACTAAAGGTTACCTCGATACAGGCTTGCCTAGTGAGGAACCGTAAGATATCTCGTGTTAGTATTTAAGCTTTGTCTGCAAAAGTGTCTTAATCTTGTATAAAACATGTTTAGTTTAGTTTATAAGCCTTTTGCTGAATTAAATATATTTTTCATTTTTTCATTCATTTTCATATTTCATCAAGAAGTAAACAGATCTTCTAGTAACTTAAGAACTTTAGCTGGTTTCACAGTCACGTGTTCGAAGAGTGCCGTCCGCAAAATATTTAATCTGGGTGTAATGTAACAGATCAACGCCACATTGTATTGGTTTAAATACAGGCTCAAACTAACTATTTAAATGTTAAAACACTATTTACCCACATTTGCCAATAAGAAGTTATGAACGCGACTGTACAAACAATTTTTCTGCATAATACGACACATTAAAGAAGGTCATCAATATGTATGAACGCATCGGTTTTTTGTGGTCTATCGAATTTGGTCGGTTACTCGGAATACTGACTGTTGTTTTGGATTTTAATTGATATTTCCTTTAATACGAAGAATTTGAAGCTGAAATTTTCAGAGCATGTACTTCAGTAACCGCACAGATTATTCATTGGGCCAGGATCTAAATAATCTCTGATATTTTTATCCTGCTGACCGTCAAAGTCATGACATGGTCGGTCTCACCTTCATGTGGGTATTATTCAAAAACGCGTAAATGTGCGGTTTTCAAAATTTTTATGGTAATGAGAAATAATAAGAAAAATAGAACACCGTTTTTGGTTTCTTTATTTATGCGGTAGTTTAGGCGCTAGAATTTTTTTATGTTTTCAGAAAATGCCCGATTACTTCAAAATTTGTGAATATTTTTGAAATGTTTTCTACCGCACAAATAGCACAAATTAGGGGCTACTTATATATGTTTACTGTAAGATCGCACATTTAGTAGTTTCCGAGATCTGGGATCCGGCAAAACATTACGCCAGCAGGAAATCAAATATCTCCAAAACTATAAGGCCCACAAATTATATATTTGGCGCACATTTCTTGCTAGTATCAAGCTACCCGCCCATATATCTTTTATTTCTCTCCGATCATTAGTTTAGAATCTTCCTGCTGGAGTACCGTTACCCCAGCAGAATTCGTTTTTCCCGTTTTATTCCAAAACTATAAGGCCCACAAATTTTTTATTTGACGCACATTTACACCGAATTGCGCACAAATTATTCATCAAACTCGCTTCCCTCTAGAAGCTACTTTCTTGCTGGCGTAACGGACTCCAAAACAACTTACTTTTTAGTGATGAGTTCAAAATATAGCGACTTGATACCACAAGCCTGCGCTTCTTCGGAACTGAAGTGGTCTACCAGCGCATCCTTAATTGTTTTTAATTCTTCTTCTGTTAAGTTCTAGAAATAAGTAATGATTTTCATACGTAGCAATAGTTTAGATATAAAACCATCAGATTAAGGTTGTACATGTCGCTAGAACTGGAGGCTGATTATGTAACTCTGTTGCCAATAACTTTTGATTGAAACTGACAGAATTCGCAGCTACATTGCAGCTTTAGTAAGAATCAACGTGACAACTATGTTAGTTAAAGCAGCAATGTAACTGCGATTTCTGTTAGTTTTAATCAAAAGTTGATTGCAACAGAGTTACAAAATTAGGGAGTTGGACCGAACATTTAAGAATAAAAATTGATTGAGAAAGAAAGAAAGAAAATAGGTAAGTACATTTATTTGAGAATCACATACAGTACACAAAAGAAAGCCAAACCACGCTGTCTCAAAACGGTCCCGAACTCAGCATATTGCATGGTCTGCGACCAGCGCTGGTCTTCCTTCGGGACCGGTTTGTTGACGCTGCGACATGTACACACAAGAGAATATTAAATATAACATTGGAAAGGACCATGGAAAGTAATAAAAAAAATACTTTCTATGGCTAAAATGCACACTGCGGCGATCGATGACTCAACGATCGTTCTACTGGAATGCACCTATTGACATCTTAGGGACTAATTTGTAACCGATTTTTTAATTTTAACCCAGTAAAATTAGACATGAAAAGGGGGTAATGGTTGCATCAAATCAGGTATTTTTGGATTATAAGGATATTACTATTATAAGGAGACAATATCTATCTACGCAGGCAGTAAGATGCCGCGCGACTACACTGGCGGGCGTGTGGCAGCCTTTTGCTCACTTGTGCCCTCGTAGGCACGGCTAGCGGTAGGTGCTTATCACGCGACCTTGAGCGAGTGAAGGAGGCCTGCTAACATCTTGTTTGGATGGATCACTTGGGTCCCTAAAAACGGCAAATAATAAACGAAGAAAATGCCAGTAGGAAAACCTAACTCGCGGATTTAGCGATTATCTAAATATCTATATACATATAATAAAACTGTAAATTCTAAATGTTTGTGCGCGAATCACGCAAAAACCGCTGAACGGATTTTGAAGGGATTTTCACAGTTTGGTAGCTTGGGGTCCAACTTAAAATCTTAGTAATGTTTTATCTAATTCAGGTGGGTAGAACCTGGGAACCAGCTTGAACTTTCCGTAGTACTAGCTTTCATACACTAAGGAGATCATTTAAACTGGTCGTCCTATTAAGTCGCGGGAAAAAGGGATACCTACTGGGGATTTTTCTATTGTCCACGCGGACGAAGTCGCGGGCGGAGGTTAGTTATAAATAAAGCTTCAGAAACATAAATACTTCTAAAAATGTCTAATTTAATTGGATTATTTGTCTCTGGTTGGAATGAAAAGTTTCAAACACGTGATTGAATATGATTACCTATCGGGGAAACCCTATCATTTGGGAAGCCCTATCATTTGGAAAGCCTTTTAAAACGCTTTCCCTAACAAAAGGCTTAATAAAATAAACAATATCGATAGGGAAACTCTATCGATACGGAAACCCTATCAATACGGAAACCCTATTGATAGGGAAACCCTATCGAAACGGAAACCCTATCAATACGGAGACCCTATCCTCTAAAAACGCTTTCCGTAACAATTGGCTTAATTAAATAAACACTATCGATAGGGAAACCCTATCGATACGAAAATCCTATCGATAGAGAAACCCTATCATTTGGGAAGCGTTTTAATACGGTTTCCCTAATAAAAGGCTTAATCAAATAAACACTTTCGATAGGGAAACCCTATCATTTGTAAGCACCATCATTTGGGAAGCCCTCTAATACCGTTTCCTTAACTATAGGCTTAATCAAATAAATACTATCGATAGGGAAACCCTATGATTTGGGAAGCTTTTTAATATAGTTTCCATAACAATAGGATTAATCAAATAAAGGGGATTTCCGTTCCCTGCGTCTATTGCGCCAATTTTGCGTCAGAGGATGTGCGGCCGGATCACTCGAGCCAGCCTAGCTCAGCCAGGAACGCTCCAAGGGCTTTCACATTCGTGATCGCTTCCTGGACGCTGCCCGGCGAGCCGAGGTATCTCGCCCGGTAAGGGGCCACCCCTCTGCATTCCAGCAGAACGTGGGCGGCTGTTTGGTACATAGTATAATAATTAATGAGCCTTCAAAGACCCATAGTATTCGGGTACTGCGCGCAAATTCCCCGGAAGACGCGCGGTTTGGCTGGCATTTAGTTTACTTTGTACAATAGATATAAGACTCATTATACTACATTCATAAAATTCGCTATACTTTCTGACATAGCTCTTAACATTTACCTGTGGGTGCATCGCAACTATCAACATTACATCTCCAGTGGATGTGGAATGCCTGACAGTCAAGTATCTCCAGTGCCCGGTGTAGTCTGCCGGGGAGAAAGGCGGTAGTTCTGATTTTCGCACAAATTTTTCAAAAACCTATAACACATTGATTAAGGGCATTCAATAGAATAGGAAAAATAGAATACGTAATAATACCAAAGTGCTAAGATGCTATAACAATTTTAAGTCTGTAATAGATTTTTTGTTTTAGTTTTTTTACTCAATAGATTATGAACGCAAAAGGTACATTTGTTTGGTTTATATTTGGGAAACATTCTACGGTGCCGCCCGGCCAAACACAAGTGCCTTTTCCACAAGATATATTTGTGGTATAATTAATCTAGTCATGAGTACTGCAAGAACAATTAAGGAACATTAAAATGATATGCCTCTATATATTATGAAATCGACTGTGGCCGGTGGCAGCGCAACACACCCATTTGCAATCACCAATCCACATTAAAGCCCATGTTAGGGCATAAATATACTACTTTGCCTTATTAGGCCTGTACCCTAGCAAAGGTGACATTAAAATGGCTGATGAATTCTTTCATACTTAGTAATTTTAATTATTTTATAAAAATAATAACAAAAACTTTTTATTATTCAAACCCTTCGTTTTTCAATTTAAGTTTAATTTAATTTGGGTCTACACCTCTTTGGGTGCTTATTTATCTCTGTTATCAATAAAAATAACACCAAGTTTGCTTACCAATACAGCTTTCTTAGTAGCTTCTGAGATATGGCTCAAGGACTGTATAGGAGCCACACCAACTGTCCCTGTGACATAACTGCCTAATCTAAAACCAACAGTTGCCAGTTTTGTTTCATCATCTATCCCAACTGTGAATTCACACTTATTCCTATACCCTTCTGTCACAGGCGATTTAATTATTGGTAGCAGTTCAAAACTCAATCCATTATGAACTTTTCGTTGGGATTCAATGCGGTTTCTACTTTCTTTACTTATTTTCCAAACTTCATTGTCAAATTTTGCTAATATACCTTTGACATCTTTTTCTTTTAATTTAAGCTGGAAAGAAATTTACTTTAAATTTTCGAAAAAACTTGTAAAAAATGAAACAAGAATGCAGAGCTGATACCAAGCAAATAAAAATGATACTTGTTAACTATATTCCACATAAGGTTTTAAAATTGATGTAGTTACATAAAGTCTCATGAATTCCTTCTGTTGAATAAAAACATATTTCATGAATTTGTCCCATTATGCAGTATTACCTGTTCTTCATAAGGCATATTCCAATACGGAGTTGTGGAATCTTTCAATCTCTCTTCTTGACTCTTTCCGTCATTTTTTTTCTTCTTATCTTGCACTCCGCTGCCATCTTCTTGTTTTCTCTTTCTAACTAGTGGGTCTGGTGCAGGTTTTGCTATTTCAGCTATTAGTGTCTTGCCTATAGAAAAATATAAAAAATCGTGTTTATTGAAGGAAATAAAAATTAGGAAGTATTACTACATTACCTACTATGAATAAATATTTGAATATAAGTAGTTTGATTTCAATAAAAACAACATTCATCATAATTTATAATATTGTGTTGGAGTTACCTTTCCATGAGAAGCCATTGAGAGCTTCAATGGCTTTTTTCCTATCCTCGTCATTTTGGAAGCAAGCATAGAGCCAGTGGCTGCCATTTTTTGGTCGCTTTATTTTGCTGGTATTGAGCCCCAGCTTTTGATTCATAAGCTTCTTTAGTTCCTAGTAAGAAGTAAGACTTGTGATTAAACCAATGTAATTGACAGGCATACAGATATAAGGGCCGTAGCGGGTTCAGCTTGGACCAGAGAGGCCGTAGAAAGGAAATGCGGCGTCAAATGGAGGAGGCCTTTGTTTATTATGTATGTATGACAGACAATTGGAATAATAAATGACAGCCGCATGTGATGTAACTTCAATCCCCCATTTTTTTCTCTTATAAATGGATTGAATTTCTAAAACACCTTTTTTACTACTCACCTACATTATAAAAGGAACTATTGAGTAAAATTTAAGATTCTAGTCTGTCTGACGCTGCACTCACACTGATATGTAAGTAAGTTAGCATCTCTTTTTATAAAACAATAGAAGGAAATAGATGGACAGGCTTAAGGTGCTATTTCGAAGCACCCTGCCGACTGCAACTGCCGACAGCACGTGCAGCGGCTGCAGGAAGTTGGCCGCAGCTGCATTATTGGTTTGTATGTATTTATATGAAATGGCTTTCGAGTGTCGCTGCAACTGCACATGCAGCCGAAGGCTACTGCTGTACTACTGGGGGCTAATTGTCTAATTTAAAAATCTTGCAATCGCTTTCGTTTAAAAGATGGATGTGACACGTTGCTGCATTTCTTTGGTAAGTTTTTATTTGTGCCAAAAAGAAGCTTCAATGTGTTACATCCTGAAAGCGATTGCGATAGATTTTTAAATTAGACAATAGAAAGGCTGGTTTGTATGTATTTATATAAAATCGGCTTTCGAGCGCCGCTGCAACTGCACATGCAGCCGACGGCGACTGCTGCAGCAGAGCTTGAAAGCCATTTCATATATTATACATCAGGCGCGGTCCCAGGGGGGGGGAGGGTCACAGGGGACATGACCCCCCCCCAAAATCGTACATGTCACATAGAAAAAGCTTCTAAAACTTACAAAAAAAAAAATGGTATTATTATTAGTGACCCCCCCCCCCAAAATTTCGGGCTGCGACCGCGCCTGTTATACATACAAACCAGTAGTGCAGCTGCGGCAGACTTCATGCAGCCGCTGCACGTGCTGTCGGCAGTTGCACTTGGCAGCGTGTTTCCAAATAGCACCTAAAGGTGCTAGGCTAAAGCCTAGGTTAGGTAAAACTAAGAGGCTAGGTACTTATATTATGCTGTAATTTCTGTGTTTTTGCCAAATAATATTTTAATATGACTTAATATTTTTAAAGATTGAATTACGCACCACGATACCGTAGAACTTCGGTAGTCCTCTAAGCTCTATTTTGAACTTCTCTGACGAGAAACCGCCTCGGTCAAGATATGCATATTCTTCTGTAGTAGTTGCTGCATCTTCAGCCTTTACATTAGCAATCTCAATACTATCCGCCATATGGAATAAATGGCAATAAGCAAGGCCTTTCCTTCGATAAATTTTAATTAGTTACAACTAAGTTAGTTGAACTAACAACAATATTCACATCACATGACAACAATACAATTTTTTTAGGTTATTTTCTTCTTCTTCTTCTTTTTTGTTTTGGCAATCTACTTTCCTCTCGGAAGTAATTTTTGCCAGTGTCAAGTGTTGAATAGTTCAGTGGTAGATTGTTTCAGTTTACATTAGAATGTGGGTGCATCGCATTCCAATGCAGCTTGGAGCATTTGGCACCAAGTATATCAAGACAGTTTACTCGGTAAGTTCTGCCGAGGTAGCCACAACTACACTAAAAGTCTCGGCTTCACACAACCAAGATCGCGCCTATTTCAATTATCCCACATATTGTTCAATTGCGTAGACACTTGTACCACAAAACTGCACCAATTTTAAGACACAATATCCACTATGAATCAATTTGCGAATAATTAAAATAGTCACCAAACCGAACCCGAGTCCCGACCAAATGTGCGCTTTTATAATTCTCGACGGCCCGGCACGGCACGGCCCGGCACGGCACGGCTCGGCACGGCAGCGGCGACGCCGAAAGACGCTTTTATAATTTCTGCCGTTGCCGGCCGTTGGATGTTCAACACAGAACACTCATAGCGAAGAAGTTACTATTAGTACATTGTACAGTAGTGTCGTGGTACCTACTTTTTACTTTAGAATAATATAAAGAATAAAAGTTGACCTTCTCTCTCTAGATATTTGTTATCTTTATAATTATTTCATAAAATAATAGTTTACCAATTATACAACGTGTAACAGAAAGGAGGTATCAACTCGAAAGGAAGTCAATGTACTCGTGAATCTGAAAACTTCCAACAGAAAAAGATTTCAAAACGAAAATACAATTTTGGACTCTCCATAGAAAATTTGAATTTGCCGCCAACATTTTATATAGGGAGGGACATTCAAAAATTTTTTTTTTCTTTTGTATGTTTCACGAGTACATTGACCCCCTCTCGGGTTGATATCCCCTTTTTGTTACAGGTTGTTTAATGATTATATTACAATGTAGGTAGGTAGTAGGTACTTACTTAAATGATAAATAAATCTTTTAAAAATCAAAGAATATATTATATGTAGCTGGTATTCATTACGTACCTACTTACCAAGATAGGTAGGCATCTACACAACACATTATTTAATTAAGTAGGTAACTACCTACTTAAGTAATATCTAGGTAATTATTTGTTGAGATAGGTAACAATATTTAACTTTGGTAAGTCCCCTATTAACGGTGTTTCCACCGCTGTAAGTACCTAGATATCTTTCCGATCAGTATCGAAATAACTGTTTGTCGGAATATTACCTATTTGTTGATTTTGATGTTGTTTGTTTCCACAATCATACATAGGTACATGGCATACCAACAACAACACATTAACGATATTACGCTAATATACTGGTTGTGCCCTTTATACACGCTGTATATTCTTTGCTCTGGACTCACACTCACACATATGAATCCTTGTAGCTACGCACTACATCGTTAAAGTTCGACGGCAGCGTAGGATTTGGCCGGCACGGCACGGTTTGCCGGTGCCGTTGAGGAAATATAAAAGCGTCTCCATATGATTCCATACATTTCACTTCCCTGTTGTGCCGTTGGACGGCTGCCGGGCGGTGCCGTGCCGGGCCGTTGAGAATTATAAAAGCGCACAATGGCGCCAAAAACACTAGGTTATTTTATTTAACCAAACTCCAAAGCAAGGTACTCTGTGCTCCAAAGAAAGAGCAGTTATCTATGGCTGCGGTCCCCATGGCGATTACATCGATTACGGCGTTTACAACGCTCACACGAGGTCCGCATTCGATATCGCGCTCAAATCGATAAAATCGACAAATGACAGTTGGCGAATGCGAACCGCTCGTAAGCGCGCTAACGTTTTATTCTAACCTCAAATACAAGATGGAATAATTGCTACGTACTGTTTTTGCTCTCTAAAGCGATGATAATGATGAAGAACGTTTGATTATTGAGTCGTCGTGTGCACCCAACATCTTTTTCTTTTCAACTATTTACATCAATCACCTTTTTGGATAAGCTCCAAATTAATATTAACAAAATATTAACCAATATAATACTCTATCCTTTTGTTGTGAAGTGAGCAAAAGATCCTTCTATAACGAACTCTCTCATTTTTTGATTTTTTGACGAAATAAAATTCTGACACCTGTTTCGTTTGACAGTCACTTATAACTTTTGACAGAACGTTCAAAGTGATTACGCTCCGAGGCATGGTCGCTGTAAGCCCAAGATGGCGCTGGTAATGACGTCATGAGTGACGTCACGAAGGATATTGTAAACGCGCTAACGTGCATGCGGACCGGCTGTTATCGCGATAATATCGATATTATCGCTATGGGGACCGCAGCCTATATTATATTTCTATAAGGCAGTTCTTCTTCTTATTTTTGTTATGGCAATCTACTTTCCTCTTGGAAGTAATTTTTGCCAGTGTCATGTTTTGAATAGTTCAGTATTTCTAGGTTTTCTAGTAGATTGTTTCAGTTTACATTAAAATGCGGGTGCATCACATTCCAATGCTGCTTGGAGCATTTGGCAGCAAGTATTTCAAGACAGTTTACTCGGTAAGTTTTGCCGAGGTAGCCACCACTACAATAAAAGTCTCAGCTTCACACAACTAAGATTGCGCCTATTTCCATTATCCCACATATTGTTCAGTTGCGTAGACACTTGTACCACAAAACTGCACCAATTTTAAGACACAATATCCACTATGAATCAATTTGCGAATAATTAAAATAGTCACCGAACTGAACTAGACAAAATCCCGCCAAAAACTCATAGAAGGCAGTTATATACGGTACTCTGTTTACTAATAGGGATGCAAGTTTATAAAAATATCGATATGTATCGAATAAAGTCGATATTGATATATCGGTCTAGTACGCCGATTAATAATTGATATTTCAAAAGCTTACACAAATCCAATGATTTTTTAGGGTTCCGTACCCAAAGGGTAAAAACGGGACCCTATTACTAAGACTCCACTGTTCGTCTGTCTGTCTGTCACCAGGCTGTATCTCATGAACCGTGATAGCTAGAAAATTTAAATTTTCACAGATGATGTATTTCTGTTGCCGCTATAACAACAAATACAAAAAACAAAATAAAATTAATATTTAAGGGGGGCTCCCATACAACAAATGTAATTTTTTTGTTGTTTTTTGCTCGATATTAATAACAACAACATGTAGACAGTTGAAATTTTCACAGATGATGTATTTTTGTTGCCGCTATAACAAAAAATACTAAAAACAGAATAAAATTAATATTTAAGGGGGCTCCCATACAACAAACGTAATTTTTTGCCGTTTTTTGGTACGGAACCCTTCGTGCGCGAGTCCGACTCACACTTAGCCGGTTTTTAGTTATATCATACATTTATCGATTAAATGTATGTGCAGCTTGAAAATAAAAAGTTGACAAAAATTTAGTGCGCCACTTTCTATGTAAACACGTCAAAATCGCGAATAATTTGGCAACACTGCACTGTCTATATTTCGTAGGTACTGAAAAATATTAGTATCATTTTATTTAATTTCATCTCATTATGGCCAAGCTGTATAATTGTGTAGATGTGTATTTTTTCTAACTTACTTAAGTATTAAAAAAATCCATAATAAAAAAGTAAAAAAAATGCATTTCTTTTAATAATAAAAAACTGTATTTTGTCCTACCTATCGAACTTAAAAATAGTAACGTTGACTGTTTGCTTCCTTGTAGCCGGTTTCGGCTCCGAGTAATAGTGGCTCCAGCTTGAACGATCAGAAGGCACGGCAGTTGCTACTTTAAAAAGTACAACGACTTTAAAAAGGTGTATATACCTTGAATCTCTTGCCATAATTCAAGAACATTTACTTTTAGAGTGTTTACAGGAGCTAAAATGTACAACGTAAGCTCATCGTCACCGTCTGTTTTACCTTTTTATTTGCGTGTGAACCAAAGATTTGTGGTGCTTCCAAAAATCCAATTCAAAAATAACAGCATTTTTTACCGATCCGGGGGCTAATTGTCTAATTTCAAAATCTATCGCAATCGCTTTCGTTTGACAGATGGATGGATGTGACACATTGCTGCATTTCTTCGGTAAGTTTTCATTTGTGACAAAAAGAAGCTTCAATGTGTTACATCCTGAAAGTGATTGCGATAGATTTTTAAATTAGACAATAGAAAGGCAGGTTTTTTCGATATTTCGTTATGATATATTGTAAATTTAGTTTTCTCGAAATTGATATATCGATATCAGTGTATCGTCGATATCGATATTTTTAGGCGTCATCATTTCGATATTTATCTGTTTTCCGATATACGTTGCATCCCTATTTACCGACTCCACAGATACAATACAAGTCTCCACCAGTGTTGCCATTGTAAATTTGGCAGTTGTCGTGTTCGTGTTTTGTCAGTGAAATTAACGTCTCTAACGGCGGAAAATAGCAAATTATATACAATTAGAATCAGAAAAGAATAAAAACAAATGAAATTACCGTACTTGTACATATGAGGACTTCTGGCATAAACTGCCGTATAGGTTAATTTTGACCCCGAACTGTACTGCTTGGCCATAAAGAGTTGAAATTAAATAAAATTGAACTAAAATTTTTCAGTACAAAATAAAGTCAGTTTTGCCAAATTATTCGTGATTTTTACGTATTTTAGAGTTGTTCATAACGTAAAGTGTAAAGGACTGGCCCAAGCACAGACCCTTGTGGAACTCCTGCAGTGATTTCGTGGAATTTGACGTGCAATTATTTTCCTTGACTTGGAATATTCTATCCGTTAAATATGATTTAAGGATTCCAAAATAGGTGTGTGGAATTAAGGATTTTATTTTGCATAATAGCCCTTTGTGCCAAACTCTATCAAAAGCCTGCTGTATATTTTTTTTTTCAAATGCCTTCCTAATTGCTCTGCACTACAGTTGCTGGCGGGAAACATTCCGAATAATTCCCTTGGAATACTTCGGAAATATTCTGAATTATTCGGAAACATTCGGAATATTTCGATTATCGAAAAACAGGAGTAACGATAAAAAAAGCAAGATCGGTAAAAAAAAACCGGCCAAGGGCGAGTCGGACTCGCGCACGAAGAGTTCCGTACCAAAAAACGGCAAAAAATTCACGTTTGTTGTATGGAAGCCCCCCTTAGATATTTATTTTATTCTGTTTTAAGTCTTTGCTGTTAAAGCGGCAACAGAAGTACATCATCTGTAAAAATTTCAACTGTCTAGCTATCACGGTTCATGAGATACAGCCTGGTGACAGACAGACAGACAGACAGACGGACAGCGGAGTCTTAGTAATAGGGTCCCGATTTTACTATTGGGTACGGAACCCTAAAAAGCAGCAGAAATTAGTTGACACATTTTTAAATACCTACCTAGCCTTCCTAGCAAGAAAAAACTCAATCTTTCTCTGATCATAGTAAAAGTAGTAAAGTAGGTATGGATAGATATCGTAATATCTAGCTGTTAAATACAATTTCTGAGTACTTAAGTAGGTACCTACCTAAGAAGTACCTACTAAACTAAGTATTTCAGCGAATTTTTAATGTTCTTGAATTGCTTGAAAGTCTTGGAACGGATGCCAACATAAGTAGGTAAGTATTTTCTTAATCTATGATAATTTAAAAAACCGGCCAAGTATGAGTCGGTCTCGCGCACGAAGAGTACCAAAAATGGCAAAAAAACAACACGTTTGCTGTATGGAGGCGCCCCTAAATACGTATTTTATTCTGTTTTTAGCATTTGTTGTTAATGTTGTTATAGCAGCAACAGAAATACATCATCTGTGAAATTTTCAACTGTCTAGCTATCACCACGGTTCATGATATACAGCCTGGTAACAGGCAGACGGACAGACAGACGGATAGCGGAGTCTTAGTAATGGGGTTCCGTTTTTACCCTTTGGGTACGGAACTCTAAAAATGTACTTTTAGATACCTATCATAGTTTTAAATGTTTTTTTTATAAACTAAAGTGTAGGTAGGTACCTACTTTATTTTATTTATAATGTACCTATTAAGGTAGAAGGACTAGGTAACTACTCTTCAGCCTTTTATTTTTAAATCATTACTAACAAATTGAGTACCTACCTAGAAAAACCTCGAAAAATAGAAAATTGGTTATAATTTTGCTCTACATAGGTAATAAAATAAACATTTAAACTTTACTTACCCTTAATAAAAAACAATTCACCATCACCATCAATGATTCACTGAGAACATAGGTACTAAATTACTTTTTAAAATTAACCAGATTGAAATATTCCCTCCGAGCGCGAATTATTCCGAAATATTCTGAAAACTTCTCTGCGGGGCGCGGTGAGCGGGCGAATACTTCCCCGGGGGGGAGCCGCGCCGCCCGCCACTCCCCGCTCGCCGCGCTCCATGCTGCCGCCACCCGCCACTAGATGGCGCCACGCACCGCGCACGAGTTGTTCGTTCGTACCGTGTTCGTCCGTTAGTCGTCGCCTCGGTCGGTCGGCGGGTATATTTTCTAGCAAGATTGACCTACTATGATCGAAGACTAAAATTGATCTGAGCCTATTAATAAAAAATATTTTTTTTTATCTTTATTTTGAAAAGTTCTGATTGAAAGAAACTTTCCGAGAAGTATTCCAGAATTATTCGGAATCTTTCAGAAGTTTTGCAACTGTACTCTGCACACTCTATGAACTTGTTCCGTGGTGGCATGTTCTCTTCGAAAGCCAAATTGATGATCGGGAATGATGGACTTTTCTTTCAGGACGTTGGTGATTCTATACAGCAATATTTTTTCAAATAGTTTGGACACGATTGGCAGTAAACTAATTGGCCTGTATGAAGTAACTTCGTGGCTAGGTTTGCCAGGTTTGTGAACCATTATAATTTGTGAGACTTTCCACAGGTCTGGATAGTATCCTATACGCAGAATGGCGTTAAATAAATTTGTGAGATACACTATTGCCTTACGTGGGAGCTCTTCTAGGACTTTTTTATCGATGAGATCAAACCCTGGGGCTTTATTGTTATCCATTGATTTGATAATTCTGAAGACTTCATCAGGACTTGTTGGTTTGAGTGGTAGATCGAGTTGGAGGTCTTGGTCAAGAATAGAGTTTAATTCAGATTCATTAGTATTTGCTATGGCATCGTTTGGTTTAAAGACTTGGGACAGATGGTATGCAAATGCGTCAGCTTTGTCTTGTGCAGTTTTGGCCCAGCTTGCGTCTTGTTTTCGGATTGGAGGTTTGTGCTGTTGTGGTCGATTAAAGTTTTTACATGCTCTCCACAGTGAATAGTTTGTGTCTTTCGAAGGTGAAAGGCCTCCTAAATATGTCTCTAGGGCAACGTCATTAGCCTCCGAAATAAGCATTTTCAACTCACTGGATGCTTTATTAAGTGCTCTTTTGTCGCTTGGGAGTCTGCTAGTGTGCCATACACGCCGGAGTCTTCTTTTTTCCAATAATTAATTGGTAGCATTTTAATCTGGGTTACCCCTATCTGGCAGAAACTTGATGCTCCGAAATTTATTTGGCAGAACACACTTGGCAGAATCTTCTTTAAACGAATATTTTTACGGCATAAAAATTGTTTAATATAATTATTGTTTGGCAGAATGTTTACATGTCCGAATTTACAATGGCATACTATTCAGATGGCAGAATTTCATTAGGCATAAATACCTTTGGCAAAATTTTTATTCGCAGAATTTCGTTTGGCATAACGTTTATTTAGTCGACAATTATTTGGTATAATTTTCACATGGTATACTAAGTACTAATATGGCAGAATTTCATTAAGAATAATGTCATCAGGCATATTGTAATCTCTAAAAAAATGCATTTTAACTTCAAATTGAATTAAAAATTTGTCTTAAAAAGTCAATATGTTGAATTTTTGTAAATGTTGTGCTACAAAAGTCAACAACAGAACGAATCGCTGCAAAACCGATATGCATGCTGCTTGATTGCATGCATGCATGCTTGTTTATGCTGCTTGCATGCTTGCCGGGGGGTGCAGGGGGGCTGGCCCCACTGCTCGGGGGGGTCGGGGGGCCAGAGGCCCCCCGCTATAAAGATAAACTTTTAATGCACCTACCAGTAGGTTAGGTTAGGTTAGTGTTTTGACCACTCGCAGCGGAGCGAGCGAAGCGAGCGGAGCTCCACAATACTTGCATGCATGCTGCATGCTTGCTTGCATGCTGCATACTTGCTTGCATGCTGCATGCTTGCTTGCATGCTGCATGCTTGCTTGCTTGCTGCATGTTTATTTGTCTGCATGTAAGGATGCATGCAGCATGAAACATGCGTGTAAGTAATACAAAATTATTCTAGATATGAATTTTCTATTAAATGTATGCCAAAAGATTATTCTGACTATAAACTGTCTGCGATATGATAGTTCTGCCTTTTAATAACTATAGATTATGAAATGTATGCCAAAAGATGATTCTGACTATAAACTGTCTGCGATATGATGGTTCTGACTGTGAACTTTCTGCGATATGATGGTTCTACTATTTAATTATTATGGATATGAAATGTATGCCAAAAGATGATTCTGGCTTACAAAATTATGCGTTTTAAGTGAATGATAAATGAGTGTATGCCAAACGATTTTCTGCGACATGAAGTTTATGCCATTAGTTGTTATGCATAATAAAATTATGACATAAAAAGTTCTGCCATAAAAGGTAGACTCTTTTAATCTTAAATAAAATAAAGCAGTAATGTAAACTAATGATCTTTCTTTCATACTTTTTGGGCTTAGAACTGTCTGTGATGCAATTATTATACGATTTTGGAAAAACAAATAAATGTCGGAAAAAAGTGTGAGTAGGAAAACTTTGTCTAGTGATTTGTAGTTAATAAAAACAGGTGCAAGCGATTATCGACCGTATTGACGTTTGAAATTCGGTTGTTTTTGCCGTATTCTCGTTTACTAACTTTGATGTTTCATTAAAACCGTGATATTGATAAATGTCAATAAGGTCGAAAATCGCTTGCACTCATTTTTTTTAACTAGTTTTCACTAGACAATGTTTTCTAGTAAAAAAAAACAGGTGCAATCAATTTTCGACTTTATTGATGTTTGAAATTAGGTTGTTTTTTGCCGTATTCTCGTTCACTACCCTTGCTTAGCTAAATTAAATAGCTTAATACAAACTAATTCACTTAGTTGGTCATAAAAGTCCTAATCGAACTAACACAATATAAGGTCGCGTGCGATATTATACCTAGCGTGCTGCGTGAGAAACGCGCGTAACGCGTCCGGTAGCAACAGCCCGCAAGCGATGAAAGCTCGCTCACGCCCGCGGCCAGCCAACGACGCTACTTGTTGCCACGCGCGATATTCATAGCGCCATAGCGTCTACTTACATAGCGCGCTATGTGTGCTATGTACAGATAGCGCGCTATAATATGGCGCTAGACGCTATATTAACCATCTCTAGTATTTACGTACAAAGTGGCACCCTTAATTTTTGTCAACTATGGTCAAGCTGTACAAACGTTCACACGAGCAATTTTTCAACGCGCAATATTTTTTACCGCCCGCCGAGACGACGATCCACGGGAAAAGGTACTTTATGGCCAGGCCATAAGGTATCTTTTCCCGTGAAACGTCATATAACATCTCAGCTCTTGTGTTCTCTGCGCTGCTGCCGAGCTTCATAGCTTGCGACCTAAGAAACTAACAGGTTTGAAGGCTGGCTTGTGAAATCCAACAATATGGGATGTGATCTCTATATAATCTAGGATTTTCTTTGTCTGCCTCGCCCAATGTAATCCTGGCTACGCCATTGTATGGAAGCAATATAAAAATAAAAATAATAATAGATAAGTCAATAATATATGACATCTTTATTAAAGTAAATAAGTATAAGTACATTTTTTTACAGTTATGTAGCTACCTACCTAATTTCCAGGACATGTCTTTGGCATCTTTACAAATAATATCCTAAAATACTATGTGTCGCTATCTTTCCCAAACATATTTTTTAATGCATCTTTGTCACAATCTTCTTTCTCACGCCGCAGTCTTTTTATCAATTCCAACTCTTTACTCACTGCGGTTGCCATTGAGGGGTGTAATTCTTGTAGTTTCATGAAATCTTCTTCAGCTTGGTCTGGATTCCAAGCACCTAAATTAGCCTTCGCCCGTCTGTATAAGGCTTTTGCATTATCTGTAAATGACGCCAATTATTATTTTAAATAGGGTAAAATACATTCAACACAGCCTTGGAGGAGGAATATGCCCAGCAGTGGACGGCGTCGTGGGCGAAAGGTTTATAACCAGACTTGTAGTAGGAAAAAATAAGTTGAAATCATATTTAAATAAGTAATTTGAACGTCATAAATATTTGGTACAGTACGAGGCATATATCTTGAAATCGGGTGGGGATTGCGCGAAACGCGTATTTTGGGCATGCGCAGCGGTGAGGGGTGCGGGCGGCGGGAGAGTGCGCGCGCTATTGGTCGCTCACAAGAGCACATGCGCGAACATATCCCTACTCCGTCGAAAAAATTTCAAGATATATGCCTCGTACTGTATGTTACGTTACAAACTTATTGGCGGCTGTGAAGTTAGCCGCTATGCGCGTAGCCGTGCCCCACCACCAGTCTCTCCCACCCACTTACAGCGATATTGTCTTTTGCGCTTCTCACGCGATAGTAACCCTACACGCATGGTAAATACTGTGATCCATCAGTATTTTATCAGGGGCCAATTTCATAAAATATATGAAATATATGGCCTATTCACCAAAGTAGTAGTATATTGGGGTAGAATTATGTTTCATAATGAATAAGAAACATAATTCTACCCCAGTAACAACTATGGTAAATTATTGTAGTAAATTTACCACTCTTTTATGAAATAGGGTCCTGATTACTGATGGATCACATCACAGTATTTATTTACCTTGCGTATAGGGTTCACGTTCGCCTAAGTATGAAATGCATTATATTATACTTAGGTAGGTACTAAAGTTCCTTTTTTCAATCCATTTTCTATCTCACCTTTATCATACTGTAATACAGTATTGCAATGTTCTATAACAGCATAATAATCTCCACTTATAAGTTTACACTGTGTGTAATTCAGCAATATGGGAAGTTTAAGTTTGTTCAAATTAATCCATTCTTCATCCGATTTCCTCTCCCTGTAAAAAATAATTATTAAACAAAATTACTGAAAATTACATAATTTATAAACATATCAGTGTGAAATAACAAAATAAAGATTGTACCTAATAACTTACTATTAATTATTATAAACAAGCTAGAAGAAACAGCTCTTGTTAAAGTGCAGTATTAGATTATTTCTGTTTTCACGATTCCAGCAGCCGTAGCATGAACACCAAAAAGCGATATAACGATTTATCACATTTAACTGCTAGGGGGCTGTCCTCCTAGCATGACCACTCCCCAACTCCCCAACTGACAAAATACCAGTGGCGAGCGGTCCATACAAGCCGATTCCCATCGGCTTCCCTTTAAGAAATCCCTGAAATACCACCCCACCGATCCACCATGCAGATTATAACATGTCATTAATTATTGTTACAAGTTTGTGAAGAGATAACATGGACAGTATTATTGCTTCATTATTTTAAAGCGCCTACAATTATTTCCATAGCAAATCTCGTCAAGGAAAGCCGATTTTGTTTAGCTTAATGTTTACCCGGCATCTGGCGTGGTTGCCATGGTAATCGGAACTTTGTTATTACTCTGTCTCTTTCGCACGCACGCGTGCCGTTCGCTTAAAAAACTCTGGATATAAGCTATGGCGGACCGGGTTCCATTTTTCTATCTCTTACTATTTCAAGCGATTTTACGTTTCCCTTCTCTGTCTATTACGAGTATACGCGAATGAAACGAAATGACATCGGAGTGATATAACATTGCAAAATTAAAAACTATGAGTGATACAAGAAAGTATATCGCGACTCAGACTTTTTAACTTAGTTGTGTATTATGTTCGGCTTGATTTGGATAGTGCGATAGTCGTAGGTGTTCGGAAATTAATAAATAATTAGATTAATTAGTACCTGTCCGCCATTATTATTGTTTATGTGCGTGTTTGGAAAGTGATTAGTTTTTTGCAAAATAGTGAATTAGTGAGTGAGAATCGATACTTTTCGCAGGTTTTGTTTATTTTATTGTGTTTATCTTATACCGATTTGTTCATTGCGGTAAGTTTTATTTGCCATAATGGCTTTAATTCATATGGAGTGTTGTTTACCTGTCTACTTACTTACCAGTAAAACTTTGTTTTCCAAACTTAATTACGAAGTTATAGTTACGTTAGCAAGATGGGTTTTTTAAACATTTTCAATATCAAACCTACATCTTTGTTCGAAAAATATACGTGGATTACAGGCAGTTGCAAACTCAATAAAATGATTTGTTTTCCACATTTATTATTTTCCGATTCCAACTCAGTATAGAATAGCACGGGCTAGACATTGTCACTATTTTATCAGTGCTTTTTTGAATGGTGAAAATGAGGCCTTATTCTGAAGAAACGCTTGACGGTGGTGTTTTTTTCGGCTTACCTTCGCGATATTTCGACCCCTCGCCACTGCAAAATACATTGTCTTTTGACAGTTAAACATGATAAATCGCTATCATATTGTTTTGGTGGTCATGCTAGGGGGCAGGATCTTTATGTAAATAAAGGAACTCTCACATACCTGACCATCAGCTGCTCGCAGATACCTATAGCTTGGCTGTAGGCCTCCTCAGCTTCACTGTACTTATTCTCTCTGAACAACTTGTTACCTTTCTCTTTCAGAACTGGAATAAGATCTAATCTCTCCTTTACATTTAACTGCCAAACTTCTTTTTCATATTCATCTGCTCTTTCAACTTTTAATAGTTCTGAAATTAATTAAATATTTCAATGTCTCATGATCATGAGTCATGTTTCTTATTATAATATATATCTTATAAGAGTTAACATTTTATATTACATACATGCAAAAGCACTAATAAATTGAGGTTAAATATTTACTAAGTATAAAAAAATAAAGATAAGTGTCGATTTGGTTGGCACGACTTAACTAAATTGACAGAATAACACTTAATTTTAGCATCCTGTTCTTGTCTTTTAGATACATAAAGAAAAGGATGGAAAACTAAATATAGTTTAGTCCTGTCAACTTAGTTAAGTTGTTGTCAAACAAATTGACACCAATGAAAGGCATTATGTTTATACCAACCTATAATAAATTCCAAGTCACAAGGGTTGCTTATCAAGTCATCCAGATCCGAGTAGCCAATGCCTTCAGTATGCAGGGTCATGGTACAAGAGTGTTTTATTGTGCTTACATCTTGTCCAAGTTCTCTCAGGGTTTTTGACACAAAAGGATAACTAAATACCAGCTGAATAGCAAATAAAGGTTTAATCTTTTTACTCTTACTTAATAATGATATTCGTGTTCCAAATCATGAGTTCTTTACATAAAAAAAATATGAACTCAAAACTCAAGGTCTAATAATGGAAAGGTGAGCCATAAAGTATACTGATAGCTATTCCACACCAAGAAAAATTACCTTAAATATTGTTTATAGGAAATTTTACTGAAAGAAGACTTAATATAATTTAACTATAATATTTTAACAGTTTAGCTCACCTCCTTTTGCACTCGGAAGCTAGCCACTTCTCCTACAGCCATCATTTTAACAACCGTCTCCCAAACTTCTAGTTTGAACTTGTGTCCGATAACTAAAACCATTGGTTCCTTCTTTCCGATGTGTTTACTATCATCAAGTAGGACTCTTTCCTTCCCTAGTTTCCATGTTTGGAAGTGAAAATGTGCCTATAATAATTATTTACTGTTAGTTTTTTTATAAACTAAAGTAGTAAAATAAGTGTAAATTAAACATTTGGTACCTTACTTCCATCAGATATAGGGATATACTTTTGTCCAGTATGAATCACAGTTTTTACAATTGGAAGTTTATTTTCCATTTTAAATACAGTTCAATTACCTAGCAAGATTGTTAAGCACAGTGGTAGGGTGACGAGTTCATTTTTAAACTCTATAAGTATATACAGTACAAATCGAACACAATACAAATAAATTGCAGTTTACAGTTACAATTCACACTCAAATAGTAGCTAATGAAATAGCAGTCATTGGAAATAGTAGATTTTAAGTCACAAGTCACCAAATCAAGTCAATCATCAAACAAACCACTACCGGATGGATGATAGTTAATTAAAATGGATCCAATATTCCAAAATTTCCAAATCCAATAGGTAGAATTTAGAAAGAATCTGAACTGAAAAATATTTGATGATTTTATTTTTTCTCAAGTTTTGTAATTTGATTTGACAATGACAGTTGTTGTTTGACGTGAATCACAGACCACCATGAACATACAGAACCATGAAATGAATGGTACATTACATTCCAGCAGGCTAATCGCTGAGTCATTGGTATTGCAACCGAGTGAGTACATTTTAAAAAAATGTACTCTTGATAACTTTATTTTCCATGGTTAAAATCATAGACATAGAAAAATTTTCGCTGCGCTCAAGAAGACCAACAAAGCGTGGAAAAGAGAAGTTAACATCATACGGACACGGTCTATGTAAAAATGAGATAAAGGATCAAGTGACGTGTGCCAACATTTTTTACAGGAAGAGCCCCTAGCGTCCCGCCTAGCAAATGAGCAATCACAGTTTGTTTAAAATATTTGTTAATCTTAATTATAATTTAAAATAAAGGTATCGTGGAGCCATGGTGTCTTGTGCTCTAAGTAATTGTGATGTGCAAAAAGAAATAATCCAAGTAATCACACTTTTCACAGGTAAATAAGATATTGCTACACATTTCTCTAAAACCAAATTTCTCTACATTTATTCGTTTATCGACGAAGAAAACAGTATGGAACATAGTTTATTAATTTCCTTTGCCATATTATAGTCATATTTTATGAATCTAAGTAATATTTTACGTATCTCATATAAAATGTATGCATTCGTTTTCGGATCACCTGTTTATTGACATTGTTGTTCTTTGGCATTCTATTTCTATGGTTAAAATGTTAGGCGGCTGCGAGGCGACACAATAATATTGCGCAATGATTGATATACGTTGCGGAATAAAGTATAATATTGATCCATGCAAGTATTTCAAGTGTTATCGTCAGCAAGATGTCAGAACAAGGTTTAGCTGCATATATAATAATATTATCGTCTATATTGCTACTATTTGATAAAAACATCACTGATTAAAAAAATATTGAGCAATGTTGACCCTACACAGCGGAATGAAAGAATATTGTGCAATTAAAATTAAACTCGCTCAAACTTTTGTTCAATTATTGCGCAAACTTCCATATTATCCCTACACGATCAAAAAAATTGTGCAATACGTAATATTGCGCAATATATTGTGTCGCCTCATAAACTTTACTTTCCATGGTTAAAATGTACTCTAAGGCAACCGATGACTCAGAGATTTATCTGTTGGAATGCACCCATTGTCTGTGGTGTGGACGATTGATTGATTGATTGATTGAATTTACCCTCTCTCTGGATTTTGTGATGGTGGAGATTGTGCGTGTATATTTTTTTTCATTTCTCTTGTAATTTTTAAACATAGGACTATACAAACAATCCGTAAATTTATATTAATTAACAGTGTCTGGGTGATTAGTTATTTAGCTGATAAATTGTAAGGCAGCAAATATGGCTGATTTTCTCGAATCTGAAGCGGAGGAGAGCGAGGTTAGTACAAATTGCAGTGTTTGCCAGTTTAATTTTTCTTTTTGGCTTTTCTTTCGTTAATTTATTGTATCTGTATGCTTACAGGTAGACTCGGAAGATGACAAGCCAGTGGAGCGTAAAAAACCTAAGCGAAAAGCAGCTGTTCAAAGTGATGATGAAGATGAAGAGGAAGAAGGTAAAATTGTCTAAAACTACCACGTATGACTATTTCTAGTAACTATTTTTAGTTAATACTCGTTTGTTTGTTCCTCTTAGTATTTCTCAACTGTGTTAGTATCAAGTTTAACGATTTCTGTCTAAAATTTCTTATAACCTAACTCTATGCGTGACATTTAGGTCAGTGTCACTTTTCACTATATTTTTTACTTTCATGCTGAGAACTTATGTCTTTATCTGATTCCAATACTTTCAGATGATGAAGAACGTCTTCGGGAGGAACTAAAGGACTTGATAGATGATGCTCCTATAGAAGAGTCTGGAAGTGATGGTGAAGATTCAGATGCAAGTGCAGGACCTAAAAAGAGAAAAAAAAGTGATGATGAATTGGATGATAGGTTGGAGGATGAAGATTACGACCTCATTGAAGAAAATTTGGGTGTCAAAGTAGCCAGGGTAAGATGATAATCTTTATTGACTCTTTGACTGATTTTTGAGAAGTCCCTTTTTTAGTACAGATTTTAGTTATTGATTGATTCATTAAATGTGAGGCAGCTGCATGAAGCCGGACAACTACGGAAAGTATTATGTCTCATTTGGTGGGGTAAACGATAACCCATCTCCCCCTTGCTCTCAGCTTTCAGGGACTTTAGGGAACTGTGTGAAATAGTTCCGATCAAGGTGATTGATCACCCATCCGGCTTCGTTGGCGTCCTCCCTTCTATATTATTTAGAAGGGAGGACGCCAACAAAGCCGGAAGCCGGAAGCTAAAATTTTTTTTTTTTTTTTTAACAGGCAAGCAGTTGTTATAACTGATAACGCCTGTATCCTGCTATCTTTGCATTTTGTTTACTGTTTATTGTTAAGATATCTGTCAAGTCGATTTTTGAACTGATTAACATTTGAGGCAACTACAACATCATCCGGAAGCTTATTCCACTCTTTGACTACTCTATTGCTGATAAAGTTCTTGCATGGGTTGTTATGTGCGATGGACTTAGCTTGAAACACTGACCCCTAAGGTTATGATGGTTTTCGTTACGTTTATACAAGTTATCAAAATCGTGGAGGTTATAGTGTCCATTAAGTATTTTATAAGTCTCAATTAGATCTCCATGGTTCCTGCGGTCTTTCAATGTTGTAAGTTGGAGCACAGTTGTAAATGTGTCTCATTTTGTCTGGCTTGACTGGTTAAACATGGTTTTCAATTGCAGAATAAATTCAAGCGTCTACGTAGACTTGAAGATGATGATAGTGACAATGAGGGAGCTGATGACCCAGAACTGGAGAGGGAGGTGATTGCAGAGAAGCTATTTGTTGGTGGATCAGATGAGGTATTTTTTTTCACTTATTTGTTGCAACAAACAGTCATACATGAGATATAGCAGTATATTATATTAAATATATTATTCTAAGTAATAGACCTAATGATGCCAACAATATTAAAAGAGGTATGTATTTCCTTATGGTTTACCATAGCTAAAAACAGAGGACAAAACGAAAGTAAAACAATACAATTCGTTAATCTCAAGTAAACCAAAATTATAATCATTTTGTATTTGTGTGGGTACTCAAGTGATATAAAAAACTAACTGAAGCACTATGTGGAACTTGCTTTTTAATAATTGAGGTATATACTTTCAAAATAAATGTTTCCGTGACACCTTTACATTACTTTTCTTAACTGACAAGAAGCATTAGCGACAAGCGTGTTGTAAGGTAACTTATGAAATACAATTTTGAATGCATTCTTGGCTATATCTTTAGATTTAAAAGAAAGCTTTAACTAAAGTGAATACCTAATCACACATAACATGAAAAACAAAACATAACACTTAAGTCCTAAATAAAGTTTTACACACAGATGTATTTTTATAGTAAAAAATATAATTATATAAGCTCACAGCCTGTTAATTATAAGGTATAACAATAGCTTTAATTATCAAACCCAGGAGGATGAAAATCGATCAGAACCAACAGCACCACGAGGAGAAGCAGATTATGATGATGATAATGAAGATCTGGAGTCTGATGCAGATGACTTTATTGTGGATGATGATGGGAGGCCGATCGCTGAACGGAAGAAGAAACGCAAACCTATATTCACAGATGCGTAAGTTTAAACATTATATTTGTTTTATACATAAAATGTGATCTATGAAGAAAGTGATAAATAAAATACACTGATTTTCTCTTCTTATCCCTTTCAGGCCCAAAAATTTATTTTTACAAATTTGGTTTTTTCTGTTTACGTTATGAAATTGACCCTTAAATTACTCCTGAAAAAAATTCTGAAAAAAATCTAGCTACCCCCCAGGGGTCCCCACGGCCCCTGCACGATAGTGACGTTCAGGCTTTATCTGTACCAGTGCATGGTCGTGACGTTCTTGGGTTTAAGGGTATTAATGTGCTGTTAATTTAGATATTAAAGAAAATGTACCGGAAAATCAATGTTTATTACTTTAGTATTTGTAATTATTTTAATCAATTATATGAACGAGATATATAAATTTGACAAATAGACTTGATAACGCTTTAATTGAGATCAAATAAGAATGTAATCATTTAATGTAGTAATTATTCATCAGTCTTTCGATTTGCTTCAATCAGACTTTAAAATATCTTTAATATATTATTTTAAATGATACCTTGCAAAACAGTTTTGTTTTCTTGAGAGGCACAGGTACACATCAGATTTTTCGAATCTTATTTTTGGTCGACTTTTGCAGACAAGCGCGAGGATTGTCGATCTCTTCAAAACTAGGAAGATGGTCATACCCGTCGTACTTTAAAAGGTACGGCGGGTATGACCAAGGCCTGCCATCGTTGGTTTGATCGCTTGAACCTCGAACTAGTTTTTGGTTCTAGGGCAGACTCATCATCGCTCTCGCTAGTTCTTCTTTAACGAGTAGAGGTATTTGTAAGTCCATCAGCAACTTGCATCTGCGAAACTCTAGCCAGTCCATTACTTTATTGCTTGGGATGGCAGATCCATTGCACTCTAATTTAAACAAACGCCAGGCCTTTGATACTGCAATTTCAAAGAAGTGGAGAATTACTTTTAGTGACCATTTTCTGGTTTTAATGAAAGTGCGGCAGTATTGACTGGTCTAGTACTTCCACAGCACCAATGTGTTTGTTGTAGCTGTCGATTATGTTGGGCGCGGGAACATATCCTATGAAAACCCCTGTGTTTTTGACCCATCGACGTACTAAAGTTGAGTCATCTGCAGATGTGCAGTTCGAGGCAGTTAGCACAGACTTATTGTTCATCCATTTAACGACCACGACATAGTCGTAGACCAATGCTAAGTCTGAAATCAGCTCTCTGCCCATTAAAACGTAAAAAA
The DNA here is from genome assembly GCA_943789525.1 of Agriphila geniculea. Classification (NCBI taxonomy): domain Eukaryota; kingdom Metazoa; phylum Arthropoda; class Insecta; order Lepidoptera; family Crambidae; genus Agriphila; species Agriphila geniculea. The sequence goes on along the minus strand of OX038879.1, from coordinate 7,461,334 downwards.
GAACTAATTTTGTATCAAAATAATGAAATAAACTATGTTGGATTAAGGTGGAGTTGAGCCCAAACATCACTATCGTGACTTTGAATTTTTCGATAGGAATATTACTAACAATATGCATAGATTACCAGCAGAAAACAGTTAAAAGCATGTATTATTATTATACCAACAAAATAACAACAACTACTTGTAGTAAAAGTTAGAAAATAAAAGAAATTTAATAATTCATGTGCACCGCTCCCATTGTCAAAAACCGCAGTTATCTTTGTCACACGACCAAAGCCCACTGACTAATGAATCATACGAAAAATGACAATGTGTGCGTAGCGCAATTCATGCACGATCGCTGCGCTCGGGTTTCGGCCCGAAAAGTTGATTTGACAAGACGCAGGAATTTTTTAAGTAAAAATGCACGATCGTTTTCGACGGGCCTGAAAGGGTTATAAAAATATTAAAATAAGTTCAGATATTACTATAACAAAGTACTTATAATACAAAAATTTTACTATGCAGATCGCAGCTACATGTGCTATGGGCAATAGCGTTGTTTAACCAGTTAGCAACAAAATTCGTGTGCGCGCGTATCGTCCCGGCTTGAACTAAACATATGTTGTGACGTCGCGGCGAGCAAGCGATTCTAACCTTAGGAGTGGTTAAGCAACGCTGTTGCCCATGGTCCATATTGCTTTTCCCACTACTTTGCTACTACTAACTTGGCTTTCAAGTTACAATTTCGAGAGGCCTGCAGGTTGTATGAGCACTGATTGGCCTAGTCTAAATATATACTGTTTTTAGGGTTCCGCACCCAAAGGTTAAGAACGGGACCCTATTATTAAGACTCCACTGTCCGTCTGTCTGTCTCTGTCTGTCACCAGGCTGTATCTCATGAACTGTGATAGCTAGACAGTTGAAATTTTCACAGATGATGTATTTCTGTTGCTGCTAAACAAATACTAAAAGCAAAATATAATATAAGATCAAACGAACTTCTAGAAGTGAAGTTCGATCGATATTATATGAGTCGCTTCATACGAAAGATATAAATAAATATATAATTATTTATGGTTTACTTGTAGTACCTCCCAGGTACTTGGCAGATTCGCACTATTTTAAAGAGTATGAAAACTACTTGTTTTAGAAAAGTATCTCACCACTTCCGGTAATTACGTCACCAACACCCCACCCCAGCTTACTTGGTTACCGGTCTTGCGATCGTACCTCATTCTTTTAGAGATACAAATAAATTAGCAAAACTGACTAAAGGGTACAAAGGGTGGGTGGGAAGCTTATATCTTTCGTATGAAGCGACTCATATAATATCGATCGAACTTCACTTCTAGAAGTTCGTTTGATCTTATATTATATTTCGTCGCTTCATACTCAGATATAAATAAATATATAATTATTTATGGTTTACTTGTAGATGTTTAGAGATATAAGGAAAGTTTTGCTAAACAAAAGATTTTTAGAATATAATGTACTTAATCAATTCAAAGCGTAATTATTTGTTCATTATGTAGATAATTATTAATTATCTCAAAATTGCAATAATGTAAGTGATTTGTTATTTGGAAAAGTAATAGTGAATTGATTATTATTCTTATTAGAAATAAAAACTATTATTTCTCAAACCTTGTCAATTATAAAATCGAGCAAATACATAAGACCTGTCCGTCCAGTCCGCTGTTCCTCCGGGCTCCGATGGTGTCTCTCTATGTATAGAGTAGATACCCGCAGAAGCGAGATGGCAGACGTGGCTGCTTGTCGCCGGCCATGAGCACTGAAAACTAGTTAAAAAATTGAGAACTGGTGTGTCAGTCCCACTCGCATCGGACAACCTTTGCTTGATCTACCAATCAAATTAATTGCGACCGACGTGGCGGGTGCCTCTGTAAGTTCTATGAGTAAATAAGAGATAATTATATGTTAAATAATAAACTACACAGGAATGAGATTATTCATGTTATTCGGCCTTGTGTCTCTGGTCACTGACAAATAGCTCTGTAGCATTATAGCCGGACATATATTTTGATGGTCATCAAAAAAAAGGGAAATAGGTAAGAGAGTATATAACAATGATATAGTTCACGACCTGGAGCTGAGGTTTTAATAATATCTAAAATGGCAGTGTATTTTTTTTGTGTTTAGTTTATAAGTATTTTTATTTTTAATAAAAAGTATTTTTGGACTTTGTGGGTGGTACAAAGAGCCAACAAAATAAGAAGTAGGTGCCTTCGGTAGGCATAAAGCCAGATTTAACTACCTGATTATAGATTTTAATACCAACTTGAAATCTATTGTATATAACCCAATATATTGGTCTAAGAGTTCTTTTGAAAACTATTTTTGTAAGAGTTTTACGTTTTCATCAGCTCCAATCAAGTTCTGTTTCCATCCTAATAGGGACAAAGCAGGTCGAAAAGTGTTTTACAAACATTTATAAAATTGTTCCCTTATTAAAAATATTACATTTTGAACTGAATTATGGATCAGGTTTTTGCCTGAAAAAAGATATGTTTCTAAAGATAAAGCTCGCTGAAAGTGAGACCATCATCAGCTCTATCTACGGTCGCCACGCCGCTAGTGTCGCCTTCTGCATGAAGGCCGCGCGCCGACTGTGCGGTCTGCAAAGCTACTGATGGTGCCTGTATTGAAAATATTAAGTTTATTTCAGGTTTTATAATGAACATATACTTAGGTGCTTAACTAAAATATATTTTAGAAGAGGCCAGAGTTGAGATGGCCACGTAGGAAAAAATAAAATGACGCAAGCATTGTCATATTTTATTTTTGTTTCTACCATAAGTAGGTGAAATAGATAAACAGAGGATGAAAAAAGTATATATACATACTAACTACTACTACCAATTTATATCGGAAACAAGATCAAAGTATATATATACTTTGATCATGTAGGTACCTAATCTACAATTTGGCCGTGGTGCGGGACGTAAAGAAATCAACCTAATTTGAAACATCAATTAATATTTGTGGTTATTTCAGAGAATGCAAGCTCAGACAATGACCACTCTGTTTCCGTGTTTAGTTTTCTTGATTTTTAATCAGCACCGCGAGTTTTTCTCGTTTTTATGTACGGATACGAGACGTATGCTAACCTTATGATTACGGCTATGGCACCACTGCCAAATTATGGTAGATTAATTATTAAGATGAGGGCAATGCACCCTATAAAATAAATTAACCATGAAATGAAATGAATGGCTGTTGTATTATTTTGTCCTAATAATACTAAACAATTAGACTAGATTATGGCAAATGTTTTGATGTCAAAAAGACTGCTAAAATTGCTAGTTTAGTGAAAATTTATATTTCAATGGTAATGGTCTTATACCTATTATACACTCAATGTTCAAATGTTGTGAAAATGTTTTGTAACCATCGGGTTATATATTTTTAAATTATCTCAGGAATATTTATTACGGTATCATGATCACTATTTCAGTGTGATATTCCAAAGTTAAGAACTTTGTCTATCTTAAACCTTTGTGTGTAGCCAACTATAATACTTTGTAGCTGGGCAAGCAGCTGTAATGTTCTAAAAATATTTGAGAATTTTCTTATGCTACACTGTAATTGAATTTCTTCAAGAAATGATACCTACCTACGTAGGTAGGTATAAGTCTAAGATCTAGCACATCTGCATAATGTAGGCTTTAAGACACTCACAGAATAATTTATTAGAAAGTCAAAGTCTTTTTTGATACTTAAACTTAATACAATACCATACGAGATACGAGTAATGTTCTCTAAATTAACACTTAACTCTTAGGGAAGTTTATCTTACTGAGACATGAACTTATTGAAAGCCCGATGGCATGTTTGACTGTCAAAGTACTTGTATTAAGATATTCAAATCATAAAAACTTTTATTTTTAAATAATAACTAGCAAAAATTGCATTGTAAAATGCTAAAATTCCAAAATTAATCTTAAAAAAAAACTCATTATTTTTTGATACTCACAGGGGCAAATAAATAAAGAAGTTTATTTCCAATCAATGTTACAGAGTAAGTACATGTTGTGTTATTAGCTTATCAGTCAGCAATTTACATGCAGTTTGATAATTTTTTATCTTAAATTGATGTTTAAGATGTTTAAAGTAAAGTTGTACTTAGTTTAAACTAATCTAAAGTAATACTGGTCAGATGCTATGAATTATTTTGTCACTATTGAACTTACTAAGTAAATGACAAAATATAAACAAAAATTGACCTTTAGACAGTTGAAATTTTTGAATTGCCCCCAATTCTAATCATATAAGATTTTATATAATATGTAGTTATAATCATGTTCTGTCTATAGAACACTATATAAACGTTTGGTAACTTTATCAGCAAAGGGCAACATCCCATTTTAGTTCAATCTTTACTATTAATATTGGTTATTTTAAATAAGTATTAAAGTACTGAATGCAGCCAGCATGTACCTTATTTAGGATGATGTGTCGTCTAAGGGGCACCCTTGGATGCACTCTATCTACGATGCAATGGCGGAGGCTGTAGAGTTGCTCGAGGAAGCCTCTGGCTGCTCCGGTTGTTGTAGCGGTTTGCTAGGGGTCTCTGGACGCCTCCTCGCTTCCCCCCCCTTTTTCGTTGAGCGAAAATCAGCCAGTGACTAGCCCAGTTGACCTGGTTGCTATTTATGGCACGACCTGAGTCATGAGTCAACGTGTTCACATTTTTGTGGTTTTGGATTGTAACCCCGTCTTGCTGGCTTTAGTTTTAGTTTTATCGAACAACCTGCTGCCGAAAAGTTTGACTTTCCTAATAATCTAGGATAACTTACGAAACTGATTTATCCAGGTTAGGCATATTATATGTTTTTTACAATGGAAGTCGCTCCAGAAGCGACATTTAAAGGCAGTTACTTTGCTCGCTTTTTACTAAGGCGGTCATCGCCTGACTTGACCCGGGAATATCAATGCCCAGTTGTTGTTGGCTAGGTCAGACCCTGGCGTAACAACAGAAATCTTAATTATGATTTAAAGATTAGCGAGATTAGCTACGATACCCTCTCTAGATGCAGATGCATCATTAATAGCTCTTTGCAGCTATGGATCTAGCTTTATCTACCTGAGGAGGTGAAGCCTTTTGAGAAAGTTGTTCGAGTGTCGGGGTTGAAGTTACAGCTAAAATGTTTTTATAACTGGTTCGGTTAGAAATGTAATAAGACAAGCTTCTCTTAATCGGAGTACTCAAAATAGCCGCTTGTTTTGCATGAAGGCACAAGTGCCTAATCAAAATCTGTCAAACAGATCAGTGTTTAAACGCCACCTGTTGACTCGCAGTCAACCCCTAGGCGATATTTTAGCCATTGTGTTAGCTCGCGGCTAACCCCTAGGCAAAGTTTGCTACTTGTGTTAACTCACGGTTAACCCCGAGCATGGATACTTATAAAGCAAAACAAGGGCCCTACCGCGCATGTGCCACGGTGTTTAATAAACGCCATATTGTGTTGACCCGCAGTCAACCCCTAGGCGGCATTTTAGATGTATATGATATTCATTATTAATATTATATTTTAGCCATTGTATTAGCTCACAGATAGCCTTTAGGCAAAATTATGCTATTTGTGTTAACTCACGGTTTTAACCCCTAGCATAGACACTCATTGTAAAGTTTCACTTACCTTGTAAATTCTCATATTACCGAACTTTCTTCATGATAATAATTTTTCTTTTCGTTTTATTTTAAATTCATAAAAAATACTTTTTGAAATTTAAGTAGACTGTAGAAATACAACACTTTGGCGTGGTGAGTGAGACGTGCGAACACTGCCGCGCACCAAAAAAGAATGAGGTACGATCGCAAGACCGGTAACCAAGTAAGCTGGGGTGGGGTGTTGGTGACGTAATTACCGGAAGTGGTGAGATACTTTTCTAAAACAAGTAGTTTTCATACTCTTTAAAATAGTGCGAATCTGCCAAGTACCTGGGAGGTACTACAAGTAAACCATAAATAATTATATATTTATTTATATCTGAGTATGAAGCGACGAAATATAATAAATATTTAAGTGGGTCTCCCATAAACCAAATGGGTTTTTTGGTACGGAACCCTTCGTGCGCGAGTCCGACTCGCACTTGGCTGGTTTTTAAAGTTATTTATCTCTTGTTCAGATCACTCCAAGAAGGTCAAGATATCTTCGGAGTTGACTTTGATTATGATGAGTTTGAGAAATATGGAGAAGAAGATTACGATGATGAGGAAGATGAAGACCTGGACGAGTATATTGAAGATGAAGAAGAAGATGGTATGGCATATTTTTTTTTTTTTTTTTTCTAATCTTCGACTATTTGCAATCGGTCGCCAGACCATAAGCGAATTGGTTGGAAGGAAGAATGGACGAGTATAGTGAAGCGGCCATCACCGCTCCTCCTAATTAAGTACGTGGTCTCTTTTTAGTCTTCTCACCACCATTGTCGGGTCTAACAGCTCTGTAATGAGAGGGTTTGGGTGATTGTGGAGGCGGTCTTTGTGTCGTTTCCGATATAGCTCGATCTCAGTTGCTACAGTTGGCATTTTAAGGTATTCGTGGATTTCATCGTTCCTCGCGAACCAAGGGGCATTTACTATCGCCCTCAGGATGCTATTCTGTACCCGCTGGAGGCAGAGAATATTTGATTTGCTGGCCACACCCCATAATTGGATGCCGTACGTCCAAATCGGCTTCAAGACTGAGTTGTATATCAGTAATTTATTGTCTACAGACAGCACCGAGTTTCTTCCCATTAGCCAGTATAAATTACGAAATTTAAGGTTGATCTCATCTCTTTTTGCTTTGATGTGATTCTCCCATGTGAGGCGTCGGTCTAGATGGAATCCTAGGTATTTGACACTGTCAGTATGTGGTAAGGTGTCACTACCAAGACTGACCGGAGCGCAATTTCCTTTCCTCAAAGCAAAAGTGACATGATGTGATTTTGTTGCACTTGCACGGATACGCCATTTGCAGAGCCACTTGTGGGTTTCGTTGAGCTGTTTCTGCAGGTTATGACTAGCAATCTCAGGAGTCGCATCGGTTGATAAAAAGGCAGTATCGTCGGCATATGTTGCAACAGTGATGTTTTCCATTACGGGTAGGTCATGCGTAAAAATGGTATACAGCACCGGTCCAAGTACTGACCCTTGTGGAACTCCAGCTTCTATGTTATAAAGGCTCGATCTAGCTTCACCTCGCTTGACTTGGAAGTACCGATTCGTCAGATACGACTTGATGAGAAGGAACATTGAGTGTGGGAAGTTAAGTTTTACTTTGGCCAGTAGACCTTTGTGCCAAACCCGATCGAAGGCCTGCTGTACGTCCAGGAAAGCTGCTGAGCAATATAGCTTTCGTTCTAAGCTCTGACGTATAGTGTGATATACTCTGTGGACCTGTTCTATAGTCGAATGTGCTTTTCGAAAGCCAAATTGGTGAGTCGGTGTAAGGCAGCATTCGTTCATAGCTGGTAGGAGCCTGGTAAGAAATATTCTTTCCCATAGTTTTGAGAGCATAGGAGTCAAGCTTATAGGTCGGTTTGACGAGGCTTCGTGTTCAGATTTCCCTGGTTTGTGAATCATTACCACCTGAGATACTTTCCAGAGGGTTGGAAAATGAGATGTCCTGAGGATAGCATTAAATAGACAGGCTAAGAACGTAATAACCTTTCTTGGCAAATGTTTAAGTACCGTTGGAGTAATAAGATCAAATCCAGGAGCTTTATTAGGGTCAAGTTTTCTTATTTCCCGTACAATTTCCTTAGGCGAGGCTGGTTTAATTGGTAGGCACATCTGAAGATCTCTATTAAGTATTTCATCTAGATCTGACTCATCGGATATTTGTTCGTTTGGTTTAAATACTCTAGATAAGTGCTCAGCAAACACTTCAGATTTTTCCGAGTCTGTTCTAGCCCACGTCGCCGATGAAGACCTTATAGGAGGATATGGTTGTTGAGGTTGGTCTAACATTTTTGTGGCTTTCCAGAGAGAATACTCACCGCATCCTGCAGGTGACAGCCTACGAATGTTTTCCGTAATAGATTCATTCACAGAGCTCCTTAGGATTTCTTTTAATTCCTTAGCAGCTTTGTTATATGCTGATTTATCTAAGGGCAAACGGGATAAATGCCAGTTTCTTCTAAGCCGTCGTTTTTCAAGAATCATCTGTTTTATATCTGATGGATATGCAGGAGCATTTTCATATTGTTGTGGAGAATTGATCCAGGCTGCTACTTGGATGAGATTTGTAACATATTTACATGCCTCCTCCACCTCATCAGTGGTCTTCAGTGAAATTTTAAGATTAATATTTTCGTCAAGGAAGTTCTTAAAGCCTTCCCAATCTGTTTTATAGTTAGTCAGTGACTCTGTCTTCTCTCGAGTAATCACATTGGTGCTTATTGATAGAATCGCCGGCGTATGATCCGACGATCCGTCTAGACAAGATTCAGCAATTGTATAGAGGTTGGCTATTCCAAGGGTCACGAAGAAGTCCAAAAGATCAGGCAATTTATTGGGATCACTCGGCCAGTAGGTTGGTTCGCCTGTCGACAACGTCTTTAAGTGATTGTTGTCTGCGCAACGTTTTAGTTTGCGGCCTCTGGTGGTCACTAAACGGGAACCCCAAAAATGGTGCTTTGCATTCCAGTCCCCACCGGCTATGAATCGGGGACCTAAGGTGTGGAAATAGGTCGCGAACATGTCCGCAGTTATTTTATGTTTGGGAGGGCAGTAAACAGAGGAAAGCGTGATGTAGCCGCGGCGTGTTTCAAGTTGAACCGTGGTTGCCTGAAGATGCGTCGTAGAGAAAGGCTCCAATGGCGTGTGTTTGAGGTTCGCCCTAATAACTATTGCTGTTCCAGCGTGAGCCCCACCATCAGGATGAGGAGTGTAGTAGATGATGAAGTCCTTGATTCGGAAAGAGCTTCTTATTGTGGCATGTGCCTCAGATATTAAAACTACGTCAAGTCTATTGGAAATAATAAGGATCTCTAGTTCGTGAATATTAGGAGACAAACCATTTATGTTCCACGTCGCAATTCGTAGAAAGAGCTCTTTTACGGTGCGAGCTTGGTAATTATTGTTGACAGCAAACCCATAAGGGTGCTGATTTGTTGAAGGAGTAGATCAATTTTTTCATTCTGTGATTTCAGGAGTTGCTCGAAACTGTTACTCTGATCATTACGAGGGCTGTCTTGTTGTATCTGTTTATCAGGTAAAAGCTTTTCAGCCCTGCCTGAAGTTACGTCGGCGTACGAGTGCTCGCTATTTCTTTGCTTTGAAGAATGGTGGGAGTCAAGGAACTTTTTAATGGGCTCTATGACGGGTACATTCCTGTTGACATTAAGTAAATTCCTTTTAGGGTTTGGCATAATTAATATTTAATTCTCATGATGATGAAAGAAAATTGTAATTCAGTTTACGCAAAAATATGAAGACTGCAGAAAGTGAAAGTTTTCACTTTCACTTCACTTTCACTATAATTCAGTTTATGCCAAAATATGAAGACTGCAGAGATTTATAAAACCACTGAGATTAGAGGTGATATAGGTCTTGTTGAGTGGTGGTTTAACAAATAATCCCATTTTTTAAACAAACTTGAATGATTTTAGGTGAAAGACGAAGAACAAAGAAAGGAAAGCCCAAAAGACCAAGCAAAAAGTCCATATTTGAAATTTATGAACCTAGTGAACTGAAGAGAAGTCACTTCACTGATTTGGACAATGAGGTATTTAATTCATTCTTTATTTAGATTATGTCCAACACATTGTATGCCATTACTTTAAATATTAAATATTGAAATATTTAAGATCCATCCAATTAACGAGCTCTCAGTAAATCATTATTCCCATAATCACAAATGTTATACAATACATGATTTTATTTTTCATACCGTAAATTCAGAAGTTTTGTTTTTATAAAAATGAGATCACAATATACACGATTCACGTTTTTCTGGGGTTCTTTGTACATTAATTCAGCTCCACGAGGAAACAGAGAAGTTTTATCTAATACTAAATAATCTACTTGAAAAAATATGTCCATTGTACCGCGACTTCCAATGGTCGCGAGTTCGATTCCCGTCCGAGAATATGACCTGGTGTGAATCGTATTTTTTGTAATAAAATATTTAGTATTGTATTAAAATAGCATTGTGAATGCTAAAATCTCAAATTTAAAAGTTTAATCTATATTCACCAGTCCGAAATACAAAATATGCCGTACTAATTGATGGGTACTGTCGATAGATTCGTAAAACGGACGTGCCAGAGCGCATGCAGATCCGCGAAGTGCCGATCACGCCCGTGGAGGAGGGCAGCACGGAGCTGGAGGACGAGGCCGAGTGGATATACAAGCAGGCCTTCCTCAAGCCCTCCGTCTCGAAGGCCGACTCGCAGGACTCCAGGGAACGGTCTAGAAGGTATGTCAATTCATGGGAGAAATGTTCGTTGATCGTACTTTAAGAGGAGGCTCCCAGAATTTGGCAATATTTGAACTCAAATAGTGACGTCTGTACAATCTCAATGAATGTCAAATTCAGATATATGCTTTTATGGACCTTCATTTAGTGGATGACGGCAGGATTTCAGAAATTATTGAGTTTGGCTCGATAGTTTTTTATTCTGAAAACATGTCCTTTTTAGGAGAATTTTTGAAATATCTCTTTAATTATACATCGTTTCTGAGCAAAATTTATGTAAATCAAAAGCAAATTACGTGTTCCAGTGACTGACGGCACAAAAATCGTATATATTAATTATTGCTATTGTTATTACCAAAAAAGAGATTAAATACCAGCGCGCTGCGGGCCCCGCCTTCGTTAGTACTGCGCAGTGCGCCGTCGAGGTAGGACGTGTGTCGCTCGCGCATCGAATTTTTTATCAGTACGAGCATTGATTTGCAATCTATCTATACAGTTGTTTAACGTATGTGCTTGCGCAGAGCAACGGAGGAGATTTCGCGAGGGCTAGGGCGGTTTCCCTCAAATTTCTATGATAAAGATTGTATAACTGTGGTATGGGTAACAAACAGCAAAGCGCGCGTGTTCATCGTTCTGGCAGCGCCACGGTTTCCGATTTGCGTGAATTAAATACACCACGAATGTCAATTTTTAGGGTTCCGTAGCCAAAATGGCAAAAAACGGAACCCTTATAGATTCGTCATGTCTGTCTGTCTGTCTGTCTGTCTGTCTGTCTGTCTGTCTGTCTGTCTGTCTGTCTGTCTGTCTGTCTGTCTGTCTGTCTGTCCGTCCGTATGTCACAGCCACTTTATTCCAAAAGTATTAGGACTACATAGTGGAAACTAAGTAGGCAGGTGTATTCTGTGAACCGCTTTACGATTTTTATACAAAAATAAAAAAAATAAAAGATTACGGGGGGGCTCCCCATACATGGAACTGAAACTGAAAATATTTTTTTTCATCAAACCAATACATGTGGGGTGTCTATAGATAGGTCTTTAAAAATGACATTGAGGTTCCTAAGACTATTTTTTTTTAAAGTCAACCGTTTAAAAAATATATGCTGCCAAAGTGGTAAAATGTGTGTCCCCCCCCCTTTAACTTTTAAAGTAAGAGGGTGAAAAATCTAAAAAAAATATAAACTATAGATCTTAATAAACACTTTCAACGAAAATTGTTTTGAACGAAATACAGTAATTAGTTTTCGAGATATAGTACATTTTCCAAAACCGCAAATATAACTTTGTCATTCATACAAACACTGTGAAAAACAAAGTTATTTTTTCAGTCGAAAAATGATAGCGGTATTAAAATATGGTATGGTATAATGTACCTACGGAACCCTACTGCGCGTGGCCCGACACGCACTTGGCCGGTTTTTTGCCAGTCGGGAGCTCAGGAGAAAATAGGTTTGATCGCCCCCCACTGGAAGAGGTACATCGGAAGATGTACGTATATGTCCATTATTAGGTTTGAGGAGCCACGTCACACCATTATTTAGCAGCAAAGTAGATTATTACCGACTTCAAAAGGAGGGAGGTACTCAATTCGACCCGTTTTTGTTTTTTGTTTTTTTTTTGTTTTTTGTATGTACACCGATTACTCGAAGACGGCTGAACCGATTGAAATGATTCAAACGGTTAGTCGTATAACATTAGGTAAACTTCCAAGTTGGTCCCATTTTTTAAAATTTTGAAATCGGTTCAGTACTTTTCAGGTAATCTTGAAAAAAGCACGAAAATAGTATGATTTTTGTGTGAACTACCTCGATGTTTAGTCGTATAACTTCTTTGTTTATGAACTGCATAAGATAATTATTTTTTTGTTTGAAAAGGTATATCTTAAGTGTAGTTCTTTAACCGACTTAAATAAGGAGGTTCGTAGTTTGACCCGCATGTATATATGTTTCTCCGCGATTAACTCACGTTTGGCTGAGCCGATTTTTCTACCTAAATAATATACTTACACTACTTAATACAAAAGGTACCTACACTAAAAATTAAAAAAATAAAAAATTGTTTAAAAAAACAAAAAACCGACTTCAAAAAACCTACATCTAAAAAGCAAGAAATAATATTCGTAATAATAAAAACACGTCTATTGAAGTCGGGTGGGGCTTTTAGAATAAAAAAAAGGAATTTGTACTCCAGCTCCACCAGACTTCAATAGACGTGTTTTTATTATTACGAATATTATTTCTTGCTTTTTAGATGTAGGTTTTTTGAAGTCGGTTTTTTTTTGTAGCACAAATCCTGAAGTTAGCATCATAATATATCACGAGAGGTATCAATGCAAAGGTGGCTCCTCAGTCTAAACATCAGGTTTGAGGAGCCACTCTGGAACTCGCTAAGTACCAGTTGAATACTTTAGAAAATTAATGCATCGTTTAGCAGCAAATGTGTAAAGTACTTGCTAAATTTTTTTAATTTTTAGCTCAGTAGTGCTGGAGAACGCAATTTGTATGGCTCCTCAATGCTGACGTTTTGCATATAAACAACTTACTTACTGTACCTACCTCAGATAACAATGGAATCAAAACCAGATACGCTTACATTTAGCAAAAATGTCTGTTATACAGGGTGGAATTTTTAATGCCACCTGGAGGGAAAGTACTCTAAACAATGGAGATAGCAAATTTCACTCAAAGAAAACATTCCTTTATTTTTGAAAAGAAACATAACTGCATTCAAAGATTTTTAAAAATACGCTTCCCATACCCAGGAATCGAACCGGCTAAAATTCGAAAAAACAACACCCTATACTTTTATGATATAAATCAATGGGGTCAAATATAAGGATCAAATCTCTCTAATAAACATGGTAAATTAAATGAAAGGAAAACCATAAAAGTCAAAATAAAACACTTTTACTGAATGATCCATTAGTAGTTCACAATAAATTATTTGACATAGAACTACATATTTCTTTAGGATGTTCGTAATGCAGACTTTTTATTAGATGAGACATAGCTGCGTGTGGCTAAATTATGAAATTTTACATTTGGAAATGGAACAGGGAAATACCAGCAACATAGGGGCCCATTTCGAACAACTAATAAAATAAGTCAGATAGTAGGTACATCTTTTTTCTCGTTCAATTAAAATAAGTTAAGATTTAATGGTTTTCCTTTCATTTAATTTACCATGTTTGAAAAAGAGATTTGACCCTTATGTTTGACCCTAACTACTGATATCATAAAAGTTCAGAGTGTTGTTTTTTCGAATTTTAGCCAGTTCGATACCTGGGTGTGGGAAGCTTATTTCAAAAATCTTTGAATGCAGTTATGTTTCTTTTCAAAAATAAAGGAATGTTTACTTTGAGTGAAATTTGCTATCTCCATTGTTTGGAGTACTTTCCCTCCAGGTGGCATTAAAAAATTCCACCCTGTATATTAATTTTTTAAATTATTATTTATTATTATTAATTTAAATTATGAAACACGTGTTTTTTCTTGTAATATCGCCCAGTACTAAAATATTAAGTTAAGGCTATATATATATTAAGGCTATATTATATACAAAGTTATCCAAAATAAAACTACATTTGCTGACACAATACACCGTGCTTAGCAGATGATTACGCGCGCGATTTTCTCTCTCATGTTCCGCACGTCTGCGAGAACGAGACAGTCGGGCTGTTCTAGGGATGCTCGATCCGGGGTTGTCGATCCGATTTTTCGGATCGTAATTCCACGATCCGATCCACGGATCGGATCGAATGCCTTCGATCCGATCTTCAGGAAATCGATCCGGATCGGATGCAAATAAGTAAGACACAATTAATTTTATATCTTTATTAAATAAACTCATGTTAAACAATGTGGAATAGTAATATTGTACTCAGAGAACTTAAAAGACGAATTTCTCACAAAAGTTTATACTTAAAGTCTGGCACCTAACTACTAATAGTTAAGTACAATTTTATGAGGCGCCAGTTTTCGTATGGACTCGATCCGATCCAAAAATCGCCAGATCGTATGCCCGCTAGGTTGTTCGTCAGTTGCCGTACAGCTCTCGGCACCACCGCCCCTCGAACCTCTCCTTGTTGCCTCTCATTCAAAACATGTAGGGCGATAGTATTTGACTAGTAACCATGCTGTTGTTATAATTCACTCGGACAAAATATTTTTTTGCAAAAAATTACCTACCTATTTTTTTTTTCAAAATGGAAGAGTTTTAATGATACCTAATGCCTAGAAAAAATTTGGATGGTGTTAAAAAAAAGACCCTGTATAAAAAACTCGCACTTGACCGTTTTTTGACCTTTCAATAAATACTTCTTATCTACTTCCGGGGTACCATAGGGGGTCGAAGAAAACCTTCTTTTTTGGCTCCGATGCACCGTTTCCGAGATATTAGCATTTTTGTATATCTTTTTCAAATTAGGTTATTATAATAAGTACCTACTATAGTATAGTAGGTAATACTCGCATTTTTGAGTAAAGCACTATACAAGCCTTGGTCCACAATGACTGCACTGCTGGCCACGTTATGTATGATGGCCTCGAGCTAAGCTTAACTACGCTCTCGGCCTTCAAGCTTAGTCATCATTGCAGCCCTTGCTGTCCTATAAAGGTCTACCTAACCTAACGTATGATGTCAAAGTAAATAAAAAAAACTACTTGTCCTGGTTTCATTCATATAATATGGTTACCTTGCACAGCGAATTCTTAAGGAATATCGAAAAGTATTGTATTTCAGTCACCGGAAGAGAAACAGTGCTGAATTTTGAGGACCAGAACTCAGCCACTGATATCGCATTATCGCGTTGATATTATTATTATGTAGGTATTATTTCGTTGAAATTGTCTTTTCTGTATTTTATAGGAAGTAGAATTGTTTTTTTTTGTTTGTCTGTCGGTTGTCGTCACCAAGTAGGCTCCTCCAGAATACTAGCATTGCAGTGGTATGCTCCGGTTTGCCACTGTAGCATTGCTGAGGTTGGGGCCTAGTTGGCCCCACACAAATTAATTCTAAGTTCGTGTAGGTACATTGTTCTCTTTTTTGCTTTATAACTTTTATTTTTAATTACCTTACTGTCTATAATGTTTAACGGTAAATAAATAGTTTTTCTTTCTTTCTTTCTTTCTTCTTAGTACCTAACTAATAATATGTGAATATACTGAATGGGGAATAGTAAAAAGCATTTTCTTTAATTTTTTTTCTTTATTATTAAGCTATGTAAGCTTGCCACAAAAATATAAATACTTATCTATAGTTATATTACTTACTTTTATACTTACCTTTATAATTCTAATGAGTGTTCTCAGAACAGATCAAGCCTTGTTTGCAGGCGAAGAGATACATAAAAATCATATAAAATATATTTTTTAAATCAGTTGAAAATTTTGCACTTTAAAAATCGGAAACCGGGGCGCTGCCAGAAGGATGGACACAAAGCGCTCGGCCGCGCGATAGAGTGCGGGAGCGAGACAGTTGCAAGTAAAATAAGTGGGTGGGGGGCAGCGAACGCACGTAAAAATTTTGCAAGCGGACTCTTAAGTTAAAGTTTTGGGACAGAATGTGTTAGCTAACTTTTAAATATGACGTAGATACTTTGGAAAATTTAATGTAATAGTCTAAGCGGTCATGGGATTTTTGGTAACGATCAAGGAAAAGGTTAGATTCATTTTCATGGGTTGTAGAATGGTCCCCTAATGTGAATGATCTCGGTCTGCCTGCTCTCAGTGGTTGCAACTTCGAATTATAGCGCTTACAAGAGGCTTCATTGTGACGAAAAAAAAACGATCAGAGAAATGGGTAGTTTTAGTACCTATTCAAAGTATGTCGTCTCTGCAGATGAAACAAGTTGGTCTGCCTGCTCATAGTGGTTGCATTTCTGAGCTATGACGTGCGCAAGTCACGTCATTGTTACGAAAAAAAAACGATAAGGGAAATGGTCAGTTTTAGTACCTATTCAAAGTATAGTATCTCCACGTGTGAAACAAGTTGGTCTGCCGGCTCTCAGTGGTTGTATTTAAGAACTATCATTGTGTACGCAAGACGCTTATTTGTAGAGAAAGCCTAAAAAAACTTTGAAAAACGGGACAATAGGCGAATTTTTAAGTGCACGCCGGCCGCTTGTGTATCTGTGACTGTATGAGTCCCCTCCCCACCTTAAGGCATCTCTACACTCGCGCGCGAAAAGCCCCAAACCTTCCGCGAAGCAGGGTGCGTAGTGTGGAACCGATTTGAATCGAATCCACACACCCGCGCGTGAGTATGGAGAGGTTTTTATGCCTGTGCCACCGCGCACCCCCCATCCCCCCCTCCCCCACTTCCGGTTTTAGCGTTAATAGAGATGTTCGATCCGGGTGCCTTGTATCAATATTCCGGATCGCCATGGATCGTAATTCACTGTATTGATCCAGATTATAGAATCTGTATTGATAGGCATCGGCTACACGCTCGGTAAATAGTAAATACTGTGGCCCAGCGCCATAGAGTAAATTTTAAATATGGAAAGTAAAATATTGAACATTCCATACAAATTACTTTCCATGGTTAAAGTTTACTCTATGGCGATGGATCACAGTTAGTCTAAGCGGTCACGGGATTTTTGGTAACGATCAAGGAAAAGGTTAGATGCATTTTCATGGGTTATAGAGTGGTCCCCTAATGTGAATAATGTCGGTCTGCCTGCTCTCAGTAGTTACAACTTCGAGTTACAGCGATTATAAGAGGCTTCATTGTTATGAAAAAAAACGATCAGAGAAATGGTCAGTTTTAGTACCTATTCAAAGTATGGCGTCTCTGTAACTGAAATGATGTGGTCTGCCGGCTCTCAGTGGTTGCATTTCAGAGCTGTGACGCGCGCAAGTTATAACAAAATATTTTTTTCGTGAAATTGTATTTTTAAAAATACTAATTGATAGAACTCTTTATTATGATGAAAAAAATGTCTTAAGCCATTTTTGACTAAAATGAATAGATTGGTCGGAAAAAATACTTTATGTTTTTTGTATGGAGTGAAATATTCAATGTGCTCTTTTGGCCAATTCCTAATTGTTTCTGCCTCAAAACTACTTCTGCGTCACTATTTCAAACGTTTAAAATAATCATACACTATCAACGCGCGCCCAAAATTGTACATTCACACAGCTTGGATTTTTAAACAGTATGAAATTGTATTTTTTAGTAAAAACTTTTTTTGCCATTCTTTTATTTTCATATATTTTTCAGTGACTCAGGAAAAACTACAATACAATATATCACATCACCATTAAACAACTCATCCAAAAACACAACGAATATAATAAGCTAATTTACAAAGCTAATTTCAATACCATTATCTGATGTCCTTACATTTATTTTAATGAAACAAAGAAGACCTAAAATTTTAAGTGATTTGCTTAATAAAATAACTGTATCACCTTATTTAAAGAAAATTAACTTTTTAGTACCACACGTAACATGACTTAACTAATATTAAAGAATAGACTACCTAATACAATTAAAATTAAATAAAGATTACCAAAATTTACAGGGCTTAGCTTCTTAACTAGAGACATACAATAAGACCCAATGTATAATGTTAAATATGTATATGGATAATTAGAAAAACAATTTAATTTTCACACAAACAAAGTAACTTTGATGCGTTGATCGTTTCGCTCGCTAACAGCGACCGGAAAACCCCTTTTTTGGTTAACCCAATTGATAGGGAAACCCTAATAAAAAAACTTACCAAATGATAGGGTTTCCCTTTCGATAGGGTTAGTCGACGTTATGCTTACCGTATTGATAGGGTTTTTGAAAACAAGTCTATGAAATACCCAATCGAAAACCCTTTTAACGGTAAGTGGTTCATGAAATACCCAATCAAAACCCCTTTAACGGTAAGCGGTTCTGGGGCCCTATTTTTGAATCACTCGGCTGGCGTCGAGCGTTCGTTTCTACTGATTTTCGTTCGACATTTAACTCAACCTCCATACATTTGAGTCGCGATTCAAGAGCGATTCAACAATAGGCCCCCTGGTCCTTCGGTCCAGGTGGAACTAGGTATAAATTGCTTGAACTCGTTTTAAAACCCCTTCATAAAGCCTTCATAGGGTTTCCCCGATAGGGTTTTCGTATTCGGTAAGTGCTTACTTGGGTTACCCTTTTGATAGGGTTACCGTATTGATAGGGTTTTTGAAAACAAGTCCATGAAATACCCAATCAAAAACCCCTTTAACGGAAAGCGATTCCGGTCCTTGCTCGTAAGTTCGACGACTTCTAACCTCCCAAACAAGTCGGGTTCCGAAAAGGCATTAGTACCATAGACCACATCCATTAAATCTGCTATTATGCTTGGCGTTCGTGGACTATGAGAAAGCCTTTGATTTGATTGAAACCTGGGCGGTGCTGCAGTCTCTCCAAAGTTTCCAAGTAGACTACAGGTATATCGAGGTGATGTGGTACGAAAATGCCACCATGTTGATCCGAGTACAGAACCAGAGCACAAATCGTATCCAACTGCAGCGAGATGTGGGACAGAGAGATACTATTTCCCCGAAACTATTCACAGCTGCGTTGGATGATATCTTTAAACTCAAACACCCGATTGCACTAAACTTAAGGATCGCCTAAGTCTGTTCCTAACTACAACACGACCAAATTAAAACGGTGTCAAACTTAGCGGTCATGTAGCTGTCATTCGCCTACTTAACTTGGTCGAGTTGTAGTTAAGAAAAGACTTAGGCGATTCTTAAGTTTAGTGCAATTGGGTGTTAGCCTGGAAAGGACTCAGAATCAAGATGAATGGCCAGTACCTAACACTCCTTCGTTTTGTCGATGATATAGTTCTTATGGCGAAAACCTTGGAAGACCTGAACACAGTGCTCGAAGATTTCCGTTAGTGCTTCCCAAAGAGTGGGTCTCAAGATGAACATTTATAAGACGAAAATCATATCGAATGCCCATGTTGTGCCCACTCCAGTTCATATTGGGAACACTAGGAGTTGTTGTCCATTACGTAGAAGTACCTAGGACAGGCAGTCCAGTTAGGTAAGTCCAACTGCGGGAAAGAGATCTCTCGTCGAATCAAACTCAGATTGGTAGCATTCGGGCAGCTTCGAAAACATCTTTCCGTCCGATTTACCTCAGTGTCTCAAGACGAAAGTCTATGACCAGTGTGTGTTGTCAGTGATGACTTCGGCAGTGAAACGTGGCCGCAAACTATGGGTCTCATAAGGAGGCTCAAGGTCACCCAGCGGGCAAAGGAGAGAGTCATAATCGGCGTTTTTCTGCGTGATCCAATCAGAAATGAGGAGATCCGCAGGAAAACTAAAGTAATCAACATCGCTCGAAGGATTGCGCAATTGAAGTGGCAGTAGGCTGGACACATAGCGAGAAGAACCGATGGCCGTTGGGGGGGAAAGGTTCTGGAATGGCGACCGCGGACCGGACGACGCTCCGTGGGTAGACCCCCACGGTCCACCTTGACGGTGGACCGACGATCTGGTGAAGGTCGCGGGAAACCGCTGGATGCGAGCAGTGCAGGACCGTTCGTCGTGGAGATCCTTGGAGGTGGCCTATACCCAGCAGTGGGTGTCGTGCGGCTGATATGATGATACATCCAAGTAATCTGAACGGCATTTTAAGAGCTGTATGTACCAAAGTTCTCAGTTTCAGGATTTCCATACCATATAAAGGTTTTTAAAAATCATAATAAAATTTAGTTTCTATCGTTAATATTTTAAAAACTTCATTTATTTGAATATGATATTAATCATTGATCTGAATTAACCTTTTCTCTTTTTTTTCTTTTTCCTTGTAAAATAATAATACTTTTTAGTTTGTAATAACCCGCCTGGGCCTTACTTAACATCCCGCTGCATTATGTTATTTTGGTTTTATTTGATTTATTATGGTAAAAAAGTAATCCATAGTAATAATAGTGACCGAAAGTTTTGTTGGCTTTTATTGTATTTTAATTGATGAGAAAGTAATAAATAACGACAAAACAATCAGTTTTTACTTAAAAATTACGATTCGATACTGTTTTGAAATCCAATATGTATTAAACGGACAATTTTGGGCGCGCGTTGGTTGATAGTGTAGGATTATTTAAATGTTTAAAATAACAATGAAATATTGACGCAGAAGTAGTTTTGAGGCAGAAACAATTAGGAATTGGCCAAAAGAGCACATTGAATATCTCATTCCAAACAAAAAAAAACATAAAGTATTTTTTTCCGACCAATCTATTCATTTTAGACAAAAATGTCTTAAGACATTTTTTTCATTATAATAAAGAGTTCTATCGATAAGTATTTTTAAAAATACAATTTGACGAAAAAAAAATTTTGTTGTAACTTGCGCGCGTCATAGCTCTGAAATGCAACCACTGAGAGCCGGCAAAATGATGTGGATCATTTCAGCTACGGAGACGCCATACTTTGAATAGGTACTAAAACTGACCATTTCTCTGATCGTTTTTTTTCGTAACAATGAAGCCTCTTTTAATCACTGTAACTCGAAGTTGCAACTACTGAGAGCAGGCAAACCGACATCATTCACATTAGGGGACCACTCTTTAACCCATGAAAATGCATCTAACCTTTTCCTTGATCGTTACCAAAAATCCCGTGACCGCTTAGACTAACTGTGATCCATCGCCATAGAGTAAATTTTAACCATGGAAAGTAATTTGTATGGAATGTTCAATATTTTACTTTCCATGGTTAAAATTTACTCTATGGCGCTGGGCCACAGTATTTACTATTTACCGAGCGTGTAGCCGTGGCTATCAATCCAGATTCTATAATCTGGATCAATACAGTGAATTACGATCCATGGCGATCCGGAATATCGATATAAGGCACCCGGATTGAACATCTCTATTGACGCTAAAGCCGGAAGTGGGGGGGATGGGGGGTGCGCGGTGGCACAGGCATAAAGACCTCTCCATACTCACGCGCGGGTGTGTGTGGATTCGATTCAAATCGGTTCCACACTACGCACACTGCTTCGCGGGAGGTTTGGGGCTTTTCGTGCGCGAGTGTAGAGATGCCTTAAGGTGGGGGAGGGGACTCATATAGTCACAGATACGCAAGCGGCCGGCGTGCACTTAAAAATTCGCCTATTGTCCCGTTTTTCAAAGTTTTTTTAGGCTTTCTCTACAAATAAGCGTCTTGCGTACACAATGATAGTTCTTAAATACAACCACTGAGAGCCGGCAGACCAACTTGTTTCACACGTGGAGATACTATACTTTGAATAGGTACTAAAACTGACCATTTCCCTTATCGTTTTTTTTTCGTAACAATGACGTGACTTGCGCACGTCATAGCTCAGAAATGCAACCACTATGAGCCGGCAGACCAACTTGTTTCATCTACAGAGACGACATACTTTGAATAGGTACTAAAACTACCCATTTCTCTGATCGTTTTTTTTTCGTCACAATGAAGCCTCTTGTAAGCGCTATAATTCGAAGTTGCAACCACTGAGAGCAGGCAGACCGAGATCATTCACATTAGGGGACCACTCTACAACCCATGAAAATGAATCTAACCTTTTCCTTGATCGTTACCAAAAATCCCGTGACCGCTCAGTCTATAATGACTCAATACTAATTACTGTTGTTCAAAATATCTATGGCGCTATTACAAAAGATTTTTAAACACCTGTTTAACTTAGTCACTGTTTAACTGTGATGCTGTCACTTTCAAAGAATATTGTAAAAAGTGACAGCATCACAGTTAAACAGTGTCTAAGTTAAACAGGTGTTTAAAAAGATTTTGTATTAACACCACAAAATTTTTATACTGTAATATCCATACTTTTGGTTTTAAATAACTACTATGTATTTTTGGGAAGCTTTAAAGCTATTACTTCATTTCATGAAAACTTATAAATCGGATTAAAATCATTTAGTTACATAATTATATAATTTTTTTTTATTTTACTATTTGTTTGGTATAGGGGTTCAAGCACAATAACGAAGATTCGACAAGCCCTAGACTTCATGAGGAATCAGACGCTGGAGGTTCCTTTCATCGCGTTCTACCGCAAGGAGTACGTGCAGCCAGAGCTGAGCATCAACGACTTGTGGAAGGTCTACAAATACGACGCCAAAGTAAGCTCACTCAGAAAATGTTACAATAAAAACATCATCGTTTAATAGGTCTCTAATCTAGTTTATACTATTTTGATACTCTGATATTTTAATCGAAGTCTGTATAGATCAGAGAAAATAATATTTCAAGTGCTTAATGGACTTACACACTCCGACCTGCGCGTCTATGGGCTAAAATAATGAAGTTAATGGAAACTTTGATTTGGACATGCATGTGATACATTGCTACTTTCTTTTGGCATAAATAAAATTGCAAAGCCGATAGCACAGAATAGATACTATAGTAGTACTTATAACGGGTGGCGCAAAAGTAAAGACCCTATTTGGTTCAGCTATAACATTTTTTCTAAATTAGAAAACTAGATTTAGGTTTTTTTAAATGTATATTTGTGCCATTAAATTTCGTACCATTAGGATTTAAAGATGATGTCTTTTAAATGGTGACCTCCAGAGTTGATACACATTTGAGCCCTATTTATGACATTTTGCATAACTTGCCGTAACACTTCCTGCGATATGTTCGTTATTTCTTGACGAATGTTTTCTTTTAGAGCTGCGAGAGTCTGTGGCTTGTTCACATACACCCGAGATTTCAAAAAACCCCAAAGAAAGAAGTCTGGACTGGTCAGTCCTGCCGGACGGTGGGGAAATCGTCGACGAAATTCACGTTGTGTTCTTATCACTGATGAATTATTCCGTAAGAACATTGACACAATTATTCCACGTTCTTGGGGAGTAAAACGGTCCATGTTTATTTTCAGTGTATTTTATATTTGTTCACTACACAATTTTCAACAACAGAATGACAGAAAATGTCATATAAAAAAAATAAAAGTATTTTCTTTAGTGCCAGTACTTTTGCGCCACCCGTTACTACCGTACAGAAAGGAAACTCTCCGCCCCGCCCCGCAATTAATTACCTCACCGCGCCCCGTGAGTTCGTAGGTCAGTTCGTATGCTCATTCAATAGCCTTAGACTTCACGCACACAGTTGCGCGTGTGTAAAAACATCACTGTGTAGCGTCTGTGTAATAGGTAGTTGAAACGCGGCGTTTGTATGGAGTGCCCGGGGTGTGCCGATAGACCCACATCAGGGGCCGTACCGGCTAACGCATCGAACTTCGATAAGTCTGTCGAGCTTCAACTTAAAACAGATAATTCGAAGTAAGAAATTTCGTATTGTACTATTTGCCGAAGTTATTTAGAAAATATCGATGTTCTTGTGACATCATGAATAGGGGTTCGCCATTTTGGCCTGATTGAGGCTCGATTTATCTGTTTTAATTTGAAGCCGGTCAGACTTATCGAAGTTCGATGCGTTAGCCGGTACGGCCCCAGTACTGCTTACAATATTTAAATAATGAATTACTTTTTTTTATCTGTCTGTCACTTAAGCATGACGATCCAAATATTAATATAGACATTGGTATGTTATTGCTAGCATTTCAATCAGCGTCCGAGCTAGGGTCATGAGCGCCCTTGGCAAGATTTGAATTTTGCATACCAAGACTTATAGACTTATTTTCTACCTATGGGTTGGGTTAGCAAAGTGCGCCTCCCTGAGGGTTTGCGCTCCTGGCAGCCGCCCCCTTGTCAGCCCGTAGCTAAGATGCTGATTGCAATTTCGATAAAACCCACTCGAAGTGGACATCGACACAACTTACTCTAGTGTCGTTTTCCAGTGGTGCCAACTGAAGCAGCGCAAGGAGAATCTCCTGAAGCTGTTAGAGAACATGCGTGAATACCAACTGGACAAAGTGATGCAAAATCCCGACGCGCCCATCCCGGAGAACATGAGGCTTATCCGGGACGAGGATATTGAAAGGTGAGATTACTACTGCCCAAGTTATTTTTCATTTGATCTATTTATATCATTATTCGTGATTACTTATCAATTTGCGCAGGTATTGTTCCGATTTTTAGCCCTTGTTCCTTGGACATAACTATGGCCAGATAACTGGTTATCTGTGAAGATTTCTTTCCTCCAGTATAACTAGTTTTAACATTAACTTGCACACTATTTGTTTAATGTAATGTACTGTACCTGTATCTCGTATTCTTTGTAACGTGTTCATTTATTGTATATTTCTTTCTTTTCTTAACCCTACTGTATGTGTGTTGTTAATAAATGTTTTTCTTCTTCTTCTTCTAGTTATCGCTTAGGAAAAGATTTTCCTCGCAACCCACTAAATAATTATCTGTAAGAAAAAATCTATTCCTAAGAGATAACGAGTTATACTGGAGGAAAAAATTCTTCACAGATTACCAGTCATCTGGCTATGGTTAATGGTTATCTCCAAGGAACAAGGGATTTTAGGTGGGGATATAGGGATAGTTTTATTGATATAGTATGAAACCCAGTGAAAGAATTTTTGAAATTCGTTTTGAAATGCCTAAGTTATAAGGGTTTTAAAGAAATGTCAAGCGCACTGAATTATGTGCATTATTACGTACTACGTAAGGTTCACTGTATTGTTATATTATGTATAAATGACGTTATAATTTATTTACCCCAAAAGTATTCTAGTATTCCATAAAACTTCTCTGGTTTAAGAGATTAATGAAAATTTCTTCACAGTTATTCATGTGATATCATAAATACTACTGGATATTAATTTCGTATACAATTTTTAACTCTCCGAAGTAACATAATATTGTTAAGAAGTACTTTATTTCAACAATTTCCATTTTTCTACCAGACTAAAGAACGTACAGACATCGGAAGAACTACGCGACGTGCACACGCACTTCCTTCTGTACTACTCCAACGATCTGCCCGAGATGCAGAAGCTGCAGAGAGCCAAGGAGAAAAAGAAAGAACTAGAAGAGAAAAAGTGAGTGTACACGCTGAAATCTTAATTATTGTTTTCCCGCAGTGGGGTGGTTCTATTCTACTCATGATTACAAGCAGCGAACTAAAGCTATGGAATAAGCATTCCGCTCAAAAATGGCACCACACGAAAAGTACAACTAAGTGGATAGAGCTAAAAATGCTGGCATTTTATTATGCAGCACAAAGTGTCTGAATACTGGTTGCTTATTAGCGACTATAATTTGTATACTTATAGATCTTTTCTGTACATAAACGAAAAAATAATATACGTTATTTCTGCATCTTTTTACTGCCTTCTTTGCATCTTTTACACCATTTGACTATAAAGGACGTCATTTGTAATAAACTCTCCCTTTCTATATTTTCTCTACAATATAAACTGCAATTTATTGAAAAGAACACTAACGTCAGTCACCGGGTGCATGACTGGTCTGACTGAAGCTGAGCGGGTTGTACTTTTTCGGCTCCGTGGTATCATTTTTTAAGCAATATTTGTTTGCAATTACACTTCCATAGTTTTAGTTCGCTGATTACAAGCAACTTATTGTTTTCCCGCAGTGGAGTGGTTCTATTCTACTTATGATTACAAGCAACTTTTATAGAGCCAACACTGTTATCGCGAAAAAAAATCAGCTGTTCCATACGTTAAAGTCGAGTAGGTTCTGCGCTTTTGTATGGAACAGCTGATTTTTTTTCGCGATATCAGCTCAATAATAAAAGTTGCTTGTAATCATGAGTGGAACCACTCCACTACGGGAAAACAATCATTGAAATTTCACGCTGTATATTTTTTAAAGTCAGCGCACTACACCCTGAATCCTCATCACTAAGGAACTGGCTATCTTGGCGTCTGACTTAAGTAAGATGGTGGTAGCTAGGGCGGACTTGAAATAAGACCTACCACCAACCAAACCGAGTACAAATTGTACCCCCTCCTCAGAATCGAACCCGGGACCCCTGAGTCTTACACGTGTGGGCAGATCACTAGATCACAGGCGGCGGATAACATTTCCTGCGTTTGAGATTTACGGCGTGAGGACTAGGATAATCAATTATATAGGAACTAAATAACAAATATTTTTTTAGATTTTGTATTGTCATGTCGATTGGGCTACTGAGGTTATGTTACGAATAGAGATCGGTAAAAATCGACAACTGTAAATACGGATAAGGTACGGTTGTAGCTCTCTAAGCTTTGTCAGAATAACGGCGTTCTCTGCTGGTCCATAACAGTATCGAGTAGTGTGCTGTTTTTCCCTATGTTTTTAGGGTTCCGTACCCAAAGGGCAAAAACGGCACCCTATTACTAAGACTCCGCTGTCCGTCTGTCTGTCTTTCTTTCACCAGGCTGTATCTCATGAACCGTGATAGCTAGACAGTTGAAATCTTCACAGATGATGTATTTCTGTTGCCGCTATAACAACAATTTTGTTGACACTATATTAACAAATACTAAAACAGAATAAAATAAATGTTTAAGGGAGGCTCCCGTACAAAAAACGTGATATTTTTTTGCCGTTTTTTGGTACGGAACCCTTCGTGAGCGAGTCCGACTCGCATTTGGCCGGTTTTTTATAGTTAATAGGTTTGCTCTTGACCCCAGTCTAGCCGAAAAGCAAAGACAGGGTCTATAATGGAGCGAGCTTGCCCAGAAGGTGCTTATTCACTCTAGCCTTGAATAGAGTCAGGTTGTATGCGCTCGGAAACAGACGCCGCCGGCAGAGAATTCCATTCCATAGCTGTGCGCATTTTGAACTAGGATAATAAATTATATAGGAACTAAAATTATTAAGACACTAACAAATATATTTTTAGACTTTGTATTGTCATGTCAATTGGGCTATTGAGGTTATGTTACTAAGAACGATAGAGATCGGTAAAAAATCTACAACTGTAAATACGGATAAGGTACGGTTGTAGCTCTAAGCTTTGTCAAAATAACGGCGTTCTCTGCTGGTCCATAACAGTAGTGTGCTGATTTTCCCTATGTTTTTTTTTGCTCTTTACGACTTAAGTTTATTATGACAAAAAACCAATTAAGTATTCTCTCTAAAAACTGTACTTATTTTTTGAGATCAATGAAAATGGTTTCATTCATCAATTTATTTAGTATCATTGGTTAATTGTTTTTAGTTATTTATGCAACTGTACTATAATGAGGGGTATTTTCCTCGTGTTATACTATTATCACATGAGTGTTTTAATACCTAATTATGTACAGTTGCATACAAGACTTAATCTTATGTATCCTCTATAAAGGGTTTTGACACGGTGGTTTATTGGCAACATTGGAAACAACCAGTGTCGTGGTACTCGTAATGTCTTGAGGGCTTGTCGCGCTCCTCCTACTCCTCGTCATAAAATAATCCGAACGAGTGTTATAATATTGTACTGAACTTCATAATGTAACTCTTCCCGTGTGGGCGCGGGAAGGAGCGCGACATGCTCTCGCTCGGATATTACGACTACTACGACACTGGTTATTATAATGTTGGCAGTAAGCTAACTGTTTCAGAACCTTTTATAAAGTATGGGTGTAGATAAAATTCATATAAATGTGAGGTGGCCGGATGAAGCCGGACAACAATGGAAAATCTAATGTGTCTCATTTTGTCTGGTTTGACGGGTTAATGTCTTATTCTGGATCAATGCTTGCTCAGGAGGCTAGCTCGCGAAGAGGCCGAGAAGAACGGCGAAGACCCGGAGGAAGCGGCGGCCGTAGTGGAGGCGCGGGCCTCCGAGGAGGACGACCAGCCGCAGACTGAAGTGAAGTACGCCGTACGGTCCGGGCCCTACGAGCTATGTAGGAAGGCCGGCATCGGTGAGTAGACAACGTTAAGATTAAAGGTCTCTGCTCACTACACCGTACCATACCATGACCGTGCTAAGAACGTATCAGGCAAAAAAATATTCTTTGTATTGAAAATGAGTATGACACTATTCCCACTAGAGTCTAGTGGGAATAGTGTCATACTAATTTTGTGACTAGACCGTTTCGTCACCGGCCGTGCACGGAGCGTCAACAATGAGGATCAGTAACGATTTTTGTTTAGTTGCTTATCAGAAAGCTTATACCACCAGATGATTAACTGTGAAGAAATTTTTACGATATCTCTTAAACCTTAGAAGATATACGAGCTAAAACGTGCTAAACACTGTTATTTTGGGGGGTCCTTATGACGTCATCGAAACGTACGCGAACCTTATGTCGTACGTGATAAAGTACATATTGCATTGAGCTTGGCATTTCCTTCAAAACCGTTATAACTCAACAATTTCTAAACGGATTTCAAAAAAATCTTTCACTAAGTTTCATAGCTATGAATATGTTTTTATATTATACCAATAAAACTATAGGATTCAAACCTGTTACTCATCCTCATTGTCGGCGAGAATATTTTGCCGATGCTGTGCTGACACGTTCTGTGTATGACGCGCGACGTTGCAGAGCCGATGAGTATACGGGTTGTTACCGCGTATTATGACCGTTATAAAAGCAAAATGAAACGGATTCCTATCGGTTTTGGATGTTGCATACGGGCACCATACGGGTTGCATACGGGATGTATACGGACACAGAACGCCGTCGATCCGTTTCAGTGGATATAGTATTGCTTTTTAGTGAGCGTATCGTGTTGCTTTTCGTATCCGATACATTCCTAGGACGGTCACGGTATGGCACGGTGTAGTGGGTAGCGACCTTTACATTGAATATTATTAATTTCTCCTCAATATGTTTTGTTTCGGTGTTTTCTACTGTCGATATTTAAAAGTATTTTCTGAAAACAAGAAGTGTATTAAAATGTGTTTGCTAGGTCTATTTAATATTATGTTTTTTCCCTTATTAGCTTAATTATAGTTTATAGCTATTTAATGGCTCTTTTACATGAGTTGTTTGCATGTAAATGCGTACTTTTGTCAAACGTATAAGCGTAGCTATAAACGATTCTATATTGCTAGTTTGGTTTGAGCGTTTGTAAGCTCGTATAAATTTAAACAGGCGCTCAGGAAAATAATGGAAAAACACGGTTTAATTTGGATATAATTATGTAAAAAACTGTTTTAATTCTATGTACTTAAAGTCAGCGCCGAAATAATCTGAGCATTTAAAGCTACCAAAATAGTCAATTGACAAAAATCAACCTTATCTCAAGACGTTAAGGTGCACTTTCGTTTGTTGACAGAACAAACGAAAGTGTACCTTAATTTCTTGAGATAAGGTTGATTTTTGTCAAATGATTAGCTATTTTGGTAGGTTTGAATGCTCAGAACAATTTGGCGCTAACTGTAACTATAAGTAAAGTCTGTCCATCCTTACTTGTCTTATATGGTAAACAATCTTCACCCAACTCTTTATTGAAATAATCATTTATAAAATAAAACAAATGGTTTTTCACACATAGATTACTAAATAAATTGTTAATAAATTAACAATAATTTCATAAACTTACTAACATATTTTTAAATAACGATTTAAGTTTAAAAGACGTATGACAACTGTCAAAAACTGTTTACTAAATAAGACAAGTAAGGATGAACAGACTTTACGCGCATACATCTCCGATGTAAATATCTGCAGAAGAGTTACTAGAGTCCTAATTAAAAGATTGTACAATGCTATTAAATTTACAATAGACAATGACCCGCTGCAACTTCACTCGAGAATGTATGGGAAAGAGAATAATTTAGACGGCTCTCACACTGGCTCGGATTTACGTTGTATGCAAGTACATCAATTAGTATACATAGAAAACCGCCTCGTATAACACACTGAAAAGGCGATTCCGCCAGTAGGTGCGGAAACCGCGGGGTACAATTACACACTGAGCTCCATAGTATCGTGCCGGTTTTTGTACGTAAGCGCGAGGACGTCATATAACGCCGACCGACGCAGAGGCGCGGAGAAAACTGCTCGCGAATTCGCTGCTCCGTCGCCGCGCGCGGAATCCGCCGCTCCGCGAGGCAGTGTGAGAATCGCCTGATTAAAATACATTGTTTTGTACCGCAAGTGCTCTGAATTTAGTCACTTCAGTTGTATTGTAGTGGTGATGTAAGTGATGCTTGCGCAGAGACACTGGTGAAGAACTTCGGTCTGAGCCCGGAGCAGTTCGCGGAGAACGTGCGCGACAACTACCAGCGCCACGAGGTGGACCAGCAGCCCGTGCCGCCGCTCGAGGCCGCCGCGCCATACGTGAGTGTACCATACAGGGGATCACTAAACTTTGCCACATGCAGGGAAAGTACAGTAAACGGCGCCTCAGACTGAACATGTTGACCTTGAGACCGCCTTTATGCCGTACGTAATAAGAGTTGTTTTCGTAGTTCAGTTGAACTACGAGAACAGCTCTTATTACGTACGTAAACAGTTGTTTAACTTACCGTGCTGCCGTGCGTACCTTTTAAAGCATGCTGAACACGGCCGAATGATCTACGCATTGAAAAATCAGCCCTAAATATTAAAATAGAATTAATAGAAAATTTTACTGAAAGAGGACTTTATTTTGATTTAAAAAAAATTGGAACTGCATTAAAATACATATAAAAAAGCGCAGGCGATACAACATAATAAGTAATAATTTAAATGTTGAATTTCATGGTGTTTCTTTTGTTTAAGATGCTGTGTTATACTTATTTAAGAATCAATAATCATAATGAGAACCTTTTCGATCGGTATTTTAGGATACCTCCTAAACATAAAATATTGTATTTTTTCATTTTTGGTAGGTTCATTCTTAGTTAAAGCAGGCGATTTTTCAAAAATCTTTGATTGATCCTTTTTTCCTTTGAAAATGTTATTCACTTCTCAAGCTTACGCGCTCACAAGACGTGAAATAAAACACTTTTTAACGGATACTAGCACGGTTTTCTTGAAAGTACTTTGTTATTTAGTTGGTATTTGGTTTGATTTTTGATTTTCCCGACGTTTCGGCACCATTGCAGCTGCCGTGGTCAAACCAAATACCAACTAAATAACAATGTAATGTCAGTTTATTAACCTCCTCGAACATGAAATAAAATAAAATATTTATTTTTACGATCTTCTACGGTTGCGAGTTTCTTCTAACTGGCTACATTTCTTCCTTTAGACTGGCAGTATAGGTTCAGCGGCGGAAGTGCTACGCCGGGCGGTTTATATGTGCGGAGTGCAAATAGCGCGCGAGCCTTTACTGCGAGCGACGCTCAGAGACGCGCTGCGAGAGCGAGCCACGCTCACCGTGCGGCCTACGCCGCGCGGTTTGAAGGAGATAGATGAGAACCATCCTTGCTACGGGTTAGTCTTAATGTCATGACAGGTGACAGATTCTCACGTTTAAATAAGGTCTTGGCCCCTATTTCACCAAATTGACATTTGTCAGCGTCATATGTCTGCAAGTTTTAGTCTTTTTTACTTTAATAAGGGACAATTATGTTGTGAAACAGTGGATAGTTTTTACAAGTCGACAATTGTCACGCAAACTTGACTCAGCTCCAATCACATGATTCTCATGACAAAAATCACTGACAAATCTACAAATATGTCGACTTGTAAAAAATATCCCTGTTTCACAACATACTTGTCCCAAATTAAAGTAACGACAATTGTAAAATTAACCGACATAATGTCACTGATAAATGTCGACTTGATGAAATAGGGCCCTGGTTGATGAATTGCTTGCCTGGTTATTCATAGCTGTATATAGTTGACGACCACGTGATGTAATTAGCCTAGATCCCCAGAAAACATGTTTTGCGTTCCAATCACCCTCGCAAATGTATCTATTACCCAGTGTTCTGAAGTAAGCTATAAAATCGTTTGAGGTAGTAATGTGCCTCGGTGGGCAATATATTGCAAATAATGTTGTTTCTGTTTTGTTATCTTGGATTCTGACTGAGGTGGCCTGTATCTTTTCAGTTTGGTATTCTTCAAGATAGTGTTTGATGTTATCCTTTATAATAATAGCAGTTCCATCATGAGAGTTACCAGAGCGGTGGTTTGTTCTGTACACTGTAGTTCTGCAAGCTAAAATTAGTTTTTAGGGTAAAACGCGTTTCTGAGATTAAGGCGATATCTACTACAGCAATATCGAGATTCTTGAAAGATTTCAGAGCACAACATTGAGAGCGATGTTAAACATACCATACTATGTGAGCAACAAATATATGTATACATGAGGATCTAAACATCAATACAGTCAAACAGGAGATTGCTAAACATAGTAAAACTTATCAAACTCGAATATCAACTCACGTCAATGAGCTGGCCTCTATACTACAGGGTACAGAAAGTGTGCCACACAACAGATTAAAGCGGCATGATGTCCCTACGCTAGTTGCGAGATTCGATTAAAGAACGAATAAGGAGTTCTTTGTGCTAGTACTGACATAACCGGAGTTTTCTGCCAACTGATTGGCTTATTGTGTCAACACAGATCGCTAAGTTGCAGATATACACAAAAAAAATTAGAAAAAACTTCATTCAATATAATTTTTTTCCGATAGTATGAAATATTTGAAGAAGAAGCCAGTGCGCGACTTGACTGGCGACCAGTACTTGAAGCTCACGATGGCCGCTGAAGACAAACTGCTAGAAATCAACATCAGCGAGCAGATTGAGGGCAACACCAGCTCCAATTACCTGGAAGAGCTGAAACAACTATACCAGAAGGTAATAGAAAAAATATAATATTTTATGATATTACAGGATGTTACTAAAAATCCCGTAATATGATAATAGGGACCATCAAACTGAACAACTTTTACTGTCGAACCAAATCTGAAATCGCGAAAAAAAAATTCTGCTGTTTCATACAAAATAGCAAAATGTATGAAACAGCTGATTTCAGAGTTGGTCCCATAGTAAAAGTTGATAAGTTTGAAGGTTCCTATCTACCATATTCGGCATTACGGGTTTTTTGTAACTCGTTGCATAAACTTCTTTAAGTATTCCTATAGCTTTAATAAATGGTCCTTCGAGCCGGATGTTCCGTATTTATTTGGTGAATAAAATTTACCTATACCTAGTAAAAAACGTGGGTCTATTTTACAAACAACTCAGTACACAGAAATAATACCTTTCTATACATATAATGTCGGTTCCATACGCTCGCCCAAGCCCCGGTCAATGTATACTGATTGATCTCTTTGACACATTTGTTAGAAACCGGTAATGTACGCCATCGCTCGTCTTTACTCTGCGAGCGTTGCTGGCACTAAGGGCGACTTGCACAATATTTTAAATATTATTTAAGTACCATTTAAACACGATTTCGTAAAAAAATGTATTTAAGTGGTACTTAAACAATATTTAAAATATGGTGCAAGTCGTGGTAAAGATGTTTATTTTGTCAATAACAGGACGAGTTCGCAGCGACAGTCCAGGCTTGGAACGAGCTACGGACGGAAGCGGTCACCATAGCCCTCACCAAGATAGTGATGCCGGAGCTGAGGAGAGAACTGCACTCGGTACTCCTGCAGGAGTCCAAGGAGTATGTGCTCAAGTAAGTATTGAATACACTCGTAACAAACATTTGACGACTCCTCGACGATGGGGGAGAAAAACAGTCCTCGACGAGTTCAATTTTACGCATCATAACACATTTTGATTACGCAAAATGACGCATACGCAAAATGACACATACGCGAAGTGACACATACGCGAAATGACACATACGCAAAACGACACATACGCGAATTGACACACACGCGAAATAACCTGAATTAAAGACGTAAAATTGAGTTGTCTTCGAAATATTTTTTCTAGGTTTGATAAGGTAGTAAGATATATTCCAGCCCCCGAATTATGATGTAACTTTATTGCTAACAATTATCGATTCAAATTGATTGAAACCGTTTGAAATTAATGAAACTTGTCAGTTTCAGTTAAGGTATGATTCCGATGTCTGCAGCACTGCTGCGCGACACTGCTGCCGAGCTCGGAATGTAGTCTCATATAAACCTACTTATAGAGAATGTATGGGGACCAGTGGTGTTGCGGCAGCAGTGCCGCGCAGCACTGCTGCGCAGCAGTGTCGCGCAGCAGTGTTGCGCAGCAGTGTCGCGACGCTTCTCCGCTCACTTCAAATTGAGCCTTTCAAACGTAACATTACGATTCAATTTGGAGCACACAGCACTGCTGCGCAGCAGTGCTGCCGACATCGGAATCATACCACATGAGTAGATAAACGGAACAGAGTACAAGCTCTCACAACTACCGATTCTCAAAGGGTTGACACCTGTCGCAAGTTAAAAATAGGTAGTAGGGAGAAAAATAAAATAAGGCAAGTCCATAATAAAATGTGTATTTGAACGAAACGAACGAAAATGAATACTTACTGCACTTGGATTTTTCCGTACGAAAAAAAAGAAATATCCTTTTTTCCCCGAATTATTCATACACACACGGTGCAGGAGTTGGGCATATTTAATTTATTAAGCACTACTGTATATAAAATTCGTTTTATTTTACACACTGAAAAATGGTAGAATCTAATAATTAATTTTTCAATAAAATAGTTGTCACGACTCGTATTTTTTCTTCGAGTCAGTAATTTGACAAATCAAACTGTCATTGTTCACATTAGTGTATTCTCTAAGAAAAAATTGAACGTGGTATAGCACTTAGCGGCCCTGTCGGTTATACCGCAACTGAGCCGGTGCAAACCAGTTTTTACCCCGGCGGCGTGCCTGTTACACTGTCGGTGAGATGTCACGCACACATCGCCGCGCTATGTATGAGTGAAGCTACAGCGGACCGTTTGTAGGCAGCTTGGACTCTATTCAGTTTACGTTTTTTTACTCATGTGATCATACCTTTAAACAGAGTACCCTGTTAGAGTCTGTCTAAAAAGTCTGTTTGCATGGGTAATTTCAAAGGTAATTTTATTATCCACCTAAAGGTCTGGGCACACCGGCTGCGTAGACACGCGCGTAGTTACGCAGGTAACCCACCCAACCTGTCTCTTGCGTACCCAGCCGCTGCGGCTGCCATCTTTGCGACTCTAGTGCGCGATGTCAGACGAAGATTCAGTAAATGGACTAATTTTTTCGCACTAATTCAATTCGTTTTTCTTTAATATCGTTATTCATTATTTAAAAACAAAATAAAACACCACTTACTACCGGTAGTACCGGTACTATTTGTAAACAAATACAACTGAATGCGCGAATGACGCGCAGCAAAGATACGTGCGTGTTCGAATTTGTTCGGTGTGACGTCCAATAGGGAATGCCAGTGACTATAACGTCATCAATGCGTTCCGGTCTGCGTAGGTACGCAGCCTGTTTGTCTCATGGGAGCTGCGGTCTACGTGCACGCGTACGTTACGCAAGCAGTGTGCCATGTCTCATAAAGTTTCAGACATAACAACGTCATGGTACGTCTACGCGTACGTGCACGCTTACGCTTACGCATCCGGTGTGTATCGCTTCTAAATCCCCAACCTCCCCACCAATACCCATCTAAATAAATAAATATTTTTATAATTAGAATTTTGAAAGCACCAACAGGGTTACCAGTATAAGTTTTTATAAATAATTTAATAATTTCTCATGTAAACAGACTTTTTAGACAGACTCTAGTACCTGAAATTGTTAAATTTCATTGATTTACAGTTTCAATTGTTTTCAATCAAGAATTGTTAGCAACAAAGTTACGTAATCAAGGGGCTGATCTCTATCTAGAATCATATATTTGCCTAGTACTTTGTAATGATAAAATGATTTTTAATTAAAGGTATTTGTTTAGATGTTGCCGCCGGCGTTTGTACGACTGGCTCAAAGTGGCGCCGTACGAATCAAGAATCTCCGATGAAGACGATGACGAATGGGACACTGCTAATGGTAAGTGACATGTTTTACAGAGTAGTTGAAAATAGTAGTAAACGTGGATACTATTTAAAGTCGCATTACTAATTTCCCAGCGAAAATGATATAGATTAGATAAATATTCTGAATCATGAGTTTTGCGGAAAAAAACAGTAATATAATTTAGTATTTCATAGTAACAGTAGTATAGTAGAAAACATTTTTATAATGCTGTGCACACATTAAGTGCAAACCGTACACATCAACCTTTGGTCATATTATAAAATTTCATAATAGTATTAATTACGAGTAGTAGCTGTAGTAGTAATATTTGTCTTTTAGTATTGGGGAGAACAGGCGAAGATGCTATGTATTTTTGATAGTTAACATACAGTAAATATCTAAGTAAAGTTTTCTTATCAGTTCGTTTTAAGAACTTTTAACATCAAAAATTATATTCACTTCTCAAGCTTACGCGCTCACTAGACATGAAATAAATCAATTTTTAACTAGCGCGGTTTTATCTGTTTGAATCTGTGACAAACAACACCTGACGGCTGAGCTTCAGCACGTCAAACAAGTACTGCGTAGCAACAAGTTGCAAGTACCACGCCTTCGTCACAGAAAACGCGCCAAACCAGCCACAGTAGGGCGTCAACCTGCCATCCTACTGTACTTAAAGGGTGTCACTGACAAGATTGGAAACATTCTGAAGCGAGCGTCAATCAAAACTTACTTCAAGCCGCCGACGAAGATCAACCAATTCTTACGACCTGTCAAGTGTAATATCCCCTTCAAGCCGCAGGCGTCTACAAACTAGATTGTGACTGGGCTCTCCTACATCGGGCAAACAAGAGAAGTATAGGGACCCGTGTTAAAGAGCATGTAGCTGACATGAAACATAGGCGCGATAACAAGTCTGCAGTGTGTGATCACGCCTTTGAGGGGCCCAACCATTACATTAGATTTGACAAACCCCAAATCCTTGCTAGGGAACGTAGATTTATTCCTAGAAAGCTCCGCGAGGCTATCGAAATAAATAAATATCCTAATTTCAATAGAGACGATAGTTGGAAAATGCCACCAGCTTGGGACCCCATCATTCACAAGCTAAAGCCCCAAACACACACAGCAAGATCAAATGATACGGTTAGTTCCTTTTGCAAATAAATTAATAAATATAAAAGACGGAGGTCGGCTTTCCTGGTGGTAGTTTCAGTATATTCTCTCTTTTTAGCATTAATTAAATCATAAAATTAAATTTTAAATTAACTTAAACCAATTAATTTTTTTGGTTAAATATTAATTTCTGAACGTCTTCAAAAATTCATAGCTTGAGGGTAGGCTAACGAGCAGCTTCAGTCCCCCGTGACCACGGCAGCTGCAAAGGTGCCGAAACGTCGGGAAAACCAAAAATCAAACCAAATACCAACTATACCAAAGTACTTTCAATAAAACCGCGCTAGTATCCGTTAAAATTGTTTTATTTCATCAAAAGGTATGATTGGTTATAAAGATAAAATTTCCATTTACCATCCTACTTTAAAATACCCTGGATGACATTATTTTTATTTTGACTCAAAACATAATAAACAAATTAAAAAGTTATAAAAGTGACCAAAGGTTTTCAATATCTGAAAATGTCACTATCAGGGTCAGTTTGTCAATTTGACAGTGACGTTTCTTTATTTACATTTTTGCTGGGAAATTAGTAATGCGACTTTAGTGTTTCGAATTCTCATTGTAAAAACTACTGAACCGATTTCTATACTGACTAAGATTCTGTATGTGAAACAATTATACGTTGAGCTACGCGCGGCTTCGTTCAGGATCCGGAGTTAAAAATACGTTGGTTCTTTATGCAGAACATAGAGACGCCTAACATAGCTTGGACTCCGGACACGGCACGGCCCAGATATGTGGCGATAGACCTTAAGGTATGATTCCGATCTTGGCAGCAAGCAGCAGTGCTGCCGCAGCAGTGCGCTCGAAATTAAACCGTAATGTTAATGAAAGGCGGCTCAATTTGAAGTGGGCGGAAAAGTGTCGCGACCGCATAGCTATGCGATCGCGACACTTCTCCGCTCACTTCAAATTGAGCCTTTCAAACATGACATTACGGTTCAATTTAGATCGCATTGCTGCGGCAGCACTGCTGCTTGCTGTCGAGATCGGAATCATACCTTAAATGTGAAAACGTATTGAAGAAACAAAAACAAGTTGATTGGCATTTATAATAAAAAGTAATTCCTTAGGTCTCCGTGTAATGTCAATCGCGTACGTACCAGAGCGCACGCACTCCGCATTCGCGTGCGTAGTGGCGGGCGCGGGCGAGGTTGTAGACCACCTGCGTCTACCGCATTTACTATACAGACGGAACGCGTGGGACGCGATGGAACGGACGAATAAGGAGGCGGATATGACCGCGCTCAGAAGGTACGTATGTCACTTGTATTGTATTGTAGTCATGTTGGAAAATAGTGGAAAACGCGGGGTTGGATTGACAAGAAATGGTTATGTTTAAGTTCACGCAGTAGCATTATTTGGTTACGTTCTAATAAGTCTGAAAAATTGGGGAATAATATCATCAAGACATAAGCTATAAAAAAATAAACGTCGGGGGACCGCTAAGTTGATGGATTTACATCTAAACTCGTCACTCGTCTAGCGACACCTAACGGTCCTCCGACGTCCATTTTTTTAAATAGTTTTTATAGATTTTAAATTTAAGTTTTATTTTAAGCTTTATTTTCAGTTTAAAAAACTGAATTTTTGGCGGCCATATTTTTACCGCCATTTTGTTTTTTATTGCAACTAAATTTTCCTAGGGTGTACATTATTTTAGTCAAAGCACCACCTCTATATCGTTTACCGTTTCGGCAGGCAGTTGACCATCTCCATAAATGGCTGGATGGATTTCCATCAAACGTAGCTAAAAACCATCTCGATTAATTTAGCTTTCAATTTAAAAAAAACCGCATTGAAATCACTTGATTCGTTTAGGCAATACGATGATACGCAGACAGACAGACATAGGCTTCAAACTTATTATAACACCCCTCATTGCACTGCGTCGGGGGTCAAAAGTTGGGAACAAAAATAGTTTAGATAATATATTCCCATTATTCAATCTGGAGGCCTACCGGCTAACTTTTCGAACTTCGGCGGGTCTGCCGGGCTCCAAATTAAAACAAATAAATCGAAATAAGGGATTTTGTATTGTTTTATTTTATTTGTCAAAGTTCGAAGCGTTATACGGCCCCTGACGTAGAATGGAAGATGATACAAAAATTCCCAACATCCAACCTGGGGTTGATAGCTAGGTTGGAAGATGGGAATAAGGATTTGTTCCGGATTCGTCATGTGCTTGACTCGTCGTATTCTATATTCGGCGAATTCCAGATTCGCCGATTTCCTGATCTGTCGTAATACTTCGTCGTCGTAAATTCGTCATGTGCTTGACTCGTCGTTTTCTAGATTCGACGAATTCCAGATTCGCCGATTTCCTGATCTGTCGTAATACTTACAATTGATAACGGTGGCGCTTTACCATTTCTGAATTTAAAATTGCTTGCACGGCGCGCCATCACGATGCGCGTGGTGGATCAGAAATGGTCTCACAATAACATAAACTACTTAAATGGACAAATTATCATTAAAGTAAGTGTCAATTTTGTATTAGTTTTTTTCATTAAGAACATACTTCATGTAAAAATAATATTTGAACTAAAATATAACGTATATTATGCTGTTGTTGTACCTTATAAGGTAATTTAATTATAATTAAATAAATATTTAAATAAGTAAATAAGAAATATGTCATCGACGGTATTCCGACGAATCTGGAATACGTCGAATCTGGAATATGGTGAATCTGGAATACGACGAGTCAGGAACACGACGAATCCGGAACAAATCGGAATAAGCGTTATGTACGTGTTTAGATTCATATTGCGCAAGAAGCCCCACGTAATAGTGATCGGGGGCGAGTCGCGCGAGGCGCTGTCCATCAAGGTGGACGTGTCGGAGTGCGTGCAGCAGCTGGTGGAGACCGACCAGTTCCCGCGCATCCCCATCGAGATCGCCGACAACCACATCAGCAAGATATACAGCAACAGCATACGGGGACGGGTAACTATATGTTCATATACACACATCAACTTTGTCTAGGGATACAGGTGTTATTTTCATACAAACAAGGTAACTTTGATGCCTTGGTTTTCTGCCAGGGATGTTCCGTGCTGTAATCTGATGATGGCTATCCATCCAGGGACTGAATGGAGTAGATTCAGATCGCTATACACACCCAACTGATCTGATCAGCATTCTAAAAGATTAATGGGTCAGAGTTATCAGTGTGAGGATTTCCATACATTTTCATGCTATTTTCGCGGTTTTTTTAAACATGTCCATTACGTTTTTAGAATGCTGGTCAGATCAGTTGGGCGTCTATAGCGATCTGAATCTCCTCCATTTACTCCCTGGATAGCCGTCATCAAATCACAGCACAGTACATCCCTGGCAAGAGACCAAGGCTTCAAAGTTACCTCGTTTGTATGAAAATAACACCTGGTATCCCTAGACAAAGTTGATGTGTGTACAACGTGTTAATGAATGGACCAAAAATGGAAAAACTGTTTCTTTGGACCATCGAACTGAACAACTTTTTTTTTACAACTTTTGTTTACTATAGGACCAATTCTGAAATCGCGACAAAAAATCAGCTGTTTCATACAAATAATAACGAAAATATCACACACATTTTGCCGCTAACTGCCGCTCTCTCGCTCGCACATTCAATGTTTTCTCAAGATTTCTTAAATCTGAGTGCGTAATTGTAAATGTATTGTATGTGTCTCGGCCACTTTCCGCAATCTAAGATTACGGACATTTTTAAATATATTTCAGTTTTTTGTTGCTAAAGTTCAAAAAGTTGTCGTTTGTAACAGTTATTTGAACTGGCAATAACGATAACTTTTTGTGCTTCAGAAACTCGAAACTGAAATATATGTTGAAATTTCCGTAATTTTATATTGCGAAAAGTAACCGAGATACATTTTTGAATTACGCACGCAAGATTTAAGAAATTAAATGTGCGAGCGAGAGAGCGTCAGTTAGCGCCAAAATGTGTACGGACTCTTAATAAAAGCTGTTCAGTTTGATGGTTCAAAAAAAAAAACGGTTTTCTCATTTTTGGTTCATTAATTAACACCCTGGATAAATTTTAGACTGCAGATAGAATCGCTTTTTAGTGATAAGGCCACCAATTGTGTCTCCTTTGTATTTTTAATTACTTTTCGTTCTTTTGTATGTACAATAAAAATAAACAATAAAAATGTCGTCTCGTCAAATATCCCTTGCAATACTCATACATTAAAATAGTGACATAATGCCTCTTCTTGTCGCTCTGACAGTGATATATTAAAAACTCAACACTCTAGTTTATATAACATTTAGTCCAAAACGACTTTATTAGTGTTTATTAACCTTAAATCTGTTTAATAAAAATGTTTGTTTCAGAATGACTTCCGAGAGTACCCAGATATACTGCGTCAAGCGGTTTGCCAGGGTCGGCTTCTTCAAGACCCGCTCATGGAAATCTCCCAGCTCTGCGGACCAGACGAGGAAATTCTGTGCCTACGATATCACCCACTCCAAGACCAAATAGCCAAAGAGGATTTACTTGAAGGAATTGAACTAGAATTTGTGAACCGAATCAACGAAGTCGGCGTCGACATGAACGAAGCGATACTTACCGGCAGAGGAACAGAATTACTACAATACGTCTGCGGTCTAGGCCCTAGAAAAGCTCAAGCCCTCATCAAACTCTTCAAACAAACCAATCAGAAACTGGAAAACCGAACGCAGTTAGTCACAGTATGTCACATGGGCCCCA
This sequence comes from Agriphila geniculea, assembly GCA_943789525.1. Lineage (NCBI taxonomy): Eukaryota > Metazoa > Arthropoda > Insecta > Lepidoptera > Crambidae > Agriphila > Agriphila geniculea. The sequence continues at coordinate 7,419,306 of OX038879.1, read as the reverse complement.
AAGTCTTTATAAACTGTTCTGGCTTCATCAAAATAGACACGAGCAGTCTTGGAGATAGCACTGAGGCTTACATAGAAGTTTTGGACGGATCGCGTGTGCATCCAGAGACCTACGAATGGGCTAGGAAAATGGCCGTTGACGCTTTGGAGTACGAAGACGAAGACGCAAATCCCGCCGGCGCCGTTGAAGAAATATTAGAATCTCCCGAAAGACTTAAAGATTTGGACTTGGACGCTTTCGCTGAAGAATTGGAGCGGCAAGGCTTCGGGAACAAATGCATCACTTTGTATGATATTCGAGCGGAATTGAACTCTAGGTATAAAGACTTGAGGGTCTCTTATCGCTCGCCGACGCCCGAAGAGTTGTTCGACATTCTAACCAAAGAGTCTCCTGACACGTTTTATGTGGGCAAGATGGTTTTGGCGTCTGTGTTCGGCATCACGCACAGGAAGCCGCAGAGAGAGATGCTGGATCAGGCGAATCCTGTCAGGAATGACGAAACTGGATTGTGGGAGTGTCCCTTCTGTCATAAGAACGATTTTCCTGAATTATCCGAGGTAAGTTTAAAGCTCATTTCTTTTTTTATTTATATCTCAAACAATAACATTATTAATTCTAGACTGTAAAGTAGATGTTTTCACATTTTATTTAGATTATACTGCTTGTTTTATTACACATTACACACGTAATGTATGTAAGTAATGTGTAACAGTACATTTTATTCTTCATTTTGAAGTAAAACATTGTTGTAAACAACGAAATCAGGTTTTATTTGGAGTAGAAAAAACAATCGCATGATATTAGTACTATTTTTTTTTAAATATTTCAGCATAATATAAAGTTTTAAATAAATCCCCAAACCTTCACACTAGGTATGGAATCACTTCGACGCGGGCGCGTGTCCGGGCCAAGCGACCGGCGTCCGGATCCGGCTGGACAACGGGCTGTCCGGCTACATCCACATAAAGAATCTGTCGGATCGGCACGTGGCCGACCCCACGGAACGCGTCCGGATCGGACAGACGGTGCACTGCCGGATACTCAAGATCGATGTTGAGAGATTCTCTGTCGATTGCACTTCTAAATCTTCGGATCTGTTGGATAAGAATAAGGAATGGAAGTGAGGAATTAAACTTGTATTAAAGTCGAATTCTAAGGGGCTGTCTCCACGAGCGAGAGAATCGCGACGATGTTACGTATTTCCATACAACTATCGCCGCGATAACATCGCCGACCGCCGTGTGTAGGCAGACATGCAGAGAGTATAGAAATACGTGGCATGACGATAACATCGTCGGCAATTCTCTCGCTTGTGAAGACAGCCCCTAAAGTGTTACTTAATAGTTTACAATCCTGTGTCAGTTTTTAAAACATGCTGATAATAATGTACCGCTTCAGAAGTACCGAAAGAATATTCTGTTATTCCATATATTATGATTACAACACCAATTATTTTGCAATTAAGTTATTCTAAACTGTCAAATTATCTAATATATTTGTTGGATGTTTGGTTTTACGTAGTTTGAGGAAAATTGACATAAAATGAACAACTATTATACTGTTATACGGAAACACAAAGAAACTGAATTCTTTTAAGTATATTAAATTTTGTTCTAGACCTCCAAAAGATCCTTACTACGACCAAGAAGCGGAAGACAAAGACGTTCGCAAAGAAAAAGAATCGAAACAGAATAAAGAACGGATGCAGTACGTGAAGCGAGTGATCGTGCACCCCGCATTCCACAATATATCGTACGCTGAGGCAGAGAAGCTCATGGAGAATATGGCGCAGGGCGAAGTCATAGTTAGGCCTAGTAGCAAGGTAAGCGAAACTGGACTTTAATGCGTAAGCATATACGGCCTTATTAAACGAAGAGTAAGTTTACACCGGGGGTTACAAGCTCGCGCAACATAACTTGAACCAAATCATAGAAAACAAGCTTGCGCAGTAGCAATTTTCAGTACAAAAATTGTAGTGCGCAGATCACGTGGTACTAAAAATTGGGTCAAGTTATGTTGCGCGAGCTACTTCCGACACTATTGAGAATATCGAGATCGACTTAGAATCGAGTAAATGTCAAAATGGTACTATGGAAACCATGGAAACCGTTTTCAATGTACCAAAATAACTGATTTTTAGGGTTCCGTACCCAAAGGGTAAAAACCGGACCCTATTACTAAGACTCCGCTGTCTGTCTGTCACCAGACTGTATCTCATGAACCGTGATAGCTAGAAAGTTGAAATTTTCACAGATGATGTATTTCTGTTGGCGCTATAACAACAAATACTAAAAACAGAATAAAATAAATATTTAAGGGGGGCTCCCATACCACAAACGTATTTTTTGCCTTTTTTGGTACGGAACACTTCGTGCGCGAGTCCGACTCGCACTTGGCCGGTTTTTGACGTTTATTCGATCTTGATGTGAACTGGATACCGGCAATTCCCGTCGGAAGTAGGGAGGCTGGTGGCTTAGCAATATAACTTTATATTATACTTATTAACTTTATATACGTTTGACGTCTCAAAGCGAATCTGGAGCGAATTCCTAAGCAAGCATTTTGATTAAATTAGGTGTAAAGTTAATCTTCGTTAAAGGGGGATAAAGTTTAATATAGAAGAACTAAGCAAAGATGTTTTAATGTGCGATGTTCGTTACAGGGTTCCGACCATTTAACGGTAACATGGAAGGTGGCAGAAGGTATCTATCAACACATAGATGTGCGAGAAGAAGGCAAAGAAAATGCTTTCTCACTGGGTAAGTGTCAGTTGTGAAGATTTTGGTTTCCATTTATTTTGATTGAGACCCCTAAATATGTGTGTCGTTTTAGGTCGAAGTCTATGGATACAAGGCTCCGAGTTCGAAGATCTAGACGAAATCATAGCTCGATACGTAACGCCGATGGCCGGGCACGCGCGAGACCTGATCTCGTACAAGTATTACAAACCTCTGGGCGGCATGAGAGACAAAGCCGAGGAAGTTTTAAAAGAGGAGAAAGCCAAAAACCCGAATAAAATCCACTACGTAATTTCTGCAGCGAAAAATCACCCGGGAAGATTTCTTCTGTCGTATTTACCGCGGTCGAGGTGTACGCACGAGTACGTGTCTATCACGCCGGACGGTTACAAATTCAGGCAGAGGATGTTCGATTCCCTCGGAGGATTGCTCAAATGGTTCAAAGAGCATTTTAGAGATCCGCCCCCTAGCGGGACGCCCGCGCAGCGAACTCCAGCATTACGGACCCCCCACGGCGGCATGACCTCGACCATGTACCACACGCCGGCGGCTCACACGCCTTCGTTCCACACGCCCGCTCACACGCCCGGCCCCGCATACATAAACACGCCCTACACTCCATCCGCTCAAACCCCGTACATGACTCCATTCGCGACCACGCCTCGCCAGCCCGACTTCCTCACGCCCGCCGTGCCTCACGTGCAGCGGCACATGGTGAAGCCTGTTCAAATACCTGTTTATACCGAACCAGCCGACTGGCAGAAGGCGGCCGAAGATTGGGTGCGCCACAGAACGACAGCGCGGGATACACCGGCTACGCCGAGAAGTAGCGAAGGCGCTTCGACCCCTCGTCACAGGACCCCGCGCTCGACCCCCCGCCACGACGCCCGCTCGACCCCCCGCCACGACGTCCGCTCGACCCCCACCCACAGCCACCACTCGGGCCGCTCGTCGCGCGCGCACTCGGTCCGATCGACCCCGCACACGAACACTTCCCCCCGTTCTATGTCGCTCGGCGACGCCACCCCGCTCTACGACGAGAACTAGCAAGACTGACGGCTGAATATACTTGGAACTTTATTTTTGTACCGCTCGGTAGCACGACGCTACCGAAGCTAGTGTAAGTTGTGGAGCGATGGCGATCGCATCGGTTCGATCGCCTCTAGGATTGTGTCATGTGACCTTTATTTATTTTCCTCTCTGATCACATATTATTTCTGTCCTGATTCTTATCAATTCTCAATAGGTTATTACTTCTGTTTCCCTTATTTAATATGGTGATGAATTCTAAATAGGTGATAATCTATTAGCAATAATCATGTAATAGAAGAGATCGATTTATTCCTGTTACCTGAGGCCTTAGATGAGCTGTTAAACGAAAATGCAAATCAAACAGCCACAATAAAGTTATAAATCTTGCATACAAGGCCGATACTTTTGTCCGAATTCAGAATGTTATTCGGTGTCGTGGTCACAACACTACAAATAACGATACAAGATTTTTAGTATGAAGGACGGCGTATAACGTCATCAAAGTTCCACAAAGTGACTGATTTGTTTTGTTTCGCGTTAGCAGCTCATGATAAGAGACCTCTGCAATTTTCATTATAATATAAAATTCTATAATTGACATGCGAATTATTTATGTATATTAGATATTTTATTACATAAGTGACTTGCGTCAACGGTATTTGGATAGATAGTTTATTTAATATAATGGAACATTGTATTGATTATTATCTATTCTTATGAAGAATGCATGTAGCTTAACTTTACCAAGCAATTTGGTATTTTAATTACAATTTTTCATCTGACATTTGTTGTGTGCTTTACGGAAAGAAGCATGGTTTAAAGCTTGCTTAACATATTGTAATCTTCCAAATACCTACATAGTAACTTGACTAGTGAATATAGCATAATTAAGTTTACATTCAATGTGGCTGCATTTAAGTCAAAAGAGGGAAAGAAAAAGAAATGGAACAATTGTTGTGTCTCATATTCGCAAAATGATTTTCATTCAGCATTGTATATAATGAATTTCAGCATTTTGCTGTGTGCCGCTCTCCAATTATTATGAAATCACAAGCAAGTATGCCTTAGGGATGGTTAGTGAAATATCCACACTAATACCACAGCCGTTCTTATCAAACGTAATGTGAATAAAAATATGACAACCAAAATCTGTATTTAATTTTTCTTTTTTCCTCTGTGTACCAAAACTATTCGAGCGTATTTAGTTCCTAGGCCAAAAGAAAAATAGTTAGGCTGATCCTAAGCTGACCTCCAACAAGCTTTTGTCACAGTCAAACAAGTCGACAGGTATATAATGATGGGAAATTAATTACATACACAAAACAAATGCAAAATTATGACTTGGTCCCGCGGTTCTGACATTCACGCACAATATTTACAATGTTCTACAGTACGAGGCATATAACTTGAAATCGGGTGGGGCTTGCGCGAAACGCGTATTTTGGGTATGCGTAGCGGTGAGGGGCGCGGGCGGCGGGAGAGGGGCGCGCGCTACTGGTCGCTCACAAGTGCACATGCGCGAACTTATCCCCACTCCGTCGAAAAAATTTCAAGATACCTGCCTAGTACTGTACCAATAAATTATTACATACCTCTATAAAAACCTACGATTATTGACATATAAGTATGTACCTAATCAAAGATAAAACATTTAAGGCTTTAAATTCTATTGACATAATTGAAGGCTGTTCGTAGTTCAAAGTTCCCGCATTGTAATCATAATTTGAATTAACATACGACCTTTATCTCAATAATAAAGCCGAATGGTTCATAAAAAAACAAATAAAATTATATCAGAATAACAAATTACATCATTAGGAGGGATTTGTCACGCTTGTTCTAATATGACTTCCCTACAAAATCAATGTCATGCTTAGGTATCGTTAGGTAGAGCCATAGAGCTTTTCGAGGTAACAGCGGAAATTCCCTTCTTTTCTGTAGCTCCATTCCATTGGATAAAAAAACTTCTACAAAATTACCACAGAATATACAGGGATGTTACAAAACAACCCGCAATGCTGAATATGGTAGATAGGGACCATCAAACTGAACAACTCTTGCTAATGGGTGGGACCCAACTCTAAATCTCTGTTTCATCGAATAAGGTGAAGCGCTCATGGCGGAACTTGACAGACTGATCGTACTCGGTCCGGTCAGGTGTCGGATGGGTGACCGTTAAAATGGCATTACAACAGCGCTTCCGTGCTTCGGAGGGCATAAACCGTCGGTCCCGGCTGTTGTCATCTGATAACAGTCGTTAAGCCAAGTTCAAGAGGCCTTACAGGCGGCTTGATAAACTCTAACACCAGAGGTGGCCACTAATCCTCATTCGATAAGAAGAAGATCGAATAAGGTTAAATTTCAAGTACCTACCTAAATTGAACAATGAATTGCGTCCGACTACTTATCGTGATTCGTGTATTAAAAAAAAAACAATCTTACCACTATAAATTTAGTATCGTTTTGTAGGTAATTTATCGACGATGATTTGGTCCTTAAAGAGTAAACTCTTGGTCCTAGCGTTTTTGTAGAAAATGAAGAAAACCAAAACAAGGGAGATAAAAGGGGGTGAAGGGGGGAGAAGCAATCATTTCTCAGCGTGTTTCCATATCGACATTGAAGCATATAATGTGAAAGCTACATTTATGCAAAGTTTCATTCTTTCTTTCGGATGGTGGGACCATATAAAATAGTAGATTGTTATATAAGGGTCAAAAGGAAGCAATACCCATACGAGATATTTAGACGCCCGAGCATAGCGAGTTCGAGGATGGAATTGACGACTTTTACCCGGAGTTTTTGGCGGGATTTTGTCGAGTTCAGTCGGTGACTATTTTAATTATTCGCAAATTGATTCATAGTCGATATTGTGTCTTAAAATTGGTGCAGTTTTGTGGTACAAGTGTCTACGCAACTGAACAATATGTGGGATAATGGAAATAGGCGCGATCTTGGTTGTGTGAAGCTGAGACTTTTATTGTAGTTGTCGCTACCTCGGCAAAACTTACCGAGTAAACTGTCTTGATATACTTGCTGCCAAATGCTCCAAGCAGCATTGGAATGTGATGCACCCGCATTTTGATGTAAACTGAAACAATCTACTAGAAAATCTAGAAATACTGAACTATTCAAAACATGACACTGGCAAAAATTACTTCCAAGAAGAAAGTAGATTGCCATAACAAAAATAAGAAGAAGAAGACTTTTACCCGTGTTTAACACTCTACTTTTCATTTCGAATATAAGGAAAGTAAAAAAGTCTTAGATTTTCCAAAATGTTTATTAATAAAAAGATGTAGGTACTAATTAACTACATAGGTAGACCTTATATTTATTTTACTAACTTACCTTTTTAAATTTAATTAAAAAACTAGAACAATTAGTAAAACTTAAAGTTTTATTCTTGCTTTTAATATTTACACAGCTTGATATATTATGATGACAGATTTGACTTTGTTGGATAACTGTAAAAGTTAGAGATATTCTTTGGTCTTTGATATTATAGAATATATATAGACGTTGAAGTCCATGGTAGAGACTCTCCTGCAGTAGTTGTTTGAGGCGAATTAAAACGTAGGTTTATTGTTTCTTTTATTTAGTTTGAACTTAATGTTTTATTTTTAAACTCATTTTTAGTACATACAAAATCAACACAAAACTTTAATACGGCACACACAGCTCAAAGTCACAGAGCTAGGTATCGCGCTAATATTAATTTATAGTTTTTCTTAATTTAAATTTGGAACACGCTGCGTCGCCGGCCGCTCCGCCCAATATTTTTAATTTTGCACTGGCTGTTTATACCATGTTTCATTGTAGTTCGTGAATGCACCCTATCTATTTTTTTTAAACCATTACCGATGAGGTAACTCTATGGTTGACTATGTAACCAAATTCAGTTCTATTTTTAAATTTCTTTTACTCCCTAGGGTGGAACGAAGAGTTTTGGACCCGCTGCTCAGTTTAAATATACATCACTTTCCGAATATGAGAAATGAAAAAGTTTTTTGTTCGGACAAGGACCCGTACTATTGTATTAATATGCAAATAAATATATATTCTATAATATTACTACGACGACTAGTACGCGTATTCACGATACTATTATTATATTTAATTGCATTTTCAGATTTAATTTCACAAACTTCTGTGTAAAATGTTATTGGTGCGGTGGGTGCATATTAAAATTTTCTCTGAATTTTCCATTTTCTGGAGACAGCAACCAACTAACCTTAGGCATGTCAATTGACCTATAACTTTAAGTACCTATTAATCTCCGGTTAAGTATAATTTGGCCACTGCTGGCTAGCAGGGGTTCCCAAAATGTGTGCCGCGGTGCCCTGGTGCGCCGTAGAAAGTAAAGAGGGGCGCCGTGAGACAATCCTCTATTCAATTTTCTTTCGACAGATCTATTTCAAATAGCTAGCTAGGGTAGGATAGGGCGGCGTGACAAAATATACTCCTCAACTTAGTCTAGGGATACAGGTGTTATTTTCATGCAAACGAGGTAACTTTGAAGCCTTGGTTTTCTGCCAGGGATGCACCGTGCTGTGATCTGATGATGGCCATCCAGGGAGTGAATGGAGGAGATTCAGATTGCTATACACACCCTACTGATCAGGTCAACATTTTAAAAGATTAATGGGTCAGAGTTTTCAGTTTCAGGATTTCCATACATTATCATGCTATTTTCGCGGTTTTTTTAAACATGTCCTTTAATCTTTTAGAATGCTTGGTCAGATCAGTTGGGTGGGTATAGCGATCTGAGCCTCCTCCATTCACTCTCTGGATAGCCATCATCAGATCACAGCACAGTAGGGATGCGCGATTATTACTAATATCAATAATCGAATTAACTACTAATTTCAATAATCGAATGTCATATTAGTAATATACTAATTTCAATAATCGAATAATGGCCGAATACTCAAACGCTAATTAACTTTAAGGGGCTCTCAAACGTCGTCCTTACGATATGACAAAGACAGCATGCTGTTTGAAGCCGCTCAAAGTAGCGTATTCGGCCATAAGTATAACTAATTAGTATAATACTTTTGAAAAGTGATAAGCGCGGGACACCCCCCCCCCCCCCCCGTATCTAATTCTCAAACTGCTACAAATCTATGCAAATCGGGCCTCTTTCTCCGGAAATATCTACACTACTAATTTTAGTAAGTTATTCTAATTATTCGAATGATTGAGATAATCGAATGATCATTCATAATCGCGCATCGCTACAGCGCAGTACATCCCTGGCAGGAAACCAAGGCTTAAAAGTTACCTCGTTTGTATGAAAATAACACATACAGTTGTTATTTTACCCTACTATACCTTAGACAAAGTTGAAGTGTGTACTATACTATAGTTACGTACCTGTAAGTGCGCCGCAGACTGAAAAAGATTGAGAACCCCTGGGCTAGAATGTATCATAACAAAATTACGAAACACAACAAAAGGGGCTTTTCTAACGTCACGCGATGAGCTTATGATTAAATGCTTGTTCAAATTATTATGACCGATCATAAGATTGCACGAGGTCACGCATTGTGACACATTGACGGACACTCTAGACGGCTATTGTGTAAATAATTAAACAATTACTGGAGTGAAACTGATATTTAGGCGTGGCGTGGGCGGGATAACCCGGCATATTGCAACAACTTTTTAATAGTGATGAACTGATGAGGTCTGTCGAGCTACACTCGAAGATATCTAGGAATATATTTAACAATTAACAATTACTGTATTTTACCCGATTTCTAAAGAAAAGTGGGTTTCTATTTTAAGGAGCTAGATGGCATGGAGCATACGCATACGCCCTAATTCTAAGCAACTATCGCAAGGACCTGACACCGGAAGGCCGGAAGGGTGAACAATTATGTAATCTCGGGATCCTCTTTGCTTCGGAATGTGTGAATATTATCGTTGTTCGACCCGGCTGTACATTATGCAATTTTTAACGCCCAACAATCCGAATGGGGACTAATCTTGGCAGTTCCAAAAGTATTCGATTGGGCAGCGCTACTGTGTTTGGAGACCTGTCAAACATAGGCTTGATCAGTTCCAAAAGTATCCGATTGGGCAGCGCCACTGTGTTTGGAGACCTGTCAAAGCAAAGGCCTCATTGGGCCAACGTGTAGCTGATTCTCCTTATACGTCATTAAAGCTAGGGTTTTCTAGGATGACGGTGCCGTCATAATACGGTCGTAATTTAGCGGCGTAGAACATTGTCTATGTAAACGGCGCGCCGTATTATGACGGCACCGTCATCCTAGGAAACCCTAGCTTAGGGGAGGCCTGAGGAGTTATTCACGATTGTCGGAAACCAACTTTCCGAGTCAGAGTCAAAGTCTATAGTATTCTATATAACTAGTCTTCGATCTTATTTTCTACCTTATGATACCAAACTTTGTAAATGCGTTGCGCTTTCCCATCGGAAAGTAATTAGAATGCCAGTCGAATGTATTTGCCAATAGCTATATTTTTTAAATATCGGAGATACGGATTCGAATCGAATGCTTTCGAGTAGATTTCCGACAATCTTGAATAACCCTACTGTTCCCTAGCAGTGGTGACATTAAAATGACTCATTTGTATTTTTAAATAACTACGGGGCGATGGCGCGCGTTGCGACCTGCAACATCACATAACAAGATTCCATAAAAGTCTTGAGATTCCCATCACTCATGTTTATGTGTAGAGGCAACCATAAAAGGACCCTGATTAATTAATTGAATGAAATTATGTAAGTTGGTAACATGCGTTTGTGTCGACGGATGTCAATCATTAAGAAGAAACCTAGTGCCTACTCCTAGTAGGTGAATGAAAAATTTTCCTAGCAAAAGGTGAGTTTTGCAACGGTTGGATCAACAAAAATTGTTATTGCGTGAAAAATTGTAACATCTTTATTTTATGTCCGCAATCTAATTAGATAGGTATATCGATTATCTATACTCTATACCAGCTAACCTAACCTTATTCCTCTTCTCACAGCCCAAACCATACAGATAGATAGATGCCTTTCATTAACGGATGCCTTCGTCATAATCATAATAATGACTAAGGAATGCTTCTACGAAAGGCATTTCACACGAACGAAGTCGCGAGCAAAAGCAATCTTTGTCAAAAAACGAATTTCCTACCTACCTACCTAAGTTCTTAAAAAACTTAGTACCTACTTAAAAAAATATTTTCTGAAAAATACTTACTGTAACTTTGGTTGTACGCTTTTTGCGTAATAGCTATAATTCGGCTCATAAATATCGTATTTAATCAATTTCGCTTCAACACTTTTCCACTTGAACGAGGTCCGTATGAGTATTACCACAGAATAAAAGTAAGGGTAAGAGTCTCGGATGATGCATGCATGGTCTGCAGTTGCGTGCACAAAAAGTTGTAGGTAGGTAGCTGTCGTTCCTTTGTCTGAATTTTAAATGATAATGGTCTACCTCATCCCAATGCAAAGAACAAAGAAAAAAATTGAGATTTTCTTGACAAATATTTATTTTTTTACGCTAGGTAGGCACCTACTTCAAGAACTACGGCAAATGGCAGAGCAATGATCATTTTCTACCAGTAATCAGTGAATGTTGATTCTACGGGAAAAAAATGTCTACGTTCATAAACTATTAATTACCAAATAAATCGTCTTATTTTGATTTTCGATTTTGACTGCATTAGTAAAGAAAGGACCCTTTAAGTATATAAGTTATAAAATATAAAGTATAAAGAAAGGACCCTATCGAAAGGACTAAAGTTCTTCATCTTCAGCTTCCAGGGAATGAAGCTTATTGGCTTTAATTATCTTATGTGTGTCGCGTGAGGCGGGTCGTTACGTTCCCTCAAATATGGTTGAGCGAAGCGATGGTTGGTTCATGCGTCATGCTCGTGAACGGGTGCTGCCAGTGGGAATGGGTCTGCTTCTGACTACCTATCTTAACGCATATAGAATTGTAAATTTTTTTTAAAGTTTTTTTTTTTTTCTCTCTTGTAACAGCCTAGACTGAATAATAACTTCAAACTTTGAATTTAGCTTGAAGCCTGTAAATTGATTAAGAAAATTTGTAATTCATTAAGTAATGATCTAATTAAATTTTATTTATTTGTTAATCTTTGTTAAAGTCTGGAAACGATATACATATTTGTAAATATCGTTCCATTTGATAAAGCTGGTAAGTTTTTTGCGTCCGTTTTTCTTGTCAGCTAAAAGACGTCATAATGGGTGGTAGGGCAAAAAAATTATTTGACGATTTAAAAACGCTCATTATGTGAGCTTATTTGAATAAAGATTTTTTCATTTCATTTCATTTCATTTCATTTCATTTCATTTCATTTCATTTCATTTCATTTCATTTCATTTCATTATACAAAGTTCACAAACTGTACTACTTTCACAATATGCTTATCACAAAGCTCTGTTTAGGCATTCATAATACCTATCACAGTTCTTCTCATAGTTACTACTTCCCTAATTTAGCTCTTGATCTTTCCAGAAGGGGTTTTCTTTCTATGGGTTTTCAGAAACCTTTACAGAATTTCGCCATAACAAAAGCTTTCAAAAGTAACAAATGACTAAGTGCTTCATTTGTTTCTCTTTCAGGATCTATACCCATCATCTTTGTTCGAAGCTTATCGTAGAAAAGGTCCTATTGCATGTTTGAGTCCATCCTTTATTTATTTACTCATGCATAGCCTTGGAGACCAGCGCGCTTCGTATATAAGTATGAGTGCTTACGCCAAGGCGCAGTACCCATCAAGATCTTGTGAAGTCGCAAAATGGTGAGTGCGAAGTGATAAGTGATTGTGACACTATAGGATTGATGTTGCGAGATACTAAGTTGCCTTTCGTTTGGAAGAGATAGCTTATTATAGTCATACTCGTTTTGGGAGTTCCTCTTTGTTTTGAAACTTAGTTAATATAAGTTGCCCATATTAATGAAAAACCTGTGCAGTTATTGTTAGGGAAAACTTATGAAATTAAGAAATTGCATGTCCTACTTGAGATTTTTTGGACACCATTAAATTAAGAAATCTGATGTTCAGGACTTGTTATATATTTGGTACCAATAAAACACTATTTTGGTTGCATTTTGCAGAAATAAATAATAGCAAAGCGAAATTACAGGGACTAATAATGTATTAACAAAAATATTTATTATAATTTTGATGTGTTTGTCAGTACAAATACCTTACTTGCGCCATGCCATGCAAATTCTTAAATTGCAGATTTTCTAAGCAAAGGTGCAGGTTATGAACTCTACAACATCTGATATTATAATTTTCATACATTAGCTACCTCTTAACATTTTACTTGACATCTCTTATATTCAATTTCTTGTATTACCAGGAATAACTATAAAAGTTGTTTGCTTATTAAAATTAATAATGAGTGGATATCTTAAATTATAAATGGCACTTAAGCAATACATGCAGATGTTATAGCAAATCAGATTCTTAGGCATAAAATTATCATTGCATGGGTAATTAATTATTTGACTTACTTAAATTAATGATATAAATTAAATATCAACCGGATGTGAACACCTACATTTTAATAACTTGTAAGAATCAATTTGTTTTCACTGCCAATAAGTGACACTGAAAATTATGACACTGATAACTTTTTGACAGTGCAAGCCATATGGAAGTCTTGGCACCACTATACATGAAAATGTTTTTGGTGGGATACATTTTTTCAGCAATTATTATAGGTTTGATCGAACTATTCTTGTGATAATATTACAAACAATGAGTGCGTCCAGCGATGAAGATAGTTGAAGAAACAAGTTTCTAATGGTGAATTTAGCTTTTAATCAGGAAAATCACATGATAATATCTATTCTTATCTTACCTACAACACTTTTCTCGCTGGTAGAGGTGAAAAGTTGTGTTTAACACGAGACCAAAGTTTTGTTCTGTCTCGTGCCTTTAAAACACTAGAATCGCTCCGCTCGCTACAGTCGCTACGCCCGTGATTCAATTCCTACTAGACTACTTCGTTAATTCGTGATTTAAAGTCGGCACTGGCAGCATAAATTGACTTTGGTCACTCGTATAAAAAATAACTATTTCCTTACCGAAAAAAGAAACAAATGATATTCAGTAATGAGATGCGCTCATAAATAACTAGTTGCCCAACATGAGGTCGGAGTGCAAGGACGTTTTGAAAGGTCAGCACTTGTAAACAATGTTGGATGCCACTTAAGCCGTCAAACTGGCTGACGGCGTGACCAAATGACATTAATGATACCCTTCATTTGATATTAAGACTAGGTCTTTTGTTACAAACGCTTCTGCGATTGATGGATGCCGCTTGACCACTCTGTGTTTAGAAAAAAAAATCTTGATTTTCTTCTTACCGTTGGTTTCAGCTACTTTAGCGTAATGTTAATAACCTAATCGCACGCCAGGGGCCTTACTTGAGCCCTTATAGCAGGACTTATATTGAACTGCCTTACTTTTTCGTACTATGACCTCAAAGGTTAATTCGAAAGCAGGCCTTAAGCAGTCCTGTTTAAGGCCTGCTTTTGAACTGAACGGCTCAAGGATGGTTCCTTCTTTGCTGATGGTAAGCCCCCAGTTCTCTCTATGCTCTCTTTGTTTACAAGGAAAACCAATGACCATAATTTTCCTGGAAAATCGCATAAAATTCATGAAATATAACATTTTCTGCTGCTGCCTGATTTTTTTAATATAAAAAAGTGTCTACAAAAGTTAACAAAGTTATTTACTTTTAAAGTGTTTTCATATTTGTATGTTTATACAGGGTTATTTGTAAAAGAACATCTCAGGAGTAGATTACTAACATACAACAAGGTTTCTTCTACGTCTTTTCCGAAAAAAGACAAAAAAGTTCGACTTTTCATACAAAACTCGTTTAGATGTCGTACATTTGTATGGAAAGTCGAACTATTTTTGTTGTTGTTTATGATGTTAGTAATTTACTCCTGCAGGGTTGTTGTTGTTTTACAAATAACCTATAATAAATACCTAAACATCGGAGCTTTTCTCAAATTAGTGAAAAATTATGAAAAATAGTCAAGATGTCATCCTCAACCGACTTAATCTTGTACCTGTTATGATAATCTGTACTTCGAAGGAAAAGGGTCTCGAAGTTGATTGTGTTGACATTTAAAACGGAAATATTGGGAAATGTTGGTACAGTTATGAGCGGAGCGGATAGCGGGTTTTGTTGAAAATATTTGCGTGTTAACGAAATTTGTCTTTTAGTTTCAGTTCTTTAATTGGAAAATGTTGTTATATATATTATGTTAAAGACGACAACCATCTGGGGAACTAACTAAATTGACAGTTGAGCTTGAATCATTTGAAACAAAAAAGTCTGTATCGTTGTTATACACGCTGAAATTATAATCATTTGGTTCCCGCCGTGGGGTGGTTCCACTCATGATTACAAGCAACTTTTACTATGGGGTCAACTCTCCTGCTCGCAAAAAAAAATCAGCTGTTCCATACATTAAGGTCGAGGTGCTGCACTTTTGTATGGAACAGCTGATTTTTTTTTGCGAGCAGGAGAGTTGGCCCCATAGTAAAAGTTGCTTGTAATCATGAGTGGAACCACCCCACGGCGGGAACCAAATGATTAAAATTTCACGCTGTATATACTTACTAGCGGCCGCCCGCGACTTCGTCTGTGTGGAAAGTTTTTTTGCTATCCCTCAGGAAGAATACTTTTTTTCGGGATAAAAGGTACCCTATGTCCTCTCTGTACCCCTGACAACGTGTATGCAAAATTTCATGATGATCGGTTCAGTAGTTAAGACGTGAAGGCGTAACAAACAAACAAACAAACAAACGGACTTTCGCATTTATAATATTAGTAAGGATAAGGATTTTAATTAAAATAAAATAATTTCGTTGTATAGCCAATTAGTTTGTAGGTAGCTTAGAATATCTCAAATTCTCAATAAAAAACGCTTCTTCGAATGTAATGTGACATAACCCGAAACGTCTTACGTTAAGTTATGCCAGATGCGTGGTCACGCAAGTCATCTTTCATTACGTTACCAAACATCGGAGACCTATTGTTTATTTATTACTGCAAAAAGTCACGGCAGGGTATAAAATGATGGCCAATCTCTTATGTTGTTATTGCTGATATTCACTCACACTTACCGTAATAAGCTCAGTTGCATAAGCCCTCACACAGTTCCATCATGTTTTATGGATGATTCATTTATGCAGACGCTTTTTCGTATGCCCAAGGTGTGGTGTAAAACTTTGTTTCATTGAATTTCATATCTTTATTAATAATAAAGATATGAAATTTAATAAAGATATGAAGTTAATAACTTCATTAACTTTCTTTCAAAATATGAATGCACCAAAACCTAAGTGACCTCGCACAAAATGTTCGAAAAAAGCCGCCGCGTTGGCTAAAATTTTGTTTAAGTATAACCCTGTAAACAGGTTGATTGAAACAGAGTAAAGGGGAGAAGCACGAGAGAAAAAAAATCACTTTACTTCCATATTTATAGATATTACAAAACATAGGGTAGGTACAGGTAGGTATAGGTACTAATAAATAAATGAACATATTGTGAAACTATACACATAGGGATACAGGTGTTATTTTATACTAATGTAACTCTGACCCATTAATCTTTTAGAATGCTGGTCAGATCAGTTGGGTATGTATGGCGATCTGAATCTCCTTCATTCACTCCCTGGACAGCCGTCATCAGATCACAGCACAGTACATCCCTAGCAGGAAACCAAGGCTTCAAAGTTACCTCGTTTGTATGAAAATAGCACCTGGTATCCCTAGACAAAGTTGATGTGTGTATAAGTAACTGTTCTATAGCTACCAACACCAGCGATTCAGCGCTTGATCATCGATTTGACCTGACCCACCATATCTGGTTTCCTTGTCGAATATTCAGGCCAATTATTTTGAACGTCCTCATAAAAGAACAATAATCATCACCCCCTTTGCTACGTTGATCTCTTTTACTGCAAATAGCTGAAGCTTTCATATTTTCACTGTTTCAGAAATTCCTCATCCTATTCTCGTTTGCGTTAGCGGCTGCGGACGTATCCCACATAGTGGGCAAGGAGCGTCCCAGCGAGCGCGACGCCAAGATCTTGAAGCAAGAGTTGGATGTAGGTCTGGAGGGGCAGTACCAGTGGGCCATCGAGACCGACAACGGAATCTCGCAGCAAGAGAGTGGAGCTCTTAATAACCCTCAAGCGGTAATATAATATATTATAGTATAATATGTTATATGCGAAAACTTATAATGGTGCATAGACTCCTACACGGATTACTTACAAAGCTATTAAGTCACTGTATGTTTTTCTATGAAATAAAAAAAATATTTAACCCTTAAGAGGAAACACCACGGTCGAGAGAATTGAAAAATTCCCATAGAAAGTTGACAAAAACAACGTTTCGTAGTCCTCCAAAACTAGATCGATTTAAACATCTTTTTAATTAAAATTTAAAGAACGGTTTTGGCTGTGTTCCTATGTTTTTCTTCTTCTTCTTTTCATAAATTATTAATAAAAAAAAATAATCTTTAAAAACTTGAAAAAATTGACGTTAGCAATCAAGTATGACGAAATTAAATAAAAAAAGCAAAACATAGGATAACAACCAAAGCTTTTCTTTATTTTTTGATTAAAAAAACATTTAAATTGATTTAATTTTTGAGGAGGAAACAGGGGACTACCTACATACGAGTACGAGGCATATAACTTGAAATCGGGTGGGGATTGCGCGAAACGCGTATTTTGGGTATGCATAACGGTGAGGGGTGCGGGCGACGGGAGAGGGGCGCGCGCTATTGGTCGCTCACAAGAGAACATGCGCGAACTTATCCCCACTCCGTCGAAAAAATTTCAAGATACGTGCCTAGTACTGTACGAAACGTTTATTTTGTCAAATTTCTATAGAAAATTTTCAAATCTCTCGACCGTGGTGTTTCCTCTTAAGCTAGGGTTTCCTAGGATGACGGTGCCGTTATATTACGGCTGTAATTTAGCGGCGTGGAACGTTGTCTATGTAAACAATATGGCGCGGTTTCCTAGAGAGCGGTGCTGGACAACTTAAAGTCAAATAGTCTTTTTACGTCCGTAAAATTACGGCCACTATATGACGGCACCACCGTTTTCTTAAGAAACCCTAGCTTTAGAGGGAAATCTCTTAATTTCACTGAATATGGTGAAAGGAAGGTCCTGAAGCAGGAGCTGTATGTAGGGATTAGAGAGGCAGTATCAGTAAGCCATCGAGTGACCCATAAGCGGTACATTCTAATTATTTATGCTCTTATGCCGTAGTGGGAAGTCTCTTCCTTCACCATATTTAGTGTTAATTAGACCCCCAAGATCCTGAAGCAGAAGTTGGACGTGGGCCTTGAAGGGCACTACCTCAAAAAAGCAAAATTTTAAACAGAAAATGTGTCTAACATTACACAGTAAATATAAGGTGAAACTAAATGATGTCATGATACTGAAACAGATGATAGTGTTGTTTAAACTAAACAACTTTATCCATGGAACATAGGTCGAAAAACGAAAAAAAAAATTCTCGCACAAAATGTATTGGTCAGCTGGCCGACTTACTTTACAAAGGCGAAAAAAAAATTGTTTTTCGACCTACGTTCCTTGGAGTTGGAGGATGTTGTTTAGTGTTTCAGTGTCATGTCATCACATCGTTTGGTACCACCTTTTACAGCAGTGAGTTTCATAAATTTCTGTTTCCATTACAGGAGAACCCGTCTCAGGTGGCGCAAGGTGAAGCGCAATGGACCTCTCCCGAGGGAGAAGTCATCAAGCTGCAGTACGTGGCCGACGAGAACGGATACCAGCCTCAGGTACGAGAATCCTTCATACAAAATGCATCAATACGACATAAGAGCGACAAAATCATGACCGACGCGTGGTCACACTTAATGGCCTCTACACGGGTCATTTTATTTACCTTCATAAAATATACAGATTGTAGAGTCTCTTCTCAGTTTTAAAACTTTTCGGGATTTCTGGTCCGGGACTGCGCAGCGACTCGTAGCTGCTAACTAACTTTAGACAAAGGCAGGCCTCCTTCACTCACTCAAGGTCGCGCGAGAAGCACCTACCGCTAGCCGTGCCTACGGAGGCACAAGTGAGCAGCGGGCTGCCACACGCCCACGCCCGCCGCCGTACAAGCGCGGCATCTTAATGCCGGCGTAGGCATTGTCTCTTTATAATAGTATAAATGTCGAATCGCCATACTATGCCGTGTACGGATGTCAAAATAAAAAACCAATAAACAATTGTCGTTTTTCACATTATGATATATGCTACGCAGTTCATTTAAAGGAAGGCGACCCTAACGTTGCGTCGTCAGAAAAGGTAAGAGCACGCGATAGAAAGAGAGGCAACTACTAGGAGCGCTGCGCGACCTGAATTGCACTTTATTGTGTTCGAGCAAAAGTCGCTATTTATTTAAATGAATTTGCGGAGTGCTGCTTCTGTACTTGTACTATTAGTTATTCTGTGACAAAGGCATATAGCTAACGGGATGATATTTGTCGTTAATTTACTTATGTCAGTACCTAATAATTATATCGGAGAAATTATTATTACGAAGCGGAACGAATCATCAGCCCTCTGATTAAGTAATTTATTGCTAACAATTCTCGTTCGAAATCGATTAAAACCGTTTGAAATCTTTTAAAATAAATGAAATTTGACTTTTAGTTGATAGTAGAGTACTCCTGTTAGCACCTGAAACTGACAAATTTCATTAATTTTAAACGATTTTAATCGAGAATTGTTAGCAATAGACTTACGTTATCAAGGGGCAGGTTATTGTTGGTCGTTCTTTGGGTACCTACGAGTATCTATAATAGTTGTGTTATTTAGAAAATAATGTCGATAAAGACTCAGAAAACTGCAACTTTTCTCACATACTTTCTATATTTTGTTTCAGGGCTCCCACCTCCCCACCCCTCCTCCTATTCCGGTAGCTATCCTCCGTGCCCTGGAGTACATCCGAGCGCACCCCCCTAAAGAGGACCCCTCATCTAAGTAAATTGTATATTTAAATAAGTAATAATATTAGGTGGAACCAAACGATGTCATGATACTGAAACAAGTGATAGTGTTCAAATAAAACACTTTTTAACGGATACTAGCGCGGTTTTATCGAAAGTACTTTGGTAATTAGTTGGTGTTTCATTTGTTTTTTATTTTCCCAACGTTTCGGCACCTTTGCAGCTGCCTTGGTCACGGGGGACTGAAGCTGCTCGTGAGCTTACCCTCGACTTTCACTAATACCGCGCTAGTATCCGTTAAAAAGTGTTTTATTTCATGTCTAGTGTGCGCGTAAGCTTGAGAAATGAATAGGTGATAGTGTTGCGTAAACTAAACAATTTACTCCATGAAAAATAGGTCTCAAAAACGAAAAGAAAATTTCACACTCCCATACAAAATATGTTGGTCAGCTGACCGAATTATAAAAAAATCGTTTTTCGACCTATGTTCCTTGGAGAAAGTTGTTCAGTTTTAGCAACAGTATCACCTGTTTCAGGATCATCACATCATTTGGTACCACCTTAGATGGAAGTCCCGTCAGTAAAGCTCAGTAAAGTAAGTTTTATTAAAAATATTAGATAAGTGAGTAATTTTGTATTGATTAGACTATTTTTAGAAAAAAAGATACCCTGCTAACTCAAAACCTGAAAAACATGTTTGTTACTGAAATGCAACATTTTGAGAATATGTATACTTATATAATAATAATTTCTGTTATTCTCTTTTGTACAAATATTGAAAGAAAGCAGGAAAGTTCTATAGGTAATTATTATTGCTGAACATTTTCGAAACCGTTTTAAAATTTTGTAATATAGAATAATATGACATGTAAGTTATTTCTCTACCTTTGTACCTTGATAATATAATTAGATTAAAACTTCAATTGAAAAAATCAGAAAGTGTTTTCCATGTTTTAAAATCGGTAAGCAGATATTAGGTTTTTGAAAATAATATCATAATAATTGCACTCATGGCGCTAAGTATGAACGATATAAGTAATATAATAAAGGACCGCCATTCTCAGTTTTGTTTACCAATGAGTGATAATAATCTAAATCTTTGGCATAGTACTTTTTCGTATTTGTTAAACTTTGAGCTAAGTATTGGACTCCTGGGGCTTAGTTTGAAAGATTTAAAAACTACCTAAATCATTGAATAAATGATCATCGTTGTAACTAAACCCCTTTGTTGCTTACTACTTATCATGGTGTTAGAAATATTTTTAAGTCTTATCTTTAAAACATACCCAGAATTTGCTTGATTAGTTTTTTGGTGTGTCCGCCTTATTGTTAAATGTCTGTTTATAATACTCATAACTTTATAAGTCGTTTGATACAAATAATGTAGTGATGTAAATAAAGATTTATTTCTACACAGTTGTTTATTTTCTATATTTTTAAGCCCTTTACTTAATATTTATTGTCAATATTGAAAAAAGAGCAAAATGACAATAAAATTGGCATAAATAATCGTTGTTAATTTGGTAAGTATTTATCTTCCTAAGTATTTACAAATTGGCTTGACTACCCTAATCTAATTTATTGTATACTTAGAGTGAGATTCGGGATAGACGTATTATAATAAAGATTTAGGTACTTTATTTTAAAAGAAATACCGTACAAGTTAATTCTAGAATAGCAATATCGTCGGTAAGTCATAAAATTTGCGGTATTAAAACGTGTAGGAGAAGTTTGTACGAACAACGACGTAAAATTATGAATAAAGAAACTGTTCAACTGACCATCGGCCATTTTTAATGTCCCCACTGCTGGGGCACAGGCCTTCCTTATATAAGGAGGAGGGTGGATAAGGAGGATGGGCCATAACCCACCACGCGGGCCCAATGCGGATTGGTGGGTGTTAACGACTGCAAATGCACCCTCCGAAGCACGGAGGAGCTCGAGATAATAAATTGTTGGTCACCCATCCCATGACCGACCCTTGCGAAAGTTGCTTAACCTCCGCAATCGCTGGGCCTCGTTGTTCAACTACCTATTGGTTATATACGTTCTATTGTTCCTTTTTTTGTCAAGACAAAATATTATACAGGGTTATTTATTCTTTATTCTTTTGGCAACAAACATTTGATTCTTAGAAATGTGAAAAATCGTGGAAATGGAGACATAACTTTTCACATAGTAGGTATCAAAATGGAACTTTGATCATTATTTTCAGGGTTATTTGTAAAACACCAACAACCTCGCAGGAGAAGATTACATTTGTTCTACGAATTTCCCGGATACTTTCCGTACAATATTGTATGGAAAGTCGATTTTGTTTTTGTCTGTTATCGGAAAATTGTCGTAATAGCTGATCGGGTTTGTATGAAAAGGCGCTTTTTATCTTTTTTCGGAAAAATCGTAGAACAAAATTAAATGTTGTTGTTTATGATGTTAGTACCTAATCTACTTCTGCAAGGTAGTTGGTGTTTTACAAAATAGCCCTAAAAATAATGATAACATTCATAATCCATTTTGATTCTATATGAAAAGTAATGCCTCCATTTTTGGTGTGTCCGCCTTATTGTTAAATGTCTGTTTATAATACTCATAACTTTATAAGTCGTTTGATACAAATAATGTAGTGATGTAAATAAAGATTTATTTTTACGCAGTTGTTTATTTTCTATATTTTTAAGCCCTTCACATAATATTTATTGCCAATATTGAAAAAAGAGCAAAATGACAATGAAATGGGTTTGTATGAAAAGGCGCTTTTTTATCTTTTTTCGGAAAAATCGTAGAACAAAATTAAATGTTGTTGTTTATGATGTTAGTACCTAATCTACTTCTGCAAGGTAGTTGGTGTTTTACAAAATAACCCTAAAAATAATGATAACATTCATAATCCATTTTGATTCTATGTGAAAAGTAATGCCTCCATTTCCACGACTTTTCACATTTTCTAAGAATCAAACTACATATCTATCTACCTTAAAGAAGAATATGGCGTATGATTGTTATGGTTACTAAAATATCAAAAAATATCCAAATATAGTTTTATTTTTATTTTTATAATTTAGTTAAATATCAGTTTACGTACTTAAAACCACTGAGCAAGTAAATCACTACGTATTGAGCTCATGAGTAATGGTATAGAGTTAGGTAGGTACTGTGGTGTCTATACCCGCGTACTGGCAGTTACTGCGGTGGCGCGTTGACATGGTTTTGAATTTACGTTTAAAAAGTTAAGATTCGTTTTTATAGAGGATTCGGTGCGCTCCTGGTTTTTACTTTGTATTTGACATAAAATAGTTATTTGTTATACAAGAGAGCAAAGTCATTTTTTGCTGCGAGTGCTGACTTTTAAATCACGAACTAGCGAAGTAGTCTAGAATTGAATCACGAGCGTAGCGAGTGATTCTAATATAGACTACTGAGCACAGTGAGTGATTTAAAGGCACGAGACATCAAAAAATTTGCTCTCGTGTTAAACATACAACTTTTTACCTCTACCAGCGAGAAAAGGTGTTAGAAATTAAAAAAGCACTTTGCCTCACGCTCGCAGCAAAAGTCGATTTTGCTGCGAGTTTTTGGTAAAAAGTACTTTGCCTCACGCTCGCAGCAAAAGTCGATTTTGCTGCGAGTTTTTACGCGCCAAAAGCACCCTTTTCGTGCTGGAGAGGTGAAAAAAAAAATTTTATATAATGCAGGTCAGTGCAGTGGTAGCTAGTGGTAGTATTTAAAATTAGATAAAATCATAATTTGTTTTGTCCAAAATATTGTTTTTATTATAGTATAGCGCTTACAAGCGCTACAGTACCTACACTACCTACCTCTTTTTTTATTGGATTGGATAAATATCTACCTGAATAATGAATATTTATCTATACTCTCATTACTAAGCATCACATCATTATCATTTTAGGTAATAGGTTTTTAATTAAACTTTGATGACTTTTAATGAAAGCCTACTTAGTTTTATTTACTCATGTGGCCTAAAGCCGTTTTGTAGAGGGTTTTTTAAGAGTTTGGCCTATACGAGATGGTTACTACCAATCGTTAATCCATAGTAATTTAGGGCTTGTTTCACAGGTGCTGGATGGTAGTTTATCTTCTAGTTGAATTTAAAAATGGATTTTATGAAATTACCAATTGGTTTACAGAATACATCTAACTACCAAATTTAAACTGTGTAATCCTAATAGTTTCAGAATAAAGTGGCTGGGACATACGGATGGACAGACAGACAGACACACATGACGAATCTATAAGGATACCGTTTTTTGCCATTAGGATATGAAACCTTAAAAATTAACAGATTTAACAGGAAATTTTGAAACCGGCCCTGGAAAATGGCCTAGAAAATAGTACATGCATTTATAAAATCTTGGAATGAGAGACGCCGACAAAATACTAATCTAATGATATAAAATAATAAAAAAATACATAGATAAAATAGACATAGAGGACAAAAAGTCTACAAAAAGCAGAAGACCTTGGCATTGAGAGACATCTAATTAATCTCGTGTATTTTGTTCAAAGGTCTATGAATATAATTATGTTAAAATGCCAAAGTGTTTAATTTTATTCGTATTATCTTCCAATTCTATTTTAGATGCAAGTAAAATTATAAGCCTCAGTTTTAGACACTAAAGCAGGTATAATTTTGGTAAAGCAGAGAGTTATAGTTAATACCACGATTTTTCTTTGTTCTGTGGTAAATACGGTGATCCGGTCCAGGAATTACCTCCTGTGTGAAAACGAAGTAAAGGAACTGCAGATTCTTTAACCGGAGATCTTCTCGGTAGGTAAGTACCTACTACAGGTGCGGTCGCAGCCTGAAATTAGGGGGGGGGGTCACTAATAATAATAATTGCTTTTCTGTAAATTTTAGAAGCTTTTTCTATGTGACGTGTACGATTTTGGGGGGGGGGGGGTCATGTCCCCTGTGACCCCCCCCCTTGTCATCAGAAAATCGATAAAAATATATGTGAAAACTCATCGTCACTGGTGATTTCGCAATGAGTTTTCGTATGGACTGCAGAAAAATCAAACACTTAACATAATAAAATCATTATTTATTTGTTTTTAAATCAGATTTTGGAGAACAGAATTAATATATACATGGTGTAACAATGTACTGATTAGAACATAATATATCTAACTAGTATACAACGTGTAACAGAAAGGGGGTATCAACCCGAAAGGAGGTCAATGTACTCGTGAAATTGAATACATTCCAGCAGAAAAAAAATCAAATAAAATAAATTTTTTTGAACTCTCCATACAAAATGTTGGCGGCAAATTCAAATTTTCTATGGAGAGACCCAAAATTTTTTTTTCGATTTCAATTTTTTTTCTGCTGGAAGGTGTTCAGATTAAAGTTCAGTCATATCTAATAAAAGAAAATCACAGTCTTAATGATACAATTCGTAGAGGTGTAACAATGCGCTGATTGACTTAAATACTAATGCCATAAAACAATAAAAATGTAAATAAGTTATATCTATCTAACAAAGAAATATTGTTTAGTTTTAAGCTTACATATAATTAAAAAATCAGTCTTTATCACAAGTTTGGTAGAGCTATAACAATGCGCCGATTGACTTAAATCTTTATGCAATGAAACAATTAAAATGTAAATACCTGAGTTATATCTATTTATCTAACATAATCACAAAGTGCTTCGCAAGTAGGGAATACAATCTCGATCTCGCGAGATCTCGGCCATTTTTGACAAGATTAATCTTGCCCAAAAATCGGACGAGATCTCGCGAGATAAACGAGATTGTACAGGAGTAGAAATACATGTGTTTCCCGTAGCTTCTACGATGATTCCTTCAACATCAGCTGCTAATGATGTTAATGATACTGATGATATTCTTCCTTCATTACTTTCCAAGAATACCAAGGAAGGAAGAAACATTTAGTAACATGAAAAACTTAAAGGATATTTGACTGCATTAAAAGAGCCAAAAGAGAAAGCAATCGCATCTGCAAATTTGTGGCGAGTCATTGATTAAGAAATAAATGAATCGAATTAATATAATTAAAGAATAAACTAATAAGTCTTCATAAAGATTCAACGACTCCTTAAACACTTTATGCTTTTTCCGAAGCCATTTCCTAAATTTTGACTTAAATAACTATAATTTTTTTAATGTATGAAAACTGGTAGAAATAAATGATTTTTAAATATTACAGCAATTACAAACTTATTATTTCCCTATCAAAAATCCTATTATTGTGACAATTTGTCAAAGAAGAAAAACAAATTCACCAATCTCGCGAGATCTCGTAAATGGTGAGATTTCGTGAGATTGATATTTCCTATCTCGCGAGATCTCGGCTAGCCAAAATCTCACGAGATTGCTTGGTACCGGCTGCGTTTACAGTCGTTGACACCCACCAACAGAGCCGGATTAGCCATAATTAGGCAGAGTAGGCAATTATTGCCGACTCCACCAGGGGCCCCGTGCACCAAGAAAAAAAACGTTTTCATCGACAGAATATAACCTTTCTCAATAACAATATTATTGCTTTTTTCGACGCATGGAAAATGGAAATATATGTAAAGAACATCTAATATCGAGTACCTAATAGAATAATTCGGACGGAACACAGCCGGCGGCGCCGGCGCTCGGTCAGTGAGTACTGGACTTCTTTCACGAATCTGTGCGGCTGAAAGCGGCTGTTTTTTTTGCAAGATACAAGATTTAACTAGTGAATGAAACTAAAAAACGCTTTGCGCGGCCGTTTTTTTTCCTACAAAATGCAAGATTACAAGATTAGTAGATGAAACTGACTAAAAATCGCGCATCCGTAAAAAAGGGTATAGCATAGGGGCCCCGAGAATTACATTGCCTAGGGCCCCTGACAGGGTTAATCCGGCTCTGCCCACCAATCCGCATTGGGTTCGCGTGCTGGGTTATGGCCCATCCTCCTCATCCACCCATGAGGAAGGCCTGTGTCCCAGCAGTGGGGACAATAAAATAAAGAGGTCATTAATTAAGTAATATTTGGACGGACACTACCTACATTTAATAAAAAAGTGAGAATGCTCAATAAATAACCTCTTTATGAAGTTAAGATTTACGATTATTTCTGTGTTCTGTGGATTTGTCATACCATTACGCACAAATTACGCAGTGACTATTTTTGCCATTACGCCCTGTATTTCCATCATCATTCAAATGATATAAGTAATTTGCGGGTCTTTGTGTTTTGAGTCGCCATGTCCTCAGCCTGTGGAGATAATTACATATTTCTTAGGGACAAATTACCATATCAAAAGACGGTCGATATTCTTTACGCCATCGCCAGCGCCAGATTAGTGCTACTTAGTTGTTGGTATTATTTACAATGCGTGCTTTTTATTTTTTTAACATAAGTATGTATATGTGCTTTAACTATCACCACTATCATAATAGTTATTTTGTAAAACCGACAGCGAACTTCTAGTAAAATGTATGGAACTTTATATTTTAATAAGCTATAGCTTGATTGAGTCTGTCGTAGACTCACTCACACATATCATATCATCATATCATGTCTATGGTCACTGAAAATTATCTACATTTTACTTTACGAAATTAGTTATCGCTCAATAAATGTAGGCCAAGCTCTTAAATAAATAAATAAATAAAAAAATAATATCTTTTTATTTATTTATTTAAATCAATATAATTGTTACGTGTTCAGTACATTGTAGTCATGTCATATGGAGGTTGGATCTTTGACAATCAGTTGCGCAGGATTGTCGCTCTTCTTGCGATGGTTACAACTAATATACAACACTTATTCGTTGGAAATAGCAGGAAGCCCATAACTGCCTTAAGTACGCTCTGTCAGTCGTTAATAAAATGCTTCAGTTAATCATCTTCACACGTGAGATTCCCCAGTCTGTTGAACGTGCTCAGGCGCAGTGGCTGCCGAGTTTCGTTAGGTGGCAGGGCGCGCGCGGGAAAATTACGCGGGAAAATTACGCGCGAAAACGGAACAGTTTATTTTTTAAGAGTGGTGTGTAAAAAGTTTTTAGATGAAAAATTAATTCAACATTTCAACCCAATGCGGCGGACCCAATGAATCACGGAAGCCGCGTCGTTTTAAGTTTCAATAGCTTCTTGTATTGGGCAATGATTTCAACGAGATTTACTTTCATCAAATTTTATTTTTAAAGATGTTATACAACTTGTAACAGAATTAATAGCTAAACCAGAAAATGGTAGATAGGGACTATCAAACTGAACAACTTTTACTACAGGATCAACTCTGAAATCGCGATAAAAACAGCTATTTCATAATTTTTGTATGAAGCCTTCGATCATCGAAGGAAATAGCTTCTTTTTTTCGCGATTTCTGAGTTGGTCCCATATTAAAAGTTCTTCAGTTTGACAATCCCAATCTACCATATTCTGGTTTAGCTATTAATTCTATTTTTTACTCGTTGTATGTAATTAGATTCTTTGTTTAAAATTTTAACTACCTAAATTAATAGCTTGAAAAAACACTGAAGAATTATAATTGTCTCTGAGTGCTATTTATTGTCATTTGCCTAATGTAACTTACTTAAAAATGACTGACAACACGAAAAATACGGGGAAAAACTAAATTCGTTTCGTAATAGTACATTATGATATAAGTGCGGTACGTTGAAAATTACAGCCGAGGCGATATTGCTGGCCCGAGCCGTAGGCGAGGGCTACAAGAAAGCAAAGGCTGTAATTATCAAAGCGCACGTATGTCATACGACGTTTTATAACATATTTGCGAGGAAATAAATAAAACTCGGACTTTGCACCTTTGCTTGTTTTCCATATGATTAAATTTTGATACGCTTGTAAGTATCTTATCGGTCAATTTTTCGGGCAAGAGGCTTAGAGTAGCCTTTTTCGCTGCCTCTGAGACTTCTGGCGGTGTTGAATTAATAAATTCATCACTACTTGACGACATTTTCAAATAAAAACAATACAGCAAAAAAAAATTAAATTAGCAATGCGCGCGCATCAGCGCTTTTTTTAAGGCAAAGGCATAAAAACAGCCAGTATTACTAATAAAGTAAATTAATATTTTTGTGTTTTTGTTACAGATAAATGGTTGTAATTTATTGTCAAAATTAATTAAATTGAATAATTTAATGTTTATTTATTAAATTTTATCTCCCAAAGTTAATTTTATCCATAAAATGTTGACCTCTTTTTCTGGCATAAAAACTCTTTGCTAAGATTTAAAAAAGTACCGTTCGTTTTAGACGAAGTATCTTGATAAACCGTGCGGTAATGTAAAGTAAAACGCACGGTTTATCAAGGAAACCGTGCGTTTTACTTTTCATTACCGCACAAGTTCGTAATGAGATACAATACGATATTGAAATTGGTGTAATAAGAGACCCTTTACGAGCAAATATGTTATAAAAAAATTTACTTCGTATGAAAAAATATTAGTAACTGTGTACGACTGTACGTACTATTGTAGTGTGGTAGCAATAAGTATTCTAAAGAAATGTGGTCATAAATCTCGACATAAATACTAACATCAATAAACCTGCCACATTTCATTAAAAATCACGTAATATGAACATTGTATTATTACCGTACGTTGTAGACATTATTATTTTGTTTAATTAGGGTACATAGGTACTTAATAATTAGGTACATACATGTATACATTATCATAATGTGCTACCTGTTTTTGTAATGACAAATTAATTAGTATGGTGTCATATAAGTCTCCGTTAATGAAATAACTGATTACTACGAGTCCCGAGTTAGTTTGATTAATGTTCTGCATCAGTGACGTTTCGTCTTCACATTGGTGGCTGAGCAAAACTCCGCCAAAGGTCATTGGGCATTTTGTTCGGACATTTGACCTACGGCGCGGCGTACACAAATGAAATAGGGCTAGGTATGTAGATAAATGCATCTGCTACGCAGTGGTATGGGTCCCATTCTTGCAGGATATGTTTCATTTTTGATCATTTTATTATAGCATTTTAATAATAAATAAAATAAATAAATAAAGACAATACAAACGTTTATTATGCTTGTACCACACATTTCTTAGTGCTGAAAGTAAAAACTTCTGTTTTATTAACAAAAGTTTAATAACGTTAAACATATCGGGTCATTTTGAACTTACCATCCAAATTTTAAGGATGAGTCCAGTCCATGAAACTAAACAACTTTCTCTAAGAAACATGTGTCAAATTTCGCCAAAAAATTTGGTCATCCCATACTAAATTGATCACGTGATCTTTGATTTGTATGGAAAGTCGATTTTTATTTTAAATATTTGACCATGTGTTCCTTAGAGCAAATTGTTAAGTTTCGTGGACTGAACACATCCTCAAAATTTGGATGGTGAATACAAAATAATCCTGTATACTCACACACATATTGTGTAATAACTTTTTCTGCCGGTCGGTACATAAAAAAATAAAAAAATATTATGATTAATGGGATTTAATTTTTCAATTAAAACTGGTTTGGTCTCTGTACGCGAACTTTCATCAAGCAGGTTAAACATGCCCAATGACTTTTACATCAAAAAATAGGTTTTCTCGGAAGTAGGCACCTGGTAGATAAAGAAGCAGAGATTCTCAGAAAAATCTAGGACCTATAGTATAATTACCTACAATCTAGGTATAATACGTTTCAGGGTCATGTATTCTTCCAACTAGATGTATTTACATAAGTATCTAAAGTATAAGCATAGAAATGATATAAGACAAGATTCAAATTATACCTATCGCATCTATAATTTAAATATTTATTAGATTCGATCTATAACAGTTTTTTAGATGAATAGCAGGTCGTTCACCACACGAAGAGGGTTATTTGTATTTTCCCAAATTACAACGTTTAACTAGTCATTGGGTTTGAGTAGATATTAGAAACTATGAAACATAAAACAATCAAATTAGTAGAATATATAAAAAAGAAAATTCCTAAAACAACAAAACATATAACTTACACTCGGTTGCAGAAAATAAATAATTTACTCGGTTTTAGGGTTCCGTACCTCAAAAGGATAAAACGGAACCCTTATAAGTTCACTTTGTTGTCCGTTTGTCTGTCTGTCTGTCAGGATCCTTTTTCTCGGGAACGCGTGGAGGAACAGAGTTCAAATTAAAACCATAGTCAAGTTAGGTCCCTTGAAGCTGTGAAAAAATATCTTTTAAGTTTGACGTATTTCGACACTCTCAAAGGAATTAAATTTATAGGGTACTTCCCGTTGACCTAGAACTATGAAATTTGGCAAGTAATAGGTAGTCTTATACTACAAGTACAGGCAAAAATCTGAAAACTAAACATTTGTAATTAAATCATAAAAAAATTAAGTGTTTATAAAGTACGTAATCAATCATCGAGTTTGTAAGAAACTCTCAGTGGGCGAGTCCAACTCGCACTTGTCCAGTTTTTTTTCTGATAGCGCATTCATTCGATCGTGACTATCAACGAGTTTTGTTTTTATTAATTAGAGTTTATTTGGAGGTTGAAAACATAACGAAACAGAGTTGAATAGAATTTTGTGCTCGACGGAAAAGACTGCATCTAATTTAAGTCTAACTAGATAAAATAGGTTTAATTTTCACTAAGAAAGAGTTTGGACATTGCCTTCCAACTAGCTATTTTGTTTTGTTATATTTACAAGTAATTTTTTGCATTACCTAACCTACTCAAGTATATATATCTATTTGGTGGGAAAAGTTGCTTATAAGAGCCCAACAATTTTCACCGATTGAAAGGTCTCAGTACCTTTATAGTACAGTAGCCCGTAGAACATTTAAATCACCAAAAAGGTTACCGTTTGCCGTTGTGATATAGTTATTTATTACGAAATTATAGATACTTTAACCCAAGTTTTACAGATCGCAACCCGCCGCCGTAACCTATATTTGTATATCTCCAAAATCGAAGTTTTTTAATTTTTCGAGGTTTATTACATAGTTTAGCTATTGTCGTGTTCTACAACTTGGTTCGATTGTCACAGATAAAAGTAAGACTATAAAAAGTAGCCATACACAGATTTAAGACCTGATAAAAATGGTTGGACTTTATCTGGTCTTAAATCTGTGTATGATCACTTTCCATAGTCTTACTATTATCAGTAGCAATCAAACAATGCTGTAGAACACGACAATAGCTAAACCATGTGGTAAACTTTGAAAAATAAAAAAAATATCATTTTTGGAGATATACAAATATAGGTTACGGTGGGTTGTGATCTGTAAAACTTGGGTTAAAGTATCTATAATTTCGTAATAAATAACTATATCACAACGGCAAACGGTAACCTTTTTGGTGATTTAAATGTTCTACGGGCTACTGTACTATTAGCACGAACAAAAAAACGCGCGTAAAAACATTCGATAATTTTGTATGGGAAATTTGTACAGCGCCACCTACCGCCGAATAGCGAAATAAATTTTTCCATAGATCTCTATCGAGTAATTAGCTGTTCGAGCTAAGGATACTGCTAAGATAAACGCGCAAGAAGAATAACATAATTAATCTTCTTGGAGAGATGTCGTGATCATGATCTCATCCCGTCGTGTGGCCGAATTTCTCCTAAGCAGGACATACGTGGGAGCGTCAAGATCTTACAACAGGCAAGCAAAAAGCTGCTTATACAGCGTGTATCAAAAATCCTGTCAGATCCTGAAAAAGGTGATAGTGTTGCTGAAACTGAACATATTCTCCACGGAACATAGGACGAAAATAGTA
This sequence comes from Agriphila geniculea, assembly GCA_943789525.1. Classification (NCBI taxonomy): domain Eukaryota; kingdom Metazoa; phylum Arthropoda; class Insecta; order Lepidoptera; family Crambidae; genus Agriphila; species Agriphila geniculea. The sequence continues at coordinate 7,386,834 of OX038879.1, read as the reverse complement.
GATTATAGGTACAACAAGTGAAAAAAGAGGGAATTTAGTTCGAGGGATACAAACATAGACGAAGAAAAATTTTCACTGCGCTCAAGAAGACCAACAAAGCGTGGAAAAGAGAAGTTAACATCATACGGACATGGTCTATGTAAAAAAGAGACAAAGGATCAAGTGACATGTGCCAACATTTTTTACAGTAAGAGCCCCTAGCGTCCCGCCTAGCAAATGAGCAATCACAGTTTGTTTAAAATATTTTTTAATCTTAATTAGAATTTAAAATAAAGGTATCGTGGAGCTATGGTGTCTTCTACTCTAAGTAATTGTGATGTGACAAAAAGAAACAATCCAAGTAATCACACTTTTCAAAGGTAAATAAGATATTGCCACACATTTCTCTAAAACCAAATTGCGCTACATTTATTCGTTTATCGACAAAGAAAATAGTATGAAACATATAGTTTATTAACTTCCTTTGCCATAATATAGTCATATTTTATGAGTCTAAGTCATATTTTACGTATCTCATATAAAATGTATTGATTCGTTTTCGGATCACCTGTTTATTGACTTTGTTGTTCTTTGACATTCTATTTCTATGGATACAAAGGACCGAGATGAAATTTTTTTTTCACGAGTTGTGTACTCTAGTTTTTATCATTGACTGCGAGAAAACAAATAGCAGTATTTATAGTTATTACATTTTTATTATTTAGGTAGGTAATCAGTAATATTTAAACATTAGAAAATAGTGAAACTAGAAGTTTTCCAATGACATAAAACAACCACGCTAAGAGGGAAATTACATGATCGGTCTGGCATCAGTCCATTTCATCAGTTTGTATAGATTTTGAATTTTTACAGTCTGAAGATCGTACCAGACTGATGGAATGGACTGATGCAATGCAAGACTGAACATCTAATCCCCTTCTATTACATAGAAAAGATAACCCACTAAAAAGAACCTAATTCATTTGGCGGGATATTTTTTAGAAAATATCCCAAAGATATAACCCTATAAAAACCTAAATAAAATTGGTGGGAGGCTTTATCTATGGAATAGCTCTATACTTTAAGCACGTTTATTTTTTTTGTACATAATTCAAACGATGCGCAGTTGTTCCAATTTCAAAATATTTTTATTCACTCGGTGAATAAAACAGCGTTTTATTCACTCTTATCGTTGAATTAAATGCACTTTTTCGAGTGGCGATGGTAAAATAGTTATTTGTTATACAAGAGAGCAAAGTCATTTTTTGCTGCGAGTGCTGACTTTTAAATCACGAACTAGCGAAGTAGTCTAGAATTGAATCACTAGCGTAGCGAGTGATTCTAATATAGACTACTGAGCACAGTGAGTGATTTAAAGGCACGAGACATCAAAAAATTTGCTCTCGTGTTAAACATACAACTTTTCACCTCTACCAGCGAGAAAAGGTGTTAGAAATTAAAAAAGCACTTTGCCTCACGCTCGCAGCAAAAGTCGATTTTGCTGCGGGTTTTTACGCGCCAAAAGCACCCTTTTCGTGCTGGAGAGGTGAAAACGATTTTTTTTCGCCTTTCCATAGTAAGTCGGTCAGCTGACCAATCCCATTTTGTATGGGAGTATGAAATTTTTTTTTCGTTTTTCGTCCTATGTTCCATGGAGAACGTTGTTCAGTTTCAGCAACACTATCCTACCTTTTTCAGGATCTGACAGGTTTTTTGATACACGATACTTATTTGTTTTTCCAGACAATCATATTCTTTATATTGCCGAGCATTTTAATGACTTTTTTATTGATCTTTCATTGACATCAGAAAACATAAGACTTAGACTTGACAAAACTTTGACATATAATAGTAACAATTCATTATTTATGACTCCGGTAATTCCGCAAGATATTTTTAATAAAATAAAATCACTTAAATCTACTAATACTACTGGCTATGATGAAATTAATACAAGAATTTTAAAACATGTGAATGACATTGTATCCCCGATAATTGCTCATATTATAAATTTATGCATTGAAACCGGAACGTTCCCGGACAGTTTAAAAGTCACTGTCATAAAACCTCTTTTTAAAAAAGGTGATAGAGAGAACATAGCGAACTATAGACCCATTGCCCTTGAATCAGTTTTTGCAAAAGTATTTGAAAAAGCCATATACGAATCGCTTTATGCTTACTTTGAGACTAATAATTTGCTAGCTAAAGAACAACAAGGTTTCCGTAAAAATAAAAGCATTAATATGGCAGTATTTGAATTTGTCAATAAAATTATTACTTGTATGGATTCAGGAGTACAAGTTATGGGCCTATACATGGATATGACCAAGGCGTTTGATTTAGTCGACCACAAAATATTATTAGATAAATTACATAAATATGGAGTGCGGGGAAATATTCTTGAGCTCATAAAATCTTATCTCACTGACAGACGGAATATCACACAAATTGTGAAGTTTTGCTGCCGTACTAGATTTGAAAAGACATATACATCACGGTCGAGGGAAACGGTTTGTGGTGTCCCGCAAGGTAGCGTTTTGGGTCCATTATTATTTCTTATCTATATAAATGACCTGCCAAAGTCTATACAACGCCCGATGGTAATGTTTGCGGATGATAGCACGATAATATTTGAATGTGATGATGAAAAGAATTATGAAAATGCAATAAATAATGATCTTGACAAAGTTATTACATGGCTTCGAAATAATAAATTAGTTGTAAATATAGATAAAACAAAAATGATGACTTTTAGACAAAGAGAAAGTAAGAAAATTGTTGATGTCAATATACAGCACTCAGGAAAACAAGTAGAAGAAGTTGCTACTACTAAGTTTCTAGGCATTTATATTGACAGTAACATGAATTGGGAAACTCATACTAATTATGTCTGTGAAAAGTTGAGTAAATTTTCTTATGCGTTATACATGCTAAACAAGATTGCAAATCAATTTGCGTTAATGACGGCGTATCATGGCTACGTTGTATCGATATTAAGATACGGCATACTTTTTTGGGGAAACTCGACCAACAAAGACAGAGTTTTTAAAGCGCAAAAAAAGTGTGTTCGTGCAATATGTAGACTTCGTCCCACCGACTCCTGTTGCCCTTTCTTCAAAGAGTTAAAAATCTTGACAGTACCATGTTTATATATATTCGAAGTGTGTGTATTTGTTAAGTTGAATTTAAAATTATTTATTAAATTTTCATCGAAGAGACACAATGATAAGCTGTGTGAAATACCACATAAAACTGCTCTCTTTAGAAACAATATTTATGGTATTGCTCCAAAAATATACAATAAGTTGCCGAAAGACATAAGACAAATTGATAATATAATGAAATATAAATTGGCACTTAAAGATTTTTTGATAAATAAAACCTATTATACGTTGACCGAATACCTACGTGACACTGACATTTAAATTGATTGTAATGTATTGTATTATTATTATTATTATGTGACATTTCTTTTAATCGATATTTTTCAAGATGTTAATTGTTTGACTTTTTCTATGTAATAATTATTTTGCACACCCATTGGGTAAGAATACAGCGCTCAAATTTTGTAATACAACACCAATTATTGTAAAACTACCTATATTCTGCAAATAAAACAATTTGATTTGATTTGATTTGATTTGATTTGATTTAAGTATCGCAGACACGCCAGTTAGAATACTAGTAGCATTAAATAATAATATAGGTAGTAACTATTCAAATCCAATCCAGTGAAGAGTGTCTATTTGTGTTATGTTCATGTTCTGTCTAAAACCGGTCTGATCAAGAAGCGTTTGCCAAAAAAATTACGCCAGGCAGCAAAAACTCATTGCAATTTGAAATTATATCGAAAACTCGAGAAGTTAATTGAAGCTAATTAACATCTATGCAAAATATACAAAAAAACATACACGTAACTTTTGAGGACTTTGTATAGTTTAAAGACTTAAATATAAAATTAGATACTTCATGAGTTCCGTCTTTTCTACTTATTTTTTAAATGAAAATCAAGTTTCTGGTGCAATTCGTTCATAGTGCCATAATATTAATGACAATGTTCAGGATTTTACTTACCTATTTTGGGAAATATTTTAGTATTTTGTCCTCCTAAAAACTAAATGATCACCAAATCTTAATACTTAAAACTTACAAAACTAATAATTTGCTAAGCATAAATTCTTTCGGATAGACCTTTAGGATAGTATGATGTAATATGTCTCATTTCTAGTCAAGGCAATATGTTTTAAGTCAAGGCCGAAATTTTGTTTACATAGGTAATAAACGCGTCCTAATATCTAACAGCTGACATATAATAGGTATATCTTATGTACACAATATTTATATTTCCCGGTTCCCCTGATTCTTATGAGATGCAATGCAATCGAGTGCATTTGTAAAGGGTCGAACTCACAGGTGTTACAATTTCACAATTTGATCTCGATGCCAATAATATAATGTATTACAAAAACCCCTTTAAGCCAAAATGGTAGATGGGGACTATCAATCGGAACAACGTTTACAATGGGATGGGACCAACTCTGAAATCGCGAAAAAAAAATCAGCTGTTTCATTCAAAAAATAACGAAAATATCAAATAATATGAAACAAGTGATTTATTTTGCGCATTTTCACAGTTGGTCCCATAGTAAAAGTTGTTCAGTTTGATGGTCCCTATCTACCATATTCAGCTTTATGGGTTTTTTGTAACACATTGTATAAGTACTTGAATCAAAACCAAATTGATAAATTATGGTAGGTACCTAAGTATTTCTTCTATAAAAATAACTATTTTTATCAAATTTGAATAATAGGTAGTTAGTTATCACGTAACTTTATTTATTTGGCCTAGTTATTTTATAATATTTAAATTATTTTACCTTAAAGACTGACCTTCTAACGCCAAACATCACATCAGCCGTGTCGCCTTTTTTTAATTCCATTAAGATAATGTATTTTTTGTCGTCTAGTTAGACAAAATTAATAAAAGTTTTTTCCTCACGCCTTACAGAAATAAAGTGATGACCTTTTAGGTTTCATCAATATTTTTAAAGACGTATAAATAGAATAAAAATATCCCAAATTGGTTGCGACTGAGAAATATCTGTTTTTTTTAACTACTTAACTATCTATATCAAGTTACTTTTGAGCAGTGATAGAAATAAACAGTCTTCATACTTTTAGATAAAAGATATAAACACGAGTACACCTACCTACGTTCTACATAGGTAAATGTACATTACTTAATTTTATGTGCTTTTCCCTGTGATTTTTTAATTATCATGAATTCTTGAAACGTGTCTCAAGGTAATCCTTTTATTGCGGCTTAGCGTTATCAGCTAGAAGATGTTAGTTCGGATAATTTCGGATAAACGTAGTTTAAACAGGACTAACCATGGCCATCTTATTATCTTTATGGTGGTTGGTTTTACTGTTCATCCCATTGGCCTACTAGTACATTAAAGGTCATTGGGCATATTTGACCTGCTTGATAAAAGTTCGGGTACAGAAACCAAACCAGTTTTAAAATGAAGAATTCAATCCCACTTTTCAAAATATGTATTATTTTTTTATGTACCGACTGGCAGAAAATAGTTATTTCACATTGTGTGTGAGTATATGTTTAATATGTTATATTAAACTTTTGTTAATAAAACAGAAGTTTTTACTTTCAGCATTGTGAAAATGTGTGGTACAAGCATAATAAACGTTTGTATTGTTTTATTTATTTATTTTATTTTATTCATTATTGAAATGCCATGATATAATGATATAAAATGAAACATGTCCTGCAAGAATGTGACCCATACCACTGCATAGCAGAAACATTTATCTACACACCTAGCCCTATTTCGTTTGTGTACGCCGTAGGTCAAATGTTCGAACAAAATGCCCAATGACCTTTATTTAATGGAAATTATAAAAAATAGGGTCTATGACCATCATTTTTAAATCTCATAGTATCTATACAAGTACCATAATACCACGACTGTTAAATGGTTGAAGTGGAAGACCAATTTAGGTAAAAGTTGCATTATAATGTTACCTATAAAAATTTAGTTACATAAAATACTGCCTATAGTCGTTAATCATGAGCGATGAAATAAACAAAAACTTAACTAGGTTACTTTTAAAATATGCACTTATAGCTTACTTAAAGGTTTGAAACGTCGTCGTCATTTTGGTTAAGATTACGGATTTTATTTTGCGTCTTTAAAGTCCAAAGACTTTAAACTAGAAACTGACTTACTTATAATTCAGTCTCAAAAAACTGAATTTATAAGTAAGTCAGTTTCTTCCTGCAAGTGAGCATATGTTTAAAACTATTGTTCTTACATACAATGGGTCAAAACAAAGTAATGTTCGTAATGTGCTATTTAGTTCCACTGTGGTGACGTCCCGTCTTGTATTGATATGATGCGGTTGAAAGAAAATATTTTAACCATAGTTTTTGCTGACTAACGATATTGGAAGCACAAATATATTTAGGCCTAATTAATATTAAACATATTTATAAACCGCTCTCAACGTTATGAGAGCAATCTTGAGATCATACTTGAGATTAGGGTTGCCACCTACCACTACTTGATTTAAGGGTTAATAGCATAAAAAATACGGATTTAGATTTTTTTACGGGAGACTATTAGAACAGTGTTTTACTAAGATAAATTCCGTCTCCCATTCATTTTTATAAGTTCAAACATATTTTTTCCTCTTCCGCTTACTTTGAATTTGTTTCTCGTCGTCCGAGTTTCGATTAGCATCACTTGAACCGCTTAAATAACTCATTATTTAGGGAAATATTTATGTAAAGATATAGTATAGAATGAGCCAGCCAGCCAAAACGTTAGTGTTTGGATTCACTAGCCAGCTCTAGAGCAGTTTATAAAAAAATGAGGGAGCTTTATTTATCCCGTATTTTATTTTCGAAATTACGGGTTTCTGTATTACCTTAGTCTGGAAAACGGGATAACCCGTAAAATACGGGGCATTGCACAACCCTACTTGAGATGCTCTTATTATAGGAACAGAATCTCAGATATGATCTCAAGATAGCTTTCAACATACAGAATCTCAGATATGATCTCAAGATAGCTCTCAACATAGAGTGGTATAAATGTTTGTACAAAACAAATGACGGAAGTGTATTCGAATACATAGAGGCACGGCGATTCTGTCTCGAAAACAATAGATGATCGAAGAGAAAACACTTAGAGTAAGACGGGCTTCTAAAGACGAAACAAAGCCTTTGTTGCTCGAAGAGAAAACACAAGAGTTTGTCTTTTGGTTATATTATGAAAAAAATATTCAGCTGAAGTATTTTCGTCGTTCGATTTCGATATTTAAAAAGATATTCACTAACAAAAACTCTCTAGTATCGTTTTTGCTGATTGACCTTCGGATAAGTCTCGTAGACCCATTGGGAATTCTGTTTCAAAATATATTTAAAACTTTCAAGGACCCGGTGGGAAAAGAAGAACAATAGAGTCGTGGACCTTTGGGAATAACCCACTATTACGGGGTTACTGAAATAAATTGATTCATTTCACAAAACACTTATGTATACAAATATTTAGTGCAAATATTGTTGCTATCACGAAAAGAGCAATAAAATGAAACGTGTCGTGGTTAAAATTGATGGGCACATACATTTTACAGCCGTTTTTTTTATGAAATATTAAAATGTGTATAGTAGTCCAAAGAAAAAACAAAAGTAGGTAATAGAAAATACAAGTATTATAGAATAGGCAATATTGATAAAATATGGAAAATTTACTTTCCATAAAAATCTTTATTTAAAAAGGCAGTTTTATAGTCAAAGTCGAAATGTATTTATTCAAATAAACCTAATAATTTAGCACTTTTGTATCGTCTATATTTTTCTACCACCCGTTCCAGACTTTTTTAACTGACAAGAAGAACGGGCGCGCAAGAAATTAGGTATTTAGAATAAATGAATTATCTATTCTCGCTTCTCAGCAAAAAAATAAAACAGGAAGATAAATGATAATAAAGACATGTGTTCCTATGACTAGCTTGTTCAAGTAAGTTAATTCAGAATGACTTGCGGTAATTACAACAAGCCGGAAAACAAAGAAGATTAGTTTTTTTAACAACACAAAGTCATGTGTACTTATTATTTAGATTAGTACATTATCTGGGCAGATCCGCTTATTTGGCTAAACCACATAGTTTTTTTTAATCTGGAGGTTGATCAGAGTGAAAAAAATAATGGATTTTCTATAGATGATGTATCTTGATTTCTCACTTATTGTTTAGTTGATATTAACATTGGTTTTGCCCGTTGTAGCCGGTTACTTAAAATAGCAAAATGCAAATCTCGTAGTTTCAGATAGTTAGCGACCTTACTACTATAAAGACAAGAAAAACAAACTCTTAAATTGTTACAATATAATTTATTCGTTAAGTTTTTTAACTTATGTTAGTAATATAAAAATTTATGATATAGTTCTTAGCATAGTGGTCTCTACAAACAGCATTAGACAACTGGGTACAATAACAATTGTGATAATAATTTCTTCTTAATCTTATTGGTGAAAAATTACTGAAAGGAAAATTATTTGATTTTCAACGAAGATTTTCCGTAAGTATTTTTAATAATAAATAGACCCTTTTTTTCGGACAACTGTAGATACATATACACATGGCACAAGTCTTAACGAGGTGCCTAAGTATAGGGCAATCGTTTTTTAGGCTTTTAAACCAAGGATACTTTGGTAGAGTCAGCGTCAAATGATATGAGCGTCTAGAGTAGTCAAAATGATTTGAATCATATTGTTGTGCTTACAAAAATTGGTGATTCTAACTGCGTAGATTTCAGATCATTTTGACTACTCTAGACTCATATCAATTTGACGCTGACTGTACTGTTTCTCGTTCTTGCAAGAAGTGATGCAGCCTTTTTGCATATTATCGCATCAAATCCGTCTGTGCGCGCCTCGCAGAACATAAAGACAGTTAAATTGAACATTATTAACGTTACACAGAATTGTGGCATTTAGGCAATAACACAAAATAAAAAAATAAACTTAAAGAAAATTATCTTTCCTCAAGTCATAAATAAGTGGAAAATGACAAAAGAAGAGAAGCAACTTGTGCAGGATTTCGAGCCCCGGGAGACGTGGAGGATCCTGAAGAATGTGGTCATCATCAGCATCGCGTTCATGATCCAGTTCACGGCATATAGCGTAAGCATGTTCATTTTTAAAACCACGATTTATTCTAACTAGTGATCCCCATGTGTAGACGAAAACGGTACAACTCGGCATTCATTTGAAAACATTTGCATATTTCAATTTTTTTATTGATAAAGAATATTAAATAGCTTGGTCGGTTCTGAACAAAACAAACAGAACAGAGGAGAAAAATGTACGAAACTGAAAAATGTGTATGAATTCTTGGGTATTAGTGCAGTGCAGAATTAGATCAAGAAAATTGGATTTGGTCTGGTCCGGTTTCGAACTCGATCGAGTCACAATTGTGCAATTACGAAACTGTGACTAAAAATATCTATAAGAAACTATGAGCATTTGGAATTGACACCTATGAAACACTAGTGCGCATAGGTATTGACTATTAGCCATTTTTATTGTCCCCACTGCTGGGGCAGGGCACAGGCCTTCCTTATGGGTGGCTAAGGAGGATGGGCCGTAACCCACCAAGCGGGCCCAATGCGGATTGGTGGGTGTTAACGACTGCAAATGAAGCCGGGACCAACGGCTTTACATGCCTTCCGAAGCACGGCGGAGCTCGAGATAATAAATTGTTGGTCACCCATCCCGTGACCGACCCTTGCGAAAGTTGCTTATCCTCTGCAATCGACGGGTCAGGCGCTAACCACTGCGCCATCGAGCTCCTCAAGAGCACATATAGGTATTAACTTATATTTTGTATTAATTCCCATGCAGGGTGCCGCCAATCTGCAAAGTTCAATAAATGCGGAGGCCGGGTTAGGAACAGCGTCGCTGGCTGCCGTTTACGCTGGACTCATATTCTCCAATATTTTCCTACCAGCTGTTGTCATTAAGTAAGTATTGTATCTAATGCATAAACTTAGGATTTGTATTAATTTGTTAGAAGGTTTAGTGAAAGGAAAACAAAATAAAACTAGCTTTGTCTTAGAATTTAAAGTCATCATAACGACCATTTTAATTTGTTGTATTTTGATAATCTTTATAAAAATGCTTACTTCAATACATCTCCATAGTAAATGTCTCTCGTGTTAACTGTTGTAGTTTTCAGAAACAACAATGCCATTATCAATATCTAACCATTCAAGATCGAGATAGGTATTTTATTACTCTACTCATAAAATCGTAGTTTTTAGGGTTCCGTACCAAAATGGTAAAAAAGGAACCCTTAAGGTGTGACTCAATCTGTCTGTCTGTCTGTCTGTCACAGCTGGATATCTCGAGAACTACTAATGGTATCAACTTGAAATTTGGAATAGTTTAAGATGACATTTGCCCAACTATTTTGCAAATAAGAAATAAATAAAAAAATAAATATCATTTTTACAACAGGGACTGAAAAGAGGTCTTAAAAATTTGAAGTGGGGCTACTATATCATATGAAAGAGGGCTGTTTGCACGTTTTTAATCATTTTTTCTTTTTGTTTTAGGCCTAGGTTTTCGACTTATGATGAAAAATTTAAAAAAATACCGTTCCCCCCCCTTATCTCCGAAGTTTGCAAAAAGAAAAATCTGAAATAATTCTATGTGATAGCAGTTTATATAAAGATTACAGGAAAAATAAAACGATATCTCAATATAGCACACTTTTTTAGAAATTATCAAATTTCTAAATAAATTAAGAGTCAAGAGATGGCGCTGACCTAAAATGGCAATACTCATTTAATTATTCTACTCTGCAGTGTGGTTTGATGGTGCAATTATGATGGTACGGAACCCTCGGTGCGCGAGTCCGACTCGCTCTTGACCGGTTTTATTGTTTGTTTCTAGTACCTACTTCCAATCATAAACTATGTATGTATATTGTTAAGGTCAAATATTTCATAACAGAATGACCCACAGTAAAAAATCTTTGTTCTGAGGAATGACCTTTACCAGTTCATGTTCATAATCGGTTATCTGATGGGGATGACGTTTCCTGCTTATGTGTTATCGGTTAGTTCATAACTATCTGAGATTAATTGACTTTATTATATAGAGCCTATTGAATTGAGATTATAATAATTTTAATTTCCGTCTTGTATGTTGAACTTTGAGGTTTAGAAGCGCATACATAAATGGTTTCTGGCCGTGAACCTATTGATTATGCTTATTACTTTATCCAATTAGTTTTGTTATATAATTTCCTTGTTATTAGTTATAATTGACAACCAATCTTTATAGTGATTTCATTATCAACGTGCTCCGTAGAGTTCAGTCCAATCATAAATGAGCCTATTAATGGTATAAAAAACTTTTTAGTTGCATCAGAAAAAAAATTCTCACGATGTAGGTATGATTCCGATGTCTGCAGCACTGCTGCCGAGCTCGGAATGTAGTCTCATATAAACCTATAGAGAATGTATGAGGACCAGTGGTGTTGCGCAGCAGTGTCGCGACGCTTCTCCGCTCACTTCAAATTGAGCCTTTCAAACGTAACATTACGATTCAATTTGGAGCACACAGCACTGCTGCGCAGCAGTGCTGCCGACATCGAAATCATACCTTGTCCGTCGTTTGATTTACTAAATAATGTCTTGTACCGGAATGAACGTGATAGTTATCATATTCAGTTTAATAATAAGTCACCCCCCTACTCAAATGGCCAACTTTATAATCGTTTGAACGCTACGCTTACTTTTAAAGCTTAAGTATGAGCAATAGATGATAAAATCACATGTCGCAAACTTATGTAAATCACAGACTTCGATGTATTGTATGGAATTGTCAAGCTTACGACACGTAATTTTATAGTTTACTGCTTATTTTAAAGTTTTAATAGTAAGCGTAGCGGTCAAACGAATAGAATATTGGCCATTTGAGTATAGAGGGGCTGGTCTTAACTCCTCGGCCACGATATCATCGCGCGCGCGTCTTGCGTCTTGACGGCGTAACCTAGGTAATAATATGCAATAACACGTATTAATTAGTTTCAGTTTTGGCCACTGGGTCAGATAAATTAGCAAAGAGCGCTCGACACCAGCTGAAGGATTCAAATATAAGGCCCCAGACTTTTTTGAAGTCACTCGAAAAATGAGAGTTAATCTTCCCATTATTTCAGGTGGTTCGGGACAAAATGGGCAATCTCCATATCGTTCGTGACGTACATGCCGTACATAGCAGCCCAGTTGTACCCCACGTTCTATACCCTGATTCCCGCTGGACTGATCGTGGGGCTCGGAGGAGGCCCGCTCTGGTGCTCCAAGTGTACCTACCTGTCTGTGGTAAGTTACTAGACAGACTCCAACTATTTTTTGCTTCTGAGTTACTAAAGATATTTCTGGAAAAGACTTCAGTGTCTCTCCTTTATCTGCTGTATCGTCGTATATTTATCTGCCTGTTAGTCATTTGATGTTCAGGGTCTTCTGTCGAAACACTTAATTCTGTGATCATCAAGAAAGAAAGTAGCGAATGAGACTCTTCTTACATTCTACCCTGACTCACAACGAATCATAATTTGCTTCTTTTGCTTATCATTCCTGTCATAATCTTGTCGGTATTCTTAATCAAGCCTGTAGCAACAAAATTCGTATTGCGCGCGTATCGTCTCTGCATGAACTAAACGTATGTTGCGACGCGACGGCGCGGCATGCAAGCGATTTAACCTTAGGAGTTAGGTTAAGCGACGCTGTTGCCCATGGTAAATATTAAGTATGGTATTGAATAAAGATGAGTTTTATTCCTATTGTCATTTCAGGTATCCGACGCTCATAGCCGAATATCTAAAATCCCTGCAGAAACTCTTCTGGTGCGCTTTCTTGGCCTGTTTTTCATGATATTCCAGATGAACCAAGTGTGGGGCAATCTTATCTCATCACTTGGTAAGTACTTATTTACTTTTAATCTAAAACACTAAGCGTAAGCAGTCACATAAATTGATTGTTTGCAATTTATAGTTCTTCAGTCAGTTCTACTCAGGTTTTTTTTATTTTTTTATTAGTAACTGGGCAGGCATTTGACCACCATCTGCTTCGTAAGCAGGATGTGGTCTAAGCCAGTCTAAGGTGTAGCATGCTTGGCCAGGAAATGCCAATTCACTCTTGCCTTGAAGAGACCAAGGTTGTAACTATTGGGGACCACATAAGCAGGCAGTGCATTCCATTCTTTAGCAGTTCGCATAAGAAATGTATTGGCAAAGCGCTAAATTGGTACGGACCCTTGGAGTATATACAAGGTGATATTGCTAACCTGCAGGTTCTACTTTAGTACTCTCTTAATATTCAGATCGTGGCATACTTACCTAAGAAACAATGTCAATTGCTTACTCCGTGCTTACATTGTTGCAGTGCTGTCGTCTGGCGACAATGAGGCCGCGGTGACGGCTCTTAACGCGACCACCATCTCCGAGCTGTGCGGCGCCAGCTTCCTGCCCAGCGCAGACGCAGGGGAGGCGCTGCAGCAGCAGCCGCATGAGAAGATAGTCATGATGAACGGTACATTCGCAAATAATTACATAGGTTCAGTGCCGGCCGCCCCTCAGGCGGGCGGGTGAATGGCGTTACTGGTCTGCCGCCCCCCTAGGTCCTTGCCGCCCCTAGGCCGCGGCCTACTCGGCCTATTGACAAATCCGGCACTGCATAGGTTGTTAGAGGAGTTCGATGGCACCATGTGTCGTGGCGTCCAGCCTCCTTTAACTAATGAATGACAGACACAGAGGATTACAGGGATGACGTACCGGAGGACGGACAGACAGATGACTGTTGACTAACGAACGGAAGTGGACCTGAACTTGCGGAAGACTCTATCAAGATGACCAAGACTGACCCCTGATGCGGGTCAGACCCGATAACTTGTGACAGAATACCACGGGAAGGCCTACGATTGCAAATATTCACACAGAAATGTTGTTGGTACAAACCAACATGATTTTTCTCTGAAGTTTCACACCATTTCCACACACATAGATTTGAATAGACTTTATGTCTACGAGAACTAGATGGTGTTTTTATAACATTTGTATATTTTGTGGGTTAACATAATTAGGTAAGCATAGTTCCAATTCCAAGGATTCTTACACGATCCATTCAAGCTTAGCACTTTTCTGTTCATTTCTAGATGGGCTCTTGCCTACTGATCTTAATCAATTTTTTTCCGTGGTTAGTCGAGTGGTTTGTTCGCCGGTTTTTAACGCGTCTCTGAGGTCCCGAGTTCGATCCCCGGCTGGGTCAATTTAGCAAACGAGCTTTTCTGTATTGGCTCAGATGGCCTACTCAAATGGCCATTGTACTAAAATTAACGCTAGTAGAATAGAATGACAATGTACGTGATAGACTCTTGTCTAGCCGAGAAAGCGCACCAGAAGAGTTTCTGCAGGGATTTTAGATATTCGGCTATGAGCGTCGGATACCTGAAATGACAATAGGAATCAAACTCATCTTCATTCAATACCATATTTAATATTTACCATGGGCAACAGCATCGATTAACCTAACTCCTAAGGTTAAATCGCTTGCATGCCGCGCCGTCGCGTCGCAACATACGTTTAGTTCATGCAGGGACGATACGCGCGCAACACGAATTTTGTTGCTACAGGCTTGATTAAGAATACTGACAAAGTTATGACAGGAATGATAAGCAAAAGAAGCAAATTATGATTCGTTGTGAGTCAGGGTAGAATGTAAGAAGAGTGTCATTCGCTACTTTCATCGCGATGGATGATGAATCTTGATTATCACAGAATGATAACTAACTTCAACTTACAGCTCCGCGTGGATTAAAGTGTTTCGACAGAAGACCCTGAACATTAAATGACGATACAGGCAGATAAATATAAGGAGTGATACTGAACTCTTTTCCAGAAATATCTTTAGTAACTCAGAAGCACAAAATAGTTGGAGTCTGTCTAGAAACTTACCACAGACAGGTAGGTACACTTGGAGCAACAGAGCGGGCCCCTCCGAGCCCCACGATCAGTCCAGCGGGAATCAGGATATAGAACGTGGGCATAGTAGAACCAAATAAGTAGGCCAACTCGAGCCTCGAGCGAGCGATACAGCTTAAACACGAAGGGCTGTCACATCGCTAGTTTATTCGGTCGTCAAAAAATGCATAGTCAATCTCTATACAAAATATTTTTTCCTTGTAGGGTTAGCATCAGGGATCTATAATACAAAGTTTTTTAATCGTTTTATTGTCAGAGCAATGAAACTGTATAATTCTAAATATAGTCACATTGATATCTTTAGCACTAAACCATCTAAATTCAAAAAATAAATTTTCTCTTAAGTATTATTGTTGTGTTAACCGTTTTGGCCTTAATCTTGTTTGTTTGTTGATTTGATCGTTTGTTAATGCGACAAAATTAAATTAAGGAATTTAATTTCGTCATATTATAAAGTCACTTATATTACCTACTTGTTAACTTGATACTGATATATATTAATCATTAGTGGAAACTATTATGGCAATTGTGTTTTCTAACTGTGTTGTAAAAATTTGTGTTAACAAATGCTGTTGTTTTTCATAATGTCAAATAAATAAAAATAAAAATAAATAAAAAGTTTTTTTTAAATATTTTTTTGTAGGTCGACCAGCGCGTCTATCGACTAAAATAATGAAGTTAATATTAATTGTAATTTGACTGATGTATGTGATACATTGGCACTTTCGTTTTGACACCAATAAAAACTTACTAAAGAAAAGTAGCAATGTATCACATCTATCTGTCAAATTACAGTTTACATTAACCTAACTGTTTTCAGGAATTGACTACAATTTTTCATTGCTTACGTCATGTTATGTTATTTGAAAACTTACGGTCGAAATAGGATTAATTAAAACGTGGCTTTACTAAATAATGTATTTATTCAAATAAAAAAAATATAAAAATATAAAATCGAACCAAATACCAAAGTACATTCAATAAAACCGCGCTAGTATCCGTTAAAAGTGTTTTATTTCATATTATTAAAAATATTTTTTACACTATTAACTGTTTTTTTCTTTTTTATTTACCTACACTTCTCAAAATAATAATCTTTAAATTCTGAAATTGAATACTTTCCATAACCTTAAATAATAGGCATTAAAAGTACCTTTACCTGTAGGAGTTTGTGATTTTTTAACGAAATTACACAATTGACATAAAAAAAAATTCGTCTGTTACGACAAGTACGAAATGCCTTATTATTTAAAGTTAATGTAAAACATATCCTCATTCTTACAAATCTTTTTTGCAATAATATCTTTGGAAAGCATTGGTATGTACCGTAGGTAGGTAAACGTTCAAATTATTACGAGCGGCAGCACAGCGGCGTGAAGCGTGCGTGAGCGCGGGCGGGATTACGTACGGCGCAGCCACGACTCTTGCACCTTTATCACCTTTAAATTGTGTCAATGTGTGCGTGCGACGACGCATGCGTACGGGCGCGCTCACATACAAACCGCGTTCATGCGTATAATGAGTAAGATGACTTACTTATTTGGTTCTACTATGACGTGGGGTACAACTGGGCTGCTATGTACGGCATGTACGTCACGAAAGATATGGAGATTGCCCATTTTGTCCCGAACCACCTGAAATAATGGGAAGATTAACTCTCAATTTTCGAGTGACTTCAAAAAAGTCTGGGGCCTCAAATGGCCATTGTACTAAAATTAACGCTAGTAGAATAGAATGACAATGTACGGGATAGACAGGAGCTAAGCGTTAACTTATGTCATTCCCATACATTGTTATTCTATTCTACTAGCGTTAATTTTAGTACAATGGTCATTTGAGTAGGGGGGCAGGTCGGGGTGTTTGTAGTCCTATCGTTGTCTCTGATTTCCATAACACTTAGAATCGGGGCAATGATTGTGATGTTGTCTAAAACTTATTTTATTTTATTTATTAACTTATTTATGAATGTTTATTTTTGTATTTCAGGCATATATCTAGCGTGTATGGCTGGAGCCGCAATCATTGTTGCTGTCGGAGTTGATTCCATGAAAAGGTAATGAATATAAGTGCTCAAATTTAATCTTTTCAGCAAAAAAAAAATAATGCAAATAGCAACTACTTTAAGCCAGGGTTTATTTCATTAAGTCGACATTTGTCAGTGACATATTTCGGTAAATTTTACAAATGTCGTTATTTTCATTTGGGACAAGTATGTTGTGAAACAGGGATTTTTTTACAAGTCGACATATTTGTAGATTTGTCAGTAATTCTTGACATGTGATTTGAGCTGATAAGTCAAGTTCGCGTGACAAATTGTCGACTTGTAAAACGTATCCCTGATTCATTTAACATAATTTGTACCTTATTAAAGTAAGGAAATTGTAAAAAACGCTGACATATGTTACTGACAAATGTCAATTTGGTGAAATAGGGGCCTGGGGGCCTATTATGACCTCTTATTTCCTGGCAGTTTTCTGATTGGTTATCAATCTATCTCTTTTATTTGCTATACAGCGAGAAAGAGATGTAACTATAGCAATTCATAAACCTGGCAAGTTTTAAGAGGTTGTAATACCCCCCCTGATCTCTTTAGTCAGAGTCAGACAGTGCTCAGAAAAAATACCCCGTCGTAGACTTAAAATTGTTAGGATACGCAAATTTTCAGATACGATTCAGCTCGTACCGGCAGTGAGACCAGCATGTCTGGGATGGCGCTGTTGGCCGTGACCATGAAGCTAATGGTGGAGCCGAAGCAGCTGATGCTGATCATCATCAACGTCTTCGTCGGCTATCAACAGGCCTTTTTCGGAGCTGACTTTACTGCGGTAAGCGTATTTGGTTAATAGCAGCGAAAAAATTGGTAACGTTCAATGTTATAGGCGTTTAACTAGGAGGATCTATATGTTTTTCTTCTTTTTGTAGAAAAGAATAAAACAGTACATTAGGTATACATCAGGTTTTAAATAAGGCAAAAAAGTAAAAAATAAAAATATACTCCGGGCAATGTTGGTTTAAACTATATGGCCACCCAGCGGCCTAAGTCTGCTATTGTTAATGTTATAATCATGTTTCAATTGTGTTTCAATTGTAATACTTTTTGACACAGTTCTTATTTCTTAAACCAAAAACCGAAACACAATTGAAACGCGATTATGACGTTAACAATAGCATATTTTACCGCTGATATTGAATAATTAATGGCTGACGATATTGTAAACTAAATTCATTTAACTATATTTTTCAGTCCTTCGTGTCCTGTGCTCTGGGCACCGGAACTGTGGGCTTCGTGATGATGACGTACGGGCTGGCAGATGCTATTGGATGTGTCATCACTGGGTATTTGGCAAAGGTATGGGAAAACTTTTGCTTACTTTCGAAAACTGGGGAGAAACTGGGGAACTTTAACCTGGGGAGTGGGGGTTCTCCTTGTAATTAAAAAATATGCAATTCCTTTGCGAATAATGTTCAAAAAAGTACACGGTAATAAGGGTAGAGTGACTCCTGCTTGCCATCAATCAAATTGGAGTAGGTGACGTTTGATACACGCACGTAATTAACGCTTTAAAAACCCTAGATTTAATAATTTAATATCCATCGAGGATATAGGCCAGTCAATAAGTAGTTATAGAGTGCGTGAGGAAGAACCTAAGCGATTTCTTCAGAAATGTATTCAGGGTGCTTAGGGAGAAAACATACTAAAAGTCCTGACGTCTAGGAGGTGAGGCGGAGGGAGGGGAGGGGGACAAAGGTCCCAATTTTAGGTTTTTCACCAATATCTCAAAAATGGCGCGTTGTAGCGAAAAATGTTCAAATATAAAATGAAAGCTTATCAAATTTTCTATTGGTTCTATTCACTTTTTCCTATTTCCCAATAATAGGGTATTTTCCAAATTTTTGAAAACTGATTATATTTAAAGATTGGGACGAACAATTCAACAGAAAAATAAAAGTAAATTAATTTATGCCTTTTTTTCTCCATTAAACCAATTAAAATCAAATTTATTTTTAATGGTTTTGAATTTACCGCCAAAACGCTCGGTTCGATGACGTCTGCTGTGTGACGTCAATCTTGTGTAAATCATAGAGTAAATTGTAGCATTTGTAGCACAGACAACAAAGGTGTTAAAATTGTTTACACAAAGTTGACGTCACACAGTAAACATCAACGAACCAAGCGTTTTAGCGGTAAATTCAAAAGCATTAAAAATGAAATTGACTTTAATTGGTTTAATAGAGAAAAAAGGACATTATTTAATTTAGTTTTATTTTTCTGTGAAATTGTTCGTCCCAATCTTTAAATATAAGCAGTTTTAAAAAATTTGGAAAATACCCTATTGTTGAGCTACACACTCCGGAAAAGTGAATTCTACAACTCCTTTTTTAGACAAATATTGAGAGCCTTATAAACAAAGTCAAGTTATTTACACAACTGATAACTCAAGATCGGTTGCCCGGATTTAAATTAAATTTAGCATACATATAGTTTATAACCTAAATTAAAACATAGAATACTTTTTATTCTGATCAAAGGTTCACTAGGGTCCACGTGGACGAAGACGCGTGCGGAAGCTAATTGACCTTTAACTCCAAAAATACTAACAACTGATATAAAATTTGTTTGCAATAAATATTTGTCTAGAAAAGGCCTTTCTAATGATATTGTGTCCTATTCGCCGTTATTCGAAGCCTTGGTAAACAGATTGAGAATAGCGGAGCCTTCCGTTTCCCGTTCAGCATCATTATTATAGGTCTATCTTACCAAATTACGTCACATCCGCATCCGTGCGACGTCATACCTCACCCCACTTTGTTCACCAGGCGGCCATAGCTAGTTTTGGCGCTCATTGGCGTCCTTTTTTCGCAACCGTTCACGTCTTGTCAAACGCTGTTAGCGTTCGTAATTTAAAAATTTTCCTAAGTAGGTCAAACGCTGTTAGCGTTCGAATTATAAAGTTTTCTAAAATAGGTCAAACGCTGCTAGCGTTCGCGAAATTCTTAATTCAAATTTAGCATTTATATTACATATTTTTGTTGAAAAGTAACACCTTACGATTTATTTTCGACTATATAAAATGAGTATGCGTAGTTTGAAAACCATACGTAAAATCAGTGTTAGTTGGGTCCGACTCTGTGTCGTCTCCGTTTTCGTCGTCATGTTCGTGGAGTAGCAGAGAACGAGGGTGAGGACATGGATCTACAGTAAATACGACGAAGGATTTGAATTGAATTGAGGTAATCTAACGCCTCGCCGCCGGTCAGTGAAATTTTTCCATATTTTATAATGATATGATTCTACCCGCGATATGTTGAAAAATATTTTCTGTTAATTCTAACATTCGTAAAATTGCCGTTCATGAGTGTTATTCGCTTTTGGCCTAAGCGATCTGCTAAAAAGGTTATAATTTTGACAAATTTAATGCTTATGAAATTTTTTACGTTACTAAAAACATGTTTCGTACGATTCCTATTCATTGTTGGTAAAGCTATATTGCGTTGAATGTGAGCGGAGCACACAAGTCCTTGTGTTCCTCAAAATACGAGAAAGTGTATACAACTTGAATCCTGGAGCTATCCGGCCATTTATTTTCTTGACATTTCGTTCAACTCATAGTTTTACTTGACCAGTGTTGAGATTAACCATTGCGCCTTATGGTATTTAGAGATGTTGTTTTCATAGTAATTAGATATTTTCTATTATTATTATTATACCCCTCGGTTCCAGCTTGTTCCGCAACTGGACCGGGGAAGGTCTATCGGCTGCTCCTGGCACCGTTGACACAAGTTTATGAAAAGTTGTATCTACATAATTTTGTATAAGTATTTAAAACAATAAGTAATTAAAACATGCTGTTTTCTTCCTCTATGGTAGTAAGCCCCACATGTTGAGAGTTGTGTGAGTTGTAACAATATTTTTAATATGGATTCATCCGGTCGCTTCAGAGCACCGTTGATTGATAATTTGATATGAACTCTGGCGGTCACTCCTGATGGATACCGTTGATTAAGTATCTTACTATTTAACATAAATTCGGTCTCCCTATTATGGGCACCGTCACTATAGTTATGTAAGGTGAATTAATAGATTACTATTTAATAAACATTTCTTATGGTTTTAACATAAATTCGATCGGTCGCTCCCTGGGCACCGTCGATTGATGTTTTGACATAAATTATTTCGCTTGCTTTTGATGAGCACCATCCAGGCACCGTCGATATGTACATATTTCAACTCATTTTATCTTATTATTTAATTTAATTACTCGGTATAAACACTGTCCTTAATCCCTGAGGGAGAGTAACTTAAAAAAGGGATCATCCAAGATATTCCCGTACATCTGGTGCACCATGTTTCTAACAACCATTAGTTGCTGCTTACAGAACAACCAGAAGGATTTTGAAATTTTGAGTTATTTATTACTTAATACTAATTTTTATAACCGTGGGCCTGTTAAAACAAGTTATTTCGATTGAAATATTCCATCAGTATATTTTCCTGTTATTTAAAATGTTTCTTTATTAAAAATATCGAACCGGATGCAAAGTCCGGGTTGTCACAAAGGAGGTTCACCAACTGGCCGCTGCCGTGGCACGCTCGATGCGCTCGCTGACTCGCTCAGCTCGCGCTTTATTTTGCCGTTTTGTGACCAAAAGGTCACAGTTTTAATCTAGCCTAACTGGTGATGTCCCTTTTGGCTACACTGTAAGCAAAATCACTGTAGCAGATATTATGTTTTGTTTGAAAATGTTATATTCATTTCTATGCTTTGAAGACTGATATGGTTTCATGAGTCCGATGACAGATCAGATATCCTAGCTAGTTTTAGTTAAGTGGTCACTGCAAGGGTTGTGCCTGTTTTACATTTTAAATTTTATGAAGATTTAAGTCTGATGATGTTGGCTTTATTACAAAGTGCATTGATAGCCGATTTGCCGGGGGCGTGTAATGTGTATGTACATAAATACATAAGTGATTGTTTCTATTGTACTTTGACTGTCTTTGACCATGTGGTTAATGTACATTAATGGATATGAATTTAAAAAATCACTTTCACATGTATATGTGTTGTTGTGATGTAAACCCTATTAAATTCGTGGAGAATCTCGATTTTACTCAGTCCTCAACAAGTTAACATTTTGTTATATATATACTTAAGTACTTGTTCAATATTTCAGTAGAATATGAAAACACTTCTATTTAGCTACCATAACATGTACCATATTCTGGAAATAACATTAAAATAATACACCTAAGCACTCTGACTTTAGTCAGTTGTTGTAAACACTGTCGCTCTGATGTTATATTGGTTGGTGTCTGCGAATAAGTTACTTAAATATACTTTCCTAATCAAAGCTTACCTACCATGGGAAGCACTGGCACCCGGCTCTTGTTTAATTATCCGGGTGATGTGTTGATTACTTGATTTGTCAGATAGGTAACAGAGGTAATCTTCCAAAGTATTTATGTGATTTTAATTGAATAATTAAATGCAAGTATATTAATTGTAATTATTATTACTATTATTGTTGATATGCAACATGTTAAAAATTCAAGTTCAAAACAAATGTTATAAAGTATTAAGTTTATGCTGCGTGCAACTTTTCCGATGGCCATAGAAACCATGACATTTAGAAACTTGATTGGTTTAATATTTTTTTTTTAATAGATTGATAAAAATAAAATATTTTATTTACTTACCTTTAATTATAAAGCGAAACTTTGTCTACAGAAACTAAAGACATGTTGGAATAATTAAGGTCATATTTATTTTTTCCGTATGCAGTACTGTCATATTTGTTCTTTTAATACATCTTGTTATCTATTATAGTCTACCTAGTATTTTGATTCCCAATGTTAAGGTGTCATTTAATTTTGCGATGATAGTTAAAAAATGTTACAGTTAAGTGTAGTGGGTACTTACCCAAATAAGTATCTACTTACTTGCTTATTTTTGTTTTTGTTTGTTTTGGGCTAACACAGCTGTGCTGACCAATCGAATACTAAATGTTTTATTAAGTGTAAAAATTCAAATGGACTTGTTACTGTTAATTAACATTCGATAGCAATTTATATAACACTAACACGTCTGACATTAGTTCTTGTTCCGCCCACACATAAAATTTATGTTAGACGCGCACGCGACACAACAAGATGTCGCAGACTGTGGCGCACACAGACACTCTAGCTAGCTAGTCGGCCTAAGTGTGTAACACCAAAGGTAGTTAGCCTAACTTTGGCTTAAGTCAGTCGTATAACGTTTATTTTTGGGTAGGTATTTATTGAGTTCAGTTCGCAGCTTACGATTGAATTAATTTAATCAACTATTTTAGTCCAATCAATGAGCATATTTGTTGTATGGAGACTTCCGAAAAATTCTCCCGTCTATAAAATTTGGCATGTGATGAAGTTAGGTAACACAGATTACAGATGAACAATAAGCCAATAAAATTTGTTAAGAGAAGTTAGGTATTTTTACCTAAACATGAAAATCGCTTATATCTCTCTGTGAATATTTCCTCGGGCTAAAATACTTTCTGTATACGTATTTGTGTATTAGTTAGAATAAGTATGTAAAAGAATCCAATATTTTTTCGATTTCGGAGATACTCCAAATTTAAATTTTAATATTTTTCAATATATCTTTTCTTGATTAAAATATCTGCTGATTATTATTTTTTAATATTTTTTATACCCTTAATATATAGATTTGTTCAGTAGGCCAACAAATTTTCTTCTTTAATCATATTTATACATAAATGTATGAAAATGGACCGACTATTTTTCACATTACCTCTTAAGACCAAAAAATAAAAAAAATATGATTAAAGAAGAAAATTAATTGACTTACTGAACAAAGCTATATATTTAAGGTTATAAAAACATATTAAAAATAATAATCAGCAGATATTTTTATCAAGAAAAGATATATTGAAAAATATTAAAATTTAAATTTGGAGTATCTCCGAAATCGAAAAAATATTGGATTCTTTTACATACTTATTCTAACTAATACACAAGTACGTATACAGAAAGTATTTTAGCCCGAGGAAATATTCACAGAGAGATATAAGCGATTTTCATGTTTAGGTAAAAATACCTAACTTCTCGTAACAAAATTTATTGGATTATTGTTCATCTGTAATCTGTATTACCTAACTTCATCACATGCCAAATTTCATAGACGGAAGAATTATTCGGGTTGCATAAGCCCCGTTGATTGGACTATTTGATATACAAGTAATAACTTTGTGACCGCGTTCACAAAGATTTATTTTATTATGATATCCAAATCCAGTTATGGATTTTTTTTTATTGCATAGCAAAAGCTCAAAGATTTCGTAAGGTTTGTATCTTTAAGTGAATTAATTGTGTGGTAACTGACACCACATTTGAAATAAAAGAATCTGCAAAGAAAACGTTGTCTTCTCCCAGATAATTTTGTAGTAGGCGATCGACGCGCCTAAAGCAGAGCTGATGCACTGTCAGCCAGCGGCCAGCCAGCCAGTATATTAAACTATAACATGTCTAAAATATTATGAGTTAGATAATTTATGTTAAATAATTACTTAAGTAAAAATGTATGAGAATTTATTTAAAGCTGATCTGATTTGTTAATAGACTTTATTTCAGTTTGTTTTGTTTTTGTAAATATATTTTTTTTTCTTCCCTTTACCTACTAATTTAAAGAAAGATTTCTTTTGATCTAATTTAAAATAAATTTTAAGAGAAATAAACTATTTATGATTTAAAGTGTCACATTGGCGTCCTGTTCCTGTTCACCAGGCGATAACAAACAATGTCTCAATCTGTTTACCAAGGCTTCGAATAACGGCGAATAGGACACAATAGGAGCGTTTTACCTACCATTAAAACGCATATTGTGTCTGAAGCCTTATTCGAAGCCTACCTTCAAGGGCTGCCTGGTATGCATTTAATGCTAATTAGTTGTAAAGTATTTTTCAGATTTTGAGACTGCAATGAGCGCCAAAACTAGCTATGGCCGCCTGGTGAACAAAGTGGGGTGAGGTATGACGTCGCACGGATGCGGATGTGACGTAATTTGGTAAGATAGACCTATAATAATGATGCTGAACGGGAAACGGAAGGCTCCGCTATTCTCAATCTGTTTACCAAGGCTTCGAATAAGGCTTCAGACACAATATGCGTTTTAATGGTAGGTAAAACGCTCCTATATCATTCGTTGGTAGAAGGTGTGTAGAACAACTCTTTTGGACATCTTGCCCATCATCCAAATTTTCACATTTCCTGAACGAGTAGCCCAAAAACGGTTGGAAATACGAACAAAGTGTATCTAACTAATGTTATAGAGAATTTTATAAGCTTTCATTTCATTGTAAATCATTTTTTCCTACAACGTACCATTTTTGAGATATGGGTGAAAAACCTAAAATTAGGACCTTTGTCCCCCCCTCCTCCCTCCGCCTCACCTCCTAGACGTCAGGACTTTTAGTATGTTTTCTCCCTAACCATCCTGAATAAGTTTCTGAAGAAATCGCTGAGGTTCCTGCTCACGCACTCTATACCCTCTTTTGAGCAATTTGTTAATCGGACTAATAACCATCTGCTAAACCAGTGGATCCCAATATGTTTTTTCTACGTCCCTCCAAGAAAGACCTCAAACCCGCGTACCCCTTATTGTCATAATGAAAGAAAATGATAAATAAAAAATGAAATCATAAAATGTATGAAATCATGTAGATAAGGTTACTGCACGTACCTCGTGATGCAACCTCGCGTTATTGCGTACCACCAGGGTTGCCAACTCATTTAAATAAATTCTCGTACAGATTTGGTGGCGATTCTCGTATTTACACAAAATATGTTCAAAATCTCGTACATTACCAATTTTGTATGAAAACTATTTTGTGAAATCCTCGTATTTGGTGATTTTTGCCTAATTTTGCCTCGTATTCAAGACGTCAATTCTCGTATTTGTACGAGGAACCTCGTACAGTTGGCAACCCTGCGTACCACTGAGAGTACTCGTACCATTAATTGGGAAACACTGTGCAAAACGGATGTACAACGTGTTACAAAAATACCCTTAATTCTGAATATGGTAGATCGGGACCATCAAACTGAACAACTTTTACTATGGGACCAACTCCGAAATCGCGAAAAAAAATCAGCTGTTTCACACAAAAAATAATAACGAATATATCAAAGTCTATGAAACAGCAGATTTTTTTCGCGATTTCACAGTTGGTCCCATAGTAAAAATTGTTCAGTTTGATGGTCCCTATCCACCATATTCGGCATTAGAGGTTGTTTTGTAACTCATTGTAAAGGGATGTATAAGAAAGTTCATTTGGTTGTAGATAACAGGCCGGGTGCCGATGATCTGCTGCGCGGCGGCGGTGCACGCGTGCCTGATGGCGGTGCTGCTGGCGTGGCGGCCGCACGCGGGCCAGGCGCCCGTGCTCTACGCCATCGCCGTCATCTGGGGGCTCTGCGACTCCGTCTGGCTCGTGCAGATCAACGGTAAGGGCGGCGGCGGTGCACGCGTGCCTGATGTCGGCGCGCGGGCCAGGCGCCCGTGCTCTACGCCATCGCCGTCATCTGGGGGCTCTGCGACTCCGTCTGGCTCGTGCAGATCAACGGTAAGGGCGGCGGCAGTGCACGCGTGCCTGATGTCGGCGCGCGGGCCAGGCGCCCGTGCTCTACGCCATCGCCATCATCTGGGGGCTCTGCGACTCCGTCTGGCTCGTGCAGATCAACGGTAAGGGCGGCGGCAGTGCACGCGTGCCTGATGTCGGCGCGCGGGCCAGGCGCCCGTGCTCTACGCCATCGCCATCATCTGGGGGCTCTGCGACTCCGTCTGGCTCGTGCAGATCAACGGTAAGGGCGGCGGCAGTGCACGCGTGCCTGATGTCGGCGCGCGGGCCAGGCGCCCGTGCTCTACGCCATCGCCATCATCTGGGGGCTCTGCGACTCCGTCTGGCTCGTGCAGATCAACGGTAAGGGCGGCGGCAGTGCACGCGTGCCTGATGTCGGCGCGCGGGCCAGGCGCCCGTGCTCTACGCCATCGCCGTCATCTGGGGGCTCTGCAACTCCGTCTGGCTCGTGCAGATCAACGGTAAGGGCGGCAGCGGTGCATGCGTGCCTGATGGCGGCGCGCAGGCCAGGCGCCCGTGCTCTACGCCATCGCCGTCATCTGGGAGCTCTGCGACTCCGTCTGGCTCGTGCAGATCAACGGTAAGGGCGGCAGCGGTGCATGCGTGCCTGATGGCGGCGCGCGGGCCAGGCGCCCGTGCTCTACGGCATCGCCGTCATCTGGGGGCTCTGCGACTCTGTCTGGCTCGTGCAGATCAACGCTAAGGCCGTCCGCGCGGATCGACATAGTTTAGAGCTTATTCATGCACTGCAAGCATCTGTCCTTCAGAAAACCAGTAATTTATATCGACTCGCGTGCGTGTGCTGCTTAACGCAGCGGACGCCCTAAGGCTACGTACGCACCGACAGGTGGCTTGCTTAACGCTTAGCGGCTAGATGTCTATCAAAGTAAAAGGAACGTTTAGTTGACAAGAAGAAAACTAGTTGCTGAAACTAAATAGGAGAAACATAAGAACCATAATAGAGGACCCCATCTGTTCACAACAATCTAAAGAAAGAGAAGAGACAAGCTACCACTTCATGGCAGAATGCCCGATGCATCGCTGCGCTGGAAGCTCTTTGGAGCAGACAAGGGGCAACGCCAAAAACGACAAAGCACTTAACAATATGTCAACTCAGCAGGGGGCCTATTACGAAAATAACGTACGCAATTGCGTAACGCAGTCACTTGGCCACGATAGTCGTCCACAATTCGTTGGTTGTAGTTATAACAAACATGTTGAATTTGGCTATCGTAGTCCATAGACTACTAAACGAACGATGTCGGATACGCTAGAAAGAAACTGTCAAACTCACGCAATCACTTCACAATATCGCATACAAAAGTGATTTGTAATAGGAAACAATCAAAACGAAGCACGGACGCAGCTGCGTGTATTGCATTAAACTTTTCGTAATAGACCCCCTGGTACTGTAAGCACACAGGTAAGTTCGAGGGTTCGACGCGCCGCCGCCGCCCGGTGGGATGAATGATAAGCCGCCTCGCCCTAGTTTTAGGGGATTTAGGGAACTGAGTGAAATGGTTCCGGTTAGGGAGACTGATCACCCGTCCGGCTTCGCTGGCGTCCCCGTCAAAATAATAATAATTATAAAAGGAACGTTCACGAATGTTCGCAGCGGCGCGCTTGGCGCCTCTCTAGGCTAGTCGCCTACTAAATACATCTAGGTGCTAGGCGCGCTATCTCAAAATGAGTGTAGACAAAATTTTGTCGTGGTGCGTATACTAGACCGGTTGGTGGGACTATCACGCGGGTTTCGACTTCCGAATAGGAGAGCTGGTGCACTGAGGATATACTTAATCACTGACTGGTGATTTACAATTTCATTTGTTATTGGTTATGGCAAATGCTTTTAAACTTCTAATAAATCTTTGAAGATTTCCATATGCACAATTCAACCTAAAAATAATCAATGCTCATGCATATTCTAGAATGCTCTGTCATGAATTTTACGAAGCTGTGGATGGGTACAGCTCCGCAAAATTCATTAAAGAGCAGTGGTTATTAATTAAAATGTAAATCTAAATGATTTTAGAGGTTTTGACAAAGCATCCCATACAGTTTTTTCTTATCAATGTTTCAGTCCGTTCTTATCATCAGTGAAAATATTAATCTTTCTATTTAACCTTACATTTTCCCAACAGCTTACTACGGTATTCTGTTCCCGGGCCGAGAAGAAGCGGCCTTCTCCAACTTCAGGCTATGGGAGTCGGTCGGCTATATAATCGCTTACGTCATCTCTCCGTATCTCCGCACCAGCGAGAAGACGTATCTGATGCTAGCCATGATGTCCGTGGGACTTCTTTTATACTTCAACGTGGAGTATAAAGAAAGAAGTGCTAAGGGGAAACTGGATATGAAAAATAAGGAACTTTGCGCTGAGAAGGGTTGTGACAATATAGCCTTTCAGAATGTAGAGTCATAATGTGATCTGATTTACTGTGATAATTTTATTGTAATTGACCGAGCGAGCGCGAAGTGCGAGCGAAGCGTCTCTGCTTCAGCTTGGGCAAAAATTCTTTCTAGTACAGTAGCCCGTAGAACATTTAAATCACCAAAAAGGTTACCGTTTGCCGTTGTGATATAGTTAATTATTACGAAATTATAGATACTTTAACCCAAGTTTTACAGATCGCAACCCGCCGTAACCTATACTTGTACCTATATCTTCAAAATTGATATTTTTTTATTTTTCGAGGTTTACCACATAGTTTAGCTATTGTCGTGTTCTACAGCTTGGTTTGATTGCCACAGATAAAAGTAAGACTATAAAAAGTAGCCATACACAGATTTAAGACCTAATGAAAATGGTTGGATTTTATCTGGTCTTAAATCTGTGTATGATCACTTTCCATAGTCTTACTATTTTCTGTGGCAATCAAACCAAGCTGTAGAACACGACAATAGCTAAACTATGTGGTAAACCTCGAAAAATAAAAAAATATCAATTTTGGAGATATACAAGTATAGGTTACGGCGGGTTGCGATCTGTAAAACTTGGGTTAAAGTATCTATAATTTCGTAATAATTAACTATATCACAACGGCAAACGGTAACCTTTTTGGTGATTTGAATGTTCTACGGGCTACTGTACTATTCGTATGTCCTTCCGAAATCCGTCTGGATTCCGGCTGTCCGTTTGTTCTCCTCTACAGGTTGCATTTCTCAACCGAATCTCGTGAAATTTTGTGAGCAGGTTCGATAATTATATATGTTTTTTTCGTCGAGCCAGTTTTTCGAAAATTTAAAAAATGGCGGAGTTACGTAAAAAAGCATATTTCAGCCATTTCCAAAATTTATCAAAAATATTACAAAACTTTTCTGTTAGCGGTGCAAAGCAAATTTTGTTTTTGATTTTTAGAAGACTCAAAAGTTCATCAATCAACACATTTCTGGTCAATATTCGAAATTATAAATAAGTTTGTGACATTGTGACAGAATCTAGGACTGCGTATATTATTTGTATGGATTTAGTACTTCCCTTAATTTGTTAGTTGAAAAATGAATATCTATTCTTGTTTTTTAAAAACATACAATAGGGTATTTTCCAAATTTTTGAAAACTGCTGATATTTAAAGATTAGGACGAACAATTCATCAGAAAAATAAAAATAAATTAATTTAACACTATTTTTCTCCAATAAACCAATTAAAATCAAATTTATTTTAAGTGGTTTTGAATTTACCGCCAAAACGCTCGGTTCGATGACGTCTACTGTGTGACGTCAAATTTGTGTAAATCATAGAGTAAATTGTAACACAGACTACAAAGTGTTAAAATTGTTAACACCTTAGAGCATCGCGGCTTCGTCTCGAAGGGAGCAGCCTTAGCGATTATTACTCTATTCAATTTTTTCTGGCATTTTTTGCGGGGGGGGGAAAGTGCACACAAGTGCAGTTCCGCATACTCACATACAAAAACAACACTGTAAAGACGACACCAACACATAAAAAATAAAACAAAACAGCAAAAATTTGTGTACGGATGAGTCACACATCAAAATATAACACGTTTTTGACATAAAGGGCTGGGCTCAATTGTCGTTGCAGCAATATCGATACGAAAAAAGGAATAAAGGTAACAAACTCAAACATTTTACATGGGGTGAATAACAACAAAGAGCCCAACAAGCAAAAACCTTCTGGACCAACTGACCACTAAATCTCATCACCAGTGGTCAGTTGAGAAGTGAATTTTTCATCTGACCACTGGAGGTGAATTGGGAGCAATTTATCCCTAATTCATCACCAGTGATGAAACTGATGAAGTGGGGGTTTTTTTGTTTCAACTGACTACGGATGACCTTTTGAAAACTATGTAAGCCTATTTCATTAAATCATAATTTAACCACCATAAGTTAACCTTTTCCATATTTATGTGATCCTGGTACTTTGGAGATGCAAGTGATTGAAAATATTTCATTTTGAACCAAAGCGAAGCGAGGACACGTTGCTAGTTAATTATAAAATAAAAATGACACAGAAAATTATAGAAGTTAACATTCTCCGTATTTATATGATCCTGGTACTTTGGAAACGTAAGTAATTAAAAATATATAAAAAAACTAAACTCCTTGTCAGCAGAAGTTGGGAGAAATAATCATATCGCAGTCAGATTTGAATATTTTATAAATATAATATTTTTGGTTTGGTCACCACACCAGTGGTGAAATGGGAGTAAGATGGTGTTATTTAATAACGGGTAGTCAGTTGAGAAATTGGAGTTCCAACCAACCACTGGTGGTAGGATTTGGTGGTCAGGTCAGATAGTCCGGAAGGAGCAAAAAAGTCTCAGGATGCGTACGTTATTAGAGTGGTAGGCTTACAGGGCTCTTATAATTGTTTTGTGACATGTCATCGTTCTTAAATTTGTCTTAAAAAAGTTAATACGGACTCAAGAACACTCAGACTTATTGTCAAGTCTCATATACGTATTAAGAGCATTTTATGACGTTTTTCTATTATAAATGATCTTATTCCGTTCATTTTTATATAATAATCTCTTTGACGCAGAATGTAACAGTGCAAAACTGCAAAGACCAAATTGAGTCTGTCAGAAGTTAAAAAGAATTAATAAATATTTAAGAATTTTTAGGTATATCACATTTATGAGAATGCCTGGAGCTGGACCAGGCCGTGTCCTTTATCGACAAACATTGTGATACGGTAACATCACTAAGTTGCTCATCGGCGAGAACTCGGATTTATCTAGCGACAAATCTGAAATTTGTACGGAGGAGCCATGGACGAGCAGACCCAATGTCACTGAATAAATTTGACAACTAATCAAGAATAAAATATACGAATTTAATGTTTAAATGTAAACAAATAGCAATAATACGACAAAAAATTACTTTCATGTGAAATGTAACACCGACTTTTTGTAAACTTTGATGTTCTAGACCTCTTTTAACAGCAAAAAACTCATCAATTCGGCATTTTAAACACTGCAGCGTTCACATGCGCGACTGGACTCGGTCTAGAAAGAAATCCGGGCGCAACTGGTTTTATGAACCGCGTATGCCCATTTGGGCTTGTACTTCGGCAGAGGGGAAAGCTTCGTATGGCTTCTCTTTCTGGGACAGAAGCGCGTCTTACTCTAAGGTTAACACAAAGTTGACGTCACACAGTAGACATCAACGAACCAAGCGTTTAGGCGGTAAATTCAAAACCATTAAAAATGAAATTGACTTTAATTGGTTTAATGGAGAAAAAAGGACACTATTTAATTTATTTTTATTTTTCTGTAAAATTGTTCGTCCTAATCTTTAAATATAAGCAGTTTTCAAAAATTTGGAAAATACCCTATTTGAGCTTCTTTTTAATGCGAGGTCTACGGCTCACGGAGCCACTAGTTTTAAAAATGTTTATCATTTGCTTTTATTTGTAATAAAATGTAATTAGTTAATACAGGAGGCTGTTTTATTTAGAGTTGTTTTATTTCTCTCTATTTCCACAATTGTTAACACGTTACGTTATATGATTAGAGAAACAATGTTACTAACAATTTCATAAAATAAATTCATTGCCTATCGATAAATAATAGACAATTTATTAATATTTGTTTAATAATCTGTCTATTTATTTGACCATGCTATTATTAATACCACATTACTTGCTTTAAGGGGAATGTGGCTTAATAAACTGTAAACACAGGCTCAAGGTCAGCCAGCGTGCAATGGAGAGAGCTATGCTCGGCGTTTCCCTGCGTGATCGAATCAGAAACGAGGAGATCCGCAGGAGAACTAAAGTAACCGACATCGCTCGAAGGATTGCTCAGCTGAAGTGGCAATGGGCAGGACACATAGCGAGAAGAACTGATGGCCGTTGGGGCGGAAAGGTTCTGGAATGGCGACCGCGCACCGGACGACGCTCCGTGGGTAGGCCCCCGACAAGGTGGACCGACGATCTGGTAAAGCTCGCGGGAAGCCACTGGATGCGGCAGCGCAGGACCGATCGTCGTGGAGATCCTTAGGGGAGGCCTATACCCAGCAGTGGGTGTCGTGCGGCTGATATGATGATGATGATGAAACTGTAAACTGCTTCAAAAAAAAAAAAACTCCACAAGAGAGATTTTGCCATCTGTATAGATCAGCCCCCCTTCTCAAATGGCCAACATTCTATACGTTTGAACGCTACGCTTACTATTGAGGCTTAAATATGAGCAAGAAACGATTAAATCACATGTCGCAAACTCATGTAAATCACAGACTTTGATGTATTGTATAGAATTGTCAAGCTTACGGCACGTAATTTTATAGTTTACTGCTTATTTTAAAACTTTAATATAGGTGGAGCGTAGCGTTCAAACGCCACGAATTTTGGCCACTATCGAAGGCTCTCTGTAAAATATTTTTTTTGAGGTGTACCTATGTTCTTTTTGAGGTGTATGTTTGATATTCGACAAAACATATAAACTAATAATACATTGTTTAGAAGTGATTTTATTCATTTATAGAAATATAAATATTTTTTATTTAATAGAAATGATTTATTTGTTCCAGAAAATAAATACATTGAAAACAAATAACACTTAAAAATAACTCTTATGAATTCGATTAACCTTTAGTATTATAATAAATTTGCTTTTGCCCGCGACTTCGTCCGCGTGGATATTCGGAAAAAAATCCCTAGAGAACCTTTGACCGGGATAAAAAGTATCCTATGACATATCTGAAACACATATGAAACAATATATATACATATTTAAAACATTGTTTTAATCCAGGTAAGAAACTATCTGTGTGCCAAATTTCATCTAAATGCGTTCAGCCGTTTTTGCGTGATTGAGGAACAAACAGCCAAACCCACAAACTTTCACATTTATAATATAAGTAGGATTATGAATTCGATTGGAACAAAAAGGCATACAGCTCAGCACCTGCCAGCTGAGTCATCAACTATCGCTGTTCTTCTGCCACATCCTAAACATCTAAGACACTTCTAAAATATGACAATATAGCAAGTTAGATAAGAGTAAGTAATGATTTGAAAAGTTATTAGGTAGGTCCACTACAAATTGAACTCCAAACTAGCCGATTTGTATTGTTCTTCGAGGAACCATAGTTTGCACTTCGCTTAAAATGCATAAGTATTATCTGACTGACCTCACCCTTTTTTTTACAAGTGTAAAAGGCGTGCTTATGCCTACTCCGTCGCTTGGGAGAGCGACGGCAGTTATGTGGGACTCTCCCACGGAAGCCGCCAGCGATTCAACGCCGGCGACACCGCTTTCCGCCTAGCCGATCCCCCACTCAGCCCCTGCGGGCTGGATGGGGGGCCGGAAGGGGGGGCCTACCCACTAAAAACCACTCGCTGTGCACTCTGCCCATATCTGCCTCAGCTACAAGCATACTTTTGGTATTACTTTCGCGGCCAAGGCAGTGGGTTGCTCGCCGAAACAAGCCCACCTTGGGATGCAGAAACTACTTCTGCCATCCCGCGGGATTTCTTCCAAACGCCAGGAAGCACACAGCACAGTAGTGCACCAAGGTGCAAACAGCTTGGGGTCCATAAACCTCAGAGCAGGGCCTCCCAACCCATGCTCAGGACCCACTAGCAGCGTACTACCTGAAGGTCTCCGCATTTATGTGAACATGGACGCGTAACCCCTTACAGGTTTCCGCATTCGATGGAGACACGTAAGCCCTCGGATTAAGCACCACCCGCGCACACCTTAGGCTTACTGTCTCAGAGCGTCCGTCCTGTAAGGACTTTCACTCCCTTTGCGCGTACTGTCAAAATGGTTTCCGCCTCCTTGTAAAACATAGACGCGTACTCCCGCTTAGATCTCCGCATTCGTTCGAGTTGTGAGATTCCAAGGGAAAATTTGTGCGCCATCTGCGCTTTCCCTCAGTCACTCGGGTGCGTACTACCCGGGTGGATACGGTAATCATAAAATCACCAATCCTCCTGGGTTTCCGCTCCCTCAGTGGGTTTAGTACTACATGCCATCTGCACTGTCCTAAAACCCACTCTTTTTGAGCGGCCACCTCCGAAGAGACTCCGAAGCAACCAGATAAGGCTTTTCTTCTTCGACACGCTAGCCTGTAAGGCCCACGGTCTGAGAGCAATCATCTCCGAAGAGACATTCGCTCTCGTCTCGCGCGTACTATCTGAAAGGTTTCCGTCTCCATGTTAAACATAGACACGTAGTCCCTCTTAGACCTCCGCAATCGTTCGAAAGGGTTCTAGGGGATGCACCACCCGCGCTTTCCCCTAGTTCCCAAGACGTGCAACCAGATAAGGCTTTTCGTCTTCGACACGCTAGCCTGTAAGGCCCACGGACTGCGAGCAATCATCTCCGAAGAGACGTTCTCTCTCGTCTAGACGAGAGAGAACGTGGAGACTGTTGTCTGTCTGTTGTGAATGTGGAGAATGTTTAACGTGGTGACGGAAACCTTTCAGATAGTACTATCTGAAAGGTTTCCGTCTCCACGTTAAACATAGACACGTAGTCCCTCTTAGACCTCCGCAGTCGTTCGAACGAGGTTTAGGGTAAGCGCCACTTGCGCTTATCCCTGGTCCCTCGGTGTCGGATTATTAGCCGCCGGCTGCAAAAGAAGCTCAAAAGAGTCTTTTACAGAGACGCCCAGGGTGCACCGACCCTCCCACTGTCTTTCCCAGTCCACGGATGCACTGGGACAAACAGTAGTCGGGCACACGAGGAGGTTATCCGACAACGCACCCCGACTGACCTCACCCTGCCCATACACAGTGCACTAAGTAAGGGGTAATATGAGTAAAAATAAAACTACTTTTAAATCGTCCAGTTTTATTCCCTACCACCCATTAGGGACGTCTTTTTGCTGACAAGAAGAATGGAATGGAAGAAGAAATTTATAGGTGCATAAAATCTAATCTGCTGTAATAAGTAAATATGAATGTTCTTTAAAAATAGGATGATAAATGGATCGATCTATGTACCTAACGTTTCCAGTAGAAAAAAGAGGGGCGAACGCGGCGCGCCGGTGTAATTTTTTGGTAACAACAAGAGTAATATATATTATGTACGATTTTTGTATCGTCAATTAGGCTGAAATACTTAATTTGTTTACGAGTTCAGAAACGATGTATATACCTACGACACTACTGTAGAAGGGAAAAAAAATTACCCACGGCACTACTAGTAGTGCGCCTTGGTAGTGTCATGGGGAAGAAGGGTAATTAATGACATATTTCAAAATCCCTATTAAGGCGCTTTCCTGACCGAAAATGGCACCGCGGTGAATTTTATTTAATATTGTAATTCTAATACACAATTTTAATAAAACTTCTCGTGGATTTTTTTAGGGCCCATAGTCTTGTATTTTTAGACGGTATCATTACATCTTGTAGTCACTGCTACACTGCGACTACGAGGGAATGTAGTGATACCTTCTAAAAATACTAGACTGTGAGCCCTAAAAATTCCACGAAAAGTTTATTTATTTATTTAGGTAACAAACAGTCTTTAACAAGTAACAAATATTACACACAGATAGACCTACAGTACCATTATGTTATAAACAAGATTTTATATAAATGAGTACGTAAGAAACTATGTTACTTTTAATAAATTACAACGACTTACAATAAGGAAGTTAATTTGACATAACAACTTATCTATATTAAACAATAAATTAAATTAAATTATAGTTTAAATTATAGTTTTGTACAAAACGAAATCATAACTATTGCTCTGAGTTGCATATTTTGAGAGTTATTATTGTAACCCTTACCCTTACGCTTACCTTACCCTTACCCTTACGTAAATGGACAAATTTAAAAACATTTTTATCAGTTTTTAACTTAATTTGATAATTTTATCTCAATATAAATGACATTGAGCTATAAAATCAAGTATTTACGAGTTTTTAATTTTGACCATTTTCGAAAATTAACATTTAGTGCCATAGGTCATATTCAAACAACAATAATTCTTGAAATAGGCAACTAGAGCAATGATTTTGATGTCGTTTTGTTTATAATATTCCTGTGTATTATAAAATGCCTCTGTAACAAGTGGCTCTGATTTGATTGTGAATATCGGAACCAGCTTATATTGGGCCAATGCACATTTTCTTTATTGGCATTAATTTTCCTTAATACCAGTGGGTCTTTAAAGAGTGCTTTAAAATTATAGAAATTCTCCAAAGTCATTTCTTTCACAGTGATATGGCGTTTTGTCCCAGCAGACCTTACCGTCTGGTAATAATCTCTAGGATGGTGAATACTTTGGATTTTTTTAGGTGGTTATAACGTGGTTATAAAGAACATAACTACATTTAATTCTATATTATTTTTAAACTTAATGATATAACATGAATTATGTCTTCTATTAATAAATCAAAAGTAATTATGCTTTTTTGATCACAGATAATTTTGAGACCATACCATTTATGTCTTTCTGATCGTAAAACTCAACAATTATTTAGGACAGTGCCCTAACAATAAATGTATGTTAGGAGGTAGCTACAGTTATGCCCTTTTGATATGTTATGTAACTCAATGTGCTGATTACAACAGTGCAATAAAATAAAAAGGGCATAACTCGTCTTATGCCCCTTTTGACTGGAGGCACAGAATTTTGCCTTGAAAAGCTATACTTCCGCCACATAATATATTATTAGTACTACTTCCGCATTACTAATAATTATGTCTATACAAATTTATTGACATGAGATGTCCGTGTTTGTATCTAAACCTTCGAGACTTCAAAAAAGTCTGGGGCCTCAAATGGCCATTGTACTAAAATTAACGCTAGTAGAATAGAATGACAATGTACGAGATAAACTCTTGTCTATCCCGTACATTGTCATCTGGTGATACTATCTGCATAGCGGCTGTTTATACATTCACTAGATGCCTCGCAGCTGCTCAGAGACTCACTAGTGTATCGAATTAACGGCTTCTACTTTATAATGGTTCACAAAAGTACCTTAAAACAGATGTGATCTGAATAAAAGAACATATGTGGTACTGTAATCAGTCAATGTAATTAGTAACATAATCCACCATTTTTTGTAAAACCTATAAAAATTCTGATTGATTTTTCAACTTTAAGATGTTTTGTGCAAGAATAGGAATGTAATGCATCAGTTTTAACTTTGAAATATCTTAATAATAACTTTTTATCTTATAATTCTTTTCAAAGCACTAATTTTTTTTGTCAAGTTTACATCACAGCTTATTTATATCACAAAACTAATTCAAAACAGAATATTTTCGTGGCGCACTAAAATTTTCTTAGATAATATATATGTAAAATTACGTTCCCAGTCATTTTCCCTTTATAATATGTCAAACAGTGTATGAATATGAATATTATCCACCAATGTATCGTTAACTCTAATTCATTCACGTAACATAAAGTTTTCAATTGTTAGCCTATATATGCTTAAACCAGTTTACACTTCAAATATTAGTTCACTTAATTTTACACAGGCCGCAAGCAGCCTTGCGCGGTTCAAAAGTATTAAAGCGTACATGTGACATATTTTCTGAATAAAGAGTAACTTGTGATCTCTTAGTCAGTCGAATTTCAGCGCATAGTACTGTCGTTGCCCTTTATAACACTCTTAAATTTTTGCTACACAGCTTTTAAGCAGCTATGTGAACTTAAGGCTGAATAATTCTTGTTGTTACCCTTTATTACACTGTTAAGTTGCTGCTACACAGCTCTTAAGCAGCTATGTGAACTTAAGGCTGAATATTTTGTGCCCATTTAAGAAATATAAGAGCTGTATAAGGTCGTATACAGCCTTTATGCAGGTTCCTTATTCAGCTTTAAGCGTGATGGAAATCCGTTATTCGGCTGTTGAGCAGCCTCGTCGTGTTACTTGGGGAATGAAAACATATCAAATTTAAAAACTATAATAAGTTTCCTGGCTAAAGCTAGGGTTCCCTAGGATGACGGTGCCGTCATATTACGGCCGTAATTTAGCGGCATAGAACGTTGTCTATGTAATGTAAACAGTACGGCGCGCCGTATTGTTTACATAGACAACGTTCTATGCCGCTAAATTATGGCCGTAGTATGACGGCACCGTCATCCTAGGAAACCCTAGCTTAAGTGAGCAGAGATCCCGCCGATATACGCGATACGTAAATCGAGTATCTCTGTGGAGATACCGCAGCAGACAGCATTTGTAAAACCTTGCTGAAAAAAACACTTTACAAATACAAAGCTTTGTCTTTCGTTCTATTGTTAGTTTTGGAACAAAACGCGATACTTCTATCAGAATTTATAAACGAAAACCTTTTGTTTTCATACTATTCAACATTTGCATATTTTTTTTTTCAATGCAATTGTTTCGTCTCATCACTAATTGAACAATACCTACTACTTATTAACTGATGACAATTGAAGAATGGTTTAGTAACTCTGTATTTTTTTAAACATTACCATATAACTTAAAAAAATTAATAACTTCCAATCGTCAGCCTTCGTAATTTTTAGCGACAGGTGATTTTTATACAATATGGATAACTTTTTTATTTATCTAAATTCTAACACAATAGCCGAGTAGTTAAATGGGGTAGCGATGATTAAAGCTATGCTATAATCAACCATCTACTAAAGAGATAGTAGAGTAGATTTCGTGAACTGAATGACTGAACGAACTGCAATGGAATGGAAACCTATAGAAACAATGGAAACCTACAAATGTTTTAATACATAACAAACAATATCACCAAGTTCATAGTTATTGACCTATTTCCTTCCCATTGGGGAAGAGAATATTTTAAGGTGGTACCTACCTATGAGGGCGCCACTTTCGGTCATACAACCGCCTTAATAGTAAATTACAGGCGAGCGCGGCAAGTAAAAGTTGAATCATTCGAGGCAATGCACATAACTGCTTCCCGCACAAGGCTTGAATAGTGCTTTTCTCATGAAATGCGAAGAAATAATTTTATTTTTATTTTTTAGTTGGTTCATGTGGCCATTAGAAACGACCAGTCATGCAGCCATAAAGTTTTATAAAATGAACGCTGGCTGACCGTTTGAATTTGAATTCTACCGTATTGAATTTGGAATACTACTTCCCGCACTAGTACGGTAAGTAAGTATATGTTTTAACCATAGACATAGAAAAATTTTCGCTACGCTCAAGGTTTTAACACTAGTAGGACTACTGTTAAAACAAAATCCGAGTAAATTATTCCTGTTAAAATTTTCGGAGAAGTTTCACGACCAACTTATATATTATTATGCTCAATTGGTTCAAATAAAAGTAAGAAGAACCATAAATAAGGAAAATGAATAATTTCGACACAAAAATTTAAAAGTGCTCGGTTTTACTTACCGCGCGATGCTATTCGAATCTTAAGGTGGGTCCACACTTGTAACATTTTGGCATGTCTGAGGGCCTAGTACAAGTTGTGTTTCTCACCTCACTTTGCGAATAGTATTGAGTGAAAGAGAGGAAATCATGCGAGTGAGTGAACGAGTGTAAGAGAGGAAACGATAGTTAACTATTCGCAAAGTGAAGTGAGAGCAAAAAACCAACTCGTACTAGGCCCTCAGAACACCGTGTCTTTATCATACATCGCTAGTTTGATTGGGAGTGCGCTATGGAAATACTGTAACAAGAGACGATGTAAGATAAAGACACGGAGTTCTGACACGCCAAAATGTTACAAGTGTGGACCCATCTTAAGCCGCGAATGTTAATTACCTAATTGTCCGATAATTTTCCTTGCTATAATCATAACAATTGTATCAACAACTCCGAACACACATTATGAAAAGATTCTTGTCAGTATGGTGTATGTATGGTATTCTCAAGCACCTAAAACGTCAGTTCACTTGTAACACCGATTGACGACAGGCGTAATCAACGTACCTTAGTATCAGCAAACAAAAATAGTTCTAAATAACACTAACATCTTGTTA
Organism: Agriphila geniculea; assembly: GCA_943789525.1. Taxonomy (NCBI): domain Eukaryota; kingdom Metazoa; phylum Arthropoda; class Insecta; order Lepidoptera; family Crambidae; genus Agriphila; species Agriphila geniculea. The sequence continues at coordinate 7,345,776 of OX038879.1, read as the reverse complement.
AAACGATAAAGTGTGTGTGATTAATAGTAAATCAATGTAAAAATTCTTTATATAAATTTTGTAGTATTTAGTATAAAGTGACATTAAACTCGGAAGAAATAAAACACTTTTAAGGATAACAACGCGTATATTGGTATTAATTCCCGTGATCCACGGCCCCTGGAAAGGTGTCGAAACGTTGGGAAACCAATAAATCGACTAAATATTTCTAAAACAACATCTGAATTATACAAATTAGGCGCTGTAATCCGTAAAAAGTGGTTTATTTATACTGTACGCGCGGAAGTCTAAAGAAGTGTATATCAGAAGAAATAATTAAAAAATGACAGAAGAGAAGCAAGTGGCTGAAGATTTTCCGCCCCAGGAGACGAGGAGGATTATGAAAAATGTGGCCATCATCGGTGTCGCGTTCATGGTGCATTTCACAGCATATGGAGTAAGTAACTTCTTTTCTGCAGAAGAACTGCATTAAGAGCGTGCAGTTTGCACACTAGCGCCGCCATTGGAAATAAACTCATAGTGCTTAAATAAAAAATAAATTATGAATTATCTCTCTGGAGTGCACTCCGAACAAGCTTTGCGGTACTTTTCATCGCTTAGCAATATTTTTTAGCCTCTTGTTTAGTTATATGGACTTTTATTGCGAAAAGTGGCCACTTTTAACAATAAAAGTCAATTAAACTAAACGACAGGCTAGAAAATATTGCTTAAGTGATAAAAAGTACCACAAAGCTTGTTCGGAGTGCACTCCAGAGAGATAATTTACAAGTTTGTCTTTTTTTTAAGCACTATGATTTTTTTTCTAATTGCGGCGCTAGTGTGCAGACTGCGCAGCCTTAACGCATCTCCCGCCCGCAGGCGATTCGTAAGGGGGGTAAATAACAGTATATTATTTATTGTATTTAGTCATTTGGTACGAGTTATTTTTTAGGAACTCGATGGCGCAGTGGTTTAGCGCCTGGCCCAACGATTGCGGAGATTAAGCAATTTTCGCTAGCTTCTGTCATGGGATAGGTGACCAAAAATATATTATCTCGAGTTCCCCGTGCTTTGGAAGGCACGTTAAGCTTTTGCTTGCTAAGTTGGTCCCGGATGCATTTGCAGTCGTTATCACCTACCAATCCGCATTGGGCCCGCGTGGTGGGTTTATGGCCCATCCTCCTTATCCACCCATAGGGAAGGCCTGTGCCCCAGCAGTGGGGACATTAAACAAATGGCTGATGGTCATCATGAGTTATTTTTTGGTGTATATTTTTTTTATAGAAGTTGCAAAGGACATGTCCCATCGCGCCTATGTTATTTGCCTCAACATTCTCAAAAAATGAAAGTCTACGCGTCTTAATCAAAGTAGTATGTCAGAGTAGGTATTTTACTCTAGAATCAGATTAATAATTATTTTCTGCATTAAAAAGTGGGATTTTTAAGTTAAAACGCTTTTAAATCACAATTTTTTATCATGATAGTACTATTTACTTAATTTTTTTTCACAAAATACTTCAGAAAACATCTTAATGTTTTTGTAATTGTTTTTCTAAATATAAAACAATTCTTGACTGATACTATACCTAAATAAAATGTAATTAGCATTTTTTAATTATGAAAGTAATTAAATAAAATGAAACTGGGGCAATGCTGGGACATCTTCTTTTTAAAATTTTCTTAATTTATGTATTATTAACAACCACGACCGGCGACCGACTGTTACCAATTTTTCCTTTCTTTCTTCTTTCTTCCTTTAGTTGTAGTTGTTCGGTTGTTAGTCCGGTTAACCAAACTTATACAACTTTTAAGTTGCTACGTTAAATAATTCAACAAGAAACAGGTTTTGTTATGGTCAAAATTGACCTTAAACATAATTCGTGTGCATCTATCAAAACATAGAAGCTAGAAACATGAAAGTTTGTGTCTTACCTATGAAATGAAATTGTGTAAATGACGATAATTTCATGGGTAAGGCACTAATAATGTAAATGCTCACGACATCTATTAAATAAACATAAATGATAAAGAAATTTGAGCTAAAGAATCAACCTTGTTATAAGGAAAAAATATCATGGTTTAATATTCTGGTTATCAAATATACCTACATTGTCATGTTCAAATATTGTAATTGATCACGCCAATTCATTTTAATGCACTTGTTGACAAGTCACGATTACATTAATTTGTCTAATGATTTTTGACTATCTGTAAATATAAACAAATCCATGTAATTTTTAAATTTGAGATTTTTGCATTCACAATGCTATTTTTATACATACTTACTAAATAATATGTACTTGATTTTTCAAGTATATTATTTAGTATCCAGGCTTCCCGCCACTGGATGCGGACAGCGCAGGACCGATCGTCGTGGAGATCCTTGGGGGAGGCCTATACCCAGCAGTGGGTGTCGTGCGGCTGATATGATGATGATGATGATGATTATTTAGTAAGTAAGACCCGTCCGAGAATTGATCTGCCCACTGATTTTGTAACTTTGTTGCAATCAACTCTGACAGAAATCGCAGTTACATTACTGCTTTAGTAAGAACCAATGTGAGAACTATCTTACTTAAAGCGGCAATGTAACTGCGCTTTCACTCGATTTCAATCGAGAATTGTTAGCAACAGACTTACGTAATTAAGGTACTGGTGCGAGCCGAATTTTTATTCGACTCGAATCTGATCAATTCTGTGACGGGAATCGAACCCGCGACCTTTGGATATCCGATCCGATGCTCTGACCGCTGAGCTACCGAGTCACTAGTGACATCGTCGAACTTCTTCTAGTATATCCTGCTCTTACGCTGTAAGCCAGCGTTATTTCACCAATGTGAAATAACAATGCATTGGACCGGGGGGGTAATTATGTAAATTTGTTGCAATCAACTCTGACAGAAATCGCAGGTACATTGCTTCTTTAGTTAAGAACCAATGTGACAACTATCTTACTTAAAGCAGTAGCAGTTACTGCTTTAAGTAAGATAGTTGTCACATTGGTTCTTTCAATTTATTTCAATCGAGAATTGTTAGCAACAGAGTTACGTAATCAACGGGCAGATATCCAAAGGTCGCGGGTTTGATTCCCGTCCGAGAATTGATCTGGTGGAGTCGAATTTTTTCTAGTATAATATTTAGTATTGTATAAATCCATGTAAGTATTAGTTTGTATCTCAGTATTTTTTTCAGGGCGCTGCCATTTTGCAAAGTTCAATAAATGCAGAGGCCGGACTGGGTACTGCATCCCTAGCTGCCGTGTACGCTGGATTTATATTCTCTAGTATTTTTCTACCGGCTCTTGTAATTAAGTGAGTATCAATTTGAAAGGTATGTACTCGTATTATGGCTATTAATATGACGTAATATGTCGAGTGTCGTGAGTGCCAATTGCCGAGTGTCGATATTCTACTGTCATGTCAGGGGGTCTCACTTTGGCCTACTGCTCGCGGCTGACTCAGTTGAGCCATCGTACGAGGGTCGTCATGTGTCGGTTGAGACAGCTACGCGACAGAAAGTGAAGCGCTTCGGAGGTGAATTCTAATAATAGGCATGCAGCGCTGTGTACTTTATTGCCGTGCAGCGAGAGTAGCTTATAATTTGATTATCCTCGCTCAGATCGGCTTCTGTACGTTTAGTACTATATGTATCTCATATCTCGACTGTCAATGTCAGTCGAGCACCGAAGGATGACTGTAGGTTGACGGGGTTTTAGAACTTTAGCACAATATTTCGGAAGTTAAATAGGTATATCGTATTCATAGGAGCTTGGTCTCCCCTATACCTCACACCTCACTTCCAATGAGGAGCTTTGAGTGTCAAATCTCGAGTTTCCAGTGTCATGCGTCGAGTGTCAAATGTAGAGTGTCGACGACAAGTGTAGAATGTCAACTGTAGAGTATCGGTCGACTGTCGGGTTTAAATTTGATGTATTTATTACATACAATAATAACACGTACGTTTTTTTTTAGGTGGTTCGGGACTAAATGGACAATCTGTCTATCGTTCGTGACATATATGCCGTATATAGTAGCTCAGTTCTACCCCACATTCTACACCCTCGTACCCGCCGGATTGCTCGTGGGTCTCGGCGCGGGCGCGCTCTGGTGCGCTAAAGACACCTACCTCTCAGTTGTAAGTAACCATAATGTCAGCATTGCATGCTCATTCAAATTACAAAATAATAAAAATGGGGTGAAGACGAAGAACGACGACGAAAAGCGAACGACCTTATGAAGAGCGCGGGAAATCGCTGGATGATGCGGGCAGCGAAGGACCAATCTTCGTGAGCTATTTGGGGGTAAAATTGGCACAGCGGTGGCTGATGACGTGCGGCTGACATGATGATGATGATGATGATAAAAAAAATACTTTACCGTAGTATTTGTTGTGGTGAATGAGCAATTTCTTAATCATTCTATCAATGAATTGATCATGTATCATAAAATAGATACAGAAATTGGGTCTCCAAGATTAGATTATTAGAAGGTAAAGGACATTACAACCTTGGGGGAGGCCTATACCCAGCCGTGGGTGTCGTGCAGCTGATATGATGGTGATGAAAGGACGTTCGGCGTTTACATGTTTTTTGAAATGTTGATTATTTTATTGACTAAAGCAGAATTCCTTTCATCGCTTCTTTTTCATCGCTTATTTTTTTAATATTAATAAATATTTTCAGTTAGGAAAATCTCAGGAAAAGAATGTAAATGGACATTACATTGGTGCAGAAACCAACGAAGTTCACAAGAGCTTGTAACAACCTAGACTCAATAATATTACATTTATTTTTTACAGTTTTGCGATTTCAGGTGTCTGACGCCTATAGTCGTATAACAAAAGTTCCATCTGAAGTGATCCTACCGCGCTTTTTGGGACTGTTTTTCATGATATTCCAAGTGAACGTTGGTGGCAATCTTATATCATCATTTCGTAAGTTTCATCTATTCTCAATCTATAAAATGTGTCATCTTATTAAATATTTACACCCAAATCCGTTGAGCCATTAAGAAGTAACGGTGGAATAAAGAAACTTACATACCCACAAACAATACATGAACCCTAAACACATTATACACTTCTTTTTGGGCAGTCGTGTAAAAATGGGACCAACTTGGGAGTTGATGTTATTACATTTTTTTTAAATAACATCAACTCCCAAGTTGTTCCCATATTTTTTTTAAATTTAGATTTCGAAACAGTTATTTTACAAGTAATCCTGAAAATACTATCATTTCGGTTACTATTACTCGTACATTGATGTTTTTTTATGGTTGTTCAGATATTAAGAGAGTATAAAAGCTGATTCGTAAAGAGAGTATAAAAGCTGATCCGGTTAATGGATGATTTGTTGGAAATGGTGATAACTTAAGTGTAGTATTATTTTAATTTCATTGACATTAGACCTTGGACTTCAATAATACATATGGGAACTCCTCTAAATCAAATAGGATATGTATCGTGTTAAATATACATACTTTGAATTAAGATTCAAGAACTATTTTCAAGCAATTGCCCCTTTATTGGGCTTGAAGCTTTTAATTGATCCAACTCAAATAATAATATTGCACCCGTTCTTCTTATCAGCTAAAAAAGTGTTTACAGGAAAATATTGACGATTTTTTTAAAGCGCTTAATTTCAAAATAAATATTATTTTGACTTTGACTCCATTAAATGGTTACTATGTATTTGTTCTAGTGTTGTCGTCTGGTGACAATGCGGCTGCACACACGGCGCTCAACGCGACCACCATCCCTGAGCTGTGCGGCGCCAACTTCCTGCCCAACGTCGACGCAGGTCAGGCGCTGCAGCAGCAGCCGCGTGAGAAGATCCTGATGCTGAATGGTACACCATTAACTTACGTAGGCTTGAAATCCTATTTGCTTAAATGCTAAAACTACACCCCGCCGCGTTTCAACTACCTATTACACAGACGCTACACAATGACGTTTTTGCACACGCGTTACTGTGTGCGTGACGAATTCGTGCGGTGGGTTGTGGGGCGGGGCGGAGAGTTTCCTTTCTGTACGGTACAGTACTAGGCACGTATCTTGATATATTTTCGACGGAGTGGGGATAAGTTCGCGCATGTGCTCTTGTGAGCGACCAATAGCGTGCGCCCCTCTCCCGCCGCCCGCGCCCCTCACCGCTACGCATACCCAAAATACGCGTTTCGCGCAATCCCCACCCGATTTCAAGTTATATGCCTCGTACTGTAGTACCTATGTGCATATATCTATTCTGTGCTAAAGCGTCATTTCGGTCTCTAAATATTATCAAAACTACACGCTCGTAATACACAGGTCAGCATATTACCCTTACATTGTAGATACTCCAAGGGTCCACCAAGCGCTATGCCAATACATTTATTATGCGAACTGCTAAAGAATGGAATGCGCTGCCTGCTCATGTGTTCCCCGATAATTACAATCCTGGTATCTTCAAGGCAAGAGTGAATAGGCATTTCCTGGGCAAGCGTGATACACCTTAGACCACATCCTGTTTACCAAGCAAGATGGTGGTCAAATTCCTGTCCTGTTACTAATAAATTAAACATATCGAAACGTTCGCATTTCTAAAGTTAATCTAAAGGTAACGTTAATTACTTTCCCACGCTCACATCGTATAAAACATTTTTCAGGTATTTATCTAGCCTTTATGATAGGAGCCGTAATCATAGTTGGTGTTGGAGTTGATTCAATGAAAAGGTATTAATTGCATACACATTTTCTTATAGTTGCAATGATTTAAATCTTTGATTGCAAAATCTTCATAAAGTAAAAATGTCTTTGGTTTACAGATATGACTCAGTTCGCGATGGCATCGAACGTTTATCCGGGACGGATCTGCTATCAGCTACGTTGAAACTAATGGTAGAGCCAAAACATATGATGTTGATTATACTCAACATTTTCGTCGGTTACCAACAAGCCTTCTTGGAGGCGGATTTCACAGCAGTAAGTGTTTTATCTCATTCATGCCGTGGTCTTTTTGGTAGGCGTTTGGCTGCTGAGAAGAATTTTAAGTAATAAGAGCAACTTTAGTTTTTTTGGGTCAAACCCAACGTCGAATATTTGCTATTCATCGGTCCTTAGCATTTTGACATCACATACAACGTCATTTCAGACTTCAGCCCCCCTACTCAAATGGCCAACATTGTATTCGTTTGAACGCTACGCTTACTATTAAAATTTTAAAATAAGCAGTAAACTATAAAATTACGTGCCGTAAGCTTGACAAATCCATACAATACATCGAAGTCTGCGATTTATATAAGTTTGCGACTATTGCTCATATTTAAGCTTTAAAAGTAAGCATAGCGTTCAAACGAATAGAAAGTTGGCCATTTGAGTCCCTACTCAAATGGCCAACTTTTGGGCTTTTGGGCTGTTGTGTTGGGATCTCATTACCTTAACTCATATAATAATGTTTCAGGCCTTCGTATCATGTATTATAGGCACGGGGTCGGTGGGTTTCGTGATGATGACATTTGGCTTGACCAATGCTGTCGGGTGCCTCATAACCGGTTACATTGTGAAGGTAAATAAATTAAAAAATATAAACACAAACTACCTTTCTTCTCAATTTCAAAGTATGGTGGCAAGGATTTTATCCAAACGCCTGATGCGATGATAAAGTCTGTGACGATATTGTGAATGAGCCAGGCACGAAAATCTGGTGGCGTGTTCTCTCGGTGGCCATTATGAGGAAGGGAGCCTGGGAGTCTATTACGAAAAGTTTAATGTGATACACGCAGCTACGTCCGTGCTTCGTTTTGATTGTTTCATATTACAAATCACTTTCGTATGCGATATTGCAAAGTAATTGCGTGAGTTTGACAGTTTCTCTCTAGCTTATCCGACATCGTTCGTTCAGTCAGTAGTCTATGGGCTACGATAGCCAAATTCAAAATGTTTGTTATAAAACTACAACCAAAGAACTGCGGACGACTATCGTGGCCAAGTGACTGTGTTACGCAATTGCGTACGTTATTACGTATTGCGGCCCCCTGATTCCATCCGTGGGCAAAAAAAGAAAAGTCGAGTGAGCCGCTTATATGTCAATTTTAATACTAACGACCTTTTGGTTACATTTCTAGATGACAGGACGTGTGCCGGTGATATGCTGCTCGGCGGCGGTGCTCGTAGCGCTGATGGTGGCGTTGCTAGTGTGGAGACCACAGGAGGGGCAGGCATTCGTGGTCTACGCTATTGCCGTCATTTGGGGATTTTGTGACTCAGTCTGGCGCGTGCACATTACAGGCAAGTGGACAAGTTGCGTTACACAAGGTTTTCACTGATAATATTATGATCGGTTACGTTTATGGTTATGTCACAATATAGAGAGAGTACAGTAGTTGAGCTTAGCACTTGCGCGCTCGAGCAACGCACACATAGACATCTCTCACCGACACTGTATAACTGCAATCTCATACCACTCTCAAAACAGTTCGAGTACGTGACGCAACGGCGAGAGCTGTCTTTGTGTGTGTGTGATGCTCGAGCGCCCGTAGTACTAAGCTAAACTTCTGTTAGTCTCTCTATTTTGTGGTTATGTTTAGTCTACGGTTACGGCTACGGCTAGGGCTACAGCAATAGCTACGACCATGGCTACGGCTGCAACTACGGTTATGACTGCGGCAACCACTATCACTGCTACGGTCACTTGCTTTTAGTTCTAAACACTATCGATGCAGTTATTTTCACCAAAAAAGAGCGAATACTTGAACGTCGATATATTTAATAAATTGACTCCGCCGAAATTGTGCAATGGAATGGAACCCGGATTAAATTGCCACAGAATCTTATAATAAAACTAACGTACTCATATCGCACAGTAGGATGATATTGTTCTTTTTTTTTAAATAAATTGTGCAATTAAAGTCAATGCTTTGCAGCAAAATATTATTGAAGCTAAGATTCTGGAGCTCACTGGAAGTGGTGCCGGTGAAACTGTATTTATTCCGCGAAGGTATACCACTCTTTCCCCACAATTTTCCTTTTCAATTTAAACGTACACAGTTCCCTGTGACCACTTGCTTTGCTTTGACAATAAATAAGTCGCAGGGTCAGACGTAAAGCCGCTGGTGTCGATATAAGGACTGGTTGTTTTTAGCATGGCCAACTTTATGGGCTTTTTCCAGGGTTAGTATAGCTTCAGGTCTTTTCATATTTGCTCCTGAAGGAAAGACTCTGAAAATAGTTATATAAAGAAAATTTTTAAACTATGTTTACAATATAAAATATAAAATAAAAATAATTTATGGACTTTTAACATTATACTTATACAGGGTCACTGGAAATATGACGTATTCCTGCTAAGGGGTTATAGATGAGGTCAAAACAAATCTTTTTTGTCATGTAACTTTTTCTCAAAAAATTAATAGTTTTTGAGTTAATTGAAATTAAGTATTTTTTTACCAAAAGTACGTTTTCAGACACAAAAATTTAAAATAAAAGATAACTACTCATTCGATTCCGGATTTTTTATTATTTTGGGATAGAAAACAATCTGAGTATTGATAATGAATAAAAAAAATTTCATAAAATACAGGTGTTTATAAAAAAATCAATCCTTAAATGCATTTTTTATTTTTATTTTTTCAGATTTTTTAGAAATAGCTTCTAATATCTTTAAAAAAATCCTAGTAACTAAGCGTGCATAATATTTTAAAAACATCACCATCTATTCAGCTTTCAGTTGAGGTATGAAACTTAATAATAGCTTAAATAAAAAATGAGAAATTAAGACTTAACTAAATAGCAGTCCCATTTCATGTAGCAAAAATTTCCTACTTCAAGCGCTTCGGAGGTGGCCGTATTATCCTACTTATTCCATAAATGTCAAAGTTTTCTTGTTTGGATGATTGTTAATCAATCACGTAAAACGGCTGAACGGATTTGGATGAAATTTGGCACACAGATAGTTTATAAGCCGGATTAAAACATAGGAGGATACTATTATCTTGGTTAAAGGTTCCCTAGGGATTTTCTCGAATGTAAATGCGAATAAAGTCGCGGGCGGAAGCTAGTTTGCCATAAATGATCGTGCTTACTAAAAATACTTTCGTCCGAGTGAGTTTGAAATAGGATTATTTTCCGCCGATGAGTAAAAATTTTATACAGACAGCATCAAAAATAACCATGTATATCAGCCATTTTTAATGACCCGCTGCTGGGGAACAGGCCTTATTTTCCTTTTGGGATAAAGCGGACGGGCCATAACCTACCACGTGGGCCCAATGTGGATTGGTCAGTGTTAACTCAATGTACCTTACATTGAGCCCTTGGTTCTGGCTGCATTTACAGTCGTTAACACTGACCAATCCACATTGGGCCCACGTGGTAGGTATGGCCCGTCCGTTTTATCTATCCACAAGCCAAAAGGAAGGCCAGTTCCCCAGCAGCGGGGCATTGAAAATGACTGATATGCATGGTTATTTTTGATGCTGTCTGTATAAAATTTTGACTCATCGGCGGAAAATAATCCTGTTTCAAACTCACTCGAACGAAAGTATTTTTAGTAAGCACGATCATTTATGGCAAACTAGCTTCCGCCTGTGACTTCATTCGCATTTACATTTGAGAAAATCCCTATGGAACCTCTAACCAAGATAATAGTATCCTTCTATGTTTTAATCTGTGTGCCAAATTTCATCCAAATCCGTTCAGCCGTTTTACGTGATTGATTTACAATCATCCAAACAAGAAAACTTTCACATTTATGGAATAAGTAGGATAATACGGCCACCTCCGAAGCGCTTGAAGTAGGAAATTTTTGCTACATGAAATGGGACTGCTATTTAATTAAGTCTTAATTTCTCATTTTTTATTTAAGCTATTATTAAGTTTCATACCTCAACTGAAAGCTGAATAGATGGTGATGTTTTTAAAATATTATGCACGCTTAGTTACTAGGATTTTTTTAAAGATATTAGGAGCTATTTCTAAAAAATCTGAAATAATAAAAATAAAAAATGCATTTAAGGATTGATTTTTTTATAAACACCTGTATTTTATGAAATTTTTTTTATTCATTATCAACACTCAGATTGTTTTCTATCCCAAAATAATAAAAAATCCGGAATCGAATGAGTAGTTATCTTTTATTTTAAATTTTTGTGTCTGAAAACGAACTTTTGGTAAAAAAATACTTAATTTTAATTAACTCAAAAACTATTAATTTTTTGAGAAAAAGTTACATTACAAAAAATATTTGTTTTGACCTCACCTATAACCCCTTAACAGGAATACGTCATATTTCCAGTGACCCTGTATATAACACGTTGCTACGAGTATTTTCTTATGTAACTACATTAGTTCGTATTTATAAGAAGAATACGCCGGAGTCATAATGTCCACGCGTACGAAGTCGCGGGCATCAGCTAGTATTTAATAAATGTAGTAAATTAACTCTATTTACTCTATTTTACAGCTATTTATTTTATTTTACAGCTTTCGGCAGAACTCTGTTTCCCGGCAGAGAAGAAGCGCTCTTCTCTAACATCAATCTTTGGGGATCAGTCGGGTTCATCATCGCTTATATCTCCTCTCCATATCTCCGTACCTCCGAGAAGACATACTTTATGCTTGCAACCATGACAGTGGGAATCACTTTGTACTGCATTCTGGAGTACAGAGAAAGAGGTACCAAGAAAATGAATTTTGATAAGGAGGTTCCTACTGAAAGTGGTTGCGTTAATAAAGGCTTTCAAAGTTTAGAATTGTAACTGTGATAAAAGCAGCGAACTAAGCGAACTATCTATGGAAGTGTAATTGCAAACAAACATTGCTTAAAAATGGCATTACGGGGTTAAAAAATGACAACTCGCACATAGTCGACCCAGCAACGCGCCGTCGGTTCATGTGATACAGCCTGGTGACAGAGTGACAGACAGACAGACAGCGGAGTCTTAGTAATAAGGTCCCGTTTTTGCCCTTTGAGTACGAAACCTTAAAAAGGAATTTATTAGAAATGACGTCTTGTGTAATCAAATGGTATAAAAGACGCATAGAAGACAAAACATGCAGAGATAATAACGTATCATAGGTATTAAATATTTTTTCGTTAAGTGTAGAAAATATCTTTGAGTAGGTATAAAGATTATGGTCGCTATTATGCAACCAGTGTTCAGTCGCATTTTTAGCCCCGTCAATTTGGTTGTCATTTTTGTGTGGTGCTATTTTTGAGCGGAATTCTTGTTCCATAGATTTTAGTTTGCTGGATACAACTATGTGTTATTTTATAATATATAGTTTTAGGTTCGTTGAGGTTTATTTTTGGAGTTTTTGATCTAACAAAATGGAACTTTGGAAAGAAAACTTTGTTTTATTTAATTCTCAGAACACGAGTTACTAAAATAATACACAAAATAGCGGTATAGTACCTAAGGCTCATCATTAGAAATAACTAATTGTTTGGTAGTAACACTGAGATAAATTATAATAAGCCGTAGTCAAGTTATCTGCTAAGATGTACTTAAATTACATAAAAAATGATTCATACGGAACCCTCACTTTGGTATACGAGTCAGGTTTGTTTGTCTTTTTCTCGATTTCATTGGTGGTTTTCATACAAATAGTTGTACTCATGTTTTCTATCCATTTATTTACACCGAATGAACCTTGCCTTCAGTCAAACGTAGACAAACGTGCAAAATAAAATACAGTACATTAGAATTCCATTCTCCCTAACCTTTACTTGAGTTTGTGCGAGGTAAATTAACGTTATACGATTATAGATTGATTAAAGCTCTTATTGTTAATAGTATAATAATAATTACTTCGCCTTAGTACACTTGTTCATAAAGCCAGTAAAGGTACGATTATTTGCAAACGGTTGTGCCTAAAAATTCTTGGAAGAAGTTTAAACTCCTAATTAATCTTGACAGCCAAAGCGACTATTGACATTTTTACCTATAGTTATTTTGACTTTCATTCTAACTTCGTAAGTAAATAAAGCTTTATGGAAAGAATAGTTAAGATTAACACATTTTTTTCTTAAAATCTATAAGTACAAAGATGTAACCTTCTGTCCTACTACGCGATCGAAAGCTAGTATATTTTGATTTTTATTGTTTGTAGTAAAAGCGTACGTAGCGAGTGTTATAATTAGATATCTTTAATAGTAACGTTTCATTATTACATGTCTTACCAACAAAATTGTAGTGGAGCTTGGCATCTTTACTAATCCTAGTAAAATATTTAAATACATCGGCAATACAAGGTTTTGGTTTGGCTGTAGGCCAGTAAGGAATTGGCGAATAAGGAATTGCCGAATAAGGAATTGGCGAATAAGTAATTGCCGAATAAGGAATTGGCGAATCAGCAATTAGCGAATTAGTAATTGACGAAAAAGGTAGTATAATAATAAGTGGAATCAATTAGTATAAATAATTTCATTTCTAGTAGAAAATGCCTCTATTTTATTTAAAGGAAGCTATTCGAATAACATTAAAATCCTAACTCATTACAGACTTGGCATTGGACACCTAGCTCCCGCGTAGATCATACTGCGAGACCTTCGCTCCAGCATAGTTCACTCGTGCGCATGCGCACCGATTGTGTAGCACAGCCCAGCGTCAAAATCAATGCACAAAAAAGTTCCAAAACGTTATGTTCGAAAATAATAGCAAAAGTTATTTAAGTGGGTGAATTTTAGTGTGAAAAGAGGATTGCATTTAAAGGTAAGTATACCTAGTTAAATTTTTTTAACAATGCTAAATAGTTTTTTCAAACAAATACTGTTAGAACCACGAGAATGAGCAGATTGTGACGTGAGAAATAATCACGTCAATATTAAACTACAAAGTACCTACACGAAGTCTTCTTAAAAAAATACAATTGCATATATTATTATAAACGAAAATAACAAGAATGAGATAAGTCATCAGTTCATCAGTTCATCACATTCATCACTAACGAGTTGTGAAAAAAATATCAATACCTAAGTTGCTAAGTTGCACAAAAAAAGTACATTTTACAGAGAAAACAATTGTATTTTAAGAGCTTATTATAAAATATATCTCAATGCAAGGACTCTAGACATAAATTACGCTTTGGCCGTCTCATAATATATTAGTTGGAAGCCGGAATCTTTACAACTAAAGGTCTTATAATAATCACTCTCGCATTGACATAATTGTGGTTATTGGGAATGCTAAACTCTCAATAAATCCTTTTAAGGCAGCGCGTATTAAAGATTAAATTGTGGACGTTAGCTTTTTTATTTATTATTTTTTAACTCAATAAAAAAGATAACCATTCTCAATTTTGTAAGAACCTGTCGTGAATTGGTAGATAGTGTTTTCTTTGGCACGCTTCGTAGCAATTTTTTTTAAATTGAATTAGTCATGTATGCATGCATGACTATATCTTTTTTATCACCTATGTTATGGACTTGTGTCTTAGTTGAATTGAAATGAAACTGTTGTAGATAACCTAATAGTCCAAAAAGTTTGAGTGAGTAATAATGTTTAGACATAGTCAAAACTTTGTCTAAGGATGCAGAAAATGATTTTTTCTATAAAAATGCCTGTGCATAGTAAAAAAGGCAGTGCATCGCGATTTTTTGTCAGTTTAGTCCACTAATCTTGAAATCTGTGGTTTCATCTGGGCGGGCGGGCAACCGGCTGCGGGCTGGCGTGATGGGAGCATGTATGCGAGCTTTAAAATTTTAGTGAGACCTGCGATATTCAAAAATGCCTGTCTAAGCTTAGCCTGGCAACATGCCTGTCTAAGTCGTAAAATGCCTGTCAAATCCGGTAAATGCCTGTCAGATAGTAAGTAACCCTAGGCGAAATTCCTTATACCGTGATCAGAAAGGTCAGTAACGCATGTGAAATATTGACAGCAGTGAAACAAAAATCGCGTGCGCTGTTTATCCATGGTATACGCTACTGTGCAGGCCAGAGCGCGAAGGATGACCGCTACTTGTACAAACTTTTTCTATAAATAATTGTTTATTTATTTCCAACATAAGTAAGCTTTAGTACTTAACTAAAATAATTCACCCTTCCAACGCTTACAAACTCATCAACGCCCGGAAAATGAGACACAATAGATTTTTCACCTCTCCAGCACGAAAAGGGTGCTTTTGGCGCGTAAAAACTCGCAGCAAAATCGACTTTTGCTGCGAGCGTGAGGCAAAGTGCTTTTTTAATTTCTAACACCTTTTCTCGCTGGTAGAGGTGAAAAGTTGTATGTTTAACACGAGAGCAAATTTTTTGATGTCTCGTGCCTTTAAATCACTCACTGTGCTCAGTAGTCTATATTAGAATCACTCGCTACGCTCGTGATTCAATTCTAGACTACTTCGCTAGTTCGTGATTTAAAAGTCAGCACTCGCAGCAAAAAAATGACTTTGCTCTCTTGTATAACAAATAACTATTCTATTGTTTTCTTGTCCGGTCGCCGGAGACCGCTCGAGCGTTGATGAATAATATAACAATAAATACGTAGGCAGAGGTCCGATTAATCGACCTATGTGAATTCATTACTCACCCAGGTGTTACTATAATACTACAACCTGTACTTGTTGTATGGTCTGTGATTGTAAGTAATTTCTGCGGTATGAACTAAATGATCATATCTAACCGGTTTTGTTTACAATCGTTTTGTGTATCCTTGAATGTCAACCAGGGAAAGGGAGTCAGCATTGTTTCCGCTTCTAAATTTAACATAGCGCATGCTTTAAACTTAGAATTATTTGACATTCAATGTGCCAATAAAATGAAAAAGTAAAATATTCTATCACATTATGATACAGGTAATTAAAGGATTAATTATGTAAAGTTTTCATTTTACACCGCAAAATATGTTTTAAAAATTGAGTGTCTGTCTAAACAAACCGATTAGTTTACAGAGTGTGAAAGTTATGAGGTTTTCGTTATTAAAAATGTTGTTTTCTCTTGATAAAATATTATCTTTATAATCTATGTTAGCAACATAAGTGTGTTTTGTTGTGCCTAGGATTCCAAGATGGGCGAGGCACCAGTGTTCACGTCCCGCGAGAAGCTGCGCATCAACCGTAACATCCTGGTGCTCGGCTTCGCGTTCATGGTGCAATTCACCGCCTTCCACGGGGCCGCCAACCTACAGAGCTCGGTCAACAGCGACGCTAGCGCGGGCACCTTCACGCTAGCTGCTATATACTTCTCCTTGATTCTCTCCAACATATTACTACCAGCTGTTGTAATAAAGTAAGAGATTAAAAGAATCAGGTTATTCTATAGATAAGTTATTCTTCCACGCCAACATGCAGAGCTCGGTCATCAGCGACGCTGGCGCAGGAACCTTCACGCTAGCTGCTATATACTTCTCCTTAATTCTCTCCAACATATTACTACCAGCTGTTGTAATAAAGTAAGGGATTAAAAAAAGGTTTTTAACTTAACAAGAATTATAAATAACTTAATTTATATATAAGTTATTCTTCCACGGCACCGCTAATATGCAGAGCTCGGTGAACCGCGACGTAGGCGCAGACATCGTCACGCTTGCTGCTATTTTTCTTTGATTTTTTCCACTATACTTATGTCAGCGACAGACACGTCGTCATAAATAGGAAACGAAGCTGGTCATCGTTGGCTGTGGGTCCCACTTAATAAAATTACTAGCGACCGCCCGTGACTTCGTCTGCGTTGATAGTATTATGTCTATCCGTCGGGAACAGTTCCTTTTTTCGGGATGAAAGGTACCCTGTGTCCTTCTCTGTAACCCTGACAACGTGTATGCAAAATTTCATGATGATCGGTTTAATATTTAGGACAACCAAACAAATAGACTTTCGCATTAATAATATTAGTAAGGATAGCATTAAAAAATATTTTATTATAATATTCACTTCACGCGGGTACCAGAACTATCAGACATTGAAATAAAACGCTTTTAACGGGTACTAGCACTGTTTTTATTATTAAAAATCAAATCAAAATCAAATTAATAATAGTAAAAGGGTTTTATTTCAATCAGTTGCCATTCCATCCTAAACGAAGTCAAAGATACAAAAGACATCAACGATAAAATTACTTTGAATTACTTTGAATAGCTATAAAATTTGCTAATTAGAAGCACAATAACATACTTATTTATAGGTACTATCTTTATATATTTTGATTGTAGGTTGGTAAGTACATTTGTTTGTAGGTAAGTAATTGCAATTGATATAGTTACAAAGGTAAAGGTCATACAATCACTGACTATATTGTGTTGATGTCAAATTATGTTGTCACAAATGGCTCACTCTGCACCCACCAACTTACGTAACAAAGGTACTAATTTTCATGTTACCTATTTTCCTAAAAAAAATGTCGCAATCATTACGATGTAAGCTATTTTTTTTTCCTATAAATTAACATACTTTTGATAATGTATCCATACAAACAGATCAAGATAGTCTGTTTATATTTATAGATGAAGTTAAATTTAGCTTTTTTTTCCTTTATAAGTTTTTAAAATTTTCAATAAAATGAGTGAGCTACCAACGTCTCTGGTTAAAAATTCCCCGTTTTATTCGCTATTTTGAGCTAACTGCAGCTTAGCGTAGCGACTTGCAGTCATTAACGCCTACAGAATGCAGATATATTTAACGTCATTTTATTAATAAAAGATATGAATAATCAACGATTGCAATTGCATCTAGTATTTGAAGGTTACATATACGACCTCAAAGCACCGTTTGTCACGACTGATTTTATCTGATCAAACAAATAATAGTTAAAATTGCAGAATGGTTACATATAATAACTAAATCTATTTCAACTATTCTCGAAATAACTACGGCCAATAGACCTATTGTTTAGAATAACTAAAGAACGTTTCACCTATTTTTGTTATAAATAATGAACGAAATGCTAGCACGACTCACCTATGGTTAATTCAACTATAATCAACTCACCTAAAGTTAACTGAACTAACGAACGATTAACGTATTATTGATTTGGGGTTAAGTTGAGGGTAACACGCCAGCAGGTAAGTTCAGGCACTTCGCCGGCCGTTGCCGGGGCACGCTCGCTTCACTCGCTCGGCTCGTGTGTTGTTGGTCAAAATTCAACATAACATCCTCCTCGCTCGCTACGCTCGCTCTTCGTCGCACCTGATGGACTAATTATGTTTGTATGTCCTAATTAGGTCCTTTGGTAATTAGGTGCGACGACGAGCGAGCGTAACGAGCGAGGAGGATGTTATGTTCATTGCGAGCAACAACGCACGAGCCGAGCGAGCGAAGCAAGCGTGCCGCGGCAGAGGCCGGTGAAGTGCCAGAACGGTTACATATCATAATAACTAAATCCATTTCAACTATACTCGAAATAACTACGGCCAAAAGACATATTGTTTAGAATAACTAATGAATGTTTCACCTATTTTTGTTATAACTAATGAACGAAATGCATAAAGTACGACTCACCTACGGTTAATTCAACTACAATCAACTCACCCGAAGTTGACTGAATTAACGAACGATTTACCTGTACCCCAAATCAACAGTAGGTAACTGTTGATTTGGGGTTAAGTTGAGAGTAACACGCTAGCAGGTAGGTTCTGATAAACAGTAGGTGAGTCGACCAATAGGCATTTCGTACATAGTTGAAACATCCAATATCTCAATTGATTTTAGTTCGATTAAAGTTAGGTAAGTTAAACAGTACTTTAGTCGAACAATAGGCGTAATGAACATATGTGAATCGAGCGTAGTTATTTCGAAAATAGTTGGGGTAAAATTAGTTATTATGATATGTAACCACCAGAACCTACCTGCTGGCGTGTTACCCTCAACTTAACCCCAAATCAACAGTAGGTAAATCATTCGTTAGTTCAGTCAACTTTAGGTGAGTTAATTGTAGTTTAATTAACCGTAGGTGAGTCGTACTTTATGCATTTCGTTCATTAGTTATAACAAAAATAGGTGAAACGTTCTTTAGTTATTCTAAACAAGAGGTCTTTGGCCGTAGTTATTTAGAGAATAGTTGAAATGGATTTAGTTATTATGATATGTAACCATGTTTGTTACACTTTTACAAGTCCTTGTTAGCACTAACCTCTATGTTAATTTAAAATGGAAAAGAATGTTCCTGAAATTGTAAAATATAAGTTAATTGTTCCTTAATTGCACTGAACCTAGCAAAAGCTTAGTCTAAATTTTGTTTGATTGCTTCTGAATGGCGAAAAAAGATAGAGCTAGTGTACGTGTTGCCGCTCTCTCACTCGCACATCATATCATATTTTCTCAAAATATCTTAATTCGCAGTGAGTAATTAAAAAAAAATGTTCGGGCTACTTCTCTCAATATCAGATCACGGACATTTTAACATATATTTCAGTTTCGTGTAGCTGAAGTACAAAAATGGCGAGTGAGAGAGCAGCAAATCGTATACGGCCTCTTAGAGCCCTCGCAAACTACAGACTTTCTATAGATAGTTGGGTCGGACCTTTTTCGGATATGAAGAATCGGCCGATACCAAATCGTTGTAATATGCGCACTTGCATACTTCTCCATACTGGTTAAAGGCCCGACCCAACTATCGGCCGATAGAAAGACTGTAGTCTGCGAGAGCTCTCAAAACCCTCTGTACGTTTGTCAGATGGCTCGGCTGCAAGTGGGCAGTAGCGTGGTCGTTCATCGCGTATATGCCGTTCATCGGAGCCCAGTTCTACCCGCGGCTCTACACCCTGATCCCGGCCGGCATGATGGTGGGATTCGGCGGCGGGCCGCTGTGGTGCGCTAAGTGCACCTACCTCTCTGTGGTGAGTAACTATATAGTCAAAGACAACTTTTAGCTTAGAGTCTCATTGTGTAACTCTACATTTTATCAAGCAGGCTACATCAACGCCATCCACAGCATAGATGCTGGAAATTTTCATATAGAAAACGTAAAGTTGTAGCCACAAAAAAAACATACAACAAGCTAAAGAGATTATCTAGTAGCTACAAAGTATTAAATTGCGTATAAACCTCACAGATGATTGTAAAAAAAATAATAATCAGAATATCATCAAAAGCGCTTATGCAGGCCAAATTTTTGGCCTAAATATTAGCGGAAACGTATTGAATTCTACATCAAAATACACTTTAATATACTGTGCAGTTGCTCCAATAACTTTTTTTCAAGAAAGATAATTGTGCTAAAGATAATGATGAAAAAACAACGAAAAACATCGAAAAAGTGCAGAAGTGAGGTTATTTTCCATACTCTTTACACGTAAAGAAAAAGACAGAGACTAATGATTTCGCATAACGGAGCCTTAAGTAGGAGGTCTACTTTACAGGAAAAACTAAGAAAAAATTGACTTTGATGGAGGTAAAATATTAGTATATACGCCAAATATTCAAAAACGTTATGCCGTGTATCAACATTGCGAGGCTGGCTCACGACACGAGGCATGCGTCGCGAGGTGACTTCGTGATGTAGAGACGCGTTTGCCTCGCAAGTCAATGTGACCTACCTTAGTGTGCGGCTTACCGCTTAATATGACTCGTATTTTGATCTTTAATCACTAGTAATTGTTTTAATTCTCTTTATTTTCAGGTGGCAGAGCCTTACTCAAAGTTGTCAGGTGTACCCGTCGATGTTCTCGTGGTCCGATTTTTCGGACTATTCTTCATGTTTTATCAGATGGCACAGATTTGGGGAAATCTCTTATCTTCTGCAAGTGAGTTATAGGAAAGGATTTACTATTCGATTTTTCTGGGGTAATTCAATTCAATGTACTTACTTTTATTTCTGAAATTCTAGACTTCCACTAGGCTCGGTCGAAGTAGCGGGCAAAAGTAGGAAATATAAGGTGGAACCAAAACAAGTGCCAATACTTCAGAGGAAGGTCAGCCCCCTATATACTCAAATGGCCAACATTCTATTCGTTTGAACGCTACGCTTACTATTTAAACTTTAAAATAAGCAGTAAACTATAAAATTACGTGCCGTAAGCTTGACAGTTCTATACAATACATCGAAATCTGTGATTTACATAAGTTTGCGACATGTGATTTAATCATCTATTGCTCATATTTAAGCTTTAAAAATAAGCGTAGCGTTCAAACGAATAGAAAGTTGGCCATTTGAGTAGGGGGCCTGGTCAGGTACTTAGAACACATTGGTACAGAATAGTTATTTGTTCAACTAGTGAGCAAAGTTATTTTGCCACGAGGCATAAAAAAATTGATATCGCGTGAAACATACAACTTTTCATCTCTACCAGCGCGAAAACTTGCAGCAAAATAGCTTTTTGTTGCGAACGTGAGGAAAGTGATTCGAAACTCATGCAAAAATACTTTTTGCTGCAAGTTTTTACGCATCAAAAGCGCCTTTTGGAGTTTTTGGCGCCATTTTGTCGGGTTTCGGTTTGGTGACTATTTTAATTATTCGCAAATTTATTCATATTGGATATTGTGTCTTAAAATTGGTGCAGTTTTGTGGTACAAGTGTCTACGCAACTGAACAATATGTGGAATAATTGAAATAGGCGCGATCTTGGTTGTGTGAAGCTGAGACTTTTACTGTAGTGGTAGCTACCTCGGCTGACCTTACCGAGTAAACCATCTTGATATACTTGGTGCCAAATGCTCCAAGCAGCATTGGAATGCGATGCACCCGCATTTTAATGTATACTGAAACAATCTACCACTGAACTATTCAACACTTGACACTGGCAAAAATTACTTCCAAGAGGAAAGTAGATTGCCAAAACAAAAATAAGAATAAGAAGAAGCGCCTTTTTCATGTTGGAGAGGTGAAAAATATTTTTTATTTTATGTTTTTATTATCGTTGTCAAATTGTTTCGGCATTGCAATGCAAAAAGGTATTTTTCTCACAACTATGTAGCGGTCATTCAGGGCCTAAAGTAATTTTCCGGGGTTGTATAACAAACAGCTGCTTGTTTATTGACTATGCCGCAGTTATGGAAGTTTTTCAAATAAAATGAGTAGCTAATAAAATCGGTATTAATACTAAGAAAATTAAATGATGACGTAAATCATAGAAGGTTTAAGTGTCGCAAACACTTAGATAGTTCGGTTGTGGGTATTTCCACTTAGATATGAGCGCCGCGCCGGCGCGCCGCCGCCGCCGCCAATTCTTCCGCGCCGCCGCCGCCGCGAAAAGGCAACGGCGCGCCGAGTGAGAGGAAAGGTTTAATGAATAGTGTAAACGAGCTCGTTGTTATAGTAGTGTCGTATATGGATACATATTATATATAAAGCGTGCACATAATGTAATAAGGAGTTAGTAATAAAGTACTGTAACGGACAACGGTCGTTTTCTCTCCCGATATGGCGACCCTGCCGGCCACAATAATGTGAACAAGTGCGTTGTGCAAGCGCCCGGCGCGCTGCGCCGCGGCCGCTGGTAGTGGGCCTGCGAGCCACCAGCCACCACATATTATATTAAAAATTAAATATGGAATTATACAATTTAGATAAATAAAAGTGAAGTATTTACGTAAAAAAAAACTCGGAAGTCTACGTGTATCGTGTACCGAATATCGATACGCTATTTTGGTAAAAAGAGATCGATGCGTTGAACTTGGATTTAAGAATGCAGCTGGGAGATGTTCGTTGTCCTGGAGGTGAAAGAGACAAAAGTGACTTATCACAGTGACATAATGGTTTGAAGAAAATTATGACAAAAGTAGTGTGAGTGCCCGTGAGTACATCCAGTAACTAATATTGTTGGCAAACACATTGTAAAGTTAGTGAAATTGTATTTCTTATCAGTGTTAAAGTAATTGGGTATCT
The DNA here is from genome assembly GCA_943789525.1 of Agriphila geniculea. Lineage (NCBI taxonomy): Eukaryota > Metazoa > Arthropoda > Insecta > Lepidoptera > Crambidae > Agriphila > Agriphila geniculea. The sequence continues at coordinate 7,323,067 of OX038879.1, read as the reverse complement.
TGTAGTATTTATATCAGTAAGTCGATATTTTCTTTTCCTTATATTGTTTTTGTATTTTTTTTATATTATATTTCAGTAAAGTAACTAAGTAAATGTAGATTATTTAATATTTAGTCATTTTGACGCACAATCGCACAAAACATGTTAATGATTTTTATGACTTTGCTGGTATAATAATTTTGTTTCTTTTCTAATGTAAGTTCCGATGTTCTTACTTGTACTTAATTTTAGTAATGTTTATTAATTAAGCAAGCAGGTACTTACGGATTTGTCGTTTCTCGAATGATTTTACATTCGTAAGGATAAACAGAGTAATTTATTACATTGATATAAAATAAAGAATTTATTTTTATAGTGATATTGTTAGCGTATGCATTTGTTTAATATAAAAAAGTGAGTAGGTAGTTAATTTGTGAAATAATAAGACAATGGTTTTTTTGTCTTCATCAAATACGATTACGATAAACCCTTAGATATTCATAAAGAAAAATAGAGTTCAGAGGTCATAAGATACGTTGCCTTCTGCAATTATTAAATTCATTTCCAATCAAACAATATGCATCTTAAGAACAATAAAAGAATATACCTTTTGTTTATTTGGACGAAGTCATGTGCATTGTTTTAATTTGTTAAGACATTGTTGATTGTGATATGAAATGAAATGATTTTGCGAACCGATGCATCTTAGGAAGTGTGTCAATGATTTTTTTGGCAATGTGATGAATGGAAATCGTTATGTAAAGAGTTATGTTATGCTCAGCGACAGTTCTCGAAATATTCTTGAAACAGGGAAAGGCCTACCCCAAGTTTCAGAAATATTAAGAAAACCAAGCGATTTTTAAAAGGAAAAAGTGAGACTAAATATAATTATGAGATGAATAAGTAATGGAATTAATGACATGGATTTTTTTATACAAATAATAATGCTTATGATATAAAGTATAAAATAAACAACGTTGGACCCGAGCGGATTTCGTTGATTTATTTATACTCATGTAAGCGATAATAAAGATATACAATGTGAAATGTATTGTATAAAACTGGGATATAGTTTTAAATCCAAAAGATAATTATGTTTAATGAAACAAATGGAGTAAATATAATAAAAATAACTGGGATATAATTTTTTACCAGAAGATAATTTTTATTGACTGAATGGGTTGATAAATAAATGTGTTGATAGATAGATAGATAAATATATTGTTAAGATAAAAAACTGAATGTTTTTGTGTGATGAAACAAATGGAATAAAGTGAAAATAACTGGGATATAATTTTTACCAGAAAATGTTTTTATTAACTGAAGGTGTTGATAAATAGATAAAAAGATTTTTCAGATAAAAAATCTGAATGTTTGTTTAATACAAATATTTATGTAAGAAATTAGATGGGTAATACGTAAGTTATGTTTTTTAAAAAATCGTAGCTACTTGTAGGTTTTATATAATTATTTTTATTGTCATTTTTGTTTTTAAATTTCAAGTTTTATAGCAGAAATAAGAATAACTACAGGCACCTGTATTAAAATAATAATAATATAGATCTGTAGTAGTAATCATTTTCTATAATTTTTTTAAATAATTAATTATTACCTAATTTAGTATTGTGCCTGCGTGTGTAGTTAGTATTATGAACCTGTTGTTGAGAAAAATGCACGTTTATTGTTTATTTCTTTTTGTTACCTATAGATTGAACTTTTTTTTCTGTTTTTTTTTTATTACCCCGGTGGTGTCGTATATGGATACATATTATATATAAAGCGTGCACATAATGTAATAAGGAGTTAGTAATAAAGTACTGTAACGGACAACGGTCGTTTCACTCCCGATAGTAGGATAGGACGCGTTACACGTTTGCCTCAAAACTGCCACGCCTGCGTCGTCATCGTCATGAGAAGAACAAAATTTGGACGTTTTTAAAACAAAACTAGTTAAAATTACCGTGCCTTCGCTTTCATAACTAAAGTCTAATAAACACAGTTAATGTTGGAAATATTACTTGGCGTTCGTGGACTATAAGAATGCATTTGATTCGTTAGAGACTTGGGCGGAGCTGCAGTCACTCCAGAGGTGCCATGAGGTGCCAACCAAGTAACCTATAGGTTTTGAGGTGTTGAGGTACTTATGCGAAAATGCCACCATGTCGGTCCTAGTACAGAACCAAAGCACAAACCCCAACCAACTGCAGCGAGGTGTGAAACAGGGAAACTGTTCACAGCTGCATTGGAGGACATCTTTAAGCTCTTGAAAAAGAAAGAAAGGACTCGGTATCAATATCAATGGCCAGTACCTAACACATCGTCGTTTTGCCGATGATATAGTTCTTATGGCTGAGACCATGGAAAACCTGGACGCAATGCTCCAAGGTGGAGATCTTGAAGCACTACGTAAGTAGTGCCTCCCAATGAGTGGGTCTTAGAATGAACATGGATAAGACGAAAATTATGTCGATTGCCCGTGTTGTACCCACTTCAGTTCATGTTGGGAACACTACACTCGAAGTTGTTGACCATTCATTACGTATACCTAAGACTAAGACAGATAGTCTAGTTGGGTAATTCCAGTTTCGGCTGGGCAGGATGGAATCCCATTCGGAAAGATTCGAAAAATCTTCGCGTCCAATTTACCTCACTGTCTCATGACAAAAGTCTATGACCGGGGAGTGAAAAGTGGTTTTTAACTTATGGGTCTCATAAGAAGGCTCAAGCGAGCGATAGAAAGAGCTCACCTAGCGTACAATGGTGAGAGCCGTGCTTGGAGTTTCCTTAAGCTTTGTCCAGACTTGTATCATTTTGGCGTATCAGATCACCGTATCTTTACCATACATCGCTAGTTTGATTGGGCGTGCGTTGATATTACTTCAAAATGGACTAGTCTGGACAAAGCTTTACGTGATCAAATCAGAAATGAGGAGATCCGTAAGAGAACTAAAGTAACCGACATCGCTTGAAGGATTGCTTGGCTGCAGTGGCAGTGGGCGGGACACATAGCGAGAAGAACTGATGGCTGTTGGCAGTGCCGGTTTTAGCACTACCAGCGCCCCTGGGCGACATTTCTACGGGGCGCCCCCTATCTGTGATTCCAAGATTTTAAATTTTGCCTGTTAGCTAAAAAATGGCCGCGCAGCGCGATTTTTTAATCAGTTTCACCTACTAATCTTCTACTTTTGCTTATTAAAGTAAAAAAAAACCGCCACGCAGCGCGATTTTTAGTCACTTTCATGTACTAATTTTGTAATCTCACTTGTTCATAAAAAAATGGCCGCGCAGCGCGATTTTTAGCTAGTTTCATCGACTAAACTTGCTTGTTTATAGTATAAAAACAGCCACGCAGCGCAATTTTTAGTCAGTTAATCCACTAATCTTGCTTGTTTATACCAAAAAGGCTACGCAGTGCAATATTTGGTCAGTTTCATCGACCGGTAGTCGGGCGTTTCCAGCGTTTCACATGCCGCCACATGGCGCCCACTGCAGTCGCACCGCTTGCACCACCCTAAGGCCGCTCCTGGATTTCACAATGGCCAAATCTTAAACGGCACATGGTAGCGAGCGATGAAATTTCGGCGAGAATGCCAACATAACGATTTTGTCGCTAAAAGGGAATTTACGATAGTAATTGCAGGAGTTGCTCAATGAGCAAGTGTGTATAAAGGGACGCCTGCGGCGCCCTTTTATGTCCGGTGCCCCGGGCGGTCGCCCGTGCTCGCCCCCCCCCCCCTAACGCCGGTACTGGCTGTTGGGGCGGAAAGGTACTTGAATGGCGACAGCGCACCGGACTACACTCCGTGGGTAGGCCCCTGACATGGTGGACCGATGATCTGGTGAAGGTCGCGAGAATAACCCGCTTGTTGCGGGCCAAGCAGGACAGATCGTTGAAGAGATCCTCGGGGGAGGCTTATACCTAGCAGTGGGTGTCGTGTGGCTGATTATGATGTACGTTTTTAAAATTATAATTAAAACAAGTATTTCTGGTCAATGAACTATGTCTTTTTATTATTTACTGTCAATAATTTAAAAAAACCATTTGGAAGTCACGCCGCCGACCCAAAAAAGTCGGCGCGCCGCCGCCGGCCTTTTACCCATCGGCGCTCATATCTACACTTAACACCGCAGAATAAATAAAATCATTTATAAAAATGATTAGTATCGGTAATCACAAACATTTTGTGTACTAAGTATCGGGAATTTGTCAATAAAACAAAAAATACAAATAATTCATCTAAATTTATTTTATCGCCTTCAAAGTAGGCCCCATCGCTTGCAATACAACATCTCCACCGCTTCACCCAGTCTTCCATACATTTTTCATAGGCTATTTATTTTTTATGGCTTCTATCGACTCAAAACGTTTTCCTCGAAGTGGTAATTTTAACTTGGGAAATAAAAAAAAGTCAGACGGAGCCATATCAGGTGAATACGGTGCTTGGTCGAAAACTTTTGTTGAATTTTTCGCTAAAAACTCTTTCACTATAATGGCTGTGGGTGATGGTGCATTATCATTTTCCATTGTAAAAATCGCCGAGGACTCAAAACTATCACCAACAAAAAGTGTAGTTTAAAACAATTTAAATGACAGATCCCGCTCAAATTTTGCAGTAAAAAAATTAGAACGACCTCTTTTACGCGGGTCTTTTTATTGACATATTCCCGATACTTTTTACACAGAGTAGTATTCTTTAAATTTATTACATACATGCATTGAAGTCTATTACAGGAAGCCATAGTCGGTCCCCAAATTATTTAGTCCACGACTAGAATATCAATTCTAATAAGTAGGAATGTGAAGGCCACTTAAGCATATAATGTAATTTAATTAGACAAGCACAAAAGCACATTATTGAAAATAGGCACGTGACGGGTTTTGTTAATTACCTATTTCCCTTTGAAAATGTTAAAATACCTATTTTCTTGTTTATTTGCGTAGCCTCAATAAACTGTGAGCAGGTTAGTGTGAGACAATTTTATAAATTTGTACAGCTACATGACACTAACCATTAAATTATCTACTTTTTACTCGTAGATTCAGCTATTATAGAATTACCTAATTGGCCGATCCACAAATAATTACGAAATAGAATAATACGAAAGTTTTTCACGTTGAAAAAATAAGAAATTTAATAGAATATCAAATAACTAGAAAAATTTGACTATAATGTTATCAAAAATAGCATTGTGAATAATAACAATGAAATCATTTTTTTTAAATGGATGCGGAAGAATGCATCGTATAATAAATAAGCTCTGCTAAACTAGCTTATTCAGTACCCGTAGAACGAACAGCTATCGAGAAAAATAACGCGCGTAAAATCATTCGATAGTGTAATTTTGTATTGGAAATTTGTACAACGCCATCTACCGCCGAATAGCGAAATTAAAATTTCCATAGATAATTCTCTGCGGTTTCACCCGCGTGGTTCCGTTCCCGTGGGAATATCGGGATAAAAAGTATCCTATGTTTTAATCTAGGCTATCTACTATCTGTGTGCCAAATTTCAATTAAATCCATTCAGTAGTTTTTGCGTGATTGAGGAACAAACATCCAAACATCCAAACCCACAAACTTTCACATTTATAATATTAGTAGGATTTACATGGTGTGACTTGGGATTGGGAGACAACTTGGCTGACAATTTTAGTCAACTAGCAGCCGCCCGCGGTTTTACCCGCGTGCTTCCTGTTCCCGTGAAAATATCGGGATAAAAAGTATTTTATGTTTTAATCTAGGCTATCTACTATCTGTGTGCCAAATATCAACCAAATCCGTTCAGTAGTTTTTGCGTGATTGAGGAACAAACATCCAAACATCCAAACCCACAAACTTTCACATTTATAATATTAGTAGGAAGTAGGATTAGGGCTTTATATCGACAATTGCTGGTAAAATCTAATCGCAAACATAAGTTCAATGAAGTTGCAATTCGATTTTACAAGCGATTGTCGATAAAAAGCGCTAATTGACTAAAGTTGCATGCCAAGTCGATTCGTGTAAATACCCCATCAGACTACATATACTGCAATGTGTGATAGACGAAAAAAATTAATAATAGGAATTTCAGTTGCCTATGATCTATTGTTGTATAGTCTGTGGCTCTACTCTACATTATTACTTATTTACTGAAACAAATAAAATTGATAAAGATTATGATGAAATAAATGAAATTACCACGCACCGGACGACGCTTCGGGGGTAGGCCCCCGACAAGGTGGACCGACGATCTGGTGAAGGTCGCGAGAAGCCATTGGATGCGGGCAGCGCAGGACCGATCGTCGTGGAGATCCTTAGGGGAGGCCTATACCCAGCAGTGGGTGTCGTGCTGCTGATATATGATCATGATGAAATCATTGCTTGCACACTCAAATTTTCTAAACTTACAGTTTTATCATCATCCATGGGCGAGGAGTACACAAACGTGACGTCACTGGCTAACTCGCTGCTGAACAACGTCACTGAGACGTCGATAGACGTCGGCGCAACATGTGGCGTCAACTTTTGCAGCGGAAGCGCGTCACATGTAATTATGTATTCATAAATTAAGTTGCTGTTGAGGAGCTCGGTGGCGCAGTGGTTTAGCGCCTGGCCCAGCGATTGCGGAGGTGAAGCAACTTTCGCAAGGGTCGGTAATGGGATGGGTGACCAAAAATTTATTATCTCGAGCTTCTCCGTGCTTCGGAAGGTTAAGCCATTGATCCCGGCTGCATTTGCAGTCGTTATCACCCACCAATCCAAATTGGGCCGGCGTGGTGGGTTATGGCCCGTCCTCCTTATCCACCCATAAGGAAGTACTGTACCCCAGCAGTAGGGGCGTTAAAAATGGCAGATGGACTAATTAAGTTGCAATATCTTGCTTATTTATCGATTATCTCGTACTTAACAAGACATAATCCAAAGTTTAATATCCAGCTCGAAGGACCACAAATCAATCCATACAGTTTGATCACACTTGACACCATTTTTGTTTTGACACCACTGGACGACACCACTGATGTGTCGTTTAGAATATTGTTTGGTAACGACCTTGTAATAAATACTAAAATTACATTTATCGATATCAATTATTTATCATTTGTAAGATCACATGACATGTTACACATCACTAGTCGGCAGTGGTGTGGTTACAAAAATTGTAAACATCACCCCAGGTGGGATCGTCCAGGGGTGTTGTTGACAATACACGAGTTTGATTAAATTTTTAAACAAGTGTGGCAAACTCAAAAAAACATAAAGTATCTAACTAAATTGTATTTGTATTCCTCTTTGCAGGAAAACGTAAACTTACAACCACCTTCTCCTCTGAAGATCCAAGTGATAGCAGGGACTTACTTGGCCTGCATGGTGTTTGCAGTGTTGCTCGTTGCTGTCGGGGTAGATTCTCTCACAAGGTTATTTATTTGACTAATGAAGGTAGTCGGAAAAGTTCGCGGCGTTTTTGAAGCATGAATTTTGCGTGTTATATTTCTGGCGATACTTAGGCGGGATTGCGGGATGTAATAGGTATATTTATTTGACAGTTAACTTTCTGGAAGCTTTCTGGTAATAGCGGTAAAATTAAAACAAATTGTTAGTTGTCTTGCTTTTTCGTATTTTTAATAATTTTTATTAGATACGTTTTGCAATTAATTTTCGATAAGGGTTTAGATCCTTAACGAAAAAAAAAGAATGCTGCTGGTGCTCAAAGAAAGATTTTTAATGATGGAGAAGATGCTTTGTCGAATACTACTGCAAAAATTGATTGAGCAATGCGAAACTATCCTCATCTGACAAATTAACTCTTGCTTTACGGAGGGTCAAAGTGGGTCCCTTGCAAACAATTTTCTGTCTGTCAATATTAGAAAAAATCGACTTACCCGTAGCAGCTCAGACGGGATTCGAACCCGCACCCTTAGGATTCCGGCCCAATGCACTAACCAACGAGTCGCTAGCAGGATTGGCGAAATTTTCTAATATTTTTCACGTTTCCGCTGTAGGCCAGCGCCATCTCATCAATTTGAAGTGAATTAACTTCGACATTCGAAAGCAACACCTTTACAGATGCCAGACAATCAATTAAGATGAAATAAGTAGCCATATAATTTTAATACTTTTAGATTTTATGCATTCACAATGCTATTTTTATATTAAGATTATTAATATAATTGAAAAATATTAGAATTACGGGTGTGGGTTCGAGTCCCGTCTGAGCTGCTACGGGTGAGTCGATTTTTTGTAATATTTTTCAATTATATTAATAATCTTAATATTATTAATATGTTACCTTGTACCTGAGCAGGTACTCCGGTGGACGGGAGTCTAAATGCAAGGACCTGTCTGGTCTGCGGCTGGTGGCAGTGACGCTACGGCAGCTGCGGCGGCGCTACCAGGCGCTCCTGCTTCCACTCATCGCCTACATCGGCGCCGAGCAGGCGTTCATGGCCGCTGACTTCACGCAGGTATAATTCGCGCGCGATGAGAATGGGATGGAACCTTGTCAAACTGAGACGCGTACGGTACGTTGGCCAACCACCGGAATATCCAAAAACACTGTGGCACTCACGCATCCGAGGTGAGGGAACTTTTGCTGCAGCAACTTCTAGTAAGATAAAGTTTAGTAAACAATAGGGAACATGCATAAGTCACCGATTTTGATAAATTTGAGCTTGATCGCTGCGGACACGTATAAAAACATGATGGAACAGAAAAATAAAAAATAAAATGTATTAAGCTTCGTACAGACTGAGGCGAGCGAATCGCGCGCATCGCTCATTTTGACAGATTTTGATCGCGTAACTCAAAGCAATAGCCATAGCCATAGCCATTGCCATAGCAATTTCTTTGACAATGGCTATGGCTATGGCTATCGCTTTGAGTTACGTGGTCGCACTCGCGAATTTCGCGCGGAATTCGCCTCAGTCTGTACGAAGCTTTACTTTAGTTTTATCACACAAGGGAAAATAACGAAATTTTTTTTTCGTTTTCGGATATAATGCACTTAACAGTCGGATAGAACATCAAATTAGAAATAATATTTTGTACGACACATATATACTTAAACGCAATATTTAGGGAGATATTTGAAAATTCTTGGCTAACTCCATACTAATGCACTGAAAGACATGAGTGACGACACAAATGTTGACCTTTTTGTATAGAGCGTTTTCGGCGGGTGCTGCTGCGTGCTAACTTCAAGTAACTATAATATCACGAGAAAAAAACACAAGAGAAAAGTTTTAATATTACAGTTGATTTTCTCACGCATTATACTTTTGATTTTGATACAAAAAAAAATTGATGCATGTTCCCTATTAGGTGATTAATTAAATTAAAATTAACTAATCAGTATTTTTTTTATTTTCTTTGACAAAGTTTCATCCTAGTCTCATCGCGCGCACTAACTAGGTACAATGAAGAAAATGAGTCTGCATTCATTTCTTCTTCCGATATAGAGAACGGTAGAAAGTAGACTTTTTTTGGAGTTTTTTTATTTTTCCTTATTATTTCTTAGAAAAATTCTACCAGTCAATCCACGTATTTGTCATTTCGCGAATCGTTAATCCTGTCGTGCATTGTAAATAGTTGAGTAAGCCTGTCTTTTTGCGACAAGCTACCTCTACTTGCCCCCCTACTCAAATGGCCATTTTTCTATTCATGCTCTAACTTAAACATTTAAAATAAGTCATAAACTCTAAAATTAAGGGTCGTAGGCTTGTCAGTTCCATACAATACAACAATTCTGTGATTTACATAAATTTGCGACGTTGTGACTTGATCGTCTAATTGCTTAATTTAACACGTTTTTTTAGGTTGCTTTCTCGTTTGTTTGTTTGTTTCTCGTTTGCGAACGATTTTAAACTAGCTTCCCGATGAGCTAGAGACTTGAAACTTTGTACATAGGTCAGAACTGGAAGGCAATGCAATATTATGGTGTCATTGAGCTGATCTGATGATGGAACTGGAAGAAGGCCACAGGAACTTTATTTTATTTATTTGTTAATTTGGAACACCAACATTATACGTATTTCATATACATGGGTTTCTTTTATACGGCTTCGATACTTACACATGTAACAATTATAGGTGTACACATATTATACAGAATATCGTTTTGTAAAATTTATCATCCATATTGTCTATTGTATACATTCGCCCCACGTTTTTTGGTTTAAAATTTCTGTAGGTATAGGTTATTAGGGTTATAAATATTTACAGAAGAATTAAAGTTTTACTTTTTAGTTTGTTTTTTTAAGCATTAAGTTAGCGAACGAATAGAAAATTGGGCATTCGAGTAGGGGGCAGACGTTTTTGAATCTGTCTAGCGTTTTGGTCATTCTGCGAATAATAATTTCACTAGGATGTGAGCAATTCTTCTTGCCGTTCTTGCCGTTCAACCGACACAAGTCGAGAATATCCATTGTGGTGTTTTTCCACTTAACTACAAGGTGTTTGGTAAAAGCCTTATAAAGCCAAATATGGTAGACCATCAAACTAATCAACTTTTATTATGGGACCAACTCTGAAATCGCGAAAAAAATATCAGCTGTTTCATACTAAAATCAAATAACGAAAATCTCAAAATGTATGAAACAGCTGATTCTTTTTCAGAATTTTCAGAGTTGGTCCCATAGTAAAAGTTGTTCAGTTTGATGGCCCCTATCTACCATATTCGACTTTATAAGGCTTTTACCAAACACTTTGTATATTCATGCTTTTTATATAAGAACATTACTTCTCGGCAACTAATGTGAATTAAAACTGAGGATAACTAATTAATTGACCTTAGCCGTAGTACCTATTTAGACCTAAATAAATAAATAATGTAAATTTATGGTTGTTTTTATCGCAAATAAACGAAAATAAATAAATAAAATATAACCTACTCTGCAGTTCTCAACAGATAAACAAAGACGAAGAATACATAATTTACTTATTTAGTTTGAAAAGTACTCGATATAATATTCAGTTTTATTCTTGAAGCAATGTTTTTAAGTTGTGCAGTTGCCAGTAGTTCTATAGCAGGCATTCAAGGCTTGCGCGTGCCGTGCTAGTAATAGCAACACTGCATATCTTTTAGGCAATATTTTAAAGACATGTGTAAATTAGACATTAGATGAATATAAAAAAAAAATATACATTATTGCATTTAATTAAAATAAATAAATTTAGTGTAAATTTCTATTACGGTAAGTATGAAAAAATTAAAAACTTATCTGTATAAGACAGAAAGTTCTAAAGTTCAATGTAATTTAGTTATGATAGTCATCCGGAAAAGGTAAATAAGTATAGTATGTGTAATTGTGTAATTAATTTGCCATGTCTTATGTGGTGGTCACTTAATTAAACACAACCAATCGTTGAAAAACCGCGAAATTAGTATAAAGATGTATGGAAATCCTGAAACTGAGAACTCTGAACCTCCATTCACTCCCTGAATAGCCGTCATCAGATCACAGCACAGTACATCCCTGGCAGGAAACCAAGGCTTCAAAGTTACCTCGTTTGTATGAAAATAACACCTGTATCCCTAGACAAAGTTGATGTGTGTATGTTATTGTTCTGTGTTAGGCGTTCGTGGGTTGTTCTTCTGGCATCAGCAACATCGGCTACGTAATGATCTGCTTCGGCGTGTTCAACGCTGCGGCCGCGCCGCTCGCCGGCGCCGTGGTCAAGCTCACGGGCCGCCTGCCCGTCATGATCACTGCGCTGGTAATAAAGACCAAAAAAGCTTACGTTGAGGAGCTCGGTGGCACAGAGGTTTAGCGCCTGGCCCTGCGATTGCGGAGGTTAAGCAACTTTTTTAAGGGTCGGCCATGGGATGGGTGACCAACAATTTATTATGATTATTTACGAGCTCCTCCGTGCTTCGGAAGGCACGTTAAGCCGCTGGTCCCGAGTGCATTTGCAGTCGTTAACGGGTGTTAATTGATGGGTATCAATCCACATTGGGCCCGCGTGGTGGGTTATGGCCCATCCTTCTTATTAACCCATAAGGAAGGCCTTGTGCCTCAGCAGTGGGTACGTAAAAATGGCTGGTGGTCAAGCTTAGGTTACGTTTTATGGTCCTAATTATAGACCAGATACCAAACGTCTAAGCGTAGTTACCTATGTTAAGGCTAATGCCCGAAGTGCAACTAGATCTAGTTTTAGCCGGCTAAAATTAGGTGTAGCCGTTAGCTATTGGTTATTTCTAGGTGTAACTGATCTGCATTACTCCTGTAGATCCCGATTATAGGTTAGAAATTGAAGGCAAGCGCAAAAAACAAATAAGGCAAGACCTAGTTAACCGAATGCAACCGGCTATGACCCCGTGAGCAATAGAATCGGTTACATCTAAATAAGTTTAACCAACAGCTACCGGCTACACCTAGTTTTAGCCAGCGCGTTTTTTACGCGGGTAGCCGCACTTCGGGTAAAGTACTTCCAGGGGCCTATTGCATATCAGAATAAAAGTTAATCATCTACATAATATGTGAACTGTGTTATTCGCAATTGTAATTTTCGTTACGTGCGATCTAGGGTTATTGTGTTTTTCAGATATTGAATCTGTGTCTGGTATCAGCGCTGCTCTTGTGGCGTCCGGAGCCGCGGCAGTGGACGGTGCTATACGCGCTGGCTGCGCTGTGGGGCGCGGCCGACGCTGTCTGGCTGGTGCAGGTCAACGGTTAGACTCTATGTTGTCTATCATAGTTCTATAATAGGGTTGAATCTATGCCAGTAGTATGCTGTGGGGTGCGGCCAACGCTGTCTGGCTGGTGCATATCAACGGTTAGACTCCATGTTGTCTATCATAGTGATCATAGTTCTATAATAGGGTTGAATCTATGCCTGTAGTATGCTGTGGGGCGCGGTCGACACTGTCTGGCTGGTGTAGGTCAACGGTTAGACTCTATGTTGTCTATCATAGTTCTGTAATAGGGTTGAATCTATTCCTGACATCAGCGCTGCTGTTGTGGCGTCTGGAGCCACGGCAGTGGACGATGCTCTACGCGTTGGCTGCGCTGTGGGGCGCGGCTCACGTTGTCTGGCTGGTGCAGGTCAACGGTTAGACTCTGTTGTCTATCATAGTTCTATACAGGGTGTTAAATCAATGAACCAAAAATGGGAAAAACCCTTTCTGCGGACCATCAAACTGAACAACTTTTACTATAGGATCACGAAAAAATTCAGCTGTTTCTAGATTTTGATATTTTCGTTACTAATTTTTGTATGAAACAGTAGATTTCTCTTCACGATTTCAGAGTTGGTCTCATACGTTTTTCCATTTTTGGTTCATTAAGTTTTCAATCTGTGCCTGGTAGCGGCGCTCCTATTGTGGCGTTCGGAGCTGCGGCAGGATGAGGATGCTGTACACGCACTGGCTGTTTAGGATTCTGCTTCTCTTTATAAATTTCCTAAATAATTCAAAAATTCTAACCATTTCTAAATTACAAAAGCCATTAACCCTACAGTGGTCGCGTGCCAAAATCTTACAAGATTGGTCGCGTGGATGTGTATGCCATTGATAAATTTAAAATAAAAAGTTATCTGAGCTTCGATGGTTTTTTATTTGTGTTGATATCTTATAATTAAAGCATTCTTTATTAAAAATTATCAAGAAAAATTAATCACAACCTGTGTGTTTAAAGAAAAATAATAAAAACCATGAAGTGGCAATAAAAATCACTTATTTTGTTATGATTCAAATTATGAACAAAATAATCAAAAATATTTAGTTCCAATTTGTGTTTTATAAACAAGATAGATGTAAAATGTTTGAATGATTGCCACAGATAAACTTTTTGCAGGTGCAAACATGTGTTAAAGTTTACGAGTGTTATTTTATTACGGCTTCTTCCGCAGTAATAGCAACCACCTATGGAACGTCTGTGCTGATGTTGTTGCCGGGTTTTCTGTCTGAATAAAGCCAAAAAAGCATTTTATTTTCAATACTAGGTTTCTCTGCATTTTGTTATTTTTTAATCTGCGAAGAGCCAGAGGTTTCATCAGCTTCAGCCAGCCACACCTCAATTCGAACAAACTCCCGATCATTCCTTGTTATTCTAAAAAAACATAATTTTAAGTATCAAGCCATTTCAGCACCTACCAACAGTCAAAAGATATATTTATAACTTAGAATCAACGTTTATAAAACACAAATAAAGAAAATTAAGATGTTCAAAATACTTCCTCAATCGGTCGCTCGGTGTACACTTGTACTCCACGGACTTTGCGAACCCCCTGTAATCCTGAAAACGCGCAACCGGTGCTCATGCAGCTCAAAGCGCATTCTTTACACGTTAAATTTTAAGTAACTGGAAGCACTCCTAATTTACGCATGTAGTTATTGAAATTTTCACAATAACTATAACAATAACGCGTACTAAACGCATGGACTGACGGATGACATATGTAATCCACGCGACCACTCTAGGGTTAAGAAATGCATTGGAACACTTACTGTTATAATTTCTTATGTTACAAAATGATTGACAGCGCTTTCCGGGAATTTGTTCCCTGGCGAGGAAGAGGCAGCGTATTCCAACTTCAGACTGTGGGAGGCGACGGGTAGCGTTCTGTCATACGCCACTGCACCCTACCTGTGCGTTAGGACCAGGTACACTTTTTTATACATACTTACTGGAAAATGGGGGCCCCCCATATGATTTTCCATACAAAAGAGCTGAGTTCTGAAAGGTATTTTTCTGATAAATTCAATAAAATTTAATTTGAATTTGATGTTGTTTAAAAGCTGTAAAATTTTACAGTAAAGTCGACAACTCGACTATATTACAGCTTTCGAACAATATAAAATTCAAATAAAATCTGATTGAATTTATCAGAGAAATACCTTTTGGGACTTAGTTCTTTTGTATGGAAAATCATAATACGGTGGTCCCTATTTTTTAGCCGTATATTATGCCCACACTTGTATACAAACCTCTATCCGCATAGTCCCAAACGGGTAGGCACTAAAGTTAACCTAGTTTTTAGCCTAAAACTAAAGAAGTCTTCTTTTAATACTACACTGATAAAAACGTAGAGTGCTGTGACACGCTTGAAACATCTTTGAATTTAAATTATAGGTTTCTTCAAAACAATCTGGAACCACAGATCACAGAATCCAGGTCCATAGAATCCAGAATGTGGACAAAAATTTTCCACATTTTCGAGTTCATTTCTGGCACTTTGTACTGTATCTAAAAAAATAATAAAACTTTTAAAACTCCTCTTTACGCTAAATCGCTTGTACCTACGTAATGTATTAACTACTATTCTACTTTTAACCAAATCTCTTCTATTTAAATGGCTTATCTATTTTTCTCTACTGCATTAATTAATTGCCCGAGCTAACGCGAAGCATCTCCGTGGCCAAAAATGCTGTCGTATGTCTGTCGTCCATCTGTCCGTTTGTTCTCTTAAACAGGTCGCATTTCTCACTGGACCGTCGGCCAACCAGGGTCATTTTCGATCTATCGCATATTAGCATCAGACCAAATTTGCAAGATAGCCATTAGCTTGGTGTTATCAAATATCATCATCTGGGTTGCGAAGTAGGAAGCTTCTGGGAGATATGCAACCCTGAACATGGTCACCCATTGCTAAAAAAATATCGATCGCATATTTATATAAATGGTGAACAGGGTCATGGGCGGCATCATTACCTGAACTATTTTTTGTGTTTTCATATCTATCGAATAAGGAACAAGGATCACAAGAGCATAATATGTGAAATGTACTTTCCTGGCCTGACCTTTTTTTATATGCCGAGGTAAAACGCATTTACGCTCTTCCCCTCCTAGACGCTTCCTGAAAGCGACGTAAGACTGTGGTTTTATATACGCCTGGGACCTGCCTCAACACCTGAATGTAATTACATGCCAATATGTAGTCAATTATTTTTTTGGAAAAAAAGTCTCTACGTTTCTACCCTGGCCGCGCGCATGCTTCCTGAAAATTAACCAAGCCGATGTCTAACATGTTTGTAATGATGCCACCTACGACCCTGTTCAACATTTATATCAATATTCAATTGATTATTTTTTGCGATTGGAGATCATTGTATGGGAGGCCATATGTTCAGAGTGGCATACCTTCCAGAAGCTTCCTACTTCGCAACCCAGACGATAATATTTGATAACACCAAACCAATGGCCATCTAATCAATGTGGTCTGGTCCCAATATACGGTAGATTGAAAATGAGCTTCTTGGTCGACGGTCCACAACCGATTCTCGTGAAATTTTGTCAGCAATGTCGAGTCAGTTTTTACGAAATATATTCAAGATGGCGGAGACATGGAGAATAATCATATTTCAGTCATTTCGAAAAATGTTAAAAATGGCACAAACGCCTGGTCTATAGCTCTACAGAGCCACTAGCATAGATAATTTATCTAATAATAATATTTACGTTCGGTTTACTAAACAAAAATAAAATTTTAATTTTCCAGTTATTTTGATGAAATAATTTATTGTTTCATTCCAGATTGTTTATACTCATTGGTTTGTTGCTTCTTGGATTTTCCGGTTACGTCTGTATCGAACTGATGGAATACAGAGCGAAGAAAGCGCACCACATCGAGAGAAATTTCGAACTTGTCGATGGAAAAACCGATCAATGATAATATTGATAATACATACTGAATAACTTTATAATACCGATCAAATTAAAATTGTTATTATTTTGTGGATTCTGAATATTATTGTGACTTGAAAGTGAAAGAGTTTTTGATAGAGTAAGTAATTTGTTCTCGCCTTTTTTCTGTAAATATTTTTTAGAAAAGATAAATGGTTTTGATGTTCGCCATACAGTTGGTTATGGGCTATTTACATGGTCGATTTTAGTCACCTGGGACGGTCGACTTTAGTAACCTAGCAAGTCGCTTCCAAAATTGAATCACAGGTAATGGCATCGCTGTCGTCTATGTAGTTGATGGCGTAACCCAGGCAACAATGTGTAATAACGTAGTTTTGGCCACCGGATCAGATAATTTCGTTCAGTCACCTGTGGAGTAAGAGCTAGCCCCGGAAATAGGTATACAATTTATAGAGCGACGAAACCCCTTTTATTAGTGTGCTATACTGGTGCGCGAAAAAGTGGTAAAGTTTGATGCCGCCTGGCACTACTTTCGCACCAGCCAAAATGCCTGGCAATGTTATATTCGATTTAGATCCATGATTAGCTTGCTATTATACCACACCAAATCCAGAGCTCTGTAAATTATGTACCTTCAATCGGTTTTCAGCCCCTTTGTTGCCCAACCACTCCCACCCCCACCACTGAAAATCTGCGAGGTGCCCGTATCTGTTAATAATGATAGTATAGCACACTAACAAAAGGGGTTTCGTCGCTCTGTAAATTGTATACCTATTTCCGGGGATAGCTCTTAGGGCCTCCACACATAACCGCGTTGCGGCGGCGCACCGCAACGCAACGCCAAAATCGGCGGCACCGCGCGTTGTCCGGCGGTGACGCGCGGTGCCGCAGAAATGACGTCACACTTGTTGACCACAGTTTTAGTCCCACCTCGGACACTCCATACCATAGTAGGTACTTTTTGTATAGTCTGTGATACTATGAAACCACCGCGTTGTAATTAAACTACCTAATTACACAAATGACGTGTCTTCATTTATAACAAAATATTAATGAAAAAATAATAAATCAAAACAAAAAACACCGAATACAAATATGGGTCTTTGCCCATGAAATTACCCATATTTTGTCACATACGGAGAAAATAATAACTTCTATGATTTAAAATATCCTTAGGTACGAATATTATAAATGCAAAAATCCGTTTCTATGTTTAGGGTAACTTTCATCTGTCTGTCTGTCCGTATGTCACACACAGCCACTTTATTCCGAAACTATTAGGATTACAAAGTTGAAACTAAGTAGGTAGATGTATTCTGTGAACCACTTTACGATTGGAACTGGACTGAACTGAACATGGAACTGAACCGAAAACATTTTTTTTTCACCAAACCTATACGTGTGGGGTGTCTATGGATAGGTCTTTAAAAAATGACATTGAGGTTTCTAAAACTATTTTTTCTTTAAGTCTACCGTTTGAAAGATAGAAACCTCCAAAGTAGTAAAATGTGTCCCCTCCCCTGTAACTTTTAAAATAAAAGAGTGAAAAATCTATAAGAAATATATGCCATTGATCTTAATAAACACTTTAGCATATTTTCCAAAACCGTAAATATAACTTGGTCATTTATACAAACACTATGAAAAACAAAGTTATTTTTGCAGATGAAAAATGATAGTGGTATTAAATAGGGTATGGTATATGGTAACTACGGAACCCTACTGCGCGTGGCCCGACACGCACTTGGCCGGTTTTTTTTGCTAGTAAAAAAGGGTGACCGGACCGGGGGGACTGTAAGTGACATAATAACCAAAACTTTTTTTCGCTTAGGTTCCCGCTCACGCACTCTCTAACTAAAGTATAAAAAAATCTCTATTTTGAATAGGTACTTCATAATTTTGCGAAAAGTACTCTCCATCAGAATTCATAAATTTATTAAGTGGATGTACCCAATATCTTCTCTGTCGTCGTTTATTCAATTTGGCGTAATGTCTACATAATAACAAAAGAATACATAATAACGCTATTCGCTTATTGCGATCTATCGCAGAGACACGTGTATTAATACTCACGAATCACAGATAAATGGTCACCTCAAGCAACGCGCGGTGCCGCAAAAATCTGCGTTGCGTTGCGGTGCGGCGCCGCAACGCCGTTATGTGTGTCAGCCCTTAATCCACTGCGGCCTAGGCCGAATTGTCATTTACATGGTTGATTTTCGCCGTGCGGCGAAAGATGCGCGGCTTTAGTTACCCATGTAAACACCCCATTACTGACATCAACTACCAACACTCACTTTTATGCTGTAGATAATAGGATTTTCTACTCGAGACCGATGTTTATTCACTATTAATGTAATGCTTAAATTTAGTATTTATTAATTATAATAATTGTTAGTTTGAATAAATATCAATCACTATTTTAATTTCAAGGCCTAATAAAGATTAATTTAAGTTCAAATGTATAATTTTAAGAGCGATGGATAAGATAAATAAAGACTATGATTTACCCTTAGAATAATGACACCTAGAAGCCGTGTCCTCGTATGCAAAGTGAGGCAACTAATACCAAGCCAGAATGGCTTAGTTTTCAAATTTATATCCTTCATACGTTAACTAATCGTAACTGAAACCCAATAATATAGAAACTAGTCTTATAAATGTGGGAAAATTGAAACTGTTTTGTAGTTAATCGGTATGATTAGGGAATAATGTAGAATAACAATCTGTAAACGGCGCCATTTTGGCTGTTTTAGTTGCCTCACTTTTGACAGTGCGCTTTGTAGAGAAATATCGTTCTAGGTGTTATTGTTCTAAGGATTTACCTAAATATTGATACGAATAAAAGGTAAATAAATAAAAAACAAACGTGTGATAGTTTCAATAAAATCATTGTTTTAATTCTCTCCACATAAATACTTAAACTTGGATTAAACTTAATCCGGAATTAACAACTAAACGAAGCTACGATCTTTAACTAAGTACATTCGCAAGGATATTAACAAAGTGACTAAAACTTCGTTATACACAAAACATTATACACTATTTCCCTATATAAATTAATAAAAAAATTAAAACATCCCACGGAACAGTACATATAATATTTGTCATATACAAATAGATTTAGTTTGTGAAAACGAGACAAACAGATGTGTTTTAACTTTTTTACTAAAAAATATAAGGATCGTTAACAAAATTGTCAAGTCTTGCTTGCGTGTGAGTCTGTTTTAATAAGATTTTAAATTTAATCCACTTTGGTTGTCTATTTCTATGTTAAATAGTTTTTTAAATGTGATTATTATTCTGATAGTATAATTATATATTTCTCGATATAGATTTTTAGTGGACGTTCACCTTTTTAGTATAATTATTATTTTGATGCAATAAAGAGAAATGCAAGGCTGTATCAGTGACAATTTTAAACATATAAGAAACAATAAAACTAGGAGCACGGTATCATAATGGTTTTTAATGATGATATAATAAAAAATATATTTTTCTCACATCATACCGTAATCCTACTTTTATTATAATCGTGTCATTCCCGTTTATTGCATTTAAGCAAAAATGTTTACTCACACACTTTAAAATATATTGTCAAAACCCTTGACATATAGGTACGCATTAATATTTATACATAAAATTTACATGTTCGTAAGTCACTGGTCCATATCAGATACAATAAGGTTACTTAAGCAGGGGTCTATTCTTAAAATTATTAAAACGTCATCATCTCGTGACGTCATTAAAATCTAAATGTATCATTTATCTTCACGTTTAAAGCGTTGAACCGTAATACTTTTGAAAAAACATATAAAAAAACTATTTTATTAAATATTTCAAGGAAGACCAGTAAGGCACTGAAAATAACTTTGACTATATACACACCGACAGTAGCACCTTTTTTATTTATATTATCTCGTAAAATCTGGTTAAAAAGTTTATCTAGTAAATTATGCATGTATGATATTTATACTATTTTGGCAATTAAGGAGATTACCACAGGTAAAATTTAAATGTTTACAAAAGTATTTATCGTGTTTCAATATTAACTTTATAAATAAAATTATATTTATAACGAACAGATAAGGAATGATTTCGGATTTACTCTTAATGTTTATTTACAAATCACTACGCAAACTGTGAAGACTTCGTATATTTATACAAACTTTATCTAAGTTATACATTTTATAACGATACAACAATATTACTGTAGAATTATGAGCTTTCTTCAGGTGTGGTGTATAAAAAACCGCTGGGATTAAGCGGAGTATAACTACATAATTATGTATATCTATACATACAGTTTATAACTTTGTGACCCTGTATTGTATATAATGTAGACGTAAGTAGCCTCAAACATATATAGTGATTAATACAAAACGGTAATTTATATACAAATAAATCTAAACTTCGATATACATTACAAATTCGTTCCAGGGTCTTTTTAGCACCGACTACATCATTTATAAAAAAAGGATAACTTTTGTATGTTCGTCTTTTAAAAGAACTTTATACAATATGTATACTCCTATTTAAACATTGCTACTTACAACGCTTAGAAATAATTATTATGTTCTCAGAAAAAGCACCGTCTTAAATCATACTTCAAAAACATACAAAAACATTCCTTGCTCATTTATTTTAATACATTTGGACGGCAATACATAAACCTATGTATTTATTATATACAAAACATTTGAAAAATCTAAAATATTTAACCCTAAGGCGCCCTAAATCGTAACTAAATGCAAAAATCTATAACAGGAAGACAAGGGTTTGACTGACAAATAAAAATTTACTAAATTTTATTATGATTTTTCAAGATTATCAACATGTTTGAAAGCTGCCTTTTTCTTAAAAGACACAACCAGCTCAAAGATTTTTTGTTAAGTATTAAGTTTGTTGCTAAGTTCGCAAAGCGAGATTACATGTTACCGTAAATTCTTGAACTTAAAGCATATAACTTTCAACTGTATATCCCTGTAAATATGATCATAATCATAACCTGTGTGATTGTGATTGCTTTTGTGATGTGATACGTTTGTGTATCGTGCTGCGTTTCGATTTCACAGACATTACGAGTTCGGAGGTGTTATTAAAAGATAAAAAACATATCATCTGTGGCAAAGAAAAGCAGCAGTGTAGCAAACCGAAATAGATTATTACAGAAAGGTTTTAAGCTATTTTTTTAAGTAAGCGGTGTTCTAACTGGGACTGGTTGTGTTACTTCTTGGTTCTGGTTTTAGGGCTGTGCCGTTTATTCGGGGCCCCGGGATGGGAGTGGCGGGGGTCGGATTCAGGGCTTGACAGTGGGCGCAGGGTTCTAGGCGCCTCGATAGCACCGCTCGGAGCTTGAGCGCGGGCCCCAGCTTCATTTGTAACATCCCTGTTAAGTGATCCTCGGTGAGTAGCGGCAAGCCTGCTCCATCGATTCTCTGCTCTCGGAAATTCTGTAAAGAAGAAAAAAAAATATGAATGGAAGAATACATCAGAGAACCCAGGCCTAGCTAATCAAAATGCAGTTAGTTCTGACAAAATGCAACTCACTATTTAGATAGTCTATGGTAACAATTATTGTCTATTCTGTCAAATTCAAGAAAAAGAATACAGTCATGACATGATTGAAAGAAATTCGTTGCAAACACGTTGCAAAGTTACTAAGCGGTCCAAAAATATCTGACAAAGGAATAAAGATTACTCCAAACAAACTGGTAATGAACCTTCGATTGTTAAAGCCTCTGGCTTTAGCAGTTTATTAGGAAAGCTTATCGGAGACCGGCGCAGGCGCACCTGTCGCGATGTCATGCCGGCCGTGTACCACGCGCTAATAATCTACATATTTTAATGTTACTTTGTAATGGTATTCATGTTATTGTGCTTGCTTGATGGGCAATTTTAGCTTTGATTTTATGTAAGAGATATTTAAACGAAATAATAATTTCAGAAGTAATAAAGACAGATGAATTAAATGATAATTAAATGATAACATTTCTGACACTTAACAAAGTCGTTTAGTTATATCTTATTAAAAAAATAAGCGATGAACATTGAGATACCCTTCCTTTTTGGAAGTAATTTATTAGCAGCTTTTAAAAAGTCTAGATTGACACCAAATTCAATTTGTCGCGCAGAACGATTCAATTATCAATCTATATAGTTCCAAAATTAGTCATACTCTGTAAGAAATACGAGTGTCTCGATTCTTTGGAAGAAACCACAATAGACGTTGTTTCTTCTTATTGCGAAGTGGGATTAAAATAGAAAGCATCAAGACGATTCGCGTTGGGTCGGCGCAGCGTCCAGCGACCTGTCATCTCCGCGGGAACGTTGACAAAAAGCGCGCCGCCTACGTGACGTCCTGCCCCCGCCGCCGCCCCTCGCCGCCGCCCCCGCGCACCTCCACGTCCGACCACTTTTTACACCGCGACATTTGCCCGGAGTTCGATCCGTGTCATGCGACGTATTCCTTTTTTAAATTGCGCCGCAGCTCGTCGATTATTTTATTTTTTAATTTTATAAGGCTTCGGGCAACCGTCGCGGTAAGAAGCGATAGAGTATAAAAAACTCTATGAATAATTAAAGCGAGATAGCTACTGGCTAGATCATGGGAACGGAATTATTTAGCGGCGACAGGTCGGCGGCGGCGGCCGTCTTGAAGGACAGGTCAATTTGCAGGGCTCCTCTTTTTACGGCGATGCTTTTAGATATTCTGCCTCCGGTAATTTTGTTTTATGCAAATGTGAAAATAATACACTTGTGAATAAAATAGTATCAATTTCACTTTCGAGACAGGATTGAGTTGGATTTGGAACAAAGGGTCGTTCTGACCCGGTTAACCTTCGGATGTGGTTTGTGGTTTCGGGGCATATTTAAGTATAATGGAGTTTACAAACTGAAGAATCGGTCCAGGGCTCTAATGCGCGTGCCCCGGGGTCAGCCGACCGCCGCGGCCAAATGAAACGGAATGATATTTGAGAAAATTGTTTAATTGGGGGTCAAATTACGGGTTCAAAGAATCGACGGGCCTGTTCCTTCTTGCCTTTTTTGTGGTTTAGGGTGAGTCTGGACGGTTTTGGGATTATAAAATTCAATTAATTTATAACTAGCCGACAATATAATAATGCATTAGCCACGGCAGGACCTTCCAGTGTAGAGGAACTGGGGTAAATAAGAGCACAGCAATTACTGCTGATTTATTCATCGTATGTAAAGAAAAAGATACAGGTTATTTAATAAAGAGAAAAAGTAAAAAAAGTAAGTAACAGTATCTCGATAAGTCCATCAGACACAAAAGTTTTATGTATATACTTATTTCAAAACAAAATGTTGTAAGTAGACTTTTTTCGCAGTCAAGTAAAAGTGGTCGTTAAGTATTCTTTTATTATTTACAACAAAACGGCAGTTCAGGCAAACGCTAAATGCAGGGCAATCAGTTAGGCTCATCGCACATTACACTGCACGTAACGTTACGTTCCGGACAAAGGAGGTGTGCACACGTACGATATTAAATTTCTCCAGGCTTCAAGTTTTCCTCAGTAAATCAATGAAAAAGTTTTCATGGAAAACTTAAAATAAGTGCAAGCTTCCAAAAGAATAAAAAGAGTTTTGTTCGAATATGAGGCATTACCTTCGTTACTGCCGCAAACGGTTACCAATCCAGATCAAAAATTTCCGATAGACAATAACAAATAGACAATCGTAAACATTTCGAGGGCAAACTGGCGGGGGTGATAACATCTTCGTTCAGAGAAAGTAAGGACATTTATCAAGTCGAGCAGAGTATTAGTTGGTACTGGCTGATGTATTGTGGTCGGCTGGTACTGCTGCGTACCGCCCATGGCCATGAACCGATCTTGCCGTGCAGCGGCAGCCGCATCTTGCGAACAGGTTGCCAGAGCAAAAAAGGTTAAAGTATGTACGAGGGCAGGGCTGCCAGACAAAACGTGGAAGCCGAAAAAATGCTTGGACGGTTAAAATTTTTCTTTGAAATCTCTAAGTCTTGTTAGCTCTGCTTCTTGTGTCATTGGAGAGGAATAGAAATAAACTGAATTAAATAAAAATATTGATTTGGAAAAAATAATTCATTACTATATTATGACTAGCTGGAGATAGTTTTTGTTTATGATAGTCCCCACCAATGAAGTACCTACGCGACATTATAACAACGGAACAATACAAAGAGCTTTTTAGCAAGAGACAATAAAAATTTTTGGTCGTCACTTAGACAGCATCAGGGCTTTTTTAACGTAACTAAGGATTAAACTGAC
This sequence comes from Agriphila geniculea, assembly GCA_943789525.1. Classification (NCBI taxonomy): domain Eukaryota; kingdom Metazoa; phylum Arthropoda; class Insecta; order Lepidoptera; family Crambidae; genus Agriphila; species Agriphila geniculea. The sequence continues at coordinate 7,298,255 of OX038879.1, read as the reverse complement.
AACCCTCAACGCGGGGCAAGTGTAGGGCGAGTGAGGGGGCAAGTGTGGGGCGGGAGGCTAATGACAGGGGCGGCGCGGCGCCCGCGGCGGCTACCGCGCAAATTGATGCCTGCGCCCTCTACGGACCTTTGCTCCCGGCTAGTGATGCGCCATTCGATAAAATGTGACAGCCCGCACGCTCACTTGGAATTATAGTTCCTATCGCGCAGGTGCGATCCGGTAAACTGTGGTAGTGAGATGCTGTACTAGTTTACTTTGACGATTTATGGGCTGCTATAAAAGTGGAGATATTACGAAAAACTAGAGCGTTAAAAATTAAACGACACCGCACAAGTTTCTGTTCATATACAATGGAGTAACTATAATCAAATTCTATAGCGCTAAAAAACAAAATCATTATTTTTATAGCCTCAAACGCTATAAAAATATCATCAAAGTTTTAAATTAAAGCATTTTTTTATAGGTGAGAAGATTCATGCAATCATAATTCGACGTCAATATTAAATCATCCGTTAGTTTTAATCAAAATAACACACCTACTATTAACACACAAAAGCGCGCAGACACTACAATAGACCGACACGCAGCACGCAATATTACTACCAACTAATAACATATTATCGACGTCGATAATCGGTGGAGCGATAACATCACTAGCCGCCCGCATTACTCTATAAAGATTGCTATTAACTTTAAAGCATGGAGCGCACTGACTTATATTTAGAGCTGACGGTATGCAGCCTCCGTCGTAATAATAATTATAATCGAGGACCATCGCCCATCGCCATTTCTCAACGTTCTTTTTTCTTTTTATCACAGCAGACAGAGGTCATGGCATCTAGCTCCGGCAGCCTCTGTTTATTTTTTTTAGCAATTGTCGTTTTGCCGTTTGGAAACTTTCTAACTTTTACTTTGTAATGGAATCCATTAAGAATTTGTGTAACTGCGTTGTTATTACTTAGGAAGTACTGACTGGGGCTTTCGATATAATTTTAACGTATGAAAGAAAACGCCATAGATTAGGTACTTTAAGCGACGTCTACATAATGGTCTTAAGAGATCAAATATACAGGATGCGTTCCGATCATCCGATCCGATCACAAATCGCTGCGATCTATATTATAAACTAAGGAGTATTACGCGTATATTTTACGTGTTGTGAACTTTGTTCCTAAAACATGACTAGTGACGCAAAATCGGAAGAATAAACATTAAGTGAGAAAATTATCATGATTATCTTTTTTACCAAAAGAAGTGTCCCGTAAGAATCATCGACTTGGTGGTCATAACATAACGTAACAATACTATCTTCTTCAGCATCTGAACTTCATGAAAAATTAATGAAACGTTTATATGAAGTTATAAAAAGTTCATTAACAATACACTAACCTTTTATGAACAAGGGGTTCTATGTTCATAAGCGCATGAATTTGCATCTATTTACTCGTTTATAAGAACATTCTATATAGCTATTAAAATCAAGAGGCTGGAGTCCCGTAAAAGTGCTTAACAATAACAATATAGATTACCTCACTCATTTTGTTACAAAACTTATCATAGCCGAGATCGGCGCGGGCGCAAAAAGCTCCTACATAATAATTGGAAAATAGCCTAACGCTAGTGGGAGGGGCGCGTAATCTCGATGGCTGCGCGAGACAGACTGATGGAAGGCGGCATGAAAGACAGAGCTGGCGTTATGTGGGCGGAGTTACCGCCGACGAGCTTAGTCGATCATGCCCGATGGGAGCCGAATGGAAACCGCCCAGCCGCTAATGTTGGCGCGCTTCCATCGGCTACTTTACTTGACCCGTCAAGTATCATTAAATGTTCTTTATAGGAAGTGATTTGGAGGGTCAAATTATGATGGTTCGTTTATGCGAGACAATGTTAACAATGTGGCTCCATTATAGTTAGGTATTGGAGTAACATGAAGCTTTAATGGACAAGGCAACTCCACGATATGCCATATAGAGACAATTAACAGAAAGATTTGTGTTACACTGGTAGTAGGTTTATTTAGTAGTTAACGTTTAGACATTACAGAGATTGTTTAATTTAAAGAGGTTTTACGATGTCTAGCGGTATTTTATTATGATTGCGAATTGTAGAACAATATTTGCAAACATTATGTTGAATTGAACTGTACTTAACGGTTTAATTTATGAGGCCACAATAAAAGTAATCTCGTAAGAAACAAAGCACTTTTACAGTAGGTATTGTAGTACCTAAGTACCTATTTTTTATTGATACAATTAGTTCGTATGATTTTAAAAAACTCAGCTATAATTAGTATAATTATAGTATGTTTAAAGGCTTAAATAGATAAATTAGCTATATATTAGCTATTTATTTATACGTAAATTCATCATTTGTTCTTCTACTTTACGTTTTTATTGTATTTTTTTTTATTTCCCAAGCCAAACCAAAGAAAATGCAATTTTCAGGCAACTTGTCTTCAATACCTGTATTTTACGACCATGTTGCTTGGTCACATTTAGTAGACAAAATCCAATAAAGTTTTTACCAAATTCATCTATAAATAGGTCTGAATCATTCTTTATTCTGTATGTCGATAATGAAACAAAGTTTTTGTCCACAGTTGAAGGTTAAGGTACGTTTAGACAGTGCCTCTTTGTGTGCCTATCACCTTTAGCCTTGCTGGCAATATAATATGAACACTACCCAGGCGGGCCCATACTTGAGCTTTGATTAAATTTAATTGAAAACAGCAGGTGGATTAATTATTAAACCCGAGCTTACGGTTGCAATATCAAACGTAAATTGAACTTTGAGCGTGGGTGCTAAAAGCAAGCATTGATTACTATCTACATCGGAATAACAAAGCTTTGTTTATTGAACAAAATGTTCAGTTGGAAAATTGATTTGTTTCTCTTGAAAGGAAAGACAGCTAAAGCAAAGACTACCTTGCTAAGTTTCAACGAAAGAAAAAAAGATTGAAATGTTATATTTTGTGATAAAGTTCCTAAAAATATTATATTTTTGTTGTCGCATGACTGCATATTCGTATATCCTAGGATCTCTTGTCAACTTAAGAGTAAACTTAAGAGTTTTATGATAGTTGCTAGAAAAAATCAACTCGGCCGTTGCATCTCAGACGGGATCTCAAGAGTTTTACGAAACACTAAAGATAAAAAATTTCTATAAATATAAAGGAAATGGTGATTTTCAGCGAGCGCGAATGAGAAGTTGAAATGTGCGCTATCGGCTAACTGAAACTGTTTCATTATTTTGAGGATTGGAAAAAGTTTCCGAAACTCAAATTAAGAACCTGAAACTACTTATTACGGTCACTACTAAATCTTGTTACTGTAATTTTTTAACCGTTAAAATAATCTTCAATTTTTATACTTACCTTTGTATCTTAAACAAGTAACATTATAATATTATTGTAAAAACCTCATGTATCCATTTCAGATCGAAAATAAAAGTCAAGAAACTTTGAACTTACAAATGTAATGACAACATAATTTAAAGTGGGTTCAATGTGAGTAAAATCCATCTCAAATTCCATCGAAAACCAATAAATAAAAAATCAAGAGTCTCATTATTTGCTCGCATCGTCAATAAGCTTGTGCAAACATGAAATAGCCCCAGAGGTCGGGCGTTCGATTCCCGTTAAGCTAGCGCGGCGCACGCGCACGCCGTTAGCAACCTGTACTTTGTTAACATATTTTAATATATACCCATTGTGTGTTATTATGCCGTGTTTTATTACCATTCTGTTGTACGCTAGTCACTTAGAAATTGTTATGAATTATTCTGAAGAAAGCTTTTAGGGAGCTTGAACTAAGTACATTACATACCTATTAAGAGATGTAGAGATTTTGTAAGGATCGTAGCAAGCGGAAACAGTGTAGGAAATGAAGCGATCTTTTGTATGGAGATCCCAACATTAAATCCTCATTCGATGAAACTTTGCAGGGATGTAATATAGTATGAACTAAAGCCTATGTACAAATATACAAAAACAAAAAAAAATACGATTTGGATAATTTAAAAAATGTTTCATTTATTATACTTATTATCATACTGACAAAAAAATAATACGATTTGGATAATTTAAAATATGTTTCATTTATTATACTATTTATCATACTGTAAAGTTTCAGGATTTACTGTGGGGGTCTACTACCTTCGTTTCCTAAACTTAAAGAAGTGATCAGTGATCTCTACCTCTCTGTATGGGGGAAAGGTGTGTCCGTGTAGATGTATGGAATGTATGTAAGAATCATAATTATTATAATTGAATTATTTAGCTATGGGTTTGTTCAGGGACATTCTATAATCTTCAAAATTTAAATACTTTAGCTTTTATTTAGCGATAAATAAATAGTAAAATAATAATCATAATTCAATTTACTACCTGCATCTTTTCTCTATTAGCTATTGCAAATGTTGTTGAGTTATAATTTGTACCTCAGTTAGAAACAACATAATTACATCATAAGCGGTATGTGAGGACTCGATTTAAAACTGGAATCACGAATAGTGTAATCGATACATTCGATTATCGATAACAACAACGAGTAATAGTTCTCGGTATCTGCGCTGCGTTAGTCGGTGAAACAATCTGCTTGTATCATCGGCGGCCCGATAGCATCAAGCTCGTGCCACTTGTAAACTTGTAGTGAGGGGAACAATATACAAGTCGATATGTCGATAAAATGATCATTTAAGTTAAACAATATTTTTATAATGTTAACTCGTACTAGGGTTATTAGTGATTGTGTATCTGTTTTGTATTCATATTTAGATAAATTTAGGATTTCATTAAAACTATTGATTCACTAGAGAATATGAAATTTTTGAAAGTAATTTTTGAATAATATTTAAAAATTTGAAAATTATTTTAACAACCTTCTTCGTGCTTAATCGGAGTAGCTAGACAGCTCTAAAACGCCTGCAATTTTTTTATCAAAATCCATATTTACCAAGAATCTTATATTGATATTCTATAACACATATTTACCGTGTTTAGTGACCTAATGTTACTATGGAAACTCATATTTCTCGTGTAATTAAAAAATGGAACAAATTATCAATGAAACACGGCAACTAAACTAAACCAAGGAGATCCTTGATTCCTCATCAATATTTAAAATTAGAAATGACTTTGCAAATGAAAAGTTCCGAATCACGATAGCTTTACCACTTTGTTTTAGTTAAATTAGCTAACATAACAACTTCACACGTTCTTTATTTTTGTTGAAGGTTATTTAGATTTTTTGCATTTTTGATTTTTTACTTGACAATGAAAGTAACTATTTTTTAGTTAAATATTTATCTATCATTTTTAGATTTAGTCAAAGTTAAATTTAGAATGATCTTTTAAACCACAATTTTATTCTCTAACCCTTTCATGATTACCTAAGCTGATAAAAATAGTATTAAATCGATAAAAAAAACATCGATATAAACAAGCGCAACTCTCTCAATTCCCGCGAGTAGCGGTCGCGTGCCGGCGCGCCCTCGCTCGAAAGTGGCTGACCGCGCCCGCGCAGACATTACGCCCCGCGATCCTATCACTACTACCTAGTTTAATTTAGACGAGCTATTGTTGATTTTGCTAGTTTTCTTTCATATTAGCTAGGTCATCGGTGGATAGGCAATTTTGATAAACTCCTTTCTGAAGCAGTTCTTAGGAGATAGAACGACATTACAAATTTTCTAAATTAATAATTCTATTTTCTATTGATTACTTTTTGAATATTGTTTTAAAATAATTAGGAAAATATTGTAACACTGTAAAATAAAGCAATTAATAATTGGTTCCTGCAACTTGAAAATGTATTAAGACGTTTTGTCTCCGAGTACCCTAAAGTTGAATAGTATTTTTACACATTTCAAGTATAAATAAAATATTAAACATTATTTAATTCTCACGCATTCTGAAAGTGCAATTTCCAGGCAATCGAGCGCAACAGGAGTGCAGCGCGTTCGCTGTTGTTTGCCTTCGCGCGCTAATGCGAATATCGGGTTCAACTACGGACCGCGCGTGTTTACAAAAGTACGCATTAAGTTCCAACACGTACAGATGCACGCGCAAGTGGCTGAGAATAGGAAAAGTTCCATGCGTTATTTTTTCTGTGATATAAGATTCTTAAAACCTGTTTCACAAATAAAGCTGTTGTTAAAGTATTTATATGGCTGTCTTCCATAAAGATTGTTGACTGATATACGAATATTTGTATTTAGTTTCAAGACATAATTAGAAATTGTTTAATTTAATTCTTCATTCAATAAAAAACATGATTAAAAAATTATGATGATGGAGGTAGACCCTGCAGTGGGTATTGTGCGGCTAATGAACAGATGATATTATTTATAATAATTATGATATAAATACATTAATTTCAAATGTATGCTATACCCAAAATAGTGCTCAATTGAACACTTGCTTATTTATTTAAAGCAATTATGAAATCTGCAAGCAAAATATTCGTTTTTGGATATAAAGGTGTGAAATAAATGAGCAGATATTATTTGCTATTCGAAAGATTTTGCGTTCGAGTGTCCCGCGGTCAGCTCTTATATAAGTCAGATAAGCCAAGATAGAGCTTATTTAGTGAAGAGGCCTATCCAGCATAATGGCGATGCAACTTTTAGGAACAAACTACTCTGATAAAACACCGATTTCTAAATGTGTACTGCTGAAGAGGTAAAAAGGTTATCAGCTTAAAGTCAATTTCACTTACTTCTGTGTAAGAATAGAAAGCTTTATTTTTAAAGACAATTCAATTTTCTTTTCACAGTTCTGTTTTGTTACAAAAAAAATTACTTGATGAGATTAATTATGTTGCTTGTGAACTGTGGGTGCTGTAATTTTTTAAGGATTTCAAGTTTTTCTGGGAAGTAATTGATTGAGTAAAGGTTAATGTTTGCTATAATACACATTCCGGACCCTTACGATGCTAGACATAAAATCTTGAAAATTATTTATTTTAGACGTGTTTTTTAGACGTTATAACTTAAACTATTTCATAGAGACACCATAATCTAGGGCTAATGATACACGAAATATAAATGTTTGACTGACTGATGTTGGAAGTCTATATTGGCATGCACCAAATGAGCGAAACTGACATTTAAAATAGTTCCGCCGCTAACCCGTTTGTCATGTATGAGATTTGAGTACATATATTATCGGTAATAAGCGAAAAGGGTAGGGCTGTCAGCATCACAAAGAATTGACCGGGACACATGAGCATCCGAGCCAGATGTAAGATTAACTATGGAATTATCTAAAAATTACAGTTTGTAATATTTTGCAACATAACCGTAATCAAAGCAAATCTTAGTAGGTGTAATGTAAACATAAATTTGATAAGAATTTCTTTTGATTAATCATTTTACACTGATACTTGAATTTTTAAATCTTTATCATATTTATTTTAAAACGAGCTACCAAATCGTAATAGAAAACATAGATAGGGCTTACTTTTTCCATGGTATCATTGTACCGGGAATGGGTACGTAGAAGCGAAGCTTGACAGACTCCGCCGACTTAAGCAACGTTCGGTCCGGCCAGGTGTCAGATGGGTGACCGTTAAGTGGCATTAAAACTGAGCGCTTCCGTGCTTCGGAGGGCACTTTAAACCATCGGTCCCGGCTGTTGTCATCTGACACCATTCGTTAAGCTACGTCAGAGGCCTTACAGTCGGCTTGATTAACTCTGACACCAGAGGTGGCCACTAATCCTCATACGATAAGAAGACTGGGAATAGGGACTGCTGGGCATAGACAGCCCTAAGCAAGGGGCATTATAACCTGAATAGTTATTAGCGGAACAGGACTGCTTTCATCCGATAACTGGTCGGTGGCAGAATTCATAGGCCTTATAAGGTGGCTATGCGGATATACTGGGGCTCGGGTGTATATCATTCTGCTGCGATATAGGACTTTAATTAGAGCACTATTTTGTAAAGAAATTCTTGGCAAAATATTTCCGTTTTTAATTTATTTTCGTAGCTCTTTAGGTAGTTGATAAATACCGTAAATAGCTATGGATAAAGCCACGAAGTAAGCTAATTCAGAATATAATTTGATCACAATGGCAAGTTATTTTTATGCTCTGTTTTAGCCCTCACACCCACACGAAAACGAAAATAAATGAAATGAAAGTCATAATTTTGAGACATGAAATTTAAAATTACCTATAATATTTTTAAGGCATATTATTTCAATTTTTAGTTTTAAAAGACTTTAAGGTATATTTAGAAGCTGTTCGTGAACCAGAGCTTTGTGGTAATAGAAGTGCATATTTAATGCAAACTCAAGTAATACAAGTAGTGATTATGAGGTTTTATGATTAATGCAATTAATAGTTACGTGCCAATCAAACAGTCGACAACCTGATATTATCTCACCTTGTATTCAATATTTATTGCAAGCTCTTGTTATTCACACAATTTATTAATAATTATTTAAATCACAAAGCTAGTGGGAGCAACTAGTTCTCTTTGTAGCTGGATTAAAGTCTAACAAAACGTTTATGAGTAACATATTAAACTTTAATTGCTGACGTAACTTTTTCTGACAATTTTTGACATGATAGAGATTAACTGTATGGAAAGTAAAACTTACCTCAAAAATTATAAAATTAATCTAACATCTCTTCGGTGTCAGTTAATATAGATTATTTCGAGTCGCAATGTTGCATAATATTCCATATAGAGACACAGGCTTGGTAACCGTACGGCACGTTATCGGCGCGGCGACAACACGCAAGATACGAGTATCTCATGCGTTTGTTTGTTTGTTCGATGAATATGCATGGGGGCATTTGCATCAGTGTCCTGGCAGCATTAGTGTCGCCGGGTGGTGTCCGCTAATAAATTATAATTATGGACGCAGTAAAAAGGCCACACAAGTCGGGATTAGGTTTCTAATGGGAATTATTGAGTAACGCTTATTGTGTTACCGTCTTTATCTATTATAAATAAATTAATGTTATTTAATAAGGCGCTTTTCTGACCGAAAGTGGCGCTGCGGCGAATTTTCTTTAATATTGTAATTCTAATACACAATTTTAATAAAAATTCTCGTGGGATTTTAGGGCCCATAGTCTTGTATTTTCAAACGGTATCATTATATTCCCTCGTAGTCACTGCTAGAAGTAGATAACTAGATAGCAAAACTGCTAAAAGTGGCCGTTTTTGACTCATTTGCTATCTGCTTCTACGAATGACTGCGTGAAAATGTAGTGATACCATCTAAAAATACTAGACTATGAGCCCTAAAAAATCCACGAAATTTTTATTAAAACCCTTTTCCATTAACAACTTATTAAATAAAAACCTAACGAGGGCGACACTTTCGGTCAGGGAATCGCCTTAAAAGAGCAACTTATAATTTTAATAACTATTACTGGTAATTTGAATCATACTTCTTAAGTATTTGAAACTCCTCTCCTATTTCACTTATCGTTCGGTGAGTCAATTGTGACAACGCAATAAAATATCATCTCAGCCATGAAAAATTTGACCATAATTTATTAATATCTTTCGTCTTTATGGTTTCCATTTCAGCTTATAGCTTTCGCTTGTTATAAATATTGCTAGAATAGGTACCACCGCTGTCGCAGCCTCCCACATTTTTAGTCCAAAGGTGGATAGAACAAATCACCTCTTACGGACGAAGCGTCGATAAATCTATCAGGTCCACCCACCGCGGCCCAGATGTTATCACAACTGGCTTTGTCCTGTCCCAAGCAAATGAAGTGTGGCCAACGGCCGCTACTTAGATCAGAACTGATAAAATTTGACTTAGACGCTTTTAAAAGAGTATTGATGGAATTAATACTCGTTTGTGATTGTGTTTTGGTGGTCAAGCTCAAAGTTAAATGTGTAAATATTGATATGGGTGTTGACAATACTGCCATCGTCAAGAAAATCAGTCAAAATAATGGTGACATAAAAATATAGAATACTCAATGTAAATCTTTTAAAGATATTTCATTTTCATTAATCTTCTGATGAGCTCGGTGGCGCAGTGGTTTAGCGCCTGGCTCAGCGATTGAGGAGGTTAAGCAACTTTCGCAAGGGTCGGTCATGGGATGGGTGACCAAAAATTTATTATCTCGAGCTCCTCCGTGCTTTGGAAGGCACGTTTAGCGGTTGGTCCCGGCTGCATTTGCAGTCGTTAACACCTACCAATTGGGCCCACGTGGTGGGTTACGGCCCGTCCTCCTTATCCACCTATAAGGAAAGCCTATGCCCCAGCAGTGGGGACATTAAAATTGCTGCTGGATAATCTTCGTTATATCATAGCTTACTTACTATATCATCTATTTCTTCTACAAAACAACCACTGAATCAACATGTACAGTAAATAATGACGTCTATTACACTTAAGAGTAGAACAATCACGCACGTTTCCCTTCCGAGCGGCGATCGACATCCGGCCAGTAAACGCGATCGCCAACCTACTACGAAAGGTAAAACGAAAACAACCTTATACACTTTACAAGTCGCTTTTACTACACGACACTACCAAAAAATCTGAATGCACACAGCTATGTACGACAAACGCAGCGTCATAGTTACGAAGGTACTTATCCACCGATCTGGAGGTATCTCTCTTTAATTATATCGTCGGAGCGTCCGCCATGGGGTCGCGGGGTTACTCCAAATAGATTATCTGTGGAAGCTGCCGCGCTGTGAATAACTATCTCTAACTATATCTATAAGAGCCTATCGGATTCTTTTCGGGAACTCGCCCGCGGGTCGTTACCTCAGCGCGGCACAAACGTCAGTGATTGCTTTCTATAATTTGGGGCATTGAATTTGGGGAATTTGTTTTGTGGTACTAGATTTCAGGTCAGTGATCGGCGGTTGAGTCGTGAGCGGTGTATTTGTAAACGCTAAGCTCTTAATGTTCCGTCTGCGGTATCGACGCTGACAACAAAGACTCAAATAGAAAACAATGATTACTTTTTTGGCATTTGTCTGGGCGACCGCATTATTTGTTCAGAGCTCGTTCTTCGAGCAGAGTCCGTTAAAATTATGCTTTTCTATTTTATATCTGCATTAACTTTTGCCCGCAACTTCGTTCGCGTGATTAAGGTAGATGTGCATTTATTTTGAAAGTCACGGATTACCAATAGACCTAGGTATTTATCAGTAGACCTAATTTCACATATTTAAAATTTCCCATAAAAAAATATGCACAAACTGGAACACTCTGTAGCACCCTGTATATAGGGATTTTCCAAAACCCTTTCATAGTGATCACCTACACCATGAAAGGTATCTATCTACCCTCCAAATATGGTGTCTTTGTCTTCAACCCTATACAAATTTCCATACAAACGGGAACATCCTGTAGCACCCTGTATAACGGGAATTTTCCAAAACCTTTTCTTAATGCTCACCTACACCATGAAAGGTCCACCCTCCAAAAATGGTGTCGACCTTCAGCCGTTAGGGCTCTACACCTATCCCAACAATCAATCAATTTAGAGTTTTATATAAATAGATTGTCGAAGGCCTCACTTTTAAGGAATTAAAACAACAGTAATTTTTTAATGACTGACTAGTAACACTGTCTCATAAACATCGCAAATAATACCATCTCTACCAGTGTATTTAGTATATGTCTTTAAACTGACAGTGGCTATTAAGAAGTTAAAAGCGATTAGACGAAAAGGTCAATGGGCATTTTGTTCGAACGTTTGACTTATGGCGTACACAAACAAAATAAGGCTAGATATGTAAATAAATGTATCTGCTACTCAATGATATGGGTCGCATTCTTGCAGGCCATGTTTCATTTTTGAAGTGAAAACTTCTTTAGTGGCGTTGTACGCTTTTTTGTAATGGAGAAAAAATCTTAAACTCGCGTCAGTCAGTCAGGATCACGTGACCCTGATCGAAAATTCATAAGACGGATGTGACGGATGGAGAGTAGACAGCCGGTGGCGGAAGTATCCCCCTCTCTTTCTATGGAGCGCGGTGAAAATGGCGGCGCGTCATTTCGAGACGTAAAAACTTGTGTCACCATAGCAACGCGCAAAATTTTTAATTAAATGTCAAAACTCTAGATTTTCTGTATTCGTAAATTCAAATGCAGAGTAAATTCGTAAGACGGCAATTTGTGCAAAATTATTCCCTAACCATTCCAAAATATCAAAAATGCACAACGTTATTATTCAAGTTTTCACTTCTGCCGGCACTCCCGGAGTTTTTATCATTATATCATATCATTTCAATAACAAATAAAATAAAACAAATAAATAAAGACACTTCTGTTTTATTAACAAAATTTTAATAACATCATACATAATTATAGGTACTCGCACACATACTGTAAAATAACTTTTTTCTGCCGGTCAATACATAAAAAATAATACATATTTTGAAAAGTGGGATTGATATCTTCAATTTAAATCTGGTTTGGTTTCTGTACGCGAACTTTCATCAAGCAGGTCAAATATGCCCAATGACCTTTACAATCAAACGAAGTTTAAGCATTGTTTAAACTAGGATACCAATACCAACAGTGAATATAGACTCTTTATTTATTTCTGTTATTTCATAAACATAAATATGAAAGTAGTCATATAACATAAAAGATAAATTAGACGATAAACATCACAATAAGAAGCGAGCAGAATAGAAGCTTGAAGGAAGCTCTCAATCTCTCTTTGTTGGCGCGACCTTTGATCGCATATCCTGCCGTGGTTAATGGTCTTTAAGGTTGCATAACTTAGTATTTTAAAATCGCCCTTTCATTTTAATATCGTAGACTCAATGGAATATAGATTATCTAAAAGCTCTTAAGGGTATTAAATATAAGTATCAATCACTGAGTGCAAAAGAGCTTAAAGTTCATTCTCATGAACTTTACTTAAGCTTTTTTTTCAACATAAAAAAGGTTCGATTTATGATCCCCGGTGGTCATGTTGTCCGCATCCATTTAAAAAGCTATCTTTCTCTGGTATTAAAAAAATGTAAAGGTGGTTTGATTTTCATCACAAAATTGCTTTAACTGCATTTATCTGACATTGTAACATAAATTTGTGTGTTTCCAAGGAATTAGGCATAGTTTCTAAAAAAACCGGCCAAGTACGAGTCGGACTCACGCACAAAGGGTTCCGTACCAAAAAACGTCAAAAAAATTACGTTTGTTGTATGGGAGCCCCCCTTAAGTATTAATTTTATTCTATTTTTAGTATTTGTTGTTATAGCGGCAACAAAAACACATCATCTGTGAAAATTTCATTTGTCTACCTGTTGTCGTTATTAATATCGAGCAAAAACGGCAAAAAAAATCACGTTTGTTGTATACGAGCCCCCATTAAATATTAATTTTATTCTGTTTTTAGTATTTGTTGTTATAGCGGCAACAGAAATACATTATCTGTGAAAATTTCAACTTTCTAGCTATCATGGTTCATGTGATAGGTACAGCCTGGTGACAGACAGACAGACAGACGGACAGCGGAGTCTTAGTAATAGGGTCCCGTTTTTATCCTTTGGGTACGGAACCCTAAAAAGGTTCCGTTCTATCTTTTTAATAATATTATAAATGCGAAAGTTTGTGTGTGTGTGTTTGTAATCTTTTCATGCCTGAACCCTGGACGGATTTGGATGAAATTTGACATATATATGGTTTGTAACCTGGATTAATATTTAGGCAATTTATTATCCCGATCACAGGTTCCCTTGGGCACTCATTATTATACTATGTCTTAGGTCTACGGTCTACCACCACTAGTGAAATCATAAAGCTTACGTGAAAGTTATCTAAATGAAACGTTTTATTTTCATATCAACAATAGGTTTTTTTTCTTTCTTAATTGTCATCTACCAAAACTGTTGAGCAACTCTGCATTTCAATTACTGTTTTGTTCTTATAGATATTGCAAGAGCATTTCCTTTCTTGTGAAACGGTGGACAGATCACGCGACCGCTCGCTATAATTGTATGGTAAAAGTTGATTATGTCTGAACTCAAGCTACTGTTGCGTATTCAAGTACATAATGCAATATCCGAGCGAATTTCAATTATTATAAGTACGAGATTCAAATATTGTTATGTCACCCTTATGGGTGATATAAAGTGGTGTCAGTACCTTAATCAAAGTGATGTTATAGGGAATTTAAGGTCATCACATCAGTCTTAAACTTCTCTACTAAATTATTTTTATATGGTTTTTTTAAATATAATTGATGATATAAATAAGAAAGAAAAGACTAAATTAATTAGAGTCAGGTTGTGTCAAGGTGAGTAAGTAGGTACTATGTTTAAAAGCAGTGAAAATAAACAACAATGAGCTGGATAATAAAATAACAATAATTTGAACTGAAAGCTTAGCCAAATAAAAATTCTGCTTGCCAAATAAAAATTTGTCAAAACATACAGCTTTTGACAAAAACAAAACTGAATGTTATGTATATTAAAATACATACATATATACTCGTAATGAGGAAATGTATACAAATACTTAATAAATAACACAGAAGACAATAAGACAAGACAATAACACAAAAGAGGCACACAATGGTGCTTAATACTTTTAGCTGCGGCTGATGGGCTGCCAAATAAACAAATGGCGATCAAGTCAAACTCCCGACTTATTTGTTTTTATTTTTAAACGTTGTTGGCTGGGTGTTTTTTTGCTACTGTGTGCTTTTACATACAATAGCAATACTGTATGTAAAAGTTGTACAGTTTTCTGCATTGGTGGCTTTGGCATGAGTCAAAAACCTACTAAAGTAACCGGTGCGACGCCAACCCTAGTTGCCACCCAAAGCGGGCGTGTAGCTCCATTTGACAATGATTGCGTTTCAATTTCACACCAAAAGTTTATAGTTTACATACTATAGAAATTTAAAAAGTATAGTTTTTCTGCACAGACAATAACACAAGAGGCACACAATGGTGCTTAATACTTTTAACTGGCAGCTGATGGGCTGCCCAATAAACGAATGGCGACTAAGTCAAACTCCCGACCGCAAATATTTCCGGAAAGCCCGACCGTAGACAACGCGACCGCGTGCGCACGCGTCGCTCATTACCAACATGCGTGCGTCAAACAATCTCTAAAGCAACGCAGCAGATGGCATAAAGACAATTTGCTCTGGTTGGGCTATTGACGTGTTGCAAAGAATGCGAGATGTAGGTAGTATGGAATTATCATCACCTAATCGTTAGCCATTTTTATTTGAGAAGGAGGATAAGTTTCACGCGGTACCAATGTGGATTTGTAACCTAAATCGTAAGCTGAACACAATAAGTTCGTTATTATTATTGTAAATAAGAATTTTAAGCGCAGCCTTAAATTTCGAGGTATTTTTTTTATAACAGACAACAGAAATAAACTTATTTTACACATTGCCGGTGGACCAGCAGGCATTGTATATAATGCCTAGGCAAAGTATAAAATGAATTATATTTCATACATTGCCTGATCGTTTCAGGCATTATATACAATGCCGGATTATACACATTGCCGGTAACATATACAAACTGATGAAATGGACCGATGTCAGACTGTTGATCTTAGCTTGGTTTTTTTATGTCACTGGAAAACTTCTAGTTTCACTATTTTCTAGTGTTTAAATATTACCGATTACCTACCTAAATTAATAAAATGTGATAACTATAAATACTATATAAGTATTATTACTATACTATATATTAGGTATAAGTACCTAAAATTACTGCTATTTGTTTTCTTGCAGTCATTGGTAAAAAAAAAAAATAGTACACAACTCGTGAAAAAAAATTTCATCCCGGTCCTTTGTATCTCTCGCTTCGCTCAGGATACTGCTTTTGAATCTCAGACAAATCTAGAATCCTTCGCTGCTCTCGGGATCCGACTTAGTCCCTCGAACTAAATTCCCTCTTTTTTCACTTTTTGTATAAACTACTATTTCAGTATGATTGAAAAATATACTGATCAAATAACAATGTCAATTTGATGTCAATGACATATCACCAGACCCCGGATTTGCGGTAGCACGAATAAAATGACGTTTAATAGTGCGTGGACAACTTGATTATATATTTGTGTAATTTATCGATAAAAAAATTATAATTATGTAACGTAATATATGTATAGACTTACTGTAGGAAATAGTAGAAATTACCTACCTACATTAAGAAAAGTGAAAATCGAGAAATGTATAAATAATAAAATTCACTGCAGTTTTTCTTGATACAAAGATAGCAAAGTCAAAGTGAGTGAAATAGAATGTCAAATTTTTAAGAAATACATCCTCCTTGGTAAAATACAAAAAATAAATACAGACGCGATCAAAGAAGTTCCACTTCAAAAATATTTTCAAAACATCGATATATAAAAACATTTACGATAATTTGGTAATCATTAGCAAGTTTGTATTCCTGCCACCGCAAATCCGGCCTTTACATATCACACGCGAAACTCACAACGCGTTTAAGTCTTTCACTCTGTGTTAGCGCTAATTTAGCTTTCGCTACGAAAAGACATCAACGCATCAAGTTTCATAGATCGTTCTTGAAATATCTATTTTGATGATTCTACCGCCGAACCTAGACTGTAAGTAATGATTTTCAGGTGTCAGTGCAGTTAATAAATATTTTTGAAACATTAGTCCCAGTTATTTCATATCGAAGAAGCTCGAAATATCTACTACGAAGGATATAAAAAGTGCATTATTTTTTGCCAAGCGTTTGTTTTTATTTTTAAACGTTGTTGGCTGGGTGTTTTTTTGCTACCGTGTGCTTTTACATAAATACAATAGCAATATTGTATGTAAAAGTTGTATAGTTTTTACGCACAGGTGGCTTTGGCATGAGTCAAAACTAAAGTAACCGGTGTGTCGCCAAACCTAGTTGCCGCCCAAAGCGGGTAGGGCTCCATTTGACAGCGATTGCGTTCACACCAAAAGTTTATAGTTTACATACAATAGAAATTTGTAAAGTAGTACAGTTTTTCTGCACAGGTGGCATGAGTCAGTACTAAAATTAGCCGGCATCTATAGCCGCCCGGAGCGCGTGGTGGCGACTGACATTTGGCCGCGCGACCTCAGGCTTGGCCGCTACTCCTACAAGCGCTTGTTATTCAACGTATTGGCTTGTAGTCTAGGAGACATACAAACCACTGATGCACGATAAAAAGAATATCATTAATACATTAACCAGGTAGGTATGTTAAAATTATAATACATCGGTATTATTTTTAAAATATGTACTGCCTTACTTTGTTTTCAATTTCTTGGCCAAAATAATGATGTCCCATATATTGTTTACATACGTCTAATTAAATATGAAGCAATCTATTGTGTGTTATTTGTTGAAAAGCGAGCGCGAAGCCCGATCGAGGTTTCAGCGTGGGCAAATATGCTTTCGTAAGTCCGTCCGGCTATCCAGCTGTTCTCTTCTACAGGTCGCATTTCTCAACCGATTTTCGTGAAATTTTGTTAGTATGTTATTTTTTTGCCAATTAAATTTTTCGTTATTTTTCAAAATAGCGAAAATAGGGTAAATATCGAAAAATTATCAAAAATGTTACAAACGCGAGGTCTACAGCTCTACATAATAAAGCCACTAGTTTTAATTGATGGCAATGAGATAATATGATTGTTTCAACTACATAAATGAAGACTCCAGTTTTTGGCCGCCTGTAACAGTAAAAATCTTAAAGAAAACAGATGTAAATAACGATTATATTTGACAATTGTTGTGTTCCCATCAACGACCATCCGTTTGATTAGCAATATACAAAAATCCGTTTGATTATTGTTATATGTAGCGAATAAGAAGTATGCTACCACTTGCCTTGTTGAGACTAAATTATTACTTTAAAAAAATTTGGTGTTCATCTCCTGGAGTGTGGGCCGGCCCACCGCGCGCCCACGCGCCCGAACTAGATCGCACCTTTATTCAGCCGCGCCGCATTGTAGCTGGTTTTTTGTATCTCCTACTAATAGGTATGTTTATTGTTTTCTCTATGGCTTGTTACAGTGCAGCTTTGAAATTGGATAACGTTCTCTCAGTCGCTAAAGAGGATATGTCACACCAGTTAGTAGTGGTACCTATTTATCTGACTTAAAAACTAGATTGCACATTTTTCTGTATGGCTTGTTACTATATCAGCTATTGTGTTAAATTCTGTCTAGCGCTGCAAGGGTATTACATCAGTGTAGCTGTACTTACCTCATTTAAAATGTTAAGAGTTTTTTATTTAGGTTTATAGTTTTGAGTTAAAATTTATTAACAATTTCTATAAGAAATATAACCCAAATAAATGGGGGTAAATACTGTTTTATTAAGTAACTACATAATTTTTACTATGAGGATAATGTGAGCTTTTTCAATATGATGTAATAATATCTTTAGGAATAAATTATTAAGTTTCATGAAGTAGGTAGAACCTAACGATAAAATAATTAACAAACAAAAAACTTAACAAATATAAAATCGAATATATATTTATTAGTCATCGCAAAAAATCCAAAGCTTACTATTCAAATCCTTAATGTTTAATATAAATCATTCGATTAACATCTTTCAATGGCTTTATATTATCTGTATAACTTAATCCATTTACATATTGCAGTTCTTTATTTTAAGAGTGATAGTTTTTATGTGATTTGTCCACTTCCAAATAACCTGTCTTAATGCAATAAACTTTTTACTGACCGATCATCGAACTTGCATAATAATCATTAAAATGACGTCATGTCTGTGACATTTCACGATCGCGATTAAGCTAATGTTACAATTTGAGTGTAATGTAAACGGCTATAATGCTTTCGGGTTCTTAAAGAGGGAACTTCAAAATGGCTTCCGAAGTTTAGGGCTGGTTTATATGGGGTCAGGGACTGGACCCAGTGACTCAGAATTTCGGACCCAGTAACTGGGTACATGTAGACAGGATCGGCAGTAAGTCGTACTGTGCCTGAAAATAGAACGGGTGGCTAGTCAGCTGGACTGACTTGCTAGTGAGAAGTCAGCATTGGACTGGGTTGAAACTAATGTCTACACGAGCCCAGTAGCAAGTCAGCGCTAGACTGGATTACTGTACTGCCACGTTACTGACCTCGTATAAACCAGGCATTAGTAACGTCGACTGTAAAATTGTTAGTTAAAATCTTACGGATCTTAAATTTGGAAAACCTAAGTTATTTAATTGGGATTATCCATGTTCGAAATATTTGACTTTGAGTAAATATTGGAACAACATATTCCTATATTTTTCTAACCACAAAATAAGTTTTTTGTCTATGATAAAATAAATCTAAGTTTAACAGTAAATACCGATGCGGAAATTAAATGCAAGAATTGAATAGTTGTCAGTAACAGGCCGTTAAAATTGTTAAAACTTATAAAAACTTATATACACAATTAAATATAAATACTCATTTGAGCTCAGAAATGTGATCAGAGCTTTATGATCGTTTATTATCAATCGGCATATCATAAAATAGCATTACACCCGGAACTAATACGGAGTTAATTGCGTCCATCAGTTGGGTAACGCGTTAGAAATTGACAATTCAGAAGTGACACTGGATAACCTGTTTTATTAATCTTCTTCGGAAGCTCTCGCGCAATTTATCATGACGGGCCTGTGTCCCGTGGTCAGGCACAGTGCAAACATTGGAAACAGTATGTACATCCACAGAAAAAAGTGACGAAAGAGATCGACTATCTTTTTTGAATTTCTAACATTCCTGGGGCCCAGTCACCCTAATTTTTAACGATAAAACTAAAGCTATGTCGTTACAGTTTCAGTTTTGTTTACAGAAAAAAACTTGCTATAGTTTTGTTAAAATTTATTGAAAGCTATGCCTAGGGAGCCTAAGATGCCAATCTTGGACAATATGAATGAGAATTCTAAAGCTAAACAAGATTTTTGATAAATTTTATTTTTTAGATTGACGACCTGAGTGGTGCAGTGGTCAACATGCCGCCTACCACGCAAGAGGTCCAGGGTTCGATTCCCGGCCGGGCAGAAATTGAAATGATGAATTTTAATTTCTGTGACGGGTCTGGGTGTTACTATGTTTAATAAGTATATATTTAAAAAGTATATAAGTAGTATATCAGTTGTCTAGCACCCATATTACAAGCTTTGCTTAGTTTGGGGCTAGATGGCGCTGTGTGAGATTGTCCAAGTATTTATTTATTATTTATTTTTAGGCACTTAAGTATAACCTATATGACAACGTAAGGGTTTTGGTTTTATCGTTCAGAATTAGAGCGATTAGGCCCCTGATTGCATTACTGTTAAGGTTTTTAGAAACAAAATACTACCGGGATTTATATTATCAGAAAGTGCTAACAATGAACAAAACGTCATGTCATAATAGTTGAATAATCACCAGCCATAATAATGTCCCCCAACTGTTGGGGCACAGCTCTTAGGGCTGGACAAAAAAGGATGGGCCACACATCCCATCAATCACCATCGTAACTCATAAATAAAAATAATGCAGTGTTATCAAAAGATTATTTAAAATTAGATATAAAATAATCTCTATTTTAGAAGTTAATAGAAAACAGGAAAGTCACATACTTACTATAATTATGTGAATATTATATTGAAGCGAGGAGGCAGGAAAGAAAGTCAATTAAAAGATTTATGGAGGTTTATTGACAGTATTAAAGACTTCCTACTGACACCATAGTCTAATAACGGTTATGAAGGAAAACTAAATAACTTCGGATAATCTATTAGCAAGTGTTCTGTAGAGCTGTATAGTAAACAAACTGACGTTTGGAGGTTTTTACTGTTAGTAACAAGTGAAACGGCTACAAATTGCCTCGTTCGCCGCCGGGGGGCGCACGCGTCGCTCGCGCCGATCCCAGATTAACCTCCTCAATAAACATGGTTGCCCATTGCAACTATAACGGTCTTCGGCCACTTCAAAATTGGAATCGAGTTTTACTAGGTCAGCTGGCAGGTTCATTCATAATTCAAATTATGAATTGGATCACATGGCTTTTGAAAACAGGAATAGAAATAAGTACGATAATTTGAAATTGGAATTGGCAGTGAAAACTGCTGGAAAACTAACAATTTGTAAAATAAGAATGGTTTTTGTTAAAATTAGTAGAAGAAATAATGTATTGAATAGACATGAGAGAAGTGTATACAAAAATTAAGTTTAGATGATTATTGTTCCATGATACACGATAGTATGTGAAAAAAGCACTTAAAGAGTTTATACAATTACAATGTAATACCATTGTCCAAAGCTCAGACCACCCGTAAAATACAAAAATATCTCTGAAATGCAGTTATTATTGAATAAGGTCATAGACTTACAGATTGCAGCTCTAGTTTCTAAATGACAGTCATTCGAACGGCCGGGAATTTCACGGTTTCAGATTTATGCGATATCGGTATGAATTGCATCTCTATACCTACTATTATTGATGGTCAACAATGAATAGTCGAAGGAGTACATAACAAAACTATTTATTTATAAAATTAATTAAAATTAAACCTGTATTCTTTTGTTTTGTCTAGACAGCACATTTATATGGGTCGATTTTCCAGGCGACTCCCGATTTTAGTTAACTAGGGTTTTTTTGAAAACCGTTTGTAAAATCAAATCGCCACCTCATTGAAATTAGGTTTGCAATTAGATTTTACAAGCGATTGTCGATTAAAAGCCCTATTCTGCTAAAGTTACTCAACAAGTTGCCTGGAATATCGACCTGTGTAGACACACTAAGCTAGAGATAGGAAAAGAAAAGACGTACAATTTAAGGGGCATTTTTGAAGGCCGTCGTCGGAACACTCTTTACTACTCATTTTCATCGGTCAGCATTGTCTGTTGAATGAAAATTAGTAAGTAAAGAGCGTTCTCCGCCTTTCAAAAATAGGGCCCGAGATTATGTTTGTTTCGAAGATTTTTGACACCACTTGCGGATTCTATAGACAAAAAAGTTAAAACTTATTGAATAAAATTTATTAGAAGAACTTGATTACAAAGTTTAATATAGGCAGTTTGCGCTGCCACCCACTGCGCCGCGCGTGCGTTCAACTGTTAAGTGATTCAAAAAAGTAATATTACACGAATATTTGCTGACTTATATGGATCGCATGAGACAATTTGTAGCTCACAGTGTGACGTTAGGGCATTAGTCCGATTGCAGGTATAATAGCGTAATTTCTATGTGATAGCTCGCATATTTGGCGCGGATTGGAACTTTACAACTTTTTTATAGTAAATAATTAAGTATATGTAAGTGGCTTGTTGATAAACAATATTACTAAGGTGTTGCCCGTACACATTTACAACTGTGCACGTTTTTATCGGCATCATAGAATAGATAATAGTACTTGCACACCCCAGACACTACATACAACCGCTCCGTTAGAACTACCTATATTACACAGACACTAAATAGATGACATTTTGTACACGTGCAACTGTGTGTGTAAAGCTAGGGCAGGGCTACTACGGGAATTGTGTCGCCTCATACATACAAATATACATATTAGTTTTTCACCATGTTAATATTAAATAAATGCAGGTATTTATCGGTGATAAGAAAAATTGCATGTGTAATATTACATTTTTTGCTTTACTTTTTGCAACTTAAAATCATACCACCATGTACGAAAGTAGACAGCTGTTGAAACTTACGACTAAACGAGCAAAAGATTCGGCACATGAACTCGCGGGGTGGGGTGAGGTAATTGATTCTAGGGCGGGGCAGGGAGTGTCCTTTCTGTACGTAGTACTTATATCTATTCTGAGGTACTAGCTCGGCATCCAGTACATGTGCCAGCTTCCTTAAACTGCATCCATTACTGTGTGTTTTAGTATCTTACACAAATTAGCTTCGAATTAAGGCAAATCAACTTGCTTTACCTACGGCCAAGACATCTTTCTCTGCATTTTCCTAACATTCTATTCGGAGTTCTGATTAAAGATATCATTACGATAGTAAGATATCACCATCATCATATCAGCCGCACGACACCCGATGCTGGGTATAGGCCTCCCCCAAGGATCTCCACGACGATCAGTCCTGCGCTGCCCGCATCCAGCGGCTTCCCGCAACCTTCACCAGATCGTGTCGGTCCACCTTGTCGGGGGCCTACCCTCAGAGCGTCGTCCGGTGCGCGGTCGCCATTCAAGAACGTTTGCGCCCAAACGGCCATCAATTCTTCTCGCTATGTGTCCCGCCCATTGCCACTGGCAAGATATAATCCCCGAAAATTGCTAATGCGCTGGAACCTTGTCACATTAACATCCACGTTGACGTCATCCGCAACTAAAAATGACATGAAAGTAATAAGAAAATTGTAATAGGTAATTTAATATGTTCATTATTGAATTATTATTTTCAATAAGATAGGGTCTAGGTAAATAAACATTTTATGGTTTTTTCTTTTTAGAGATTAAAAAAATGTCTGACAGGCACATTAGCAATTTGCGGGGACAACTTTCGCGCAAGATACCGAAGCTGAACTATTTAAAATATTATCTCCGAATGAAAAATCGTTCTAATAGCCCGTTGATAGCTCAAGGAATTGCAAATGGCGAAGTAATTTCAACAACCCTGTTTTCTGTGTAGAAAGTGAGTGAATTAATCGAGAACGACCCACGCAGCCGACCAAGGCTCCGATTCTCCTAATGTTAATGTAAAAATCGTGTCTCAATGGTATTTCAATAGTGCCCGGTGATACGACGGGGCGTAATTTAACATGTTACAACGCGAGCAATCGTGAACTTAGTACGTGAAAACAAACACGAACACTACGGATTTAAGCTCACGGCGCATAACTTTACGTTTGCCCCGTAACGCCGTTAGTCAGTACCCACCTTTAGTAACAAAAACTATGTCAATAAGCAATACTATTGAAACACCATTAAGACACGATTGTAACGTTAATATTTAGCAGAATCGAGGCCCTGCTATACACCGTGAATAATCCAGATTATTGTATCAATTCGCCGGGACGTTGGCTTATGACGGCCAATCAGAAATAATTACTCAACACGGGTCATTCTAACCGACGTGAATACGAATGAACTATCGATACTGGCTCGTTGAATCGATTGAGGGAATTAACAAAACAAGTTCTACTGAGATGTCACTTTCGTTCAGCGACAATTTAAGATGTAAAAGCTGTGACGTCATTACTTTTATGTCTTTATGGCACAAAATTAGTCTGCGTCGTCTAAATAGGCTGCTCTGATCGTTTTTGAAAACTCTTCCGTGGTTTGTTTTGTTGCTTCAGGCTGCCTGTCCATTGACGCGGAGCGAGGCGTCGGAGCGGAGAACGAGAAAATATTAACCAATAGGATTGCATAAAATCTCCGCTCCGCATTCCTATTGTTTAATATTTTCTCGTTTCTCTGCTCCGCCGCTTCACTCCACGTCAATGGATAGGCTGCCTTAGTCTAGTAGGAGCTGCTATAGTACTGACTACAGCTCGGTTGACCCGAGATTGACTGTAAGTAACGTTTGTGTGTGCTTCTCTTCGTCTACTTTACATTTCATGCTTATAGTCTATTTTCAATGTCGTTAATTTTATGGTCTAATCTCGAACACGTTTACTATGACAAATGTAATAGTATTAATCAGTGAAAGGTGGTTTTTATCGGAATTAGTCATCAGCGGTGCAGCCTGTGCAGCGAGTCGCGAACTAGTTGTAGATAGCAGTCAGTATTGACAAGTGCGCAACATAGACAAATGACAATACCCTTGCGCTAATTACATTTACATATACATATGATACTATATATGATCTTAAAAGCGATTTCGTTATGCGTCCAAGCTGAGTTAGAAGCTACTTGTTACATACTAATGACGTTACGGTGTTTTGCAATACCAATCGTTGAATTTGAAATTTTTAACAAACTTATATTTTTTTGCAATCAATTATGAACACAACTTTTAGACAATATTCAATATTAGGTAAAAATAATGAAATTAATAGACATAATATAAATTAAAGAATTTAACTGTTTATACAGGGTGCATTTGAAACCACTCTCCAAATTTTAAGGATGTGTTCAGTCCATGAAACTGAACAACTTTCTCTAAGAAACATAGGGTCAAATATGTAAAAATAAAATTGACTTTTCATACAAATCAAAGAGATCACGTGAACAGTTTAGTATGGGATGACCAAAATTTTTTGGCGTATTTCGACACATGTTTCATGGAGAAAGTTGTTCAGTTTCATGGACTGAACACATCCTTAAAATTTGGAGAGTGATTACAAATGCACCCTGTATATACTAAGGATTAACCTTTGATCAATTGGTACCACCTATACATTGTGCGGAGGCGTGAAACATAATTAACATTGTCGAATTCTCAAGGAAATTAGGGCTTTAGTGAACTGGATACAATCTGGAAACCGAATCAGTACTTAGTTGGTAAATGTGAGGGTCAGGTGTGTCACGCCGACCCTTAGGCCTTAAGCTAGGCTACCGTGAGTTGCTACTACCTGACTCGCGTAATAAGTCGGCCGAAGAGATACATAAATCGTAAGAGTATGACAGGTTAGGCATAGAAAATGCTTCTGAATATGGACGCTATCTTATACAGACCACGAGTTTTTGTATATTATAAAGCAGGTACTTAAGATGACTTAATAAATTAAGTATTAATTACTTCAGCTGCCTTCCAAGTTAAAGTTACCGAATAAAAAGGATGAATTTCATAATTTCCTAGATAGGTCAATGAGTGAAGACATGAAAACTGTTACTTCACTTAAATAATTAATAAGAACTTCTACTGTACTTATAAAGGTACAACAAAAAAAAAATTTCTACCTTCATCTATGCATATGCAATGCACCACAACGTCAGCTGAACAAAATTTCCTTTGATGAATTTCATAATTTCCTAGACAGGTCCTTCTCTTAAATAATTAATTAGAACTTCTACTGTACTTATAAAGCTACAACATTATTAGCAGATATTACCCTATTAAAATCTCTACCTTCATCTATACATATGTAATGCACCACAACGTCAGCTGAACGAAATTCCCCTATGATTGCAATTCCATATAATAATTTTCTAAATCGATCACTTCAGTCCCCGCGGGTCACGTAGGGAAGTCCTTGCAGAATCAATTTAAGGTAATTCCTTTCAAATCCATAAAACATATTCCAGTAATGCCGCCAGCTTTATGAGAAGATATGAAATATCAATCTGTCACAGGAAATTGTATCACGTCTACTTGATGCGGTACGCCGTGATTTTATATCGCAAATCGCTTGAAATACCACACATAGTTATTGGAACTGTGATTTCTTGTCACCATTAGTTGTTGAGTCACTGGGATGGGGACGCGTCTAAATGTGCTATGTCAGCGGATCAATGTATTAGAGAAAATTATAGAAATATCAGTTTCAGAAGACGTGATCATAATGACATTACTTTTAGAGAGAATACTATGTGTATTGTGAAAGACTATGACAATAATACTTAATAATACTTTGAGTAAAACAGTAACGAAATTGAATGGAAGATACACTTGATAGGACCGCAAGTTATAATACCAAATCAGTTTCTCAAAGTTATAAGTGTAATCCTCACGTCATGTAGAGATGAAATCATCAAACCCACCGATTTCGTTGGAACCACAACCGCCATTTCACGGTGCAAGGAAATGGCGGACGGAAATGGCGGAGCGCGTGCTCGCGTAATGGCTGCGGCAGATGGCCCGCCATCTTGACCACTGCCGGCGACAACCATCAACCCATCAACCTAATGGCGCACGTAATCGCCGTGCCAGTTTGCGACCTTTCAATCTAAGAATGTCAACTTGAAACCCCACTATCTACCCCGAGTTCCTATCGCCTAAACACAGAGTTCAATATCGCGTAAAACCATACAGATCGAACACCATAATCTAGTAATGGCAACGTCTATTTCTTCATGATACAGTTTTGAGCTGAACAAAAGCTTTGACAGCAATTTTCTTAGGACATAAACCTAAATCAAGGAATTACGTTACGGTGTTTTGTTTCAAACTTTCAACTTGATTACCTTGTAATTTTATAGCTTTATTAAAAGGAAATATAGTTGTTTACATACATAAAAACTTTTATATTCTAGTAATTAAACTCACTGTATTTAATTACTTGTACTAAGTCTTCATTAGTAAGGGCCATCAAAGAATAGTTATCGCATTAACCGATACTCTCCGGACGTAAGAAGGGTGAGCAGAGATCTTATCATCATTGATATCGGACATCTTGATGTCTCAATTTAAATTAAGCACGGTACACATCAGTGGCCTAATGCAATAGCAAATAGCATGTGAAATATTTTCTTTAGCAAAAGTATAACTATGCAGGTTTCTTTTAAACATTATTGCTTTGTTTGAGTTTTATTATTTGACAAAATGTCTCTTTTTTAGGTAATATGTAAGAGTGTGCTTTATTAATTGAAGAAATGTAAATATGGATTAGTAAACAAGTACCTGTAAAGAAATAGAAAAACCACAAATCTAAAAATATCGTAACGACAACAAGTTGCAAATAGACACGGAATACTGCGCGTAAGCTTGTTTTTTCTTCAACAAAACTATGTAGAGAAATACATTTCTAACATACTAAATCAACGACTACCGTAGCAGATCTCGTATGCACCAAGATTAATCGACATAGAGTCGGGTTTCAGGAGCTAGCTCCCGATCGTATCGCTCGGCCGCTATCGCCCATCAGAACGTCTCTATTCGAGTGCGGCTCTCAACTCTAAATTAGACTTGACTCAATTAATTCTATCGACTATTCAGGAAACGACTCGATTCTCTGGACGCAATTAGCGTATCCGTTCAACTCTACGGCGGAAATTGGCTATTATTATCGTTCAGTTAATTAATTGGAATATTAAAATTTGAGGATAGGCATAATCTTTAGTACTGCAAAGTCATCAACAAGAGTTGATTTAACTGTGGTAGTTTATGAGCCCTAAAATAAATTGCTGCCTCGGTTGAATTATCTTACAGGTAATGAATCTAATTATGATTTGATTCGGTAAAACAATTTTCGATTTTTTATACAGGTTTTATTCAGATCAAAGTTGCTGCCGCAGGCCGTGAAAACAAAAGTCAGTCTTCGTGCACGCTTTTAGCGCCACCCACCGTGTTGCAACTTTGTTGGCTCTGACCTGACCCTTTTGATATGTAATGGCGGCATTGTGACAAAATGTTAAAAAATACTATACATATTGTGTTATTAATGTAAATTTCAAAATTACTATGATTTGGGTGGACAAAGTGTTATGAAATCATTTTTGGTCATTTAAATTAAATATGGCAAGTAAGATCTATTCAAAAAGAGTGTTTTATTTTGGTTATATCAGGGTTTGTTTACTTCTTTTTCAGTTGTAGATTTTGTAAAACAAGAGGATAAAGCTACTTTAATAAATTTACTAAGTGATAATAAACATTTATAATTATTCCTGTATCGCTAGTAATAAATTAAATATCGTTTTCAAGCAGATTACAGAGCCTTCATTATTTCTACTTTTTGCCACCATGAGCGCTGCGATCGATTATTATACCTTCGCACCCTCCCAATAGGTGCCGGCATATAACTTGGCAAGACAAAGATAAGACAAAAGATGCGCCGAGTTTAGTGTTTGTAGCTACTGCGCATTTTTTGTCTCATTCTTTTCTTGCCAAGTTACGTGCCGCTAGTTATACTGTAGGCCAGCTACTTAATTTATTTTGGATTCCACTGTCCACTGACCTTACCCAATCATGCAACTTTCAAAAAAGATATCCTACATACTTCAAAGGGTGATCTTAAACAACAAAAGGATTGTTCTCAATTCGGTGACCTTATTCACTCACTTTCATCCTTGGAGAAAGGTACTTTATTGGGCCCTTTAGGTCTGTACGTATTAGCTAAACCGCCGTGAAAGCGTCCAATAACTAGGCCTTTTCGAAATGAAAACTAATATCAGATGACGCGAAATGGTTATGAACGGGACCTGAAGAACGGATCCGTAATGAAATGAATGAAATTAACTGCCCATAGGAATGAAACTAGTGGAAACATTACCCTCTTTTTAGCACAGGCGGGTAAAAAGGTCAAAAGGCCGTTTACTAATCACATTCGGAATCCTGATGTAATTAAATGGATACCTATATTCTATACGAATATATTGGAATCCAACGTTATCCCATCCTTGTTATTCCCAAATTAAGCGATAAACACAGGATTTTATTAAATTGATCAACAAATTTGTTGATTGCAAAAACATATAAGAATCGTGTTTATATTTCTGCTAATATAACTTAACTATAAAGAAAAAAAGATAAGTATAAAAACCTAATTAAAATTATGTAATCAAATAAAAATAACGAAATTAATGAACTTCTTTACTACTGTTACGTTATTTTTATTAACTTGATATATGCGACAAGTCAGATTATCCGACATCTGTAGTTATTTTTAATATGCAATAACTGTTTAATAAATTAAATTAATGACTGTTTGATTGAGAAAGTAGCCGGAAAGATGTGCAATTCTTGTAGTTAGTGAGACGTATTATGTAATTGCTCTAGGGCGTTAAGTATTAAGTTTCTTGAAGTGTACTAAGAATATAATTAGTTCTGTTATGTTACCGTCAATGTGCGTAAATCAGTGTAGATTAACTAGTTAATCTGCAGATTAACTGGTAGAGTCCGGTGAAAAAAAATGATTCAGTTCTTACAATTACTAGGTAATCTGTAGATTTTCTAGGTAATCTGCGACCAAGCATCAGTTAAAGTTGATAAAACAGGTTCTTTGACATTGGAAAAATAGTGTAATCACATAAAAGGGGTAGAGACAGAAGCCTCCTGCCACGAAAAAAGTTTTAAACAGTTCATTTGGTTAGGCTAGGTTAAAACTGCGACCAAAAATGCGCGAGCGAGCAGCGAAGCGCCAGAAACGTTGTTTTTGTAAAATTTTCTTTTAATAGAGGTCTTTAACTTAAATTTCCTGAAGCATTGGCCATTTCACTCATTGTCTTCCGCACTTTAACGATACAGCGTCTGTTAATATGCAGATTGACTAAGTAAAGTGCGAAAATCTGCTACTTTAGAAAAAATTCGCACTTTAACGGATCGTTCCCGGTAATTTGCAGATTACCTAGTTAATTCGCACAGTAAGCATTCCGTACTAGCAGTAAAATATTCATTATTTCTATGCATAAATATTTCTATTTTACATCAGAAAATTATTTACAACGCAGTCGAATGTAAAGTAGCAGAATGGGTAGTCTAAAAGATATTTAGTACTTTTTTACACGCAAACCAAAACGGAAAATTAAAATACATGTTCTCTTGTGTGCTCAAGCTATAAGCTATTTAAAGTAGGTTTCATATTTCAAATAATGTGCACAGCATTAGGATCTTGTCAGTTCAAAGTTGGTTATGAAATTGCACATACTCTTTACTGAAGTGTACAAATTGTGGCCACTGTATCGTTCCAGATATCTAAGGATAAAGCGAACATACACTATAGAACCGGAATAAATTCTCTCAAAGTTTGATTGCGTGAAACACGCTCGCCTTAAACATCTGTTACTGAGAAATATGTCCTTAGATCGTTTGATCAGATGCCCGATAACTCGAATAGGGCAATCTTTTACGCGTTTTCTGAATGAATATTGAGTTTTAAATATACAAGTCCGCTGCGACGTAGTTTTGCCAGCAGGTGGTTATATTCGAAGCACTCAGTAGTAATATACTGGTCATACAATCAGAGTTTCTGCAGCCGAAGCTAATAATTATCAAGTTTTATTAAGAGATAGCTTATCGCGAACTGAGTTTAGAGCTGCGGCATGTACGATTTAATTGAGTGTGCAATTTAATTAAAATAATCACATGATTAGTTTGTTTTGTGTCTATATGATAAAATCATGCGGCATGGTTGTTGTTGGTTACTTTTAATTAAGCAGCTGGTCACTAGGTAGCTGTGGTAATTTTACTAAGACACTTTTGTGACAACTTGATATAGTTAAGTAATAGTAGATATGTTGAAAAATGTATCACCTATTATAATATTTGAACATTATCAATTTTTGAATTAATTTAGGCAATTATTTAATTTTATTCGTTTAAAAAAGTAGTGCGACAAGAGATGGTCATGATTACGAATAAAGCTTTAATAAATTTTGACCCCTAACCTGACCATAAACCACTGAAGAGCGAAGTTTCCTTGTCAACATTCATAACTACAAAATCAAAATTCAACCAAATAATAACTCAAGAAAAGTTGTAATGGTCGAAGGTATCATGGATAAAAATAAATAAATTTAAAAAATATTAAAAACATGACTGCCCTGCCAAAAACGAACTAAAAAGTTAAATGACAAGTGTCGTTGCAGTCGGGGGACCATTTAGTGAATTTTAGTGGATCAATTTTTAATCAAAGAGGTCCCCCGACTGCAATGACACTTGTTATTTAACTTTTTAGTTAGTTTTTGGCAGGGCAGTCGTGTTTTTAATATTTTTTTTATTTTTTTTTTATTTCACACATTTTAGTGATAAGTTATACAGTTTTGAAATGTGCTCGTTAAGGCCTTTAATTTGATGATGCCCATATTGTAATAATTTAAGAAACATTTTTTTTTTCATATTTGAAAATGTCGTCGTGCCCTCGCCATATTGAAAAGTCAGTCTTTAAAAAAAATATAGCCAGTGTCACTCGGAACGATGTAAGGACTCTAACGATACCCAACACATCTAAATCTGTTGAGCCATTTAGAACTTATGGTGGAATAAAGAAACTAACACACACATACTCACAAACATACATGAACCCTGAACACATATACACTCCTTTTGGGAAGTCGTGTAAAAAATTCATTACCTAAACATCCATAAGTCTACAGGAAACGCTAAGTTCGATTAGTTCGCGGTAGGCTAACCGCACTGGTGGTCCAGCGGCCTGGCTTATTAGCCGGCCTTATCATGGATCGTGGACACACACGCTCTACTGACGTCTTCAGCCATCGGGCCATAGATCCGACCGAATTGCGCCAATAAATTTGAGTGGACTCCTGAATCGCAACCACGACTGATTTGGCATGGCTTCTTGTTTACAGAACATGTTTCAATGAGCGACTGGCACGGCAATTTGTCGTATTAAATGAATGACGGTCATTTATTCGCTACGGTTCCATATTTCTGGGCAGTATAACATGATGGGGGTTTGTAAATTGTTTATTTTCGTGGGCCAATTGTATGCAAAAGTTATTTCTCTAACAATATTGGTATTTTATGAGTACCTACTCGTAAAACAAGAAACGACATGGAACATAACTTAGAATTAGTTAGTAAAATAATATTGTTGCTTGTTTCATTTTAATAAATTGTGAAAACACAAAAAAACATAATTTTTAGGGTTCCGTACCAAAATGGTAAAAAATGAACCCTTATTTATGGTGTGACTCAGTCTGTCTGTCTGTCACAGCTGGATATCTCGAGATCTTCTAATGGTATCAACTTGAAATTTGGAACAGTTTAAGATGACGTTTGTCCAACTATTTTGCAAATAAGATAAATAAAAAAATAAATATCTTTTTTACAGCAAGGACTGAAAAAGGGTCTGAAAAATTGTATGTGAAACTACTAGGGCATGTGGCGTATCACACGAAAGAGCGCCGTTTGCACGTTTTCAATCATTTTTGTTTTAGGCCGCATAGTTTTCTTTACTTTACTTTTTTAGAAACTATCAAAATTCTAAAAAAGTTAACATAAGTTCCACTATCGGTCAAGAGATGGCGCTGACATAAAACAGCAATACTAATTTTATTATTCTACTCTGCAGTGTGGTTGGATGGTGCAATTATGATGGTACGGAACCCTCGGTGCGCGAGTCCGACTCGCTCTTGACCGGTTTTATTTATAATTACGAAAGCACCACATTATAATAAATAAAATAAAATAATCCTATTATTTCCAAACTAAATTCTAAAGTAAAAGTTTTGGATACTTTTAAACTAATTCAGATTAAATTAAATTATAATAGAGTGAAAAGTGCTACTAAAGTTTCTCCAGTAATTAATGACCAATTAAACTAGTTTCAGCTTTTTACTGAATCAATTACACTTTCCAGTGAATCGCCTCATTTGGGGTCTACTACGGATGTGTTCGTTTCGAAGTCTAAGCAATGCTTAAAACGGTTGACAATATTTTGATTCGGTGTAAACGCAACGAGCGTGTGGTGCAATCACCAAACTTCTTTTTTCTCCTAAAGACTCACAGAGATGACAATACACAAAATTGATATTAACAGTTTTATGAAAGAAAAAAAGTTTTACACTTTTAAACGATTTATTTTTGAGAGCATATAAAACTATAAATATATAGAACTGTTATTGAAAAAACTAAATGCGTTCAATAATTCAGTTTCAGTACACCCCCAGATACAGTCGTGTACGGGGGTCGGACGGAGGTCGTCCGATACGGTCGACGTCTCCATTACGACACACCTGCTGTAATGACAACTTTTAGTCCCTTAGTAAGATGGTCTTTGAAGAAAATTTACTTATTTTCAGTATGTGTAATAATATTCGAGAAAACTTTAAAAAACATCAACATGACTTTTTTCAATAACAGGAATTTTTAGTTAGCAGCAAAAGCAAATCCATTGAAATTACAAAATACATATATCTGACCGACAAATCATAAAAAAACCGGTCAAGAGCGAGTCTGACTCGCGCACTGAAGGTTCCGTACCATCATAATTGCTCCATTAAACCACTTGCAGAGTTGCATAATAAAAGTATTGCAGTTTTAGGTCAGCGCCATCTCTTGACCGATAGTGGAACTAATGTTAACTTTTTTAGAAATTTGATAATTTCTAAAAAAGGGCAGAGTAGCATAATAAAATTAGTATTGCAGTTTTAGGTCAGCGCCATCTCTTGACCGATAGTGGAACTAATGTAAACTGCTATCACATAGAATTATTTCAGATTTTTCTCTTTGCAAACTTCGGAGATAAGGGGGGGAACGGTATTTTTTTTACATTTTTCATCATAAGTCGAAAACTATGCGGTCTAGAAAAAAAAGAAAAAATGATTGAAAACGTGCAAACGGCGTTCTTTCATATGATACCCCACATGCCCTAGTAGCCCCACTTCAAATTTTTAAGACCCCTTTTCAGGCCCTGTTGTAAAAAATATATTTATTTTTTATTTATTTCTTATTTTCAAAATAGTTAAGCAAATGTCATCTTAAACTATTCCAAATTTCAAGTTGATACCATTTGTAGTTCTCGAGATATCCAGCTGTGACAGACAGACAGACAGACTGAGTCACACCATAAGGGTTCCTTTTTTACCATTTTGGTACGGAACCCTAAAAACAACAACACTCTAGAAACTGCAGTTTTCTGACGATGTTTTTCTCCTAATAAAGTTTTTTTTTGCAAATAAGCTTTGTTAATTAGAGCCTGAAAATATTTCATACATAACGTAACTCTGCTAAGTGCAACATAAGCCGTCCTCAATAGAACACCAAAAATATATAATTACAAGTGTTAATTGCCCAATATGACGCTCTGAAATTAATCTAGCGACAGTGCTCTTGTTTCGCCACCGCAAGATGTAACCTTAATGTCATCAACTAGTGTCAAATGAACTGGTTAAATAACAGAGAAAGCTTAAAGCCTTAATTTCGAATGGCCCGAGATTACTTGCGGGTGATGAAACGAAGACGCATTAGTTTGGAACGAGGTGTTAAAAATTAAATTATTGCGTTAAGTGCAACAGTACCTCTTACGTGGAAAGTTTGGCTTTAGATAGTAATAGCAAAGTGGAGAAAAACTACGTTCATTAAGATTCTTTTTACGTTATTAAAAAGTGAGTTGTACCTATTTTGTCTACTGTTAAGAAAAGCTCGCATTAGAACTGTACGAAAAGGAGGATGGGCAGATTAGTACAGGTTCCAATAGTTAAGCTTGTAGTGTCGTTTGAAAGGTCTCATCAAGACGAACAACTTTTACTATGAGCACCAGTCTCAGATCTGGTTGCGTTCCGAGATATACATAAATCAATATTACTACATATCTCTGTGAAAAATGAGTGCAGGTGTAACATTTTCTACATTTCTTTTCATGCTTTTATTTTTAAAACAGCCAACGCCAAGCTCCACTTCCTTTAACTCATCTGTGCCCAAGGCTTTTGGCTTTACTTATTTTATCATTCTTCTGGTTATATTAATAGTTTGTAGTATATTTTCATGTACCTATAATACTTAGTAGAATTGCTGCTTTCAAAACGCGAATCAAAGAGAATGTAAAAATAACTAGCGTTATAAGAGACGGGACTGTCATACAAAAAGCGTGAGTATGAAACGGAAGCGAATTCAACGAAAACAAACAAAAGAGAAACGTTAAACGGCATTGGCGGTAAGACGGTCAAAGATGAAGAGTACTCTTTGATGGGGCAAAGTATAATACGCCTTAATTCGAATGTTGTCAATTATCTACTGCTTTGTGGATTGTCAACGTTTTTTCAAACTTAGACGGGTTAAAAATTCGCTTTCGTTTCATAGATCGTTTTTTACTGAGAGAGTTGCGCCAGGCTGACGCGAATTCTGGTCCCATAGCAGACATTTTCCTACATATAAACATCTTTTCAAATATATATTGGTTATAGCTATTTGAGCTGGTACCACGATCCATATATTTTTGCCCATCCTCTTTTATTTGTTCTATAGACATGCGTTACACATGTTATCGACAGATAGGCCAAGTATTCTTATGTTTGCCAGAAAAAGAGGTGCTTTGATTCGTATCCGGAAAATTGGCATTAGATTTGTTACTACTATCCCCAATCAGCTGTAACTTGTTACAATTATTTCAATATTTCTATTTCCCGCTTATATCGTCTAATCCGGACCCAATTGCTTCGATATAATAAACTATGTCATTATTATTATAGAAAAATACCATCACTCGCAATGCGGCTAAATTTGCCGTGTCCAAACAGAAATGAGAGTTTAAATTTATGAGTGTTGAGGTGAAATTGTACAGTCATTTTATCACTTACTTCTCGTAATAGGTCCTATATTTTTTTCTTATAATGTTACGAGTAATTCTTTTCTACAATTACCTTTTATAGCGTGGTGGCATCATCTGGTAAAAGGCAACTAATTGGAGAATGGAATTTTAACACTATTGGTAATGGTAGCTTAGCTGATTGATATCCAACTGTAACTAGGTAAGAAAAGAGAAAATATCTTGACACATACTTATGATAAAATTATCTCAATTTCTCAGACCAATATATTTTAGTAGATTATTTAGTATTCTATTTACGGTTTAATTCGGATTATGAGAAAGTCTTTCATTAAATGAACATAGTTATAAAAAAAGTAATGATAATGAAATAGGAGTTAGTCCATATAATTTAAAGGTGACTTTGTAAAAGTCATATTCTGTAATCGTCGTTGATTGTGTAGCAGCTATCGAAATCTAGACCCAAATATTAGTCTATCACTGCTGCAGTAGGTTGGCTTTACAAATTAATGAGTAATAGTTGGAAAAGTTTTCGTAGAAGAAATGGTTATACTTAGTTATAATTGTTATTTGTGTGAAACAGGGAGTAAATATAAGTTTATAGACATATGCTAATGGTTTAAAGTAACTACGGAACCCTATTCTGCGCGTGGCCCGACATGCACTTGGCCGGTTTTTCTATGTTATAAACATTTGAAAATCGAGTTAGAAAACATCGTTTGGCTATAAATAGCAGCGAACGTGTTGTGAAACCAATTTAATAAAGAGATTGTTGACATGGTGTCATTAAATCATTGTCGGCGGGCTGCTAGAGTATGTTCGGAATTAAATCAAACCTTGATAATAGCTTTGACATTTAATACGAACTTGTCATTAATTACTTTATTATACATCATCATAAGTTGACATGCTTTTTCAATTGATTGCTATTGAGTAAACTTAAATTGGATTATATTTTTATTCAGTTTCTATTTTCTTCACACATTTAAGTTTATAACTGATTCTTAAAAATTAAAAATTTTCATCAAAAACTATTTGATTGAGGTTTTGAATGAAAGGATTTAATGCAATAATTGTAATAAAATCCAGACTATGTCACTATAATTGAAAAAAGGAACACCAGTAAATGTATCCTACCTTGCTATTTATAATAGAAATGCATTCAAAATCGGTAAGCAGATGTTAGTAAAGCTGCATGACGAGTGTATAATTCGTTAATCGACGAATTGTTTATTAGAAGTGAACAAGAAGAAGAATGTCACCGAATTATCGCCGGCTCGTTTGACACGCAGTCTCGTAAATTGATACTATTTACGACTCACGAATTCAGTATTAAGATGAAAGTTGAAATGAGCTTTAAGAATCGCTACTTAAGACGTTCCAAACTTTTCTTTATGATGAATGGGACCATAATGTGAGAAATGATGCAAACTCTAAACAGATGTTCAACGTGGAATAACGTGGCAAACCAGTCTAATCCAAGCATTTTAAGTAACGTGAAGAGACGTGTTATCGTGACAAATTTGATAAATAAATCACCAACAAGTGAAATCGTCTCTATTGACCGATTTGTGTAATAACTATTGTAGAGCAGAGTGTGCACGGTCGAAGATGACCCGTGACCGTTTTCGATTTCATGTTCAAAATCATAACAATATGTCCGTCGAGTGGTCACGATACGTCGGCCATTATAGCAATTACATCCATCAAAACCGTCTCCATCCTGCAGTTTAAATTAAAGATAAATACACCAATAGGGTAAGGAATAGGGTTTATATTTGCTGGTTGTATTATTTTGTTGATTGGCGTTATAAAATTTGTATTGTATTTAACAATAGTTGAAGCTCGAGTCGTGTATGGCTTCGGGTGATGACGGATTGTTTGTTTTGGGTGATACTCGAAGTGCATGTTGTTTAGATGTTAACATGCTCTCAAATTATAGTGCTTTCCTTGTGACGTGTGTGGTATTTCTATTTGGCAAACAAACGTGAATGGCGAAATGGGTATGTGGCAAACCCCTGATTCGTGCTGCATTGTAGCGTTGAATCAGTAAAGTTTGCTCTTTTAAATGTGGTTACTTTGATAATACCTTTTCTAAGTGATTTATTTTTGTGATTTTAATCATCAGGTTTTGGATGATGTCATGACAAATAGCGTCCATTAAACTGGCTGGCTCACGTTCTCACGTTCCAATTCCAATATCTTATCCTAAAACCGATGAGCAGTGTCAATGCATGATGGTCTAATGGCGCCACATCGTGATCTCGCGCATGCCCGATGTTGCGTGGAGTGCGTCTTCATTTGTCAACACTTTAGTCATGCACTTCAAATTAAGACTGAAATAAAACAGTTGAAGCTCTGGAGACCGAGATTACTCAATCTCAAGCTGTATAAGAATGTGATATTTGCAATTTGCGAGGGTTAAGATGAGTGTAGGTAGGTCAGGTACCTTCAAAGGCAGGATAATTTTGCTGATTCACAAAATCCACCAGTCGCACTACCGCTAACTTGGCGCTAATGTAGATGTAGACCTGTCATTTTGTTGTTTGCTATGTGTGTTTACAATTTTTGGATGTTGGAAGCGAATTTTCGTAAGTATTCATTTTTCTTCCAACACATTTTGCTTTACATTTTTTTCAATTCGATCTTTAATTCATTTTCTGTCCAACATCCTTAATAATTATTATTATTACAAACCATATTTTAGATATAATTTATGCCCGTACGAAAGTCTTCAGCAGCAGTAGTGCCAATAATAAAATAAAAAAAAAAATAAAAAAAAATCTGACATCCCGCCACTGTTTTAATCATCATATCGCCTAAACGAAATTATTCCGGTAAATAAATATTTATAAAATTATTTTTTCTTCACTTCCGCATAAATGTGTTCTTCATTTAGAGGGCAGTTTCATTTGTTCGAGAAAATATGCAGTAGGTACCCAGTTGAGATAAAATATTACTATAAAAATCGCTTTATCTTAACATTTTTTACACAACTACGCAACATTACACGTTGGAGTTGGGTGGCGCAGTGGTTTAGCGCCTAGCCCTGCCATTGCAGAGTTTAAGTACCTAACTTTCGCAAGGGTCGATCATGAGATGGGTGACCATAAATGTATTATCTCAAGAATAATACGTAGGCAATAATAGAGTCACTGAATAAAATCATCACATTCGCATTATGTGTTTTGTTTCACACGAATAATCGTGATGTACAAAGGATATGAAATAGCGGGGAAAGGACAATTACTCTGTGCACGATGATTGACTGGTCCCAGTCTCCGAGATGACACTGCACAAATCGCGCGCCGCCGTGACGTGAGGAAGATCTGCACGTTCGGTTGCGCAGCCGCAGCCAACATATGCGCAAGAGTTGACGTTGCAGATGTGTACAAGTAATAATGATAAAGAGTCCATTTTTAATGATTTGGAAATAATGTTGCTCTGAAACATTGTTACGTATTTGTTCACGTGAGGGTTTATTTTTTCCTTTTTGACTGAAAATACAGCACGACTTGAGCATAATTTCCAAAATTTTTTGCCGAAATGTAATTGAGTTTATTTTTTACATGGTATTTATCTGCTTGTCGCCATTGTCGCAATGAGTACTATCGTGCATCTGTCAAAAATTATACTTAATGTAAAACTCCCGGCGCAGATGACACGATCGGTTGCGCAAGCGTCGGGACGGGGCGCCCGGTCTAATTTGAGCGTTTAATGCGGGCCGTCACGAGGACGAGATTGCCTAATTGGGGGGAATAAATCCCTCCACAATGGCGTCGTGAATTCACTGATATTTACATTGACGTGGTTGAGTAAATGTGGTAAAGTAAACTATCATCATGATTTAAACCTCTTTTTGGTTCACTGTAATGGGATTTTTGCGAAACCGCAACCACATTTGTGTACATTCAACTTTCAATAAAAACTTTTTAATATCATGCGATGTAATTTATGATAATGGCAAGCTGAAGATTTAGTTTACGCTAATTACTGACAGCATAAAGAGTGACTGTTGTGATTTTGAAAAGTTACTTTTGAACTAATATTAATAAACGGCGCGGCGCTTTTCTCAGAATAAATTATTATTTACGACAGGTTGTTTAGTTATATTACCTATTGTGTTTTAGACTAGACTTAACTGGTATGGCGCATCGAGCGATGAAAGTGAACTCAGCTCGGACTGTGTCAACTCACGCACGATCCGCAGTATTTCGGAAGTGTAACGGTGCTACAGTTTAAATTTCACAATACCTATACACACGGGTCGGCCATAACAAGGCTCGTGAGTGTTGCCATAATTGTGCCCTAAGTTGCCCAACTGCAACGCAGCGAGGAGCATGGCACAGCATACATTATGTCAATGTGGGCCAACCGACGTGGGAAACGAAGGATTTTAAATTTCCATAATATTTGTATCGAGAATGCGCAATGCAGGTCGCGGTTTCGAGGGTCGTGATGTGATGACACCGGGTAATGGCAGTCGCAAGTTATGGCGGACTCTCGGTTGAACTTTAGCTTACACTGTTAGTGCTATTTGGCGTCGTGCACGTTAATTTTGTTCTTAGCGTATTTTACAGTAATGGAACAACTTTGTAAACGTATTGTGCTTTTAGTAAGAGGATGCACAATATTATATTTCTGTCTTTCTAATAGCGTAGCAGACATTACAAAAGATACTCCACAAACACATTATCCTAAGAATCAAACATTTTGGGTCGGGCCTCGGGCATTTTAAATATAAGTCTTTACTTAATTAGAACTTAACCAAGTTTAAATGGCTAACGTTTGTAACAAAACTTAATACTGGAGTGTCCCAGAAGTAAAGAGACCAAATAAATTATTATTTTTTGTACAAAAAATTAAATGAAAACTGTTCAGTTTAATTATACGAATTTTATCAATCTAAATTAAATTTGCTCGATCAATGACTGCAGCCGATTTTTCTGAAATTAATCTCTGCTTATCTTTTACTGCTTTTCAGCTTTTCTTGAAGCTGCGGCTACCTCTTTTGTTTAATCTTACCGATCTATATTTGTAAGATGTCAATGTTTTTAGTTTTTCTGCATACTATTTTCATTACTTTTTAGACAATGCCCAAAACTTATTGATACTTAGGGGTAAAAGGAACATAAGCATTGTTTTGTTAGATCAAAATAAATTCGAAATTAAAAAGTTGCAAATTTTGAGTAAACGTGATTGGCAACTTGTCTTTTGACGCGCTTCCTGATCTTTAACTTATTTGGGGGTGGTAAATTTCACAAAGGTTTTCAAGCCTAGCTATCGAACTATAAGTTACATCCACATTTGATTTAGATATGTTTCCTATATCCACCGTAATCCTCACTGATGTTGAAGTAGATGATGAAGGTTTTTGTGGGGGCACCCCCAACAAAAACCTTTTTTCCCATATTCATATTTCGATTAGTTGCTATTGTACATCACCTTTCCGAAATCTTGTTAAAATTATTCTCACTCGTTTCTACATAAGGTATTATGATTCTGTAAATATTATTCTTGTAACTTCTTATTGAATAAAATTATGAACTCTCGCCGATTTCTCATTACGTCGATAGTTGTGAATAACATATTTGAGCAAACGATTCTTAATTGTCTCGTTTCAGTTTCGAAAGATAAGCAGAAATTTGTAAAACCCCACTATTTGTACAAATTAGTTAAGATGGTAACTTTTTTTCCTTCTTCCTTAACTTTTTTGTAACCAGTATGATATAGTCTCTTTACTTCTGGGACACCCTATATTTTGGCATTATTACCATCAATAAAGTTAATCTTTGAAACAGCGTCGGCAACGGTAGCGACCGTATCCGATTGAAGGTTTGATTTATTTGTCGCCTTGTCGTCGGATATGTCGCGTGATATTAATTGTCTCGCAGCTCGTAATTCTAGATAACCGTTCCATGATTTATACCGAACCTAAGATAATGATAGATACCATAGTCGATATTGATAGCTTCATAATAACTTTAGTATCTTTTGAACTATTCCTTTTAATTTTCTAGGAAGCTATCATAAAAGGGATTTATTTGTTCCAGATTCGAAATGTTCCTGACTGATCGTATTCCAGATTCGTCGTATTCCAGGTTTGCCATATTCCAGATTCGTCGTAATACAATTGATGCCAATTAAAATAATCAATGAATGTTCGTAATAAAATAAAATAAATGAATAAAAATTTACACTTTTATGAACAAATTAAAACAATGGAACAAAAAATTAACCTCAGTGAAACCAATATTATTTATTTGTAACTTTCAATTCACAGCGCAAAATCATTTGTAAGAGTTGTTGGCAGTTTTGTAGAGTTGGTGAATTAATCAGGAGATTGTACATATTATGACGAAGCTGGAATACGGTGAATTTGGAATACAACGAATCTGGAATACGATGAGTCAGGAAAACGACGAATCCGAAATAATAAAAGGTAGTTGTTGCGTTTCACAGAGAGTAGTCAGTATGTCAGAATGAATAGGTAAACTTTTCTTATTAAGAAAAAACAGTTCTGCACAAGACAGTGAGGAACTATCCCCGTATTCATTTATTTATGCATTTAAAATGCACATTTGCTGAAAATAACTCAAACAAAACCAACCGCAGTTGACTTGTCGCAAAGAGATTTGTGCCCATCATGAGAAGGCGAATTATCATGTCAGCTATCATGCAAGCTGCAACGCGACAGCAAAACATACACGTATGTATTACAGAATAATGCGGCGAAGTTAATGCAACAAAAGATTTTAATTACAATGTAAAACGAAGACAGCTCATGGTTTACATGTTTTGTAGATGAACGAAATTACACCTTCAACGAAGAACGAATCAATTTTAATACAATAACAGTATAACTTGCAGTTACGACTTCGTAAGTGCTGTAACTTATTAATACACTAATGAATTATTTACTATAATCGAGTATTTAATTTGAAATTGATTAAAAGCGAATTCTAAACATAAGTACGAGACAACTAATCAGGAAAAGTATTAAAAGCGTTTATTTGTATTACAGTTAAAATCGTTGAAGATAACTGTTGTAGAATAATTGATTTTACGTTTAATAGTTATAATTTTCACAGTAGCGGGCCCGTGCGAGGTTATTCTCAATATAGAATGTTTTTTATTGCTTCTAAAGCATCGTATACAAACGCTTGACGTAAACCAATATTCCTGCGACAGATTATAAAACGCTGTAGATTTG
This sequence comes from Agriphila geniculea, assembly GCA_943789525.1. Taxonomy (NCBI): domain Eukaryota; kingdom Metazoa; phylum Arthropoda; class Insecta; order Lepidoptera; family Crambidae; genus Agriphila; species Agriphila geniculea. The sequence continues at coordinate 7,255,078 of OX038879.1, read as the reverse complement.
TCTATGCATTATGTATATGACACTGACCACTACTTTATGGCTCGGATTTAATTCGAAATCGGTCTCTGGTAATCAATTTGCGGGTATTGTTTATAATAATATGCCCAGTTAATGGTAAACTTAACCGACTTATTAATAATAAATTTTAGTAAGCTAGGTATTAAATGTACGTTAAGTCATTATGACTTACTAGATGTGAAGAACCTAGGAATTTAATTTTAGTATAGATTATAGTACAATTTTATTGCAATAATAGACTTTATTTGAATATTCGAATAAAATTTTAAGGGTTCTGAATGTAGAGCGTTAATATCTTTGTAAAATTCAAAACTTAAAAGTAGAAGTGCCATAGAAATAATATATATGTTATTCTGATAGAAGCTTTTATGCATTCAATTTTGCAATGGAGTTAACAACCAACATATTGTACATATTATGCGTTATCCGAGTGTGCTACATAACTTTAATTACTCAAAACATTTTTTATAAGTCATGGAATAGAGAAATTGTGCAACTGGGCGGCTCAGAAACTAAATATATTTTATAAATCTCTTGTTTTAATCTATTCCTTTCACTGTTGGCAATTATAATTAATCAGAAAACGCGAAAAAAATAACGAAAACATTGCGCATGGTAGATCACGGAGATAGAATCGTAATCTAAAAAAAGAATCAATTAAGAGGTGCGTTTTACGAAATATATAAAATGAGATTTGTGAGTCTCTCCATCTTTTGGTTTTGAGACTGCCGATGATTGTTCGTTTGATTAAGGTAACGTTTTTGTTTGTAATAAGCAGATTTTTGTCGTTTTTTTTTACATTCATCTTTATTTTACTCCTCACTCTTTTGTTATTTTTACTTATACGTCCAAAGTTGCGGCAGTCAAATATTATTTAGCCGCCAACACATTTATTTTTAATACTCGTAAACCAAGTACATAAATAAGTATGTAAAAAAAGGAAACACCCATTCCCTTTGAGATTGTCTCTGACATTTATTGAATAACTCTTTATTATTTTTCTTTCTTTGTACTAGTTTTAAAATGCATTTGAAACGACAGTAGCCACTTTTGGTTAAAATAGATTTATAAAACCTATAGAAACAATGAAAACTGTTGAAAAGTCAAAAAATATTAGAGACAATTTAAGAGAGCATGGTTGTTTCCTTTTTTAGGGTTCCGTACCAAAATGGTAAAAAAACCGGCCAAGTGCGTGTCGGGCCACGCGCAGTAGGGTTCCGTAGGTACATTATATACCATACCATATTTTAATACCGCTATCATTTTTCGTCTGAAAAAATAACTTTGTTTTTCACAGTGTTTGTATGAATGACAAAGTTATATTTGCGGTTTTGGAAAATGTACTATATCTCAAAAACTAATTACTGTATCTCGTTCAAACCAATTTTCGTTGAAAGTGTTTATTAAGATCTATAGCATATATTTTTTTTAGATTTTTCACCCTCTTACTTTAAAAGTTAAAGGGGGGGGGGGGGGGGGGGCACACATTTTGCCCCTTTGGCGGCAGATATCTTTCAAACGGTTGACTTTGAAAAAAAATAGTCTTAGAAACCTCAATGTCATTTTTAAAGACCTATCTATAGACACCCCACAAGTATTGGTTTGATGAAAAAAAATATTTTCAGTTTCAGTTCCATGTATGGGGAGCCCCCCCTTAATCCTTTATTTTATTTATTTTTATGTAAAAATCGTAAAGCGGTTCACAGAATACACCTACTTACCAAGTTTCAACTATGTAGTCTTAATACTTTTGGAATAAAGTGGCTGTGACATACGGACGGACAGACAGACAGACAGACAGACATGACGAATTTATAAGGGTTCCGTTTTTTGCCATTTTGGCTACGGAACCCTAAAAAGGAACCCTTATGGTGTGACTCAGTCTGTCTGTCTGTCTGTCTGTCACAGCTGGATATCTCGAGAACTACTAATGGTATCAACTTGAAATTTGGAATAGTTTAAGATGACATTTGCCCAACTATTTTGCAAATAAGAAATAAATAAAAAATAAATATATTTTTTACAGCAGGGCCTGAAAAGGGGTCTTAAAAATTTGAAGTGAGGCTACTAGGGCATGTGGGGTATCATATGAAAGAACGCCGTTTGCACGTTTTCAATCATTTTTAGGGTTCCGTAGCCAAAATGGCAAAAAACGGAACCCTTATAGTTTCTTTTTTTTCTAGACCGCATAGTTTTCGACTTATGATGAAAAATTTAAAAAAATGACCGTTCCCCCCCCTTATCTCCGAAGTTTGCAAAGAGAAAAATCTGAAATAATTCTATGTGATAGCAGTTTATATAAAGATTACAGGAAAAATAAAACGATGTCTCAATATAGCACACTTTTTTAGAAATTATCAAATTTATAAAAAGTTAACATTAGTTCCACTATCGTTCAAGAGATGGCGATGACCTAAAACTGCAATACTAATTTTATTATTCTACTCTTCAGTGTGGTTTAATGGTGCAATTATGATGGTACGGAACCCTCGGTGCGCGAGTCCGACTCGCTCTTGACCGGATTTATTTAAATATTGATCTAGTTTTCGTGTAATAAAAATAAATAAATTGGCAGCGCTAGTTGACGGCTATAAGGGCCTTAATCCGAAACTGTAACATCTTCGATTGAGAACAGTTATATGTTTCAGAATGCCTCAGATTCTAGCTAGACGATTTTGAACTCAATCGACGCTAGAGAAATCTTGGGTACATGGATGTACAAAAAGGCGTAACAATGGAGGCGGCATGCGAGGTGTAGAAACAGTGAGTGATTACTGGTAATGACGGGCGAGGCCGCGGCCGCTGCCAGTGAGGTGTTCGGCGCTCTGAGCGAATGAAGACATTGTAGCTGCATTGTAGGGTTGTCAGTTTTATATACATCGTGAAATTTTAGTCATTTGGTTCCCGCAGTGGGGTGGTTCCACTCATGATTACAAGCAACTTTTACTATGGGCCCAACTCTGATATCGCGAAAAAAAAATCTGCTGTTCCATACATTAAGGTCGAGTAGGTATTGCGCTTTTGTATGGAACAGTTGATTTTTTTTCGCGATATCAGAGTTGACCCGATAGTAAAAGTAGCTTGTAATCATGAGTGGAACCACCCCACTGCGGAAACCAAATGATTAGAATTTCAGCGTGTATAACTCGTTTGATTTGTAAAATAAATTGTTTGATGCTACTGAAACTGTGCACGAATTGCGCTGTATGTAAGTAAAAGGTTCCTATTTATAATTTATAAGTTCCTATTAATCTTATTTTTATAAATTTGTTATTAAAGCTGCAAAAACATAACAAGCAAAAGAAACTAAAACTTAACTAAAACGTATTCTGTGTAGGAACTAAGGAGTAAGCTTTTGGAATTATGAAATTGTTTATTTTCAGACATACTGACCACAATCACAAATTGATTTTGATTTTATATTTAACTAAACTCTGTTGTAATAAGGACACGGAATGTTAGTAATATAATAATAAGTGTCAACCCTAAGCGACATGCTCGGTAAAAGAATTTGTTTCGAGTTATTGGGCGTTATTATTATGATTGGACGTGATCGGCTTCCGATGAAAGTTGTTAATGGACTTTGAAAAGTTGCTTATTATGTTTGTAGTGGATTCTATGTCGGCATTAATTGGCGCCAACAAGTGTAGTCTTATTTATGGCTTATCAACTGTGAACTAGCTTATAATAGCAACACGCAATACAATTTATAACAACCGCCAATCTTCTGCTGTATAATAATTTTACTTAGGATTTTATACGTTAATTTTTATAGTATAAAATTTTAAAAGGAGATCGACAGAAATGGGCTGAACCGTTACAGGACTTTAGCTAAAATTAATAGCGTAATGTTTAATATCTTGTGAAAAATAGCCGACCAATGATTCTTTGGGGAACGATTTCATGTAATTATTGACAGCTAGTTACATTTTTCATTACATGTTTCCAACAAAGACGCCATATCGAAGAACAATGCTGCCTGTAGAAAAGCTACCAGTTGTGTCGATTAGTTCTGGATCATCGTATTTTTTTCTATTTAATACAAACTTAATCATTTACACATCACTTAAACATTCTAGATTAAGATAATGATATTTTATTTCCATTCCATCCTATTTTTTTTTCAGCCTGTATTGTACGGTCAACGGCACATCTGGGACCCTATTTTCGAATCGCTCGGCAGGCGTCGAGCGCTCTTTTCGACTGATTTTCGTTCGACATATGACTCAAAATAATGAAATGTCAAACGAAAATCAGTAGAAAAGAGCGCTCGACGCCAGCCGAGTGATTAAAAAATTGGGCCCCTGGCTTCCACGAGAGGATAATGATATGCAATCAATTTTATCCTTAAAAACAAAGCTATTAAGGTTCAAAATAAATTATAGATTTATGACAATTTTGTATAACCTCATGTGCTGCTGACTGTACCTACATACAAAATTTGTTATCTTTGCTATTCCGTAGAATAGAACTATGATTGTTACATTGATGGAATCTTCTTGCTTAGATCTACAAAATCAGGCCCAATGTCTTAAGGAACTTCGCCGATCTTCTTTCAATTTAAAAAGTGAATTAGTGTTGTGCACTTACCGAAGCATATTCCGCGCATATGTCGATTGAGTTGACAAAGTCACAGACGTCATCGACTGACCACGCTGACAGTCGCGCTCTCGCTTCAGCGCAAAGGCATTCACCTCTCACTTCACTCCGATCTAAGAAAAAAGATGAAATTGACCTGTGGCGAATCAGCAAATATTCCATAGCTATTAATTTTAAGTACGCGAGCAATATAAGATTAGTTGGAAATTGATTGGCTTTCGTAAAAGCCACCAATAACGTTTTTATTGTTACACTTATTGAGCACTTGGAGTCAAATAAAAAAATCATTTAAATTAGTCGGTTTTGGGTTTACTGGGCTTTTAATTATGTAATCGGAGTAATAGTTGAGAGTTTTTAACGATATATTTAATTGGTTTTAGGCTTGGTTGTTACGACTTAATTGACCTACATTTATTGATAAATACTATGAGTTAATTTCGACGACTAGATGTATTAAATACTTTGAAACGTTTCTAGTTGCTCGCAATACTTTTGACTCACGTGGGTGGCAGCGAGCTTGGCTTCTTACTCGCGAAGGGATCAAACTCATAACATAAACTCAAAGCAATATTCAGTCTAGGCTGAAACAAGTACTTGTGAATGTAAAAAAGCTACGCCATCGGTTCGCAAACCCTAAGCGGGAGACCTTGTAACGAGAAGAACTGGCAAGAAACTCGTCAAGGAATCTACTACTTGAAAATTCAGATCTACATTTGAGATTTCCCTCTTTCCAACTTACCCTCATTAGACACCCTATCCCGCTCATCGCTGTCGCTCCTGGTGCTGGGGCTGGCAGACAGCCGCGCTCGCTTCGCGGCGCTCTCCCCCGCGGCGGACAGGTCGAGCGGCGAGTGCTCCGGTGCGCCCGCGCCGATGCGCTTGCGCCGCGACCGGCCCCCACGACCCACCCGCGATATCGCCAACAAGGTCTGCGGAATTAACATGTTGTTAGTCTTATAAGGTATCAAAAAGGGAGCATTAATATTCTAGGAACGATTTGGCTATATCTGTAAGCTGTAAGCTTGCGCGATCTCTCCATTTGCGTATTGTTTGAGTTGCTTTTATCTTTTGAGGTTATGAGTAATAATAATATTGGTTATTTAACGGTTTATTACTGTAATAAGTCTATTGTAAGTTTCCGCATTCTCATGTCAAGCAAAAGTAAGCGTTCAAAGATATTCTGACTATGTATAGACGAACATTATTTTTAAAGAAAGATATTTTTACAGATAGTGTCTAAAGTATTGGCTAGATAAATTACTAGTCACGATAACAATAACTTGAGGCATCCAAACAAAACGTGTACAACAAACACGGTTTGGCATTTAAAAACTCAATTACTCAGGAGCCCATCAAGTGGCATAGAGTACCAGTGTTAAGCAAACATGAAAGGCGAGCCAGCAGGCTATTATCTGATCGAGAGCGCTCTCGCATCGTAAGTGGCGAGCATTCATCATAATAACGTTCTGAATCGTCACGCTCGCCGCCCGCGGGTCAAATTGCAATCTATCTTTTTTAATTGCTTCAAGAAGTAAAAAAGGCGAATACAGGGTAATTCTGAATAAAATTCAGACGGAGGCGCGCGCGCGTGAAATGAACACGGCTACACAGAGTGCGAAGGCGCGTGCGAGCGCAGACCTGCTGAAGCAAAGCCACCTCCATAAATAACAAGATTTATTTCCGCTTTGCTCCTGTTTCTGTTCATGGGCGAAAATAAATTTAAATTGATATTTATGGGCTAGATAAGGCGCAAATAGAAACGGAGTGAAATTCATGGCCCGTGACCACCATAAGTGTCAGTTCTTCGTGAAACGTAATGAATTAATTTTATTTCAGTGGAGCGATACCCATTATATTTAGCTGTCACATTGCACTGACATCTATGATGAACGGGCGCGATCCGCGGAAAAGCGTGAGATTTCGAGATGAAACGCGAAATCAGATAGCTGTAACGAGTGCAATATCCGCGTGCCTCTGCACTCGTGTGCAAAAAAGTCAACTAATTTTAAAGTCAAGCGGTGTTTCGATTTCACATCCCATCACTAGCGTGTCGCGGGGCGCTCGGCGCATGCGCGGCGCGTGCCGCTGCCAATTAGTGCAGCTCCAGTTCCTTTTACAGTCGAGAGTCGAGACGGTTCGCTGCCGCGCGGCGAGTGGGCGGGGCGCTGACTATTACCCTGCCGATTGTGCGCGCATGCCAAACGGTAACAACCTCCGCGCAATTAACACTCTCTCCGACTTATCTAGCCAGCGGAGGAAGTGTAAAGGTCGTGGGCCTTATCAGATCTAATTGCCTTCATTATTGCTGCAAAGGAAACGGGCAGCGCTCCGCGCATTATGATTTCAAAGAACCACAAATTAACATAAACGAGCGCACTCAATGAAGATGCTTTACGTGATAAACTTTTATGAATTCTACGACTGTTCGAGACATTTTAATCACAGCCGTGAACTATGAAACGGTGCATGATGTATAATTAAAGCAGGAAGGTCAGTGAGCACTGTAAATTTTTAATTAATATGAATTTCAAATGAGCTCTTTTGAAACAAAAACTTAGCTGACCGTAAATTATTTCATAGGGGCAGTGGCCTTGTAAGTAAGGCACGTTATTAAGTAACATAAATGGTATATCACAGAGTTCAACAAAATTTGTGGAGGAGAAAATTTTAATGGCTAATTTTTACGATTATGAACCACATCCTGTTAGTAGCGCACGCAATCAAAAGGTTAACTTAGAAGGCTGCATTTATTATGATTTTTCTTTGAAAAAACGCAAGAATAAATAAGGTACTTACTAATAACATTATTAATTATTATTTTATTAGTCCTTATAACTTATTAGTACGGCGTAACTCTCTTCCCAAAAACGTAAGGCTGGTGTGTTTTCAAGATTAGGTATGAATTGGGATTTGTAAGTATGCGTTTATGAATTCCACTCCAATAAAAGTATGTGTGATATGAAGCAGTGTTTTAAACTTTTTTTATTATGCACAACGGGTAGTGCTTGGCCTTCACCTCACCTGATGATAATAGTGACGATAAGGCCGAAGGTGGAAGCGCACTACACTGACTTTCTTATCTCTAACTGCCGGAACACAACAATTTTAAATTGACGTTATGACGTAAGACTTAGGTAAGATGGTGGTAACTAGCCAGGCGGACTTGAAAAAAGCCCTACCACTAACCAAACCGAGTATAAATGTACCCTTCTGCTAGAAATCGAACCCGGGACCTCTGCATCTTACTTGGGCGAACCACTAGGCAACAGAGGCGGTTGTTGAAAAGGTTTGGACAATTTGATGTTCTTATTTTCATATTTCATAGTCTCAGTACAGTGGAGGGAGTGAATACCTTATCTCTTTGTCTACTATATTTGTATTGAATTTGTGTTATGTATGACTTAACAACTTGAAATGTCTTTGATCATAAATAAATCAATAGATTTTAATTGAGCAGAAACTAAATCAAGTCATTTGCGATATACAATTCCGCTCACATTGTTCAAGTAAATTAATTAACCTAAGATGGTCGTAGAAAGTTTTCCGCTTTCTATTATAAATAAATGAAGAATTTCACAAATCCTTTTTCAAAGCAATTAAAATGTTAATTTACATTCTTCTTTGAAATTCTAGTTCAAAATGGTTTTCACAACAAGCACAATGCACAAGTACTTATATGTTTTATTTCCAAAGTCCAAATTAATAATGCTGATTCTATAAGAAGTGCTTCTCCCTTTCTTTTATTTAATAAACAAGTTTATATGCACATCTGTTGGAGGGCTTATGCCCATATTTTGGAAAAGTCAACGCCACTACTAATTGTCTAATTAAACTCGGTATTTGGTATATAAAAGGTGTTAATGAATGGACCAAAAATGGGAAAACAATTTTTACATGTTGATATTTACGTTATTAATTTTTAGATGAAACAGCTTTTTTTGCGATTTCAGAGTTGGTTTCATAGTAAAAGTATCTTTATTTATAATTATTAATATTTTATGATGTACTTATTGGCGTGTATTTATGTAAGTAAAAATTTTCAAATTCAAAGGACATGTCCCATCGCGCCTATGTCATTTGCCTCACCATTCTCATAAAATGAAAGTCTATCGCATCTTAATCAAAGTAGTATGTCAGAGTAGGTATTTTACTCTAGCATCAGATTAATAATTATTTTCTGCATTAAAAAGTGGGATTTTTAAGTTAAAACGCTTTTAAATCACAATTTTTTATCATGATAGTACTATTTACTTATATTTTTTTCACAAAATACTTCAGAAAACAACTTAATGTTTTTGTAATTGTTTTTCTTAATACAAAACAATTATTGACTAATACTATACCTAAATAAAATGTAATTAGCATTTTATAATTATGAAAGTAATTAAATAAAATGAAACTGGGGCAACGCTGGGACATCTCCTTTGTATTTACCTTCGTGGAGCTCATGTCCAGCATGACGGGGAAAGCTGGCAGCCGTGGCGGGCCTCCTTGCTGCTTCGCCAATTTCGTGAACAGCCCGCCGAGCGGAGCGTCGGACGCGTCCGCCTGCGCTGGCGACGACGGTGCTGCGCGCGCCTCCACGCCGAACCCATTCATGCGGTGGAAGTAACTAGGGCAGATTAAGAGAAAATATTAATTACTGAATTTTTTGATTTTAGGCATTCACAATGCTATTTTATGATTTGTTCCGGATTCGTCATGTTCCTGACTCGTCGTATTCCAGATTCGCCAAATTCTAGATTCACTGATTTCTTGATTTGTCGTAATACGTACAATCGATAACATTGACGCTTTACCATTTCTAAGTTTAGAATTGCTTGCACGCCGCGCCATCACGATGTGCGTGTCAGAAATGGTCTCACAATAAAATAAACTACTAAAATGGACAAATTATCATAATAGTAAGTGTCAATTTTGTATTTTTTTTTAAATTACAAACATGCTTCAGATTAATTAATATTGAACTAAAATGTAATGTATACTATGCTGTTGTTGTACCTTATAATTAAATAATTACTTCAATAAATAAATAAACAATATGTCATCGACTGTATTCCGACGATTCTGGAATACGTCGAATCTGGAATACGACGAGTCAGGAACATGACGATTTCGGAACAAATCTATTTTATATTAAGATGAACAGAGTAGATATTTTCTAGTATTTTTTCTTTTAAATGATTTAATAGAAAATATTAATTTTAACTTTACTGGAAAATCTTTTATTGGACTTTGACTGAATTATGCTTATCCTTTTCTTAAAATTAATGAAATAAAAACACTATATCAGCCTAATTAATGTAGTCACGGTATTATGTAAAATGTAAATTATGTTTTTAATCAATCAAAGTATGTATCAATGTACTTAAATATTTTTTTACGTGCATACTAAACACCTCATCTAGGTATCTATAAAGAAAATACGTCCTTCTTAATTGCAATATAAAAGTTTTCCTATGGCTTTAGTTATTATTATAAGTTAATAGCCTATTATAGATTTATTGAAACACAAATTCTACTTAGAATAGCAGGAACGGTAGTTAACTTACGAATTTAAGTTGGACCTAATAATTTAGCATAGCTGTTTTACTTTCAACCTATAATTTAATGCAATCATTATTCGATCATATGAATATTGCATGCTACATAAAACTTCGGTCGTAAAGAAGTGGATTCTTTCATTTGATTTTCGCTTAATAAATTGTTACATATTTCATAGCGGAATGTTAATTTGTGAATGTTTGTAACAGTTACCCAAGTAACAAAAGTTTCTATAACTAAGGGGTTTTATCACCAAACAGTGATATAGTAGGCCTTAAATGGTAACCGTTGTGACTGCTTGTGATATAAAGGTTTTCCACAGAGCGTTTTGGTTCTATAATATTAAAGAGCATTTAAGTTCTATGGTGCAGCTCTTAGAACACTTACAGGACATACAAAAGAATCGTTAAAGTGTTGCACTGTAATAGATATGAAAAAAAGCGATTATAGTACTATTTAGTACTATAGACGACTTTAATGTCACTGTTATGTATATATTTTGCACTAATATTGCGTCAAAATAACTTTTACAGTACTAGTATTGTAGCAGTATCGAAAACACTATTACAGAATCAATCTGCACTATAAAAGTACCTTGCACAACCATTATGTCACGGTTTAGCTTCTTAAATGCTCCCTCAACATCGCTATGGGGCTAGTTCTGTAAAAGTCATGAAAACTCTTCTATGGTACTAAATAGTATCATAGCGACTTCTGGTGCAGTTGCTAAATAACTTAAACTTTTTGTGTTACTGCTACCTGACCAAAGCGTGAGATAAAAGCACTAAAATGAATAATTAATGGACTAAACCGTTTTCGCTGAAAATATGGCTGCTGTTTATGCCATGATAGCACATTACTAGCACGGCTGGAGCCAATGTGTACTATAGCAGACATAGTCGGGACGAGTCCTTATTTTATTAATTTAAATTTAATTAAATCACGAAAATTATGAGGGCGCATTGTCAAATTTGAAATCAGCATAGTGATTTTATCGATACAATTATTTTCGCAAGTGCAAGTTACGGTGGAGTTACGGTCAATGGTCGATCAAAGGTGATGTTTTGTAGAATGTCCTTGTATTACAAATTGTAGTAGCGAATGACATTTTGTTTTCTTGGAGAACACTCACGATGACAAGAGCACAGCACGAACAAAATGGCGAACAATAGTGTGATAAAAAGATCAAAATAGCACTATAAACATGTTTTGGTTTTCAAGTATAGAGCTGAATTATTACCGTGAGAGGCTTTATGTAATGTTTATAGAATTAATCAGTGATAAAACTAGGGCCTATTTGGGGTTCTGTAAAGGTTTACAATACCATTATAGTGCTTATCATGAAACTAATTAGCACGTCCTAAAGCGTTCTCAGGACTTTTATAGTATCAAATTTTGTTACTTGGGTAACCATTAGATTGAGATCTAGAACTTATTAATATTGAATTAAGCTCTACTTTATCCAAACAAGATTAAAAAATAATGCTATAGTCTGGCTAGAAATGCCGCTAACATCATGCTAAGACAATTTACTTCGGGCCCAGCAATAATTATTAATTTACGTCCAAGTTCAACTTAAATCAATATCGAATTTAGAATTTAATAGGAAATATTGTTTTTTGATTGGCATTAATATTATCGTGTCTAATAAAACTATCGATTTACGAGCGGCCCGTAAGCAACTCGGCTCCCCGCGTCGGCGTGTGTCAAAACACAGAATTCGAAGGCGCCTATAAGCCTGTAAGCGTAGATAATTAGAATTGACAAGAGGTCGCCGACCGCGCACCGAATGACGAACAAATCATTAATATAACATAAGTTCACGCGGAGAGCATAGGTTCTCACGAATCATGTAAATTTGTCGACTAAACTTAAGTTATCGAATCGATTAATATGCTAATCGCTCGGCATCACTAGACGCGGTCGCTGACCCGCGGGTCACTGGCTATGTGACACTCGCGTGTGAAAAAAAACAAACTATCTTCGATAGTTTAGGAAACGGATAGACAATTGCATTAAAATAAATCCAATGATGCATCACTTCCCTTACTCATGGAACCTATTCATAATTTATTGAAATCTCAATATTTTAGATCGACCCAGTTATATGAATATGCATGAGGCCATTTCATGCTTAAGTTATGGTGTCGTTTTACACGAAATATTAGTTGAATGATCATAACTATCTAAATGAAGACAGGAAATCCTTAGTTATGGGAACATCTATGAATATTTTACATGAATTAAAAACTGTGCTCCTATATCAATTGTAACATATAACATGTAACAGTTTATGGTTGTTTTAAGCTTGACTGTATTAATAGGCCTATGATTTATGCTTAGCACTAACTAGCCCAAAAATAATTAATTAATCTGATGTTTAATCCAGAAAATTACAAATTATTTCTTAAAATTAATCATTTTGTAGTAAAAAAATTAAAATGCCAATGATGAATTTTAATGAAAATAGATAGATAATATTTGTTATGACGGAGCAAATTAATAACTTAGATGGGTGTTGACTTCTATCTTTCAGATTCGCTTTGCTAATATTGTTATGGGAATCTGAATAAGTCCATTTGTAATTTTGTAACATTCGCATAAGTATTAAGTTATTAAGTAGATAGTATATTGGAAAATCGTATAGTAATTAAAGCTGCATGCAGAGTGGTCTACTCTGATCAATCTAACCAGATCACTTACTTACCATTTTATAGTCATGGTTGGTTGTAGGTACTTGTACTCTGTCAAACTAGCCGATGGACAAGGGATATAATGCCATTGGTTTTAAAAATCTATGGCATTTTTTACTACCGCACAGAAAATTGGTGGACCTGTAAGCCTAACCCCATTTCCTGAATAGGTACTCACTCGTTGTTAGGATGGGAGTTGTACCGCGCGGCGAGCGAGCGCATTATGTCGGAGTAGTTGCGCGGCGGGTGCGCGGGCGCCGGCTGCGGCGGGGCGTGCGGGCTGCCGCGCTCCGGCGGCGTGCCCGGGTACGACGACGTCGACGGCGTCACGCTGCGGGACCTGCCAACGTGGAACTCGGTGAGAAAATGGGATTCTTATAGGGGGATATTACCAGCTCTTAAAACTTGTCAGTTTTTTTAAAATGGCTATTAATCGTCTTCTCGCTCTATAGTAAACTAGCGGCCAGATGTTACTTGGCGGAATTAGTATCCTAGCTCATTTTCTTACTTGGCCCGCTTCACAGACACTGCAACTCGTGCTGCGGGTTCTGAAGATGTGGGAGTCAGTAAGAAAAAGACGACCCTGCTGAGATTTCGAGCACCGCTGTCTGAAGCGGGTTAGTAAGAAAAGAAAAACCTTCGATGAGAAAGACGAGAAGATGGAATAGACATGAATAAGAAGATCATTTGTCAATCCATAAGTTGGTTAAGGAGCAGATTTGAAAATCGACAAATCAGCATAAAGCTGATAGAAGTACCTATTGTTCGTTACTGATACGTAGACATCACACTTGTTTTTTTGATTAAGTGGAAAAGGATCGTCTGTCCGTAAGTGTCACAGTGTATAACGCGGTAATCGACACCACCAGAAGTATTCCTCAAGCCTTGCTGTATGCTGACATGTGGCTGCAGCTAGCGCGTGTGTCCGTAGTATCGCCTGAATTTTGTATAGTTCTACCATATACCTACCCAGAGCCATGGTTTCCCATACTTATAATCTATGGCACACATAATGTCTCCCTCCCGCGTGTATTGAGCTCTACGCTCTCTGTTCTGCTCTTTGGGGCTCAAGAGCAAGAAACAAGAACTGTGTCAAAAAGCATATCAACTTAAACACGATTGAAACACGATTATGACGTTAACAATAGCAGACTTGGGCCCCTGTTCGGTTTCCCACGCGCCCATGCAGGTGCCATAACTTGTCTGTTTGATTTACACTTTCCCAATCTTCACACAATACAAGGTGTATAGTCAGTAATATACCTGGAAGCAGTGGAGTCGTGCGGGCTGAGCCGCTCGCTCTTGACGTGTGGCTGCAGCTGCGCGGGCGGCGCTGGCGTCGGCGTCGGCGCGTGCGCGTGCGCGTGCGCCGGCGACGCCGCGGCATCGCGCGCGCACCGCCGCGCCGCGCCCCCGCCCCCACCCCCGCCGCCTTCACCTATTACAACAAGAAAACATATTGTTGAAATGGGTACATGAAGAAGATGTAGGATCGGCATTCAATGAGGATCAGTAACGATTTTGTTTAGTGGCTTATCAGAAAGTTTATGCCACCACATGATTAACTGTGAAGAAATTTTTACGATATCTCTTAAACCTGAGTAGATACACGAGCTAAAACACTGGTTTTTTGGGTCACCCTATGACGTCATCGCGTCGTACGCGAACCTTATGTCGTACGTAATAAAGCACATATTGCATTGAGCTTGACATTTCCTTCAAACCCTACTACCTCAACCTTTTCTAAACGGATTTCAAAAAAATCTTTCACTTAGTTTCATAGCTAGGAATATGTTTTTATATTATACCAATAAAACTATAGGATTCAAACCTGTTACTGATCCTCATTATCATCCGATGGACGATCCTCATTAGGTATGCATCATTATGTGCGAGCCCTTATGTGCAGTTCAGCCCTTATGTCAATTATGGAAGACTGACGTCACGTGATGTGCTCAACGCGCGGTTTTAATAATCTACTGTTACAAAAACATAAGAATGTGTCGTATATTACGCAAAAGTTTTAAATCAGTACCTAATATCATCGTTATAGCAAAATAACAAAATAGATTCGAGTACAATTTAGTTCTTTGTTCTGCATGTGGTTTCAAGCATAGATAATACACATAAATGTTTAAGAGAATACAACATACTCGTAGAAATCTTTATTCAAGAACATTAAAATCAATGCCACTTTTCAGTTGTTAAATAAAAACTGACAATCGATTTAAAAAATAATTCACCGGTTAAAAAACAAGAACTCATTACAAAAAGTTTTTAATCAGTCCAAAGAGAAAGAATTCCAAAAAGTTTATAACACATTCGGCCTGCATGCTCGCAACCTGCTCGTAACACACACTTTGGGCTCCAAAAGTCGAGATATCAGAGCTCGACCTCGGAAGCATCCAGCATTTAAGATAGGATCGCTTTGAGTCGGCGCGTTTCATGTCGCGTCTCTCGGTACACTTTCTACCAATCGCAACGCCATCTCTTTAAAATATACACCAGTTTATTTGCTAGCGATTGTGCGCGGTTTCTCGCGTGGAATCTAGAGTTAAATGCCTTTTGTCGGTTAAAATTATTGCAAGTCCGCTGCGTGAATCTCTTACTATTTATTAACAGATGTTAGATGCTGAGAAGTTTAGAATATGTAAATTGTTTAATATCTGATTGTACTACTGAATCATATCGGATTTAGACTTTTGATCGACCATCTTTTCTTCTATGGAGCACAATTTGTTGCGAGCTTATTTGGTCTACCTTTACAGGGTTATTTGTAAAACACTAACAACCTCGCAGGAAAAAAATACTAACATTATAATCAACAACATTTGTTCTACGACTTTTCCGAAAACAGACAAAATAATTTCGACTTTTCATACAAAACTCGGTCAGCTGTTCGGGACATTAGGACCTATGAAGAAAGTAAATTTCACCTCTCCAGCACGAAAAGGGTGCTTTTGGCGCGTAAAAACTCGCAGCAAAATCGACTTTTGCTGCGAGCGTGAGGCAAAGTGCTTTTTTAATTTCTAACACCTTTTCTCGCTGGTAGAGGTGAAAAGTTGTATGTTTAACACGAGAGCAAATTTTTTGATGTCTCGTGCCTTTAAATCACTCACTGTGCTCAGTAGTCTATATTAGAATCACTCGCTACGCTCGTGATTTAATTCTAGACTACTTCGCTAGTTCGTGATTTAAAAGTCAGCACTCGCAGCAAAAAATGACTTTGCTCTCTTGTATGACAAATAACTATTTTCATCTTCATCAATCAATCATCAATTTCAAAGAAAAATCAAACCAAATACCAACTAATTACCAAAGTACTTTTAATAAAACCGCGCTAGTATCCGTTAAAAATTGTTTTATTTCATGTCTAGTGAGCGCATAAGATTGAGAAGTGAATAAGTAAATTTTTTTTGCCTGTTTCCGAAAAAGTCGTAGAAGAAATGTTGTTGTTTATGATGTTGGTAATCTACTCCTGCAAAATTGTTGGTTTTACAAATAACCCTGTAAACTATTTCTCTATTAATACTTGATTAAAATTTCATTGATTACCACTTAAAGGGCCAATTTTACCGGCCCGTATCGTGTCAACCGTATAATTTCCTAATAAAAAGTTTGAAAAATAATTTACATAAAGTCTGTAAGTACCATTTTTAAATTAAATTAGAAAAAAGGTGCTACCCGTAATCCATGAAACATGCCCCAAACTTCGTCGAGTTACTTTCAATTTCAAAATTAAAACTCATTTTTTAGGGTTCCGTACCCAAAGGGTAAAAACAAAGACTTCGCTGTCCATCTGTCTGTCTGTCACCAGGCTGTATCTCATGAACCGTGATAGCTAGAAAGTTTAAATTTTCACAGATGATGTATTTCTGTTGCCGCTATAACAACAAATACTAAAAACAGAATAAAGTTAATATTTAAGGGGGATCCCATACAACAAACGTGTTTTTTTGCCGTTTTTTGCTCGATATTAATAACGACAACAGGTAGACAGTTGAAATTTTCACAGATGATGTATTTTTGTTGCCGCTATAACAACAAATACTAAAAACAGAATAACATTAATATTTAAGGGGGGCTCCCATACAACAAACGTAGTTTTTTGCCGTTTTATGGTACGGAACCATTCGTGCGCGAGTACGATTCGCACTTGGCCGGTTTTTTACATATACTTTATCTTACTAACTTATCATCTTCGTCACGTATTGCAGGCATCATGCTCCCCATACAAGTGTTTGTTTTCCGGTGTCTATTTCTATCCAAGGTGGGCACGTAGAGATGTCTCGTAGACGGAGCCCTTCGCTTCCGCGTCCGACCTTTGGGGTCGCAAGCGATGACGCCTACGCACCGACCGAGTTATGCGATATAGTTATATTAAGTTGATATCATAATATTATTATGACTATTGATTAAGCTATTATAAGATACTTTTGTACTCCCCTGCATTATTTTTATAAATAAAATGTATATTTTTTTGTCCTACTAACTAAGTCATTACAATAAAGTATTTGTGTATAGTAACGTATCGGTTACAAGTGGTTGTCTCTGTTTTTATGGGGGTCCCGCAGACTTTATAGTTTCTCAACGATATTAAAAGCCATACTTGGCAAATCGTAGTATTCTCAATTTTTTTGAAAGATTTTAATTTTTATCAAATATAGTTTTTAGTAATTTGATACACTATGGGCTAGTTTCAGTTTGTATAATGTTCATAGATTAAATGAAACATAGATGTTATCTATAATCTGCGAAACTGGGCCTAAAATTGTTATTTACCTTTTTTATTTAAAAGAGAGACCATTAAAATAGTCAAAATGCAATTAGGAAAATTAATGAGACATTTTGTTAGATTCACGTTCGTCATATTGTAGCGATAATTTTGTTTATCACCACAAATTGTCGCGTACATAAATCATTTCTTGCGCAAGTCTGTCACAAAGATATTAGAGTTGTGACGCATAAATCACAGGTGATATATTGTGTGAACGGAGCTGTTACTTGTCACGGGTCACTAAACAAGTAATTAATTGTGCCTTGTACGGTGCCGTGGCTTTGGTGTAATGTGTCGCCTTTTTTGCCACAGATGACTATATTTAACAGATTAATTGAATGTTTTGTGATTAGAACGAATTAGAAACGAAGAGTGTCGGGAAAATGAATACCTTACACTGAAAGTGGGTTTATTTCACTTTATAAATCATTAAGATAAGATTTAGATTTATCATTAAAATTATTTTACGTTTGCAAGTCAGTTTTATTTAGAACTAGATTTCACCCGCGACTTCGTCTGCGTGAAAAGTTTTTTGCTATTCCTCGCGGGAACAATGCTTTTTTTCGGGATGAAAGTTATTCTGTCCTTCTCTGTATCCCTGACAACGTGTATGTAAAATTTCATGATGATCTGTTCAGTAGTTAAGACGTGAAGGCGTAACAAACAAATAAACAAGGAAACGGACTTTCGCAAATATAATATTAGTAAGATATTATAAATGCGAAAATAGAATAATCACAACAGAGTAATCAGCTTCAATCTTTCTGTCTAAAACCAAGCTAATCCATTTAATATAATAGTTATTAATTACTGATATCGTTATTTATATGTAAAGAAGATATTCAATGTTAATTACATGTTATTATAGAGCTAAGTCTTTTCGTATCGATTGATTGATGGGTTCTAGTTTGCTATAAATAACACTTCATAAAAGAATTGAGCCATACAAATAACACAAGTCAAAAACCTGAAAGAGCCGTTTACATTCATAAAGTAATTTAATATCATTGATAACGATATTTTTTAACAATGCGCATAATAACGCATTATAACATTGAATTATTGCTTTTTAAACCTTTTGAGGTTCTATTGTATCAGCCAGTTATTGTTAGCGAAATTTATTAACGTTTTTGATAAGTAACAATGTAAGGTTATATGAATTATGGGAAAATTATGTCAAAGTGACAGTTTACCTTACCGGCTCGCGTGTTACGTAGGCGATAATGTGTGGTAGAAGACATGGTGCTATTATTGTTATAGAGCCATTACAAGTGTTTATAGAGTTATTGGACCACATACGATGTCTTTAGAACTGAGTTGAGTTATGTTTTTTTTGTTGGGAAAAACAAGTGAAAGTCAATACGATTTTGGGGGAAAAGCGAATTCGGTAGTTTTCTGGAAAATTGTGGGTCATAACCATAACATAACATAATATTAGTATGATTTTTTAGATAGAGGCTAGAATGGTTTTGAGTTTCCTTGATGACAATGAAACGGAAAATTACATCTTTTGAGCACAGAAGGAATAAAAATGTTCTAGCTTTCTGTTCTAGTTTTAGTTTATGATTAGTTATAATTTATTTTTAGGGTTCCGTACCTCAAAAGGAAAAAAGGGAACCCTTATAGGATCACTTTGTTGTCCGTCATTCAAACTTTATCTCGAGAACGCATGGCGGTCAAACGCGTAGCACAGATAAGCCCTACCCCTTAACCCTATTTGGTACGGAACCTTAGGTGCGAAGTCCGACACGCACTTGGCCGGTTTTTCCTCTTATTATGAGTAGAAAGAATCATGATGGTTGTGTGGTCAAAGGGCAAACCCTCGAATTGAATTTGCTAGTGGAAAAATATATAACCACCTCTTTTTATTCGATTAAATTAATGTAACCGTATCTCTTTACGGAAACAATATATCAAATAACGTTATTTGTCAAATATTGACAAGATTGACACAGACATAACTTTGACCACGGTCGATTAATAAATTCTCAAATTGAGTGTGAGAAAAATACATTGACGTTGAAAAACATATTAATTCGACTTAAAATCAAATAAAATCAATTAATAATTTGCAGGAAGTGATCGGAATTTACGGTGGCGTGCTATGAGTGACGACTTCCGGTCAAATCTAGTTTAGGTCATTACAGGGTTGTCTCTTTTATCTTAATGCCAATGTAAATAATATTTGAAGATTTAAAATAAATAATGACTTATTTTAAAAATCTTAAACCTTCCAGTAAAAAATAATGTTTCGTTATCGATGAAAGTATTTAAGTTTTCATATCTTTTTTTATTGATGTTTGTAAATATTACGAAGTCTATCGTGGTGACAACCCTGTCAGTCAATATTATAATGAGAACATGTCCCGTTATATGCAACATGAGCCTGTTTGACATGTCAGTATCAAATTTAGTTAGTCCACAAACGAACCGAGCACAGTTCAATATTTTTTTTAATTAGCTTGAGACCACCATGTTCGAACCACTTTTTATAATGCGTATAACAATCTAATTATTTCTTGATGTCACAATTTACTTACCCCCTTACTAATAAAGATTGAATAGCAGATGTATAGTTACACAATGGTTACTCTCTATCAAACTATTTGAATTTGACATTAAAAAGAAAGTGACAAAACACTGTGTAACTATGCAGCTGCTATACAATCTTTATTAGTAAGGGGGTTAGTGTGTAGTGAAGTCGTTATTTAAGTTTGTTCGAAGAACAAAACGTTTAAAAAGTTTATTTTTAATTTTTCTCGGATTAAAAAGCATATGTAATAATAACATCATGTTGAGCCGACGACTTCTACTACCAATTAAAACAATTAATCTTTTTATTTTTTTAATTTAAGATTTTTAGCATTCACAATGCTATTAATTTCTATACAATACTCAATAATATACTAGAAAAAATTCGATTCGTCACATTCGAAATAACGCTGGCTTGCAGCGTAAGAGTAGAAAAATTGTTAGAAGAGTAGAATAGAGAATACTAGAGAAATTTCGACGATGCAACTAGCGACTCGGTTGGAAGAGCATGGACCGGTCTTCCAAAGGTCGCGGTTCTATTCACACCTGAGGAAATGATCTGGTGACGAATCGAATTTTCCTAGTATTCATTTAGTTCTTTTTATGATCTATAAAAAGATAAACCTAACAAGTATTTCCATAATTTAATACTGTCCAACAGAAAAGTTTTAAAACATTTTAGTGCTGAAAATGTATAAGGTCATCGATGTTTTAGATCGCATAGACAGACCATTCGGAAGAAAACTCAATTAACCCTACACCTCTACATTGTTGTTGATGCGTTGTTTGACGCTAGCGTGTTGGTGTGTGGGTTAAGATGACACAACATATTTTGATGTTACCTAAAATAAGTAAATAGTGTTCTAAAATATGTTGAATTTTTTGTTTCGACCATTTCAAACAGAGCTGTTTCTACCTGATGATAGTGAGGTTTATAATGTGAGAAACATCTCCCCAAGATTCGTAAATATCCGTACAAGGCGATTAATTTAATAATGTACAAAAGAACTGACCAACTTCAGAGCGCTTGTTGTACAAGTAAAACGACATATTTTAATCTGTGAAATTTTCTCTTTTCCATACATACATTCTCGAGTGAAGTGGCAGCGGACCACTGTCTATTGTCAACTTAATCACATTGTTTTTAAATACAAGAGCCGCGGGTTAAGGGTTATCGCTTGTTGTTTGTATTTTTATTTTAGATATTATAATTTATATCTGCATAAAAATGTAGAAGTAAATTTTATTCAACGGTTATCAACAAGTAATTAATTAGTAATAAAATTCTCAACATCTAATTAACAGCTTCTATTTCAAACAGAACACGGTCGTTATAACGAGAAAATCAAGGAGCAATTAATACAGTACTCTAATAAGTTCTACAGGCGCTCATTATAGATACAGCTAGTTATAATCTGTGTATTATTAACTTTAGTACAGTTAATGGGTATGGGTAATAGTGAGCATATTATGAAACGCTCAGAATATCTCGGCGAGCGTCACGGCAGGACGTCTTACCTTAATTAGAACTCTATAATAAATTAACCCAGATATTACCAACTGACATATAATATTGTGTTCGAACTTAATGATTTTTTGGATGCGGCCTTATAACTCTTAAATAACACGGGGAAAAATAATAAAAAAAATATTTTCCTAGTGGAAATTCGGAAAATTGCTGTTGTTTATAAACAACGGTAGTAAAATATGCTACTATTGTGGTGTGTTTTACAAATTAAACTATTTCATTACTATTCATTATTTTACTGGACCTTCAAACAAAAATAAGTGTAAAAAAAGAAAAAAAATCACATAGTGAGATAGAACTTAAAACAGGTTTTTGGGTGCAATGTAACACTGCATTTTTTACAAAAAAATTAGTGTTTTTACAAAAATGGACAGTGTAACTGTCCGTCTCTGTACTTTACAATGTGCCCTATGCAATCATATCGTGAGGACTCATGAAGTGTTCCACACGCAGGACCAGGCATCCGCTGATCCTTTTTGAAAGTTTCTGAAATTCCGGTTGCTATACTCCTGCGAAATTTTAGGTGATCATATTCACCTTTGTTGGCTTTATAAGTTGCCATGCATAATACAAAGTCATATCCAGGCAGTATGCAATAAGTTCTGTACAAGGAAATGTTTTGGTCAGAGCGGTACCTAGTTCCTAGAAGGTATGTATGTATCTTTTCTTTTTGGGAACACTACACTTGAAGTTGTTGACCATTATGTAAACCTAGGACAGGCAGTCCAGTTAGGTAGGTAAGTCCAACTTCGAAAAAGAGATCTCTCGTCAAATCCAACTCGGATGGGCAGCATTCGGGAAGCTACGAAAAATCTTCGTGTCCGATTTATCTCAGTGTCTCAAGACGAAAGTCTGTGACCAGTGTGTGTTGCCAGTGATGACTTACGGCAATGAAACGTGGTCGCTAACTATGGGTCTCATAAAGAGGCTCAAGGTCACCCAGCGTGCAATAGAGAGAGCCATGCTCGGCGATTCCCTGCGTGATCGAATCGGAAATGAGGAGATCCGCAGGCTAAGTAAAGTTACCGACATCGCTCGAAGGATTGCTCAGCTGAAGTGGCATCAGTGGGCTGGACACATAGCGAGAGGAACCGATGGCAATTAGGGAGGAAAGGTTCTTGAATGGCGACCGCGCACCGGACGACGCTCCGTGGGTAGACCCCTGACAAGGTGGACCAACGATCTAGTGAATGTCGCGGAAAACCACTGGATGCGGGCAGCGCAGGACCGATCGTCATGGAGATTCTTGGGGGAAGTGTGGACGACACCCACTGCTGGGAATAGACTCAGCAATGGGTGTCGTACGGCTGATATGATGATGATGATGACTTGGTTTTTATCTTCAGAATCTTCATCTGTAACGTCAGCATTACAGTTTTCTGGTGGAAATATAACAAAAGAATCTGATACAGGACCTTCATCGTCATTTTCCAACTCCTCGACAATTACATTCAGCGTCAAATTTTAAATCCTAAAATAAAACAAAGTAGTCCATTTTACTACTGGCGTTTATAAACAACACAAGTTATATTTAGCTATAAATTCTGTCTAAAGGCTCTAAAAATATATAATTTAATATTTTTTGTGGCGTCTAAGGAACAAACATTACGATTTTTGTAAATTATTTCCAAAGAATATGGAATTTATTGTAAATACTTACTTTGATAAATTTTTCGTCGAAATCTGCTGCAATAACTTTTTAATAACACACAAAATGTATTTAATCAAGATGATTTACCGAATCATGGCGATTGACAAAGCGCTTGCCTATCAAGTAACACAATTAAAATAAAATAAAAGTACCCACATTTTTTTCAATATTTTTATATCTTATGCGTTGTTTTAAAACAACGGTAGTAACAAGTGGGTTAACTGAAGTTTATGCTCGGTTATGAATATTTAATATATTAAATGTTGTGTAGCGTGAAAACAGTGATAACATTAAATAATTGGCGCTAAAGGATAAGTAATCAACCTTTAATTACATGTAAAACTAAGTTTCATAGTGGAAATCAATTTTACGATACGTCGTTTTAGATGAAAATAAAAATGTTGTTTTGAATTACAGTACCAAGTTCTAGTGCAAATTACATAATATTAAGGTTTTGTTTACGGCACACATAAATAGAACAGGCTTTATGTATGTGTACTGGCTTGACGACACCCTGGATAGAGCGAAATGGAGGAATAAATATTTGGAAGGCAGACCTCACCATCATGTTGGAATAATAATTGCACAGAAGAGAAAGAGAGATACATAGAACATATTTTTATGAGAGTTTTTATTCAATATTCTTAAATAATGCAGATCGTCTTCAAAAGATGATAATAGCATAATATGGAAATCAGATAGATCACTTAGTAAGCTCATAAAATTTGCAACTTTGGAAAGCAAATTTGAAACCACTCCCACGCATTGTCACATCAATATTGATTGAAATGGTCAAAAAGCGTATTCTAACACTAATTTACAAATGTAATTTTATCGAATGAAATTTATCGGTGCAAAATTTATCGCTTCCTCCTTTGGCTTGGCACTGGGTAGGGTCAGCAGCGTCGTCAAACAAGGTACCGTTGGCACCTGACCCGAATGGGCGGCACGTCCACCAAACAGACTGCCTAAGTGATCGGTACCGTTCACAAATATGTGCTCGTACGTGATCCTCTGCTGCGTAAGTGGGTACGGTCAGTCGGGTTGTGGGGTCATTAAGGGCTGAGTACTTCGACCTTTTTGGTTAAAAGGTAATGACGACAAAAGTGTTTTATTTGGTAACGACTTTGTTCGTTTACCGACATATTTAATTGTCGTTTAGTGCGGTCGAGATTAAAGCTGTGCCCGGAGGTTTCAAATGCCTTTGTTTTTAGATATGTTCCGTAACTCAAAAAACTTTGTGCTTAGTAGGTAGGTACTTATTGTATTATTATGCAGTCTCAAAATACGCGTGAAAAACTACCCTTATAAGTAGAAGAAGAGTCTAAGCTTTTTGAATGCGATGAAAACAAAATACAAGTCAATTCTTAATGGTGTTCCGACACAGCAGTTATATAACATTGTGTAATTCTATAACAATGTGTTACATTTTGATACAAAATGTAAGAGAAAAAGTTACAGAATGTTGCATAACATTTGTTATATAACTGCTGTGTGGGATTACTCTTAGAGGAGAGGTTACTCCCGTGATCGAGAATATTGAGATCAAGTTCGAATCGAGTATACGTCAACCCAACGCCCAACGGAGGCAGAATATGCAGATTTTATATTATATTTTACACCAATGTATACTACCATATTCTGGGAAATAAATGATTATGATTATGATATGATTAAACCATTTTCAATGTACCAAAATAACAGATTATTGACGTTCATTCGATCCTTATGTGAACTCAATCCTGTCAAAATTGCGTCGAGATTATGGGGACAGTTTTTAATTTCATAGTGAAATTATAGGCTCTGAACAACATAACACAATAATTTAAAACAAATAGGTTTGTTGCCGTTGTTTGTCGATGCGTCGTCGGCCAAAGTAATAGGTTTGTTCTTGTACGTTTAGTTCGTCGTTAACTAGTACTCCGTTAATGCAGTTAAAACTTGGCAAATAGACGACCGGAGCGTAAGGTGGTTGGGGCGACCATGATGATAATACAACTTGGACAACATCATACTTTATACCATGAATAGAGTAGAATAGAATAGAATTATTTATTTGCAGTAAATAGGGTAGGTATTTTACAATAATGTTGGTCGTCATTTGGTCAGTGCTTAAAACCTATTTAGCCATATGAGATAGCATGCAAATATTTTAAATAAACTTTTGACAATAGTCTGTTTATGTTGTATTTTAAATCGTAATTTTTAAAACAACCTATTGTAACGTGGGGTAATACACACATCAACTTTGTCTAGGGATACAAGTGCTATTTTCATACAAACGAGGTAACTTTGAAGCCTTGGTTTCCTGCCAGGTATGTACTGTGCTGTGATCTCCAGGGAGTGAATGAAGGAGATTTAGATCGCTATACCGATCTGACCAGCATTCTAAAAACGTAATGGACATGTTTAAAAGAACCGCGAAAATAGCATGAAAATGTATTGAAATCCTCAAACTGAGAACTCTGACCCATTAATCTTTTAGAATGCTGATCAGATCAGTTAGGTGTGTATAGCGATCTGAATCTACTCCATTCACTCCCTGGATGGCCATCATCAGATTACAGCACGGTACATCCCTGGCAGAATACCAAGGCTTCAAAGTTACCTCGTTTGTATGAAAATAGCACCTGTATCCCTAGATAAAGTTGATGTGTATATAACGAGTAACAGAATTAATGCCTAAACCAGAATATGGTAGATAGGGACCATCAAACTAAACAACTTTTACTTCAGGACCATCTCTTAAATCGCGAAAAACAATCAGCCGATTAATAAAGTTTGATATTTTCGTTAAGTATTAATTTTATTCGCGATTTTTGAATTGGTCCCGTTGTTCAGTTGAATGGTCCTACCTACCCATCCATCCATCTACTATTCGGCATTGCGGGTTGTTTTGTATCACCCTGTTTATAGTAGCAGTATTTTTAAATTGGTAAGCAAACATGGTAAGGTCAGTACATAGCATGGAGGACCGATGTTGATAATTATGAAGCAAGGTAACCCAATATATTACAGACCACTTTTTCTATAAAATAAAGTGGCTCGAAATATTAAAAAAAAAAGTCAAGTTAAGATAACCCTATACCGTCGTAAAAACAATGGCTATCACGGTAGTTGACGGCTGTTGATAACTCCCAGCCGAATACAGCCGAACTTGTCCGACGGTACCCGAGCCTGTCCGACGGCAGCCGAACCGGTCTGACGCGATAGTTGCACCAATAGGCGACGTCTCAACACTTGTCTTGTGTGACATGCATTTCGTATTTTGAAGAAATTTTTATACTAAGCCACTTCAACTCCACATTGTAATAGCAGTTACAATGTGGAGTTGAAGTGGAGTGACCCCATATCCAAAATCAGAATTTGATAAATCTAGGGTCTAAATCACAAATGTTTTAGTTAAAGTATACGTTATTGTTAACAGTCATCCTGACTGTAAGTTCATTTGCCACCCATGTATTGAAAAAAAGAACATTATTGTTGTAATATTTTATGACAAAAGAAGATTATGACATATTCCATCAAGGCGTTTCATTTCGCTATCGCTTGTACTCACAAATTGGAACACTCACGAGGGGTTTGGCCGTAACGCAACCAATAATAGTTGTGAACACAATCTTAGGCTTCGTCATCATAATGTGACACGGTTGCCAACGAGGCCAAACCAGTAGGGGGACGGACTGAGTCTGTATTGTGATTTGTGAACATTAGGGGGTGGTCCTGCCTTTCATGATTACATATTAAAATATACTAATCTTATAGCTTAGTTGTGATGTAAATCGGTATGTATCTGAGGACATACATTGAGAGCATGGTCAATGACTTTAAGGACTTTTTGGTTACAAACCAGAGAGTGGTTTATGAACGATAAACACACTTAAAATACAGTCTCGAAACAAATAAAGAATTATGTTTTAATTTTTGTCTATATAAACTCCTGAGCCAACAGCTAGCCACTCAATCAAGACCCCAATAAAAACTTCGTCAGTAAAATTACTAAGTACTTACAATCACAAGCACCACACGATGTCACATGCTCTAATACAAAAACCAACATGATGGGACATGTTTGTCCGCACGCGCACGCGTGGGTGACACGGGCGGGCGGCCAGCGCGGTTTAGCTAACAAACTACTTAGGGTGACGCGTGGGCGGGCGGTGGTTCGCGTCAATTTGATTGTCCTGTTACGAGTTCAACAGTAATACCATGTAATACTTGAATTCGACGAGATTGAAAATTTTGCAGCGATTTTAAGTTTTGTAAGTATAGGATACATTTGAAAATGTGTATTTATGTTATGCTCAAAGACTGAAATCGGTCTTTAATTCTTTAGTATAAGTTTGAAGATATTGATATCGGATACCATAAAAATAGATTGCTTCTCCAATTCACACGAATCGATTACTAACAATTTGATACAAAACTCCAAAGTATCACAGTTTGTTCTGTCAGTTTCACATCCAGATGTGATCGAGAATCGCTTCGTCAGAAGTTCAACAATTGCTACGATTCGAACTCCCACCTGTTGTTTACCGTTGACCTGCCGGAGCAAACAAGGCCTTTATGGACACATCTAGCACCTGCTTTAGTCCACAATGTGGTCAGAGCTCCTATGATTGTTTTTTAAAAGCTTTAAAACTTAGTTTTTTTATTTACTCTGTGCTTTAAACATATATATAATTCCTTATAAGCTAGTAGCTTTTTCTGCGTCTTAATATTCCGCGTGGAAATTATATTCCCGTGGAAATTTCGAGAAAGAAGTGGCTATGTCCTTCTCCAAAATCAAATCTAATTATACATAATATGTAGATTTGATCTTCGAAAAGGCCAAAATTCATCGAAATTGTTTCAGCAGA
This sequence comes from Agriphila geniculea, assembly GCA_943789525.1. NCBI lineage: Eukaryota > Metazoa > Arthropoda > Insecta > Lepidoptera > Crambidae > Agriphila > Agriphila geniculea. Next base: position 7,226,877 of record OX038879.1, on the reverse strand, counting down.
ATTTTCTTTCTTTCCTTTCAAAATAAAATGCATGATATTTCAGAGAGAGAGAGACTGAAATATTATAGTATGTGTCAGTCAATTTATCAACAATCAAAAGCTGATATTAAGGCATTATAAGTGAGTTCTGTTATTTAACCCGTTTCTATCCCGGGTGGGTACTATCGGTACACAAACATGAATGTTTATGTTGACTGAATAAACAGCCGCGTTGGCGTAACGATGCGTTTGTTGCTTACCAAGGATGGGACGGAATGACTTTACGAGTTTTAGTTTCGGGGACAAACACAAATAGGGCTTTAAAAACATTCATACGACGATTACGAACAATGATTAAAATAATTAGGAATTATGATCATAAGCTGTTAAATTAAGAATTTTAACGTTTTGATTAGCGGACGCCAAACAATGTGTTATTTATTTATTCTTAGGGTACACCAACAGCGATATACATTAGATTTACATAATATCAGTTTTAAGAATTTTAGTACAAACGTGCTCGCCAATTTCAGGTATACACAGCATTTATCATAATAGGCATTTTACATGAAAATTGATATAGTATTTCTAGAAAAACGTTTTTCACAACTTCTTTGATATTTTTATAAAGGAACTAAAACTACGAATGACCACATAAAAGACGCATAGTAACAGTTCAAAATAAGGTTTTTCAAACATAAATCAGTATATCGATTGGGAAACACAGAACAATAATGAAGGTCAACGTAACCGCATTCATTCAAATAAAGACATACACAATACAGAGTTGGTGCAGCAACATAAATATTGACACGAACGCAACACCTGCTTACGGCAACCAGTTAACAAGTCGGAAAGGAAATTCCTCACGGATTTGTCGGGAACACTCAGCAGAAGTGTTCTCGACGCGGGCCTCGAAACTCGACGACGTTGGTTTAAAAAACTTTTCGAGCTAATGTTTGCGTCGAAAATATTGGTTCAAACATTTCGTAGGTGACCTCTTTGACCCGAGTGACAGTCGCCGGGCCGGTTTAGGGTTGTTAATTGATCATAGATTGACTTCGAAGATACATGCACACGCCGTCAGCTCTTTCCCAACCAGTTTTTGTCTCGTTATTTTTTTATTGAACAGTAGCTGTAGTTTCGTTGAATATTTATCGCTTTTGAAATTAATAACACACGGAGAGGTGATTAATTAAAGTTACAATAATACATCTGCATCTGAATGAATGCATTTTGAGAGAATGTGTGACGAAATATAACACGCTAATTAATTTGTTTAAACACATATACACTTTATTTACCTGCTAGTTTCTTGAAAAGCTTTATGTCTAGAGTCCATACGTAGAGAATAATAAAACTGTACATACGAAAGTCATACAAAAGAAGAGTCGACGCACGTTTAAATTCCAGTCAGGCAGTGTGTTTTCTACGGCCGGCTCTGAATCCGCAATTAACCTGCATTAGCATCGAACCCGCGACCCTGACTGTCACCCGACCCGGCAACGGGTTAAGAGATAGACTTTTGTGTGAAGGGTTAAGTTTGGATGTCATCGTATGTTAAATTATTGTATAGATATGTGATTACTATAGTGGGGAAGCTCAGTTTTCTTTACAGAAAGAGCAGGCACCGTAGAACTGAATAGTCGTTATGTCTGCAAAAAGACCTCACTATATTATAGTACAGGCATATATCTTGAAATTTTTCCAACGGAGTGAAGATAAGTTCGCGCATGTGGACTTACGAGCGACAAATAGCGCGCACCCCTCTCCCGCCGCCCGCGTACCTCACCGTTACGCCTGAAATACGCGTTCCGCGCAATCCCCACTCGATTTCAAGATATTTGCCTCTTAGATTAGTAGTTCATATTAAAATTTTCAAGTTCAACGGCATTTTGTGAACCATTTTGGCAACATGACTTTTCCGAATTAAAAAAGCCTGCTGAATTCGGTTCTGAATGTTGCCAAGCCCAATTTTGGCTCTTTTTCCCAAAATAAAGATGGCGGCCAAAATGGAGACTTATACTATCTTATTAGAACTCGATTCTGGTCGTGAGAGGTATCCTGGCCCTGGCATAGGTTTTGGGGTTTGCTGAACTCAATTTTGATAACCGGAAGTCCTTCCGGGTACCGGAAGTATGAGATGTGGCTGAAGGAGAGAAAATTCCGCCACGTGACTCAAAATATTTTTTTTTTTAACACAGTTATTTGACAAAAATGTTTAATGAGTTTATCTAAATATATTGTATAACTCAAAGGTGACTGACCAATAAGACTGAAGTTGTTATAAACCGTCTCTTAGATTATCCAATCAGCATTCAAGTTCACGATTTTCCTAAACATACTAGGATTTTTACAAAGATCCTAAAAATGACTCGGACGAATGTGAAAATTCATCTTAGATTTCAATTATCCGGTTCTTTACAATCGTCCTAGGATTTTTGTAAAGATCCGGTTTATACGATTATCCTACGACATATACAAGAATTTCTCTTTTGAACAAATGTGTAACCGTTTAGCTTTATTGTAAAGCTGGTAATCCGTGCTGGTATTATGATACCTAAGGTTTTTTACTGGATTAGGGCTTCATTAGGTACCTGTTTCTTTTATATTCATCCATATGAGCGCGGCCTCTGGCGTCCGAACAGCAATATAAAATCTACTGTCTCATTTTTTGGGCTTTGATGGGTTAAATATACAGAACAGGTATATTAAATGCCTCAACAACATTTTCCTCAACAGTTTCCTTAAAACTTTATCACACTCTTCAATATTCCTTCTCTTCTATGAATATAAGAAGAAGAATTTCTTCTCCACTACTAGCGTTGTTTAAATTTTTACTGTGAATAAACGAGTTAAAATCAAATTAATTAATTGTTAATTTCATTAAAGGTGATAACATGTCAGGATGTTTTGATTATTTTATATGTTTGGGGTTGGCAACGCAAAACTAATTGTAGATGTCGCTGCGTACGCTTGTTCCTAAGACAGTAGACGTTCAAAATGTATGGGAAAATAGGTATTTATTTTGTGGTATTTTGTAAACAATAAAGACCCATTGACCCAAAATTGATATAAAAGACTATTCTACAATGCAAATGCCGGAATTTAAAGCCAAATTAAGACATTTTTATTCTTACAGAATTTATAATTTTTTTCTATATCCAGATTTTTCGGAAACATGTAAGTGCCAACATTTTTAAAGCCTATTACACAAAATTGAATCATTTTAAAGCTAAAAACGATTTTGTTAAGTAAAAGTCCTTTGTTTTCATAGTTCTCGTGGAACAAGCGTACGCAGCGCCATTTTGACAGTTGCCTTCCCCATTGCTGTCTAATGGCATCCTTCTCAAATAAGGTTTTAATTGTATTTCTTGAAGGACATCAAAACATGAGCATCGACATGTTTTCAATGGCGAAGACATCTCGGAAACTCGATTTTATCGATTAACATAAAAATAAAACGGTTATCGCATCGAGCGCACGGCATAGCTCGGAAATGTCAGAGGTGGCCAACCTTCGGCCCGCGGTGAATCAACATTAGCATCAGCGACCGTCCCACGACCTCCCCGACCCTGATCCTGACCTTCACCTTGACTCCAAGAATCAAAATGGCGACGAAATTTTTACTTATTTCGAACGGGTTTTTACTTTAAAAGCTCACTGTTTGTTGTCTGCAATTAAGATGGTTTAAATATTTGAGGGCGTATTTTTATTGGGAAACTTCGATTACATAAGTTGGCTGCTAAGTGGTGGTCGATGATTTACATTAAGAAAACTGTGTTTTAATCCCTCAGATCACTCACGGGATCGGGGTATCTCTGAGAAATTTCTAAAGCCAGGAATTAATTTATGCTCTGATGAAAATGAATAAAACAAGATGCTCAAACGCTACTTTACTTTGAGGGGCTCACAAACATCATGGTGTCTTTGTCATATCGTTGACATTTAATGCGACAGGACGACATTTGAGAGCCTCTCAAAGTTAATTAGCGTTTGAGTATTCGGCCATAAGAGATGTAGCCTCAATAAAATTATTTTTATATAAAAATAAAAATGCATTAAGCCTCGGTAAAAAGAAAAAAATGAAGATAATCGTATAAATCTACGAAAAATAAATATATGGCTAATCTAATTAAAAGAAATAAATATTTTAAAAAATATTTAAAAAAGACACGACTGCCAATAACGAACTAAAAAGTAAAAATTAAAACATATAATTTATTTATTTCGTACTTTTTAGTGGCAAATAATATTGTTTTGGAATGTGCCCATCAAGGCCTTTAATTTGATACCCATCATTACTAATATTATAAATGCGAAAGTCCGTTTGTTTGTTTATTTGTTTGTTACGCCTTCACGTCTTAACTACTGAACCGATCATCATGAAATTTTGCATACACGTTCTCAGGGATACAGAAAAGGACATAGGCTACCTTTCATCCAGAAAAAACATATAGTTCCCGTGGGATGGCAAAAAAAAACATTTCACGCAGACGAAGTCGCGGGCGGCTGCTAGTAATGTAATAATTAAAGATTTTTTTTTTACTTTTCAATGGCGTCTTGCAACCGCTATATTATTATTATTTTTTAAAATCTAAAGATGGCAAATCTATTCAAATACTCTAAGTTTGTAAATATATTTATGTTATGTTATGAGACCTATGTTTAAGTTCATGAAAGCGTTGTATTTCAATTTCAGAAATGATACTTAAATCTGAAATAAATTATGAAAGATTTATGATTATATTAAACATTGTTGAACAACTCAGTGAATGAATCAATCATGAATTTATAGTTGTAACATTGGTAATTTAATGTCATGTAAGATATGTACATAATTTTTACTTCAATTTCACTAGGTTTTCTAATAGAATAGTGACCAATAAAAAAATAAGTGTTTAAGTAGTTATTAAGAAAAATTCCTAAAATCTTTGAGACGTAACTAAATGGCGTTAAAGAATATTTTATGGCACAGCGTCGGCTTCAAAATTTTATTACAGTATTATTGTCACATACAAAACAGTTTTTTCTCATCCTCTAACATTTCAATTTCCAGTGAAGTCTACACTGTTCGTTGTGGCCTTCGTGTACTTAAATTTACAATCTTGCACTTTTACAATACTAATACTCAGCCTATACAATAACGCCGTGACCGTTTGCCCGTATTGTCGCGATTTCCTGGCTATTAAAAAAAACTTTTTCGACAAAGCAGGTCGCGTACCTGCATTTTTTTGGAATGGTCAGGTATGAAGGCCTTTCTCAGAAATGATGGATGCAGTAAAATGCGTTTTTGCGAAAGGTTTGTTACCCCTGTAATTTGGGGTGGAGTGTAGAGGCCTGTATGTCAAAGGTATAAGGTTGGTGTTCGAATGATTGATGGTTTGGGAACAGTATTTGTCTTAATTGTATTTGTTTGGAGCTCAGTACCTTGTCACGTTACGTTGCACAGGGGTACGAAATGGGCAAAATTACGGTAGAAATGAGTTTTTTTTTAATTCTTTCGTGGGTGGGAAATTGTGTGTAGTTGGGCTTTGGAGATTTATTCAGTTGTAAATTATTTTGCTTTGTGCCTTCAATTACTGTGTTAACTGAATACTTTAACCATATTTGCTATTTGTTAATACATATAACATAATTTTAGTCTTATCTGTTTATTACAGCCATGGCCAATTTCGTAAGATCCATTTTAAATCTTGAAAGAATGCAAAACGTATTGAATTGTTATTCAATAAACATTACATGTCTATAGAAACTCGATTGTTTCATTGATTGAAATATTGATCTAGTTAAAGAGTAAAAGTAAATTATTTAATGTACTACGTCCCTTATAGTAAAAAATAAAATATATTTATTATAAAAAATATAAGTATAGCAATATTTTTATGTATTTAGTTTCAGTTAGAAGCGTATAATATTTTCATTATACATACTTATAAATACTTATGAGTTTTTAAATCACTTAGTTTGCCGTTGCCACCCCATTAGCGTCCCTAAACTGCAATTATAAATTAAATAATAACACTAAGCTCGATTCGAAATTACTAACATCAAAATTGCAAGCTAATCCTTCGACCGAGCGCATTTTGGAAAAGGTTTCGAGAACTTTTCGGTGAAATCTGTGTGATGGAAGCCGACGGCCTTTTTTTCAAATCATTTCTTCGTTTATAATATTTGTATGGGATTTGTCCTTTTACCTGAGTTAAGAAAGTCAAGCAAAGACGCCTGCAATTTAAATAGCCACGTCCGAGCAATAAAAAAAGGATTGAGGAACGAGATACCTACATAGACATAGACCCTTGGAATAATAAATATGTATTCTTTAGAGCTTCACTTTGTCGTTTATGTAAATAATTATAACAATACATAGTTTCGAGACTGTTAACATTAATTTAAGAATTTATCGCTCATATAGATTAAAATTGTATCTGTGATTTGCTTGCTGGCTGTCACCAACTGACGCGTGAAAGTAATGTCAAAAAAGTTTTGCCGCCTTTTGCTGTAACTAAATGACGCGTATAATTATTTTACTGTTATTGCTGACTTTATAAAATGAAAGATCTACAATGCAATTATAATTATTCTACATAATCTATTTTTTACAGGAGTTTTCCATGTAGTTTTAGTGCCGCTGTTGCATACTTTTGGGCAGCGGCGCGAACATTATTCGATGTAGCATATCAGATAATGTGTGTTTTGGTGATTAAAGACAAATAAATGTATGGTACCATAACAAACTTAAGTAAAGATATAAATAATAAGACATGTAGGTAGATCATAACTACATCTATTGGGAAAACGGTTCAAATCTGAGATTTTCCTTATTAATATTTACTTATTTAAAAAACTTAACTCCATTACTGTAATTTTAAGTTCTATCAACCTTAATTACCGACATATTTAAATATTACCAAAAGAATTTATTACTTCCGAAATAATTTTATAGTTTCCTATTCAGTGCGCAAGGATAACATTTTAATTATACAAGGAAGTAAAAATGTATAAAAAACTAAAATGTTGAATGTAATTTTTGGTAGGTGTCTATTTTAGTATAAATAGTAATAAATTAATTAAATATGTATAATTATAGCGGGTAATTTCATTAGCCGTCGGTAGGACGCCATCAGTCAGTACACGTGAACAAAAGACATCAACGCACGGTACCCTTAGCACGCACAGCTGTCGAAAAAATACCGCGCGTAAAAATATTCGACAGAGTAATTTTGTACGGGAAATTTGTACAGCGCCATCTACCGCCAAAAAACGAAATGAAATTTTTCATAGATAATTACTCTATCGAGTACTTTTACGCGCGTTTTTTTTCTCGATAGATGTTCGTGCTAGGGGTGTAGCACCGTATTTTCACCTCTATATCTATATGTTTATAATGTTCAGAGAATTTAAAGTTGATCAGTAAAATAATACCCATAGCGATTGTTAAATACATTTAATATTGTGTATTGTGTATAATAAACATTTGCGTTTATGTAGAGATATTATTATTGATAAGCTCCATAATATTATTGTTATTGAAGTTAGTATTTTGTTACAACTACATTTTTAAATAATTAAACAATCATTAAAATGTATACGTTCTGTTTGTTACTCAAGCATTACTTGTGAAAATAAAATATAACGTCTAAAAAGCTGTCGGCAATTACCAGGGCCTTATTTAATAAAGTGACAACTTATCAATTGTCATGACAATTTGGTTTACATTGCGGTGTAGCTATGAGTATAATACGATAATATATTTAATACAATATATCGTTTTATTTATTACTGTCTGTTAAAATAATGTTTTTATTCTTTTATCTGTTTTCTGTACTTACGGTCGTCTAATTCTTCTTCGTAATCTGAGAAACACCTTTCTTCTTTTAGAGACTGGTTGTCTGGCTGCTGGTAAAACCTCTCTGACTTAATATACATTTTGAGGTACATCACATCAGATATTTGTTCCTTCAACACTATCAAATCACTACAATACAACACTAAAATAGTTTGATCGCAACACTGTTTTGTTTTTCTGTTTATGTAACAACTTGTTATAGCCACAATAGTAAAATACTACAAAAACAAATGAATGCGTGTTCAATTGTCAAATTTCTTCAGTGGTTTCTGACTCAGTTGTCATTCATTGAGACAACGAACACGACGAACCGTTTTCGAACGACACCCGTGCCAAAAGGTTGCGCGTACGCAGGTCGGCACCTGTTCGGCGCGCGTCTCACCCGAAGTGCTCTCGCGCACTGCCCCGACCCGCGCTCGGACCTTTGACAAAAAAAACACAGGTAGTGCTCGGCTCGCACCGTTCCTTTTTCGGCTCTCGGTAGAATTTCCCTGTGGCATTTCGCCTTTTTGCATTTTGTTATTGTTTCTAGTTACACTACTTTGTTTTGTATCTCCGTGAAATGGTTTCACAACCATTGAAGTCATTTATTGGAACACAGTGGGGGTGTTAGTTAATGTGTGAGAATAGCTGTTAGCTGTAAAAATCAAAATGTATGACATATTATGTAAATTCACAAAATGTATTTTCATTGTAAAAAAATATATTCTTAAAATGTCGATTGAAATGTATAGTTTTATTTCTAACACATAATTTACGAGAAATGCCTCTAAATCTAAACTCACGAAACGGCTAAACGGCTAAACGGATTTGGATGAAATTTGGTTGGTGACAGATTACTTAATATATAGGCTACTTTTTATCCTGGTCAAAAATTGCCTAGGGTTCAGCCCACGCAGACAAAGTCACGTGCAGCCGCTTGTTAAAGCTATTTCCTCTACCAAAAGTGTGATATTTTAACAGCTCGGTATATTATTTAATGCAAATATCATATTCACATAATCATAAAAGTCAAATGAAAAAATCAATAAAACAATTTCTTATAAAACGTCCAGTATATTTTACTATGCCATTAAACATAGCCGAGATTAAAGAATTTGATGTCAATATTTTATCAATTTTATATTGCAACAACTTAAGATTGCTTAAATTTGCTAAGTATAAATATGTATGAGAATAAACATAAATACACTGAAACTGACTATACTGTTATAATGACGTGTTCATAATTTGTTTTTCTCTGTACTAACTGCTTGATTTAAGAGGCCGTACAACGCTGGAGGAAATTTTCGAACTAAAAATTATCAAAATTAATAAAAATAATAAAATAAAATGTTTTTTTTGACATAAATCATACACTAATAACATTGTTAACAACATTATATAGTTTTTAATGAATATACTAATATTATAAATGCGAAAGTAATTCTGTCTGTCTGTCTTTTACGCTTTTACGCCTAAATTACTAAACCATTTTTTATAAAATTTTGTTCAGAGATAGAGTAGAGTTTGAGAAAGGACATACCCCTTTATCGTGAAATGAGGGTTGAAGGGGTTGAAATTGGGGATGAAAGTTTGTATGAAAATCCCTTGGTTTTGAAGCTAGGATTTTCAAACTTTGTGTTTAGGCTGACGATTAAAAAAGTGAGAGGAGGCATAGAGAATTAGCTAAGGTTTTCTTTATTATAGTTTCAAGATTATACGTTTATTATTGGTTGGCACATTAGTGAAAAACTAGAAATTGGAGGTCATTTTACGATTGTTTTGTTATGTTAAGTTTATCTTTATTTTATATTTTGCTTAGCGTTATTTTGTTTACTGATTTAGATATAGGCAGGAATATGTTATTTTTTATTGATGTTACATTAATCATAACATTAATATGTGGCTGTGACATTATCGTTCCAAGCCACATTTACCAAATGATTCAATGTGAATTATTTATTAAAATTATAACAAGATAACACAATTAGGTTAGCATTTTATTCAAATATAGTTTATAAATTATGTATTATAATGTCTTTTTGGCTGCCGTATTACGGAACGATAATAATATTATCTAGCGAACAATGTCTGTTTAGGTAAAATCTCGAACGATGCGCCCACGTTTACATTCTATGGCTTGTTTGTGGTAATGGAAATGTCTTTGAGAAGTTATAGCGGCCTCGTGGTTGCCTGGTGCTTTTCAAGATTTAAACTTAATAAATTGGGGTTCGGATATCACCCTTGTTTATAATATTATCACCTACTCATAATATTATATAGGCATAATATTATAAATTATATAGTGCTATTAACGTAGCACCCTAGCAAAAACTTTCAGGGCAAAGTCGAGTCATGATTCTGAATCGATCTGATGTGGAATTTTCCGACGCAAAAATTATGAAAAATTGAGTGTTTTATTTTTATCTTTCTATTACACAGATGCTGTCTTAGTTGTATAGAACCTAAATTTACAGAAAAATAATAAAAATATCAAAATTTTATAAAGTAGAACTGTTTACCCACGATATTATCAAGTTGTTACGCGTACATTGCTTCTCAACGAAAAATCAAAATCACAACTATGCATTTGCGGCAAGACCACTTAGTGGTTCCATAGAGAAAGTTGCTTATTTCTAAGGGTAGAATTATCCCTTAAAGTTTACGCTAGGGTGCTACTAACACCCTGTATGTACTATGATTAAACTATGTAATGTTTTCTAGTTATCTTACCTGCATCCCCTTTTCCTTCCCATAACATTTTGAATTTACCAATTTTTAGGGTTCTGTACCCAAAGGGTAAAAACGGGACCCTATTACTAAGACTCCGCTGTCCGTCCGTCTGTCTGTCTGTCTGTCTGTCTGTCACCAGGCTGTAACTCATGAACCATGATAGCTAGAAAGTTGAAATTTTTACAAATTATGTATTTCTGTTGCCGCTATAACAACAAATACTAAAAACAGAATAAAATTAATATTTAAGAGGGGCTCCCATACAATAAACGTGATTTTTTTGCCGTTTTTTGCTCGATATTAATAACGACAACAGGTAGACAGTTAAAATTTTCACAGATGATGTATTGTTGTTGCTGCTATAACAACAAAAAATAAAAACAGAATAAAATTAATATTTAAGGGGGGGCTTCCATACAACAAACGTATTTTTTTTGCTGGTTTTGGTACGGAACCCTTCGTGCGCGAGTCCGACTCGTACTTGGCCGGTTTTTTTATCAACAGGGTGTTATAAAACAAGCCATAATGCCCAATATGCTAAATAGGGACCACCAAACCGATCAATTTTTACTATGGGACCGACTCTGAAATCGCGAAATGAAAACAGCTGTTTCATACGTTTTGATATTTTCGTTATTAATTTTTGTATAAAACAGAAATTTTTTATTGCGTATTCAGGGTTGGTACGTAGTAAAAGTTGTTCATTTTGGTAATCCCTATCTACCTTATTAGGCATTGCGGGTGTATTGTAACACTCTGTATATTTTCGTGACTTTTGACGTGATCTCCCTCCCACCCATCAATTAGGGTGAAGGCGAAAAACGGTGTTCCAACCATCCCACGGGCGAAACATTCGTAGGATAATCATATCCTTTTTTATTAGGGTTCCGTACCCAAAGGGTAAAAACGGGATTACTAAGCCTCCGCTGTCCGTCTGTCTGTCTGTCTGTCTGTCACCAGGCTGTATCTCATGAACCGTGATAGCTAGACAGCCGAAATTTTCACAGATGATGTATTTCTGTAGCCGCTACAACAACAAATACTAAAAACAGAATGAAATAAATATTTAAGGGGGGTCCCATACAACAAACGTGTTTTTTTGCCGTTTTTTGCTTGATATTAATAACGACAACAGGTAGACAGTTGAAATTTTCACTGTGATATATTTCTGATGCCACTATAACAATAAATACTAAAATCAGAGTAAAATAAATATTTAAGAGGGGCTCCCAGCATACACCAAACGTGATTTTTTGCCGTTTTTTGTTACGGAACCTTTCGTGCGCGAGTCCGACTCGCACTTGGCTGGTTTTTTTTATAAGTATTCGGGTCCCCGAAAGCGGGTAAATGGCCCTGTAATCACACTATTACGCACTAGCTTCGCGGAAGTAAAATGCGTGTACGCACTTTATAAGGATCTAAGCACATGTATGCATTGTTCGATCGGCATTAAACCCGCTTAGTATTTACCTAATGTCTCCCATTCAAAACTAATAGAAACGTTAACTATTCTACATCTACTCCTCGAATGGCGATATGTTACATACTTATTCCCTTATCGGCATGTGTGGAATTGTTTAAGGCTTTACTTTTGGTTATAGTAACCGCAGTGCTAAAGAAGCTATATTATGCTAAGCATAAAGTTTGTAAGCATCGAAAATTTGTAGTAGAAAGCAAAATAGATCTAATCTACACTTCTAAGGCTTCCGAGAAAATAAAACACTTTTTACGGATTACAGCGCGTATATTGGTTAATTCAGATGTTATTTTAAAATTATTTAGTTTTGATTTATTGGTGATTTGGGTTTGGCTGCGTTCAAACGATAACACACGACCCGACCTCAACCCGAACTCAACTCAAACTCACCTCAACCGCAGCTCACCTTGAAATACATCGCTTACAATTTTGAGTCTTATGAAACATTAATAAGCTCTTGTGTAATGTTCAAGTGAGTTTGAGGTGAGTTCGGGTTGAGTTTGAGTTGAGTTCGGGTTGTGTTCGGGTTGAGTTTGAGTTGAGTTCGGGTTGAGGGCGAGGCGTGTGCAGTTGCATCGACAAATTATAACGGAGCTTATTAATGTGTTATAAAACTCAAAATTGTAAGTGCTCTATTTTAAGGAGGGGGCTCCGGTTGAGTTGAGTTCGGGTTGAGGGCGAGTCATGCGTTATCGTTTGAACGCAGCCTTTCCCGACGTTTCGATACCTTTCCAGGGGCCGTGGTCACGGGACCGACTAAAGCAAAAAGGCTGCTCATATTTTTACCTAGATCAAATCTAATACGAATAAATAATAAATTTAAGATGTTTTGCATTTCACAATGCTATTTTTATATTATGATAAATAAATACTAGAAAAAATTTACTAAAAATTAAATAGCTATTTTGTTTTCACCGATTGTCAAACATCTGCAACAATGTACACTACTTGTACTATTATGTATTCTGTGTTAAAGTTTCATTCAAATATCGAGGGTATTTCTTCACATTGTTGAAATAACGCTGGCTTGTAGCGAAAAAGTAAAAAAAAAGAAAATATCGTCAATCCCATCCACCCTACTAGGAACAAATAGAATATAATATTTATCTATTGAAAAAAAAGGTTTAACGTCAGTGCACGATTTCGGAAGATCAAATAAGTTAATTAACTAGAGAGTTAATGAGATACCGCATCATTGGTGGGCCGATGGAGCGATAAAATGTAACCCATGGAAGTATTCATTCTGTCCAGACACGTTCCAAATAGCGTACTCACTATGGACACTGTTTTATAAACCACCCACCTACTATGATCACTCCTGGCCTGGCAAATAGTGACAAAAATAATTACCGGTAAACTGGGGTAGTTAGCAACTTGCGTGGTGAATAACAACAGCGACAGTTTCGATAGAAAAAATAAATAAAATCAAAATGACCCTATTAGTTTTATAGGAAAAGGTTATATCAGGTCATTTTGAACTTACCATCCAAATTTTAAGGATGTGTCCAGTCCATGAAACTAAACAACTTTCTCTAAGAAACATGTGTCGAATTTTGCCATGAAATTTTGGTCATCCCATACTAAATTGATCACGTGATCTCTTTGATTTGTATGGAAAGTCGATTTTTATTTTACAAATTTGGCCATGTGTTCCTTAGAGAAAGTTGTTCAGTTTCATGGACTGAACACATCCTCCAAATTTGGATGGTGAATGACCCAAAATGAATGAATTTTTGTAACGAAAATGTCGCTGTTGTTATTCACCACGTAAGTTGCTAATCACGCCAGTTTACGGTACATTATTTAAGTCAAAGTCAAAATCAAAGTCAAAAATAGCTTTATTCAAATAAACTTAATTATTAAGTACTTTTGAATCGTCCATAGGTATTTTCCTACCACCCGTTCAAGACTTTTTTAACTGACAAAAAGAAAGCCGCAAGAAACTTTAGTTCTATAATAATAACGGGTGTAACAAGACCCTCGACGAAGCCGAAGTCCACGCATTCCGCCCATCATCAGGATAATTTTTGTTTTTCAGAATATACCTGGGAAACCAATAGCTACGAAGTTATTGAAGGTCAAAGACAATTTTTTTTCAAATTTTTTATGAAATTTTATTTTATTCGTTATTTTCTAATTTTTGTCCAAAGAAACAGTATCAAAATCTTAAGTATTTCGTAACAAACAATGGATCCAAATCGTCATTTCTCAATGTATCTCATGAGCACGCACATAAACGCTGCCTTTCAACTCAGCCGCACGCAGCTGTGTAGCGTACAACACACCGCGTCTGCGAGTGTATGCTACACACTGTGTAGCATACACTCGCAGGCGCGGTCTGTTGTACGCGTTACATTACGTGGTAATGTATGCACTGTTTTTTTACACCAAAAATTAAAATCGTATCCCAGCAATAATTTTGAACAGAAATGGTCCTGATGATGGGCACATTATGTAGATCTCGGCTTCGTTGAAAGTGTTGTTACACCCGGTATATGTTGCAAGAAGTTTACTTCACATTTTAAATGTTGTTCGTCGTAAAGAAGATTTAGATAGTAGAAATAATAATAATAATAATAATAATAATAATAATAATAATAATAATAATAATAATAATAACCCCCCCAAGGGACCACCTTGACGTGGTGGGGGGGCTTACGGGCACAGAACTCAATTAGTCCGCCCACCTGGACACCCTTAGATAGAGGTACTGGAATTGATCAATAACATCTTGATAACTCCCAAACTAAGAGTCCCAACCCTCTTCAAATAGTATGGAACGTCGTAATGAAAGGTATTGTTTGCGGTCGCTACCCGGGGGCCGCCGGGGCCAACCTGGTGCCAGTGCTGGGTCTGGCAGCATGCGAACCATTGGCGGTGGGGGACTGAACAGGCGGGTTCCCCCCGAAAAATCGACTACAGCCGAAAGTCATACACAACCTGGAGCCAGTGCTGGGTCAAGCAATATGCGAACCATTGGCGGTGGGGGACTGAACAGGCGGGTTCCCCCCGAGAAATCAACTACAGCCGAAAATTCTCAATCAACACAAATAGTACCAACACAAACACCAAGTCCAAGTCTTAGTCCGCTTCCGTCCGTTGCTTCAACAGGATCATTCAGATTAAGACTTTCGTCATCTAGTAGCATAATGCTGGAGGATGTTGCACAAGAGACTTCTGTTCTCACTGATATTGTGCCCACCACCAGTAGATCAAGAATGCGTAAAAGATGGAGTAAAGAAATGAACGAATTTATACTACGCACTTATTTGCAAATCACTCTACTAGGGACAAACACAAAATCATACCTACCTCGTTTATACAATAAATTCATTGAAAAATTCCCAGAAATGAATAGTGTCACCAGACAAAGAATAGGAGACCAACGAAGAGCAATAGTAAATAATATACTCTTACCTCAAGAAATAATAGATAAAATATATACTGAAGTTAAAAATGATTTGGAAACCCCCAACAATAATACCAACAATAACACATTCCAAGCACAGGATTGTACCTCTAGTTCATCACAGATGCCAAGAGCTTTGTCATTAGGGACACGCATGAAATGGTCGGACGAACATAACGAAACCATAATGAAAATATATTACAGAATCACTCAGTTAGAAGCAAACACGACAGCATATAGGCAACCGTTGCACCAGGGATTCATCGCCGCTTTCCCAAACCTGTCACACATTTCGGAACAGAGAATAGCAGACCAAAGAAGGCTTATTGCAGCAAATAACTATATATCTAAAGACAGACTATCCAAAATTAAGGAAGAAATCGCACAGGAACTTAGCGATACTCCTGAAATTTCTGATATTCTGGAACCTACACACTCAATAGATGAAATAAACGACACTGACACAATAAACAATACTAACAACTATAATGAGTTATTAAACAACACACACAACATTGAGATCTCTCCAACTCAACAATCGAATAATACTTATACACCTGTTAGACAACACTCAAATAATGAAAACGAAAATATTATAAAACATAAGCTACAACAAGAATTCGATGATGCAATTGCACAATATGAAGAAATTGAACCAGAGTTGCGACCAAGGTTACCTAAAATTAGAGAAAGTAAAAAACTATATTATTTAATACATATATTTAACAATGATATATTACATAAATACTTTAACACAGACTCAGATTTAAAACATTTACATTTGCTTATATACTGCAGTGCATTAGTAATTAGCAACAATGTAGGCTATAAAATATGTACATCAACAATACGGCATGCTCCAAAAAAATCACGTAAGCCTCTATGGCAGGTTCGCTTGGAACTAGATATTAATAATCTTAGACGTGACATTGGAAGGTTAACGCAGTATATTAATAATAATAAGTCGTATAAAGTAGTCAAAAACGCAAACATAATTCTAAATAAAAATATAAAGCATTCATCTCATGAAAATAATAACTCTAATCCTACTGAAGTTTTAGACACACTGAAGCAAAAACTTGCACTGAAAAGTCATCGACTAGCAAGATATCTGAAATCGGTAAAAAGAAAAGAAGATAATAAGCTATTCGTGACCAATGAAAAAAGTTTTTATAGGACATTAGCTGAAAAACAAAGTTCAAGTGACAATAACGAGTTACCAGATGAGGAAGATCTCAGAAACTACTGGGCCAATCTTTGGGAAAAAGAGGATAGTCACAAAGAAGATTCAGAATGGATTAAGGAAGAGGAACTCAAGTGGAACAACATAGAAGAAATGGAATTCGGAGATATTACGCGAGAAGACATAGAATTGGTTACAAAAAAGTTAAAGAACTGGAAAGCACCCGGCGTAGATGGAATCCATAACTTCTGGTATAAAAAAATTACGGCTGTTCATGACAGCTTAGCTAAAGTTTTCTCTAAATTAATAAAGGGTGAGCAGGAGATACCAAACTTTGTGACAAAAGGCAAAACGTTTATGATACCAAAAAGCTCAAATTCTAAAGACCCGTCTCAATATCGACCAATAACTTGTCTTCCTACAATATATAAAATTATAACATCGTGTATAACTATGAGGATAAATAAACATCTACAATCAAACAATATATTAGCCGAAGAACAAAAAGGATGCCGTCAAAGCCACAAAGGATGCAAAGAGCAATTAATAATTGATTCTACTATATTGAAACAAGCAAACAAACTTAAAAGAAATATACATTTAACATATATTGATTATAAGAAGGCATTTGATAGCGTTCCACATTCCTGGTTAGTTAGAGTCTTGCAAATTTACAAAATAAATCCTTCAATAATTACCTTTTTAGAGAACACAATGGAGAAATGGAAAACTACACTTCATCTTTATTCAGGAACTAATGAGATAGTAACAAATGAAATAAATATAAAAAATGGCATATTTCAAGGAGATTCTTTAAGTCCTTTGTGGTTTTGTCTGGCCTTGAACCCTCTCTCTAGAATACTTAATCAGTCATGTAAGGGATACAAATTATCCAGACACAACAGAGTAAGTCATTTAATGTACATGGATGATATAAAATTGTTTGCCAGCACAAATAAGGATATGGAACAACTTGTTAATAAAACGGCGCAGTTTAGCAAAGATATACACATGACATTTGGGGTTGAAAAATGTAAAACATTACACATATGCAAAGGTAAGATAGTTGAAGGGAACTACAAAATAAACGAAAATATAAGTATACAGTCGATGGATAGTAATAACACATATAAATATCTAGGATTTAATCAGAACAAAAACATAAATCATACACAAATAAAAAAGGAGTTGAGAGCAGAATATATACGAAGAATTGAACTAATCTGTAGGAGACAACTTAATTCTAAAAATTTATTTAAGGCCATCAATACCTTCGCAATACCAATACTTACTTATTCATTTGGAGTCATAAAATGGAGTCTATCAGACATCAATAGTTTAGAAATAAAAACTAGGTCAATTTTATCCAAACACAATAAACTGCATCCTAAATCAGCTATTGAGCGAATAAATATAAAAAGAGACTATGGGGGTAGAGGAATGATAGACCTGAAAATACTATGGGAATCACAAATACAAAACCTGAGAAAGTTTTTCTACGAGAAAGCAAACAATAGTCCAACCCATGCAGCAACTATAGAATCAGATGACAATTTAACACCTCTTAACCTTCAGCAACACGATAAACATTTTAAATCAGTAAGCGACTCAACTAATGACAAACTTGAGAACTGGCGTAAAAAAACGCTTCATGGCAGACACTTACAAGACTTAGAACAGGCACACGTTGACCTTGAGGCAAGTAACAAATGGTTAAAGCTAGGGTACCTCTTCCCTGAAACAGAAGGTTTTTTAGTAGCGATTCAGGACCAGGTTATTAAAACGAAAAACTATTTAAAATATATAATTAAAGACCCAAATTCTGTAGATGACCGATGCCGAAAATGTCAGAGACAACCAGAAACGATTCAGCATATCTTAAATGCCTGTTGTAGGTTAACACAAAATGACTACACACACCGCCATAACCAGGTAGCCAACTATATTCACCAAAAATTAGCTATAAAACACAAACTTCTACGAGATGATATGATGCCGTACTACAATTACACACCCAAACCAGTGTTGGAGAGTCCCAACAGCAGGATGTACTTTGACCGAGCTATTCTTACTGACAAAACGATTCACTATAACAGACCAGATATCACATATATAGACAAAGTAAACAAGATAGCTTATTTAATAGACATTACAATACCTTCCACCCATAACCTTCTTAAATCCGTTTCAGAAAAATTACATAAATATACGGAACTTAAACAAGAGATATTAAGAATCTGGAATTTGCAAAAAGTGTACATCGTGCCTTTGGTGCTTTCCAGTACTGGTGTTATACCAAATAATTTACATTTTAACCTAAAATTATTAGATCTTCCGCCTAACTCATATATAACCATGCAAAAAGCAGCCATTTTAAATAGTTGTAGGATAGTCCGCAATTTTCTGCAAGAAGATACAAACATCAATTAACTAATTAGGGGGATCTGTCACTTGGTGCGCCCGTGCAGATCCTGTATGACCAGTTTTGAACTGAGAATTTATAAAACAAAATAACAAATAATAATAATAATAATAATAATAATAATAATAATAATAATAATAATAATAATTATAATAATAATAAACCCGCAGGGCAGCTTGTGGCGAGCTGTTGGTGAGTAGCGACACCACGGACCCGAGTGCGCCCGGGAGTCGATCCAGGCCCTCGTCCCCGCAGCAGGGGTGGACCCCAAGGGGGCCTGCGGACTCCCGCCCCTGGCTCGCCTTCAACGGCCGTCCAGGGTGGAGTCGTTAGAGCTATACGCTCGCAGGGTGGAAGTGAAACATGCGTAAGACGCGAGTTGGCACACTGTCCCTTGTACAGTGGGTAGAAAGCGGTGCACACCTCTCTACACCCTGCAGCCGAGGACACCGATGTTGCTCTCTTGCCATCGCGGCTATTTTTGGAGAGCCCATTTAGTCCTTGGCTAGTCACCGCCTGCCAATTTTTCAGCCTGGGAGACTATGATAAGGCAGGTGTCCGGTAGTCTCTTTCCATAGCCCAAATCCTAGTCCATCTCAATCCCAACCTAATAGCCCACTAATCGTTAACCAGTAGATTCCATAGTTCCTGTGCATTTGCTGGGGATAGTCTCTGAGTATATCAAACTGATGTAGTCAGAGATTAGATCCAGCAGGTGTACCACACGCATATTAGATTAAAGTCGCTAAAAATGGCCTCTACGTGTTGGATATATATCCCCACGCAAGCCTTAAAGGACCGGGTCACTTTTGGCCCGTGAATTCCTAAGCGTACAATAATAATAATAATAACGTTTATTCAATAAAAATTACAATGACAGAATAAGGTATACTATGTTAAATTTAAAATTCTAAATATAATCTTATTTACCCAAACTAGGTTATAATAATAACCTGTATTTCAGGCGAATGAAGTCCCTAGTTACTAAATTAAGCCTTAACTATATAAAATTAACAGTAAATAAACTTTTAATAAGTATTTAAAATAACAGAAACATTGGAAAACAAAATACTAATCTTATTTAACTTATTTATTCACATATTTTAAGCAACTCTTCAGTCTCGTCGTAGGACAAGTTACATAAATAATTATATAAAACTAACTTACAATTGAAATAATTTAGAGCATAAACATCTAGTAATTTATTAGTCTATTGTAAAGGAATGGACCTAAAAATGGGAAAAATCTCTTGGTAAAAACATGTTTTGAGGTTCATTCCAAAGTACATACTCTATCTCTCCGTCTTTTATTATTAGTAATATCAGCATTATAAGGAAGCATTGTGTGTTGTTTTAGTAATGTGTGCATTATGAAAAGTTGGCGTACAGTTAATACTTTACAGGATTTATACAATAAACGTGTAGGGTATCGGAAAAGAAGGGAGTTGGCTACTTTTAGAAAGAAGAAGAAGATTTAAAAAATAGTATTATTTTGCTGTTTTCAAAAATTGGGCGTATTAGCTGTATTCATATACTCGTAGTTACTTTTATCATAGTATTTTATATAATGGTCTGTGCCCTTATTTGAGGAGGGTATTTGCAATGTCGCCAAGAATTTAATATGAGTATAAAGTTCTTGGATGTTGCCAACGCGCCCGGTACATATTGTATTGTATGAAATTAATAATAATGAGTTAATTATCACGTTAGATGT
The DNA here is from genome assembly GCA_943789525.1 of Agriphila geniculea. NCBI lineage: Eukaryota > Metazoa > Arthropoda > Insecta > Lepidoptera > Crambidae > Agriphila > Agriphila geniculea. Next base: position 7,206,130 of record OX038879.1, on the reverse strand, counting down.
GCAAGGCACCTCACGTAATTTTAATACTACTTATACATAAGGTTAATTTAGAATATTCTTAACAATATCGTCAAGTTTAGCTTTACTGCGAACCCGCAATCAATTTACTTAGTTTCTTGTACATTTTATTTAATGCACAAAATGCCAGAGACTAGTTTAAATTAGTTACATTGTTAAGGATAATATCTTATAGTGTTAATGACTTTTATGAACTTAAAGTTTACTTTTAATGAAAGTAATAGTTATAAAGTTAAAAACTTTTATTGAATTTATAGGATTAAATAAATAGTTATTGACTAATTTTAGGAAGAGGAATAGGTACATAAATACCTAACCACTAAGCAATCTGTGTTTTCTGGTATTTAAAATGTTTTATATAATTGACCGAGCGAGCACGAAGTGCGAGCGAAGCGTCTCTGCTTCAGCTTGAGCAAAAATTTTTTCGTATGTCCGGCTGTCTGTTCCAGCCCAGGTCGCATTTTTCAACCAATTCTTGTGAAATATTGTGAGCAGGTTTGAAAATTATATAGAATTTTTTTGTCGAGCTAGTTTTTTGAAATTTTTCGAAATGGCGGAGATTTGTTAAAAAAACCAGCCAAGTGCGTGTCGGGCCACGCGCAGTAGGGTTCCGTAGGTACATTATACCATACCATATTTTAATACCGCTATCATTTTTCGTCTGAAAAAATAACTTTGTTTTTCACAGTATTTGTATGAATGACAAAGTTATATTTGCGGTTTTGGAAAATGTGCTATATCTCAAAATCTAATAACTGCATCTCGTTCAAACCAATTTTCGTTGAAAGTGTTTATTAAGATCTATAGCTTATATTTTTTTAGATTTTTCACCCTCTTACTTTAAAAGTTAAAGGGGGGGGACACACATTTTACCACTTTGGCGGCATATATCTTTCAAACGGTTGACTTTGAAAAAAAATAGTCTTAAAAACCTCAATGTCATTTTTAAAGACCTATCTATAGACACCCAACAAGTATTGGTTTGATGAAAAAAAAAATTTCAGTTTCAGTTTCATGTATGGGGAGCCCCCCTTAATATTTCATTTTTTTTATTTTTGTGTAAAAATCGTAAAGCGGTTCACAGAATACACCTACTTACCAAGTTTCAACTATGTAGTCCTAATACTTTTGGAATAAAGTGGCTGTGACATACGGACGGACAGACAGACAGACAGACAGACATGACGAATCTATAAGGGTTCCGTTTTTTTGCCATTTTGGCTACGGAACCCTAAAAACAGATTTCAGTCCGTTTTCCAGCTCTGCCTGTTTTCCTCTACAGGTCGCATTTTTCAACCGATTCTAGTAAAATTTTGTAAGCAGGTTTAAAAATGATGTAGAATTTTAATGGCAAACCAGTTTTTTGAAATTTTTCAAAATAGCTGAGATATGTTAAAAAAACCTATTTCAGTCCGGTTTTCCAGCGCTGTATGTTCTCCTCTACAGGTCGCATTTCTCAACCGATTCTCGTGAAATTTTGTGAACAGGTTCAAAAATAATATAGATTTTTTTTGTCATGCCAGTTTTTTGAAATTTTTTAAAATGACGGAGAAATATTAAAAATACATATTTCAGTCCGGCTTTCCAGTTCTGTCTGTTTTCTTCTACAGGTCGCACGCATTTCTCAACCGATTCTCATGAAATTTTGTAAGCAGGTTCGAAAATTATATTGATTTTTTTTGTCAAGCCAGTTTTTAATTTGTTTTTTAAATGGCGGGGATAATGAAAAAAAAATCGTATTTCAGTCCGGATTTCCGGCGCTGTCTGTTCTCCTCTACAGGTTGCATTTCTCAACCGATCCCGGTGAAATTTTGTGAGCAAATTTGATAAATATATAGAATTTTATGTCGAGGCAATTTTCTAAATTTAATAAAATGACGGAGATATGTAAAAAAACATATTTCAGTCCAGCTTTCCGGCTGTTTGATCTTCTTTACAGGTCGCATTTCTCAACCGATTCTGGTGAAATTTTGTGAGTAGGTTCGATAATTATATATAACTGTTTAGTCAAGCCAATTTTTTAAAATTTATGAAATAAATATTCACCCATTTTTAAAAATTATCAAAATTAGAAGCACCATCTAGCTGCGAATACTCACGTACTTACTGTGTGTTTTGAAAACTTCATGGCGACATTTTATTTTATTTTATTGCGAGGCTCACGGAGCCACTAGTGTTAAAGTTCGGAACTAAAAATCAACTTCACCCTTGTTTTAATGCCGTATAACGTATAGATGTTTAGATTGACAAGAATTATTTGGCATTCCGAATGGCTTAGCAGGCTTATCATTATCGAATTTATTTAAATAAATAATAGTTTACAAATGGTGAAATCAAAATCTTACTCACGACCGATGAATTTTTTTTTAGCTAGCATCTGTCACCGGGCGCGTGGCTAAATGTGTGCGGGTTGTCATTTTTAGCCCCGTGGTGTTATTTTTAAGGAATATTTGTTTGCAATTACACTTTCATAGGTTTTAGTTCGCTGCCGCAACCAAGGTTTCCCGCTACCGCGCACCAGACTGTCAGTCTACCTTGGTCAAAGAAAATACCTCGGTGGGGTCTACCCACGGAGCATTTAAATAAACAATATAGCACTGCTAATTCATGGATACAACATACTCACATGGAGGTAAATCGATGACGCACACCCACCTGTATACAAAATTGACTTCTCAAGTGTCAAACAATAGTTAGATGTCCAAGGCGATAACATTTCGAAGTTGAACTATTTTCGATTAACTAAAGCTGTTAGATAACATTTGAGAAGATATTACCTGTAACGGTATTTTCATTATATTAGGTCTTTACCTATGAAATTGCCGATATTTTGTCACATACAGAGAAAATAATAACTTCTATAAAATTTTTAACAAAATCGTGAATATTACATCGAATTATGATCATGATAGTTAACTATCAGTAAAAATAAAGTCCATATTTTAGCTTTCGTGACATTAAAAAAAAGATCTTGAAAGTGACTCTTTTTTTGTGAGCAAAAAAAAGGGTGACCGAAGGGGTTGTAACTTAACCAAAACTTATTTTTTCGCTTATCTTAAATGGAAATAAGTTAGCATAGTGTTCAAACATTAGTACATAAAAGTTTTGTTACATGAGTGTTCATGGTTGTTAAATGAACAAAGAAAATGCTATTATGAAAAATGCAACTTCTTGAAAAATCTCCATACAAATCGGCAATTTCATAGGTAAAGACCTATTAGTATAGTGTTAACTAGTTATCTAGAAAGTATTTCTCGGAAAACTCTTCTTCCTGCTTTAAATAATATTACGTGTTAATATTTGTATAAGTGTAATAAATAAATATACTATATTTTACACAATAAATTTTACAATAAATAATTTTGATTTAATTTGTAAAAATGAAGTGGATATAAAAGGTTTGGTTTGTTTATGCAACAAAAATAATTATTTACTGTACATTATTCAAGCAAGATCACAAAATTGTATCGTTATCTAAACTTATAAAATCAAACGGTGTTTTACCAATAACTTGCAGTCTTTGGCTGCAGATCCAGATTTAAGTGTTATAAGGTAGTTTATAAAGACATAAAGCGAATACAAATTCCAATGAGAATGTAGAAATAAGCATTAGTGCAGTGCGTACAAACCACTGCCGCCGAGTCTGTCGCGACTGGCATTGAGAAGGCCGTCGCGGGCGCATAAAGACTCGTGCACTGTGAAGAGACGTAGCGATAGTAGTCCAATAAAACTAGCTTTATCTGGACATAATTAATAAACTCGTTGTTTTTTATTAGTTTATCGGATATTGATATTAAGTGTCAAATATTAATTAGATATGTGATGTAAGAAATCCGGGGTGGTAACCGTTTCATATAAAAATCATAAGATTTCATACATTACCTAGCTTTTTCTTAAAAGCAAAATAGTTACCCAATTACCTTGTTAGTATAATTATGGTGCATTAAAATTCTATCACCTAATAGCAAAATTAAACTGAATCCAAATTCACATGTTCGTTTTTTTCACTGTATTCATCTGATCTCAATATCTAGATAAGCCAAAATGGTAACTATGATGCTTGTATCTTATTAAGCTATGATGCGACTTTTAAGACATTTTAGTTTTATGCGAAGTTTCTAAATGTTTAATTCCTTTTATTTTAACTATAACTAACATTTATGACATAGAAAAAGAAAATTTCAGTTATCTTATTATGTCCCGATAAAGCTAGTTTTATTGGACTATAGCGGAGGAGAATGTGGCGGGTTGATATAATGAAAAAATAAATAATTGAGTACCTACTAAATATACAGATTTTGCTTAGAAATTATAATGTTTACATCAACGCTATTGCTGGATTAATACATTTTCTTCCCATATTTCAATGAATATATTGTAAAGTAAACAACAATGAAAAATATTATTAAATGGTATTTTATGTTTTTAACATAAATTAATAAACGGGTTTTTAAAAGTAAAAAGTTAAAGGTGATGAAACGTTTGCTTTTAACATATTGATAGAAACATACCGCGGGTCAAGTAGGTGACTCGTGGCCAGGATTCAAAACGTTTTGCTATGTTGCCAATTTGATTAAAATTTTATGACTAATATTAATCCTTCACAAATTGCCAATAGTTTCCGCTAACTATACCACTGTGTCCGTAGCCCGTGCGTAGGCATAGTGCGTCGGAATGCGTCGACATTTCGGCTTCCGAGCACGCGGCGTGGCCGCCATGATAATGTACTGTACTATTATTTATTCCGTGGTACTGCTACAATAGAATTGCGCCAATTTAACGCACCTCAAGCCGCATTGCTATTGTACATTATTTCTTACTTTTGTACTGCTACTGTTGTTTACGAAGATTACCTGAAACAATAACGTTGGAAATTAGTTCCTTTGGTTTCAAATTCAAAGAGAGTTTTAAAGAAAGTTTTTAGTTTAAAAGAATTTGTACTTGGTACTAAATTTGGTACTAAGGACATACAGGGTGTTTGAAAAAAAGCCTTATAAAGCTGAATATGGTAGATAGGGACCATAAAACTGAACAACTTTTACTATGGGACCAACTCTGAAATCGCGAAAAAAAATCTCCTGTTTTATACATTCTGTCGTTATTAATTTTTGTATGAAACAGCTTTTTATTGCGATTTCATAGTTGGTTCTTTAGTAAAAGTTGTTGCGTTTGATGTTCCCTATCCACCATATTCGGCTTTATAAGGCTATTACCAAACCAAACTCCTTATATCCAAAGCAATACTATAAAGTTCATTAAATATTACTTCACTTTCTAATTAGATCAAAATACACGCTGAAATTTTGATCATTTAGTTCCCGCAGTGGGGTGGTTCCACTCATGATTACAAGCTACTTATACTATGGGACCAAACCTAATATTGCGAAAAAAATCTGCTGTTCCATACAAAAGCGCAATACCTACTTGAGCGTAATGTGTGTGGATCAGCAGATTTTTTTTTGCGTTATCAGAGTTGGCCCTATAGTAAAAGTTGCTTGCAATCATGAGTGGAACGTGGAACGAATGAGAGAACCGTTGCAGGAATCAAATGATTAAAATTTCACGCAGTATAGGCCTGGGCACACCGGCTGCATAGACACGCGCGTGGTCACGCGCGTAGTGACGCGCAGCAAAGATACGTGCGTGTTCGGTGTGACGTCCAATAGGGAATGCCATTGAGTACAACGTCACGAGATGCAATGCGTAGGGTTACGCATCAGTCTACGCGTTACGCAAGCGGTGTGCCATGTCTCATAAAGTTTCATACATTACAACGTCATGGTACGTCCACGTGCACGCTTACGCATCCGGTGTGTTTCGCCACGGCAAAGATGTTTACTAATACTGCATCCTTTATACATTTATTTTGGGTTTATTTATATCACAATGGCTATCTTTAGGATAGTCTATACCCAAAACCACATATTACTTAATTAATTGATAGTCGTACATGATCACTCAAAATTAGTTTTTTTTCATAAAAATCTGATTAAATATTAACAAACTTAATATTAATACTACTAAACCAATGATGCAATGAGACCAACATAATAAACACCATTGTACGCACAGTCTGCGCAGACGCACTCTTTGACCTTTACCTTATCTGTGAACTAATGGATCGCTGCTCTGATCGCGGCATTAGCATAATCTGCGAGACAGTGGCATAGAATAGATATAGTATTGGCTCGCTAAACGCTGTCACCTCAGAGAGAGTAATCTTCTGGGGCCATACCGGATAACGCTCCGAACCTTGGCATGTCTGCCGGGCTTCAAATTAAAACAGATAAATCGAACCCCAATCAGGTTAAAATGGCAAACTCCAATTCACGATGTCACACAAACATCGATATCCTCCAAATAACTTCGGCAAATAGACAATACGAAATTCCTTACTTCGATTTGTCTGTTTAGCCCGGCAGACCCACTGAAGTTCAAAAAGTTCGCTGGTAGGGCCCCAGGAAGACCAGATAAAAAGCTCCTACAATGTGACAAGGATCTATTGCAGCGCGGCAGGAAAATAAACTAATTTTGTCAGCTGTCAAAATTAGTTCATTTTCCTACCGCATTTCCACTTTCCTTATTTTACCGGGAAAGAGCCGCTACCATTGAGCCGCCACCATTGTTCTAAAAAAGATGTTCGAAATTTAAACTCTTATAAAATCTCATAGATCTTAAAATAAATCAACGTGTCGGTTCGCACCCCAATGAACGCCGCGCCGGTACACCTTTAGCGCTTGTATAAGTGCTTGTATTACAGCACAAGGCAAACATCTTGACACTTTTTCGACGGTGTGGGGATAAGTTCGCGTATGTGCACTTGTGGGCCGGCGACCAATAGCGCGCGCCCCTCTCCCGCCGCCCGGGTACCTCACCGCTACGCATATCCAAAATACGCGTTCTGCGCATTCCCCACCCGATTTCAAGATATTTGCCTCGTACTGTAGTAAGTAGTCTGCCCGCCTTTCCGTTTATATTAAGCTTTTATTCTGTTATGTTAGTTTATTATTCCAGTGACATTACATTATCATAATCTGCCGTGCGCGACAGACAGTCCAGTGGCTCACTAAACGCTGTCACTTTCTCTGCGCACTGACATGTTAGCATTAAAATTAATTTAGAGCAGCGGTCACTTTTATTAACAACGGCTGGCTTGGCTATTTGCACTGAATCATGATGTCTGCAGAAAAGTGAAAATTGCAATTAAGCCGGTTACATGAACATAAGCTTGGTACAGCTTTGCTGATAAATGTAATAAATTGATCCATAGTTTGTAAGTAACAAAGTAATCTTAAGATACATGAATAATATTAGGTCTTAGCTATGAAATTGCCGATTTGTATGGAGAAATTTCAAAAGAAGGTGCATTTTTAGGGTTCCGTAGCCTAAATGGCAAAAAACGGAACCCTTATAGATTCGTCATGTCTGTCTGTCTGTCTGTCTGTCTGTCTGTCTGTCTGTCCGTATGTCACAGCCACTTTATTCCGAAAGTATTAAGACTACACAGTTGAAAATTGGTAGGTAGATGTATTCTGTTAACCGCTTAACGAATTTAATACAAAAATAAGAAAAATAAAAGATTAAGGGGGGGCTCTCCATACATGGAACTGAAACTGAAAAATTTTTTTTTCTTCAAACCAACACGTGTTGGGTGTCTATAGATAGGTCTTCAAAAATGGCATTGAGGTTTTTAAGACAACTTTTTCTCAAAGTCAACCGTTTGAAAGATATTCACCGCCAAAGTGGTAAAATGTGTGTCCCCCCCCCCCTTTAACTTTTGAAATAAGAGAGTGAAAAATCTAAAAAAAATATATGCTGTAGATCTTAATAAACACTTTTAACCAAAATTGGTTTGAACGAGATATGGTAATTAGTTTTTGAGATATAGCACATTTTCCAAAACCGCAAATATAACTTTGTCATTCATACCAACACTGTGAAAAACAAAGTTATTTTTGCAGACAAAAAATAATGGGTGGTATTAAATATGGTATGGTATAAGGTAACTACGGAACCCTATGGCGCGTGGCCCGACACGCACTTGGCCGGTTTTTTTCATACTAGCGTTTTCTTTGTTCATTTAACAACCGTGAACACTCACGTAGCAAAACTTTTATGTACTAATGTTTGAAGACTATGCTAACTTATTTCATTTACGATAAGCAAAAAAAAATATATTTGGCTAAGTTACAACACCTCCGGTCACACTTTTTAATTTTGCTCACAAAAAAAAGAATCACTTTAAGATCTTTTTTTAATGTTAAGAAAGCTAAAATAAGGACTTTATTTTTACTGATAGTTGACTATCATGGTCATAATTCGAAATAATATCAAGATATTGTTAAATATTTTAAATCATAGAAGTTTGTATGTGACAAAATATCGGCAATAGGTAAAGACCAAATATTTTCTGATCTGTCATGATCTACTTACTAAAAACCGATGAAGTATTTCTGTATATGAATGTGACTCCGATTTGCAAGTTTCTCCGAAAGGTTTTTCTCTATCTATCCAACAAAATTTTGCCAACCTCATACTAGAGAGCTACAAAAAGAAAATTTAAAAACAATTTCGAAAGCTCCAACTAAATTAAAACAGTAGTCTTGACAGAAAGACAGAATTAGGTGAACTGTACTGCCCGAAACAAGCCGGTGGGTGTTAACGAGTGCCATAGAACAAGCCCCTTATTCCTGAAACGAAAGTTAAACAATGTGACAAGCTGCATACTAAAACGCTCTTGCAATGTCCGCCATTAACAGCTTTGGTATCCCTTGCGATTGCGCAAATCTACAAATAGCGTAAACGTTTAAACAGCTGTTTATCGCGAACTCACATTAACGCTTAAATTGGACGCGTACTCTTGATTAATCATAACCACGATTACTTTTGAACCAGTAAGGCAAGTCTGTACGTGAGGATATTTTTTACCCGAAATATGAAATCTTTAAGCACTAACGAAGTAATTTGACTTAACTGATCTGGAGTTGCACTTTTACCCATGGGTATCATTTAAATAAAAAAATATTTAAATAGAGATCAATAAGTAAATAACATATGACAGCTTAGCTATTAAATACGGTGGGCTTATACTTTCAGGAAATGATTAAAGGATATTTAAAAGTGATTAATATTAAGGATCATGTTATAACGATTTCTTTCTTAACAACATACATTCGAATCATAATATTCATGTTAACACATTAGTTCAAACACCACCACTTTAACTGTGTCCTCATAACTTCTCCAATGTATGGGAGTTTCAATAATTATTGGCTTCATGAACGTAATTTTCCCAGTTAATGAAATATCTAATAGATTAAAGCAGGTTCCGAGATAATTGAATATTTTGCAGGATCATAACGCCAAAGTGGTCGAGGAAGTCTAGTACCCAACTTTAAAATTATTACACTTTTAAGGTTTCTATAATTTTGTTTCTATGGCCGACCGCCTGTTGTGAGTTTTAACTCAACGCTGTAATAAGCAATGAATGAATTAACTATTATTACGTCATCAGGAATGTGCGGTGTCGTAAATGAACCTCATGAATACATATTTCCCATTTTGAATTCCTTTAAGATGTTTCAGTATGCTACCTCTTTGGCATATTTATATTAAATTTACAATAATACTCCATACTAAAGATTGCCTTTATTAAAAGTTAAAGGGTTATTTAGGTATAACTAAAAATATAATACTTGCAGTGGCGAGGGGTGAATATGGCGAAGAAAAGCCGTTCTACAGAAATGTTAAAATCTGCATAGTGGATCGGTGGGATGGGCTTTTCGTCAATGCTACTTACGAATATTTGCAGCGTAGGATCGAGTATTGGACTTATGCTTAATGGCCCCCAGGGGCAATTTAATATTTTCTTTTCTTTTTTATTCCCTTCTGACCCCTATAAATAGTACCCATTGCCCCCGAATAAGATCACCTTAGTAAACGTGTAACTGACTGTACTTTTGATTTTGGGGGCAATGGAGCATCTTTCAATATTTGGGGGCAGTGGGGAATTTCTTTAAAATATTAAACAGGCCCCGGGGGGCTATGGCGCATAAGTCGAGTAGTGGGAGTCGTGTGGCTGACGTGATGATGATTAGGAAAAATGATAAAATTATTCAATCCGTTCTCACGTAAAAGAGTTATTCAGTCTAATGATTTGTTAAAATTCCTTTTAACAATTCCATTTTTAGTTAGCCATTAACGTCAAATACTGTGAATATAAAATTTAAAGAAAAGTGATCAATCAAATCGAAAAGCTAAATCTTCCTAATAACTATGTAAATTTATTCACTATATATTGTGACTAATTAGGCATACACTTGTTAGCGCTGCTTATATCAATTTAGCCCGACAAATACCGTTAAATTAACTTGATTGGGCTTTCATTAAAATATTTCCCGTCTCACCTATCCGACTAATGACATTGTTTAATGATAATATTAAATTGATTGATAAAAAAACTACCGTAGTACCTTTAGGTGCCTATTGCCTATTGAGGTATATCGGGAAAAAATATGTTTTCCATACTTTCTTCCCGATATCTCCCAGTCAGGGACAAAAATAGGCCGCCTATGCCTTATGACATTTTAAAGAAAAAAGAATAAACCAAATTGGAGTCTTTTTTGGACAAAATGGAAGTAAGTATTCCACACTTCTTTACCCTTAGCATAAATCTCTTCGACATATTTATAAATTAAAAAAAAACGTAATTCCATACAAATATCCGAACAGCTGATTGAGCTTTGTATGGAAAGTAGGCTTTTTGTATGTTTTCGGAAAAGTCGTAGAACAAATGTTGTTGTTTATGATGTTAGTAATCTACTCCTGCAAGTTTGTTGGTGTTTTACAAATAACCCTGAATATAATTAAAACTAAAAACTACTAAACTAATATCATGCCGCTTCTTTGTAGAAACGTATTTGTTTCATTGATATAAGCCAAATACCTTTTTTTAAATGTGTAATAATATTTCATATATCTAACCTTTATTTAGGATGATTTCTCCAGCTATGTCTATGTGAGATAAAGTAAATGTACTAGGCATTTATCGCTATCTATCTAGATATCCCTACTACAGTAGGTCTAACTGGTAACTTTAAGAGAACAAATTAAGTTCCTACTGATATTACCACTACAGTACCTAATGATGAATGAGTGACATAAAAGCAAATAGTATATCAATTTGCTTTCATAACCCTAGGGAAGGTTGTGAAAGCAAACTGAAATACTAAAACAGTATTCCCACAATTTACGGAGAATTATGGCAATCTGAAATCATGGACGCTCGCCGTTTGCCCGTTGCCGAGCGAATCCATCAGCGGAATAGAACAGCATTCAAAACAAAAGACAGTTTTGAAACTAGGATCGCGATTGTTTCGTGTTCCTCGTAATAAATCATGTCAGACATAATAAGCCCCTAACGTGTGTCTGACCTGCGCCCACGCCTGTACTGGCGACCACACTGATAGACACCTACCTCGCTGAAATGTCAACTTAAATACATTTGAAATAAAGCCTCCTTTAGCTCGCATCCGAAAGACGGTACACCCGTCAACAAAGATAACACGCACGGAGGACCAACTCAACCTCTATTGTTCTCACTATAAGGAACATTTTAACAACGTCATCTAGTGACGTATCCCTGGACACGTCCAGACATGGTCAAATCGTTGAGGTCGCGTGGTTAAACGCGTAAACTGTCGTCGCGAATGACTTGTGTAAACTTTTGTGGGTCAACACTGATTTGATAATGCCCGCTTTCCTATTTATAAACATAGAGCTGACAGTTCAGGAGCGTAGGCGCATCTATCATTCTCAATACACAGAACAGACCGATATGTCGACAAATGGCTAATATCAGATGTCAAAATTCATATGTCAAGGCTTTAAAAAAAATAAACAATCGATATGTAAAGTGAGTAGCCATTGTGTGATCGATAAAATATCAGTTGATTGTTAATTGATAAAAAACACGCTTATTTAATAAGAAGTAGACAGTTTAATATTGTTTAACGGGATAACATGCCGTCCCGTGACCTTGAAAAGTCGGGAAACCAAAAAAACAATAAATCACACCTAAATAATTCTAAAATAACAACTGAACACCGAAATGTACTACATTTCGATGCAACTGAAGTCCTAAATATACTTACGCGGCTGTAATCCGTAAAGTGTTTTATTTCTAATGCACAAGCTATTATGTTTTAATTGCTCTTTCTTTTATCGTTTATTATTTATTCTTTTAACCAGCATAAAGAACTAGGCTCTTTCACTATGAAAGCTTCTTTTGTTAAGGCAAAGGAAGCTTTAAAACACATTGGATGGAAAAATGGAAGACACACACTACTTATATTTAAATCTAAAAAAATACATACAAATATGATTAAAAAATTAAACTCTTTATACACACATAAACTTTGTCTAGGGATACTGGTGTTATCTTCATATAAACGAGGTAACTTTGAAGCCTTGGTTTCCTGCCAGGGATGAACCGTGCTGTGATCTGATGATGGCCATCCAGGGAGTGAATGGAGGAGATTTAGATCGCTAAACACACCCAACTGATCTGACCAGCGTTCTAAAAGATTAAAGGATATGTTATAAAAAACCGCAAAAACAGCATGAAAATGTATGAAAATCCTGAATCTGAGAACTCTGACCCATTACTCTTTTAGAATGCTGGTCAAATCATTTGGTGTATATAGCGATTGAATCTCCTCCATTAGCCGTCATCAGATCACAGCACAGTACAGCCCTGGCAGAAAACCAAGGCTTCAAAATTACCTCGTTTGTATGAAAATAACACCAGTATCCCTAGACAAAGTAGATGAGTACATAACAAGCTTTTTTTAGTTTCACCTGTCCGGTGTCCGTCTGTCTGTCATCAAATGACAGTCGAAAACTTTTAAAATAAAAAGCGTAGATGTCAATAGTAGGTACTATCTCATAACTAGTATAGTTATCAAAATTTTGACTAGATGTCACTAAAAGCTTGTTTTTTTGTGATATGGCTTGTTTTTCAATTATTCATATAGTGAGAGTTACATTTATTAAATGAAACGTTTTATTTAATTGCAAATAAATATTTTTTTCAATTACCATTTATATATCTATTTTCGGTTGCCCGTCAAATCTCGTACGTCATATTGTTCGTTGCTCATCTTTAACATTTTTATGAGCACATTACTTTCCAAATAAAATACTCCAACGACTATATAAAACAGCAGGGTTCAAGGTCCATTCACTTCAAGAAAACAAATTCCAAATCCAGAAAGCATTGAGTCACAAATTGGAAAATAAAAATAAAGACATCATCGTTTAAAATCCCACATGGAGCATTTATATTTGACTCGACGCGTGGTCTCACTTTCCGCGGATTTTCAACGCTGATATTGTGATGATTGGCTGATTGCTATAAAAACAAACTTTGGTTTCTAACAAAAAAAAGTTCGTTAAGGGTATTAATGTATGTGTGTAAATTACACATTTTACAATATTTGCAGCAGTTACCGAACTTAAGGGTCCATAATAGGATAACATGGTTTGCGCGGGCCATATTTTTACATAGAAAACGTAAAGTTGTAGGCACAAAAAAAAAACAATACGACAAGTTAAAGAGATTATTTAGTTGCTACAAGTATTAATTAGCGTATAAATGTCACAGATGACTGTAAAAAAAAATCAGAATATCATCAAAAGCGCTTGTCGCGGGCCATATTTTTGGCGTAAATAATAGCGGTAACGGATTGAATTTTACATCAAAATATACTTTAACGTACTGTGCAGTTGCTCCAATAACTTTTTTTCAAGAAAGATAATTGTGCTAAAGATAATGATGAAAAAACAACCAAAAACATCGAAAAAGTGCAGAAGTGAGGTTATTTTCCATACTCTTTATACGTAAGGAAAAAGACAGAGACAAATGATTTTTTTTATAACCAAACCTTAAAGGTAGGTAACCAGGATTTTTATCGATAGGAAAATAGTGCCTGTTTGGTTGCAGTAGACAGAAAAATGTGACTTTCATGATTATGTATTGCAATGTTCAATCAATTATACGTCTATATTCCACATTCAACCGGCGACTTTTCTACTAGGTGACTACTAGGTGAATATGTTTTCCAATTTCAACCGGTTTTTATTTCTTTATTCTACTGGCAAATTTTATTATATTAAATTACTTCCAGTTTAGTTTGGCAGTTCATTTATTTTTCAACCAGTTATAAAAATTGGTACATACATAAGTACAATAAAAATAGGTAATTATTCAAAATTAAATAATAATAAATGTTAAAATATCCAAGTTGCCGGTTGAACGCGAAATGTTTTTTACTGACCGTTAGAAAAAGGAAAAAATATTCACCGGTAGAAAAATTGCAAGTTGAATGTGGAATAATAACTCTGCTATGAAGTTCAACTTTTTATATTTACAGTTTTCATAAATGTTCCCACCGACGAAGGATTAATCGCTGAGCGATTTTTTGTCACCCAGAATAGAACATATTGAGTTCAATACGTAAACGCCCACGCCTACTTTTTGTAGCTGCGATAATAGCGGCGTTAATCGTGGCGATAATCACGGCGCTTATTGTCGCTGGCTAAGAAAAACCTTTGTCGTGTCATTTCGCGGGCGATAAACGCCGCGATAATCGCAGCTACAAAAAAGCGCTCGTCGGCGGGAAGCTAATAAGTTTTTACATGACTTCCCGCTGTCACTGAGTACGCTGTCCCCCTGTAGAGATGGCACGTGGGCCGCGGGCGTGACATTTGGCCTCTACTGCATTCTGACGTCACCGTATGATTCACCGCAGCGACATTTTCTGAGATTGGGTTTTGGTTGGATGTGATATGATTATGAATGAACATTATTATTAGTGAATACAATAGTTAAAGATTTTGAGGGTAAAAGAGCTTTTAGTATCAATATCTGTATTGTAGAAGTTGAAACTCGGAGAATGACATTCTACTCCTAGCTGAAAGCCGATTTAATTCAGAATATCTATTGTGTCTCATTTTCAGGGCCTCCAAATATTACATTGATGAAGGTTTATATACCGTATCAACAAAGCAAAGTTATTTTCACAAAATTATAAACTATTTCGTTTCATTTCGCGTTAGATTTAGATAGAGTTTTTATCTTTTATTGTTCAAGCTCATGGTAAAGCCTTCATAGGATTGAAGTAGATCGTAAGTTTGGATAGCACGTGGGACGATTGACATTTGAACTCAACTGCATCCTGACGTCATCACTGTATGACTCATACGTGAACTTCGTTGCTATGACATTTGGAGGTAGCGCTGTTTGTTGATGATTGATGGTTTCGACAAGAAAAACTGCGCAAAATAAATTAAAAACCTACGATCGCTGATGATGGTGATTTCTTTAAGGATACCTAAGTAGAGTATAATATTATTAATTATTCGTATCTAATGGAACTAGCTCCTGAATCTGTCAAACAATATTTCTGTATCATTTCAATTCATGCGTAAACTAAAATTTATTTAAATAGAACAATATATCAAGAGAGATTTACAACCTCGTAACCTTTCAAAAATGTGGCAGACGTACTGAAACTCATCCTCAGAATCCGAGGTCAAAGCAGTAGCATTAAACAGCATGTCGTAAAACATGGTGTTGACATTTACCTCGAAACCACTGTGTGATACTTTTTTTTCCAGTGCTCTGTGTGACGTTCCGCGCGCCATTCTCAGAAAGTCCTGTTGACGTAGCTACCTTGACATTCGTGTGTCAAATGTCAACCGGTCACTGACCCCGGCTCGTGATAGTTCACCGCGGAGCTTTTATTTTTATCTCTTTTAAGCTTAAAAGTACTTTCTATTTTTAATCTTTGTAACCGTGCGTTACGTTAACTAGACATCATTTCGGAATGTCCCCCTACTTAAATGGCCAACATTATATGCATTTGAACGCTTCGTCAGCTTTAAAATAAGCAGTAAACTATAAAATTACGTCGTGTAAGCTTGTCAATTCCATACAGTACATCAAAGTCCGTTGTTTTATGTTTATGACATGTTATT
This sequence comes from Agriphila geniculea, assembly GCA_943789525.1. Lineage (NCBI taxonomy): Eukaryota > Metazoa > Arthropoda > Insecta > Lepidoptera > Crambidae > Agriphila > Agriphila geniculea. The sequence goes on along the minus strand of OX038879.1, from coordinate 7,190,074 downwards.
TAATCGTCTATTGCTCATATTTAAGCTTTAAAAGTATGCCTATGCATACTTATAATGCTTATAATGCAGGAGGGCAGATACAACAACTCTGTTAAAAATGTTTATAATTGACAAGTTGGCTCAAGGTGGTACCCTGAGCGAAAGTGGCGCCGCGGTGAATTTTATTTAATATTATAATTCTAATACACTATTTTAATAATGTTTATCGTGGAGATTTTAGGGCCCACAGTCTAGTATTTTTAAACGGTATCGTTACATTCCCTAGTAGTCACTGCTAGAAGTAGATAGAAAAACTGCTAAAAGTGGCCGTTTTTGACACATTTGCTATCTACTTCTACAAATGACTACGTGGGCATGTAGTGATACCTTCTAAAAATACTAGACCATGGGCCCTAAAATCTCCACGACAAAACATTATTAAAATCTTTTTCTATTAATAACTTATTATATAAAAACCTCTGAGGGCGCCACTTTCGGTCATACAACCGCCTTAACAAGTTAATTCAGTGGAAATGCACGATTTTCCGTCGCGCTCTCTGTGCATAGGTTATATAATTATGTATTTGCTGAATGATGTGTAATTTTAGCATGTAAATGGAAAATTAGTTTAATCAAAATTATTTATTGTTTATTTGTGACCCATTAGTTTTTTTTTCATCGACTGTACTTTGGAGAATCAATTTTTTTGCGAATCAGCTATTTTGCGTTTCTGATATTATGCGCCTAACTGGTTAATTTTTACCCGACTACGACGTAGCAAATAAGCGGATTTTACCTATATGATTTTAGTGTAAAATTTTTTGCTATGGATGTTTTAATTTAAATCCAACCTAAACTTGGACTCTGTATGAGAACATGTCTCTGCGTCTGTTTGCAATGTTTTCTTTTTTGACACCACTTCGAGGACTGTTCATCGAACTAAATACGAGTACTTTGCGGGTACATAGTATTTTAAGATGTTCTATAAAGTCAAACCGTTGTTTGTAGGTATGTTTATTGACATTTATTACTTATTATAAATCTGTAATTTTACAATAGGATAAATAGAAGTGTTGTAACTTCTTTTATCTACTCTCATATCGTAAAATTCGAATTATGACTTTCAAAACGAATTTATATTGACATACTTTATACACGCAATACCGAAAAAAAATTAAAAAGTTATTTTATAACATACCTTCGTTAACTAAAGTATGCTATAAAATAACTTTTTTTCTGAGTTTTTTGGCGCCATTTGTCAAGTTCGGTTTGGTGTCTATTTTAATTATTTGCAAATTGATTCATAGTGGATATTGTGTCTTAAAATTGGTGCAGTTTTGTGGTACAAGTGTCTACGCAACTGAACAATATGTGGGATAATTGAAATAGGCGCGATCTTGGTTGTGTGAAGCCGAGACTTTTACTGTAGTTGTGGCTACCTCGGCAGAACTTACTAAGTAAACTGTCTTGTTATACTTGGTGCCAAATGCTCCAAGCAGCATTGGAATGCGATGCACCCGCATTTTAATGTAAACTGAAACAATCTAACACTGAAATATTCAACACTTGACACTGGCAAAAATTACTTCCAAGAGGAATGTAGATTGCCAAAACAAAAATAAGAAGAAGAAGAACTTTTTTCTCATTACGATACAGGGCAAATCCAAGAAGATGGCAGTGCCGCGATATTAAAAAAAAAAAACAATTAAATTCTCACATACTTTCCATGATTAAAATGTACTCTATGGTGATCGATGACTAAGCGTAACGATTACTCTGCTGGAATGCAGTCATCTCATTATTATTTTTTCTAATAGAAAACGCGCCATTTATTAGATTTTAATTTTTACTTTTGCTTAAAAATATTTGATAGTAGTGAGTGAGTAGATATTTTAGATGCGGCGACGGAAAAACGTAATACTTAACCAAGGTAAGTACGTAGAGTTTTTAAGTATTTGGTACAACCTACCTACCTAAAGCAAAGTCGAGAAACTATTTTACCTACTCTTTTTATCATTGATATTTTATTTTGTAGGTTCAATCACAATAATTGTATGAGAGTAGATAAAGTAGTGTATGAAACTGCACATAACTAGGTATTAAAACACTCGTGTGATACTATTAACACACTCATGTTTTAATACCCCTCATTATGCATCAGTTTCATAAACTACTATAACGAATTTACATTTCAGTAGCAGATTTTAATCGACCTATCCAAATTCACATTATAAAAATGAACTGGAAATATAGTTTTATAAGGAAATCGACAAAACCAGTGAGAGTTGGTTGAACCGAGATGATCTCAGAAGTCCTTGTAAAGAAAATGCTTATATGTGTAGAGGTGACCCTAATACTGCTGTAGGCGGGTGACCTCAGCCATTACGAACGTTTTCATGCATTTTTATGTATTTAGTTCCTAATCTCTAATATAGGTATTATTGACACGGCCGCCCAAAATGACTTTGGCGGTAAGGTAAATATTAATTGAAATTTCCGGAATAACCAAGTCTTTTCATCAATATATGATTTAAATACAGGGTCATTTTGAACTTACCATCCAAATTTTGAGGATGTGTTCAGTCCATGAAACTGAACAACTTTCTCTAAGGAACACATGGTCAAATATGTAAAATAAAAATCGACTTTCCATACAAATCAAAGAGATCACGTGATCAATTTAGTATGGGATGACCAAAATTTTCTGGCGAAATTTGACACTTGTTTCTTAGAGAAAGTTGTTTAGTTTCATGGACTGGACACATCCTTAAAATTTGGATGGTAAGTTCAAAATGACCCGATATAAGTAAATGGTTATTAAAATTTTGAAGTGTTTTTAATGTTAAATAGGCATGCGCTTGCCCACTATCACACCTGATGGTAAGCGATGATGCATTCTACGATGAAACGCACTTGCCTAGAAGATACCTATTCCTCGTGACTTGAAGGCCCTAAATTGTACCTATCGGGAAATACAGACTCAGGCTAGGAGTAGTAACTAGCGATACGGATGATAAAATTTGAAGCAATACGCTTAGTGCGAGTCTTTGGAATATCCACCAAGAAACGGTGGCGCTGATTCATGCCTGTTTACGTACTGTACGTTTGTTTCTTTCAGTTCCCACTAGTTCTCACAGAATAACCGTGACGTGACAAAATCCGAGACTTAGAAAAATCACGCAAAAAATTTCAATTTTATTCTCTGAGTAAAATCATGTAGTGGATAGAAATGCATTAAAAGTCCGTCGCTAGTCTTTGTTGAGTTAAAAATTTCTCCATTTGATGGGTCTATTAAAATTGATACTCGTAGATAATAATTGTTAGTTTTACCATTTTTGTCAAGCGAAGTAAAACTGTTAGCTAAAGCAGGAGTAATCTTACTTATTTTTTAACTATATTACCTACTTAATAATTTTTACTGGTTTTGCTGAAATACAGTTATTTGTTCAACAAGTGAGAAAAGTTTTTTTTGCTGTGAGTGCTGAATTTAAATTCACGAGACATTAAAAAATGCTTTCATGTGAAACATACAACTTTTCACCTGTACCAACGAGAAAAGTCGCAGCAACTTAACTGTGAGCGTGAGGAAAAGTGATTCGAAAAGCAGTTTGCTGCAAATTTTTACGCATCAAAAGCGCCCTTTTCGTGCTGGAGAGGTGGAAAATTAAATACTTCAAAAGTTTTAAAAACTCCAAGTTTCATAATTATCAGAGGTACACAACGTTGTTATCATTTTCCTCGTATAATTTACGATCATAGTTTGATCTATATTAATACTGTAATCTGACGCCCAACGTTCTTTGCAAAGCTGACAATCCGGTCCTATTGAGTTCGGACGTAGAATATACGGGTTATGCGTTTGCGCATAAATTGCGCTGAATTTATTTAGGAAGTATATCGCAATGAACTTTGCTTCTAAAAGGTGAACCACTTTTGACTTAATCTTATAATGATTATTAACTGGACACTTTGTGATAGCGGGAAGTTATGAATTAGGTCAAGGATGTCATTTAGCTTTTAGTTAATTAAATATATCTGTACGACATTTTGCACCGTTGTGTAATTTTAATAGATCCGGATTTTTGAGGTACTAATGGTTATAAGAACTAGTGAGCTGTAATTGCCTTTAAAGTATTATGTTCATACCCATTAGATCTAAGTTCGTTGATTTATAGTATTTTATATGACTTGGTTATAATGATTAACAGAGGTACAACATATTAAAGCAAAATCAAAAATGTTTGGCAAGAAATGTGATTAACATTTATACATAAAGTATTAATTGGTAAAAATATCACCAAGACTTAAACCTGGCTATTGAATGATTTCAAAATTACAAATATAATACTGCTCGAAATAAAATAGTAGCCCCTATATTATTTTCCATACAAAAGAGCTAAGTTCTGAAAGGTATTTTTATGATAAATTCAATCAGATTTTATTTGAATTTGATATTGTTCTAAAGCTATAACAGTCAACTTGCCGACTTTACTGTCGAATTTACTGTATAATTTCTCCTATTCGCCGTATGTAAGTTAGAATAAAAAAAAATGAAACTCCAATTTCTTTCCATTCTAACTGATACACTGTGAATATGAGAAATTATAAGTACAGTATTCGATAGTAAAATCTGCAAGTTGTTTTTAACATCTTTCGAACAATGTCAAATTCAAATAAAATTAGGTTGAATTTATGATAAAATACCTTTCACAACTTGTTCGTTTGAATAGAAAAAAATACAATGGCCCATATTTTCTTTTGAATTGTATATAATGTTCATCTTTGCGTGCTAAAATTTTATTAAAATGTTTTTTTATGTTATGTATGACATTGCTATTGTACCTACCGTATTTCTATTACAGAGTTTCCAAAACACTTGTGAGAGTAAAATTCTTCACACTCTCGTAATTTTTTGAACATAATTAATTATGCTCTTATATTTTAAATTAGCCTAAATTAGTGATATTATTGGACAGTCTTAACTACTAGATAATATTCTGAGGTGTTTGTCGCTTAGGTTATTGACTTATTAAAACCTGTTAATTAGTAGAAAAAAATATATTAGCAAAACCATCATTCATTTCGGGTTATATATTACCTTTAAATTTATTGATACCCTTCAAACATATCACAACTAATTGCTCAATCATTATAGGTATATAATTCATGCGAACGTTTACGACTTCTGCCTTTCTACTTTCCCTGCTTCAAATCAAGGTCTAATAAGGATTACAAGTTTATGAGTATTTCAAAGTAACACAATAGCTGGGTATTTATGCAGGAGTTGAGAACCATTCATTATCCATTATACCGAATGCACCTGTATTCAATAACCTTGTTGTAAATTAGACTTTCAGCAAAATGTTTACGCCCTTTGACTATGAGGAGCCTGCAGCGTTATGTTTTAAGGGGTTACCAACCGTTTGGAAAATATCGGACTTTAAAAACTACTTGTTGGAAACTGTTCGTTGTATATAGAGCATATTATCAACTGTAAAGAATTGACATTAAGGGCTATTTAAACGGGTCAATTTTAGTCACCTGTGACGGTCGACTTTAGCCACTAGCAAGTCGCTTGTAAAATTGAATCGCAGATGACACATCGGTGGCGGCGTCGCTGTCGTACCACCACACATTAGCTAAGTTACGTAGTGACAGTATAAAATAATAAAATTTCATTTTACGTTTCACTTTATCGTTTATTATATAATAGTATCTACTTAGAAGTTGAATTGAAATCTGAATTTAAGATCAGTAGACTGCATTAACTTCGAACTAAGTGTACTTTTAATTAATACCTTGTTGTTGATTTTTCCATTAGTCTAAATAGTCATCTTTAAATTAATTGTTAGTAATAGTAATATTATCGATATCTAGTACTATCACAACGTAAAATAGATTTTACAATTAAATTACTTAATTTTAAAAAACTTAATTTCAATCAAACATAATATTTATAAAAAAATATGTGTCTTCAATAATTTTAAATTGTGGATGCACTAGCTGCTTGTTCCCTAACTATAGCGAAGAACAGTCCGATTGTTTCATTCCAAACAATGTGTAACTTAAGCTATAATTTATTTTTACTTCACTAGAAATAAGTAAAAGAAAACAACAATATGACCTGCCTTTACAAAACTATATTTTGGAAGTACTACCTATAGATAGTTTATTTGGTACTGACGCCAATATTTATCAACAATAAAATAAACTCAAATGATAATACTAAACTGTAATGAACAAAGAAATATCGGTAGGTCTAGGTAGACCCACTAGCTAGACGATATTAAAATTTTTTGAAGTCCTTCTAATTCTAACTGAGAAAAATTTACATCCCTCATTCCATATATAACTCTACTCACTGACCTCTTCCTCTTAAAAAAATAATTCTTAGAGATCCCCCTAGCTAAAATGATAGAACTTACAGATATAACAAATACACAAACGGATGGACGTACGGACAACAAATACAGCCAGTATGTTTATTTAAACTTAAAGCAGCAATAGTTTATCTATGACATGTGTCGTACTATAAATAATTTCATTCGAATAAAAATACTTCTCTCCAGTCTAAGTACTATCAAGATATTTCGGTAGTCGAAAGCAAACAGACAACCGATACATCTCAATCGAATTGTAAACATGGTCTGACTAAATATATTGACATAACTGATGATCGGTCGCGTGTTGGGATGCCAAAACATGTTACTAAATACAACATAACAATGTGCCGATGAAGTAACAGTGCTACAACAATACCGATGTTGTACCGATCCCCAAAACAATGGATGTGTACAGACATCTTAGTACTTGTCTTGTTACATTTTTAGAAAGTTGCACACATTATTTTTCTGTTGACACATTATTGCAAATGTATTTGAAATTCGATCATCTTCAAACTTGACATTTTGTCGAACAGAACATTTGAACCTAGAAATACAACGCATGTTAAATTTTGAGATTTTGAATTTTCAACTTAGCTGCAATGCAGATTATTTGTCTCTGAACTTACAAAAGCTCGTTTTCAAAACTGATTCTTTTTTTAAACAAAAGCACCATAAATACTCATAAAATAGTTGAATCAATGATGATTTTCTCCTATTTTATTTTATTTACATTATTGGTTGTATAGCTCATCAGCTTGCTCTGTGTTTCTTAGCTATTGTAATCCTTTCTGCGGGAGGAGGCTGGCGACCTGTGGTACAGGTTTCTGCAAAACCTATTTCGGGCACCAGTCCTTCACAAATTTAGGTTATAAATGCTTTAAAACATATATATGTTACCGGCAATGTGTATAATCCGGCATTGTATACAATGCCTAGGCATTGTATACAATGCCTAAAACGATCAGGCAATGTATGAAATATAATTCATTTTATACTTTGCCTAGGCATTGTATACAATGCCTGCTGGTCTACCGGCAATGTGTAAAATAAGTATATTTCTGTTGTCTGTTATAAAAAAATAACCTCGAAATTTAAGGCTCACGCTCCGCTGCGCTTCGCGCTCGCCTTAAATTTCTAACCTATACGCGGGACCTACAGGAGTGAAGCAGGTTCGATTCCAAACTCAAATTTCTGTTGTCTGTTATAAAAAAATAACCTCGAAATTTAAGGCTCACGCTCCGCTGCGCTCCGCGCTCGCCTTAAATTTCTAACCTATACGCGGGACCTACAGGAGTAAAACAGGTTCGATTCCAAAGAGCCCCCCTCCAGCCCCCCTCGAGCCCCCCTTGAGCCCCACTCGAGCCCCCCTCGAGCCCCCTTCGAGCCCCTCTCGAGCCCCCCCTCGAGCCCCCCTCGAGCCCCCCATCGAACCCTCCTCGAGCCCCCCCCTCGAGCTTTCCTCAAGCCCCCCCCCCCTCGAGCTTTCCCCAAGCCCCCCTCGATCCCCCCTCGAATCTATTCTCTAAAATCTTTTTATTATACACATTGCCGGTGGACCAGCAGGCATTCTATACAATGCCTAGTCATTGTATACACTGCCTAGGTAATGTGTGAAATAGATATCAATATTCATTATATTTCATACATTGCCTAAAAGGGCCAGGCATTGTATACAATGCCTAGGCATTGTATACAATGCCTGCATTTCATACATTGCCGGTAACATATACATGTATCCATAAAACAAGTTTGTGAAGTGACGAATAAATACATTTCATTATTATTAATGATTTTTAATGAAAAGGTAAGTTTTTAAAATTTTCCAAGCAATTTCCCAATTAGCAACAGAATGGCAACAAAATTTTTTTAACTTGCGTTCCAGAAATGAGGTTTCTTGTGATTCGATCACAAGCCCGACATGGAAGCGATAGTGTTGCGTCCAGGCGTGGTAGATTTGATTGATGGCTACATTGTAGTATTAGGTAAGTGTCCAAACGAGTTATTGAGGCTTTTGTTCTTAGTGTCTTCCGTAAAGTGAAGCTTCCTTATGACGTCAGCTTATTTACTTGATATTGAATTTTCGATTATTGAGCGAACATAATGAAAAGGATTATCAAAATTAACCAATTTTATAAAATTGTGCTGTATTTGTTTTATGTTCAGCGGGCACTTTATTTTGTTTCATTGTTTTAAAATTTTTATAAACTTAAAAATATTTTAAATTAAACACAAGATCTTCTAGTTCTGGCAAATGTGTCATACTTAGGTACTTTATAGATACCAATAACGCTGTAACTACTACAAAACCCCTAAAACCCGAATATGGTAGAAAAGGTACCATGCATACATCCCCGGCAAATTATTATTAAACTATGAAATACGGCACTTTTATTGAAAACAAAGATTTGATAAACTGCGTAGTCAGAACCCTAGATCTAAACTGTCTTTGCGTCTAGGGTTGTCACTTTGCAGTTTTCCATACAAATAAAAATCAAATTTCAGGTTATTTTAAAATATTCTGTTTATGGAATATAAAAAATAATTTTGCATATCACCAAGCAACGGTAAATGTTTGACTAAAATTACGACAAAATACCGCATACGTTGCATCATATCTTGACGTAAATAGATATATTCAAATAATATCAAAGTACGCTAAATTTATCTTTCAAAGCTTGAATATTGACACAACAATAGCGTTATAAATATTCAAATTACGTTTGCCCAAGAAAAATGATATATCAATAGCCAAACAAAAAGTTCGAAGCAAACAATCGAAAGAGTCCATCGAAAAGTCATAACAAATCAATATAGAGTTTGAAATGATATGATTGTACTATACAGTAAGCCTCAATGAAGAACTTAATCACCAACTTTAAGGGGCGGTAATAGGAAAACATGGTTTGCGCGGGCCATATTTTTATATAGAAAACGTAAACTTGTAGCCACCAAAAAAATCATACAACAAACTAAAGAGTTTATCTAGTTGCTACAAACATTAAATTGCGTATAAACTTTACAGTTGATTGTAAAAAAAAAACAGAATATCATCAAAAGCGCTTGTCGCGGGCCATATTTTTGGCGTAAATAATAACGTAAACGTATTGAATTCTACATCAAAATACACTTTAAGATACTGTGCAGTTGCTCCAATAACTTTTTTTTAAGAAAGATAATTGTGCTAAAGATAATGATGAAAAAACAACGAAAAACATCGAAAAAGTGCAGAAGTGAGGTTATTTTCCATACTCTTTACACGTAAAGAAAAAACAGAGACAAATGATTTCGCACATCGGAGCCTTAATGCTTGTTTGTAAAAATACTGGGAAAAAATCGACTCACCCGTAGCAGCTCAGACGGGATTCGAACCCGCACCTTTGGGATTCCGGCCCAATGTACAAACCAATGTTGTAATTCTACGGCAGGATAATTTTGCTAATTCACAAATCGTCCACCAGTCGGCGCACTAACGCCAACTTGGCGCTAGTGTAGTGTAGATGTAGACTTGTCATTTTTTGCTGTTTGCTGTGTTTGCTACCAATTTTCGTAAATATCCACTTTTCTCCCAACACATTTTGGTTTTCTTCAACCTTTAATTCATTTACTGTCCATCTTCCATTATAATTATGATTACTATCAACCATTTTTAGATATAATTTAAAATTACCGGAAAAATTGGGGGTGAATGCCCGTACAAAGGTTGCCAGCAGCAGTAGCGGCATCAAGCGGGATAAATTTTGTGACATCCCGCCATTGGCACGATATGGTTCTATTAAAAGTATTACCGTCCTCAGTTTGGGGGCCCAACTAGAGGGTTAACATGTGTCTCAATGGTGTCTCAATGGTGTCTCGTGCGACATATGTCTTCATTCTTCTGCCCACGCGCATTAGCCCGAGCCCGGCCAAAGAGTAGCCTTTCCTTAATACAGACATGGCATTAGTTCCTAATAGAGATGGGCCGAATGTTCGGCCGAATATTCGTATTCGGCACATTCGGCATATTTTTTCATGTTCGTATTCGGCTGAATATTCGGTTGATTTGCCGAATAATTACCGAATATTTAAATTGTACCAATACTACCAATTTATGGACAAAATAAAAAAATATTAAGAGGATTGTCTTGCAAACAGTCTTCATAAAAACGGCGATAAAGTTTCCCACCCTCTAAACCTTAATAACGAATTTTCGGTATTATTTTAAAATCCTTAAAAACTAGGGCTGTATGTTTTGATTTTTTAAATATTAATTTGTAGATTGGAAAATGTTGGCCCTTTTTTGTTTTATATGAAATCAGGAAATCGCAAATATTTCAATGATAGATATTTAAAAAATCATAGATCGAGTATTTTTTAGAATATAAAAACTAGGTACTATCTTTAGGAACCAACACCAGTATTAAAACGTATAATCAAATTAAGTTTTTTTTTAATAAATGTCATTATCCTTCAAAAAAGGTGACAAGTCCCTCTTAAAGAACTACAGACCCATCTCACTTCTGAACCATGTCTAAAAGTTGTTTTCTAGAGGCCTTACGAATCGTCTCGCTCGCAAGTTCGACGACTTCCAACCTCCCGAACAAGCCGGGTTTCGAAAAGGCTAGCACCATAGACCACATCCATACGCGGCAGGTTATACAGAAGACTGAAGAGTATAATCTGCCACTATGCTTGGCGCCCGTGGACTATGAGAAAGCCTTTGATTCGATTGAAACCTGGGCGGTGCTGCAGTCTCTCCAAAGGTGCCAAGTGGACTATAGGTATATCGAGGTATTGAGGTACTTGTACAAAAATGCCACCATGTCCATCCGAGTACAGAACCAGAGCACAAATCCTATCCAACTGCAGCGTGGTGTGAGACAGGGAGACGTTATTTCTCCGAAACTGTTCACAGCTGCGTTGGAGGACATCTTTAAGCTCTTGGACTGGAAAGGACTCGGCATCAACATTAATGGCCAATACCTAACACACCTTCGTTTTGCCGATAGTATAGTCCTGGTGGCTGAGACCATGGAAGACGTGAACACAATGATCGAAGATCTCCGTAGTGCTTCCCAAAGAGTGGAAGACAGGATGAACATGGATAAGACGAAAATTATGTCAAATGGCCATGTTGTACCCTCTCGAGTTCATGTTGGAAACACTACACTTGAAGTTGTTGACCACTACGTATACCTAAGACAGGCGGTCCAGTTAGCTAAGTCCAACTTTAAGAAAGAGATCTCTCGTCGAATCCAACTCAGGTGGGCAGCATTCGGAAAGCTTCGAAAAATCTTCGCGTCCGACTTACCTCAGTGTCTCAAGACGAAAGTCTATGAACAGTGTGTGTTGCCAGTGATGACTTATGGCAGTGAAAAGTGGTCGTTAACTATGGGTCTCATAAGGAGGCTCAAGGTCACCCAGCGTGCAATGGAGAGAGCCATGCTCGGCGTTTCCCTGCGTGATCGAATCAGAAACGAGGAGATCCGCAGGAGAACTAAAGTAACCGACATCGCTCGAAGGATTACTCAGCTGAAGTGGCAGTGGGCAGGACACATAGCGAGAAGAACTGATGGCCGTTGGGGCGGAAAGGTTCTGGAATGGCGACCGCGCATCGGACGACGCTCCGTGGGTAGGGCCCCGACAAGGTGGACCGACGATCTGGTGAAGGTCGCGGGAAGCCACTGGATGTGGGCAGCGCAGGACCGATCGTCGTGGAGATCCTTAGGGGAGGCCTATGGCCTACCCAGCAGTGGGTGTCGTGCGGCTGATATGATGAATAAATTTCAATGTATGCCTCATCTTCATAAACGTTTATCAACGTTATAATAAATTTCAAAGTATGCAGTTCCGAACTGCAATTTGTAACCGAAAGAGCGGTACATTGACTGAGCGAGCCGTGCTAGCGCGAGGGGCCGCGGGTTTCGCGTGGGACAAAGAAGGGGCAAACGCCACCTGACACGTGTACAAACCTGTTTAATGCGCAGAATTGAACCGAATGATTCGGCCGAATATTCGGTTCGGTACATTTTGGACCGAATATTCAACCGAACATTCGTATTCGGTTAAACCTGCATTCAGCGCATCTCTAGTTCCTAATTTAAAATTGAACTTTTTAATTTCGGTTCCAAAAAGTTTGTATACCTTTTCACTTTTCAAATACTGGTTATAAAACTTTTTATAAATGTGGACGGAGGGGTTAGATAAATAAAAAAACCTTTAAAAATAAACAGCTCTAAAAAGAAAGCAATACTAGTTTTCAAATTAAAATTACTAATAGATGCGCTTATCTGTTATTATAAAACGTCTTTTGATTTAAGATAGTATTTTCAGGATTATTTGAAAATTGCTGAACCGAATAAAAAAAACCGGCCAAGTGCGAGTCGGACTCGCGCACGAAGGGTTCCGCACCAAAAAATCACGTTTGTTGTATGGGAGCCCCACTCAAATATTTATTTTATTCTGTTTTTAGTATTTGTAGTCATAGCGGCAACAGAAATTCAGCATCTGTGCAAATTTCAACTGTCTTGCTATCACGGTTCATGAGATACAGCCTGGTGACAGACAGACCGACAGACGGACAGCGGAGTCTTAGTAATAGGGTCCCGTTTTTACCCTTTGGGTACAGTACCCTAAAAAACCAACATACAGAGGAATAGAGAACCTTCTCCTTTTTGAAATCGGTCAACAAACACTGTTATTACTGTTAATTTCGATAAAGAAATCGCATCTCCTTGCTTTCTTGACCAAAGTCCTTCATATAAACAAAGTTTTCACAACGTTCGCCATATTAACTTATTTTCCATTTCTCGGAAAACTTTACGGTATCCAGTTCCTCATTACCGATTACTTCAAAGCTGGATAAGGCATAACCCATAATTATCTATTCTCGTAATCCAAAGTGGACCAATGATAACATCCATCTAGATCACAACATCCGACTTTTCCCGACAACTATGTACTGTAAGCGTCAGACATAGCTAAACGTTATACAACCATAGCACACTAATTATTGCGTTTTTGAACTCAGGTTGTACTTTACTGAACAAGCGTTATTGGTATGACAAAGTACTTAAACGTAAAGCTACTTCTGAGGCTGCTTGTTCAAGAAAAACTGGATCATTGGCTAGCCTTTTGAAGCTCGGATCACACTCTGAGGGCTTTCAGTACACAAGAATGTAAATTTATTGGATGACTCTTGTATGTGAATTGATGAGCGATTAATTAAAGGACAGCGTCGGAACAAGTTTGAGTGCTCAATTTCTCAGATTCCAAGTAATTTAGTTAGTGTTTATAGCAAAAGGAAATTAAGTTGTGCGGATTTTAAGAAATTACTTCTTCTTGTGGGTTTTATTAACCGACTTCAACAAAAGGAGGAGGTTCTCAATTCGATTGTATGTTTTTTTTTTATCGTTGTTCGCGCGTATCTTCGACATTTATGGACCGATTTTGATGATTCTTTTTTTGTTCGATTGAGTTTGCTTACGAGATGGTCCCATTTAATTTTTTTTTCAAATCGGTCAAGTAGTTTTCAAGTAATCCTGAAAATACTATGATTTTGCATCAACTACCTTGACGACTTTGTTATTTATGAACCGAATTAGATGAAGTTTTTTGTGTTGGAAAGGGGATACCTTTAGTGTAGTCATTTTAACCGACTACAAAAAAAAATAAGGTTCTCAGTTTGACCTGTATATATTATGTTTCTCCGCGATTAACTCACGTTTGGCTGAGCCGATTGTTCTACCTAAATAATATACTAACCTACACTATCTAATACAGAAGCTAATACAGAAGGTACTGACACTAAAAATAAACAATTTTTTTTAAAACAAAAAAACCGACTTCTAAAAAACCTGCCTCTAAAAAGCAAGAAATAATATTCAAATCATTAGATACGCATTATAACGTCTATTGAAGTCGGGTGGGGATTGAAGAATAAAAAAAGGAAGTTGTAATTCCCGTACGTACGTACGGTACGTGCGTACCCCACCCGACTTCAATAGACGTTAGAATGCGTATCTAATGATTTGAATATTGTTTCTTGCTTTTTAGAGGCAGGTTTTTTTGAAGTCGGTTTTTTTGTTTTTAAACAATTTTTACTGAATACTTTATACATTTTATAGTAGTTCATTCATTCAATTAGTTAGATACGAGCAAATAGAATTGCTAATTAAATAGATATACTAACGCAATACATTAGACAAATACCTCATTATTCCTAAAAAATAAAAAAATAAATACTTTAGAATCTTTAAAGTAAAAAACATGTAAATACAAAATTAACCGGTAAAAAACATTTCAAAGTGTACTGATTCAGGAATTTTTCAATATTTTATTTCTCTGTGATTAAAAACATTTTTTTAAATTTCTCTTTATAGTGCACTCTTTGATAATACAAACAATAAGTGAAAAAATAAATTTGAGTCGTATTCTTATTTGTTACAGCTGAAACGTTTGTGAAAAATACCTCTGACAAGCAAATTTGAAATTCAACTTAAACAGTTTGTCTTCGTTTTAAAATACCTGATAATTTATTATGTTTTTCTTTCTATGCGGCACAAATTTAAGAATTTTGCTGCCTAAAACTAAAGCTTACATCAATAGTCCATTTGTTTTGAATTGATTAAGTAATTTGTTGGATAGTCGTAATTGGCCTTTAGAATTATGTTTTAAAATTGTTACTTACCCCCTTACTAATAAAGATTGTATAGCAGTTGCATAGTTACACAGTGTTTTGTCACTTTCTTTTTAATGTCAAATTCAAATAGTTTGACAGAGAGTAACCATTGTGTAACTAAACATCTGCTATTCAATCTTTATTAGTAAGGGGGTTAGACTGTAAGTGAGCTGTGTACTGTCCCTAATAAAAGAAAATAAAATAAATGAATAGTAATGTTTTTATTCTTTAGATAACTTCTTTGGAAAAACGCTTATTTCTTTGAAATGCGGATATACAGTCTTAACTGTCACCGCTAAAGATACGTGCCGAGGCTTGTATTATTGGTATCAGCCTACTCTTTGCGCAGGTCACAAGGAGGGCGACACGTCCTCCCACGCGCAACTCCGAACCCAAAAGGTTAAACCTCTAACATATTTGTTCGCAACAATGACGCCCAGCGCGCGCGACACCCGAGGTCGTTCGCCTCATTTACGAGCCAATAAACGTCAAAACTTATCCTAATAATATTATTGTTTTACTCAATTTGAGCCGGTTTTCGCCTCATGACTTGAGTGGTCGTAGTGCTATTATTTCTACTGAAAAATGAATACTGTAACTTCAGACTTTTATGACAAAGCTTCATGAGAAAAAAGTTCTTAACACTCTGAAAATAATTAGAGTGAGAGTTTGAAAATAACCAAGTTTAAAAAAAGAACAAAATAGTTGAGCTATCAAGTTTTAAAAATAGAATGCAACAGCCAGCGACCAGCGACCTATGACGGCAAAGGCATAAAGGTCTATACATCCAAAGATCAAAACCGATCACTTTCCAGTCGCAGCTGCGGATTATAATCCGAAATGTCACTGGCTGTGACATTTTTATGCCGGGACGACATTTTGATGGTTATGAAACGAGAGATAGGATCGGTCCAATTAGAGATTAATTCATTTTCGGGTACCGTGAGACTACAATGTGGCCAAGTGAGGTCCGGCAAATAAAAGATAATGGTGCCAGTGACGACTTTATTATGGGCCGGTGTTAAGTTGTAAGATTTATGTCGCTATAGTTACAGCCAGTTTCGATCTTAATAAGTCAAACAAGACTAGGTATATGTCAAGGGTGTTTGTATATGTTGTTATGAAGTGCCCATTAAACATATCACAATATTAACATTGTTTGATTGTAAATATCAGAAGTCGTTATCGCTTGCGTTAATTTAGATCTTTTGTAGTGTTAAATATCAGTCGATTCTAAGATGCCAATCTTATAGTCCGTTACAATAATGAATTTTAAAACCAACTCTGCGGTAGGTAGCGTCAACAAAACTATAAAACTAATCCACATAAAAATAGCTCCAGTTTTTTTGGAAACACATTCAAAAGGTAGAGCTATTTGTGTAGGAAGACTAAATATGTTTCAAGTTCGCCTACAGGCTATTGTGATCAGGCATGTGAGTTGTCTCCTGCATTCCATTTGTTCTCTAAAGATAACTAGTTCTGCTTTTAAGTGCTCGCCTGATCTATTTGACGTGCTCTCTCTATCAGCTCGAATAAAATGTGGACTCTGAACAATATTGTTAGTCCAATAAGATCTATCTGTTTGTTAGATAGCCATTGATTTAAGGTATTGTCAATGAGTAATGACAAACAAAGGGATAATACAATTACTTGTCGTGAAAAAAGCTTAAAGCTTGCTTTAATCGGATGCAAATCTTTTTCTTTTGATCGAAACGTAAATCATTATAATGTCAATGCCATCATAATGTTGGCGAAACTTGATCAGTAGGTAGCGTATAATGTGATTAATTTAACAATGTACAACAGAAATGACCAACTTCAGAGTGCTTGCGGAACAAAACGACGTACCTATATTAATCTGTAAAGTTTACTCTTTGAAATACATTATCGAGTGAAGTTGTAGTGGGTCACAGTCTATTGTCAATTTAATCGTATTGTATACACATCAACTTTGTCTAGGGATACAGGTGTTATTTTCATACAAACGAGGTAAATTTGAAGCCTTGGTTTTCTGCCAGGGATGTACCGTGCTGTGATCTGATGATGGCCATCCAGGGAGTGAATGGAGGAGATTCAGATCTTTATACACACCCAACTGATCTGATCAGCATTCTAAAAGATTCATGGGTCAGAGTCCTCAGTTTGATAATTTCCATACATTTTCATGCTATTTTCGCGGTTTTTTTTAAACATGTCCTTTACGTTTTAAGAATGCTGGTCAGATCAGTTGGATGTGTGTATAGCGATCTGAATCTCCTCAATTCACTCCCTGGATAGCCGTCATCAGATCACAGCACAGTACATTCCTGGCAGGAAACCAAGGCTTCAAAGTTACCTCGTTTGTATGAAAATAACACCAGTATCCCTAGACAAAGTTGATGTGTGTATATCGGTAGTGTGATATGAAGAGATAAAACAAAGGAATATTGAACCCATCTATTTTTATTTTGAATAGATTTTATTAAAGTTGAATTATCTTAAACGAATATGCGCTATTTTCGTAACGAAGATACGTTTTTTTTAACCTAGAATATACATTTAAATGGAATTGTAATATAATAATAATTCGTCCACGGTCATCGGATCAGCACCCAATATCTCCAGCCACCAAAGACAAAACGAAATCACTGCGCCGATAGTATCGCGCGCCTTTCACTACAATGCCGTCGTCCATTTTGCTCCAAATAGGCTAAACTTCACTTTTATGTAGTAATAAAATGGACACCTAAATAGCTGCGATGTTATCTCGGGTGAACTAAAACTTACAGCTACCAGATGGTCGGTTAGGACCGTGATACAATCGCGTGAAATCCTACATCCTTGTGGAGATACCTACCACCGTGTTTTGCATATCTGTCGGTGTGTTTTTTTTTGTTCAGACAGCCCTAAATTGATAAAATCAGGTAATGCAGTCAAATCAATTTGTGGGATAGATTTTCTTTGCGTTTTTTTATATCATATCTCAGCTATTACATCTTTTTGGCATTGTATGATTATTAATCAACCGTAAACAATGTTAATCAACGCACTTTTGCTTCATTATAAATAAGCCAATGTGTTTAATATTTGGCGGTTATCAAAAGCTTTATTCTGCTAAGAAAAGTGAAACTGGATGGTGAAAATTCTAAATCGAAAATAGCGTTGGATAAAAATTTTTTCGATATCAAATTTATAACATGAAAAAGTAAGCTGCTACTTTTCTTGCGGCCATTTTTCTTGTCATCTATAAAAAATCTGGAACGGTGATAGGAAAAACATCAAGTATTATTTTACTTTGGTATGTTTTAATTTTTTTTTTGAAGCGCTCATGACGAGCTTGACAAGACTGATCGTACTCGATCATATTAGTTAAGCAAAGCTCAGTCCGGCCAGGTGTCGGATGGGTGACCGTTAAAGTGGTATTACAACTGAGCGCTTCCGTGCTTCGGAGGGCACGTTAAACCGTGTCGGTCCCGGATGTTGTCAGCTGATAACAGTCGTTAAGCCAAGTTAGAGGCCTTACAGGCGGCTTGATAAACTCTAACACCAGAGGTGGCCACTAATCCTCATTCGATAAGAAGAAAAAAATTGATTTTGAAAGATATAATATTGTATTCGGACCTTAAGGGAAGCTTAAACAAGATGCACATCTGGTCATAATGCCAGTTATTTAGAGAATGTGGATCAAACTGGAGTAACTATTTCAGTGCTATGTTTAGTAATTGTGCACATAAACTAAGTTTAAGTTGCTGTAATGAATAAATCTTTGTGGAATTTGCGGAGGTATTACTGTAATGGAATTACCCCAATAAAGTTGTTTGGATTTGTTTATTGAAATCTTAAACTGTTTTAAGAGTTGTTCTTCAAATGTTTATTGAAACAAAACATTGTCACAATTTTATTACTTTTTATGGAAATTCAGTTATGTTCCTTTTCCCCATACAATATGACTTTCTTTACCTATTTTTGTTACCATACTATCTTCATACAGTTACGTTTATAAATATGTATACAGTTTACAACTTTGTCACATTAAAAGCTATTAATTTTTTGAACAGACATCAATAACAAATGACAACTACAACAAAGTTAAAAAGTTCTAAACTGTATGGGTACATATTTTTAGACGTGATTGTATGTACATACCTACAGCCTAGTAACGTTTATACACGCTTATTACATAATAATATGAATGCTAGTTATACTTAGGGAAACCTTAAATGGGAGCAGACTATATTTCATTTTGTAAATGGCTGTTCAAATAAAGAATTTTATTTATTTTTATTTTAGTTGAATATTAATAATAAAACATTAGAAATATTGAATCCTGCAAAAACGCATTATAATTAAAATATAACTGACGATATTCCCTTACAGTTAGTAAATAATTATTACTATGTTTACTATAGTAACAAATTATTAATATGCACTTAGTGTTAAGCCTTTGCACGGGGCCCAGTCAATGTTTCCGGGTTAGTTCAACAGTAGCTTCATAAATCATAGCAGTGGGGCCATTTATTAGAGCTATGACATATAGACCCCATTCGGGAGTAATTGTGCAGAATATCTTATAAATGTACGAATCGGATAATTGATAGCTTAACCTTTGGTCAATTTTACTGAAAGCCAACAATGATTAGGTGCCAGCTATATTGATAGTACCTACCCATTTACGCAAGTATCTATTCAAAGCCTGCCTTTGGAGGTATTCCTCGAAACGCACCCATTTTGAAGCGCACCTAATGAAACGCACCTAAACTTTTCCTTGAAACGCACCTAAATTTGTTTTGATAGCGCACCTATTTAGGTGCGTTTCGAGGAATAGCTTAGGTGCGCTTCAAGGAATACCTCAGCCTTTGCCCTTCGCACGCATGGAATTTCATTTCTCTCTGAAACGAAAATAGTAACCAGAGGGCCTGTTACAAAGAAGCATCGCGATAAGCGTACGATGTTCGTCCCACTCCGTGGCACTATTGACTCACGAATAAGGTTCAATATCAAGTAAATTGAACGACGAATTGCGTCCGACTATCGTGATTCTTTTTTGTAATAGGCCAGAGGGCCTATTACAAAAAAGAATCACGATGAACAGAGGCTCACCCTATGTTCTCCTCATCATCATCATCATCATCATATCAGCCGCACGACACCCACTGCTGGGTATAGGCCTCCCCCAAGGATTTCCACGACGATCGGTCCTGCGCTTCCCACATCCAGTGGCTTCCGGCAACCTTCACCAAATCGTCGGTCCACCTTGTCGGGGGCCTACCCATGGAGCGTCGTCCGGTGCGCGGTCGCCATTCAAGAACCTTTCCGCTCCATCGGCCATCGGTTCTTCTCGCTATGTGTCCAGCCCACTGCCACTTTAGCTGAGCAATCCTTCGAGCGATCTCCTCATTTTTGATTCGATCACGCAGGGAAACGCCGAGCATGGCTCTCTCCATTGCACGCTGGGTGACCTATATGTTCTCTTACGAGGTACAATCTTTTACCAAATTTCTTCTAAATTGTTTCAGGAGTTTTGCGTGAAAAGCTAATAAACACTAGAGAGTAACTCGCATTCCTCTATACGTCTTATATAAGTATGGATGGTAAAATATGTAGATAGTATTTCGAACCAGACAGTTTGATGACACTATAAATAAAACATGGAGAAAAGTAGGCTCCGTTGTATCGGTTTTCGGAGAACGGACTGTGGTCGCATAGATTTTAAAGTTCACAAATGCTTAACTTATTTGATTTATTTTGACCGAGCGAGCGCGAAGTGTCTCCGTTTTAGCTTGGGCAAAAATGCTTTCATAAGTCCAGCTGTCCCGCTATCCGGCTGTCCGTTTGTTCTCCTCGCATTTCCCAACCGATTTTCGTGAAATTTTGTGAGCAGGTTCATAATATGTTTTTTGTAGATTTGGTTTTTTGAACATGGCGGAGACATGGAAAAAAAATCACATTTCTGCCATTTCGAAAAATGTCCAAAAATATCACAATTGTGATGTCTACGGTTCTACAGAACCATTAGTTTAATGTAGTTAGGTAGTAAAAAACCCAGCTAAAGCAAAAGTCGGTTACGCAAAATAACCAAATAAAATATTACAATTTTCGTAATAAATATAATAGTTATCCTACCTAAATACCCTATAATCCGGCAACGCCCTTTGTGATAAGGTACTCCTGATTACTTTGTCAGTAACCGGTAATATTTAGTATAAACAATACTAAATCAAACCAACGTCCTTGCCTATTTGAATGTTGTCCTACTCACTTTAGGTACAGTCAGTGTCAGATGTACAATCTGCCTACTAATTGTTTGAATTCAAAATCTATCGCAATCGCTTTCATTTGACAGAACATTGATACTTCTTTTTGGCACAAATAAAAATTTACCAAAGAAATGTAGCAATGTCACATCCATCTATAAAATGAAAGAGATGTAATAGATTTTGAAATTACACAATTAGCCCCCAGTTTATCCTTACTTTTCTTATTTAATAAACAGTTTTTGACAGCTGTTTTATTATACGTATTTTATACTTAAATAGTTATTTAAAAATGAGTTTCTATATTTATCAAATTGTTATTAATTATTAACAATTTCTTTCGGAATCTATGTGTAGAAAATAATTTGATATATTTTTTTAAATATTATTATTTAAATAAAGAGTTGGGTGAAGATTGTTTATCAAATAAAAAAAGTAAACAGACTTTAGCTAATTGATTTGCTACATATTTTTTCACACCAACTTTAATAGAATAAGTTGCCATCATACTATCATACATAATGGACGCAAAAGGACATTTGATTTTTTTTTACTTCATTAAAATAACCTTTGGAATATAAAACACACAAGGGAATTTCTCTTATACAAATTACTGTCATAACTGCTCATTAATATAGTTTAGTTAGAGCATTAAAGCCTTAATTGGACAAGAACAAAGCTACCGGCTGTGACGTCATAAGCTAGTACTGGCATACACTTTCCACATAATAAAAGAGCTTACAACTACTTGCATTTGAATTTAGTTTTGCATAGTATATTTTTTTATTTATCTATTCTAAATATTAACATTTTAACATCAGTCATTACGTTAATAATCCCTGATGTCCAACTTACTAAAGTTTTCATTCACTTCTGCGACCGACTGTACCGATATAAATTGGCTACCATACTGAACACTTAACAAATAACTGCCCAACTATATTGAATAATCGGATCATTGTAACATAATTAATTAATAAGTACATACATTATTCATGAATTTTTGCAATTAACCCTCTAGCGAACCGAATAAGAATAAATCATATAAAAAAAATCTTCACTTCCTTAAACTTGTTATATTTGACGTAGTTATTTTAATATTTTTTATTAAACAACTTATAGGAATTTTAACCTATAATCACAACGGTAAAACGAAATAAAAAATAGTAAAAATTGTTTTATAACAGTTTATACTGCGTTAAATATTTTTTCTCCCTTTTTCGTCATAAAAAAATATATTTGTATGACAATTTACACGATTAAACTTTATACTTTTTATTAACAAGCTTTTTTTTTTGACAATAGCCTACATTTTTCTTGTTAATCAAAGCGCAGTTCGCACTTTGTACACAATTTAGACAGTAATTTACAGCGAACTAAAATCTATGAAACAAGCATTGCGCTCAAAAAATAGCACCACACGAAAAGTACAACTAAGTGGATGGAGCTAAAAATGCTGGCATTTGATTATGCAGCACAAAGCATCTGAGCACTGGTTGCTTATTAGCGACCATAATTTGTATACTCATAGATATTTTCTATACTTAAACGAAAAAATATCACACGTTATTTCGGCATATTTTTACTGCCTTCTTTGCGTTTTTTACACCACCTACACAGGACGTCATTTCTATTAAACTTTCTCTTTCTCTCTTTTCTCTACAATACAAACTGCAATTATTGTAAAGCACGTTAACGCCAGTCACCGAGTGCGTGGCTGGCCCGACTAAAGCTGAGCAGGTTGTATTTTTTCGGCCCCGTGGTGCCATTTTTTGAGCAATATTTATTTGCAATAAAATTGCACTTCCATTAATTTTAGTTCGCTGGTAATTTAAAGCTTTCTGAAATAACTGGACATATTTCGAATTTCAAATAGCCGTACTTATAAACGTAGCGATCGTTATCCAATCGTATAAAGGGAAAGTCTGCTTAAAATGATCTCTAGCGCGAAATCTACGCTTCGATCATAATTTAACACTTGATTCTACAATACTCGGACCTGTCATTTGATAAAGGTCTCGCCCGAGAGGGTTGTCACTAAGGGAATGAATAAACACTTTGGATATGTCAGGGAGATAGTTTATCTTTTCCTTGCTTAAAAGCTAGAAGCAACACAGGAAAATTTTACTGGCAAAACATAAATTTGAATCTGCCATTCAAAGATAAGTTGAAAATGTTTCTCATAATAACTGTTGAAGAAAAGGCACTGTAAGATCCTTTTGAATACGTGTACTGACATTATTTACGACTGGGCGACAACCCTTAAAGACTAAAGTGCATAGATCAATGAACAATTTAGACTGGACGTTACGAATTTATTTTGTCAATTGCACGCCTGTCTACGTGAAGATTTCCTAGACCATAACTTATCTATGGATTTCAAGTTACAATAAAGATCGTATATCGAACGAAGTATAGTAACTAATGGTCTGCGATGGATTGGGTGCTTAGGTCACTTTCTCTGTGAGGAATGATTAACTTCACCACGTAACAAATTGCATCGCTGAAACTCTTAACCCAATGTGGGTATAAATTAATATAGTTTCTTGGACATAATTGAAGAATACATTGCGATAACTGTCTGATTTTATACATAATATCCTTCATAGATATTATGTAAAATGTATAACCTTTTTTAACTCCCGAGCTGAAAAATATATAAGGATTGTACAGTTATTTTCCTTGTGTCTCCTATTTCTTTGATAGTTTTGAATTAAAATTATTGCTTTTATTATTCCGTTTTCAATGTCGAGTTTATTCTCATTACTCATTGTTTAAATATTTTTTAAATCGAACTAAATAGTAAGTACTTACATCTTTTTACATTAAATATGGTGTAATACTATCCTAATTCAAATAAATATTGCAGTTTACTCGCAAAGCAGATGACAGCGGCTATCGCCTTCGAGTATACCATTCAAGGCAAGTGATACTTTTCTGCAACTGCACTTGATTGCGGCTTGCAACGCCCACGTCGTTTTAAACGTACGACAGTAGGAAGCAATGTAGTATTATTATTGACGGTAAATTTTTATAGTCGCGATGGTTGCAGGCAGGTTGTAGGTATGGGTGTTTTCGACACTGGTCTGATTGTAAAATATCTATTACATAAGAACCGTGTTAAAATTGCCATTTATGTCAATAAATAGCATGTTATCTGTATTGATTTAAGTTATATGCGGTTTTTATAAAATAAATTAAGCTAAATATTAATTTAAACAATGCATAAAATTTTTGAAAAGTTGAAAATTTTTCAAAAATTATACTTATGCAAGTAATTTCATGGTAAAGACGTCACCTTACGCGTCATGTATTAAGCAACTTAGTACGTTTCTAATAATATTTAGTTTAGTCTAGTTAAATTATATTATGGTAATAATATTTTTTCACTCACAAAATAAAGCAAATTCCTGCTTTATTTTGGGAGTGAAAAAATATTATTCTCAAAAGTATAATTGAGCGGTGATAGTATGCACTAGATTTCCGGGCCCAGTCAGTTCGGCCCACGCAGCGACTCCAGTACTACGTAGTATGTCTGTATGTACTACGGAATTAGAACTGGCCGCTGTTATTTATCACCACTTGCGTGTTCCAGTGAGAAATCTTCAAGCTATTGTAGTAGGGCTGGACAAATTATTGCTTTTATCATAAATATTTTTTTTATTGATCATCACCTCTTACTAAGTATAGCAACTAAACGTTATATTGGTTAATTTTATAAAAACAAGTACCAACGTTATTCAATTTATTTTTTTCTCCGTAAGTAAGTACCAATAAATTGCAATAGTAGCTTATTTAAAACAATTTCTATTATTGAGTAAAATTAACGTCATATTTTATGTTCATCATTATTATCATCATCATATCAGCTGTACGACACCCACTGCTGGGTATAGGCCTCCCCCAAGGATTTCCACGACGATCGGTCCTGCGCTTCCCACATCCAGTGGCTTCCGGCAACCTTCACCAGATCGTCGGTCCACCTTGTCGGGGGCCTACCCACGGAGTGTCGTCCGGTGCGCGGTCGCCATTCAAGAACCTTTCCGCCCCAACGGCCATCGGTTCTTCTCGCTATGTGTCCAGCCCACTGCCACTTTAGCTGAGTTTATTTTAGGTTGTGGTGACCAAAATGATATGAAAAAATATTTTCACGTCTCTTTAAATCTACTTGTCTTGTTTCAACTTAAAACAGATAAATCGAAGTTAATAATTTCGTAAACTATTTGCCGAAGTTATTTGGAAGATATCGATGTTTTGGCCTGATTGGGGCTCGATTTATCTCTTTTAATTTGAAGCTCAGCAGACTTCCCGAAGTTCGATGCGTTAATGGGTACGGACCCAGGTATACTACACTGGCCTGCAAAACTAAGTACTACAGAGGCCTATTTTCATACAAAAGAGGTAACTTTGAAGCTTTGTTTCTCCACCCAGGATTAAACGGGGTCAGAATTTTGATGATGGTCTTTCAAAGAGTAAATAGAAGAGGCCCAGATCGCTTTCAAACTCAATGGATTAGAAGAGTCGTTTACACTAGAGACCGTACGGATTTTTTTGTGTTACATTTTCCATACTTTTGATGTAATTTTAAATTGTTATTTTTTTATGTTCAACCCTGACCTAAACGACTCTTCTAATCTGTTAGGTTTCTTTGGCGATCTGGGTCTCCTCCATTTACTCTTTGAATGGCCATTATCAAATCACACCCCGTTTAATCCTGGACGGAGAACCAAAGCATCAAAGTTACCTCGTTTGTATGAAAATAGGCCTCTGTAATACTTAGTTTCGCAGTATTTCACACCTACTATTAAAAAAAATTGCGGCAATCTGTGAAAATTTCAACTACATAGTTCAGACTATCACGGTACATGAGATACAGCCTGGTGACAGAGCGACAGACCGACAGACAGTGGAGTCTTAATAATAGGGTCCCGTTTTTACCCTTTAGGTACGGAACCCTAGAAACAACAGTGAGCATAGCCCTGTTCAACGTCACTTCCTGTTTAGACGTCGGCGCAAACGCACGCTTTTCATGTAATACTCTTGTAATGCAGTTGTACCTTTATCTCCATTCGACCCCATAAAACTGTGCCAGCTTGATCCAACCATTTCCGATTGGTCTTTGACCTTGTAAGTGATCGATGAGGGATGTCACTAGGTTTCTATTGTTGTGTAAGTAACAATAATATTAAATTAATGGTATAAGCGTTCTAAGGTTAACAAACGAGTCATATGCATAATACTTTTGTTTCATAATAATTTGAAATTAAACGTGTTTAATGTGAGATATTAATAATACCTATATATCAATCTTACTCTATTTTATGTTACTGTTTCGTAATAATCGGACTGATTGAATGGCACAACGTTATATTGAAAATCGTTAATCAAACTAAACAACTTTAAAGTGATACCAAATTCTAATTTATTCATACCGATAAATAACTTAACACTTCGCAGACTTGAATTCCTCATTCCTCGTATATCTCGTAATGTAACAAGTTGCCATTTAATATAATATGTTGGAAGGTATTAGCTCAAGTATGAAAAATATAGGAGTCGTGAAAATCATTACACCTATTGCCTTTTTGCTTGGTGAAGTTCATAATGCAGCACTGGAGCAATTCGTAACTTAAGGGTGACACAGAATTTATCAATCTATTTTAGCTCAAAAGCTTTAGAATCCTATTAGTTATAAACGTGAATTTAAATAATTTCTATTCTACTCATTTGAAAGCGTAGCTGATATCCGCACACACTGACATAATTAATAGTATGCCGCAAGTATCCCTACCTACAACGTATCTTAATAATATATTATGAATTATTGATTAAATCACTTACTGCATAACAACTATTTTTTTGTTTACAATACGACTCAATCAGCCAAATTATCGTATCTATATTGGGATCTCATTATTCGGACCTAATACCAAAGCTATTGGTTTTTTTAAATAGTTATGAGTTGTCTTTTGCGACTTGCGACAGTCTTTAGCACATACCTAAATCTAATTTTCGTAATTTCAGAGCAGCAGATAAGTTTTAAGCTAAAAGACTGGCAATGTCCTCTTCAAAATAAAGCTTTGGTTACCTAATTTTCATCCCACTTCTCATTTACGATCGTGTAACAATTGTTCATTTTTGTGTTGCACGTCCACCGATCGCCATACAACACGCTTGCTTGACTTTTTACAAGTGACATTTACGTTGACACTTGACATTAGCGGTCGCCATCCATCTAATTATTATCTGTGGGCGTGGGCTGTCAATGCATACCTAAACTGGGCTGCGAGTGATCGATATCATACCGGTTTTTGATTAATGTGTTACCCCCAATGTCATTGTGCTTTTTTCTAATTAATGCTTTTCCTGTATAGCAAATGGACATTTAAGGTTATAATAGATTGTTGACGATTGTGTTAATTGATGTTGTCGTCAGTAAATGGGTTGTGAATATTTGGAGATTGATTTTTAGTCACCGAATAAGGTATTGTTTTAACAATCAAAATGTTAATCTCTATATGCGCGTTTTAACTTTTAATTTGATTTGACAGTCTACCATTCCTTGAGTCAAATTGTTTTTAATTTAATAAGTGAATATTGAATGATGAATGAATTTAATAAGTTAATTTTTTTTTTACCGTTTGGCAGGACAACCAAAAATCAAACTAAATACCAACTAATCAACAAATTACTTTCAATAAAACCGCGTCCGTTAAAAGTTTTTTATTTGAATATAAAATTTCTAGTGCACACATACGCCTTAGAGGTGTGATCCAACATAGTTTTGCAAAACAATTTATGAAAATTTAGTAAACATCCCTTTTAGTTACTTGTATTGTAGGCGTTTAGTTTCACTTAAAGCTCAAAATAATGTAGCTTCCTGTCAATAATTCCTGAGAGACACTTAACTATGTGTTTCACAGAACAAAAGAAAATACTGGCCCCATTAACAAATCCTCATCAGGCACAGACATGCCAACCCGTTGATGGCAATGGCAGCGGAAGGCTCATGGAATGCGGCAGTTTTTGTCGCCTCTTACCGTATGTGACCTCGCCCGCGCCGCGCCCGCACGGCTCGCAGCCGGCAAAAAGCTCTGATAACGTTGCGATGACATGTGTTTTAGAAGAAAAGTATCGAACTTTTGGTTTAAGGTTCTAGAATGATTATTAATTTATTAGTCACTACCATAGTTTATTATTTTTTTACTAATATTATAAAGAGAAAGAGCGGATTTTGTAAGATTGTTTAGAATTATGTGGATGGTAAACTCTGGAACCCCTGAATCTATTTGTAAAAATGTACATTATACTTATATGTATTGTTCAAGATGTACAACACAAACTAATTCAATTCAGTGACTTAGTTACCTACCTATGATGAGCACATTCACTTGTGAAATATTTTTTTGATACTTTATAATTTTTTGTACATAAACCTCAAAAGATCCAGTTGTTTTATGAGAATAATAACATATCAGTACATGTGTAACTTTAAGTGGTCTTAGTTAATTAAGCAGCGGTTTCTCTTATCTGACGTTAACGTCTTTCTCGGTATCGGTTTGCAATTAAGGCCGAATAAGGCCATAATACCAGACATTGATCCCGTAAATTCGGTATCAGATTGACGCTTGATACCGGCTTTAATCTTGGAATTTCACAGCTGTCATAGTATTGACATGAAATTGGACCATGTTGAAATACCGGAGAATATGTTGAAATCTTTTACGTAGATCTCTTTCGATTTAAATGATGAAGTTGCATTATCAACTCATATTAAAAGTTGACCCTTTTCATACTTTTACGCAGATTATTCTTTGATATGTAAGAATAAGCTGCGAAAAAGTATGAGAAAAAAAATATTTCCATTCATCGTTGATGTCCACGATGGATGGGAATGTTTCCACCACGCGTTAAATTATTTCGTTTATAATTCTAGGATACCTGCAACCTGGATAAACATTTCAGCCAAATTCATTCAGTCGTTTTTGCGTAATTTCAATGTAATTGAGTAACAAACGACTTTAACATTTATAGTTTTAGCAGTTAGCTTTTCCTCATGTGAAAACTGAAGGTGATCGTATCTAAATATCAGTAACTATATGGAATTAAGGAATTAATAGAAGCTTCAATTATCAATTTTAAAGTTTATTTAAAATATCATAAAATAACGTCCATTAGAATAAATCTTTCAAAGATTTAAATTATTAGGATTAATTAAATGATAGCGGATATAAAGTGTTAGTTAATCAATTGATTATATCGAATTATAAAATTTATCTCTTTGCATCCCACTCATCTAAGTCAACCGAGTAAGTACCTATTAATGCCACGTAGCACTAATAGCATTTAGATTTTATGGATTAATTTATATTTATTTCCGGCCAATCCGTAGATATTTTAGATTCTTAGAACTAGATAACAATTTTAAACTTTCGCTATTTAAAAAAAAATATTGCTAGCTTAGGGTAAACTTGTAATAATAATCGTTATGTGTCTTGTATTATGTTTGGACTTTCTGAAAGTATTAAAAATATGCTATATACAATACGCAATGTATACTACTAAATTAAAAGCAGGATCTGTTTACTTTTAGTTTCCAAGTTACTAGATAAAAAGAAAATTACTAACTTTTTTAGAACAATCAAGTCTAGCATTATATTTCAAAAAAATACATTGTTACAAATAAATTATATTGCAAACAAAAGCCTATCAAATTCAAATTGTAAAAGCTAATGTTAATTTAACCAGTCCACAACCTAATTTAAACAAGTCATAGTTATTTCGTAGCGTGAATACGCAAGACGTGGTCATCAAATCGTAATTAGGAGAATCAATGAGAGATCCATTGGTTTGAATGAGTGGTCGTGGTCGGCCGCTCCAGTTGGCTGGCCACTGACCCGGCTATCTGATCGCAGCCTCCGACCGGCCAGATGCCGAAAGATGACGGCCAGAGATGGACTAGGGCCCACTTCTGATAATTTGGAAAATGTGCATTTATTTTCAAGTACGTGGTATCATTGGAGCCTATATCTGTATAATTTAAGTAGATCGTAATTAGGAGAATCAATGAGAGATCCATTGGTTTGAATGAGTGGTCGTGGTCGGCCGCTCCAGTTGGCTGGCCACTGACCCGGCTATCTGATCGCAGCCTCCGACCGGCCAGATGCCGAAAGATGACGGCCAGGGACGGAATGGGACCCACTTTTAATAATTTAGAAATAGTGAATTTATTTTCGCATTATCTTCAGGTGACCACAAAAATTGAAGTAAAACACCTTGTATCCGATACTCGCGCGTAAACCTTACAAGTGATTATGACCACTGAAAATTTGTTTGGTTGTAAATAGTAGAATGCAAAATGTGACGTCCACTAAGTTTACGTTTAGCTAATGTTAGTAGGTCTTTGGAAAATTGACCTTTAAATAATAATTAAAGGAAGCGGTGTAATAACTTAAAGTTATCAATCTCTACACTTTTATGTGTAATAATTAAAGGCTTATTTGATGTAAGCTAAGAGTATAACGCTTAATTACATTTTAAAGGTTAAGTTACTTTAAAATGGGTAGGTATATGAATATTGCATTGTTTAGTAAAAGCTGCACAACTTAAGAGAAACAATGAACAATAACTTTTTGAATATGTGAGTGCATACTAGTTCAATGGCTACAAGATTTTACTTATGTAGTTTTTATTGAAAGGCGGAAATTAAACAAAGCTTTACTTACCTATTTACTTATGGCTTGTATCTGTAAATAAATAATGCCATAAGATCCCAAATCCGTGCCACCAGGCGCGCCGTAACCTTTAGCTCGCGGCTATCGCATTTAAAAATAAAAGAGCTTGCGTTAATAACGTATTTGTACCGGCCGCTACCGCAGGTGCGTTGCCCTGCCCGCTCCCCGCCCCCGGCTGCCGAAGTCCTGCTCTGCTCTTTTTGTTTTGATAATTAATATTGTTTTGGCGCATTCGCCGATTTTGGTGGTTATTCTGAGGACATTCATTGAGTTGGTGTTACGATTGCATGTTAGATATAAAGGGAGGGTTAATTTAAAAGTAATCGATGTTTTTAATTGAGTTACATTTTTCTTTGATATTGCACTTTTGGCACAATGTGCATTATGGTGTGTCCCCACTTAGGTTCGCGAACCTCCGCGCTCCGCGCTCCGCGCTCCGCGAACCTCGGAGCGCGCTCCATATTTGGGATCCGATGCGAACACGCGAACACGGAGCGCGGAGCGCCAGTATGGCCAGATTCAGTATTTTAATACTTTTTCGGTATATTTTATCGACTTTTCCGAACATCAGTATTTTTGTAGGTATATTAGCGGAAGTAAGTATTTTTGGTATATTTTGGCTATGAAGTTATGGTAACTACGGTGTTAAGTCCCCGCGAACATTAATGTTCAAGGAATTTCCCGGATTATGTCTATATTTCATTCAGAAGCAAAGATCAGTAGAGTCTGTTCTGAAAAAGAACCAACTTGATTTATGCTTGATTACCGTTTTTAAAATGTTGACGGTACTGTTACGTTTTAGTGCGACTGTATTAACAAGATAAATATTAATTCAAGATAGTCGCACTATAATTACGTATAAGGCGACGGCTACACACAAAGTATTTACTGTGGTCCAACTGTGTGGTAAATACTGATAATTTCAATTCCAACGATGGAATGAAAACGCACGCCTACAAGCTCAGTATTTACCACATGGTAATGTTGCCAGATCGTGCCTTTTATTACGATTTTAGTACTATTTTCTAAAAGATAGCAGCCAAATTTTATGTTTGGGGGCCGATTTCGATGAAACTCGGTTTTGGGTACTATTTCGACAACAAAACAGCAACGCAAAGTTAAAAATATAAAAAATCCAAGATGGCGGCCAACTTTTTTGTTTGTCGGCCTATTTAGATGAAACTCGGTTTTGGGTACTATTTTGACAACAAAACAGCAACACAATGTTAAAAATATAAAAAATCCAAGATGGCGACCAACTTTTTTGTTTGTGGGCCGATTTAGATGAAACTCGGTTTTGGGTACTATTTTGACAACAAAACAGCAACGCAATGTTAAAAATATAAAAAATCCAAGATGGCGACCAACTTTTTTGTTTGTGGGCCGATTTAGATGAAACTCGGTTTTGGGTACTATTTTGACAACAAAACAGCAACGCAATGTTAAAAATATAAAAAATCCAAGATCTTTTTTGTTTATGGGCCGATTTAGATGAAACTCTTTTTTGGGTACTATTTTGACAACAAAACAGCAACGCAATGTTAAAAATATAAAAAATCCAAAATGGCGGCCAACTTTTTTGTTTGTGGGCCGATTTAGATGAAACTCGGTTTTGGGTACTATTTCGACAACAAAACAGCAACGCAATGTTAAAAATATAAAAAATCCAAGATGGCGGCCATCTTTTTTGTTTATGGGCCGATTTAGATGAAACTCGGTTTTCGGTACTATTTTGACAACAAAACAGCAACGCAGTGTTAGAAATAGTACCGAGTTTCATCTAAATCCGCCAGATGGCGCTTTGAAGTAAACATAGTCTCTACGTTAAATATTGCCGAATAATTTTAAAACACAATTCTAACATTTGGAATCAAGTTAAATCAATAATTTGTCTAGTGTTTCACCAGTGATATCGTTTGCAGAACTATACCTATAGTTTAAAAGTGTGTATTTGTGCTCAAAAAATATTCAGTGCCTTTTTTAATCTGCGGATTATTAAAAACTGCGGAATATAGTCTGAGCATTATCCTCAGAAAAGTGATAAAACTGCGCTTTAATTTGCGTAATAAATCTCATCTCCAGTGTTAAAACTAAATATTATCATCAGTGATATTATCAGTGTTGAGTAGGGAATGCAATCTCGTACGAGATTTCCGCCTAGCGAGATCTCGCTAGACTCAAAACCCAGTCTCGCGAGATCTCGCAAATTACGGGATCTCGCGAGATTGGGAGAATCGCAATTAAAACATATGCAAATGCTTGTTTTAAGAACTAGTAATTGGCATGATATGTAATTAAATAGAAACTGCGTTGCTTAGTTATAAAAATAATGTAAGTTTTATTTTAAAAATCAATAGAGTACTTATAATTTTGTCTCTAACTCTAATAACATTTGTTTAAGTCTATAATTATTATACATACTGTATGTAGCTAATCAGTTCAAATTCTTACAATATTGGTAACAAAACAATAATTATCTATATTTAGTCTTTTGTAAATTATTACTTTAGTTTCAATAATTAAGAGTAATAGGAACATTACTTATGGTAAATAAAAACAACAAAACAAAAACTTAACTTCACAAGTTCTTAAATAAATGTTGTGAGATCGTATTAATCAAATAAAAGAAGTTTAAAGTAGAAGTCAGATGAAGTTATCAAGGTACGGAAAGGCAAGTTAGTTTGTCTGAAAATGGCTTCTCAAAAAACCATCATGTCGAGAGTATCATCTGAGAGATGACTTCTGATTTTGCATGCTAAATACCCTGCTGCTGAAAAAGCTCGTTCTGCCTCAACACTTGTGGGAACCACAGTTGAGAGGCAGTTATGTACGAAGTTTTAAAGTTCCCCTCTTACTCCACCAGCTTCGTACAAATTCATTTCTTTTTTGCATTGGTCGATCTCGCTATCTCGCGAGATTTCGTACGAAATTTGACGAGATACAATCTCGTAAAATATGGCCGGGATTTCGCGAGATCGGGATCTCGGCGAGACGAGATTGCATTCCCTAGTGTTGAGGTAGTACTATAATAATTATTTTCGTCTTGACCTCATACTCAAACCAACTCATGCATCAAGTTTCAAATCCTACTTAACTGATCAATACTTTGAACGCTTTAAGTCGCTTTGAATTCAGCTGTGAGTGGCCTGAAGATCGATCCTCGCTAATAAAGACTTTTTCTCCCGAATTTTTTTAGAGACATTTTATTTATTTTTAAAGATATTTTTTTTTTTTATTTGTATTGAAGATATTTTTGGATATTACTTTTCAATTACTATTGATTTACTAAAATATCTTCATCCACCAAAGCCGAAGTAAGGTATAAGATTATTGAGAGTAATGGACGACGGTGGCGTGAGGAAAGGAAAAAACGAGAGGGGTCTATCGAGCTTCAGGTGCCGAGTTAACTCGACCGGGTTATAAAAGTTGCAAAGACAATTATCATTTGCAGTGCACCGCAGATTACAATGCGATGACAGCTGAAACTAAACACGTCTGGATTTGTAATTTCTGCCGCATTCGCGAGCCCAAAAAGGGTAATAACACGATTACACTAACGAGCTAAATTACCACTGCCTCCAATGATAGCTTCGTTACCCAGCGCTTGAAGTCAAGTTTTCCTGCGCCAACGAGTTGTTCCTGCCTTTCGGCCAATGATTTAAGGAACATTATTAGAGAGGAGATTTACAATGCTTTTGAGGATGTTATTAATCCAAATATTGATGCCTTGCAAAATATGATAGTTGGCTTTGAATCATCTCTCTCGGCATTCAGCCAGGATCTGGATAGCATAAAAACGCAACACGCCGCCCAGTTGGCCACTTTGAATGATGTCCGCAAGGAAAATGAGTCGCTACGTTCAGCTAATCAAAACTTTTCTTCTAGACTGGCACAGCTTGAGTTACAGACACGTGCAACAAATATTGAAATACAATGCGTCCCAGAAAACAAGCAGGAAAATTTGGTTAATACAGTTCTGCAGCTTTCTAAGGTTATAGAGTGTCCTATGAACGAAGGCAACACTCATTTTAGCGCTAGACTTGCTAAAATGGACAATAAAAGTCCCCGTCCACGCTCCATACTCGTAAAAATCAACAGTCCTCGCCTTCGAGACCAGTTTCTGGCGGCTACAATAACGTTTCACAAAAACAATTCTAGCGAAAAACTTAACACCAGTCATCTGGGTATCGGTGGCAACAAAAACTCACCAGTTTATGTGACAGAACACCTGACACCAAAAGCAAAACAACTGCATGCAGCGACTCGTCACATTGTCAGGGAGCTAAAATATAAATTCGTCTGGGTACGCGATGGAAAAATCTTTGTACGGAAGTACGAGGAGGCTAACTACGTATAAATACGGAATCAACCTTTGAGAGTCTCACTCTCAAAGGTTTATCATAAAGAACGCTAAAGTTGCCTTGTTATATTTTGTTTTACTAACGGGCTCTTTTAATGATATAATTGTATTCTACCAAAATGTAAGAGGATTGCGGAGGAAGACTGTCGACATTTTCAATAATATCGTTTGTAATTCTTATGATGTAATAATTTTGACAGAAACGTGGTTAAACGATGGCGTTTTTGATTCGGAAATCTGTGATGACAGATACAACGTATATAGGCGAGGTGAGACCGTCAGAGTAGTGGGTTTCATCCTTCAAAGGATGGTGGAGGGGTGTTAATTGCTGTCTCCAAAAGATTGAACTCAGTGCGCCTTTACTCTTGTGAAGATTCACAAGAGTAAAGGCGCACTGAGTAGATGACTGCAAGGGGATGACTTGTGGTTGCGTGTCGGAAGTGACGGAGTTAATTCTGAGAAGTTGAATATTTGCGGTGTTTACCTGCCTCCTCCTTTAAAAAAGCATATTTTATCACACTTTATAGACAGCTGTAACCGTGCTCCTCTCTGAATGATTTATTTTGATTTAAAAATGTTTGATCAATTGGAATTGTATTGCATGCTTAATATATAAGTATAATATTTATAATTTTGATTTGCTTATGTGTAACATCTATAATTGAGATTGCATTTAAAGTGTTATTCATTTTCTTTTTGCTGTGAATGATTTAATGTTAATCTTATGATGTTATAAATGAATAAAATAAATCGGCCCACCAAAAAAAAAGTTGGCCACTATCTTGGATTTTTTTATATTTTTAACATTGCGTTGCTGTTTTGTTGTCGAAATAGTACCCAAAACCGAGTCTCATTTAAATTAGCCCACAAACAAAAAAGTTGGCCACCATCTTGGATTTTTAATATTTTTAACATTGCGTTGCTGTTTTGTGGTCGAAATAGTACCCAAAACCGAGTCTCTTCTAAATCGGCCCACAAATAAAAAGTTGGCCGCCATCTTGGATTTTTTATATTTTTAACATTGCGTTGCTGTTTTGTTGTCGAAATAGTACCCAAAACCGAGTTTCATCTAAATCGGCCCACAAACAAAAAAGTTGGCTGTCATCTTGAATTTTTTATATTTTTATAGTTGCGTTGCTGTTTTGTTGTCAAAATAGTACCCAAAACCGAGTTTCATCTAAATCGGCCCACAAACAAAAAAGTTGGCCGCCATCTTGGATTTTTTATATTTTTAACATTGCATTGCTGTTTTGTTGTCAAAATAGTACACAAAACCGAATTTCATCTAAATCGGCCTACAAACAGAAAAGTTGGCCGCCATCTTGGATTTTTCATATTTTTAACATTGCGTTGCTGTTTTGTTGTCGAAATAGTATCCGAAATCGAGTTTTATCTAAGTCGACCCACAAACAAAAAGTTGGCCGCCATCTTGGATTTTTATATTTTTAACATTGCGATGCTGTTTTGTTGTCGAAATAGTACTCAAAACCGAGTATTATCTAAATTGGCCCACAAACAAAAAAGTTGGCCGCCATCTTGGATTTTTTATATTTTTAACATTGCTTCGCTGTTTTGTTGTCGAAATAGTACCATGGGCAACAGCGTCGCTTAACCACTGCTAAGGTTAAAATCACTTGCACGCCGCGCCCGCTGTCACATACGTTTAGTTCGTGCAGGGGCGATACGCGCGCACACGAATTTTGTTGCAAACTGGTTAAGCGACGCTGTTGCCCATAGTACCTAAAACCGAATTTCTTCTAAATCGGCCCACAAACAAAAAGGTTGGCCGCCATCTTGGATTTTTCATATTTTTAACATTGCGTTGCTGTTTTGTTGTCGAAATAGTATCAAAAACCGAGTTTCATCTAAATCGGCCCACAAACAAAAAGTTGGCCGTCATCTTAGATTTTTTATATTTTTAACATTGCGTTGCTGTTTCGTTGCCGAAATAGTATCCAATACCGAGTTTCATCTAAATCGGCCCACAAACAAAAAAGTTGGCCGCCATCTTGGATTTTTTTATATTTTTAACATTGCGTTGCTGTTTTGTTGTCGAAATAGTACCCAAAACCGAGTTTCTTCTAAATCGGCCCACAAAAAAAAAAGTTGGCTGCCATCTTGGTTTTTTTATATTTTTTTACATTGCGTTGCTGTTTTGTTGTCGAAATAGTACCCAAAACCGAGTTTCTTCTAAATCGGCCCACAAACAAAAAGTTGGCCGCCATCTTGGTATTTTTTTATATTTTTAACATTGCGTTGCTATTTTGTTGTCGAAATAGTATCCAAAACCGAGTTTTATCTAAATCGGCCCACAAACAAAAAGTTGGCCGCCATCTTGGATTTTTTTATATTTTTTACATTGCGTTGCTGTTTTGTTGTCGAAATAGTACCCATAACCGAGTTTCATCTAAATCGGCCCACAAACAAAAAAGTTGGCCGCCATCTTGGATTTTTTTATATTTTTAACATTGCGTTGCTGTTTTATTGTCGAAATAGTACCCAAAACCGAGTTTCATCGAGATCAGCCCACAAACAAAAAAGTTCCGAACAGACTCTAAGTTACAGATAAGAAATGACAGGCAGCCGCCATAGTAGAATTATAAATAGTATCAAGTCATCTAATACGTTTAAATAAAATTATTTTCTGTTTTGCACTTCACTTTATCTTTGAGGTTTTTCTTTCGCTAATTCGGGAATTTCCCTAAAGTAGTTTGCCCTTACCTTTTGATCGTTATATAAGTAGAACGTGTTTTTTTTTCGTTTTTATTGTACTTGGCGCATCCATCCGGAAAATATGTTTAGTTTTGCCTTCGATTAGAATGTTAAAATATAATTTAAACATTCATTGTGATGATAAATGAATAAAACCTGTTTTGAAAATCAGTATTTTTATCGGTTTATTTTCCATGTGCAACTTGGTATGCTTCAGTATTTTTTTGAGGTGCTTCGTTATTTTCGTTAACTTTAATCTGGCCACACTGCATAGCGCGGTTCGCGGAGCGCGGTTCGCGGAGCGCGGAGCGCGGCAGGGTTGCGTTCCGAACCTACGCTCCGAGTGCAACCAAACGCTCTAACGGCGGCGTTCCAAACATTAGAGCGTAATTTTAATTTTTAAAATGATCATAGTAGATCCTCAAAAAACGGATTTTATTTGATTCAAAATAAAGGAAAGTTTCAATTATTCGTATTCCAAATGGAAAACGAAGACTTTGTACTATTAATGACATTTAAAGTTCTTGGTCGTTTCGAACATTAGAGTGAATTAAAAAAACCGGCCAAGTGCGAGTCGGACTCGCGCACGAAGTGTTCCGTACCAAAAAGCGGCAAAAAACATGTTTGTTGTATGGGAGCCCCCCTTAAATATTAATTTTATTCTGTTTTTGTATTTGTTGTTATGGCGGCAACAGAAATACATCATCTGTGAAAATTTCAACTGTCTAGCTATCATGGTTCATGAGATACAGCCTGGTGACAGACAGACAGACCGACAGACAGACAGACAGACGGACAGCGGAGTCCCAGATGGCGTTAATGGAAAGAGAAGCTTAGTAAAAAAAATACATTGACACACATTTTTATCAACGCCATCTATCGAGCCTACAGTTTTTTGTCATTTTGAAAAGCCCTCATTGCGAAGACAAGGTTCAAAATAAAGAAAATTTTTGACACTTTGTACAACCTGACGTGCTACTGACTGTACATAAGCATGATTGTCTATTCAAAGTTTTACTCCTTCTTAGCCACTCATTTTTAATTACACAATAATAGTACTGTGGAAACAAAGGTACTTTATAATTAAGTTTATATGAATAAAGCTTATTTGATCATGGGAACGGAGCGCGGAGGGTGGTTCGCGGAGCGCGGAGCGCGGAGCGTGGTTCGCGGAGCGTGGTTCGCGGAGCGCGGTTCGCGGAGCGCGGAGCGCGGACGTCTGCTCCGCGCTCCGCGCGTCCACATTGCGCTCCGCGAACCTGCAACAGATGTTCGCGGAGCGCGAGGTTCGCGAACCTAAGTGGGGACACACCCTTATACTTTTTAGTTTCAAAAGAGACTGTATATAATGCATTCAATCCGCTCTAGAAGATTTAATACAAAAGATATGTTGTATCTATATAGAATTACCATGTAATATGTTGCTATCAAGTCCCTATTTATTAATAGCTAATCAATATCACTACATAGTTCTTTTCAACGCTCTGATAAAAGTCACATGGTAAGAAAAAAGGATTGTCGAACAATTTTTAAAAAATCTGATCGAAGGAAACAGGTTAACGCTGGATTAAATAAGACTGTGATATTTATAGTCAGATTTTATGATTACAATTATTATACTTACGGTATAATGCTCATAGGATGTGCCACTCCATCCATATGACAACAAAATTATCAAAAATAGAAGCTCTATAAATAAATATATTGCATCTCTTTTATCGGCTGGTGGAAAACTGATAATCGGTCTTACAACTAATATTTTATTCATAGGAAATCAATAAAAATATAAGGTCTAAAAATCAAACAAGATAAGTATATCCATTTGATGAAGATAGCTGACAATAAATTCTGTAATCATGAAGTCTGAAAGTTTTAAGATCCTAAGCTGAAGATATTTATTTCTTATTATTAATTAGCGGCAAATCTTTTACGTGGCTAATTAAACAATTAACTAAGTAAACGTTAATTGGTATCAGATTGAGTGTAACTTTATTCTAGTTGTATCTCCGAGCGGAGCGGAGGCGTGTATCTCGCGACGCTGATATATATCAAGTGACGGACGCTTTCCGTCTAAAGGTAGGGGTGTACAAAATATGGAATGAGCTTACAAAAAGCTACAGAGCTTTTATAATCTATTTAGTGTGATTTGCCTAAATAAGCTCTCCAACTTTTTGTATGTTTAGTTTAGCAAAATAATCTTTTTTTATCATGTTAGATTTCATCATAGATAAACTGAATGTATTTTCTGTGTGGCATATTGTAAAATACGATTTATGTGATGTTTTTTGGGTCATCTATCATATGACTATTTCATTGTTCCATCAGTTTTAATCCATTAATTTAGAACGAATAAATTAAATAAGTCAAATCAAATTAGCATTTGATTTGAGTTGTTTAATTTATTTGGTACAGATAGCTCTGTTGACCTCACTTTCCTAGAACTCTTTTAGCACCAGGGAACTTATTGTCTAATTTCAAAATCTATCGCAATCGCTTTCATTTGACAGATGGATGTGACACGTTGCTACATTTCTTTGGTAAGTTTTTATTCGAGCCACAAAGAAGTATCAATGTATCACACCCTGAAAATGATTGCGATAGATTTTGAAATTAGACAAAAAGTATCCAGTTTATACAAAAAGTATAACATATAAAACACTAAGTTTTCACAATCCTGTGAAAAAGTATTTTCGCCAGCCAGTTTTAACACATGCAACGAAAATACGAGATAGAGCAAGCAGCCGGCCTTCGGTCAGTCACTGACAGGACCTCGTGTCAGCCCTGACAGTTCGTGGCAACCCTGACGCGGATATCTTATTAGCCTACCGTAAGCTGGAATACGCGGCAAACCAACTAGATCTATTTGTACTACCAAATATACTGAATTTGACTTTTAAAGTGTAACGGTTTCAACTTAAAGCTGCAAGGTATACTTGCATTTGTGTCTAAAAGTTTGTAAGTGTGACGTTTTGTAGTTTGATAGTAATTAATCCATTTTATTGTTATGATTTCGAATCAAAATTGAAAGAATAATAGTAGTATTTTAGTTTAATAGCTTGGCAACACCGACGCTTGGCTCCGCCGTTTCCCGCCATTTGCAGTGGAATGAGAAGGTAAGCGGTGGGGATAGGCGGCAGAACGGTCAACGAAAGTCAGTTGCGGGCTCAGTCACTTTCCAACCGTCAAGAAGAGAAGTATTGTTAGGGAAAACTGCTAACGTATTGTTGCTATAACCTAGTTAATAATATCATGGTGTGTTCCTGTGAAGAAAGTAAAAGTAGTTCACCGTCATTACTGTAGTTTTCATCACAAATCAGCAGTGGAAGAACCAAAGTATGTACGCTCACGAATTTCTTACTTTTCTAACGTTTTAAACCGAGCTAAAATTACGAAATTAAGTTGGGTAGTTTCAAGTTTTAATACACTTGTAGCGGCATCTACCGTACCGCCGCACATAGCAACACACGGTTACAACAAGATTCAACCACCATGTTACTAGATGGCGCTAGTGTCGAATGAACACAAAGATTAGTAAGGAACAACATCTCGCTATCGGAGTTTTCTCAGCCACCAAACTATATATACAACTTCCAACCATCATCGGTTGGACCGCGGTCCCCGGGCTAAGATCACCCAGCCCGGAGGAAGATCTTCCACTTTGGCCTTCCTACTAGTGGCTACCTTTCTTCATACTACCTACTATACCTACAGTTCCTACACTGGTGACCCCCGACGGAGCACATCAAGCACCTTCAGCAACGCAGCGCAGCCATCACTCCTCATACCTTATCCAGCATCCGCAGCAGTCACACCGCAACCAGACGCACAGCAGCCAGCACCAGCCCTCAAGGTTCCATCGCAGCATCACTGACGACGCTTCCTGGACCTTCGGCACTTCTCGACGGCATCATCCCGACCTGGTCTTCGCGCCCACGACTGGAGCATCACTGGGCCCTTACTCCGGCGTGGCAGCTCTGCGCATCTCACCAGCAGCTTGGACCTACCGTCACCTTCCACTGTCCCGACTCACCGTGGACAGGTCCCGACTCACCGTGGACACGGATCTACCTGCAGCACTGGCGGACGCGCCTCCATTCACCCCACCAACGTCTCGACTCACCGTAGACTGTCTCGACTCACCGCAGACTGGGGCATCTCCTGCAGCACTCTACTCTGGCACTTGCATAGCTCTGACGCACTGACAGCTGAGCTTGGACAATCCTTGGACTATCGACCTCCGGTCTCAGGGGGGGAGTGATGTAGCGGCATCTACCGTACCGCCGCACATAGCAACACACGGTTACAACAAGATTCAACCACCATGTTACTAGATGGCGCTAGTGTCGAATGAACACAAAGATTAGTAAGGAACAACATCTCGCTATCGGAGTTTTCTCAGCCACCAAACTATATATACAACTTCCAACCATCATCGGTTGGACCGCGGTCCCCGGGCTAAGATCACCCAGCCCGGAGGAAGATCTTCCACTTTGGCCTTCCTACTAGTGGCTACCTTTCTTCATACTACCTACTATACCTACAGTTCCTACACACTCGAGAGATTTATGACTATTTTTCATTGCACGTGGCCGAGGCTACTCTTCGGCCGTGCATACACACCATTATTCACAAACATTGCACGTGGTCGAGGCAACTCTTCGATAGTGCATAAACACTTCACAGTCATTGCATGTGGCCGAGGCGACTCTTCGGCCGTGCATACACACCATTATTCACAAACATTGCACGTGGTCGAGGCAACTCTTCGACAGTGCATATACACTTCACAATCATTGCACGTGGCCGAGGCGACTCTTCGGCCGTGCGTACACACCATTATTCACAAACATTGCACGTGGTCGAGGCAACTCTTCGACAGTGCATAAACACTTCACAATCATTGCACGTGGCCGAGGCGACTCTTCGGCCGTGCATTCACACCATTATTCACAAACATTGCACGTGGTCGAGGCAACTCTTCGACAGTGCATAAACACTTCACAATCATTGCACGTGGCCGAGGCGACTCTTCGGCCGTGCATACACTGCACACAAAACTACACTCAGTCGTCACCATGATGGAAATAGTGCGTTGATATTGGAATTGTAATTTTCATGATTGTATAAAGAGAGGTCATGAAATGAATGTTTTTTTTATCTTTACTGCCCAACTGTAACTTTCGTGATTTAAACTCTGGAAATGCATTACATAATGAATTATGAAAATAGGAACTTTTATCTTGGACAATGTGTTCCGCAGAGGTTATTAAGTTTATTTTTTTTATATTTCATACCATTCTAAGTGCATTCTAATTGTCGTTAGTAGTCGACCTTGACACTGTACCCTGTGGATGTACGGATACGGAGAATAAGACGGATAACGTGATACTTACTGTAGAATTGGTACCAGGTTACGTTGACCTTCAAAAGGGTTTTAGTAGTACCATGACGCTATAGTCGTAGCTTAAGGCTAGGTTTTACGAACACATTTGTCTGTCTTTTACTTTACGTGGAAAGAGTATGGAAAATAACCTCACTTCTGCACATTTTCGATGTTTTTCGGCGTTTTATCATTTTATTTATCACAATCCTCTTTCATGAAAAAAACTTATTGAAGCTACTTCACAGTACGTATTTTTGATATTATTATACGTTTCCGCTATTATTTATGCCAAAAATATTAACCTACCCAAGCCCTTATGATAATATTCTTATGTTTCTTGCAATCATCTGTGAGGTTTATATGCAATTTAATACTAGTAGCTACTAGAGAATCTCTTCAGCTTGTCGTATGTTTTTGTTTTGTGGTAACTTTACGTTTTTTATATAAAAATATGACCCCACAAACCATGTTTTCCTATTTTAGTTCAAGAAGTTAATTCCATGGGCGTAATTTGGGGGGGGCAAGGGGTGGCAGCTGCCCCCCCAGAATTGTTCAACCCTCTATTTTGCCCCCCCAG
Organism: Agriphila geniculea; assembly: GCA_943789525.1. Classification (NCBI taxonomy): domain Eukaryota; kingdom Metazoa; phylum Arthropoda; class Insecta; order Lepidoptera; family Crambidae; genus Agriphila; species Agriphila geniculea. Next base: position 7,146,054 of record OX038879.1, on the reverse strand, counting down.
AATATTAGTGACTCAAAAACGTGGCATTTCCTACATTTATTATTAATAAGCCCTAATTCTTACTATTTAGAGCAGCAGAGTTACCAAGAAGGGGAAAAATTCCCTCCAAAATTGGGGGAGGGAGTAAGGTTCCCTTTGAATCTGTAGAGCAGTATGACAAAGCAAGGGTCGAAAATGGTCAGTACAGTCAGTAAAAGTCGTTTTTTTTACTTCGGTCAGTAAGTCAGTTTTTCAAAAAAATGGTCGGTAAAGTCAGTTTTTTAGCTACCAACGTTTATTTTTTAAACACTTTTTTGACCGAGCGAGCACGAAGTGCGAGCGAAGCGTCTCTGCTTCAGCTTGGGCAAAAAGTCTTTCGTATGTCCGGCTGTCTGTTCCAGCCTACAGGTTGCACTTCTCAACCGATTCTTGTGAAATTTTGTGAGCAGGTTTGAAAATTATATAAAATTTTTTTGTCGAACCAGTTTTTTGAAATTTTTCAAAATGGCGGAGATATGTTAAAAAAACGAATTTCAGTCCGTTTTCCAGCTCTGCCTGTTTTCCTCTACAGGTCGCATTTTTCAACCGATTCTAGTAAAATTTTGTAAGCAGGTTTAAAAATGACGTAGATTTTTTTTGTCAAACCAGTTTTTCGAAATTTTTCAAAATAGCGGAGATATGTTAAAAAAGCCTATTTCAGTCCGGATTTCCGGCGCTGTCTGTTCTCCTCTACAGGTCGCATTTCTCAACCGATTCTCGTGATATTTTGTGAGCAGGTTTGAAAATAATATAGATTTTTTTTGTCACGCCAGTTTTTTGAAATTTTTCAGAATGATGGAGAAATGTTAATAATACATATTTCAGCCGGGCTTTCCAGTTCTGTCTGTTTTCTTCTACAGGTCGCATTTCTCCACCGATTCTCGTGAAATTTTGTAAGCAGGTTTTTAAAATGACGTAGTTTTTTTTTGTCAAACCAGTTTTTTGAAATTTTTCAAAATAGCGGAGATATGTTAAAAAAGCCTATTTCAGTCCGGATTTCCGGCGCTGTCTGTTCTCCTCTACAGGTCGCATTTCTCAACCGATTCTCGTGAAATTTTGTGAGCAGGTTCGAAAATAATATAGAATTTTTTTGTCACGCCAGTTTTTTGAAATTTTTTAGAATGATGGAGAAATGTTAATAATACATATTTCAGCCGGGCTTTCCAGTTCTGTCTGTTTTCTTCTACAGGTCGCATTTCTCCACCGATTCTCGTGAAATTTTGTAAGCAGGTTTGAAAATTGTATAGATTTTTTTAGCGAGCACGGAGTGCGAGCGAAGCGTCTCTGCTTCAGCTTGGGCAAAAATTCTTTCGTATCTCCGGCTGTCTGTTCCAGCCTAAAGGTTGCATTTCTCAACCGATTCTTGTGAAATTTTGTGAGCAAGTTTGAAAATTATATAGAATTTTTTTGTCGAACCAGTTTTTTGAAAATTTTCAAAATGGCGGAGATATGTTAAAAAAATGAATTTCAGTCCGTTTTCCAGCTCTGCCTGTTTTCCTCTACAGGTCGCATTTTTCAACCGATTCTAGTAAAATTTTGTAAGCAGGTTTAAAAATGACGCAGATTTTTTTTGTCAAACCAGTTTTTCGAAATTTTTCAAAATAGCGGAGATATGTTAAAAAAGCCTATTTCAGTCCGGATTTCCGGCGCTGTCTGTTCTCCTCTACAGGTCGCATTTCTCAACCGATTCTCGTGAAATTTTGTGAGCAGGTTCGAAAACAATATAGAATTTTTTTGTCACGCCAGTTTTTTGAAATTTTTCAGAATGATGGAGAAATGTTAATAATACATATTTCAGCCGGGCTTTCCAGTTCTGTCTGTTTTCTTCTACAGGTCGCATTTCTCCACCGATTCTCGTGAAATTTTGTAAGCAGGTTTGAAAATTGTATAGATTTTTTTTGTCAAGCCAGTTTCTTTTTTTTAAATAGCGGAGATATGTTAAAAAAGCCTATTTCAGTCCGGATTTCCGGCGCTGTCTGTTCTCCTCTACAGGTCGCATTTCTCAACCGATTCTCGTGAAATTTTGTGAGCAGGTTCGAAAATAATATAGAATTTTTTTGTCACGCCAGTTTTTTGAAATTTTTTAGAATGATGGAGAAATGTTAATAATACATATTTCAGCCGGGCTTTCCAGTTCTGTCTGTTTTCTTCTACAGGTCGCATTTCTCCACCGATTCTCGTGAAATTTTGTAAGCAGGTTTGAAAATTGTATAGATTTTTTTAGCGAGCACGGAGTGCGAGCGAAGCGTCTCTGCTTCAGCTTGGGCAAAAATTCTTTCGTATCTCCGGCTGTCTGTTCCAGCCTAAAGGTTGCATTTCTCAACCGATTCTTGTGAAATTTTGTGAGCAAGTTTGAAAATTATATAGAATTTTTTTGTCGAACCAGTTTTTTGAAAATTTTCAAAATGGCGGAGATATGTTAAAAAAATGAATTTCAGTCCGTTTTCCAGCTCTGCCTGTTTTCCTCTACAGGTCGCATTTTTCAACCGATTCTAGTAAAATTTTGTAAGCAGGTTTAAAAATGACGCAGATTTTTTTTGTCAAACCAGTTTTTCGAAATTTTTCAAAATAGCGGAGATATGTTAAAAAAGCCTATTTCAGTCCGGATTTCCGGCGCTGTCTGTTCTCCTCTACAGGTCGCATTTCTCAACCGATTCTCGTGAAATTTTGTGAGCAGGTTCGAAAACAATATAGAATTTTTTTGTCACGCCAGTTTTTTGAAATTTTTCAGAATGATGGAGAAATGTTAATAATACATATTTCAGCCGGGCTTTCCAGTTCTGTCTGTTTTCTTCTACAGGTCGCATTTCTCCACCGATTCTCGTGAAATTTTGTAAGCAGGTTTGAAAATTGTATAGATTTTTTTTGTCAAGCCAGTTTCTTTTTTTTAAATGGCGGAAATAATGTAAAAAAAATCGTATTTCAGTCCGGATTTCCGGCGCTGTCTGTTTTCCTCTACAGGTCGCATTTCTCAACTAATTCTCATGAAATTTTGTGAGCAGGTTCGAAAATAATGTAGAATTTTATTGTCACGCCAGTTTTTTGAATTTTTTTAAATGACGGAGAAATGTTAATAATACATATTTCAGTCGGGCTTTCCAGTTCTGTCTGTTTTCTTCTACAGGTCGCATTTCTCCACCGATTCTCGTGAAATTTTGTAAGCAGGTTTGAAAATTGTATTTTTTTTTGTCCAGCCAGTTTTTAATTTTTTCTTTAAATGGCGGAGATAATGTAAAAAAATCGTATTTCAGTCCGGATTTCCGGCGCTGTCTGTTCTCCTCTACAGGTCGCATTTCTCAACCGATTCTCGTGAAATTTTGTGAGCAGGTTCGAAAATAAAATAGATTTTTTTTGTCACGCCAGTTTTTTGAAATTTTTCAAAATGACGGAGAAATGTTAATAATACATATTCCAGCCGGGCTTTCCAGTTCTGTCTGTTCTCCTTTAGGGTGGGTATCCACTTAGGTTCGCGAACCTCCGCGCTCCGCGAACCTGCACCTAAAATATCGTTTATCCTCTGCTGGAACAGGGCGCCGAGGTGTGTACGTGAGGGAACTCGTATGCGAAGCTGGTTCGCACAGGCACACACTGTAGCCAAAGTAAAAATATTTGTTTTTGCTATGGATCACTGTTCTAGGTTCGCGGAGCGCGGAGGTTCGCGAACCTAAGTGAGTACCCACCCTTACAGGTCGCATTTCTCAACCGATTCTCGTGAAATTTTGTGAGCAGGTTCGAAAATAATATAGAATTTTTTTGTCACGCCAGTTTTTTGAAATTTTTCAGAATGATGGAGAAATGTTAATAATACATATTTCAGCCGGGCTTTCCAGTTCTGTCTGTTTTCTTCTACAGGTCGCATTTCTCCACCGATTCTCGTGAAATTTTGTAAGCAGGTTTGAAAATTGTATAGATTTTTTTAGCGAGCACGGAGTGCGAGCGAAGCGTCTCTGCTTCAGCTTGGGCAAAAATTCTTTCGTATCTCCGGCTGTCTGTTCCAGCCTAAAGGTTGCATTTCTCAACCGATTCTTGTGAAATTTTGTGAGCAAGTTTGAAAATAATATTGAATTCTTTGTCACGCCAGTTTTTTGAAATTTTTTAAATGACGGAGAAATGTTAATAATACATATTTCAATCGGGCTTTCCAGTTCTGTCTGTTTTCTTCTACAGGTCGCATTTCTCCACCGATTCTCGTGAAATTTTGTAAGCAGGTTTGAAAATTGTATTTTTTTTTGTCCAGCCAGTTTTTAATTTTTTCTTTAAATGGCGGAGATAATGTAAAAAAATCGTATTTCAGTCCGGATTTCCGGCGCTGTCTGTTCTCCTCTACAGGTCGCATTTCTCAACCGATTCTCGTGAAATTTTGTGAGCAGGTTCGAAAATAAAATAGATTTTTTTTGTCACGCCAGTTTTTTGAAATTTTTCAAAATGACGGAGAAATGTTAATAATACATATTTCAGCCGGGCTTTCCAGTTCTGTCTGTTCTCCTTTAGGGTGGGTATCCACTTAGGTTCGCGAACCTCCGCGCTCCGCGAACCTGCACCTAAAATATCGTTTATCCTCTGCTGGAACAGGGCGCCGAGGTGTGTACGTGAGGGAACTCGTATGCGAAGCTGGTTCGCACAGGCACACACTGTAGCCAAAGTAAAAATATTTGTTTTTGCTATGGATCACTGTTCTAGGTTCGCGGAGCGCGGAGGTTCGCGAACCTAAGTGAGTACCCACCCTTACAGGTCGCATTTCTCAACCGATTCTCGTGAAATTTTGTGAGCAGGTTCGAAAATAATATTGAATTCTTTGTCACGCCAGTTTTTTGAAATTTTTTAAATGACGGAGAAATGTTAATAATACATATTTCAATCGGGCTTTCCAGTTCTGTCTGTTTTCTTCTACAGGTCGCATTTCTCCACCGATTCTCGTGATATTTTGTAAGCAGGTTTGAAAATTATATATTTTTTTTTTGTCCAGCCAGTTTTTAATTTTTTCTTTAAATGGCGGAGATAATGTAAAAAAATCGTATTTCAGTCCGGATTTCCAGCGCTGTCTGTTCTCCTCTACAGGTCGCATTTCTCAACCGATCCCGGTGAAATTTTGTGAGCAGATTTGATAAATATATAGATTTTTTGTCGAGGCAATTTTTCTAAATTTAATAAAATGACGGAGATATGTAAAAAAACATATTTCAGTCCAGCTTTCCGGCTGTTTGATCTCCTTTACAGGTCGCATTTCTCAACCCATTCTGGTGAAATTTTGTGAGTAGGTTCGATAATTATATATAACTGTTTAGTCAAGCCAATTTTTCCAAATTTATAAAAAAAATATTCACCCATTTTGAAAAATCATCAAAATTAGGAGCACCATCTAGCTGCGAACACTCACGTACCTACTGTGTGTTTTGAAAACTTCATGGCGACATTTTATTTTATTTTATCGCGAGGTCTACAGCTCACGGAGCCAGCCCTGTCTAAAACATAAACTCTTTTACCACAAAAATATTTCTAGTATTATATTAACACACCCGTAACTCAGGCCTCAACTGACTCAAAATCGCACTTCGCGGCTGTTTGTTTTTACTATAGTATGGATTGGATAGGTAAAAGTACAATATTAGTGAATGAAACTGACTAAAAAAATCGCTGCGCGGCCCTTTGTTTTTGCTGACAAATGAGACAGGCAAGATTACAAGATTAGTTGATGAAACTGACTAAAAATCGCGCTGCACCGCCGATTTTTTACTGTAGACATGCAAGAGTAGGTACAAGATTACTGGATGAAACTGACTAAAAATCGCGCTGCGCGGCCGTTTACTACGATAGACAGGCAAGAGTACAAGATTAGTGGATGAAACTGACTAAAAATCGCGCTGCGCGGCCGTTTGTTTTTGCTGACAAATTAGACAGGCAAGATTACAAGATTAGTTGATGAAACTGTCTAAAAATCGCGCTGCACCGCCGTTTTTTTACCGTAGACATGCAAGAGTAGGTACAAGATTACTGGATGAAACTGACTAAAAATCGCGCTGCGCGGCCGTTTACTACGATAGACAGGCAAGAGTACAAGATTAGTGGATGAAACTGACTAAAAATCGCGCTGCGCGGCCGTTTGTTTTTGCTGACAAATTAGACAGGCAAGATTACAAGATTAGTTGATGAAACTGTCTAAAAATCGCGCTGCACCGCCGTTTTTTTACCGTAGACATGCAAGAGTAGGTACATGATTACTGGATGAATTTGACTAAAAATCGCGCTGCGCGGCCGTTTACTACGATAGACAGGCAAGAGTACAGGATTAGTGGATGAAACTGAGTTAAAATCGCGCTACGCGGCCGTTTGTTTCTGCTATATACAGATTAATGTTTTTGCTATTAGACAGGCGAAAACGGCAAGATTAGAAGATTAGTGAATGAAACTGACAAAAAATTGCGCTGCGCGGCCGTTTTTTTAGGTTCCCTATGTATTTGCATAAAATTTTAAGGCATAATATGTCATAGCATAATATGATTTCGCCGAATGATGTTTACGCATAATATTATTTAATCATAACAGCTTATGCATATTTTTTTAAGCATAACTACATTAAGCATAATCATGCTTAAGCATAATATTCTTTAGCATAAATTTAAACACGCATAATCTTATTAACGCATATTTTTATAAACAAAAAAATCACGACAATTAAAATCACGAAAGAACATTTTACCTAAAATATAAAATTCCGAAGCCTAAAAAACCGAAGGTTAATTGAGGGTTACATGCCAGCAGGTTGGTTCTGGCCCTTTACTGGCTGCTGCCGCGGCACGCTCGCTTTGCTTGCTCGGCTCGTGCGTTGTTGGACGCAATGGAACCTTACCTCCTCCTTGCTCGCTACGCTCGCTCGTCGTCGCACCTAATAGACCTAAACAGACTTTCGGGATTTTTAGCTATCGGCATTTTAACTTTCAGGGTTTCGAACTATCATCAGTCATTTAATAATCGACTTTCAAGTTTCGGTCTATTGGATGTCGGCATTAAGGCTTTTCGGTATTTTAAAAATAGGTGTTTAATGAGTCGATTTTAGGTCGTACGTGTTATGATTTTTTGGCATTTTAATACAATACCTACCCCTTTTGCATGAAAATAAATAAGTGCGTAAAAATATTTATTCTTATTGGTTTTGATTTTTATGTCTAAATAATATTAGGCGAATAGACAATATGCCTAATAAATAACATTATGCGAAAACAAATTAGTCTAAATGATAATTATGCTAATATAAATAGTATGCCAAAAAACAATTATGCCAAAGTATTATTATGACAAAAAAGATTATGCCAAATCCGTTATGCTAAATCAAATTAGGTATAAAACCATTATGCGAAAACAAGGGATCCCGTTTTTTTACATTAGTAAAGCAAAGGTACAAGATTAGTGAATGAAACTGACTAAAAGCGCGTGCGGCCGCTAGTATACGATAAAATGCAGTAACAGACTTTTTGGTAGGTCTTGCCCCCCCAGTTAAAAACCTGAAATTACGCCCATGGTTAATTCTTATTCTATTAAGAGGCCGTTCATAAAGAATTGTCGATTTCATTAATTAACGTGATTTTACAGAAGTGATCTTACAGTTAAAAACTGTACATACTTATCTTATGAATAAAATAATACGAAAGATAATTATCTGGTGTACATGGTTTCGATATGTGGTATGTTTACGATTATAATTTTGATTTCATTTTTGTGTTCCTAAATGAATGAAGTAAGTTTACTTTGAAGTACACTTATTTGGCGTAATTTCTTAGTTTTGTAAGAAATATAACGCTTTTAAAATTAATCGTAGTTGGTAGAAAATATTTTGCTACTTTAAAATTTTATTTGAAGTGAGCCGGCTCTTAGGTATTTCTACTAATACTTTTTGAGACTAGGCTAGACGCGCTTTCGGTTTACAAGGCCTACGCCCTTAGGCGTCTACGGTTTACAAGGCTAAATGCGTCTTTGGCTTACAATTAGGGTTAACTTTTGGTTTTCTATGTACATAGGGATGATGCAGTGAAAATTACTAAAATGAAACTATTCTAAATATTTCACCCAACCCTAAGTAATTATACTAGATATTTATATTAATGAAAATTTATTATACCATTGACTTTCGAGGCTAGATGCACATTCAGTTTGTAAGGCTAGGACAAGGCTCAACGCGCCTTCGACCTAATTAAGGTACCTCTAACTTTTGTTTGTTTTTATACTAGAATGATGAAGAGGTTTGAGAATTTATACGAGGAAAGTTTTTTTTAAGGTTAGACGTGCCTTCATTTTATAAGGTTAGATGCGCCTTAATTTTATTAACTGTTGGTTTTTTATTATAATAAATATTAATATAGATGAAAATTTCCAACTTTTACTTTCGAAGCTAGACACGTTCAGCTTGAAGGCTAAACGCGCCTTCGACTTATAAAGTGCAACTTTTGATACCAGATTGGTAAAGAGATTTGAGATTTATATGAATGAATATTTTAAGTTTTAATGTGCTTCATTTGATAGGGTTAGATTCACCTTCATTTTATAGTGTTAGATGCGCCTTCATTTTATAAGGTTAGATGCGCCTTCATTTTATAAAGTTAGATGCGCCTTCATTTTATAAGGTTAGATGTGCCTACATTTTATTATAAGTATAAATGCGCCTTCATTTTATAAGTTCAGATGCGCCGTCATTTTATAAGGTTAGATGCACCTTCATTTTATATGGTAAGATGAGCCTGCGGTTAGGCTAGATGCGCCTGCGGCTTATAAGGCTATATGCGCCTTGAGTATGGCAAGATGTGCCTTCAGTTTGGCTAGATGCGCCTACGGTTTGAGAAGATGTGCCTTGGGTTTGGCTAGATGCAATTAATATTTTATTACTGTAAATTAAATTAACATTGGCAGGCAATTATTATTATTAATGTCATTTTATCATATTTGACATTAAAGTTTGACATTTATTTTATTGGGATTTGAAATTATTTACTGAAATGATGGGTAATGAAAATTAGTTGTAATAATTGATGATTAATGTTAAGTATCGAATTTAAATTTTATAATCACCTAGCTACTGACAGATTTCCACACCTAACAAAGTCAGAATATGCTGTCGTCAATGTATACTTCCATTTTCTGGGAAATAAATTATTGGTTTGTATTGTATTTAGATGCAAATCCAGTTTGGCTAGAAGCGCCATCAGTTTACAAGGCTAGATGCGCCTTTTATTTGGCTAGATGCGCCTTTTATTTGGCTAGATGCGCCTTTTATTTGGCTAGGTGCGCCTTTTATTTGGCTAGATGCGCCTTTTATTTGGCTAGATGCGCCTTTTATTTGGCTAGATGTGCCTGAGATTTGGCTAGATGCGCCTGAGATTTGGCTAGATGCGCCTGAGATTTGGCTAGATGCGCCTGAGATTTGGCTAGATGCACCTGAGATTCGGCTAGATGCGCCTGAGATTTGGCTAGATGCGCCTGAGATTTGGCTAGATGCGCCTGAGATTTGGCTAGATGCGCCTGAGATTTGGCTAGATGCGCCTGAGATTTGGGCTAGATGCGCCTGAGATTTGGCTAGATGCGCCTGCGGTTTGCAATACAATACAATACAATTTATTTATTCCATACATTCTACATTAGGTACATTAATGAATAATTATTTAATAAATTGCAATTCAATTCCAATTAAAAATAAATGTCAAACGAAAAAAAAAAAAAAAGATAAACCAAGTACAATTTGGCTAGAAGCGCCAGCGGTTTACAAGGCTAGGTTGTCATATACTTATATTACTTGCTTATGTGACTACATTATGCAATTTTACTAATTTCATACTCGAATCGTCATCTGCAACGATTATTTAAGTTGTTGTTTAGATTAGTGCACAGGCCCTTAAGTAAATATATTGGGGTACACAAATAATCAGTACTCAATTACACATGTACGAAGATCTGTCAAACAATAAGTAGACTTTATGAAGTCTGCGTTCTTCTTTAAGACACAACTTCTTCTTCTTCTTTTACTTGGTTATCTCTTAGTTTATAATATTGCAATCCGATGCTAATGTAATTATGGTTAATTTGAATACATTATATTTGTTTGAGAAAATAAAGTCTTAAAAATGTTAGGTAAGAAGTGTGTAAGCTACTATTATATGAACCATTTGTCCTCAAGTGCAGTGTTTAGGCGACTAGGTATATTGCGTCTATGGGCCAAGTGTGTCCTTAAGTGTGGTACTCAGTAAGCGGCCAAGTGTGTCGCGTCTATGGGCCGTGTGTATCCTAAATATACTGGTTACGTGGCCAAGTGTGTCGTATTGTATGGGCCATGTGTGTCCTTGGTTGATAGCTTTGGCTTGAATATATGTTTTGGCAGGCCGTGTTCACACTGTGGCAAACGGTAGCCCTGAATATGTCTTGACAGGCCGTGTCCACATAGTGGCAAACGGTAGCCCTGCGAGTATCGACATTAACAATTACTTTAACTGAGCACATTACATAATAAAATGCAAGAGAACCACAAATTGTGGAATAAAATAAATAAATTATCATGATAATATTTTAATAACAATGCAACTATATATTCTTTATTATAAATGTGAATTTGTATTTCACATAATAAGTTTTTCTCATCTCATAATGAAACAGTTTTCATGAGTAGATTATAATATTTTTCCTTTTGACCCTGATGTTTTATTTTGTAGACGTTTGTCCTATGATTTAAGCATGGTTACTGTCGATTGTTTTATATATTTCAGAAACATATTGCATCTGACAAGATGCCCATGCGGTATACTTAGCTAAGGTGATGGTGGCGCGGTGTGCGACGCGAGGCTGGATGGTAGAAACGACGGTTCCGTTATTGGTTGATCTTAGGTTTTTTTTGACACGATGACGACAGGCTGCGACGGCTAATAAGGTTTCAGCTGCAATTATCTGGTTGAACATAGATACTGACCAGAATTCCTATGCATTGATTTATCAAGTACTTATATTTAAATCTTATATAGAACCTGTTAAAGTTGGTAGTTCTAGTTAAGCTAAATTAAATATAATAAGTACCTAGCTCATGCTATGAATTGTGAAATAAATAAAAATAATACATATAATGATTGTTGCAACACAACTTTAATCATTATACGATTACCTTGCATTTTGCATACCTAGTAGGTCTAGCAAATTGAAATTGTATACCGTAAGAAACTATAGGACTTATGTGAGTTTAATAAGTTGACATCATTGATAATTTCAGTTAGGTAGTCACAGTACGTGCGTCGGGTCTTCAGTCAATCATCTGTCAAAAGTTTACAATTTGTGATTAAATTTGTTTACCCTTTCGTGGTACTCCGGCGGCGTGACTTCGACTGTTATATTTACTTTTTGTACTTATCTCTTGTTAAATATTATAATAAAATTCAAAATTTAGTAGAAATAACTAATGAGAAATGTTGTACTTGCATAAATTATTAGATTTTTTATTGTGGAAAAAATGGTAATATTTTTTGAAGATGTTTTAGTTAATATTTGTTTCACAATATTATTGGCTTTTAAAAATTTCAAAGCTTTTTGATCTGATGATCATACTAGATGCGATAAGATACAACAGTTAGTTCCTCTTGTAAATAAATTATCAAATATAAAAGACGGAGGTCGACAACCCTCTCCAAGTTTTCGTTCACCATTTCTTTCTTGGAGTGGCCTCCCATTTTGTGAAATGGTGGTAGATTCAGTAGATTCTCTCTTTTTAGCATTAATTAATCCGCAATTAAGTTATAACAAAAAGTTAAACCAATTAAATTTATTTAATAGAATGCGATATAAGTTTACATACAACCGGCCGAATGTGACGTCATTATTATAGTATTGAGTTGATCGTGCACGAGGACATGCACGAGGTCAGGATGGACGAATGTGACGTTTTGTAGTTTGATAGTAATTAATCCATTTTATTGTTATGATTTCGAATCAAAATTGAAAGAATAATAGTAGTATTTTAGTTTAATAGCTTGGCAACACCGACGCTTGGCTCCGCCGTTTCCCGCCATTTGCAGTGGAATGAGAAGGTAAGCGGTGGGGATAGGCGGCAGAACGGTCAACGAAAGTCAGTTGCGGGCTCAGTCACTTTCCAACCGTCAAGAAGAGAAGTATTGTTAGGGAAAACTGCTAACGTATTGTTGCTATAACCTAGTTAATAATATCATGGTGTGTTCCTGTGAAGAAAGTAAAAGTAGTTCACCGTCATTACTGTAGTTTTCATCACATAAGTAAGTAATGGTTGTTCAAAATATTTTTTTCATAGTTTGCGGAGATTACTAAACGATAAACGTCGGAAAGACATCTAGGTACTAACTCTTTTCCAAAACTCAGATGACTACCTACCGTGTCATTTTATTTAAAAGTATTTTTTCTTTATTTTCGAATACAAATTGACAGGATCAAATGAAAGGTCCGATGTCCTGTTTTGTACACCTAATTACATGTATGTAAAATTTATGATGACCGGTTGAGTAGTTAATACGTGAAGGCGTAACAAACAAACAAACTGACTTTCGCATTTATAATACTAGTAAGGATATTTGCGTTTTATCTAGAAAATGACAAAATTGAAAAAACCTTTCATATGCACACTCTGATCCTTATCTTAGTATTGACAGTATGTTAAACGTTGATAGCGGATAAAATACCGAGCGTTTTTGGCGAATGATGTTGATGTTGAATCGAATGATTCGCGAGAAAATTCTTCCATAATTAATCAGGATTGTTGACATCGATACAGTCAATCGAGTCGACAGGTTGCACTTTACGATTCTCGATTTCACAAGTGGAATTTGGCTCGTATCAAGATTTTCTTCAAGTTAGTTACTGATTTTAAAATATTAAGTGAAAAGTAAAAAATAGAAAGTTGCTGTAAAACATCGTCTTCAGAGTAATCCAGAGATTTTATTTACTCGATAGCGTCAACGTAAATTTCTTGAGGTGCCATTAATTTGCAACGAATTAAAATAAATTTTATATTATTGGCATTTGATCATAAAATTTACTTTAAGTGAATAATAAAATAATGATCTTATAAAATACATTTTAGTAGTAAACCGTTTTAATTCTTTATTAGGTATTTGATTTCTAATTTTATCAAGCTAAGCTAAAAATAACTTAAAATATAGTTATTTTATGAGTTCCCCGTAAACATTTTATTGGTATTTGATCAGTTTTATTGTTTGCTGCAATGCCTATTAGCAACATTTACGGCTTTGCCTACTGCCGAATAGACATTTTCAATTAATTAAGATGTTACTTATCATTAAGTTAGTCTTATTATTCTGTGGTTAAAATACGATATTTTTTTTAATACAAACAAGTGAAATGTGAGAATCATCTGGAGTCTATTACTGTTTTAAAAATTGTCTTCTACCGCCATAAACATAATTTAAAAGTTATCTGATCGCAGTAGTAACAATAATACTACGCGTCAAGGCGGTTCTAATTCATATTCCTTACAAAGGATGCCAAGTTGATTATATTGCGGCGATGTTATCGTGTACGACACAGGAGAGAGATTAAACCAGCCGCTTAAATACTGTTAACATAAGTGGCGATTCTATGGAAAATAGCTAAGGTATATTATGAGCTGTTTGTCTCGGAAAAGATTTATGAAGCTCTTTAACACTATGTTTTTGAGTAAATTCGATGTTATTGTAAAGATGCTTTGATATTTTGCAAGATAGTGAGCTTTTCAATCGAATTTTGCATCTTAAATAGTTAATGGATAATATTAGAAAAAATTACAACAAAAGTTACAAATAATACTTAAGTACTTTTTATATATTTTGCTTCTACACGTGTCCCATTAAAGTATAGTGTAACTTATGTAAGCTCAAAATTAACTTAGCGTTTACGCGATTGAATAATGCCCGGTTTCTGAGGTACTTATTGATGGTTTATTCTCACCTATTATACCTCGGAAAGTGTAGGTAAAAGAAACTGTACTTAGCGCACTGACAACTTTACGTTACAGCATCGTGTATTGTTATCTGAAATAGTATTTTATCATTTATTCATTGAACCCTATAAGAATTTCCATCAAAATACCTTTTATTCTAGGAAAGGATCCGTTGTCAGTTGAAGTGGCGATATGATCGGACATTGCCGTATGAGGCGTCACTAGCTTGACTGCTGCGCTGCGTGGCCAATCAGCGGCGCGATAGGAATTACATGAAACATTCAGATGTTTTACAATGTTGCAGAAAGATGGATCGAAGTGGAAATGAATATCGGACTATGAAATGTGCATCAAAATGTGCTTTTACTGTTAAGCTTTCGTGTATAATCCTACTAATATGTATTATAATATTATAAAAAGTTTTGATGTTTAGATATTTATTACTTAATCACGCAAAAACGGCTAACTGTTTTGAATGAAATATCGATTCCAGATAGTTTATAGCCTGGACTAAATAGGATACTTTTATTCCGTTCCAAGTTAGAGATTTTTCGAATGTCCATGCGGATGAAGTCGCGGGCAGAAGTTAGTTATATTTATAATTTTACTGAAGAGTCACAAATGTTAATAATTTCATTCTAAGTATATTAATGAAAATCATTGACATTAAAGAAAGTTTATGCAACTTTTTCAGAATTAGCATTTTGTTTTTTCCATTATTTGGTAGTTATATGCTGAAATTGCCTATTAATCAAAATACTCAACCGAATCTTTTTAATTGCCTAATCGATTCGACAACTGAAGTCTCAAAATTGAAAAGCTAGATTAGTATGACAATGCTGAAACGTAAAACATTTTGAAAGAAACAGCCACACACCAAAAGAAGAATGCTTTCCTCTGCTCATCCCAAGAGGTCGTAAGTCAATGTAAGCGAAGTATTTATAAATGTAATCCGATGTAAGCGGCTCCCTGCGCCGGCGCAGGTGTTTTGTCGCGAGATAGCGCGCGACAGCGGCTTCCGGAGCGAGACGAGAGACTCCGAGCAACAAGCATTGCTGATTAGCTGCTGTTTATTACATGACACTTTTGTTTAGATTGTTTTTTGTTTATTCCTACATTAGCGGTCATTTTTCCATACAAAACATTCTCGACTGTTTCTTACCTGATTTTTGACCCTAGCAATGATTTTTTTAAATACGATCAATATCATCAGTACCTGTGTATGTAGTTTGCTTTTTTTATAATTAAGTTTTTCTAAGTTTTAGGTTATTTCAAGTTGTGCTTAATACGGCCCATTAAATAGGCCGAAAACAGAAGCCTAGTATACAAATCTAAAAAATTATAAATGCAAAAATGAAAACAGTGCAACACAGAATATTTCTTTCCTATTCAGTTTCCAGAGAGTTTCCAGATTGGCAAAGTTTTCGAGATGGAAACAGTCGAGAACGGAACCTCGATTTTTGAGCTTTTTACTAATAATTTTAGTCGGAGCAGCAGTTTTGTCTTAATCGCACCCCCGCGCGGTCCCGCCTACGTCAGCGAGACGTAAATATTGGTTTAGAATTCTTGAATCTGAAAAAGGGCTCAGCTGATTTTTCCTCTTTATATAAAAAATGCGAAAGTAACCTTGTTTATTGTTATGTTATCGGAGCGTCACAAATTTTGATAACTATTTATTCGTATAACTATCAATTCGAAAATATTAAATATGAATTAATTATTGATTTTGATGTCTTTCAGAAAATTCAATATATTTTCAGACTTTTTAGCAAATAACATGTATAATACTCGTATTCTAAAAAGCTTCAAATTTAATAACTTCATATTTTCTTAACAAAAAAATAAATCGCGCTGTAATCCGTAAAAGTACTGGTTTATTTCAATGAAAAGTACCTGAAATGGAGCAAGTGTTTATTACTTTTTAGTTTATTTATTGAAAATAATCATCACATCAACTCTAACATGAGTTGGTAAAAATGTTATTAAGTGAAGCGTGAATTGCCGTCATTTCTCTGTGAGCAGCTGATTGTGCGGTTGTTGTGGTCGGGGGCGGTGGGAACAGGGACTTAGGAGGATCTCAGCATTTTGTTTGGTAATTGTCTGGTACAGTAAGCCACGCGTCAGACATCACACGTAAACGTCACTAGGCACCAACTTCAAAAAAGTTTATATACAGACATCCACTACTGTGTATAAGCTGAGTTCAAATAGGTTTGACACGTATTAAATAAAACGCTTTCAAAGTTTAACATAAGTACTTAATTAGTAATATCAGCCGTAAGACATCCACTGCTGTATATAAACCGAGTTGAAATAGGTAAGACACGTGTTAAATAAAACCTATACTTCAAAGTTTAACATAAGTACTTAATTAGGTAATACATGATTTGTCTTTGCCAAATAATTTTCAGTCACTGAATCCTTGGATTTTAATTTATTCCCGAAAAAATAAATCAAAAATACTAAAGACCTTACCTATATTTTTATATACTTATTATCAGTAGCACCAAAATTATATCAAATTGTAAGTATACCAAACTTAAATTTTCTTATTCATAAACTTCGCAGCTTAAAGTTGCGTTGCGCCATAGTCATGGTCCAATTAGAATTAAAACTTCGACGACCTGAGTGGTGTAGTGGTCAACATGCCGCTTACCACGCAAGAGGTCCCGGGTTCGATTCCCGGCCGGGCAGAAATTGAAATGATGAATTTTAATTTCTGTGACGGGTCTGGGTGTTACTATGTATAATAAGTATATATTTAAAAAGAGTATATAAGTAGTATATCAGTTGACTAGCACCCATATTACAAGCTTTGCTTAGTTTGGGGCTAGAAGGCGCTGTGTGAAATCGTCCAAGCATTTATTTATTTATTTATTAAAAAAAAATTCATCGCATAGAATCACCGCAATTAGTATCCATATATTCTAAAATTAATTGAACTACAGATAATATGCAAATTTTAGGCTTGCGGTCACTTTGTACTATGTGGAATAGTTTTCACCTAAGCAACTAAACTACTTGATCTTATTATGAACGGAATGGTCGAGGATCTATAATTGCTAGTTTTTAGTTTTGTGAAATGAATAAATATGTTCAGAAATGAAATACTTCAAATAAAAAAGTCACTCTAAAATTTTTAAATAAATTAAGGAAGGTTTAAGGTAAAGCAAGGCATTTAATAAACTTGAGTGCATTTTTATAAAGTTCCGAGCGGGAAATTTCATAAAAATATGAGCAGCCTTTTTGCTTTAGTCCCCCTGTGACCACGGTCCCTGGAAAGGTCTCGAAACGTCGGGAAACCAAAAAAAACAATTAATCAAAACTAAGTGCTGCTGTGGAGCTCGGTGGCGCAGTGGTTTAGCGCCTGGCCCAGCGATTGCGGAGGTTAAGCAACGTTCGCATGGATCGGTCATGGGATGGGTGACCAAAAATTTATCATCTCGAACTCCTCCGTGCTTCGGAGGGCACGTTAAGCCGTTGGTCCCGGCTGCATTTGCAGTCGTTAACACCCACCAATCCGCATTGGGCCCGCGTGGTGGGTTAATGGCCCGTCCTCCTTATCCACCCATAAGGAAGGCCTGTGCCCCAGCAGTGGGGACATTAAAATGGCTGTGATGATGAAGTGCTGCTAAAATAACATCTGAATTAATACCAACATACGCGCTGAAATCTGTAAAAAGTGTCTTTGTGCCTAAACCTTATAGCAGTTTATATTATATTTCTTTTTTTTTATTTTATTAGAAATAAAATCCTTAAGTAAGACATGAGCTTCAGAAAAAAGTGTAATGTTTCAATACTTCCATAGAAAAGACATCAACGAGTCAAATAAGAGAGAATTGATTAAAAACGTAATTAATAGTAAAAAAATATAGAACGTAATTTTTCCAAACCCTTTTCGACTTACACTTGTCAAAGATCAGCAGTAACACCCTGATTATTACCTGAAAAGACAAAAGTATAAATTTAATACAAGTTGTTTAAAACACAGTGATAAAATCTTGCAACTTACAGTTACAAATTACACAAGTTCTCAATGTTATCCCAAATTATAGACATACATCGTACGATGTCAAAACTTGGTGCTTAGCAATGAAATCGTCAAACAGTAGAAGTGTCCCAACTGGGAACGTCGTAATAGATACGTGATACAAATGGCTACCAAATTACTGCGCAGACGCAGCCGCCAGTTATTAGCGGGGCAGACGTAAAGCGCAGTGCACAACTCTGGATTATTTTTAAAACTAAATGTGTTATTTTTTAAAGATAGTTCATACGGTGTATTTTAACCCTTGCCATATGGTGTGCGGTAGAGTAGACTTACCCTTCACACTTCGAGGCGTCGTCGTAAAAGGCGAAAACATACTTACATCAAAGATTCTAAACCTTTCGTGGTCTAGAAAATGGTCACTCATCCCGATACCGTCTGAGAGCCCGCGCTAGAGTCAATAGCCACTGGCTACTTATTTGGCAACCTCATTTGGCTACGGTAGGTAGCCAGAGGTAGCTATGGCTACGTAGCTAGCGACGTCGCCATGGCGTCCCAGTGTGTTAGTGCACTAAATCAACACCCTACTTCGGGAAAAGCCTGTGACTTGCAGTGATTCCAAAAGACAAAAAAAAACATTATTCTTATATTTAGCAACAATAATGATGAGATATAAATATTATGTGGATTAAACATTAATTAAATTAAATAGTGTTGACAAAGAATTTAACTGCGTTCCATAAAATACAAACGAACTGCGTTCTAGATGATTGAATCTTAATAATTTTCTACGGCAAATGGTACTTAATATTTTGAACTATTTATATACCTTAATTTATACAAGTATAATACTGACATAAAGCTACCTATTTGCTATGGTTATAACTTAATTAATTGGTGAAGACGTTACTTGGTTTTATGTGCATAATTATGCAAATTATATGAGAGGCAGGCATTTAACAACTACAATAATAATATGACATTCCAGAATTTATTGCAAGCTTCACATTCAATTACTAATTGAATGCAATGATTTATGAAATTATGACTTTATTACAACATGATTAGTGAAATGATTTATACACAATGAGTGTAATATCATATTAGAGTGTTTAAAGACTTCTAACAATGAAACCACTAACCCCCGGTTTTTGAGGTACTTTATCGGAGGTTTCACTGGTTTTACTTTATCAAAGGAGTCCACATTATCTGGTTTAAAGTAATAAAATATAATAACTTTAATCCATCTGGATTAAAGTTTAGAACATTTAATTTAATTTAAGTCTAGAACATTTTGGTCCAGACTAGATAGTCTAGTCTGGACCAAATGTTAATAAAGTTAAATCTCCGATAACCTCCGATTAAGTACCTCAGAAACCGGACATAAATCAAATAATGGTCGATCAGTTATTAGGCAACTCATCTCTCATCATTTTAGAGAAATATCATAACAACAATTTCCCACTGAAAAATAATACAGACTACCTTTGTCTTGAAAAAGAAAATCTGCTGTTTCATGGAAAATTCAATATCTGTTTAATCAATACATGATCATAAAACTAATCAAAAACTGTTATTACACTGTTTGTATATTTCTTTATTTGTCTTTTATTGGTCTTCGTGTAAATGAACACTCGTTTACTTATGAACAAAAACTCTAGTAATGTGATAGTCATTGAACAAAATTAAACGTTGTTTGTTTTTCTTTATTTAGTGTTCCATCTTTTTACAACAATATCATATAATACTCGTAATATTATATCAAACAGTTAATATGTTTCCTTTTGTATGGGATACAGGCCCCGTGTGTATCCAGCTTAATTCTAACGACGGTGGAACAATTGCGTGCAATCGCGTTGATTGCACGTGTGCGGGGAAAGGCGACGGCTACCGGATACTGACAGCTGGCTTCTGATGCTAGTGCTCGTACGAGTATTAGGTCGTAAACAAATCCAGTAGTTCAATTACAGGTATTTATTTATTTTCATTTTATTTAAGGTTTCCTTAAAGTAACGTACCAAGTCAGGTTTCACACTCTCTAAGTACACCTTAAGAATAAATGCTTAAATCTCTGAAATCCAAGTTCTTGAGTTAAGGATTGTCCATATACACCGTTAATTTTTAAGTATATCTAAAAATTAAATGGGAATTTCAGACCACGTGAATGAACAACTTTTACTATGGGGCCAACCACGAAATCTCGAAAAAAAACAGTTGTTCCATGGAAAAGTACAACAACGACTCGACTATAATGTATTCCTTCCTTTACAGTTGTAGTTCCTTTACGTGGTCTGAAATCCCCTTTAATTTTTAGATATACTCAAAAATTTACGGTATATAAGTCTTACCATACTTAATCAAGAAGTTGAATTCACAGCTTAAAGATAAATAACAGTGACTTATGTTATTACAAAAACGTCACCAAGAACATAAACTAGATACTAACAACTTACGATCTCGTATCGGCCCTTAACACAACATAAAACCAAGATTTATCATCTTACCACACATAACACGTATGTCAAATCTGAAATAATGCAATAAAGGTACCTCCACATGATGAGCGACGCGACACGCGCGACTCGTTACCGCGGATTGGTCGCGCCTCGGACGCGCGTTTGTAAAGTAACCGTGACTATTTTATTATACCTTAAATAAAATAGAAAGTAGATTAGGTATTTTTTATTTGAAAGTTACTAGCAGTTACATTAAGTTTTTGTACGAAAAATAAGTATGGTGAATGGCTACAATACGGTCAACAATGTGATTAGAACGATGAAGATATACATATACAATATATAACGTTTGAGTATTTTTTTAACAACATTATTCTACAATTTTTTACATCAGACCTTAATGCGATTAAAATCATGTGATATTGTATAGATAACAATTAAAAACCGGCCAAGTGCGAGTCGGACTCGCGCACGAAGGGTTCCGTACCAAAAAACAGCAAAAAAATCACGTTTGTTGTATGGGAGCCCCCCTTAAATATGTATTTTATTATGTTTTTAGTATTTGTTGTTATAGCGGCAACAGAAATACATCATCTGTGAAAATTTTAACTGTCTAGCTATCACGGGTCATGAGATACAGCCTGGTGACAGACAGACAGACAGCGGAGTCTTAGTAATAGGGTCCCGTTTTTACCCTTTGGGTACGGAACCCTCAAAATGTATTTACTTTAATTGATCCCGTTTCATTATTCCAACAACAGTAACAACGAATAATATTTATGACAAATAACCCCTATAGGCATATTTATTGAGACCGCAAAGATAAGTACCCACTATACTTAGTGACAGTAATTACATGCCATTGTTTTGAGCAAAAAAAAAATTGTACCCAAAACCTTTCGTTGACCTCTGTAATAACACATCGCCGCATTTCGTGATAGCACTTGACTAGAACGAAAGAATTAACAAGACGTGTTCAGACAATGTCGTAAATCATGTAATCACGACGCAATTTAGGCGACAGTGTCTCTAACACGAACACTCATTTGTTTTTTCCGCCATTGTAAAATGAACTTTATGACCAAAGTGTAAAGTCTATCAAAACAAGCGTAGCTAAACGGCGCGTGCGCACAGACTTGCGTATCTAACCCATGATTACGCTAAATTACACATCTGTCTTTTGCAAAAGCACCTGCTTCATTAGGCCGTTACGAAATCATACTTACGATGTTTTTGACTTCTGTTACAATTTCAATCAACATATACGTGCAATCAGAATAATTTATAGCATTCACTCTCAGTTTATATTATCTTTGTTTAATTTATATTAATGGTGATTTGGGGTATTATGTCTGGTGATGTGTACGTTGTGATTATTTTGATGGAGAGTTATAAATTGTAATTAGGTTTTCGCGCATAAACTGAAATTACATCATGGCACTAAAGATTTAAACCCAGAGCAACCTAGCAAATAGGATGTATATTATTTCAAAGTTACTACATAAAACATTAATATACATACAATGCGATTAATTTAACAATGTTGTTACAACTGAAGAGCGCTTGCGGTACAAAATGACGGATTTTAATCTGTAAAATTTTCTCTTAGCCATATATAATTATTCTCGAATGAAGTTGTAACGGATCACGTTTATTGTCAATTTAATCGCATTGAACAGTACATATTTGCAAGCCAAACAATGTTTAAATGAATGTCCGAATATAAATGTCAAACTCCACACAAATCGGTAACTTTGTAAATTTGGTGGTCGAAACTTCGAGCATTAAAAATCGGCAGAGTATCCTTTTAGCGTAATATTTGGAGTTATTAATGTTACATAACAGTCTTAGAGCATTTAACCGATTAGGGTACGTCCAGATGACAAGCGCTCAACGCGCGTTAAATTTCTGTATAGTGTTCACATGGTGCGCGCTTGTCAGGCGTTGAACGCGCGTTGCCGTGGCCGCCCTGGTTCAGTTTGAGTTCTACACTTGTCGAAGATGGACATAGAAACAGTTTTAACGGTGAAGTATATGGTAATTCGATATAGATTCGATAATTCGGTATTAAAAGCTTCCGTTTCCATTTCTGGATGAACTGAGCGAACTCTAAAATACGTCTATCCGCGTCAAAAGCACTCGTTCATCTAAACGGTGACGTAGAAATCAAAGCGCGCGTTGACGCGCGCTGACAACAGTCAAGCGCTTGCGCAGCGTTCAACGAGCGTTTTATCAATTTACGCGCGTTAGCATATGTACAGCTTGAATAAATTAATGTATGTAGTTCTTATGCAGTTGTAAACGCGCGTTATCAAAACGTGCGTTAAGCGCTTGTAATGTGAACCTGCTCTTACAGTCTTTGAATTTTAAAATTTAAATGTACTCTTAAATAAAACCGGTCAAGAGCGAGTCGGACTCGCGCACCGAGGGTTTCGTACAATCATAAATATATTTGGATATGTTACTTTAGTACAGTCTTTAAAAAAGTAGGATAAACGGCAGACAGGTGGAAGGGCGAACAGGCGGACAGTTAATTTACAAATCTTAACCACAACTGCTTATGGTGACTGAAAAACGTTTCAGCCACTCCACATTGCAAACTGTTTATATTACTAAGTAGGAACTTATTCTTCGTTTATTCGTACGGCAAATAGTAGGTAATTATATTAGAACCAGCCACCAATTGTTATTGTAGTATTAGGTTGCACCATCTCTTGACCGATAGTGGAACTATTTTTTTTCTCTTAGGTCAGCATTCTTGTGACAGCGCCATCTGTTGACTGGTAGTGAAACTAAAGAATTTTTGTTTGTTTTTTGAATTTCTAAAAAAGTGTGTTATATTGTGACATTTTTTTTATTTTTCCTGTAATTTTTACATAAACTACTATCACATAGAATTATTTCAGATTTTTCTCTTTGCAAACTTCGGAGATAAGGGGGGGGGAACGGTATTTTTTTTACATTTTTCATCATAAATCGAAAACTATGCGGCCTAAGGAAAAAGAAAAAAATGTGCAAACAGCGTTCTTTCATATGATACCCCACATGCCCAAGTCACCTCACTTCAAATTTTTAAGACCCCTTTTCAGTCCCTGTTGTAAAAAATTTTTTTTTTTATTTCTTTCTTATTTGCAAAATAGTTGGGCAAATGTCATCCTAAACTATTCCAAATTTCAAGTTGATATCATTAGTAGTTCTCGAGATATCCAGCTGTGACAGACAGACAGACAGACTGAGTCACACCATAAGGATTCCTTTTTTACCATTTTGGTACGGAACCCTAATAAAACATTACAAAGACTTATTCCATTCAAATGACTATGTGTAGGCGCAAGATCGGAATGTAAGTGGATAATCCAGTAATAAAATTCGTAATGAAGTGATCATTGTTTGACAACACCAAATTGTCTGTTTTAAGTTTACAGCCGACTCACAAAACAATATAAAGGCTATAAAATACTGATTACCTTCCCAAGCTACGGCTTGTTACATTAATAAAGGGCTATCGGCATATTTAGAGTCCACAACTAAGTAAAGTGATATAAATACAAAAAAACCGGACAAGTGCGAGTCGGGCTCGCCCACCGAGGGTTCCGTACAGACCTACATCTATACATAAAATAAAGCTATAGAAAAGTTGTGTCGGTACAAAGGAAATATTTTGAAAAAAAGTGGTTGGTAGTTATTAGTTTTTTATATGAAAACTGTACTACGGAGAGTTCAAGCTTTATCCCAGGTTCTACCTACCGGAATTATGTGAAAAATTGCTTAGTTTATAAGTTGGACTCCAAGCTTGGTAGCTTGGAGTCCAAACACGAACTGTAAAAAAATACCATCAAAATCCGTTCAGCAGACTGCTATATATAGATAACCATATGAAATCCTTTGTCGCCACGTAGAAAATAACCCTTCCAGGGATTACGACAAAGAATTGACCACGGGCGAAGTTTGAAATGGAATAGTACATTACTGCAGCGGCACTCAAGACAGGCATTGAAAAACATACGTTAGTCCATCAATGCCTAGTTGCGGCCAAGGCTTGTGTAGTACTTTTAAACTTTAAACTTTTTAGTTTTAAAAGTTTTAAGCTTTTTATTTTAATTTTAAATTACTTACAGTAATTGAAAAAAGAAAATGGAAAGTGGAATGTGCACATAAAGGCCTTTCATTTGATACACATATTGAAAAAAAAATCCGGTTTTTTTCATTTATTTCCAATTTTTCATTTTTTCCCAGTTTTTTGGAAAGTGCTCATCAAGGCCTTTCATTTGATACCCATATTGCAAAAAAAAAATTTTTTTTTTCAGTTTTTTTGGAATGTGCTCATCAAGGCCTTTCATTTGATACCCATATTGCAAAAAAAATTACCTTTCTTTTTTAATTTTTTTTTTTTAGTTTTTTGGAATATGCTCCTTGATGAGCATATTCCAAAATTTTTTCGTTTTAATTTTTTTTTTCAATTTTTTGGAATGTGCTCATCAAGGCTTTTCACGTGATACCAGTATACCGAATATTAAAAAAAAAATTTTGGAATGTGCTCGCTCATCAAGGCGACATTTGATACCTATATTTGTGTTTCATTGAAAAGTTCGCTCCATTTCTGAATTACACGTGTGGAATGAGTTTTAATAGAAACATTGCTGGACAGACGCCGGCAATTTTGTATGAAAATCCATTATAACACGTTAGTAATGGATTCTCATACAAATATTGACGGCGCGGTTTAGGTCTGTCCGTAAACTCTGATTTAGCACGAAGAAGGTTGTCAAAATAATGTTCGAATTTCCAAGCATTTTTGAGAAAAAATAAAATAATTACAAACCCACCGCACCTGTATAAAATACAAGTACTGTTGATTGTCAACAGATGGCGCTGTATATCGATAGTACACTGTATAATGTTCTGTGAAATGGTTTTATCTATCGCAATGTTATTAGAGAAAATGGGTGTATTCCAACAGGACCCTTTGGTTGTGTGAAGCCGAGACTTTTATTGTAGTGGTGGCTACCTCGGCTGACCTTACCGAGTAAACTGTCTTGATTATACTTGGTGCCAAATGCTCCAAGCAACATTGGAATGCGATGCACCCGCATTTTAATGTAAACTGAAACAATCTACCACTGAACTATTCAACACTTGACACTGGCAAAAATTACTTCCAAGAAGAAAGTAGATTGTCAAAACAAAAATAAGAAGAAGAAGACCCCCTGTCATACAGCGTGACACACCGCCATGTTGCGAAAATATTTAGAGCCAAATTTATTACTTTTTAATTTTATTTTTAAAAGTAATTAACTATAACAATATTTGAAAGGATCTGAATAATTAATAATAATAAATATTGATATTTTTAAAAGAATTAGTGGCGCGATTAATCCAAAAGTAATTAGAAGTTAAACTATGACCGCGCAATGCCGCGCATACCGTTGTTTCACCAAGATGATTAATAATTACGTATTTTAATGACCATATTTTATTAAGATTTAATTACAAATATACAGTTTTCAGATTTATTCCTGTAAGTGTAGTATAAGACGCTATTACCTGCCAAATTTCATGGTTCTAGGTCAACGGGAAGTACCCTATGAATTTGATTCCTTTGAGAGTATCGAAAATGCGTTTTTTGCGCCCTAAACGGCAGTATCTTTTTTTACGTTAATTTAGAAGTTTGATTTTTTTACAGCTTCAAGGGCCCGTAGACCTTAGTATATAGTTTAAATTTCAATTCGATACCTCCACGCGTTTCCGAGATAAAGGGTCTTGACAGACAGACGGACGGACGGACAGACAGACAGACGGACAACAAAGTGATCCTATAAGGGTTCCGTTTTTTCCTTTTGAGGTACGGAACCCTAAAAAGATCTCAATCCTTTTGCTTCAACACTTAGTGAACTTATAATGCTTCTTATACAATTGGGAAAACAAAGCGTGCAATTTCTAAGAAAATTGTAAGTTTACTTTGGACACTAAGAAATTTTTTTCAATTCGTACTCTGTCTCATTCCATAAATTAAATCTTGTGGATAAAAATACGTTGAAAGTATCGGCTGCCTTTATTTACGATGACGGCAAGTTGTGAGCTAGAATTTCAAGTATACATCAAGATAAACTCGAACGAAGATTTAAATCATCCAAGCTTTGTAGTGAGGTGAAAAGATAAGAGAATTATACTCGTATTCCAAAATAAGGGTCGCTTTATTGGCAAAGAAAATTATGCAGAAACTACATAGAAACGACACATTAGATAATATCAGGTGGCATGAAGGTAGAATTAAGTAATTGGTGGAAAATCTTGGTGGAACCTTCATATAGCTAAGCTATAACATCTGTGGACAATCGAGTGGAAAATAAAATTTCAATGCAAAAATTGGGGTCATAAGTGTCATACCATAACACACCAGATTAATTAAATTTTGGAGGGCTCATTATCAGTGGAAGTCATTATAAAAGAACCTTTTTTATTGAAGTAGACTAGCGCAAACAACATTAGAATCGGGGATCTTACCACGCAGTCATATAATAATATTTTTGTAATCGTGAAAGGGTTAAGTTGCTTTAGCGGCGTCTCAGTTTAACAACTGCTATAAAACTGCTTAAAGAGCTTAAGTTCCAGGGAGTTAACAAAATTAACGACGAGAATAATTAGACAAACACTGCACACTAATAAAGGCATATGATGGAGCCCATAAGTCCGCCGTTAGGGTGCGATATAAAGTCGATAAAAGCGTTTTATGCTACAATCCGCTACCCGTTACCGCGAAGCAATTTCTTCATTTTCGTATCAGCAGTCTCCGAGAAATGTGAACGACTTTTATTATAACATTAAATAAGTAATTCAATTTCGATGAATTTGAATTGAGAGTTTTCGAGACAACAATATAAATAATTAAACTTTTTTTTCAGAATCAAATGAAGGAGAAAATAAAAGACAGTTCAAAACAGCATGGAATTTCCTATTTTTTTTTACAGTAGAGTCTATTGTTTACTAATACTTTGTTGTGTTTACTACTACCTACTTTTTACTGATTTTACTTAAGGTGGTTGTATGACCGAAAATGACGCTCTCAGAGGTCTTTATTTAATAAGTTATTAATAGAAAAAGATTGTAATAATGTTAAAAAACCTAAATGACCAGTATTTTTAGAAGGTATCATGCCCTCATTCATTCGTAGAAGTAGATAGCAAATGTGTCAAAAACGGCCACTTTTAGCAGTTTTGCTATCTACTTCTAGCAGTGACTACGAGGGAATGTAACGATACCGTCTAAAAATACTAGACTGTGGGTCCTGAAAATTCCACGTAAAACATTATTAAAATTGTGTATCAGAATTATAATATTAAATAAAATTCACCGAGGCGCCACTTTCGCTCAGGGTAAACACCTTAACCTTAACCTAATCACAGTCTTACCTAATTATGTCACCAAATGTTGACACTTCAATCGAAATTCACCTTTCTCACTAATCAATTATGGTAATTAAAAAGAAAGAACGCAATATCCATATTATTGGCATCGATAAAATTGTGTTTACGATCGAACCAATAAAAAATGTATTTGAAGTTAATTTGTACGGTGATTAGACTACCGGATTTGTGGCGTCGACCGTTTGGGGGTCAACGATCTGTAAAAAAAACGTTTTCTTGCTTAACGTAATTAAGATACATATGTGGATCGCGGTGGGTAATCGATATAATTACACGTTTCGTGTTGTAGCGAGTAGCACTTATGTACGATTAGGTGAAAGTCGATAGACGCGAATGGCGACAGCGATGACGGATTGATCGCTATAATTCATTTATCATCGCAGACGCATCATGAAAACTGTATCAGATAAGGTTTATGTTTATAACAACGATAACTAAGGGGTTAATACGAAAAATAACGCTATTCGGACGATGTTCATCAGTAATAGATGCATTTGAGATGTGGTGTTGGAGGCAAATGCTTGGGATACCCTGGACGGCAAAACACACAAATGTATCTATTCTAACACAATGAAATGTCAAGACTCGGCTCTCCACTATCTGCTGACATCGCGTACTCTCATACTTTGGCCAAATAATGCGAATAGGAGATGAAAGTCTCGAAAAGCTGGTCGTGGTTGGTGGAATAGAAGGCAAGAGAGCCCGAGGTCGTTCGCCAACTAGATGGTCTGACCAAGTAAGAGCAACCTCTAGCAAATTCCATCAAGCAGTGATAGCAACCATGGACCAAGACCGATGGAGGCAAGTTGTAAAAGCAGCCGGTGATCACGATCCTCAGTGTAATTGTAATGTTTGTGAAACCTTAACGAGAAGAATAATTTTTCTATTACAAAAATAATCAGTAGGTTTTTCTCGATAAAGTAGATTTAAGTATTTAAAAAAAACATTTTGCCTTAGCTCTTCTTGGGAATTTTTGTTTTTTTATTTTTCATTTTGTATTTTATTGTTTAATAATTTTAAGTAGTCTTGTGAATCCTTTTTTCGCCTGAAACACAGGTTAATCCTAGTTCAGGCACATTGTATTTCTTTCCCTATATTATCTATGTTTAGACAAGGTAAATTGTGATGTAAGATTATTTCAATAAAGATTTATTATTATTATTGTATCGGGTCATTTTGAACTTACCATCCAAATATTTTGGTCATCCCATACTAAATGGATCACGTGATCTCTTTGATTTGTATGGAAAGTAGATTTTTATTTTACGTATTTGACCATGTGTTCCTCAGAGAAAGTTGTTCAGTATTATGGACTGAACACATCCTCAAAATTTGGATGGTAAGTTCAAAATAACCCTTTATATCAGTTATGAGGGAACGATTAAGAGAGAGAACGTCAAAAAAAGGAACCAACGTTCTCCGTTTATCGTAGTTGACCTTCTAGGCCGGTAAATCGTTTTGTCTTGATTAATATTTGAGTTATTTTAATTAAAACCCGATCATCTACGGTGCGGTGAAAGACGTTCAGATTCCTGATTGATGATAGTATTTTGGCGTTGTGTAATAAAAACACAAGTGCATTTTTTTTACTTAACTAGCTTAAACACGTCTTCACACCTGTTGTGTCTGAAATTTTGAGATTTGCAATTTCATTATTGAATTTTTAGAGTAAGGCATTCACAATATTATTATAATTATTAATATACTAGCAAAAATCGACTAACCCATAGCATCTCAGACGGTAGGGGAAAGAAGACTTTTGCTAGTATCTAGTATTTTTTTGCAATTTCAAATATAAACTTACAATATATTACATTAATCAAATCATAAGGCTTTGTTTTGGAAATCCTTAGATACTTTTACCTACCTAAAATCCAAGATTCTTAAAAATCAACTGTGAAACAAAAGTCAACCGATTCCAATCTATTATCACATTTATTTTTAAGATAAGCCTTTCTGGGACTAGCCCCAGATTATACTTTTAATATACGTTATGAGACTAGTCTCATACATATATTAAAAGTATAGCCAATAGGAATGAACTCTCGACATCTAGGAGTGGCGCACCCACGCCCGCATCACCATTGCAAATACGCGCATACGTAAAGGTCTGGCCACACCAAGCGGCGTGCGACGATGGCGATGGACGCGACACTGCTGCCGCGATGTAAGTTGCAATCTACTACAGACAACAAGGTGCTACATTTACTGTACGAGGCAAATATCTTGAAATCGGATGGGGATTGCGCGGAACGCGTATTTTGGTGAGGTACGCGGGCGACGGGAGAGGGGCGCGCTCTATTGGTCGCTCACAAGAGCACATGCGCGAACTTATCCTCATTCCGTCGAAAAAAATTCGAGATATGTGCCTCGTACTGTACTGTAGACAAAATCGCTCTCGACCTCGTCAATCTCGACATGCTACAGGGACATAGAATACAATTATGTTACAAAAATCCTGTCAGATACTGAAACAGATGATAGTGTTGCTAAAACTGACAACATTCGACAAGGAACAGGTCGAGAAACGATTTTTTTTTCGCCTTTCCATAGTAAGTCGGTCTGCCGACCAATAGGTACATTTTGAATGGGAGTATGTTTTTTTTTGGTTTTCGAACTATGTTTAATGGAGAATGTTGTTCAGTATGTGACAGGGTTTGTAAAACACCAACAACCTCGCAGGAGTAGATTACTAACATCATATACAACAACATTTGTTCTACGACTTTCTCAAAAACAGACAAAAAAAATATTGAATTTTCATACAAAACTCGATCAGCTGTTCGGGACATTTGTATGGAGAGTCGATTTTTTTTGTCGGTTTTCGGAAAAGTTGTAGAACAAATGTTGTTGTATATGATGTTAGTAATCTACTCCTGCGAGATTGTTGGTGTTTTATAAATAACCCTGTATAATAATGCTAACGTACAGTGCTGGAAACCGTTTCTAATTAACCAGGTTAATTTCGATCTCAAACAGGTTTTTTCGTAAGTGTTCACTCAGAGCAGTACCGAGTCGCGAGCGATATTGCTTCTGGGATAAACCTGGTTAATTCCACGACGCGCGTGAATAGTGCAGCGATATATTTTGTCTCTTTTTATCTGCGGGCGGGATCAATGAATTCATAGTTTTACTCGTCTCGACTTTCGTTTCGTTGCTTTGCAATTGCATCGGGTGGGCGGAGCGAACAAAATCATTTTGGTATTAACCAGGTTTTGGGAGCGGAATCAAAACCAAAACGGTCTACGAGCTTAACCAGAAATAATACCGGTTTCGACGAGCAGAATCGAAATAAAAACGCTCTTTTCAAAATGTATGAAGCTGCGCGAAACCTGGTTGCGAATTTTAACCAGGTTTTCCAGCCCTGCTAACGTAACAGCACTCCAGCAGCGTCGCTTCGCCGTTGCGCTCCGGCGTACCGTCTGTCCAGACCTTTAACACGCCCGAAGCACGCAGTGAAAAACAACACGCTTAGTAATAAACCATCCGATTAGAACTATCAAAATGGCGAACGATCCGTTGCGACACGCGCCATTTTTATCTGATCTCCGATGTTTTCATTTTTTTATTGATTGTTAAAGTGTTACTCGATTCTCCATTCAAATGTTTTTGATAAAAATCTGTTGCGTTAAACGGATACGTAACGGGTGTTTTATCTTGATAAACATAGGAAGGTAAAAGTTTGGAATCTATATAGATACCTAAATCTTTGGCCGTTTAATTAGGTTATTAAAAGTAATATTTGCAAACATAATAAGTAAAACTATTTATTATTATAAAATGCTCGCAATGGGACAAAATAAATGGGAGCATTCGGAAAATTTATTTCTTTTGAAATCTGACATGAATTTACAGGCTTAATTTTATAATATTAATATCTCGATGAATTGCTGATTAATTAATTGAATATTCATTAATGTTTATTGAGTCATAAATTGTCTATAATAGAACTTTGATTTGATATCTATAACTTTACTCAATTCATTTAAATAAAGTTAACACGATTAATATGTAATAATTGATTTCAAAGTGCTTAGATCGTGTTAGAACTTCTAGTTAGCATATTTCCTACAATGGTGGTAAAAGTACAACATAAAGAAATCAATAGGTAAGTATATCAAAGGTATACGTATCAATAAGGTATGAAAGTAAATAAGTAGATACCTATACAATTTCTAGGAAAGAAATAAATCATTCAATCATTTGAATTATTTATTCATCATCAAAAATAAAATAACAATCTGTATTTTAATATAATATCATAAAATGTCTTTTTATATATTTTTAAGTATTTTATATTTTTTTGAGGGGGGGGGGGGGGGGGGTAGCTCTAATTATGCAATTACACGTGACGCCATTTTGAAAAAGTGAACTTTGATTTTTGAGTGGTAAAGATTTATTATGTATACTAGGTAAGGTAGATATTAGTTAAATATTTTCTGTGCTAGTATTAGATTGTATTATTATTTGGTAAACGTCCTACAGTTTTTTTAAGAGTCGCTTGTCTCATACACTAATAATGTTTGATGTTTTAGTTGGCTACTTAAGACATTTCCGGTGCATAAAGCCGCAACTAAATTAGTCATGAACGTTGACACGACACGACGGCGGTGAACCCTGCGACTTGCGGCGCGCTCACAATGCCGCCGTTTCGCAAAAATCACATAATTGCACCAGTTGCACGCTAGCTTTCATGCTACTTAACCCTTAAACGGGACTTGTCTGTGTCACCAAAGGTTGTCTAACGGTATACAGAGTGTTTTTAATCACACTTTTTTTATGTGTTCAGTCCATGAAACTGAACAACTTTCTCCATGAAACATGTGTCGAAATATGCCAAAAAATTTATATAATATAATTAAGGGGCCATAATAGGAAACAATGATTTGCGCGGGCTATATTTTTATATAGAAAACGTAAAATTGTAGCTACAAAGAAATATACGACAAGCTAAGAGATTATGTAGTTGCTACAAGTATTAAATTGCGTATAAACCTCATAGATGATTAGAAAAAAATATCAGAATATCATCAATAGCGCTTGTCGCGGGCCATATTTTTGGCGTAAATAATAGCGGAAACGTATTGAATTCTACTTCAAAATACACTTTAACGTACTCTTTTTTTTAAGAAAGATAATTGTACTTAAGATAATGATGAAAAAACAGCGAAGAACATCGAAAAAGTGCAGAAGTGAGGTTATTTTCCATACTCTTTACACGTAAGGAAAAAGACAGAGACAAATGATTTCGCATAACTACTTTAGTATAATAATAAGACCAAATATATTAAGGGAGCCTTAATATATTTGGTCATCCCCTTACTAAACTGATCACGTGATCGCTTTGCGTTGTATGGAAAGTATTTTTTTTTACATATTTGAACCTATGTCTCTTAGGGAAAGTTGTTCAGTTTCATGGACTGAACACATCCTTAAGATTTGGAGAGTGAATAAAAAAACGCCCTGTAGTATGAACCTATCGTAGGTTAGCGGCACAATTTAGGTATTCCATGTGTTGGTAGTGTTTTGTTTTTAAAGCAAGTCCTTTTATTTTCTGTCTCCAAGAGTTAATAATCTATGCGCATGGTTGCGGACATGTCCCAAATTTACTTATTTCACAGATAATTCGTAGAATTTTTGTGCTATTTTGAAATAATAACCAGTGCAACAGTTTTTGTGCTGTATTTTTGAAATTAATCAAATTTACAGTAACATCATTATTCTATAAATGCATCTTTGAATAGCTTATCCAATGCTGATATTGTTTTTCCCAAGAATATTTTGGTGGAACAACAGTTAAGACTAGAACCGAATTTTAATAACTTCATTATACCCAAGTTCGATACAGCTACTTTTAAATTTCTAACCCATTAGTCGATAACTGAAAAAAGTCGTAATAAGTCGGGCTTAAACCAAAATATTGAACAAAAACTCGGAAAGTGGTTACAGGCAGACAATTGGAGGTTGTGAGAAACAGTTATGGTGTATTACCTTAATTGTCGTATTACCGGGCGTTTTAATGGAGGGCAGGTTAAATTATTTTATCTTTTTGATGCTTTATTATGACCTATATGACCTGAAACTTTGGGGTTTGATTGCTGAAAAACTGGGGGTCTATTATGAAAAGTTTAATGCGATACACGCAGCTGCGTCCGTGCTTCGTTCTGATTGTTTTCTATTACAAAGCACTTGCATATGCAAGTTATTTGCAAAGTGATTGCGTAAATTTGACAGTTTATCTCTAGTGGATCCGTCATTAATCGTTCAATAGTCAATGGATTAAGATAGCTAAATTGAAAATATTTGTAATAACTAACGGGTGTTTTTTAGAGGTATAGAACTTTAAGTTGGCATTACTTTTCAAGATGGCGACCGATTTGACAGCTGTTAAGTGATTTATTCTCAGTTTGGTTTGGCAATTCATCATGAATAGACTCACGCCTGAACAACGCCTGCAAATTGTGCAGTTTTATTTCGATTTATTAAAAGACACGTTTGGTGACTGCCTAATTTCACGTTTTGGACCTGTGAATTGGCCTTGAAGATCTTGTGATTTGACACCGCTTGACTATTTTCTGTGGGGCTATGTAAAGTCATTTGTCTATGCGGATAAGCCACAAACGCTTGAAACGCTTGACCATTTGGAAGACAACATTCGCCCTGTTATTGCCGATATACGGCCACAAATGTTGGAAAAAGTCATCGAAAATTGGACGTCCAGATTGGACTACATCCGAGCCAGCCGTGGCAGTCATATGCCAGAAATCATATTTAAAATATAATGCCATAAGATTATCTTTCGAATAAAAAAAAATCATGGCAATCGAATAATCCATCATTGTTTTATTGCAATTTAAACTTCTATACCTTAAAAAAACACCCTTTACAACCGACGAACTGCGGACGACTATCGTGACCAAGACTGCGTTACGCAGTTGCGTACGTTATTTTCGTAATCTTAATATATAAAATCGTAAACTGAATGACTGAATGACTGACTGACTGACTGACTGATCTATCAACGCACAGCCCAAACCGCTGGACTTAGAGACTTGAAATTTTGCACACAGATACCTCATACAGTGTAGGCATCCACTAAGGAAGGATTTTTGAAAATTCTATCCCTAAGGGGATGAAATAAGGGATGAAAGTTTGTATGAAAGTCCCTCAGTTTTGAAGCTAGGATCGTCAAATTTTGTGTTTAGGCTGACGATTGAAAATTAATAAATACGGATCTCAGCGTTTTTCAAAATTCTACCCCCAAAGGGGTCAAAAGGGAGATGAAGTGGTGTAATGACGAAAATCCTTTATTTTCGAAGTCAAAATTGCTAAATATATAATTTAGGCTTATGGATGGAAATCTAACGCAACGTATATTGTTATTGTTAGTATATTCAAATCCCCTACGGGGATGAAATAGGGGTGAAAAGGGGTAAATAAACCTAAAAATTGATATGGATGTCGTTATTGGGGTTTTCTGGGGATGACGATTGCAAAAATGACATTTATTTTTGAAGTCCAACACGGTGGAAATGATTTTGACCCCTCAAGGGGTGGAAAATGGGGTTCAAATTTTGTAAGGAAAAATAATATTAAATGATATTACAACTTTAAACTTCGTAGGAGCACGTCTAAAAATAAAATAAGAAAACCATATATTTTGTGATTTTGAAAATTAACGCCTTAGGGGGTAAATGGGGTGAGTAAACCTAAAAATAGATACGGATGTCGTTATTGGGGTTTTCTGAGATGACGATTGCAAAAATGACATTTATTTTGAAGTCCAACACGGTGGACATGATTTAACCCTCAAGGGGTGAAAATGGGGTTCAAAATTTGTATGGAAAAAATTTTTAAATGGCCATTACATTACAACTTTAAACTTCGTAGGAGCACATCTAAAAATAAATAAGCAAACATATATTTTGTGATTTTGAAAATCAACCCCTTAGAGGGTAAATGGGGTGAGTAAACATAAAAATCGATGTGGAGGTCGTTCTTGAGGTTTTATGGGATGGTGATTACGAAAATGTGATTTATTTTGAAGTCCAACACGGTGGACATGACACATCATGGACCTGTACCTGGACATGCACATCCAGGTAACGGGAACGAGAACAGGCACGGGCACGGGCACAGGAACAGGAACAGGAACGGGAACGGGAACGGGAACAGGACGAGAACGGGACGGGAACGGAACGGGCTGGAACGGAAACGGAACGGGAATGAAACGGGAAAGGAAAGGGAACGGAATAGGCACGGAATGGGAACGTGAACGAAACGGGAATGGAACGGGATAGAGAAAGGGACAGGAACGGGATGGGAACGGTACCGGGAAAAGGAACGGGAGGAGTACGGGACGGGAACGGGACGCGAACGGGAACGAATTGGGAATGGAAAGGGATGGAACGGAATGGGAATGGAACGGGAACGAAACGGGAACGAAGCGGAAACGAAACGGGAACGATACAGGAACGGGACGGGAACGAAAACGGGACGGGATCTAAGGGGAAAGGATCGGGAACGGAACGGAACGGGAACGGAACGGGACAAGAACGGGACGGAAACGGAACGGGCTGGAACGGAAACGGAACGGGAAGGGAACGGGAATGAAACGGGGAAAGGAAAGGGAACGGAATGGGAACGGAATGGGAACGTGAACGAAACGGGAATGGAACGGGAAAGAGAAAGGGACAGGAACGGGACGGGAACGGTACCGGGAAAAGGAACGGAAGGAGTACGGGACGAAAAGGGACGGGTACAGAACGGGAACGGGAACTGGAACCGGAAACGTAAAAATGACTGGTCAGATCCTGGTTGAAGGTTCTCTAAGGATTTTCTCTAACATCCACGCGGACGAAGTCGCGGGCAGAAGCTAGTCTTATAATATATAAAATCGTAAACTGAATGACTGATTGAATGACTGACTGACTGACTGATCTATCAACGCACAGCCCAAACCGCTGGACTTAGAGACTTGAAATTTTGCACACAGATACCTCATACAGTGTAGGCATCCACTAAGGACGGATTTTTGAAAAATTCCATCCCTAAGAGGGTGAAATAAGGGATGAAAGTTTGTATGAAAGTCCCCTCAGTTTTGAAGCTAGGATTTTCAAATTTTGTGTTTAGGCTGAAGATTAAAATTAATAAATACAGGTCACAGCGTTTTTCAAAATTTCAACCCCCCGAAGGGAGTGAAAAGGGGTATGAAGTTGTGTATAGAAGAAAATCCTTCATTTTCGAAGTAACTATAGTTCAATTTATAATTTAAGCGTATGGATGGAAATCTAACGCAACGTATATTGATATTGTCAGTACTTCAACCCCTATGGCGATGACATAGGGGTGTAATGTGTAAATAAACCTAAAAATAGAGATGGATGTCGTTATTGGGGTTTTCTGGTATAACGATTGCGAAAATGACATTTATTTTGAAGTCCAACACGGTGGACATGATTTAACCCCCTAAAGGGGTGAAAATGGGTTACAAATTTTTTATGGAAAAATAATATAAAATAGGCATTACAACTTTAAACTTCGTAGGAGCACGTCTAAAAATAAATTGGCAAACATATATTTGGTAATTTTGAAAATCAACCCCTTAGAGGGTAAATAGGGTATGTAAACATAAAAATAGATATAGATATCGTTCTTGAGGTTTTATGGGATGATGATTGCGAAAATGACATTTATTTTAAAGTCCAACACTATGTACATGATTTAACCTCTTAAAGGGTGAAAATGGGGTTCAAATTTTGTATGGAAAAAGAATATAAAATAGACATTACAACTTTAAACTTCGTAGGAGTACGTCTAAAAATAAATAGTCAAACATATATTTTGTGGTTTTGAAAATCAACCCAGTAGGAGGTAAATGGGGTAAGTAAACATAAAAATCGATATGGATGTCGTTCTTGAGGTTTTATGGGATGGTGATTGCGAAAATTACATTTATTTTAAAGTCCAACACGATGTACATGATTTAACCCCTAAAAGGGTGAAAATGGGGTTCAAATTTTGTATGGAAAACTTATGGAAAAATATTATAAAATAGACATTATAACTTTAAACTTCATAGGAGCACGTCTAAAAATAAATAGGCAAACATATATTTTGTGATTTAAAAATCAACCCCTTATATGGTAAATAGGGTAAGTAATCATAAAATACTATATATGGATGACGTTCTTGAGGTTTTATGGGATGGTGATTGCGAAAATGACATTCATTTTGAAGTCCAACTCGGTGGACATGCATGATTCAGCCCCAGGGGACGGGGAGAGAAAGGGAACGGGAACTGGACGGAGCAGGATGAGAACGGGAACGGGAATGGGACGGGGTGGGAATGGGAACGGGAACGGGAGCTGGACGGGAACCGGACGGGACGGGAACGGGACGGGACGGGACGGGGATGGGAACGGGAACGGGGACGGGACGGGACAGGACGGTAACGGGAGCGAGAACAAGAGTGGGAACGGGAACGGAACGGGATGGGATGGGACGGGAACGGAATGAGAGCGGGGACAAGAACGGAACGGGACGGGACGAGGATGGGAACGGGAATGGAACGGGGACGGGTCGGGACGGGAACGGGACGGGACGGCAACGGGATGGGACGACAACGGAACGGGATGGTAATGGGAACGAGAACGGGAGCGGGACGAAACGGGAACGGGAATGGGAACGACCAGTCGTTTTTACGCGATTAGGCGGGTCACCACCAAGTGCGCTGCCTCGTGCGACAAACACCTTGCGTCCTGCGTCTTGGCAAACGTCTTGCCTCACGAGGCAGCGCACTTGGTGGTGACCCGCCTAATCGCGTAAAAACGGCTGGTCGGATCCTGGTTGAAGGTTCCCTAAAGATTTTCTCTAATATCCACGCGGACGAAGTCGCGGGCGGAAGCTAGTAGGTAATAAACCCTCAGGTAACATTATTTTTACGAGGTTTTGCCATTATTTCTATATTGTTTATATATTTATTTTTTTATCTGTGAAACACCATTTTATAGCTCCTTGGTACAAAATGAGGTGATTTAGTAATTATTAGACAAGAAAAAAGATCTTGCTGAAAATACTAATTAAAAATGTTATGGGTAAATATGGTTTGTTTAAATTAATCAAACAATTAAAAGTTTAAATGTAATGCTAAGCTCTATAAATAATTAAGCTCAAAATAAATCAAAAACCCTAGTTCTAGCGCCCAAACAACCGAATAGCATAAAAAAACACACTTGAAAAGTAGTCTCAAGCTTTACATGAAATCAAGTCATTACATACACACGCTATGAAAAAATAGTTCGCGTATTTCACAACTGCAGCAGACGGTAGCGTGGAGTGAAAAAGTGATATCTAACAAGTGAAGTAGCCGACTTGATTTGTGCCACAGTTCATGTATTGCTAAAGCAGTATCTTAACTAAGCCCTTTTTGTTACACCATCGGAGCTCTAGAGCTGGCATTTGGAATGACACGTGTAAAATAAAAATCTAATTATTCGCGAATGGGCTATTTGGGATTTCGTTACGTTTTGAAATATTCTTCGAAACGACTGTAATAGGTTTTTTTTACATATCTCCACCATTTTGAAACATTTCGAAAAACAGTCTCGACTAAAAAGTTATATTTATAATTATCGAACCTGTTCACAAAATTTCACGAGAATTGGTAGAGAAATGCAACCTGTAGTGTAGAACAAACGGATAGACATCCGCCCGACGGATATACGAAAGAATTTTAGCCCAAGCTGAAGCAGAGACGGTTTGATCGCACTTCGCGCTCGCTCGATCAGAAAATCTGGACTGCAAAAACATAGTTGCTAAAAAAACAGACAAGCTTATTGTAAAATGGATTAGAAATCTAATTAAATGAAAACAAAAATTTCTCTTTTGATTTATAATTACATCTGCCTCCCTACTCAAATGGCCACTTTTTTATTCGTTCGCTAACTTAAATTTAAAAAATAAGCAATTAAACGATCAAGTCACACGTCGCAAGTTTATGTAAATCACAGACCTTGTTCTGTTGTATGGAATTGACAAGGCTACGACACGTAATTTTGGAATTTATGGCTTATTTTTAAGTTAGCGAACGAATAGAAAAGTAGCCATTTGAGTAGCCACCCTGGCCTTCTCAGTGGGCGGCGGGGGGCGGGCGGAACGAGCGTGACATTTTAATTATTACCGTACTGACTGACGACGCGAAACTCGAGCATTCGCGACCGGCTGGCTGCTAATGCTGCTGTGCTGCACTGCGAAGTGCGAACTTTGCTTAACGGCTCTCGTAGAAACGTGTCTCTGTGAGTGCTCTGATTGGGACGTTAACTTTGTACTTGCGTTACTGCTTTGGCTTATACTACTTTATTCTGCTCGGGCACTCGTTACTCGCTCGGTGGGTGGCTGGCAGGTGCCCATTTCCATGCAGCGAGTAGCTCACGACTCGCCAGGCTTTTTACCAAGCCTTATTAGTTCAGTCGCTTTTTGTCGGCATTCCAGTGAAGTTGAACGTCAAAATAATCTCAAGGCTGAACGGTGATAACTACTGAGATTTTGTTGCATCTGATTATGGGAAAGTGTTTATTGGTTTCAAATTTTCCGTTTTTGTAATAAAGGTTCTACCAGAAATTAAATACAATGGATAACAATATCGACGTAGAAGAATCTAGTTCTTAAATGCATGAAATAAATACTGATATTCCAATTTTCAATAAGTTTAGTTTCAGAAAAAAGCCAATATAACCAATATTAGATATTTTTAAAATCAACAAGTAATTCACTTCTCAAGCTTACGCGCTCACTAGACATGAAATAAAACAATTTTTAACGGATACTAGCGCGGTTTAATTTATGAAATGGTGGTAGCTTCAGTAGATTCTCTCTCTTTTTAGCACTAAATAATTCATAAAATTAAATTATAAATCAACATAAAACAATTAAAAATTTTGTTAAAATTTTAATTTCTGAACGTCTAAAAAAATTCATCGCTTGAGGGTAGACTCACGGGCAGCTTCAGTCCCCCGTGACCTAAGCAGCTGCAAAGTTGCCGAAACGTCGGGAAAACCAAAAATCAAACCAAATACCAACTAATTACCAAAGTGCTTTCAATAAAACCGCACTAGTATCCGTTAAAAATTGTTTCATTTCATCAACAAGTAACTGCAAATTTGTGAATATTTTTACCCAACAGAGTCTTGAAACATGTTTATTGACTGAGAAAAAAAGATCTTACTAGGTATCATCCAAATAGCAAATTTTAAGGCGGTCATATAGTAGGGTGGGCCGA
Source organism: Agriphila geniculea (assembly GCA_943789525.1). Taxonomy (NCBI): domain Eukaryota; kingdom Metazoa; phylum Arthropoda; class Insecta; order Lepidoptera; family Crambidae; genus Agriphila; species Agriphila geniculea. The sequence goes on along the minus strand of OX038879.1, from coordinate 7,104,965 downwards.
TTTTAATGATTTTTAGAATTTTGCATCACAAGACCCCTCAAAAGTTGCGTACCTAATGGGACGTAGGTTATAGAAAAAAATTGAAAAAAAAAAAAAAATATCACTTTAAGCCCTCTACTAGCGATCGAATTTTTATAAAATACCTGTATTTCGTGTATTTCAGAATTTAGAATTTTGCATTCAATGACCCTCAAAAGTTGCACAATAAGACGTAGGTTGTAAGAAAAATAATTAAAAAATAGTAGATAACAATCGAATTTTGTAAAAAAAAATATTAAAGCACATTCGATTTTTCGAATTGGTTTTCACTAAATTTCTGTTTCAAAGTGATAAGCTTATTTTTTTAATAATTTTTCCTAGAATTTACTTTTGATAATTTACTTTTGAGGGGTCTTTTACTGCAAAATTCTTAAGTCTGCAATACACAAAATACAGGAACTTTATAAGAATTCAAACGCTAGAGGGCTTAAAGTGATAACCTTAATTTTTATATTATTTTTCCTATAACCTACGTCGCATTACGCAACTTTTTATGGGTCTTGTGAAGCAAAATTCGAAAAATGATTAAAATCGGCTCACCCTATTATACACGCTGAAATTTTAATCATTTGGTTCCCGCCGTGGGGTGGTTCCACTCATGATTACAAGCAACTTTTATTATGGGGCCAACTGTCCTGCTCGCAAAAAAAATCAGCTGTTCCATACATTAAGGTCGAGTAGGTACTGCACTTTTGTATAGAACAGCTGATTTTTTTTGCGAGCAGGAGAGTTGGCCCCATAGTAAAAGTTGCTTGTAATCATGAGTGGAACCACCCCACGGCGGGAACCAAATGATTAAAATTTCAGCGTGTATAGTGAGCTTAATTAAATTTATTGCTCGCTAAATACATAATGTATCAAAAATTCACAAGTTCTGATTGAAGCTAACGTTCTATAGTTTATTTTTTTTTATTTACAAACAATAACCTCTGTAGGATAATACTAGTTAGTTGTAGTAGTAGTTTGCTGATTCACAAATCGTCCACCAGTTGGCGCACTACCACTAACTTGGCGCTAGTGTAGATGTAGACCTGTCATTTTGTTGTTTTCTATGTGTTTGCTGTCAATTTTTGGATGTTGGAAGCGATTTTTCGTAAATATCAATTTTTCTTCCAACAAATTTTGGTTTTCTTCAATCTTTAATTTGTTTAGTATCCGACTTCCATAGTAATTATTTATTAGTATACCAACCATTTTTAGATATTTTAAAATAAACGAGAAAATCGGGGATAAATGCGCATACAAAGGTTTCCAGCAGCAGTAGCGCCACCAAGCTGGATACATTTTGTGTAATCCCACCAATTCAAAAAGAGAGTTTTGTAAATTTTAAAAAGAGGTTTCATTTTACCTGAGTAGCACCATGCAGGCCAGACCACAGGCGTTTCTGCGTCCGGGGCGCGCCGCGGGGCCGACGCGAGCATCAGGGCGGGTGGCCGACCGACGGCGACGCGCGCCCCATCACAACCCCTATACAAACAACACCATGAGGCACTTACAATCATACTCTGCTGGTACTTCGACTGAACTATTGTTTTAAACACAGAAAAAAGAAAAAAATTCCGCCCCGTAGAAGTCGCAAGTAGGCGGTACCCGTGTAACCTCAAGTGAGCGCAGCTCCTCATACTACTGAATTTTGTTACGTCATTTGTGTGAGCGAACGCCAAACAAAAACTAATTGAGCTCATACTACTTCTAACTACTTCTATGTTCTGTGGTTTTAAGGCATACTTAAGTACCTAATCATGATATCCTAATAACTTCGACAAAGAGGCAAAGTTGAAGAGAAAAGAGAGCCTCAAACAAAAGAAATGTTCACTTCTCAAGCTTACGCGCTTATTAGACGTGAAATAAAAAACTTTTTAACGGATACTAGCGTGGTTTTATTGAAAGTACTTTGATATTTAGTTGGTATTTGGTTTGATTTTTGATTTTCCCAATGTTTCGGCACCTTTGCAGCTGCCGTGGTCACGGGGAACTGACGTTGCTCGTGAGCCTACCCTCAAGCGATGAATTTTTAAAGACGTTCAAAAATCGATATTTATTAGATTATTTGCAAAAGGAACTAATGATACGATTAGTTCCTTTTGCAAATAAACTAATAAATATAAAAGACGGAGGTGGGCTTCTCTCTCCAAGTTTTCGTTCGCCATTTCTTTCTTGGAGGGGCCTCCCAATTTTGCGAAATGGTGGTAGTTTCAGTAGATTCTCTCTTTTTAGCATTAATTAATTCACAAAATTAAATTATAAATTAACTTAAACCAAATACTTAAATGTTTTTGTTAAATATTGATTTCTGAACATCTTTAAAAATTCATCGCTTGAGGGTAAGCTCACAAGCAGCTTCAGTCCCCCGTGACCACGGCAGCTACAAAGGTGCCGAAACGTCGGGAAAATCAAAAATCAAACCAAATACCAACTAAATACCAAATTACTTTCAATAAAACCGCGCTAGTATCCGTTAAAAGTGTTTTATTTCAAAAGAAATCTTATAAATTTTGAGAAGTTTTAGGTCATGGGTTTGCTATGATTTCAAAATATTAATAGTACTTTTTTATTTTTGATGTTCAATGTACTCCGATAGAAATCTGTAATTTTTTTTAGCAATAATGCTAAAAGACCGGAACGCAAATAATTTGTTTTTATAGAAACCAATATTTTTTTATTGCTACGAATTATTTTCTACTGAATATTCCTTACTAAGTATTGAAATATCTGATACAGGTATTTGAATTAATCGGCGTTATTACAAAAGATACAAAACACCTGTTTAACTTAGACACTGTTTAAATGTGATGCTATCACTTTCAATAAAAAAATTATAATTGTAGTACCCTTGTACTACTCTTCTGTCCATTATTTTTCTTGTAAAAATGTTGTGTGTACTAAATATATAAATAAATTAATTAATTAAAAAAGAATTAAAAAACACGACTGCCCTGCCAAAAACAAACTAAAAGGTTAAATAACAAGTGCCATTGCAGTCGGGGGATAATTTTATAGAACATTTTCTTTTTATCAAAGAGGTCCCCCGACTGCAATGACACTTGTTGTTTAACTTTTTAGTTCATTTTTGGCAGGGCAGTCGTGTTATTAATATTTATTTTTATTTATTTATTTTTATTTCACAAATTTTAGTGACAAATTATGTAGTTTTGGAATGTGCTCATCATGGCCTTTCATTTGATGTCCATATTGTAATAATAGAAAAAAAATTGTTTTTAACATTTGAATGTGGCGTCGTACAGTCGTCGCCTTTTTTTCAAAAAAATATAGCCAGTGTCACTCGGAATGATGTAAGGATTCTAACGATACCCCATACATCCAAATCAGTTAAGGCATTAAGAAGTTATAGTGGAATAAAGAAAATCACATACCCACAAACATACATGAACCCTGAACACATATACACTCCTTTTCGGGCAGTAGTGTAAAAAAAGTGACAACATCACATCTCAACCGTGTCTAAGTTCAACAAATGATTAAATTAAATAAAAAAAAATAAAAATCTTTTGTTATTACACCGACAAATTATAAAGCTAATCCGTAATTTTCTTTTTCACCTAACTGTTTTCAATCTTCTAAGCTCACAAGATAATCATCTCAACCAAAAGGTCGCTCATCCAATGTGAACTAAGCTTAACTTCGGTTCACGTTCAATTGCGCCGCCATTGATCCGGGTCACAAAAAGTGATCCAAAAAGTTTATTGTAGCAGTTCAAGATTAGAAGAGGAAAAACTATTTGTGGCTGTGGCTTTTTGTGACATTCTGACCATAAGATGGGTGCGGGAAAATCTGAACAAAGCATTTTGCGTCTAAATCGATCTTTAACGGTCCAGTCGGATACTGCTGAGGTTATTACTCTGTTTTTTTGTGGAAAGACAACAAGCGAAGTGACGTTAAAGTTGCAGTTAATTAGTTGAACCTAAACTAAACCTAAAACGGGCATTTAATTGCGGACAATGATGTTGATTGAAAGGAGTTTTCTTAAACACAAATTTATTAAAAACACTTTTTGTTGCAATTCGCTTTACCGTCCCAATTTATTTATTTTTTTTGTCATTAGCTGTATAGAAAACAGGTAAATCTTTAATTGATAATTTAAAAAAGCGATGGTCGTTCATACTTCTAATAATGTAGAACATGTTATTGGTTTTTAAATTTGAGATTTTTGCATTCACAATGATATTTTTATACAATACTAAATAATATATTAGAATTTCTGGTCTGGTGCGAGTCGTATTTTTTCTAGTATATTATTTAGTATCTTATTGGTTATATATACTTTTAAACTATCGCGTTGCATTGTATTTAATTAACTACGGCCGATGAAACTCGGTTGAAACGTCGGGAAAATAGGCAGGTGTGGAAAATACCTATCATTAGTAACGTACGCGTGTAATTCCTGTTATTTTAATTAAGCTCTTATTGGTTGCCTAATTCCAAGGTAAGTAGGTATTGTATTAAGGAAAGCATAAACTTACGTGTTCGGTGATTCAAAAAGTTTTGATTTCTATATTGACCTACCTAAGAATTAAATCCGGAACCTTAGACATGCCGACGCGACGAAGGCCGTCTTATTAAATCAAGACCGAACGTCTTTCACCCTTAGAGCAACTAACGAAATAGTTATTTTATATAATGCGATAAAGTCTAAGTTCAACGAAGTAATTATAGGTAATTACCTGATTTATTAGATGGGTATCGAACCAAAGAAGGAGAGGCAGCATATTACCATCTTTATCCGGCGGATCGGCGCTCGTAAACCTACTTGGAGATATTGGCCTGGGGCGACGTGATTAGCTAAATTTAAAGAATATAAGTCTGCGAAACGAGAGCGGCGACAGTCTGGTTAGAATACTATCATTTATTGAACACTAGCGACCCGCCCTCGCTTTGCTTCGGTTTCTTCCTTTTTTGCCAATTGCGACCTTCCAACAACAGTCAAAAAGAAATACCTTCCAGTCGTCACCTCCTTAATCCGCTCCAAAAGTCTCGTTCGAGTCTCGTCATGCAACGGTGTGAGAAAAGCGCTTGTATTTATTTTCGCGCGAGTTTATTTTTTGCGATAATTTTTAATTCATGTAGTGTATAAGGCAAAAATTATGTGAATGAAATGCTCAAGGTAACGAACGTATTTAATTTGATAAAGATTAATACTAAATACCTTTCCAATTACCATGCACATTATTTGTGACAATAATGTGGACAAATTAAAATGACCATAATAAGCTATCCTTGCCGCTATAACAAAAAATACTAAAAACACAAAAAATAAATATTTAAGTGGGACTCCCATACAACAAACGGGTTATTTTTGCCATTTTTGGGTACGGAACCCTTCGTGCGCCGAGTCCGAAATGCACTTAGCGGGTTTTTTTATCTTTATTTAAAACATGCATTGTTTTGTGGGTTCGTTATCATAGCGACATATGATAGCAAATTATTTATATTTTTTCCCCCAGACTAGACCAAAGATTTAGTAGCTATTTGCTTTTCCATAAACTGTCATAACAACAGACACTATAAATACTATTGGAAACTAGCCTCAAGTACTATAACTATTATTTATTCTGTGCCTCAAGGTTGGGCAATTTTTAATCGCTCAGCTGCAGAGATCAAGACTGTGATGAAAATAGTTGTCCTTTGCACTGGGCACTATAGCCTAAGGCCTTATCACGAAATGTTAAGGCGATGCACACGCAATTTCATTGTAAAATTGTGAAAATTTTAAGTGAACGCGTATGGGTTAAAGGTCTGCATAACATTTAGAGATATTGGTGTATTAAGTAGAGCTCTTGATTAATGCTACATTTAATAGGTAAGCATATTATGTTTTATATGTATTTTCATTTTTCGTCAAGGCTTGTCGTCGGATGGTGACCATATTATTTACAAAATCTGTTCTTCTAAATTACCCTGTATAAGTTAATATATTACACTCATTGTTTTTAACACGAGTGGTAGAATTCCATCTTACCTAAGTCTGACGCCATAATAACAGTTTAAAAACCGGCCAAGTGCGAGTCGGACTCGCGCACGAAGGGTTCCGTACTAAAAAACGGCAAAAAACACGTTTGTTGTATGGGAGCCTCCCTTAAATATGTATTTTATTATGTTTTTAGTATTTGTTGTTATATCGGCAACAGAAATACATCATCTGTGAAAATTTTTACTGTCTACCTGTTGTCGTTATTAATATCGAGCAAAAAACGGCAAAAAATCACGTTTGTTGTATGGGAGCCCCCCTTAAATATTTATTTTATTCTGTTTTTAGTATTTGTTGTTATAGCGGCAACAGAAATACATCATCTGTGAAAATTTCAACTGTCTAGCTATCACGGTTCATGAGATACAGCCTGGTGACAGACAGACAGACGGACAGCGGAGTCTCAGTAATTGGGTCCCGTTTTTAACCTTTGGGTAAGGAACCCTAAAAATTGTTGGTTCCGGCAGTTAGAGGTAAGATAGCCAGTCCGGGTGAAGTGCTCTTTCACATTCGGCCTTATCGTCATTTAACATCAGATGAGATGAAGGCCAAGCAGTTTCCCGTTGTGCATAAAAAAGAACTTTGCTTTCTGGATCGCGCTAACAGTTCATCGTATATCCGTGGAGCCTCAATAGTAGGGTTGACAAACGTAATTGTGTCTAATAGCGGCCTCCGTGACTCGGCGGGCTTAAATAGCTGTGCTCCAGTTTCGTCCGTGGGTGTTGTGACCGCGCGCTGGTCATCTGTGCTCTTGCCGACGGCGATGGCTGCAGGGTTGGTGCTGCACTTTCAAAAGAGGTTGAATCTTTATTGCATTGTCTATCTTTATTATTGGCTTTATTTACCAAAATCGATTTCTATATAAGACTAGCTGACCCGACAGACATTGTCCCTTCTTAGTTATGAATATTGGATCAGTTTTTTTACAGCACGCATTCTGTCAATTTCACATGTCATGAGATTACATTGAAAAAGTTTATATTGTACAAAATAATTTTATATGGTGGTTATTCTTAAATTTTCTAATTTTCCGCTCAATTTTCTTAGTTTTACTTTCATAAGAACCTTCTCCTGATAATAACAAACAGAACAAAAAAGAATTAGCGAAATCGATCCAACCGTTCACGCGTGATGGCGTGACCAAGGGAAATAGGGATTCATTTTTATGTATATAGATTGGGGTAGCAAGCAAATAATATGTGAGGACAGTTTATAAAACTTTTGTGTTTTATGGTATACACAAACGATCCCATAATGTCATTATGTTTAGTAGGTAACTACTATGTAATTATTTTAACAAAATAGTAAAAGTTGGCAGCCCTGCGAGTGTGCCAGGTGCGGTGGTCGTGCGGCGACTTGCCGCTCATCAATTGGCGCAATTGAGGCTTTTTTCCAAGCGGCCATTAGGGACGCGACACGCGACTGTCGATACAGTGGGCACCAACCTTTTTTTTTTACAAAACCTACTTTAATATAAACCCTTGAACATTTTAATCGATGTTTTTCGATCCGCGAACGCGAAGTAAACTTTTTTCTCAGTGTCAACTTGGGGACGACTTTATCGCGCTTTTAATGAGTAGACGTTTCTATCGCGAAAGGAGTGACAGGCGGCTGAAGTGAGATCGGGGATTAAACGGCGGCTCGTTTTTGCTTCTTAGCACATGCAAACGTCTTTTGGAATACCGGACCGGTTTATTTTATTTACATCCTGTGATTGAAAACTCTTTTAAGCCTCACATTTAATTTCCCAATGAAAACTGTCAAAAAAGATAAGGAAGATACATTATCAAACATCTCTCAAAAATAATGAGTTAACATCTTTAATGTTTTTGTTATAATAATGTAAATAAGTTTGAAACCTCATATATTATTTCACGAATAACTTTACTAACACAACTCAGCTCGTTAGAAGCTTGCTTCGCAGAAAACAACGTGTAAATTTATCTTCGTTTTAATATAATCTGAATTTCGAATCCAGCCTGGTGTTTGGAGCACGCTGTACACACGGCATGTAGAAAGTGGTGCCAATTACGCGCTGCCCGCCGACTGTCCGAGACCACCTCATGCCGCGGATTAGCGACCAATCGGAGTAATCTATTTCTCTCTATTTCTATACTCTATACACTCTTTGTATCCGTTTGCGAAGGTTGGCGATATATGGAGTTGGGTGACTTGTAATTTTTGATCGATTATAAAAACTTACAAGTACAGGTACTTTACAAGATTTTTTTTATAAGTTCATGCTAATTGTGTTTTTTTCCAAACAATTTATGCAAGACACTTGTAAAAATTGTAACGGAATGGAGTGTTGCCGGACACCCTCAGGAATACTCAACTTTTTTCCATAGAGTTTTTTTACACTTGTGAGTTAAAAAGATTTTTTGGTTAACGAAATCACGAATACAAGTGTGGAAACATATTTTTTAAATTAACAACCATATACTTGTAGCGTGTAATTTAACATGTTTTTATAAACGGATTTGTGGAATAGTGATGAAAAGGAAAATATTTTTAAACAATAAGTACAAAATTTGTAAGTTTTTACAAACAGGGCACTGTAAGTTTCTTACAAGTAAAGTCTCTTTAAACTGATAAAAATACAATACTTATGAGGAAATTTTTTACCTACCTGCTTGTTATGTTTTCCATAACTAAAATATAATATTTTACGAAAAACCCGGAAAAGTGCGAGTAATTGCTTTTTTAATGTGAATAATAACAACAGAATTACAATTTATTATTTTCTACTTATGAGGTAACTGCGAGACTTGCATCTAGGTAAATGGGCAAAATTGGTTTATTCAGACTCAAAATATACGACAAAATCTCAAACATCTTTTGATTGAGTTCACTTAAAACTTGGTAGATTCAATATTTTCCAGTGAAACTTATGAGTTACGAACTAATAGACTTTTCATGGAAAACTCTAGTTACATTCCAGGATCATACATCACTATCAACACTATTATCTAAAACGGAACGCATTACTCTAATCGATTGATTAAACGTGGTATCCGAGCAAAGATCATCATTAATTTTGCATTGCCCTTATGGCAATCGCGGTTATTACGGAATACTCTGAGGATATCGACTAGGGTTGTAACAGTCATGTTCGAGAGAGCAGATATTTATGAATGAGCGAGTGCGGTAGGTGCACTGTCTCATAGGGCGGGGACACGGTTTGATTTATTGGTTAATCCACTTATCGATTAGGTATTCGAATATTTAAAATACTTGGGTACATAGTGAACTTCTGCAAGCTACTTTATTAGTGGAGGTAATAGTACAATAACATATTCTAATATTTTTTTTGCACTTTAACATATACTTTCTGGGACTGTCTGACCTCAAACTATTTTTGTTTATTTGGAAAATAAAAACTAATTATTATTATAAAAACATTCATGTGTAAAGTAGAAAAACAAAAACTGTGTGTGTGTGTTTCGGTATAATAAATTATTTACTTTCAACTTTAATAAGTTGTTTACATATTACAAAAAAATATACCAAGTTAACTCAGACTTACTCATTTTACGACATCTTTAGATAATTAAGTAATAAATAAACTATGCGCGATTTGTAATTATTATCATTAAATTTGAATTTCAAAATATTTTGAGATTATAATGTAAAATGTCAAAACATAATATTTCATTTAAGGTATTAACAAACATTTTGAATGCAACAAACTTTATTAGACATCTAACTTAATCTTGTAACCGTTAACCATTTCATTAATTCATCTAAAGATATACATATTTATTCAAGTTTCAGAATTTAGCATCAGCATTAAAGCTATTTTAGCATTGATTTATAACGATCATATTAAAAAATTTGACACTTTAAATCCAAAAATCAATTTTGATAGTTATTAATCACTAAATTAACGAGATGGTTTTATAGACCGAAATCTCACCTTAAACTTATGATAGATGGATAGTTACATTTATTCATGTTAACGACTCCAAATGCTATACATCATAACAGCATCAAATCTCATATCTTACAAATAAACATGGATGAATAATTCATGGACATTAGCATAAACATCGTAGCTTTTTTCACATCACTAAGGCCTCACAAGCGGTTGCTACCTAGTTCTGGTATAATAAGACCCCTGACTGCGCAGCCTATTACCCCCTATCTCTTACACAGATTAAGACTAGAGGAGGGAAGGGTCGTGTCTCCATAGACTGGCCGACCACTAATCATATTTCAAGATTTCGTTACATAAAATCGCTTACAATTCATTAATATTGTAACTTTAGTTTGAATTAATGATCCCAGGTCGAAGGTAACCGTTCGGTGAGATCAAAGCGTCTGGTAATGATATGATTTATTTGGTCCAGACGAGTGCAAGTTGAAGACAATATATATTATTGGTGGTACTGTTTACTTAATAACGAACGACCTCACAAGATGATGTCTTTCTAATATGATGTCATTATTCTGTATTGAAATATCAATATGGTTGAAATTTGAATACGTTATACGTTATGTATCAAAAAACTGATTTTTAGATCCTGAAAAAGATGATAGTGTTGCTGAAACTGAACAACATTCTCCAAGGAACATAGGACGAAAAACGAATTTTTATTTCGCCTTTTCATAGTAAGTCGCGGTCAGCTGACCAATATATTTTGTATTGTGAGTATGAAATTTTTTTTTTTCGTTTTTCGACGTATGTTCCATGGAGAAAGTTGTTCAGTTTCTGCAACACTATCACCTTTTTCAGGGTCTGACAGTATTTTTGATACACGATGTATTAGGTATGTTTTATAATTAGGTATCTGGTAAGCTATTGTAAATTAAAAACAAAATACTATCGATATTGATGAAAAAGAGTTTGTACTAACACAAGAGAAAAATTAGGTAACTGGTAAGCTATTGAAATTAAAAACAAAATACTATCAATATTAATGAAAAAGAGTTTGTAAAGAGGGCTCTACACTCGCGCCGCGAACCGCGGCCGCGAATCACGGGCGCGGTTTGCGCATGAAAGCGGTGCGAAAAATATAGCCCTCCAGACTCGCGCGTGGCAACATTAGTTCGGTACACAAGTTCTTTGACGCGGACCAAGAAACCGCCACCGGACGGGGAACGCCGCGAAGCGCGAACGCGAAGCCGCGAAGCCCATACGCGAAGCCGCGAAAACCTCCACACTCGCGGTTCGCGGCCTTCGCGGGCTTTCGCAGCGCGAGTGTGGAGCCCTCTTAATAAAATAAATAACACATGAGACAAATAACTGTTAAGCTATTGTAAATTAAAAAAAAAATACTATCGATATTGATGAAAAAGAGTTTGTACTAACACAAGAGAAAAGCTAGTAGGTAACAAAAGTAGGTAAAAAAGACGCACAAAACAAAAATTATACAGCAAAGCTTCTTAAGAATTCATAGTTACACAATAGCTACCGTATTGATATATAGTTACGATCTCGTTTACAATCTGAAAGCAATTATTACACGCCATCGGTAATAAAGCCGTATTGTTTTTTACAAAGAGCGCGATTCATTTGTTTCAAAATAACTTATCCACTTGATTGATGCTTGTTGAAAAACAGAAACGAAACGGTAACTTGCTTTAAATTATATTTTTAACCCAATTAATAATGATATCTTGGCTATCATTAATCCGTTGGCTGGCTATCATCGCTCATGTTTGTAATCACCTTTCATAGATTGAGAGCCGCGAAATTTGTAAGCATTTCTAACTATAATTTGTAAGGGTGAGTACTCAATACGTGGCATTGAATTGTAAATATTGAAATACACACGTATTGTGTTGCATTATCTTGCAAATTACGATACAATTTATGACTGCGCCTGCCTTTTTTTACGTTTTAGTCTGTTTTAATAATTCAATATGAGATATTTTTTTATTTGAATGCAGTCTATTTTCTAGGTCTACAGTGAAAAGGTATTGTTAAATTTTTATTGCAGACTTCAAGGGGAAAAGCAGGCATCGCATTTTCGTAAATCGGTATTCTTAAAAAGTAACCGCAAAATGATTTACAGAAAACCACTCTGAATGTGTACTAATTATGGAATCATATGAATTACTGTATTTTACAGTGCCGCAATTTATTACAGAGATTGCTAAATGTATACGCATGTGAGTGAGTACTATTCCTAAGGTTTTATAGTCCAAAGGGCTTCACTTTCTAGTCTATTAAGTTGTTTGGTGCTTTGGTCTAATAATATGCTCATTAGAAATGAGCTGACTGTAATTTCTCCAGCGTAATTCTAATATCTGTTGTGGCACTCTATTAGGATAGTTCGGACTCTAACGCACGTTGAAATTAAATGGTTTGAAAGTTAACTATGATAATTTCATAGTTAACGTGTTAGTTAGGATAGTTTGGACTTCGCATGTTGAAATGAAATGATTTGAAAGTTAACTATGATATTTTATAGTTATCGTGTTAGTTAAGTAGGTGGGAAGGTATATAATAATAATTTAGTTAGCCGATTAGATGACATACTGAGTCTCCCCTAGGTTTCAAAATCCCTTAACTCAAGTCCTGTTTTCACTTCACTCAAAAAGAAAAAACAAATGGAGGTACGATCGGCAACTCACGTGCTTTACCATTTTTGCGGAAAAAATCGTGTGCGAGCGTATCACCCCTCCACGAACTAACCGTATGTTAGCGACCGACGGCGCGTCATGCAAACGATTTTGACCTTAGGAGTGGTAAAGCAGAAGTGTTGTCGGTAGTACTTACTATAGACGACGTTAGAAGTAGAACTTTTATCAATCGAATTTGCGGGCTTATTCAGGAAGTTGCAACCGTAAGTAGTACATCAGTAAGTTGCGACATGTTACTAAAATGATCAACTCCTTTTGTCGTCGATACTAAGTTCAAAAGTACCTAAGTACACAATAAACACAATTTTAATCACCTAATTATCAGTGCAGTTCAACATGATGTCCTGCAAACGGATCCAGGATATTACACCGTTTATAGCGTTCCAGATAAAGTCTAAATTGGCATGAAGGTCAAGCAGGTGGTGCGGGGCCTGCGATCAATTTCATACCTTAATTAGTATGGAAGTTAATGGGCATTAAACAGTAACCCTAACTACATGGGTCTGCACTATTTATTACTAGCTATTTATGGGCTGCGCTTGCGCCGAAAGGCACGAATTGAAATCAACGCATAACGCTATTTAGTTAAGTTTGTTTTAAGAACTTTGTTTATGATGTGGAAGAAATATCTTTGAAACATTTTGTTTTCATGAATATATTAAAAAATATACAATTCTACGTTGACAGATCTCAGTATGTAAAAGTTAAATAAAAGCTTTTCTCAAGTAATATCGTTAAAAAAAGCTATCACAGATTACTAAATAGTTATGCGTGAAATCTCAAATTATGTTGCCAAGGGAGAAGGAACTACTAACCGTTCCATTTCATATATTAACATTAGGAGTCCTAGAATTTACTACATTCGAACATAATCAGGGTCCGCCTGCTGATATAGTAGACAAGGGTTCGATTAAATAACGCGACGAACGTGCGAATCGCGCGCCGGCCTACGCACCGAGGCATTTACCTTACATTTATGCGAAAATGTTTGTTATTTTAACGATTTCGTTGATACAGGTTGTATATATTTGTAGAAATTTACGGACTTCAATATGTAATTTTCACATAGTTCTCTTTTTCATTGGTGGATTTATGTGTCTTTAATGCAGCACAGAATTTGTACTATCAGATGCGGTGCTAGGAAATTACTACATTTATGCGAAATTTTTTGTTATTTTAACGATTTCGTCGATACAGGTTGAATATATTTTCAGAGGTTTCATGACTTACATATTGTGTAGTTTTCACATCGTTAAATTTTTGTACTTATCTATTAAATATTTTTTACCCAAGTCTGATAGGAATTTACATTTTAGCCGATTTTGTCGATGCAGGTTGTAAATATAATTTTTAGACTTATAAAAATGTATTACTGTCGTGGGTTATTTTCACATACTTAATTATGTTGTATATGGTGTAAACAAAGAGAGTACCTATATATAAACTTGGCTTGTGGTGTTTAAAACATCGGGGTATACTGAAAATCAGAAAAATCGCTATAATGTCGCCCCTAAGGAATAAATATTTAATAGTCGCAAAAAAATTAAGCGATAATAATATGGGAGAAAGGGGCCAATTACAAAAAATAATCATGATAATCGGACGTTGTTCATCATTCGCTTTAGGTACTTGATTTTAACATCATTATTAATAATATTTCGATGGATTTTAAACCTCAAACATGAGTTAATCATTTCACGGAGTGGGCTTTTTAAGTATGTAAAGGTTGAAGAAACTTTGGACTAGAAGACTATAAGCAAAGGGCGCATGCCTGTCAGCCCTAACAAACAAAGATGAACCTTGGCCCGACCTCCGAGCATCCTTGCTCCAAATGCCCTATTGTTCGTTCCGGCGCCCGCGCACCGCGCACCGCGCACGACTCTCCGCTAATGTGCTAGTATTTGTTCTTTATACGTTGAACTCACGCTATTTAACGCTTGTCATTAGCTGTTTAAACACAAGTAGCGATTACAAAAATGTTTATGTCGTTACTAGTAAAACGTTTCTTATGGTAAACCTTGCTTAATAATTCAATTACTTACAAACATTTTAAGTAATGAGGCAATTATTCTTTTTCAACGTATCCTTAAGACCGATATTCGCGACGTATGAGGGCTCTCCATTCATAAATTTCTAAATTAAGAATGCTTTATGTATTCTCTTGAACAATCTTTTTTGTTATAAGGAAGCCCAAAGAAACACTAGCGATTAAGTTTGGTTAACGGGAGGGAGGAGAAATTACTGGCAATCCTGTGGTATTTTACCATAAGCATAAACATTCTAGATCCAATAAGTGTTCCAAAAATTATTTCTGATATGATTTCAATAAATACTTTACTAAAAAACCCACATTTTAACCCAGGATAGTATAAACATTTTTGTAAGGAAAATAAAACCGTTCAACATTTATGGATTTATGGCAGATTCCAAATAAAACAACTAAGAAATTAAAGGTTTTTCCGTAAACCAACTCATTAATTTTATTGTAGTAGTAATCTATTTTTAATGTGAACAAATTATTGTCAACGCAAATTTTGACAAAGTCCAAGTCCATTCCAGTTGTTTATGTCCTTGGGTGACCCTTTAGGTCGATTATCGTTTGAAACTGTTATCGTTATTTCTATAGAAACAGTATGGGCTCGACGAGTGCGTCCTACAAGTGACCTTCGATCATAGAGGTCGCACCGGTGACCGGCCATTGCATTAGCATAGAGACAAAAGCCTCCGCAATGAATAAACACCACTTGACGTGAAACGTCGCATGAGAGCCGTTAAAATGACGCTGAACAATGATTTCAGGTGAGAAGAGAAAGAATATCAAACATAAGTATAATATTTTTTGTTGTTAAGAAAAAAACATTTTAATATTGATTTTATGGGAGCATATTATATGTATATGATAAATTAGATTAATTTATAAGTATGTAAATATTTTTAAACGGTTTATGCCTAGGTTAAGCGTTTAGGATAAGTTCTTTATTTCGGTTACTCATTCTGTCCTTACAGTCGCAAATAAAACTTGATTAATGAAAACTTGTAGGTACGGAAATATTCTAATCTTACAAAAAAGATTCCAAATAGCTTCATTAGTATAGTTGACCGAGCGAACGCGAAACGCGAGCGAAGCGTTTCCATTTAAGCTTGAGCAAAAATGCTTCTACAGGTCGCAGTTCTCGTGAAATTTTGTGAACAAGTTCAATAATCATATTTTTTGACGACTCAGTTAAGTATCCGACATTTTTCGAAAAAAATATATATATTTCAGCCATATCGAAAATTGTTCAAAAATATCTTAAACGTGAAGTCTACAGCTAAAAGAGCCACTGTAACTTACTTATTGGTTAATATTAAGAATCGTGAATGAATAATTCAATTTTTTTACATGAAAAACTAGTCGAATTATGGCGTAAACAAAGAGACCTAACTTGACTATATTTCAAACTATATTTGTCACACGTAATTTACGAATAGCCAGCAAAATATCTGAAGACAACATTTTAGCGGCCCCATTGTGCGTCGGGAGCCTTTATCATGCAAACGCGGTACTTTGGCTCGGTTCAGATTTCTCGGCTGAATAACTTGATGATTTGGGAAAACCAGATCATACTTGTGTTATAAAGAAGTGTAAGCCATCTTACAATATTTAAACTTTTCAGAACTGATAGCAATAGTATGACGACTAATGTTAAACAAATCGTAGTAATCAACTTTTATCAAAGTAGGAAAGAGTTAAAAAGTGAAACTTTTTTACCTTTTAACATCATGGTTTAATATCATAATATATTTATTTTATTTGCTGTAAAATCAAATCGCTTCTAACTACTATTAAACTCGCCTTTGTTCAGCATTGTGGCATCCCACTACAGCTCATGATTCATGATTTATGTCATGAATCGCTAAGTTAAGACATTTGTCTCTTAGCAATTTTCTAGGCAAATACTTATAGCGAGTGTTTAGGACGCGTTTCTGTTCGTACATTACTAAAAAACTACACAAGAAATGAGCTATAACTAGCGGCACGTAACTTGGCAAGAAAAGAACGAGACAAAAGATGCGCAGTAGCTGCAAGCACTAAACTCGGCGCATCTTTTGTCTCATCTTTGTCTTGCCAAGTTATATGCCGGCACCTATACATCGTGTTTGTACTAACCATGTAATATATTGACATAATCGAATCGAGTACGTGTATCAAATTTTTAACTTGAGATAATTTTTATTTTAATTTCCACTTCCCACTTGAAATATATATTTCTTTTATTTCAACTTCCCATAAAATTCATTTAACAAATAAAAATAAAAAACCAGCCAAGTGCGAGTGCGAAGGGTTCCGTACCAGAAAAAGGAAAAAAAATCACGTTTGTTGTATGTGAGTCCCTTAAATATTTATTTTATTCTGTTTTAAGTATTTGTTGTAAAAACGGCAACAGAAATATATTATCTGTGAAAATTTCAACTGTCTAGCTATCATGGTTCACGAGTTACAGGTTACAGACAGACAGACAGTGGAGTCTTAGTAATAGGGACCCATTTTTACACTTTTAGGTACGAAACCCTAAAAACACTGGTCTAATAGGTATCTATTAGAGCATACCTGTTTCTTGCCAAAAATAAATAACCACTAAAAATAAACATTATGTTTACCCAACGTGACCGCAGTGTAAATTACTACTCATTTTTTGTTTACAAATGTCGTTACATAGAAAATGAAATGCTCAGGTCAGGCTAAGGTTAGCTCAGCGCCTCACATTGACATCATTTCGTTATGTAAGTATCTGAGTTTTGTTGTAATACAGATGAAGCGTCTAAGTGCGAAAATATCTACGAAGTATTCGGTATTTAATACTATTCGATTAGTGAAAAAAATCATAGTTCCAGTAAAAATGTTAATTAGAGGTAAAATTACTTTCTAAGCTAATTACTTTCTCACAGAAAGCAACTTTGAAATCGCGTAATAATCAAATAACCTTTTAAACAAAACAATACTGAATCTAAACAAAATGGGTTCATCTGTTTCGGAGTCAGAATACACAAACACATAGATTCAATTTATAAGTGAAATCATGAAATTATCCAGAAACTTTTTTATCAAAATAAAAACTATTACAAGCTCGTAGCTCAATACCACAAATACACAGATAGGTAAAACTTAATATTTTACGTCTTGCATCAGGGGTTAAAAACAGTATTGTAGAAAATTGCCTCATGACCCCAAACCGTTAAGTCTTTTATTGTGATTAGCTAAGTCCTTGAATATGAAACAATGTACTCAATTAATTACGACTAAGAATAATATTTTTCAATAATGAAAGCAAATCAATAATGACCTCTCAAATGTACCATAATCAGAGATAGATTATCATAAACCAAGAACTTAAGTTTTTTCCGAGGATTAATTTTAAAATTGCGTGATCGGGAATAATAGCCTCAATCAATTAATAAACAATAGTGACAAGTTAGTTAGATCATTTCTTTTACATTGTCAAATGTCAAGTTAGAACGACTTGACCGTAATAAATTTTACCTTGAAGGTTAAAAATCTTAACCAATAGACTTGGATTTTGTTATAACCTATCTTTTGTTTTCATATTTACCGCTTTTTTTGACTTAAATTAAGGTTTGGTATCTCTTTATTTAAGTAGTTTTAAATTAGCTGATAGTTTAATAAAAGAGAAAATTCATAAAGCCTTGATTTTATAGAACAAACCTAAAAAGAGAACGCGATATAAAATTCAGGTAAAACCTAGCAAGTATAACTAGTAAGGTAAGGTAAAACCTAGTAAGTATAAATAACTTACTAGGTTTTACCTGAATTTTATAAAGAGCCATAGTTATTCATAAATAATAGAGTTTTAACTATTGAACAAGCGTTAGGTATTAGTGTGAACCCAGGACCTAGCTATACAACATCATCATCCCAATTTACTGGACCGTCATTTCTTTTTCTTCCATTCGCGTCAATCAAATTTTAGGCCATATCATATTTTCTTTGGCCTTCTTCTACCATTATCCATCCACATTCTTACTAAAACCCGCTGCAGCTCCTCATCCTTAGCCCCACAACAACAGCTATCATAACAATAGGTTGAAAATATGAATTAATCAATAACCGCTGATTTCTCATACCTTACGTGTAGTGAACCTGCGCACGACCTCCGCCGGGTCGTTAGGTCACGCGCCACTCATTTTCCTGCTGTCAGACTAGCTCTTGCGCTGCACAGCCACCGTGCTTTAGTTCACGGTCAATCGTGTTTTACTACTTACCACTTATGCACGGTGGCACGTCTCAAATATGTGATATAATAGTTTTGGTTACTAACGAAAAAATGATAAAAAGGTCACGCACTGCTCATTTTGCTGACTTGACGCATTCACAAAGGCATTAATTGTTATTTGTTATAATAATAGTTAATTTGAAGGATAAGTACACTATCGCATTAAGTTAAGGGACTGATATGATAGTTGTAAGTTGGAAAAAAAACCTCTGCTGTTAGAGCTACAATTGCTCTGCACAGCCACCGTGCTTAGTTCACGGTCAATCGTGTTTTACTACTTACCACTTATGCATAGTGGCTGATAAGTGTCACGTCTCAAATACGTGACATAATAGTTTTGTTATCTCGGTGGGTGATTAACAGAAAAATGGAAACACAAGGTTCATTTTCCTCTGCTGTAGAGTTGCGCTGCACAGCCACCGTGCTCAACCGAACACGAACATATAAAACACGGTTGACCGTGAAGTTCACGGTCAATCGTATTTCATGTCTTCGGAAGATGATAAGTGACACGTCTGAAATAAGTTAGTGACATAATAGCTTTGTTATCATAGATTTTTTAAAATTTTCTGCAGTGTTCCGATTTCAAAATTCGAGCTTATGATCGAAAATGTTGAAATAGAAAATAAACAAATAAATTTTAAAGAATATTCTAAAGAAGGATATTGAAAGATAATTTATTTACATTTTCATAGAACATCAATAATCACTTACTTTTAGTTTTTGCAAGTCGTTTAGTATACTTTAAGTGACATTAAAGCACTTTTTACTCATACACGTCGCTTTTATCGAAGGTATCATTACAATGGAACATCCATTTACAATTAATTATCTGGTGGTATAGGTGTACGTCTCAACTTCATCGTTACTTAGTTGATAGTAAAAGTAAACAAACAAGCTTCATACAAGAAATTTATCCTTTAAAAGAAATTAATTTTATAATCTTGCTAAAATTATTTAATGCTAGTCCAACATGATCTGAAGCTGTAAGATTATTTTGATCTTCATTACAATATACACACATCAACTTTGTCTAGGGATACAGGTGTTATTTTCATACAAACGAGGTAACTTTGAAGCCTTGGTCCTGCCAGGGATGTACTGTGCTGTGATCTGATTACGGCTATCCAGGGAGTGAATGGAGGAGATTCAGATTGCTATACACACCCAACTGATCTGACCAGCATTCTCAAAATGTAAAGAACATGTTTAAAAAAACCGCGAAAATAGCATGAAAATGCATGGAAATCCTCAAACTGAGAATTCTGACTCATTAATCTTTAAGAATGCTGATACGATCAGTTGGGTGTGTATTAAGATCTGAATCTTCTCCATTCACTCCCTGAATGGCCATCATCAGATCACAGCACGGTACATACCTGGCACAATACCAAGGCTTCAAAGTTACCTCGTTTGTATGAAAATAACACCTGTATCCCTAGACAAAGTTGATGTGTATATCATGTTTTGTTGTCCACACTCGATGGTTATACACTTGCTAGTTCGTTTGTTCATTGATATCATCCTTACTTCCTTACTAATATTATGAATGCGAAAGTCCGTTTGTTTGTTTCTTTGTTACGCCTTCACGTCTTAACTACTGAAACGGTAATCATGAAATTTTACAAACATGTTATCAGGAGTACAGAGAAGGACGTAGGGTACCTTTCATCCCGAAAAATTCAAGACGAAGTTGCAAGCGGCCGCTAGTAATAAAATAAAAACGCCTATTGAAATGAAACCTTTGTACACAGCTCAAGGCCTTCAAAACCTTTAAGACATCTACTTTCCAGATTATTCAAGATTCCAGCGACGTCCTCCTCGTTTGTAATACAAATACACGGCCTCAACCAGCAAACAATGAAGACGTTGAACCTTTGCCTACGTTCCCCGACCGATGGCTGCGTCTGCGCACTTTACGATCGCGCTCGTTACCCGGACATGTTTATTCGGACGCCCACGCTGTGGCCCCACGCGTGGCTCGTGCCGGACGGTGGGCCAAAGTATAGGAGACAGCGATTGAAGGCCACATTATTTGTTTTTTTATAAAAAAAAATGCTTGGCCACTTTTCTCACCTCTTTGTTAGTTACGTGACGACACGGATGAAGGTGGAAGCGCACTGCACTTGGAATCCTCAGCCACTGAGGAACTGGCTACGTTATCTCTAAAGGCTTGGGCATACCGGCTGCGTAGACACGCGCGTAGTGACGCGCAGCAAAGATACGCGCGTGTTCGGTGTGACATCCAATAGGGAATGCCATTGAGTACAACGTCACGAGCTGCAATGCGTAGAGTTACGCATCAGTCTACGCGTTACGCAAGCGGTGTGCCATGTCTCATAAAGTTTCAGACATTACAACGTCATGGTACGTCTACGTGCACGCTTACGCATACGCTTACCTATCCGGTTTGTGTCGCACTTAAACGCCGGAACACAACAATGTTTTATAGTAAAGTTGTTCTATCTCACGAAGACTGTTTTGTTATGAATGATGTTAGGCGTATACATGCACCATTATTTTAGTGTGCGTAATACAAGAGCGTGCGTGTGCACGCCTAACACATCCATAGCAAAACGGTCTTCATGAGTTAAAAGAACTTTAATGCATGTTACACTTGCAAACTGTTTGCACATAGAAATAGAATGTCAAAGAACAACAATGTCAATAAACAGGTGATCCGAAAACGAATACATACATTTTATATGAGATACGTAAAATATGACTTAGATTCATAAAATATGACTATATATGGCAAAGGAAATTAATAAACTATGTTTCATACTGTTTTCTTCGTCGATAAACGAATAAGTGTAGAGAAATTTGGTTTTAGAGAAATGTGTGGCAATATCTTATTTACCTGTGAAAAGTGTGATTACTTGGATTATTTCTTTTTTTTACATCACAATTACTTAGAGCACAAGACACCATGGCTCCACGATACCTTTATTTTAAATTATAATTAAGATTAACAAATATTTTAAACAAACTGTGATTGCTCATTTGCTAGGCGGGACGCTAGGGGCTCTTACTCTAAAAAATGTTGGCACATGTCACTTGATCCTTTGTCTCTTTTTTACATAGACCGTGTACGTATGATGTTAACTTCTCTTTTCCACGCTTTGTTGGTCTTCTTGAGCGCAGCGAAAATTTTTCTATGTCTATGGTTTGCACTGTTACGTTTACAATACTCGATAGCAACTGCAGTAAGCAATTTTGTATGCAATAGCAATCGGGCGGTACTTATACTAAACTAAAAGTTGTCATACAAACGTCAACTCAGAGGCCATCGAGAAATAGTAAGCGTAACTTAAAATACACCTACATTACACTCCAAGTTGTAAAAGATATACCTAGTTTGATTAATTTTTATCAAAGTACTCCATAGTTTTCACATGTCATTATTATGAAGTTTTCCTTATTTACAATTTTATGAAAAAATATGAATACACTTGGACCGCACAATATCTTTAACACCTTTCTTATGGACACGCGGAAAACGATAAACAATGCTAATATTGTAATCTAAATTCATTCTAACAGATACTGATGGGCACATTTTACTAAGAAAGAGTATTGAAATGGACAAACAAGTCAAATTACAACTCTCAAGTATTGTTTGATAACACAAAAATTAAGCCATTTGCATACGATTTTAAGAAATTGACTACATTTAGTACTTCGATTATTCAAATGAGAAAAGGGTTTAATTGAGATTCTTATGTTCATGGAAAAAAATAATAGGTATTGTCATGGACAGAATGAAACTGCCATTTGCTTATTTTTGCTCTTATTCTTGTATTTCAAACCATTTCTGTAATTATTGTAAACGTTATAATAATGAGCTAGAGCTGAGAAATGAATCAAATCTAGAATAAAAAACCGTCCAAGTGCGAGTCGGACTCCCGCACGAAGGGTTCCGTTTCCGTACCTAAAAACGGCAAAAAATAAACACATTCGTTGGATGGGAGCCCCCCTTAAATATTTATTTTATTCTGTTTTTAGTATTTGTTGTTGTAGCGGCAACAGACGTACATCATCTGTGAAAATTTCAACTGTCTAGCTATCACGGTTCATGAGATACAGCCTGGTGACAGACAGACAGACAGACAGACGGACAGCGGAGTCTTAGTAATAGGGTCCCGTTTTTACCCTTTGGGTACGGAACCCTAAAAAAATCGGCCAAAAGCGAGTCGGACTCGCGCACGAAGGGTTCCATTTCCGTACCAAAAAACGGCAAAAAAAACACATTTGTTGGATGGTGTACCTACCCTATGTTATGATGATATATTGATATATACGAAATTTTATATTGAAGATGGTGATGTTAAAGAGTTGAAGACTCGCTACCCTACTACCAATTTGCTAAGCTGTTTGATAATCTTTTAATCCTAGCTTTTATATAACCTAACACATACCTAACTATAATCTCTACTTATGGTGATTAACCGCTCGTCGGCTTTAAACCTAACAATGCCTATTTATGAATTGATTAAATGTTTGACCTAAGTTCTGCTTGGTTTTACTTCCTATAACCCTAATCTAATGGTGTGACCGAATATGCTACTGATTTGGCTTTTGTATGTGTGAAAGGGCTCGTGACTTCTAGCGATAGGACCCGGTTGTAAGCGTAGACCCATATTCTTGAGTACTGCTGTCTGATTACTAATAAATACTAACTCTACACGCTGAATTTACATTATCTATGCTCTGTTAATTAATAACCTAAGAATCTATAACAAAATAATGAGAATTACTTCGTTTGATTTTAAATAAAATAGAATTTTATAAAATTATTTTTCTACATTAACTAAACCGAACCCTAT
Organism: Agriphila geniculea; assembly: GCA_943789525.1. Classification (NCBI taxonomy): domain Eukaryota; kingdom Metazoa; phylum Arthropoda; class Insecta; order Lepidoptera; family Crambidae; genus Agriphila; species Agriphila geniculea. Next base: position 7,081,254 of record OX038879.1, on the reverse strand, counting down.
ACAATTCTCTTAACTTTGTGAAGTATCTTTGTTTGCTTATCAGCTGAAATAAATGCCTATTCCATTATAAGGAGCGCTATGCCTACCAGCTCTATACCTACTGCTAGTAAAAGTGTGAACTATGCTAAACCTACTACCAATATGATAGTTAAAAATTAATTAGGAACTAAATTGAGATATGCAATTGGTTGCTATAAGTGATAAAGGGAAAGTGCGATGTGAACTGCGTGATTTCTAAAGATTTAGCTATAAAGGACCTTTTACCGATGCCGAATATTAATTGCTTTCATTTCTGTGGTTATGCTTAACTTGTACTATTATTCATTACTACATTATACGCTGGATTGAACGACCCCTAAAAAGAATAGTCATTTACCTAGCTTCAGAATAAGATTATCAATAAATAGTTAATACTAGTGGTTTATTCCGACAGAATTCCACTCATGATTTCCTATTATGGCGTAAAACCCAGTACTGAATTTTCTATTATGGAACTTAATTTCTTATTTTTATGAGATAATATTATTGCTAAACCTTAACTTGATATGCGGATGTTATAAGAGTTAAGCAGGAGATATGAGAACGACACTACAGTTTCATTGTGAGTATAAGTCAGTACCTATCAAACGTTATATCAGTTGAATAATTAATCAGTTGCGGAAAATCATTTATTGCCATCGGAAAGTATATCAGTTCATTATCTATCTTTAAGTTAAATATGTGGTTGAATGCAAGAAAGAAAGTAACCAGTGTGTTTTTCTGGCTAATGACGACAGCACCTCCCCGCTGCCATGATAGGCTTCGACTCCAGACTAGGACAACCTTCTCCCAGATCAGCCAGTTACTTTCTTACAAGCTTTATTATGTATTAAATATATTAAAGTCCATAGTCCATGTTAGTTTGTAATATTTCCAACTAAAAAGAGGACAAAGCAAAATGCTTTCAAGCGATTTACCAAATTTTCACAATTGAAATATTTCTTTTTCAATGTGATGGCTGATATAAAATTAAATTTTAAGTTATTTTTTTTCATATATTGAACCAATTCTAAAGTTGACTTACTTTATGTCTCACGAATTCAATCTTACAATCCATGACAAAATTATGGGAATTGGTAAATCTTTTTTTGTTCTGAAGGAAAGATTTATTAGAAAAAGGGACAAAATGTATGTACTAAGCAATAATAACCCTCCTACACTTTACTTTCGCAAATTCTAAGTTTAGCTAAAATACTTCGACGCTGTGTTGTTAAAATGGCATCGAAGGATTTGCTTTAAGATGGAAACAATTTGATGTTAGTTTCTTCCAAATTGAAATGATCAGAAAACCTCCAGATCGCACCTGTGTCGACGCATCAACTGAGCACCAAAAACAAGTATTTTCGCCTGTATTCACTATATTATAACGGTACTGTTAGTGGTAAGAATTTAATGACATTTTCTTTCAGCCACTTCGTCACTTGTAAAATAAAATTTCATCTTAGTGGTTTTTATATGATCTCCACGAATCAACCTGGGAGAAATCATACATACCGGCCCTTCCTAACGACCAAAGATTTATTTCACTTCACAAATTATTAAATAGCTGAGTTATCACAAAGACAAAATAAATCACTATTAATGCGGCTTCACACGACACTTGTGATTACTTGATTTCAAATCTGGTGGTTCATATGACCAACCCAATTCAGAAATTTTACTATTATCATACTTTAGTAATTTACTGATTTATTAAATCGTTTACTTGGCTGGCTTTAGCATGAAAATAATTAATTAACACTCACTTGATTTTCACAATCGACGCCATTTTGTACAACCAAAACTCAACACAACACTGCAGATATTTTAAAAGGTTTACTGAGAATCAAATAGTATCGTGGATTTGCTAAAATACCTTAGTAGATCTATTGATCTGCCGATAAAAACCCTGTCTGAGAGATCTAAAATCATGATTTTCTTTATTTAGGTGATTATCTTTGATCCGCCATTTTGAAAACCAAGCGTCCATTTCGACCATGACAAATTTAACATTTAATTCTTACATAAAAATACCTATTTCTAGCTCAAGTTACGGCAGCCATTTTGTGCGCTCCGAATTGCATTTTTCCTAACTACAAAATATTTCGGCCATTTTGTCGAATCACGCCTAATCGTTACCCCTAGCCAGCTCGCGACGTCTAAACCAGCCTTTTGTCGTCGAAACCCTATATGCTACACTTTTCTGTATAGAAATTTCCAAAAGTCGTTCTCCTATATAAAATATGTTCTTGCCTAGGTTTTGACCTAATCATATTTTCGTTTGATCAACATGGTCGCCTAACCGTTTACACACCTATTTCGCTCTATTAACGTCAACTCGAACCACCTTTCATCACAAAAACCCACCCAATTTTGTGATGCCTACTTAACCTTCGCGATACTAACCTTCATCTATCCTACAAGATTTTACCTGCCTAACCCAGACTAAATGAGAACTTCCTATGCAAATTGTGTGACGCTTACCTCGTCATCCGGAGCCCCGTTACCTGGACAGTTTGAGCAAGCAATACTCCCTGACCACCTAGTGCTTGACCGTGCCGAAGATGGATGGGAAGGAGCCATCTTCGGTCCCTAGCATGAGGTATAGCATAATCATGTACTTAAGGACTTGACCAAGGACCAGAATTACATTCTAACGACCTCATTTCTACGACGTCTGTCATCAGCCACGTCACACATGATTACACTATGTGACTTAACTAGGCAATCAACGAGTTGATGCCCGCTTATGAAGTCACACTCATAAGCTATCAGTTACCTCATTGCCCCCCCAGAAAGTCCATTACGGATCGCCCCAATATGACACAAATTTTCTAGTAATTATTCTAAATAGAATCTCCCTTCCCACATTTTATTTCATTTAAATTGATATTAATTTAATCTGATTTTACTAATTCTGGAATTTACTTGGAACAGCTAGCGTTAATTTTGATGTAACCTTTGCAAATAGAATTATATATTTCAGTCAAGGCTTAATTTTTACCATTTTAAAACCCTGTTTGAAATATTTCCCCAAAGAAAACTTGCCCCGATTGCAAGGCCTAAACAATGGACTTTCCTAAATTCACTAATTTGCTGACTTCTTCATATGTGCTTGAGTATAAAAAGAACTTGTTCTATGGCGCTTCTTACAGAGGGGAGGCAGAGATTCGTCTTCTTCTTTCGGCAGGTGGAAAAATGAGATCGAGAATAAGCTCGTCGAAGCTTTTATAACCTAACCCCCACCCATTATTTTTCAAAGCGTCCCCTAGCTACACATAATTCCTAGTATTCTATTGTTTGTATCCTTAATGTGCCCTGTCACAATCTATTTCCCCAAAATGCTGGGAAATTTTCCACTAATTGACTTACAAAAATTGCCTAGTGCATTTAGTCCCCCTAAGTACCTGTAAGATACTTTAAATAAATAAATAAATATATATGTTCTTTTTTTTTAACAATCACCCTCAAATATTTAAATTACGTGAACATTTTACGAATACAAAGATTAGTAATTACCTCCGTACTTAATAATTAATTTTGTTTAATCTAGAGTTTACAAAGATCCTCAAGTAAATATATATTATATGACACAAGCAATTTAATCTTTCCTGTATGTTTGAATAAATCTTTTGGTCTAATCAATTTCGCTAACCTTCAAAGAAGACCCCTTATAATCAATAAATCCGCTATCAGCCTACTTTTATTATTTACGATTGATGCATGACTCTATTCATAATGTTAATTACTCTTTGCGCCACCCATTTATTTATTCTATTTGCCAAAGAACGTTTCGTTACTGGCCAACTTATTTTTTTTTTTCATATAATTTCATTACTATGGGTATTTTATGATTTTATACTGGTATCATTTTTTTAAATCTTGGCGCCACCATTCTGAGCTATTATTTGCTGACTCTAAAGTTAACTCCCCCCAGATTCACGCGTTACGATTGGCTAAACATCAACTCAATTCATCTCCTTTTATGGTCACAAAACGCTTCGCAAGCTTACGATTGGCTACCACGAAACTCTCCTTTTGTCTCTTGTTTATGGACAAAGAGAATGTAGAACATTCCGTTTCACCATATATATATTTTTTGTCCAATTTTCTTACAACTTTTTACTAGTTATTGTTTTTATTTAATTATTTTCTTATTACAAATATAATCATTCATATTCTTTCTTTACTTTTAATATTAAACTGATTTTACTTTATCTATAATCCATAGCTTAAATTACAGTTCCGTGCGTTGCGTTCCGTTTCCCACTAGTATGTGACACATTTATTTGCTCTAGCAAGTATGCTTATAAAACTTCGATTTTTCCAAATTTAAATGTTATTCTACCTAAGCAGTGATTATCTTTAATTATCATTTATTTATTTTATAATCATTCGTCCCTTTTCTCTTTATAATTTATTAATGATATAAATTTCCAAAGATTATTTCGTCTCCTAACTTTTTTTATAGAGTAGTCTTTCTCGATGGAATGTCAGTTTTTAGTTCCAAAACCGTCCACCAAATGTCAAATACATTTGTCTATACCAAGTGTCAGACGACCTGTTTATTATTGTTGAAACATATTTTCAAGTTATTGAATTACCATAAAATTATCTGTTTTTTATATAGAAATACGGATATTTTGTCAATGTTGTATTTGCATATTGCAATCATAACTTATAAAGTGCATATGAACAATGGATTTGTGTTACAAGAACATCATTCTATCGTTAGTATAACTATGATATTTTGAATGCAGAATGAAATGCAATAAAACCTCACAAATTGCATAAACAACCATTCTTTTAGTAAAATGAGAATAACCACCCTCTTCATGGTAAGTTATTCAAAGAATTTATTATTTGATTAATCGCATAACTTTACTTATTTGTGTTTACAACTATTTTTTCCAACCCTGGGTTTTTTGTACTTTTACAGACTTCTAACTAGCCATAAATTGTGGACCCTCTGGAATGTGATAAAGAAGGTAACCGACAAAGAATAAGACCTACAGAAATCATGAAAACTAACCCTATGCAGGAATACTTAAAGTTTGTATTTTGCCCGCTTCCGGATCAATATTTGAGAAAAAAAAACATGTTCAGTTTTGAACTGTTACAGCTCGACCCCAAAATTTATACACAGGTGACAATACAACGTATTGGATCCGAAGTAAAATTTTCTCCTCGAATCTCAAATATTCATATTACCCCAAAGATACACAATCTTCCCCCCTTTTTTTTTATATAACCCTAATCATATTACTTCTCCAAGATCAAAGAATTGTTGGGTGAGCCCTAGTGTAAATGAAGTTAAGACTGTAGAGTGTATTTAAACCAAGACCATATCAGAGATTATTAAGCGAGTTTTAAGTATTTGTTGCTTTTGCCAATTCCGTCGTATGCATATTCAGCACCAGAGTTGTACAACACTATGGTAAGGTGTAGGTTGTGAGGCTACAGCCCAGATTAGGCCTACCCGAAAAAATAGGCTCTTTTCTTACCTTATGAAAAGATTAAACGTATTCGTTCGTTGTATCCCTCCACAACATTGTAATCCTCCTTCCAAACCAAAGGTTTAGCGGTGATCATATACACAGACCATATATTTCCAAAAGCTCACTTAAGACTCTGGAACAACCTTAATATCACCTTGGAGAGTGTGCAGTTGCCGAATTTGAAATTAGCTTGTCAGCTTCTTGTGTAGTATGAATTTCAGACAGTCGTTCACACCAGGACAAGTTACAAACGTCAATAGTGTTTGTTTTCTCTCTTTTTTTTTTCTCTAACCTAACACCAAAAGTCCTTCTGTACGAAATTCTATTTTGTCAACCCTAAACGCCGGCCCGGCCGCAAGCACAAACCAAACGCCAGAGCAGTGTGGTGGTCCTATCTCTTGGAAGAATAATAAGTCTGCATTCAGGTTTCACATATGTTATAATCCAAAGCCCTCCATATAGAATTTATATTTTAATTTCAGTTCCTTTCTCTCGTCAACTTCTCATTCTATTCATTCTCTTAAATCATCATTTCATACATACTCCTATCCTAGTTTAGATTCTCATTTAATTCATCTTTTCTCATTACACAGCAACCACTATCGTCATTCACTAGCCTACATATACGCCACCCAAGATCATATCATAGCTATAACCTGAATACAAAATATATACAAATATTGATAACGAATTTGAAGTATAATTTCAATGTTAAGATTAAATACGTCGATTGGTCACCATATGAATTCTACGCAAAATTACATCAAAAGATTGCAATTAATTTACGCAATAGTAACGCTTTACGCTTTAAAACCACTTTATCCTAAACATCCCATTAGTACGCATATCTACGCTACATTACGCAACTTTCCTATTATGCCACTCTACGCTAATTCTTTCCTTAATATGCCTCCCTATTCTAAAGTTTCTCAAATAATGCTCGACCCCAAGTGTGTATATAAATATATACATTTTTTTTTTATATTACTACTTTAACCATCCTTTTAATTTTTTAAATATTATTAACAAAAATACCTCACATTCCAATTTATCCGTTAAGTTTTTATTTTTAAATTAAAGCAAATTTTTATTTATTTTAAATTTTTGCAAACGCCGTTCCTTTATTAGGATTCCTATTTCCAACCGTTTTTTTTTTTTTTTTTTTTTTTTTTTTTTTAGTTATATTAGCAGAAAACCTTTCAATATCTCTAAATACTTATGAAAAATTTCCCCCCCGAGAAGAAAAGCCGCCAACTCTCCCCTCTATCTGACCTTACAGTTTTAAGCAACTCAATAATTGAAACGTCCATTTGGTTTATGCGGACTTTGGTTAATTTAATAGAAAATTACTTTCATATGACAAGATGGGTTACCTTATTAACAACACTATATAGGGTAATGAATGACTTTTACTTAGCCTGGTTTTTTTTCTTAAAATTGAGTCCTTAATTTTCTTGTAAGTTCAGATAGGCTTTTCCCGTTCCCAACAGACTTTATACAATTATACCCCATTATTATTTATTAATCAACTTAAATTACATCTTCATGTAGTTAACATAACATTAAACATTTCTTTTCCTTAAAATTAGACATGACATTAAATTTTACTTATAATACTTAGACAAATGTATAGCGTTAAACCTTCCTCTTTCTTTACCAGTCTCCGGATCAACAAGTAAATATACATTTTTAAACGGGTTAGCTCCAATCACAAACGGACCCTCATATAATGGTTCAAACTTTTTTGTTATTTTTAATTTTGCGTCAGACTTATTTAATTTCCTTAATTTTACTAAATCTCCTATCTGGAAATGGATAATTCTATATTTTTCATTAAATTTGTTTTGACGTAGTTGTCCTGCTTTCTTTAAATTTTCCCGTGCCTTTTCCCTAATTTCGTTAATAGGCGGTGGTACTAAATCAGTCGGTATGACATTATCAAATGATAATCTAGTAGGTTCACTGTATAAAATCTCACAAGGTGTAAACCCTGTACTTTCGTGATAAGTATTATTATAAAGAATTTCTAACTTCGGCAATAAATCTACCCAACTTTTGTGATTGGTCCTACAGTAAGTCCGAAATAACCGTCCTAACTCTTTATTTACTCTTTCGGTGGTATTAGGTCTAGGGTTCCTAACTGTAGTATAAATTACTCTAACCCCTTCTGCTTTCATAGTTTCTTTCCACAAGTTACTAGCAAATTGTGACCCATTATCTGACATGATCGCCGTAGGTTTTATTATGCGAAAGAATTTCCTCATTTTAGTTAATACTGATATTGCAGTTGCTCTTCTAAGATCATAAAATTTCACAAATTTACTAAAAGAGTCCTGAATAACTAAAATGTAATTCATACCAAACTTCCCTGATGGTAATGGTCCATATAAATCTACCATAACGATGTCCCCCACATTTTCAGTTATAATTGAACGACAAGGTCCTACATATTTAGCTGTATCACTCTTAGTGACCTGACAATCATGACACCCCCTTAATAAACGTTTGACCTGTTTAGTTAATCCCTTCCAAAAAAATCTATCCCTAATATATTTTATTACTTTGTACGCCCCTTGATGACCCATTTCGAAATGTACCTGCCAAATAACTTCTTCCCTAAGTGAATTTGGTAAGAATAACACTCTTTTATTCCCTTCTCCAAGTGAATAATATAATAACCCATCTACTAATGAACTTCTTTTAAAAATTTGACTCGATCTACTATTTGGTTCGACCCCACTATTCAGATTCTTAATTATTTCACCTATTTCTGTATCATCCTGTTGTATTTTTGCTAGATTCTTTAATTTATCGCGTAATTCTTTATTATTTCTAATTTCAGTATAAAATATCCTCGGTGAATTAATCTTATCCTCTTGTAATAAATCCCCTTCAGGTTGATATCTAGATAATACATCGGCTACCACATTATCCCTGCCTTTTACATGTTGAACCTCATATTGAAACTGCTCCAAATAGTTAATCCATCTAGTTACCCGCGCGTTATACAACTTACAAGTCTTTACAAATGTTAGTGCTTTATGATCCGTTCGAATTATCACTTTCGCTCCTCTTAAATATGTTTCAAATTTTCTAAACAACAAATTATTGAATAAAATTCCTGTTCGGTTACCGTCCAATTTAATTGAGCCCCCCTTAATAATTTACTGTGAAACCCTAAAATTTTTACGTCCCCTTGATTATCCATTTGGTATAAGAACCCAGCTAATCCTATTCCTGAACTGTCCGTCTGTAAGTAATAAGGTTTAGTAAAATCCGGATGGTTCAACTCTACGGACCTAATAAAAAGTGATTTTATTTTCTCAAAAGCCTCCTGCTCTGTTTGTCCCCAATTCCACCTTTTGTCCTTTTTCAACAACTCACATAAGGAACTAGTATGAAAACTATAATTTGGTATAAATTTACGATAGAAGTTACAAAGCCCTAAGAAAGCCCTAACTTGTTTTAGTTTCTTTGGTACAGGGAATAATTGTATAGCTTTAACCTTTTCCGGATCAGTGCTAATTCCATTTGTTGAAATGATATAACCTAACATCTTTACTTCGGTACTCAAAAATTCACATTTTTCTAAATTACACGTTAACCCTGCTTTAGATAGTTTCCCTAGTACTATGTCCAAATGCTCTAAATGTTGTGATAGCGTTCCTGTCGTTATAATCCCTAAATCGTCAAGATAGTTAACGCAAAAGTCCCTAACCTCATGACCTAAGATTAAATCAGCCATGCGGCTAAACGAACCGACCGACGTTTTCAAGCCCTGAGGAAGTACATTATAAACATAAGATTTTCCGTTAAATGAAAACCCTGTATATTTTTTACTAGGTTCTGTTAACCCTACTTGGTAGTACGCATTTTTCAGGTCTATTTTACTAATGTATTTTGCCCCTTGAAAAGAATTTAAAACATCTAATTGCAGCGGTGGTTTTTCAGTCTCTGCTATCATGTATTTATTTATTTCTCTTGCATCTAATAACACACGAATCGACCCATCTCTTTTTAAAGTAAAAGTCAAAGGGCTACAATATGGTGTGGATGAACGACTAATAATCCCTTGCTCTTCCATCTCCATTAACTTAGCTTCTACTTTATCTCTATATGCATACGGTATTGGATAAGTTCTTTTTACTACAGGCGAATGAGGTTCCATAATAATTTCGTGTTTGTAACAATTTGCTCTCCCCAATTTGGATGTAAATAAATTTTTATGTTTCATTAAAACTTCCTCTAAAGCTCCACGTTTATCTGTATCTAAATTTGACTGGTGTATCATATCTTGAATATTTTTTTTCTACGTTCTCATCATTTACTGTTTCAATATCAAAATTTGTTAATTGATTGCAATTACTAAACGCATTCTCACCCTTATAGAATTTAAATAATTTTTTCTCATTCCCTATAATAATTTCAACCCCTTCTTCCTCTTTATTAAGTTTTATTGACGCTTGATTTTCTTTCATCCAATCAAACCCCAATATCAAATTTGCACTAAGACCTGGTACAATTAAGACAGTTAAATCACATTCAAAAGCTCCTATCCCTAAAGTGACTAAAGCAATTTTCTTTATTTCTACACTTTTCTGACCTACTGCAGTTTTAATAAGAAGTGGTTTAATAGGCATAGTGGGTATCGTTGGCCTCTTCTCTTTTAACCTATTCCAAAACTCTTCTGACACACATGTTATATCACTACCTGTATCCAGCAAAGCTACTAAATTTTCATCAAATATTTGAACTAACAATTCCGACTTAAATACTGGAGTATCTACCCTATTCGTGACTTCATCAAAAATGGCGTTTACGCTATTGTCAGTATCGACCAAAAGCTGCTCTATTTTTAGTTTTAAAATCTCTACTATTTGGCTAGGAATTTTTTGAACTAAAACCTCCGGCTCACAATATCCTAAACCCATTTTTTCATTATTTTCCTTCGGATACGTACAAATAGGTATCTTAATTCCGGTATTATTCCGGCCTAAAGATTCACCCGGACACCAATTCATTTTAACCATCATACTATAATTTAGGTCCCCTGTGGCTGAAGCTGATCCGGAGACTAGAGTCTCAGCTTCCGCTAGTTTAACACTTCGCTACCATCTACATTAGTATTATTACTATTTAAGCTAACCGCTTGTACTTGATTCTCTCTCGGTTTCTGCCATTGCCTATAATTTTGCTGAATGCCTCTTTTCTTCTGTTCCCAATCCTTAGAATTTTTAGATGTTGAAGTGCTCGGTAGTTCTTGTTTCTGTATGTTGTCCATACTTCTTAAAAATTCCGCCGCTTCTATTACATTTCCTATCTTATTGGTCACGAACGCTTGTTGAATATATTTCGGATAGTGTCGAATGATATCGCTAATTAATTGTGTTTCTGGAATGTTGTAGCTTAACATTTGCGCCTTGACTGTCAATTTCAAAAAATGTTCCACCATGGTGGGCGTCTCCGTCCTATTCCATACGCCTTGCACTATCTTCCTTCTCAACTCATTTTGTTCATTCTCTCCCCAATATGCTTTTAAGAAATCTACCTTAAAATCAGCCAACCCTGTCCATCTTCTTTTATATACTCTAAACCAGTCTTTCGAACTCGAAGTTAAACAGTCTTGTATTAAACTTAATTCGTTTTCAGCCTTCCCCGCCTTCTTCAAATAAGTTTCTAAATCTTCAATGAAATCGACCGGATGTATCGACGAATCCCCAAATTTAGGTCTATCTAAATGTATATTTTTGATGTTACAAATGACGTACTTCTGAATATCCTCAATCGCATTAGACTCCTTAATCACATTCCTACTTTCCATTTCCACATCGTTCATCGGTGTTGCTTCAACTACTGGCGATTTTTCGACCTCACTAGTATCCTGATTAGAACCTTGAGTCCTTTTAACTTCATCGCTTAGGTCATCTATCCTCTTAGTTAACACGCCTACCGTGCGATTCAGCATTCTTTGTATTGTCATTAATTCGCGCGATCGCGTTACTTTCGGTTTCATTATGGTCTTTACTATCCGCTGTCTTGCCTCTACCGGTTGAGGCTCTCTATTTTCTATAACCTCGGATTCTGACTGGCGGGAACTATGTGGAACCTCCACTAATTCTGCCGGCTCCTCAGATGATTCATATCGCTTTGGTGCACGACGAACTCGGACCGGTTTCCCCATGGCGAGTCTTAATTGTCTGTTGCTTTAGTGTAAGGTCAGATCTATATAAAATATTAGCACACGTCCCTATTTAGCTTGATTTTATAATATCCAATAGTTTGGATACGATAAAACCATGCTCCCAAATCTTAATTTGTTTCATTAAAAAAATATTTATTTTAGTTTTAGCAACGCGAGTTAGTTCTAATGTTATACCGAATAGTCTATTTGTTTAGTTTTAATTAATTCGTTTATATTTCCTAATTTTTTTTCATTTTCAATTATTTATTTTTGGTTCCGTTAACTTTTGTCACCCTACGCTTTACCCATAAAATTAATTATGATGTAATTAATTATATAATAGATAAGTTATTTTTATTTCTTATAACAAGGTAGAATTCTAAGTCAACTCTCAATAAAACCGTCATCATATATACTTCGAATCAAGAATTAAAGTTAGGTTGGTCCGACATATACGATAGTTCTGAATAAAACCAAACATTTAATCCGCATTTGATCGCAAATGAACCCAGCGAAAAATGCCATAAATATAATTGACCTCATTTACCTACTAGTATTTCTAGTAATAAACAATACAAGATTAACTTAATGATTTTAAAACTGTACGCTAAATAAAACCTTAATAGCAAAGCCTTTTCTCAGTTGTACCATTTTCAATGTCATTATCGCAAAAAACAGATGCCTATCATAGCGCTGTAACGCACAACCAAACTTGATACTTCAACATTCCGCTCTAACCGTTAGCGATAACTAAAAATAAATTTACTACAAAAATCATTACTCCATAATCCTATTAATTTAAGGGAAGTCGCGGGCTGCTAATAGTTGCTGTTTAAAATTAACCCGAATCTTCATCGTTATTTCACAATTTTTTTTTGAAATTATAAACTTTGAATTTTTTTTTTCTAAGCATAGTTAAATTCTATTAAACATCCTATGGCAACCTGACTATTTCACTAAATATTTATTATACCTATGTATTTCTTTATTTAAAAATCAACTTTAAACCTTTGGCTCATACACTAAATTTATTAACTAACAACTACCGTGCCTATTCCAACACCCAAGACTGTTGTGTCTACGTTCGGTTCGATAAGTTTAAGGTTAATTCAGTAAATAACTATTTGCTTCTAATTCGCTTGTAAAGGCTACCTAAGTATTCTCCGACCCCCATCATCAAAGGTCAAAATACTATCCTTAATCTAAGCTTACTTAAAACCCGCATTTTAGTCATAACGTTTCTATCTTATTTACTCCCAAAAATATTCGTTTAATTAGAAATACTGTTAGCAAATGTTCTCATTATTTACTTACGGTCACCCATCACTCTAGCTTCCCATTTGGATTGTGCGTTTAACTCACATAATCTACAAATATTCTAAAGATTTTTAAACCATATTACTAAGTTTTGTTCATTGTAAACTCTCATGTACTTGAACATGTTTTCTGAAATATAAACAATATCGTCCCTCCTCTTATCAAATTACCTTATAATTCTAGTCAAATCTATAAGTATTATGGCAAAATCTACTTACATTCAGTTATAAATTTCATTACATTCTAACTCGAGTCTTGTTATAAAGTTGACACTTTTAAAACTTGTTTAATCACACACTTTTCCGCTAACCTACTTTTATATTGTTCATTAACTATTTGATAACATTTTCACGAACAACTAACACATAAATCCATATTTGTAAGGTTTTAATTTTCGACAAAATAAAATATAACCTTTCGTTTTGTTTGTTGATAAACATACTAGGGTGACCAGCTACTTTTTACACAAATCCGCCTAATGCACCCCGAAAGAAAAATAAAAATTACCAATTTTTCATGAGAGAATTTACAACAATAACAACCTTCGCGATAATTTTTACACATTCATCAACACAATAGTCAAGGTCAAAAATCTTTTATTTTTTAACATAGGTTAAAGATATCAATACTATTTGTAATTATGACGGCGTAGTTTTTCCCTTTTTTTTTCAAATTACTGAACTTTAAATCTGAAGAAATGTAAGTTAAATCCGGGCACTCTATTAACAACAACGTTCGCGAGGACAGAACGGTGTGTTCCCAAAACTCTATATTCAAAATATACCGAAAATACACGTAGTCGCCAATTTAACTTCAATATACTTACACTCGGAAAAAGTCGCGAATTATACAGAATCCGTACTAAAACAGCATCTGGTCACCCTACAAGTTTCGACTTGGTTGCCAGTTTTGACAATGACATCTGTCAAAATGAACTATCGAACGAATCTCAATGAATGACAATCAAAAGGATCTATGCCGTTAGCTTACTAATCATTCGTTCTTCTATCCGTCATTCGTTCTTATTTTATTTTTCTTTTCTTTAAATAATTGATCCTAAATGTATTTTTAACGTAAACGAACAGTCCACCAATTGACTCAACTAGTTTATATTTCATTACCCACAAATCTATTTTTTTTTTTTTCAATGCAAACGCAATTCTTATTTTCACCGATTTCGAATTTTAATTACCACTAACGCCATCTATGACATTTCTATGTACTATGTTTACTTCAATCTAACTAAGGCATAGATTACACAATAGGTTTTGTTGTCAATTTAACCACAGACACAAGCTATGACTAACTGAACCTGACTAACGCTTGCATGACCATGTAATGGCTGCAAAAGTCTATCGAATTAATAATCGTTCGTAAGTTTGACCCCACGACTTATGCCCCGCTGCCGATCTAACTGAACAAGCCTAATACAATATATTTTTTTTTCTCTAGAGTTTATGATCTTCTTTCATTTAATATAGTTGACAGTAGATTAGACCTATTACATTTAATTTACCTACTTCCATCCATCCCAATACTTCTTCAAGATTTTAAACCTCAATTCTACGTCCTCACTTATCATAATCAAGATGGGCGGTAATAAAAACGCTCGTCAAAAAAAAACGCTCATTCTAATAATTCCCGAAATAGCATAAAGAAAATAGCAATAACGTTTGTGCTAACAAAATAACTCTAAAGTTAGTTAAATTTATTTGTTTCTTTTATTGATTGCTATTGAGTTTATATTTCTAAGCTTTATCTATGAAGTTAAATCTAAAAATTTAAATTCTAACATTTTCCGTCTAGTTTTAACGTAGCTGCGCTAATGATTCTATATTGTTGCAATGAAATTTTTGAACTTTGAACTAACATTTGTTATGTGAATGCTAAATACGATATTTCTACATTTTTTTCTATTTGTGCCCTATTGACAAAGTATTTCAGCAAACTCATCGCTAGGTCATCGGACCCCCTTAACCTAGTCTGCTTTATTTGACAGGACCCCTTATTTTTCTATCAAAGAAATCTAATCTTAGTCATAATTTTCTTCATAACCTAACTAAATATTATCACAATGTTAATGTTTTTTTTTGTTTTTCTCAAGAAATAACTTGTATCCCTAGTAGTGATGATCAAAGAAGGCGTAAACCAATGGTTTATTATAACAACTCATTACTACAACAACCTCCCTTGTAAGTATCAAAAATTAGTTGGCATTTTTTCTTTTGTGAAACACGATTTAATGTAAAATGTCAGTAAAATTAATGCCCCCAATCGAACTGAATGTTACTTTACCTCAATCATTAAGAAAACTCTCTCACAAACGCTAACATACAACTCAATTATCATTAATGTGAAATTACATAACCTATTTTAATATTTTTTTTTATTACTTTCAGCTATAACCAAATGAATTACATGTCCAAAGTAATGGATTAAAATGAGTGCTAATATACTGAAATTATGGACAATCAACAGCAGCCTCATACACTCCACGACAGCAAAATGTGGCCGCACCATCTTAAACTGTATGCGACCACTGCTTTCACACTACAAAAACCCTGGATTTGCAGAACCACCCAAGTTATAATCTACGATCTAAAGTAAGGTATTACCTTATCCTGGTCAACGGCATATCATAATGTACCTACCCTATGTTATGATGATATATTGATATATACGAAATTTTATATTGAAGATGGTGATGTTAAAGAGTTGAAGACTCGCTACCCTACTACCAATTTGCTAAGCTGTTTGATAATCTTTTAATCCTAGCTTTTATATAACCTAACACATACCTAACTATAATCTCTACTTATGGTGATTAACCGCTCGTCGGCTTTAAACCTAACAATGCCTATTTATGAATTGATTAAATGTTTGACCTAAGTTCTGCTTGGTTTTACTTCCTATAACCCTAATCTAATGGTGTGACCGAATATGCTACTGATTTGGCTTTTGTATGTGTGAAAGGGCTCGTGACTTCTAGCGATAGGACCCGGTTGTAAGCGTAGACCCATATTCTTGAGTACTGCTGTCTGATTACTAATAAATACTAACTCTACACGCTGAATTTACATTATCTATGCTCTGTTAATTAATAACCTAAGAATCTATAACAAAATAATGAGAATTACTTCGTTTGATTTTAAATAAAATAGAATTTTATAAAATTATTTTTCTACATTAACTAAACCGAACCCTATACAATTCTCTTAACTTTGTGAAGTATCTTTGTTTGCTTATCAGCTGAAATAAATGCCTATTCCATTATAAGGAGCGCTATGCCTACCAGCTCTATACCTACTGCTAGTAAAAGTGTGAACTATGCTAAACCTACTACCAATATGATAGTTAAAAATTAATTAGGAACTAAATTGAGATATGCAATTGGTTGCTATAAGTGATAAAGGGAAAGTGCGATGTGAACTGCGTGATTTCTAAAGATTTAGCTATAAAGGACCTTTTACCGATGCCGAATATTAATTGCTTTCATTTCTGTGGTTATGCTTAACTTGTACTATTATTCATTACTACATTATACGCTGGATTGAACGACCCCTAAAAAGAATAGTCATTTACCTAGCTTCAGAATAAGATTATCAATAAATAGTTAATACTAGTGGTTTATTCCGACAGAATTCCACTCATGATTTCCTATTATGGCGTAAAACCCAGTACTGAATTTTCTATTATGGAACTTAATTTCTTATTTTTATGAGATAATATTATTGCTAAACCTTAACTTGATATGCGGATGTTATAAGAGTTAAGCAGGAGATATGAGAACGACACTACAGTTTCATTGTGAGTATAAGTCAGTACCTATCAAACGTTATATCAGTTGAATAATTAATCAGTTGCGGAAAATCATTTATTGCCATCGGAAAGTATATCAGTTCATTATCTATCTTTAAGTTAAATATGTGGTTGAATGCAAGAAAGAAAGTAACCAGTGTGTTTTTCTGGCTAATGACGACAGCACCTCCCCGCTGCCATGATAGGCTTCGACTCCAGACTAGGACAACCTTCTCCCAGATCAGCCAGTTACTTTCTTACAAGCTTTATTATGTATTAAATATATTAAAGTCCATAGTCCATGTTAGTTTGTAATATTTCCAACTAAAAAGAGGACAAAGCAAAATGCTTTCAAGCGATTTACCAAATTTTCACAATTGAAATATTTCTTTTTCAATGTGATGGCTGATATAAAATTAAATTTTAAGTTATTTTTTTTCATATATTGAACCAATTCTAAAGTTGACTTACTTTATGTCTCACGAATTCAATCTTACAATCCATGACAAAATTATGGGAATTGGTAAATCTTTTTTTGTTCTGAAGGAAAGATTTATTAGAAAAAGGGACAAAATGTATGTACTAAGCAATAATAACCCTCCTACACTTTACTTTCGCAAATTCTAAGTTTAGCTAAAATACTTCGACGCTGTGTTGTTAAAATGGCATCGAAGGATTTGCTTTAAGATGGAAACAATTTGATGTTAGTTTCTTCCAAATTGAAATGATCAGAAAACCTCCAGATCGCACCTGTGTCGACGCATCAACTGAGCACCAAAAACAAGTATTTTCGCCTGTATTCACTATATTATAACGGTACTGTTAGTGGTAAGAATTTAATGACATTTTCTTTCAGCCACTTCGTCACTTGTAAAATAAAATTTCATCTTAGTGGTTTTTATATGATCTCCACGAATCAACCTGGGAGAAATCATACATACCGGCCCTTCCTAACGACCAAAGATTTATTTCACTTCACAAATTATTAAATAGCTGAGTTATCACAAAGACAAAATAAATCACTATTAATGCGGCTTCACACGACACTTGTGATTACTTGATTTCAAATCTGGTGGTTCATATGACCAACCCAATTCAGAAATTTTACTATTATCATACTTTAGTAATTTACTGATTTATTAAATCGTTTACTTGGCTGGCTTTAGCATGAAAATAATTAATTAACACTCACTTGATTTTCACAATCGACGCCATTTTGTACAACCAAAACTCAACACAACACTGCAGATATTTTAAAAGGTTTACTGAGAATCAAATAGTATCGTGGATTTGCTAAAATACCTTAGTAGATCTATTGATCTGCCGATAAAAACCCTGTCTGAGAGATCTAAAATCATGATTTTCTTTATTTAGGTGATTATCTTTGATCCGCCATTTTGAAAACCAAGCGTCCATTTCGACCATGACAAATTTAACATTTAATTCTTACATAAAAATACCTATTTCTAGCTCAAGTTACGGCAGCCATTTTGTGCGCTCCGAATTGCATTTTTCCTAACTACAAAATATTTCGGCCATTTTGTCGAATCACGCCTAATCGTTACCCCTAGCCAGCTCGCGACGTCTAAACCAGCCTTTTGTCGTCGAAACCCTATATGCTACACTTTTCTGTATAGAAATTTCCAAAAGTCGTTCTCCTATATAAAATATGTTCTTGCCTAGGTTTTGACCTAATCATATTTTCGTTTGATCAACATGGTCGCCTAACCGTTTACACACCTATTTCGCTCTATTAACGTCAACTCGAACCACCTTTCATCACAAAAACCCACCCAATTTTGTGATGCCTACTTAACCTTCGCGATACTAACCTTCATCTATCCTACAAGATTTTACCTGCCTAACCCAGACTAAATGAGAACTTCCTATGCAAATTGTGTGACGCTTACCTCGTCATCCGGAGCCCCGTTACCTGGACAGTTTGAGCAAGCAATACTCCCTGACCACCTAGTGCTTGACCGTGCCGAAGATGGATGGGAAGGAGCCATCTTCGGTCCCTAGCATGAGGTATAGCATAATCATGTACTTAAGGACTTGACCAAGGACCAGAATTACATTCTAACGACCTCATTTCTACGACGTCTGTCATCAGCCACGTCACACATGATTACACTATGTGACTTAACTAGGCAATCAACGAGTTGATGCCCGCTTATGAAGTCACACTCATAAGCTATCAGTTACCTCATTGCCCCCCCAGAAAGTCCATTACGGATCGCCCCAATATGACACAAATTTTCTAGTAATTATTCTAAATAGAATCTCCCTTCCCACATTTTATTTCATTTAAATTGATATTAATTTAATCTGATTTTACTAATTCTGGAATTTACTTGGAACAGCTAGCGTTAATTTTGATGTAACCTTTGCAAATAGAATTATATATTTCAGTCAAGGCTTAATTTTTACCATTTTAAAACCCTGTTTGAAATATTTCCCCAAAGAAAACTTGCCCCGATTGCAAGGCCTAAACAATGGACTTTCCTAAATTCACTAATTTGCTGACTTCTTCATATGTGCTTGAGTATAAAAAGAACTTGTTCTATGGCGCTTCTTACAGAGGGGAGGCAGAGATTCGTCTTCTTCTTTCGGCAGGTGGAAAAATGAGATCGAGAATAAGCTCGTCGAAGCTTTTATAACCTAACCCCCACCCATTATTTTTCAAAGCGTCCCCTAGCTACACATAATTCCTAGTATTCTATTGTTTGTATCCTTAATGTGCCCTGTCACAATCTATTTCCCCAAAATGCTGGGAAATTTTCCACTAATTGACTTACAAAAATTGCCTAGTGCATTTAGTCCCCCTAAGTACCTGTAAGATACTTTAAATAAATAAATAAATAAATAAATATATATGTTCTTTTTTTTTAACAATCACCCTCAAATATTTAAATTACGTGAACATTTTACGAATACAAAGATTAGTAATTACCTCCGTACTTAATAATTAATTTTGTTTAATCTAGAGTTTACAAAGATCCTCAAGTAAATATATATTATATGACACAAGCAATTTAATCTTTCCTGTATGTTTGAATAAATCTTTTGGTCTAATCAATTTCGCTAACCTTCAAAGAAGACCCCTTATAATCAATAAATCCGCTATCAGCCTACTTTTATTATTTACGATTGATGCATGACTCTATTCATAATGTTAATTACTCTTTGCGCCACCCATTTATTTATTCTATTTGCCAAAGAACGTTTCGTTACTGGCCAACTTATTTTTTTTTTTCATATAATTTCATTACTATGGGTATTTTATGATTTTATACTGGTATCATTTTTTTAAATCTTGGCGCCACCATTCTGAGCTATTATTTGCTGACTCTAAAGTTAACTCCCCCCAGATTCACGCGTTACGATTGGCTAAACATCAACTCAATTCATCTCCTTTTATGGTCACAAAACGCTTCGCAAGCTTACGATTGGCTACCACGAAACTCTCCTTTTGTCTCTTGTTTATGGACAAAGAGAATGTAGAACATTCCGTTTCACCATATATATATTTTTTGTCCAATTTTCTTACAACTTTTTACTAGTTATTGTTTTTATTTAATTATTTTCTTATTACAAATATAATCATTCATATTCTTTCTTTACTTTTAATATTAAACTGATTTTACTTTATCTATAATCCATAGCTTAAATTACAGTTCCGTGCGTTGCGTTCCGTTTCCCACTAGTATGTGACACATTTATTTGCTCTAGCAAGTATGCTTATAAAACTTCGATTTTTCCAAATTTAAATGTTATTCTACCTAAGCAGTGATTATCTTTAATTATCATTTATTTATTTTATAATCATTCGTCCCTTTTCTCTTTATAATTTATTAATGATATAAATTTCCAAAGATTATTTCGTCTCCTAACTTTTTTTATAGAGTAGTCTTTCTCGATGGAATGTCAGTTTTTAGTTCCAAAACCGTCCACCAAATGTCAAATACATTTGTCTATACCAAGTGTCAGACGACCTGTTTATTATTGTTGAAACATATTTTCAAGTTATTGAATTACCATAAAATTATCTGTTTTTTATATAGAAATACGGATATTTTGTCAATGTTGTATTTGCATATTGCAATCATAACTTATAAAGTGCATATGAACAATGGATTTGTGTTACAAGAACATCATTCTATCGTTAGTATAACTATGATATTTTGAATGCAGAATGAAATGCAATAAAACCTCACAAATTGCATAAACAACCATTCTTTTAGTAAAATGAGAATAACCACCCTCTTCATGGTAAGTTATTCAAAGAATTTATTATTTGATTAATCGCATAACTTTACTTATTTGTGTTTACAACTATTTTTTCCAACCCTGGATTTTTTGTACTTTTACAGACTTCTAACTAGCCATAAATTGTGGACCCTCTGGAATGTGATAAAGAAGGTAACCGACAAAGAATAAGACCTACAGAAATCATGAAAACTAACCCTATGCAGGAATACTTAAAGTTTGTATTTTGCCCGCTTCCGGATCAATATTTGAGAAAAAAAAACATGTTCAGTTTTGAACTGTTACAATGGGAGCCCCCCTTAAATATTATTTTATTCTGTTTTTAGTATTTGTTATTATAGCGGAAACAGAAATACATCATTGTGAAAATTTCAACTGTCTACCTGTTGTCGTTATTAATATAGAGCAAAAAAACGGCAAAAAAATCTCGTTTGTTGTATCGGAGCCCCCCTTAAATATTTATTTTA
This sequence comes from Agriphila geniculea, assembly GCA_943789525.1. Classification (NCBI taxonomy): domain Eukaryota; kingdom Metazoa; phylum Arthropoda; class Insecta; order Lepidoptera; family Crambidae; genus Agriphila; species Agriphila geniculea. The sequence continues at coordinate 7,059,706 of OX038879.1, read as the reverse complement.
TTCTGTTTTTTTTTATAGTATTTGTTGTTATAGCGGCAACAGACATACATCATCTGTGAAAATTTCAACTGTCTAGCTATCACGGTTCATGAGATACAGCCTGGTGACAGACAGACGGACAGCGGAGTCTTAGTAATAGGGTCCCGTTTTTACCCTTTGGGTACGGAACCCTAAAAAACATAGAATTTTTAATTAATTTTGATCCGTGCAAATCATCTACATACGCCTAAATATTTAGTTTGGTACAAGCAACAAACCTATGTATAGTGATTATGAACTTTTACGATTAGTTAAATATTTTGAGCTTACTACGTGATTATCAAAGACAAAAATTAAATATTTCAGAAGAGACAAATATTTTAAAGTTAGCAAGAATATTGAAAGTCTTCTTCTTCTTATCGAATGAGAATAGTGGCCACCTCTGGTGTTAGAGTTTATCAAGCCGCCTGTAAGGCCTCTAACTTGGCTTAACGACTGTTATCAGATGACAACAGCCGGGACTGACGGCTTAACGTGCCCTCCGAAGCCCGGAAGCGCTCAGTTGTAATGCCACTTAACGGTCACCCATCCGACACCTGGCCGGATCGAGCGTTGCTTAACAAACGTGATCGAGTACGATCAGTCTGTGAAGTTCCGCCATGAGCAATTCTTGAAAGTAAAGGCATTAGGTATAATGTTTTATCGTCACTAATATAGCTTATGGCGACACAATTAAATATATTAATAAAACGCGTTCAACCGATTGAAATTGCTCACGAACGGAGTATGAACCAAATGCCTAAAACATGTAACAGACGATAACAGCGAAAAACAATGTCACGACACTACATATGAAAATTCACCTTGGGGTTATAACCTTTCGGGCCATTTTGCTATGTACAAGTTTTTCAGATAAGGCGTTTTTCCACTAATACGTGAGGTTGTAAAGGGGTCATTTGATAAGAGCGCTGCTTTGAGCGGAGGTCACGTGGAAATCGGAAAACTCTCACTAGTTTTACATTTTGATTATTTACTAACTTTTGTTATTTTATTTTTCTCGAAATAAAAAACTTAATGTTAAATTTCAGATATTGCTTTTGGTTGTTTTATTTTAGGAGATAACATCATACAAACTTATTTTTTTTTAAACGTAGCTCACATGATCTAATCATTGATTACGTTCCGGACCCACGGCACAACTACTATGCTCAACTGGTTGTCCGTGGACACTTTTGATTCCCTTCTACACAACTGAGGTACCAACGACTCAACCCGGCCTCACGGCACAACTACCATGCTCAACTGGTTGAGTCGTAGGGAATTCAGAAACCACTCTGATTCCTCATACCACAACTACCTCTATTCTCTCAAGCACTGATAGTAAACCTTTTTGTTCAAGTGTTGCATTTTACTATCGAACATTGTGGCAATGTCATGTAGTGAACATACGAATATTTGGTATCGTTTCTCTCTCCATTTTTAGGGTTCCGTACCCAAAGGGTAAAAACGGGACCCTATTACTAAGACTCCGCTGTCCGTCTGTCTGTCTGTCACCAGGCTGAATCTCAAGAACCGTGATAGCTAGAAAGTTGAAATTTTGACAGATGATGTATTTCTGTTGCCGCTATAACAACAAATACTAAAAACGGAATAAAATTATTATTTAAGGGGGGCTCCCATACAACAAACGTGATTTTTTGCCGTTTATTGCTCAATATTAATAACGACAGCAGGTAGACAGTTGAAATTTTCACAGATGATGTACTTTGTTGCCGCTATAACAACTTATACTATAAACAGAATAAAATTAATATTTAAGGGGGGCTCCCATACAACAAACGTAATTTTTTTTTGCCGTTTTTTGGTACGGAACCCTTCGTGCGCGAGTCCAACTTGCACTTGGCCGGTTTTTTTTAAGAGACGTTAAATTACGTTCGTTTGAAACAGGTTGAAATCATTACAACCAATTGACATTACCATAAAGTTAACACGTTATCTGCGACAATACAAATTGGTAGAATTAGTTCCAGAAAGGTCGTCGGGACAGTGGCCTTTACGACAAAGCCAATTATCACCATGGATTGTTTGACAAAAGAATAATGTATGTGTGACGTAACGCAAGGTGTTCACAAGCAAACGATTTGAATGGAAGTGTCATTAGGGTTGATACCTTTTGGAGCAAATAACAATATTGTTTCGTAGATAAAAGTCCCTCAACGTGTCATTGATCTCTTTGCGTAGGTAAATCTATACCAATAAAACATGTTCGGCCTTATTAATAAACGATAAGTAAGCTTAGGGTGGGTACCCACTTAGGTTCGCGAACCTCCGCGCTCCGCGAACCTAGAACAGTGATCCATGGCAAAAACAAATATTTTTACTTTGGCTACAGTGTGTGCCTGTGCGAACCAGCTTCGCATACGAGTTCCCTCACGTACACACCTCGCCGCCCTGTTCCAGCAGAGGATAAACGATATTTTCGGTGCAGGTTCGCGGAGCGCGGAGGTTCGCGAACATAAGTGGGTACCCACCCTTACACTGGTTTAACCAAAAATTTGGCTTAGCAATCTGGTTTGTTTTTTTGGTGTATGTTCTGGTCTGGTTTTGTTGGTGGTAGGGCTTATTTGAAGTCCGCCTCGCTAGCTACCACCATCTTACCTAAGTCTGATGCCATAAAAACAATTTAAAAATTGTTGTGTTCCGGTAGTTAGAGGTAAGACAGAGTTCCTCAGTGATGAGAATTCCGGGTGTAGTGCGCTTCCACCTTCGGCCTTATCGTCACTTAACATCAGGTGAGGTGAATGCCAAGCACAAATTGTGTTGTGCATAAAAAAATCTTCGTTTATTAATAAGGGGGTTAGTGTTTGTTTTACAAATGTCGCGCATCCCTTAATGATTTAATAAAAAATTGAATCATTGTATAAAATTATCTGTCAAATAATTTATTTAAAACTTATCAGGAACTAGGGAAACTGACAATCTTCCAAGGTGAAAAGTGCTCTTTATTCACCTTGAAAGGTTAAGGGCAACGCAACAACTAACATCTACTGAAAATACAAATGACGCTACCAATATTATCTACATACAAATCATCATTTTATCATTGATTATGAAGTGAAGATATACTTAGTAAAATTAGTTATGTTTAAGTAGAGGTTACGTTCTTGACTTGTGGGTAGAAGATTACTTGATTGACGTCATCCCTCTGTCTTGAAATAATTAATTTACCGTTTTATACTAATACTCATATAAAAAATAGCAATATTGTTTCAAATGCAATTGTGTTTTGTTTTTACCTGTGTTTTATTAATTATATTGAGTTATCCATAAGCTAATAATAAATTATACAAATGGAATCTTCTTGGAGGACAGAAGCAATGTCAAAATATAAGATCAGTAGTTATTAGATGCAAACACTTTTTTCATTGACTGCATTGAAACGTTTATCAAGGTGTAACATTGAAAATAGCAGAGTTTATAGCTTACCTAGTAACTGATTTCATTCGTAAATACCAACACAGGTTTTGTTGTAACAATAATTACAAAATGTGGATAGATTAGGTATTATACTTGTGACAAATGGTACGACGATACTTAGATCAAACAGAGTTTAATCAATTCCATGTTGCCTTCCGCATAAACCTATGACCTTAAAATGACTGACTAATAACATGCTATAATGGGGAATGTCTGAAAAAATCAAATTGGCTGGATATTGTATTATTGGTAGGAATAAGCTCCTTTATTAATATAAAAAAAGAGTTATTTTCTAATTTTACAAATTTTTGCTTCTGTAAGGGTGGGTACCCACTTAGGTTCGCGAACCTCCGCGCTCCGCGAACCTCGAACAGTGATCCATAGCAAAAACAAATATTTTTACTTTGGCTACAGTGTGTACCTGTGCGAACCAAGTTCGTGTTCGCTCACGTACATACCTGGGCGCCCTGTTCCAGCAGAGGATAAACGATTTTTTCGGTGCATGTTTGCGGAGCGCGGAGGTTCGCGAACCTAAGTGAGTACCCACCCTAAGAAAAAATCGTTAGTTACCTAGCGTAACTTGTCATACATTATCGCTGTTGCAAGTGTGACTAAAAGGCTTACTACACCCGGACTTAAAGATGTATTTACGTACAACAAAAACCTTACCTCGAATTATTTCCTTATGTAAAACGAAAGTAAAAACTTTTTATTTCTAAAAAGTAACAAAAAAGACATCATGACAACCACAAATCAAAGCAAAGTCAAATGAAGTCTGGTTTACGTTAGGTCATCAAAATTAATAACTTGAGTCACACACCGTTCAAAAACCCACTTATGCGGTGTCTACAAAAAGTAAAGTCGTCTTGGCTGCAAGAAAGGTCATTCATGTCACCCGGGTCACTGCATATCGTCACTAAACATAGTATAGTTAAAAAAATATACATAACGATAGAATAAAGAGCCAACTTGCGTTTCATGAGGCAATAAAGCAGTAACTATCATCAAGTTATGAAAGTAGGAAACCTTCTATTAATTTTAATAAACATATTTTTTTGTATGATGATCAAACGGATGAAATGACTGACCAGTCCCCCGTGACCCCGACTGACCAATCCCCCGTGACCACGGCTGCTGCAAAGGTGCCGAAACGTCGGGAAAACCAAAAATCAAACCAAATACCAACTAATTACCAAAGTATTTTTAATAAAACCGCGCTAGTATCCGTTAAAAATTGTTTTATTTCATGTCTAGTGAGCGCGTAAGCTTGAGAAGTGAAGGATGAAATGACACTTTCTGAAATGCATCAAGCAAATATCATTCTTACTAATTTTATTGCCATTTAAATTACACTAGCTAATCCAATTGAATACCAACAATATATATTATATTTTTCAAAATAACTACTTTGTAACATACCTCTGTTCTGTGGTCTAGTGGTTTGCCCACACTTAGGTATAAGACGCAGGGGTAGCTTTGGTTGGTAGTAGGGAATATTTTTTTTTTTATACACAACGGTATAGTGCTTGGCCTTCATCTCACCTGATGTTAAATGACGATAAGGCCGAAGGTGGAAGCGCACTACACCCGGAATACTGGCTATCTTACCTCTAACTGCCGGAACACAACAATTTTTAAATTGTTATAATGGCGTCAGACTTAGGTAAGATGGTGGTAGCTAGCCAGGCGGACTTGAAATAAGGCCTACCACCAACCAGAGTACAAATTGTACCCCCCCCCCCCTGGGAATTGAACCCGGAACCTCTGCGTCTTACACGGGTGGGCGAACCACTAGACCACAGAGGCGGTTAAAATTATTTCAAGTTCGCCTGGCAACCACCATCTTACATAAGTCTAACGCCATAACATCAATTTTTAAATTGTTGTGTTTCGGCAGTTAGAGGTAAGATAGCAGTGCCTCAGTGGTGAGGATTCCGGATGTAGTGCGCTTACACTTTAAGCCATATCGTCACTTAACATCAGGTGAGGTGAATCCCAAGCTCTATCCTGTTGTGGACAAAAAAAATACTTACCTGCCTGTAATTTTTAGGAACTAATGGCGGTTTTTCGCAAACAGCTAACAGCTAACAAAAGTCTCATTTGAAACAAGAATATTGTTACAAATTCTCTTTTTGTAATTTTTCATGCTAGAGGTGTAATGGTGTATCGCAATCCAGGTTGCGCGGGCGCAGGGTCACGGGCCAAGGTCGGCATACAAAGGTGCAGCCATTTGTCACTTCGTGAAACTGTACCACCATCAAATTAGCAGAAGGTCCGCGTTAATGCCGTTTTAAGCACATATTCCAGTGCGTAAAGAAAGTTCCTTGAAATTCACAATAATACCTATTTGAATTATTTATGCTATCACTAGTTATGAAATAAAATTTCAACAAAATTTAGAATAACTTTAACAAAAAACATCAAAACTATCAAATAATGAGTAGTGGGGTATCCTTTCATCGGAAATTAAAAAAGGTTCCAATTAATGGGTATGTGTTTCAATGCCGAAGTAGAAAAGACCGAATTTTACAATACCTATGGACGAAATCCCGAAAATTAAAAGGCCGAATGGTTGTTTGGCCGTACGTTTAAAGTCACGAAAGGACATTTTACCTAAAATACTAAATCCCGAAGCTTAAAATACCGAAGGTTAATATACCTAAGTTCTATACCCCGAACTACTTAATACCGAATTGGCTGTGGAGGTGTCTTTGGGCTTCGCCTGAAATGCTTTATAGTAAACTTAGCTGCCGAAAATTAGTCTAAACTAGTCTACTGGGACTTAAAAACCGTAGACGGTAGGTTACGACACGAAAAAGGTGCGAGGAGCGTAGCGACGAGCATGTTAGGTTGACATGAACCCAGCGCGCGAGCCGAGCGAGCGAAGCGAGCGTGCCGCGGCAGCGGCCGGCGAAGCGCCAGAAAAAAACCTATTTCAAACTCAATTGGTGGATTTTGTCAAAATAATGACCATTTTACAAGCATTTTTGAGTAAAACAAATTAACCGCAACGCCTACCTTAATAAATGTATCTGTAGGTGAAGTAAATTTCGACATTTTAACCGTCGGGATTTTGACCATTCGGGATTTCGACCTTTCGGGATTTCGAACTTTCGGTCATTTGATAATTGATCTTTCAAGTTTCGGTGTATTGGATATCGATATTTAGAATGTTCGGTATTTTAAAAATAGGTGTTTTATGTGTCGATATTTCGGTCGTATGTATTATGAATTGTCGGCATTGTAATGCATACCCCAATTAATTTACTTGACATATAATTTCGTAGATGTTCTATTTCATTTGTCAATGAAACCAGTAATTAATGCTAACAAGAATCTGTAAAACGGCCATATTTTTTTTTAATTGTGAGTTTGTATGATTTTATATATTCATTCAAATTGAAGCACAGTGTAACAATGCATTTGAGGGTCATCTTCAAAACTGAGGGCCTATTACAATAAAGAATCACGATAATCAGACACAATTTGTCGTTCAATTAGCTTGATATTGAACCTTATTCGTGAATCAATAGTGCCACGGAGTAAGAACGAACATCGTACGCTTATCGCGATGCGTGAGCGTCTCAGTGAGGACGCTCCTTAACAATGGTTTATGTTCTAGTCTAGAGCATTATTTGCATTTTTTATTTTGAAAAAATGAAACATCATGTTGACTTATCATTATCACAGTAGTCCTTCTGTTTCTCCTTAGTAGTATATCAGCAATTACTTGAGCACACCTGATGGCGCGTGATTATAATAATACGAAGTTGTGATGTCAGGTCAGAGTGATCACATCAATATCACAAGGCTGACGTGCCCGGTGTGCGAATTGGGGAAATTAACTCTTAATTATCAGACACTGGGATTCGATTGGAGAAACACGTAAAATTTGTCGGGTGTTATTTTTTATTCTGATATAGTGCTAAGAAAATGTATTTTGAAGATCAAATCAATAATACACTGCCTACCGAAACAAAGTTTAGATAACTTTTTACGCGAAAATGATTTTTAGGGCAATTAATAATTATAAGTAGAGCTAAAATGAGGCTTTTAGTGAAATTGCATCAACTTCAACTCTTTTATGGTTTAGTGACTAAACTTTAGTCAGTGTTTCCAGCTGTCTTTACAAATAAAATTTTGTGCATATTGCAATTTTTACGTCAGAATACGTTTCACATTTTTAAATGTTAATGCTTAATTCCCATTAAGTTTTATAACACCTTTGCAAATCAAATTTAAATTCAAATTTACTTGCATAAAAACTTACAAAAAAACTGGTCCTATTACCGAACTCTCTCCTTGGTGATAATCATCTCACATTTAAAATGTGTAGGTATCTTAATTTTAAATGGATCTAAAGATTTTTACTAAGGATATTATAAGAAAATTATAGCGATTAACTTAGTTGAGGTTCGTGGTAATTAAATCTCAGCAATGGATTCCTTCTTTAGGCTTTTAATACTTAAAAAAATCCATAAACACAATTATAGCTAATTCACAAACAGCTAACAATGGTATATTTTTAATAAAATTTATGTTGCCAATCCAGAAAAACGTTACCTACATAATAATATGTAATAGCTTTTTTACAGACAATGACATAATATACACAGACTTTATTTATATTATGAGTCGAAATGATTTCTTTGCAATAATATACGATTATATAATAAACTCGTATACTTGTAGATTTAAATTACATGAGGTTCTTTGCGGTTGTCTATAACATTCCTGCGTGCGGAAAATTGTCCGTTGGTTGTTTGTTTTACATTTGGATTTTTGTGGTTAGTATCTAGTTGCTATGTGTATTGGATATATTGATATTTCTTTAAGTAAAATAAACAGTTATAAAATTAAATTATATAACAATAAAATTGAAATATCAGGAAACTTTAGATCACTGAAGTTTTCAAAAAACTAATTTTTACCTAGGTATTATAGCTTATAGCATATAAAAATAGCCTGTTTTTTTTACCATTAATGTGATAATTATGTGTGCCTGTATTATGAGTTTGCACAATTTATTCTTTCTTTCTTATCGAATGAGGATTAGTGGCCACCTCTGGTGTTAGAGTTTATCAAGCCGCCTGTAAGGTCTCTAACTTGGCTTGACGACTGTTATCAGATGACAACAGCCGGGACCGACGGTTTAACGTGCCTAGCACGGAAGCGCTCAGTTGTAATACCACTGTAACGGTCACCCATCCGACACCTGACCGGACCGAGCGTTGCTTAACAAACGTGATCGAGTACGATCAGTCTGTCAAGTTCCGCCACGTATAAGCACGCATACTTGACTCGATATCGACTGTAGTAATCAATTTTGTATGGATTTTAGCACAGTGCCTCTGGCGGTAACTACACTAAACTAAAAGTTGTCATGGAAATGTCATCTAGTGTAGCTATCGAAAATAGTAAGCATAAACTCATAATACGCCTACAGAATGTGATATCAACAATGTTAAATTGTCTTGGACGAATCCAAGTAAATTGTACTTTGAAAATTAAGCTGCAGTTTAAAAGCGAAACACGATACTAAAAAGGTTTGAAGTAAGTAACTAAAAGTATGTAAATGATTGCTCATTTTTAGACGTCCGCGTTATTTAAAGTACTGGTAATGTCCGCTAAGGTCACGTATATTCAAGACGTGTTTGTCACGCCGGTCACGTGCGTCCACCTGCCAAGGAATGTGTTTTCACTCAACTTTTGTCTATGTTTAGCGAAGTCAGTTACTTGGTGAACTGTGAGAAGGTTCGTGGGGCATCTTGAACTTAACACTTCTTCTTCACCCACAGGTTAAAAAGTTAGTTGGTATCAGTGGCCGAAGAGTCCATATATACAAGCCGATTCCCATCGGCTTACCCTTTACCTTGTTTTTCTTCAATATTCTTTCATGGTTTAATTACCATACAATGTTAATCAAGTAATATTCTATGGTATTTGAGAAAAGAACCCTAATGATTGGGCCTCTAAAATGTACGAGTAAAACAACATGTGAGTCGATTTGGTTGCAAGCGAGTGTATTTATTTTAGAAGCTATAATTCTTTTACATGTACAATATACTCGTAGTTACCAGTTTCTTTTTCAGTTCAACTTCAGACAAAGAGCATCCATTAACCAAATCTCTGTCTCCATCGTTATCAATCTAGATTGGCCGTCAATTAGCCCATTGTCGCCGGGCTCGTAAATATGCCGCTGCCAATCCGGCGCCGGGCCGGTTTCGCAACCGGAACGACGGCGGACCGACCCGTGGGCCTTTGAACTGAACCACTGGTGTATTTTTTTACTATTGATAAATAATATTTAGAAGTAGCTTATAGTCAGAAAAGAGTTCCTAATAGAAATAAGTTTTGGTCCAAAGCAGGAAGATCCAATTATATAGTGGTGGCCGGATAATTAGAAACACCAGTCGATTTTCATACGTAAACGAGGTAACTTTCAAGCCTTGGTTTTCCGCCAGGGATTGATGTAGCTGTAATCTGATGATGGCCATCCAGGGAGCGAACGGAGGAGATCCAGATCACCATACACACCCAACTGTTCTGATAAGTATTCTAAGAGCTGCAAGGATCAGAGTTCTCATTTTCAGTATTTCCATACATTTTAATGCTATTTTTTCGGTTTTTTTTAAATATCCAAATAGCTCTTAGAATGCTGATCAGATCAGTTGGGTGTGTAAAATAATCTGGATCTCCTCCATTTAATCCCTGGATGACCATCATCAGATCACAGCTAGATCAATCCCTGGCGGAGATCAAGGCTTCAAAGTTACCTTATTTGTTTGAATCGACTGATGTTTCTAATTATCCGTCCACCACTATATATTTCAAAAACAAATTACAAAGTTTACGGTTGAATACTCAAGGGCTTCTTAGCTAAAATATTAAGTTAAGGTCTCCTTAACTTTAAGGAAGCTGTCAGTTTCATAGAGTTTCTGTCAAATCTGACAACTTTTTTTAATCTAAGGTGGCCTTAACTTTAAAATTCGTGTGAGGATTTGGCCGTTTAGTATGCTTTTACTGCCACTTATTTGTTACATTGTTTATCCGCTGTAACTGGCAGCAAATATTGGTCATATTTAACGTTTTTTAGGACCAATTAATTATTAATATTTTCGTCATGTTTGACGTTTTTTAGACCAATTAATTATCATATTTTCCGAGTTTAACGTATACCATACCACTCAAAAATATACTCGTTTGCTGATCTAATGCTTATTTGCCAGATTTTCATTACGTATTCTGAGTTGGCAGCCTTACCGACCGTGCCAAAATAAGGTCATAATAATACACCAGGAAAGAGCTATGCCATTGATTTAAAAAGTGAATGTAAATCGTTCTGGTTCACGTAAACGAACTGGTTTATGGATTATTTATATTGTTTATGCAAGTAAATCGCAATTAATATGTCCCTTTCACTTAGATGGGATTAATATTAAAAGTTATGATTAATAAGTTTCAGTGCTTACCGCAAACCTTGGTAATATCTACAGTGCTTATTGTTTATGCACAAGATTTAACTTTTTTTCGTATTAATCCAAATGATGAACTTTTTCAAACGCCTTTCTACCACAATTTACGGAAACTAAAACTAATAATAAAAAAAGTTTTTACTAAAAATAACACGCGGTCGATTTCAAAAAATGTCCATACTTCTATAAAACTGCAGTAAGAAATAATATGGTAACGTTACTGGGCAACCACAAATATCTCGGAAACTATGTTCTGGTAGGCTTCGGAACTTCGATCGATATTTTGCACATAGTGATAAAAGATGTATTTTGTACAAAATAAGTGATATAAAATGTGAGTTTGTACAAAATAAAAGGTGATTACGTACAAAATAAGTGCCAAGTTTGTAAGTGGGATGCTAATTGAGGTGCCTTTTTTGCGAACTGTTTTATTTTACGAAGCGTTATCTAGGATTCCTATACTTGATCGAAGCTTCTGAACTATCTCTAAAGTAAAGTGTCCTAAGTGAGGGGCAATGTTTTTACAAACTTAAAAGTTGATAAAAACTGATTTAGATTGGTTGATGCACTGCGCACTGCCTTCTAAGTTGCAGGTTGAATCTAAAACAATGAGGACACCCGGGTAATAGCGGCCATTACTGTCACAATAGAATTGGGCGGTGAGGCAGTCTCCGTGAAATTGCACTTTTAAATACTTTCTATTGCATGCGATCGCATGCGTTCATGGCGACAGTATGCCATAGTGATACGTTCGGAATGGGCAAATGTGCCGTACATTCAGTAATTTTTTATTTTATTTTAGTAGACATCCGACGTAGTCGAGCTGTTAAGTACTAGGCTTGTGTACCATATTAAAATATTAGGTACGCCCTTTGATTTATAATCAAAGGGTACGCCTAGCCTAAGTGAAATAGAAGAGCCACCTGTGGCTCTTTATTATATGTATTTTTATAGTTTCTAAATAAACGTTACCGTTATACTGCCCGGCATTTATATTGGCAAGAAAAAGATGAGACAAAAGATGCGCAGTGACCATAAACTTAGTGTCTTGTCTATGGCTACTGCGCATCTTTTGTCTCAACTTTCTCTTGCCAATTTATATGCCGGCATCTGTACTTCAACCGTATTTTTAACCCCCGACGCAAAAAGAGGGGTGTTATAAGTTTGACATGTGTATGTGTGTGTGTCCGTCTACCTGAGGCAACGTAGCCATGGTAAAGTAGCTCTCAAGCTAATGGACCGATTTAGATGCGGATTTTTTCATGAAAATTGTTATGTCTTATCTTAACTTACAACTTAATTTTCAAAACGTATTGACACGGCTTGAAAATCAAACGTAGGAGAACGCATTACAACAGATTTTGGAAACATAACTATGTTTATATGTGCCAAAAGTTAAATAAAACTTATTAAAATTGAGGTATGCTTCAACATTCACGCAAACGAAATCGCGGCAACAACTAATCGTCAACAAAAAAATCGCTATTCTGTGGTCTACAAAGTATGTGAACGACAAAATAAATCGTTCTGCTCTATATTAAATGATCATGATTTCAAGTCGACGGGTAATTATTTTGTTGTTGAACCTTGAGGCACACGCGGCTGTGACGCAAGTCAACTTACATCGACAATTTCATCGATAATTAAATAATTATGTAGGAACTACATAATTACCATCAAAAGGAATAAAGACATTAAAAATTGAATTTGATGTTGTTACTCCACTTTCCGTTAAACGATATTAGTACTTAATTTGTCCACTTCAACTTTTTACATTTGATTTTAATTTTACATTATTTACTTAATGTCATTATATTGAACCTATAATTGAATTAAGAGCAATTTCAAAAAAACTTCCTAACTACTTTATGAATAAAAGAATGATGAAATTTTACTTAATAATAGGAAGTCGTCTTTCCTCTTTCCGTAGAATGATTAAACAAAGTTCAAGGATTTTCTATTACTTCTTTTATTTATTTATTACTTACTTTAATTTATTTATCACTAATATGACAAATTAAATTTAATGAAGGTAGTAAATACAATTATAAATACATAATTGTCTGCGCCTACACTTCCAACTCAAATCCCAAAAGGCAAACTGCTACACTTATCGCCATTATTAATAACCAACGCTCAACCGTGGATATGGCCAACCTCTGCCATGCGACTAGGGTTGTCACACCACCTGGATTATTTTTTAATGTAATATCTAAGACAAAATACAATTCTTGCCATATGGTCACTTTGTACAGATTATAATGGAAAGTGTAAACACAGTTATATTTAACTAAATTTATTTTAGTTTATAAAGAAAAGTTAACTATAATTTAGTGAGAAAAACAGCCTGAACTATAATGATTAATGAGCTCTCAAAAAACATTAACTATTCATTATATGGCCGTTTATGTTTAAATTTACATAACAACATGAAGGGGTTAAAGTATGAAGTTGCCGATTTTTCTCATACATAGAGGTGTTTATTTTCTGCAATATTTAAGATGCTTCGGTTATTCGTTATTTTTTCGAATTATGATCATAACGGCCTACTATAAGCATTAAATACCTATATATTTTTTTCCTGAATGATAAAAAAAGTATCTTTAAAGTTACTCCTTTTTCCGTTAGCAGAAATTTTAATGACCACTTAATTCGTTGTAACTTAGCCGATACTATTTTTTCAGCTGACTGTTTAAACATTTGTGCATTAAAGGTCTAAAACATTAGCGTTGATGGTTGGTAAATAAATTAAGATAATGTTAGTATGAAAATACAATTTCTTTGAAATTCTCCATAGAAAACGGCAATTAAACCCCTTATATTAAAATTATTAAACAAATTTTCCTTTACAAAAAAATACTTTGCTTATGATGTTTCTAGTACTGCGTAATTTTATGCTGCTGTCAACTTTATATTTTTTTAAATATACTATTTCCCGATGTGCCAACCCTACTAGCAGCCGCGAGGCGTGTTTGTCATCCATTTTTGGATGCATAAGACCTTCGATCAACTGGAGCAGTTCCGCCAATCACCTCAGCTACTTTCACTGTGATTTTCGTGACCTCTCATGTGAGTGGTGATCTCGCAAATATCTGGTTTTCGTGGACAAAACAATAATTCGATACCCAATGACCTGATTGTTTCAAGGGACCGTTTAATGAGCGTTTTGTGGATCGATCTGTCTTCAAGATAAATTTTGAACAATATCACATAAATTACTCCAAGAATAGGTAAGTACTTTATTTTCAAACAGTGTTTACTGCTTAAGAGCATCAATACTCTTAAAGAAAATGCAATAAAACACCTAAAATCAAAATGTTTCGGGTATTTTAAAAATAATAAAAATAAAGCGAAGTATTGAAAAGTTCTTCGATAAAATTGGTGAAGCATAAAAAGAGAACAAAAAAAATATCTAAAGTGTTATATTAAGATTCAATCAATCAGTGAGTGATAGGACAATAAATTGAGAAAATTTTAAATTCTTCAAATTAACATGTTTCTCATTCCGCTACTTACTTAAGAGTATACAGGGTCACTGGAAATATGACGTATTCCTGCTAAGGGGTTATAGATGAGGTCAAAACAAATATTTTTTGTCATATAACTTTTTCTCAAAAAAATAATAGTTATTGAGATAATTGAAATTAAGTATTTTTTTACCAAAAGTACGTTTTTAAACACAAAAATTTAAAATAAAAGATAACTACTCATTCGATTCCGGTTTTTTCATTATTTTGAGATAGAAAATAATCTAAGTGTTGATAATAAATAAAAAAATTACAAAAAAGTACAGATGTTTATAAAAAAACAATCCTTGAATGCGTTTATTTTTTTATCTTTTTTCAGATTTTTTAGAAATAGCATCAAATATCTTTAAAAAAATTCTAGTAACTAAGCGTGCATAATATTTTAAAAACATCACCATCTATTCAGCTTTCATTTGAGGTATAAAACTTAATATAAAACTTAATAATAATTTAAATAAAAAATGAGAAATTAAGACTTAACTAAATAGCAGTCCCATTTTATGTAGCAAAAATTTCCTACTTGAAGCGCTTCGAAGGTTGCCGTATTATCCTACTTATATCATAAATGTGAAAGTTTGCTTGTTTGGATGATTGTTAATCAATCACGCAAAACGACTGAACGGATTTGGATGAAATTTGGCACACAGACAGTTTATAAACGGGATTTAAACATAGGAGGATACTATTATCTTGGTTAAAGGTTCCCTGGGGATTTTCTCGAATGTAATTGCGGACAAAGTCGCGGGCGGAAGCTAGTTTGCCATAAATGATCGTGCTTACTAAAAATACTTTCGTCCGAGTGAGTTTGAAACAGAATTATTTTCTGCCAATGAGTCAGAATTTTATACAGACAGCATCAAAAATAACCATGCATATCAGCCATTTTTAATGACCCTCTGCTGGGGAACAGGCCTTCCTTTCCTTTTGGGATAAAGCGGACGGGCCATAACCCACCACGTGGGCCCAATGCGGATTGGTCGGTGTTAACTCAATGTACCTTACATTGAGCGCTTGGTTCTGGCTGCATTTACAGTCGTTAACACTGACCAATCCACATTGGGTCCACGTGGTGGGAATGGCCCGTTCGCTTTATCCATCCACAAGCCAAAAGGTAGGCCAGTTCCCCAGCAACAGGGCATTAAAAATAGCTGATATGCATGGTTATTTGTGACACGGTTTGTATAAAATTTTGACTCATCGGCGGAAAATAATCCTGTCTCAAACTCACTGGGACGAAAGTTTTTTTAGTAAGTACGACCATTTATGGCAAACTAGTTTCCGCCCGCGACTGTATTTGCATTTACATTCGAGAAAATCCCTAGGGAACCCTTAACCAAGATAATAGTATCCTCATATGTTTTAATCCGGCTTATAAACTATCTGTGTGCCAAATTTCATCCAAATCCGTTCAGCCGTTTTGCGTGATTGATTAACAATCATACAAACAAGCAAACTTTCACATTTATGGAATAAGTAGGATAATACGGCCACCTCCGAAGCGCTTGAAGTAGGAAATTTTTGCTATATGAAATGGGACTGCTATTTAGTTAAGTCTTAATTTCTCATTTTTTATTTAAGTTATTATTAAGTTTTATACCTCAACTGAAAGCTAAATAGATGGTGATGTTTTTAAAATATTATGCACGCTTAGTTACTAGGATTTTTTTAAAGATATTTGATGCTATTTCTAAAAAATCTGAAAAAAAAATTAAAAGTAAATGCATTTAAGGATTGATTTCTTTATAAACGCTTATATTTTATAAATTTTTTTTTATTCATTATCAACACTCAGATTTTCAGACTCCTAAAATAGTAAAAAGTCCGGAATCGAATGAGTAGTTATCTTTTATTTTAAATTTTTGTGTCTGAAAACGTACTTTTGGTAAAAATGTACCTAATTTCAATTAACTCAAAAACTATAAATTTTTTGAGAAAAAGTTATATGACAAAAAATATTTGTTTTGACCTCATCTATAACCCCTTAGCAGGAATACGTCATATTTCCAGTGACCCTGTATAAAATATATACGTAATTAAAACCCTGTTACAAGCTTACTTTCCACCAACGCCAGCGCAAGGGTCCATTCCATCACGACTTTCCACCAGTAATTGATGCCTTTGTTACAATTTGTCGGGTAAAAAGTTACCCTAAAGCGTAATACAGTCTGGCCGACCAGCCTCCGATCGTGACAACACAGTATAACATTTAACAGTAATGGCGGTTTAATTTTAGTCTGTGGCAGACAAACTGGCAAATATACTTACAGTTTAAAGATAAATAATATTATATCCTGTGGTGACAGGAAAAAATCACTAAGTAAAACGAATATAAACAATGGAGTAATTAGCATTTTAATAGGTTTTAGTTGTCTAATTTTTATTTTTGGAAGCAAAACTATTTATATGTGGTTATTATTATTACTTTATATTCTACATTCTGTAACTTTAAACCAATTTTATAGAAATATCGTATTATTTAGGAATTCTTTATTAAAAAGTAGGTACTTAGTAAGTAGTCCACTAAGTAACGATAGTTCATTTTTACCTGTTGGGTGACAGGAAAAATTCACCAAGTAACTTCACTAAGTAAGTCTAATTGAATTTTATCTGCCGAGTTTAACAAATATTTTGAATTTAGTGAATTTAATTCTTGGCATTCCGTAAAGTAATGCACCTATGGATATGATGACTTTTTCCTGGGAAAATATTGTTGATATTTTAATGCACTCAGTGTAAAAATAACATTTTCCTGTTTTTAGGGTAAAAACGGGACCCTATTACTAAGACTCCGCTGTCCGTCTGTCTGTCTATCTGTCGGTCTATCTGTCTGTCTGTCACCAGGTTGTATCTTATGAACCGTGATAGCTAGACAGTTGAAATTTTCACAGATGATGTATTTCTGTTGCTGCTATAACAACAAATACTAAAAACAGTACAAAATAAATATTTAAGAGGGGCTCCCATACAACAAACATGATTTTTTTTGCCGTTTTTTTGGTACGGAAACCTTCGTGCGCGAGTCCGACTCGGACTTAGCCGGTTTTTTGTAGAGTGAAATTTTTCCTGTCACCCCACGATGTTTTGGAAGTGTTTCTGTTGGCAATTAATTTCCAAGGAAAGGCTGCTTGACGGTAGGAGAGTAAGGACAATTTTAACAACATACTAGAGATACCCCGGGTAACGAGACTTATAATAACAAGTCTCGTTCACAAGAACCTAAAAAAACAAGGGAACTTATACTTTAACATACAAAAAAAAATAACATTTTGATGTCCAAAATTATTAAATTTATCATTTATTAATTCTGGTGGTTAGGTTAGTATGGTGATCATATAAACATAAGCCAAAAAACAAATCTTAATATGCAAAGAGCACAGATCCAAAACAGACCGAGTCATATCATAACATATTCAAGTAATTTTAATATTTAAGTTGATGTACAATTCTGTATGAACTATTTTAACTTGGCCTGTACTCAAACGAAGAAGAAGGAACAGTAAACTATTTCTAACTGTTTTTGTAGTTTACGCTCATAAACCTAACTGTCTTTGAAGTCTAGGCTCTCATAGCAAACTGCAAAGCATATCGATTCCTTTAAAACCTCAACCGTACAAACTATGCCGAAAGCCTCAGGACACCTTTCGAACAACTCCAAGAATTTGTCGTGGGTAATAAAATGAATAAGTGTGACGCACTGATCCGTGACACGCGATCGGGCCGGGTATGTCTCGGTAACTTTTTACACAGTTTCGATTAAATCAGTTCAGAGAGCACACGAAATTCCAATAAATAGAAATCGAATACGGTCAAGTGCGACCGTGAGACAGACGTGCTTAGTTGAATAAAAAATAAATTTAAAAGACCACCTACGTCTTAGAGTGTATCAAATTTGTTCCAGCATACGAACTTTTATCATATTCGCGACAAAAGGTAGTCTATGTTATTAAATATCAGTAGTTATCAATGATTGGTATTATACATCGGAGGAGCTGGGTGGCGCAGTGGTATGGCGCCTGGCCCAGCCATCGCGGAGGTTAAGCAACTTCCGCAAGGGTCGGTCATGGGATGGGTGACCAAAAATTTATTATCTTGAACTCCTCCGTGCTTCGGAAGCCACATTAAACCGTTGGTCCCGGCTGCATTTGCAGTCGTTAACACCCACCAATCCGCATTGGGCCCGCGTGGTGGGTTATGGCCCATCCTCCTTACCCACTCATAAGGAAGGCCTGTGCCCCAGCATTGGGGACATTAAAATGGCTGATGATCAGTATAATACCCTCCGATTTGTTTACCAACGGATCCCAAAACCCGCATAAACAGAATCGTGACTCCGTACACTTGTCGACCTCAACCTGCACCCGCGTCGAATCGCAGGTATTCACAGGACAAAAACCGCTCGCACTTGACGCCTGGTGACGCGACAACTCGTGACCAGCTGGACGTGACCTGCACTACACCTGTGGAGTGCAATAAAAACTAGCCTTTGAAGCGGAATGCGAGGAAATCATTTTATAGAAGAATGTCATGCAAATCGTAGAAGTGATTCATTGGGTTTTGATATGAATTTGTAATGCTTTTTTATTACTGAACTGCTAGTTATCAACGTTTAAATTCCGACGCCGCAAAAAGGGGTTTTATGAATTTGAAGCCTATATCTGTCTGTGTGTCTGTACGTATCATCGTAGTGCCTAAAGCAATAAAGCGATTTCAAAGCGGTTTTCTTAATTAAAAGCTAATAAAGGATGAATTCATTGATATTTAGTTGATTATCAAATTTGATAAAGTTTACTAGATAAAAAATATGTAGTAAAACAACAGACTGTAGCAAAGTTACTTATATAAATTTTGTAAAGACCATAAACCATAATATCATCACGGTTTGCTTGTCAAAACAACACATTGCAAGGACAGCGGTCAGTAAGGACATTCCCACAGAATAAACAACTAACGAACTGAGCCACAACACGATGTTGCATCCTCATTGCGTCGTGACACCAGACACTTGTCGCGACCTTTACCCAACCTGCCGGTGTCACCGCGACTAATCGCTGAAACGTCTTCTCATTACACAAAGGATCGCACTTGTCGAACAGAGAAGACTCGTGACGAACGAACGTGACGCAACGCGCAATGCGTCTAAAAATAGTGAATAGACTGCTGATAGAAATTAGTCTGTGACACGTACTGATAGCAAAAACTTGAAAAAAAAATTAACGAAACGAAAGTGAACGGTAAGTAGTTTTATAAATAATTAGAAATTAGGTTTATTTTCAAATTGTGATAAATAAATTAATTGTGAATTTAATGACTACCGACTATAAACAAACAAATTGCTTTACCTTTATTATTTGCATCTCGGTTTTCTAGTCGTTAAATACAAAATGTGCGTTAGAGATAATCATTTCTTATGTTTAGTGCCTTACAAAAACCATAAACAACTTAAAGTCAATAGACATAAAAGTCACGTTAAACTAGAGCGAACTTTCTATTCGTAAATAAGATTGTTAATTTCTTTTATATTTTCTCGAATATCGTCGACAAGATGCACCAATTTTATAGTTAGAAAAACGGGTCTATCAAAATTCTAAATAAAACTAGAAGTTGGTGAGAAACGCGGCGGTAATGGGAGATCACGAACAATTTTTTGTCGGTCTTTCCGCTTGACAGGTGGAGGTCGCGACCGCAGGCGACTGCGACTGCGACCGGCGACCGCACGATGACGTGACCGGCGTGACTTCGAATGCGACTTGCAGCGTCCTGATTTGAAAATGGAACTGTTCGGTTATGCTAATTTTGTGAATTGATTATTATAGTATAGATTGCTCTGGAATGCATACGTAATACGCTATTTTAAAATACATCATGTATCAAAAACCTTGTCAGATCCTGAAACAGGTGATAATGTTGCTGAGACTGAACAACATACTCCATCAAACGTAGGTCAAAAAACGAAAAATATGTTCATACTCCCAAACAAAATGTATTGGTCAGCAGTCCGACTTACTATGGAAAAGCAAAAAAAAAACGTTTTTTGACCAATGTTCCTTGTAGAAAGTTGTTCAGTTTTAGCAACACTATATCACCTGTTTCAGGATCTGACAGGGTTTTTTGATACGTATTTTCATAACAATGAACCTTACAACAAATATAATAATTACATTTTCTGCACTTATTTTGATTGTTGTATTAACTTATTTCTAAAAATATACTAAGAAAATGTTGAGTGAGAATTTTAATCCAAATCTGAGTTAATTTTAAAATGCTTTCCCGATTAACTAACCAAAACAATTTCCAAGTTCATCACTTCGGGTTATTAACCTTAAATATGACCATCATCAGCCATTTTAAATGTCCCCACTGCTGGAGCACAGGCATCCCTTATAGGTGGATAATGAAGATGGGCTGTTCCCCACCACGCGGGCCCGGAGGAGCTCAAGATAATAAATTTTTGGTCACCCATCCCATGACCGACCCTTGCGAAAGTTGCTTAACCGCCGCAATCTCTGGCCCAGGCGCTAAAGTGGTTTAGCACCACAGAGTATCAAATATACAATAATTATGAAACCTAAAATATAAAATATACAATTAAAAACTATCCTTCCAGGTTTTAAAGTGGTACATAATCCCATTAATAAATCAAACTAGTATGACTAGAAGTGCCATCATCCATAGTCATACATCTCCGAGGCCTCATCTATGTCTAATATAGCAACCTGAAAGATCCCAGTAAGGGCTAATAGAATCATTATACTTTTTATACTTCCCATTACAATCTCCCTCAGATGTAAGCTGGACTTTAAGTAAGACATCACTCATCCTTAATATGAGATTCAACTTAAATGGAAAAGCTATAAGCTTTTCTTTGGATAAGTGAAAGCAGAAATTATTTAACAAACTAAAATCCTGAGATAAGCGACGAAATCTTGCACAGCGCTTTTAACCGTCTCAAACTACACTCGACGTCAAAATTGCACTTCTTCGAAAATAAGTTTAGACTTGGCCACCTGCTATTGCTAGCTAACGTTTTGTGTAAATGTCTATTGAAAGTACATTTAATGAGCTTTCAAATAATAATTGTTTGATTTATTTAGCTTAACAGTTACCATAATTAAACTCTTTTAAGCGTTATTACTTGCGCCACCATAAAAGGGAAATAAAAGGGGTCAATTCAGGAAATGCGCTATCGAGGTAATGGAGAAAACACACTTCAACAGTTCAATTAAAAAAAGGAATGTACCCAAGATGGATATTATCGCCCATGAAGTTGCTCAAATATTGCAAAAAATGAGGCAATGTAATGTTGCTGAATGAAAACTGAATCTCAGTAACTGATTCCGTTCGACGAGTATTCCAACGGTTAGAGACTGTTACTAAAAGTTGGTGAAATCGTGATAGAACCAACACCAACACAGTCAAAAACGTAGATACTTACTATAGAAAAAAAACGCTTATCTTGTATTCCTTTTTTTACAATTTGCACGCGACGATATTAAGCACCTGATACTAAATTCCACATTCCACATTCAGCGCCAAATCATGAAACATAGTATTTTTCATTTCTTTGAAACGAAGAAAACACCGACGAAGCTTGCCCAGTCAGACGTAGGTTTATATGCTCGCTGTAAAGACATGTATCATTCAAAGTATTATAAAATAAAGTTTTAAGTGACAATTCACTTCAACATAGAGTCCACAGGGTACAGTCCAGCTATGTCCGGTAAGGTTATGCGGATGCCCGCCGCGTGCGTGCGCGGCGTACGAATAGCGCTGCGAGGTCGCAGCTCCCGACCCGAGGAATGCCCGCTATGACGCTAATAGGACCGTATAGGACAAAGGCACGGCCGTATTAACTATATTGGCCTGACCACAGTAAGGCAAGGAATAGGAAAAAAAATTTTCCATTAAAAAGATTTTTCCATGGAAAAGACCCATTGGTCTAACGTTCCAAAGTCTTCGATTGGGCAGCATCACTGTCAATATTAGACCTAATTAGAATCTGGTTGCTGGATTGGTGTTGTGATGTGTTGTGTGATGACACAAATAGGACCGTATAGGACAAAAGTACGGACTTATAACAACTCTGCGTAAGCCGTAATGAGGGTGAACTTTAAAAATTCCTATTAAATTATTAAATAGATATATGGATATACAAAACACGCAATACATTAAACAAATACATAATTTTCCTAAAAAAATAAAAAATACTTTAAAATCTTTAAAAACCGTAAAAAAACATGTCAAAGTGTACGGAATTGAGCATTTTTTTAATATTTTATTTTCTCTGTGATTAAAAACATTTTTTTAAATGTTCTCTCTATAGTGCACTCCTTGACAATACAAACAATAAGTGAAAAAATAAATATGAGTCGTATTCTTATTTGTTACAGCTGAAACTTTTCTGAAAAATACCTCTGACAAGCAATTAATTTGAAAATCCACTTGAACAGATTGCGTTCATTTTAAAATATCCAATAATTTATTATGTGTTTTTCTCTATACGGCACTAATTTAAGTATTTTGCTTCCTAAAACTAAAGTTTACATCAATAGTAATGCTTTCATACTTTAGACAACTTCTTTGGAAAAACGCTAATTTCTTTGAAATGCGGATATACAGTGTTAATCACGCGGAATAAAAACATATAGTTTAAACTGGCACCTTTTAGTATACCGCTTTTTACTATGCCAGCGCACACAATAAAAACTTTTAAAAACAATAAATTATTGTTTTTAGTTTTGAAAAATCATTTGGTTTTCTCGCGCGTCAACCAAATTATTTTTATAGCTCGTCCTTCCTTTTCGATTATTTTATTAATTAACGTTTGCAGTATGAACGTTACAATAGGGTACTTACAAGGTAGATTTTGAACATTTGTGTGAACTGTGAACCAACTCAATAATCAAAAATAAAATTGCTAGGATTTTAAAAACACATGACTACATTCTTATTCGCCGTTTCAAACCTTATAATAATTACCCAAGTATACGTAATAAACAAAAAGAAAACAAAGATCCCAAGTATCTGTTTACATTCGCGTAAGCAAGAACGTAACACCGTAGCGGCTGCGGTGGTAACCCGACCCGCCGCGGTTTGAACCCGCGACCGATGGCATGCTATACCTACCTACACCCTACCTACGGGTAAATGTCAATGACTGTCGATGAAAAACGTCTGACATGTCAGGATTGATAATTATATTAAAAATATACTAGCTTTCGCCCGCGACTTCATCCGCGTGGACATTCGGAAAATCCCTAGGAAAACTTTGACCAGGATAAAAAGTATCCTATATTTTAATCCAGACTTTAAACTATTTGTGTGTCAAATTTCATCCAAATCTGATCAACCGTTTTTGCGTGATTAAGGAACAAACAACCAAACCCACAAACTTTCACATTTATATTATAAGTAGAATAATTTTACCGCCTCTGTGATCTTGTGGTTCGCCCACCCATGTAAGATTCATGTTTGATTCCCAGGAGGGGGTACATTTGTACTAGGTTTGGTTGGTGGTAGGGCTTATATCACAAGTCCGCCTAGCTACCACCATCTTACCTAAGTCTGACGCCATAAAAACAATTTTAAAATGGTTGTGTTCCGGCAGTTGGAGGTAAGATAGCCAGTTCCTCAGTGATGAGGATTCCGGGTGTAGTGCGCTTCCACCTTCGGCCTTATCGGCACTTAACATCAGGTGAGATGAAGACCAAGCACTATCCCTTGTGCATTAAAAAAATATATATCAATGTGTGCTTCACACGAATATTTGATTAGTATCGTAATAGGCATGTTGACTATTTTTTTATTTTATGTTACATAAATTACCCTTAAAAAAAAGAAACATTTGTATAAGAATTATTACGCTAGCATGAAAACTGCCCGAGATATCACAGTTTGAAATGCACAAAATTGGACTCACCCGAAAACGCTCCATACTAACGGCTACCAAGTTATGACGTCACGCCTTCCTACGTTGTATGCAACACGTAGGAAATTTGTTCGGCAGCTATATTAAATATTGTATTTATCAAAATGGTTTCTTTGACAAATTTGCTATAAATTTTACGGACTAATTAAATGTATTATTTATTTTAACAAATTTTATACTTTTTAAATGGACTTGTCCACCCAACTTTGAAGGGTCATAAAACAAATAATACGCAATATAAAAAACCAAGAGGCATACAAGCTACTCCAAAAGTTTGATATGTTTACGATTTTTATTAGTATTTCGTTATTTTATTCATAAGTCAACATCCCTATTAAATTGTAGTAAGTCATGAAGAGAAATTAAAAAGAGATATGTATAGTTTAATAGCCTGTAGACTATATTGAAGAAATCTCTAAAATAAATTCAAATGGAGAGAAACAACCCGTGGTTGCCAGAATTTATTCACGAGGCTTGTAAAAGATTTTCCGCCTGTAAGACCTTTGGGATGGCTCCACAAAATAACGGCTCCATGCTTGAGTCCATTCAGCGGAGTGCCGGGTGGCTAATTGTCTAATTTCAAAATCTATTGCAATCGTTTTCATTTGACAGATGGATGTGACACATTGCTGCATATCTTTGGTACATTTTTATTTGTGCCAAAAAGAAGTAGCAATGTTCTGTCACTTGAAAGTGATTGCGATAGATTTTGAAGTTAGACAATTAGTGAGCAGAAAACTCATCGAAATCAATAATCTTTTGTGTAATAAGCTCAAAAGCCTCGAGCATAGCTGCAAGGTTGCATTTCAAATTGTATCATTCGAATTAGTTTTTTTTTGTAATATACTTTGTGTTGTTTTTTACTTTCTTCAATTTATTTATTCGAAATGATAAAACTTCGAAATAGAACATCAAAATTATGAAGAATTTGGTAGAATAATATATTTTACTCAAAAATGCTTGTAATATGGTCATTATTTTGACAACCTTCTTTGAGCAAAGTTGGGGTTGCCGCGCTCCTCCGATGGTGACGCGGCAAAGTTGTATGAGATTTCATTATTGTCTTGTTTTAGCCACCAGCAATTTCCTTTGAGAATCCATTATTGTCGAGTTTTGTTTCAAATATAGAACGCCACACCTATCGCTCTCTCGGTCACACTCGTGCGCATCGTAAGCGCGGTGAGCCGCATTTTCAATCCCATTCTTTATCTGCGCGGGTGTTGTACATTGAGGGGAGAAATCCCTATTACACAGGTGATATTTGTATTTTTATGTAAAATTTGTATGGAAAAATATAAAAAACTCGCACTTGACCGTTTTTTGACCTTTCATTAAATGCCTTTTGACCACTTCCGGGGCACCTTAGGGGGTCGAAATTAACTTATTTTTTGGCTCCGACGCACCGTTTCTGAGATATTTGCATTTTTGTATTTTTTTCCAAATTAGGTTATACGTACCCACTATAGTAGTAGGTAGGTAGTACTCGCATTTTTGAGTAAAGCACTATACAAGCCTTGGTCCACAATGACTGCACTGCTGGCCACGTTATGATGGCCTCGAGCTAAGCTAAACTACGCTCTCGGCCTTCAAGCTTGGTCATCATTGCAGCCCTTGCTGTCCGCGCTATAAAGGCCTCGACCTCCGGTCTCGGCCTTTATTTCAGCTTGGCCATCAAGGGCTGCAATGCTGACCGCGCTGTGACGGCCTGGACCTGCGCTAAGCTCCGCTCTCGGCCATCATAATCGCTGCCAGCAACGCAGTCATTATATACCGCGGCAGTAATGTACTATTTTTCAGTTTCTTTTTTTTACTTTGGTGCTCATAATAAATAATATGCCGTTGTCGTAGCAGAAATACAGCATTTTTGAGATTTTTTTTACTTAAACCTATAAACTTATAATACTACTAAAACTTTTCATTTCGGCTAACTACTTTTTTTTAAATAAATTGTGTTATAAATAGTAATATGTACTTTTTGTAATCACATGTACTGTAAACAAGTGTGCTGAATAAATTTTTTCACTTTCACTCTCTATATATGATTGCACAATCATTCTAAAATGATGAACTTATATAGGTACCCCGAATGCCTACGTATGTATTAAATATATTTTAATATCCAATGGTTACAACCTATGGCTTATAACCTTATTGGTTATTACCATGCCCGACAGTCACGCGCTCCCCCGGAAGTCAAGGACCACAAACAATGTGTCGGATGTGGGAGGCGACGATGGTTTTGTAATGCTTAATTGTAATTGTAAAGATGGTCAAAGATGAGCCAAGAGTTGGTGAGGGAAATACATTACTGCGCTACGGGAACAGCGATTTTACATGACACTCTAAAAGCCAGAAGAAAATTAAAGTTATTTTTTTTTTGTACACAACGGTATAGTGCTTGGCCTTCATCTGAACTGATGTAAAATGACGATAAGGCCGAAGGTGGAAGCGCACTACACCCGGAATACTGGCTATCTTACCTCTAACTGCCGGAACACAACAATTTTTTAAATTGTTATTATGGCGTCAGACTTAGGTAAGATGGTGGTAGCTAGCCAGGCGGACTTGAAATAAGCCCTACCACCAACCAAACCGAGTACAAATTGTACCCCCCTGGGATTCGAAACCGGGACCTCTGCGTCTTACACGGGTGGGCGAACCACTAAACCACAGAGGCGGTCAGTTCGCTCGGAAAACAAAGAATTGGCACATATTCGATAAAAATTGCTAATATTCAGAAGTAACATTATGTTTGTTTGTAATGGATAAACTCAAAACTACTGGTTTGATTTAAAAAAAATATTTCACCTATAGGAAGCTACATTACCAGTGAGTATTCATAGGCAGCTCAGAGATCCCTACGATAATTCCAATAATGAAACCCACTGTACCAAAAATTTTTCTTTAAAAGTAGTTATAAGGCGTGCGCTGTGAAAACTTTTGATGATACATTAAAATAGAATAAATGTTTATAGTTCTCGTCATCACCCAGGAAAAGGTTCGCGAGGATGTGTCTAACTGTCATAATAGTTTAGTCATAATAATCTAATTTCTTTAAATTGGTCAATCAAAACTGGACTTGAAAGATGATGGCACTTGTATCATGATAATTTCATGATCAATATTTACATATAAATTCCTCTTTAATTTCGTTTAAAAGTTACGTCGGGTATGAAATGCTAAGTATGAAAAATGCACGGTGTGAGCGAGCAAACAACTCTATGAATCCAATTTGCTAAGTCTAGGATGCTGGCTGTTGGAATATAGATATTTGTAGTAGGTCTTTACCTATAAAATTGTCGATATTTTGTCACATACAGAGAAAATAATAACTTCTATAATTTAAAATTTTAACAAAATCGTTAATATTACATCGAATTATGATCATGATAGTTAACTATCAGTAAAAATAAAGTCCATATTTTAGCTTTCGTGACATTAAAAAAAAGATCTTGAAGGTGACTCTTTTTTTGTGAGCAAAAAAAGGGTGACCGAAGGGGTTGTAACTTAACCAAAACAAATTTTTTCGCTTATCTTAAATGGAAATAAGTTAGCATAGTGTTCAAACATTAGTACATAAAAGTTTTTTTACATGAGTGTTCATGGTTGTTAAATGAACAAAGAAAATGCTATAATGAAAAATGCAACTTCTTGAAAAATCTCCATACAAATCGGCAATTTCATAGGTAAAGACCTATTATAAACCTTAATTAATGTACTAAAGGTGTTTTTAAAGGCAGGTACAAAAAACATTTCAGAGATTTAATCATTATGTACACAATCTATAACTTACACTGAAGCGAAGCGAGGGCGGGTCGCTAGTTCAATAATATGATTCAATTGTTTCTTGTTGTAACTTGTAAACGCTGATTAATTTAACTTACATTGTAAGCTTATAGTGGGGAGGTGATGAAAATCCAAAAGTAGAAACTATTTTACAATTGGGAAGCAAAAAATTACAAGCGTAACTCCGCACTTTTCCATGCCATATCTAAAACATATGGGATTTGTTTAAAATTTTCTAATGAAAATGACAATTATTTATCTAGGTCCTATTTTTGCTTTACTACTTAATCATTTTCATTGACAGTCAGAAAAGATTTCAGAAATAGGGGTCCTGACACGAAGTATACTTAATGATTAAACGAACTTACCAAGTGAAGTTGAAGGAACGGTAACTAATATGCGTTACTACATTGTGAATTGAATAATAATATTACAATTTCAGGATACTTATCTTGAGGACGAGGTGCTAGTATAATTAAACGCAGACAAGACTATAGTTCAATATATCGTTTAATAATTACGACAGTTCACGCGGACGCGTCACGTTGTACTTATGTGGTGATTATTGTAACTACCCATAGTAATGGATATGTAAGACGAAAATGACCGTTTAGTTTAGCCGATATATCGACGAGGAAGAGCGACGGAGGAAAATCTGATTTTCCATTGTCCAAGAATTTTTGCTCACAGGGAAAATTATTAGTATTACGGTTTTTAAGTAACTCAGATAACATCAGAGTTTATCATTAAAATGCGTTATTCATTTACCTTCTCTGAATCAAACTAAACTAACAAAAGGTACTATCAAACTTTTATAAGGGGTGACAATTACTATAGAAAGTGTATTACAACTTTACATAACTATTTTATCAAAAAATAAGTTGTTTCAAAACTAATTAACTTTATTTTGTTTGTAAATTTTAAAAAGCGCTTTTTTTCAATGATAATCATCAATTTATTATATCTGTAGTACTATTTTAAATTAATTACTATTATAACACTTTAATAAATGAAAGATTCGTTAATCTTGGTTCCCGTTTTAATTCACTAGCTGATGATATTTACTACTAGCTTGATAAAACAAATACGAGGGCTTTTTTCAATGATAATTACCAATTTATGTTATATGTAGTATTTTAAATTAATTACAATTATAACACTTTAGTAAGTGATCGATTCATAAAGTAAAAAGACTAGAAGGGGTATTTGCTAGTCGACTGTGTTTTAGGAATTATTGTATGTATAGTAATTGTAACGTTATTAACTACCTACAATGCTTAATTATAAATAAGGGTATATCCATAGAAGTATATCTAACGATGTTAAAAGTAATAATATTAATTCTCTTTTCTAAATAAATAACATTGTTAAATATTATTATTAACAATAAATAGGCTCAATGTCGCATAAATAAGTCATAACTTATTAATGTGACCTTGAAACTATTTATTGTATTAATTGTAAATATCATAATATTTGATGAGCAAACAAAAAACAGTCTTTAATATAGCAAATACGCTATAGTAACAAATGTAATGATTATTCTGTAATATACTTATAATAATGTTTTGTATGGCTTCGTCATATATATCGATGTTTCATTGATTAAACAAATACTTACGAATATTATTGTTTTAATGGTAGCATTAATTTTTGGCATATAATTTTTAAGTTATAGTTTAACCCATAAAAAAATCCTCTTATTAACTTAGGTGCAATTATTATTATACAAACTAAGTAAAAAATTTTTTTTTTACTTATTTGAATGATAGAAATTATGCTGATAACGGCTACTGATTTTTTATTTTTATAAGAACTATAATTAAAGCTCAGTTTTACTTATACTATTGTATCAAATCCTTTATTCTTTATCCTTATAAAATATATCTGTCCATTATTTTCAGATTTTAAAATGAATTTAATAAAAAAAAATCGTTACTGTTTAATATAGAACAACAGAAACTTAAATTGGGTCAAACAATGTTTTTAAAAACTTCAAACTTTATTTTGGAAAATTGTTACGTTTTTGCTTTGACGTAAATCGAGATTTAGCTAACTATCGAATACAAATTAATGGCTGTAATTCCATGATAAGCTTCGATATTTTTTTATCATAAAGGGGTGATAATTTAATGCAAAGTTATGGCGTTGTTAAGAAATTACAGTCATATCGTCAACGATATTTTGACCCAAATCCTTAGTTCATGAAAATTCAGTTGAAAACAGTGTTTGATCATTTTGTGCGACGCCTATTTGTATTCACTGTTTGGTATCATCGTGGTTTAAGATAAAAAGATTAAAAAGTACCTACCTACCTTTCACGTAATTCCAAAGGTATTCCTGTGTCGCCGATATATTCCTCAGTTTGGTGTTTACAATAACAAACAGTTCAAAGTCACCAAAAACACTTTCCAAAACACTGTCCACAAACACCGTCTGAAAACAGCGTCAATGCGTAAAAAAATTGTAAAAAAAAAACTCGACCGCTATCGGCTGTCAAAAGTCAAGCGCACTTATCAGTACGCATTTAGCATTCTATGGGCACACGTGGGCTGGGATCGGTGCGAAGCGATCGAGGCGAGGCGAATACGACTTCAACGCGCCGATCAGACGGGCCGACTGAAACACTGAGTCACCACTACATGCACAGCGCTCGACAGGTGAAAACGCAGTAGTGTGTCAGATGAACTCGCATACGACCCTAGTGTAGGTTACTCAGGTGAACCGGCGCGCATGTGTGAGTGAACTATTTTGCTCGTGTTGAGCAGATTAATCGCGCATGTGTGTAAAACGACCTTTGTGTTGACGCGGTCACATGTCACGCGCGCATGTGTGCCGCCTACCTGTTGTGCCCCCGCAGTTATCAGTTTTGTACTTATTTTAGGGCTCGAAATGTATTATCTCGAAGGCATCCTGTGTCATTGCTTGAGTCGGCGCAGTCATAATACCAAACTATTATGCGGCTCAACTCAACGAATGGGGGCGTCCGACGCCCGATAATGAATTTAAAATTAACACACTTTAATGAAAAGGTTAATTTATGATGAAGTGTTTTGCTTTAAAATGAAGCACAGTGGTTATCACAGTAATGGATGTCGAAAAGGACATTAGTCAGTTCAGTACTGAAATATTTATTTCAATACTGAAAACCTCCTAGATATATTCTAGTAGTAATAAATCCCAGTCAGTGAATATTATCCATGAAGTTATTTTCAGGTAAATGAAAGGACTTTGTTTACTTTAAAAATATTATGTAGCCCGTTATAAGAATAACTTTCTTGTAAGTTTTACTTTGAGTACCTATACATATTAAATAGGAAAACTTCAAATGGCTATAATTGTGAGACTTTTTATTAAAAGTTTTTAGAACGAACGTGTGATGTAATTTTTTCCCACAATTTTCCGCCCTCAACAAACAGTCACGTTATTTGAGTACGTTGTCAGATCATGCCTTCTGCATTAAGTGAACTTTGTACACTTAAGGTCACGGATGTTTAGCACCAACACAATAGTTAACAATTCATGTCACCTTGACGTAAGCGCAAAGACATTGTCACATCACCCCGCGGCAAAAACGATGAAAACCAAAAGCAAAGTTAACACAATAAGTACGCTGCTGCTCCGAACATAAAGTTGATTTCAATATGCTTCAAATAAGGTATTAAGACTTATTATATACTGTAAAAATCACATAACAAAACAGTACAATCCCACCGCACGTAAATTAGAATAAATAAACTTATTCAAAGGCAGTTAAAGATGAAAACAGTGTAAATTTGTTTTCAAGTTACGACGTTACGTCCCATTATTTTTTACATCGTGACTGGTCTATTTGTATTGTAATTTGCACCTAATCAGATGTAAAACTAGATTGATTATCACGTATATGGGCTGCTTTGGTTTATTGGAGCTCTTATTGTTCCAAATGTTTCGGAGACAATTCATGGCGTTGTTGATTAACGCCGTAAATATATTAAGTCGACGTGAACCAATTTGCTTAGTTCACCAAGACAAGCTTGTATTGTAGCCAGTACATTGTTATATAACTGACTTAAGTATTTCCTACAAGTATAACAAGAAATAGGCAGACAATAAACGAATTAAGTATTTATTATATCGTGTCAGGAGGAAGAAATCGATTTTCTTTTGTTAGGTGCAAAAAGTGGGCCGTATTCAATTAGTTTAGCGATCGATCTTATCTTAAAGAATATGTAAAAAAACATTAGTGATTAAAAGAGACAATGGATCACAATTCTACAAAGTCTGAAAGTCAACCTCATTTAGAACAACCATTCCTAAGAATAAAGTAAACACAAAATTTTGTGATCACCA
Source organism: Agriphila geniculea (assembly GCA_943789525.1). Classification (NCBI taxonomy): domain Eukaryota; kingdom Metazoa; phylum Arthropoda; class Insecta; order Lepidoptera; family Crambidae; genus Agriphila; species Agriphila geniculea. Next base: position 7,027,205 of record OX038879.1, on the reverse strand, counting down.
AGAAAATCAGATGCCGCGTCGATTTGCAACGCCAGGTGTAGGCACTTGTGCTCCAATTATAGATAAATTTAGATAATTTTATTTCACTATCATATTCCTTAAATACCTGCAGGTATCAGGATAAATCGAAACAATTTGTTACTACAGTAGAGATGTCGAAAGGCATGCTCAGTTAATATCTATTCCAACCACGGGCGAATACTACGCATACTTTATAAGCAACAAACAATGTAACAAGTAACAACACTAGGTACAATAGTGGGAAGCGTATTTGCTGTGAAAAGATGAAGTTCACTTACATTGTTGGAGAAAATTAGTTAATATTCATTTGGTTAATTTTAATGTCTTGAAAATCAATAAAATGATGCTAAAAGCTTTAAGATTTAGAAGAAAATTCTAATATACTTAATATTATAATTGTTGAATAAAATTAGCAAACATTCTTTTGTTTAATTTTAATGTCCAGAAAATTAAGTAATTGCAGCCATACATTAAAGCGTTAAGACGTAGAAAGAAAATCGTTTCTTTTTCTTTTTAAAAAGGTTGTCTTAGTGCGAGACTAGCAAGCTTAGATGACTAACAAGGGTTTCATATAAACACAGATAAATAATTTTTAATGTAAGATAGAACTATCATTTTTGATAATTTTCGTGTGACAACTAAAATTGATGAATTTTCAAGAGCAAAATTTAAAAACTTTTTTCGTATCTCAGTCCTAAAAATATTAAATTTTAGCAGTACTTAAGTAAAGTTCAAATCTGACTAACAATAATTAATTAGTTTCTGCTTCTACGAGATCCACCGTATTTACTATACATTTTGTTTGCTCGAATTAAATAGTAGTTGTGCAATATAATTATGCACATGTTTTAATGTAACGCCGACTAAAAATTTATAAAATTGCAACTTTTTTTAAAAATTGTATATTCTAACATCGGGTTTTGAAAATGGCAGTCAAAATGTTGTTGTTTTGTAAATCTTTTTGAATGACTTTTAATGCTGTCCAAGTGTCCAATTAGCTTATTTTTACCCATTATTTTTGACTTTTGGCTTGAATCCTAAATTCATTTAACTTCGCGAACAAGAACAATACAGCAATAGTATGACTTGGGTTACAATAAGCCCGGTTTCATAAGCCGCAGTACCATAGATATTTACACGCATTTCAATTAACTAACAACTCGGGTGACCAGTTTTAGTGGCGCCCCCGAGCGCGCATCTACGAAAGATTTATTAATATTATTTAGTATCAGTAACATAATCGTATAATATAAAGTAAACAAGAGAAAGTCTATAAATACCACAGGGTAAAAAAAAAATACTGTAGCAGCTCTTAGCGCAACAAGTAAAAACAAATGACGGAAGTGTTTTTCTGTAATAAATAATGTAGTGCACTCTTTACTAGGTACTCATTTTCTTTGGACAGCCATGGCTGTTTGAGTTCGAGTAGTAAAGAGCGCACGACGCCTTTTCAAAATAGGGCCAAAGACTTTATATTTTGTGATCTCGGAAAGAGAATCGTAGCAAGTTCGTAGCATAAATCGTTATTTCTAATCATTTCCATTGAACATCCATGGCTATCGAATTAAATGAGCAGTACCAGCGCTTGACTCTTTTCAAAAATAGGGCCTAAAAACTTTATATTTTATGACCTCGGAAAGAGAATCGTAGCAAATTCGTAGCATAAATTGTTCTTTTTACTCATTTCCATCGAACAGCCATGGATATCGAATGAAAATGAGCAGTACGAGCGCTCGACTCCTTTCAAAAATAGGGCCAAAAACTTATTTTGTGATCTCACAAAGAGAATCGTAGCAAGTTCGAAGTATAAAGCGCTCTTTACTACTCATTTCCATTGAACAGCCGTATGTTTTTTGTTCACTGTTCAAAAGAACACACTGTATTTTGTGGTCTTGGAAAATGAATACTGAATCGCAGCAAGTTCGTAGTATAATGTCTGTCTTACTGGCAAGTAGTTATCTCGCTGGTACTTCTATAAATGTAATTGTGTATTTAAATCTCCAAGTCTTTTTTATTTTATTTTAAAGACAACGTTAAGGAGTTAAGGTTAAAATCCTAAAACGTTCATACATTTGAAAGACCAACCCATAAATTCAAATCCATCCACATCCCACCAGTAAATATCTTTCGCAACTCCACAACTTCGCAAAGGCACGATAGCATTCTGCTTTTAATTTATTCAAGCGCGCAATTAAGGGCATGTTCCCACTGGCACAATGGGCGCGCGGGCGCAGATGCGACAATTGTGCACGCAAACTGGGCTATCTGCATCGGAACAGGCCGGCTTGTCCAGCTTCTATCGGCCCATGGAAATTAAAAGTTACGGACAGGGTGCCGGAACCAGCTTGCTTTCGAGCTTGGAATTCTTATGGGAAGTCTGGTGAAATGTATTTGTACATTCCATATTGCCTTTAGTGATGTTTTTTATTAATAATCCTTACTAATATAATAAATGCGAAAGTCCGTTTGTTTGTTTGTAACGCCTTCACGTCTTAACTACTGAACCGATCATCATGAAATTTTTTCCATACACTTTGTCAGGGGTACAGAGGACACAGGGTACATTTCATCCAGAAAAAAGTATTGTTCCCAAGGGGTAGTAAAAAACATTCCACGCAGACGAAGTCGCGGGCGGCCGCTAGTAGAAATAATGAAGAAACTCAACTTATTATTTCTTTTTAGGATAAATTACAAAGACGTTTTGATTCTCCAAGCAGTGGTCGTGACAAGGTCGTGACACGAATAGTTTTGTTTGAATACCATAAAAATAACGGTATGTGTGTAATTGTCTCGTTTTGATATAAAATAATCGAATAACTACTTTTAATAAACTTGAGGTACCAGAAAATATTTCTGAATCATCATTCTGAAAGTTTTTGCTTAGATAAATATAAGTTACCTATTTAATTTTCGTCAAGGAGGAGGAATTTTTGAATCCTCTTTTTCTAGGAGTAACCTGTTATTAAATTTGAACTAGGTATGAAAGTTCAGATTTAATAACAAACAGATTACCCCTCTGTTACTTCCTGGCAGGAAGAAAGTATGAAAAATGCGCTGTCCGCTAGTCCACCGTGATGATACGTTTAGTTCATCGTGCGATTTATTTGTATCGATATAGATTATGGTTGCAGTAAAATTACAGACCTCGGCTAAATCATATTGACGCCCTATTAAAGATAAAGCCGTGATTTTACCCACTATTTTGAAAACAGGAGTCTTTGTATGTTTGTAGACTTCGGATGTTAGCGGCGTTATTATGTATAATGTGCACAATATTATGTGTTTTGGTCAATTTTGTTGATTTATTTAATCATGACAGTTTTGTTCAGTTTCTTTTAATGCTTGGATAATTTAACACAGTGCCACCTAGCCCCAAACTAAGCAAAGCTTGTAATATGGATGCTAGACATGATACTTATACAACTTAATATATATATTTTTTTAAATATATACTTATTATACATAACACCCAAACCCGTCACAGAAATTAAAATTCGTCATTTCAATTTCTGCCCAGCCGGGAATCGAACCCGGAACCTCTTGCGTGGTAAACCGGCATTGTTAACCACTGCACCACTCAGTTTGTGACTATACAATTAGGGCAGGTTGTATTAGAAGCTTTCAAGTACATTTTTTAATCCGGTATGTTCCCTAATTAATTTATCCACATTTGTCATTGTTATCATTTCACGAAATACCAAAATAAATAAATTACTGCTGTAATAACAATCAATTGAATTGTAAACTATTTTTAACTTGGTTATAATCATCTATTTAACTTTCAAATAAGGATAACAATGGAGTTTAATAACACAACGCAATTATCAACCCTTTTCACTGTTCAATTATCTTGAAATAGTGCCATTTGTAATTTTGCAAGATAATGCTAACAATGAAATTACTTTCACAGAGATAACGAAAGCTTTGCTCATTTCACGGTCCTTGTCATTAACAGAAAGACAATATTAACAATTTATTATGATTATGATGTAACTGTGTCTTAACTTGCATAATAATACATTGATAGAAGTTCCTATTAGACAAGTGTAATAGGCATTTAAGCCATTGATACACGTGGCGAAGTATGACTTAAATAAATGTACTGGTTGTGATCGATTTATAGGACCAGTACTTTAATTTAAGCAGTCTGTTTATGGAGCACAAATACATGAGACAGATCGCGAGTTTATCGCCGAGAAAACATAATTACCAAAACAGGTTGTACGGAAATACGACTCTTAAGTTTAAATAGTTAGTTTCAAAATGGGTTGTACATGTTTAGAGATGTAACGATTTGGTTTTGAAGTGGCGGTCGGAGAGCGAAGGTCGTTGAAGGTTGCCGCGCTTTTCCGCGATCAACGGCTCTAGATTAAACAAGATGGCGGGAGCGGCGCGGCGCGTGCGCACCGGCCACTGCTACTTAGCCGAGGTTCGCTAAAATGGTGTTCGTACTTATTCGGAAACACGCTATGTGAAAGCTCAAATTGGCTGCACCAATTTTGAATACCTTTTGAATGTTCCGTAAAATAATTTCCACGTTAAAGAAAATTCCGTTCGAATTCATTGACTGCGTATTTACTTACCTATCTACTACCTACGTATACTATAATAAAGATGGTATTCATAAAATAATAATACACTATTTTGACTATTTAATACCAAAGAATCTAATTACTTACATAATAATTTGTGAAGATTTTATTTCTAACGACAGTTTTTATAATATTGCAATCAGGACTTAAATTGGTAGGTACTAAACAGTCCACCGATCTGAAAATCATCAAACCTAAAGTTCGGCAAGACTTACATTTTAAGTCAAATATTTTAATTTATATTTAATTAGGTAAAGAAAGCAGCATCTTAGCGTCCCTGATTTAGTTTCAAGCTCCAGTAATGAATGTGCTTTTAAAGCTACGATAGCTCGGCACGAGCGCAAATAAGCGATACCATTATGAATTTTGTCCAATGTCGATTCGCTCTAAATATCTAGTGCTAACGGAAATACTTTGAAACGTGAATTATTTTGTATTGGCTTGGAGGTCGTGTGTTAGCGATCCAGTGGCCCACGAGTTTTGCATCTGATTTCATTGATTTAAGTTCTATTTTTAACAAGAACTTAAATTCTATATTTAAGGACTATAGCATCCGTCCGGAACTTTACCCAAGATTTACCCCTTTATTAAGATTCATGCAATAAATACATTCCTATTTCTTCTATTTCTCAAGGATTCCCCACTTGGGGTTGAATTTTCAAAAAATATTTCTTTGTTCTCTCACCTACATTTAAAAGTGAATCCTTGTGCTAAGGTACCTAATCATATATAGTAACTAATCATATAATAGTTTATTATGGTACGATGATGCTGATTATGTCAGTTATTAGTATTTTGACAACTCACATCAATTTTGATCAAAAATCGCGAAAAGGTTTATAAGATATTGCACACATTGTCAAAATAAACTAGAATAAACAATAGGTTGTTATCAGCAAACGAGATTTTAATTAAACCTGTCATTTGTTATTAGATTTAACAGTGTAGGTATAGTAGTTATCTACATACGGACAACATGTTATCAAAGTAGGTTTCAAGATTTTTAAACCTAAGCAATTATACTTACCCAGAACTTTTATTTATTGTATTTTTATTTCATTTGGTTTTCCTTTCTATTATCAGTAGTTAATCACCTTTTAATAGAGTACAAGTACCTAGCTATGAATTTTTGACGAGTTTTATAGTGTTATCAATAAAAAAACTTGTAAACATGCAAAAATCACAGAGATCAGCTTTAGATGAAATTATCATTAATATATGTTTTGTTTACGTAAATAACGTAATATAGTTATATACTTCTTTTCTTATTACTGTTTGTAACAGTGCATTACATAGTGTGACACGTGTTGCGACAATGGCCGCACGTAACATAATAATATGTAATGTTATTATACTATATATAATAATGGTATGAAGAGGTAAACACAGTCTACGACAGTAACCGGTTGTGACAGAAAGTTATTGCTTCTCATGATCTGGTTAAAAAGCTTCCGTGTTTTTGTCTTATTCTTGATATTGAATATAAGCTTAAATAAAAAAAAAATCGGTTGGCACTCCAGGAGTGCCGGCAGAAGTGAAAACTTGAATATAAACGTTGTTTATTTTTGATATTTTGAAATTAGCGGCAAAGGATTAAAATTATTTCTTGCCTATTACTATACTTACAGTCACTCAATTCAATCAGTTTGTAATTAAGAAAAGTTCTAAAGATTTCGCGCCTGGCCTGGCCTTTTTAATTTCTACATGCACGCATTCTACGATTTAAACTTACGAGTATAGTCACAGAGTATAAATAAGTCTATGATTTCACCGAAGAGATCGCTGCTATTAGTTCCATTTTCAAAATTAGTGCGTTGCTGGTGACACAAGTGTTTACATGACGTCTTAAAATGACGCACCGCGCATTTTCAACGCACCCCGTAGAAAGAGAGGGGGATACTTCCGCCGTCAGCTATTTTCTCTCCATCCGTCACATCCGTCTTAAGTATTTTCGATCAGCCACGTGATTCCTGACGCGAGTTTAGCATTTTTCCCCATACAAAAAAGCGCACAACGCTGCTAAAGAAGTTTTCACTTCAAAAATTGTTTCATAAAACATTAACTTTGTATTAATTTTCAATTTGAAGATACATAAAGTAGGTATTAAAGAAAATGTTCTAATTACAATGAATTGCGACTCCATCGTTTGTCTATTCATGCTCTTGTCAGCTAAAAGACGTCATAATGGGTGGTAGGGTAAAAGATTTGACTTTCATTTCTTCTTTAAACTTTCGATGAAACCTCACAGGCGTTTGGCACGAGTGCCAAACTTTACGATTGAAGGCCGAGTGTCACAGTGGGGTACGGGGGTGAGTGGGCGGGGCCCATTAAAATAACCCGAGTCGTGTAGCTGAAGAGCTTTTGCTAAATAAGGGAAGCAATATTCAGCTTGTCGTCTCTATTTTGCGTAATACAAATTGTCTTTTCTTTTCTAATTCCTGTTTTTCCAGATTACAGAATCTAATATCCAACTTTTATGTACCTAAACGATAATTATCAATAATCAATTTAATTAATTGCAACCGATGCACTCTACGACTAACTTGGACAGTCAAACACCGAAACGCAATTCGATCAAATCAGAGTTTGACCAGTCAGACTTAAATTAGGTACAGAATATGTTTCTTTGTATTTAAAAGTATGAACAAGACATTCTTTTGAGTGATAATTTGCGATAACCGATGCACTCTAGAGTGAAGTTAACAAACTAATTAATCACGTTTATTTTACAATCAATTCGTCTTCCATTAACAGTTTCGACTAACAGTCTGTTTGTATTAGAAAACTTTCAAATCACGCATCAAAAGGAGAACACAATTTCCTGCTTCGATACCGAACGAGTAAGAAGAGTTATTTCAATACTTAGTATCGATTTTATTTAGGTTTGCCTAGTCAAACCTCAGGTTTGACCAGAAGGCTTAGTCAAAGTTCAAAACTAATAGCGTGTTTCGGCCTTTGACTAGCCAAACCTAGGAGAGACTAACTTGCACAGTCAAACACCGAAACGCAATTCGATCAAATCAGAGTTTGACCAGTCAGACTTAAATTAGGTACAGAATATGTTTCTTTGTATTTAAAAGTATGAACAACACATTCTTTTGAGTGATAATTTAATTAAATTAATAATCTTCCTATGACCAAAAATTTCTGTTGTCTGTTAAAAAAAAAAACCACGAAATTTAAGACGATAGCTCCGTTGCGCTTCGCGATCGTCTTAAATTTTTAACAGTAAGGCAGCTTTGACTAAATCTAACATCGGAAATGAATGATGTTTTTCATACATGTTTAGGTTAATCTTAGTCAAAGCTGCCTTACCCCTGTAGGTCACGTGATAGGTTAGAAATTTAGGATAGGTTAGGCGCGAAGCGCAGCAGAGCGATCGTCTTAAATTTCGTGGTTATTTTTTTTAACAAACAACAGAATACTTTGTTTCTTAGGAAGATTGTAGTTACATTTTCACTCTAAAGAATGTATTTTTACACATTTACAAACAAAATAACACATTCTGTCCCTAATTTAGGTCAAACCCCGATTTGATCGTATTGAGTTTCGGGGTTTGACTATCCAAGTTGGTCTCTCCTAGGTTTGGCCATAAAAGAGTTTGAACATTTTGGCATAGTGGTAACCAAAAATTTTGATTTTGACGGGAAAAAACAATAAAATTAAAAATGAGCGGCGCATGATACAACCTGTATACATCGATAGAGGAACTAAAGACGAACAAAAAATGTTACATGACATAAAGCCCTAAAGCGCAACGTTTTCGAGATAATCTATAGATAAAATCCAAACTTATTCCCTGTCCAATTATATACCTAATAAGGGGCGCAAGATAAAACCGATGTATATCGATAGAAGATATATAGATGAACAAAAAATGTTATGTTATATAAAACCCTAAAGCGCAACGTTTTCGTGATATTCCATGTTAAAGATCCTATATAGATAAAATCCAAACGTATTCCCCGTCCAGTTAAATACCTCATAAGCGGCGCACGATAATACCTATGTACATCAATAGAAGATATTTATAGGTTTTATCGTGCGCCGCTTATTAGGTATTTAATTGGACGGAGAATAAGTTTGAATTTTATATATAGATTATCTCGAAAACGTTGCGCTTTAGGACTTTATATCATATGTCATTTTTTGTTTGTCTATAGATCGATATATACAGGTTTCATCGTGCGCTGCTATCATAGTATCATAATAAACCCGCTATTTCCGAAATATCCGTCAAAAACAAAATTATGGTTACCACTATGCCAGCCTCTCATACTAAGAGGTTCAAACCCATTAGTTAGTCAAAGCCCGAAACACGCTTTAGTTTTGGACTTTAGCTAAGCTTTATTGTCAAACCCGAGGTTTGACTAGGCAAACCTAGGAGCGCCTGGACTTCGGGGTTTCACTATAGCATAAATACATAATGAAGATTTCACTGATTGCATTTTACAATAGAGCAAATTATTAAAAATCTATATTTAATAAAATATTGGTATATGGCTCTGTTCATGAGCGCTTTTATTCCCTTTTTATACCCAAAAAACATGAAAATCTTACTTATCGATAGTAACTTACTTAATATCGATATTGCACATCCCTTCGCCGTAATCCTATCCTATCATCTCCCCTCCCGCTAATTCCCTGGTATCAACGCGCGCAGCCATTAAGGTTTGAAAGTGACACGCGGGGATTGATGTTTAAAAATAAACCGAAAGAGAAATGCTTGATCAATCTATGATTAATGCACATCTTAGAGATACCAAGATTTATGTATGCTAGCTGTAATTTTGTTATTACTTCATTAAAAAGTTACTTTTAGCAAAGAAAGATGTGGGTGTAGTGTAACATACAAAGACTAATCAATAAAATCAATGAATGTTACCTATTTAAGCTACTTTACCATTAGGTTAAATATTACGTAGATAAAGATTGCACAAGATAATTTCAAACATTTTAGTTTTCACAACCTAAATAAGTTTTAAATATAATAAAAATGGAGCATAAAAAACCGGCCAAGTGCGAGTCGGACTCGCGCACGAAGGGTTCCGTACCAAAAAACGGCAAAAAATTACGTTTATTGTATGGTAGCCCCCCTTAAATATTAATTTTATTCTGTTTTTAGTATTTGTTGTTAGAGCGGCAACAAAAATACATCATCTGTGAAAATTTAAACTGTCTACCTGTTGTCGTTATTAATATCGAGCAAAAAACGGCAAAAAAAAATCACGTTTATTGTATGGGAGCCCCCCTTTAATATTAATTTTATTCTTTTTTTAGTATTTGTTGTTATAGCGGCAACAGAAATACATCATCCGTGAAAATCTCAACTTTCTAGCTATCATGGTTCCTGAGATACAGCCTGGTGACAGACATACAGACGGACAGCGGTGTCTTAGTCCCGTTTTTACCCTTTGGGTACCGAACCCTAAAAACAACGTTCTCTTGAGTGTGTCTTCTTTGTAGTAAAATAAACAACCCGAAGGAAATGGTACAGAGAAAAACAAAGCATTTAAGTTAATGATTTATTTAAAATTTCTCAAAACATTTAAAATTTAACTTTTTCATAAGTATTGATTTCATACTTACTTTACATTATTTCTGAAAACATCAATGGTTTCAGTGCTCATTGAATAAAACAAGATTTTTGTTTGTTGTTTGTTTTAAAACTTAAAGCATACTTAAAGCGTGATAGCAACCTATAAAAGAATTATCAATGTCGCAAAGGGTCAGTCAGTCATATCGATATTTCGGACCACAAGACATCACTAGAGCGATATCGGTGCAGACGCACACAATTAGTGCAGCTCTATCGGTAATTACAATCGGTAGCGGTCGTTCGATCGCTTGTTGTTTACGATCCAACGCTGCTTATTTGCTGTCGGTCGACTTTTCGACTGGGACGATGCTGATAGCTGTATAGCTTCTTGGTGAGAATCTGTTTAGGTACAGTACGAGGCAAACATTTTGACACTTTTTTTGATGAAGTGGGGATCAGTTCGCGCATGTGGACTTGCGAACAACGAATAGCGCGAGCCCCCCACCGCCCGCGTACCTCACCGCGTACCATACCCACAATACGCGTTCTGCGCAATCCTCACCCGATTTCAAGATGTTTGCCTATGCCTCGTACTGTAGTCATTTATCACTGTGATAAAAGTCAGTGAGCATTCCGGTAAAACAGTAAAAGCAACATATCTGGGTCAATGTCATTTTGTTCGAAAGCTATAAAATTAAATAAGTTATACATTTACCCCCTTACTAATAAAGATTGAATAGCAGATGTATAGTTACACAATGGTTACTCTCTGTCAAACTATTTGAATTTGACATTAAAAAGAAAGTGACAAAACACTGTGTAACTATGCAGCTGCTATACAATCTTTATTAGTAATGGGGTTAGTAGAGAAAACTTTACCAAACAATACCAACTGAACTAAAAAAATGTGTTCTGAGAGGGTAATAACATCCTAAAATCATATTTTTTCCAAAAATCCGATTTTTGTCTCCAAAAGTCCACTTCGGTGGTCTGTTTGGAAAACAACTCGGCTTTAATAAGTGATCTTAAGGTATATTAAAACTATATTAAAACAACCCCAATTTATAAATTTCATTACCATTCAAAAATCTAAGACTGTAATTTATCCATATAAACGTTATCCAGCAATATACATACCATTTTTTATTATTTTATTATCATAGTCTAAATTTTGTTCCGAAGATTTAGATCTTTTCGGCAACATCAACACGGAACCTGTTGAATTTTATTACTTGAAAAGTCAAAATATTATATTTTCCTGAACACATCCTAATCAGCTTAACTGTGAATGCATCAATAATTCGTAGTGCGAGTGAGAGCACTGCTGCAAAGATAATCATGTCGAAAAGGAACAAAAAAAAAATATTGTAGTTTAGTAAGTTATCAAAGATGACTTTACTTTTCGGTGACAGCTGTAAAAAGTTAACAGCTTACTAAACTACAAGGTAGCTACATGGGCCTACTTTATTATTAAGCCATTTTACTAATTTCAAAGTGCTTTTATCATTATCCTTAAAAAGTTTGGTTTTATGATTTTTTTAGTGAGGAAAATCCATTCGGTGGTCTTTTTTCCACAGTTTTATTTTTATTTTGCTGTATCGACCTCTTATTTATGTTGATTTAGATTGCTAATGTTCCAATGGATATAAATAAAAACAAATTTCCTTTAATTTTGGACTTATTTTTTTTATTTTTTGAGCCCTGTTTTGACAATCACCTATCTATGTTTATTCTGTTCGCAGCAGTTGTAGTTGTTGTGTAGCTGGTTGAAGGCAAAGTGTATCCTTATGAAAATTCAAAAACTTTAAAGCTATAACAAATAAGTTTCATACAGAGTTATACGTAATAAAAGGGTCAATTTCTATAAAAAAACACAAAAATTAATGTAGATCACTTACCTATATTTATTTTTATTGAAATCGACATTTTCTCCTGATTCCATTTTGAGTTTCATAGACTTAAGTGTATTCTTGGACATATTCTAGTAAGACACCACTAACATGTATTGGTGACTTGGTGCTGTTTGTCATAATTTTATGTTTTCATTGTGTTTAGGTCTAGGCCAATTTCATTGCTGACACGGTTAATATCGTTTATCATTAATTCTAATTGTGATGAATTTTCTGCGAAGAGTACGATATCATCTGCAAACCTGAGATTACTCAAAAATTGACCATTGATGTTTATGCCTTTGTTTTCCCACTTTAGTGTTTTCATGATGTTTTGGAGAACGGTGATAAAAATTCTGGGAGAGAAGGGGTCGCCTTGACGAACGCCTCTACATATATTGATTTCAGTGCCTGTTTTGTCTAGTATTACTTTACTTGTGCTTTTCTTGTATATGTCTTGTATGAGCTCTATAGCCTCTGATGGTACATCGCAAGCATATCTAGGCAAACAGATATCATTTAAAAAATGTAGACACCAAGATGAGTTAATGAGACGTGTAAACATGGCCTGGAATAAATTTTGGAGCTTCAAAGAAATTCTAAAGTCAAATACTTCAATAAAACTAAAGAAAATGGTAATAGACTCTTGTATCTTACCTTGCCTCACATATGCATCCCAAACATGGATGTTCAAAAAACAACATAGGAACAAAATATCAACCACCCAAAGAGCCATGGAACGGAGCATTCTGAATCTAAAATTGAGACACAAAAAGAGAAGTACAGACATAAGAAAAACAACAAAGTTGATTGACACTCTAGAACACTGCAAAAGACAAATGGAAGTGGGCAGGACATATTGCACGGATGAAAGAGGATAGGTGGGCCAAAAAGATAGTGTCATGGAAGGGACCCGTCGGCAAGAGAAACAGAGGCAGACCGGCGGAGAGATGGCTCGATGAAATTTTAAAAGTAGCGGGAAAAGATTGGACAGACAAAGCGAACAATAGAGCTACGTGGAAAAAAATGGAGGAGGCCTTTACTCTATAGAGAGGTCCTTAATAAACAAATAAATAATAACTCAAGCAAATGTATTTAGACATAAAAAAAAAGAAATATTTAAATCAATTCTATTTTAATTAATTAATAAATTGCATGATCTATAATTATAATTTTGTTAATGTATTGTTATTTTATTAAGGAAATAAAAAGGCTTAATTATTATTATTATTAGACTTAAGTAAATTGCTGTAAAAATAAAAAAAAACTGTACTTACTTCCAGCAGTCTCTTCTTACTTGATAGAGTACGATTTTGATAAAGAACGACATTTTAAATTTTCACATTTCTCCAGGGAACACTTATAGAAGTACATACCTGTAACAAATAATAAGTATAATTAAACAAAAATATAATATAAAGAGACAAGTAATAATATATAAACAGTACTCCTTGAAACATAGTATTTATTTTTCATTTACCCAATTTACCTACTCAGATATCCTGACAAACATTTTTAAAATTTGCGCAATGAATATAGTTTGAATACAACTTTGCGTTCGTAGCAGACTATCAGACAGTATAGACTTAGAAAACCACATTATATTTATTTTATTTGCGTACACTCAGCAACAAAAATTGCTGCTTTTTTGTCGAGTCTCACATTTTGAAGCTTAATCAAAAAAGTTGTTACAACAAAGTAATAAAGTGTTATGCTACTTTCGTTGTTGACCGTACCTCTAACCCTCTAATTCTATCTTCCCTTGTATTATATTCTCGTATTAATAATTTTAAAATCAGTATTCCATCGCACACTTGCTCACATAACTCAACAAAGATTGCGACATTGTAATCGGCCTGTAACACAAAAAAAAAACAAAAAAGTTTAGTATTTAAACAAGAAACTTAGAAATCGCGGTGATCCGATGATTTCCTTGCGTTGCGATCGTACCGCTTGACTCTCCTCCGCTAGTATTTGTGAAAGATGCAAGCAATTTCCCGTCCCTGTACTAATCTTACAGGGTTGTCTCATTGTACTGATAATATTAAAAAAAACTGACTTAAGTTTGTCATATTTTTCAGTTTGATTTCGAACACAATTTCATATATTTTTGAAATTTTCTCCGTCGCATAATAACATCTGGCTATAATTAATTACTTTAAAAAAGAAAATAACGAATTGTATCTTGTCATTTCAAAGCACCCAATTTTTTATAGATTTATAATTTTACCAGTATAAGTTGGTACTTTATTTCCTTATTTTGTTTTATAATTTACCATACAATATTAAACTTCGTGATCAAAGGTTGACTTAGGTGTGGTAAGTTAGTGTGACCACGGGTCGGTCGTGGGCTCATCTGTTTGTGTATTTCGATTTTCGTGTAATCGTTTTGCCTTGCATCATTTCCTGATTTATAAGGTGAACAAATTTTAAAAAAGCTTTTAAAAAAAGGAAAACCTCCTTCAAAAACCTAAAAATAAAAACAGCTTCAAAATCAAATAGCTCTAAAAAGCAAGAAATAATATTAAAATCACCAATACGTATTTCAATTTTAATAAAAAACATCCATTGAAGTCGGGTGGGGCTGGATGGAGGACAACTTTTTTTATTCTAAAATCCCCACCCGACTTCATTAGATGTTTTTTTATTAAAATTGATATGCGTATTGGTGATTTTAATATTATTTCTCGCTCGAAAATTGGCAACCCTTACACATGTGATAGTTTACGTTACTTTTAAATACAGCGCGATCATAGCACTTAATGCGGCCCTGTCGTTGGAATGCCTAATTGCGGCCCGCGATGCCGTCGGATGCCTGCCCGTCTGCCCCATACAATGTCGCGACGCGACCGTCAGCATAATTATACAATTATCTGGGAAAGCCTTAAAGGTTAGGTACTCTTCATTATTTGTTACCTCTTTCCCTACGATAACTCTAATTTGAGGAAGATCTTTTCAATTATTTGTGGCTCCACATCATCATCAATCATGATTACCGTATAGCATCCCATTAGAGTCCATTGCTGAACTGTTTTCATAAGAAAATGCTGTTGCTATTTTCTGGTCTTAATATATAATATATATATAAAATATATATTTATACGGAATATAATATACGGAATTATAATATACGGAAGCAAGTGTAAAGTCATTACGCCCCGCTTTTTCCGACACTCCTGAGTGCAAAGGTTGTCGATATTCTACTCTGCCGGACGCCACATAATCATAAATGTACTACGTGTTATTATTAATTGTATTCAACAATCGATTTCATATGGAAAAAGTGTAAAATAGTAATTCAAATTATTCTATAAAAAGCCTTTAAAGCTAAAGTCTCTACTCATAATCTTATTATTTTTTAATGTTATCATCCGTACTGCCAGAGAATGGAACTCTTTGCCTGAGTCTGTTTCCCGATAGGTACAATCTGGGGGCCGCAAATTAATAGGTCTCTTCTAAATCTCGGCTACCGCGTTTCATCGAAGATTGCATTATCGCTTATACCATAAGGCGTGACAGCGGGCAAGCGCTTGTCTATCATAAAAAACCTCTTTTTATGTAATCTCTCAAATATTAGTAGTGCAATTTAAACAGTCTTACACATCATTTAATTAGGTGTTTAACTCCTACCAGTGGCGAAGGGTCCATACAAGCCGATTCCCATCGATCCATTACAACATGTCATTACTAAATTTTTTTCGCCATTTCGGTAAGATTAATTAATAATAGCTACAATTATTTTTTATGAATTTCAAAGTATTTAATTGTCTACTTTAAAAACGCTCGCGCGCGCGCCGCGCCCCGCGTGCAAGGCATATCAAATCAATTTTCGTACAAAATCTCCTTGAGGCAAGCCGACGTCCTTTAGCTTCCTTTTTGCACTGTGTCTTGGCGCGGTTGCCACGGGCAACGGTTGATTGTTATTACTCTGTCTCTTTCTCACCAACGCACCACAGTCGCGTGCCTTTCGGTTGAAAATGGTGAAAGGCAAGCCGGCCGGCTGTGGCTTAAGTTTTCTCTCTCTTTCTATTTGAAGCGATGTTAACGTTTCTTTTCTCTTTCTGTTATGAAGAGACGAATAAGTTTTAAGATGCAAAATAAACAAAATAAGAACGATAGAAGAAAATACATCGCAAATTAGATATTTTTATTTAGAAGTATAATAGTACGTTTCCGCCATTATCATTGTTTAATTTGTTTATGTGAGTGTTTGGAACGTGATTAGTTTTTATCAAAATAGTGAATTAGTGAGTGAGAATCGATACTTTATCCCGGTTTTTGTTTATTTTAATGTGTTTATCTCATGTATTTGTTTATTGCGGTAAGTTTTATTTGCCATAATGGCTTTAATTAATATGGATTGTCGTTTAAGTGACTAGCGCGGCGAAACATTGTTTTCCAAACTTAGTTACGAAGTTATGGTTACGTTAGCAAGATGGGTTTTTAAACATTTTCAATATAATACATCTTTCTACGATAAGGATGACAAGCAGTTACAAACTCAATAAAATGTTTTGTTTTCCATGATTATTATTTCTGATTCCAACTCAGTATAGAGTAGCGCGGGCTAGACTGTCACTATTTTATCAGTGCTTTTTTGCATGGTGAAAGTGAAGCCCTAACTTCTGAAGAAACGCGTGAAGCTTGCACCACGCGGTGGTGTTTTTTGGTCCGGATTACCTTCGCCATATTTCGACCCCTCGCCACTGACTCCTACCAATATACAAAACCATGGTAATAATCACAAATGAAGGCCATAAACGCGCCACTGGGTCATAATTGAGACGCTCAAGTTATAGATATTATGCAGAAATAAATTTCGCGACAAAAGTGGTGTAGCTGACCGTTCGGAGTTATAGTCGCAAATTACTAGTTGTGGTATCGCAGCCGTCTAAAGGAAGTCGCTATAACTGTATTTTATAGGAGTTTTAGGTTTCCATCAGAGAAAAACAGTTTGCACGTAAAATAGAATTTACAATGTTAATCTCGATGGCACAGTGGTTTAGCAAGTTTCGCAAGGGTCAGTCATGGGATGGGTGACCAATAATTTATTATCTCGAGCTTCTCCTTGCTTCGGAAGGCACGTTAAGCCGTTGGTCCCGGGTGCAATTGCAGTGGTTAACACCCACCAATACGCATTGAGCCCGCGTGGTGGGTTATGGCCCATCCTCCTTATCCACCCATAAGGAAGGCCTGTGCCCCAGCAGTGGGGACATTAAAATGTCTGATGATGATGATGATGAATGTTAATCAGATCGCAAATGTACAAGATTTTACATGACTAGGTAGTTGATCAAAACAATAAATTATAAAGAGTTTTTTCAACTACTTGTCTCTCCGTAATGTAATAATATTAAGTAATATGTTATAAAATGTAGAGAAAAATGCGGAAAGAAATAACATCCAAAGATTTGTTCAACGTATAATCTTCTGACCACGGCTTTTGGTCAGTTTTGAGCATTTATTTAAAATTTTAACAAAGGAGTAGCTTTCAATAACAAGACTAAATAAACTGTACCTATTTACATACCCACTTTAAAATTGGTCATCAAGAGTTGTTTTATATAATAGCTACCTACTCTGCATTGTAGACCCTAAACATTAATATCAATAGGTATAGGTTAGGTACATTAAATAAAGTCAATAAAACAAGTAAACAAACCATATTCTTGATACTATAGTAAAATAAAAAGTAAAATAACTTTACTAAATCTCAGTAAAATACCCATTTATCTAAATACAAAAGTAAGGTTAAGACAAAATGTCTTTACTAACTCTTTACTTAAAGGGCAATTCCAAGCAAGATGATAAGAAATAGCTGTTTTTACTAGATTTTTATAAGAAGCGTGAAGATAGACTGAGGCAGTGCGGCAAAAACACTCCCTGGCACGGAAGCGGCCCGATTAGATTTTCTAATGGTTGCCTAAGTTCACCGATCTCGGTCGTTATACTAAGTCA
This sequence comes from Agriphila geniculea, assembly GCA_943789525.1. Classification (NCBI taxonomy): domain Eukaryota; kingdom Metazoa; phylum Arthropoda; class Insecta; order Lepidoptera; family Crambidae; genus Agriphila; species Agriphila geniculea. Next base: position 7,009,206 of record OX038879.1, on the reverse strand, counting down.
CAGACTACAGGTATCCAGTATACTCACTGCAGAATATTTCGTGATTTCGAAAAATTGCCGCTTGTCTTTATGATACAAAGTATAGTCAAAAGAATTGACTTGCCATTCCCTAAATTTTTGTTCAAATTAATAAATACTTTCAAAGTATTGTTTGTATCCTGCCCCCTAGCCAAAGTAACGTTTGAAAATATACGTTATCGCTTCGCTTTCGAAACATGTATGGGATTGACATAAGGGTTTCCTTAACAATAGAATTTTAAAACGTCAAATCCATGTTTCGGAGCGAAGCGATAACAAAAATTTGTAATTGTGACATTGACTACATACATACAGGTTCTGGTCCAATTTTTCAATGATATGACAAGAAACTGGTTAAAGCTAGTTTTCTGAACATCATGTTTTCTTGTAACTTTTTAGCTAAAAATAAAGTTATTATTGTCAACACAATGATGTTATCAGACTATACATCATACCTATTTAGATAACTAATGGTATACCCAAATATTTTTTATCTTTTGTGTAAGCTTTAGTACGTAGTATTTGTTGTATGGTCTATGGCTATAGTGTTCATAAATATCTTGGTCTGGTCTTTATAGACAAAATATTATACTAAATACTAAATAATATACTAGAAAAATTACGACTCACACCAGATCAATTCTCGAAAGGGAATCGAGCCCGCGACCTTTGGATTCCGGACCAATGCTCTGACCGCTGAGCTACCGAGTCACTTAAAAATACGACTCGCACCAAAATATTATCTTGATATTAGGATCGAAAATTATTTAAAAAAAATACTTTCTAACTTGAAAATCAATGCTCCCGCTTATTTTTTAGGCTGTGACTCACCCGGAGCGTCCACAGGTGCCTTGTAGTTCACTTAGTGCCTGCCATCTGGCGGCGCTTGCGGTCACTGTCGACGGGCGCGTCAAGAACATATCGGTTATCGTTTATTTCCAACACAGGTGTCTAAAGTGGCCTAATCTGTAGTTTTACCTAGAAACTTCCTATTAAACGTTCAGATAATAGGGTTTTCCGCGAAAATGTTTTGACAAAAGGCAAAAAATCTGTTTACCCAGTGGTAAACAGATTTTTTTGATGCAGTCATCACCCTAATCTGATTGTTGGAATTCTTTGACAATGGTTAAAGTCTCGCTGTCGATACTTTTATTAATTAAAGAAAGAAAATAGTTTTTATTTAAACTTGATTTGCAAAGAGCTGGACGAAAATTTAACGACAGACGTGAAATTTTCCGATACCTCTGAAAAGTATAGAACGCTGAGTAAAACAAAATATGTCCAGCTTCTATTTTAACAATCTCCTTTAACAGTGAGCTCTACACGCCTTTTCCTTACAAATTATAAGCAAATTAATAACAGTATATTAGCACAGTAGCAAACTTAGAAAAAAGCTCTCCGTGTTCGTTATAAATAATTTTGTCCATGAACAATATCAATTTTATTGAAATAAATATTGGAAAGCGATAAAGTTGTTACTTTGCATGCTCAGTATGAGTTTTCTTAATAACGAAAACGTAAACTTTAGACTATTATTATGTTATCTTATTAATTTCCAATATTTCAGTTTGTCATTTTCATGAAAACTAAGGGTCCAACGATAAAAATTCTAGGCTCCCTTGGCCTTTTGCCTTTCAACGATTTTAACAAAACTAAAGCGAGTATTTTTCTCTAAACTAAACTCAAACGATAACGATTTAGTTTTTGTTTTATCGTTAAAAATTAGCGCGATTGGGTCCTAAGTCACTTATTCTATATTTTTAAAGAAGGATAGTTAATACGTCAATATGTAATCATGAGTTCTCCATTAAACCTTCGAATATCTCAGTCTTTCCACGGAATACTATGGTAAATGCTGAAATCTCCATGTACTAAACACCTGGCCAGGCTCGCCACACCATAAACTATCATTCTTGCCCAACAACTTTGGGTAGTGGGTGTTAAAGTCCACGGCACAAACTACCACAGCTAGTACGAATTTACATAAAGAAACATCACATTCAAAAGTCGACAGCAAAATTTGAAAAAATTACACGAAAAAAAGGTAAAAATAAAGAAAAATATCTTATTTTAGGTTGCATTTAGCAATTTTATTATAATGGTTACATATTAAATAACCAAGGTTGCACAGTTAAAATTACAACCCTTAGAAAAATTTAAAAATACGAAACAGACTTACTTAATCAAATTCTTTTGTGGGAAAAATTGGTATTAAACTTAAAAGAATTTCAATTTGATTTGTAAAACTACATAGTTTATTATTTTGTTATTTAATATGTAAGTTTTTAAACTCCATTAACAGATGGCTATTATATCTACCAATTCCTGCAATTGTCTTAAGGTTTTTTTAGCTTTAATCGACATCAAGCTTATTTGCGATAAAAGAAATAAAGCTTCTCAATATAAGAAACTAAGCTATTGCTATAACTACACATCTCGAAAACTGAGCGTAATATTTTCACGTGTGTGAAAGCAAATCCCTAAATAATACCTTAAAGGCCGTTACGATATCATATCAAAAGGCAGTGACGTCGACTTAACCTCGGGACACGAGTGGGCGGGTGGCGGTGGCGTGGCGTAGTGCTGCGGAAAAATCGACTGTCGATTATTGATCACCCAAAATCAAAATCTGTCGTAAGTTTGTCAAATCCATTCAATACATCATCTGTGATTGACATAAGCTTGCGAACGGGATAAGTAGTGCTTGGCATTCACCTCACCTGATGTTAAGTGACGATAAGGCCGAAGGTGAAACGCACTACACCCGGAATCGTCATCACTGAGGAACTGGCTTTTAGTCCAGGCAAAATAAAATTTTGATCACATTAAATCCTACAGTTCATTTTCGTTTTTCTAAATAAGGATTAGGGTTATTATAACATCGTACTATGGCTGCTTTTCCTCTCCACCATAAGCGTTATGAGATATAGGTAAAAAATACCTAACTTCTGGAAAGTAATATTCATAAAATTCTACAGTGGAGATTTATGATGCGTTTGCTTATTTACATACTTAATATTTAATAAAAAAATTATCACTGATTTTATGTTTAAGGTTAAGGAGATAGGGTGCGTTACAATCATATTTTTGGAGAAAGTATAGTAATGTATTTTAATAAATCGTACACAAGGTGATTTTTTATAATATGTTTTTAAGCTTAATCCAGGAGCATCTTTAAGTTTTCACTCCAGTGACTTTAATATATCTAGTGATTTTTAAATTTGAGATTTTTGCATTTACAATGCTATTTTTAAACAATACTAAAATAATATACTAGAAAAAATACGACTCGCACCAGATCAATACTCAGACGGGAATCGAACCCGCGACCTTTGGATATCCGGTCCAATGCTCTGACCGCTGAGCTACCGAGTCACTAGTGACATCGTCGAATTTTTCCTAGTATATCCTAAACTCTTACGCTGTAAGCCAGCGTTATTTCACCAATGTGAGGAATTACCTCGACATTCAATTGAAATATCTTTCCAGATATTTTAACAATTGATTGCATGTATCACCACTTAGCACGTTATTTTAAAGCAATAACCTAAAAAACCTAAAAAGAGAAGGTTTTTGACTTAAAATTGACAGATATTTTGACATTTCCGGTCCAAGTTCGGCCTGTCACTGCTACACGCCAACCACTTCATTTAGTTTAAAGTCCAAATCCTATGATATTTCCTCATTTTCTTCAGTGGGTAAACAGTTATTGTAATTTACAATAATGAGTAGGGAGGGTGGGATTCTATACTAATATCTTCGGACGAATCCTTCGTATAATTATGATAGAACTTCACTTACAGGTAAGTTCGTTTAATCATTAATTATACTTCAGATTCGTCCTCGATATTAGTATATTAACACATGTAGATGTTAAAAGCATTATAATAAGAAAATGGAAATATCATTTCTTGCGTATTAGTCTTTTTAAAAAAAAGAAAAGTATACCATTTAACATCATTCTGAACGTTTTACATGATTACATATACTAAAAACGGTACCTATAGATGGCTGGTACAATATATATATATACACGCACATATATACATATAAATATACAAGGTTGGTTTTGAAAACTCAGTTTGATTATCGGTGATAATATGTTTTGATATTTTGCAAATATAGCGGAGTCATTGACAATTTCGCCGTGTTACCTGGAACATCTATAGTAACATTTTTTGTTAGGGCTATAAAGGAATCGGCATACGTCAAGTACTAAAACTGGTTGGACACAACACAAGTCTACTTCATTTCATTAAATGTTTCATTTCATCAATCTATTACTTACATTACTTATAGAATTTAATTTCTTTCTAAATAAGAAGTGATTATGAACTGTTTATTTAATATAAATATGTATGATCCATTCTTGTTTTTTTTTTGTATTGTTTGCATTATTTGTGCAATAGGCAAGGTAATCAAAGTTAAACTTTTAAGATAAAAATGATGAAAAAAGAATAAAATTGGAAAATATGTAATAAAATGTCTTAAGTAGTCTAAGATATCCATTGTATTTGTACAATGAAGTCTACGCAAAGGCGTACTTAGTTAAATTCTTTACCAAACCTTGAGATAAGCTCAATTTTGTCCATTCAATAATGAACGAATTATTATCTAATACGGATAATTGTGTTATACACATCTGTAAAAAAAAAAAAAAAGTTCATTATGTCTATATTAGTATTTGTTAAATAATCGAACCGTTTCTGTTACCAAACTCTGTACTTCCTGATAATATTAACAGACAGCAGTTTCAATAATAACATAAATAATATACCTGTAAAATAATACCACCTTGATAATGTTATGAAAACCAATTTATTTGTGCGATTAATTTCCGTCCCTGAAATTAAAAGTTATAGAATGTTAATATTTTATATTAGAATAAGATATACGAAGAAGTACCTTACATGTGAATAAGAGGTGCCAAACCGAGGCTCAAGATTGTGACGATTATGATGGCACAATCGTTACACCTTCGTTTAAAAAACTGGTGGAAAAGAATTAAAATAATAGGTATCTTAGTGTCAGAATAGTCTTTGTACAATACTAAACCAAAATAGCATTGTGAATGCTATAATCTCAAATTAGAAAATAAATATTTTTGAAATCAAATGCTAGAAATAGAGAAAAAGAAAATCTACTGCATTTTATCTCCACTGCTTAATTCGACTTGCATTGCATTTGAATTTACTCAATCTCAATCTGGAAAATAAAAACCAAAACTGGTGATTAGTTTTTGAATTTATGAATTGAATAATTTCTATTTAGCATCAGAATAATAATATCTAGAATACTTAACACACCACACTGAATACAATAAAAAAAATTGCAATGAAAGCATATTGAACTGCATGTTCTAGATAATTGATATGCAAATATTTAACAATTTGTGATTCCTGATGTGACCACTAGTGTCTCCTAGTCCACCCCGTTGTTGAAAGGCCCAAAAGAAAATATGTCGTCTCTAATTAGACTTACGCGGAATTCTGTGTAAGTATCGATGACATTCAACTAAGTGATTTCTGCAGTTTTGTGAACGTTTGTCTTGAAAAGATCAGAATTGCTAATACATCTGTAATATAATGGAAAGTTGCGACGGTAGCTGTATATTAAAAAAAAAACATTGTATGTAAAAAGAACTTCATTTCTTTAAAAAATGTTCTGAGACCCTTATAAATAGTAAATATTGTCCAATAACAGGGAAATCATGCTATTTAAAAAACTTTATAGCCGGCGGCGGTAGTTTTGTAATAAAAATATGGGCACTAAAATGCCCAAAATTTATGATGAAAGGTCGCGGGTTCGATTCCCGTCTGAGTATTGATCTGGTGCGAGTCGTATTTTTTCTAGTATATTATTTTAGTAATATCTAGTGATTTTTATGTTTTTACGTGATTTTTGCCATTTATTTTAGCCAACAAAAAATCCTACACCAAATATTTTATCTCGTCTTCGTTTCTACCCTTGCAATAAACCCTCATAAAAAAAATCACCAGCTTTTATGAGTAGCATACGAAGTTTTAGCCATTAATAGCTGTAGTTGAATTGCGCATCAATCGGACGGAGTCAAGTGACAGATCGAAAATATCATTTCGTCCCCAATACATAATAGTTTTATCGCTTGGCGGGTTTCTTAAGTTTTATTGTCTGCCACTCCTACCACTTGATCGTTTTTCACACTAAATTGGTTGCAACTGTTCGCATCGAGTTGCGAGAAGTTCGGGTTAGTAGATAAGTTAAGGTCCGCTAAGAAACAGCGGCATAAATACGACGATCGAGTATCACTAGTATGAGCTCGCGCAGACCGGTGCAAGTTTGAGTTGTTGCAAACTGTTTACGTTACAGTAAACTATCGTTTTCTCTCTTTCACTCGTATTGACTGTGAGCAGTATATCCGACAGTTTACTGTAACGTAAACAGTTTGCATCAACTCATGGTAGGGCCACAGGTATTCTCGAAACCTTAGTGATTAACCGGGGCCTCATTACGCACCAACGGACGTGTATGTAGTTGTCTCATTTACACCCGCTCCTTCACCGACTGGGGTCGGTTCGCCTGTTTGGTGCTCTCTTTCATTCCTAGGGTGAAATGCCCTAAATTCGGCCACGTCAGCAATTTTAGAGATTAAATCTAAAATATTTATATTAAAATTGAACTACAGCATTGTAATTTTTGTTATTTACGATTGCTACATGATTGTTCTTTATAATAATTGTAAGAAAATCAAGGAAACAATAATAGTAAAATTAAGAAAAAATAATATATGTCGAGTGACCCAATTTTCCTAAATTCTGACGCGTATGCCCTTCATTCGACCCATTTTTCCCTAAATTCGGCTAAGGTGAAATAAGCATGTTAATTAGGAACTTCAATTGTTTTTATTGACATTCAAATAAAATAATTAACATAATTATTATTCCAATCAACATTAATCATATTAGACATAACAAAAATCTAGGAAAAATAAGCTTAAATAAAAAATTATATCAAGTCTAATACTTGAATGCATTTATTGTATATTTATCAACATTAATAATTTTAGGCTTATTCAAAATCAACAAAATATTGTTGGCTATATATTGTTCTTTATATGAGTATAACAACAATCATATCAAAATTATGAATGTTTATCAAAAACATTATTTATCAAAAATTAATAAACATAATGAATACAGTCACGTTCACACTAATATTTTTAATGCTAGGTAGTTCTATTTTTATCAGTTAATATATTAAAAATAGTTATTTAGGAATTTATAGATTTTATTCAGAAGTTTTTCGTGAATATTTATTATTAATATTACATTGATTACTATTAAATATTATAATTTTAAAAATAAATTCAAATGTTGATTTGTGGTATCAAATATCTAAATTAAATTAATTTTAAGTTATTCAAAAGTTTTTATTTTTGTTTTATTTTTATTTTATTAAGGATATTTTTTATTTTATTATAAATAATTAAGTTCTTTTTTGGAGTGGAAAGTTTTTTCATTTAGATCTATAAGTATTGTAATAAGAATTTTATAAGATTGGATGTCAGCAATATTTATAATATTTGTTTTATAATTTTTTTTTGCAGTAATCTATTGTAGAAAAAGATAAGTAGGGTAGGTGCACCAGTGAATGAACACCCCCCCCAGTGAAGGAACAAATGTGTTATTTTTCTATAAAATAAGAAATCTTTTGTTTTCTACACGCAACAGAATTTTTTTAATGAAAATTATACTTTATTACCTTAACTGGCTGCACAGACGACTATGTGTGTTCCGTACTTTCTAAATGGTGATTGCTCAAAGTAGACACGTTGTGTAGTGTTCCTGTTTCTATGGACCAATACTAAGAACTATGGTGCGACAACATATTTTGATAATAGCTTTTAAGTTGATATATGATTCATTCTACAAAGAAAATTAGTTTCTTAGATGTAATAATGATTATTTCGTCTAATAGAAAGCAGATTGTAAAGAATTTCATTATTTTAAACAAAATATAGGGGTGTTCGAGTACTGGATTAAAAAATTGAGAAATAATTAGTTAATGAACCAGGTGTTCATTCATAGGATCTAACGTATTTTTTGGTTTAGGCTTATTTTGTGTCTTACTTTTAAAGGAGTTTGTTCATATTTAGGGGATAGCTATAGTAAATCCTTGTCAATCTTTAGACCAGTCTTCGAACTAGGGTTTTCATTCATTAGTTTTTAAAATTTTAAGATTCTTCTATAGTAAATGCCTAGTTCATTTACTGATTATTAAAAAACTAGTAAATGAACTATACATTTCTTAATTGTTACATTAATTATTTTTTTGTTTTTAATTTTAGACCACTTCTAAAACAATTAGAATAACATAGCTGATGTGAACTATAAAGAAATATGGTGGTAAATACTTAGGTCTAATTTTTTAATATTGGCTGTCCTAAGTTAAATAAACTCTTCGACCTGACTCTTCAACTCATGAAACAGAGACATGAAGTGAGGATACAGGTCATACAGAGCCCCAGGAGCATCCGGAGGATTCCAGAAAGGAAAATAGGCAAGCATCAAGAGAGGCATATGCCAGTGGGTTGGGTATCGTGCGCCATTTAGAATTTAGATTTCTTTTGAAATTTTATATGTTTTACCAGTTTGTTATGCTATAAAATATCGTGTACAGACATAAATTAACGATTTCTGTTTACATCCACCTTATGAAACTAGTAGTTCATTTATCGGATTTCAAACATTCGTTAACTGGATTTTGCCGTTCATTCACTGGTGATTTGGGTGGGGTACTTTTGTGTAAAATTCGGATTATCTAAATAACTATAAGCATTTCAGAAATACTGAAGATATTTTATTAAACATTAATAAATTCTGAATAGTATGTAGTGCCATTATTATAGCAAAGTCATCCAGAAATAGGTATTCGTAATTTTTTAAGTTTCAAATCGCCTTAAGGGTTCATTCACTGGTGCACCTACCCTATATGAGATCTGAGTTAAATTTAAATCATTTTATATTATTAGTATTATTATTTGTATTTTCAATAATTTCAATAATAATTATTATTAATCATAAAAATAATTATATAAGACTTTTATTAAGTTTGACCGTTGTCCGAATATAAGATCATATTTATTCTATTTTCAGCCACCCTTTCAAAAACGGCCGAATTTAGATTTTTGAGTAGTTTTTAGGGTTCCGTACCCAAAGGTTAAAAACGGGACCCTATTACTAAGACTCCGCTGTCCGTCTGTCTGTCTGTCTGTCTGTCATCAGGCTGTATCTCATGAACCGTGATAGCTAGACAATTGAAATTTTCACAGATGATGTATTTCTGTTGCCGCTATAACAATAAATACTAAAAACAGAATAAAATAAATATTTGAGGGGGGCTCCCATACAACAAACGTGAGTTTCTTGCCGTTTTCTGCTCGATATTAATAACGACAACAGGTAGACAATTGAAATGTTCACAAATGATGTATTTCTGTTGCCGCTTTAACAACAAATACTGAAAACAGAATAAAATAAATATTTAAGGGGGGCTCCTATACAACAAACGTGTTTTTGCTGTTTTCTGGTACGGAAACCTTCGTGCGCGAGTCCGACTCGCACTTGGCCGGTTTTTTGAATCCTGATTTTGAACAAGCTTTTATTAATTAACTAATAAAAATATATGAAAAAATATCACTTCAAATCATTCTTTGGTTAAGGTTTTATGACATAAATGCCAATGGATTGAGAAATCAGTAAGTATTTAAATAGTAAAAGTATTTAAAAAATTTATTTCCCAGAACTTGCTCGTAACTAGAATTTGACACCAAAATGGTACAATGCGTGGCACAACAACGTAGGTCACTGGTCAGATCGTTACTGAGTGCAAACCATATGACTGCTTACTGCCATTTTTACAATTCTTAATCTATACATATAATAAATCTGTAGAAAAGTTGAGTCTGTACAAAGGAAATATTTTGAAAAAAAGTGATTGGAGTGTTTAATAATTACCAGTAGAACCCATTTATACCATTTTTTTTTATTTTTGTGTGTTTGTCTGTATGTTGGTGCGCTAAAAATGTAAAAAGCGCTAACTTAATACTAAATAATGGGTAATTGGTTCACTGAATCAAAAGTTAAACTAATTTAAAATTTACGATGAATTTTTGTTGTAATAATATCTTCGGGAATTATATACTGTTAGAAAAACCGACCAGCTGGTGTATCCACATCTGGCACAGAATAATGGTCAATGGCTAAAAGTAAACAAAAACGTGTGGAGTTTTGGGTCTATTGTAATTTCTCAGAAACAAAATGCACATGCATGCAGTAAAATCAAAGCCCGCTTTCTATTATATTATTTTTAAACACACACACTAACATATATAATTTAAAAAATAATTTTGATTATATTTATATAACTTAACTAATTAATTGTTCATATTCATACATAGTATGTAAGTGTTACGATGGAGCGGGGCTGTCTGTCACAAGTATTGTAATACTCACTAGGCAGTCCCAACCTGCTGTTTTGAAAACCAATGTTTTGTGAACAAAATAAACATTTTTTTATTTTTTTATTTTTTTGAGTTTCTACTAGCTTCCGCCCGCGACTTCGTTCGCAAGGACATTCGAGAAAATCCTTCGGGAACCTTTAACCAGGATAAAAGTATTCTATGTTTTAACGTCCTGCCTCGCTAGGCAGCGAGCTTGGTGTGAACGTACCTCGCGCATGGCAGGCCTCGGGTGAGCGTGAGTGCGATGTCGAGAGCGAGGCCTGCCACAACGCAAGCGGCAAACGCCCTGCCTTGCGAGGTTCGTCTACACCAAGCGTACTGCGTAGCGAAGCAGGACGTTAAAACATAGAATACTTTCATCCTGGTTAAAGGTTCCCTAATGATTTTCTCGAACGTCTCCTCTACAAGTCGCATTTCTCAACCGATTCTCGTGAAATTTTGTAACCAGATTTAAAAAATATATATAATTTTATCGTCAAGCTAGTTTTTGATTTCTTAAAAATGGCCGAGATATGTAAAAAAAACGTATTTCTGCCCTGTTTTTCGGCGCGGTTTGTTCTCCTCTACAGATCTCATTTCTCAACCGATTCTCGTGAAATTTTGTGAGCAGGTTTGAAAATTATATAGGCTTTTTTGTCAGGCCAGTTTTTTGAAATATTGGATACAGTTCGAAAAACTGAACCTAAAAAAAAATAATTCACACATTTCGAAAATACAAAATTAGAAGCGCCATCTAGCTGCGAAAATACCAAATACTTAATATACCAAACAGCATGAACCCCACTATATGCTTGAAAACCTCGTGGCGAGAGGGCGAGATCTATATTTTTTTAACAATTTACTTTTCAATGCAAGGTCTACACTACAGCTCACTTAGCCACTAGTTTATCTTAAATTACATAACTAATGTGAGGTAATTTCAATAAAAGGTTTTTAAATTACTTTGTTAGGTACCTTGTCTTACCCTTACCCCTACTGCCCTAACAACGGCTTACCTCAATTACTTGTTTTTAGGGTACCTCAAAAGGAAAAACAGATACCTACTCTTATCTTAAGATCACTTCGTTGTCATGGTCAATTACTTCCTTAAAAGGCCAGGTCCCTATTTCACAGACGTGACAATTGTAAGTGACAATGACAATTTGCTGTCCATGGCGTCAGCTAATTTGAATTTAGAAAATATACTGACCAAACTACATAACGCACAGATACCACAACGAACATAAAATTGTCATTGTAATTTACAATTGTCCTGTATGTAAAATAGGGGCCAGGTATTGGGCAAGTCACCCTACTCAGTACTCGCGTCGAGTCCGAGAAGTCCGTGTTGCACTTGATGGGTTTTTTCATCTAAAAATAATTTCGAAAATTCGTTTTTTTTCCTATAGATTACGTCAACGAAAGATGAGATTGAAATGGTGGCGCCACTTTCCCTGTTTAATTAACGTTTAGAGGTTAAGTCATTGGAAATTGACCTTAAAATAAGGCGCAAAATTAGTTCCATTTCCAATCGAGTCTTATCTTTCGTTGACCAAACTCAACGTAAATAAACCTTTTTTTTTGTTTATTTACTATAGGTAATTATATCTTGTCGCGAAAATGGTGCCACTTTGAGTAACCCTGATTTTGTTCCGATAGATCATCGAAACAATTTTTTGATCACTTATACAAATGTTGAAAAGTTACCGAAATAATCGTAATATTCGTAACCTTTTGTACCGGCTCGCGTCACTGTGCGCCACCCACCGCCGCGCGCCGATTACCTACCTTACGCGAGTCCGTCCTTCCGTGCACTACCGCGTTGATATTTATTTTCGTACATTTCTAGAAATCCTTTGGGAATAATTGGGGGATTACTTAATTTTTAAAAGTAAATACTTATTTAATATTTAACTTTTACGACTGTAGAATTAATGCTTCCTATATAAAAATTAATAAAACGCAATAAAAAAAACTATAATAGTCACTTGAGTGAAAACTTTTGCTATTAGTGTAGTAATTATAGGGAATCTTATGCTACAAAATCACTTATTTTATAATATTTGTTTCTGAGTTAGGATTTTTTATTTTTTATTGGCCTTTATGAAAAAATCCTCTGAAATGTAAGTGGTGATTTTGTAAGGTTTAGTTCCTAAGGGTTTTAAGAAATTCATTAAGAAAATTCCCTTCATGTACGATTTAATCTCGATGTTATAAAATAAAAACAGTCTTTAAACCGCCTTTGTAAAAAAAACAACCTAGATATTTTGGGGAAAACTTGAAATTTATCATTGACAAGTTTATTTTAATCAAGTTTTCAAAAATCACCTCTGTAGGATATAATGTGATTTTCTCGAACAAAGTATTTTTCATTGCCAGGAGACTCATGACACGCCGCGCGCCGTCGCGTCATCGTCGCTCGTAGGTACAGAGCGCCTGCCATTCGTGCTCGCTCACCACTCTATATTACGCTCCGTCTTGCTGATATTTTCGTAAATTTCGAGAAATCCTCTACTTAGAATTGAGGGATAACTTAATTTTAAGATGTTATTAATTATTACACTATATATTATTGAACTTTTACGACTGTAGAATTTATGCTTCATATTTAAAAATGAATAAAACGCATTTAAAAAAAAACTATATTAGTCACCTGAGTGAAAATTTTGTTTGTAGTATAGTTAATTATAAGAAACTTTATACTGCAAAATCACTGATTTTTTAATATTTGTTTCTGAGTTATGATTTTTTTTTTATTTATTAGCCTTTTTTGCAAATTCCTCTGAAATGTAAGTGGTGATTTTTGAGGTTTCATTTCTAATGGTTTTAAGAAATTCATAAAGGAAATTCCCTTTGTGTACGATTTATTCCTTCCGTGCTGTTTGGAACTAATCTCGAAATACCCATTGCTTAATACAACCTAATATCTAAAAGAACTTTGCTCATAAGAGATGAAACCCGAATGGACTTGCTACCAAAAAGAGCGGTTCTCCAAGCGGCTTACCAAGGTTAACACTGAGGTTGACTCTTGGTCTCACGCCATGTATACCACATCCTACATCAAGACCCATTTTAGAGCCGTCCGTGAACCAGACTAGGCTTCCAGCCTTACAGGAGTTTTGGTCATCAGACCACATCTCTCTGCTAGGTAGTTCCACAGAGTAATTTCTAGTGAAATTACAGAGTGGAAGCATGACATCAGATGTCATTGCAAGTGGTTTGAGTTCAAGCACTGATTCATGTAAAGATCTCACTGCTTGAGAGTGCCAACCTACTTTACCGGTGTTGCCCACTCTATAGATCCCTGCTTTCGCCTCCTTCACAATAAACAGGTGAAGTGGCGGTAGGTTAAGCAGAGCATTTAGTGCTGCTCCTGGTGTTGTAGACATGGCCCCCGTTGCCATAAGGCCATAAAATCGGTTTGGCCAAACGTGAGATAATCGCGGACAAACATGCATACGGTGTCGCAAATTGTCTAGCGAAAGAACCCTTTTAGCCTGAGTAGGTTTTTATGGGCAATGTATGTATGTACCCACCTAATGTATATGGTGAATGTGTGTGTACTTAAGCAAAAGGATTTTGCTGTTTTAACTACTTCTGTATTATACTGGATACCTACGTTATGAGATGAGGACGAGCCGTTAATCATTCGCATGATCTTTTATTCCAGGGACCCCGTCCCCCCAAGTAGCCTCTCTTTGCCACCCCATCCAGCTACCCCATACCACCAAGTTTACACCGTTCCTTTGAGATCAGATCAAAGTGATATTCAAAACACTTAGCAAGATCAAACACCATCTTACCAACTTCCATTGGACACGTTATTCCCTTTGTTTCTCCTTCTTGATAACCTTTTCGCCATCATCCCCCGTTCTGCAGTGTTGCCACTACTCCCGTAACTTTACTTCCTGTCACGCTACCAACCTAACTATTTTTAATTGGTCCATTTTATGCAGTTTTCTCGCATTTCGCGACATACGGGTCAAACTGAGAAGAGAACCTCCTCTTTTAATGTCAATTAAAATACTAGAACCTTCTCCTAAATGTAACAAATACTTTTTTGAAAACCGCATTAAAGTCGGTTCAGCCAAACGCGAGATAATCGCGGACAAACATACATACATACATACGGGTCAAACTGAGTACCTCCTCTTTTAAAGTCGATTAAAATACGTATTTATATGATGGTACGGAAACCCTCGGTGTGCGAGTCTGACTCGCTCTTGTCCGGTTTTTTTTCGTAGGCCGTGACCGTATAATGATAACTTCTCTTTTCCACGCTCTATGTCTTCTTGAGCGCAGCGAAAAGATTATGGAAGTTACGGTGTCACAGACAGAGACTGACGCAACATTAACACATCTCTTTTTGCATCGGGGGGTTAAAAACTAAAAACAGCCGAATCAAACATTTAGTGTATTTCGGGCCTAAAACGTTTTGAAAATTAGTCATTAGGAAAATCTTGTGTTATGATATTTTCATGTGTAAATATTTTAGTGTATTTTGGGAATGAGACGTTTTGGGAATAAGTTTAAATGAGACTCGGTTCATTTGAAATTGAGTCTTATTGACAATAGTATATATTGAGAAACGCTCTTTTTGGTAGCAAGTCCATTCGGGTTTCATCCCTTATGAGCAAAGTTCTTTTAGATATTAGGTTGTATTAAGCAATGGGTATTTCGAGATTAGTTCCAAACAGCACGGAAGGGATTTATTCTCGATGTTTTAAGACAAAAACAATATTTAAACCACCGTTGTAAAAAAAGCACCCCAGATATTTTGGGGAAAACTTGAAATTTATCATTGACAAACTTATTTTAATCATGTTTCCAAAAATCACCTCTGTAGGATTTATTGTGATTTTTTCGAACAAAGTATTTTTCCTTGCCCGGAGTATTTCTCAGGAATCTTTTTTTCTTACCTCTAACTGCGGGAACTCAACAATTTTTAATTTGTTGTTATAGCGTCAGACTTCGGTAAGATGGTGGTAGATAGCCAGGCGTACTTGAAATAAGCCATACCACCAACTAAATCGAGTTCAAATTGTACCTTCCTTGGAAATCGAACCTGGGACCCCTGCGTCTTACAAGGGTGGGCAAATCACTAGACCACAGAGGCAGTTAAATTAGAGTTATGTTAAAACGAATGGAAATATACATATTATTGAGATCGACTATTTTTCCGATAGTATCGATGCTACATCCAACGTATGAGTGATTTCAGGTAGAATCTTGCAGCTATTTCGATTAAACGATAGTCTTAATATAGCGCTATGGTACTTCAGTGATAAATAATTTAGGACCCTTCAATAAACTATCGATACTATCGACATACAATCGATTACCAAGCAGCACTAAGGTGGCGGCGAAACGGCCGGCCCGAGTTACGACCGGTAGGGCACTGGCGCGAATAAAGTGGCCGCAGATATTATATTACACACTATTGTAAGTAATGTATAAGCTCCGCTTTCGATAGAGGATACTGACCGAAAGTTCTATGTGGAATTTTCTTGGTGATATTATTTTATTAAGCATGTAGTCACGTTTTAAGGTTGACCCGATTTAAGAATTTGACATAATTCTTCAGTTATATATTAGTTATATAATATCAGTTATATTTGTTACTGTAAACTCTTAAGATTTTCCAATAAATCTAAGATTTACTAACTCTAATGGTAAAAGTCCGAACTGTTGAATGAAGGAAAAATTGAATTTCAAAAATATTTTCGATACAAAATGTCAAAACTTTTTTTTTAATACGGATAATAATATTATTGTGACCGGTGGTGGCTAAGGTCTCCATTCTGCTGTTACTTTCGTGCATTTGTGAAGCCGAAGAAAGTGACTTTATTTTTCACGCTAACGGAAAAAAATGAAACTTTTAATCCTACCTTTAAAAAAATATTCAGCCAATTTGATTTATTTGAGACATTACAGTGAAAAGGAGTTTCAGTGTAAGTTTCTTGTAGTCATTATTGCCCAAAAATAACAAATAAAGTGCAAACATCTTATGTCTATAATAAGGAACAATTTTCAAAAATATGAGAAACTGTGAATAAAATGTTTCCTCAGGAGGTGCAATATTTGTTATTAAGTAAGTATTTATTTACCTTTTTCACTAAAATCCTTCAGTATTCTTTTGAGCTATTGTATACGGGATTGCAGGAAAACATTAGGCATTGCTTTTTTCAGCCAATGCAAGTGTCAAGCGCAGGCGCAGCGCAGAGAAACATCCGCCGACAAACTCGTTCTAGCACCTTCGGGGAAAAACTATTAGAAATGCTATAATGATTACGCTAGATGTTTTCAACTTTGATATAGAACTTTTATCAAAATAATACATTTTCTTACAATTGCTCACAAATTACTTAAAGTAGATGGAAACAGTGCATTTTGAATAAGGCTAGATTTTCTTTTGAAGAAGATCTAGATTTCGTTGACTGTTTTTTTCGGTATCACTGAGTTGGTTCAAAAGAAAGAAAAAGTTTTCATAAATTTATGACGACAGGCAAAACACGTAGTTAGCCTTATTATTTAATAAAAGAGAGGCATTTTCAATAAATCATAATATCAGTGGAAAACGAAAAATAATATATATTTATCTTGAGTATAACTGTTGTCAAACCAACAAACTGTAAATTACTCAACAATAATTTAAAAAAGTCGACCTCATTATCTTCTCAAAGGTTCTCCAGTTGTCCCGACTGGTCCCGCCGGATGCAAGTATCATAAATCCCTTTGTTTTACTTCGTAAATAATATAATGCGTGCGCGCAGGACGCACAACGCACGGTTGGAAATTGCCACGTTGCGCGTTGGCCCGAGGAAATTGACTGGCTATAATAGTGCAAAGCATTGACTACCTAACTACAACACTTTGCTCACTTATCGACGATGATTATTTCACAAACAACCAGTTACGACTGATTTTTTTTATAAAATATTAACTTTAATTTGTTATTTTTTAATAATTTTTGTTTTTCAAATTACTTAAATACTTGTAAATAAACTTTTCGTGACAACATAGCCTATTATTTACTTTAAGCTGTAGGCATCGCGTTTGTGACATTTTTAATCATTTTTCGAAATGACTGAAACATTTTTCTTTAAAAAAATTTTGAAAAACTGAATCGATGAAAATACTCACAATATTTCACGAGAATCGCTTCGATCATGGATGATCGAAGGAGAATCGGCTGAGAAATGCGACCTGTGGAGGAGAACAGACGGAGAATCTAGCCGGACAGCAGGACAGCGGGACTGACATTCTAAAGCATAATTGTCCAAGGTGAAACGGAAACGCTTCGCTCACGCTTCGTGTTCGCTTGGTCAATTACGAAAT
Organism: Agriphila geniculea; assembly: GCA_943789525.1. Classification (NCBI taxonomy): domain Eukaryota; kingdom Metazoa; phylum Arthropoda; class Insecta; order Lepidoptera; family Crambidae; genus Agriphila; species Agriphila geniculea. The sequence goes on along the minus strand of OX038879.1, from coordinate 6,991,370 downwards.
ATTTCAACAGATATTAAAAATAAAAGAACACTGTGACAAAAAAACAGAATAAAGATTATAACTTTTATTTTCTAATTTGTTTTGCTGAATCATACCTTTCTTACAGGTTTTTTGTATACCAGTCATTATTACATTACTAACGACGTCGCTAGCCATGTTTCATTTATTCCACGAGAATAAAAAAAATTAAAAGAAACCATCTTACATACTAAAAGATAATTAAACTAGTACCCATGAAATAAAACACTTTTTAATGGATACTAGCGCGGGAAATGTTTATATCATGTCTAGTGAGCGCGTAAGCTTGAGAGGTGAATTAGCTAAATATACCTCTATATTATTAAATTTTTCTTCAACTTTCACCCTTTTTTTCATCTTGGATCTCAGAACTTCTTTTTGGATCTACAAATATATTATCTTCTGTATTCGTTGAAGCTCCTTACAATTTAATTAAACAAAATAATAGCATCGACAGCATTCTTTTCTCCCGACAAGTGAACGAATTGCGTGTCCGTTTGGTTTTTGCGCTTAATTAAGTTTGTTAATTGCAATTGATAGGTTTGAACTGATACTACGTTTTCGGTTAATTAAAATTGTCTTACAGACATGTCTTTCTACTTATCCCCTTTGTGGATAATTAAGGTGACCCGTGGAGCAATTTCAAACATACAGGCACGCTCTCGCCCCAAAAGAGTAGACTATAATGGTTACCAAATAAAATATTAACTATTATAATAAAAAACGTTATTAATTCTTAAATGACATAACAATAGATTCATACTGCTGTGATGCGTTTATCTGAATACTTGGCCTAGGCCCGATATTACAGGTAAAACCAGCTTTTAAGCTATGAAAAAATAAAATACATTAAAAAGTTTATAAAAAACTTACAAATTAGAGACACTAGAAATATGGTTTTAACAAAATTTAAGGCGGTACCCTGAGCGAAAGTGGCGCCGCGGTGACTTTTATTTAATATTATAATTCTAATACACAATTTTAATAATGTTTATCGTGGAGATTTTAGGGCCCACAGTCTAGTATTTTTAGAAGGTATCGTTACATTCCCTAGTAGTCACTGCTAGAAGTAGATAGAAAAACTGCTAAAAGTGGCCGTTTTTGACACATTTGCTATCTACTTCTACGAATGACTACGAGGGCATGTAGTGATACCTTCTAAAAATACTAAACCATGGGCTCTAAAATCTCCACGATAAACATTATTAAAATCTTTATCTATTAATAACTTATTAAATAAAAACCTTTTGAGGGCGCCACTTTCGGTCATACAACCGCCTTAAATAAATTGGTTATGCTGTTGTCCTTACTAGGGCAATAAAATTACCTATATATGAAGGACATTAAAATACAGACTAGTTAACAAAAGTGATTAATAAGTAGTTCGAGAAAGACACAAGTAAGTTTTTTTGTGACTAATGTTACTACATATTAGCACTATTACAAAGGACATCATCCATTTTGGTCCAAAATATGAAAGTGCCGGCCAAAAAGCAAAAGTGCTTTATTCTCATAGAATTTGTCCAACTTAGCATTTCTTATTATGGCACCGAAGCTGTAGCACCGCTACACTTGATTTTAAATAAGTTCAAAAAGTCTGACATTTCATATATTTTGGCAAAAATGTAAAAAACTCGGCCGAAAATCAAATTCTGATAGATTTTGTCCGCCTAACCCTAAGCATTTCTTATTATGGCACCAAAGCTGTAGCACCGCTGTAATTGATTTTAATTGACATGAAATAAAACACTTTTTAACGGATACTAGCGCGGTTTTATTGAATGTACTTTGGTATTTAGTTGGTATTTGGTTTGATTTTTGGTTTTCCCGACGTTTCGGCACCTTTGCAGCTGCCGTGGTCACGCGGGACTGAAGCTACCCGTGAGTCTACCCTCAAGCGATGAATTTTTTTAGACGTTCAGAAATTTAAATTTAACAAAGTTTTTAATTATTTTATGTTGATTTATAATTTAATTTTATGAATTATTTAATGCTAAAAAGAGAGAGAATCTACTGAAACTACCACCATTTCATAAAATTGGGAGGCCCCTCCAAGAAAGAAATGGCGAAAGAAAACTTGGAGAGGAAGCCGACCTCCGTCTTTTGTATTAATTTATTTATTTGCAAAAGGAACTAACTACTACTAAAATCAAACCAAATACCAACTAAATACCAAAGTACATTCAATAAAACCGCGCTAGTATCCGTTAAAAAGTGTTTTATTTCATGTCTAGTGAGCGCGTAAGCTTGAGAAGTGAATATGATTTTAATTGAGTTCAAAAAGTCTGTCTTTTCATACATTTTGACACAAATGTGAAGCGGTACAGCTTCGGTATTACCATAATAAAAAATGCTTAGGTGGACAAAATCTATCAGAATAAAGCACTTTTGTCTTTTGGCCGGCACTTTCATGTTTGGACCAAAAATGTATGAAACATGGATGATGTCCTTACAGGATTCTCATAAAATAAGATAATTATTATCTGTAATTTATGTTGATTCGGGTGTAGGTAACATACGTTTCAGTAGGTCCATATCAATGGCTCTTTAAAAAAAAGAAACAAATACCTACAGCATAACTATGTTATAATGTTATTATTATTGTTGTCAAAAAAATATGAGGTACTAAAACGTTTAAATTATTAAACATGTAACTAAACTTATATTTTTTATTCATTCCTATATGACAGAATGATAGATTCATACTGCTGTGACGCGTTCATCTGAATGTAAGGTTTAAAAATCATCTTTCAAATTATTTTTCCTCAAATTCTACAAAGTGTACTTGTTATAAGTATGATTTTTCATTACAATTTTAACGCTTGCCGTTACGTAAACATAAAATAAGCTTTCTTTTCCAGCATTTAAAATTAACACATAATAATATATTCAGGGGGTCTATTATGAAAAGTTTAATGCGATACACGCAGCTGCGTCCGTGCTTCGTTTTGATTGTTTCCTATTACAAATCACTTTCGTATGCGATATTGCGAAGTGATTGCGTTAGTTTGACAGTTTGTCTCTAGCATATCCGACATCGTTCGTTTAGTAGTCTATGGACTACGATAGCCAAATTCAAAATGTTTGATATACCTACAACCAACGAACTGCGGACGACTATCGTGGCCAAGTGACTGCGTTACACAATTGCGTACGTTATTTTCGTAATAGGCCCCCTGTATTGCTGTTAAAACTCCTCATAAACCTTATTATTAAGATCGCCGGGTCCTGTCCTTAACTGTAAAAGCTTAATTACATATTTTGTTGCATAAAGTGTAATTACGATATTTATTGATAAAAACAAACACAAAATATGACAGTGCCTGCTTCGTATCGGTCGGCGGAGATAAAAGAGGTCCTGCACTTACGCGCCCTCGGTATTCATAGTGATGGCATTACTTTTATTCCGTCCAACAAAATACACGCTGAAATTTTAATCATTTGGTTCCCGCCGTGGGGTGGTTCCACTCATGATTACAAGCAACTTTTACTATGGGGCCAACTCTCCCGCTCGCAAAAAAAATCAGCTGTTTCATACAAAAGTGCAGTACCTAATCGACCTTAATGTATGGAACAGCTGATTTTTTTTTGCGAGCAGGAGAGTTGGCCCCATAGTAAAAGTTGCTTGTAATCATGAGTAGAACCACCACACGGCGGGAACCAAATGATTAAAATTTCAGCGTGTATAAAAAAAACAAATGTTTTTTTTTCATTTCAAGCTGACCTAATAAAGTACTTTTGAAGGGGATAACACTGAAGTTATGACTTTAGATGAGAAGCAACCTACTCGCCATGGAAATAATATCAGGCAGTTGATATTAATGGAGTGTTGTGTTAGTGGTGATAGTTTTATAACTTCTTTTTTACTTGACAATGTGTATAGTGATATGGGTATAGTATTTAATGGTAATGTTTTGATTTCAACTGAAAATAGTTTATGGCCTTTTTTGTTTTTATGAACTTGTTATTTCTATTTTTATAACCTCTTCATTTGTATTTGGACTGTTCTAAGGCATGTTCATACTTAAGTCTTGTTTTTACTGTTGCTACTTTTAAATGCTGTTTGTTTTCCGTGAATATAAATAAACCGAGTCAAGATAAAGAATGACCCGATTTTGATAATACTAACTGTACTACACTGCAAAGTTTAATTAGAATAAACATAAAAAATCTAAAGAAATACAAAGTGAGTTTAATAAGTTTGTTAAGTAAAATAGAGATTGATCCTACTAATATAATAAATGTGAAAGTTTGTGAGTTTGGATGTTTGTTCCTCAATCACGCAAAAAAGACTGAACAGATTTGGATGAGATTTGACACACAGATAGTTTATAGCCTGGATAAAAACAAAGGATACTTTTTATCCTGGTCAAATGTTCCCCTGGGATTTTCCGAATGTCCACGCGGACGAAGTCGCGGGCGGAAACAAGTAATTGATTGGACCATTTGCCATCCAAAATTCAAACTGTTATTTTATTATTAACAATTTAATACTAAAATAACAGTTCGAATCGCTAAAAAATTACATTGATTACGAAAAATCCGAGCTTAAAGTCATAACAATCATTCGTCCATTAAATCGACACCAAAAGAATAATAACACAAAATGTTTTCGAACGCTAATTATTTTGAAATTTTGAATATCATTCAATGCCCCGACTACGGCTCGCGGCCGGCAAAGGAATGTGCTACAGTTTAAATGAGGCTGCGCGGGAGCTGGTCGACCGGTCGCGCGCCGGTCGCCGGTCGCTCGGGGGAAAGGCCGGCCATGATTTACGGCTAAAATTAAACCACCGCGCCGCCGCGGAAATGAGACCGCGAATTTTCATTATTTTACGTTTACCGGTTTTGCTGTGGTCGGACTTTGTGTGTGATGGTCACTATATCTTTCTATGAAATCAGTTCCTATCCTAGTCTTTTGGAGACTCAATTTCAAAGTACATATTATGAAAATCAGTACTTTTTGTATTTATGGAATTATAACATCTTCAAAGACAAAAATCATGAAAAATTATTCAGATACACCAAATTCCTGTGCTTGCATCTAGTGACGAACCAAATCCGTTCGTATTATATATTCAAAATTCTAAACAATTATATATTCTTTATCTCATATTTACCGGAGTATTAACCAGAACTAGTAACCAGAGCCTCTAAATTACCTTTGAGGCTCGCTTATGCGAAAACATTTGTCTCTGTCGTTTTCTTTACGTGTAAAGAGTATGAAAAATAACCTCACTTCTGCACTTTTACAATGTTTTTTGTTGTTTTTTATCGACTTCAAAAGGAGGGAGGTACTCAATTCGACGCGTTTTTTTTTTGTATGTACACCGATTACTTGAAGACGGCTTAACCGATTGAAATGATTCAAACGTTATTACATTAGGTAAAATTTCAAGTTGGTCCCATTTTTTAAAATTTTGAAATCGGTTCAGTACTTTTCAAGTAATCTTGAAAAAAGCACGAAAATAGTATGATTTTGTGTGAACTACCTCGATGATCAGTCGTATAACTCCTTTTTGTTTATGAACTGAATAAGATAATTATTTTTTTGTTGGAAAAGGAATATCTTTAGTGTAGTTCTTTAACCGACTTAAAAAAGGAGGTTTTCAGTTTGTTCTCCGCGATTAACTCACGTTTGGCTGACCCGAGTTTTCTACCTAAATAATATACCTACACTACCTAATACAGAAAAGGGACCTACACTAATAATAAAAAAAAAAAAAAAAATTGTTTAAAAAAACAAAAAACCGACTTCAAAAAACCTACCTCTAATAAGCAAAAAATAATATTCGTAATAATAAAAACACGTCTATTGAAGTCGGGTGTGGCTTTTAGAATGAAAAAAAAGGAATTAGTACTCCAGCCCCACCCGACTTCAATAGACGTGTTTTTATTATTACGAATATTACTTTTTGCTTATTAGAGGTAGGTTTTTTGAAGTCGGTTTTTTGTTTTTTTTAAAAATTTTTTTCATCATTATCTTTAGCACAATTATCTTTCTTGAAAAAAAGTTATTGGAGCAACTGCACAGTTTCCGCTATTATTTAGGTACGCCAAAAATATGACCCGCGACAAGCACTTTTGTTAATATTCTGTTTTTTTACAAACATCTGTGAGATTTATACGCAATTTAATACTTATTTCTACTAGATAAAATCTCTTTAGCTTGTCTTAAGTTTTATTTGTTACTACAACTTTACATTTTCTATATAAAAATAAAAATATGGCCCACGCAACTCAACCCATGTTTCCTATCACGGACCCTTAAAGCCTTCAAGTCACGCGGCCAAGGAGATCGTAAATAATTGCTCTTAATCTAGTTTTAAAACCAAATCAACCACTAGCATAATGTCAATATAATTCGACCCGCGTGCAGCAAGGCCATTCTATATTTATGGCTTTGTGTAATTGCTACCTATAATTAATTATAGTTGTCACCAAAATTAAGAATCACCTGATATAAAGTTGAATTTGATTATAGGTGAGTCATTTAATTAAATATTCATAAAACTTTAAATAAATCAATAAATGTAATTAACATCAACATCAAAAAGATACAACAACCTTAACCCAAAGTAGCTAAAGCTCTTACTTTATGGAAATCGAGAACAGAAACGGCACCACAAACACACATTATTTAGCAACCAAACCAAAAAACCGGCCAAGTGCGTGTCGGGCCACGCGCCATAGGGTTCCGTAGTTACCTTATACCATACCATATTTAATACCACCTATAATTTTTCGTCTGTAAAAATAACTTTGTTTTTCACAGTGTTGGTATGAATGACAAAGTTATATTTGCGGTTTTGGAAAATGTGCTATATCTCGAAAACTAATTACTATATCTCATTCAAACCTCGTTTTGGTTGAAAGTGTTTATTAAGATCTACAGCATATATTTTTTTTAGATTTTTCACTATCTTATTTCAAAAGTTAAAGGGGGGGGGGACACACATTTTACCACTTTGGCGGTGAATCGTGTATCTTTCAAACGGTTGACTTTGAGAAAAAGTTGTCTTAGAAACCTTAATGTCATTTTTAAAGACCTATCTATAGACACCCAACACGTGTTGGTTTGAAGAAAAAAAAATTTTTCAGTTTCAGTTCCATGTATGGGGAGCCCCCCCTTAATCTTTTATTTTTCATATTTTTGTATTAAATTCGTTAAGCGGTTAACAGAATACATCTACCTACCAAGTTTCAACTGTGTAGTCTTAATACTTTCGGAATAAAGTGGCTGTGACATACGGACAGACCTTAGAGTAAGACGGGCTTCTAAAGAAAGAGAAGCCATACGAAGCGTTCCCCTCTGCCGAAGTACAAGCCCAAATGGGCATACGCATTAGTAAAACCAGTTGCGCCCGGATTTCTTTCTAGACCGAGTCCAGTCGCGCATGTGAACGCTGCTGTGTTTAAAATGTCGAATTTATGAGTTTTTTGCTGTTAAAAGAGGTCTTGAACATCAAGTATACAAAAAGACGGTGTTACATTTCACATAAAAGTAAATTTTTATCGTATTATTGCTATTTGTTTACATTTAAACATTAAATTCGTATATTTTATTCTTGATTAGTTGTCAAATTTGTTCAGTGACATCGGGTCTGCTAGTCCATGGCTCGTCCGTACAAATTTCAGATCTGTCGCTAGATAAATCCGAGTTCTCGCCGATGGGCAACTTAGTGATGTTACCGTTAAATAATGTTTGTCGATAAAGTGTTGGTCAATCTGGCCCTGATTATGCGTCAAATACATTTGCGAGATGTTTGCATGATTTGCTTTGCACTGATGTGAGCGCGACGCGACAGATATCGCGAAATAAATTTCGAAATAGTAGATTATACAACAAGTGAATAAAAAGGGAATTTAGTTCGAGGTATACAAAGAACCGAGATGAAATTTTTTTTCACGAGTTGTGTTGTGTACTCTACTTTTTACCATTGACTGCGAGAAAGCAAATAGGTACCTAACAGTACTTTATACTTAGTATTTATAGTTGACCATCAGCCATTTTTAATGTCCCCACTACTGGGGCACAGGCCTTCCTTATAGGTGGGAAGATGGGCGATAACCTACCACGCGGGCCCAATGCGAATTGATGGGTGTTAACGACTGCAAATGCAGCCGGGACCAACGGCTTAACGTGCCTTCCGAGGCACGGAGGAGCTCGAGATAATACATTTTTGGTCACCCATCCCATGACCGACCCATGCGTGAAATTAGAAGTTTTCCAATGACATAAAACAACCACGCTAAGAGAGATGGATGGTAGGTACCCCCCCTTGGTAGGTAAGGAGGGGTGGCATTCAAAGTTTCGCGCCGCCGCACTTCAGAAAAAAATCATATCTCCTTCAATATACCTACCACCTCGAATGAGGTATCATATTATGATAAATCAGGGATGATGAAGCCATTTTTGAGACATTGAATGTACAGTTTCTTAAAAAAATAATGATATATTTTACTATATTGACGACATTATCAAAATCAGTTTGCTATTTTTTTATTCAACAGTCGGTCGGTATCTTTCAAAATTCAAATTGTTGGGTGTGCAGATAGCAGTACTGTCATGGAGCGATGTTCAGTGTCAGCAGCCTGAGCCCAACTTCCCTGGGTATACATTAATCCCAACCTAATCACCTACACTCTCAAGATTTTTGTATAAAGCTCGAGCGTATAAAAATGACCTCTTTGTTGTTATTCACCCCATCGTAAAATGATTGAGTTTGTAACCTTTATCCTTTTTCCGTATCGATATTGCTGCATCGACAGTTGAGCCCAGCCCTTTATGTCAATAACGTGTCATATTTTGATGTGTGACTCATCCGTACACAAATTTTTGCTGTTTTGTTTTATTTTTTATGTGTGAGCGTCGTCATTACAGTGTTGTTTTTGTATGTGGGTATGCGGAACTGCACTTGTGTGCATTTCCCTCCCCCCGCAAAAAATGCCAGAATAATTTGAATAGAGTAATAATCGCTAAGGCTTCTCCCTTTGTGACGAAACAAAGCCTTTGTTGCTCGAAGGGACAGACAGACAGACAGACAGACAGACAGACAGACAGACATGACGAATCTATAAGGGTTCCGTTTTTTGCCATTTAGGCTACGGAACCCTAAAAATATGTCTCGAAAAAATCAGTCCTAGTATGAAACCTCCTCGCGCCTCGGTATTATGCGAGTGAAAAGCATATAGGTACGTACAATAGACAAAGAAAAATTTTCGCTGTGCTCAAGAAGACCAACAGAGCGTGGAAAAGAGAAGTTAACATCATACGGACATGGTCTATGTAAAAAAAGAGACAAATAGGATCAAATGACATGTGCCAATATTTTTTACAGTAAGAGGCCCTAGCGGCCCGCCTTGCAAAGGAGCAATCACGATTTGCTTAAAATATTTGATAATGTTAATTAGAATTTAAAATAAATGTATCGTGGAGCCATGGTGTCTTGTGCTCTAAGTAATTGTGATGTGACAAAAAGAAACAATCCAAGTAATCACACTTTTCACAGGTAAATAAGATATTGCCACACATTTCTCTAAAACCAAATTTCGCTACATTTATTCGTTTATCGACGAAGAAAACAGTATAGAACATAGTTTATTAATTTCCTTTGACATATATAGTCATATTTTACGTATCTCATATAAAATGTATGCATTCGTTTTTCGGATCACCTGTTTATTGACATTGTTGTTCTTTGACATTCTATTTCTATGGAACGTACACACACTTTTCAAACTTTTCAAAACAAAGAAATAAGTAGCATTAACATAATTTACACGCGTAGGTAATGTATAGGTACATGAAATCCGGTTCATTTCGATTTCAATTTCAAATGTTCTGAATGCCTCACATTGTTTTCATTGGCTCATCAATCGATGTTTTTGTCTCGCACCGAGGTTATATATGGAGTGGCGAGATAACATCGGCGCAGTCGCGCCGCGGCAGCCGTGGCGTTATCTACATCGGTCCCTGGAACCACGGCCCTCGGGTCGTTCCATACAAATTGTATGGCCTATCTACTACTTCTTTTGGGCATAGTTAACCTTATAGTTTTCTTGTACTGTGCTCTTGTCCACTAATGGGACCGATTCAGCGTGTCAAATGGTGTGAGAACTGCGTATCGATAGTCAACTGATAAAATGGACATGATATCTCGGCTTGGGAATGTAGTCAGTAATATTACTAGCTATTGTACGAAGTGAAGTAACGATTCTTCGATGAAAATATTTATTACTTGCAAGTACACCAGTATAAATATAAGATATACTGTCATATGTGTACAATGGTACACTTCACTAGTTCAAATAGCCGATTCTGAATAATAAACAGTTTTTAGCAACGATATATGATCGTCCTTCATCTACTGTGTCACAATGCTAAAAGTCATCACTGTACTACTATATGTAATACGGAAAGTACAAACTATAACTAACTAATGGCACAGAATAAAATGTAAGAGGTCTACGTACAAAAAGGACACTCCCCGCCCCGCCCTAGAATCAATGACCTCACCCCACCCCGCAAGTTCGTATGCCGAATCGTATGCTCGTTTAGTCGGGTTTCCAAAAACTTATTTTGATATTTAAAGCAATGTGTCGTAACTTTTTAGTCGTGTTTGTCAACTGTCAACTTATATTCAATATTCGAAGCATTCAAAGCTATTCACTTAATACACGGTAATTTATTTACCGAAAATTTCGAAATATGAATTGAATGCCGCTCATAAAGTACAAACTGCACGGTAGCCCTCATAGAAATAGAATGTCAAAGAACAACAATGTCAATAAACAGGTGATCCGAAAACGAATGCATACATTTTATATGAGATAAATATGACTTAGATTCATAAAATATGACTATATACGGCAAAGCTCATGGGTAAAGGTTATTATAAAGTAGACGATTATCTTAATGATCAAAATGCGTGGAAATGATGTAACACATAACTACTATAAGTACTTTGTTGCCAATATAATAAGTCTATGTTTGTTGCCAATAATCCTGTCACCCTGTTGTAATTATCTGGTAACGATATATTTAAGGCTCCGTTATGCCAAATCATTTGTCTCTGTCTTTTTCTTTACGTGTAAAGAGTATGGAAAATAACCTCACTTTTACATTTTTTCGATGTTTTTCGTGGTTTTTACATCATTACCTTTAGCACAATTATCTTTCTTGAAAAAAAGTTATTGGAGCAACTGCACAGTACGTTAAAGTGTATTTTGATGTAAAATTCAATACGTTTACACTATTATTTACGCCAAAAATATGGCCCGCGATAAGCGCTTTTGATGATATTCAGATTTTATTTTACAATCATCTGTGAGGTTTATACGCAATTTTATGTTTGTAGCAACTATATAAACTCTTTAGCTTGTCGTATGATTTTTTTGGTGGTTACAAGTTTACGTTTTCTATATAAAAATATGGCCCGCGCAAACCTTGTTTTCCTATTACCGCCCCTTAAGTTTGTAAATATCGTTACTTATTGCTATTAAAACTGATAAGTTTCTTGCGCCCGTTCTTCTTGTCAGTTAAAAAAGTCTTGAACGGGTGGTAAGAAAATATAGACTATTCAAAAGTACTTAATAATTAAGTTTATTTGAATAAAGCTATTTTTGACTTTGACTTTGAAAAAAGGGAAATTAATAAACTATGTTCCATACTGTTTTCTTCGTCGATAAACGAATAAATGTAGAGAAAATTTGGTTTTAGAGAAATTTGTGGCAATATCTTATTTACCTGTGAAAAGTGTGATTACTTGGATTATTTCTTTTTGTTACATCACAATTACTTAGGCCACAAGACACCATAACTCCGCGATACCTTTATTTTAAATTATAATTAAGATTAACAAATATTTTAAACAAACTATTATTGCTCATTTGCTAGGCGGGACGCTAGGGGCTCTTACTGTAAAAATTTTGGCACATGTCAATTGATCCTTTGTCTGTTAGTGACACGCCGTATGATGTTAACTTCTCTTTTCCACGCTTTGTTGGTCTTCTTGAGCGCAGCGAAAATTTTTCTATGTCTATGGTAGCCCTAGACTTACACACACAGTTGCGCGTGTACAAGAACGTCATATGAAGTCATCTGTTTATAATAGCGCGGTTGTATGGAGTGTCCGGGGTGTGCTAGTGACTCTGTGAGTCGTAGACCTCGCGTTTGTGACATATTTTGATCATTTTTCGAAATGGCTGAAAAAATGCGTCGACAAAAAAAGATATAATTATCGTACCTGCTCACAAAATTTCACGAGAATCGGTCGAGAAATGCCACCTCTAGAGGAAAACAGACGGACAGCCGGACATATAAAACAGACGGACAGCATTTTTGCCCAAGCTGAAACGGTGACGCTTCGCGCTCGCCTGGCAAAAAGCTCATGAATATAAACAACTTTCTCTATGGACATAACTCTACGAAACGAGAGTAAACTTCAAAAGGTTCCTATAGAATAAATTATGCTGAAGTCAATTTTCTTGGTTTGGGAACAAATATTTGACTGTTCAAAAATGCTTGTGATATCTTAATAAAGATTGTTTCAAATGATTATTGTACTATATTTTGGTACTAATACCTACCACCGACAACTATAGGTATCTACTTATATTCTGGTGACGATTTATTTTCTTAAGTTAGCCAATAAGCCAAATCAGATTAGAGATTGCAAAACATGAATACAATAGTTTAATATTTATAAGGATAGTCAGACTGAATCTACAACTATGAAATTTTCAGAAAATTACGTAGAACAATAAAGTAAAAGATTATGTTCACTTCTCAAGCTTACGCGCTCACTAGACATGAAATAAAACAATTTTTAACGGATACTAGCGCGGTTTTATTGAAAGCACTTTGGTAATTAGTTGGTATTTGGTTTGATTTTTGGTTTTCCCGACGTTTCGGCAACTTTGCAGCTGCCGTGGTCACGGGGGACTGAAGCTACCCGTGAGTCTACCCTCAAGCGATGAATTTTTTTTTGACGTTCAGAAATTAAAATTTTAGAATAGAATAGAATAGAATAGAATAGAAAAAACATTTATTGACACTCACACATATTTACAGAGGACATAAAACGAAGAAGACAACAGAAATGTACAAACAAGGTAATGAAAAAAAAAAAAAAAAGAGTAATACATAGGGGTTTTTGTACAAAACTTAAACTAATAAAATTAAAAAATGATATAAAATTAAACCTAAGATGTGCGTGTGAGGCCAATAAAAACCTGCCTCAGCATATATGCCTCTGTGACCGGTAGACAGGCACAGAGGCGCTGTTTTTCTGACAGGGTCAGTGACGTACCTAACACAAATAGGTAAATTAGTAGATAAGTACCATAGACATAGAAAAATTTCGCATGATAAGTACACACAAATTAAGTAAAGGAAAAGAGGGAAAATTATATTTTTGTTTACACTAGTCTGTGCGTGAGCGATAGAGTACTCTGTGGAGTGGTTACTTTCTCTATGCGCTTGCTTGACTGACATTGACATTGACAATTTACAATGAAAGAGCAAAACACAGATAAATATACTAATTAAAAAATAAACAAGTAATTATTAATCTCCCACGTGTTGTTTGCTGCCACGTCGATGATTGAAAAGTGCCACGTAAAACCGCATGGTAATAGTTTGGTTACCTACTTCAGAAAAGAAAGCGAGGGAAATGTTTCAAGAAGTGACACGAATAAGACTCCAACTTTCGGCGGTACGTGAGTTTATAGCTTGCCTCGTCGGAAGCTGGACACGAGAACGAGATGTGTGGTGGATACGCCCAGCCACTGAGCAAGTAATCACTATGCGCCCAGCCTGTCGTGAGAAAATCAAGGTAAGTAAGCTTATGGTGTACACTTCTGCAACTTCAGTAAGTGGTTTTTGAGATGCTTCTTGAAGGTATACTTTGCTTTTAGGTGTCTCATCGGCGGAGGAAGATCATTCCAGCACCGAGAGGCAGCAAATCTAAAAGAGCCTCGGAATGCCATGGTACGATGTGCCGGAATGCAGAATATGAAAGTGCATTCTCTTTTCGGATACCGGCTACACTCCTGTGCCCATACTAGCTTATCCAAAAGGTATCGCGGCTTTCCTTTATTAATTACCTCAAATAGCAATGATGCAAGATGAAGTCTTCTGCGAGCTTCCATCTTGAGAAGATTGGCAGAATTCAAAAAGGGGGTAACATGTGAGCGAGGCGGCACCTGGAAACAAAACCGAGCGCAGGCATTTTGTACGCGCTGAATGAGATCTTTCGTCCGGGCTAGTAGACATGGTCCATACACTGTATCACAGTAGTTAAGCCTGGACAGGACTAGTGCTTCACATAGACTAATTCTAAGCTTTTCACACAAGTATGGTCTTATTTTGTAGAGTAGCTTAAGACGGTAGAAACAGTTACGCACACATTCACTTACATGGGTCTCAAAATTGAGGGAACTATCCAAGACCAGCCCCAGATTCCTTACCTTCTCTACACGCTCAATAATTTCCCCATTTAGAGAGATTGCAAAAACAGGACAATTCTCATTAAAGCTATTCAGTTTGTATCTACTTCCAAACAATATTAATTTTGACTTTTTAGGGTTGAGGGTTAGGCAGTTAGACGTACACCAGTCAGCCACACGAGCCAGGTCCTCATTTAGTTTGGCCTCAGCTGCAGCATGGTCCGATGGGGGAAAGGAAATGTACAGCTGTAGGTCATCCGCATACAAGTGATGATGACAGTGTGTTATGCTTTTAGTGATGTCTGCGCTGAACAAGATGTAGAGGATTGGCCCCAAAATGGACCCCTGTGGGACTCCGCGAGTGACCGGCAGAGGGCTAGATTGTTTTTTCTCCCCATTTGACCCAGGGAGCTCAACATACTGTCGCCTATTTGAGAGGTAACTATCGAACCATTTGATTGCTTTAGAGTCAACACCATAAAATGATAGCTTTGATAACAGAAGTGCTGTATTTATTGAATCAAACGCGCGTGAAAAGTCGAGCAATACCATAGCACTGATCATACCCTGATCCTGACTAGCCAGAAGGTTGTCCACCACGTCTGCAAGGGCGGTAGCAGTACCACAGCTTCTACGGAAACCAGATTGTGTGCGAGGCAGGATATCATGGTCTTCGAGGTATTTGGTAAACTGGTCACAGACGACCCTTTCCAAGACCTTGGAGACACATGAAAGCAGACTAATAGGCCGGAGGTCTTGAAGGGTTTCTGGTTGGCTGGTCTTCGGAAGTGGCTTGACGACTGCTACCTTCCAGCTATCAGGAAAGACACCTTCCTCAATCGATTTGTTGATCAGGGTAGTGATGGTTGATAGAGAATGAGGCAAGGTCAGTTGTAACATCTCCAAAGATATGCCATCATCTCCCTGTGCATTCGACTTGAAGCTGTTTATGATTTTTAGAACGGTGTCCTGACTGACTTTTTGCAAAGAAAAGGTTGCAGCACTGAAACTGTGATGTTCAAAAAAAGTCAACTGTGATATTGACATCCTAGTGTCACCTGGAACATTTAGAAAATGATTATTTATGTTGTTTGGGTCATCTAAAAAGGAGGGTAGTTCTAGCATGCACTTCTTATTAGGAATTACAGTGTCTTTTAAATTTTTCCATAATTTTTTGAGTTATTTATATTTTTGTTAATTTCATTATTGAAAAAACATTTTTTCTCATTTTCGATGGCTGTGATTTTAACAAAATTTTTAAATGTCTTATGTTGATTTATAATTTAATTTTATGAATTATTTAGTGCTAAAAGAGAGAGAATCTACTGAAGCTGAAATGGCGAAAGAAAACTTGGAGAGGAAAACCGACCTCCGTCTTTTATATTAATTTATTTATTTGCAAAAGGAACTAACTGTATCATTAGATCTTACAGTGTGTGTGAGGGGCTTAAGCTTGTGAATGATGGGGTCCCAAGCTGGTGGAATTTTCCAACCATCATCTCTATTGAAATTAGGGTATTTATTTATTTCGATAGCCTCGCGGAGCATTCTAGGAATAAATCTACGTTCCCTAGCAAGGATTTGGGGTTTGTCAAATCTAATATAATGGTTGGGCCCCTCAAAGGCGTGTTCACTCACTGCAGACTTGTTATCGCGCCTATGTTTAATGTCAGCTATATGCTCTTTGACGCGGGTCCCTATGCTTCTCTTTGTTTGCCCGATATACAGACGTTAGGATAATGTTGATCGTGTGACATGTTTTGATACCTATCTGTAACAATAGTGTAACCATTATAGTCCTGCAAAACTTACAAAACAATAGGCGGTATCATTTGCTTATGTAATGACGACTTTTATGACATAAGGGTAACAAATAAGTCCCAGCAAACAGGATTGATCCTACTTTGAGATTAGTTTCACGGGCTCTTTTTTTTTCTTTTTTTGCCATAGACTTTACTATAGTTTCCTAGCACCTTGTCAAACCGCGTCTAGCTATCGAAAGCTTTTTTTTCTCAAGTCATTGTTCAAATTTTTACTCAAAAAACTCAAATATTAAGCGCTTTTGAATCATTAATAATTTCCTACCCCATTTAAGATTTTAACGGACGAGAAGACCATCAGTAATTTTTAATGTCCCTACTGCTGGGGCACAGGCCTTCCTTGTGGGTGGTTAAGGAGGAAGGGCCATAACCCACCACGCGGGCCCAATGCGGATTGCTGGGTGTTAACGACTGCAGATGCAGCCGGGACCATAGACTATATAATAGTATGACCGGAACCACAGAATATATCCGGAAACAAGGGCTGAACGTGCCTTGCGAAGCACGCCGGAGCTCGAGATAATAAAATTTTGATCACCCATCCCATGACCGACTCTTGCGAAAGTTGCTTAACCTCCGCAATCGACCAAGAAGAACTTCAAATAAATATAACCTGACGAAGCGTGCAAGCGGTTTGCTACTGCGATATTTTTTTTATATTTTTTTATGTAAGTATAATGTTTCGGCCACTTTTCGCGAACTTCCATTGGCCTGCAAGTGGCTGCCTGTCACTTCGGATTTATTAAAACATACAGTACTCGATTACTTGTGTTAAGAAGTATATGTACAAAAAATTCAAAATTTCAACATATTTTGAATCGTTTAGTTTCATCTAATAAATTGTTTATTAGGTAAAACTAAACGCACAAATATATACCATAAGATACATGCTAGGTGATTGCGTAAAGTCAATCGTATTCATTTGACAGTTCATATTGTATCATTATAAGCAGACCCCGGATTTGCGGTAGCACGAATAAAATGACGTTTAATAGTGCGTGGACAACTTGATTATCTATTTGTGTAATTTATCGATAAAAAATATATAATTATGTAACGTGATATATAGACTTACTGTCGGAAATAGTAGAAATCACCTACCTACATTAAGAAAAGTGAAAATCGTGAAATGTATAAATAATAAAATTCACTGGAGTTTTTCTTGATGCAAAGATAGCAAAGTCAAAGTGAGTAAAGTAGAATGTCAATTTTTTAAGAAATACATCTTCCTTGGTAAAATACAAAAAATAAATACAGACGCGATCAAAGAAGTTCCACTTCAAAAATATTTTCAAAACATCGATATTTAAAAACATTTACGATAATTTGGTAATCACTAGCAAGTTTGTATTCCTGCCACCGCAAATCCGGCCTTTAATTATAAGTCAACCCATACAAATTGCAGCCGATGGAATATGATATGAACTGTCAAATGAATACGATTAACTTACGCAATTCCACCCCTGATTATCATATGCAATCAAATTAAAAATGTATAAGTAATAATTAAACTAAAAAAATCCTTTGGCTTTAAACTTTGTTCACTGAACAAGATGTGGTTTTCACACTCGAATGCTTTCCGTCATTCGTGTCTGATACTGTTGGTACTAAAAAAAGGAAGTACTTTATATGATACCTAGATTAGATACCTATCCTACTTCCTGACTACTTCCTAACTAAAAAAATAGATTAAAGTGACTAGTTTTAAAGGCTGTACGAGTTTTTTTATTTCCGAAATGTAAATAGTCGGAAAAGTAACTAAGACATTTAAATATCAACTACCTTCTTAAATAAATTTGTAATACCTACTGTAATTTTTCTAGCATGCTGCCAAGTTAAGCAACTTGTTTTTGAAGTGAAAACTTCTTTAGCGGCGTTGTGCGCTTTTTTGTAATGGGGAAAAAATGTTAAACTCGCATCAGTAAGAATCACGTGGCTGATCGAAAATGCGTAAGACGGATATGACGGATGGAGAGTAGACAGCTGGCGGTGGAAGTATCCCCCTCTCTTTCTACGGGGCGCGTTGAAAATGGCGGCGCGTCATTTTAAGACGTAAACACTTGTGTCACCAGCAACGCGCTAATTTTGAAAATGGAACTAATAGCAGCGATCTCTTCGGTGAAATCATAGACTTATACTCTGTGACTATAAGTTTACTAATTACAAACTGATTGAATTGTGTGACTGTATAGTAATAGGAAAGAAGTAATTTTAATCCTTTGCCGATAATTTCAAAATATCAAAAATGCGCAACGTTAATATTCAAGTTTTCACTTCTGCCGGCACTCCCGGAGTGCAACCCGTTTTTTTTGTTTGTTTTCAAACCAAACCACACCTTCCAAGAAAATTTTAATTCAGTGTAGCCTCTGACTAATGTCAAAATTACACCGGAACCGGAAAAAACATTTTATCAATATCAATCAGGGGGCTAATTGTCTAATTTCAAAATCTATCGCAATCGCTTTCATTTGACAGGATGTGAGTTCACCAAAGAAATGCAGCAATATGCTGCACATAAAGTTAATATACCTGTCGGAATAGAGGAACAAACATGAGCTGTCAATCGAAACCGAAATTGATTTACATTTGTGTGTGTATTTTTTAATGTATAAGTCTCAGTGATGTAATCTTGTCACTATTGATATAAATATCGATATCGATAGTACCTATTAATTAACAGCCATAGATTCAAAATAAATGGGATAGAATTTTGCACGGGTGAAACGGGCACGGTTCACAAAACGCCGTATTTTTCACCTTACTGACGCCACTAATATTCGTTTACCGCGTGATGCGGCGTGATAGGCAATCGACAAAAAATATCGAAAACTTTATGCAGCCCTACTGTAAAATGAAAATTATTTCTTTACACAAAATATTCGTTAATTTTGCATTTTGTCTAGCCGATCTTTGCTTCTTACAAAAATGAGTGTTTACAGAAGAGAATTATCACGCTCAGTGCTAAAATTTCGGAACGTATTGGCAAAAATAAACACAAAGTTAGGCGGAGTCGATTTGGAATAATTTACCTGTGAAATGAACATTTTTCTGGGTTATTTCGATGTGTTTTACAACAATCAATCACTGAACAGGACGCACCATGTTTCCGAAGCACTATTTCGCAAAAATGTCCACGATTTTAAGAAAAATCATAAATATTTTCAGAACTCAAATTCTCAGCGGGCTGATACGGGCTGACAAACTGTCAATCAGTTGCGAAAAAGAGTTCTGCACGTCATAATCATGCATTTCTTTTTATCACACATTGTTGCTGATTAGTGACATCTCGCTTGCTCAGCCCTTTGTTCCTCTATTCCGCTAGGTAATATTAACTTTATGGTGCTGCATTTCTTTGGTAAGTTTTTATTTATGCCAAAAAGAAGCATCGATATTACATATTGAAAGCGATTGCGATAGATTTTGAAATTAGACAATAGAAAGGCTGAATTCGTTAGATCAAAAAGAAACCGGCCAAGTGCGTGTCGGGCCACGCGCAGTAGGGTTCCGTAGGTACATTATATCATACCATATTTTAATACCGCTATCATTTTTCGTCTGAAAAAATAACCTTGTTTTTCACAGTGTTTGTATGAATGACAAAGTTATATTTGCGGTTTTGAAAAATATACTATATCTCAAAAACTAATTACTGTATCACGTTCATACCAATTTTCGTTGAAAGTGTTAATTAAGATCTATAGCTTATATTTTTTTAGATTTTTTACCCTCTTACTTTAAAAGTTAAAGGGGGGGACACACATTTTACCACTTTGGCGGCATATATCTTTCAAACGGTTGACTTTGAAAAAAAATAGTCTTAGGAACCTCAATGTCATATTCAAAGACCTATCTATAGACACCCCACAAGTATTGGTTTGATGAAAAAAATATTTTCAGTTTCAGTTCCATGTATGGGAGGCCCCCCCTTAATCTTTTATTTTTTTATTTTTGTGTAAAAATCGTAAAGCGGTTTACAGAATACACCTACCTACCAAGTTTCAACTATATAGTCTTAATACTTTTGGAATAAAGTGGCTGTGACATACGGATGGACAGACAGACAGACAGACAAACAGACAGACGGACAGACAGACATGACGAATCTATAAGGGTTCCGTTTTTTGCCATTTTGGCTACGGAACCCTAAAAAGGAACATATCATCTTAATATTTCGGTTTAAACACAGACTATTATTTACACAAGGAAAGCGCACTAAGTTAATCGACCGACCACCAATAAAACAATCGTAAAAGCGCAAAACAATGCAAAACCAGTTTTAATACCGAACTGTCACGTCTCAACATTCATTTAGTCGGTTCAGATTAAAAACGATTTACCGATAGCCATAATTCCTGTATAATATCCGCGATAATTCAGCTGGGGAACTATCAGACTACAGGTGGCTTCGAATACGAAGTATAGATATTATTACGCTGTTTTCTGTTGGTAACGGCTTGTATTCTGTGGTAACGGTACGACTAAAGTCTGTTCATCCTTACTTGTCTTATTTAGTAAACAGTTTTTGACAGTTGTCATACGTCTTTTATACTTAAATCGTTATCTATAAATATGTTAGTAACTTTATGAAATTGTTGTTAATTTATTAACAATTCATTTCGTGATCTATGTGTGGAAACCTATTTGTTGTATTTTACAAATGATTATTGCAATAAAGAGTTGGGTGAAGATTGTTTACCATATAAGACAAGTAAGGATGGACAGACTTAGGTAATCTGTATTTTACTTCATCGTATCTAACGACCGACGCGTGAAGCGGAAATCTTGGAAAAACTAAAATATCGGTGTCGTAGAACGTTGCTATGGTAACTATAATTATATGTATTACTAGCGCCACTCCCGCAAAAATATAATTTCCGTGTAAATGCATAATTTATTAAATATCCAAACTTTTGGTCCCGTTGCAAACTTGGACGACAGACTCAATGACAGATACTTTATAGTGGTTTTTCTCAACGAAAACAAAACGACGGCTGGTTTTAGCTTTTTGCAACACCAAAACTGCAAACAATAGGAAATATGCATAAGTCACTGACACATATAAAAACATGATGGAACAGAAAAATAATAATAAAAATGTATTATTTTAGTTTTATCGCACGATGAAATCAGGGGAAAATAACGATTATTTTTTTTCATTTACGGATATAATGCACTTAACAGTCAGAATTTCGAATAAGAAATAGTATTTGTATGACATATATGTACTTAAACGCAAAATTTAGGGAGATAATTGAAAATTCTTGGCTAAGTCCATAATAAACGCGCCTGAAACGTGACCGGTGACGTCACAAATTATGACCGTTTTGTATAGAGCGTTTTCAGCGGGTTTTGCTGCGTGCTAACTTCAAGAAACTATATCATGAGAAAAAAACGCAAGAGAAAAGTTTTAATGTGACAGTTGATTTTATCACGCATTATACTTTTGATGTATATACAAAAAAAAATGAATCATATTCCCTATTATTTGTCACTGAGTTTGTGCATTTATAAAATAACAATTGATATTTACCATAAGTTTGGATTTTTAATAAACTGTGTGTTTCATCGTAATGGCTCCGTGCACGCTTTTAGCGCCACCTAGCGTGTTGCAACTTTGTTGGCTCTGACCTGACCGTTTTGACGTTTTGATATGTAATGGCGGCATTGTGACAAAATGTTAAAAAATACTATACATATTGCGTTATTAATGTAAATTTCAAAATTACTATGATTTGGGTGGACAAAGTGTTGTGAAATCATTTTTGGTCATTTAAATTAAATATGGCAAGTAAGATCTATTCAAAAAGAGTGTTTTATTTTGGTTATATCAGGGTTTCTTTACTTCTTTTTTAGTTGTAGATTTTGTAAAACAAGAGGATAAAGCTACTTTAAAATTTTTACCAAGTGATAATAAACATATTTAATTATTCCTGTATCGCTAGTAATAAATTAAATATCGTTTTCAAGCAGATTACAGAGCCTTCTTTATTTCTACTTTTTGCCACCATGAGCGCTGCGATCGATTATTATACCTTCGCACCCTCCCAATAGGCCTATAATTGTGTATTTACACGGTACTTAATTTTATTTTTTTGCGGATTTGGCGCTAGTGTTGTATTTAAATAAAGTCGCCTAATACATCAATTTGAATCTCTTAAAAAAATTACTCAACTCTAATAATAATAACAGTTGCATAATGTTTAATTTTTTCACAATATCATGGGTTATCATAACATAATGTGGCCCACAAACGCCGCGGCCCAGGGCGACCTGGGTCAAAACCATGATCTTTGGGTCACAAAGATTGTTAACCACTCGCAGTTGAGATAAGATTCCAGATTGTATGTATGTCACTTCCTTTAGACAGAAACACAAATACTTATAGTTTTTTTTTTATTTTTTATTACTAATTTTGCGATGAGATTCAGTAAGACTCTACATTTATTGTTCTAAAAAACTTCTATTTTCAAATAAATACTTTATACAACTTTTTTACCATTGTATTAAGATTCCTTTTTTTCTGCCTACATGTTAATATAATGATAACATTGAATCGCGACCTCAGACATGACGACACCATGAAAACCGGTATACAAGCC
Organism: Agriphila geniculea; assembly: GCA_943789525.1. Taxonomy (NCBI): domain Eukaryota; kingdom Metazoa; phylum Arthropoda; class Insecta; order Lepidoptera; family Crambidae; genus Agriphila; species Agriphila geniculea. Next base: position 6,968,482 of record OX038879.1, on the reverse strand, counting down.
ACTCAACCATAGAATAGAACCGAAGCGCTCATGGCGGAACTTGACAGACTGATCGTACCCGATCACGTTTGTTAAGCAACGCTCGGTCCGGTCAGGTGTCGGATGGGTGACCGTTAAAGTGGCATTACAACTGAGCACTTCCGTGCTTCGGAGGGCACGTTAAACCGTCGGTCCCGGCTGTTGTCATCTGATAACAGTCGTTAAGCCAAGTCAGAGGCCTTACAGGCGGCTTGATAAACTCTAACACTAGAGGTGGCAAATAATCCTCATTCGATAAGAAGAAGAAGATAAGAAGAAGAACCATAGAATTAGTCAACGTAACCAAGTATTTTATTGAACGGTCATCCATCTTTTAACGGGAAATTGTTTTAGGGACATATCGAACTTCCGTATTATTTGAATATGAGTGACGTCAGCGCTCCTGTGATTACACATTTCTGAGCACACGGCGCACACGGTTATTGGTAAAACACCTTCAACCTCGCAGGAGTAGATTAATAACATCATGTTTGATTACTAACATCATAAACAACAAGAACAAATGTTGTTGTTTATGATGTTAGTAACCAACTCTTGCGAGGGTGTTGGTGTTCTACAAATAACCCTGTATACACAGACACACTACAGACACTGTAGTGTATGTGTCTTTTGATGTAAGTGTATGCACTAACTACACATTAAATACACAGCAACACGTATTGTATACCTAGTAGTATAAGCTCAGGGTCTCCAAACTACGGCCCGCGGTCCAGTTCCGGGCCGCGAAAGCGGACGGGATCATACCAACATACTGTAATTAATTACAGTATGTTGGTACGATGAGCTAGCTAGGACCTGGGGCTGTACCGGCTAACGAATCGAACTTCAGAGAATTTGCCGAGTTTCAAATTAAAACAGATAATTCGAAGTAAGGAATTTGGTATTGTACTATTTGTTGAAGTTATTTGTAAGATATTGATGTTTGTGTGACTTCATGAATTAGGTTTCGCCATTTTGGCCTAATCAAGTCTCGATTTATCGGTTTTAATTTGAAACCCGGCAGACTTTTCGAAGTTCGATGCGTTAGCCGGTACGGCCCCTGGCCCTTGAGTGGGACTTCATGGAAGAGTTAGTCCGGGCCTTGGGCTAAAAAGTTTGGCGACCCATTTTAGCTCATAATAATATCAGACACTAAATTTTAATAACTGCATTCAAAAAATTACCGTTATTTGAAGTGAAGTTAAGATTGTCCCGCTGAGGATTTCCTGAAACAAAATTTTCTATATTTAATATTTCGTTGTTCGTATAGTTTTATCTTTAAAAAGGAATTTAGAATAATTTTACTCTACCTCTAGTCAATAGATCCAATAGTTTACTTGAAAAATGAAACTCGGGCCGAAACATTGCGGTACACATAAACAAAATATAATAATAATCCACATATAGGTTACACTTAATTTAACATGTATTTAACACTTTATTATGAAAAAAATATTAAGTGCGGTAAAATGGTGAATCTCACAGCCACAATTATTTTTTTAAAACATAATCACAATTCCAAATTCAAAACAAGAATTTAATAAATGCTCTTTTAATCACTTTTTAATAAAGTTCAAATACGCAATGCAATTTTATTGTTTTTATTATTATAAATGTATCACAAAAATATCGGTTTTGGAGACATCGGACCAGTCTGATTGTCGCAAACTGTTTAATTATGCTGCCGTCCCGATTCATTAGTGCACTGGGGAATCAGGGACGGGTTTGATAGTATATTTCATAACATTTTTTTATTTTATTTTCAATGACGAAATTCTTATATCCTTGATGAATCCACGCCGTGCGAGGCAGAGATTGACTGTGTAACATATCCGCGATCTGTATCAATCTTTGTCAATCTGGTGTGATCAGATCGTGCTATCTATGTTAGTGTGATGTTAGTCAGGCTTAGGGTTGGCACCTTTTTTCGAGGTAAAATAGTTTTTTTTTTTCAAAACATTGCAAAAAATATCGTAGTTTTATGAAATTTATGAAAAAATGTAGTCCACATATAGCTTTGCCACATATAGCTTCCGCCCGCGACTTCGTTAGCGTGGACTTTCGAAAAATCCCTAGGGTACCTTTGAAAGGGATAAAAAGTATCCTATCTTTTTTAATCCAGGCTCTAAACGAACTGTGTGCTAAATTTCATCAAAATCAATTCAGCCATAAAAAAACCTGATCGCAGTAGATTGTGGTAGATTGTCAATCTACCGTGGTAATTGTCAATCTACCACAATCTATTGCGATCAATCTACGGCGATCAGCGGTCTTGTTCAAATTGACATGTGTAATGGCTATCTATAGGTATAGATGGACTATGTATTCCCGCGCATTCCCGTTTGCATCATTTTCAAATTCAGCATCTGTGATAATTTATAATATCACGGACGAAAATACACATTACAAAACGTCATACCCGGCTGGCATAGTATTAACCGCTAATTTGACCGCCTTTTTGCGTGATTGACTCCGAGATATCTTCCCAGAGTCTCGTAAAACAATGTTTGAAATGAAATTTCTCATAGGGAGAGTCGTTAAATACTTTACGACATTCTGATGGGACCTTTATGAGGGTTTCAGTCTGGTACGCCTGACCCAAGTTCAATTCCCGCTCATAACATTTTCAGGAACAAAAGAGATGAGTAGTAAAGCCGCCATAATGTAGCTACGTTAGGTCTTCGCCGTGTTTAGAAATTCACAGACATCCAACTTAAGGCTAAAGCGGTAATTCCCTTTCACAAGCTAAGGCACTTAAGCCGGTATCTATCTCCATAAACAAGCGAGACAATGCTATACAAAACACGTATTTTAACGACTCTGGAAAACTGTAACCAATACCAAACGAGAGGTTCGCAGAGGAACGAACACGTGTTTCTCCTGCTTACATTTTATTTACGTTTTGTTCCCGAGTACGGCCCACGGAGCGCTGGCTAGGTTCAGGGTTACAGCCGCTCGTCTTTTGACCCTCAAACAACCGTCCTTAACCAACGTACAATAAACACGTATCCCCATCCCGCTCATACAGGCCACGACACTTTGCTTGACTTTTAACCCTTGACGTCATTGTCGACGCCTTCTTTTTCTGTCGTACGTCGCTATATGTATCGCCGTTTCGCTCGAACAGGTTATGACATATCGGTCGACATATGACCCGAACATCGGCGGTCGTGCCGTCCTCCTTTATCGTAAGTTTTTTAATATATTCGCGTCTCTGTCGCTCGTGTCGCGACCCCTACGCCTAGCCACTTGAATAGATTAGGTGTTTTCGTACGAACGTGCTGTGGGTTCAATATTAATAGATAGCTGGTTTGTTGGCATTTAAAATGCAAGAACTGTGTGTAATTGTTTCCTTTGAGTAAGCTTTGAGTGATTTATGACCAATAAGTAAGCAGTTACCATGCCGAGTTAGCAGCAAACGTGGATTAACTGACGAATCCATCATTCATGTGTTTTTAGTTTTTATTGATTCTGACATAAAGTTGTATTGGTATAAAATAATTAGACATAATGGAACAATTTAAAATACATATGTAATTTTCAAAATCAATCAAAAATGTAAACATTTATTTTACTGAACTTCATGATAGATAGACCAACAAATTACGAAACATATAAAGCAATAACTTTAAACATACCCTAGCAACATAAATCACTATGCAATTACATAGTTGAAAAGAAACCATTATTTAAAATAAGTCAGGAAACCAAATAAGACAAATCAGAAAAGTTTTGTTGATAATTCGATAATCGATATACAGGGTGTTAAAAATGCCAAATATGGTAGATAGGTATCATCAAACTGAACAACTTTTACTATGGGACCAACTCTGAAATCAATTAAAAAAACCGGCCAAGTGCGAGTCAGACTCGTCAACCAAAAAATCACGTTTGTTGTATGGGAGCCCCCCTTAAATATTACTTTTATTCTGTTTTTAGTGTTTGTTGTTATAGCAGCAACAGAAATACATCATCTGTGAAAATTTCAACTTTCTAGCTATCACGGTTCATGAGATACAGCCTGGTGACAGACAGACAGACGGACAGCGGAGTCTTAGTAATAGGGTCCCGTTTTTACCCTTTGGGTACGGAACCCTAAAAATCAACTGTTTCATACAAAAAATTATAACGGGTGTTTTTGTAACATCCTGTAGACAAAACGACTCTCACGAGTTTATAGGGGCAGATAGAGTTAGAAAAGGTTATTGATCCAAAAATGCAAATTCCACAGTGCCGCAATTCAATGAAAAATCACATTGCCAATAAGCTCACAAAATGTAAGAAGCATAGGTACTTATACTGCTCAAAAGAAAATCTAGATTTTCTGTCAAGCTATGGATAAGACTTTCGTACAATACTGTTCTGTATTCGTAAATTCAAATGCAGAGTAAATTCGTAGGACGGCAATTCGTGCAAAATTATTCCCTAACCATTCCAAAATATCAAAAATGCACAACGTTAATATTCAAGTTTTCACTTCTGCCGGCACTCCCGGAGTGCAACCCGATTTTTTAATTTGAATTTGATATTGTTCGAAAGCTGTACAGTCAACTTGCCAACTTAACTGTCAAATTTACTGTATAATTTCTCCTATTCGCTGTGTATGAAACTGCATTTTTAGGGTTCCGTAGCCAAAATGGCAAAAAACGGAACCCTTATAGATTCGTCATGTCTGTCTGTCTGTCTGTCTGTCTGTCCGTCCGTATGTCACAGCCACTTTATTCCAAAAGTATTAGGACTACATAATTGAAACTTGGTAGGTAGGTGTATTCTGTAAACCGCTTTACGATTTTTATACAAAAATAAAAAAAATAAAAGATTAAGGGGGAGCTCCCCATACATGGAACTGAAACTGAAAATATTTTTTTTCATCAAACCAATACTTGTGGGGTGTCTATAGATAGGTCTTTAAAAATGACATTGAGGTTCCTAAAACTATTTTTTTTCAAAGTCAACCATTTGAAATGATATTTGCTGCCAAAATGGTAAAATGTGTGTCCCCCCCCCCCCCCCTTTAACTTTTAAAGTAAGAGGGTGAAAAATCTAAAAAAAATATAAGCTATAGATCTTAATGAACACTTTCAACGAAAATTGGTTTGAACGAGATATAGTAATTGGTTTTCAAGATATAGTACATTTTCCAAAACCGCAAATATAACTTTGTCATTCATACAAACACTGTGAAAAACAAAGTTATTTTTTCAGATGAAAAATGATAGCGATATTAAAATATGGTATGGTATAATGAACCTACGGAACCCTACTGCGCGTGGTCCGACACGCACTTGGCCGGTTTTTTTCAATTCTAAATGACACACCGCGATAAGGAGAAATCATACAGTAAAGTCCGCAGGTTGACTGTTACAGCTTTCGAACAATATCAAATTCAAATCAAAAATTCAAATAAAATCATATTGCATTTACTTTTATTAGAATATATAAAAAACCTTTCAGAAATCAGTTCGTATGTATGGAAAATCATACAGTGGCCTCTATTTTCTTTTGAGTAGTATTTAATAAGCAAATTCATTAAGGTAAAATCAGGTTATTTTCCTTTCAAACCCCTGGATCTAGTTTTATAGTTTTTAGCGAAATAGTTTATGGTTAACTCTAAATTGTAGAGCGGAGAGCGAAGCGTGTCGAGCTCATAACTTTTTCTAGAGCTGACCTGCGGCGATTGCAGCGTTCCGAGAGCTACGCAGCCAACGACAAAAGAAAAATGGATATTCTTCATTTTCCATTTTGTTTATAAACCAAAAAAAACACCAGTGCTGTCAGAGCTGTGAATCTTTTTATGTGCTGTGAAACTAGAAAGTTTCTGAAAAGGTTCATGCTGTTAGCAAGTGTTAGTTAACTAAAACTTGGTAATTACATTACTAAGCTACCAATCCCATGTAGCAAGAGGGACTCGAGAGGAAATAACAAAACCTTTTGCAATGACATTCAAATGTAAACAAAATGTCTGCCCAAAATCAAGTTTGTCAAAGTCAAAGTGTCAAAGCAACGTAGATTGTTTACCACCAGGCGTTATAGTTAGGTACGCAACTGGTAATTAGTAAAATTTTCTATAAAAGCATTGCGATCGTCTTAATTTGTAGTGAGATGCTTCAAATTGATCTCTCGACTACTATGGATTAATTTGTACATCCAATAGGACACTATTTTTTTGTACAGTGTAACTATATTCCGGCCGTAAATTCCAATTTCCGTTAAGATTTTCAAAAATATTTCTTGGTGGATACGCAGCCCGTTCCGTCCTGGGTTTGAGCTGTGCGATGATGAATGAGTCATTCAGGACATTATTTTTTATGATAATATAACTAGTTAAAATAGTGAAACATTCTTTATTCAAAAGCATTTTTAAATCGTCAATTCTTTTATCCTACTACCTTCTGTTATGACGTCTTTTAGCTGTCAAAAAAAAGGGCGTAGAAAACTTATCAGCTTTATCATAGATTAGAATCCTAATTCCACTAACTTATTCTATCCATGTTTTATCGGTGCTTTTATTAGTAAAATACATTACGCTATCTTCTCACGCAGCGGCTAGTATTGGAGGCGGCAATGTTATCTATAATAAATAATAATATTTTAGAATATTGTTAATTATAGATCACATTACCGCCTCCAATACTAGCCGCTGCGTGAGAAGAAAGCGCGATGTCTGCCGTGGCGCGTGCGCTGTTTTTGCCGCGATAAATATTTATCGGCTCCTGTGACCATTAACGTGGTACGGTCGGCAGCTCCACTGCTTTTGAGGGACAATTTCCAATACAATAGTAGGAAGTAGGATTCGTTGTGACCATATTGTGATATTGAATGCGAAAGTCAGTTTGTTTGTTTGTTTTAACGCTTTTACGTCTTAACTACTGAACCGATCATCATGAAATTTTACATACACGTTGTCAAGGGTACAGAGAAGGACATAAGGTACTTTTCATTGCAAAAAGAGAACTGTTCCCGAGGGATAGACAAAATACTATCCACACAGACGAAGTCGCGGGCGGCCGCTAGTATAGAATATGTGAAAGTCGTTTGTTTGTTTGTTACAACTTCACCCTTCACGTCTTAAAAATTCAACCGTGAAATTTTGCATTTTAATTGTCAGGAGTACCTACAGAAAAGGACATAGGGCTTTTATCATGAAAGAATTTACTGTGCCCGAGAAATATTAAAATAACAGTCCACGCAGACGAAGTCGCGCAAGTGTTTTCACTTCTGAACAATATTATATTTAGGGTGGTTTCAGCCCTTACTGAACACGAGTAGCCACTGACTTAATTGACTGACATTCAAACAGGAGAAGAATTGAACTGGCTGATTGAACCTAAATCTCAGAAGCGATTAAAAATAGATATAAGTTCTTATAGTATTCCAAATAAGATTTTGTATAAAAGTCATCCCGAAGTGTGAGACTAGACCTTTTGCATAAGAAACTCGCAATGTCTTTCGTAAAATTAATTCCCAGAATCAATTATTATTTACTCAGCATACCTGCAACTTATAAATTGTTTTTCAAAGTAACACCTTCCGTACTAAGCTTATAGTAATTCCATAATCTATTAAACAGTACCTAGGTACTTTAAGAATAGGCATCTCATTATTTATGTTCTAATAAACTTTATCGACTTGAGCTCTGATCAAAATCATAAACCAAGTGTTTTAACGCCAGCGAAAGTATTTTTCATAAATCTTACTTATCTTTAATATATAGCTAGTATTCAAACATGCACTTACACCATTATGAAGATTTATTTTAACTACTTATAAGGCAATTCAGCAGCTTCTGTCGATGCATACAGGCAGAAAGACAACGAAAGGTTCCTATTATCCATCATCATCTTATCATCATTGTCAGCCACAAAATCTGTCTTCTTTATTTAAGACCTATACGAAGTATTTGGTAAAAGCCTTATAAAGCCGAATATGGTAGATAGGGACCATCAAGCTTAACAACTTTTAATACGGGACCAACACTGAAATCACGAAAAAAAAAATATCCTGTTTCATACAAAAATTAATAACAAAAATATCAAAATGTATGCAGCAGATTTTTTTCGATTTCAGATTTCGCTATTTCAGAGTTGGTCCCATAGTAAAAGTTGCTCAGTTTGATGGTCCCTATCTACCATATTTGGCTTTATAAGGCTTTTACCAAACACCTTGTATAACTGACGTAATCGCTCGTGACTTCATTGCACTAAAGAAAGTTCCGAAGTGTGATCTCAAAATGATAACACACCACATCAGTGTACTGAATTATGTAAGTTATTTGAAAGACTTTGAACTGCAGTAATAATAATGCGAAACTGTTTAATGACTGCGGCTGTTAATGCAGAATGTGTTTGCTTATGAGTTTTGTGCGGCCGAGTGTGAAGACGCGCGTGAGCAGCGCGCACGCGCGTAATGACCTATGCTCATTTCAAATTCAAATTGATATGAACGGTATTTATTAGCAGAACTGTAAAAGGGGAAAATGAAGAGTTATATGAGATTTGTAGTCAATTACTACGTATGCGGCTGAATGTCTTTAGAAAATTTTTTGGTGTTTGTAAACAAAAATGATGTCAGAGTCTAGAAAATATTTACTGATATGTTAGTGCTGTCAAAGGCTAAACAAAAATCCTCTTTGAATCTTCACAGAAGATTTTTGTATGGTCTTGCCGACTATGAAATATGTTTTACACAAACATTTAACCTCAATGCTTATGCTCCGCAAACTGTTACACATAACACACACACAACAAAAAGCTTCTCCAATATTAACAATCTACAAAAAAAACTTATGCGTTATAATAACAAAAATTACCTAATTCCTACCAATCCTTAGCACCATGAGCAAACAATAAACAAGATTACCTAGCATTCAATGTTAAAGAAATTGACATTGAAAGCTAGGTACCTAATGTTCCAAGACATTTAATGTTTAAGAAATTGCCCTGAAAAGGTCGAATGACCTAATATACCCTTTTAACCCTCAAGAAGCAGCATACCAAAATGGCAGTATTAATAAATTTTCCCGCGCAACGAGCGTACAGGCAAATTGCAGGTTCGTCCGCGCAGGACGCCGGCGGGGGCGGTTCCCCGCCCGCCATATCTCACGACACTTCCGTCGCCGCCGTTTACGCCGCATGCGCGGGTTAACTGCCACCGCTGGACCTGTTTCCACAGCATTGAAAGCGAAGAAAACTTTAGTTTTTACGCATGTAGCACACTTCCGCCGCGTAACACCGCAGTAGGTTTCGCCATGAATTCATGGCGCCTGTTGCCGTTGCAAGCCTGTTCTATGCATTGAATTTCACGCGCGATTCGGGGCACGATGCGAGGCACCGACCGTTGACACACGCGAAAGTAATGACGTGAATCCGCTACGTAGACGTGATCCTCATAGATCATCGTCGATAGAAGACATCTCATAGCGGAACTATGGCGGAACTAACGCGGTGCCGCTGGTATGGTCGCGGCGAAGGAGGTGTGCTACAGTCACTGTCATTATAGAGACTGACAGTCTATACGCCCAAGTATTTTTTTTTAAATCTTGTGTAATGAACAAATTTTACTGCCTCTTAATTTAACGCTAACTGTACAAATTAAATAATTCCTCCAAAATCATTTTTCTTACACACTACATACTTGATCCTTTGTCAACTCTGGTCGCCCTTTGCTTTATCATCTGGCAATCCGAGTAGCTAAGATTCAATACTAAATAATATACTAGAAAAAATACGACTCGCACCAGATCAATACTCAGACGGGAATCGAACCCGCGACCTTTGGATATCCGGTCCAATGCTCTGACCGCTGAGCTACCGAGTCACTAGTGACATCGTCGAATTTTTCCTAGTATATCCTAAACTCTTACGCTGTAAGCCAGCGTTATTTCACCAATGTGAGGAATTACCTCGACATTCAATTGAAATATCTTTCCAGATATTTTAACAATTGATTAAGATGAAATAGCTATATAATTTTTAAATTTGAGATTTTTGCATTTACAATGCTATTTTTAAACAATACTAAATAATATACTAGAAAAAATACGACTCGCACCAGATCAATACTCAGACGGGAATCGAACCCGCGACCTTTGGATATCCGGTCCAATGCTCTGACCGCTGAGCTTCCGAGTCACTAGTGACATCGTCGAATTTTTCCTAGTATATCCTAAACTCTTACGCTGTAAGCCAGCGTTATTTCACCAATGTGAGGAATTACCTCGACATTCAATTGAAATATCTTTCCAGATATTTTAACAATTGATTAAGATGAAATAGCTATATAATTTTTAAATTTGAGATTTTTGCATTTACAATGCTATTTTTAAACAATACTAAATAATATACTAGAAAAAATACGACTCGCACCAGATCAATACTCAGACGGGAATCGAACCCGCGACCTTTGGATATCCGGTCCAATGCTCTGACCGCTGAGCTACCGAGTCACTAGTGACATCGTCGAATTTTTCCTAGTATATCCTAAACTCTTACGCTGTAAGCCAGCGTTATTTCACCAATGTGAGGAATTACCTCGACATTCAATTGAAATATCTTTCCAGATATTTTAACAATTGATTAAGATGAAATAGCTATATAATTTTTAAATTTGAGATTTTTGCATTTACAATGCTATTTTTAAACAATACTAAATAATATACTAGAAAAAATACGACTCGCACCAGATCAATACTCAGACGGGAATCGAACCCGCGACCTTTGGATATCCGGTCCAATGCTCTGACCGCTGAGCTACCGAGTCACTAGTGACATCGTCGAATTTTTCCTAGTATATCCTAAACTCTTACGCTGTAAGCCAGCGTTATTTCACCAATGTGAGGAATTACCTCGACATTCAATTGAAATATCTTTCCAGATATTTTAACAATTGATTAAGATGAAATAGCTATATAATTTTTAAATTTGAGATTTTTGCATTTACAATGCTATTTTTAAACAATACTAAACGAGTCGTATTTTTTCTAGTATATTATTTAGTATTGTTTAAAAATAGCATTGTAAATGCAAAAATCTCAAATTTAAAAATTATATAGCTATTTCATCTTAATCAATTGTTAAAATATCTGGAAAGATATTTCAATTGAATGTCGAGGTAATTCATCACATTGGTGAAATAACGCTGGCTTACAGCGTAAGAGTTTAGGATATACTAGGAAAAATTCGACGATGTCACTAGTGACTCGGTAGCTCAGCGGTCAGAGCATTGGACCGGATATCCAAAGGTCGCGGGTTCGATTCCCGTCTGAGTATTGATCTGGTGCGAGTCGTATTTTTTCTAGTATATTATTTAGTATTGTTTAAAAATAGCATTGTAAATGCAAAAATCTCAAATTTAAAAATTATATAGCTATTTCATCTTAATCAATTGTTAAAATATCTGGAAAGATATTTCAATTGAATGTCGAGGTAATTCCTCACATTGGTGAAATAACGCTGGCTTACAGCGTAAGAGTTTAGGATATACTAGGAAAAATTCGACGATGTCACTAGTGACTCGGTAGCTCAGCGGTCAGAGCATTGGACCGGATATCCAAAGGTCGCGGGGTCGATTCCCGTCTGAGTATTGATCTGGTGCGAGTCGTATTTTTTCTAGTATATTATTTAGTATTGTTTAAAAATAGCATTGTAAATGCAAAAATCTCAAATTTAAAAAGCTAAGATTCATTTGTTATAGACTTCAAAGAATTTCTGCAAAGTGCCAACCAACCATACAAAGTACAGAAATTCGGTCACGTAGTGCATTCTCCTTCATACATTTTAAATTTCAGAAACATTATTGATTAGTGATGAAAGCTCTTATGTAAATACAGATCATCGCCGAACAACAATACGGAACTAATAACAAACGGCTAACAATGGACACATGCCCAGCCTAGAAGAGAAAACAGCGATAGAGCACACAATTGCGACACTGCCTGCGCACGCGACCCGTGACCCGCCCGCTGCCCGCCGACATAGAGAAGCGGAACTAATGTCCCCTTACGAACCGCACTGCACTCAATAGCTACTTACGGTATGGACACCCACTTACAAGTTCCAATCAGTTCCTGTCAAAGGAACGAACGTAAAACATAGTTTTTGTTACATGCAGGAGGTAAACATTCATTTTTAGGGTTCCGTACCCAAAGGGTAAAAACGGGGCTCCCATACAACAAACGTAATTTTTTGCCGTTTTTTAGTTCGGAACCCTTCGTGCGTGAGTCCGACTTGCACTTGGCCGGTTTTTGTTACTTCTCTTGCGTTTGTCACAGTAAGGGCCTAAGGGCCTACTCCTTAGGCGTAAAATACACAGAAGAGATGCGGCGGAGATAAGGCGCAGATATGGCGGCGATGCCGGCGATACTTCTGTGTATTTCACGCCTTAAAGAACCACAAATATCAAACAGCGTTTGCTCGATACGAATGAAATAAATAGGATCATGAAGACCGACTGATAACGATCAGTCGGTCTTCGTCGTTCTTTGGAGCATTCTGATTAAGGAACAGAAAAAGTTCCTACGGTTACACTAATGCATTTTCAGTATAGTTAGGGAGGCGAATAGGGGAATTTTCGGTAATACTCGAGCGTGGCAGTTTAAGATATGAGAGATACCTTGGACCTAATAGAACAACCTTGTAAAGTATTTAGCTCTATATGTAGTGACGCGCGCCTAGGATAGACGATCAGATTAGTAAAAAAAAATCGATAGTCTGAAATACTCGAGCGCGTCAGATTAAGATATTGGGGGTTGATTTTAGTGTTTTAAGACTAAATTTAACTAATCTGACGATAAGTCCTTGACGCCGCCGAGTTATAGGGTCGCGAACTTGTAAAAAAAAAACGTTAATCCGGCATTCTCGAGCGCGATTTTTTATTTTTTTATTTTGAAGAATATAATCTAAAACGTACTAAAAATACAAAATCTGCCGGTTTCCGCATGACCGGGAGTGTGGAGGAGCCATTTCGTCTTCCGAAAAACGCGTTGCGGCATATAAGTCGCGAACGATACATTTTACAAAAAAATAGTTTAAATAAACAAAAAAGGTAATTTTATTTTACACAAAAAACCGGCCAAGTGCGTGTCGGGCCACGCGCAGTAGGGTTCCGTAGGTACATTATACCATACCATATTCTAATACCGCTATCATTTTTCGTCTGAAAAAATAACTTTGTTTTTCACAGTGTTTGTATGAATGACAAAGTTATATTTGCGGTTTTTGAAAATGTACTATATCTCGAAAACTAATTACTGTATCTCGTTCAAAACAATTTTCGTTGAAAGTGTTTATTAAGATCTATAGTTCATATTTTTTTTAGATTTTTCACCCTCTTACTTTAAAAGTTAAAGGGGGGGGGGACACACATTTTACCACTTTGGCGGCATATATTTTTCAAACGGTTGACTTTAAAAAAAAATAGTCTTAGGAACCTCAATGTCATTTTTAAAGACCTATCTATAGACACCCCACAAGTATTGGTTTGATGAAAAAAAATATTTTCAGTTTCAGTTCCATGTATGGGGAGCCCCCCCTTAATCTTTTATTTTTATTATTTTTGTATAAAAATCGTAAAGCGGTTCACAGAATACACCTGCCTACTAAGTTTCAACTATGTAGTCCTAATACTTTTGGAATAAAGTGGCTGTGACATACGGACGGACAGACAGACAGACAGACAGACAGACAGACAGACAGACAGACAGACAGACAGACAGACAGACAGACATGACGAATCTATAAGGGTTCCGTTTTTTGCCATTTTGGCTACGGAACCCTAAAAAGGTCTCTTTACATTTTTGTCCAAAGTTAAAACTTTTTGACTTGAAGCATCATAAAAACTCAAATTCCCGGTTTTTTGAGTATATCTTGAAAACTGAGGGTGTTAAAAAAAATTGATATGAAATAACGATGATTAAATTATGTTACTTTTATTATATCTCAAAAAAATTTTTTTTTGCAAAAATGTAAAGATACAATACAATTATAATCCATTTTTTATATCATTTCATTTTTTTATACAATAAATAATACAATTCGTACTACATTTCATCTACATTTACGTTGGTTGTAACTATCGCTTTATTGTCATTCTTAAATTCCCCGTTCTATCAAGGAGAAAGAAAGGAAAAAAAAAAACCAAAAAACCTTTCCGGTCAGATTAAGAGAACACACCAACATTTTTGTCAGATTAAGAAAATATGCTTTCAGGATACCGAGATAAACCTCCCCTATGAAAATCTGACGCGCTCGAGTATTTCGAAAAAACTTTTTTTTTTTGCATTTTCAAAAATTCATCGTAACTTATGGTCACGCCGAAATCGTCAGTTTTTTTAAAGGGAGCTTCCTTGGGGCCTACTTAACACCTCTTCCGAAAATCTGACGCGCACGAGTAAATTTTTTTTTTTTGCATTTTTTACTACTTTATTTGCCTACCCCCACCACGCAAACCGGCAGATTAGTATACCGTTGTTATCAGAGGTACTTGGGGCATACGTAGTATGAATATCTGACGCGCTCGAGAATGCCCAAGTAACTGTTTTTATTTACATTTTTGAAAAACCGTACACGCCAAACCCACCGCTAAAATGGTTTTTACCATACGAGCTTTTCTTTTCGAAATTATTTTATCTTTCGATTTTGATAGGTCTCGACGGCGCCGTTGAATTACGCCATTTAGCTACCTCGCCTCCCTAACTAGTAGGAACATGTTGTGAAAAAGTTATACTTAATACTAGTTACGGATGATTTTGTGATCTATCGTGCGGCTGATAAGAAGTATCTTCAAATGCCACAGCGTTTACTTTTTTTTATGCACAACGGAATAGTGCTTGGTCTTCACCTCACCTTTTTTTTTTAGAGTGAGGTAAATACGCTTTTTACGTATACATGCTTTCATGCATGTATACTGGGCTCGGTCAGGCACAGGAAGCCACTCCTGATCTGTCTCTCGCCACCCCCGGGTCTCCCGTCGAGCCTGAATATTAGGCTCGGCGGGGGATCCGGGGGTTCTAACCTCTCCCCAGGGGGGAGAGGGAGAGAGCCTCCTCCCGATCTCCCCATAAGATTACCCACTCAGGTGGGCTGACCAGATGGGACGATCGAAAGCAGGCACCACTACCAGTTAAACCCCTCACTTCTTGCTCTCTCTCCGTCAATCGGTCTCGGGGGATATGGTGATAGTCACCCCTTTGACCAGACGGGTGGCCTAGCCATCCTGGCCCCTGGCCTTCACCTCACCTGATGTAAGTGACGATAAGGCCGATAGTGGAATCGCACTACACCCGGACTTCTCATCACTGAGGAACTGGCTATCTTACCTCTAACTACCGCAACACAACAATTTTTAAATTGTTGTTATGGCATCAGATTTAGGTAAGATTGTGGTAGCTAGCGAAGCGGACTTGAAATTAGCTCGCTAGAACCAACCAAACCGAGTACAAATTGTACCCCCCTGGGAATCGAACCCGGGTCCCCTGCGTCTTTTGCGAGTGGGCGAACCACTAAACCACAGAGGCGGTTAAATTTTAAACATTACCTGAATATTCCATTTAAATTAGGTTACAACAACTGTTATAACAACGACCTACTAATCTGTGCATATTGTGTTAGAAATAGTGCATCCTCCATATTCTCTTGTTTGTTTCAAGTTCAGAAGAAAGTTCCTATCCAATACAACCCGCGAGAACTTTTCATTTTTATCTTAATTCATCAATTCACTTTTCAATTCTTATCCGCTCTTTAACTTTTATACAGAGGAGGCTTCCGTAAAAGATTCATATACTGATAACCAAAATGCGCATATCTCTAAACAATTTGTTTCGTTCCAACTGAATTTGAAGTAACGTGCCCATTACGTGGTTACGTATTCCCGCCCAAAAGAAAAATGGCGTCATGGGAGAGTGCGTATGCACTCAGCTAGTCGCATAAACCACGGGGAATGTACTGACATGAAATTACTAAGGAAATATTATTTCAACCATTTCGACACTGTCCTTTAGAATCAGCAAGCATGGCATATTATTTTTCTTCGATTTATTACTTAGTTTACCTATACAAGGTCCTTCATAATTAGTGCACAAAATTTTAGGGGGTCAATGTACTCATGCATACAAACAACTTTTACTATGGTACCAACATTGAAATCACGAAAAAAAATTAGCTGTTCCATAGAAAATTTGAAATCGAATAGATCAATATGTATGGAACAGCTGATTTTTTTTCGCGATATGTTGGTACCATAGTAAAAGTTGTTTGTATGCATGAGTTCATTGACCCCTTAAATTTTTGTGCACTATTTAAGAAGGACCTTATATGTTTTATCAATTACTGAATCTACGATATCGTATATATTTATATACAAATATAACTAATATATTATTTGATAACACTGATTGATATGATAAAGTACGACTGAAGAATTTTTTTAAGAAATATCATGATTTATTAATTACAATAAGCATTTTATTTTACGCTAGTGGGTATCAATAACAAAAACACTTGCGATATGTAAAGCTAATTTTCGAAAACTAGTAGAACGAGATTCAATTGACCCAAGCCAATTGACTTTAAGCAAAGCCATTTTATCAATGGAAGATAACATCGATACAGCAAATGTCCCAACTGAGCCAGTATTTCGTCAACATTGCGTAAAAACAAACACGGCTGGGGACAGTAGATCAAGAATTTGCGACAAACGCATATTTGCAAACAAGCAATAATCAGAGTACTCTGTCTTTTGCTTGAGAAAACCGGACGGGCCTACGTTCTCACGCGGCCGGCGGTTTACCAATGCTTACGACATTAGTCTGCCCTGTCAGAGTTCCTTTAAACAAGGAACATTTACTGCGTGTTTCTTCACAACCAAATAAATCAAAATATATTACTTATTGCCACGTTTTTTTTTTTTCAATTTAAGACAAAACTACAGACGGTTTCCTTGTCACTACAGTACAAAACAAAGTCGCTTCCCGCTGTCTGTCCTTAGTATGCTAAACCACGCAACGGATTTTGATGTGGTTTTTTTTAATAGATTTCAAGAGAAAAAATTAATGGTGTCAAATTCCACACCACACTGAAGCTCGTTAGCTAGCGCTAGTTCTAGGATAAATGGCTACTAAGGCATAAGAATTGTGTTATTATGGAAATCAGAAATTAAGACGCGATGGTAGTTCACATTCACGTACCAAATCCCGCGGCTATAAACAAATCCTTACTAATATTATAAATGCGAACTTCCGTTTGTTTGTTTGTTTGTTACGCCTTCACGTCTTAACTACTGAACCGATCACCATGTAATTTTGCATACGCGTTGTCAGGGGTACAGAGAAGGACATAGGGTACCTTTCATCCCGAAAAAAAGGAATAGTTCCCGAGGGATAGCAAAAAAACCTTTCCACGCAGACGAAGTCGCGGGCGGCCGCTAGTCTGTTTATAAAGTCATTTATAGAAAGGACAGGCTATTTATTATGTTGGTGTAAGTACATACTAGTTGTCGTGTCGATTATTTTTTTGTGTTTTTGAAGGTGACTGTGCCAAGCCAGCTGCTTTCAGGTATACAATACTCTCCTGTTTTTTTGTGAAAATTAAATTCTTTAAAGGTTTCTTAAGTAAAATGTTTCCATCAAAAGCAGGCACCATAATCGTTAGCAATGGAAAACGCATTTTTTTCTGTCCTGGTGATATATATATGCATTTATGCAAATTACTTGAGTAATTGTTTGTAGGGCTGTGTTTTAGAAAAGTGCACACTTCCTGTGAGACGAGGGAAAATCAGCTATCACACGGTATTGTACACGACATGACTAAGCTACGTACGGTAGCGATCCTGCTTCTTGAGTACGGTCCCGTGAAAAGCGACTATTAAAAAAATAATTAGAAGTTAGTAACTAAGTACCTAGTAAGTACAAATAAAATACCTTCCTGGCCCCCTTGCATGACCACCGAAACGCAATATGATACAACGATTTATCACTTTTAGCTGTCAAAAGACAATGGTTTTTGACAGTTGAGTGTCGATAAAACGCTAAATTAAGCGATGTACAACGTGTTACGAAACAACCTCTAATGCCGAATATGGTAGATAGGGACCATCAAACTGAACAACTTTTACTATGGGACCACCTCTGAAATTGAATAAAGACAGCTGTTTCATAAATTTTGATATTTTCATTATTAATTTTTGCATGAAACAGCAGATTATTTTTCGCGATTTCAGAGTTGGTCCCATAGCAAAAGTTGTTCAGTTTGATGGTCTCTATCTACCATATTCGGTATTTGGGTTTTTTGTAACACGTTGTATATCGTTTTTCGCTGGTCAAGCTAGAGGGGGGATAGACCACAATTTGGGCAGCAGTGACTTCTGGGGTCTCAAATTCGTCTGCTAAGAGTTCTATGCTAAGATCATAGCAACATCCTTCATTGGATTAAAAGTTAATATAAGATAATAAATGAATAAATTACATTCGACCTGCTTGCATCCGGTTACGGTATAATCATAACGGGGTGCTATAAGTTTAATTGCACTACAAATTAGAGAAGATCTGTAGCCCGCTAGTTACGGTCGCGGGGCGTTCGACCGTGCATCTCATGAATGGTGCATCTGGAGCACTCATTAGTCGTAGTTCCATTAAGTCTATCATGTGATTCACCTAGATATAGTAGGTCACCAAATCAATATTTTTTATGGACGCGTACGCTGGAAGAAAATGTTCATTGTAAAAATAATCAAAATAATTGAAAACATCGTTTTTAATTGATTAAACTGTTTCTTATTTTGGAAAACTGTCAATCACAAAACTAGGAGCTAGCTAAGTTTTTTTATGGTAGATTCAAGATAAATGATCAATTAATCTTTGGCACAACATTAAAAAACTACAAATTAGAGATCACTATCGAGAAAATTTTTAAGCCAAGCATCATGTTTCCGTCAATCACATTGCTGAGAACAACCTACTATATTTTTTTCAAGTATGTAATGTAAAATCGTTGCTCAAATATGCACTTGACGTTGTACGGTCCCTTAAATCGATCATGTGATTCACCTAGATATAGTAGGTCACAAAAACCAATCAGTCTTAAAATTGAGAATACAAAACTTTAGTATTATTCAAGAAATTCAATGTTAGAAGTTCAACGTTTTTATATTAATTCACCAGTTTAGCTCATAGAAAAATCCGTGCCTGTAAGTTTGCAGCAGTTACGTTTACCTACTGGTAGTAACTTTATATTAAATTTGGCACAGTGCCTTTGGCGATAACTATACTAAACTAAAAGTTTTCAAGTCGCTATCAAGTATAATTAGCGTAAGTAAACTAATACGCCTATTGGGAGGGTGCGAAGGTATAATAATCGATCGCAGCGCTCATGGTGACAAAAAGTAGAAATAAAGAAGGCTCTGTAATCTGCTTGAAAACGATATTTAATTTATTACTAGCGATACAGGAATATTTTTAAATGTTTATTATCACTTAGTAAAATTATTAAAGTAGCTTTATCCTCTTGTTTTACAAAATCTACAACTAAAAAAGAAGTAAACAAACCCTGATATAACCAAAATAAAACACTCTTTTTGAATAGATCTTACTTGCCATATTTAATTTAAATGACCAAAAATGATTTCACAACACTTTGTCCACCCAAATCATAGTAATTTTGAAATTTACATTAATAACACAATATGTATAGAATTTTTAACATTTTGTCACAATGCCGCCATTACATATCAAAACGTCAAAACGGTCAGGTCAGAGCCAACAAAGTTGCAACACGCTAGGTGGCGCTAAAAGCGTGCACGGAGCCAATACTGCTATTTGTAAATGATCTAACTTTATTGCTTAAATTAACTTCCACTACACATACTACACTACAGATATATCATAATAAAACTAGTTACATCCATATAGCTAAGTACATACATCCACATTGCCTCTATTACACGGATCATGTCCAGTGCAGCCTCGTTCCACAGAGCAACCATGTCTTATTAGCGGCAGTACATCACTCATAGCTTAACTATTTTATTGCCCAAATTGACGACAGCTACCGCTCCGCAGACCTCAGCAGTTATAGACACGACACGAAATATAGGAATATTGTTGATTTTTTTAATTTATTGGCCATTAAGGCAATGAAGTTTAACTTATATCTTAGAAAATTTAGTGAGAGATTTAATGGTTGTCCGTTATTAAATTGAAAGATAATATCTTAATAATATAAACGTGTTCGTTATAATTTTGTCACAAAGATGAAAATACCTATTTAAAATTGAAATGAGTTATTTTACACCCTGCTTGCCATGAGGGTAAGAATTTTTCCTGCTTCTGCTCCATCTTTCAATACATATTGTCATTTTTTAACTTAAAATACCAAAGTTAATATGCATTGGTGTCTATTATTCATCTGAATACCTACGGAAAAATTGTTGCTTTTATTGAAGACTAGCAGCCGCCCGCGACTTCGTCTGCGTGGACAGTTTTTTGCTATCTCTCGAGAACTGACCGTTTTTCTGGATGAAAGGTACCCTTTGTCCTTTACTGTACCCCTAATAACGTGTATGCAAAATTTCATGATGATCGGTTCAGTAGTTAAGACGTGAAGGCGTAACAAACAAACAAACGGACTTTCGCATTTACAATAATATAAGTAAGGAAGTAAGGATAGTAATGATAGAATTGTTTGGATTGCGGCACTAATACCCACCTAATACCTACTTCCTGATAAAGCCGCAAAAAAATACTGTTTTATCTAAAACATAATTTGTGGAAGAACCTAATAAAAACTTGTTAAAAAAGGTAAACATAAAACCCAATAGCATATCAAATTGATTTATTAATAAGTTAATTTCCAATAAGTAAATTCATAACTCTACACGCACTCGGCGCAAACACGGTCCGCTAAGTCTCAATAAGTCAAGATCTCTTTATTCAATGGTACAAACCTAACTATTACATGTAACGTCTTATTCCACTTAAAATAGAGCACAAAATCAAGTTCGTTAAAACACCAGCAATAAGTCATAGTAAATAAACGGTAAAAGAAAATTGCTTTAGAACCAGTAATATGTCACAAACGTGTCAAAATAAATTACTCGGCGAGTTCTGTTAGCGACAGTTATATAATAAAACTAAAGGTAGTAAAATAAATTATCGTGAAAGTGATAATTTACTTTCAGATAATTAAATTGTAAAGTTATTGTTTAACGTTTCTAATTGCTGTTGGATTTCCCTTTAATAGCTTGGCTCGTAAAGCTCAACTTTGTCTAGAAAACATATCAGAAAACTCTAGTAATTACATACTAAGTTTGTTTCTTAATTTTATTTCAGAAAACACCAAAAGAAGTTTTTAGTTTTTAAAGTAAAAGAAATATCAATCAAACAATGGGTGTCAGACAAATGAGGTTTTAAATCTAAACTGATCTGTTAACACTGACCTGATTTTTTTTTTCTATTTAACTGGACTGGCTGTCTGTATGATTTAACAGCAAAGTTCATGTGCCTATTTAAAACGCCTCTAGCGTGAGGTCTAACGAACTAATTTTGACGTATACAATGAAAATGGTTACCGTGATGGTGTCTGCAGACTTCAGACTTTAGTACCATGTCCCTCACGCTATGCTCACGCTACGTCCTACAGCGCCAAAATGGCGGAAATCAAAAAGGCACAAGAACAGTTTGACAGCAGCCTGTCCAGTGTAATAATATAGAGGTCAATGTCTGTTAATAATTACAAACTAAGTTTGTTTCATACTTTTATTTGAGAAAACACCAAAAGAGGTTTTTAGTTTTCAAACTAAAAGAAATATCTATCAAACAATGGGTGTCAGACAAAACTGGTCTGTTTGGTGATGGGCCTTGTTCAAAGTACAAGAAAGTTAGTAGCTACATATTAAATACACCAAAAATGTACGTAAGATCTAAAATAAAATTAAAACATTATTATAAACTTATTCATTATTTGACTAAACCGCTATTATGTTTAGAATAACTGTCTTAGTAAGTTTTTATAACCCGTAAGGTGAAAGCACAGGTGAAAGTCTAGACTAGACAAATAAAATTTAAATTAATTAAGTAAAAAGTTTGATATTGACTTCTAAGGTTTACGCGCGTCTGACACTGAAACTTGAGAAAAGAAATATAGGTTACCTACATTGCGATTAATTTAACAATGTACAACTGAAGTGACTATCTTCAGAGCGCCAACGTATTTCAATCTGTAAATTATTCTCTTTGCAATGCATTATTGAGTGAAGTTGCAGCGGTTCACTATCTATTGGTCAATTTAATCGCATTTTTTCTGGGAACAAAAATAGAACAAACATCGAACCTTCTTCGCCGTAAAAACTCGAATTTGAACTTAGAACTAAAACTTTTTGCTGATTTTTTTTTTATTTAAGCTCTAGACCAAAACACGATATTTTACAGGCCATTCCGCTCGAGTGCAAACGAGCATGAATGAACCGAAAGGAAACCTCGTTAAGCTCGGGGAGTCATTTTTGTTAGTCACGACTCTAATTCAACCTACAATAGTTTTAATAACAAAAAGTTGGCTAATTGGCGGTTTCTAACAAGACTCGGTCGTGCGCGCATACTTTAGTTAAATCTTCATATTTGATAGAGTTTTTAGAATGAGCAACATGCAAGCACTGGGATGTTTCAACTTTATCTATCTCAAGAAACACACCGCTATGTAAATTAATATCACGACAATTCGGGTGGCCAGTAAACAGTATACAGGGTTATTTGTAAAACACCAACAACATCGCAGCAGTAGATTATTAACATCATAAGCAACAACATTTGTTCTACGACTTTTCCGAAAAGAGCCGAAAAAATTTGACATTTCATACAAAACTCGATCAGCTGTTCGATATATTTGTATGGAATATCGAATATTTTTTGTCTGTTTTTGGAAAAGTCGTAGAACAAATATTGTTTGCTTATGGTGCTAGTGATCTACTCTGCGAGGTTGTTGGTGTTTTACAAATAACCCTGTATAAAACCTATACCCAATGAGAACTGAAACCATCCTCAAATACGAATACAACAGAAAAATTTATTTACACCAAACACTGCTTTCGGCTGAACTACCTTTTCTATCAAACTGATTTTTTGCAACTACAAGTTGGATATAGGCATGATGAGTATTTTTTTATTTTATATTACATAAATTACCTCACAAAAAAAACGCTTGAGTAGTTTGTATGCAACGCGTAGGAAATTTGTTCGGCAGCTATATTAAATACTGTGTATATCAAAATAGTGTCTTAGACAAATTTGCTATAAATTTTACGGACTAATTAAATGCATTATTTATTTTAACAAATTTTATACTTTTTAAATGGTCTTGTCCGCCCAAATTTGAAGGGTCATAAAACAAATAATACGCAATATATAAAACCAAGAGGTATACAAGCTACTCTAAAAGTTGAATATGTTTACGATTTTTATTAGTATTTTGTTATTTTATTATTAGTCATCATCCCTATTCACTTTGAATTTTACATAGAAATATTGGTAAAATAGCAGGTACTTATAGCAGATCGAGTAAAATAACAATAAAATTTTGAGTTTTTTATTTTATTTTGTGATACTTATTTATTGTTTAATTACTTTGCTACACAACTACGGCATGACTAGGTTTTTCTTAAACCTATTGAAAACAGTCTTCGAAAAAAAACATCCGCAAAATAATATATCACACTCAAAAAATATACGCAATAAAAACCTTATTATTTAATATATTCTACAGGGTTATTTGTAAAACACCAACAACACCGCAGGAGTAGATTAGTAACATCATAAACAACAACATTTGTTCTACGACTTTTCCAAAAACTGACAAGAAAAATCGACTTTTCATACAAAACTCGATCTGCTGTTCGGACATTTTGTATGGAGAGTAGATTCTTTTTTATCTGTTTTCGGAAAAGTCGTAGAACAAATGTTGTTGTTTATGATGATAGTATAATCTACACCTGCGAGGTTGTTGGTGTTTTACAAATAACCCTGTATATCAGGAATAAGGACTAAACATAGTTTACAGATGCAAAAACCCCTTACAATATATTACGACCATAGCAGTTCATTCTATATTTCTTGCATCAGCTCTCGTCTAGTCGGAAGTGCTCGGTACCACAAAAAGTGGCGCTAAGCAGACAATCCCGACTCGAGAAGTGTTACCAAATACGGCAGGAGTCCTAAGAAAAATGCCAGTTGCAGTGTACTTTCATTGGCCATAATGGATGATGACGTCACTGAATGGAAGCTTTTTATCGTAGCTGGACATGGGGAATGTCTGAAAGAAATCAAACTGGCGAAACATTTTTTTATAGATAGAAATAAACTCCCTTAGTAATCGAAAAAAGATTCAGAATTTTTGGTTGCGTGGAAAATTGAAAAAAAAATTAGGTACTTCTTTTTTGCAATCTTATGAGGCATTACAAGGCTCAATTTTCCAGGCAACTTTCTAGGCAACTTTAGTCAAATAGGGCTTTTTATCCACATCATTTGTAAAATCAAATCGCCATCTTATTGAATTAGATTTGCAATTCTATTTTCCATAACTTTTTGACCAAGTCAGCGCGAGCGAAGCGTCTCCGTTCCAGCTTGGGCAAAAATCTTTTCGTATATCCTTCCGGCTGTCCGTCTGTTCTCCTCTACAGGCCGCATTTCTCAACTGATTCTCGTGAAATGTTGTAAGCAGGTTATAAAATTTTATGGAAATTTCAATTCAATTTTTTAGAAATTTTTCAAAATGGCAGAGATGAGAAAAAAACATTTTTCAGTCATTACGAAAAATGTTCAAAAATGCCATAAGCGCGAGTTTTACAGCTCTAGAGCCACTAGTTTCGTATAATAAGTATATACTTACAGTTCATATAAGTTAACGGATACAAGAATTCTGCATACGTAATTATAATTGCAGCAAGAAATCCAATAGGCTGTGTGCACTACTGAGCTTGACTATCAATTTGTAGATGGCAAAAAGCGAGCGCAGCCGGCGGGCGAGGCTAGCGAGTAAAAACGGCTGACCTAGCCGCCACACTCCGCTGCTTCTACTCGACCGGCGGCGGCGAGCTACGAACCTATGGACACTCCAATGGATTTTTAGTATCATAATTATTTTTATTTATTATTTTAAATTAAAAATTGTTTTCAATTTCCATGGTAAATGACTTAATTAGAAAAAACTATGTCGGGATTTACACCATGCAGCTACCTGTTTCTTTTTGAGGTTCTGATATTTCAGCGCAGTTGCATGCGCCATGGTCACAAAAGAACAGTTCTTCAATAAATGAAAAATTGCAATAACTTTCATGAAAGTTTATAGAAGATGAAGAAAAGCTAGCTTTCAAGCCGAAAGTTAGTACCAATTAGGTTCACTACACTGCTACAGAAATACGTCACTAGTTTAGGAAGTATTCGGAAAAAAATATTTAAAAGACCAGTTAATGATGATTACCACATTATTTTCAAAAATAACTTTATTTTTTTTATTGAATCTTTTGTATTAACAATGCTTTTTTATAAATATTAAATATGTAATATGTATACCTACTAGAAAAAAATCGACTCGCCACCAGGGGGTGTCTGCTAATGTTTTCGTCAAAATCGTAATTCAATGGTGTTTAAATGGTAATGCTTTTTGACACAGTTCTTGTTTCTTAAACTCAAAACTGAAATACATTGTGTTTCATAAACCCGAAACGGAAACATACTGTGTGTTAATTTTGGGTTTAAGAAACAAGTACTGTGTCAAAAAGCATTACCATTAGAATACCATTGAACTACGATTTTGACGAAAACATTAGCAGACTTGACCCCCAGATCACCATTCCCGCCTGAGAAAATGATCGAGTCGAATTTTTTGTAGTATATTATTTAATATTATATACAGGGAGCTCTCGCCACTTGATGTTCACTGGTTACGCCGGTACAGTGTAACAATTATTGCTGATTATTTTTGTACCCTCTTGTTGTAATTTTTCAATAAGCAAATCATTTTCAAATGCTTTGTATCAATTTTATTGTGAATAGTGCTATTTAAAAACTGTGTGTTCATATTTCAAAATGATAAAAGTATAGTGGAATATATATTTCTAAAAGCTTTCATCGGTGGTAACTCTAGCCTAACAAAGTATATTTAAATTAATCGATGTACATGTATTATCCAAGTACTTGTTACATATTGTTTTATATATTATGAAATAAAGAATTTTGAAATGAAATGAAAATATACAGAAATATTTTTAAAACTCCAACAACCTCGTAGGTGTTTGTTCTACGACTATCTGAAAAAAGATAAAATAAAATCGACTTTCCATACAAACGTCCGAATAGTTGGTCGAGTTTTGTATGAAAAGTCATTTTTTTTAAGTTGCCAAACGTTGTTGTTTATGGTGTCAGTAATCTACTCATGCGAGGTTCTTGATGTTTTACTAATAACCCTGTATATTTTTTATTTAGCATGAGTGTTCACAGTTCAAAGTAACAATAGGGTATTGATTTGACTTCTTTGTAAAGGCAAAACAATAAGTCAAACGGAACCTCATTATTCAGAGAAA
This sequence comes from Agriphila geniculea, assembly GCA_943789525.1. NCBI lineage: Eukaryota > Metazoa > Arthropoda > Insecta > Lepidoptera > Crambidae > Agriphila > Agriphila geniculea. Next base: position 6,941,908 of record OX038879.1, on the reverse strand, counting down.
ACTTTTTCTAATTTGCATGCGCATGCGCATCCAAACATTCTTAGTTCTACCGTGCTTCTAATGAGCATCGTGTAATAAAGGCGCAGAAATGTAATTGGTCGGGAGGCACGCGCGCAGCACGCGCCGCGTCGGCGCGCTTCCACTATAGTTCAGGGGCTAAGCATGTGAATGGCTTCGGAGTCTGCGGACCGCTCGCCAATTGACACTGGGGCCAACTCTGAAAACCCATTTCGATAGATCTTGTGCTAGTGAAGAATGTGAATGGAATTACCGTTTTTTGTAAAAAAAATGGGCTTAAATTCAATTCATTTTTTGTAATTATTTACAAGGTACTTGCTTGGTTTTAATGAGGTCCTAGTGCGCTACATACTCACACAATATATAATGTTGAAGTATTTATACTAATGGTAAAAGAACTGTTCAATGGAAAATCTAGTTCAATATTCAATATCTAATCATTGAAAATGTATCAGTATCAGAAGAAGATATTGTAGGTCTCTAAACAAATGCTTTTTTACCTCTGTCGCTGTACGTTGTACTTATTTCAAAATTGTTTAAAAATTAAGTGACTCGAAATGTTATTCTTTTCATTTTAAATAAAATTCTTTCTAATGCATTACCTCTAAATCCAGTTACTTAGCGGGGCATCGGGATTCCGTAGCAAAAATAAACAATAGTTACGTTTGTTAAAAATCATGTAATTTTTATTATTCGTGTCCCCCGGCCTACATATGTGATGTATGAGTGATGCGCTCGCGCCGAGCCATCTGTTTTTATGCTACAGTGCTGATTTTTTATGAGACTTTTTCTCCCGGAAACTGCTCGTGATTATTTAATTAATATTTATCAGTTACAGGTGATTACAGCTTGTTTGTGCCCATAACCCGTGAACGTGGGCTAAAAGATGCGTTTGAAAAAGTATTAATGAAATTTTTCCTGCTTTTCTATCCCGTTTTAATATATCGGAGTATTTATTGGATTGTTGGTTAGTAAATTATCTGTAAAGTAAATGCATTTCTAGGGTTCCGTACCCAAAGGTTAAAAACGGGACCCTATTACTGAGACTCCACTCTCCGTCTGTCTGTCTGTCACCAGGCGTATGGCGTAAGGCGTATAGGTGTATCTCATGGACCGTAATAGCTAGACAGTTGGAATTTTCACATTGATGATGTATTTCTTTTGCCGCTATAACAACAAAGGCTAAAAACAGAATAAAATAAATATTTAATGGGGGCTCCGATACAACAATGTTGTATATATAATGGTACGGAACCAATTGTGCGCGAGTCCGACTCGCACTTGGCCGGTTTTTTACTATTTATGAACGCAGGTAGCACAACGTATACTGCCCAGCATATATATTGGCAAGAGAATGAAATAGACAAAGGATGCGCAGTAGCCATAAACTTATTGTTTTGGCTACTGCGCAAAAGCCGATGCATATACCGGCATCTCAACTAAGTACAGATGCCGGTATATGCCGGCATCTGTACTTAGTTGAGATTTAGCTGCTATACTAACATCCGAGTGCGACTTCATCCACGTGGATTCCCCTTTGAATCACTACATAGTATAAAACAAAGTCGCTTCCCGCTGTCTGTCCCTATGTATGATTAGATCTTTAAAACTACGCAACGGATTTTGATGCGTTTTAATAGATAGAGTGATTCAAGAGGAAGGTTTATAATTATGTATATTACATGGTGTCAAATTTCACACTACACCGAAGCGAAGCGAGGGCGCGTCGCTAGTGATGAATAAAAAAACATTTTAGTGCTTGATTGGTGCTTGCATTACAAAAGGAGCTTTGTGTAATAAGTCAAGTTCCTAGCCCAATAGTTCAATTTAAGGCTAGGAACTTGGCTTATTACACAAAGCTCCTTTTATAATGCAAGCACCAATCAAGCACTAGAATGTTTCTAATCAGCCTCCGCGGTAATGTCAACTAAGTGTTTAGTTTCTCCTTTTATACAGATTTTGCATATATTTTTTTCTTTTAGCAGGCATTTATTAATTTATGACAAAATTACAAAAACATTTCTCTATAAAATTGTAATCTAAATAGCGCACGTTTTTCTCCAACTTACATAATTATGTTCGTTAAAATTTTAATTTTGTAAAAGTTAGTTCAACCTACTTAGAATAATATATCTGTTATGATCAGAAAGGCTAACTTGCAGAACGTCTTTAAAGCAAAATGTCTAAAATCAATGTCTAAGTTGTAAAAAGTCTTAGAAGCAAAACATCACAGAAATCTTATTTATAAATTCAACAAGCGTTACCATTGCTCACTGAAGACCCCACAAGCTTATAAACTACACCGCTGTTATTATAGTCTAATTAACAAAAAATTACAAGTGCTTGCGCACCGACCCGTGGCTAACTAGCGGGCACGCACGCGTCCGGTTCCTGCGGTCGGTGGTATCGTGGTATACTCCGTGGCGAAAACTAGGGATGTTATGAATAAGAAAATTCGTATCTGAACATGGATGAGTACGTAAGATATTATGTGAATTACAATTATCCACCCGAAACAAACGGATCGTCATAGACGTTCTGCAAGTTAGTCATTATGCATTGTAGACGAATTGCTTTAAAGACGTTTTGCAGGCTTTCGGATCAGAAAGGATATAGAGCTGTTAATAATTGTTTTATATTATTTTCTTTGGCGAGCTTACAGCATAATTTAAAAATCAGACACATAAAGTAGTTAATTCATTGAACCCCAAGCGGCCTTAAGAGGCCGCACAACAATGGAAAAGCTATTGTGTCTCATTTTCCTCTGCTTAACGGGTTAATGGAGCATTTATGTGGGTCGCGACATGCTGGGCGACTATAGTCGCTACTATAATAGACAAGGGCTTTTTATCGAAAATTGCTTGTAAAATCAAATCGTTACCTCATTATAATAAGATTTCAAATTCGATTTTATAAGCGATTGTCAATAAAAAAAGAACAACCCGTGTACATGTTCCATTACACTTAAAATCTAAGTATAGCTTCCACAAAATATACCGGTTTCAGTTACAGATACGGATATGAAATTATTTCGAATTATCCGATAGTTTCGAAAACAGTTACAGTTCAATTACAGATTTACGATTTACAAGTTACGATTAAGTATTTCATTTATTTTAGACACCCTTCACTTCCCTTTTAATATCGGATTCAATTACGATTAAAAAAAAGTTTCGGTTACTACAGATGCTCTAAGACTACAGATAAAGCCAATAACATCCCTTCCGAAAACTGATAGGTCGTAAATTCACTTCCACTACAATTAGTGGGATGCTACAGTAGTGTCCGTTTGACTAGAAACGTAAAGTGCATTTAAGTTGTAATTAGGTAAGTACCTACCACGTAAAATACAAAACTATTGCATTAAGGTAAGGTTTGAATTAGTAGGCACTTATTTTATCAAGAAATATAGTGGGTACTAGAAACATCATCTTAAATAAGTATGTTTAAGTATTAATTCACGTAGTTTCTTTAGAATTACCCATGTACTCTCTCACAGCTTTTGGTTCAAAAGACCTTCCTCTAAAAAGGAACTGAAACTTCAGTATATATAAAAATCAAACTAAAAGCTTGACTAAAAAAACTTACTACTTATCTAATAATTACTAGCAAAAACGCGTCCAAGAGTTTTATTTCGAAGATATAAAATCTGAGTTCACCACCGTAATTTATTATAATCTTTTATTAATTATGTATCTGTCTATGTCTATTTTGAGATGGCAGGTCAGATTTACCTCTAACAACGGTTTCTAGGGGGCAATCATCACAAGATTGTCGGTTGACGAAAATGACAAGTTGTGTGCAGCGACCCGCGACTAACTAGCCACCGGCAACCACGTCCGGTGCGAGAGTGATATACTTACTGGCACGTGCCATCGACTTACTTCGAGGCTTGTAATGTACCGGTCTTAGATGAATTTTAATTTCATCTAAGGTACCGGTATAATTGAGCGAAGCGCTAGAGATGCGTCTCTGCTACAACAGCTTGGGCAAAAATTCTTTCGTATGTCCGCTGGATCTCTGTCCGTTTGTTCTCCTCTACACGATTCTATGGCAAAGATACGTAAAAAAACATATTTCAGCCGTTTCAATCACGATAAAAAAATATAGTATCTAAACTTTTTTGTTAGCGGTGCAAAGCATTTTATATTTTTAGAAGACTCAAAAGTTCGTAGTTCAAAATCAATCAAAACATTTCTGGCCAATATTTGACATTTGAAAACTGCGTACCTAACAGTTATTTGTTTTTAAATAACATCCAATTAGAGCTATTTTGAAGTGAAAACTTCTTTAGTTATACGCTTTTTTGTAATGGGGAAAAAATGTTAAACTCGCGTCAGTCAGGATCACGTGACCCTGATCGAAAATTCGTAAGACGGATGTGACGGATAGAGAGTAGACAGCCGGTGGCGGAAGTATCCCCCTCTCTGTCTACGGGGTGCGGTGAAAATGGTGGCGCGTCATTTCAAGACGTAAACACTTCTGTCAAAACTCTAGATTTTCTGTCAAGCTATGGATAAGACTTTCGTATAATACTGTTCTGTATTCGTAAATTCAAATGCAGAGTAAATTCGTAAGACGGCAATTCGTCCAAAATTATTCCCTAACCATTCCAAAATATCAAAAATGCACAACGTTAATATTCAAGTTTTCACTTGTGCCGGCACTTCCGGAGTGCAGCCCGAATTTTTATAACGCGAAGTCTACAAGCTCATGGAGCCACTAATCATACCGACTTCGTTAACATTATGACCACGTCCTATAGAAAAAGCGTGTCTGAATAGTAATAATATACAGCTTACTGCTGGAACGGTGCTGTTTTACTAACCATCATAATAGTTACAATCCTGGCTGTTCTCCGATTGGCGCGATATACCCACCCGCAATTTCTACTGATTACTATTACTACTTATAATTGACTGGAATACTGAATGGCCCTAAATTATGTTTTATGACTAAACATTCTCGTTGCTAGCAATCAGAGCTTATTAGAAAAAAACAATATTATTTTTCCAGACTGAAAACAAAATATGGGTAAGATAAGTAAGCCAATTGAATCAAATGTGCCACAAAATAAATGACTGAATGTCTTAATATGAATATTTTGTGCCGAAATAAATTATTTAACCCCTTACCGCATGAATTATCAAAGAGATGGAATATATTTTTTTTTGCTAAATAGTGTTTAATTAGGCTTACATAATGAGATGAAATTGAAATTAATTTTTTTTAAGTTATATATTAGAAAATATTTTACGACGCCATTTATGGCTTCGTATGCAGTCTAGTCTTTATAGTGTTAATCCATAAATGGCTTCGTATGCATTCACGACAAATGATATCTACTATGTGGAACTACTTAAAACAATTGCGTTTGTCGTTATAACACCGCTGAGTCATCGATTGCCATAGAGAAAGTTCGAATTTTTTATTGCTTACCACATGGTTAAAATGCGTAATCACACGCATTGCGTACGTTATTGCAAATGTTTGTTATTGTCGTCCGTCTTCCTGTGTAAATGGTTGTTTAGTTTTGATTCCTTTTTTTTTATCATATTGTTTTAATTACACTCTCTGTTCTTTTTGTGTTTACTGCTAGCGAGTAGAGTAATATTTGTAGGTTTTTCGATATAATACTTTTAATACTTAATTATTTATATTTATGAATGTTGCAAACTATTTTTAATGATAATGATTCTATCTTGAGTGACGGCTCGGATTTTCATTCAGCTTCTAGTAATTCAGACTGTAGTTTCCATAGTGCATCTCAATCTCAACCCCTAGATTCACTTCTTGAATCAGAGTTTTCATCTTTTCCTAAAAATCTCAACGTAGTGCATTTGAACTCTCAAAGTATACCCGCACACCATGCGGATCTGGTAGCTACCTTTTCCAATAACTGCAATATCCATGCCGTTCTGGTTTCGGAAACGTTCCTAAAACCTTGCCTCCCCTCCTCCTCCTACTCTCTCCCCGGATTCCACCTCATTCGCAATGATAGAACTGGCAAGGGTGGCGGTGGCCATATATCTTAGAAACCACCTCTCCTTTAAAATCGTTGATAAATCTCCTTCCCTATACTCAGAATCGTCTGAGCATCTCTTTTTGGAGGTCCTTCTGGGCCATCTCAAAGTTCTTCTTGGGGTCTTCTATAGTCCAAACCTTCATATCGACTATTTCTCTAAATTTGAATCCCTATTAGAGGATTTGGTGCCCACGGCTGATCACACAATCATTATGGGTGATTTTAACACCTGCTTACTCAAGCATGACTCTCGTTCCTCTCGGTTAAACTCAATCGTGGACTCCGTGAATCTCAACATCCTTCCGTCATCCTCGACTCATCACTTCCCTGGTTGCCAGCCTTCTTTGCTGGATCTTGTCATCGTATCTTCCACCGATCATGTCTGCTGTCATGGACAGTTTCCTGCCGAAGCCTTCTCCTATCATGACCTCGTTTTCCTCTCCTATAAAATCATAGGAGAGGAACGTTGTCGGTATCATGTCCTAAGCCTAAACCACGTTTAATCCTACAACGTGACTTCAAAAACATTGATGGGAAGCGCTTTATGACGGACCTTAACAATATCGACTGGAATGCTATTTTTGAAGCTGCAACTATCGATCTCAAGCTGGAAATTTTCAACTCGCTTCTTATCCAACTATTTGATCTGCATGCCCCATTACGCTCTATTCGACTTAAGCACCTTCCTACTCCCTGGCTCACAGATGAAATTAAGTCCTTGATGAACCGGCGTAATGCGGCTAAGGCAAGATACAAGCGCAACCCGTCAGATGTTACTAGATCCCGTTATAAAGTGCTACGTAATCGTTGCAATAGGTTGTGTAGGGACGCGCAACGTCAACACATCCATGCTTCAGTCGCGAACGGCAATCCTGCAAAAGTGTGGTCTTTTCTGAATTCCCTGGGCATTGGCAAGTCTAAGTCTACAACCCCACATAACTTGAATCCTGACTCCCTGAACCGGCACTTTACTTCCTATTCTCCTCTCTCTTCACACATCAAACAAACCACGCTGCAGTCTCTTTCTAGCTTGCCTATCCCGGCCTACTCTGCATTTTCCTTTAGGCATGTTTCTGAACAAGAGGTAGAAAAGGCCTTGCTTGATATTAAATCAAACGCAGAAGGTTTGGATGCAATAAGTCGGCGAATGATTCTGCAGTGTGGTCCTGTTGTTCTTCCTATTTTATGTTACATTTTCAATTTTTCCCTTGATTCCGGCACTTTTCCAAGTTGTTGGCGCCAAGCTGTGGTCATTCCTATCCCTCAATCTTCTAATCCTTCTCTACTCTCTCATTTCAGACCTATCTCTATCCTCCCATTTCTCTCTAAAGTACTCGAGCGTCTTGTCCTTCACCAAACCAGCGCGTTTGTTACTTCAAATCACATTCTCAGTCCCTTTCAGTCTGGTTTCCGTCCTGGGCATAGTACTGTCACCGCCCTAACCAAGGTATCTGATGACATCCGTGAGGGTATGTCTAATCAACAGCTCACAACCTTAGTACTTCTAGACTTCAGCAATGCTTTCAATTCTGTTGATTTTGACATTCTCCTGGCAATGCTGAAAACTGTCCTCGTCTCGGATACCGCGGTCAAATGGTTCCGCAGCTACCTCGTCGAACGTCGGCAATATGTCAGAGTCGACGATAAATTTTCCGTACCCTGTGACGTCGTGGCTGGTGTACCTCAGGGTGGCGTCCTTTCCCCTCTTCTCTTTTCCATCTTTATCAACTTCTTAACTCCTCTCCTCTCCTGTCAGTATCACTTGTATGCTGACGACCTTCAAATCTATTCCCAAGCTCCCACTGATAATATTTCCCAACTGATTGCAAATCTTAATGCTGATCTTGCTGTGATCCACGAGTGGAGCCTATTCTATGGCCTCACGGTAAATCCTCATAAGTCGCAAGCAATCATTATTGGAGGAGCAAAACAGATTGGCAAACTTAAACATATTAATGTACCACCTCTCCTCTTTGATTCTGTTCCTTTGCCTTTTAGCGATGTCGTTAAAAACCTTGGTGTCCTTTTCGACAGTACGCTGTCATGGTCTCCCCATATTGCCGAAGTTAGCAGAAAGGTCTACACTGCGGCTGGTTCCTTGCGAAGATGGAAAAACTTACTCCCTGTCAGGACCAAGATCGAGCTTTCGCAATCGCTACTGTTGTCTATACTTGACGACGCAGATGTTTCTGTAATTGACCTCAATGAAGACTTGCTGAACAAACTGCAGCGTCTACAGAACCTCTGCATTAGATTTATTTACGGATTGCGCAAGTTCGATCATGTGTCTAATTTCAGAAAGGAACTTGGGTGGCTCCCCATTAGGTTGCGTCGCGAGGAGTATGTTATCACGCTGCTTTTCAAAATCTTGTATGACCCTAGATCCCCCCCTTACCTTAAAGAACGTTTCCTACCTCTCGGTGTGGATCATAACCGGGCACTCAGGAGCAAAACTGATAATCTCCTGAAAATTCCTTCAGCCCACTCTGGTTACTACCGAGATTCCTTTACATTTAAGGCTGCATGTTGATGGAATAACCCTCCATCCGAGGTTCGACACTCCGAATCCCTTGCCACATTCAAGAGGAATATGCATACTTATCTTTTGTCGAAATCATAGTTTGCAACACTTTGTATTATTTAGATGTATGTAGTATATTTTATTATTTGCTTCGTATTTGTGTAAATTTATTAGGTAATAATTTTAATAGGCTATTTTGTAAATTTATCATTTGAATGTATATGTTGCTGGCACACTGCCCTTCACATATCTCTCCAGCTATCCTAAGTCTCAAAGGTTGTCTGGAAGAGATCGCTCTGAGCGATAAGGCCGCCTTTGCTCACCATAGTTTTAAGTTTTATGTTACTGTATTTCCTGTAATGTGTGTGTGCAATAAAGTGTTTATCTATCTATCTATCTAAATATTACATTTTTCACATTTACTGAAAGTACGATATTTTGAACAAATACTGGCATCAGTATCTGTCAGATATTTTTCTCCCAAATGGGAAATTTACTGATACGAGCATACCCAAAGGAAAATCTTGTGGCTGGCTGGAGTTTTTGTAAGGATTGGGGAATTAGGCAAATTGGGTGTACTGCTTTAGCTCGATGTTGGTATGCCAGGAAGGCTAGAAATATGACCACTTTTTTGGATTTGGAGCTTTTTGCTTTTTGCAAGTTTTCAGAAACTGCGAGTTTGAAATCAAACAAAGGCATGATTGGTCTGAATTGATTCGGCGTCAAAGTGACCAAGCATTATCAATGCACAAGTCTACAATATGGGATAAAAACTAAGCTGCCATCACCAGGAATAATATAAATGTGCTTTGAGGCTACATAGAAGAGTGAATGATCAATTTATGGAATAAGCAAAAGTAACCCTGAACGTATAATAATATGAAGCCACATATGACATCAGTATTTTTCACTATAACGCATACGAAGCCAAATATGACAGATTGAAAAAAACTTCAAAAACCATACGAAAAAAGCTAGATATTGAAATAAAAAAACTATGTCATATTTTAGAAGTTATAAAGTATACAGTTATATTTTTTATATAATTATATTTTACTTACCTTTTTGTATTCGAAAAGATGCACTTTTTTTCTGACAACAACTGATCAACGCGTGTTGCAAAAACCTCAAATATTGTCAATAGAAGTCATTGGCCATAGACAAATTATCATATATCCGTTCCGTTTCACTATAAAATGCTTCTTCTAATTTAAATATTTTTTAAAGATCTGGTTTTTCATTAGGCTAGTAAAAAATCATAAACTTTTGTGAACATATATGGCTTGGTATGCGGTAAGGGGTTAAAAAATAGTATCATAAGCTTAACCTAACAATAATTGCTGAGTAACTGGGTTTTTTTTTGTATATATTAACTAACGGACATAATGATTCCGACAATATTACGTCTAAGTATAAATCGATTAAATGACAATTCTATGATAAGTCCAGGATTGATTTTTGATAACTGTCTTGGTTCAAAGTACAAGGTTAAGGTATTGATAACATGACCATCGTTACTATTTTAGCGTTATTATACATATCATTATATATATACAAAAGTACCTATAGATAAGTACGTAAGAATCTTTACTTCCTTACTCTATCCTTACTTCCCTACTAATATTATAAATGCGAGAGTCCGTTTGTTTGTTCGTTTGTTACGCCTTCACGTCTGAAATTTTCATGATTAAATGTCCTCAGGGGTACAGTACAGTGAAGGACATAGTACCTTTCATCCAGAGAAAAGTACTGTTCCCGAAGGAAAGCAAAAAAAACTGTCCACGCAGACTAAGTCGCGTTCGGTCACTAGTCCTTATATTATAAATTGCGAAAGTCCGTTTGTTCGTTTGTTTGTTACGCCTTCACATCTTAACTACTGAATCGATCATCATGAAATTTTACATACACGTTGTCAGGGGTACAGAGGAGGACATAGGGTACCTTTCATCTCGGAAAAAAGTATTATTCCCGAGGGATAGCAAAAAAACTTTCTACGCAGACGAGGTCGCGGGCGGCCGCTAGTTACTAAAAATAAAGCATGAATCTATTTTATGAAAAAAAAAGCTTTATTAAATAAAACCGGTCAAGAGCGAGTCGGACTCGCGCACCGAGGGTTCCGTACCATCATAATTGCACCATTAAACCACACTGCAGAGTAGAATAATAAAATTAGTATTGCAGTTTTAGGTCAGCGCCATCTCTTGACCGATAGTGGAACTGATGTTAACTTATTTAGAAATTTGATAATTTCTAAAAAAGTATGCTATATTGAGACATCGTTTTATTTTTCCTGTAATCTTTATATAAACTGCTATCATATAGAATTATTTCAGATTTTTCTCTTTGCAAACTTCGGAGATAAGGGGGGGGGAACGGTCATTTTTTTTACATTTTTCATCATAAGTCGAAAACTATGCGGCCTAAAACAAAAATAAAAAATGATTCAAAACGTGCAAACGGCGCTCTTTCATATGATACCCCACATGCCCTAGTAGCTCCACTTCAAATTTTTAAGACCCCTTTTCAGTCCCTGTTGTAAAAAAGATATTATTTTTTTTATTTATTTCTTATTTGCAAAATAGTTGGGCAAATGTCATCTTAAACTATTCCAAATTTCAAGTTGATACCATTAGTAGTTCTCGAGATATCCAGCTGTGACAGACAGACAGACAGACTGAGTCACACCATAAGGGTTCCTTTTTTACCATTTTGGTACGGAACCCTAAAAAGAACTCATGAAACATATTTCGTTTTGAATAAATAAATGCAATTTCCAATATTATGTGCTTCTTAGTTCAATCCCGTGAATAAGCCCCTGAAAAGGTTCGGAAACTTAAAGAAACCAAAAATCGAAATGAAAATAGATAAACAAGACAAAAACAAAAATTAAAACGTTTTAGGCGTTAAAATTATTTATTTCAATTGCATTTAGAAAGTACTACTTACTTCATCATATTGAATTTGTAAGGTTACACTAAAGGTTAACGCACATTATGTCGCGGCGCAGTGGGGCGGGACGCAGCGCAAAAATCGCTCGCAAATATTTTATACTAGCGGCCGCCCGCGACTTCGTCTGCGCGGAAAGTTTTTTGCTATCCCCCGGGAATAATACCTTTTTTCGGGATGAAAAGTACCCTATGTCCATCTCTATTACCCTGAAAACGTGTATGCAAAATTTCATGATGATCGGTTCAGTAGTTAAGACGTGAAGGCGTAACAAACAAACAAACGGACTTTCGCATTTATAATGTTAGTAAGGATGAACTATCGCACACTATGCCGGGCCGCAGCGGGCCGCATCCTTACTATAATATTATAAATGCGAAAGTCCGTTTGTTCGTTTATTTGTTTGTTTGTTTGTTACTCCTTCACGTCTTAACTACTGAACCGATCATCATGAAATTTTACATACACGTTGGCAAAGGTACAGAGAAGGACATAGGGTACCTTTTATCCAGAATAAACGTACAGTTCCCGAGGGATAGCAAAATAACTGTCCATGCAGACGAAGTCGCGGGCGGTTGCTAGTTTCCATATAAAAATAAAATGCGCTGCGGTCCGCCCCGCTGCGCCCCGACATAATTTGCATTACAACCCTCAATCATTTTGACAATCGATCGTTTGAAATCCACACAGTAGCTCAGCAGCCGTCATTCATACTACTGAGACTTCTCTTGAATAGGTATATCTTGGAATGTTAGCATAAACCTTCTCAGAAGAAACACATTTTAGTTTGTAGCCAAAATTTTAGTGTCTTTTAACCAGAAATTTAAGTTCCTCGTTTAGAGAGGCTGGTTCACATAAATGTCCTATTATATTCGTTATCTAATAGGGCAGGGATTTTCAAAATGGGGGGCGCAGGGGCTTTGCAATGGGGGAGCGGACCACCTGTGTAGTTCATAAAATTATGTCATTGTTTTGAGCCAAAATGTTTCACCTTCTATTAATCTTTCTTTTTTTTGTTGAAAGGAGGCGCTTCCCACAAAGGGAGCCCCTGTAATAGGGATTATTAAATATGAAATTGAAAAAAGGGTATCTTTCTTTGAAGTCCCAGTTTTAAAGCTACTAGAGAGAACGGAAAGTTTTGAAAACTTCGAAAGTATTAAAAAAATACTTATCGTGTCAGCTCTTAATACCTCGTGCTAACGTCCTCCTTCCTTAATGCGTGTCCCTGCCAACGTTTTTACACAACTTTTCTTGACCTATCGCAGCCGGATCACGGTCCGGTTAGAAAGGTATGAGATCCAGTTTAACTGAGGTTGCAGGGTTACCAACATAAATGATCCGCATAGTTCAGACAGAACATTAAATAAAATAAAGAGTGACAAAAATATATGCGACTCTTAATAGTTTTATCATTAGTGTTGTCCTGTCGTGCAATGTTGCAGTCATTTTTGTTACGACATCATCTGCGTGATTACTGCATATTTTAACATACTTTAGATTCAGTTCATAGGTACCTATATAACTTTAGTTCTGCCATAAACTAAGGCTATATTGTTTCTTAATTAGATTAACACTGTAAGGCAGAGAAGAAGAATATGTAACTTTTAGTACTAGTAGGTCAGTGACCTCTTTAATACATCATCATATCAGCCGCACGATACCTACTGCTGGGTATAGTTTAACATATATCTCTGCCATTTTCAAAAAAATCGAAAAACTGAATTTACAAAAAATCTATATAATTATCGAACCTGCTCATAAAATATCACGAGAAGCGGTAGAGAAACGACCCTGGAGAGGAAAACAAACGGACAGCCGAACAGCCGAACGGACATCATACGAACTAGCATTTTCGCCCAAGCTGAAACAGAGATGAATACAAATTCCACAAACATTTTACACATTAAGTGTATTCCTACAAAATGCTTTTAAAGTTAGTGATCAAAATATGATTTTTTAAAGAGCCCAGTGTGCATCAAGCGTTGGAAATACGCGTTTTATTGGTAAGCCATCGTTGGTTGGCTACGAACAATCTTTGTTCGTAGTTGGTTGGCTGGCGGGATGTGGTCGTAAACTATACATTCAATTATTATCAACCCCAGACCCTTCACACCCGGTAATTGGTGGATGCCTCAACACTTACTATATGCTGGGGGCACCATGATTTATGCATCTTTGAGATAAGTGATGCGTGGCTAATGTCTTTTTTATGATTTTCAATCGCAAATTGAAATTAATGTATTCACTTTCATACACTTTGACGAGTATGATGCGCTTATCGACACTAATACCTAATCTCAATGGTCACACCGAGTAAAAAAGTGTCTGTAGCTGTCTGTAGCTCTACCATGAGTTAATACAAACAGTTTTTGCTCTACCGAAACTACCGGATTGCACTGCTTACAATGCAAGTGAAAGAGAGATACCGATAGTTTACGGTAGCGAAAACAGTTCGTCAACTCATGGTAAGGCCACTGTTATATAAAAAAAACGCATTGAGGGCCACACATGCGAGATGATAAACTTATCCCAATTTCAGCCAAGACGATTGGTGGTTCATTCAATAAACTAACAACATTGTCAACACATTCACTCGTGGAATACATGTATCAGGGAATTATTCGAGAAAAGTAAAGTCTCGTCAAACACCACCCAAAGTCACGCCTGTGTAACTTCAAGATAAATGAACAACTATATTCATAAAGCATAAACTAAGAAATTATGTTCAATGCCGGAAACACTTTCACATAAAAACATTTACAAGTCTTTTATTAAAAAAACATAATTATTTTTTAAAATGGATATTTGATAAAATTCTCTGTAAGTTCAAACGGATTAGCCTTTTTAGTTCGCACTTCCAATATGGCCGTCGATCTAAACTTTTCAGAAATGAAAGGAGGAAAAAGTAAACTATTCAAATAGTAAATTCATAATGCACGCCGAGCACAGTGGTATAATAGCTACAATTATATAGCAATCAAGGCGCTAATACCCAGTTATATCGATGACTTGACTAGAATCCTAGTGAAACTTATCAACGATCGCTTGTTATCGCCTCGAGCGTGAATCATAACATTCATAGCACGTCAACAAAGATCTATAGATCGTGTGATGTTACTAACACAGAGTAAATAAATAATATAGTCCAAGTACCTATGCATGACAAGAAATTAAACCGTAATTAAAATTAAAACATTGTTTACAAAAAAATATTCAAAAAAGCAATTTAAAAAAAATGGTGACGTGACTAAATATAATATGTAGTTATTAATCTGATTTTTGTCGTATAATTTAATGGTTAATATCACTAATAATTAACCATTAATTACAATGACTTTTATGACAGAAAAGAAAAAAAGCCTTATTACAAAAGTTGACTCTAAAGACGTTGTCCTATCCTTTCAATCAAATTATTTGTGACCGTTTCGTGAATAAGTTTTTTTCTTCTACGGTTATAGGTAATATAACTTTGCATTTGGTCCAATGTACAAATATTACCACAACAACAAAAGATTAAAAACATAAAAAAACTGCCTTTTTATCATAATTCCTTGTAGCATGGACACCCTGTATGAATAACACTTGAATATAATGACCGCCGGCCACAATCGGACGCTCGGACCCGGTTACTTGAAAACTGGGCACAATGAAGTAAATCAACCGGCAGATTGCAGTTCAGTTGATTTACTGCGCGCACTGCGCTCTGCACTGCTTCCTGTTCGCTCTAGTTTGTTTTTACGGAGAAGAAAATCAACTTTATAGTATTACCAATTATTAATGTACCACATTTTTTGAGCTTAGATGTATTTTTATAGTAAATACATCTTTCATAATCTGCGTGTAAAACTGATCACAATGGAAATCAACCGGCAGATTGAAGCTCAGTTGATTTACTGCGCGCATTGCACTCTGCACTGCTTCCTGTTCGCTCTAGTTTGTTTTTACGGAGAAGAAAATCAACTTTATATTATTACAAGTCTATTAATGTAGCACATTTTTTTAACTTACATGTATTTTATTCGTCATCTGCATGTAAAACTGATCACATCACAATGGAAATCAACTGGCAGATTGAAGTTCAGTTGAATTACTGCGCACTCGGTCTAGTTTGTTTTTACGGAGAAAGAACAATAACATAATAATAAACTTGTTTTTTTTTAAACAGTAGTGTTTTGTTTCTTTTGCTAGCCTCTCAATTTTTCTCTGAAATGTCCCGGTCGAAATCCTGATAAGGCGCATAATGTTTGTGTGAAAAGCAAGCATATTTTTCCGACAGTCTCTGTAGCATGACCACCGAGAGAAGCTAATGGTATTAAAACAATTGTTGGTATGGTAGTTTTGCTACGGGGTGTTTTTATTATTTAGTTGCCATTGCCATAGTGCAAGCCAATTTTTATTTTTTACCTTGTACTAGCTATATCTTAGTTTTGAGTTTTGGACTAAATGATAGGTGTGATAATAATTAAGGTCGGAATTATTATTGATTATTTAAGCTGAAAGGGTTGGTTTGACAGCTTCGTAGAGCCAGCCAAAAAAGAGTCTACCTTTGTAATAAGGTAGTGACTCAGCAGCAGTGGTTATAGGATTATAGTGGTCATCTTTCAATTATTTTTGATGATACAAAAGAACTTGACGATTCGTTTCAAGAAAATCATTTTCTTACTCTTCTTTAGAATACGTATAATCAATCACTTTAATTACCTACTTACTTTCCCCAAAAAAAGTAAATAATTATATTTACATTGCTCTAATATTCCGTGACTGAAAGAACATAGAGCCCAAACTCAAATTCAAAATCATTCATAACTCCAGACAAAGTTGCGACTTCTCTACTAATTAAAGCATAGTTGCCTACTACTACTACTACTAGTACTGGCGCTATAATAAGTGCCTTACATTAGACTACTACAATTTACCACGCCTGTTTCGACCATCAATTCCCAGAAGCGATTGTTTCTTGTTTTCCCTGAGCGCTCATCCCGAGCCGTGGCGACACCGCGCCGGACGCGGCAGGTGCTACCAGAGTTCACTCGGGTTCACCTCCCCCCACCCCCCACCGCAGCATCCGTGCAAACCCGTTCCTCTAATAATATAACGTAGAAATGAAAGATTAATGAGAGCAACTCGCGCACGCCTCTTTCTCTCGATCGTAGGGACGGGGAAATACGATAATTTTCTTTTTGAAATGTGGAAATTATATTTTTAGAAACATCCTTTTAATGGTGTCGATACCGAACTATTTTGAAAAAATAATAATATCGGTTACTTACATTTACGCGGTTAGTACACCGACGCATTCGCATGCGGCGACGAAACAACGACAAAATTGTAAGTTGTAGGCAGCGTTTCGCATATGCTTATGTCTCACTCTACTATTAGCGATATGAGATAGTCGCGTCCTTGTCGTTCCTGTTCCGCAGATAACTGCGAAATGCTCGTTACACAGACGCAGACCTTTCGCAAGTGGTGTTTCGTTTCGCAATGCGAATGCAAGCATTCTGTCCGGGAAGACAGATTTTCGGACCATGGATGCTGAAAATATAGATTTAATGTTAAATTTTATTCGAAATTATCCCGAAATATATGCAGTTGAACATCAGGATTACAAAAATGTCTTCAAAAAAGAAGTGGCATGGAAAAAATTTCAAGAAAACAGGGGGGTAGATTTTATTGCTTACTGATTATTACTTATTTTTGTTTTAATTTTCCATAAAATAGTTTACAATTTGTGTTCTAACATTAAACGCCGTTATGTCTGCCCTATGTCTATTCGGATGGATGAAATCTACAATGACACCTCTTTGCGAAAAAACTGCAGTGTACTAGCGTTTCGCAAAGGTTTCGCTACCGCATTGGTTTCGCAGAGATTCGTCGCCGCATGCGAATGCGTCGGTGTACTAACGGCGTTATAGAACTCGTCGATAATAATATGACACGATATTTTTGGTATCGTTCATCGTTAAGAAAATTACTTATTAACTGTTTTATGATCCTTAAATCAAGAAAACCTAGCTATAAATAAATAAGTACAACAAGTTACCTAGTTTATAAATAAGTACAACAAGCCTTTTCTCATTTGTCGGCGCAGCAGCGCAGCGGTACGACATCGTCTCGCCATAGTATGTCGTGCTTATGCATGCATGCGTTGCGTATGCATAGCGTGGTTATCGTGGTTATCGTGGTTATCATGGTTACCAAGGTGAGTTACTAATTACTATGGTGAGGCGATGTCGTACCACTGCTGTGCCGACAAATAAGAAAAAGAGTCTAAGGATTTTCTTAGAAAGGCTAACAATGTTGGGTAAACCCAAGAAAGCTTAGGTGTACATACTTTTAAGAAATTTCTCAAATATGGATGGGATGATAGTTTACTCTATTTTCGTCACGTAAGAAAGTTTGCTATCGCACCCTTTCTAAACACATTTTATAAAAGTGCGATGATAGTAAATAGATACGTCTAGTAGGTACGTAAATTGTAATAGATATCACAAGAACAAGCATTGTGTGACACGCGTAACAAGCATTTGGAATCGAATAAGTCTTAAATATTAATTAATTCCTTTTTTCTTTCATAAATTTTATTCAGATTTTCCTTTTCACTTCACTTAGATCTATCGATATCGAACCGTTCCATCACTAGCGCAGCAGGTCTCGATGGCAATGAAGACCGCCCTGATAAAATATTAGCCGCGTGCGGTAGCTCCCGTAATATATCGAGCGATGACAGTGCATTGTGTCTTGCGCTCGTTCGGCCCAGCCTTGCATCGTTGCTTATTCTCTCGCTGTCATCCATCAAAGATTGTCCGGAAAAGTGATGGGACACAGCTTACCTCATCTCATATATCGACAATCTATACTCGGAAAGAATGTTTGTAAACAAACCGCCCATACTAAACTTCAAAATTGTTTTCCACACTTTATAACAACAACTTCTGTGAAGACCTTTTGCTGTTCAATTTTTATTCATGGCGTTAATTCACTGAAAGTTAACTTATTTGTAGAACAATTACGAAAATGCTCAAAGTTTTGTTTAAAAACATTGTTTCTGTAAGTTTGGAGTATAAGTGTTAAGTTAGAAAATAAAGTAAAGTATCTTTAAACTATGTAGAATCTATCGGTTGAGAGTATGTGTACTTAGTTTGATTAGTTTCTTTGATGATTTATTTAAACAACTTGCATTATTACACGTGATAAAACTAACTCATACGTTAATTATTTTAGCTCATCTCATATACATATTCCTACTCATGAGTAATAAAATTCATAGTGAGATTATCTTTCGCAATCATGAGGTCTGTGTGTCAAAATAATTTTCTAATCAAATGTTATACTTATGAGGCTCACTTTTAAACATACAATTAAGGGCCCTACAAAGCGGCATAACTGTGCATGTGGTCACTTTTTGGTCTTTTGTCTACTACTACTACAACGAACTATATTTTACTGAGGTTATTATTTGTAAATAAACTATAAAATCTTAGCTTTAATCTACAAGTAACATGTGAATTGATACATTATGGACTTAGCAAGCAATAAATTTAATTAAGATGAGGGCGCCACTTGGGGGCTATAGGAGACTTAAGTATTAATGCAGTATTCTATTTATTCTATCTTATTCGTTAAATAACTATTAAATTATTAAACAGTCACTGTTTAATATTTAATTGTTAAGCTAGCTAAAGCCTCCAGAAACCTTAAATATTGTTTCTTTGTCAGAAAAAAAAACATTAAAATGAACGTACCTCTGTCGACAACGATTTCACAGCATATTTTCCAATTTGCTACATTTTATTGTTAATTACATAATAACAGTTGCTAGGGGCAGAGCTATATTAACATAATCTGTTCGCATAAATTATAAAACATGATGGAAGAAATACCATAACACATACATTAGGGTACACGCGATAACTTGATAACTTTATTACTGTAACCTGCGCCCGCGCACGCAAGAATCACTTGTAAATGAAAATCATGTTGTTTATGAAACTTCTACCACTAATTTACTTTATATTAAATTAACTGAATTGTTTAAGTAAAAGACATCCTGTTTTATTTTTAAGTAGACGACATCCTGATTATCAAAACTGTAAAAACTACTTGATTTGTTAAATTAATAAGATATGATCTGGATTACTTACACGTAACTTGGGCATAAATGCCCAAGTTACTTTGAATGAAGCCAGTGGATGATCCTATCGAAATAGTTTTTTCTTTATTTGATGCTCAAAAAATAGTAATCGATGGCGGTAGTACTAAGGTACTAGTTGTACTAAGGTACAGTTATATATGTATAAGAATGCAAATGACAGATAATTGAATTAAACAACTTCACGTGCTCTTTGCCGTATATGACTTTACCACCTACCCCATCGCAACAAGTAGCGGTGCAACAATTAACACGGCAATTAACATAATGGCGTAAGAAGAAGCCGTAGATATGTTACTGTAAAAGCCCGTAATTGGTAAATCTTAGGTTTTCCTAAATATCTTAGGATTCAGCAACATGAATTGGTAAATGTAAGAATTTTATAAAAAAGAGTAAACTTTCGGGCTTTTACCATTAGAATTTGGCACATGCTAGGTAAAACAAACGACAGTTAGTAAATGTTTTTTTAATAAAACAGTGAATTACCTACTACTTACTACACTAATACCTATTCGTAAAAACCTGAAATATCATTTTGTTACATTCTTCACTCTCATTATTTTAATTTATCTTAGGAGTAAGTACTTCTAAGTCATTCACATTACAATAAAATTACCAATCAGACAATTATAATTTTGTTTATTTATTAGTAAAGGCCGGATTTGCGGTGGCAGGAATACAAACTTGCTAGTGATTACCAAATTATCGTAAATGTTTTTATATATCGATGTTTTGAAAATATTTTTGAAGTGGAACTTCTTTGATCGCGTCTGTGTTTATTTTTTGTATTTTACCAAGGAGGAGGTATTTCTTAAAAATTTGACATTCTACTTCACTCACTTTGACTTTGCTATCTTTGTATCAAGAAAAACTGCAGTGAATTGTATTATTTATACATTTCTCGATTTTCACTTTTCTTAATGTAGGTAGGTAATTTCTACTATTTCCGACAGTAAGTCTACGTTACATAATTATAATTTTGTTATCGATAAATTACACAAATAGATAATCAAGTTGTCCACGCACTATTAAACGTCATTTTATTCGTGCCACCGCAAATCCGGGGTCTGTTTATTAGTATTAAGTAAAACATAACTTTAAAACACCTTTAATAAATAAACCTTTTTCATCATTTACCGTGTCTCTGTGGTAAGTAAAACCTAAGATTCACTGAGTCAATAGGTAATGGTAAAAGTTGAAATGAAGAATGATCAGTGATCACAGAACAGTTCGGACTTTGACCATTAAGAGTTGGTAAATCTTAGATCTTACCGGAAAATCTTAGGATTTACTTAATTTCGCGGTTTTACAGTAACAGATACACATCACCACCGCTTCAGTATAGATAAGGTGATTACTCGATATTTCTAATCAACATATTCAAGAATCTACAACTTTGTAATTAGTAATTGAGTGTTAAATTAAGGCTATTTATTACTGAATTTCAGAGATAGGCAGAAAGGTTTAAAAATAAACAGCAGAAAATCAGATTGAATTATCCCACGAGAAAATAATTTTAAATTGTTGAAATGCAAATCAACGTGTGAAAATTTACATTAAAACCAAATCCTAAATAACAGTGCCGAAGCGATATCTGCAAAATCTTGCAAACACGGATGCATGAAACACGCCAGTCATGCTGGAGTGACATTACGGTGACATGTTGGAGCATGGCATGGCATGAGGCACTGCACTGCATGTTCTGGTGCCACTGAATATGAAGTTAACAGAAGAGCTGCCCCCCTACTCAAATGGTCAACATTCTATGCGTTTAAACGCTACGTAGCGGTAAACTATAAAATTACATGCCGTAAGGTTTGTGAATTCCTCACAATACATCAAAGTCTGTGATTTACATCGCCACATGTGATTTAATCGCCTATTGGTCATATTTAAGCTTTAATTATAAGCGTAGCGTTCAAACGTATAGAATGTTGGCCATTTGAGCAGGGGGGCTGCTCCAGAATATGTCGCTTTTACCGTAGACATTACCATGGACCAAGGATAATTACATACAGCCATGAATGAACCATTATTCTTGGTACAGACAATTTCGGACCAAACATGATTGTCAGTAGGTATATAAGTACTGTATGTAGCAGATCCCCAGCGCAACAAAAGAAATAACGGAAGTAATTAGTATTTCTAGTACTGTTTAAGCTTTTTTGGACTTGGAAAAATCAAGTTGTCTTGAACTCTCGTAAATAATATACTCAACTCAGATGGGAATTTTTAATATTTCGACTTTCAATATTTTTTCGCAACTTGCTGTGTTGAAATATATTGAAAATAGCTACGTCAAATAGCTGTAACTACTCCCAGTTGCTGTTCGCTCAGTGCCATAAGTGAAGTACTTTGTTTTTGTAATAATACAATTTTCGAATAGTTATAGTCAGAGTGGCGCTTCTGTTAGACCTATTAATTTTGTGTTGGTGCGGTGCGACAGTGACGCGCGACAGATCGAAAGATAACGGTCGCTTTGTTGCGTCCTGTCGATGGACGATTTCTGTTTTGTTGCGGTGTGGCATTGAGAGGTCACTTGCTAATAACATAAGCCTTGTTAGTTCTATAGAAGTAAGAAATCACAAGAAAAAGAAAAAATCATATGTACGAAGATTTTAAATATTGATAAAAAAAAGAAAAAGACAAAAGAAAAGTAGAGTTCCTAAATCAAAAGGAAGAATGTAACAAAAGACAAAAAAGGCCTGCCAAAAAGCGGGAAGCCAGTCCTTCAAAAAATATCTATACGGCGAATCTGGAATACGACGAATCAGGAACATGACGAATCCGGAACAAATCTTGTTAGTTAAATTTGTAAAAAAAACTGTTAGCATGTCATTATGAATCTCAGGTTTTAAAGAGCATTTAATGGTATGTTTACCTAAATTGTAACCTTCGACTCGAACGTTGCGTCAATGGTGCCACCAAATTTAGGCAATTGCAAAATAGCAACATCGCTTACACTAAGATAGCGAATTAGCCGGATGTTAAAAATGACATAAAGATTAGAAACTAAGACACTGTTGAGCGGAGTTCGTGCGAGATACCGCCAACTGCTATACGCGACGGTCACGCTTTCCTTTGCACGTTACGTGCGCTTATCACTTATACACTGTTTCATGAGTTTAATGCTCACTTCATTCGTTTTTTATCTTCATAGTTTGATTCGGTAGCAAACAGCGAATCTAGCAAGTTTCTTTCTGCAGTCCTTGGTTCTTTAATTAAATCTGTAACTTGCATTCGAAAAATTAGGTAGATTGCGCGTTTATATTCCAATATTGCCAAGACTATATAAATATTTTATCTAGCAATTGATAAAATTTAAACCAGAGGATAAATCTCCTATCTGAGTAAGTGATCTGGAACCTTTGAATCAGGCACTATATTTAACCATAGTTTTTTATCTTACTACGGATACACAGCTTGATACTAAATAATAATAGGTCTTTACCTATGAAATTGCCGATTTGTATGGAGATTTTTCAAGAAGTTGCATTTTTCATAACAGCATTTTCTTTGTTCATTTAACAACCATGAACACTCATGTAACAAAACTTTTATGTACTAATGTTTGAACACTATGCTAACTTATTTCCATTTAAGATAAGCGAAAAAATAAGTTTTGGTTAAGTTACAACCCCTTCGGTCACCCTTTTTTTTGCTCACAAAAAAGAGTCACTTTCAAGATCTTTTTTTTAATGTCACGAAAGCTAAAATATGGACTTTATTTTTACTGATAGTTAACTATCATGATCATAATTCGATGTAATATTCACGATTTTGTTAAAATTTTAAATTATAGAAGTTATTATTTTCTCTGTATGTGACAAAATATCCGCAATTTCATAGGTAAAGACCTAATATACTAGAAAAAATTCGACTTGTCACCAGAATTGTCTCAGGCGGGAATCGAACCCGCGACTTTGGAAGTCATGCCAACTGAGCCACTAAGTTACTTGGTGCCATTTAAAATAGCTCTTCTACCCGACTACGGCGAAGCAAAAAGGAGGCTTATGATTTTGACCGGTAATTTATTTATTCTTATAAAATACCTTCACTTACGCGAAAATAAAGCTGTGGATAGAAAGACATAGCAAAATATTGAAGTCTCATCATTTGACATACTTTTCAAGCCGCCTCTGCCCTTATCTGGGTGGTACAAGGTCAAGCGTGTCATTGATTGATCGTTTGTTGTCATTCTTAGCTCTTCGGTAATAATGGTTACAGTCTTACTAACGATTATTAAATCGTTATTTTACGTCAAATGTAGGTAGTTCACTAATCTTTGATCTTTTCGCCTGATTAAATGGATGTGCAAACTAAAGTAGACATAGATTTTTTAAATAGAAATGCATTAAAATTGTGATTAGGTACTTTCCGGTAAATTAATTCCGGTATTTTAAATGTTAAAACTAACTTCTTCCATCATTACCGGACGAGTTACAGAGTTAAAACTTCCTACTTTTTCGTAAACTATTCATGACAAATAAAAATAGATTTCTGTCATCTATTTACTTCAGGCAGCTTTTCAGAGCTTACAAAAGCAATATATTGTTTTAAGTTTCCATGGTTATTGACGTAACTATGTCGAGATTTACACCATGTACCTACCTGTTTTTTTCAGTTCTTCCGTGATCATGGCGCATGCGACTGCGCCGAAATATCGGAGCCTCAAAAATAAACAGCTACATGGTGTAAATCCCGACATAGTTTATTCTTACAAAACCACTTTTGACCTTTGATTTGAATCCTTTGTTTTTCTAGGTAGACCTGAAAAACATACATAAAAAAGCTTTCTCAAAGTCCATTAAAAATTTAAATCAAACCTAGAAGCAAAACTCTCGAAATAAGTCTACAAGATGTTCTTTTTTCTACAGGTCGCTAAAACACGAACTATCCAACGAATCCACAATCTCAGTGCTCATCATAATCTACTCTGAATGGTTCTAAATTAGATCTCAGATATGACCTGAACAATTGAAACAAGTGTGCAGTAGTGGCCAAGCGTTTCTCCGCGCTGATTCAGAACAACGGCTCTTATAGGAGCCATAAAGCAATACCAACTTTATTAAGAGTAGCGAAATACTGACAGACCCACATAGATAACTTCAGCCATCCGTCTTGAAAACTAGATGCAGATTTATTGCAGCGAAAGTCTAGTCGATTCGGTCCGTGTTCACTGTTATTTTGCGACGTAAATCTTCGGTTTTGTACGTAATGTTGAATTTGTGCCTTTCGTTTAGCTCTAGTTTAATGGACTGTTTATGTTGGAATAAAATGAGAAAACTAATAACACTGAAAATGGAGGGAACTATAAAATCGTTTGATGTTCCAATTATGTATTCAAGTTCTAGTTCAGTTTTAGATTTTACACATTTTTACATCATTCCAGTAAAAGTACTTTGCCTGGCATGTTCGTTGATTTTAAAAAAACGTCAAACACACCACGTGATCTACTTTCTACTGGAATGTTTTTACTGGAATATGTAAACGGGGTCTTAGGGTAATACAAATGTATATTCAATTATTTTGATTTGACAGTTGATATGGTCTGTACTGTAGTTAGAATTTTGGCTGCGAATCTTACGGTCATCAATTTTTATACCTATCGTAAGAAGCAAGTAGAAATTTAATGAACATGTTTTAAATAGTATGACTGCTCAAAATTTAAAGCACGATTGCAACGCCGACGTCGGTGTTTTTATCTAGATTCTAGGTATCAAAACAATGTATGCAATATTGTCGAAATATTCGTATCAGTTAAGCCTGTGACCGCTAGACCAAAGGGTCACTGGACGTAGCGTCTTAAGATTACAGTTGGGAGGTCCACCAACAACACCAGCCTATAAATAACCAGTCCAGAGCAGAGCTAGCAACCCGTATAGTAAATTGTAGCGGTACCCTTAATAGAATACCAGATCGACCTGCAACGCGAACCTCGCAGCTCGGAGCATTTGTTAATAACAATTATAAATTTGGTCGGCGCGACCCGCAGCCGGCCGCGCGGGCGAATATCGATCATTATAAATTTCCAGTTGGATCGCTAACGGCGCGTGCGCACGCGACCTCTGCGCAAAGATTATGTAAAGCTAGTTTGAGTTGGTTAACTTATAAAAGGAAAAGAAAGACGTTAGATTCAACTGCAGCATTACGTCCACTGCTGAGCATAGCACTCCCCAAAGGATTTCCATGACGACAATCTGCGCTCCCCACATCCGGTGGCTTAAGAGTCTTAAGTCCTTAACTAGATCATCGATATATATGTAAGCCACCTAAAATGCTACAAAATAATTTAAAAGCGACAACTGTAAAACTGAAAATGAAATAAATATAGGTACTTACTTGTTTACGTGTCTTTTTTGTTTGTAAGCTTGCAAAACAATTTTAACACGTTTTTTGAGATTTGATTGCAATCCACAAGGAAAGCGCTCTACTTTCTTCTCTCGATAAGATATTATAAGATAAGGTAAGATGGTAACATACTTCATGCTATAACTGTATTTTACCTAAATCTCTGTATCTATGACATATAACCCTAATATTTTTCGGACGTGCGAAAACAGAGATTTTAATAAATTAGAGTTCAAGTCGACCAACACTTTAATGGTTCAATGATCACAGCCTCTGAAAAGCATCCGAAATCCGACAAAATAATAAGAAAAAACTTAACATGAAAACGTTTCATTCGTATAAGAAAACTCACTGTAAAAGTTTTTTTAACTTCTTTCATTGTATCTAATTCAACATTTCTTCTTAGATTTAATAAATTCAAAAGTTCGAAGTGTCTTCTCTGCTACTAATCTATTCTATAGTGCAATGCCTAGCCTACACCCAGATTGCAGAGCGCCCGCGCCGATCTATAGATCAATAGGCTTACTCTCTTATTTGCTCACGGCTGATAGAAATTATCATCAACAAAATCTCGCCTTGAATCCTAATGTCATCTAAGTATTCCAATTGTCTAAATAAATTTAAGCGAGGATTAGGTTTCTTAAAAAGTGGGACATCCATGATTTATTATGTTTTCGTGAAGTTGTAAACATTAAACATTCTTAATTTGTAACAACTAACTCCTTTATATATTTACAAGCTTTTATTTAGTTTCACCCATAAAGTTAATATACCTACTAAAGTTATAATAACTAAAGTTATAATACGGACGGACGGAATATACCTTCCGTCAGGTATATTAACTTTATGTATGACCGGTGTTTGTCCCTCTGTAATCAAATCTTTTCAGAATTAAATGACAGTCAAAAGTTTTCAAAATAAAAGCGTAGATATTCATTTTTGAAATAAATAAATGTGTAAGTCTTTAATTAAGTCAAACAAATATTTATTATTATAAAATTATTCATAATTCATAATATTTTGTAATAAAATATTAAAATATTTGCATTTTATTACTTGAAATTATAGTTTTGAAGTAGGCTGTATGCTCACTCACCACTTTGTTCGCAAAATATTCTTGCATTGAACGTGTGAAAAAAAAAACAAAAAAAAACTTACGCGCCTTTTCCCATAATTGACATATTTTGTTTTTGTCGTATTTGTTGCTGTGTGGTAAATTACTTTGTATTTTTCTCGCAAATGTGTTGAAAAACGTCGTATGAAACTCGTGAGCTTTTACTCATTGCACACTCGGCTGAGTTACGCCCTCGCCTACGGCTCGGGCTGCAACCCACAGCCTTGTGTGCAATGACCAACCTAAGCTAACTTGTCTCATAATGTACTATTATTAACGTATAAGTAAGTATATATCTTCTTGGTATATATTAAAAGCTTATTTTTTATATATATTTTTTTAAAGTTAATTTTTTGAAGTTGTAACCAACACCGAACGGTGTCGGTGTTGGTTTACGCACGATCTATCTCCTGAGGATACTCCGGGTTGGGGCGAAACACGTGTAGAGTGGCCTAATTGGTGAAGGTGCAAGGTGTGTTGCTGTCTTGCTAAATGCAGGTTTGTGCACTGATATTTTGTGGTGTGCATGTGCATATTTTTGCGGGCGGGCGGGCGGTGCATCTTGCATATATTGTTTGCGGAAGTAAGCTACATATATTTCTTTTTTCAAAATGGTTTGGGACTTCCGCCAAGTGACGCCTGATTCAATCAAATACTTAAAGTTACTTGTTCTCAATCAAACTGAAAGCATAAAAACTTTTTAAAATCATATAACTTGCATTGTGCTATAATTACAGCCAACTCCGCTGAACAATAACTTAAGTAGCGCAGAAAAATAATTTTGTCAGTCGCTGTTGCTATTTATTATGTAGAGTTGCCCAAAATGTAAAAGATATGAAAGATTTAGTTAAGTTTGTTTTTTTTTTTAATTCCGAAATCGCTACCAACTCAACAATCGTTTCAACGCATTGACACCGTCCCGCGGCCGTATTTCAATGGCGTCCGCGAATAAATTTCTGCGCCTGCGCTGATTAACGCTATCGCGCCGGCAGCGCTGCGAGTATTTATCCACTCATTAGCTAACCACGCTTACAACTTGCACTAATTGACTCGATTGATTGAAGCTCCTGAAATTAATAAAACTACTGCCGAAAGTTCATATTTTTAGTTCCAATACAAGGTCCTGAAATTACAAAACTAAAGTAAAAAATTTTTCCCTGTTGTTCTTATTGACCGTTATAGCGATTATTTGGAACTCTAATCGCGTGGAATTTTGCGTGGTTGTTGCTCTTATACTCTTTTGGTATGAAAATTCCAAATTCTTTTTAGCTAAAATTCATATTTGGATGTTTTTTATGTGGCTCTGAGTTTAAATAAACTTCCTTAAATGACTGCGATATATAGTTATCAATAAATTTGTATAAAAGTATTACTTTGCGTCTTCTTTAGAGATTGCTAAGCTTTTTCGTTAAATCACGAAGATCAAGATAATGATCTCGTACCAATGTTCTCTCCTCTAAGTCCAACCAAAGATTAAGATTACATTTACCATATCATGGCAACCAAAAACAACTGTTTCTATCATGATAAACAACTTACTCATTGTATCTAAATTAATATTAATATCACGGCCAATTTGAATTAATTTAGAAGTGCCACTTACCTCACAAACCAAATTATGAAAGAGAGCAACATATAAATACTTTTAAGTGTTTCATTGTTGGTGTTGTGTGAGTTATTAATTTTTAAGCCCAGTTAACTTTAAAATTTCCCGTACAGGCCTCTTTAGGCTTGATTTAGGTACTCGTACTTTTAATACAAACAAAAAAAAAAGTATTAAAAACACGACTGCCCTGCCAAAAACGAACTAAAAAGTTAAATAACGAGTCGTGTCATTGCAGTCGGGGGACCTCTTTGATTAAAAATTGGTCCACAAAACGGTCCAGTACACGACTGCCCAAAAAGGAGTGTATAATTATGTGTTTAGGCTTCATGTATGTTTGTGGGTATGTGAGTTTCTTTGTTCCACCGTAACTTCTAAATGCCTTAACTGATTTGGATGTATGGGGTATCGTTAGAATCCTTGCAGAATCCCGAGTGACACTAGCTATATTTAAAAAAAATGAATATGGCAACTGTACTACACCACTTTCAAATGTGAAAAAAAATTTTGCAATGACATTACTTGTTATTTAACTTTTTAGTTTGTTTTTGACAGGGCAGTCGTGTTTTTAATATTTTTTCAATTAATTTATTTTTATTTCACACATTTTAGTGACAAATTAAATATTTTTGGAATGTGCTCATCAAGGCCTTTCATTTGATGCCCATATTGTAATAATAGAAGAAAAAAAATTTTTTCACATTTCAAAATGGCGTCGTACAGTCGCAATATTAAAATTTTTCAAAAAAAAATGTAGCCAGTGCCACTCGGGATGATGTAAGGATTCTAACGATACTCCATATATCCAAATCAGTTAAGGCATTTAGAAGTTATGGTGGAATAAAGATACTCACATACCCACAAACATACATGAACCACACATATAAACACATATACACTCCTTTTGGGCAGTCGTGTAAAATAAACACATATACACTCCTTTTTGGGCAGTCGTGTAAAAAAAACAGAATTTCCGTAACTTTTACCATCCTTGGGCGAGCGTTTAGATTTGAAAACTTTTATTTAAAAGTAAGAACCTACTTACTCCATTTTTTATTTAAGTAAAAGTTTTAATCTACGTAAACAGAATCGTAAGCCATACAGCTTACGATTCGAGTCCACTGCAAAACGTAGGTCTCTCCCGACTCCCGAGGGAAGATTTAGCTATAATTTCCGCGCTCAAAATAGCAGAGTTTGACGATTTTCAGCTTCAATCGCTGTTGAACATTTTCTGGTCCAAGAACGTGTAAGATGTACTACCGATTGCTTACGGCACCACTAAATGTGAGGTGTTGTATCGATACCACAAATACAAAAAAAAACAAATTTAAAGGTAATTGATAACTACAATTAGAGGAAGTGCACTGTTTTTACAAAAAAAAGTAACAGTTTACCTAAGCCATTGCAGTCTCTTTTTTAGTTGTTTATTATCTCCACTGCCATGTAAGTGGTTTAATTTAAAAAAGGCCCACTAATTTGGAAGATATTCATTTATTTATACACATGGGAGGCCTTAGTAAAAAGTAAAATATTTTTTCTATTTTTTATGTTTAATGTATGGTCTAGATTCACCCCCTTTCAGAGTTGCACTTTATGAAGGGACACAATGTATAGTCTAATACCTAACTATTATGTACTCGTAGCTTATCTAAAAGTGAGTAGGTACTAAAACAAATGCATTATCTGGACTTGGCTTCATAATCACCGATAGATAAGCTCAGGGAATTCCTATAAACTCATCAATGCACGTGGTCAATTAAAGATCATCCTCGCTATACAGTAACACATGTTTGCCGAACCGAGTGCCTCAGCGAACAAACTAATTCAGAGCAACCTGGAAACTTGATCACGGCGATACCTGCTATCTGCCATCAATGCTATTGTTGGCAAGATTTAAGACACTCACCAGGCAGACGCTTCTAATTGTACCACAAACACTTGGATGTTCAACCTTCGTTCTTAACGCCTTAGCTTAAAACCCACTTTCAGATTCTCCAACGACATAACTTGAATAGTGGCAATGCCGAGCGCGTGCCCTTTGTCTAGTAGTAATTACTTTTATAAATCCACTAAGCGATTTACATGCAGCCAGATAGCATCGAAGCAAAGGTTGCGACTTTTGTCTCGGTTACGGTCGAAACCACCAGATGTTCCTAAAGATTTATGGAGTGCTACAAACTATTTGTCTTTCCATGTTCAAGCAATTTTCCAGTTTCGCACTGACATAGTTTTTGTTAAGATGATACTGTACAATTAAGTATTGTCTATGCTTTGTTTCGAGAGATAGAGATCGGAGATTACGAAGTGGGTAATTTAATTTAGTGTCGGTTTTTTCGTTACTTCTACTAAATTAGCGTTTCGTATTAAACGAATCACCACCGGTGCCTAGTTCTGGATCATGAAAACTAAATTCTACTTTATTTCTATCATAAAGCAAAGCCAGACAAATGCTTGAGTAACTTTAGAAGAAATTGTCATCTTCCTGAACTCAATCCAATCATGTGTCAATGTCTCAATCCATCTGTCAACTTTAATTGTAGACAGAAACAGATGAAAATAGTTTTAGCGCCTATCGATCACTAAAGATTCAATTTGAAATATTATAAATACTGGTCCTGAAATATATTCAATAAGAGGCAAAGATATTAGAATTTTCAAGAGGTAAATTTTTAGGTTCCTAAAGATTCAATTTGAAAAATTATAAATAAATGGTCCAGCCAGAAGCATTCAACAAGATGTATATTTTTGGAACTTACCTTTCATCTTATTTTGACACCGCAGTTGGTCGATGATGCTGGTTAGACGATTCTCCCTGGGGTTCAAGATCTTTGCTGGTTCATCACCATCATCACCTTCTTTCACTTCTTTCTCCTCGCTTTTCACTGCACCATCATCACTTTCCACAACACACTTCACTTTTTGTTCATCCGATGTAAAATCAGCTGATTCCATCTTATAGGTTTGTTCACAGTTATCATTCAATAATACCATTAGAAATATTTAAAATCGAAAGATCAAATCATAATATGCCAATAGCTTAGTCTCTGCAAATACAAAGTTGTTAAATAATCTCAATAGGTAATCTTATTTATATTACTATGTCTGTCAAATAACTATCAAATATGACCATTGAGTTTGAGGTTTTTTGAGTTTTGACAGACTTTCTTCATAAAGTTTAGATACATAAAGGTTTTAAATAACTGTCCTACTTTGTTCGTCGTTTATTTGTTATTAAGAGCCTATATAGGTATTTGCAAGTTTTAATTGGCTATCTACTGCTACAACTATCATTTAATATTGTTTGTTACTGTTGGTCTTCCTAGAAATAAATAAATAAGTCTTAGTTTGTTTGATCAAGCTCGTAACTAGAGGTATATCTGCTGTTTCAGTCATAAACTTAAGTGCAACTCGACTCACATTCACCGTTGAATCTAACTGACAGATAAGGAATTACTCACAACATAATATATGTTGAATTTCAGTCACTGATCGATCATTCGAATAGATTCGTTAAAACTAACAAGGTAATGCTTTTACTAAGCCCTCTTTATAACATGACGATATAACACATTATAATATTATCAAAACAATCAAATCTTCTACAAAAAAAGTTTATCTTAACAAAGCAATGAATATTAAATGAGTTGTGTTTTTGCTAGACAAAGAACTTTAATCTCGAAATGCTTTTTTCCAGGTGCAGAGCTATGGGATGATCTACCAACATACTTACTGAAACCATCAAAACAATTAGCGCAAACAATGAAAAGAAATGTTACCATACCCAACAATTTTGACCTCTAGCACTTGACAAATGGATTTAAACGGACTTGGAAACACTTCTCAAAAACTCAACAAAATTTTTACACCTCGTTGTAAAGGTAATTCGAACAGGTAGTACCGTGACAGCGCAGCGGTTATCGCGACGAACAACTGATAACTGAGGTGTCAGGTCAAACGAGCAAATGGGGCGGCACTAGGTACGTACTTAGCTGATAACACCCGATAACGGGCTCTTAACCTTCTGCGGTACTCGACTGGAACGATGTCACCACCTACGCCTGAAGAACTTGCACTGAACTTTGTCATATGCAACTTGTAGTAATTTGTTTGATATTTTGTTTACTAATAGTTTCCCATAACTAAACATGGTTTTGAAGAACACGTCTCCGCCTGGAGAACTTGCGCAGAACTTTGTCAAATGCAACTTGTAATAATTTTGTTTGACATTTTGTTTACTGACAATTCCCCATAACTAAACATGGTTTTGAAGGCAATGCTTTCCCCTGAAGAACTAGCACTGAACTTTGTGATATGCAACTTGTAATAATTTGTTTGACATTTTGTTTACTGACAGTTTCCCTAACTAAACATGGTTTTGGAGAACACGTCTCCGCCTGGAGAACTTGCGCAAAACTTTGTCATGTGCAACTTAATTTGTTTGACATTTTTAGGGTTCCGTAGCCAAAATGGCAAAAAACGGAACCCTTATAGATTCGTCATGTCTGTCTGTCTGTCTGTCTGTCTGTCTGTCTGTCTGTCTGTCTGTCTGTCTGTCTGTCTGTCCGTCCGTATGTCACAGCCACTTTATTCCAAAAGTATTAAGACTACGTAGTTGAAACTTGGTAGGTAGGTGTATTCTGTAAACCGCTTTACGATTTTTACACAAAAATAAAAAAAATAAAAGATTAAGGGGGGGGCTTCCCATACATGGAACTGAAAATGAAAATATTTTTTTTCATCAAATCAATACTTGTGGGGTATCTATAGATAGGTCTCTAAAAATGACATTGAGGTTTCTGAGACTATTTTTTTCAAAGTCAACCGTTTGAAATATATATGCCGCCAAAGTGGTAAAATGTGTGTCCCCCCCCCCCTTTAACTTTTAAAGTAAGAGGGCGAAAAATCTAAAAAAAATATAAGCTATAGATCTTAATAAACACTTTCAACGAAAATTAGTTTGAACGAGATATAGTTATTAGTTTTCAAGATATAGTACATTTTCCAAAACCGCAAATATAACTTTGTCATTCATACAAACACTGTGAAAAACAAAGTTTTTTTTCAGACGAAAAATGATAGCGGTATTAAAATATGGTATGGTATAATGTACCTACGGAACCCTACTGCGCGTGGCCCGACACGCACTTGGCCGGTTTTTTTTACTGACAGTTTCCCGTAACTTAACATGGTTTTGGAGACATGTCTCCGCCTGAAGAACTTGCACTGAACTTTGTCATATGCAACTTGTAATAATTTTGTTTGACATTTTGTTTACTGACAGTTTCCCTAACTAAACATGGTTTTGGAGACAATGTCTCCGCCGGAAGAACTAGCACTGAACTTTGTCATTTGCAACTCATAATACTCGTTTTTCATCTACAGCTGTTGTTGTCTGCTGACACATTCTCTCTTTTCTAAAACGTGTACTAAACAACACGCGAAGAAGATAGAAATGGCAGTACTAAACTTTTAATCAGCGTTTTCAATTAAATGTTCCGTTTCAGGCTTAGCAAAAAAATACTTACAGACCTATTTTGTCATTGCAATTGCTAC
This sequence comes from Agriphila geniculea, assembly GCA_943789525.1. Classification (NCBI taxonomy): domain Eukaryota; kingdom Metazoa; phylum Arthropoda; class Insecta; order Lepidoptera; family Crambidae; genus Agriphila; species Agriphila geniculea. The sequence goes on along the minus strand of OX038879.1, from coordinate 6,907,628 downwards.
CTACAAGATCTAAATGCAGTTGACTAAAACACTTAAAGCATAAGCTTGAGAAGTGAATAAAACACCTAGTTTAAAATGTTTAATGGCAATATATTGATTAAAATATTACAAACGAAAGTATACCGAACAAATAAAAACTGAAATCGATAAAAAACAAATCAAATAATTTTTTGACAGTTGATTGTTCCTAAAATAATTATTGCTTGTTTAATTTTTATGAAATTTTATAACAATCATATTTATTTCAAAATTATGAAGTCCACTTTGGCTTCATGACGATTCTTAAAACATCTTAATTTCTAAAACGGGAACGATTCCTGTTTTTCGTATCATGATGTTTATTTTTAACTAAAATGTCTGTCGCAGTTCAATGTATTTTTCGTTGTAAGAAGAAAGTTTACCTGAGATTAAAATATAATATTTAATAAGATGATCGTAACAGAACTGTTATATATTGCTAAAATACCGTAAACTGGGTTGATTAGCAACTTGCGTGGTGAATAACAACAGCGACATTTTTTCGTTACAAATAATATCAAAAATTCAAAATAAACCGCTGGGGCCTATTAATAGAACATTTTTCTATAAAACTAATAAGGCAATTTTGATTTTATTTATTTTATTCTATAGAAAATGTAGCTGTTGTTCAATATGCAATTGCTAATCACTCCAGATTACAAGTAGATACTATTTTTATGTGGATTACCTACCTATACTATTATACAATATAAATGCATATTATTTTCTTATTTTTCTCAATTAAATTAAGTACTAGCATTCCGCCCGCGTGCACTAGCGTGGACAGTCCTAAAAAATCCTATATTGAACCTTTGACTGAGATAAAAAGTAGATTATCTACCAAGTAGTAAATTATCTGTGTGCCAAATTTCATCCAAATGAGTTCAGTAGTTTTTTGCGTGAAACAAAACTTTCACATTTATAATATCAATAAGATTTAACAATGACAAGGAAAGGGCACCCGGGGCGAGTCAGACGACCGGTCACACGTCGTGACGAGATAAGCTGATAACGCTGATAACGAACAAAGAACGCTATCGGGGTAACCTGATGTCGATATGTTTCAGCGTTGTAAGTGATTCCGCCAATCATACGTGATTGTTACGATTGCAATTAAATCAAATGCTAAATCTCATTCTCTTCATTTCCACGGAACTCGAAATTATAACACTTCACAGTTTAGAGCACGGGTCGCCAAACTTTTTAGCCTAAGGGCCAGACTAACTCCTCAACGAAGTCCCAAGAGCCAGGACTTAACTAGCTCATCGTACCAACATACTGTAAATTATAGTATGTTGGTACGATCCGGCTGCTTTCGCAGGCCGGATTGTTATTGCTTGCGGGCCGGGGCTGGATCGCGGGCCGTAGTTTGGAGACCCCTGGTTTAGAGTATCTATAGACGCTTCTCACTGCCATGCATCTCAGCTCAGGTGGAATTAAACGTGACGTTGGGTGATTCCTGATTAAAGTCAATAAGATATTCCTGTCGTGGATTTGCATTTTTTTATCAAAACCTAACTTCTGACTTTATTTTTAAAAAACTATAGGAATTTTATAGTTGTAAGAATACGTGCCAAAACTGTGTCTATCGTAAACATTAACAATTTTCACATGTAAACCCCTGAAAAAATATCACTATAATTAACGGGTGGTCTATATCCGTTATAGGTCAAGTGGATAGTGGATAGTGCATCGATTGATATTAATAATAACGCGTATTATCATGTTTGTCACTGTGGGTGTTGTTGGCAGCAGTACGCACGCCGCAGCCGTCTAAATCCAGCGCGCGAGGTCGTGACCCGACGCCCTGCGCGCGCGCCACGCTGACGTGACCGTATACCACGTCATTTTCATATTTCAGTATAGAAAGCGAAAGTAAAAAAAACATGATGGATATAGACAGCCTATCTATTGCCTAATTTCAACATCTATCGCAATCGGTTTCAGGATGTAATACATTGATGCTCTTTTTGGCAGAAATAAAACTTTTCAAAGAAAAATACCTACAGCAATGTGTCACATCAACATGAAATTAGAAAATTAATTAGCCCGTTAACTAACATACTATTATCGCAACCTTGCGTAAACGCAAATAAAATTAAATTGACAATAGACAGCGATCTGCGGCAACTTCATTCAAGAATGTATGGCAAAGAGTAAATTTTCCATACATTGTCGAGTGAAGTCGCATCGGATTACTGTCTATTGTCAATTTAATTGCATTGTACATGTGTACCCGTGCATTGCACTTTAGTTAGATTCATGAAATAAATTCAAGGAAAACCATCAAAAAATATCCGTCACATTTTCCCTATTTTCATCCATGAATTAGTTTATATAAGGTCCTTTTTAAATAGAGCACGAAATTTTAAGAAGTCATTGTACGCATGCATACAAACAACATTTACGACCCCTTAAAATTTCATGCACTATTTAAGAACGACCCTATTATATATGTAGAGTCAGATTTATATAGATCTTTGTTTTTATATGGTGCGAAATAAATATGTAAGTTTAATTACAAATGCGATAAACTACTTTATTATAACAATATTGAAAATTTTTCAGGAGTTTGTCACATCCAAAACTGAAATAATCTACATTTTACTATGAAAAATAATATGATTGATATGTTTTGTAATAATAACACAAAACTATATAAAAAATGGTAAGTATGTACCATAAGACAATCAACAATACAGATAGAAACTAAAAAACAATACATTATAAATTTAGGTATTTTAACCGCCTCTGTGGTCTAGTGGTTCGCCCACCAGTGTAAGGCCCCTGCGCCTCCCGGGTTCGAATCCCAGGGGGTACAATTTGTACTCGGTTTGGTTGGTGGTAGGGCTTATTTCAAGTCCGCCTGGCTAGCTACCACCATCTTACCTAAGTCTGTGTTAGAAGTTAGAGGTAAGATAGCCTTTTCCTCAGTGATGAGGATTCCGGGAGTAGTGCACTTCCATTTTCGGCCTTATCGTCACTTAACATCAGGTGAGATAAAGGGCAAGCACTATCCCGTTATTCATAAAAAAAAAGATAACACATGGAAAGCACTTGTGAAAATAACTTCTCTCGTTCGAAGATTCTATTGGACCAATGTTTTGCCATTAAATCAAACTCAAATATTTCTGGCAAATTCTAATGATTTCTTTCGTTTAATTTTTAACAAATTCCTTCAATTGAACTAACTATTTTTTTATTTTCATTTAGAGTCTTTTACCTATTTTAGGTATGTCAATCTCATCATACCCTTATTTAAATTACTAACACTAAACAATCATAAATATAAGGGAACACTTGGATCATTGATACAGAAACATATTAATAAGTTCTTTAAACACCGCAGATTGCAGGTCTGCAAGTGTGGTCAAAAATTATCCTACATCCATCCATCAGCCATTTTTAATGTCCCCACTGCTTGGGCACAGGCCTTCCTTATGGGTGAATAAGGAGGAGAAGAATTTTCCTAAGTCTAATCTATTCATTTTATGTTTCTGTATCAAAGACTCCCTCGCCCCACTGTATTTAAAGTTTAATAGGCATATTACGTTTCGACTGTGATTTTTACGTAAAATGGCCAATTTTGGCGTTCTCGATTTCAGAAACAAAAATACATTCACAATTTTGACTTATTGAATAGCGTAAAATAGCTATTGAAATAGTTCATAGCGGCCTCGCTTTTTTGAAAATTTGCTAAAATTTATAATTAAACTCGAAATTGCAGAGAAAGATTTTCATAAAATGCGCAAAGGCACTTTTTTGAGCTCATGGATTGAACTACTGTGCTAAACAAATGAAATAAAAAAAAATGTTATCTCTTTTATAGTCGAATAGTTCATAGCGGCCTCGGGATTTTGAAATTATGTATAGAATATGTAAAAAAAAATCCCAATCAAAAACCATAAAACTATTAAAAATGCTCAGAATTAACTGTGAATTTCTCCTAGATACATTATTATTATTATTACGTAAAATTTATATCAAAATAATCTTTACTTGATAAGAAAATCAAATTTCATACTTTTTATTTGTTGTTTGTACTTGTTTTTCTTTCTGTGTATGTTCAAAGTTCACTCTAAGAAATCCTTCACCAACTTTAATTTTCCTTTCTAACCCTTTAACTTTTCAGTGTATCATCATATTACTTTTTGTCGCGGACACATATAAATGTATTTAGTCGACCCAAAGGTTTCTCTAGGTTGTAGCGCTAAAATCCGTCAAAATCGAAATTTCGACAAAAAAATGTGATAGGGCCCTTTATATTCTTTATTTTGCTGTGCTCTTACCTTATTTTATCACACCACTTTAATAAACGATCAGCGGGTAGTGAAATATACTCATATTTTGGTTGATTTTGGCATAGTTCCACGCAGACGTAGCTATTTCAGGAGTGGTCGAGGTCGTGACCCCACCTGCCCTGCCTCATAAATGTTGACGTTGGACCTTTAGTGGCCAAAGTGTAAAAATAAACACTTGTTCTCTATACAACGTGTAACAAAATACCCCTAATGCTGAATATGGTAGATAAGGACCATCAAACTGAACAACTTTGTCTGGAACAACTCTAAAATCGCATTTTTCGTTATTAATTTTAGTATGAAACAGCTGATTTTTTTCTCGCAATTTTAGAGTTGGTTCCATAATAAAAATAGTTCAGTTTAATGGTCTCTCTACCATATTCGGCATTAAGGGTTTTTTGTTACACGTAGTATAAAAACAAATGACTTATTAAGATTCCTTCCAAAATCATGAGATTTGATAGTTTAAATTTTTGAAACCGATATTTTTTGCTACTATCGAAAAGAAAGCCATTGTCGTTTTATTTAACATCGTAAAATTGTATTTACTTATATCGCAAACTTCGCTCTGCACAATTTTATTTTTATTGTTTTAACAATACTGTGTGGATTGAAGAACGGTATTACGTAAGATTAAATCTAACATTTAAATATTAAGTGTAAATAATGGTATCGTTTGTAGTTGTAGATAATAGCTTCAAATTAAGTTATGGTATGCATATATAGAAAAAAATCTTTTATACTATGATAAAGGTAATTTGGCCTAAAAACAATTAATAATATAAAAAATTCATCATATTTTATGAGTTGTTCACTAATTCATTACAATTAATGGTTTCCATTTCAGATTGCTTACTTTGAAATCATATTTTTGTCAGTAAAAATATGTGCACAATTGATGAACTTTGCGCCTATGGGATATCCACCACCACCGCTACCGCCACCGCTACCGCCACCACTACCGTCACCACTATCGCCACCAATACTACTTCAAAACCCACCACCACTACTTCAAAATGTATACTATAACGATTATGAATTACAATATCCTAAAAGAAGATTTGGATACAATCATCGCACTGCAGGTTATTACAGTGGAAGTTCGTCCTCTAGCGAAGAATGTGATTCCTGTTCGTGTAACGAGTGTTACAATATCAAGCCATGTTGCCGATCCGTGTGTAATAACTGCAACTCCGTATTAGTCGTTCCTTATCCCATGCCTTATGTACTTCACGAACTTGCTAGCAAGGAGTCGGCTGAACAAACCATCACGACTCCAGAAAGTACCACAAGTGCAAAAACAACTACAACTGCACAGGTCACCACTGAAAAAGTGACGACAACAGCTCAAACAACTGCTACAACAGCTCAAACAACTGCTGCACCAACGAAAACTACTACACAAAGTGAAAAAACACCTGAACCAGAACCCGAAGAGGTTACAACACCAGATGATATTGATTCTGAGGATACCACAACAGATAATATTGATCCTGAGGACACCACAACAGATGGTATTGATCCTGAGGATACCACAACAGATGGTATTGATCCTGAGGATACCACAACAGATGGTGTTGATCCTGAGGATACCACAACAGATGATATTGATCCTGAGGATACCACACCGTATATTGATCCTGAGGATACCACACCAGATGATGATGAGGCAAAAACCATGTCGACATATCCACCCTTTTTCCCCAGTAAGTTAAAGAATCTAGAGAATTGTAAACAAAAAATGGTGTGCGTACCAAAGAAAACACAAAAGAATCTTGTACAGAGGAAGTTCGCTCCGAATCGATTTGCCAGGAAATCTTTAAAAACAAAGAAAAAAATTGTTAAAGCGAAGTCAAGACAGACACATAAAATCTTCAATAAAGCACGTAATAAAGCACCACAGGTTCGTAATTATAAAAGTAATTACTATTTGATGAACACACTCCGGCGGCCTGGAAGACCGACCCGTGTGAAGCCACCACCAAGAATTCGACCGACTAAAGCCTTTCAGCCGGCCAGAAAGTTTATTTCCGAAAATGATTTCTATGGTTACGCATATTGATTATCTAGCGGTCGGCTATATTGAAGAAAAGGAGGTATAAGTAATACTTATTGCATATTTAGAAGTTTACGCGTACCTAGGTACTGATATGGTACTGATATGGTACTGATATTTTGTATGAATTAAACAAAACAGCAGAATAAGAATAAATAACTATTTAATCTTATGACAGCAGCAACATTAGATTAGCTACCAAAAAGTCGCTACGGATTGCTGACCTCTGGCGTGGCGTTACACACTAATTTGTAAAAATGTGTTGGCCCGCCGGTAACGATCAATTGCGGTTGTCAATTTTTCCGTCAATGCCATTGTTGGAGCAATTGACAATCGCTTCAATTGCACGCGTAAACGATCAATTTTTCCGTCAATGGGGAATGTCCGAAAAAAATAAAATTGGCTGAATATTTTTTTTATAGATAGGAATAAGACCCCTTAGTAATACAAAAAAGTTTCAGAATTTTCGGTTGCGTGAATAAATTTAAAAAAAATAAAGTCTCTTCGACTTCACAAATGTAGGAAAGTAACAGCAGAATGGAGATTATACCTTTTCCAACACCTGCCACTATGACAACAAGAGTTAAAAAAAAAGTTTTAACATTTTGGTGTTGAAAGTTTTTTTTAATACCATGTTGTCGTTGTGGCAGGTGATGGCAAAGGAATAATCTCCATTCTGCTGTTACTTTCCTATATCTGCGAAGTCAAAGAGACTTTAATTTCTTTAAATTTTTTTACGCAACCGAAAATTCTGAAACTTTTTTCTATTACTAATGGAGCTTATAGGTAGGAACCTATAAAAAAAATATTCAGCCAATTTGATTTTTTTTGGACATTCCCCATTGCGAAAAAATTGACAATCGCAATTGATCGTTACCGGTGGACTTTAGTGAATAATAATTGCCTCACATGATCTAAAGAAATACCTAACTTCATTAAAAAAATAGCATAGTAAAAAAAACTTTAATCAACATAATTATTGACTAATTTTCAGACGTCCTTTTTGACAAAAGTTTTTATCCGTGATTCAGAAACCATACAAGTAAATAAGAACGTGATAAAGATCGCGTATAAAAACAAAAATGTCCCAATCCAAAGCAAAGCCAAAGGTTTTTTTATAAAAGATAGAAGGTACTGTAGGCACCTAACTATAACTATTATTGTGGAGTGGGGCGCAATTTTGATAAGTTTATGGTTTGTAGGTACTGTTCCCACTTTGCTCTGTTCTTTTTGGTTCAATAAAGTCAATTAAAAAAAAATATGATTTTCGTTTTCGACGGCAAAAATAATCAAATGCCTTAAGTATTTTATTTAAAATACTTCATTGACCTCTATAATTTATTTTTTCATGTCAGTGAAATAATTACATATAAGCAAGTGTGGCAACTGTTTAATGTGAGGATAAATTCGACCATAGAACAAGAATCGCGCCTACAGGAGCAACTTAAAAATGGATAAACACAGAAAGGTGCGCCTGCTGCAAGGAGGCAGTTCACGACAGCCGCAGAAGTCTGTGCAGGGCTGCCTCAGGAAAGGAAAAGCCAGTTCAAATTTTTCGAAGAAAGAGCCGATTCCTTATTTACGAGACTAGACGAGAAGAGGTGTGTTTTAAGGCTCCGTTATGCGAAATCATTTGTCTCTGTCTTTTTATTTACGTGTAAAGAGTATGGAAAACAACCTCAATTCTGCACTTTTTCGATGTTTTTCGTTGTTTTTTCATCATTATCTTTAGCACAATTATCTTTCTCGAAAAAAAGTTATTGGAACAACTGCACAGTACGTTAAAGTATATTTTGATGTAGAATTCAATACGTTTACGCTAGTATTTACGCCAAAAATATGGCCCGCGACAAGCGCTTTTGATGATATTCTGATATTTTCTTACAATCATCTGTGAGGTTTATACGCAATTTAATGTTTGTAGCAACTAGATAAACTCCTTAGCTTGTCGTATGATTTTTTTGGTGGCTACAAGTTTACGTTTTCTATATAAAAATATGGCCCGCGCAAACCATGTTTTCCTATTACCGCCCCTTAAGCAACCAGCAGGATTTCAGTGTTTCGGACGGATCTCGTCTCCGCTCAGCTTCAGTGGGTGGAGTGGAGACGGTTGAACGGAGAGAAGAAGAGATGCCTCATATTTGTATGGAGCGAATGTCAGCTATGCCTCGCCGAGCTGCGAGTATTTGATTTGTTTTTATTTTCATTCACCCTAGCTGAAAAACATATCTTCTCCTCTCTGCTACGTACATCTCTTCTAGTCTGGACTTATTATTAGCGCTCGGTTCGCGCTTCATTCTAAAAATTATAACTGTCCGGGTTTATATAAATATAAAAGTTGTATAATTCAGTAAAAAAATTGTCGGAATATAAAAAAAATTGTTAATTTTGAACCTATAGGTACTTAACGATAGCGAATAAGAATATAATTGTTAATGATGATGTTTACCTGTTATTGATTGTTTGTGATTAAATAAGTGTACCTACGTACTAATTATTATTTTAGTTTTAAACGAGAACTGTTTTTTTTTTTCACTTACTAATGAACTATCGGTTCTATCTATAACTTATTAAGAAAACCTTATTGTAACAGAAATAAATTGTCAAAAATTGTTTGTCTTTTAGCGATAATGTTTATTAATATTTTACCAACAAATACCAATAGGTATTATTGATAAATTCTTTTTTTTCTGTTAAATTCCCTCATTATCCTATTACAGACTTACTTGATTTTGCGGTCAAATGCGTAGCACAGATAAACCCCGGATCCTAAGTTATTCCTTTGGTAAGGAACCCTAAATGTGCGAAGTCCGACACGCACTTGGCTGGTTTTTTTGTATAGAGTTTTATACCTACTTACGTACCTGAAAAATTTATAAGGTGGTGAGCTAATATCTTTGGTGGTGAGTCGATTATTTTTTAAATTATAGTTAACTAAGTAACTATTTCTATTTACTTACTAATTAATTACCTAACTATTTCGATTAACTAATCAGCTCAAAACTTCAGAACGACGTCAGGTGAAAAAATGAATGTTTTAATTATATTATAGTTTTGTATAAATCTCGTGATATGAAATACTTATTAGGTACCTATTGTGCTAGGCAAACTATAAGCGCGGTGCCGTGCAGTGATAGCAAACAACGGCTTTAGACGCACTTTCATGAGTGGAATGCCTATTATCTTGCGGTCCTGAAAACGATGTAACGAGATGAGTGAAGGTACCTACCTACTACAGCAAACATAGCACGACATAATATTATGTTTATCAGGACCGTAGTTTTCAAGAAAATGGTTATTAGGTAGGTTTATTTAAATACCACTTTTTGAAGATTTTAAACCAATTTTGGATCACCGCCATACAGCCCAATTCTAAACATCACAAAACTAACATCAAATTTAGAAGTATTACCATAACACTTCGTAATCAATAAAGGTCACTGAAAACACCGAAACGCACACAAACAAATATTTTTTATTGATTTTCACTGCACTTTCAGCACTTCACACTGCTGAACCACTTCATCAGTAAACTAGTCTTATCACCGAATCAATTTTCGACTGATCATCGAGTGGGTAGACAATAGGCAACATGTTCAGCGTGGCCTGACCTTTCTGAAGCCGGCGAGACTGCGCCGGAGTCGCGCGGGGTCACCAACGAAGTATTTTTAGAGTTGAAAGTTCAAAATACGACGGTTTATTCCCGCTCGTCCCGCCGCTCTTAGTGGTGGCACTTTCCGTCCCTATAAGATTGCATTAATGACCATTAAGTACCTATTAGGAAATACGACGAATAAGGGACGCAGATTTTCTCGCTCCTGAATTTCATTTTACTTTGGCAGCTAGTTTGTTTAGACGGAATAGTAGGTATTAGCATTGTCAACATTGATGGCTTTGTTGAAATGCTCATATTTTATCCACATAAAATAAACCAACTTGACATTACCTACGTCACAGAATATAACAATAAAAGACTAGCTGTCGTTTAACATAAAAGTAGGTAAATAATGATGTTGTTAAGGTAGGATGCTCTTAATATATGTATTACTAGCAGCCGCACGCGGTTTCACCCGCGTGGTTCCTGTTCCCGTGGGAATATCGGGATAAAAAGTATTCTATGTTTAAATCTAGGCTATCTACTATCTGTGTGCCAAATTACAACCAAATCCGTTCAGTAGTTTTTGCGTGATTGAGGAACAAACATCCAAACCCACAAACTTTCACATTTATAATATATTGTGTTGTGTTGTGTCGTGTCGCGACTAGGGTTACCATCTGACCGGATAAATCCGGTCTTGACCGGATTTTAACAGCTCAGACCGGACTCCGCCCGGATTTCATTCGAGACCGGATTTTTAATTGTGATTGAACAACCACAGAACCATCATTGATTGTAATGATTTTGTCTGGCCATATAGCCGTCATAGCCGCACAGCTCGGAGCGCGCGGCGCGCTACGCTCGCCGCGACTAGACTCTATTAATGGGTGGTTTCCTGAAAGATGCACGTAATTTTCTTTAAGGAACCACCCGGGTAAATCTACGGGCGGGCGGGCGTTTTGAACTGCGACATTGTCCTTGACATAAAATTGTCGTGATAGTTTGCAAAAACATCAATTATATTATAACTCGACTGGGACCTATTCTCGTCACTGCACACTGGGGCAGCATTTTCTTACTCTAAAATTATGAAAAACTGTGTTGAAGAGAATAACGGCGTTCAAAACGCCCGTAGATTTACCCACCCATTTGTGTAAAATTTTCCAAAAAAATATAAGTAAGCAGCAGCTGATAATATTTTAAGTTGTACCTAATGTAAGTGGCCTACTGTTTTTTTTTTAATTTTTTCAAAGACCGGACTTTTGTCCAAAAATCAGGATTTTCAACCTCTTGCGACCGGATTTCCGAATTTCGGTCCTGGTAACCCTAGTCGCGACAGAAGCGTATCGGTTTCATACATTTAGTATAGCTAGAAACACATTACTACAGTGTGTCGTGTCGACACAACACAACACAATAGTATATTTCCGCCTTTACTCACTTTTTTTCCCGTAGTTTGCATCAATTTAGTTGTTTTTTATTTTGGGATTTTTGCATTCACAATGCTAATTTTATAGTGACTCAGTGGTCAGAGCATTGGACCGGATATCCAAAGGTTGCGGGTTCGATTCCCGTCCAAGAATAATTGTTCTGGTGCGAGTCGTATTTTTTCTAATATATTATTTAGTATCAATTTCGTTGGCTTGGAAGTTGGAACTGTTGGTAAGTACCTAAATGAGACGGTTAGGTAAGTATATAAAATAAATAATATCGATGTTTCTTTATCTTTGATACTTAAAAAACGTTAACCAATAAGTAGGCCTCCTAAGCCCATGCCGAAACGGATTATGACGTCATTCAAAACGGGCGGCAACCGCAGGGCGCGTGTGACCTGTCACCGAAAGTCTATTTTCGCATCTAGGTACTTCATAATGTTCTCATGCCCTCATATTACACTTATTTTATAAATAACTAGCTTTTGCCCGCGACTTCGTTCGCGTGATTTAATAGTGAAAAATATTAAATTTTGTCACGGATTACCAATATACCTACTTAGGTAAGTACCTAGGTATTTATCAGTAGACCTTTTTTTTTGTTCCACCTCACTTATCCTCTGACATGATGGTGGGTCACTCTAGCTAGGTATATTTAATCAGGCAAAAGTTGGACGTGTATTACCTACCTATATGATGTCAGTGAATCAGTTGCAGAATATTAGTTTTTTATACCTACCTACGTAAGTACCTAAAGATTATTTGTCTTGCCCGTTTTGCCATAAAAACTCATATAACATACAAACTGGAACACCCTGTATAACAGGAATTTCCCAAAACCCTTTCTTAGTGCTCTACTCCTAGGTACACCATGAAAGGTATCTACCCTCCAAAAATGGTGTCTGTCTCGTCAGCCGTTACAAACCGCGGGCTGATTATCTAATTAGAAACCACCTAGCGACCGGTCTCATTTGACAGATGAATGTGATACATTGCTACCACAGAATAGATAATAATACATTGCTACTTCTTTTTGGGGTGGAAAAAAACATACCAAAGAAAAGTAGCAATGTATATCAAATGAAACCAGTCGCTAAATAGTTTCTATTTAGATAATCAGGGTGCCGGAACATCCTGTAGCACCCTGTATAACGAGAATTTTCCAAACCCTTTTTGTGCTCACCTACAGCTTGAAAAGTATCTACTTACCCTACAAAAATTAAGTTTTTACCTTCAGCCGGTAGGGTTCTAGCCGTTTCCGAACAATCATACCAATAGAAAAAAGTTGGGTGAAGATTGTTTAACAAATAGGACAGATAAACAGTAACTTATTTATGTTGTGACTTAGTAACAGTAACTTAGTTATTTGTGTTGTGTCACAAAATTGTGTTGCGAATTTATTAAATTGCAATAAATACTTACATATAACTTCTACCTTGTATTGCCATATTTTTAGAACCGGCTCAGCAAGCCCTTTTTTCCCATACAAAAGAATTACATCATAACACCTCTCCTAAGAGGAGAATTTTTAAGAACTGCGAGTCCAAAATTTTGTTTTGAGCTCAAGTATATAAACCAAACGGCTTTGCTGTACATCGATTTGCGATATTTTTTTGTACAAGTAGCACTATAAGTATTAAACAAACGCACGGGGTGGCATTGAGTATGATGGCCCGTTCTTTCGTCTATTATATTCACTAGAAAGGCCAGTTCTTAAATAAAATGATGATTAATTGTTTGTTAATGTTCTCTTTTTTTGTTTTTTACGTAGATTCTGTAATAACGAGAAAATACTTTTGTTTCTCTATTTCAACTTTGCTGAAACGCTTTTCACAGGCGCAATTGGGAAATTATTTATGATAACGAGAAGAGAAATTCCCGGGCTTTGCCTAAGGCCCGGGACTCAAGAAAGCCCGTGCCGCGAGTGACATCCAACGTCTAAAAAGTAGGTACTTCCACTGCGGGTGCTGCGAAGTGGGTCCGACGGGTGCTGCGAGTCTCCCACTCCTGCTGGTCCGTTCCAATTTTCCGGCTGCTGATACACTCCATCTGCGGCCAGCTCTGGACACCCACGCCTCATCTGTAAGCCTGTCTACACTGCTCGTCAACGGTACCACTACGCCCCTTTCGCGTTCCCTCTCCGCGCGCAAGATTACGTTCCCCTGTCCCTCTGTAAACCCCTGAAGATTCACCCTCTCCTTCCCCTAGCCTTCCGTACGATCTTTAGTGTTTAAGCTCCCTAGCTCTCTGTCCTTTCTAGTGTTAATAAATGTTTATTGCTTAGAATAATAACGCCTGAAGCCGCGTCTGAACCAAAACATAAGAATAAACGCGTGCCATTTTCACTACGCTTGTGTGCGTAAGGTGTATGTATCTACGCTCTTCTAACGCTATGTATTAGAAGAGGGAAGATATACAAAACTTAGCCATATCTGGCTAAGTTTTATTTGCGCGTTTTTCGTGTTTGCAATAGATTTCTATGCGTTATTATTCTAAGGTTTATTGTATGCTATTTTTTATCTTTTAACTCTACTGCTTATTAGTTAGATACAATCCTCTTAGGTAGGCTCCCTTTCTCTTTCCTTTCTTTTTGTAATGCTACAAAATAAGTCAATGGATTTATCAAACTTCCTTTCCTACATTTGTATGTATAATGCCACAAACTTATCTGACACGGTGGCCAAAACTGGCACTAAGTGTTACGCCGTTAGAGTACAGCGACGACGACGCTACGCGCTGTAACGAGTACGTTTATTTACTCATGTGACTGGCGGGCGCACTCAAATGGCCATTCTACTAGTAGAATAGAATACAATGTATGGGATTGACAGGAGCTAAGCGTTAGCTTATGTCATTCCCATAAGTACATTATAACGGACGGTCGAGTTAACTCGCGATAGACCCCCCATGTTTTCTCATTGCCTTTGTCACTGCCGTCGTGCCAGTAGCGTTGGTACATTTGTTAGCGATAATTTATCGATAATCTATCGAAAACTTTCAAAAAATTGACGACGGTGGCGTGAGGAAAGCAGAAAACGAGAGGAGTCTATCGCGCTTCAGATGCCGAGTTAACTCGACCAGCATGCAGGCTGATTATCTAAATATAAACTATTTAGCGACCGGTTTCATTTGACACACATTGCTACTTTTCTTTGGTATGTTTTTTTTCACCCCAAAAAGATGTAGCAATGTATCAAATTCATCTGTCAAATGAGACGAGAAGTTTTTAACCCTCCGTAGCAAGTGGACAGATTCGCACCTGGACAGATTCTCAGGTGGACGGATTAGCAACTGGACAGGACATGTCACGACTGTACTCTGTCCAGTTGCTAATCCATCCACCTGAGAATCATCTGTCCACTTGCTACGGAGGGGGTTTTAATTAGATAATCAGCCCGTGGGTTGTACATTTGTTATTCTATTCTAGACGGTTAATTTTAGTAGAATGGCTATTTGAGTAGGGGGGGGTGGTCAGATCAGTTTGTGGCACTGTAGGTACGATTAGTTTGATTCAATTGTAGCGATTCAGTCGCGATAATCGGGCGTTCTGAGCGCTATACAAAAGTACATTCAAGATTTGGCGAATACAAATATTACACGAACTAAACCAAAATTGCCTTTAATTTTCGAGGAAAGTCCACAGACGAATAAGAATAAAGTCCGCGTATTGCTCACTTATTAGTTAAGTGTTCCTCAAGCACAGAATAAATATAAGTACCTACCTACTACCGCCTAAGGCAAGTGAACTATTCTTTAACTAGCCTCCGACCGCGACTTCGTCCGCGTGGACATTTGGAAAATCCCTAGGGAACCTTTGACCGGGATAAAAAGTATCCTATGTTTTAATCCAGGCTATAAACTATTTGTGTGTAAAATTTCATCCAAATCTATTCAGCCGTTTTTGCGTGATTGAAGAACAAACATCCAAACCCACAAACTTTCACATTTTTTATAATATTCAGTAGTAGGAAGTAGGATTGTCATTGATTTGTACCTATTGTTCTCCATTGTTGTGGTTGTGATGCTTATAATATAGAATAACCAACACTCTTTATTTAGTCTGTGTTCTATGGTAAAAATTTAATATAGGTAGGTACACGAGTGCTTTAACTGTGCTTACTTTCTTCGGCATCAGGGCAGCAGAACAGCGCAGCGGATCTATCGCCTAAAAACATATAATTTCATGTTAACTGTAATTTGACAGATGGATGTGATACATTGCTACTTCATTTTGGCAAAAAAAAATTACCACAGAAAAGTAGCGATGTATCACATCCATAATTATGTCAAATTACAGTTAACATGATCTTCGATGTATTTAGCCGCTAGACCCGCTGAGCATCATGTGGTAACATGGCGATACAAAAGAAAAGTAGCGATGTATCACATCCATAATTATGTCAAATTACAGTTAACATGAACTTCAATGTTTTTAGCCGATAGACCCGCTGAGCATCATGTGGTAACATGGCGATACAAAAGAAAAGTAGCGATGTATCACATCCATAATTATGTCAAATTACAGTTAACATGAACTTCAATGTTTTTAGCCGATAGACCCGCTGAGCATCATGTGGTAACATGGCGATACAAAAGAAAAGTAGCGATGTATCACATCCATAATTATGTCAAATTACAGTTAACATGAACTTCAATGTTTTTAGCCGATAGACTCGCTGAGCATCATGTGGTAAAATGGCGCTATTATACTAGATTGGCGTATAGAGGCCAAGTTGATACAGAATGATTGTGAATGTCAAGATGGCGGGATACCGCCTGGTTTTTTAAATATTCCGTGGCTAGGATATAGTGCCATTTCGCTGCCATTTGGTGCCTACGTTAAAAATAATCTGCCATTAATAGTTTCAAAGATATACAGAATAGCTGGTTGTCCCGCCATATTGATATCAAAATGGCGGGATAACCACTGGCAATCCATAATCAGTTGTCGGGACATTTTATTAAACACATACAATTTTAATGCCTTTACGTTTAAATAATGATAATTCATTTTTAATTTCTAATTATGAAATAATACAGCTTCAGAATCTCCAGCATAAAAGAACATAGCAAAGTCGTTTTGGTCGCGGTCTCCTAATTTATTTTTCCTGAATGGTATCATTTTATTTTTATTAATTTAATTGATTATATTATGTTTTTATTTTTATTTATTTCTCTACTAAATAAATTTATTATAATTATATTATTAAAATTTTATTAAATATCAATGCAATTAATTTTATTCATTTATATTTTATATACAGACATCAATATCCAAGTTCTTTTTTTATTTTTTATTTTTATAACAATTTTGTTTTTCGTTTTTAATGCTTTCTTTTTATCACGGCACGGCCGATTTTGTCAATGAGCCCTTGCGTCAACAGGTGACAGCTGAAAACCAGTGTTTTGCTTCATCATCGGGGCAAAGTTATACGCTGAGCTTTTACCTACTTGCATCGCTGTGACACACAATTTAACCAGTATTATTTAGTTGCCAATATGCAGATTTGATTGTTGAAATTATGTATCTTTTCTTTAATTTTAATCTAATTTTTCTGTCTATGCGCATGTGTGTTGTGATGCTAATAAATCATCTATCTATCTATCTATCTATCTATCTATCTATCAATGTGCTGATTATGTAACTTTATTGCTCCTATAGTTTGTCAAGACGTCAGGTCGTACTGGTTTGATAAACTCATGTTATTTCATGAAAAAAATTAAAAATTAATTATAATGATTTAAATGTAAAGGCATTAAAACGCATGAAAATTGTATGTGTTTATTAAAATATTCCGACCGCTGACTATGGATTGCCGGTCGTTATCCCACCATTTGGATATCAAGATGGCGGGACAACCAGCTATGCTGAATATCTTTGAAACTATTAATGGCAGAATTTTTTAACATAGGCACCAAATGGCACCAAAATGGCACTATATCCTAGCCACGAAATATTTCAAAAACCAGGCGGTATCCCGCCATCTTGACATTCACGAATGGTTGTTTTATGAGGGTTTATGGTCTCAGGTAATAAGGTAGGTATAACTGAATCGGTTAATTAAGAAAGGGAACATGTCATGGCAAGCCTATATTCAGAGCCGAAAAAAAATTTTCTAAAAATAACTTATTCCCTTTCTTACCTCCATGTACATTGACCTGCATAAAAAAAAATTTCATGTCAGTGTCCATGTATTAATTTGGTGCCCTATAATGTTTAAACTATTGTTCTGACATATTCCGTTTCTTGACTGTTATGTCTGTCTTGCCATAAAAATCTAAATCCATAAATGTTGCTAAAAGAGAAAAAAGTGACATGTTCCCTTTGTGCAATTTTGGCCTTTAACAATATTTAACTAACGATTACTAACGAACCTTCCCATGTTCGAAATATTTTTGTTTTTTTGTTATGTATCGGCTTTCTTAGTTGATTTTTGCCGAATTTATACATTTTAAGAGTTGAAAATGACATATTTTCCTATCATAGATGTATATTTTGGAATGCCTTTCTCTACTAAGGTCGTTGTCATATTTGCAGATCAGATAAGCTGACTTTTTTAAATATAATAAATAACTTGATTTATTTTTACTTCATGCTTAGTAAATCGGCAATAGTAGTATTATTGAAAAATGTGACAACGCTCAGGGTGGCAGAGCGCCTCCCTCCCTGACTGTACATACATTGTTTATTCTTATGACTCCGCACATCAACTTCGTCACCGTATGTAAAGGAGTAAATAAAAAAATCAAGTTCAATAAACTATTTATTATGAATGGGAGAATAAAATTAAAGCTCAAGTTTAAATAATTATTAGATGGGAATGCTATATAAATTTCAGTCCATAAATACTAACAACCAGCAAACTGAAATCTATGGAAGTGTGATTGTAAACAAATATTGCTTAAAAATAGCACCACGGGGCTTAAAACTGATAACGCACATTTAGTTGGGCCAGCCGGTGACAGACGTTTGCGTTCTTTACTATAACAATTGCAGTTTGTATTTTGAAGAAAAGAGAATGTTTTTTAGAAATTACGTCCTGTGTAGTCAAATGGTATAAGACGCAAAGAAGACAGTAAACAAATGCACAGATAAAGTATCATTAAGTATTAAATGTTTTCATTTAAGTATAGAAAATATCTATGATTGAGTATAAAGATTATGGTCGCTATATGCAACCAGTGTTTAGTCGCTTCGTGCTTCGTAAAATGCCAGCACTTTCTAGCCCCGCCCACTTGGTTGTCATTTTGGGTGGTGCCATTTTTTGAGCGGAATGCTTCTTCCATAGATTTTAGTTCACTGCTAACATCAATAAAATTTAAATAAATTATATGTGTAATTATCATTTCAACAGTCTCAAGGCACTCCAAAGCCTGCATTAATGCAATTTAGTTTTAAGCATCTATTCATTTTTCATTTAAAATCCACTACTAATAATATCAATCAAAAACTGAATAAATTACTGTTTCGTTAAATCGAGAAATGATATAGTATCAAAATCCGCTAAGATAACTTTGTAAAAAATTTCGTAGACCATAAAAAACTGTTTAAACTTTATCAATATAACTTAACAGGATTTTTTCAGTCTAACCAATTAGAAATTAGTTTATGACATGGCAACACTAATTTTAGCTGAACCAACAGATATTAGGTTATAGGGGCTTTCGATCCTGAATCTGTTTTTTGTTGGCGGATTTCTCTATGTTTTAGTTGATTTTAATACAAAACTAGCCTACCATTTTAAAGCTATTTTAAAAGCTTTTTAACGATACTACTAACTCAAATTTGGTCACTAAGCATTATAGCGAATTTTGATACTATACTCCTCAAATATTGAAATATATAAAAACATAAATAGCACGTAAACTTACACATTAACTCCTGATTCAATACAGGCATGCGCTTAATACAAATGAAATACAAACAGTTTATAAAAACTCTTAAAATACTTATAAAATAACTTCTCTTTGTCGCGTCGCTACAGCTCACGCGGGTCCCAACAGTGCGACGAGAGCTCGCTTGTAGTCACCGGAAGTCTCGCCCTGCTGCCCGCCCACCAAACAAAATGGCCGTACAGCATCCGGACACAAGATGGCGGCGCAAGATGGCGGCGCAAGGTGACGTGCGAGCACATGCGAGAGAACAGACGCAGCAATATTAGTTGGTGAACAGTTGGAAACGTGTTTGTTATCGTCAGTTGGCAAATATAATTAAAAAAGAGTGCCATAAAAATGATATTATTGTAAGTGACAATAAATTAACATTTAATAAAATAATTATGATAGGTACACATAATTTTGTCGTAACAAACGCTCCTCAACCATTTGATGTATACAATGCGATTAAATTGACAATAAACACTGCAACTTCACTCGAGAATGTACGGCAAACAGAAAATTTTACATTTGTTCCCAACAAGTCACACCATCAACTTTTTCCTGTAACTCGATGGGAACTTTTATTAGAAATATCCTAACCAGTCACACTGTTACAGGTTATTTTCCTCTGTAACGGTATGACTGGTTAGGAAATTTCTAATGAAGAGTTCCCATTGAGTAAGGCCGTATACAGAGAGAAAGCAGGTTGACGCAGGTTGAGGCAGGTTGCTATACTAAAATGGACCTTATCCCCGCGCATTATATTATATTTATCTACTCTCATGTCGTAAAATTCGAATTATGAATTTCAAAACGAATTTATATTGGCATACTTTATACACGCAATACCAAAAAAAAAATTAAAAAGTTATTTTATAACATACCTTCGCTATACTAAAGTATGCTATAAAATAACTTTTTTCTCATTACGATACAGGGCAAATCCAAGAAGAAGGCAGTGCCGCAATATTAAAAAAAAACAATGATATTCCCTTATACTTTCCTGTCCATGATAAAAATGTACTCTATGGTGATCGATGGCTTAGCGTAACGATTAGTCTGCTGGAATTCACTCATTTCATTATTTTTTTCTAATAGAATACGCGCCATTTTTTTGTTTTAATTTTTACTTTTGCTTAAAAATGTCTGATAGTAGTGAGTGTGAAGAAAGACTCCCCGATATTTTAGATGCTGCGACGGAAAAACGTCTTACTTTACATAGGTAAAGTAACCTACCTAAATCAAAGTCGAGAAACTACTTACTCTTTTTATTATTGATATTTTATTTTGTAGGTTCAATCACAAATTGCATGAGAGTAGATAAAGTTGTGTATGAAACTGTACATAACTAGGTATTAAAACACTCGTGTGATACTATTAAAAACCTCGCCTACGGCTCGGTTTTTAAACACACACTCATGTTTTAATACCCCTCATAATGCATCAGTTTCATAAACTACTATTTCGCTATACTAAAATGGACCAGCGCTTATAAGCGCTTACCTGCGCCAGTCCATTTTAGTATAGCGAAAATATAATATAATACGCGGGGATAAGGTCCATTTTAGTATAGCAACCTGCCTCAACCTGCGTCAACCTGCTTTCTCTCTGTATACGGCCTGTGACTCGTTGGTAATATTTTAATAAAAAGTTCCCAACCAGTCACAGTGTGACAGTTGATACGTGTGACTCGTTGGTTGGGAACAAATGAAATTTTACAGATTAAATAAAAGGCCGTTTCGTACCGCAAGCCCTCTGAAGTTAGTCACTTCAGTTATACATTGTTAAATTAATCGCATTGTATGTAATATCAAGAGTTTTTCAATCATATTATGTATAATGTGAAATAAATAAATCTCACCTCCTATTTCCATCACCATGAGAAGCGACGTGAAAATGTTAACACATTATAATCGAGACATTACAACAATAAAGTAATGATATAACTTGACACTGATACATCACATTCAAAGCGTGATACTTTTATGAGAAATTGTGGAAGTTTATAACAGTTAATAATTTTTGTCCATGCATCTGTTTATGAATGAAAGCATTACTTACATGCTGGTAATGTGCTCTTATAAATAACATTTGATCGACAGTACTTAAGAAATATTTCTCAAAATATGTTTAGTTACATTTAACAGCGTCGCTCGTTGCACCCAATAAGTGACATACCAAACTAACCAGTTAGAAATTTTACCAAAACGAGATATATCACAAAAACCGATCGTAGTTGCTCGAAACAAGCAGAAAATTGTTTTTCCTTAAAGTTAGGAACTTCGTCATTTTAGTGTCATCTTCCATGCACTAATTCACTTAAACAAGAAAATTCTGTATTTTAAATTTTAATAAAATCCAGTGACTTTACCATATCTGGAAAATTTTGTATTATTAAATTTTGATGAATTAGGACCCAGAACTTAAGTAACCGTGTAGCCCGATATCTCGTTTAGATAATTTAACTGTCGCAAGATTGTTGTGGAAACCCAAAAGTTTATTGTAACTCGAAAAGTTATAAAACTCTGGATTAAACTTTACTTATCCTGAGTATGACTAGTAAAATCATAATATTGCTTAGAAAGCTTATTTCAAAATATTGTATTATAGAGTCCGGTCAGCGAAAGATGAGATTGAAATGGGGCGGCGCCACTTTCACTGTTAAATTACCGTTTAGAGGTTAAGTTATTGGGAACTGAACTGAGCTGGTAATGTCACAAATTATAAAAAAATTACAAAGATAACACAATTTCGGTTTCTACAAAAATCTTGCGACATATCTACGGACGAGACACACAAGTCAAAAATCTTTACACCATGGGTCGCCAAACTTTTCAGCCTAAGGGCCAGTCTAACTCCTCAACGAAGTCCCAAGGGCCAGGACCTAACTAGCTCATCGTACCAACATACTGTAAATTACAATATGTTGATACGATCCGGCCCGCGGGCCGTAGTTTGGAGACCCCTGCTTTACACCATCTCAAGTACTGCCGTCGTCACACACAGACACATACCGAAATGTCGCTCTCAAGCGTCTTGTCGTAGATGCGCTCGTACTCGCGCTTGATCGCGCCGAGGTCGATCTCGGCGCGCGTGGCGACGATGCGGACGATCACTCGGTCCTCAGTCCCCGCGCCCTCCGTCGCCTTGCGCAGGCGCTGCGCGAACCACGCGGCCGCGTTCTCCACGCACTCCACTGGAAAACACCACCATAATACATACCCGCACATCGCTTTCCAACGTCTTATCGTACAGCCGCTCGTATTCCCGCTTGATGGCGGCGAGGTCGATCTCCGCGCGGGACACGATGATGCGGATGAGCGTGCGGTCGTCGGTACCGAGCCCCTGCATCGCGTTGCGCAGCCGCGCCGCGAACCACGCCGGCGCAGACTCCACACACTCCACTGAAATTGTCGGCGGCGACGCTAACTATGCATACGTAGTCAAAATTGTCTTACACGTCACATGCACTTCTTACAGAACAAGCGTCCATTCGACCTACAGAATACACTCCGCCTCCATCCACCGAATATAAATTTCCCCCGTTTGAATTTTTAATAGCCAGTTAATCTGTTATGTATAAACAGCACCGCATTTTACTTAGACTTACTAAAAACTTTATTACTTAAATGGATGACTTATAATTTTTTAGAGTTCCTTATCCAAAGGGTACCCCATTAATAAGACTACTGTCCATCTGTCTGTCTATCTGTCACCAGGCTGTATCTCGTGATCCGTGATAGCTAGACAGTTGAAATTTTCACATGTTTCAGATTATTATTATTATTATTGATGGTATAACAAATACTCAAAACAGAATAAAATAAATATTTAAACGGGGCTGCCATACAACAAACGTGATTTTTTGTCGTTTTTTGGTAGGGAAGAGAAGCCTTCGTGCGCGAGTCCGACTCGCACTTGACCGGTTTTTATAATATTTCTTTATCAACTTTTAACTTCGTTTTCGAGTGATGTCAAGGTCGAATTCCAAAATATTGGTTTCCCAAATAGATTCTTCAATATTTATAACATTATAATTTTAAGATTCGCATTGCAACACGACATTTCGCTAGTGAACAATGATCAATCAAGAATACAAGAGCATGACACAATTCAAATAGCTCCAGTTAATCGGCGGTTTCCTTGGCTGAATCAGTCTGGAGAATGCGTCAATTGGAAGACTCTACTATAATGTCGCAATACCACGCAACTGAAATAAATATGTTTCTAACCATTAGTAAGTCATACTAATAATTTCATCCCGAAACTACTTAACGTGCCCATATCTTAGTAGATATGGGCTTCTAGCACTAGTGTGCTAGAAGCCTAAACGCGGTATTGGGTGGGTGTGAGTTTGATATCGACGTATTCAATTGTAACTTACATTCTTTTAAACGTAAACTTATTGAACGCTTATTTATTTCATAAAAGTTTGTGCTGGTTGTTCACCCAGGTGACTTAGCTCAGGTGAATTAAGTCTACGACGGGGTTGGTATGGTGTGCATTGCACACAAAAGAATTAAGTACTTTTATTTCGTTTATATAATGTTTGATTATCGTTTTGCAAAATTTCCATATTGTTATACTGCCCGGCATTTATATTGGCAAGAGAAAGATGAGACAAAAGATGCGCAGTAGCCATAAACTAGTTAACATCTTTTGTCTCATCTTTCTCTTGCCAATGTATATGCCGGCATCTGTACTACATGCTGAAACCTTTAATGAGCTTATTGTTGCCTATGCTATTTCTACACTTAATTATACAGCTGCTGGTTTTCCATGATAAAATTAAATAAAAAAAAATAGAACTCCGGATATTTAACTATATAATATATTGTACACGCTATTGGTTTTCTTAAGATCAAATAAATAAAATAAAACAGGATAGGAAATAATAAAGTGTGTTTATCTTTACTTGTCTTATTTGGTAAACAATCTTCACCAAACTTTTTATTGAAATTATCATTTATAAATAAAATACAAAAATAGTACAACACATAGATTACGAAAGAAATTAATAATAATGAAGTTACGTATAACTTATTTTTTAAAAGTCGTATGACAACTGTCAAAAACTGTTTACTAAAAAGACAAGTAAGGATAAACAGACTATAGTGGTATCCATAAACTTAATATTCCACTGGAATAGACGTACAGAGTTCGCTTGGCTGCGACACCAAAAGTGACATGAGCCAGTGTTTGTAAATTTGTAAATGTGTGCGTGAATTTTAAAGATGCGCCCTCAAGTCCATTTTTGGTTGTCGATAACCATAATGTACGTAAATTGCTCTAATAAATAAAACACAAACAAAATTCCTTGAGAGACTTTTTAGTTTGGCTTCATACCTCAGTCGTATAGACAAACATATAAATACGTCGGCGATTTCTTTGGATGAAGCAGTTTTGCTTTAAATGTTTGCTGCACACCACAGAGTTTTGGCGAGCGAGGCTCCCAGCCTATTCAATTTATTATTTTTATCCAGTTTAACTTAATCACTGGATTTACAGGAAACCTGGAAATATGGATAAAATGGAGTTTGAAATTACTTGAGTAAGTAGGTATAATTTACTATTTGCAAACTGTTGGTTAAAGGTTAACGCACATTTAGGCGGGCCGCAGCGGGGCGGGCCGCATCGCAAAAATCCGCTCAAATCGCTCCCATACATTTTATATGAACTATCGCACACTATGCCGGGGCGGAGCGGGCCGCATAATCCGTGGCGCATTTTGTTGCGATGCGATGCGGCCCGCCCCGCCCCGCTGCGCCCCGACTCAGTGTGCTATAGCAGGCGGATTTATCGATCGGGAGTCATCCGAAAATACCCCAAAACTTTTTTGTCGTATAAAAGATTGGGAAAAAGATATAGATATCCTATATAATTTTGTAAAAATACCCTTAATTAAAATTCCTTACTTGTTTTTTCCTTTAGAAATAAAAAAATACCTGTGAATATTTTTCAATATTATTACGGCAACAACAATAAAAGTATCCTCTGCACTGATGCACTGTCTTTGTATAATGGACGTCGTCACTTAGTGTGTTTGGGAATATATTCAACTAAAATATGAAATATGAAAATGGTAATAGTACAATCATATTTACCTGTGAAATGAGTGTTTATTTGGGTTATTGTCGTAAGTAACATTACAATTCAGTACAGAACACGACACCATTATTGATTTATATAGCTTTAAGAGCCAAACTGATCCGATCGCGATCAAAATTACAAAATAATCGTGTGGACGCTTTTCACCAAGATGATAAAAGACGATAAATGAAGTCAAACTAGGTTCTGCTGTCATTTTCTTTTAACTCTTTCTCACACATCGCATAAGCCATAAGAATCAGTTTCTCACTCGCACCATAGTCCGTCTACTTGAGCGTAGCGAAAAATTTTCTAAGTCTATGGTGGTATCTTTACACATTAGAGCAGGGATTCCCAAAGTGGTCGATATTGACCCCTTGGGGTCGAAATCGGTTTCAAAGGGGTCGACATAAACGAAAACCGATTTTTGGGGTCGATGAAGCCTAAAAATTGACCCCTATTAATTAACACAAGTTGTTATTTACCTATACCCAGCAGTGGGTGTCGTGCGGCTGATATGAGTATCAACTTGTTATAAGAAATAAGAATGTTTAAAGAAATTTGGATATGGGGGTCTGAGGTATCAGTTCATTTTGGAAAAGGGGTCTCTTGCCCATAATAGTTTGAGAACCTCTGCTTAGAGTAATATGCTTATCCCTAAAGGACTGGCCACGCGAAAACGCAACCAGCGGGGCACGTTGTTGTATTAATAGTTGTAAAATACTATGATAATACTAACCAATGGCAGAGAGCGCCTCGGCGAGTTCTCCCCCGATCTCTGCCTTGATGGCCTGCTCGATGGTGCGGCCCGCGATGCCCTTGTACGCCTCGAAGATCAGGCGCAGCTGCGCGAAGCTCTCGTGCGCGAGGATCTGACGAAGGCGTAACATAAGTCAATACACTGGTCATAGCTTTAATCATGAATAAGCTCTGCTAATGTTGGTAAAATGTATGTGAACTTGTATAAAAGAAAACACAATTTCTATTGTTTCCACGTGTGTGTTCGCTTCGCCGCTCATCTGTTGCTGGTTCAGCGTTCTTCTTTGCAGAAAACCGCAGTTCAATCACACTTGTCAGTTTTATGAATGGCTCGTCTCTTTCTCGCTAGCAACAAAAGAACGCATTGATGGACTGAATAAAATGGATGGAATGGATAAAAAAACTGTCAATATTTAAGAGGTTGTAATACCCCTTCTGAATGTAACTCATTAGAGTTAAAACCAACACCCAAAGACGAACTATTTAAGTTCACGCTATCTTTAAGAAAAGTTAAAAAGAGCCCTCAGTTGAAAAATAAATGTTGGTCTATATTCCTTCAAAACATATAAAAAAAACTAGCGGCCGCCCGCGACTTCGTCTGCGTGGAAAGGTTTTTTGCTATCCCTCGGGAACAATACATTTTTTCGGGATGAAAGGTACCCTATGTCCTTCTCTATACCCCTGACAACGTGTATGCAAAATTTCATAATGATCAGTTCAGTAGTTAGGACGTGAAGGCGTAACAAACAAACAAACAAACAAATAAACAAACAAACGGACTTTCGCATTTATAATATTAGTAAGGATGAGTCCGCCAGTACCTTGTTGAAGATCTTCTCGTCAATGCCCCACATGGCTTTACCGCGATCCTGCTCGCGCGCTGCATCCGCGCCGCTCTCCTCCTTGGTCCTTCTAAATGGTGTTTGGTTTTTCAAAGCCAATTAAAGAGTCTGTCTGCCACTACCTTGTTAAAGATCTCCTCGTCAGTGCCCCACTTGGCTTTTCCAGCTTCGTACAGCGCCTGCGCGCGCTGCATCCGCACCACCCTCCTCGTCGCGCGCGCCTTGACCTACACGCTAATGTCACACGTAGCCAATACATTACTGCCCCTACTTACTAGAATCACTGGATCGCTATTAGCTTTGCACGCAGCAGGTGTGTGGTCCTTCTAGACGGTGTTTGTTTCTTCTAAGCAGTGTTTGGTTCTTCAAAGCCAATAAAGATCTCCTCGTCAGTGCCCCACTTGGCCTTTCCTGCTTCGAACAGCGCCTGCGCGGTCTCCTGCGCGCGCGCTGCATCCGCACCACCCTCCTCATCGCGCGCGCCTTGACCTACACGCTAATGTCACACGTAGCCAATACATTACTGCCCCTACTTACTAGAATCACTGGATCGCTGTTAGCTTTGCACGCAGCAGGTGTGTGGTCCTTCTAGACGGTGTTTGTTTCTTCTAAGCAGTGTTTGGTTCTTCAAAGCCAATAAAGATCTCCTCGTCAGTGCCCCACTTGGCCTTTCCTGCTTCGAACAGCGCCTGCGCGGTCTCCTGCGCGCGCGCTGCATCCGCACCACCCTCCTCATCGCGCGCGCCTTGACCTACACGCTAATGTCACACGTAGCCAATACATTACTGCCCCTACTTACTAGAATCACTGGATCGTTGTTAGCTTTGCACGCAGCAGGTGTTTGGTCCTTCTAGACGGTGTTTGTTTCTTCTAAGCAGTGTTTGGTTCTTCAAAGCCAATAAAAGAGTCTGTCTGCCACTACCTTGTTAAAAATCTCCTCGTCAGTGCCCCACTTGGCCTTTCCGGCTTCGTACAGCGCCTGCGCAGCCTCCTGCGCGCGCGCTGCATCCGCACCACCCTCCTCGTCGCGCGCGCCCTGCCCTACACGCCAATGTCACACGTAGCCAATACATTACTGCCCCTACTTACTAGAATCACTGGATCGCTGTTAGCTTTATACGCAGTCTGTGTTTGGTCCTTGTAGGAGTTGTTTGATCCTTCTAGACAGTGTTTGGTCCTTCTAGGCGGGTTAAGTCCTTTTAAGCACAGTTTCGTTTTTCAAAGCCTATAAAAGAGTCAGTCAGCCAGTACCTTGTTGAAGATCTCCTCGTCAGTGCCCCACTTGGCCTCGCCGGCGTCGTAAAGCGCCTGCGCGGCCTCCTGCGCGCGTGCCGCCCGGCCATCCTCGTCGCGCGCGCCCTGCTCCACACACTAATGTCACACGTAGCCTATACTTTACTGCCCCCTACTTACTGGAATCACTGGATCGCTGTTAGCTTTATACTCAGTCGGTGTTTGGTGCTTCTAGGCGGTTTTTGGTCCTTTTAGACGGTGTTTGGTCCTTCTAGGCGGGGTTTGGTTCTTCAAAGCCAATAAAAGAGTCAGTCCGCCAGTACCTTGTTGAAGATCTCCTCGTCAGTGCCCCACTTGGCCTTTCCGGTTTCGTACAGCGCCTGCGCGGCCTCCTGCGCGCGCACTGCATCCGCACCACCCTCCTCGTCGCGCGCGCCCTGCCCCACACGCTAACGTCACACGTAGCCATAACATTACTGCCCCCTACTTACTGGAATCTCTGGATCGCTGTTAGCTTTATACGCAGTCTGTGTTTGGTCCTTCTAGGAGTTGTTTGATCCTTCTAGACAGTGTTTGGTCCTTCTAGGCGGGTTTGGTCCTTCTAGGCGAGTTTGGTCCCTTTAGGCACAGTTTCGTTTTTCAAAGCGTATAAAAGAGTCAGTCAGCCAGTACCTTGTTGAAGATCTCCTCGTCAGTGCCCCACTTGGCCTCTCCGGCGTCGTACAGCGCTTGCGCGGCCTCCTGCGCGCGCGCTGCGTCCGCGCCGCCCTCCTCGTCGCGCGCGCCCTGTCCCACACGCTAATGTCACACGTAGCCTATACTTTATAGCCCCCACTCAATGGCTCACTGGTAGCTTTGTACTCAATCGTCTTTATATATTTAGCTTTCAATTAAAAGTTTAAGCGGACAAGATTCACAGGATACGCTTATCTATGACCGTCTACATAGGGGTGGTACCCGAATATCGTCAATTCTATCTACGCTTTTCAATATTCAATGAGATAAAAATATTAAAACACGTTTAACACAGTAAATGACAACAAACGACTTATAATTTTAGTTTTACTTTCGCGTCTGTCGGCAATTAAATGAAATGAAAAAAAAATCATTTTGTTCAACATAGATTATTTAAGTTACTTATTGAAGATTTTAAGGTAATAGATTCATAAAAAAACTTAATTATTTAAATACATGCTCACACCGTTAACAACACGGATTCAGTAGAAAACCACGAAAAGTGTTTCATACAATTTACAACAATGAGTAATCTTTCATCAGGTAGAAAGCTATTAAGTTTCGTACGTTTCGTAACAGGGAGTCACTAGTGGGGGGTAGTCGATAGCACAGCGAAGCGATAGCAAAGGTCGGCAGGCGGTGGGTACACAAAATAGAGACTACAGAAGTTAAGCTTAGTCCTACGCGCGCTCGAGCAAAGTCGCCGACACGGAATCTCTGGTACGCTCAAAACAAGTCGAGTGCGAGACGCATCGGCCGGTGAGGGCTGTCTATGTGTGTGTGCGTTGCTCGAGCGCACGTTGGATAGGTGCTCGAGTCATCGGCAAATAAGTGTGCGTACAGTCAGCAAATAGAGACCAATCAAATATAATTACTACCAATATGTTGTGTTTATAGAAAAATCTACTTTTCATGAAATCATCATCTATTAGGTATAAGTTCGAACATTTTGGTTACTGGATGATTCTTAAGACGTATCAGATGATGATTGTTGTTTAAGTTTAAAATGTGTCCTTTGTTTGTCTTTAGAAAATGAAATTTCCTAAATCTCTACACTAACATTATTGCTTCTATATCAAGACAGCATTTAAACAGAAAAAATGGATTTGACGTTTCGGAAGAATCGCCCCTGTGGATTAAATTTAAGTAATTACGAAGAAAGTAAGTAAAATACTTATACCACAACACAACCTTTGTAGTAGAAGTAAAGATTATGTTAGTTAACCTGGCTTTGTATTGAAAATTGCCAATACTATATTACTATATTAAATTCTCTACATGGATATTATTTACTATGAACCAACACCTACTACAAAATCTACTTGCGTCAAATGATGACGTTATCAAACATCAATATTATGGTCGTATACTTCTACTGCACCAAGGAATAGGTAAAGTCCATTCATTTAGATAGTGTCGGTACACCCGCAAGCACTTGTGTTCAGAGACAGGAATACCGGTAAGTTTTCGGTAACGTTATACAAAAAAACCGGACAAGTGCGTGTCGGGCCACGCGCCATAGGGTTCCGTAGTTACCTTATACCATACCATATTTAATACCACCTATCATTTTTCGTATGCAAAAATAACTTTGTTTTTCACAGTGTTGGTATGAATGACAAAGTTATATTTGCGGTTTTGGAAAATGTGCTATATCTCAAAAACTAATTACTATATCTCATTCAAACCAATTTTGGTTGAAAGTGTTTATTAAAATCTACAGCATATATTTTTTTTAGATTTTTCACTCTCTTATTTCAAAAGTTAAAGGGGGGGGACACACATTTTACCACTTTGGCGATGTATATCTTTGAAACGGTTAACTTTGAGAAAAAGTTGTCTTAGAAACCTCAATGTCATTTTTAAAGACCTATCTATAGACACCCAACACGTGTTGGTTTGAAGAAAAAAAATTTTTTCAGTTTCAGTTCCATGTATGGAGAGCCCCCCCTTAATCTTTTATTTTTCTTATTTTTGTATTAAATTCGGTAAGCGGTTAACAGAATACATCTACCTACCAAGTTTCAACTGTGTAGTCTTAATACTTTCGGAATAAAGTAGCTGTGACATACGGACAGACAGACAGACAGACAGACAGACAGACAGACAGACAGACATGACGAATCTATAAGGGTTCCGTTTTTTGCCATTTAGGCTACGGAACCCTAAAAAACGTTACTGATAACGGTAAAAAATAGCGATGATTCAAGCAATAGTTTTAGCTTATTAAGTGTTTTATACTTAAATCCAAATTTTAGAAATGTATTGACATTTCGCAGGGTCGTACGTTTATACGGAAAGTCCGTATTATTAGCGTGTAAATTTTCTAGAATCGTGTCTAGTGTCGGAAGTTTTTTATTAGCATAAAATCTGTATACTGTTCGGACGTACTACATCACATTCAAAGTCGTCCGTTTTCGATAGTGGGATTCTTCCGTTTTTACGTTTTTTGGTGTTAATGGGCCTATTTTTAATATTATTCCGACGCTAGTTCTTGGTATCCCCACTATTGTTGAAGTATCTCTGATAGGTGCAGACAAACTGATTTCAACGCAATGCCGATGGACATTGATCATAAGTTGTTTACATGTTTTACAAAATACCCGTATTTTTTTGTTGGTTCACTTAAAGTTTCATCTTGAGGCACTTAATTACTGTCCTTCCAAGGATGAAAAAATATTTTCAGTATACGTAGCAGAGTCAACAAACACAAGCATTCACTACGGCGGCGCTTCGATGCAAACTGCCAAAATACAAATTGACTTGCGGGTGTACGCCGCACGCGGTATCCTTTGTTTATGCGGCGGCATCCTTTGACAAGAAGCGGCACGTGCAAAGGCGGCGCGATAAAAGGGCGACACTATCTAAGTGAATGCGCTTTACATACAACTTATTTTTTATTAACTATGAAATACTTGATTATGTATACTAGTAAGTCGTTGCCTGAGTATTAGTAAAATCAGACAAAAATAAAAAAAAATAGAATATGGAACGATTATAGGCAATATAAATAAGTTCCCATATTTCTTTCGCTTTTCATGGTTCACGGAACTGCCGTGTCACGTCACGACCCTCGTGTCGTAATTACCCAACAGTGACTGTGTACTTTGACTCGATTCGTAGAAAAACGACAACTTTATTTAACTGATAGTATCTGGGCGACATGGATTGAAATGTAATAGAATAGGATTTAAAAAAAATACTAAGTACTTCTACCACAAGTGTGAGAGTTGTTAGTAATTCTAAATATTTATTAAGAACCTTTTAAAATGTACTCGGTGGAATGAATTTGTGCTGGATTAATGTGCAAAAGAAACTTAATTGCAAAGCACTATAATTTAGAATACACCAGTTATCAATTCATAATTAGTAGCAGTAAAAATCGTCTATTTATACAACGTGTAACAGAATTAATGGCTAAACCAGAATATGGTAGATAAGGACCACCAAATTGAACAACTTTTACTATGGGACCAACTCTAAATTCGTGAGAAAATATCAGCTGTTTCATACAAAAATTAATAACGATATTATAGCTATGAAAATGAATAAAACAGCAGATTTTTCTTTCGCGATTTCAGAGTTGGTCCCATAGTAAAAAGTGTTCAGTTTGATGGTCTCTATCTACCATATTAGCCATTAATTCTGTTAAACATTGTATATCATTGACCTCTATATTATTACACTGGACTGGCTGCTGTCAAACTGCTCTTGTGCCTATTTGATTTCCGCCATTTTGGCGCTGTAGGACGTAGCGTGAGCATAGCGTGAGCATGGTACTAAAGTCTGAAGTCTGGAGAGACCATCACGGCAACCATTTTCATTGTACACGTCAAAATTAGTTCTTTAGACTCTACTGGCGTTTCAAATACGCACAAGAACTTTGCTGTCAAATCATACAGACAGCCGGTCCAGTTAATAAGAAAAAAAATTTTTCATGTCAGTGTTGTATATAGATTTTATGGTGAGTATTACGCTGTATTGTACTAGAATTAATATTCACCATAGTTTCACTGTAATGCTGTTATTTGTTTACAAAAACAATGTATAAAGCACTTTCTAATCACTAGCACTATCATCTAAGCACTATCTAATAATAAATCGAATATAACTTTGTAGTCTGCATCTATATTTCTGATAACGGAATTGCCATTTTATTTATTTTGATATTATTTATGCATTTATAATAAATTTATTATCTTTCAGTATTAGTAGGCTACTATGTAAACTGATGGATGGTAGGGAAAAAAACTGGTCGATTTAAAAGTACTTTTAAGCAATTCTATTTAAATAAAAAATATTTATATTTCTATATTGCGCAGCGTACATTCCGGCATGATCGTTTTGTTTTTTTTTCTCTCCTAATATGAGTTTTGCCAACTTTATTCGTTAAGGAAAACTAAACTATCACTATTTCCAATAGGTTTCGATATCGATGACGGTTTTCTTAAACTCGTACTAAACACATTGAAGTGGCGATGCGATGGCGTTTACTTTTCTGACTTTACCTTGTATGCAACACAACACAAACGAAAACAGAACATGCCAAAGTGTGTTTGCGCAGCAAGAAGTTTAAATTCATATTCTATGACACTAATATACTAGTGGCTCAGTGAGCTGTAGACCTCACTCAAATTGTGTTACGTTGTTTACGCCTGTGGCACACCTCCGCCGCGAAACCGTACCAGCAGCATTGCTGTAATTCCGCCATAGTTCCGCTATGTGTTGTCTTCTATCGACGACAATATTGAGGATCACATCTACGTAACGGTTTCGCGACATTGCTTTCGCGTGTGTCAACGGTCGGAGCTGATCAGATGGAATCGCGCGTGAAAAATCTATGCATTAGAATAGGATATTCGCATTTTTTCGCTTGTCGAAC
Organism: Agriphila geniculea; assembly: GCA_943789525.1. Lineage (NCBI taxonomy): Eukaryota > Metazoa > Arthropoda > Insecta > Lepidoptera > Crambidae > Agriphila > Agriphila geniculea. The sequence continues at coordinate 6,873,806 of OX038879.1, read as the reverse complement.
TCATGGCGAAACCTACTGCGGAGTTCCGCGGGCGGAGGTGTGCTACAGGCGTTATAAATTCATATTGTATGATACTAGAATATGAGTTTTGGTACACAGTAATCTATCAAATAAGGCAGGTTCCAATCTGACAAGACAACACTTATCAAAATTAAATGAGAGTGCAAATGGTATCTCCTTTATTAGTCATTTTTACAAAGATATAATAAGGATATCAACTGTAATATTCTGTGTTAAAAGTTAAAGACATAAAAAGCCATAGAATAGACCGTATTTATCGATTCATAAGGTCGAAAATTAAGTACTTTCTTTTTGAACTTGTTTAATACTCTCCACCCTTTATCTATCTCAAAAAAAACCTAACCTATCAAATGCTATTATACATTTTTGCACCCTCTGATTCGCACTAAGTTCGTTCAAAAGTCTTTTACGGCCAGAGTTAATCATCCATAGATAGGGATAGGCCTGATCCAGATTAATTGTTAGGCAACACCTATGCAACTGTCGTACGATGCAACGTGCCTAAATAGTTGTCTTTGATGTTTTGTTTGTGGTCAGATTGAAGCCTTCTCTGTGTGCAAGCAGAATAGTCACAAAATATAAATTAGACATAACAGAAGAGCTGCTGTATAAGCACTGACCTGCATATACCTATATGTTAAATAAAAAAATTTTTTTCATGTCAGTGTGTATAAGAGAACTTTAATTGATATCCAACCATGGTATTTTACATGACCTTTTAGGTATTAATAATGTGTATTGATTGGCTTACTAAACTACTATTTTCAGGTGTTTGGTACACACATTCAACAGTAATGATCTTTTCATTTTTGTTATAAGCAACAGTAAAAACGCGATGGCAATGATTGATGAAGTTTGTAAGACGGTGTAATTTTTATTTTCATACAATATAATGTTGTAAATTATATAATTAAGTTAAGTACCATTAAAAAAAAATACTTGTCAGCAATTTTTTTTAATTTAAGTATTAGTATTTAGTTGTATAGCTGAGAAAGCACGATAACTGCTGCTCTGTATTGACGTCATTTTAGATTCGTTTTTTTATTGGCGCTGGTTAGGCTGCCTACCCAGACCCACTGACGTGGAGAGAGGCGACGGAGCGGAGAAACGAGGAAACATTAACTAGTTTACATAAAATCTCCGCTCCGCAATTCTATTGGTAAATATTTCCCCCTTTCTCCGCTCCGCCAATGGACAAGCAGCCTATACCTGTAGCTCTTCGCATCGCAATAAAAAAAATGACGAAAGGATTTTCAAATACAGCCAGCCCGTAGCATGACCGCCGAAACGTGATATGATATAGCAATTTATTACTTCCAATTTTTATTTGTCTGTCGAGTGTCGATAAAACGCTATCGGCCAAATACTCAAACGAATCTTAAAATTAAGGCCACCTTAAATTCAATAAAGTTGTCAGATTTGACAGAAACTCTATGAAACTGACAGCTTCCTTAAAGTTAAGGAGACCTTAACTTAAGATTTTAACTAAGAAGCCTTTGAGTATTCGGCCATATATCACGCGATATTATATTTATATCGTGTTTCGGTCAGTACTGTTGTATGGTCTGTGGGTCATGCTAAGGAGGCAGAGCAGCGCTTCTATCTAAACCTACTTTTTACATCATTTATCAAAAAAACCCTGCCAGATCCTGAAACAGGTAAAACTGAACAATATTCTCCAAAGAACATAGGTCGAAAAACTCTTTTCGCCTTTCCATAGTAAGTCAGCTGACCAATACATTTTGTATGTATATAGATAGGTACAATACAGAGTTTTTTGATACATGATGTATATTGTATGTTATGGCGGTTATGTTATTGTGGTATAGCGTTGTAATGTTGGTTTTGGTCAACTCACGGTGACGATGAGCGTGAGCAGACGGCGGAAGTCGCCCGACGTCTCCGAGCACATGTGCTCCGCCAACGGACGGTTGTACACTGCGACCGATACACTATTTATCTAGTAGATATATTACTAAATGACATAGAATGGGGAAAGTATTTAGTTGAAGAAGAGGGCATTAACATCTACTAAAGTTTGTTCGATAGACTATACCAAAATCATAAAAAACAGGAACATTTTAATGTTTTGAATGTGACATGTCTTGTTTTGAACTTTGTATGCCAACCGGCCACGCGGTGTGGTGAACGCAGTCGCGGTCCCAGGGGGGGGGGGTCACAGGGGACATGACCCCCCCCCAAAATCGTACATGTCACATAGAAAAAGCTTCTAAAACTTACAAAAAAAATGGTATTATTATTAGTGACCCCCCCCCCCCCCCCCCCCCCCCAAAATATCGGGCTGCGACCGCGCCTGGGTGAACGGCGGCGCGACGAGCTAAGAAATAACAGGTCTACGTCCACAGTAGCGCCAAGTTGGCACTACTGCATCAACTGGTGGACGATTTGTGAATCGGCCAAATTATCCTGTCATTCATTCGTCACGTCCCCGTTTGCCTCTTTGCGTGGCCAAGCGTAAAGATCCCAAAGTAACTTTTTCTCTTTTACATTTAATAAGAGTCCTTAATATTGATTAGCTGGCAACTGTTCTTACAGACAAACCATTATTATTATTATTAATAATAATCTTTACTAATATTATAATTGCGAAAGTCCGTTAGTTTGTTACGCCTTCACGTCTTCTGAACCGATCATGATGAAACTTTGCATACACGTTCTCAGGGGTACAGAGAGGATAGAGTACTTTTCATCCCGAAAAAGGAACTGTTCCCGAGGGATAGACAAAATACTATCCACGCAGACGAAGTCGTGGGCGGTTGCTAGTAGTAAAATAGATAACTTACGGCGCTCGTAAGCCTCGACGATGGCGGCGATCTCGGGCTTGGTGCGCGTGCACAGGATCTCCACCAGAGTGTCCTCGTCGGTGCCCATGCCCTCCATGCAGCTGTGCAGCTCCTGGGAACACACAATCATGTTAGATGGTGTCTTTTGGAATATACAATATACAGCCTTGGCCAAATGTATTAGCCATCCCTATGTTTAAGCATTTTTGAAATAAAACTGACAGATCAGACTTTCCGTGAACTGAAGAAGCCGTGGCTATCAGAACCAAACAAGAAAGCACGAATCGTCCTGGGCTATTATACACCAACACTTTACAGAGGAGGATTGGTCCAGTGTGCTTTGGTCTGATAAATCCAATTTTGAGGTGTTTGGTACCCCTGGTGCGACCTACGTGAAGCGTCGAAAGGGCGAATAATTCTTGCCGGAGTGCGTGGTGCCTACAGTCAAGCATGGAGGAGGCAGCATAATGGTATGGGGATGCATGGCTGCAGATGGAGTGGGCGAAATGTTCATTGGTGAAATTCGCATGAACTCGCAAAAGTACATCAATGTTCTTGAAACCGCTCTTGAACCGTCGATTTCGAATATTTTCGGTGACACGAATTACAACGACGTAAAATTTCAGCAAGATAATGCTTCATATTGGTTTGGTTACATTTAAAATAACATCGTTTAAAATAGTAAGTAGGAAAAAAATATAGAGTGGCTAATACATTTGGCCAAGGCTGTAGAACAATAACAATTTCAAGAACATCACTTAATTTTTAAATTTGAGATTTTTACAATGCTATTTTTATGCAATACTAAATAATATATACTAGAAAAAAAACTTAAATTCAATAATAAAAAAACTACGGATACTACGTCTTTACGTCCGTCACGTGAAAAGCTGCAAAGTATGCAGTTTCGCACGGGACGCGTGTCACCACGGCATTTGCGACAGTGCTAAAACGTCAGGAAATCCAAAAGAACAACAAAAAACAATCTAAACATTAAAAAAACTGTTGATAGAACCGCGCTAGTGTTCGTGTCCGTACAAGTGTTTTATTTCAATATAATCACATACTCGTTTGCTCCGATTGCAAAGCAACTGCAAAAGCACATTTGTTATGGAAATCTATAAACTATAAGCGTGTTTCTACCGATCGTTCCCATAATAATGAGAGACGGAGGTGGGTTTAAACCAACTTCAAAAAACCGGCCAAGTGCGTGTCGGGCCACGCGCCATAGGGTTCCGTAGTTACCTTATACCATACCATATTTAATACCACCTATAATTTTTCGTCTGTAAAAATAACTTTGTTTTTCACAGTGTTGGTATGAATGACAAAGTTATATTTGCGGTTTTGAAAAATGTGCTATATCTCAAAAACTAATTACTATATCTCGTTCAAACCAATTTTGGTTGAAAGTGTTTATTAAGATCTACAGCATATATTTTTTTTAGATTTTTCACTCTCTTATTTCAAAAGTTAAAGGGGGGGGGCACACATTTTACCACTTTGGCGGTGAATATCTTTCAAACAGTTGACTTTGAGAAAAAGTTGTCTTAGGAACCTTAATGTAATTTTTAAAGACCTATCTATAGACATGGTTTGAAGAAAAAAAATTTTTCAGTTTCAGTTCCATGTATGGGGAGCCCCCCCTTAATCTTTTATTTTTCTTATTTTTGTATTAAATTCGTTAAGCGGTTAACAGACTACATCTACTTACCAAGTTTCAACTGTGTAGTCTTAATACTTTCGGAATAAAGTGGCTGTGACATACGGACAGACAGACAGACAGACAGACAGACAGACATGACGAATCTATAAGGATTCCGTTTTTTGCCATTTAGGCTACGGAACCCTAAAAAGGAGGAGCTACTTAAGGTTGGTCTGTACATAATGTATAAACACTGTATAAACACTGACCTTGCACAGGTACTCCTCGGGCGGGAGCATGAGCGCGACGATCACATCCTCGAAGTGCCCACCCAGCTCCGACTTCAGGTCGTCAATCAGATCCTTCAGACAAAAATAACAATTGTACATTTTAACAAAGAATATGAAAGCCTCTCTGCACTCAGTGGCCAGTGATTTCTGTAATAGCGAAATTTCGCTAGACGCTAAGTGCATAGTAGGTGCTCAATGCCCTGGGGCCCTATTTTTGAATCACTCGTCTCCAATCGAGCGCTCTTTTCTACTGATTTTCGTTCGACATCTCATTGTTTTGAGTCATATGTCGAACGAAAACCAGTAGAACCTCACCAACCGAGAAAGTGTTTTTAAGAGGAGCTCGGTGGCGCAGTTGTTAAGCTCTGAAAATGTAACAAGATTTGTGAGATCAGTAGACAAAACTGACTAAAAATCGCGCTGCGCTGCCAATTTTTTCTACAAACAGGCAAAATAACAACATTAGTGGATGGAACTGACAAAAATCGCGATGCACGATTTAGTATCTCGAGTTCCTCCGTCTTTCGGAAGGTACGTTAATCTGTTGGTCCCGGCTGCATTTGCAGTTGTTAACACCCACCAATCCGCAGTGGGCCTACGTAGTGGGTTATGTTATGTTAAGACTTATGGCCCATTTTCCTTAGCTACCCATAAGGAAGGGGAACATTAAAAATTGCTGATTTCGACAAGAAACTGTTTTTGTTTGTATCATTATAAACCTTGCTAATAAACATTACATAACCGTGCGTATATTCTGAGTAAGGTAAACTAACCGAGCAGTGAGTCAGAGGCGGCGTGACCTTGGTAGTAAATTGCCAGCCGCGGCGATACAGTGTTGGCTTTAGTAGTAAGTAACTGAACACATAAGCACTATATCGCGCCAACTACGGCCGTTCAATTACTACTGAACAAAGATTATTGCTGGTATGACAAAGTACTAAAATTGACAGATACTTCTGAGGCTGATTGTACCAATGGTGCCTCCTTTGATGAAGTAAAGCTAGATTTTTTGCCCTGACTCAATCCAACCAAATTATACATGCAAAAATCTGTTTTTATATATTACTTTATTCACTATGTTTAAGGAAGTAAATGCATTCAGCATAAATTCTTATTTAAATTGTAATCAGTTCCATTTTTCAAAAATATCAAATCAAATTCAAAACACAAATGTTAAAGTGGGTATGGTTTGTAAAATTTATACAAAAAAAGAAAATTCTTATTAAATATGAGGTAATGCAAATATGTAGCATTTTCTAATATCTAAGTGAAAATCATTTTATTTAGTAAAAAAATAGAAAAAACCCCTTTAACGGTAAGTGGTTCCGGCCTTGCTTAAATCCAGATTTTGAGAATATTTCATAACAATAGAGATTATCAAATGATTATCTTTACCAATCCTTACTAATATTATAAATGCGAAAGTCCGTTTGTTTGTTTGTTACGCCTTCACGTCTTAACTACTGAACCGATCATCATGAAATTTTACATACACATCGTCAGGGGTAAACTTTCCACGCGGACGAAGTCGCGGGCGGCCGCTAGTATTTACATAATAATGACAAAAGTTTTTTTTTTTCACTTACTCTGCCATACTCATGAGTAAAGGCCTTAGAGATGGCCTGGCGCTGGGCGTTGGAGCGGGTGGTCAGGATGTCAATGATGGCTTGCTCATCGGTGCCAAAGCCCTTCATAGCCCCTCGCAGAGTCGCTGCATCTTCGGCTGCATTGAAGTTCACTATTCCCACTACAGTTGGTTCACGCTATACGAAAGAATTTATAATTTCTGTTAGTTACTCATTACAAAATTTGTTTTAGTTCTACGTGAGAAGGTAATATTGAGTTATGTTTTTTTAGCTCTTAATTTAAAAGAATTAGTATAGTTTTTATTTAATACTTATGTATTTTATTAAATTAAAGTAATAGTAGCTATTTAAAGCTTTAATTACTAGTCACCTAGCTCGGTAAGAGCATAGGACCAGACTTCTAAAGGTCACCTGTTCGATTCCTATGAGATAATCCTGGTGATGAGTCATATTTTTCTAGTATATAGAATCCGGGGCTAATTGTCTAATTCAAAAAATCTATCACAGTCACTTTTGTTTGACAGATGGATGTGTCACATTGCTGCATTTCTTTGCTAAGTTTTTATTTGTGCCAAAAAGAAGCTTCAATTCAATGTGTTACATCCTGAAAGCGATTGCCGGTCGATAAGGCCGGTCCAATGCTCTTATAAACTCAGCTACAGTCACCACTGACTGTAGCTCAGTATAGGTGACTAGTAATTAAAGCTTTAAATAGATAGTCTTACTTTTTTTAAGCATCTTTCTGTTAATTATTATTACATTACATAGTTAGATACTTATGTTGTGATTCATTTGTTTTGTTTTGTGGGACTAACAGAAAAGTTAGTTATTCTATAGAACAGAAAGATAATAATTTAAAATTAAATGATAGTCATGGTTGTTTTCATAGGGTAGTTCAATAGGCAGCAATTCATATTTGTATTACCTACTTCAAAAACACCTGTTTAAATATTAAACCCAGTCAAACAGTGTCAAAACAGTGAGCAATATTAGTTATAATTACTAAATTAAAAGATGTGTCATTTATAATAATTAACATAATTGAATCATGAAATGAGGCTGCATAGTTAAAAGTAAGTTTATAGGCCGGCACACCCTCACTCAATGCTCACCACCCCTGTCAGCAATGTGACGTCATCAGATCCAGGAACCACCCTGCCTGTGTCTGAAGCCTCCAACGCTACACCTGAAGTACCATAACTAAAAATTACGTAATTACTTCCAGAAATACTTACATGGTGAGACATTTTCGACGTCGACAGAGAAGATGTGAGTCAAACAGAAGTAGGATTAACAGTTAGTTTTTTATTAATGCGCTTGTTCCGATTGACTTTCAAACTTTGGATCTGTAACAATGCAATTAAGTAATCGTTTTTTTTAATTTTAAACACTGTCTACTATCGTTACATTATTCTAATAATCAAAAATAAAAGATTTCGATTACGTTATGTGATTACGAACTTTAAATCTTTGAGTTGAGGAACAACACTGGCTTTCTATCCGGCGATAAAAAATCAACTAAATAAAATAAAATAAAAACTATTTGACAGATTGTCTGACAGTTGATTTGACAGTTGACATGACACTGACAATCTGTGCATTCTATCAGACCAATCGCTAAGTCATCGATCTCCACAGAATACCATGGATTGTAAAGGTTGGATATGAATATAAGGTTCTTGGTTGGCGTCCACTACAGTCGAGTCAAACCGTCAAATCGAGCTTCCATTAGGGATCGTTCACACGAGTAATTTTTTCATCGCGCGATATTTTTATCGCCGCCCGAGACAACGTTCCACGGGAAAAGTTATCTTACCTATAAGGTACCTATTGCCGTTGAACATCGTCGTCGGTGGGCGTCAAAAAATAGTATCGATACGAAATCACACAAATGCATTAAATAAAGAAAATAAATATTTTAACTACGAACTACGATCGATTGATGAGTTTCGATCCTGATTAATGCTGAATTCCACAGCAACCAACAACAATGGGATTTTTTTCAAAACTGGCAATCTTCCAAAAAAACTACTTTGGCGGGCATTTTAAAAAGTTATGTTTTTGATTGTCTATTTATTTTTATTATTACCCGACTGCAAGAGGGTTATGTTTTTCGCGCGTATCTTGTATGAATGTAATATTATTTATTACCTCATATCTTTCAAACAGCTGAAAGGATTTCTATGATTAAGATATCTTTAGATTTGTCTTGCCAGCCCAAGTTTTCTTAAGAAGGTGGCGTCATAAAAAAACCAACATGGCGGCTGAATGGTGCTATTAATGTAGCTGGAAAAACATTTTTTTTAGAATACTGCAATATGGGTGTAATATTAAAGGGCTTATGATAAGGATTTCAAAAAAGTATATCATGACCCTAATCCCTACATAGTACAAAACAATATCGCTTTCTCTGTCCCTATATCCCTATGTATGCTTAAATCTTTAAACTACGCAACGGATTTTGATGCGGTTTTTTAATAGATAGAGTGATTTAAGAGGAAGGTTTATATGTATAATACATGGTGGACCGCACGTTTTCCGCGCTTACTACCTTACTACTCGAAATGCCGAAACCAGTGGATGGGTGTCAAAGTAAAAAAAAACAAATGAAAAATTGAATTGTTATTGAAATAATTTATAGACTAGGTAGTTATGCACCTGCTAAACCTATAAATTATAATTTGTGTGTACCTACCTACTTAATCTATAAATTGTAGTGTGTGCTACACAGCACGTCAGGTTATAATGTTAAACTGCAAAAACAGCTTTTATTACGTAGGCTATAAAGGCGGTCTCAAGGTCAACATGTATAGTCTGAGGTGCCGTCGTGTGTACCTACTTACGAAATAAATTATTAATGACAATTTGATTTATTAGTAAGAAAGCATAATTTGTAAAAGGTGTTGTAGGTATGACACAAGAAACAAGAACTGTTTACTAAACAACTAAATAGGACAAGTAACGATAAACATCTACAATCCCCGTCAGTTGGTAATGCGCGTATTAATAAAATGTAAAAAATAAATTATAGTATTTCAACTTTGCTAAAACCCTTTCAACAGGCGCAATTTATTTATGTAAAGCTATTTACTACAATGCGATTAAGTTTATATTATACAGTAATGCATTGCACGGTACGGTACGGCACTGGTTTGATAAGTCCATGACTATGTTAAGAAGAAACATCTTTTTTCGCAATATTTTGTTTTATTTCTCTACATAATATTTTTGTAGCTCTGCGTATTCAGTACAACGAAGTTCCTACCTCTTTAACCCATCATTATTTTCTTTCATCGCCTAAAAAACTGTGGTAACTGAAGTAAGGGCCCATTTCAGACACCACCTTTTGGCTTGATGAAAATCTTTGCCTGCCAAGACATTGATTCATGTTTAGTAGGAGGAAAAATCTTAGTGGGTAGACTAAATCTAGAGAATAGGAAGGATTCACATCTTCATTCGATGAGTTTTGATGTCATGCTAGGCTGGGCTAGGGTTGCCAGACTCCCGGGATTTCCGGGATTGTGCCGGAATTACGTGCCTTGTCAAGGTGTCCAAGAATTACACCTTACTGTCCCGGATTTCAAATACCTACTACTATTTTACGAGTAGGTTACGCTTCGTGCATAGCGTAGTGTACCGTTTGCTGTCTGCGCTTCACGTTGTTGCTAGAGTCTGTCTAAAAAGTCAGTTTACATGGGTAATGGTTAATATATTTCGATAGTGGAACTCATGTTAACTTTTTTAGAAATTTGATGATTTCTAAAAAAGTGTGCTATATTGAGACATCGTTTTATTTTTCCTGTAATCTTTATATAAACTGCTATAACATAGAATTGTTTCAGATTTTTCTCTTTGCAAACTTCGGAGGTAAGGGGGGAGGGGGGGGGGATGGTATTTTTTTTACATTTTTCATCATAAGTCGAAAACTATGTGGCCTAATAAAAAAAGAAAAAAAACCGGACAAGTGCGAGTCGGGCTCGCCCACCGAGGGTTCCGTACAGACCTACATCTATACAAAAAATAAAGCTATAGAAAAGTTGTGTCGGTATAAAGGAAATATTTTGAAAAAAAGTGGTTGGTAGTTATTAGTTTTTTATATGAAAACTGTACTACGGAGAGTTCAAGCTTTATCCCAGGTTCTACCTACCGGAATTATGTGAAAAATTGCTTAGATTATAAGTTGGACTCCAAGCTACCAAACTGTAAAAAAATACCATCAAAATCCTTTATCGCCACGTAGAAAATAACCCTTCCAGGGATTACGACAAAGAATTGGCCACGGGCGAAGGTTTGAAATGGAATAGTACATTACTGCAGCGGCACTCAAGACAGGCATTGAAGAATATACGTGAGTCCATCAATGCCTAGATGCGGCCAAGGCTTGTGTAGTACTTTTAAACTTTTAACTTTTTAGTTTTAAAAGTTTTAAGCTTTTTATTTTAATTTTAAATTACTTACAGTAATTGAAAAAAGAAAATGGAAAGTGGAATGTGCACATAAAGGCCTTTCATTTGATACACATATTGAAAAAAAATCCGTTTTTTTTTCATTTATTTCCAGTTTTTCATTATTTTTTTTCAGTTTTTTGGAAAGTGCTCATCAAGGCCTTTCATTTGATACCCATATTGCAAAAAAAATATTATTTTTTCGTTTTTTTATTTCAGTTTTTTGGAATGTGCTCATCAAGGCCTTTCATTTGATACCCATATTGCAAAAAAAAAATTTACCTTTCGTTTTCAATTTTTTTTTCAGTTTTTTGGAATATGCTTCTTGATGAGCATATTCCAAAAAACTTTTCAAAAAAACTTTCATTTGATACCCATAGGTATTGAAAAAAAATTTTGTTTTCGTTTTTATTTTTTTTTTATCTTTTTGGAATGCGCTCATCAAGGCCTTTCATTTGATACCCATATTGCGCCAAAACAGTTTTTTTTTCGTTTCTATTTTTTTTTTCAATTTTTTGGAATGTGCTCATCAAGGCCTTCCACGTGACACCAGTATACAGAATATTAAAAAAAAATATTTTGGAATGTGCTCGCTCATCAAGGCGACATTTGATACCTATATTAATTGTGTTTCATTGAAAAGTTCGCTCCATTTCTGAATTACACGAGTGTAATGAGTTTTAATAGAAACATTACTGGACAGACGCCGGCAATTTTTGTATGAAAATCCATTATTACACGTTAGTAATGGATTCTCATACAAATATTGACTGAACAATATGTGGGATAATGGAAATAGGCGAGATTTTGGTTGTGTGAAGCCGAGACTTTTATTGTAGTGGTGGCCACCTCGGCTAACCTTACCGAGTAAACTGTCTTGATTATACTTGGTGCCAAATGCTCCAAGCAACATTGGAATGCGATGCACCTGCATTTTAATGTAAACTGAAACAATCTACCACTGAACTATTCAACACTTGACACTGGCAAAAATTACTTCCAAGAAGAAAGTAGATTGCCAAAACAAAAATAATAAGAAGAAGACCCCCTGTCATACAGCGTGACATACCGCCATGTTGCGAAAATATTTAGAGCCAAATTTATTACTTTTTAATTTTATTTTTAAAATTTGATTGAATCAGGCGTCACTTGGCGGAAGTCCCAAACCATTTTGAAAAAAGAAATATATGTAGCTTACTTCCGCAAACAATGTATGCAAGATGCACCGCCCGCCCGCCCGCAAAAATATGCACACGCACACCACAAAATATCAGTGCACAAACCTGCATTTAGCAAGACAGCAACACACCTTGCACCTTCACCAATTAGGCTACTCTACACGTGTTTCGCCCCAACCCGGAGCATCCTCAGGAGTTAGATCGTGCGTAAACCAACACCGCATTCGGTGTTGGTTTACGCACGATCTAACTCCTGAGGATGCTCCGGGTTGGGGCGAAACACGTGTAGAGTAGCCTAATTGGTGAAGGTGCAAGGTGTGTTGCTGTCTTGCTAAATGCAGGTTTGTGCACTGATATTTTGTGGTGTGCGTGTGCATATTTTTGCGGGCGGGCGGGCGGTGCATCTTGCATACATTGTTTGCGGAAGTAAGCTACATATATTTCTTTTTTCAAAATTATTTTTAAAAGTAATTAACTATAACAAGATTTGAAAGGATCTGAATAATTAATAATAATAAATATTGATATTTTAAAAAGAATTAGTGGCGCGATTAATCCAAAAGTAATTAGAAGTTAAACTATGACCGCGCATACCGTTGTTTCACCAAGATGATTAATAATTTACGTATTTTAACCTTCCAACAACATCCAAAACGAAAACAAATACCTTACAGTCGTCACTGAGCGCAGCGAAAATTTTTCTATGTCTATGGTCGTCACCCATTCACTCCAAAAGTCTGTTTCCGTTCCGTTCGAGTCCCGTCCCGTCATTGTGTAAGAAACGCACTTGAATTTATATTTGCGCGCGTCAGTGCTGCCAACTTAGCGCGTTTCGCGCCAGATCTAGCGCTTTTTTTGTCTCGCAGCGCGTTTTAGCGCCTAGCGCTAAATCTAGCGCTTTTTTAGATTTTAATAGATTAAGTATTTACCTGCTGGCCTGCAGCATTTATTTGGTTAAATGCTTGGTGAATCTATTAAAATTATAAAAATTCTATACTTAATTAGTATTTTTATGGTACACCAAGCATTCTAATACATAATTCTCATTTTTCTCTTTCACCTACTTCAATTTTTTTTAACATCTAGGGGGGGGGGGGGGGGGGGTAGGCGACGCGAGCAAATAAATAGTAAAACCATTTGTAGTTAGCGCGGAATCTGGCGCTTTTTTTTTTTAATGCCATTTTAGCGCAATCTAGCGCTTTTTTACAGCGTTGACGGCGCGTTTTCACTCAAACTAGTTGGCAGCACTGGCGCGCGTTATTTTTTCCTACAACTCCTAAGATATTCATGCTTAACTACTCCTAAGATATTCTGCTTAAATAGCTGAGTGCTTTTTTCAGAGCTCTTGCTCTTGCTCTATAATAAAAAGGTTGATCCATATTTGGTTGCCTACACAATACAATCCATGGTAATAGGAACAATACATTAAATATTATCATTCTATTTTCAGAATTCTCTCTCAGTGTAGAGAAAAGGGATATGCAAGGCTAAAACTAAGCGAGACAATATCCTGAAAAGTTCGGCATTTCCATCAGCATTTCGTGCCTCGTTTGAAACTGGTTTGCAATGAAATATACGAAAAACAGCGCACTTTTTCATTAAGTACCTTTTTGAAGCGCTAAATTTAAAAAGTATCGTTGTATCGACTAATAAATAATTAACCTTACTATTACATAATTAGTTTTATTTTTATTGATTACCACCGATGAAAGTGAAAGGAATGAAAACAAATCAATACGTTCCTTAAATCTATAAGTGCATATCTTTTCATGAAATTTCACTATTAATTTATTCATATTTTAGTTATCTATATTTAGGTAAATGATCCTCGAAAAAATAGTGCAACAAAAAATTGCTATCTAACCTAATCTTAACATTAGCATACTTTTTGTGAGGATTATTTCAATATTTTTATTAGAAAATGGTAGTATTTAATCGCGTAACAATAAATTCCTATTTTGGGTCCCAAAAATACTGAAATACTAAATGGGCGACTACAAATATTGAAAATTGGTGACTTTAAAATACAAATTGATCAGAACGGGCAGCACTAAAGTTAATTAAAATAATTAATAAGCGACAAAATTACTATTTGGGCGAGAACCTTAGGGCACACAAAACATAAATTTGGCATAATATTTTATTAAAAAAAGGCGACTATCCCCACATGTAGTTGCTCGTTTTACGTATTTTTTGAAACCTACAGTATGTCGCCCGTTTAGTTATTTTGTCGCAAGACAAAATAAACCGCTGCCTGGTTTAGTATTTAGTCGCTTATATTGTTTCCAGTCACCCAATTAAAAATATCCCCTACAAAATTCGAACAGGGACGATTCGAATTTTCCCGCTCTCATTGTTTCTGCAGCGAGGCCGCAACAGCGCTAGTGTATCCATGAATAAAGCTGTTTGCTTTTTTTTATTAGGGAGTTACTATTCTTCTCTGTTAAGAGTAATTTTTTTCTATGCCAAGATGATTACTAATTATGTATTTTAATGACCATATTTTATTATGATTTAATTACAAATATACAGTTTTCAGATTTATTCCTGTAAGTGTAGTATAAGACGCTATTACCTGCCAAATTTCATAGTTCTAGGTCAACGGGAAGTACCCTATGAATTTTGATTCCTTTGAGAGTATCGAAAATGCGTTTTTTGCGCCCTAAACGGCAGTATCTTTTTTTTACGTTAACTTAAAAGTTTGATTTTTTTACAGCTTCAAGGGCCCGTAGACCTTAGTATATGGTTTAAATTTCAATTCGATACCTCCATGCGTTTCCGAGATAAAGGGTCTTGACAGACAGACGGACGGACAGACAGACGGACGACAAAGTGATCCTATAAGGGTTCCGATTTTTCCTTTTGAGGTACGGAACCCTAAAAATTATTAAAAACGTGCAAACGGCGCTTTTTCATATGATACCCCACATGCCCTAGTAGCCCTAGCACTTCAAATTTTTAGATTCCTTTTCAGTCCTTGTTGTAAGAAATATATTGATTTTTTTAAATTTAATACTTATTTGCAAAATAGTTGGGCAAATGTCATCTTAAACCATTCCAAATTTCAAGTTGATACCAGTTCTCGAGATATCCAGCTGTGACAGACAGACAGACAGACTGAGTCACACCATAAGGGTTCTTTTTTTACCATTTTGGTACGGAACCCTAAAAATGAAAATCAAAAATACATAGTTAAAACTATATTTATTTCTTACAACTACGTAAACGAAGTACACAGCCATTTGGATAATAATAAATTACTGTTTCTAATATTATTATTATTATATCTAACTTAATAATTTGATTAATTAATTGGTCTTTATAATAAAAATTCACTGTGAAAATAAATAAATATCTACATGTAAGTAAACATACTTATACAGGGTGAAATCGAAAACAGTCGACAAATGTGGTGTGACTGACCGTCAAACTTAATAACTTTGTCTATAGGACCAACCTAATCAGATCAGATCAAAAAAATAATCAGCTATTCCTACATTTTTGTGTAGGTATTGACTTTTTCTATGGACCAGTCTTGGGCGCATTTAGAGGGGGATTTGGGGGTTCAAACCCCTCCTTTTTTCTGTCAAGCGTTAAAAACTGGCCTGGCTACGTATATAGGACCAACTGGTTATTTTTTTCTCTGATTAAGTTGGTCCCATAGACAAAGTTGTTCATTTTGACGGTCTAACCACACCACAACATTTGTAGAGTGTTCAAAAAATCAATAGGACTCAAAAAGTAAATTGACCTAGGCAAATTAAAATTTTACGTCGAATAATGATTAAAAAATGCAATTCATTAGTCACAACTATAAAAAAATTAAAAAATAATTATTTGATCACATTAAACAGTACTATTTCCAAAATATCTGTATTTTTTTCGAAAAAAATCAAAACTATGTTTTGTCAACACTAAAATATATAAAATTTTGTACTCATAGTACCATCACAACGTCAACATTATATATTTTATCTATTCTTACGTATAAAAGCAAATTGTAATACATCTCGCACACAATGATTGCGCATAGATAATAGGCAGTTATCTTTTATATCAATAGAGAAAATATTGATCATTTTCTATTAATATTTTCAATAACGTAACTTACATTTCTACAATATCTTCTTTTTTCTTATGTCTATTTAACACAGCAAAGTCCAACAATATTATAATAGCTAATAAATACATTTTAGTATTTACTCCAATACTACACTGCAAAGATAAGCTCAGTTCAATCCAACACCAAAATTAAGAAAAAAGCTACTATAATTTTAGTAGATTGGAGCATGGCAACATTGTTCTTTTAAAAAACAAAACAAAACGTTACGCTGAATCTTTAGCACTAACATGAAATTGCAATACAAAATCGTATTAAAATTATATTAAACTTTTACAAAAGTTATTTAAAAATTACAATTTGTCACTATGACAAGTTAGTGCTATATTTCTGACTATAGACTCTCCCAGTCGTTACAGATCTTTATTATCAATACGATAGAGTTCATTATTGCTTGTAAATTGTTCTACAGTATGTACGCTCACTTTGCCTGGATGACAAGCGCTTGAGTTAGCTCCTGGAAGTCCGTAACGAACCATGCTGCCCTTTTCTTTACTTCTTCACGAACTACGTTGCCTCCGAAACCTGTGATATAAATATTTTGGGTTATAAAACTATTCAAATTGATCCACTTTGATTTAGTTCAGGTACGATCGACAACACGTGCTTTACTACTTAGAAAAATTTACGTGCGCGTGTATTGCCCCTGCACAAACTAAACGTATGTTAGTGTCGGTGCGGCATGCGTGCAAGGGATTTTAACCTAGGAGTAGTGGACGGAGTGGTAAATAAAGCAGAAATGTTGTCGATAGTAATAATATCTAATCTGTGTCTTAGTTTAGAGAAATAAGGTATTATGCAACCAGTGTTCGCTCCAGTTTTTCCAGTCGCTTTGTGCTGCATAACTAAATGCCAGCATTTTTAGCCCGGCCCACTTGGTTGCATTTTTTGTGTTATGTCGTGCTATTTTTCTAAAAAGAACACAATAAACACAAATTTTGACCATCGCTCTCACCATCAGCGTTGACGGTACGCGCTCACCGTCGGTCGTGCACTAAATCCAGCCTAAGTTTGTTGCACGTTTGTTGGTTATATGTGTCACTTACCGATGAACCCGTCAGCGGGCGGGCAGGCCTCCGCGTCGGTAGCCCCATCTCCGACCACGATGAGCCGCTGGTAGCCGTGCAGCTCCTTCAGGCGCGACACCACGCGCCCTTTGCCGCCCGACCGCGATGTAGGCTCGTTCTCATCGAACCCTGCGTACTCGCCTGCAACAAGCGACATTCAACCTTAGCAAACACTTTTACGGATTACAGCGCGTATATATGAGTGAGACTAGGCGTAGTAGCTATCGTAGCTAGAGGCTGGCAAAGGGGGCGGCTGCCCTTAGGGGGGCGCACTTTGCTGACCCATAACTAGAAAATATAAGTCTATACCTAAATCTTGGGGCACAAAATTCAAATCTTGCCAGGGGCGCTCATTATCCTAAAATATGTCATGAGGCGCAAAATTCAAATCTGGTTAGGGGCGCTCATTATCCTAAAAATAAGCCTTAGGGCACAAAATTCAAATCTTGCCAGGGGCACTCATGACCCTAGCGCCGACGCTGGAATCCGATGAGTCATTCCGTGACCAGGGCCCTTGGAAAGGTGTTGAAGTGTCAGAAAATAAAAAACAGCAATAAATCGAAACTAAATAATCTTAAAATAAGACCTGAATTAATATTACACGCGCTGTAATCCGTAAAAAGTGGTTTATTTATAATAAACTGTACACGCGGAAATCTTGTTGGAAATTGAAGCTTATTGAATAACTTACAATAGCGAAAAGAGCAGATGACCGTTGAGGTGGAAAAGTTCTACAATAGCAAAGGTATTTTACAATTTGGCCATATATATGTTACGGCTTATTAGCCGGCCCGAAGTGCGGCTAAACCTAGTTTTAGCCGGCTAAAAATAGGTGTAACCGATAGCTGTTGGCTAAAACTAGGTGTAGCCGATTTACTCGCGGCTAATACTAGGTGTAGCCGGCTAAAACTAGGTGTAGCCGGCTAAAACTAGGTGTAGCATGGGGTATTAAAAAAGTTATTTCTGTTGTCTGTTAAAAAAAATAACCTCTAAATTTAAGGCCCACGCCACGCTGCGCTTCGCGCTCGCCTTAAATTTCTAACCTATATTCGGGACCTACAGGGGTAAAGCAGATCGGTTCACCTAGTTTTAGCCAACAGCTATTGGCTACACCTAGTTTTAGCCGGCTAAAACTAGGTTTAGCCGCACTTCGGGTATTAGCCGTAACATATATAAAGTACAGCCACTTTCTTTGTCATTTGTTTTGTGTTATTGTAAGTATTAAAGCTCTCGACTACTTCTGTATCCAGAAATTATTTATATAGGTATAGTAAAAGTTGTAAAATAGTAACGAGGCCACTAACCTTAATTCAAGAAGTACTTATAACATTAGGCTTAAGTGTTTATGAGGAACTGATAAACAAGATTACCTATACCTAAGGATAGTAAGTATGTAACGCTCTTATGATAAATTGAAAAAAACATTTTCTTAAGTGCTGATAACACTAACAAATCAAGATCTTCGCATTCCTCGGATCTAAACTTTATCAGTAGGTATGTATCCTCTTTCTATCATAGATATACTATATCTAACTTTCATAGATAATGGGCCTTTCATACATAATGGATTTCTTGAGAATCAAAAGTCTTGTAAATTTTGGGGAGACTATTAATTTGCCTCACATATACATACTATACCTACACAGCGTACAACGCAATATAGTGATAGATACATATAGATACTAAGAACATAAAATAAGTAGGTACCTACTTACATAGTAACCAGTCGTTCCTTCAATTTGTAAATTCATACGCATACTGGTTAATCAATAAATTGCCAATGCCAATAAATATCTATGAACTTGTATTCAATTGAAGATAGTAGTAGTACTATTTAATAATTATTGAAATGCATTTACCTACTGATAGATTAGCGGTATCTTTGGATTTTGACGTTTAGTATTATACAAGGTGTCCCAAAACTTTGCCATAAAGAGGGAAATTACCTTAAATATTGAAGGTAGGAAATACTAAAATAAGACCTCATTTTATTTTTATAAATAATTGATATTGGACACCCTGTATGTGCTTTGACTTCTCTTTAGACTTTTATGATATTATCATATTGGATTCTTCAAATGAAAAGACACTTACCAATTGAACATAAATATCAATTCAAAGTACCGACCTAGGTATCTTTATAAGGTTTAAATTCTATTGCAGCTTGTCAGTTTTATAAAACACACATGCTGTTGACTGTACTGCAACTATTTTATTTATATAGAAATCATATGACCGTATGTCCTGCTATCAAATAATTATTCAAATTTCTTATCATTCTCATAGGTAAGTATATTTATGTTCTTTGTTCATAAAAATAATAAGTACCTAATCAATAATAAAATGAAAACAAAAGATTACTTGCACTGATGCTATGTTCCAATAATTAAATGCAATATAATCAGCGGCGGTTTTGTTCTTTCTTTATTAATGATGATTATAAATCGATAAAATCGATTCATTATTTTTGATCAGTTCACCTGTACGCAGTTGTCTGCCATAACACAAAAATTGAAAAAATATTATGAAATCGATGTATCTATTGAGTAGCGATTTCGTAAACAAATTTATTCATCCACGTCACAACTTCAATACAAAACGTGACCCCCCATCAATATTTGAACGCAAACTATAAATAGTCGTTTGTTTAATGACGCCATCACACCACGCCCCTGCCGCATCGATCAAAACAATTTAATCTGTAGGTTCTCGGATCGCGGCCCAGTTGTAATGTAATGTAAACATGACTGCAACAATCGTCGCGCGGCCGTCAGTCGCCACGCGGCCGCGACGTGCAAACACGATAACGTGAGCGTTTGCGGCATGGCATTGCGCATCATGTGGTATACAGTACGAGGCATATACCTTGAAACTTTTTCGACAGAGTGAGGATAAGTTCGGGCATGAGCTCTTGTGAGCGACCAATAGCGTGCGCCCCTCTCCCGCCGCCCGCGCCCCTCACCGCTCCGCATGCCCAAAATACGCGATCCGCGCAATCCCCACCCGATTTCAAGATATATGCCTCGTACTGTACAAGTTGTTTTGCTGACATTACTTTTGACAAGATTTGCGGTTTTTGAACAACGCAAAAATATCAATTAAGGCGATACTGTTACCGAAAGTGGCGCCCCGTAGTGATTTTATTTAAAATTGTTATCTTAATACACAATTTTAATAAATCTTAACGTGGAATTTTTAGGGCCCATCCATAGTCTAGTATTTATAGACGGTATCATTCCCTCGTAGTCACTGCTAGAAGTAGATAGAAAAACTGCAAAAAGTGGCCGTTTTTGACACTTCTTGTCTACTTCTACGAATAACTACGAGGGAATGTAGTGATACCTTCTAAAAATACTACACCGCCCTAAAAATTCCACGTAACGTTTTATTAAAATAATTTTTTATTGACAACTTATTGAATAAAATCCCCTGATGGCGCCACTTACGGTGGTATAGCCACCTTAATAAACAAACACAACATAGTGGGTAGTCTTTTCTGGCATAGTAATATATGTATTATCTTATCTTTAAAAAACCATTCATGTGGCTAACCAATCAAGGTAATTTGAATTTAACTCCTGTTAGTATGACATCTAATTAATATCTGCTCAACAAAACTAATCTCATAAAATAAAAAAAAATAAAAAAATAAAAAAATTTCGTATTTGAAAATGGCATCGTTCGATCGCCACATTGACTTTTTTCATAAAAAAAAATATAGCCATTGCCACTTGGAATGATGTAAGAATTCTAACTACCCCATACATCCAAATCCGTCGATACATTAGAAGTTATGGTGGAATAAAGAAACTCACATACCCACAAACATACATGAACCCTGAACACATATACCTACACTCCTTTTTGGGCAGTCGTGTAAACAATACAAAGGTCATTAGAAACGTTATAACGAAATAAAATCCAAATTAAATTATCAGTCTATTAGTTATTAACTGTCTTTTTTAATAACAATAAACACAGGCAACTCACGCGACCTGCGAATGTTCAATCTGACTTAATCTGATATGGGTCATTAAAAAATTACATCAGTCTGCAATTATTAATAATGAGCGATAAGACATTTGTGTACATTACCTTTCCTGAGTATCTTAACCTTTCTCTAACCATAATCTATAACTACAAAGTCTAAAAGGCGGACCCCACTGAAAGTGGCGCCCTCACAGGCTTTTATTTAAGAAGTTGTTAATAGAAAAGGATTTTAATAAACTTTTACGTGGAATTTTTAGGGACCATAGTCTAGTATTTTTAGAGGGTATCACTACATTCACATCATTCGTAGGTAGTAAATGTGTCAAAAACGGCCACTTTTAGTATTTTGCTATCTACTTCTAGCAATAAGTATGAGGGAATGTAATTAATGATACCGTATAAAATACTAGACTATTGGTCTTAAAAATTCCACGTAAAGTTTTATTAAAATTGTATATTAGAATTACAATATTAAATAAAATTCACCGCGGGCGCCACTTTCGGTCAGGGTATCGCCTTAACTGGAATTGTTTTGTTTTATTTTTGAGAACTAAAAGAAAAACATCACTTTTCTCTCACGTCACGCCTTGTCGTTAACGACACACACAAAGTCATTTGCTTAATGTTAATATTATTGAATCTTATTTACGTACACACACGCAAACATGAAAATATGCGTCACACATACAAGTGTCAATTTGTTTTCGTTCATCAAATGTCTTCATTGAAAATAATTTAAATCTTAAAACGCTTTAACGCGTAAAATTTAACTATCAAACAAAATGCTGCTCAGAATCTGCAAACTGCAAAGTCAATAAAGTCAATTGAAGCCATTTCCTTCCGTTTATTACGGTTAATTCCCTATTAAATATTTTGATTTAATATACTGAATAAAATTATCACGTTTTCCTTAAGGAAACAGATAATAATTAATTACCAACAGAATAAGGAGGGATTTCCTCACAATCACATGTAATTACAGCAACTATCTAATCAAGAAATGAAATAGATGAACGTAGACACTTTGAAATTACTGAAACTGAAACCTGCCATTTCTTCTTAATCAATAAGAATAATAAAGGTATTATTTGCTTATGAATGCTATAAATGAATATATGCTTTGGAAGCATATCAAGATGAATCAAGAATCCAGATACCTTCACTTACATTTTCTTTCTGTTATCTTATATTTTAAAGCACTGCTTCAAAACAATGCCAATCTGCATCGCAATATAGGTATACAGATAACCGAAGCAGCAACAAAGAATTTCCGTGAAAGATATATCTTTAGGCCTTGGAGTCAATAACGAAACTTAATATTGCACTTATGCCAGTGTAACCCTGAGCTTAATAAGGCGTTATGATTATTTATGATTATGATTTATGATCAACTAGCTTTCCGCTCGCAGCTTTGCCCGCGTGGACTACAGGTTATATCGTGCGTGCGGAAACCCGTGCCCAGCAGTTGGACAAAAAGTAGCTTATGCCCTTTCTTCCCCAAGGTGCAATCTATATCCGTACCAAAAATATCGTCAAAAACTGTCAAGCGGTCTAGGCGTGCAACAGACAGACAGAGTTACTTTCGCATTTATTTAATAATAATAAGTAAAAAGTATATAAATATGTATTGCATTGTACGTGTGATATGATAAAAGTGACCTAATTCTTTTGACATCTGTTTAAACAGACTTGTTTTCTGTCCTTCGGAATGCAATGACAATGCGTTGCTTTGTTATGCTTAAGGTTAAAAGGGCATAGCAGCCGAACCAAGAATTATAAAAGAAAGAAAATAACATTATTTAGTCTTAATTTTTAAATTTATTTATTGTTATTAAGACCATTTGGTTGCACACTTGCACATTTTTTATTATTAGCTCTATCTATTTCTTTGTTACACATTTATCACTACAAATACACTAAAATGAGACACTTTCGTTAGGTACTACTTTCTAACGATTAAAAATACTTTTTGAGACGCAAATTGCATATTATGTATCGTTATTGCTTCCAAATTACCGTCATTAATAAACCACATTGGCACGTGACCA
Source organism: Agriphila geniculea (assembly GCA_943789525.1). Lineage (NCBI taxonomy): Eukaryota > Metazoa > Arthropoda > Insecta > Lepidoptera > Crambidae > Agriphila > Agriphila geniculea. Next base: position 6,850,612 of record OX038879.1, on the reverse strand, counting down.
CCCGTATTGGGACATTAAAGATGATATATTTTTAATTAATCTTGACTGTCTCACTTGTTTAATGACGAGAAGATCCAACTACAAAACCCAAGTTTCGGAGTGTAAAAGAAAGATAGAATAACGGTATCTATGTATTTAGGTGGTGAATATTAAGTGTTTGATTAGGAAAAAAATCTGACAGTAATGATAATCAAGTGAGAAGCAAGCGAGTTCAGTGAAGTGACATACTTTTTAGGAAGTAAGAACTTTTTCAGAAACTTATCTATGAGCCAGACATGTTACATTTAAAATATGAGTGCTTTATAATAGTTTAACTGCCTCTGTGGTCTAGAGGTTCACCCACCCGTGTAAGACGCAGGGGTCCAGGGTTCGATTCCCGGGGGGTACCAATGTGTACACGGTTTGATTGGTGGTATCTCTTATTTAAAGTCCGCCTGGCTAGCTGCCACCATCTTACCTAAGTCTGACGCCATAACAACAATTTAAAAATTGTTGTGTTCCGGCAGTTAGAGGTAAGATAGTCAGTTCCTCAGTGATAAGGATTCTGGGAGTAGTACTTAAGTAAGTACTTAAGTAGTCACTTAACATCAGGTGAGGTGAAGACCAAGTACTATCCCGTTGTGCATAAAAAATAGTACGTCTTTTATTAGGTAAAAACTCACCATTGAAGTAGAATTTGAGTTTATTCGCGAAGATATTGCTAGGAGGAATGTTGAGGAGCTCTCCCACAGGCTCGATGAGGCTTCGGAAGCCACCAGAGACGAGGTAGACCGCCACGCCTCTTTCATGGAGCTCCTTTACCAACGCTCTGCAATAGACAATCATCATAGTTGATATAATATTATAATCGAAACAGTGATACGAAGTTCTTTATTGGGTTATGTTAAAATGCCTCTGTTGCATTGAAATCCAGAGTTCTCAGTTCCGCCATTTCATCAGAATACGATTGGGAGACAACTATAAAGTTGTTTCCTTATTATTATTAATTGGATCTAGTTGTCCGACTTAAACTGTCCCAATGTTCCGAGAATGTCATAGAATAGATCATTAAATTTGATAGATAACTCACATTTTTGTGTTCCGGGAAATCAACGCATTACGTCAGCGAATACATCATAAATCATAATTAATATTTACATTTACTTACTTACGCATCTGACAAGTTACATCTATATCTTCGAAAATATATAAAATCGCTTGCAACCAACTTCCGGACTGACATATAATAAGTACAAAACAATATGGAAGTAAAGTATTTTATGTACTTATAATATATACTCGGTTATCTTGCATAAACCAAATAAGTAAATTTAAAGCTAGATTTAGTTGGTTATTTCTGGACATAAATAAAGCAACAATTATTTTGTGATATGATAAAGAACCGAAGCAATGGTTGACCTGGTGACTTAAACCTCCACTAGTATATCGCTTTGAAAGCCAATGAAATATATAACGTTAAACTAATCACCAAACACGTGTTTACTGTTTGTCATCACAAGATACCGGAAAATACCTAAGAAGAAAGTGATCAATTTCATGAGAACTCTTTCATGTGATCTCTTGCTTGCTACGCACGACACGACAAAGTTGTGCTTTGGTTTTTGTAATTAGTACTAGTACTAGTACTTAGTACTTAGTCCTAGTTTGTATTAGTACTGGCGTAGAAGGGGTTGTTTTAGAATCAACAAAAAACACTGGTCCAGAATTTATGATGTCAGAATATAATAATAATTATGTAACTAATGCAAAAAATAATTCTTACTCACAAAAAACAGATATTGTAACAGAACAATGCAATAAAACAGTAAAGAAAATAACAATTTCTAAGTAGATAGCGTTATAAATAGCCCAGATTACATAATTTTACTGCTGATCTATGTTATATGAAGTACCTAGCTACAAAAATTTATGGATACAAAAAACTTGCTATTGACTCAGTCTCTTCGATGATAACCTTATGATCTGTAGCAGCTGTGACGAAGGCAGACTGAACTAACATTACTGCCATACCTGTCATGTGCTTCTAGAGAAACAAATGTGATAAAAAGTCTAAAGGTTGCAATAGAGCATACTGTCAGTTTAAGCACGCCTAGAATGAGCGTCAGTTATTTCAAGCCTGATATGCTGAATTCATATATTATTTGCTGCTCCCTGTTTCAGGATTCTAGGTCCATGCATGAAGGTCTTATATGTACTACCTTTTAGTCTTTTGTCGCCTTTTGTGAATCACCTTACCTTAGTGTGGGTAGAAGCTTTTCTATTCTACCGCACGCCAATATAAAACAATTAAAGATATCAATTTAATGTCTTTAAATACTTACGCGACACCAGGTGTCAGGTGGATGGGGTTTTTCTCTATGTACTCTCTAATCTGGCTGACTGAAGGTCTGATGATGTCCAGTCTCTTTTTAAGAGCTTCTTGAAATGTCATACTGCCGCCCATCGCCTCCGCCGTTCTGTTCAGAAAAGAAGAAATGTTATGAAGGTAGAGCTATTCGAAATTGAACTTGATGTTCTCAGCACTTGGACACGATTTAGCATGTTTCTACAGTGTACTAATAAACAAATGATAAATGTACCAAAAAAACATTTAATGCGAACGATGACTGACTAGCTTATATCTTAACAAAACCATATGAATATAGGAGCAGCCAAGAGAATCGACTGCGTTCGTGTGAAAGTTAAAAAATGCAGTGATTTTGTTCATAGTTTCCTTCGATCATGATAGTTTCTTTAAGAAAAACTAAACGTTATGACATCTTTGAGACCAATATTATTTTATCGCAATTAAATCCATCTTTATGAATAATTGGGATGTTGACTAATGAATAAAATAACGAAATACTAATAAAAATCGTAAACATATTAAACTTTTAGAGTAGCTTGTATACCTCTTGGTTTTATATTTTGCATATTATTTGTTTTATGACCCTTCAAAGTTGGGTGGACAAGTCCATTTAAAAAGTAAAAAAATTATTAAAATAAATGATACATTTAACTAGTTCGTAAAATGTATAGCAAATTCGTCTATGAAACCATTTTGATAAACACAATATTTAATATAGCTGCCGAACAAATTTCCTACGCGTTGCATACAAACTACTGAGGCGTGACGTCATAATTCAGTAGCCGTTAGTATGGAGCGTTTTTGGGCGAGTCCAGTTGTGTGCATTTCACACTGTGATATCTCGAGCAGTTTTCAAGCTAGCAAAATAATTATTTTACCAATGTTTCTTTTTTTGAGAGGTAATTTATGTAATATAAAATAAAAAAAGTTGTCAACATCCCAATTTAAATCTCGAAATATTCATAACAATCCTTCATAAACTATAAGCGATAAGTTTCCATAGTTACAACGCCAAAATATTCGCAAATGATAAACAAGGTCACCAACATGTTATGCTCAAAAACACCTTTTTACATAAGTAATATAATAATAACTTAATTAGCTACATCATCAAACCTGAATATGTATTGTCGTTTCCGATATATTTAAATATCAATAGGTCATTGAAACCTAGTGATTAAAATTTATGATAATTGATGTTTTTGTTATTTTCAGTAAAAAAAATATTAAATATTTTACACCTGTCTAAAATAAAAGAAGACCTCTAGCTGGTAGAAAGTGACTATTCAATCTACTCTTGAAGTAGTCTAGAATTCTAGATCATATGGAACAGTAGAGCAGGTAGTGCATACCATTCCTTATGTATGCTATGTAGGTAATAGAAACCAACATATCGCTTGATTTACATAGTAGTGCTAGGTGTACGCAAAAAAACTGCAAATCGATGTACAGGATAGCCGTTTGGTACACGTGAGTTCAAAACAATGTTTTGGACCCGCAGTTCTAAAAAATTCTTTACTTAGGAAAGGAGTCATGAATTCATCTTTTTTGATTGGGAAAATACACCACTACTGCCACTATAGGTGGGATGGGATCACAACACACCCATCACAAATTTATATAGGTACTTAATACTCGTGGTCATTGTACTAAAGCATTGGTCTCCAAACTTTTTAGCAAAAGGGCCAGACTTACTCCTCCACCAAGTCCCACGGGCCAGGATCTAGCTAGCTCCGTACCAACATACTGTAAATTACAGTATTGTTGGTACAATTCGGCCTGCTTTCGCGGGCCGGATTGTTGGTGCTCGCGGGCCGGATCTGGCCCGCGGGCCGTAGTTTGGAGACCCCTGTACTAAAGCATGATAACGAACTTGGCCAGACTTTTGTCTACATTGAAAAATATTTTTTGATGTAAAGAAACAAAAGGTTTCTCTGCTTCGGCGCCGGGATGACATTTTTGACATTTAGTCAAAACTCCTGTCGAGCTCATCATATCAAGCTAGAAGGGCTTATTGGTTCAATTCGCCAGTCTCTTCTCCTCAGAATTTCTAAGTCTCTTTTAGATTAGATGAGGCAAAAAATGGTTCATAGCTTACTCGATCTGAAGGTAGCTTTCAAGTAATCGTGAATTGTTCGGTAAATAGCTAGTATTACTAAAGCAGACTCTTTTCTATACTGGCAGTCTTCGCATCTAAAGTATAAACTCCTCATTATTTGATTATCAGGTTCGAGTAATCACATAAAAAATAAATCGACGCGTGAAGTGGTTCGTAGCTCATTCAATCTGAAGGTACCTAGCTAAGAAGACCTAAACAGACCCGTCAGCCGTCTTCGCATCTAAAACGTTGTTTCTATAATATAGGTACATAAAATAAATATTTTTCTTTTGTTTATCAGGAACGAGTGGTGATATTAAAAATACTCAAGGTTACTCACAGTCTTTTGACCTCGTCGCCTTTGCCGCAGAACTTGGCCAGCTCATCAATGCCTTCGTCCCTGATGACGGTGGAGTCCACGTCGAAGCAGACGCAGTCCGCCGTTCGGAACAGCTCCTGGACGCTCTGCTGAGGCGACATGACGCTGATCGACACCAGCGACAAGGTCTTCAGCGTGGCGTACTGCAGGTTGCTCTTTAAGCTGCTGTAATAGAGACTAGTTTAGAACAAATGATTTTTCAGCACGGCATATCCGAGCATACTGTCAGTTCTATTGTCAGGAGAAGGATTCTGTGTAACCACATTTTTACAATGTATCAAAAGCAATTTGTGTTATATATAATATGGGATCAAAACTGACAAGACAAGGCGTAAAAACAAATATTGCTTCAACTTTTATTTATCAAGTCGGTGCTGTTAGATTAAGTATCATTGATTAAATAGGTATCAATCGATAATGTTCGATCATAAATTGATCACATGACTATCGGACGAGTTGACGCGAAAACACGCCTACTTTTAATCAAAGTCAATCAACATGCGCATGCGATCTCTTTGTGAATCACCTGTTTATGTTACCAAGTCAGAATCAGTCAGATAATCCAGCACGTTTGTTAAAAGATAGTATGTTTATAAGTACTTAAGGACAATGATCTTATATTTTAGCACTATTTCACATTTACTTAGTATGTTTTTGAATTTTATACACTAAACTGTAAACCATTAATTCAACGATGTTTTTTTAATAGTAAAAAAGAAAACATTGAGGAGCAATGCGATGACTACGAAGTTACAATTACAACTGAAGAGAACTCTTTCTTATGTATGCACATAAAAAAATATTTTTGCACACGTTAAAAATATTTCAGCGGTTTCGACTCGTGCGCATCATGTGGTTGCGACCTCTTTATACAAACAGGCTTTTAAAACAAGTAAGTGCCTACTTGTTAGGTAAACATTTATTCTTGGTAAGTAAACAGCAGAAGCTGTTCAATAACATTGTATGCATTTTATCATCTGTTTGTCTGTTTGTACTATAAAAGTTATACTTATATTTAATTCAAATAAAGTCTTCTATTGCATACAATTTCAACATTTTAACTGATAAAAATAAATTAAATTAATTTTTAATCATTTAATGATTTACTTAATCTGAACAATGAAAATACACTTACTCTACAATGGCATGCAAAATAAAAATAATAAGTACCTGTATAAAGTCATTTCTTCGTTATTCTTTCAAATAAAGTAACAGGGAACAATCAGTTACTACACAGCGACTTCTGTGAGACTGATCAACTCTTCTTAGGTGAAATTAATATAACTAAATTATTGGGAACTACCACGAACACGCCTCTCGTCGAGTGTGATATCACAGTATGTAAGCTAAAAGCACCTTTATCGCTATTTATTGACAGACGCTGGTTACACCACACGACGATAACTGATGATGCGAGCTACAAAACTGCTATCCGAGAGCTACGTACTATGACTGACGTCACAACACTGTCTTCATTGAAAAGACTACTGCCAGACACGAGTAACATTCAAAGTAGGGGCGTCGGAACTGCGTCTGTCTCGGTCACTCGCGATAGAAACGTATGGAATATTTGTGGAAACGCTTGTTTTGCGAATTGCGTCGAGCGCAAAATTGATAATGATTGATAAGATAAATATGTTTTGTTAAGAAAAAATATTTTTAACAATAATATGAGTAATTTGCGCAAGTCCTTCCCCCAGGGTTGGGGTTATCGGGCTATTGCAGGGGACTTATTTAAGGCTTTCCCCGATTTTCTTAATGATGTTTGTGCAGGTAGTTAGATCAGAAACTGCTTTCCTACTCATTAAAGTCATTTCATTTTATAAGCTTGATATAAATATTTTAAGCAGCATACCTCAGGGATGCGTATTAGTGCCACTTTTTTACCCTTCTACAAATTTTCTCATTAAATACTGTTTTGTCAAATTATTAAAGTGCGCACCACAAAACAGAGTAGTGGAAGATATTGTACTTAATGAGGTTTTAAACCACACTGTTGAAAACCCCTTTAAGTACAATATTTTAATTATAAATTACATTACAGCAAATTTAATTGAAACTATTTCGTTTCTGTAATACAAAGATGCCCGTGATTGTAAAAATCTTGATAAAGTTCCAAAAAAAAATTAGTAAACCTAAAAAAAAATTTTATCCAAAATTAATGCAATAAACATGTTAGATTATTTTTATTTTTTACTTCATTTTTTAACACAATAATAATTTATGTTATTTAATAGCAATAAGCTCATATTTGAAGAAATCTTTATTTCTGACAAAATACCTGTAACACTCTAGAAAAAATATCAGTAAATCTAGAAAAACTTTAAGCCAAAATTAATGCAAAAAACATGTTATGAAAAATAGATTATTATTATTTTTTATTTTATTTTTTTAACACTATAATAATTTATGTTATTTAATAGCAATGCTCATATTTGAGGAAATCTTTATCTGTGATAAAATACCTGTAACTCATGATTCTAGGACCTTGTCAGAAATAGTTACACATTGTTATATCATCAGGGTTATCACCCACACGCGGCTGATGTGTGATTCTATTTTTTTATCACTGTTACCCACTTTAACGATATGCATCACTAAATTTATTGCATCATTTAATAATTGTTAACTATTGATAAAGATTTTGACCAATACTAGGATTATCTACTTCCTATGGAGGATTTATTTATCATTCAAGAAGGTTTTATTTAAGTATCTGATAAATAATACTAGTGAGATTTTTCCTTATTCCTTATTTATCTGTAAATATCCTTTTGTTCATTGAAGCTGGGTAAGTACTTATTCTTAAAAATAAAGTTTGAGCTTATTTCAGGGTTCGATGGGAGGAAAATATTGGGGTGACTCATCGAACATCAATTATTGGTATCAACTTAAGTAGGTACCTACACAATCAATGATATGTCACATATTTATAAAATGTTTAATAAAAAAGGTAATAAAACATTACTTTTTAAGAATGGGCAGTTAGTTTACACTTACATTCTTTCCTTAAACGTCAATATTTTTGTTTTTAAACTACTTATAAAAACTAAATATTAATTCAACCACCGAATTGAGAGGAAAATACCTACCCATTACAGACTATAAAGAATTGCTCTTAAGTTGGCTGGAGTATTTTTTCGTTGTGCCTTTTGGCAAAGACCTGTGCCTGTGCTCCCATCCATAGCATGACTACTGAAAAATGTTATGATATGATGATAATGATTATCACACAGTATGATTGATATCACACTGTCAAAGTCCATTGCATTTTGATTTTGTTAAAGTCATTTATCATGATGTTATGGTGGTCAGAGTACAGGATTAGCACTCCCGAATGTCCTGTGCACATCCTGTGTAGCTTATCTAATAATTATGAAGCAGTTGTAAAAGTCTGGGCACTGCAATAATACTTACATGACAATTAATGTGATTAAATTGAAGAATACGGAATTATTCATGATAAATATATACTTACTCAATTTTATTTCATTTTTACAGAAAAAGCAGTAACTTTGTTAGCAACTTATTTAAACCATAATTTATTAACCTTGTAATCAAAACCGGTTCAAAAACTACAAATATTGAGTTTTACATAATGAAATAAGTACTTACTATTATAACCAATACACAGCCAGCATGAGTCTGCAAAATAAAAACTATCCTGCCTTTATATCAATCTCGTGATTGTAATTCAAGGTTATATTATGATAAATATTGTCTAACACCAGATAAATAATGCAAGTTTTGAAGCAGATAATGGCACTCATGTAGGTAAATGTAATAGTTACCTGTAATCACAGAATTTTTAGGTAATAAACTCTAGAAAACTTTAAAAATTTCGAATTACGCACCTTTTTCAGCACTTTTGACTTTTACAAATGATATTGACATTTGACATTCACGTGACATTTGTTAATTGAAAGAGATGTGAAAAGCGTAACCATACATTCATATTATATTATTCAATTAGTTTGCCTAATTCCACAGACTGAAAATGTTTAGTATCGTATTCGTTTTGTGATTGAATAGGTTTTTGGGAAATACGAGCTTTTTTGGTCTGTGTTTTGGTCATAGATCATAGACAAAATTGCAGTGTGATCTGTGTGATGAATGTAGTCTTTCTTGCATTGTGGTGCGTGCTGCAGAAGAAACGAAAGTACTTAAGCAATGGCGCGAAATATAAAACTTTTTTCATAATTTACGTATTAAATTAGTCTTTTAAAAAGAAAAATAGAGCTTTTCAGAACTTTCCGAAGGGATTTTGTGGTTATTATGAATGTTGTGCAAAGAGATAAACGTACAAATGTGGTCAATCAATCTAAAAGAGATTTGATCCACAAAGATACATCAATAAGTAAGTAATGTATTAATGTCAGATTTGCGAAAGTAAATAATGTTACATACCTAAGAAACGTACCCAAAATCCTGTCATATTTTTCAAATAGGTAGTTACACTGAGTTAACCTTTGTAATGTAAGTAAATACAATTTTAAAAGTATAATTTTTGTATGCTAAAAACACTGGAAAAATAATATTCTTACGACTTGAAACTTCGTAGGAGTACCTACTTCTAAAACGGGACGATGACGGGGGCGGAAACGGATATCTCTGGACCCAATTCTAAATAATAAAAACTAGCTCCCACCCGCGACTTCTGCCGCGTGGACATTCTAGAAAATTCTTAGGGAACCCTAATTTAAGTGGGATAAAAAGTATTATATGATTGAATTATCATCAAAATCCGATCAACCGTTTTTACAATTAGGCGGGTCCCCACCATGCGAGCCTTGCGAGGCCCGCCGCTCCTGCCTCACGAGGCTCATTTGGTGGGGTGGGGACCCACCCTTCTCGAATGTCCACACGTACAGAGTCGCGGGCAGAAGCTAGTACCTACATACTAAACTAAAAAATATTTAAACAAGTAAGTAGGTAGGTTACCTACCTCCCATTATGATTATCCTTGCAGGTATAAGAGGAGCAGCTTCTCTCTTACCCAAGTCCTTCTACAATGCACCAAGCACAAGTAGATTACCTAATAAATTACCCCGCTATCAGTTCAACAATAATGACTCTGTTTCAACCAAACGATCCTGCATGGGACCTCCTTTAGAGCCCCCAAAGAATCCTAAAAGAAGGTAAGATTCTATAAATCTCTTATCTTAAATATCTCAAAAACTGCCCATGATAGACTTAAGCTGTAGAATATTTTTTTGCTTATTTGGATAAGATCTTTGAAATGAAACTGTTTTTTGGAAGCGACTTCGAAAAAAAAATGACCCACCTCTCCATAGAAAATTACTCATAGTCCACTAATATCAATAAACTAGGACCCTGATTAAATAATGATGGATCACAGTATTTACCACGCGTGTAGCCGTCGCCTTAAAAAGTTTGTTTTCAGACCATGATTCCAATCCATTGTTCCAATCTTGAGTTAAAAAGTGTACTCTTTTAATTCTCCAAGAATACAATCGTCAAGTTCCAACAAACTTGATTCTTCATCGAGTGGCAAGCCTAGAGCCAAGGTGCTTGCCAGCGATTCGGCGGCTGACACTTCTCATGACTTCTGCACACCGAAGAATAGACCGAATGCCTTGAGATACATCAGCAGCAGTAGCAGAGGTACCTAGATGTAGATAGACTTTTCTGTTAGAGTTAAGTACATAACTATAAATAATACATTGATAAAAGTCATAATGGTCCTATTTTTTTTAAGTTTTAAAATTGAGAGTACCAATACAACGTGTTAAGCCGGCCACATACAGACGGAATCCCGTTACGGAATTCCGTACATACATGATTCTGAACGCAGCAACTGCATGCAAAATCTATGGGCCTGCCACAAACATGCGGGATTTTTCCGTACGGAATCTTCATACATTGTCGAAATTCCGTTCGGAATTCCGAATCGGGATTTCGTCTGTGTGTGGCCTGCCTTAATGAATTAACATTTTTATATTTTCGTTATTAATTTTTGTACGAAACATCTGGTTTTTTTTCGCGATTTTAGAGTTGGTTATGGGACCAACTCTGAAATCGCGAAAAAAACAGTAAAAGTTATTCAGTGTGATGGTCCGAAGAAACGGGGAGCTAATTGTCTAATTCAAAAAATCTATCGCAATCGCTTTCGTTTGACAGATGGATGTGACACATTGCTGCATTTCTTTGGTTAGTTTTTATTTGTCCCAAAAGAAGCTTCAATGTGTTACATCCTGAAAGCGAATGCGATAGATTTTTAAATTAGACAATAGAAAGGCGATTTTCTCATTTGCGTTAATTCATTAACACGTTGTATAAGTCTGCTTAAATGTAAAGTTCCTTAATACGTCGACATTGAATTTTATAGCCTAACAAGTTAGGATGATAACATGATAACCATGAGAAGCCTCTCATCTGATTTAAAAAAAAACAATACGTTTAGGCACGTGTGTAACAGATAATAAATTATGTAGGTAATTTCAAATAAGTACCTAAATGTTTATCTGTTGTTTATGTATGGATACCTACTAACCGAAAATGATTCTTACAAGAACGAAATAAAATAACTTTACATGCTATTTATGAAAGAAAATAGGATTTATCATGCTAATACCTACCTAGTTACCGTTTTAAATAATATTTTCCTCATTTGATAATCAACTAATCATTTTATGATATCAGCCGCACGACACCCACCACTGCTGCTAGGCAATGGCCTCTCTCAAGGATTTCCACGACGATCGGTTCTACGCTGCACGAATCCAGCGACTTCCCGCAACTTTCAGCAGTGGGTGTCGAGTGGCTTGGTATGATGATGATAATAATGATTTCAGGAGGTCACAGTGGCACCCGATCAGGCCGTTCCACTAGTACATCAGCGGTTGACGCCAGTGTTATATTGGGTAAAAATTCTCTTAGTATCTACATACGCATTATTCATACTCTTTGAACGTATTCATCATGAAGTTAGGTACCTACCGATATAATCAAGAATTTTAGAGAAGATGCATTATCCAGTGTCATAGAGTATGATTTTAAAGTTATTGGTTATATTATAATGTATAGTTCCATATATAATTATAGTCTAATATTTTGTAAAAATACTTTCCAGCAATATCCGAAGGAAGGGGCATGGCAAGAGGTGAGATAGGCATGGCTGCTGTGGACCTCAGACATCCGAACCTCGTCTTATGCCAGTTTAGCGACACTCTGCTTTACACGCACACATTGACCAAAATCAACTATTTCAATCCAGTTGAGGTAGACTACTTACACATTTTTTAAACAAGGGTTCTTCTGATATTTAGGTATTAACTGTTGTCCAATGATAAATAGTATTTAAGCTACTTATATGGTGTCATCGTGGCTAAGAGAAAACAAACTGTCCCTAAATGTTGATAAATGTAAATTCATTCCTTTTTCCCTACTTAATAACACTGTGCCTATTAACTGTGATATTGTTGCACATAGCTGTAAATCTCCTGAAGAAGGGCTATGCAATTGTCCATCTTTAAGCCAAGCGGATGAAATCAAATATTTAGGCGTTATAATCGATAAAACCTTAAGTTTTCAGCAGCATGTAGACCTAATTGCCTCCAGATTAAGAAAATTGATATATATATTTAGGAATTTGCGTCACATCGCTAAACCGCATACCCTGAGAATGATTTACCTGGCCCTCTGTCAGTCATTAGTAACTTACTGCATTGGCATCTGGGGTGGCTGCCCAAAAACCACTCTGCTTAAACTCGAACGAGCACAACGAGCCATACTCAAGGTTGGTTATTTCCTGCCGCGCCGCTACCCAACTTTAGATTTATACCAACTTTGCAAGGTGTTATCAGTTCGCCAGCTTTTCATCCTCAATACCATTTTAAAAAAGCACTCAGAAATTAAATATGATCCTTCACTGCTCGAAAATAAAAGACACAAACATGCTGTCAGTACTGTACCTTTTTGTAATACAAAATTTGCACATAGGCACTATTATTTTCTCGGTGGATATTTGTACAATAGTGTAAACAAATTGTTATCCATTTATAAATTAAATAAAAACCAGGTTAAAAGAACAGTTCAAAATTGGCTTCAAACTATGGACTATGATGAAACTGAAACTATTTTACAAACACCATCTTAACTACGCTTAAGCTCTTATATTAATACGGGTACTGCATTAAATATTTACATTTTAACATAGAATATACATACACACGCATCCACACACACACACACAACACACACACACACACAAACACACACCAATACAGACACACATAATCTTATAATCTTCATTAACCGAAATTGTACTCTTATCGTATGATATAATAATCTATAACTGTACGTAGGTATAAATGCATAAAAATTTAGTCTCTTTAAAAATGGGGTGGGAGCCTGGAGATCTGTAATACAGGCCCCTCGGGGATCCTAGTATGGACTCCAGTCTCTCACAAAGGTTTTACTGTAAGCTTTAGCTCGTGTACCTATAATTAAGTACTGTAACAACCTTTGTGAAGAGTAAATAAAGAATATTTATTATTATTATTATTATTATTATATTATAGCTTGCTTAGCAAGTTCAAACTATGGTCGATCATCGTAGCTTCAGCAATAATACAGATGTGGCTCTCAATCTCTACATTTCTATTATATCATGTTATGTTTCCATATTTCTCCGATTTTTTTTTTCATATTTATCAGATTATCGTCCCTCATACATTCTGTGAAGGTGTAACCCCCAGTCAGCTGTATCAGCTGATAAGAGACCAGTATCCCCTGGTAAACCTTACTACTGTACAACGAAGACACTTCAGTGATGCCGCGGGAAGGCAACAAATACAATCACTATGTGCACCGCAGTACAGCGCAGTTTACTTGCAAGTTCTGCCAAAGTAAGTTTTAAATTAAAACCACCCGTTTATAATTTGGTTTGATCTCCCCAATTCCTCATAAAACGTATAATCTTCCCAGGTTTTACGCTCTCACCGCCGCAGCAGCTGTTTTAAAATACGTCGAATACATCCAATGTGTGGTATTTGCTAGAGAATCCTTGAAGATTGAATACCATTCATCAGAAAATACTATGATAATAGGTAATCTTAAGATTTATTAGTCCAGTAGTCTTAAGCCGTTCAAAAATTTAATGAATTTTCTAATTTCATAGATGTCGGTACTGCTACACAACTAGAACTCGTGCAGCCTCTAGTACCATCAGCAGGTCCAACATGTTGCTTACTAGGAGTGTTAGGACCAACGTACACTATTGGTGGGTTAAGAGCTCTAAGAGCTGCTATCCTTCAACCGTCGTGTAAAAAAGAGGATATAGAAAATAGGTTGGATGCTGTCCAAGACCTAATTGAGAGTGATTTGGGCTTGATGGCAGACTTGCAGGTATTAAACGAATTTATAAATATATTCTAATATCAATTCTTCATTATTTGACTAACAGTAGGATTAAACTCAAACAGGACGTCATCAAAAAATTATCTGATATCGATAAAATTCTCTTTCTCTGCGTGGAAACACCAAGCCAAAACAATGATAAGTTGGGAGAGGCCCAACTTAATCAAACACTTCTACTTAAAACCACAATGGATATTGTGCCAAAATTGGTAGAAGCTCTTAACACTGCGACGAGCGGGAGATTGAGGAAAATTAAAACGGTACTTTTAAATCCTAATCTTAATAAATAAATAAATAATGGTTAAACAAACATGTACTTTCTTCTTCATAAGGAATTTGAAAATCCACATTATAAAGAAATAGCAGATCGAATTCATACTATTATTCAAGAAGATGCTCATGTAGAAAAAGGTGCTATGGGAAGTATGCAAAGGTGTTTTGCGGTAAAACCAGAGATTAATGGCTTACTGGATGTAGCAAGACGAACGTATTCCGAGCTTATAGACGATATACAGAAAATAGTAGAGAATCTAAGCGAAAGCCACGACTTGCCTTTGAGATTAAATCAAAATGTCTTGAAAGGATTCCACATAGTTTTACCAATCGCACCTAAAAACCGAAGAAATTTTTGTGTAGAAGACTTGCCACCAATTTTTATACAGGTAATGAAGAAATAAGTATCTCATAAAAAGTTTTAGGTTTATGAAGTACTCTTATCTACCTCGTATAAAAAATAATGGTTTAATTCCATTAGGTGCAAAACAATGGAGCGAGTGTATCAATGAGTACAGAAGATTTAGTAGTTTTAGACCAACAAGCTAAAGAGGCTCTCAATGAGATTCAACGAATGAGTAACATGTAAGTGTGTTGTAATACAAGTATCTATACTTGAATAAGACATGATACCCACAAAAATTATATTTAATGGGAATGCATTTTGTTTCTAGAGTTATCACAAGTTTATTAAAAGAATTGAGGCCATTCATGGCCAGTCTTTACAAACTATGTGAAAACGTTGCGGAATTGGACATTCTCTTAGCATTAGCCCAAGTAAGTATTTTTCTACAATGATAATTCTGACTCAGTATGCGTAGTTGTTAGTCTTTCTGTTGACTTTTTTGTTGTTTTTACGGATTACAAAGGAGAAATAACACTTTAATGACATGAAAGATAAGTTTTATCTTCATCAAAGCATATATTGCAGTTATCTAGATGATTCTGTTATTTACCACCAACGAAGTGATTAGATAAAACTTGTTTTTCATATCTTCAATTCTCCATGCGGCAAGGAAAACTAGAGTCAAGTGATATATTTATAAGCTGATATTATGTTACTTATTACAAAGATATGAATATTACTTATACTTGATCGCCATATTACCTACTTACGTATCTTCGTGTATTTTTTGTTACATAATTAGTAACTTATAAAATTAACCTGCGGCCCTTGTTTTGAAAAACATTTTCACGTATGTAAATGTAGCAGTAAATCATACCCCTAATTATCAGCAACGGTACAATAACAGAGATTATTGTAATGATAGGAAGCGAAAAATTGAAGTCACTGAGGAAACATTTTATTAGATAATGAATCAGCATGGCTGTTAATTGATATCAAACTATCGAATACATTACATGTAAATAAATTGTCTCTCAACTTTGACCCTTGCAAAGGCTAGGAAAATACGATGTATGACAATCAAGTACCTAATGCTGGAAGTGAGATGCAGTTAACTTCAACAGATGCTGCTACCTACCAACTGCTTTAATAGGCGTACCCGTATTAGTTACTATTTAATTATTTGATCGATGATACAAGGCAAAATGATCTTTGCCCTGATTTTCTGATTACAGGCTAGCACAGTAGGCTCATACGTAAGACCACAATTCGAGAACTACATGGATGTCAGGAATAGTGTCCATCCTCTACTAGACTATAACAGTCAAGTGCTACCAGTTCCGAACGACATTGTAAGTTGAACAGAAAAAAAAATGAAACACCTAGGGACTCTATCCCACCAATTTTTAAACGGTAATTAATATTTGCAGTACGCAAGCCCTGAGCATAACTTTATTATCATCACTGGACCAAACATGGGAGGCAAAAGCATCTATATAAAACAGATTGCTATTATGCAAGTGATGGCGCAGGTATTTTAACCAATTAGATATTACTTACTTAAATAATTAAATTTTTCATCCAGAAGTTGTTAACGACTATTCGGATGTTTAATAAATTCTGTTCCAGCTAGGTTGCTTTTTGCCATCTACAAACGCTGTGCTAAGAATTAGCGATCGAGTGTTCTCTAGAATAGGTTTCAACGACAGCGTCGAATTAAATGCTTCGACTTATGTTCTAGAAGTATGTATCCTAATAGACCTAATAAATAGTTGATCAAAAAATACTTTGTTAAAATCTTCTACTACCTATCTCATTCTTACAGATGAAAGAAATTCAACATATTTTGAAAGGTTTAACGAAAAAAAGTCTAGTTATTATCGATGAACTTTGCAGGTAATTTTATATATCTATTGAATACATTGCAATTTTTGTCTCATCTACTTAATTATAATTATTTTATATTTAGAGGCACATCAACGGAAGAAGGAACAAGCATAGCATGGGCCATTTGTGAAGAACTATTAATAAGTGACGCATTTACTTTTTTCACAACCCATTTTATGTATCTTACTAGATTACAGGAATTGTACTTCAATGTTGTAAAGTAAGATTTTTTTCCTACCTAAGTTTGTGAGTAAGTAAGTATGTATCGATCAACTACGGGCCTTTATATTAAAAAAATGTTTTAGCTTCCATACTGCGGTTAAAGAAGAAGAAATAACAAATGCGGATGTTGTACAGAAACGGATAATTTATGAACACAAAATTGAATCTGGCATTACTAAGATTGAACACTATGGGCTCGCTTTAGCCTCGAAAACAAATTTACCAGAGGAAACAGTTAAATTAGCCGAAGAATTGGCGGGACTTATAGTAAAAACAAGAAAAGTAAGTTATTTAGATTGGTTATGAGAAAGAAATAGGATAATTATTATAGTCATTATATTCAATGATAACCTTTCACTTTTACATCAGCCTCAAGAAATCGATGCTTCACACCAAAGTGACGACTGTCTACTTTACAAGCTTAACGCAAAATTACGAATAGAATCTCGAAAGCACAACAATGATATACAAAATACCATAAAGATCCTACAAGATTTCAAAAACGATAACCCTGGTTTGATTGAAAGACTCAGAAAGCAACAAGATAAGAAAAACAATAACGTCAATAATAATAAGACAGACACATCAACAAACTATTCTTATATAACCGATTCTAAAGAAGACGGCACTCATAATGTAATAACTGAAAAAATGAGTACACCCAAAAATGTGAAAAACGTGGTATCTACAATCAATGAAGATATTTCAATGAACGATGAAGTTTTAGATGATGAAGGAATAAATATTGCTAATGACCAAAATTATGTTAATATTGTCAGATCATCTAATGAACTGCTCACCACAATGTTTAACGAAAACAAGCATTATATCACTAAAGAACCCTTAAATGCAAAACAACAAGATACTATTTTGTGTGATTTTGATTCTGCACTGCCTGCTATTACAATTGATTCAAATATGAATGGTAATATTCAATCAAGCAATTCATGTAAAATTGCAAATAGTTATACAATGTCAAGAATAGATGTAGTAGAAGAGGCAGTAGTAACCCAAAACACACCCCCGTGTGATAATGATGGTGTGTTAAGTATAAGTAGTGACTCCGATATAGCAGATGCACTGACTCAAAAAATCGATGATTATTCCACAGAACTACAAGAATCTGGTAAAGACAGTGACATGTCCATAAACGAAGAACTAATGATGGAGACAGTGAATGAAATAAATGACGAATTAGAAAGTGGGTCAGGAAACGTTGAAAATATTGTATTAACTCCACCTGTAGAATTTAGAGACTAGTGATTTATTAATAATTAATGAGATTTTGAGATTAATGATTGATGAGATTGTAATAAGTTGATGTTGAATAAAAAGCATGGTTGACGATTTTTTTTTTATTATTAACCGACTTCAAAGAAAGGAGGAGGTTCTTAGTTCATTGAATGCTTTTTTTATATGGGTTACTCAAATCCCCTCTCTTTATCTTGATAGGTAGATAGATCGCGGAAAAAAATCAGCTGTTTCATACATTTTGATATTTTCTTAATAATTTTTGTGTGAAATAGCTGTTTTTTCTTCTCTATTTCAGAATTGGTCCCATAGTAAAAGCTGTTCAGTTTGATGGTCCCCTGTCTACCATATTCGGCATTATTAACCCCCGATGCAAAAAGAGGGGTGTGAGGGGATCTAACTTCCTTATTTTATCCAGAGTGTTCTTAGCCCTGTTTCATGAAAATCTGTTCAGCCGTTTGAAGATCATCAGCTCTTTTCTAGTTGATGAGGGGATCTTACTAACTTCCTTATGTCCGATCCATTCGAAATTTTATCCTAAGTGTTCTTAGCCATGTTTCATGAAAATCTGTTCAGCCGTTAGAAGATCATCAGCTCTTTTCTAGTTGATGAGGGTATCTGACTAACTTCCTTATGTCCGATCGATTCGAAATTTGGTACCGTGTTACTTCAATGATATTGAAAGTATATTGTAAGGTAACCATGACCTGATCAACCGTTTGAAGATCATCAGGCAGGTCTTTAATAGTTGATCAGGGGATCTGACTACTTTCTATATAATACTAAATAATATACTAGAAAAAATACGACTCGCACCAGATCAATACTCAGACGGGAATCGAACCCGCGACCTTTGGATATCCGGTCCAATGCTCTGACCGCTGAGCTACCGAGTCACTAGTGACATCGTCGAATTTTTCCTAGTATATCCTAAACTCTTACGCTGTAAGCCAGCGTTATTTCACCAATGTGAGGAATTACCCCGACATTCAATTGAAATATCTTTCCAGATATTTTAACAATTGATTAAGATGAAATAGCTATATAATTTTTAAATTTGAGATTTTTGCATTTACAATGCTATTTTTAAACAATACTAAATAATATACTAGAAAAAATACGACTCGCACCAGATCAATACTCAGACGGGAATCGAACCCGCGACCTTTGGATATCCGGTCCAATGCTCTGACCGCTGAGCTACCGAGTCACTAGTGACATCGTCGAATTTTTCCTAGTATATCCTAAACTCTTACGCTGTAAGCCAGCGTTATTTCACCAATGTGAGGAATTACCCCGACATTCAATTGAAATATCTTTCCAGATATTTTAACAATTGATTAAGATGAAATAGCTATATAATTTTTAAATTTGAGATTTTTGCATTTACAATGCTATTTTTAAACAATACTAAATAATATACTAGAAAAAATACGACTCGCACCAGATCAATACTCAGACGGGAATCGAACCCGCGACCTTTGGATATCCGGTCCAATGCTCTGACCGCTGAGCTACCGAGTCACTAGTGACATCGTCGAATTTTTCCTAGTATATCCTAAACTCTTACGCTGTAAGCCAGCGTTATTTCACCAATGTGAGGAATTACCCCGACATTCAATTGAAATATCTTTCCAGATATTTTAACAATTGATTAAGATGAAATAGCTATATAATTTTTAAATTTGAGATTTTTGCATTTACAATGCTATTTTTAAACAATACTAAATAATATACTAGAAAAAATACGACTCGCACCAGATCAATACTCAGACGGGAATCGAACCCGCGACCTTTGGATATCCGGTCCAATGCTCTGACCGCTGAGCTACCGAGTCACTAGTGACATCGTCGAATTTTTCCTAGTATATCCTAAACTCTTACGCTGTAAGCCAGCGTTATTTCACCAATGTGAGGAATTACCCCGACATTCAATTGAAATATCTTTCCAGATATTTTAACAATTGATTAAGATGAAATAGCTATATAATTTTTAAATTTGAGATTTTTGCATTTACAATGCTATTTTTAAACAATACTAAATAATATACTAGAAAAAATACGACTCGCACCAGATCAATACTCAGACGGGAATCGAACCCGCGACCTTTGGATATCCGGTCCAATGCTCTGACCGCTGAGCTACCGAGTCACTAGTGACATCGTCGAATTTTTCCTAGTATATCCTAAACTCTTACGCTGTAAGCCAGCGTTATTTCACCAATGTGAGGAATTACCCCGACATTCAATTGAAATATCTTTCCAGATATTTTAACAATTGATTAAGATGAAATAGCTATATAATTTTTAAATTTGAGATTTTTGCATTTACAATGCTATTTTTAAACAATACTAAATAATATACTAGAAAAAATACGACTCGCACCAGATCAATACTCAGACGGGAATCGAACCCGCGACCTTTGGATATCCGGTCCAATGCTCTGACCGCTGAGCTACCGAGTCACTAGTGACATCGTCGAATTTTTCCTAGTATATCCTAAACTCTTACGCTGTAAGCCAGCGTTATTTCACCAATGTGAGGAATTACCCCGACATTCAATTGAAATATCTTTCCAGATATTTTAACAATTGATTAAGATGAAATAGCTATATAATTTTTAAATTTGAGATTTTTGCATTTACAATGCTATTTTTAAACAATACTAAATAATATACTAGAAAAAATACGACTCGCACCAGATCAATACTCAGACGGGAATCGAACCCGCGACCTTTGGATATCCGGTCCAATGCTCTGACCGCTGAGCTACCGAGTCACTAGTGACATCGTCGAATTTTTCCTAGTATATCCTAAACTCTTACGCTGTAAGCCAGCGTTATTTCACCAATGTGAGGAATTACCCCGACATTCAATTGAAATATCTTTCCAGATATTTTAACAATTGATTAAGATGAAATAGCTATATAATTTTTAAATTTGAGATTTTTGCATTTACAATGCTATTTTTAAACAATACTAAATAATATACTAGAAAAAATACGACTCGCACCAGATCAATACTCAGACGGGAATCGAACCCGCGACCTTTGGATATCCGGTCCAATGCTCTGACCGCTGAGCTACCGAGTCACTAGTGACATCGTCGAATTTTTCCTAGTATATCCTAAACTCTTACGCTGTAAGCCAGCGTTATTTCACCAATGTGAGGAATTACCCCGACATTCAATTGAAATATCTTTCCAGATATTTTAACAATTGATTAAGATGAAATAGCTATAATGAAATAGAAATAGTTGGTGAAATAACGCTGGCTTACAGCGTAAGAGTTTAGGATATACTAGGAAAAATTCGACGATGTCACTAGTGACTCGGTAGCTCAGCGGTCAGAGCATTGGACCGGATATCCAAAGGTCGCGGGTTCGATTCCCGTCTGAGTATTGATCTGGTGCGAGTCGTATTTTTTCTAGTATATTATTTAGTATTGTTTAAAAATAGCATTGTAAATGCAAAAATCTCAAATTTAAAAATTATATAGCTATTTCATCTTAATCAATTGTTAAAATATCTGGAAAGATATTTCAATTGAATGTCGGGGTAATTCCTCACATTGGTGAAATAACGCTGGCTTACAGCGTAAGAGTTTAGGATATACTAGGAAAAATTCGACGATGTCACTAGTGACTCGGTAGCTCAGCGGTCAGAGCATTGGACCGGATATCCAAAGGTCGCGGGTTCGATTCCCGTCTGAGTATTGATCTGGTGCGAGTCGTATTTTTTCTAGTATATTATTTAGTATTGTTTAAAAATAGCATTGTAAATGCAAAAATCTCAAATTTAAAAATTATATAGCTATTTCATCTTAATCAATTGTTAAAATATCTGGAAAGATATTTCAATTGAATGTCGGGGTAATTCCTCACATTGGTGAAATAACGCTGGCTTACAGCGTAAGAGTTTAGGATATACTAGGAAAAATTCGACGATGTCACTAGTGACTCGGTAGCTCAGCGGTCAGAGCATTGGACCGGATATCCAAAGGTCGCGGGTTCGATTCCCGTCTGAGTATTGATCTGGTGCGAGTCGTATTTTTTCTAGTATATTATTTAGTATTGTTTAAAAATAGCATTGTAAATGCAAAAATCTCAAATTTAAAAATTATATAGCTATTTCATCTTAATCAATTGTTAAAATATCTGGAAAGATATTTCAATTGAATGTCGGGGTAATTCCTCACATTGGTGAAATAACGCTGGCTTACAGCGTAAGAGTTTAGGATATACTAGGAAAAATTCGACGATGTCACTAGTGACTCGGTAGCTCAGCGGTCAGAGCATTGGACCGGATATCCAAAGGTCGCGGGTTCGATTCCCGTCTGAGTATTGATCTGGTGCGAGTCGTATTTTTTCTAGTATATTATTTAGTATTGTTTAAAAATAGCATTGTAAATGCAAAAATCTCAAATTTAAAAATTATATAGCTATTTCATCTTAATCAATTGTTAAAATATCTGGAAAGATATTTCAATTGAATGTCGGGGTAATTCCTCACATTGGTGAAATAACGCTGGCTTACAGCGTAAGAGTTTAGGATATACTAGGAAAAATTCGACGATGTCACTAGTGACTCGGTAGCTCAGCGGTCAGAGCATTGGACCGGATATCCAAAGGTCGCGGGTTCGATTCCCGTCTGAGTATTGATCTGGTGCGAGTCGTATTTTTTCTAGTATATTATTTAGTATTGTTTAAAAATAGCATTGTAAATGCAAAAATCTCAAATTTAAAAATTATATAGCTATTTCATCTTAATCAATTGTTAAAATATCTGGAAAGATATTTCAATTGAATGTCGGGGTAATTCCTCACATTGGTGAAATAACGCTGGCTTACAGCGTAAGAGTTTAGGATATACTAGGAAAAATTCGACGATGTCACTAGTGACTCGGTAGCTCAGCGGTCAGAGCATTGGACCGGATATCCAAAGGTCGCGGGTTCGATTCCCGTCTGAGTATTGATCTGGTGCGAGTCGTATTTTTTCTAGTATATTATTTAGTATTGTTTAAAAATAGCATTGTAAATGCAAAAATCTCAAATTTAAAAATTATATAGCTATTTCATCTTAATCAATTGTTAAAATATCTGGAAAGATATTTCAATTGAATGTCGGGGTAATTCCTCACATTGGTGAAATAACGCTGGCTTACAGCGTAAGAGTTTAGGATATACTAGGAAAAATTCGACGATGTCACTAGTGACTCGGTAGCTCAGCGGTCAGAGCATTGGACCGGATATCCAAAGGTCGCGGGTTCGATTCCCGTCTGAGTATTGATCTGGTGCGAGTCGTATTTTTTCTAGTATATTATTTAGTATTGTTTAAAAATAGCATTGTAAATGCAAAAATCTCAAATTTAAAAATTATATAGCTATTTCATCTTAATCAATTGTTAAAATATCTGGAAAGATATTTCAATTGAATGTCGGGGTAATTCCTCACATTGGTGAAATAACGCTGGCTTACAGCGTAAGAGTTTAGGATATACTAGGAAAAATTCGACGATGTCACTAGTGACTCGGTAGCTCAGCGGTCAGAGCATTGGACCGGATATCCAAAGGTCGCGGGTTCGATTCCCGTCTGAGTATTGATCTGGTGCGAGTCGTATTTTTTCTAGTATATTATTTAGTATTGTTTAAAAATAGCATTGTAAATGCAAAAATCTCAAATTTAAAAATTATATAGCTATTTCATCTTAATCAATTGTAAAAATATCTGGAAAGATATTTCAATTGAATGTCGGGGTAATTCCTCACATTGGTGAAATAACGCTGGCTTACAGCGTAAGAGTTTAGGATATACTAGGAAAAATTCGACGATGTCACTAGTGACTCGGTAGCTCAGCGGTCAGAGCATTGGACCGGATATCCAAAGGTCGCGGGTTCGATTCCCGTCTGAGTATTGATCTGGTGCGAGTCGTATTTTTTCTAGTATATTATTTAGTATTGTTTAAAAATAGCATTGTAAATGCAAAAATCTCAAATTTAAAAATACTTTCTATATGTCATAACGATTCGAAATTTGGTACATGTTTGGTACCATGTCACTACAATGATATTGAAAGTATATGGTAAGGTAATCATAACCTGCCGTTGTGCAATAGAAAAAACAAAATAGCTGCCAAAAATTTAGTTTAAAAAGCTTCAAATAAAACTTAAATTTAAAATTTAAAAAACCCCCGACACAATAAAGCTAACTCTTAAAAGGTTAAAATAATATCAACAAGTCCTAAGATCTATGAAAAAAACATAGACATAGAAAAATTTCGCTACGCTCAAGTAGACGGACAATGATGCGAGTGAGAAACCGATTCTTACGGCTTATTCGATGTGCGAGAAAGAGTTAAAAGAAAATGACAGCAGAACCTAGTTTGACTTCATTTATCGTCTGTTATCATCTTGGTGAAAAGCGTCACTTTTGGTGTCGCAGCCAAGCGAACTCTGTTCCTCTATTCCAGTGGAATATTAACTTTATGGAAAAAAATAAACATCGGGGGACCGCTAGGTATCGCTAAACACGTGACGTGACGAACTTATATGTATCCATTAGCTTAGGGGTCCCTTGACGTCTATTTTTTTCATAGTTTTTTACTCAGAAAAAGGAAACCTATGGAAGTGGCACAAACTGAAATAACAAAGGACTCGTGACGTCAGACGCGTACCGTGTCCGCCATACTGTGTTGCGTTTACATGTTACAATTTCGACTCTATGCTGTTAACATAAGGTGTATGTAAATAAGCCGCCATGTTTAGTTGCGTTTGAATAGAGAACAATGAAGTAGGTATGCAGGCTTTTTTAGTAGATATGTCAGGTCCATATTATTCCTTCGTCATTGGATCTTTAGGGCTTGATGATATTATTTTTACAGGACTGCCCAAAGCAAAAAGAGTGTATATGTGTTCAGGGTTCATGTATGTTTGTGGGTATGTGAGTTTCTTTATTCCACCATAACTTCTAAATGGCTCAACGGATTTGGATGTATGGGGTATTGTTAGAATTCTTACATCATTTCGAGTGACACTGGCTATATTTTTTTTGAAAAAAGTCAATATGGCGACTGTATGACGCTATTTTCAAATGTGAAAAAAAAATTTTTTTTCTTCAGTTATTACAACATGGGCATCAAATGAAAGGCCTTAATGAGCACATTTCAAAAATATATGATTTGTCACTCAAATGTGTGAAATAAAAATAAATAAATTTAAAAAAAATTAAAACACGATGCCCTGCTAAAACAAACTAAAAAGTTAAATAACAAGTTTAGTATTATTGCAGTCGGGGGACCTCTTCGATTAAAAACTGTTCCACAAAACGGTCCCCGACTGCAATGACACTTGTTATTTAACTTTTTAGTTTGTTTTTAGCAGGGCAGTCGTGTTTTAATTTTTTTAAATTTATTTATTTTTTAACTTTTTAAGAGTTAGCTTTTTAAAATATTTAATTTAAATTTTTTTTAACAACTATTTGCCTTACTTACTAGATAGTGTTGATGGTCAAGTGAAGTGTCAAAAATAGCTTTGAAAACTTTGAAAAATAAACGGCTACGTTTTCTACTTGACACTTACCTTTTTATCAACGCCATCTATCGAGCCTGGCAGTATAATTTTACTGATTCTTAAAATTATCCACGAATCAGCGCACTACCGCTAACTTGACGCTAGTGTAGATGTATTTTAGAGCTCAACCAAGAAGCTTATACCTCCAATGGAGATGGCACGGCCAGTGTCATAGTGAAAATTGAAAAAGGTCCTTTATTGACGTCGCGGCGTATTGCTACCTCTTTCTTTAAGGTCAAGCCACACAGCCGGCGTGACGGGGCGCGGCGTGACGGGGCGCGGCGTGACGGGCCGCGGCGCGACGGGGCGCGACGGGAGTTCACACTGCGGGCGTGATCTCGCCTACGTTCCGCCCCGCCGCGCTTCCGATCTGTATTCACGCTCGGCGCGACGGCGGCGTGGCGCGAGGGGCGCGACACGTCCCGCCACGCCGGCCTGTGTGACGTCGTCCATAGCATCTAGTACATTACAACTGCTCAGCGTCGCGTCGCCGTCCCGTCCCGTCACGCCACGCCCGCTGTGTGGCTTGGCCTTTAGTGTTACAATGCGTTTTCGTTTCTCATGAACGAACGAACCACGAACACGTATTGTGACACTAACGAAAGAGATAGCAATACGCCGCGACGTCACTAAAGGACCTTTTTTCAATCTTCACTATGACACTGGCCGTGCAATCTCCATTGGAGGTATAAGCTTCTTGAGCCCAACTAAACCACATGAGTAGATAAACGTTTTTTTACTCATGTGACTAAACGATCAAAACTGCTTGTCAATCATATTTTATGAATCGGCTTGTCAATCACATTTTGATCGTCTATTAGGTGACGGCTACACGCGTGGTAAATACTGTGATCTATCAGTACCTATTTAATCAGGGGTCTATTTCATAAAAGAATGTAAAAGTACAGTAATTTACCTTAGTAGTAGTTTATTGGGGTAGAATTATGTTTTATAATTAATAAGAAACATAATTCTACCCTAATAACAACAATGGTAAATTAATAAGTAGTAAATTTTCTAATCTTTTTTTTTTAGTTAGGTGCGCGGCTGTGTCCCCACCACCGGCGTGAGTTGTTCGAGAATAAATCAATGTGTAACTAGCTACGTCGTTTGATAGTTCTGCCTCGTCCTTTTCCCGCCTCTTTAGATAAAACAGAAAGCAAATTGCCTCAAAGTCAGCATGTATAGTCTAATGTGGCGTTGACTGTATCTAGACTAGGGTTTTTTGAAACGTGTTTAAGTACACATTTTATTTCACAAACACATAACTTGTAATAAAGTAAGTACCTATTATTTCATTATTACTTAAAAGAAGAAACCCTGAAGTCGTTAGAAGAGATAGGAGCTACGCGATAGAAAGAGAGGCAACTTCTAGGTGAATATAATTGTAGGTATGGGAGCGGTGTGCGACCTGAATTGCATCTTATTGTGTCTGAGATAAAGTCGCTATTTATTTAAATGACTTTGCGGAGTGGATCTTCTGTACTTGTACTATTATGTCGCGTGCGTGCTGTACTGTTATGTCGTTATGCCTTTCTGCACGAGTTATGTCAATTCTAATGTCAGTTGTTAGACATAAATGTATGAACGCGACGCGACTGACGCGACTCTTTCTCACTCGAGTCGCGCTAATTCGTGCTAGCCGTGCAGATTCCTTAACATGTCGTTGTTTTAACGATTATGTGCGAATTTGTGTCGGAAAGGGCAATTTTAACAATCTTCGGGGGCAAAAGTTTTGATCGGGTCTGGCAACACTAATTGTTCTGTAGGCTGATTGTCTAACTTTGTTGCAATCAACTTTGACAGAAATCGCAGTGACATTGCTGCTTTATTAAGAACCAATGTGACAACTATCTTACTTAAAGGAGCAATGCAACTGCGATTTCAATCGAGAATTGTTAGCAACAGCCTTACGTAATCAAGGTACTGAAGGCTGATTGTCGAACTTTGTTGCAATCAACTTTGACAGAAATCGCAGTGAAATTGCTGCTTTAGTAAGAACCAATGTGACAACTATCTTACTTAAAGCAGCAATGCAACTGCGATTTCAATCGAGAATTGTTAGCAACAGAGAGAGATACGTAATTGGTGGGCCGTTCTGACTTCTGTTTCAGTGTTGCCAACTCTACGTTTTTTAACGTAGATCTACGTACTTTTAGCCTTTGCTGCAAATCTAAGTACTTCAGTCCCAGATTCTACGTATTTTCTATCAAATAGCTCATTAGGCTGAATTTGACATTCATTTCCTTTTCTTTCGTGAAAAAGTTTATAAACGTCTCGTTTTACACTACTTAATGAGTCATTAATAATGACACTTCAACTGTAGGTATCTTTTTCATCATAATTAATTATTATTCGCGACGTTGATATTTGACTCATTGTACTGACTGAATTTATCTAAAAAATATAATAACGTCACAAAATTCAGCTAATATAAAATATATTTTTTCTAAACAATCACAATTTACTTATTATAAACAAGAATATTTTTCATTGTATTAAGAAATTTACATGATATATTTGTATTGTTCATAGAATGAAAATGAAAACAATTAAAAATACATTTTTTTTAAAGAATTTACTTTTTGTTACCGTATAAAAACAAGCAATACATAAATAATATAAATAAATAATATAAGTTAATAAGAAAATATTCTTCGTTCGTTCATCTTAATACTAATATAAAGGATCCGAACCTCACGTTTTTCACACTTCCAAAAGTTCAAAATGACATCGAAACGTAAAAAGTGCTTGTCTACTACCTAGATATTATTTAGTATCCGTTTATTCTTAGGTACTTACTTGTCTTATTTGCTAAACAATCTTCCTTCACCCAACTAGGTATTTATTGAAATAATAATTAATAGATTAGGTAGGTACTTACTTACCTACTTTCGAAATAAAGTTAATTATTAATGATAATGTTATTTCGTAAGAAAGCAAATTTCCTCAAAGTCTGCATGTATAGTCTGATGGGGCGTCGATTGTACCTAGCCTAGGTTTTTTTGAAATGTATTTAAGTACATTAAGTACCTATTATTTAATTATTATTTAAAAGAACAAACCCTAAAGTCGTTAGAAGAGATAAGAGCTACGCGATAGAAAGAGAGGCAACTTCTAGGTGAATATAACTGTAGGGTGGGAGCGGTGTGCGACCTGAATTGCACTATATTGTGTATGGGATAGAGTCGCTATTTATTTAAATGACTTTGCGGAGTGGATCTTCTGTACTTGTACTATTATGGTACTATTATGTATTCTGTGGTACAGCGGCCATAAATTGGTTAATTACTATAATGTGTAAGTGCAGTTTGCCTGAAAATAATGTTGAAAAATTAATAATTGCAGAAAAATCTTAACAAAACATTCCTTTTATTCACTGTTACCCTCTTCATTACTCTAAAAAAAAGTACGTAGATCTACGAACTTTGCTCATGTTTTTACTAAATCTACGTAGGTACGCGCGTACTTTTCTTAACTGGTATACGTCTTTTTAAAAATCCGAGCCGAGATGGCATGGCAACACTGTTCTGTTTGCAAATGGCCGTTTTAAGCCTGCGATAGCTTTTTTGCATTTTCACAATATCTTTGCGTCTGCTGTGATGCATTTATTCTTCAAAATAGAAGAAAAGTATATATTTAAAATAGTGTAGAAGTGTACAAGTTAGTGTCTTATCATATATTCCTCTAAAAAGCTTATTTGCAACCGGTGAAAATACCACGCGTTTTTTTGCGCACCTACAAGCTTTATCGGTAAAATTGCTGTGGTGTGTTCTGTTTGTGATACCTAGTGTTTGCTTTATTATAGAAGGCGTGCAGCCATGTCGCTGCCGCCGTATTTACTGGGGCCCAACCCCTGGGCCACCATGATGGCCCAGCAGCAGTTAGCGGCGGCGCAGCAAGCAGCCTTGCAGGCGCACGCCGCAGCTGCTGCAGCCGCGCCTCCGGTGCCGCCTTCGCAGCCCCCAAAGCCGCACCACATACCGGAAGAGAAAATCAAAGAAAAATGTTCGTATTCCCCCGACTTTTTATGACATGCCATAACTGCTTCAAAAGGTCTATTTGTTTATAAAATATAAAGGTTCTCCCCTACCGGGAGCATTCACGTGTACTGTAACACTATAGATTCGTCTTTGAGCATTACATTACAATAGTACCTCCCTGACTGACGAGCATTCGCGTATTTCTCCTCCTTCACTGATGTATGCCCAATTTGTATCATTACAAGGTGCGCATTGTAATGCTCGGTTCTCCTCCTTCACTGATGTAATGCTCAAATCTGTAACGTTACATTGCACGTGAATGCTTCCGGTGAGGGAGCACCTTAAGGCTCTCGCCACATCCCAGTTAGATATTTGATTTTTCTGAAAACTGGTGCCTTGAAGATAATCCAAGCTATTATACAACCTAGTATACTTTGAAATTTACACTAAGACTGTATTAGTCACTCTCAATCCAAAAACTAGTATTTGTAAAATATTGGAGGTTAGTTAGATTTAGTGAGAAGAACATTTCAACGGGTCCCAAGAACTAAAAATAATGCAGAATAAAATTTACTATTTTACTTACATGTATTAATTGTTAACACATAAGCTATACCATACGGCAGTGATAAGGGGTGAAATTCGGCAGGGAAAGTGGCAAGTTGTGCTGCATGCCAAACTTTAATATTAATGCAGTTGTGGACCATATCAGGAAATAAAAATGCTCATTTTATTTATCTGTTAGTTATTTTATTATTTATAAGTTACATTTATTTATAACTTACTCATGGAAGTTAATTTACCTGTAATAGTTAAGGCCTATACCCAGCAGTGGGTGTCGTGCGGCTGATATGATGATGATGATGAATAGTTAAGGTATGATTCCGATGTCGGCAGCAAGCAGCAATGTTGCCGCAGCACTGCTGCCACAGCACTACTGGTCCCCATACATTTTCTATAGGTTTATATGAGATTACATTCCGAGCTCGGCAGCACTGCTGCGCGACAGTGTCGCGTAAGTTAGAGCTAAATAACCCTATAGAGAATGTATGGGGACCAGTAGTGCTGCTGCAACACTGCTGCTTGCTGCTGACATCGGAATCATACCTTTAATGTGATATTTGTATTTGAACTTCAGAAACAAGTTCATCTATTTTGCACAAATTTCACTTGTAGGGAGGCGAGTTTTTCTGATTTTTATCTGTAAGTTAAAATGTTGCGTGGGTCAGGTCAGAAGACGAGGCGGGACGGATTCAGCTCATGTTGCCCATGCCTGCCGTATGCCTATGCTCCTAAAACTTAATTTTTAACTAAGTAGTGAACAATTCAAATTGCAGGCAACAACAAAGCTGCATACTGGCAACTGGAATGCTAGTAGATGTGCCTTTGTTCTTGGGACCTGTCAATTTGCAATAGCTTTTTCCTACAACTTTGTCCTTATGGAATCTTGTTACCATGTTGGGTTTTGTAACACTCTTCTAATTCTTCTCCATCTATCTATCATCCATTTGGTCAGAGGTTTATTTGGTTGTGAATATGTTACAATAAACCCAGTTATAATCACACTAATAATATTAGTAAAGTATGAAATAAACCAATGGTTTACTCAATTGGGTTTATTTCATGACTTTCCCCTGAAGTCCCAGAGTTTCATTATAATAGCTAATAATGAGGCTATTTCCTAGGGGGTATATTATTTTCATTGCAATTGGATATGACTTTCCATTTAAAGTTATTGTGGAAAATGCTTATATTGCAGTACAGATTAACACATCTTGCCTAAATAGTAGTTTGCATGGAATAGAGTAATAAAAATGTTTGACAGAATTAGATCTTTGGTGTAGAATTGCATAATGAATACCCAGTTTTATTAACTTGCCTCACATTGTTGTCTCCTTGTCTGTCAACTCTTATTCTTAGGAGGGTGTGGCTCAGAGTTGCCAGATTTTTTTTAGGGTTCCGTAGCCAAAATGGCAAAAAACGGAACCCTTATAGATTCGTCATGTTTTTTAGGCAATGCGGGATTCTGAAACCCTGTTATGAGTAAAAAATGTTTTTTTGTAACAGCTCAAAAATGGCTGCAGCTACAATCAAAAAGATTTTCGGAAAAGCGCAAATTTGGATTTGTAGATGCCCAGAAAGAAGACATGCCCCCAGAGCACATCAGAAAGATTATCAGAGACCATGGCGACATGACCAGCCGAAAGTATCGACACGACAAGCGTGTCTACCTTGGAGCTCTCAAATACATGCCACATGCTGTCATGAAGCTTCTAGAAAACATGCCCATGCCCTGGGAGCAGATAAGAGATGTGAAAGTCCTGTATCATATCACTGGAGCAATCACATTTGTAAATGAAATTCCATGGGTTATTGAGCCTATTTACATAGCACAATGGGGCACCATGTGGATTATGATGAGACGAGAGAAGCGTGACCGTAGGCACTTCAAACGAATGAGGTTCCCTCCATTTGACGATGAAGAACCTCCTTTAGATTATGCTGACAATATCCTGGATGTGGAACCTCTAGAACCTATTCAAATCGAGTTGGACCCTGAAGAAGATAAGGCGGTTGCCTCCTGGTTTTATGACCACAAACCATTGCTGGGCACGAAGCATGTCAATGGATCCACATATAGAAAATGGAATTTGACTTTACCACAGATGGCTACACTGTACCGTCTTGCCAATCAACTGCTCACAGACTTGGTAGACGATAACTATTTCTACCTCTTTGATTCAAAGAGTTTCTTCACTGCAAAAGCGCTCAACATGGCCATACCTGGAGGTCCAAAGTTTGAGCCGCTGGTGAAAGACAATTCAGCTGGTGATGAAGATTGGA
Source organism: Agriphila geniculea (assembly GCA_943789525.1). Taxonomy (NCBI): domain Eukaryota; kingdom Metazoa; phylum Arthropoda; class Insecta; order Lepidoptera; family Crambidae; genus Agriphila; species Agriphila geniculea. The sequence continues at coordinate 6,818,032 of OX038879.1, read as the reverse complement.
ATGAGTTCAATGATATAAATAAGATCATCATTAGACAGCCCATCAGGACCGAATACAGGATTGCATTTCCATATTTGTACAACAACTTGCCACATTTCGTTCAACTGTCTTGGTAAGCATTATACAATTTAACATAAGGTAATTGTCATATACTGATATTGGGTTGATTTTAGTGTGGGTACTTATTACTTTATTCATTTATAATAATGTAAGTAAGTGGAGGGTATGCAGATACTGTTGTGTCACTCCTGTTCAGGCTATCTGGCTGAACAAACATTATGTGATTCTAATTACTGTTTTAATTAGTATTCTCAACTACAATAGTAATTCAATGTAAAATTCATTGTAATAATGTGGCTTTTTCCAATAGGTATCACACACCAAATGTCGTCTACATCAAGACTGAGGATCCTGATCTGCCTGCATTCTATTTTGATCCCTTGATCAATCCGATATCACACCGACACACAGTCAAGTCACTAGACCCTGTCCCTGAAGAGGAGGAGTTCATTTTGCCTGAAGAAGTATCTCCATTCCTGCAAGAGACTGCCTTGTATACTGACAATACTGCAAATGGTATTGCACTGTTGTGGGCGCCAAGGCCTTTCTGCATGAGATCAGGTAAGTGGACCTACTTAACAAAAAATATATTGAGAAAATTAAAAGTATTTCATGTCAAAATTGTTTTTGATTGCCAGGTCGTTCTCGGCGCGCGATCGATGTGCCCCTTGTGAAGACTTGGTATAAGGAGCACTGTCCACCTGGCCAGCCTGTTAAAGTCAGAGTCTCGTACCAGAAGCTACTCAAATACTATGTACTGAATGCTTTGAAGCACAGACCACCTAAACCGCAGAAGAAGAGGTGAGTTATAACTTTACTTTTCATAGATCTCCAGTCTCAAGTCTCAATTTGTCATACCTTGTAATTGTATTTAAAACTACTGTAACTGCTTGTTTGTGGTGAAAATAATGAACTTTTATTATTATTATTATTTTTAACTTTACCATAAAGACCGATTCACACATATCAGTGAAGTCACAGTACCGCCACTGTGATAATTATTCTTTCATACATTCTCTATGAATGCGTTCAAACTTCACACCTGTCAGTGTCAATGGCGAGACAGTGATCTCAGTGTCGGTGAACGTGTGTTTATAGAGAATGTATGAAAGAATAATTATCACAGTGGCTGTACTGTGCCACAAATGTGACTTCACTGATATGTGTGAATCAGGCTTAAGTGTAAGTACCATAAATGATTTGATTTTAATAAAATTGTGTTTTTTTTCACAGGTACCTCTTCCGATCCTTCAAATCCACAAAGTTCTTCCAAACCACCACCCTGGATTGGGTAGAGGCCGGCCTTCAAGTGTGCCGCCAAGGGTACAATATGCTCAACCTGCTCATCCATCGAAAGAACCTCAACTACCTTCACTTGGACTACAACTTCAACTTGAAACCAGTGAAGACTTTGACCACCAAGGAAAGAAAGAAGTCTCGGTTTGGTAATGGTAAGTTGGTCTTATTCAGTTTATAGTAAAAGAAAAATCTTTTTTTATTTGATCTGTTGCAGTTGCGTATTTTCGTTGACAGATGTCTTTAATGGATAGTAGATTTAAATTTAGGTTTGATTTTTTTTACAAGTTTTTATGATTACAATATAAATGATAAATCACTTAACTGACTGACTTTGAGATCATTCCTATATTTCTATGAAAGTTGGCATAGTCATAAAAGTCTTAGTGCGTCCGCTTTGTTAAGCGGGTGTCCCCGCGCGGTGCGACATAGATTAGAACCCACTTATACGCTGCAAACATCTGTCTGTCAGAAAACCAGCAATATATATTCCCGCGCCGTGTACCCGTGGCGGGATTCCGCTTAACGCAGCGGACACACTTAGGCCCGTATTTATAACGTAGAGAGCGGTTACTCTCCACGCTAAGATCAATCTTGAGAACATACCTGAGGTGCTGTTCCTATAACTTACCCTGGAGAACTAATTGTGTACCATATTCGTTATGGAGGAGCGGGATTCCTAACACAAGTGCTCTGCACTTAACTGGTGATCCCTTTACTAATTTTAAGTTTGTAATCTCCTGTTACTGAATAAATAATTTTGTATTTGTATAAGAAGAGCATCTAAAGTATGACCTCAAGATAGCTCTCAACGTTGAGAGCGGTTTATAAATACGGACCTTAGAAGTTTCAATAACCCCCAGCATTCCACTTGTGCCGCGAGATCCTCCGCCTAACGAAGCTGATAGTGGACTCGCACGTGCAGTACCGGCTGAACAACGTGGATTCGTTCCAACTGGCCGACGGACTGCAGTACATCTTCGCCCACGTCGGGCAGCTCACCGGAATGTACCGGTACAAGTACAAACTCATGCGACAGATACGCATGTGCAAGGATCTCAAGCATCTCATTTACTACAGATTCAATACTGTGAGTGCTCTGTCTGTTACTTATAACTTAAATTTAGTATAATTGTATAATTTGCAATCTGCTGTGTTGTTCTTGTTTATAAGTTTTGTGCAACTGCATAGCATGTAAAAGGAAACGAGGGTCATATTCAAACAACAATAATCAACTCGAAATATGCAACTCAGAGCAATGATTTTGATGTCGTTTTGTAGATAATATTTCTGTGTATGATGAAAATGCAAAAAAAATGCCCAGTAATGTCCTAGTTTTTGAGATCTGTGAGAAAAACTTAAAAAGGCACACAAACTTTGGATTTTTTATTTAATGTTTTATAACATATTATTCAAGTTAAAAGTTTACATAATTATTTTTTTTACTTGATAGGTGATATTATTAGCGTTCTAAAAGTATTTTTTTATAACTCTAGGACTTCCGGAGAAATGAATATTTTTCAGCAGGGCTATCTAAAATAAAAAGTCAAATTTAAAATGCTGGTCATTCCAACAGGAGAAGGGAAAGACCCCAACATGTGGGGGGTTATGTCGATAAAATTGATCATATTATCTGCCTTTAAAAGCTCCGACATCGATAACCAAACATATTGTATATACACTCGCAAGCAAAAGTATGGAATTATAGGCCTATTTTCATACAAACGAGGTAACTTTGAAGCCTTGGTTCTCCGCTAAGGATTGACCTAGCTGTGATCTAATGATGACCATCCAGAGAGTGAATGGAGGAACTTCAGATCGCTATACACACCCAACTGATCTGATCAGCATTCTAAGAGATATAAGGATCAGAGTTCTCAGTTTCAGGATTTTCATACATTTTTATGCTAATTTCGCGGTTTTTTTAAACATATCCTAATATCTCACAGAATGCTGATCACATCAGTTGAGTGTGTATAACGATCTGAATCTTCTCCATTAACTCCCTGGATAGCCATAATTAGATCACAGCTAGGTCAATTCTTAGCGGTGAACCTTCAAAGCTTCAAAGTTACCTCGTTTGTATGAAAATAGGCCTGTGATTCCATACTTTTGCTCGCGAGTGTATATAGCTTTCAGCATGCTAATCAAACTGTGTCTTTTAAATACGAAAATAACTCACACAACTTTACAGTACTTTATTTACCATCTTGATATTTTGTCTTTAGTATTTTGCGTGCAGTTTTATTACTGTCTGTGCAGCTTAGCTAATGGTCTCGAATATTTAACCTTTATGCCTTATTCACAAATATTTGTAACAACTCATATAAGTAAATGCTTCAAAATCCTATCTTTCGTTAGGGTCCCGTATCGAAGGGTCCAGGCTGCGGTATCTGGGCGCCCGGGTGGCGCGTGTGGCTGTTCTTCATGCGCGGGATCACGCCGCTGCTGGAGCGGTGGCTCGGCAATCTGCTGTCCAGGCAGTTTGAGGGCCGACACTCTAAGGGTAAGTTGTTGGAAGTGTCGTTAAGATATCCTCCCTTAGGGTACAGTATCGAAGGGCCCAGGCTGCGGTATCTGGGCGCCCGGGTGGCGCGTGTGGCTGTTCTTCATGCGCGGGATCACGCCGCTGCTGGAGCGGTGGCTCGACAATCTGCTGTCCAGGCAGTTTGAGGGCCGACACTCTAAGGGTCAGTTGGTGGAAGTGTCTTTAAGATATCCTCCTTTAGGGTACAGTATCGAAGGGCGCAGGCTGCGGTATCTGGGCGCCCGGGTGGCGCGTGTGGCTGTTCTTCATGCGCGGGATCACGCCGCTGCTGGAGCGGTGGCTCGACAATCTGCTGTCCAGGCAGTTTGAGGGCCGACACTCTAAGGGTCAGTTGGTGGAAGTGTCTTTAAGATATCCTCCTTTAGGGTACAGTATCGAAGGGCGCAGGCTGCGGTATCTGGGCGCCCGGGTGGCGCGTGTGGCTGTTCTTCATGCGCGGGATCACGCCGCTGCTGGAGCGGTGGCTCGACAATCTGCTGTCCAGGCAGTTTGAGGGCCGACACTCTAAGGGTCAGTTGGTGGAAGTGTCTTTAAGATATCCTCCTTTAGGGTACAGTATCGAAGGGCGCAGGCTGCGGTATCTGGGCGCCCGGGTGGCGCGTGTGGCTGTTCTTCATGCGCGGGATCACGCCGCTGCTGGAGCGGTGGCTCGGTAATCTGCTGTCCAGGCAGTTCGAGGGCCGACACCCTAAGGGTCAGTTGGTAGAAATTTCAAAGGAATACCTTACCCCAAAGTGAAGGCAGTTTGTTGTCCAGGCAGTTTGAAGGCTGACACTCTAGAAATAAGTTAGTAAAAATAGCAATAAGATACGCATCCCTAAGGCCATAAACACCTACTATGTTAAAAAAATCCTGTCCTTATGCTCTTGTATAGATAAAAGCATCAGCTAGCTACAATAGCAGGTTGGCAGGCAGGCAGATAGCAGGCTGCAGTAAAAAATGGTTTAAATTGTAAAATAATAGAACTGAAGTTTAAGTTTCATGTATGAAAACCGCCGTGGCGGAGCTTTTTATATTACAAAGTTAACTTCTTCATTTTCCACAACTTTTAAGAGATTCAAAGATGACATATCCATATTCCCTTCAGGTGTAGCCAAAACGGTGACGAAGCAGCGCGTTGAGTCTCACTTCGACCTGGAACTGCGCGCGTCGGTGATGCACGACATCGTGGACATGATGCCGGAGGGCATCAAGCAGAACAAGGCCAGGACGATCCTGCAGCATCTCTCGGAAGCATGGAGGTGCTGGAAGGCTAACATTCCATGGAAGGTAAGTTTATCATTTTAGAAAAACGTTTTTTTTATATCACTCACATAAAATAAAGGTTAAACACATTCCGTGTTATTACAAAAGACTTTTAAACACTGTTTAACTTAGACACCTGTTTAAATGTGATGCTGTCACTTTTTATATGACTGCCCAAAAAGGAGTGTTTATGTGTTCAGGGTTCATATATGTTTGTGGGTATGTGCATTTCTTTAGTCCACCATATTTTCTAAATGGCTCAACGGATTTGGATGTATGGGGTATCGTTAGAATCCTTGCATTATTCCGAGTGACACTGGCTATATTTTTTTTTAGAAAAATCAATATGGTGACTGCATGATACCACTTTAAAAAATTTTTTCTTCACTTATTACAATATGAACATCAAAAGAAAGGCTATAACTACTATACAATTTATCACTAAAATGTGTGAAATAAAAGGAAATTAATAAAAAAAAAATTAAAAACAACTGCCCTTCCGAAAACCAACTAAAATGTTTCATTGCAGTCGGGGGACCGTTTTTGGAACCATTTTAAATCAAAGAGGTCCCCTGACTGCAATGACGCTTGTTATTTAACTTTTTAGTTCGTTTTCGGGAGGGCAGCCGTATTTTTTTTGTCAATATTGTTTGAAAGACACAGCATTACATTTAAACAGGTGTCTAAGTTAAACATTGTTCAAAAATCTTTTGAAATAACACGGATTAGATTTATTAACGGATTAGTTTAGCAATCAACCAAAGATTTTCTGTAAATTATTCTAAAACTTATTGAGTTGATAGAAAATTAAATAAACTTGTGATAATCCCCACTTGATGTAATCACTGTTAGTCCTGTGAAGAAATAGAGTGGTAAAAACCTGAGTTTTAATGTTTACATACTTGCTAGAGGCACCTTTCTTTTAGACCTAGGGGTTAAAAATATGTGCAATTTAACAGCAGTGTCTACATTTGGATGGAGCTAATTACGTTAGCTACAGCCGGAGGATCGAAAAAAAACCAAAAACTTTTTATAAGTTTAATTATTGAAACATAAAAATTACATGAAAGTATTTAAATCTAATTAGCCTAGTGACCGATTCGATGCAAGAATACAAAGTGATATAAAATAAGTAAATTATTGGTATTGACGGAAATGCAGCGTCGGCAACTCGTGGCCAGTTGACCTCGATGCATCGGCGCACGACAATAGAGTGTGGCTGCTGCGTAAGCGTTCTTCCTTCGATGCGCGTACATAATTCCTCCACCCCGAGAACAGCGACTATTTTAGGACTTTTAGGGAAAATGTCGCTGGAGTGGTTTTATCCATTTTCATCATCCTGATGTCTTCGGGATCTGCGTAAGTATGTTCCTTGGTGGTTAAGTTCGGAGGGTGTTCAGCTGGTTCCTTAGATTTCCAGGTTTTATAGCGTCGGGTTACAAGGGCTGCGATGAGAACAATGACACCTAAAAGTATCAGACCGTAAAACGGGATAGTCGTGTGATACAGCGTTTCATCTTGTAGTCGTTCCAGTTGTAGAGGTGGCTCCATCATAATCTCGTTCTGGATGCTGTGTAGTCCTTCTAGGTCGATGGTGTTCAACCTGAGATGATGTGGCTTATCGATACCCACTTTGCTGTAGGGGATTTTCATAAGTTTCAGAGGCTGGCCCTTGATCTCGTCGTTCTCGTTGATGATGGTGAACTCAGCAGTTTGCAGGTAGCATTTAAGAGGAATAGTGATTAAATAACTTCCCTGTAGAAACGTAGTGTCTTGACTGCCGCATGTCGATCTCACCCTGGTCGAATACGGGAACGATATTACGTAGTGCTGATCGTCCAGTTTTTCTAGGGCTTCCTTGGTTAGGGAGACTGAGGTAAAATGGCAGGATTCACCGAGGGCTTGTGACGTGATCAGGTTCTGTATGCAGTCTGGTTGAGTGCGAAGCTGAGTACTTATCTTTCGTTCGCAGAGGTACCAGGAACTCAACTTCGGGCATTCAGCCTCCATGTACACGAATGATTTCTCGTTTGTTGCAAGGAAGGGAAATGGTGGTATAAGGATTTGTTGGTCTTTATTAGGAACAAGGGATAATTTATAGAAATCGAATTCATTTTTAGAAACTATGGGGAATTTGAAAACTATTACTACCTGTTTCCCTATGTAATAGTAACCTGACTTAATGACGTCGTAGTAATCTCTATAATCGACGTTTAGGACTTGCTCCTTACTATATAAGGTATCTAATTTATTTAGCATAGTTTTTAGTACATCTACAGTAATCATGGAATGGTGCGTAGTCCCTACTCGAATAAAAGCTAACATATTTTCTACTCTCATCAATTCTACTACAATGTCTTCTATATTTTCACAGAGGATATCTAATAGTTGAGCAAACTTAGCGTATTTTATTAAACTACTTTCTCTATAAGCATCTTTCTCTAATAACAACTCTAAAGTGGAATTGATTTTACTTTGATTTTCAACTATTTTATTGAGAATTGTGTGGTATTTATTCATCCATTCTTTATTAAGACTAGTTTGGCTATTGGATTCGGATACAATTTTATTTTGATTACTTTGTAATTCTTTAATAATTGTGTTATACCGTATAGCGTCAGAATGATCTAAATTACCGGTAATGCTCTTAACTATAGATCCTAGGCCATCTATGAGCCCTCTCTTAACGCGACTGTCAGGTTCAAGGGAATTCAACTGGGTTAGTGCATTATTAATTTTATTAGAGAGATATTCTATTTGTAGTTCGTATAAAAGGTAAGTGTCGTTAGGAAGTCGGGAACGGTAAGTCTGTAATTGATCTTGTACTAAGTTAATGTTAGCTTCTAAATCGTCCAGTCGTATGTACTGTATGAATGTGTGGTACTGTTCAGTTAGTCGCGCTGTCCCAAGTCTGTAAGGTAGTAGTCCTGGTCCTTCGGCTAAGCTCTCAAGTTTTATCTCTTGAGCGCGCGTCATTAGGCTGGTCAGTGTCAGGATTATTCTGTAACAATTTAGCTGTATGAGGAACTCGTTTTAATCGTGACTTAGCTATAGGGCCACGTTTCTTTGACGTGTAGATATGAATTGGTAAATCTGCTAGTACTGTATCTTGGGTAAAACGAGGAGCAGTTTTTTGTCGGCTAGCAGCTGGATTTTTAATAAATATCTGTTGTGAAGGTAAATATTCTATTTCAGGTTCCCTATCTTTATTGCGATTATTAATTAGAGCAGTGCGATCGGCAATGGCCGTGTCGTTGATGATTTCATAAACTTTATTTATCTGTTCCCTATGGTTTTGGACGTATTGCTGTAATAAATGTTGCGTCAGGTCGATAGAAATAGGATCTCTAGGATTAAAATGTCCAGTTAACAGGTCGAATGGTCGACATTTTGTGAAACTGTGAATAGAACTATTATAAGCTATAATAGCATAGGGCATTAGATTAATCATAGGTTCATCCTTCTTTTGTAGTTTCAGTATACGGAGATGCTCAAGTAGGGTGGAATGGAAGCGTTCTACGTTACCATTGTCGTTAGGGGAATGTGCTAGTATCCTGTGATGGTTTATTTGATATAATCTTACAAATTCGGCAAAGACTTGGTTCGTGAATTCTGTACCGTTGTCGGTAACTATGGTAAGTGGTACCCCGTGGTGTGTACAATAAACTAACAATGCGTGTAGAATACTTACTGCGGTACCGTCACGTAAATGATATGCCTGACCATATTTAGTAAATACATCTATAAATGTAACATATTTTTCGTTTTGGACTGTGAACAGGTCCATGTGAATTATTTCAAATGGTTTAGTCGCGGGAGGTACTACATTGAACTGGGGTCGAACGGGATTACGATCGTATTTACCCTGACCGCATATGGTACACTCATTGATAAATTTTGAGATGTGATCCTTCATCTTAGGCCAATAATATTTGCGAGAAAGGGCTAGATAACTTTCTGTTATTCCACGATGGTTTGTTTTACCTTCGTGGTACAACCGAATTATATCTTGCTGGCGCAAATATTCCTTGACATTTTCTAGCTCTGTTTTGGCAAGAACAAGGTTCATGGCTGAACTTCTAAATTTATCTTGCAGTATAGGAATTATAGAGTACATAGCAAGGGTTGGCATTATCATAATGGCAGTTTTAACCTTTGGATTGACATATTCCTTTACAGCGTTAATTACGTCTTCCTCTAGGTTATTTTCAGATAGCTGTACTGCAATTCGCGTGTGGGTGTCAAAAGGTTTAGTTACTACAGGCCTACGTTTTATATCTCCTACAACTGTGAAGAATATTTGCCGATTAAATTTATTTAGTGGTTCATTTACAATGGGTATTTCTAAGATGGGATGTTCATTGCTGGTATGAGCTGTTTCAGTGGATGACCGTTGATCGGGGTTCGGACCTATACTTTCAGATGGATTCGCTATGAGTGAACTAAGTTCCTTAAGGCTTTCTATAACGGACTCTATTTCCTCGTTGTGGATTTCTATACGGGATAGGGCGTCGGCATTCGTATTAGCTTTTCCCTTCTTATACATCACCGTAAAGTCGTATTCGCTTAGTTTCAGTCGCCACCTGTTGAGACGAGAATTTGGTTCCTTCAAATTCATCATCCACTGCAGGGGTTTGTGGTCAGTCAGTACCTTGAACTTCCTTCCAAACAGGTATGGTCGAAAGTATTTAGTAGCCCAGACTATAGCAAGAAGCTCTTTTTCGATTGTACAGTATTTCTGTTCGCTATCGTTAAGAGTGCGCGAAGCATAACAAATAGGTTTATCGGATCCTATAGGTCCTTGGGATAGAATTGCTCCAATAGCGAAGTTTGAAGCGTCGGTAGTTAAAAGGAATTCTTTATTAAAATCAGGGTATTGTAATATTGGGTCGTTTGTGAGGAGAGTTTTACATTTCTCGAAGCTTTCTACATAGTCTGGATCAAAAGTTATTTTCTTCCCTTTCTTTAGGCACTGAGTCATAGGTTTCGTGATATGGGCGAAATCTGGGATAAATTTGCGGTAGTAACCGAGAAGTCCTAAAAACTGTTTAATTTCTTTTTGGGATTTTGGAATAGGGTAGTTTTTAATGGCAGTTATTTTATCAGGATTCGGTTTAATACCGTCCTTGCCGATGATGTGACCAAGGTAAGCCGTTTCAAGCTTCAGAAATTCGGACTTGTCCATTTGTATTTTGAAATTGGACTCCCTGAGTCTCTGAAAAACCTTTTCCAGGTTAAGGATGTGCTCCTGGAGCGAGGTACTGAATACTACTATATCATCCAGGTACACCAGACATATCTCATTCTGGAGGCCTCTCAACACGTTATCCATCACGCGTTGGAAAGTGGATGGTGAGTTCTTAAGGCCCATAGGCATACGAAGGAATTCGTAATGCCCGTGCTCTACATTAAAGCCTGTTTTTGGGATGTCCTGGGGGTGCATTTCAACCTGATAAAAGCCGCTTGCCAAGTCTAGGGTACTAAAATATTGGCATTTACCTAATTTGTCAAGTACGTCGTTTATGTTAGGTATTGGGTATTTATCGTCAATCGTCTTTTCATTCAGTTTTCGGAAGTCAACAACCAGTCGCCACTTTTGTTTCCCTGATGCGTCTATCTTTTTTGGTACAACCCAGATTGGAGAGCTCCAAGCCGAATCAGATGGTCTAATTATGCCCTGCTCCAGCATCTTATTTATTTGGTCACTAACTTCTTGTCTATGTATGAATGGGTAGCGGTAACTCTTTGTATGGACCGGTACCTCGTCAGTTGTTCTTATCTGGTGTTTAATTTTATTGGTAAAAGTTAAGGGCTCACCTTCTACATAAAAAACGTCCGAGTATAAGGAACAAAGAGCTATAAGATTAGCCTTTTCTTCTGCATTTAGATGTTCTGTACGCAGTCGCGAAATTACTTCGTCAGTACGAGTCCTAGGTTGGTTAAAATCTATATTAAATAGTTCCGCGTGAGCTGGTTGGTCAAGTGAAAGAATAATATCATTTGGTGTTGGGTTTTCAATCTCTAAATAGCCGCGGTTATCATTTACTGTGGTAAGACAATCGTGTATAATGCAATTACATATTACTTGTTGCCTGATATAAACTTCTCCATCCTGGGTGTCTATGGGGATTCTGACTAACTTTGAGGATTGCGCTGGGATGATGTCCTCATAGAGATTGACGTTACGCGAGTTGTACATCTTAATTGGGTTGGACGACGATCGGGTGACAAGTTTCCCTTCTTTCAAGTCTATCTTGGATTCCCACTTAGTCAGGAGGTCTATTCCTATTAAACCGTCAAAATAGTCATGGAATTGGTAGATAAAAAGTTTTATAAAGTCAGTGTCATTGAATTCGTTGAAGCATGGTATTGTAATAGAATACTCGTTACGAGTCGTAGCATGTACGTTTGTCACTTCGAATGGGTCATAGTTGAGAGGATAGTCAGTAAAGTATCTTTCAACGGCTTTTGGGCTGATAAAGGATTGGTTAGCGCCTGTGTCAATGAGTAGTTTTAAAGGAGGGTCAAGGATTTGTACGTAGGGTAGTTGTCTTTGTGTCTGAAGATTTATTTCTATTTTGGCTTCTTTGAAAACGGAGTCTTGTAAAAATCCTGATTAGGATTACTGGGTCCCGGTTGTGGTTCACTTAAGTCAGTCATGTCAGGACCATCCGTGATAGCTTCGGTTTGGTCAACTGTTGTATAGTCACTGTAATTGTCATAGTCCAAGGGTCCTGTATAATAAGGGTAGTCAGGCTCGTCGTAGTACTCTGTGGGGTAGTACGATCCGTCATAATTATAGAACTCGTTAAGATTCATCTCACGGGTTTTGAAGTAGTTAGTAGGGGGAGGATTTCCTGACTTACGCCAGTCATGTCCTGTCATTAAAGTGTGGGGTAATTGTCTAGGCGTTAAGGCTTGGACTCCGCTCATAGGTCTTGGGTTTGCATTGTACTGAGGATTATTCCTATTAGGTAAACGGAAAACGTTACTATGGGGATTATAGTTAGGGGGTGCTGCTCGAAACATTTGTTGGGTACGCGTCGGGCCCATACGCTGCTGATACTGTACGGGCTGGTTATGAAACTTAAAAGCCTGAGGAGGTGGTTGGTAACCACGCTGACCTGCAGGTGCTGGCCACATGGGTGCCTGCATAAACTGAGGTCTTGGCTGTGGAGGTGGTGGCAACACAGATGGGGTAGGTACCTTAGGAGTATGCTGGGTTTTAGGAGCATCTCCACGATTCTGTAGATAAATTACATTTAATTCCTCTTGAACATATTCGAGGGCTTTTTCTATAGTGGGAGGGCGCATGCACCGAATGCGCGACCCTAAGGGTTCATTTAATCCGCGTACGAAGGCCTGCATAGCTACTTTCCTATAAAGAGCGCGTTTTGCGTCTACGGTTGTACTAACTGTCTCATGTAGCATGATATACGTCATTATAGTACTGAACAATGTCTGACAATGCTCGTAAAAGTCTTGAGGAGACTTATTGCCTTGGGTTGCTAATGATAAGTCACTGTAAAGAGCAGTTTCGTCGCGCTGGTCAGAGAAGTTATTAATTAATGCAGTCCTTATTCCTGACCAGTGATCCGGGATACCGTTAGAATTTAAAGTTGAAGCAGCATTACCCGAAATTTTATTTAATATTCCATTCAACAAACAAACGTTACTGAAGGCAAACTCTGGGCCTTCCCTTACATATTCAGCTACTATTCGGTCACAAATATTAATGAATCTTGTTAATATGTTCGGGTTCCCATCGAACTCCGGAACAAGGCGGAGAGCCTTAAAAATTATATCCGTATCCATTTTTTTAGGACTAATTTCACTTGCAACACTAGGAGCTGGAATTAATGGCGTGTCCATAAATAAATCTAGATAGTCTAAATCTCTATTACGATCTAATATAACTCGACGGCGACCCTGTTGCGATACAGGACGCCGAACTTTCTCACTATTTGGGTGAAAAATCTTGAAACTTTAAAAAATAAGGAATTAAGGACTAAAGGAAAGCAACACGAGAATAATTCAAGTGTACTTACATATACAGCATCTCTGGTTTTCCCTCTGGAATCGATGTCTAGATTCTCCTCTGGTCTGCAGCAGGTCCGTAGATTCGGGATCCTCGGGCTCGGGGCTAGGAAGCCGCCCGGGCGACACGCGATCGCGGATTCGATAGATAGATATCCTAACTCTCGCGAACCGGCCCGCGAGGATCCTACCGACTGCGCCAATTACGTTAGCTACAGCCGGAGGATCGAAAAAAAACCAAAAACTTTTTATAAGTTTAATTATTGAAACATAAAAATTACATGAAAGTATTTAAATCTAATTAGCCTAGTGACCGATTCGATGCAAGAATACAAAGTGATATAAAATAAGTAAATTATTGGTATTGACGGAAATGCAGCGTCGGCAACTCGTGGCCAGTTGACCTCGATGCATCGGCGCACGACAATAGAGTGTGGCTGCTGCGTAAGCGTTCTTCCTTCGATGCGCGTACATAATTAGCTCTCCGTGCTAAATTATTTGTGTACAAATGACAATATTATTATAATATAAAACACACAGGTGCCCGGTCTCCCCACGCCCATAGAGAACATGATTCTCCGCTACGTGAAAATGAAGGCGGATTGGTGGACCAACACTGCCCACTATAATCGCGAGCGTATCCGCCGTGGCGCCACTGTCGACAAGACTGTGTGCAAGAAGAACTTGGGCAGACTCACCAGGCTCTACCTGAAGGCCGAGCAAGAGAGACAGCATAACTATTTGAAGGTAATATTATTAAAATGAAGTAAGATTGAATTGAATTGTTCACCCGTGAGCGCATACACCATAAAACTAATGGATGTTTACAGGGAATCAAATCCAGTACATGTTTCACACAAAAAATCTGCCAAATATTGTCATTGTCTTGTCACATGGCTGAACAATTTATTTTCAAAGGCTTTCATATAGTTATATACTTCTGTGTAATATAATGTTTTAATCCCAGCCCAGCCCCTAGCATCATATAGTTATATTGTATACACCCCGTCTAGCATAACACTATAATATATCGCGTGATATAGCGTTTCATAGACACTCAACTGTCAAGATCCATTGTCTTTTGACAGTTAAAAGTTATAAATCGCTATATCATCTCGCGATAAGTAATGTGTTAATCGACTATGAATGCAATTCTTATCAAATACTTACCAACTTTTATTTAATAGAATAGTCTTTTATTCCCAGGCAACTAAGTAAAGTGACAACCTAATGAGAATGCATCTTATTGCCACTTGTATAAAAATGTTAAACTGTTACCAGGACGGTCCATACATCTCGCCGGAAGAAGCCGTCGCGATCTACACAACCACAGTCCATTGGCTAGAGTCGCGTCGGTTCGCCCCCATTCCGTTCCCGCCCCTCTCCTACAAACACGACACCAAGCTGCTGATCCTAGCGCTCGAGAGACTTAAAGAGGCTTACAGCGTGAAGTCTAGACTGAACCAGAGCCAAAGAGAAGAGTTGGGGTTGATAGAACAGGCGTACGACAACCCTCACGAAGCGCTGTCTAGGATCAAGCGTCATTTACTCACGCAGAGAACTTTCAGAGAGGTAAGTTTTATCTCATGATGATTAGTCCTAAAATATCAATTTTAGATGTGAAGTTCTGTCATAATCCAGTATAGTTTGTTTTTTTTTTATTTTTTTTTATCTTAGCGCAATGTTCCTTAGGGATTTTCCAAAATGTTCACGCAGACAAAAACGCGGGCGGAAAATATTTAATATTTTGTAATAAACGGCTTCAAAACGTCATCACTCAATGTATCTCATGCGCACGCACACAAACACTGCCTTTCTACTCGGCCGCACGCAGCTGTGTAGCACACACACGCAGGCGTGGTCTGTTGCCCGCATTACATTGCGTGGTACTGTTTGCAATGCTTTTTAACACGAAACTTGTAAATCGTAGGGCAGAATGCGTAGACTTCGGCTTCGTTGAGGGTCTTTTTACACCCTGTATCAGTAGGAAGTAGGATAGGACGAAATAGTTATTTCAAAACAATATGAAGCACTAAAATAATTAAATCATTTGATTGTCTCATAGAATATTATATTTGGTCAATCAGCCTATATCCATTCAAAGTACAAACACCATATCTTTCTTATTAGGTGGGAATAGAGTTCATGGACTTATACTCGCATCTAGTCCCAGTCTATGACGTGGAACCTCTAGAGAAGATCACTGACGCGTACTTAGACCAGTACCTGTGGTACGAAGCGGACAAGCGGCGCCTGCTGCCGCCGTGGGTGAAGCCAGCCGACACGGAGCCCTCGCCGCTGCTCGTGTACAAGTGGTGCCAGGGTGAGTGCATACAGTGTAGGGCTCCAGAGATACTGGACTTAAATGTTTCAACCGCCTCTGTGGTCTAGTGGTTCGCCCACCCGTGTAAGACGCAGGGGTCCCGGGTTCGATTCCCAGGGGGGGTACAATTTGTACTCTGTTTGGTTGGTGGCAGGGCTTATTTCAAATCCGCCTGGTTAGCTACCACCATCTTACCTAAGTCTGACGCCATAAGAACAATTAAAAAATTGTTGTGTTCCGGCAGTTAGTAAGATAGCTAGTTCCTCAGTGATGAGGATTCCAGGTAGGGCCTTATCGTCACAACATCTGGTGCGGTTAAGGCCAAAGACTATCCCGTTGTGCATTAAAAAGGCCATATTGACAACGCATCACATGTCATACCTACTGCTTGGTGAGGAGAGAAATTATGCCGAAGGTAAGCCGTTCTATAAAATTATGATCTGCATAGTGGATCGGAGAAATGGGATGGGATTTTAAAATGGTTTGCCGATAGGGATCGGCTAGTATGGACCCTTTGCCACTGCCTAGTGGTGACATGGTCTATAAATGGTGACAGTTCACTGTGAGCAGAACTTAAAAATTTTTTTTCTAGATAATTTCTATTCTAAGTAATGTAATTATTGTTTTGCCTTAAGGTTAACATAGAATATTGTCTTTTTTTGTAAGCCAATATGTGCTTTACACAAACAATGGAGTATCAAGAAGATTATAGACATCGTCAGCTGTTGTGGAAGCTATTCTAAGTAATGTAATTATTGTTTTGCCTTAAGCTTAACATAGAATATTGTCTTTTTTTTGTAAGCCAATATGTGCTTTACACAAACAATGGAGTATCAAGAAGATTATAGACATCGTCAGCTGTTGTGGAAGAAAGAAGATGTGTTTCGGCTGCCCATAGTGTGTGTTGTGGCAAAGGAGATCAGTATGGTCATACCATCCCCTTGTTACAAACCTCACTTTGGTTGGTCGTATATATCGCCACGTGAAGATACAACACCGTCGTTGACAAGCTTGCATGTTTATATAAATGGCTTAGTTAGGACAATGTTTTAATTGAAGATGAGTTCAAAAATCCGCATCCGATTCTGAAGAATCTGTGTTGACTGCTCTAGGAAATTTCGAGACTTCATATTCCTAAATACACAATCTTACTTGTGGAACTTTGCTAAATAATTGTGTATATCATTTGTACATTTCAATTTGTACGATTTAATTAATTCAAAACAACAATTATGTATATTTTTAATAATTAGACTTCGTTCACACTGGTGCTCAGTCGAAGCGTCAATCTAAAAAACACCATAATAATTTATATCTCCTTAACGTAATTCATAAGTTTCTAGATCGCGCTCGCTAACGAGTGCCTTCTGGCATCTCTTTTTATCTGGATAGAAAATTGTGCTTTACGTTCTGGAGATAGGGTTCAATAATCAATATACAGGGTGTTACAAAACATCCTGCAATGCCAAATATGGTAGATAGGGACCATCAAACTGAACAACTTTTACTATAGGACCAACTCTGAAATGGCGAAAAAACACAGCTGGTTTTATACAAAAAAAGTTGATAAGACATTAGTGGTCAACTGACCAACTTACTATGAAAAGGAGAAAAAAAAATGTTCTTTGGAGAAAGTTATTCAGTTTTAGCAGTACTATCACACAAGTGAACCAAATTAATTAACAATACTGAAATAATTCAGTATTGTTAATTAATTTGGTTCCACTTTATACACTCGCGAGCAAAAGTATGGAATCATATGCATATTTTCATACAAACGAGGTAACTTTGAAGCCTTGGTTCTCCGCTAAGGATTGACCTAGCTGTGATCTGATGATGGCCATCAAGGGAGTGAATGGAGGAGATTCAGATCGCTATACACACCTCTCATAGATTGACGCTTCAAATGGAGCTTACACTATTTAACTATTGAAATATTATCCAGGTATAAACAACCTACAAGATGTATGGGAAGTGGGTGAAGGCGAATGCAACGTTCTACTAGAATCCCGCTTCGAGAAACTGTACGAAAAGATCGATCTGACGCTCCTGAATAGGCTGCTGCGTCTGATAGTAGACCATAACATTGCTGACTACATGACGGCGAAGAACAATGTCGTTATTAACTACAAGGTAAAGATCACTATCGCAAAAAAGTATATTGCTTTTAAAATATTTCAAAATAATAGTTACAGTCAGGCAAAAATAATACATGATATTTGCGTGAACTTTCTTTAGTCTGCCAAAAATAGTAGGACATATTTTCTTTGCCATATTTGACAGGTTTTGTATAACATTTGACTACTACTTATGTATTGAAATACCATGTACTAGTAGTAGTACATTACTGCAGCGGCATACAACACCTATACCGAAGGGATTTACTAAATCCATGTACAACACCGGCATTGATAGATATTCACTCTTGCATTGAAGAGACCAAGGTTGTAACTATCGGGGAAGACAAAAGCCTGCAGCACATTTCATTCTTTAGCTGTTAGCATTAGAGAGTATTGGCAAAACGCTTGGCACGGACCCTTGAAGTATCTACGATGTAAGGGTGATATGCTAACCTGCGCCTGGTACCCCGATGGTGGAAAGGGGCTGGAGGAACAAGGTCGTGCAGTTCCTCTCACACTCAGCATTTAATAAAACCAATCCATCCCCATACAGGACATGAACCACACCAACTCGTACGGCATCATCCGCGGTCTCCAGTTCGCTTCGTTCGTGGTGCAATACTACGGCCTAGTCCTAGACCTGCTGGTGCTGGGGCTGCAGCGCTCCAGCGAGATGGCCGGCCCGCCGCAGCTGCCCAACGACTTCCTCTCGTACCAGGACAGGCAGACTGAGACCGCGCACCCGATCAGGCTGTATTGCAGATATGTCGACCGGATACACATATTCTTTAGGTACCTACTTGCGTAATATGTTCGCTTTACAATAAATTTTCATTGCTACTATCTCTTTTATTTACTGTAATGTAATTTCTACAGAAAAGTATTTATTTATATTTTAGTTTTCTATTAATTAGTCTACAGAAAAGTTCCACTGCGTATATCTTTCGAAATTACGTTTGATCCATTTGTCATAAAATACAGGGTGTTATAGTTATGGTCATGCTAGGGGGGCTCCCCTAGCATGACTACTGAAACGGGATATGCCATTTATCACCTTTTACTGTCAAAGGACAATGGATTTTGACAATCGAGTGTCGGGTCATGCTAGGGGGGCTCCCCTAGAATGACTACTGAAACGAGATATGCCATTTATCACGTTTTACTCTCAAAGGACAATGGATTTTGACAATCGAGTGTCGATAAAATTCTATATCACGCGATATATTTCATGGTAGAGGGCTGTAGTTTTAAATTGTTCAATGTTTATTAAAATTTACCTTAATTTGATTCCTCATGTATATCTGGATCACTTATTTTCAATCTGTACACTGTAAAAACAGCTTTGTGAATCAGACAAGTTGTATTTTTTTTCATCTTAGCATATTTTGAAGTGCAAATAGGAAAGAAATAAAGTTGATATTTGATTATTCCCTACGCCATACTACAAACATACCTATTATGACCAGGTTCACGGCAGAAGAAGCTCGCGACTTGATCCAGCGGTATTTGACGGAGCACCCCGACCCGAACAACGAGAACATCGTCGGGTACAACAACAAGAAGTGCTGGCCGCGCGACGCGCGCATGCGGCTCATGAAACACGACGTCAATCTGTGAGTTCTATTAGGCCCTTTACACATTTGTCGGCCCAGCATCGGTACGACATCAGTATGCTCGGAATATGCGGTACCGAAAAAAATCCGAAAGCTTACTAGACGCCTATATTTCAATAGAGCGTTACTCATTTGTCGGCGCGACGCAGCACGGCGTACTGCGCCGATAAATGAGTAAACGCTCTTCGTCATGTTACTTTGATTGGTCTTACAGCTAATGGAAAATGAAGCTCAAGCTATAGTGTAACGCCGAATATAGTAAATTTCGTACATTGTCTTATGTCGCTTGCACATTAAGCATCTGTGTGAAAGAAAAGTAATTATAACTATTAACGAGCGTGCGAGCGAGATGTGTATTGACGGCAATTCGGCGATTGCAGTATAGCTTTAATTTCATATTTTTATTATTTAGAAGTCTATTCGATTTGGATAATTATATTGGTAATATTGCCAGTTTCAATGGAAGATGGCAACTCAACGGTTTGCGTCACAAGTATTCAAATAGTATGGCGTTCAAAGAGCAAATAGTATGCGTTTACATTATCTGGCAGAGTTGACACGTACGTTATTTTCCAGGGGTCGTGCTGTATTCTGGGACATAAAGAACCGTTTGCCGCGGTCTGTAACAACCATACAGTGGGAGAACAGCTTCGTCTCTGTATACTCCAAGGATAATCCTAATCTGCTCTTCAATATGGCTGGCTTCGAGTGCAGAATATTGCCCAAGGTAAGTTAACGTTTTAAGGCTCTTGACTAATTAATATTTCTTTTTATAATACTCTGCACTTAGCATATTCAAAGGAACCCATAATATTAAGAGCGCTTACATATTTGGCCGAAGATGCGACGGGCGTATCGTCTGGTTTACGGATGATATGCGCGACGCATCATCAGTTGAGTGTGTCAGGTCGGACGTTTAGAATTAAACGTCTGCCCTGGCACTACGCGATGTATAAAATAGAATGATTAATAAAAATCTATGACAATAATAATTTCTTCATTACACCTAAAACACATGAGAGAAACGGAAATATCTGTACTTCTAGTAGGTCAATTAATAAATAAACATTTAACAGTGCCGCAGCCAACACGAAGAGCTATCCCACCGCGACGGCGTATGGAACCTGCAGAACGAGGTCACCAAAGAACGAACCGCCCAATGCTACCTGCGAGTAGACGATGAGTCGCTCGCGAGGTTCCACAACAGAGTCAGACAGATTCTCATGGCCTCTGGATCGACCACGTTCACTAAGATCGTCAATAAATGGAACACGGCGCTTATTGGTGAGTTATAAATATAGACGACGAGTAGCTCGCGCGGTTCCACATCAGAGTCAGACAGATACACATGGCCTCTGGCTTTACCATGTTTACTAAGATCGTCAATAAGTGAAACACGGCGCTTATTGGTAAGTTATCAAAATATTAGGAGCATCAATGCTACCTGCGTGGAGACGAGTCGCTCGCGCGGTTCCACAATAGAGTCGGACAGATTCTCATGGCCTCTGGATCGACCACGTTCACTATAGATCGTCAATAAGTGAAACACGGCGCATATTGGTAAGTTATCAAAATATTAGGAGTATCGTTTTTTTCTGAACAAAAGATACCCATGTCCTTTTTTGTACCCCTGACAACGTGTATGCAAAATTTCATGATGATCGGTTAAGGTGTTAACATGCGTCAAATCCCAATATTCAATTCAAAATATTGAAAGACTACGCGCGTGAAACTATCATAGAAAAAATATATAATGCACTTGAAATAATACACAATAGATTTAATTAAAAACATTTATAAAAATGTTACCACCTTTGATGTAAAAAAAATATCCCGTGGACTCTGTTTTTGGTCTTATTTACAAAATTTTCCAGAAACAACATTCGTTTAT
The DNA here is from genome assembly GCA_943789525.1 of Agriphila geniculea. Classification (NCBI taxonomy): domain Eukaryota; kingdom Metazoa; phylum Arthropoda; class Insecta; order Lepidoptera; family Crambidae; genus Agriphila; species Agriphila geniculea. The sequence continues at coordinate 6,796,899 of OX038879.1, read as the reverse complement.
GTCAAAACCAACGCATAAAAATCAGCGATGTTAATACCTTCAATCTCAAATGAACAGTTTTTTTTAACTAATTTGAAAGCGAAGAAAAGTAATAAAAACCTGTAAAAATCGAGGATTCGGCGCTCGACCTCTACACAACCGTCGCTGGAATGCGCACTGATTTGAACCCAAAGCGTGTAGAGTTACGTTCGATTTCACTCCATCACGGATACACCCGCTCGGATTGACGTATGTTAACGCCTTAAATAGTTGAGACGTGAAGGCGTTACAAACAAACAAACAAACGGACTTTCGCATTTATTAGTAAGGATTAAAATTAATATTAGTCTCTAATTTTACACTAGTAGCTTGTTCAAATCTAGTGTTTATTACCAGGTCTGATGACTTACTTCCGTGAGGCCGTAGTCAACACGCAGGAGCTTCTCGATTTACTGGTCAAGTGCGAGAACAAGATCCAGACTCGAATCAAGATCGGTCTCAACTCTAAAATGCCTTCGCGTTTCCCCCCCGTCGTGTTCTACACGCCCAAAGAGCTGGGAGGGCTCGGCATGTTGTCTATGGGCCACGTGCTCATTCCACAGGTTAGTACGATTAACTCCTGCCCCCTGATTTTGTAACTCTGTTGTAATCAACTTCTGATTAAAACTGACAGAAATGTCAGTTACATTGCTGCTTTAAGTACATTGATTCTTACTAAACCAGCAATGTAACTGCGATTATTTCAGTTTCAATGAGAAATTGATTGAAACAGAGTTACAAAGTTAGGGGGCTAATCTATAGAAATAACTTACTGCTTTATGAATGAAAACCGAAGCCGTTATTTGCGATAAAAATTCGTCAAATTTTTATTAGTGGTTTACACATAGCACACATATATTACACATAGCATTTTTTGACTAAATAACTGCTTAAACAATACTGTCAAATCATTATTTTGTCTTCTCTAATCGTTATAGTTGTTTTATCTCATGAATTCTGTTAGGCTATGAATGTTGTTAGGCGTGCACATTGTTTTAGTGTGGGTCTGCACGCTTTCATATTACGCACACTAAAATAATATTCATGTGCATGCCTAACAACATTCATAGCCGAACGGACTTCGTGAAATGATGACCATGAAAGAACTATACTAGACAAAATAGCGGCCTAAATCTAATGCACCGTTTTCTTCCAGTCTGACCTCCGTTGGTCGAAGCAAACAGACGTGGGCATCACCCATTTCCGGTCGGGTATGTCCCACGACGAGGATCAGCTGATCCCCAACTTGTACCGCTACATCCAGCCGTGGGAGGCCGAGTTTGTAGATTCACAGCGCGTGTGGGCCGAATACGCGTTGAAACGACAGGAGGCTAACGCACAAAACAGGTAACGTATATAATTAGACAGTCTACATTACACCTTTAACCAAAACAAAATTAAATAGCACCCAGAAGCACACAGATTTTTGCACTCGCTATTTTGTCATCTTAGATTTTTTTTACGAATACCTAAAGCGCAGCATTTAACATGTTTTCTGTACGCGACAGTTAAATGATCATGTACGACCGACGCCTTTTTCGCTAGCTGTCGGTTTTGCTACTTCACTACGTTGGTATTCAGTTGGCCTAAGTAATTTTCTCAGGCCTAACATAACTGCAAAAAAGACAGATATTATGAAGTGATGAATCGCGTAGGGGTCCTGAAACCAGAGAGCTATGTGCTCTGGGGGCTCGCGGTGGCTGCGCGTACGTCGATCGCGATACTCGCAGCGCTGCGCGCCCGAAACTACGCTATCTGATCTTATACCAATAACTGGCAATAATAAATACAACACAATAAATAGATTGGAGACTTTACAATCATATTTTGTTATCAACAGGCGGTTAACATTAGAAGACTTAGAAGATTCATGGGACAGAGGCATACCTAGAATCAACACGCTTTTCCAGAAAGACAGGCATACACTCGCCTACGATAAAGGATGGCGAATTCGTACAGAGTTCAAACAGTACCAGGTGAATTCCTAGTTCATTTACTTTTCAATTTCGCTGTTTTTTATTACATAAATACATTTGTTTTCTAATGCCCATAAAATAAGATTCTAGATACTTTATTAGATATGTTACTGGAGCTTTATTTATTTAGTAAAAGCAAACTAATGTAGAGTTCGAAAGTAAATAAGATACTTTTACGAGTTATTATGAACGTCGAAGTTAATTACGGCACAGCAAACTGTCCAATAGAAGACTGACCAACATTTCTCCCTCAGGTGTTGAAACAAAACCCGTTCTGGTGGACGCACCAGCGCCACGACGGAAAGCTGTGGAACCTGAACAACTACCGCACGGACATGATCCAGGCGCTGGGCGGCGTGGAGGGGATCCTCGAGCACACGCTGTTCAAGGGCACCTACTTCCCCACCTGGGAGGGACTGTTCTGGTGAGTTTAGTGTCAAATGTAGTATAAATGTGCTGATGAAAGCTATGGAACCTGAACAACTACCGCACGGACATGATCCAAGCGCTGGGCGGCGTGGAGGGGATCCTCGAGCACACGCTGTTCAAGGGCACCTACTTCCCCACCTGGGAGGGGCTGTTCTGGTGAGTTTAGTGTCAAATGTAGTATAAATGTGCTGATGAAAGCTATGGAACCTGAACAACTACCGCACGGACATGATCCAGGCGCTGGGCGGCGTGGAGGGGATCCTCGAGCACACGCTGTTCAAGGGCACCTACTTCCCCACCTGGGAGGGGCTGTTCTGGTGAGTTTAGTGTCAAATGTAGTATAAATGTGCTGATGAAAGCTATGGAACCTGAACAACTACCGCACGGACATGATCCAAGCGCTGGGCGGCGTGGAGGGGATCCTCGAGCACACGCTGTTCAAGGGCACCTACTTCCCCACCTGGGAGGGGCTGTTCTGGTATGTTTGATGTTAAAGTGCGAAACACACCGAATGCGTAAACGTAAGCGTGCGCGTTCGCGTAGACGTACCATGACGTTGTAATGTCTGAAACTTTAAGAGACGTGGCACCGCTTGCGTAACGTACGCTTGCACGTAGAGTGATGCGTAACCCTACGCATTGCAGCTCTCATGAGACAAACAGGCTGCAGCTGCATACCTACGCAGAGCGGAACGCATGCAGTAATGACGTTGTACTCAATTGCATTCCCTATTGCAGGGGTGGGCAACTTGTCTAGGGCTGCGATTGAATTTAAAATTTCCTGGCCTATTGAGATCGACTTAAAGCATTTTAATTTTTGGGGTATTTTTCACTATAAAAACGCCACACCCCGCCTCCCGTACCGTTCTGTTGCTACTTGCTTTGCTACCACAAGCAAAGCACTTTTTGTAATGTCTCTCGCGATTGACCGCGCTGTCTCCAGAGATCGACTGGTCGATTGCGATCGGCTTGTTGGGCCCTGCCCTATTGGACGTCACACCGAACAAATTCGAACACGCACGTATCTTTGCTGCGCGTCACTACGCGCGTGCGTGACTACACATTCAGTTGTATTTGTTTACAAATAGTACCGGTACTACCGCTAGTTTCTTATAATTTTACTCCGAGTCCAATGATTTGTCATTAACTTTGCAATGAAATTACAGGGAAAAGGCGTCCGGCTTCGAAGAGTCGATGAAGTACAAGAAACTGACAAACGCGCAGCGGTCCGGTTTGAACCAGATCCCGAATCGGCGGTTCACTCTGTGGTGGTCGCCCACCATCAACAGGGCCAACGTCTACGTCGGTTTCCAGGTACACTTGAAGATGCTTATCCTTGTCAATAATACAATGCCATCTTTTAACGGCTGTAACACATCTCCGCCGCGAAACACCGCAGTAGGTTCCGCCATGAGTTGACAAGCGAAACCAATGCCAACAGCCTGCGGGTCAAGTCTGCTAATGTTAACGTCAGAATCGTCTTTCAATGGTGTTTGATGGTAATGCTTTTTGACACAGTTCTTGTTTCTTAAACACAAAATCGAGACACAAAGTGTTTCTCTATTTTCGAAGAAACAAGTGCAAATAATAAAGATGTGCCGTTGCCGGGAATATTGCCTTAGGGTCGGGAATATTCCAAATATTGCCGAGAATATTCCCACCCTAACACAATATTCCCAGCAACTGCACATCTTTAGTCGAAAAGCATTTAAACTAAAGATTTAATTTAAACGAACGAATGACGATAACATTAGCAGACTTGACTCCCTGTTCTAATGCATAGATTTTTTCACGTGTGATTCCACCCGATCGGTTCCGACCGTTGACACACGCGAAAGTAATAACGCGTAACCGCTACGTAGATGTGATCCTCATATATCGTCGTCGATAGAAGACAACTCAGCGGAGTTATGGTGAAACTACCGTAGTTTCGCTATGGAGGTATGCTACAGGCGTAAGCGCAGGTTACATTGGGAGCGAAATTAGGATTGTTTCGCTTCGCTCATGACGCTACCTATCGTCTTTTCACACTTGGGCTCACACCGCGTGACTATATAACGATCTCTACGAACGGAACGAAGCAAAGAGAAACGTATATCGTTTCACTTCGGTCCCAGTGTGGCCTGCCCTTTAACTAAATTATGGGATATGTATGTAAGCAGCAAATGATTGCAGATACATGTTTTATTGCGGCGTGCTAAGAAGGGATAAAAGGTATTTTGCTCCCAACGACTTTTGTTGACTTCTTCGTTTATATTTGTAATTAGTACAAGCTTTAGTTATGATAGTTAACACAGACATTAATTTTTCTATTATAACAGGTACAACTGGATTTGACTGGCATCTTCATGCACGGCAAAATCCCCACGCTGAAGATATCTCTGATCCAGATCTTCAGAGCTCACTTGTGGCAGAAGGTCCACGAGTCGATCGTCATGGACTTGTGTCAGGTAAAACTATTCACATATCCTTTACTAAGTTAAACATTTCACATGTACTATGACTGCATTTTATTGTATAGCAAGTTTTCTTGATTTGGAAACCATTTTTTTATATCGACGATCCGAAATTCAATGGGGTTCCAGGCATAAAGCATAAGCTAGATGGCGCTAGCAGCGACCCGACTGCTATCAATGGTTTTCGTTGGATAAAATTACTTCCAAAATGACATTTGACAGTTGCTGAACTAATCAAACGGTTTACGACAGTCGTTTATGGCGCCATTAGTTCTTCAATTTGCAACCCTATTGACTTAAAGAATAGGTTCACAGAAGTAGCAAAAACAATGACGTAATGATGCAATATTTTTTCAGCTAAATGGAAGGGACATTTGGCTAAAAATATTGCAATAATATATAATTATAACAGAAAATTTGTCCCGCTTGGTGGCGCTGCTGTAGATGGGGACCTCTTTGTAGGGTGTGCTTGAGGGTTATTTTTTCAATTATGTCGAAAAATGGTTGATAATAATTAGTGGAAGTTGGCCAGTAAATTAATTAAAGATTTAAGGAAACCAAAATGTGTTGGAAGATAAATTGTCATTTGCGTAAATTCTTGAGTTTCCGACCGTCGATATATTTAGAGCTTTCAATAATATGATTAGTATATTTTATAACTTAATGCTAAAATAACAATATTGATCGATACTTGTTACCCCACAGGTGTTCGATCAAGAGTTGGACGCGCTCGAGATCGAAACAGTCCAGAAGGAAACGATCCACCCTCGTAAATCGTACAAGATGAACTCGTCGTGCGCCGACATACTGCTGTTCTCCGCCTACAAGTGGAACGTGTCGCGGCCCTCGCTGCTCGCGGACACCAAGTAAGTAGTTAGAACCATCTAGATACCTATCCAAGTTTATTTTGCTAAATTTTTGTTGTTTTACAGCTTGCACATATGCTTTATAAGATATTGATCAGGGGCCCAATCGCGCTAATTCTGAACAATAAAACCAGTACCCTTAGCACGAACAGCTATCGAGGAAAAAAACGCGCGTAAAATTACTCGATAGAGAATTATCTATGGAAATTTTAATTTCGCTATTCGGCGGTAGATGGCGTTGTACAAATTTCCAATACAAAATGGCACTATCGAATGATTTTACGCGCGTTATTTTTTTCGAGAGCTGTTTGTGCTAAGGTTACTGAACCGTTACATTGTGATTTAGCTTATAAATATACCTAAAAATCTTTGGTTTTGCTTTGCTTGTCCAATATTGGCATCCTAGGCTCCATAGGACAGCTTTCAACAATTTTAACAAAACTAAAGCGAGTGTTTTTCTATAATGAAATTGATACAGTAACGATTACGCCCTAGTTTCTAAAATTAGGACTCGCAGATAATATAAAACTAGGACTGTAACGACTGTTTCCTTCCTGGACATAAAAAAGCTTTAAATGAAATCAAGTCGACCCGCGGTTCAAATTCTTATTCTTGGACATTGATAATTTGTTGAGGCTCTGTCTGCACACAACATCATCCTTTCGCGGTGTCTCCGGAGAAGCGAGAACAAATTGTTTGCATTTCAATCCAATAAATCGCTGTGCTCGCCGCACGCGTAGTGACGTGTTCTTTTCCTTAAAAAACTTTACAAGGAACGATTTTTTTTAATAAGTTCCATTTACATTTACCCAGGGACACAATGGACAACACCACAACCCAGAAGTACTGGCTAGACATCCAGCTGCGCTGGGGCGACTACGACTCGCACGACGTGGAGAGATACGCGCGCGCCAAGTTCCTGGACTACACCACCGACAACATGTCCATATACCCCTCGCCCACGGGCCTGCTCATTGCCATCGACCTCGCGTACAACCTGCACAGGTATACTATATGTTAAGGATAATCAATTAGAATTGATTAAACATTTTTTTAATAAAGTATGATTTTAAACACTTGTGAGCTTAAGATACGTCATCAGGGGGGGTATTACAACCTCTTTAAACTTGCCAGGTTTATGAATTGCTATAGTTACATCTCTTTCTAGCTGTATAGGAAATAAAACAGATAGATTGATAACCAGTCAGAAAACTGCCAGGAAATAAGAGGTCATAATATGGGGGCAGTTCGTAATTCTACGGCGAGACCGTAATTGAGATAAGAAGAGAATTGAAACTGTTACAACTACTTGAATACCAAAATACCAACTAAACCAGGCTTAGAACACGTGTCTTGGAACAAGTGAAATGTGAATTAGCCTAACTGGATATTGCAATTTAAACAAACGACGCGGTGACTAATTTCAAACTAAGTGGTCACTCGACCACGTATGTTTCGGTTTGTATGCCGATTTTCAAGATGTCGTCATCTCCGTCTGGGTGTTTGTAGTTCCACTGTTGTCTCTGATTTCCATAACACAAGTACTTTAGCTACTTTTAAATCGGAGCAATGTTTATGTTGTCTAATATAAAAAAAGCTCAATCTCATTAGAAACGTTAATTTTAAATTTCAGCAAATTTTATTAATGAGAGAGTATAATTACTAACATGCAAAGATTAATGATTAGGTTTATTAATTCAATCTCTATTCCATAGTGCGTACGGCAACTGGTTCCCCGGCTGCAAGCCCCTAATCCAGCAAGCCATGGCCAAGATAATGAAAGCAAACCCTGCTTTATACGTGCTGCGCGAGCGCATACGAAAGGCGCTACAACTGTATTCATCGGAGCCCACCGAGCCGTACCTCTCCAGCCAGAACTATGGGGAGCTGTTCTCCAACCAGATTATTTGGTAAGTTTAAACAAATGCCAAATAATGAGTATCAACCCCGCTTTATATGTGCTGCGCGAGTGCATACGAAATGCTCTAGTATGAATAAAGAACTATTTAGAGACTTTGCTTATTTATAACAATAAAGGAAATCGCCAGTTGGCTACTATCAAAATATTGTTAGCGTTCTTTAGAGCAATATTTTACCATATGCTAAAAGTTAGACCCATGGCATCTGTGTAAACGCAACAAAGTAATGGAGGGTCTTTGTTCAAAATTCTGTTTTCTTTTTCACTTGTTCTACTGGGCTGGGCAGTTCTACCGTATAACTAATAAAAGAGAAAACTTTTATCATGCTACGATAAAATCGTAGCAGTAATGAGAAAAAACCTTCCCAGTAGAACTAGTGGGAACCAAACAAAATTCTCTATTCGGCAACCGCGCGGTCCTATCTTGATAAATACAGTATAATTTTCATTATGCCAGGTTCGTCGACGACACGAACGTGTACCGCGTGACTATTCACAAGACATTCGAGGGCAACTTGACGACGAAACCCATTAACGGCGCCATCTTTATATTCAACCCGCGCACTGGACAGCTGTTCTTGAAGATCATCCACACGAGCGTGTGGGCCGGACAGAAGCGTCTTGGACAGGTGACATATGCGATATTACAATTTGACCAATTGTTCACTATCAATCAAGAGCAATTTCGTAAAAGTAATGCTCTGTATTCATTTCCTAATTACGAATAATACGTACAAATCCATTTTCGCACCATTATTCTAAAATTAGACATGAAAAAACTATGGATGTTATGATGATCTCCGTCGTCGACTACTGCACACCGTTTTTGTGGAAGGTCATCTCTGAATGTCCTGGGTTCGATTCCCCACAGAGTTAATGTAGAAAACTTACTTCTTGCATCTTGGTACCATCGTATTTCTATTTCCGTAAAACGAGTGCTTTAAATACTACTTTCAAGGTCAGAACAGAAGTGTTTTACATTTTTTATTGATATAGATAGGCATAACTAAAAGTTTGTTCCATCTACACTACACAGTAGTCAACCCTTATTTAAAATGCTCATTTGTTCAATAGCTCGCTAAATGGAAAACGGCAGAAGAAGTAGCGGCTCTGATTCGATCACTGCCCGTGGAAGAGCAGCCCAAACAGATCATCGTCACCAGAAAGGGAATGTTAGACCCTCTTGAAGTAAGTTCAAGCTTGGCTTACGTTTTGAAGTTCTTACACATTTTCAGTAAAAATTTAAAACCATTGAGTTTGTTTTAAGTCACAAAAAACTTTTAGAAATAACAATGTTTTCATCTGTTGAATCCTAGATCAGTAAAGCAGAGAAAAACTTTTTTTAACGCATGGTTTATTACTTAAGTATCATCAGGTTTATCTTTCAATTGCAATCTTCTGGAATTTTCAAATCTGACTTAGATTCTAGTCTGGTTGGTTGTCCTTGTTTCTGAAGTCCATAGCACTAGTGAAGCTAAAAGTGCAGAGCAATGTCTAACGTAGTCCACGTATAGTAAGAAAATGTGTCCATAGGTGCACTTGCTGGACTTCCCGAACATCGTAATCAAGGGTTCGGAGCTGCAGCTGCCGTTCCAGGCGTGCCTGAAGGTGGAAAAGTTCGGAGACCTCATCCTGAAGGCCACTGAGCCGCAGATGGTGCTCTTTAATCTGTACGACGATTGGCTGAAGACCATCTCATCATATACGGTAACTTCTTTACTAATAACACTACCACACTAAGTACACACATACACATCATTCTGAGCACTTTTAGTAATAAAGATTTAAATGTGCATTATCTATATTTACGTTACGGTTTCAAAGGATATACAAAGTTTTTCATGCTGAACTGAGATTAACCAGTCAAATAGCACTACATTTTAGTATGTAGTAAATAGTCTATTTTATTTTCCCTAAATTAATTAAGTAATTTGCAAAATCGTTTAGCAAAACTATACGGTACAGATTGACTCAAATCCACAATAAGGCGTCGATGTTATTGTGAGTTACGAGTGGCCAGGCCACTTTTTCAAAGCACGACAATTACATACGTGATGAATCGCGTAGGGGTCCTGAAACCAGAGAGCTATGTGCTCTGGGGGCTCGCGGTGGCTGCGCGTACGTCGATCGCGATACTCGCAGCGCTGCGCGCCCGAAAATACGCTATCTGATCTACTTTCAACTCTTATCACTCACCCGTAACGTTCAAAACACCTTGTCTGAAACACAAACTGTTTCACAGGCATTCAGTCGTCTGATTCTGATTCTGCGAGCGCTCCACGTGAACACGGAGCGAACCAAAGTGCTGTTGAAGCCTGATAAGACGACGCTGACCGAGCCGCACCACATCTGGCCGACGCTGTCCGACGACGACTGGATCAAGGTTGAGGTCCAACTCAAGGACCTGATATTGGCCGATTATGGCAAGAAAAATAAGTAAGTTACTTTTTGTGCTATGATTTCATGTGATTTGTTAGTTGACAGCTCATTTACTCGATATATTTTTGAAAAATTACGTTTCCTGAATAAAACACGTCTTGAATACCTTTTTTGCGTTGTTTGAGTCTAATAGCAGTGTATAAAGATCACTGACAGTAAGCTAGTTAATAAGAAACGGCGATTTAATTGAATTGTTGCCACTTACGCCAAAAGAACATAATATTAGCTCCGTTCTGTTAAATTTTCCATTGAATAAAATAATCCATGTTACAGCGTCAACGTGGCGTCTCTCACGCAATCCGAGATCCGTGACATCATTCTCGGAATGGAGATATCCGCGCCGTCAGCCCAAAGACAACAGATCGCTGAAATCGAGAAGCAGAGCAAAGAGCAGAGCCAACTGACGGCCACCACCACGCGCACCGTTAACAAACACGGCGATGAAATCATCACGTCCACCACGAGTAACTACGAATCGCAGACATTCAGGTACACACTAAAAACCGTGTTTTGTTTACTTGTGTGTAGTTTGTATTCTTGTGTTGAGTAGAGTAGCTCTGAAGATGGCTAAATTGAGTTATTTCTGATTTCAAAAGGCAATGGTCCAAAACGAAGATTTTAATCCATAGTCTTGTTAGTTAATTAGTTATTTGTTAAACCTTTGACTTTGACTTTATCGATTTTCTATATAAATGTCAGAACAGCTGATCGAGTTTTGTATAAAAAGTCGTTCTTTTTGTCTTCGGAAAGTCGTAACAAACGTAAATGATGTTAGTAATTTACTCCTGCGAGGTTTACAATTTTATTAACCCTATATAACATTGCAGTTCGAAGACGGAATGGCGTGTGCGCGCGATATCCGCCACGAATCTCCACCTGCGTACTAACCACATCTACGTGAGCTCGGACGACATCAAGGAGAGCGGTTACACCTACATCCTGCCAAAGAATTTGCTCAAGAAGTTCGTCACCATCTCCGATCTCAGGGCGCAGGTATGTAGTTTACTAAAACGAGTTATTTTAGTTCAGAAGCAAAAGCAATTTATTGTTGTATGTTTCAGTGAGTACATATTTGTTGTGACTGACCATATTTTCAAAACTCATTATCGGGATTACGCATTTTGTAGAATTTCATTGCAGTTATTGATATTAACGCCAAGCGCGACGCGAATACCAAGATGTCCTTTGTTCTGCATGACCTTGACTGTAGCATATATGTTTTAATAAATAGCGATGTTTCATTGATCTAGGACACTCGTCAGATTCCGTTTTCGTCAGAAAAAAATATAGGCTGCTTCTTTCTGACGAAAACGGAATTATTCCTCTTTAGTCGGAAAAAACTTTGTTATTTCCATTACACTTTCGTCAGATTCCCTTTGGACGTATAGTGGCAAAAACGCAAATTACCGTATACGCTAACGACCATGTTTTGAACAGCAAACTACCAGATATGTAAACGACCAGATTTTTTTTCCGCAAATGACCAGTACTTAATTTATACGCATAGTAGAGGAGATGCCACATTTACGAAAGTCGTCTAATTACGATTCCGGCTGGACAAGAGAGTGCTCCACCGACAACCGGTATCATTGTCATCAGCATGATCTCCTGAACAAGAATACAGCGGTTGTCGTATTATAAAGTGGTGGAGGGGGGAGGGGGGGAGGGAAAAGATGCGGAAGTCGAGTATCGGAAATTGGTTAATTTTCTCAACAACCACTTGTCCGATTTAAACAAATAAGGTGTCTTAGGGTAGGTAATATCCTTGACAACATATTTTATTCAGCAATGGTTTTTGTAAATGCTATAGTTTATTAAATAATTAGAAAATAGGCGAATTTCAAACAAATTCATTTTTGGTTTTGTAGATATGAAGCAGTAAATTAAAATAAAGTACAGAAGTACATATAGTATAAAGTACTACGTAAAATTGCCACAGTCATTAGCTTGCTGTTTATTTTTTAGTTTTGAAATTTGGCTGGAAGACAGCAAATTTATCATCGATATAGTGCGGGAGGTCACTGTCCGAATAATTTGGAAACCGCTTTAACGAAAGTCGTCTAGTGACGATTCCCGTCGAACCAGTGAGTTCTCTACCGACAACTGGTATCATTGTCTTCAGCATGATCTCTGGAACAAGAATATAGTGGTTGTCGCATTATAAAGTGGTTGAGGGGGGAGGGAGGGGAGGGAAAAGATGCGGAAATCGGGTATCAGGGTTTGAATAATTTTTCAGTAACCGCTTGTCCGATTAAAACAAATAAGGTGTCATATGGTAGATAATACCCGTAACAATAAATTTTATCTTACAATGGTTTTTGTAAATACTAAAGTTTATTACAAAAATTGAAAAAAGATGAATTTCAAACAAAGGCTTTCTTAGTTTTGCAGAATTGAAGCAGTAAATTGAAAGAAAGTATTATGAAATTAAAACTATGAGGATTTGCCCTAGAAAAAAATATTTGTACATAGCACAGTTGTTTCACTATATGGAGTAATAAACTTGTTAAACATTTTTATCTAGTAACTATGCTTAAAAAAATATTAGGGTCACGTGGCGAAATGTTTTCTACCATTTTTTTCGAAAATCCTCTACAGAATTAAAACTATAAAGATTATCCTCGAAAAAAAAATACTGGTGAAAAGCCCAGTTATTCCACTATATATAAAATAATAAACATGATAAACATTTTTGTCTAGTAACTATGTTAAAAAAAGGTTTATTTGTTCACGAGGTGAAATTTTTTCTACCATTTGTTCGAAAATCCTCTACAGAATTAAAACTATGACGATTTGCCCCAGAAAAAAAATAATTGTGAATAGCCCAGTTATTTCACTATATAGAATAATAAACTTGTCAAATATTTTTGTCTAGTAACTGTGTTAAAAAATATTTTGTGCCGTGCAAACTCATTTAAACTTAACTTTGCAGGTCCACCGTGTTATGTGACACAAAGCAATTTTTAACACAGTTACTAGACCAAAATGTTTGATAAGTTTATTAATCTATATAGTGGGATAATTGATCTATTTACTATGTTTTTTTCTGGAGAAAATCCTCATAGTTTTAATTCTGTAGAAGATTTTTGGAAAAATTATATGTTAGAGAAAATTTTGCTGCGTGACAGAAATATTTTTTTTTTAACATAATTTCTAGACAAAAATGTTTGATAAGTTTATTTTTCTGTATAGTGCAATAACTAAGCTATTCACCAGCATTTTTTTCTGAGGCAAATCATCATAGATTTAATTTTGTAGAGGATTTTGGAAAAAAAAAATTGTAAAGAAAATTTCGCCACGCACCACAAAACATTTTGTAACTCAGTTATAAGACAAAAATGTTTTACAAATTTATTATTCTATATAGAAAAATAACTGGACTATTCACTATAATTTTTTTATGGGGCAAATTTTGATAGTCTTAATTCTGTAGAGGATTTTCGAAAAAAAAGAGATAAAGAAAATTCGCCACGCAATAAAAACATTTTTTTAACATAATCACCAGACAAAGATGTTTGTGATAAGTTTATCATTCTATATAATGGGATAACTGGGCTATTTACCGTTATTTTTTTCCTGAGGCAAATCTTCATACTTTTAATTCTGTAGAGGATTTAAGAAAAAAAAAATGGAAGAAAAAATTTCGCCACGCGACACAAAAAAATTTTTTTAGCTAGTTACTAGACAAAAATGTCTAACAAGTTTATTATTCTATATAAAGGAATGACTGGGCTATTCACCGATATTTTTTTTCTGGAGCAAATCTTCATAGTTTTAATTATATAGTAGTTTATTTCAATTTACTGCTTCAATTCTACAAAACAAAAAAAATATTTATTTGAAATTCATATTTTATCTAATTATTTCATAAACTATAGTATCTACAAAAACATTGTTTGATAAAATCTGTTGTTAAGAATATTACCTACCATATGACAGTTTATTTGTTTAAATCGAACATGTGGTTATTGAGAAATTAGCCAAACTCTGATAACCGAGTTTTGCACCTTTCCCCCCCCCCCTCCCCCCCTCCACCACTTTATAATGCGACAACCGCTATATTATTGTTCAGGATATCATGCTGAAGACAATGATACCAGTTGTCGGTAGAGCACTCGCTTGTCCGACGGGATTTCAATTTTGAAGACCTGGCCCCTCCTCTATAGTGCCAGATCGCGCGCACGTGAATAACAAGATTGTCCTTAGTTATGCACGACTTTCTTGACTGTATTTAATTTGTTATTGAATAGCAATATTTGATTTAGATCGCGTGCTACCTGTACGGCACGTCGCCGGCGGATAACCCGATGGTGCGCGAGGTGCACTGCGCCGTGCTGCCGCCGCAGTGGGGCACGCACCAGCAGGTGCACCTGCCGCGCCAGCTGCCGCGCCACCCCGCGCTCGCGCACCTGCAGCCGCTCGGCTGGATGCACACGCAGCCCAACGAGCTGCCCCAGCTGTCGCCGCAGGTCAGTGACGCACTACATGTACGCAGTGGGGCACGCACCAGCAGGTGCACCTGCCGCGCCAGCTGCCGCGCCACCCCGCGCTCGCGCACCTGCAGCCGCTCGGCTGGATGCACACGCAGCCCAACGAGCTGCCCCAGCTGTCGCCGCAGGTCAGTGACGCACTACATGTACGCAGTGGGGCACGCACCAGCAGGTGCACCTGCCGCGCCAGCTGCCGCGCCACCCCGCGCTCGCGCACCTGCAGCCGCTCGGCTGGATGCACACGCAGCCCAACGAGCTGCCCCAGCTGTCGCCGCAGGTCAGTGACGCACTACATGTACGCAGTGGGGCACGCACCAGCAGGTGCACCTGCCGCGCCAGCTGCCGCGCCACCCCGCGCTCGCGCACCTGCAGCCGCTCGGCTGGATGCACACGCAGCCCAACGAGCTGCCCCAGCTGTCGCCGCAGGTCAGTGACGCACTACATGTACGCAGTGGGGCACGCACCAGCAGGTGCACCTGCCGCGCCAGCTGCCGCGCCACCCCGCGCTCGCGCACCTGCAGCCGCTCGGCTGGATGCACACGCAGCCCAACGAGCTGCCCCAGCTGTCGCCGCAGGTCAGTGACGCACTACATGTACGCAGTGGGGCACGCACCAGCAGGTGCACCTGCCGCGCCAGCTGCCGCGCCACCCCGCGCTCGCGCACCTGCAGCCGCTCGGCTGGATGCACACGCAGCCCAACGAGCTGCCCCAGCTGTCGCCGCAGGTCAGTGACGCACTACATGTACGCAGTGGGGCACGCACCAGCAGGTGCACCTGCCGCGCCAGCTGCCGCGCCACCCCGCGCTCGCGCACCTGCAGCCGCTCGGCTGGATGCACACGCAGCCCAACGAGCTGCCCCAGCTGTCGCCGCAGGTCAGTGACGCACTACATGTACGCAGTGGGGCACGCACCAGCAGGTGCACCTGCCGCGCCAGCTGCCGCGCCACCCCGCGCTCGCGCACCTGCAGCCGCTCGGCTGGATGCACACGCAGCCCAACGAGCTGCCCCAGCTGTCGCCGCAGGTCAGTGACGCACTACATGTACGCAGTGGGGCACGCACCAGCAGGTGCACCTGCCGCGCCAGCTGCCGCGCCACCCCGCGCTCGCGCACCTGCAGCCGCTCGGCTGGATGCACACGCAGCCCAACGAGCTGCCCCAGCTGTCGCCGCAGGTCAGTGACGCACTACATGTACGCAGTGGGGCACGCACCAGCAGGTGCACCTGCCGCGCCAGCTGCCGCGCCACCCCGCGCTCGCGCACCTGCAGCCGCTCGGCTGGATGCACACGCAGCCCAACGAGCTGCCCCAGCTGTCGCCGCAGGTCAGTGACGCACTACATGTACGCAGTGGGGCACGCACCAGCAGGTGCACCTGCCGCGCCAGCTGCCGCGCCACCCCGCGCTCGCGCACCTGCAGCCGCTCGGCTGGATGCACACGCAGCCCAACGAGCTGCCCCAGCTGTCGCCGCAGGTCAGTGACGCACTACATGTACGCAGTGGGGCACGCACCAGCAGGTGCACCTGCCGCGCCAGCTGCCGCGCCACCCCGCGCTCGCGCACCTGCAGCCGCTCGGCTGGATGCACACGCAGCCCAACGAGCTGCCCCAGCTGTCGCCGCAGGTCAGTGACGCACTACATGTACGCAGTGGGGCACGCACCAGCAGGTGCACCTGCCGCGCCAGCTGCCGCGCCACCCCGCGCTCGCGCACCTGCAGCCGCTCGGCTGGATGCACAAGCAGCCCAACGAGCTGCCCCAGCTGTCGCCGCAGGTCAGTGACGCACTACATGTACGCAGTGGGGCACGCACCAGCAGGTGCACCTGCCGCGCCAGCTGCCGCGCCACCCCGCGCTCGCGCACCTGCAGCCGCTCGGCTGGATGCACACGCAGCCCAACGAGCTGCCCCAGCTGTCGCCGCAGGTCAGTGACGCACTACATGTACGCAGTGGGGCACGCACCAGCAGGTGCACCTGCCGCGCCAGCTGCCGCGCCACCCCGCGCTCGCGCACCTGCAGCCGCTCGGCTGGATGCACACGCAGCCCAACGAGCTGCCCCAGCTGTCGCCGCAGGTCAGTGACGCACTACATGTACGCAGTGGGGCACGCACCAGCAGGTGCACCTGCCGCGCCAGCTGCCGCGCCACCCCGCGCTCGCGCACCTGCAGCCGCTCGGCTGGATGCACACGCAGCCCAACGAGCTGCCCCAGCTGTCGCCGCAGGTCAGTGACGCACTACATGTACGCAGTGGGGCACGCACCAGCAGGTGCACCTGCCGCGCCAGCTGCCGCGCCACCCCGCGCTCGCGCACCTGCAGCCGCTCGGCTGGATGCACACGCAGCCCAACGAGCTGCCCCAGCTGTCGCCGCAGGTCAGTGACGCACTACATGTACGCAGTGGGGCACGCACCAGCAGGTGCACCTGCCGCGCCAGCTGCCGCGCCACCCCGCGCTCGCGCACCTGCAGCCGCTCGGCTGGATGCACACGCAGCCCAACGAGCTGCCCCAGCTGTCGCCGCAGGTCAGTGACGCACTACATGTACGCAGTGGGGCACGCACCAGCAGGTGCACCTGCCGCGCCAGCTGCCGCGCCACCCCGCGCTCGCGCACCTGCAGCCGCTCGGCTGGATGCACACGCAGCCCAACGAGCTGCCCCAGCTGTCGCCGCAGGTCGGTGCAAGCAACTCAAAAGCTTAATTTCGGCGAATCTTTGACACTAGGCTTATCCGAAAATATATAATAGCGACATGACTTTACTCGGGTAGTATGTTATAACGACCTGACTTTAAACAAACGTTCGAATTATTCTACACCGAAAATAACTTAATACCAACTTTACTACTACATGACACATGTACAGTAAAGTCGACGCTCTGCCACTTTGAATCAAAATGTCTACACTACAATCATTATGTATAGTATCCCTAACCCACCATGTCTCGTAATACATACACTACTTAAATGGTTACCTACAAGTTAATCCCTCTAGTTTTCTCACGACTTTATTCAATAAATAACACATCAAGCATTGAAAACTCATTCCAATACGATTACTCTGCCCAATCTTCCATATTTCACATTTATCAAAGAACCTCTAATATCGTCACGTTCACCCACAGGACATCACCACCCACGCCAAAATCATGTCCGAAAATACGACATGGGACGGCGAGAAGACGATAATAATCACCTGTTCGTTCACGCCCGGCTCCTGTTCGCTCACTGCGTACAAGCTGACGCCCAGCGGGTACGAGTGGGGCTCGAGGAATACGGACCGAGGGAACAACCCCAAGGGGTACCTGCCCAGCCACTACGAGAGGGTGCAGATGCTGCTGTCGGACAGGTTCTTGGGATACTTCATGGTGCCGTCCCAGGGCAGCTGGAACTACAACTTCATGGGTGAGTTATTTAAGTGAATTTTAATTTAAACAATAAAAAAATATTATGTTCATCTTCGATTGATATGAAAAATAAGCGTATGTACGCGCGCAGATCACACGCGGCACATTTGTCTGACGCCACGTGTTAACACGCCGTCAGATGACATCGGTTTTCATAGTAAATGTATGCACAAGAGCACACTTATAACACGTCCATATAAATAAAATACGGCGTGTTAACACGTGGCCTTAGACAAATGTGCCCGCACTTTTAGGCGGCGCACGTCCATTAATAATGTGAGGTGATTTTGAGATTTTTTCGACCCCCCTTTGTGAGATGTGAGATTTGGCTCGATTATATAATAAGATTTTTTAAAACGCGCATTTTTAGTGTGATTACGTTAATCTGTGCTTGCTTGTTTTGCATTTACATATTTAAATAGAATTTAGCCATATTTTGTTATGAAAAAGGATTAACTTAATGCCCAGTTTTGTCGCGATACAGTTTCTGCAGAGAAAAAATACGTGATGTTTGCCGACACCTCCCCCCTGAGAGATTGGGTGTTCATCACGTGAGATTCGGCTCGCCCCCCTCCCCCCTAAATGCCTCACGTAATTAATGGACGCCCGGCGCCCCCTTACGTAGTACCTGCTTAAGGCTGCGAATACACCTGCAAGAACTCCTGCGAAAACTTACACTGACAGCCTGTCACACAGTAGCTTGTGAACGCGTGACAAACTGTCGCCAGTGCATTTGCTATTAGTTAACACTTGTAAGCTACTGTCTGACAGGCTGTGGGACACTTGCAGAAGTTTTCTTGCAGGTGAAAACCCGGCCTAACACATACTTCTCCATAAATTCCTTTTCGTTGAATAAGTAAAGCATTACATAATGGGGTTACATGCTTACAGGCGTCCGGCACGACCCGAACATGAAGTACGGCGTGCAGCTGGGCAACCCTCGCGAGTTCTACCACGAGGTGCACCGCCCGGCGCACTTCATGAACTTCGCCGCCATGGAGGACGCCGCGGCGCCCACGCTGGCCGCCGACCGGGAAGACATGTTCGCTTAGGACGACCACTAACTTACACGATTTACTCTGCGGCCTCTTTCAGATACAAAACAGTTGTACTTTTTTTATTCAGTTTTTATTATGATATCACGAAAGATGACCACAAATGGCGCCCATCTTCGCATCATAACTCATGAAGAAAAGACTTAAGACGAGTAATATTTCATTTAAATATATAAAATATAGATATCCATTTATATATGAAATATCAATTTCTCTTAAGTCTTTTCTTCACGCGTTATGATGCGAAGGTAGACACCATTTGTGGCCATCTTTCGTGATACGTGCTGTATAAGTGTTTCAATAGTAAGTTGTAGTCTTATGCAAAATGTTTAAGAATATCACTGAGACAAACGCTTTGTTATTCAGCTCATTGCTCATTTTGAAAACAGTCCTTTTCCATTTAATTACATTTGTGTTTTTTTTCGTGCTATTTAGTTTCTGAAAGAACCCGTGTATTTATCTGTAAATAGGTATAAGAGAAACAATAAATTTTAATTAAATTCTTAGATGTTCTTTTATTTTTTTTCTATTATGGAAATAAATAAACCTTTACCACAAAATATAAAATAGGTTATGGAAAAACTAGGTACTGGTGAAGGTTGCCGGAAGTCACTGGATGTGGGAAGCGCAGGACCGATTGTCGTGGAAATCTTTGGGGGAGGCCTATACCCAGCAGTGGGTGTCGTGCGGCTGATATGATGATGATATGGAAAAACATTGGGTTGCTGAAATGGGAGTCAATATGGCGGGTGTATCATGGCGAATCGAACTGCCTCAAATACCAAAAAAATGTACCTAAAATGTACTATTTAGTACCTAAATAAGAAAAAAGTTATAACGAAATCAAAGGTACACCCGCCATATTGACGTCAATATGGCGGGTGTTCTTTAATAAATCAATGTTGAACTGATATTTGTCCAACTATTTTGCAAATAAGAAAGAAATAATTTTTTTTTTTTTTTACATCAGGTAGGTACTGAAAAGGAGTCTTAAAAATTTGAAGTGAGGTGACTAGGTAATGTGGGGTATCATATGAAAGAGCGCTGTTTGCACATTATAAAACATTTTTTTCCTTTTTTTTAGGACGCATAGTTTTCGACTTATGATGAAAAATGTAAAAAAAACCGTCCCCCCCCCTTATCTCCGAAGTTTGCAAAGAGAAAAATCTGAAATAATTCTATGTGATAGTAGTTTATGTAAGGATTACAGGAAAAACAAAACGATGCCTCAATATAACACAATTTTTTAGAAATTCAAAAAACAAACAAAAAAATATTAGTGCCACTACCAGTCAACAGATGGCGCTGACCTAAGAAGAAAAAAATAGTTCCACTATTGGTCAAGAGATGGCGCTGACCTAATACTACAATAATAATTGGTGGCTGGTTCTAATATAATTACCTACGACTGTCATTCTGAATTTCGACAGTCAATTATTTCGACAGGGTCTGAATTTCTAAAAACAATAGTGCGACTACTCACTGCTTTGACAGAACATATTTCGACACACACTACTACGAATAACACTACTTCGACGGAACATACCTTCGAAAAAATACTACTCTGAAATGTGACAATAATTATTGAATTCCGCTTTTTGGTTTAAGGTACTTACAAAATAAAAACATAAATAATAATCAACTATGTTTTTAATAATTATAACAATCATATCTTCAGATAATATAGAGAATTTAAATTATTAATAATAGTAATAAGTCTTCTTGATTTTTTTATTGCACATGTTAGTATGAATAGGTCTTTCTTATGCTAATAATAAAGTGGAATTCAATTAATATTGTCACATTTCAGAGCAGTATTTTGTCGAAGGTATGTTCCGTCGAAATAGAGATCCGTCGAACAAGTGCATTTCGAAGAAGGGTTCTGTCGAAATAGTGTTATTCGAAGTTGTGTGTGTCGAAATCGAAATATGTTCTGACGAAGCAGTGAGTAGTCGCACTATTGTTTTTCGAAATTCACCCTGTCGAAAATTCGAAATAATTGATTGTCGAAATTCAGAATGGTCATTACCTAGTATCTGCCGTACGAATAAAGAAAAATAAGTTCCTACTTAGAATAACCAATAATATTGCTTAGCAATATTATTCCTTACGTTTAATTCATGAACGCCCGAGCGGCCTCCTGGTCCCGGATAACAATGGAATATCTATTGTGTCTCTTTTTCCGGGCGTTGAAAGGTTAAATCGATAACATTTCATCAGTTTGTGGAGTGGCTGAAACGTTTTTCAGTCACCATAAGCAGCTGTGGTTAAGATTTGTAAATTAACTGTCCGCCTGTTCGCCCTTCCACCTGTCCGCCGTCTATCCTACTTTTTTAAAGACTGTAGGTACTAAAGTAACATATCAAAATATATTCATGATTGTACGGAACCCTCGGTGCGCGAGTCCGACTCACTCTTGACCGCTTTTTTTAATTAAGAATACCTACCTATTCCCGGAAAATTAGAGTAGTGAGACACAAAAGATTTCCCATTGTTGAGCGGCCCGATCGGGCCGCTCAGGGATTGAAAGATTAAGAATAACTATTTTAAGTGACGTGGGTTTTATTTATTTTTTTATTTTGCTTTTTATTTTAAACTTTTTAAATAATTCATACTTTATCTATTTAATAACCGCTTCCAAATCGGTCAAACCGATTTATATACATAAGTATAGATAAACATACAGATTTATTTCCATAATATTTTTTTTCTTTCTTACATTAATTTTTTTTTTATACTTATGATAAATGTATTTTTTGTAATACAAACGAACTGTAATTTTAGCCTCGGTATAACATTAAAAATGAAAAGAACATAAAAAATTTATTCAGAGCCCAAAGTGCACATGCGCGAACTTTCCCCCACTCCGTCGAAAAAATTTCAAGATTAATGAAATGCCTCGTACTGTACTGAAGTGTACACTGTACACCGAAGTCTCTCTCTACCGTCTATACCTACTCGCGAAATGCACGGAACTTGTCGGTTCGTGTTCAATACAGTGCATTTCGGTACCGAAATAAAATAACGGTTAAATAGCGGTACCTCAAAATAAAGGTTGTCATATTTCGGTACCAATATTGAAGTACCGAAAAATTAAGGTATCGAAATTCGAAGGAATAGTTTTTAATGGGTATGACGTCATACCGATAAATAAAGGTACCGAAAAATTAAGGTATCAAAATATGAAGGGACAGTTGTTTTAATAGGTATGACGTCATACCGATAAATAAAGGTACCGAAAAATTAAGGTATCAAAATAATGAAGGAACCGTTTTTAATAGGTATGACGTCATACCGATAAATAAAAGTACCGTAATTTTCCGGTAAATCAGTCCCTGCATTCCTCATAAAACTCCGTTCTATCTGGAACTCAAATTTAGTACCCCATGATGCACGTTTTGTTCGTCACCAATTTTATTTGACACTAGGGTTGCGGCCAAGAAGCTTATAACCCCAATGGAGATTGCACGGCTAGTGTCATAGTGAAGATAGAAAAAATGTCCTTGAGTGACGTTACGGCTTATTGCTATCTCTTTTTTTAGTGTTACAATACGTTTTCGTTTCTCACGAACGAACAAACGACGAACATCGAACACGTATTGTCACACTAAAGAAAGAGATAGCAATAAGCCGTAACGTCATTCAAGGACATTTTTTCTATCTTCACTATGACATTAGCCGTGCAACCTCCATTGGGGGTATAAGCTTCTTGGCAAAGAGAATTTTATGTATAATGGTTCAACATTGATTTATTAAAGAACACCCGCCATATTGATCAATATGGCGGGTGTTCTTTAATAAATCAATGTTGAACCATTATACATATTGATCAATATGGCGGGTGTTCTTTAATAAATCAATGTTGAACCATTATACATAAAATTCTCTTTGCCAAGAAGCTTATACCCCCAATGGAGGTTGCACGGCTAATGTCATAGTGAAGATAGAAAAAATGTCCTTGAATGACGTTACGGCTTATTGCTATCTCTTTCTTTAGTGTGACAATACGTGTTCGATGTTCGTCGTTTGTTCGTTCGTGAGAAACGAAAACGTATTGTAACACTAAAAAAAGAGATAGCAATAAGCCGTAACGTCACTCAAGGACATTTTTTCTATCTTCACTATGACACTAGCCGTGCAATCTCCATTGGGGTTATAAGCTTCTTGGCCGCAACCCTAGTGTCAAATAAAATTGGTGACGAACAAAACGTGCATCATGGGGTACTAAATTTGAGTTCCAGATAGAACGGAGTTTTATGAGGAATGCAGGGACTGATTTACCGGAAAATTACGGTACTTTTATTTATCGGTATGACGTCATACCTATTAAAAACGGTTCCTTCATTATTTTGATACCTTAATTTTTCGGTACCTTTATTTATCGGTATGACGTCATACCTATTAAAACAACTGTCCCTTCATATTTTGATACCTTAATTTTTCGGTACCTTTATTTATCGGTATGACGTCATACCCATTAAAAACTATTCCTTCGAATTTCGATACCTTAATTTTTCGGTACTTCAATATTGGTACCGAAATATGACAACCTTTATTTTGAGGTACCGCTATTTAACCGTTATTTTATTTCGGTACCGAAATGCACTGTATTGAACACGAACCGACAAGTTCCGTGCATTTCGCGAGTAGGTATAGACGGTAGAGAGAGACTTCGGTGTACAGTGTACACTTCAGTACAGTACGAGGCATTTCATTAATCTTGAAATTTTTTCGACGGAGTGGGGGAAAGTTCGCGCATGTGCACTTTGGGCTCTGAATAAATTTTTTATGTTCTTTTCATTTTTAATGTTATACCGAGGCTAAAATTACAGTTCGTTTTTATTACAAAAAATACATTTATCATAAGTTTAAATAAAAAATTAATGTAAGAAAGAAAAAAAATATTATGGAAATAAATCTGTATGTTTATCTATACTTATGTATATAAATCGGTTTGACCGATTTGGAAGCGGTTATTAAATAGATAAAGCATGAATTATTTAAAAAGTTTAAAATAAAAAGCAAAATAAAAAAATAAATAAAACCCACGTCACTTAAAATAGTTATTCTTAATCTTTCAATCCCTGAGCGGCCCGATCGGGCCGCTCAACAATGGGAAATCTTTTGTGTCTCACTACTCTAATTTTCCGGGAATAGGTAGGTATTCTTAATTAAAAAAAGCGGTCAAGAGTGAGTCGGACTCGCGCACCGAGGGTTCCGTACAATCATGAATATATTTTGATATGTTACTTTAGTACCTACAGTCTTTAAAAAAGTAGGATAGACGGCGGACAGGTGGAAGGGCGAACAGGCGGACAGTTAATTTACAAATCTTAACCACAGCTGCTTATGGTGACTGAAAAACGTTTCAGCCACTCCACAAACTGATGAAATGTTATCGATTTAACCTTTCAACGCCCGGAAAAAGAGACACAATAGATATTCCATTGTTATCCGGGACCAGGAGGCCGCTCGGGCGTTCATGAATTAAACGTAAGGAATAATATTGCTAAGCAATATTATTGGTTATTCTAAGTAGGAACTTATTTTTCTTTATTCGTACGGCAGATAGTAGGTAATGACCATTCTGAATTTCGACAATCAATTATTTCGAATTTTCGACAGGGTGAATTTCGAAAAACAATAGTGCGACTACTCACTGCTTCGTCAGAACATATTTCGATTTCGACACACACAACTTCGAATAACACTATTTCGACAGAACCCTTCTTCGAAATGCACTTGTTCGACGGATCTCTATTTCGACGGAACATACCTTCGACAAAATACTGCTCTGAAATGTGACAATATTAATTGAATTCCACTTTATTATTAGCATAAGAAAGACCTATTCATACTAACATGTGCAATAAAAAAATCAAGAAGACTTATTACTATTATTAATAATTTAAATTCTCTATATTATCTGAAGATATGATTGTTATAATTATTAAAAACATAGTTGATTATTATTTATGTTTTTATTTTGTAAGTACCTTAAACCAAAAAGCGGAATTCAATAATTATTGTCACATTTCAGAGTAGTATTTTTTCGAAGGTATGTTCCGTCGAAGTAGTGTTATTCGTAGTAGTGTGTGTCGAAATATGTTCTGTCAAAGCAGTGAGTAGTCGCACTATTGTTTTTAGAAATTCAGACCCTGTCGAAATAATTGACTGTCGAAATTCAGAATGACAGTCGTAGGTAATTATATTAGAACCAGCCACCAATTATTATTGTAGTATTAGGTCAGCGCCATCTCTTGACCAATAGTGGAACTATTTTTTTCTTCTTAGGTCAGCGCCATCTGTTGACTGGTAGTGGCACTAATATTTTTTTGTTTGTTTTTTGAATTTCTAAAAAATTGTGTTATATTGAGGCATCGTTTTGTTTTTCCTGTAATCCTTACATAAACTACTATCACATAGAATTATTTCAGATTTTTCTCTTTGCAAACTTCGGAGATAAGGGGGGGGGGACGGTTTTTTTTACATTTTTCATCATAAGTCGAAAACTATGCGTCCTAAAAAAAAGGAAAAAAATGTTTTATAATGTGCAAACAGCGCTCTTTCATATGATACCCCACATTACCTAGTCACCTCACTTCAAATTTTTAAGACTCCTTTTCAGTACCTACCTGATGTAAAAAAAAAAAAAATTATTTCTTTCTTATTTGCAAAATAGTTGGACAAATATCATCTTAAACTATTCCAAATTTCAAGTTGATACCATTTGTAGTTTTCGAGATATCCAGCTGTGACAGACAGACAGACTGAGTCACACCATAAGGGTTCCTTTTTTTACCATTTTGGTGAGTCCGTTACGCCAGCAAGAAAGTAGCTTCTAGAGGGAAGCGAGTTTGATGAATAATTTGTGCGCAATTTGTGGGCCTTATAGTTTTGGAATAAAACGGGAAAAACGAATTCTGCTGGGGTAACGGTACTCCAGCAGGAAGATTCTAAACTAATGATCGGAGAGAAATAAATGATATATGGGCGGGTAGCTTGATACTAGCAAGAAATGTGCGCCAAATATATAATTTGTGGGCCTTATAGTTTTGGAGATATTTGATTTCCTGCTGGCGTAACGTTTTGCCGGATCCCAGATCTCGGAAACTACTAAATGTGCGATCTTACAGTAAACATATAGAAGTAGCCCCTAATTTGTGCTATTTGTGCGGTAGAAAACATTTTAAAAATATTCACAAATTTTAAAGTAATCGGGCATTTTCTGAAAACAGTAAAAAAATTCTAGCGCCTTAACTACCACATAAATAAAGAAACTAAAAACGGTGTTCTATTCTTCTTATTATTTCTCATTACCATAAAAATTTTGAAAACCGCACACATACATGTTTTTGAATAATACCCACATGAAGGTGAGACCGACCATGTCATGACTTTGACGGTCAGCAGGATAAAAATATGAGAGATTATTTAGATCCTGGCCCAATGAATAATCTGTGCAGTTAATGAAGTACATGCTCTGAAATTTTCAGCTTCAAATTCTTCGTATTAAAGGAAATATCAATTAAAATCCAAAACAACCGTCAGTATTCCTATTAACCGACCAAATTCGATAGACCACAAAAAAGCGACGCGTTCATACATATTGATGACCTCCTTAACTTTGTTGTCGAACAGGAATGTACACGTCACGTCTACGTACATTTAAGTGAAAAAGTGATTTGAGTGAGTGCTTTTATTTAAATAACGAATGAAGTTATTTCTGTTACATTTCATTTTTTACTTGAATTGAAAGAATTTTAACCATTTTAACATTATTTTAGTAAAAAAATAAAGGATGTTTTGTAATTTTATTTCGTTTTTTTTTGTTATACCTAACTAGGTACTTAATGTACCTACAATGCGATTAAATTGACAATAGACAGTGATCCCTTGCATGCAACTTCTACATGGATGTAGGTCTCTTCACAGAGGGCCTAGTACGAGTTGGTTTTTTGTTCTCTCTTCACTTTACGAATAGTTAACTATCGTTTTCATTCTTTCACTCGTTCACTCACTCGCATGATTTCCTCTCTTTCACTCGATACTATTTGTAAAGTGAGGTGAGAAACACAACTAGTACTAGGCCCTCTGACGTCCATTATACAAGTTGTATAATGGACGTCAGTGGTCTCTATGGAAAAGATAAAATGTTACAGATTAAAAAACGTCGTTTTATAGCACAAGCGCTATGAAGTTGGTCACTATCTTCTGTTGTAAAATTAATTGCATTTTAAGTAAGTACTTAGGTACCTTAATTAATAAAATGTTATTACAATAAATACCTACTTGTTACACCAAAACTAAATACCTACCTTAATAATAATACGCGAGTGAAGTGCCCGTTTAACTGATTTTAGTACTTCTTTCCGGTTCGAATGAAGTTATAAACATATACCTACCTAAGGGTGTGTCCCCACTTAGGTTCGCGAACCTCGCGCTCCGCGAACCTCTGTTGCAGGTTCGCGGAGCGCAATGTGGACGCGCGGAGCGCGGACCAGACGTCCGCGCTCCGCGAACCACGCTCCGCGCTCCGCGCTCCGCGAACCACCCTCCGCGCTCCGTTCCCATGATCAAATAAGCTTTATTCATATAAACTTAATTATAAAGTACCTTTGTCTCCACAGTACTATTATTGTGTAATTAATAATGAGTGGCTAAGGAGTAAAACTTTGAATAGACAATCATGCTTAAGTACAGTCAGTAGCACTTCAGGTTGTACAAAGTGTCAAAAATTTTCAATTTATTTTGAACCTTGTCTTCGCAATGAGGGCTTTTCAAAATGACAAAAAACTGTAGGCTCGATAGATGGCGTTGATAAAAATGTGTGTCAATGTATTTTTTTTTACTAAGCTTCTCTTTCCATTAACGCCATCTGGTGTGGCAAATCGGGACCCTATTACTAAGACTCCGCTGTCCGTCTGTCTGTCTGTCGGTCTGTCTGTCTGTCTGTCACCAGGCTGTATCTCATGAAACATGATAGCTAGACAGTTGAAATTTTCACAGATGATGTATTTCTGTTGCCGCCATAACAACAAACACAAAAACTGAATAAAATTAATATTTAAGGGGGCCTCCCATACAACAAACATGTTTTTTTGCCGCTTTTTGGTACGGAACACTTCGTGCGCGAGTCCGACTCGCACTTGGCCGGTTTTTTAACTCACTCTAATGTTCGAAACGACCAAGAACTTTAAATGTCATTAATAGTACAAAGTCTTCGATTTCCATTTGGAATACGAATAATTGAAACTTTCCTTTATTTTGAATCAAATAAAATCCGTTTTTTGAGGATCTACTATGATCATTTTAAAAATTAAAATTACGCTCTAATGTTTGGAACGCCGCCGTTAGAGCGTTTGGTTGCACCCGGAGCGTAGGTTCGGAACGCAACCCTGCCGCGCTCCGCGCTCCGCGAACCGCGCTCCGCGAACCGCGCTCCGCGTACCGCGCTCCGCGAACCTCGCTCCGCGAACCACGCTCCGCAGTGTGGCCAGATTAAAGTTTACGAAAATAACGAAGCACCTCAAAAAAATACTGAAACATACCAAGTTGCATATGGAAAATAAACCGATAAAAATATTGATTTTCAAAACAGGTTTTATTCATTTATCATCACAATGAATGTTTAAATTATATTTTAACATTCTATTCGAAGGCAAAACTAAACTTAATTTCCGGATGGATGCGCCAAGTACAATAAAAACGAAAAAAAACACGTTCTACTTATATAACGATCCAAAGGTACTACTTTAGGGAAATTCCCAAATTAGCGAAAGAAAAACCTCAAAGATAAAGTGAAGTGCATAACAGAAAATAATTTTATTAAAACGTATTAGATGACTTGATACTATTTACAATTCTACTATGGCGGCTGCCTGTCATTTCTTATCTGTAACTTAGAGTCTGTTCGGAACTTTTTTGTTTGTTGGCCGATTTCGATGAAACTCGGTTTTTGATACTATTTCGACAACAAAACAGCAACGCAATGTTAGAAATATAAAACATTTAAGATGGCGGCCAACTTTTTTGTTTGTGAGCCAATTTAGATAAAACTCGGTTTTGGGTACTATTTCGACAACAAAACAGCAACGCAATGTTAAAAATATAAAAAATCCAAGATGGCGGCCAACTTTTTTGTTTGTGGGCCGATTTCGATGAAACTCGGTTTTGCGTACTATTTCGACAACAAAACAGCAACGCAATGTTAAAAATATAAAAAAATCCAAGATGGCGGCCAACTTTTTTGTTTGTGGGCCGATTTAGATGAAACTCGGTCTTTGATACTATTTCGACAACAAAACAGCAACGCAATGTTAAAAATATAAAAAAATCCAAGATGGCGGCCATCTTTTCTGTTTGTGGGCCGATTTAGATGAAATTCGGTTTTGTGGACTATTTTGACAACAAAGCAGCAATACAATGTTAAAAATATAAAAAAATCCAAGATGGCGGCCAACTTTATTGTTTGTGGGCCGATTTAGATGAAACTCGGTTTTGGGTACTATTTCGACAACAAAACAGCAACGCAACTTTAAAAATAAAAATGAATTCAAGATGGCGGCCAACTTTTTTGTTTGTGGGCCGATTTAGATGAAACTCGGTTTTGGGTACTATTTCGACAATAAAACAGTAACGCAATGTTAAAAATATAAAAAAAATCCAAGATGGCGGCCAACTTTTTTGTTTGTGGGCCGATTTAGATGAAACTCGGTTTTGGGTACTATTTCGACAATAAAACAGTAACGCAATGTTAAAAATATAAAAAAAATCCAAGATGGCGGCCAACTTTTTTGTTTGTGGGCCGATTTAGAAGAGACTCGGTTTTGGGTACTATTTCGACAACAAAACAGTAACGCAATGTTAAAAATGTTAAAAATGTTAAAAATCCAAGATTGCGGCCAACTTTTTTATTTGTGGGCCAATTTAAATGAGACTCGGTTTTGGGTACTATTTCGACATTAAAACAGCAACGCAATGTTAAAAATATAAAAAATCCAAGATAGTTGCCAACTTTTTTTTTGTGGGCCGATTTGTTTTATTCATTTATTAACATCAACAAGTTTAACATTTAATAAGTCACAGCAAAAAGAAAATGAATAACACTTTAAATGCAATCTCAATTATAGATGTTACACATTAGCAAATCAAAATTATAAATATTATACTTATTATATATAAAGCATGCAATACAATTCCAATTGATCAAACATTTTTAAATCAAAATAAATCATTCAGAGAAGAGCACGGTTACAGTTGTCTATAAAGTGTGATAAAATATGCTTTTTTAAAGGAGGAGGCAGGTAAACACCGCAAATGTTCAATTTCTCAGAATTAACTCCGTCACTTCCGACACGCACCCACAAGTCCTCGCAGTCATCTACTCAGTGCGCCTTTACTCTTGTGAATCTTCACAAGAGTAAAGGCGCACTGAGTTCAATCTTTTGGAGACAGCAATTTCTGTCAAGATTATTACATCATAAGAATTACAAACGATATTATTGAAAATGTCGACAGTCTTCCTCCGCAATCCTATTACATTCTGGTAGAATACAATTATATCATTAAAAGAGCCCGTTAGTAAAACAAAATATAACAAGGCAACTTTAGCGTTCTTTATGATAAACCTTTGAGAGTCTCATGATTCCGTATGTATACGTAGTTAGCCTCCTCGTTCTTCCGTACAAAGATTTTTCCATCGCGTACCCAGATGAATTTATATTTCAGCTCCCTGACAATGCGACGAGTCGCTGCATGCAGTTGTTTTGCTTTTGGTGTCAGATGTTCTGTCACGTAAACTGGTGATTTTTGTTTGCCGCCGATACCCAGATGACTGGTGTTAAGTTTTTCCCAAGAATTGTTTTTGTTAAACGTTATTGTAGCCGCCAGAAACTGGTCTCGAAGGCGAGGA
This sequence comes from Agriphila geniculea, assembly GCA_943789525.1. Lineage (NCBI taxonomy): Eukaryota > Metazoa > Arthropoda > Insecta > Lepidoptera > Crambidae > Agriphila > Agriphila geniculea. The sequence goes on along the minus strand of OX038879.1, from coordinate 6,765,947 downwards.
CTGTTGAACTTTACGAGTATGGAGCGTGGGCAGGAACTTTTATTGTCTTTGCAACGTATACAACCCAGTCTAGTTAACTCGGCACCTGAAGCTCGATAGACCCCTCTCGTTTTTTTCCTTTCCTCACGCCACCGTCGTCAATTTTTTGAAAGTTTTCGATAGATTATCGATAAATTATCACTAACAAATGTACTAAAGCTACTGGCATGACGACAGTGACGTGAGGAAAGGAGAAAACGAAGGGGGTCTATCGCGCTTCAGGTGCCGAGTTAACTCGACCGGGTTATATACATTGCATGAATATTGCTCCATCCATGATATTAGGACATCCCGCGCACTCAGATGATCCTTTAGTCGACATTTTTTATTCTTATACAATTACTCTCAACAATCTTATACCTTACTACGGCTTTGGTGGATGAAGATATTTAAGTAAATCAAAAGTAATTGAAAAGTAATGTCCAAAAATATCTTCAATACAAATTTAAAAAAATATCTTTAAAAATAAATAAAATGTCTCTAAAAAAAATTTGGGACAATAAGTCTTTATTAGCGAGGATCGATCTTCGGGCCACTCACAGCTGAATTCAGTATGCAGCACTCAGTGTGCTAACGTATGCGCCAAAGCGACTTAAAGCGTTCAAAGTATTGATCAGTTAAGTAGGGTTTGAAACTTGATGCATGAGTTGGTTTGAGTATGAGGTCAAGACGAAAATAATTATTATAGTCCTACCTCAACACTGATAATATCACTGATGATAATATTTAGTTTTAACACTGGAGATGAGATTTATTACGCAAATTAAAGCGCAGTTTTATCACTTTTCTGAGGATAATGCTCAGACTATATTCCGCAGTTTTTAATAATCCGCAGATTAAAAAAGGCACTGAATATTTCTTGAGCACAATTATACACTCTTAAACTATAGGTATAGTTCTGCAAACGATATCACTGGTGAATCACTAGACAAGTTATTGATTTAACTTGATTCCAAATGTTAGAATTGTGATTTAAAATTATTCGGCAATATTTAACGTAGAGACTATGTTTATTTCAAAGCGCCATCTGGCGGATGTAGATGAAACTCGGTACTATTTCTAACATCGCGTTGCTGTTTTGTTGTCAAAATAGTACCGAAAACCGAATTTCATCTAAATCGGCCCACAAACAAAAAAGTTGGCCGCCATTTTGAATTTTTTATATTTTTAACATTGCGTTGCTGTTTTGTTGTCAAAATAGTACCCAAAAACGTGTTTCATCTAAATCGGCCCACAAACAAAAAAGTTGGCCGCCATCTTGGATTTTTTATATTTTAAACATTGTGTTGCTGTTTTATTGTCAAAATAGTACCCAAAACCGAGTTTAATCTAAATCGGCCCATAAACAAAAAAGATGGCCGCCATCTTGGATTTTTTATATTTTTAACATTGCGTTGCTGTTTTGTTGTCGAAATAGTACCCAAAACCGAGTTTCATCTAAATCGGCCCACAAACAAAAAAGTTGGCCGCCATCTTGGATTTTTTTATATTTTCAAAATTGCGTTGCTGTTTTGTTGTCGAAATAGTACCCAAAACCGAGTTTCATTTAAATTGGCCCACAAACAAAAAAGTTGGCCGCCATCTTGGATTTTTTTATATTTTTAACATTGCGTTGCTGTTCTGTTGTCAAAATAGTAGCCAAAACCGAGTTTCATCTAAATAGGCCCACAAACAAAAAAGTTGGCCGCCATCTTGGATTTTTATATTTTTAACTTTGCGTTGCTGTTTTGTTGTCGAAATAGTACCCAAAACCGAGTTTCATCGAAATCGGCCCCCAAACATAAAATTTGGCTGCTATCTTTTAGAAAATAGTACTAAAATCGTAATAAAAGGCACGAACTGGCAACATTACCATGTGGTAAATACTGAGCGTGTAGGCGTGCGTTTTCATTCCATCGTTGGAATTGGAATTATCAGTATTTACCACACAGTTGGACCACAGTAAATACTTTGTGTGTAGCCGTCGCCTTATACGTAATTATAGTGCGACAATCTTGAATTAATATTTATCTTGTTAATACAGTCGCACTAAAACGAAACAGTACCGTCAACATTTCAAAAACGTTAATCAAGCATAAATCCCAAGTTGGTTCTTTTTCAGAACAGACTCTACAGATCTTTGCTTCTGAATGAAATATAGAAATAATCCGGGAAATTCCTTGAACATCAATGTTCGCGGGGACTTAACACCGTAGTTACCATAACTTCATAGCCAAAATATACCGAAAATACTTACTTCCGCTAATATACCTACAAAAATACTGATGTTCGGAAAAGTTGATAAAATATACCGAAAAAGTATTAAAATACTGAATCTGGCCACACTGGCGCTCTGCGCTCCGTGTTCGCGTGTTCGCATCGGATCCCAAATATGGAGCGCGCTCCGAGGTTTGCGGAGCGCGGTGGTTCGCGAACCTAAGTGGGGACACACCATAAGACAGCTAGGTAGTTGTTTTCTGTTATTGAAAATAAAAACAGCTATGCTATTGATGTTTAGACAACAATGATTCTGGTATATTTCACTAAGAAGTAAACAGATCTTCTAGTAACTTAAGAAATTTAGCTGGTTTCATAGTCACGTGTTCGAAGAGTGCCGTCCGCAAAATATATAATCTGGGTGTAATGTAACAGATCAACGCCACATTGTATTGGTATAAATGCAGGCTCTAACTAACCATTTAAATGTTAAAACACTATTTACCCACATTTGCCAATAAGAAGTTATGAACGCAACTGTACAAACAATTTTTCTGTATATTACGACACATTAAAGAAGGTCATCAATATGTATGAACGCGTCGCTTTTTTGTGGTCTATCGAATTTGGTCGGTTAATCGGAATACTGAGAGTTGTTTTGGATTTTAATTGATATTTCCTTTAATACGAAGAATTTGAAGCTGAAAATTTCAGAGCATGTACTTCAGTAACCGCACAGATTATTCATTGGGCCAAGATCTAAATAATCTCTGATATTTTTATCCTGCTGACCGTCAAAGTCATGACATGGTCGGTCTCACCTTCATGTGGGTATTATTCAAAAACGTGTATGTGTGCGGTTTTCAAAATTTTTATGGTAATGAGAAATAATAAGAAAAATAGAACACCGTTTTTAGTTTCTTTATTTATGTGGTAGTTAAGGCGCTAGTTATTTTTTTCTGTTTTCAGAAAATGCCCGATTACTTCAAAATTTGTGAATATTTTTGAAATGTTTTCTACCGCACCAATAGCACAAATTAGGGGCTACTTCTATATGTTTACTGTAAGATCGCACATTTAGTAGTTTCCGAGATCTGGGATCTGGCAAAACGTTACGCCAGCAGGAAATCAAATATCTCCAAAACTATAAGGCCCACAAATTATATATTTGGCGCACATTTCTTGCTAGTATCAAGCTACCCGCCCATATATCTTTTATTTCTCTCCGATCATTAGTTTAGAATCTTCCTGCTGGAGTACCGTTACCCCAGCAGAATTCGTTTTTCCCGTTTTATTCCAAAACTATAAGGCCCACAATTTTTTTATTTGGCGCCCATTTACACCGAATTGCGCACAAATTATTCATCAAACTCGCTTCCCTCTAGAAGCTACTTTCTTGCTGGCGTAACGGACTCCATTTTGGTACGGAACCCTAAAAAGGTTAAATAATTTTTACGAAAATATCTCCTGACTCACATTAATGTACAGTACGAGGCATATAACTTGAAATCGGGTGGGGATTGTGCGAAACGCGTATTTTGGGTATGCGTAGCGGTGAGGGGCGCGGGCGGTGGGCGAGGGGCGCGCGCCATTGGTCGCTCACAAGAGCACATGCGCGAACTTATCCCCACTCCGTCGAAAAAATTTCAAGATACGTGCCTAGTACTGTAGTATTAACCTATACATACACACCTATTCAAAAAAAAAATCATCGGGTCTGCAATTGCCATCTCTCTGTTCTTCAAAAGTACCTATATTCCCAATATTGTTCCCAATACAAAATATTAGTTCATTTCGACGCAGGTAATGGAAGCCCCGACGCGACGGATATCTGTCAGTCAGATATTATATATCAGTCAGGTTATATCAGTATCTATCACCCATAGTACAGGCTTCGCCTAGCTAGTAAAGCAAATGACCGTGTATGTGAAATATGTACTACACATTTTTTTTTTGTTTTGGTAGGTATATTTTTTAAGGGTTCCTATAAAAATTTGAGGATTGGGCTGTAATTAATATTGTAAGGAGTAATCATCAATCATCGTCTGCGTCTGTTTTATCAGTAATAAAAGAGACGCAATGATAGCCATTCAGAAAATTGAAGTTTTAAGAGCTTGTAATACCGCCCCCAGCCCCCCTAGCATGAAGATGAACGACAAAACACGATATAATACCTTTATAAGAGGTTAAGCTAACCCAAATATAACGGTACCGTTATATTAACGGTACCGTTAATATAACGGTACCGTTATATTTGGGTTTGGGTTGAGTAATTAAAAATTGCGGTACCGCTTTGATGAGGTACCGAAAAACAGATATACCGGAAAATTGCGGTACCTTTTTATATCGGTATGACGTCATACCTATTTAAAACTATACCTTCATATTTTGATACCTTAATTTTTCGGTACTTCAACATAGGTTCCGTAATTTCGGTACCTCTATATTTCGGTGGTTTTATACCGAAATAAAATTTATCGGTATCCTAAGTAAGGGTAGAATATTTCGGTACCGCTATATTAACCGTAAAACATACCGAAATTTAACAACCGCAACCAATCCCTGGAGGAATGTAGCAGTTTATTATGTTATTTGATCTAATCTAAGGCCCTCCGCTGCCTTGAGCGGGATCCCGGCGCGGGCGTCCGCTCCGGGTGCTGTTTCCTGTATATTCATAGAGCAGCAGCGCTGCGTGTGGCGGAGTGCCCGCCTCGCGGGTCACGCGATGGAGCAAGGGGCGGGTCCCCGCGACGGGCTGTTTGTCCGTGACGGAGAACGGCGCGGGCCCCCGCGACGGGCTCCCACACCGTGTACCGCGTCCGCTCCGGGTGCTGTTTCCTGTATATTCATAGAGCAGTGCGTGTGGCGAACCTGCCTCGCGGGGCAGGAGCACATGAGTAAAGAAAAGGACCAGAGACAAAGCTTCATAGAACCGCGCGAATCGGTTGCCCCGCGTGCTTGTAGAAGCACGCGGGGCATGTGTGCGTGTCCACTGGCTGCTTGTTGCGTACGCGGAAAAACCGGAAAAAACCTGTTTTGACAACTGTTTTGGCATCATTTGTTTTGTTAGTTGCAAGTTTGAATTTCACGTTCTTAAGAAGCTTTGTCTCTGGTCCTTTTCTTTACTTATGTGGCAGGAGAGCACGCTCGCGGGTCCCGCGCGACGGATCACGCGAGCGGGGCTGTTTCTTGTATATTCATAGACCAGCGCTGCGTGTGGCGGAGTGCCCCTCGCGGGTCAGGTGAGCACGCTCGCGGGTAAGTAAAATGACTCAGCGATTAGTCTGTTGGAATGCACTCAATTCAACTATCTGTCACTAGTCTGTCATGGCCAGTGTTGCCAACTCTACGTCTTTTTACGTAGATCTACGTACTTTTAGCCTTTTCTGCAAATCTACGAACTTCAGTTCCAGAATCTACGTATTTTCTATCAAATATACAAATTTGCAAAATAACTTATCTTATTAGGCTGAATGGGCATTTATTTCATTTTTTTTGTGAAAAAAAAAGTTAATAAACTTTTCGTTTCACACTAATCACCTCATGACACTTCAACTATCTTTTTCATCATATTATTAATTATGATTCGCGATCGCGACGTTGATATACATATTTTGTTCGACTCATTGTAAGACTGAATTTATCTAAAAATAATATTGTGTACATTTCTTTGAAACCTCACAAAATTCAACTAATATAAATATTATTTCTCTAATCAATCACAATCATTATAAAACAAGAATATTTTTGTAGGTACTTTATATTTGTCTAAAATTAAATTGCATATTGATAAAAAACAATTAATAATACATATTTTTTTAAGAATTTTCTTTTTGTTATCATATAAAAAGAAGCAATACCTACATAAATAAAATAAACAAAATAAAACATAAATAAGTACATGGATTGATAAATGTATTTTGCTTGAAAATATTAATAAAAATGAGTAAATTTCATTAAAATTCTTAACAAAACACTCGTTTTATTCACTGTTACCCTCTTTATTTCCTTTAAAAAAAAGTACGTAGATCTACGAACTTTTCATATTATGCAATTTTTACTAAATCTACGTACGTCTCTAACGTACTCTCTAATCTACTACGTACTTTTCTTAACTGGCCTTCGTCTTTTTAAAAATCTGAGTTGGCAACACTGGTCATGGCTGTCAGTGTCAATGTCAGTCGAGTCGGCCATCCATCCACATCAATCCACCAGAATACCGCTCGCTTTTTCTTCGATAAATCTGTTATTTTTCAACAGTGCTTCGGTTATTGCTAATATATTAGTAAAATGGGTGACAACGACGTCTTTGAAGATAATCAATATCCTGATAACGACGAGTTTGTCCCCTACGTAACTGCCGGGAATCTAGCCCAGAAGAATGGCGCGAAAGTAACACTTTGGGGTAAAGTTACCAAAGTTTCCGCAAGTGAAGGCTTTTACGTAAAAACTGTTGATGATCAAGAAATATTAATAAGGTTGAAAAGACCTTTGACTGAGCCGCTGGAAGGATGGTACGAGATCTATGGCACCTCTCAAGGGAAAAGTGTATTGTGTGATGAATACGTTTCTTTTTCCGAAGAAATGTCCAAGAACATCGACACTGAAGGTCACAAAGCCTTAGCGAGGCTATTGACAGCTTTAGATGACCCATGGAATCTTGGAGATGACAGTTCCAATGCCATGAATGGTGTCACACCTATGGAGTAACTTATCTGGTACTTACCTACATAAAAATCTTTGTAAATGATGTGACCAAGAAATGATAAGCTGGGCTAACATAATTTCAGTAAACGGTCAGAAGTTAAAAGAAATATTCACCAAAATTGGGCATTTATTTTCTTGAAATTGTACAAATTAGTTAAAAATATGATAAGAAGTCTAAATGTAAGTTAAATATACTTAGTTTTATAGAAAATATGCCTTTTTTACTTTTTTATCATACCTATCTTTTATGTATAGATTTCTGTCAGCTCAGAATATACTTAAAAGTTGTGTAAGTAATTATAATTCACATTTAATATCAGCGTTTTACCTAACAATAAAACGCTTATTAACTACTTACCTCATTCGAAGCCTAAATAATGAGAGTGGCAACCCTGTTTTTCTATTCTGTGGCGGAAATAGTGTGTCAATTGACTAAAATTCACCCCCCCTTCCTGTCATAGCCGGTTTTAGTTTTCAAATTCTCCACCAGGTGGCGAAGTTGTGCTGTTTAGCACGAAGCCATTTTTGAGTCATTGGCTCGAATTAGCCAGGCAGATATAAAAGTAAGCTTCGAATGAGGTAAGTAGTTAATAAGCGTTTTATTGTTAGGTAAAACGCTGAAATTAACTTACTGTACCGTCATTCGAAGCCTAAATAATGAGAGCTGTTTGATATCGCCTGGTGGAGAAATATCTGAAGCCCAAAAATAACTAGCATGGACCCATAGGGAACTATGTTAAGGATGTTAATAAGAAGATTGTGTACTGAGCAGAATCATATTTTATTTAATATTTAGAACCATTAAAGAAAGAAAAAAAAAATCAATGTAAAACAGAACAATAAACCTTTTATATAATTTAATGATTGTTTTATTCTGTAATTTTATCCTGTTCTCTTAAAAACAGCTACAACATAATGTTTATCATCAAATTTTCTAATTAATATTTAGAGCTATACAACAGTTTTTAAAATTCACCTTTACATTAATTATGATGGTAAGATTTAATAGAAGTTCTAGTTATTAGTCGCTAATCAAGAAATGATACTGGGATTAATTAAATATATTAAGGTACATATGTATAAGTAAGATTACCAACTATTTTTTGTAAATAAATCAACAAAATAATTAAATGAAAAATCAGAAAGTATGTTGATTATTTTGTTATTAATTGGCTATGGGTGAAAACATAGCAGATACCACATTTGTTTGATTCCGATAGACGTGCCGGACTACAGCTGCGCCACAAAAAAAAAAGTTGGAAATCTGACTTTTTGACTATGCCATGATGAAGACGATAGTTTGTCGGAATTTGTCGCACAAAAACCAGAATTTGTCGGGCTTGCGTTGAGGAGATACGTGTGGCGCAGCTGTAGAGACGTCTCTACAGCTGCGCCACACAGATCTCGAAAATGGAAGGTCGTACCGAAAATCTGATTACCCGTATGTGCAGCCGTTAATTTGTCGAAATTTGTCGCACAAAAACCAGAATTTGTCGGGCTTGCGTTTAGGAGATACGTGTGGCGCAGCTGTAGAGACGTCTCTACAGCTGAGCCACACAGATCTCGAAAACGGAAGGTCGTAGCGAAAATCTGATTACTCGTGTGTGCAGCCGTTAATTTGTCGGATTTTGTCACCAAGAACCAGATTTTGTCGGTCTTGCGTTTAGGAGATATGTGAGGATACGCTGTGGAGACATTTCTACCTGGATCTTGAGAAAGGAAGGTCGTAGCGAAAATCTGATAACTCGAGTGTGTAGCCGTTAGTTTGTCGGAATTTGTCACCAAGAATCAGAGTTTGTCAATCTTGCGTTTAGGAGATATGTGAGGATGCGCTGTGGAGACCTTTTTACCTGAATCTCGAGAACGAAAGGTCGTAAGCGTATCCTCACATATCTCCTAAACGCAAGATCGACAAAATCTGGTTCTTGGTGACAAAATCCGACAAACTACCGGCTACACATACGAGTTATCAGATTTTCGCTACGACCTTCCTTTCTCAAGATCCAGGTGGAAAAGTCTCCACAGCGTATCCTCACATATCTCCTAAACGCAAGACCGACAAAATCTGGTTCTTGGTGACAAAATCCGACAAATTAACGGCTGCACACACGAGTAATCAGATTTTCGCTACGACCTTCCGTTTTCGAGATCTGTGTGGCGCAGCTGTAGAGACGTCTCTACAGCTGCGCCACACGTATCTCCTAAACGCAAGCCCGACAAATTCTGGTTTTTGTGCGACAAAATCCGACAAATTAACGGCTGCACACACGAGTAATCAGATTTTCGCTACGACCTTCCGTTTTCGAGATCTGTGTGGCGCAGCTGTAGAGACGTCTCTACAGCTGGGCCACACGTATCTCCTAAACGCAAGACCGACAAATTCTGGTTTTTGTGCGACAAATTCCGACAAATTATCGACTTCATCATGGCATAGTCAAAAAGTCAGATTTCCAACTTTTTTTTTTGTGGCGCAGCTGTAGTCCGGCACGTTTCCGATAGGGTTTAATTTCTCGGCAATAATATTTCTTGAAGGTGTCCTGGGAACGCCAATTACCTCGAGCTAGGATTTCATCTAGTGGGCAGTTAGAGATCCGGTTTTTGGAGGCTACTGCAGGTCTTACGCTTCCGGCGCTTGCTTTGATGTCAGCCTCATTCAGGAGACGCCTCACCCAGCCTGCAATGACGGTACGGGAGGCTGGTTTTGGTTCACCACATGTCGTGATGAATAGATTATTGATACTGCATTGAGCTCGCCTTACTTTAGACAATTGTATCACTCGCTTCACCCAATAAACTGGATCAATTGCAGTTTGCTCGGTGTTACGAGTTAGCCGCCAGCCAGACTGCCGAACATCAGAATTATCTGTCTTCGACCCAAACTTGGGCCAAAAGATAATCATGTTATCTGAAATAGAACAGTGATATCTACTGCTAAGAGTGTTAGATCGTGGACTCGGCGTCCTGAACAAAGTAACAGTAACGTAGCAGCTCTTTTAGAGCACTGATGTAAATTATTAGGATCAGAATTTGTATTTAACAACCAATCTATTAGCTTGTCAACATCCCAGATAGGAGGTTTAATAATATCTTTGGGCCTTTGATTTAAAATAGAAGTTAAAGCTTTTTTAACTAAAATGTTCGAACTGAGTCTTTCAGAAAAATCTGGATTACAAAGTGTAGATATTGCAGATTTGTATACTAAAATAGTACTGTATGCTAGTTTTTGTTTTTGGAACAGATCAATTAAAAAACGGGCTAATTGAGAGCCATCAGGGTTATAAGGATTATTAATATTATTACCTGAGCACCATTGCAACCATTTGCGCCCACTGAAATGTTAATAACATTTCAGTGTTTGCGCCATGCATGTTGGTAAGTTTTAAGAGAGGAGTCTCGCCAGCCAGATTTCAGTAGTTCTTTTTGCTCTGGAGTCCAATCTGTCAGCTTCGACGTCCACCCCCACATTTCCAGACTTGCAGGGTCATCTCGTGGACTTTCGGCGGAGGTAGCCCGGTTGTTGTGTCCACTAAAACTTGGTGAAGGCGGTTTATTGTAAACGGAGGTGCTAGGGATCGATTCTTGAGATCTGGTTTCCAAAACACCTTTTCCCACATTGGAACTACAATCAGGAACACGCCCTTCGCTGTGTTCAGGTGAGTTAGGACTTTCGGGACGAGGAATGGTGGAGGGAACACCCATGCAAGAGGATAGTCCCATAGCTGGCTGAAGGCGTCGTGAAATTCCGCATTCAACAAAGATTTAAATCTTTGGCATTCAAATCGTTCTGGTCCAAGCTCACGTACCGTGACACTACATGTGCTGTCTTGGACGCCATCAAGTCTATGTGGGGTGTGCCCCATTTGTTGAAGATTACTTGGGTTATTTCCGGTAATAGGTGCCATTCCGGAGGAAGTTGAATTCGTGACAAGCGATCTGCTTCGCTGTTCAATGTCCCTGGCAGATGATAAACGACATTTATATGGTAATAGTCTAGAATAGTGAGAATTTCGCGTGTCAGTTTCATTAAATGTTGGGATTTTGAACCCCCTTCTTTTTTAGGGTTCCGTACCTCAAAAGGAAAAAACGGAACCCTTATAGGATCACTTTGTTGTCCGTCTGTCTGTCTGTCCGTCCGTCTGTCTGTCAAGACCCTTTATCTCGAAAACGCGTGGAGGTATCGAATTGAAATTTAAACCATATACTAAGGTCTGCGGGCCCTTGAAGCTGTCAAAAAATCAAACTTCTAAATTAACGTAAAAAAAAGATACTGCCGTTTAGGGCGCAAAAAACGCATTTTCGATACTCTCAAAGGAATCAAAATTCATAGGGTACTTCCCGTTGACCTAGAACTATGAAATTTGGCAGGTAATAGCGTCTTATACTACACTTACAGGAATAAATCTGAAAACTGTATATTTGTAATTAAATCATAATAAAATATGGTCATTAAAATACGTAATTGGGCGGATCAACTAATATCGTGATCGAATCAACTTTTTTTGTTTTTTTGTTAAAATTATATTCTTATTGATTTAACTCTTAATATACAAAAACAAACTATTTAATTTTATGATACAGGTTGCAGCACTGGACTTTTCAGGTGCTAACTACTTTTTTTTATGAAAAATGTGAAAAGAGGTCGTCAAAACTGTCTCCTGACTGACAGACATACATTTCAATTTTCAGTGAGTAAAATAAAACAAAGGATAACAATTTTGTGTATTTTTATATTTATTAAGTGAAAAGGAAAACAATTACATGGATCAAAATCAACAATTCAGTCTTTTTCTTAAAATACTGACGTTCATTGTGTCTCTTGAGTCACTGGAGTAATGTTTTAGAACAATACTTTTCTTTAAATATTTTTTTAGTAAAGTTAAGGGAACGAAACCTATTCTGTACTACCGACACTCATTATGTTAATTAAGTCTTAAAAATAAAAAAGATTGCATATTCTATATTCTATTTAAATAAGAGGTTTATTCTTCACAAAAAACGGGGACAATTTCGTGAGCCTAGAGAAAATACCGGTTACTCAAGAGACATTAGCTTTATTTAAATGAGATCTAGCTATGACTATGAGATCTTTATTAATTAATAAATCACATTCAAATACTTAAGATAGTAACAAAAGGTCTTAAAAATACTTAAATTTACTTTTCCAACACATGTACATCATAATGGAATATAAAGTAATCTACGCCTCGTTTGTTTTTTATTTGGGGTTTATTAAGAACTTCAATTATATCTGTGTAGTCGATGTCAGCAACATCTTTTTCAATAAGACGAAACGTATTTTTCGCATTTACAGAACGTAAAAAAGTAACTCTAATCTCCCCATCTTCATGGAGATCATCGACTACACATACATATTTGAAAATCTTACTTTTAGTTGCATAGACATTAACCAATAAGAAGTCCCCCAATTGGATATCATTTTCTTTGTCATTTGTTGATGTGCTAGGTTTTGAAGTTGCCGCAACTTGTTCATCATCAGAGGTTTCAGGTGTTTTGTAAATTAATTCATACAAGTTTTTGTTACGAGCCTGACTTAATTTCAATAATTCAATTTCTTGTAATGGAGTTTTTTCTCGAGAAATGTAGTTACTTAAAGGTAAGTCTTCATCCCAGTCTAAAGAAACAGTAGTGTGCTCAACACTGGGTGTCACTTTCACATCAGAGCTATCTTTGTCAGCACTCACAACCAGCTGAGGTTCACGGCCAACCGTATGTTCTTCGTCGGGTTCCGGTATGGTCTTCATAACATCAGCCGCAGGTGGAAGTGGGCTGTATAGTTTTGGCGAAAGACAGTTGCAAAAGCCTCTGCTACAGAAACAACTGAGGTGTCTGTATTTAAGCTCTCCTCGGTTGTGTGTAAAGATTTGGTGAACATTTTTGGTGCCAGGGAGAGGTTGAAGTTTGGGGGGTATTAGTTTTGCGACATCTTCTATGTTTTTAGCTGATATTAAATAAAGGTTTATTTTGCTCACATCCTTCATAACGTGATAAAATTTTTCTGCACATGAAACATCTTCACCTCTGGCTACTAGTTCATCTGCTGATCTTTTCAAATAACCCCCAACACCATCTGCTGGGCCTTTACCGTGTCCAGCCTCGAAAAATGACCAAGTCATCGCATTGAATCCGTAATCAAATAACGTTGTTGAGGCAAGATAAAAATTTTGTTTTTGTCGGTATTGGCTAAACGGGCCGTCTGAAAAAAAATGTATGGTGGTTATATCAGGATAAGAGCTTTTAATATCTTTCAAAACGGGATCAAGATGTGCCCATATTGCAGATGGCTGATGGTTTGTGATTGCGGATAGAGTGCAGTAAGATAAAACTTTTCTGGTATTTTCAGCAAGAACATAGACAACAACAGTGTGAAGTGATACTTGTAGTCTTGAACCACCAAAATGGTGTGCTTGTATCTCTTCATGATGTTTACAGCTGTAATTCTCACTAAAATCGGCTACCACCACCGCTTCCGTATTTTGTAAATTGTCGATGGCAGATCTGAAGTTACAAAATTGAACTTTTATATTGTAAACGTGTTTCTTCAATATTTTTAGTTCTTCATTAAAAATATCCATCAATTCTTTAACCGTTCCTTCTTTATCATATTTAATGTTTTTAAATACTTTATGTGTCTTTCCATTTTTATCATATTCCTCTTGTTTTCTTCCCCACTCTTTCCATTGTATTTTATCATTATGTTTTTCAGCAGCAGATAGTATTTTTAAGTCACAACATACACTACAAGTTCCGTACATACAAGCTTGTTCTTTTGGATTGCAGACAGTAGCAGCTAACAGTTCACTCATATTCTCACAATCAATAACACCCTTGTTTTTCAGTGCACTGGCCTTGTACGTTGGATTAGTATGAGTTTTACATAAACACATTTCGCGTCCACTTACTGAAGGTTTTACGACATAAAACGGCTTATTTTTAGTGTAATAATAGTAAGAGCACTTTACAGACGGAAATTCCAACTTGAATGATTTATAAAGATTCTTCATGGTATCTAGTAAAAACCTTTTTTGCATCTTCTCGCCATGTCGTGTAACTGTTTCTTTTTTTCCAGCAGTTGGCCTGGATATATCAACTCTCCGGAAAAAAGTTTCAAGCATTTTCTTTAATTTGGTCGTATCAGCTTTTACTTTTAAATTATGCTTTATTTGACTTGACAGCCCAAGCGATTCCTTAATGATTTCCTTTTTATCAGTGTTTTCTATACTTTGAAATATTTTTCTTATTATGTTTTTATCTTTATGTTTCTTTGTCTCTTGGTAACTTTTTTTTATTGCACTGGATAACTTTTTGTATTTCTTTGTTTCATCAGACTTATTGATTAATTTCGTTTCGGTTTTATTTCTTTGGCAACGTTTTCTATATTTTTCATATTTTCGTTTCAATTCTTCGTTTTCTTTCTGTAACCTTAAATTTTCTCTATATAGCTTCGATCTATCTCTCCTGATTTTTTGTCTACCTCTTATATTTTTAGGTGTTGCTTTGTCGTCCTGTCGATCAGCAATAGTATCCGTATCTTCATGTATCGGTTGCGGAGAAAGTGCATTTTCTGGTAACAATATAGAAGGAGAGCTAGGTGGCGTCATATCAATAAGCTTTTTCAAACTTTTCTTTTTTTGTCGTAAATTTTTCTTCCTAAGTTTCCATATTATTCTTGCATTGTATTTCTCTTTCGATGTTAAGTCTTTAATAAGTCTTTTTTTCGCATGATAATTCTCTCGTTTTTTCTTTAAATATTCCTCGTATTTTACGGGATCAGAATTAAGCTTTTCCTTATATTTCCTTTGTCTTTCTGCAGCCGACAGCGGCATGTTTACTGAAATTGGTATTTTAGGTTAGAAAAATAAATTAATGACTTTATCATCCAAAAAGTTATAGATGTCATTGTTGAAATTACTTCCAATGTTTTAGCATGAACGGGTAAGAAATAACGATCATAGGGTAACTACCAGAACAGGATGTAGTTGAAATAATAATAATAATAAATTTTACTAAATAATATACTAGAAAAAATGCGACTCGCACCAGATCAATACTACCCCTGCGCCAAATTGGTCGTCAATATTATTAATTGCATTCCAGATATATAAAAAATAAACGTGATGAAATAAAAAAGAAAGAATTCGGACAAACTACGAAATGTATCTTGAGTCACGAAAAAAGTCTCTTGGGTAACGGATTTTGTGACCCAGGGGAATCGTGAGCTAGGAGACAAAATTGCGTTTTTTAAATAATTTCTTTTAAAAATGTTGACTAAATACGATAAATCGGTTGAAATTTGAATTTTAGACCTTAAACTCAATTATATATAGGCTATTTTATAATAAAAATATATTACCTTTATTAAATTTCGACGTTACCCTGCGGATGCACAATAAACACACGTTGTCACTTTTAGAGTCACAGGCGAAATGGCCGATTGAAAATATAAATTGAAAATAAGTCTCTGTGAGTGGCGGGCGAAATCATACGATATGCAGGTCCGTCTCCTATTGGTTCAACTATTTGTTGTGTACCTCACTCACACTTACATGCATGTTGCTTACGTGACCTTGGAGACATGTGATTCTACAAGTGTTTAGGGACAAATATTTGATTTTTGATATTTAAACCTAGAAGCAATTTTGTAAACCTATAAAATATAGAGAAGGAAGAAGATGTATTGACGTAAGTTTACACAATATAAATTAATTATATCCCTAGGAAAAAAAATGAATACAACCTCCGAGTACATGCCTCAATAATCTTTGGGACAGCTATAATTTGTATGGAAACAAAATTATATCCACTGGGTCACGAATGTTTTTTTTTTAAAAAAAGTTCAGTTTTAATCAATTTATTAACTATAAATTGCCCTAACATATCTGATACATTGTGAAAGTCGAAAAAGGAAGTGTTTACGTGCCGTAAACATGCATTTCACAGCACAACACGGAACACGGAATTGACCTAGAATAATGTTGCTGCATTGTCAAAACAAATACAGCATCTGAATTTTCTTACTCACACATCTTTGTAAATAAATTAATATACACATATGTAAATAATTTTGTATAAATTAGCATAGCAAAAGAAAATAAATGTGACATTCACCAACTGGACTTCAGACGTTGTTACTCTGTCGGCAGACAGATCAACCCATCATCTACGAATCCTCTCACTGCGGCCAAGACACCTTTAGCCGTCAGATATCTGATCAGTCTTGTGAGCCTGCTTGACTGGCAGTGAGAAAATCCATCCTTATACCTTATTCCTTCCACTCTCCGCTTGTCACCTTAGGTCGACTGGTACAAGCATCCTTATTTATTTATATGTGTATTTATTAACTTATGGTTAGGGCTAGGGCTGTTAGGGCGCTAGGGCCGTAGGGCACTAGGGTTGTCAAGTAGGATAGTTCTACCCGTTCCAATTCATGTAAAGGGAAACCTTGCTCCCTTACATTTTGGTCCTTCGAGCCGGATTTTTGTTTGGACATTTGGTCCTACTAAAAACTGAACCACGCGGTCCCTCTTTTCCCTGTTAGGTATAGGGCTGACATTGAACAAGACTGACACTCTAGAGAATTGCGTGCTGGTGTACTCAACAAGCATCAGTTTCGTAGTGATCTGGGGTACAAAGTGCTTAGTGTTCCTGTTGGAAGGTTACTCGTACGGTAGCGGATCGGTTGCTGGCCTCCCACAAGCGGGTCTCACCAGTAATTTAGAAGTCGCAAAATACCGTAAAAAGAGGACGCAGGGGCACTTAGTACTGACATATTCGCTATCGAAGTAGGGAAAGTAGGGTGATAGGGAAACTAAGGACGTAGGGATACCAAAAGGACGAAGATAAGAAGAATGGAAATCTCAAACATCAATGACCTTATAAAAAGCCAAGAGGCGGACTGTGCAGAATTAAAACGAATAAGGGATAACATCAAAAAGGATTCATCAACCAGGAAGACTCAAAAATATATTGAAGACCGAAGAGTAACTATCGACAGTATTTACCATCGAGCGGCGCAAAATCACAGACTATTACAAGAACAGGAAATATTATCGACTCATAAATATATGACATTAAATTATTTCGACACACAAATAAGAAAAACGTACGACGACGCAATGGACCACTTGCGTATATGTGAAGACAAGTTAAAAATTGCCGATATACAGATACAGACATGTTCGACCGATGACAAACAAGACAAGGGTGTCAGTTCACCTAAATTATTTATTCAAAAATATCGACTTAATCAGCTGGAGAAAAAAGTATCGACGGCATTGACCGCCATTTCTGAAAATAAACCAGGTTGGCATTTACAATCATTGTTGACAAACATTGAAAAATTATTTCAAGAAATCGACGAAAATAATATACGGTTGCTAATGGACAAAAGTACAGTCACCGACGAATACATATCACAAGACTGGTTTGGGCGCGCTCAAGAAATGGTAGACGATATAATAGAAAAACTGCAAGACAAAATTAACGAAAACAGTAAACAACAGAACAGGATTTCCTCAACCAAGTTACCCAGAATTACCATACCGAATTTTACGGGAAGTTACGAGTCGTGGAATTCATTTTACGATTTATTTAAAAAGATAATTGACGACGACTGTACTATTTCTACGACAGAGAAAATGCAATACCTAAAGACTCACATTCGAGGCGACGCGGAAAAGCTGATCAAGCATTTGACGATAAACGAGGCTAACTATAAGGCAGCGCTTACATTACTCATAAATCGCTATACAGATGAGCGAGCTATAACGCAAAGATTTATTGATAGAATACTTGATCTGCCGAAAATTAAGTTTCCAAATGCGAAAATGTTACGAGATATGCATGACTGTATTAATGAGAGTTTAGAAGCGTTAAAAAATCAAGGCATCGACATTTCCTCATGGAGCCCGTTTTTATCACGTATAGTAAGTCGAAAATGGGACAATGACACCAACATGAAATATGAAGACCACCTAGAAGAACCAAATAAATTACAAGATTTTTCAAAAATGATGAAATTTTTAGAAAAACGATTTAAAAGCTTGGAGACAAGTAAATCATCAACAACTTTCAATACGCCAACGCCAACGTCACTGAAAAATCAAGACAATAATTCTAATGATTGGCAAGATAAAAAAGGCACATGTTGGTATTGTCACAAAGATCATAATATTAATCACTGCGTATCATTTAAGTTATTAAACGTGAATGACCGCATTAAGAAAGTACGAGAAAAACAAATGTGTTACATCTGCTTAATGCATGACACGAAAAAAGAATGCGTCAGTTTAAAATACAATAAGTGCGAAATATGTAATAAAGCGCATTCTACGTTATTGCATAGAAACGTAAACGAATATTTATCATCAAAAATTCAAGGTCAGAGTCAGAGTAATGAAAATAAATACGGAAAGTCAAGTTCCTCGAAAACTTATGCACCGAAAATGCAAACTAAAGAAAATCAAGTTCAAAGATTTTCATCAAACGCGTATACGCAAAATAATGGAATTCGGAAAACCGTACTTTTGGCCACAGCCTTAGTACAAACTACGACAATTGACGGATCGCCACAATTATTACGAGTTTTATGTGACCAAGGCTCGGAAGCATCGTTGTGTACTGAAGAAGTAGCACAACTTTTAGGGTACCCTAGACGAAAGATAAAAGCCGAAATAAAAGGCATCGCAGACGAAAATCCTAAGATGTCGAATCATATGATTGACGTCACATTGAAACCCAGATTTCCAAGTGCATATCAACTACAGACATCGCTAATAGTATTACCAAAACTTACCGGGGCATTGCCAAAGCAAAATTTGCGACCATTTGATCAAATAAAGCTGGAAAATAAAATAATTGCTGACCCTACTTATTACAAGAGAGGGCCGATTGATATAATTTTGGGTGCGGAACACTATAGTAAATTAATAATACAAGGATTTGAGAGGCTAGAAAATGGTATTATCGCACAGAATACTGAAATAGGATGGATACTTTCAGGATTTTGTAACAATGAGAGTTGTACCGGGATGAAAATATTAAGTTTAATGACAAGCGCCGAAGAAAAGACATTAACACAATTCTGGGAATTAGAAGAAATAACAGACGAAAAACCATTAAAAAATGACGACCAAATATGTGAGAATTTTTACGACAAAACGACACAAAGAAATCTAGACGGAACCTATACGGTTAGACTTCCAATTAAAGACAGTTCTCTAGAATATGGAAATACGCGTCAAAAAGCCATGGCTCGACTCATGCAATTAGAAAAGAAATTGGACAAAAACAGTAATTTACGACTGCAATACAATGATTTTATGACAGAATATTTAACAATGAATCATATGCGAAAAGTAAATAAAATAAATTATTACGAAGGAAAATATTATATTCCTCACCAGCCGGTAATACGAGAAAACGCTGTAACGACAAAATTACGCTGTGTATTCGATGCAAGCAGTAAAGGAAGCACGAATATGAGCCTTAACGACAATATGTATAAGGGTCCTCGATTACAACAAGACATGTCCACTATATTGTTACGGTGGCGCAAACATAAGTTTGCTTTTATGGCGGATATAGAAAAAATGTATCGTTGCATTAAAATAAGTGAACCTGACCTACCTTACCAAAGAATACTGTGGAGATGGTCCGCACAACAAAAAATACAGGAGTTTGAATTAACTAGGGTAACATATGGCACGACTGGAGCGCCGTATTTAGCAATTAAAACTTTACAAAAACTAGCGATGGATGAGGAGCAAAACTACCCCATTGCTAGCAAGGTCACATTACAAGATTTTTATGTAGATGACGTATTGTCAGGGGAGAATGACCTAGAAAAGACAAAAACGTTACAGAATCAACTAAGTCAGATGTTAAAAGCCGGAGGATTTAATTTGAGAAAATGGTCATGTAATAATGCAGAGCTGTTAGAAAATATTCCCGAAGGAAACATAGATGACGAAATGATAAAGTTACCCTTAGATGAGACGAGAAAGTCATTGGGTGTAGTTTGGTTACCAAATCAAGATACATTCAAGTTTAAAATTGAAGTAGCAGACAGCGAATATCCCACAAAAAGATTTATTATTTCTGAGATTGCGAAAATATTTGACCCCCTTGGATGGCTACAACCAGTGATAATTACATTGAAACTTTTAATACAAGAAATATGGATTAGCAAATTAGGCTGGAACGAAAAAATCCCGGAAAATATTTACAAAAAATGGGTCATAATACAGCAACAAGTAAAATGCCTTGAAAACATTACGATACCTAGATGGATTCATTATACGGAAGGAAGTTTAGAGTTATATGGATTTAGTGACGCGTCTGAAAAAGCATACGGTGCAGTTGTATATAGCCGAACAAAGGTAAATGACACCTATCACGTAAGACTACTTCAAGCTAAAACAAAAGTAGCTCCGTTGAAAAATAAATCAACGTTGCCTCGACTGGAGTTATGCGCGACCGTTTTATTAACAAAATTAATTAAAAAAGTAAAGATTGCTCTTCAATGTAACATTACAAAAATTTATTGTTTTACGGATTCTATGATCACCATAGGGTGGATAAAAGGAGAGCCTGACAAATGGAAAACATTCGTTGCTAATAGAGTGTCCGAAGTTCAAAGAACATTACCTGAAGCTTCGTGGCATCACGTTAGTTCAGCAGAAAACCCAGCTGACGTCATATCCAGAGGCATAGAACCCAGCAATCTACCAAACTACAGTCTATGGTGGAACGGCCCAGATTGGTTACAGACAGACAAAATAAGAGAATCTATGTTAATACTAGATCCAAGCATCGAGGTCAAAACCTGCTGTAGCACTGTAGTGGAAATAAAAAATAAAAATGAAGTTTTAGAAAGATTTTCGAGCTTTGAAAAATTGGTTCGAATTTTGTCGTACTGTTGGAGGTTTGTACGAGGAAATAGAAAAACAGGTTTATTAACTTGTGAAGAATTAGACAAAACAAGGACACAGATTATATTATTAGTACAAAAAGCATCTTTCAAACAAGACTATGAACATATAAAAAAAGGACAAATAGTTAAGAAAACTAGCAAACTATCGAGTTTGGACCCGTTTATAGACGAAGATGGAATAATCAGAGTTGGGGGAAGATTACAACATTCACAATTACCATATGATCAAAAACATCCAATATTATTACCGTACGATCATCACGTGACATCAATATTAATACATGATGCGCATGTAAAAACCTTACACAGCGGAAATCGACTTACGTTATCATACCTACGACAAAGGTATTGGATAATAGGCGGAAAACGTAAAGTAAAGAGTTACATTAATAAATGTACTAAGTGTATTAGATACAAAGCAGAGACTGCTTCGCAAAAAATGGGAGCACTACCAAAACCACGAGTGACGCAATCATACCCTTTCTCTCATACAGGATGTGATTTTGCAGGACCGATACAGGTGCGAGCAATGAAAGGTAGAGGTCATAAGTCCTACAAAGGATACATAGCAGTGTTTATATGCCTTGCTACGAAAGCCATACACTTAGAACTAGTGGGAGATTTATCGACTGAGTCATTTATTGCTGCGCTTAGACGTTTCATGGCTAGAAGAGGTCACGTGTCTCATATGTACAGCGATAACGCAACAAACTTTGTAGGAGCTGCGAACTTTCTATATAAAGAAATATTGGAAATAACTCAATCGCCAACATTTCAAAATACTATTACAAATATGGGCACTCAATGGCATTTTATACCACCAGCAGCCCCGCACTTCGGAGGAATATGGGAAGCTGGAGTAAAATCCATGAAGCATCATTTGAAAAGAGTAATAGGAGACAGCACTTTGACATATGAAGAACTTTCGACTTTTTTGCATCAAATTGAGGCATGCTTGAATACGAGACCTTTATGTATTCAGACTGAGAACATTAATGCCAATATAGTATTAACTCCAAGTCACTTTCTGATTGGTCGCGAGGCAGTCGGCTTTCCTGATCCAATATCAAACATCAATATAAATTTGATAAATTGCTGGAAACATATTCAAAAAATGAAAAGAGATTTTTGGTTATGCTGGACAAAAGAATATTTACATCAATTGCAACAGCGATATAAATGGAAAGCGAATGGAGAGAATTTAAAAGTCGGTACAGTCGTACTCATTAAAGACGGAAACATAAGTCCTAGTAAATGGCCGTTAGCAAGGGTCAAGGAAATTCATCCTGGAAGTGATGGTGTTACGAGGGTCGTGACGCTTCAAAGAGCACAAGGTTCTGACCAGAAGAGGGCTATACACTCCCTTATACCATTACCAGTGAATGAAAGTTTAGAGACAAGTGAAGACAAAACGCCTGTACAAAGTAACGTAGCAATTGTGGAAGAAAACAACACAAGAAAGCATAAGAAAAATTCATATAGAAAACCGTATTATTGGTTTTTAATGATAATGTTTATCTTTATACAAATGTTGGCACAAACAGGAGCCTCATATACAATAAAAAATTTGGAACCTGGATTATACATAGAAAAAATAGGAAATACTACTTTAGACAGAGGTACTTTTAGAATAGAAAAACATTACGAAAGAAGTATTTTAAGCCAGAAAGTAGAAGCTACAAAAGGAATAGTAGATCAATTTAAATCGCTTTGTTACTATGCCAAAACGCTATATCGTGATACTCATTGTATACAGTACCATATTCATTTACAAGAGGAGGCAGAAAAGGTTGAAAAAATAAACGAATATTTAAATGAGTTAAATCAGACTAGAAAAAAGAGAGGTTTATTGGGACAAATGATGACTTATTTATTCGGTGTCAATGACGAAGTTTACAGAGATATTGATTCATTGGATAAAAACCAGCAAAAACTTATTGATGCAGCGAATCATCAAACAAAATTTATGTTAAAAACCATAGCAACAGTTAACCAAACAGAAACCAGAATACAGGAAAATATAATAGTTATCAAACAAAACTAAATCAAGTAATATCTTACATAGATAACAATAACGGATGGTATCAATCGGTAGATAGTAATAAGATTCAAATACATATGTTACATTCATACCAAATAGCTTATAACTATATAGCTGAAATAATATCTTACTACGCTGGTATTATGGACATTTACTTATCAAAAGCAACAGTGTACAGTGTACTTACACCAAAGAACATCGCAGACATTATAAAAGCAGCCAACAGCAAGTTACCATCAAATCTTAACATCATTCAAAATCAATTACTTGATACAAGATTATCAGAAAATGAAACTCACATTACGGTATTAGCATATTTCCCTATTACAGAAAAAGCCAAATATACTTTATTACATGTGACTCCAATACCAATGAAATACCGAGATGGGATTTATCAGAGCTTGGATATTCAACAGTCAGTTATAGGAATAGACTACAACAATGAAAGATATTTTGAACTTACCCATGAAGAATTTAAAGATTGCTTACATAGATTCAGTGATTACATTTGTTTTCCTGTGGCGGTGAAGAACATGCAATTAAATAGAAATTGCATTGTTGAATTTATTACTAAAAATGAAACTAAGACGGACTGCTCGACTCGAACTTACAACGTTACAAATGAAATTATATGGAAACAAGTACAAATGACAAATACGTGGATATATGTGACAAAACAAAAAGAAACTATATCTATTGTATGTGACGGACAAAGAGAAGAGGTTTCTATTCATGACGTTGGGATCATACAAATATCAGAAAATTGTATTATAAAGACAATCACTACTATGTTAGTTGCGAAAAGAGTTATTGCCGAAAATGTAATAGCATCGTATAGTAAAAAATCAGAATTTAAACTAAGTACTAACATTACTGTATTAAATAAGTATAATAATATTAAGAAGGAGCAAGTAATAGATAGTTCTAAAGATATTTTTAATAATTTAGCAAACGAAGAAGAAACGTTACAGACAACCCTAGACAACACCGTGTGGAGTAGCATAACTATTCAGACATACGTAGCCAGCTTATCAACGTTATTAATATTTTCTTTTATAGTTTTGGTGATATATTGTTTCGGTCCACAGATAAGACAAAAAGTACAAAATCTGGTGACAACACGACGGGTGGAAGCATCACCCAACAGCAGCCCATCTGAAGAGCAACAGTCCAACACCCAGTCGGCACCTCAAAGTCAGACTCGGACGCCGCCGATCTACGCGCGGCCGTTTCCTCGCAAACCATCACCGGGGCCTGCACTGGAACTCTATCAACTGGACTCCGTTCCTGAGAGGCGCCAAAATGTTTACGTGCCGTAAACATGCATTTCACAGCACAACACGGAACACGGAATTGACCTAGAATAATGTTGCTGCATTGTCAAAACAAATACAGCATCTGAATTTTCTTACTCACACATCTTTGTAAATAAATTAATATACACATATGTAAATAATTTTGTATAAATTAGCATAGCAAAAGAAAATAAATGTGACATTCACCAACTGGACTTCAGACGTTGTTACTCTGTCGGCAGACAGATCAACCCATCATCTACGAATCCTCTCACTGCGGCCAAGACACCTTTAGCCGTCAGATATCTGATCAGTCTTGTGAGCCTGCTTGACTGGCAGTGAGAAAATCCATCCTTATACCTTATTCCTTCCACTCTCCGCTTGTCACCTTAGGTCGACTGGTACAAGCATCCTTATTTATTTATATGTGTATTTATTAACTTATGGTTAGGGCTAGGGCTGTTAGGGCGCTAGGGCCGTAGGGCACTAGGGTTGTCAAGTAGGATAGTTCTACCCGTTCCAATTCATGTAAAGGGAAACCTTGCTCCCTTACAGGAAGGCTACATCTAATAAATGTGTTATTTTAATTTTTTTTATGTCAAGGACACCACTTGTACTAAAAAAGTTGATCCACCCAATTATTAATCATCTTGGTGAAACAACGGTATGCGCGGCATTGCGCGGTCATAGTTTAACTTCTAATTACTTTTGGATTAATCGCGCCACTAATTCTTTTAAAAATATCAATATTTATTATTATTTATTATTCAGATCCTTTCAAATATTGTTATAGTTAATTACTTTTAAAAATAAAATTAAAAAGTAATAAATTTGGCTCTAAATATTTTCGCAACATGGCGGTGTGTCACGCTGTATAGGGTGGGTACCCACTTAGGTTCGCGAACCTCCGCGCTCCGCGAACCTGCACCGAAAATATCGTTTATCCTCTGCTGGAACAAGGCGCCGAGGTGTGTACGTGAGGGAACTCGTATGCGAAGCTGGTTCGCACAGGCACACACTGTAGCCAAAGTAAAAATATTTGTTTTTGCTATGGATCACTGTTCTAGGTTCGCGGAGCGCGGAGGTTCGCGAACCTAAGTGGGTACCCACCCTGACAGGGGGTCTTCTTCTTCTTATTTTTGTTTTGGCAATCTACTTTCTTCTTGGAAGTAATTTTTGCCAGTGTCAAGTGTTGAATAGTTCAGTGGTAGATTGTTTCAGTTTACATTAAAATGCGGGTGCATCGCATTCCAATGTTGCTTGGAGCATTTGGCACCAAGTATAATCAAGACAGTTTACTCGGTAAGGTCAGCCGAGGTAGCCACCTCTACAATAAAAGTCTCGGCTTCACACAACCAAAGGATCCTGTTGGAATACACCCATTTTCTCTAATAACATTGCGATAGATAAAACCATTTCACAGAACATTATACAGTGTACTATTGATATACAGCGCCATCTGTTGACAATCAACAGTACTTGTATTTTATACAGGTGCGGTGGGTTTGTAATTATTTTATTTTTTCTCAAAAATGCTTGGAAATTCGAACATTATTTTGACAACCTTCTTCGTGCTAAATCAGAGTTTACGGACAGACCTAAGCCGCGCCGTCAATATTTGTATGAGAATCCATTACTAACGTGTTATAATGGATTTTCATACAAAATTGCCGGCGTCTGTCCAGCAATGTTTCTATTAAAACTCATTACACACGTGTAATTCTTATGGATTATGAGCGAACTTTTCAATTAAACACAAATATAGGTATCAAATGTCGCCTTGATGAGCGAGCACATTCCAAAATTTTTTTTTTTATATTCGGTATACTGGTATCACGTGAAAGGCCTTGATGAGCACATTCCAAAAAATTAAAAAAAAAAAAAAACGAAAAAAAACTGTTTTGGTGCAATATGGGTATCAAACGAAAGGCCTTGATGAGCGCATTCCAAAAAGATAAAAAAAAATTAAAAACGAAAAAAATTTTTTTTTCAATACCAAATGAAATCAAATGAAAGGTATCAAATGAAAGTTTTTTGAAAAGTTTTTTGGAATATGCTCATCAAGGCCTTTCATTTGATACCCATATTGCAATATGGGTATCAAATGAAAGGCCTTGATGAGCACATTCCAAAAAAACTGAAAAAAAAAACAAAAAAATATTTTTTTTGCAATATGGGTATCAAATGAAAGGCCTTTATGTGCACATTCCACTTTCCATTTTCTTTTTTCAATTACTGTAAGTAATTTAAAATTAAAATAAAAAGCTTAAAACTTTTAAAACTAAAAAGTTAAAAGTTTAAAAGTACTACACAAGCCTTGGCCGCAACTAGGCATTGATGGACTAACGTATGTTCTTCAATGCCTGTCTTGAGTGCCGCTGCAGTAATGTACTATTCCATTTCAAACTTCGCCCGTGGTCAATTCTTTGTCGTAATCCCTGGAAGGGTTATTTTCTACGTGGCGACAAAGGATTTCAAATGGTTATCTATATATAGCAGTCTGCTGAACGGATTTTGATGGTATTTTTTTACAGTTTGGTAGCTTGGAGTCCAACTTATAAACTAAGCAATTTTTCACATAATTCCGGTAGGTAGAACCTGGGATAAAGCTTGAACTCTCCGTAGTACAGTTTTCATATAAAAAACTAATAACTACCAACCACTTTTTTTCAAAATATTTCCTTTGTACCGACACAACTTTTCTATAGCTTTATTTTATGTATAGATGTAGGTCTGTACGGAACCCTCGGTGGGCGAGCCCGACTCGCACTTGTCCGGTTTTTCAGATATGACACTACTGTTTTGTTGTCGCTCTGAAGCAAAATCGTGGAATTGGCTAGGTAAAGACATTGATCTCTCAGAGCGTAAAGCACAGCGAGCATTTCTTTCACATTCGAATGCAGTTTTGTTTCTTGGGGGGACCAAATGCCACAAAGTTCTCGGTCGTCGACTCGGGCTCCCCACGCTATTCCCGATGCATCGGTCGTCATAAAGTGACTGGCTGGTAATTGGTGAAGCCGAGAATGAGCACTTTTGTTCTCTATCCACCATTTTAGTTCGTATATGACCTCTTTTGGGACTCTTAAGCGGCGAGAGGAATGCATTTTCAAAAGATGGTTGCAAAAGCGAAGAAGTTCTCTTTGATTCAATCGACCGCGAGGCACCACGAAACTTGCAAAGTTTATGAGACCTATTATGCTTTGAATTTCCTTCAAATGGGCCGTTTGTCTGGACAAGATCGGTTCTGCCTTTGCTTTTATGGACAAACACTTTTTGACAGGAAGCCATTTCAGTCCCAACCAAGGGTCCCAGCAAATCCCTAGGAACTCTATTGACTTTTGGGGGGTAAGGATTGATTTTTTGACATTTAATTGCCAACCCAGATCCTCTAGTAGTTTCACCGTGTACCGAATTTGATCTGTCAACACTTCCTTGTTTTGGTTGGCTATTAAATAGTCGTCCAAATACGTCACGATCCTTATTCCTTGTTCCCTCAGAGTCTGCGCGACCCAGTTGCTCAACATTGCAAAAACATGTGGTGCAGTTGCAAGGCCAAAGGGGAGGCACGTCATTTGCAACAATTTTCGATTGAATATCAGCCTCAAGAACCTCCTGTGAGCGGGAGCCACCGGCACGTGAAAATAAGCATTTGATAAGTCTATTTTTGCAAGGTAATCGTATGGCTGTAAGAAATTTGGTATTCTTTGCATATTTATCAGCCGGAATTTGGATAGAATCACATAGTCGTTGAGCGTGCGAAGGTTGAATATTGGCCATGCTTCCATCGCTTTTGGCCGTCAAAAACATGGGTGATACAAAACTGGGGGAGATAGGTGCATGTTCCAATACACCTGTTTTTATCAAAGCAGTTATGGCAGCCTCCATTTGAGGTGTACTATTGGTCTGGCGCTTGTGGGCTAATGACTGAGGCATGCAAAGAGGAGGTTTGCGCTTGAATGGGATTCTGTAACCCTTGATTATGTTTAAAATTGGCTCTGGAGCATGACATTTCTCCCACACATGTGCATAATGCGCTAGACGACCCGCTTCGAACGTGTCTGAGTCAGAACTTTCGCTTGGAGCGAAAATTTTTATTATTCAGCTTTGATTGACTTTTACCAACATTGTCATCAAGGTTAGACCTTTGCTGATTGTTTCTGCTAGAATCAGGTCTCGGTTTATAATGGTTTTGCGCAAACCTTCTGTTTAAGTGAACCGGGTAATTATTTCCCTGCGTGGGAATCGTGGGATAATAGTTGGTAAATGACGGACCTCCCGGTGGTGGGACATAATAGGGTTGATACCCATATGAATACACGTTTTGTATGGGCTGGCTCTGCGGGAACCTGCCATATGGTCCCTTTGGACCTTGAAATTGAAAACCCTGCGCGGGTGTCTTTGTATTTGACGGTCCAGCTTGCGCAGCTGTCCAACTCGATTTCTGAGATGTATTACGAATAGGCCAAAAAGCTTTGCTCACACCACCGGCTTTTTCTATTGCATTAGAAAAAGCATCTTTGTTAAATAAAAAAGAACTTGTGGGTGGAATATTACGTAACTTGGATCGCAAGAATTTATCTTTCACAGATCTCAATATAGAGTCTCGTCTTTGTTCGATTGTATCGGCCCTGTGGCCGCATGCGAGTTGCAATAAGTGGTTTGATATTTTATTGTAACTACCATCAATAAAAACCTCATTTAATTTATCTTTAATTGTTGATGCAGATAAGTCTTTCGGATGAGCTGAAGCCCAACTGAGAAGTGCTTCAAAACCAGCCTGCGCGGCGTCTTTTTGATTCATCACAGCTTGTGTTATGGCGGCGTAACTTCGCTCTGTTACACAAAAATTTGAAAACCTATCAAAAGGTTTAACTTCGTCATTGCATTCAAGTTCCACAAACCCGGGGGTAGTAGAATATGCTTTTTGAACTTCCGAGTAACGTACGTCACGCCACTCGGGATTATCAAAATGTTGAACTTTTTGCAATAAATCTAGATGAACTTTAGATGATTTAGGAAGAGGCGGTTCCTTTAAAACTGTGTTGATAGAAAAGTTAACACTAGAGTCAATTTGTACAGACTTAGACTCATCATTGCACACGTTATCGGAAAATAATTCATTACTAACATTAAGACTGACCTCATCGTCACTATTCACTGGTAAAGGCACAGGGTACGGGCAATTATAAAAGGCTGATTGAGGAAGCATACCACGAGATAACAAATTTTCAATATTATTAACTTGCTCCGCGAGCTTGCGCAGCTCAGCCGATTTTTCGGATTTTTTAGATCGCTTAGCATTATTTGGTTCCGATTGAACAACGGCTTTTCTTTTCTTTGGCGCGTGCAATTTTGCAGGTGCCGACTGAGGTGCATTGGATTCCTCAGAAGAATTTGACGATGAGGAACAATCATCATCTGAACTTTTTGAATTCATATCAAACTAAAAACCAAACAGTAAAACCGTTAAACAAAGATTATTCAAACTAAAAAACCAAACGGTAACACCGTTATAGAAAGATTATTATAATAGTACTTACGTTTTCTTGTTGATTACGTTGTATCGACACACTTTTATTCGCGACTACGAGTTGTTCGCGAAACGTCCGCACAGATCGAAAAACGAATCACCAATGACTCAAAAATGGCTTCGTGCTAAACAGCACAACTTCGCCACCTGGTGGAGAATTTGAAAACTAAAACCGGCTACGACAGGAAGGGGGGGTGAATTTTAGTCAATTGACACACTATTTCCGCCACAGAATAGAAAAACAGGGTTGCCACTCTCATTATTTAGGCTTCGAATGACGGTACAGTAAGTTAATAATGTTTTTTTTATTTGTCACCTAAGTATTTTAATTAAATTTAATCTTAACTAGTAGGTTTCATGGGCAACAGTGTCCCTTAACCACTCCTAACATTAAAATTACTTGCACACCACGTTGGTCACAACATAATTGTTTAGTTCGTGCAGGGGCGATATGTGCACACAAGAATTTTGTTGCCTGGTGAAAGTGACGCTGTTGTCCATACATAGTAGATTTTTATATTATATAGTACTATTTTATTTTTGATTATGAAGCTCGCATTACATTATTCTTAGTTACAACTACTTTTATTTTACAAAGCCCGATACCACTTATGTGCAACGCAACATGTAATGCAATGCGACACAACTACAATCACATTAAAATGTATAGAAAATTCTGAATTTAAAGTTGCTTTGCACATATTCTGTATCTGAATGTAGTGCAAAGGGCAACCACTGTCAGCAGATGAATCAAAAGTAAATACCTAAATACCTACCTATTGTTTGATATTATATTTATGTTATGTGTAATTTATAAATTACACACTGATAGCTTAATGCTTGTAATGGAGATCTAAACTGACCACTTGTCATGTTGTGATTTTATTATCTGAGAGAAAATATAAAAATTCTTCATATTCTTGAAGCTTCACTCGACTATATAAAAAATGACATCATACTTATATAATAATTATCCCCAAGAAATATATTAGTCATCTATTCATCAAAACTGGCGCTAAATATAAATCATCAGATTAATATAAATATGTATCTTAAATAATAGTTTGATCACTTTTTTCTATAAGCCTGAATATAAGATCCATCCTCTAAAATCTAATCAACAAACTATTTGTATCATTTAATTCATTCAATTATCAAAATAATAGGTCTGTCACTTATTAAATAGATTGGTTCCTTAAATCAAAGAAAAAATACCTAACAGGGGCGGAGTGAAATTGGCAGGCTATGCACTTTGAAAAAAATATTTTTTGGTAAACATTTTTATATTGTTTGGTGATTCAATTTTAATGACACTTTTATTATTTTGATTAATTATTAATTATTCGATGATTGATATTATTTCCAGGTAATTCTTAATTAATATTTAGGTAAGCGTTTTAATATTAGTTGGTGATTCAATTTAGGTGACAGATCTACTATTTTAGGAACAAATATTATTTATTAGGTCACTGAAAATGCAATTATTAGGTAATTGATAAAATCATACCCTTTTAATAATATGTAAATCTATTTTTTTTATAGGATACTTCTGGCGAGGCTAGAAAGGCCTTGAATGAAACAAATTTTGTTGATTGAGCAGTTTAAATTCTATGAAAACCCTGAAACTGACATTTATTTATGAAACATCTGCACACTGCTCATATTTGGAATCGATAACGTTTTATGTTATTTTTATGATTCATAAAATAATTTTAAGATATTTGGGAAATGAAACATAATAATAATATTAATAATAATAAAATAAAACATACAATCTTGAATTTTTAGACCCCTAGTGTAGACCCTTGGGGGTGGCCTATGGGCCAGCAGTGATAGGTGGTAGGTTTAAGGTGCTGGCACATTTGTCGTGATTACGTATACACGTCCGTCGGATGACATCGGTTTTCATAGTAAATGTATGAACTAGAAGCACACATATCTCTTATAACACGTCCATTTAAAATAAGTTGTGTTAACATGTAAGTACTTCAGACAAATGTGCCAGCATATTTATGGTCCTTTCGTCCACCAGCCCGATCCCCCAGGGATTCCCTTCTGAAATAAACACCAAAAATAACTATTAAGAGGTCATCCAGCACTGCACACGTGGGTAGGAGCGCACACCACCGATGTCTTTGTTCCTCTTCTCTAATAGCTTCATTCGCTTTTCATGCTGCACCGCATTGGAGAGTGCACCTTCTATGCAGGTCACTGGACGGTTTCTGACAAACAGAAAAGTCAAAAGCAAATAAAATATAAGAGAGTTTCTATAGTATTTGCTATGGTTAACATCCAAGGTTATGGTACGGTGGTAAGTACCTACTTATCTATATATATAAAAGCGTAAATCACTCACTGACTCATCACGAAATCTCAGAAACTACAAGTGCTAGGAGTCTCAAATTTTGCATGGGGGTCCCTTTTAGGGTGTAGGTGCTCACTAAGACGGGATTTTGCGAAATTCAATCCCTAAGAGGGTGAAACAGGGTGGAAAAGTTTGTATGGGAGAACGCGATTCCTTGGCCCGATTGACTTGAAATTTGGCATAGACATTCTTTTAGAAAATAAATTGAACACGTGTTTCGTATTTTTTTGAAATGTATCCCTTAACAGGGTTGAAAAGGGGTAGAAAGCTATTTTTAGGGTGGTTGACTTCGATATCGGAATCAAAACTTCTTAGTGCATTTGAATGTTTAAGAAAAATAAATGTCAGTTGTCACTGCACGGGCTGACGTTTAATCTCTAATTTTCCCGATTTTCAAGACAAGCTTTGATTCTTATAATGTTGTATAAGATTTATCCCTATTTTCACTACTTTACGAAATATTAGTCAAATAAAACAGCAACATCTGGCAAATATCAGATAACGTGACAAGGAATGTGGTATTTAGATAAGTGTTTCGATGGAGAGCCTGATAATAATGCACAACATTAGTTGCACCCGGCATAAATCTTTGCCCGGCATGCGTTTTTTTAGCCATAACCTTTTCAGTAGTAAGCAGAACAATTCACCAAACATTCACCAAAGTTTCATCATAATCGGATTTGGATGAATGGTTTAGGAGTGCAAAGGAAACAAATACACATACATCGATTTTTATTTATAAAGAAGATAACTATTAAGCAAAGATATTAGAATTTTTAACCATAAGGTAAGTATTAAATGTAACATAATATTATTATACTTATTTTGTTAAATTACCGCTAATAAATTTTATTAAGTACCTACCTAACTAATACAGAATCGTTAACAGGGCGTCGATTCTGTAACCAAACTCAAACCCCACTTCGAATCTTACTTCACTGCACGGGAATTTTAAATCATAAATAATAGTACAGTAGCCCGTAGAACACTTAAACCACCATAAAGGTTACCGTTTGCCGTTGTGATATAGTTATTTATTACAAAATTATAGATACTTTAACCCAAGTTTTACAAATCGCAACCCGCCGTAACCTATATTTGTATATCTCCAAAAATTATATTTTTTTCATTTTTCAAGGTTTACCACATGGTTTAGCTATTTTCGTGTTCTACAGCTTTGTTTGATTGCCACTGATAATAGTAAGACTATGGAAAGTGATCATACACAGATTTAAGACCAGATAAAGTCCAACCATTTTCATCAGGTCTTAAAACTGTGTATGGCTACTTTTTATAGTCTTACTTTTATCTATGGCAATCAAACTAAGCTGTAGAACACGACAATAGCTTAACTAACGTGTGGTAAACCTCGAAAAATAAAAAAATATCCATTTTGGAGATATACAAATATAGGTTACGGCGGGATTCGATCTGTAAAACTTGGTTTAAAGTACCTATAATTTCGTAGTAAATAAATATATCACAACGGCAAACGGTAACCTTTTTGGTGATTTAAAAGTTCTACGGGCTACTGTACTATAAGATAATGATAAGAAATTTTTTTTATCACAAAAGATTTTAGATAGCTACGCAGGCTACCTAAATTTTTTGCAATCAGTAAAATAGCTCATTTAGTAAACAAATGTCTAATAACAAATTCACGCGAATTGAAGTGAGATGCGAGTTTGGTTACAGAATCGACAGACTGCGCGGGTAAAACCGCGGGGTGCAGCTATTACCTATATAATCACAAAATTGTATAAATGTGAAAGTGTTGATGTTTGGATGTTGTTCTGTTTGGTACCTACTCAATCATATCATACTCAATCACGTCTGAACGGGTGAACGGATTTAGGAGAAATTTGGCACAGATATAGATTAAGTCTGGAATACTTAACACAGGCTTCTTTTCATCTCGATCATTGGTTTCCAAGGGAAGACTTACAACGATTACCGACTGCCACGCGGGCGGAGCCACGGGCAAAAGCTATACATAGTATAAAACAAAGTCGCTTCCCGCCGTCTATACGCTTCTCTTAAACTATGCATAAAAACCTCATTAAAATCGATCCATAAGTCAGACAGACAGACACACACACACGTCAATTATATTATAACACCCCTTGCGTACGTCGTATAGGTATAGGTATGTCGTCCTCCTAGGTATATGTATCCTGTAGTATAATCTAATAACTTTACACTGACACCACATTAGCACAGTTTTACATTTAGTAACTACATTGCACCCGTGCGAAGCCGGGGCGGGCCGCTAGTGCATACTAAAGTAAATTCCACAGGCGCTTCTCTATTCTATTGAAAGCAGAAAGCTCCCTAATTTTATCGCGTAAGTTGTTATCTTGCCGTTATGTGGAGGTATAGTACGAGGCAAATATCTTAAAATCGGGTGGGGATTGCGCGGAACGCGTATTTTGGGCATGCGTAGCGGTGAGGGGCGCGGGCGGCGGGAGCGGGGCGCGCGCTATTGGTCGCTCACAAGAGCAAACTCAAAGTCAAAAATAGCTTTATTCAAATAAACTTAATTATTATGTACCTACTTTTGAATCACAATGCGCGAACTTGTCGAAAAAAATTCAAGATACATGTGCCTCGTACTGTAACAGCCAATATAAGGACACATTATTCTGTAAGTTGACCTTACCACGGTAAAGAAATGTATCAGTATTCTAACTCGGGTCCTTGAAAAAGCTACCGAGATCCGCGTGGTACATCAAAACACGATACAGTATTTTATTTTCATCTATTCATCTAAGTACCTACTTTCGTATCATTCTGGTTTTGTGATTGTACGTAATATTTTAGACTCCATATTATAGGGTTTACCTTCGCCGAAAAATCAATTTCTAAGCAATAAAATACCTAGGTTAACAAAACTAATGGTGAAAACTAAAAAAAAGCTAAATACCTACTTATTAAAGGGAGAAACAAATTAGTTTCAAATCCTTCTGGCCACAGTTAGTTGGTAATACCTATAAAATAATGATAAAAAATAGTACCTATCTTAATTTTATCTTAATCTTATTTTTGGACTTTCCGGGTATTTAAAAATGTTATGTCTGGACTAATTGGTTAATTAAATATAATAAAAACAGCACAATCTGCACTTTGTCATAGTAATTACTATTACTAGTATTGTATTTTAATCAATAGTAGTTACGTAAATCTTTCGTTCATCACAGCGGCGCATTCGCGACTGTTGTAGATATACCGAGTGCAGACCGAAATCGAAGCGCATAGGTATGGCTCGCATTTCGACCGTTTGTACTAAGTTAGAATACTGATACATTTCTTTACCGTGACCTTACGAAATAATCTACGGCTAGTGTCGAAAGCTGGTTAAAAATGAAAGTTTTACGTTACGCACATGGTCTTCCCGTTAGCATCTATCTTCTGCAGCTCCGACTGTATCTTCATGCTTTGCGGGCGGTCCTTCCCTCCACGCAGTGCCAGGTCTGTGAGGTACCTCTTAATGTAAAGTTTAAGCTGGACGTTCTCCTTGGCCAACTTGGTCTTTTCTGCCTTCAGGCAGATTGCTTGTACCCTCACTCTGTTCGCTTTTAACATGAACTTGTCCATTTTGCTGTATTCCTTGCATTCGTTCTGGAAACGATGGTAAAAGTTATACCTAAGTGGTTAGTAGAAAATGGACTAAATAAATGGCATATCATATCGGGTCATTTTGAACTTACCATCCAAATTTCAAGGATGTGTCCAGTCCATGAAACTAAACAATTTTCTCTAAGAAACATGTGTCGAATTTCGCCACAAAATTTTGGTCATTCCATACTAAATTGATCACGTGATCTCTTTGATTTGTATGGATAGTATTTTTTTTACATATTTGACCATGTGTTCCTTAGATAAAGTTGTTCAGTTTCATGGACTAAACACATCCTCAAAATTTGGATGGTGAATACAAACAAAATGACCCTATATAATGGCCTTAGTTTTTTTTAATTGTAAAATTTAAGTGCCATCAGTATTGCCTACTAATTTATTAGGTGCTGCTAAAATCTTACGATCATCGCGCCGTCCAGGTTCTCAAAATCAACAGAAGCTCCGTACGTTTCTACATCTTTCAGGAACGATTCGTCTGTCAAATGTTCGTATTTGCGACAGATTTCGGCCATCTGCATTATTTTATCAATCTTCTCCTTTACCTCCTCGAGACGCTGAAACGAGAGTACCTACTTACTTTGAGTGTAAATAAAATGTGATTTAATATTTGACAACCTCCGTAGTCGAGTGACTTGCACACTGATTTTCGTGGTGTCGCCATCTCGTTCAATTAGAGTTAATTTAGAAAATAAAATTTTATATATCGTCTCAGGTTTGTTCCACCACCATTGCTGTTTTCCAATAAAACAATTTCAAGTGCTTTAGCTACTTTGGAATCAGAGTAAATATTATCACAGTTTTATAATCCAATGTAAAACAATGATATTGTTATGTACTGACTGTTGTCAAATATTTATTAATTGAATAAGTTACTTTGATAGCATCCTGGCTGGCATTGACCATGATGGTCAGTTGGACATCTCCTGAACCTCTCTCCGTTTTGCTCTCCTTCTTCAGCTGCCAGTGCCGCTTGGTCAACTCTTCTTTGTGATTGCTCATCTTCGCTAGTTTGTGTGTTATCGTGTTTGTCATCCTCATCCACTCGTTTTGAAGAGATAGCAGCATTTCCTGTTATTGAAATGTGATTTTATACTTTACTAGCGACCCACCCTCGCTTCGCTTCGGTGTAGTATGGAATTTAACACCATGTATATACATTTAAACCTTCCTCTTGAATCACTCTATCTATCTAGTTTTAAAGATCTAAGCATACATAGGGACAGACAGCGGGAAGCGTTTTTATTGTTTTATGCTATGTAGTGATTAAAGATGGTTAGGTGTACTTAAATCATTCTAAGAAGTCAATTCAATTCAATTCAATTTATTCTGAACAATATTTCACATCATATATACCTACTACACACATTATATTCTCTCCAAAGACTAAAATGTGGGATAAATTAAGTAATGCGTACACGTTTATGTCGTTATTTCTAATAACTAGCATAATAAGCAGTAGTTGAATTAGGTTTTCCAGACGATGAAATCCTATCCTACAACTCTCAAGTTCGATTGCCACCTCAGCAAACAAAAGATTTAAGATTTTTGGAAAATACAAACGCTAAGGGCCATTCTGGGAGCATAGTTGAAAGAAACATTGCGTTTTCTAAAACGCTGGAACTCCCATAACTCCATACACCTTAAACTTTTTAAGCTTACCGTAGCTCGTTGTATCTGCATATCGTTCCTGGTGATGTCCTTTGAGTAGAACTCGTCCTTCTCCCGGAGAGTTTGATAATGAACCATTATGGGGTTGTGTTGTTCCAAGTAAGAGTTGTACACATCCCGAAGTTTGGCCCAGTGAGTCTCGATCTCCATTTGTTTAGGCCGGCACATTACTCGCAAGTCTTCTTCGTGCTACAAGGAGAATAGAATACAAGGTCTTTATAAACTTTTATACACAGTAGGTATCTTCTCTTTCCTACCAAATACTAATGCCGGGTGTTTGATAAACTAAGTTAAACTCTCCGTGTCTAAACTAATCCATGAACCTTTCTTCTTCATAAGAAAGGCTTGTTGTATATATAGGCCGCGGCACGTAAGTTTAGCGGTGTGAGAAATTGGAGGGGATTACTGCGCATGTGCAGTAGCCTCGCACCGTTTCTCCCGCCAATAAGATCCAAAAAATTACTTCGGCGCACAAAGTGGCAGCGTTAAAGTTACATGCCGTGGCTTGTAAGAAAAGTCAGTGGGAGGACAGTAAAAGTGATGATGTAGGACATTAATTAAATTAACCAATTATTACGGTCTTCGTGATCCCTTACTAAAGTTTAAGCTAACGAGGGCATTAAAAGTTTAAGATTTTTTATTAACTTTTGTTGCCTACCCTTAACCTATGGAGGGGCTTTAATTAGATATTTAATTATGTGTGTGCTTAGTGTGTCATGCTATATTGAGTATAATTATTCTAAAATCCAACTCATAGGTCTACCAGGGTCAGGAATGTCAGGATATTGTAGTTAGCAATTGGTCACGACATATTATAACGAAATTACGACAGGTAGATACTGGCCGCTGGTTTCCGTTTTGCCGTCGAGCGCGTGTGACACTTAGACAGCTGTGACAGATGTGATGAGGTGCCGTGACCGGCCTTTGTGATGGCTGATGATGAAGCAGAGGCATCGCTCTAATAATGGGTCGCTGCATATGGGTGCGAACTTATTACAACACAAGATTGGAAACATTTTTGCTAATGTGGTTCAAAATCACCATTACTTCAAAAATCTACGATCTGAATCTATACGAAAAAGAGCTACGAAGAGCGTGATAACATTGATAAAGTTTATTTGGATTTTTTTTTAACTTCCGTTTTTGAAATGTGGAAAATATAAATTTTCCTAAAAATTGTAAAGAATATCATCATATTACCTACTTGCTTATTTCTGCTTACATATTTTTTTAAATTCTTGTAGCTTAATAGGTCTAACAAAATGTTGCACACGTTTATGGAATGCCTACTGTACAACAATTACGAGTATGATTCTGCGTATATTTGATCTAACCTGTCAGTGTTTCGAGCGATCCTATTGTATATCAGCTGGGTATTGAAGCGTGGACTCCATTATATATGGTATATTATGTCTGCCCCGATCAGTAATGCGGACAAAGCGAAAGTGAACACTATGTGTCATATATTGCATTCAGTTTTAATACTTTCATCTATATTTTTGCAATGTTATGTGAGTATAGTCCCGAAAAGATTAATTAATTAGGTAAATTCTTAGATTTTTAATCATAATAATGTTTGCAATAACAGGCGTTAACTTGTCGATCAGAAGGGGGACCGAAGGAGGAGGACTTGAAAGCGATGTACATGACCTGCTTAAAGAAGCAGGATGGAAAGAATTCTAGTGATGCAAAATACCAAGACGACAAAGACTGGAAGGATTCTCGTGGACGATTCAACCAAAGAAACCAGTGGAATGGAGATACAGAAGGCGAAGATAGAGAAGACAGAATGAGAAACAGAAGAGACAGATCAAGAGGCAGGGATGACAGAATGGATAGTAGGGATCGTCGAACGGGAAACAGAGACGACAGAAAAAATAGGGACAATAAAATGAGTGGTCGAGAAGATAGAATGGGTAGAGATGAGAGGCAAAGTCCAGATTATATGGATAAGCACCATAAGAGCGGTAAAAATGATTATTTCGGCGAAGAAGTGTATCCTGATGATTCATACAGTTTTCCACAAAATCGTGAATTCGACAGTGTAAGTAACCATAATTCTTCTACTTTTATTACAATTCTGCACTTTGCTTTTGTTTTAAGCGGTTGTATGACCGAAAGTGGCGCTGCGGTGAATATTATTTAATATTGTAATTCTATCTAATACACAATTTTAATAAAACTTTACGTGGAATTTTTTAGGGCTCATTGTCTAGTATTTTTAAATGGTATCATTACATTCCCTCGTAGTCATTGCTAGAAGTAGATAGCAAAACTGCTAAAAGTAGCCATTTAGGGTAGGACACGTTTGCTATCTACTTCTACGAATGACTACGAGGGAATATAGTGATACTTTCTAAAAATACTAGACCATGGGCCCTAAAAATTCAACGTAAAGTTAAAAAAAAACCTTTTCTACGGGGTGTATCAAAAACCCTGTCCAATCCTGAAACTAGTGATAAAGTTGCTGAAACTGAACAACTTTCTCCATGGAACATAGGTCGAAATCGTTTCGAATTCGTTTTTTCAAATCAAATCAAATCAAATCTTTTTATTGCAATCATGTGGTTTTCGACCTATGTTCCTTGGAGAAAGTTTTTCAGTTTCAGCAACACTATCGCCTGTTTCAGGATCGGACAGGGTTTTTGTTACATATTTTATAACAACTTATTAAATAATAACCCTTCGTGGGTTATTAGTTATTACGTGGGCGCCACTTTCGGTGGTATAACCACCTTAATATGAAATAAGGTTAATATTAGGGTTCCGTACCAAAATGGCAAAAAGGAACCCTTTATGGTGTGACTCAGTCTGTCTGTCTGTCACAGCTGGATATCTCGATAAATACTAATGGTATCAACTTGAAATTTGGAATAGTTTAACATGACGTTTGCCCAACTATTTAAAAATAAGAAAGAAATAAAAAATAAATATTTTTTTTGCAACAGGGACTGAAAAGGGGTCTTAAAAATTTGAAGTGAGGCGACTAGGGTATGTCGGGTGTCATATGAAAGAGTGCTGTTTGCACATTTTAAAACATTTCTTTCTTTTTTCTTAGGCCGCATAGTTTTCGACTTATGATGAAAAATGTAAAAAAAAATACCGTTCCCCCCCTTATCTCCGAAGTTTGCAAAGAAAAAAATCTGAAATAATTCTATGTGATAGTAGTTTATGTAAAGATTACAGGAAAAATAAAACGAGTCTCAATATAACACACTTTTTTAGAAATTCATAAAACAAACAAAAATTCATTAGTTCTACTAACAGTCAACAGATGGCGCTGACCTAAGAAAAAATTTGTTCCACTATCGGTCAAGAGATGGCGCTGACCTAATACAGCAATAATTATTTTATTATTTTACTCTGCAGTGTATTTATTATGATGGTACGGAACCCTCGGTGCGCGAGTCAGACTCGCTCTTGACCGGTTTTTTTTTAATAGGGCATGCCACGATACCATGGACATCATTCCACCACCCAACCATCAAGAAGGTTTAAAAGAAGTAAGAGGACTCAGAATTCTGGCCAAAGAAGTCAATATAATCCTAACTCAAAGAAGCAAACTGAAAATGACGAAAATTTTAGAGATGAAGATAGGAACTCGAGCAGCTCTAACAAGGATATGGAGCGCAAAGCTTGCGCATTACACTGCTTTATGGAACAGTTAGAAATGGTAAACATAATAAATTAAGGCATTTATTCTAATTATTGTATTGTACCAAATAAAATTAATTATTGTTTTTAGACAGATGACGATGGTATGCCAGATAGATATTTAGTGACACACGCCATAACAAAAGATGTTAATAATGAAGATCTGAGGGATTTCTTACAAGAATCGATTGAAGAGTGTTTTCAGATGCTTGAAAATGGTAAGTTTGAGACTATGAAAAAGCTAATTTGTTTATATTTATTACGCAATATAGTTTCAGAATATTTAAAATCGTCAAGAAAGTGGTAGAAAATTATTGTAACACTAATTGCTTCTTTGAAAAAGATATATAATAATAAAAAACAGTATTTTTTATTATTTGAATTAAATAACTAAGTACACCACACATTATTTATATCACGATTGTTGAAAAGCTAACAAACGCTGTAAATTTATTTTGCGGGATAAGTGAATTATAACATCAGGTGGGGTTTTTTTTTTTTCAGAAAAATCTGACGATAAATGCGAGTTTTCAAAAATGTTAATGATGTGTTTATCAGAGAAAGGAAAAGCTAACTGCGACGACTGGAAGGATGACTTGAAATTTTAAATATCATGTGATTATGTGACGAAGCGACTAGAAGAGTTTTTAATTTGAGATCGTAATCTAAGATTCAGTACTTATTAAAGTACTACTTTTATAAAGAATTACTGAAATGGTGTTTACACAATTAAACAAGTGAACTATTAAGGGATCTGTAATTGGTGTTTACACAATTAAACAAGTGAACTATTAAGGGATCTGTAATTAAACTATTTGTACCTATTCATGATATAAAAACATAATGGCGTCATACTCGATCCCTAAAATACGTTAGCGATATTTACCCCAAATTTTCACTGTTTGTTCTGATAATATCATAAATAGAGGTACTTATGAGGTGATATTATGAGAACAATTACGTAAGTTTCTAATTACCTAACTCCTATTTTAACCGACTGCAAAAGGTATTCCACAAAAGTATGATTGTTTAATAAGAAAATTAATATAAATTTCGGCACGCGTTGATATCGTTTCTATGGAGAAAATAGTAAGATTTGGCACATTATTATTTTGTTTATTATTTAACAGGCATGCAGTTTGAAAGAAATAAAGGAAACAATGAATGTGTGTTAAGGTTACCATTATATAGTTACTATTTAAAATTTAGTCAGTTCTCATCCATAGCGTTATTTTAAAATATCTATGTGTGTGAAACAATTTATTTTTTCAAGATTGTTATTTAGACATTTGGGTGAGCATTGGTTAATAAATCGGACAAGTAAGGAAAACTGAAAGAGTTTTAACATGCATGACATGAAAATGCCTAAAATCTATAAATTCAATAATTATATAGCTATTTCATCTTAATCGATTGTCTGGCATCTGTAAAGGTGTTGCATTCGAATGTAGAAGGTAAATTCTACACATTGATGGGATAACGCTGGCTTACAGCGAAATCGTAAAAAGTACTAGAAAATTTCGCCGCTCCCACTAGTGACTCGGTATTAAAGTGCTTTGGGCCGGAATCCCAAGGGTGCGGGTTCGAGTCCCGTCTGAGGTGCTACGGCTGTGTCGATTTTTTTCTATTATTTTTTCTAATATATTAATATAAAAATAGCATTGTGAATACCTACCTAAAAATCTATAAATTTAATACTGACAGACTTTATAATAATTTCTTAATAAATTAATAAGTTCCATATTCACCTACCTCCAATCTCGCGTCGTTTTTCTCGGTAGCCCTCCTCTGCCCCATCTCGTATTTGTAGGCTCTAAAGTCCCTATTCTGGATATACGTGATGAGTCTCAGTTTGAATTCAGCGCGATCTTGTTTGTCGGTGATGTTAAACTCATCTTTATCCCAGCTCTCGAGAAGTACATTCTTTTGGAAGTCGTATTCAGCTTGCAATTTGTCCAAACGTTGAGTCCCGATACCTAAAAACAATATATTGACGTGATCATTCCAAGGTTCACTGATCAATTCTCAAGCCCTCTACAAGCTCTGCATACACACACTGTAGTATAGAAATACAGGGGGGTTATTTTTAACCGACTTCAGAAAAAGGAGGAGGTTCTCAATTCGACTGTATAAATATTTTTTTAAGTAAATGACAGAAACAGGAAAGCGCTTTATTTCTTTTGTTTCCACAGAAATTAGATAACGACCATGTTGTCTGCTATAAAATC
Source organism: Agriphila geniculea (assembly GCA_943789525.1). NCBI lineage: Eukaryota > Metazoa > Arthropoda > Insecta > Lepidoptera > Crambidae > Agriphila > Agriphila geniculea. The sequence continues at coordinate 6,722,637 of OX038879.1, read as the reverse complement.
ATATTGCACCAAAATGCAGACATTATTTATTCAGTGATATTAGGCCAGTAAAATATTACTATCAAATGTTCTAAAAACGCAAAACGCGATGTAAAGCAGCATTTTTGGTATGTTATTTGGACCCTTATGAGAGAGTGTCTAATGTCAAAATCCCATAGTTTTTGAATTGAACTGCAAAAACTAAAAAAAATTGCAGTTTTTCTCGTATTACGCATGTAGCACAACTTTTTTTTTGGTTGCGAAGTATAGTTTTACACACCTCTAAGGGCTCCAAATAACATACTAAAAATGCAGCTTTACATCACGCTTTGCGTGTTTAATGTAGAATTTTACTGGCCTAATATAGCTCACACAGAATTTTAAACTCGAATGGAAAGAAATATATATTTAAGGCTGTAACCTGACCGAAAGTGACACAGTGGTAATTTTATTTAAGTATTAATTTTATATGGAAATTTTAAGACTCATAGTCTAGTATTTTTAGAAGGCATCACTACATTTCCTCGTAGTCATTGCTAGAAGTTATCCACTTCTGCAAAACTGCTAAAAGTGGCCGTTTTTGACACTTATTTGCTATCTACTTCTACGAATGACTACGAGGGAACATAGTGATACCTTCTAAAAATACAAGACCATGGGCCCTAAAAATTCCACGTACAGTTTTATTACATTAAAATCCTTTTCTATTAACAACTTATTGAGTAAAAACCTCTGAGGGCGCCACTTTCAATGTGGGCCCTGGATGCGTTCTCTGCGTTCTATAGGGTCAACGCGATGTATGAGTTGACTGGACCGCAGAACACAGAACACATCCAGTGTGGCAAATCCTTAAGGTTTTAATTTACTTAAAAAGTAGCTCAGGGTCTCAGTGTGCGCCTGGAAGGCGCGTCGGTGCTGCTCGTCAGAGTCGTCTATGGCCTTCATCAGGGTCTGGATCAGCCGGTCCTTCCTCTCCATCAGGAAGTTGAAGCTCGACATTATTCCCTGCAGTTTATACAATACATACGGGTAAGACCTAGGGAAAAGCGCAACCAAAAAAAACTTCATTATACATATACAACGCGTTAGTATCCTGTGTTTTACTTTGATTATTTAAATAATGTTTAAGTAATAAAATTAGGTAAGTACCTAATCGAAATAGAAACTAATCAACTGTAGAACTGAAAACCTATTTTATTAAAAATAAAAATCTAAAGATAGGTAATATTAGGTCTTTACCTCTGAAATTGCCGATATTTTTAATAATAACTTCTATGATTTAAAATATTTAACAATATCTTGATATTATATCAAATAAATAAAGAAAAATAAAGTCCTTTTTTTAGCTAGTGACTTTTTTAGGTGACCGGAGTTGTAACTTAGCCAAAACTAATTTTTAATTTCTCATATTCGGAAAGTGATGTAAGTAAACTGAGCAACGGGTCCAAAACTCGTTCGTTCCACCCACAGAGGAAATAATCATGGTTCCACCCTTAGAGTAAGACGCGCTTCTGTCCCAGAAAGAGAAGCCATACGAAGCTTTCCCCTCTGCCGAAGTACAAGCCCAAATGGGCATATGCAGTTGATAAAACCAGTTGCGCCCGGATTTCTTTCTAGACCGAGTCCAGTCGCGCACGTGAACGCTGCAGTGTTTAAAATGCCGAATTGATGAGATTTTTACTGTTAAAAGAGGTCTGGGACATCAAAGTTTACAAAAAGTCGGTGTTACATTTCACATGAAAGTAATTTTTTGTCGTATTATTGCTATTTGTTTACATTTAAACATTAAATTCGTATATTTTATTCTTGATTAGTTGTCAAATTTATTCAGTGACATCGGGTCTGCTCGTCCATGGCTCCTCCGTACAAATTTCAGATCTGTCGCTAGATAAATCCGAGTTCTCGCGGATGAGCAACTTAGTGATGTTACCGTATCACAATGTTTGTCGATAAAGGATATGGCCTGGTCCTGCTCCAGGCATTCTCATAAATGTGATATACCTAAAAATTCTTAAATATTTATTAATTCTTTTTAACTTCTGACAGACTCAATTTGGTCTTTGCAGTTTTGCACTGTTACATTCTGCGTCAAAGAGTAAAATAAAATCACAGCATAAATTAATTGGTTCTCTCACAGAATAAATAATATTTTTGATACATCTTATATTATTATACAACCTGTTACAAAAGTACCCCTAATCCCTGAAATGCCAATGAGTATTAATGAAATAGAAATGATGGGCGCTGTTCTTTATTTTTTAGCTATAATATTTACGGAGAAAAACGATGTCGAAGTTTTGCAAAAATATCGACAAGAATTTGGAAGATTCCCAATCAGCTGTTCCGGTCAGTTCCGGTCATTGGCTTCTAAATCAAAGACTATTCGTTTTTCAGACTGGTCACATCTGTAGATATTTGTACCTACGTTTACATTACAGTGACCTAACTAAGCTAGTTATGACATAAGCGTATTTAAAATAACATAAATACCTCAGACATAACAGTGACGTAATTTCTAAATTAAATAGTTACTGAATTAATATTTATTTCAAAAATGTAAAATTAATCTCTGCACATCAATTCGAAAAGACACGTAAGCGTCATCTGTATTTAAATACCTACCATGGATAAGTTAAGTAAATTACTAATTTTACCTAGAGAGTTCTTGCTTTGATAGATAATTTCAAGCAGGTTCCAGAAGTCCTATCTGTTGTTGTTTAATCTTTGAAATCGTGTTTGACTGCGGTCGTGTCCGCGGACACGTCCGCGGTCGCATGACCGCGGACAAATATCGGCATCACACAAAGCATCAAACGAAGCCGCCGCGACGCGCGCTAATGTAAAGTAAAAAAATGTCAGTAGTCTTAGTTGTTCCGTTTAGTGTAAAATTCGTTAATAGTTTTTATGGTATTAAAATATCTGTAGGTGCAATGCGATTAATTTAGCTTTGTACAACAGAAGTGAACACCTTCAGAGCGCTTGCGGTACATAAGGATGTATTTTAATTTGTTGAAATCTGTGCACACCGCACCATAGCTACATTCTCGAGTGAAGTTGCCGCGGATCACAGTCTATTGTCAATTTAATCGCACGTTTAGTATTGATAGATTCATTTTTTTACCTTTCGGGATTAGGGGTATTTTTGTAACACCTTGTATAAAAATGAATGGAATAAGATCATTTATAATAGAAAAACGTCATAAAATGCTCTTAATACGTATATGAGACTTGACAATAAGGCTGAGTGTTCTTGAGTCCGTATTAACCATAGACATAGAAAAATTTTCGCTGCGCTCAAGAAGACCAACAAAGCGTGGAAAAGAGAAGTTAACATCATACGGACACGGTCTATGTAAAAAAGAGACAAAGGATCAAGTGACATGTGCCAACATTTTTTACAGTAAGAGCCCCTAGCGTCCCGCCTAGCAAATGAGCAATCACAGTTTGTTTAAAATATTTGTTAATCTTAATTATAATTTAAAATAAAGGTATCGTGGAGCCATGTTGTCTTGTACTCTAAGTAATTGTGATGTCACAAAAAGAAATAATCCAAGTAATCACACTTTTCACAGGTAAATAAGATATTGCCACACATTTCTTTAAAACCAAATTTCTCTACATTTATTCGTTTATCGACCAAGAAAACAGTATGGAACATAGTTTATTAATTTCCTTTGCCGTATATAGTCATATTTTATGAATCTAAATCATATTTTACGTATCTCATATAAAATGTATGCATTCGTTTTCGGATCACCTGTTTATTGACATTGTTGTTCTTTGACATTCTATTTCTATGGTATTAACTTTTTCAGAAAGGTTTTTGCTTGTTGGGCTCTTTGTTGTTATTCACCCCATGTAAAATGTTTGAGTTTGTTACCTTTATTCCTTTTTCCGTATCGATATTGCTGCAACGACAATTGAGCCCAGCCCTTTATGTCAAAAACGTGTCATATTTTGATGTGTGACTCATCCGTACACAAATTTTTGCTGTTTTGTTTTATTTTTTATGTGTTGGTGTCGTCTTTACAGTGTTGTTTTTGTATGTGAGTATGCGGAACTGCACTTGTGTGCACTTTCCCCCCCCGCAAAAAATGCCAGAAAAAATTGAATAGAGTAATAATCGCTAAGGCTGCTCCCTTCCGCGATGCTCTAAGGTTCCACCCTATCTGAATTTGGTTACATAGTCAGTTACCTCATCGGTAATGTGGTTTAAAAAAATAGGTACCTAGGGCGCATTCACGAACAACAATGAAACACGGTATAAACAGCCAGTGCAAAATCAAAAATATTGGACGGAGCGGCCGGCGACCACTGACCTGCATATAGTTAAATAAAAAAAATTTTTTCATGTCAGTGCCCAAGTGATTATTTCCTCTGTGTCAGTGCCGGCGACGCAGTGCGTTCCAAATTTAAATTAAGAAAAACTATAAATTATTATTAGTTTTACTCATGGTATAAAAGTTTTGTTACATGAGTGTTCACGGTTGTTAAATGAACAAGAAAATACTATAGCATGAAAATAGCAACTTCTTGAAAATTCTCCATACAAATCGGCAATTTCATAAGTACCTACTATTATACTATGTCCTGATGATGGCTACGCAACACCGTAATTCGCATAATTTACTGATTACCTAATCATGTTTTTATATGATAAATCTGGAACCTCGAGTGATGCTAAAAATGATAATGTACCCGAATATCTGATTCCATTTGTTTGCATTTTATCTTTCGAAGTATGTACCGCCATCCTTGGTTTATCTTTGCTGTGTTCATGCGACTGTATGCCTCCTCTCTGTCCAATTTGTTCTGCAAAGAGAGAAGTAATAACGCATTGGGTTAGTTGAGAGTGAGTGAACATTGTATGAAAGTTGGATGGAATGCAAACAACTTCCAAAAATGTTCAAAGATAAACAAACATTGAGTTTTTCTAGGGGCTGCTGGAAATATACAGAATGTCCCAAAACTTTGCCACACGGAGGGAAAGTACCTTAAATACGAGGTATTAAATTTTAGTTAAAGAAAACTTCACTTCGATTTTAAAAATAATAGGAACTGCATTCAAATATTTTTGATAAATCGCCTACCTTAACCAGGAACCAAACCCACCAAATGCAAAAAAAAAATTGTTTATTTTTGTGATACCAATCGAATCTGTGTCACTTAAGAAAAAATAATCCTTATGAGTAACCCACTCATAAGGATTATTTTTTCTTAAGTGACACAGCATCTTAAATAAAAGGAAGACCTTGTAATTTAACATTTAAATTTTTATTTATTACGGATTGTATCAATTTGTATGGAATCGTATGCAATTTTTTTTTAAATCTTTAAATGCAGTTTCATTTCTTTTTAAAAACAAAATGAAGTCTTCTTTCAGTAAAATTTCCTGTCTTCAATATTTAAGGTACTTTTCCACCGTGTGGCAAAGTTTTGGGACATCCTGTATATCTCTACTAATAAAAATGACCAGGCAAACATTAGATGCAGGTTATTTTGGTTTAAAAATAGCGCGTTCAACAAAAAATTAACTCACTACACCCCCCTGCTATCCCCCTGGTGATATTTCGTGATTTTCCGAACCACTCCCCCCTTTCAAGTCTCACGTGATTAATGGTTAACATGGGCGACAGGCGTAGCCAAGCCAGTTTTCGGGGGGATCGGTATATGTAAAAAAGACACTTGACAAAAAAAAACTTAGTAAGTCTATATTTTGAGTCTATATTTTGGGAGGGGGGGGGGGGGGAGGTTGTTTGAACCCCCAAATCCCCCCTTCGCTACGCTCATGGGTCGATCCCTTACCTTGATGAACTTGGCGATGAGTTCCCTCTTCCTCCGGCGCGCCTCCTCCTCCATATCGGCGCGGTGCTGCAGGTACCTCGCCCTCTCCTCGTCCGACATCTTCGCTAGCTTGTTCACGCCTTTCTTTGGCATGGTGACTGCTTTTTATCACTTGATTACAAAAATAAATATAACTCCTAAAAGAGAAATAAAAATCTTTTTAACACGTAAGTATAAAAAGTATTATTTATTCTGTGAATATATTATATCTACGTAGCTAAAGTAGCCCCCTAATACTTGCCTAACTATGTTATTATAAGTAATTCATCTCAGTTTTTTAAACTTTACTACAAAGATTTTAAAAGTTTAGTCGTTACGTTACGTTAGTTTACTTTAAAATTCCTTGAAGTAATGTACTAATAAGTATTATAAACTAAATCTTACAAAAGGAAAAAATTGGTGACGTTGTGTTGTACGTACCTTAGTAACAAAACTATCAGTTAGTTACCTGTCACTAGGTTGCCGGTAAGTGGTAACCGCCTCGCATTGAACTAACCAATAAATTAACGCCATGGAAACAGATAAGGGGAAAATGTATAGTTGGTAGGACTTAGGCCGGCACCCTGATTATCTAAAAAGAAAATATTTAGCGACCGGTTTCATTCCACATACATTGCTACTTTTCTTTGGTATGTTTTTTTTAATCCAAAAAGAAGTAGCAATGGATCACTATCATCTATGAACTGCAACCGGTCGCTAGGTGGTTTCTAATTAGATAATCAGCCCTAGGTTTTGTTTTTAATGTTTAGATGTTTTTGTTGATTGTGTAGAGCAAAACACCCGGAGCCGCCATTATGATTCTGAAGGTAAAGCTTTGTTTATACAAAAGTGATATAGGGCCGCTAATCAAGAAAAAATCATGACAACGAAATAACATATTATTTCGTTTAATATATGTTTAATTAAATTCCATAGGTAGCAGAAAGATACTAGAAATCTGAAATCCTTACTAATATTATAAATGCGAAAGTCCGTTTGTTTGTTTGTTTGTTTGTTTGTTACGCCTTCACGTCCTAACTACTGAACCGATCATCATGAAATTTTGCATACACGTTGTCAGGGGGACAGAGAAGGACATAGGGTACCTTTCATCCCGAAAAAAAGGATAGTTCCCGAGGGATAGCAAAAATCTTTCCACGCAGACGAAGTCGCGGGCGGCCGCTAGTTAAGATATATTAGAGGGGTTATTTGTAAAACACGAACAACCTCGCAGGGTTTCGTATTTGGAAAACATCACCGGGAAATAATACGAACAAAAGATTGGAGTATACACGATTCAGAAATAAGGCAAATACCTTACTTACCTCATAAAATTTCTTAAAATCGGAATTATTTAGAAACAATATTAGATATTCAGGTCAATAAATCAGATAATAAATAATCATCAATAAATTTAGAATCATGTAGAAGCATTTCTGATTTAGTGATTTTTGCGCGAAATCTGACGAATCGGTCTCGTTCCCGCGCGCGTTGTTTTCTTATTGCTTTTCGCTTTACGCTTTATTTTTGACATAGCTCCTTGATGATAAGTCAAATTATCCATAATGTCACTTTTATGCATGCCTCCAAGAATGTTATATTCATTAGAATATGAATATAACATTCTTCCATGCCTCCGACTCCGACTGCTCTTGTTTCCATCTTTTCAGATGACTTGTTTTTGATGCAAGCGGGTTTTTTAGGGGTAACATTGCAGTAAGAGCCGTGTTAAAATTGTCTCGATTTCTCGATTTTTCCCCCTCTCGAGTAATGCCAGATTTCCCGCAGAAACATCAGAGAGAGAGCAAAGAGAATGTAATAAAACTATAGAGCATGGTGGAAAGTAAAAAATATTGTCTCCTGTGTCAAATTCGATGACAATTTCTACCGTGATTCTACCTATGAATTCTACTTCGATGATAACGAAGAAATTTGATACCTTATTGTGTTTATTTTTGATGGTAAAGTAAGGGCTACTTACGTGGAATTAGCATCCATGTCTACAGGGACTTTGCCTTCTTCGTATTCGGAAACTTCGAAGACAGATAGCAGCAAGTCTGGGGTTAGCGCTGCTGAGAAGGACAGGGAAGAAGACTTTACTAAGGATAATGGTAATTATGTCCATTTTCTTATACACTTAGTCAAAATGATCAAAATAACAGGGTTTTTCCGCCTATTTTTGTCAATTTCTTACAATAAGTATTTGTAATTTGTAAGTATTATGATGATTATCAGTGAATTTAGTAATATTTAGGGCGTCCGCTGCGTTGGGGCAGGGGTGCACAGTCTGCTCACGGAACGTCTCTAATTCATTCTCACCCATTTGGTATGTTAATATTAATATCATAAACATACGAAATCCTTATATTCGAAAAATCTCTTTTCATCTTCTCTCAATTTAGTAAATGGCTGATTGGCTGTTGATATTTTCTTGTCTACGTCTCGTCGTTGTCTTTTGGCTAAGTAGTAAATCATCATATTAAAATTTGATACGTATTGGATCATTAAGGATTATTATTTATCTATGACGCTATCGACTGAACAGTCGATACTGTACAACAATTTTGGTCAAATATTGTACAGTATTGGGCGGCCGATGCGACGCTGCGTTACGATCCGGCCATCACAGCCCCCGGGGCGGTGGGCGGCGCGGCAAGCGAATTCGGTAATCAATGCGCGGTCGTGACGACGAGCTGGTCACCCATTGAGATAGCGCGCAGTGATTATTGAATTCGCTTGCCGCCCGCTGTGGCCGGGCCGTACAGTGGGCGGGCGGCGCTTGCGACGACGTACGCCCCGGATCTCAGCGGACTGTCCGGTTGTCAATACCTACCGGACGCCCTTATGTGCTCCATTACTTATTGCTTTAAAAAATATTATATACTTTAAGGTATAAGTTAGTTTATGGTCAATTTAATGCGAAAATTATTTTTTGTAGTACTTATAATATCCATAGAAATAAAAGAAATCACGTTATCAGTTTAGTAGGGATGACCGTTGTGGCAGTATTTTCGACACCATGTTTCAGAGAAATTTATACAGTTTCATGGACTGAACATATCCTTAAAATTTGGAGCGTGAATAAAAACTAACACCCTGTATATTGTTTTCAAGATTTTAATTTACTACTGGCGGAGTTATGCTAAAGAGAGGTCTACAGCTCACAGAGCTATTAGTATTTACCGACCTATTCAACAAAACCTAACACCATAGAATAGATGAGAAAATTTTTTCATACCCACTTATCTGTAGGAGAGGTACATACATATTATGTAGGTGTACCTAAAAATATTATTTTCAAGATTTTAATTCTACTTTTTACTACTAATTACCACTTTGTAAGCGTGATTGATGTACCTACTATCAATACCAAATTATAGTTTTCTAGTATGTACTACGGGTCTCTGAGCTAAACCGCTGACGATGACGGATGGGCAGACAGTCGGACAGAAGGACATAGTCAAACACTATCATAGGTTCGCTTGTTGACTACGAAACCCAAAAATTATAATAAAGCATCGAAAAAACATTAACTTTTACTTATCTTAGTTTCTTTGTAAATATCCCAGCTGCCTCTCCCATCGACCTCGAATGCCACATCCAAGCGGAGCGCATCACCAAGATCCTCGACGAAGCGATCTACAAGACGAAGCTGGCAGTCTGCCTGCCGAGGCTGGTGCAGGAGTACGACACCCTCAGGTCGATCCTCTCTGCTCAGCACATGGACGATCTTGTGTTCATCTTCGAGCAGTACGATACCCCATTGTTCTTCACCAGTCTAATGAATATAGACGCAATGGAAGACATAAAAGCTGTTAGTCATTTACTGATTAAGATGACATTGTGTCCAAAAGACACAGGCGAGTTAACCCAACGCCAGCAACCGATCAGACGTGTCGTGCCACATGCGTGCCACATGCGTGCCACATATTAATTTTTTTTTCGCTGTTGCCTGCTTGGAGACATTGTGTTGTGCTATCTGTCTGTCTGTCCATCAGCCATTTTAATGTTACTGCTGGGGCACAGGCCTTCCTTATGGGTGGATAAGGAGGACGGGCCATAACCCACCACGCGGGCCCAATGCGGATTGGTGGGTGTTAACGACTGCAAATGCAGCCGGGACCAACGGCTTAACGTGCCTTCCGAAGCACGGAGGAGCTCGAGATAATAAATTTTTGGTCAACGTTCGCAAGGGTCGGTCATCCCATGACCGACTCTTGCGAACGTTGCTTAATCTCCGCAATCGCTGGGCCAGGCGCTAAACTACTGCGCCACCGAGCTCCTCGTCATTTTTGTTGTGCTATCTATGTCATTTCTTTTGGCATTGGTATTTAGTGTCGTGATACTCGTGATCGTGGTGGCTCCAGGACAGTAGCTGCCCATTGTCTTTTGACTGACGAATACAACTTACGAGTTTTTTTGTTTACAATATTTTAATATAGTAGGTATGCGAATTGTACAGAAATTGGATATTATAATCGTGACTATTTTTAAAAAGTTTGAACTTTTTACAGACCATAACTTTAACGTTTCAGGGTGACTTGTCAATGAAGAACCGTCTGAACCCTGAGCTCGGGCATCTCCTGTACATAATGAACAGCTACCCTCAACTTAGACCTAAGGTGGAGGAGATGGTGCAAGAGGTAGGGACGAGCTCTTTCTTGGCCAAGACCAAGCTAGCTTAATGCCAAGTATACAAGCCAATTATGCAATTGAGATGCAGCATTTTGTCCAAAAAGCACCATCACCGTCTGTCGCCGTATTCTGCGCAGTTTGTAATTAAGCTATTTGAGAGTCACTAAACAGTTTCCGTATTTATGTAGCTATCTGATACATTATTAACCAGTAAATGATATTGGGTCAGAGATGAAATGGATAGTCGACTTTTCGCGAAGTAAATAGGATCTTCTATTTATTTTTATTAATGCCAATCTTTCATCTGGTCAGCTTGTATTACTGCAAATTACTAAGCTTTATCACAGGCTTTATCAACTAAACTAGTGTTAACTTATCATTATGCAAGCAACGGGTAGATGTTTTGCTGACTAATTAAATAATTTAATTAAATATAGGTGTAAAGTTAGGGTTTCCTAGGATGACGGTGCCGTCATATTACGGCCGTAATTTAGAGGCGTAGAACGTTGTCTATGTAAACAGTACGGCGCGGGCGCGCCGTAAGGGAAAGTAGTATGAAAACATGGTGCGGAAGGTTTATCATTTTATATAGAAATAGTATAGTATAAATATTAAATTGCGTATAAACCTCACAAAGAAAATCACCAAAAGCGCTTGTTTGGGTTCTTTTTGGCATAAATAATAGCGGAATCTTATTGTATTCTACGTCAAAATACACTCTAACTTATTGTGAAGTTGCTTCAATTACTTTTATTCAAGAAAAATAATTGTGATATAATGATAATGATGAAAATAACAACGAAAAGCATCGAAAAAGTGCAGAAGTTAGGTTATTTTTAACCGACTTCCAAAAAAGGAGGAGGTTCTCTGTTGGTCTGTATATTTTTTTTGTGTATGTTCACCGATTACTCAAAGACGTCTGGACCGATTAAAATGATTCAAACGTTATTACATTAGGTAAACTCCCAAGTCAGTCTCATTTTCTAAATTTTTTGAATCGGTTCAGTACTTTTCAAGTAATCTTGAAAAAAAGCACGAAAATAGTATGATTTTGTGTAAACTACCTCGACGATCAGTCGTATAGCTTCTTTGTTTATGAACTGAATAAGATAATTATTTTGTTTGGAAAAGGGATATCTTAAGTGTAGTTCTTTAACCGACCTAAAAAAAGGAGGTTCTCAGTTTGACCCGTATGTATGTATGTTTCTCCGTGATTAACTCACGTTTGGCTGAGCCGATTTTTCTACCTAAATAATATACCTACACTACCTAATACAGAAGGTACCTTCACTAAAAATTAAAAAACTGTTTAAAAAACAAAAAGCCGACTTCAAAAAACCTACTTCTAAAAAGCAAGAAATAATATTCGTATAATAATAAAAACACGTCTATTGAAGTCGGGTGGGGCTTTTAGAATAAAAAAACCGGACAAGTGCGAGTCGGGCTCGCCCACCGAGGGTTCCGTACAGACTTACATCTATACATAAAGCTATAGAAAAGTTGTGTCGGTACAAAAGAAATTTTTTGAAAAAAAAGTGGTTTGGATGTTTTAATAACAACCAATAAAATCCATTTCAAATTTTTTTGGGATTTTTGGCTATTTGTCTATATGTTAGTGAGCTGCTAACATTAGAAGCGCTAACCTAATCGTAATAATATTAACATACAAAATATAATACTGTGTATTATGCAAAATAATTTAGTCTTTATTTTATTGCAATCGGTTTCTCAATCAAAAGATATTCATTTTTTTTTAGAAGAGTTTACGTTGAATTTGTTGTAATAATTATCTTCGGGGAATTATACTGTTAGAACGACCGGTCAGCTGGTTGGTGTATCCACATCTGGCACAGCAAAATGGTCAATGCTTAAAAGTGAACAAAAACGTGTCGAGTTTTGGGCCTTTTGTAATTTCACAGAAACAAAATGCACCAAAATCAAAACCCGCTTTCTATTATATTATTTTCTATAAGTTTTTTATATGAAAACTGTACTACGGAGAGTTCAAGCTTTATCCCAGGTTCTACCTACCGGAATTATGTGAGAAATTGCTTGGATTATAAGTTGGACTCCAAGCTACCAAACTGTAAAAAAATACCATCAAAATCCGTTCAGCAGTTTTTGAGTGATTCGCGCAAAAACATTTAGAATTGACTGGTATATATAGATAACCATTTGAAATCCTTTGTCGCCACGTAGAAAATAACCTCCGTGGTCCCTTCCAGGGATTACGACAAAGAATTGACCACGGGCGAAGGTTTGAAATGGAATAGTACATTACTGCAGCGGCACTCAAGACAGGCATTGAAGAACATACGTGAGTCCATCAATGCCTAGTTACGGCCAAGGCTTGTATAGTACTTTTCTCAAATAATGCGCGGAAATTCAAACCAAGTAGCTTTTAAACTTTTAACTTTTTAGTTTTAAAAGTTTTAAGCTTTTATTTTTAATTACAGTAATTGAAAAAAGAAAAAAGAAAGATTTTTTATTTTTTTTGGAATGTGCACATAAAGGCCTTTCATTTGATACCCATATTGAAAAAAAAACGGTTTTTTCATTTATTTCCAGTTTTTAATTTTTTTTCATCTTTTTGGAATGCGCTCATCAAGGCCTTTCATTTGATTCCCATATGACACAAAAAAAAAATTTTTTTTTTTTTTTTTCAGTTTTTTTGAAAGTACTCATTAAGGCATTTCACGTGATACCAGTATACCGAATATTTAAAAAAAAATTTTTGGAATATGCTCGCTCATCAAGGCGACATTTGATACACCTATATTTGTGTTTCATTGAAAAGTTCGCTCCATTTCTGAATTACACGTGTGTAATGAGTTTTAATAGAAACATTGCCGGCAATTTTTGTATGAAAATCCATTATACACGTTAGTAATGGATTCTCATACAAATATTGCCGGCGCGGTTTAGGTCTGTCCGTAAACTCCGATTTAGCACGAAGAAGGTTGTCACAATAATGTTCGAATTTCCTAACACGTTTGAGAAAAAATAAAATAATTACAAACCCACGGCACCTGTATAAAATACAAGTACTGCTAATTGTCAACAGATGGCGCTGTATATCAATAGTACACTGTATAATGTTCTGTGAAATGGTGTTATCTATCTCAATGTTATTAGAGAAAATGGGTGTATTCCAACAGGACCCTTGCTCTGCAAGTCTGTTTCCATCCCGTTCGAGTCACGTCATATCGGTGTGAAAAACGCGCTGATTGTTATATAACAATCAGCGCGTTAGTCAGCAGACCAATAGCTATCACCACAGAGTAGGTATATACCTACTCTGTGGTGATAGCTATTGGTCTGCTGGAATGCACTCCGTTGATTGTTTTACTCTTCGACCCCCTGTCATGCAGCGTGACACTACCGCCATGTTGCGAAAATATTTAGAGCCAAATTTATTACTTTTTAATTTTATTTTTAAAAGTAATTAACTATAACAATATTTGAAAGGATCTGACTAATTAATAATAATAAATATTGATTTTTAAAAAGAATTAGTGGCGCGATTATCACAAAAGTAATTAGAAGTTAAACTATGACCGCGCATACCGTTGTTTCACCAAGATGATTAATAATTACATATTTTAATGACCATAATTTTTTATGATTTAATTACAAATATACAGTTTTCAGATTTATTCCTGTAAGTGTAGTTTAAGATGCTATTACCTGCTAAATTTCATAGTTCTCGGTCAACGGGAAGTACCCTATGAATTTTGATTCCTTTGAGAGTATCGAAAATGCGTTTTTTGCGCCCTAAACGGCAGTATCTCATTTTTTACGTTAACTTAGAAGTTTGATTTTTTTACAGCTTCAAGGGACCGTAGACCTTAGTATATGGTTTAAATTTCAACTCGATACCTCCACGTGTTCCCAAGATAAAGGGTCTTGACAGACAGACGGATACGGACGGACGGACAGACAGACGGACAACAAAGTGATCCTATAAGGGTTCCGTTTTTTCCTTTTGAGGTACGGAACCCTAAAAAAAAGGAATTTGTACTCCAGCCCCACCCGACTTTAATAGACGTGTTTTTATTATTATACGAATATTATTTCTTGCTTTTTAGAGGTAGGTTTTTTGAAGTCGGTTTTTTGTTTTTTAAACAATTTTTCCGTACTCTTTACGTAAAAAAGACGGATACAAATGTTCCAGCTTAACCGAGCCTTAACCGAGCCGTAATCTTGCTGATACGATAAATTACCATTTAATTTCAAAATGGCAAATAAAGGAAAAAAATATATTTCAGATCGCAGACGAGTATCCTGTAGACAGTGAATCTGTGAGTACCTAGTTATTTATTTATTTATACCTATATCCGTTACGCAATTTTTGTCTACCTGGGGGCTATTGCATTACAAATTACAAGCTAATATTATTAGCGATTTTCCATACAAATTCACTAATAATATTAGCTTGTAATTTGTTATGCAATAGGCCCATGGTCTCATGTTTAAGGTTTGCGAACCGACCGACACGACGGCGTAACTTCTACGACATTCACAACACAAGTGCTTGTAACAGCCTAGTCTGAATAAATTATTTTGAATTGAATGGATTTAGTTAGCCAGCCGAGAAAAAACAAAAGCTCCTATCACTAGTCAACTTAGCAAAAACTATATTCATACCTAGGTCTCCTATCCACACTCGATTCCGTGGTCCCGGTGGGTCTATGGGTAATTTTAATTACCCGTGATTACATAGCATTAGGGATAACTACTATCTATAGAAACTATATCGATAAAAAATTAAAGCCATCAGTTACTTACATAATTTTCTTTACTAGCCCCGCAAATTGCTAATAAACCTGGTGGCCATTTTTTAACTCAAAAAACGAAAAACAGTGGGGACTGTCCGAAAAAAATCAAATTGGCTGAATAATTTTTTATGTAGGAATAAGCTCCCTTAGTAATAAAAAAAAGTTTCAGAATCAGGTTGCGTAAAAAGAAATAAAAATATTAAAGTCTCCGACTTCACAAAATATGTACCAAAGTAACAGCAGAATGGAGATTGTACCTTTGCCACCACCTGTCACAACCGCAACATGGTATTAAAAAAAAGTTTCAAAAATGTTTTTTATTAATTTATGGTTGTGGCAGGTGGTGGCAAAGGTAAAATCTCCATTCTGCTGTTAATTTCGTACATTTGTGAAGTCGAAGAGACTTTTTCTTATTTTTTTACGCAACTGAATATTCTGAAACTTTTTTCTATACCAAGTGAGCTTATTCCTACTTATAAAAAATTATTAAGCCAATTTGATTTTTTTCAGACATTCCCCATTGTATTTTTTTATATACCTTCTATACTAGACCCTATTTTATTAAAAATCATAATTCAATATCTAATTAATATATCCAATTACCTATTATAATTTTATAGTTTTTGAGTTGGTGAAATGAAACTTTAACCAAGTAATAATTTGCTAAATAATAACTTGCCAAAAGGAGTTTTACCAACTGAAAAATTGCGATAAGTTGGTTTGACAAATGTTTTTTTGCCAAATGAAAATTTGCGTAAAATAGTTTGCGATGTGATATTTTGTGAAACGTTTTTTGCCCTTTAGAAATCCATCATAACTCTTTACAGTATAAAATATGTGGAGCCAGCGGTCTCGGGTACCTGCGGACACTGCAGGAGTCTCGCGAGCTGATGGCGCGGCAGCTGCACACCACCGCAGCCGAGGAGCTGGGCGCCAAGTTCAAAACCAGGAAACTGGGGGCTGCCAACGATAAACACCTCGCGAAAATAAAAGGTAGGTACAGATCCCGGCAAACATCTTGACCATTTTAATAAATATAAACAAAACAAAATGTATGCATTTTTTCCTAAAAAAAACAACTAGAAAACTTTAACATCGAGTACAATGGTAATAGGATTGAGGACACTAATGATAACAAATTCTTGGGAGTAATTATTGATAATAACTTATCATGGAAAACGCAATCGGATGAACTGTGTAGAAAAATAAACAAATCTGCTTAAGCTCTATTTCAATTATCAAAAAAATAGTAAACCGCTCCTCGGTACTAGTAGCATATCACGGTCTTGTCTCATCAATATTAAAATTTGGTGTTATGTTCTGGGGGAACTGTAGCGAACGAGAAGCAAAAGCGTTGTCTTAGAGCAATAGCGGGTATAAGCAGTCGAGAAAGCTGTAAACCATTGTTTAAATCATATAAGTTGTTGACGTTTCCTTGTATCTATATTTTGGAAATCTCTTTATTCATCAAATCAAATTTGCATCTCTATAAGAAAGAATTCGAAACACGTAAAAATCCTATTGGCTCCGTGCACGCTTTTAGTGCCACCTAGCGTGTTGCAACTTTGTTGGCTCTGACCTGGCCGTTTTGACGTTTTGATATGTAATGGCGGCATTGTGACAAAATATTAAAAAATACTATACATGTTATGTTATTAATGTAAATTTCAAAATTACTGTAATTTGGGTGGACAAAGTGTTGTGAAATCATTTTTGGTCACTTAAATTAAATATGGCAAGTAAGATCTATGCAAAAAGAGTGTTTTATTTTGGTTATATTAGGGTTTGTTTACTTCTTTTTTAGTTGTAGATTTTGTAAAACGAGAGGATAAAGCTACTTTAATAAGTTTATTAAGTGATAATAAACATATATAATTGTTCCTGTATCGCTAGTAATAAATTAAATATCGTTTTCAAGCAGATTACAGAGCCTTCATTATTTCTACTTTTTGCCACCATGAGCGCTGTGATCGATTATTATACCTTCGCACCCTCCCAATAAGAGCTCAGTATTTATATGACCTAACAATACCGAAACACAGAACTGCATTCCTTCAGAATAGTTTCCTACTCATGGCACCTCGAATTTTCAATAAGATACCGAATAATATCAAGCTGTTAAATTATCAGGCTTTTAAAAAGAAATTAACAGAATTTTTGATTGAAAAATCCTATTACTCCGTTAAGAACTATTTAGATGATAAGACAATATAATAGTAATTTTATGAAATGACATTTTAATTTTAATATCGTTGTTATTTTATATATATTTTTTCTGCTTATATTAATGTTCCTTGTCAGAAGACAGAATATGGCTGATCGATTTTTACCGACTTCAAAAGGAGGGAGGTACTCAATTCGACCCGTTTTTTTTTTTTTTTTTTTGTTTTTTGTATGTACACCGATTACTCGAAGACGGCTGATCCGATTGAAATGATTCAAACGTTATTAGATTAGGTGAACTTCCAAGTTGGTCCCATTTTTTAAAATTTTGAAATCGGTTTTGTACTTTTCAAGTAATCTTGAAAAAAGCACGAAAAAAGTATGATTTTTGTGTGAACTACCTCGATGATCAGTCGTATAACTTCTTTGTTTATGAACTGAATAAGATAATTATTTTTTTGTTTGAAAAAGGATATCTTAAGTGTAGTTCTTTAACCGACTTAAAAAAGGAGGTTCGTAGTTTGACCCGTATGTATGTATGTTTCTCCGCGATTAACTCACATTTGGCTGAGCCGATTTTTCTACCCAAATAATATATCTACACTACCCAATACAAAAGGTACCTACACTAAAAATTAAAAAATAAAAATTGTTTAAAAAAACAAAAAACCGACTTCAAAAAACCTACTTCTAAAAAGCAAGAAATAATATTCGTAATAATAAAAATACGTCTATTGAAGTCGGGTGGGGCTTTTAGAATAAAAAAAAAAGGAATTTGTACTCCAGCCCCACCCGACTTCAATAGACGTGTTTTTATTATTACGAATATTATTTCTTGCTTTTTAGAAGTAGGTTTTTTGAAGTCGGTTTTTTGTTTTTTTAAACAATTTTTACTACCTATGTTATCTCTTATACCTGTATTCGCAATAAAATGATTTGATTGATTGATTTGATTTCCCATATGCCACTAGTGGTGGCCACTGGGATTCACTTTTACTGGCATCCCTCTGTCAATCTTCGACTTCTACATCCGTTATCTCGATAGTAATCTTTTAAGTATTTACCTAAGTATTTTATATTATGTCTATGCATGTAGATTGTAGTACAACATGTTGATCCATCACAAGACTTTTGGTGTGTAGGATGAAATCTATCATAGATGCGTTTATTGCAGAATACAAGACAAGCTTGAAAGAAGAAAGCGAGAGATTCGAAGAAACGATGGTGATTAAGACCGGCATTATCAAGAAGCTGCGAAATGAGCTGACGTTCGTCAACCATGACGCTTCTACTAAGCTGAAGAAGAAAATGTATGTTTTGACAGTTAAAGACATAGAAAATATCAAATTTTAAAGTAAAACCAGAAGACAGTGTATTTTGAACTTAACTCAATATCAAGCTCTTGATGTTTTTCCTAAAGTTGCATGAAATCTTGCAAAATTTGGTTGTAGTCTGGACTCGGAACGTCAGATGGTGTTGGCGTCGCGTGCGCACGCGGTGAAAAGCGTGATGCTGGAGGAAGATGAGATCGAAACTCGCCAGGGATACGAGAATATGCTGAGGAATCATCTCAAAGAAGAGAAAAACCAAAGGGCACGAAGGTCAATCTAGGTGTAGAGAGTAGACTTACAGAGAATAGAGATACAGATAAAAAAATACGTAAATTGCGAATATCATTATAAGGCGAAGGTTTGTTGAGAATATCATATACCTACGGCGACGGAGGGGATAGAATGAACGCACCAGAAACATACATATGCACATATACATACGCACCAGATACATATTCGCTACTTAATGATCTAGTATTTTTTTGTTCTCTTATTTGGACTATGAAATGTAGACATAAAGCAGAAATTGCCAAGATGAATTAGATATTTCTGCTTTCTGCTAAGCTTTAGATTTTTTTTCCAGGAACAATGAAAATCAGTTGTTCCTAAAAATAAATAACAAAAAAATCGTACACAGAGATGGTGCCTAAATTGTGGTGTTACTTTCCAGATTAAAGGTGGAAACTCAGCTAACTTCATGGCTGCAGAAGTACGACACAGAGATGGGAGACAAGCAGGTGGAACTCGACGAGTTAATGGAGAAGTATGAAGACGAGATGCAAAAGTGTGAGAAGTTAGAGGTAATTAGTTTAATACATTCAATCAGGTTTTTTTTGTATCCTACTAGCTTTTGCCCCGCGACTTTATTCGCGTGGACATTTTAGAAAATCTTTAGACCTTTAAAATGCTGTAGAAGCCGTTCCCGTTCCCGTCCGCGTTCAGAATACGGTCCAAAGATATACCTAGTCTCCCATTCCCGTTCCCCTTTCCGTTGCCGTTCGCATTCGCGTTCCCAGTTTTTACTTTTCATTTGTCACTTGTCACGTGTCACTTTTCACTTCACGCTTTCGCTTTCGCTTCCACTTACACTTATCGTCACCGTAACCGTCAAACTTTATATCTATCTATCTATCGCAGTGCCCCGTATAGTTATTCATTATCATGACAGCCCAGCCAGACAGTGGATGGACTATCCACTGCAGGACGTCGATGACTTCCGTCTATGCATGGGAAGATTTCCAACCTCCACCCTTCAAGGGTGTCGAGGGCCTGCCTGCCAAGTTGACAGTCGGATCAACTTAACAGGGTCGGGTCCTGTCCAGCTGCTTAGAAGAGTGTTATTACAAAAACCACATTGAATAACTTCTCCGATCGTGTATAAGCTAACTACATAAGAATGGCGGAATTGGCATGATGACAATTTTTAGGGTTCCGTACCAAAATGGTAAAAAAGGAACCCTTATGGTGTGACTCAGTCTGTCTGTCTGTCTGTCACAGCTGGATATCTCGAGAACTACTAATTGTATCAACTTGAAATTTGGAATAGTTTAAGATGACATTTGCCCGACTATTTTGCAAATAAGAAATAAATAAAAAAATAAATATTTTTTTTTACAGCAGGGCCTGAAAAGGGGTCTTAAAAATTTTAAGTGGGGCTACAAGGGCATGTGGGGTATCATATGAAAGAACGCCGTTTGCACGTTTTCAATCATTTTTTCTTTTTTTCTAGATTGCATAGTTTTCGACTTATGATGAAAAATGTAAAAAAAAAATGACCGTTCCCCCCCCCTCATCTCCGAAGTTTGCATAGAGAAAAATCTGAAATAATTCTATGCGATAGCAGTTTATATAAAGATTACAGGAAAAATAAAATGATGTCTCAATATGGCACACTTTTTTAGAAATTATCAAATTTCTAAAAAAGTTAACATTAGTTCCACTATCGGTCAAGAGATGGCGCTGACCTAAAACTGCAATACTAATTTTATTATTCTACTCTGCAGTGTGGTTTAATGGTGCAATTATGATGGTACGGAACCCTCGGTGCGCGAGTTCGACTTGCTCTTGACCGGTTTTTTTTAATTTTATGTTACATTAATAACCTTTCAAAAAAAGAAACATTGGTAAAATAATTATTTCGCTAGCATGAAAACTGCCCGAGATATCACAGTTTGAAACACACAAATGGACTCACCCAAAAACGCTCCATACTAACGGCTACTCAATTATGACGTCACGCCTGACCTAGTTTGTATGCAACGCGTAGGAAATTTGTTCGGCAGCTATATTAAATATTGTGTTTATCAAAATGGTTTCTTAGACAAATTTGCTATATATTTTATGGACTAATTAAAGGAATCACATATTTTAATAAATTTTACACTTTTTAAATGGACTTGTCCACCCAACTATGAAGGGTCATAAAACAAATAATATGCAATATATAAAACCAAGAGCTATACAAGCTACTCTAAAAGTTTAATATGTTTACGATTTTTATTAGTATTTCGTTATTTTGTTAATTAGTCATCATCCCAATTGTGCATAGACCACAGAGCAAGCCATTCATGAAGAAGAAGAGAACGCAAAAAGAATAGCTACACTTTTATTAACATGTTGACTTCTAACTGGCAACCGACGAGTATACTCGTGCTGTTTTTAATTTGCCACACAAATTACTACGAGTACCTATACTCGTATTGCAACGAATTTTTTTGGCAGGAACAACTAGCAGTGCAGGACAAGGAGTACATCCCGCTGATGGAGGAGCGGGAGAAGGAGTATCACCAAGAGATGACGGACAAGATGACCATGTTCCTGATGGAGCACGCCGCGCGCGTCATCCAGGTCGCCTGGCGCGAAGTGCTCGCCAACCGCATACAGAAGAAAAAGGTCAGTATATCATCCTATTTTAAGGGTAAACATTAGCACGTGATTCGCTATTGTAGGCACATAATGTCTTTTTCCAGGATTTTAACTTTTACACAAAGGCTAAAAGCTAGGGATCTCCCTAGCATGTCTCCTCTCCAACTACACTCTATTCAGAAAGCGTAAGATCTGTAGATCCCTAGCATGTCTGTCCTCTCCAACTACACTCTATTTATAAAGCGTAAGATCTGTAGATCCCTAGCATGTCTATCGTTTCCAAGTCGACATCCACGAGTTATTTTCATTTTCGTAAAAAAAAATAACTATCGGAGGTTAAATTTTGCATTGTTATTACTCGTATTAAAGGTAATTCTCACTTCATGTTCCATCTATTTTCAATTGCCAACTTCAGATTTAACAGAACGACATAATAGTATCATCTATGTACACATCAACTATGTCTAGTGATACAGGTGTTTTTTTCATACAAACAAGGTAACTTTGAAGTCTTGGTTTTCTGCAAGAGATGTACCATGCTGTGATCTAATGATGGCTATCCAGGGAGTGAATGGAGTAGATTCAGATCGTTATACACACCCAACTGACCTGATCAGCATTCTAAAAGATTAAAGGACATGTTTAAAAAATCCGCGAAAGCATTAAAATTGATCGCTGATCAGATTAGTTGAGTGTGTATAACGATCTGAATCTCCTCCATTCACCCTCTAGATAGCCATCATCAGATCACAGTCGGGTACATTCCTTGCAGAAAACTTAAGCTTCAAAGTTGCCTCGTTTGTATGAAAAAAAACCACCTGTATCCCAAGATAAAGTTGATGACTGTATATTAATATTTTGCTATGACGTAGTACGTAAAATCTGACGTTTGGGTACTGTTCAGGCACAAAGAACTTTAGATTTCTTCAGAAACTGAATATAAATATACATTTTCTTCTAACCACAGATAAATATAATATACTACTTTTCTAATTATAAAAAAAAATACCTTTGTATCATGGAGTTGGAAATCCTAAGTTCTCATCAAATTTTCAAATGAATCGTCTCTTGCAGTTGAAAAGACAAAATAAGAAAATGCAGGCCGCTGCAGCTGCTGCAGCCGCCGCGCAAGAAGCTGCAGAAAGGAAGGCGCGAGCACGAGAGAAAGCACTACAGAAAGCAGCAAAAAAACAAGAGAAAGAAGCAAAAAAACAAGCGAAATTAGCAAAAGCACAAGAGAAAGCAGAAAAAGAGAAACAGAGAGTAGCAGAAGAGAAAGCAGCAAAAGCAAAAGAGAGAGAAGCGAAAGAGAAAGCAGCGCAAGAGAAAGCAGAACAAGAAAAATCAGCAAAAGGGAAGAAATAAGTTTGCAGTTGTTACGGTTATTTGTTTATTAAGTTTACACGTACACGTACACGCTTTATAATTAAGCAGTTTGTATTCTAAATATAAATTATAAATACAAAAAAATATTTTTATTTCTTTAACTTAGTCTAATACAATAATAAGTGGTTGGAACAAACCGGCCGCGTGTACACGGTAAGAAATTTGTCGTGTCGGCTACAGACAAGATGAAAATAGCCTTGTACATTAGAAGAATTTTGTCGGGTCTGTGCACGAAATAATGTCGTGTCTGTTGCAGACAAGAAAAAATATAGTATGTACACGGTACGAATTGTTTCGTTCAGTCATGGTTGAGATATTGTAGGGTGTACATCGTGTTGTGTTGGGAAATAATGTTGAACACCAAGCAAAAAAAAATGTTGATTGCCTATTATATGTATAGAAAAATTAAAAATAAAACGAACTCCAAGAGAAAATACTGGGTGCATCCTATGTTACGTCAAAAACATGAGTTTGCCAACTTCTACTTTGAACTGCGACAGCATGAGGAAAAGTTCGTCCTTTATTTTCGTATGAAAATCACTACGTTTGATAAATTACTGGCTGCTATAGAAAATAAAATAAAACATGAGAGTAATAAAATGCGTGAGAGCATTCCCCCGTACATGAGATTGGCTGTTACTTTGAGGTAAGCAAATAAAAGATTATCTTATTATTTTTAAAGTAGTTTTATTATTAAATCATTACAGATGGATTAGTGCGATTCATCTTCATTTTGTGGATATTCTCTTGAAAAATCAAAATCAAATTCGTCAGTATACGTGTTTCCATGGCTACTAGTAGAGAGATCGGTATAGATAGGCGAGTTTTCGGTATCGGGAAACGTCGACGTTTTGGTAAAATACCCTGGTCTAGTTGCGAAAGATGGTTTAGGGGTTTCCGATGGTGCAAAGCTAGACGATGGTGTAGTGTAACATCTTTCATCAAACTCGGTAAAATCTGTTTTTTCAGTCTCAGTCGATTGACGCTGATTCGTATTCTTCTTATGTTTCATCGTGCGTACTAATTTTATGACCTCATATTGAAAATCTATCATTTCGTCGTCATTAAATGTGTCTACAATAGAAGCTATCCCTTTAAAAAATCCCATGGCACGACTTTCTTCTTCTTTATTAGCAGTTTTGATGAAATTCGCCATGTGTCGGTCAATTTCTGAGGTGTCTTCCTCTTTTTTTCTTTTTGGGACTGGTTCGCTTCTTATAGGACTTTTCTCTGTGGCTGTCTGCATGCTTGAGACCGTTTCTCGAGGATTTGCGATTTTCGTTAAAAATAACATTTGATCGTAGTATTCACATTTGCGAACATTTTTAGTACCAGATCCCGATTTCTGTTCCTTTAGCCTTTTGTGGCACTTCATCCAACGATCTCGCAAGGTACTCCAATTTTTCATTATTGACTTACCTGAAACAAAAAAATTTAAAACAATCGATTAATAGATATTATAAAAAATATATAGTTTTTTTTTTATTTACAGGTACCTAGCAACTGGAGAAACTTTCAGAAGCCTTCACTTAAATTTTAGAATGGGATTAAAAACAATAGCGAATATTGTACGTGAAGTTTGCTATCATATATGGCGAGAGTTATCCAATATTTATTTAAGAATACCAACACAAGAAGAATGGTTAGATATAGCACAGGGATTTGAAGTAAATGCTAACTTTCCACATTGTCTTGGCGCAGTGGACGGAAAACATATTCGAATGATCAAGCCTCAAGAAAGTGGATCAATGTTTTTAAATTATAAACATTTCTTCTCCATTGTTCTCATGGCAATTGACAACATTTCAAATTTTTTAGGTACATGTTTTTATGGATATAATGAAAATCTATCGTTTTTTAAGCAACACGTATTTTTTCTTTTCCATTTATTTTCATACATTACTGAGATATTAATTAATAAAAAACGGTTTATTCTAAAAGGACGTAAGTACAAGATATAGGTAAAATATAAGCGATGCCTTTGCCTTGCCTCTTAAAACGTCAATTAAAAAAAAAACTGTCTTTGATGCGAATTGTGATGTCCATAGAGATGTAAGCACGCTAGTATTTTATATCGATAATAATGGTATTTATGTTTCATGTTTCATAATAAATAAGAAACATAATAACGACTATAGTAACCCCAATAACAACTATATAAATTATTGTGGTACCTTTTAAGGGGTATGAGTAATTTTCTAAGAAGAGGTGGGTCATTCTTCTTTCAATGTTGCTTTCTAAAAACAGTTTCAACTAAAAGCCCCCTTAACAAAAAGCAACTTTCAACTAAAAGCTTTTGTATGGACAAAGACTTTCAAAAAAAATATCGAAGCCATGTTGTGATTGAGAAGTGCGCTATACGCGATGTGCTCTGTCTCTATAACAAAACAACATCACTTTGAGTTTGCTATAAGAGCACAGAGTACGACCTCTGGTAACTGCCCCCCTACTCAAATGGCCAACATTCTATTCGTTTGAACGCTACGCTTACTATTAAAACTTTAAAATAAGCAGTAAACTATAAAATTACGTGCCGTAAGCTTAACAATTCCATACAATACATCGAAGTTTGTGATTTACGTAAGTTTGCGACATGTGATTTAATCATCTATTGCTCATATTTAAGCTTTAAAAGTAAGCGTAGCGTTCAAACGAATAGAAAGTTAGCCATTTGAGTAGGGGGCTGGTAAGAACTTTCTCGAATGTCCATGCAGACAAAGACAAGGAAATAAAAGAACAGGTAATAAAAATGACAGTGTTTATTATTTGAAGACTTTTTTAACTCTTTTTAGTTGTCGCTGCAAACTAGTAATCATTGCTTCATGTCGACATCACGCAGGCTCATTACATTTTTGTGGTATGTAGGATATCGGCTCCTAAAACAAAGAAATTGAGCTTGTAGTAGTATCTACATACAGAACATTAAGTTGAAACTGATTTGAGTTAAATTGAATTAAATAACTTGATTATCATTTATTTAAAAGAAAGAGTGCCAGGCTAGCCAAGCCATGTGATGGTTTTCTACTTTTTGTTACCATCAAATATAAAGTACCTAAGAAAGTACAATAAACCATATCGATATAGAAAAATGCACATCACTATGCGAAAAAACACACTTGAAAGACCTGTAATAAACAGATCTGATATTTGCAAAAATCGACAAAGAACTGGACACAAACGACTATTTGCACAAATTATTAGTATATTATAATAGTTTCAGGCTATTTACATAACATAAAAAAATAAAAACAATATGAACTCACCGATTAAATGATAATATCTATTGATTATTTTCTTATGTTCCTGTGTGTGATTTACAGCCCTCAATCACACAAAACATAATGTCACAGGTAACGCTTAAGTATCACAAAAGATGCTACGACTTTCTTTTGATTTTCTTACAAGAATACTTTAAAAATATCTAAATTTTACTGAACATAGAAATACACTCGAAAGACATTCAGTCATTATTATGACATTTATGACAATTGATTTTTTCAGTGTTGCCAAATCAGATTTTCACACTACCCTAGGCTGGGTCTCCATTTACCCTAGATCACAGAATAGATATAATATATAATATAAATAAATAATAATTAATAAGTACTACCGTACAAAAAAGACACTCTCCGCCCCACCATACATGTACATGGAAGAATTGTTTGTTGATTTATAAAGAAAGAAATAGGTAGTGGAACGAAATATTTTTCTTGTATTTAATTATACTGATCGGGTAATGGGTATGCTGAAATTTCAATTTCGGGATTTAAAATTACTCGAACGGCACCCAGATTATCTAAAAAGAAACTATTTATCGACGAAACAACACAGGTCCACTCGCTCGACTATACAACGTTCGAGCGAGTGGACCTGTGTTGTTTACGACTAGTTTGTTTATGCTTTTATAAAATGTTTAATTCACTTATAACTTTAATAGAGGATAGACCCGTGTTGTGGGATAAAACGTTAGATATTTATAAAGATAAACGGCGTACTTTTGAAGCATGGAGAGAAATATTTATTATCCTTAATGAAAATTTCGAAGAAATGACAAGCACAGATAAAAATGAATATGGTAAGTATTATTATTTCCATCCATTGTTTTGTAATTTGCCCGGCCGCCGCCGCCGCGCGGCAAGTTTGAATCTCCAACAACGATGTTGCGCTGACTATACAATACTATACATATGTACATGGTTTATGCGTATTTATTTTGCCATGCTAATGCACCTATATCGCTGGAAAAATATTCAGTATATTTACGTCGGACTTCATCTCCCGTCATGTTATGGTCTTCTAAGTCCAAAAGCGGTGACATACTGCCTATGGGGTTGCTGCAAACTTGATTTATTGCTAATGGAGACCTTTGACCTTCTTCTTTGTGTATAAAATTTTGCAATAAACAGGTAACATTCACAATGTCTTCAGCTAAATGTATGTTAACGTTAAGAGGTCTGTGCAAAATTCTCCATTTGTTTGCCATTATACCAAATGCACATTCAACATATCTTCTTGCTCTTGTTAAGCGATAATTGAATATCTTTTGTTCTTTGGTGAGTTCATTACCCCCATAGGGTCGAAGTAAATTCGTATTAAGAGCGAAGGCTTCATCGCCTACAAAAACATATGGTAAAACATAGTCACTATCATTTAAAGTACTCGGAGAAGGTATGTTCAACGTTTTGTTATTCAGACTCTTCCAGAACTGTGTTTCTTTTAAAATTCCTGAATCACATTCCTTTCCATAAGATCCGACATTAATAAAGATGAAATTGTAATTTGAATCAACAATTGCCATGAGAACAATGGAGAAGAAATGTTTATAATTTAAAAACATTGATCCACTTTCTTGAGGCTTGATCATTCGAATATGTTTTCCGTCCACTGCGCCAAGACAATGTGGAAAGTTAGCATTTACTTCAAATCCCTGTGCTATATCTAACCATTCTTCTTGTGTTGGTATTCTTAAATAAATATTGGATAACTCTCGCCATATATGATAGCAAACTTCACGTACAATATTCGCTATTGTTTTTAATCCCATTCTAAAATTTAAGTGAAGGCTTCTGAAAGTTTCTCCAGTTGCTAGGTACCTGTAAATAAAAAAAAAAACTATATATTTTTTATAATATCTATTAATCGATTGTTTTAAATTTTTTTGTTTCAGGTAAGTCAATAATGAAAAATTGGAGTACCTTGCGAGATCGTTGGATGAAGTGCCACAAAAGGCTAAAGGAACAGAAATCGGGATCTGGTACTAAAAATGTTCGCAAATGTGAATACTACGATCAAATGTTATTTTTAACGAAAATCGCAAATCCTCGAGAAACGGTCTCAAGCATGCAGACAGCCACAGAGAAAAGTATAGCATGGTTACAATAGACTACACCACCTTAATAGTCACAACCAATACTTACGATAAATTTCAATACAATAACTATAAAAAATTAAATACAATATACTATAAAAAAATTAATTTAAATTAAATTAGTTTGAAAAATACACATAGATAACACAGGTCTGCAGTGATTTAGGTGCCGCCAAAACTATAACTGATTTTTAGTATATTAGATTAGATAGCCGAATTAAAACTGCATACTTATTTTTTTAATGCTACGTGTAGTTTTCGAGGTATGAAATATGTCTAAAGTAAGGAAATAAACGAATTTTAAACAATAAATTACATAATTTTACAGGTAGAAAGCTCCTTTTCCTGATTTTTTTACAATGTGCATTGTCAGGACAATCCCGTGTGATAGCAGTAATCTGCCATCAAATGCTCATCCCAGCGACCTTGGTACCTATTTTTCATCACTTTTAGATCCTTATGGAAACGCTCCCCTTGTTCTTCGCTGTAAGGACCAAGATTTTCAGGTAACTTGTCCAAATGGCTGTGCAGATACGCTCATGTTACAGCCAAGATTTTTAAAGTTATCTAAAGGGTCTTAAAGTATTTCCACGTAATTTTCTCCCTTTTCATTACCTAAAAATTTTTTTACCACATTGGCGAAAGATTTCTAAGCCGCTGATTCAAAATATTCAAAGTGATATACTTATGTGCAAAATCCAGGATTTGTGGTGTAAAATAATCTACTTATGTGCTAAATAATGGTGTGAGCTGCGCTTTAAAAGCTGGTGTGGCTCCTCAAACCTGATGGACATATAAAAAGATAACCAGCCATGCTGGGATAAATAGTCTGTAAGGTGACCAAAGTATTAGTAAAATGAAAAAATTGTAATTTTTTTTTTAATTTTGTTTATTGTAAATCATCATTCTCATCTTAATATTCTCATTATTTCACATTGTGCGTTGATTTTTGCGTGACTCGCATAAAAATCATTTAACTGACGCTCGTAATTCACTCTGAAAGCACTTTTTTTCTTCAACTAACTCACTGTTAGTTTTTATTATCACAATTTTCGATTTCTTGTGACGCCGCCATCTTGCTCGCACGTAAACACGCAGAGAGCACAAACAGCGCCACAAGCGTCGCGAATAGGGCTTGCAAATGTTCGATGAAATCCAATATTCGAATATTCGAAAATTTTTAAGGAGGTATTGATAAATATTGCTCATTTTTTCACGTTAAACCAAAGTAAATGCTTTGTTTAATGGGACGCATTGTGTAAAAATTATCCTCAATTGACTTTTTTTTTGCCTTCGCCCCACATTTTTAGTCTAAAAACTTCTTTGTAGAGTTATAAATCTTTAAAGGCGAAATTATTTTATAATTATTAGTCCGTTTTTCTAGTTAATTTTAAGGGCATGTTTTGCGTTCAATTTTGATAATTTTTAGTTCATTTTTAAAACGTATGCTTTTGGTTTGATTGTCAGTAAATGTTTATTTTTTGTTTTTCAGTCTTATATTATCTGGGGTTTTTTCCGGCTTCATTATTAGACCAGGGTCTAGTACTATCTCCCATCAGAATACAAGTAAAAACGAATCAAACGAGCCCAAACTTGATGGGGTTGTATGCTATTATTATAGAGATCCTGTAACCATCTTTCGGCTTCATCACCAGATCTTGGATACTATTTCCCAACAGATTACTTGTCAAGACAAATCAAACAAGCCCAAACTTTATGGAGTTGTATGATTTTATTAGAGAGTTCCTGTAGCCTTCTTCCTACTCAATCACCAGACCCTGGAAATCATCTTCCGTCAAAGTACTAGTCAAGACAAATCAAACGAGCCCAAAATAAATGGAGCTGCATGGTTTTATTACATATTTTTCGTAATTTTCTTCCGGCTTTATTATCAGACACTGGACACTATTTTCCCAACAGACTACTTGTTGAGACGAATCAAACGAGCCCTCGATGGATATATATGGTTTTATTACAGAGTTCCTGTAATTTTCTTCCGGCTCCATCATCAGATCTTGGACACTATTTCTCAACAGAATTATTGCCAAGACGAATCAAACGAGCCCAAACTCGATGGATTTGTATGGTATCATTACAGAGTTCCTATGGTTTTCTTCCGGCTCCATCATCACACTCTGGATACTATTTCCCAACAGAGTACTAGTCAAGACGAATGAAAAAAGCCCAAACTAGGTGGAGTTGTATGGTTTTATTACATAGTTTTGTGGTTTACTTCCGGCTTCATTTGATAATGATCAGGGTCTGATGACCCTGGACACTATTTTACCAACAGAGAACTTGTCGAGACGAATCAAACAAGCCCTCGATGGATATGTATGGTTTTATTACAGAGTTCCTGTGATTTTATTCCGGCTCCATCATCAGATCATGGACACTATTTTTCAACAATGTGATTGCCAAGACGAATCAATTGAAGCTCAAACTCGATGGATTTGTGTGGTTTTATTACAGAGTTCCTGTGGTTTTCATCCGCCTCCATCATCAGACTCTGGACACTATTTCCGAACAGAGTACTAGTCAAGACGAATCAAACGGGCACAAACTAAATGGAGTTGCATGGTTTTATTACATAGTTTTGTGGTTTTCTTCCGGCTTCATAATCAGACCCTGGACACTATTTATTTTCCCAACAGAGTGCTTGTCGAAACGAATCAAACGAGCCCAAACTCGATGGATTTGTATAGTTTCATTACAGAGTTCCCGTGGTTTTCTTCTGGCTCCATCATTATACCATGGACACTATTTCTAAACACAGTTATTGCCAAGACGAATCAAACGAGCCCAAACTCGATTGATTTGTTTGGTTTCATTACAGAGTTCCTGTAGTTTTCTTCCGGTTCCATCATCAGACGCTGGACAATATTTCCCAACAGAGTACTAGTCAAGACGAATCAAACGAGCCAAAACTCCATGAAATTTATGGTTTTAGTACAGAGTGTCAAACATAGGCCCTGACTCAAAAGCACTATTTAAAGCTAAGAATATGCCAAAGAAAATGAAAAGAAGCTTAATAGGTGATACGCTGAAAGACCGTAAAAAATCAGAGGAAATAAGAAGAAAAAAAAAACGAAAGTAGAAAACATAATAAGGAAAAAAAGACTGTTAAAATGGCAATGGACGGGTTAAATGGCAAGAGAAAGCAAGGAAAAATGTACCAAAATTATAACATAGTGGCAACCATGGGACAGAAAAAGGAAAAGAGGAAGACAAACCAAAAGATGGGCAGATGATGATATGAAAACTGGTGATATAACAGAATGGAAACACCTGAAAAAGGTCTACGTGTCGCAAGACAAGCTGATCACTAAAGCCAAAAAGGGATTAAATGAACAAAAGAAAGAAAAATATTTATTTGAGACAATCACACACTTGTACTTGTCAAGACGAATCAAACGAGCACAAAGTCGATGGGTTTGTATGGTTTTATTACAGATTTCCTGAGGCCTTTTGGTTCCATCATCAGATCAGCTCAATGACACTATAAGATGTTGTCATTGTCTTCCTGTTCTGACCTTTGTTTTAAGTTTTAAGTCTTTGACTCATTGGGAAGCTTGATTAAAATCGTTTACAATTTGCGGAAAAACAAACAACAAAGGTAAACAAATAAATAAACGAGAAAGTGAACGTTAACAATAGCTTCATTCTATGCTCACAAAAGCTATTCGGGTATTTAATGAATGACTTTTGCCTAAATCCAAAAAGTGGAAAATATTCGAATATTCGAATATCACCAAATTGAGTATTCGAATAGTAAAATAAGGCGAATATTCGAATAATTCGTATATTCGAATTGCAAGCCCTAGTTGCGAAACGAAAGTTTAATACGATGCGCCCAGCCATATCTCGATGTGGCCAAGTATGTATTACTAGTAGGGCAAATCGACGAATAGGTTGCTCTTATCGATCTGCCTAATTTTTGATTGGGCACAATATCATGAAATTATTATCATGAAATGCCGGCACATCGTGATCTGGCCAGGCAGATCTCGATCGGCCCAGTTCAACGATTAGCCCACGACATCTATATGGACGTGTTATAAGATAAGTGTGATTCAAGTACATACATTTACTATGAAAACCACTTACGTCCATTATACAAAGTACGCTGGACAGGACAGACTAATGTCATGGTCATGAAATGACAGCAATATTTGTGCCGATTTTCAAATCGGAACAAACGACTATAAACGTGATATTCGCCTGTCCAGCGTATTTGTTTGTATAATGGACGTCAGTGATGAAAACTGATTTTCTTTACCGTGCCGATGTCATCTGACGGCACGTGGCGTCAGTCAAATGTGGCCGCACCCAATTCATCTTCATCTCGCATCGGCACATAGATATAGTATATTGTAGTATATCATCGGCACTCGAAATACGAGATAGTAACCAATGGTAACATGGTAACCATGACAAATGCATAGTTTACATGTCATCAAGCGGACAATAAAAAAATTTGGTTAACCAGTTTAAAGGCATTGTGTAATGTTTTATGGATTATGGCCTATACAATCATTTGAATAAGTTGTATACAATTTTATATTAGTATATTTGTTTTTAATGGTGAAGTTTCGCATTTGATAAGGGTTACGTGGAATAGCATCCATGTCTACAGGGACTTTGCCTTCTACGTACTCGGAAACTTCGAAGACAGATAGCAGCAAGTCTGGGGTTAGCGCTGCTGAGAAGGACAGGGAAGAAGACTTTACTAAGGATAATGGTAATTATTCTAAGGGATAATGGTAATTATGTCCATTTTCTTCTACATTTAGTCAAAATGATCAAAATAACAGGGTTCTTTCCGTCAATTTTTGTCAGTTTCTTACAATAAGTATTATGATTTATTTAAATCTTTGGATTTATTAGTTAGGTAGGTTAGGTAGTAATTCCGTAACATTTATGTGCTCCATTAGGGCAATTTAATGGCAAAATTATTTTTTGTAGTAGTTTTAAAATGCTGTTAAGCAGCGTGATGCGTAGCAGCGTGTGATCTTAGGCTTGTGGCGAAGCCCTAACAAAAATGGTCGTCCCACAATATTACTTATTTAATGAACTATCCAAGGAAACCTATAGAATAAGAGGGTGGTTTGACAAGTCCCATGACTTTGTAAAGAAGAAACATATTTACATATTTCTCTACATAATCTTTTTGTGGCTCTGCGTTTTCAGTCTAACGAAGTTCCTACCTCTTTAACCCATTATTTTTTAGGGTTCCGTACCAAAATGGTAAAAAAGGCACCCTTATGGTGTGACTCAGTCTGTCTGTCTGTCACAGCTGGATATCTCGAGAACTACTATTGGTATCAACTTGAAATTTGGAATAGTTTAAGATGACATTTGCCCAACTATTTTGCAAATAAGAAAGAAATAAAAAAAATTTTTTTTAATACAACAGGGACTGAAAAAGTGAGGTGACTAGGGCATGAGGGGTATCATATGAAACAGCGCTGTTTGCACATTTTAAAACATTTTTTCCCTTTTTTCTTAGGCCGCATAGTTTTCGACTTATGATGAAAAATGTAAAAAAAATACCGTTCCGATACCGATACCTTATCTCCGAAGTTTGCATAGAGAAAAATCTGAAATAATTCTATGTGATAGTAGTTTATGTAAAGATTACAGGAAAAATAAAACGATGCTTAATATAAAACACTTTTTTAGAAATTCAAAAAACAAACAAAAAATTTTTAGTTTCACTACCAGTCAACAGATGGTGATCTCCTAAGAATGCTAACCTAAGTGAAGAAAAATAGTTTCACTATCGGTGAAGAGATGGCGCAACCTAATACTACAATAATAAATTGGTTTAAGGTGGTATCCTGAGCGAAAGTGGCGCCGCGGTGAATTTGATTTAATATTATAATTCTAATACACAATTTTAATAATGTTTATCGTGGAGATTTTAGGGCCCACAGTCTAGTATTTTAAGACGGTATCGTTACATTCCCTAAGAGCTAGAAGTAGATAGAAAAACTGCTATAAGTGGCCGTTTTTGACACATTTGCTATCTACTTCTACGAATGACTACGAGGGCATGTAGTGATGATACCTTCTAAAAATACTAGACCATGGGCCCTAAAAATTCCACGATAAACATTATTAAAATCTTTATCTATTAATAACTTATTAAATAAAAACCTCCGAGGGCGCCACTTTCGGTCATACAACCGCCTTAATATAATTACCTACTATTTGCCGTACGAATAAACGAAGAATAAGTTCCTACTTAGTAATATAAACAGTTTGCAAAGTGGAGTGGCTGAAACGTTCTTCAGTCACCATAAGCAGCTGTAGTTAAGATTTGTAAATTAACTGTCCGCCTGTTCGCCCTTCCACCTGTCTGCCGTTTATCCTACTTTTTTAAAGACTGTACTAAAGTAACATATCCAAATATATTTATGATTGTACGGAACCCTCGGTGCGCGAGTCCGACTCGCTCTTGACCGGTTTTTTTTCTTTCATCGCCTGAAAACTATGGTAACTAATAATGTTAAGAAAGATTTCCATCAAGCCAAAACACCTTTTGGCTTTATGGAAATCTTTGCCCGCAAAGACGTTTGGTAGGAGAATAACCCTCTTGCAGTCGGGTAAAAAATCTCAGTGGGCTAAATCTAGAGAATACGAAGGATTCGCATCTTCATTCGATGAGTTTTGATGTCATGAGTGCCGCCGAGAGGGTCGACAGGATCATTAAGAAAAGTTAGAAGTCTTTGAGCTTTTTGTTTCCAAAAGTAATGATCTTTTGACGAATTTGAAAAAAAATAGTGTAAAGATTCCTAAGGACTTTCTTTTTAAGATACAAAAATAAATTATGAAAAAAGTACTTCTTCTTTTCAAAGTCATGGACTTATCAAACCGCTTTCGTAGAATGAGAAAAATGTTTTATGCCCACTTATACTCAATAATATTTTTTTCAAGATTTTAATTGTCTTTGTATTTACAAAGAAACATAATTCATCAATAAGATATTTATCACAGCTGCCTCCCCCATCGACCTCGAATGCCACATCCAAGCGGAGCGCATCACCAAGATCCTCGACGAAGCGATCTACAAGACGAAGCTGGCAATCTGCCTGCCGAGACTGGTGCAGGAGTACGACACCCTCAGGTCGATCCTCTCTGCTCAGCACATGGACGATCTGGTGTTCATCTTCGAGCAGTACGACAACCCATTGTTCTCTACGAGCTTGTTGAATATGGACGCAATGGAAGACATCAAAGCCGTTAGTCATTTACTGATAAGTCTAAAATATATTGGGCGAATTTGTTTAGGAGTTTCACCAATCCAATGGTGACTAATCTACGTAATAGAACACCGCCAAATTTGATGCGTTTCTGCCTGCTTCTGCATTATGTCCTGTATTCCTTTTGGCATAGTAATAACATTATTATGGTGGCTCTTGGAACAAATCAGCCCAGCCCAACTGTTGTAACTTTGTTGCAATCAACTCTGACAGAAATCGCAGTTTCATTGCTGCTTTAATAAGAACCAATGTGACAACTATCTTATAAAGAAGCAATGTAACTGCGGTTTCAATGGATTTCAATCGAGAATTATTGTTAGCAACAGAGTTACGTAAACCGGGGACAGATCTCTTGGAATGAGTACAATAAAAAGTTTATTTCTTAGATTGACGTAAATTTTAGAGCAGCTTTCGATACATACCTATTGTTTTAATGTTCTTTTTACAACAGACGATAACTTTAACGTTTCAGGGTGACTTGTCAATGAAGAACCGTCTAAACCCTGAGCTCGGGCATCTCCTGTACATAATGAACAGCTACCCTCAACTTAGACCTAAGGTGGAGGAGATGGTGCAAGAGGTAGGGACGAACTCTTGGACATGCTGAGCTGAGTATCTGCATGCGAATGATATGTAACCATTTTCATGTTAATATTAGCAGAAAGGATTACTGATTCAACATCGTTCAAAAAGCACCATCACATAATATGTTAAATTTAGCCATTTCAAAGCCACTCAAACGGCTTAATTTGACATAGTAAAGTGAGCGCATTCGCATCTATGCCCAAGTCGTTTATCGTATTACTTGTACACACAGCCAGCACACTCAATTTAATTAATTTCAGATGGCTGACGAGTATCCTGTTGATAATGAATCTGTGAGTATTAACTTGTCGTTAATAAGTTTCCGGGGCAAAGTGGGGGGGGGGGGGGGGTCAAGTCTCTACCGTGTCTCTACAATGGTAGTTGGCCAAAGAGCTATCTTAGCAAAAACTACATTCGGGGTCTGTTACGGTACCGGAGCACCAAGTTTAATTTAAAAATGGAAAATGATTGTTTGAATCGAAGGATTATTTGGAACCTGTGAAACTAATATGGCCCTCTAAAAGGACTAAGATCAGTGAATTGTAGGAATAAATATTGTCTCGTATGTAAACTGTTTCACAGCTACGGTTAGCGCAACTACTTGAATTTTAAAATGGACTGTATTGTATTTGAAAATATCATTAAAGTACTTAATTTGAACTAACTGGAACTTATGAAACCGGTACCAAATAATTTTTATTAACACAACTTTTTACCGACTTCAAAAGGAGGGAGGTACTCAATTCGACCCGTTTTTTTTTGTATGTACACCGATTACTCGAAGACGGCTGAACCGATTGAAATTATTCAAACGTTATTACATTAGGTAAAAATTCAAGTTAGTCCCATTTTTTTAAATTTTGAAATCGGTTCAGTATTTTTCAAGTAATCTTGAAAAAAGCACGAAAATAGTATGATTTTGTGTGAACTACCTCGATGATCAGTCGTATAACTTCTTTGTTTATGAACTGAATAAGATAATTATTTTTTTGTTGGAAAAGGGATATCTTATGTGTATATAGTTCTTTAACCGACTTAAAAAAAGGAGGTTCTCAGTTTGACCCGCATGTTTCTCCGCGATTAACTCACGTTTGGCTGACCCGAGTTTTCTACCTAAATAATATACCTACACTACCTAATACAAAAAGTACCTACACTAAAAATAAAAAAATAAAAAATTGTTTAAAAAAACAAAAAACCGACTTCAAAAAACCTACCTCTAAAAAGCAAGAAATAATATTCGTAATAATAAAACACGACTATTGAAGTTGGGTGTGGCTTTTAGAATAAAAAAAGGAATTTGTACTCCAGCCCCACCCGACTTCAATAGACGTGTTTTTATTATTACGAATATTATTTCTTGCTTTTTAGAGGTAGGTTTTTTGAAGTCGGTTTTTTGATTTTTAAAACAATTTTTTATTTTTCTATAGTACAAAATATGCAGTGCCAATGGTCTCGGGTACTTGCGGATGCTGCAGGAGTTCCGCGAGCTGATGGCGAGGCAGCTGCACACCACAGCAGCCGAGGAGCTGGCCACCAAGATAAATACGAGGAAACTGGAGGCTTCTAACGAGAAACTCACCGCGAAAATAAAAGGTAGGTAGGTAAAGAGTTCACTAGGCCAGCCCCTATTTCACCAAATTGACATTTGTCAGTGACATATGTCGGCAATTTTTACAGTACTTTCCTTATTTTAATAGGGGACAATTTGTGTTGTGAAACAGGGGATATTTTTTACAAGTCGACAATTGTCACGCAAACTTGACTCAGCTCCAATCTCATATCAAGAATTACTGACAAATCTACAAATATGTCGACTTGAAAAAAAATATCGCTGTTTTACAACATACTTGTCCCTAATTAAAGTAATGACAATTGTAAAATTAACCGACATATGTCACTGACAAATGTCGACTTGGTCTGCTGATCGTCGTCGTGATGATCACGCTGTGGTTGCCGAGACCCAAGATCACAAAATAGAGAGGACAGAAGTCAAGCTTAGTACTACGTGCGCTCGAGCAACGCACACAAAGTCACCTATCGCCGACACGGAATCTTAGACGAATCTCAAACGAGTGCGTGACGCAGATGCAGTTTCATCAGTCGGTGAGAACTATCTATCGGTGGCGGTCGCGCGGTGGTGTCGTTGTCGCGGCTTGAGGCTTATTGCGCCATCTGTCCTTAAGAGGAAACACCACGGTCGAGAGAATTGAAAAATTCGTATACAAAGTTGACTCAACGTTTCGTTGTCCCCTGTTCCCTCCTCCAAAACCAGACCGATTAAAATACTTTTTTCATTCAAATTTAAAAAAAGGGTTTGGCCGTGTTTCTATATTTTCTTTTTTTTCATAAATTAATTATTAAAAGAGATATTAATCTTCAAAAAACCTAAAAAATTGCCATTGTTTAGACATCCAGCAATCAAAATTGACGAGATTATATAAAAAAATCAAAACATAGGAACACAGCTAAAGCATTCCTTTAATTATAATGAAAAAGTATTTAAATCGGTATGGTTTTGGAGGAGGGAACAGGGGACAACGAAACGTTGATTTTGTCAACTTTGTATAGGGAATTCTCTCGACCGGGGTGTTTCCTCTTAATTCTTTATGAGGGCCAAAATTAAGGCTTAGCGTCATTATCGCGCTAATTTTTCTTATGCCCATATAAAATTATTAGCAAAGCCTCCAAAGGTGGTATCGCAGCAATAAGACGGGGGCTTTCCCGTTCTCTTCTTCTTCCTTTGCATGAATTTAAAAACCATGTTAAAAAAACGCTCATGGGTAAAGGTTATTATAAAGTAGACGATTATCTTAAAGATCAAAATGCGTGGTAATGATGTAACACATAACTACTATAAGTACTTTGTTGCCAATATAATAAGTCTATGTTTGTTGCCAATAATCCTGTCACCCTGTTGTAATTATCTGGTAACGATATATTTAAGTTTGTAAATATCGTTACTTATTGCTATTAAAACTGATAAGTTTCTTGCGCCCGTTCTTCTTGTCAGTTAAAAAAGTCTTGAACGGGTGGTAGGAAAATATAGACGATTCAAAAGTACTTAATAATTAAGTTTATTTGAATAAAGCTATTTTTGACTTTGACTTTGACTTTGACTCTGGTCGTCTCTTTGACTATTACTGTCATCCACTCTTTCAATCTTCGCCTTAGTAAATATACCTCGATATAGTACTTATAATGTTACGTTACGGCTAATACCCGAAGTGCGGCTAAACCTAGTTTTAGCCGGCTAAAAGTAGGTGTAACCAATAGCTGTTGGCTAAAACTAGGTGTAGCCGATTTACTCGCGGCTAATACTAGGTGTAGCCGGCTAAAACTAGGTGTAGCATGGGGTAGGTATTAAAAAAGTAATTTCTGTTGTCTGTTAAAAAAAATAACCTCGAAATTTAAGACTCACGCTACGCTTCACGCTCGCCTTAAATTTCGGACCTACAGGGGTAAAGCAGATCGGTTCACCTGGTTTTAGCCAACAGCTATCGGCTACACCTAGTTTTAGCCGGCTAAAACTAGGTTTAGCCGCACTTCGAGTATTAGCCGTATATAATAATAATAATAATAATAAAAGTATATTTATTTTCCATCACACAATGGTTGATTACATAAAGCACTTAACTTACTAATAGTAACAAACATAAAGAAGCCATTATGTGAGGACTGATGCCCGAGATAGGTTTTAAAAAAACCCGTATTACAGGTCACCAGTGCCCCCAATATGGTATATTCATTTCAAGTTATGAGAGTGTTAGTTAAGGTGTGAGCTGTGTTGATGTTTGTTAAAGAGTTAATCAGTATTACATATATATTTAGTCTATGAAGTGAATGTAGATAACATTTATTTAATGTGTGCATGAAGTGTGAGTTGTGTTGTGAGTAGGTGTGTGTGTGTGTGTGTGTGTGTGTGTGTGTGTGTGTGTGTGTGTGTGTGTGTGTGTGGGTGGGTGTGGGGGGGGTGTGCTTGTGTGTATGATTATTATTCGATTAGTTATGTGCCTTATATGGGAGCTTTATGATTTGTGCAATCGTGAAAAAATAGTAATAATTGTTGTCATTAATATTCATGTTGTTGGTTGTAGTGGTTTATTATTTAATAGGGAGCAAGAAGTGCTCGGTGTCGTCGTAGTCGAGAGTCAGGAGCCATTCACTTATAACTGTTTTACACCGAAAGCCATGGAGAGGGTAGATTTCCAAGTTCTTATTCAACTTATTATATATGAACGGGCCCAGAAAACAGAAAAATTGATGAGAGTGGCTAGTGTTAAATGTTTGAGTACGACAAACATTATGTTTTATACGTTTGCCTTTCATAAGATTTGGGTCGTAAGGTAGCTGGGAATGTTGCCTAAGAGCTGTCCGAAGAATGTATAGCTGTCTTACGGTAAGTAGGCCCCATTCTTTGTACAGATCAGTTGATGGAAAGCGAAAAGGAAGGCCAGCGCCCACCTTTAGAATAGCCCTTTGCGCTCTCTCCAAATGGATCAGATGGGATTTGGCTGCCCCGCCCCATGAGGTGATGCAATATTCTAGGAGAGATTTACAAAGCGCAGAATACACCATTATGATGACCTTGCGATCTGATATGTGTCTGAGGTTCTTGAATACGTAGATCAGCTTGCGTAAGCGAGTCACTAGCAAATCAATGTGCGTTTTAAAGGTCAGCGTTTGATCCATTGTTACACCAAGATACTTCAGAGAATCCGTTCTCTGTAGAATGGGACAGGGACAGTCATCGGTTGTTGAATGACAGCTATGGGCGGTTATAGACATGGATGGAGGGGGTAGTGAATGGGATCTATGGGCAAACGCGATGTATTTTGTTTTTGAGGTGTTGAGCGTGAGCAAGTTGTTTCGAAGCCAATTACTAACTACCGTTAACCCGTTCTGAGCACTATCATAGACCTCCTCCCAAGTATCTCCACAAAAAAGCAGTGCTGTGTCGTCTGCGAATGTAAATATTGTACCGTTGTGGAGCTGCATATTGGAAAGGCTGTTAATATAAACAAGAAACAGAGTCGGGCCGTTGATGCTTCCCTGTGGCAAGCCGTAAGTTAATGTCTCTTCATCGCTAAGCCACCCATCAATCCCAACTCTCTGCTTCCTGTCACTAAGATAATCCTGGTATAGTTTTAGTGGCAAACCCCTCACTCCCATCCTCTCCAGTTTCCACACTAGGTGAGGGATAGAGACCGTGTCAAAGGCTTTCGCCAGATCGAGGAATATAGCGACACATTTCTTTTTCTGATCCATTTCAGTTATGATTAAATTAGTGAGATTATGTACCGCGTCGTTAGTCGATTTGCCTGCACGGAACCCAAACTGAGATGGAGATAGCAATTTTTTTGTTTCTAAAAATTTGGTTAACTGTTTATTCATTATACGTTCTAGAATTTTAGATAAAGTCGGCAGAATCGAAATTGGACGAAAGTTATTGACACACCCTCTATCCCCACCCTTGTGTACTGGCTTAATCAGAGCAAGTTTAAACGCACTGGGGAAAACACCCGTTGAAATAGCGAGATTACAGATGTGAGTGATGGGTGTAAGTAAGTAGCACGAATACCGCTTTATGATTTGTCCAGAGATTTTGTCGATTCCGACTGCACAATTATCTCTCAAGCTATTAATTATCAGTTGAACCTCGCACTCGTCAGTGGGCAGCATATTGAAAGATTCAGATATTGAAGTCGAAGTATCGTTATTGAAAGGCAGCTGGGGACTAACAGATGAATTGTTAATAGTTTCTGCAAGGCTTTTACCTATACCTGCGAAAAATTTATTTACCGTGTTGACACTGCCATGAGGGTCCGATTTAGATAACAGACAACTAGAATGGTCAGGTGTTCTTTTTTGATTGCTGATTTTTTTAATTGCTTCCCAAAGCTTCTTTTTATTTTTTAAGGCCTTTTTAATCTCTTGTTTTTCATAATTTCTTCTCGCTCTTTTCAATTTCTGTTTACAAAAATTTCTATATCTTTTGTATGTAACTTTCAGAACTTCATTCGTGGGATCTCTTTTTAGTTTTTTATGTATGGCATCTCTATTTTTTAGGCAACGTAATAAACCTTTAGTGATCCAAGGCTTAGCAACTCTCTTCCTGTTGGGGCTCTTAACCTGTTTAGAATTTAGTTCGATTGCAGTTGTCAGAAGAGATACAAGTAAGTCCGCGGCTGTGTTTGCATCGTTACAATTCATTATAGGCTCAAAATCAGATGACTGGATTGCTATGTCAAGACCATTATAGTCAATTCGAGTTGTAAAGTCTTTCGAATACTCTAGGGGTGAGGTCAAGTTAATACTCAACGCTACACAGTCGTGGTCAGTTACGGATGTTTCTATAACAAAGCAAGTGGCATCACGTTTTGTTTTGATCATCATATGGTCTAGGCATGTCTTACCATGTGTAGACAATGTATGGCCAGGTAAGATGGCGTGGGATGCCAGCATGTTCAAATATTCGTGAGAGCGCATGTCACTAGTATTTGGCATAATGTCGATATTTATGTCGCCACATATGATTATATTTGTGAACATACACAGACGAGACAACAACGAATTAAGTGCGGTAATAAAATTAGCTGTATTTAATTGGCTTGGAGGACGATAAATACCAATAATACAAGTGTCATTATTAAGTTTCAGTACAAGACAGTTCGCGTCATTGACCATTGGTTCTTCAACTAAGGATTGACATAGTTTTTTATAATAAATAACAACACCTTCATTCTGAGTTGCCTGCGAAGTTGTAGCCGCATAACAGTACCCTTCAAGGTCTGGAATAGGGTTTCCTGAAGTAAGCCAGCATTCTGAGAGTACTATAACGTCCCAATCTATCTTAGATCTTAAAGCCAAGGTGTTGAAGTCATGGAAATTACAATTTAAACTTCTTATGTTTTGGGAGATAATTTTGAGTGAATTGTTACAGTGGATATGAGATTTAATATTTTCAATGTCGCATAATATAGCCTCAGCTACAGATAGAGAATCTAACCCTGAATTTATAATTTCTATGTTTTGATTAATCATTTTTGTTTTTTAATAAAAGATGCATAAACAATTTAAAATACGGTTAGATTCTCTGTGAGATAAGTACAAACGGGGAGGCAATGCGCGACATGCATTAGTATGATTTATCAAAAACTTTATTATCACATTACGAGTATGTTGAAGTAGAGCGATTATGAAATAGAGATGCGAAAAACGAATAAAATCAAGCACTGTAAAGTTGTGTGTTAATTGTATGTGTATATGTTGATTTAGAATCAGTGTAGTGTTTTTTTTGTGTGTATGTATGATTAATTTTAGTTTTAATATTTGAAATACTGATAATAATTTGATATCTGTAATATAAAAACTGTTTTCTATCCTGAGGTTATACAGAAAACATATAAAAGAATACAAAAAAGAAAAGAAAATTATACATAGTCACATGATCAATTTGAGAAGGTCATCTTCTTCCATGATTTGAACTGGGGCTGCACCTTCTGACTTTCTAACGTACACCTTCCCGTACGAAGTCCATGTCGCAAATAGTTTCTTGGTTTTGACATAGTTTCGGGCAATATAAGCGATTCGACGAGCTTTGAATGTCAGAAACTCTGATATAAAGATATTTCGGGTAGGTCCGGTAAGTTTAATGTGGCTGGTGTTAAGAGGATTCTCCTTAAGTTCACGTTTCTTTTTATTTTCAGTTTTATATGCGGCTATAAAAGATTCTTTTCGGTTGGTACTGGTAAAATCGACAACTATAGCATCAGAGTTAGAACGGTGTATATCCTTTATTTCAGTTTCCAGGATCGGAGGCTCCAGTCCAAGAGCAGATCCGATATCTTTGACAATATTTGTAATTGTAACTTTGTTCTCATTAGACTGCTTTGGAATATTACGGACTTCAATCGTAGAACCGCGAACAAACCTTTCTAAGAATTCCAATTTGTTTTCAAGTGTCGAGACTTGGGATTTGATCTGAGAATTTTCAGACTGCAATGAATCTACTTTCAATAAGAGTTCATCATATTTTAAAGTCATGGATTCGAGCGAATTTTTAATTTCTTGGTTTTGAGTCATTATTACACTCATAGCATTACTTAGCGAATCATACTGTTCGTTTTGTTGCGTCTTAATTTCTGTAAATAAGGATCTCATTTCCATTCCAATTGATGAGCTATCAGAAAATTCGTTGTAGGTTCGCTTCTGACGCTTCGTGATATTTTGTTGGTTGTCCACTAGGTCGTTTTGTGTATTTAACGTAGGATCAGAGCCGTAATGTACAATTTGTGGCGCCTTGAGTTGGGGGCCCGATGACGGTGGTGGCGAGTGAATAATCGACATCGACATTCTATAGGTACTGCTACGTTTGACGAACAGTGGTCGAAATACAGCTCCGGGGACAGAGTATCGCACGCCGTAGCAAACGATAACTTCGTAGACGTGCCGCGCGTCGTAGCAGAGTCGTAGTAGCCCCGTAGCACTTGGTCCGATAGGGATTATTGTTTTTGTCCCCTCTG
The DNA here is from genome assembly GCA_943789525.1 of Agriphila geniculea. NCBI lineage: Eukaryota > Metazoa > Arthropoda > Insecta > Lepidoptera > Crambidae > Agriphila > Agriphila geniculea. The sequence goes on along the minus strand of OX038879.1, from coordinate 6,677,934 downwards.
GTTAACGTCACGATAGCCGATGCAGCAAGACGACACACCACAGACCGACGATCGCAGTTCAAATCACGCCGAAACTCTCACCACAAAATTCACTTTTAAAGATTATTTTAATTTTAAAAATATTTTCTAAAACGCTCCGGTAGCAAAATACACGTCCACTCTCAATCGCAACCGAGGGGCGAAGGGGGTATATATAAGGTCCTTCTTAAATAGTGCACAAAATTTTAAGGGGTCAATGAACTCATGCATACAAACAACTTTTACTATGGTATCAACATTGAAATCGCGAAAAAAAATTAGCCGTTCCATATATTTTGATCTATTCGATTTTAAATTTTCTATGGAACAGCTGTTTTTTTTTCGCGATTTCAATGTTGGTACCATAGTAAAAGTTGTTTGTATGCATGAGTACATTGACCCCTTAAAATTTTGTGCACTATTTAAGAAGGACCTTATATATTGAGTAAAACTTGACTTAATAAAATTCATGACTTTTGGAGTGACGAATGGAGTTCATACAAAATCCCTACATTGATACATTTTTTATTGTAGAATACACGACATGCTTGAAAGAAGAAAGCGAGAGATTCGAAGAAACGATGGCGATGAAATCTGACATCATTAAGAAGCTGGAAACTGAAGTGATGCTACTTAACCACGATGCTTCTATTAAGCTGAAGAAGAAAATGTATGTCCTCGGTTCCGTTATAATTTTCATTAACACGGGACTAATGGCAGTCAATCAATAAATAAATACCTATAGATAAGTAATCATTTTGATTCCTTTAAGTAAGTTTAGTTTTGTGAATCAGACTCTAAATATTTTCCCTAAAATTGCATGAATTACTAACCTTTTGATAGTGCTAAATTTTTATTTTAGTCTGGATTCGGACCGCCAGATGGTGTTGGCGTCGCGTGCGCACGCGGTGAAAAGCGAGATGCTGAAGGAAGAGGAGATCGAAACTCGCGAAGGATACGAAAATATGTTGAGGAACCATCTCATTGAAGAGAAAAACCAGAGGGCCCGAAGGTAAATTAATCTACATGCAGAAAGAAAATACAGAGATAATACTCAGACAAATAAAACGAATCCATCTGAAACAATGCATTAACGTTATGATCTAGGTATTATTGTTTTGTTTGTTTACTAAATAAATAAATAGGTACTAAATAGTCCAAATGGATTATTGTAGAATTAGAAAAAAGAGCCAAGGTGGCTTTGGATTTTTCACGTGTTACTAGAATCGATGACAGTCAGTCAAATTACAAAAAAATGTGGACAAACAAATTAATCCGATGATATAACTCCTCAGAGAAGCTGAATTGTCTTTCGGTTATCTAGGTATCTTGCTTTCATGTCATCCTATGTGAATGGTCTTTCAGCGAAAAAGGTCACTTTGATAGAGAGGGAAATTGTGGTGTTATTTTCCAGGTTCAAGGTGGAGACTCAACTACTGTCCTGGCTGCAAAAGTACGATACAGAGATGGGAGACAAACAGGTGGAACTCGACGACTTCACGGAAAAGTATGAAGACGAGGTGCAAAAGTGTGAGAAGTTGGAGGTAATTAATTCAATACATTCAAGTTACATTCTACATTCTTAATCGTTACCGCCTATTGACTAGCCATCGCAGGACGTCATCTTCCGTGTCGCGTAGGACGATAACGCTTGCAGGCGGATTTGATCGTAGTGCTGAACCCAATTTCACCGAAAACGCCTCTGTCCATCATCTATTGTACCTAACCTACTAGTAAGATGTTCATTCAGAATTCAGAACATCTAGTAAGATGTTCTGTGGTTCTGTCTAGCTATTGGTTAGTCGCCTTAGTATTTAAGGTCATCCTAATGTGTGAAGGGATGGTGCTATTTTACTATTCCGAACCCTCACTATCTTTATTATTTAAAAACATGTATTGATACATAATCACAGAATACATAATAGTACAGTCAAGACATAATTTCATGGAAAGAGAGTAGGTAGTTTTTGAAGACATTTGGTAAGTTTTTGATGCACTATCAAATCGTATGATAAAGTACCTAGGTATCTAGACTTTAGATACACATTTTTTTCAGGAGCAACTAGCAGAGCAGGACAAGGAGTACATCCCGCTGATGGCGGAGCGGGAGGCGGAGTATCAGCAAGAGATGACGGAGAAGATGACAAAGTTCCTGACAGAGCACGCCGCGCGCGTCATCCAGACCGCCTGGCGCGAAGTGTTGGCTAACCGCGCGGAGAAAAAGAGGGTCAGTAATATCACCTGCTGATTAAAAGGCCGGTGGCCCTATCATGACTTATTTCTTTCTTTAAGTATGAGGATTAGTGGCCACTTCTGGTGTGTTTTATCTTGGCTCTAACTTGGTTTAACGACTGTCGGGACCGACGGTTTAACGTGCCCTCCGAACACTCCGAAGCACGGAAGCGCTCAGTTGTAATGCCACTTAACGGTCACCCATCCGACACCTGGCCGGACCGAGCGTTCTTTAACAAACGTGATCGAGTATGATCAGTCTGTCTTATATTATATATATTGTCCGCTTGCATGCCGCGCCCGCTGTCACATACGATTAGTTCGTGCAGGGGCGATACGCGTGCACACGAATTTTGTTGTAAACTGGTTAAGCTACGCTGTTGCCCATAGTACCTTATGATTATTTCTTAATTGGCGGCGCTAGCAGAGGTTCAGTGCACAGTGCCCTCTTAATTTCAATAACCATTTCTTATGAATGTATTAAAGGATATTTGTTTTAAATTTTGTTATTTTCCAACATGCAGCAAAAAGGAAAGGGGAAAAAAGGAAAGAAGAAAGCGTAAGACCGGTAGATCCCTAGCATGTCTATCTGTAGATCCCGCATGTCTATCCTTTCCAACTACACACTATTCTCACCCTTTTTAGGGTTCCGTAGCCTAAATGGCAAAAAACGGAACCCTTATAGATTCGTCATGTCTGTCTGTCTGTCTGTCTGTCTGTCTGTCCGTATGTCACAGCCACTTTATTCCGAAAGTATTAAGACTACACAGTTGAAACTTGGTAGGTAGATGTATTCTGTTAACCGCTTAACGAATTTAATACAAAAATAAGAAAAATAAAAGATTAAGGGGGGGCTCCCCATACATGGAACTGAAACTGAAAAATTTTTTTTTCTTCAAACCAACACGTGTTGGGTATCTATAGATAGGTCTTCAAAAATGACATTAAGGTTTCTAAGACAACTTTTTCTCAAAGTCAACCGTTTGAAAGATATTCACCACCAAAGTGGTAAAATGTGTGTCCCCCCCCTTTAACTTTTGAAATAAGAGAGTGAAAAATCTAAAAAAAATATATGCTGTAGATCTTAATAAACACTTTCAACCAAAATTGGTTTGAACGAGATATAGTAATTAGTTTTTGAGATATAGCACATTTTCCAAAACCGCAAATATAACTTTGTCATTCATACCAACACTGTGAAAAACAAAGTTATTTTTACAGACGAAAAATTATAGGTGGTATTAAATATGGTATGGTATAAGGTAACTACGGAACCCTATGGCGCGTGGCCCGACACGCACTTGGCCGGTTTTTAGGGTTCCGTAGCCAAAATGGCAAAAAACGGAACCCTTATAGATTCGTCATGTCTGTCTGTCTGTCTGTCTGTCTGTCCGTCCGTATGTCACAGCCACTTTATTCCAAAAGTATTAAGACTACATAGTTGAAACTTGGTAAGTAGGTGTATTCTGTGAACCGCTTTACGATTTTTACACAAAAATAAATAAAATAAAAGATTAAGGGGGGGCTCCCCATACATGGAACTGAAACTGAAAATATTTTTTTTCATCAAACCAATACTTGTGGGATGTCTATAGATAGGTCTTTAAAAATGACATTGAGGTTCCTAAGACTATTTTTTTTCAAAGTCAACCGTTTGAAAGATATCTGCCGCCAAAGTGGTAAAATGTGTGTCCCCCCCCCTTTAACTTTTAAAGTAAGAGGGTGAGAAATCTAAAAAAAGTATATGCTATAGATCTTAATAAACACTTTCAACGAAAATTGGTTTGAACGAGATACAGTAATTAGTTTTTGAGATATAGTACATTTTCCAAAACCGCAAATATAACTTTGTCATTCATACAAACACTGTGAAAAACAAAGTTATTTTTTCAGACGAAAAATGATAGCGGTATTAAAATATGGTATGGTATATAATGTACTTACGGAACCCTACTGCGCGTGGCCCGACACGCACTTGGCCGGTTTTTTTTCATTAAGGTAGGATTACACGAGCAGTAAAAATTGCAGAAGTCGACTTCAATAACTTATTTTTATTACGTACGGAACAAAAATGGCATAAACTTTGCAAAGAAAATAACTTTCGAAAGTCAAATTCTGCAATGTTATTATTACAGAACGACATACCCACCTTGCACCATAAGTATAAATATTTTCTTAATAAGTTTTTTTTTTTAATTTTTTTAATTAGTTTATGAAAGAAACAGGGGACCTACTCACCTATTACAAAAATAACGTACGCAATTGCGTAACGCAGTTACTTGGCCACGATAGTCGTCCGCAGTTGGTTGGTTGTAGTTATAACAAACATTTTGAAGTTGGCTATCGTATCCCAAAGACTACTGAACGAATGAAGTCGGATACGCTAGAAACTGTCAAACTCACGCAATTACTTCGCAATATAGCATATGAAAATGATTTGTAATAGGAAACAATCAAAACGAAGCACGGACGCAGCTGCGTGTATCGCATTAAACTTTTCGTAATAGACCCCCAGTTCCTTTCTATATCATCATGGAGTTGGTAATCCTAAATTCTCAGTACATTTTAAAACGAATCTTGTTTCTTGCAGCTGAAAAAACTGCAGAAGAAAATGCAGGCCGCTGCAGCAGCCGCCGCCGCAGCCGCAGCCGCTGCAGAGAAGAAAGCGCAAGCAGCGGCGAAGGCAGCGGCGAAAGCAGCGGCGAAAGCAGCGAAAGAAGCAGCGAAAGAAGCAAAACTGAATAATTAAGTACACGTTTGTTACGTTTACATTTTTATTTTAATAGTTCGCTTTACAAATACAGATCATTTGCGAAATAAAACTTATAAATAAATATTTTATTTTAGTTTTGATCGGTTTTTTCTTTACTTTATTTTCTTACTATCGACTTATTGTTTAAATAGGTACGTAAGGATATTTTTTTTTACTTCTGCAGATACCTATACAGAATGTTACAAAAAAAGATCAGAGCCTGTAGCCAATGTCACATTTACAAATTTTCGCTATCGCTTCGCTCCGAAAAATGTATGAATTTGACGTTTTAAAATTCGATAGTTAACGAAACCTTATGACAATCCTTCCCATACATGTTTCGAAAGCGAAACGATAACGAAGATTTGCAAATGTTACTTTGGCTAGGAGGTCAGATCAGATAGGGACCATCAAACTGAACAACTTTTACTATGTATGAAACCTTTCGCGATTTTAGAGTTGGTCCCATAGTAAAAGTTGTTCAGTTAGATCTACCATATTCGGCATTACGGATTTTTTTGTAACACGTTGTATAAAGTGACGCGATTATGCCTCTAAATGAGGATAAGTTATTTTATTTTGTTCGAGCATTTGATATTGCGATACCTAAGTATGCAAAGGCTTTCTAAGAGTTAAAACTAAAATATCCAATCAGTATCATTTATCACAAATTCTTTTCTCATCTCAAAAATTTCAAGTAGCAGAGCAGCTACGATCTATGAAACTGAGATAGATTCGCCAAGATTCATCAAATATAAAAACGCTACAATAAATGCACAACGTGGTTTCATAACTTTTCAAGTGGTTTCATAGCTTTTCATAAAGTGGTTTCATAGCTTTTTATCAAGTGGTTTTATAGCTTTTCATCAAGTAGTTTCATAGCTTTTCATCAAGTGGTTTCATAGCTTTTCATCAAGTGATTTCATAGATTTTCATTAAGTGGTTTCATAGCTTTTAATCACGTGGTTTCATAGCTTTTCTTCGTCGTCTAAAACCTTGAGATGTCTGATCGCCCTGACGTCGATGAGGGTGTCGGACGAGCTCTTCGTGGTGGGCACGAAAGAGATGGCGCGTCGTGCTCTCTCACCATTTCTTAGTCCTGGGGCCATGTCCTGTGTAAATATAATGATTTGTGACCAAAACATACTTAAATAAAAATACACTTTCTCTTGGATTAAAGTAAGGAACAGGGTCAAAGGTGGAAAATTTAGATTACATAATAATATGAGTGAATATACAACGTGTTACAAAGAACCATTGGGACCATGAAACTGAATAACTTTTACTAGTGGACCAACTCTGAAATCGCGAAAAAATCTGCTGTTTCATACAAAAATTTAATAACGAAAATATCAAAATGTATGAAATAAACAGCTGTTTTTTTGCGATTTCAGAGTTGATCCTAAAAGTTATTCATTTTGATGGATCTAAAAAAATACCATACTATTTTCGGCATTAGGGGTTATTTTGTAACATGTTATATATTTTTGCATGTTTGCGTTGCATTTTATTACTATAGTGATACGCATTTACACACTTATTTAAATTTCCGACGTTTAGTTGCATTCACGTATAAATACTTAGGTAAAAAGTTTAAACTTTCTATTCCCTACTTTTTTAACTCGTGTCGTCCGTAATATCGATAGTCTTGTCTGGTCTTGTTGTTCTATTTTTGAGTTTATCGTGTTTTAACACAAACTATTGAATGCATGCATCATCATCATCATCATATAAGCCGCATGACACCCACTGCTGGGTATAGCTCTCTCTCCCCCCAAGGATCTCCACGACGATCGGTCCTGCGCTGCCCGCATACTCACCCTCAGTTGCACATGCAACGCCTGCTCGGTCTTGGTGATCTTCTCCTGCGTCACTCTGAGTTCCGCGTCCAGTCGCTTTTTTTAACACAAACTATTAAATGCATGCATAGTTACCCTTAGTTGCACATGCAATGCCTGCGCCGTCATCTGGGTCTTGGTGATCTTCTCCTGCGCCGCTCTGAGCTCCGCGTGCAGTTGCTGTTTTTAACACAAACTATTGAATGCATGCGTACTTACCCTCAGTTGCACATGCAATGCCAGCGCCGTCACCTCGGTCTTGGTGATCTTATTCTGCGCCGCTCTGAGCTCCGCACCCCGTCACTGTTTTTAACACAAACTATTGAATGCATGCGTATTTACCCTCAGTTGCACATGCAACGCCTGCGCCGTCACCTCGGTCTTGGTGATCTTCTCCTGCATCGCTTTGAGCTCCGCGTCCAGTCACTGTATTTAACATAAACTATTGAATGCATGCATACTTACCCTCAGTTGCACATGCAAGTGCAACGCCTGCGCCGTCACCTCGGTCTTGGTGATCTTCTCCTGCGCCGCTCTGAGCTCCGCGTCCAGTCGCTGTTTTTTACACAAACTATTGAATGCATGCATAGTTACCCTCAATTGCACATGCAATGCCTGCGCCATCGCCTCGGTCTTGGTGATCTTCTCCTGCGCCGCTCTAAGCTCCACGCACACTCGCTGTCTTTAACACAAACTATTAAATGCATGCATTGTTACCCTCAGTTGCACATGCAACGCCTGCGCCGTCACCTCAGTCTTGGTGATCTTCTCCTGCGCCGCTCTAAGCTCCACGCACACTCGCTGTCTTTAACACAAACTATTAAATGCATGCATTGTTACCCTCAGTTGCACATGCAACGCCTGCGCCGTCACCTCAGTCTTGGTGATCTTCTCCTGCGCCGCTCTAAGCTCCACGCACACTCGCTGTCTTTGACACAAACTATTAAATGCATGCATTGTTACCCTCAGTTGCACATGCAACGCCTGCGCCGTCACCTCAGTCTTGGTGATCTTCTCCTGCGCCGCTCTAAGCTCCACGCACACTCGCTGTCTTTAACACAAACTATTAAATGCATGCATTGTTACCCTCAGTTGCACATGCAACGCCTGCGCCGTCACCTCAGTCTTGGTGATCTTCTCCTGCGCCGCTCTAAGCTCCACGCACACTCGCTGTCTTTAACACAAACTATTAAATGCATGCATTGTTACCCTCAGTTGCACATGCAACGCCTGCGCCGTCACCTCCGTCTTGGTGATCTTCTCCTGCGCCGGTCTAAGCTCCACGCACACTCGCTGTCTCTAACACAAACTATTAAATGCATGCATTGTTACCCTCAGTTGCACATGCAACGCCTGCGCCGTCACCTCAGTCTTGGTGATCTTCTCCTGCGCCGCTCTAAGCTCCACGCACACTCGCTGTCTTTAACACAAACTATTAAATGCATGCATTGTTACCCTCAGTTGCACATGCAACGCCTGCGCCGTCACCTCAGTCTTGGTGATCTTCTCCTGCGCCACTCTAAGCTCCACGCACACTCGCTGTCTTTAACACAAACTATTAAATGCATGCATTGTTACCCTCAGTTGCACATGCAACGCCTGCGCCGTCACCTCAGTCTTGGTGATCTTCTCCTGCGCCGCTCTAAGCTCCACGCACACTCGCTGTCTTTAACACAAACTATTAAATGCATGCATTGTTACCCTCAGTTGCACATGCAACGCCTGCGCCGTCACCTCAGTCTTGGTGATCTTCTCCTGCGCCGCTCTAAGCTCCACGCACACTCGCTGTCTTTAACACAAACTATTAAATGCATGCATTGTTACCCTCAGTTGCACATGCAACGCCTGCGCCGTCACCTCAGTCTTGGTGATCTTCTCCTGCGCCACTCTAAGCTCCACGCACACTCGCTGTCTTTAACACAAACTATTAAATGCATGCATTGTTACCCTCAGTTGCACATGCAACGCCTGCGCCGTCACCTCAGTCTTGGTGATCTTCTCCTGCGCCGCTCTAAGCTCCACGCACACTCGCTGTCTTTAACACAAACTATTAAATGCATGCATTGTTACCCTCAGTTGCACATGCAACGCCTGCGCCGTCACCTCCGTCTTGGTGATCTTCTCCTGCGCCGCTCTAAGCTCCACGCACACTCGCTGTCTTTAACACAAACTATTAAATGCATGCATTGTTACCCTCAGTTGCACATGCAACGCCTGCGCCGTCACCTCCGTCTTGGTGATCTTCTCCTGCGCCGCTCTGAGCTCCGCGTCCAGTCGCTGTTTTTCTAGTTCCAGTTCTTTGAGCCGCCGTTCAGCTTCTGTAAGTGAAACCAAAACACATCGGGTATTAATTGTCAGTTTGAAACTGTTTTATAAATCGTAGTTATTGGGGGTACGTTATCAACTAATAAAACGTTTTTATTGATAAAACTTTATCATCAATTTTAATAATGTTTCGAGATTCTTAAGATCAAATAAATAAATAAAATAAATAAAAATAAAAATGAAATACTTTGACTTAGTAATTCATACTATACAACTACCTACCTATACAACGCGTTACAAGAAGCCCCTAAAGCCGAATATGGTAGATAGGGACCACCAAACTGAACAACATTACTATGGGACGAACTCTGAAATCGCGAAAAAATATCAAAATGTATGAAACAGAGTTGGTCCCATAGTAAAAGTTGTTCAGTTTTATATTCCCTATCTACCATATTCGGCTTTAGGGCTTTTTGTGATACGTTGTATAAAAATATAAGTATAACTAATATAAGTTAGCAATAATGATACAATATTGCTAACCTCTGAATTGTGCTTCTTTTTCTGCCTGTAGCATTTCGAACTGTTTACGTTTTAGCCGCTCCTCTTCCAACATTCTGTTTTGTTCTTCTTGCAGTCTTTCTAGTTCTTCTCGTCTTTCCCATTCTTCTGCTAATACTCTGAAAATTTAAGGAATTTTAACTTGAACTTTGGAGTATGGTTGCGTATTGGTTACAACTCATATTTTGTTTAGAAACGCACTATTTTTCAACGGAATTTTACAAACAGTTCAAAACTGTCACGCACAGATCTGTACATTTTGGCCCTTCGAGGCAAATAATTAAGTAGAATAAGATCCTATTTAATTTTGATTTAAACATTTACCTTGCTTGGAGGGCTCTCACGATTTCTTCATCTCTTTTAGCCTGAGTCTCTTCGTAAAGTAGTTTTTCTAATTCTACTTGTGTGTGTTTAAGTTCTTCTAGTTTTTTATTATCCTGCTCTGCCATTTCTGTTAATTCCTATAAAACAAAAAGGAATTAGGTATATTTTATGACTCAATGACGACAGCTTGGTGCAGTCAGTTTCTCAGTGGTGAAGGATTCCGGGAGTATTCACACCAGGTGTGATGTACATCGAGTGAATAGGAGTCCACCTGGGTATTCCACCCGGGTGAAGCACGTTTCTTGCCGGTTCTTCTTGTTAGAAGGTCTCCCGCCATTTAGGTTTTGCGAGCCGATGGCGTAGCCAGGCCTCCTTCACTCGCTCAAGGTCGCGCGATAAGCACCTACCGCTAGCCCTTCGTTCGAACGAACAAGTGAGCAGAGGGCCGCCAACCACCCGCCTGCATAGTCGCGCGGCATCTTATTCCCGGCGTAGATATTGCCTCTTTATAATAGTAACAATGTCGAATCAACATTACTGTGCCGTGTACGGATGTCAAAATCAAAAAACCAATAAACAATTGTCGTTTATCACATTATGAAATATCCTACGCAGTTCATTTAAAAGAGGACAACCCTAACGTTGCATCGTCAGAAAAGGTAAGAGCACGCGATAGAAAGAGAGGCAACTACTAGGTGAACTGTGCGACCTGAATTGCATTTTATCGTGTCGGAGATAAAGTCGCTATTTATTTAAATGACTTTGCCGAGTGCTGCTTCTGTACTTGTACTATTAGTTATTCTGTGGCGTAGCTTCTTTGACATACACAAGTGCTTGTAAAAGATAAGTCTGAATAAATGACTTTGAGTTTGAGTTTATTAATCAGAACCTGAGCTACAATAAATGTATCTGAGTCTGAGCGTCAGCTGCGAGTCATGTGTGTACCTTATGCTGCGGACGAGCTCTAGTCCCATGCGCTTCCCCACCGTACCACCAGAGGGTCTGCAGGGACACACACAACGCCACAAAATAGACAGTCTGCGCAACGCTGCTTGCTGTAACGCCAAAATCCATTGAAGAAGACTCCTAAATTCCACATCAAATTTAGTACCTGAGCCTGAGCTTCAGCCGCGAGTCGTGCGCGTACTTCATGCTGCAGCCTCGCTCGAGTCTCCCTCGCCTCGCGCTCGCGCCGCGCGCCGGCGCCGCGTCTGCCTGCACGGGCTCGCCGCTGGAACCCCTCTGCCCCACCAGACACTAGCGCTGCTTGCCGTAACGACGATATCCATTGCAGACGACTCCTAGAATCAATTATTACGAATTAAAATTCAATGACACCGAAAAAGCTGGAACTGCTGTTTTTAATCAAGACCTCGCAAAGTCTTAAAAAAATGTTGATGCTAACTATGGCAACCAACAACCTTCTCTACTATGACGAGAATACTTCGTCGAATAATATTTACCGTACTTTATTAACCGAATGGTGGTCTTGAGAGTCAAACTCAAATTCGTCAACTCTGTGATAGCTGTTACAAAGCTATACCGCAATACAGTTTTTGTCTTCTGGGTAACTCAAACGTTCTATCCGGCGTGATGAACTGGAACAGCTGCAGCTTGCCCTCTTCGGGCGCCACCTCCACGGAGCAGTAGGTACTCGTGGATTCTAGTAATAGATGCTACTAAGCAATACTGGACTACAGTGTTTGCCATGAAAAGGAAAACAGATTCCATGTAATGTCACTCACTAGTGGTCCTGAGTGCCGAACTCAAACCTCCTATCCGGCGTGATAAGCTGGAACCGCCACAGCTTGCCCTCCTCGGGCGCCACCTCCACGGAGCAGTACTCGTGGATTCTAGTAATAGCTGTTACTAAGCAATACTGGACTACAGTGTTTGCCATGAAAAGGAAAACAGATTCCATGTAATGTCACTCACTTATGGTCCTGAGTGCCGAACTCAAACGTCCTATCCGGCGTGATGAGCTGGAACCGCTGCAGCTTGCCCTCCCCGGGTGCCGCCTCCACGGAGCAGTACTCGTCGATGGCGATCCTGCCGCACTGCTCCTTCTGCGACGAGGACTTGAAGTACGTGAGCGCGCACGGCTGGAGGACGCACCAGTACTCGCGCATGGTCGGGAGTAAGTAGCCTCTTTTGAATAGGTAGCCCTGGGAAAGAAGTACTTAAGATTTAATTTCTGTGTAAGTATAGGTACTAGCTTATTCTAATAGATAAAGATAATCATAAAAAAAGATAAATATTTTTAGGGATTATCGCATCGTCTTTCACTCGGAAAAATCGGAAAGACTTCCTTGGATATCTAAAGAACTTGAAAAAAGATAATATGTAATGTTACGGCTTCCACTCGAAGTGCGGCTAAACCTAGTTAAAGCTGGCTAAAACTAGATGCTGCTGGTGTAGCCGATAGTTTTCCCCTGTAGGTCCCGAATATAGGTTAGAAATTTAAGGCGAACGCAAAGCGCAGCAGAACTTGAGCCTTAAGTTTCATGGTATTTTTTTAACAGACAACAGAAATAACTTTCTTAATACCCTATAAATTACTCACCCTTAGTAGAAGCACAAAGAAGGCTAGACCTAGTTTTAACCGGCTACACCTAGTATTAGACGTAAGCAAATCGGCTACACCTAGGTTTTAACAATAGCTATCGGCTACACCAGTTTTATCCGGCTCAATTTAGGTTTAGCCGCACTTCGCGAATAGCCGTAACGTAACACGAAGATTTTCTGGAATTAACTGAAAAAATCATTAAAAAACCTTAATCAGTCATCAGAAACTTTACCTTCTTAATGATATCTTCAATAAACACATCATAGATTTCATCCACCGCTTCAACCAGAGCCATGGAGTGTATCTGCTGGTCGCAGCAGTACTTGGCTTCCAGCACAGCCAAGAAGGCAGCCCATTTGAAGTGGCCGATGGAAGAGCCCAGAGCTTCCCAGTCGGCGGCGTCCCACCGGAGCCCTAGACAGTGCACCAGCTGCTCGGCTACTATGCCAGCTTCAGACGGCTGGAGAACCACCTGGAAATGAACTACTGATTAGAATAGGTTCCGTTATGCGAAATCATTTGTCTCTGTGTTTTTCTTTAAGTATAAAGAGTATGGAAAATAACCTCACTTCTGCACTTTTTCGATGTTTTTCGTTGTTTTTTCATCATTATCTTTAACAAAATTATCTTTCTTGAAAAATTGTTATTGGAGCAACTGCACAGTACGTTAAAGATTATTTTGATTTATAATTCAATACGTTTCCGCTTTTATTTACGCCAAAAATATGACCCGCGACAAGCGCTTTTGATAATATTCTGTTTTTTTTTACAATCATATGTGAGGTTTATACGCAATTTAATACTTGTAGTTACTAGATAATCTCATTAGCTTGTCGTATGTTTTTTTTGTGGCTACAACTTTACGTTTTCTATATAAAAATATGGCCCGTGCAAACCATGTTTTCCTATTATGGCCCCTTAATTTATTACGTAGTTGTAAAAGCTTAGTTCTGCTTGATTTGGACACGATGTTATTTCACTTGGTAAAAAATGAAAAGATTGTGTTTTGTTGCCATGCTGGGAGGCCCTAAAATAATAAGAAAGTGGTTTCGAAAACCGCGAAAAACTTTTTGACTCTGTTTTTTTCTTTATATCACTGAATCTTTATGGTAGATGTCTGTCCCTTTCCCCAGGTCCAAGTGTAAATAAATATTGATATTATGAAAAAAAAACACTGGACAGTGAGTGCAGTTAGGCGTAAGCTTCGAGAAACAGATCTCTCGTAGATTTTCTTAAGCTTTGTCCAGACTAGTCTATTTTTGCGTATCAGATCACCATATCTTTACCATACATCGCTAGTTTGGTTGGGCGTGCGTTGATATTACTTTAACGCACGCCCAACCAAACTAGCAATGTATGTATGTTAAAGATACGGTGATCTGATACGCCAAAATAATACAAGTCTGGACAAAGCTTTAGATACCGAAATGATTTCGGTAAACTTTGGAAAATCTTCGCTATCAACTTACCTCGGTGTAAGAATCAAGATGAAAATCCTTGATCTTTGTGCAGTTAAACTTTTTACTAATTTAATTAGTGGCTCTGGGAGCTATAGACCTCGCGTATATTTTTGATCATTTTTAGAATTTTTTTAGAATTTCATTTAGATCTTTAGAAATTTTTTAGAACAATCATTTCCAGACTTGTATCATTTTGGCGTATCAGATCACCGTATCTTTAACATACATACATTGCTAGTTTGGTTGGGCGTGCGTTGAAGTAATATCAAGGCACGCCCAACCAAACTAGCGATGTATGGTAAAGATACGGTGATCTGATACGCCAAAATGATACAAGTCTGGACAAAGCTTTAGATACCGAAATGATTCGGTAAACTTTGGAAAATCTTCGCTATCAACTTACCTCGGTGTCTCAAGATAAAAATCCTTGATCTTTGTGCAGTTAAACTTATTACTTATTTAATTAGTGGCTCTGGGAGCTATAGACCTCGCGTATATTTTTGATCATTTTTAGAAATTCGAAAATAATTTTGAAATAATCAGAAATGAGGAGATCTATAGGAGAACTAAAGTACCTACCTAAATTGCTCGAAGTTTGCTCGAACTATAATGTTTAATACAACTGCAGTGGTTGATAATATAATATGTTGCATGTTGTAAGTACCTATTATCTACCAAATATTTTATAAGTACCTATTATCCTTTTACTGAGTGACGTAATTTTGGAAGATGAAACATTTCAATAAATATTAAGGAAATCCTATTCCTCAGTCCTATCCCTTTGTCAAGTGACAGTGAATAGTATTGTGTTAATAATTTCCTTAAGACTTTTCGGCGTAGAACCAAACCATTCACGCATGCCATTAAATAAATGACGATAGGATAAAATAAAAAAGTTGCGTAAAAAGACAAAATCCGTAATGAAGCAAGCCAAACCTAGATCTTATATAAAATAAGACATTCACAAGCATCAGATATCTACAAAGTTAAATAGGTAGGTTCTTTGTTTCAATTTCACTACATATTTCTTGAAAATGTTCAATAAAAAAACAATATATTTTGAGAAACCTAACTTAAGCTGCTCAAATTTTGTACCCCTTAAAGTTTGATAATGAAAAAAACCTACTTAAGGATAATGCAATCTTAAAAAACCGGCCAAGTGCGTGTCGGGCCACGCGCAGTAGGGTTCCGTAGTTACATTATACCATACCATATTTTAATAACGCTATCATTTTTCACCTGAAAAAATAACTTTGTTTTTCATGGTGTTTGTATGAACAACAAAGTTATATTTGCGGTTTTAGAAAATGTACTATATTTCAAAAAAATTTTACTTTATCTCGTTCAAACCAATTTTCGTTGAAAGTGTTCACTAAGATCTATAGCATATATTTTTTTTAGATTTTTCACTGTCTTAATTTAAAAGTTAAAGGGGGGGGGGGGGGGACACACATTTTACCACTTTGGCAGTATTAATCTTTCAAACGGTTAACTTTGTGAAAAAATTGTCTTAGGAACCTCAATGTCATTTTTAAAGACCTATCTATAGACACCCCGCAAGTATTGGTTTGATGAAAAAAAATCTTTTCTGTTTCAGTTCCATGTATGGGGAGCCCCCCTTAATCTTTTATTTTTTTTATTTTTGTGAGGAAATCGTAAAGCGGTTTACAGAATACATCTACCCACCAAGTTTCAACTATGTAGTCCTAATACTTTCGGAATAAAGTGGCTGTGACATACGGACGGACAGACAGACAGACAGACAGACAGACAGACAGACAGACGGACAGACAGACGGACAGACAGACATGACGAATCTATAAGAGTTCCGTTTTTTGCCATTTTGGCTACGGAACACTAAAAAATCCTCAT
Source organism: Agriphila geniculea (assembly GCA_943789525.1). NCBI lineage: Eukaryota > Metazoa > Arthropoda > Insecta > Lepidoptera > Crambidae > Agriphila > Agriphila geniculea. Next base: position 6,662,046 of record OX038879.1, on the reverse strand, counting down.
ATTATAAAAGCAGCAAATACCACGGAATAGGTACATTAATAGTTCTACTAACAAACTTGTACTATTATGTATTCTGTGCTAATACGATAAGAAAATTAATTATTTAAACATCGATTAAGCAGTGTTACTATGTCAATGACCCGCTTTTGTATGACTATCGTCATAGTAGAATACTATGCTATCGCTGATGACATGTGCAGCGCATATGGTACAAAAGTTCATTGCGCTGTGTAGACGGACATCGCTTAATTCTATGACATCAAGGAGTCTTTACTGAGTCTTAATTGTGTGTTAATTTTTATTAGTCGAGAAATTGCTATGGTGAACTTTGTCTTTCACACAGTTATGTTCATGGAATTGAGGATCTAGAGGATCAGATGTTTTTTCTCGTTGTAACTAACAAAAGCTTTGTAAATTACATAACATTATACTTATTTAGTTTAAATAACCTTCCTACACCTACACCTTTTCTCAATTTATTCGGTCGGTCGGCGCGCAGAACGATAATTTATTAATTTTTTCCTACACCTTCATTTATTCTAAAATTCGTCTTATTTCATCAGGGGAATCTGGTTTAAACTGTACATCCCTTTCATGCTTTTACTTTACTTCATTCATGATGGGTCATTAATAACGTAACAAATACCATAATAAAGTGCTTTATTACCACATAATGTTTGGAGTCGTCAGCATCTTGCACCAAGTCGGCTAGAAGGCAGAATATCCTGAAGAGTTTGAAGAGGGAGTCGTCGCTGAATATGGGCTTGTCTCGGGAGACCAGGTGTTTCCGACACACTAGCCAGCAAACCTGGAAATATCATTGAAAAGTTACTGTTATTCAATTAAAGAATTTATACTTACAGTTGAATGTTAAATCTATACCACAAGCTCCAGAAACCCTACTTTCGTCAAGAGATCTTGTTTAGTTAGGCTTTCAGAAGTTCTGTTAGATACCAGGTACCTATTACCTATTTTTTTGATGACTACAATAAGAAATTAAACTGCATTAATCACTTCGGGATGGACTCGGAGTCTTCAGATAATATTTATCAATAATTTCTTTAAAGAAGTACCTATTTGTAAGAGTGACAAGGTGGCACAGGTATTGTTGTGCAAGGCGGATATTACGATACCAATACGAATGACGCATGCATCGCAAATATCGTAATTGGCAAAATACGATAACGAATTACGATACGAATGCATTACCTATTATGCGGAATGTTTCACCATCACCATCACTAGTTATTATTATCTTATTCGATATTTTTATACCTACTTACATTTATTTGTTTGTCACATTCTAAACTGCAAATAGTTTATTTCAGAAAACGGACCGCTTATGGATATAACTAAGAAACACGTTCAAACATAAAATGACAACATTCGTAAACATTGTGGTCAAGGGCATTTTTTGCGCCTTATGCAAAACTGCGCGAACAGTATCATTGATCAAAACCGCAAAATAATAATGCATTGGACGTGTTCAAGATTCTAGTTCGTATAAACCTATCAAGTGAAAATAAACATCAATTGGAAGGACACCACACATAATAATAAAAACAATTTACACTCTTTCTTTTTTACAAAACAGTATTTAATTAAGAACACAATCAAAGCTTTTTTTATCTTTGTTAAATGCCAACAGCATTAATTCCATTGTGGTATTTTTGTATCTTGGAATGTAACTAACAAATAAAATAAGTAGTCTTTGAAATGAAGTCGGTTGCATAGTAAAAATCACATGCAAACAAATAATCTAATTAATGAATTCTATTAGAAAGGTACCTATATTTTTTTATATTGTATCAACTGATTATGTACACAGTTTAATAATGAAATGAGGAACAAATCGTATATACGAGTACCTACTTATACCAGTAGTGTAACCTACTTAATGCTATGCCACTGTACAAACATATTATTATATTGTATGGGCAATTTGCATCGGTTCTTATCGTTAGTGGTGTAAATGGGTCTCTTCATACGTTACTAAGTTAGTAGCATTCATTAAATGTTTATTTATTATTATGACTCATTGAATATTCAAACTCATATGCATCTTAAGGAATCATAAAACTTACCTCGGTACCTAATGCCAAATCGTTGTCAAGACGCACATGCTCAAATCTTATTTGAAGTTTTGAAAATTCCAATATTAGGTACTAAAGAAATATTGACTAAAATAATTGCTAACCTTAGAGCCAGGCGCGGTCGCAGCCTGAAATTTGGGGGGGGTCACTAATAATAATAATTGCTTTTCTGTAAGTTTTTAGAAGCTTTTTCTATGTGACGTGTACGATTTTGGGGGGTTCCCCAATTGTCCCCTGTGACCCCCCCCCCCCCTTCGGACTGCGCCTGCTTAGAGCATCGCGGCTTCGACAAAAAATCAACTGTCAATACTGTCATGATATTGAAAACTAAACACGAGGAAAACTGTGCAGAAACTACAAACAAAATATGTAAAATAATACCTATAGGTACAGCTTTGAAATGTTGTTTTGGAAATTACTTTCGTATAAGTAATGAAATTTTAAGCAAATTTATCAGAGTGCGATGACTGCTTTTCGTATTTCCTTTAACAAATAAATAGGGAACATGCATAACTTAGGTACCGATTTTGATAAATTTGAGCTTGATCGCTGCGGACACGTATAAAAACATGATGGAACAGAAAAATAAAAAATAAAATGTATTACTTTAGTTTTATCACACAAGGGAAAATAACGAATTTTTTTTCGTTTTCGGATAACTTAACAGTCGGAGAGAACATCAAATAAGAAATAATATTTTGTATGACACATATGTACTTAAACTCAATATTTAGGGAGATATTTGAAAATTCTTGGTTAACTCCATACTAATGCACTGAAACGTGACATGAATGACGTCACAAATGTTGACCTTTTTGTATAGAGCGTTTTCGGCGGGTGCTGCTGCGTGCTAACTTCAAGTAACTATATCACGAGAAAAAAACACAAGAAAAAAGTTTTAATATTACAGTTGATTTTCTCACGCATTATACTTTTGATTTTGATACAAAAAAAAATTGATGCATGTTCCCTATTGAATTTGTGAGAAAAAATGAAATTGCGAGAATTAGTATTGTTAATTCATTTTGTCCACTCAACTGGAAATTCGTAGCAATAGTAATAAGTAGGTACTTACCTAAGTACTTAAAAAGTGTGACAAACGTGAATTAATTACCTTCTATCTTGTAACGTTGTTTCGCGATTTTCAGAAAGTTGTCCAAACAAATACTGAAATCCAATTTATTTTCCCTAGATCGAGTAAAGTTGTTTTTTTATGTTCCAATGGTTTCAGTCTATAACAAGTAATAAAGCGAAAACAGACTGAGATTTATTTTGTGAAAATAGCTTCTTCCCTTTTTCAGTTTTTTTTTCTATACTGAAAGCTAGACCAAACGTAAAATTTAGTGGTCAGCAAAAATATTTCAAAGAGCTCATACTACGTAAGTAAATATTTATGTTATGGCTAATACCCGAAGTGCGGCTAAACCTAGTTTTAGACGGCTAAAACTAGGTGTAGCCGATAGCTGTTGGCTAAAACTAGGTGTAGCCGATTTGCTCGCTGCTAATACTAGGTGTAGCCGGCTAAAACTAGGTGTAGCATGGGGTATTAAGAAAGTTATTTCTGTTGTCTGTTAAAAAAAAATAACCTCAAAATTTAAGGCTCACGCAACGCTGCGCTTCGCGCTCGGCTTAAATTTATAACCTATATTTGGGACCTACAGGGGCAAAGCAGATCGCTTCACCTAGTTTTAGCCTACAGGCTTCGGCTACACCTAGTTTTAGCCGGCTAAAACTAGGTTTAGCCGGCTAAAACTAGGTTTAGCCGCACTCCCCGCCGAGCCTAATATTCAGGCTCGACGGGAGACCCGGGGGTGGCGAGAGACAGATCAGGAGTGGCTTCCTGTGCCTGACCGAGCCCAGTATACATGCATAAAAGCATGTATACGTAAAAAGCGTATTTACCTCACTCTAATAAAAAAAAAAAAGGATTAGCCGTACTTCGGGTATTAGCCGTAACATTTATAATCTTGTTTGAATTGTTCATACCGACCTCGCTAATCTTCTTCTCGTAGTCCCTGACTAGATGCAGCGTGCAGGCCTTCGGGACAGAGTTGAACACCTCGTGCTGCAGGTAGTAGCGGAACTCGTCAAAGCTCAGCTCCTGCGAGGACTTGAAGTGGTCTAGGCCTTTCTCCACGCCATATAGGTCCAATAAAGTGCCCAGGTTCGCTGTCAGGACCTGAAAAAGAAGTAGGTGAGAAAAATGTGACGAACAATTCTCTCAGAATTTCGGGGAATGTTAACGTTATTTTTAAATATAACGTTATTTTTTACCTTTTTTTTTTACCGTTAATTTTAACATTAATGTTATGTGAATAAATAACGTTAATTTTAACGTTATTTCTTATTTTTTTTTACCTTTACTTTAAAATTAACGTTATTCCAATTAATAACGTTAATTTTTTACCGATAATTTTACCGGTACTAAATTTAACGCTATATTTAACGTTAATTTTACCGGTAAAATGTTTTTAATGTTATTTTTACCGGTAAATTTACCGATAAAATGTTTTAACGGTATTTTTAACGTTATTTTTTAAATCGTAATTTTTTTAACGGTATTTCAATCCGTGCAGAATTTTGAATGTCTTGATTGGAGAACTTTAATCTTACTTTTGTTTTTCGCAAAACCTTGTGATCATCAGTAAACAGAGTGAGCAAGAGCACATTTGTGAAAAGTATGTTTGTATAAGCCGGGACAAAATATTTGCCCGACTGCGACTGCCAACACAAAGGCGTAGTCATATTTACCATATCATACGATGACTAAGGTGAGGCGAACGCATGGAGAGCTAAAACTAGGGCACTATTCTTATTGCTCACATCACAAGGGGGTGCTCTAAACCCTTCGATATTCTCTTATTATCGCATTTATCTTTTATTTCTTAGTTTAAGGCTGTTGATGTGGGTGGATCTCTCTAATGAGTATTATAACGTGGTGTTTGTGGGTTGTGCTACAAATCTAAAAATCAACTAAGTATAATTAAAAAGCTGAAACTAGAGCTTGCACCTTTGTAGAAGTATTTAACAGTGGAACGCCTAGTTGAGCTAAGGTATACCACTTGTGTACCACGTGTCAGATGGTATTTCTTTAGGGTGTTTGTTTTCATGGACGGCTGACTTCGCGGATCCTACCTAACCGGCTTACTGAAGTATCAGTAAGTCAGTCTCGAACATGTTGAGATAGCATTTCAAATAGTTCCGGCGTTTAATTACTAACAAGCATTTCTTTGAGAGTGAGTAATGAGTATGATCTCCTTACTATATAATCCTACGCCAAGATGAAACTTATGACTAACATGTACGATCGTGTGTCTCGATGTCTCGAATTTGTTGTTTTAATATAGTTTACTCGTCTATCAATAGGTAGTAAATGTAACTAAGATGAGGAATTTTATTGATTTAGGTCAGTATATACGTACACTTATTTAATATTGAGGTATAAATACCCAGACAGCTTAATGGAGCGGTTTTGAGATGATCTGTAAATGATATAGAGTTAATTAAATGCTACAATCAAGAGACAATTAACAACGGGATTTGGTACTTTACCCTTGTTCAATTAACTAGCTATAGCTACAATAGCTAGGTACTTCAAGACAATACAAAAGATTTTCACAAGTTCTTAGTTTGTCTTTTCATATAAGGTAGTCGCTAAATGCCTATAGTAGACACATTTAGTTGAGGAAGCTGTGTTTCCTGTTGTAAAATAACAATAGAGTACCTACTATGGTCGTAATGGCCGTAAGGGCGACCGATATTGACTGAATGGCAACTTTCTCCCCTGGGTGAATTGAGTGTACCAACTAGTATACTTAATTCACCCAGGTGACTTAGCTCAGATGAATTAAGTCTACGACGACGCGATATTATTCGATATGAGTAGGTATAGGTACCCCAACACAAAATAGAGATGTGTCTGGTACCTAAATAACTAACTGTAATCTCTAAAACTTACTTAGAGATTTCTTTTCATAAAATTCACAATATATCTAGAAGTCTCTATTTTGTGACTCCAATTGAATAACTGTAGGTAATACCAACTTTAATTCAGCTATATAGATAAGTAATTAGTAAATACTTACGTATGTTTAGGTAGGTACTTACTTTTAAGTAGACTTTTACAATGAACTCGTTTATAAATATTTTTTTCTATACTTACGCAAATCTGTTTCACCGTAGTAGTACTTAGGTACCTACCTACCTACAAAGAACAACATAACAAGAGTTATTACTTTACAAAGTCAACAATCGATTAGGCAATTACCTAAGTGGTTCCAACGGTAGGTGTAGATACTATTATGTATTCTGGTAGGTAGTAGAGACACAAAGTGGAGGGTGATTTGTTTCATTCTGACTCACTCACGCACAGGGTTGCCAAGTTTAAATATTACCTATGGACAGCGATTAAAAAGATAAATAAAGATGGGAAATGAAGAGACAAGATCATTAAGATTATTAATATAATTGAAAAATAATAATTAACCAATTATGCTACCGAGTCGCTCGGTAGCTTAATTGGTTAGTGCATTGGGCCGGAATCCTAAGGGTGCGGGTTCGAGTCCCGTCTGAGCTGCTACGGGTGAGTCGATTTTTTCTAATATTTTTCAATAAGGTATATTAATAATCTTAATATAAAAATAGCATTGTGAATCATAAAATCTAAAAAAGTAAAAAAAAGAAGACAAGATCATTTTTCAAAGTATTTTTAAAGGTAACTAAACGCCGACATTATTTTGCATTCGTGTCGTAATTACGTAAGTATACGTTTACTTATACTTATTACTTAAATGTAAAAAGTCTGTATGTAAAATATTACTTACTTAGGGTTATGGTCTGCCTTCACCGAGTCGCTTCAATTCATCTTGCGTTAGAAGCAAGCAATATTGCCTTCAACCCGTGCGCTTTCCCTTTCAACTTTCTGTCATACTTTGACATGTTCTAAACCGTGCGCTTTTCCTTACAACTGTTTACCATTTATATGGCAGAAAGTTCTCTTCTCAAAAAAAGTTTTTTTGAGTATAGGGCATGCGCTATTGAATATAATTCTGTTGAAAGCACAAGAGGAACGGGAAAGCAACCATGTCAAAACACACCTTTAAAGATTTTTTTTCTGTCGAACTTTAGCTTCATGAACTCCCTTTTAATCAATTAGACGATCGCAAACCACTTTCTTGCCAACAAGAAAATTTTACAAAGCTGGCGCTAGCAGCCCTGTACACGCGGCTTTGCAACATACATAAAACTATGTCTAGAAGACTGTCTATCTATGTTTGTAGCGAGTAACGACCTTACGCCTACATTGTCTGTGGAAACATGCATGGACTGTTCAGCGTATCAATTTTAACATCGAAAAAATATTAATAAGTTATCAGGATCAGATGAGGTCGATCATGAAGTTAAGCCGTTGATCGCGTCTGCTTTTGCAGTTGTTAACACACATCAATCCGCATTGAGCTCTAGTGAACAAAAAATTTACCTACTATTAGTCACATTAATGTAACTATCAATGTAAGCGCTATCGCACACAGGCAACTTAGTCTCCCAGCAACTGTTTTGTCTCTCACATCAAGTCCACGGGTTTATATGGAAGCGCGCACACGAAGCGACACGGTCGTCTGCAACTTTTCATACAAATCACGTGAGAGACAAAAAAGTTGCGGAGACAAAAGTTGCCCGTGTGTGATAGCGCTAACTGTGAGCCATTCTACCTCCTTAGTAAGGCGAACAACATTAGCGCCACTCTCGCAAAAAAATAAAACAGTGTACTAAATACACAATTTATTACAAATTGGTCCCCTTGCAATAGTTAAATAACTAAAGCTTGTTTTTAAATATAAACACACAAACTTAATGACAAATAAATTTATTGTGGTTTTCCTCGATAAAAAGAAAAACAAATCGGCGGCAAATTTTTCACCACCAATACTGTAAATAATTATTTGTCACCGAGTTTGTGTCTATTTTACGGGAGAACCATCACTTTGGATTATAATGGGTCATGAAAGTCATGATGATGTGTACTTGAGCATTAAAATTTTAATCGATAGTATCAATACTTGCAATTATTGGTTTCTAATGAAATAGATAGAGGGTTTTCATGAGCAAAGAGTTAAAAACCTTAATGGGGAATGTCCGAAAAAAATCAAATTGACTGAATATTTTATTATAGATAGGAATAAGCTCCCTTAGTAATAGAAAAAAAAAATCAGAATTTTCAGTTACAAGAATGTTTTTTTAAAAATTAAAGTCTTTTAGTAACAGCAGAATGGAAATTATACCTTTGCCAACACCTGTCACTATGACAACAAGAATTAAAAACAAAAAGTTTTGACATTTTGTGTTGAATTTTTTTTTAATACTATGTTGTGGCATAGGTGATGGCAAAGGTATAATCTCCATTCTGCTGTTACTTTACTATTATCTTTTAAGACGAAGAGACTTTAAATTTTTTAAATTTTATCACGCAAACGAAAATTCAGTTTTTTTTTCTATTACTAAGAGAGCTTATTCCTACCCACTGACATGAAATTTTTTTTTTATATAATGCAGATCATTGTATTCAGCCAGTTTGATTTTTTTCGGACATTCCCTATTGTTTTTTTTTAAACGCACAAAATTTTACATTAATTTAACATAAGTATTTCACGCTGGTTTTCCCACTTGTCTTCCACGAAACCAATTAACCGTATGTTAACGGTTCTGTAACATCGTATATAACAGCTTGAAGTTACCAATTAACTTACGTATTTACGTATTTCAAGCAAATTATTTTAACATGTTTTTATTTTAATTTATTAAAATAATTGACATAATTGAAATAATGGCCAACGAGTTAATTTTATTTTATACCTTTCATTCTGCACTAATTTTCTCATGTTGCCAATTTAAAAAAAACCGGCCAAGTGCGAGTCGGACTCGCGCATGAAGGGTTCCGTACCATAAAACGGCAAAAAAACACGTTTGTTGTATGGGAGCCCCCCTTAAATATTTATTTTATTCTGTTTTTAGTATTTGTTGTTATAGCGGCAACAGAAATAAGTACATCATCAGTGAAAATTTCAACGGTCTACCTGTTGTCGTTATTAATATCGAGCAAAGAACGGCAAAAAAATCACATTTGTTGTATGGGAGCCCCCCTTAATTATTTATTTTTGAAATTTGTTGTTGTAACGGCAACAGAAATACATCATCTGTGAAAATTTCGACTGTCTAGCTATCACGGTTCATGAGATACAGCCTGGTGACAGACAGACAGACGGACAGCGGAGTCTTAGTAATAGGGTCCCGTTTTTACCCTTTGGGTAAGGAACCCTAAAAATGAAAAGAAATAAAACCATCATCATTAATACTTTTAAGTACCTATGGGTATAATTTGGTCATTCGACACAGAAAATAGACTAAAGTAATGAATTACTATAATCTAAATGTCAGTTTTTGACACAAAACGCGCGAAAGTTTCCGCCCGCCCACTTTTTGACCTTTGCCGTACCACCAGTACAATTATCTACTGAATAACAGGGTTGCTAGCTAATGATATTTCACTTGACAGAAATCTATTCAGCAAAGATTGTTCACTTTAGTTTAATTTTGTAGCACTGTTAGGTATTTACCTACGCTTTATTTCATCTTCATGTCAAAGTTTGTAGAGTTAGCGCTATCGCACACAGGCAACTTAGTCTCCCAGCAACTGTTTTGTCTCTCACATCAAGTCCACGGGTTTATATGGAAGCGCGCACACGAAGCGACACGGTCGTCTGCAACTTTTCATACATATCACGTGAGAGACAAAAAAGTTGCGGAGACAAAAGTTGCCCGTGTGCGATAGCGCTTAATGTTAACATTCTTGACATGGCTTTTATTTAATACAAATAACGTGGAAATTATCTGAAATAAGTAATTTGAAATTAATTAGTTAAAACATAATTTTTAAGATAAAGACACATAAATATTGATAATTATCTCGTTACTTATATCGAATGCAGTTAGTTTAAAATTCTTTTTTAATTAGAGTTATCGATCAACCCTATAATATGCTCTGGAATGTTGTCGTGCCATAAACGGTGCGTAAAAATGTTAATAAGTGCGCGACATTTTGTTGCGTAGCTAGGTTAATGTCGAGCTTTGTGATGGAAAAGTTCGACATTCGCATGTCTATATACAAACATTCCTCGATAATACACAGAGCATAGATAATTATAACCTCATTAACTTTGAGCTATTTTGGAGCTGAATGAACAAAAAGTGAAAGGAAAGCGCTTTTCTTGTTTATCCAACGAGCAAGAACTAACGTGGAAATCCGAGGTATCGATATTGTTTTAAAAGTATGGAGTTCTCAGGTCAGTTAAAAACAATGACATTTTAAAGACTTCTTCAGAAGTCTATAAATAGTGTAACTGCATTCATTCCTTTGCATACTTTTTAACCGATTTCAAAAAAAGGAGGAGGTTCTCAAGTCAACTGTATGTTTTTTTTATTTTTTTTTATCTATGTTTTACCATAACTTCACCAGTTGTTAACCGATTCAAAAATTCTTTCTTTATCTAAATGAACATAATTCAGTTGTGGTCCTATAAAAAAATTACAGAGATTAGGTCAGTAATTTTTTCATAGTCCAGAAAAATATAAATTATTTAGCTTACCATCGCACGAGTTTTGTTTTCAGGTTTTTTTGAAGGAGTTTTTTCTTTTTTTTTTTTTATTGAAAATGCAGTTGAAAATGTGTTTATTAACTGCACACAGATAAATTTTACAGCACTTCAGTGAAACATCTTAGATAATCTTGTTACAATTTTTTAAAACCGCAAAAGGTGAAGCGTTCCAGTGAAAGTAGGTTTTATGCAGTTATTAATAACATTCATTTGCGTCAATTAACATTCTGTGTTCTGTTGGCGGATGTAGGGTTCATGTGGGTCAGATCAAGTAAAGAAAGATCTATTGTGCTTTCTGAACTCTACCGCCAACAGCAATTTCGTTGTTCTTTTAAAACACCGTGTATTTAATTAAAAACAATATCTCATAAATATCTATACATTTTATACTAACTTTGCTCACTTTACATCGACTTATTACGATTTCTTCCATCATGGTTCCAGTCCAGCCTTCCGCAAAACAATAGGAGAATAACTTCAAAAGGAGGGAGGTACTCAATTCGACCAGTTATTTTTTTTGTTTTTTGTATGTACACCGATTAGGTACTCGAAGACGGCTGAACCGATTGAAATGATTCAAACGTTATTACATTAGGTAAACTTCCAAGTTGGTCCCATTTTTTAAAATTGTGAAATCAATTCAGTACTTTTCAAGTAATCTTGAAAAAAGCACGAAAAAAGTATGATTTTGCGTGAACTACCTCGATGATCAGTCGTATTAACTTCTTTGTTTATGAACTGAATAAGATAATTATTTTTTTGTTGGAAAAGGGATATCTTAAGTATAGTTCTTTAACCGACTTAAAAAAGGAGGTTCTCAGTTTGACCCGCATGTATGTATGTTTCTCCGCGATTAACTCACGTTTGGCTGAGCCGATTTCCCGCGACTAAATAATAAATATACCTACACTACCTACCTAATACAAAAGGTATCTACACTAAAAATAAAAAATAAAAAATTGTTTAAAAAACAAAAAACCGACTTCAAAAAACCTACCTCTAAAAAGCAAGAAATAATATTCGTAATAATAAAAACACGTCTATTGAAGTCGGGTGGGGCTTTTAGAATAAAAAAAGGGAATTTGTACTCCAGCCCCACCCGACTTCAATAGACGTGTTTTTATTATTACGAATATTATTTCTTGCTTTTTAGAGGTAGGTTTTTTGAAGTCGGTTTTTTGTTTTTTTAATACCCGAGACGTTGCGGCTCGGGTGGATAGTCAAGTCGAGGGTAAAATGGCTTTTATGTACGAGTTATTATACATTCTGCTTTTCACTTCGATTGTGAGGAAATCAAACAGCAATATTGCAATAAAAAAGTATGGATTATGTATAAAAAAATGAAGAAACAGAATGAGATACCTAATAAGTTTATTTAAACGAAGTTTAATTGCGTGTGTGGCTGTTTATCTGACGACCTTTGTCTTACAGTCTGTAACTTAGACGAGGATTTTACTTTATGCACTAGACTAGAGCATGAAAAGCGATTTTATGCAGCCTATACCTACATACCCAACATAAAGAGAAACTTTACGAGCATGAGACGTATAATAGTTATTTTCAAAAACAAATACAAATACTTTATTTGCCATTAAATAGGGTAGGTACATAATCAATGTTGGTGTTATAAAAATGAATAGTAGCTTTAAACCTATTTAGCCATATACAATAGCATGCAAAAGAACCGTTTAGGTACATTTTTAATACATTTCTTTAGTTAGGTTAATTTTAATTCTAATTTTAATTATTTGTTTTAGCATTATATTAATTATTAAATAACATTATTGAATTTGAAAACTAAATTAAAATTTACTAATAAATATTAATTTTATATTTATACCACCACGAAAAGGGCGCTTTTGGCGTGTAAAAACTCGCAGCAAAATCGATTTGTTGCTGCGAGCGTGAGGCAAAGTGCTTTTTTAATTTCAAATACTAACTTTGAAAATAAATAATAAATAAAGAATAAAGAAATAAAGTGACAAGGATGAGACTTGTAAAATTGATATGTGAGAAAAGGATAGATAGAGTGCTTTATGATGTCTTACATGCAGTGCCGGTTTTAGCACTACCAGCGCCCCTGGGCGAAATTTCTATGGGGCGCCCCCTATCTGCGATTCCAAGATTTTCAATTCTGCCTGTCAGTTAAAAAACGGCTGCGCAGCGCGATCTTTAGTCAGTTTCACCTACTAATCTTGTAATCTTGCTTGTTTATAGTAAAAAAACGGCCGCGCAGCGCGATTTTTAGTCAGTTTCATCTGTTAATCTTCGAATTTTGCTCATTACAGCAAAAAAAAATTGGCCGCGCAGCGCGATTTTTAGTCAGTTTCATCTACGAATCTTGTAATTTTGCTTGTTTATAGTAAAAGGGATTTAAAATAAAACATTTTGAACAATTATAAATTCTTGATTTAATGCATCAATGCATAATGATTTCGATATTTAAGTAAGAACTCTACAGCATACAATTACTCAACATTATGGCAAAGTAGTTTTAGTACGAAATTATACAGTTTTGAAAATAATATAACTGGTACCTGACCTTAAACGGTGGTACTCTCTAGCAGAGATAGCGTATCACAACATAAAATCATATTTTCCTTGTATTACGCCTTTACTCAACAATATTGTAGCTTCCATTCAGAATAATTATCAATTTTTATAAAATATTTTATAGCAATCAGACACAATTGAACGTCGCGCGCTTGCCGCCACGCTTTCAGTCGAACCCTGTCAAGCGGCGCAACACCACCGCCATATTGCGGAAATATTTAGAGCCAAATTTATTCCTTTTTAAATTATTTTATGAAGTAATGAAGTATAACAATATTAAAAACAATCTAATCAATTAATAATAATAAATATTGACATTTAAGCAATAATTATTGGCGCGTTTATCACAAAGTTAATATTTTTGATTAGCGCCATGAAGGAAACTAAAGAACTTCCGACAATATTATAGACTCCTGTCCAAAATTACTTTTTATTATTAAACTCATCTGGTAATTACATAATAATGTGGTTCATCGCAGAAAATATTTAAAGTAATTTATACAGTAACCTAACAATAGTTAAAAAAAAAACGGCCGCGCAGCGCGATTTTTAGTCAGTTTCATCTACTAATCTTTCTTGTTTATAGCGAAAAACAGCTGCGTAGCGCCATTTAGTCAGTTTCATCCACTAATATTTATACAAAAAGTAGTCAGTTTATACAAAAAGTGCGATTTTTAGTCAGTTTCATTCGTCACGTCGTCACTCGTCAACAGGCAACAATATGATTGATAGTCGATCGGGGGTCAAGCGTATTTGGAGCCCCACACACGAGGGCGCCCAGTGCAGTCGCACCGCTTGCCCCTGGATTTTACAATGGCCAAATCTTAAACGGCACATGTAAGCGAGCGATGAAATTTCGGCGTGATATTGCCAAATTGTTGTGATTATGTGTTGCCTTGCCACCATAACGATTTTGTCGCTAAAAGGGAATTTACGATAGTAAGTAGGACTCGCTCCATGAGTGTCATGAGCGAGTGTGTATAAAGGGGCGCCTGCGGCGCCCCCTTATATCCGGCGCCCCGGGCGGTCGCCCGTGCTCGCCCCCCCCTAACGCCGGTACTGCTTACATGGATTAAAAAGTAAAAAAATAATATGCACGGATATACCAAGGATTTTTAAATAAGGATTGTTAAAAAAGAAGGTTGATAATTCGAAATAAAGAGTATGGACGAAATGAGGTCGCAGAATGAAATAGGTACATATAAAATAAGAAAAATTTATGAAATTTATTACCTAATTAGTGTTTTATGATTTTAAATAAATAAATAAGATGGGATCACTGCGTCCAACGATGAAGATAGTTGTCTAACACAACACCAAAAGAATTGAGTGAACAAGTTTCTAATGTTGAAATTTAGCTTTTTACCTTAATTCTTAACCTTTCTAAAACAAAATCTATGCATATACACTCACCCTATAATGCGATAGCTAAGCGTATGAACCACTCGGAAGTAGCCATAATAGTTCACAGTTACGAATGCCTGCACAATAAAAAATTACATTGTAAATGTTCTAATATAGAACTGGTCGAAACCTATAAGTACCTAGGAATAAGCATAGATAAAAATTTTAATTGGAAATCCCAAGTAAATAATGTATGTGCAAGATTGAGATCCATATTGTGCAAATTTTACCAGTTGAAGTATGTGTTAGATAAGAAGACTATGAAAACAGTATATTATGCGCTAGCAGATTGTTTAATAAGTTATGGATTAAATATATATGGTCGCACTTTTGCTTCCTACTTAAAAGATATAAGACAGTTACAAACCAGATTATGTACTTAAATATTTGGTGACTAAAAAGGTAAAAGAGAAATGTAATAGTGATTATGATAAATTATTCTCTATTTGTCAAATACTTCCATTAGATTATAAATTAAAATACATGATAGCAATAGAACATTACTACAACGAAGAATATAAAGTGGAAGTAAAAAATAAATATAATACAAGAAGGGTTAGGCAGAACAAGTTTATAAAGCCAAGTACAATAAACTATTATGGTAAAAGATGTTCTCGATATTTAGTGCCTGAAATATGTAATGAGGTAGATTTACTTAGAGATGATAATAAAGTTTGTAAACCCGCTCTTAAAAGAAAATTAAAAGATTGTTTCCTAAGCAAATAGTATAATATAAATAATTAATGTAAAAAGAAAAAGTTAAAGTACGAAAATTATAATAGGTGTACACAAGTATGCAGTACAGTAACCCTAACGATATTGTAAAATATATTTATGATAAATTCAATACTGCCTATAGTAAATGTAAATACACCATCGAGAAAAATATAAACGGCAAAAGAAAAGTATGTTCATGGGCTAATAATAAACTTAAAAAAATGTGTATAAAACGTGACGAGTTGTACGAAATTTGGTTAAAAGATGAGCATAACCTAAAAAATAGATTATTATATAATGTTTATAGAAATAAAACAAATAAATACGCTAGTTATATAAAAAATAAACAAACTAAGAATAATATAATTCAAAATTTTAAAAACACAAAAAAGGTATGGGAGATAATTAACAGCATCACAGGCAAGATTATTAATTGCATTGACGAAGTACTTTTAAAAAACTTTAAAATTAATCCAGCTTCATTAGCGAATAATTTTGCAACAGAATTTGAAAACAACACTAAAAATATTTGTAACTTTTGCGATAAACCCTTATTAGATAAAAAATCGTATCAGATTGTTCCCGATAGATCTATCAGATTGCAACGCGCTTGCGAAAAAACCGTTGCGTGTATTATTAAAAGACTAAATGACAAAAAAAGTCCTGGTTACGACGGAATCCGAGCAAAAGATATTAAATTTATTTCTGAACATATGGTGCCGGTATTAACGCATCTTATCAATCGGTGTATCGAAACATCTATCTATCCCGACCTGCTTAAAATTGGAGTAATAAGACCTATATATAAAAAAGGAAAACACGACGAATATAATAATTATCGTCCTATTACTATCCTGTCATGCTTAGATAAAATAATAGAAAGATTTTTAGGAGATCAATTAAATAAATATTTACAGTTAAGGCGCGGTGGTAGTGAAACTAGCGCCGCCACTACATTTATTTTTATTACTCGTAAACCAAGTCAATATTTAAAAAAAGCTCATGTAATAATCTGTAAAATTGTCTCTAATATTTTTTGAATAACTTTCAACAGTTTTCATTCATTCTGTAAGTTTTAAAATCCATTTTAGCTCAAAGTGGCCACTTTTGGCAATAATGGATTTTAAAACTTACAGAATGAATGATTACTTGTGAAGAGTTATTCAAAAAATATTAGAGACAATTTAAAAGATTATTACATGAGCTTTTTTTAAATATTGACTTGGTTTACGAGTAATAAAAATAAATGTAGTGGCGGCGCTAGTTTCACTACCTACAGCGCCTTAAATAACATTGTCAGTAAAAATCAATATGGGTTCCAAAAACATAAAAGTACCACACAGCTTTTAAGCAAATTCTCTGACGAAGTAAATGAATACCTCGATAAAAAAAATGCATGTTCTGGCACTTTTTATTGATTTTTCTAAGGCGTTCGATATGCTTAATTACAACACACTTTATGATAAATTGTCTGAAAATGGAGTGCAGGGTCCTCTATTGAAGTTACTTGTTAACTATCATAATAACAGGTACACGACCGTCAAAGTAAAA
Source organism: Agriphila geniculea (assembly GCA_943789525.1). Lineage (NCBI taxonomy): Eukaryota > Metazoa > Arthropoda > Insecta > Lepidoptera > Crambidae > Agriphila > Agriphila geniculea. The sequence continues at coordinate 6,645,077 of OX038879.1, read as the reverse complement.
GATCAATTTAGTACTAAAACCTTGACCACCAAAGGCACGGCTCAAGGCTCAATTGTCGGTCCAACTGAGTACCTCCTCTACGTCAATGACATGAGCTACATTATAGAATCGGGGGCTGTGTACCAATTCGCAGATGATACGTGTCTTTTGGTGGCCAGTAAAGATGTCCTGGCAGCACAAAATTTTCTTCAACAAAATTTTACAAACATGTGCAAGTGGGCACATGATCACGGCTTAGTAATAAATGCTCAGAAAACTAAATTAGTACACATACACTCATCACATAATAAATCACCAATCACACCCACCGTGAAAGCTCATGAACATGCTTGTTTGCACTCAAACAATACAAACTATTTGTGTCCGTGTTCTGTCATAGAGGTAGTTAATAATCATAAATACATTGGTCTCACAATTGATAGTCGATTTTGCTGGGGACCCCACAAAGAACACGTATGTAATAAATTAAGATCCATTATCAGTAAGCTTTATGTGCTTAGATATAAATTACCTTTTAAAATACTAAGATTATTATACCTGTCCCTAGCAGACTCGATTATTAGTTATGGTCTAGGTACATATGGCAGAACATACACAACATACATTGATTCCATCTATAGATTACAATTAAAAATGTTAAAAATCATAATACCCAAATATATTTTAAAAAAACTTAATAATAATGAGGAAAAGCTGTTTAATTATTGTAACGTTATGAGCATATATGAAAAAATTGAATACCAAATTCTAATTGAATCTCACAATCCTGACTGTGTAATAGAAAAAAATAGACCTAAATATTTGAGAGCAGTGCCTTACATAAATAATAGTAGGTATGAACCTCTATACTAAAAAAAGTTGGGAGTTACAAGTCATGATAAAGTTTGGTCACATGATAGAAACTGATCTGTAGGCTGTTTCTAACTAATATTGAGCTGGGCCAAACTATCCTTACATACAGTTCCATACGGCGGCGGGTTGAATAGCGCACTTTTCCCGGCTTCATTCTAAAAACTATAACAATTCAGGTTTAGCTAATAGGTCAAATGTGGTATCATTTTCGGATAAATCAATAACGTAGAACTTATTTCTGATATAAAAAAAATCAATTTATTAAGCAGTTTCTGAAAAATTACACAATAACCAACATTTTTAAACTTCATTTTTTTAGTTTAGGTATTGGCAATTGTTTCAGTATTTTCAAAAAAACTACTTAAAAGAAGCGTTTTTCAGGTTAATTTGTTATATGCTTTTGTTATGTTAACTATATTTTATACAATAGGTTCTCACCTACGCCAATTCCATGTATACTTTTGCTTATAACTTTTTTATTCCTGATCTTAAAAATCTAAAAAAAATATAAACGTTGCATTACTTATTTATCTTTAGTTCTGTGGATTAATTTTTTTTTACTTCACTATAGTTATCGAAAAAACTTAAAAGCTATGAACATCAATTTCACAATAAATGTGTCTATAGATTCGTAAGTGTAAGATATGCGGTGATGTACTTACAATGAAAAACCGTTTATGTATTCATCTTCAAAACTGTGCATTCGTTTTTTTTTATAACGCTTAATTTCGGAAAAATAAGGAGTTTTCACAATAAAGAGTAGCGGGTATCCTAGCGGGGGCCGGGCGGCAGACGGCCGATGGTCTTCGTACGGGGTGGTTGTGTCGCTTGTCGTCCCACGCGCACGTGACGCCGATTTACGTAGAATTATTTCGCGATAATTATTGTTTCGTTAGAAATTGCTTTTTAGTGACAGGACACAAATATTGTGATAATTTTTTTCTATGTATATTTTGTGAGAGGACACGTTTTTGTAAATAAGTAAACATTTATTTAAAAATATTACCTGTTAGGTTAGGTAGGTAAGTACTTAGGTAGTTTCGATATTTCTATTTTAGTTTTTTTTTACCTAAGTTGTGTAAATATAATAAAAAGTGTAATATAAAACTCAAAATGCCTAGACCCACAAAAAGGAAGAGATTTTATTTGGAAAAATTGAAAAAAATTCAAGAAAGAGCGTAAGTACATAAATGTTTTTTTTTTTTCTAAAAATGTTTCCTATTTTATTATTATTTATTACCCATAAACTTATGCATACCTTGCGTTATTTATTACCCTTTTGTTTTATTTTCCGCTTCTAAATTCTCATCTGAGGTCTATGTCGCTATTTTTGTCCACTTAGAAAACGTCCATTTGGTCTAGAGTGGCAACTGCAGGATAGCGAACTGAAAGTCCGTGGTTCGTATCTTGACAGTAGCAAGTTTTTTGTTGTGTATTTTTTGTTCCTTTTATTTTTGTACACTAAATTTTATATAATATTATTATAACTTGTTTAAATTTTATTGATTTTTCCGATTATGTATTTTTCTTTCAGAAAAAAAAGGAAGCTTCAATGTTTAGACGAAAACATTGAAAATTTTGACGAAAAGAACAGCTCTGATTTTACACCAAGTAAAGCGTAAGTACCTACTCGTATTAGAGTACCACTGAAAGTTTGAAAATATTTTTTATTGTATCGCTTACCTACTAGGTACTTACTAGCACACGATAGGATAAGAATTTTTTTTTTCTCTTAGAATTTTTTGTATTCTTATTTACCTTCTACATCGTACCTATATTACTTTTTAGGAACAACAACCGACTTGGTTTGCAAGAAGTTGACCAAAATATTTCGTATTTGGACCAACGTCTGCCTACATGTGTTACTACTAGTCCAAGGTAAGTAAGGTATTTGCAATCAATACTTCTAAAAAGTGCAATACTTCTAAAATTTATAACTTTATGATTTTACACATTATTGTAAGATTTCTAAGCAAGTAATGTAGTCTAGGAGCTAAATTACGTTTTATGTAGATAAGTTTAAAAAGTTTATCATTTCTCATATTCTGAAAATAGGTTCAGAGGTGCATCCCTTACTATGAGAGTTCAAAATAAGATCGAGTTCGTTTTGTTCGAAAAAATATAAACCTACAAATGTATAGAAGTAAACATAATTTTTGCCTAAATATTCGATTTTTCTCAAAGCGGCCGATGTAACCTTATAATTAAATAAGTACTCAAATAAAAAAAAATGTCATCGACGGTATTCCGACGAATCTGGAATACGACGAATCTGGAATACGACGAATCAGCCTGCCTAACATGACCGATTTATATCGCGTAATATAGCATTTTATCGACACTCAACAAATTCCTTTGTCTTTTTGACAGTTAAACGTGATAAAACGCTATATCGCGCGATATAAATCGGTCATGCTTGGCAGGCTGGAACATGACGAATACGGAACAAATCAGCATTTTTATAGAAAATTTTTCATTTCAAATATTTACCCCGTTTTCATGTTTTTGCTAGTCTAGTTTATTGTTAGGTCTATGAGATTAACAAGTAAAATAAATATATTTTATATACGCTGCTTTATATTTTTCAGAACCATTAGCAATGAAGTATCACAGGAAAATGATACAAAAATATGTCAAGTTCTAGCCACTGCAGAGTCATCGTCTACTTTGGACTATCCAAACATTGAAAATGAGGTATGGATGGTGGGAATAAATTTTTCTATAAGTACCTAACTTTTACGGCTCTAAAAGAATGTTATGTTATTGTCTTTGTTTTATTTCCGCAAATGTCTCACTCAGACCATCATTCTGAGCAACTGTCTCAAAATATGTACTGAATCAGTTTCAATTTTTTTTTACCATTAGAATGCTACATTGTCTTGTCACTAACATAGGCTATAAGAAATAATAAAAATCAATTCTTGCAAAGCTGGGTAAGGCTGCTTGTATAAAATAAAAGTGAATAACGTGACTCATCCTATTGTGACATTGACATTGTTGTATGTACTCAAGAAGTTATCTACGTGTTTAACAATTTAGTATCATTTAAGTTAATTATATATTATTTTTTCATTATATTTAATGTTATATTTTACTTTTTCAGTTCTGCATTTCACCTGAAAGTGATGAAGTGACGACTAAAAAAATTGGGAGGAGAATTGTAGACGTCTCATACTTTTCGAAACAGTTACTGGAAATATGCAATCACGGACCTTTAGGTTGTTCAGCTAGCGACATCATATTAATTGGAGAAAAACAAGTCGGCCTCATGTCCAAGTTTACTTTTAAATGTCAAATGTGTAACTTAAAGTTTTTTATTAACAATGACAAGTGCGAGGACAATTATTTAAATTTGAATGCTTGTGCTGTGGCTGGTGCTGTAAGTATAGGCTGCGGACAGTCACAATTGGAAGAGTGGTTATCTGGGATGAACTTGCCTATCATTACGCCAAAACTATATGACTTTAACCACGAACTTGCAAGTAAACACTGGGAAGAAGAACTTTTTAATCAAATGACAGAAGCTGGAGAGGAAGAAAAGAAGATAGCTATATCGGAAGGAAAAGTTACAGATGAAGGACACGGTATTATTGATGTGATAGTTGATGGATGCTGGAGTAAGCGTTCATATAAAAAAAATTATTCGGCACTTTCAGGTGCCGCAGCTATAATTGGAAAAAATACGGGAAAAATCCTCTATTTAGGCGTAAAAAACAAATATTGTCAACTGTGCGCAATGGCAGAACGTCAAAAAAAGGAAGCAAAAGATCATCTGTGTTTTAAAAACTATACTGGGCCTTCGACGGGTATGGAAAGTCAAATTTTGGTAGAAGGTTTCAAAAATTCTATCACTCAGCATGGCCTGGTTTACGGAAAACTCATTTCTGACGGTGATTCGAGCACCTACTCTAAAATTCTGCAAGCACGGCCTTATAAAAATATCACCGTAGAAAAAATCGAGTGCCGCAACCATGTCTTGCGTAACTTCTGCAACAAATTGCAAGCTTTAACGACGGAAACAAAATACCTTTTAAAACACAGAAAGTGTTTAACAAGAACAGTTATTTTAACCATACGCGGTGCAATAATTAAAGCCATACGTCACCACAAAACAAATTCTGATGTCCAATTATTGTTTGATGACATATTAAGTTGTCATTTGCATGCTTTTGGCGACCACAGCCGATGCCGGAATTACTTCTGTAAAAAGGTTGGAATTGTAGACAATGAAAAAGTTCCAAGTGACTTTTTTTTCAGCACTTTGTGGCAAAAAATAAGTTTACTTATCCAAGGTATAGCTGCCCACGCGAGAAGTCTAATTCATGACACTGATAGCAACAAAGTCGAGAACTTTCACAGCGTTGTGGCAAAATTCATTGGTGGAAAAAGAGTAAATTTCTCCAAAAAAAACTCTTATAAGACCAGGGTTCAGGCGGCAGCTGTAGCTATAAATGCAAAAAAATCAGTATCGCGTTTGTATAAATCTATAACAGGTAAAAGCCCTACAGGGAGAATTAAGAAATTTGAAGAGAAAAGAATAAAAAAAAATATATTAAATAAAAAAAATAAAAAGCCAAAAAGACGCTTATTTAAATATGGAGAAAACACAAACAAAGAATACGGAGATAACTGCACCAGGCCAGACATGGATGCTGAAGACTTCGACAAATTAAAAAAAGTTTTTTTAGAAAATTTAAAAAAGAGTGATGAAGACATACAACAAATACAAAAAAGCACTATTCTTCAGAGTGAGAGTGGCGAATGGCTTGAACTACGACGTTCGTTACTCACAGCCTCTAATTTTGGGAAAATTATAAAAAGGAGAAATGATACCAGTTGTGTCAATTTAATAAAAGAACTTCTGTACAAGTGTAATTTGGATCATGTTTCTTCCATTAAACATGGAAAAGAAAATGAAAATAAGGCTTTACGAGAATTGGCAGAAATAACAAATAAAAAATTGAAAAATGTGGCTTGTTTATTGACAAGGAAATGCCATTTCTTGGTGCCACGCCTGATGGTATCAGTGGTGAGGATGAAGTAATTGAGGTCAAATGTCCCATAACTGCTTATAAAGTGGGAATAAAAGAAGCAATTGCAAAAAGAAAAATAACTTTTTGGAAAATTAACAAACAAGGAAATGAAGAAATAAACACTACCCACAACTGGTATTTTCAAGTACAGGGTCAACTCAAAATTACCAACAGAAAAAGGTGTATATTTGCGGTGTGGGCCAACGAAAATGAACCACTGAAAATCGAAGTTATTGAAAGAGATGTGAATTTTTGGAAACAAAAAATGGAGGGAAAATTAACAAGATTTTATTTGGACTGCTTACTGCCTGAACTAGTCGATCCTCGCCATCCACGTAATTTACCTATCAGAAACCCTACTTACATAGAAAAATGCATTGAGGAAAAGGAAAAGAAAAGGAAATAGTTACATTAAAGAAATACATTTTTATATAATACTCCATCATCAGACCCTGGAAACTATTTCCCAACAAAGTACTCGTCAAGACGATTCAAATGAGTCCAAACTCGATGGGGTAACATAGTTTTATTAAAGAGTTTCTGTATCCTTCTTCCGGGTCCATCATCAGACCCTGGAAACTATTTCCCAACAAAGAACTCGTCAAGACGATTCAAACGAGCCCAAATTTGATAGGGTTGCACGGTTTCAATATTGAGTTCCTACGGCATGTCCTTTCAGCTTCATCATCAGACCTCGGACCTCATCTCCCATTAGAGTACTCGTCAAGACGATTCTAAAGAGCCCAAACACGATGAGGTTGTATGGTTTCATCATAGAGTTCCTGTGGCCTTCTTCCGGCTTCATCATCAGATCAGCTCACGATACATGACACCATAATATTGCATTGCCTTCCAGTTCTGACCTATGTTCAAAGTTTCAAGTCTCTAGTATAGATCATCGGGAAGCTCGTATAAAATCGTTCGCAAATGGAGAAACAAACGAGAAAAGCAATCTAATAAAAATGTGTTAAAATGATAGAAGTTTTTTGTCGCAATCTGTCGCAGAAGATAGGTAGGTATTTGAGTCTTTTTAAAATAAAAATAAAAAATAATGATTGAAAAATAATAATAAGTAAAATGTGTACCTATACGAAAATGATAATAAGCTCTTGCACTATAATTCAGTCAACCAGGTAATAGTGCTTAAAATATCCGCTAGATGGCTGTTTGTTACAAAGCATAAGTTATTGGTAATTCAAAGGAGTTTGAAAAGATGGCGTTGTATAGTAAGCAGAGGGGTGAGGATGCGTTGGTGGGGTGCGGAAGAGATTAATTGCTCAAGGTCATCCGCGTACGGGAGCCTCTTAGTTTAAATTCATTGTTTGCGGACATACAGCTAGTCAAAAATTTGCATTTTTTCACGAAATAAAAAAGGTTTCCGTTTCTTTCAGAAACATTTTTCAGGTTTTTTGTTTATATTTCTGTAAAGTTAATTAAATTTTCTACAATTTGAAGTTAATTTGAGTAGTCTAGGTCTATTGGTTGCAGAGACATAGCTGGTTAAAAATGGGCTTTTTATTGAAATTAATTGAAAAAATCTTATCTTTGACTAGCTGTGTCTTTGCAACTAGTAAACCTAGACTACTCAAATTAGGCTCAAATTGTAGAAAATGTAATTAACTTAACAGAAATATAAACAAAAAAACTGAGAAATGCTTCCGAAGGAAACGGAAACCCCTTTTATTTCGTGAAAAAATGCATATTTTTGACTAGCTGTGTCTCCGCAAACAATGGACCTCAACTACTTGGGTTAGGCGCAAATTGTATAAAATATAGTTAACATAACAAAAGCATTTAACAAATTAACCTGAAAAACGCTTCTTTAAAGTAGTTTTTTTGAAAATCCTGAAACAAGTGCCAATACCTAAACTAAAAAAAATTTAGTTTAAAAATGTTGGTTATTGTGTATTTTTTCAGAAACTGCGTAGTAAATTGCATTTTTTTATACCAGAAATAAATTCTACGTTATTGATTTATCCGAAAATGATACCACATTTGACCTATTAGTTAAACCTGAATTGTTATAGTTTTTAGAATGGAGCCGGGAAAAGTGCGCTATTCAACCCGCCGCCGTATGGAACTGTATGTAAGGATAGTTTGGCCCAGCTCAATATTAGTTAGAAACAGCCTACAGATCAGTTTCTATCATGTGGCCAAACTTTATCACGACTTGTAACTCCCAACTTTTTTTTGTATATAGGTTCATACCTACTATAAGTACTACCTACCAAAACACAACAACTTGTATGGGAAAAGAGTTTCCAGATATTTGATACCTTTTTATCTAAATAAATTGCCATGTGAACTACAGATTATGTACAAAGAAAATATCAAAGCATTTCGGTTTAAGCTTAAACAGTATTATCTACCTAACAAAATATGTAAAATCAGCGACTCGCCGTCACCCAGATAAACCCTGTGAGGTTTTCGTGGTGCGGCAATGTGTGAAAGAATATGTATCTAAAGTTTATTGAATAAATGATTAAATAAATAAATAAAGTAAAATATTTGTTAATGTGAATGCTTTTCTTCGCCAACAAACTGCCATGCAGTTTGGCGAATACTTATGTATGTGCAACCTGTAAATTTTGTAAATTTTATAAAAAAAACCTGGAAACTCACGAAAAAATTTTTTCGCTGGTAGAGGTGAAAAGTTGTATGTTTTACACGGGACCAAAATTTTGTTCTGCCTCGTGATTTAAAGTCGGCACTCGCAGCACAAATTGATTTTGGTCACTTGTAGGTATAACAATAGTTATTTGTTATACAAGTGACCAAAATAAATTTGTGCTGCGAGTGCCTACTTTAAATCACGAACTAGCGAAATAGGCTAGAATTGAATCACGAGCGTAGCGAGTGATTCTAATATAGACTACTGAGCAAAGTGAGTGATTTAAAGTCATGTGGCAGAACAAAATTTTGGTCTCGTGTAAAACATACAACTTTTTACCTCTACCAGCGAGAAAAATTTTACGTGAGTTTCCTGGTAAAAAGCTAAATTTCAGCATTAGAAACTTGTTCACTCAATTCTTTTGGAGTTAGACAACTATCTTCATCGTTGGACGCACTCATTTTTTGTAATTTATCACAAAAATAGTTCGATCAAATCTATGCTGATAAATTTTATTCATAGATTCCCGCCGTTTTGTTTACATTATTACGTTGTGCTTTTCTCTTATTCATTAATATCCCATCTTATTTATTTATTTATAATCATAAAACACTAATTTGTTAGTAAATTTCATAAATTTTTCTTATTTTATATTTATTTCATACATGCGACCTAATTTCGTACATACTCTTTATTTCGAATTATCAACCTTCTTTTTTAACAATCCTTATTTATAACTCCTTGGTATATCCGTGCATTTTATTTTTTTACTTTTTAATCCATGTATGACACCATAAGGCAATATATCTATCCTTTTCTCACATATCAATTTTACAAGTCTCATCCTTGTCACTTTATTTATTTTTTCTTTATTATGTTAAAAGTTGGTATTAGAAATTACTTTGTTGGTTTTTTAAAAGCACTTTGCCTCACGCTCGCAGCAAAAATCGATTTTGCTGCGAGTTTTTACGCGCCAAAAGCGCCCTCTTCGTGCTGGAGAGGTGAAAATAATATTTTCTATTATTGTGTCAACACTGTCAACACGATAGATAATAAAGCAGTTTTATTAGTCTTGTAAAATATGTGCAAAACTTGATTTTGAGTCTAGGTCAATTGTGGTCTAGCTAGACAATAGGCGGTTTTCTTACGTCACCGGCTGACCTGGACAGCTGTCCGTGACTTGAAATGGGTCAATACGGTCATTCGTGATAAGCACCGTCCGTGGAGAATGGTTATGGGGTTCGGTTTACCATAGAGATTTGAAAAGTTGGGACAAAATTCGCAAAGGTTCGGGAAGACCTATGGCCACAAGAAAGATTTTTGTAATTCAATGAGGAGACACATGGAGGCTTAAACTTTTTCGATATTTTTTCATTAGAAAAATCTGGATAAATTATACCAGTTTAGTCCAGTAGTCAAAACCAAACGAATGGTTACCCTGTTATATGAGACGCCCACCCCATAACGGGGGTCTTTAAAACAGTATGAAGAAATTTTAATATCGATACAATTTATTAGTTCTTATCTTGGGTCTAAAAATGTTGATGTGTGGACATCACATTGATATCGTATCTACGTAGTAAATAAAGGTGTGAAGTAATAAATAATAATAATAATACTATTTTTGGTATTTAGGTAAAACAACCAATTGAAATAATAAAAAAACATCTGCATGCTATTTTGTCACGTCACGAACTCACCAGAGCTTGTATGTACAATAGTGACCAAATTACAAATTCGAATAATTAGTGTAGTCAAATTAGGTCGAATTTGCAAAAAGATCGGAAGTAATTCGTGTAGTTGTAATTTGTTATGGAATCATTAGAAGATATGAATATAAGTTTCCTCTGAGTTTGCTCCATTCCTGCTAAATACGGAACATCGTTTAATGTTAGGTATTAAAATTAAAGTCCCAATATTTTTTTTAAATATAATACCTACAGTAATAGTTTATTTCCATGTTTTGTTACAATTTTAATCACCTATCATTGCATACCTAGCTTGCTTAAATCAGATAAAAAGTTACTGAGATAATTGACAAAATCTACACCTAGGAGCGCCATCTTTGTGACGTCGTAGGTACTTGTTCCACTACTTTAGCGAGTGACAAAAAGTGATTTGATGATTAGTAACGCGCGCGCAATGCGAAAATAGTGGAACAAGTACCTACGACGTCACAAAGGTGGTGCCTCCTAGGTTTCGATTTTGTCAATTATCTCGGTAACTTTTTATCTAATTTAAGCAAGCTAGATATGCAATGAGAGGTAATTAAAATGGTAACAAAACATGGATAGAAACTGTTATTGTAGGTATTATATTAAAAAAAATTTGGACTTTAATTTTAATACCTAACATTAAACCTTGTTCCGTACATAGCAGGAATGGTGCAAACTTGGAGGTAACTTATATTCATGTCTTCTAAAGATTCCATAAAAAATTACAACTACACGAATTACTTCCAACCTTTTTGCTAATTTGACTGGACTAAATGACATAAATAATGACTGTAGACTCGTGAACGAATGCTCAATGCTCATCGCATCGCACATGTTTGTGAGGGTTTGTCCCGGGTTCGAACCCGGGAACCTCGCCGCAGTAGACAGGAGCGTTACCAAATGGTCTTTTTTTTTCAACGTTTTATTGGTAGTGTCAATCTCATTATACCAAACTCTGCGCATAGTGATAGTAAATCTCATATTGCTTTGTATGCTTAAAAAAATAATAGTAGGTAGGTTACCATACCTATTTAACATAAAACAAGATTTTAATGTAAACAATCTTGATGTGTATTTATTTTAGAAGTATTTAAAAAATAAGAATCATGTTTTAACTAAATTATTTCAAATAATTTTAAATAATTTCGACGTTTAGATGTTAAAATAAAATTAACGTTTCCTTTTAAATTCATGTTTTATATTTAAAAAATATGCAAACGTGCGTGTGGTTTGAGGGCCACTTCGTCGAAAATCAATAAAAGTAGGTATTGGCTCCGTGCACGCTTTTAGCGCCACCTAGCGTGTTGCAACTTTGTTGGCTCTGACCTGACCGTTTTGACGTTTTGATATGTAATGGCGGCATTGTGACAAAATGTTAAAAAATACTATACATATTGTGTTATTAATGTAAATTTCAAAATTACTGTGATTTGGGTGGACAAAGTGTTGTGAAATGATTTTTGGTCATTTAAATTAAATATGGCAAGTAAGATCTATTCAAAAAGAGTGTTTTATTTTGGTTATATCAGGGTTTGTTTACTTCTTTTTTAGTTGTAAAACAAGAGGACAAAGCTACTTTAACAATTTTACAAAGTGATAATAAACATATATAATTATTCCTTTATCGCTAATAATAAATTAAATATCGTTTTCAAACAGATTACAGAGCCTTCATTATTTCTACTTTTTGCCACCATGAGCGCTGCGATCGATTATTATACCTTCGCACCCTCCCAATACTGATGATTAAGTATGCATTATGAAAGAATTAAAAACTTTTTTTGACATTTGATTCTCTCATATACCTACGCAGATTTACTATAGGTTTTTCCTCACCCTCATGTTACCGATGGCTAGACTATATTTACGTCGATTATTATTATTTAGAAGGGGGGACAGCAGCGAAGCCGGGCGGGTGATCAGTCACCTTGATCGGAACCATTTCACCCATTTCCCCAAATATTTACATTGATGGGCTAGACTAAACAAATGCCACCAGTAAGTACCACCTAGTACCATAATTGGTATTAACCTCAATTTTTTTTAAGGTAAGTAAATAACTAACTTAGAAAGGTTGCGCTGAACTGTGAATAAGTTATTATTTTGTGTCCGAAATCAGAAAAAATAAAATTACCTAAGTACCTAGTTGGTAGTTTATCTGAAAAATTTGAAAAGTGGCTTGCATTGACTGTGTGTGACTAATGAGGTAAAGAATCGATCTTTTTAAATCTCTCTCTATGTTCTAAGTAAGTATAACCATACCTTAATGACTTTGTAAAAATATCTCCCGCAGGTATTATGATATGGTCACACAAAATATGAAAAAGTATACTTACATTGACTACAGTACAAAAAAAAGTATATAAAGAATAATATCTCGCTATACCGGATCCATGCAACACGTATCGTCTCTAGCTTCATTTATTACAAAGAGACCATACAAATCTGACTCACCCATTAAAAGATATCATCAGTCAAAAAAGTTAAAAATTGGTATTTTTGCAAGTGACCCATGCACACAAATAATTACTAGCATCATAAAACCAAGGGCTCAGGTAGCTTTTTATGTCCTTTTCTTTCCCACGCTATCAAATATACCTGTATCGAGCTAAATAATATTGTAGTAGACAGATTTAAATAAAATAAAAACTTTGTACTGTTTTTTTCCCCAGGACAAATTTTCTTGGTCCGATAGTAAAAGTTACTAGTTACGATAATATCTATTAGGTTTTATTTTTATACAACATATCCATTTTTTAGGCCAGTTAGTTGCATTGTCCTTTATTGCAACGCTAACAAAAAGTTTTGTTACATTTTTGATAATTTTTCGAAACTGTTAAAATATGACTTTTTTTACATATTATCTCCGCCAGTACGAAAAATTTAGGAAAACTGGCTCGACTGAAAAATTCTATATAATTGTCAAACCTGCTCACAAAATTTCACGAGAATCGGTTGAGAAATGCGACCTGTAGAGGAGAACAGCCAGCGCTAGAAAGCCGGACTGGAATATGTTTCTTTAAATTATCTACAACATTTTGAAAAAAAAATCGAAAAACCGGCTCGACAAAAAAATCTATATGATTTGATTTTCGAACCTACTCACAAAATTTCTCGAGAATCGGTTGAGATATGCGACCAGAGGAAAACGAGCATCGCCGGAAAGGCGGACTGAAATATGTTTTTTTACATATCTCCGTCGTTTTGAAACTTTCAAATAACTGGGTCGATAAAAAAAATATATATAATTTTCGAACCTGCTCACAAAATTTCACGAGAATCGGTTGAGAAATGCGACCTGTAGAGAGAACAAACGGACAGCCGCCGGAAGGTCATACGAAAGAATTTTTGCCCAAGCTGAAGCAGAGACGCTTCGCTAACACTTCGTGCTCGCTCAATCAATGAAGGTATTTTACACGATTATATTATTATTACCTATACAACATACAACTATCTATACAATGCGCTAAATTGACAATGTACCTGAATAAAACTCAAGTGGCTTACTTCAGAGCGCTTGTGGTATAAAACAACGAATTTTAATCTGTAAAATGTTCTCTTTTCTATACATTCTCGAGTGAAGTTGCTGCGGATCAATGTCTATTTTCAATAAAATCGACTTTGTACTGTGATTTTGAAAATGTTTACCTACGCCTTCAAACAAAAATTTTCATTTTCACGAATAATAATTTTAGTTCAAACACATATTTTCAAGTGGAAAATAAAAAATATTTTTTTATTCCAACTTAAATGTCTTATAAAAACTGGCCAAGTGCGAGTCGGACTCGCGCACGAAGAGTTCCCTACCAAAAAACAGCAAAAAAAAATCACGTTTGTGGTATAGGAGCCCCCCTTAAATATGTATTTTATTATGTTTTTAGTATTTGTTGTTTTAGCGGCAACAGAAATACATAATCTGTGAAAATTTGAACTGTCTAGCTATCAGGGTTCATGAGATACAGCCTGGTGACAGACAGACAGACAGACAGTAGAGTCTTAGTTATTACTAGACTAGACCCTATTTGGTCTCGTTTTTACCCTTTGGGTACGGAACCCTAAAAACAAAGTTTCCATGGATCTGTTTTGGTTTATTAGTAAACACAAAATTGTTGTAAATTAAGATTAGATTTTTTTTATCTTTACCTAGTAGGTACATTTATTACCAAACGTACCTAATTGTTTTGTAGTTTATGTAGGTTATCAATAATAACTAAGTACAATGATTATGACCTAAGCACTAAAGTAGGTATAATCTGTATTTAATAGGTAGATGGATTAATAAAATTTCTAACTTGAAATAAAATTATAATAGGTAGGTATAGCATAGTAGAAAGAAAACTCGTAGGTATAGATATCTAAATAAATACATATTACTTAAATAATAACTTATTTATGAATTACAAGTATTTATACTTACTTTTAACTTAGACTTGTGCACAACAGAATTATTCTGCAATGAGTCAAACGCATGCCAAATGCAATTTGTAACATTCTTCAGTAGAGTCGACATTTTTAACACTGATCAGTCACTAATTTCATCACTAAAAAGTTCGGTCTTCTTTTAAACCGAGCGCGCGTCTTTCCTTCGCGCGTTTATTCATAAAACTGACGGAGGCATTCGCGCTATCACATCACGCACTGCAAACACAAGGAAATGAGTAATGAATGTCAGTGGTTCTCAACTCTGACTCAAGCCCGGTCAGTATACTTACTTACCGCCTTAGAATAATAACACCAAGAACGATAATTCCTTACATAGCGCACTGTCAAATGTGAGGCAACTAAAACAGCAATAATGGCGCCGTTTTCAGATTTTTATTGTCCATTATTACATAATCATACCTAATAAGTACAAAACAGTTTCAATTTCCCTACCTTTAGGAGATTAGTTACTATATTATTGGATTTTAGTTACGATTAGGTTATTATTAGGTATGAAGGATATAAATCTGAAAACTGAGCCATTTGACTCAGTATTAGTTGCCTCACTTTGCATACAAGGATACGGCTTCTATTCTAGGTGTTATTATTTTAAGCTTATGTACCGCTTACTATATAATTTCTGACACCTCTTAGGTTGGCTCTTTAGAGATAAGTCCTCCTTTGCTTACAATTATCATTATGATTTACCTATGTAACAACTATTATTAGTGCAATAAAGAATATACAACGTTTAATTTTTAAGTATATCTAAAAAATAAATGGGGATTTTAGACCACGCGAATGAACAAATTTTATTATGTGGCCAACCACGGAATCTCGAAAAAAAAAAATCAGCTGTTCCATAGAAAAGTACAACATCGACTCGACTATAATGTATGAAGATTTTTTTCGCGATTTCGTGGTTGGCCCCATAGTAAAAGTTGTTCATTAACGTGGTCTGAAATCCCCTTTTCATTAAAAATTAACGGTGTATAAAGTAAGTATACTTTTTTGAGTGAACTGCTTATGAAAAATGTATTTCAGTCCTCCTAGCATAACCACCAAAAAAAAAAATTAGCTAATAAAGACTACCCCCTTTAATTTTTAGATACTCAAAAACTAACCGTGTATAAAGATTACAGGAAAAATAAAACGATGTCTCAAAATAGCACACTTTTTTAGAAATTATCAAATTTCTAAAAAAGTTAGCATTAGTTCCACTATCGCTCAAGAGATGGCGCTGACCCAAAACTACAATACTTATTTTATTATTCTACTCTGCAGTGTGGTTTGATGGTGCAATTATGATGGTACGGAACCCTCGGTGCGCGAGTCCGACTCGCTCTTGACCGGTTTTTTTTAAATTTGAAGATCGACAAAAAATATTACTTTTCCTGAATAAAATTAGAGGGTGTAAATTGGGCTGGATTTGTATTTTTTTATAAGTATTTGTTCTATCTTTACTGAGATTCAGTATATTTGGACAGTATGTTATTATAACCGCTGCGCTAAAGTTTGACGAACTCTGGTGTTAATCAAAACGAAGTGCAGACTTGGCGACTTGGTTTTAGGAATGGGCCAGAGGTCACGAGTGCAGACAGTGCCATTAAAATACAGTAGTTATTATAAGATATCAGCTTAGGGGCATATTATGCCCCTATTATATCACTGCCCGATATTATATCACATGCCATAACATTCCTATAGATAGGTATTCCTAAGTAGTCTCTATGTAGGTAACTTCTAACTTTTGAAGTGGTAAGTATTTCCACTGTAACTTAATCGTATTTATTTTAATTTATTTAATTACCCAGGTAGGTTATTGTTTTTTTCTGGGTTAGGTAGGTACCTACTTACTTAATCCTACGAATATTATTCTTAAATGTGAAAGTGTTTATTACACAATCAATCAAAACGGCTGAACAGATGTTCGTTCCCCTAGCTAGAACAGCCTTAGCACTGTTCACTTGGTTCATAGCTAAAAGGCTCTGTTAATTAAGAATATTGGCAACCATTAATTAATCCATCTTAGCGAGTTTTTTGGGAGTGCCTTAAAATGGCTATTGACTGCTCGACCGCAATATAATGAATCTGTTACTCATCAAAACATCGGGCAACCGCGCGTCCTCGGATGTTTTCTCCATATCGGCGCAGGCGCCTGACTCATAGCATGTTAGGGTTGACAATAACAGAAGTTTTAATTGGTTTAGAATTTAAGCATAGGACAACCTACTTAAGTAGCACAGAAATAAATTAGTCTCTAACTCTAGAGATTTAAGAGAGTAACTTGAAATGCCTATAGGTACTTAAGTGATCGACTGAAAAAAACACTTTTTTAAAAACGCGTTTTTAAAACGGACTAAAAACAAAAAACGGACTAGTAAAAACAGACTAAAAAGTATAAAATAAAATTTTCTCTAAATATTTTACCTAAGTACAGAAGTTTTGAACCTAAAAACGTGGGGCGCATTTTGTTAAATTTATATTCAATATGTAGGTATTGTATAATTTAGCATGCGCCCCACGTTTTTAACCGACTTCACAAAAAGGAGGAGGTTCTCAATTCGATTGTATACTTTTTTTTTATCGTTGTTCGCGCGTATCTTCGACATTTATGGACCGATTTTGATGATTCTTTTTTTGTTCGATTGAGTTTTTTTGCGAGATGGTCCCATTAAATTTTTATTTCAATCGGTTTAGTAGTTTTCAAGAAATCCTGAAAATACTATGATTTTGCATCAACTACCTTGACGACTTTGTTATTAATAAATCGAATTAGATGTTTCTTTTTGTTGGGAAAGGGTACTTTTAGTGTAGTCTTTTTAACCAACTTCAAAAAAAAGAGGGTTCTCTCTCAGTTTGACCTGTATGAATGTATGTTTCTCCGCGAATATCTCACGTTTGACTGAGACAATTTTTATACGAAATAATATACCTACACTACCTAATAGAGAAGGTACTTACACTAAAAACGAAAAAATAAAAAATTGATTTAAAAAACAAAAAACCGACTTCAAAAAACCTGCCTCTAAAAAGCAAGAAATAATATTCAAATCATTAGATACGCATTATCATTGTTATAATAACAAGACGTCTATTGAAGTCGGGTTATTTAGAATAAAAAAAGGAAGTTGTACACCAGCCCCACCCGACTTCAATAGACGTCTTGTTATTATAACAATGATAATGCGTATCTAATGATTTGAATATTATTTCTTGCTTTTTAGAGGCAGGTTTTTTGAAGTCGGTTTTTTGTTTTTTAAAACAATTTTTAGGGTTAAAACTTCTGTACCTAGGTAACTTTACAGAAAATTTTATTTTATACTTTTTAGTCTGTTTTTACTAATCCGTTTTTTGTTTTTAGTCCGATTTGTATACTTTTAGTCCGTTTTAAAAACGTGTTTTTAAAAAAAGATTTTTGTCAGTAGGTAATTATTATATGTATTATTCTTTTTAGTTAACGAGTTAAAATTAATAAAAATATCTCTTATCGGATCACTCGTCAAGATGAATCAAACGAGCTCAAACTCAATGGGGTACTTAGCGTGGTTTTATCAAAGGGTTCATGTATCCTTCTTCCGGCTCCATCATCAGACCCTGGACACTATTTCCCACCAAGTACTCGTCAAGACGATTCCGACGAGCCCAAACTCGATGGGGTAGCGCGGTTTTATTAAAGTGTTCCTGTGTCCTTCTCCCGGCTCCATCATCAGACCCTGGACACTATTTCCCAACAGAGTACTCATCAAGACGATTCAAACGAGCCCAAACTCGATGGGGTAGCGCGGTTTTAATTAAGAGTCCCTGTGTCCTTCTCCCGGCTCCATCATCAGACCCTGGACACTATTTCCCAGTAGAGTACTCGTCAAGACGATTCAAACGAGCCCAAACTCGATGGGGTTGCATGGTTTAGTTACCTATAGAGTTCCTGTGGCCTTCTTCCGGCTTCATCATCAGACCATGGACCTCGTCTCCCATCAGAGTACTTGTCAAGACGATTTTAACAAGCCTTAACACGATGGGGTTGTATGGTTACATCATAGAGGTTACATCATAGGTGTGCAAACTTTGTGGAGAAACAAACGAGAAACTTAATAAAACATGTTCAAAAGGGTAGGAACATATTAAAGAGTAGAGTAGGCAGGTAGCTTTAAGAAAACAAATTGTTGTGGCATTTAAAGTTTGATTTTAAGATTAAACTGTACCTATAGTACCTACCTACTAATTCTATGAAGTTATAAGTACACACATCAACTTTGTCTAGGGATATCAGGTGCTATTTTCATACAAACGAGGTAACTTTGAAGCTTTGGTTTTCTGCCAGGGATGTACTGTGCTGTGATCTGTTGACTGCTATCCAGGGAGTGAATGGAGTAGATTCAGATCGCTATACACACCCAACTGATCTGACCAGCATTCTTAAAACGTAATGGACATGTTTAAAAAAAACCGCGAAAATAGCATGAAAATGTATGGAAATCCTCAAATCGAGAACTCTGACCTCTGACTTAATCTTTTAGAATGCTGATCAGATCAGTTGGGTGTGTATAGCGATCTGAATCTACTCCATTCAGTCCCTGGACGGCCATCATCAGATTACAGCACGGTACATCCCTGGCAGAAAATCAAGTCTTCAAAGTTACCTCGTTTGTATGAAAATAACACCTGTATCCCTAAACAAAGTTGATGTGTATACTTACCTACTTATCATTAAGATGTTTGGAGTTTCCTTCATGTTTGTTATTTAAAAAACGACAACCCTAGCTCGAGGCCATGCGCGAGCGCATTTAAATATCTTTTATTCCAAACTAAGAAGAGTTGCATACGTGTTGTTGCAAAAATGCGATCTCCTTTATTCTGTTAAATTAGACTGGTTGTCTTATTTTGGTGCCAATCGTTAGTTTCACATTCAGAGCTCTGTTCGAGGGACCACCGCATAGATAGGTCTTTTTTTGTAGAAGTACGATAAGTAAGTACCTACTTATTTTATGATTTATGTGTCTGGGGGTCAAGTCTGCTAATGTTTTCGTCAAAATCGTAGTTCAATGGTGTTCTAATGGTAATGCTTTTTGACACAGTTCTTGTTTCTTAAACCCAAAATCAAGACAAAAAATGTATCCGTTTTGGGTTTAAGAAACACAATGTGTTTTGTTTCTGTGTTTAAGAAACAAGAACTGTGACAAAAAGCATTACCATTCAAACACCATTGAACTACGATTTTGACAAAAACATTAGCAGACTTGACCCCCTGTATGGTTGCGGTAAGTACCTACTTCAAGTATTTAGGATTTTCAATAAAGTTCTGCTATTCGTAGTTATTTTGCTATGTGACCAATATGCAAGTAAATCCAATTTTAACCGACTTCAAAAAAAGGAGGAGGTTCTTAAGTCGACGGTTTTTTTTTTATGTATGTTTCTATTTACTCAATCTTACCAATGGCGGGATGTTACAAAAATTATCCCGGTTGATAGCGCTACTGCTGCTGGAGGCCTTTGTACGGGCATTTAGCCCCGATTTTCCCATTTATTTTAAATTATATCTAAAAATGATTGATACTAATAAATAAATATTATGGAAGTTAGACAGTAAACGAATTAAAGATTGAAGAAACCCAAAATGTATTGGAAGAAAAATTGTTATTTACGTAAAACCGCTTCCAATATCCAAAAATTGGTAGCAAACTCATAGAAAAAAAACCGGTCAAGAGCGAGTTGGACTCGCGCTCCGAGGGTTCCGTACCCATCATAAATATAAATATTTGGATATGTTACTTTAGAACAGTCTTTCAAAAGTAGGATAGACGGGGGACAGGCAAAAAGGTGGATTGACGACCAGGCGGACAGGTGGAAGGGCGAATAGGCGGACAGTTAATTTATAAATCTTAACCACAGCTGCTTGTGGTGACTGAAAAACGAGTGGCTGACACTCCACATTGCAAACTGTTTATATTCATTGATGTACTATGGGCAACAGCGTCGCTTAACCAGGTGTTTCTTTCAGGTACTATTTCGGGGGGGCGGTGCCCCCCCCGGAGCAGCCTTAGTGCCCCCCCGGAGAAAAATGAGTTGTGTGTAGGTAGACGGGCTAACAAGTGTAGTGATCGACGGACGAGCTCCCCCGAACTTCTTAATAGCCCCCCCGGAGAATTTTGTCTGAAAGAAACACACAAAATAATTTTTAACCGTCATCGTCAGCCTAAACACAATATTTGAACATCCTACCTTT
Source organism: Agriphila geniculea (assembly GCA_943789525.1). NCBI lineage: Eukaryota > Metazoa > Arthropoda > Insecta > Lepidoptera > Crambidae > Agriphila > Agriphila geniculea. The sequence goes on along the minus strand of OX038879.1, from coordinate 6,624,218 downwards.
GAAACTAAAAGACTTCCATACAAACTTTCATCCCTTATTAAATTTCATCCTCTTGGGAGGTGAAATTTCCAAAATCCTTTCTTAGTGCTCTCCTACACCATGAAAGGTATCTACCCTCCGGTGTCTTTAATTTCAGCCGTTAGAGCTCTAGGCATATCCCAACAATCAATCACCAATCAATCTCCAATCAATCACCAATCAATCAATCAATTTAGAGTTTTATATGTATAGATTTTATATATTACTAGCGAACCGCTTTCGCTTCGCTTCGGTTCCTTCTTTTTTTTGCCCATTTCGACCTTCCAACAACACCCCAAAAGAAAACAAATGCCTTCCAGTCATCACCTCCCTTGGTCCGAAAGTTTGTTTACATCCCGTTCGAGTCCCGTCTTCGGTGTGAGAAACGCGCTGATGGTTAAAATTTACTCTTAGGCGTGAAATACACAGAAGAGATATGGCGGAGATAAGGCGCAGATACGGCGGCGATGCCGGCGATACATGTATTTGATTGGCCGAAACCATCCGAAAGTCTCACATCTGCACCGTATCGCCGCCGTATCCGCGCCGCGTCGCTTCTGTGTATTTTACGCCTTAGGTGATCGATTAACGATTGGTCTGCTGGAATGCACTCTGTGCTTTGTTTTACTCTTTGGCCCCTGTCACGCGGCCGCCATGTTGCGGAAATATTTAGAGCCAATTTTATTCCTTTTTAATTATTTTTAAAAGTAATTAACTGTAACAATATTTGAAAGGGTCTAATTAATTAAAAATAATAAATATTAATATTTTAAAAATAATTAGTGGCGCTATTATCAAAAAAGTCAATAAGAAGGTAAACAATGACCGCGCATATCGTTGTTTCACTCGATGATTTAATTACGTATTTTAATGACTATATTTTTTATGATTTAATTACTAATGTACAGTTTTCAGATTTATTCCTGTAAGTGTAGTTTATGACGCTATTACTTGCCAAATTTCATAGTTCTAGGTCAACGGGAAGTACCCTATGAATTTTGATTCCTTTGAGAGTATCGAAAATGCGTTTTTTGTGCCCTAAACGGCAGTATCTTTTTTTCACATTAATTTAGAAGTTTGGTTTTTTTACAGCTTCAAGGGACCATAGGCCTTAGTACATAGTTTAAATTTCAACTCGATACCTCCACGCGTTACCGAGATAAAGGGTCTTGACAGACAGACGGACGGACGGACAGACAGACAGACGGACAACAAAGTGATCCTATAAGGGTTCCGTTTTTTCCTTTTGAGGTACGGAACCCTAAAAAAACCGCTCAAGAGCGAGTCGGACTCCTACCATCATAATTGCACCATAAAACCACACTGCAGAGTAAAATAAAAAAATTAGTGTTGCAGTTTTAGGTCAGCGCCATCTCTTAGATAGTTGAACTAATGTTAACTTTTTTAGAAATTTGTTAATTTCTAAAAAAATGTGCTATATTGAGACATCGTTTTATTTTTCCTGTAATCTTTATATAAACTGCTGTCACATAGAATTATTTCAGATTTTTCTCTTTGCAAACTTCGGAGATAAGGGGGGGGGGAACGGTATTTTTTTTTACATTTTTCATTATAAATCGAAAACTATGCGGCCTAAAACAAAAAGAAAAAATTATTGAAAACGTGCAAATGACGCTCTTTCACATGATACCCCACATGCCCTAGTCGTCCCACTTCAAATTTTTAAGACCCCTTTTCAGTCCCTGTTGTAAAAAATATATTTATATTTTTATTTATTTCTTATTTGCAAAATAGTTGGGCAAATGTCATCTCAAACTATTCTAAATTTCAAGTTGATACCATTAGTAGTTCTCGAGATATCCAGCTGTGACAGACAGACAGACTGAGTCACACCATAAGGGTTCCTTTTTACCATTTTGGTACGGAACCCTAACAACGAAATGACAGGTCTACATCTATATTAGCGCCAAGTTAGCAGTAGTGCGCCGACTGCTGGACGATTTATGAATCAGCAAAATTATCCTACTATTGCTAAATTGGCAAGCTAAGCACACAAAAAACTTACCGTAAACAGTACCAAAGGCTGCTTGGCCATGTGTATAGCAGTGTGGCCATGCAAATAAACAGTATGTTCTATCGGAAGTGAACCAAGGCCCACCGCCATATTCGGCCTACAGCCACTTTCAAATGGAATATCTGACGGCAATGCGCCATTTGAGACTGATTAATGTTGAATTAAGATCGCCGAGTTAATAAGATAATCTTTTATTTCCGACGTCGAGCTGTCGACGGCACATGTTAATGACTTCTGTTTGTTTGTAAATAAAATTAATGAAGGCTTGGATACTAAGTTAGATGTAGTAGCTACTTAGGTTCCTATTATAGAATCAAACTTAAACCTCAAGGAATGGTGTTATTTATCGCATATAACACCATCCCTTTCTAACTGTACTCAAGCAGAGATTTGAGTTTGATACGAGCCTTAAAGAAAGAAGTGATAAACTTACAACTAGGTACGACAGTAGGCTCTAAATTCTAAATCAACATTTAATACATAGGTTTAAAGGAACGCAGACTGTGGATTTCGCAGTTTCTCTACTTTTTGTGACCTAGATTAGGTAGAAAAGCAATCATCAATCAATGGTTGGCGGTAGGGCTTATTTCAAGTCCGCCTGGCTAGCTACCACCTTCTTACCTAATTCTGACGCCATAACAACAATATTTAAAAGTTGTTGTGTTCCGGCAGTTAGAAGTAAGATAGCCACTTCCTCAGTGATGAGGATTCCGGGTGTAGTGCTTATCGTCACTTAACAACAGGTGAGGTGAAGGCCAAGCACTATCCCGTTATTCATTAAAAAAACTGGTAGAAAAAAATGTCGTCTTGAATAATTCTTATTTTGCTGTTGCCACAATATTTTAGGAGGTCATAACAAATTTGGTAACGATCGCGTAAGTGGCTGACTCTGGGTTCACAGGATGGCGAAGCACTCTCTGATGCTAAATATGTCAGTCTGTTTGCGTGAAGTGGTTGCGTTCTTTTTATATGCAGGGTGAAAAATGTGTTATCGTTACCAGAAAAAAAAAACGATAAGGTAAATGGCTGACAATAGTACAGCAAGTAAGTACTAGTTGTACTCACTTGAACTGTGTAAGGACTGACCAAAATTCAGTTGCATTTCGTAGGTATAAGCGATTAACCTTTTGTTTGTTTGTAATGTATAAACTCAAAAAGTGCTGATCCGATTTTGAAAAATTTTTCACCTATAGAAAGCTGCATTATCAGCGAGTAACATAGGCTATAATTTATTTTGAAAAAAATTATAGCCTTTTTTCAGCTTGCATATAAAAAGATCGCAACCACATCACGCAAACAGACTGACATATTTAGAATCAGAGTGCCTCTCCATTCTGTAAACCCAGAGTCAGCCACTTACGCGATCGTTACCAAATTTGTAATGGCCTCCTAATCTACAACTTTGATGATTTTTTTCTAGGACTTGGTCGTCTAGTCTAGGGCAAACATCAAATTGAAAAGACGTTAAATCTTTGGTAAGTGTTTATTCGTTTATCAATACCTGCTTAGGGATAAAATTACAATTACAAAACTGACAATGTAACGAACGATTACATTTCCGACGTGTGCGCCGCCTTTTACGTAGTTCTCGGCGCAGTCATATTGGCAAATTATTGCTAACAGGTAAAAAGTAACCTTGCGTCGAAATAACAAAAAGTAAGTATAATAAGTAATAAGTTTGTGGTAAAATCATTATATTTGTTCAGAGTAGTTAAGTACGAGTGACCCGCAAATAGATTTTTATATAAATAAAGCATTACATAGCAACTTAGCAAACATATTTGTTTACAAACTTAGAATAATTACACCTTTGCAAAACACAAAAGGTGTAAAATCAAAGATCTATGTAAGTAGGCGTGTTATGAGTTTAAGCTTACTGTAGGTACTCGATATAGAGACTGTAGTTTGTTCAGTGCCAAAATATACACTTCCGAAAATGTACACCGGTTTCAAAAGGTATTTTTTAATATATTTTTTTAAATTTAAAAAATAAAAAAGCTTAGAAAGTTTTTTTAACAATAGAAGTTAATTTTCTCCATATTTATGTGATCCTGATACTTTAAAATCAGTTATTCCTATCTGTTCTAAGAGTGTACATTTTGAAACTGAACCGCACTGAGAAGCAAAACACGCGTAAAAAATTTCAATAGTGTAGGTAATTTTGTATGGGAATTAAAGGACATCATCCATGTTTCATACATTTTTGGTCCAAATATGAAAGTGCCGGTCAAAAAACAAAAGTGCTTTATTCTGATAGATTTTGTCCATGTAAGCATTTTTTTATTATGGCACCGAAGCTGTAGCACCGCTTCACATTTGTGTCAAAATGTATGAAAAGACAGACCTTTTGAACTCAATTAAAATCAAGTACAGCGGTGCTACAGCTTCGGTGCCATACAAAGAAATGCTTAGGCGGACAAAATCTATCGGAATTTGCTTTTTGGCCTACTTTTTTACATTTGTGCCAAAATGAATGAAAAAACAGACTTTTTGAACTTATTTAAAATCAAGTATAGCGGTGCTACAGCTTCGGTGCCATAATAAGAAATGCTTAGGTGGACAAAATGATGTCCTTTCGCATAGACAATCACTCTAAAGAGAGTACGTTTACGCGCGTTTTTGTCTCGATAAATGTTCTTGCAGCGGGTACAGTACAGACAAACAAAAATACCTTAAATTCTTAATATATCATTCAGAGCATACACACATTAGTCAGCTACCCAAATAGAGTTGATAAACAGGAAAATTAACAATACAATATTAGGTTATTTTTTACCTCAGATCACGGAATAGGTCGTTACGACCTAAGTCACTATTCTATCCTTAAATACGTTATACAGGCTGGGACTTTAATTATTCTAAAAGTCTGCGGCCTAAAGTAGGGCCAATTTAATATAATTTACATTTGACATTTGTCAGTCCATAGTGTAATTTGTCAAAGGAAATCGTAAATTTGCTTTCTTTCGTGATACAATAAATCTGTATTATTAATGAAAAAAGTTAAACAATTTTGCCTTTGAACAAATAAATAAATATTGTGTGCCCGCCGTTAGATAGAAGGTTACGTTGTTGAGTTTTGATGAAGTGTCAAATGGGATCTATTAAAGTGGCCCTACTTTAGTACTTGTACTATCATGTGTGGGCCTAGTAAGTACGGGCCATACACAAGTACTTACAACATCTCACATTATCCACGCGTGTAGAAAATAACTAGAAAATAGGAATTAAACCACAAAAATATTAGCTTTCCTAAATCTGACATTTTAAGAATTAGCTAGACCATTTGTGATAGAACTTTCTGGGCACATATATGTGAAATAAATTCTAATAAGAGGTCACTACATAGTTATGAGACTAAATATCTCGCGATATGAGTACGTTTAGTATCATTATGTATTTTATGGTATGCAGCGAACTAAAATCTATGGAACAAGCATAGCGCTCAAAAAATGGCACCACACGAAAAGTACAACGAAGTGGGTGGAGCTAAAAATGCTGACATTAAATTATGCAGCACAAAGCGTCTGAGCACTGGTTGCTTATTAGCGACCATAATTTGTATACTCATAGATATTTTCTATACTAAACGGAAAAAATATGATACGTTAATTCTGCATATTTTTACTGCCTTCTTTGCGTTTTTTACACCATTTGACTACACAGGAGGTCATTTCTACACTTCTCTTTCTCTCTTTTCTCTATAATCCAAATTGCAGTTATTGTAAAGAACGCTAATGTCAGTCAACGGGTGCCTTGCTGAACTAAAGCTGAGCGGGTTGTACTTTTTCGGCCCCGTGGTGCCATTTTTTAAGCAATATTTGTTTGCAATTACACTTCCATAGATTTTAGTTCGCTGGTGGTACCTATGTATTTTTAGTTAAAAACTTTTTTGAAAGAATATGAAAGTGCTCTACTTTATATGAAGTTTTATATTTAAATCAACATTACTTAATTTTAATTATAAAATAGCTTATTATTTTTAAAATGTCAGATTTAAAGTTTGCCCATACAAATAGAGAATGGTCGAAACGCGATGGAATGTAATACATTTTTAGTAAATGTAGATAGTGCATAAACATACTCGAATCACTTACACAAAGAAATTACAATCAACACAAAAAAGTTACAAAACATACTTTTTACATTTATCACATAAAACTTAATTCAAATACAACAACTTTGTAATATCATAGTATTGAATTGTTTACTAAAGAGTGGAAAAAAGTTAAGAAAGTAGCTTAATATGTGGTATTTACACGAGTCGACTTGGCAGGGAAGTTAGCTGGCAATTTTAGTCAATTAGTGTTTTTTATCGACAATCGCTTGTAAAATCGAACCGCCACTTCATTGAAATTAGGTTTGCGATTAGAAGTTACGATTGTCGATAAAAAGCAGGGCTGGAAAACCTGGTTAAAATTCGCAACCAGGTTTCGCGCAGCTTCATACATTTTGAAAAGAGCGTTTTTATTTCGATTCTGCTCGTCGAAACCGATATTATTTCTGGTTAAGCTCGTAGACCGTTTTGGTTTTGATTCCGCTCCCAAAACCTTGTTAATAACAAAATGATTTTGTTCGCTTCGCCCACACGATGCAAAGCAACGAAACGAAAGACGAGAAGTTCCGACGATAAGAAGAGACAAAATATATTGCTGCACTATTCACGCGCGTCGTGGAATTAACCAGGTTTATCCCAGAAGCAATATCGCTAGCGAATCGGTTCCGCTCCGAGTGAACACTTACGAAAAAACCTGTTTGAGATCGAAATTAACCTGGTTAATTAGAAACCGGTTTCCAGCCCTGATAAAAAGCGCCAATTCACTAAAGTCGCCTGCTAAGTTGCTTCATGTAAACACCCCACTAGTAATAAAAGCAACCTTTTTGACAGTTCCAGTTTGACACATTGATCTAGAAGTTGCTATGACAAAGTACTAAAGTTGCTTTCGTTGCTGACTGTACGTAGTAATAGAAACACAGCAAGGTTTAGGGCCTGTCCACATGACCACGTCACGACTTCATCAACGTGGAACGGTGCGGTGCCGCGACGCGGTGCGTTGACGTGACGTGCAAATTTACGATGCCACTACGACGTACACCTTGTCGTGCCTTGTAAAATTATAATAATTGCTTTTCTGTAAATTTTTAGAAGCTTTTTCTATGTGACGTGGGGTCATGTCCCCTGTGACCCCCCGTCGGACCGCGCCTGTTTCAAGCTTCCGACGCGTCGTTCCGCGGCGACGTTTCCGTACCGTGCATTAGCACGACGCCGACGCGACAACGCACCGTTCCACTTTGACGACGTCGTGACGTGGTCATGTAGACATGCCCTAACTTTGAAAGTACTACTAAATGCAGCATTAATTTAGGTTTTTAGTAAACAACAAATCAGCGCGAATAAAAAATCTTATACAGGGTGTTTGGAAACTGGAGCTTTATAAAGCCAAATATGGGATACCCGGAAATTTTTAAAAGCCCTGAAATCTACCACATTTGGCTGAGAAATTTTGTTTTTTATTTGTTTACAAAATTGCCAAGCTTAGAGACAATTCAAATAGACTATTGTTTTCGATAATCCATCCCATTAATAGGCAATAGCAAAACACAATTTCGGTCTACGGTTGTCACTATGCAGTAAGGGTGTAGTGAGATATCACGTGTATTAATTTTTTTCGTTGAACGCGTGACTTTTAACCGAAAACTGCGTGTGATTGTTGACTCACCCGTCACCGTTACCAGGACGATTTCTCCGCCCACTGCGACATATTATAGTATATGCGAGGGTTTAACGTAGAACCTCACCATGCACCACCAGGGGGGAGGGGGGGCGGTTTAAAAATTGGCCAAAAAACCTCACGTGATTAATGGACGCCTCCTAAGGTATATATATTTTTTTTAAATAAGGTGGTGATTTTCAGGGTTAAGTATAATATTTTTTCGGGGTTGTGTGCATGTATCTATTCGGCTTTATAAAGCAATTTCCACTCACCCTGTATAAATTTGTCACAAAATAAAATAGAGGTACAGTCGTGTATATAAAGTTCTCAAGCGAGAACATGAGTATTCAAGCATTTCAAAACAAATGTATTTTGATAAATTTTCAATTACCATTTTAACGACTGTTTAGTAGAAAATAATAGGTCTTTACCTATGAAATTGCCGATTTGTATGGAGATTTTTCAAGAAGTTGCATTTTTCATAATACCATTTTCTTTGTTCATTTAACAACCATGAACACTCATGTAACAAAACTTTTATGTACTAATGTTTGAACACTATGCTAACTTATTTCCATTTAAGATAAGCGAAAAAATAAGTTTTGGTTAAGTTACAACCCCTTCGGTCACCCTTTTTTTTGCTCACAAAAAAAGAGTCACTTTCAAGATCTTTTTTTTAATGTCACGAAAGCTAAAATATGGACTTTATTTTTACTGATAGTTAACTATCATGATCATAATTCGATGTAATATTCACGATTTTATTAAAATTTTAAATTATAGAAGTTATTATTTTCTCTGTATGTGACAAAATATCGGCAATTTCATAGGTAAAGACCTAATATAAGAAAATATTCATCTGATAACATTTCATCAGCGACGTAAAGAGACAAAATATAAAATTCATACAAAATAGTAACAACATAATAATAATAAATGACTATTTACTAAGTAATTACAAAAACTTTAGAAAGACAAAAATAAATTATCTATTTTAATCAAAAATGTGATTCAAAATAAGCTAATCCTATAACATGATGTTTGAATAACTTATTGTTAGTTTTAGCAGTATTGCGATTGGCATTTAATATTTATTGCTATTTAATCGGAATTATAATTAATGTTTCTCTATTATTTTATTACAAATGTGCGAAAACTACGTAAAACTATTTTTTAATATTTTGAAAAGCCCTAACTATAGCTATTTATACCATATACACGCTGAAATTTTAATCATATGCTGTGGGGTGGTTCCGCTCATGATTAAATATAAGCAACTTTTACTACGGGGCTAACTCTGATATCGCAAAAAAATGTATGTATGTAGGTACTATGTATGGATCAGCTGATTTTTTTTTTCGCGATTTCAAAGTTGGCCCTATAGTAAAAATTGCTTGTAATCATGAGTGGAATCACCTACTGCGGGAACCAAATGATTAAAATTCACGCTGTATTTATTTTAACTTTTGTTAATTACTGATGGTATTGATGATATTAATAAGTGAAGGAAAATTACTTTTATATTTACTTTTAAATTTGGCGACGGATGGGCGTCCGACTATCGTGGTTCTTTTTGTTATAGACCCCTGCCCAATATTTAACTTCTACCCAGTTCTTTTATTTTATTATATTTGTGCTTTTACCTAACTTTGTTGTGTAATTATTGGTGTCAATAAAAACATTGTTAGATATTATTATTACTAAAATTTTTTACGACTGTATGAAATATACAGGGAGAAATAGCTTCCATTGACGAGTTTCTTCTCGCTACAAGGTCTCCCGCTTAGGGCTTGCGAACCGATGGTAGTCCAATCAACGGGGCTTATGCAACCCGAATAATTCTTCCGTCTATGAAATTTGGCATGTGATGAAGTTAGGTAATACAGATTACAGATGAACAATAATCCAATAAATTTTGTTACGAGAAGTTAGGTATTTTTACCTAAACATGAAAATCGCTTATATCTCTCTGTGAATATTTCCTCGGGCTAAAATACTTTCTGTATACGTACTTGTGTATTAGTTAGAATAAGTATGTAAAAGAATCCAATATTTTTTCGATTTCGGAGATACTCCAAATTTAAATTAAAAAATATCTGCTGATTATTATTTTTAATATGTTTTTATATCCTTAAATATATAGCTTTGTTCAGTAAGTCAATTAATTTTCTTCTTTAATCATATTTTTTTTATTTTTTGGTCTTAAGAGGTAATGTGAAAAATAGTCGGTCCATTTTCATACATTTATGTATAAATATGATTAAAGAAGAAAATTTGTTGGCCTACTGAACAAATCTATATATTAAGGGTATAAAAAAATATTAAAAAATAATAATCAGCAGATATTTTAATCAAGAAAAGATATATTGAAAAATATTAAAATTTAAATTTGGAGTATCTCCGAAATCGAAAAAATATTGGATTCTTTTACATACTTATTCTAACTAATACACAAGTACGTATACAGAAAGTATTTTAGCCCGAGGAAATATTCACAGAGAGATATCGATTTTCATGTTTAGGTAAAAATACCTAACTTCTCTTAACAAATTTTATTGGCTTATTGTTCATCTGTAATCTGTGTTACCTAACTTCATCACATGCCAAATTTTATAGACGGGAGAATTTTTCGGAAGTCTCCATACAACAAATATGCTCATTGATTGGACTATGGCGTAGCTTCTTTGACATTCACAACTGCTTGTAGCAGCCTTGACTGAATAAATGATTATTGTATTTTAAATTTCTACCACCCGTAAGGCTAAAATTACTTGCGCTAACGACGCGACGTAGTAAATACCCATTAATAATAGAGACTAACTAATTATTGCTATCTCGCTTATGTGCATAGCGGTTATGCGTATTAATATGCTGCTGCCGCGCGATTGTCTTGCAGCGGGGCATCGGGCGGGAACCGTTCAAAACATTTTGATTGCAAAATTCTACGATTTTACTTGCGTTGACCAATGGCTTACGAGTCGAAGGACGAGACATACGGTGACCCTTGCTTTACGCAAGTACAATTTCGTTGTCATGTACCTATTGTATGAATGGATTGTAACTATCTGTACCAGATTGTTATAAGTCTCTACCAGAAGTTTTCTAAGGTCATTTAGACCGCCGGCCAAGAAGCTCATTTTCAATCTTTTGCATATTGGGACCAGCCCCCTGATTTTGTAACTTTGTTGCAATCAACTCTGACAGAAATCGCAGTTACATTGCTGCTTTAGTAAGAACCAATGTGACAACTATCTTACTTAGAGCAACAATGTAACTGCGCTTTCAATTGATTTCAATCGAGAATTGTTAGCAATAGACTTACGTAATCAAGTGACAGACCATATTGGCAAGATCACAATAATTTTTGGGAAAAAACGTTCTGTTTCTACCCTGGCCGCACGCATGCTTCCTGAAAACTAACCAAGCGGATGTCTAACATGTTTGTAATGATGCCACCTACGACCCTGTTCAACATTTATATCAATATGCGATCCATTATTTTTTGCGAACGCAGATCATTGTATGGGAGGCCATATTATGTTCAGGGTGGCATATTTTCCAGAAGCTTCCTACTTTGCAACCCAGACGATGATATTTGATAACACCAAGCTAATGGCTATCTTGCCAATGTGGTCTAGTCCCAATATGCGATAGATTGAAAATGAGCCTCTTGACCGGCGGCCTAATTCGTATTCTTATTTCACTATAAGTAGAACAATAAGTCATCCAAACACCTTTATGACACGCTACCGCTTTGACTAGGTATGTCACAGAACGTACCTTACGCTAAGAGTACAATAGACGACTATTAACAATACGATTTGTGCCGCCCCTTGGCAACTCAGGACATCTAGCGGGAGGAGGGGAAAGCCGTTGTAACACTTGATACAGCATTTCACTTATTAAATCATACAATTTGTATTTATTGTATGAATTAGAAACAAATCTTTGAAAAAATTTGATATTATTGTTAAATACCAAACTTACCGTGAAATTCAAAAACCTCGTTTTAGGGCTCCTTCAGATTAGCTTGTTTCTGTGCGTATAATATCTTGTTTTTACACGCAAAAATTACACACGTGCATCTCGTACGAGCGTATAATATGGAGGCCTAAATATGATTGTACTATGGGCAACAGCGTCGCTTAACCAGTTGCAGCGCGCGTATCGCCCCTGCACGAACTAAATGTATGTTGTGGCGGCGCGGCGTGCAAGCAATTTTAACCTTAGGAGTGGTTAAGCGACGCTGTTGCCCATAGTACACGCCAAACCGCAAATAACGCTTTTTTCATGCGTATATTACGATTGATACGAGCAAACGAGAGAAGTGCAAAATGTAGCCCGCGAAACAATGCCGTATGCCAAAGCGAGCTATTACATGCGCAGAAAAAACGCTAATACCAAGAAGCCTCTAAAATAAATCGAACTTACACAATTGTATAATATTTATAATTAACATTGAGCCATTGGATAAATCTTGAACACAATTCTCAATCTCTTAATTAAGTAAATGCATAAGTGCGAACACATAAAGTTAATAAAATAGAATCGAAAAGACTGATGATTTGCATGAAAAGTCAATTTTTAATGCGAGCCCCCCTAGCGTAACCACCGAAACGCGATAATGATAGAGCGATTTATCACATTTAACTGTCAAAAGACAATGGATTTCGACAGAAGTGTCGATAAAACAATTTTCAACACACTTGCTCGTAAAGTGAGCCCTAATACATCGCTTTTAGGGCCATAAACCGAGCTAGAACAAACGCGTGCAATAATATATAAAACACTAGTTGGTTATAGAATTATCCCTACAAAGTTAATTAAGTACCTCACTGCAAGTTCTATGCGAGTAAACAGAGCATTCCCAATTTAACCGGGTAATACAGTTATTTTTTTTTAGTAACAACGAAGAGGTTTAAGTCGCTGAAAATTCATATACATTTATGGAATAAATAAATGTGTAAGTCCTTAATTAAGTCAAACAAATATTTATTATTATCAAATTATTCATAATTCACAATATTTTGTTATAAAATATTAAAATATTTGCATTTTATCACCTGAAAATGACAATTTTGAAGTAGGCTGTATGCTCACTCATCCCTTTGTTAGCAAAATATTCTTGCATTGGCTCCCCCGCTATTCCGGCTCCCACGCTATTGTAGTGCGTCGGGTATGTTTGCCGATGCCAGCGTAGATGACTTTTACGCATTAATGCGAAAAAAAGGTTGCCTCGTTGGTAAATAGGGTCCGGCGTAGCTCGAACAGAGTCCTGAGGATGGTGGGTGATCGCCTCGATTCAGCCCTAGTTGGCAGGTTTACCGAGCTGCATGTGGCAAGGGTTCGGTGAGCCTGCCCACTGGAGGTGTTAATTTATTTTAATTATTTGTTGCCATGTATACTAACATAGTCTATAAGTTATATTGTTACTAACAAACTATGGATCTTTGGTCTGAATTTTTTTTTTATTTTTTTTTATTATTATTATTTTATTGGGCGTGTGAAAAAAACAAAAAAAAAACCTGCGCGCCTTTTCCCATCATAATTATCATATTTTGTTTTTGTCGTATTTGTTGCTGTGTGGTAAATGACTTTGTTTTTTCCTCGCAAATGTGTTGAAAAACGTCGTATGAAACTCGTGAGCTCTTGCTTATTGCACACTCGGCTGAGAGTTACGCCCTCGCCTGCGGCTCGGGTTGCAACCCACAGCCTTGTGTGCAATGAGCAACCTAAGCTAACTTGTCTCATAATGTACTATTATCGCACACGCGAGTTATATCGTATTTCGGTGGTCATACTAGGGGAGCTGGTTTGCTAGGTTATTTAGGATAGGAAACGAACGCCATAATATGTCTAAAATTGAGCTCTAAAACGCATGCTATAGCAAGCACCATATCATCATTCCTCTTACATAAGTACTCATGGTGAAACTATGTATGTAGCCTAAAGAAAAGGTGGCTCTAAGTGGCGCGGGCGAGCGCTGGGGTGCCACAGAGCCATCGGGGCGAGGAATTGACTCCACGGAGTCGCTCATGATGAGAACGACATACACGAAACCACAAAATAGAGAGAGACAAAACTAGTCCCCGACGCAGCTCAAGATCACCGGCGCCAGAGCTCACACGTACAGGGTGTCGCCGCTGTGACTAGAGACCCCATTGCAAGTTCGAAGCTCTCTCAGTGCAGTGTCTATTAAATTATGATGACTGCATATTAAAATCGTACAAAAGGGTAAACCATCAGTCTTGTCCGAGGAACATAAGGCGCCAATACAATAATATTAAGGAAATTCGACTCCACGGAGAGTATAAAATCTTACCACGCCGTCGTCGTTCATTAATCAGAATGTTACAGAATTTCTTCCACGAGACAATTCGTCGAGATTGCTTCCATACGTCTTTTATACGTCGTCCATACGTGTTATAACGCTTTAGCTCTAAAAGACACTTTAACTCTAAAAACAGTACTGTAAAATAACAGCAGAATTCGTATCGCGATCGTATTCGGTGACGAGGTAATTTTCCTACAGTTTTAAGTTCTAGAGTGTTACAATTACTACAACGGCAGGTATCATATCGCAATTGTTTTTCGACAACTTTCAGATTTATAATGTAACAGCAACCGGAGATTTCATCGTATTGCGCAGTTTTTTGACGATCAGGTGACGATTTTCCGACAATTGTTAGACTTAGAGTGTTACAACAACGGCGGGTTTCGTATCTCGTTACTTTTCCGTCAATTTTAAAATCTAAAGTGTTACAACACCGGCAGGTTTCATATCGCGTTGGTTTTCCGTCAATTTTTAGATCTAAAGTGTAACAACAACGGGGGGTTTTATACTGCATTAGTTTTCCATCTTTTTTAAGATCTAAAGTGTTACAACAACGGCAGGTTTCGTATTTTGTTATTTTTCCGTCAATTTTAAGATCTAGAGTGTTACAACAAGGGCGCGTTTCGTATTTCGTTGGTTTTCTGTCTATTTTAAGATCTAAAGTGTTACAAAAACGGCTGGTTTCATATCGAATTAGTTTTCCATCTATTTTAAGATCTAAAGTGTTACAACGGCGGGTTTTATATCGCGTTGGCTTTCCGTCAATTTTAAGATCTAAAGTGATACAAAAACGGCGGGTTTCATATCGCGTTTGTTTTTCATAAATTTTAAGATCTAAAGTGTTACAAAAATGGCGGGTTTCATATCGCTTTACTTTTTTATCTATTTTAAGATAAGTGTTACAACGGCGGGTTTTATATCGCGTTTGTTTTCCGTCAATTTTAAGATCTAGAGTGTTACAAAAACGGCGGGTTTCATATCGCGTTATTTTTCGGGAATGGGGCGGGGGGCGGGGCGAGTGGGGCGCAATGGGCGCGGGCGGGGGGCGCTAGGCGGCGGGCGGCGGCGCGGCTGCGGGCGCGGGTCACCGGGGGGCGCCCCGCCCGCGCCGCCCCGGCTTGCCGCGACGGTTGAAGCCCCTGATACATACAATGCGTTAGAGCGCGATTGCACAACGTTGAGTCAACGTGTCGGTCGTTGATGTCTGTTGCATGGTCAGAGGGTCTATCGGCATAAAAATAAATAAAACTAGGTAGAACGGACACAACCGCTCCGAACGGGCTCAAGGTCACGATATTGGACTACACCGTTAAACAGAAAACTCAGTCGGGATGCCACGGCCGGCGTCGTCGCACGCGCATTTGCCTGTTTATGCGTTCCGTACGATCTGGGAAACAAATTACAATGGCGTCAAGTTATTGTGGTACTGTTGTACAAACAATTAGTTTTTTAGTTTGCCCAAAGATGATGAGAGGTAAGAAATATACTCTAAATATTAGTATTTCGTTTTCGTACCTAATTTATCAAAAGGACATGAACAGTTCTTTTTGTGTAGCCAATTAATTGTTTCACTAAATAATAAAATTTAATTAATAGTCCGCCAAACGAATGAAAATTAGGGGAAATAATTAGGGCATGAGCGAATTTTGGCATAGTTGTAGGGAATGGTGTCTAAAACAACATACTAAAAGTACTGATGGATGGGGGTGGAGCTAACGGGGGGAGGGGGTGTAAAGGTACCCTTTTTTAGTTTTTCGTAAATAACTCCTAAACGGTGGCCCATAACAAAATGTGTTCAATTATTTAAATAATACTAACAAAATTATCTACAAAAAATATTGCACTTTATCGCTAGGATCAATATTTATTGATATGGAGGGAACAAGATGGAAAATCATTAAATAAACTAATAGTGGGGGAAATAAGCCCCATGCCCTTGCATATCGTGATAAGAATGTGAAACTTGGCACAGGTGTTCGTAAGGTAAAACCAAGTTGATTTAGTTCGGAGGTTACCTTCGGCCCCCCCTCTAGGGTGGGGAGGGCCGTGCTCGAAAAGCGCCCCCGCCTATCGTCGGATAAAACAATCTACAAGATCGAAGCAAGCTACTATGACAATATTGGTATCATTTTCGAATAAATCAATAACTTTGAATTCGTTTTACGTATAAAAAATCAATTTACTAAGTGGTTTCTGAAAAATTACACAATAAATGACTAGAACTTATTTTTTTTACTACTTACACTTTTTTTCAATTTAAGTCACCGTAAATATTACACTGATGTTTCTTACATATTAGCAAACAAAAAATTTTTTAACAATGCTTATTTAATGCAGATTTGAAAAAATACCTATAACTTTCAAGTACTTTTCCAAACAATAAATAGCGAAAAAAAAAACTTAAAAAAGTGTAATGCAAAAATTTTGTTATAGTCATTTATTGTGAAATTTTTCAGAAACCACTTAATAAATAGATTTTTTCATACGTAAAACGAATTCAACATTATTGATTTATTCGAAAATGATACTAAGGTAACCGAACTAAATCAACTTGGTTTTACCTTACGAAAACACCTGTGCCAAGTTTCACATTCTTATCACGATGTGGAAGGGCATGGTGTTTATTTCCCCCACTATAAGTTTTTTATGATTTTTCCATCTTCTTCCCTCCATATTTCAATAAATATTGATCCTAGCGATAAAGTGCACGGAATATTTTTTGGAGATAATTTTGTGAGTATTATTTAAATAACTGAACACATTTTGTTAGGGGCCACCGTTTACGAGTTATTTACGAAAAACTAAAAAAGAGGACCTTTACACCCCCCTTCCCCCCGTTAGCTCCACCCCCATCTGTAAGTCGATTCACTCGCAGCGCATAGAGAGTGTACAAAGGAAATGCCTAAAACTGCTTGGATACAGATGTGGACAAAACCGGGTGCTCACCTGTTATTCGGAAAGACTACGGCATTTTAACTTGACAACGTTAAAGACACGTCGCCAGCACCAAGACCTTTTTAACTTGCACAAAATAATTCATAACTATACTGACTCCCCGGTATTATTATCATTGATTAATTTCAATACAAGACTTCTTGTACGAAATAGAAATAAAAATATAGTTGTTCTTAAAACGTATAAAAATAACACATCGTATTATAACCCGATTGTAAGAATGTGCCGTCTGTACAATGATCTAGCTATGTTGAATGAACAGCTCGATATCTACACTCGCAAACACACTACTTTTAAATCTCAAGTCAAAAAAATAAAAAATAACCCCTAATTAATTAATATTATTATAGTGTATGAAAGTTCTTTTTTTAAGGTTAAATATCTCTGTATATCTGATCGTCAATTGAAATCAATAATCCTATTATTTATCAATTTATCATGTCAAAATCAATGATTATATTATATAATTTCAATATTGTAATTTAATTATTATCAGTGAATGTATAAATTTATTTTATCTTATTATAACTTAAGTTATTGTATTCCTAATCACTAACGAATAAGTATTGCTATCATGGATGTACATGTAATGAAATCTGCACTAACGTTAAAAATTGTTTACGCATTCGATTATGATGCTGTGTGTACACGCCATTGGGTGTTAGTCTCGCTCAATACTTAATATCTGTTTTTATGTCTTTTTATGATTATCACCTGTTGTGTATGCCTTAATGAAATTAAATAAATAAGTATTTTGAGTATGTTGTTTTAGACACCATTCCCTACAACTAAGCCAAAATTTGCTCACGCCCGAATTATTTCCCCTATGGGCCAGTTTTTGGTGTTCCTTCGGCGTACTATAAAGTAGTAGGTACCTACAGTATTTTTTTCATCAAATTTTTTTCAATAGCCCCGCCATCGGTCGTTGATCTCATATTTTGAAAAGCTAGAATAATGATTTCAAAGCAAAGAAAAACTTATATTTTAGCATTATCTTTAGATGTAAGCAATATTTAACAGTAAGCAACCCTGGCAACACTGGACAACAACGGGGCGTAACGACGTGAAGGGGGAAGTAGGTATCTATATGGCGGCGTTTGGGACTCTGTCAAAGAAAAGTCCATTCTACCCAGTTTTATTTAGTCTTATGGCCGATGCCTACTCTTTATTTATAGCGAAGCACTGTAGGTATATAATTGTTAACATTTATAATTGGGTGCATTCCAACAGACAAATTTCTGAGTCATCATCGCCATAGAGTAAATTTTAACCATGGAAAGTAATTTGTATAGAATGATCACTATTTACTTTCCAAGGTTAAAATGTACTCTATGGCGATCGATGACTCAGAGATTTGTCTGTTGGAATGCACCCATTACGAAATAGGTGTCTCACCTATACGGTCCGCGGTAGAGGGGGCGCGCGTGCGGCGAGCCGGGCGACGAGCTGTCGTTGGAGCCGCTGCCGTTGGGCCGCCCGTTGCCGATGGCCTCGGCCTTCGCCCCCTCCTGGGAAACGCTCGAAGACCCGTTTGTTGCTTCCTGTTTATAGTACAGTCAAGTTAAACATGAAAAGGAGGTCGTGCTTGCAAAAGGTCCGGTCGTTCTGATTTTTTATATGTTGTTAGGACCAAAATTTTTATGACTAAACCAATATTAGAAAACCAGATTTGCAAGATGTGCGAGCGGCGGTGTACCCAAAAAAACTATGAAATTTTCGGACTTTTTTAAAATTTTTGCTCAATATTTCAGTGAAGGAAAGAAAGGGTCTGACCGGTATAGTCATTACTATACTTTTAAAGTAAACTAAATTTGCTACAATTTAAAACTAGGGCGAGCTCTATCCATTCGTTTCCAAGATACAGTTCTTCGAAAATTGGCCCTTTTTTTTCAAAAAGTATTTTTTTTCGAAATGGTATAGTAATGACTATACTGGCCAGCGCCAGACCCTTCTTTTACTAAGATATTGTGCAAAACCTGAAAAAAGTCCGAAAATGTCATGGTTTTTTATTATTGGTTTAGGTCCTAACTTAACAACACATAAAAAATAATATCAGAACGACTGGACCTTTTGCAAGCACGGATGTACATCATGACTGGACTATTAGTGAGATGGTCGTATTCAGTGTTCTCGTATCGTATTCTCGTCACTATGACACACCATTCTATTAAAGTCAGGTAGGCGATTGTGTAAAGTAATTGTATTCATTTGAAAGTTCAAAACATACGATAGCATTTGTTAAACGGAATAATTCTCATTATAATTAGACTTTTGACAAGTAAATTCATACATTATTAACTGTCAAACGAATATGATTGCTTTACACGATCGCACCTCTATCTTTACTTGGCCTATTTGGTAAACAATCTTCACCCAACTCTTTATAGAAATATTCATTTTTAAGATACAAAAAATGGTTTTCCACACACAGCTTATGAAAGAAGTTGATAATTAATAATAAGTTAAAATAAGACAACATATTTTTAAATAACGATTAAAATTTAAAAGATGTATGACAACTGTCAAATCTGTTTACTAAATAAGACAAGTAAGGGATAAAGACTATAGGAGGAAAACTATTATCTCACAGGTCACAGGAGATCTGCTTCCCTAGCATAAACTCGGAAACACATTATATCGCGCGATATAGTGTTTTATCGTCACTCAACTGTCAAAATCAATTGTCTTTTGACAGTTAAACGTCGGGTCAGTTAAACTTTCGGTGGCCATACTAGGGGGCTGTGATCTCTTAAAAAAAATTGGTTGTCTGTACAGTCGGTTTACGGACGATTATTTTACGTGATAACGTCATAAGAAAACATTGGTATTCACATTAAATATTCACTTCTCTTTGTAAACAAACAGTTGACAATGCGTCACAAGCCAAACGCTAAGGCCGATCCTCTGTCACGTTCCGCGGGGAACGTGGTAATTTTTAGTGCATGCAGCCGGCGTTCATTGATTTATAAGACGTTATCATGTCAAAAGTTTCTACTGCTCAGTGGCACATAATTTCAAGGAAACTTTAGAGTTCAGTTATAACTTACGTCGTCTTGATCAGACGGTGAAGTGATAGTCAGTGGCGGTGGGCCCGTGTCTCCCACACCGACCACTCCACCTTTCGCCACTTGTTTTGCCAGAAGAGCCGCCATTTTTAACTGTAGAGCCTGTGGAAATAAAATTGTGCTTTCATAACTTCCACACTATGGACATCCTTATTAATCCCAGGGCTTTCCCAGTATAATGTACCAGCTGTAATATTTACTGTAACTAGAATAAGTAGGATAAATAAGACTGTACTACAATTTTTGTAAAAAGGTGAAAATAAAGATTATTATTATTATAATAATCATCATTATAAATAAATAGTTATTTGACACCATCATATATACACATCAACTTTGTCTAGGGATACAGGTGTTATTTTCATACAAACGAGGTAACTTTGAAGCCTTGGTTTTCTGCCAAGGATGTACCGTGCTGTAATTTGATGATGGCCATCCAAGGACTGAATGGAGTAGATTCAGATCGCTATACACACCCAAGTGATCTGATCAGCATTCTAAAAGATTAATGGGTTAGAGTTCTCAGTTTGAGGATTTCCATACATTTTCATGCTATTTTCGCGGTTTTTTTAAACATGTCCATTACGTTTTTAGAATGCTGGTCAGATCAGTTGGGTGTGTATAGCGATCTGAATCTCCTCCATTCACTCCGTGGATAGCCGTCATCAGATTACAGCACAGTACATCCCTGGCAGAAAACCAAGGCTTCAAAGTTACCTCGTTTGTATGAAAATAACACCTGCCCACCGATTACGTATCTCTGTTGCTAACAATTCTCGATTGAAATCGATTGAAATCGCAGTTGCATTGCTGCTTTAAGTAAGATAGTTGTCACATTAGTTCTAACTAAAGCAGCAATGTCATTGCGATTTCTGTCAAAGTTGATTGCAACAAAATTAGACAATCAGCCTACAGGTATCCCTAGACAAAGTTGATGATAATTAATGTGGTGGTTAAGAATAACAACTAATACGTAGTCAGATTTTAAAAGACGCAAAAAAATAATCCTGGCTACTATTTAAGCTACAGATCCTAGATTATGTATTTTAGGCCTAAAACAATCAACTTGTTTTTCCATTGCTTACTTTTAACTCGGCTGTTAGGCAGAATGGTGGGGCCGTAACCGAGTCCACTGGCGGAGGGGCAGTCTTCAGGACGTCGACATCACACGACACCGGGCAGCGGCAAACTGGGCATGTTTGCTGTGACCAGAAGAAATTGTTTTAGCATTCTTGCAATGGCTGGATAATTTTGCTGATTCACAAATCATCCACCAGTCAGCGCACTACCGCTAACTTTACTAGTAGCTAGTGTAGACCTGTCATTTTGTTATTTGCTATACATTTTTAGATGTTACGCTCAAACTTTAAGAGGCATATTACGTTTCGACTGTGATTTTTGTGTAAAATGGCCAATTTTGGGGTTCTCGATCTCAGAAACAAAAATACATTAACAATTTTGACTTATTGAATAGTGTAGAATAGCTATTGGAATAGCTCATAGCGGCCTCGCTTTTTTGAAAATTTGCTTAACTTTATAATTAAACCCGAAATTGCAGAGAAAGATTTTCATAAAATGCGTGAAGGCACTTTTTGGGGTCATGGATTGAACTACTGTGCTAAACAAATGAAATAAAAAAAAATTGAATATTATCTCTTATAAAGTCGAATAGTTCATAGCGGCCTCAGAATTTTGAATTTATGTATGGAATATGTGAAAAAAAATCCCAATCAAAAACCACAAAACTACTAAAAACGCTCAGAAATAACTGTGAATTTCACCTAGATACATAATTATTATTACGTAAAATTTATACCAGAATAATCTTTACTTCATAAGATAATCAAATTTCATACTTTTATTTGTTGTTTGTATTTGTTTTTCTTTCTGTGTATGTTCGAAGTTGATTCTAAGGCTCGTATTACAGAACGAGACTCAAGCACTGCTTGCTGCTCGAGTACAGCTAGAAAGGGATGGTGCTATTCATCGCTTATAGCGCCATCCCTTTCTAACTGTACTCAAGCAGAGATTTGAGTTTGATTCTTTATAGAATGGCTGGTATTGTGGCTGGTATTATTACCAGCCTTAGAAATCGTTCACCAACTTTAATTTTCCTTTCTAACCCTTTAACTTTCCAGTGTA
Source organism: Agriphila geniculea (assembly GCA_943789525.1). Taxonomy (NCBI): domain Eukaryota; kingdom Metazoa; phylum Arthropoda; class Insecta; order Lepidoptera; family Crambidae; genus Agriphila; species Agriphila geniculea. Next base: position 6,601,958 of record OX038879.1, on the reverse strand, counting down.
TCATCATATTACTTTTTGTCGCGAACACATATAAATGTATTTAGTAGACCTAAAGGTTTATCTAGGTTGTAGCGCTAAAATCCGTCAAAATCGAAATTTTGACGAAAAAATGTGATAGGGCCCTTAATATTAGCCTACTGTTGCTCGCGGCTCACTCAGTCGAGCCATGGCCGAGGGATATCAGCGCGCCGATACACAATTAACTACTTGGAAATACATATGCTCAGCTCACTTAGTAGGTACATTTATTTTATTATATTTGAAATTGAACTTTATTGCCGTGCAGCGAGAGTAGCTTATTATTTGATTGTCCTCGCGCGGATGGGCTTCTGTACGTTAGTACTATTATGTATTCTGTGCCTTTACTATTTGTCGGCGCGGTACAGATTCTGTACTGAATGAAAGAAGAACACCGCTCTATTGAAATATAGGAGTCCAGTAAGATTTTGTATGTTTTACCGAACATGCTGATGTCTTACCGATGCTGCGCCGACAAATGAGTTAAGGCTTCTAAATATCAATTTTTTTCAAGCACATTTTGTTTTTTTTTTTCAATCTTTAATTTGTTTACTTACCTGCATAATTTTTCTAACATCCTGCCATTTAGTAAACATGTCTCTTCACAATTATTACATGAAGAACTGACTTTCAATTCTTTTAGTAAAATAGTAATCTTTAATTATTTTAAGTAAAACTTAAGGGCACTATTAAAGTTGCAACATTTTAACAAAGATCCGTCTGTTTTATAAGTGTAAAAGATAAAGACAATCAATTTTGCTAAAACAACGATCATTATTTGAATAAATAGATATTGATTATCTTACTAATATTATAAACTAGCGGCCGCCCGCGGTTTCACCCGCGTGGTTCCCGTTCCCGTGGGAATATCGGGATAAAAAGTATTCTATGTTTTAATCTAGGCTATCTACTATCTGTGTACCAAATTTCAACCAAATCCGTTCAGTAGTTTTTGCGTGATTGAGGAACAAACATCCAAACCCACAAACTTTCACATCCTACTAATATTATAAATGTGGAAGTTTGTGGGTTTGGATATTTGTTCCTCAATCACGCAAAAACTACTGAATGGATTTGGTTGAAATTTGGTACACAGATAGTAGATAGCCTAGATTAAAACATAGGATACTTTTTATCCCGATATTCCTATGGGAACGGGAACCATGCGGGTGAAACCGCAGGCGGAAGCTAGTTTATAATATTAGTAGGATTAGTAGGATGTGAAAGTTTGTGTGTTTGGATGTTTGTTCCTCAATCACGCAAAAACTGCTGAATGGATTTGCTTGAAATTTGGCGCACAGACAGATAGTAGATTAAAATACAGGATACTTTTAATCCTGATATTCCCATGGGAACGGGTTCCACGCGGGTGAAGCCGCGAGCGGCCGCTAGTATTCATGTTAGTTTGAAAATTAACTATTTACTATAAATACAGAAGGGTTGCTTATAATATCTTAATTCTCTAAATATCCACAGTGCACGCCAGCTAAAATAACAAAATAGTATCTTAATATCATTTGCTTCAAATTAAACTCAAAACAAAATTATCTGATTACAAGTCAATAACGTTTAGTGTGCGCATGGCCAGCGTGACTAGACTGCAGCTGACTTAGGGTGCTTCTACACGGTGCATGTAGCTTGCGCATGTTGAGGCACGGGTTGCTTGCGCAGGGGGTACAATGCTATGGAGCTGGACCCGCTTACGTGTTTCCACGGAGCAACCTGCACAAGTGCTCAACTTGCGCGGGCTAGAACCGTGTAGAAGCACTCTTACAACAAGAAGCAAGATATTTTTTTTATTCAACTCACTTGGTATGGTGGGGCTTGCATCTGTTGCCAATTTGGTAACTTTTCCAATTCTTCTTGGTAGTATTTCCTGCCAGCAATCAAGTGATTGGCCAGACAGTGACTATGGAAGTGATGGTAGCACTGAGTTTTGATGAAAACATCACCATCACCAAAGCCATAGAGGCAGATTACACACTGGCCACTGGGCAGATTGCTCTCAGTCAAATTTTCACGGATAAGCTGAAATAGAAACATTTTTTCATTAATATTAGAAGAGAAACTTACTATTTGTAACTTCAGAATCAAAATGTTAGTACAAAAATTCTATACTGATGCGATGTAAAATAAAATAAAAATATAAAATAGTTGTTCTGAAAAATGGTTAATTGTATTAAAAATTGGGTGTGGTTTTAATTTATTAATGATAAAAATGTATGTTCAGTTTTATCCTTTAAAACTTTACTATGTTTCTTGTGACTAAGCGGTTCCCATTGGGGTACCTCTCAACACTTACCTCGATAAGTTCAAAAACCACAGGTTGACCTAAACAGTCAAGCAATTTTTGCTTGATTTGTGAATTAATTGTCATTAGCAACTGGTCGTCAAGTCCTCTAGGGTTCCTCAGCGTCACTTCTGGACTGCAGTCGGGGTACCCTGGCGTCAGCTTTACTTCTAAAGTAATACAAACGAATTGCTGGTCCACATCGTCACCTGTCGACGGATGCACCACAGTTTCTATAATAAGAGGCATCTCATTCACTCTTTTTATAACAACATCGTCCATCAATATCGCCTCCAATGCTTCCACTTCATCTGTAACCCTGAAAAATTATGAAAATATTGCACTGCAGAGAATAACTGTAAGGACATCATTTACACATTGATGCACTTTACACACCTTTCATCCACGGTAGCCGACATTATGACTGAATTATGGGACGCGCTTTTTCGAGTGCATTTAGTTCAAGCAGGCGCAATGCGGATGCTGCAGCTGAACAGCTGGGATTTCAGAGAAATTCACGATCACGACAAAAATCAATCATGAATGATCGGCAGCAGGGTTGCCAACTCCTGAAAAGGTTTCCACCCAAGCACATGTCAAAAACCCCAAAAATCACCAAATATTATTGTAAAACCCCCCAAAAAGAAACAATACATATTTCTTCAAAATACTCTTTAATTTATAACATATCTATTATTTCAGCCAGAGCTTTGGTCTCATCTTTCTTGACCTCTGATAAGGTTTCATTTTTTGAAATCATACCTTTTCACAAAAAAATGTTAAAATCGTCTGTGTTATATCCTTATTCAGCTCATCAGGATGGCGATTTAAATAAAATTCATTTTGAAAATTGAGACTTCATTTTATTACGTGACCAACACTTATCGACAGTATACACAGACTATATTCAATGACCATAGACATGATAATGTAACATGCCCCTTTTTGAGATAAAGATGGCAATACTAATAAACTTCAATTTCAAATTGACATTGACATATTGACAAGTAAATGACATTGACAGATAAAGTGACATGACATATAGTGACAGTGACAGCTTTGTCACATGATTAATTAACTTTTATTTACAAAGTTAATAACCTGCAAATTTTACAAAATTACAATTAATTAATTCATTAAAGACACATATGATTATCGTTAATACATTTCATTATTTGACTGTGATAAGTAAACCACTATATTTTTTATACTATGTGAACATTTTAAAACATGAAAGAATAAATTTATAAGTTTAACTTTTTAGTTTTCTTTAACAGTCTTCCTCTACTGGAATATTTAATTTCAGGAGTATTGGAACTAAAGGACATTTCCTGCATTTCAGGTAAGACATTATCAATATTACTCATGCTTTGCATTTCACTATTATTTGACTCTTGACAAAATTCATTATTTGACAAAGTTTCTATTTCTATAAATTCAGGAGACAATAATTGACTTAATTGATCACCTATCTCTGTACTAGAGCTTTGATCTGAGTCCGACTCGACTACATTTTCAACAATGTTTTGTTCATTTGATCGTTTTGACTCAATCGACTGAAATGACAATTCTGACTGTGACTGACTACATTGATTACTTTCATGACTATACTCTGACTGACTACTATTATTCAGACTGTTATTTGACTGTGTTATAAGTTTGTAACTTATTGTTATACAATTATCTTCCTCCTCTGAGGATTGACTTTCAGACATAGGCTTTGACAAATGACTGTGTTGACTATTATAATTACTATCTTCTATATGACAATTAGTATTAGTAAGACTTGACCTTTTCATGTTATTGTTAGACTTTGACTTAGACATGCTAGATTTAAAAGCTTGAATATGTTGAGAAGTTCTCCGATATGTATTATTGTGATCATCTTTGACCCAATATGACCTCGGAAAATCTGACTTAGACACGATTGAACCTTTTGTCCATGTTATGTCTTTAGGATTCTTTTTAAAGAAAATTACTTGACCGTCATAAAATTCTTGATTTTGTTTTGCATTTTTATTATAGTACATTCTTGACTTATATTGATTTTTGTTTTTACTTTTTAAATGATCGGAGAATTTGACAACTTTTGGTTTTAAATTTGTTAGTTTTGTAGGTAATTTAGTTCTTAGTTTCCTAGACATTAGTAATTCTGAGGGTGCTTTTAATCCATCACCACGTGGTGTTGTTCTATATTGTAATAATCCTATCAGATAATCTGTTCCTGACTCATCACATTTTCTAAAAATGTTTTTTATTATTTTTACAGATATTTCTGCTAAGCCGTTCGATCTGGGGTAATGAGGACTTGAAGTAATATGTTCAACATCCCATTCTTTGAGAAAAGTTTTGAAATTTGACGAATTGAAAGGTGGTCCACCATCGGTTAATAGTTGCATTGGAATTCCATGTCTGGAGAAAATACTTTTAAGCTGAAATATGACTTTTTCACTTCTAGAATCGTTATTTAAACATGCAACTTCTATGTAATTTGAATAAAAATCTACTATAACAATATATTTCTTGTTTTTATAATCGAATAGATCACAAGCTAGTTTCTGCCATGGCAAAGTAGGTTGTTCATGAGATAAAAGTGTTTCCTTTGTTTTATTCGGTCTATATGACATGCAAGTTTCACAATTATTTATTTTAGTTTCTATGTCCTGATTTATATTTGGCCAATATACTAGTCCACGAGCTAGGTTTTTTGTTTTTTCCATGCCCATGTGACCTTCGTGCAAAATAGAAAGTATTTCTGATCTTAATGACTTTGGAATAATGACTGATTGATTTTTGAAAATTATACTATTAATTACATGAATTTCATCTCTAATGTTCCAATAAGGTAATACAATAGGATCACAATGTTGCTTAGATTTTGGCCAACCTTCTTTGTAGTATTCTACTAATTTTTGAAGTGTTCAAAAATTAGTAGTATCTGACTTAGTATGAGATAAAATTTTGTCTAATTTTTCTTTTGATATGGCTAAGTTGGAAGTGATTAAGTTTACTTGACTTTCTACATTTGAGTTAAATTCTTGCAAATCAAAGTCAATCTCAAATTCAGATTTTGAATTTTGGATTGGTGCTCGAGAAAGTGTATCTGAGACATACATTTCTGAACCTCTTACATATGAGACAATAAGATCATAAGATTGAATAGAAATCATCATTCTTTGCATTTTTGCTGGTACATCTGACAAAGATTTTTTGAATAAAGTAACAAGGGGTTGGTGGTCGGTTTCTACCTGTATAGTTTTACCATAAATATACTGATGGAACTTTTTACAGCCAAAAACTATGGCATAAAGCTCTTTCTCAATTTGAGCATAATGTTCTTGAGATTCAGTTAATGATTTAGAAGCATATGCAATAGGATTTTTATCATGAAAAATAACTGCTCCGACAGCATTTTTGGAAGCATCAACTGACATTCTAATTGGCTTTTTTACATCATAATGAACTAAAATTGGAGCTTGGCAAATTAATGACTTTAATTTATTAAATTGTATATCATGATTTTCTGTCCATTGCCAAATATTTTTTTGTTTAAGTAAATCTCTCAAAATTGCTGTCTCTTCCGACAAATTTGGAATATAAGAAGCTAAATAGTTTACCATTCCCAAGAATCTTTGAAGTTCCTTGATGTCCTTTGGTGTCGGCATTTCCATAATTGCTTGAACTTTAGATCTGTCAGGTAAAATACCATGTTGGTTAAAAATATGACCTACATATGAAATTTCTGAAAGGCTAAATTTACATTTATTTCTATTAAACTTTAAATTAATTTCTTGTGCTCTTTTTAGAACATTTTCTAAGTTTTTATCATGTTCTTGTTGTGTTTTACCAAATACTAAAATATCATCAACAAAAATTATTATTCCTGGCAAATCCTCGAACAATTCTGACATTACTCTATGGAATATTTCTCCACTTGAATTAATACCATATGGAAGTCTTAAAAATTTATATCTACCATATTGTGTGTTAAAGGTTGTGAGTTTACTGCTTTCTGAATCTAATTTTAGCATCCAGTATCCTGAATTAGCATCAAGTTTGGAATATACTGAGGATCCGGCTACCTTTGAACGTAAGTCATCAAATGTTGGATATGGAAAGTAAGGACGTTAAATGGCTTTATTGAGATTTCTTGGATCAAGACATAATCTCAATGATTTATCAGGTTTCTCGACTGGAACAAATGAATTTACCCATTCAGTAGGTTCAGTTACCTTTTCAATTACATTTAATTTTTCCATTCTATCTAATTCTTCTTTTAACTTTGACTGAAGTTCATAAGGTATTCTCCTAACCGGACAAATTTTCGGTTTGACAGATTCATCGACATCTAAATGAATTTTATTAGGTAGACATCCTAAGCCTTCAAATGTTTCAGAATATTTGTTAAGAATAGATTGTACTGACCTTTGTTGCGGTGTTTTGTTAGTATTATCATGCATTTTTTGAGTTAGTATTTGCTGATCATGCTCTGACTCTCCCTGTTTTGTCAATGTAAACAGTCTTTTGACAATTCCTAAATGTTCTGATGTCCTCCAGCCTAGAATAGTTTTACATGAATTTTTTACCACTATAAAATAAATATTTGCATTAATATTATTTTCCAAATTACAATTCAACTTAACACTGCCTAAAGTTTCAATTAATTGACCAGAAAATGTAGATATTCTATTGTTAGTATTATAAATAGGGATTTGAATGTTTCTAGAATTTTCAATTTTTAACAAAGTATCTTTTGAAATTACATTAACATCAGCACCTGTATCAATTTGACATGAAATTGTATAATTAAATATATCAATATTAATAGTCCAATTTTGTGAATTCTTATCATTTTCAATGGAATTAATTATAAAATGATTTGAATTATTATTTCTTTTACAATAATTATCATTGTTTATAGTGCTTACCCTAGACTCTTTATTTTTATATTGACAAAATTTTGCAAAGTGGTTCGGCTTCTTACAATATGAACATATTTTTCCTTCGGCTGGGCATTTTTGTCTATGTTGCTGACCACATTTTCCACATATTGAATTGTTGTTATAATATTTCTGAGCTGAAAAGGAATTACTGAAAGAGAAATTTTTATTATGACTACGTTGAATCCTCTTATCTTGACTGTGTCCCGATTTTGATCTGGACTGATAACCTTTATTGTAATTTCTTGTCTGGCTCCTTGATCTATTTCTATTTTTGTTTGAAATCATGTTCATTTGGCTACTTTCTTCATTTTTATTTTTTGGAAGGAGGGTAGATCGTTCTTGCGAAAGTTCCAGATTTTTCGCGAATTGTATGGCATCATCTATGTTAGTATGATTTTCTTGAAGGAGTCTTTCCTTAATGTGTTGGTTTGCAATACCAATAACAAACATGTCTTTGACTAAGGATTCCTTAATTTGTCCCAGTTCACATGACCTTGATAAGTTATTCAGCACAGTACAATATTCGTCTAGAGATTCTTGTTGCCTTTGGTATCTTGTAAAAAAATTGTATCTTTCTACCGTAGTGTTTTTATAAGGATTAAATTTATTATCGAATTTTGCTATGACTTCTTCTAATTTTATATTTGTTCTTTCTATATTGAAGCTATTGAATATGTCGATACCTTGGTCGCCTACTGAATTGAGGAATATTGCGACTTTTTTCTTTTCAGGCAATGTTTCTATGTCGTTGGCGTCGATATAAATATAAAATTTTTGCTTCCACAAGCGCCACGCTTCATGACTGCTTTCCCCGCCATTTGGGTGAAGCATTAATGGTTTCAAATTATTGCTTAAATTAAAGTTCTGTACCTTTTCATTGTTTGACATCTTGGGTCTTCACTTATGACACCATGTTATATCCTTATTCAGCTCATCAGGATGGCGATTTAAATAAAATTCATTTTGAAAATTGAGACTTCATTTTATTACGTGATCAACACTTATCGACAGTATACACAGACTATATTCAATGACCATAGACATGATAATGTAACAGTCTGGGTTGCGAAGTAGGAAACTTCAAGGAGATATGCCACCCTAAACATGGTCTCCGATTGCTAAAAATAAATCAATCGCATATTTATATAAATTTTGAACAGGGTTTGTGAGTGGCATCATTACCTACCTACCTATAACTATTTTTTTGTGTTTTCATAACGATCGTTTAAGGAACAAAGCTCACATATGTGAAATGTACTTAAATTGAAAATATGCGATAGATTGAAAATGAGCCACTTGGCCAAAGTATCTTGGAAAAATATCTGGCCCCTAAAAAAACCCAATCTACATGTTCTCCCCCTAAATCTAGGGGGAATAAACCTAAGTTGGCACCCCTGATGTGCAGTCAAGAGTGTCAAGTCAAGAGAGACGGAATATTGGGTGCATTCCAACAGACTAATCGCTGAGTCACCGATCGCCACAGATTACATTTTAATGAAAAGTAATAAAATGTGAGCATGCGAATCTCCGTGCCACTGAATAATTCCATTCTAAAACTACCTAGAAGTAATGTACCGATGATATACGTTCTTATTTCAGATATCAAATCGATTGTACCGGCTTCCCGGCAGAATGATTGACAAAAGCATGTGGCACGGAGATTCGCATGGTTTGAGGTTATGTTTTTTGTTAAATCGTCGAATTCCAGATCAATCTGAGTCTGTACCGGTGGTTTGATGTATTTGTAGCCGTTACATATTCATTGTAACAGCTACAAACACTTTCGTTGCTCATGTAACGCAACAGGGTCAAAGATATCGCGATCTAAAGTTTTAAAAGCATGCGACTCTCCGGCCCCCACACTTAAGTCTAAAATATTGATGAAAATTGCATTAAAATTAAAAATAAACAGGTTTTTGTAATCGTTTGATCACGATAAACGACCCGAAAACATATTTTCAGAATATCTTTACTCGTTTTAGAGAAATTTGCAAATTTATTTACTATGAACAATCACAGTGTAGGGTTACCATATCGTCGGTCGGTCAGAATCATTAGGCTGTTTCTAGAAAATAGACCGATCGGAATACGTTATTTTGAGGGTATAACCTTCAAGAATTCTAAAGTTTATTAATTCTTGCCTGTCGATACTTTGGCATATAATTAGTTTATTTTTGCGTTTTGTGTCACATCTAGCCGATGCATCTTGAAAAATTAGATTATTTGTGGTGGTTATAAATAATTGGACTCTAAGGCGATTCTCCCACTGCCAACGCGCGCCGTCGTCGCGGGGCGTGGTTTGGCGTTTCACGTGCGCGGTGACGGCGCAGCGCAACGCCTGTTCGGGCGGTTTTCTCCGCGCCCCCACGCCATTCGGCGTCTGACGCGTCCCCGCCGCTTGTTTTTTAGAGGCATTAAATTTTGAAGTTGTTTTGTTTTAATTTACAGGTTTTTAGGGTTCCGTACCTCAAAAGGAAAAAAAACTGAACACATATAAAATCACTCATGAGATTAAAACGTCCAGACAAATAATTAAGATTTGCCATCTCGATATTAATGACGGAATTTTAATAACATACGAGTAGGTAGGTACGGTCAACGGCATGCTGGGCTTCCACGACAGCGTAATGATATTCAATCAAATAAATAACAGATTTTTTACAGTTTTGTATAACCTCATGTGCTGCATAATGTACCTACCAAATGGCACTAAAATGGGCGTATATCCAAGCCACGAAACATTTGAAAACCAGAGGAAATCCCGCCATCGTAACGAAACGATCATCGAAAACTAGCCGCGGGGCGCGTCGCAGTGTGTTGTACCCCGCGGTAACGCGCCTGCTGGCGCAAACTGCTCGCGGATCGCCGGCGGCACGCGGCGGTGCGCGCTCACGCGCCGTGGCGCGCCTTGGTGTGTTGGACGAGGCGGTTTTCTGTTTAAATTAATGTACTTGCATACAACGTAAAAGACGCGCGTGGGTGCGCCGCGACCACGCGCGTCGCCAGTGTGAGAACCGTCTAAACTGTCAAAATTGTTTTAAAGTAAAAAGAAACAATAGTATTGTATTTAAGATAGCCTGCGTAGTGTACAAACCTAATTTGTGTCATTTTCGTCCATGGAAACAGACGTGGGACCCGTACATTAATAACACCGTCAAAAAAATATTACAATTTGAAAAACAAGTACCATATACCTCAGATCACTTAAAAATCCCTATGAAATAAATTTGTGTCAAATTAAGGCATGGACTTTTAATATTTTCAATTTTTTTGTTTGTCCGAGCCATTGATGCTTATAAAAAATATTAGTATTATTAGAGTTTACATATTTAATATCTTAAATACATGAGTGATGGACAGAATGAATTTGTGTCATTTTCATGCATGGATAATACCTAGGTAGGTAGGTATTCAAAAAGTTTGCGGTCGAAGCGAGTAGGCGCAGGCGCGTGGCGAGGGACGACAAAGCTCGTCCGTTTCGGTTGGATACTAAGTACGTACATACCTATAAGTCTCACGTCACGATACGAACGAACACGCACCTTTCGTTTGGTTAAGTAGGTACTCTATAGAATTACATCTCCTGTTTTAGAAATTCATACAGATGTACTATGGACAACAACGTCACTTAACCACAACTCTTAAGGTTAAAATCGGTTGCACGCCGCGCCGCCGCCGTCATAACATAATATATTTAGTTCGTGCAGGGGGATACGTGCGCACACAATTTATTTGCTAACTTTTTAAGCGAAGCTGTTGCCCATACTACATACATATCTGTTCTGTTTCCATTCTAAAACAACCTAGAAGTAATGTACCGACGATATACATTCTTATTTCAGATATCAAATCGATTGTACCGGCTTCCCGGCAGAATGATTGACAAAAACATGTGGGCCGGAGAGTCGCATGCTTTGAGGTTATGTTTTTTGTTAAATCGTCGAATTCCAGATCAATCGGAGCCTGTAGCGGTGGGTTGATGTATTTGTAGCCGTTACATATTTATTGTAACAGCTACAAACACATTCGTTGCTCATGTAACGCAATAGCGACCTAAAGTTTTAAAAGCATGCGACTCTCCGGCCCACACGCTTAAGTCTAAAATATTGGTGAAAATTGTATTATGATTAAAAATAAGCAGGTTTTCGTAACCGTATATATAATAGGTCTTTACCTATGAAATTGCCGATTTGTATGGAGAATTTTCAAGAAGTTGCATTTTTCATACTAGCATTTTCTTTGTTCATTTAACAACCGTTAACACTCTTGTAACAAAACTTTTATGTACTAATGTTTGAACACTATGCTAACCTATTCCATTTACGATAAGCGAAAAAAATAAGTTTTGGCTAAGTTACAACCCCTCCGGTCACCCTTTTTTGGCTCACAAAAAAAAGAGTAACTTTCAAGATCTTTTTTTAATGCTATTAAAGCTAAAAAAAGGACTTTATTTTTACTGATAGTTGACTATCATGGTCATAATTCGACATACGTAAATCAAGATATTGTTAAATGTTTTAAAACATAGAAGTTATTATTTTCTCTGTATGTGACAAAATATCGGCAAGTTCATAAGTAAAGACCTAATATTTATAGATATATATTGCGAACGATTTTATCCTAGCTTTCCGATGACCTAGAGACTTGAAACTTTGAAAATAGGTCAGAACTGGAAGGCAATGCAATATTATGGTGTCATTGAGCTGATCTGATGATGAAGCCGGAAGAAGCCCACAGGAATTCTATGATAAAACCTACAACCCCATCGTGTTTGGGCTCGTTAGAATAGGCATGACGAAATTTTTTTTATTTTTTATGTTACATAAATTACCTCTCAAAAAAAGAAACATTGGTAAAATAATTATTTCGCTAGCGTGAAAACTGCCCGAGATATCACAGTTTAAAATGCACACAATTTGGACTCACCCGAAAACGCTCCATACTAACGGCTACCCTAGTTATGACGTCACGCCTAGGTGTTTCGGGTCAAACATTTGCTACAATAGATCAATAGAATTAAATTAACGTAATAATTACAAAGTTAAAGGTCAAAAGTTACGGTTAACACATCCAAAATGATGAAAAAACTGTCCCCTAGCTATGGTCTCATAGTTAAAGGGCTCTTTAGTTGGTGAAACGTATTCTAAACAAGGGGTTCGTTTGGAGGCTCTTTTATTTAAAGGGGCACATAGTTAGGTAACGGTTTAGGGGATGTTGGTGAAATCGGCCATTAGTGACGCCTAAGCATAGGTACTGAAGTTCGGTGACACATTTGAAGTAACGAGTAGGTAGGTAGGTAAGAAGTATACGAACGAATATAAATACATTTGATGATACTGTGGCCGCGTTCCGAATCACGCTCACAGCGCTGTTAGCGCGTATCCGACCAAATTAAATAGTCACAAAATATTACACAGATAGGGTATTTGTGTACCTACTTCATTTAATGGATTATAGGCTAACAGTGCTGTTGGCGTGATTTGGAACTAGGTATGTGTTATTATTGTCAATTACAGTCTCATTGATGAGATGACATCATTAACATTCTTGTACTCTACCTCTTGCAAAGTTTAAAAAGAAAGGATTACCTACCTACTGTAACAAAATATTTTTTGAGGGTAAGGAAATAAAAACCGGTCAAGTGTGAGTCGGACTCGCACACAAAGGGTTCCGTACCAAAAAACGGCTAAAAAATCACGTTTGTTGTATGGGAGCCCCCTCAAATATTTATTTTACTAGCTGACCCGACAGACGTTGTCCTGTCTTAGTTATAAATATTAAATTCGAATTGGTATAAAATATTGAAAAGTTTAGTTCAGAGATTAGTAGGTAAGTACCGTTCCCGTTTCCGTTTTCGTTCTCGTTCCCGTTCCCATTTACTTTAAAACCCAACAGCTTTATAAATAACCAAGTACCTAAACATCACTTGTTATGTTAGTAACGTGTATGTTAGTCTATCCAAACTTACTAATAAGGCGTGATGGCTCTGAACTAACCGTGATGAGCACTAAGAAATTCAGTTTTCTTATAACCTCTTTGTAAGAAAAAAAAAATAATTATTTTACATGTATTTTATTAATAAAATAACTCCGAACGAAGCATCTGTTTTATTACATCCTTGAATGTATGTTTTTTTTTATCGTTGTTCGCGCGTATCTTCGACATTTATGGACCGATTTTGATGATTCTTTTTTTGTTCGATTCAATTTTTTTGCGAAATGGTCCCATTAATTTTTTTTTCAAATCAGTTCAGTAGTTTTCAAGGTATCCTGAAAACACTATGATTTTGCATCAACTAACTTGACTATTTTGTTATTTATGAACCGAATAAGATGATTCTTTTTGTTGGGTAAGAGGTACTTTTAGTCTTTTTAACCGACTTCAAAAAAAAGAAGGTTCTCTTTCAGTTTGACCTGTATGAATGTATGTTTCTCCGCGAATATCTCACGTTTGACTGAGCCGATTTTTCTACCAAATAATATACTGTCGTATATGGATACATATTATATATAAAGCGTGCACCAATGTAATTAATTAGGAATAAAGTCATCTAAACGGACAACGGTCGTTTCACTCCCGATATGGCGACCCTGCCGGCCAAGACAATGTGAACACGCACGTTGCGTAAGCGCCCGGCGCGCTGCGCCGCGGCCGCTGTAGATGGCTGCGATGTAAGCCATCACAATCAATAAAGACATTTTAAATTAATAAAAATGAACTAATACAAAAAAAAGATAAAATAAATTTCAAAATCATAAAAAGTATCTACGAAGACTACGTGTGTCGCGTACTAGGACTTACCTAAATGATGAAGATGTGGAGTGCAGTAGAAATCAGCATTATGAAATAGCTTAATAAAAATGGATTTAAGTATGCAGCCGGGAGATGTCCGTTGTCCTGGAGGTGGACGATACGAAAGTAATAACGGAGACGTTCCAGGATAAGCAAAGCAAAAGTCGAGTATGAAGAAAAAGCAAAAAAATAAACAATCAAGTGCGTGAGTAAATTCTCTGGACTTTAAAGTGAATTTGTGAATTTGTGTTCGGGGAAGTGTAAAAGTGACTTTACCAAAATCTTTATCAACTTAGTTAGATGATCATTAGTACGTTCTCATAATATTTCAATCAATGACTTTTATTTTATTTTTTATTTGTGTAGGCGCTTTTGAGTAATAATTACATAATTTAAAACGTACTTAATAATAGTAAAAAAACGCAATAATAAGATCGAGGAAGATGAACTAGGTATTGTATTGTAAAAGTAGGTAAGACGATAGTCTACTTATAATGTTTATGTTAATTCTGTTTCCAATTTCAGTGCGTAATTTTAAGTCATGATAATGAATTACTCGTACTTTATCATTTTTAATTTTTTAGAGATACCTACTAATTTATTTAATTTGTCTTATAATAATTGTAAAATATGAGCTGATATATTTTTTTAGCTTCTTTGAAATTCATCGAACAAAATATGATTTATGATAAATCTTAAAAAAAAAAATTAGGTCAATAGTTAGAAGATTCGTTGCCCTCTCTAATTATGAAATTCGCAACAATAAAGTATTGTTATTATACAATATACTTTTAATAACAATAAAGAATACACCCTTTGTTTATCTGCACGAAGTCATGCGACAATTGTTTTAATTTGATAAGGCATTGTTTAACATTTGCCGGACTTCTGAGAAGAAAAAGAATTGATTTTGCAAACTGATGAATGCACTTTGCATTAGGAAGTATGTGTCAATGAATATATTTTTTGCAATGTGATGAATGGAAATCGAATAGTTACCTACGTTAAGAGTTATGCTATGCTTAGCAACAGTTCTCGAAATATTCTTGAAACATGGGGTGGCCAACCCATAGTTTCAGAAATATTAAGAAAACCAAGCGATTTTTAAAAGGAAAAAGTGAGACTAAATATAATTATGAGATGAATAAGTAAGGGAATAAATGACATGATTTTTTTTATACAAATAATAATGCTTATGAATGATTAGTGGTAACGTTATTGAGATAATGTTTGATATAAAGTAATAGTGAAATAAACAACGTTAGGCCCGAGCGGATTTCGTTGATATATTTATACTCATGTAAGCGATAATAAAGATATACAATGTGAAATGTATTGTATAAAACTGGGATATATTTTGAATACCAGAAGATAATTTTGTTTAATGAAACGAATGGAGTACGTATACTAATTATTAACTTATTTTTTTTTTAATACCAGAAGATATGTTTTGTAGTAAATATGATGAAACAAATAGAGTAAAGTGATAATAACTGGGATATATTTTTAACCAGAAGATGTTTTTATGAACTAAAAGTTGATAAATAGATAAAAAGATTTTTCAGATAAAAAATCTGAATTTTTTTCTTACAAATATTTGTGTAAGAAATTAGATAGTTAATACGTAAGTTATTTTTTTGAGAAAAAAGATTTTAAGATCATTATTTTTACTGTCATTTTTGTCTTAAATTTTTAAGTATGTTTTATAGTAGAAATATGTTTAACTACAGATACCTGTTTGTTTACTACTTACATTTTGGACAAAAGTAAACACTATAAGAATAAATAATAATATAGTTCTGTAGTACCTACTAGTTAATAATGTGTTTGTAGCAAGTTAGTATTTTTTTTACCTGTTGTTAAGAAAAATGCACATTTATTGTTTAATTTATTTTGTTACCTATAGATTGAACTTTTTTTTTCTGTTTTTTTTTATCACCCCGGTGGTGTCGTATATGGATACATATTATATATAAAGCGTGCACCAATGTAATTAATTAGGAATAAAGTCATCTAAACGGACAACGGTCGTTTCACTCCCGATAATACTTACACTACACTACCTAATAGAGAAGGTACTTACACTAAAAACAAAAAAATAAAAATTGTTTTAAAAATAAAAAAAAATGTTTTAAAAAACAAAAAACTAACTTCAAATAACCTGCCTCTAAAAAGCAAGAAATAATATTCAAATCATTAGATATGCATTATCATTGTTATATAATAACAACACGTATATTGAAGTCGGGTAGGGCTTTTAGAATAAAAAAACGAAGTTGTACTCCAGCCCCACCCGACTTCAATAGACGTGTTGTTATTATATAACAATGATAATGCATATCTAATGATTTTAATATTATTTCTTGCTTTTTAGAGGCAGGTTTTTTGAAGTCGGTTTTTTGTTTTTTTTAAAAGGTAAGTAAATACTAAAGTTTAATTTTTCAAGTTTTGACTTATGTAGTAAGCATAAATTACATTACAACCATTGAAACTTGTCCCAAGTAACAATACAAAAACTCACATACATACAAACGTAGAGCAGTGTGGAACAATGCAACACCAAAAGCTCTGAGTCTCATATTTCTCTCATTTTTAAAGATATGAATTCCGTTTTTAGAGGAACGGAATCTACTTAATTAGGTATAAAATGGCAGTTATAGTTTCATTAATAAATAGATACATAAACCAATAAGAAGACTTTTAAAAGAAAATGGGAATTGTTTCATTGTGTCCACCTAGGTGTACACAATGAAACATCCTCTGTCCAACAATGAAACACTGTTATTAATTTTGACATTTTCATATTTAGTGGAACAAGTAAATGACAAAATCTGTTGAATTCCAACCGATAAAGGTTTTCTCAAGGTATTGCACAATTATTCAGCCATTCAGGCAATAGCTGCCAAACTTTCCTACGCGTTGCATACAAACACCTAGGCGTGACGTCATAACTAGGGTAGCCGTTAGTATGGAGCGTTTTCAGGTGAGTCCAATTTGTGTGCATTTTAAACTGTGATATCTCGGGCAGTTTTCACGCTAGCGAAATAATTATTTTACCAATGTTTCTTTTTTTGAGAGGTAATTTATGTAACATAAAAAATAAAAAAAATTTCGTCATGCCTATTCTAACGAGCCCAAACACGATGGGGTTGTAGGTTTTATCATAGAATTCCTGTGGGCTTCTTCCGGCTTCATCATCAGATCAGCTCAATGACACCATAATATTGCATTGCCTTCCAGTTCTGACCTATTTTCAAAGTTTCAAGTCTCTAGGTCATCGGAAAGCTAGGATAAAATCGTTCGCAATATATATCTATAAATATTAGGTCTTTACTTATGAACTTGCCGATATTTTGTCACATACAGAGAAAATAATAACTTCTATGTTTTAAAACATTTAACAATATCTTGATTTACGTATGTCGAATTATGACCATGATAGTCAACTATCAGTAAAAATAAAGTCCTTTTTTTAGCTTTAATAGCATTAAAAAAAGATCTTGAAAGTTACTCTTTTTTTTGTGAGCCAAAAAAGGGTGACCGGAGGGGTTGTAACTTAGCCAAAACTTATTTTTTTCGCTTATCGTAAATGGAATAGGTTAGCATAGTGTTCAAACATTAGTACATAAAAGTTTTGTTACAAGAGTGTTAACGGTTGTTAAATGAACAAAGAAAATGCTAGTATGAAAAATGCAACTTCTTGAAAATTCTCCATACAAATCGGCAATTTCATAGGTAAAGACCTATTATATACGGTTACGAAAACCTGCTTATTTTTAATCATAATACAATTTTCACCAATATTTTAGACTTAAGCGTGTGGGCCGGAGAGTCGCATGCTTTTAAAACTTTAGGTCGCTATTGCGTTACATGAGCAACGAATGTGTTTGTAGCTGTTACAATAAATATGTAACGGCTACAAATACATCAACCCACCGCTACAGGCTCCGATTGATCTGGAATTCGACGATTTAACAAAAAACATAACCTCAAAGCATGCGACTCTCCGGCCCACATGTTTTTGTCAATCATTCTGCCGGGAAGCCGGTACAATCGATTTGATATCTGAAATAAGAATGTATATCGTCGGTACATTACTTCTAGGTTGTTTTAGAATGGAAACAGAACAGATATGTATGTAGTATGGGCAACAGCTTCGCTTAAAAAGTTAGCAAATAAATTGTGTGCGCACGTATCCCCCTGCACGAACTAAATATATTATGTTATGACGGCGGCGGCGCGGCGTGCAACCGATTTTAACCTTAAGAGTTGTGGTTAAGTGACGTTGTTGTCCATAGTACATCTGTATGAATTTCTAAAACAGGAGATGTAATTCTATAGAGTACCTACTTAACCAAACGAAAGGTGCGTGTTCGTTCGTATCGTGACGTGAGACTTATAGGTATGTACGTACTTAGTATCCAACCGAAACGGACGAGCTTCGTCGTCCCTCGCCACGCGCCTGCGCCTACTCGCTTCGACCGCAAACTTTTTGAATACCTACCTACCTAGGTATTATCCATGCATGAAAATGACACAAATTCATTCTGTCCATCACTCATGTATTTAAGATATTAAATATGTAAACTCTAATAATACTAATATTTTTTATAAGCATCAATGGCTCGGACAAACAAAAAAATTGAAAATATTAAAAGTCCATGCCTTAATTTGACACAAATTTATTTCATAGGGATTTTTAAGTGATCTGAGGTATATGGTACTTGTTTTTCAAATTGTAATATTTTTTTGACGGTGTTATTAATGTACGGGTCCCACGTCTGTTTCCATGGACGAAAATGACACAAATTAGGTTTGTACACTACGCAGGCTATCTTAAATACAATACTATTGTTTCTTTTTACTTTAAAACAATTTTGACAGTTTAGACGGTTCTCACACTGGCGACGCGCGTGGTCGCGGCGCACCCACGCGCGTCTTTTACGTTGTATGCAAGTACATTAATTTAAACAGAAAACCGCCTCGTCCAACACACCAAGGCGCGCCACGGCGCGTGAGCGCGCACCGCCGCGTGCCGCCGGCGATCCGCGAGCAGTTTGCGCCAGCAGGCGCGTTACCGCGGGGTACAACACACTGCGACGCGCCCCGCGGCTAGTTTTCGATGATCGTTTCGTTACGATGGCGGGATTTCCTCTGGTTTTCAAATGTTTCGTGGCTTGGATATACGCCCATTTTAGTGCCATTTGGTAGGTACATTATGCAGCACATGAGGTTATACAAAACTGTAAAAAATCTGTTATTTATTTGATTGAATATCATTACGCTGTCGTGGAAGCCCAGCATGCCGTTGACCGTACCTACCTACTCGTATGTTATTAAAATTCCGTCATTAATATCGAGATGGCAAATCTTAATTATTTGTCTGGACGTTTTAATCTCATGAGTGATTTTATATGTGTTCAGTTTTTTTTCCTTTTGAGGTACGGAACCCTAAAAACCTGTAAATTAAAACAAAACAACTTCAAAATTTAATGCCTCTAAAAAACAAGCGGCGGGGACGCGTCAGACGCCGAATGGCGTGGGGGCGCGGAGAAAACCGCCCGAACAGGCGTTGCGCTGCGCCGTCACCGCGCACGTGAAACGCCAAACCACGCCCCGCGACGACGGCGCGCGTTGGCAGTGGGAGAATCGCCTTAGAGTCCAATTATTTATAACCACCACAAATAATCTAATTTTTCAAGATGCATCGGCTAGATGTGACACAAAACGCAAAAATAAACTAATTATATGCCAAAGTATCGACAGGCAAGAATTAATAAACTTTAGAATTCTTGAAGGTTATACCCTCAAAATAACGTATTCCGATCGGTCTATTTTCTAGAAACAGCCTAATGATTCTGACCGACCGACGATGGGTGCATTCCGAATCACGCTAACAGCGATATCATCGCGCTGATTTGCGTACCGAATCACCGTGAGCGCGATAACGACAGCCCGTGTGACGTCACTGATTGCGTCATAACATCCGCCATCTTGCGATTACGCCGCCCATGCTCCGAAGCATAATCACTGTGAGCGTTCTGTCAAAAGTGACACTTGTTTGTTTTGTTTACCTCAGGTGCATTTAAATGAAAGTTATTGAAAATTCTTTCAAGATATATGAACATATTATAAATTAATAACTTTCAAGATATAAAGCAAAAAGGTCCAAATTCCGAACTTTTAAATTTATATTGAGGTTATGTAGGTCAAAACATCGGTGAGCGCGCTCACGAGCGTTCCGAATCATTGATAGTCCCAACTGTCATAATCGCGATTATCTGAATCGGTACGCTTGTTATCGTGGTCAACGCTGAAATTGATTTTAGCCTGAATCGGAATGTACCAGATATGGTAACCCTACACTGTGATTGTTCATAGTAAATAAATTTGCAAATTTCTCTAAAACGAGTAAAGATATTCTGAAAATATGTTTTCGGGTCGTTTATCGTGATCAAACGATTACAAAAACCTGCTTATTTTTAATCTTAATGCAATTTTCATCAATATTTTAGACTTAAGTGTGTGGGCCGGAGAGTCGCATGCTTTTAAAACTTTAGATCGCGATATCTTTGACCCTGTTGCGTTACATGAGCAACGAAAGTGTTTGTAGCTGTTACAATGAATATGTAACGGCTACAAATACATCAAACCACCGGTACAGACTCAGATTGATCTGGAATTCGACGATTTAACAAAAAACATAACCTCAAACCATGCGAATCTCCGTGCCACATGCTTTTGTCAATCATTCTGCCGGGAAGCCGGTACAATCGATTTGATATCTGAAATAAGAACGTATATCATCGGTACATTACTTCTAGGTAGTTTTAGAATGGAATTATTCAGTGGCACGGAGATTCGCATGCTCACAATAAAATAGGTAATTGAACATTAAAGCTGGGCATTCACGGTCAGTCCAATTGATCTAAATCGAATGGATGCACGCCAGTAGTTTGAGGCCACAAACGGCGTCCATTCATTTTACCTAAATCAAATGATTTAGATCATTTTGATTTTGACGTCGTCAGTCGCGCTCGTGCCAAACGATTTACGTGCCCAAATCCATTTGTTGCGATGCGATCATCGATATATATTTTGGTCATTTTTTGGATTTATTTTTTGTCAATAAATAAATCCGTAGGTGGGTCAGGCCGCCAATTATTGCTGATATGGCGCAGAAGTAAATGTGATGGTGGCGTAGAAACTTCGACGCGTCGGTGGCGTTGAGTGGCGTATAGTGGCGAATAAATGTAAAGGTCCGCATACACATGCCATATTATTTTTATGAATGTTGTTTAAATATAGGTACATTATAGTAATATACAGGTATATAAATGCACAAGGAAACCCTTTGATTGAATAAAATCAACTTTATTTACTTCGTAGCTTTATAATGGCACACCATCAGTCTTAGTTTCATAAAAAAACGAGTGCACACCTACCTTAATTTAGTGACGTTGAATATCTGTGCTACCAGTGGCGTTGAAGTACCAAAATGGTGGAGTTGAAGTACCAGAACGGTGGCGTATTTTTACTTCTGCGCTATCTTTGCATAGAGAAAGCAACTTATATCTCTGTTAAAAATGTACAATTTGAGTTGCATTGTAGCACCAAACATGGCTTTAACTTCTACTTACAACGTACACTGATAGTTTTTAGTTTAACAGTTAAACTTACATTTTTATCGACGAAAATCCTTTTTTCGTCGATAAAAACGAAAAGCTGTATACAGATTCCGCAGAACGTTTACAAATCAACTGTCAAAAAAATGTGCGCCCGTCGAGCCGCAGTCCATACATTATATAGAAACTCAGTGTTGCCACCTTCCGATTTAAAACCTCCCTGAACCCAATCTATAGAAGACATGGAAAATATTGGTGGCGTTGACAAGTGGCGCAGAATTATAGTTTTTGATGACGTAACTGATTTCGAAGTTTTTCAAAGAAAATCTTAGGAAAGGCGTTGTGAAATTAAAAGCATCGATAGCCATTTTTAAAAGCATTCTTAACATAATTATTAGCAGTGTCACACAGACTTTATACTTTTTACTACACCGATGATTAAAGTGCACCTCTACCACAGCGGATGGACGTTTTTGTGTAATTTTCCTCCCTTTTTTCAAGTTTAATTCGAAATATATTTTTAGTTGATTATCCGAAGTGAATTAATTATAGTAGCAGCTTTAGCCCCTTTGTTGCTTAGTTCGATGCCGTTATCGAAAATTTGATATATATTACTTTTCAAAATACTGACTGAGGAAAAAATTTGCCGAATCAGCAAAAAATGGCAGCCTACCTACCTACACTACTTTTTTGACAGTCGTGTAAAAAGTAGTACACAACTAGTGAAAAAAAACATTAGATTTTTTAACCCTATAAAGGATCGAGATGATTTTTTTTTCACGAGTTGTGTACTTCAGTTTTTATACGACTGCCAAAAAGTAGTGTAGGCACAGAATATATAATAGTAATCCGTGGAGAAGTTGAAAAATAAAAAAAAAGAATACATAAATAGTACAAGTACAAGTGTGTAGGTATAGGTAGGTATATGTGTTCAGGGTTCATGCATGCATAAGAATAAATAAAAGTTTTTTTTTCACGAGTTGTGTAGTTTACTTTATACACGACTGCCAAAAAAGTAGTGTAGGTAGGTATATGTGTTTAGGGTTAATGGCCTGAATAATATCATAAACTGATCGTATGGAATGGAATGCAATGAGGTTTTATATCTCTTTGCATAGATTTATTGCAAAGAGGTTTCATATCTCTTTGCTCTAAGGTTTGTACATTTTATAAAAGTGACTGGATACGAAATCTATTAGACGTACCTACATTACAATCATATCAAAACAATTAAATATTATTCATAAACACTAAAGTAAATTATAATTAATACGAAATTAGGCTTACTTAATATAATACAGGCTACCTTACAATGTAACTTAAAAAAACTCACTTTTAAATGAAATTAACAGCCATTTTTTCTTAATTAAATCTTGATTTTGCTTATCTTTTAGCAATTAAAAGATAAGCATAATTACTAATGAAAGGACATCAGGCAGAGTCCCATAGAAAAAAACCAAAGAATGTATAACGTTTCTGTTTTTTTCAAAATGTAGGCACGTAATTAGAAAGTCATAGAAAATATTCAGATTTTTACGAAGATTTATGTTTTAAGTGATACAGATTAGCACCACAATGTACGAGTTGGAACTAGATCAAACGGAAAATCTGTGCATATGTCGCACGTACGTAACAAAACGCTTTTGACAGTTGAGTTGACTGACATCCGGCAGACTTTTTTTTAAGAGCCGTTTACACGAGTCAAGCTGTTAAGTAGTAACTAAATGGGCAACTTAATTTTAAGTTAAAATTTAATAAAAAGTCGTTCACACGGTTTAAATAGTAAGTAGTAAGTAGCCAGTGTGCCCATTTTTGGCGATTACAAAAGGCCATAATATCCGAAATAAGGTCAAAAATCACTTGCACCTGTTTTTTTAACTTCATTAGTTAAAAAAACGATGGAGATTGACAGCTGTCATCTGTCAAACTTAAAACAGCTATAATCTCAAAAAGTACTCATCCTAGATTGATGGTGTCTTTGAAGAAATCAAAGGTCTTAGCAAGATCTTCATTTTAGGAAACAGCTGTCAAAAAGTTTGTCATCTAAAATAATCAATCTAGAATGAGGACTTTTCGAGATATTGCTGTTTTAAGTTTGACAAATGACAGCTGTCAAACTTACAACAGTAATGTCTCGAAAAGTACTCATCCTAAATTCATGGTGTCTTTAAAGAAATGAAAGGTCGTAGTTAGAGCTTCATTTTAGATGACAAACTTAAATTTGGCAGCAGCCATCTAAAATGAAGATCTAACCAAGACCTTTTACTTCTTCAGAGACACCATCAGTCTTCCTAAACTTTTTGAGATATTGCTATTTTATATTTGACAGATGACAGCTGTCAAACTTACAACAGCGAAAAGTCTCGAATTAAGTCGATTCCCGATTTAATCCCGACTACGGTCCATATTTCCCCAAATCGGGAGAAATGCCGAAAATCGTCAGCAAGTGGCAAGTACAGCGCGTGGCCACGCCCATAAGGGGGGCATGCGGTGCGGGCGGCGCGGTTACTTGTCCAAAAAATAGACTAGAATTTATTTACTTAATAACTTGCCCACTTAATAGCCAACTTACTACTTACTACTTAATTGGCTGTTTACACGCGAAAATTTAGTTGGTCGACAACTTAATTTTAACTAAATTACTTAATAGCTTGACTCGTGTAAACGGCTCATTAATGCGCAATCACTTGTGCCACAGAACAAATATACTCAGGGGAGACTTGTGAAATCGCTAACAAAGATGTCCGTTTCATTGATATGCTTTTGTTTTTTTCAATAATTAATTAAACCTAAATGAAGGAGTTAAAAAATAATGTTGCTACTGTTTTATGATTCTAGTAACATAAAGTGTTTATAGATAACAGAATTATGTTTATACACTTTTGGGTCTCATGTGCCTGATGTCCTTTAGTCATGATCTACAGAAGACAATAATCAATAAAGAGAACAAGAATCTAAAAATAAAACAAAAAACACTCTTGAGCGCAGCGAAAATTTTTCTATGTCTATGGTCAAACTATTGTCTCATTATTTAGAAACTGTTTACTTTTTCACATTCAATTTACAAAAATATTGTAACTTTAAAGCGATATTATTATAACTATAACCTTGGTTTATCAGTCTTTAAAAATCGAATAATTTAGAAGTAGAATCAAACAACCATTTTTTAATTTCTTACTTTCTTCAATAATATTTTTAAACTAAATTAACCGACTGTAATATAACCAGGGCCTATTTTCTAACTAAAATAATAACAACTAAAATCAAATTATTTATAATTTGTCTGATAAAGGAAATTAGGACTAAGGTCCTTATACAAAAATAATATAGGTACCTATTTCGTCCATTAATTACAAATTTGTACAGTGTGTGATTTAGTTATTAAAAACAATGTAAATTTTATTTGTAGTATTTGGGAGCACAAAATACAGGGTTATTTGTAAAACACCAACGGCCTCGCAGGAGTGGATTGCTAGCGTCATAAACAGCAACATTTGTTCTATGACTTTCCGAAAAAAAGAAAAAATACTTTTCATACAAATGTCGCAACAGCTGTTCGTATGAAATGTCTATACTTTTTTTGTCTTTTTCGGAAAGTTGTAGAACGAATGTTGTTGTTTATGATGTTTGTGATCTGCTCTTGCGAGGTTGTTGGTGTTTTACGAATAACCCTGTATATCAAACCAAATGTTACAAAAGTATGTATACTTTTGTAACAAAAGTATGTATACTTTGTAACATTTGGTTTGATATACCAAATGTTACAAAAGTATGTATACTTTTGTAACAAAAGTATGTATACTTTGTAACATTTGGTTTGATATACAGGGTTATTCGTAAAACACCAACAACCTCGCAAGAGCAGATCACAAACATCATAAACAACAACATTCGTTCTACAACTTTCCGAAAAAGACAAAAAAAGTATAGACATTTCATACGAACAGCTGTTGCGACATTTGTATGAAAAGTATTTTTTCTTTTTTTCGGAAAGTCATAGAACAAATGTTGCTGTTTATGACGCTAGCAATCCACTCCTGCGAGGCCGTTGGTGTTTTACAAATAACCCTGTATTTTGTGCTCCCAAATACTACAAATAAAATTTACATTGTTTTTAATAACTAAATCACACACTGTACAAATTTGTAATTAATGGACGAAATAGGTCATAGATTAAAGTTATATACTGGTTAATGTTTACAGTTAAACTATTCATATATTCTATGTAATCTTCGAAAGCATATGAAGTAATCCAAAAGTGATTTCTTCATTTGATTTTTAACCTTAAACTGTCTTTGATTAAGTTTAAAGTCGATTGAGAAAATTTGACATTATATTCGTTAAATTGTACATTTCATAAATTGTTCTATAATGTACTTATTTTGTGTTGTGATATATTATGAATTTATTTGTTGTAAAATAGTTAAATTCATTATAACCGTTTGTATATTAGCTAGTAATTGAGAAATTATTTAAATAAAACTTGTTAAACTTGTTATTTAAAAATAAAACTTGATCATTAATATGATATTAGAACTTAGTTGAATAAACTAAGTTCTGATTGGTTTGAACACAAACCTTGGTTAATCTTTAAAAATTGGAATAATAAACGTCAAACAAAATGTTGAAAATAAAATCAACAGTCTTTAATTTCTTATTTTTTTCAAAAATATTTATTTATACCTAAGTAATATGTATAAGTAATCAAATAATGAAAAAATCAAATAATAAGCAATCGTATCTTATTTTTTTTTTTCATTTTAATACTTTTTAGTACCTATTAAATTTCCATAATTCTTTTTATACAACGTGTAACAGAAAGGGGGTATCAACCCGAAGGGAGGTCAATGTACTCGTGAAATTGAATACATTCCAGCAGAAAAAAAAAATTCTAATAAAATAAAAATTTTTGAACACTCCATACAAAATGTTGGCGGCAAATTAAAATTTTCTATGGAAAGACCAAAATTTTTTTTCGACTTTATTTTTTTTTTCTCTTTTGGAAGGTGTTCAGATTCACGAGTACATTGACCTCCTTTCGGGTTGATACCCCCTTTTTGTTACACGTTGTATATTAAGTCTATGTCAGAAAACTAAATTTTAATAAAATAATAATCTTTCAAATTTTTAATTTAATCATTGCTGTATCTTTGACCGAAAATTCAATGACATATCGTCGCTTATATTACAACACCGCGAATATGCATTTTTTTAAAAGAGTAAAACCGCCAATGTGACTATTTTATTTAATAAGTAGGGATAACGTAAATTTTTGCATTTAATTATTTATAGAATAACTAATAAATGATTATAAAACTATTGATATAAAATTGATTTTATTTCATTGTTACGCAGAAAATATAATTGTTTTTGTTTCTCGACTGTAAAGTTAGGAAATCGCATAGGTATTCGCGGTGTTGTAATATAAGCGACGATATAGGTTCATTATTCAATGCGCGGCATACTTCACTTTTGCCTGAAAATGGTTAATGTAAAGGACATTTTTGAACGATAGAGTGTGGCGGCTTAATTTCGTATTACTTGTGTACTTTAGTTTAATTTCTTTTAGTTTTGTTTTGTCGCATATGTTTAATTATTTTTATATCCAAAACATTGTAATTAAAATTACTTAATAAATATACTTACATAATACATATTATTATGCATAAATTTATAGTTAATGTGCGCTTTTATAATTCTCAACGGCCCGGCACGGCACCGCCCGGCAGCCGTCCAACGGCACAACAGGGAAGTGAAATGTATGGAATCATATGGAGACGCTTTTATATTTCCTCAACGGCACCGGCAAACCGTGCCGGGCCGGCCAAATCCTACGCTGCCGTCGAACTTTTACGATGTAGTGCGTAGCTACAAGGATTCATATGTGTGAGTGTGAGTCCAGAGCAAAGAATATACAGTGTGTATAAAGGGCACAACCAGTATATTAGCGTAATATCGTTAATGTGTTGTTGTTGGTATGCCATGTACCTATGTATGATTGTGGAAACAAACAACATCAAAATCAACAAATAGGTAATATTCCGACAAACAGTTATTTCGATACTGATCGGAAAGATATCTAGGTACTTACAGCGGTGGAAACACCGTTAATAGGGGCTTACCAAAGTTAAATATTGTTACCTATCTCAACAAATAATTACCTAGATATTACTTAAGTAGGTAGTTACCTACTTGATTAAATAATGTGTTGTGTAGATGTCTACCTATCTTGGTAAGTAGGTACGTAATGAAAACCAGCTACATATAATATATTCTTTGATTTTTAAAAGATTTATTTATCATTTAAGGAAGTACCTACTACCTACCTACATTGTAATATAATCATTAAACAACGTGTAACAAAAAGGGGGTATCAACCCGAGAGGAGGTCAATGTACTCGTGAAACTTCCAAGAGAAAAAAAATTTTTTTTGAATGTCCATCCCTATATAAAATGTTGGCGGCAAATTCAAATTTTCTATGGAGAGTCCAAAATTGTATTTTCGATTTGAAATCTTTTTCTGTTGAAAGTGTTCAGATTCACGAGTACATTGACTTCCTTTCGAGTTGATACCTCCTTTCTGTTACACGATGTATAATTGGTAAACTATTATTTTATGAAATAATTATAAAGATAACAAATATCTAGAGAGAGAAGGTCAACTTTTATTCTTTATATTATTCTAAAGTAAAAAGTAGGTACCACGACACTACTGTACAATGTACAAATAGTAACTTCTTCGCTATGAGTGTTCTGTGTTGAACATCCAACGACCGGCAACGGCAGAAATTATAAAAGCGTCTTTCGGCGTCGCCGCTGCCGTGCCGAGCCGTGCCGTGCCGGGCCGTGCCGTGCCGGGCCGTCGAGAATTATAAAAGCGCACAATGTCTATGAACAAACGGACAGACCGTTTCTGTAAAACGTTTATTTTTATATGTACGTGAGTGGCTGTGCAATGCGCGCGCGCAGAGAACCGGTCCGGTCGGCTGCCTCCGCCGCCGCCCGCGACCCGCGCCCCGCACGCTTCACGCGGAGCTCACTCGCTCGGCGACAGTGTGACCATATGTGGCAGGATCCTGCCTTTTTGGCAGGTTTAGCCCTTTATTTTACTCTCTGGCATATTTGTTTGACGTTTTAGAAATCTGGCAGTTTTTGGCAGTTTATAGCAATATAAGCTTTTTTTATTTGGCAATACATCCTTTAAAATGAGTAAGGTGCGGATCGACAAAAGAAAAAACGGTAGGAATTTTAAAATGCCAATGGCAACATTGGCAACGATACCTTTGTTTCGGTTATTTCCCATAACATCTCTAGTTGAATTTGTAGTTCATTCCATTGTGAACCTTAAGCGCGGAGCATAATGTTTAATATTATTAATGTTTGTTGTGTTTGCCAATGTCGAATGCTGCTTGTGAAAGAATATTCTCGCAAATAAACCTTATAAAAACAAAAACCCGGAACAGATTTATCAATAAACATGTCGCCTCTATTTTGCATGTAAAACAGGGCATTAAAGAATATGGTGACTGCGTTTCATTCCATCCGACTAAAAATATGATTAAAATATGACAAAAGCAATATATAGAAATTGATCAAGAAGAATACGAGTTAATGTATAACTATTTAAAATAAAAATATAAAAAAATCATGTGACAGTTTATTTTAAATTTTAAAATTGTATTGGCATTATTTCGGCATTTTGTGCATAAAAGTTTGGCAGGATTTGTCAGTTTTTTTGCCTAAGCGGGGGCAGGATCTATAATTTAAGGTTGGTCACACTGCTCGGCGACCGCGCATCAGTCACTGAACACACCTTTGACGCGATACCCGTGCTACTTTAATGCTTTCCGCCGCTCACGCGCATACGTAAATACTGTGCTGTAGTTAGCCCTAAGTAATTGTTTTCTGTGCTGCACTACCTCTCCGCTTTATTCTTCTGTGCTTTGCCCTTCTGTCTTCTATACTCCTTCTTTTGTGTGCGTAATCAATAAACCATTTCGTGTTGTATAACGGACTTCATATTTTCCGCCGTTACCTGCTACGACCTTATACCTACGCTACAAGAGCATTTCGTATAGGTAATCGATAGAGCAGAAAATTCTGAATCCGAATACCTACTATAAAACTCATTTTGACCAAAATGTCCCTCGTTAATTGATACTTCTGGTATCAATGAGTCAAGAAATAAATAAACACCACATACCTAATAAAAATATATAATATGGATAAGTATTCTGAATCACGAAGTTTTGCGGCTAAAACAGTTTTATAGTAAGTAGAAAAAAATATGATGCTGTGCACTCATCAATTGCAAACCGTAACTACAGATCAACTGTAGAACTCAGTCACATGCGAGAAGAACTCACATTTATTTTTGATCTGCTGTAAAATGATCTGCTACGGGAAGTTGGCAAATCATTGTTGTTTATTGACTCTTTTAAGGTTAAACGCCAGAACTATTTCTAAAAAGTATCAGGAACTGTAGAACCCTACTGCATGCGAATAGAACTCACATTTATTTTTGATCTGCTGGACAATGTTCTGCTAAGTTCACGAACGTAACCTTTGGTTCGTTTTATAAAATTTCATTTATATTAGTAAGTATTTAATGCGAGTAGTAGAGTAACTGTAGTAGTAACTTTCGTCTTTTGGTATTGGGGGGACAGGCGAAGATGCCAAGCTTGTGATTTTGTTAATAATTGTTTTGAGTTTTAAGTTACTGAGTCAACTTTAAATATCAAAAATGATTTATGATAGGGACCTATCAATAAATAATTTTTAATTATTATCCAACTTTAAAATGACTAATAAAGATTTCAAAAAGGTACATCATGACCGTAATACCTATTTAATAACTAAAAACATATAAATAAAATAATAAATTAAAAATTCTATGCCTCCGACTGCATTATGTTGCCTTTGCCTTTAATATTTAATCTTGTTTCCATCTTTTCAGTTGACTTGTCTTTCGATGCAGGCGGGTTTTAAGAGTAGGTACAGTCAGCAACGAAAGTTATTATACAAATACAAAGTTACAAAACTAGTGAACACCGAACCCGACCATAAATCACTTAACTGAATAGTGTGCCAAAAAAGGGTAATCATTTCAATGTTACAAATACATTAAACATGATTATGCCATAAGTCGCTAACTATCATGATGACATAATTCGCTAAACACCATCTCATCCGGAAGTCGGTTAACTATTATAATGTCATAAGTCGCTTAACGTTAAAATCACCGAGGCACCACTCTCTGCCAGCGCCTTAATAAAATTTAGTCAAAACATGTTATTATATAGGTATATCTACTTTAATTTAAATAAAATGCAATATACTTACTTCAGAACTAAAATAATAAAAATATAACAGATTTCACGCTCCAGTCAACTATAAGAGTCCATTGAAAATGAACATCAAAAAACTAAAAGTACTATTATTAATAATCTAGTTCACCCATCTGCTCGTTTATGGAAATCAGAGAGAGTTAAATTTTTAAGATTATTTTTTGTAAAATTTCTAAACTGCTGTCGTTGTTTTCCACTGTATATAGAACTATAGACACTTAACAGTGTTCAATTAAATAAATAATAATCAAAGTGTATTAAAAAATGTTATTTATTTATTTTTAAATTTAGAATTTAAACCAAAAAAAAGAATCAAATACTAATTATGTTAAACTTACTTTTGTAAGTCAACTTTTTTATTTAATCAACATTATTGTTTAACAATAGTCGTACGATTATTTATTTGTTGTATTTTACCGCACCACTTTGAGATATATAGAGGCCTTAATAATATTGCAAATGAAAAGAAATTAAATAGGTTACGACTTTGACGAAGTAGACGAAGATTATGACGTCTCTTTTTATGAGGTGATCCCTTCCATCCCTTTCTTTAATTTACATAATTTTTGATGTCATAACAATAGTTACTTAGTGATACCTAATCAAATTGTTCTTTTTAATACTGTTTTGTTCATACATACATTCATTATTTTTTCCTAATTTTTGGCTTTATTTTGAGTCACATAATATCGCACAGTAAAGTGTTGTGTTGCGGTTGCTACAAATCTATAAACTGATTTGAATCCTTATACCAGGTATTCCGTAAAATTGTAAATTATCTATATATATATGTATTTGGTTTTAGCGCTGAATAAGACCCAAATCTACCCTATGAAATAAAATTATAATAATAAAAAACATTTTATTTCAGACAGTTTCAGTGTCCATACAATACAATGAATTATACTATTAATAAAAAAATATTTAGAAATAATATAAAAGATAAATTTGATGATAAATCAGATAAAGCCGACACATCAATTTCATTAAGTATTATTTTTTAAGTTAGGTAATTAATTCTGAATTGAAATAGTTTAATTTTAGAATTAAAACTATGTAAATAGAATACTATCTACCTTATACTTAGTAAGTCTAATTCAGAATTAAAATATGTAGTTTAATTTTAGAATTAAAATTAAATCCAATACTATCTAGGTACCTTATATTTAGTAGTATAGTAAGTTAAATTCAGAATCAAAAAGGTATTTTAATCGGTCCGCGATTGCATGTCGAGAATGTCGGTGAGTATAGATAAAAAGAGAAAATACAAAGAGTGAAATAAAAAAACTTCACTAAACGGTCAAAAATGCTAAGCACATAATGGATGCAAATCTGGCGAAGCGTCGCTAGATTCGCTACCAAACAATCCTGGAGTGTAACATACAGAAAATGTAGGTCGAAAAAAAGTTTTGTTCAACGACTTTTGTATATAATTGACATCATTTAATTTTGTCATTAGAAAAGTATAGCACTTTATGGTATAACTGAGTTCAGCGACTTTTCTAGTTTAGTTAGTTATGACAAGATATTTTGTAATATATCTTCATCAGTAACTTATGGCACTTAATCATGATTAGAAAAAATGAAATAAAATTATGTTCAAGAATTTCTGTTGCTGACTGTACCTGAAAATGTCACTATCAATTATTATTAAGGTCACAGTTTCACAATTTGACAGTGACGTTTCTTTGTTTTGCTACGAGATTAGTAATCGGACATTATTCTACGACACTGTTATTTCTATTTTCTGACACTTTGGTGCTGATGGTCTTCTGAGAACTCCTTGGTTGAAACATCGGGGCGAAGCGGCCAAATATTGAAAACCTGAAATCAGTGCTTCGTTAAGCTTTGTCCATGACTTGTATTATTTTGGCGTATCAGATCACCGTACAGCTTGACCATAAAGAGTTGAAATTAAATAAAATGGAACTAAAAATTTTCAGTACTAAATGTAGTCAGTGTTGCCAAATTATTCGTGATTATGACGTATTTACATAGAAAGTGGCGCCCTCAATTTATGTCAACTCTTTATGGTCAAGAGCTATATCTTTACCATACATCGCTAGTTTGTTTGGGCGTGCGTTGATATTACTTCAACGCACGCCCAACCAGACTAGCGATGTATGTTAAAGATACGGTGATCTGATACGCCAAAATGGACTAGTCTGGACAAAGCTATAGGTGGTCATGCCATGGGGTCGCTGATATGACTTAAGTAGGTACTTAGTGATTTATGGCACTTGAGTGTCAAAAGACGACCACCGAGGCTCAGAAACGCATCACGTTTAGCTGTCGAAAGATAATTAATGGATTTTGACAGTTGAGTGTCGATACATGGTGGTCAAGCTAGGGGATGGATGATAAAACAATAATGTCGTGTTTCGGGGATCATGCTAGCCCTCTAGTAGGGGGTAAAACACTTGTCTATAAACATTCCACATCTAGTACCTACCTATGGTACATAGGTAATAGATATATTGGGAGGGTGCGAAGGTATAATAATCGATCGCAGCGCTCATGGTGGCAAAAATAGAAATAAAGAAGGCTCTGTAATCTGCTTGAAAACGATATTTAATTTATTACTATTTATTACTAACAGGAATAATTATATATGTTTATTATTACTTAGTAAAATTATTAAAGTAGCTTTATGCTCTTGTTTTACAAAATTTACAACTAAAAAAGAAGTAAACAAACCCTGATATAACCAAAATAAAACACTCTTTTTGAATAGATCTTACTTGCCATATTTAATTTAAATGACCAAAAATGATTTCACAACACTTTGTCCACTCAAATTATAGTAATTTTGAAATTTACATTAATAACACAATATGTATAGTATTTTTTAACATTTTGTCACAATGCCGCCATTACATATCAAAACGTCAAAACGGTCAGGTCAGAGCCAACAAAGTTGCAACACGCTAGGTGGCGCTAAAAGCGTGCACGGAGCCAATAGGTAAATATAGATTTAGGCCTGTTTCAGAAGTCACGGATAGCCCATAGGCAGGTATGATACCTACTTAAGGTTTAATTTAAAAATGAAACAGAATTTAATATGAAACCATCTGTCAGTTCCGATAACTGAAACACATCCAGGGGCCCTATTTTGAATCACTCGACTGGCGTCGAGCGCTCGTTTCTACTGATTTTCATTCGACATTTCATTGTTTTGAGTCATATGTCGAACGAAAATCAGTCGAAAAGAGCGCTCGACGCCTGCCGAGCGATTCAAAAATATATGGATTTATAAAACAGATCGAAAGTAGTTTTTAAAATACTTTTTTGTGCTTTCAGGGCCTTTCATAATTAGGTATAAAAAGTAATGTTTATTTTTATTTCATTATTTAAGAATTAAAATTATTAGGCTCAACTTAGATTGCGCTGGAAGTGGACAACGGTGAAGAGTCCGGAACGGAATAGGTATTATGAGTGAATTTCTGTAACGAAATTGGTTTATGTAATGAGTCCTAGGTGTGTCCATTGTGTAAATTGAAAACTTTAAGATTATACAATACTAAGTAATACTTATTTAAAAAAATACGACTCGCACCAGATCAATTCTCGAACGGGAATAGAACCCGCGACCTTTGGATGTCCGGTCTAATGCTCTGATCACTGAGCTAAAGCTATCGAGTTTGATTCCCGTCCGAAAATTGATCTGGGGGCTAATTGTCTAATTTTAAAAATCTATCGCAATCGCTTTCGTTTGACAGATGGATGTGACACATTTCTGCATTTCTTTGGTATGTTTTTATATGTGCCAAAAAGAAACTTCAATAAATAAAATAAATAAATAAATATTTGACAACATCACATACATTGCTCCAATCCCAAAGTAAGTAGCTATAGCACTTGTGTTATGGAAATCAGAAACAACGGTGGTATGACACACACCCAGACCTGAGACAATATTGAAAAGTTCATTTTCTACATTGACCCAGCCGGGGATCGAACCCGGGACCTCAAGAGATGGTGACGCCTTGAAAACCGGCGTGCGAACCACTCGACCACGGAGGCCGTCAATGGATTACATCCTGAAAGCGATTGCGATAGATTTTGAAGTTAGACAATAGAAAGGCCGGTTCGAGTAGTATTTTTTCTAGTAGGTATAATTATTATTTAGTGTTGTATAAAAATAGCACAATGAATGCAAAAATCTCAAATTTAGAAACTAAGATTATTATGTAGATACGATTAGATACTGCGGAAATGCTCGAGAATGCAGCGCGAAAATTTTCCGGAAAATTGCGCGATTTTTTAAATTTCGTTACAAAAATACGTTTCAATTCGATTCAGGGGGCCTGTTAAAAAATAACGTAAGTAATTGCGTAACGCAGTCACTTGGTCACGATAGTTGTCCGCAGTTCGTTGGTTGTAGTTATAACATATAATATGATATAATAAGTCTATGGTCAAATGGTTATGGAATAACAAATATTTTGAATTTGGCTATCGTAGCCCATATACTACAACGATGTCAAGTACGCTCAAGCGTCCTAAATCCGTGGTTGCTATGCGTGGATACAATTCAGGTCGACAGTCAAATGACGACAGTTTCGTGATATACCCGACATATTTTTTTTTATCTTTTTTAATTAAGTTCTATTGTGTACGCTCATTATGTATTCTTTAATGTAAAAAATGTTTTCTCATTAAGTGAATCACTGTAATTCTTTTTGAGAAAATAAAGTTCGTAAACCATGTCGGATACGTTAGAGAGAAACTGTCAAACTCACGCAATCACTTCGCAGTATCGCATACGAAAGTGATTTGTAATAGGAAACAATCAAAACGAAGCACGGACGCAGCTGCGTGTTTCGCATTAA
Organism: Agriphila geniculea; assembly: GCA_943789525.1. NCBI lineage: Eukaryota > Metazoa > Arthropoda > Insecta > Lepidoptera > Crambidae > Agriphila > Agriphila geniculea. The sequence goes on along the minus strand of OX038879.1, from coordinate 6,566,111 downwards.
ACTTTTCGTAATAGACCCACCTGCTGTAATGTAAATAATTTACTAATTTAATTAAATTGTTGTAATGTAACCTAAATTGGGCCTTGTATCTTACCGGTTACATATTTGCAGTAAGATGTTTCTCTTGCATATGTACATAGCAAATATGACTACTCCAATGAGCATATTGTATGTGTCCGGGATATACTCTACCCACTCAGGTGGATTAGTGAGAAAGAGAATTAAGTCAATGATCCAATTGATACCTGTTATCAGAAACAATTTGAAATACAGGATGAATCTGGAAAGAAAAGGAGAACGTATTTATAAGGTTTGGAACTTTATAGGCAATGTCACATAACAAAGTTAGCTAGCTAACTTCGGTCATCTAGCATTCTAGTGTAGATGATCTAAGTTCGCTAACTATAAAGGGTTATTTGTAAAACACCATCAACCTAGCAGGAGTAGATTACTGGTTCTACTTTCCATTATTAGACCTCGATTTTGGGTACGGCGGGAGTTGGGGGAAGGGGGGGAGGGGGGGAGGGGGGCAACCCCCCCTAAAGTTTAAAAGTTAGGAATTGGATACTTCTTTTTTAATGAATATACAATTTTGCCCAATACAACTTAGTGTAAATTCAGCCAAATTAGTGTTATTTTTCGCCAATATGATATTAAAAAAAAGTGGTTACTGTTGTCTGTTAAAAAAAAATAACCTCGAAATTTAAGGCTCACGCTAGGCTGCGCTCTTAGATTATTGCGCTTCGCGCTCGCCTTAAATTTCTAACCTATATTCGGGACCTACAGGGGTAAAGAAATTTATTTCTCGCGTATTATTTGGCTGCTAAACATAAAATCTCATATTCGTGTTCCAAATCATGAGTTCTTTACATAAAAAAAAATATGAACTCAAAACTCAAGGTCTAATAATGGAAAGGTGAGCCGATTACTATCATCATAAACAACGACATTTGTTCTACGACTTTTCCGAAAACAGACAAAAAAAACCGGCCAAGTGCGTGTCGGGCCACGTGCCATAGGGTTCCGTTGTTACCTTATACCATACCATATTTAATACCACCTATAATTTTTCGTCTGTAAAAATAACTTTGTTTTTCACAGTGTTGGTATGAATGACAAAGTTATATTTGCGGTTTTGGAAAAAGTACTATTTCTCAAAAACTAATTACTATATCTCGTTCAAACCAATTTCGGTTGAAAGTGTTTATTAAGATCTATAGCATATATTTTTTTTAGATTTTTCACTCTCTTATTTCAAAAGTTAAAGGGGGGGGACACACATTTTACCACTTTGGCGGTGAATATCTTTCAAACGGTTGACTTTGAGAAAAAGTTGTCTTAAAAACCTCAATGTCATTTTTAAAGACCTATCTATAGACACCCAACACGTGTTGGTTCGAAGAAAAAAATTTTTTTCAGTTTCAGTTCCATGTATGGGGAGCCCCCCCTTAATCTTTTATTTTTCTTATTTTTGTATTAAATTCGTTAAGCGGTTAACAGAATACATCTACCTACCAAGTTTCAACTGTGTAGTCTTAATACTTTCGGAATAAAGTGGCTGTGAGATACGGACAGACAGACAGACAGACAGACAGACATGACGAATCTATAAGGGTTCCGTTTTTTGCCATTTAGACTACGGAACCCTAAAAAACCGGCCAAGTGCGTGTCGGGCCACGCGCCATAGGGTTCCGTAGTTACCTTATACCATACCATATTTAATACCACCTATAATTTTTCGTCTGTAAAAATAACTTTGTTTTTCACAGTGTTGGTATGAATGACAAAGTTATATTTGCGGTTTTGGAAAATGTGCTATATCATAAAAACTAATTACTATATTTTGTTCAAACCAATTTTGGTTGAAAGTGTTTATTAAGATCAACAGCGTATATTTTTTTTAGATTTTTCACTCTCTTATTTCAAAAGTTAAAGAGGGCGGGGGGGGGGGGGGGGGGGGACACACATTTTACCACTTTGGCGGTGAATATCTTTCAAACGGTTGACTTTGAGAAAAAGTTGTCTTAGAAACCTTAATGTCATTTTTAAAGACCTATCTATAGACATCCAACACGTGTTGGTTTGAAGAAAAAAATTTTTTTTCAGTTTCAGTCCATGTATGGGGAGCCCCCCCTTAATCTTTTATTTTTCTTATTTTTGTATTAAATTCGTTAAGCGGTTAACAGAATACATCTACCTACCAAGTTTCAACTGTGTAGTCTTAATACTTTCGGAATAAAGTGGCTGTGACATACGGACAGACAGACAGACAGACATGACGAATCTATAAGGGTTCCGTTTTTTGCCATTTAGGCTACGGAACCCGAAAAATCGACTCTCCATACAGAGGTCCGAACAGCTGATCGAGTTTTGTATGAAAAGTCTATTTTTTTTTCTGTTTTTGGAAAAGTCGTAGAACAAATGTTGTTGTTAATGATGTTACTACTGCGAGGTTGTTGGTGTTTTACAAATAACCCTTTAGATGTAACTGTATGACATAAGTTCATTATGTTAAAACTTAAAAATATTATTTTTAATTTTTAAATGTTTACATCAAATCTCTTGATATTTTACTAACACTAGTTATAAGTCATGATTGTTACGATATGGACTATGTCTGAAATAAATGAAAATTATTTTTATTATTGTAGTTATTTTTAATGTCCCCAGTGCTACGCCATAGGCCTTCCTTAAGGCTGAACAAGTAAAACGGGCCATATCCACCACGCGGGCCTAATGCGGATTGGTGGGTGCTTTCCGTAATCGCAGGGGGAATACACTAAACCCACTACGCCTTCGAGCTTATAAATTATTACTTATTTATAACTAGCAAGGGTGTAGTGGGTTAGTAGCGGCTTTCTCTGCCAGCCGGCTTCCATAGAAGTGGTAGAGATAAGTTAAATTCGTTGTCAGCCCATAAACTCTTTCCAGTGGCTCCAAGTAGCTGTGTTGCGAGCAGCGGCCACACCCCGGTAAACCGTGTCGGCTCACGGGCTAAACCTGGATGAGGGGCTTGTCACCTCGGTGGACAAGTTTATCGCGGACACCTCCCGCATAGCGCATAAAGTCTGTTTTGGCGAGGAAGGCGACCCAACGCAGATATGCAATAGGGTTTGGCGGACTCGGCGATTCAGCAAGGCAAGGTGGAAGGCCTAGGGCAACGATAGAGGGCGTAAAGTTATCGTTGGCCAGACACATCATCTGACCTCTTCTCTGGTCGTAGCGGTTTTCCGTTCCACTGGGTTTAGAGGGGTGAAGACGAGTGTGTGCACTTGCGTCTGCGCATACGTCTGTGCACCTAAATATCTCCTGCGCAGTTGACTGCTTCTGAAACTGGATTCCGATATGTCGAAAGTCCCGTGGCGATGGGTTGAGGTAGAGAGGTCGGGTTTGATGCAAGCCAGGCTTTGTCTGATGCCTGCACATGGGCGGCTCTGGGGGTGTGAGTACATGCCGTGGTCGCTTTCGCTCTGCATAGGGGTGACAGAGTGAATTCGGCAGCACCTGGAGTGACAAAGCAGCCTATTTAGGAAGGCACTGCTTTCCCCGCTCAGCCGGGGAGGGGGCTAGAAAAGGTGCCCTAAAGAAATGCTCACCCCAAACCCTAAGGATGGTAGTAACCACGGCTGCCTCCGCATCTTTCAATTCGTGGTCGACGTTACAAGAGAAGTGGTGGCAGGACAAAGCTCGTCACATACGTCGTATGTGACGAGCTCGTCGTGGCTTGCTGACTCTAATCAGCTTGGCGAGTTTTACGTTGAGGTTCGAAAGCTTATCGGGACATCTAACCTGGCCAAGGTGCCTTTGAAATCCGTTAGTGGTGAGGCTCTATTAAAAAGTAAGGAAGAAGTACTAGACCGTTGGTCGGAGCATTTTAACAATCTGCTCAACGTTGACCGGGCAGTAAATTTGCAACACGTCCTTTCGATCCCGCAACTCCCAACTGCTACCGAGTTAGATGAACCACTTTCTCTTGGCGAGGTAATCCATGCAATAAAACAACAACCAAATAAGCGTGCGGTTGGCATAGACTCAATATCGGGGGAACTGCTTAAGTATGGTGGTCAAGAGCTCCATTCTTGGATGTGGGAGCTTTTTGTTCGTATGTGAGAAGAAGAGAGAGTCCCCAACACTTTTAAAGTTTCACGCATTAGGGCCCTTTACAAGAATAAAGGTGATCGCTCTGATTGTGGCTCTTACCGCGGTATTTCACTTTTATCAGTCCCTGAAAAGTCTTTGCCAGAATTCTACTAAACCGCCTTAGAGAAATATCAGAACGGTTGTTACCGGAAACACAGTTTGGCTTCCGACCTGAACGAGGTACATGCGAGGCTATTTTCTCAGTTCGTCAACTTCAAGAAAAAAGCAGAGAGCAGGGTCGTCAATTGTATCTTTGCTTCGTTGACCTAGAGAAAGCATTTGATAGCGTGCCTCGAGAAGCCCTGTGGTTAGTGCTGAGTAAACTCGGATGCACGGAGAAGTTTGTGAAACTTTTGAGACTCCTGCATGATGAAATGCAGTGCTGCGTCATAGTCGATAGCGAAAACTCTGACTTCTTTCCCGTTACCTGTGGGGTAAAACAAGGGTGTGTGCTGGCGCCTACACTATTCGCATTGTACTTTGCAGTCCTGGTCCAGGAGGTTTTGCAGATTGTCTCTGCAGGTATCCGCATCCGTTTTCGCACTGACGGCAACATCTTTAACTTGGCGAGATTGAAGGCTCGCACAAAAGTATCACATGCACTGATCTTTGAATTATGTATGCGGATGACTTGTGCTTCGTAGCAGAGTCCCCTGATGACCTGCAACAGCAGATGTCTGTTTTTCACGAGGTCTGCTGTAAGTTCGGGTTAAAGATCAGCGTGAAGAAGACGGAGGTAATGTGTCTTGACACTCATGGCCAACAGATGCTGAATATCAAACTCGATGAGGACGCTCTGAAGCAGGTTGACAAATTTCGATATTTGGGGAGCACAATAACATCTAAATGTGATCTTGATGCTGAAATTAATAGCAAAATCTGTGCGGCTGCCACTGCTTTTGGCAAACTTTATTCAAAAGTCTTTAGCTCACATAACTTGAAGCTGACTACAAAGATATCAGTTTATATGGCGATAGTATTGCCGAATATCTTATATTCTGCTGAGACGTGGACTGTGTACCGCCGGCACATACAGATTCCACCTAAAATGTCTTAGGAAAATCTTGAAGATCAGATGGTCTGATCGTGTTCGTAACACTGATGTACTGAGAAGGGCCAACGTAGATGGAATCGAAGCTTATCTTATGCGGCGACAGCTTCGGTGGTGCGGTCACGTGTCTCGAATGGCGAAGGAGCGAATGGCAAAACGCATCTTTTATTCCGAGCTTGAGGAGGGCAAGCGTAAGCATGGTGGGCAGCTTCTCCGATATAAAGATGTGCTGAAACGCCACATGAAACGGTGTGATATTAATCCCGCGCTATGGGAAGAGCAGGCATCCAAACGCCAAACGTGGAGACCACTTGTCAGAGACAAGGTTTCAGATTTTGAGACACTCCGACGTTCCGAGCTTGATGCCAAGCGCGAGGAATTGAAGGCCCGACCACCAGCGGTCCTCAATTACAACTATGAGAATGGTGTTTTGACGTGTCCTAATTGCTCGCGCACGTTCTCAAGTAAAATTGGCTATATAAGCCATATCAAAGCGCACGAACGCCAAGAACGGCGGAATCATTTGCAGTCGCCGTAGTCGAAATCGGCTAGGAGCACACACACACACACACACATAACTAGCAATATAATTTTAGTAGTCGCCTTACCTGTTTTCATTCTTTTTAGTACTGGGATTGTCCTTTAATGATTTTTTTATTAATTTCTTTATTCGATGAATGTTCACAGAAGTTAATATAAAAAATATCACGTTGACTAATATCATGGTCGTAAACGGAATGTAGAGATACACGAGAGCAGCTGAAAACAAAAAAAAACGGTTAAGAACGTGCAAACAGCGTCTCTTTCATATGATATGATTTTGTTGCAAAAAAAATAATCTTTCTTATTTGAAAAATAGTTGGGCAAACATCATCTAAAACTATTCCAAATTTCAAGTTGATATAGTATTAGTAGTTCTTGTGATATCCAGCGTGACAGACAGACAGACTGAGTCACACCATAAGGGTTCCTTTTTATCATTTTGGTAATGTTTTGCTTTTATCGGATGTTTTTATTTTATTTTGGCTCTCCAACAATGGGTACACTAATAAATTGCAGATAGGTACGGCTTAAACTTTATTCCATAATAAAGTACGCGTGAAAATGTTAGAAAATACTTACAATTAATTAAACAAGACTGGAACCCTGGTTTAACTATTTTCATCGTATTTTCAGGGTCCACTCCATCAATGATCAATGCAAACGCCACTATCACCAGCGGCCCTCCGAATGCATACAACGAATACATGCAGAATTTGTGTATTATACCACGCCGATTGATGTCACGACTCTTGACGGAACCTCTGAAATAGTGTAGGAAAGTTACAGTAAATATGATTAAGTATCATAAATTAAACATTTTTTAATTTATCCAAATCGTTTTTTTTTGGATATTTGTTTTGGAGGTTTTCGTTCATACTATATTACATCCCTGCAAAGTTTCATCGACTGAGGATTTAATGTTGGGGTCTCCATACAAAAGATCGGTTCATTTCCTACATTAAAAAAAAAATTAAATAAATATCCAATCGCTTTAATCGCCTATCGATAAGCGATTAAGTTTCCTCAATTAAGGTTTGTTGTCTTTCGCCAACATTTTTGCAAGAAAAAACAATGCTATGATTTTCGTAGCACGTAGTTACTACGATTTAAAAGTACCAACTTGGTATTTTTAAATCGTAGTTACTACGTGCTACGAAAACCGTAGCATTATTTCGTCATGCAAAAATGTTAGCGAAGCTACCAAGCCTAGAAGACAAGTAGAGTCAAAAATCTTGATTAAAAAAAACTAAAGCGCAGTTGATCGGTTGTATGTTGTGTGGATCTCTGTGAGAGACGGTAACGCCTGTAGCACACCTCCGCCCGCGGAACACCGCAGTAGGTTCCGCCATAAGTTCGACAAGCGAAACAAATGAGAACAGCCTCTTCTAATGCATAGATTTTTACGCGCTATTCCAACCGATCGGCTCCGACCGTTGACACACGCGAAAACGAAGACGTGGATGTTATTCTCAAATATCGTCGTCGATAGAAGACAACTCGTAGCGGAACTATGGGGGAACTAACGCGTTGCCACACGCCGGTTTGTTTTCGCGGTGGAGGTGTGCTACAAGCGACTACATCACGCGCACGTGCAGGGACCCTATTTTTGAATCGCTCGGCAGGCGTCGAGCACTCTTTTCGACTGATTTTCGTTCGACATATGACTCAAAACAATGGGATGTCGAACGAAAATCAGTAGAAATGAGCGCTCGACTGGAGACGAGCGATTCAAAAATAGGGCCCCAGAATCTAGATTTTTAAAGCCTGAAGAAAATTCATCAGATTATTTTGTGCACCCTTCTAATAACTTCTGTCTGCAGTTTTCAGCAGAATGATGAACTGCAAATTTCAGTTTTCATATTACAATAATATTATAGATCCTTTATAATTATACTCGTATCTTTACTTGTACTATTATGTATTCTGTGTCCCAACACAGTTGCGTAGGTACACACTACGCATCTAATGGGTTTTGACAAGAATTGTATATTAAAATTATTAAAAAAAACAAAAAACCGACTTAAAAAAACCTACCTCTAAAAAGCAAGAAATAATATTCGTAATAATAAAAACACGTCTATTGAAGACGGGTGGGGCTGGAGTACAAATTCCTTTTTTAGGGTTCCGTACCCAAAGGGTAAAAACAGGACCCTATTACTAAGACTCCGCTGTCCGTCTGTCTGTCTGTCTGTCACCAGGCATTATCTCATGAACCATGATAGCTAGAAAGTTGAAATTGTCACAGATGATGTATTTCTGTTGCCGCTATAACAACAAATACTAAAAACAGAATAAAATTATTATTTAAGGGGGGCTCCCAAACAACAAACGTGATTTTTTTGCTGTTTTTTGCTTGATATTAATAACGACAACAGGTAGACAGTCGAAATTTTCACAGATGATGTATTTTTATTGCCGCTATAACAACAAATACTAAAAACAGAATAAAATTAATATTAAAGGGGGGCTCCTATACAACAAACGTATTTTTTTTACCGTTTTTTGGTACGGAACCCTTCGCGCGCGAGTCCAACTCGCACTTGGCCGGTTTTTTTTTAATTCTACAAGCCACACCCGACTTCAATAGACGTGTTTTTATTATTACGATTATTATTTCTTGCTTTTTAGAGGTAGGTTTTTTGAAGTCGGTTTTTTGTTTTTTTAAACAATTTTTTATTTTTTCTATTATTAGTGTAGGTACCTTTTGTATTAGGTAGAGTGTAGGTATATAATAGTATTTAGGTAGAAAAATCGGCTCAGCAGAACGTGAGTTAATCGAAACATACATACATGCCGGTCAAACTGAAAACCTCCTTTTTTAAGTCGGTTAAAGAACTACACTAAAGATATCCCTTTTCCAACAAAAAAAATATTGTCTTATTCAGTTCATAAACAAAGAAGTTTTACGACTGATCATCGAGGTAGTTCACACAAAAGCATACTATTTTCGTGCTTTTTAGGGTTCCGTACCAAAATGGTAAAAAAGGAACCCTTATTGTGTGACTCAGTCTGTCTGTCTGTCTGTCACAGCTGGATATCTCGAGAACTACTAATGGCATCAACTTGAAATTTGGAATAGTTTAAGATGACATTTGCCCAACTATTTTGCAAATAAGAAATAAATAAAAAAAAGAAATATCTTTTTTACAGCAGGGCCTGAAAAGGGGTCTTAAAAATTTGAAGTGAGGCTACTAGGGCATGTGGAGTATCATATGAAAGAACGCCGTTTGCACGTTTTAAAACATTTTTTCTTTTTTTCCAGACCGCATAGTTTTCGACTTATGATGAAAAATGTAAAAAAATTACCGTTCCCCCCTTATCTCCGAAGTTTGAAAAGAGAAAAATCTGAAATAATTCTATGTGATAGCAATTTATATAAAGATTACAGGAAAAATAAAACGATGTCTCAATATAGCACACTTTTTTAGAAATTATCAAATTTCTAAAAGTTAACATTAGTTCCACTATCGGTCAAGAGATGGCGCTGACCTAAAACTGCAATACTAATTTTATTATTCTACTCTGCAGTGTGGTTTAATGGTGCAATTATGATGGTACGGAACCCTCGGTGCGCGAGTCCGACTCGCTCTTGACCGGTTTTTTCAAGATTACTTGAAAAATACCGAACCGATTTCAAAATTAAAAAAAAATGGGACCACTTGGGAGTTTACCTAATGTAATAACGTTTGAATCATTTCGATCGGTTCAGCTGTCTTCGAGTAATCGATGTACATAAAAAAAAACGTGTCGAATTGAGTACCTCCCTCCTTTTGAAGTCGGTAATAAAACAAGGTTTTAATTTTTATTTGAGACAATTTGAAGACTCACCTAAAAGTCCACCATATATCGAAAGACATAATGTTCATCCAAAAGAAGCTTGACAGTAGGCTGAAGTACATAATAATACCTGAGAAGGAAAAAAACAAAATAATTTACAACAGACAAAAACAAAATATGAAAATTATGAGAAAAGGCGCGCAGATTGTTTTTTCACACGCCCAATGCAAGAATATTTTGCTAACAAAGGGATGAGTGAGCATACAGCCTACTTTAAAATTATAATTTTAAGTGATAAAATGCAAATAATTTATATGTTATAATTATAACAAAATATTGTGAATTATGAATAATTGATAATAATAAATATTTGTTTGAATTAGTAACGTACACATTTATTTATTGAAAAAATGCATATGCATTTTCAGCGGCATAAAACCTCTTTACTGGTACTCAAAACATAACTTGGGAATGCTTTGTTTACTCGCATAGAACTTTTGTAACCTTACTGCATTGTACTACTAATTTAATTTTGTGGGGATAATTCTATAACAGGCTAGTGTATAATATTTTTACGCACGGTGTGTGTTATACCTCGGTTTATGGCCTTAAAAGTGATGTACGAGGGTGGTTTGATAAGTCCGTGATTTTATGAAGAAGAAAAAATTTTTTAAAGAATATTTTGTTTAATTTTTCTACATAATCTCCTTTCAGCTCTATACACTTCGACCAACGATGTTCCAACTTCTTCAACCCATCGAAAAAATAGTTTTTATCAAACCCTGAAAAATAGGCTCCTGTTTTAGCTATCGCTTCTTTATTGGATGAAAATCTTTGTCCACCAAGCCATTTCTTCATGTTTGGGAAGAGAAAAAAGTCACACGGGGCCAAATTTGGTGAATACGGGGGGTGTGGCAATAGGTCGTATCGCAATTCCACAAGTTTTGATGTTGCGGTTGCCTATGAGTGGGCCGGAGCATTATCGTGATGAAATAAAACTTTTTTCTTTGCTAGATGCGGTCTTTTCTTCAGCAGCTCTATATTGAATCTATCCAACAAAGCAACATGGTAAGCTCCGGTAATTGTCTTGCCTTTCTCCAAAAAATCGATGTAAATAACACCTTTGCTGTCTCAAAAGACAGTGGCCATCTCTTTACCAGCCGAACAAACAGTTTTTGCCTTCTCCGTGGCACGTTCACCGGTAGAAGTCCACTGTTTTGACTGTTGCTTCGTCTTTGGCGTATAATGGTGGACCCACGTTTCGTCAACTGTTACGTACCGACGAAAAATTCACTTGGATTGCAGTTATACAAACCTAGCATTGTTTAGAAGTTGTTACACGAGTTCGTTTTTGGCCGACTGTCAGCAAACGCGGCACCCATCTTGCAAAAAGGTTTTTCATGCCGAGAATATCGAGCAAAATATGAAAAATTCGTTCGGTAGAGATGTGAATAGCATCAGCTATCTCGCGTATCTTCACTCGACGGTCTGCCATAACAATGTCGTGGATTTTGTTAACAATATCTTCAGTGGTGACCTCAATCGGCCTTCCTGGGCCGTCGGCGACATTTGTCGTGGTACGACCACATCGAAATTCAGTAAACCACTTATGAACCATTCCATGAGATGGAGCAGTCCCCATAATATTTTTTCAGTTTATCTTCCGTCTGCTTAATGGTTTTACCACGTAAAAAGTAGTATTTGATCAATACGCAAAATTTGTTTTTCTCCATTATAAATGAAAATCCCGACCTCACTTGCATAAATGCTTCAAATTTTTTTACTTTCACACCAATTTGAAAAATGTAACAGTATAAGCTCAGCAAGGAGTTCTAAATTAAGACAGGAAAATTGAATTAAGAAAAAATATTGTATTTAACCTTAAAGTCACGGACATATCAAACTGCCCTCGTAATAAGGCTCACTTTACGAGCAAGTGTGTTGAAAAATATATTTCGAACTCGAGTCGAGTTCTAAACCACTTGGTAGCTCAGAGCATCTGATAACTAAAAAGATGGTTTTGGTTCCCGGCTGAGCAAACAGAGACAATGGGGAATGTCTGAATAAAAAAATGGGTGAATATGTTTTTATAGGTAGGAATAAGCTCCCTTAGTAATAGAGTGTAATATCTGATCGAAAGTAATAGAATATGAATATATGATTCTTGGCAATAGAAAAATAAAACCGGTCAAGAGCGAGTCTAACTCGCGCACCGAGGGTTCCGTACCATCATAATTGTACCATCAAACCCCACTGCAGAGTAAAATAATAAAATTAGTATTGCAGTTTTATGTCAGCGCCATCTCTTGACCGATAGTGGAACTAATGTTAACATTTTTAGAAATTTGATAATTTCTGAAAAAGTGTGCTATATTGAGACATCGTTTTATTTTTCCTGTAATCTTTATATAAACTGCTATCACATAGAATTATTTCAGATTTTTCTCTTTGCAAAGTTCGGAGATAAGGGGGGGGGGGGGAACGGTCTTTTTTTGCATTTTTCATCATAAATCAAAAACTATGCGGCCTAAAACAAAAAGAAAAAATGATTAAAAATGTGCAAACGGCGCTCTTTCATATGACACCCCACATGCCCTAGTAGCCCCACTTCAAATTTTTAAGACCCCTTTTCAGTCCCTGTTGTAAAAAAGATATTTATTTTTTTATTAATTTCTTTTTTGCAAAATAGTTGGGCAAATGTCACCTTAAACTATTCCAAATTTCAAGTTGATACCATTTGTAGTTCTCGAGATATCCAGCTGTGACAGACAGACAAACAGACAGACAGACAGACAGACTGAGTCACACCATAAGGGTTACTTTTTTACCATTTAGGTACGGAACCCTAAAAATGAATTTGCGGTTACGTGAAAAGAAAATGAAAGTCACTTCAACTATGCTTCAACTTCACAAATGTACGAAAGTTACAGCAGAATAGAGATTATACCTTAGTCACCACCTACCACAAACCATTAACCTCTATATATTCCATTAATAAGAAAAAAAAATTCAGGTCAATGCCACAAACGCAACATGGTACCTATGTAGAACATTTTCAGCCAATTTTTTTTTCAGACAGTTGATCCTCGTAATAGGTAGTTAAAATAAAAATATAAAAAAAGAGTTTACTTGTATATCGGCAAAAATTTTGTTTGGGCGTTCCAAACAAGAAAGACAGGTTAATTGTAGCCTTTAATAAGAACCCGACGTCGATAGTGATGACGTGGGCCATCAGAATCAGGCCAGCCAGGCTCCTCAGTTGGCGGAGCAGTCCGTAGATCACCAACAACACCGTCAGGAAGAAACAGGATACCAGCAACCCTGAGTGGGATTAAAAAATAGAGGTAAGTACGTTAAAGCCGTAGCAACCATTTGACGCCACCCTGTAAATGGATATTTAGATCATCATCATCATATCAGGAAGAGCTCGGTGGCGCAGTGCTTTAGCGCCTGGCCCAGCGATTGCGGAGGTTGAGCAACGTTCGCAAGGATCGGTCATGGGATGGGTGACCAAAAATTTATTATCTCGAGCTCCTCCGTGCTTCGGAAGGCACGTTAAGCCGTTAGTCCCGGCTGCATTTGCAGTCGTTAACACCCACCAATCGGCATTGGGCCCGCGTGGTGGGTTATGGCCCGTCCACCTTATCCACCCATAAGGAAGGCCTGTGCCCCAGCAGTGGGGACATTAAAATGGCTGATGGACATCATATCAGACGCACCGCACCCACTGCCTGCTTGGTATAGACCCCCCAAGGATCTCCTCGACGATCGGTCTTACGCTACCCGCATTCAGTGGCTTCCCGCGACCTTCACCAGATCGTCGGTTCACCTTGTCAGGGGCCTACCCACGGAGCGTCGTCCGGTGCGCGGTCGCCATTCAAGAACCTTTCCGCCCCAACGGCCATCGGTTCTTCTCGCTATGTGTCCAGCCCACTGCCACTTCAGCTGAGCAATCCTTCGAGCGATGTCGGTTACTTTAGTTCGCCTGCGGATCTCCTCATTTCTGATTCGATCACACAGGGAAACGCTGGCCGAGCGTCGTGAGCGTCGTCGTCCGGTGTGCGATCACCACTCTAGCCATACCTTTGCGCCCCACCGGCCTTTCGGTTCTCTTTGCTATGTGTCCCGCCTATCCGAAACTTGGGTAACTAAGTAATTAAAGTAGACAGAGAGCCGTTCGGGACTAAATGCTGTGCGATTTGCCATTTTTTATCTCCGTTGTGCCATTTTTAAGCAATTTTGTTTGCAATTACACTTCCATTTTTGGTTCGCTGGCTACAGGCAATATTAAACCAAAACTAGCAATTGTCGCAAAACAAGTGTTAAAAACGTAAGTACGTAAAGTTTGCAGCGTTCAGTTCGTTGCTGCAGCTGCGTTGTCTGGCAGGTGTTATATTCCCATTACTGGTCTTTGGAATCTATGGCATTTTACCTAGTGACTCAGTAATGGGTATTTGACATTTATCAGAATCTCGACGAAACGATTACTGAGAGTGAAGTTGCATGTAAGAGAATAGCACCCCTGAGCGGCGGCGGCAGCGGCCGGGGCTTCGACTAAAACAATGGTTACCAATGAGATTTTTCTACTTACTAACTCCTAGAAAGACGTCAAAGCCTCAAACTCGCTTAATTGTGAAATCAGATGTATGATATCTTATATAAGAGATTCCTGCGCGTACTTCTTGATGCTACTTCGAGAGTACGAGTACCGCTAATTGGGAAAAACTGTTCTAGAACATACAGTTATTGTATGTTTCTGTTGGAAGACGAATTCAATCATACTAGATGATACTAGGTTAAAAAATAATTCAGACCCACATACATAAACCTTTTCGGCAATAGGGTAAAAGCTTGTACCACTAATGTTTCGGTAGTAAAAGAAGGCTTTTCCTACTAGTTATAAATAATTATTATCAACCACTTGTGGTGCTATGAGGAAAAATAGGTTAACTCATCGAAGCTGAATATACCTATGCGTACTTTATTTAAATGAAATATTATAATATCATTATGGTCGTCGTGAATATAGTTGCAAATATACAGGATCTACCAGAATATGGTTTAATGAAAAACCACAACCACGTTATCAGTATTTTAATGAAATAATTACTACATACCTACTTTTAAAATTTAAAAATAAAAGATAGAGGTCAATTTATTTCAATTGACCTCTTTTACCTTATTTTTATTTTTAAAGCAATTGTGATTCGCCTTAAGTCATTAGTCCTAATTTCATTTGTCCGAATTTCTTTGGCCTTAACTCCTTAAGTACAATTATTGTTTAATAGATTTTATCGTTTTGCCTAAAAGTTAAAATCCCTAATTATCAAAACCACTAATGTTGTGACTATTGTGAAAATAAATTTGGTGTTCCACAGGGAAGCATTTTAGATCCCGTTTAATTTCTTCTTTACATGACATGAGTGAATGTATTGACCATAAATTTATTCTTTATGGAGATGACATTTCAATTATAGTGATCACTGATAAATATAATAATTCAATTGCTCAACATGAAACTGACATTAATAATACAATTTGGCTTGATTACAATAACTTGAAATCTTATGCAATTTAATAAATAGAAGCATACTAAGTACAACTTCAAACTAAATATAAGTAAAGTAAAGGAAGTTTCTAATACCAAATTTCTGGGTGTCACTATTGATGATAAGGTAAATTGGTCTTCACATGTGGATGATTTCTGTAAACGAATCAATAAATTTTCGTATGCGATTAATCAGGTTAAAAAGGTGACCGATAAAATTATTGCCATTCTCACATACTATGTATGCCTATGTAGACATAAGTATCCATAATAATAAGTTTTATTTATTCTTATGCTCAATCCTACGTTATGGACTTGTCACTCGAGGAAACTGTACAGAATGAGAAAGAGTATTTATTTCACAAAAGAAATGCGTCAGAGCCGTGGTATTAACAGGGATGAATCCTGCAGACCACTTTTCAACGGTTTTGGTATATTGCCGCTGGTATGTTTTGGAAGTGTGAGTTTTTGTATATAAACATAAGCATCTGTTTAAAAAGGCTTCTGATCGCAGACAACATAGAGACCCACACGGAATTGTATTGGATACTGTTCTTATTTCACGCAAATATGGTAGGAGCTGTCTCGTAGGGTAGGTACGTATCAGAATGTCTAAAGTTAGAATGTCTGAACTTAAAATGGCAAAGTTCAAAATGTCAAAAATTAAAATTCAAATGGTTTAAAATGTCGAAAATCATTATGTATAACTTCAAAATAGCAAAATTCAAAGTATCAAACGTATCAAATACTTGACAAGTTAAAATATCAATGATCATTAAGTCTAAGTTCACAATGATTTATTTGAATTGGGTTGGATCTTAAAACGAATCGCCTTCTTTGAGGTTAATTGAGTCTTTAAGCTTCGCCTGAAATACTTTATAGCAAATTTAGCTGCCGGAAATGAGTCTAAACTAGTCTACTGGGACTTAGAAACCGTGAACGCGAGCGTGCCGCGGCAGCGGCCGGCGAAGCGCCAGAAAAAAATCTATTTCAAACTCAATTGGTGGATTTTGTTCACCGGCTACTGAATCAGAGACTGGCACCGGCTACCGAATCAGGGAGCGGTGCGGCTATGGTGATGTGCGGCGGAGGCACAGAGGTTAACACGCAATTATTTAATTTAATTAATTAGGTACCTAAATGAACGAAAGGCATAAGTAAATTCTATATGTCAAAATATATTTGGACTATTAGACATTTTAAGTTTTGATCATTTGAACTTAGACATTTTTATTTAGGACTATTTGACCGTTCGACATTTTCGTTTTTGACATTTTGAATATTCGACATTTCAATCGTTAGACATTTAAATTTTTGACATTTTGAACTTTGCCATTTTAAGTTTAGACATTCTAACTTTAGACATTCTGATACGTATCCCTATTTTTGATATTGTATATTACTATGAAATCTGAAATTTTCTTTAAACGTTTTTCTCATTGTTCATTTATTTTTAGTTTTTGATTCATGAATTGTAAAAAACATATTTTTATGGTGGCGGTTAAGGTGTTAATATTAATTTTAATCACTTGTGAGTGCAATTTGCCATTGTAATCACAACTATCACGCTCACTCCTGTGATCTGTGCGCTCACTGGTCTCAAATACAAAACCACCGATCGTTCTTCACTGTTGCGCATTCGCGACTGTTGTATACCGAGTGCAGACCGAACTCGAAGCGCATAGGTATGGTTTATTTATTCTTATGGTATGGCTCAAATGCTCTAAGTATGGCTCGCATTTCGACCGTTTGTTCTAAGTTAGAACTGATACATTTCTTTACCGTGGCTATGTTTTTTGTTTTATGAGTATTGTATTATCTGTGGTTTTAGGTTATAGTTCGAATCACGAAAGATGACCACAAATGGCGCCCATCTTCGCATCACAACATAATAAATATATCTTTATGTTTAAGAAATATTATTTTGTCTAAGGCTTTTCTTCATGAGTTATGATGCGAAGATGAGCGCCATTTGAGGTCATCCTTCGTGATTCGCACTATACAAATACCTACTTGAACCACATGAGTAAAAAAACGTAAACTGAACAGAGTCCAAGCTGCCTACAAACGGTCCGCTGTAGCTTTACTCATACATAGCGCGGCGATGTGTGCGTGACATCTCACCGACAGTGTAACAGGCACGCCGCCGGGGTAAAAACTGGTTTGCACCGGCTCAGTTGCGGTATAACCGACAGGGCCGCTAAGTGCTATACCACGTTCAATGTTTTTTTCTTAGAGAATACACTAATGTGAACAATGACAGTTCGATTTGTCAAATTACTAACTCGAAGAAAAAATACGAGTCGTGACAACGATTTTATTGAAAAATTTATTAGAAACCACGGGCGGTCGCACGCGGGTGCGACCGCCCGCGGTTTCACCCGCGTGGTTCCCGTACCCCTGGGAATATCGGGATAAAAAGTATCCTATGTTTTAATCTAGGCAGATAGGAGATATCCTATCTGTGTGTTAAATTTCAACCAAATCAGTTCAGTAGTTTTTGCGTGATTGAAGAACAAACATCCAAACCCACAAACTTTCACATTTATAATATTAGTAGGATTCTACCATTTTTTAGTGTGTAAAATAAAACGAATTTTATATACATTAGTGTTTAATAAATTAAATATGCCCAACTCCTGCACCGTGTGTGTATGAATAATTCGGGGAAAAAAGGATATTTCTTTTTTTTCGTACGGAAAAATCCAAGTGCAGTAAGTATTCATATTCGTTCGTTTCGTTCAAATACACATTTTATTATGGACTTGCCTTATTTTATTTTTCTCCCTACTACCTATTTTTAACTTGCGACAGGTGTCAACCCTTTGAGAATCGGTATAAGTTGTGAGAGCTTGTACTCTGTTCCGTTTATCTACTCATGTGCTTGAACGTCTAAAAAACCGGCGAAGTGCGTGTCGGGCCACGCGCAGTAGGGTTCCGTAGTTACCATATACCAGGGGTGCCCATACTTTTTCTTAAGGAGATCGACATAGCAACAATTTTATTTATGACCAAGAGATAGACATTTTTACCGATAGGTATTGGGAAAAAGTTGCAAAGTAAAACTACATTGGGTGCAAGGTGTCAAATCTGTTATCCTTGGCGATCGACCTTAAAACCTCTCGCGATCGACCGGTCGAACCGTTTGGGCACCTCTGCCATATTATTTAACACCACTATCATTTTTCATCTGCAAAAATAACTTTGTTTTTCATAGAGTTTGTATAAATGACAAAGATATTTATGTTATTTATTTATCTATAACTACTGTTATTTATCTAAAACTGCTAAATATATTTCGTTAATAGTACATTACTGCTGCGGTATATAATGACTGCGTTGCTGGCAGCGATTATGATGGCCAGCAGTGCAGTCATTGTGGACCAAGGCTTGTATAGTGCTTTACTCAAAAATGCGAGTACTACCTACTACTATAGTGGGTACGTATAACCTAATTTCGCAAAAAAATACAAAAATGCAAATATCTCAGAAACGGTGCGTCGGAGCCAAAAAATAAGGTTTTTTTCGACCCCCTAAGGTACCCCGGAAGTGGTCAAAAGGTATTTAATGAAAGGTCAAAAAACGGTCAAGTGCGAGTTTTTTATATTTTTCCATACAAATTTTATGTGTAATAGGGTTTTCTCTCCTCAATGTACAACACCCGCGCAGATAAAGAATGGGATTGAAAATGGCGGCTCACCGCGCTTACCACAACGAGTGTGACCGAGAGAGCGATAGGTGTGGCGTTCTATATTTGAAACAAAACTTGACAATAATGGATTCTCAAAGGAAATTGCTGGTAGCTAAAACAAGACAATAATGAAATCTCATACAACTTTGCCGCGTCACCATCGGAGGAGCGCGGCAACCCCGACTTTGCTCAAAGAAGGTTGTCAAAATAATGACCATATTACAAGCATTTTTGAGTAAAACCAACTTTCGTTGAAAGTGTTTATTAAGATCTACAGCAGATATTTTTTTTAGATTTTTCCATATCTTATTTAATAAGTTAGAGGGGTGAGGGGAGGGGATACACATTTTACCATTTTGGCAGTGTCTATCTTTCAAACGGTTGACTTTGAGAAAAAATAGTCCTAGAAACCTCAATGTCATTTTTAAAGACCTATCTATAGACGCGTATTGGAATGATGGAAAAAAAATCAGTTTCAGTTCCATGTATGGGAATAAATTTAACCCCCCCTTAATATGGACGTATGGACGGACAGACGAACAGACATGACGAATATATAAGGGTTCCGTTTTTTGGCTTTACGCTACGGAAACCTAAAAATCGTCCACCTAATAGCTGGAAATGTGACAAATGTAGGTTACTCACCAAAGCTATTGTAATAGTCAGTGAATTTACTTCGGAGTTGTGTTTCATTTTTATGCACAAGTTCCGTTGTGGTCAAAATAGGTCCAATCCATTTTCCCTTCTTACTCCTTATCTGGTATTCAACTATGAAACTTCTTGCTGGTTGTTGCACGTGATCATTCTGTGACACTATATACTGCATTAGTGATCCATCCTGAAAAAATACGTATCTCGTTAAGAAGAAGAGTCCATTGATTGATTTCAATGGACTCTCTCTTCAAAATATTGTAGAGGCAGGTATGGAATAGAACAAGATTAATTTATCAATGTTGTTCTTCTGATGGTGACTCACACGTGCTCAAATACTCTGGTCATTGGAGTGCTATAGGTACTTAGCAGTGGCAAGGGGTAATTTATGGCAAAGGTAAGCCGTTCTACAAACAGACTATGATCTACATTGTGGATCGGTGGGGTGGAATTTTTAAAGGGTAAGCCGATGGGAATCGGTTTGTGAGGATCCTTCGCCACTGGTACCTATACTACATCATAGGACTGCGTGTCGGGTGGTGGTAGGGTTACCAGATGGTATATCTAAAAATCATGACGAAAAGTCTGTTTTCTACTAAAAGTCCTGACATTTTGTTAAGTTTATAATATTTATTGCAAAGTTAGCTGATTATTTTACTAAAATGTACCTACCTACTAGTTAGTTGATTGTTACCAAAAAAAGAAAGATAAATAAAACTTAATTTTTAAGGTTTGCTTTACAATAATGCGAATTATCCAAAATAGCCTGACATTTTTCAAGTCCAGCCGGAATGCTGACTGGGACCCAAAGCAAGCATGTATGCATACAAGTGAGCAAGCATGCATACAATCATGCAACATGCATGCAAGCATTATGGAAGTGGTTAAAACACTAACCTAACTAAAATAATGGTCTTCGCATTAAAAGTTTTTCCTTATGGCAGGGGGCCCCATGTCAGTTTTTTGGCGATTCGTTTCTGTCACTGACTTGTATGCAATAGGGTTAACCATACTTCAGCGTAATCATTGTTATACCAAAAACTATGTATGCAAGACAATATAATTAGGGTTAACAATACTTCGGCGTAGTCATTGTTGTGCCAAAAGATATGTATGCTAATAAATTTTAGGACATTTAACTTTAGCGGTTCTGATAATTAGGGATCTTAAGAGCCCGTAGCGATTTTGCCGCTGACTGCAGCTCTCTCGCTCGCACATTTCATGTTTTATCAAGATTTTTAAAAACTGAGTGCGTAATTGAAAAATGTGTCTCGGCCACTTTTCGCAATATAAGATTACCGACATTTTAAAATATATTTCAGTCTTTTGTTGTAAAAGTACAAAAAGTTATCGTTTCTAACAGTTATTAGAACTGGCAAATACGATTACTTTTTGTACTTCAGCAACTAAAAACTGAAATATATTTTAAAATGTCTGAAATCTTATATTGCGAAAAGTGGCCGAGACACATTTTTCAATTACGCACTTAGTTTTTAGAAATCTTGAGAAAACATGAAATGTGCGAGCGAGAGAGCTGCAGTCAGCAGCAAAATCGCTACGGGCTCTTAACGTTTAGACGAAACGATAAAAATGCGAAAAATGTATTAGGCCAAACAATAAAATGTACTTAAGGAGTTTAGGCCAAAGAAATTCGGCCAAATGAAATTAGGACCAATGACTTTAGGCGAATCAAAGGACACCCTGATGTGACACATTGCTACTTTTCTTGGATAAGTTTTTATTTGTGAGTGAGTAGCAATTGTGTCACCTCCCTCTGTAAAAAGAAGCCGATAGCGATGCCGCCGACACTTGCGCGGTAGACCCACTGGGGACCTACCGGCTAACTTACATGGCTATCATAATCGCTTTCATTTAACAGATGGATGTGATACATTGCTACTTTTCTTTGGTAAGTTTTTATTTATGCCCAATAGAAGTAGCAATGTGTCACATCCATCTGTCAAATGAAAGTGATTACGATAGCCATGTAAGTTAGCCGGTACGGCCCGGCCACAGATATGCATAAGTCACATATTTTGATTTTGAGCTTGATCGCTGCGGACACGAATGAAAACATGATGGAACAGAAATTAAAAAATTAGTTATACCACAAGATGAAATCAGGGGAAAATCACGATATTTTTTTTCATTTTCGGATAGTTATAATATAATGCACTCAACGGTCAGATAGAATATATCGAATAAGAAAGAATATTTTTGTACTATGGGCAACAGCGTCGCTTAACCAGTTTGCAACAAAATTCGTGTGCGCGCGTATCGCCCCTGCACGAACTAAACGTATGTGACAGCGGGCGCGGCGTGCAAGCGATTTTAACCTTAGCAGTGGTTAAGTGACGCTGTTGCCCATGGTACTTACTATGAGCAACAGCGTCGCTTAACCAGTTTGCAACAAAATTCGTGTGCGCGCGTATCGCCCCTGCTCGAACTAAACGTATGTGACGGCGGGCGCGACGTGCAAGCGATTTTAACCTTAGCAGTGGTTAAGCGACGCTGTTGCCCATGGTACTTACTATGAGCAACAGCGTCGCTTAACCAGTTTGCAACAAAATTCGTGTGCGCGCGTATCGCCCCTGCTCGAACTAAACGTATGTGACGGCGGGCGCGACGTGCAAGCGATTTTAACCTTAGCAGTGGTTAAGCGACGCTGTTAGTGCTGTTACCCATTGTACATACCATACCAGTGGCCCTACCATGAGTTGTTGCAAACTGTTTACGTTACCGTAAACTATCGTTTTCTCTCTTTCACTCGTATTGACTGTGAGCAGTATATCCGATAGTTTACTGTAACGTAAACAGTTTGCATCAACTCATGGTAGAGCCACAGAACATAAGCGTCTTTTTTGTTATTCAAATACAAAATTTTACTTACTTCCAAAATATGTAGCTTTATTGATCTTTTATTATAAGGAATTGTTTTTCCCGTGCAATTAAAGTTTGTATTATCGGTATATTTCAAATGTATGAAGTTATTTCTGAAAGATTTCGCGCTTTCTTTTAGATCTTTTCCTTCTTTTTTGAACACTTGATTGACATCTGACCACTGTATAGTAATATTGGTCTTTGACTTTAATTTCTCTGGAGAAAGACATGTCAATTTTTTGGTGACATTTAATAAAATGTCATCGAGTCTTTCACAATATCTGAAGACGCAGGGCGTTTTAGCGCAATACTCAGTCACATTTTTAACTGGCTGTCCTGTTTTTATATCAATCACATCGTTGAAACAAGATCGTCCTTCACTTTTCACTACAATTATTAAAGAAAAGAAACACCACATAAATATATACATGTTACACGTTTCAGTTCCGTTCCTAAATGGATCCGTTTTTCCTGTTTAGGTATTATATCATTATAATATCCTCAAATAGAAATTATGGATAAGGATAGAATTAACAGGCGTGTCCTGGTCTCATTAACATAATCTTTTAATTGTATCTCCAGTGATACCTTTTATTAATGATGGATGATTATGCAGGGCGTGCAAAGTGCGAAAGAGCACTTCGCAATACCGCGTATTTACGAAAGTCCCAAAACGGCTTAGAGGGGATATTATTACATAAAAATCTTATTAAATTATCAGTAAATATCGTAAAATTACGTCACATTCCTATAAAACAATACCTACTCAAAGAAACTACAAACAAGTTCAGTAAAAAAAATATTTTCAACACACTTGCTCGTAAAGTGAGCCCTAATACATCGCTTTTAGGGCCATAAACCGAGCTATAACAAACGCGTGCAATAATATATAAAACACTAGGTTGTTATAGAATTATCCCTACAAAGTTAAATTAGTACCTTACTGCAAGTTCAATGCGAGTAAAGAGAGCATTCCCAATTTATCCGGTTAATACAGTTATTTTTTTATAGTAACAACAAAGACACAGAATAAGTAATAGTATTGGTTTTATGCCGCTGTAAATTCATATTTATTTTTGAACTAAATAAATGTGTAAGTCCTTAATTAAGTGAAACAACTATTTATTATTATCAAATTATTCATAATTCACAATATCCTTACTAATATTATAAATGCGAAAGTCCGTTTGTTTGTTTGTTTGTTTGTTTGTTACGCCTTCACGTCTTAACTATTGAACCGATCATCATGAAATTTTGCATACACGTTGTCAGAGGTACAGAAAAGGACATAGGGTACCTTTCATCCCGAAAAAAGGAACTGTTCCCGAGGGATAGACAAAACACTATCCACGCGGACGAAGTCGCGGGCGGCCGCTAGTTTTGATATAAAGTATTAAAATATTTGCATTTTATCACTTAAAATTATAATTTATGAGTTGGCTGTATGCTCACTCACCCCTTTGTTCGCAAAATATTCTTGCATTGGGCGTGTGAAAATAACAAAAAAAAACCTACGCGCCTTTTCCCATAATAATTGACATATTTTGTTTTTGTCGTATTTGTTGCTGTGTGGTAAATTACTTTGTATTTTCCTCGCAAATGTGTTGAAAAACGTCGTATGAAACTCGTGAGCTCTTGCTCATTGCACACTCGGCTGAGTTACGCCCTCGCCTGCGGCTCGGGCTGCAACCCACAGCCTTGTGTGCAATGAGCAACCTTAGCTAACTTGTCTCATAATGTACTATTAAATGGCCATGATATTATTAAGCTTTATCTGCGCCCTGTAAAATAATAAAAAAATATATCCGCGGTACTGCAATGCAAACTTCTTTTGCGCGGTCTTGCACGCCCAATAGTTTTCTTCATTCTGTTCAGAATGCCAAACAAAAAAGCAATAGATACTTACTACCCCTCAGGACGACTTCGTCATTTTCTTAAACTTGACACTTTCCTAACTTGTCTCTTTTTTAAATCGGCTCTTTCTTAGTTGGTCTCTTTTGCAAAGTTGACACTTTCCTAACTCGTCTCATTTTTAATTCGGCTCTTTTTTAGTTGGTCTCTTTTGCAAAATTGACACTTTCCTAACTTGGCTCATTTTTAACTCGACTGTCTGTCTCTTTCGCTCTTTTTCCTCACTTCTTAGCCGTGGTCCACCGGATCATTTCACATAGGTGAACCACGGGCCTTTTTTTCTCGTGGTCCACCTGATATTTTTTTTGTTTATAGTATTTTCAATCACTTTTGGATTTTGGATAATTTTCTTTCTTCGTAATAGAAACATCTCCAAAGTACCAGGATCACATAAATATGAAGAAGGTAAACTACTAAGTAAAATTTTCAAAAAACTTTTTTCGTTTTTTTAATAATATTTTCTATCACTTTTGGGTATATTTTTTAATTTCGTTCGATCATCTGCGCCAGTCTAACAATTTGGAAAAAAATTGTCCAAACAGTTCGACTATCGAACTAATAGTAGTATGTACTAGCTAGATGGAATAAAGGATTAAAACCTACTAGAATAATAATCTCAAAATGACAAAGTCGCCTAGTCCAGACGAGTTTAAGAAAGAGACCAACTAAGAAAGAGCCTAGTTAAAAATGAGTCAAGTTAGGAATATGTCAAGTTTAAGAAAATGACAAAGTCATCTGGGAAAGAGACCACCTAAGAAAAAGTCGAGTTAAAAATGAGACAAGTTAGGAAAGCGACAAGTTTAAAAAAACGACGAAGTCGTCCGGAAGGCTTACTACTCGTACTGCTTGCCTAAACTTTGAATTGCACTTAGGCAGCCATTAAATGGTCATGAATGACGTTTGACTGATTGACTGATGGAAAGAAGAAATCACATCATGCAACCATCAGTCACTAAATTACACGGTAGGTTAATCGTCAGTCACAGCCCGTGACTGTGGTTAAACTGTCAGCAAAACCTACCGTGTAATGGATGCCTTAGGGCCTGTTTCACAGGGAGGTAACAGATTTTCTGGGGTAACGAGGCATCCCAGGTTTGATCACAGAATGCATTTATCTGTCTAGGTACCTATTAATCTAACTGGCCCTTTAAGGCCCCTGTACATTAACTAAGTACATGGGTAATGTATTGAAAATTCACATGGAGGTACAGATTGAAAAAAGTTTATTTAAAAGCAATAACCTCATTAAAATATAGTTCGTTGTTGTGTAGTAGTAAGCAAAAGAGCAAAAAATAACTTTTGCCTACTAAGTAGTTACTACTACTACAATGAACTATATTTTACTGGAGTTATTGTTTGTAATAAACTATAGAATAGAATAGAATAGAATAATTATTTATTTTCAATAAGTGCACATACAATGTTTTTGTACAAGGTTTACATAGGAACAGTATATAACGTGTGCCTGAACTAGGAAATCCTGTGTTTCAGGCGATTTAGGCAAATAATATTCACAAAATTAGTAAATCACTAACTTATTTAGAAAAGCAAAAAATATTGTTAATCAATAAAGGTTTAAAGTATACATACATTACCAATTATTTTTAGATTAAAACTTAAATAAAATTACAATACTATTTTAATACAACCAATAGTCTCTCTGTATCTTCATAGGACATGCTTTGTAGGACGTTTTTTAAATTGATCTTACAATTTCTATAATTAAGTGGGTAGATGTTTGCTGTACGATTTAATCTATTGTACAGCAGCGGGCCCAGGAATAAATAGAATTTTCTTGTAAAAGCGTAATTAGTAGAAACTCTTTGAGTGCAAACTATATCTTTGCGTCTTTTATTAATTATGTCAGAGCTAAATGAAAGTGCTGAGTGTTGTTTTAATACAACGTTCATTATAAATAATTGTCGAACTGTTAACAAATTACAGGACTTATATAAAAGGTTAGTAGGTAATAGAAAAGGGCGGCAAGTTGACACTTTGAGAATCGCTCTCTGTGCTCTCTCTGTGGTTAATAACAATGTTTTACATGCACCTCCCCATGTCGTGATACAGTAACTTAATATTGATTCACATAGCGCAAAGTACACCTGCGTTATTATTGTTCGGTTCAGCAATATGTCGTAACTTTTTGAATACAAATATTAACTTACGTAATCTGCTATTTAAAGCCGCAATATGTGGCTTAAATGAAAGATTTTCATCTAATATTATACTATATATGTATTTAGTTTTATCCTATAAAACTATAAAACCTTAGCTTCAGTACATGTAAATTTTCGATACATAAATTAGTTAGCGAGCAATTAATTTAATTAAGATGAGGGCGCCACTTGAGGGTAGTCGCCTTAACATTGTTTATTAAGTCGGGTCTGCTGCGCTTAATTTTCAACAAAACATGTTGAAAAAACATTATTTTCAAAACATGTTTAGCATAACCGCACGTCCGCTGCGCCTAGGTTTTGTTTTGAAAACATGTTTTGTTAGAAAATTTGCGTCTAATCACGGCTCATCCCAATCACCATAACATCCCAAAGTATCGGTCTTTCTCTGAGTAACTCGATTAAAAATAAAGTATTCTCCTTATTCCACTCTATCACAATGACAATTACACAAATCCATCGAAACACAAATCACACAATGGCACACGAACGCAGGCGAGACGTCTGCATCTAGTGAGCGCTAACACAAAATGAGTTACTTCCCCTCCCCACAGGCGAGAGCGGGGGATGTTTTCCGTTCGTCGCGGCAAACATGTTTTGTGTTTTTGCAAAAGAAAACTCATAGGCCGCGCCCCAAACATGTTGAGAAAACATTGTTTTGATGTTTGAAAACACAAAAACAAGGCGCAGGAGACCCGGCCTTAAGGGTTCATGATAGGAAAACATGGTTTGCGGTGATCATATTTTAAGTCGGGTCTGCTGCGGCTAATTTTCAACAAAACATGTTGAAAAAACATTATTTTCAAAACATGTTTAGCATAACCGCACGTCCGCTGCGCCTAGGTTTTGTTTTGAAAACATGTTTTGTTAGAAAATTTGCGACCAATCACGGCTCAGTTTCGAAAATGAGTTCCGACGAAGAAGATGTCGTCAGTCACGGCCCGTGACTGTGGTTAAACTGACAGCAAAACCTACCGTGTAATGGCTACCTTATACTTTGCCACCGTAACATCCCAAAGTAGCGGTCTTTCTCTGAGTAATTTAATTAAAAATAAAGTACTCTCCTTATTCCACTCCATCACTACAATTACACGAATCACACAATGGCACACGAACGCAGGCGAGACGTCTGCATCTAGTGAGCGCTAACACAAAATGAGTTACTTCCCCTCCCCGCAGGCGAGAGCGGGGGATGTTTTCCGTTCGTCGCGGCAAACATGTTTTGTGTTTTTGCAAAACAAAACTCATAGGCCACGCCCCAAACATGTTGAGAAAACATTGTTTTGATGTTTGAAAACACAAAAACACGGCGCAGGAGACCCGGCATATAGAAAACGTAAAATTCTCGCCACAAAAAAAAAACATATGATAAGCCAAAGAAATTCTCTAGTAACTATAAGTATTAAATTACGTTTAAACTTCGCAGATGATTGTAAAAAAAAATCAGAATATCATCAAAAACACTTGCGTAGGTTTATATTTTTGGCGTAAATATTAGCGGAAACGTATTGAATTCTACATCAAAATACATTTTAACGTAATAACTCCAATAACTTTTTTTCAAGAAAGATAATTGTGCTAAAGATAATGATGAAAAAACAACGAACAACATCGAAAAAATGCAGAAGTGAGGTTATTTTCCATACTCTTTAAACGCAAAGAAAAAGACAGAGACAAATGTTTCGGCATAACCGAGCTTTAACTGTATCATTACAATAATTGGAAGCAGGGAAATTCCAGAGCAAACTCTGGAATTTTCCTGCCTATGGTTTATCCACTAACCATCCATAATTATTTTGAACTTAAATTACCTACTTACCTAATAAGATAAGTAGGTGCACTATTCGCTTTGAACTTTTTGTCAGAATTCGAATTAATTTTTCAAAATCTTACGTTAGCAGTGATAGTTGTATTATTGATTCCTTTGAATAAAACTAAGGCATTGCCTTCCGCTTCTATTTGAGGTAAAATGCTTTGGGTTTGATGAATAATTAAGTCATTACATAATTATTCAGCAAATCCGAAGTATTTACTTCAAATAAAAGAAGCAAAAGGCAATGCTTCAGCACAGCTTTTTAAACTGTGGCTTCAGTTTTATTCAATTGAGTCGTCTCTGTGGTCTAGTGGTCGCCCACCCGTGTAAGAAGCAGGGGTCTTGGGTTCGATTTCGGTTATACTCGATACTTGGTTTTGGTTTGTGGTAGGGCTTATTTCAAGTCCGCCTGGCTAGCCACCACCATCGTAAGATGGTGGTGGCTACCTAAGTTTGACGCCACAAAAATATTTTTGTTTGTGTACCGGCAGTTAAAGGTAGATAACCAGCTGAGCTCAGCTGAGCGTCCTAAACAAAGTCAAGCGGTACTTTACGCCTGGGCAGCTTTTAACTCTTTATAAAGCTCAAATCCGATCTTGCATGGAGTACTGCTGCCATCCTTGGGATGGCTCGGCGAAATATCAACTTGCTGCACTGGACTCAGTGGAACGCAGAGCCAAGAGCTTAATAGGCGATGAAGAATTGGTAGCAGCTAGCTTAACAGTTTAGCTCACCGCTGAAAAGTTGCTTGCCTATCGGTCTTTTATAGATTGTACTTCGGTGAGTGTGCTCAAGAGCTGCATGAGCTCATTCCACCTTCTCCTTTCTACCATCGGACAACCAGACGCACTGCGGGTTACCACCCGTTCTTGGTTGATATACCTTGTCTGCGAACCAAACGCTACTCATCATCGTTCATAATGCGCACAGCTATGGAATGGAATTCCCTGCCGGCTTCTGTGTTTCCGAGCGCATACAACCTGACTCTATTCAAGGCCAGAGTGAATAAGCACCTTCTGGGCAAGCTCTCTCCATCGTAGACCCTGTCTTTGCTTTTGGGCTAGACTGGGGTCAAGAGCAAACCCATTAACTATAAAAAAAAGCCAGTTCCTGAGTGATGAGACTTCCGGTTGTAGTGCGCTTCCACCTTCGGACTTACCGTCACTAACATCAGGTGAGGTGAAGACCAAGCACTATCCTATTGTGCATAAACAATGTTACTCGCTAGCTCCACTAAAACTAGCTAGCCTGTGAAACATATGCTAGTGCATTGCAGCTCAAGAGGTACCATGGGCAACAGCGTCGCTTAACCACTGCTAAGGTTAAAACCCCTTGCACGCCGCACCCGCTGTCACATACGTTTAGTTCGTGCAGGGGCGATACGCGCGCACACGAATTTTGTTGCAAACTGGATAAGCGACGCTGTTGCCCATAGTACTTTCGAGAGTAAGAACTTCCAAGGGACCGTAAAAGACCAATTTGCATGATAGATATCAACTTGATAATTCCAAGAGTGTTCCTCAGAAAAAATGAATTGACTACCAAGTGATCCTAAAAGGGTTCCTGTGATATCAGCAATGAAAACAGCGAGCTGCAGCTAGGTAAAAACTACAAGACGTGAAATGCGTAGATCCTCAAGACATCCAAATATTCCACCATCGATTTGGAATTTTGGGTTTATTGTGGTAGGTAGTAGAGTAGCACTTTTTTGATGTTAAAGTGGCGCCGCCGCCACAGATTAGATAATAGTTACTGCCGCCGCGGTGAATTATTATAACTCGTAATCAAGAAGCCTATACCTCCAATGCAGATTGCACGGCCAGTGTCATAGTGAAGATTGAAAAAAGGTCCTTAAGTGACGTGACGGCTTATTGCTACCTCTTTCTTTAGTGTTACAATACGTTTTCGTTTCTCACGAACGAACGAACGACAAACAACGAACACGTATAGAAAGAGGTAGCAATAAGCCATCACGTGTTAAGGACCTTTTTTCAATCTTCACTATGACACTGGCCGTGCAATCTCCATTGGGGGTATAAGCTTCTTGCTCGTAATACACAATTTTAATAATATTTTACGTGGAATTTTTTGGGCCTACAGTCTAGTATTTTTAGACATACCGTGTCATTCCCTCGTATCACCGCTAGAAGTAGATAGCAAAACTGCTAAAAGTGGCCGTTTTTGACACATTTGCTATCTACTTCTACGAATGACTACGAAGGCATGTAGTAATACCTTCTAAAAATACTAGACCATGAGCCCTAAAAACTCCACGTAAAACATTATTAAAATCTTTTTCTATTAATAACTTACTCTCGAGGGCGCCAGTAGGTACAACGTGTTATGGAATGAACCAAAAATGAGAAAACCTTTTCTTCGGACCAGCAAACTGAACAACTTTTACTACGTGACCAACTCTGATCTCGCGAAAAAAAAATCAGCTGGTGTCATACAAAAATTAGTAACGAAAATATCAAAATGAAACAGCTGTTTTTTTTTCCACGATTTCAGAGTTGGTTCCAAAGTCTTATGATTTTTGTATGATTTGGACGTTTATTGACGTTAAAATAAAAATATTATATTTTTAAATTTATATTTTATTATTAAAAAAACCGGACAAGTGCGAGTCGGGCTCGCCCACCGAGGGTTCCGTACAGACCTACAGAATACATAAAATAAAGCTATAGAAAAGTTGTGTCGATACAAAGGAAATATTTTGAAAAAAAGTGGTTGGTAGTTATTAGTTTTTTATATGAAAACTGTATTACGGAGAGTTCAAGCTTTATCCCAGGTTCTACCTACCGGAATTATGTGAAAAATTGCTTAGTTTATAAGTTGGACTCCAAGCTACCAAACTGTAAAAAAATACCATCAAAATCCGTTCAGCAGACTGCTATATATAGATAACCATTTGAAATCTTTTGCCGCCACGTAGAAAATAACCCTTCCAGGGATTACGACAAAGAATTGACCACGGGCGAAGTTTGAAATGGAATAGTACATTACTGCAGCGGCACTCAAGACAGGCATTGAAGAACATACGTTAGTCCATCAATGCCTAGTTGCGGCCAAGGCTTGTGTAGTACTTTTAAACTTTTAACTTTTTAGTTTTAAAAGTTTTAAGCTTTTTATTTTAATTTTAAATTACTTACAGTAATTGAAAAAAGAAAATGGAAAGTGGAATGTGCACATAAAGGCCTTTCATTTGATACACATATTGAAAAAAAAATCCGGTTTTTTTCATTTATTTCCAGTTTTTCATTTTTTTTTTCCAGTTTTTTGGAAAGTGCTCATCAAGGCCTTTCATTTGGTACCCATATTGCAAAAAAAAATTTTTTTTCTTTTTTTTTTTTTTTTTTTTCAGTTTTTTTGGTATGTGCTCATCAAGGTCTTTCATTTGATACCCATATTGCAAAAAAAAAAATTACCTTTATTTTTAAATTTTTTTTTAGTTTTTTGGAATATGCTCCTTGATGAGCATATTCCAAAAAACTTTTCAAAAAACTTTCATTTGATACCCATAGGTATTGAAAAAAAAATTTTTTTTCGTTTTTAATTTTTTTTATCTTTTTGGAATGCGCTCATCAAGGCCTTTCATTTGATACCCATATTGCACCAAAACAGTTTTTTTTTTCGTTTTTTTTTTTTTTCAATTTTTTGGAATGTGCTCATCAAGGCCTTTCACGTGATACCAGTATACCGAATATTAAAAAAAAATATTTTGGAATGTGCTCGCTCATCAAGGCGACATTTGATACCTATATTTGTGTTTCATTGAAAAGTTCGCTCCATTTCTGAATTACACGTGTGTAATGAGTTTTAATAGAAACATTGCTGGACAGACGCCGGCAATGTTGTATGAAAATCCATTATAACACGTTAGTAATGGATTCTCATACAAATATTGACGGCGCGGTTTAGGTCTGTCCGTAAACTCTGATTTAGCACGAAGAAGGTTGTCAAAATAATGTTCGAATTTCCAAGCATTTTTGAGAAAATATAAAATAATTACAAACCCACCGCACCTGTATAAAATACAAGTACTGTTGATTGTCAACAGATGGCGCTGTATATCGATAGTACACTGTATAATGTTCTGTGAAATGGTTTTATCTATCGCAATGTTATTAGAGAAAATGGGTGTATTCCAACAGGACCCTTTGGTTGTGTGAAGCCGAGACTTTTATTGTAGTGGTGGCTACCTCGGCTGACCTTACCGAGTAAACTGTCTTGATTATACTTGGTGCCAAATGCTCCAAGCAACATTGGAATGCGATGCACCCGCATTTTAATGTAAACTGAAACAATCTACCACTGAACTATTCAACACTTGACACTGGCAAAAAATACTTCCAAGAAGAAAGTAGATTGCCAAAACAAAAATAAGAAGAAGAAGACCCCCTGTCATACAGCGTGACACACCGCCATGTTGCGAGAATATTTAGAGCCAAATTTATTACTTTTTAATTTTATTTTTAAAAGTAATTAACTATAACAATATTTGAAAGGATCTGAATAATTAATAATAATAAATATTGATATTTTTAAAAGAATTAGTGGCGCGATTAATCCAAAAGTAATTAAAAGTTAAACTATGACCGCGCAATGCCGCGCATACCGTTGTTTCACCAAGATGATTAATAATTACGTATTTTAATGACCATATTTTATTATGATTTAATTACAAATATACAGTTTTCAGATTTATTCCTGTAAGTGTAGTATAAGACGCTATTACCTGCCAAATTTCATAGTTCTAGGTCAACGGTAAGTACCCTATGAATTTTGATTCCTTTGAGAGTATCGAAAATGCGTTTTTTGCGCCCTAAACGGCAGTATCTTTTTTTTACGTTAATTTAGAAGTTTGATTTTTTTACAGCTTCAAGGGCCCGTAGACCTTAGTATACGGTTTAAATTTCAATTCGATACCTCCACGCATTTCCGAGATAAAGGGTCTTGACAGACAGACGAACGGACAGACAGACAGACGGACAACAAAGTGATCCTATAAGGGTTCCGTTTTTTCCTTTTGAGGTACGGAACCCTAAAAACATTAAAAGTTGTACAATTCCGAGAGCGAGTCACATGTCAAACTTCTTCTTATTGAATGAGAATAAGTGGCCACCTCTGGTGCTAAAGACTATCAAGCCGCCCTGCCCTAGTAAGGCCTCTAACTTAGCTTAACGACTGTTATCAGATGACAACAGCCGGGACCGGTTTAACGTGCCCTCCGAAGCACGGAAAAGCTTAGTTGTAATGCCACTTTAATGGTCACCCATCCGACAC
Source organism: Agriphila geniculea (assembly GCA_943789525.1). Lineage (NCBI taxonomy): Eukaryota > Metazoa > Arthropoda > Insecta > Lepidoptera > Crambidae > Agriphila > Agriphila geniculea. The sequence continues at coordinate 6,532,643 of OX038879.1, read as the reverse complement.
CTGACCGGACCGAGCGTTACTTAACAAACGTGATCGAATACGATCAGTCTGTTAAGTTCCGCCATGACCGCTTCCCATGTCAAACTGTGCTCAGCATATCGAGACGAATCAAAGATCGAGATAACAAGTCTATGAAAAGATTTGTAGACAAGTGTCTCGTTTGCTAATGCACAGTACGAGGCATATATCTTGAAATCGGGTGGGGATTGCGCGGAACGCGTATTTTGGGCATGCGTAGCGGTGAGGGGCGCGGGCGGCGGGAGAGGGGCGCGCGCTATTGGTCACTCACAAGAGCACATGCGCGAACTTATCCCTACTCCGTCGAAAAAATTGCAAGATACATGCCTCGCACTGTACGCCTGCAGGATTTAGCAACGTTTCGACACGGCAATGTTATCTACGGTTATCTCTTTACAGCAAAGCAAATGTAAAAAAACTAGCGTTTCTTTCATTATAATAAGTCTATGGTTTCTTTACAATATTCCTCGACCCTGTCGACAAAAGTTGACAAAAGACGATAGTAATGTAGAAAAACCAAGAACCTTATATTCATTGAGAAAAACTAAATGCAATAAAGGAGGTTGCACACTCTCAGCTATGCAACCTCTACAGATTTTTCTTTGATCGCAAAACAAAACCACCGTTGTTCGTTCGTTGGTTGAATGCTCTAAGTTCGTCACTGCAGCGCATTCGCGACCCCGAGTGCAGATCGAACTCAAGGCGCGTAGGTAGGTTTGGCTCGCATTTCAACCTGATATCAATCAACATTACCGTATTTTCGACGTCGTAGTCGTACAAAATTTTTAATCGCTACGAATTTGTGCTACGACATTGCTACGACCGTAGAAGATAGGTATTATTTTATCAGTCAAGACTCAAATAATAAATAGCTATTCTGTAAGTACATGAACACATCTAACATCTTTATTATTTACATTTTAAAACTTAAAACTATCGCTTATGCACTAAAGGACTTATACTAATTTTCCACAATGACTTAGTATTTTGAGGTAGTTTAATAGGGTTTCTGAACTATGGCTGATGTGATATAGATCCTTGAGTCTTCAGTGGCATGCTTAGTTGGTTGGACTCGAGTGTGCTGCGGGATCGAGTAGTAAAGCTGGTTGACACCTGGTGGCCCAGCTTCGGTTCCCTGAACCTGAAATGACAAGCAACTGTCGATTGTAAGACTTTAGTAAAAGAAGCGGGAATATCAGGAATGGGATAGCACTAGTATTTAACTAATATTTAATTAAAGACAGGAAGGAAAATGTTGGGTACATTCCAGAAAATTAGCCGCAAAGTCATCGATAACCACAGAGTTAATTTTAACCATGGATTGTTATTTAATTAAACATTAAATTAGATTACTTTCCTTGGTTAAAATTTATTATTGTAGCATGAATGGCCATCGTTATACAAGGTGTTTGGTAAAAGCCTTATAAAGCCGAATATGGTAGATAGGGACCATCAAACTGAACAACTTTTACGATGGGACCAACTCTGAAATAGCGAAAAAAAATATCATCTGTTTCATACATTTTGATATTTTCGTTATTAATTTTTGTATGAAACAGCTGATTTTTTTTCGCAATTTCAGAGTTGGTCTCATAGTAAAAGTTATTCAGTTTGATAGCCCTATCTACTTTATTCAGCTTTATAAGGCTTTTAGCAAACACCTTGTATGTGAATGGCCTTTATATGTACATGGGGGTTGGTAATAAGTATATTCTGTTTCTGCCGCCCGGCCCTCGCGGAGGTCATTGACGCTATGGTGTATGGTATTAAATTAAATATGGTGATCAACAACTTAGCGATTATTCTGCTGGAATGAAAAGCGCTGAAATAAGCTTTTATAGCTTTGATTAGTCTGCTAGTAAGTGAAAATTTTACAATACCAACTTTCTAGTCACATAGGTACGTAGGGCAACTAACCCATATAAGTAGTACCTATTATACGAAGTGGTTTCTTACCTTCTCTCTGGTACCTACTTGCTAATAAAAAAATAAATGACCCTGTTTTTTCCATAAAAGAATAAAAAAATCCAAAATCTAGTTCAAAGCTTCTAGAGCAAATAAGTTCATAATATTTGGGCGACCGAGCTTTGCTTGGTTATGACTATTTATTGTAATATGGTGGTGTTTAGGTGATAATCTACATTGTAACTCAAACATAAACTACATTTTTTAATCTTGTCTAAAAACAATAAAAAAAAATAAACTTGAACATATAAAAAAAACAAAAGTAAGTCACCGAGTGGGATTCGAACCCGTAACACTCGTTTCTTGCCGTCCGCGTCTTAACCCGCTGGACCAGACGGACAGTGGCCGGCAGGACAAAATTAGCGACCATATTCTGCGTCGAAAGCGCGTTTTCCCAAACATAAACTAATCTAGATCGATTGTTTATCCCCGAAAACCCCTATATACTAAATTTCAGCGAAATCGTTAGAGCCGTTTCCGAGATCACAGAAATAAATTTATATACATACAAGAATTGCTCGTTTAAAGGTATAAGATTATACAGGTAACGTAAACTTTATCCTTGCAATTCGCACATGTATTTCTTTTTATATAAGATAAGTAGGTACCTACCTCTTTTTTAACTTCCTGAGTATATTCTTCTTGCAAACAAAGATGATGAAGATCATCAGTCCAATGAATATGTTGTAGGCATCGGTGATGACCCAAAAGGTAAATTTTGGTGAGAAGTAGGATATCACCTCCAAGATCCAGCTGAGACCCATCAGGGCGGAAAGCTTGAGGTAAACGAGGAACCTGTAGGAGAACAGAGATGGATCAGTTTCTGAAAAATACGGGGTGTTTCATAACAACCCGTAAATTTATTTTTTTGTGTGGAAAACTGCAAAGTGACAACCTTAGACGCTTAGACGAATAAATAAATGCTTGGAAAATTTCACACAGTGCCATCTAGCCCCAAACTAAGCAAAGCTTGTAATATGGGTGCTAGACAACTGATATACTACTTATATTATATACTTTTTAAAATATATACACCCAGACCCGTCACAGAAATTAAAATTCATCATTTCAATTTACTCTTGCGTGGTTAGCGACGCACCACCACTCAGGTCGTCAAAATCCTTATCCTTACTAATATTATAAATGCGAAAGTCCGTTTGTTTGTTTGTTTATTTGTTTGTTTGTTTGTTTGTTACGCCTTCACGTCTTAACTACTGAACCGATCATCATGAAATTTTGCATACACATTGTCAGGGGTACAGAGAAGGACATAGGGTACTTTTCATCCCGAAAAAAAGTATTTTTCCCGAGGGATAGCAAAAATACCTTTCCACGCAGACAAGGTCGCGGGCGGCCGCTAGTAGACTATAGTTTTCGATAATCAGTCCCATTAATGGGAAAAAACAAAACACAATTTAGGTCTAGGGTTGCCACTATGCAGTTTATAATGAACTTTTTTTTTCAAAAAATTGTGGTTTCAGGGTTTATAATAATTTTCCATGCATGTAACCTTATCTACCATATTCGGCTTTAAAGATTTTTTTGTAGCACGTTGTGTATATTTTTAGGGGGTCTATTTTAGTCATAAGATTATTGTCAATGTCAGTAACTATCTGATTCCTCAAACAAATACCTAGCTTTTTTATTAGCTTTTCAGTTTTACCTTTGAATAGTAAAACAAAATATTGTACCTAGATATCAACTTACGTCGATTCCACGTTTCAAAAATAAAAATTAAAGATTCTGATGTATTCTAACTTGTTTCACAACTAAACTCCATAACCAGATAAATTTTAATAGGAAGTAGGAAAGGAAGGAAGTCTTGACAAAGATTTTGATGTGTTTTACTGATAGCGTAACACATCATCTTCATCATATCAGCCGCACGACACCCACTGCTGGGTATAGGCCTTTCATTCCCTGCGTGATCAAATCAGAAACGATGAGATCCGCAGAACTAAAGTAACCGACATTGCTCGAAGGATTGCTCAGCTGAAGTGGCAATGGGCGGGACACATAGCGAGAACGAGACACATAACTGATGGCCATTGGGGGGGAAATGTTCTGGAATGGCGACCGCGCACCGGACGAGTAAGTAGGCGCCCGACAAGGTGGACCGACGACCTGGTGAAGGTCGCGGGAAGCCACTGGATGCGGGCAGCGCAGGACCCATCGTCATGGTGATCCTTAGGGGAGGCCTATATCCAGCAGTGGGTGTCGTGCGGCTGATATGATGATGATGATATTTTTTAAAAACGAAGTAGGAAAGCAAGGAAGTCTTGACTGAGAAAAGATGGTGCAAAGACCTTTGCATATTGGTGTGTCTTGCGGAAGCAGTGCCGGATGCTGAGGAGTCGGCCGAATTCAGCACCTTGGAGCCGCGGCTCAGTCGCCAGATGTTGAACGCGGTCATCAAGTAGAAGAGCCAATTGCAAACTATGAAGATCAGCATCGGCACGTAGAAGTACATAAGCTGAGCTGCGCCTGAAAATATGGAGAATTTTAAATGTTACTTAATCTTAGCCAGATAGTACTATTATTCTGTGGTCACTTTCAAAAGCCTGAAGACTAAGAAAAGACCGAAGATGGTGCGAACTTGCTCAGAGGAAGCCTATTTACTTGATCTTTAAATACCTCTGGGTTGTCTCAGGCAGGGAACTCAGTGGAGTTCCCTGCCTGAGATAACCCAGATGTATTTAAAGAGTGGAGTGCCTTGGCTGCGCCCGCGCGCATTATAAAAGACACGCCAGCTAAGGGGTTTTCTTCTTCTTATCGAATGAGGATAAGTGGCCACCTCTGGTGTTAGAGTTTATCAAGCCGCCTGAAAGGCCTCTAACTTGGCTTAATGACTGTTATCAGATGACAACAGCCGGGACCGACGGTTTAACGTGCCCTCCGAAGCACGGAAGCGCTCAGTTGTAATGCCACTTTAACGGTCACCCATCCGACACCTGACCGGACCGAGCGTTGCTTAACAAACGTGATCGAGTATGATCAGTCTGTCAAGTTCCGCCATGAGCGCTTCGCGCTAAGGGGTGAAAACTCGCCTTGCGTTTGGACGACCGTTGTTGGTGGATGGGGAAAAGCGGAGTGAGGTCGTGTAGCTTAGAAACAGACTTTCCAAAGGTGCCTGTATCATGAGTTTGCACAGTTACGTTTACTGTACTCGATAGCGACTGTAGTAAGCAATTTTGTATGCAAAAATCTGGCACAGTGCCTCTGGTGGTAATTACACTAAACTAAAAGTTGTCATACAAATGTCAACTGCAATCGCTAATATCATGGTCCAAGAAAATAAGGTCTGGCATTCCGAGTAATACTATAATACGTTACTATCTAATTGCGCGACTTTATAGTCACAAGAAAAGAATGAAGGAATTTTTCTATGACAACATTATAAGAGTGCATTTTATTCGTTTCTCTTAGCAAACGAAAAGATAAATGAACGTTATTTGCAATAAAGCGGAGTTGACGTAAGCTTGTATTGTCGACCGCGTCACTTAATCTGTCTCGAAGTAATACCTGGCGCATTATATTATTGTACTATGGCTATATCGAGTACCTATAGTAACTCAATAAGCATTCTGTAGCTATTCCCTAAGAAAATTCATTTGACCCTAAAATTATTACCATAAATAAAGATCAATTACCAGCTAGAAAACATCCGCTGTATGGGATATCCGGTGTGATGATGCCCGGCACCTTCGTCTTATCAACACTGTTCATCACTCCGGTGAGGACGGTGATGGCCAGGGGAATGCCCCAGGCGAATAGAGAGTAGATTTTAAACTTGTAGCGTTCTCCGCGACGGTGGATGGGACGGGCTTTCGCGTAACCTCTAGAAGAAGTAGGAAAGAACAATTAATCTCAAGTATTTAATAGTGGACCACCCTTAAATATACCCAAAATTACGTGCTCCCAGTGAGTGAGCAGCAAGAAACAAAATCAATCATACTTCGCCATCAGATAGCAGCGGTATGAGGGCTTATTACAAAAAGCATCGCGATAAGCGGACGATGTTCGTCCCACTCCGTGGTGCTATTGACTCACGAATAAGGTTCAATATCAAGTAAATTGAACGAGGAATTGGGTCCGACTATCGTGATTCTTTTTTGTTATGGGCCCTCTTTGGCCTATGGACGCCTTCTACTGCTGCACCATGGGTATCATAAATTATGATTATAATAATCAAGGGCGTCGCCAGCCCCGGGGGAGGGGGGGGGGGAAGTTAATATTAAAGATGATGAATATGAATTGTAGGTACAGTCAAGAGCACCTAGTGAATTTATTCAAATTTTGAGATGGGGCAGGATTTATCGGAAAAGCAAGTCAATTGCACGGCCTTAGGAAAAGTCCTAAGGGTTAATAATAACCAAAGGGTTATTTGCAGTTGGCTACATTTTTTAAACTCTGCCCCCTGCCCACCCCTGGCGACGCCCTTGATAATAATAAGTATTATCATCTTTCATACTCGTCAATTTACGTAAGCTGGCAGCATTTTCTAGGAGCTTATCCACGAGAAGTGACATCACTAATTTTAAGTAGGTACGGTTTTTTATTTTTTGCTACAAAACTTATAAGCCAAACTGATCTCAATAGTAAGGCTCAACGTGATATTATTATTACCTATATTGTGCGGCATTGTTTCACAGGTTCCAGATAGGTACTCTTTTGAAACAGAATTTGTATTAAATTATCTGTCACTGCCAGTTATGTTGGTTGAGTATACAAACATATCCAGAACATGTGAAATTAATCTCAGACCGCGAACTCACTATAAAAAAATTGTTTGAAAAAACAAAAAACCGACTTCAAAAAACCTACCTCTAAAAAGCAAGAAATAATATTCGTAATAATAAAAACACGCTGGAGTACAAATTCCTTTTTTTATTCTAAAAGCCACACCCGACTTCAATAGACGTGTTTTTATTATTACGAATATTATTTCTTGCTTTTTAGAGGTAGGTTTTTTGAAGTCGGTTTTTTGTTTTTTTAAACAATTTTTTATTTTTTTTTATTTTTAGTGTAGGTACCTTTTGTATTAGGTAGTGTAGGTATATTATTTAGGTAGAAAACTCGGGTCAGCCAAACGTGAGTTAATCGCGGAGAAACATACATACATGAAAACTGAGAACCTCCTTTTTTTAAGTCGGTTAAAGAACTATATACACATAAGATATCCCTTTTCCAACAAAAAAATAATTATCTTATTCAGTTCATAAACAAAGAAGTTATACGACTGATCATCGAGGTAGTTCACACAAAATCATACTATTTTCGTGCTTTTTTCAAGATTACTTGAAAAGTACTGAACCGATTTCAAAATTTAAAAAAAATGGGACCATCTTGAATTTTTACCTAATGTAATAACGTTTGAATAATTTCAATCGGTTCAGCCGTCTTCGAGTAATCGGTGTACATACAAAAAAAAAAACGGGTCGAATTGAGTACCTCCCTCCTTTTGAAGTCGGTAAAAATAGCAAATTATTTGTTCAACCAGTTAGCAGTTTATTTTTTGCTGCGACAGCTGACCTTAAATCACGACAGGAGACAAAAAAAAAATTACAAGAAACATACAACTTTTCACCTGTACTAGCGTGAAAACTTTCTGCAAGCGTGAGGAAAAGGGATTTGAAACTCCCACTCACAGCAAAGCAATTTTGCTGCGAGTTTTAACGTACCAAAAGCGCCCTTTTTGTGCTGGAGAGGTGAAAAAGAAAAAAGAATAATGCATACCTGAATGTCCACCAGATGTCGTAAGACATGACGCTCATCCAGCAAAATGCCGAAAAGAAGAAGTAACACACGAGAAGGGCTAGAAATAAATGAAACAAAAGTAATCAGAAACGATAATTTTAAATAAAAGAAAAAGTCCATGAAAAGTAATTATTTTTACATGGACACATTATGAGGGTTGGCTTTAGAAATGGGGCGCCTGATTTCGGAATTGAAATATATCGCATTTTGTAGAGTTTTGAAAGGCCTTTCAAACGATACAGTGTCCCGGCGAAGAAATTTGTATTTTTGTTTTTATAATTATTTTATTGTTTGTGAAAAGAAACAAAATTTTGTATGACAAAATGTCAGTATTTCGTATTTCTGCGTAAAACGGAACACGTTTACACACCATATTTGTATGTTTGATAGTTCGCGCGTATTTCTGTTTTCGTTTATTATAGCAGTTCCAGAACCGATATTAGTCAACCCCGACACCACGTGGTACTAGTCTGCCCTACTCCTACCACTAGAGTGTTTTTATGAGTCGTGACAGAAAGAACTTAGATGTAAAAAACCAGCCAAGTGCGTGTCGGGCCACGCGCAGTAGGGTTCCGTAGTTATCTTATACCATACCATATTGAAAACCACTATAATTTTTCGTCTGCAAAAATAACTTTGTTTTTCATAGTGTTTGTATGAATGACAAAGTTATATTTGCAGTTTTGGAAAATGTGATATATATCTCTAAAAATTATCACTATGTCTCGTTCAAACCAATTTTCGTTGAAAGTATTTATTAGGACCCAGCATTTTTTTTTTTTAGATTTTTCACTCTCTTATTTTAAAACTAAAAGGGGGGGGGGGGGGGGGCGACACTCATTTTACCACTTTGGCAGTGTATATCTTTCAAACGGTTGACTTTGAGAAAAAATGGTCTTAGGAACCTTAATGCCATTTTTAAAGACCTATCTATAGACACCCCGCACGTATAGGTTTGACGAAAACATTTTTTTTTCAGTTTCAGTTCCGTGTGTGGGGAAGCGGTTCGCAGAATACATCTACCTACTAAGTTTCAACTGGGTAATCTTAATAGTTTCGGAATAAAGTGGCTGTGACATACGGACAGACAGACAGACATGACGAAACTATAAGGGTTCCGTTTTTTGCCATTAGGCTATGGAACCCTAAAAAGCGATGTTTGAGGTTAGGATTTTTGAAATCATAAGTATATGTCAGTAATTATTAATTTCCTCGCTGCGAAAGTGGTACTGGGGGGATTCCCTCTTCCCTCCTTACCCCCCCTATCAATCTCAATCGTCATTTCAGGCGCCCCATTTCTAAAGATTACACCATTATTGAAATCAAGTTTAATTAAAGTCATTCATCTTTACTGTGTAGAAAAAACTTACTCATGGCAATGCAGGCACTAGTGCCTAGGCTGAAGGAGGGAGACTTTACGACGAACAGGAATATATAGGAGAGCAAGAGGCTGCCCACGTAGCACATCAGCACCAGTCCACCGAGGTTCCTCAGCTCCGGGAGAAGGCAGTATACCACCAGCACCAACAGCAAGAATACGCTGGAGACTAGTAAACCTGAAGATTGGGTGAAATATTAACATTAACCATGAATCAAGAACAAAATTTATGAGGTATATTATGGATCTCTTACATACAAGGATTTTGATTTTTAATAATAAGAAATGAACAGGCATGTATTAAGTTATAATTTTGAATTTGGTCACTTTTCATTGAGTGAAAACTATAAGTTTGTGACTTACTTAAACAAAACATTGCGATTACGTAAATTGATTAAACAATTCTGTCATACATATTGTACTAAGAAACGCCTCAAAATATAAACATTAAACTAAACCAAAGTTTCTCCTTCTTTTGCTTTTAAGCTCCGCTGATTTTAAAAATATTTTCAGTAAGTTTTTTCATTTAGTTCTACATTTCCAACAAAAAATATCAATGTTGTATTTTTTTAATCACAAGGAAACTCACAAACATAGTAAAACAGCTACTCATTTGGATCTTTTTAGATACTTATGATATTGATGATAATTTAATACTAGACTGTGTTAGTGTCCGAAATTTCGCGACCGAAGTTCAGCCTAGTTACGGTGCAGCCGTAACTAGGCTTTGTGTTTTCTTCGGTCGCGTAATTCCAGCATAGTGTGTGAGTCTAGACGCTGCTTATTTTGCATAATATGCTCATGCATGGTTGTCTTATGGTGTAACTCTTTGGGGTAATAGCACCCATGCTAAACAACTTTTCGTGCTCCAAAAGAGGTGCCTTAAAATACTGGTAATAAAAGTAACTGACAGTCGTAGACCCTATTTTAAACCTCAGAAAATATTAAATTTAACATCAATTTATTTTTTTGATTTATGTAAGTTTGTAAGAGAGCACAAAGGACTTATATTCACCAGCCAAAGAAAGTAAGATACAAAATTAAAATAAGTTAGCTTTACAATTGATATAAATTAAAAATAGTACGCTTATTACATGTCTATAATTGTTTATAGTAAACTTTCCACTTATCTAAGAGAGATTAAAAAAATTCATTGTTGTAAATAAAGTTAAAGGAATACTTATTGTGTCAAAGTCTGTATTGCCTACAAGAGTTCTATAATTGCTGAATAGGCTATTTGACTAATTTTGGAAAACCATTTTAAATTATTCCTTATTCCTTATTACGTAATTAGCGCACCACATTGATATTACAGGAAAAATCAATGTATTTTAATAAAAAATCAATGTTAAAGTTTAAAATTTTAAAACCGCGCCAAAAACGCTATGGTGCTGGAAATGTTACTTGTTGACGTCACAAGCCTGTAAACATTGTAATATCCTTAGCCATTTGACAGCCATCAATGGTCGTGTCAAGCGCCTGAAGCCATATTTATTTACAGGCAAGTGACGTCATCAGTAATCTTAGAGCGTTTTCGCCACAGAAAAAAAATTCAAAAATTATTGCATTTTTCTAGGTGAAATTAATCAATCAATAGACTTAATTTAGTCTATATAATAGTTAAATATGTTTTTTACGCCATTATCTGTTAGGATGACCACAATTTGCAGTATATTTTCAATGTTGTCAAATACCCTATTTCACGCTTTATGTATCACTTACCTCTTAAGAACTACTATTCCATTTATTAAAATGCATTATAATATATTAATATTTAGATAGATAGTAAGGTACATTTTTTGGGAATATAGTTTTGTAGTGCCCCTACGGCTCATGTGTATTGGTTTCATGTATACTTTAAGGGCGGGTCCATAGCGCCTGTTTTGCCATACACAATCAACAAAACATTATTTCGCGAAACAAAATCCTCCATACGTTTTCTTTTTTTTTGTTGAATGTAGAGATGTTTTTGTTGATTGTGTAGAACATGGATCGCCAAACTTTTTTGCCTTAGGACCGGCCTAACTCCTCCACGAAGTCCCAAGGGCCAGGACCTATCTAGCTCATCGTATCAACATACTGTATATTACAGTATGTTGGTACGATCCGGGTGGCTTTCGCGGGCTGGATGGTTGGTAGTCGCGGGCCGGACCAGCCTTTCTATTGTCTAATTTCAAAATCTATCGCAATCGCTTTCAGCATGTAACACTCAATGTGAAAGCGATTGCGATAGAGCTTCTTTTTGGCACAAATAAGAACTTACCAAAGAAATGCAGCAATGTGTCACATCCATCTGTCAAACGAAAGCGATTGCGATAGATTTTTAAATTAGACAATTAGCCCCCTGGCCCGCGGGCCGTAGTTTGGAGACCCCTGGTGTAGAGCAAAACACGGGCTATGGACCCGCCATAAGATTTTATGTACCACATGACACAATAAACTTTATTACTATTTTCTTCACTTACTGTACGTCAAGAACTCGTTATCTTGGTGTTTTTCGGTGGAGACCCAGACGTACGCAGGGTTAACTGTTTCATTGCCTTTGAGCCTGTAGTCCAGGCAGTAGTATTCGGGGTCAAACGTCATCGTTTCTGACCGCTCCTTGTCCATAAGAACTCTTACGCTCCCATTCTGGATAAAGAAAAAAATAAAAGATAATTAAAAAAAACCGTTTACCGTGTATGTGCCGGCTTAGAATAGCACTACCCCCTCTCATCCCGTGGGTGTCGTAAAAGGCGACTAAGGGAACACAGCCATCAGGAGATGGGCAGCAGCGTCTCCAAAATTCTTGGCCTACTGCGATCGCCAACCCGCCTGCCAAGCGTGGCGATTATGGCAAACCCCCCTAATGATGGACACACAAATAAATTGGCCCCCAGTCCCCGGCGGCCCCGCTATTCCTAGCTACGGTAGCGGCTATGGTAACGGCGGGGCAGGGGGTGCTAAGAATCCCCGGGTGCGGATCGGCTACCACCAATCACGAAAATTGCACCTGGCAACCTATGACTTACGGCAGTGAAACGTGGTCGCTAACTATGGGTCTCATAAGGAGGCTCAAGGTCACCCAGCGTGCAATGGAGAGAGCCATGCTCGGCGTTTCCCTGCGTGATCGAATCAGAAATGAGGAGATCCGCAGGCGAACTAAAGTAACCGACATCGCTCGAAGGATTGCTCAGCTAAAGTGGCAGTGGGCTGGACACATAGCGAGAAGAACCGATGGCCGTTGGGGCGGAAAGGTTCTTGAATGGCGACCGCGCACCGGACGACGCTCCGTGGGTAGGCCCCCGACAAGGTGGACCGACGATCTGGTGAAGGTTGCCGGAAGCCACTGGATGTGGGAAGCGCAGGACCGATCGTCGTGGAAATCCTTGGGGGAGGCCTATACCCAGCAGGGGGTGTCGTGCGGCTGATATGATGATGATGATGAAAAAAAACCGGCCAAGTGCGAGTCGGACTCGCGCACGAAGGGTTCCGTACCAAAAAACGGCAAAAAAATTACGTTTGTTGTATGGGAGCCCCCCTTAAATATTAATTTTATTCTGTTTTTAGTATTTGTTGTTATCATCTGTGAAAATATAGACTTTCTAGCTATCACGGTTCATGAGATACAGCCTGGTGACAGACAGAACCCTAAAAAAAGAACAGACAGACATTATTTGTGGAAGATGCGTAGCTGTCTTCAATAAAAACGCGTGTTGCGTATCAAATTCACATAGATACTTAATGCAAAAAAAAACTTGCGAATTACAACGAATAATAATTATTGAAAAATAGCAAAAATTAATGCAAAAATTACATGAAAATTGTATCAAAATTGTACAACGCTGAGGAATGAAAATGATTGGCGCTGCGCCGATTACATATCCCGATCTAGCAATTAGATTCCTAGTTAGGAACCAATTTCGGGTTGCCACCCGTACTTGAAAATAAAATATAGTATAATAAGTTCGATTTTAAAAGTGAATTTACACTATTTATAACGTAAAGGTAAACATTGTTTAAGATTGGAGATGGGAATCGAATATAAAAAATCATAAACAATGTAGACAATTCCGTTATTTGTGCAAATTCACTGTTCAAATTGAACTTCTTATTATACTCTACTAGATTGGGATAATGTAATCGTGGCTTAAGGCCGGCTCCACACTCGCGCGCGAACCGCGGCCGCGAATGATGGGCGCGGTTCGCGCATGAAAACGGTGCGAAAAATATAACCCTCCAGACTCGCGCGTGAACCGCGGCCGCGAATCACGGCAACCTTAGTTCGGCACACAAGTTCTTCCACACTCGCGGTTCGCGGCCTTCGCGGGCTTTCGCGGCGCGAGTGTGGAGCCCTCTTTAGTACTTATTATGTATTCTGTGCTTTAGTAGAGTCACCGCGCGTGTGAATGGTGTTGCCCGAACATTATTAATTTTTACATAAGTAAGGAATAAATCCGGAAAAAGCAGGTTTCAACGTTTTTCAAACTTTTCTATTTCTTCCGGGGAAGAAACTTTTCTTACACATTTTTCCGTAGAAGAAGAGGAAATTCAAGTGTAGATGATGAACTCGGATATAAACTGATTACTCAAGATTAGATTTCACCTTAAAAATTAATGAAAGTAGACCATAGCTGCATATTTTTAGGGTTCAGTAGAAACATTTAATATTTTGGAAAAAAATGCGCACTGAGATTGCTGTTTATTTCTTTAACTAAGCTTTACTTAAGTAAAGTCGCATTACTCATCTCCCAGCAAAAATGTAAACAAAGGTGTTGCCAGAACAAAACAACTCAAGAGGAAATAGTATATTGCTTGCTAAGTAAATAAATAAACACACCTACATGTTTTTTCATCACGAACCTAATAAAAATAGATTAGATAAATATTCTGAATCATGAGTTTTGCGGCAAAAACTTCATAATAACAGTTTTATAGTAGTAAAGATATTCATGATGCTGTGCACACATCAACTGCAAATCGTGTCCATCAATCAACCTTTGGTTCATTCTATAAAATTTAATAAAAAATAGTAATAATAGTAGCTGTAGTAGTAACATTTGTCTTTTGGTTTGGGGGGGGGGGGGGGGGACGACGACGACGACAGGCGAAGATGCTTAGACATTCTGCCAGTTCTCGATTAAGAATGTATGTAAAAGATTATAAAAATTGTTTGAGTTCAGTTTAACTTAGATCCAACATTTTAATAAGAATACCTAAATAATCTTTACATTTATTTCTTATTCAAAATAGTTTAACAAAAACCATAAACATTTAATTCGTAGGGGAGACATAGGAGGGTTGTGACATTTTTTTACTAACCGAAATAAAACATGTGGCTTATAAGGCTATTACCAAACACTGTGAATAGATAACTAGTTATTCGTTGTAATTATTTTTTCTTGAGGCGGCGCTAGTGGACACACGGTGCACCTTTAAGTATTTGGTACTAATCTTGTTGAAATTGCATTTGCGTAGGAAGGGGGGAGCGTGCGCACCCCATAACAGTGTGGTGCCACCCCAAACAAAAAACCTGATTAACCTTTATATGCGAAAACAAATTAAATGAGTATATTTGTATCATTTTTAGTTATACTATCCTACTAATATTATAAATGTAAAAGTTTGTGGGTTTGGATGTTTGGATGTTTGTTCCTCAATCACGCAAAAACTACTGAACGGATTTGGTTGAAATTTGGCACACAGATAGTAGACAGCCTAGATTAAAACATAAAATACTTTTTATCCCGATATTCCTACGGGAACGGGAACCACGCGGGTGAAACCGCGGGCGGCCGCTAGTTAGTTATAAATACTGTATGTTTTCCAATGAAAATAAAAATAAAATGAAATAAAAAATATATTGCCCTTCTATACTGCAACGAGGCTCTAGCACGCACCAGTAGGTGGTTATTGGGCATTCTACCCCATCTCCGCTCGTTCGGGCTACCGCCCTCACTCACTACGATGTGGTAAAACGCCCAATAACCACCACATTGATGACATTAACGTGCCTTTGTTGTTCAATGTATAAAATATCAAGTTCAGGTTACATAGGTATATTTTAGTCAATTCATTAATTAGACATGAGATTATTTAAATAAATGATTGTACCATTTATGCTCATTTTCATTAAATACATGAAACATTACGGTTATTCAAGCGTTGAAATGAAATTCATAAAACAAAAAGAATCATTAGAATTAGACTGTATATGTCATCTTTCTTCAAACGTTACTAAGCGACATGGTAACTTACTACCTAACACTATACGCTGCATTGTCTGTGGTCCGTCAAACTGTGGAAAGACAAATTTAGTTATCAGTTTATTGTTACACAAAGATGGTCCGCGTTTTAGGAATCTGTATGTTTATTCAAAATCTTTATATCAAGTTAAATACATATATTTGGAGAAAGTTTTAGACATGGTTCCTGGTACATCGTTGCACAAATACAATCACAACTGTGAAATCTTGAGTCCACATGAAGCTTTGTCAGATTCTATTATCATTTTTGATGATGTTGCTTGTGAAAATCAAAACAACATAAGGGATTATTTTGCAATGGGCCGGCATAAGAACATTGATTGTTTTTATATTAATCAAACTTACACAAAAATTCCCAAACAATTAGTAAGGGACAATTCAAATCTACTAATATTATTTAAGCAAGATGACGTTAATTTGAAACATGTTTATAATGAGCATGTTGGATCTGATATGTCATGGTCTCAGTTTCGTGAACTATGTTCCACTGTTTGGAAGAAACCCTTCAGTTATCTTGTGATTAATAAGGACTGTGAAAAAAACAATGGATGTTACAGGTCAACTTTTGACACATTTGTTGTAGTAGATTAACATACAAAATATGATGTCTAATGACATATGAATCATTTTGATTTGAGACTTGAGAGCGAGCGAATCGTTTTAAAATGGAAAAAAAACTTAAAGAACAAATTGTTAAATCCGCAGCAGCTGTTAAAAGAAAAGTTGAAATGATAAAAGATATAAAGAATGCAAATAATATGGCGTTGGAAACAATATTTAAACCCATTGTAGATCCTCTTACCTTGTTAGCAAATAAAAATGAAGATAAGCATCTCAAGGAAGAGAATCATGAACCGTTAATGAAAAAAACTAAGAATGATGATCTTACGACATGTACTTCTGAGGAAGATTTTAATGAATATATCAATGAAGGTGAAGTTAATTCCGATAGCGAGTCAGATAAAAGTTACAACAAAACTCTTGTCGTATCACCGTCTGATAAACTCAACGTGAGCGATGGATCTTTTAAATCATTTCCCTCATCACCAAGTGTTAAAAACCAATCATCGTCGTGGTCTACATCATCTGAAGTAATTGTTAATATACCATTTGGAGTTAGAAATGAACGTGGAAAATTATTACTAGGCAAAACTCGCGTTTTTGATGATGGCAAAATCTTGAGAATTGGAACAAATACTTTGGAAAAAACTAAAGGTTTAAAAGAACTATTGTTTAAAAAGAGACCGAATTTAGATGTGGTCACGGACGGTGATTTACAAGATTATAAACTGCTTTTAATAGAAACCAATGCACATCGACGTAACTTTGATTCATCAAAACCAATTAATAGCAACAAGGGATTTAAATACACTAATGTTATTAAGCCCTTGTTCAAGTTCTGTCGAAATGCTACTACAAGCCTGGAGAGTATTCCAAAGGGAAAGGGTATTCCACTTTTGAAGGAAGTTAAAGAAAATACTGATTATGTTTACTGGGATGACCCGAACGAGTTAGTAGAACGATTAAAATTACTATTAGCGTCATGGGCAGCGGGTAACACTGGGGTAAATAATGAAGTTATTGCAATTGTTGAAGAATTGTATGAAGCTGGTTTCATAACTACTGTAGAAATAAAAGAGCCTTCATCAGGAAAATTACGCAGTACATTTAGAGTGGTCGACTCATCTAGACAGCGATGAATATAGACAAGTTTGGCCATCACGTTCATAAACGTTTACGGTTATCAGAATTCGTTGATACTTATAACGATACGTTAGTGAAATCAGACGCTGGGTACTACGATTTAAAATTGTCTAAATTAAAAGGTCTTTCATCACCAAACGAAGACGATGAAGCAGTGAACAAAGCATATGTAGATGAAATCGTTCAAGAATTAAGGAATGAAATAAAAAAAACTCAGAGTGATCTAAAACTGTACTTAAAAAATTTGGAAAATATAACATCGGAGCGTTTAACAAAGTTATTTTATTCTAAAACGGAAATAGATAGTTTAATAAAACTTAAACTCAATCAAAAATGAGTAAAAGAGGCATAGTTGATGAAATTCACAAAGCAGCAAGAAGGAATTTTCCTCGTCGAAGGACTATCATAAAAGGAATAGATGATTTATGGCAAGCTGACCTTATGGATTTTCAAAAATATTCACATTTCAACAAAGGATACAAATACGTTTTGGTTGTAATCGATACTTTATCAAAATACGTATGGGTATTTCCCATAAAATCAAAAGACAAAAATAGTGTTACTAAAGCAATGCATGAAATATTATCTAGCTCACCAAGAAAACCCAATAATTTACAAACTGATCTTGGCAAGGAATTCTATAATGACGTTTTTCAAAATTTGCTAAGAAAGTATGATATAAATCACTATTCCACCCACTCTGTCAAAAAAGCTTCTATTGTTGAACGAGTAATTCGTACAATAAAATGTCATCTTTATAAACTCTTTAGTTTATATGGTTGTTACCAATGGCTGGGACTAAACTTAAATTCAGTTGTAGATATATACAATAACACTACTCATCGTATTACTAAATACAAACCTGTTGATGTGAATAAACTAAACCAGATGGTTGTTAGATCTAACATTATGCAAACACGGATATCCACTACAAATAGACAGCCTAAGTTTAGTATTAATGACAGTGTTCGTATAAGCAAATATAAGGGTGATTTTTACAAAGGCTATACACCTAATTGGTCTACGGAAATATTTAATATAATCAAGGTGAATGATACAAACCCACCTACATATATTTTAGAAGATAAACTTAAACAATTAATTTTAGGCTCATTCTACGAACACGAGTTGCAAATAACAAAATTTCCTGATCTTTATCTCATTGAAAAAGTTATAAAAAGAAAAGGTAATAAGCTTTTTGTGAAGTGGTTAGGTCTCAGTAAGGAAGAAAACAGTTGGGTGGATAAAAGTGCATTAGTTTTGTAATATAAATTGTGTTTAGAGTGAAAATTATTCATTTAAAAAAGATCTATGAAGGAGGGTAGAGGTATTTTAAATAACTTTATTAATAATTTACCAGTTGAGCTACACATTCCTGGTTATCAATTTTGTGGTCCTGGTACTAAACTTCAGAAGCGATTACTAAGAGGTGATCGAGGTATAAATAAATTAGATGAAGCTTGTATGCACCACGACATTGCTTACAATAACGAAGACTTGAGCGTTCGACATAAAGCTGATTTAGAACTCTTGAATATGGCTAAAAGAAGACTAAAGTCGAGCGATGCTGGAAAAGGCGAAAAAATTGCTTCATGGATAGTAAAAAATGCAATGAAAGCAAAACTGAAAGCTGGTGCTGGAATACGTCCATTTATGTCAATTGTGAAAAAATTGCAATCTCAAATAAAGAAGTTGAAATCCAAAGATAATCGCACAGCTATAAATTTTGCCTACGCTGCTGCAAAAAAACTATTTAAAAACAAAAAAGGAATACGCTTACCACGATGTATTCCTGTTCCAAAAACTGGTGGCTTTTTACCTCTTATTCCAATTTTTGCTGGTTTGTCAGCCCTCGGTTCACTTGCTGGCGGTGCGGCAGGTATAGCAAAAGCGGTTAATGATTACAAAGTTGCTCAGAAGAACCTACAAGAATCTATACGTCATAACAAGGCAATGGAAGCTGTTGCTCTTGGAAAAGGGATGTATATTAAGCCTCATAAAAGAGGAGCTGGATTATACTTAAAACCTTCAAAAAACTAAATAAAGGGCTACCCAGACGCCCCCTTACAAATATAGACATTTTAAAGCACGCTACTGATATTCCTTATTTTCGAGGTGTGTTTATGAGAGATTCACTCCCCTCAAAACCTAGGAAAATAGAGTGTGCTATATTAAATTTAGATAGTTCAGAAAATCCTGGAACACATTGGGTAGCCTATGTCAAACAAAATGACTACTGTGAATATTTTGATAGTTTTGGTGATTTAAGACCTCCATTAGAATTAATAAACTATTTAAAGAATATGTCAATAACTTATAATTATGTGCGGTATCAAAAGTTTGGTACTGTAAATTGTGGTCATCTGTGTTTAAATTTTTTAAGAATGTATTGGAAACAACATTTAAAATAAGAGTAATATAATAAACTTTATCAGTATAAACATGTCTTTCACTGTGTCGATAACTGGCAGAGGAGCGTCTTTGATAACAAACTACTCTCCTACAATACAATTAGAGGGAGAATATGAGTGTGGTTTATTATATTTTTCAACTTTCAATTCTATCCCTAATATAGACGAAAGAAACAATAAATTTTATTATGGTAAAGACGGTGTTATAGAAATACCAGAAGGGTCTTATGAACTTCAAGATATATGTGATTATCTTAAGAGCAATATCAAAAATGTAGCATTGAGATTGACTGCAAACAACAACACATTAAAAACAAGTATTTTTTGTTCAGAAGAAGTTCATTTTAATAAGAATGACTCACTAGGTAAAATTTTGGGTTTTGGTACGGAAACAATAAAGGCTAATATAAATACAGAGTCTAGATATCCTGTTAGCATTTTATCAACAACTATCGTGCGCATCGAATGCGATGTAATCAGTGGATCATTTGTGGACGGAAAAGCAAGCCATATAATTCATGAATTCGTACCAAACGTACCACCTGGTTATAGAATCATCGAAATACCTAAAAATTTAATTTATTTTCCTGTAAATCAAAATTCAATAAGTGCTATCAATATAAGATTATTAGACGCTGAAAATAATAAAGTTAACTTACGTGGTGAAGAAGTGCAGCTATACTTACACTTTAGAAAGACATGTTGAATTTCAATAAAAGCCTATATACTACACGAACTCAAGTCAGTTCTAAGAGATCATCTCATAAGGGAGCACCATTTCGATCTTTTAAGAAATTGACAAAAAGCAATAAGGCATTTTTAAAGTCACTAGGATTGATAAAATGAATTTTTTAAATATAACTAAACCTGCATCGTACGATAACAGCATCGAAAGTTTTGAGTATCATTCATATAAACCATACGTGACAAGTTTCAACAAGAATGATGAAATACGGATACCGATAAATCAGCAAGACCTCTACGTATTGCCTTCACTCAGCAGTTTGTATGTTGAGGGACGAGTAAATGTGTATAAGAATGAAAAAGAAAAAGTACCAGTAACGAGTGTACATTTTGTAAATAACCCAGCATTATTTTTATTTCAAGACATTCGTTATGAAATAAACGGAGTAGAAATAGACAGAATTAAAAATGCAGGAGTGACAACCACAATGAAATCTTATCTATCGTTGAACGATAACGAATCTAAATGTGGACGAGTTTGGGGTTGGTCTCCAACAGGCACAACTACTGATGGTAGTGGAGTATTCTCCACCTGTATACCACTTAATAAAGTGTTGGGTTTTGCTGAAGATTATGAAAAAATTATAATGAACTGTAAACATGAATTAGTACTTTTGAGAAGTAATACAAATCTCAATGCCTTAAAATTAAATGCTGGTGAAGTTGTGGATGACATATCAATAAATAAAATTATCTGGCGAGTGCCTCATGTTAAAGTTTCGGATCGAGAAAGAATTAGTTTGCTTAAGCACTTAGAAAAAGATCGAGCAATAACAGTTGCATTTCGTAATTGGGACTTATATGAGTATCCATTACTTCCCAAAACACGTAAACATACTTGGTCTATTAAAACATCCTCACAGATAGAGAAACCACGATTCGTCGTAATTGCTTTTCAAACGAACCGTAAACATAATGCAACAATGTCAATGGCAGAGTTCGACCATTGCCATATACGTGATGTAAAAGTTTTTCTGAATTCTTCTTATTATCCATATGAAAGTCTGAACATTAGTTTTGCTGACAACAAATACACATTAATATATGAACAGTACGCCAGGTTCCAGCAGTCTTATCACGGACGCCGAGCTGAACCGTTGATGAATATAAAAGAATTCAAAGAAATCGCGCCCTTATTCATCGTTGATTGCTCTCGCCAGCACGAATCATTAAAGGGTTCGATTGACGTGCGAGTTGAAATCGAAGCCGATCAAGAAATACCTGACCAGACCGCTGCTTACTGTTTGATTCTGAACGATTGCATATTTCAATACAAACCTTTAAGTAACATTGTAAAGAAAATATCATGAATATCAATACAATAGTCGTGGATCTACAAGGGTTCAAAGATTTAAAAAATAAATTTATAGTTAAAGAGTTGGCAATCGCTACTAAAGATTATACTCAAACGTTTTTAATAAAACCACCCTATTCTTTTAAAACTTTATCAAGTGAAGAACAAAAGCAAGTGCGTTGGTTGGAAAGAAACCGTGGCTTGACTTGGAGCGAGGGATTTATTGATCATCGAGAATTTCGACGAATTGTGGTTCCTTATTTAATTGGAAAAAAAGTATTAGTTAAAGGATTGGATAAAGTAACGTGGCTTCGAGAGTTGTGTCAAGAATGTGAAATTATAGAATTGGGTGAAAAAGGTTGTCCTAAAATTTTAAAGTTACATAATGATTACTATGACAGAGGAAACAAGGTTTGGAATTGTGTTCATCATAAAAAGATGTGTGCATTAAAAAATGTACTGTGTCTCAAGATGTGGTATTGTGATAATTATATCTACGATTTTTTTTAAATCTATTTAGTGTAAGAAAAATTGTATTGTAAAATATTTTTCAATAAATCAATTATAAGATATACCTAATGTTTTTGATTTCACTTTAATAATAATATATAATTCATTGAACTAAACTAAGTCATGGACTAAGTAAGTAAAAACACAGTTTAACATTTATTGAAACTTTATTAGGTACATAAAAATAACAACTAGGTACTTACAATAATAATTTTAATTAAAAACAACCTGTATAACTATAACCACATATTTTTCTAGAAATGTTACTTATAATTTTTTCTGTTTGGTCCATTATTTCGTCACCAACGTCTTTAACCACATATTGTGAACTTAATACAACACCATCATTTACACAGTCACTAACTCGTTGTGATCCATCCAGCTGTATAACTTGAATTTTTATCAGACGAAGTCCTTTTGTAGGAGCACTATTGATAACGAACGAATGCACGTCACGGTACTTGTTGGATTTCATTGGAGTACTTGCAGCAGCGATATTCTTCTTTGTTTTGCTCTTTATTTTACGACGCTGCTGTTGACTTGACTTTTTTGACTTCGGAGGGCTCATTTTTAAAAATTCTTCCGTGAACCCTTCCAACGGATCTTGAGCACATTGAAACGAATCTAAGTATTGTAGAGTACTGCTGTTAAAGTTTGTGTATTCTTCATCCGAAATGGAATTGATGGTTTCTCGTTCCATGTTCTGTAAAAGAAAAGAAAATTAGTTTGACATCGAAAAAATAAGTCTATAAATAGTAATTTATGATTTTGATAATAAATTATGTCACTTACCATATTTAAAAAGATATAGAGTGTTTAAAGTTTTAACTTATTTAACTTTCAAACAGTTCTAGCTATGGAGTTAAATACAGTTTGATCCGTCTGCTATGCTTCTTCAAGAAAGAGTGAATAATAAAATAAATAAACGTTCAATGGTACATTCTATATTTAGCTGACTCTTGAATTTAAACTTGCTATTTCATATTATCTTTTCACTCGCACTTGTTGCAAGAGCGGGCGGGCATAATCATATTACACTAACACCTGCCACCTGCACGTGAGTCTTGAAAAAACAAGTTCCAACTTGATTTATTGATGTGACTCAATGTCAAATAAACCTTCAATGGTACATTCTGTTATATTTTGCTGACTCTTAAATTTAAATTTGCTATTTTATAAGTATTATCTTTTCACTCGCACTTATAGCAAGAGCGGGCGGGCATAATCATATTACACTAACACCTGCTGCCTGCATGTGAGTCTTGAAAAAACAAGTTCCAACTTGATTTATTGATGCGACTCAATATCAATGCGTTTTATAATTATGAACTTATTTGAGTAGGTATTTAAATATTTAGGTACCTAGGTATAATATGGCGATGAAAAAAAAACAAATTGGTTTACTATAATATAAGTATACTTATTTTTATTCCACTAATAATTATACTACAAAACATTATTTTAACATTACTTAAATAATTAACATAACACACATTGAATTACAGTCAACTTGATTTTACATAGTAGGTAGACATCTAAGTTTTACTTACACTAACATTATAACATATCTAGGTGTAGGTATACAAACAAGCTAAATATTAATAAAGAATTATTATTATAGTAGGTAACATAATTTGAGAACATAAAAAAATTTTACTTTGATCGTAATAAAAACAAACATAATTTAAAAATTTAATATACTGGTATGCCCCCACGCCTTAGTAGAAACTTTATCTTTCGCTATTAAGCGCTTATCATCATCACCAGACAAAGCAATTTTTTTTACGGCACATGTGAAAATTTCGTGTTTAATTGATTTAAATAATATGTTTGTTTTTCGTACAATATCACCTTGGAAAAGTGTCTTTTCGTAATCTGTGATATTTAATTTACAAATGATATTTTTTTGAATACCTTTTGCTTTTTTTATTGTGCTGTCTGTAGTTTTAATACAATATAGCTTTGATCGAAGCCCTACAAATTCAGATATAACTTTCCCCCCCATTTCGTCCTTAAACAAGCCAGGCACTTTTTTATTTTGAATTGGTAGATTGTATTCATTAAGATCAGAAAAATTACTTGTGTCAAAGTAAGATAAAAAGTGTTTTTTTACATCACTATAAAAATTAGAAGTCTGTACGAGATAAACATAGCTATCGGTGTCCGTGTAACACATCTGCACATCATTGTTGTAAAAAGGCTTAATTACCGCGTAGTGGAAATCGTACATGTGGCTTTTCGATAATTCTAAGACAGTAAAACCAATGTATATTGGTTTATTAAGGATGATTTCCTCAGGTTTTAATTGCACTGCAACTAAATTTTCACTGAATACTGTTGCGCTATGAAAATTTGGACGCGCAATGAGTTGTTGCGCACTTTTCCTCTTTTTCGTGATGTTTTTTTTATCAGACCACTGATTCACCAGATCAACTTTGACTCGTTTTTCATTATTTTCTAATGTTTTCCCGAACACACTATTATTTAAAAGTTTGAAAAAATCTTGTTCAAAAGTTGATGAGCTTTTCTGTCGCAAAGATGTATTTAAGTCTATATATTGTTTCAAGTATGGGCTTTGTCTAAAACTAATAACTCGATGAATTTTTTTTAATATTAATCCATGCTTTAAACAAGTTTTTAAATGAATATAATGTATGACATATGTAAATTTATCATACAAATTCGGGACGAGTTTACTAGTTTTTCCTCCTGGAGGAATACATTTTTCGGGACAAAAAGGTAAATCGTTATGCAAGTTATGTAAATGTTTTGGATACTCTAAGTCCACTTCAAGTATAAAGCCATATTGCGCGTCTTCCGAAATCGCATTCACATCGAAATTTTCGATTTCATGTTGTTCTAAAAATCTAAAATTCGATAAAGGTAAGTATTGGCACATACTATAACCATAAAGGTTATTGCAATCAACATAAGTTATGTAAGAACTAGGCTTAGAATGATCATAATCTGGTAAAAATTTATTGTTTGCTTTGGCATATCTATGAGAGCACAAACACACACCCCCTCTAATACCGTTTTGTAACATTCGCACCATTGACAAATCATCAAGAAGTTCAAGTTGAACTCTGGTTTTCAACAACATTGCGTCGAAAGATAAACTTGGTGCAGTTAAATAAAAAGCCGGATCTAATTGATAATGTTGTTTGCAGGTGCGTCTAAAATTTTCAAAAATGTCGGCTAGTAAAAGCACGTCAGTTTTCAGATATAAATCTGTGTAGCTTCCTAAATCTAACATATTAAATGTTGACCAAACCAACTCTGCATGCTGATAATCTTCAGCTGAAATTTCTTGGTCAGTGAGTGAACTGTAAAAAGATTCCTTTTTTGGAAGGGATCGTTCTTGATAACGTTCCCAGGAGTCCATATATTCGTAGGGATAGACACCCTTGCGCATTAGTAATTTAAACTTATGTTCATTGGGAAAAAAACTTTTTAAATGTTTAAATTCGTCGGGTTTTAAGGTATCTGCTAATTTACTTAAACTGGTTCCTAAGAACTTGAACGAATCAACAAAACGAAGTTGAAAAAACTGATTATTTGACACTGGTACAAACTTAGTGAAAGAAATATAATTTTCTTTTGTTTTTGGAATTATTTTTATGTCACCAGGTACCTCGCCCAACGCTTTTATAAATAAATGACAATCGTATCCAGCCAAGTTGTGAAAAAATATCGGGACGAACGAAGGACGCTTATATTGCAAATTAAAAAATGAGTGCGCGGCTCCCCTATATCGACCCGTCACATGGCAGTGATCACGAACTCTATCCGAAAAAAGGAAATTTTCACAAATGTGACAAAATTTAGCGTTATTAAAATCAGTTTGGTCTTCCTCAGTAAATATGATGGGAGTATTTGAATTTAGTTTTTCATAAATTTTTTGCACATCTTGTATTATTTCAACAACAAATTTATCAACACAATCGGGCCCGCGATGTGATACATAGCGATCATAACTGCGATCATCGTGACAAACAATGTAGTATGCAAACGCGACAGGTACATGATGATGCAAAATGGTTGTGTTTTCACCAGTAGTGGAACAACCGGACCCAGTATCACTTTGTAACATTGATTCAAAATCTGCATAGATACAAAATGGTACGTCTTGTTTACGATCAAAGTTTTTAAATTCAATAACCGATCCTTTATCAGGTAATACTGTTACTACACCACTACACAAATGACTATCGACTTCTTCTAAAGTATTAAAAAATATAAGACACAAATCACAAAAATACAACTTCGCGTGGTGAGACGTTACCTGGCTTCTAAAAAGTCTGGAACAATCTTTAATCAAACAATAATGAGTGGTATCATTATTTTCTAGAAACAATAAGTGTATAACTTTGTCGCAACTTTTTTTATCTATGTCTGATTTATATAAAGGACCTACTATAGTTTTATTATTTTTTAAACCATATATTATAAATTTGAGGTTTGGGTTATTTTTCTCAAAGATCTTTATATCTTGGAAACTAACAGGAAAACTCATTCCAGAAACATTAAACAGTTCTCGATAATTAGGATATGATGAAACTCTTTCCGGATGATTCCTGGCAGGATAAAGGGCGGCGGTCACGCACCATAAAAAGCAACACTGATCTTTGTTTTCAATATTCAAACAGGCCTTTTTTAATTGAATTGATTTTGGTAACGGTATAAAACTCGAGCCGCCTAATGGTTGGTACTTATTGAGATTGGCCTCTAAGTGCAAATTGTTTAAAAATGTCCACCCACTATCACCATCCTCAAATTCCTCAATGCATTTTTTTAAATAATTTATCGTTTCAATAAACAAATTATTAAAATCATAATTAGAGTACAATATTTTATTACGTGTACCAAAAGATTTAATTTCTTGCGAATTGTCTTTAAATTTTAAAAATGTAGCAAACAATTCAAAATTTACTTTCAAACATGTATGAGTATTGAGATATTCATCTAATATGGACTTTAACTTTTCACGTATTTGTATAAAAAATCCGTCCACTGACCCTAATTGCTGCTCATTTATAGCTACTAATTTAAATGTTACTATGCGATTGCGGAATGCAGATGTTACGATTTCCACACCATCGCTATGTTTTATTGAACAGTTATTTTTTTTATGCAAAGTACTTCTCAAATGACCCACCCAGGACTTATTAGGCACAGTTGTGTTACACGTCGCACAAAATGGCATTTTAACTACAGTAATGAATTAAAAATATCTTTTAAAAACTGATATAAGTAAAAAATATTTATGGTCTTGGCTACCTACCTACGTATGTATAATCTAATAATGGAACAAAAATGCAGTATTAGTAACACATATATTTATTTTATAAATCTATTATTATTATCTAGGTACTTACATAATACAGACCTAAGAAATAATAAACGCAAATAGAAGGTTAGTTACCTACTTAAAACTAATCTTATCTGAATAATGGACAGGCTCCGATTCCTCGAACACCGTCCAAGCCTGTCCTAAAAAGGCCTGTAGCGCCTCCCACGGTGGGCTAGAGTCGTCGCACTGCAGCTTTACCGCTGCAAGCGCTTTCTTGTAGCGCACGTCGGCGGGGTTGTTGACGTAGTCTGGAGTTTTGTAGACCTTAAGGTCTACAAAAAAATCCCCTGTCACTGACGCGGTGCGACGACTCGTTCCGGTTGATACACGGCTTGCGAAACTTGACGTCACTGCTCCACCACTTTTTGGTCGGCTACTAGCTGCCTCCTCCGACTGCAATATGTTGAACAAGTCCTGCTTCTTCTTGTTCCTGTAAAAACAAAAAAAAATGTCAAACCAACATGATAACATTATCAAGATGCTACTTAACATTTAGTTATAATAAAAAGTATGTCATAAAAGAGCTTTAGGTAGTTATTAGAGTTTGATAAAAATTTTGTTAAGATTAAAATTGTTTTCCAAAGGTCAGAAAAAATAGTCATAAAAATAGTTATAAAAATCAGGCCAGTCATAAAAATTTGGCGATGAATTTTATATTGGTTAGCGTACTAACTATGAGTGTCTCAGTGGCTACAGAGAGGTATTGCCTTAGAATAATAACGCCTAGAAGCCGCGTCTGAACCAAAACATAAGAATAAACGCATGCCATTTTCATTATGCTTGTGTACGTAAGGTGTATGTAACTACGCTCTTCTAACACTATGTATTAGAAGAGCGAAGATATACAAAACTTAGCCATATCTGGCTAAGTTTTATTTGCACGTTTTTCGTGCTTGCTATAGGTTTCTAGGGGGTTACCTCTATCTGGCAGAAACTTGATGCTCCGAAATTTATTTGGCAGAACACACTTGGCAGAATCTTCTTTAAACGAATATTTTTAAGGCACAAAAATTGTTTAATATAATTATTGTTTGGCAGAATGTTTACATGTCCGAATTTACAATGGCATACTATTCAGATGGCAGAATTTCATTAGGCATAAATACCTTTGGCAAAATATTTATTCGCAGAATTTCGTTTGGCATAACGTTTATTTAGTCGACAATTATTTGGTATAATTTTCACATGGTATACTACGAATATGGCAGCATTTCATTAAGAATAATGTCATCAAGCATATTGTAATCTCTAAAAAAATGCATTTTAACTTCAAATTGAATTAAAAATTTGTCTTAAAAAGTCAATATGTTGAATTTTTGTAAATGTGCTACAAAAGTCAACAACAGAACGAATCGCTGCAAAACCGATATGCATGCTGCTTGCTTGCATGCATGCATGCTTGTTTATGCTGCTTGCATGCTTGCCGGGGGGTGCAGGGGGGCTGGCCCCCCTGCTCGGGGGGGTCGGGGGGCCTGAGGCCCCCCGCTATAAAGATAAACTTTTAATGCACCTACCAGTAGGTTAGGTTAGGTTAGTGTCTTGACCACTCGCAGCGGAGCGAGCGAAGCGAGCGGAGCTCCACAATGCTTGCATGCATGCTGTATGCTGCATGCTTGCTTGCATACTGCATGCTTGCTTGCATGCTGCATGCTTGCTTGCATGCTGCATGCTTGCTTGCATACTGCATGCTTGCTTGCTTGCTGCATGTTTATTTGTCTGCATGTAAGGATGCATGCAGCATGAAACATGCGTGTAAGTAATACAAAATTATTCTAGATATGAATTTTCTATTAAATGTATGCCAAAAGATGATTCTGACTATAAACTGTCTGCGATATGATGGTTCTGACTGTGAACTTTCTGCGATATGATGGTTCTACTATTTGATTATTATGGATATGAAATGTATGCCAAAAGATGATTCTGGCTTACAAAATTATGCGTTTTAAGTGTATGATAAATGAGTGTATGCCAAACGATTTTCTGCGACATGAAGTTTATGCCATTAGTTGTTATGCATAATAAAATTATGACATAAAAAGTTCTGCCATTAAAGGTAGACTCGTTTCTAGGCGCTATTATTCTAAGGGTATTGCAAAGTGTCTATAAAATAATTTACTGACCTACTTTCAAGTAGTTACTATATGATCGTAATAATTTTATGAGATGTAGAAATAATCAGTAACAAAATGTATAACTTACTTGCGGAGCGGTGGAAAATCGTATGGCGCTGGTGAAGCGGCTCGTCTTTGGTGATGTTCAACCGGGCTGGCGGCAGCAGCTGTGCTCTTGCGCTTGATAGTTTTAGTAGTAGTTGGAATGGTTTTCTTTTTTTTCTTCGCTTCAGCGATGATGATCGGGGCTTCAAACTCGGAATCAGACCTGTGGAATAAAATATAATTATAAACATACACACCGAACGTTGGAGACAAACCTGTAAATAATTTTTCACAGGTTGAAGCCTGTAAACACTTGTAAAAAAAAATATTACTTACGTACATTTTGTAGGGTTTGTGACGTCACACACTTTATTTTATCACAATAAACTGGAGCACTGAGGCACTGCACTGCTTAGGGCAAACTGAATAAATTCACGAAAATGATGGAAATTTCTTCAGTGTCGGTGTTTTTATGTAAAAAAAAAGGCTAGTGTCATCAAAAATACACCAAAGTGGTCAAGCGTGAATCCACTATTGTACAACAGATTTTTAATATATATTACTTACATATTATTTTGTTCTGGTTTATACATGTAGTACTTTAATAAAAATAAGTACCTCCTATAATGATAGAATCTAGCTAGCTTTCGAAATTTTATTTCACAAAATAATTTTACGAAAATTTGGGTACGATTCTCTGGATTATAGAACCAATCATTACAATTGAAAATTAAACTAAAAGTTATTTCTGGTATTTTAAAGCATAATTTTAATAATAAGAACTTATAGACATATCCGGGACTATTCGCTATATTTTTCCTGTAAATATGACGGCATGTTACAAATAAAAATATATTTTTCAGTCGTTTGAAATTTTAAACCTTAGAAAAAGAAACTAGTATGAAAATATTAAATTTATTGCTTGATGTTTATTGTTTCATACGACATTTTGTATTTGTACACATATTTGTTTGTTGAAACCGCTTTGTAATTAAATCATATCCACTGCTTGCAAAATTGACGACTTAGCTATTATATCTGTAGAGACGTTTCAGTAAAAACAAAACTACAATGCGAATAATAATCGTAATCGATCTGTTAACCATGAAAAATATATGTTTTATAAAGATATTAATAAATGTGATTATTAACTAGTTATTATAACAACTGATTGAAAGTTTATTACATTGTCATCTATAACCATATATGAATTTGTCGCTAGTGCAAAGTAATTTTGAAGCGAAATGGTTGAAACATAATGGAATGTTGTTTTTAGTTAATTCAGCGATATAAAATATTATGTCCTATGTAAATATTACAGTATAAAACTACATAACAATACAAACAATTGAATAATTGGTGAAGCGATAACATTTCCGACTAATCGATGCATTTTAAACATCACTAGTATAGTCCTAGATCGGGATGAAAAGTATTTACAATATTGATCTAGACTAAAATTTCTTCTACAAGAACAATAATTCCTAGTATGTATCTAGTTTTAAAATCAGAAACCATTAATAGTAATATTTACTAAATTATTTTCTCGATGGTTAATCATTAGAAAAAAATATAGGTACAACAATACAAATCATAAAATACCAATTATTATTAGTAATTAACTCGATCTAAATAATATTATTAATTATTTTTTTACTTTTTTCCATATACATAGGTACTTTATTTTATAATTATGAAATTCTCTTTTCTTTGCTCTTATAAATTTATAGGTATTACAAATTACTACATTGTACTGTAACGTGAAATAAGTGTATTATTGCTCTTGGAGTATCATGAGCACGTCATACAAGCGTGGGCTCATATTCCTGTTCCCACGTTCGCAACCATTTCTCACGAAACACCGGCGAGTGCTCCTCACCGCTTCATACCACTCTTTGCAGTAAATTATTTTAAAAAGTGTAATGAGTGAATGAATTATAAACTATTTAGAAAGTGAAAAAGCAGAAATTGATGTAAGTAATTGAAATATTTCTTTTTTTATTTCTTCCCACAGTTATTTTTCTCTAGAAACATTTAAAACTACATTGGCCTTCAAAACTTAGTACCATGCTTATAAAATCAGATTTTCTTTCTACTTATACTATAACTTATAGCAAGTAAAAAAATTAAATTACCTCTGTAATCCTTTTTTTCCAAATTATATCTTATGTAAGTACCTATTTTAAAAGTTATTTAATGTTAAAAGTGTGGTAAGTAGTAAGTTTTGAAGGTTGGTGTAGGTATTAACGCCATGTAGATTTTTGTAACTTTACATTCTTAGAAAATTAAAAGTTATAGGTATTGTTTCAGTAATATGTACCTTGAAAATAAGAAATGTCTAACAAATAACTTTTTAAAGGCGATCTGTTGACTTAATTTTACATAGTAGGTACTCAGTAAATGATAAAAAATATAATACCTAATTAAAAACATATTTAAAGTATTTTTTTATTTCCAGGTTCTTAAAAAACATTCTCTGGTACCTCTGTCTGAAGATAAAAATGGAAGTTTTGTATGTAAGTATTAGTTTATAAAACTGGTGTAAAAAATAGAATTATGACAGTGTTATTTCTTTATAACTTGAATTTTCACACATTGTTATCTATTTTTCCAGGATATTCCACTGATCAGCTCTGTCAATATGAACATAAGGAAGAAACCACTTCATTTCTTTGTACTAAAAAGTAAAATTTATTAATAAATACTTACATCACCACCCACCCATCCATCCTATCCCAAAAATGTAGGTCACCAAATACGTACGAGTATGTGGTGGCTGAGGTAATTTTGTAAGCTATCATTGATAGCTGAGGTATTCGTTTTTCTTGGTATGGTACAGCTACCACAAATTTATTTACATATGAGTTTGTGATAGCTAAGGTAAATAAGGTTATGCAAAAGGTAACACTTAGTAGTTATTTCGATAGTTAGCTCAGCTTAGTTTGAATAGGTAGGTCGGTGCGTGATCTTACCACGGGCTCGCAGAGAGATACTTACCATGGTTCTCTCAACCGACACTGATTAGGAGTCTGTTCGGTGCATGATCTTACCATGGGCTTGCAGGAAGTTGCTTACCATGGGGCTTCCAACCGAACAGTTTAGGTGGTGATCGGTGCGTGATCTTACCACGGGCTCGCAGAGAGATACTTACCATGGTTCTCTCAGCCGACACCGGTTAGGAGTCTGTTCGGTGCATGATCTTACCATGGGCTTGCAGGAAGTTACTTACCATGGGGCTTCCAACCGAACAGTTTAGGTGGTGATCGGTGCGTGATCTTACCACGGGCTCGCAGAGAGATACTTACCATGGTTCTCTCAGCCGACACTGGTTAGGAGTCTGTTCGGTGCATGATCTTACCATGGGCTTGCAGGAAGTTACTTACCATGGGACTTCCAGCCGAACAGTTTAGGTGGTGATCGGTGCGTGATCTTACCACGGGCTCGCAGAGAGATACTTACCATGGTTCTCTCAGCCGACACCGGTTAGGAGTCTGTTCGGTGCATGATCTTACCATGGGCTTGCAGGAAGTTACTTACCATGGGGGCTTCCAGCCGAACAGCTAGGTGGTGCTCGGTGCGTGATCTTACCATGGGCTCGCAGAGAGATACTTACCACGGTTCTCTCAGCCGACACCGGTTAGGAATCTGTTCGGTGCATGATCTTACCATGGGCTTGCAGGAAGTTACTTACCATAGGGCTTCCAACCGAATAGTTTAGGTGGTGATCGGTGCGTGATCTTACCACGGGCTCGCAGAGAGATACTTACCATGGTTCTCTCAGCCGACACCGGTTAGGAGTCTGTTCGGTGCATGATCTTACCATGGGCTTGCAGGACGTTACTTACCATGGGGCTTCCAGCCGAACAGTTTAGGTGGTGATCGGTGCGTGATCTTGCCACGGGCTCGCAGAGAGATACTTACCACGGGTCTCTCAGCCGACACCGGTTAGGAGTCTGTTCGGTGCATGATCTTACCATGGGCTTGCAGGAAGTTACTTACCATAGGGCTTCCAGCCGAACAGCTAGGTGGTGCTCGGTGCGTGATCTTACCACGGGCTCGCAGAGAGATACTTACCACGGGTCTCTCAGCCGACACCGGTTAGGAGTCTGTTCAGTGCATGATCTTACCATGGGCTTGCAGGAAGTTACTTACCACGGGGCTTCCAGCCGAACAGTTTAGGTGGTGATCGGTGCGTGATCTTACCACAGGCTCGCAGAGAGTTACTTACCGCGGGTCTCTCAGCCGACACCGGTTAGGACTTAGGAGTCTGTTCGGTGCATGATCTTACCATGGGCTTGCAGGAAGTTACTTACCACGGGGCTTCCAGCCGAACAGTTTAGGTGGTGATCGGTGCGTGATCTTACCACAGGCTCGCAGAGAGTTACTTACCGCGGGTCTCTCAGCCGACACCGGTTAGGACTTAGGAGTCTGTTCGGTGCATGATCTTACCATGGGCTTGCAGGAAGTTACTTACCATGGGGCTTCCAGCTGAACAGTTTAGGTGGTGATCGGTGCGTGATCTTACCACAGGCTCGCAGAGAGTTACTTACCACGGTTCTCTCAGCCGACACCGGTTAGGAGTCCGTTCGGTGCATGATCTTACCATGGGCTTGCAGGAAGTTACTTGCCATGGGGCTTCCAACCGAACAGTTTAGGTGGTGATCGGTGCGTGATCTTACCACGGGCTCGCAGAGAGATACTTACCATGGTTCTCTCAGCCGACACCGGTTAGGAGTCTGTTCGGTGCATGATCTTACCATGGGCTTGCAGGAAGTTACTTACCATGGGGCTTCCAGCCGAATAGTTTAGGTGGTGATTGGTGCATGATCTTACCACGGACTCGCAGAGAGATACTTACCATGGTTCTCTCAGCCGACACCGGTTAGGAGTCTGTTCGGTGCATGATCTTACCATGGGCTTGCAGGAAGTTACTAACCATGGGACTTCCAGTCGAACAGTTTAGGTGGTGATCGGTGCGTGATCTTACCACGGGCTCGCAGAGAGAATTTACCATGATTCCCTCAGCCGACACCGGTTAGGAGTCTGTTCGGTGCATGATCTTACCATGGGCTTGCAGGAAGTTACTTACCATGGAGCTTCCAGCCGACCAGCTAGGTGGTGCGGGTTGATATTAAAATACATTCAACAACAAAGGCATGTTAATGTCATTAATGCGGTGGTTATTGGGCGTTTTACCACATCGTAGTGAGTGAGGGCGGTAGCCCGAACGAGCGGAGATGGGGTAGAATGCCCAATAACCACCTACTCGCACCCCCCTCTCCTCACCCGTTCCACGTCTGGAACGGGTGGTATTAAAATATAGACGATTCAAAATCTCTATTTTTTTTAAGTTTATTTGAATAAATATTATTTTAATTTCGACTTTGACTTTATTGTAAATAAGGTTAGTTGAAACAATTATAATGGGGAGGGCAACTGTCAAAATGGCGCTGCATACACTTGTTGCAGGAGAGCTATGAAAACAAAGGAGTTTTACTTAAAAATATATTTTTTTTTAGCTTTAAAATGATTAAATTCTGTGAAGTAAATCTGGATATAGAAAAAATGCATAAGTTCTGTAAGAATAAAAACGTCTTAATTTGGCTTTCAAAACCGGCATCTCCATTTTGTTTCTTCCGTCTTTTATGTCCATTTTGGGTCAATGGGTCTTTTTCGGTAAAAAAATAACACAAAATAAATAACTATTTCCCCATACATTTTGTTCTGAACGTCTACTGTCTTAGGAACAAGCGTACGCAGCGACATCTACAATTAGCTTTGCGTTGCCAACCCCATTGATTGCAATGTCCTGTTACCAACGTATTTTTGATAGTTTAGGTACATGGAGTCAATATCTAAGTTTAGTTTTCTTATCAGTTCGTATCAAGAATTTTTAACATCAAAATGGTTACGATAGGTTATTAAAATTTCTAATTACCATCATACTTTAAAATTACCCTGGATAACATTATATTTATTATGACTCAAAATATAATAAACAAATTAAAAAGTTATAAAAGTGACCAAAGGTTTTCAATATCTGAAAATGTCACTCTCAGGGTCAGTTTGTCAATTTGACAGTGACGTTTCTTTGTTTACATTTTTGCTGGGAGATGAGTAATGCGACTTTAGGTAACTATTTAGTAATCTCTGGCTTTACGTCCGCAACAAATATTATGACTAAGCCGTCTTTGATAGAATCGCTCAATCATGATTCATGTAAAATTATTAGAATACATACATTTAATACATTTTTTCGAGTAGATATTGACGTTTTCAATGAAACCACTAGATCACACAGACGGTTAAGTTAGTTTCTAGCACAGAATAAAATAATACAAGTTTTCTAGTAATAAGCTATACTTAGTGTAGGTACTATCCCCGTCAATTGGTAATGCGCTGGAACCTTGTCACATTAACATCCACATTAACGTGATCCGCAACTAAAAATGTCATGAAACAAGAAAATTCTAATAGGTAATCTAATAGATTAATTATTGAATTATTATTTTCAATAAGATAGGGTCTAGGTATATAAAAATTTTACAATAGTTTTTCGTTTTTGAGGTTAAAATCATGGCCGCCAGGCGCATTACCAATTGACGGGGATAGTAGTCAAATAAATTACTGTAGTGTATGTTAGAATTCAGCTTAGGAAAAATCAACTTTACTATTTTGTCTTATTTTTCTAGAATGAGTTTCCTGCTTCATTTCCATACGTACCTACATACGTCATATTATTATGGATGAAGTCAATTCGATATCATTCACAATATTAATACGTATAAACCATTGCGTCATCAAAACCATAAACGTGTTAGATAATCTATTAATTTATTGTTGGTACTATCATCAGCTCATTGGAATTCGAATTGAAAACTAGAATAACGCAACAATTTGGTTTACATTGCGGTGTAGTTATAAGTATATTGTTCTTTTTTCTAATTGTTTGACGCAATGGATATAAAATTTTCATGACAGGTGACAAATTGTGACATTTATTAAATAGGGCCCAGATAGCAGTAGGTATTGGAAATTAAAAATGCTATCACTTACCTCCATCAAGGAAAACACCGTTCTTCTCAGTGAAAATTCTTTAAAATCTGCATCACTGAAGCCCCAAGGTTTTACATCAAAGTACTCCTTCAGTGACCCCACCTGACTCATGTTGTTATCAAAGACAGGAAGTAGGTCGAAATCCATCTCGTTTAAACTCGGAGCACATTTTTTTAGTCCAGTAACGTACTGTTTATCGGGACAACATTTTTGTACACACTTCTTTCCAATACAGTCTGCACTATCACATTTTTTGCACAACACAATTAAAATAACCGTTAGCAGCAGACGCATGTTCACAGTTTGCCCACCGGCCGCCTTTTCCTGTAAACAGTTGTGGGTAAATTAAGCGATTTATTATACGTTTAGGTACTTTAAGGAATTAACGGTAACATCCCGGTAATCTACGTAAAAGGTACTGACGCATTTAAGGCTCGGCAGTCGTTAAAAGCCACTTTGTTATCGATGATACTTATTTAAAATGTTTACGAGTGTCTGATAACGACAAATTGATTGATGGTAAGTAATTTAATTACTTAAGGTGACTATATCCCAGAATTATAGTCTTGCATACGGCGGTTACAGTTGCAAACATTTATTCAAGCTCTTAAATATTCTGCCCTTGCCATGCCTTTATATTTATGAGATTAGTTAATTTGTAAAAAAATTGTCATTTGTTCAAATAGAATCAAGACTTTTACTATAGAGGTAGAAAAGGAACAAATTTACGAATTCCTGGTCAAAGATTGGTATTACATTCAAAAAACTATTTTTGTATGGCAATACGTATTTACAATAAATTACCAAATAATGTTAAAGAACTACCTGTAACTAAATTTAAAAGCAAACTATTTAATATTTTTAGAAAAGACTTATTACTGTGTTAATGACTTCCTTAACGATAAAATTATTGACATTGCACTTATTATAATACTTTTGGAAATTTACTATTGCTGACATTCCAATATAATAATTCATTTTATTCTTATTTTATTTTTGTTTTATATTTTTTGACATTTACTTTTACTGATATTCTAATAATCCCATTTCATTCTTATTTTAATTATGTTTTAAATATTATTTGTTTACCTTAAATTTTATTAAGTATTTGCACGTCGAAACAATCGACAAAATATGGTGGAAAATGTATTTATAACTTATTGTATACCATATTTCGCAAATAAATAAAATTATTATTATTATTATTAAAATCTTAACTAGAATAACAACAGCAGATTAAGCAAATATTTAGTGTAGGTACTCCATACTTAATTATTATTTGTGGATCTAATTTTGTTTAAATTTTACGAATAATTATTTTTATACAAATTTTTCGATGTGACATCCTTAATTTATTGAGAATAATGAGATTTTTATTTCATTAATCTCAATAAATTAAGGATGCCACAATTAATACGAATATGATATTCTAATTAAATAGTAATTTTAATATGTATTTTTGTAAAATGGATGTTATTTTCCTGAATAAATGAACATTCTATTCTAAACATAGGAGACCTAGAAAAAGTCTAAAGTAGGCCTAGGACTAAAACATAATGAGTTATACATCATTGGAGAGGTATGTAGACCATAGGGGGGGGGGGGATTTGGGGGTTCAAACCCCCCCGAAGTAAAGACTAAATAAAGTCCTTTTTTCTGTCAAGTATTCCCTCCCCCCCCCCAGACATTTTGCGTTTTAGACGTCGCACTCATAAAGGCTAAAACCACAAAATAGAGAGACTAACCAGAAGTTTAGCTTAGTACTACGGGCGCTCGAGCATCGCACACACACAAAGACAGCTTTCGCCGCTGCGTCACGTACTCGAACTGTTTTGAGAGTGGTATGAGATTGCAGTTATACAGTGTCGGTGAGAGATGTCTAAGTGTGCGTTGCTCGAGCGCACAAGTGCTAAGCTCAACTACTGTACTCTCTCTATATTGTGCTAAAACTGACCCCTACTCAAATGGCCAACATTCTATTCGTTTGAACGCTACGCTTACTTTTAAAGCTGAAATTTTGAAGTTTACTGCTTATTTTAAAGCTTTAATAGTAAACGTTCAAACGAATAGAATGTTGCCCATTTGAGTAGGGGGCTTACCTGGCCACGCCTATACCATAGACAGTGAACAGTTTGGTAAGGTAGTTCACGACTACGCTTTCATTATCTCTTTGGTTTATGGTTGATTAGGTATTGCACAGCTTTTGTCGCTTCGCCAGAAATTTGACAAAAATTAAGTAAATTTTTATTGAATACTGGATCATTTATTAAAAATATACTCGGCTATTGTGTTATATCAATGAAAAAGCTATCCTTTTTGCATAAAAAATCGTATCACTGTCGTTGAAAATTACGAAATCTGACGATTGGAAGTTTATTTTATAATTTTTATGGTGTTATTCAGGATTTTATACAGAGTAAAAGCCATTTTTTTTCAATATTCTGTTCAGTTTGGTTAATGTGTTTCTTGTTTCTTTTTCAGTTTACAGTATTTTTTGTGAAGTAGAATTCCACATTAGTTCTTCACATTGGAAGCTCAAAAATCAATATTTTCATCAGATCGTGAACTATCCTTGCTTGGCATGATTGGCTTTTTGGAGAAAGCTGCAGTTTTTACAAATCTATCCTCATAAATTAACTAACATAGTAAATTATTCTATATTTTATATCAATGTTCCTTTTTAAGTAACCACAAGCCTTTAACAATGTTAATACACATATTAGTAATTAATCCATTTACTTATAAGTACCATTACAGCACCTATTTAAAATGACACACCCTGTAGGGAGTCATTTTACTTGATTACAAGACTAAGTGCACGTTTGCAATTTATAGTCTGTTCAGACAGAACGGACAATGCATACGGTCCTATTTCCAATGATACCAGAAAATTGCTCGGGCGTCCAGTTTCCGTTCTGTCTGGACTGACCATTACATGTGGTATAAAACCTACTGGGCATCTTAGATTAAAACAAACTTGGCGCTAAGTATTTTTTAATATTTCCTGATTTCAAAACTAGAAAAAGAAATATTGATGGTCAATATGTATTGTGTGGACAAGTACAGAAATTATTTATCATTACTTACTTACATAAATTACTGATTGACGTGGAGACGTAGTACATACCTATAATTCACGCGTTGTAATAAAACACTTTATATGGATATATATTGCCGCGGTTATATTATTTGTTATTTATTTTTTATATGACTTTTGGAGCTTCTTTGCAGTTGCCGTGGCCACGGGTGGAATGTCGAGAAATTAAAAAAAATCAAATAAATACCGATTAAACATTAAAAAGTCTTGATTGTATCAGGCGTCACTTGATGGAAGTCCCAAATGATAGTGAAAAAAGAAATATATGTAGCTTACTTCCGCAAACAATTTATTTATGTAAGATGCACCGCCCGCCCGCCAGCAAAAAAATGCACATCACACCACCACAAAATATCAGTGCACAATACCTGCATTTATAAAAATCAGGCGAAGATAAAGCAAACAACGTTTAATATTTCAAAGAATTATTATTTATTTCTTGAACAGTAACATTAGTAACAAGAACATCTATCCTCAAAAACGGTCCAAACGATACTGCCGACCGACGCCAAGCAAGCCTGTCCGCCATTACGGGCAAATACACTAGTGGCGCCACTCGCCAACCGGAAGTAAAACATTTGGTAACAGGGATGTTCGTTTCACAACTTTTAACAAATTCAAATGAATTCTTTGTAAATTAAATTTCAGAAAATATTTAGAATCTATACAGTTATTCATACTAAACTCTTAATTAAAGAAAATCTAACACATTTAGCCAGACAGCAACACACCTTGCACCTTCACCAATTAGACTACTCTGCACGTGTTTCGCCCCAACCCGGAGCATCCTCAGGAGTTAGATCGTGCGTAAACCAGCATCGAATGTGCATTTTTTTGCGGGTGGGCGGGCCGTGCATCTTGCATAATATTGTTTGCGGTAGTAAGCTACATAATTCTTTAAGCTACATAATTTATAGTTTAAAAATATTAGAAAAAATTGACTCACCCGAAACAGCTCAGACGGGACTTGAACCCGCACCCTTAGGATTCCGGCCCAATGCACTAACCAATTATGCTACCGAGTCGCTGACGAGATTGGCAAAATTTTCTAATATTTTTCATGTTTCCGCTGTAGGCCAGCGCCATCTCACCAATGTGAAGTGAATTAACTTCGAAATTCGAAAGCAACATCTTTACAGATGCTAGACAAATCGATTAAGATGACATAGCCATATAAATTTTTTTTTTAGATTTTTTATGCTTTCACAATGCTATTTTTATATTAAGATGAATATAATTGAAAAATATTAGAAAAAATTGACTCACCCGTAGCAGCTCAGACGGGACTCGAACCCGCACCCTTAGGATTCCGGCCCAATGCACTAACCAATTATGCTACCGAGTCGCTGACGAGATTGGCGAAATTTTAATACATAATTCTTTTTGTAAAACTCGTCGGTATCCGTACTAACACGTCTTGTACCCAGTACTATTATTTATTCTGTGCCGTAATTCCGACAACCAATATCAGTTTCTTGGAATCATGAAGTCATCTAATCCGAAGTATTTGTAACCACTCACGTTTGCAATAGGTACTTAGGTAGGTACTTATAAAACATTAATTGACAACATCACAGTTATTTTGGTCGAAAGAACCTAAGATAGTAAGTACTTAAGTCTCAGTACCTAGCCTGTTTAAAAAACCGGCCAAGTGCGAGTCGGACTCGCGGACAAAGGTTCAGTAAAAAAATCACGTTTGTTGTGTGGAATATTAA
Organism: Agriphila geniculea; assembly: GCA_943789525.1. Lineage (NCBI taxonomy): Eukaryota > Metazoa > Arthropoda > Insecta > Lepidoptera > Crambidae > Agriphila > Agriphila geniculea. The sequence goes on along the minus strand of OX038879.1, from coordinate 6,491,237 downwards.
TTTTATTCTGTTTTTAGTATTTGTTGTTATAGTGGCAACAGAAATACATCATATGTCTAGGTATCATGTGAAAATTTCAACTGTCTAGCTATCACGGTACATGAGATACGGCCTGGTGACAGAGAGACAGACAGATAGACGTACAGTGGAATTTTAGTAATCGAGTCACGTTTTTACCCTTTGGGTACGGAACCCTAAAAATGTAATGTCTCAGGGAGATCAAACAAATCAAATGATCGCTATTTAAGTATTTAACAAGCATAAACGCTAATAGACCGGGCGGCCACCGCACGGTTACCTACTCCATCGAGTTACTGGATATTACCACCTTCCACGAAAAGTAGACCTTAAATAGGTAAGAAAAATGTTGGTCTGCGGGGCTCAACCTGGAGGAAGCTTGGTGGTGCAAAGCTGTGCTACCTACTTTTGACCATCATTTTACCTCATGTGGTTACTGAATAAAACCTTTTCGTTGCTTTTAGTCTCTATTAGTAGAGTTTAAATAATTATGTCTGCCGAGCGAATTCTTGGAGGGTTCCGCAGTCCAACCAATTTTAGGGGCCGCATGGGGGTGCTATTTTACCTCATCGAGTTACTGGATGAAACCAAGTTCTCCTAGTAGCTAAAATAATCCCCTATAAATATTAATTGGTCTGCCAGTTCGCAACCTGGCAGTTTTTGCAGTCCAACCAAATAACTACATAGTATAAAACAAAATCGCTTCCCGCTGTCTGTCTCTATGTATGCTTAGATCTTTTAAACTACGCAACGGATTTTGATGCGGTTTTGTTTTATAGATAGAGTCTTCAAGAGAAAGGTTTATATGTATAACACTTGCATAATATAGTAGAGAAACACTGATAATTTTAAAGGTTTCTAATGTGTTCCGTAAATAAACACATTTTTTTGCGCTTCCATTGCAAACGCTGGCTGAATCCTACGAGATAGATCAAACAAATGTACTACAGTATTGTCCACCTTAAAAAGGTCCACAAAAACGTCATCAATGGTATATGTCTACCCCTTAGGGATAACCCACAATAAACATTTTTATCCTTTCTTTTTATGAGAAATAATGGCTTATTTACGAAGCTATTTTAAGCAATACAACATTAATCCTTATCCAATTAAGTACCTTAAATACATTGTGCATGCATGTGATATAGATTAATATAGCCTTAGTATCAGCACTATAAAAATGGTAGTTGTGGGTTATCCTAAGGGGTAGACATATACCATTGAAGACGTTTTTGTGGACCTTTTTAAGGTGGACAACACTGTAGTACATTTGTTTGATCTATCTCGTAGGATTCAGCCAGCGTTTGCAATGGAAGTGCAAAAAAATGTGTTTATTTACGGAACACATTAGGAACCTTTAAAATTATCAGTGTTTCTCTACTATATTATGCAAGTATTATACATATAAACCTTCCTCTTGAATTACTCTATCTATCAAAAAAACCTCATCAAAATCCGTTGCGTAGTTTAAAAGATCTAAGCATACATAGGGACAGACAACGGGAAGCGATTTTGTTTTATATTGTACTATGTAGTTATTTGGTTCGACTGCAAAAACTGCCAGGTTGCGAACTGGCAGACCAATTAATATTTAAAGGGGATCATTTTAGCTACTAGGAGAACTTGGTTTCATCCAGTAACTCGATGAGGTAAAATAGCGCCCCCATGCGGCCCCTAAAAATGGTTGGACTGCGGAACCCTCCAAGAATTCGCTCGGCAGGCATAATTATTTAAACTCTACTAATAGAGACTAAAAGCAACGAAAAGGTTTTGTTCAGTAACCACATGAGGTAAAATGATGGTCAAAAGTAGGTAGCACAGCTTTGCACCACCAAGCTTCCTCCAGGTTGAGCCCCGGCAGACCAACATTTTTCTTACCTATTTAAGGTCTACTTTTCGTGGAAGGTGGTAATATCCACTAACTCGATGGGTGGGTAACCGTGCGGTGGCCGCCCGGTCTATAATGATTTAAAACTTTTAGGTATGCACAAATGTGAAAAAAATTGCATCGTCAGTTTCAACACTTACAACGAATTAAATGGTCATTTTTGCTAACGAACGAAGGAGTCACTTTTGCAATACTTTTCTAACGTTTAGGAAAAAAGAACAGATTTTTTTTATTGCTGATAATAATATAATAATAATAATAAAATCTTTATTGAAATAATCTTACATCAAAATAAAACAATTAAAATCTAGACATAGGTACATAAAGCTAAAATACACGAGTGCCTGAACTAGGTTTAAATAACCTGTATCTCAGGCAAATAAGAACTTACATCACTACACTACTTACATAATGGGGCGTTATGATAATTATTCGAAATAATAACAAATAACCGAAACATCTAAGCATCATAGAAGATATGAGAGCCTCTGTGAGTGAGAAAAAATCGGCAATATCATACTGTTAAAAATATAGGTAAAATACAAAAAATAGGTAAAATAGATAAGTAGGTATGCAGAATAAAGGATAATAATATAACATAATGACTTAATAGTATGTAGGTAGGAAGGTAAACTATAGAGAAATATGACAATACTTTTCACGAAGGGAAAACCGATGTTTTAATCCATATTGTTAGCTAATTAATATTCCTAATATGTTAGCTAATTAATATTCCTAATATATAAAAATAATTACTGTTGTTCTATAATTATAGTTATTAATTAGGTAGTTAATTTGTTGCTGTAATCGGCGAATACTAATTAAAAAAAACATTAAATAAAATAAAGTAGAGATGCGCCGAATGTTCGGCCGAATATTCGTATTCGGCAAATTCGGCATATTTTTTCATGTTCGTATTCGGCCGAATATTCGGTTGATTTGCCGAATAATTACCGAATGTTTAAATTGTACCAATAATACCAATTATTTATTGACAAAATAAAAAAGATTAAGAGGATTCTTCAGCAAACGGTCTCCATACAAACGGCGATAACGTTCCCCACCCTCTCTAAACCTTAACCTACAGCAACTAGGGATGGGTCCAGTGAAAATTTCAATGAAATGAAAATTAAATTTATATGAAATTTATGAAATCTTTCAAAACGGGTTGAAATATTTCACTTTTGAGTGAAATTTATTTCCAGTACTAGAAATCCCTTATTTTCTGAATTAGTTTACTATTTTAACGTATTAAATGAAATTTAAAGGCTTAGGTAATTGACCGAGCGAGCGCGAAGTGCGAGCGAAGCGTCTCTGCTTCAGCTTGGGCAACAATTATTTCGTATGTCCTTCCTGCTGTCCGTTTGTTCTCCTCTATAGGTTACAGGTCGCATTTCTCAACCGATTCTCGTGAAATTATGTAAGCAGGTTCAAAAATTATATAGAATTTTATGGTCGAGCCAGTTTTTCGAAATTTTTCAAAATGGCGGAGATGTGTAAAAGAACATATTTCAGTCCGGCTTTCCGGCGCTGTTGTTCTCCTGTACAGGGGGGGTATTACGACCTCTTAAAACTTGCCAGGTTTATGAATTGCTATAGTTACATCTCTTTCTCGCTGATTTTTTAAATATTGTAAATTTGCCTATTATTTTTAAACAATAAAAACTGCTATCTTTAGAAACCACCACTAGTATTAAAATGTACACTTAATCAAGTTATGTTTTTTTTTAATAAATGTCAATGTATGCCTCATCTTCAAAGACTTTCATCAATGTAATAATAAATTTCAAAGTAGGTATGCAGTTCCGAACTGCAATTATTTGTAACCGAAAGAGCGGTACATCGACTGAGCGAGCCGTGCTAGAGAAGGAGTTGCTTTGGCAAACGCCCGCCCGACACGTGTAAAACCTGTTTACTGCGCAGAATTGAACCGAATGGTTCGGCCGAATATTCGGTTCGGTACATTTTGGACCGAATATTCGGCCGAACATTCGTATTCGGTTAAACCTACATTCGGCGCATCACTAATAAATGTCAATGTATGCCTCATCTTCAAAGACTTTCATCAAAGTAATAATAAATTTCAAAGTATGCAGTTCTTAACTGCAATTATTTGTAACCAAAAGAACGGTACATCGACTGAGCGAGCCGTGCTAGAGAAGGAGTTGCTTTGGCAAACGCCCGCCCGACACGTGTAAAACCTGTTTACTGCACAGAATTGAACCGAATGATTCGGCCGAATATTCGGTTCGGTACATTTTGGACCGAATATTCGGCCGAACATTCGTATTCGGTTAAACCTACATTCGGCGCATCACTAAAATAAAGTAACTCAACGGTCGCGAGTCAGTCGGGTCAAAAACTTTTTTGTGCTTTGGAGACACACATACAGACGGAATCCCGATTCCCGATTCGGAATTCCGGAACTAGTCCAATAAAAGTAGCTTTATCTGGACATAATTAATAAACTCGTTGTTTTTATTAGTTTATCGGATATTGATATTAAGTGTCAAATATTAATTAGATATGTGATGTAAGAAATCCGGGGTGGTAACCGTTTCATATAAAAATTATGAGATTTCGTACATTACCTAGCTTTTTCCTAAAAGCAAATTAGTTAACCAAATACCTTGTTAGTATAATTTTAAGGTGCATTAAAATGCTTTCACCTAATAGCAAAATTAAACTGAATCCAAATTCGCATGTTCGTTTTTTTTCACACTATTCATCTGATCTCAATATCTAGAATTTGATAAGCCAAAATGGTAACTATGATGCTTGTATTTAAGCTATGATGCATCTTTTTAGACATTTTAGACAAAAATTAAACATTAATTTTTTACGTTTTAATAATAATGTATTTCTCAGTAGTTATTTTTTTTTTAGTTTTATGTGAAATTTCTAAATGTTTAATTCCTTTTATTTTAACTATAAATAGTGTTATTTATGATATAGGAAAAGAAAATTTCAGTTATCTTATTATGTCCCGATGAAAAAAATACCGCATGTGTGTGGTAGGTCCATAGATTTCCCGACCGACCCGTGGTCACACCGTTTTACCACACCAGTGTGACTACGGGGTTTTTTTTACCCGTGGTCACACCAACTCACCCTTTGTATAAATTTACGTTACGGAATTACGTAAGGAGCTCGGTGGCGCAGTGGTTTAGCGCCTGGCCCAGCGATTGCGGAGGTTAAGCAACTTTCAGAAGGGTCGGTCATGGGATGGGTGACCAAAAATGTATTATCTCGAGCTCCTCCGTGCTTCGGAAGGCACGTTAAGCCGTTGTCCTGGCTGTATTTACAGTCGTTAACAACCACCAATCCGCATTGGGCCCGCGTGGTGGGTTATGGCCCGTCCTCCTTATCCACCCATAAGAAAGGCGTGTGCCCTGTGCAGTGGGGACATTAAAATGGCTGATGGACATGGACGTTATGGAATTCTGTCTGTATGTGGCCACTCAGCCGTTTTGGTCCCGGATCTATTTGCAATCTTTCGCACCTCGTCATGCACCAATCCGTATAAGGCTGGTCACATACAGACGGTATTTCGTTTCGGAATTCCGTACATACGTAATTTCAATAAATTCCGAACGCAGCTAATCCATACAAATTGATGGACCTACCACACATGCGGGATTTTTCCGTGCAGAATTTTCATACATTACCGATATTCCGTTCCGGAATTCCGAATCGGGATTCCGTCTGTATGTGGCCGGCTTAAAATACCATGTCACAATATTAGGCACATACTCGTATGTATATACACGGTTAATTTTGGTTAATTTTAAGTATATCTAAAAATAAAATGGGGATTTCAGACAACGTAAATGAACAACTTTTACTATGGGGCCAACCATGAAATCGCGAAAAAATATCAGCTGTTCCATATAAAAGTATAACATCGACTCGACTATAATGTACGGAACAGCTGATTTTTTTTTCGCGATGTCGTGGTTGGCCCCATAATAAAAGTTGTTCATTTATGTGGTCTGATATCACCATTTAATTTTTAGATATATTTAAAAATTAACCGTGTAATATGTATTTTATTATCTGAGTCACATCCTTCAATGTTAACATAAAAATGTGTGCGTTCCTACTACCATTATTAAACTTATACATAAAAGTGACTTACCCTATTTTGCTAATTTTACCGTAGTAACATATCAAATACTACAACACAATCTGGAAAAGAAGATATTGTAGTTTAATTACCATTATCACCAAGTTGTTTGTACTAACAATCTACTGCACCAATTGAATTATCGATAGAACCACTAGACGTACGTTTTTCGTTGAAATCTTATAACACAGTGAACTGGCTTGAAGTAGGAAGTTTATCTTATCTTTATAATGTTTATCGATACAAATTTATTTTGGCATCGAATCGAAACGGTGAAAGAATGCATACTACGCGCACTTAATGTTATTGTTTGAACACGTTTTTCTTTTCACATTTCAACGGTCATGTGTTATTTCAACATTGATTCCGTAAAGTATAAAAAAGTATTGTTATTTCTAAACTATTGGTGTTTCCTTAATTATTTCCTCGCTATCTTCATTCAACATGTTTATAGAATAGAAAAGAATTTCCATTTATTCAGGCAAGGCAAATTACACCTATGTATTTACCGATCCGCCCTCGCTTCGCTTCGGTTCCATCCTTATTTGCCAATTTCTGTGGAGAGGCAAAAAGCCTAGATGCTAATGCCATAAAATTTCATACTTTTTAATTTGACAGGTTTTCTGTCTCCCTCACACTATCTCTTCTCTCTGTCTAAATAGCCGTCAGCCCTACAGTCTGTCTAAAAAGTAGGTAAGTTTACTGGTAAACTTATACTGGTAACCCTTTTGGTGCTGACAAAATTCTAATTCAAGAACCTTATATTCATATTCTATTCTAATTGTAAACATATTTATTTATTAAGATGGGCATTAGTGGGGTGGTTGGGGATTTAGGTGGGTAATAAAATTACCATTGAAATTACCCATGTAAACAAACTTTTTAGACAGACTCTACAGGCAAGGTTTTCTTTTTGTACAAAATTATAATCGTTCTAAATCTGAGTTTCCGTGTAATTAAATGTATATTACAGTTTGTGGATATTAATAAACAGTGAATTATTTTGTAATCAATACGCTGCGTTGGTTTGATCACGCCGCCTAAAAATTCCGACCTTTCAACAACACCCAAAAAGAAAAAAAATATTTTCCATTCGTCACCTCCCTCGCTCCGAAAGTCTGTTTCCGTCCCGTTCGAGTCCCGTCATCGGTGTGAGAAACGCGTTGATGGTTAAAATTTACTCCGTGGTGATCGATTACTTAGCGATTGGTTAAAATTTAAATGTTAAAGTTCATGGTCTTCTTTTGTCTAAGATGCTGTCACTCAAGAAAAAAATAATCGTTATGAGTAACCGAGTAACCCTTTCTATTGTTATCGTAAAATTAAAATATAAAAAAACATTTTTTGTGGGTTCGATTCCTTGCTAAGGGAGGCTTTTTTTAAATCTTTGAATGCAGTTCCAATTATTTTTTAAAACAAAATACAAGAAGACTTACTTCTTTTGAGTAAAATTTCCTATCTTCATTATTTAAAGTATATTCCCTCCATGCGGCAAAGTTTTGGGACAACCTGTATATCGTAGCTACCCTATTAGTCATTCAATATTATATCTATCTACAGTATCAATAGGTATTGAAATTCATAGGTTTTATTTTGTGGTAGCACATCAGGTTTTTAAAAAAATAAAGTACCTAGCCTATATTTGTCAAATTTTACATTTACATGTATTGAATGAACAATATACCTAACCAAATAGATAAAAAATAGTAAAGATAAGTACAGAATAGCTACGTCCAAACTAATAAATAATTCCTACATCAATGGTAGAGGGTTCGATTTTTATTTCAACGAAAACCATTGATCGATTGTTGAAAATCAATAATTGACTTTCCATTTTACGCAGGGAAACCCATCGTAGGTACCTACCTAACTGTTATGAACAGACCGACAACCGATAACTACATAAAATAAGTAGATGATAGAATATAATGAAGGGAGACTTAATAATTTTCTTTCATAAATGTCTATAGGTGAAAAGTTTTGGACAAGAGTTGTTGAAAGATAGCTTTTCGTTCTGAGAAAAGTACAAAAAAAACAAGATGCTTCTAATATTTTAATTACGATTTTTACCAATTTATAAATCTAAACAAAAATTATCTTAGTGTTATTAAAACTCTCACTCAACTCAAACTCGGTTACCAAATAATCTGTTATTTATTTCCTAATCATATCTGTCGTTGAATGTATCATTGTTACTGTCGGGTGCTCGGGTATGGAGGTACTAACATCATCTTCGTCAATGTCAGCCATTGTAGTTTTCTGATTATTTTCACGCGGTATCACATTCAACGGCAAGTCATCTAAATCTGGTGCATATGCCCATTTCTCAAACAGTACTCGTGCCGTATCTTGAGTATTTCCTTCAAACTGGCGTTGGCTTGACAGTTTTATTTCTCTATACGCAAACTGCTTCTCCACCGTTGCTCTAACAACTCTTTGAGTACCTCTCTCATCGAATATTTCATTTCTCACCTTAGCGTCAACAGCAGCTGACAAGAATAAAGACCATCTTGGGATATAATAGTAGAAGAAAACTTCCGACCACTGTTTGCACGCGTAATCACTTATTTCACCGTTTGGACCCCACAATGTTATTTGATTTCTGGCATTCATCTCATAAAAGAATGATTCCTCCGACGTTTTGCCCATGCTACTTGCTTTTGACAGCCAATTCGTTATTACAAAGTTTTGATTCGTTGCAAGAATAGATTGCATATCTCGCATCACATCTAGGAACTGATTTATAGTTTCGTTGAAAACCCACGTGTTAGAAAACCGATTATTTACAATGTTTAGGTATAATTGCTCAGCACGATACTGTAGGGCCTGCCTCGTAATGTCCACGACGTCATGTTGAAAACCATCACTAAAACAATCACTATTCACGGTGAAGACAAATTTTTTGAAAGCATCAAAGAGATCTTTGCTTTTGTACCAAGCCCAAGGCTTAATTTTAAAACTGGGCCTGCGAGTGATAACGTATTTACCCCTTATCTTGTTTAAGCCTTCAAAGTTGTAAACACTGTTCAGTAAGAGCCTCCAAGCATCGCTCGTATCGTTGCATCCGTATCTTCTCTCAGCGTATTCCGCTACCCACCCATTTAAATCTCGGATTGGCTCCTTACGCCAACCTGTTTCTAGCATAAGATCGTATACTATATAGTTTTGATTGATGCCTTCTGGGGTCAGCCCTATGCCAATCATTGTAGTGTTTACACGTTCTCGTGCTTCGTAAACGACACTGTTGATTGTTTGTACGCTACCAAACATTCCTAACGTACCCCCAAAGTTGTGCAGCATACACCAAATAAAAGGTTGTCCGAAATACATGTCATACAAATTGTATTGAGGCCATTGCTCTGATTGCAAGTCTAGTACTAACATTCGCCCTCTAGGCACTGCTGTAAGGAAAGCTTTCACTCTATCCATTGGCCATAATATCGGATCATGAGCGAACATCCAATTTTGGACTAACCATACAGCCTTATTATCTGATTGATAAAGCGTAGCGAATATTGCTTTGGCCGTATCTTGAACTAAATTAGTTGACCAACCAGAAACGCTGATTTCATTGAAAGGATCAGCTGCATAAATATGGTCAGAGGCCGTACCGGCAGTTACTTCTTTTAAAAACATTTTACCTACCGTGTTGAATAGGGGGTCGTTCGGATCTACGAAATAGTCACAACAGTAGCTGTCACTGAACTTATTCCATTTCTCTACGGAGTGCAGAGTAGCGTTCGGAAAAATTCTTGATGTAGCTCTCGGTACGTGCCCATTGAAAGCAGGGAACACGGGTACAATGCCAAGTCGGTACATGTAATCTATGACTCCGTCTTGGAGGTCCTTCTGTCCCTCGTGCCAAGACTGTAGCAAGGGTCCTCCCCATCCGCGTAAGTTTCCCATTCTCAGCCAAGCCAGGAAGGCCGGGCCAGTGAAGTGTTCATCGATCTCTTCCTTCGTCATGCCTAGTTGTTGGTAGACGCGAGCCCATGCTGCTTCTTGCGCCACGGGAGCTAATGCTAAGTTGATACCATTCAAAGCCATCCATTCAATGTGGTTATTCCAATCATTACCGTTCCACCAAACGAAGCTGTAGGAAGCTGTGCAGACATTTTGATAAAAGCGGAATCTATCGCTCGCTACAACGACTTCATCCACCTCAGGTAGGGGATTTGGTATTGACACTCGTTGGTTTTGCCAAGCAATTTGACTATGGCAATATTTCTTCAGGTAGTAATTGAAGCCCCAAACTGCACTGACGCCGGTGCTCGCTCTGATGCGCAGCTGGCCTTGTGACGTGCGCAACGAAAACACGTCTTTGTTGTCTTTAAACAAGATAGGATTCACTTCAACTGTTACTTGGGTAGAATATTTTGAGATTATATTTAAGGCAGCTTGTTGTTGGACATTTGCCGGGGTCTTAGTTTGTAGCTTGGTTGGGTCCAAGAAGTCTAAATTTAGGGCAAATGCACATGTGAGATATGCGAGATAAATGACATACCGGGTCATTGTCGTAGAGGTATCACCCGCGTGCCGGTCACGGCACTACTGAATTGAAATGTAATCATCCAATGGTTGGTTGGTGCAGGGACGTATTTAAGGACGTAGGGGATAGGGCAACTGCAACTAATCAAAAATATAACATATGTTTAAAGACTTTTAATTAACAATATCGTCATTAAATTAGGTTTATGTACATTGCACATTATATCTTTCGTAAAAAATTAACATATCTTTCGTAACTTGCCTTTTTGTAGCACTAATTATAGAAAGAATAATTTTATCTACCGTTCAATGAAACAATATAATATTTTATCAAGTAATTTTGATTTGGATGTATTTAACACCAGTATTCGTGCGGCGAAGACACTCATTAGTAGGCATTTCTTCAATGGCGAATAATTCTGTTATTTCTTGTCAATTCTTATACTTACTATTGTTTTTTTATTTATTTATGTTAACTTAGACTTAAGCTCACATTAGATTTAGCTATACTTACTCTAACCATGTGAATATATTATTAGCTTTTTAAGTTTATAGTTTGTAATTTAAAGATATTGTTGTGTAAGCTGATGATTCACCGAATAATAAATAAATAAATTACTTAAAATGTTAAGGAAATATATTTTTATTTCCATAACATTTTACGCAATTCATATTCAATTACATTTTAATTTTGAGCTGTGTATGTTTTTATTGTTCAGGTTTTATCTATTATATCCACAAAAAAACTTAAAAAATAAAAACCATTTATTTTTTTAAGTTTTTTTTGTGGTATGTACCTAAGTAAGAGATTAAATATTTTGTATAGTTCGCCTCGAAGGAATAAAAATAGGTAAAAATTACTGGGATACTAAATAATATACTAGAAAAAATACGACTCGCACCAGATCAATACTCAGACGGGAATCGAACCCGCGACCTTTGGATATCCGGTCCAATGCTCTGACCGCTGAGCTACCGAGTCACTAGTGACATCGTCGAATTTTTCCTAGTATATCCTAAACTCTTACGCTGTAAGCCAGCGTTATTTCACCAATGTGAGGAATTACCTCGATATTCAATTGAAATATCTTTCCAGATATTTTAACAATTGATTAAGATGAAATAGCTATATAATTTTTAAATTTGAGATTTTTGCATTTACAATGCTATTTTTAAACAATACTAAATAATATACTAGAAAAAATACGACTCGCACCAGATCGATACTCAGACGGGAATCGAACCCGCGACCTTTGGATATCCGGTCCAATGCTCTGACCGCTGAGCTACCGAGTCACTAGTGACATCGTCGAATTTTTCCTAGTATATCCTAAACTCTTACGCTGTAAGCCAGCGTTATTTCACCAATGTGAGGAATTACCTCGACATTCAATTGAAATATCTTTCCAGATATTTTAACAATTGATTAAGATGAAATAGCTATATAATTTTTAAATTTGAGATTTTTGCATTTACAATGCTATTTTTAAACAATACTAAATAATATACTAGAAAAAATACGACTCGCACCAGATCAATACTCAGACGGGAATCGAACCCGCGACCTTTGGATATCCGGTCCAATGCTCTGACCGCTGAGCTACCGAGTCACTAGTGACATCGTCGAATTTTTCCTAGTATATCCTAAACTCTTACGCTGTAAGCCAGCGTTATTTCACCAATGTGAGGAATTACCTCGACATTCAATTGAAATATCTTTCCAGATATTTTTTCTAGTATATTATTTAGTATTGTTTAAAAATAGCATTGTAAATGCAAAAATCTCAAATTTAAAAATTATATAGCTATTTCATCTTAATCAATTGTTAAAATATCTGGAAAGATATTTCAATTGAATGTCGAGGTAATTCCTCACATTGGTGAAATAACGCTGGCTTACAGCGTAAGAGTTTAGGATATACTAGGAAAAATTCGACGATGTCACTAGTGACTCGGTAGCTCAGCGGTCAGAGCATTGGACCGGATATCCAAAGGTCGCGGGTTCGATTCCCGTCTGAGTATTGATCTGGTGCGAGTCGTATTTTTTCTAGTATATTATTTAGTATTGTTTAAAAATAGCATTGTAAATGCAAAAATCTCAAATTTAAAAATTATATAGCTATTTCATCTTAATCAATTGTTAAAATATCTGGAAAGATATTTCAATTGAATGTCGAGGTAATTCCTCACATTGGTGAAATAACGCTGGCTTACAGCGTAAGAGTTAAGGATATACTAGGAAAAATTCGACGATGTCACTAGTGACTCGGTAGCTCAGCGGTCAGAGCATTGGACCGGATATCCAAAGGTCGCGGGTTCGATTCCCGTCTGAGTATTGATCTGGTGCGAGTCGTATTTTTTCTAGTATATTATTTAGTATTGTTTAAAAATAGCATTGTAAATGCAAAAATCTCAAATTTAAAAATTACTGGGATTTTATTTTGACTTATCATTAAAATACATGCTAGCTCAAGGAAAAGACGGCGGCGTATGGCTATCGTCTAATGTTTATTAGTCCAATCAACGGGGCTTATGCAACCCGAATAATTCTCCCGTCTATGAAATTTGGCATGTGATGAAGTTAGGTAATACAGATTACAGATGAACAATAATCCAATAAATTTTGTTACGAGAAGTTAGGTATTTTTACCTAAACATGAAAATCGCTTATATCTCTCTGTGAATATTTCCTCGGGCTAAAATACTTTCTGTATACATACTTGTGTATTAGTTAGAATAAGTATTTAAAGGAATCCAATATTTTTTCGATTTCGGAGATACTCCAAATTTAAATTTTAATATTTTTCAATATATCTTCTGTTAAAAAAATTATCTGCTGATTATTATTTTTTAATATGTTTTTATACCCTTAATATAGAGATTTGTTCAATAGGCCAATAAATTTTCTTCTTTAATCATATTTATACATAAACGTATGAAAATGGACCGACTATTTTTCACATTACCTCTTAAGACCAAAAAAATAAAAAATATGATTAAATAAGAAAATTAATTGACTTACTGAACAAAGCTATATATTTAAGGATATAAAAACATATTAAAAATAATAATCAGCAGATATTTTTATCAAGAAAATATATATTGAAAAATGATAGAAGTTAAATTTGGGGTATCTCTGAAATCGAAAAAAGATTGGATTCTTTTACATACTTATTCTAACTAGTACATAAGTACGTATACAGAAAGTATTTTTGCCCGAGGAAATATTCACAGATAGATATAAGTGATTTTCATGTTTAGCTAAAAATACCTAACTTCTCGTAACAAATTTTATTGGCTTATTGTTCATCTGTAATCTGTGTTACCTAACTTCATCACATGCCAAATTTTATAGACGGGAGAATTTTTCGGAAGTCTCCATACAACAAATATGCTCATTGATTGGACTATATATAGATTTGCAGCGCCCACTGTTCCAACTATATTATGCGAAGTAGTCACTGCTGTTGCGCGTGAGCATAACTGTATGAATATTTAATTTATTGTATTGTGACAATAAAGTTAGCAAGCTGTCATACAGAAGGCGCTGTTTTACATATTTTTTAACTTTATCTAATACTAGCTTCTGCCCGCGACTTCGTTCGCGTGGATGTTAGAGAAAATCCTTAGAGAACCTTCAACCAGGATCTGACCAGTCATTTTTACGTTTCCGGTTCTGGTTCCCGTTCCCGTTCTGTTCCCGTCCGTTCCCGTCTCTTTCCTATACCGTTCTCGTACCCCTACCGTTGCCATTCCCATTCCCGTCCCGTTACCGTCCGGTTCTCGTTCTCGTTCCCGTACCGTTCTCGTCCCGTTCCGTTCCCGTTTCATTCCCGTTCCGTACCCGTTCCCATCCCGTTCCCGTTCCGTTCCTATTCCGTCCCGTTCCGTTCTTGTTCCCGTTCCGTACCCATCCCGTACCCCTTCCGGTTCCCGTTCCCGTCCCGTCCCGTCCCGTCCCGTTCCCGTTCCCATTACCGTCCGGTTCCCGTTCCCGTTCCCGCCCCATCCCATTCCCGTTCCCATCCCGTTCTCGTCCCGTTCCCGTTCCGTTCCGTTCCCGATCCTTTCCCCTCCGTTCCCGTGCCGTTCCTTTACCGTTCCCGTCCCGTTTTCATTCCCGTTCCGTTCCTGTATCGTTCCCGTTTCGTTACGGTTTTGTTCCCGTTTCGTTCCCGTTCCATTCCGTTCCGTCCGTTTCCGTTCCCGTTTCGTTCCCGTTCGCGTCCCGTTCCCGTCCCGTACTCCTTCCGTTCCTTTTCCCGGTACCGTTCCCATCCTGTTCCTGTCCCTTTCTCTTTTCCGTTCTGTTCCCGTTTCGTTCCCGTTCCCTTTCAGTTCCCGTTTCATTCCCGTTCCGTTTCCGTTCCGGCCCGTTCCGTTCCCGTCCCGTTCTCGTTCTGTTCCCGTTCCCGTTCCTGTTCCCGTGCCCGTGCCCGTGCCTGTTCGCGTTCCCGTTACCTGGATGTGCATGTCCAGGTACAGGTCCATGATGTGTCATGTCCACCGTGTTGGACTTCAAAATAAATCTCATTTTCGTAATCACAATTCCATAAAACCTCAAGAACGACCTCCACATCGATTTTTATGTTTACTCACTCCATTTACCCCCTAAGGGGTTGATTTTCAAAATCACAAAATATATGTTTGCTTATTTATTTTTGGACGTGCTCCTACGAAGTTTAAGGTTATAATGGCCATTTAATATTTTTTCCATACAAAATTTTCACCCCATTTTCACCCCTTGAGGGTTAAATCATGTCCACCGTGATGGACTTCAAAATAAATGTCATTTTTACAATCGTCATCCCAGAAAACCCCAATAACGACACCCGTATCTATTTTTAGGTTTACTCACCCCATTTACCCCCTAAGGGGTTTATTTTCAAAATCACAAAATATGTTTGCTTATTTATTTTTAGACGTGCTCCTACGAAGTTTAAAGTTGTAATGTCCATTTAATATTATTTTTCCATACAAAATTTGAACCCCATTTTCACCCCTTGAGGGGTCAAATCATGTCCACCGTGTTGGACTTCAAAATAAATGTCATTTTTGCAATCGTCATCCCAGAAAACCCCAATAACGACATCCATATCTATTTTTAGGTTTATTTACCCCTTTTCACCCCCATTTCATCCCCGTAGGGGTTAAAATACTAACAATAACAATATACTTTGCGTTAGATTTCCATCCATAAGCCTAAATAATATATTTAGCAATTTTGACTTCGAAATAAAGGATTTTCTTCATTACACAACTTCATCCCCCTTTTGACCCCTTCGGGGGTAGAATTTTGAAAAACGCTGAGACCCGTATTTATTAATTTTCAATCGTTAGCCTAAACACAATATTTGACGATCCTAGCTTCAAAACTGAGGGACTTTCATACAAACTTTCATCCCTTATTTCACCCCCTTAGGGATGGAATTTTCAAAAATCCTTCCTTAGTGGATGCCTACACTTTATGAGGTATCTGTGTGCAAAATTTCAAGTCTCTAGGTCCAGCGGTTTGGGCTGTGCGTTGATAGATCAGTCAGTCATTCAGTTTACGATTTTATATATTAAGATTTTCAATGGTACAATGCCCACCCCTCAATTTCCGCTGTTTGTTTTTAATTCATCAACGCCCGAGCGGTTGCCGGCGTCCGGACAACAATAGATCTAGGTATTTTGTCTCGTTTTCCGGGCGTTTGACGAGTTAAGGAGTTCCGTTTGTACCTTTGTACTTAGTCCAAGTCTAGTCCAGAACGTCGCAGACCTTAGCTTGGTTTGTTTTAGATTGTCATAAACCTACCAATATCTAAATGACTATGCAATTGCATAATGCATATAGTTGACTTGCCTATTTAACTTTGAGTTCCCTTGTGTATCTTCTATGTACAAGGTCCAATACCAATCAAATTAATATGTGACCAATTCTTGAGATCTAGGTCCCTACACCCTTTCACCCTTTGAAAGGGTGTAGGGACCTACACCCTTTCAAATAAAAATAGAATCATCTAAATCTGTTAATTAACAAAAAAGTTATGCCTGAAAATTCGTAAAAGCTCGTGCGATGGTATACTAAATAATTGATATTTTTCAGAATTATGAATAAACTACTAACCAGATCTTTGTATTTTATGTAACCACACCTGGGCTATATTCTTTCAGCAAAGTAATGGTAAAAAATACATAAAAAAATCGTGGACTTGAGAACCTTCCCCTTTTTTGCATCAAAACTTTAAGTCTAAACTTAAAAAATGCAAATTATGCATTACTCGATTACGTAACATGTAGTAAGTTTAGGTAATTACAGACTTTATTGTATTTTATAAAAAATGTATTGAATGGAATCGACGAGCAAGACACGCAATTTTAATGTACATTGCTTATTTTTAAGCAATAAGTTGAAGAAAGAATAAAAATTGGCTATTTGAACAGGGGCAAGGTATTTTGAGTGTCTCTGTCTATTTATGGCGCAGACTGTATAAAGTCTCAAAAACATAAAAATCCCTAAGTCCGTCCCTGCTCGGCCGATGACCGTAGATAGGATCCCAACTTAAATGTTCTCAACGACATAACAAATAACAATGAATGTCTATCACTTTAAGATGTTTGTGTATACATATATTATAAGTACTATGCGAGCCAAATAAGAATAGTATTTTAAAAACGTCCATATTTGTTTAAGTTTCGCATCCACTTCAGAGTGTAGGATGTGCAAAAAAGGAACAAAGATTGAGATTTCCGTTTGACATTGCTATTCTTATTTATAAGTTCTTTGTATCGCAAGTCGCAAGACGTCACTAATTATTTTTCACACATTACTAGGTACCTACCTATACCAACCACAGAATTAGTATAGTGTTTTAAGTTTGATGTTTAGTTTGGTTAGTACCGGCCCGCTGATTATCTAAAAAGAAACTATTTAGCGACCGGTTTCATTCCACATACATTGCTACTTTTCTTTGGTATGTTTTTTTTTAACCCATAAAGAAGTAGCAATGGATCACTATCATCTATAAACTGCAACCGGTCGCTAGGTGGTTTCTAATTAGATAATCAGCCCGCGGGTGTCCCAAAACTTTGCCACACATAATGAAAGTACCTTAAATATTAAAGGTAGGATTTTTTTGTGAAAGAAGACTTCACTTTGATTTTGAAAATAATTGGAACTGCATTCAAAGATTTTTGAAAAATCGTTTGCCTTAACCAGGAATCGAACCTACCAAAATAGCAAAAAATATTTTGTTTATTTTTACGATACCAATCGAAAAGGTTACTCGTAAGGATTATTTTTTCTTTATTGACACAGCATTTTAAACAAAAGGAAGACGAGATGTAATTTAAAATTTAAATCTAAATTAAACAAAAGGAAGAGCATGTAATTTAAAATTTAAATCTAAATTGTATTAATTTGTACCGAATCGTATGCGACTTTAAAAAAAAATCTTTAAATGCAAATCCATTTCTTTTTAAACACTAAATGAAGTCTTCATTCAGTAAAATTTCCTATCTTCAATATTTATGGTAAAGTTTTGAGACACCCTGTATATTCTGTGGTTTGGTTTTTAGGGTTCCGTACCCAAAGGGTAAAAACGGGACCCTATTACTAAGACTCCGCTGTCCGTCTATCTGTCTGTCTGTCTGTGTGTCTGTCACCAGGCTGTATCTCATGAACCGTGATAGCTAGAAAAATTGAAATTTTTACAGATGATGTATTTCTGTTGCCGCTATAACAACAAATACTAAAAAAACAAAACCTCCTTCAAAAATCTTGAAAAAATCTAACAAAAAAACAGCTTCAAAAATAAATTAATGGCTCTAAAAAGCAAGAAATAAAATATTGAAATCTGCATAATAACTAACTCGAAAGTTTGTATGCATATCTTATATTAAACAACGCCTTTTGAAGTCGGGGGGGGGGGGGGGGGGGGGAAAGAAGGATATTTTTTATCTAAACTAGTGATGCGCCGAATGTAGGTTTAACCGAATGTTCGGCCGAATATTTGGTCCAAAATGTACCGAACCGAATATTCGGCCGAATCATTCGGTTCAATTCTGCGCAGTAAACAGGTTTTACACGTGTCGGGCGGGCGTTTGCCACAGCAACTCCAACTCTAGCACGGCTCGCTCAGTCGATATACCGCTCTTTCAGTTACAAATAATTGCAGTTCTGCATACTTTGAAATTTATTATTACGTTGATGAATGTCTTTGAAGATGAGGCATACATTTACATTTATTAAAAAAAAAACATAATTTGATTAAACATTTTAATACTAGTGATGGTTTCTAAAGATAGCAGTTTTTATTGTTTCATAAAATAGGTATGTTTTTGAATTGCCTAAAAACAAGAGGGCTGTAGCCTGTACGTTTTGATTTTTTGAATATCTATCAAAGATTTTGAAATATTTGCATTTTAGTGATTTCATACAAAACAAAAAAGTGCCAATATTTTCAAATCTACAATATTTAAAAAATCAAAACATACAGCCTTTTTTAGGCATTTCAAAAACATACCGAAAATTCATTGCTGTAGGATTATATAATTTGTTGCTGTAGGTTAAGGTTTAGAGAGGGTGGGAAACGTTATCGCCTTAGGTATGGAGACCGTTTGCTAAAGAATCCTCTTAGTCTTTTTTATTTTGTCAATAAATAATTGGTATTATTGGTACAATTTAAACATTCGGTAATTATTCGGCATATCAACCGAATATTCGGCCGAATACGAACATGAAAAAATATGCCGAATTTGCCGAATACGAATATTCGGCCGAACATTCGGCGCATCTCTAATCTAAACTAATATATCTAAACCACCCGACTTCATAAGACGTTGTTTAATATAAGATATGCATACAAACTTTCGAGTTAGTTATTATGCAGATTTCAATATTTTATTTCTTGCTTTTTAGAGCCATTAATTTATTTTTGAAGCTGTTTTTTTGTTAGATTTTTTCAAGATTTTTGAAGGAGGTTTTGTTTTTATTAAAAACTTTTTTTTATTTTAAACTTTTTTGTGGTAAGTATATTTGGTAATGATATTATCTAAGTTACAATAGCCTTATGTCAACGGCTCATCACCTTTTACATAGTACTGCTTTTCCCGACGCAGGGGCGTTTATTGTTGAGGAGTTCTCCTGGTATTTCACTATCAGCTCCACTTCACCATATGAATTATGATAAGCATAAATAGCCTAGCAACCATATTAAAGTAATCGTATCGTACCAGTGAACTATTTAGTATTGAATAGTTCCGATGATCATCTATGCTGGTCTTCATAATCAGTTCCACTTCACCGAAATAGTATTTTTCGAAAGCAAATGCACAAGTTACTTAAGAAAATACTAAAATCGCTATAGATCTGCATATAACTTTTGAAGAGTTCCCTTGGTTTTTTCCGGATCCCATCATCAGATCCTGATTTCATGACAATGGGACCAACTTGGAAGTATATACTTTCAAACAAAAAAAGAATTTTTCAAATCGGTCCAGCCGTCTTCGAGTAATCGAGTAACATACATAAAAAAAAAAAAAAAAAAGATTCCGACGAACTGAGAACCTCCTCCTTTTTTTGAAGTCGGTTAAAAACAGAATAAAATCAATATTTAAGGGGGGCTCCCATAGAACAAACGTGATTTTTTTGCTGTTTTTTGCTCGATATTAATAACAACAACAGGTAGACAGTTGAAATTTTCATAGATGATGTATTTTTGTTGCCGCTATAACAACAAATACTAAAAACAGAATAAAATTAATATTTAAGGGGGGCTCCCATACAACAAACGTATTTTTTTTTTGCCGTTTTTTGGTACGGAACCCTTCGTGCGCGAGTCCAACTCGCACTTAGCCGGTTTTTTTATTCTACCTTCTATTATAAAGTACCTAGCGATTCCTTCATTAATTAGAAATATTATTTCCATGTTTTTTTATAAAAATAATAATAAACACGGAAAGAATATAATAAAAATTATAATAAAACAATGATAATTTAAACACACTCTTTATATTTTTTTTAATTATTAAATTATTCATTTATTCAATTGTCAAAGGGAGAATAATGCCATGCCATAATGGTGATGACAAAAATAAAAAAAGATCAGTGTACAACTTATTTTATAAATTCGGAAAAAAGAAGAATACATGTATTGCCTAAAAATTACAAAAAATATGAACACAATATAAACTAGACGTAGGTACTTAGCTTGATAATGGGTACATTAATATTACTAAGAAATCATGATTATAAAAATTATTAGTACCTATTTGTGACAAACATATTACTTTCTTAAGCAATTGACTTCGTCACCAATGTTTCCGTCTTGGGATTAGCTGTTGAATTCCGACATCTGAAAACATGCATTTTTTTAAGTTAATGTCAGGTATGTATTTCAAAATTTATTCATTTTGGCATCAAATTATAGCATCTATGTAGGTATATTTTTTTAGATATGAACTTTATTGACGAACGCTTACGTTTGAAGGCAAACTAGTATAGAAATGTGGTTTTCCAGCGGTTATGAAAGGATTTTGGAATCAAAATTAATTTGCTGAATTAAATTAAAATATTGCAAATAACATTGAGGTATATGTACTACCTTAACTACGTACCTACTAGAGAAGTCAACGCGAAGGAATTTTTTGTTCACCTTAAATGGAGTGCAACCGCTTAATAGATCGCAAATGTATGCATTGCGGTCCATTATGTGTGAATTGCGGTCCATGGCTAGTAAGTAGTGCATTATAATTCAGTGGCAAATAAAAAATACGAGATTATAATCCTGATCATGCACAACTTTTTTTTTATTTTTTTTTATACACAACAGGATAGTGCTTGGCTTTCATCTCACCTGATGTTAAATGACGATAAGGCCGAAGGTGGAATCGCACTACATCCGGAATACTGGCTATCTTACCTCTAACTGCCGGAACACAACAATTTTTAAATTGTTGTTATGGCGTCAGACTTAGGTAAGATGGTGGTAGCTAGCCAGGCGGACTTGAAATAAGCCCTACCACCAACCAAACCGAGTACAAATTGTACCCCCCCTGGGAATCGAACCCGGGACCTCTGCGTATTACACAGGTGGGCGAACCACTAGACCACAGAGGCGGTTAAATTTTAAATAAATTTATTTAGAACTAGCTGCACCCGGCATGCGTATTGCATTTTTTTTAGCCAGGGACCTTCTTGGTCGTAAGCAGAACAACTCACCAAAGTTTCATCATAATCGGATCAATGGTTTAGGATGCCCGCCGTCTGTACGCTTAGATTGTTTAAACTATGCATAAAAACCACATCAAAATCGGTCGATAATTTTGGGAGCTAGGTTGCCTCAGACACACAGACACACACACAGGTCAAACTTACAACACCCCTTGCGTAAGTTGCATACTACGTCGTATATATAAATATCCTGTAGTATAGTCTAATAACTCCACACTGACACCACATTAGTAACTATATTGTATTAGATATACCTTTCAGTGAGTTTCATAAATATTTCCTTCTTGCAGACTAATACGATGAAGATGCCGAGTCCGAGGAACAGGTACAATTTATCCGTGATTAATACGTCGTCCTTAGGAAATACACCCATCACAAAGATGCCCAGTATCCCGATTAAGGTCAGCGTCATCAGGGCTGATAGCTTCAGGTAAAGCAGCAGCCTGGAAGAATTTTTCTTAAAATTAGGTAAGTAGATTTAATATTGATCTTTGAATGTTGCGATTTCATGCCAATAAGTATGTATGTTTAAGAAAATCTGTAATGAAAACTAATATGACAATAATTTTGCTAAATAATTACTGGAACTAAATATTATGAACGTATCACAACTAGTGTAGGAAAGGAAGATAGTGGACCCCCACAGCAAATCCTCAGTAGACGAAACTTTACAGTATGATAAAGTATCATAAATGAAATGTATTATTTAAATTTTCCAAAAACAATTTTTTCTTTTTGGATATTTGTACATAGGTTTTGGTTTATACTTAAGTACATCACTGCAAAGACTATAGCTGGGAAACCAATAGCTACGAAGTTATTGAAGGTCAAAATAAAAAAATAAAATTTCAAAATTTTTATGATATCCTATTTTATTCGTTATTTCTTAATTTTTGTCCAAAGAAACATTATCAAAGTTTTAAGTGTTTCGCAACAAACAATCTCTTCAAAACGTCGTTATTCAATGTATCCAATGAGGACGCCCATAAACATCCTGAGATTTGTAGCATAATCAGTCTTAATCGATATTTTATTATTTTTGTGCAATGGGGAATGTCAGAAAAAAATCAATTTGGCTGAATATTTTTTTATAGGTAGGAATAAGCTCCCTTAGTAATAGAAAAAAGATGCAGAATTTTCGGTTGCAAAAAGATGTTACAAAACTTACTTAGAAAGAACAGAGGAAGGTATTAAAGCTGATATTAAGGCATTTTGGAGATACACAAAATCCAAAAACACTACAAATACATTACCGAATCAAATGTTCTACGGCTCTGATTTTGCGCATAATGGTGTGGACATTGCTAATCTTTTTGCGAGACATTTTTCATCTGTTTATAATAAACCCTCAACACACACTTATACACCTTATTTCCCGGAGTCATCTAGAAGTATCTCCTCTATTACTATAACTGAACGGGAGATAGCTGATGCCCTCGACTCTGTAGATGTAAAAAAGGGTGCTGGACCAGACGGAGTACCACCAATATTTTTAAAACAATGTAAGATGGCACTGTCGCGACCTCTTTGTTTAATTTATAACTTAAGTCTAAGTACAGGTAGTTTTCCTGAGTTATGAAAAATTGCTAAAATTGTACCCATACACAAGTCGGGAAATAAAATGGATGTAAAGAATTTTCGGCCTATTAGTATACTCAGTTATTTTGCAAAAATCTTTAAAAGTTTAATTTATAAGTACCTGTATTTTCATTTGAAATCAACTATTAGCACCAACTATTAGCACAGCACGGCTTTGTCAGTGGGCGTTCCACAACCACCAATCTTTTAACTTATGTTCATGACATTAATATTGCTTTTAATAGGCATGTGCAGGTAGATTCACTTTATATTGACTTTGCTAAGGCATTTGACAAAGTAGACCATCGCATTCTTTGTTGTAAGGCATATCACCTTGGAATTTATGGTGTACTCTTAAGATGGCTCATATCTTATTTGTCTAATCGCACCCAGTTGGTTGCTATACACGGCTACGATTCGGCTCCTTATGAGTCTACCTCTGGTATTCCACAGGGTTCCAATTTAGGGCCCCTTTTATTTGTAATGTTTGTTAACGACCTATTAGAATCTATAACGTCTAGTTGTGTAGCATATGCAGATGATATTAAAATATATCGTGAAGTAGCTTGTATAAGTGATGCTATGCTTTTACAGCACGATATTGATAAAGTTCATAATTGGTGTATAAGTAATAACATGTCCTTGAACGTCACAAAGTGTGGTCTTATTACTTTTACAAAAAGGAAATTACCAGTTCAATATCCCTACAACATTAATAACATTCAACTAAATCGATTAAATCTAGTCAAGGATCTCGGAGTGTGGTTGGACCCTAAATTGAGTTATACATATCACTATGATAGTATTATTGCAAAGGCAAATAAGACTCTTGGCTTCATTTCAAGAACTACAAGACCTTTTCGAAAATCGGATAGTATTTTGTTGTTGTACTTTACCCTTGTTAGAAGTGTCTTGGAGTATAACTCAATTGTGTGGTGTCCCCATTACAATTAACCACATTGATAGATTGGAGGCTGTTCAAAGACGTTTCCTACGTCATCTTAGCTCGAAACTGGGCCTCAGGCGTAAGTTACCTACGTATGAAGCCAGGCTACAGCGCTTTGGGATGCATTCGCTACAGTCCAGACGCTCGATTCAGGACCTATCAATTTTGTATAAGATCGTTAATAATCAGTGGGACGCCATGGATTTGTTGAGCCATCTGTCATTTAAAACGAGCGGTAGTAAGCGAAAACCTAAATTATTCTCCGTGCCAGTCTGCAACAATAATGTAACCTATAATAACCCGTTGTTTCGAATCTGCAGAACTTATAACGAAAATGTTAACAATTTAGATATATTCTCGCAAGGCTTTTATTCTTTTAACACAACAATAAAACAGCTATTTCATATGTAATGGGTGTATAACCACTATTATCTATTCTGTGATATAACTGTGACTATTGATTATTATGATATTTTGTATTGTTATTGTCATGCATGAAATATTTTTGTCTCAATTGTATCTCTTTATTTAATTTTTTTAGATTATAACACTTGTCACTTTTTAGAATTACTGTTTTATGTAAACGTTGTGTACAACATTTATTGGAATTCAATTTAAATGTGAAACCTAATCTTAGCTCTTTAAAAATGTGTGAAATTGTATTCTGTAGTTGTGCCTTTAAATAAATAAATAAATAAATAATTAAAAATAAAAAATAAAAAATAAAGTCACTTCGACTTCACAAATATACGAAAGTAACAGCAGAATGGAGATTATACCTTTGCCACTACCTGTCATAACCACAACTTGCTATTAAAAAAAAGTTTCAACACAAAATGTCAAAACTTTTTTTTAATACTTGCTGTGGTTGTGGCAGGTGGTGGCAAAGGTATACTTAATCGCCATTCTGCTGTTACTTTCGTACATTTGTGACGTCGAAGGGACATTAATTTATTAAAAAAATTTGATGCAACCGAGAATTCTGAAACTTTTTTCTAAAACTAAGGGAGCTTATTCCTACCTATAAAAAAAATATTCAGCCATTTTTATTTATTTCGGACATTTCCCATTTATTACCAAAGTTAGAAATATTATGTTAATTTTAACTTTTTGTTCAAAAGATCTTTAAAATGCGCACTGTATTTTATTAAAAATTCTAAAAATCCTGAGATTTCCTGAGATTTGCAAAATCCGCCCGCAATCCTAAGAAAAGTTCAAAAATCCTGAGATCTCAGAACAAATCCTGAGATATGGTAACTGTATGGTTTCTTGCTACCACACAACCTTTTTTTACTGAAGTTGAATCTTGATTTAAGATGAATTTGAAATCCTTGAAATTATAACTCCGAACTGTTTACTTTACGTTTATTGAAATAGTGAGTCACACAACATATACCTATCGATACATAATGCGAACTAAAAATTAATAAAATATCTGTAATTTATTTATTGAAACTGCTGACATAGCGCTAGGTACATAAATGTGCGGTTATTGACCGTACATGCTGCCGAGCGACAAAAGAAAAAAAGTTAAAATGCAATTAGATAAAAAATTGAAATATTTGAAAAATGTAAAACGTGTAAAACATTAAAATTAATTGTATAAGTAAGAAAATAAAATACATTTGAAAAATAAATTGAAAATTGAAAAAATATAAATAAAACATTAAAATGTATAAAACAAACTTATAAAATTTCAAATTAAACTATTATCACTAAAAGTAACAACACAGGGTTGGTCCCTCTGTCCAGAGAATCTTGTTCTGGTGGAGTACTGTCGACGTCACTTTGTCTGCCTGGTTGTGGCTGGCTCGCCGACGCTGCAGTCGCGTTGCTCGCGGTACTTGCGGGTACATGTACGGTCAATAACCGCACATTTATGTACCTAGCGCTATGTCAGCAGTTTCAATAAATAAATTACAGATATTTTATTAATTTTTAGTTCGCATTATGTATCGATAGGTATATGTTGTGTGACTCACTATTTCAATAAACGTAAAGTAAACAGTTCGGAGTTATAATTTCAAGGATTTCAAATTCATCTTAAATCAAGATTCAACTTCAGTAAAAAAAGGTTGTGTGGTAGCAAGAAACCATACACCCTTTTTTGGTCCTTCGAAGAACTCAGTGTTTTGTGTGTTTAGTGTACGGAGCGGATCGGTTCATTCGGCCTCCCACCAGCGGGTCTCACCGAGTGGATTGAGAAACGCCGCACATCTGTGCACAGGATATACGAGCACTGAGGGCAATCAGCACCTAAGGCGAGTTATTCAAGGACTCGGACAACTTCAATTCAAGATGATGGAGCATTTAATCATCCGTCAAAAGGAGCTCCTCAAAGAAATTGAGCGGCTCAATATTAACTTTGGGAAAGATGGTCCCGGGAGAAAATCTCAAGAATACATCCAGAAAAAGGTGGATACTTTGGACAATTTGTGGCAAGAATTTAACCGGAATAATGAAGTGTTACAAAAGTGTGAAGATAAATCAGGTGAATATTTTGAGAAGAATGTTTTCAATACTATGAAAAACTTTTATGAATCAACCAAGACTGTATTCCTGTCATATAAAACAACTCAAGATGAAAAACAGCCAATTCAAGAGAGCAGTGGACCTACCTTTGATCTACCTTTTACAAGCAAGAATGTAAGTTTTTCAACGAAACAAGACAGGGGTACCAGCAGTAAGATGGACGAATTACTGAAAAAGCAAGCAAGTAACTTTCGTTCTTTTTCAAGAGCAATTTCAAATATTGATTTAGATCTAATCAGTGATCAGTGGGAATTTGAAGATCACCTAAGAACCCTTCAGACTAGGTGGTCAGCGATCGACTCTCTACATTTGGAGATCGACATGGAGCTGGAAGGCTCCAACGAATCATACGATCAAGCCTACTCATATCACGAGCGATCTTATTTTCAAATCAAGAAAGCAATCAACAGCCGTATGTGTTCCGTGGTTCACAAGGAAAAATTCGTGCCTCGTATGGAAATTCCCGAATTTTCGGGAAACTATCAACATTGGATATCTTTCAAAGATTTGTTTTCTGAGTCCATTCATCGCAACTCTTCACTTTCAAAAGCTCAGAAGATGCAATTTCTGAAAAGTAAGGTAAGAGGCGAAGCTGAGCGCCTCATCCAGCATCTTTCAATAAGTACCGAAAATTATGATACGTGCTGGGAAATTCTAAATAACAGATTTAACAACAAGAAGTTAATTTTCAATACTCATATTCATACCATGATGAGTTTACCTACTATTCAGCAACCGGCTGCCTATTTAATCAAGAGACTTCATGACACCACTCAAGAATGTTTAAACGCTGTGAAAAATCTGGGCGCCGACATAAGCACGTGGGATCCTCTATTGGTTTACCTATTATCGCAAAAATTAGATAGTCAAACATATTGTGACTATATGGAATCACTAACCCAGCCACGTGAACTACCAAACTTGAAGGAATTCCTGGAATTTTTAGAGAGCAAATTTACGATCATGGAGACATCTCGCAGGAAACCGGATGGAATGCAACCTCAGCAGAAAAATTCTACACCACAATTTTCAACAAGTGGAAGATTTCATCAAAAACCAAATTATTTCAAGAATTCATTTTTGAGTAATCAAGTACATTCAAGACCCAAGTACCGCGCACCCGCGCGCACCGCGCTTACCAAATTAAACTATTATCACTAAAAGTAACAACACAGGGTTGGTCCCTCTGTCCAGAGAATCTTGTTCTGGTGGAGTACTGTCGACGTCACTTTGTCTGCCTGGTTGTGGCTGGCTCGCCGACGCTGCAGTCGCGTTGCTCGCGGGTGCTGACGTATCCTCCCGACGACGACAGGGCAAGGATAATTATGTCTATTGAAATTTTTTGTGTTGGTTTTGAATACTTTCTTCAGTCCTTTTCAATAGATTACATTCAGCTTCCACTTTCGATGTCTGATTTCTCATTAGTGTAGCCAAATGTTTTTCGTTCATATAAATAAGCTCAATGTTCTTTGCGTACTGTTCCGTGAAATCCTCATCCAATACTCCGAATAGGCTATGAGCAAGCTGTCCGACACCGTTGATAAGCCCACGGCGTCGCCTCATATGTAACTTTGGACGATTCAGCAAAACACTGTTGTAGTACTCGAGCTCTGCGTACGAGTGACGTAACTGCGACATGATAACTTCGCAATTACTTTGATTGTTTATTTTCGAACACGTGTTTTCTAAGTGGTCGTAGAATGTTTGATAGGCTGAAAAACCTTCCCAGTAAGGGTCCATCTTGTAGTATACCACAACTTTCCACTCATCTCTGATCAGTTGAATATTTGCGTTTTTGTTGAAATACAATCCTTGTGTGTTATTCAATGCAATTAATTTGTAGCTGAAGCATGTAGATAATATAGTCATGAAGTAAATAAACGTGTAAATGATCGAAGCGAGCGTTGAAGTATGGCTCCGGTTACACTGTTTTCTGTCTCGTTTTTGCCCTTTGTTAGTAGTTTGCGACTTAATTTCTTGCTCTTGCTCTGATGACGTCACAATAGGTGTCTGATTTATTGCGTTATGAACGGGCAGGAGTGATAATTTGACGACAGGTCGCTTGATGACGCCGTGCTTCGTCTTCAACGTCACAACTCTGACGTAACCATCCATCGCTGCCTGGATGCAATTGAATGACGCGGCCCATCGCCCACTTTCCTGCAGGTAGGTTCGGGTCGTGAATAGCAACTATATCGTTGACCTTGATGTTTTCTTTAGGTGAATTCCATTTTGATCGCGTAGTTAGTTGTAATAAATATTCGTCACGCCATTTCTGCCAAATATCTTTGTGAATTTTTTGAATTAATCGCCATCGTGACCTGTCATCATGTTCGGTGTCAACGATGGTTAAAATGGGTCCACTTGTTAGGAAATGTGACGGTGTTAGGAAGTCCAGCTCATCAGGGTCTTCACTTAGAGCGCATAGGGGCCTTGAATTTAGGCATGCCTCTAATTGTGACAGCAAAGTTGAAAATTCTTCGAAAGTCAATTTTTGATTGGTAAGTACTCGCCGTAAGTGATATTTTAGGCTCTTGACCGCAGCTTCCCAGAGGCCGCCTGCACTAGGCCATGATGGCGCTTGAAAATGCCATTCGATGCCAAGGTCAACAACTTGTTTCTGAAGATCGTCATCGATCACTTTTAGGAGTTCAGAGTATTCTTGCTTCAGAATTCGACTTGCACCGACGAAGTTGGTCCCGTTGTCACTGTAAATGTGACGCGGGGTACCCCGGCGAGCAGAGAGTCTTCTTAGGGCGGCAATGAAGGCGGAGGAGGTTAAATCTGAGACCAGCTCCAGGTGTACGGCCTTGGTCGCCATACACACGAAAACTGCAATATAACCTTTTGTAGTTTTGATTCCCCTTCCCTTGTTTGCCTTGACTTCGACGAATGTACTTGATGTACTTCTTGTCAAGTACATTCAAAAAAGGGTGTATGGTTTCTTGCTACCACACAACCTTTTTTTACTGAAGTTGAATCTTGATTTAAGATGAATTTGAAATCCTTGAAATTATAACTCCGAACTGTTTACTTTACGTTTATTGAAATAGTGAGTCACACAACATATACCTATCGATACATAATGCGAACTAAAAATTAATAAAATATCTGTAATTTATTTATTGAAACTGCTGACATAGCGCTAGGTACATAAATGTGCGGTTATTGACCGTACAGTAACCCTAACCGCAAGCAGCTGTGTAGCATTCACCCGCAGGCGCGGTAATTAAAATCGGTTTCCAGCAATAATTTTGAACAGAAATGGTCCTGATGATGGGCAGAATACGTAGACCTCGGCTTCGTTCAGGCCTTCAGGGTCTTGTTACACCTGGTATGTGACCGTAATATAATAAGTCCTCGAACGCTTCTCAACTATAAAATGTATCTACACCGTTAATTCTTAAAATGAAATAGGGATATCAGACCTAGTTTTTGAATATGAACGTGCAGTTAAAAGTTAAAAATTAATAATTTGAAAATATCGGAAAAAAAACTTGATTAATCGGCAAAGTCACAAAAATAGCAAGACACGTGCGTATAGATGATTCTTTTCATTATTTACGTAGGTAAACAAGATAGTCTCTTTTGATTACGCGCGTGTATTTGTTCTCTTAATGAGGTCTAAATTCAGATATCAGTAAAATTTTATGACAAAAACAAACCTCAATATATTGACCTATAAGTAAATATCAGGGTTGGAAAAAAAACCATTTTATTTTTAATTTTTTAAAACAAACAGTTAAAAATGTTTTAAACAAGTGTTTTTTTTGTTTTTTATGTTTTTTTTTTTTACTTTTTACTTTACACCATCAATTTCAAATCAATTAGACCTATAATATTTAATTTTACTATTTTCGCCTTAGAATCTTTAGTAAATATTTTCGAATATCGATCAGTTGATTGATATTTTTTTATTTATATCTCTAATCAATACTAAATGCTTAGGTACGCTATTTTATAATGTTCATTATTTATAGGGGAAACCCCAATATTGTAAAGGGTGGAGGAATCAGTTTTCGAAAAGGACCACTCAGCGATACTTTTTTTAATCAGTGATAAAAAAGTTAATACTTAGCTAGGATTTGTCATCTTGGCAAAACGTATACAATAAAATTACACTTTTATACTGTCATTCTATGTATTTCAGCAAGATCTGAATTTTTTTGAACATATTTCTGGGAAAAAAGTGCATTTATTTACGAAAATCGCCATTCATTCTCAATTAAAAGTAGTTTTAAACCTTGTTTTTTTTTTCTTATTGTTTTTAACATTGTTTAAAACTTGTCACACGTGTGTTTTTAAACACTTAATAAAAACATTGATTTATTTCAAATTGTTTTGAACACTGTTTCAAACACTGTTTTAAACACGTGTTTTAAAACAACTTGTTTTAATCATGCCAACCCTGGTAAATATTGAAACTTTTAACTGGACATACTCGATTAGAATAGGAAAGAGATACACTCATTTAATTTTTAGATAGACTTAAAAATTTACCATGTATAGTTAGTATTGATCATATGAACATAACAAGGTTATTTTTAGTTAATACAAAACCTCTCGTGGGGTTGATCAGACCATCAAACTCAACAACTTTCATTATGGGACCAACCTTGAAATCGCGAAAAACCTTGTATGTGGAAGTTAAAAAAGCTTTTTAAAAAAGCAAGACCTACTTTAAAAACCTTAAAAAATAGCTCTATAAAAAGCAAGAAATAATATTCAAATCGATTATTTAAAACGCGTCTATTGAAGTCGGGTGGAGCTGGAAGTAATTTTTTTACTTATTGTATTGTTTATATTCTAAAAGCTCCACCCGACTTCAACAGACGTGTTTTAATTAATCGATTTGAACATTATTTCTTGCTTTTTATAGAGCTGTTTTTTAAGGTTTTTGAAGGAAGTCTTGCTTTTTTTAAAAAGCTTTTTTATTTTAAACTTTTTTGTGGTAGGTATGCAAACGATGATTTTATAAAATAAAGTGTTTTAATGTTTCACATTTTTCAATGGTATAAAACTAGTAACTCGTAACTTAATTTCCACAGGAGTTCCGTTGGGCCTTCGCAGTCCCTGACAATAGATAGGTACTTGACTTGTTTTTGATTATCATAAACCTACCAATATTTCAATCACTGTACAGTTTCTATTTGATTTTGAGGAGTAAGTGTGTATCTTCATAATCCAAAGTTTAATACCAGTGAAATTTATATATTTTCATGCTTAAGGTGTCTTCTTTCAAACAAAAAAATAATAATCTTAATCGGTTCACAAACAAAAAAGTAATGGTTGAACATCTGTCTGAATTCGTATAAAATAGTAACGAAAACGACAGTATTTTCAAGATTCCTTGAAAACACTGAACCGATTTAAAAATTTTAAAAAATGCTACCAACTTGGGAAGAAACAGCATTTGAATCATTTCAATCGTTTCTGCCAGTAATCGGTGTACATACATATAAAAAAAATACGCGACGAATAGGTAACCTCCAAGGAGCTCGGTGGCGCAGTGGTTTAGCGCCTGGCCCAGCGATTGCGGAGGTTAAGCAACGTTTGCAAGGGTCGGTCATGGGATGGGTGACCAAAAATTTATTATCTCGAGCTCCTCCGTGCTTCGGAAGGCACGTTAAGCCGTTGGTCCCGGCTGCATTTGCAGTCGTTAACACCCACCAATCCGCATTGGGCCCGCGCGGTGGGTTATGGCCCGTCCTCCTTATCCACCCATAAGGAAGGCCTGTGCCCCAGCAGTGGGGACATTAAAATGGCTGATGGACAGGTAACCTCCTCCTTTTCAAATTCTTGAAGTCGGTTAGTTAATAATGAAAAGCTCGAATTTTACAAGACCTGAGATACTGCATGCGTCTCGCAACCGGGGAGCCAGTGTGTTCAGAGTTGATGGCAGCTAAGCCTTTCCCGAGTCGCCGGACGTCGAGCCCAGCCATCAGGAGGAACACCCAACTAACCAGGGTCAGGATCAGCGTCGGCATATTCTGGTACAGCAGTTTGGTAACGGCTGCAAACGAGGAGTTCCTTTAATCAATATGCATCCAAAAAGGTAGTGGTGGCATTAAAAACAACGATGATGACTGTAATAATAATGCATCAGACATCAAGGTATGCAAGACAAGAATCTCATTTTGGCCTTGTTCTATTGATAAAGTAGGTACCTACTGTCACGCATGGAGGCGTAGCTACTTAAAAGAAAACACAGTTTTGCGTGAACTTTTTTTTTAACCGCCTCTGTGGTCTAGTGGTTCGCCCATCCGTGTAAGACGCAGAGGTCCCGGGTTCGATTCCCAGGGGGGGGGTACAATTTGTACTCGGTTTGGTTGGTGGTAGGGCTTATTTCAAGTCCGCCTGGCTAGCTACCACCATCTTACCTAAGTCTGACGCCATAACAACAATTTAAAAATTGTTGTGTTCCGGCAGTTAGAGGTAAGATAGCCAGTATTCCGGGTGTAGTGCGCTTCCACCTTCGGCCTTATCGTCATTTAACATCAGGTTAGATGAAGGCCAAGCACTATCCCGTTGTGTATATAAAAAAAAAAAAAAACTTCTATATTTTTTATCACAATTTTCCACATTTTGCACTGTTAGCTGAACCGACATATTTACGAACAAAAGACAGAATGAGAAATAAACATTTTTTTAAGATAATTATTTTAATAGAAAAAATACTAGAAAAATCGACTCATTCGTAGCAGCTCAGACGGGACTCGAACCCGCACCCTTGGGATTCCGGCCCAATGCTCTGACCAATTATGCTACCGAGTCGCTAGTGTGTGCGGCGAAATTTTCTAGTACTTTTTACGTTCACGCTGTAAGCCAGCGTTATTCCATCAATGTGAAGAATTACCTTCAACATTCGAATGCAACACCTTTACAGATGTCAATCGATTAAGATGAAATAGCTGTATAAGTTTTGAAAATTTAGATTTTCGGCATTCACAATGCTATTTTTATATTAAGATAATTATTTTAATAAAAAAAATCGGGTTGCATCGGGAGTGCCGGCAGAAGTGAAAACTTGAATATTAACGTTGTGCATTTTTGATATTTTGAAATTAGCGGCAAAGGATTAAAATTATTTCTTTCCTATTACTATACAGTCACACAATTCAATCAGTTTGTAATTAGAGAAAAATTCTGAAGATTTCGCGCCAGTGGCACAGAATACATAATAGTACAAAGTCCAGTGGCCTTTTTAATTTCTACATGCACGCATTCTACGATTTAAATTTATAGTCACAGATTATAAATAAGTCTATGATTTCACTTGGATTTCACCGAAGAGATCGCTGCTATTAGTTCCATTTTCAAAATTAGGGCGTTGCTGGTGACACAAGTCTTAAAATGACGGGCCGCCATTTTCAACGCGCCCCGTAGAATGAGAGGGGGATACTTCAGCCGCCAGCTGTCTACTCTCCATCCGTCACATCCGTCTTACGCATTTTCGATCAGCTATGTGATTCTTCTGACGCGAGTTTAGCATTTTTTCCCCATTACAAAAAAGCGTACAACGCCGCTAAAGAAGTTTTTACTTCAAAAATACTAGAAAAATTCGACTCACTCGTAGCAGCTCAGACGGGACTCGAACCCGCACCCTTGGGATTGTTTTGTTTGTTTTGTTTATTAGGCACATTAACAGATTACATCCAAGAGATACAGTGAATAATATACAACAAAGTGAGGGAGCTGGGATGCAACCCAAAACAATGTACACATTTAGACCATATTTCATTGACAAGGATAGCAACAAGCGATTAATTACTTAATTTAAAGAAAAGATAAAAGATAAAACTAAATACTTAAAAAAAAAATATAGTAACATACACAATACGGACGACGAACTCGTAAGGGTCACTCTGACAGAATTTTGGATTTGACCGTCCGTTTAAAAGATAAGTAACGTTGTCCAAAGATATCAAGTTCTGGGTGTTTAATTACCATCTCATTGTAAACTCTGCACATACGCACGATGGGATTGTAATAAGAGATATTATTTTTATATACATTTAGGGCAAATATGCTTGGTCTGCGGCACCTGTATCTTATGTTTATACTGATATCTGATAGTAAGTTTGGAGAAGCGATGTGTGCATTTAAAATCTTGAACAGATAAAAGAGATCAGAGTGTAGACGTCGAAGTTGTAGACTGAATAGATTAAATTCCGGCCCAATGCACTGACCAAGACAATATTTAGTATATGGCCTTTACAGCGGGTAGCGCAATGAGCTCGTTTTTCAGTTTATCAGCATTTTCCATGACATTACGAAGTGTTGCGGGCTCTAGCGGCTATTTCATATCGAATATTGGCCTTGAGTTTTTCCACAGTTCGTGGCTTGTTGATGTTCCTATTCCTATATACTTAGAACATTAAAATAACTCCACAAAAATAAATCTGTGCCGTCAAATCAGGCAACAGGCCCGCAACACTTCGTAAGATCGTGGAAAATGTTGAAAAACGGGCTTATTGCACCATCTGCTGTAAAGGCAAATAAAAAGTAATCCTAATAAATTCTCAAAGTACAGCAAATATTTTTTTCTCTTTTTGAATATTAACAAAACAAAATGCTAGCACTTTACTGCCACCTCATACTATACCTGTTAAGAAACATCTTCTTTGAGGGATTTCTATTAAGACGAACCAAGGGGAGTGGTTATGTTTCAATTTGGCCAGGACAAAGAGTCCCATGGTCATTACCAATGGCAGACCCAACGCGTATAGACAGCACATGACAAATTTCAACTTCTCATTGCGTCGGTGTATGGGACGTGCTTTTAAATAACCCCTGTAAAACAAAAGTAGGTAGGGATGATGACTAATGAATAAAATAACGAAATACTTATAAAAATTGTAAACATATTAAACTTCTAGAGTAGCCTGTATACATCTTGGTTTTAAATATTGCGTATTATTTGTTTTATAACCTTTCAAAGTTAGGTGGACAAGTCCATTTAGAAAGTATAAAATTAATTAAAATAAATAATACCTTTAATTAGTCCATAAAATTTATAGCAAATTTGTCAAAGAAACCATTTTGATAAACACAATATTTAATATAGCTGCCGAACAAATTTCCTATGCGTTGCGTACAAACTAATCAAGCGTGACGTCATAACTAAGTCGCCGTTAGTATGGAGCGTTTATGGGTGAGTCCAATTTCTGTGCCTTTCAAACTGTGATATCTCGGGCACTTTTCATGCTAACGAAATAATTCTTTTACCAATGTGTCTTTTTTTTGAGAGGTAATTTATGTAACATAATATAAAATAAAAACCCAGCCAAGTGCGAGTCGGACTCGCGCACGAAGGGTTCCGTACCAAAAAACGACAAAGAAAATCACGTTTGTTGTATGGGAGCCCCCCTTAAATATTTATTTTATTCGGTTTTTAGTATTTGTTGTTATAGCGGCAACAGAAATACATCATCTGTGAATTTCAACTGTTTAGCTATCACGGTTCATGAGATACAAGCTGGTGACAGACAGACAGACAGACAGACAGACAGACAGCGGTGTCTTAGTAATAGGGTCCCGTTTTTACCCTTTGGGTACGGAACCCTAAAAAATAGTCATCATGTCAATTTTATTGTCGCTGAGAACAGCGATTTCGACAGTCGAAAAGAACTTCGACTGTTTGTATATTTATTTGTAGACACGACAGCACGGTAAATTAAAAAGTTTTTGTCCATAGAAACATTATTTTTAGTATTTCGTAACAAACAATGGCTTCAAAACGTCATTAGTGTCATTACCCAATGTATCTCATGAGCACGCACATAAACGTTGCCTTTCAACTCGGCCGCACGCATCTGTGTAGTAGCACATGAGTAAAAAAACGTAAGTAGTAGTATACATTCGCAGGCGCGATCTGTTGTACGTGTTACATTGCGTGGTAATGTATGCAATGCTTTTTTAACACCAAAAATTAAAATCGTTTCCCAGCAATAATTTTGAACATAAATGGTCCTGATGATGGGCAGAATACGTAGACCACGGCTTCGTTGAGGGTCTTGTTACACCCGGTAAACTC
Source organism: Agriphila geniculea (assembly GCA_943789525.1). NCBI lineage: Eukaryota > Metazoa > Arthropoda > Insecta > Lepidoptera > Crambidae > Agriphila > Agriphila geniculea. The sequence continues at coordinate 6,454,410 of OX038879.1, read as the reverse complement.
GTATTGAAGTTTATAAACAAATCGAATTTTAGGTTAAGAGTAGCTTTAATGATACTACCCGACCTTACCTGAAAGTCCACCAGATGTCGAAAGACATGACATTCATCCAGCAAAAACTTGTCAAGTAAAAGAAGTATACTGCGCATGCTGTAAAAATAAATAAAGTCATGTACTCTTATGTGATGTATCCAAGGAAAAAAAAACAGTGGTCGAAAATTATGAAAGTAAACCTGAAGACTGCACATAAAACGATGACACACGATGTTATACTACGTATTTTTATTTTTCTTCTTCTTGCCCTTATTGCAATTCATTAGGAGTTCGTGAAGTTGCAGTTGTAAAACAGAAGTCTTTGTATACCTATTCTATTATTTCTTTCATCCAAGATTCTTTCCTAACAGACGTTATTTTCATCAGACACTTCTCTCATTCTAATTAAAAAAAAACTTAATGATGCTAGATAACGTAATAACTTACTTCAACTAAGTATACATATACACGCTGAAATTTTAATCATTTGGTTCCCGCCGTGGGGTGGTTCCACTAATGACTGCAAGCAACTTTTACTATAGGGCCAACTCTCCTGCTCGCAAAAAAAAATCAGCTGTTCCATACATTAAGGTCGAGTAGGTACTGCACTTTTGTATGGAACAGCTGATTTTTTTTTGCGAGCAGGAGAGTTGGCCCCATAGTAAAAGTTGCTTGTTATCATGAGTGGAACCACCCCACGGCGGGAACCAAATGATTAAATTTTCAGCGTGTATATCTTATAATATCTGGGCAACCGAACTTTGCTCGGTTATAACTATTTATTTTAATATGGTGGTGTTATGAAACGTAGTAAAAGTAGTTATAATTTCTTTTTATTTTCCAAAGACTAAAAAACTAATTAGTAATTGTAGTATCGCCATCTTTGAAGTGCTGTGTGCTGTGTACATTTTATTCTGTGGTGCTACTTGACTACACAGCCTCTGCTTGCCGCATAGCATGCTAGCCAAGCACCTATTTCAAAAGTCTTTGCTAGATGGCGTTAGACTACATAAAAATACCCATATTCTGCGTCGAAAGAAAAACTTATGAAAAATGCACGAAAACTCAAAAACACGCGTTTTCACAAACATAAAACTAATCTAGATCGATTGTTTACCCCCCAAAACCCCTATATACCAAATTTCAGTGAAATCGTTAGAGCCGTTTCCGAGATCACAGAAATAAATAAATAAATATACAAGAATTGCTCGTGTAAAGATATCAGATAAGAAAAATTTACTTACTTAAAATAATACAGCTATCGGCGATAGGTGTCATAGTCTGCAGGACTATGAGGAATATGAAAGCTAGCAATACACTCAGATCGTATGCAACGAGAACCCAATTTTCAAATTTTGTTGTTTCAGGCATCAGCACGGAGTATACGATCAGCACAATGGACAGAAACACACACGAGATAGTAGTTCCTGGAAAAAACATGGTTAAATTCAATACAAATTAACAAGGGATTTAATATTTATCGGAGACACTTTAGTTAAGGTTTTTTTTTTAAATCTGGTGAAACAAGAGAAACGCGATGACTGATTGTGGAGGAATGGTTTAAAGTTGAAGCCCGGCAGACCCACCGAAGTTCGTAAAGTTAGCCGGTAGGGCCCCAGCTCTGAAATCGCCTAAAAATCAGCTGTTTCATACAAAATTAATAACGAAAATATGATAATGTAAGAAACAGCAGATTTTTTTTCGCGATTTCAGAGTTGGTCCCATAGTAAAAGTTGTTTAGTTTTGATAGTCCCTATATTTCATATTCTGGTTGTGCCATTAATTTCTGTTACAGTCATGTTTTATACTTTTTGCTAGTGATAAGTTTTTTTTTATATTTATCTGTTAATGTCCCCACTGCTGGGGCACAGGCCTTCCTTAGGGGTGGATAAGAATGACGGGACATAACCCACCACGCGGGACCAATGTGGATTGGTGGGTGTTAACGACCTACATAATGTATCTAGTGCCCATCCATGCAATGATTTATTGGGAAAAACGATCTAACCTGAATTTTTTTTTACTACAGTTATTAAGTTGTTCTCATTTTTTGTAGTATGTCCTGTTTCTGTAGTATATTTCATAATATTTCCTCCTTCTATATTCATAACCCATCTAAAAAGCTGCTCCGGCATGTTCACCCAGATGTGTGCCCTAGATTCGTTTGGCTCTGAATAAAGGTCTAGGCAGTAGTTATCCTTTCCGAACTGCTCATACCGCCATCGGTCAAATTTGTCGTTCTGGGATCTCACGTATAAGATGCCTCTCTGCAAGTAACCCAATACTTATTAAATACATCACAACACAAGTCGTGAGTAAATAGCTACTTTATAATAATAGGTTAGCTGTCACCACCACTGCCTACAAAGGCTCTGGTTGCGATATTTATAAATAAATAATTAATTAAATATACATATTTAAATTACAATGATCTACAATAATGATAACAAACATGTTGAATGAATATTGTTTTATTATGGATCCACGCTATAACGTTGTCACATAATATTTTATTTGTATTCATTCATCAATAATCACTAAAATCAGGAACGGTTGCATTTATGTATAAGTATCGGTAAGGTGTCATATCGCTACATCCGGCATGCATGGCGCAACGAGGCACGCGGCGACTGCCAACTCAAAAAAAAAAACCGGTCAAGAGCGAGTCGGACTCGCGCACCGAGGGTTCCGTACCATCGTAATTACACCATTAAACCACACTGCTGAGTAGAATAATAAAATTAGTATTGCAGTTTTAGGTCAGCGCCATCTCTTGACCGATAGTGGAACTAATGTAAACTTTTTAGAAATTTGATAATTTCTAAAAAAGTGTGCTATATTGAGACATCGTTTTATTTTTCCTGTAATCTTTATATAAACTGCTATCACATAGAATTATTTCAGATTTTTCTCTTTGTAAACTTCGGAGATAAGGGGGGGGGGGAACGGTATTTTTTTTTTCATCATAAGTCGAAAACTATGCGGTCTAGAAAAAAAAAATGATTGAAAACGTGCAAACGGTGTTCTTTCATATGATACCCCACATGCCCTAGTAGCCCCACTTCAAATTTTTAAGACCCCTTTTCAGGCCCTGCTGTAAAAAAGGTATTTATTTTTTCATTTATTTCTTATTTTTCAAATAGGGTTCCGTGGTTACCTTATCCCATGCCATATTTAATACCACCTATCATTTTTCGTCTGCAAAAATAAGTTTATTTTTCACAGTGTTGGTATGAATGACAAAGTTATATTTGCGGTTTTGGAAAATGTGCTATATCTCAAAAACTAATTACTTTATCTCGTTCAAACTAATTTTCGTTGAAAGTGTTTATTAAGATCTACAGCACACATTTTTTTTAGATTTTTCACTCTCTTATTTCAAAAGTTAAAGGGGGGGGGGAGGAGACACATTTTACCACTTTGGCGGTGTATATCTTTCAAACGGTTAACTTTGAGAAAAAATTGTCTTAGAAACGTCAATGTCATTTTTAAAGACCTGTCCATAGACACCACATGTATTGGTTTGAAGAAAAACCAGTTTCAGTTCCATGTATGGGGAGCCCCTTTAATTTTTTTTATTTTTTATTTTTGTATTAAATTCGTTAAGTGGTTAACAGAATACATCTACCTACCAAGTTTCAACTGTGTAATCTTAATACTTTCAGAATAAAGTGGCTGTGACATACGGACAGACAGACAGACAGACACATAGACAGATAGACAGACAGACAGACAGACATGACGAATCTATAAGGGTTCCGTTTTTTGCCACTTAGGCTACGGAACCCTAAAAAGGCATTTCCGGGCTCGACATCCGGGACTTGGGTATATTACGCGAGGCGAGACACAACACACCACGTTCAAAATGGTTAGAAAAAAGCGTTTAAAAAAATTACAATAAGTACAAAATGTATGACAAAAATATTAAATTATTAATTTGTTTTCTAAATTTACAACAATAATAAGTATTGTTGTAAATTTAGAAAACAACGCGATTATTGCGCATTTTAACAAGTTTTGTTTTGCAAAAATACGTAGTTATAAAATTCGCTGCATTTATGGTCAAAATTAACTTTAATTTGTAGTCAGCCTTGACGTGGTCGACAGACAGTTTATTTCTGCTGTCTGTCCATGCATTTCCACAGGGAGAAAAACACGATCTGCTGATGTATTTGAAGGTGGTATCAAAGCTCCCATCTGAAAGATAGTAGAAAGAGAGGTGCCTTTTTATGGACATAAATAATTTGTGCCATGTTCATTCATAAGCACCCAATACTTAATTATCGGGGGTGATTTTTGTTTTTTTTCTATTAATGACTTTAACTGATTTCCGGGACAAACACGGCGGGATGAGCCAAAATTGACTCAGAAGTGGGACGTCCCAGAAAATCCTGGGTGGTTGGCAAGCCTAACTATCACGCTGATCATGCGTCTTGAATTGACTGTAAAATTTACTTGAAATTATAATATCAATCAATTCATTAATAGCATCGGCTATAATATTCATTAGGAAACGTAATAGATTTTTCAATAATAACTGAGCATGTGAGCTGCGACGTGTGTGTGTGGTGAAAATGAAAGTATTATTACGATAGATCATACATTGAATTTTTGTAAGCAAAATATTGGGCTTTTGCAACGCGGCCGGCGCGGTGAGCTGCGAAGTATGTAGTGAAATAAAAGTAGTAAGATATTGGGCTTTCTAAGCACGAGGGAGTTAGATTAGAATGCCCAATATCTTAAGGCTGGTTTACCATATCTTAGTCTTTAGTAGAGTGCTTTAGGAGAGTGCTTTAGTGGAAACATGTAAACGGCCGTCTTATGACTAAAGAGAGTAACGTTCTAGTAGCCTTGCTACTCGCTTTCCAGTAGCACTCCCTGCGCGCCCGCTCACCCCCCGCGCGATATTTTACTCGCACTCGCACTGGAAGCATGTAAATCGACATTTTAGTAGCGTCTTTAGTAGAGTGCATTTGCCGGTGAACGCGTGACGTGTAATTGAATTAAATAATAGGTATTAGGTATGGCGAAAATGACACTCTACTGGAAGCGTGTAAACGGCCACTGGAAAGGCACCAAAACTACTAAAGCACTCGCATTCGAAACTACTCGCACGCTACTAAGCACTCTACTAAATACTAAGATAATGTAAACCAGCCTTTACTACTTCCGTGTATCAAGTTATTTTCTCACTTACTTCTGTTATGAAAGTTTCCAATCCTAAAATCGATACATCGAAACGGTGTCGTTTGAAGGCAGCATATTCAAAAGCGTTAGCGTTGAAATCGAAATAATCTTGCACATTTTGTCCCGTCCGCTTCAAGTTACTGCCGTTAACCTTGTAAACTGGTAGCGTTATTTCAAAATTATTCTTTGGATAAGGCAAACATTCGTTACTCTTTACGTAGAAATTCTCTGAACAACATTTTTTAATGCACGCATAGATTAGACAGTATGTTGAATTTGGATCTGCAAACTGCATTCCCGAGGTATTTACAAAGTAAGCTGGTGTTAATAACACTTTTAATATAATCAAGACTAGCCTCATTGTAACGTGCTTCAGTTAACACTAAAGTTGATGTCCTGACAATAAATATTTCTTAAATGATTTAATTTAACGATAACACAGGAAATCCAGCAAAATAATTATCTACTTCCGTCCCGTCTGATTTCATTTAGGTAAACTAAATTCGGATTACATTTTATTCATATTTATCTGAATTAAAATATTTTAATTGAAATGTACTTTTATTTTAATAATTTTTGTGTAGATTTTCTTTTCATCATATCAGCCGCACGACACCCACTGCTGGGTATAGGCCTCCCCCAAGGATTTCCACGACGATCGGTCCTGTGCTTCCCACATCCAGTGGCTTCCGGCAACCTTCACCAGATCGTCGGTCCACCTTGTCGGGGGCCTACCCACGGAGCGTCGTCCGGTGCGCGGTCGCCATTCAAGAACCTTTCCGCCCCAACGGCCATCGGTTCTTCTCGCTATGTGTCCAGCCCACTGCCACTTTAGCTGAGCAATCCTTCGAGCGATGTCGGTTACTTTAGTTCGCCTGCGGATCTCCTCATTTCTGATTCGATCACGCAGGGAAACGCCGAGCATGGCTCTCTCCATTGCACGCTGGGTGACCTTGAGCCTCCTTATGAGACCCATAGTTAGCGACCACGTTTCACTGCCGTAAGTCATCACTGGCAACACACACTGGTCATAGACTTTCGTCTTGAGACACTGCGGTAAATCGGACACGAAGATTTTTCGGAGCTTCCCGAATGCTGCCCATTCGAGTTGGATTCGACGAGAGATCTCCTTCTCAAAGTTGGACCTACCTAACTGGACTGCCTGTCCTAGGTATACATAATGGTCAACAACTTCAAGTGTAGTGTTCCCAACATGAACTGGAGCGGGCACAACATGGGAATTCGACATGATTTTCGTCTTATCCATGTTCATTTTAAGACCCACTCTTTGGGAAGCACTACGGAGATCTTCGAGCATTGTGTTCAGGTCCTCCAAGGTCTCAGCCATAAGAACTATATCATCGGCAAAACGAAGGTGTGTTAGGTACTGGCCATTAATGTTGATGCCGAGTCCTTTCCAGTCTAAGAGTTTAAAGATATCCTCCAATGCAGCTGTGAACAGTTTCGGAGAAATAACATCTCCCTGTCTCACACCTCGCTGCAGTTGGATAGGATTTGTTCTCTGATTTTCTTTTACTTATACTTATTGAATGAAATATTTTTTTATGTACTTACTTACCTACCTATCTACCTAACTCTTTGAAATATTTTTTCTTTTTACCAAAGAACCAAAAATGTTACATATTATTATCATATCATAATAACTAAACCTATTCCAACTATTCTCGAAATAACTACGGCCAAAAGAACTATTGTTTAGAATAACTAAAGATCGTTTCACATATTTTTGTTATCTTATTTTATACCGTTAAACGAGCAATTCTTGTATATTTATTTATTTATTTCTGTAATCTCGGAAATTTTAGCTTGTCGTATGTGTTTTTTTGTGGCTCCAACTTTACGTCTTCTATATAAAAATATGGCCCGCGCAAACCATGTTTTCCTATTATGGCCCCTTAATACGTTCCCTCGTTCGCCGCCGCTAGACGCTGCTGAGCAGTACGTGGCATGGGCACCGCGCAGCCCCACCGCGCCGCGCCGCCCGCCGCTTTTCGCTAAGCCAAAACTCGTGGCAAGGCTGTAATGCCGGCATTACATAATCGCCGAGCATCGGCTCAATTCATCGTACGTTGCCGGTTTTGAAAGAACCTCTTTGAAGCATTTGTTACAAAACCGGCAACGTACGATGAATTGTGCCGATGCTCGGCGAATATGTAATGCCGGCATAACGATTTCGCTGAAATTTGGTATATGGAGGTTTTCGGGGATAAACAATCGATCTAGATTAGTCTTACATATGTTTGGAAAAACGCATTTTTTCGAGTTTTCATGCGTTTTTTTCAACGCAGAATATGGTCGCTAATTTCGTCCTGCCGACCACTGTCCGCCTGGTCCAGCGAATTAAGATGCGGATGGCAAGAAACGAGTGTTACGCGTTCGAATCCCGCTCGGTGACTTACTTCTGTTTTTTTTTATATGTTCAAATTTATATGTATATAATTTTTAAATTTTTATTGTTTTTAGACAAGTTTAAAAAAACGTAGTTAATGTTTGATATAACAATCCGTCCCCCTGACACAGTGTAAAGCCAAAATTGCCTTGATAGAATGGCTAAAAACACTGAGTTAAGAAGACGTCGAATGTAATATTAATTAATGTTAACACACACACACACACACACATGTTTCACAAAAAAACGCTCAGCGATTAATCGCTCGTCAGCGGTGAGCGTTACGGCTCCCGCTCAAGAGCGACTTTTTGTAGCTGTGATAATCGCGGTATTAATCGCGGCGATTCGAAGGCGAATTCGCCCGCGAAATGACACGAAAAAGGTTATACATTATAGAATGCTGATCAGATCAGTTGGGTGTGTTTCAGATCAGAGCTCGATCAATTCCTGGCGGAGAACCAGCTCTTCAAAGTTATACCTCGTTTGTATGAAAATAGGCCTGTGATATTTTTGCTTGCGAGTGTAGTTCGTATATGAATTTTAAAAGTATGAAGATTTTGGACGGAAAATTGTGATGTTTTACACAAAACAATAGAAAAACATAAACATTCAGTGGGTTTTTTGTTTTCTGTTGTCAATACAATCCTTAGAGTAAGATGTCAATACAATCCTTAGAGTAAGACGGAACGAAGCCTTTGTTGCTCGAAGATACAATCACTTGAAATTCATACATGTTCAAATACTCAAATTTAAGACTTTACAAAAACGCAGTATACAGCATGTAACAGAATTAATGGCAAAACCTGAATATGGTAGATAGGGACCATCAAGCTGAACAACTTTTACTAATTTAGGCAAGTGTGCCGGGCTTCAAATTAAAACAGATAAATCGAACCCCAATCAGGCCAAAATGGCGAACCCCAATTCATGATGTCACACGAACATCGATAATACTTCCAAGTAACTTCAAAGAATAGTAGGTACAATACGAAATTCTTTACTCCAGTAATATTTTGGTGATACGTTTCTTTAAAACATTCGAAGCAGATAATATTCACCAAACATTTCCATTGAACTATATTCTCGTGTAAACGTATTTAGGAACACCAGAAATATCACAGCGGGTACGTATCAGTAAGTCTAAAGTTAAAACGCCTAACATTGAAATGACAAGTATAAAATGTCGAAAAATTTTATTAATCCACAATCGTCATTCATTTTCTTGAAATAAACTTCATAGTGCTAGAAAAAATGGTTTAATGGGAATTTCTTTAAAAATATGTTACTACCAGACAGCGAGTGAGGTGCAGCGTGCAGCAGCGACGCGCACCCTAACCTAATCTACACTAAAGATTAAAGCATGTTCCAGACGGATGTAATCACGCCTCCCATCAGAGGTGACCTTGCTTGATGCCATCCGTCTAGATGGTAGATGTAATTCAAATTTCTCCATCCAATCTAAGTGACCTTCAATGTCCTTGGTGAAAGGGCGCGAGTTCCATGCGAAGATGGAGTGCAGGGATTTTTTGTTTTCTGTCGTCAATTAGAGAAAAAATCTGGAAAGAAACGCCCACCTTTTGAAATTTCGACAAATTAGGAGCCATTTTTACAATATGGCACGTGATTATGCTACGCGAGTGCGATTCATTATGAAGGGCGACCCTGTTGGTGCTTGGATGGAAACTCGTGTAACCGCAACACAATCCACGGGATGGACATCACGCTCCAATCAATCTTCCACCAGGGTGACCTCTGATGGGAGGCGATTTGAAAGCATGTTCCAGACATCCGTCTGGAGCATTCTTTCATTGTGAATCGCGCTCGCGTAGCAAAATCACGTGCCGTATTGTAAAAATGGCTCCTTATTTGTCAAAATTCGAAAAGGAGGGCGTTTCTTTAGCGCTTTTGTCTCTAATTGACGATAGAAAACAAAAAAGAAACTAAAGCGGATCACCTTCCTCCAAGGACGTTGAAGATCATTAAGATTGGATGGAGTGGATTACATCTACCGTCTAGATGAATGGCATCAAGCAAGGTCACCTCTGATGGGAGGCGTGATTACATCCGTCTGGAACATGCATACGAATATGTCACACAGTAAAGTCCTTTCGCTTAGATAGTGTCGGTACACCCACAAGCACTTGTGTTCAGAGACAGGACTACCGGTAACAAACACAACCTTTCACTACGGCATTCTAACTACCAAAATCTAAATTCACTTGCGGGTGTACGCCGCCCGCGGTATCCTTTGTTTATGCGGCGGCATCCTTTGACAAGAAGTGGCACGTGCAAAGGCGGCGCGATAAAAGGCCGACACTATCTAAGCAAACGGACTTTAACGTTGCTGTAACTGCTCCAGATGTTGAGTACATACCTAATATATCTAGAGTCCAGCCATGCAAAGATTTACGGGGAAAACGATCTAACCTGAAATTTTTAGAAGTACTGTTATTCTGTAGTACTCATTTTTTGTAGTATGTCCTGTTTCTATAGTATATTCTGTGGTTTGTTCCGTAGTTTGTTCTGTAGTTTGCTCTGTAGTATGTTCTGTAGTATTTTCCATAATATTTCCTTCATCTATATTCACAGCCCATGTAAAAGGGTGTGGGTCTTGTACGTTCACCCAGATGTGAGCAGTAGATCCTCTTTGCGTTGAATAAAGGTCTAGGCAGTAGTTGTCTTTCACCACTTGATACCGCCATTGGTCAAATGCGTCATATTGGGACCTCACGCATAAGATGCCTCTCTGTAAGTAACACAAATATTAAACAAATCACAACACAAGTCGTGAGTAAATAGGTATCTAATCTACTAGGCAAGCACGTCTCATTGTAGATCGCAGACTGAAAAATTTACCGGTTATAAATGACCGAAATACTGTTAAAAATAACCAAGCATGTTTGTCAATATAATAGCACCAGCAAAGTTTGTTGCTAAAACAAATAAGTCAACTTTGCTGAGATTTCTTGTCTAAGCGCTATCGCACACGGGCAACTTAGTCGCCCAGCAACTGTTTTGTCTCTCACATGGTTTGTATGAAAAGTTGACGACGACCGTGTTGCTTCGTGTGCGCTCTTCCATATAAAACTGTGGACTTGATGTGAGAGACAAAACAGTTGCTGGGCGATTAAGGTTGGTATTATAGAATCAAACTCAGACTCAAATCTCTGCTTGAGTACAGTTAGAAAGGGATGGCGCTAAATGCGATGAATAGCACCATCCCTTTCTAACTGTACTCAAGCAGCAAGCAGTGCTTGAGTCTCGTTCTGTAATACGAGCCTAAGTTGCCAGTGTGCGATAGCGCTAATATTAACCGTTATAATTGTTTAAAAATACTTCTCTAATAATAACACAGTACCGTAGCTTAGTAATAACAGAGTAAAGTTGGCTGCATTTAGCCAATTTTACTATGTAGTTACAGCCAGCCTACTCGGTAGCTACGGCAAAATTTATTCAGTAGGTATCTACAAACAACCTACGCGGTAGTTAGAGCAGTGTTACTCAGTATTCTTAACCATTATACTGGGTTACTACAACAGGTTCACTCGGTAGCTACTGCAAAGTTACTAGGTTTTCTTAACCAATTTATTCAGTATATATGTTACCGGCAATGTGTATAATCCGGCATTGTATACAATGCCTAGGCATTGTATACAATGCCTGAAACGATCAGGCAATGTATGAAATATAATTCATTTTATACTTTGCCTAGGCATTGTATACAATGCCTGCTGGTCCACCGGCAATGTGTAAAATAAGTATATTTCGTATGTCTGTTATAAAAAAAACCTCGAAATTTAAGGATCTCGCTCCACTGCGCTTCGCGCTCGCCTTAAATTTCTAACCTATACGCGGGACCTACAGGAGTGAAGCAGGTTTGATTACAAACTCAAATTTCTGTTGTCTGTTATAAAAAAATAACCTCGAAATTTAAGGCTCACGCTCCGCTGCGCTTCGCGCTCGCCTTAAATTTCTAACCTATACGCGGGACCTACAGGAGTAAAACAGGTTCGATTCCAAAGAGCCCCCTCGAGCCCCCCTCGAGCCCCCCTCGAGCCCCCCTCGAGCCCCCTCGAGCCCCCTCGAGCCCCCTCGAGCCCCCCTCAAGCCCCCCTCGAGCCACCCTCGAGCCCCCCTCGAACCCCCTCGAGCCCCCCTCGAGCCCCCTCGAGCCCCCCTCGAACCCCCTCGAGCCCCCCTCGAGCCCCCTCGAGCCCCCCTCGAGCCCCCTCGAGCCCCCCTCGAACCCCCTCGAGCCCCCCTCGAGCCCCTCTCGAGCCCCCCTCGAGCTCCCTCGAGCCCCCCTCGAGCCCCCTTGAGCCCCCCTCGAGTCCCCCTCGAGCCCCCCTCGAGCCCCCCATCGAACCCTCCTCGAGCTTTCCCCGAGCCCCCCCCCCTCGAGCTTTCCTCAAGCCCCCCCCCCCTCGAGCTTTCCCCAAGCCCCCCTCGATCCCCCCTCGAATCTATTCTCGAAAATCTTTTTATTATACACATTGCCGGTGGACCAGCAGGCATTCTATACAATGCCTAGTCATTGTATACACTGCCTAGGTAATGTGTGAAATAGATATCAATATTCATTATATTTCATACATTGCCTAAAAGGGCATTTCATACATTGCCGGTAACATATACAACCAGCTTACTCGGTAGTTAGAGCAGTGTTACTCAGTATTGCAAAGCCAGTTGGTGCAAATCATAGTATGCGAGCCCCTAATAGAATCGCCCATCCCTCACCAGTCGCCAGCGAGCTAGCGCAAAAGATAAGCATTCGCGTCGGTGGTTTGCATATTTTACGTAAAAAAGTAGAAAATAATAGGTGAGTATTATTTGGTTTTATTTCGTTTGTGCGAATAGTAGCTTTAAAGTAGTTAATGTGATAGATTTATTGTTGTTTGCGCTTTTTATCACAGTAATGAAAATAAGCTTCACGTACAACCACAAGCAGTTACATAACTTTAAAGTGTTTAAGTAGGGGGTGGTACAGGATAAACCAATTTGAAGGAGTATTTAATGAACCACTGGTTCATTAGGTACCACCTGTGTTTCATATAGTCCCCTCCCTGGTAAATTCGTTACTTACCCCCTGTTTTACCTATTAGAATGCTTTATATGTGCTTGTTATTTTTTTCTTATTTTTTATATTTTAGGATAGGATGATCTAAACTTGATAGACATTGGACGATGACGAAAAATGTGACTTTTTTGTATCATACTTAAAAATAAAAAGTAAAATTCAACAAAAAGAATATTGTGAACTTGACACAGCAGGTGTTAACACTGCTGATAAAAAAATGAAGATGGTAATATTCGTAGATTGCCTATTTACAATTTACAATTTGATTAAAATATGATATTAAATTAATAGATGGTTAATGTTTAGTCAGCTAAACTGCTCTCAGATGTGATTTTTATGTTTAAAACGCTCTCTTAATGTTTGCAAAGTAAAATATTGATTGGTTTTATTATAGCACAAGGATCTTTATTAAATACTTGACATTAAAAAATAGTTTTATTTCATTATTAAATAAGAAATATCAATATTATGCTTGTTGTAACTACCATGGTTCATTAAGTACCCCCTTGGTTCATTCGGTACCAGCCCCCGGTTCAATAAGTACCACCGGGTGCACTGAATGAACCATTTCTCATTTTACATAAAAAACAAGATTTCACAATACAGCCTAGAGTTTGGACAAAAATAATGTACTTCTTCTACAGTCAATAAAATTCTTTATTATTGTAACCAAACATCATATGAATCGGACTTGGAAAACCCGAGTTACAGCTCTTTAAAATTTAGGTGGTTCATTATCAACCACCACCCTACCCTAAATAATATACTAGAAAAAATACGACTCGCACCAGATCCATTCTCGGACGGGAATCGAACCTGCGACCTTTAGTTTTCTGGCCTAATGCTCTGACCGCTGAGCTACCGAGTGAGGTTAGGTTAGGTTTATGCTAAGGCATAAAATTGTAATCGCTGATGTGTTTTTTTGTTTTTATACACGCTGAAATTTGAATCATTTGGTTCCCGCCGTGGGGTGGTCCCACTCATGATTGATTACAAGCAACTTTTACTATGGGGCCAACTCTCCTGTGGCCCTACCATGAGTTGACGCAAACTGTTTACGTTACAGTAAACTGTCGGATATACCGCTCACAGTCAATACGAGTGAAAGAGAGAAAACGATAGTTTACTGTAACGTAAACAGTTTGCAACAACTCATGGTAGGGCCACTGCTCGCAAAAAAAAGTCAGCTGTTCCATACATTAAGGTCGAGTAGGTACTGCACTTTTGTATGGAACAGCTGATTTTTTTTGCGAGCAGGAGAGTTGGCCTCATAGTAAAAGTTGCTTGTAATCATGAGTGGAACCACCCACAGCGGGAACCAAATAATAAAAATTTCAGCGTGCATATATTTTTATTGACTTCCATACATTTTGATAGGATCGAATCCGGATATCATTGTTCAATTACGTTGCGCTGATGATGGGTCTTTAAAACAACTGCCGAATTTTATCATTATATTATTATTGTAATGTTCACAGCAGCGCCACACGTGACCATTTATGGTAAACTTAAACTACTTGTTAACGCGTCAACTGTTTAACCGACTTTAAAAATAAAATGTATGTAAATTGTATGTTACATACATACATACAGGTCAAACTGAGAACTTCCTTTTGTGTGTATGTATGTTTGTCAGCGATCACCTTGCATTTGGCTGAACCGATTTTGATGCGGTTTTCAGAAAAGTATTTGTTACATTTAAAAGAATGTTTTTGTATCTAACGGACTTTAAAAAAAAAGGAGAGTATGTATGTTTGTCCGCTATTATCTCACGTTTGACTGAACCGATTGTTATATCTATTTAATATAACTAAATTAATTATCTACCGAATACAGAAGGTACTTACACTAAAAAGAAATAAACAACAATTGTTTAAAAAACAAAAAACCGAATTCAGAAAACCTACCTCTAAAAAGCAAGAAATAATATTTAAATCTCTAGATACGCTATATATATCATTTTAATAAAACACGTCTATTGAAGTCGGGTGGGGCTTTTAGAATAAAAAAAAATATGTTGTCTGTATTACCCTCCATTAACGAGCAACTTTGAATTTTTTATCTAGTTTGCTAGGAGCAACCGATTAAATAACTAGAGTTAAATAAGTTCATATTATGTATTGATAAATCAGATGGTTTGTAAAAATCAAACGAATAATTACTCGTTTATTACAATCAATAAATATCAGTTTATCTCGGGAACGCGTATTGAATTGGGATGTTGACAACTTTTTTTATTTTATATTACATAAATTACCTCTCAAAAAAAGAAACATTGGTAAAATAATTATTTCGCTAGCTTGAAAACTGCCCGAGATATCACAGTGTGAAATGCACACAAATGGACTCGCCCAAAAACGCTCCATACCAACGGCTACTGAATTATGATGTCACGCCTCAGTAGTTTGTATGCAACGCGTAGGAAATTTGTTCGGCAGCTAGGTATATTAAATATTGTGTTTATCAAAATGGTTTCTTAGACAAATTTGCTATACATTTTACGAACTAATTAAGGGTATCATTTATTTTAATAAATTTTATTTTTTTTAAATGGACTTGTCCACCCAACTTTGAAGGGTCATAAAACAAATAATATGCAATTTATAAAACCAAGAGGTATACAAGCTACTCTAAAAGTTTAATATGTTTACGATTTTTATTAGTATTTCGTTATTTTATTCATTAGTCAACATCCCAATTGAAATTAAAACCATTATGCTCAGTCTACGGTCCCTTGAAGCTGTGCAAAAATCAAACTTCTAATAATAATATAAAATAATATAAAAACGCATATTTCCACACTCTCAAGGGAATCAAAATTACTTACTTCCCTTTGACCTAGAACTATGATATTTGGCAAGTAATATCGTCTTTATCTCGAGTTGAAATGAAATCTGTATACTTCTTATGTTTACGGTCCCTTGAAGTTGCAAAAAAATCAAACCTTTAAATTTACCTAAAAAGAGATACGGTCGTTTATGCTTCAAAGAAATGCTCAGTGGAAGAAAGTTCAGTGGGCGCCCCTTCAGTTTCAAAATTGATAGTTCACTACCCTGTGGTAGTAATGGATTCTATTCTGTATCAAGTTATTTTCTTACTTACGTTTGTTATGTAAACGTCCAATCCTGAAATCGATACATCGAAACAGTGTTGTTTGAAGGGAGCACTTTCAAAAGCGTTAGGGTTGAAAACAAAAAAATCTTGCACCCGTTTTTTCATCCGCTTCAAGGTACTGCCGTAAACCTTGTAAACTGGTAGCGTTATTTTGAAATCATTCTTTGGATAAGGCACACATTCGTTTTTCTTTACGTAGAAATTCTCTGGACAACATTTTTTAATGCAACTGTTGCTTCTGCAATATGTTGAATTTGGATCTGCAAACTTCATTCCCGAGGCACTTACAAAGTAAGCTGGAGTTAATAATAGTTTTAATATAATCAAAACTAGCCTCATTGTAACGTGCTTCAGTTAACACTTTGATGTCCTGACAATAAATATTTCTTCAATTCATTAATTTTACGAAAACACAGGAAATCCAGCCAAATCATTATCTGCTTCCGTCCTGTCTGATTTCAATTAAACTAAATTTGGTTTACATTTTATTAATATTTATCTGAATTAAAATGTTGTAATTGAAATGTAGGTACATTATTATAATATTTTTTTAAATAGATTTTCTATTACTCATACATATTGAATGAAATATTCTTTCTTTTTAAAAAGAATCAAAAAGAACGTTCATGGATTGCTGGAATAATTATAGTACGATCAACGAAGACCCGAAATTTGTAAATAAATGCAAAAAATTGTGTAGTCTGGATTAATATTTTTTTATAATGGGGATGACCCCCAGGTATAAGTAACAACATACTAAAAGTCCCCAGCCAAGGGTCGCTTGCTTTAGGCAAGGTGGGGGGGGATATGTCCTTTTTTTTAGTTTTTCTTAAATATTTCAAAAACTAAGTGTTGTAGAAAAAAACACATTAAACAAAATGAAGCATATTAAATTTCTTACAAAATGATATATTAATTATATTTTTATGACAAACACAAAAGGAAATGCAAGGGATATAAACTTGATACAAACTGAAAACAAGGTACCTATTTATTGCCTTAAAAAAATATGTTTATTATTCCGTTGAGCTATAATCAACGGAACAGTAAATCCCGTGCTCGGCATCTCCCGGTTCCTACTCCATGCTTTCAGTGGGTGCGATACAACAAAGGCAAAACAGGGATATTTTTTGTTACGTGCCGTTTCGTTACGGCCTTAGTCTTACGTTATCATCGTTAACGTAAGACTAAGGCCGCATTTCTACCTGCAAGAAAACTTCTGCAAGAAGTGTCTCACAGCCTGTCAGACAAGACAGTAGCTTACAAGTGTTAACTAATAGCAAATGCAATGGCGACTAGCGAACTAAAATGTGTAGAAGTGTTATTGCAAACAAATATTGCTTAGAAAATGGCACCACGGGGCCGAAAAAGTACAACCCGCTCAGCTTTAGTCGGGCTAGTCACGCACCCGGTGACTTGACGTTGCAGTTTGTAGTGTAGATAAAAGAGAGAAAAAATTCAAAAAATTCAAAATTCAAAATATTTTATTCAGTCTAGGCTGTTACAAGCACTTGTGAATGTCATAGAAGCTACGCCATCGGTTCGCAAACCCTAAGCGGGAGACCTTGTAACGAGAAGAACCGGCAAGAAACTCGTCAAGGGCTGCTTTTTTCTCCCTGTATATTTCATACAGAGTCGTCAACATTGAAAAATGAGCTCTACGTTTAAAGTGAGGTCATTTTCCATCACAATAATTAACAAAAGTTTGCACACAATGGGTAGGTAGGTTAAAATTAAATATATCTACTACATTCAGATAGGTAAATATGAGAGTAAATAACTTTCAACTAGTTGAGAAATCACTCTGTCTGCTACTCGAACCAAAAAACACTTGATGCAAGACATAAAAAGTAAAAACGCAATTCTTACAATTCAATATGCGTTAAGATAGGTACTCAGAAGCAGACCCATTCCCACTGGCAGCACCCGTTCACGAGCATGAAAGAGAAAGTGTATTAGAAATGACGTCCTGAAAATGGAAATGCGGCCTTACTATAGTTGATACAATTTTCAGATACGCATATAAGCAAAATCTAACTCTCGAGTTTTGATGGTGATCCCTGATTGGTCAAGAAACTCAGTAGTTAGGTTTTGCGCGCAAACTCTAACTCCCCAGTTTCGCGCTAGTTCGATAGTGATCTCTGATTGGTCAAAAAACTCACTAGTTAGGGTTTGCTCGCAAACTGTAACTACTGATTTCGCAGCTTTATTTTTTTTGTTAGTAGTAATGTATAGCGCGTAATTGTATAACTGATTTCAGGGACTTTGCTAGTTTAGTTATAACAAGAAGTTTGGCACTATATTTTCATCAGTAATTTATGGCACAAAAAACGTTAAAAAAAAATATATATTTCCCGTGGTACTACGGGATCGATTGGTAGTACTACGGGAATTTTTTTACCCGTGGTACTACTGGTAGTAATACTGGTAGTCCACGGGCAATAAAGGAATAATTTCCGTTGCTGGCTGTACCTACTGAAATAAAAAGATGTTTACAGATAAACGATAAACCAAAAAAAATACGTTAATAATAAATAAATAAATAAATGCTTGGACAATTTCACACAGCGCCATCTAGCCCCAAACTAAGCAAAGCTTGTAATATGGGTACTAGACAACAGATATACTACTTATATACTTTTTAAATATATACTTATTATACATAGTAACACCCAGACCCGTCACAGAAATTAAAATTCATCATTTCAATTTCTGCCCGGCCGGGAATCGAACCCGGGACCTGTTGCGTGGTAGGCGGCACATTGACCACTGCACCACTCAGGTCGTCAAAATATAATCGTCATAATGTGTAAAGAAAGGCGAATACCTTCAAACCATTTAGCCTTATCCTAGGTACTGTATTGAGATTAAGAATAAGAATGTTGAATTGGAGAAAAATTTATTAAGAATGTTTCTGTGCAATAAATATTTATTTTGTTGTTTATTAAGTACCTATTGTTTTATTCTCAAAAGTTTTAACCCAAACACAGGAGAAGTCTTCTTCTTCATCGTGTCGATGATTCTGGCGTCCACCAAAGCGTGTTGTCAGGTAAAATTCACAACGGCGGCATAGCGCAACCAAATAGGACAAGTAAGAATAAATGCATTTTAAGTAGATACTAACTTGCAATTATATTATGATTCGTTGCGACGCAGGTTTAGTTTTCTGGACAATCCATTTGGTCAATTTTATTCAGCATTCTTGTATCCATATGGATACACTGGAGAACTTGGCATATGCAACACTATAATTCTGTATTAAGTAGCAACTACGATCTCATATGTTTATGTGAAACATGGTTGGATGACAATTTGTCTTCGTCAGAATTTTTTGGAGACAGATATCAAGTTATACGGCGCGACCGCGATTCAACATTTAAAAATACATATGATAAGGCATATGGGAGTGGAGTATTAATCGCCATATCAAAAAATATAAATGTAGAACACCTGAATATTCGACAGACTTTGATCGAGGACTTATGGATTCGCATAAAAATAGGCAACAAAATAATTAACATATGTACTGTTTATATACCATCATATATTTCCGGTGAATTGCTGGAAAAAATTCTTGATAAATGCTCCGAAATTTCTACTGCTGCTACTTCTGAATTAACTGTCATTCTAGGGGATTTTAATCTTCCTAACATTGATTGGCAATCCGCCACTGCCGATCCTATTATTACAAATAACACAGAAAAATCCTCACTTCTAAGAAGTTTTATGGAAATCGATGGATTTAAACAATTTAACTATATTCCTAATAAAAATGGTAGCGTATTAGATCTCATCCTAGTTAATCAATCTCATCGGATTGATATTTCTGCTGCAGTGCCGATAAGTAAAATCGATGGATATCACCCTCCTTTAGAATTTTCAATTGATATACAATCTCAACCTCTTCTTAAAGACAAAACTGATAAGTTACCTAGATATAACTTTCGTAATGCTAATTATAAAGAATGTATAACTGATTTGAACAAAACTGAGTGGGCGTGTTTGGCGGATAGCATGTCATGTACAGATTTTTTAAATTATTTCTATGCGCGCATTTGGGAAGTAACTAAAAAACACATACCATTATGCCGTAATAAACTCAGTCGATGCCCCAGTTGGTTTTCAAAAAGCTTAATTCACATTCTGAAAGAACAAAATAAATATCACCATCTGTTTAAATTAAATAAAAATCCCAGAGATAACGACAGTTATTCGGTACTTCGCCGTAGATCCAAAAAAGTGACAAAACGTTGTTATAGGCGACACATGCAACAGCTCGAGAATAACATGAACCATAACATCAAACCTTTTTGGGCTTATACGAAAAGCAAAAGGGTAACTAACGATATACCAAATACGGTTTACCTCAACGATCAGAGATCCAAAACTGCCCCAGAAGTTGTCCAATTGTTTGCTGAGTACTTTTCTGCAATGTATAGCCCAAAAACATCTGTACCATACGAGCCTTCATTCCCTCCAGCCAATTATTCCTTGACCAACGTAGAACTCTTAGAAAAAGAAGTTTTTGATCATATAAAAAAGCTTGATATCAATAAAGGCGCTGAACATGATGGGATTCCTCCAATCTTTATTAGAAACTGTGCTTCGGCATTAGTGACACCATTGACTATTTTATTTAACAAATCTCTAAGTGAAGGGGTCTTCCCTGATTTATGGAAAATAGCTAAAATAACGCCCATTTTTAAATCTGGTGACAAAAGTGATGTTGCTAATTACCGTCCTATTAGTGTTCTAAATTGTTTTGCTAAAATTTTCGAAAGTTTGTTGTATAAGTATTTTTATAATCATTTTAAGCATATACTCAGTGATAAGCAGCATGGATTTGTGAGTGGAAGATCGACAACTTCAAATTTAATATCCTACGTTGATTACATTTCTAAGTCATTTAACAAAAAATGACAAATAGATGCCATTTACACAGATTTTTCCAAGGCATTCGACCGTGTTAGTCATCATATCCTATTACTTAAAGCCCAACATTTAGGAATTCATGGTAGTCTCTATCGATGGCTGGAATCTTATTTACTTAATAGAACACAACTGGTAGCTTTATATGGTTATGAGTCGCGACTCTTTGTTTCAACGTCTGGTGTACCTCAGGGGTCAAACTTGGGACCTTTACTGTTCCTCATTTTTATCAATGATCTCTTAACTCAATTAACATGCAACTGTTTGGCTTATGCTGATGATATCAAATTATTTAGCAGTATTTCATCAATTCAAGACTGTAGGCTTCTCCAAAAGAACTTAGATATACTGAATAGCTGGTGTAAAAATAATATGTTAAATTTGAATACTAAAAAATGTCAATACATAACTTTCACAAAAAATCAGCGCAGTATTGAATTCACCTATTGTTTAGACAAAACAGCTCTTGATCACGTGTCAGTTATAAGGGATCTTGGTGTTTGGTTCGATAGTAAATTTTCTTTTAAGACTCATTATGATAAGATCACAAGCAAAGCAAAACAACTACTTGGATTTATCTTTCGCATCGCCAAACCATTTAAGAAAATTTCCACATTTATGACGCTTTACAAAACGCTTGTCCGCTCTCAACTGGAGTATTGCTCGTCCGTGTGGAATCCCATTTACAAAGTGGATAATGACAAAATCGAGTCAGTACAGCGACGATTTTTACGTTTTCTTTCTATCAGAACCGGTCAAAGACGACATCTTCCAGAGTACGCAGACCGTATGAAACACTTTTGTATAAATAGTCTGGAGACTAGACGTAAAATCAACGACTTGTGTTTGCTACACAAAATGGCCAATGGCTTACTGAGTGAACATCTACTTAGCTTATTACAATTTAACACTCCTAAGCGATCACTCAGACACCATCGGCTTTTTAATGTTCCACCATCAAACAATAACGTATCTCGTAATAACCCGATCCTCAGAATGTGTGAAACTTATAACAAACTTGACGTAGAACTTGATATCTTTCATCGGAGCTTCCAGAGTTATAAAAACTTTCTAAACATTAGTCTCTGATTCACTGTACAGAAATTAGTATAATTGTAATCCATTAATATTTTGTAACTTTTTGAACAATGTTTGGATATGTTGTGTACAATGTCAGGCTTTTAGACTCATAAGTTTATACTGTTTAATATGTTATAGCTGTATGTATTGGTCTCTAAGCTGCTTTTGTACCTTAAAAAAAAAGTACAAAAAAAAGTACTCTCTTGTACTTGTACTTGTACTCTGTTGTGCAAAAAAAGTACTCTCTTGCGCAGAAACAAATTGATGAGCACATCAAATCTGCCACAAAGTTAGTGGAACTCTGCAATTACAATGCGGACCGGTATGACTCATTAGTACATAGTCAACTTATTGTTGAATCTTCAGTTGTTCACAATAATGATTCTGATGTAAATAAAATTAGCAAATCTACACAGAGCCCCTGCCATTCATCATCCTGCATAGAAACATTACAAAGTAGCTATAGTAAATGCACTTTCAAACCAGCATTATCATGTAACTCAAAGGAGGCAAAAACAATTATGTTTTCAGACAAACTAGGTCAGGGATTAGGTTTAGCTCTAAGAGATAAGCTCTCTAAAAAACTTATTAATATTTGTACTCCTGGTGTATCTTTTAACCAAATTGTACAAAATATTAATAAGTCACATATTGATGAAGCCACAACAGTAGTAATATTATGTGGGGACAGTTCCCATATTACAAAAAGGGACATTCTTAAAAATATTAATATTTTATTAACATTACAGTCTGTAACAAGATGTAAAATAATAATTAGCGCTTTCCCTTATGCAAGTAACTTTAACTGGGATCAAAATAAGCGCATTTTTGATTTAAATTTGTATATATATACTTTGATAAGTCGTCACAGTGACGTTATTTTATACTTTGACGTTAATAAATTTATTAACACTTTTACATTGACTCCAGATAGTATGTATCTGCCGAAAAAATGTAGGATGCAAATAGCTAATTTGTTAGCTTACAATTTACAGGACTGTGTTACAGCTGTAACTAAGTCCATAAAACCGAGTATTAGTACTTCATCTACTACTCCGCATATTGTTCCAAATAAAACAGTGACAAACTCAGATTTAAACTGAGGCACAAGACAACAGCCAGGCCTAATTGTATCAATATAATTAGTCAAAATATTCAGGGCCTGTCTGGCAAAGATCTAGAATTAGAATTATTTGTTGAATGTAATAATATTCAAATCATTTGCATTACAGAACACTGGCTAAAGCCTGGTGATATGTCATTTAATCTAAATAATTTTCAACTAGCAAGTGCGATGGTTAGGCAAACAACTATTCGTGGCGGTTCTGTAATTTTTGTGAATAATAATATAAAGTATAAAGAAAGAAAGGATATTGTGAACCTTACATCAGAGCGCCATGTGGAGTTGTCTTGTATAGAATTAGATAGCATGATTATTGTGTCTGTATACCACCCCCCTAAGGGTATCTATGAAATCTTTGAATCTGTCATGGAAGATGTTCTAAAAAAGTTAAGGTTAAAAAATAAACCAGCAGTAATTTGTGGTGATTTTAATATTGATATTCTTGAGAGCAATTCTTCGACCACTCGTTTTCTGGCATTATTTAAATGTTTTAATTTGCATAATAAATTTTTAGAACCCCCTCGGGTAACTGAACACTCCGCCACTTGCATAGATAATGTTTTTTCAGAATGTGATCCGGAAAACAAATTTGTTTTTAGTAATATTTCATCCGACCATTACGGTTTGAAAGTTTCATACGCTGTGAACGCTATAGATACACCTAAGACTGTAGAATGCAGACCTATCACAAAAAAGGGATTGGACAGTTTTAAAAACAACATTGATGAACAAATTTCTTTATTGCCATGGATTTCAGATAATCCTGATGTTTTGTACGGGAACCTCTTTCATTTAGTTACTAATGAGTTTGATAAATCATTTAAAACCAAAACTATTAAATGTACTCAGAAATTACGGTTCTGCGATTGGGCTACGACAGGTATTTATAAAAGTAGAAACAGACTTTATGAACTTTACAAGCTTAGAGAAACTAACCAAAGCCCAGGTTTCTTAGAACATGTTAAAAAATACTCGAAGACTTTCAAAATGCTATGTGCAGTTGCAAAGTCTAACTGCATTAAAAGGCAAATTAAAAACTCGAGTAACAAAACTAAAACAACCTGGGATATCATTAATCGTGAAACTGGTAAAACTAAAGCACGGGAAAATAGCCTAACGCTTAATATTAATAATGAATTAATAAAATCAGATAAATAAATTGCTAATATTTTTGATAAGTTCTTTGTAAACATACCAGCAGAAACTACATCAAATTTGGATTCCTCACCAGCGGCTGCTGTATCTATGCTAAAGGGACATGTGGCTGAAAGTGATTCATTATTTAATTTTAAATGTATTAATGCTTTAGATATAATTAAAGCTTTCAAATCTCTAAAAATTAAAAGCTCCACTGATTTATGGGGTATATCAGTTAAGGTTATTAATAATATTGTGCATACTATTGCCCCTTATCTTGCTGACATTTTTAATCGGTGTATTGATCAAGGAATATTTCCTGATCTTATGAAGTTTAGCAAGGTAATACCATTGTTTAAATCAGGAGATAAAGAAGACCCTAGCAATTACAGACCAATATCGATATTACCTGCCCTAAGCAAGATTTTTGAAAAAATAATACTTGAGCAATTATTAGGTCATTTTAATGTAAATAAACTTCTGCACAATAAACAATTTGGCTTTACTAAAGGTCGTTCCACCACTGATGCTGGGGTTGCGCTTTTAAAGCATGTCTTTGAGGCTTGGGAGGGGTCTCAGAATGCCCTTGGCATTTTCTGCGACCTGTCCAAGGCTTTTGATTGCATGGACCATTGGACGCTGCTGTTGAAGCTAAATCATTACGGTGTAAAAAATAATGCCCAAAAATTAATACTGTCGTATCTCAGTTCAAGGACTCAAACAGTTAATATCAATGGAGTAAGTTCATCAGGTTCTCATGTTAAAATGGGCGTTCCGCAAGGCTCCATTTTGGGCCCTTTTTTATTTTTAATATATATAAATGATCTACCCTTTTTTGCAGAGAGGTTCTGTGATATTGTTTTGTTCGCAGATGATACTTCTTTAATATTCAAAATTGACAGGAATAAAACTGATTTTGACGATGTGAACAAAGCACTCTCGCAGGTTCTTACTTGGTTTAATGTAAATAATCTCCAGCTTAATGCTAAGAAAACCAAATGTGTTAAATTCACTCTACCTAATGTACAGGCGAATCCCACTGAAATTGTAATCAATAATGAAAAATTGGATTTGCTGGATTCAACAGTTTTCTTGGGTGTTACTCTTGACAGTAAACTTCAATGGAATATGCATATCGCAGCTCTGGCTGGCAAGCTCAGCTCTGCTGCCTATGCTATTAGAAAAGTTAGACAGTTAACAGATGTAGAAACTGCTAGATTAGTGTATTTCAGCTATTTTCATAGCATTATGTCATACTGTATTCTTTTGTGGGGGATAGCAGCCGATATAAATACTATTTTTGTTTTACAAAAACGAGCAATAAGAGCTATTTATCAACTAAGTTCTAGAACATCTCTTAGGGATAGATTCAAAGAAATTGGTATATTGACAGCAGCATCACAATTTATATTAAACTGCATACTTTTCGTGCGTCGCAATATTAACTTATATACAAAAAATAGTGATTGGCACAATCGGAACACCAGAAATAAAGACAAACTTGTAATGCCTCAGTATAGATTAGAAAAAGTCCGTGGTTCTTTCATAGGTCTTGGTATAAAGTTTTATAATAAAATTCCAAGTAATATTTTGGATTTACCATTTGAAAACTTTAAGACTCATGTAAAGAATTGTCTTCTTAAAAAAGGATACTATACCGTTAAAGATTACTTAATTGATAAAACAGCTTGGTCGTAGATTTTCTATTCTATGTGAAAATTGGGAGAATTGTCCTACCTACTTAAAATGTATTGTAAGCTTTTTGACTCGACGCCTTAATGCGGGTAGCTTTAGTATGTCATGCTCACTTTAAACATTTCTGCGGTAGTGTCGTGTGAGGCGGGTCGTTACGTTCCCTCAAATATGGTTGAGCGAAACGATGGCTGGTTCATGCGTCATGCTCGTGAACGGGTGCTGCCTGTGGGAATGGTTCTGTCTGCTTGTACTAAGGGCGTCGCATTTATATTTTTTTTCTGTTTAAGATTATCAATCAGTATGGCACTTCTTACTCAAAACATAGAATTAATAACTAATCCTTGTTTTGATTTCTCACTTTTTTATTGCTAATGACCAAAATGATTATTTGGCTTTCGTTATCACGATGTTTTCGTATTTTTTTGTCTATAGTTTTGTAAGTAAAGGCCTATGAAAGCTTTTGGATATTAGTTTTCAATTCAGTGCCTTAGGATGGGTAGCCTAAGTATGTCATGCTCTCTTTAATCATTTCTGCGGTGGTGTCGTGTGGGGCGGGTCGTTACGTTCCCTCAAATATGGTTGAGCGAAGCGATGGCTGGTCCATGCGTCATGCTCGTGAACGGGTGCTGCCAGTGGAAATGGGTCTGCTTCTGAGTACCTATCTTAACGCATATTGAATTGTAAGAATTGCGGTTTTATTTTTATGACTTGTATCAAGTGTTTTTTGGTTAGAGTAGCAGACGGAGTGATTTCTAAACTAGTTGAAAGTTATTTACTTTCACGATTACCTATCTGAATGTAGTAGATGTTAAATTTTAACCTACCTACCCATTGTGTGTAACCTTTTGATAATTATTGTGATGGAAAATGACCTCACTTTAAATGTAGAGCTCATTTTTCAATCTTGACGACTCTGTATGAAATATACAGGGAGAAAAAAGCAGCCCTTGACGAGTTTCTTGCCGGTTCTTCTCGTTACAAGGTCTCCCGCTTAGGGTTTGCAAACCGATGGCGTAGCTTCTATGACATTCACAAGTGCTTGTTACAGCCTAGACTGAATAAATTATTTTGAATTTTGAATTTTTTGAATTTTAAAGAATAAAAAAAAAATTGGGTCCTTACCTATGAAATTGGCGTTTTTTTCTCACACACAGAGAATCATATAACTCCAGCGATTTAAATGATTTATCAGTTGGTTGCTGGATATTACGGCTATAGAACTATTAAGTTGACGGCTATGCTTATAATTGGATGTAATTTGATTGTTCTGATGAATAATTAAAGTCATCTAAAAATACATTGAAAGTGACTTCTTTTTTTTGGCAAAAATGACCACTTAATCTGTTGTAACGTAGCCTAAACTTATTTTTTTCGAGTAAGTTAGTTGCCTAGGTTATCTTAATTAATGTTCAAACATTTGTACTTACAGAAAAGTTTTGTTGCAATAGCGTTCACAGTTGTCAAATAAATTGTGAAAAATGTTAAAATAGAAAATGCAACTTGTTCAAAATTCTCCATACAAAACGTCAATTTCATAGGCAAGGAATATTTAGTTTAGCAGAAAAAAAAGCTTTTGCGTTCAGATCTGGGTATACTGGATTATATTCGCAAAAACTTTTAAGATTAGAAATCATTTTTAAAAAATAAAATATTTTACCACAGTTGTGTTCAAAGACAATTGACAACTGAATTTTGAAGCTCGTTCATTGGTGGATGCGCACTCAGTAGTTAGAGTTTGCGGGCAAAACCTAACTACTGAGTTTGTTGACCAATCAGAGATCACTATCGAACTAGCGCGAAACTGGGGAGTTAGAGTTTGCGCGCAAAACCTAACTACTGAGTTTCTTGACCAATCGGCCATGAGGATCAGGGCTGCGATTGCGTAAGGTTATCTTATTCATTTGACAGTTCATATCGTATTCCATCGGCTGCAATTTGTACGGGATGACATTATTATGACACAATATGAACAGTCAAATGAATACGATTGACTTTACGCAATCACCTAGCAGACCTTCGAGGTTCCTTAGCTCCGGCAGTAGACTGTATACCATCAGCACCACTATCAGGAACACGCAGAAGATAATCATTCTTGGAAAAAGCACAGCATAGCTAATAGTACAAGTACAGAAGCAGCACTCGGCAAAGTCATTTAAATAAATAGCGACTTTTGCTCCGACACAATAAAGTGCAAATCAGGTAGCGCAGTTCACCTAGTAGTTGCCTCTCTTTCTATCGCGTGCTCTTACCCTTTCTGACGACGCAACGTTAGGGTTGTCTTCTATTAAATGAACTGCGTAGCACATATCATAATGTGAAAAACGACAATTGTTTATTGGTTTTTTGATTTAGACATCCGTACACGGCACAGTGATGTCGTTTCGACATTGTTACTATTATAAAGAGGCAATATCTACGCAGGCAGTAAGATGCCGCGCGACTACAGGGGCGGTCGTTTGGCGGCCCTCTGTTCACTTGTGCCTCCGTAGGCACGGCTAGCGGTAGGCGCTTATCGCGCGACCTTGAGCGAGTGAAGGAGGCCTGGAAAAAGGTTAACGAGTCAAATTAACTTCTTGGACGCAGAAATAGTCATACCTAACCTAAGTACAAAACACTGAAGACTAAACTAATAATTTTATTAAAAAATACTCTGAATTTAAAAGGAAACAGTTAAGGAAGGAAGCAGTTATTCAAGCTAAAACATCTATCAAAAGATTTCTCTTCAACTTTTAATACTAAAATAGTATTTTTGTCAGAAATAACTTTGCTGAATCGAAGTAGAAATTTAATCAAGGGTCGTAATTGTTATTTTTCGTTCAACGAAAGTAATTTTGGTCATTATGCGTTGGCTGAAGATAGTGCAGTGTGCAGATAATAAAAGTACCTAATAAATTTGATACATCAGTTCAGTAGACAAAAACCTGAAAACAAAAATAAAATAAAAACCGGTCAAGAGCGAGTCGGACTCGCGCAAAATATTTGGATATGTTACTTTAGTACAGTTTTTTAAAAAGTAGGATAAACGGCGGACAGGTGGAAGGGCGAACAGGCGGACAGATAATTTACAAATTTTAACAACAGCTGCTTACGGTGACTGAAAAAGGTTACAGCCACTCCACATTGCAAACTGTTTATATTACTTAGTATAAGGAGGAACTTATTCTTCGTTTATTCGTACGGCAAACAGTAGGTTTTTATATTAGAACCAGCCACCAATTATTATTGTAGTATTAGGTTGCGCCATCTCTTGACCGATAGTGGAACTATTTTTTTTCTTATTCTTAGGACAGCGCCATCTGTTGACTGGTAGTGAAACTAAACAATTTTTGTTTGTTTTTTGAATTTCTAAAAAAGTGTATTATATTGAAACATCGTTTTATTTTTCCTGTAATCTTTACATAAACTACTATCACATAGAATTATTTCAGATTTTTTTCTTTGCAAACTTCGGAGATAAGGGGGGGGGGGGGGGAACGGTATTTTTTTTACATTTTTCATCATAAGTCGAAAACTGTGCGGCCTAAGAAAAAGAAAAAAATAGTTTAAAATGTGCAAACAGCGCTCTTTTATATGATACCCCACATGCTCTAGTCACCAGAGTCACCTCACTTCAAATTTTTAAGACTCCTTTTCAGTCCCTGTTGTAAAAAAATATATTTTTAGGGTTCCGTACCTCAAGAGGAAAAAACGGAACCCTTATAGGATCACTTTGTTGTCCGTCTGTCTGTCTGTCCGTCCGTCTGTCTGTCAAGACCCTTTATCTCGGAAACGCGTGGAGGTATCGAATTGAAATTTAAACCATATACTAAGGTCTACGGGCCCTTGAAGCTGTAAAAAAATCAAACTTCTAAGTTAACTTAAAAAAAAGATACTGCCGTTTAGGGCGCAAAAAATGCATTTTCGATACTCTCAAAGGAATCAAAATTCATAGGGTACTTCCCGTTGACCTAGAACTATGAAATTTGGCAGGTAATAGCGTCTTATACTACACTTACAGGAATAAATCTGAAAACTGTATATTTGTATTTAAATCATAATAAAATATGGTAATTAAAATACGTAATTATTAATCATCTTGGTGAAACAACGGTATGCGCGGTCATAGTTTAACTTCTAATTACTTTTGGATTAATCGCGCCACTAATTCTTTTTAAAATTTCAATATTTATTATTATTAATTATTCAGATTCTTTCAAATATTGATATAGTTAATTACTTTTAAAAATAAAATTAATAAGTAATAAATTTGGCTCTAAATATTTTCGCAACATGGCGGTATGTCACGCTGTATGACGGGGGTCTTCTTCTTCTTATTTTTGTTTTGGCAATCTACTTTCTTCTTGGAAGTAATTTTTGCCAGTGTCAAGTGTTGAATAGTTCAGTGGTAGATTGATTCAGTTTACATTAAAATGCGGGTGCATCGCATTCCAATGTTGCTTGGAGCATTTGGCACCAAGTATAATCAAGACAGTTTACTCGGTAAGGTCAGCCGAGGTAGCCACCACTACAATAAAAGTCTCGGCTTCACACAACCAAAGGGTCCTGTTGGAATACACCCATTTTCTCTAATAACATTGCGATAGATAAAACCATTTCACAGAACATTATACAGTGTACTATTGATATACAGCGCCATCTGTTGACAATCAACAGTACTTGTATTGTACACACCTGTATAAACAGGTGCGGTGGGTTTGTAATTATTTTATTTTTTCTCAAAAATGCTTGGAAATTCGAACATTATTTTGACAACCTTCTTCGTGCTAAATAGGAGTTTACGGACAGACCTAAACCGCGCCGTCAATATTTGTATGAGAATCCATTACTAACGTGTAATAATGGATTTTCATACAAAATTGCCGGCGTCTGTCCAGCAATGTTTCTATTAAATTAAAACTCATTACACACGTGTAATTCAGAAATGGAGCGAACTTTTCAATGAAACACAAATATAGGTATCAAATGTCGCCTTGATGAGCGAGCACATTCCAAAAATTTTTTTTTTAATATTCGGTATACAGTACCCTTAGCACGAACAGCTATCGAAAAAAATAACGCGCGTAAAATCATTCGATAGTGCAATTTTGTATGGGAAATTTGTACAACGCCATCTACCGCCGAATAGCTTAATTAAAATTTCCATAGATAATTCTCTATCGAGTAATTTTACGCGCGTTTTTTTTCTCGATAGCTGTTCGTGCTAAGGGTACTGGTATCACGTGAAAGGCCTTGATGAGCACATTCCAAAAAATTGAAAAAAATAAAAATAAAAACGAAAACAAACTGTTTTGGTGCAATATGGGTATCAAATGAAAGGCCTTGATGAGCGCATTCCAAAAAGATTAAAAAAAATTAAAAACGAAAAAAAATTTTTTTTTCATTACCTATGGGTATCAAATGTAAGTTTTTTGAAAAGTTTTTTGGAATATGCTCATCAAGGAGCATATTCAAAAAAACTGAAAAAAAAAATAAAAACGAAAGGTAATTTTTTTTTTGCAATATGGGTATCAAATGAAAGGCCTTGATGAGCACATTCCAAAAAACTGAAAAAAATAAAACAAAAAAAAATTTTTTTTTTGCAATATGGGTATCAAATGAAAGGCCTTGATGAGCACTTTCCAAAAAACTGGAAAAAAAATGAAAAACTGGAAATAAAGGAAAAAAAAAACGGTTTTTTTTTCAATATGTGTATCAAACGAAAGGCCTTTATGTGCACATTCCACTTTCCATTTTCTTTTATCAATTACTGAAAGTAAATTAAAATTAAAATAAAAAAGCTTAAAACTTTTAAAACTAAAAAGTTAAAAGTTTAAAAGTACTACACAAGCCTTGGCCGCAACTAGGCATTGATGGACTCACTCTTCAATGCCTGTCTTGAGTGCCGCTGCAGTAATGTACTATTCCATTTCAAACTTCGCCCGTGGTCAATTCTTTGTCGTAATCCCTGGAAGGGTTATTTTCTACGTGGCGACAAAGGATTTCAAATGGTTATCTATATATAGCAGTCTGCTGAACGGATTTTGATGGTATTTTTTTACAGTTTGGTAGCTTGGAGTCCAACTTATAATCTAAGCAATTTTTCACATAATTTCTGTAGGTAGAACCTGGGATAAAGCTTGAACTCTCCGTAGTACAGTTTTCATATAAAAAACTAATAACTACCAACCACTTTTTTTTCAAAATATTTCCTTTGTACCGACACAACTTTTCTATAGCTTTATTTTATGTATAGATGTAAGGTCTGTACGGAACCCTCGGTGGGCGAGCCCGACTCGCACTTGTCCGGTTTTTTTTTTATTTCTTTCTTATTTGCAAAATAGTTGGGCAAATGTCATCTTAAACTATTCCAAATTTCAAGTTGATACCATTAGTAGTTCTCGAGATATCCAGCTGTGACAGACAGACAGACTGAGTCACACCATAAAGAGTTCCTTTTTAGGGTTCCGTACCCAAAGGGTAAAAACGGGACCCTATTACTAAGACTCCGCTGTCCATCTGTCTGTCTGTCTGTCTGTCACCAGGCTGTATCTCATGAACCGTGATAGCTAGAAACTTGAAATTTTCACATATGATGTATTTCTGTTGCCGCTATAACAACAAATACTAAAAACATAAAATTAATATTTAAGGAGGGCTCCCATACAACAAACGTGATTTTTTTGCTGTTTTTTGCTCGATATTAATAACAACAACAGGTAGACACTTGAAATTTTCACAGATGATGTATTTTTGTTGCCGCTATAACAATAAATACTAAAAACAGAATAAAATTAATATTTAAGGGGGGCTCCCATACAACAACGTAATTTTTTGCCGTTTTTTGGTACGGAACCCTTCGTGCGCGAGTCCGACTCGCACTTGGCCGGGTTTTTTACCATTTTGGTACGGAACCCTAAAAAAGATTCAAAATATTAGAATTTAGAACTATTCGAATTTAAGTTCAAATTGTAGATTGTTGATTGTTGGAGAAAAAAATAAATAATAATAATTATTATTATTAATATAGGTATAAGATAATTATTAATTAATGAATATATGTAGTAGTTAATTAGTGACGTCTTGCGGCCTACAGATAATTTACTTACTTATTTCATGGACGAATAAACTTATTTACTTATAATAAACATCTTAAAGTGATAGACACTCGTTATTGATTTCTTGCTTTTTAGAGCAGGTTCACATGACAAGCGCTTAATGAGCGTTTTGATAACGCGCGTTTACAACTACATACATTTTATTCAGCCTGTACACATGCTAATGCGCGTTTTAATAAAGCTGCACTAGCGCGCGACTGTTGTCAGCGTGCGTCAACGCGCGCTTTGAGATAATTGGTTTTCTATGTTACCGTTCAGATGAACGCGCGCTTTTTCACGCAGATAGACTTATTTTAAGGTTCGCTCAGTTCATACAGAAACTGTCCGAAATGGAAACGGAAGCTTTTTATTGAATCGATATCGAATTACCGAATAAAATCACTATTAAACCTATTGCTACGTCCATCTTCGACAAATGTAAAACTCAAAGGAACTAGGGCGGCCACGGCAAAGCGCGTTCAACGCCTGACAAGTGCGCACCACAGATGGTGTTCAGAAAGTGTTCAGAAACACTATACACTAATATTAACTTATTATAATTACACGCGTTGAACGCGCGTAATTTTTTTCTATAGTGTGTTCATATGGTGCGCGCTAGTCAGGCGTTGTACGCGCGTTGCCGCGGCCGCCCTGGGGCCCTATTTTTGAATCGCTTTTGAAGCGCTCGTTTCTACTGATTTTCGTTCGACATCCCATTGTTTTGAGTCATATGTTAACGGTGATTTTATACGGTAATTCGATAATTTTTAATAATAATAATAAATTCGGTATTAAATAAAAGCTTCTGTTTCCATTTCAGACGAATTCGAGATGAACTGAGCGAACCTTAAAATACTACTTCTATCCGCGTCAAAAGCGCGCGCTCATCTGAACGGTAACATAGAAAACCAATGAATCTCAAAGCGCGCGTTGACGCGCGCTGACAACAGTCGATCGCTAGCGCGGCGTTCAACGTGCGCTTTATCAAAACGCGCGTTAGCATTAGCATGTGTACGGCCTGAATAAAATGTATGTAGTTGTAAACGCGCGTTAAGCGCTTGTCATGTGAACCTGCTTTAAAAAGCAATAAATCAACAACGAGTGTCTATCACTTTAAAATTTTGATTAGAAATTAGTTTTTTCGTCCATGAAATAAGTAAGTAAATTCTCTGTAGGACGCAAGACGTCACTGATTAACTACTACGTACTACGTTAGGTATACCCCTTATACTCATTAATTAATTATTATCTTATACAGTAAGTTGCTATTGAAAGATAGGTACTAACCGTTTGGTTTTTTATTCATAAAGTAAGTATTGCTATTTTCCTTCCTTAGTAAGAAATATTCTTTGCATGCTTATTTATAAGAATTATAATGTTTACACTACATTGATCACACAATTTTTATTTCTCTCATCCATCATCATTATGGCGCATGGCGTTTGTTATTCTCCCTTTGACAATTGAATAATTAAATAAATAATAGAAACAGTGGTTTTCAAAAATAATTATTTTATTACGATTACGAAAAAAAGAAAAATACATATTTTATTGCTTAAAAATTACAAGAACATATGAACATAATAAACTAAACGTAGGTAGCTTAGTAATTACAAAAAAATCCAGATCATAAAAATATTTTTGACAAACATATTTATGTCATTTAGGGTTACTTAAGCAGCTGATTTCGTCACCAATGTTTCCGCCTTGGGATTACCTTTTGAATTCCGGCACCTGAAAAGGATGCATTTTTTAGATTTATGTCAGTTACTTAGGTATTTTAAAATTATAACAGGCATCAAATTATAACATCTATTTTTCTTGTTATTTTTTAGCTACACCCTATTGACGAACGCTTAAGTTTGAAGGCAAGCTAGTATAGAAAGGTGGTTTTGTAGTGGTTATGAAAGGATTTTGGAATCGAAATTAATTGACTGTATTAAATTAATATATTGCAAATAACACTGAAGTATATATGAACAACGTTAACTTAACTACGTACCATAGACAACATCCACTCAATACGTTTAGTTCGTGCAGGGGCGATACACGCGCACGAGAATTTTGCTGCTAAGGCGACTGCTACACGCTCAGCAGTAAATACTGTGATCCATCGCCATAGAGTAAATTTTAACCATTTAAAGTAATTTGTATGGAATGTTCAATATTTTACTTTCCATTGTTAAAATTTACTCTATGGCGCTGGACCACAGTATTTACTGAGCATGTAGCCGTCGCCTAACTGTTTAACTGGTTAGGGCTGTTTCCCATAGTAAACAATGCGAGCAAAATTTTTGTTCACTTAAAATGGAGCGCAACCACAGAATACATAATAGTACAAATGCGCAACTGCCTGTCCCATTATAATAGTAAATAAACCACAAATGTATGAATTGCGGTCCATAATTTATGAATGGGGTTGGCAACGCAAAGCTAATTGTAGATGTCGCTGCGTACGCTTGTTCTTAAGACAGTAGACGTTCAGAACAAAATGTATGGGAAAATAGGTATTTATTTTGTGGTTTTTTTTACCGAAAAAGACTCATTGACCCAAAACGGATATAAAAGACTATTCTACAATGCAAATGCCGGAATTTAAAGACAAATTAAGACGTTTTTATTCTTACAGAATTTATAATTTTTTCCCATATCCAGATTTTTCGGAAATTTGTAAGTGCCAACATTTTTAAAGCCTATTACACAGAATTTAATCATTTTAAGGCTCAAGAAAACGATTATTTAAGTAAAAGTCCTTTGTTTTCATAGTTCTCGTGGAACAAGCGTACGCAGCGCCATTTTGACAGTTGCCTTCCATCGCTAGCAGTAGTGAATATACTTCAATGGCAAATAAAAAAAATGAACCTTTCAGTGAGTTTCTTAAATATTTCCTTGTTGCAGACTAATACAACGAAGATGCCGAGTCCGAGGAACAGGTACAATTTATCCATGATTACGTCCTCGGATACGCCTATCACCAAGATACTCAGGACTTCCACAATCCAGGTCAGCGTCATCAGGACTGATAGCTTCAGGTAAAGCAGTAGCCTGGAAGTATTTTTTAAACTTAGGTAAAGCCCGCCGGTAACGATCAATTGCGATTGTCAATTTTTCCGTCAATGCCATTGTTGGAGCAATTGACAATCGCTTCATTTGCTCGCGTAAACGATAAATTTTTCCGTCAATGGGCGTCAATTGCGGAAAAATTGACAATCGCAATTGATCGTTACCGGTGGGCTTAAGTAGATTTAATATTGATCTTTAATGCCTGTAGCACACCTCCACCTGCGGAACACCGAAGACGTTCCGCCATGAGTTAGACAAGCGAAACAAATGCGAATAGTCTGTTCTAAAGGTGCGTCCAGGGGGTCAAGTCTGCTAATGTTTTCGTCAAAATCGTAGTTCAATGGTGTTCTAATGGTAATGCTTTTTGACACAGTTCTTGTTTCTTAAACCCAAAATCAAGACAAAATATGTTTCCGTTTTGGGTTTAAGAAACACGATGTGTTTTAATTTTTTGGTTTAATCAACAAGAACTGTGTCAAAAAGCATTACCATTCCAACACCATTGAACTACGATTTTGACGAAAACATTAGCAGACTTGACCCCCTGATATGTTCTTTTGTCCGTAACGTACTTCCGTTCTGTATCAGTGTCGCAATCCAAGAACGCTAGTCTGGACGCCTTTTCGGTACGGAACGGAGGTACTGCGTCTCGATACGCATATAGGTACGCTCCGATCCATCGCGAGTCGGTTTTTTCGCCCCGTTCAATTAAAAGCAATACGGTACGAAGGTACGGTACGGCGCCAGTCTGGACGTGATCGCGGCGTTTTTTCTCTATTTTAACTGCCACCAAACGCCTTTTTTGTTTTTTTTGTTAAAATATTGTAAATAGCATTGAAGTACGCGCGAGAAATCGTCAAATTCTCAACACTTCCGCAGTCAACGACATGATGGCACGAAATGAACACGCGATGATCAGCGCGACGTTACGGAGATACGGGCAAAGATTTAAATCGAAAGATGAGCCCTGTGCCTCTGAAAAGTGTCCACATAATAATTGTCAGTGTGCGTAACGTCTCACACGCACGACACATGGGGGTCAAGTCTGCTAATGTTTTCGTCAAAATCGTAGTTCAATGGTGTTCTAATGGTAATGCTTTTTGACACAGTTCTTGATTCTTAAACCCAAAATCGAGACACAAAATGTTTCCGTTTTGGGTTTAAGAAACACAATGGGTTTCGGTTTTAGGTTTAAGAAACAAGAACTGTGTCAAAAAGCATTATCATGCAAACACCATTGAACTACGATTTTGACAAAAACATTAGCAGACTTGACCCCATGGGCGCGCGCCGCCGCTTCATTTTGGTAGGTACCGTCAGCATTCTAGATTTGTTAAGTTAGCAATAAATAACTAATAATTATTAGGTACTACTTTACTAAGGTATCGTTGCGAACAACGCTAGTTAGCGCGAGATA
This sequence comes from Agriphila geniculea, assembly GCA_943789525.1. Classification (NCBI taxonomy): domain Eukaryota; kingdom Metazoa; phylum Arthropoda; class Insecta; order Lepidoptera; family Crambidae; genus Agriphila; species Agriphila geniculea. The sequence continues at coordinate 6,417,075 of OX038879.1, read as the reverse complement.
TGTTCTTACAGTACTTCAAGGTTAATAATGGGCATCGGAAAACGTTGGAAGCATACAAACTTCACAAAAACAAATTAACAAAAAGTAGTTTGGTCCTAAAAATCATTTACAATTCTTCATTTCAATGTAACAAATGTCAACGTCATTTCTAATAAAAGCAAAAATACTAGGTACTTTAGCCGATGCCAATTCTTGACGTAGTACTGTACTCATACACAATAAGGACTGGGTGTCTTTACGACATAAATAAGTAATTAATATATAGTGGTGCGTTTGTATTGCGATGGTTGCGTTCTATCAGGACGAGCATTTTAAAATTAAAAATCAAAAAACAAGTTCACAAACGATTCTTTATTAACAAAAGGGAGGTTATACAATTTGACACGTATGTACTTAATTGGGACTGCACTAAATACACATTGATAATAAGGCTTCCAAACAAATACTGACACAAAAATTTACGTATGTACGTATGAATGTTTGTGTGAATGTTTGTCTAAGCATTTCTCCCACAATATTAATCGGATAATGACAATGCGTAATTTTAACACTTACCCCCTTACTAATAAAAATTGAATAGATGTTTAGTTACACAATGGTTACTCTCTGTCAAACTATTTGAATTTGACATTAAAAAGATAGTGACAAAACACTGTGTAACTATGCAGCTGTTATACAATCTTTATTAGTAAAGGGGTTAATAAAGAGAATGGTTCTGTTATAAGGGAGGTTTGGCTTTACGTGAACATTAAATATAGTTATTTATAAATCAGAGTGTGTCATCATTTTTGACAGTAAAAAGTTGGTAAAAAGTAAAAACGTAGTTTAGATGGTTTTTATTACATGTAGGTACTCTTTGGTTGACAGTAGGTACTTACTGGTATTTTGCCATATTTTGAAAAAAGTTTTCAATAAGTTCCCATTACATACTACAACATAGACAATTATGTGATATTTATGCATTACTAGCGGCCGCCCGCGACTTCGTCTGTGTGGAACGGTTTTTTTCTATCCCTCGGGAACTATACTTTTTTCGGGATGAAAGGCACCCTATATCCTTCTCTGTACCCCTGACAGCGTGTATGCAAAATTTCATGATGATCGGTTCAGTAGTTAGGACGTGAAGGCGTAACAAACAAACAAACGGACTGTCGCATTTATAATATTAGTAAGGATTTCAACATAATACTTTTTAAATGATTTATTTTTATTTTCTGGCGAAGAGACTTACAAGGAAATTAATTTAAAATTTAATTAATTTTTTCTGCTAAAATACTTTTTACAGAACAACTTGTTCACGTAAAGCCGGGATAGAAAAATTCCTTTTTAACTTAATTAACCTAACACCCTTTTTATACATCTTAGTTTAAAAAGGTTACTTTTAATAAGTTTATCTTTGGACAAAAATAAATTTTAATGTACACAAAATTAATGATTACTATTGCTGACGGTACCGATAGTTTCGCTCTTCGTAGGTCTCGGCGTGGCTCGGCTACGCTCGCCGCTCGGTTTGTTTACGTCTACATAAACTTGACCCCTAGTACGGACAACGATCAGTTATTCAAGAGCTCAATCTTATCTGGCAGGTAACCAATGCTATAATGACGAAAAAAGAGACACAGCGTCATCTCGCTCACTCATACTGCAAATTGCAACCATTCGCTCTCTGTCATACAAACACGTGAAGGGCACCATTTTAATTTGTTTATTTAATTAGAAACAGTGAAAATAATTAATAATTCTGTACTTACGCATGAAATGTAATTCCCTTGGATTTGTTTGTGTTTCTTGAGTTATTAGAACACTTTCTGAAGGCACAGGAAGGCATTTTTGTAGCTTAACGAACCTAATTAGCTAAATCAAAGATGTTTACGTAACGTGCACCGCTCACTGCTTTCTACAAGCGACTGACACGGGAAGAGTGAGCTCACTCTTCCCAACGATGCCACATTTTCGGCCGCTATAGTTTGGCAAGGGCTCATCTTTCGATTTAAATCTTTGGATACGGGCTATTTACTTTGCGTTCAGAGTTTTTGAATCGGAACGCTGATAAGGAACGGAGCTACGGTACGGACAAAAGATGGCTCTGACCCACGCGAGCGGCGGCATTGCGCGCGGCATTGCTTTTCGCATTGACACACGCGAAAATCAATGCCGCGAAACGAAACCACTACGTAGATTTGATCATCATATATCGTCATCGATAGAAGACAACTCATAGCGGAACTATGGCGGAACAACTCGCATTACCGCTGGTGCGGTTTCGCGGCGGAGGTGTGCTACAGGCGTTAACGTTGCGATTTCGTGCCAATATGTATGTTTATGAAAATCTGTAATGAAAACTAAAATGATAGTATTGCAAGCAATTCTATGGTTTGATTAAAATAAATATTGGAACTAATAAATGATTGTATCATATCACAAGTAAGTATCACAACTGCTAATACTTATGCTAGGGTTAGCCCCTGTGACCATAACTTCTCGAATGCTACTCAACTGTATAAGAAATGGCCACTTTTCTATTAGCCATAAAATCTATAATTACGTGGCGTAGGCTTGTCATTTCCATACAATACAACCAAACAACAATGTCTGTGATTTACATAAACTTGAAACGTGTGACTTGATCGTCTAATTACTTATTTTTAAGCTTTAAGTTAGCGAACGAAGAGAAAAGTGGCCATTTGAGCTTATCATATTAATATTGTAGGACATTTTAAAATAGAGAGATTCATTTTCGAGTGAGACGAGTCGAGGGAGTTAGTTCCAGTGAATGTAAAAAAACTTTTTTAAAAACACGTTCTAAAAATCGAACTAAAAACATTAAAACCGACTAGTAAAACCAGACTAAAAAGTAAAAAATAAATTCTTCTTCATATTTATATTATAACCTTATACTATAAGAATTTTACAAAATGCGCCCCACGATTTAGGTATAAAACTTCTGTAGGTATAGCGTTATAATATACAAAAGAATTTATTTAACACTTTTTAGTCTGTTTTTACTAGTCCGTTTTAATTTTTTTGTAGTCCCTTTTAAAAACGTGTTTTAAAAAAAGTTTTTTTTCAATAAATTATTATTTTTTCCTTTTTAGTTAACGAGCTAAGACTAAAAATATACCATCTCCTATCGGAGCACTCGTCAAGACGATTCAAATGAGCCCAAACTCGACGGGGTTGCATGGTTTTATTACTTACAGAGTTTCAATGGCCTTCGTCCGGCTCCATCATCAGACTCTGGACACTATTTCCCAACAGAGTACTCGTCAAGATGATTCAAACGAACCCAAACTCGATGGGGTAGCGTGGTTTTATAAATGAGTTCCTGTGTCCTTCTTCCAGCTCCATCATCGGACCTTGGAAACTTTTCCCCAACAAAATACTCGTCAAGACAATTCAAACGAGCCCAAACTCGATGGGGTTGCATGGTTTTATTGCAGAGTTCCAGTGGTCTTCTTCTAGCCCCATCATCAGACCCTGCACACTATTTCTCAACAAAGTACTTGTCAAGACGATTCAAACGAGCCCAAACTCGATAGGGTAGCGTGGTTTTATTAAAGAGTTCTTCCGGATCCATCAATCAGACCCTGGAAACTATTTCCCAACAAAGTACCTACTCGTCAAGACGATTCAAACGAGCCCAAACTCGATGGGGTTGCATGGTTTTATTACAGAGTTCCAGTGACCTTCTTCCGGCTAAATCATCAGACCCTGGTCACTAATTTTCCATCAAAATACTCGTCAAGATGATTCAAATGAGCCCAAAGTCGATGGGATAGCGAGGTTTTATTAGAGTTCTTGTGTCCTTCGTCTGGCTTCATCATCATCAGACCATCACCAGACCTTGGAAACTATTTCCTAAAAAAGTACTCGTCAAGACAATCCAAGCGAGCCCAATTTTGGGTGAGGACCTGGAAACCTGAAATACAGGGTCGCCCTAGTTTAGGCTCCAGATCACACAAAGCGATTTATGATGTTTATGTTGTTATGTTGTTAATTGTGTGTGATGAAATAAATGTCTTTTATTATTTATTTATTTAATTTCGATAGATATCGTGGTTTTATTAAAGAGTTCCTGTGTCCTCCTTCCGGCTCCACCATCAGACCCTGGAAACTATTTTTCAACGAACTACAATGTGACGGTTTGGGATGTAAATAACAAGTCTGATTGCGATCAATAACTGATTTATCAAAGTAAGGAAACGGCTTATATACTAGGAGAGATGAGTGTGTGTAAGTACATTAGGTTCACATACTACAAAATTACTCGTCAAGACGATTCAAACAAGCCCAAACTCGATGGGGTTGTATGGTTTCATCATAGAGTTTCTGTGACCTTCTTCCGGTTCATTGCATTTCTGTGCATTGCCTTCCATTTCTGACCTATGTTCAAAGTTTCAAGTCACTAGCTCATCGGAAAGCTAGTATAAAATCGTTCGCAAATTTTGTGGACAAACAAACAAACGAGAAAGGAACCTAATAAAAAAGTGTTAAAAAAAGCTCGTATTTTACAAGGACGGACCTGAGAAACTGCTGCTGTCGTGCGATTGGGGAGCCAGTGTGTTCAGAGTTGATGGCCGCTAGGCCTTTCCCGAGTCGCCGGACGTCGATCCCAGCCATCAGGAGGAACACCCAAGTAACCAGGGTCAGGATCAGCATCGGCATATACAAGTACACCGGTTTGGTAGCGGCTGCAAGCGAGGATTTCCTTTAGTATTTATCCATATCCATCCAAAAGCCTGTGCCCCGGGGTGGTGACGACTTCAAAAACGATGATGACTGTAATAATAAAACCTCAGACATGGAGGTATACAAGAACCTCTTTTGGCCATTTTATAGATATTAAGTAGGTACCTACTTACTTGCTTATGATGTGACTTTAAATACAGGGTGGGCCAATTAAAGTGTTCTCTTTAATAATTCAAAACGAAAAACAAATTATTTGCTGTAAGAGTTAAATCGTTTATTTTGGTCTTTGATAGATTATTTGGATTACTAATTGGTCGCCTTTATAGGAATGGCGCAATAATCTAGTTTTTTATCATTTTTCACGATCTTTATGAAGTGTTGCGGGCCTATCACCTGATTTCACGGCATCGGTTATCACTTTACATGGGCCACCTTATACTATACCTGTTAAGAAACATCTACGTTGAGGGATATCTGGTGAGACGAACCAAGGGCAGCGGTAAAAGGTCCATCTGAACAGGCCTACGAGTGCTATGGTCATCAGCAGTGGCAGACCCAACGCGTAGAGGCAGCACAGTGCCAATTTCGACCTCTCACTGTGTTGGTCTTGGTGTATAGGACGGGCTTTTAAAAAACCCCTGTGAAACGAAAGTAGATATAGTATTATCGCTCTTCTCTTTATGTCCGTATGGATTGAGGAGCCACTCTTCGTATTTTAATGAAATTAATATACTTATTCCGTAGTAAGTTAAAACATTTTGTAGGATCCATCCTTGATTTTGTAGTATTCAAAAATTATATGAACATGAAGGTGGCTCCTCAATCTAAATATTTGGATTAAGTAGCCACGCCAGACCTAGTAACATCATGGATTAATATTTTCTTTAAAATACGAAAAGTGGCTCCTCAATCCATATGGAGTAATATGGACATTTCTCTTCGACAGTTTGAATATTTATTTGTAGACACGACAGCACGGTAAATTAAGCAGTTGACCTGCAAGAAACAGCTATTATTATGTAGAGCATAAAGGCAATTTCAAGCAAGGCACAGAATAGATAGAATGTTCAAAGTCAATATGTATAGCCTGATGTGCCGTTGTGTGTACTAACATTAAGTATAAAAGTATAAATAAGTTAAAAAATAATGAATAAGAAGAAATAACAATTGACCTATTACGTATAAAAGTCTTGTATTTGCCAGTTCCTTCGATGAAAGAATCAACCTACACGTTTGATTGATTTTATAAAACGGATATTTGTGAAACTGTTGCATATGCATATACCTAGTTATGTGCAGTTTCATACAATACTTTTTCTAATCTCATGCATTTGGATTGAACCTGCTAAATAAAAGATCAATGTTGAAAAAGTGTGATCAATTTTAGACACACACTCGTGTTTTAATACCCTTCGTCATGCAACAGTTTCATAACTACTACTTGTTTTTTTTTTAATTTAATGTCCTGAAATTGAAAATTTCAGGATTGTGTTCATAAAGTAGGTAATTCCAGTATGTCAATATCACAGACTAACTCGTATTAAGTTCTTAAGTAAATCAGATGATACCCGACCTGACCTGAAAGTCCACCAGATGTCGAAAGACATGACATTCATCCAGCAAAAACATGTCAAGTAAAAGAAGTATACTACGCCTGCTGTAAAAAAATAAATAAAGTCGTCTTAACTTGTATACGTATTCAGGGTAATAAAAAACAGTGGTCGAAAAACTATGAAAGTAAACCATCTGAAGACAAAAAACGATGTTATAATAAGTAATTATTATTTTTCTTCTTCTTGAGTTCGTGATGTTGCTAACTTCTGTCTTTGTCTCTATTCTTTCCTCCTCCAAGATTTTATTATAACAGACGTTATTTCAAGACTCACTTCTCTTATTCTAACTTAAAAAAATCTTAATGACCTTAGATAACGTACTATTAAATACTCACTTTAATTCTATATTTCATAATTATGAAAACTTACTTAAATACACGTCAGGTGTCACTGGCAAAGTCTGCAGAATGAGGGATATGAAAGCTAACAGTAGACTCAGGTCGTATGCAATGAGAACCCAATTCCTAAATTTCGTTGTTTCAGGCATCAGCACGGAGTAAACCATCAGCACAATGAACAAGAGCACACATGAGATAATAGTTCCTGGAAAAAAGAAGGTCAAATTCAATACTGTAGACAGGCAAAATTACAAGAGTAGTGGATGGAATTGACTAAATATCTCGCTGCGCGGCCGAATTTTTTTACTAAAGATAGGTAAAATTACAAGATTATTTGATGACATCTTCAATCAAAAATATCCTAGATAACGCTTCACGAACTAAAACAGTACCTATGCAAAAATGGCACCTCAAATAGCGTCCCACTAACAAACTTGGCGCTTTTTTGTACATAATCACCTCTTATGTTGTACAAACTCACATTTTATATCACTTATTTTGTACATAATAAGTTTGTAAGTAGGACGCTATTTGAGGTGCCATTTTTAGGGTTCCGTAGCCAAAATGGCAAAAAACGGAACCCTTATAGATTCGTCATGTCTGTCTGTCTGTCTGTCTGTCCGTCCGTATGTCACAGCCACTTTATTCCAAAAGTATTAGCACTACATAGTTGAAACTTGGTAGGTAGGTGTATTCTGTGAACCGCTTTATGATTTTTACACAAAAATAAAAAAAATAAAAGATTAAGGGGGGGCTCCCCATACATGGAACTGAAACTGAAAATATTTTTTTTCATCAAACCAATACTTGTGGGATGTCTTTAGATATGTCTTTAAAAATGACATTGAGGTTCCTAAGACTATTTTTTTTTCAAAGTCAACCGTTTGAAAGATATATGCCGCCAAAGTGGTAAAATGTGTGTCCCCCCCCCTTTAACTTTTAAAGTAAGAGGGTGAAAAATAAAACAAAATATAAGCTATAGATCTTAATAAACACTTTCAACGAAAATTGGTTTGAACGAGATATAGTAATTAGTTTTCAAGGTATAGTACATTTTCCAAAACCGCAAATATAACTTTGTCATTCATACAAACACTGTGAAAAACAAAGTTATTTTTTCAGACGAAAAATGATAGCGGTATTAAAATATGGTATGGTATAATGTACCTACGGAACCCTACTGCGCGTGGCCCGACACGCACTTGGCCGGTTTTTGAGACTCTGACCGGACATCTAGGGTATTCTTGATGGAACTTCGATCAATGATCGAAGTGATCGAAGGATGACATTGGCAAAAAATTACGCTGCGAGGGCGTTTTTCACTTTAGACAGGCATTTTTCAGAAAAATCGGGTATTTTAAGCATCCTAGATCTTCCCTTACGAAGATGATAACCCTAGTCGTAAAACCATAAACTTGATAACCTATGGCAAACCAAGGGCCCTTTGATAGAATTTGCCACAGGGCCCGCGCTGGCTTAATTCGGCACTGTCATCTGCCTAAATGACATTTAGCCAATGCTTCTATTAACGAGCTGGTAGATGCTTAGGCCGTAAAAAATACAAATAACATTCATAAATAAACTTGTGAGAGTATTATTATATAACGTGTTACAAAAATACCCCTATATGGTATATAGAGACCATCAATCTGAAAAACATTTACTATGGGACCAACTCTGAAATCGTGAAAAAATAATCAGCTGTTTCATGTCATACATTTTTATATTTTCGTAATTAATTTTTATACGAAGCAGCTGATTTGTTTTTCGCGATTTCAGAGTTGGTCCCATAGAAAAAATTTCACAGATCTCGTGTCCTTCATGACCTTCTGGTACATTGAAAATGAATTTAACAAAATATTTTTTATTCCATTCTTACAGACTTTAATATTTTATTAAAAGTTAACCTTTAACCAAATTTCTAATCTCGAAATTAAAATAACAGCAACCCACGCACGATATAATATTTTGGATCATTTTTTTTTTATCTACTCGTAAGTACATATTAAGGCCCGGGGATATTCTGTGCCCGAGGCGAATTTTTGGCTTCAGTGCAGTTGTAACTTTTTTTTTTCACCAGGATAAATTTTTTTCGGTGCCATAGTAAAAGTCAGCCCTAATGATAATATCGATATTTGGAAACAAGTTTCATTCCTGTACCATACTTTTAAAAAAAATTGGGCCACTGCACACGTCAAGGGAAAAGTTGCATTGTCATTTAGTAAATAACAAATCACCAGAAATATATCTAAATATTTTTTATTTATAAAAAAATATTTAATTAGAAATTAATATTTTATTAGAAATAAATAAAAATACAAAATATAAAATCACTATTACACGCTTTGAATTATACAATAATTAACAAACTTCTAACTTCTAACTACGTATACTTATATCCCGCGCCGCGCGCGTCTTTCGCGGTCTACCGATATTTTGCTACCTAAAGGATAAGCTATAGCCCAGACCGTAAGAGTTAGGGACATACACTTTTTTTCAAAATGTAGCCCAACTCAATACCTCTTGGGGTTTTTTTTCATTTTTTCGATATCGCTTTTCTTTTTTGAGAAATTGTCGATTTAGTGAGAAAAGACCGCGAAAAAGTGTGCCGTTTTTCTACATTTATGCGAATTTCGCAAAAAGTTTTTGACTTTTTCAATTTTTTTTCACCATATTGTAGCCCTTGCCGAGATGCATCTTTTGACACTTAGCACATTCACGTAGACTCAAAACTCACGGGATGTCTCACTCTGGCTGAAATTGGGTACCTTACTGAAGCGATTGAAAAAACATTTTCAATGCTAAAATTTTGTTCAGTTTGATGGTCCTTATCTACCATATTTGGCGTTAGGGGTATTTTTGTAACACATTGTATACTTACATATCACGTAACAAATAATAATATGCGAAAAATTGCACTAAAAACAGCTTTACCTGTAGTCATATCCAATAATATTTTGGTCATAATTATCTTTAAAACTTTCGATAACTGATAATATTTACACTACTTTATATCACCACACTACTGACAACACACTTCCATTGAAATATATTCTCGTGTAAACGTATTGCGGAACACCAAAAATATCACAGCGGGTACGTACGTATCAGAAAGTCTAAAAATAGAACGCCTAACATTAAAGTGCCTAAGTTCAAAATGTCGAAAATTTTGATTAATCCACAATCGTCATTTTTTTTAAATAAACAAAAGTGAATTAAAAATGGTTTAAGCAGCAGTTACTTTAGAAATGTGGTATGACCAGACAGCGAGCGAGGTACACCCTAACCTAATTAAAACTACCCTAAAGATTAAGAATATGTCACACAGTAACGTTGCTGGAAAGCCGCCGGTAACGATCAATTGCGATTGTCAATTTTTCCGTCAATTCCATTGTTGGAGCAATTGACAATCGCTTCAATTGCACGCGTAAACGATCAATTTTTCCGTCAATGGGCGTCAATTGCGGAAAAATTGACAATCGCAATTGATCGTTACCGGTGGGCTTAACTGCTCGCTGTCTAACCAGGCTGATTATCCATTTAGAAACCACCTACCGACCGGTCTCATTTGACAGATGAATGTGATACATTGCTACTTCTTTTTGGGATAAAAAAAACATACCAAAGAAAAGTAGCAATGTATCACATTCATCTGTGAACTGGAACCGCCTCTTGATTTTGTAACTTTGTTGCAATCAACTCTGATAAAAATCGCAGTTACATTGCTTCTTTAGCCCATATCTTCCTAGTGATCGATTATTCGATCGGTTAACTTTTTATTTTTTTATGAGATATTGTGAACGCATCCATTGTTATTTTCTTAATGTTGGTAAGACTGACGCTAATAACTGTCAAATAGTAATTTTGACGTTTTACAGTTCGCGCGTATTTTCTTGGAATTGAAGTGTATTTACGGAAAATTTTCTGCAAAAATACGTCTCGTCGTAAAATGTAAGTATTTTAGTTATACTATTTTATTATTTTATTTATTTCTGTGGTTTTATAACAAATATAATGTAAATATTTGTATTGTGATTTATTAGAATGAATATGAATGGAATTTGGGTAGAATTGAGGGTATTTTATGTAGTGATCGATTTTTCGATCAGTAGGATGATATGCCCGTGTACTGTTATACACTCTTATTGTGCTATTATTTAATTTTTTTTATTGATTTTGTTACAGTTTGTCAGTAAATGAAATTATTTCACATCTGGAAGATGACGCGGACGTTTTGTCGGCTGATATTTATATTACTCCACCGGTTAATTACGATAAAAGTGACGAAGATAGCGGCGACGAGGAATCTACCCACATAAATAATTTGTCGAGGCATCAACTGTTAGCAGAAGGTGAACTGAGGGCTACCATGGCTTCAGAAACTGGTATCAATGTGGAAGATGGTTTCTTAGAAGATCAAACTCTCTAACCTGTGCCTAGTACGTCATCAGCAAAACCACCTCCGATGAAAAAAAAGCGCGTCTCGATATCTCGTCGTTGGAGGGCCATCGATATTCCAGATAAACCAGAAAAAGAAACTACAATACCCAGTTTCCTTGAAGATCTTGAAACCCCAACACAGTTTTTTGAGTTGTTTTTTTGATTAAGAGGTCTTTGAGCTATTGCGTTCAGAAACAGAAAAGAATGCAATCCAGAAAGGCAACCATGGTTTTAGAGTTACTATAACTGAAATAAAACATTTTGTCGGAATATTGTTATTGTCAGGATATAATAGCGTGGCAAAGTACCGAATGTATTGGGAACAACAAGTAGATTGTAATTTTCAAGTAGTTTCATCTCTTATGCCTAGAAATAGATTTGAGGATTTGCTTCGTTACTTCCATGTCGCTGACAATAATAGTTTACCACCAAACGACAAATTTGGAAAAGTTCGTCCGCTTTGGAACCTACTGAACCATAGATGGCTAAAATATTATCCTGGTGATAAAAACTTGAGCATAGATGAATCCATGATTCCTTACTACGGAAAACATGGAGCGAAGCAGCACATACTTGGAAAGCCTATCAGATTTGGGTACAAAAATTGATCTATTTGTACTCGCTTTGACTATCTTATTTACGGGGAGCTGTACCAGGGGGCTAGCACTGGGAATACTCATCCGGAGCTTGGCGTTGGCGCATCTGTTGTGCTGGACCTCATAAGGAAGTTACCATCTAGCAGCTATAGTCTTTATATGGATATTTTTTTCACCTCTTTACCTCTGCTAGATGAACTGAAGAAATTAGGACATGATGCTACAGGTACTATTAGGGCTAATAGAGTAGAAAATGCACCATTGAAAAATACAAAGGAGATGAAAAAAACCCAAAGGGGATCATATGACCAATATACGGATGTGTTGTCTGATATAACTCTTGTTAGGTACAACGATAACAATATTGTTACGGTTGCGTCTACTCAGTGTGGTGTACAACCACTAGGAAAGGTCAAGCGTTTTTGTGACAAGCAAAAGAAGGATGTTGACCAACCCAGGTGTTTCATCAATTATAATGAATATATGGGTGGCGTCGATCGCCTAGATCAAAATGTCGGATGCTATCGAGTTTCTATCAGACTGAAGAGGTGGTACTGGCAATTACTTATGTTTCCTCTTAACGCTAGTGTGAATAATGCTTTTCAATTATATAAAATTTCCCCAGCGTCGAAACACGGAAACAGTTATGATCTTTTATCATTTACCAGATATATTGTAACGACATACTTTCTCATGAAAAAGGCCTCCGACATCTCCTCCGTGGCTAAACTCTTTGTACCTAGGTCATCATTGGCTGTCATAAAACGAGTTCCAGACTCTATAAGGCTAGATGGAAAGGCCCATCACATTGTCAAACAAAATAAATCAACTCGATGTGGATTATGCCACAAAAATACATTTATGAAATGCTCAAAGTGCAACGTCGCCTTGCATCAGAAATGTACTATCGATTTTCATTCAAAATTTTAATTAATTAGTTTGGAGTAGTATTGAAAATTATTTTCTTTATAAAAAAATAAATAATCTAGTAAATAAACAGCTTATTATTCCATAATAATCAACCCCCATATCAGTATGTATAACACATGTATGTATGTTCCTACTGATCGATTAATCGATCGGTTTTAAAACTCGATAAATAAAAAAAATATTCTTTATTTTATTATCTATTTACGATAACATACATAATATAGTGCTATGATAAATTTTTCATCAAAATCGGACAAGCCTAGATATACTTGGGATGATTTGGGTTAGTAAGAACCAATATGACAACAATCTTAGTTAAAGCAGCAATGTAACTGAGGTTTCAATCGAGAATCGTTAGCAACAGAGTTACGTAATCAGCCCGCCGGTCGCTAGGTGGTTTTTAATTAGATAATCAGCCTGCAGATGTTGAGAACCTACCTAATTTATCTAATGCAAAGATTTATGGGGAAAACGATCTTACCTGAAATTTTTAGTAGTATTGCTGTTTTGTAGTACTCATTACTTGTAGTATGTCCTGTTTCTGTAGTATATTCTGTAGTTTGTTCTGTAGTATATTCTGTAGTACGTTCTCTAGTATAATCCATAATATTGTCTCGATCTATATTCACAGCCCATGTAAAAGGTGTGGCTTGTGTGTTCACCCAGATGTGAGCATTAGATCCTCTTCGCCTTGAATAATGGTCTAAGCAGTAGTTGTCATTCACCAGCTGATACCGCCATTGGTCAAATTCGTCATTATGGGACCTCACGCATAAGATGCCTTTCTGTAAGTAACTCAAATATTAAACAAATCACAACACAAGTAGTAAAAATGTATCTTATCTACTAGGTAAGCGCGTCTCATCGTAATTGACGCCTGTAGCGAGGGAGGTGACGGATGTGTCTCCGTCACGAAAACGATGACACGACACGTCGACCGCTACACGAGTTCTGCTACCCAGTACGACACGATTCGGGTAGCGGAACAATAGCGAAACATCAATAGGTAATGTTAAGGCGTTAGTATTCTTTGTCACGAGTGTTGGTGAACAATATCAAAATGTCATTAAGAACCGAAGAATGGGGATATTTTGACATTACGGGGTTACATTGATAACAACTTCAAATTTAATAAAAACAGACAGACATGACGAATCTATAAGGGTTCCATTTTTTGCCATTTAGGCTACGGAACCCTAAAAACACTTATTTCTTGGTTTCTGAACGTATCTGAATGGTTTTTTATGAGGTTGGCAGCACTGATACTGCGAAAAGCAAATGGCGCCCATACCGTTAATTGTCTGCAGGTGTTTTTGTTAAAATATTTTTTTAGAAGTGCGCTGGTGACAAGCTATTTTCAAGGTAAGAAAAACTCTTAATACACTTAGAAATCTATCAAATTTCAATTATTATTGTTCTTTTTATCTACAACTATTTATCGTCAGGAATGTGGAACTCGGTTTATCGAGTGTTCTTTGATTTTGTGCCCATTTTGAAGGTTTAAAAACAATCAGGGGTGACTTTGATCAGAAGAAGGGTTCACTTTGATCAATGATCAGTGTGAGGTGACATTGATCATGTTGTTGTTGTAATGTTGATTATCATAATTTTTATGAAGAAAATGGAAGACGCAAAGACAAACTGATTTGTTATAACTGATTGAGTTAAGTATATTATTATGGAGAATCGCCAGCTAACTCTGATGACGTTACTGGATTTCAGTAAGGCTTTCAATTCAGTTGACTTCGATATTCTCTTGGGCGTTTTACAGTCTCTTAACATATCTCGTAGCTGTTATTGATTGGTTTTGAAGTTATCTGCTAGAGCGACGGCAACGCATTCACCTAGGAGATTCGTCCTCTTGGCGGGTGTGGTATCAATGCCGGAGTTCCTCAGGGTGGCGTTTTATCTCCTCTTCTCTTTTCTATTTTTTACTCACTCGCTTTCAAGTTCCTATCACCTTTATGCCAATGATCTTCAAATCTATATACAAGACCAATCTATCTGAACTGATAAACAAAACCTACCCTGCACTAGTTTTGACATTTGTGAGAAAAACTAAAAAAAGCACACTAATTTTGGACTAAAATTGACTTTAGTAATTTTTTATGATGTATTAAAGTTAAAAGTTTTAACTAAGTATTATTTTATTTGAAAGGTGATATTATTAGCTTTCGAAAAGTATTTTTTTATAACTGTAGGACTTTTGATTCGGAGAAATTTTATTTTTCGGCAAGGCCATCTAAAATATAAAGTCAAATTTAAAATGCCGGTCATTCCAACACCTCAACATGTGGGAGTTTTGTCGATAAAATTGATCATATTATCTGCCTTTAAAAGCTCCGACATCGCTAACCAAACATATTGTATAATGGCATATTTTCCTATTATGTCATGTGGGTTTAAGGTTCCGTACCTCAAAAGGAAAAAACGGAACCCTTTCTAGAATCACATTGTTGTCCGTCTGTTAAGATCCTTTATCTCGGGAACGCGTGGAAGTATTGAATTGAAAACTATATACTCAGTCTACGGTCCCTTGAGGCTGTGCAAAAATCAAATTTCTAATAAAATTAAAAATAAAACGCATATTTTGACACTCTCAGGGGAATCAAAATTCATATAGTACTTAGCGTTGACCTAGAACTATGAAATTTGGCAAGAATATCGTCTTATACTACAAGTACAGAAAAAGTTTGAAAACTATACATTTTTAATTAAATCAGAAAAATATAAATAGTAATGATTAAAGTACCTACAATTTATTCGGGACCCTCGGTGGGCAAGTCCGACTCGCCCTTGGCCAGTTTTTATTTTATTTTAATATCTCTTCAGTTATAATGTTTTCTGTTAGTTTTAAAATAAGTTTAAACACATTCCGTAAGTGGCGCCCTCAGAGCATTTTATTCTTCGATGATAAATGATCGAAGATTTTATTTCATAATTGATGATAGAAAAGGATTTTAATATAACTTAACCTGGAATACAAAAACGTTACACTAGTGCATACATACCCATATCACCTAGTAGGGAAGCAGACTTTACCCCAGCGTGGGCTTGGGGAGAGGGGGGGGGGGCGGGGGGGCGGTTGCCGCCGTATCACATTCACAGTGCACAGCAAATAGTGTCCTTCTAGATTTTATTTGAAATGAACCATAGTGCCATATATCCCTCTCTATTGTATTCGTTCTTGACAAAAGGGAAAGAATTAGTGGGGAGCTCGGCCTGAAAATCAACCACTCCAAAACTAAGCTGATGGTAGTAGACCGCACCAACTCACTCCACATGACGGGCGCTTTGCCCGTCGAAAAGGTAGACGAATTCATTTACTTGGGTGCTAATCAGCAATTCGGGTTCTTGTGAAAAAGAAGTCAGGAGGCGTATCGGTATGGCCAAGAGCGCAATGTCCCAACTGCAGAGAATATTGAGAGACCGGAACATATCTCGAAAAACAAAGATTAAATTGGTTAACTCTCTTGTGTTTTCCATCTTCAGCTACGCCTCGGAAACGTGGACATTAAAGAAGGCAGACCGAGATCGCATTGACGCTTTTGAGATGTGGTGCTGGAGGAGGATGCTACAAATACCGTGGACTGCATTCCGAACAAACGAGTCTATCCTTCGAGACCTCAACATTAAAACCAGGCTATCCACTTCCTGTCTCCAAAAGATCCTGGAATTCTTCGGTCACATCGCCCGAAAAGATGGACACAACCTCGAACAACTGATGGTCACTGGCAAGGTCGATGGCAAACGACCGAGAGGTCGAAGCCCAACTAGGTGGTCTGACCAAATCCGCTCGACGCTGAACACCAAGCTACACTATGCACTCCATGAGGCTAAGGACAGACAGCGATGACGGAGCATCGTCAAAGAAAAATTAACTTCCCATCGGGGGATTCACGACCCTCAGTAATGAGGAACACGACGCGAGGAGGAGGAGGTATTCGTTCTTACTGGTACCACCTCTGTTACTCCCAAAGAATAGCTGTTTTACCTCTGCGGGGGTAAAGCACCCCCAGGTTAGGTTAGGTATATATAAACGCTAAGAGACTGACTGATCTATCAACATACAGCTCAAACTATGTAACAGTTCAAAATTGAACATGTTTCTTTTATCTCAAATATTGATCCGGAGGTGGACAAAATACAAACTTTGAGTATTCCAGTTATACAGGGGTCAGGTTTCATGATTTCTGTAGGTCTTATTCTTTGTCGGTTACCTTCTTTATCACATTCCAGAGGGTCCACAATTTATGGCTAGTTAGAAGTCTGTAAAAGTACAAAAAATCCAGGGTTGGAAAAATAGTCGTAAACAAAAATAAGTAAAGTTATGCGATTAATCAAATAATAAATTCATTGAATAACTTACCATGAAGAGGGTGGTTATTCTCATTTTACTAAAAGAATGATTGTTTATGCAATTTGTGAGGTTTTATTGCATTTCATTCTGCATTCAAAATATCATAGTTATGCTAACGATAGAACGATGTTCTTATAACACAAATCCATTGTTCATATGCACTTTATAAGCTTATGATTGCAATATGCAAATTCAACATTGACAAAATATCCGTATTTCTATATAAAAAACAGATAATTTTATGGTAATTCAATAACTTGAAAATATGTTTCAACAATAATAAACAGATCGTCTGACACTTGGTATAGACAAATGTATTTGACATTTGGTGGACGTTTTTGGAACTAAAAACTGACATTCCATCGAGAAAGTCTACTCTATAAAAAAAAAAGAAATAATCTTTGGAAATTTATACCATTAATAAATTAAGAGAAAAGAGACGAATGATTATAAAATTACAAAATAAATAAATGATAATTAAAGTTAATCACTGTTTAGGTAGAATAACATTTAAAATTTGGAAAAATGGAAGTTTTGTAAGCATACTTGCTAGAGCAAATAAATGTGTGTGATACCAGTGTGTAACGGAACGCAAATCTTTCGGTTAAGTTCTGGATTATAGATAAAGTAAAATCAGTTTAATATTAAAAGTAAAGAAAGAATATGAATGATTATATTTGTAATAAGAAAATAATTAAATAAAAACAATAACTAGTAAAAAGTTGTAAGAAAATTGGAAAAAAAATATATATATGGTGAAACGGAATGTTCTACATTCTCTTTGTCCATAAACAAGAGATGAAGGGAGAGGTTCGTGGTAGCCAATCGTAAGCTTGCAAAGCGTTTTGTGACCATAAAAGGAGATGAATTGAGTTGGTGTTTAGCCAATCGTAACGCGTGAATCTGGGGGGAGTTAACTTTAGAGTCAGCAAATAATAGCTCAGAATGGTGGCGCCAAGATTTAAAAAAATGATACCAGTATAAAATCATAAAATACCCATAGTAATGAAATTATATGAAAAAAAATAAGTTGGCCAGTAACGAAACGTTCTTTGGCAAATAGAATAAATAAATGGGTGGCGCAAAGAATAATTAATATTATGAATAGAGTCATGCATCAATCGTAAATAATAAAAGTAGGCTGATAGCGGATTTATTGATTATAAGGGGTCTTCTTTGAAGATTAGCGAAATTGATTAGACCAAAAGATTTATTCAAACATACAGGAAAGATTAAATTGCTTGTGTCATATAATATATATTTACTTGAGGATCTTTGTAAATTCTAGATTAACCAAAATTAGTTATTGGATACGGAGGTAATTACTAATCTTTGTATTCGTGAAATGTTCACGTAATTTAAATATTTGAGGGTGATTGTCAAAAAAAGAACATATATATTTATTTATTTATTTAAAGTATCTTACAGGTACTTAGGGGGACTAAATGCACTAGGCAATTTTTGTAAGTCAATTAGTGGAAAATTTCCCAGCATTTTGGGGAAATAGATTGTGACAGGGCACATTAAGGATACAAACAATAGAATACTAGGAATTATGTGTAGCTAGGGGACGCTTTGAAAAATAATGGGTGGGGGTTAGGTTATAAAAGCTTCGACGAGCTTATTCTCGCTCTCATTTTTCCACCTGCCGAGAAGAAGACGAATCTCTGCCTCCCCTCTGTAAGAAATCTTCAATCAACAAGTTATTTTTATACTCAAGCACATATGAAGAAGTCAGCAAATTAGTGAATATAGGAAAGTCCATTGCTTAGGCCTTGCACCGGGCAAGTTTTCTTTGGGGAAATATTTCAAACAGGGTTTTAAAATGGTAAAAATTAAGCCTTGATTGAAATATATAATTCTATTTGCAAAGGTTACATCAAAATTAACGCTAGCCGTTCCAAGTAAATTCCAGAATTAGTAAAATCAGATTAAATTAATATCAATTTAAATGAAATAAAATGTGGGAAGGGAGATTCTATTTAGAATAATTACTAGAATATTTGTGTCGTATTGGGGCGATCCGTAATGGACTTTCTGGGGGGAACAGGTAACTGAGAGCTTATGAATGTGACTTCATAAGCGGGCATCAACTCGTTGATTGCCTAGTTAAGTCACATAGTGTAATCATGTGTGACGTGACTGATGACAGACACTGTAGAAGTAGAGTCGTTAGAATGTAATTCTGGTCCTTGGTCAAGTCCTTAAGTACATGATTATGCTATACCTCATGCTAGGGACCGAAGATGGCTCCTTCCCATCCATCTTCGGCACGGTCAAGCACTAGGTGGTCAGGGAGTATTGCTTGCTCAAACTGTCCAGGTAACGGGGCTCCGGATGACGAGGTAAGCGTCACACAATTTGCATAGGAAGTTCTCATTTAGTCTGGGTTAGGCAGGTAAAATCTTGTAGGATAGATGAAGGTTAGTATCGCGAAGGTTAAGTAGGCATCACAAAAATTGGGTGGGTTTTTGTGATGAAAGGTGGTTCGAGTTGACGTTAATAGAGCGAAATAGGTGTGTAAACGGTTAGGCGACCATGTTGATCAAACGAAAATATGATTAGGTCAAAACCTAGGCAAGAACATATTTTATATAGGAGAACGACTTTTGGAAATTTCTATACAGAAAAGTGTAGCATATAGGGTTTCGACGACAAAAGGCTGGTTTAGACGTCGCGAGCTGGCTAGGGGTAACGATTAGGCGTGATTCGACAAAATGGCCGAAATATTTTGTAGTTAGGAAAAATGCAATTCGGAGCGCACAAAATGGCTGCCGTAACTTGAGCTAGAAATAGGTATTTTTATGTAAGAATTAAATGTTAAATTTGTCATGGTCGAAATGGACGCTTGGTTTTCAAAATGGCGGATCAAAGATAATCACCTAAATAAAGAAAATCATGATTTTAGATCTCTCAGACAGGGTTATTATCGGCAGATCAATAGATCTACTAAGATATTTTAGCAAATCCATGATACTATTTAATTCTCAGTAAAAACCTTTTAAAATATCTGCAGTGTTGTGTTGAGTTTTGGTTGTACAAAATGGCGTCGATTGTGAAAATCAAGTGAGTGTTAATTAATTATTTTCATGCTAAAGCCAGCCAAGTAAACGATTTAATAAATCAGTAAATTACTAAAGTATGATAATAGTAAAATTTCTGAATTGGGTTGGTCATATGAACCACCAGATTTGAAATCAAGTAATCACAGGTGTCGTGTGAAGCCGCATTAATAGTGATTTATTTTGTCTTTGTGATAACTCAGCTATTTAATAATTTGTGAAGTGAAATAAATCTTTGGTCGTTAGGAAGGGCCGGTATGTATGATTTCTCCCAGGTTGATTCGTGGAGATCATATAAAAACCACTAAGATGAAATTTTATTTTACAAGTGACGAAGTGGCTGAAGGAAAATGTCATTAAATTCTTACCACTAACAGTACCGTTATAATATAGTGAATACAGGCGAAAATACTTGTTTTTGGTGCTCAGTTGATGCGTCGACACAGGTGCGATCTGGGGGTTTTCTGATCATTTCAATTTGGAAGAAACTAATATCAATTTATTTCCATTTTAAAACAAATCCGTCGATGCCATTTTAACAACACAGAGTCGAGGTATTTTAGCTAAACTTAGAATTTGTGGAAGTAAAGTGTAGGATAGGAGGGTTATTTATTGCTTAGTACATACATCTTGTCCCTTCTTCTAATAAATCTTTCCTTCAGAACAAAAAAGATTTACCAATTCCCATAATTTTGTCATGGATTGTAAGATTGAATTCGTGAGACATAAAGTAAGTCAACTTTAGAATTGGTTCAATATATGAAAAAAAATAATTTAAATTTAATTTTATATCAGCCATCACATTGAAAAGGAAATATTTCAATTGTGAAAATTTGGTAAATCGCTTGAAAGCATTTTTGCTTTGTCCTCTTTTTAGTTGGAAATATTACAAACTAACATGGACTATGGACTTTAATATATTTAATACATAATAAAGCTTGTAAGAAAGTAACTGGCTGTTCCGGGAGAAGGTTGTCCCAGTCTGGTGTCGAGACCTATCGTGATGGCGGGGTGGTGCCATCACCATTAGCCGGAAAAACACACTGGTTACTTTCTACCATAAATATAAACTCATTAAACTTGAAGATAGGTAACGAACTAATATACTATCCGATGGCAATAAATGATTTTCCACAACTGATTAATTATTCGACTGATATAACATTTGATACTTGCATTATACTCACTTTGAAATTGTAGTGTTACTCTCATATCTCCTGCTTAACTCTTATAACATCCGCATATCAAGTTAAGGTTTAGCAATAATATTATCTCATAAAAATAAGAAATTAAGTTCCATAATAGAAAATTCAGTACTGGGTTTTACATTATAATAGGAAATCATGAGTGGAATTCTGTCGGAATAAACCACTAGTATTAACTATTTATTGATAATCTTATTCTGAAGCTAGGTAAATGACTATTCTTTTTAGGGATCGTTCAATCCAGCGTATAATGTAGTAATGAATAATAGTACAAGTTAAGCATAACCACAGAAATGAAAGCAATTAATATTCGGCATCGGTAAAAGGACCTTTATAGCTAAATCTTTAGAAATCACGCAGTTCACATCGCACTTTCCCTTTATCACTTATAGCAACCAATTGCATATCTCAATTTAGTTCCTAATTAATTATTAACTATCATATTGGTAGTAGGTTTAGCATAGTTCACACTTTTACTAGCAGTAGGTATAGAGCTGGTAGGCATAGCGCTCCTTATAATGGTATAGGCATTTATTTCAGCTGATAAGCAAACAAGAATACTCCACAAAGTTAAAAGAATAGTATAGGGTTCGGGTTAGTTAATGTAGAAAAAATAATTTTATAAAATTCTATTCTATTTAAAATCAAGCGAAGTAATGTTCATTATTTTGTAATAGTTTCCTAGGTTATTAATTAACAGAGCATAGATAATTTAAATTCAGCGTGTAGAGTTAGTATTTATTAGCAATCAGACAGCAGTACTCAAGAACACGGGTCTACGCTTACAACCGGGTCCTATCGCTAGAAGTCACGAGCCCTTTCACACATACAAAAGCCAAATCAGTAGCATATTCGGTCACACCATTAGATTAGGGTTATAGGAAGTAAAACCAAGCAGAACTTAGGTCAAACATTTAATCAATTCATAAATAGACATCGTTAGGTTTAAAGCCGACGAGCGGTTAATCACCATAAGTAAAGTTTATTGTTAGGTATGTGTTAGGTTATATAAAAGCTAGGATTAAAAGATTATCAAACAGCTTAGCAAATTGGTAGTAGGGTAGCGAGTCTTCAACTCTTCAATCATATCATATCATCATAACATAGGGGTAGGTACAACTACTGGACGGATCAAGCTGAAATGCACACTAATAGTCATTGGGCGTAGACGTCCGCTAAGAAAGGATTTTCGAAAATTCAACCTATTCTTCACGAGGCTGCTCGCTTGGTGGAGACCCGAATAATCACGTAAAAACGGCTGATATGATTTTGATGAAATTAAAACATAGAATACTATTTATCCTGGTTAATGGTTCGCTTAGGAGTTTCTAGAATATCCACGCGGACGAAATTGCGGGCGGAAGCTAGTGATTATATAGTCTAGTATTTTTACCGACTTCAAAAGGAGGGAGGTACTCAATTCGACCCGTTTTTTTTTTTTTTAGTACAGCACGACGCAAATATCTTGAAATCGGTTGGGGATTGCGCGGAACGCGTATTTTGACGCGTACCTATGCCTAGCAGTAAGTTACGCGGGCAGCGGGAGAAGGGCGCGCGCTATTGCTCGCTCACAAGAGCACATGCGCGAACTTATCCCCACTCCGTCGAAAATGAAAGCAAATATGTCAAAAACGGCCACTTTTAGCAGTTTTGCTATCTTCTTCTAGCAATGAATACGGGCGAATGTAATGATACCGTCTAAAAATACTACACTATGGGTCTTAAAAATTCCACCTAAAGTTTTTTTTATTTTTTTTTAAATAAATACTTGGACAATTTCACACAGCGTCATCTAGCCCTAAACTAAGCAAAGCTTGTAATATGGGTGCTAGACAACTGATATACTACTTATATACTTTTTAAATATATACTTATTATACATAGTAACACCCAGACCCGTCACAGAAATTAAAATTCAACATTTCAATTTCTGTCCGGCCGGGAATCGAACCCAGGACCTCTTGCGTGGTAAGAGGCATGTTGACCACTGCACCACGCAGGTCTTCAAGATGTAAGTTTTGTGGGCTTGAGGGCTTTGTGGCCACGTAAAGTTTTGTGGGCGCCCCTTCAGTTTCAAAATCAATGATATTCTTTGTTCAAAATTGATAGTTCACTACCCTGTGGTAGTAATGGATTCTATTCTGTATCAAGTTACTTTCTTACTTACGTCTGTTATGTAAGCCTCCAATCCTGAAATCGATGATACATCGAAACGATATTTGAAGGGAGCACTACCAAAAGCGTTAGGGTTGAAAACGAAAACATCTTGAACTTGTTTTCCCGTCTGCTTCAAGGTACTGCCGTAAACCTTGTAAACTGGTAGCGTTATTTCATAATCATTCCTTCTTGGATAAGGTACACATTCATTACTCTTCACGTAATAATTCTCTGGACAACATTTTTTAATGCACAAATTGTTTTCACAGATCGTTGAATTTGGATCTGCAATCTTCAATCCCGAGGTATTTACAAAGTAAGCTGGAGTTAATAATAGTTTTAATATAATCAAAACTAGCCTCATTGTAACGTGCTTCAGTTAACAC
Organism: Agriphila geniculea; assembly: GCA_943789525.1. NCBI lineage: Eukaryota > Metazoa > Arthropoda > Insecta > Lepidoptera > Crambidae > Agriphila > Agriphila geniculea. The sequence goes on along the minus strand of OX038879.1, from coordinate 6,393,299 downwards.
TAAAGTTGATATCCTGACAATAAATATTTCTTCAATTATTTAATATAAGTAATAAGGATTTTCTGTGTTATCACACAGGAAATCCCTCGAAATCGTTATCTACTTCCGTCCCGTCTGATTTAATTTATTCGGATTACATTTTAACCTATAGTTTTAATTTTTATCTGAATTAAAATATTGTAATACTAAATAATATACTAGAAAAAATACGACTCGCACCCAGATCAATTTTTGGACGGGAATCGAACCGATTGGATATCCGGTCCAATGCTACTTTGCCATGGTCACAATGCCATGCAATGTGAATGCAAAAATCACAAATTTAATATTTGGAAAGATATTTTACTTGAATGTCGAGGTAATCCCTCACATTAGTGAAATAAAGCGTAAGAGTGCGATATACTAGTCACTAGTAGGGTTACCATCCGTCCGGATTAGTCCGGACATGTCCGGACTTATAGAATACTGTCCAGACTATGTCCGGCTTTGTAATTTGGCCGGTTTTTTAAGATTGAGCGGTGTAATATCAGTTAAAAAAACAATCATAGCAGTAGTGTTCGAAGGAGAAGTCCCAAAATGTATGGAGTCTGGATCTGTTTGTGAAAGTGTCCGGACTTTTATTGAAATGTCCGGCTTTTTGTCAGGACTTTCCAAATTTCGAAATGGTAACCCTAGTCACTAGTGACTCGGTAGCTCAGCGGTCAGAGCATTGGACCGGACATCCAAAGGTCGCGGGTTCGATTCCCGTCCGAGAATTGATCAGTGGGCTGATTTTGTAATTTTGTTGCAATCAACTCTGACAGAAATCGCAGTGACATTGCTGCTTTAGTAAGAACCAATGTGACAACTATCTTACTTAAAGCAGCAATGTAACTGCGCTTTCAATCGATTTCAATCGAGAATTATTAGCAACAGACTTACGTAATTCGGGGTCTGGTGCGAGATGTATTTTTTCTAGTAAGTATATTATTTAGTAATGTATAAAAATAGCATTGTGAATGCAAAGTCTCAAAAATATTGTAATTGAAATGTACTTTTCTTTTAATAATTTTTCTATAGATTTTCTTTTACTGAGAGAATGTACGGCGTACCCAACCCATACTACGTGAGTACGTGACCAATTTATTGCAATATTTTTACCTCCCCCCCCCCTGGTGACCACCCGTAGTAAATGCCAAGACCCCCCTCCTTCCCCTCTAGTTTTCACGTAGTAATTCATAGATATGGTTTTAAATGATTTTTTACAGAAAGTAAAAAAATCCATAGTTCATATATTTTTTTTATTAATACGCTGCACTGTGTGCATAATTAATAAAAACAAGTGAATTTATATTAATTTTACAATAAAAAGCCCTAAAAAGGACATAAAAGGCTAAGCGCTGTATATTTGAATACAGCTCGAAAAAGCTCAAGATTTCCCATAGGATATTGACTACGTGACAAAATCTAAGCCTTAGCCCCCCTCCCCCGCCCCTGTGACCCAGCGTGGTATTTTAAAGACCCCCCTCCCCCTTCTTAACGGGTCACGTAGTATGAGTATGTTCCCTTATACTTATTAAATGAAATATTTTTTTTATATACTTATCTACTCTTTTACCTACTCTCTTTGATTTTTTTTACGTTTTTTTTGAAAGTACGTTCATGGATTGATGGAACAATAAAGTACTTAATCACTTATAATTAAAACAGAAACAGCGTTTTATTTTTTTAAACTTCTATTAAATAATTCTTGTATACTTACTTAACTTTAAAAAATATCTTAACTTTTAATAATTAATATTAATACGTAAGACTAGAACATTTAATAATAATTTATTTAATAATACATAAATATACATTACTTTGGGAACTTCCCACTGGGAAGTAAGTAAAATCGTTGGTCATAAATACTTGTTTGTCTGGACAAGTCTTCAAGTCGTAAGTAATTTAGTTTTTTTACACATCAAAGGATTTTTTTATTGAATATAAAATATTTTTAACGTAGGATGTAACCTTTAATAAGTACTTGATCTTTAATTGCAGACTTAATACTAAAGGTACTATGGGCAACAGCGTCGTTTAACCAGCCTTTCTATTGTCTAATTTAAAAATCTATCGCAATCGCTTTCAGGATGTAACACATTGAAGCTTCTTTTTGGGACAAATAAAAACTTACCAAAGAAATGCAGCAATGTGTCACATCTATCTGTCAAACGAAAGCGATTGCGATAGATTTTTTGAATTAGACAATTAGCCCTCAATTATCAACAAAATTCGTGTGCACGCCTATCGCTGCTGCACGAACTTAATTGCACCTTAAGAGGAAATACCACGGTCAAGAGAGTTGAAAAATTCCTATACAAAGTTGACAAAATCAACGTTTTGTCCCCTGTTTCCTCCTCCAAAATCAGACCGATTAAAATACTTATTTCATTAAAATTTAAAAAGAGGGTTTGGCTATGTTCCTATGTTTTCCTTTTTTTCATAAATTAATTATTAAAAGAGATAGTAGTCTTTAAAAACCTTAAAAAATGCCATCGTTTAGACATCCAGCAATCAAAGTTGACGAGATTATATAAAAAAGCAAAACATAGAAACACAGCCAAAGCATTCCTTTAAATTTTAATGAAAATATTATTTAAATCGGACTGGTTTTGGAGGAGGAAACAGGGAACAACGAAACGTTGATTTTGTCAACTTTGTATAGGATTTTTTTAACTTTCTCGACCTTGGTATTTCCCGCGTTTTCTCCTTTCCTCACGCTACTGTCGTCATGCCAGTAGCGTAAGTACATTTGTTAGCGATAATTTAGCGATAATTTATCGATAATCTATCGAAAATTTTCAAAAAATTGACGACGGTGGCGTGAGGAAAGGAGAAAACGAGAGGGGTCTATCGAGCTTCAGGTGTTGAGTTAACTCAAACGTGTTGTATGTTGTGACGGCGGTGCAGCGTGCTGGCCATTTTAACCTTAGGAGTACGCTCTGTTGCCCATGGTACCTATCACAGAACAAGAAAAAATAAAAAATAAAATCTTTTCTCTTGTACTGTGGTACCTATTAATCATCTAGTAAAAAGTGCCGGAGACGGCACGATAAATAATAAACTCTATAGAAGAATTATTATTTTTGTCTACCACGGCACGTGTGTCAATGCTCAATTTCTGTAGATAATAAAAGAACCTTAATTGTAAGGTACTTCACTTTCGGTAAGGAATAGTTAGATGGGAGGACGCTCCCTGCCTGCCCCGTACCTCACCACGTCATTGGCCTGTCAATACTAGTAATCATTACGCTATGGTTAAGCCTTGCCTACCTACTAGACTAGTACTTAGAATCTTAGAATTTACTTATTCTGATGCTTTAAGTTAGCGATCGAATAGAAAGTTGGCCATTTGAATAGGGGGCTGACTGTAGATTTGACATAAGGTTGTCTGATCTTTTGCGTTTAAGAAAATCTGCGATTTCTTCCGAGCGGTTGTCTGCTGTGGTTTAATTCAAGGTCCTTTAGGGTTGACACATATTTGGAGGGGCGTGTCCTGGCTGATGATAGAGGATTCGGTTGTTGAACTGCTCGATCTCGATCTGGTGTAGAATGACGATGGATGCCATTTGGGTTTGCGGAAGCTTCTGAACCTAAAACAAGAGATTTTATATTTGATCATGGCCACAAAGTTTTCGATTGCTATCATCTAAATCAATATATATCTATATCAATAAATATTGTATTTTTTTTACATGTTGTACCAACAATTTTTACTACCTCGGTGTTTTAGCTATTTTGGAATTAGTGCAATACATATTTAACCTTGTCAATTGTTGTCACTAATGTTAATAAAAATTTTCAAATCTCTTACTGCTACATACCTTTTAATAAGTTTTTTCAATATTGTCTTCTTGCAGACGAATATGAGGAAAATGGCGAATCCAAGGAGCAGGTTAAAGGAGTCCGTGATGTACCAAACGTTCAGGTCCGGCTGGAAGGAGCTAACTACTTCCAGCACCCAGTTTAGTCCCATCAGGACTGAAAGCTTCAGGTAAATCAGCAGCCTAAAAAGTTTTTAATAAAATTATAGGTATTGCATCATTGAAATTTGATGAAGAAAACTTCAGAAGTAAGATATTTTCAAGGTTATATTGGTCGTGGATCATACAGACTAGCCAGCCACCCTACCTTGGATGAATCAACCACACAAACACACACGAATTGCATTTAATTATTATATAACTTTCATCATATTTTTTTAATAGGTGTGATAGTTTTATATGAGGTCGTAGTTGTATATGAGGTGGTTGATTCGTCCAAGCAAACCTACTCAATGGCCATTCTATTAAAATTAACGCTAGTATAATAGAATGGGTAACAATAAATTGCCATTTTGGGTATAAAAATACTGAAAATAGCGTACTGAAATACTAATATTAATAAAGTGGGCGACGGACTAAGGGCGACACAAAAGTTGAAAATGGGTGTCTTTAAAATACAAATTGAGTAACTAGCTATTCAAAACGGGTGACCGAATTACCATTTGGGCGACAACCTTCGGGCACACAAAACATTTAAGGCGTATATTTTATTTAAAAAAATGACTATTATCCTAATCGAGATGACAAAATTACCATGTTGGGCAGCTTAAATCAGTTATAATAGTTACTAGACGTGTGCGCCGATGGTCATTTGACCGGCGGCGGCGTCTGGTGTCTAAATTGTCGGCGGTGGCGGCGTCATCGGCGTAATCAGCGTGGATGATCAAAATAAGTAGCATGGAAGACCTACAGGAGCCTTTCAATCGCGTTATCGTCATGGAACATAAGTGAGGTGATTCTGTTCTTTAAAAAGGGTGACAAGACCCTCTTGAAGAATACGAATCCTACAAATCGTTGCGCTCACAAGTTCGACGACTTCCAACCTCCCGAACAGGCGTTTCGAAAAGGCTTTGGCAACATAGACCACATCCATACGCTGCTACAGGTTGTACAGAAGACCGAGGAGTATAATCTGCCACTTTGCTTGGCGTTCGTGGACTATGAGAAAGTCTTTGATTCGATTAAGACCCGGGCAGTGCTGCAGTCTTAAGAGGTGCACCAAGTGGACTAGGTATATCGAGGTATTGATGCACTTAAAAGAAAATGCAACCATGTGGGCCCGCGTATAGAATCAGAGCACAGATCCCATCCAACTATAGCGAGGTGTGAGACAGGGAGATGTTATATCTCCGAAACTGTTCACAACTGCGATGGAGGACATGTTTAAGCTCTTGGACTGGAAAGGACTCAGTATCAACATTAATGGCCAGTACATAACACACCTTCGTTTTGCCGATGATATTAAATAATTCTTATGGCTGAGACCATGGAAGACTTGAACACAATGCTCGAAGATATCCGTCCTCCCAAGAAGTGGGTCTTAGAATGAAGATGAATAAGACGAAAATCATGTCAAGTGCCCATGTTGTACCCACTTCAGCTCTTGGGAACAGTACACTCGAAGTTGCTGACCATTACGTTTACCAAGGACAGACAGTCGAGTTAGGTATAATTTCAACTTCGAAAAAGAGATCTCTCGTCGAATCCAGGTCGGATGGGCAACATTCGGAAAGCTTCGACAAAACTTCGCGTCCAACTTACCTGTGTCTCAAGACAAAAGTCTATGAACAGTGTATGTTGCCAGTGTTTACTTACCGCAGTAAAACGTGGTCGCTAACTGTGGGCGTCTGTTGTGGGTCTCATAAGAAGGCTCTCACCCAGTGTGCAACGAAGAGAGCCATAGTCGGCATTTCCCTGCGTGATCGAACCAGAAATGAGGAGATGCGTAGAAGAACTTAAGTAACCGACATCGCTCGGAGAATCGCTGAGCTGAAGTGGCAGTGGGCGGGACACAATAGCGAGAAGAACCAATGGCGGTTGGGGAAAGGTTGGAATGTCAACCGCACACCGGATGAGATGCTTCTTGGGTAGGCCTACGACAAGGTGGACCGACCGAGACGATCTGATGAAGGTCGCGGGAAGCCGCTAGATGCGGGCAGCGCAGGACCGATCGTCGTAAAGATCCTTGGGGGAGGCCTATACCCAGCAATGGGTGTCGTGCGGCTGATGTGATAATGATGACTAAATACTATTATAAAATCACAATAACAAAAAACCTCTATGGCAACAATCACTAATTCAATAAAGAGAGGACAAAATAATCTTTATGAGATAATATAATGTATAGATGCAATGCAATGCATAATAAATGCATGCTTTTGTACTTGTTTCTTACACATGTTACACTTGAATTTTGACGCCGATGACGCCGATGAAAAAATCGGCGGCGGCGGCGTGGCTAAAATGACCGGCGGCGTGCACCACGCCGATCAGCGCACACGTCTAATAGTTACCTACTTGGTATAATAGTTGCCCACTCAGTATTTTTGTCACTCATTTAGAATTTTCACTGCTAACTTAAATTATTTATCTCCCACATGTAGTCGCCCGTTTTACATTTTTTTTGTAATCCACAGTTTGTCGCCCTTTTAGTTATTTTGTCGCTTAGTATTTAAGTATCCCATTAACATTTCATTTCAGTCACCCAATTAATTAATTCCCGAATAGAATTAAAATGTATGGGAATGACATAAGCTAATGCTTAGCTCCTGTCAATCCCATACATTGTATTCTACTAACGTTAATTTTATTACAAGACCATTTGAGTACCTAGGCCCTCAAATCCCGTAAAGTCCACCGGTAACGATCAATTGCGATTGTCAATTTTTCCGCAATTGACGCCCATTGACGGTAAAATTGATCGTTTACGCGTGCAATTGAAGCGATTGTCAATTGCTCCAACAATGGAATTGACGGAAAAATTGACAATCGCAATTGATCGTTACCGGCGGGCTTAACGAAAGATAATGAAAAACAAGTTTTCCCGCCGAGGCTACCGCTCTTAATATTGATCTTTCGTGTCAGAACAAGCACTGCACTTTGTCCGTGTAACGTAGAATTTGAGAGTGTCAATGAATTGGTCTACTCCTAATAAGCAATTAATCGATTTCAATGATTAAACTTGAAAAGGGTAGTGTTTTAGAAGCATTTTTTTTTCAAGAGTGATAATCATGTTTCACTGATCTAACCTGTGTCGATTCGTGCGGCGCGAGTCCGGAGTGCCTGCAGCAGCAGAGTCCAGCACCGCCGTCCCTCTGGACAGCCGCCAGATGTTGAACGCCGTCATCAGGAAGAACAGCCAGTTAAGCAAGATCATAATCAGCATGGGAGCGTACAGGTACAGGAGCTTCTCGCCACCTGCCAGCGAGGAAAGCAAAGCATGATGATAACTATTCCTTGGAATCTTTGCTAAGAGCCTTACGACCCTGCTAAAGGATAATAAGTCATCATCATCAATTAATAATATATAATAATAATAAAAGTTCTTTATTGCACCAAATCACAAAATAATTTCAACAGGAATTACATACAAGAAATTGTGCACTTCAGATTTATATTATAGTTATATCAGACATCAAGCAGAGGTCCCCAAACTAGGCAAACCTGTATCTTGGGAAACCAACTGTTTATTATAAATAGAGAGAAGCTACTTTTATATTTAGAATTGTATATTTAAAATTGGCCGATAAATATGACAAAGTATAAGTACAGGATAGATATAAGTACTACCGTACAGAAAGGAAACTATCCGCCCCGCCCCACGATCAATTACCTCACTCCACCCCACGAGTTCTTGTGCCGAATCGTGTGCTCTATAGCCCTACATGCATACAGTTGCGCGTGTGCAAAATCGTCACTGTGTAGCGTTTGTGTAATAGGTAGTTGAAACGCGGCGCATGTATGGAGTGCCCGGGGTGTGCTGGTATAAGTTCGGATCTCAAATTCAATAGCTTCAGTAACCATTACAGATTATCATCATCTGAATGAGTTATTCAATAAATTTGCGATACTTGACGTGGTCACTGGTCACGCAACCATCCCAAACTGCCGTATGACTTTTAGATCATAATCCGTATCACGTAACGAATACAAGTTCAAAAATGAAGCTGTTGATTTAGTGAGTGTCCTAAAAAGAGGAATTGCTTAAAGATTAATTTCTACAAATCTACAAATAAAAATCATAGTTAGCTCCCTAAGGTAGGAGGCTCTGGACAAACAACGAAGTACTCGCTTTGATCTTAAAAGATTTCTCGTGCTAATGATGCTAGTCTTAGAGCAACGCGGCGTCCGTTCCGGAAGCCGCGTCGCTAGCTATAGTAAATATCGGAGCTGGTTTGGCAATTTTAAACATAATACCTTCTAAAAAGCACCCCTTTACAGGGATTTTCGGTGTGATGAACCATGGGATGTGGCGCAGGTTAACGCTGTTCAACACATAAAGGCCGATGGTCATGAACATTGGAACACCCCACGCGTAAAGGCAGTACATCGCGAACTTGAACTTCTCGCCACGTCGATGTATTGGACGAGCCTTTGCGTAGCCCCTGTAGAAACAGAGAGGCAAATCTTATTTTCGAATAAAGTTTTGAATTAGCTAGACTCCTCAAAACCGTATTTAAACAGGAAATTAGTAATAAATCTTATCAGTTTTAGCGTCCCCGCTGACGGGCGATTAATCGCTGAGCGATTTTTTGTCGCTGAGAATAGAACATAGGGAGTGCAATACGTAAACGCCCACGAGCTGCTTTTTGTAGCTGTGATAAATGCGGCGATAATCACGGCGTTTTTTTGTTGCTGGCTAAGTAAAACCTTTGTCATGTCATTTCGCGGGCGATTATCGCAGCTACAAAAAGTCGCCCGTGAGTGGTTACACTTACACTGATTAGTAAATATTTTGAGTTAAATGTGGTTTTCAGGTCAGAACAGAGTAATATAGAGGTATTTGTTTGTTCTTACCTGAAAGTCCACCAGATGTCGTAAGACATGATATTCATCCAACAGAACGTTGCCAAGAAGAAGAAGTAGACTGTCATGGCTGGAAAACAAATACGTACCTACTTATTTATTGATTATAAATGTACCTACTTGGATAATAATAGACTAAAGGAAAATGATATCAGCAGGAAACTGAAATTCAAACAAAGAGTACTTGTTTTATTATAATGTAATAACCTCCTAATCATTTGCGTCGAACTATGAAACAAGCTACCGTATTTATCAGCTTTTAGCCACAATGTATACACAGAAAACACACCAGTATCCTTATTATTAAAAGGGTCTGAAATTGTTCTGTATGTATGCTAGTACTGAGAATTTACGTCTGTCAGATCCAGGTATAGAAGTCTGAGTTTACTTTTAACATTAAGAAGTGATTTTTGCTTTTATCATTCCTAGAAAGATGTTTAACATTTTTAAGAACTTTAATGATCATGCTATTCATGCTAAAAAGTTCGAAATACTGTAATTTTATTTGTCATTCTTAAATTTTACTGTTTAAATAGTATCTCTAAGTTTTTATTAAACTCACGCTTTGTTACAAAAGATTTTTAAACACCTGTTTAAGTTCTTACTTATCAGTCAGCATCACATAAATAAATAATTAGTGTCTTCACTAATTATTTATTTATGTGATGCTGACTCTTTCAAACAATTTTGTCAAAAAAGTGGAAGAATCACATTTAAACAGTGTCTAAGTTAAACAGGTGTTTAAAAACCTTTTGTAAGTTTTCGTTGGTAAGACTTACTATAGTTGATACAATTTTCAGGAGTATGTCCCGGTCTCTGAACAATCATAAGAAATATGAAGGCGAACAGCAGACTCAGGTCGTAGGCCATGAGGATCAGACCTCCGAGGTTCCTCAGCTCTGGCAGTAGACTGTATACTACCAGCACTACTATCAGAAACACGCAGGAGATAATCATTCCTGGAAAAAAGTCAACGAGTCATAATAAACAGAAATAGTCATACTAAACATTGGATTTATGTTTCCTTTTAAATTCAGAGTATTGTTTTGTTTTGGAATATATTCAAGCTAAAACATCTGTTTACATCAAAAGATTTTTTTTCAACTATCAAGACTAAAATAGTATTTATGTCAGAAATAACTTTCAGCAGCTGCAGGATCGTAATTACTTGACTTTCAACGAATGAGTTATTTTAACCACTTGTAGAAAAAAGTTATTTAGTTATAAATGTTTTTTGATATGGAAACACTACAGAAAAACGTTCCGTTGTCCACATTCAAGGGCAGAAAAGTCACTGTGACATGTAAAAGCGTGGCTGCTTTTTTGAAATTAAGAAAATGAAATGTCAATTTGGCTTAAGATATGGCACCAAGGAGCTATACCGAATTGTACTACATCTATTTAATGGCATTGATCTGTCATTTGGTTGACAGACTATATAATAAGTGAAAAAGTAGGTACAGCAGATTATAAATCACAGGAGAAAAAGTATACGACTTTAGCGCATAAAAGGCCAGGTCTCCTTTGATACATATGTAGACAAAAGTTTTGCAATAAAAAAAAAGTTGTGAGATTACCTGTAGTAAAATACCCGTTGCCTTGCGTCATGGGATGGTTCTCAAATTTTCCCCAAATTCCGAAGAAAGGCTTTCTGCTGCTCTTTGCAATAAAATAGTCCAAGCAGAAGTCCTTAGGTTTCAGAGGCAGCCATCTTTCAAATGCGTTCGGGAACTCCAAGTATAAAGTGCCACTCTGGAATAATGTAATTAAGTGTTCACATAAAGATTTCAATGTATGTACCTAGGTACCGAAGTGCTCAGTTAAATATTTAATCAGTTTTTATTGATGATTTCTCAAATTTCTACGTTGTTGAATCTTAAAGAACCATGTGATGAAGTTTCTTAATAACCATTTTTAATTCAAGATTTTCAAGAGGAAAACAGCTACAAAAGCTTTTTGGTAAGATGAAAGTCAAAGGCAAATTAAAACTAAGCGCTTTTGTATCGACTTGTTAGGGTTCCGTACCAAAATGGTAAAAAGGAACCCTTATGGTGTGACTCAGTCTGTCTGTCTGTCACAGCTGGATATCTCGAGAACTACTAATGGTATCAACTTGAAATTTGGAATACCTAGTTTAAGATGTCATTTGCCCAACTATTTTGCAAATAAGAAAGAGATAAAAAATAAATATTTTTTTTTACAACAGGGACTAAAAAGGGGTCTTAAAAATTTGAAGTGGGGTGACTAGGGCATGTGGGGTATCATATGAAAGAACGCTGTTTGCACATTTTAAAACATTTTTTCTTCTTTTTTTAGGCCGAATAGTTTTCGACTTATGATGAAAAATGTAGAAAAATACCGTCCCCCCCCCCTTTTATCTCCGAAGTTTGCAAAGAGAAAAATCTGAAATAATTCTATATGATAGTAGTTTAAGTAAAGATTACAGGAAAAATAAAACGATGTCTCAATATAAAACACTTTTTTAGAAATTCAAAAAACAAACAAAAATTATTTAGTTCCACTACCAGTCAACAGATGGCGCTGACCTAATAATAATAATAATAAAATAATTTATTTGCTAGAACATGGTTACATTGCGGTCTTATGTATAAAATAGTCCAACATATTCTATCGATTATTTCGATGTGCAAATTAATTTACGTATGTCACATGTTATTGATTATTTTAATTTTATATTCCTTACAAATTCATGATTAATATATCACAATTATTCTTTATGTCAAAATTTCACAAACATACCAAATAGTCTAAATAAATTTAAAAATAATGTCAAGTTTAATTAAATATAGATACATTAATGTCAAAATGTCCATAAAAAAGTTTTAATTACAACATGTCATATTTACTAAAATTTGTCTGATAAATAATCATTAACAGTATAATATAATTTTGCAAGTAACAAATCAAATAGTTTTCGTTTAAATTTAAAGAATGTCAATAATTTCATGTCGTCGGGTAATTTATTAAATATGCGTATGGCCATGCAGTAAGCGTTTTTGGAATTCAATTTGATTCTTCGGGAAGGAATAAAAATATCTTCTCCTTTTCGACCTCTGTAATTATTGAAATCCTTATTCTTTTTGAACAAGAGATAGTGCTTTTTGACAAATATTCCCATTTCAAAAATATACAGACAAGGCAATGGTAATATCCTTAAGGAAGCAAACAAAGGTTTGCAACTATCCAAATAGCCTGCACCACAGACAGATCGAATACATTTTTTTTGACTTTTAAAAGCTCTAATGGCATCCACAGAATTACCCCATAAAACTATTCCATATCGCAAAACTGATGACACAATCCGTGATAGGCTAATAGAGCTGCCTTTTTAGAAGCTATTTGGCGAAATCTATTAAGTGCAAATACAAATCGATCGAGCCTTGATACAATGTTTTCAATGTGCAATTTCCAATTCAAAAATCTGTCAATCGTTATACCCAAAAATTTTGCAGACCCTATTTTATTTATTTTATTATTGTTAATGCATATTGTCAATTTCTTTCATGTCCAAGTTTTTTGTTTGATATTTTATGAATACTGATTTATTTACATTAATATTAAGATTATTATATTCTAGCCATTTTGCCACTTTTAGAAGTTCAGTATTTGCAACGCGTTCTATTTCTGTGTCATCCCTACCTTCTATAATCAATGTTGTATCATCCGCATATAAAATTATTCTATGATTAGTGACTTTTGGTAGGTCGTTAATATATAAAAGAAATAGTAAAGGCCCCAAAATACTGCCCTGGGGGACACCGCATTTGTTGTCAAGGCAAGAGGAGGAAAAAGTCTTTTCGTGTTATTTTGGATCCTCGTAATTTCAACAAACTGTTTGCGGTCAGTTAAGTAGCTTTTGAACCATTCCAAAGCTGTTCCTCTAATGCCATACTTCTCCAATTTGTTGATAAGCAAAGTGTGTGACACGCAGTCAAATGCTTTGCTCATATCCAAAAATATGCTCATCACATTAAGTCCCTTATCGAGGAGCTCGGTCACTTGTTTAACAAGACTAAAACATGCTAAGGTCATTGAACAGTTTTTTCTGAAACCAAATTGTTCGTTCTGGAATAAGCTTTGCATAGAGATGAATTAATATAATTTATCATACATAATCTTTTCTAATACTTTTGCTAATATTGCGATGAGTATAATTGGCCTAAAATTGTCTAAATCGTCGTAGGATCCTTTTTTGTGTAAAGGCTTTACTAAAGAGATTTTCAAAGCCGAAGGAAAATGGCCTTGAATAAATGACAAATTCACTATGTGTGCAAGTGGGGTCACAATAAAACTTGCAATTTTTTTTATTAAGTAGGTATTTATGTTGTCATAGCCTGTTGCGTGTGTATTATTTAGTTGCTTGATAATTTTATAAATATCATTTTCATTAACTGGGCTTATGTACATACTTTGTGGGTGATAAGCTATTTTACTTAAAATTTCAGAATGCTTAGTGGAACTATTATGATCTGAGTTATTTTTGATATTGATAAAGTATTTATTGAAGTTCTCACATATTTCTACCGGGGCAGTAATAAACTTATCACCAATTTTTATTTTTTCTATATCTGATTTAAATTCTTTGCTATTTGTATTGTATTTAATAAGATCCCATGTAGTTTTGCAAACGTTTTTTGCCTTAGCTATACAACGAGTGTTAATATTCCTTTGCGCTTGAAAAATACATTTTTTCAGTATTTTCGTATAAGACATGTAATGCTTTTTCCGTTTTTTTTTATTTGCAGGATCTAGGCGATATTGAAGATAAAGTTTCCTTTTTTTGACGCAACATTTTTTTATTCCCCTAGTAAGCCACGTATTTTTTATTGGCTTATTAACTTTCTTGACTATTATTGTCGGAAAACATAAATTATAAAATAACAGAAGCAATCCATGGAAACAGTTAAAAGCTTTTTCAGTGTCAGTTTCTGCCAGAACATCATTAAAAGTTAACGAGAAGATGCACTCTAAAAATTTGTTAACATTATCTACGCTCATATCACGTCTTGTTTCAAACCAATTTTTCCTAATCTTAGCTGGATATCTCTTAGGTTTTACATCAAACGTAATACTTTGCCCTGTTTCATGGTCTGATAGACATAGACAATGTATTTTTGCATTAACATTACCCGAAATATTGCTGACAATTAGGCTCAAGCATTATTTTTTTCTTGTTGGTCGGTTGATGTTTAATTAAATTATGATTATTTAGTAAACTAGTCAAGCTGTTCGTATACTTATTAATTTCTAACATGTCCAAATTCCAATCACCACACAGTATCATACTTTTGTTATGTTTACGAGAAAGTCTAATTAACAAAGATACTAATCGGTCAAGAAACAGTTCAACTTTTGAAAATGGTGTTCTATATATGCATATTATTATTAAGTTGTATTCTAAAATTTCAACGGCACAGCATTCAAATACAAAAGGTACAGATTCTGTGATCTCTAGCACCTTAAAAACCATATTTTTATTCAATAATATGCATGTGCCACCACGTCTTTCTTTTCTATAAAACGAAGCAGCTACTTTATAGTCACAAATAACTAAGTCACTAAGAAAAAAAATAGTTCCACTATCGGTCAAGAGATGGCGCTGACCTAATACTACAATAATAATTGGTGGCTGGTTCTAATATAATTACCTACTATTTGCTGTACGAATAAACGAAGAATAAGTTCCTATTTAGTAGGAACAGGAGTCATAAACAGTTTGCAATGTGGAGTGGCTGAAACGTTTTTCAGTCATCATAAGCAGCTGTGGTTAAGATTTGTAAATTAACTGTCCGCCTGTTCGCCCTTTCACCTGTCCGCCGTTTACCCTACTTTTTTAAAGACTGTACTAAAGTAATATGTATATCAAAATATATTTATGATTGGAACCCTCGGTGCGCGAGTCCGACTCGCTCTTGACCGGTATTTTTTTGAATCGACTCGCTTTTGGCAAACTTGTTAAACCCTAAACTTAATAAAAGAGATGGTTTTACGTCCATTCATAAAACGATTCAAAATTATAGTACTTTTAGTACGTACGTACAATCGACATCAGCTATTTTAATGTCCCCACAGCTGGGGCATAGGCCTTCCGTGTGTAATAATATTTGTATAATAATGTGTGTAATAAGGTAGAGGGATGCAAGAGGGAGTATAAAGTATCAAATTATAGGAATGTTGTGATCTAGTTTATTTTTGGATATTGTTTTTGTAGTTTAATTAGCCTACGATCTTGTTTTCGTTGAAGCATTAAAACATAAACATGTTTGTGGTAAACTTATGCGAACCGTTAACTTAGTCATAGCGATTAATTAACAATTAAAACCACATAAATAAACACAAATCTCAATAGCATTTTGTAGGTAAGTTTTATGGTGTGATGTGACCAATTCGTCATTTAAGAGAGGGTATAAAGCAAATCTCCAATTCTTAGATTCTTACATTGGTACTATAAAATGTAATTTCCCAAAAAAACATATGAATAATATGACATTATAATCGTGGAGGGCAGAATCATATTTTTTTTTCTAAAAACAAAAATATCACGAAGTTGCATCTAATTTTATACTAAAAATTTATTAAATTAAAATTTCTTTTCAATACTTAGCATATTACATTACAAAGCAACTGCATAAGCGATTTTTTTAAATAGGTACCTATATATTAAGAGTTATATGAATTATTTCGCATTTTGTGGTGTTGTCCCGTTTGTGTGTCCCTTGCTCACGCGAACTTTTATATAGGTACTTCCTGGATGCCCTAAATGTTATCAGCAAAGGTTTTCAAGGTTGAATAAACGGACACTTTCATAAATTTCATAGAAACGTGTTCATTTGAAGAAATAAAAAGACGTGTTTTATTAATAATGATATGCGTAGCGTAATTAATGATTAGAATATTATTTCTTGCTTTTTAGAGGTATTTAATTTTGAAGCTGTTTTGGTAATTCAGATTTTTGAAGGAGGTTTTTATTTTTGAAGTGAAAACTTCTTTAGCGGCGTTGTGCGCTTTTTGTATGGGGTAAAAATGCTAAACTCGCGTCAGGAATCACGTGGCTGATCGAAAATGCGTAAGACGGATGTGACGGATGGAGAGAAGACAGCTGACGGCGGAAGTATCCCCCTCTCTTTCTACGGGGCGCGTTGAAAACGGCGGCGCGTCATTTAAAACGTCATGTAAATACTTATGTCACCAGCAACGCGCTAATTTTGAAAATGGAACTAATAGCAGCGATCTCTTCAGTGAAATCATAGACTTATTTAAGTTTAAATCGTAGAATACGTGCATGTAGAAATTTAAAAGGCCACTGGCGCGAAATCTTTAGAAATTTTCTTAATTACAAACTGATTGAATTGTGTGACTGTATAGTAATAGGAAAGAATTAATTTTAATCATTTGCCGCTTATTTCAAAATATTAAAAATGCACAAAGTTAATATTCAAGTTTTCACTTCTGCCCGCACTCCCGGAGTGCTAACCAATTTTTTTTTATATTTTTTATTTTAAACTTTTTAGTGGTAGGTATGATGTACCTAAGCGTTTTTTTTTAACTTTATATAATATTTTCAATGACAATGCCCATAACTCAATTTCCAAAGGATTGCTCCTTGAGATTGAGATTTCTCTTTTTTCCCGCATTATATTTTAATGATATTCTTCCCACGCAATCACTATAAAATTACTATAGTATTTTGGTAATTTAACAAAGCGCATTATGGCCTAGCTTGTATAGTAAAATCGGCATAATCCTGTGGTTTGTTTTTAAGGAGTTCCGTTGTGCCGTGCGTCGTAGAATCTTAGTTCGTTGCTTCATAGTCCAAGTCTAGTCCAGAACGTCACCATCCTGGACCTCTTAATTTTCTATATGTATATACATTTTTATAGGAATATAACTCATGCATTGTTTTATTGACTGTTTGAGGAAATTCAGAATTCACCTGTAGTTTCACATAAACTTGGCGGTGATGCCGAAAGTCTTTTATTAATGTGTCTTTGAGAAATGATCATGTTATGAAATAAACTCGGGTGCTCGTTTTTTAGGGTTCCATACCCAAAGGGTAAAAACGGAAGCCTATTACTAAGACTCCACTGGCCGTCTGCCTGTCTGTCACCAGGCTGTATCTCATGAACCGTGATAGGACAGTTGAAATTTTCACAGATGATGTATAGGTATTTCTGTTGCCGCTATAACAACAAATACTAGAAAAAAAGGATAAAATAAATATTAAGTGGGGCTCCCATACAACAAACGTGATTTTTTTCCCGTTTTCGAAACCCTGCGTGCGCGATTCCGACTCAAACTTGGCCGGTTTTTGCAATTAAGTTTAGAATGTAAGCGTGCATTACCAATTTTTATCGCTAGAAAAAGTTATGATTTTTTCCCCTTGATTTTTGCTCAGATGGGAGTCTGGAACCCTGTCCCTCCTACTCAAATGGCCAACATTCTATTCGTTTGAACGCTACGCTTACTATTAAAACTTTAAAATACGCAGTAAACTATAAAATTACGTGCCGTAAGCTTGACAATTCCATACAATACATCGAAGTCTGTGATTTACATAAGTTTGCGATATGTGATTTAATCATCTATTGCTCATATTTAAGCTTTAAAAGTAAGCGTAGCGTTCAAACGAATAGAAAGTTGGCCATTTGAGTAGGGGAGCTGATCTGTGACTTTGCGGGCCACTGTTATTTGACTATTACGTCACCAATTACCGTAGTATTATGTCTTTAAGGTTCGCTTATGCGAAAAATTTGCCTTAGTCTTCTTCTTTACGTGTAAAGAGTATAGAAAATAAACTCACTTCTGCATTTTTTCGATGTTTTCCGTTGCTTTTTTCATCATTATCTTTAGCACAATTATTTTTCTTGAAGAAAAGTTATTGGAGCAACTGCATTAAAGTGAAAGGAGAATTCAATACGTTTCCGCTATTATTTATGCCAAAAACCTTAGATTATAATAATCTAAGCCAAAAACATGACCCGCGACCTTAGATTATTTACATGCCTTGGTAGAGTTTTACGCTTTTGACGTACTAAACAAAACAGGCCACCTTTTTAGGGTTCCGTACCAAAATGGTAAAAAAGGAACCCTTATGGTGAGACTCAGTCTGTCTGTCTGTCACAGCTGGATATCTCGAGAACTACTAATGGTATCAACTTGAAATTTGGAATAGTTTAAGATGACATTTGTCCAACTATTTTGCAAATAATAAATAAATAAAAAAATAAATGTTTTTTTTACAGCAGGGCCTGAAAAGGGGTCTTAAAAATTTGAAGTGGGGCTACTAGGGCATGTGGGGTATCATATAAAAGAGCGCCGTTTGCACGTTTTTAATCATTTTTTCTTTTTTTTCTAGACCGCATAGTTTTTGACTTATGATGAAAAATGTAAAAAAAATGACCGTTCCCCCCCCTTATTTCCGAAGTTTGCAAAGAGAAAAATCTGAAATAATTCTATGCGATAGCAGTTTATATAAAGATTACAGGAAAAATAAAATGATGTCTCAATATGGCACACTTTTTTAGAAATTATCAAATTTCTAAAAAAGTTTACATTAGTTCCACTATCGGTCAAGAGATGGCGCTGACCTAAAACTGCAATACTAATTTTATTATTCTACTCTGCACTGTGGTTTAATGGTGCAATTATGATGGTACGGAACCCTCGGTGCGCGAGTCCGACTCGCTCTTGACCGGTTTTTTAAGTTGGTGTGCATTTTTAGCATCATCGCGTCCAAAGAGTAGTGTAATAAAAACTATGGCCGGGTCACACTACTGACAATGTGTGCGTGTTTTGGTCACCCAACTGTTGGGTGATAATTTTTTCGACGCTTTCGTTGCTTCGACTGTCTATCTTGACATATAAATAATCTAAGCCCGCGACAAGTGCTTTTGATGATATTCTGTTTTTTTTTACAATCATCTGTGAGATTTATACGCAATTTAATACTTGTAGCTACTAGATAATCTCTTTAGCTTGTCGTATATTTTTTGTGGCTACAACTTATAAAAATATAGCGCAAACCATGTTCTCCTATCATCGACTCTTAATAAAAAAAAATAAGTAAACCATAGTAGCAACTACAGGAAAGTCGTGATTAACTGTGATAACTTATAGGAAAAACAATACTCGTTTATAAAATAGCTATTTTAAATTAAGGAAAACAATACTACAAAAGTGCTGAAAACAATTTACATTAGTAGTCGCATAAAATCACAAGTACGGAATTAAGTATTTTCAATAAAGCTTTTAGTAGTGTTTACTCAGTTTCAGACTATAAAGTTTATGTTTTACATCGTGATTTAATTTATTTTTAAACCAAAATTGCTTCCGTTTTACTTTAAATTCGAATTTGATCGTAAAAAAAAACTGAAATAGGGAAAATTAATTAGGTCACAGAAATCAAATGGGGAATGTCCGATAAAAATCAAATTGGCTGAATATTTTTTTATAAGTAGGAATAAGCTCCCTTAGTATAGAAAAAAGTTTCAGAATTTTCGGTTCCGTAAAAAAATTTAAAAAATTGAAGGTCTCTTCGACTTCACAAATGTACGAAAGTAACAGCAGAATGGAGATTATACCTTTGCCACCACCTGCCACAGTACAACAAGTATTAAGAAAAAAAAAAGTTTTGACATTTCTTTTTTTTAATACCGTGTTGTGGTTGTGGCAGGTGGTGGCAAAGGTATAATCTCCATTCTGCTGTTACTTTCGTACATTTGTGAATCATATTGAAAGATTTTTTACGCAACCGAAAATTCTGCAACTTTTTTCTATTACTAAGGGAGCTTATTCCTACCTATAAAAAATATTCAGCTAATTTGATTTTTTTCGGATATTCCCCATTGCTCGATTTGTATATTGAGAGACGGGGACCAGGAGTTCCATAGCACTAGTTTGGACTTCTGTCTCCCGTCATTTACAAAGTTGTATGAAACCTTTTTTGTACTTGTGTGAAGGGGTTTTTTTTTTATTATCAATGTTTTGATTGGAGAAGGTTATCAGATGTCCTTCCCCAAAGTCCCATCTATATACGCAACAAACGTCAAAATCGGTCCAGCAGTGTTCTAAACGTAACAGACAGACAGACAGACAGACAGACAGAGTAACGTTAAATGCGAAATTTATATTTTAAGTAACGAAGTATGGATAATAAAATAGATAGTTAAAATAAAAATTATAACTTGACAATGTTGTAGGAGATTTTATGAACTTTAAGAAAGCATGTTCCACCGTATCTAATGCATTGAATGAAACACAAAACAAAAAATTTAGTCCATTTTCATCATTCTAACATTTTAACTTTATCGTAAAAGGATGTGATCCAATTCTCGGAACACAGGATGTTTCAAAAATTGGGACTTAAATTAAGTGTTAATATTTAAAGAATGATGTATGATAAATAAAACAATTTAGTAGAATTACAGCGCGAAATTCAGTATTTTAGAATAAATTCTGTTTGGATTTGTTGATTTTTTGATTTCATGACGTTTTGAAGACTTTCCAGGGGCCGTCACGGAATGATTAAAACAAAAAGGCTGCACATAATTTTATGAATTTGCTATTTTTATGAACTGAAAGCTTTTTATTTCTGATGAAATGTACGAACGGAAGACTTAGAAAGTGTATTTGTATGAGAAATACAAGTTTTATCATATTTTAAATTTAATTTTCTAATATTCACTATTTTCACTTATAGAGTGATAAGTAAACAAAATGTGAAAAATAATTACAATGTTTTGAGGAAGCCAATAATGTGTAGGTAGCTCAATCTTTTAGTTCAAATTCTGTCTAATTAAAATATTACTTACCTCTTTTAAGTAAGCGTTGAATCCAGCGAATAATACTTCGAAAGCTTTCTTCTTGAAGGTATCATTTCCGAAACCATTAGGTTCGAAAAAGAAAACGTCTTGTATCGACTTTCCGGTCCATCCCAGGTTGTTATCGTAAACTGGTAGAGTTAATTCCAATTTGCTCTCTGTATAAGGAATACATTCCTTTTTCCTTCCTTTCAACACGTACAAATCCTCTGGACAACATTTTTGTATGCACACACCTTTTTGACAAATTGACGAATCCGAATTCGCAAACCGTATCGCTAATGTATTATCAAAATAAGTTGACGTTTGAAAAAGTATCGAAATAATAATTGGGAGTAGCCTCATTGTGTCGTGCTCTAAGCTCAATAGAAAATGAGTAATTGTCGGGAAATAATTATACGTCTGTTATTTAAGGATGACGTTATCCTGTAGGGTTCCTCTTAATTTTCCTAGAAACCTGATTCTACTTAGAATTGTTGTTAGTAAAATTAATAATAGTTTTACTTTAGGTATATCGACATTTTTAATTAAGTTTTGTCACTATCCATTTTGATAATACCTTCTAATATCTTTCCTTTAATAAACTAGTGGCTCCGTGATCTACAGATCACGGAGCCACTAGTTCTCTAGTAGTAGTGAAGTCTACAGACTTCGCGATAAAAAGTGGCTCAAATTGTACAAAAATAAAATGTCGCCATGAAGTTTTCAAAGCACACAGTACGTGAGTTCTAATTTGCTTCTAATTTTCATCATTTTTCGAAATGGATGAATATTTTTAGATAAATTTGGAAAAACTGGCTTGACTAAACAGTTATACAGAATGGAATTTTTTAATGCCACCTGGAGGGAAAGTACTCTAAATAATAGAGATAGCAAATTTCTTTCAAAGGAAACATTCCTTTATTTTTGAAAACAAAACAAACTGCATTCACAGATTTTTAAACATATGCTTCCCACACCCAGGAATCGAACCAGTTAAAATTCGAAAAAACAACACCCTGTACTTTTATGTTATCAATCGTTAGGGTCAAACATAAGGCTCAAATCTCTCTAACAAACATGGTAAATTAAATGAAAGGAAAATCATTAAATCTAAACTTTATTTTAATTAAACGAGAAAAAAGCTTAACTAATTAGTTGTTTAAAATTGGCCCCATGTTGCTGGATACATAAATTTATTATTTTAAGGAACTCATTTGCATGCAATGGATGCGTAATAGTCTGCATTATGAACATCTTATCGAAATAGTTCTACATAGATAATTTATTGTGAGCTAACTAACATAATGGAGCCTTAAGTAAAAGTGTTTTATCTTGTATTTCATGGTTTTCCTTTCATTTAATATACCATGTTTGTTAGAGAGATTTGATCCTTATGTTTGACCCTAACGATTGATATCATAAAAGTACAGGGTATTGTTTTTTCGAATTTTAGCCGGTTCGATTCCTGGGTGTGGGAAGCTTATTTTTAAAAAACTTTGAATGCAGTTTTGTTTCTTTTTAAAAATAAAGGAATGTTTCCTTTGAGTGAAATTAGCTATCTCCATTGTTTAGAGTACTTTCCCTCCAGGTGGCATTAAGAAATTCCACCCTGTATATAATTAATTATCAAACCTATTCACAAAATTTCACGAGAATCGGTTGAGAATACGACCTGTAGAAGAGAACAAACACTCGGAAAGTCGGCTGAAATGTGTTTTTTTTACATATCTCCATGAAATAAAATATTTTGTTGGGTTTTATTTGTATCTTCCTTGTTACTGGGGAAATCAAGTATACATATATATTATTTTGTAGGGATATACAAGTTCTGATGGCCGTTGGGGCGGAAAGGTTCTGGAATGGCGACCGCGCACCGGACGACGCTCCGTGGGCAGGCCCCCGACAAGGTGGACCGACGTAGTGGTGAAGGTCGCGGGAAGCCACTGGATGCGGGCAGCGCAGGACCGATCGTCGTGGAGATCCTTAGGGGAGGCCTTTACCCAGCAGTGGGTGTCGTGCGGCTGATATGATGATGATGATGATACAAGTTCTAACTACAAGTTCTATTTGTATAGTATTACTAAACTTTTACTAATTTACTATTGCTAATGTTCCTTTTCAACTAAATCGAACAATATCAGTGAAATAATATGAAAAACAAAATATATGGTGAGTCACATAGTCGCTTTCCCTTTCCACTTGCGGTTTCAATACAGGCATGCCTCAGGGCATGCGGTAGCGCATATCCTGCCCGCGAAGATAGGGCATGCCCTATCTTCTCAAAGAACGTCAAAAAATTTATGGCATGGCCTGTTCATTTGCCGCTATAAGGAGAATGTTTGTCATGCATCTGTCTCGACTATAAATTAAACTGACTGATATCTGTGATGTTCTTCTTGGCATTGAGAAATCATTCCTTCCTAAAGACCTGTTCCATGGGTTTCGGATATGAGAAGGAATTTTGTGTTATGATCTGTCAGATTGGATGTATTGTGTTTCAGGAACCATAAACCGAAGTCTGTGAAACAAACCTAACCTAAGTTTGCACTTTTTTATCTTATTTTATTGCTGCTTCCTTGTAAGTTGTGCTTATCGTGGCAGCTTGTAAGTAAAGCAGCGCTGCATACTTATCTTTTGGAATGTATCGGTACTAGTTACAAGTGTAAGTGCCTTTGTTCGCTCTAGGACAGATTTGCTTTAAGACAGATTCGTTTTAGGATAGATTCGCTATATGACCATGGTATCATAGTCTGCGAGAGCAATAATGTTAGCGCGAGATCGAGGGATTATATTTTTGTGGTAGAGACCATTTAAAACGACTGTACAATTTATGTCTTAAAGCGAATCTGCCGTATAGAGAATCTGTCTTAAAGAGAATCTGTCGCATAAACAGGCTTTTGGAGCGAATGTAGGTATCGACAGGAATTCGGTTTTCTTTTTGGATGTTGTTGGAAAGTCGCAATTGGCAAAAAAAGTAACCAAAACGAAGCAAGGGCGGGTCGCTAGTTGAATATAAGTTCAACTATTGTGATTAAGATTTTATTCAATTTTTTTATTCAAACAAGTGAACGATGTGCTAATATATAAGCTTAGAGCAGCGCGCCGGCTTCCTGCCGAAGAAGGTAAGTATCGAGTTTAATTTAAGTATTAATGGAGCTTTGTAAATAATATAAATATAGTACAATTATATAATACAATACAATAATACAATTGAGTATTATTTCATGCATTTATTCGGTCCACACATTACGAAGATAATAGTGCACTAGTAAAAAGGAACATCTAATAAACATTCATAATAGTATTATAAGTATTTTGTTTATTCAGCATGTAAACCAGCTCTAAATTTTATATATTTTACAGACATACGAACAGCGTTTTAATAGTAGACAATTAGTACTTTTTATACGGACCTCTACCTACTAAATAGTGTTTTCAAGTTACAAACCTTCAATACAATAATATAAAATATCTAAATATTTCTAAAATACGAGTTGAATCACATAATTTATTGTTATACTAATGTCTTTTAATGAAAGTGTTACAAACAGTAATAATTGTGTGTAAATTTAATATACGAGGTCTTTTTGATAACGAACATAACAGTTTTTTAATCAAAATTTAACTAAGCTACATACATACAAATAGCTGCTGCATATTTTTTTAAATTAGGCGTACCTTTTCCCTTTCATACAAAATATTATATAGATAATCATAATCATTGTGTTGGCTTTACTTACACACAAAATGTAGTATTTAAAAATACCGAATATTTTAAAATATCCATTATTATAGGGTACTTAAATAGGCCTATTAACTATCAAATAATACCTAACATATAGTTATTCTTTCATATCATTAATATAAGTATCAGTGAGTAATACTACTTAAATAATTTAAGTAGCTTTTAAGCGACTAGAAAAAATAGTTCCAAGTATTAATTACTTAGTTATATCTATAACTTAAGATTTACATAAATCTAACATATAAGTAAGTATAATCTTTGTATTCAGCTTACACACCCAATATGATTTGCGTAAAATTAAAAATTTTGAAGTCTTCACCTCAATATAAATAACTCGTGATCGTATAACCAACTGTAACAGCCGTATTCAGAGACGTCAATATATAAATCAAAGTTATCAGTCTCTTTCTTTTCCATAATAACACTAGAAGACGACACGACACCATGAACCATTAATTTTTGAGATCTCTGACTGCGGCAGTTTGACTAACAATGTCAATCTAGAAGTTTAATATAAAATAATATAGGTAGTAGAAAACGTCGAGTGAAATGAACTTCGAAGTTCAAGACCTATCGCGATAAGGTGTCTCCATACGATCGCTTTCCCGTTCCCTTTCACTTTCATCTGACGCATTCAATAGCGCATGCCCTATCTTCTCAAAAAAACGTCAAATTTGTATGGCAGAAAGATGAACGTGAAAGCGCACGGTTTGGAGGCAATAAATATTGCATGCGTTTGATGCAAGTTGACTTGAAAGCCGAAAGGGAAAGTGCAGGGTTTGGAGGTAATTTTCCATGTGATTGACACAAGTTGACTTGAAAGTTGAAACGACTCGTTGAAGACAGACCATTTAGATGATGTTGACGCTCGTCTTTTTAGCATGAGTTCCCAACCAGTGGGGCGCGCCCCCCCAAGGAGGGCGAAGAGCTATCCAAAGGGGGGCGCACCGATCGGCTCCAGATAGTACTTATAAAAACCCTAAAAATCATATTTTATTACGGCGGGAACGGGGTACCATATTGCAGTAGTGCACCTCATGTGTTTGATGGTAGGACTCTACTAAAATTTCATTAAAAATAAACACATCTACTTATATTTTCATCAGGAACCCCTGTTTTAGACCATCAGGGACATAGATAAAGTCTATCTAATATGGTCGGTGTTTTCACTATTGAGTATTAGCGATCAATTGTTATCAACAACTAAAATAAAAATTTATCTAACATCAGACTATTCGTGTCACACTTTTTCATCAAAATACCAAAATAGTTGAATACAACAACTACGTGAAAAACTGGAGGTGGAATATTTTGCATGTACCTATATCCCTGTCTGTCAAAAGCCTTCGGAACTCCGCTCATTTTTAGACCCTTGTCTGTCAGCGACCTTCTAAAGGTCGCTGTCAAATTACATAGGGTCAGCGTTTTTTGCCAAATACTATAATAGGGAACATGCATATTTTTTTTTTGTATCAAAATCAAAAGTATAATGCGTGAGAAAATCAACTGTAATATTAAAACTTTTCTCTTGTGTTTTTTTCTCGTGATATAGTTACTTGAAGTTAGCACGCAGCAGCACCCGCCGAAAACGCTCTATACAAAAAGGTCAACATTTGTGACGTCACTCGTGTTACGTTTCAGTGCATTAGTATGGAGTTAGCCAAGAATTTTCAAATATCTCCCTAAATATTGCGTTTAAGTACATATGTGTCATACAAAATATTATTTCTTTTTTGATGTTCTATCCGACTGTTAAGTGCATTATATCCGAAAACGAAAAAAAAATCGTTATTTTCCCTTGTGTGATAAAACTAAAGTAATAAATTTTATCTTTTATTTTTCTCTTCCATCATGTTTTTATACGTGTCCGCAGCGATCAAGCTCAAATTTATAAAAATCGGTGACTTATGCATGTTCCCTATTATTCCACCTCAAGCTTTTCACGCTACACGGCGACACAAACATGAGGTAGCTTTTATATTAGCAAAGCGAACGGTGAATCGGAAGATGCATGAAGATTTTTGAATCCTCCGGCTGGCATCGAGCAGTCTTTACAAACATAATTATCTGCAGGCTTACTCAACAGCACCATTGCGACAACGAATTTTCGTGTCGTGATCATCAATTTGACATTACAACGTTTGCAATGACCACGGCTTTCCAAAACATGAGTTTCGTTATTTCTTTCGTTATTAAACATGCTAGTGTTAACCAAGTGTCCGTGTGCATGGTTCTAAAAATATCACAATTTCGCTTATGGTTCATGTAGGGTAACCCTGAGAAAGTGGCACTCAGAGCTTTAACAGTCTTTGATAATAGGTCCTAGCTATTTTTCTGTTCGAACAATTTGTGTCTAAATAAAATGTTTGTTCTGTTCACTGTTTTACGATCACGAAAACGCCAAACGTTCACGAGTGCTGTTGAGTAAGCCCCCTGACCCGGTGGCCAAAACTGGCACATAGGTTGCACCGTCGTCTGTAGACGATAGCGACGCCCGCCGTCACCGAGTCAGATAAGTTTGTTCTTAGAGCGCTTGACGCCGCCGAAGGATTCAAAATTAGGGGCCCAAGTTTGTAAAAAGCGGTTGACGCCAGCCAAAATACTTCGGCTGGCATCGAGCACTCTTTTCTACTGATTTTTATTCGACTTAGAAAAATCCGTATTTCGATCACTCGTTTCGTTACAAACCCGGTAGCCAAAACTGGGACTAAGTGTTATTCCTTTATGTTACCTAGGTTACGCCGTCGTCTATAGACGACAGCGACGCTGTCACCGAGTCAGATTCACCTAGCAAGTCACCCGGAAAATCGACAACGCCTGGAATATCGACAACGCCAGGTAAAAATTGACCACACATGTCGATTTTTCGAGCGACAGTTATTTTACATAGATTCTTAGTTAAAAAGATGACTGATGCCAATGACTTCGATTTCACCCTATAGTTCGCAGATATTTTATGAATTTCACCGCCTAAACGGCTTGGCTACTCATAGTTATACTCTATGTTTGCATTTGTTGCTGGGCCGTCGGTAGTTGCTGGGCCATCGGTAGTTGCTGGGCCATCGGTAGTTGCTGGGCCATCGGTAGTTGCTGGGCCGTCGTCAGTTGCTGGGCAGCTGCTAGTTGTTTGGCGTTCAACTTGATGGAGGTAACGCGCGTGTCTTCGCGCGACACGCCGCGCGATGATATCGTCGACTGCTGCTTCCACGGCTCGCCGCGCGACTGCTTATATCTGTACATAAACACAACTTTACTATACAAATATTATAATTTAAAATTATCAATTTAAGGACGTTACTCTTTAAAGACTTTACACTTTACGCCAGCAAAAATGTGGTAATAACATAAAACTTAAGTAGTAACTCTTTAGATGTCTTTATGTCTAATTACTATTTTGTTGACCTACCGATTCAAAAAAGTATAAATTTTCAAAATGTATCAAAATATGAATATTTTCATTTTTTTCGGACTATTTATTTATTACAAGTGGTTTAAATATATATTGTAAAACTTGTAAAATAATAAGCATGAGAATCGCTGTTTATAAATATTACATTCATACATAGGAGTGTATATATGTAAGGTAAGACAGTAAAGTAAATGTTAGACAATTATTGGTAAAAATGGTATTAAGTACATTATTTTTAGACACAAAGCCACACCTGTGCTGTGGGCTGATTTTGTTACCCTATTGCTTTCTGATTGAAACTGACGGAAATCACAGTTACATTGCTGCCTATCTTACTCAAAGCAGTAATGTAACTGCGATTATTGTCAGTTTTAATCAAAAGCTGATTAAAACAGAGTAACAAAATCAAGGGGTAGGATATTTAGAAACAAAAGTTGAAAAGCCCATTTTAATAAAGTAACAATTTTGTTAGTGGCACGTAGTTTAGTCACTGTCAGTGTAACAAATAGTCAGACCTGTTCCGTATTTATAAGTCTTATTCCACCATCCATACGATTTTCTGCCAACCCCACCCTAAAACATGTTAGTATTTATGTCAACGACAATAAAAGTAAATATTTGAGCTAGTTTTAAGTAATTCCTGACAACTATGAAATCCAGAAAGGAAAAAGTATTAGGTATTTAAAAAGCAATGAAAGATATGCCCCAACTCCATAGTTTTAGTTCCAACTATATTAGTTCTAGAGAAAATATACAACCACATGGCTAAAAGTCTATCCCTAATAAATATATAAAACTGTAACTTAGGTTTGAATCTGCCATCTAAAATAGTTATGGTGCTGAAAGTCATTGATTTCAAAACTATAATTTTCTACAGTGCTGATGTTTCTGGCGTGAATAAAATTGCTCTAATACTACTGTAAAAAACTTGAATCCAAAAAGCTATTCAATTCACTACAAATAAAGATGCCATCTAAAATTACGATGTTTCATGAAATCGATATGTTAAATGTTCACTGAAAAAAAATATAAAAATCGCATTATCAATTACAACGTAATTTATAGATGGTATCTTTTATACCAAAAAAACCTTTGCTAAATCAAAATTGTGCAAAACAAAATCTAATTATCAATTCCAGTTAGCGTTAGTGTTTCAGTTAGTTTACTCCTTTGCAGAACTTCATTGAAAGTAGTGTTATCTCCTCGATGCCACTCAAACCATTAGGGTACCTTTCAACGACGATAACTTCTTGAGTATCCAAATCTTGTTTAATATTTGCATTTCTTCTAAAATTATAATCTCCCAAAAATATTATGGTTCTTATTCTATCTCTGGTTTTTCAACTCTTGTGTTTATCAGTTTGTTTCTTAACATTTTAAGACATTAGGTGACATTTCACCTAAACTCTTGTGGTTGCTGCTTTGTTATCCAGTCCCCCGAAGACATTGCTTTTAACTGTATCAATACTATCTCTTTGACTATGGCCTTTGTTTAACCATGGCCTAGCATGCTTTGCATCAAATGTTCGTAAATCATCATTGCTATTATCATGACGAAATCTTTCGTTAATCCTGGATACAGAATACATAGTATGTAGTTCAAAAGCCTTTGGTTAATGTTATTATCACGTGGAATTTGATATTCTGTAAGTATACATTTCTCTTTTTATACAGTTAAATATTGATTCTTTTATTTTGCTAATCCAGTATTGTGATCATGGTCAACAACACAGAAGAAGGCTGATTTAAGATTTCGATTATTTTGTATAAAAATCCAACCAATTGAATCGGTAAAAAATAATCGAATGTAGTTTTAGATAGTTAGATGTTTTTCAGCTTCTAAATAACTTACCTTTTCTTCAACAAATAGTAGATTTTGCGTTTGCACACGAAGATGATGAAGATGGTCAAGCCCATGAGGACATTGTACGCGTCAAAGATTCGCCAGATATAGTTGGCTTCAGGGTAGAAGGAGCTGATCACTTCTAAGAACCAGTTGATGCCCATCACGGCGAAAAGTTTCACGTATAACAAGAGCCTGAAATCAATAAATTAATTTGCAGTTAGCAGTTAGTACCTAACAAGTGCACAAATTCTTCGATCAATTCAACTAAGGTTGCCAAACAGATCATTAATGAAACAGCACTCGACAATAAATAGGTAATTAGAATAAATGTGACAGATATATTATGATTCGACGTTATATTTACACGCCACTCCAAATTAAAACATTGATTATTTTGCATTCTATACACCCAACCACCAAGCATTTCACTCCACTTTCATACCTTTCTATTTTGGGGAAAAAACATATGTGTTTTGAGTCTGTAGCCTGAGATTTAACTGTTATAAAGTGCTCTGTGTTGTAGGAACCACTGAATCTGATGTGCCTATGACAAAAATTTATTGTTAATTTTTTAGCTCCTTATATCGTTTTCAATAATCTTTTGGGATATTAGTATTCTTTATTTCCTAATTTGCTACTTATGTCTGCGTTTGTTCATATTTCTCTTCCTTCGTTACCATTATATCTTTGGATTTACGTAACA
The DNA here is from genome assembly GCA_943789525.1 of Agriphila geniculea. Classification (NCBI taxonomy): domain Eukaryota; kingdom Metazoa; phylum Arthropoda; class Insecta; order Lepidoptera; family Crambidae; genus Agriphila; species Agriphila geniculea. The sequence continues at coordinate 6,362,904 of OX038879.1, read as the reverse complement.
CGTGAAATTATTGAATGAAAATAATATTTAAAAGCTATAATAACCTTTGTTTATCCTTCTTGTGCTGATCATGCTTCGAGCTCTCCTTGGACTTGAGGACTGATGTCTGCTGCTTAATCTGGGCTATCTTGATGGTAGTCAGGATGAAGAACACGCTGTTTGCGATGCAAAGAATCGTGATCGGCCCATACAAGTATATCAGCTTGCTCGTGCCTGAAATAAGTATTAGTTTGATTATTGGATTTGAGAAGTTTCTGAATTTGAGTTTTGGAAAAAATGTAGCGAGGCGGAAGAAGACTTTTAAAATTTCCGCTTTGATGGTTCTATAAATATGCCTCCAGATATCCTCAATAGATTTTCATTATCGTTTGGTAGACGTGCAACTGCAACCATCAATGCAGCTGCAACCAGCAATACTGTTGTAGTATTTTTGTAAGACGTCTGCTTTTTACCATGATTATCATGTAAATATTGTACGTACAGAACTTCTGACCCTCAAAGATATGAAAAAGATATGAAGAAGATATGAAAAAGATGATTATTATGTTGTTAGTTGTACTTTTGATAGCAGTCTGCATCCTGTCTTATTTTTATCAATCACAAAGACTCTCCTAAGTGGAACATCAATAAGTAAATGATGATGACAATATGGCATACCGAATAGGAAGCACCCCTGATCGCGCAGCATCGGCAGCCATGGGTGCGGAGGCAGCCCTGAGAACTCCAGTGACGTCATGAGGATAGTCAGCGCGGTGGGGATGCTGAACGCGTACAAGGCGTACGCGAAGAAACGACCTCGGATTGATAGCTTCTCTAACGAAAGGCCGCGTTTTCCACTGAAAACAAAATAAATGAAGAAAGACTGTAAATGATCACTTCTTAAGCTTGCTGTTGATATAAGTACTCGTAGATACGGAGGAAGGCGAATATATCGTTACTTATACCCGTAGCCACCCAGTCTAAGTTCCCCGTAGTCCCCCAGTCTAAGTAGTATTTACACTATATAAACATTTCAATCTAACATAAAGAAGATTAGAGGTACCACGGTCTATATAATTTTCTCATGATACCCTTTGGTCCTCCTTGGGTGTTCCACGGGCTAAAATATTTGCTCGTGGTACCCCAAGGGGAACTTAGTCTGAGGGACCATGGTAAAGTAACGGAATATATTTAAACTAGTGGCTATGTAGAGCTGTAGACCTAGCGTTTGTAGTTTTTGAACATTTTTCGAAATGTCTGAAATATGTTTTCCCCATATCTCTGCCATTTTGAAAAACTTCAAAAAACTGAATCGACGAAAATTTCACATAATTATAGAACCTGTTTACAAAATTTCACGAGAATCAGTTGTTGAATACCTATGACCTGTAGAGGAGAACAAACGGACAGCCTGACTACTGCTACAAAAGCATTTTTGCCCAAACTGGTATAGAGATGCTTCGCGCTCGCCCGGTTAATTATGATAGATGACTACCTGTACCAATGTACCTATCTTAGGGCGATCAAATAATAATTTGTTTTTCTTTTTGATCACTTCATAATCCTATTATATTTTGGGATTATATTCAAAAGATAACAAAAAATACCTCTTGGAAATTATGTATTTATAACTCCTATTTCATAGTAAGTTCCTGGAGTTCCATGACATAAAAACCCGTCATTGTGACATCTTGGAAGTTAATCTATTAAACAGATGGTCCCATTGGGAATTTCCAAGGCTAAAATTTATGGCTTTGACGTCATCACTTATATTGGGCCAACAAACCAAACGACGAATGAAAGAACAATAAAAATTAGAACATGTTTAACGTGTTAAAATAGAGAATAACCGATTGTTTGGACTTATAAAAAAGATGATTTGCAAACAAAGAACATTGTTGAAATTAACATGTTCTTAGAGTTGTGTGACCTTATTACCATACCATGTTAACGTTTCAGTTCAAAGCAAATATACTTTAAGCAAATATACAAAGTATTTAAAAACTGTGCTTATACCTAGTCAATCCCGAGTAAGTAGCCGACATAATATTTAGTAACTTTTAATCTTACAATTGATACAACCGATTGCAGTATAAGGTAGTCCTCTCGAAGTTGTTACGAAATATGTCTACCTCAGGCAAACATTGCAATTGGGTAGAAACAACTTCGACGGAGAGGCCAACAGAAGGATACAGCTGGGCTGGGTAGCATATGGGAAACTTCGTCGAGTCTTTGAGTCGCCTATTCCACGGAGTCTAAGGACGAAAGTCTTCAACCAGTGCGTTCTGCCTGTCATGACATACGGAGCCGAAACGTGGACACTCACTGTAGGGCTGGTCCACAAATTTAAAGTCGCGCGGCGAGCTATGGATAGGGCTATGCTCGAAGATTCTCTGAGAGATCGGGTCCGGAACGGGGTGATCCGACAGAGAACTAAAGTCATCGACATAGCCCACCGGATAAGCAAGCTGAAGTGGCAGTGGGCCGGCCATATTAGCCGTAGAACCGATGGCTGCTGGGGCAGACGAGTTCTTGAGTGAAGACCGCGTATGGGCAAACGTAGTGTTGGACGCCCTCAGACAAGGTGGAGCGACGATCTTCGCAAGGTGGCTGGCACAAACTGGATGAGTATAGCCGCGGATCGTGCTCAGTGGCGTGCACTCGGAGAGGCCTATGTTCAGCAGTGGACGATGATAGGCTGATGATGATGATGATGAATCTTACAATAATAAGACCTAGAAAGATCGTTTCCTACAAAGCGCACTCTCAAACATGAGGCAACTAAAACTGAGTCAAAATGGCTCAGTTTTCAGATTTTTATCCTTCATACGTTACCCACCCTATCTTTTTAGGGTTCCGTACCAAAATGGTAAAAAAGGAACCCTTATGGTGTGACTCAGTCTGTCTGTCTGTCACAGCTGGATATCTCGAGAACTACTAATGGTATCAACATGAAATTTGGAATAGTTTGAGATGACATTTGCCCAACTATTTTGCAAATAAGAAAGAAATAATAAAATTAATATTTTTTTTACAACAGGGACTGAAAAGGGGTCTTAAAAATTTTAAGTGAGGTGACTAGGGCATGTGGGGTATCATATGAAAGAGCGCTGTTTGCACATTTTGAAACAATTTTTTCTTTTTTCTTAGGCCGCATAGTTTTCGACTTATGATGAAAAATGTAAAAAAAAATACCGTTCCCCCCCCCTTATCTCCGAAGTTTGCAAAGAGAAAAATCTGAAATAATTCTATGTGATAGTAGTTTATGTAAAGATTACAGGAAAAATAAAACGATGTCTCAATATAACACACTTTTTTAGAAATTCAAAAAACAAACAAATTTTTTTTAGTTTCACTACCAGTCAACAGATGGCGCTGTCCTAAGCATGCTAACCTAAGGGACAAAAATAGTTCCACTATCAGTCACGAGATGGCGCAACCTAACACTACAATAATAAATTGGTGGCTGGTTCTAATATAATTTCCTACTATTTGCCGTACGAATAAACGAAGAATAAGTTCCTACTTAGTAATATAGTAATATAATAATAACGAGGAGCTCGGTGGCGCAGTGGTTTAGCGCCTGGACCAGCGATTGCGGAGGTTAAGCAACGTTCGCAAGGTTCGGTCATGGGATGGGTGACCAAAAATTTATTATCTCGAGCTCCTCCGTGCTTCGGAAGGCACGTTAAGCCGTTGGTCCCGGCTGCATTTGCAGTTGTTAACACCCACCAATCCACATTGGGCCCGCGTGGTGGGTTATGGCCCGTCCTCCTTATCCACCCATAAGGAAGGCCTGTGCCCCAGCAGTGGGGACATTAAAATGGCTGATGGACTAGTAATATAAACATTTTGCAATGTGGAGTGGCTGAAACGTTTTCAGTCACCATAAGCAGCATTTGTAAATTAACTGTCCGCCTGTTCGCCCTTCCACCTGTCTGCCGTTTATCCTACTTTTTTAAAGACTGTCCTAAAATAACATATCCAAATATATTTATGATTGTACGGAACCCTCGGTGCGCGAGTCCGACTCGCTCTTGACCGGTTTTTTAAATACGAAACAGTTTCAATTTCCCTACCTTTAGGGGATTAGTTACTATTTAATGAATTTTAGTTACAATTACTTTTTTATAATATAAAAAATACGTAAGTGTGAAGGATATAAATCTTAAAACTGAGCCATTTTGTTCAGTTTTAGTTGCCTCACTTTACATACGAGGACCCGGCTTCTAGATGTTATTATGCTAAACTTTAAATACTCAACTTTCTATCACTGTACATTATTTATGTATTTTGTCAATATTTAAACTGAAAATTGAATCACTGAGTTTGGTTAAACAAAATTCGATAAACCTCGTGGGCTTGTCGAGTCCCATCTGAAAACTAAATCAGAGATGAGCTTTTTCATGGTTCCGTACCAAAATGGTAAAAAAGGAACCCTTATGGTGTGACTCAGTCTGTCTGTCTGTCTGTCTATTTAGAATAGTTTGAGATGTCATTTGCCCAACTATTTTGCAAATCAGAAATAAATAAAAAAATAAATATCTTTTTTACCACAGGGACTGAAAAGGGGTCTTAAAAATTTGAAGTGGAGCTACTAGGGCATGTGGGGTATCATATGAAAGAACGTTGTTTGCACGTTTTCAATCATTTTTTAGTTTTGTTTTAGGCCGCATAGTTTTTGATTTATAATGAAAAATGGAAAAAAAATACCGCTCTCCCCCCCTTATCTCCGAAGTTTGCAAAGAGAAAAACCTGAAAGAATTCTATGTGATAGCAGTTTATATAAAGATTAAAGGAAAAATAAAAAGACGTCTCAAAATAGCACACTTTTTTAGAAATTATCAAATTTCTAAAAAGTTAACATTAGTTCCACTATCGGTCAAGAGATGGCGCTGACCTAAAACTGCAATACTAATTTTATTATTCTACTCTGCAGTGTGGTTTGATGGTGCAATTATGATGGTGCGGAACCCTCGATGCGCGAGTCCGACTCGCCCTTGACCGGTTTTTTATCCTTCATACGTTACCCACCCTATCTTTTTTAAGTACGAAACAGTTTCAATTTCCCTACCTTCAGTGGATTAGTTACTATTTTATTGGATTTTAGTTACAATTACTTTTTTATAATATAAAAAATACGTAAAGTGTGAAGGATATAAATCTGAAAACTGAGCCATTTTGTTCAGTTTTAGTTGCCTCACTTTACATACGAGGACCCGGCTTCTAGGTGTTATTATGCTAAACTTTAAATACTCAACTTTCTATCACTGTACTTTATTTATGTATTTTGTCGATATTTAAACTGAAAATTGAATCACCGAGTTTGGTTAAACAAAATTCGATAAACCTCGTGGGCTCGAGTCCCATCTGAAAACTAAATCAGAGACGAGCTTTTTTAGGGTTCCGTACCCAAAAGGTAAAAATGGGACCATATTACTAAGACTCCGCTGTCCGTCAGTCTGTCTGTCTGTCTGTCTGTCACCAGGCTGTATCTCATGAACCCTGATAGCTAGAAAGTTGAAATTTTCACAGATGATGTATTTCTGTTGCCGCTATAATAACAAATACTAAAAACAGAATAAAATTAATATTTAAGGGGGGCTCCCATACAACAAACATGTTTTTTTTTTGCCGTTTTTTTCTCGATATTAATAACGACAGCATGTAGACAGTTGAAATTTTCACAGATGATGTATTTTTGTTGCCGCTATAACAACAAAATTAATATTTAGGGGGGGCTCCCATACAACAAACGTAATATTTTTGCAGTTTTTTGGTACGGAACCCTTCGTACGCGAGTACAACTCGCACTTGGCCGGTTTTTTTTTTGTATTAAAAGATCGATAAAAAATAAACCTAATTTTCACTTTTGATGTTTAGTTTAGAGTTAGAGACACAAACTTTAGTTACTTATAATTGTAATGGACAAAAGAAATGCAGTTGAGCTAATCAATTATATTTAAACATGCAAGTGTCTTGGGACTGGAGGTTAACAACTTCAGTTTTAATAAATAGTAGCAGTAATGATGATGAACATGATTTACGAACAGCATAACTACTTACCTAGTAGTTTTCATTTCCATTATAGCTTTGGTAGTTCGGTTAAATTACAAATTCTTCGCTATAGCAAATAGAGGGTTGGTCAAAAGTTAATATACTTACTAGTTCTGTGAGTTGTAGACCTCGCGTTTATGTCATTTTTGAAAATTTTTCGAAGTGACTAAATTTTTTTTAATGTATAATCTTTATTATGTAAGTAATTATCGTACCTGATGCTCCACGAGAATCGGTTGAGAATTAATGTGACCTGTAGAGACGTGCATCAGCTGGACAGCGGGACATAGGAAAACATTTTTGTCCAAGCTAAAAAGGAGACACTTCGAGCTCGTTCAGTCAATTTTATCCTAATACGTTTACAAACCCCTCAAAAATCGGGTTGTACTCCGGGAGTGCCGGCAGAAGTGAAAACTTGAATATTAACGTTGTGCATTTTTGATATTTTGGAATGGTTAGTGAATAATTTTGCACAAATTGCCGTCTTACGAATTTACTCTGCATTTGAATTTACGAATACAGAATGTACGAAAGTCTTATCCCTTTCTTATCCATAGCTTGACAGAAAATCTAGAGTTTTGACATTGAATTAAAAATTAGCGCGTTGCTATGGTGACACAAGTGTTCACGTCTTGAAATGACGCGCCGCCATTTTCACCGCGCCCCGTAGAAAGAAAGGGAGATACTTCCGCCGCAGCTGTCTACTCTTCATCCGTCACATCCGTCTTACGAATTTTCGATCAGGGTCACGTCATTCTTACTAACGCGAGTTTAGCATTTTTTCCCCATTACAAAAAAGCGTACAACACCGCTAAAGAAGTTTTCACTTCAATAATTATATGATTTTTAATGAGCTGTATTTTAATTCGCAAAGTAAAGATCATTTTGATCTTATTATTATTAGCTTATGAATAGAGATATCTTGCGATAATTAACTTCGCTATGGGAATTTGTACCTATTGCGTACTTAGTCCTAACTTTCGCACCACCGATTTTTGAAATGACAAACTCATAACATCGTTCTAACGCGAATTTTGCTTTCGTTTTTATACAAGGTGTTTGGTAAAAGCCTTATAAAGCCGAATTTGGTAGATAGGGACCATCAAACTGAACAACTTTTACTACGGGACCAACTCTGAAATCGCAAAAAAATCTGCTGTTTCATACATTTTGATGTTTTCGTTATTATTTTTGTATGAAACAGCCGATTTTTTTTTCGCGAATTCAGAGTTGGCCCGATAGTAAAAGTTGTTCAGTTTGATGGTCCCTATCTACCAAATTCGGCTTTTTTTAAGGCATTTACCAAATACCTTATATGGTGTCTTTGGTTACTTTCGCTAGTGATAATTTCATTTCATTTGTGAAGCGATCCTTTTAGTACAGTAGCTCGTAGAACATTTAAATCACCAAAACGGTTACCGTTTGCCGTTGTGACATAGTTAATTATTACGAAATTATTACGAAACTTTAACCCAAGTTTTACACATCGCAACCCGCCGTAACCTATATTTGTATACCTCCAAAATTTTTATTTTTTTTATTTTTCGAGGTTTACCACATAGTTTAGCTATTGTCGTGTTCTACAGCTTGGTTTGATTGCCACAGATAAAAGTAAGACTATAAAAAGTAGCCATACATAGATTTAAGACCTGATGAAAATGGTTGGATTTTATCTGGTCTTAAATCTGTGTATGATCATTTTCCATAGTCTTACCGGTAACCAAAAAAGTTCGTGCGGTTTAAGTCGTCGCTCGCTTCAAAGACATATTTTGACCTGTTACAATTTGTAGCTCACAGCATTTAGTATCAACATAACGTGCACAGACTCGTCAGTTTATTGAGGCACTCCCTCTTGTTAATACGCTTTTCGTAACCAAATTATTTTTGATCAAAATGTCTGTCAATGCTTGTGTGATTCGGGCTTGCTTGCTTTACGAATTTAAACTCGGCACCAAAGCTGCAGAAGCGTCTCGTAAAATATGTACGGCATTCGGTGAAGATGCAGTATCAGAACGCACTGCACAAAAGTGGTTTCAAATGTTCTTGTCTGGTGACGAGTCGCTTGAATATTTAGCTCGATCGGGAAGACCCTGTGTTATTGACAATTAAGAATTACAGGCTGTCATAGAAAATGACTCAAAATTAACTTGTCAGGAACTTTCGCAAATGTTTGGTGTTAGTGACGAAACAATTCGTTTGCACTTACATCAGTTAGGTAAGTCATGGAAGCTAAGTAGATGGGCCCCTCATGAATTATCAGACGAACACAGGTTTCATCGATTATCAATTTGTTCAGCAATGCTTTCGCGCTATAAAACCGAGCCGTTTTTGGACTGTTTACTTACAGCTGATGAAAAATGGATTGTGTACTATAACACAAAACGAACCCATCACTGGTTGTCCCCAAACCAACCAGTACCACATACACCGACTCCAATTCATTGCCAGAAGATCATGCTTTGTGTGTAGTGGACCGCTGCTGGTATAATACACTACGAGTTTCTTCCCGAGGGTCAATCAATTACTGCCGAAGTCTACTCGATGCAGCTCGATCGTGTACACAAATCTTTACTTCAGAAACAGCCTGGACTAGTTAACCGGAAGAAAGCAATATTCTTACAAGACAACGCTAGGCCACACGTTGCCAAGCTCACTCTGGAAAAAAATCAAGGTTTTAAAATGGGAGTTACTACCTTATCCTCCGTATTCTCCTGACATGTCTCCAACGGATTATAACCTTTTCTTGGCTTTAAATTATCATATGACAAATTAAAAATTTCAAAATCAAGTTGATATCGAAGAGGAGGTTGCCAAGTTTTTTGCTTCGAAAAGTAAAAGCTTTTACGAGGACGGGATATATAAACTAGTATCTCGTTGGGAAAGAATTGTAGAATGCGAGGGTGCTTATATAAATGAATAAATTGTTTTGTAAATAAATCTACAAGACTTTGATATTTATCATAAAAACCGAACGAACTTTTTTGGTCACCCGGGTATTATCAGTGGCAATCAAACAAAGCTGTAGAACACGACAATAGCTAAACCATGTGGTAAACCTTGAAAAATAAAAAATAAATCATTTTTGGAGATATACAAATATAGGTTTTTTTTATTATTATTATTATTGTACAACTGCTCCTCGCTTTTTGGCAGGACCTTTTTTGCCATTTTATGCTTTTATTACTTGTCTTTTTTTCTTTTTTTCTATGCTCTAAGAGCTTTACTTGTATCTTTTTTCTCTTTTTGTTCTTCTTTCTCAATATTTAAATTTTTATATCTTTTGCAGTTTTCTTCTTCTTATATATATTACATTGGTTTTTTTTTCTATTTTATTACAATGTTATTTCTTATATATAATGTATATTGACTCTAGTATAATTTATATAATATATTAATTTACAGTTTCTATTTTTTCATACATATTTTAATTGTATATCTCTTACTCTTGTACAATCTTGTTTCTACCTGTTTATTTTCTAATGTTGTAATTTTTCTTCATAACTGTACAAATATAGGTTACAGCGGGTTGCGATATGTAAAACTTGGGTTAATTAAAGTATCTATAATTTCGTAATAAATAACCAAGTATATCACAAAGGCGAACGGTAACCTTTTTGGTGATTTAAATTTAAATGTTCTACGGGCTACTGTACTATTTGACTTAGAAGGCCAGGCAACATTTTTTTTGTATTCGTACTACTAATTAATTACAGTCTAAAGTGAAGGGGTAAAACCTTTATGTCGATATATCTTCACGATTAATGGCTCGAAAGCTTAAGGTGTGTCCGACAATTAGTGTGGAAAATATATCTCCAGTGAATATACACGAAATAATTTGTCAAATTTACACCATTACCTTAATTGGTAACGCTAAAGTTTAATTAAGTTTTCTAAATTGTTAGCTACGTCATGCAGTGGAAAATTTAAAAATAATGGTATAGTGTATGTACTTTCAAAAACTTCCTTAATTAAGGTACTATTGTAAATAGCGTGAAAACCTCCTATGGTAATTTGTACAAGGGTATGATCTCACTTGCCATCACGCAATAGTAATTTTCCTTTAATAATCTTAAAGGTACCTCGCACAGTAAAGTATGAAATTCGTCGATTTTAATATAATTATTTTTTACTTTGAAAAGTAAAAAAAATATAGTAAAATTATATTCAGTAGGTATTGACATACTCAACATTATTTCGGAGTCTGATGAAAATTATGTAAGTAGGTCATGGTCTTGATTATCTTTGGCAAACATAAACAGGACAAAAAGAAAATAAACGTTTCGTTTTCCTCGACTTACCTGAAAGTCCACCAAATATCAAAAGACATGACATTCATCCAGAAGAATGCTGACAGCAGAAAGAAGTAGATACCGATAGCTGAAACAATAATAAATTAAGATAATTAATATATTAGAAAAAATAATAGAAAAAATCGACTCGCCCGTAGCACCTCAGACGGGATATAAGTACGGGAATATGCTACAGGTGAGTCGATTTTTTCTATTATTTTTTCTAATATATTAATTATCTTAATATAAAAAAATAGCATTGTGAATGCCTAAAATGTAAAAATTCAATAATTAATTATGTAGCATATACAACGTCATATAATATTATGTTGTTTGGGAGAAACCTGTTAACTCCAATTTGGTCATTTTTTATATAAGTACCTAATACAATGTTATTGATTTTTTTCTATATTTTTAATCTGTTTCTGATTAGTCCACTTTATATAGAAGTGATAGAACTGAGCTGCCAACATCCGCAGCGTCGAGCGCATCTCAACGCTGCGGAATATAGTTACAATAAATTATTTAAAAAAAATACAGTTAATATTAGATTACCATCAGACTGTAAATTCCTTGCATTTGTTACATCGAAAGAAAAAGCCGCACAAACACAGTATAGATATTTCGTCGATGATATATTTATTTATACTGTGGCACAAACTAATAAAAACTGGCCAAAGTTCGGACAAAGTCTGGCAAATATGCCTGTCGATTCTGTAACAAACTCGCATCTCACTCCGAACCTCACTTCACTTAACGGAAATTTTAAATCATAAATGAGATTAATGATAGGCTGTTTTTCTAATCACAAAATATTTTAGATAGCGACGGTAGATGCCTAAAACCTTTTGCAATCGGCAAAATAGCTTATATTCAGCCAATTTTTAATAACAAATTCACGCGAAGTGAAGTGAGGTTCGAAGTGAGATGAATCGACAGGCTGGATCAAGATGGTAAGGCCGTTTTTTAACCGCCACCGTCACCGAGAACGAGATTAGAATAGTACTGTCAAACGGCAATCTTGATCTTTGTTCCTTTTCTTGCAAATCCTACACCCTGAAGTGGAAGCGAAACGCAAACAAATATGGCCGTTTTGACAGTACATTCTTATTTGGCTCGCATAGTACTAGCCTCGCTAATCCCGCGACTTCGTCCTCATTGATCCGTAGACAGATATGGTGACCTGCCTTTCTATTGTCTTATTTAAAAATCTATCGCAATCGCTTTCAAGATGTAACACACTGAAGGTTCTTTTTGGGCACAAATAAAAACTTACCAAGGAAATGCAGCAATGTGTCACATCCATCGGTTAAACGAAAGCGATTGCGATAGATTTTTAAATTAGACAATTAGCACCCAGTTTAGATGTTCCCTTAGTGTGTGAAAGCTAGTATTACGGAAAGTTAAAGCTGTTACCCTGGTTTTACCCACCCGAATCAGATGAAACATGGCTTTGATTTTATGTTGGACTTCAAGCTACCAACTGTGAAAAGCCCATCCAGGCGCGGTCGCCGCAGCCTGAAATTTTGGGGGGGTCACTAATAATAATAATTGCTGTTCTGTAAATTTTAGAAGCTTTTTCTATGTGCCGTGTACTATTTTGGGGGGGGGGGGGGTGTCCCCTGTGACCCCCCCCCCTCGGACCGCGCCTCGCACGTGATCCACGCACAAACATTTAGTTTTATTATATATATTATGTAGATGAGTGCAAGATGACATGACGTGACGGACGAGCAGTGGACAGGCGGCGGCGGCACGGTGACGGCGGTGGACAAACGGCCTCTACAGCTGCTATTATATTTTTTATTGTATTTTTTCTCATTAACGTGACATGTGATGATGTGACAAAATTACTGCGACCAACACCATGTTGCCTAAAAAAGGTACTTAATTTTTGAGTATGAAACATGAATGACGTATGTTTGAGTAATTTGTAAGCATGTTTCATGTTCACAACAGGAAACTACATTGTTCGGCCAAAATACCTATAAGTAACCACGTTATGAAAGGCATTGTACAGGTTAAGTTGTAGGTAAGTATTTATTTCAAACGTAAATGTATTTAAAAAAAATAAAAAATAAATGATTAACTTACTTTTTTCCCCTTACACAATGAAAAAAATAGTACTACCACGTACTACAGTAATCGCTGATCGAGATTCTGTATAGTTTGTATATCTAGTTACTTGTCATATTTAGTAAACAGTTTTTGACAGTTGTCATCCTTACTAATATTATAAATGCGAAAGTCCGTTTGTTTGTTTGTTTGTTTGTTACGCCTTCACGTCCTAACTATTGAACCGATCGTCATGAAATTTTGCATACACGTTGTCAGGGGTACAGAGAAGGACATAGGGTACCTTTCATCCCGAAAAAAAGTATTGTTCCCGAGGGATAGCAAAAAAACCTTTCCACGCGGACGAAGTCGCGGGCGGCCGCTAGTAAGTCTTATAAACATAAATAGCTGAAATATTATGTTAACTAACTGATTAAATCTTCATCAATAACTAATTAATAATAAGTATATTTCGTATGCGATGAGTGGATAACCAATTAATTTTGTTGATTTTTATTTTTTTTTTAAAATGAATAATTCAATATAGATTTAAGTGATGATTGTTTACCAAATAGGATAAGACGTAAAGATAAACAGACTATAAGTAGAATTAAACTTTTTATTTTAGTTATTTTTATCATAGTTGAAAGTGTATAAGTATTAAGTAAGGAGTGAAACACTATGTTATCATAATAGTGGAGTGGCCCTTTCTAATATTAACTCCCTTTACAACACTTCGGTATATAAATAGACTACTGATATGGGTCAACACTTCAGAGCCAATATTCAGACTCCGGAACTGTTTATATCAAACGTAAACAGTGTGAAATTGTAAGAGGCAAAACAGAAACATGATGATGTTTCTGTTTTGTTTTCCGTAATTATTTTGTAAAAAGAAAGAATAATTTTGTCAATCGGTGGGTCGAATACCCCAAAACAATGCGGATAGCGTTTCGAATCTAGATTATGTTACTTTGTACTATTATGTATTCTGTGATTATGTCTAGATTATAAATTGGTGGGGCATTGCTTCCTCCCCCCAGTGAGGCGGGCTGGTGTTTTATTTTTTTTGGTTAGGGTGGTGAGTCACAAATTAAACAACAAAAAAATAAATATATTTATTTGATTAATCGTTTATTATTTCATTTTCATGTAACGATAAACCGCTACTGTAAACATATTTTTGATATTACTTAACGCTCTCACATCAAAGAATCGCCACATTTGACGTCAGTAGCACATTTAAATATCTCTATCCAGTGATTACAATGATCAACAAAATATTCACGACATAACCTTCGCATATACAACAAAATCCCACAGAATGGAAATCGTCATCTCGGAACCGGTTGTGGCCTTATTAATTCGAGCGTACAACTACAGATTAAATATATATTTAATATATACTCTCGCACAACAGTCCATGGAAAACCACAATATAAAACGAAGAAACCGCACGAGGAACCTTTGACTAACAGGATTTTTTTCTTTTTCCTATCACTAAGCACTTATTTTCAAAGTTGACGTTAGCCATTCGTTTCCTTAATTCAAGAGAGAAATTGTGAAATCTTTGTCTTCTAATTTTAGGGTGATTTTTTAAGTCTCGTGACCAATTTTCCCCCTCAAAAGTTGCGTAATGCGACGTAGGTTATAAAATAAAAAAAATAAGATTATCACATTAAGCCCTCTACGAACGATCGATTTTTTATAAAATACCTGTTGTTCGTGTATTTTAGACTTTAGAATTTTGCATTATAAGACCCCTCAAAAGTTGCGCATTGAGACGAAGGTTGTGGGAAAAATAAAAAAAAAATAGTAAGTAGATAGTAGATTCCAATTGAATTCTGTATAAAAATAATTAAACAAAATTCGATTTTTCAATTCGGTTTCGATAAAATTCATGTTTCAAAGTGATACGATTCTTTTTTTTATTATTTTTCCAACAACCTACGTCGCATTATGCAACTTTTAATGCAAAATATTTAAGTCTATAAAAATTCGATCGCTAGTAGAGGGCTCAAAGTGATAAGCTTATTTTTTTAAATTTTTCCTTTAATCTATGTCGCACTACGCAACTTTTGAGAGTTCTTGTGATAAATATTCTAAAAAAAAAATATTAAAATCAGCCCACTCAAGTGTGCAGTCTATGTAACTGAACCATTTTCTTTAAGAAACAGGTCAAAATACGTCGTTGGGCCAACCCATACTAAACTGATCACGTTATTACTTTGATTTGTATGAATAATCTAATCTAGCATTTTTTTCGTTTTAAGACCTATGTTTCTTGGAGAAAGTTGTTCAGTTTCATGGACTCAGCATATTCTAAAATTTTGCAATTCTTAAATCATGACTGAGTTTTTTGAACAATAATATTATAAATTATATATTATTTGGTAATACCTATTACAGTATTGTGAATCCTAAGATCTGACTGATTCTTCAGTCATTTATGTATTTACTATAGATAATAAATAGATGACAGTAGTATACACTATTATAGCATTTTATTTGTTTATATTGTTGTCCACTATCTTCTTAAATACTTCTGTGAACACTGTTCGTTGAAATTACACACGGATAAAGTACGGGCAAAGGCCACGGTCACGGACCCATGAAATTAGAAAAAAACATCACCTTTTGAACTCCAAAGTTAGAGTCGGAAATGGTTAAATGTGTTTGTTTGTGTAATAGCGTATGTAATTTTGGGCACTCGTTGTCTACACCATTAACTCTTTTATTTAAATTATTTTTTTGTAATGACTGTGCCAAAATTAAAAAAAAACAAACAAATGTGACGTAGTTTTAAACTTGTATTTTTAATATCGCGGTCCTATATTATACGAATAGTTTAGACTTTCTAAAGAAGTGAATAATATTTAGCAGGTAAACGGATCGAATAAATACTAACTATACCTAGATGATGCATTAACATAAATGTTAATGATTCTTTATTTGGTTTTCCCTAATTTGATCGAAACGAATAGGCTAAAGAACATCTAAAAACCGTAGAGGGGGTTAAGCTATTTTCTTTCTCTCTAAAGTTTGAGATTTTAGGAACAACATTAGGCATTCAAATCGAAATTGCTTTAAATAATTTGAACCTATCATCAATATTCACAATTGTGTAGAAACATGTTTTTGAATTCCTAATTTTTTTGCCTAATCTGCCAAATCTCCGTCCCGATCCGGCGCGCGACATTTTCTCATTGCTATCTCGCTTTACTGATATTGCGCATTGAGTACTAGGAGAGCCAAAGAGTTAATTCCAGTAGAACAAAAGAATACTTACTCAACCCGACGCACATGTTGAGCGTGATGTTATCGACGAGGAGCAGAATCTGCATGGTGGCGAAGAGTGCGAAGGCCACGAACAGACACAGCAGGTACGCGATCAGCACCCGCCCGTGCAAGTTGTGTAACTCCGGTAGCCACGCGTACACGGCGCAGGTCGCCAGGATGAACACGCAGGATATTATCATACCTGGCAGACAACCATATTTATTTATTAACGTAATTATCGAATTCGTCATTGGTCACGCGCAAACGCGAGAACTACCGTCCCAACACTAGTGGAGTGGAGTACGGGGGTGATGGGAGTACGCCAACCGTGTCACTTTTTACCTTCGAACGGCATCTCTGTCCCTGTTGTTTGCCATTTGATACTATTGTTGAACAGAACAGCAAGATATCCATCATTGTATACAGTCCATTCGTTTTATTTCCCACCAAAACAGTCATCCACTACGAAAACATTTGCATTAGTGTCCTGTCTGGTCTAGCGGGGCATCACGCATGCGGGATCTGTGGCTGAAGAAACAACTACCCGCCAAGTTGCCACGAGGGCCGTTTTTTTATGCACAAATGGGTATTGCTTGGCCTTCACCTCACCTGATGTTAAGTGACCATAAGGCCGAAGGTGCTGGAAGCGCACTACACCCGGAATCCTTATCACTGAGTAACTGGCTATCTTACCTCTAACTGCCGGAACACAACTATTTTTAAATTGTTGTTATGCCGTCAGACTTGGTAAGATGGTGGTAGCTAGCGAGGCGGATTTGAAATAAGCCCTACCAATAACCAAAACCAGTTGCGAACATTCATGAACTTTTCTTTGACTTCGATACATCTAGGCGCCAAGCGTACGCGATGCGCCGGGGCCCCCACTTAGGCACCCATTACATGGTCATGCAAGCGTCAGTCAAATTCCATCAGTCATGAATTACGTTTGACTGATCAGTCAGATGGAAAGAACAAATCACATCATGCAACCACCAGTCACAGCCCGTGACTGTGGTTAAACTGACAGCAAAACCTACCGTGTAATGGGTGCCTTAGGTCCAGATCCTGTAGCCAATATGTCACATTTGCAAATTTTCGCTTTCGCTTCTCTCCGAAAAATGTATGGGATTGAAGTTTTATAACTCGATTGTTAACGAAACCTTATGTCAATCATATATATGTTTCGAAAGCGAAGCGATAACGAAGATTTGCAAATGTTACTTTGGCTAGGGGGTCACAGGACCCGCACATGAATGTCTCTATAATTATTCCTTTTATCATGCAATTCGTTGGTTAGTTAGTCTCGTTATGAATATCTAGTTTGCGCCCCAGTGCAGGCTCGGTCTTAGACTTTTTTTATTCTATTTTAATTTAGAGACTTTTACTTATTTTAGGTATGTCAGCCTCATCATAACCTTATCTAAATAACAATTATAAATATAAGGGAACACTTGGGTCATTGATACAGAAACATATTAATAAGTTCTTTAAACACCGCAGATTGCGGGTCTGCTAGTATTGTCAGAAATGCTCCTACGTCTAGTCTATTTATCTTATGTTCCTGTATCAATAAATCCCTCGCCCCACTGTATTTGATACATTCCAAGAGCAGGTCTAAGGGTGGGTACCCACTTAGGTTCGCGAACCTCCGCGCTCCGCGAACCTCGAACAGTGATCCATAGCAAAAACAAATATTTTTACTTTGGCTACAGTGTGTACCTTTGCGAACCAAGTTCGCATACATGTTCGCTCACGTACACACCTGGGCGCCCTGTTCCAGCAGAGGATAAACGATTTTTCCGGTGCATGTTCGCGGAGCGCGGAGGTTCGCGAACCTAAGTGAGTACCCACCTTTAGGCTTGGATTACAACTTCGTGAGGTTCCTAAGCATCTATTCTAGATTCTAATCTAAACATATTAATAAAAACATGAAATAATTTTGGCAAAACTGGGAGTTTTTTGTTGACACTAAATACAAGAGGGAATACATCCATAAATATCAAAGTATTCATGACTCGAAAAACGGGTCTTAGGACTTTATGCGCCGTAAATGTAGAGTTGTTTCCGTTGCACCATGCGGTCATTATACCATTATACCTAATTACCTACTCTTACTGAACTTTAATTTGTATAAATTTTATAGTCGTAATAATAGGTATTTATACGAAGCGAAGACTAAAAGAAGGGAAGAAGGTTTAATGTTAGAAGGAATGTTATTATCAGTTGGAATTCTCTCTCCTAGATCCAGTTATTGTATTGTATCTTTGCCTCTAAAATTGCTTTGCTACTCACAAGTGCACGTGAGTAAGTAATAATGTTCCTCTTGAGGCTCAAGATGACAGATGAAGGCGTCCAAAGTACTGGTCTCATTGTCGCGCACGAAGGAGTCCACGCAGTATTTGTCTGGCGTCAGGACAGACCACGGCGGGACCTGGCTGGGCAGGGACACGTACAGGTCACCATCCTGGAAGGAAACAAATATTTCTGTTAAATTAGTACAAATATTTTTAACAGTTACGTGAAAGCGCTTGTGCTTGTTGTGATTTCACTTAATTTTAAACTGATGTTTTTATGATAAAATATTAGGGGCCTGTTTCACAGGTTGGTTGGATAGCATTATTTATACAACGCGTCACAAAAAACCCCTAAAACCGTAAATCGACCATCAAACTGAATAACATTTACTATGGGACCAACTCTGAAATCTCGAAAAAACATCACTTGTCTGATACAAAAATTAATAACGAATATATAAAAAATTATGAAACAGCCGGTTTCTTTTTTGCGATATCAAAATTGGTCCCATAGTAAAAATTTTTCAGTTTGATGGTCCGATGTAACACGTTGTATTGTTAAAAAATAGGATGGAATTTCTATGAAAATATCTGTCGAATAAGTTAATTGGAACTTAACCGGAATCAGTGACGTTGTGAATCTTGTTTACTTACGTGAATTATGGCGCTTACTATGAGATGGAAATTAAAAGAAAAAACGTAATGTAACGTCACAACGAAATTGGCAAGCTTTTTCCAGAAGTACCATATTGCAGAGGCACGACTGTTTTGTACATTTGATCAAAGTTCTTTTTATTACAAAACTGGTTGTTCTTTTTATACACGTTTGTGGTAATTAAGCCGGTCTTTTTATGTGTAGAACTCGGTAAGATATCTCTTACAAAAAATATAAATGATTACAAACACGAAAATGCTAGTTAACGAAATCTTTTTGAATAAATGTAACAACCGAACCTATTATGTAACAAATTATTTTAAGTTCTGCGAGTATTCTTTAGTAGTATAGGTTATCCTCGAAGAAGAGCCAGGCAGTTCACCAAAGTTACTCTTTCAATATGTCTTTAGAATAAGGTTGAATATTGCATAGCTTTAATTGCCACTTCGCCAGGAACTTGACGAAATTTAGTACATTTTTATTGATTTCTGAAATACTGGATCATTAATTAAAAATGTACTCGGTTATTGTGTTAGCTCAATAAAAAAGGTATCCTTTTCGCATAAAAAATTATATCACTGTCGTTGAAAATTACGAAATCTGACGATTGGAAGTTTTATTTTTATAAGTCTTAATAGTGTTATTCAGGATTTTTCACAGAGTTACTGAGACATATTTCAATATTCTGTTCAGTTATTGTGTTTCTTTGTTTTTTTTTCAGTCTACAGTAATTTTTGTGAAGTAGAATTCTACATAAGTTCTTCACATTGGAAGTTATAAAATCAATCTTTTCATCAAATCGTGAACTGGCCTCGCCTCAAAACGTAAGTATCATGTCATGTCACACTAATTATCTGAACAAACGTATTAGTTAGTATAATAGACGGTAGAACTTATATCTATTCTGTGATAATAGTATAGTACTAACATGGCGTATTTTAATTCACGTGTCTTGATTTCTACTTTGCATTCATGGCAACAAGCATGATAGACGAATAGGAATTAATTTATCTTATTTTATTGTTAAAGGTACAATTACAGAATACAAACTATTACATTGCAATCTAAATTAAAGAATACTTTTTAAGGGCAATATATTCGGGCGTCGTAGGCATTTAGCGCTACCTCCCTCCCCCCGGAGCGAGCCGCGCGAACGCATATTCTAGTGAACTCTCTAACCCCACGGACCATACCACAGAATAGATATTTACTACGTACAGAAAGGACACTCCCCGCCCGCGATTTCATGTGCCGAATCGAGTGCTCTGTCAACTCTCATGCAAAACGTGAACGCGAGATATTTATTTTGATAATTCGAACTAAATAATTATTTTTCTATTTGTTTATGTATTTAATAAGGTCATAATAAGTCAATAAATAAGTATGGGTACCTACTAGGTAAATAGGTAAGTAATAATTTATTACACACAATAAAATTATAGGTAGTAGGTAGCTACGTACGTAGTTAATTTGAAGTTAATAATTGTTTTTTTTTGTTTTTTCGAATATTATAGTTCGAATAGGTACTTGTAGTATGGTCTGCAAATTTGAATTAACTAATTAAATGTGAATAAACACTGAATTCATTGATTAAATTCGTTATTGGAGTGTTAACTTAACTGTCAGTATAATATTCTACAACTAAGTACCTACCTAAACATATTTGAGCACTCACAACAAGCTTTTTTTTGTGTAACCGATTTTTATTTTAACTTTTTTTATAATTTGCCGATTAAAAGGGACCCCCAAAAACGAGTAATCACATATTAGGGTCAATTCATGCTGGAACAGAATCGAAGCGCATTGAATTGTTTGATGCAAAGCAAATTCACTCTTATTATAAATTACGTAAAGTTCAAATTTCTTCGGAGATAAAAACATCGCGCGCATTCAGTGGCGAACATTTGTCGGTCGTTGTCGTCCGTCAGTCGCATCAGTGACACAAGTGTTGCCAGAATGTTAACTTTTGTACATTTTACGTTAATTTGACCCTCTTATGTTCAGTTACACGACTTAAAATATTTTAAGTACCTACGTTACTTTTAGGACTCAATAAAAAATCTAATTTTCTAGCAAATTAGGGAAAAAATAATCGTGAAACGTAACACATTAAAAGAAGTTGTCGTTCGTAGGTAAAGTAGTGATTGGTTGACACTTGATTTTGAGCCGTGCATCCTCACCGGCCATCCTTACTAATATCATAAATGCGAAAGTCCGTTTGTTTGTTTGTTTGTTACGCCTTCACGTCTTAACTACTAAACCGATGATCATGAAATTTCGTATACACGTTGTCAGGGGTACAGAGAAGGACATAGGTTACCTTTCATCCCGAAAAAAAGTGTTTTCCCGAGGGATAGCAAAAAAACCTTTCCACGCAGACGAAGTCGCGGGCGGCAGCTAGTTGTATATAATTCTTTTTCTCCCTTCAGTAGACAGATTCACCCAGGTAATTTAAGTGTACTCTTAAGTAGATTAAAGCACCCAGTGACCCAGGTTAAAGCAACCTCATCATCACCACATTATTATCTTTAAATTCTCAATACTAACTTGGTAACTGGACTAAAAAAATAAAATTGATTCAATTTATTGATAAGTATTTATTTCTTAAAAGTCATTAAAATTAATTACGCATTTGCTTGTACTTGGTTGCTGTATCCAAATACCTATCTACCTACTCTATGCATTTACAACAAACTAAATTGATTATTTACACTAAATAAAATTTTTCACTTAAATTACCTACTGCGTTTCCAAGTCTTACTTTTTGAGTATCTAAAAGATTCTCAATCGATCGATCGATCGAGGGGGAACACAGCGCGGCAGCTAAAACGACACAGGTCCTACTCCGACGACGCCTCGCAGGCTACTAAACTAAGACGCGGCGAGCATTTTATTATATATGAATGTTTAAATAAACATAAAGTATTTTTTTGAAAAAGTAGCCGTTGAATGTTTTAATATATTTCATTACCTTTTTTTCTATATATTATTTGTGCGTAAGAGATTAATAATCTTTAAGTACCATCCAAAAAACAATGAAATTTTTCAATGTCTTTGCATATTTTTATAGTCGAGTGAAAATAAAAAATCGAGTTTTTAACCGTAAATTAATCAAGTTCGTTTATTAAACTACAACATATATTTTTATCTGTTCAAAATAAATAATATTTCATTGTTTACCATTGAATCAAAAATAGGTTAATTTTGGATATACTGGCCTTAAATTTATATCCCAATAACAATCGTACACAGATTGACATTAAACAACAGTAAACAAATATTTAATCAAATTAATATAAGTAGTTAAGGAGGTTTATTAAATGAACAAATGGAAGCAAATGATTAAGTAAGTGCTATGAACAAATTAAAATAAAAAAAATGCAGTTTAATTAAATATCACGCAGCAGTGACATTTTAAATGAATTTAATCTACACTCACAACGTAATGTTCCAAATATGATTTCATAGTAGTTTGTTACACAAGGGATGTAAGTGAGCTATTACAGAACAAGATCCAATTTGGCGCCCGTGCGAGCGCAGCTCGCAAAGGGCGCTAATGGATCGAGTGCACCCGAGATATTTAGACGCACGAGCGAGCGAAGCGAGCGAGGGCGAATATAGTTCGAGGGTGTAATAGCTACTTACAACCGAGGTAAGCATACTATTTTACATCATTCATGCGAGGTAAATTTAATAAAAAAAAAATAAAAATAAAAACAAAAATAAAAAAAAAAATACAAAAACATTAAAACAAAAATAAAACGTCAAAGGGTTATTTCATTGAAAACTCGTAGGGTTGATCAGACAATTAAACTGAACAACTTTCATTATGGGACCAACCTCCAAATCACGAAAAAAATCAGCTGTTTTTGCATTGCAGAATTTTGCATATCTAGCTTCAACTGAAATGAAATGCCGCCATTTTCATTGTTTTTTTTTCAGCCAAAAGTTTCGTCAGTTTATAATAAAAGAAATGAGATTGGTTCACTAAGGAGTTTTAAATGCTTGAATTGTAAAGTAACTTTACATCATACTTGCTCGGTAACTAGGATTTACTTATATAGTATGAGGCAGTGTAAGTTGGCATGTGCAACACAGTGCATTGTTTAGATAGAACGTTCCATTTTCAAATCACTTTACAATTCAAGGATGGTGAATGCTTTAACTGTAAAGTTACTTTACAATTCAAGCATTTAAAACTCCTTAGTGAACCAATCTCTTTTCTTTTATTATAAACTGACGAAACTTTTGGCTGAAAAAAAATGAAAATGGCAGCATTTAATTTCAGTTCAAGCTAGGTATGCCAAATTCTGCAATGCAAAAACAGCTGATTTTTTTTCGTAATTTCGAGGTTGGTCCCATAATGAAAGTTGTTCAGTTTAATGGTCTGATCAACCCCACGAGTTTTCAATGAAATAACCCTTTAACGTTTTATTTTTATTTTTGTTTTAATGTTTTTGTTTTTATTTTTTTATTTTGATTTTTTTTTATTTTTATTTTTATTTAATTTACCTCGCATGAATGATGTAAAATAGTATGCTTACCTCGGTTGTAAGTAGCTATTACACCCTCGAACTATATTCGCCCACGCTCGCTACGCTCGCTCGGGCGTCTAAATATCTCGGGTGCACTCGATCCATTAGCGCCCTTTGCGAGCTGCGCTCGCACGGGCGCCAATTTGGATCTTGTTCTGTAATAGCTCACTTACATCCCTTGTGTAACAAACTACTATTACAGTTAAGGCATTCACCATCCTTGAATTGTAAAGTGATTTGAAAATGGAACGTTCTATCTAAACAATGCACTGTGTTGCACATGCCAACTTACACAGCCTCATACTATATAAGTAAATCCTAGTTACCGAGCAAGTATGATGTAAAAAAAGATTGTATATACATGTACTTTATTTTATATATAAAAATAACTCATTACAGTGCAGTTAACTGAATCATAAAATAACTTTTTAAATAATTACAGCTCACTTTTACTTTTTAATTTAGCTTATTGTAATATCTATGATCTGTAACATTTGGTTCTACTCGTTCTACTATATCTGTAGTGCGGGGCGCGTTTTTTTAACGCAAACCAAAAAAGTTATGGTTTCAATTTTCCCTTTTTGTTTTAGGTTCTGAATTTCGCAGATTTTTTTTTTGTTCTTGCTTTAAAATATCTGATACAACAGTGAACGTGACAAAAATTTGACTCCGCCCGACATTTTAGAAGCAGCGTGACTCTTATATCAAGGTAGTACGGTAATATCAGCAAAGTCTCTCTCTCTTTTTTAACTTTGATATTTTATTTAAGTAGGTAGTAGGTTCAATCCGAAATTGTATGAGTGTAGATAAAGTAGTGTATGAAACTGCACATAACTAGGTATTAAAACACTTGTGTGATACTATTAAAAACCTCGCATACGGCTCGGTTTTTAAACACACACTCGTGTTTTCATACCCCTCTTTTTGTATCAGTTTCATAAACTACTATTAAACTACAATTAAAAATATATTTTTGAGAACATAAGTTATTATATGCATGACACACACGTAAGTGTGGTGCATTTTCTGATACATTATTGTTCGTACCTGGTATAGTAAATAATTGGAAATTAAGTACTGAACTTAAGTACACTCTTGCTTGAGTCCGATAAAGATAAAAGCAACTACATTTACAGAATTATTATTGTACCAATAATACTAAACTAATTGAGCACACCTAACGTTATGTAAAATATGTAATTGTGCCAATAAAAAGGCGAGAAGCTAAAATAACCTTGTCTGGTGTTAACGATGGGAATATTAAAAGGTGTGTTATAATTATAACAATGGAGTGATATAAACAAAATGATGTTTATAAATTGTTGATTTCCATAATAATCAAAGTCTTTATGTGAATCGATGGGTATACCCCATTACAAACCGCGAAGTAAATGGACCTGTTTTTAGATCTATGCTGGAATAACACGTAGTGTGTCACTCTGTTCCATTGAAACCTAATGCGTGCGTACAATTTGGCGCCACTTAATTGGTACTGAAAATAAGTAGTACCAATTCAGATACAATGCCGGGCGTTGCCATAGTGACAAAATGAACCTCGCCTTCCGAACGCGAAAATTTTTGGCTTCAATTTTCCAATCGTCTGAAGAACTTAATGAGGGTACCTACTTCTAATGACTATATTAACTCGAAAAATGTACGAACTAAAAATGTACGGTCTAACAGAATGGCAGCACTTTTGATAGGGGAATTAAAAACCACGACCGCAGACCATGGAACCATAATGGTTTATCAGTATTATAAAGTCGACGTTATCATTAAAAAATATGACTTTTTTTTTTATTCAGCCCATAATTAGTAAAGCAAATTAGGGTAATTGATGTAATTTTGGTTTTTCTTTCCTGCAATTTATAGAAGGTAAACGTCAGTGGTCGTCCTTGGTCGATAGCTGTGTGCTCCTTTCTCTCCGGACTTTCCTACTTTCTAGACTTCTAGAGGTACTTGCTTATTATACGACGTCTATTTATAGAAATTGGAATTGTCACAATTCAATTATTGGTTATAAATGGTTATAGGTGTATGGTCTTCTGGCAGAATTCTAGCAAAATAAATAAATAAAAATGATAACATATAATATACTTATTTGTCGACCTTCGGTGGTCGAGTGGTTACTACACCAGTTTTTGGGGTGGCACCAACGCCACCTCTGTGCTCCCGTATTCAATACCCGTCTGGATCAATTTAGAAAAGGATCTTTTCTATATTGGCTCAGCCCCCCCTACTCAAATGGCTAACATTCTATACGTTTGAACTCTACGCTTACTATTAAAGCTTAAATATGAGCAGTTAACGACTAAATCATAAGTATATCGCAACGCAAACTTATATAAATCACAGACTTTGATGTATTGTAGTACCTTAGAGTAAGGACAAACGAAGCCTTTGTTGCTCGAAGTGTAGTACAATTATGTATTCTGTGGTATTGTATGGAATGGGGAATGTCCGAAAAAAATCAAATTAGCTGAATATTTTTTTATAAGTAAGAATAAGCTCTCTTAGTAATAGAAAAAAAATCATAATTTTTAGTTGCGTGAAAAAATTAAAAAAAAAAATCTCTTCGACTTCACAAATATAGAAAAGTAACAGCAGAATCGTGATTATACCTTTGCCATCACCTGCCACAACCACAACATGCTATTAAAAAAAAATTCAACACAAAATGTCAAAACTTTTTGTTTTTAATTCTTGTTGTCATAGTGGCAGGTATTGGCAAAGGTATAATCTCCATTTTGCTGTTATTTTCCTACATTTGTAAAGTCGAAGAGACATTTTTTTTTTAATTTTTTCACGTAACCGAAAATTCTGATTTTTTTTTCTATTACTAATTCCTATCTATGAAAAAATATTCAGCCAATTTGATTTTTTTTGGACATTCCAAAGCCTTAGGACTTATTCTAAAGCTTGAATAGTAAGCGTAGCGTTTAAACGCATAGAATGTTGGCCATTTGAGTAGGGGGGCAGGTCTGGTAGGATGCGTTGTCTCTGATTTAGTGCTTTAGCTAGGTAGACTTACTTTGGAATCTGGGGCCGTACCGGCTAACGAATCGATTATCGAAAAGTCTGCTGGGTTTCAACTTAAAACAGAAAAATCAAAGTAAGGAATTTCGTCTTGTACTTTCTGTTGACGTAATTTGGAAGATAACGATGTTCGTGTGACATCATGAATTGGGGTTCGCCATTTTGGCCCAATTGGGGCTCGATTTATCTGTTTTAATTTGAAACCCAGCAGACTTTTCGATAATCAATTCGTTAGCCGGTACGGCCCCTGATCAATATTTGTGATAGTTTGTGATGGTGTCTTATATTTATTTACTTATGTAGGTGTTTCGATCCGATATTTAGTCACCACACCACAGACAGACCTTAAGGTAATTTAATTAACCCCAGCTTAACATAATAATTAGCATATTTAATTAACCTTAGCTTAAGGTTGTGTGGTTGGACTATGGCGGTGGAGGCTTTGGTTGGTATCTAGAATATTTATTGATAGTTTATAGAAATATTTATGGGAATTGATATCTACACTGTAGGAACTACGTGTAAGCAATGATGCATTGTTTCGATGATTATCTAAGTTGCAGTAGCCATATTTAATTCTAATAGAGTAGATATAAAGTTTTCATAACATGATAATTATCCTGTATACTTTTAATACATCGGGCTTAGTTACAATATTAACTTTAAATTGGGATTTTCAACTAGACAACTTACTTGACAGATTTTAGAGCCTGTCTCAATTTTAATCCAAAATCTAGCGCTAACCGTTAAAATAGTTTAAAGTTGTTCGAAATTAAATAGTTTACTTTAAAAAACAAAATAACAAGTGCATGAAATAGACACTATTTTGTTTTTACCGACTTCAAAAGGAGGGAGGTACTCAATTCAACCCGTTTTTTTTTTTTTTTGTTTTTTGTATGTACACCGATTACTCGAAGACGGCTGGACCGATTGAAATGATTCAAACGTTATTACATGAAAAGAGCACGAAAATAGTATGATTTTGTGTGAACTACCTCGATGATCAGTCGTATAACTTCTTTGTTTATGAACTGAATAAGATAATAATTTTTTTGTTGGAAAAGGGATATCTTAAGTGTTGTTCTTTAACCGACTTAAAAAATGAGGTTCTCAGTTTGACCCGCATGTATGTATGTTTCTCCGCAATTAACTCACGTTTGGCTGAGCCGATTTTAATTTCTACCTAAATAATATACCTACACTACCTAATACAAAAGGAACCTACAAATAAAAAAATAAAAAATTGTTTAAAAAAACAAAAAACCGACTTAAAAAAACCTACCTCTAAAAAGCAAGAAATAATAAATAATAAAATAATAAATTCGTAAAATAAAACACGTCTATTGAAGTCGGGTGGGGCTTTTAGAATAAAAAAAAGGGATTTGTACGCCAGCCCCACCCGACTTCAATAGACGTGTTTTATTATTACGAATATTATTTCTTGCTTTTGAAGTCGGTTTTTTGTTTTTTTAAACAATTTTTTTTGTACACTAAGAATCGAATTTTCATAAAATAATGATTTTGTTTTCCATTTTTATTGGCTTTATGAGAATAAACTATGTCGGGATTTACTTTACTTTCTCTTCCGTGACCATGGCGCATGCAACTTCGCCGCAATATAGAGCCTCAAAAATAAACAGGTGTAAGTCCCGACATAGTTTATTCTAATAAAAACATGTTTTATTCAGGAATACGCACGTTCTTTTCTTTCCTATTTTAACTAATCCGAGTATTTTTCCAATTTCTAACAGTAGTCTTGAAGGAGCGTGCTACTACCTAAATAATTGAGAGGCACAAGTTAGCACAACTGATTACACCTTTGTTTGTTAACTGTCAAGTCATGGCAATGAAACAAAAATTGCTTGGCTATTATGTTGACAACTATGTCACACTACTGTTGAGTCTTAATAAAAATATAGGCGTCTATTTTCTCTACTATACTGTGTACTTAAAAATATTTAAGTACACTAAGGTAAGAATTCGAGCACAAAAAATAATTATATTTTCGAAAAACATGTTGTAGGTATTATTTATTGCTGTGTTTTAAAGCCGTAATTTTAAATATATTCTTGTGTTTTTTCTTTTTTTTTCTTTTATTATTATTCACAATAATAAAAAATCTAAGTATTATTTCGAGATGCTGAGAGCTGTAGGTGGAAATTTTGCTAAATAGTACTTACGTAAGTAGTAATAAGTAAGTAAGTTAAAATGAATAATTTTTATAGCGTTAAGACAAGAAACATGACATGGTTGATTAAGTAACAGTTGGTGGAAAATTACCCTTTAATATTAGTATAAAAAATGTCATCACCGCGAGACAGTATACAATCCGTCTTTAAAATGGTCCTTCGAAGTTTCCTATAGCTTTATAAGAGACTTTTGTCATTTGTCGGCGCAACATCGGTACGACATCAGCATACATCTCTTTCTCGCTTTATAGCAAATAAAACAGACATATTGATAGACATTCAGGAAACTGGCAAGTTTTATGAGTTTGGGGGCTGACCGCCTGTTATTATATTTCAATAGTGCATTCCTGATTTGTCAGTACAGATTCAGCACCGTGCCTGATGTCGCGCCGGCGCCGCTCTTGCTGCGAGCGTTCCTGATTTGTCTTGCGCGGACAAATCCTGGAACTCTCTATTGAAATATAGGCGTCCAGTAAGCTTTCGGTACCGAGTATACTGAGCATGTTGATGTCGTACCGATCTACCGATACTGCACCGACAAATGAGAAAAGCGTCTAAGTATTTTTTACAGGTTTCGAAAAGCATCAAATTTATTTTCAAGTTAAGGTAATTTTAAAAATGAAAAGGAATTTGTCCATATTTATACCTGTCAAAACATATTAGCTGGAATCTAAAAAAGCCTAAGTATTTTTATATTTACTACAATTGAAAGATCTACAGTGATTAGTGACTAATAGGACAGGACAATAGGCCAGGCTACGCCTAGTGTGGGGGCTAGAAATTATGTACCACTGTAAGACTATTTACGGAAATAAAGATATTTATTATTTATTATCATTATTATCAATATTGACTACAACCACAGAATACATAATAGTACAAAGTACAGAAAATTCACTCCGCATGGTCATTTAAATAAATAGCGACTCTTGCTCAGACACAATAAAGTGCAATTCAGGTCGCACACCGCTTCCTTGTCTACAGTTATATTCACCTACAGGTTGCCTCTCTTTCTATCGCGTAGCTCTTAGCTCTTCTAACAACTTTAGGGTTGTCTTCTTCTAATCCTTCAACGCTCGAGCGGCCCCATCGGGCCGCACAACACAACAATGGAAAATCTATTGTCTCATTTTCTGTGCTTGAAGGATTAAATACTATATTACAAGTTTTGTGTTTATAATGTGTACCTACTTAAATGTGAAAAAATTACGTTTCAAATAAACCTAGGCTAGATGTACAGTTAACGCCACATTAGACTATGTGTTAAATTTGAGGCAGTCTTTATGCCACCGCCATCATACTGTTGCCGGTTACGGAATCCTTAAATCCAGAAATGTAGGTATTTAGTTAAGTAGGTATAATTCGCTCAAAAAAAAAAAAGAATTAGGTGGGTACCTTAGGAAATTTGATCGAGAAAAAATAGTCACGCGCCTCTGAATATAAGTACCTATAACTACACGCTTTCCTACCTATAGTAGGTTACACCTACTTATCAAAAATAGGTATGTACCTACTCATAAAAATTACGAGGAAAATAAACAAAATATGTATAATTTTTTCTTATACATTTTAGAATCTTTCGGTCAAGTGAAGAAACCGGTCAAGATCGAGTCGGACTCGCGCACCGAGGGTTCCGTACCATCATAATTGCACCATCAAACCACACTGCAGAGTAGAATAATCAAATTAGTATTGCAGCTTTAGGTCAGCGCCATCTCTTGACCGATAGTGGAACTAATGTTAACTTTTTTTAGAAATTTGATAATTTCTAAAAAAGTGTGCTATATTGAGACATCGTTTCATTTTTCCTGTAATCTTTATATAAACTGCTATGACATAGAATTATTTGAGATTTTTCTCTCTGCAAACTTCGGAGATAAGGGGGGGGGGGGGGACGGTATTTTTTTTTATATTTTTCATCATAAGTTGAAAACTATGTGGCCTAAAACAAAAAGAAAAAATGATTAACAAGGTGCAAACGGCGTTCTATCATATGATATTCCACATGCCCTAGCAGAACCCACTTCAAATTTTTCAGACCCTTTTTCAGTCCCTGTTGTAAAAAAGATATTTATTTTTTTATTAATCTTATTTACAAAATAGTTGGGCGAATGTCATCTAAAACTATTCCGAATTTCAAGTTGATACCATTAGTAGTTCTCGAGATATCCAGCTGTGACAGACAGACCGAGTCACACCATAAGGGTTCCTTTTTTAAAATGAGGTAAAAATGAAAACTTTAAATCCTTCTGTTTATTGCGACAGCCGTCCACGTAACAATTATTAGTATTACGATTCTCCATCCTTACTAATCCTTACGCCTTCACGTCTTAACTACTGAACCGATCATAAAGAAATTTGGCATACACGTTGTCAGGGGTACAGAGAAGGACATAGGGTACCTTTCATCCAGAAAAATAGTTATGTTCCCGAGGGATAGCAAAAAAACTTTTCACGCAGACGAAGTCGCGGGCGGAAGCTAGTCCTTACTTCCTTACTAATATTATAAATGCGAAAGTCCGTTTGTTTGTTTGTTTGTTACGCCTTCACGTCCTAACTACTGAACCGATCATCATGAAATTTTGCATACACGTTGTCAGGGGTACAGAGAAGGACATAGGGTACCTTTCATCCCGAAAAAAATGTATTGTTCTCGAGGGATAGCAAAAAACCTTTCCACGCAGACGAAGTCGCGGGTGGCCGCTAGTTATTTATAAATTATAATAGTGTACGGTACAGTGCTGGGAGCAATAAATAATGATCAATTGACCGTCATAGAGGCACAGAATAACGCACGCGTGTACAGCTCACAAGCGCGGCGGCAACCCTGACTGATTTTGCAACTCCGAGTTGTCGCGCGCTGTAGGTACGTATCGCGGTAGGTATGGGCGAGTGACGGATGCCTGCTACAACATTGTCCTAATTTATAAAAAGTCATTGAAAGTATTGTAACCTTATCGAATAATATTCGAACAAAAAAATATTTGTTCTGTGGAATTAGAACACAGGTTATTTCAATATTTTTAATCATCTAAGTTTTATAATAATAAAAATTGTTTTATTTAGATATATGACATTGCTGTCTCCTAAGAGATATTTAACCACAAAATAGTATTTAAGGCTGATTGTTTTTATTAACACAGAATAGATATTTTGCTAATATTTTCCCTCTACACTATAGGTATTTATAGTAATCTAAAAACTGATAATCTTGGCATTAGTTAAGTTCTGACATAGACTATGACGAAATGACTATCCCAAATCTTTATGTTTATATCATCGAGTCATCTTTAGTAGCCTTTTGAAATAATACTGTTAATAAATTCATAAATATAATGAATTCAAATAAATTTGTGTCAAAATCGTAATATGGTGTGTGAGCCTAATATACAGGAAAGAAAATACATAGTAGGTAAGTAATTAAACAACAAATATGGCAAAATTCTAGATTTCGGGCTTCTTCCTCGTAGTCTTTACTAATGTAGGATAGTGTTACGTACTTTTTCCAAAGCCGCAAATTGGATGTTTTTCGCTACTTCGTTTATACTCAAAAAGCTTGAGATGAATTAAGTTTAATCCAATAAGTACAAGTATATATATTAAATCTCTCCGTAGCTTTGAAAATTCTGGGTTTTCCGCCTGTTTCCGTTTGAGAAAACTGACCACGCTGGGCGAGAAATGCGTAAGTTTGCACTATCGATGGATCTCACCCAACTGGTGAACGAAGCAACGCGGATACCTGCCCCCCTACTCAAATGGCCACTTTTCTATTCGTTCGCTAACTTAAAGCTTAAAATAAGCAATTAAACGATCAAGTTACACGTCGCAAGTTTATGTAAATCACAGACATTGTTGTATTATATGGAATTGACAAGCCCACGACACGTAATTTTGGAGTTTATGGCTTATTTTTAATTTGTAAGTTAGCGAACGAATAGAAAAGTGGCCATTTGAGTAGCCCCCCTGATGTTGTTGGCCATACCCCCAACTGCCTAGACCTCTTGCTGACAACTAACCCCTAAGCTAGGGTTCACTAAGAAAGTGGTGCCGTCGCATAGCGGCCGTAATTTTATGGACGAAAAAAAACGGCCGATGGTGGAGTCACGTGGAAAGTTACAACATCATACAGCACTGTTACGGCCATCCTTTTTTTTCAGAATCGTACGTATCTGAGAAGAAATGGACGATCTTGATTTAGCCTTAATTATATAGGGTTATTTGTAAAACACCGACAACCTCGTAGTACTACTAATCTACATTAGTAACATCGTAAACAACAACATTTGTTCTACGACTTTTCCAAAAAGAGTGAAAATAATTTCGACTTTTCATATAAAACTGGATCAGCTGTTTGGGACATTTGTATGGAAAGTAAATTTTTTTGATTGAGCATGATCAATCATCAGAAAAGTAAAATAACTGTGTGTAAGTAGATGATTTATTTCATGTTCGTGGTACAGATACAAAAAAAAAATTCAAATGTGCGATTTTTTGAAATCGCTGTCTACTGTGTCTGCATGCGTAATAACGAAAAATTTAGGAATTACTTTCGCTTTACTCATTTTCTTTCAACGTCGTCGCAGCACTGCTATCCTGAAAAAACGGTGGCGAACTGTTCTACACTACCGTCATGACGGCTATCACGAAAATAGCAGCACTGCTTTCTGACGTTACGGTGTCCAGCACCGCTCTCTAGGAAACCGAGCCGTATTGTTTACATAGACAACATTCAACGCCGCTATATTACGGCCGTAATATGACGGCACCGCTATCCTAGGAAACCCTAGCTTTACAGGCATTCTGTATCAGTCTCAGGCCCGTTGTGCTCGAGATGCTCGCCTCCTGATGACAGCCTTAGAGGCACGACGCGTGTATGGCGATACGAGTCAGCTGGTTGGGACGAAATGCGGCATTTCTTTGCATCATATACCTGGCGGCAAGTGTGCTTTTCTTCAAAGGACCCCTCGAACTCTGCTGATGCGGATGTGGATGTGATACGGCAAGGAACGGAATATTTTATTCCATTCTCCGACATTCCGCTTGGTCACTGTACCCAACCATGGTTCAACGCAAAACGAGAAAAGGATCCGCTTTTCGAGTCTGGGTACAAGCTCGCGACCAGAAGGTGCGTGCCAGAAGGGTTCGAGCTATAAGAAGAAAGCATTAATTTTGCAGCTAAGTTCAGCAAAAGAGTTATCCGTAGTGCCGTTAGGCTCGATTATGATGTAAGTCATATTGGAACCAAATTATCAAACAGCCCTGCTGGCAGTAAGCAATTTTGGTCCCTGTCCAAATCAATCGAATCCAATAGTTCGTTGGTTGAACCCATTTTTTCCACCTCACTTTGCCAACCATGTTGCGTCCAAACGGATCGCTAGCCCATTCCGCGACTGAAAAGCAAACTTGTTTGCATCGTTGTTTGCGAACAATTCTCGTTTAAAGACAAGCTCGGTAAATTCACCTACTTTACCTCACTGTGGCGTTTCCATACCGCATATCACCATTCCGTTACATACTAAAGAGGTCAAAAGAGCATTGCAGAACCTAAACGTGAATAAAGCCAGCGCCTAAACTGCGGCGAAAAAACTAGGCTTCCGGAACAAGGTTAAGCGACATTTCACGCCGGGACAGCTTCTACTCTTTACAAAGCGCAAGTCTGGTCGTGCATTAAATATTGCTGCCACCTGTGTGTGTCAAAATAAATGTATTTTCTTTCTTTCTTTCTTTCTTCTGTGGAATGGGTCCGCAAAGTACTAGTTATCCGCACTGGAGTCGGTTGAACGCAAAGCCAGAAAACTAATTGGGAAATCTATTAAAAACCAAGCTTCACAGTTGAGAAAGATCCAATCGCCGTAAAGTAGCTTGTCTGGCGGTGTTCTACAGATTATACTTCGGAGAGTGCGTTTTTGAGCTGCATGAGCTCATTCCGCCATCCCCGTTCTACCATTGGTCGTCCAGACACACGGCGGAGTTTCACCCCTATTTGGTTGACATTCCACGCATACGCACGAAGCATTTTTCATCTTCCTTTTTAATGCGCACAGCCAAGGAGTGGAATTCCCTGCCTGCGTCTGTATTTCCGCAAGCATATCGATATTTAAAGCCAGAGTGAATAGGCTTCTTCTGGGCAAGCTCGCTTCATCTTCGGCCTCTTCTTAGCCTTATGGTTCTCGAATGTGGCCAAGAGTAAGCCCATTTAATGTAAAAAAAACTCAATCACAGTATTCCCAAAATTAAAAAGCTAGCGAGGTTAGAAAATTCCACCATAGATATAGAGCCGCTGGAATGTCAATTTTGTGAAAAATACAATAAATTATAACTCGCTCTTCCAATCAAATGTGAAATTTCATTATGTCACCGTTTAAAAATTGATTAGATCTAATAATACATATCGTTGTTACCATCTCATGCATGGAAGGATGTCGTTGATATTATAATAATTCATATGACGGAGATATACCGCAATTAAATCAGAATAATGTAAGCATGGTTCGGATAATTAGAACTGATTAGAGTTCACTATATAGACAGAGACTCATTGTTGGAAACTAACGCATCGTACGTGGTCGAAGTCGCGGGCAGAAGCTAGTACCAAATAATATTGGAACATAAATTTCACCTCCGCGAGACAGTATACAGTACAACCCGATTTTAGAATAGTCACTTCCTATGAATAGAGACGCGATGCTTGTCAAAGTTACATATAGCTTTTCTAAGGGTCTCTAAGGTATTTAACGCTGAATAAACTGAGAATTTGTTATACATTTTCCTCTACTCTATACAAGAAATGAATTTGCATTTTGTGATTTTCCTATTGGGTACTTTATAAACATTGAAGTGTCTAACTAAACTCTTTTATGATTTGCATAATTTTGGCGTTAGTTAAGTTCAGCCAAATCTTTATGCTAATATAATTGTAACTTAAACTGATATTTACATTGCGCCATCTTTACTAGACAGTAAAAATTCAAATATACTTTATTCTCTCTCAACTCAACTCTGTATAATTATCTGGATCTCGACATAATAAGCTCATGATTTCGCATGAACCAGCCATCGCTTCGCTCAACCATAATTGAAGGAACGTAACGAGTAACGACCCGCCTCACACGACACCACCGCAGAAATGATTTAAGAGAGCATACTAGGGCTACCCATGTTAAGGCATCGAATTGAAAACTAATATCCAAAAGCTTTTCATAGGCCTTTTACAAAACTACTGACTATAGAAAGTAAAAAGATTGCAATTAAATAAATCAAAACAAGGTAAGTTATGACATTCGGAAAATCGCTAGAGAACCTTTAACCAAGATAAAAAGTATTATATACTTAAATCCACGCTATCAACTATCTGTTTGCTAAATTTCATACAAATCCGTTCAGCCGTTTATGCGTGATTAAGTAACAAACATCCTAAGCACCTAAACTTTCACATTTATATTTATAACTAGCGGCCGCCCGCGGTTTCACCCGCGTGGCTTACAAGAGGCTTCATTGTTACGAAAAAAAAACGATCAGAGAAATGGTCAGTTTTAGTATATATTCAAAGTATGTCGTCTCTGCAGATGAAACAAGTTGGTCTGCCGGCTCATAGTGGTTGCATTTCTGAGCTATGACGTGCGCAAGTCACGTCATTGTTACGAAAAAAAAACGATAAGGGAAATGGCCAGTTTTAGTACCTATTCAAAGTATAGTATCTCCTCGGGTAAAACAAGTTGGTCTGCCGGCTCTCAGTGGTTGTATTTCAGAACTATCATTGTGTACGCAAGACGCTTATTTGTAGAAAAAGCTTAAAAAAACTTTGAAAAACGGGACAATAGGTGAATTTTTAAGTGCACGCCGGCTGCTTGCGTATCTGTGACTGTATGAGTCCCCTCCCTACCTTAAGGCATCTCTGCACTCACGCACGAAAAGCCCCAAATCTCCCGCGAAGCATAGTTTGGAACCGATTTGAATCGAATCCACACACCCACGCGTGAGTATTGAGAGGTCTTTATGCCTGTGCTACCGCGCACCCCCCTATCCCCCCACGTCCGGCTTTAGCGTCAGTAGAGATGTTCGATCCGGGTGCCTTGTATCAATATTCCGGATTGCAATGGATCGTAATTTACTGTATCGATCCAGATTATAGAATCTGGATCGATTGGCATCGGCTACACGCTCAGTAAATACTGTGGTCCAGCGCCATGATTAAATTTTAACCATGGAAAGTAAAATATTGAACAAATTACTTTCCATGGTTAAAATTTACTCTATGGCGATGGATCACAGTTGTCTAAGCGGTCACGGGATTTTTGGTAATGATCAAGGAAAAGGTTAGATGCAATTTCATGGGTTATAGAGTGGTCCCCTAATGTGAATGATGTTGGTCTGCCTGCTCTCAATGGTTGCAACTTCGAGTTACAGCGATTATAAGAGGCTTCATTGTTACGAAAAAAAACGATCGGAGAAATGGTCAGTTTTAGTACCTTTTCAAAGTATGGCGTCTCCGTAGCTGAAATGATGTGGTCTGCCGGCTCTCAGTGGTTGCATTTCAGAGCTATGACGCGCGCAAGTTACAACAATTTTTTTTTCGTTAAATTGTATATTTAAAAATACTAATCGATAGAACTTTTTATTTTAATGTAAAAATGTCTTAAGTCATTTTTGTCTTAAATGAATAGATTGGTCGGAAAAAAATATTTTATGTTTTTTTTGTATGGAGTGAGATAGATATTCAAGGTGCTCTTACGGCTAATTCCTAATTTTTTTCTGCCTCGAAACGAAACTACTTCTGCGTCAATATTTCAAACGTTCAAAATAATCATACACTATCAACGTGCGCTCGAAATTGTACATTCACACAGCTTGGATTGCAAAACTGTATAAAATCGTATTTTTTAGTAGAAACAGATTTTTTGTCATCCTTTATTATTTTCTCATCAATTTTAACACTAGAAAAGCCAACAAAACGTTCAGTTAAGGTCTATTATACAATTGTTTTTACCATAATTACAACGCAACTAAAATATAAAGATAAATGTTTTCAACAAAAAACTAAAAATATCTGAGTTGTAATTGTTTCATTAATTGTTTTGACCTGACCAAATTCCTAACGAACTCTTAAGAGGTATTGCGGAAGAGATGGGGCCAATACTGGCTAAAGTCTTCAACGACATACTACACACGGTTATTATAGCTAGACAATGGGCAGACTCACACATAATACTCTTACATAAGAAAGGATCAAGGAAGGACATAGGAAACTAAAAGCCTATTTCACTGATTTCAAACTTTTACTACTTTATTTTATTTCTTTATTTAAAAGAAAATTAACTTTTTATTACCACACGTAACATGACTTAACTAATATTAAAGAATAGACTAACTAATACAATTAAAATTAAATAAAGATTACTAAAATTTACAGGGCTTTGTACACATAGCTTCTTAACTAGAGACATACAGCTTGACCATAAAGAGTTGAAATTAAATAAAATGGAACTAAAAATTTTCAGTACTAAATGTAGTCAGTGTTGCCAAATTATTTGTGATTTTGACGTATTTACATAGAAAGTGGCGCCCTCAATTTATGTTAACTCTTTATGGTCAAGCTATACAATAAGACCCAATGTATAATGTTAAATATGTATATGGATAATTAGAAAAACAATTTATTTTTCATACAAACAAGGTAACTTTGATGCGTTGATCGTTTCGCTCGCAAGCACGGACCGGAAAACCTCTTTTTTGGTTAACCCAAGTGATAGGGAAACCCTCATAAAAAACTTACCAAGTGATAGGGTTTCCCTTTCGATAAGGTTAGTCGACGTTATGCTTACCGTATTGATAGGGTTTTTGAAAACAAGTCTATGAAATACCCAATCAAAAACCCTTTTAACGGTAAGTGGTTCATGAAATACCCAATCAAAACTCCTTTAACGGTTAGCGGTTCTGGTCGGCCCAGGTGGAACTAGGTATAAATTGCTTGAACACGTTTTAAAACCCCTTTATAAAGCCTTCACAGGGTTTCCCCGATAGGGTTTTCGTATTCGGTAAGTGCTTACTTGGGTTACCCTTTCGATAGGGTTACCGTATTGATAGGGTTTTTGAAAACAAGTCTATGAAATACCCAATCAAAAACCCCTTTAACGGAAAGCGGTTCCGGTCCTTGCTCGCAAGTTCGACGACTTCCAACCTCCCGAACAAGCCGGGTTTAGAAAAGGCTTTAGTACCATAGACAACATCTATTAAATCTGCTACTATGCTTGGCGTTCGTGGACTATGAGAAAGCCTTTGATTTGATTGAAACCTGGGCGGTGCTGCAGTCTCTCCAATGTTGCCAAGTGGACTATAGGTATATCGAGGTGATGTAGTAGTTATACGAAAATGCCACCATGTTGATCCGAGTACAGAACCAGAGCACAAATACACACACGTATCCAACTGCAGCGAGATGTGAGACAGGGAGATGCTATTTCCCCGAAACTATTCACAGCTGCGTTGGAGGATATCTTTAAACTCTTAGACTGGAAAGGACTCAGAATCAAGATTAATGGCCAGTACCTAACACACCTGCGTTTTGCCGATTATATAGTTCTTATGGCTGAAACCTTGGAAGACCTGAACACAATGCCCGAAGATCTCCGTTAGTACTTCCCAAAGAGTGGCTCTCAGGATGAACATTTATATAAGACGAAAATCATATCGAATGTCCATGTTGTGCCCACTCCAGTTCATGTTGGGAAAACTAGGAGTTGTTGTCCATTACGTATAAGTACCTAGGACGGGCAGTCCAGTTAGGTAAGTCCAACTACGGGAAAGAGTTCTCTCGTCGAATAAAACTCAGATTGGTAGCATTCGGGCAGCTTCGAAAACATCTTTCCGTCCGATTTACCTCAGTGTCTCAAGACGAAAGTCTATGACCAGTGTGTGTTGCCAGTGATGACTTCGGCAGTGAAACGTGGCAGCAAACTATGGATCTCATAAGGAGGCTCAGGGTCACCCAGCGTGCAAAGGAGAGAGTCATACTCGGCGTTTTTCTGCGTGATCGAATCAGAAACGAGGAGATACGCAGGAAAACTAAAGTAATCAACATCGCTCGAAGCATTGCTCAGATGAATTGGCAGTAGGCTGGACACATAGCGAAAAGAACCGATGGCCGTTGGGGGGGAAAGGTTCTGGAATGGTGACCGCGGACTGGACGATGCTCCGTGGGTAGGCCACCGACAAGGTGGACCGACGATCTGGTGAAGGTCGCGGGAAACCGCTGGATGCGAGCAGTGCAGGACCGATCGTCTTGGAGATCCTTGGAGGTGGCCTATACCCAGCAGTGGGTGTCGTGCGGCTGATATGATGATACATCCAAGTGATCTGATCAGCATTTTAAGAGCTGTATGTACCAAAGTTCTCAGTTTCAGGATTTCCATAACTTTTAATGCTATTTATGTTTTTTTTAAACTTATCGAAACAGCTCTTACAATCCTGATAGCTCAGTTGTGTGTATATTGCGATCTGGATCTCCTTTATTTACTCTCTTGATAGCCGTCTTCAAATCACAGCTTGATCAATCCCTGGCGGAGGATGTATGAAAATTAATTAACTGGTGCTTCTTATTATCTGACGCATAATAAAATATTGATGATTATAGTTTCTGCTTGTTTCAATCAATGTTCATAAATACAATTTTGATCTTAATATATCTTCAAAATCTTTACT
This sequence comes from Agriphila geniculea, assembly GCA_943789525.1. NCBI lineage: Eukaryota > Metazoa > Arthropoda > Insecta > Lepidoptera > Crambidae > Agriphila > Agriphila geniculea. The sequence continues at coordinate 6,322,839 of OX038879.1, read as the reverse complement.
TTTGTGATAAATTACTTATAAACGAGCCTTATTTTCTTTTGAGTAAAACCCATATAAAGGTTTTTAAAAATCATAAAAAAAATAGTTTCTCTCGTTATAATTTTAAAAACTTCATTTATTTGAATATTATATTAATCATTGATCTGAATTACCCTTTTCTCTTTTTTCTTTTTCCTTGTAAAATAATAATACAATTTTAGTTTGTAATAACCCGCCTGGGCCTTACTTAACATCCCGCTGCATTTTGTTATTTCGGTTTTATTTGATTTATTTTGGTAAAAAAGTCATCCACAGTAATAATAGTGACCAAAAGTTTTGTTGGCTTTTATTGTGTTTTAATTGATGAGAAAGTAATAAATAACAACAAAACAATCAGTTTTAACTTAAAAAATACGATTTGATACTGTTTCGAAATAATTCGAAATCCTATATGTATTAAACGGACAATTTTGGGCGCGCGTTGATAGTGTAGGATTATTTAAATGATTAAAATAACAATAAAACATTGACGCAGAAGTAGTTTTGAGGCAGAAACAATTAGGAATTGGCCGTAAGAGCACATTGAATATCTCACTGCATAAAAAAAATCATAAAATATTTTTTTCCGACCAAATCTTTAATTTTAGACAAATGTGGCTTAAGACATTTTTTCATTAGAATAATGAGTTCTATCGATAAGTATTAAAAAAATATAATTTGACGCAAAAAAAATTTTGTTGCAACTTGCGCGCGTCATAGCTCTGAAATGCAACCACTGAGAGCCGGCAGACCGCATCATTTCAGCTACGGAGACGCCATACTTTGAATAGGTACTAAAACTGCCAAATCGGTTCCAAACTATGCTTCGCCGGAGGTTTGGGGCTTTTCGCGCGCGAGTGTAGAGATGCCTTAAGGTAGGGAGGGGACTCATACAGTCACAGATACGCAAGCAGCCGGCGTGCACTTAAAAATTCACCTATTTGTCCCGTTTTTCAAAGTTTTTTTAAGCTTTTTCTACAAATAAGCGTCTTGCTTACACAATGATAGTTCTGAAATACAACCACTGAGAGCCGGCAGATCAACTTGTTTTACCCGTGGAGATACTATACTTTGAATAGGTACTAAAACTGACCATTTCCCTTATCGTTTTTTTTTCGTAACAATGACGTGACTTGCGCACGTCATAGCTCAGAAATGCAACCACTATGAGCCGGCAGACCAACTTGTTTCATCTGCAGAGACGACATACTTTGAATATATACTAAAACTGACCATTTCTCTGATCGTTTTTTTTTCGTAAAAATGATGCCTCTTGTAAGCGCTATAACTCGAACTTGCAACCACTGAGAGCAGGCAGACCGAGATCATTCACATTAGGGGACCACTCTACAACCCATGAAAATGAATCTAACCTTTTCCTTGATCGTTACCAAAAATCCCATGACCGCTCAGTCTATAATATTAGTAGGATACTGTTTCTCAATTTTTGCAAAACCTCAAATCGGTTGTTTTTTTCTACTTAGTTTTTACTCAGAAATCTTGAGATGAATTTAGTTTAATCCAATAAGTAAATAGAAATAAATAAAAAGGCTAGCGGGGCTAGTCTATACAACGTGTTACAAAAAACTCTAAACCGAATATGATCGACAGGGACCATCAAACTGAACAACTTTTACAATGGGATGAAACTGAAAGCACGAAAAAAATTGGCTGTTTCATACAACAATTAATAAACAAAAAATCAAATGTATGAAACAGCTGTTTTTTTTCGCTATTTCAGAGTTGGTCCCATAGTAAAAGTTGTTCAGTTTGATGGTCCCTATCTACCATATTCGGGTTAAGGGGATTTTTCGTAACACGTTGTATTAGAGCCACGGCACGCTGCAGGAATATCAATTTTTAATATTTTTTTAAGGCCTACTCAAATCTGACCAGTATCCTGTACCGGTGGCGGTAACAGTATCCCGATGGGTATGCGGTAACGCGCTGTTCAAAGGTGTTGCGCAAGGGATCCCTTGTTTTCGCATAATGGTTTTATACCTAATTTGATTTGGCATAACGGATTTGGCATAATCTTTTTTGTCATAATAATACTCTGGCATAATTGTTTTTTGGCATACTATTTATATTAGCATAATTACCATTTAGACTAATTTGTTTTCGCATAACGTTATTAGGCATATTGTCTATTCGCCTAATATTATTTAGACATAAATATCAAAAACAATAAGAATAAATATTTTTAGGCACTTATTTATTTTAATGCAAAAGGGGTAGGTATTGTATTAAAATGCCAAAAACTCATAACACAATACGACCTAAATATCGACTCATTAAACACCTACTTTTAAAATACCGAAAATCCTTAATGTCGATATCCAATAGACCGAAACTTGAAATATCGATTATTAAATGACTGATGATAGTTCGAAACCCTGAAAGTTAAAATGCCGATAGTTAAAAATCCCGAAAGTCTGTTTAGGTCTATTAGGTGCGACGACGAGCGATCGTAGCGAGCGAGGAGGAGGTAAGGTTCCATTGCGACCTACAACGCACGAGCCGAGCGAGCAAAGCGAGCGTGCCGCGGCAGCGGCCGGCGAAGTGCCAGAACCGACCTGCTGGCATGTAACCCTCAATTAACCTTCGGTTTTTCAAGCTTCGGAGTTTTGTATTTTAGGTAAAATGTTTTTTTGTGATTTTAAACGTCGTGATTTTTTGTTTATAAAAATATGCGTTAATAACATTATGCGTGTTTATATTTATGCTAAAGAATATTATGCTTAAGCATGATTATGCTTAAAGTAGTTATGATTAAAAAAATTATGCATAAGCTGTTATGACTAAATAATATTATGCGAAAACATCATTCGGCGAAATCATATTATGCTATGACATATTATGCCTTAAAATTTTATGCAAATACATAGGGAACCGTTGCGCAACAGCTGCGGTAATGCCATACAAAATACCGGTCGGGATATCGGTCGGGTATGCCGTTACCGCCACCGTTACAGGATAACGGTCAGGTTTGTTGAGTACGTTTTTTACACGACTGCCCAAAAAGGAGTGTATATGTGTTCAGGGTTCATGTATGTTTGTAGGTATGTGAGTTTCTTTATTCCACCATTACTTCTATCTTCTCAACGGATTTGGATGTATGGGGTATTGTGATGAACATGGCGAAACATATTCAGACCAAAATGGAAAAATATTAGTGTGACTAGTATGATTTATGATTATTTAATTCGAATTATATATTTAAGCTTAGTGAGTAATCAAAATGTAGTGTAAAAATGTAAAGTAATCCATTACGAGTACGTAAATTAACGGAAGTGAATTTGGTTTTGCAACAAAGTTTATAGTCAAATTTATACAGGTAATTAAACTCATATATTAGCGTAATACATTTGAATAATTCTTACTATTCATTTTAAAATGTGTTATATCCATAGTTTCTTGGAAATTACTGATTTACAGTTGATGGTTTAAACAATTAGAATGTGATGTTGACTAATTTGACTATGGGCAGTATGGCGGGAGGCGGTTGCAATTCCCGCCAATAACGAATGAATAAAAGTGAAATCTAAATAGGGTAACCCAGTCTGATATTGTGATTCGTCGAATTAAAAGATATTGCATATCTGTGCTAGTTATTTGTTTATTGTAGAATAATGGCTTATAATTAAAAGGTCTAGGACGTTTTATCTTGTTTAGAATTGTGTGTTCTTTATGATTAATGTGTTTAAATTAAAATGTGATGTTTTTGGCAATTAATGCGATGTCGGTAAGAATCATTGTTCAGCATGAACAATGAGATCTGATGTGCTGTTTTATTAGTGTTACAGTTTAAAATGATTGAAGTCACGTTTAATTGTTTGTTGATTAGGATTAATGTGATGTGTGATTGGGAATTAATTGAATATTATTTAGTGTCATTGTTCACTTTGAATTATGAGGTCGTTTATTATGATTAATGTATTGTTTTATTGACGATTAATTGAATATTGGTTAGTATCGTTGTTCACTTTGAATAATGAGGCCTCATGCGTAGTTTCATTAGAAATACAGTTTTAAGTGTTAGTTATTACAAAAGTTACGTTAAAATATAGTGAATATCAAGGTTAATTATGTTGTTTTTATGTTAAACAATGATGGAGTGCTTTTAATTATGTGAGCCTAACCCCTCTATCTTCAACAGTTTTTAGAATCCTTACATTATTCCGAGTGACACTGGCTATATTTATTTTGAAAAAAATCAATATGGCGACAGTAAGACGCCATTTCAAAAGTGAAAAACAATTTTTTTTTCTTCAATTATTACAACATTACAATATGAGCATCAAATAAAAGGCCTCAACGAGCACATTTCAAAACTATATAATTTGTCACTTAAAAGGTGTGAAATAAAAATAAATAAATTAAAAAAATATATATTAAAAACACGACTGCATTGCCAAAAACGAACTAACAAGTTATAGTACATTATGGGACAAGTTAGCTAAGGTTGCTCATTGCACACAAGGCTGTAGGTTGCAGCCCGAGCCGCAGGCGAGGGCGTAACTCAGCCAAGTGTGCAATGAGTAAGAGCTCACGAGTTTCATACGACGTTTTTCAACACATTTGCGAGGAAAATACAAAGTAAATTACCACACAGCAACAAATACGACAAAAACAATATATGACAAAATTATGGGAAAAGGCACGTAGGTTTTTTTAGTTTTTTTCACACGCCCAATACAAGAATATTTTGCGAACAAAGGGGTGAGTGAGCATACAGCCTACTTCAAAATTATAATTTTAAGTGATAAAATGAAAATATTTTAATATTTTATACAAAATATTGTGAATTATGAATAATTTGATATTAATAAATATTTGTTTGAATTAATTGAGGACTTACGCATTTATTTATTTCAAAAATGTATATGAGTTTTCAGCGGCATAAAACCTCTTTGTTGTTAATAAAAAAAATAAGTGTATTACCCGGTTAAATTGGGAATGCTCTGTTTACTCGCATAGAACTTGCAGTAAAGTACTAATTTAACTTTTTAGGGATAATTCTATAACAACCTAGTGTTTTATATATTATTGCACGCGTTTATGGCCCTAAAAGCGATGTATTAGGGCTCACTTTACGAGCAAGTGTGTTGAAAAATAACAAGCGTCTTGCAGTCGGGTGACCTCTTTAATTAAAAAATGTTTTACAAAACGGTCCCCCGACTGCAATGGCACTTGTTATTATTTAACTTTTTTGTTCGTTTTTGGCAATGCAGTCGTGTTTTTAATATATATTTTTTATTTATTTTATGAAAAGTAAAATAAATTATAACTCGCCCTTCCAATCAAATGTTATTATGTCACCGTTTAAAAATTTATTTGATCTAATAATAGATAATTATCATTGTTATTGCAATCTCGGAATATCGTTAATGTTATAATAATTCTTATGACGTAGATATACCGCAATTAAATCATAATAATGTAAGCATGGTTGAGATCACTAGCATCTTAATTACCGATCTTAAAATAAAAAACTGGACGAGTGCGAGTCGGACTCGCTCTCCAAAGAGGGTTCCGTACAAATTTGTAGGTACATATTTGCGTACTTTAAACAAAGACTATATTTTTTATGATTTAATCACAAATAAATGTATCGTTTTCAGTATTTTTCCTGATTTTTTCCTTGTAGTAATAGAAAATTACTTGCCCATAATTCTAGCTCAACGGAAGGTATCCTATAAAATGTTGATTCCCTAGCGAGTGTCTAAATATGCGTTTTTTGTGGCATAAATGGCCGTATTTTTTTTTACGTTAACTTAGAAGTTTGATTTTTTCACAGCTTCAAGGGACTGTAGACCTGGGGTGCGATTGAGTAAGGTATTCATTTGACAGTTCATATAGTATTCCATCGGCTGCAATTTATATGGGATGTATACTTTGATATGTACATATATTTTGATACAAAATGAACTGTCAAATGAATACGATTGACTTTACGCAATCACCTGGCAGAATGGTTTTAATTTCAACTCGATACCCCCAAGCGTGCTCTACATAAAGGATGTTGTCAGACAGGCATGCAGACGGACGACAAATGATCCTTAAATAAGGGTTCAGTTTTTTTCCTTTTGAGGTACGGAACCCGAAAAAACAGAATTATCAATATTGATATTTGTTGGTAAAATGTACGTAATAATAAACATTATCACCAAATATCAAGTTCACAGGTCAATTGGAAGTTATGACCGCGCTGATTGATTACGTACTTTAAAGTCTATATTTTTTAGGATTTAATTACAAATGTATAGTTTTCAGATTTTTCCCTGTACTTGTAGTACTTATAAAACGATAGGTACTCCTCTTGCCAAATTTCATAGTTGTAGGTCAACGGAAAGTACCCTATAAATAACTCCATTGAGTGTCAAAATATGCGTTTTTTGCGGCAAAGACGGCCGTATTTTTTTTTACGTTAGCTTAGAAGTTTGTTTTTTTCACAGCTTCAAGGAACTGTAGACCTGAGTACATTTTATGGTTTTTCATTTCAACTCGATACCTCCACGCGTTCCCGAGATAAAGGGACAGACTTGGACTTGGACTTGACAGACAGAAAGTCAGACAGACAGGCAGACAGACGGACAACAAAGTGATCCTATAAGCCCCTTCTTACACGACGAGACTCAAAACTGACGAAACCAGTTTGAAACTATAGTTGGAAACTAGTCAGTGACAAAGATTCGTACACGGCGCAACCAAATTTAGTTGAAAAACCTACACAAAGTGCCTATTACGATAAAGTATCGCGATAAACGTACGATGTTCGGTCCCACTCCTTCGCATTATTAACTCATACATAAGGTTCAAAATCAAGTAAATCGATCAAAAGATCGTCCGACTATCGTAATTCTTTTTTGTTAATAGACCTCAGTTTCCAGTTGCAGTTGGCAATCAGTTGCGCGCGACCAGCATGGCCGGTTGCGAGTGATTAGTTGCCAACGCGTTGCCGACGGGTTGCAAACCAATTGGCAATTGGTAGCGTCGTGTACGAACCGCCATTGAAATACTAGTGCTGTGACTGTTTAGTAACTCATTGGTGATTAGAGTTTGCAACCAGTTTATTTTCAGTAGCGCCGTGTAAGAAGGGGCTAAGCCCCTTCTTACACGACGCGACTTAAAACTGACGAAACCAGTTTGAAACTATAGTTGGAAACTAGTTAGTGACAAAGATTCGTACACGGCGCAACCAAATTTAGTTGAAAAACCTACACAAAGCGCCTATTACGATAAAGTATCGCGATAAACGTACGATGTTCGGTCCCACTCCTTGGCATTATTAATTCATGTATAAGGTTCAAAATCAAGTAAATCGATCAAAAGATCGTCCGACTATCGTAATTCTTTTTTGTTAATAGACCTCAGTTTCCAGTTGCAGTTGGCAATCAGTTGCGCGCGACCAGCATGACCGGTTGCGAGTGATTAGTTGCCAACGCATTTCCGACGCGTTGGTGATTAGAGTTTGCAACCAGTTTATTTTCAGTCGCGCCGTGTAAGATGGGGCTGAGTTCTGATTTTGCCTTTTGATGTACGGAACGCTAAAATTTTGTTTTAGTAAAATATTTCATTATCGTATTATTATGTCATAAGGATTTCATTAGCTTGACATAATATTATTAGAAAATCAATAGAACTATTTTGTATAGGATTTAGTGTTGAAATTAGCGCCTGACCTTTAAGAGCTAATTTTAGCGTTTGCAGACTCCTTGATTTTTAATATAAACGTTTTTGCTCTGAAGACCGTAGAAATTAAGAATAGATTTTTATGGATTGAGTGAGTGACTTGATAGAGAACAATAATCCTAATCCTACTAATATTATAAATGTGAAATTTTGTGGGTTTGGATGTTTGAATGTTTGTTCCTTAATCACGCAAAAACTACTAAGTGGATTTGGTTGAAATTTGGCACACTGATAGTAGATAGCCTAGATTAAATTTAAAAAAAAAATTTTTTTACTTCTCCCCTTAATAATAAATAATAAGTACAATAAAGGTTTCATACAACTTTATAAGTGATGGGGGACAGGAGTCCAAACTAGGTAAACCCCGTGCTATGGAACTCCTGGCTCCCGTCTCTACAAACATTGAGATATATTATATCTTAAATTTAAATAAATAAATAGATTAAAACATATAATACTTTTTATCCCGATATTCCCACGGGAACGGGTCCACGCGCTTGAAACCGCGGGTGGCCGCTTGTAACAAAATAAATTACAGACAAAAACTGTAACATTTATCGTCGAAAATTGCAACTGAAATATAATTATTTCAGTACCATTTACGAGTATTTTAATAAATACTCGTAAAATTATGAGATTATAATTCCCTTGATTTGGTGTTGTACATTCATCTGTTTTATTTAATAAATACCTAGTTTACCCATGAAATAAACCGCGTCTCGAGGTTTCAAAATGTTGGGGTATGTTTTGAGAAATTGTAAAGACTTTAGGAAACTGTCAACAAAAATTTTGCTTTACTCCACCTTAGTGCGTTCCTGTCTCGAAAATTGCAGCCAAGTATGGTCTCCGTTTTACAGCGTCCATATCAAGTGACTTGAACGGATTTAAAAAAGATTTTATGGCATCTTGCTTATCAAGGCCCATAAAGCTAAGGTTCTAGACTCCTGTGAGAAGCGCCTCTCATTTTACGGCCTGTGTAGTTTAGGATGCTTTTGGAACAGTTGTTCCTGTACAGGTTAGTTAACGGAAATCTAGACTGCCCCCATCGTCGTATAGTATAGTATAGTATTCTGACAGAATGCGATATAATATCAAGCTGTTGATGAATATTTTAAATCATAGAATTTATGAGGTTCTCTGTTTGTGAGAAAATATCGGTAATTTCATAGGTAAGGACTTAGAATAATAACAACCTAGAACGATAGTTCCCTACAAAGCGCACTATCAAAAGTGAGCCAAATAAAACTGAGCCAAAATGGGTCAGTTTTCAGATTTTTACCCTCCACACGTTACCTAATCGTACCTAAAAGAACGAAAACGTTTCAATTTCCCTACCTTTAGGGGATTAGTCACAATTTTATTGGATTTAACAGTTACGATTAGGTAACTTAAGAAGATACGATTATGTCCATTAGGTAACGTATAAATGAACACTAAGTCTAACTTATTCTATTTTGGCTTAGTTTTGTTTGCCTCGCTTTACAAGGAATCGGGTTCTAGGTGTTATTATTCTAAGGGTAAAGACCTAATATTATCTTACCTTCATGATATGAATATGTTCTGAAACTTGTCCTATTCGCGTCCTCTTATACGGATGCGTACAGTTGACTTTTCCAGGAACGAAACGGAAAATGTCTCCTGCTCGAACTCCACGCAACTTCTTAGTTTTTTTCCAAACCGGTGGATTGAATTCTTCTGACAGAAGAACGCAAGCTCTCTTCTTAATATGGAAGCCCATACCAACAGGACAACACTTCTTCACGCAAATCTTCTTATTACAATCGCATACGCGTAAAATTCCATTGTCATCGTAATACTCATTAATGGAATAAATAGTATCGTTAAATAACAAGTCAGTTCCATTCACCAAAAAGTCCCCATCAACTTCAAAACTGTTATTTTCGTTACACATGTCTAAACAAAAAGTCCGAGAGAACAGAATCAACAGCATAGTCACTCTAGCAAACATCTTGTTTGTTTTTAATTCACTGCGACAGTCATTTATTTGTAGGCCATTTTAAAATAACGAACTTTTAATTTTGTCTAGGAGCGTTTATTTTTATTTCGGTCACACCGCCACTGACTGAAGTCACGCAAGAACTAATTGAAAAAATTATATGTTCATTAAAGTTACACAGTGAGGGAATTCCGAAACAGGTAACCGGTTCGTACGAGTCATAATAAATAACAGTAGAAAAGTTAAGTATGAACTTATTCCTAGTCGGTTAGTAATGTTTTTCATACTGCAAAACGTAAATATTTTGGTCGTTGAATCGGCCGTTTCCTTGTGGCCAAACTAAAATGCCAAACTAATTTGGCCACGAGGAAACTTAATTCCTTGTAGCCAGACTCAAACTAAAACAAACTATTTCTCGATGCAAGTATTTGACAGTTTTGAAACCAAAGGTGCATTTCGTTGTTATTAGTATAGTTTTGAATTTAAAAAAATATTTGTCAAAATTGATTTTGTAAATTGAGGTAATTTTTCTCAGAAAACATACCTAGTAGAGTAAGCTATTATTCATTACGTAAGTAAATATTGCCTACGCGAATAAGTCACTTTACCTGTTAATTTATTATATCCTATAATTATGTTGACCATTGGATTGCATACCACTATGGGTATAAAGTTTGCCGGAAAAATGCTAGTTTTTCTAAGAAAACAGGTAATATTGGATATCTAATTCTTCATTTATACAGGGTTATTTGTAAAACACCAGCCACGTCGTAGGAGTAAATTACTAACATCATTGTTCTAAATATATACAACTTTTCCGAAAACAGACAAAAAAAATCGACTTTTCATACAAAACTTAATCAGCTGTTCAGATATTTTGTATAGAAAGTTGATATTATTTGTCTGTTTTCGAAAAAGTCTTAGAACAATGTTGTTGTTTACGATGTTAGTAATCTACTCTTGCGAGGTTGTTGGTGTTTTACAAATAACACTGTATACAGGGTGAAATCGAAGTAATTGGCAATTTTTTAACTAAGAATCTAACTCCGATATTGATAACTGTCACCTGGGGCTTTTACACGGGTTGATTTTCAAACACCTTATTAAATTTAGGTGTGCGATTTGATTTTACAAGCAATTGTCGATTAAAAGCTCTAGCTAGACGACTAACCTAGCAAGTTGCCCGGAAAATCAACCCGTGTCGATTTTCCGGGGGACAGTTATCTTATCAATAATGATCGCGGTTATTCATTTAAAAGATTGCCAATGACTTCGATATCACTCTGTAGTGCTATATTTTTTTTGTTTTAGAATTATTATATACTCTCATATAAGTTATAGGACTGGGTGAAAACCCTAATTTATTTTAATTGTATTTTTTACAGTCAATTGCTCTATTATTTAGATACAGATACCATCCAGCATTATATAAAGTTATAGAACTAAAATAGGTATATGAAAATATTCTGCACGTAGGCAGGTAGGTTAGGCGTACAAAAGCATACCAAAAGTATTACGAACCGATATTTACATAAATATTTAGGCAAAACATTTTTCACTTTACGATAATACACTTTTTTAGATTTGGCGCGTTTTCCCCCGTATATTACATAAGACACAAATATCTTGCTTTTGAAAGAATAATCAAATTTCTTTAAAAAGAAGTCAACTGTTTTAGTTGTGTTTGCAAGATTATTAACCGCTTCTTAAAAACAACCATAATGTGATTAAACGGTAAATGTTGGAAATTCCTAAGCGTTCATAGGCAGTTCATGGAATAGGTAATTTAATATTTAAATGGGCGTAGATTATATGCCAGATGCGTTTTCTGGTTCAGTTATCACATTGATGTTTTTCGCTATTTAATACCTAGTATAACCGCCATTTTTTTCTTTGTTCTTTCTATAAGAAAAAAAAACCAGAAACCTTTTTTAAATAGGTATTTGCAAATAAACATAATGTTATAATTTCGTATAATGATATAAGTACCTACTTATCTTTTATTTACTGTTTTTGTAGCTGTACTTTCATGTAATGTAAGTATTTTCCTCAAGTTAAAGAAATTAAAGACAACGGAGTATAATGTCCTAAATATATTTTGCCTATAATTATAGAAAGTTTTAGGTATGTTATTAAGTCGACACGACATTTAATATTTTGTTAACATATCAGGTAGCTACATTAAAGAAATAGAAAGCACTGGGTGAAAGCAATAGCTAGCACTAACATGTTAATCAATAAATTATCTATTTCTTTGTATTTTTTCATACTATTAAGGAATAACTCGGCTAATAAGAAATAAAAAAACGATGATTCCGTATTTCAGAACATAAGTGCGACAAAAATAAAAAAAACAACAAACTTGAATGACTTCTTTAGTGGCTGTGTGACAACAAACCACCGAAAACCCAATAAAAAACCAAATCAATACTATTTTATAGTCATTGCAACCACTACACTAAATCGTTCGAAAAAAGAACACACGACTTTTAGAATACGAAACTTTTTCGTCGATTGTTTACGAAAAAAGAAAAGACAAACGCACGTCCAACCTTTTTCAGATTCGCGAATAAACTGCTTGAACTTTGGTGTTGAGTCTCGCATCTGCAGACTCAACTGGTTTGTTGAGTCACAGCACTTTTTGTTTTGTATGGCACTGGCAGTGGCAGTAATCAATGAGTGGTGACCGAATGAAGGCCTCTCTGGTCTGTTGTCTACAAACTTATTCAGAGGAGCGATTAAAATAATAAATATTTAGGAAGCACAAGTTAGTTGAAAGTTAAAAAATAACTATGCTATTTCACAGATTACATGCAACAGTTAATTTTGTGTAAGACCGACCACGTAGTCAGTCAGCCCGGCGATTTTCTAGAGCACAAAATACGTCTTATAAATTGAACCTGGGTCTTTCGGTTATGATACTGTGTGGATTGTGATTGAATTACAAAAGGTGGTGATTAGACTCATTTGGTAAAAGTATTTTACTACATAAACTTGGTGATAAGTAGGTAATCACGTAGTTTTATGAATTTAGCATCTATGGAAATACTTACATTTCCAATTTTCATTGGAGATTTTTCTTACAATAAAAATAATTCTATTATTTTAAGATAACAATATAAAGTTTGTAAACAGTCAAAAATGGCGGGCAAATTGCTTTTGGATCTGCGCATGCGTGCACAACTTTTTCTTTAGGAAACGTGGCAAAGTATTCCATAACATAATGCCTTGTTATTAAATTGGTAGGCGTGTTAATTTTTTAACGCGTCTTTATTAGGTTGCTTTCTTGTTTGTTTGTTTGTGTTCGCAAAGTTTACCAACGATTTTATATTAGCTTCCCGATGAGCTAGAGACTTGAAACTTTGAACAGTCAGACCTGGAAGGCAATGGAATATTATGGTGTCATTGAGCTAATCTGATGATGGATCCGGAAGAAGGCCACAGGAACACTGAAAAAACCTTACAACCCCATCGCGATCGGGCTCGTTAGAATCGTCTTGACGAGTACTCTGGTGGCAGATGAAGTCCAGGGTCTGATGATGAAGCCGGAAAAAGGCTATAGGAACTTAGTATTGCAACCATGCAACTCCATCGAGTTTCGACTCGTTTGAATCATCTTGATGAGAACTCTGGTAAGAAATAGTGTCCAAGGGTCTGATGATGGAGCCGGAAGAAACCCACAGGAACTCTATAGTAAAACCATGCAACCTCATCGAGTTTGGACTCGTTCGAATCGTTTTGACGAGTTCTCTGTCGGGAAACAGTTTCCAGGGTCTGATGATGAAGCCGGAAGAAGAACCACGCAACCCCATCGAATTTGGGCTCATTTGAATCGTCTTGACGAGTACTCTGTTTGGAAATAATGTCCAGGGTCTGATGATGGAGCTGAAAGAGGGCCACAGGAACTCTGTAATAAAAACATGTAACCCCATCGAGTTTGGGCTCGTCTGATTTGTCTTAACTAGTACTCTGATAGGAGATGGTGTAATTTTATTTTAGTTTTAGCTCGTTGACTACAAAGCAGAAAATAATAATTTACTGAAAAAAAGGTTTTTTTTATAAAAAATACGTTTTTAAAACGGACTAAAAAGTATAGAAATCAGACTAAAAACATAAAGAACGGAATAGAAAAACAGACTAAAAAGTATATATATGTAAAATAAACTCTTCTGTAAATATTTATAACCTTATACAGAAGTTTTAAACCTAAAAACTTGGGGCTAAAGACAATTGATGATAAATCTTACAAAATGCGCACCATGTTTTTAGGTTTTTAAAACTTCTGTATAAGGTTATTATTTACAGAAGAATCTTTTTTATACTTTTTAGTCTGTTTTTATAGTCTGTTTGTTATGTTTTAGTCCGATTTTTATACTTTTTAATCCCTTTTAAAAATGTGTTTTTTATAAAAAAAAACTTTTTTCTTTTCAATTGACAGAGAGGAAAGTCTTGGAAGAGGGCGAAATGTGAACAAATTGCTAAAAAGTGGTAATAAGAATCTACGATAATTTAAATCAAATCAAAATTTATTTTATTCAATCAAAAACAATTACATTACATTTTACTTTACAATATTTACACAGATTTTACAGTTTGAGTGAACAAAATAACTCCAACTCCTAAACTAGGTCGAATCCTGTATCTTAAGAGTTGGTGCTTTCTCCATCATTTTCAAAAGCTTTGTAAAGTGCAGTGAAGCGTCTAAAAAAACCGTAATTCAATGTGTGTGTGGTGATTGTGTGTGTGTGTGTGTGTTTGTGTGTGTGTGTGTTTGTGTGTGTGTGTGTGACATTCGTCTCATCTTATAAGGGATAACATAATTTGTACTTAGTAATCGCTAAAATGTACTTAGATAAAGGAATAAAAAGTGACCATTCAGCAAATAAAGTTTTTTAAACTTTTTTATACTAACCTTTAGCGGCGTTGATGGACCCATGTATGCCTATCCCATCCAGATGATTTTTTATTGGCAACTGTTTTACAATGGAGATCCACAAACAAATAAGCTAATTGGAGATGGCGCCAGTGGCTACCCAACCACTATCACCGTTTTTGATTGGATAAAATACGTCAGAAATGACATTTGACATTTGAAACCACCAATCAAACGATTTTAGTATAGTCGCTTGTGGCGCTATTAGTTCCTCAGTATGCATACTGATGAACTAATGGTGCCATGAAAATTCCCATTGAAAGTTTATAAAAAATGTCAGAAGAAAATAAACCAAAGTCCAAACAAACTAAAAACGTTGTAGCTTTGTTGGTTTGTAACAAGATACTATCAGAAGAAGGTCAGTATAATTATTTTATAAGTATTTTTTATTGTCCAAACGTCTGCGGATCGCCTTTTAGTGAAGAATGTGAAATTTATGTAAAAAAAACATCAAACTCTTTGTTGTAAGTTTGCTCCGAACGGAAATAATAATTCAAACTAAACACCAAAGAACTCAGATAACTTTTAAGATTGAAGCCAAGTGTACGAACAAAACAAAAATCTTCTGTCTGAATATGATATGGTTTGGCATCGTCTTCAAAAAGCAATGATTCCGGTTCAAAAATCTTTAGTTATTAATTTCTCAAGACATCGTCGCTTGCACATGAGAATAGAATTGTCTTTCTACGTGTTTGTTCTATTTTTAACCGACTTCAAAAAACAAAAAAAGGAGGTTCTCAGTTTGACCTGTATGTATGTATGTTTGTCCGCGATTATCTCGCGTTTGGCTAAACCGATTTTAATACGGTTTTCAGAAAAGTATTTGTTATACTTAGGAGAAGATTTTAGTGTTTTAACCAACTTCAAAAAAAGAAGGTTCTGAGTTTGACTTGTATGTATGTATGTCTGTCCGCGATTATCTCGCGATTAGCTGAACTAATTTTGATGCGGTTTTCAGAAAAGTATTTTTTACACTTAGGATAAGATTTTGGTATATTAACCGACTTCAAAAAAGGGAGGTTCTCTTCTCAGTTTGACCCGTATGCGTGGTTATCTGTGATTATCTTACGTTTGGCCAAACCGATTTTTCTATCTACCTAGATAATATATCTAATGCAGAAGGTACTTACACTAAAAATAAAAAAATAAAAATTGTTTTAAAAAACAAAAAACTGACTTCAAAACCCCACTCTACCTCTTGTCAGATGTAGTTGCTCGAGGCTCTTAGATTTAGAATAAAAAAAAGTTTTCCTCCAGCCCCACCCGACTTCAATAGATGTGTTACTACGTGTTACAATGATAATGCGTGTCTAGTGATTTCAATATTATTTATTGCTTTTTAGAGGTAGAGTGGGGTTTTGAAGTCGGCTTTTTGTTTTTTAAAACAATTTTTTTTAACTAAATACTGGCAAGATTTAAGCAGAATGTTTGTACCAATTTCACCAAATTATTGGTGAGGAGACTTTCGAAATAAATTGCGAGTTTTGTTTGGGAATCGCCCGGTTGGGCCAAGTCACAAACATCTGAAACTTTCCGTATCCGATGCTGATGGTTTCCGTAACTTTGATAGTAAACATCATGTATCAAAAAAACCTCTCACATCCTGAAACAGGTAATAGTGTTGCTGAAACTGAACAACTTTCTCCATGGAACATAGGTCGAAAAACGAAAAAAATATTTCATACTCCCGTACAAAATGTATTGGTCAACTGACCGACTTACTATGGAAAGGCGAAAACCAAACTTGTTTTTGACCTATGTTCCATGGAGAAAATTCAGGGGTGCAATTGCGTAAGTTAATCGTATTCATTCGACAGTTCATATCGTATTCCATCGGCTGCAATTTGTATGGCGCATGCTACACGCTCGATATTTATCGCGATAATTGGATCTCGATCCAGGATCACGATATTTATTAACTGTGTAGTACAGTGTATCGAAAGATCGTAATACAGATCGTCAGATTTCTAAAAATCCAGAAATCCACGATCTATATCGAGTATCGCGCGATAATTATTGTGCGTCTAGTCTCCGAGTGATATTTATCGTCATTCTGTAACAAAGAAATAACAAATAAAAAATATATTTAATAAAATTATGGTTCTGGTTGGTGGTTTATTTGGTGTTATCATAGGAAGCACCAGTCTACGGGTGTTATACGGCTTGTCAGCGATGGAAGAGGACGCAATCGAGATGCTTCTGTACGCGTATGGTCCACCCAGTGTGAGAAATTGAGACCGAAAGACCCCGATACATATCGAGTGTGTAGCATCCTAGCCGATCCAAAATATTACTCGATTTATATCGGGATAAATATTGCCGATAAATATCGAGCGTGTAGCATGCGCCTATGGGATGACATAATATTATGATACAATATGGACTGTCAAATGAATACGATTGAGTTTACGCAATCACCGAGCAGTTTTGGCAACACTGAAAAAAAATCTTCATTAAAACACGTTTTTAAACGGACTTAATTTTTCTGTAAATATTTATAACCCTAATACCCTAAACCTACAAAAATTTTAAATCTAAAAACGTGGGGCGCATGCTGCGCATGCTGCAGACAATATGGATGATAAATTTACAAACTGCGCCCCACGTTTTTAGGTTTAAAATTTTTAGATTTAAAATTTCTGTAGCGCAGTGGTTCTTAACCTTTTTGGCTGGCGACCCAAAGTTGAAATATATTTGAAGTCCGCGACCCTAACTCTAATATTTTTTTATTATTTTGCAGTGACAGATACTAAAATGACATGTTATTTATTTTTTACTAGTCGCGACTTGTCTGCGTGGACAGTTTTTTTCTATCCCTCGGGAACTGAATGTCCTTTTTCTGTACCCCTGACAACATGTATGCAAAATTTCATGATCGGTTTTAGCACTACCAGCGCCCTGGGCGACATTTCTACGGGTGCCCCTTAACTGCGATTCCAAGATTTTCAATTTTGCCTGTTGGTCAAAAAACGGCCGCGCAGCGCGATTTTTAGTCAGTGTCATCTACTAATCTTGTAATCTCACTTGTTTATAGAAAATAATGGCCGCGCAGCGCTATTTTTAGTCAGTTTTATCTACTAATCTTGTAACTTTGTTTGTTTTTAGTAAAAAAACGGCCGCGCAGCGCGATTTTAAGTCAAGTTTCATCTACTAATTCTGTAATCTTGCTTGTTTATAGAAAAAAAGGCCACGCAGTGCGATTTTTAGTCAGTTTTATTCGTCGCGTCGTCGCTCATCACCAGGCAACAAAAAATTTATCACTTTTTAAAGTCGTTTGGGGGCCCGCGACCCAATCCAATACCTCTCGCGACCCGAATTTGGGTCGCGACCCGAGGTTAAGAATCGCTGGTAGGTATAGGGTATTAGGGTTATTTACAGAAGAATTTATTTTTTAATTTTTAGTTTGTTTTTACTAGTCCGCTTTAATGTCTTTAGTCCGATTTTTTTGTAATAATTTAGTCCGTTTAAAAACGTATTTTTTAAAAAAGATTTTTTTCCTTAAATTATTATTTTCTGCTTTTTAGTTATCGAGCTTAAAAACAATCGAGCTATACCACCTCCTATCGGAGCACTCGTCAAGACGATTCAAACGAGCCCAAACTTGATGGGGTTCCATGGTTTTATTATAGAGTTTCTATGGCCTTCCTTCGGCTCCATCATCAGATTCTCGGACACTATTTCCCATTAAAGTACTTGTCAAGATGATTCAAACTAGCCCAAACTCGATGGGGTTGCATGATTTTATTACCGAGTTCCAGTGGCCTTCTTCCGGCTTCATCATCAGACCCTGGACACTTTTTCCCAACAAAGTACTCATCAAAACGATTCAAACGAGCCCAATCTCGATGGGGTAGCGTGGTTTTATTACAGAGTTCCATTGTCCTTCTTCCTGCTCCATCATCAGACCCTATGGAAACTATTTCCCAACAAAGAACTCGTCAAGATGATTCAAACGAGCCCAAAATCGATGGGGTTGCATAGTTTTATTATAGAGTTCCTATGGCCTTCCTCCAGCTCCATCATCAGATCCTCGTACACTATTTCCTATTAAAGTACTTGTCAAGATGATTCAAACGAGCCCAAACTCGTTAAATGAGGTTGCATGGTTTCAATATTGAGTTCCTATGTCATGGCCTTTCAGCTTTATCATCAGACCCTGAACCTAGTCTCCCATTAGAGTACTCGTCAAAACGATTCTAACAAGCCCAAACACGATGGAGTTTTATGGTTTCAACATAGAGAGAGTTCCTGTGGCCTTCTTCCGGCTTCATCATCAGATCAGCTTAATGACACCATAGTATTGCATTGCTTTCTAGTTCTGACCTATGCTGAAAGTTTCAACTCCTTAGCTCATCGGGAAGCTAGTATAAAATCGTTCGCAAACTTTGTGGAGAAACAAACCCACAAACAAACGAGAAAGCAACCTAATACCCTGAGCGAAAGTGGCGCCGCGGTGAATTTTATTTAATATTATAATTCTTATACACAATTTTAATAATGTTTATCGTGGAGATTTTAGGGCCCACAGTCTAGTATTTTTAGATGGTATCGTTACATTCCTAGTAGTCGCTGCTAGAAGTAGATAGAAAAACTGCTAAAAGTGGCCGATTTGACACATTTGCTATCTACTTCTACGAATGATTACGAGGGCATGTCATGATACCTTCTAAAAATACTAGACCATGGGCCCTAAAATCTCCACGATGAACATTATTAAAATCTTTTTCTATTAATAACTTATTAAATAAAAACCTCTGAGGGCGCCACTTTCGGTCATACAACCGCCTTAAAAAGAAAACAAGTAACATGACCACCAATATCATAATTATCAAGGTACCTATTTTGTTTGAAATACTTTGCCCTAAAAATTACGTAGCTCACGCGTGCGCAGTTCAAGATAGAGAAAGTTTGCCCGCCATTTTTGACCTGTTCACAAACTTCATTCAACAACTTCAGTTGTGAGAAATCAACTAATACCTATAGTTACTACCTACCAAAATTTACTTTCTGCTACATTAATGATTGAAATATCATTCATTACAATCAGGTAGGTACATAGGTACCTACCTTACCTACCTACGTGAATCCTACTTAAGTATCACTAAGTTTATATTATTTTATCAAAATTGGTTAAACAAACTAGGCAAGCAATCCGAGGACTCTACATTACAATATGTCCGTCCACCCACAGGAAAAACAATAATTGTTTACCCTGTGATCTGTCTGTAAACATTTTACAATTGGGGTTGCCACCCGTAGTATATACTTGATAAAATATTCACCCAATTGCACTAAACTTAAGAATCGCCTAAGTCTTTTCTTAACTACAACTCGACCAAGTTAAGTAGGCGAATGACAGCTACATGACCGCTAAGTTTGACACCGTTTTAATTTGGTCGTGTTATAGTTAGGAACAGACTTAGGCGATCCTTAAGTTTAGTGCAATCGGGTGTTTGTGTAATAAGTTCGATTTTAACTGTGAATTTACAGTAATAACTGTTTTTTTTTATTTTCGATTCTTATTTCTAATCATACTTTTCCGTTATTAGTGTAAATTCATTACTTCCTGTCCATCAGCCATTTTTGATGTCCCCACTTTTCAGATTAATAAGTATTATCAGCGGTGTTATTACATTTTAGCAATTGCAATGAATGAATGAATGAATGAATGCAATGCTGTTTATTATTTGATTCTAAGTACCTAAATATAAAATTTTGTATGTAATTTACTATGAATTGCACCTAACAAAGATACTTAAAGAATCGAAATTGGAGTTTATAAAATAAGCATCTCACTCGCGCCTAGGTTATTTAAATAGCAATATAGGTTTAAAGCACTCGATAAAATTTGGTTGCTGCCTACAAAAAAATATCAGGCGGAATCATGTTAAACATAGGTACTATACTATATTTATTATATTAATTTTATTATATATATATTTATTATATACTATATTTGTTACTAACACTTTATGGACCAAAAGTCTGAAATAAAAGTATTATTATTATTATTATATTATACGTACTGGTACTTACCTACATACCTCATATTTATTTACATGTGTACTTCAAGGGATTGCATGGAATTCATTCAACTTTACTGTACCTAAACCTATACTTTTATTTAAATCGTAATTTAATTTTGACATGATATATTCGCTACCAACCAACAAGTTAGGTAGGTACCTAAAAATTCCTTTGTTGTCCGTGGTACTACTTGTAATGAAAACGGATTAATCACATTTAAATTATTATGTTACGTATTATAAATGTGAAAGTTTGGATTTTTATTACTTTATCAAGCAAAAAAATTAGTCCGCCCGGATTTGAATGAAATATTTATTTATTTATTTATTTATTAATCTTAAGGAAGACCAACCAACTAGTAACAAACAGATAGCACTTTTAGGAACAGTAGGAAGTCATTTACAGGTCCTCGCATATATATAACAGGCTGATCTACAAAAAGCGATACAAGCTTATAAAACAAATAAGACGTTATTTACTATTACACTAAAACATTCACAAAGTAATTAGTAATTACAAAAAAAAATTCAAGTACACTGATCAAACATTAACAATGTTATCTTTAAACCAGGTGTTTCTAAGCTATAATTATAGTCTAAGCAAGCTTGAAAGCACAAGAATACCAAAACCGCTCATGTAGCCAACAGAAAATGAGACTATCACTCAAAAAAGCCACTCGCCAGTATACGCCTCGCCTTCTGAAAATCAGTATTAAAAAGATCAATATCATATTTATTATTTAATTTATTGAAACTGCTACACGCACGCCACATAAATGCG
This sequence comes from Agriphila geniculea, assembly GCA_943789525.1. NCBI lineage: Eukaryota > Metazoa > Arthropoda > Insecta > Lepidoptera > Crambidae > Agriphila > Agriphila geniculea. The sequence goes on along the minus strand of OX038879.1, from coordinate 6,301,429 downwards.
TTTTGCCTGTAATTAGTAGTAGCCAACGGAAAATAAATAAGCTCGTTAGATCTGAGGGTCTTTCGTGGTGGAACTATAGATATTAAAGCTAATAGTTGAGGGCAATCAATGACATTAGTAGTTATCTTAAGAAGAAAGCAAAGATCTGCGATCGTACGTCGTTGCTCCAATGGGAGAAGATGATGTCTTTTACATTGAACCAAATAATCAGAAGAAGAAAAGGGCATATTTAGTCTGTAACATAAGTACCGAATAAATTTTATCTGGATATTTTCAATTCTGGAGATGTATGACGTATATTTAGGATTCCAGATTTGTGATGCATATTCCAGTTGACTTCGTACGTATGTACAGTAAAGAATTTTAAATGTCTTAGCCTGTTTGAAATTTCGACCCATACGTTTAATAAAGCCCAAGGCTTTATATGCCTTGGCCACTATTTTGTTTACGTGTGCATCAAATAGGAGACCTGAATCAAAGAACACGCCAAGATCTCGAACACAATCCTCCCTGTGAAGTCCTTCTCCTTTTAGTTTGTAATTAAAAGTAACTGGATTCCGCTTACGACTGAAGCTCACTAGGCAGCACTTGGAGGGGTTTAAATCTAAACAATTAACCTCGCAGTAGTTTTCGAGTCTGTAAAGGTCAGCCTGTAGAGACTCGGCGTCTGAAATAGAAGATGTCTTTGCATAGATCTTCATGTCATCTGCGAAAGATAAGAGACTAGAGGTGTGAAAGCATTGGTCGATATCGTTTACAAAGATTAAAAACAGCAAGGGTCCGAGCAGCGATCCTTGTGGAATTCCGCTAGGTATGTCTACCCAACTAGAGGTGTAGTTACTAATAACCACAGCTTGAGATCGGTTATCTAAATAGGAAGCGAACCACCTAAGCAGATCGCCGCTGATGCCAATCGCTGATAGCTTTGCAATCAAGAGATTATGTGGAATTCGGTCAAAAGCTTTACTGTAATCTGTGTAAACGACATGGCAAACAGATAACCTGGATTGTTAACATTGTGATTTCTCGAATGTCCACGCGGACGAAGTTGCGAGCGACCGCTAGTCCTAAATAATATAATAAGTTAAAATATGTTAACATAGTGAAGCTACATTAAATACGATTTGGGTAGATACAGCATAGCTGACAGCTGTATAGGTATATTGAAAAACGAAATATTTGTATAATTTCATCTTATTTGTCCTTCTACGCCCACTATATCCGAGATAACCCACGAATAATAAAGAACAATCGCTAATTTTAGGTTATCTACTGCTACATTACAGAAAAAATTAATTGAAGATCTTATTTACAACCTTAAAAATTCCCAAAAAAATTTAAGGGGGGGGGGAACGGTATTTTTTTTACATTTTTCATCATAAGTCGAAAACTATGCCTTCTAGAAAAAAAAGAAAAAAAGATTAAAAACGTGCAAATGGCGCTCTTTTATGTGATACCCCACATGCCCTAGTAGCTCCACTTCAAATTTTTAAGACCCCTTTTCAGGCCCTGCTGTAAAAAAGATATTTATTTTTTTATTTATTTATTATTTGCAAAATAGTTGGTCAAATGTCATCTTAAACTATTCCAAATTTCAAGTTGATACCATTTGTAGTTCTCGAGATATCCAGCTGTGACAGACAGACAGACAGACAGACAGACTGAGTCACACCATAAGGGTTCCTTTTTTACCATTTTGGTACGGAACCCTAAAAAATAATTACAACGAAATAACGATGTTTAATAAAATTCAGAAAAATATAAATACTAGTATTAGTTAAAAACTATTTTTTTAGGTATGCGTTTTTGCCTGGTATAAATATGTGTTTGTGTAATTACAATCTGGATTAACGCCTAAAGATAGAATCGTTTTAGGTATTATTGTAGTAGTGGCATCGTTTATTTTAGGCATCTGCCATGACAATTGACCCTCCTCAGTTTAGTCATAAAATAATCAGCAAACATATTATTATCCCCGTAAATTGGTATTTCGCTGGAACTTTGTCACATTAACATCCACATTGACGTGATCCGCAACTAAAAATGTCATGAAACAAAAAAAATCTAATAAGTAATCTAATATATTAATTATTGAATAATTATTTTCAATAAGATAAGGTCTAGGTATTAAAAATTTTAGAATGGTTTTTCGTTTTTGAGGTTAAAATCATGGCCGCCGGGTGCATTACCAATTGACGGGGATAGTATCTCTGTACGATATACCACGTCGCGTATAGGAAAAATGCTGACAAGAAGCCTGTTTTCTACTAAAAAGTTCTGATATTTTGCTAAAGCCCCCACATGGCTTACGATAACACATTGTAGAAATACCCAATAAATTATATTTTTTTCTTGTTATAACGACGTACAAAATGATTATTTCAAGTAAGAGGAAAAAGCTTTATCTAGTTTTTCGTTTTTAAGTTTTAGTTTTTGATTATTTATAATTTTAAATGTGGATTATTTTAAAATTGATTATTTATTGCAAAGTTAGTTGATTCTGCACGACTGTACCAGAAACACTACACGTATCGAGTCGCTGGCTTAGTCGTCGGCCCGCCCGTTTTGAGTTGCAGTCGCCGGGAGACCGTGTCGCTCGTTGACCAGTCGACAGTGCGGGTTTGGCCCTAAACGTAATGTGACAGCGGGCGCGGCGTGCAAGCTATTTTAACCTTAGCAGTGGTTAAGGACCTGCAAAACGTAGCGTCAATGAAAACATATAAAGTTTTGTCGCATAGTTAGAAGAATCCACTCATTTTGAAAGGTAGAAAAAAATATTGTTGTATTTGACATATCCTGAATTAAAGACTTAGCTATAAATAATTTCAAGTAAAAGCTTAGTTAGTGAAAAAAACATGTTTTTCTAAAAAGTTTTTTCGTCGCGTAATACTCGAAATTTTCAGCGGCAACTAGCATATTTTTTTCAAAATACAATTCGAACATAAGATGAATTAAAGACTTATCAAAAAAAAAAGAATGCAAATGTTATGAATCACTATTAAAATCAAAATAAACAGGTTTTTTAGCGCCTGAAAAATGTAAAGAGCAATACACTTAGAAAAATATTTGCTAGTATTCGGCATTCACAGAGATATGGAGCGGGCGGGCGCGGGCGCGCGGGGTGAACGCCCGGGGCTTGCATCGGGTGGTATCGAGAATGGATGGGGCCGTACTTTTCATTTCATATTTCATATCGAAACTTGTTGGTCAAGTCGGTCTCGTCTTTTTCTTTTGGATTTTGGAAAGTTTTGTAAATTTTGTTTGTTTTAAGTAAATAAAAGAAAATCGGGTTGCACTCCGGGAGTGCTGGCAGAAGTGAAAACTTGAATATTAACGTTGTGCATTTTTGATATTTTGAAATGGTTAGAGAATAATTTTGCACGAATTGCCGTCTTACGAATTTACTCTGCATTTGAATTTACAAATACCGAACAGTATTGTACGAAAGGCTTATCCATAGCTTGACAGAATATCTAGAGTTTTGACCAAAGAGAATGTAAAAAACTGGCCAAGTGCGAGTCGGACTCACGCACGAAGGGTTCTGTACCAAAAAACGGCAAAAAAATTACGTTTGTTGTATGGGAGCTCCCCTTAAATGTTAATTTTATTCTGTGTTTAGTATTTGTTGTTATAGCGGCAACAAAAATACATCATCTGTGAAAATTTCAACTGTCTACCTATTGTCGTTATTAATATCGAGCAAAAAACGGCAAAACAATCACGTTTGTTTTATGGGAGCCCCCTTTAAATATTTATTTGATTCTGTTTTTAGTATTTGTTGTTATAGCGGCAACAGAAATACATCATCTGTGAAAATTTCAACTTTCTAGCTATCACGGTTCATGAGATACAGCCTGGTGACAGACAGACAGACAGATGGATAGACAGACAGACAGACGGACAGCGGAGTCTTAGTAATAGGGTCCCGTTTTCACCCTTTGGGTACGGAACCCTAAAAAGCGCGTTGCTATGGTGACACAAGTGTTTACGTCTTGAAATGACGCGCCGCTATTTTCGCCGCGCCCGTAGAAAGAGACGGGGATACTTCCGACGCCGGCTGTCTACTCTCCATCCGTCACATCCGTCTTACGAATTTTCGATCAGGGTCACGTGATCCTGACTGACTGACGCGAGTTCAACAAAAAAGCGTACAACGCCGATAAAGAAGGTTTCACTTCAATAATTTTATTTAGTGTTAATTAAGTAATAGTTTTAGCTGTTTGTTTTGTAGTTTTAGGTTTTAGTAATAAATAAAATAGTGTTAGTATTAGAAGCGATGTAGTAGGTAAACGCCCGCCTCGTCGCGCTGCATCTAGCAAGACTTGATGTCGATGACGCGTCTTCGACGACATCATAGTCTTAGAGGTCACGGAATTTTTGGTAACGGTCGAGGAAAAGGTTAGATTCGTTTTTATAGGTTGTAAAGTTGTCCCCTAATGTGAATGATGTCGGTCTGCCTGATCTCAGTGGTTGCCACTTCCAGTAATAGCGCTTATAAGAGGCTTCATTGTTACGAGAAAGTAACGATCAGAGAAATTGTCAGTATTAATACCTATTTAAAGTATGACTTCTCCGTAGCTAAAACGATGAGGTCTGCCGGCTCTCAGTGGTTTCGTTTTAGAGCTATGACGCGCGCAAGTTACGACAATTTTTTTTGAATAGTATTTTTTTAAAATATTAATCGATAGAACTCTTTATTATATAAGAAATTTCTTAAGATATTTGTGTCTAAAACGAAAAGTTTGGCTGGATAAAAATATTTTATGGTTTTTTTGTATGGAGTGAGACATTCAATGTGCTCTTACGGCTAATTCCTAATATTTTCCGCCTCAAAACTACTTCTGCGTCAATATTTCACATGTTTACAATAATCCTACACTATTAACGCGCGCCTAAAATTGTCCAATCCAATCAATACATATTGGATTTTGAAACAGTTTAAAATCGTAATTTTTAAGTAAGAACTAATTGTTTTGTGATTCTTTTTTACTTTCTCATCAATTTTAACACAAGGAAAGCCAACAAAACTTTCAGTCACTATATTACTATGGATAAGTTTTTTTACCTAATGAATATAATGCAACCAAAATAACAAAATGTAGCGGGACAAGGCCTATGGCTAAAGGCTAATGTTGCTCCTGTGTATCGATTTTATACTAGTTTTTTAAGCAGAAAAAAAATTTTTTTTAGGTAAGGTTATGTTTCCTTCTGCTTCACGAATGCTGTGACCGTTCTGCTTTGACAGGGTCTCTTACGAAGTTCACTCTTGCTAAATATAGAGATGCAGTAGCGTCGAAACATGAGTTATATCTTGCTTGGGTTGATGCTCGATCCTGTAAAGCTAGAAATACACGTGAAAAGAGGAAAGCCTTTAACAAAGCCGCCAAGTCCTGCATAGGGAAAACTTGCTTCTTGAAAAATTCTGGTATAATCTGTGGAAGTCAACTTCTGCCGTCCCTCAATGCCTCCTCTGCGGGAACCAGGAGGATCTTTGGCACATACCGTTTTGCCAATTTATTTTCCGAGTGTTCTCGTTTAGATTCTTTAGATCCTGGCAATGTTGTACCATCGGTCTTACCAAGTTGTGGGATTTTAATGTCGGAAATCCACATCAGAGACCGAATTTAAAAAAAACATTGCTTGATCTGGGGCTGTATTATGACCTCTTATTTCCAGTCAGTTTTCTGACTGGCTATCAATCTATCTCTTTTATTTGCTATACACCGAGAAAGAGATGTCACTACAGCAATTTATAAACCTGGCAGGATTTAAGAGCTTGTAATACGGCCTCTGGACGTGAATAAAGCCAGTAGTCTGGATAGTATACCAGCCATAGTTCTCAGGACTTGCGCCTCTGAGTTAGCCCTAGTATTAACACGCCTGTACCGATTGTCTCAAGCAGTGTTTCCCAATCAGTGGTACGCGTACCCTAAAGGGTACGCGAGGTTGCATCAAAGGGCTACGCGGAGCAATCTCTTACTGCTCACTAGTTCCAGTGGATATAGTTCCATGGAACTACTGATACTGATTATTCTCACTAGTTCCATTGGCAATGGAACTAGTGAGAATGAATATATGGAACTACAGAACAAAAAGTATCAGTAGTACCATGGAACTGTATCCAATGGAACTAGTGAGAATGAATGGAACTAGAATATTATATCAGTAACCTTTTTTATTTTATTTTTTTTAGATAATAATTTAATTAAAAAGTTGTTTATTTATTGTTCTTTTGCTTTAAATATATTTTATATCATGTTACTTAACAAAAGTAACATGATATAAAATATATATTTTATTTCATTTAGAGTCGATATACTACAAGTCTACAACGACTTTACAGTGGAGGAGTGAGTTAAAACAATATTTATTACGAATTTTTTCCTATTTTACAAACTGATGATGCCAAGATTAGTATACTTACATACATATACTCACGCCTGTTTCCCATGGGGGTATGCAGAGACTTGGATACTGCTACGATCATTGCACACTTCTTTCACTTCATTCACATCCATCATCAGTCTTTTCATACATGCCCTACGGTTTTTGTCACTGCGTACACCAAGCTTTTTTATAATAACCTCTAATTAGTCCACGTAGGTTTTTCTGGGACGCCCTTGCGCAATCGTTCCTTCTAAATTCTTCTAAACTCTTGCGCAGAAGACGCAAGTATAACTTGGTCGTCAGCGTAGAGGAGGCACTTGATTTGAGTCCCATTCATCATAACTCTACAGTCACGTTCTTTCAGACCTTTCATACAACTGTCCGAAAACAGATTAAAGAGCCATGGTGACGCAACACATCCCTGTCTGACACCCCTAGAGATACCAAACCAGTCAGTGTATACGCCGTCAATCCTGACGCATGCACGGGAATCCTCATAGAGAGATTTCAGTGCAAATATATAGCTATTTCTTAATAAATTATCATAGAATATTATCGAATCTGCCACTTTCGATACAATTCCAGATTTCAAAAGCATTGAATACTATTGAATCAGCCATATTCGATAAAATTCCTGATTTTAAAAGCATGGAATATTATCGAATGTGAAATATCTTGGAAAATATTTTTATAACTTTATAATAAAATTGTTATTAGGCACAAAAAAGAGACAAAAATAAGCTATAATTTAGTAAAGAAACTTTAATGGTACAATTCAAAATTACGATTTTATGTTTTTTGTAGCAGGTTAAAAAAAACTTTAAACTGCTCTACTGTAAAGTACGTGATTTGCAGTTTCAACACTATTAGTTGTGGCAGTCGATATTTTTGTTTTTTCGTTGGGAATATTAAAGCTTTATATATTAAAACAATTATTAATAGACTTTAACTGTGTGACTGGATGTTTTTTTGGCTTTTCTAGTGTTAAAATTAATGAGAAAGTGAAAAAAAATGACAAAACAAACAGGTAAGACCTGTTAAATAAATGTCATTTCCGCAATCACCATCCCATACCTATACCATACCCATACCATAACCTCAAGAACGACATCCATATCGATTTTTGTTTTTTTCCCCATTTACCCCCTAAGGGGTTGATTTTCAAAATCACAAAATATAATATGTATGCCTATTTATTTTTAGACGTGCTCCTACGAAGCTTAAAGTTGTAATGTCTTTTTTATTCTTTTTCCATATAAAATTTGAACCCCATTTTCACCCTTTTTCGGGTTAAATCATGTCCACCATGTTGGACTCCAAAATAAATGTCATTTTCCCAATCGTCAGAAAACCACAATAACGACATCCATATCTATTCTTAGGTTTATTTACCCCATTTCATCCCCATTATCATTCCCATAGGGATCGAAATACTAACAATAATAATGTACGTTACGTTAAATTTGCATCCATAAGCTTAAATAATAAATTTAGCGATTTTCACTTCGAAAATGAAGGATATTTATTATTTCTATACACAACTTCATCCCCCTTTTCACCCTTTAGAGAGTGGAATTTAAAAAAAAATACAATCATCATTCTAAATACAAAATTTGAAGATCCTCGCTTTCAAACTGAGGGAATTTCATACAAACTTTGGACACCCGTTTCAGTTTTGAAAAAATCTTTTCTTATTGCACCCTTAGACCTTATAAGGAACCTATGTACCAAATTTGGAGTCTCTAGACCTAGCGGTTTGGGCTGTGCGTTGATATGTCAGTCACCAATCAGTTTCTTCTTTTATACACGGTTAATTTTTAAGTATATCTAAAAATGAAATGGGGATTTCAGACCACGTAAATGAACAGCTTTTACTATGGGACCAACCACCAAATCGCGAAAAAAAATCAGCTGTTCCATACATTATAGTGGAGTCGATGTTGTACTTTTCTATGGAACAGCTGATTTTTTTTTCGCGATTTCGTGGTTGGTCCCATAGTAAAAGTTGTTCATTTACGTGGTCTGAAATCCCTATTTCATTGTTAGATATACTTAAAAATTAACCGTGTATATTTAGATCACTCGAAGTTGCAACCACTGAGATCAGGCGTACCGACATCATTCACATTAGGGGACCACTCTACAACCCATAAAAACGAGTCTAACCTTTTCCTCGATCGTTACCAAAAATTTCGTGACCTCTCAGTCTATCAAGTCTCGCCTAGGAGTCGCGCAACTCATATTTTTAGAGTTTCGTCAACGAAACAGCCTAAGATACACCAAAAATGCAAAATACCAAAATTATTGTGTGCCAATAAGGAGCTTAGCAAAAAGGCAACACAGTGCACAAATTGGAAATAATAATCATGTAAAAAATTTCTTACAAGAACCAAGGGATAGTAAAAGGATAGTAGGTACCCCAAAGACAATTTTTCTTATAAAAATAGACCATCACTGTGGGAAAATTTTTCAAAGAAACTTTCTTGGAAATCGAGTTTTTTTTTTTTTATAACACTTTAAGCTCGTTTACGTGATTAAAAGTATACTTTTTCTGTAATATCTCAAAATGTAATTCAAAGTTTTGTTCACCCTGATCAGAGAACATGACATTTATTCACAACAGCAAATAATTTAAAATTAAACAAAAATTTTCTAAATGCGGCCCTGTCTACACCGCTACACTCGCAGCGCAGGTGAGGTGCGGCGCGGGAGGGGCGCCGCTGTACGTGCACACCGCGCTTCGTCTGCCGCACCCCCTCAAAAACCTAAAAATTCGATTAAGCAGCGCCTTAAGCGACGCTTTTGCCCATGGTACCTAATGAACATTTATGTCACACACAGAATAAGGAGAAGAATACTGATGATGCCGATGACCTATCTTTTTTATGCACAATTTGGGATAGTGTTTGGCCTTCACCTCATCTGATATTAAGTGACGAAGGCCGAAGGTGGAAGCGCACTACACCCGGAGTCCTCATCACTGAGGGACTGGCTATCTTACCTCTAACTGCCGGAACACAATAATTTTTAAATTGTTGTTATAGCGTCAGACTTAGGTAAGATGGTGGTAGCTAGTCAGGCGGACTTGAAATAAGCCCTACCACCAACCAAACCGAGTTCAAATTGAATTCACCCCGTGAATCGAACCCGGGACCCCTGCGCCTTACACGGGTGGGCGAACTAATAACCCACAGAGGCGGTTATCCTACTAATAGTAACGTGAAAGTTTGGGTTTGGATGTTTGTTCCTCAATCACGTAAAAACTACTGAACGCACACAGATAGTAGATAGCCTAGATTAAAACATGGAATACCTATTTTTATCCCGATATTCCCACAGAAACGGGAACCACATGGGTAAAACCGCGGGCGGCCGCTATTTTATAATAAAATTCTTCTTCTTATCGAATGAGGAATAGTGGCCACCTCTGGTGTTAGAGTTTATCAAGCCGCCTGTAAGGCCTCTAACTTGGCTTAACGACTGTTATCAGATGACAACAGCCGGGACCGACGGTTTAACGTGCCCTCCGAAGCACGGAAGCGCTCAGTTGTAATGCCACTTAACGGTCACCTATCCGACACCTGGCCGGATCGAGCGTTGCTTAACAAACGTGATCGAGTACGATCAGTCTATCAAGTTCCGCCATGAGCGCTTCATAAAATTATGATCCAATTTTATTATTATGTCTGAGCATGTGTCGATATGTGGATGCCTGTAGGTACTTATTTTCCTGTAGCTGTTTATTTCAGTTACAGTCTTGGAACATCATTTTCAGGTCAAGGAATTAAACAACCATTTTTGTTGAAAGCAATCAGTTGTTGAACCCATTTAATCTGTCTATCGTTTAAAAATAGTAGACAAGTGGATATAAATCATATTAAACAAAATACAGCAAGGGTTACCATATCAAAATTTTGAAAGTCCGGACATTTCAATAAAAGTCCGGACATTTTTTTTTCAAAAAGAGCTGACTGAGAGTGACAGGAGTACCTATAAAGCTAGGGTTTCCTAGGATAACAGTGTAATTAAGCGACGTAGAACGTTGTCTATGTAAACAATACGGCGTGCCGGGCGTACTGTTTAGATAAAACTATAGCTTGATCATCAAAATGTCATCTTCCGCTATGATGTTTTTGTTGTGTGCTTTACACTTTGATACACAAGATAAAATGTTCATTCCAAAAATTTTGGGCACGTCACCGATCACAAAATTCACTACGCGACGATTTAATGGCACGTCAATCTATTACTTCATTAAATGACGTTGATACATAAAGGTTTGCAATCCCTGCCACCCTAGCATGACCACAGAAACGCGATATGATATAGCAATTTATCAAGTTTAACTGTCAAAAAACAATGGATTTTGACAGTTGAGTGTCGCTAAAACATGGACAGTAAAGCGCATTCGCTTAGATAGTGTCGCCCTTTTATCGCGCCGCCTTTGCACGTGCCGCTTCTTGTCAAAGGATGCCGCCGCATAAACAAAGGATACCGCGTGCAGCGTACACCCGCAAGTCAATTTGTATTTTGGCAGTTTGCATCGAAGCGCCGCCACCGTAGTGAAAGCTTGTGTTTGTTGACTCTACGTATACTAAAAATATTTTTTCGAAGGACAGTTAAGTGCCTCAAGATGAAACTTTAAGTGAACCAACAAAAAAATACGGGTGTTTTGTAAAACATGTAAACAACTTATGATCAATGCCCATCGGCATTGCGTTGAAATCAGTTTGTCTGCACCTATTAGAGATACTTCAAAAGTAGTGGGGATACCAAGAACTAGCGTCGGAATAATATTAAAAATAGGCCCGTTAACACCAAAAAACGTAAAAAGGGAGGAATCCCACTATCGACGACTTTGAATATGATGTAGTACGTCCGAACAGTAAGTATACAGATTTTATGCTAATAAAAAACTTCCGACACTAGACACGATTTTGGAAAAGTTACAAGCTAATAATACGGACTTTACGTATAAACGTACGACTCTGCGAAATGTCAATACATTTCTAAAACTTGGATTTAAGTATAAAACACTTAATAAGCTAAAACTATTGCTTGAATCATCGCTATTTTTTACCGTTACCAAAAACTTACCGGTATTCCTGTCTCTGAACACAAGTGCTTGCGGGTGTACCGACACTATCTAAACGAATGGACTTTACATGGACGTGACCAAAACTTCATATATTTTGGGACATCTCTTTCGAACACTACTGCTATGTTATGTTTTATTACTAGTATTACACCGCCCAATCTAAAAAACCGGACTAATTACAAAGCTTGACAAAGTCCTGACATATCCGGACAAATCCGGATGGATGGTAACCCTAAATACAGCAGTTTGCTCGTTAAGACGCGATTGGTCCAATTCGCGGTTGATCTTATGGTAAAAATATTGACCCAGGTATTGGTCGATCTCACGATCTTTTGGAGTTTCTCTATACAGGATGTTTCATAAAAACCCGTATTTTTTTTTTAATTGGATAGTAAACTGCAAAGTGACAACCCTAGACGTAAATCGGCTATTGTTTTCGATAATCAATCCCATAAGGGGGAAAAAGCATAACACAATTTAGGTTTATTGTTGGCACTATACAGTTTAAGATGAAAAGATTTTTTTTTCTCAAAAGTGGCGGTTTTCAGGGTTTATAATAATTTTCCGGGATTGTATGCATGGTACCCTAACTACCAAATTTGGATTTAGGGGTTTTTGTAACACATTGTATAATATGCAGTTTTTTTTAAGTTCGAGTTACTTGAATGAATGAATTAGATTTTTATTCAGCCACAATACACGAGACATAAACTACTACAATAACAAAACTACTTACACTAAAACTAAGAATACAATAATAAAGAAACATATAATAATTAATACAATAATTAAAAAACATTAACCAAGCAAAGCACACTACTACATACACTACGTCTCGCGGTTGCAACCAAATGGGTAGCCAATTCAGCATAATGTCAGGCCTGACTGACGAGCTTGACGCTGTTTTTCAATTGACTCCTTAATTTTTTTTCAACATATGGATCCCAATATTACAAGAAAAAGATAAGCAGATCCATGCAAAGCAATAAATTAAATAATGCAATAGATAACAAAAAAAAAAAAAATTCTATAGATAACAAAAAAAACAACACATTCTCAGCCTCCTGAAGCAGTCTAAGTATATCTACTTATCTAAAATGCGAAATTTTAAGCTTATTATTATTTGTGGATGGCATTGTGCTATTTATAAAATTACACGGAAAATTATCCATTTGTCATCATCATACAAATTAAGGAAAGGTCGTCGTCGTCTGGACGTCTGGCCACAGAATAAATAATTAGCATTAAATATACAACATGTAACAGAAAGGGGGTATCAACCCGAAAGGAGGTCAATGTACTCGTGAAATTGAATATATTCCAGCAGAAAAAAAAATTCAAATAAAATAAAATTTTTTGAACTCTCCATACAAAATGTTGGCGGCAAATTCAAATTTTCTATGGAGAGACCAAAATATTTTTTTTTTCGATTTTAAAATTTTTTTCTCGTGGAAGGTGTTCAGATTCACGAGTACATTGACCTCCTTTCGGGTTGATACCCCCTTTTTGTTACACGTTGTATTTTTTAACGGCTGTAAAAAAGGGAATCCCTGTTTCGAATTTACGTTACGTTAGTATTTTCTAAACATTCGTATTCCATTTTCTCGCATCTACGTAATCTATCTTATGGAATAAAAAATATTTTTATGACCTTTTTTAAAGTGTGTAAAAATATTTTTTAATATTTAAGTTTAAATTTTTTCAATATTTAAGTTTGCTTGTTCTTTTATTCAGTCTGTTATTCAAATAAATGTTTATCAAAAACATTATTCAATTATTAAAGAGCTTTTAAACTTTTTAAACTTAAATATTGCTGCACAAAAAGTTCTACAACTTTTCCGAAAACAGGCAAAAAAAACTACTTTTCTTTCAAAAAATATCCACTATGTCGAGTAAATTATTTCTAATTTTACTCCAACTCACTGCAATAATTTAAGTTTTTTTTAGAATACCTAACCGGAAAGACGGATATCAAGAACGTAGGTATTTACGTTGCATTTATCATGTTGTTAAATTTGTTTTTTTTATTTTTATTAAATCACATACCTATCTCTCGAATTAGAAAATATTGTTAATTTTGCTGACTTATAGGACAAAAAGTATGAAAAAATATTAGTCACGTTATTAATTTGTAAACTGTGCCATAAGTACCTATTTTTTTTGAAATAGGTGCCAATACTGCAAAATAAGCAAACCAATAGAATCTTTAATTATTATTTTACATTTACCTACTTACCATAAATATGAAGCATTGGACTTCTTAATTAGGTACCTAGTATATCTTCTATATTACAATGATTAGTATATTTATACTTTTAAACTTTCGCGTTGCATTTTATTGGATTAAGAACTTGTGTATTAAACGCGTTTAATCGGCTTTTAATACCTGAGTTTAATCGTTTTAATCCGGGTTCCACCGGCCACCACGGCCGATGCAACTCGGTCGAAACGTCAGGAAAAGATTTTAGTTAAAGACGCGTTTAATACCCGAGCTCTTAATCTAATTAGTATATTATTGTAAATAAACTTACCTCTTGTAGAAACCACGGTTGAGTTTCCAAATACCCAGCTACGCACGGTCTTCCATGGAGCAAAGCAAACTCATTTTTCTCAAGATCCAACCTTCTTTTATAACCATCAAAGTGATAAAGACTGAGATTACCCCCAACAACCATATCTAGGCTCGGAATTTCAGTACATGTCTTATTGTACATTACATGGTTAGGCGGACAGCACTTACGGAAACACTTCTTAAGTTCACAAACACATCCAAAAGTCCTAATTTCACCACTAACATTTCTTTGATAAACATATTTTTGAGGGAAGGACATTCCATTCTTGACCAAAAAGTTTTCTTTCGAAACTTCAGCGTCAGTAATATCTATACTCAAATTTATACTACACGGCTCCGAAATAACACTGAAAACCAGCGATAATAAAAATAAAACAATCATTTTTATTGAAAGTATAACTTTTTGATATCGTGCCAAAGTCGGGTGCGACTTATACGTATAATTCGCAACGATCAACTGAGTTTTTATCCGGCATCTGAGTGGCGTCTGTGCGACCTACAAGCCGCATTTTTATACTAAACACAAGTCCATAACTTTAATCGTAACGAAATGCCCCTTGACAGTCAAGTTTTAGGGTTCTGTGCACTTCCTGGATCCCTCAAAATGTATCTAGTTAAAATTAAAAACAGTAGATGCAAAGAAATTTTGCATGTCTCGGACTAACTCAGATATGTCTGCATATTTCGGAATAAATTTTCATTTAATTAAAACTTCATTAAAACTATTTTTAAAGGAGTCCACAAAACTATGGTTAATAAAGCGAAATAAAAAAACTGTGACTTGTATGTACTATTATTAAAATAAAGTCCTTGCGGAATTTTATCAACCATATTTATCGCTTTTTGCAGGAAGTCAAAAGCTTGTGCATGAGATAGACAACGTAATTTATATTCATGATGGTAGTTTGTTATTAATAGTATAATAAGTATACCTATACTTCTAATTTCGTCGTTTAATGCATATTAAAACCGGTGTAGCAAACTTGCAAGTCACCGAACAAGGATGTTTCGAATAACAGAGACTTAGTCACTACCTGTAGACTGAATGACAAATCATAATTCCCTTATTGTTTTTTTTATATTTTATCATACACTAGCGGCCGCCCGCGACTTCATCCGAATGGTATTTTGTTCTATGTGGCGTACAAAGAAGATTTTAGTAAGACTCTCAGAAATACAACTGTGAAAACCGTATCTAATTTCGTGCAGTATTTTTTGCGTGATGTGCTTACAAACATACAGACAGATAGATAGAGAAAAATTCTAAAAATACACTTTTAAAGACCCTTTATTATATAGACAGATATTGGGTAGTTACAATTTTACTATAGGTAACCAAATAGAGATTGTTTTTCTTTCTTTCTATAGGTTTTACAGGGTTCGTTTTGTGTAAAAAATCGCAAAACAATTTGAGAAGTAGGGAACATACTTTAAAGCTCTTGGCCGCTATGTAAACCGCAGGTTTGCTTTTTTGATAGTATTACATATTATGTACTTTCGTAATTTCATTTAATTAATAAACATAGCGTCAGTATGTCCCGACATCGGACATTAACTTGTACTAAGTAATCAATGCTGTTCAAGATTTAATTATTGTGATTCGCTTTCTTTACAAAGGAAAAATCTTAGAGCAACGCAGGCTTGTAGTACGGAAGCCCGCATTGCTCTAAAGGAAAAATAATGCGTTGGATTGTCAATTTTATTCAAATTTTCTTAATAATTTCTTAGGTACTACATGTAAATCAATTTTTTCTAATATTTTTTCTTTATTTAACCTAGTATTAGTTTTCAAATGGGGATTAAAAGTTCGACTTGCTAGCATAATTAGTCAGAGCATTGGGCCGGAATCCCAAGGGCGCAGATTCGATTCCCGTCTGAGGTGCTACGGGTGAGTCGATTTTTTCTATTATATTTTCTAGTAATTCTAGTATTTCTAGGAATTGATCATTTCTAAAAGTAATTAGTAATAAACCATATGACTTGTCTAATGAAATTTCAACCCACTACATCGGATAAGCATTCAGTTTTAGGTCATAGGTAAATATTAAACCCTAGACGTCCATTTACGTAAACTTTAGGCAAATTTACTCCGATAACCGAAAAAAGGCTAAAAAATTCAAGAAGAACCATAGTATAAAAAAATAAGCAAGTAGGTAACCTTAAAGTAAAACCTAGTGGTTAGTATACGAGGGTTGTTAAGTTTTAGTGCAATTAGTGGATCGTTTTGGGACTCTGTTCCGAGTCGTAAACTCGTATAAAGCACATACAATTACAGGAAGTTTATTACGTGTGTGAAAACATAATAGTACATTATGATATAAGTGCGGTACGTTGAAAATTACAGCCGAGGCGATATTGCTAGCCCGAGCCGTAGGCGAGGGCTACAAGAAAGCAGAGGCTGTAATTATCAAAGCGCACGTATGTCATACGACGTTTTATAACATATTTGCGAGGAAATAAATAAAACTCGGACTTTGCACCTTTAGGCATAAAAACAGCCAGTATTACTAATAAAGTAAATTAATATTTTTGTGTTTTTGTTACAGATAAATGGTTGTAATTTATTGTCAACATTAATTAAATTGAATAATTAAATATTTATTTATTACATTTTATCTCCCAAAGTCAATTTTATCCATAAAATTTTGACCTCTTTTCTGACATAAAAACTCTTTGCTAAGATTTAAAAAAGTACCGTTCGTTTTAGACGAAGTATCTTGATAAACCGTGCGGTAATGTAAAGTAAAACGCACGGCTTATCAAGGAAACCGTGCGTTTTACTTTACATTACCGCACAAGTTCGTAATGAGATACAATACGATATTGAAATTGGTGTAATAAGAGACCCTTTACGAGCAAATATGTTATAAATATACTTTTCCTACAGAAACTTAAGTTGTTTCTGAAAGAATTAACCACTTTCAAGAACTAAGAATATCGGAATTAACTAGATACTTATTTTTCAGAATTGCGTAAACAACTTTGTTAAATAATTTCGGTCATACAATATTAAAGTTACCTGCCCTGACAAAAGAGTGATAGGTTTCAGTAATTAGTATTAGTTTGTAAATAAAAAACATTACTAAAACCTAAATTTGCCGAAGTAAAGCGTGCTATGTATTTAACCAGAACACATTCTATGAAATTAATTCTACCAAGAAGCTTTTAATTTTCATGACTGAGAAGCTATTTTAGAAATGTGTAACAGCCAACGTTAATATAACATTCAAAGAAATGCGAATATGTGTGACAAATGTAGGAAATTATAATATTAAATTGAATATTTAAATTCGCTTATCATATACTAGTTTTGTCAAAGAAAATAAATGGAACTAAAATTTCCTCATCATACTTCATAGGTATGAAAATAGATAGACAAAACTATAAAAATAAAATCAACAAGTTATTCGGAAGTATCTATTAAAATATTAGTTTAAAAATAATGAAAGCTTTTCCATAAAATTGAGATCGAACATAAACATACCAAGCTTACTATATTTGATCTGGTAGATTAAATAATTTACGATATTTGAAATAGTTGTAAACTAAAGAGCTATAAAAACAAACAGGATTATGTTATAGTTAATTTAGGGTGGTGTTGAGTTTTATGGACACTATAAACTAGACTTTTACAGCCTGTGATGAATTTAAAACCGTAAGAATGAACCGCGTCGTTGACTCAAGGACAGTAAATATATAGGCCAAGATTGAAATTGCTATAAATATAAATTTTCCTGTCAAAAGAGTAGTGTAAGAGTTGGTGTTAGAGTAACAACTAATAAAAAAACGCTAAAGTGAAACGACCACTATGATTTATGATTTTTAATACTGTTAAAATTTCAACAATACAAAACGTAAGAAATAGAAACTTTACAGAGAAGGAAATAAACTTTAACAGGTAATATAATACAAAATATTGGATTGAAGACAATTTAAACCTTATTAAACCAAATAAAATCGGTAAAAAAACATCCGTAATTATTTATCAATATTACAAAGCTCATCAGTGCTGAAGCAATTCCTTTTTGTCATGGATATAATATTATACACTAACTAAATGGTAAAATATTTGACAAGGTAGCTCATAGCATTATTTGGTTCTATGGTTTTATTTTTCAATTCAATCCCATTAGTTAAGTACATGCTAAAAGCCACAAGTCACCTAAGTAGAAACATAAATTTTTGTACATTGTTCCCAAAAGGAATGGTGAAAATTGTAAAGTCCTTTATTACAAGTGATGCGTAATTATATAGTTCCTAGTTCTGAAATCCTATAATTATTGATTTGAAAGCATTCATAAATGAACCAATCAAGTACATAGCAGCAAGTTTTAAAGGACTTCACAAAACTTAGAACTTCTTACTTTAATGTACGTATAGTTATGTATTATGGCAGTAATATTTTAATAAATAGGTTTGTCACTTAATTAAAGTTTTACATTAACTATATAAACAGTTATTACTATCAACGAACTAAGCAGAGATCTACATGATCAATACACTTTAGTATTGTCCATTAAATTTTCAAATTTCTATAGCATCCGGGAAAACGTGGTCCAAGTACGCTTGATGACCATAGCTCTGCAGCGGCCGTGGTCTTGACCTCTTGGAGTCTGCACCGTTATTTTCACTTGAACAGTTTCTATTAAACTTGGATGCGATTTCTCTAACTTTTCCTGGCCTAGGCTTATCGTCGCGCTCTACATTGTCACACATTTCATCACTCGTTTGTTTATATTCCTCAAAAGACCGATCAGTTTCACTTAGTTTCGCTTGATTTCTGTATCCTCTATTATCTTCTTGCTTGAAACTGCGCTTAGAGTATCTGACATCCGCTTTTAGAGCATCCTGCTTATCCTGACTTTGTCTTCTATTGGAATTATTTCTCTCATACATGCGCGAGTAATTCTTAGAACTCCTATTTTCATTGTGACCAAAATTACCAGTATGTATTTGTATATTATTTTCGACGTCCCTTGCTATTCCAAAGAAAGGGTTTTTAGAATATTCAACGTCATTATTAGTCTTGCTTACGTAGCTTTCGAAAGTATTAATCTTTCTATCATTAGATTTGTCGGACCTCCTCACTTTAGGTGGTCCTGTTTTGAACGTGGAGAACCTGTTTTCATTGTAATCGTTATTGTTAATCTCATTATTGGTTACATTTTGTGGATCAAAAGCGTGTGTTCTTTGGTGAGTTATAGGCTTTGATAGCGATAAATACTTAGGCGGCTCTCCGTGCTTATTAATTGTTACTTCGTACTGAATATGCGGGTCTAAGACCGCATAAACATTTTCTTTGGCTTCTCTCTCCAGCGAGGTTAGTGCTGCCTGTGGACAAAGGAGAAAAAATGTACTATTTTGAATTTTTTATTTAAAAGAATTCTCTACGTATGTGAAAGTTTTTGTAATTTTTAATACGGAACACTATTAAATAAACTTAGAATTATATAAAGTTAAACTAAATGGTATTCCATTATACTTCGTTGAATAATATTGTGTTTGCTAATCCTTACAAAGCTTCAGCTTTACCTGACTCACTTAGAGTAATTAAAGTTCTTCGGTAACGTGCGATAATAATTCCACTAACTCTTGATTAAACTAAGCGTTGGTCGAAGGCTAAGCGACGGAGTCGGCATAACAATGTAACATAATATTGTGAACTTTGCCGTTTATATTTTCTTACTAAAAGTAAAGTAGTGCCTTTAAAATCGTTTTACTGTTTCAAAGCTTGTTTATCATAAAATAATTGTCCAAAATAGCCCAAGAACCACCAGTTGTTCCACGATTTATTACCTACTTACAAATTGTTGTAGGCTCGTAAATATTCAGTTTAATGTTACATGTCATTCATAGCTGTTGACTTTGTTTATGACCCTATTAATATCATATTAAGAGACATCTTGCTATTAATCAATGGAGTTGGTAGGTAACTATCCAAATCTAATTAATGTTGGCGTAACAACCGATCCCTTTTCAATCAAATCGGCAATATCTCTGATATTATCGGAACTGACCTCGATAAGATGAGTCGTGTAGATCTTAAAGCAATACATAAACAATAGTACTTATGAGCTACGCTAATACAAGGCTACTATATAGAAATAGTAGATAGAAACAGGATAGCATAGGAGGCAGTACATTCACGTCTAAAAATATGTTGTATACTTAGGTGGTTACAGTTTAGCACTTTCTCACTTTGTTGTAGGTAGTTGTCATTTGTCTTTGAATTCTATTAAGAAAAGCAATAGCTTTTAGGTTGAAGTTCACCAACACTAAAACAGCTGATTAAGTTTTAACCGTCTGTTTTTGACGTTTTGTGTATGGAGAAAATGTCAAAAACAGATGGTTAAAAATTAATCGACTGGTTAAATAGTTGGTGAACTAGAGTGACAAAGTTCTGAACTGTATACATATTTATAGACGGCACTGTACTTAGGATCCTTAGGATTAGGAGTAGGGCTAATTTATTTTAATTAGGTGTTTCGCATGTGGATATGGGTGTTCAAATAGTCGAGGCTACCTTGGGAAGACTTAATTAATCTGAAAATAAATGTATTCCTAGTTACTCACCAAGTATATAAGTAGTTACTACCACCACCAACAGCCTAGATATACATGGACTTTATTGGGAAGTAGTTTTCAACGATAGTGATTGTGATTGTGTAAACAGTGATTTTATGTTGATAGGGCGGGCTGACCTCACGCACCTGCATGCTAACCCGCGCAGATAGAGAATGGGACTGGAAATTTCGGGTAACCGCGCTTACCACCAGCGCCGTTAAAGAATAGGATTGAAGAAGACTTCGTTCGTGTTCACTTCTCGCTCACATCATATCACCAAAACTATATCGCTCTCTTACTCATAGTTAATGTGGCAAGCGCGGTCTGCGCGGGTTGTACATGTAGATAGTGACGTCACGCGCCGGCATGCTACATAGTTAGTGGGTGCGGTCACACCTGTGCACAAGTCACACGGTGGTAGAGGGCTGCAGCACGACGGCGGGCGGCGGGCGAGTAGAGACGTCACGCCAGCCTGATACATGTAGTTAGTGATGTCACGCGCCGGAATGCTACATGTAGTAAGTGACGTCACGCGCCAGCATGCTACATAGTTAGTGGGTGCACCTGTGCACACGTCACATGGTGGTAGTGGGCTGCAGCACGACGGCGGGTGGCGGGCTAGTAGTGACGTCACGCCGAACTGCTACACGTAGTTAGGGACGTTTCGCGCCTGCATGCTATATAGTTAGTGGGTGCGGTCACACTTGTGCACACGTCACACGGTGGTAGTGGGCTGCAGCACGACGGCGGGTGGCGGGCTAGTAGTGACGTCACGCCGGCCTGCTACACGTAGTTAGGGACGTTTCGCGCCGGCATGCTATATAGTTAGTGGGTGCGGTCACACTTGTGCACACGTCACACGGTGGTAGTGGGCTGCAGCACGACGGCGGGCGGGGGACTAGTAGTGAAGTCACGCCAGCCTGCTACACGTAGTTAGTGACGTCACGCGCCGGCATGCTACATAGTTAGTGGGTGCGGTCACACCTGTGCACAGGTCACACGGTGGTGGGGGGCTGCAGCACGACGGCGGCGCGGCGAACCTGCAGCGCGCCGGGTGAGTATCGTGACGTCACGCCCGCGGTGCGCGCCGCGGCGGCCGCACTGGGTTGCGGTAGCCGCGTTGGCTGCTCCCGCGGCGTGTACACTGCGTCCGCGGGCAACACCGTCTTCTCACTGTTGCAAACATTACATTGGATCAAGAAACGCTGAAGAATGAAAAATTGATAAAACTGGAGGCTTATTGGCCAATTTTAAAATCTATGACAATCGCTTTCAGGATGTGATACATTGATGTTTCTTTTTGGCACAAATAAAAACTTACTCCAAAGAAATGCAGCAATGTGTCACATCATATTTACCATAATGAAATAGACAATACTCGTACGTTTAGTTATAAATTTCCATACAAAGTACATTTGCACGTTAAAATATAATATAAAATGCTGAGTATGTAAATTAAAAATATTATGTTCCCAGGCTCAAAAGTTAGAAAAAAAAACTGTTTTTATTTTTATTTTATTTCACATAATTATTAAGTATGTAGTCATTGGAATAGCTAAATGTGTACTAAATGAACCATTGGGAGAAATTCGTAGCTAAAATACAGGCTCAGCCTAGTTTAGTTATCTATAATAATTGCAAATTGTGTGCACATAATAATATATACATTATGCATAATCTGCAGGTAAAATTTTAAGAAATTTATGTTCCTAGTTTTAGTAGTCACTACTGTATCTGAGGGCCTATTGCGTGAAGACATCACGGTGAGCGTGCGATGTTCGTCCCACTCCGTGGCACTATTAACTCACAAATAAGGTTTAATATCAAATAAATTTGGCGACGGATTGAGTCCGACTATCGTGGTTCTTTTTGTAATAGACCCTCTGCCAATATTTAACTTCTACCCACAGTTCTTTAATTTTATTTTATTTGTGTTTTTATCTAACTTTGTTGTGTAACTATTGGTGTCAATAAAACATTATTATTATTATTATTATTATTACATCCATCTGTCAAATACGTATAAGCGATTGCGATAGGTTTTGAAAACTAGACAAGAAGTAAACCTACTTCCTACCTAGTTAAATAGTCTAGTTAAATTATAGGTAGACCAGCCGGTCTACCTTTATAGGTAGACCGGTAATATAGTTTTATTTTATTAATAACTCTTCGATTATTAATAAAATAAAATAATTTTATTAATAATCGAAGAGTAGGTTTACACAGCTAGTTTACCAAAAAAATTTGCTTAGAAATTTGAGGCTTTGAGACATCTAACGTGAGGAGGAATATTACAAAGCAATATTTTTGGTTAAACCTTTGTTCTTCATTTATTAATAAGGCCATATGGGTTTAAATTAAAACTTACCTATCTAAATCATCAGTCTTATATTCAACGCTCTCTGTGAACAAAAAGAAAAACATTAGCTGTTGTTTTAATCTTTCAAGTCCCGGAAAATAAGACATAATAGATTTTCCATTATTGTGCAGCCCCATCGAGCGGCTCGGGCGTTGACTGAATAAACAACATATTACCTGCATCAAAATAAACACTAAAACCTAATGATCAACATGGAAATTATTTAGATAACATTATCCCTACCACTATTAACAATCGTCTCTCCTACAGCCACTGGCCTCTACGCCGACTGCAGCGTATGATGAGGCACAGCAGGATGACTTTATCCCTACGACTATTAATAATCGTATCTCCTATAGCCACTGACCTCTCCGCCGCCTGCAGCGTATGATGAGGCACAGCAGGATGACGAGCAGCGCGGCGATCACCAGCGCGGCGGCGATCAGGGGTGCCACGTGCGCCGTCTCTGTGCCGGCAACAAACGACAACGGATCATCAAACATACTGGCTGGAAAGGAAACTCACTTACACAGGAGCACACTTAGGCATTGGCATATGAAAGGGGGTGGGGAGGCGGGTGAGCCATGCGCACCATTTAACAGTCTGGTGCCCACCCTAGAACAGTCTGGTGCCGATCCCAGAAAAGTCTGGTGCCCACCCCAGAATAGTCTGGTGCCGATCCCAGAACAGTCTGGTGCCCACCCCAGAACAGACTGGTGCGCACGCCAGAACAGTCTGGTCCCCACCCCAGAACAGTCTGGTGCGCACTCCAGAAAAAACCTGATACATTTTTATATTGCCCTTCAAAACTCCAACGTGACCCTAGCACCCCTAGCTTTGGAACTGGAGGCCAGCCCCCCCCCCTGGAAAATATCTCTAGATACGCCCATGCACTTAGACCCGTATTTATATACCGCTCTCGACGTTGAGAGCTATCTTGAGATCATATTTGAGATGCTGTTGTTATAAGAAACAGCATCTCAGAATGATCTCAAGATAGCGGTGTATCAATACGGTCCTTAGGAGCTACCAAGGAAACTGAGACTTCTTACAAATTCGGTATTCTTACAGATAGAATCAACTTTTTAAACGGACATTAACGCTTTGACCCGTCCTCCACGACATCACTTCACACGAGTCCTGCGTCTTGAGTCTCTGCAACCACTGCGCGGTCGCGACGACGATCTGAGAGGCTGACATCGAGACAGTGCGCAGTGGTTACTGAGACTAAGTCGTGGCCAAATCTTTTAGGAGCTACCAAGAGAATGGAAACTTCTTACAAATATTTGAGGTAGAATCAACATTATAAACGGACGTTAACGCTTTGAGAGTACATATTTCAGTACTATCATTATCATCGAAATTATTATTAGAGCAACTTACCATGCACAGTCAACGACACGGCATGCGACGAGAACCCCCTTTCGTTCTCCACGTGTAGCACGTAGACTCTTGCATCAGATATCGCCGTGTTGGTGATCAGCAGCGTGTACTGATAGCAGCCGTTGGTGCCTGATGGTTCTAGCGCGCGGTAGCGACCTGCGAAGAGGCACGTGTTAATCTTGTTGTGTGACAACCTCGTCGATATGCTATCGTCAATAAGAAGAAGCTGCAGTAGCGTTTGAGTCAAGAAATTGCGACGATAGCTGTTTGTGGTGATGTAATAAAGAATTTCCCTGTGGTTCCCACTTTCTATTCCCATTCTTATTAATTGAGTTGTAAGTAAGATGTGATTGATTGGTAATCTGTAATCGACCGTGTTCTAGCTGTGTTCTTGATGAGCTCGTAGCGATTGAATGCTTGATGTCCTCGTAGCGAAAACTTATCCCCAGCGGCGAGTGGGCAGACGAAGATCCGTTTAGGTGCACGCCTTGGTGCGGCGAACAAAGTTACGACGCGGATGACATCCGTGGTCACAAAAATTTCACCTTCTCAGGTGAAATTTTTGCAGGCTGTCCCTTGCATGCACGTGTGAAGGTTACTTCTACATGTACAGTTATGAAGACGATGACAGTCCACAGTAACTTTCTGGGAGGACACGTCAAGTCGCTGACAGCCTTGCAGCCAGGTGGCGCATGCGCCGGCGCGCACTCTTCCCTAGCTATAACTTCATACTTATTACTACATCTATTTATTATGAAGACCATGATAGTTCACAGCACCTATCTACGATGGCACGTTGAGTCGCAGGCTGCCTTACAGCCAGGCGGCGCATACAGCGGCGCGCACTCTACCCTCGCTGCCACTCCACGCATGGGCACTCTTATCTATTTCCACTGTCATCATAATGATAGGTAGTACACAGTACCTATCTGCGAGGGCACGTACAGCCGCAGGTTGCCCCACAGCCAGGCAGTGCACATGGAGACGCGACCCTAGCTCCCGCTTCACGCACGTGCGGCACTGATGATGATGATAGCCCAGCTGAAGTGGCAGTGGGTTGCACACATAGCGAGAAAAACCGATGACCGTTGGAGGGGAAAGGTTCTGGAATGGCAACTGCGCACCGGACGACGCTCCGTGGGTAAGCCTCCAACAAGGTGGAAGGAGACCGACGATCTGGTGAAGGTTGCGGTGCGCCGCTGGATGCGGGCAGCGCAGGACCGATCGTCGTGAAGATCCTTGGTGGAGGCCTATACCCAGCAGTGGGTGTCGTGCGGCTGGTAGGATGATGATAATAGTCCACAGTACCTATTTGCGAGGGCACGTCGAGTCGCAGGCTGCCCCACAGCCAGGCGGCGCGGCGCGGCGGCGGGTCGGCGCACACGGAGGCGCGCACCCTTCCCTCGCTGCCGCTCCACGCATGAGCAGCGCTCGCTTCTGCACCAACCGGTGGCCCCAGCACGTTTACAGTAACTGCCTCTGATTGGTGGGTCCTGTGGGTAGAATTTTAAGCTATAAAAAGCCCATATACGATTATAGTAAAACGAATGGAAGTTGAAGAACAATCGCTCTGCAGGGTGAAATCGAAAACAGTCAACAAAAGACCGTCAAACTGCACAACTTTGTCTATGGGACCGACTTAATCAGAGCAAAAAATAATCTGCTGTTCCATACACTTTGGTTCATTAACGTGTTCTATGGAAAACCTGGGGGCTAATTGGCTAATTTCAAAATCTATCGCAATCGCTTTCAGGATGTGATACATTGATGATTCTTTTTGGCACAAATAAAAACCTACCCAAGAAAATGCAGCAATGTGTCACATCCATCTGTCAAATGAAAGCGATTGCGATAGATTTTGAAAATTAGACAACTAGGAGGCTGATTATTTTTTTGCTTCGATGAAGTTAGGTTCAGTTAGACGGCCTGAGGCACATTACAAAATTTGTCGAGATTACAGAAAATCACCTAGTAGAATGATTAGGTACTTTGTTAGTCGACCGGAAACCATCGATCAGCTGACGAATACTGCAGCAATCGTTATAGGATAGGAACCTTGGTCTCATGGTCTTTTGTTGTAAACCTGCGTCTACGTTTCGTTTTACTTCAATAAGGTTCTAGGTGCTAATCTAGGCACTTGTTGGTGAGTAGTCAGCGGCCTAAATGTAAGTAAGTTTTTAACCGTTTCTGTGATATATCTAGTGGTTCACCCACCCGTGTAAGACGCAGGGGTCCCGAGTTCGATTCCCAGGAGGGAGGTACGATTTGTACTCGGTTTGGTTGGTTTGTAGGGCTTATTTCAAGTCCACCTGGCTACCACCATCTTATTTAAGTCTGATGCCATAACAATAATTTAAAAATTGTTGTGCTCCGGCAGTTAGAGTTAAGATAGCCAGTTCCTCAGTGATGAGGATTCCGGGTGTAGTGCGCTTCCACCTTCGGCTTTATCGTCAGTTAGCATCAGGTGAGGTGAAGGCCAAGCACTATCCCGTTGTGCGTAAAAAAAGTAGTGTAAAGTAGCAGACCTCTCCTCAGCGCCGATGTGGTTGACTGCCACGCAGGTGTAGCGGCCGTGCTGGTTGTAGGACACGTTGTGCAGCTGCAGCTGCGGCGTCGTCGACACAGGGAAACCGTCTTCCGGCACCGTGTTGATGTGCACCGACGGCGTCGGACTGGAAATGATCACTCTTATAAGAACAAGATGCTAAAGTAGACCCTTATTCGCTAAAGGGCAACTTCTCGAAACGGCAAATTCTCATAAAGACAAATGGTAAGAGTACAGTTAACATGAAATTTGATTAAAAAACCTATCAAGAGCGAAAATTACAAATAAAAATCATAATAAATTTTTGATAACATCACAAACATTACTCTGATTCCAAGAAAAAGCAATTGTATTACGGAAATCAGAGACAACGGTAGAACGCTACAAACACCCAGACCTTAACCAATATACCTAGAAAAAACCTCAGAGATGGCGACACCTTGAAACCGATGTACAAACCACTCGACCACGGAGGTTGTCGAATGATAGATAGATCCTGATGTTTGGACCACAGATCATATACAAATATGCCCTAGATCCACTAAAATCCATTGTAAAGATCCATTGATGGATCTTTTTGCACTTTTATGTCCACTTTAATCCTTAATTCAGGATTTTTGCAAAGTGGATTTTTTAAAACTAACGTGTGTCTGAAAATCCATTAAAGAATGGGTGACACATGAAATGTTATTTTATCATATAGGTACAGGAATTTAGCCAAATGGATTCTTTAGAACTAGCGTGTTTCTGAAAATCCATTAACGAATGGGTGACACATGCAAAGGACACAGGATTTTTATTTTAGATATTTTAATGCGAGTATACATTTCGCAACTTTCTAAATTCGTAAAATTCTACTGTTCATTTTAATCACAACAAACAGTAGGTATTGACTCTAATTGTAACTATTTTCTCGTTTACTACCTAGATAATACAATAGCCCTAAACTACTACTAACATAATACAAGAGCCCTAAACCTGTGTGTCTCATTAATCATTATTTAGATTTAACCTTTGACAGCATAAAAGTCTCTTACTTGTGATACCACTGATAGGTAGGAGTGGGATTTCCATCGGCTTTGCACTCCAAAGTCACTTGAGAAAAGAGATTGGCTTCTACCACCGTGTCGGGTCCCACCCACGTCACCCTCGGTGGATCTGAAATAACACAACAAGTTAACTAATGCTGCAATATGGTAAATCTATGGTATCTAATTAAAATCATTAGATACTTACATTTCACGTCAATCTCTATTTTCACAGAGTCTGATGTTCCCAAGGAATTTCTTGCTTGGCAGCCATAAATTCCTGAAAAAAAAAGCAATTGATAATGAGTCTTTCAAAATTTTGTTCAATATTCTGCTGATTACAAAAGCAGTACATGTAGGCTTCAAATTATATCAGTATCATGTTGAACCACCCATAAGGTTGTGTCACACCCAGCAGTGGGGATATTAAAAATGGCTGATGGTCATGTTGAACCATTGGACCTTCAGAATTAATTCCTTATATTTCCATATTTTTCCCCAACAAACTTTTGCATCGTATTAAGTACGATGACTATTTAGGTACCAACGCATTTTTATCTCATTTTAGCTACTTAGTGTGTACATACGTCTTGGCCCCTATTGTTATTTTCAATGAGATTATATCAAAGTAAAACTGTGTTTTAGTGTACTTACTGTTTAATAGTAATTAGAATAATTTCTATTCAATCAATCAATTTGTATTATTTTTTTACCTATCATTTCATTATACAAGGTTATTTGTAAAACACCAACAACTTCGCAGGAGTAGATTACACAGCATAAACAACAACGTTTGTTCTACGACTTTCCGAAAAAGACAAAAACATAAATATTGAAATATCTTACCTTATTTCCGAAAAATATAGACTTTACAAAACTCGATCAGCTGTCGGATATTTGTAAGGAAAATCTTTCTTTTTGTCTTTTTCGGAAAAGTCGTACGTAAAACAAACGTTGTTGTTTACGATGTTAGTACTCTACACCTGCGAGGTTGTTTGTGTTTTACAAGTAACCCTGTAAATCCACTGACCTGAATGGTTTGGGCATGTTATGAGAAGGAATGAAAGGCATGTTACTAGAAGAGTAATGGATATGGATTTTGAGGGCTGGAAAATAAGAGGAAGACCGCAGAAAAGATAGATAGATTGTAATGAGATAAGGGAGTGGATGAGGAGATGACGAGTGACAGGAAGGTATGGAAATAAGGCCGCACTGCACTGACCCCAAATGAATTGGGATAAGGGTTAGGTAATGATGATGATCCACTGACCTGAATGGTTCCTCATGACCGGCGCGAGCATGAGCTTGGGCCCGTTGGTGGCGATGACCTGGCCGTTCCTGGTCCACCACACGTACGGCGCGGGGTTGCCGTCCGCCTTGCATTCCAGATTTAAAGCGCTTGAGCCTTCCTCCAGGCTTCCTAGGGAGCTGGTGTCAGCGCCGACAATGGAGACTACGGGGACGACTGGAAAGGGAATAAGAAATTGACACTGAAAACACAAATAAGTACTAACAATAAGAACAACAGATATTGCACAGACCAATACAGCAAGCAATAGATATTGTAAGACTAACAGCCGATTTCAATAACCTATTATCAGTAAGAAATAGGCTTACTAAAGATTTGAGGGGTGGTGCGCCCTGCAGGCCAGTTGACGGCCGTGCGCCGACCGAGTCGCCCCTAGCTGCAGCACGGAGCGGGATGCTCAGACGCGCGGACGCTCCACCTCTGAAGCGTCGGTCTGGCTCCAAGTGGTGAGGCGCTCTTAAATAGTGACTTACAAGTGACATTGAGCATGGTGTGCGAGTCCTCGTAGTACGTTGCAGGGTATGAGGGGTGGTGCGCCCTGCAGGCCAGCTGACGGCCGTGCGCCGACCGGATCGCCCCCAGCTCCAACACGGAGCGGGACGCCCAGATGCGCGGACGCTCTACCTCAAGCGTTGGTCTGGCTCCAGGCAGTGAGGCGCTCTTAAATAGTGACTTACAGGTGACATCGAGCATGGTGTACGAGTCCTTGTAGTACGGTGCAGGGTATGAGGGGTGGTGCGCCCTGCAGGCCAGCTGACGGCCGTGCGCCGACCGAGTCGCCCCCAGCTCCAGCACGGAGCGGGACGCCCAGACGCGCGGACGCTCCACCTCGGAAGCGTTGGTTTGGCTCCAGGCGGTGAGGCGCTCTTTTTCTGGGAGAATAGGGGTTTATTAGGTTTAAATGTAGAGCGGTTAGTGTCATACTGTAGAGATATGGCTAGTAGCAACTAGACATTCTCACCGGGAGCATTCACGTGTACTGTAACATTATAGATTCGTCTTTGAGCATTACATTACAATAATACCTCCCTGACTGACGAGCATTCACGTGTTTCTCCTCCTTCACTGATGTAGGCCCGTTTTGTATCATAACAAGGTGCGCATTGTAATGCTCGGTTCTCCTCCTTCACTGATGTAATGCTCAAATCTGTAACGTTACATTACACGTGAATGCTCCCGGTGAGGGAGCACCTTAAGGGAATATTTTTTTTGTAACATAAAGTACATTCCACCCTACGCTATAGGTAGCGTAATGTGAAATGTGCTTTATGTTATAATGCGAACAGCTAAGACGTGGAACAGCCTGCCTGCCGATGTGTTTCCTAATAGTTATAACTTGGGCCTTTTCAAGGCTAGAGTTTGCTTTATTAGATATTAGTGATCATGCTCCATCGTAGTCCGCATCATCACTTAACACCAGGTGTGATTGTGGACAAATGCTCACTTATTTCATAACCATTAAAATGGTAATTTTCGATAATGGACCAAATCATTTTTATATTAAGATTAATAATATAATTGAAAAATATTAGAAAAAATCGAGTCACCCGTAGCAGCTCAGACGGGACTCAAACCCGCACCTTTAGGAATCCGGTCAAGTGCACTAACTAATTATGCTACCGAGTCGCTAGCAGGATTGGCGAAATTTTCTAATACTTTTCACGTTTCCGCTGTAGGCCAGCGCCATCTCATCCATCAAATCATTTTTGTTTAGTGGATAATTTTATCTAAATGCTTATTAAGTTTTTATGAGTTTTCAATTTTGTTCATTTTTGAAAATTCAAATTTAGTGCTCGTAAGGATTATATTAAAACAACAATAACTCTGGGAAATATGCAACTTATACTCCAGCCATCTTGCGGAAAGAATGTTTGTAAACAAAACTTAGCGCATGTTTCGTAATTATTACACAAATACGTTAAGTTTCAGTAAATTAACATCATAAATACAACTTGGACAATTATATAGGTGAACTATCAATCATATACATGTATTTATAAAATGTGTATTAAAAAAGTATTTTTGAGGTTAAGTATGGGCGGTTTGTTAGTAAACATTCTTTCCGTGAGTTGGCTGGAGTATAGAGCAATTATTTTTATGTTGTTTTGTCTTATGAGTATTATCACAATATTTATTTGAATACCTACCTATGTATTTCATACAAAATACTTCTATGTTTTTCATCCATTTTCGTCACATGTTTATCCTATCCAATCAACGGCCTAAGCATCTGCCTGTTGTATTAGACGCATTGGCTGGATGTAAAGGCTAGGCCGCTAATTAAACGCCTGATTAAGGGCAGCCACATATTGTAAGAAATTTCTGTCCGAAAAATTCTAACAGTCGCCAAAAGGTACTCGGTGGATACATTTTTTTTCTTTTTATTGAGGAACAAACAGTCATACATTTAAATACATTGCAAAAGAACATGATGTACTTAAAGATTAACGTTAAGCTTAAATTTTGTATTAGATCCCGCATACTGTTAGAAAAATTCAAACGTATCGTCCGCTTTTGATGCATGCCGGATAGAACCTCTGCTGGACGTTAGAATTTTTCTGATGGAAATGGCGGAAGGCGTATTTGCCATACATTTTGTACTAGGCTCCGCACACTATCAGGTATTCGCGTCAGTTCAGGCATGCCACCGCACGCTGCACGCGTGTCTGTGTGGAATCTTGTTGATGACAATTATCAAATTAAAATATACAGCGGCTTAGCTTAGGAGCAAATATACTATTAATTAAGAATTCAAATGACTTACATTCATAAACAGAAGTTTTAAACCTAAAAACGTGGGGCGCATGCAAAAGACAATGATGATAAATCTTACAAAATGCGTTCCACGTTTTTAGGTTCAAAACTTCTGAAGGTAAAAGGTTTTAAATTTCTACGGGAGAAATTATTTTATACTTTTTAGTAAAATAAAAAGTGTTTACTTACGGTAAATTTTTAAATGATAAATGATGACTTTTTAAGTTCGATGTTTCTATTATTATTTAAACAAAACCATGCTGATAAGAGCAATAACGTAACTTCATCCATGTTATTCGATATGCGTATAAACACGATTACACGACTGGGTTCTAAAGTTGCCGGATCAAAATATCTGATAGTACCTTCCTACCTATGCGTGTTGTGTCCAGCGAGCGTCAGAATTTTTCTGGTTTTTTTTTTCTTCTGTAATTTTCTTACAGTATGCGGCCGCCCTAATAAGCCTCTTGCTTGCGACATCAAAAATACATCAAAGTCACTTTATTCAACTTAATTAATTTATTAATTACACACAGGACTAATGTTAGCCATTGACGAAACGTCCATTTAGCAGTCGTCTAAATGGAATACTTCCAAAATGTCGGTACGTCCAGATTTAAGCTATGGAAGGGACGGCGCGGCGTTGGTGCGTCCAAATGAAGGTACTGCCAACAATGCCTTATATACGTAAGTATTTAATTTGGACGTCTCTGCCAAATGGACATCTGGTCAATCAGGGTCATTGACATAATGGTTTGTAACTTTTGTAAGATGTATAGTCCGATTCAAACTTTATGACTTCTGTGAAGATCGCGCGAGACGATGCGCAGAACACAAATTCGATGGAAGTGTGTGAGAGAGACGTGTGGTGGGCTACGCGCATAGTGGCTAACTTCACAGTGGTCAATGAGATTGAATCGTATTAAACTAACTAACAACAAACTTAGTCTAAAGTAAACGGTTGTTTCAAATATAAATTATTAATATAATTTTTGTCTTCGGACTTGATAAATCTCACTTTACTAGTGATTATTCTGTTATGGAGTCTCTGAATTAAAATATAGGTACTATACAATCTTTTAAAAATTGATATGAATAAATCTGTGGACTTTGTGGTGGAATGTGAAATGGCGCACATTATTTTGGGAATTGCTTCCATTAATTATTTTCCCTGGCATCCATCACGATATTAAAAATCTGGCGTTGAATTTTTATTTGAACATGTTCCGGTAACATTTTTGAGTTTTCATACATACTATCAAAAAAACTTCTCAGTGCACACTTCTGCACAGAATTATTTTGGCGTTGTGTCAATATTAAAGCTCTTATTTGAGCATCTCTAGTCATTGATCTTCTCTCCTTGCGTTGCCTGCGTTGGCTTTCATCGTGAAGGTACGTCATAATTTGATCTTGATTTTTTCGTTTCCTTTCTGCGTTCATTTTTGGTGGTTGTTCTTGATGTTTGTATCTCGTTGGTTCTACTTCAGATTCTGATGAATCGGCAGTGGCATCATTTTCATCGTGAAGGTACGTCACAGTTTGATTTTTTCGTTTCCTTTCTGCGATAGTAATGATTGTTGGCGGTTGTTCTTTGTGATTTTGTCTTGGTTGTTGAACTTCGGATTCAGATGAATTGGCAGTGGCATTATTTTCAGGTTCGTTTTGACTATCCTCTGAGTCACCTTGGGTGTCTTTCGTAGAAGGATTCTCAATAACAATAGCATTGTTTTTTGGTCGAATTGTCAGGAATGGAAGAATGAACTCCATATTTTTCTCGTACTTCCATGGATTTACTGCAGTCCAAGGTTCTCCTGTTCTACTTCTTTTCTTTCTTCTAAGAAAAAAGCTCTTTCTAACTTTAAGTGCTTGTCTGTATCCATCTCTTAATTTTTTCCATGTGTTCTTTGCTTCCTTGACTGAAACAATATATGATATTTTTTATTTATTTTTCAAGTATTTGGCTACGGAAGACTCTTTCACTTCAATAGGATATAGCTACAGAATGAAAAAAAAAACATAATTCTATAGTATTGAATAAGCTTGTAACACTTTTTGGACCCATTTTCAACTATTATATTTTAATACACACTTAAACATGATCAATTATTACATAAAATAACTAGATCTAATTGAATAAAATATTTACTTACTGTTGGGTAAATGTACCTCGGGACACTCTTCTATTATTTTTGTCCAAGCAACATCCTTCAATTCATTACTTTTATATTGTTCTATACTGTTGTTCCATAGGCACGGATGTTTACTCACGCTCTCAATAAAGTGTTCCATTTTGCCGTCTTAAGCACTACTAGAGGAAAAATACAAGAACTAACTAAATAACCGTCGACGTAGCCGCTCGTTTCCATCGACTACTAAAGTCACACTAAAGTGAACACTCAAAACGTGTGGCGTCGTCCGTCCGTCGACCTTGCTTGCGGGGCTGGCGGGCCGGGAGGGGAGAGAATGCGGCGCACTCGATTATAGCATAGCTTATCGCTTAAATTCATAGCGTATAGCAAGCCAGTATTATTATTATAATACTTATAGCTAAATGTACACGTGTACGTAAATATGGTGAGCGATTTTGTTGTAGGTACTAAGTACTTAGGTAGGTATGCTATCATTAATTTAGGCGCATAATGTGAAGTGTAAACTTAAAGACACCTATATTTTTAATGACATGTGGTTTTTTTGGTTTTATATTTTTTTTCTATGTAAGTTCGTTTTGCTATGAACTTTATTGGAAAAACACAATTCAAGAGATGCTTTCTTTTTTTGAAAAGACACCACATCAATTTATTACTTAGGTGTCTTTTAATTATTTTTTTATTATAATTAACTATTCCATATTAATAGGCTATTTGACTAATTTTGGAAAACCATTTTAAATTATTCCTTATTACGTAATAAGCGCACCACATTGATATTTCAGGAAATATCAATGTATTTCATTAAAAAATCAATGTTAAAGTTTAAAATTTTAAAACCGCGCCAAAAACGCTATGGCGCTGGAAACGTCACTTGTTGACGTCACAAGCCAGTAAACATTGTAATATCCTTAGCCATTTGACAGCCATCAATCGCGGATCGTAAGTCTATGGTCGTGTCAAACGCCTGAAGCCATATTTATTTACAGGCAAATGACGTCATCAGTAATCCGAGCGTTTTCGCCACAGAAAAAAATTCAAAAATTATTGCATTTTTCTAGGTGAAATTAATCAATCAATAGACTTAATTTAGTCTATATAATAGTTGAATTGTTTTCTACGCCATTATCTGTTAGGATGACCACAATTTGCAGTATATTTTCAATGTTGTTAAATACCCTATTTACCCACTTACGCATTTTAATACTAGTGGCTCCGTGAGAGTAGACCTCGCGTTAAAAAGTAGCTCAAATTTTATGTTTTTAAAAACAACACAGAATAGATATTAGTTTTTTCAACAAATAAGTAAATACTTATTAGTTGAACCCACTTATAGATATAAATAGGTACTGTGCAAAATATACGCAGGCTCTAGGCCTGTCACAAAGTTACAACCGTATTTATTTTCAAATTTCCTATATTGCCCAGAAATGTTCTGAATGAGGAACTTTTGAGTCTTCTAAAAATAAAAAACCTTTACCCACTCACGCATTTCAACATTATTCATGTGCAAGTTCTGTTATTTCTAATGCCATTCTTAATGATACCCTACTAATTAAGAAGCTTAAATGAACCTAATTAACATGTAAATGGTGATGTATCGAGCAAAACCAACACATTTAATAGTGCACTGCAAATAAAACGAGACCGTCGAGGCGTGACGATGCATGCAATCGTAGTGAATGCGAAAATTTGCCGGTTCGTTTATGCATTTTAAATTTCAGCCACTTGGAAAACTTTATGTAACACAATTACGGAATATTCACAGCTATCATAAAAAGAGATTGATAACGACACTTCCGTTTTAACAAAAATACGGAAAGTTCGATTTAAAATGATATCGTCTGGGGACACAGGCCTTCCTTATGGGTGGATAAGGAGGACGTGCCATAACCCACCACGCGGGCCCAATGCGGATTGGTGGGTGTTAACAACTGCAAATGCAGTCGGGACCCTTCCGAAGCATGGAGGAGCACGAGATAACAAATTTTTGGTCACCCATCCCATGACCGACTCTTGCGAAAGTTGCTTAACCTCCGCAATCGCTGGGCCAGGCGCCACTAGACCACTGCGCCACCGAGCTCCTCAAAATAAAATTATATGCATCAGTGCAAATGAATAACCTTTCTACCTTTTCTGTTTCAGAATTTCAGGAATAAACGCCCCACTGATTAATAATTATTTATTTATTTTGAGGATATCAAGTAATATTGTGTGAAATCATTATTCAAAAATGTGTATTTGACTTTTTGTACCATTTTTTTATACACAACGGGGTAGTTCTTGGCCTTTATCTCACCTGATGTTAAGTGATGATAAGGCCGAAGGTGGAAGCGCACTACATCCGGAATCCTCAACACTGCGGAGCTGGTTACCTCTAACTGCCGGAACACAACCATTTTTAAATTGTTGTTATGGTGTCATGCTTAGGTAAGATGGTGGTAGCTAGCCAGGTGGCCGTACAGAAAGGAAACTCTCCGCCCCGCCCCAGAATCAATTACCTCACCCCACCCCGCGAGTTCGTGTGCCGAATCGTGTGCTTATTCAATAGCCCTAGACCACAGAATAACTAATAGTACAAGTACAGAAGCAGCACTCCGCAAAGTCATTTAAATAAATAGAGACTTTTGCTCCGACACAATAAAGTACAATCAGCGCTAATGGCCTACAGTTATATTAACCTAATAGTTGCCTCTCTTTCTATCACGTGCTCTTAACTTTTCTGACGACGCAACGTTAGGGTTGTCTTCTTTTAAATGAACTGCGTAGCATATATCATAATGTGAAAAACGACAATTGTTTATTGGTTTTTTGATTAAGACATCCGTACACGGCACAGTAATGTCGATTCGACATTGTTACTGTTATAAAGAGACAATACCTACGCAGGCAGTAAGGTGCCACGCGACTATACATGCGGGCGTGTGGCGGCCCTCTCTCTGCTCGCTTGTTCGTTCGAACGAACGGTAGTAGGTGCTTATCGCGTGACCTTGAGAGAGTGATGGAGACCTGCCTAGACTTCACGCACACAGTTGGGCGTGTGCAAAAACGTCATCTGTGTAGCATCTGTGTAATAGGTTGTAACAGTTCAAAATTGAACATGGTTTCTTTTATCTCAAATATTGATCCGGAAGCGGGCAAAATACAAACTTTGAGTATATTAGTTGTAGGGGTTAGTTTTCATGATTTCTGTAGGTCTTATTCTTTGTCGGTTACCTTCTTTATCACATTCCAGAGGGTCCACAATTTATGGCTAGTTAGAAGTCTGTAAAAGTACAAAAATCCAGGGTTGGAAAAAATAGTTGTAAACACAAATAAGTAAAGTTATGCGATTAATCAAATAATAAATTCTTTGAATAACTTACCATGAAGAGGGTGGTTATTCTCATTTTACTAAAAGAATGGTTGTTTATGCAATTTGTGAGGTTTTATTGCATTTCATTCTGCATTCAAAATATCATAGTTATACTAACGATAGAATGATGTTCTTGTAACACAAATCCATTGTTCATATGCACTTTATAAGTTATGATTGCAATATGCAAATACAACATTGACAAAATATCCGTATTTCTATATAAAAAACAGATAATTTTATGGTAATTCAATAACTTGAAAATATGTTTCAACAATAATAAACAGGTCGTCTGACACTTGGTATAGACAAATGTATTTGACATTTGGTGGACGGTTTTGGAACTAAAAACTGACATTCCATCGAGAAAGACTACTCTATAAAAAAAGTTAGGAGACGAAATAATCTTTGGAAATTTATATCATTAATAAATTATAAAGAGAAAAGGGACGAATGATTATAAAATAAATAAATGATAATTAAAGATAATCACTGCTTAGGTAGAATAACATTTAAATTTGGAAAAATCGAAGTCTTATAAGCATACTTGCTAGAGCAAATAAATGTGTCACATACTAGTGGGAAACGGAACGCAACGCACGGAACTGTAATTTAAGCTATGGATTATAGATAAAGTAAAATCAGTTTAATATTAAAAGTAAAGAAAGAATATGAATGATTATATTTGTAATAAGAAAATAATTAAATAAAAACAATAACTAGTAAAAAGTTGTAAGAAAATTGGACAAAAAATATATATATGGTGAAACGGAATGTTCTACATTCTCTTTGTCCATAAACAAGAGACAAAAAGGAGAGTTTCGTGGTAGCCAATCGTAAGCTTGCAAAGCATTTTGTGACCATAAAAGGAGATGAATTGAGTCGGTGTTTAGCCAATCGTAACGCGTGAATCTGGGGGGAGTTAACTTTAGAGTCAGCAAATAATAGCTCAGAATGGTGGCGCCAAGATTTAAAAAAATGATACCAGTATAAAATCATAAAATACCCATAGTAATGAAATTATATGAAAAAGAAATAAGTTGACCAGTAACGAAACGTTCTTTGGCAAATAGAATAAATAAATGGGTGGCGCAAAGAATAATTAATATTATGAATAGAGTCATGCATCAATCGTAAATAATAAAAGTAGGCTGATAGCGGATTTATTGATTATAAGGGGTCTTCTTTGAAGGTTAGCGAAATTGATTAGACCAAAAGATTTATTCAAACATACAGGAAAGATTAAATTGCTTGTGTCATATAATATATATTTACTTGAGGATCTTTGTAAACTCTAGATTAAACAAAATTAATTATTAAGTACGGAGGTAATTACTAATCTTTGTATTCGTAAAATGTTCACGTAATTTAAATATTTGAGGGTGATTGTTAAAAAAAAGAACATATATATTTATTTATTTATTTATTTATTTAAAGTATCTTACAGGTACTTAGGGGGACTAAATGCACTAGGCAATTTTTGTAAGTCAATTAGTGGAAAATTTCCCAGCATTTTGGGGAAATAGATTGTGACAGGGCACATTAAGGATACAAACAATAGAATACTAGGAATTATGTGTAGCTAGGGGACGCTTTGAAAAATAATGGGTGGGGGTTAGGTTATAAAAGCTTCGACGAGCTTATTCTCGCTCTCATTTTTCCACCTGCCGAGAAGAAGACGAATCTCTGCCTCCCCTCTGTAAGAAGCGCCATAGAACAAGTTCTTTTTATACTCAAGCACATATGAAGAAGTCAGCAAATTAGTGAATTTAGGAAAGTCCATTGTTTAGGCCTTGCAATCGGGGCAAGTTTTCTTTGGGGAAATATTTCAAACAGGGTTTTAAAATGGTAAAAATTAAGCCTTGACTGAAATATATAATTCTATTTGCAAAGGTTACATCAAAATTAACGCTAGCTGTTCCAAGTAAATTCCAGAATTAGTAAAATCAGATTAAATTAATATCAATTTAAATGAAATAAAATGTGGGAAGGGAGATTCTATTTAGAATAATTACTAGAAAATTTGTGTCATATTGGGGCGATCCGTAATGGACTTTCTGGGGGGGCAATGAGGTAACTGATAGCTTATGAGTGTGACTTCATAAGCGGGCATCAACTCGTTGATTGCCTAGTTAAGTCACATAGTGTAATCATGTGTGACGTGGCTGATGACAGACGTCGTAGAAATGAGGTCGTTAGAATGTAATTCTGGTCCTTGGTCAAGTCCTTAAGTACATGATTATGCTATACCTCATGCTAGGGACCGAAGATGGCTCCTTCCCATCCATCTTCGGCACGGTCAAGCACTAGGTGGTCAGGGAGTATTGCTTGCTCAAACTGTCCAGGTATCGGGGCTCCGGATGACGAGGTAAGCGTCACACAATTTGCATAGGAAGTTCTCATTTAGTCTGGGTTAGGCAGGTAAAATCTTGTAGGATAGATGAAGGTTAGTATCGCGAAGGTTAAGTAGGCATCACAAAAATTGGGTGGGTTTTTGTGATGAAAGGTGGTTCGAGTTGACGTTAATAGAGCGAAATAGGTGTGTAAACGGTTAGGCGACCATGTTGATCAAACGAAAATATGATTAGGTCAAAACCTAGGCAAGAACATATTTTATATAGGAGAACGACTTTTGGAAATTTCTATACAGAAAAGTGTAGCATATAGGGTTTCGACGACAAAAGGCTGGTTTAGACGTCGCGAGCTGGCTAGGGGTAACGATTAGGCGTGATTCGACAAAATGGCCGAAATATTTTGTAGTTAGGAAAAATGCAATTCGGAGCGCACAAAATGGCTGCCGTAACTTGAGCTAGAAATAGGTATTTTTATGTAAGAATTAAATGTTAAATTTGTCATGGTCGAAATGGACGCTTGGTTTTCAAAATGGCGGATCAAAGATAATCACCTAAATAAAGAAAATCATGATTTTAGATCTCTCAGACAGGGTTTTTATCGGCAGATCAATAGATCTACTAAGGTATTTTAGCAAATCCATGATACTATTTGATTCTCAGTAAACCTTTTAAAATATCTGCAGTGTTGTGTTGAGTTTTGGTTGTACAAAATGGCGTCGATTGTGAAAATCAAGTGAGTGTTAATTAATTATTTTCATGCTAAAGCCAGCCAAGTAAACGATTTAATAAATCAGTAAATTACTAAAGTATGATAATAGTAAAATTTCTGAATTGGGTTGGTCATATGAACCACCAGATTTGAAATCAAGTAATCACAAGTGTCGTGTGAAGCCGCATTAATAGTGATTTATTTTGTCTTTGTGATAAATCAGCTATTTAATAATTTGTGAAGTGAAATAAATCTTTGGTCGTTAGGAAGGGCCGGTATGTATGATTTCTCCCAGGTTGATTCGTGGAGATCATATAAAAACCACTAAGATGAAATTTTATTTTACAAATGACGAAGTGGCTGAAAGAAAATGTCATTAAATTCTTACCACTAACAGTACCGTTATAATATAGTGAATACAGGCGAAAATACTTGTTTTTGGTGCTCAGTTGATGCGTCGACACAGGTGCGATCTGGAGGTTTTCTGATCATTTCAATTTGGAAGAAACTAACATCAAATTGTTTCCATCTTAAAACAAATCCTTCGATGCCATTTTAACAACACAGCGTCGAAGTATTTTAGCTAAACTTAGAATTTGCGAAAGTAAAGTGTAGGAGGGTTATTTATTGCTTAGTACATACATCTTGTCCCTTTTTCTAATAAATCTTTCCTTCAGAACAAAAAAGATTTACCAATTCCCATAATTTTGTCATGGATTGTAAGATTGAATTCGTGAGACATAAAGTAAGTCAACTTTAGAATTGGTTCAATATATGAAAAAAAATAACTTAAATTTAATTTTATATCAGCCATCACATTGAAAAAGAAATATTTCAATTGTGAAAATTTGGTAAATCGCTTGAAAGCATTTTGCTTTGTCCTCTTTTTAGTTGGAAATATTACAAACTAACATGGACTATGGACTTTAATATATTTAATACATAATAAAGCTTGTAAGAAAGTAACTGGCTGATCTGGGAGAAGGTTGTCCTAGTCTGGAGTCGAAGCCTATCATGGCAGCGGGGAGGTGCTGTCGTCATTAGCCAGAAAAACACACTGGTTACTTTCTTTCTTGCATTCAACCACATATTTAACTTAAAGATAGATAATGAACTGATATACTTTCCGATGGCAATAAATGATTTTCCGCAACTGATTAATTATTCAACTGATATAACGTTTGATAGGTACTGACTTATACTCACAATGAAACTGTAGTGTCGTTCTCATATCTCCTGCTTAACTCTTATAACATCCGCATATCAAGTTAAGGTTTAGCAATAATATTATCTCATAAAAATAAGAAATTAAGTTCCATAATAGAAAATTCAGTACTGGGTTTTACGCCATAATAGGAAATCATGAGTGGAATTCTGTCGGAATAAACCACTAGTATTAACTATTTATTGATAATCTTATTCTGAAGCTAGGTAAATGACTATTCTTTTTAGGGGTCGTTCAATCCAGCGTATAATGTAGTAATGAATAATAGTACAAGTTAAGCATAACCACAGAAATGAAAGCAATTAATATTCGGCATCGGTAAAAGGTCCTTTATAGCTAAATCTTTAGAAATCACGCAGTTCACATCGCACTTTCCCTTTATCACTTATAGCAACCAATTGCATATCTCAATTTAGTTCCTAATTAATTTTTAACTATCATATTGGTAGTAGGTTTAGCATAGTTCACACTTTTACTAGCAGTAGGTATAGAGCTGGTAGGCATAGCGCTCCTTATAATGGAATAGGCATTTATTTCAGCTGATAAGCAAACAAAGATACTTCACAAAGTTAAGAGAATTGTATAGGGTTCGGTTTAGTTAATGTAGAAAAATAATTTTATAAAATTCTATTTTATTTAAAATCAAACGAAGTAATTCTCATTATTTTGTTATAGATTCTTAGGTTATTAATTAACAGAGCATAGATAATGTAAATTCAGCGTGTAGAGTTAGTATTTATTAGTAATCAGACAGCAGTACTCAAGAATATGGGTCTACGCTTACAACCGGGTCCTATCGCTAGAAGTCACGAGCCCTTTCACACATACAAAAGCCAAATCAGTAGCATATTCGGTCACACCATTAGATTAGGGTTATAGGAAGTAAAACCAAGCAGAACTTAGGTCAAACATTTAATCAATTCATAAATAGGCATTGTTAGGTTTAAAGCCGACGAGCGGTTAATCACCATAAGTAGAGATTATAGTTAGGTATGTGTTAGGTTATATAAAAGCTAGGATTAAAAGATTATGAAACAGCTTAGCAAATCGGTAGTAGGGTAGCGAGTCTTCAACTCTTCAATCATATCATATCATCAATAACTTAGGGGTAGTTACATTATGATATGCCGTTGACCAGGATAAGGTAATACCTTACTTTAGATCGTAGATTATAACTTGGGTGGTTCTGCAAATCCAGGGTTTTTGTAGTGTGAAAGCAGTGGTCGCATACAGTTTAAGATGGTGCGGCCACATTTTGCTGTCGTGGAGTGTATGAGGCTGCTGTTGATTGTCCATAATTTCAGTATATTAGCACTCATTTTAATCCATTACTTTGGACATGTAATTCATTTGGTTATAGCTGAAAGTAATAAAAAAAAATATTAAAATAGGTTATGTAATTTCACATTAATGATTATTGAGTTGTATGTTAGCGTTTGAGAGAGAGTTTTCTTAATGATTGAGGTAAAGTAACATTCAGTTCGATTGGGGGCATTAATTTTACTGACATTTTACATTAAATCGTGTTTCACAAAAGAAAAAATGCCAACTAATTTTTGATACTTACAAGGGAGGTTGTTGTAGTAATGAGTTGTTATAATAAACCATTGGTTTACGCCTTCTTTGATCATCACTACTAAAAATACAAATTATTTCTTGAGTAAAAGGAAAAAACATTAACATTGTGATATTTTTATTTAGTTAGGTTATGAAGAAAATTATGACAATGATTAGATTTCTTTGATAGAAAAAAAGGGGTCCTGTCAAATAAAGCAGACTAGGTTAAGGGGGTCCGATGACCTAGCGATGAGTTTGCTGAAATACTTTGTCAATAGGGCACAAATAGAAAAAAAATGTAGAAATATCGTATTTAGCATTCACATAACAAATGTTAGTTCAAAGTTCAAAAATTTCATTGCAACAATATAGAATCATTAGCGCAGCTATGTTAAAACTAGACGGAAAATGTTAGAATTTAAATTTTTAGATTTAACTTCATAGATAAAGCTTAGAAATATAAACTCAATAGCAATCAATAAAAGAAACAAATAAATTTAACTAACTTTAGAGTTATTTTGTTAGCGCAAACGTTATTGCTATTTTCTTTATGCTATTTCGGGAATTATTAGAATGAGCGTTTTTTTTTGACGAGCGTTTTTATTACCGCCCATCTTGATTATGATAAGTGAGGACGTAGAATTGAGGTTTAAAATCTTGAAGAAGTATCGGGATGGATGGAAGTAGGTAAATTAAATGTAATAGGTCTAATCTACTGTCAACTATATTAAATGAAAGAAGATCATAAACTCTAGAGAAAAAAAATATATTGTATTAGGCTTGTTCAGTTAGATCGGCAGCGGGGCATAAGTCGTGGGGTCGGACTTACGAACGATTATTAATTCTATAGACTTTTGCAGCCATTACATGGTCATGCAAGCGTTAGTCAGGTTCAGTTAGTCATAGCTTGTGTCTGTGGTTAAACTAACAACAAAACCTATTGTGTAATCTATGCCTTAGTTAGATTGAAGTAAACATAGTACATAGAAATGTCATAGATGGCGTTAGTGGTAATTAAAATTCGAAATCGGTGAAAATAAGAATTGCGTTTGCATTGAAAAATAAAATAGATTTGTGGGCTAATGAAATATAAACTAGTTGAATCAATTGGTGAACTGTTCGTTTACGTTAAAAATACATTTAGGATCATTTATTTAAAGAAAAGAAATATAAAATAAGAACGAATGACGGTTAGAAGAACGAATGATTAGTAAGCTAACGGCATAGATCCTTTGGATTGTCATTCATTGAGATTCGTTCGATAGTTCATTTTGACAGATGTCATTGTCAAAACTGGCAACCAAGTCAAAACTTGTAGGGTGACCAGATGCTGTTTTAGTACGGATTCTGTATAATTCGCGACTTTTTCCGAGTGTAAGTATATTGAAGTTAAATTGGCGACTACGTGTATTTTCGGTATATTTTGAATATAGAGTTTTGGGAAC
Organism: Agriphila geniculea; assembly: GCA_943789525.1. Classification (NCBI taxonomy): domain Eukaryota; kingdom Metazoa; phylum Arthropoda; class Insecta; order Lepidoptera; family Crambidae; genus Agriphila; species Agriphila geniculea. The sequence goes on along the minus strand of OX038879.1, from coordinate 6,256,638 downwards.
ACACCGTTCTGTCCTCGCGAACGTTGTTGTTAATAGAGTGCCCGGATTTAACTTACATTTCTTCAGATTTAAAGTTCAGTAATTTGAAAAAAAAAAAGGAAAAACTACGCCGTCATAATTACAAATAGTATTGATATCTTTAACCTATGTTAAAAACATAAAAGATTTTTGACCTTGACTATTGTGTTGATGAATGTGTAAAAATTATCGCGAAGGTTGTTATTGTTGTAAATTCTCTCATGAAAAATTGGTAATTTTTATTTTTCTTTCGGGGTGCATTAGGCGGATTTGTGTAAAAAGTAGCTGGTCACCCTAGTATGTTTATCAACAAACAAAACGAAAGGTTATATTTTATTTTGTCGAAAATTAAAACCTTACAAATATGGATTTATGTGTTAGTTGTTCGTGAAAATGTTATCAAATAGTTAATGAACAATATAAAAGTAGGTTAGCGGAAAAGTGTGTGATTAAACAAGTTTTAAAAGTGTCAACTTTATAACAAGACTCGAGTTGAATGTAATGAAATTTATAACTGAATGTAAGTAGATTTTGCCAAAATACTTATAGATTTGACTAGAATTATAAGGTAATTTGATAAGAGGAGGGACAATATTGTTTATATTTCAGAAAACATGTTCAAGTACATGAGAGTTTACAATGAACAAAACTTAGTAATATGGTTCAAAAATCTTTAGAGTATTTGTAGATTATGTGAGTTAAACGTACAATCCAAATGGGAAGCTAGAGTGATGGGTGACCGTATGTAAATAATGAGAACATTTGCTAATAGCATTTCTAATTAAACGAATATTTTTGGGAGTAAATAAGATAAACGTTATGACTAAAATGCGGGTTTTAAGTAAGCTTAGATTAAGGATAGTATTTTGACCTTTCATGATGGGGGTCGGAGAATACTTAGGTAGCCTTTACAAGCGAATTAGAAGCAAATAGTTATTTACTGAATTAACCTTAAACTTATCGAACCGAACGTAGACACAACAGTCTTGGATGTTGGAATAGGCACGGTAGTTGTTAGTTAATAAATTTAGTGTATGAGCCAAAGGTTTAAAGTTGATTTTTGAGTAAAGAAATACATAGGTAAAATAAATATTTAGCGAAATAGTCAGGCTGCCATAGGATGTCTAATAGAATTTAACGATACTTAGAGATAAAAATTCAAAGTTTATAATTTCAATAAAAATTGTGAAATAACAATGAAGATTCGGGTTAATTTTAAACAGCAACTATTAGCAGCCGCGACTTCCCTTAAATTAATAGAATTATGGAGTAATGATTTTTGTAGTAAATTTATTTTTAGTTATCGCTAACGGTTAGAGCGGAATGTTGAAGTATCAAGTTTGGTTGTGCGTTACAGCGCTATGATAGGCATCTGTTTTCTGCGATAATGACATTGAAAATGGTACAACTGAGAAAAGGCTTTGCTATTAAGGTTTTATTTAGCGTACAGATTTAAAATCATTAAGTTAATCTTGTATTGGTTTATTACTAGAAATACTAGTAGGTAAATGAGGTCAATTATATTTATGGCGGTTTTTCGCTGGGTTCATTTGCGATCAAATGCGGATTAAATGTTTGATTTTATTTAAGAACTATCGTATATGTCGGACCAACCTAACTTTTAATTCTTGATTCGAAGTATATATGATGACGGTTTTATTGAGAGTTGACAAAGAATTCTACCTTTTTATAAGAAATAAAAATAACTTATCTATATAATTAATTACATCATAATTAATTTTATGGGTAAAGCGTAGGGTGACAAAAGTTAACGGAACCAAAAATAAATAATTGAAAATGAAAAAAAATTAGGAAATATAAACGAATTAATTAAAACTAAACAAATAGACTATTCGGTATAACATTAGAACTAACTCGCGTTGCTAAAACTAAAATAAATATTTTTTTAATGAAACAAATTAAGATTTGGGAGCATGGTTTTATCGTATCCAAACTATTGGATATTATAAAATCAAGCTAAATAGGGACGTGTGCTAATATTTTATATAGATCTGACCTTACACTAAAGCAACAGACAATTAAGACTCGCCATGGGGAAACCGGTCCGAGTTCGTCGTGCGCCAAAGCGATATGAATCATCTGAGGAGCCGGCAGAATTAGTGGAGGTTCCACGTAGTTCCCGCCAGTCAGAATCCGAGGTTATAGAAAATAGAGAGCCTCAACCGGTAGAGGCAAGACAGCGGATAGTAAAGACCATAATGAAACCGAAAGTAACGCGATCGCGCGAATTAATGACAATACAAAGAATGCTGAATCGCACGGTAGGCGTGTTAACTAAGAGGATAGATGACCTAAGCGATGAAGTTAAAAGGACTCAAGGTTCTAATCAGGATACTAGTGAGGTCGAAAAATCGCCAGTAGTTGAAGCAACACCGATGAACGATGTGGAAATGGAAAGTAGGAATGTGATTAAGGAGTCTAATGCGATTGAGGATATTCAGAAGTACGTCATTTGTAACATCAAAAATATACATTTAGATAAACCTAAATTTGGGGATTCGTCGATACATCCGGTCGATTTCATTGAAGATTTAGAAACTTATTTGAAGAAGGCGGGGAAGGCTGAAAACGAATTAAGTTTAATACAAGACTGTTTAACTTCGAGTTCGAAAGACTGGTTTAGAGTATATAAAGGAAGATGGACAGGGTTGGCTGATTTTAAGGTAGATTTCTTAAAAGCATATTGGGGAGAGAATGAACAAAATGAGTTGAGAAGGAAGATAGTGCAAGGCGTATGGAATAGGACGGAGACGCCCACCATGGTGGAACATTTTTTGAAATTGACAGTCAAGGCGCAAATGTTAAGCTACAGCATTCCAGAAACACAATTAATTAGCGATATCATTCGGCACTATCCGAAATTTATTCAACAAGCGTTCGTGACCAACAAGATAGGAAATGTAATAGAAGCGGCGGAATTTTTAAGAAGTATGGACAACATTCAGAAACAAGAAGTACCGAGCACTTCAACATCTAAAAATTCTAAGGATTGGGAACAGAAGAAAAGAGGCATTCAGCAAAATTATAGGCAATGGCAGAAACCTAGAGAGAATCAAGTACAAGCGGTTAACTTAAATAGTAATAATACTAATGTAGATGGTAGCGGAGTGTTAAACTAGCGGAAGCTGAGACTCTAGTCTCCGGATCAGCTTCAGCCACGGGGGACCTAAATTATAGTATGATGGTTAAAATGAATTGGTGTCCGGGTGAATCTTTAGGCCGGAATAAAGGGGACGTAAAGATTTTAGGGTTTCACAGTAAATTATTAAGGGGGGCTCAATTAAATTGGACGGTAACCGAACAGGAATTTTATTCAATAATTTGTTGTTTAGAAAAATTTGAAACATATTTAAGAGGAGCGAAAGTGATAATTCGAACGGATCATAAAGCACTAACATTTGTAAAGAATTGTAAGTTGTACAACGCGCGGGTAACTAGATGGATTAACTATTTGGAGCAGTTTCAATATGAGGTTCAACATGTAAAAGGCAGGGATAATGTGGTAGCCGATGTATTATCTAGATATCAACCTGAAGGGGATTTATTACAAGAGGATAAGATTAATTCACCGAGGATATTTTATACTGAAATTAGAAATAATAAAGAATTACGCGATAAATTAAAGAATCTAGCAAAAATACAACAGGATGATACAGAAATAGGTGAAATAATTAAGAATCTGAATAGTGGGGTCGAACCAAATAGTAGATCGAGTCAAATTTTTAAAAGAAGTTCATTAGTAGATGGGTTATTATATTATTCACTTGGAGAAGGGAATAAAAGAGTGTTATTCTTACCAAATTCACTTAGGGAAGAAGTTATTTGGCAGGTACATTTCGAAATGGGTCATCAAGGGGCGTACAAAGTAATAAAATATATTAGGGATAGATTTTTTTGGAAGGGATTAACTAAACAGGTCAAACGTTTATTAAGGGGGTGTCATGATTGTCAGGTCACTAAGAGTGATACAGCTAAATATGTAGGACCTTGTCGTTCAATTATAACTGAAAATGTGGGGGACATCGTTATGGTAGATTTATATGGACCATTACCATCTGGGAAGTTTGGAATGAATTACATTTTAGTTATTCAGGACTCTTTTAGTAAATTTGTGAAATTTTATGATCTTAGAAGAGCAACTGCAATATCAGTATTAACTAAAATGAGGAAATTCTTTCGCATAATAAAACCTACGGCGATCATGTCAGATAATGGGTCACAATTTGCTAGTAACTTGTGGAAAGAAACTATGAAAGCAGAAGGGGTTAGAGTAATTTATACTACAGTTAGGAACCCTAGACCTAATACCACCGAAAGAGTAAATAAAGAGTTAGGACGGTTATTTCGGACTTACTGTAGGACCAATCACAAAAGTTGGGTAGATTTATTGCCGAAGTTAGAAATTCTTTATAATAATACTTATCACGAAAGTACAGGGTTTACACCTTGTGAGATTTTATACAGTGAACCTACTAGATTATCATTTGATAATGTCATACCGACTGATTTAGTACCACCGCCTATTAACGAAATTAGGGAAAAGGCACGGGAAAATTTAAAGAAAGCAGGACAACTACGTCAAAACAAATTTAATGAAAAATATAGAATTATCCATTTCCAGATAGGAGATTTAGTAAAATTAAGGAAATTAAATAAGTCTGACGCAAAATTAAAAATAACAAAAAAGTTTGAACCATTATATGAGGGTCCGTTTGTGATTGGAGCTAACCCGTTTAAAAATGTATATTTACTTGTTGATCCGGAGACTGGTAAAGAAAGAGGAAGGTTTAACGCTATACATTTGTCTAGGTATTATAAGTAAAATTTAATGTCATGTCTAATTTTAAGGAAAAGAAATGTTTAATGTTATGTTAACTACATGAAGATGTAAATTTAAGTTGATTAATAAATAATAATGGGGTATAATTGTATAAAGTCTGTTGGGAACGGGAAAAGCCTATCTGAACTTACAAGAAAATTAAGGACTCAATTTTAAGAAAAAAAACCAGGCTAAGTAAAAGTCATTCATTACCCTATATAGTGTTGCTAATAAGGTAACCCATCTTGTCATATGAAAGTAATTTTCTACTAAATTAACCAAAGTCCGCATGAACCAAATGGACGTTTTAATTTTGAGTTGCTTAAAATTGTAAGGTCAGATAGAGGGGAGAGTTGGCGGCTTTTCTTCTCGGGGGGGAAATTTTTCATAAGTATTTAGAGATATTGAAAGGTTTTCTGCTAATATAACTAAAAAAAAAAATAAAAAAAAATACGGTCGGAAATAGGAATCCTCATAAAGGAACGGCGTTTGTAAAAATTTTTAAATAAATAAAAATTGCTTTCAATGAACCAAACATATATACGTTTATATGTTATAAAATTTAAAAATAAAAACTTAACGGATAAATTGGAATGTGAGGTATTATTGTTAATAATATTTAAAATTAAAAGGATGGTTAAAGTAGTAATATAAAAAAAAATGTATATACTTATATACACATTTGGGGTCGAGTATTATTTGAGAAACTTTAGAATAGGGAGGCATAGCGTAGAGTGACATAATAGAAAAATTGCGTAATGTAGATATGCGTACTAATGGGATGTTTAGGATAAAGTGGTTTTAAAGCGTAAAGCGTTACTATTGCGTAAATTAATTGCAATCTTCTGATGTAATTTTGCGTAGAATTCATATGGTGACAAGTCGACGTATTTGATTTTAACATTGAAATTATATTTCAAAATCGTTATCTTTATTTGTATATATTTTGTATTCAGGTTGTAGCTATGATATGATCTTGGGTGGCGTATATGTAGGCTAGTGAATGACGATAGTGGTTGCTGTGTAATGAGAAAAGATGAATAAAATGAGAATCTAAACTAGGATAGGAGTATGTATGAAATGATGATTTAAGAGAATGAATAGAATGAGAAATTGACGAGAGAAAGGAACGGAAATTAAAATATAGATTCTATATGGAGGGCTTTGGATTATAACATATGTGAAACCTGAATGCAGACTTATTATTCTTCCAAGAGATAGGACCACCACACTGCTCTGGCGTTTGGTTTGTGCTTGCGGCCGGGCCGGCGTTTAGGGTTGACAAAATAGAATTTCGTACAGAAGGACTTTTGGTGTTAGGTTAGAGAAAAAAAAAAAAGAGAGAAAACAAACACTATTGACGTTTGTAACTTGTCCTGGTGTGAACGACTGTCTGAAATTCATACTACACAAGAAGCTGACAAGCTAATTTCAAATTCGGCAACTGCACACTCTCCAAGGTGATATTAAGGTTGTTCCAGAGTCTTAAGTGAGCTTTTGGAAATATATGGTCTGTGTATATGATCACCGCTAAACCTTTGGTTTGGAAGGAGGATTACAATGTTGTGGAGGGATACAACGAACGAATACGTTTAATCTTTTCATAAGGTAAGAAAAGAGCCTATTTTTTCGGGTAGGCCTAATCTGGGCTGTAGCCTCACAACCTACACCTTACCATAGTGTTGTACAACTCTGGTGCTGAATATGCATACGACGGAATTGGCAAAAGCAACAAATACTTAAAACTCGCTTAATAATCTCTGATATGGTCTTGGTTTAAATACACTCTACAATCTTAAATTTTCATTTACACTAGGGCTCACCCAACAATTCTTTGATCTTGGAGAAGTAATATGATTAGGGTTATAAAAAAAAAAGGGGGGAAGATTGTGTATCTTTGGGGTAATATAAATATTTGAGATTCGAGGAGAAAATTTTACTTCGGATCCAATACGTTGTATTGTCACCTGCGTATAAATTGTGGGGTCGAGCTGTAACAGTTCAAAATTGAACATGGTTTCTTTTATCTCAAATATTGATCCGGAAGCGGGCAAAATACAAACTTTGAGTATATTAGTTGTAGGGGTTAGTTTTCATGATTTCTGTAGGTCTTATTCTTTGTCGGTTACCTTCTTTATCACATTCCAGAGGGTCCACAATTTATGGCTAGTTAGAAGTCTGTAAAAGTACAAAAATCCAGGGTTGGAAAAAATAGTTGTAAACACAAATAAGTAAAGTTATGCGATTAATCAAATAATAAATTCTTTGAATAACTTACCATGAAGAGGGTGGTTATTCTCATTTTACTAAAAGAATGGTTGTTTATGCAATTTGTGAGGTTTTATTGCATTTCATTCTGCATTCAAAATATCATAGTTATACTAACGATAGAATGATGTTCTTGTAACACAAATCCATTGTTCATATGCACTTTATAAGTTATGATTGCAATATGCAAATACAACATTGACAAAATATCCGTATTTCTATATAAAAAACAGATAATTTTATGGTAATTCAATAACTTGAAAATATGTTTCAACAATAATAAACAGGTCGTCTGACACTTGGTATAGACAAATGTATTTGACATTTGGTGGACGGTTTTGGAACTAAAAACTGACATTCCATCGAGAAAGACTACTCTATAAAAAAAGTTAGGAGACGAAATAATCTTTGGAAATTTATATCATTAATAAATTATAAAGAGAAAAGGGACGAATGATTATAAAATAAATAAATGATAATTAAAGATAATCACTGCTTAGGTAGAATAACATTTAAATTTGGAAAAATCGAAGTTTTATAAGCATACTTGCTAGAGCAAATAAATGTGTCACATACTAGTGGGAAACGGAACGCAACGCACGGAACTGTAATTTAAGCTATGGATTATAGATAAAGTAAAATCAGTTTAATATTAAAAGTAAAGAAAGAATATGAATGATTATATTTGTAATAAGAAAATAATTAAATAAAAACAATAACTAGTAAAAAGTTGTAAGAAAATTGGACAAAAAATATATATATGGTGAAACGGAATGTTCTACATTCTCTTTGTCCATAAACAAGAGACAAAAAGGAGAGTTTCGTGGTAGCCAATCGTAAGCTTGCAAAGCATTTTGTGACCATAAAAGGAGATGAATTGAGTCGGTGTTTAGCCAATCGTAACGCGTGAATCTGGGGGGAGTTAACTTTAGAGTCAGCAAATAATAGCTCAGAATGGTGGCGCCAAGATTTAAAAAAATGATACCAGTATAAAATCATAAAATACCCATAGTAATGAAATTATATGAAAAAGAAATAAGTTGACCAGTAACGAAACGTTCTTTGGCAAATAGAATAAATAAATGGGTGGCGCAAAGAATAATTAATATTATGAATAGAGTCATGCATCAATCGTAAATAATAAAAGTAGGCTGATAGCGGATTTATTGATTATAAGGGGTCTTCTTTGAAGGTTAGCGAAATTGATTAGACCAAAAGATTTATTCAAACATACAGGAAAGATTAAATTGCTTGTGTCATATAATATATATTTACTTGAGGATCTTTGTAAACTCTAGATTAAACAAAATTAATTATTAAGTACGGAGGTAATTACTAATCTTTGTATTCGTAAAATGTTCACGTAATTTAAATATTTGAGGGTGATTGTTAAAAAAAAGAACATATATATTTATTTATTTATTTATTTATTTAAAGTATCTTACAGGTACTTAGGGGGACTAAATGCACTAGGCAATTTTTGTAAGTCAATTAGTGGAAAATTTCCCAGCATTTTGGGGAAATAGATTGTGACAGGGCACATTAAGGATACAAACAATAGAATACTAGGAATTATGTGTAGCTAGGGGACACTTTGAAAAATAATGGGTGGGGGTTAGGTTATAAAAGCTTCGACGAGCTTATTCTCGCTCTCATTTTTCCACCTGCCGAGAAGAAGACGAATCTCTGCCTCCCCTCTGTAAGAAGCGCCATAGAACAAGTTCTTTTTATACTCAAGCACATATGAAGAAGTCAGCAAATTAGTGAATTTAGGAAAGTCCATTGTTTAGGCCTTGCAATCGGGGCAAGTTTTCTTTGGGGAAATATTTCAAACAGGGTTTTAAAATGGTAAAAATTAAGCCTTGACTGAAATATATAATTCTATTTGCAAAGGTTACATCAAAATTAACGCTAGCTGTTCCAAGTAAATTCCAGAATTAGTAAAATCAGATTAAATTAATATCAATTTAAATGAAATAAAATGTGGGAAGGGAGATTCTATTTAGAATAATTACTAGAAAATTTGTGTCATATTGGGGCGATCCGTAATGGACTTTCTGGGGGGGCAATGAGGTAACTGATAGCTTATGAGTGTGACTTCATAAGCGGGCATCAACTCGTTGATTGCCTAGTTAAGTCACATAGTGTAATCATGTGTGACGTGGCTGATGACAGACGTCGTAGAAATGAGGTCGTTAGAATGTAATTCTGGTCCTTGGTCAAGTCCTTAAGTACATGATTATGCTATACCTCATGCTAGGGACCGAAGATGGCTCCTTCCCATCCATCTTCGGCACGGTCAAGCACTAGGTGGTCAGGGAGTATTGCTTGCTCAAACTGTCCAGGTATCGGGGCTCCGGATGACGAGGTAAGCGTCACACAATTTGCATAGGAAGTTCTCATTTAGTCTGGGTTAGGCAGGTAAAATCTTGTAGGATAGATGAAGGTTAGTATCGCGAAGGTTAAGTAGGCATCACAAAAATTGGGTGGGTTTTTGTGATGAAAGGTGGTTCGAGTTGACGTTAATAGAGCGAAATAGGTGTGTAAACGGTTAGGCGACCATGTTGATCAAACGAAAATATGATTAGGTCAAAACCTAGGCAAGAACATATTTTATATAGGAGAACGACTTTTGGAAATTTCTATACAGAAAAGTGTAGCATATAGGGTTTCGACGACAAAAGGCTGGTTTAGACGTCGCGAGCTGGCTAGGGGTAACGATTAGGCGTGATTCGACAAAATGGCCGAAATATTTTGTAGTTAGGAAAAATGCAATTCGGAGCGCACAAAATGGCTGCCGTAACTTGAGCTAGAAATAGGTATTTTTATGTAAGAATTAAATGTTAAATTTGTCATGGTCGAAATGGACGCTTGGTTTTCAAAATGGCGGATCAAAGATAATCACCTAAATAAAGAAAATCATGATTTTAGATCTCTCAGACAGGGTTTTTATCGGCAGATCAATAGATCTACTAAGGTATTTTAGCAAATCCATGATACTATTTGATTCTCAGTAAACCTTTTAGAATATCTGCAGTGTTGTGTTGAGTTTTGGTTGTACAAAATGGCGTCGATTGTGAAAATCAAGTGAGTGTTAATTAATTATTTTCATGCTAAAGCCAGCCAAGTAAACGATTTAATAAATCAGTAAATTACTAAAGTATGATAATAGTAAAATTTCTGAATTGGGTTGGTCATATGAACCACCAGATTTGAAATCAAGTAATCACAAGTGTCGTGTGAAGCCGCATTAATAGTGATTTATTTTGTCTTTGTGATAAATCAGCTATTTAATAATTTGTGAAGTGAAATAAATCTTTGGTCGTTAGGAAGGGCCGGTATGTATGATTTCTCCCAGGTTGATTCGTGGAGATCATATAAAAACCACTAAGATGAAATTTTATTTTACAAATGACGAAGTGGCTGAAAGAAAATGTCATTAAATTCTTACCACTAACAGTACCGTTATAATATAGTGAATACAGGCGAAAATACTTGTTTTTGGTGCTCAGTTGATGCGTCGACACAGGTGCGATCTGGAGGTTTTCTGATCATTTCAATTTGGAAGAAACTAACATCAAATTGTTTCCATCTTAAAACAAATCCTTCGATGCCATTTTAACAACACAGCGTCGAAGTATTTTAGCTAAACTTAGAATTTGCGAAAGTAAAGTGTAGGAGGGTTATTTATTGCTTAGTACATACATCTTGTCCCTTTTTCTAATAAATCTTTCCTTCAGAACAAAAAAGATTTACCAATTCCCATAATTTTGTCATGGATTGTAAGATTGAATTCGTGAGACATAAAGTAAGTCAACTTTAGAATTGGTTCAATATATGAAAAAAAATAACTTAAATTTAATTTTATATCAGCCATCACATTGAAAAAGAAATATTTCAATTGTGAAAATTTGGTAAATCGCTTGAAAGCATTTTGCTTTGTCCTCTTTTTAGTTGGAAATATTACAAACTAACATGGACTATGGACTTTAATATATTTAATACATAATAAAGCTTGTAAGAAAGTAACTGGCTGATCTGGGAGAAGGTTGTCCTAGTCTGGAGTCGAAGCCTATCATGGCAGCGGGGAGGTGCTGTCGTCATTAGCCAGAAAAACACACTGGTTACTTTCTTTCTTGCATTCAACCACATATTTAACTTAAAGATAGATAATGAACTGATATACTTTCCGATGGCAATAAATGATTTTCCGCAACTGATTAATTATTCAACTGATATAACGTTTGATAGGTACTGACTTATACTCACAATGAAACTGTAGTGTCGTTCTCATATCTCCTGCTTAACTCTTATAACATCCGCATATCAAGTTAAGGTTTAGCAATAATATTATCTCATAAAAATAAGAAATTAAGTTCCATAATAGAAAATTCAGTACTGGGTTTTACGCCATAATAGGAAATCATGAGTGGAATTCTGTCGGAATAAACCACTAGTATTAACTATTTATTGATAATCTTATTCTGAAGCTAGGTAAATGACTATTCTTTTTAGGGGTCGTTCAATCCAGCGTATAATGTAGTAATGAATAATAGTACAAGTTAAGCATAACCACAGAAATGAAAGCAATTAATATTCGGCATCGGTAAAAGGTCCTTTATAGCTAAATCTTTAGAAATCACGCAGTTCACATCGCACTTTCCCTTTATCACTTATAGCAACCAATTGCATATCTCAATTTAGTTCCTAATTAATTTTTAACTATCATATTGGTAGTAGGTTTAGCATAGTTCACACTTTTACTAGCAGTAGGTATAGAGCTGGTAGGCATAGCGCTCCTTATAATGGAATAGGCATTTATTTCAGCTGATAAGCAAACAAAGATACTTCACAAAGTTAAGAGAATTGTATAGGGTTCGGTTTAGTTAATGTAGAAAAATAATTTTATAAAATTCTATTTTATTTAAAATCAAACGAAGTAATTCTCATTATTTTGTTATAGATTCTTAGGTTATTAATTAACAGAGCATAGATAATGTAAATTCAGCGTGTAGAGTTAGTATTTATTAGTAATCAGACAGCAGTACTCAAGAATATGGGTCTACGCTTACAACCGGGTCCTATCGCTAGAAGTCACGAGCCCTTTCACACATACAAAAGCCAAATCAGTAGCATATTCGGTCACACCATTAGATTAGGGTTATAGGAAGTAAAACCAAGCAGAACTTAGGTCAAACATTTAATCAATTCATAAATAGGCATTGTTAGGTTTAAAGCCGACGAGCGGTTAATCACCATAAGTAGAGATTATAGTTAGGTATGTGTTAGGTTATATAAAAGCTAGGATTAAAAGATTATGAAACAGCTTAGCAAATCGGTAGTAGGGTAGCGAGTCTTCAACTCTTCAATCATATCATATCATCAATAACTTAGGGGTAGTTACAAGGTATACTTAGTTGAAACGCGGCGCTTGTACGGAGTGCCCGGGGTGTGGCCCTAGCCAGCAGGTACCGCTGATGTTTTATCCTGGCAGCATGTAAAAGCCGTGAAGGAGATCCTGGAGCACTGTGAAGGAATACATACTATATTCTTACCTAAATACCATTCGATGTAAGCTGGCGGGTTGCCGTACCGCGCCTCGCATACGACAGTAGCTCTAGATCCGGCAGGTACAGTGATGTTTTGTCCGGGCAGGATGTGGGAACCGTTGAAGAGTATCCTGGGGGACTGGGGGGGCACACGCACTGCAAGTGCCGCTGGTGGACTCGACAGAGCATCCTGGAATGGGAAAAGTTTAGTAAACTGGGACGATTAGCAACTTGCGTGGTGAATAACAACAGCGACAAAAAAATAAAATGACGTTATTAGTTTTATAGAAAAAAGTTCTATGAATTGGCCCAAGGGGTTTGTTTATTTTAAATTTTTATTATCTTTCTATTAGCTAATCACCCCCTTTATGGTATTTAATATTGTGTATGGATATAGTCGTTTGTAATACTCAACACCAACAATAATTTCTGTTAGGTACCTACCTAATCAAAAAGGCAGTTATTTCAAGGTACCATGGGCAACAGCGTCATCGTTTGCACGCCGAGTAGGTTAGGCGCAAGGAATGTTAACGTTATTTTTAAATATAACGTTATTTCTTACTTTTTTTACCGTTAATTTTAACATTAACGTTATGTCGATAAATAACGTTAATTTTAACGTTATTCCTTACTTTTTTTTACCGCTACTTTAAAATTAACGTTATTCCAATTAATAACTTCAATTTTTACCGATAATTTTACCGGCACTAAATTTGACGCTATATTTAACGTTAATTTTACCGGTTAAATATTTTTAACGTTATTTTTACTGGTAAATTTACCGATAAAATGTTTTAACGTTATTTTTTTTATCGTTATTTTTTTTAACGGTATTTCAATCCCTGGTTAGGCGACGCTGTATGTAGCCCATAGTACGTCGTCCCGCCTTTCAAAGTATGTCTCTAAATCTTTTACGTACCTGCACATCATAGTTGCTAGCAGTGACCTGACACTGCCACTGGCCATCATCCAGCTGCAGGGTGGCCGATCGCACCCACAGCGAGCAGTCGCCCCCCACTGGGCTATTCTCATTGGCCCACTCGTACTTGCCACGGTAGATGCCCACCGGCTGAAAACAAACAGAAGAAAGGTTGCACTCATAGATAAAAGATGACGAATAAAATACGAACTGAATAAAACAAATACTTCAATTATGTGACATAAACTTGTTTTAACGTGATAGCGAAGTGAAACAAAAGAGATGATATTGAACAATCCGTTTATTCAACTGATGCAAAATTAAATAACACTGTGAGTGACCCGGTAGCTCAGCGGTCAGAGCATTGGACCGGATATCCAAAGGTCACGGGTTCGATTCCCGTCTGAGTATTGATCTGTGCGAGTTGTATTTTTTCTAGTAAGTATATTATTTAGTATTGTTTAAAAATAGCATTGTGAATGCAAATATAACAATTAAAAAATTTAATAAATTTAAAATAGAAAGTCGAATTTCAAAGAATTGACGAAAAAAGTTTCGTTGGTAAAAAAACGAGTGGCGCACTTGCTTAAAAAACTAAGGTATTTGTTTCTGTTTCCTCTTTACTTTACTACTATCATTCATCTATAAAGATAAATAGGTACATATTTGAAAGATATATTTATCCATTTTCAATAGATTCTTGACAATTTGTAATACAATCACTATCTATGTGGTGTGACTATCATATCTGCGAAGTATTTTGTTTCTAAATAACGTACTTTTATCACAGAATATAGTACTAACCTATATAACAGTATATTAGTTACATTAGCTACATCAAAGCCAGTCCTTTGTCATACATGTGTTGACATTCAATAAACTATATAAAGCTACGCAAACCACAAACGGAGACCGCTACGGTCTCAATATCAAATAGTAGGTATTTGTCGTGGATTCAATCCAATTCCCTTGTATTGTGTCGTCGTAAATGTAGCAAATTATTCATAATACTCAGTTCAAATACGAAGACCGACGACCGTAATCATAGAAACAATTAAAACCCCTTTGATGTACCGGTAAACTGACACCGGAAACAACCGAAAATATTTCGTTTAATTTAATGATGTTGATGAAAGTATATATTCAGATGCTGGCAAGATGCTTGTTACTCACAATATCATTAATTTGTTCAAATTAATGATCCTACAGTAGGCAAATTATTTTCCATTTAAGAGTTCTTGGCATTTCACACGATTATTCACATTACAACGATTTATTCTTTGAATGAGGTACCTATCTTTTTGATAACTTACTGTAAACTTTGATGATAAATTTAAGTTTAATAATAACAAATGCACAAAAGGTAAATTAATTATGCTTAAAATAAACAACAAAAATTCCAAAATATTGCGTGAAATCCAATCTTTTCATTAGCATTTGGGTCAAGTAGTATTACGATAGTCGTTACCTCCATGATATAATCACAATTAAAAAAATAAAACCAAACAATGAATGTTAAAGACAGTGGCGACGCTCGTTATGTCCTTGTTTTACATTAATTATAAGCGTGCGACCGCAGCACTTGTTCCATAATTTCCCACAATTGATAATTAGATTAATCACCATATTTCAGATATTTGTAGCCACATTCGTAAGCGAACGTTTTTTAATAGACATTATGGGGTTGAAATTGGGTATATTGATTTACTAAAAATTCGTAAAAATTTAAGAAACTTTTCCGTTCATTAGTTTGGAAAGAACTTGCTTTTCTATGTACTTATTACTGTAAAATGAAAATTATTTTGTAGAGGGTCTTTAAGTACGTGCTACGAATAAGATGGAGTTTATTGAGTCAAGTTGAGAACTTTACATGATTAAACTTCATGATCGCTGCATTTACTAAAGTGAGTTCTCAGTGTAAAACTTTACATAAGTTTTTTTTTAAATATTTCAAGTCCACTTAGGAAATTTTCTTAGGGATCATTACCATCATCTAGCTGTGCTTTTTCCCATTTACTTTGGGTCAGCCTTCCCTGTCCGTTGTCAGCCTAGTGGCAGGGGATCACATTTTATTATTTTTGGAACTTATATTTTTCATTTGTTAGTACAGATTTCAAAATTTTTGGTTTAGAATTCACGAAAACTTCATTCTATTCGAAAATCGACGAATGCCTTGACATGTCTTTCCTTAGTCCATATAATTGTCCCCTTTATATCGAAGATGACGATACTACTAATGCGCTTGAAAGAAGTCAAGGAACTCACAAATCGAAAAAACTCTACATTCCATTGGAATATTGACGAATTTGAAATTCCGGGATAATTTGGATAATTCCGTTCGTGTGGGATGTTTAGGGCAACTTTCACCATGTGATCGTCGGGGCGCCTTTCTACATACCATGTAGAAAGGCGCCCCTGCTGCATTAAAACCATCCTCAGATCAGTATTTCAGATTTTATTAATTTGCATAGGTATTGAGTGTAGCGGCATCTACCTACGACGACGCACATAGCCTCACACGGTTACAACAAGATTCAACCACCATGTTACTAGATGGCGCTAGTGTCGAATGAACACAAAGATTAGTAAGGAATAGCACCTCGTAGTATGGAGACAATATGGAGAAACCTAAATCTCGCTATCGGAGTTTTCTCAGCCGCCAAAGTATATATACAACTTCCAACCCTCAACGGTTGGACTGCGGTTCCCGGGCTAATATCACCCAGCCCGGAGGAAGATCTTCCACTATGGCCTTCCTACTAGTGGCTACCCTCTCCATGCTACTACCTTACTACATCTCCTACATTGAGATTCTAACAATACGTATCAAGAATTTCACTTTTTTTCTTCAACACTATTAAAAGAAGATAGGATTTGTCAAAGAAAATAATAAAGTGCAAATATTTCTGGAATGAGTCCGAACGAATCAGTTACCTTTCAGATGATTTTGGAAAGCCATTATATCTTCGACAACGAAATTGGAGCATAAGAGTAGGTAGGTAACTATTTTTTCGTTTCACCTTGACGAAAATTAACTACCGTAACGATTTTATTTGGTGGTACGAGCAAACAACGACCGTATGTTTGATCGGTACTCACCGAGAACAATACCGGCCACTTCCGCTAGAGGGCGTGCCCTGCGCCCGCGCAATCACAATCCAAGTTTATAGACCGAACCTGCGAAACATCTGGCACACAAGATTTACTTTCAAGATGATTTATGGCGCCACATTCGTTTAAATTATAGCTAATAGCACAGAATAAATAATAGGTTTTATTTTATCCACTCAACTTTTTTTCTTTTTGATTGCCGTCATTTATTACGCTGTCGGTGATTATTTCATTTTGTCATCGTTGATTTACTTCCGTTAATAACGTGGACTGGACATTTCAATTAAAACTGACACGTACAATGGATTTAAAGTTTATTTCTTTAATCGCTGGTAGATATATTGAAAAATTTACATTCAAGTTTATGTATTTAAAGAATTCAAAACGTTGGCGTAGGCGTTTCAACCGCCTCTGTGGTCTAGTGTTTCACACATCCATGTAAGACCGGGTAAGACAGGATTCTGGGTTCGATTCCCAGGGAGGGTACAATTTGTACTCGGTTTGGTTGTTTTAGGGCTTATTTCAAGTTCGCCTGGCTAGCTACCACCATCTTACCTAAGTCTGACGCTATAACAACAGTATAAAATTGTTGTATTCCGGCAGTTAGAGGTAAGATAGCCAGTTCCTCAGTGATGAGGATTCCGGGAGTAGTGCGCTTCCACCTTCGGCCTTCAAGCACTATCCCGTTGTGTTAAAAAAACAACTTTTGATATTAGTATTTAATCTTGCCTCAAAAAATACACGATAGAGTGCTCCTATGAGGTCCGGTATCCGGTCGTTGAGAGAAAATATTAATCAATACTTAAGTAATTATCTGTTGTCGAAGACACAACGTTTTCACACGCTTTCACGCACCTGTCGGAATATCACGACCCCAGAATTGATGCGTCCTGACCCAGTGATCGAATCTGTGACCTCCTAATCACGCAACTCATCTGCAATCTGCAATGCCATGGGAACATTACTACACACGTTCACTTTCGTACAATTATCGGCTTACGTCATAATTATTCATAGTGTATTGAACAGCAAAGTTGTCTTTCATCATTTTAATGACTTTTGAAACTTAATGGTTCGCTTAAATCGGCGAGCCCTGCGTATGGCACCGTATAATAATAAATTGATTATGGAAAACAGGTTTACCATCAGTTTCAGGAAACGGTGGATAATCCGATACAATGTACAAAATGTGAGTAGCAAAGGTTGTGTTTTAGAACACTTAATTGTTTTAAGATTACAATTCCAGAGAAATTTAATCAACCCTCGGGATTCTTTATACTTATTAGAAAAATAAAACAGAAGACAACAAAACACGATTTGGCATTTATCTTTAGTTATGGTTGCCACAATTCCACCTTAAGGCACCATCAAACCTCAACAATGGTGAGACCGCGGCACGTCAATACTTAGCAACTCATTGAATAGCTAACCACAAACTAAGGCCGTCTAACAAACAAGCTCTTTGAAATGCATTAAGTATAATTAACGAATAATTGCAATATGACAGATATACGTGTTACAAATATGGTTAGATAGACAGAAACCATCAAACGAAACTACTTTTACTGTGGTACTACTTCTGGAATCGCAAAATAATCAGCTGTTTCATACAAAAATTAATAACAAAAATATCAAAATGTATGAAACAGCTGATTGTTTTTTCGTGATTTCAGATTTTGTCTCATAGTAAAAGTTGTTCAGTTTGATGGTCCCTGTCTACCATATTCGGCATTAGGGTTTAATTTATTACACCTTGTATAATAAAATCCACAAAAAATATTGAAAGTTATCCGAAGTTCTTGTGCTAACGTGGTCGCCACACACGTATCCAACAATGGTGGCATCGGCACGCCAATACTTGGCGACTCATTGAATGGCTAACGACGAACCAAGGACGGCTGAGAATCGAGCCCTCAGGAATGCATCAATGGCTCGACAATCCAGGCGCGCCCACCACTGGTTTCAATAGCTGCCTTTATCTGAAGGAGAATATTTAATGGTTGCGAGAAACAAAGATACGTTTAATATGGATTTATTTATTAACATTTAACTTTCTCTTCTAGTACACTTTTTAAATCCTTAATAGATCCTATCATAAATTATTCACTAATGTACGCTGTCTCACATTCTTTGCTTATTAGCAAAAAACACAGGCTTTGATCATAGCACACAAGTTTTGATCATAGGAAGTTAGGACGTTCTTAGCTACTACTTACAAATGTGTCGATTTAAGTTATGAAAATCGAAATACGAGTATGTATTGACAACAGGTAGGTACCACAACTACTTACCCCGAAATATACG
This sequence comes from Agriphila geniculea, assembly GCA_943789525.1. Classification (NCBI taxonomy): domain Eukaryota; kingdom Metazoa; phylum Arthropoda; class Insecta; order Lepidoptera; family Crambidae; genus Agriphila; species Agriphila geniculea. Next base: position 6,237,629 of record OX038879.1, on the reverse strand, counting down.
TATGATCCGACGCAGAAAGTGTCGAACTGATTTTTTACTAACATAATTTTTAAGTTATTTACTAACAACATTGTTTTATAAATTATATATGTTTAGTTTTAAGGTCATATCTATTGGCCAGTTGCCAGAGAATAAATGAATAATAATAATAATAATAAGCCCGCAGGGCAGCTGTTGGTGAGTAGCGACACCACGGACCCGAGTGCTCCCGGGAGTCGATCCAGGCCCTCATCCCCGCTGCAGGGGTGGGCCCCAAGGGGGCCTGCGGACTCCCACCCCTGGCTCGCCTTCAACGGCCGTCCAGGGTGGAGTCGTTAGAGCTATACGCTCGCAGGGTGGAAGTGAAACATGCGTAAGACGCGAGTTGGCACACTGTCACTTGTACAGTGGGTAGAAAGCGGTGCACACCTCTCTACACCCTGCAGCCGAAGACACCGATGTTGCTCTCTTGCCATCGCGGCTGTTTTTGGAGAGCCCATTTAGTCCTTGGCTAGTCACCGCCTGCCAAATTTTTCAGTCTTGGAGACTATGATATGGCAGGTGTCTGGTAGTCTCTTTCCATAGCCCAAATCCTAGTCCATCTCAATCCAACCAATAGCCCACTAGTCCTTAACCAGTAGATTCCATAGTTCCTGTGCATTTGCTGGGGATAGTCTCTGAGTATATCAAACTGATGTAGTCAGAGATTAGATCCAGCAGGTGTACCACACGCATATTAGATTAAAGTCGCTAAAAATGGCCTCTACGTGTTGGATCCATATCCCCACGCAAGCCTTAAAGGACCGGGTCACTTTTGGCCCGTGAATTCCTAAACGTACAATAATAATAATATGGAAAAAAAACATCAAAATCGTTGACCTGAAGTCTAACGTGGGACTTAAGAGATGTCGACACTAAAATCTGCTTGATAGGTTAGGGTCCTACTATTAGGATCCTACTATGTAACACTTAGTCTGCAAATAAAAGTGTGAAGTTGAAGTTGGAGTCCTTCAACTAAGGAAGCGTCATATGGGAAGATGATGGTAAAAAGTCCCAATTAGAATTAGGTGAGAAATATTTCAACAATTTATGGTCAAGTGCTTGACTTTTATCACAGAATAGATATAAGTACTATCCACTATCACGCCTGGTGGTAAGCGATGAAACGCACTTGCCTAGAAGTAACCTATTCGCACTCGCGACTTAAAGGCCCCCAAATTGTACCTACCAGAAAACACCAGACTCGGGCAAGGAGTTCCTTAAAAAAAACTTTAAGAATATGAAGCAGGATTGTCTGCAGCTTCATGTATTCTTTGCATTTTGTGCTTCATCTGTTATTTTAATATTTGTTATCACAAACTATTTTTTAATCTTCATCTCCCCCCAAAACTCTTATGAATCATAAATATATCCCTATCAGAAAAAAATCTGCATGTAAATTCTCTAAGCTTCAGTTTTAAAAACAAAATGGTGGGTAAATTAAGAGTATATCGTGCTTCGCCACACCTCGTTAGAGAAAGACAAAGCTCCTACGAATGCTAAACTAAGTTTGTGTTTAATTTTAGGAAACAATAATTAGTAGTGTAGCTACGTACAGTATTATAATTGTTGTCTGTCTCCTTGTTTACGATTGTAATGAGTGGGTATAGAGATACTAACAGAATTTGTAATTTTCCAAGGAAGACAAAACGGAAGTAAATAATGAAAAACTAATGCAACTATCTTGTGAAAGCCATTCCACCACATAGGTTAACAAAATATATAATAAATAATCATGTACCTACTTATTAATTTAATAGTTATATTTATTTGTTTGATAGTGGCAAACTCAAAATAAATATCATAGATAGTAATAAATATCAAATTGTTTAGTTAAATGTTTGATACTACAGTGGAAAATGTGGAAAATCGCTAACATTATATGGAGAAGTTACAGCGATCCTCACTTAGGTTTAAAGAAAATCCAAAAGGATTCCAGATTAGGGTGAGGAAAGCGAAAGGCGCTTAGGAGATCATCCTCACAATATGAGAAAAACGTTGAGTAAACGCAGTAGCGCGGGCCAACTTAATTTAACTTTTCAAATAGAGATTTACATACTTTACGAATATTAAAAAGAGATAATAAATTGCTTACAAAACACAGTTACTTGACAGAAAAGAGAAAATTCATTTTTGTTGTAAGAGTTTATCAAGTTACGATAGTATTGAAACGTAGAAAAGAGAAAATTATAAGTTTAAATACGAAAATAAATAAGCAAATCATCATTTGTAGGTTTTATAGTTAAGTGGTCTCTTCAAACTCAACATTTTATAATACCTACCACTCTATTTTCCATTTTCCTATATTGGTAATTAATGAATTTTTAACTATCTTCGCCCCAGTTTTAATGGGAAAAGTAAAGTAACAACAGTATTAAAAATATAGTATTCTTAACGTAAACTTTTCTTTTATTATATTTTTACCACGTTTTCATGGGACCTTCTTAGAGCATTCATTGGTTGAATGCTCTAAAAAAACCTTATTAGAATTCCAACACCACTAAGTTTCACAAATAACTACCTAGGTTCAAAAAATAACCGTTTCTCCTTATTAAGTAGGTAAGTACATGCGTACCTCAGTCATCATCCCTTATATTTTTCACATTAATAGACATTTTGGTTTAAAATAATACAGAATTTAGTTTGCCGAACTTCATAAATAGAAACACTCGATCATGGAAATCTCATATACAGAGTCATTCTAAACTTGCCATCTAAACAAGGATGTGTTCAGTCCATGAAACTGAACAACTTTCTCTAGGGAACACAGGGCCAAATATATAAAAAATACTAACCAAACAAATCAAAGAGATCACGTGATCAATTTAGTATGAGATGACCAAAACCCAAATTTTGTGGCGAAATACGGCACATGTTTCTTGGAGAAAGTTTTTTCAGTTTTATGGACTGGACACATCCTTGTAATTTGGATGTTAAGTTTAGAATGATCCTTAGGTACCTACTCGTATTATGTACAACCACACCCGGGCACTCAATACAAGCGCCGCGTTTCAACTACGTATAACACAGACGCTACACAGTGACGTTTTTGCACACGCGCAACTGTATGCGTGAAGTCTAGGGCTATTGAATGAGCACAAGATTCGGCACACGAACTCGCGCGGTGGGGTGAAGTAATTGATTGTGGGGCAGGGCGGAGAGTTTCCTTTCAGTACGGTAGTACTTACCTATATCTATTCTGTCGTACAACTTTGATCTACCAAATTACCGAAAAACACCTATTGAAAGTTGAGGGTTCAAGGAGTTTCGTTATTGATAGCCACCGAATGCGACAAGCACGGGGGCGTAGCTAACACAATAATTCACCTTATACCGTGCTCAGCTTCTTTGTTTGGCTGTCCGTCTATTCAATAAGGTGTGTGAACTAAAAGAAATATATTGGATCGATCATTTAGCCCCATGAACATGACACAAAAAAATCTGAGTCACTAAATTAATATTAAACCTTATTTCTTGGTGTGGTAAGTTGAAAACGAATGAGAAAGTATGTCAGACAGGATGATTTACTGCATAAAATGTCCTTCAGAAAGAATTATGTAAAAATTATATAGGTACCTTTATTAGTTGTATTAATTTTTGCTATAAGTAGGGTTGGTAGTGAGGGAAAACTAGTAATTATATTGCAAGTTGTAAAATAAATTTTATATGTGCTGAGAGAAATATAGATTTCTTTTAGAAATTCGTTTCTATTATTTTATCACAGAATATATTCCATAAAGTTTGTTTTTCTTAATTTCATAAAAAGAAACCCAATGTGTGTGTTTCAGTAAAATAAGGTAAGGTATTTAACAGAGCACCTGTTTTTATATTTAAAATATATTGAAAAGTGATTCTATTTATAAAAGCTAATTTTAACCCAGTTAATTAATTCCACCGGATAGACAGTTAATTAAATTCCTCCAAACAAGCAAATGGCGATCAAATTATCTACTCCGACTGATAGCATTCAATGAATAATTATAGGATTTATTTTAATGTAAGTTATACAATTTATTTTAACAATAATTTAACATCCCATGGAACGTCATTAAAACGGTTTGTTTTATGAAGAAAATATGTTAAAAAACGATGTAAAAAAAATGTAAGTAAATTTAACCGCCCGCCCCTATGGTCTAGTGGTTCGCCCACACGTGCAAGGTTCGATTCCGAGGGTTCGATTCCCATGAGGAGGAAAACATTGTATTCGGTTTGGTTGGTGGCTTATTTCAATTCCGCCTGGCTAGCTATCACCATCGTACCTGAGTCTGACGCCATAACAGCAATAAAAAAAACCTTGTGTTCCGGCAGTTAAAAGTAAGATAGTCAGTTTCTCAGTGGTGAGGATTCCGGGTGTAGTGCGCTTACACTTTCTGCCTTATCGTCACTTAACATCAGGTGAGGTGAAGGCCACTACTCCGTTGTGGATAAAAAAAACTTAAACTTCGAGTATGTTTTTCACTATGTCTCAACTCAACTAAAGCCTATAATTAAAATAGTATCATTATTATTCCGATCCTTTCTGTTTACGCTGGAAAAAGCAAACAGTGAGCACTTTCAGACCCATGTGCCTTTCTAAAGACAAATATTTGGTTAGTGCCTGCAGAAGTTCACAAATAGGTGTAGTCATGTCATTTCGCATGTAAATCCACTTTGAAATTAATTAGTAACTGATGTTATACCAAATGATTTGATAATTCTATTACTAATGAATATTCAATTCGAACAACTCACATGAATTTATGGCTGAAACTCAGTAAAATTGATATTCAATTACATACATAATATTTGCAACCATGATAACACTAATTAGTTCATAATTATAATTTGTATTTTGGAGAGCATCTCTGTAATGTTAATAAATAAGTAAAAAACATGAAGGTTCATTAGAAATAAGCACTTTTTACGGATTACAGCGCGTATATTGGTTAATTCGGATGTTATTATAGAATTATTTAGTTTTGATTTGTTGGTTTTTTGGGTTTCCCGACGTTTCGACAAATTTCTCGGGGCCGTGGTCCTGGAAAGGTGTCGTGACGTCGGGAAACCCAAAAAACCGGCCAAGTGCGTGTCGGGCCACGCGCAGTAGGGTTCCGTAGGTACATTATATACCATACCATATTTTAATACCGCTATCATTTTTCGTCTGAAAAAATAACTTTGTTTTTCACAGTGTTTGTATGAATGACAAAGTTATATTTGCGGTTTTGGAAAATGTACTATATCTCAAAAACTAATTACTGTATCTCGTTCAAACCAATTTTCGTTGAAAGTGTTTATTAAGATCTATAGCATATATTTTTTTTAGATTTTTCACCCTCTTACTTTAAAAGTTAAAGGGGGGGGGGACACACATTTTACCACTTTGGCGGCAGATATCTTTCAAACGGTTGACTTTGAAAAAAAATAGTCTTAAAAACCTCAATGTCATTTTTAAAGACCTATCTATTGACACCCCACAAGTATTAGTTTGATGAAAAAAAATATTTTCAGTTTCAGTTCCATGTATGGGGAGCCTCCCCTTAATCTTTTATTTTATTTATTTTTGTGTAAAAATCGTAAAGCGGTTCACAGAATACACCTACTTACCAAGTTTCAACTACGTAGTCTTAATACTTTTGGAATAAAGTGGCTGTGACATACGGACGGACAGACAGACAGACAGACAGACAGACATGACGAATCTATAAGGGTTCCGTTTTTTGCCATTTTGGCTACGGAACCCTAAAAACCAACAAATTAAAACCAAATAATTCTAAAATAACATCTGAATTAACCAATATACGCGCTGTAATCCGTAAAAAGTGATTTATTTCTAATGAACTGTACGCGTGGAAGCCTTAGAAGTGTAAAAATAAGAAGGTGTTTTTGGAAAAACAATTCTAGTGATTTTCAGCAAATTTTACAGGAGTAGAAAATATATTGTATGAAATCAATTACTAAGTATCCGGTAAACTTTAATTAGTAATTTAAGTTAAAATTTGGGAAAATTAATACACAGTAAAATCGCAGTACTCCTATGTAGGTTTATTCCTTTATTTATGTGAAAAACATACAAATTGACTGTTCTTCCCCAAAAAAAAAATTTTCGTTCTTTTTACCGAACAAACATCTTTAAGAAAATTCACTTACATGTGCTTTTATTTTTACAAAAATTTAAAATTTCTTAATTCTAAATGTAAGTAGAAACGTACAAATAAATGTTCACCCTACTCTACTACGTACTTCACCAAGTGAATGTCGTGTTACAGAAACATCAAAATTCAATTGTAGGCCCGCCAAAATTATATTCATACAAAAAAATGCTTATCGCTAAAATATTGATATGTAGACCTATTCTCCAATCGCCCCCTATCTCCCCTTATACATACGCCCTCGAACAACCCTTGAGCTTTTCATTTCATCGACGTCTCTTTTCAAACGTCATCCTGAACACAGCAAAGCAAAATAGATTGCTTTTTAATCTCTTTGTTTTTGGTAAACATAAAGGTACAACCCTAATAATCCGACGAACAAATAATGAATAGCGCAGGTGCAAACTCGCGATATACCGTCTAATGACAAACGAAAATGAAGGAATAAAATCCATATTATCCCCTCTTGGGTCGTATTCATCTTTAGAGCACACGCTGCCTTATTTGCGTATATTATTTTTTATTCCCCCGACCATAAAGTTTGGATTCGAATATCCTGTTATTCGGATGAGGGATCCTTTCACAGAGAACAACAGGGCATTCAATACGAAGGATCGATCATGAACATCGCATATTAACATGGTTAATGTACTCGAGAGCCGAACAGACCCTTATTCATGTGAAACTCAGGCCATTTAGCTTGCCTGCTCAAAGGAAACGAAATCAAAGCTTGAAATAAAAGGACTCAAACTCAAAGACGCTTTCAGAGACGGGTCAATCAATGGTGGTTGAATTTTTCTTTGCATGCCATATAAAAAGCGGATAATCTGACGCAAACATTTCTTAATAATTCTGGCATAATTTATTTTTTATGTGTTAGTCTTTTCGGTGATCTCATTTACGTTTCTTTTTATCTAATTACCGTGTCAAATTATATTTCCTTATAAAACGAGCGTTATTAAAACATTTGCTTTGAAAGCTTGTTTAAGATGTGAAATACTACCGTAATTAAAACATCTATTTCTGTCAACACAAACAAAAGCTACGTTAATGTCCACGTAGATAATAAAAATCAAACAAACGAGGATAAAGTCAAAGCAGTTTAATTTTATTTTACGGTGTTATTTAATTAGTCGGGAGGACGAAGCGTCTCCCGTGTTACATAATTACCGTCTTGTTGGTAAACTTCCTATTTCGTTTCGGCTGCTTACCGGCTATTGATGTATCAAAGCTTAGCAACCAAAGACAAATATAAATGCACAGTCACGAACATGGTGAATTATCGTGACTGCACGAGGCACGGGTATTATCGGGGATGCATATGACTGACAATTTGTTATTTGAATGGTGAACGATATACTTGTGCGAGTATAGCGTTGCTTAACACGGCAATGTGGTGAATCGTACAAATAAACGGAGTTTGTGTTTGGAATGGTAATGCAGTGTTTTGTTTATGTCACTCAAATGTCAAATCGTTTACATTAAACAAAAATAAACTTAAAATTAAATAAATGTGAAAGATTTGTAAACTACCTTCATTGTGAAAAAACTTATAATTACTAGTCAATTAGTAATAAGTATTATTATGAATGCAAAAATCAAAATCATAGTTATTATAGGTGGAACATATTTGAAATGATTAGAAAATATTATAGAAAAACCTTAAAACCTAGAAAAGACTTTTCTTTAAATAACTAAAAATATTGTTTTTGCATTTCCTTATGGTGTTTGCATTTCCTTTTCAAAAGTTCCGTGATTGACATGGATGAAAATGATATCAAAATGTTAAGACAATAATTTGTTTAAGTATGAACTGAGTATTCATGGCTTTCAATTGTTTTGATTCTGTTTATTTATTATGGCTGAACACGGAAAGTGATTTCACCTATGGTATATGTACAGTCAGCGTGAAATCGATTTGAGCGTCTAGAGTTCTAGTAAATAAAAAACCAGCCAAGTGCGAGTCGGACTCGCGCACGATGGGTTCCGTACCAAAAAACGGCAAAAAAATCACGTTTGTTGTATGGGAGCCCCCCATAAATATTAATTTTATTCTGTTTTTAGTATTTGTTGTTATAGCGGCAACAGAAATACATCATCTGTGAAAATTTAAACTGCGTACCTGTTGTCGTTATTAATATCGTGCAAAAAAGGGCAAAAAAATCACGTTTGTTGTATGGGAGCCCCCCTCAAATATTAATTTTATTCTGTTTTCAGTATTTGTTGTTATAGCGGCAACAGAAATACTGTGAAAATTTCAACTGTCTAGCTATCACGGTTCATGAGATACAGCCTGGTGACAGACAGACAGACAGCGGAGTCTTAGTAATAGGGTCCCGTTTTTACCCTTTGGGTCCGGAACCCGAAATGATCTGAAAAACAAAAAATCAATTTGATTTGCGCAGTTAGAATCACAATGTTGTTGTGAGCACACAATGTGTTCAAAATATCTTACTACTTATTGTGTCATATTTATATAATAATAATAATCTTTATTCATGCCAAAATTACAAAGTCACAACAGAAATAGCTATAGCTATGGTAAACAAGTAGCAAGTACAGATGTGTGTGTGTGTGTGTGTGTGTGTGTGTGTGTGTGTGTGTGTGTGTGTGTGTGTGTGTGTGTGTGTGTGTGTGTGTGTGTGTGTGTGTGTGTGTGTGTGTGTGTGTGTGTGTGTGTGTGTGTGTGTGTGTGGGTGTATCGTTACAATACTTACATCGTTCCGAGTGACACTGGCTATAATTTTTTTGAGAAGTTTCAATATTTTTTCTTCAATTATTCCAATATGGGCATCAAATGAAAGGCCGTAATGAGCACATTTAAAAACTCTATAATTTGTCACTAAAATATGTGAAATAAAAATAATAAATTTAAAAAATATTAATAAAAATAATAAATTTAATAACAACAGTCGGGGGACCTCTTTGATAAAAAAATTGTTCCACAAAACAGTCCCCCGACTGCAATGACACTGGTTATTTAACTTTTTAGTTCGTTTTTGGGAGGGCAGTCGTGTTTTTAATACTTTTAAATTTATTATTTTTAACTGATTCTAATTGCGTAGATCAAATTGATTTTATGTTTTCGGATCTTTTGACTACTCTAGATGCTCATAGCAATTTGACGCTGACTGTACCTACACCTATAAGCCAATAAGGTTGTGATCAATCAGAAATAACTAACCATTGTGGATAAGTGGGTACTGGGTTGCTGTTGGTCGTAATGTGAACCATTCTAACGAAGACGAATGAATGGGGATGGAAAGCACTATGGATTTAAATGGGAAACAAAAATTGTATGTTCTTGCTTCCTCCTATTTCGTAAATGACACAAAGAAGAACTTGTTATCAATTGCGGTATTACATGGAGCGACTAGGCAGGCAACATGGCAGGCTTAATAGGTAATTAGCGCTTAAAAAACCTGTTTTCAATATAAGCTAAGCTATAATAAACTAGATAAACATTTTATTGAAATTTATCAAATGTAGATAAAACTTATAATTATAGAAAACAATTATCAATAATTTATTTTCAGGTTTGCTAACTAGAAAAAATAACTACTAATTGCCTAGTAACTGATCCATAGAAACCCTATTTTATTTGGATCGACCTTTAACAGACAAATCTTTCGCGTGGTTGCTATAAAAAGTGATATTATGATAATATAGAGCAATTTTAGATAGCTACAAGTGTTATAAACTAGCGACCGCCTGCGATTTCGTCTACATGGATAGTATTTTGTCCATCCTTCGGGAACAGTTCCCTTTTTTCGACCTTATGTCCTTTTCTGCACCACTGACAATAAGTATGCAAAAGGAGATGTCCCATCGCGCCTATGTCATTTGCCTCACCATTCTCAAAAAATGAAAGTCTATCGCGTCTTAATCAAAGTAGTATGTCAGAGTAGGTATTTTACTCTAGAATCAGATAAATAATTATTTTCTGCATTAAAAAGTCGGATTTTAAAGTTAAAACGCTTTTAAATCACAATTTTTTATCATGATAGTACTATTTACTTACATTTTTTTCACAAAATACTTCAGAAAACAACTTAATGTTTTTGTAATTGTTTTTCTAAATATAAAACAATTCTTGACTGATACTATACCTAAATAAAATGTAATAAGCATTTTTTGATTATGAAAGTAATTAAATAAAATGAAACTGGGGCAACGCTGGGACATCTCCTTTCACGATTATCGGTTGAGTAGTTAAGTCGTGAAGCCGTAACAAACAAACAAACAAACGGACTTTCGCATTTATAATATTAGTAAGGATAATACTAATATTATAAATTAGTAAGGATAAATAAAATAAAAAATAAAATAAATATTAGGTAATGAATGATTTATGTATTAAATTGTATTGAACAACTGGAAATTCAAATTAACGACAAAAGGTATACTCATGTAAAATTCATTCGATCGTAAATACATTTATGGAACACTATACCAAAGACATTATCGATTGCAGTTTCAAATAGTTTTAATACTTGTCTATTGTATATTTAATTTAGTTCTATAATTATTTTATCCCAATTTAGGATTTGAATTGTGATACAAAATAGTTAATAATGCACGAGGCTAATAATTGCTAAAATTATATTTAGGTGCAATTCTAGTAATTAGGCGTATCAGATCACTAAATTTTAATGGGCTTGTTGTGCACACACACACACACACACACACACACACACACACACACACACACACACACACACACACACACACACACACACACACACACACACACACACACACACAATCTTGTTTCATAAATACCTATTATGATATTTTTTGGAAGGGAAGTTATCTAAATTCCAACTACTATTTCATGGAAAATACTTATATGAATAGATATTATAATAATATATTAATAATAATAAGGAATAACTAGTAATTCACGATGCGTCGTATCGATACTACTGGATTCATACAACTTCTCTACCGTCATAATTACAAGCAAATATCAGGGAAATCGTCCGGACATTCAGAAAATGATGGTGGCAGGTTATTCCGGTATTTCCCGGAAGTAAACCTCCTCTTTGAGTAATAAAATTAATGAATGCCAACGGATTTAGTTCGTTGTTAGTGGTTACCAATAATATCGGTCCCGAATTCGCTATATCAAATTCCCTTTTAACTTGGTACAGTCGAGCTCATTCATATTTTGGCACTTTTGAAAGGATGTTGACTTTTATTCAAGGAAATTGTAAGTACTTGAGTACTTTTATTACTAAAAGGCAAAGGTTAATGAACTGTCAAAGGTGCGTACATAATTATTGAACTCGACTGAACCTACTTACAATGGGGAATGTCTGAAAAAAATCAAATTTGTTGAAAACTTTTTATAGGTAGAAAAAAAATCTGAATTTTCGGTTACGTGAAAAAAATAAAAAAGTTAAAGGTACTTACACACAAAACTTTTTTTTTAAATACGTGTTGTGGTTGTGGCCGATAGTGGCTAAGATTTAATCTCCATTCTGCTGTTCGTACATTAGTGAAGTCGAAGTGACTTTAATTTTTAAATTTTTTTCACGCTACTGGAAATTTTGAAACTTTTTTCTATTACTAAGGGAGCTTATTCCTACCTATAAAAAATATTTAGCCAATTTGATTTTTTTCAGACTTTCCCATACCCTTATAATTAGCAAACTAAGTAAATGGCTATAGTAGAAAAATTGCTGAAGAAATAAAAAAAGACTACCTATGTACTATAATATACACATCAACTTTGTCCAGGGATACAGGTGTTATTTTCATACAAACGAGATAACTTTGAAGCCTTGGTTTTCTGCCAGGGATGTACCGTGCTGTAATCTGATGATGGCCTTGGCCATCCAGCGAGTGAATGAAGTAGATTCAGATCGCTATACACACCCAACTGATCTGATCAGCATTCTAAAAGATTAATGGATCAGAGTTCTCAGTTTAAGGATCTCCATACATTTTCATGCTATTTTCGCGGTTTTTTTAAACATGTCCATTACGTTTTTAGAATACTGGTCAGATCAGTTGGGTGTGTATAGCGATCTGAATTTCCTCCATTCACTCCCTGGATAGCCGTCATCAGATCACAGCACAGTACATCCCTGACAGGAAACCAAGGCTTCAAAGTTACCTCGTTTGTATGAAAATGACACCTGTATCCCTAGACAAAGTTGATGTGTGTAATACAGTTTTCAATACTATACGGGATTCGCTTCGATTTATAACTACCTTTTCAATTACAGTCCAATGGGTCGACCGGACATACAGAGCATGTTACCTACGGCGGCGGTGGCTTATTCCGGCATTTCCCGGAAGCGAGTCTCTCCTGATGCGCTCAGCCGCGATTTAATTGAACCCAGTTTAATAGTTTCAGGACGAAGCCAGCTGGGTTTAGGGATGGCTTTTGCTACATCGTGCCGGGTCCGAGCTGAGTTTTAGTCGAATCTAACCCTCGTATTTATATCTATTGACGTTAAGTAATCTTGAATAAAACTTGCAATTTTCAAATGCTTCTAAGATTATATTCAGGTGCAATTTATAGTATAAATTAATCTGCTGCATTTTATAATAATTTTACTATAAATTCCATGTGAATATAATATTGGAAGCATTTGAAAATTGCATGTTTTACTCAAGTTATAACTTACTCGTTGAATCGAATTACAATGCAACGTCCAGAAATATACGGCGGCGGCGGCGGCGGTGGCGGTGGCTTATTCCGGCATTTCCCGGAAGCGAGTCTCTACTACTGCGCTCAGCCGTGATTTAATTGAACCCAGTTTAATAGTTTCAGGATGAAGCCAGCCAGGTTTAGGGATGGTTCACACTACATCGTGCCGGGTCCGAGGCTCCGAGCTGATTTTCAGTCAAATCTAAGCATTTTAGAAGCCCATTTCGCCTTCGCGATATTATCTAAGTATAAAAATTTTAATTTTTATATCAAATAATAAATAATGAAGTTTAAAAAATCAATTAATTTTCAATAGTATACGAAATTCACCTCGGTTTATAAGTAAATATATTTTCAATTACAGTGCAACTGCCGGACATACAGAGCATGTTACGGCGGGGGCAACTTATTCCGGTATATCCCGGAAGCGAGCCTCTGCTGTTGCGCTCAGCCGCGATTTAATTTAACCCAGTTTAATAATTTCAGGACGAAGCTAACCGTTTACAGGTTAAGAGATGACTCACGCTACACGACTGGTTTCAAGCTGAGTCTCATAGCCGTAGCATGATGGCCACATTTTGTTATGTCCGAATGTCGTCCACCGCTCGGTTGCCGTTCGGGGCGCTCGGTATTATAGCGTGAGCCTAAAAAATATTATGTGATATTTAGTTGACCACGTTACAGTCGAGACTCGGCTCGGACTCAGCTCGTAGTAACGTGAATCATCCTATATTTACACGGGTCGACTGGACAAACGACTTGCAGTCTGTTTTAGTCAACATTGCTCTTTGTTGACAATCGCTTGTAAAATTGAATCCCCATCGCCACCTCATTGAAATTAGGTTTGTGACTTATCACAAACCTAATTTCAATGAGGTCCTTAGTTAGTTAGAAAACCTTTGTTTTACAAGCGATTGTCGATAAAAAGCGCTAGTGGATTAAAATCGACTAACAAAGTCGAACCGTGTAAATACCACATTCGTACACCTTTATGCTTTGCATGCTTTTTGCATGCGTTCATAGTTTGAAAGAGTCCGTAAAGTTAATGTATGTCTAGTCTATGTGTTGTTAAAGAATAAAGGGGTATTTACATGGAGCGACGTCACAGGCGTTTTTAATCAATTAGCGCTTTTTATCGACAATCGCTTGTAAAATCTAAACCTAATTTCAATTACTTGGCGATTCGATTTTACAAGCGATTGTTGTCGATAAAAGACTAAAGTTGCCTACCAAGTTGACTCGTGTAAATACAACATAATGTACTAATTAGATGAGAACGACAAAAGGATTATGCTACAAGTAGTGTACTAAAATAATTATTTTTTTATTAATGGAATATTAAATCAGTGTAAAGTCCATTCGTTTAGATAGTGTCGGTACACTCGCAAGCACTTGTGTTCAGAGACAGGAATACCGGTAAGTTTTTGGTAACGTTATACAAATAACGTTACTGAGCATTAGTTTTAGCTTATTAAGTGTTTTATACTTAAAGTTTTAGAAATGTATCGACATTTCGCAGTGTCGGAAGTTTATGCGGAAAGTCCGTATTATTAGCTTGTAAATTTTCCAGAATCGTGTCTAGCGTCGGAAGTTTTTTATTAGCATAAAATCTGTATACTGTTTGGACGTACTACATCACATTCAAAGTCGTCCGTTTTCGATAATGGGATTCTTCCGTTTTTACATTTTTTGGTGTTAATGGGCCTATTTTTAATATTATTCCGACGCTAGTTCTTGGTATCCTCACTATTTTTGAAGTATCTCTGATAGGTACAGACAAACTGATTTCAACGCAATGCCGATGGACATTGATCATAAGTTGTTTACATGTTTTACAAAACACCCGTATTTTTTTGTTGGTTCACTTAAAGTTTCATCTTGAGGCACTTAACTGTCCTTCCAAGGATGAAAAAATATTTTCAGTATACGTAGCAGAGTCAACAAACACAAGCTTTCACTACGGCGGCGCTTCGATGCAAACTGCCAAAATACAAATTGACTTGCGGGTGTACGCCGCACGCGGTATCCTTTGTTTATGCGGCGGCATCCTTTGACAAGAAGCGGCACGTGCAAAGGCGGCGCGATCAAAGGGCGACACTATCTAAGTGAATGCGCTTTAATATAATTGGCATTGTGTAAATCCATGGCTTTTATAAGAGATAAAACTAGGCACTTGAATCCAAAATATTAATATGCAAAATTTGATATACTAAGTACTTTCCTATTGGCACCGTGCACGCTTTTAGCGCCACCTAGCGTGTTGCAACTTTGTTGGCTCTGACCTGACCGTTTTGACGATTTGATATGTAATGGCGGCATTGTGACAAAATGTTAAAAAATACTATACATATTGTGTTACTAATGTAAATTTTAAAATTACTATGATTTGGGTGGACAAAGTGTTGTGAAATCATTTTTGGTCATTTAAATTAAATATGGCAAGTAAGATCTATTCAAAAAGAGTGTTTTATTTTGGTTATATCAGGGTTTGTTTACTTCTTTTTTAGTTGTAGATTTTGTAAAACAAGAGGATAAAGCTACTTTAATAATTTTACTAAGTGATAATAAACATATATAATTATTCTTGTTTCGCTAGTAATAAATTAAATATCGTTTTCAAGCAGATTACAGAGCCTTCTTTATTTCTACTTTTTGCCACCATGAGCGCTGCGATCGATTATTATACCTTCGCACCCTCCCAATACACCATTGCATTTAGCCATTGCAACTCGCACTGTTAATTTAGGTACTGGTTATAAATTAATTGGCACAAGTATTGCTGTATGTGATGTGATCGATTGTGGTTTGATATTTCGTCCATACATTTTGATCATTCTCCTTTCTGATTAATAAATTATTTTTCAACACACTTGCTCGTAAAGTGAGCCCTAATACATCGCTTTTAGGGCAATAAACCGAACTATAACAAACACGTGCAATAATATATAAAACACTAGTTGGTTATAGAATGAACCCTACAAAGTTAAATAGGTACCTTACTGCAAGTTCTAGCGAGTAAACAGAGCATTTTCAATTTAACCGGGTAATACAGTTATTTTTTTAATAACAACAAAGAGGTTTTATGCCGCTGAAAATTCATTTGCATTTTTGGAATAAATAAATGTGTAGGTCCTTAATTAAGTCAAACAAATATTAATTATTATCAAATTATTCCTAATTTACAATATTTTGTGATAAAATATTAAAATATTTGCATTTTATCACTTAAATTTATAATTTTGAAGTAGGCTGTATGCTCACTAATCCCTTTGTTTGCTAAATATTCATGCATTGGGCGTGTGAAAAAAACAAAAAAAAAACCTGCGCGCCTTTTCTCGTCATGATTATTATTTTGTTTTTGTCGTATTTGTTGCTGTGTGGTGAATTACTTTGTTTTTTCCTCGCAAATGTGTTGAAAAACGTCGTATGAAACTCGTGAGCTCTTACTTATTGCACACTCGGCTGAGTTACGCCCTCGCCTGCGGCTCGGGCTGCAACCCACAGCCTTGTGTGCAATAAAGCAACCTAAGCTAACTTGTATCATAATGTAGGTACTAATACTTACAAATACTCTGTATAGTGGCTCTGTGAGCTGTAAACCACGCGTTTGTGACCTTTTTTAATATTTTTCGAAATGCCTGATGTGTTTTTTTTTAATTTCGAAATACTGGCTTGATTAAAAAAATCGAAGTATATAATTATCAAACCTCCTCACAAAATATTACGACGCATAGAGGAGAATAAATGGACATGTGAAAGCATTTTTGCCCAAGCCGAAGCAGAAACGCTTCCCCTTCGCGCTCGTTCAGTCAAGAAATCGCATTTCTCAACCGATTTTTATGAAATTTGTGAGCAGGTTCTATAATTATATGGAATTTCTTCTAGTCAGATTTTCTAAATTTTTTAAAATAGCGAAAATATAGGGAGTAATCATATTTCAGTCATTTCGAAATCTGTTCAAAAATTTCACGAACGCAAAGTCTACAGCGCTACAGCTCCACTTATAAATTTTATTATTGCTCTTTCGTATCCGTGGAAAGAAACAATCTGATTGTTGTAGAATTTTCCATATTTTTATTAGGCAATGATATAATACTTTCTCGTCTGCACAGACGCTGAACTAATACTCAATTGAATTTCATACGCTTGATCGAGAACGAACTAATTACCTTTGACCTATCTAGCGATTAGGATCCGATCAGATAGAAGGCTCTACCTTTCCACAGAAATTCTGTGCTCCCAAAATTTAACACCTTATTTCCCTAATCTATATAAAGTTAGAATTTTTACTTCGGTGCTAATAGAAACAGGCGCGGAAAAGGCTTTTAAAAGATTACCTACCTCATCTTTATGAAAAATATTTTTCACAAATCCTTTCACTTTAACTTTAAAATTTAAAAATTTACGTTGTGTATTGTAAATAAAAAAAATACTATAATATAAATGATGCACTGAAACTGCAACTGCAAAACGTACTATTTCATTTCCCCACTACTGTGAGGGAATCTTATCTAAGCCTCAGAGATGACGATAACTTGAAACCTGGTGTACAAACCATTCGACCACGCAGTTCGTCGAAAGAAATGTGAAAGAAGAGATTGAAAATTCAAATAATATATTTTTTTATCCTAAGATATGATAATTAGTATGGTTTGTACGTGACAAATAAATCATTGAGGCTTCCAAGATTCCATTAAAGGAACTCATTAGCATCGCACAGAAATTGAAAACAATATTAGCATGCAATAAAACAAGAAAGATCCTTCTTTACGCGCTTCGGCTCGCTAAAAATACAGCGACTCGATCGTGCGAAAGCTCTGCAGAGCCTATTGTTTATTGGCCGTCTTAAATATCTCACTTTTATCAAGAAATGTGTTTGAAAATATCTCTTTGAAACAGCTGTGATTAACAACTTTTTCCTGTACCTATTTAACTTCCATCTGAAAGTAAATGTATTTTTGAAGTGAAAACTTCTTTAGCGGTGTTTTGCGCTTTTTGTATGGGGAAAAAATGCTAAACTCGCGTCAGGAATCACGTGGCTGATCGAAAATGCGTAAGACGGATGTGACGGATGGAGAGAAGACAGCTGACGGCGAAAGTATCCCCCTCTCTTTCTACGGGGCGCGTTGAAAATGGCGGCGCGTCATTTTAAGACGTCATGTAAACACTTGTGTCACCAGCAACGCGCTAATTTTGAAAATGGAACTAATAGCAGCGATCTCTTTGGTGAAATCATAGACTTATTTATACTCTGTGACTATAAGTTTAAATCGTAGAATGCGTGCATGTAGAAATTAAAAAGGCCACTACGGGCGCGAAATCTTTAGAACTTTTCTTAATTAAAAACTGATTGAATTGTGTGACTGTATAGTAATAGGAAATAAATAATTTTTCACCTCTCCAGCACGAAAAGGGTGCTTTTGGCGCGTAAAAACTCGCAGCAAAATCGACTTTTGCCGCGAGCGTGAGGCAAAGTGCTTTTTTAATTTCTAACACCTTTTCTCGCTGGTAGAGGTGAAAAGTTGTATGTTTAACACGAGAGCAAATTTTTTGATGTCTCGTGCCTTTAAATCACTCACTGTGCTCAGTAGTCTATATTATATATATATATATATATTATTCAATTCTAGACTACTTCGCCAGTTCGTGATTTAAAAGTCAGCACTCGCAGCAAAAACTACTTTGCTCTCTTGTATAACAAATAACTATTAATCCTTTGCCGCTAATTTCAAAATATCAAAAATGCACAAAGTTAATATTCAAGTTTTCACTTCTGCCGGCACTCCAGGAATGCCAACCGATTTTTTTTATATATATGACCGAGCGAACGCAAAACGCGAGCAAAGGGTCTCCGGTTCGGGGCCTATTACGAAAATAACGTACGCAGTTGCGTAACGCAGTCACTTGGCCACGATAGTCGTCTGCAGTTCGTTAGTTGTAGTTATAACAAACATTTTGAATTTGGCTATCGTAATCCATAGACTACTAAACGAACAATGTCGGATACCCTAGAGAGAAACTGTCAAACACACGCAATTACTTTGCAATATCGCATACGAAAGTGATTTGTAATAGGAAACAATCAAAACGAAGCACGGACGCAGCTGCGTGTTTCGCATTAAACTTTTCGTAATAGACCCCCTGCTTGGGTAGTAGAAGGTAATAGTAATAATGCTTTCGTTTGTCCGTCGCTATCCTGTCCATCTGTTCTCCTCTATAGGTCGCATTTCTCAACCGATTCTCGTGAAATTTTGTGAGCAGGGTCGAAGAGCTCGGTGGCGCAGTAATTTAGCGCCTGGCTCAGCGATTGCGGAGGTTAAGCAACTTTCGCAAGGGTCGGTCATGGGATGGGTGACCAAAAATTTACTATCTCGAGTTCCTCCGTGCTTCGGAAGGCACGTTAAGCCATTGGTCCTGGATGCATTTGCAGTCGTTTACGACCTCAATCTGCATTGGGCCCGCGTGGTGGGTTATCGGCCCATCCTCCTTATCCACCCATAAGGAAGGCCTGTGCAGCAGTGGGGACATTAAAAATGGCTGATAGTCATTGGTGATAAAATGGAACTTTATATACATCTCTATGTATATGCATCTACATAACGGTGAAATTCGATTTTCCTCATACAGAACTTGCGTTATCATCCTCAAACTTTTCCGCACCCTTGATATTTGCGTGTACCGCTTATTAGAACTTAGAAACATTGGGTGAGTGTGGCAGAAAACTTGTGAACTAGGCTAAAATATTTTGTCGGCCCTCGCGGCAACTTCGCAAATATATCATCGCGACCGACAACAAGAAATGAGAAAAGTTACGAATTACTGCAAACATATTGATAAAGTTGAAAGAATGATAAATTAAATCGTTCAATCTTGTCGCGCCGTTTTTTACTTTCCGGTGTCGCTAAGCTGTTTCTGAGGAGTGAAAATAATAAATTGCTCTAATTCAGTCAAATTTCGCGTGTCCCTATTGCACAGACGTCTGAAAAAAACTTTTATGATAAATCTACAAATTAGCCATAACTGCCTAATTTGTAGATTATATAGAGATTACATAGTGTTAACTGACATATTAGTTAGTTAGAGTCTGTCTAAAAAGACATGAGAAATTATTAAATCTTAATATATAAAATCGTAAACTGAATGACTGAATGACTGAATGACTGAATGACTGACTGACTGACTGACTGATCTATCAACGCACAGCCCAAACCGCTGGACCTAGAAACTTGAAATTTTGCACACAGATACCTTATAAAATGTAGGCATCCACTAAGGAAGGATTTTTGAAAATTCTATCCCTAAGGGGATGAAATAAGGGATGAAAGTTTGTATGAAAGTCCCTCAGTTTTGAAGCTAGGATCTTCAAATTTTGTGTTTAGGCTGACGATTGAAAATTAATGAATACGGGTCTCGGCGTTTTTCAAAATTCTACCCCCGAAGGGGTCAAAAGGGGGATGAAGTTGTGTAATGAAGAAAATCCTTTACTTTCGAAGTCAAAATTGCTAAATATATAATTTAGGCTTATGGATGGAAATCTAACGCAACGTATATTGTTATTGTTAGTATTTCAATCCCTACGGGGATGAAATGGGGGTGAAAAGGGGTAAAAAAACCTAAAAATAGATATGGATGTCATTATTGGGGTTTTCTGGGATGAGGATTGCAAAAATGACATTTATTTTGAAGTCCAACACGGTGGACATAATTTGACCCCTCAAGGGGTGAAAATGGGGTTCAAATTTTGTATGGAAAAATAATATTAAATGGACATTACAACTTTAAACTTCGTAGGAGCACGTCTAAAAATAAATAAGCAAACATATATTTTGTGATTTTGAAAATCAACCCCTTAGGGGGTAAATGGGGTGAGTAAACCTAAAAATAGATATGGATGTCATTATTGGGGTTTTCTGGGATGACGATTGCAAAAATGACATTTATTTTGAAGTCCAACACGGTGGACATGATTTATCCCCTCAAGGGGTGAAAATGGGGTTCAAATTTTGTATGGAAAAAAATATTAAATGGCCATTACAACTTTAAACTTCGTAGGAGCACGTCTAAAAATAAATAAGCAAACATATATTTTGTGATTTTAAAATCAACCTCTTAGGGGGTAAATGGGGTGAGTAAACATAAAAAATCGATATGGATGTCGTTCTTGAGGTTTTATGGGATGGTTTATTTTGAAGTCCAATACGGTGTACATGATTTAACCCCTAAAGGGCTGAAAATGAGGTTCAAATGTATGGAAAAATAATATAAAATAGACATTACAACTTTAAAATTCGTAGGAGCATGTCTAAAAATAAATATTTTGTTATTTTAAAAATCATCCCTTAGGATGTCAATGGGGTAAGTAAACATGAAAATTGATGTAGATGTCGTTCTTGAGGTTTCATGGGATGGTGATTGCGAAAATGACATTTATTTTGAAGTCCAACACGGTGGACATGACACATCATGGACCTGGATCTGGACATGCATATCCAGGTAACGGGAACGGGAACAGGCACGGGCACGGGCACGGGAACAGGAACGGGAACGGGAACAGGACGAGAACGGGACGGGAACGGAACGGGCCGGAACGGAAACGGAATGGCAAGAGAATGAAACGGGAATGGAAAAGGAACGGAATGGGAACGTGAACGGAACGGGAACGAAACGGGAACGGAATGGGAATAAAACGGGAAAGAGAAAGGGACAGGAATGGGACGGGAACGGTACCGGAAAAAGGAAAGGAAGGAGTACGGAACGGGAACGGGATGCGAACGGGAACGAAACGGGTACGAGAACGGGACGGGAACGGTAAAGGAACGGCACGGGAACGAGATGGAAACAGAAGGGAAAGGATGGGGAACGGAACGGAACGGAAACGATACGGGATCGGAACGGGACGAGAACGGGATGGGAACGGGAACAGGAACGAGAACGGGACGGGAATGGAAATGGGAACGGAAGGGGTACGGGACGGGAACGGAACGGGATGGAATAGGACGGAATGGGAACGGAACGAGAACGGGAACGGCACGGGAACGAGAACGGAAACTGAAGGGTACGGGACGGGTACGGAACGGGAACAAGAACGGAACGGGACGGAATGGGAACGGAACGGGAACGGAATGGAAACGGCAACAGAACGGGAATAGAACGGCACGAGAACGGTACGGGAACGGGAACGAGAACAGGACGGTAACGGGATGGGAACGGGAATGGCGACGGAAGGGGTACGAGAACGGGACAGGAAAGGGACGGTAACGGACGGGAACAGAACGGGAACGGGAACCGGAACCGGAAACGTAAAAATGACTGGTCAGATACTGGTTGAAGGTTCTCTAAGGATTTTCTCTAACATCCACGCGGACGAAGTTGCGGGCAGAAGCTAGTTAATTATAAAAACCTATACTGGTAACCCTGTTGGTGCTGTCAAAATTCTAATTGTAAACATAGCTTTACTCAATTTTATTTAGATGGGTATTGGTGGGGTGGTTAGGGATTTAGGTGGGGATTAAAATTACCTTCGTTACCCATGTAAACTGACTTTTTAGACAGACTCTAACACTGACTAATCCGCACACTAATTATAATTAAAGTAAAGTAATTATAATTAAAGTAAACCAAGAAACACAAAAATAATTTTGAATATATGATTTTATTGAAAATTTACAATCTCGTATTCTGAAAACTTTACATATTCCGTAATTTCCTATGTAACTTATCCAAAAATTCATTATCTTTGCTACAACTACTCTGAACATAAAAAATATTGTATTGACTATAAGGCTATTGCTATCTTAACAATTTGAGCTAAAGATATTCACACAATATCTTGGAACATTTCAAAGGAAATTGCACCGAAACCTAGAGCCTACTTGTACCGTAAAAATAATACCGTACACGCGATCTACTTTATTTAACGGACCATGTTTAATTCATGAAGTGCCAAAAACGTGTTTTGGTTCGGAGCCAGGCTCATTTTGATGGCGATGTGTTCAAAGCTTTTTTTTCGTTGATATAGTTTTAATAGGTTTGATTAAAAAAGTTTAGCATTATGGTGCAGTGATATTACCATAGAAATAGAATGTCAAAGAACAACAAAGTCAATAAACAGGTGATCCGAAAACGAATGCATACATTTTATATGGGATACATAAAATTTGACTTAGATTCATAAAATATGACTATATATGGCAAAGGAAATTAATATACTATGTTCCATACTGTTTTCTTCGTCGATAAACGAATAAATGTAGCGAAATTGGGTTTTAAAGAAATGTGTGGCAATATCTTATTTACCTGTGAAAAGTGTGATTACTTGGATTGTTTATTTTTGTCTCATCACAATTACTTAGAGCACAAGACACCATGGCTCCACAACACCTTTATTTTAAATTCTAATTAAGATTAACAAATATTTTAAACAAACTGTGATTGCTCATTTGCTAGGCGGGACGCTAGGGGCTCTTACTGTAAAAAATGTTGGCACATGTCACTTGCTTCTTTGTCTCTTTTTTACATAGACCGTGTCCGTATGATGTTAACTTCTCTTTTCCACGCTTTGTTGGTCTTCTTGAGCGCAGCGAAAATTTTTCTATGTCTATGGATATTACAGATTATTGAGCTTGTTTGGGAACGATGAAAATAATATCTTATATTTACTAGGGATAAGTATAGTCAAGAACCTTATATTCATATACATAAGGTTCTTGAGTATAGTACTTGCCTTCTAATTACGTAATTCTGTTGCTAACAATTCTCGATTGAAAACAATTGAAACCGTTTGAAAGGATTATGCCGATTTTACTATACAAGCTAGGCCATGATGCGCTTTGTTAAATTACCAAAATACTATAGTAATTTTATAGTGATTGCGTGGGAAGAATATCATTAAAATATAATGCGGGAAAAAAGAGAAATCTCAAGAAGCCGTTTGGGGTTACATTTTCCTATTATATGACATTTTGTTATCTACCCCTTTTTGACATGACATGAGTCTGTCACAGATATGTATGGTTAATGCGCATCATGGCCCAGAATGCGGCATGATCCTTTGACAATTTTAGGAATTAACTCTAGCAACTGGGGGTCTATTACGAAAAGTTTAATGCGATACACGCAGCTGCGTCCGTTCTTCGTTTTGATTGTTTCCTATTACAAATCACTTTCGTATGTGAAATTGCGAAGTGATTGCGTGAGTTTGACAGTTTCTCTCTAGCGTACCCGAGATCGTTCGTTTTGTAGTCTATGGACTACGATAGCCAAATTCAAAATGTTTGATATAACTACAAACAACGAACTGCGGACGACTATCGTGGCCAAGTGATTGCGTTACGCAATTGCGTACGTTATTTTCGTAATAGGCCCCCAGAATCTGAAAGAAATTTTATAAAATAAAACACTTTTTAACGGATAGTAGCGCGGTTTTATTGAAAGTGCGGTTTTATTGAAAGTACTTTGGTAATTAGTTGGTTTTTGGTGTGGGGAAAAAAATTACCCACGACAATAAGTAGTACGTCTTGGTGGTGTCGTGGGGAAGAACGGGATTTTTTATTTTCCCTACGACGTTACCGCGCTAGTATCCGTTAAAAAGTGTTTTATTTCATGTCTAGTGAACGCGTAAGCTTAAGAGATGGATCTGACAAATTTTATTAATTTCAATCGATTTTAAACGGTTTCAATCGATTTCAAACGGTCCAAGTTACGTAATCAGAGGGCTGGTTAAGTATAATGTATAGAAGATAATGCTGGCTGAAAATACGAATACATAGTCAAATTAAACAACAATTAGCTTTGAACTGGTTGGAGAGACGTCAACGTCACGTCAGTTTGACTTGACGTCCGAGTGAACAGAGTGTACACCAAGCATAGACCGCACTCAAGCGTCTATATATAACACTGAGTATATAACCACTATAGTGTGTTTATCTTTACTTGTCTTATTTAGCAACCACCCGCGACTTTGTCTGCGTGGATAGTACTTTGTCTATCCCTCGGGAACAGTTTTTTTTTCGGGATGAATGATAATTTCACGATGATCGGTTGAGTAGTTAAGACATGAAGGCGTAACAAACAAATAAATAAACAAACAAACTGACTTTCGCATTTATAATATTAGTAATTAGTAAGGATTAGTGACTACTTATTTGATTTATAATAATTTTAAATAAAGATTTTAAAAAAGACGTATGGCAGCTGTCAAAGGCTGTTTGTTTACTAAATAAGGTACCTAAACAAACTTTACATAAATCACGAGCATAATCAAGCTACGTTTTCGTTTACCGTAGACAGTAGTCTACCTAAATCTAGGGTTTCCTAGGATGATGGTGGCGTCATATTACGGCCGTAATTTAACGGCGTACCGTAGAACGTTGTCTGTACGGCGCGCCATATTGTCTACATAGACAATGTTCTACGCCGCTAAATTACGGCCGTAATATGACGGCACCGTCATCCTCGGAAACCCTAGCTTAACTGTAGTGTAGGTAGACGTAGGTAGATGTAGATGAGTATTGTGGTTCGGGCGGCATTCGTAAGACTACACATTTTCTCTAACTCGTCGTCATCCTGTGTGAAAATTGTAATAGACCTTTGACACTGTAATTAGAGAAAACGTCTACGAGTTTAGAAAAATATACCTTCAACCGAGAAACTGCCTAGAAGGTAAAACATTTTGTACTATATTGCAAAGCTTTACTCATATTCCTTTCACAAATCCTTCAAAACGACTTTCCTTTTAACATTTCATATTTTTAATAGAATGAAAGGACAAAATTGTGAACATATTTACTAGGAAAATCACTGCCTTCGCACGGGTACACCGACTCAACGGATTCGAGTTAAACTTGGCACAAAATCAGCTATATTCGGGAAAAAGTCGTAATAGTTTCGTTATTAACGGCTTATAACTTTCCAGAAATATAATACACTTGCTCTTTTTCCAATCAGCTTGTACTTTGGTAGTTGCTGGTTGTTATATAGATCGTTTGATTTTCTCATTTCTGCAAGACAGTATGCGTTTTCTGCCTGATAAAAGTTGAATTCGATTTTAGATTTGCCATAGTTACTTCAGTAATTAACTTTATATGAAGATTGGGTATTTGTTACCGTCGTTTGTACTCGTAATTTTGAAGCTAACAAAACGTATTACCTACTTGCATAAGTAATGGGAGATAGATAAAAAATAACAGTAAATTACGCTTGAAACTTTGAAAACAGAAATACTTGGAAATTAACAAATCTAAACATTTCTTTCTTCGCCTTGTTTGAGAGTTACATTACATCTACAATGTCAATTATTAAAAAAGTACTAGGTACTTAATTACATTTTGTGGTGTGTCATAAAACTAACAAAAATATACCATAAGCCGGATCTAATAAACAAAAAGTAAGGAATCAGTTCAAAATGCAATCATATTATCACACTACCTAGGTATGTGGATTATAGGACAATGCTAAGGGAACTTGTGTGCAACCATTTTCGGTTAAATCCTTCGGAAGTGATTGTCACATTGCGAAAATTGGATGGCTGGTTGCAATTGAAACCATGCCATGTAGGGAATTCGGAACCAATATCCTTTATTGGTAATCACTTCTGAAGAGATTTACAATCTATGTATCTACTGTTTATTGCTTCTGTTTTCCACCTAAGTGGCAAATGACAGTCGAGATTGTTTGTTAAAAACACAAAGAAATTAAAAAAAAAAATAGTAAGTATACTGTACAGGCGAGTGCGTAAGCGGGAAGTTAAATGTTTACCCTATTATACAAGGTGTAACAAAAAAAACCCTAAAGCAAAATATGGTAGATATGGTACCATGCATACAACCCCGGAAAATTATTATAAAGCTTGAAAACCGCCACGTTTTGCAAAATTTTTTTTTCCCTCATGATAAACTGGTGGCAACCCTAAACCTAAATTGTGTTTGCTTTTGGCCATAATGGAATTAATTATGGAAAACAATAGTTTATTTGCGTCTAGGGTGTTCACTTTGCAGTTTTTCATAGAAATAAAAACCAAACAAGGGTTATGTTATTATAAAATACCCTGTATCTGTGGCTAAATAAAGACTCGATTAGCTAGATGGATGTACTCTGCACTACATACCCTATTACGTATACATTACCTTGAATGATGCCACAATGCATCTGCTGATTGCGACAGGTGATTTAGCCTTAACATTATTATAAATGTCATTACGGTGCCCTATGAGAACGAGATTCGATCTCGGCTGAGTAATGTTCCTGAACTTCAAATGCGTCAGATCTTATCGGTGACTTGCATTCGCTACATTAGTTTTTCGGACCGCTATTATCGGTGATCTTGGGTTGAGGTGCATTTCGATAAAATTAAACATTGTTTAAATTCGTTTTTCAAATTCGATACTAGTTTAATTGACTATTAAAAATTAAAAACTTTTGATTTTTCAAGATTATCCTAAATTATTTTGCAAGAGCTTATCGTGTTATTAATAAATTAGAAATGCTAAAACAAATGTTTACTAAAGTGCTCTTTCTTGAAAAAGGTCATATATCAAATCTATCACGAAATATGAGAACTTGTGTAAGGCGAATTTTTTAAAGCCAATCATGATGAAAAAGTTAAGATCTAGACTTATGATATCACCAAATATTAAACGGTAAACTTTTGACATAATTAAAGAACTTTATCATCATAAATTATTAGCAAAACGTTATAAGATATACATATATGGACAAACAGATCACCAAATATTTTTATATAGGGGAGAATGTTCCAAAAACCGGCTACCGGGGTAAAACAGTATAGTGCACTTATTTTCTATATCAATTGAAATTTTGCGCTCAAATTCCACATGTGGCTACCTACCAATAGGAAGTAATTATGAACAAAAAAATGGCTAGAGCATGTTTGCTGCGCGTAAAATTATCAAAAAAGTAAAGTTATGAGATGGTTTGATCTTTAATTTTGCTAGCGAGTAAAATTCGGGATTGTTTTATCTAACTGAATATCTGGTCAGTATTTACTATATCTGTAATTGTATGTGTATTAAATAAGAATTGACATTGTTTTTGCCGTCGTTTTTACTTGTGTTTGTGGGTGAGAACGACGAGTGTGTACAAGGTGCTTGGGGTAAAACCGTACGGGGTCATATCGGCTAGTATACGATTTTGCCCCAAAGTATAGAAAACAGCTATTATAATTTCCTCTCCTTATAAAAATGAGCTAGAGGAAATTAAAATAATCCAAAACGTAAGCATGCACTCTGTCTCAATCAGCGTCTTAAAAAAATATAGCCAAGAAGGAAAAGTACTACCGCTAAAGCAAAAACTAACGAAGAAAACTTATGTTTGTACTACCGACTAGACCCATGGTATAAGTCATTTGAATGATTGAATGAATGAATGATTTGAAGATTCAATGCATTGTTTGTGGAGGGAGGAGAGGACACATGAAATCAGTACGGGTTTGTATCCGATGTTTTGACTGCATTGCTGAACACTGAGTTCTCAGGGGGCAATAACGTATACCATAATTACAGTATACGGTTTTGGACACCCTCCGGGGCAAAACCGGAATTTCGAATAGTTTGCCTTTTTGTTTATAACTTCCTAAAATTGCTAGATAAAAGCAAATGTTTTATTGAAGAATGTTCCTAATAAGACTGTCAAACAAAACTGTTAATTAGACTATGTCATGTTTCATTTATTGCTATGTTATAGGCCTTCATCCTTAGCTATACGGTTTTGGAACAGTCTCCCCTAACTAATGGAATAGTAGTTAAAAAAAAACCTATAAACCTAACCTAGTGGAAAAACTGAAATGTTTCGTTTTCATCAACAAAATGATATGCAGACATAATTTTTTTACAGCTTATGGTATGCGTAATTTTACGTCTGCATAAAACATTTTTATTTTATTCTCTTAGCTAAGCACAAAATGGTTCTGTCGCAGGCAAATTGTATGATTCCGCGTTTTACAAACGGCGGCGTCCGTTTACAAACGCTCGGTATTTTGCAAAATGCCGAAGGCAAATCCGAGTCCTCCGAGTACCAAATTCCATAGACACCTTAGGGTTTTTATGTCCACGGCTTTTTTACTGCTCCTACTTGTGAATCGTAAAATTTCCTTAATTCACTTTAACAAAAGTCTTTAAAACAATGCTTTTTTTGTAAAATGTCATTTGAACACGTAGAATTTGCACTGCTTTCGATATTTATCTGTGTCATAAAACCACTACGAGACGCCATTTTTATTGTTTTGATTAACAGCGCCGCGCGTAGTAAGAAAAAGAACTAAATACTTCAATTTGCCACGTCATTTTGTAAATGGTTAATGAATTTTCTATCAAAGGTTATGACATTTTATATAATGACAAGGCAATTTACAATTTTCCTTCGGCATTTTGCAATACAGCAAGCGTTTGTAAACGAACGACGCCGTTTGTAAAACGCGGAATAATACGATTTGCCTGCGACAGTTCCAAGTAAAATTCACCTTTCCCGACAACGTTTTTTGTTTCATCCAATACTTAGATGTATGCAAAAAGGCCGATGAGTCAACGGCATTGGCGTTATCAGATCGTAATGGCCGAGCAATATATGGGAACCGAATGACTACGCAATGTATTGTGTCTCTAATTGACCAAGGTATCCCTACAGATTAAGATAACGTCTTCAAAAGGGCTTTGTTTGGCTAGCCAAGCGATTTGTCATGTTCGAATGTTTGGCAAAAGTGTACAATAGACCACCGTACTACGTGTTTTTGACAAAAACGGGAGCCAAAGAGCGGATCTTTTGTGCGTACAACATAATAAATTTATTTTAGGAATTCGGTAACGTTTTATTCAATAGCTATAGTTGAGTTGAGCGTAACAAATTGTGTTAGGGACACATGTTCGATAAACTTGTGAGCAGCAGATGTCTGTGTTAGTCGCGGACAATAAAGCAACCATTTAGTAGATAAGTATTTCTAATATCTGGGGTGTTGTACTTGTACTCGGTGTTTTTTGTTGTCAATTTTTTTTTTTATCTGACGTCAATAAAGGTTGTAGTAGTTTTTTAAGTTTCAATTTGAAAATCTTGTCTTTTAATCATGAATAGTGCTATTTTAAAATTTCCAAAGTTCGACTATTCAGTCAGCGAACTAAAATCTATGGAACAAATTCATCCTGCTCAAAAAATGGTACTAAACGAAAATTACAACTAAGTGGATGGAACTAAAAATGCTGGCATTAAATTATGCAGCACAAAGCGTCTGGGGGTCTATTACGAAAAGTTTAATGCGATACACGCAGCTGCGTCCGTACTTCGTTTTGATTGTTTCCTATTACAAATCACTTTCGTATACGATATTGCGAAGTGATTGCGTGAGTTTGACAGTTTCTCTCTTACGTATCCGACATCGTTCGTTTAGTAGTCTATGGACTACGATAGAAAAATTCAAAATGTTTGATAAAACTACAACCAACGAACTGCGGACGACTATCGTGACCAAATGACTGCGTTACGCAATTGCGTACGTTATTTTCGTAATAGGCCCCCTGAACACTGTTTGCTTATTAGCGACCATAATTTGAATACTCATATTTTCTTTAATTAAACGAAATTTTTAAGATACGTAATTTCTGCATCTTTTTACTGCCTTGTTTGCGTCTTTTACTTCATTTGACTAGACAGGATGTCGCGTCGTTTTTAATAAACTCTCTTTCTTTTATTTACAATACAAACTGCAATTATTATAAAGAACGCTAACGATGTCAGTCACTGAGCGCGTGGCAGGCCCGATTAAAGCTGTGCGGGTTGTAATTTTTTTGGCCCCGTGGTGCCATTTTTAAGCAATATTTGTTTGCAATTACACTTCCATAGATTTTAGTTCGCTGTATTCAGTATCTGTAAAATATCGAGTTGCATTTCAAATGAAGTTCGCCAACATTTCTCTTGATATTGCACCAGCAGCAAGTACACTCCGTAAATAACCGATTTTACCTACGTTGCGCTGGATATAAATCTTTCGAAATACATACACAAAGCAAAGAACACGTTCTTTCTGTCATTGCAATAAAACACTAGCGTTTTGGCATTCGAATTTCGAACGTTCCCACGGGCTTGTGTACACACACACACGTTTGTGGTACAGGTGAGTATAAAATATCTGCGAATGCAGTAAAAGGTTGAGTCGAAAGTGCGATCGCCGTTACAGGACGGAGCGCGATCACCACGTGTGGCGGTGAAAATAACTCGCGCGGTTGGCCCAAGTTACAAGCAAAAG
Source organism: Agriphila geniculea (assembly GCA_943789525.1). Taxonomy (NCBI): domain Eukaryota; kingdom Metazoa; phylum Arthropoda; class Insecta; order Lepidoptera; family Crambidae; genus Agriphila; species Agriphila geniculea. Next base: position 6,206,572 of record OX038879.1, on the reverse strand, counting down.
TAATATTAAAACATTGAAATTAGTCTTAAAATCTAGGTCATAGAATCCAGTACGTAGATTACATAAGTCTGTTCCTAACAATTCTCGATTGAAATCGATTAAAAGCGCAGTTGCATTGCTGCTTTAAGTAAGATAGTTGTCACATTGGTTCTTACTAAAGCAGCAATGTAACTGCGATTTCTGTCAGAGTTGATTGCAACAAAGTTAGATAATTACCCCCCCCTGTTGACTATTCAGACTCAAAAGCTTAAAAGTTATCTAAGGTTCTGGTCTGGTCCAGAATATATAATAGTACTAACGGAGGAGCTCGATGGCGCAGTGGTTTAGCGCCAATTGCGGAGGTTATGCAACTTCCGCAAGGGTCGGTCATGGGATGGGATGACCAAAAATGTATTATCTCGAGTTCCTCTGTTGGAAGGCACGTCAAGCCGTTGGTCCCAGCTGCATTTGCAGTCGTTAACACCCACCAATCCGCATTGGGCCTGCGTTGGTGCGTGGTTTATGGCCCATCCTCCTATTCTACGCATAAGGAACGCCTGCACCCCGTGGGGATATTAAAAATGGCTGGTGTCAAGTTAAACTAACGGTTCTGGTTAGATTTTCAGTCTGCGTTGCCAAAATGTAATGTAGCCATTGTAAAAAGTTAGCATTAAGTCACGGAGGAGTAATTAAGTAAATACTTCAAAAGAGATTTCCATGTCCTTTGTCGTTTGAGCCGAAGACAACCTCAAACTAAAATGTCAGTACTCATAAGAAGAATAACTTATTATTAGAAGACGAAACGCAATCACTCATAAACTAGTCCATCGTTTTAACACCATAATAACAATGCGGCGTACTGTGCGCCGTGACCGCGAGGCGTGACCGGCGGCGTGGATGTTTGTCGGTGCGATATGCCAGTACACGCCACGTCGATGTGTTACAATAATAACGGGGAATTACATTACAATACGCGCATTTGTCAAAACCCAAACAATTGACGCGCTAACAACATTCTAAATTTGAAACTCTAAGCTTTTCCGTTGTTTCGAAAGGAAATTCTAAATTTGAACTCTAGAATGGGGAAGGCAACTGTCAAAATGCCGCTGCGTACGCTTGTTCCACGAGAGATGAAAACGAAAGACTTTTATTTAAAAAAATCGTTTTCTTAGCTTTAAAATGATTAAATTCTGTGCAATAGGCTTTAAAAATGTGGGCACTTACAAATTTCTGAAAAATCTGGATATAGAAAAAAATTATAAATTCTGTAAGAATAAAAACGTCTTAATTTGGCTTTCAATTCCGGCATTTGCATTGTAGAATAGTCTTTTATATCCATTTTGGGTCAATGGGTCTTTTTTAGTAAAAAATACCATAAAATAAATACCTATTTTCCGATACACTTTGTTCTGAACGTCTACTGTCTTAGGAACAAGCGTACGCAGCGACATCTACAATTAGCTTTGCGTTGCCAACCTCATTGTTGCAAGGACTCTGAAAATGCATGGACGTCATATATATGGTAGAGATGTTCTTTTGTTTCGATTTTTAATAAACTTATAAGTTCATTAAAATTTACCGTAGCTTATTATGTGTTTTTAGTTTGCTTTAACCGTTTGCCATGGAATTGAGAGACTATACACACACAGTTCGCAATTTAGCCGGAAACTGGAAACGCAAAGCTTTCCCTGCTCTAAATCAGATAACTTTGTCGGAGAAAATTCCATTAATTTGCGCAAGCAAGTTCCTCATTTTGAACTTTAAAATAAAATCCCACTAATTTGATCAGCGTAACTAGTGGAACTCAGTCGTTAGTTAATTTCGGAACTCTTTAATTGGCACTGTAACTAGACTTTTAGCGGAATTAATCCCTAAAAGCTGCAATCTTATGGTATTTGGATCATAAATCGTCTGTCTAATTGCCCATAGTAATTTGAACGTACACCATTTCTACGTAAGTACTTAATTAGTTTTCTTACAATCCAAATAAGATTCAATTAAAACTTTAAGAACAAAAAACCAAATCTCTTTGTCACAGAAAAGTATTTTTTTTTTGTTATTTAAGACCATAGGAAAACCAATAATACGCAATTGAATGCAAATTAATTTATTAAAAAGTTCTGACTGCTTCTATCGAGCCATTACCAGGGTATCTCAACCAGTGGGGCGCCAGTTTTCGGGGGGATTCATTTGATAATTTACAAAAATAAATTACTAGGCTCATAAAATAGACTTAACTGGAGAGCTTATTTACCTAAATTTTATTAGGGGAGGCGTGAAGATTTTCGCAAGTCGTTAGGAAGGCGCGACTGCAAAAAGGTTGAGAAACCCTGTACTACAGGAACATTATAAACAGTGTACTCTGCGAGCCAAATAAGAATAGTACTGTCAAAACGGCCATATTTGTTTGCGTTTCGCTTCCATTTCAAGGTGTAGGATGTGCTAGAAAAGGAAAAAACCGGCCAATTGCGAGTCGGACTCACGCACGAAATGTTCCGTACCAAAAACGGCAAAATAAATCACGTTTGTTGTGTGGAAGCCCCCTTAATTTTTTTTCTGTTTTTAATATTTGTTGTTATAGCGGCAACAGAAATACATCATCTATGAAAATTTCAACTGTCTACCTGTTGTCGTTATTAATATAAAGCAAAAAACGGCAAATAAATCACGTTTGTTGTATGGGAGCCCCCCTTAAATATTTATTTTACTATAATTTTAGTATTTGTTGTTATAGCGGCAACAGAAATACATCATCTGTGAAAATTTCAACTGTCTAGCTATCACGGTTCATGAGATACAGCCTGGTGACAGACAGACAGACAGACAGCGGAGTCTTAGAAATAGGGTCCCGTTTTTACCCTTTGGGTACGGAACCCTAAAAAGGATAAAGATTGCAGTTTGTCAGTACAATATTATTTAGCTCGCATAGTAGAATAGAATAGCGTACTTAGGTACATTCTATCCCTCAGAGATTTTTATTTAGTAAGTTGTTTGTAGAAAATGATTTTAATAAAACTTTACGAGGAATTTTTAAGACTCATTATAGTTTATACCATAGATAGTAGATACATAAAAGATAGCAAGTGTGTCAAAAACTACCACTTTAAGCAGTTTTGATATTTACTTCTAGCAATGACTACGATGGAATGTAATGATAGAATGATACCTTCTAAAAATACTAGACTATTTTTCTTAGAAATTTCAAGTAAAGTTTTATTAAAATTATGTATTATAATAACAATATCAAAATAAAATTCACCGTGACGTCACTTTCGGTCAAAGAACCGTCTTACTTTAGTATCAACTAAGTAATCATTGCATAGAATAAGTAATAACTCAATATTTAAGTATTATTTGTTTGACGTTATTGCCTTTGGCGAGGAAATTCGTTACACGTGTTCAGTAATAAAGAATATTAGCTTATATTATATGCCTTTCTAAGGTTCAAACTATCTTTTTTATTGTACCAAAATTTATGAATACCTATTCGTCCTACGGTTTAGACGTGATCAACGCCTTTGTAATATGAAAACCTAAAACTTAATAAGTCTAAATCGCGTTTTGCATAAACTTCTTTCTTCAGTAGTGTTTGGACTAAGTTGGGCAAACTACTTTCGCATTATTTTATTATTAGTATGAAAGTAGAAAGAAGTCCCTACCGTGTGTCCCCTATGACTATAACACTAAACCCCCAAGAGGCAAGTTTTCCAACGTGAATCAGTGACTCCGTGACTTGCCTAACGATGACTATATGACTGATCGTAGGCTTTGTCCACACATGCTTTATATCACTCAAGTGCTTTGACAACGACCTTACCTTCAAAAGCTTAAGGGTCATAATCAAAGTGGGACTATGTGGACGCCAAGGTATGTCGGATGGCCGACCTACTCATAAAACAATACGTTTAATAAGCCACAAGGCTATTTTTTGCTAATGTTCCGAACATACCTTGGCTGTGATTATTCAAAGCATGACATAGCGTATGTGTACCTATTAATCGTCATTATGAACACAGATTTTTGGACACTTTAGAACCATGTCACGCTAATTATTGTGTTCACGTAGGAAGGTTCGCTACTTATTGAGGACGCGGAATGTCAGTGTCATAGTGACTTGTGGTGACTTAAGTGTTCAACATTATGAACACAAATTTTTCATTTTCTATAAATGTTTACGCTTCAATATTTTAACGTAGCCATTGTGTTACGTAATAAATATTAAAATTGCCAACTGTTAATTTGAACTAGTATCAAGTACACTAATAATAAGTATACATTTTTTATTATAACTGATGTCTGATAGGTATCCTTTAATCTTTTTCTTACTTCTAGTTAGTATTCTTACAAAGAAAGTTAAAAAGATCCAAATCTTAACAATGGGCACCTAAAAAAGAAAACATGTTCCAAATGTTAATGAAAGAGTCTACAGTTAATTCTTAAATAGACCACCGTGCTCTAATAACAATGGACGAACTCTACATTTTTATGTAGAGTTAGATCCCCAAATAAGGCTTCATTACCATAATTACGAGCAAAGACTGCCTTAAAAACTCGAATGAAACACAATACCTTTTAATTTTTAACCAAGTTTTAACCCTTTTGTTAATGCAGAGTGTGCCGTGTAGATCTCACGATTTAACGAAGGTAAAATAAATAGAATTCGAAATTAACGTGAAAATAAATCACACTCAAAACCGTTCGTTATAAATATTAATTGAATAAAAAATGGATTTACGATTTAAATTTATGAACGCTGAAAATAAAAATGCTGTATTGTTTTTTAAACTATGGCTGACTTTTTTAAATCCTTTGTTAAATACATACTGCCACAATGGTTCCATTCAGGTGACGTTGAAATTTTAAAACCTCATGGGAAATAACCTCTTATTGATTGGAAATTGGGAAAGGGAGGTTCGTCGTATGGAATATGCAGTGTAAATCCAGTCTATCTCTGAAACTTCAATCTATGTAGGTACTAGTCTCTTTATATAGGCGTCTTCTCTAATAGAATTGAGTATTTACTTAAAATAAAGATTTTTGAAGTTAGGTACAAAAACTTAAAAAAAGCGAAGGTGGTTCGCTAGTCCATAAATCAATATAAAACAACATGATCTTTCTTTTGTTCCCGAAGTAATTAGCTCTTCACCATAGACATAGAAAAATTTTTACTGCGCTCAAGTCTTCTTGAGCGTGGAAAAGAGAAGTTAACATCATACGGACACGGTCTATCTATGTAAAAAAGAGACAAATAGGATCATTTATTGACATTGTTGTTCTTTGACATTCTATTTCTATGGTTATCACAAACAGCCACGCTGCTGGAGTCAATTTAGAAAAGTTAGTTTTCTCAATTTACCGGGATCAACCACCATTTTGCAAATCTTCATTAACGCTTCGCTTTCGATTCCTATACATGTACATGCATACAAATCCATGCGCATTTGATGACTGTTATGTCCCATTCATGTTTCGAAAGCGAAGCAATCACGAAAATCTGAAAATGTTACTTCTAACTAGGGGGGCGGAAAATGTAATACACATTATTAAAGAAAATTCCAACAAGGTGTTTCTGAAATTTAATATCGCTCAAAAGGCTAGCAAAGAGGAAAAACTTTAATTTTGTATAAAAATTCGTCTAATGCTAGCGGCATTTCTTCGTCGTATGGCGAAACTTGGTCCTTGAAGAGGAAAGAAAAGAACCCTTGGGTCACCTTATCTACAAAACTTGTTTAAAATATCAAATTTACGGCTTAAATATTTAAAAAGAAGGTTTGAGAACTTACGTTTCATAGCGTGGGTTTATAAATATTTATTTATGATGCAAACATGTGAGCAATACATGGCTATTCGCAGCCCACTCAATATTTATTCAATGAAGATTAACACATCATATGTTTATTGTAAGTTTCAGTAACAATATGGACTGTTTTAAAAATATCTTAAGTGGCAAACAAACAAAATGCGCTTGCATTCATAAAAACAACGCACAATTTTTTTTTTGGGATACTTAATCCATAGTGTCAAACCGGTGCGCTAGCTGGGCTCGGAAAACTTTAAGATTCGGACTTTGGTTCTGCTGACTTACCTAAAAGTTCTGCAAAATGTGCGTTTTTCGGAAAAATACACGGAAAAAATCAATGTTTATAAACTGTCATTTTAAATGACAGCAAACGGTTAGCATTCATGTGTAATTAATTAAATATACAGGGTTATTTGTAATACACCAACAACCTTGCAGGAGTAGATTTCTAACATCATAAACAACAACATTTGTTTTTAAAAAATAAATATTATGTAGCTTACTTCCGCAAACAATATATGCAAGATGCACCACCCGCCCGCCCGCAAAAATATGCACATGCACACCACAAAATATCTGAAGGCTTAGTACTAGTTGGTTTTTTGCACTCACTTCACTTTGCGAATAGTTAACTATCGTCTTCTCTCTTTCACTCATTCACTCACTCGCATAATTTCCTCTCTTTCACTCGATATACTATTCGCAAAGTGAGGTGAAAAACACAACTCGTACTAGGCCCTCAGTGCACAAACCTGGATTTAGTAAAATTTTTTTTCGGTGCATCTTGCATATATTGTTTGCGGAAGTAAGCTACTTACATATATTTCTTTTTTCAAAATGGTTTGGGACTTCCGCCAAGTGACGCCTGATTCAATCAAATAATAACAACATTTGTTCTACAACTTTTCCGAAAACAGGCAAAGATATTTGACTTTTCATACAATACTCAATCAGCTGTTCGGATATTTGTATGGAGAATCAATTTTTTTGTCTGTTTTCGGAAAAGTCGTAGAACAAATGTTGTTGTTTATGATGTTACTAATCTACTCCTACGAGGTTGTTGGTGTTTTACAAATAATAACCATGTAGTAAGTATGTACTTTATACCCAATTTAATGCTCACAAATCGCTCCTCTTTATATACCGCTAGCGTGTTCTTTGCAGAAATACGTGCGATCCAACAGCTTTTAACATCAATTTCAACGAAAAGACCGTTAAAATTTAATTTGTAACCCAACAGGAACCATGGGCGGCAAACGTGGTTAACTCCGACTCGTGACTAACCCTAGTTAAGATTCAGATCGCGCGCACGCCGATTGTTCATACTAAACAGGGAGTTTAACTTTTAACTCTGTGATAAGAGTTTAAACGTAGCGTTTAGTTTTATCTGCATTTCGGCCGCGCGCGCAGTTTATCACGTGCCACGGAAATGCATCCAGGTTGGGAACACGAGACGATTATGGAATCCAGATGTTTTGAGAGAAATGTTTGGAATCGGTACCAAGGAAACTGAATCGTTTCTAAACGCTTCAGTGCAGTCGTCGATACTGAGTAAGTTCCAATATTTTGCTGTCGGATCCACTACAAATCTTACCTTTCAAAAATCATATTATTAGAACCACCTGTGGATTGAAGTGGAAAAAAATATCCATAGATCCACCGATGGAACCTCGTCAATGGATCGTAGTATCGTAGTGGAATGAGGGTTACTTTTATATTTTGACATTAAGATTTTAAAAATCATAAAAATAAATAATCCGAGTATTAATTATTTAAAATTAGGCTCGATGATTACGCATTATACTCCTTTGCTTCGTTCTCGAGATTGGTATAACACTTGTAGTACCGCGTACCGGCTCGCCATTCATCCACTAATAGTTTAAATTATTTACATTATGTAGTTTGGTATTAAAAAAAAAATAACAAACCTAAAAGGAAAATATTTGATCTATTGGATCTTTTCCGCGGCACTCGTTAAGCCGCCAGAGGCGCTGTCATCATTCGCGTTTCTAGTGCCGCGCCGTTCACCACGCGCTCCTTATTTTTTTTTTTTCCAGTTGTTATATTACGTGCATATTCCAGTGTTGTGTTATTAGGATGCCTAAGCGAAAACACTCGGAAGATGAAGAAAGTGAGAAGTTGTGGAGAAAACTTCGACGTATTGAGAAAAAGTTAAAAAAGCGGAAAAATCATTCCCGTCACAATTCAAGTTCAAGTGACTCATCAGCATCGAACGATATTGCAATCCCGTCGATAAATGAAGGTTGGTTAAACTTCCGCTCATAACTAGACGACAATAATTATTGTCTTGCATTGTGCATAACTCCTTTCATATGTAATTATGATATGTGGTTATTGCCTTGCATTTTCTAATACTGTGTACATCTGACATGGGTGTATCCAAAAACTTATCGCTACAGTGTATAGTTCGAGTGACTATTACCGAGTAGTTTCGATTTACTTATTCACCCGCTGAGGCTAGTGTATAGTTTGTTTGACTATGCCGGCTTTTTATTGAAATATTATTCAATTACTGTGTGTAGTTCATGTGACTATTACCAAGTAATATTACAACAACCCATATATTGTTACAACAACCCACATATTATTATAGACATTTTTTTTCCTACCTGCGTTTGTTTTTTCGTACATTCCAGACGTAGAAGGCCTACTACTACCGATGTATGAGTCTCACGGTGATACCGAGGATCATACACCCGCAGTTTTTGACGAGTGCCCGCCACCAGTGCCAGACGATACAGGAATTCAGCTTACGTCTGCCGACCCTGCGCCGCCGGCACCGGAGCCCGCGCCCCCCACACCATCTGCGACTCCCTCCGAACCCGCTACTGGTGAGAACAAATTAACACCTAACGAGGTACCCCTTGATGAGGAAATTTTAATCTTTTTGGGGGAGGCCCCCAGTAAAGAAAAAAAATATGGGCCGAAACTTCAAAATGAAATAGCGAACAGATGGGAACATGTTGCGACGTCCGGGGTAACAAAGGACGTAAGAAAAGACCTTTTGGAAAAATATTTGACGCCAGAAAATTGTAAATTGGTCGACCCTCCGGCCTTAAACCTAGAAGTGAAAGCTGCGCTTACCGACACCCTTCAGAAAAAAGATACCGCTATCCAACATAAGCAAAAGCAAATCGCAGCAGCGGTATCGTGTATCGGTTTAGCTGTTCAACGAACACTTTCATCGAGTCATAAGGACCCTGAAATACTTAAACTACTGATCGATGCTGGTCGCATTATCGGTGACGTGCAACACACTGAATCAGTACTCAGACGGAGTTACATCTGCTCCTATATAAAGAAAGAAGTTAAAGAACATCTCAATGACACACAAATCGATAAGTATCTCTTTGGCGAAAAACTCGCAGACACACTGAAGGCTGCCAAGTCAATAAACAAGTCGGGATCTGAAATTAGGGCTAGCACTTCTGCGACTAGGCCATTGCAGAAAAATAAACCTACTAGTCGACCTTTAAACTCGAGGGCCCCCGCCACGACGAGCAGGCTGTCGTCAGCGGGGAGACGCGCCGAGGAATCTGCGCCTGCGTACGCGCCTCAGGTTCCGGCGCCGCACCCGCTACCGCCGCGCCGCCGAGCGCCGCCGCCGCTGCCGCCGCCGCCGCCGCCGCCCGCGCCGCGCTCCCAGCCGCGCCCGAGAGCGCCCCGCCGGTAGTCACGGTATGCCAATCAGGTCGCCTCAAATTATATTTTAATCAATGGTGTAACATTACTGACGACCCAGTTATTCTTTCGTGGATACAGGGTTACCAGATACCATTTACCCGACCTATACATCAAACACAGGTTCCGTTTGAACCTGTTTTCTCAAAATCCGAGTTAAGATCACTTAATGATGCAATTAAGGAGTTATGCTCATCTGGGGCCGTCTCAGAGTGTCAACCCTGCGAGGGCCAGTATATTTCCTCTTATTTCCTTGTGAAAAAAAGTAATGGAAAGTATAGATTTATTCTAAATTTAAAATCACTCAATAAATTCATAGATACTCAACATTTTAAATTAGAAGATTTGAGGACTACTATTAAGCTCATTAGTAAAAACTGCTATATGACATCTATTGATTTGAAAGATGCTTATTTTTTTGTACCTATACATAACGACTCCAAAAAATTTTTACGTTTTAATTTTCAAGCAAAAACCTACCAATTTAATGTTTTACCATTTGGGTTAAATACGGCACCTTTTGTGTTCACCAAGCTAATGAAACCGGTCATGTCACACCTTAGATCATTAGGCTTTCAGTCTACAATATACTTGGACGATATTTGCTGTATAGGAGATACATACAAAGAATGTTTAGAAAATACTATCCATACAAGGAATGTTTTGGAATCTTTAGGTTTTGCAATAAATGTAGAAAAAAGTTCACTCATGCCAAGTCACATATGTCAATATCTCGGTTTCATAATAGATAGTAAAAAATTCCATGTACGTCTCCCTGAACAAAAAAGACTTTTGATCAAAAAGGAAATTTTAATTTTTTTGAAAATAGAACGAACTACTATTCGAAACTTTGCTCGTCTTGTAGGATTACTTACTTCCGCATGCCCTGCCATCCAGTATGGATGGGCCTATACAAAAAATTTAGAAAGGTGTAAATACCTAGCTTTGTTAAAAAATGAAGATTATGACAGCTACTTTAACTTACCTTTAGATGAAGTTCGAAGTGATTTGCAATGGTGGCTAGAAGCATGCTCCAATTCCTATAATCCTATAAGAACGGATAATTACGTCATGGAAATTTTTACAGATTCGAGCAAAACTGGGTGGGGGGTAGCATGTGGTGTCGATACCGCCAGTGGTCAATGGAGCAATTCAGAGAGTAGTCTCCACATTAACTGTTTAGAGCTTATGGCGGTCTTATTTGGATTACAAATTTTTGCAAAAAATTTACGAAATGCTCAAGTCTTACTAAGGGTCGATAACACGACAGCTATTGCATACGTTAACCGTATGGGCGGTATTAGGTTCCCCCACCTTAATCAAATAGCAAAACGTATATGGCAGTTTTGTGAAGAACGTAACCTCTTTGTATTCGCTTCGTATATAGCATCCAAAGATAATTCTGTCGCTGACGCAGAATCCCGTAGGTGTCACCAGGACACGGAGTGGATATTAAGCGATGATGCCTTTTCACAAATTCAACAAAGATTTGGTTCACCTGATATTGATTTATTTGCCTCAAGACTAAATAATAAATGCAAAATTTACGCATCCTGGAATAGAGATCCAGGTGCATATGTTATAAATGCATTCACAATATCTTGGGAAAATATTAGTTTCTACGCATTTCCCCCCTTTTCTATAATTTTAAAAGTATTAAGAAAAATAATTACAGATAAAGCTGAAGGCATCGTCGTTGTCCCTCAGTGGCCTACCCAGCCTTGGTACCCACTGTATCAGCGACTTTTGATATCAGATGTTATAACATTCCATTCGGAAAGTAATGCCTTAATATTTCCTCTCCACAGCAACCAGCCACACCCCAAAATTGTCCTGATGGCAGGACGGTTGTCAGGTCGGCGTTCTTGAAAAGAAATGTACCTCCTCAGTCCATAGATGTCGTCTGTGCGTCCCTATCAGATAACACAATGCGTCAATATGAATGCGCTTTTCGGAAGTGGTTTGTTTTTTGTAACAATCATAATTTAGATCCATATAACTCCTCCATAGAATCGGTAATAGAATTCCTAACGGAAATTTATAATCGAGGTGCTCAATATGGCACATTAAACAGCTATCGTTCAGCGTTGACCTTGATCCTGGGCTCTAGGGTCAGTTCTAACGATATTGTGTCTAGATTGTTTAAAGGTTTTTATCGACTTCGTCCCCCAATGCCTAAGTATAACTCCACTTGGGATACATCTATCGTCCTGGACTATTTAGCAAATTTTTATCCCAACTCCGAAATTGATTTAGAAATACTAACCAAGAAACTTGTCACACTACTTGCTTTAATCACAGCACAAAGAGTGCAAACATTACAACTTATCCTTATAAATAATATAACTCTAAGAAGTAACAATGTTTCAATAAAAATCCCAGATACTTTAAAAACATCTAGATTGGGTTCAAAACAACCAGACTTGGTTATTCCCTTTTATACAATAAAACCAGAGATCTGTCCAGTCGATACATTAATTAACTATTTAGATAGAACGAAATCCTTAAGAGGTAATTCTAAAAATTTATTTATTAGTTTTAAAAAACCATACAAAAAAATTTCTAGTCAAACGCTGAGTAGATGGATTAAAGATACGCTGTTTGAAAGTGGTATTGATACCTCGGTTTTTTCGGCTCATTCAACAAGACATGCGTCCACTTCAAACGCTAAAAAACTAGGCGTTCATATTGACCTTATTAAAAATACGGCTGGTTGGAGTGGAAATTCTAAAGTCTTTGCAAAGTTCTATAATAGATATATTAATAATCACAATGATTCTCACGATTTCGCTGTGACGATACTTGATAACAATTATCTACATTGAGAATAATTCGTTATGTCATTAATTTGTAATAATTACAATTATACTAATCAAGATCAAATACAGAAGAAATGTCATCTTTAGATTTTGTTTTTTCTTTTTACTTCTCTGTTCTACTTTGGTCCATTTACAATAGTTCGTCGTAGCTTTCAAAATCTACAAGTGTTATACCAATCTCGAGAACGAAGCAAAGGAGTATAATTAATGATTAAACGAACTTACCTAAGTGACGTTCTATCTTAATTATACGAGATGCTTCGTTCGAAGAGATTGGTTCCCACCCACTCCCAGGTATCCCAGGACAAACTATTGTAAACTTTCTTTCAACTAAATGATGACAGCGCCTCTGGCGGCTTAACGAGTGCCGCGGAAAAGATCCAATAGATCAAATATTTTCCTTTTAGGTTTGTTATTTTTTTTTTAATACCAAACTACATAATGTAAATAATTTAAACTATTAGTGGATGAATGGCGAGCCGGTACGCGGTACTACAAGTGTTATACCAATCTCTTCGAACGAAGCATCTCGTATAATTAAGATAGAACGTCACTTAGGTAAGTTCGTTTAATCATTAATTTTGTACTATACCTACTTAACTTCATTTGATTTACTTTTACATTAAGTGACAAATAAAACTAATTTCTACAATAAATCAGCCATTGGAAAACCAACCAAAACCACCTTGACACCACCCAAAAAAGGTAATAATTAATCAATTTTACAGAAAAAGAAAGATAAACGGGAAAGAATAGACGAAAAAGCTTTGAGGAACCAACACTGATTGCTGAAAGGCTCAAAACGAAGTGACAAACGAAGATTAATGAACTGAAAAAAGAGTGTTAGGACAGCTGATGTACCTTACATTTGTATTTTAATACATAATTTAATCAAGAGCATACTTGTAAGAAGTAAAAGCTTCTAATAAGTGTTATTTATTATCTAGTGGTTTATTCACGCCACTTTACTATTTGTACAAAAGAAACAGAAGCTGGGTCTATCCATTATATATCATATATCGAAGGCTATCTTTTGCCGTATCATATTAAGGTCCGTATCGATTTAAAGATTTTTCGGTTATCTCTATATCACATATTCGTATAGTATCATAAGAATTATCATGATGGTTTTTCAATAGAATGGAGCATGATAACCGCTCTCCGTCCGTCGTTGGATAAATTATTACATAAGCTTGTTTGGTAAAATACTAAAAAAATAATTTGACTTGTTGCTAGGTTCTGTATCATCCCTTTGATCGGACACAAACTTTTTTAATATGGATAGTGTATTGCATATCGTAATGGAAGCAGTTTTTTAATTGCAATTACTTATGAATGCATCTTCACCTAGAGTTCTATTACGCTATGATTATTGAGAAAATGATACCTACTCATTAGGTTAGCCAAAATTAATACCTATTCATAATTTTGTTTCATAAAGCATGCAAATTACAAAAAGAAATTGATAAATAAAAAAATATAACTTTACAGTTTGTTGTCGAATTTTTTATAAAAGTGACTCTACCTAGAGATATTTACATATAATTTCTTATCTCATAATATAATTATATTAAGTACTTAAGTGAAGTGAAATTATTGATGTATTAAACTGACGAACACTTATTTTTTTATTTAAATTTGCATGAGTTTACAGACAGTTATTTACTCTATAGACCATAGAGACAATTAGTCATAAGTAGATAACCAAAGATATACAGACAGTTAACTCAAAGAGCCTTTGTGAATAAGCTCGTTAAGATACTGAGGGGCTTACCAAAGTATCGTATATTCGGACGATGTTCGTCGTTGGATCTACTTGATTTTTAGAACCAAGATAATTGTAACATTTTGCAAATCTTCGATAACGCTTCTCAACGAAAGAAGATTTGAGATTTTAAAAATCGGTTTTGTCAACCCGATACTGTCGAAAGCAAAACGATAACGATACAGTTTGTCTCAATATCTTGAAGCAGAACAAACGTCGTCCGATTATCGTTAATCGGTTTTCGAACTAGGCTTACAAGTAGACGTCAAAATGAGGTAATAGGTGATTTGAGTATTTGTTTCGGACGTATGTACAGATAAGAAACGATGAGTAACAATTCGGGGAACTTCCGAGAAAGTACCTACTCGTAGATCGCAAAAAAAATATTTTTTCATGAAGACAAAACAACCAAATGGGTTTGTATATTTAAACACCTACATAGTTGTTAAAAGTTTATCGAACATTTAGATAGAGTTAACGTAACGGTGATTTGTGTAATTTAATTTTTTAAATATTTAGATATGTCTTTTGTTCGTTCAATTTTGAGACAAAACACTCTTATTTTCGAAGTCAATTTTTTTTTCATTACGGAAACAAGGGCCTATATTTTGCTATACGAATTTCCTTGGACGTTAGTTTGTAACTTAACTGCCGCAAACTAAGCAAAAGTTATAATGATTCTCTTATATCAATGACATCGTTAGACCAATCGACAACCTATCGTTTCCCTCAGCCTAAACTTCTGTTTACTTTTAGTCCCTTCCAAACATAGTTTTGATGATTTAGCTCGATTAATCAGAACATTGACTTTTACTTAAAATAACAACAAGTTTAAATAAACGGAACCTAGTACTAGAGAGGTAAAGAAACAGTGAAAATATAGCATAATTTTTCCCATCATCTTAATTGCAATATGTCAATTTCTTTAGTGATTGGTTTATAGCTTTTACTGAGTACTCAAAATTATAGCGTCGTTTTATATCGCCCTATATAACAGTCAATGTGTTTACATCATAAATACTGTCGACTTACTTCAGTTATGGTCAATTTCAGGTTTTGAAATAGTTCGAATTAAATTATTTGACAGCTGATTTCCCAAAAAATTAATTCCATATAATTAATTAAATACAAAATAGGCCCGCCTCTGTGATCTAGTAGTTTACCCACATGTATAACGCAGGGTTCGATTCCCAGGAGGGGGGTAAAATTTGTACACGGTTTGGTAGGTGGTAGGTCTTATTTCAAGTCCGCCTAGCTATCTACCACCATCTTAACCTAAGTTTGACGCTATAACAACAATTCAAAAATGGTTGTGTTCCGGCAGTTAGAGGTAAGATAGCCAGTTCCTCAGTGGTGAGGATTCCAAGTATAGTGCGCTTAAACTTATCGTTTCTTAACATCAGGTGAGAAAAAGTCCAAGTAATATCCCGTTGTTGATAAAAAAGGACCCAGTTGACACGCATGACTAAGCATTAGTAAATGATCCAGAAACAGGACTCTACGCTCATGATCCAGAGACACTATCTAAATTCTAGTCGCTGCGGTAAAGTTCGCGAACTAAGGACGTACCTTATTATCCTTCTGCCAGGAGCAGACGCCTTTCTTGTCGGATATCCGGCACTTGAGCAGGGCATCCTCACCCGGATTCACTTCTGTGTACGTCGGCAGCTCGACAAACCTCTGGACTGCGCCTGGAAAGACACCATGTGTTTAGTAACATAATTGAACTAGGTTTTACTAAACATGGTACTGTCTAATTTAAAAAATCTAACGCAATCGCTTTCATTTGACAGATGGATGTGATCATGTGACACAATGCTCCATTTCTTTGGTAAGTTTTTATTTTTGCCAAAAAGAAGTATCAATGTATCACATCCTCAAACCGATAGATTTTGAAATTAGACAATAAGTACCCAGGTTACTCTGCCACACGAACTATAATTGCGTTAAGTGCTATTTGTTTGTAATTGTAACCTTTTACAAACGCTATAGTTAGATTGGCATGGTATTAAAATGATAATGTGCTATTTACACGAGTCGACTTGGCAGGCAACTTGTTTTTTATCGACAATCGCTTGTAACATCGAATCGCCGCCGCCGCATTGATATTAGGTTTGCGATTAGATTTTACAAGTTTTCGCTAAAAAGCGCTAATTGACTCAAGTCGTCTGATAAATCGCTCCATGTAAATATCCCATAAGCTACAAGCTATTCTGAGTTACGCTCATGAAAATTATGAGGGAATTTAAATTATTAGGGAGAAAATAGGGCTCTATAAATAATATCTACGTAACTGTATACATGCACTTTAACCGTATAATAACTATCACAGTAAGTAAGTAATTGTATTTTAATGTTGTACTAGTTACCTAAAATTTTTATCGGAAAAAAAATTATTGAATAACAAAAATCATGAAAATAATTTTGTGTGCAAAATTAAAAAGTGTGTTACTTAAAAGCTAGTTGCGCTAAACAAAACACAATTGTAATTCTATTAAAAGCAATAAGTAGGTTGTATAATGCCAGTGGTGCAACCTGCATGGTTCTGATTCAAACAGCCGTATTATAATATGTGCTTTATAGCTTGTACATAAGGCTCAAAATTCTAAGCAATGATCTCTTCGATCAGGAATCCATGCAATCCATACTTTAGAGCCGAATTGGAAGCGTTGAAGGAATTCCTAATGAGGGTGGGATTTCAGCCCGGTTGATACATTTGAGAGCACGATGTAAGCGAAAAAAAATTATAACAAGTGTCATTGCAGTCGGGGGACCGTTTTGTGGAACAATTTTTAATCGAAGAGGTCCCCCGACTGCAATGACACTTGTTATTTAACTTTTTAGTTAGTTTTTAGCAGGGCAGTCGTGTTTTTTTTTTTTTATTTATTTAATTTTATTTCACACATTTTAGTGACAAATTATATATTTTTGAAATGTGCTTATTAAGGCCTTTCATTTAATGCATATATTGTAATAATTGAAGAAAAAAATATTTTCACATTTGAAAATGGCGTCATACATATTAACTTTTTACAAAAAAAAATATAGCCAGTATCACTCAAAATGATGTAAGGATTCTAACACTACCCCATACATCCAAATCCAGTGGAAGTTTCAGGATAATTATTAATATACCGCTAATAAAGCGCGAAGTGGACGTAAAGTACAAGTTCCGTTGAAGTAAGTTAGTTTAAAGTTATTTCAGCTTAAAGTTAAGCCAGGATGATGTTTAAATTGCAAACACTTAAAGCGTTTTCTGGTTAGTAAAAGTATCTTTGGTTTCAACTAAAATTCACGCAATTGACTGTGTGAAAAATAGTTAATATCCAAAGTTACAAACTTCGTTACATTTATCAATCAAATTATACAATGTAAGTAGCTGTGTAACAAAAAAACAAAAATTGTTTTTATTTAAAAGATTTATGCATCTAAAACTTTTTACCAAGCAAAGGAGACCCAGCTTTTGTGCCAAAGTTGGATACCTACCTACTTTTTTAATTTTATTAATCTGTGATTTATAGTCTGCTGTCCTTTTTCAATTATTAGTCTGTGGTCTGTCAACCAAATGACAGATCAATGCCAATTCGGAATTCAAATTGACATATCATTTACTTAATTTTATTAAAAGAATTATAGTTTATGCAGCCACGTTTTTTTTTACATTACATAATGACTTTTTTGCTGTTTGAAAATTGAATGTGGAACGGAACGGTTTTCAATGTCTCGTTGTTTCCGTAGTGTTTCCATATCAAAAAATATTCATATATATTGTCTACATTCGCTAAAATTGAGATAGAACTTAATATTATTGGCTTTATTATAAGACCAAATGACCAAATTCAAATCAAATGTATATAAATAAAGCATTTTTCTATGTACAGTGCGGGTTCTCCTTTATGTCAATACTAAAAATAATATTAACAATAACATTCTCAATCGTAATTAAGCACGTCTATTTAATTCTTTTCAAATGCAGGTAATCCTTTCATTATGCCTTTATTCCTTTTAATCCTATTACTATCTGCTGTGTAACACCCTTGTTACCGTTTCGACCAAAACAAATAGGGATGTCCCAAAAAGTAAGTATCACCCTAAAACCACTGCAAGTTCGCACATATGGCAAACGATTTCCAGTCGTTATTACGCTCGTGAAAATATTCAACATGCTAATATCTTAATGCCCTAATCCCTTTCCCCTTAATATAGGGGCACATATTGTCGCTCGTTTCCACATTTACAAATAGCCCTATAATCTAGAGCAGGGCTTCCCAAAATGGGGTTCGTATTCCGTCGGGGAACCGATGGTCGTAAGGTGTACGCAAAATTTAAGTTATCGCTGAATCAGAACTGGGATCGGAACATACCAATATTGGTTGGTTGTCTTGTTTAAAATAAAAGCTTTATTCCTACCAACTAGAACTTGTAAAACAGAACTTTCAGTTAAGTAGTGCCTCCAAGTTAAAGTTATAAATCAAGCAATGAACCGACTATGAATAATCAAAATAATACTGATAGTTATAAATATAAAATTCTAACAATAAAACGACAACAAACAAGTAAGAAGACACTACCTACTTATTTCATTTAAACTAACAATAAAGAAGTTTAAATTTTTTATGATTCTAAAATTTAATTTTAATTATTATATTCACAAAAAAGTAGACATATTTTGATACTTTATTAAGTACATAAAACGACGAAGTTATAGTACCAGTTCAAAGTTTTAATGATTGCATTTTTCATTCAAAATTTTACGGAATTTGTGACGTCACAGGTCTCCTTTCATATTTTATTCGGGTTCTTTTTTTGAGACATTGAAAAACTACATGATTTTATTTCTCTTAAAAGTGGTTATTCTGATTCTTTTCAAGAGCACGAGTCTTTTGGACACTTTAATAAGGGGTTTGAAGGGCTAAATGTTTAAGACCCTTCTCCCAGTATCGTATTTCTCCCTTTCGATGTCCCTCGGGTTTCCGCACTGATTACGGCCAAGTCGTGTGTGAAATGCTCAGCGGCGTCTAATTGCAGATCGGTTTAATGTCCAATAGGCATCAAAGGGCGTCAGTACAGACTACTACACCACATAAAACTACTTACGAGTTGTTACGACTGACCAAGTGACCATATCGTGTATAATCTATCTTCGGGATTCACGATTGCGTGTATACTGGCGAGCAAATAAATTGTCTATCGTCCCGATTATTATTTTGGTAAATTCAGCAATAAATAGACTGGTGGTTCCGTGAGCTGTAGACCTCGCGTTAAAAAGTAGCTCAAATTGTAAAACAAAAATATACGCAGACCTAGGTTCTGTCACAACCTTATTATTTTCTTTCGAATATTGGCCAGAAATGTTTGAACTTTTAAGTCTTCTAAAAATAAAAAATAAACGGAATTTGGTTTGCACCTCTAACAAAAAAGTTTTGTTACATTTTTGATCTTTTTTTGGAACGGCTGAATTATGTTTTTTTTATACAAGGTCTTTCTTTTATTAAGGTGTCAAACCGGTGCGAGGTGATAGCTGAGTACTATACCTCACGCTTGAACTCCCATGTATGTGCCGCGATTTTTTGTAGTTTTGGAGTTATTTTTATGATTATTTGTTGCCTTTCCTAGCGCTTGTTTTATTCAAATCGCTTTCATAAAATTGTATGTTTCCAGTGATTCTATTTATTTGCTCGGGAGTGTAGTGTCAGTAGTGTGTGAATGTTATGAAATAGCGGTAACGTGATTTATGACATGTAAGCAACTAGTGTATATGCGAGTGTCAAAAGTGAGTGTGCTAAATTATTTTATGGCGATAATTATCTAACATTATATTGTATTGTCATAATAAGATAATGTTTATGTTCATTTAAATTATTCCGAAATTTGATTTGAACGACAAAGGTAACAAATAATAATAAGAGGTAATTTTGAAAATTAGTTTTATAGCGTGTTGACAACCCTAAATCCTTTGCAGACTTCGTTTTTCCTTAGTGATAGGTATAAGTACTATTAAGTAATAATTTTTTAACCTATTATTTAATTTTTATGTTGAAATAAAATTGTATTTTATAAATTATTCAATAAACGGCTTGTTTTATTTTATAAATAATTATATGTAGTACCTATTACTCTTTTGATTTTGCTGAAAATTGTTGACCAAGCAAATTGAACAAGTAGAAACAGAAATTACGTAAGGGCTCTGAAAACCCTAGTCACAGAATCTCAATTAATTTATCCTAATCTCAAACGATATTTTCAAAGATGTGCCAGATAATTTTTATTTTATGAACCGTATTATCAAAATTTTATTACGGTCAAGTATTATCAACGAGATGCGGTACGAAGGTACGGTATACAAAGATAATATTGTTATGCTAACCCTTTTCAGCATTTTATTGAAAGTAAACATCTAAAATATACATAATACAATAACACATAATACTTTTTCTACTTTATTTTTTAACTAACTTTCCGCCCGCAGCTTCGCCCACTTGGACAACAGCGTTATATCGTGAGGGCGGAGACCCGTGCTCAGCAGAGGGATAAAAAAAAGAAAAAACTGCTTCAAAAAACCTAAAAATAAAAACAAAAACAGCTTTAAAATTAAATGCCTCTAAAAAGCAAGAAATAATATTCAGATCATTAGTTAAGTACCGACGCATATAAATTTTAATAAAACACGTCTAATGAAGTCGGGTTAGGCTGGTGGACCACTTTTTTAATTCTAAAAGCCCAACCCGACTTCATAGCTATATCTCTTGTGTTATGAAAATCAGAACAACATCAACACACACATAGACCTAAAACAATATACATAGACAAGTTCGTTTTCTAAATTGACCCAACCGGAGATCAAACCTACTACGGGATGCAAACTACTCGCCCAAGGACGTCGTCGAGGACGATTTAAAGTACAATCAGCGACAAATTTTGAAATTCTCACTCGTAATAGTTCAAAATAAAATCATTTCAAGGGATTTCACAGTTTTGTATAACTCATGTGCTGTATGTGTGTGTAATACGAAAATATAATAAAAAAAAATATCTGACAATACGCAATGTCCATAAAATAATACCAGTTGTTTACTCTTATTTTTATTTTCCAGCTAGTCTCATTATTCCGTTGAAACGACCTACAAGTGCATGCAAATCAGGTCAACAGTTAACTCCAATATAAGGTTAACATTACACTAACTACCAGTTATTGCATATTTTGACTTGTGTTAATATTGCATTTTCATTCGAAATGAAAATAATAAGATCTTAATATGTTTTGAACAAAAAGTTACAAGGTACTTATCTATGTATATAGAAAACCGATTGAAAATTCACCCGTCGATAATTTTATTTTATGGAAAATGTCATGAAAATAATGAAAATCTAAGTTTTATAAAATGACACATTTTTATAAGTTCTAAGTATTCTAAATATTCATCAATGATTCATATAATGTCCCCACTGCTGACGCACAGGCCTTTTTTATGGGTGGATAGGATAAGGAGGACGGGCCATAACATAACCCACCACACGGGCCCAATGTGGATTGATGGGTGTTAACGACTGCAAATACACCCGGGGCCAACGGCTTAACGTGCCTTCCGAAGCACGGAGGAGCTCGAGATAATAAATGTTTGGTCACCCATCCCATGACCGACCCTTGCCAAAGTTGCTTAAACTTCGCCATCGCTGGGCCAGGCGCTAAAACCACTGTGCCATCGAGTTCCTCATATTTGTCAATAATCTAAATAAATTACATTCAAGCGTGTGTAATAATAACAAAAATATTTTCCTACAAAAATCATCATCATCATCATCATCATATCAGCCGCACGACACCCACTGCTGGGTATAGGCCTCCCCCAAGGATTTCCACGACGATCGGTCCTGCGCTTCCCACATCCAGTGGCTTCCGGCAATCTTCACCAGATCGTCGGTCCACCTTGTCGGGGGCCTACCCACGGAGCGTCGTCCGGTGCGCGGTCGCCATTCCAGAACCTTTCCGCCCCAACGGCCATCGGTTCTTCTCGCTATGTGTCCAGCCCACTGCCACTTTAGCTGAGCAATCCTTCGAGCGATGTCGGTTACTTTAGTTCGCCTGCGGATCTCCTCATTTCTGATTCGATCACGCAGGGAAATGCCGAGCATGGCTCTCTCCATTGCACGCTGGGTGACCTTGAGCCTCCTTATGAGACCCATAGTTAGCGACCACGTTTCACTGCCGTAAGTCATCACTGGCAACACACACTGGTCATAGACTTTCGTCTTGAGACACTGAGGTAAATCGGACACGAAGATTTTTCGGAGCTTCCCGAATGCTGCCCATCCGAGTTGGATTCGACGAGAGATCTCCTTCTCAAAGTTGGACCTACCTAACTGGACTGCCTGTCCTAGGTATACATAATGGTCAACAGCTTCAAGTGCAGTGTTCCCAACATGAACTGGAGCGGGCACAACATGGGCATTCGACATGATTTTCGTCTTATCCATGTTCATTTTAAGACCCACTCTTTGGGAAGCACTACGGAGATCTTCGAGCATTGTGTTCAGGTCCTCCAACGTCTCAGCCATTAGAACTATATCATCGGCAAAACGAAGGTGTGTTAGGTATTGGCCATTAATGTTGATGCCGAGTCCTTTCCAGTCTAAGAGTTTAAAGATATCCTCCAACGCAGCTGTGAACAGTTTCGGAGAAATAACATCTCCCTGTCTCACACCTCGCTGCAGTTGGATAGGATTTGTTCTCTGGTTCTGTACTCGGACCGACATGGTGGCATTTTTGTATAAATACCTCAACACCTCGATATACCTGTAGTCCACTTGGCACCTTTGGAGAGACTGCAGCACCGCCCAGGTTTCAATCGAATCAAAGGCTTTCTCATAATCCACGAACGCCAAGCAAAGTGGCAGATTATACTCCTCGGTCTTCTGTATGACCTGCCGCAGCGTATGGATGTGGTCTATGGTGCTAAAGCCTTTTCGGAACCCGGCTTGTTCGGGAGGTTGGAAGTCGTCGAATTTGCGAGCGAGACGGTTCGTAAGGACTCTCGAAAACAGCTTATAGACATGACTCAGAAGCGAGATGGGTCTATAGTTCTTTAAGAGGGACTTGTCACCCTTTTTAAAGAACAAAATCACCTCACTTATGTTCCATGTCTTCGGCGTTCTGCCCTCGACGATGACGGAATTGAAAAGCTTCTGGAGGACTTTAAGTATCGGCTTACCGCCCGCTCTCAGAAGTTCTGTAGTGATTCCGTCGTCGCCCGCCGCCTTGTTGTTTTTCAGCTGTTTGAGAGCCATACTAATCTCGTACATGCTGACGTCCGGGATATCTTGGGTATAGTGTCGGGTAAGCTTGGCTCTGGGGTCTTTAGCCTTGCTTTCAACGGGTGTCTGCGTGGAATATAACTGCCCATAGAAACTCTCGATCTCCCTAAGGATTTCAGGCTTCGCTGAGATGATGCGTCCGTCGTCAGTTTTCAGCTTCGTCATCTGGCTTTGCCCAATAGACAGATCTCTCGCGAACACTTTGGAGCCTTTGTTCCGCTCGATAGCCTCTTTAATACGATTCGTATTAAATTGGCGAAGGTCGCTCGTCAAAGACTTAGATATCTGTCTATTAAGCTGCCGATAACGATTAGCATCTACTGAACTCTGGAGCCTCATTTCACGTCTCTGATCCATGAGTAGGAGTGTGTGGTCGGAGAGTTTCTTTAGCTTGGGACGGCGGGTCTTGAAGAACTTGGACCCTACCGTACGGACAGTATCCACCACCATATTGTTTAGATCGTCCACATCTATGCTGTTCTCAAGGGCTTCGAAACGGTTTTGGAGTTCGAGTTGAAAGCTCTCGGGGTTTTGGATATGGGCCGGCAATGGTCGGAGTGTTGATTTTATCAGTCGAGATCTTTCCAGCTTTATGTTGATATTCAATGTGCCACGTACCAATCGGTGATCGCTCCCCGTCTTAACGGCGTTGATCACAGTGACATCATTGAATATTTGCTTTTTCGTCGACATGATAAAATCAATCTCATTTCTGACTGTACCGTCCGGACTGACCCAAGTCCACTTCCGGCTTTCCGGCTTTCTGAAGAATGAGTTCATCATAAAGAGGTTCTCCTTCTCCATAAAGTCGGCTAGCATCTGGCCTCTGTCATTCCGTTGCCCAACTCCAAATTGCCCCACTCTCAGCTCATCACCGCATCGTTTCCCCAACTTTGCATTGAAGTCCCCCATCACAACGGTGTAGTGGGTTTTGTAGCTATGCATGGCTTTAGAGATCTCCTCATACATAGCCTCCACTTCGTCATCTTGGTGCGTCGAGGTCGGTGCGTAAACCTGTATGACATTCAACGAATACCGTTTGGATATTCTGAGTATAAGGTACGCCACCCTGGTCGACACACTTCCGATGGTAATCACGTTGTTGACAAGGGACTTGTGGACGATGAACCCGACACCACCTTGGGACTGTTGGTCGCCCTCCCGGTAGTACAGCAAGTTACCGGAATTAAGGATTATCGAGTCCTCTCCCTCTCTTCGGACTTCAGATAACCCAATGATGTCCCAGCGTAACTTGCTTATAACTTCTTCCAACTCGATTAACTTCGTGTCGGTCCTCAGTGTGCGCGTGTTATAGGTTGCCAGGTGCAATTTTCGTGATTGGTGGTAGCCGATCCGCACCCGGGGATTCTTAGCACCCCCTGCCCCGCCGTTACCATAGCCGCTACCGTAGCTAGGAATAGCGGGGCCGCCGGGGACTGGGGGCCAATTTATTTGTGTGTCCATTCATGAGGGGGTTTGCCATAATCGCCACGCTTGGCAGGCGGGTTGGCGATCGCAGTAGGCCAAGAATTTTGGAGACGCTGCTGCCCGTCTCCTGATGGCTGTGTTCCCTTAGTCGCCTTTTACGACACCCACGGGATGAGAGGGGGTAGTGCTATTCTAAGCCGGCACATACACGGCATACACGGCCTACAAAAATACCTCCTTCTAATCCTATTCTAACATAAATTATGTAAGTATTCTGTGGCATTATCAAATTCCCTGGAATTTGTGAAAGTGCCTTTAACTATTTGAAGCTATGTTACATTGTTATCAGTAACAATCTAGTCTAGTTCATGTTGCTAAAAGACTTTCTGAATCACTCCACAAAATAGCTAAAATACATGTGCATTACGGTTTCGACGCTCATTAGTAATGCCGAAGCCAAAACCGTGAAGATTATACTGATAAAATAACTATACAGTCTGTGAATACAGCTAAGTTGGGAAATATTCAAATATCTATACATTATACGACCTGAGTGGTGCAGTGGTCAACATGCCGGCCACGCAAGTGGTATCGGGTTCGATTCCCAGCCGGGCAGATATTGAAATTATGAATTTTAATTTCTGGGACGGGTCTGGGTGTTACTATATAAGTACCTATATGTTTAAAAAGTATATTTGTTTAGCACCCATAATATATGACAAGCTTTGCTTAGTTTGTTTGGCTAGATGACGCTGTGTGAAATTGTCCAAGAATTTATTTATTTATCGTACGAAATCGCTTAGTTACGTATATTGAAAAATATCTGGCAAACTGATTGATATATCAACGCAAAACCAAGATACAAGGCATCTTAAAATTTTGTAAGTACAAGGAATAATTTTATAACGTAGGGAAGTAGTTATAAGTTAAGGATTTTAGAAAATTCAAATGAGATAAAAACCATTTTTCATTTTAATTGTCTTGCTAGGTAATATCACGACTAATCTATTAATCTCGTTTTAAAAAAATTTATAGGTACTTACTTACGTCAGATTACCTTAGAGTTAGATTACGTATCATCCTAAATTACCTTTTCTGACCAACAATAAATCAAGGTAAGCAAACTACAT
This sequence comes from Agriphila geniculea, assembly GCA_943789525.1. Classification (NCBI taxonomy): domain Eukaryota; kingdom Metazoa; phylum Arthropoda; class Insecta; order Lepidoptera; family Crambidae; genus Agriphila; species Agriphila geniculea. Next base: position 6,180,637 of record OX038879.1, on the reverse strand, counting down.
AAATCAGGTACAAAAATTCAATTTTAGTGGGACCGTCTAAACAAACCAACACTCAATCACGAAGTGTCTAAGTGCTAAATTTAACCGACGAGTGTGACTTCAACTCAAGTCAGTGTTCCGCACATTCATTTAAAATACATAAACATAGAAATGTCAGTGGCTCTGTTAGCTGATGCTCTGTGTTAGGACCTCGTTTTTACATCTCCGCCATTTTAAAAATTTCGAATAACTGAATCGATACGGTCACAAAATTTCACGAGAATCATTTGAAAAATACGACCTGTAAAGGAGAACAGACGGACATACGAAAGCATTTTTGCTCAAGCTGAAACAGAGACACTTCGCTCGTGCTTCGCTCTCGCTCGTCCATCGAAAATGTATCTTGATTAAAGGCCGTAGTGATGAGAATGCAAAATACTAATATTAGAATTTTTAATACCTATTTCGTCAGTTTCATTTAAATGGCTCCTTATTCAAAATTACTTGCAAACTGCAAACATTTCCTAAGTTACAGCAAAATAAAAGTTTACGACCTTTCTGCGAACTACAGTTTTTTTTATATGTTTAACGTAACTTTGTCAACAAAGTCTATTACTGAACTGGGTTACTTCGCAGACTTCGAACTAAAAGGGATGGCGTCAGTTATTTTTATATACGATGTTTTTTAACCCGGATATATTTTTGTAATTGTATATTAATATATTACTATAGTTTTCAAACTTTCTGATTATTTGGTGTGATTGTAATTTTCATTAAACCCTTTTCCTCTTTCTAAAATAGCATCAGATTTAAACTAGGGTTAACCTTGGTCAACTTTTCTAGATTAAGAAGAAAAAATTTGTAAGTACATTAAAGATAATTTTCAAATTAAGTCCATACACAATAGAGCAACACAACTATCACATGCTTCCATCGATTAACAGAAAATACATTTCAAAGACCTTGGGGGGCAGCTGTAACTAATTTCGCACGGAGCCCCTAAAAAGTGGTCCAAATGGCTTGCAATCAAGCAAACACGACGCGATCCATTTTTCATAACAACGTGACACACAATGAGTGCCATCCATCACCGCTCACAAAGGTGAGGAATAGACAACTGCCCGGAGGCAGTATCCTAGTACAGGAGATAGACTTATTTATTTATGCTATTTTAGCAACCTTAGATAAATATTTGTTTTGCGATGATGCTAAGTTTGTTCAATGTAAGTAGATAAAAGCAAAAATATCGAAAAAGCCGGTCAAGTGCAAGTCGGACTCGCGCACGAAGGGTTCTGTACCAAAAATCAGCAAAAAAATTACATTTGTTGTATGAGAGCCCCGCTTAAATATTTATTTTATTCTGTTTTTGGTATTTGTTGTTACAGCGGCAACAACAATACATCATCTGAGAAAATTTCAACTGTCGACCTGTTGTCGTTATTGATATCGAGCAAAAAACGGCAAAAAAATCACGTTCGTTGTATGTAAGCCCCCCTTCAATATTTATTTTATTCTATTTTTAGTATTTTTTGTTATAGCAGAAACAGAAATACATCATCTGTAAAAATATCAACTGTCTAGCTATTACGGTTCATGAGATACAGCCTGGTGACAGACAGACAGACAGACGGACAGCGAAGTCTTAGTAATAGGGTCCCGTTTTTACCCTTTGGGTACGGAACCCTAAAAACTCTAAGAGCTCGGTGGCGTTGTGGTTTAGTGCCTGGCCCTGCGATTGCGGAGGTTAAGCAACTTTCGCAAGGGTCAGACACGGGATGGGTGACCAAACATTTATTATCTCGAGCTCTCCCGTTATTCGGAATCGGAAGGCATGTTAAGCTGTTGTTTCCGGCTGTATTTGCAGTCTTTAACACCCACTAATCCAGATTGAGTGCCTAAGGAAAGCCTATGCCCCAGCAGTGGGGACATCTTTAATGTCCCCAAAAAGATCTTAGTACTACCAAAAAGATTAGGTAGTACTAAGACTAGTTTTTTCTTTATTTTAATTTAGCGGATATGGGTATAAGCAAAGAGAATTTAAAAAAACTATTAGCGTATAGTTGGCAGCCTCACCATGAAAATAGAAGGTTTTGACGAGGTCAAACAATTGTTAATAAATAGTGATAAACAGTGAACTATAGCATATAAATAGTGATATTATGGTTTAAAAGATATTTGAGTATCTTGGTGAGGCTGCTAACTTGACGTCAAGCTGGCAGACACCTTAAGAAATACAGTTCGTATCAATGTGATTTATATGCCAAAAAATTGTTAAAAAATAGTGAATCGTATACGCAAAATTTCAATAATATTGCTTCAATACAAGCCAAAATATTACGGTCTCAAAGTGGGCTGCTAACTTGACGTTTCTGGTGATGGCGATTCCAGAGAAACGGGTACAAGTTACAAACAAAAAAAACACACACCGCTTACAAGTACGGTGTATAGGTGTATAATGTATGCATGTACCTAAAAGTAGAATGTGGGTACCTAATTCCATTGGCAATCAAAAAATTGTTAGTGAAATTGTGATTCTTACGATTTAAATAAAAAAAGAATTCTTCATTGCTATTTTCTAAAAATTGAATGTTAACTTCTACATAATACTCTGAATATAGGTTGTCGATTAATATTGAACTTTGCTCCACAGTAATAAGGTTTAAACTTGCAATCATGAGTTGAGTACTATCAAGCAAAAAAGTGAAATTTATATTTTTTGACTGTGTCAATAGTCATATCCTCGGTTCAAGGCTTTGAATATTCAAGATTTGGTATAAGTAAACAAATATTTTTCTACTCACTTTTTTATTTTATTTTTCATTAAATCTCATGAAAAAAAAATTATTGTGTAATACTACTCTAATAATAATTAATACTACTACTCTAACCATATTTAAATATATATATATACCAATACATCTACTCTAATCATCAGTAATACTACTCTCAGTTCATTTATTTAGTTATTTATTCGGGAAAGTCTACAAATATTTTCTATTTATATCATCTACTTCCTACCTACTTACCTACCTACTGATTACAAATTGTATTATAAATCTCACCAAATAGGTACCTTACGTTAAAATTTCAGTTACAAAAAAAAATACAAAATATTCATTTTCAAAAAATTACAGGTTAGGGTATTTTCATTGGACTCCTCCCTTTAAGTTATAGTTGTAACGTTAGGTACCTAATTGATAGTTAAATATTAGTAGTTTTTCCCGAATAAATAACTAAATAAATGAACTGAGAGTAGAGTATTAAATGACCAAACTATTTTTGCTGAGATTTAATCAAAAAATTTTTGATTGTGTCAATACTCTAAAAAATTTAAAAAAGTGGGTAGAAAAATATTTGTTTTTACCAAATCAATAGCATTGAACCGAGGATATGACACAGTCAAAAAATATAAATTTCACTTTTTTTGCTTGATAGTACTCAACTCATGATTGCAATCAAGTATACCTGTGGAGCAAAGTTCAATATTAATCGACAGCCTATATTTAGAGTATTATGTAGGAGTTAACATTCGATTTTTAGAAAATAGCAATGAAGAATTATTTTTTTATTTATATCGTAATAATCACAATTTCACTAACAATTTTTTGATATAATTATTTGTTTATAACTTGTACCCGTTTCTCTGGAATCGCCATCGCCAGAAACGTCAAGTTAGCAGCCCACTTGGAGACCGTAATATTTCGGCTTGTATTGAAGCAATATTATTGAAATTTTGCGTATACGATTCACTATTTTCTAACAATTTTTTGGCATATAAATCACATTGATACGAACTGTATTTCTTAAGATGTCTGCCAGCTTGACGTCAATTTAGCAGCCTCACCAAGATTCTCAAATATCTTTTGAACCATAGTATCACTATTTATATGCTATAGTTCACTATTTATCACTATTTATTAACAATTTTTTGACCGAGTCAAAACCTTCTAATTCCATGGTGAGGCTGCCAACTATACGCTAATAAAAAACTAGCGTTTTAGGTATAAGTGTTTACAAATCCAATAAATAGCAACTTGAAAATTGTGTTACTTCTATAGAGCTGTTTAATTCGAACTACCCGTTTGGGTAGAAATACCGTCTTAACTATTTCAAGCGAAAAACGCGAAGAGTGTGAGAACTTAACTAAGCGTTTAAAGTATGTTACTCCGCTCTCCGTTGAGATTTCCAACTTCGCGAATGTATTTACGCTTATCAACTTTTACTTTAAATTCTTGCGCCGCGAGTGCGCTACTGAATACTGCAGTAAGCGCACGTAGTTCCCATGATTTAATTTGCTCCTGACGTTTCCTAATAAGGCACTGGCTCTTGAACTACAACCAACTTAATTTTGCGGTCATGCCGGCGCTAGTCACCACTCAGCGCCACACAGGTTACAAAGAAAAAAAACAACGTTCCGATTTACGCCGCGCGCAGTATAGTCTCGGTTATGACATGCTCTTGATAATGGAACTCGTGGGAAGCTGCAGAGTGTATTGAACGATTATTTCATGGGCCGTTAATGGATTTCATTAGTTTTGTTACGTGATTTTAGCCCTGTGATTTATTACTGGCCAGTAATAGACCGGAATGCGTGTGCTGTTTTTGTGAGGGAAGATTTGAAGGCTCATATATATCTCAAAGCATGAATATCCACCTTTTTTAAATGCGTTTTTCTCCATCAATATTACAGATATGGCTTTCAAAAAAATATATGTAAAACCACATTATATATCAGATGGCACTGTTGTTTTACATTTTTATTTTTTTAATATATGTATTGGAAAAAAATCCTAAACCTACATCCATTGAATTTTTTAAATCCATTTCGCTCGGTTAATATGAGCCGAAAATTGTTATTTTTTCTTCGTTAATATTCTACAAAAAAAGACGCAGGGCATGGTTGTTTTAGATTTTTGATTAGTAGCCAAAAATAATTTCAAATTTGTTATATTCCATTTCGCGCACGGTCACATGTCATCGCGCCATTTTCTCGTCTAAAAAATCAGTGGGGGAGGAGGTGTATTGCTGAATGGACCTGTGTCGCACTGCGCAATTTTTTGACGTTTGCAATTGACAAATATTACATTAAAGTGCCACAGAGTGCGCAATTCTCCAGTATGCCAATTAGATAGTACCCCTAATAACAGCCCTTGCGTTTTGTCGATTATAAGATTTATATTAGTCTAATAATCAACATATTATTTATGTTAAAAAAACATGACATCGAGCAATTTCGCACCAATGTTGCAGGAAGGGCGATAAACCCTAATTTCGGCGTTCTTTGTTTTAACATTAGCCAATTTGTTCCGTAATTCCAACCAGGTACGTGATGTTAAAAAATAAAACAACCATGTTTTTATGAAATTAATTCTGTAACTATCAATAATGATAATAAAACACTTAAAGGCTCTAAAGTTATGATTCCCTCAACAAGTCTTCACATTGATGAGATAACGCTGGCTTACAGCGAAAACGTAAAAAGTACTAGAAAATTTCGCCACTCCCACTAGCGACTCGGTAGCATAATTGGTCAGTGCATTGGGCCGTAATCCCAAGGGTGGTCAAGTGGCTTACAGCGAAAACGTAAAAAGTACTAGAAAATTTCGCCACTCCCACTAGCGACTCGGTAGCATAATTGGTCATTGCATTGGGCCGTGTGTTCAAGTCCCATCTGAGCTGCTACGGGTGAGTCGTTTTTTTCTAGTATTTTTTCTATTAAATTTATTAGCTTAAGTCTTTGAAATTTATACATCTCTTGTAAATATTAAACAACTTAGAATATAAATATATGAAAAATGGCATTACAAAAAAAAATACCGCAAAATGTCTTTGGTTTAATATACAACGTGTTACTATAATTTTCATTATTAATTTTTGTATGAAACAGCTGATTTTTTTTCGCGCATTAGTTAGGAGTTTTTAACATTGAAAATGTTTTTTCGTTCGCTCCAGTAGGTCCCTGATATTTTCGCTGAAAGTGCGACTCAGCCGTGATACCCTGAGGTTTAGGGCCACGAGAACGTATAAGGGCTCAAAAGACGCGAAATTTAAAGTGATTTAAGAAGATGTGAAAAATATTTTGAAAGAGTCAAAAACTTTTTTGGAATTCGAAAAAAGCCGACTTTTTTCGACCGAAAAATTGTGTCTTTTCACAGAAAATTTCCGATATCTCGAGAACGGGGCCGAATTTCAAAAATATGAAAAAAGCACCTTGCCCTTGGCCCCTTACTTTACAATAAACTTCACAAAATATTAGATCTCGCTCCTTTGCATAAATTTAACTGTAAAATAAAAATCTCATACTATTTGGAAAACTTAAATTATCAAGAAACGGAGGATCTATTGGGTCACATTTGTTAATTTACAAAATACACACACGCACACACACACACACACACACACACACACACACACACATACACACACACACACACACACACACACACACACACTATAGTATTAATATTACTTTTCTTTTAATTGTTACTGTTTTTAACGTAGATGCTTCTCCGATTGTATATGTTCATAATATACTTTTCTTTGTTTACTGCATAATTGCTACGTCGAGAGGGGAGGGAACTGGTGCACTGAACCACAGGCCTATGGCTTAGCTCGGATGCCAGTCTCTCGCAATCTTTATATTTTATAATATCATAAATGTAAAATATAAAATGTAACATTTAAGATTGTTGGAGAAAACAATAAACATTATTCTATTCTATTCTTCTATTCTATTCTTCTATTCTATCGAACGAAGGAACATTTTTGGTCATTACACTTTTTTCGATATTGGTGACGGTCGACCGTCACCAATATCTAAAAAAGTGGCTGTAGACAGCCTCGAGGCTGTAGAGGTACCTTTAGCCGCGAGTTTTGCACGGCGCGAGATGCGATATCAAGCGGCGGGTGGTTCGCGTGCGGGCACGAGGATGTATGAGAGCTCCAAAGACGCGGAATTCGAAGGGTTTACGATGACGCAAAAATATTTTAGAAAAGTTGTTTTTGAAGACAAAATTTTTTTGTTTATGAAAAAAAAATTAAAATTTTCGACCGAAAAATACGCGTTATGATTTTTGTTTTATATTTTTTGAATAATTTGTAAGACGTTGTATGTAATAATCAACGAGTACGAGGTCGTTTTAATTATTTGAAATTGAAATCTTTGAAGCGGATCTTTTTAAAAAGTGAAATTCAATAAAGAAATATAAAAAAACATTATCAAAATAATATTTCGGAACAGCCTGTATATTGCCGTTAAGTTTTGATGACCGGCTGATATTAGGTTCAAATATATTTCTAATATAAGTTCCTCATTTGCAGGACAAATATCTTAGGAATTGCAGATTATTTACCTGGCTGTATTTAGGCCATTGGGTGCAGGATTAGTAATTCTAGGTTAATATGAATAGAACTACAAATTACAACCTTAAGACGAGCAAATTAAGATGAATTTAATTTGTGAAATGAAAGTTAAATACCCATCGTATATCAGTCCGCGGCTGATTAAAGGAATTTATGGAAAATAACCTACCAAATTCCAGCCCCCCCCCCCCCCCCCCTAATTTTTCTGACATTACTAAATTTAATTACAAATAAGTAGGTAGGTAATCTTAAAACGTTAATTTGATCTATTACTAGTTTTTTTAAAACCATAAAAATAACATCTTGCCTTCTTAAACAGACTTCCCAAAGTTTGCTTGCGTTGATCATTCTCTAATGCTGTTTTTCGAACACAGCCACTCTGTACTCAGTCTTTGTAAAAACTAATGCTCGTTGAGTAAATTTTAGGTGGCGTGACTGGGTAATATTGATGTATGTTCAAACGTAGAGATTAACGATGGCCGACACCTACACAGTTACACATTACCAGTTTTGATTCACTATTACTGTTTTTTCATAGCATTGTTTCCCATTTGGTAAAGTAGATTCTAGGCATGATGTCAAGATTTTATTAACATACCTACTCTACTCATATAAAATGTTTATGTTTTAGAATTTCTAAAGTTTAGGCCACAGACATAAGGGATGTATTATCCTAAATCGACTTTAGGTAAACCGCACATTATGCATTTCAACTATTATATATTATGAGCTTAGGTACTTTGTGCATTGTTTTTCAAATAAGGTTTTTCGTCCATAGGTGTTATGACCTTCATCATCATCATCATCATATCAGCCGCACGACACCCACTGCTGGGTATAGGCCTTATGACCTTAGACCATTCTAATATGTAACCGATTAGACTTAGAAAAAAGAAACCTTATTTAAAAAAATAAAAAGGCTGGTATTAAGGAAGAGGCTGTAATTAGATTACATAGTTCTTTATTTAGTAGGCCATCTATACTTATTTTCTTTTCTATGGCCGAGGCGCGCGATTATCCGCGATACGTGTAAGCTCAAGGCATCTCAAGGTCATTCAGCAAGGTCATTGATATTGATAAGAGCCTTAATATGTGGTTTAGGATGCCCGTTGTTCTAGTCTAGAGAAACGGATGCCGCAGTGATTTTTCTCACTCATGGAACAAACAAACGTTTTGCGCACACGATTTGTTGCACTTAGGGGTTGGCATTTAAGCTCCATTTGCTTTTGAGCTAAAAAAAGCTTTTGGATGAAATTAGCTCACTCTATATTTTGTTTTATTTACTATTGAATATTTGATTTTAATTTAAATGGCTGCACACTGCTTCTGGATTATTTATATCCGGAGGAATTAAAAAGGTTTTCGCGGAATTCAACAAAATGCACTTAATGCTCAAATTCAGTGAATTTACGTAGTTTTTAAGCGAATTACTGGGAATGGAAATCAATTTATTGTGATGTTTGATTTGCGATAATGATGCTTTCTTGCCATTCGGGAAAACAATGTGTTTTTTTAATAAAACTACATTCAAATACATCATATCGTATTAATTAAGAAAGGAATACTTAATGTTATATGTACCTATAAGTATTCCACCAAAAAAATACGATATGATTAATTACTTACATTTGCTAATGCTGCTATTGTGTTTGTTAACCCACTGTGGTTCCAAAGTCTTAATAATGAGTTACTCTGCTTGTTTCACTAAGTTTAGTTCAGCTTTTATTATGCCATTATCGTTTAATGCACATTTTCATTGGTCTAAAGCTATTCTTAATAACGAAACCATAAAATGGAATTGGCTGAATCGTAATGAAAAAAAAAACATAAAAGCAATTGTAAGTTATTGTGATCATTCAACTCGGGCACTCCAATATCCATTTGGTGGAAAACATAAAACATCATACCATTCTGCAATAGAAAAACTGCACAGAAAATGGTACCACTTGTTTTGTTTCTATGCAGCAATAAAACGGAAGGAAGAGACAATAAAAATGTAGATGCACCCAATTTCTGTTCTCCAATAGGGAAATATGTTAAAAATATGCAACGGAGGCAAACATACTATAAAATATATTATGTTTTATTCAACGGCGCCTCACGAAAACAATATCCGTATCAGGTATTGCTTTCGTATAAAATGATATATGGTAATTTTATAAGGGCATCTCAAGATTAAACTCGAATTCCTAGCTTTTATGGAATTGAAATGAGCTCATGAATGTTTTGAAGAGCATACATCTTCGAACTTAGAGTTAACTTGAGGTTTCTGGAGTAAAATTACGATTGGTAGGTACCTAGGTACTGTTCACACATTATTAACCGTACTAAAAAAGGAGGAGGTTATTTACGACTTGGAGTCTTCATTCATGAGATTCTGTTGGTGTACAGAGCATGGAAACGTTAGACTTGAATAATTAGTATTCTACCGATATCTTTTTATGATTAGCTCCGTAAATTGATGACCTAGTCATTTGCTTAGTCAAGTTAAGAGATAGAATTTTGTGATACCGACCATTACTTTGAAAAGTTTGCAACCAATCATGGATTTATTCATGATGGCAGACATCCACCTACTGCAAAAAATGTCCCGCGAGATTTTTGATTAGTTTTGGCGTATTTTGTAGATACAAAATATTATCTCTATTTTGCTATTGCTTCATGTTTTTCCAATGCTTTTTTGTATTATTTACGTAACTATAATTTCAGTTTGATATTTGACTGCAACGGAATTTAGTTCGACATTGTTTAGTAATAATAATAATATTATTATTTATCAGACAAATGGTAACAATATTTATGACATATGAAGTTTTTAGGTAATTGTAACATTTTTTTGCCCTAAAAACAATATTTTGAATGTTAACAATAACATTTATAAAAATTAAGGGGTCATCATTATTATTAAAATTAAAATAAAAATTATTTATTTGCTCGAAATACTTAAATCATTTTTATATTATTATTTTTGAAATTGATTTGGATTGTAATTAATAAGTGCTTGAACATTTATTATTTTTGAATAATGCGATCATTAGGTATAATTTAACATAATAAGTATGTGTGTATTAATTTTCACATCAAAGTACTCAATAGAATATGATGGACTAGTTTTAGCATAAAACCTTATTGTAACCATATTCTACTAAATAAATTATTTTATTATTGTTCTTAAAACCTATTTTCACTAAAGTATGTGTAATTACCAACAATATGATTTAATTAGCAATGAAAATACCGCTCCACGTCTGCTGCAAATTGTAGCGTAGCAGTTTCGGCATTTATTTTTTTACAACCTAACAAGACATGCATACAATATCAGGGCAGTGGGTGCCATATGGTAGAGCAGGGGTTCCCAACCAGTGGGCCATGCGCCCCCATGCGTAGGGCTATCCAAAGCGCACGACGAGAGGCTCCAAATAGTTAGCACTTATAAAGACCCTAGAAATCATATTTTCTCACGGCGTGAACGATGCCTGCCACCGATGCATAGTGCACCTCTTGTGTTTGATTGTTAATAATCTACTTGAATTTTAATAAAAATAAACATTTCTGCTTATATTTTCATCGCTTCTTAATATGACTTATCTTAATATGATTGTTGGTGGGGAGGGGGTGGGGGGGTGGGTTCGTAAAGCATACCGTCGGGTGGGGCGCACACTTAGAGAAGGGAAGTAAGGGGAGCAGGCATACCTACGAAAAAAGCGTGCATACCTACTTCATTGTTCTCCATTGTAATGGAACAAAACATGGCGGCTTAGCTTAGTGTACTTACACCTTATGTTAACAGCATAGAGTTGAAATTGTAACATGTGACAGGAAACAAATATGGCGGACACGGCACGCGCCTGACGTCACGAATGCTTTGTTATTGCAGTTTATGCCTGCTCCCCTTACTTCCCTTCTCTAAGGGCGCACATGGTATAAGTTTGGGAACCCCTGTGATAGAGGCTCGTGGTACACATGCAAATTGAAAGGTATCGTTACACCGTAGCGAAAGCAGAACGACTGCTGCACGTTCTACTTGGTGCGGAGACGAGCGAAGTAAGTATATAGGTTGTCATTACAAGCTATTTATATTTTAGCTTCATCTGTCTGTGTCTATGACTACTAAATTAATAGCGCCAAGGTAACGCATGGAAGTGAAATTTTACTGGAAATTATCTTTAGGGATCTAAACACATTCTAATTTTAATGAATTTTACGCTACTAATTAAGTAGTTTAAACAAATGTTTTAGATAATTACAGAACAAGTTTTGGTTTTTATTTTGGTGGTTACGACAGCAATGGAAAATTAGTTATTGAATTCGCTGACCTTAAATATTATGTTTCTCTAATTATGTTCTTTCAAAAAGTTTTTAACAAAAATTTGCACAGCCTTTTTTAAAAACCTTATCGACGTCTCGCTATATTAGCAGCAGTGGTTCGCAACATTTCGGTTTCGTTAGCCAAATATTTTTCCACGCCCCATGTTTTTCTACTAGCGTGCCCCAATATTCGCAAGTTCTCATCTCATCTGTGTTTGTTCTCCGTTGTGTGGATTCGGTAACTAAGTGGAACACAGTTTAATTAGAACTGAAACGGTAAACATCTCGAGTTTACCGCCTTAATTGGAAGAATGAAAATTTAGGCGAAACAACGGGATTTATTTAGCTTCCTAAATTTAGGATTTATTTAGGAAGTCTAGATTTTAGACAGTGACTTATTGGTCTGTAATATACTTGCGGGTAGTTGAGCCTATTGTCTAGACTAGAATAGCTGATCTTAAACAGAATATAACTTATTAGTGGCTGTTGTTAGCTGTAGACCTAGCGTTTGTGACATTTTTGAAATAGCTGAAATGTTTATTTTCGATATTAGTTATAAATGTTAAAGTTTGTGGGTTTGGATGTTTGTTCCTCAATCACGCAAAAACTACTGGACGGATTTGGTTGAAATTTTGCACACAGATAGTAGATAGCCTAGATTAAAACACAGAATACTTTTTATTCCGATATTCTCACGGGACCGGGAACCACGCGGTTGAAACCGCGAGCAGCCGCTAGTTCTAAACAATTATCGAACCTGCTTACAAAATTTCACGAGAATCGGTTGGGAAATGCGAACTGTACAGGAGCAAACGGAAATACGAAATATTTTGCCCAAGCTGAAACGGAGACACTTCGCGCACGCTTCGCACTCGCTCGGTCAATCAAATAAGATGAATATTGAAGAATGCTCGCAGATTCAGAAGAGGTACATTTATTATTAAAAAGTCATCCAGCACAACACAACCTCATCCATCCAGAACTTTAATAACGAGGACTCATCATCATCATCATCAGCCACTTTAATTTCCCCACTGCTGGGACACAGGCCTTTCTTATGGGTGGATAAGGAGGACGGGCCATTAAACCACCACGCGGGCCCAATGCGGATTGGTGGGTGTTAACGACTGCAAATGCAGCCGGGACCAACGGCTTAACGTGCCTTCCAAAGCACGGAGGAGCTCGAGATAATAAATTTTTGGTCACCCATCCCATGACCGACACTTGCGAACGTTGCTTAACCTCCGCAATCGCTGGGCCAGGCGATAAACTACTGCGCCACCGAGCTCCCCAATATTGTTAATAGAACAATCCCCAATAACGAAGTACCTACTTAAGTATAATAGAAAAGTAATGAACGGTTAGTTAATTTTTCACTTTACGCCCATGTGAATGTAGCGATATGGCCAACCCACATATTTTGACTAAAGTTTGTGAAGTTAGTGCTTGTAGAGTTAGGGCGTGTAGAGTTGGAAGCTTGGCTCTACATGAGATCTGATAACTTTTTGACAGTGCGAACCATTATGGTCTCATCTTGAATGTCATGAAAATGTTTTTGGTGGGATGTATCTTACTAATCATGATTGGGATTTTCCAGTTATCTGCCTCGTCAAACAAATGTCATGTCAGGTATCAAAACATGACAAACCACAACATGGTTTGTTTGTGGTAAACAAAAAACAATAGTTCGTTTCGTTACTCATGTTACTTTGAGAAGAATGTTTGTACTTATACATACTTATTTCCATCTTAACGGCCAATCGGATTATAGATAAACAATTTTATTGTTATTCCAAAAATTATTTATTTACTTTATTAAGATGAGATAATATTCTGAGTATAACTGCATTAAATTAAATTAAATGAAACAAAATTACTTCAATGTTGAGTTAATAAATGGTATTTGACACTTCTATGCATATAAATAGCGTATTTAAATTCCTCACGATCTAATAAAGCCGTAAAAGACCTATAAAACAGCATGTCAAACCTTCTTTACATTTTTATCCGACAATAACGATATGAATGTTAAAAATTATCATATCTGTAAATGGTTGTTATTCCCAGCATGCTTGACAGCGGTGAGGAATGTTCGGAAATCGGTGGATGTTTATAAATCCCACAGAAATAGTGCGTGGGCGGGTGAGATGCAAATATTGTCTGTCTCACTCAACTATTGGCTATTTGTTATGTTAGAGAGACTGTGTTCAATACACGTGACTCCGTGTCCTTTCATTCGTGGTAGCTTACAACGGCTTATTGAGTATTCTGAAAGCGCTAAAGTTATTTCTTCACAGATCTACTCTAACACTATACCTTTACTATAGAAAAGCTTCTAAAACACATAAGTATATAAAAGTAGATAGGTATCGAGTCAATGTCCTAACCAAAAGCGTGTTTCGGCCTTTGACTAACTAATTTTTATATAAACCTAAGAGAGACCAATTTGGACAGTCAGACCCCGAAACTCAACAAGATCAAATCGGGGTTTGACCAGTCAGACTTTTAGTACAGAATTTGTTATTTTGTATCTAAATTTATGAAAAATACATTACTTAGGAGTGAAGAAGAACTAAATTAACAATCTTCCTGTGAACCAAAGATATCTGTTGTCAGTTAAAGAAATCGATTTTGGTCATAGCGTCTAAATGCTGAAAATTTTACAGTTTTATCTAACTCAACGTGCTTGTGACTGTACCTGTAAATACCTGTTATATTGTTGTATTGACAACAACGTTCCCACGGTTGCTAACAGAAATCAATCAGTGATAAAGATGACATTCACACCCGATTATTGTCGGGCGAGTATCAAAGAAAACAATCACATTGTTACAAAGACCCTTGAAACAATATGACATAATGCTTATGTTTATAGCAATACCTTTATACATGTTAGAGAATAGCATAGGTAAGCATAAATAGGTACCTGATGACAATCAACAAAAGAACATACTTATGCAAAATTATACGATATGGTAAGGTGTGCGACATCAGTTGACGAGCTTTGAGTGATATTAGAATCAGTAAATTATTTAAATCGTAGTGAAAAAGATTAAGTAGGTACTTATAACATCAAACCAAAAACTGTCTGAATAATAATAAAAATGTCTTAATTTCAAGTGTGATATTTTTATATAATTTCCATAATACCTAATAACGAAAAAGTATTGAATAAGAGCATGTAAATATTTACATGCTCTTATTCAATACTTTTTCGTTAATAGGTATTTAAGGTAGGTATATATACCTTGCCTTGAATTTTTTTACTGTTAAGAGGCGTAATAATTGATTTACTAATTTGCATTTCCATTACCTACATTAAATTATTATAAAAACTTAAATATCCGTACAACCGTTTGTTTTCTTCTTTTGTAGGTTATTCTTACATCGTTTTGCCATCGGAAGCGACCTACTATAAATTATAGTAAGTATTTATTTACTTATCTATAAACTTTAACTGTGTGTTAGTTCATCTTATAATTTACGACACGGTTATTTTGGTTGATACCTACAGTATCCTTTTCAATGTTGATATAATTTATAGGTCAATATTTTATGGGAGGTTTTCTGAAAAAATAGAGTTACTCAGTAAATGTTTATTTCGTTTTAGTTCGATGTTCTGTTTTGCAATGCTTTTAATTTGTCAAGATTGCTAATAAGTTTTTCTTTTTTTTTTATAAGATAAGGGTATCACTGACTACAATACATACTTACTATTAAATACAATGAGTTCTTTCAATTACAAACACTTCTTTTATTTAACGGAAACTCCGCTATGTTAAAATGGCATCATTGAAGTTTGAAGAAGAGTTATGGATAAGAGATGAATAAACGAATCTTTGTAAAACATAATTTTGTATCTAATTTAAGGATCGAAAGATCAAAGTTGAACCGAAATCATAAATACCTCTATCTGTTTTTGTACAGATTTCCGTTAATTCGTTGAATAAGATAACAAGAAGACTACTCGAAGGATGAATAAGTTTTATTTCAGCTAACAGCCCATTTCAATAAACTTACCCTCCTCAATCCTCAATAAGAGATAGGCGTGTTGCCTAGATATTTCTGGAAATAACAACAGTTGCCTAGTAACAGATCCATAGTAGGCCTATCTCATGAAGATAGATTTTGAAATCGGCCGTAAAATATCCTAGTAACACCAAATAGGTAAGTAATGTTACAACAAATCACAGTCAGCAATGTTAGCTACATAATATACTGGCTCCTTTGATCCCAAATCACTCGGGAATGTCAAAAGCAAACAAACTACCGGTCGACGGTGAAATACCTTTTATAAACCAATTGAGATTTTTTTTACACAAAGCATCAGAGCAACTCGAAACGAACAATGCGGCGAAAGTATTGCAATCCCTCGAATGAAAACAAGCCCAGAGCCGCCTATTCATAGTATTGCATTACTAACATTGTCGGCAATGAGTTCCAGAAAGTTAATGTATTTTTAATGGCGCCGAGCCCGCAGGCGAGATCAATTTTACAGTTTCGCCACGCGAATGTGGATGGTTATTTCGAGTCCTGCCAACATTTCGCCCCCATCTCTATCAACTTTGTCATCAATAGGCAATTTTATTAGACGTTAAAATGACGTTTTGAATATTACGCTTACATGTATGTCGTTGGATATTTTTGTTAACGGATCTTTTTTACAATAATTTTGCTCTAATGATACGTTGCAATGTAATCAAAAACACATTAATAGTAGGTAAGTTATACTTTTACTAATTAGATTGCCTGGGAACTCTATAAACGGTTACTCTTACAACTATAGCTGTTAATATTATTAACAATTTTACATTTTAAATAATTTGTTAGAAAATTTTCAGACAACATGTTGGTAAAAAACTTATATTTTTCTTACTTCCTTTTCCAGCAATTTGAATGGCATGGCTCCCGGCGTCTGACCAAAATAATAATTAAGCTTCACAAAATTACGTATTCATATTTCTTCAAAACATGCCAAAAAGTTAATGTTCTGGCAAAAAGCCATGAAATCGTCAAAAGAATTTCTCAACAACAGCAGTCGTAAAATACCAATTCGGCTAATTCTTTTTAATACGACACTGATCCGGAAACAATTATAGTTGGAACATGTGTGAAACGAATGGTATTAAGTTCGATTACTGTCGAGATGCATTGTCACGGTCACGTCGAAACGTCTCAGCCATTACCAATACTAAACATTACTCTTACAAAAGAAAAAAAAAGGTTTACAAAAAGCGTCCGATGTCACGCCCATGCAGTTCGGGAGGTTCTCACGAGCTACGAGTAAACAGAGCCAGGGCCGTGTCAATGCAACTTATACCTTAGCCGCCCACTTCGCCTGTCACACTGCCTATTGCTCGTGTTTACTCAAAAGTTCACGCGCTCTCTCAACAGAGCTAGCGATGGAACGCTGCAAGGATGCACTCTAAGGCTTCGGAACAAGAGTGCCCGTATCCTAATAGGAGGCGAATGCAACAAAAAGATGACAAACAGCCGCGAGCTTCGACACGTTCGTATGTACTTTTACAATTTTGAAGTCCCATGGGAACTGACCTCAGGCGATGTGATAATTGCCTAGCTGGATGGTCCTAAGCCTGCGAGCGAACCCTGGAAGGAGGCGAATATAAACGGTAATTACCGACCCGTCCGATGGGAAAGTATAGGGATGGAAGAAATGGGTCAATGATACGTCATCGTGAATTATTGAAATCATAGTTATCTGTGAGGATAATAACACCCATTTAGATCTGTCGGGCAAGATTTAAAAGAAAAGGTAGATTTATATCTATTAAAGATTTATGTTTTAAAAGTTTTGCTGAAAGAAAAATGTTAGCGAACCCAATAATTATACGATAAACCCAGGATTAAACCTTATTAAGTATTTAAAACAACTGTAACTGTTTATCTTATAAAAGTTTGAGTTTTTTTTGACTGAGAAACGAAAGCTCGTGCCTTATGCGGTTCCATGTAATTGATTGTTCGAGTAAAAACAATTAATATTCAACAAGGCTGGCAAAAAAGCTTAATTGCATTTTACCGCTTAGTTAAAACGTTCATTTACTTCATAAACCGTGCGAATCATTTTCCATTTCATTCAAATACTTGGGCTGAATTTGATTTCTTGCATAATGTAATAATATTATTATGCTACACTACAGTTAATTGTATCTTTAAAGAAGGTTTTTTTATACTGATGTAGGTGTGAAATAAATTCCTAAATTATATTGAGTATAAAATATAAATTTTAATTGTAGGTAATATAAATGTGTGTCCAAAATCTAGATTTTTTTATTCCTCAACACACACTAATAGGTATTATTAGTACAATGCGATTAATTTAACAATATACTACAGAAATAACCTACAAAATTCAGAGCACTTGTGGTACAAAACGACGTAGGTATTTTTATCTGTAAAATTTTCTCTTAGCAATACATTTTCGAGTGAAGTTACAGTGGATTACTGTCTATTGTCAATTATTTAATCGTATTGTAGATAGAAAGGAACTAAGATTCGAAGCCAAAATAAAATAAAAGTCAAAGTAAAATTATATTTAGAATTAATAAATTAAAGATATTCGCGTACGTGTCATTTCGCGTAATCAAAATCCTACTAATATAAATGTGAAAGTTTGTGGGTTTGGATGTTTGTTCCTCAATCACGCAAAAACTACCGAACTGATTTGGTTGAAATTTGGTACACAATACCCTAGATTAAAACATAGAATACTTTTATCCCGATATTCCCACGGGAACGGGAACCACGCGGGTGAACCAGCGGGCGGCCGCTAGTGTGTCAATAATGCGTAAAATTGCTTTTATCGCTGAATATCCTAATTTAATTAAGCTAATGACCAAAGGAGTAATAAATAAAACTTCTACTGAATACGCAAGAAAACAAACTCCTAAAAGTTAATTTATTATACCTGGTAATAAATTAACTATGAGTAATAATGCCTACCATTAATTATTTAAAAAAAAAATACCTCATTACTTTTATCAGGGATTGGTACAGTGCTTTAATCGCGCTTTTCAGCGATGAAACCAAAGCTAAATCTTTACAAAAAAACACTTGCTTAGGTTTTATTAAAATTATTAAAAGCTATGCATAAGGAGCCTAAGATGTCAATCTTGTACAATATGAGAATTTTATAGCCAAACCAAAGATTTTTTTTTAGGTAAATATAATCTAAATGACAATGTCGGTTTTGGTTTTATGGTTTTGGGCCTTTAGGGCCCCTTGAACAACGCACGTTGAACGATTTCAAGCATCAATATCAGCCCAAGTATATTATTCTTAGTTGATTATCTTCTTTGCATAAGCAAAAAGCAAATAGCTTCAAAGACTATTACCATTTCTTTTTCTTCTTTTTGTGGTGGCATTATCAACTATCGTGCATAACGATAGTAAAGGAAATTTCAATCTTTTAAGTAATTCATTTGTCGTTTACTAGTAGAAATTCTGGGAAAAGTAAATTGCTAGTATTAATAAAAAGACAGCGCTTTCACGGAGTGTACGTTTTTTAAAATTTTCTTCTAATCTATTGTCGCAATAACTTTGTATAGGACAATAAAAATTCAATAGCGCCTTTGATATTGCTCAGTGCCAAAATGCACACTTCCCAAAATGTAACAGATGGAATAGAGGAATGTGGTTGATTTTTTCATTCCATATGCTTTTTTTGTTTAACTTTGTACCAGAAAAAAGCAACTTATCTCTAACTGTGCATACGATAGTTGAACCCACTACTATTCACTAGTCCGGGTGTAGGCTCTAACAGTTGTTGTTGAGCTACCAAGACATCATTATTTTCTGCTGTATCTGTATTTCATTAATGTGGGGAGGTACTGGGTTTGATTTTAATCCAATTTAGTATTGATAATAAACAGAACTTTGAAAAGATAGAAACTGAAATCTAGTCTTTCAATTTTACTTTCATTCTCAAGGATGTCAAAAATTAGATATAATTATTTTTGTAGATAAGTTTATATACTTACTTACATCTCCAAAGAAAATAGGGGCCACCATAATATTTTCCATACGAAAGAACTAAGGAAACAACAAAGCAGGAAACTTCAATTTCTTTTTATCCAATTTTACTTTTGTATGGAAAATCATAGGGTGGTATTTTCTTTTCATCAGTATATTATACTATCCGATCCTTATTAAATATTAAGGAGTATCAGGAAGCTCATCTATAGGTAAGAAAACAAATTGGTTTAGTTTCCTGCGTCTGCGCCGCGCTCTACTAAGCACGACCGCAGCACGTAAGGGTAATCTAGTTCAGACGACTACTATAAAAAAGCAAAATATACAATTTAAAAGTACAGGTGTAAAATATAACACTACTTTCAAAATCTGTGACATTTTTTTTTTATATTTTAACTAACCAGCAATACAAGAAATTCTTCAGTCAGACATATAACTGTTATTTAAAATAAGAACATACATTTAAAAATCTAGCATATTTTCGTAGATAAATTAGTACTTAAATTAGCGTTTAAAATATATGCAGTAACGAACGAGTAGCTACTTAATAGAAAAAAAAACAGTAGGTAAGAATTTTATTTTTGTTATCAACAATCTTTTTTTAGTAAAAACACCCAATGTGTTCCGCCGGGTTTTTGCCTCATATTTTGCTAAACAATATCAGCGAGGGGTATTTATTATCGAATCCACCCCTAAACATCAAAGATAATTAAAATTATGTTGTATAAAAAAAGACGATCACGATGATACCTCATTTTTAGGGTTCCGTACCCAAAGGGTAAAAGCGGGACCCTTTACTAAGTCTCCTCTGTCTGTCTGTCACCAGGCTTTATCTTATGAACCGTGATAGCTAGACAGTTTAATTTTCACAGATGATATATTTCTGTTGCCGCTATAACACCAAATACTAAAAACAGGATAAAATAAATATTCGAGTGGGGCTCACACACAACAAACGTGATTTTGTTGCCGTTTATTGGTACGGAACCCTTCGTGCGCGAGTCCGACTCGTACTTGGCCGGTTTTTTTATTTCTTTCCCCCGAAAACTGGCAACGACTAATTTAATTCTGCATCCTGTGACCGTTACCGAGACGTAAAGCATAAGTAATTTTTAAACTGGGGTCTATATGAAAGACTTTATGGAACTCTTTGGTCTAGACGTTCGCCCACCCGTGTAAGACGCAGGGTCCCAGGTTCGATTCCTAGCAGAGAGGCACATTTGTACTTGGTTTGGGTGTTGGTAGGGCTTATTTCAAGTCCACCTGGCTAGCTACCACCATCTTACCTAAGTCTGACGCCATAACATCAATTTAAAAATTGTTGTCTTCTGGCAGTTAGAGGTAAGATAGCCAGTTCCTCAGTGATAAGGATTCCGGGTGTAGTGCGCTTCCACCTTCGGCCTTATCGTCACTTTCAGTTTCAGGTAAGGTCAAGAACTATCCCGTTGTGCATAAAAAAAATTGAATCCCGAATATTGAAGTAGAGCTTTAATTAAATTAAACAAAAATATTTTAGTTAGTAAAAGTTTTTATTGTTGTCGTTAATATAGATTTAATTAAACTAGGTAGCTGTGAGAAAGGCATTCTCAATGAACATCTCTTGCTACATTATAAAGTAATCGTTAGTCAGTTTCAACTCCATGCACTTGAAGACAATTGAAAATACTTATATTTAAGTACTGTAATTATGAAAATACGTAATTAAATTAGTACATATTAATAAATTATTATTATTGCTCAGATATTTTCCTTCTCACATTTCTGGATTTCTATTACTCAATTTTCATCAAGTAGATACAAATAGCACGTTCAAACTAACGTTAAAAATCGGTTAAAACCTTTTTTATCGAACCCAAAATATAATTATAATCTACGTGCGGCCGATAACCGTATTTCTGGTCACTTTCAATCTACGCGTGAAAAAAAACACAATTGCTACGGTTTCCTGCGGCGGGCAGTGGGGCGCGACGCGGACCGACCGGGCAACGCAAACATTTGTTTAGTCTGTGACCAAAGGCTCTGACAACCGTTGCGACCCTTGAGGACTCAATAAAAATGATCTGGGACCTTATAAAAGATATAAATAGAACACGCTTTTAGAGAATTAAGTATAGGTATCATTTTTAATAATTTATTAGGTATAGGAACTTACATAGATATGTCAATCAAAACTCAACCGTCAAAACCATTTTTAACTACAAAAATCAGGCTAAAGTGTTTTTGACCGATGCTCTTAGTCTAAAACTAGTTCTTAAAACTAGTTCTATGACATTCACAAGTGCTTGTAACAGCCTAGACTGAAAAATGAATTAGAATTCTAAATTTTGAAAAACAGTTTTATTTAACTGATTTTCGCAGTAAAAAATTGGTTTTGACCAACGTTCTTAGTCGAAAGTGGTTTTGCCCGATTTCATGTTCTGATTCAGACTATCGGTCCGGTCATTAATGTATGAAATATTATTTATTTTATACTATACCGCAATATTCTATACAATACCGAATGTGAAGCCGGTAATATGTGAATAAGACGAGAGCTGTTTCTTTTTAATTTTATTGTGATTTTACGTAGTTATATAAAGGAAGTGTCTATTTATCGGCGCGCCCCGACGAAAACATTCTTTTTTCTATTAAGGAATGGTATAATTATCATCAGATGACTTTATAGATAGAAAATTTTACAAAAAACGACGTTTCTGGTGCTTCGCCAGCCGCTATCGCGGCACGCTCGCTCCGCTCGCTCGGCTTTTGACTCGCATGTTTTTGGTTGCAGTTCTAATCTAACCTAACCTTTAATACATTTTCCATAGCTGGGGTATTGCCCCCAGAGCCCCCCAGTCTCCTTTGCTTTTGTGTGAACTCCCTGACCAATTAATACCAAAATCTATTTATTTAACATTTTATCGGTTAAAAGTGGTTAAGACCAACGTCCTTAGTCAAAAACACGGTTTTTGACCGGTAATGATTTAGACTGTAATAGAAAGGTAGGTACATTTAATTTGTTCATTCATTCTGTAACTTACAAGACGCGTGGAATTGCACAAAAAAATATCAAAGAATTAATATCAACTG
Organism: Agriphila geniculea; assembly: GCA_943789525.1. Lineage (NCBI taxonomy): Eukaryota > Metazoa > Arthropoda > Insecta > Lepidoptera > Crambidae > Agriphila > Agriphila geniculea. The sequence continues at coordinate 6,157,930 of OX038879.1, read as the reverse complement.
AGAGCACCTCGGTCTGAATGATAAGTATTAAATTACGTATTAGTAACGTTTTTACAACATCTTATAAGATTCAGTTAGTTTCACTTAGCAACAGAATGGTCCCGAATAAAATTACTGACTAAAACAATACAAAGACCTGAACTACTTAGTTTATGTCTTCCCCTCCTCCTTAATATAACAGACAGCTGTAATCTGGGTCCTAACATTTATTCGAAACCCTAGTTTAGTGACCTTCTTACTGGCATCCAACGGCGGCAACATTATTACTTGACAAGTTTAGCTGTTAAGATTTAATTCAATTTGACTTTTCAGCTTTCGTTTTTGCAGAAAATTCGATTCGAAATATTTAGGTAAGAAGCACACTAAAGTATTTCAAAATATATAGGTAGTCGTATTTACATTACTCCATATAATCCGACATAAGGTGCTATATAGTTATTCACCCTTGTCCTCCCAGGTGAAACTGAAACATAACACTACCAAAAATAAGTAATATTATCATATTAAATAAATTTCTTTCGACTATGGGTTTCTGTAAGGTATTGTTTACTACTGGGGGTAAGGCGGCTCGTTTTCCAGCCCGCCCAGTCAGTATACGCTTGTACTATTATCTATTCTGTGATACGATAAACAATCTATATTTAATTTACTTATAGTCACATCGAAGTTTATTTAAGATATTTTTATCAGGTAAATAGTTCTGTGAAATAGTTCGTGCCGATAAAACTCCACCTACTCAAATATGTACAGTTTCATATTATTGAACCATTATCGATATTTATGTTTAATGTGCATAAGATATGATAACAAACAAACATTTGATAGGAATACGTAAATATTAATTTAAAATGCATTTCCTGTGACTCTCTAGGTATATATTTACTCATAAGATTAAAATATAAATGAAAAAAACGGATATTTTGTCCAAGAATCTAAGTCAATTCCTATTCTAAGCATCTTTTGTAATATCACATCATTTATTAGAAATCTTATTACATATCATTATTATTAAACTATGTATATTGCACATAATTACTATAATAATTTTAGCTAGGTATTTCTAACTGAAACAAAAAACAATCGACAACGGAAATAATCAAATCGATCCTATTTCTTTTATTTTAATTTGTATTGTCTACCGCACATTCAATAAATGATTTTCGTTCGTTCTTATATCCAATTTCTAACCTGTCTCGGTTGAATTGTCATTTGACTTGAATATGAGGGAAATGAAAAAATTATTCAGTCATGCTTAATATTGCGATATTTGTAGCATAAACAGAGTTTGGATTTTCATACTTACATGTAAGTATGTATAGTCTTTAAACAAAACTAAAATACTTATAAATAATTTTGTCAAGATTCGAGTTATTAAGTATATTAGCGTTTTTCCAAAGAAGTTATCTAAAGAATGAAAGCATTACTATTGATGTAAACTTTAGTTTTAGGAAGCAAAATTCTTAAATTAGTGCCGCCGTATAGAGAGAAAAACATATTCAGGTACTATTTTAAAACCAAGACAATCTGTTCAGATGGAATTTCAAATTTGCTTGTCAGAGGTATTTTTCACAAAAGTTTCAGCTGTAACAAATAAGAATACGACTCATATTTCTTTTTCCACTTATTGTTTGTATTGTCAAGGAGTGGACTATTAATTTAAAAAAAATCACAGAATAATAATAATAATAATATATAAAAAATGCTCAAATCGGTACACTAAGACATGTTTTTTTACTGGTATTTAAAGATTCTAAAGTAATTTTTTTAGGAATAATGAGGTATTTGTCTAATGTAGGCGTGTTTTGTATATCCATATATCTATTTAATTTGTTGTCTTACGGTTTTTAAATTTAAATCGTTATTTAAAAAAATGTTGTCTTATAAAATCAAATTGTCACTAATAATAAGTTATTTATTTCTTAATCTATGTGTGGAAAATCGTTTGTTGTATTTTATTATAGAGTTTTTTAATAAAGAGTTGGATGAAGATTGTTTACCATATAAGACAAGTAAGGATAAACAGACTATAATAATATTTAGCCACCTATTTGCTAATAACTATTTACGGCTAGAATTTATAATCAAGCCAGGTAGGGATAGGCCTAATACAGATTAGTTGTTAGGCAATATTTGATATTAATAAAGAATAATCGACAATTGCCTAACCAATCTGAATCGACTAATCCCTATCTGTGTAAATTCTCAAACATCAAAATTACAAAAATCTTGTAAACGCTTCACATTCCACTATTTCAAAACTTTGCATTATTTCATCAACAAAAGAAAAATAAGCAAATGTTGTTTTTCTATTATCCCTGAAAAATAGAGATACTTTATTATTTTTCTCATCAATATTATATTTTAATTTCAAAAATTGCGCAGAGGAATTTAAAATAAAAAAAAACCGGCCAAATGCGAGTCGGACTCGCGCACGAAGGGTTCCGTACCAAAAAACGGCAAAAAAAATACGTTTGTTGTATGGGAGCCCCCCTTAAATATTAATTTTATTCTGTTTTTAGTATTTGTTGTTATAGCGGCAACAAATTACATCATCTGTGAAAATTTCAATTATCTTCCTGTTGTTGTTATTAATATTGAGCAAAAAACAGCAAAAAAATCACGTTTGTTGTATGGGAGGCCCCTTAAATATTAATTTTATTCTGTTTTCTTAATTTTATTCTCTTTAGTATTTGTTGTTATAGCGGCAACAGAAATACATCATCTGTGAAAATTTCAACTTTCTAGCTATCACGATTTATGAGATACAGCTTGGTGACAGACAGACAGACAGACGGACAGCGGAGTCTTAGTAATAGGATCCCGTATTTACCCTTTGGGTACGGATCCCTAAAAATCGTATATTTCCGGATTTGTTTCTTTTATAAAAATAAAACCGGTCAAGAGCGAGTTGGACTCGCGCACCGAGGGTTCCGTACCATCATAATTGCACCATTAAACCACACTGCAGAGTAGAATAATAAACTTAGTATTGCAGTTTTAGGTCAGCACCATCTCTTGACCGATAATGGAACTAATGTTAACTTTTTTAGAAATTTGATAATTTCTAAAAAAGTGTGCTATATTGAGACATCGTTTTATTTTTCCTGTAATCTTTATATAAACTGCTATCATATAGAATTATTTCAGATTTTACTCTTTGCAAACTTTGGAGATAAGGGGGGGGGAACGGTATTTTTTTTACATTTTTCATTATAATTCGAAAACTATGTGGCTTAAAACAAAAAGAAAAAATGATTAAAAACGTGCAAATGGCGCTCTTTCATATGATACCCCACGTGCCCTAGTAGCTCCACTTCAAATTTTTAACACCCCTTTTCAGCCCCTGTTGTAAAAAAGATATTTAATTTTTTATTTATTTCTTATTTGAAAAATAGTTGGGCAAATGTCATCTCAAACTATTCTAAATTTCAAGTTGATACCATTAGTAGTTCTCGAGATATCCAGCTGTGACAGACAGACTGAGTCACACCATAAGGGTTCCTTTTTACCATTTTGGTACGGAACCCTAAAAAGGTTGTACTAAGCTTACAAAAGTGTAGGAAAATGAAACCAAAACTTATTTTTGATGCGGTTTTGCAAATTCGACGATATATGAAATGCGTATAATGAATGGTTTTTCTTGTATTTTCATTTACTTATGAAACACTTCTTAAATATAATTAGATTTAAGTCATACCACAGAATAGATATAAGTACATAACACATTAATTATGTATGTTTTATTATGAAAATATTTTAAGACGGAGCAGTATTTTCTATCAGACGTCATCATTGTCATTGTCAAGTTAACACCAAGATAGAGCTATTCTCCTAAGAAAATCATAGAACATAATTGTCAGGGGAAATCATAAAATCAATAATAACGAAAGCATCGTCACTATGACGCCGCGTTAAAATAAGGTAAAACGAAGATTGCGTGCGATACGGACCGAGGAAAATTACCAAATCCTACCATACATACATATCTCCACTAACGACTTGTTATAAGTATACAGGGTGTCCCAAAACTTTGCCACACGGAGGGAAAGTAGCTTAAATGTTGAAGATAGGAAATTTTACTGAGAGAAGACTTTATTTCCATTTTAAAAATAAATGATATGCATTAGGATTTAAAAAAAAATTGCATCGATTCCATACAAATTGATACAATCCGTATAATAAATAAAATTTTAAATGTTAAATAACAATGCATCTTTTTGTTTAAGATTCTGTGTCACTAAAGAAAATATAATCCTTATGAGTAACCCTTTCGATTAGTATCATAAAATAAACAATATATTTTTTTAGGGTTCCGTACCCAAAGGGTAAAAACGGGACCCTATTACTAAGACTCCGCCGTCCGTCTGTCTGTCTGTCTGTCTTTCTGTCTGTCTGTCACCAGGCTGTATCTCATGAACCGTGATAGCTAGAAAGTTGAAATTTTCACAGATGATGTATTTCTGTTGCCGCTATAATAACAAATACTAAAAATAGAATAAAATAAATATTTAAAGGGGGCTCCCATACAACAAACGTATTTTATGGGTACGGAACCCTTTATGCGCGAGTCCGACTTGCACTTGTCCGGTTTTTGCTTTTTTTGGTGGGTTCGATTCCTGGTTAAGGCAGGCGACTATTCAAAAATCTATGAATGCAGTTCCAATTATTTTTAAAATCAAAATGAAGTTTTCTTCACTAAAATTTCATACCTTTAATATTTTAGGTACTTTTCCTCCATATGGCAAAGTTTTGGGACACCCATTTTTTTGATAATATTACAACTTTTGCAAAATTCGTAATAATGGTACGCCTATACTTACGCACAAGTTCAACTATTTAACGTGTTTTTTATTGGTTTGATCTTGATCCCGATCTAGTCCGAGAGACAAATACAGGCGCAGGAAGGGAGTTTCCGTCCTCAATCCAAATCATTTTACTAGATCAAAACAAAAAAATACGAAAGTCACGCCCTGCACGTAACACACAAAACATGTTTTGAACATATTGTTTTATTGGCAAAATAAAAATATTTTTGGCAACACTTTTGGGTACCCTTATTAATAATTTGATTACCTATATCTATCTATTAATACCTCTTATGCAAATAAAAGTAGATTTTTTAAATAGGTACCTACTTAATAGAAACAAAATTTAAAATAAACACCTTAAAATGTTCATTACATTTAAGTATAAAAATCTGCCTTCAACCACATTCTTTCCCTGTAAATACCGACGCAATCTTTTCTCACAAATATTTGATAAGCTTAATCGAAACTTTTTGATGGTCCTTCCAATCGGCCTCAAGATTAACGTTAAAATATTCTCGCAGGTAGCGGAACGAACGGATTTACTCGTTCATATCACGCTGTAACGCCACGGTCGACTTCACACCAAGTATTGTGTAAATAATAAAGATTAAATAGTAATAAAATATTTTTTAGCAGCGTCAACGCAGCAGGGCCGTAACGTAAAATGCTAATAGATAGTGACAGTTATGTAATCAAAGAAATTATGAGATAATGTTTAGTGAAAGATTTATATGTAGTTAGTTTTTAACCGACTTCAAAAAAAGGAGGAGGTTCTCAGTTCGTCGGAATCTTTTTTTTTTTTTTTTTTTTTTTATGTATGTTACTCGATTACTCGAAGACGGCTGGACCGATTTGAAAAAATCTTTTTTTGTTTGAAAGTATATACTTTCAAGTTGGTCCCATTGTCATAAAATCAGGATCTGATGATGGGATCCTGGAGAAATCGAGGGAACTCTTCAAATATTATAGGCACATCTATAGCGATTTTAGTATTTTCTTAAGGAACTTGTGCATTTGCTTTCGAAAAGTACCATTTTGGTGAAGTGGAACTGATGATGAAGACCAGCATAGATGATCATCGGAACTATTCAATACTAAGTAGTTCACTGGTACAATACGATTACTTTAATATGGTTGCTAGGCTATTTATGCTCATCATAATTCATATGGTGAAGTGGAGCTGATATTGAAGTACCAGGAGAACTCCTCAACAATAAACGCCCCTGCGTCGGGAAAAACAGTACTATGTAAAAGGTGATGAACCTTTGACATAAGGCTATTGTAACTTAGATAATATCATCACCAAATATACTTACTACAAAAAAGTTTAAAATAAAAAAGTTTTTAATAAAAACAAAACCTCCTTCAAAAACCTGAAAATAATCTAACAAAAAACAGCTTCAAAAATAAATTAATGGCTTTAAAAAGCAAGAAATAAAATATTGAAATCTGCATAATAACTAACTCGAAAGTTTGTATGTATATCTTATATTAAACAACGTCTTATGAAGTCGGGTGGGGTTTAAACCCATGATTAAAGTTTAGATATATTAGTTTGGATAAAAAAATATCCTTTGTTCCCCCCCCCCCCCCCCCCCCACCCGACTTCAAAAGGCGTTGTTTAATATAAGATATACATACAAACTTTCGAGTTAGTTATTATGCAGATTTCAATATTTTATTTCTTGCTTTTTAAAGCCATTAATTTATTTTTGAAGCTGTTTTTTGTTAGATTATTTTCAGGTTTTTGAAGGAGGTTTTGTTTTTATTATATTGATTGGAGATTAGGTTTTTTTGTTACTGTCAGTTGCTTTATTTGTTTACAAAATGTGCGGCTATTGAGACATTTGACTTGAATAGTGTGATGCTGGTAAAACAAATGAAATAGAAAGACGAAGTTTGAAGTTTATTTGCGAAATTAAACTAATGATTTTTTTCTTTTTACACTTCCTTTTGAAAGGCCTGTTTTGGTCTAATGTTTAAAATGAGATGCACTCACGACTAAAGACATCCGAGTTTGAATCTCGCTAGAAAATAGGTATTTTCAAATCACAAATTGTATAAACCGATTGAACATCAATCTAATTGAATTACTTTTATTTAAAACAGCTTCAAAGCAAATCACTGACCCCTTACAAAAACAAATCCTACCTAAATCGAATTTGAAATCAGAATTCGTTATTGCGAGAGGGCAAAGGCAAAGGTCACTAGGATTAAGGGTAGAAAATGTGTGACCATCTGGATTGTGGACAAAAACATGGCCGCCGACATTTTTGTGTTGTCCAAAGGAAATGAAGCAATCTCGCCTGGCGATCCAATCGTCCTCTCGAATTAGGCTTAAGTTTTTATATTAGGAGCCAATCGGTTGCCTTATTGATTTTCATTAGCATTAATGAAGCGCTCATGGCGGAACTTGACATGATCGTACTCGATCACGTTTGTTAAGCAACGCTCGGTCCGGTCAGGTATCGGATGGGGGTGACCGTTAAAGTGGCATTACAACTGAGCGCTTCTGTGCTTCGGAGGGCACGTTGAACTGTCGGTCCCGGCTGTTGTCATCTGACAACAGTCGTTAAGCCAAGTTAGAGGCCTTACAGGCGGCTTGATAAACTCTAACACCAGAGGTGGCCACTAATCCTCATTCGATAAGAAGAAGAAGATTAATATTAATGTGATTCATGATTACCGTGACAACTTTGATATATGTAACTGATCTGATAGGTTAAGTATATTATTAATTTAATTGACCCAAGCCACACTATCATCGAAGTAAGTGATGGGAGTTTTGGCGCCATTTTGTCGAGTTCGGTTCGGTGACTATTTAAATTTATTTTCAAATTGATTCAAAGTGGATATTGTGTTTTGAATTTGGTGCAGTTTTGTGGTACAAGTGTCTACGCAACTGAACAATATGTGGGATAATTGAAATAGGCGCGATCTTGGTTGTGTGAAGCTGAGACTTTTAGTGTAGTGCTGGCTACCTCGGCAGATCTTACCGAGTAAACTGTCTTGATATACTTGGTGCCAAATGCTCCAAGCAGCATTGGAATACGATGCACCCGCATTCTAATGAAAACTGAAACAATCTACCTCTGAACTATTCAACACTTGACACTGGCAAAAATTACTCCCCAAAGAGGAGAGTAGATTGCCAAACTAAAATAAGAAGAAGAAGTAAGTGATGTAAATGTTTTAATTTAATGCTCAAGGTCACAACCCTACACGCAAATAGACACTTTTTCAATAATTTATCCCATTAATGAATAAAAACAAAATACAACTTCAGTCTAGGATTCTTCCCACACAGTTTACCAAAAGGAAAAAAACCTTTTTTTAATGGCGGTTTTCATTGTTTATAATAATTTTCCGGGGTATACAACCCCGGCATATTTGGCATTATGGATGTTTTCTTTTGGAACACGTTTTATAACCGTTTTTGGAACACCTTTCAGTACTTTGGCTTTGGCTTTTGTGTGCATGCGGTAATTATAACAATACAAGGACAAAATATAGGTAGCTCATTGGCATATTAGTGCATCTTTCACAAAAAAAGCTGAGCCTGATTTCATAAAAATACCGTTTCTAGAAATCTGAAAACGTCGAAAACACGACAAAAAGCACCACCAATAATATTTTCTCCAATACTGAGCTGTTAGTAGAAGAAATGAAAACAATGACATTCACATTTCTATGACAAAAACGGCAAAAGAATATGGCTCTATCAAAGATACGACTGGTCGTAAATCAAACTCGGAACAAATCTTGGCAGCTTGGCAATCGTCACCTTTCTGCCAAGGTTAGTCCGGTACTCTACTCTAGGGATGGTATAAAAACCATTTTATCGAATTTACAAGTCATGAAAAAGATACTAGAATACCTAAATATTTTTATAAGGAATAATTTATTACTTTTTAATAAATGCCTATCATAAGGAAAAATAATTTTCTTCTGCGTGCGTTGATAAATAACTTTATGGATATAGGTAAATGATAATGTTTTTTTCAAAATTAACAAAATTTTCTGTCGCCAAACTGCAATGACAGTTTGTAGGTGTAGCGATTATTTCTATATAAAATACACAGCTTGTTTATTTTATATTATCTTTGCTTACTTGTATGAAATTATAACATGCATACTTTTAATTTTCTTTTTAATATATCTTTACGTTTAATTTTAGTTTCTTCTAATAGTATTATATCGAATATTTATTAAACAATCGAGATATAATATATTTTCAATTAAAATATCTATAGTAGGTAGCCTTTAGCCTTTGGAGAACTACAAAACGATTTTCCATTTTGTTTCTCTTCTCCCATTGCTCGCATAATTAAATAGGCAAAAAAGATCGAATCAAATCATCAGTCACGTGACCCTGATCGAAAATTCATAAGACGGATGTAGCGTATCCCCCTCTCTTTCTACGGGGCGCGGCGAAAATGGCGGCGCGTCATTTCAAGACGTAAACACTTGTGTCACCATAGCAACGCGCTAATTTTTTATTTCAATGTCAAAACTCTAGATTTTCTGTCAAGCTATGGATAAGACCTTCGTACAATACTGTTCTGTATTCGTAAATTCAAATGCAGAGTAAATTCGTAAATTATTCCCTAACCATTCCAAAATATCAAAAATGCACTACGTTAATATTCAAGTTTTCACTTCTGCCGGCAATCCCGGAGTGCAACCCGATTTTTTTTAATATTCATTCAATCTGATTTTCTTTTAATTGATATATTGTTCGAAAGCTGTTTAGTCAACTTGCGAACTTTACTGTAGAATTTACTGTTTAATTTCTTCTATCAGTTCCAATAGAAAGAAATTGTAGTTCCAAACAAAAACAGGTGAAATTCTAACTGACACATGGCGAATAGGAGAAATTAATTCGACAAGTTTCGACAGTAAAGTCTGCAAATTGACGAATTTCGAACAATATCAATTTCATATAAGAAAAACCTATCCAAAGTTAACTCGATTGTATGGAAAACCATATAGTGACCCCTATTTTCTTTTAAGCAGTATAAAAGGTCTTTCGTAAATAGTGCACATAATTTTAAGGGGTCAATGTACTCATGCATACAAACAACTTTTACTATGGGACCAATATTGAAATCGCGAAAAAAAAATCAGCTGTTCCATAGAAATCAAAATGTATGGAGCAGCTGTTTTTTTTTCGCGATTTCAATGTTGGTCCCATACTAAAAGTTGTTTGTATGCATGAGTACATTGACCCCTTAAAATTATGTGCACTATTTACGAAGGACCTTATATATAAATTACCTTACCTACCTACATTAGCATATTATGTACACTTATTTCCTGTAATATTTAAAATATATTAAGCTCCCGATGCTCTAAACATTTCGCGTGACTCGCGAAACACAAAATGATAAACAGAAGTGAAGAATCTGTAGACAGAAGCCACTTTAGCTGTTCACGTCACGAGCGCAGCAGGCGTGAGATCACATCACGGTACGCAACTCCAATTTGCCTAATTGCACAACTTCGGAAGGGTTCACATTGACGAACCGGCGCCGAACCGGTGAGAGAACTGTCTACACAGTATTCACAGTAGTCCCTTAATTAGACTGATTAAGCAATTGATTCTAGCAAAAAGTTACGAATAAATCTACTACAGAAACAATGTTACCGTTGTAACACATTCACAATTATGAATAATTGTGCAAGCTCTTTACAAGCTAACCCAGTTTCCCATGGATTGTGTAAACAAGCATGAGGTACTCGAGGTATTTAGTAAAAATGTTCGATTTGCATGGAAACCTTTATCACTTCGTGAGTCACGCACATGCTGAATGAACTTCAGTTTAAAACAACGAAGTTAAACTAACTGATGTTAATTGTGATTGTTTGAGTCTAAAAATAAAGGAGGATTAAATCAAAGAATCATCAATTTTCAAACTGACGCAAATAAGGGAGGCAAAACTGACATTACAACCTCGCATGGAAGGCCGCTAAAATGTTGAATTATACCACATCAAAGCAAGCTCAGAAGCCCACAGATAAAGCTAAAGTACAAGTAAAGGTATTCACAAAAATTGAGCTTTAGAATTTTACCAAAAGACTTTTCCATTATGTCCATCGATAAATCATCAATAACATTATTACAGCGTCAGATATCACCTTGGCTCGGCTACTGTGCCCCAGAGGCGGCGGAATTTATTCAAAGATATAACCAAGAGAGAAAGGGTTGACGCCAGAGGTCTAACTCCTGAGGGACTGACCTGCGACCTCCGTCAAATTACCGGGATCAACGGAATAGTTCACGTAAATCGCTTTGTAATGGAATATTTAGATTATCTCGGATTTTCGCTTAAGAATAGAGGTAATCTGATGAAATTTCTTGCAATATATACTTATCTTCCAGGGTGCTCAGAATAATAACACCTAGAACGATAGTTCTCTACAAAGCGCACTGTCAAAAGTGAGGCAACTAAAACAGCCAAAATGGCTCCGTTTTCAGATTGTTATTCTACATTATTACCTAATCATACCGATTAAGTACAAAACAAATTCAATTTTCCCACATTTATAAGACTAGTTACTATATTATTGTGTTTCAGTTACGATTAGTTAACGTATGAAGGATACAAATTTGAAAACTAAGCCATTCTGGCTTGGTATTAGTTGCCTCACTTTGCATACGAGGACACGGCTTCTAGGTGTTATTATTCTAAGCCAGGGTGATATTTTTAACACTCGACAAATTTTGTAGTGTGTCTTATGGCCGAATACTCAAACGCTAATTTACTTTGAGGGGCTCTCAAACGTCATCCTGTCGCATTAAATGTCAAAGATATGACAAAGACAGCATGCTGTTTCAGAGCCGCTCAAAGTTAAGTAGCGTTTGAGTCATAGAAATAGAATGTCAAAGAACAACAATGTCAATAAACAGGTGATCCGAAAACGAATGCATACATTTTATATGAGATACGAAAAAAAATACTTAGTTTCATAAAATATGACTATATATGGCAAAGGAAATTAATAAACTACGTTCCATACTGTTTTCTTCGTCGATAAACAAATAAATGTAGAGAAATTTGGTTTTAGAGAAATTTGTGGCAATATCTTATTTACCTGTGAAAAGTGTGATTACTTGGATTGTTTCTTTTTGTCACATCACATTACTTAGAGCACAAGACACCATGGCTCCACGATACCTTTATTTTAAATTCTAATAAAGATTAACAAATATTTTAAACAAAATGTGATTGTTCATTTGCTAGGCGGGACGCTAGGGGCTCTTACTGTGAAAAATTTTGGCACATGTCACTTGATCCTTTGTCTCTTTTTTACATAGACCGTGTCCGTATGATGTTAACTTCTCTTTTCCACGCTTTGTTGGTCTTCTTGAGCGCAGCGAAAATTTTTCTATGTCTATGGTTTGAGTATTCGGCCATTAGACTGTCAAACTGAACAACTTTGTCTATGGGACCAACTTAATCAGAGCAAAAAAATTGACAGCTGTTCCATAGAAAACGTCAATATTTACTTGACCAAAATGTATGGAAAAGCTGATTATTTTTTTTTTCTTTGATTAAGTTGGTCCCATAGACAAAGTTGTTCAGTTTGACAGTCTAAACTCGGAGCTACACCACAAAATTTGTCGTGTGTTCAAAAATCACCCTGTAGTGATTAAATGACGATTTATTATTTCCTGTGGCCGATTTTATACGGCTTTGTTTAAATGTTTTACATCTAAATTAAATAATATTTCATGAATATGATTTTGAGTGCAAAATTATATCTATAATTAGTATTTTACTACTTGTGTATTTATTTCGAGCTAAAATCACTGCCTACTTTAAACAAAAATAAACCATCTTTACAAATAAAAGAGGTCGCAAAAGTTTTATATTTGCAACATGTTACACAAATTATTTGCCTCATTTAACCGATCCCAAGCTGGGAAAACTACAAACGATTTCAAATCTCATTTGAATTTTCACGTTTTCATGTCGTAGTCTTGCAGAGCGCGTACAAAATTATACAAGAGATGGATACAGATTGTTCAAACTATTAGTTAGGTCTCTCCGAAAATCTCTAGTTAGAGAAACTATTCAGGCACTTGATTCACCAGGCACAACATTTACAAACACGAAATCGGTGTTTTGGTCATCCAAGTGAAAACATTTCTCTTTGATATTGTCGTAGCAATAGCACTTGCTATGTACCAGTTTCCATTTGATACTCTTATTTAAGAGTCGCTTTTCATTGAATATTTTCTACACGATTTCTATTTTCTAATGCGAATCACAACATTCATTGATTTAAAAGATAACACTTAAGTTTGTACGTGATCAATTTGCTGACGACGTCGTTTACGTGATGAAAATATATTTATTTGAGGATTTCCGTAAATATTTAAGCGAAAAATTATGTCTTTGTTCCGATAATACTTCAAAAGTAAAACTATCCTCTTTTAACTGACTTCAAAAAAGGAGGAGGTTCTCTGTTCGTTTGTTTTTTGTGTATGTCCGCCAATCAATCAAAGGCCAATTGAAATAATTCAAACGTTTTGACATCAAGTTAACTCCCAAGTTGATTGTTGAAAAATGGAAATCGGTTCAGTAGTTTTCAAGTAATCATGAAAATACCACGAAAATTGTGTTTCAGCAGTTATAGGTCAGATAACTGATAACGAAAGACAGTGATGAGGATTCCGGGTGTAGTGCGCTTCCCACCTTCGGCCTTATCGTCACTTAACATCTGATGAGGTGAAGAACAAGCACTACCCCGTTGTGCATTAAATATGATTTTGGTGAACTACCTCGAGGATATGGTCGTATAACTTCTTTGTTTCTAAACCGATTTAGATGATTATTTTTATTAAAGCGTTTGTAACTCTCGTTAGTTGTAGAGTTAACATGGTAGAGTATAAAAAATATTACCATAAAAGGAAAGTTACTAATTTTAACGATTTAAAATCTCAAATAAGCAAACGCAGTCTTCGTCGGCCAAGCTTACTTGTCTTGCCATGGGCACGTACAAATTATGCTAAAAAAAGCATTACCTTTGAGGGAGCAAAACTGTACAATAGCTTACCTTCATACATAAAAGATATTAAATTATATAACAGCTTTAAGTCCAAACTATCTCATTACATAATTGAAAATTACGAACTTTATACCTAAATTTCGTTTGTATGGTTAAGTATTACTACTAATATTTAAGGCTTGGTGGTGATGTAAGAAAAAATTACATTGTATTATTTATTTTCTTGTAAGTGAAAATAAAGTCTTTAAACCTAACCTATTTCTCGTTAAAATTAACTTTAAGTTTTCATTTAACATAGCAATATCATGAGTTATGTCTGAGATTTTCTGTAAGTACCTATCTTCAATTTTATTATTTTGATTTGCTTTATTAATGTAACCGTTTCTTATTGGCGCACTATGGGGTGCTTGTTGGGCGTACATGCGCAAAACTTATCATATGAAACTTTGAACAAACGACCAATTTCTTTATTTTTACAAAGCTCAAAGAGCTTCTCTACCTTGATCAGAGCCCAAAATCCCGCTGCTGGCTCAATATAATTAGTTTTTGTAAGTCGAAACACGTCTTTGTAACAGAACACGATAACTAAGAAAAACATATCTTTTGCAGATTTAATTCTGGTTTTATTTTCAAGTTTATACTAAAATCAAGTTATCAATCTTTAAGAACAAGGTATGTAGCACACATTATTGTAAAAATATTTAACTATATCGTCAAATATTTTGATATATTATGTAGTATTTAGAATGATATTTAAATCAATTATGTTTGCTGTTATTTTGAAAATCGTATTGGAAAAGTATATTCTGGAGTTGTCTAGGGATTTGGTTTCTGTTTACTTACTTAATTTAAAATGTTTTTAAATGGAATCAAAAAAAAAAATTTGCGGATTTTTGGCGTTTTTGATTTAAAATAATATTTTTCATCACAAAGTAGTATGTATTTAAAATACACTCAGCTAGTCAAATTCATCTTATTTAATTTCTATTATTACATAAACAGTTAATTATCGTCTTATTATGACTGTTTAAAATCTAAAAACTAATAATATAGATGAAGTTTTTGACTCGGAAGAAGACGCTGAAGATGACCGAGGGGCTTGTAGTGACTAATTTTGTAAAAAAAAATATTTTTTGCAAAATAATCCTTTCAACACGTCATTTTAAACTAAAAATTGATATTTTTATCATTTACAATGATCAGAAATTTTTGCTCATCAAATGACCCTCAGTGCCCCATAGTGTGGCGGTTCTTGTTTCGCCTACAATCTACATCTACAGTATACAAAAATAACTTCTTGTTATTCATGAACTCCTGTAATTAAGCTATTAGGAACTTCGTATCGTACCTAGTTATTGATTCATTGTAAAGAAGTAACAAACAAACTTTTGAACACAATTACAGTGGCTAAACGAAAATCTATAATCAAATAGGTACCTATCCATAAAATAGCTGCCGTAAATAATTAACGAACGACAAACTCACAACAACTTCTTATTCACAAACAAAGCAAACTTGGTTGGTTTTAAGCACCTACTTCCTATTTTAGTATTTCTTAAAACATTTCTTACAACAAAAAGAAAAAGTGCGTTTGTAAAAATAATCAACTTCAATGTGTTAGTAACAAAATCAATTCTCATTCTCATTTCAAATGAAATTAGCGTTTTTCCAAAGACGAAATCTAAATAATGATATCATTATTATTAATGTAAGCCTACTTAAACTTTAGTTTTAGGAAGCAAAATTCTTAACAGTAAATAAATTAATATACAAGGTGTTTGGTAAAAGCCTTATAAAGCTGAATATGGTAGATAGGGACCATCAAACTGAACAACTTTTACTATGGGACCAACTCTGAAATCGCGAAAAAAAAAACTGCTATTTCATACATTTTGATATTTTTGTTGTTAATTTTAGTATTCTGATTTTTTTCGCGATTTTAAAGTTGGTATATTAAAAGTTGTTTAGTTTGATGGTCCCTATCTACCATATTCGGCTTTATAAGGCTATTACCAAACACCTTGTAGAAGAGTAGGTATCTAGTATATTTATTCCTTGGAAAAGTTACACTATCTATATTTCGTTTTCTGTTAAAAATACACGGGTGTTTTTTAAAAAACAAAATTAAAACATACGCAACGTTTGCTTTCCTACGAATTATCCATGGTCTGTTATTAACCATTTAAAGATCCCAACGGCCTTGTAAAACAATCAAAATCTCATCACCACAGACAAGATCTTTGAAGCATCACTATTACGGATCACCAGACTATCAAATTACAACGTCATCTACGCAATTACTACAAAATTTGCATTGAATAAAGCTGGTTAAATTTCGTAAAAGCATTTATAATGTAATGATAAGTTTCCCTTTCATACTGTACGCGATGAGTATCGAAAGAAACAATGGAAGCGTGTGCGCATTCGGCCTGCATGCCCAACGAGCGTGAGGTAACTCTGAGCTGAGCATATAAAATTAATGTTCTGTAAAATAGCTAGGCATTAAATACTTTTTTCTTAATGTAGAGACTACAGTCTCTGGAAACAAATGTAGAGACTGGAGGCTCCAAAATAAACAAAATCCATTGACTAATGATTGTCGCAAAGTCAGCAGAAATCAAATAATAATAAGATCGTCATATTTTTTCCCTAGCACCTATTCAAAACAACTTTTGATTTTGAATAGGTGGTATACCCTATTTGACCCACATGAACAAGACGTCCTTGGTCATGTGGGTTGAACAGCGGTTTTCATCGTGTCGCTCTGACGTCCCGGGTTCTAGAAAGTTCATGAAGAATGAGGCATGACACTTATCAGCTATGGCAGAAGTAGCGGCATTTACGAATATGCTTATTCGTAGTTAGTAGTACCAAAGACAATCCATGTATCCTCTACACATCGATAGAGAGGCATCAACAGATGCATCTTCGGAGGCGTCCACGCCGATGTGCCAGACGGAGGTAATATCTGCAGATGCGTCCGTCGATTTGATAGAGGGAGGTATTTGCATTTGCGGATGCGTCCACCGATGTGATAGAAGGAAATAATTGCATCTGCGGATGCGTCCACCGATTTGGCAGCAGGGGGGTAATAGGGAATATGCATCTATTTTTTTTTGTATCAATATCAAAAGTATAATGCGTGAGAAAAACTGTAATATTAAATCTTTTCTCTTGCGTTTTTTCTCGTGATATAGGTACCTTGTCTAATGCTGTAAGGTGGCTGGCAAGTTAATAATAATAATAATAAAGTTTCAAACACAAACTTTCAGTGGTGGGGGTGGGAATGGTTAGGCAACAAAGGGCCTGAAAATGCGATTGAAGGTATATGTACAATTTACAGGACTCTGGATTTGGTGTGGTCGGCTTTTCTAATCCTGAGGCGCCTTTTAGTTCGTTGTTAGTATATGTCGTCAATAGATGGGCCATACCTTCATGCCATTCTGGAAACGTCATCCATGTGGTTTGTGGCCTACCTCTTCCTCACTTTTTCACAATAATCATCGGGTCTTCGCATTTCATGTCCAAGTCCAAACCATCTGAACCTGGATTCTTTAAATACTTACTAGAAAAAATACGACTCTTAAAACTCAAATTTAAAAATTATTTATTATAACAAAATGTTAATTATCTACCAATAAATACGTAAACGCAGTCATGATTATGACTTGTCTGGTTTGAGTCTCAGTAGCGCCAAATGTTTGTGAGTCTTCTTTAAGATTGTTTACAAAGTTTCGAGTTTAAGGTTATTATTCAATGTAAGCCTGACCTATCAGTTATTAAATGCCTTTAACTATAACACATGGTTTTGGAATCCCTACGTGTCTTATCTATGTAGCAGACCAGTCTGCTTAGATTGGTAGGTACTTAGTGCATGTGAACTTATAATAAGTACCTATGACTGTTAAGCGCTCCGGTAACGATCATTTGATTGTCAATTTTTACGTCATTGACGCTCATTGATGCGAAAATTGATCGTTTACGCGTTTTGTCAATTGCTCCAACAATGGTATTGAGGAAAAAATTGACAATCGCAATTGATCGTTACCGGCGGGCTTTATGCTACCGTCTGGCATTAATCGGACCTCAAATAATTGTTTAGACCACGGATCAGAAATGACCTCCTTGGACCTTCCCTCTGAGTTATTGATCAAAGCCCTTAATTGGAGGCGTTTATTAATTATGAAATGGCGGGATTCCGCAATCTGAGCCTTGCATTGATTTTCTCTACCGTGCATATTTAACGACGAGCATGACTGTAAATATTTTTTGAAAACTGTTTTATCAAGGATTCCTTATTCGTGTGAATAAATCTGGAAATGTAGGTCGTGTTGTGTTTTTTTTTATTATTTCAAATAGGGTTTGGATCTTGATTCTTGATCCTAATTTGGCCGGGTTTACGATATGGTGTGATGTGAGCTTTATTTTAGTGTTGGTTGTTATTTCTATAAATTTACACAAGCGTGTTACCTACTTTAAAAGTTCATCCACTAAACTATAGGGGAGCAAAAGTTAATACTTAGGTAGAACTTAAAAAAAAAAAGTAGGTATGATAAATTAATGTAATACTTATGTAATATAACCACCTTCTTCAATTTTTATTATTTAGTTAAAAGTTGAGTTTACGTGACATATAGGTAAGAGGAATTTTGGAGTATTTTCGTCATGAAAAATGTAAGTACCCTGTGCCTATAGCCAAGGGTTTAGAAGTTTTGTATGTCGTTTTTTAATTCGTATCAATCATAGGTTGTTTCATTTAAAATGCATAATGAAAAGGTAAAAGCATAGGATGTCACTAGAGCGAAATAATAGCCTCAATTCACGGTCTGTCACACTCGCATAAAAAAGATAGTTTGCAAAACAAATTGCAATGAAATAATCTAGACTAAAAAGTATTATTCAACTTACCAACTCGAACGGCCGCAATGTACAATACGAAAAATTGCACAACAGAATTCCAGCACATCTTTATTTTCGTAATTTTGTTCCAAATCCACAAAGCATTGCATTCACTTAGTTCTTAAAAGTTAGAAGCACTTTGCACATACTTTAACGTTTATTTTCATTCCCAAAAGTTTTATTCTAAGTCTCACAAACACTAATAAAAGTTTCCAAATTCATTAGAAAACTTAATAAAGTTTATTATTAAATATTTTGCTATGGATTTCTATTTTGAAATCTATGTGAAAGTTTAAAAACAAAACGCGATATTAGATCGAATTTCGAAACGCAGTTTTGGCGCGAAACGTTCGTCATGCACGCGGGACAGTCTACGAGTGGCCCGTAAAGGCATGCACACACTACGCTGGTGATCGACCCCACCGGAACCACAGTCGGTGGGCGCGCGACTGACGACTTCTTGTGTTGTGCACAGCACCGAAACGCACCTTAACAAAAACATAACTGCTGCCGTTACGCCTCTATTGGAATGTAATAAAGTTACTTTTTCGTAAGTTGTGGAAGTTTGCATACGAATGTTAATGTTCATAGTTTTGTGGAGCGTACGCGCATAGAAAAGTACGTCCCCCTATTGTTGTTGTTACGGAGGGAGATCGTAAAAACAATGAGAACAGGCAAAAAGTTGAAAGAACAGATAAAGGATGAATTTACACATTAGATAGGAATGTTGAAATTTTTATGCGATAAGTCTTTACTTAATCTAAACTTCTGCGATTATTATAAAAACTTATATTTTCTTGAACACACTTTGGTCCTGTCCTGAATTAACTTTTTATTTATCTCATCCAAGGATATTAAAAAATTCATCGCAAGGAATTAGGTACTAGGTAGCTTTACCTACTTATTATGTGATATTCTAGGCTAGCCTAGCTAGGTACTTAGTAGGGCGGTAAAACAAGGTTTGAGGTTAGTTTTCGCACAAGTCATCACGGAAATACAAAAATGTGGTATCGATGCATTCAGTACGATGCCCTGATCACAAATATATAAGATGACAAGCGCGAAAATGGTGGGGGTAGAAACTGTGACGTCATAAAGTTTTCAGTACAAAGAATTTTTTTTTTTCATACCATGTGGTATATCAAATGAAAAGGCTTTGTGAGTAGATTGCGAATATATAACACACTATAACATTTTCACTACTTGGTCTAACAAATTATCAGCAAACGTCGAAAAATTTCGCAATTCAGAGTCGCCATTGAACAGGTCTAGATTGAAAACGACTGAATTGATTTTTACAAAATACATAACAAATAACTTTGCACATACTCTTTTCGAATGTCTAAAGGTAATTGACCAAAGATATTTCAAAATAAGAAAAGTACATCAGTTTTAATAACAGCATAATTTTCTGCTTTTTCCAAATTCTCAGATTCCTTTAATAATTAATAAAAAAAAAAAAAAAAATTTTCGTATGTTTATCCTTACTAGGACAAGTTAGGATAAACAGACAAAGGTTTAAATAACCAAATTTTTACACTTTACATACTTCTTTTAAACCTAATCACTATTTTTAAAATATTTTGTCTTATTAAATCAAATATTATTAACAATTTACAATATTTTTGGTATTCTATGCGTGATAAAACATTTGTTGTATTTTATGAATGATTATTTACACCCGTTAAGCCCCTTTTACACCCATTAAAAAGACTGTGATTTTTGTGTATTGTTTTGATTTTTTCTAAATAACTTTTGCCTATTGAGTTTCGTCAAGTTATTTAGGTCTCCAAGCAACTGTGTGTGTTTTCCATGTGTATTTGTCATTACTTTTAGTTATCCTTAGTTGTCCTATTTGGTAAACAAACTTTACTCAATTCTTTTTTGAAATAATTATGTATAAAATTCAACAAATGGTTTTCCACGCATTGAAAACCAAAGAAATTGTTAATACATTTTTCAATAGTGATTTAAATTTAAAAGAAGCATGGAAACTGTCAAATACTGTTTACTAAGTAGGACAAGAAATGATTAACATACAAAAGTTTATTTATTTGTTTTTTTATTAATTATTAAAGGAATCTGAGAATTTAGAAAAAGCAGAAAATTATGCTGTTATTAAAACTGATGTCCTTTTCTTTTTTTTAATATATTTGGTCAATTACCTTTAGACACCTGAAAAGAGTATGTGCAGAGTTATTTGTTATGTATTTTGTAAAAATCAATTCAGTCGTTTTCAATCTAGACCTGTTCAATGGCGACTCTGAATTGCGAAATTTTTCGACGTTTGCTAATAATTTGTTAGACCAAGTAGTGAAAATATTATAGTGTGCTATATATTCGCAATCTACTCACAAAGCCCTTTCATTTGATATACCACATGGTATAAAAAAAAATTTCT
This sequence comes from Agriphila geniculea, assembly GCA_943789525.1. Taxonomy (NCBI): domain Eukaryota; kingdom Metazoa; phylum Arthropoda; class Insecta; order Lepidoptera; family Crambidae; genus Agriphila; species Agriphila geniculea. The sequence goes on along the minus strand of OX038879.1, from coordinate 6,136,807 downwards.
TTGTACTGAAAACTTTATTACGTCACAGTTTCTACCCCCACCACTTTCGCACTTGTCATCTTATATATTTGTGATCAGGGCATCGTACTGAATGCATCGATGCCAAATTTTTATATTTCCGAGATGACTTGTACGAAAAGTGTATTCTAAAGCCGGCCATATACGCTAGGTTATGCATGATGGTTATGCCTGTAAGGTCAAAACCGTCATGCATAACCGAGCGTGTGTGGGATAAAACTGCATGCCTGTCATGCATGCCTGTCATGCATGCCTGTCATGCAAGCCGCTCGGTTATGCCTGTGGTCAAAACCGTCATGCATAACCTAGCGTTATGCATGACGGTTTTGCATGAAGGTTTTGCATGAAGGTTTTGCATGAAGGTTTTGCATGAAGGTTTTGCATGAAGGTTTTGCATGATGGTTTTAAAGCCTTAAATATTGAAGATGGGTAATTTTACTGAAAGAAGACTTCATTTTGTTTATAAAAATATATGGAACTGCATTCAATGATTTTTGGAAAATCGCCTGCCTTAACCAGGAATCGAACCCACCAAAAACGAAACATTTTTGTATTTATTTTTACAACACCAATCGAAAGGGTTACTTATAAGGATTACTTTTTTTAAGTGACACTGCATCTTAAACAAATGGAAGGCCATGAAATTTAACATTTAAAATTTAATAATTAGGGATTGCATCAATTCGTATCGAATCAGTCAATCAATTAAAAAAAAATCTTTGAATGCAGTTCCATATATTTTTATAAACAAAATGAAGTCTTCTTTCAGTAAAATTTCCTACCTTCAATATTTAAGGTACTTTCCCTTCGTGTGGCAAAGTTTTGGGACACCCTGTATATTTAATAATATGCTTATTTCATCTAAATGAATTAATTCTGCTAGAAGTCATTCATCCCAAAAATATAAGTGAAGAAATCTGAGGGACAGGGCAAATACCGGGGGTGGGGGTACAGTTCTTTTTTAATTGCTCCAATGCCAACCACACCACACACGCTAGGTTATGCATGACGGTTTTGACCACAGGCATAACCGAGCGGCGTGCATGAGCGGCTTGCATGAAGGTTTTGCAGCTCGGTTAAAACTGTCATGCGTAACCTTACGTGTGTGCTCTCTGTCTCTGCCGCGTGTGTGAACTCGGTTTTGCATGAAGGTTTTGCAGCTCGGTTAAAACCGTCATGCATAACCTAGCGTATATGGCCTGCTTAAGCGTCTTTTTAGGGTTCCGTAGCCTAAATGGCAAAAAACGGAACCCTTATAGATTCGTCATGTCTGTCTGTCTGTCTGTCTGTCTGTCTGTCTGTCTGTCTGTCTGTCTGTCTGTCTGTCCGTATGTCACAGCCACTTTATTCCGAAAGTATTAAGACTACACAGTTGAAACTTGGTTGGTAGATGTATTCTGTTAACCGCTTAACGAATTTAATAGAAAAATAAGAAAAATAAAAGATTAAGGGGGGGCTCCCCATACATGGAACTGAAACTGAAAAAAATTTTTTTATTCAAACCAACACGTGTTGGGTGTCTATAGATAGGTCTTTAAAAATGACATTGAGGTTTCTAAGACAACTTTTTCTCAAAGTTAATCGTTTGAAAGATATTCACCGCCAAAGTGGTAAAATGTGTGTCCCCCCCCCTTTAACTTTTGAAATAAGAGAGTGAAAAATCTAAAAAAAATATATGCTATAGATCTTAATAAACACTTTCAACCAAAATTAATTTGAATGAGATATAGTGATTAGTTTTTGAGATATAGCACATTTTCCAAAACCGCAAAAATAACTTTGTCATTCATACCAACACTGTGGAAAACAAAGTTATTTTTGCAAACGAAAAATGATAGGTGGTATTAAATATGGTATGGTATAAGGTAACTACGGAACCCTATGGCGCGTGGCCCGACACGCACTTTGCCGGTCTTTTTAAGATTACCGCCGCACTAACTACTGAAGTAGGTAAAATAATAAGAAATAAAACACTTTTCACGGATTACAGCGCGTATATTGGTTAATTCAGATGTTTTGTTTCTAATTCATTCAGATTAATTTTGATTAGTTGGTTTTTTGGTTTTCCCGACGTTTCGACACCTTTCCAGGGGCCGTGGTCACGGGACCGACTAAAAATAAGCTACTCATATTTTTATTAAATTAGCCGCTCGGAACTTTATAAAAATGCATTCAAGTTAATTAAAGTTAATTTAATAATAATTAATAAAATCAGAACGCTGCTAAAAAATAATTTAATAAACTTGAATGCATTTTTGATTTTTTGGCGCCAGTCAAGTATATTCTATTAATTGAGCAATTCTTTAACGATGAATATCAAAATTTTGTTACCAGTAACTATCCAACTCGTAGTGCGTCTAATGTTAAACTGAAAGTACCTTGTTATAACAATCTTTACGGCAAACAACTATTACAGTACCAAATACCTAAACTAATTAATGACCTTCCGTCAACGTTAAAAAAACAAATCACTGAATCAAATATTAAAAACAAATTAAAAGAATATTTTTTATCTTTAAATAACCTTTCAATATAATATCTTTAAATATAATTATAAACAAACTAGCTGCCACCCGCGACTTCGTCTGCGTGGAAAGTGTTTTTGCTATCCCTCGGGAACAATACATTTTTTCGGGATGAATGGTACCCTATGTCCTTCTCTGTACCCCTGACAACGTGTATGCAAAATTTCATGACGATCGGTTCAGTAGTTGAGACGTGAATGCGTAACAAACAAACAAACAAACAAATAAACAAACAAACGGACTTTCGCATTTATAATATTAATAAATAGTAAGGATAATACCCATATTATACAATATTTAATAAAAAGTTATAAAATTACAGTTATAAAAAAATAACACAATCACCCCGTGTGACCTTAAATACTACGCGTGTGGCTCGACAGCGCTGTGCCTGCAGTAGGAGCACAATTTTGTGGGTAATTGTAATACTTGTTTACATTGCTTGACTACATTATTTTTTCTTTCTTATAAAATGTATACCTATTAATTAATATACCTATCTACCTATGTGAGCGTAAAGAGGCGAGTGTCAGTGTGCGGACAAACCAATGCTGGTTTTTGTCACATTGATAACTTATATCTTAATTTTAAGACCTTTGTAATTTATTAATAATAATAATAAATAAATTTCGTCGAGTTCGGTTTAGTGACTATTTTAATTATTCGCAAATAAATTCATAGTGGATATTGTGTCTCAAAATTGGTGCAGTTTTGTGGTACAAGTGTCTACACAACTGAACAATATGTGGAATTATTGAAATAGGCGCGATCTTGGTTGTGTGAAGCCGAGACTTTTATTGTAGTGGTGGCTACCTCGGCTGACCTTACCGAGTAAACTGTCTTGATTATACTTGGTGCCAAATGCTCCAAGCAGCATTGGAATGCGATGCACCCGCATTTTAATGTAAACTGAAACAATCTACCACTGAACTATTCAACACTTGACACTGGCAAAAATTACTTCCAAGAGAAAAGTAGATTGCCAAAACAAAAAGAAGAAGAAGAAGAATGCATTTTTATAAAGTTCCAAGCGGATAATTTCATAAAAATATGAGCAGCTTTTTACTTCAGTCCCTGGGGCCGTACCGGCTAACGCATCGAACTTCGATAAGTCTTCGATAAGGCCTCAATCAGGCCAAAATGGCGAACCCCAATTCATAATGTCACAAGAACATCGATATCTTCTAAATAACTTCGGCAAATAGTACAATACGAAATTCCTTATTTCGATTTATCTGTTTTAAGTTGAAGCTCGGCAGACTTTTCGAAGTTCTATGCGTTAGCCTGTACGGCCCCTGGAAAGGTGTCGAAACGTCGGGAAACCCAAAAAAACAACTAATCAAAACTAAATATATACATAATTCAAAAATAACATCTGAATTAACCAATATACGCGCTGTAATCCGTAAAAAGTGTTTTATTTCTAATGAACTCTACGCGCGGAAGCCAGAAGTGTATTGGGAGGGTGCGAAGGTATAATAATCGATCGCAGCGCTCATGGTGGCAAAAAGTAGAAATAATGAAGGCTCTGTAATCTTTTTGAAAACGATATTTAATTTATTATTAGCAATACAGGAATAATTATATATGTTTATTATCACTTTGTAAAATTATTAAAGTAGCTTTATCCTCTTGTTTTAAAAAATCTACAACCAAAAAAGAAGTAAACAAACCCTGATATAACCAAAATAAAAACAATCTTTTTGAATAGATCTTACTTGCCATATTTAATTTAAATGACCAAAAATGATTTCACAACACTTTGTCCACCCAAATCACAGTAATTTTGAAATTTACATTAATAACACAATATGTATAGTATTTTTTAACATTTTCTCACAATGCCGCCATTACATATCAAAACGTCAAAACGGTCATCAGGTCAGAGCCAACAAAGTTGCAACACGCTAGGTGGCACTAAAAGCGTGCACGGAGCCAATAGGTAAAATAAGTAAGTGCATAAATTATTGAGTGCTATCAATAAATGACTTTGTAATTTAAGATTTTCTCGTCAAATATAGGTACTTACCTGCAGCCTTCATGTTCAGATAGATTATTTTCAGACATAATTATGTATAATTATAGGAAAACATTATGAAAGAATAGGTAATATATAATGTCCTTCTTAAATAGTGCACATAATTTTAAGGGGTCAATGTACTCATGCATACAAACAACTTTTACTATGGGACCAAAATTGAAATCGCGAAAAAATAATCAGCTGAAATGTATAGAACAGCAGATTTATTTTCGCGTTTTCTAAGTTTCTAATTTTCTTAGTAAGTAAGCTAATTACTAATTATTCACAAAATAAGTAGTTACTCTGTACATAATTTGAAATAAACCGCGTTGGATTTCAAATACTTTGTGCTACCTACATGGAAGAAAAACTTATCTACCTACAAAATTTCTACAGTTACGTTGATAATTACCCGACAACGTTTCGTCACCTTCACAAGCTACAAAGCTTCCTGACTAAATATAAAAAAGACGACCAAAATATTAAAAAGCTATATATAAAAACGCTTAGTAGGTCCGAAACGTATTATGTGAAAATTTTGCGTTATTAATTTTGCATTTTCCGCCGCAAATTAAAACAGTCGGACACTTTTAACCGCCTCTGTGGTCTAGTGGCCCACCCGTGTAAGACGCAGGGGTCGCGAGTTAGATTCCCAGGGATGGTACAATTTGTACTCGGTTTGGTTGGTGGTATGACTTATTTAAAGTCCGCCTGGCTAGCTACTACCATCTTACCTAAGTCTGAGACGCCATAACAACAATTAAAAAATTGCTGTGTTCCGGCACTTAGAGGTAAGATAGCCAGTTCCTCAGTGATGAGGATTCCGGGTGTAGTGCGCTTCCACCTTCGGCCTTATCGTCACCCAACATGAGGTAAAGACCAAGCACTACCCATTTGTGCATAAAAAAATACAGAATATTTCCTTTCCATTCAGTTTCCAAAAGTTCGTTACGATTGGCGAAGTTTTGGAGGAGGAAACAGTCGAGAACGGAATCTCGATTTTTTAGTATCTAACCTCTAGTTTTTTACTAAGGATTTTTAGTCGGAGCAGCAGTTGTCCTTATCGCACTCCCGAGCGGTACCGCCTACGCACGGCGGAAATATTGGTTTAGAATTCTTAAGGTTAAACATTAGCACGTGACTCGCTATTGTAGCGACATAACGTGGTTTCCTAGGATTTTAGCTTTTACAGAATATATTTTAGCGTGTTCCGACTTGAACTATGTTATCAAAGCAAATTATCTCATTAAATGCAATATCTTTGTAGTATTTGTCGGTAGTCAAATACAACTTTAGTGTATGTACATACACTTATACTTGTTTTGTGTTTGTTCCTCTGAATCCCCACGCTAACCCTTTGAAGTAGGCACCAGGTACTTACCTAGACATGAAGTAGGTAGATATCAACCTTCATCATAGTCATACCATAATGCAGTCGCACGGCACGACACATACAATACTGGGGCCGTACCGGCTAAAGAATCGAACTTCGAAAAGTCTGCCGGGTTTCAAATTAAAACAGATAAATCAAGCCCCAATTGGGCCAAAATGGCGAACTCTAATTCATGAGGTCACACAAACATCGATATCTTTCAAATTACTTCAACAAATAGTACAATACGAAATTCCTTACTTCAATTTATCTTTTTAGGGTTCCGTACCAAAATGGTAAAAAAGGAACCCTTATGGTGTGACTCAGTCTGTCTGTCTGTCTGTCTTAGGCCGTATAGTTTTCGACTTATGATGAAAAATGTAAAAAAAATACCGTTCCCCCCCCCCCCTTATCTCCGAAGTTTGCAAAGAGAAAAATCTGAAATAATTCTATGTGATAGTAGTTTATGTAAAGATTACAGGAAAAATAAAACGATGTCTCAATATAACACACTTTTGTAGAAATTCAAAAAAACAAACAAAAATTCTTTAGTTTCACTACCAGTCAACAGATGGCACTGTCCTAAGAATGCTAACCTAAGAAACATAAAATAGTTCCACTATCGGTCAAGAGATGGCGCGCCCTAATAATACTACAATAATAAATTGGTGGCTGGTTCTAATATAATACCTACTATTTGCCGTACGAATAAACGAAGAATAAGTTCCTACTTAGTAATATAAACAGTTTGCAATGTGGAGTGGCTGAAACGTTTTTCAGTCACATAAGCAGCTGTGGCTAAGATTTATAAATTAACTGTCCGCCTGTTCGCCCTTCCACCTGTCTGCCGTTTATCCTACCTTTTTAAAGACTACTAAAGTAACATATCCAAATATATTAATGATTGTACGGAACCCTCGGTGCGCGAGTCCGACTCGCTCTTGACCGGTTTTTTTTTTTTTAATTGAATCTCGGCAAATTTTCCGAAGTTCGTTTCGTTAGCCGGTACGGCCCCTGATGGGTGCTGCTGAATTAGGGTTGCCACCTGTACTTTTAGTCAATATACATGTTACAAAAAATATACGAATTATACTTTATTTTCATCGGTGATTCAATTGTCGCGCTTTTTATATATTAACTGTGACAACGCACCCGCAACGCAGCATTAGTAATCGAACGAAATATATTAAGATCGATCGTATCGCTCACTCTATTACCTTATATGAATATTGCTCAGATGCCTATAATTATTAAAAAAATATATATAAAACCTTGGCAACCCAAGCTAAAAGTAAAATAACAAATACACATGGGAAAATAAATAATGACTAAAAATATATTAAAAAAAGTTGCATTTTCCAAAAGTAGGCCTACCTATTTTATGCAATGTTTTAAAAAAACTATTTAAAAAGGTGGCAACCCTAGGCTAAACATACGTACGATACGAGACGATCAGTCCTTGCGCTTGCTTACTCTGAAATAGAATACCCACTAGAAATCCTAGCAACTTGCACCGACTCTTAAGTTAGCACAATCTATTAAGGGCTAGCTGTTTGATTTGACTATCGACCTGTCTAATATTACTTATAGCCCAGGCCTTTTGGAAAAAAATTCAAAGAAACCTAGGACTAATTTCGGCGAAAGGTTTTTTGTTTTTAAAGTGTTCCTTAGGTCTCCCTGAATATAACTGGAAAGTTCCCCGTGGATCCCATGTACGCTCCCCCCTCCTCCCCCTCAAACGTCTCCCTGATTTTAGTTTTTTCTATTTATCTCAGAAACGGTCGAAGATAGAAGAAAGTTGTCAACGTATGATATAATACATTGTTATAGCAGCATCGGTTCTCGATTCACACCGAATGGTGTCAACACCACGATGTAATTTTTAGCCCAATACTTTTAGATAAAAATTTCGCGATACCTAGGACTAATCCGGTGGTAAGTTTTTGTCTTTAAAAGTGTTCCTTTGGTCCCCCTGAATATATTTGGAAAGTTCCCCGTGGATCCCATGTACGCTCCCCTCTCCCCCCTCAAACGTCTCCCTGATTTTAGTTTTTTCTATTTATCTCAGGAATGGTTGAAGATAGAAGAAAGCTGTCAACGTATGATATAATGGTTATGAAATATCCGACCCGTCGACACTTCAATCGTTTCAATGGGAGCTATAGTCACAGAATAACTAATAGTACAAGTACAGAAGCAGCACTCGGCAAAGTCATTTAAATAAATAGCGACTTTATCTCCGACACAATAAAGCGCAATTCAGGTCGCGCAGTTCACCTAATAGTTGCCTCTCTTTCTATCGCGTGCTCTTACCTTTTCTGACGACGTAACGTTAGGGTTGTTTTCTTTTAAATGAACTGCTTAGCATATATCATAATGTGATAAACGACAATTGTTTATTGGTTTTTTGATTTTGACATCCGTACACGGCACAGTAATGTTGATTCGACATAGTTACTATTATAAAGAGGCAATATCTACGCAGGGAATAAGATGCCGCGCGACTACACAGGCGGGCGTGTGGCGGCCCTCTGCTCACTTGTTCGTTCGAACGAACGGCTAGCGGTAGGTGCTTATCGCGTGACCTTGAGCGAGTGAAGGCCTGCTATAGTCTCTGAAATATACCTACAGACCTTAGATTATTTATAAATAATCTAAGCTACAGACATTTCAGAAAAAAAATGTTTTGCCCAAAAAATAATATTATTAGCCTAATTTTTAAGAATAATGAGTGAAGTTGTGGCAAAATAATCAGAGTTCATTTGAATTTTGATACATTGAGGAATAAAACGTAGTATAATATATTGTTTTAGCAGCATTGGTTCCCGATTTATAGCGCGTGCGTCACACGCCAAATGAATTTATTGTAGTATTAGGGTGGGTACCCACTTAGGTTCGCGAACCTCCGCGCTCCGCGAACCTGCACCGAAAATATCGTTTATCCTCTGCTGGAACAGGGCGCCCAGATGTGTACGTGAGGGAACTCGTATGCGAAGCTGGTTCGCACAGGCACACACTGTAGCCAAAGTAAAAATATTTGTTTTTGCTATGGATCACTGTTCTAGGTTCGCGGAGCGCGGAGGTTCGCGAACCTAAGTGAGTACCCACCCTTACAAACTCAATGATTCCAAAATAAATAAGAGTTCTGCAGTTAGACGTTGCGTTCTACAGATCCTATACTTTCTACTGGTGTGGTGTGGTAATTCGTCCAAGCTACTGGTGTTTGGTAATTAAATGGTTCCCTTGTCTATCGAAATCCTCCTGGAGGCCTGTCATTTACGTGCTAGACTGAGCGGTCATGGGATTTTTGGTAACGATCAAGGAAAAGGTTAGATTCATTTTCATGGGTTGTAGAGTGGTCCCCTAATGTGAATGATCTCGGTCTGCCTGCCCTCAGTGGTTGCAACTTCGAGTTATAGCGCTTACAAGAGGCATCATTGTTACGAAAAAAAAACGATCAGAGAAATGGTCAGTTTTAGTATATATTCAAAGTATGTCGTCTCTGCAGATGAAACAAGTTGGTCTGCCGGCTCATAGTGGTTGCATTTCTGAGCTATGACGTGCGCAAGTCACGTCATTGTTACGAGAAAAAAACGATAAGGGAAATGGTCAGTTTTAGTACCTATTCAAAGTATAGTATCTCCACGGGTGAAACAAGTTGGTCTGCCGGCTCTCAGTGGTTGTATTTCAGAACTATCATTGTGTACGCAAGACGCTTATTTGTAGAGAAAGCCTAAAAAAACTTTGAAAAACGGGACAATAGGCGAATTTTTAAGTGCACGCCGGCCGCTTGCGTATCTGTGACTATATGAGTACCCTCCCCACCTTAAGGCATCTCTACACTCGCGCGCGAAGCATAGTGTGAAACCGATTTAAATCGAATTCACACACCCGCGCGTGAGTATGGAGAGGTCTTTATGCCTATGCCACTGCGCACCCCCATCCCCCCCCACGTCCGGCTTTAGCGTCAATAAAGATGTTCGATCCGGGTGCCTTGTATTGATATTCCGGATCGCCATGGATCGTAAATCACTGTATCGATCCAAATTATAGAATCTGGATCGATAGGCATCGGCTACACGCTCGGTAAATACTGTGGTCCAGCGCCATAGAGTAAATTTTAACCATGGAAAGTAAAATATTGAACATTCCATATAAATTACTTTCCATGGTTAAAATTTATTCTAAGGCGATGGATCACAGTTAGTCTAAGCGGTCACGGGATTTTTGGTAACGATCAAGGAAAAGGTTTAGATGCATTTTCATGGGTTATAGAGTGGTCCCCTAATGTGAATGATGTCGGTTGGGTTGCCTGCTCTCAGTGGTTGCAACTTCGCGCTACAGCGATTATAAGAGGCTTCATTGTTACGAAAAAAAACGATCAGAGAAATGGTCAGTTTTAATACTTATTCAAAGTATGGCGTCTCCGTAGCTGAAATGATGTGGTCTACCGGCTCTCAGTGGTTGCATTTCAGAGCTATGACGCGCGCAAGTTACAACAAAATTATTTATTCGTCAAATTGTATTTTTAAAAATTCTAATCGATAGAACTCTTTATTATAATGAAAAAAAAAACCTTAAGCCATTTTCGTCTAAAATTAATAGATTGGTCGGAAAAAATACTTTGTTTATTTTTTGTATGGAGTGAGATATTCAATGTGCTCTTACGGCCAATTCCTAATTGTTTCTGCCTCAAAACTACTTCTGCGTCAATATTTTACTGTTATTAAATAATTTAAATAATTCTACACTATCAACACGCGCCCAAAATTGTCCGTTTAATAAATATTGGATTTCGAAACAGTATCAAATTGTAATTTTTAAGTAAAAACTGATTATTTTGTCGTTATTTATTACTTTCTCATCAATTAAAACACAATAAAAGCCAACAAAACTTTTGATCACTATTATTACTATGGGATGACTTTTTTTCCATTATAAATCAAATAAAACCGAAATAACAAAATGCTAAGTAAGGATGTTAAGTAAGGTCCAGGCGGGTTTCTACAAACTAAAATAGTATATTATTTTACAAGGAAAAAGAAAAAAAAGAAAAAAGGTTAATTCAGATCAATGATTATTATAATATTCAAATAATTGAAGTTTTTAAAATATTAACGATAGAAACTAAATTTTATTATGATTTTTAAAAACCTTTATATGGCTTTACTTAAAAAAATAGGCTCGTTTATAAGTAATTTATAACAAAATAAAAGATTTTGAAGATATATTAAGATCAAAATTGTATTTATGAACATTCATAGAAACAAGCAGAAACTAAAATCATCAATATTTTATTATGCGACAGATAATAAGAAGCACCAGTTAAATTATTTTCATACATCCTCCACCAGGGATTGATCAAGCTCTGATTTGAAGACGGCTATCAAGAAAGAAATGAAGGAGATCCAGATCGCAATATGCACACAACTGATCTATCAGGATTGTAAGAGCTGTTTCGATAAGTTTAAAAAAATCACATAAATAGCATTAAAAGGTATGGAAAAGGAGAACTTTGGTACATACAGCTCTTAAAATGCTGTTCAGATCACTTTGACGTATCATCATATCAGCCGCACGACACCCACTGCTGGGTATAGGCCACCTCCAAGGATCTCCACGACGAACGGTCTTGCACTGCTCGCATCCAATGGTTTCCCGCGACCTTTACCAGATCGTCGGTCCACCTTGTCGGGGGCCTACCCACGAAGCGTCGTCCGGTCCGCGGTTGCCATTCCAAAATCTTTCCCCCCCAACGGCCATCGGTTCTTCTCGCTATGTGTCCAGCCTACTGCCACTTCAACTGAGCAATCCTTCGAGCGATGTCGGTTACTTTAGTTCGCCTGGGGATTTCCTCATTTCTGATTCGATCACGCAGAAAAACGCCGATTATGACTCTCTTCTTTGCACGCTGGGTGACCTTGAGCCTCCTTATGAGACCCATAGTTTGTGGCCACGTTTCACTGCCGAAGTCATCACTGACAACACACACCGGTCATAGACTTACGTCTTGAGATACTGAGGTAAATCAGACGGAAATATGTCTTCGAAGCTGCCCGAATGCTACCAATCTGAGTTTGATTCGACGAGAGATCTCTTTCCCGCAGTTGGACTTACCTAACTGGACTGCCTGTTCTAGGTACTTCTACGAAATGGACAACAACTCCTAGTGTTCCCAACATGAACTGGAGTGGGCACAACATGGGCATTCGATATGATTTTCGTCTTATAAATGTTTATCTTGAGACCCACTCTTTGGGAAGCACTAACGGAGATCTTCAAGCATTGTGTTCAAGTCTTCCAAGGTTTCAGCCATAAGAACTATATCATCGGCAAAACGAAGGTGTGTTAGGTACTGGCCATTAATCTTGATTCTGAGTCCTTTCCAGTCTAAGAGTTTAAAGATATCATCCAACGCAGCTGTGAATAGTTTCGGGGAAATAGCATCTCCCTGTCTCACATCTCGCTGCAGTTGGATACGATTTGTGCTCTGGTTCTGTACTCGGATCAACATGGTGGCATTTTCGTATAAGTACCACATCACCTCGATATACTGTAGTCCACTTGGCAACTTTAGAGAGACTGCAGCACCGCCCAGGTTTCAATCGAATCAAAGGCTTTCTCATAGTCCACGAACGCCAAGCATAGTAGGAGATTTAATGGATGTGGTCTATGGTACTAAAGCCTTTTCGGAACCCGGCTTGTTCGGGAGGTTGGAAGTCGTCGAACTTGCGAGCAAGGACAGGAACCGCTTTCCGTTAAAGGGATTTTTGATTGGGTATTTCATAGACTTGTTTTCAAAAACCCTATCAATACGGTAACCCTATCGAAAGGGTAACCCAAGTAAGCACTTACCGAATACGAAAACTCTATCGGGGAAACCCTATGAAAGCTTTATGAAGGGGTTTTAAAACGTGTTCAAGCAATTTATACCTAGTTCCACCTGGGCCGAAGGACCAGGGGGCCTATTTTTGAATCGCTCGGCTGGCGTCGAGCGCTCTTTTCTACTGATTTTCGTTCGACATTTGACTCAAATGTATGAAGGTTGAGTTAAATGTCGAACGAAAATCAGTAGAAACGAACGCTCGATGCCAGCCGAGCAATTCAAAAATAGGGCCCCAGAACCGCTTACCGTTAAAGGGGTTTTGATTGGGTATTTCATGAACCGCTTACCATTAAAAGGGTTTTTGATTGGGTATTTCATAGACTTGTTTTCAAAAACCCTATCAATACGGTAAGCATAACGTCGACTAACCCTATCGAAAGGGAAACCCTATCATTTGGTAATTTTTTTATTAGGATTTCCCTATTAATTAGGTTAACTAAAAAAGGGGTTTTCCGGTCGCTGCTAGCGAGCGAAACGATCAACGCATCAAAGTTACTTTGTTTGTATGAAAATTAAATTGTTTATCTAATTATCCATATACATATTTAACATTATACATTGGGTCTTATTGTATGTCTTGAAGAAGCTATGTGTACAAAGCCCTGTAAATTTTAGTAATCTTTATTTAATTTTAATTGTATTAGGTAGTCTATTCTTTAATATTAGTTAAGTCATGTTACGTGTGGTAATGTTAATTTTCTTTTAAATAAGGTGATACTGTTATTTTATTAAGTAAATCACTTAAAATTTTAGGTCTTCTTTGTTTCATTAAAATAAATGTAAGGACATCAGATAATGGTGTTGAAATTAGCTTTGTAAATTGGCTTATTATATTCGTTGTGTTTTTGGATGAGTTGTTTGATGGTGATGTGATATATTGTATTGTAGTTTTTCCTGAGCCCAGCCTATTTGATTGGTTGATTTTCATCAAGATTACCATAAATAAATAAAAATAAATAAATATTATTTCTAGTAAGACCTTTGCAAAGACTTTGTATGTGTTTGAAATCAGTGAAATGGGCTTGTAGTTTCCTATGTCCTTCCTTGATCCTTTCTTATGTAAGAGTATTATGTGTGACTCTGCCCATTGTCTAGGTATATTAACCGGGCGTAGTATTTCGTTGAAAACTTTAGCCAGTATTGGCCGCATCTCTTCCGCAATACCTCTTAAAAGTTCGTTAGGAATTTGGTCAGGTCAAAACAATTAATGAAACAATTACAACTCAGATATTTATAGTCTTTTGCTGAGAACATTTTAGCTTTATATTTTAGTTGCGTTGTAATTATGGTAAAAACAATTGTATAATAGACCTTAACTGAACGTTTTGTTGGCTTTTCTAGTGTTAAAATTGATGAAAATAATAAAGAATGGCAAAAAAACAGTTTTTACTAAAAATACGATTTTATACTGTTTCAAATTCCAAGCTGTGTGAATGAACAATTTTGGGCGCGCGTTGATAGTGTATGATTATTTTAAACGTTTGAAATATTGACGCAGAAGTAGTTTTGAGGCAGAATCAATTAGGAATTAGCCGTAAGAGTACATTGAATATCTCACTCCATACAAAAAAAAAACAAAGTATTTTTTTCCGACCAATTTATTCATTTTAGACAAGTATGGCTTAAGGTTTTTTTTTCATTATAAAAAAGAGTTTTATCGATTAGAATTTTTAAAAATACAATTTGACGAAAAAAAAATTTTGTTGATTATTGCGCGCGTCATAGCTCTGAAATACAACCACTGAGAGCTGGTAGACCACATCATTTCAGCTACGGAGACGCCATACTTTGAATAAGTACTAAAACTTACCATTTCTCTGATCGTTTTTTTTTCGTAACAATGAAGCCTCTTATAATCGCTGTAACTCGAATTTGCAACCACTGAGAGCAGGCAGACCGACCGACATCATTCACATTAGGGGACCACTCTATAACCCATGAAAATGCATCTAACCTTTTCCTTGATCGTTACCAAAAATCCCGTGACCGCATAGACTAACTGTGATCCATCGCCATAGAGTAAATTTTAACCATGGAAAGTAGTTTGTATGGAATGTTCAATATTTTACTTTCTATGGTTAAAATTTACTCTATGGCGCTGGACCACAGTATTTACCGAGCGTGTAGCCGATGCCTATCGATCCAGATTCTATAATCTTGATCGATACAGTGAATTACGATCCATGGCGATCCGCGGGCTGATTATCTTATTAGAAACCACCTAGCGACCGGTCATATTTGACAGATGAATGAGATACATTGCTACTTCTTTTTGGGGTGAAAAAAACATACCAAAGAAAAGTAGCAATGTATGCCAAATGAAACCGGTCGCTAAATAGTTTCTATTTAGATAATCAGCGGGCCGGAATATCAATACAAGGCACCCGGATCGAACATCTCTATTGACGCTAAAGCTGGACGTGGGGGGGGGATGGGGGTGCGCAGTGGCATAGACATAAAGACCTCTCCATACTCACGCGCGGGTGTGTGGATTCGATTTAAATCGGTTTCACACTATGCTTCGCGGGAGGTTTGGGGCTTTTCACGCGCGAGTGTAGAGATGCCTTAAGGTGGGGAGGGGACTCATATAGTCACAGATACGCAAGCGGCCGGCGTGCACTTAAAAGTTCGCCTATTGTCCCGTTTTTCAAAGTTTTTTTAGGCTTTCTCTACAAATAAGCGTCTTGCGTACACAATGATAGTTCTGAAATACAACCACTGAGAGCCGGCAGACCAACTTGTTTCACCCGTGGAGATACTATACTTTGAATAGGTACTAAAACTGACCATTTCCCTTGTCGTTTTTTTTTCGTAACAATGACGTGACTTGCGCACGTCATAGCTCAGAAATGCAACCACAATGAGCCGGCAGACCAACTTGTTTCATCTGCAGAGACGACATATTTTGAATATATACTAAAACTGACCATTTCTCTGATCGTTTTTTTTTCGTAACAATGATGCCTCTTGTAAGCGCTATAACTCGAAGTTGCAACCACTGAGAGCAGGCAGACCGAGATCATTCACATTAGGGGACCACTCTACAACCCATGAAAATGAATCTAACCTTTTCCTTGATCGTTACCAAAAATCCCATGACCGCTTAGACTATACCCTTGTCTCTCTACGGCCTTCTTGCCCCTATTTCATAAACGTGACAATTGTAAATGTTAAAATTCATCTAAAAATCACTAAGTCCAACTTTGTGGTATTTAAACTAACAACACCAAGACATGTTTTTGTACCGCATCGACTTACTTAGTGAGAATGCGTAATTTTTGAAAAAGTTTAAGTGTGATTTACAAAACCTTTCAGGACCACTAAGTCCTTTGTTCAGGGAGTAAAAATCTGTAAGTCCATAAAATTCTTTAGTCTTTTACGAATACGAATAAAAAATCACTAAGTCAAATGGCAACCTTAGTTTTGTTTTTTTCTCAAACTCCTTCGAATAAAGTTTTGATGAATGTTTTGGCATTTAAATACCGTGAAACTTATTATGTTGTTGCTTATAGTTTGGAAAGAACAAGACAGTGGTTTCAAAGTGGTCCTTGCCAAGATGTAGTAACGTGTAAAACTGCGGTGGTAATTACCCCCAGGTTAGGAACCAGTGGACTAAATGGTCGACCGAGCTTTGCTCGGTTATTACTATTTATTATAATATGGTGGTGTTTAGGTGATAATCTACATTGTTATCTCAAACATTAACTACATTTTTTTAACTTGTCATAAGTGCGCTGTACACATTGGCCCAACGCGTTGGCCCAGCGCGTACGCGTTGGCCCAGCGCGTTGGGCCAACGTGTAAAGACCTACTTGGCGGTATGTCGGGAGTTGGCGCGAGCGTTGGCCGGCGAACCGAGTATTGTCGGTTTTTCGTGCACACATCAAAGGATCTTGGCGCGCGCGTTGGCGCAGCGTTCACACGTTGGCGCCTTTTTAACCGACTTCAAAAAAGGAGGGTCTTAGTTCAACAGAATCTTTGTTTTTATGTATGTTACTCGATTACTCGAAGACGGCTGGATCGATTTGAAAAATTCTTTGTTTGTTTGAAAGCATTTACTTTCAAATTGGTCCCATTGTTATAAGGTCAGGATGTCTGATGATGGGATCTTGGAGAAATCAAGGAACCTCTTCAAATATTATAGGCACACCTATAGCGATTTTGGTATTTTCTTCAGTAGCTTGTGCATTTGCATATGGAAAATACCATTTTGGTGAAACTGATGATGAAGACCATAGATGATCATCGGATTTATTCAATACTACGTGTTTCACTGGTGCGATACGATTAAGTAGGTATTTGGATTTGGTTGTTAGGCTTTTTATGTTTGTTATAACATAATATATATTATGGTGACTGGAGCTGGTAGTAAGGAGAACTCTGGAGAACTCCTCAACAACTACAGCCCCTGCGTCGGGAAAACAGAATTTTATAAAAGGTGATAATCCGTTGATATAAGGCTATTGTAACTTAAATAATATCGTCACTAAATAGACCTACTACAAAAAAGTTTAATATAAAAAAGTTTATAAAAATACTAAACCCCCTTCAAAAACCTTAAAAATAACCACACAAAAACAGCTTCGAAAATAAACGGCTCTAAAAAGCAAGAAATGAAATATTAAAATCTGCATAATAACTAACTCGAAAGTTTGTACGCATATCTAATATTAAACAACGTATTATGAAGTCGGGTGGAGTTTTAAATACTGAAATGAACAAATAATATTGAATCCAAAGCATAATATGCTTTGGATTCCAAATTATTGCCTTCTATTATTTATTAAACGCACTTCTATAACAAACATAATATTTAATATAAAAACAAAATACGTTACTAAGCTAGATAAATAAAACGTATTTAACGTCAAAGATGTTTAGTAAAGTTATAGAAGTGCGTATAATAAATAAAGAAACCAAAATACCTCAGTATGTTGGAAGAAAAATTTATATTCATGAAAAGTTTCAAAAATTCTATTGAGATTTCTGAGCTAGGCTGAACTAAATACATTATATTTTAAAACTGAAAATATTCTTTGAAAATTTGACCGATATATCGATATTTTTATAAATATCGATGTATCGATATATCGATATTTTTTTTCACTTTCGACATCCCTACACCAATGTGTAAACAGCGACATGCCCTGGCCGCGTTGGCCCAACGCGCGCGGCCAGTCGTTGGCCCAACGCGCGCGGCCAGGCGTTGGCCCAATGTGTACTTCGGGCTTAAGGGCTGATTTTTCAATGCCCAGATAAAGCTTTATTCGATTCATGACGTATTATGCCGCCAAATTGAAAATGATTGTCTTATGGTTGTTTGTAAAAATTTTGAATGATTTTATGTTATTCGGATTATAATTTAACTGACTGATATCTGGCCCCTATTTCACAGACGTTACAATTGTAAATTACAATAACAATTTGATGTACGTTGCGGTGTCTGTGAGTAGCTTGATCAGTTTATTTTCTTAATTCAAATTGGCTGACGCCATGGACACCGAATTGTCATTGTCATTTACAAATGTCACGTCTGTGAAATAGGGGCCTGTTATCTGAGGATTGAAAAATCTGCCCTTAAAACAATAAAAATATTATAACTATATAAACTTGAACATATTAAAAAAACAAAAGTAAGTCACCGAGCGTGATTCGAACCCGTAACACTCGTTTCTTGCCGTCCGCGTCTTAACCTTCTGGACCAGACGGACAGTGGCCGGCAGCACAAAATTAACGATCATATTCTGCGTCGAAAGAAAAGCTAATGAAAACTTGAAAACACGCGTTTTCCCAAACATAATACTAATCTAAATCGATTGTTTATCCCCGAAAACCCCCATATACAAAATTTCAGTGAAATCGCTAGAGCCATTTCCGAGATCACAGAAATAAATTTATATACAAGAATGGGGAATGTCTGAAAAAAATCAAATTGGCTGAATATTTTTTCTAGGTAGGAATAAGCTCCCTGAATAATAGAAAAAAGTTTCAAAATTTTCGGTTGCGTGAAAAAAATTTAAAAAAAATTAAAATTTCTTCGACTTCACAAATGTACAAAACTATTACTTTTGTATTGTGTAGATTATACCTTTGCCACCACCTGCCACAACCACAACAAGTATTAAAAAAAAGGTTTGACATTTTATATTGAAACTTTTTTTAATACCATGTTGTGGTTGTTGCAAAGGTATAATTTCCATTCTGCTGCTACTTTCGTACCTTTGTGAAGTCGAAGACTTTCATTTTTAAAAACTTATTCACTTAACCGAAAATTCTGAAACTTTTCTCTATTACTACGGGAGCTTATTCCTACCTATAAAAAAATAAACAGCCAATTTGATATTTTTCGGACATTCCCCATTGCTCGTTTAATTAAGGGGCCATAATAGGAAAACATGGTTTTCGCGGGCCATATTTTTATATAGAAAACGTAAACGTAGTGGCTACAACAGCCACAAAGAAAAACATACGACAAGCTAAAAAGATTATCTAGTAGCTACAAGAATTAAATTGCGTATAAACCTGACAGATTATCGCGGGCCATATTTTTGGCGTGAATAATGGCGGAAACGTATTGAATTCTACATCAAAATACACTTTAACGTACTGTGCAGTTGCTCCAATAACTTTTTTTCAAGAAAGATAATTATGCTAAAGATAATTATGAAAAAACAACGAAAAACATCGAAAAAGTGCAGAAGTGAGGTTATATTCCATACTCTTCACACGTAAAGGAAAAGAGACAAATGATTTCGCATAACGGAGCCTTAAAGGTATAAGATTCTGAGACTGGACGTTTTGATATACCTTGTGGACTCGATTTTAAAGGGTGAGAAATAAGAAAATTATTCTGTTTTCATACTTTTATTTGATCTTTTCACTTCTTTTCGTATATAAAATTGAGCTGTAACAGCTACCACATAAAGGTGTATTTGAAACCCAATTCAGACTTGTCACGAGTAGGGCAAACATTTAAGAATGTGCCTAAACAAGTAGGTATAAGGACATCATTCATGTTTCATACATTTTTGGTCCAAATGTAAAAGTGCCGGCCAAAAGACAAAAGTGCTTTATTCTGATAAATTTTGTCCATCTAAGTGTCAAAATGTATGAATAGACAGATTTTTAGAATTCAATTAAAATCAAGTATAGCGGTGCTACAGCTTTGGTGCCATGATATTCTTATCACCGTCTAAGCATTTCTATGCTTAGACAGAAAAAATCTATCAGAGTTAGCCTTTTGGCCAACTTTTTTAGATTTGTGCCAAAATGTATGAAAAGACAGACTTTTTGAACTTATTTAAAATTAAGTATAGCGGTGTTACAGCTTCGGTGCCATAATAAGAAATGCTTAGGTGGACAAAATCTATCAGAATAAAGCACTTTAGCTTTTTGGCCGGCACTTTCACATTTGGACCAAAATGGATGATGTCCTTTATCCGCGCGCGATGAGAATGGGATGGAACCTTGTCAAAGTAAACACAAAATTGGCTAAATTAATAATCAATCTACAAATTGTTTACGTTTGTTGTCTTACTTGAAGATGCTGCAGAAAATTTTCTCACCTTGGATGCGTAACACCGTGTTTTTGGATATCCCTGTGGCCGGCCAGCGTACGTATCGTGCGTTTCTCAGTTTGACAAGGTTCCATCCTATTCTCGTGGATTATACAGAAGAAAATAATCGTTATTACCAATACATAAAGCGCTTTATTTTGCTTTCAGATACTATTTGCTGCTATTTTAACCCTCATAAAATAGTTGTTGTTTTTATTGTTATATCAAATACAGACATTGAACTTTTGCATAAGAATGGTATCATTTTATATACATTGATATCACAGCCAGTGGCAGTATTATAATGCTAACATATATAGTGTTTTAAGAAAAGGTTTATAATACACTCCAGTTTTTGATCAAAATGATGTTTTTAGTAGAAATAAGTAATTGAAAACAACCGGACTAAAAAATGTACAGTTAAATATGGGTAATTATCTAATATTTGTTTATTTTTAGGAGCTCGGTGGCGCAGTGGTATAGCGCCTGGCCCAGCGATTGCGGAGGTTAAGCAACTTTCGCAAGGGTCGGTCATGCGATGGGTGACCAAAAATTTACTATCTCGAGCTTCTGTGCTTCGGAAGGCACGTTAAGCCGTTGGTCCCGGCTGCATTTGCAGTCGTTAACACCCACCAATTCGCATTGGGCCCGTGTGGTGGGTTATGGCCCATCATCCTTGTCCACCCATAAGGCCTGTGCCCCAGCAGTGGGGACATAAAAAATGGCTGATGGTCATTTAATCTCAGAAAAAGGAAACCTATGGAATTGACACAAACTGCAATAACAAAGGATTCGTGACGTAAGACGCGTGCCGTATCCGCCATATTGTGTTGCGTTTACATGTTACGATTTCGACTCTATGCTGTTTACATAAGGTGTATGTACACTTAGCTAAGCTCAAGGACCGGAACCGCTTACCGTTAAAGGGGTTTTTGATTGGGTATTTCATAGACTTGTTTTCAAAAACCCTATCAATACGGTAACCCTATCGAAAGGGTACCCAAGTAAACACTTACCGAATACAAAAACCCTATCGGCGAAACCCTATGAAGGCTTTATGAAGGGGTTTTAAAACGTGTTCAAGCAATTTATACCTAGTTCCACCTGGGCCCAAGGACCGGAACCGCTTACCGATAAAGGGGTTTTCATTGGGTATTTCATGAACCGCTAACCGTTAGAAGGGTTTTTGATTGGGTATATCATAGACTTATTTTCATAAACCCTATCAATACGGTAAGCATGATGTTGACTAACCCTAACGAAAGGGAAACCCTATCATTTGGTAAGCTTTTTAATAGGGTTTCCCTATCAATTGGGTTAACCAAAAAGGGGGTTTTCGGGTCCCTGGCTAAGCCGCCATGTTTAGTTGCGTTTGAATGGAGAACAATGAAGTAGGTATCCACGCTTGTTTCGTAGGAATGTCAGGTCCATGTTATTCCTTCGTCATTGCATCTAATATTTATCTAAGTACAATACAGTAAAATAATAATATGTACACATACCAGTGAACTAATACGCAATGATACAGTACGAAGCAAACATCTTGACACTTTTTCGATGGAGTGGGGATAAGTTCGCGCATGTGCACTTGCGAGCGACCAATAGCGCGCGCCCCTCTCCCGCCGCCTGCGTACCTCACCGCTACGCATACACAAAATACACGTTCTGCGCAATCCCCACCCGATTTCAAGATATTTGCCTCGTACTTTACATAGTTTTTTTATAATGTTAGGCCGGCCACAGACAGACGGAATCTCGTTACGGACGTACGTGATTCCGAACGCAGCAACTGCATACAAAATCTATGGGCTGCCACACACATGCGTGATTTTTCCGTACGGAATCTTCATACATTGCCGAAATTACGTTCGGAATTCCGCCTTAATTGTAGAGCGAACTGAAATTTTCTAATGATGGGACTCGAATCACAATTGATTCGAATGACGTCAATTCAAGCTCGATTCGAATGAGTATTTATGCTGATTCGAATATCACCTGATTCGAATTGGTTCGCTGACTCTAAACACCGTTCGAATTCGAATCAGTTTTTTTTACTTCGAATCTTTGATGGCGTAGCATAGCAAGCTTAACTTATGAGCTAATTATATTAATAATCTTAATATAAAAAATTGCATTGTGAATGCATAAAATCTAAGTTTAAAAATCAAATGGCTATTTCATCTTAATTGAAAGTCTGGCATCTGTAAAGGTGTTGCTTTCGAATGTCGAAGTTAATTCACTTCACATTGATGAGATGGCGCTGGCCTACAGCGGAAACGTGAAAAGTATTAGAAAATTTCGCCAGTCCTGCTAGCGACTCGGTAGCATAATTGGTTGGTGCATTGGGCCGGAATCCCAAGGGTGCGGGTTCGAGTCCCGTCTGAGCTGCTACGGGTAAGTCGATTTTTTCTAATATTTTTCAATAATAATAATAATCTTATGAGCTAAGGTTTTTAATTTCTTTAACCATATTTAGTATTTTTACCATATTAAGTAAAACGATTTTGTTATTGAATTGAGTAATAGTATCGATTCGAATCATCACACCGATTCGAATCATCATAAGGATTCGAATTATCATATCGATTCGAATCATCGTTAAATTCGAATCGACGATTCAAACTACTTACGGCTAATTTGCATCAACTCGAATACATTTTTTGATTCGAATCCCATCACTAAGATTTTCTATCGGAACTACCAATCAGAATGTAATTTGCTAAAAATTTTTACAGAACTTTTTTCTATAGAAAATTGTTGCCAGGTGCCACACATCCCTCACTAAAATTTTCTATCGGAACTACCAATCAGAATTTAACTTGGTAACGATTTTCACAGAACTTTCTGACATAGTAAAATAGTTTTCTATAGAAATTTGTTGCCAGGTGCTACACATTTTTTTATCCTAACTATGAATTTGGGTAGATGATTCTTCAAATATTCGTTGTTCACGCGCTTTTATGCAGAGGTCGTAGATTCCTGTGGTTTTGGAGGCATCGTATGGAACAGAATTTGAAGGCGTCATATTCGAAAGGCGCCTTCGGGAGAGAGGAACCGCAGAGGAAACAACGCAGTTCTTCTGCCTTTACCTGAAAAAAATAGATACTTTTAATGGAAAATTACTGAAAGGTAGTCAGGGAAGGCGGCGCTCTGTTAACCCTTATGTGGCCTTGAGGAATACCCTAAATGTCCAGTCAGAATCACAAAAACGGCACTTTGAAATAACGACCCACTTTCATCCTGGGCGCTTATATAAACCATTATTTTCCGTTTTTTCGAAATTAAGAAATCGAAATATACTTCCAATTTGGCATTGATCTGTCATTTGGTTGACAGATACCACAGACTAATAGTGAAAAAATGCAGCAGATTAAAAAATTAAAAAGTATAACTTAGTCGGGTCACAATTCATGATGATCGGTCGTAACAAATAAACTACGTACCTACTACTTTTGCATTTATATTAGTATGGATAACACAACGCATTGGAACGTGGACGTACACGTCTACGCGTATAGTTTGTTTATTCTTACTTGTCCTATGAGGCCATCCATAAATTACGTCACACGTTAAGTGAGAGGGAGGGGGTCGACGAAGTGTGACATTGACAATCCCAGGGGGTGGGAGGGGTCTAAAATTGCGTGACGTTACATTTAAAAATCATTAAAATTTAAATAACACAAATCTTGGAACTGCTGTTTTAATTCAATAATTATTTCTAGATTTAAAATGGTAAAATATGTGACGTCACACTAGGGAAGGGGGTCTCACAAATGTGACCAGCTGTGACAAGGACGGGGGAAGGGGTCAAAAATCATGAAATTCGTGTGACGTAACGTAATTTATGGATTATAGTAAATAGCTTTTGACAGTTTGCCATACGTATTTCAAATTAAAATCGTTATTAAAAATTTATGTTGTATTATTATTAAATCAAATTGTCACTAATAATTAGTAATTTCTTTCGTATTGGAAAACCATTTGTTGTTTTCTATTATTGTTTTTTTCAATAATGAGTTGGGTTAAGATCGGATACCAAATAAGTAAGGATAAACAGAATATCCGCATTCGGTGGTTTGACATTATGTATCCCACCCTTGCTCGGCAGCGCAGTGGTCCAGCGATTGCGGAGGCTAAGCAACTTTCGCAAGGGTCGGTCACGGGATGGGTGACCAAAAAATTATTATCTCGAGCTCCTCCGTGCTTTGGAAGGCCCGCTAAGCCGTTGGTCCCGCAGCATTGCAGCTGCGTTAACACCCACCAATCCGCATTGGGCCCGCGTGGTGGGTTATGGCCCATCCTCCTTATCCACCCATAAGGAAGGCCTGTGCCCCAGCAGTGGGGACATTAAAAATGGCTGATAGTCATCCTACCTTTTGCGCATCGGTTAGCTCCAAGAATTTGTTAGTCTTGATCTTCTCCGCCTGCTTCTCTTTGTCGCGCTGTCGCTTCGCGCGCTTCTGCTGCGCTTTTTTCTCCCGCTCTGCTTCTATAAGCTCAGGCGTGATTGGCCCTGGTATATGAGACTGGAGACAAGCAAAGGTTAAGTTATTATGGTATGCTTTTTACTAGAACTGACTATAATGTTTTATGGTCTTATGAATATACAAAGATTAAGTTTACACCCGGTTTAAACAAAAACGTTGCCTATCAATATTACTCCTTACGTTTGATTTCTCAAAGCCTCATATTTTTAAGCAAACTTTTGTGTTAAACTAGTTGTAAACTTACTCTTACTCTATAAGAGAGTTAGCGTTTAGTCATTTTATTTCGAGACAAATATGTAACAACTAAAGTAGGGGCCGCATTTACGAGGGTGGTTTGATAAGTCCATGAATTTGTAAAGAAAAAACATTTTTTTTTCCACATATTTTGTTTTATTTCTCTACATAATCTTTATGTAGATCGGCGTACTCAGTCCAACGAAGTTCCTACCTCTTTAACCCATTATTTTTTTTTTTAATCGCCTGAAGACTGTGGTAACTGAAATGAGGGGCCCATTTTAGACACCACCTTTTGACTTGATAAAAATCTTTGCCCGACAAAACGTTTATTCATGTTTAGTAGGAGAAAAAACCTCAGTGCGTTAAATCTAGAGAATAGGAAGATTCGCATCTTCATTCGACGAATTTTGATATCATGAGAGCCGCCGAGAGGGTCGACAGGGTCATTAAGAAACGTTAGAAGTTGCTTGAGCTTTTTGTTTCCAAAAATAATAATCAAGGACCGGAACCGCTTACCGTTAAATGGGTTTTTGATTGGGTGTTTCATAGACTTGTTTTCAAATACCCTATCAATACGGTAACCCTATCGAAAGAGTAACCCAAATAAGCACTTACCGAATACGAAAACCCTATCGGGGAAACCCTATGAAGACTTTATGAAGGGGTTTTAAGACGTGTTCAAGCACCGGTCTTTCTACATGTGAATAACCTGCATCAAACTGCACCCCTGTACTAAATACCATTTTTTGAACAACTCTCGTATGCTTCAATGGACTGCCGCTGGGACCCTCCGCCCAACTTTTCCGCGCCACGCGACCAGCTCCTCGGGCGAGGCACGCATCCGCCAGCAACGCGGCCATCATCTGCAGCATCGGCCCAGGCCCCGACCTTCAACGGCAGGCTGGGTGCGGACGTCGGCTCCTCACCACCGGGGCCTTCTTCGAGTGGAGAGGGGCGCCTCTCCGACGGCGCCACCCCTGGAGCGGTCGGATCCCCATCGGGTCCCATGCGCGCGGAGCCTGGGCGGCGCGTCCCTGCGGCAGTCTGTCTGAAGCTTCAAATTTATCTTTCTTCTCCTCCTATCCCCCCTTCTTCGCCTTTCTTTCCTCTATCCTCTTTCTTTTGTATCCCTCTATCTTTCTCTTTCTTTCTCCCTCTTTTTCTTACCCCGGCCCGGCACCGGAGGGCAACAAGCCTCACCAAGGGATGAGCCCGATGGTGCCGGTCCAACTCGTTCCACCCCCAACAACCTCCAAACCATATCTAAAACTTTCCTACACCAGCCCTCTAACCATCAGTCTAAAAAAAAAAAAAAAAGCAATTTATACCTAGGTCCACCTGGGCCGAAGGACCGGAACCGCTTACCGTTAAAAGGGTTTTGATTGGGTATTTCATGAACCGCTTACCGTTAAAAGGATTTTTGATTGGATGTTTCATAGACTTGTTTTCAAGAACCCTATCAATACGGTAAGCAGGACGTCGACTAAACCTATCGAAAGGGAAACCCTATCATTTGATAAGCTTTTTAATAGGGTTTCCCTATCAATTGGGTTAACCAAAAAAGGGGTTTTTCGGTCCCTGATAATAATCATTAGCCGAATTTGAAAAAAAATTAGTGCAAAGATTCCTAAGAAGTTTCTTTTTTGATACAAAAATAAATTATGAATAAAAAGTATTTCTTCTTTCAAAGTCATGGACTTATCAAACCGCCCTCGTATAAACCGCTCTCAACGTTGAGATGAGAGCTATCTTGAGAAGCTTTTCTTATCTTCTTCTTTTTGAAAAAAAGAACAAATTTTAGCCATTTCGAAAAATGATCAAAAATGTCACAAAAGCGACGTTTTTAGGAAGACCTTATGGGTCCAAGCTGACTGTAGACAATACAACAAGAGTGGTAGGCTTCTCACTTTGGCATAGTTGTACTTGTCAGGGAACTGTCCCTGGAACAGTCGGAACGCTACCCGAGTGTCGGCGTGCGGCGTGGAAGCGTACGGCGTTTGGAGCTGGTGGTTGCGGATGCAAGGATCGCCGCCCGCAGACAGGATCTGACTGGAGACAAAAAATACATAATTATAATAGTTATTTATGCAACTGTACTATAACACGAATGTGGGTTTATCAAACGAGGCGAAGCCTCGTGTGATAATAGTATCACATGAGTGTTTTAATACTTAATTATGTACAGTTGCATACAAGACTTTATCTACACCCATTTTTTTTTTATTTTTTTTTATTTTTATTAAGGAAACAACCAATATTTTTAATACATATGGATTAAAAACACCCATGATATTTATCTAAATCCATGATATGTATCCTCTATAAAGGTTTTGACTTTGACTTTGTCTTTGACTTTGACTTTCCTCTCCCTCCTCGTCATTATGTCTTCCGCAAGAGTGTTATAATGTTGTACTGAATTTCGTAATGCAACGCTCGCGCGTGGGCGCGCGGCGCAGCACCACCAGCTCTCGCTCGGGATATTGTAATGATGGCAGTAAGCTAACTGTTTCAGAACCTCTTACAGAGGATTTATGTTTGCTGTTTAAATTTCGACTAACTAACTTATACCTATGGTGTTTTTAACCAGTCCGTATCACAGTGATTGAACTTATCATTAGTATAATGGAAGAGAATCAATTACCTTGCTGTCATACAGTCTTGTACTACGACGGGAGGTAACGGATGTTTTTCGTATTGTACCCTCAACACAAAATGTAAGTTTTTTTAAACTGTATTTTTGGTGTAAGATCTGTATTATTCTATGCACAATAAAAGTTTTATTATTTTTTTATTTATTTTTAATTATTTAAAGCATGGGTGTAGATAATAGTTATTTATGCAACTGTACTATAATACCTAGACTTTATCTACACCCATGATATGTATCCTCCATAAAGGGTTTTGAATTTGACTTTCATCCTCCTCCTGGTCATTATATCATCCGAACGAGTGTTATAATGTTGTACTTACTGAATTTTATAATGTAACTCGTCGGGCGTGGTCGTCGACATCCTCTCGCTCGGATATTGTAACCCATGACACTGGTTGTTATAATGTTGGCGGTAAGCTAACTCTGTTTTAGAACCTATTTTATTAGTCCATGTTTTTTTAAGGGATTTAAAGCTTGGGTGTAGATAAAATAAGTAAGCATTGGCATAGAATAGCTAATAGTATAAGTACAGAAGCAGCACTCGGCAAAGTCATTTAAATAAATAGCGACTCTTGCTCCGACACAATAAAGTGCATATCAGGTCGCGCAGTTCACCTAGTAGTTGCCTCTCTTTCTATCGCCTGCTCTTACCTTTTCTGACGACGCAACGTTAGGGTTGTCTTCGTTTAAATGAACTGCGTAGCATATATCATAATGTAAAAATGACAATTGTTTATTGGTTTTTTTATTTTGACATCCGTACACAGCACAGTAATGTCGATTCGACATTGTTACTATTATAAAGAGGCAATATCTACGCAGGCAGTAAGATGCCGCACGACTACAGGGGCGATCGTTTGGCGGCCCTCTGCTCACTTGTGCCTCCGTAGGCACGGCTAGCGGTAGGTGCTTATCGCGTGACCTTGAGCGAGTGAAGGAGGCCTAGCATTGGCAGGCCAGTGACACTCCGCCCTTTAAGTTATTTTAGATATGATGCTATAAGTACGCGGCGGGCTTGATCGGTCGGGCCAGTGCAGACGGCTGCCGCGCGCCATCCGCAAGCACGTCGCATGCTCGCCGCGTCGCGTATGGTTGCGCGCCAAGTACGTTTGACGCTTAAGACCTTAGAGCATTTAACCAATTAAGGAGACGCCACTGTCAGGCGTACCCCTCTGTCAAAGGTACGAGACCGCCGCTCATACTCATTATATAAAACTAGTTGACCCGAGTTCCCCGCCATTCAGCTGATCATCATACACGCGAAACGACCGGAGCTAAAAATGCCGATTTGCAGTGTTTTTTCATGTAAAAAAATATCGGAAACATTTAGTGTGCAAAAGGATAACGTTATTTTCCATCTGCTGGTATTATTTTGTCCAATTGTTTTCAAATAATGCACTAAAAATGAAAATAATTCAAAAATATTGTCAATCAAACAGTGTTGCCACTAAATTATACAAAATCCCTTTTAGCCCATTTTTTTAAGTTGAATGTATGACACTTAAAACATCACGTTCTTAACCTGTTATTACCTACCATTCATTAGGTACTGTTATGTAGTGTATGCTTCATGAATTTATTAGGTATAGTTACTTTCTGCAAATTTATTTATTGTTATATTTTTCTTTATCTTTATTTATTATAATCTCTTATTCAATACTTAAAAAATAGGTATTGTAGTAGCACATGAGTAAATAAACGGAACAGAGTACAAGCTCCCAAACTTATACCCATTCTTCAAGGGTTGACACCAGAGGCCGTACCGGCTAACGAATCGATTATCGAAAAGTCTGTCAGGTTTCAAATTAAAACAGGTAAATCGAGCCCCAATTGGGCCAAAATGGCGAACCCCAATTCATGATGTCACACGAACATCGATATCTTCCAAATTACGTCAACAGAAAGTACAAGACGAAATTCCTTACTTTGATTTTTCTGTTTTAAGTTGAAACTCGGCAGACTTTTCGATAATCGATTCGTTAGCCGGTACGGCCCCTGGTTACAGGTTGAAAAGTAGGGAAAATGGAATAAGGCAAGTGAATACTTAAATGTGTATTTGAAATTATCTTACTGCACATGATTTCTTAGGTAGGTACGAAAAAAAATACCTTATTTTTTCGGGAATTATTCATACCTTAATCGATACCATAATCGATTTTATATTCTTTTATTTTACACACTGAAAGTGGAATGGAATCCCTAATCCTTATTTGGATTTTTTCTTCGAGTCAGTAATTTGACGCTTGGAACTGGCACTGTCATGTTAGTGTAATCTTTTTATTTATTCTTTAATTAAGTATTATCACTGATAAAATTCTTCTATCAATCTTATTTAAAAATGTAAAATCACAATTTTAATCTCAGTATGACTGACCTCAGATAGGTATGACTGACAAAATAAATGACAAAAAACAACTACACTGATATTGATATTGTCAAATTACTGACTCCGTGATCTGTCGCGGGCTCCACTCTCCGTGCTTCTATTCATTGTGACTTGTCGCGGGCTCCATTCTCTGTGCTTCTCCCCATCATGAGTATCGTGACCTGCCGCGGGCTTTCACTACACACTATTATGTATTCTGTGACTACACTACGTGTGTGTTTTGAGGATTATCATAAATAAATTGTACCTATTTTATTAAATTATATTTCTGTCTTTTACTTCTTAGATACGATTCTCCTTAGGCAGATTCTACTACACTTATCTTTCTTTTACCTCCTTAACGTTACATAATACTTTATTATTATAAAATATTTACGGATGTCACTAATTTTTCCCAAAATATGCCGTTTTAATTTAAAAACGGTGGCCACACTGCAGCAAAAGTAATGTTGTGACAGCACAGAAAAAAATATCGATATCGACTTTATGAGTAGGTATTTTATTCTGGCTATTAAATATTGGAAAAAAAATACTAATGTTTTTTCTGCCGAAAGAGGAATCTCGTTTTTTCAGAAAAAAACAGTCTATTATTTATTTTGACGGAAGCGGAATGTGACGAAAGTGGCCTAAATGTTTAAATTTCAGATTTCCAAAAGATGCAATGATACAAGATGCCTCGATCCAAGCTTGTGCAAAACATGTTTCCTAAACGTACTCGCACAATTTGCTCACAGCATTTTGAAGCTTCCTACTGTTTTATAATACAAGCTAATAACACTAAACTCAAAACTCGAAATAACTTATTCAGTCTAGGCTGTTACAAGCACTTGTGACACAGAATACATAATAGTAGTACAAGTCTTGTGAATGTCATAGAAGCTACGCCATCGGTTCGCAAACCCTAAGCGGGAGACCTTGTAACGAGCAGAACCGGCAAGAAACTCGTCAAGGACTGCTTTTTTTTATCCCTGTATAATATTTCATACAGAGTCGTCAACATTGAAAGACGACCTCAACATTTAAAGTGAGGTCATTTTCCATCACAATAATTTTTACACACAATGGGTATGAAATGAATTACCTACTACATATCGGATTGGTAATTGTGAGAGTAAATAACTTTCAACTAGTTAAGAAATTACCTACTGATTATGTGACTATAGAAAGTAAAAGATTGCAATAAAAAAAGAAGAAATCAAAACGAGGTATTAGTTAATAATTTTATGTTTTGAGTAAGAAGTGCGATACATATTGATAATATTAAACAGAAAATATACGACGTCCTTAGTACAAGCAGAAAGAAGCAGACCGATTCCCACTGGCAGCACCCGTTTACGAGCATGACGCATGAACCACTTTCTTTAAAATAAGTATAACAAATAAAGATTTTTAATATAGTTATTCCGTTTTAAGGCCTACTTAAACATGAGCGGTATCCGAGTAGCAAACAGTAGCATTGACAAAATATAACGGAGCTTATTAATGTGTTATAAAACTCAAAATTGTAAGCGCTTTATTTCAAGGAGTGGGCTCCGGTTAAGTTGAGTTCGACTTGAGTTTGAGTTGAGTTCTGGTTGAGGTCGGGTCGTGTGTTATCGTCTGAACAAAGCCTTATATCCCCCGCGGAGGCACCCCCGCGAACGCACCTCGCGTCGCGCGCCACTACCGCCACCACCGCTACCGCCTCCGATAGCGGTGAAATTCCGCTATGGTTAAAACAGCGCGTCATCCGCATACCCATTGGGATATCGTTACCGCCACTGGTAGAGGATACCGCTGAGATTTGAATCGGCCTTCACTAATCTAAGAAATTATGTCTTTGATTTGATAGATGCGAAAACCTACCAGCATTTGAAAACTCATGCTTAGTTAAATTGACCGGGTAGAATTTCTTGCAGTATCATCCATTTTACTGACTTATCCTAATAAGCCACCCTGTAGATTTTAACGACAGCCAAAGATAATATATAATACAGCCAATAATTCAATCATTATGACATAAATTAAAAATATGAGCCGAATGTATCGAGAGTAAAATATCGATAGTGTCAAGCACTAGCAACGTTTACATGAAAATGACGTCATCGCGTGTACTGACAGGTTGGTTTCCGCGTGTGTATGTATTTGAGTGCGTAAAGTTTAAGCTAGTGTTCGATAATTTTGTAGTGTGCGTGCGTAGCAACGTGATCAAAAATGCATTAGTGTTTAACACTATTTGTGTATGCGTTACCTCGTCCCCCGCGGAAAGTGGCAGACTTTTTTGTAAAGAAATTAGTTCTCGTGACGCCTCCTTACTTGGTTAAATGCTCTAAGCTTAAGACACTTAAGGGGATACGTCAAAAATTTACTCTTTTTGATATAATGCCATAGGTCGCAGAAAGGTCCTAGAGATCTGAATTTGAGATATTTTTTTATATCTTTTTCCAGATACGTTCTTTCTCCAGAACCAGAAACACGATTCAGTGATTTTGGCTCGACATTTTAATTTTGATCTCAATCGAAATTATTTAGAAACACCGTATTCAAGTCGAAATTGCTTTAAATAATTTGTATCATCAATATTCAGAATCGTGTAGAAGCATTTCTCTTTAATCGCTATAGTCTTTTACAACTAATCGATTTAGTGATGTTTGCACCAAATTTGCCGAATCTGTCTCGTTCCCGCGGACGTCGTTTTCGCATTGCTATCTCGTTTTTCGCTTTATTTTTTACATAGCCCCTTAACAAAAATGTTTCAAATTTTTTAACGGTAACGGTTAAAAACGGTATAAGGAATATACCGTACATGCAATCGCTTGCCTTTCATTTAAAGCAAGACAATCCTAACTTCGTCAATAGAGCCGAGAGGTACGCAATAGAAAGAAGGCAACTTCTATCTCTCTCCAACACTGTTTAGGCTAATGTCTGTATATTATTTACATCAGTATACTGCCCGGCATATATATTGGCAAGAGAATGAAAGAGACAAAAGATGCGCAGTAGCACAAACACTAAGTTTATGGCTACTGCGCATCTTTTGTCTCTTTCATTCTCTTGCCAATATATATACCGGCAGCTGTACAATACAATAATGAGTGTTACTCACGTGACCATTTCTGGTTTCTCAGCAATAGCAGCTTTGTGTAAAGCTGTGTTCCCATCGGTGGGATCTTGCGTGTTACAAGCTGCCTCAAGCTCACCTCCCTCCCAGCTCTCGAATATAGTTTCTAGAGAGGCTTGCTCGCTTGTTATCATTTTCCACATCTGCATGATGAGAATAAACATTTTGATTCGTTTTAACAAATGATTAGGTATTTAATTCATTTCTTTTGCCCCATTATAATGAGATAAATTTAAGAGTCCGAACACATTTTGCCGCTGACCGCTCTCTCGCTCGCTCATTTCATGTTTTCTCGATTTCTTAAATCTGAGTGCGTAATTGAAAAATGTGTTTTGGCTACTTTTCGCAGTATAAGATCACAGACATTTCAACATATATTTTAGTTTCAAATTGCTGAAGTACAAAAAGTTATCGTTTTTGCCAGTTCAAATAGACTTTTTGCACTTTAGCAACAAAAAACTGAAATCACAGACATGTGACTGAAATATATTTTAAGGTCCGGAGAAAACATTATGTTTTCTACGTACCTTCAAATGAAATTTATCAGTTTCCGTTGATAGCAGAGTGTTAAATAGCACTTTGCTAATAAATTAAACTATCACAATCTGTTACATAGCAGTAATACGATATGAACTTAATTGAATAGATCATAGAGTTAAAAAAAAATGTATTTACTGTAAAGTGGAGTCGGTTTACTTTGACGCTAGGGGATAATTTCAGAAAGTCTAAAGGCATTTGATTAATTTTTTTCATTTCGATTCTAAGCGTACGCGCAATGCTGTTCATAGAATAAAATAAGTTATTTTACCTTTTTCTTCGAGATTAAAAAATAGTTTGACTGATGGATGACAAATACCTATTTCCCAGAGCCATTAAATTATTTAAAAAAAATAACATAATACCTTTTTAATGTTGGCAGGAATCTTCAGTGGCACCGGTTGCTTCGGCTGCGCGCTATCT
Organism: Agriphila geniculea; assembly: GCA_943789525.1. Lineage (NCBI taxonomy): Eukaryota > Metazoa > Arthropoda > Insecta > Lepidoptera > Crambidae > Agriphila > Agriphila geniculea. Next base: position 6,102,610 of record OX038879.1, on the reverse strand, counting down.
TGCTTTTCTTCCGGTTTTTTCTTTTTCTTTTTTTTAACTTGTCCCTTTTTTTCTGGCACGGAGTCGGTGTCACTTTCGGACGCCGGGCTGGCGGCAGACAGATCATTAAGGAGGTCTTTTCTAGAACTACTTATGACACCGTTTAAGGTCTGTTCCGAAAGTTTTTTGATCCAGTCTTTTGGGGTTTCGGAGTCTATGAAGCATGGGCCTTCGTCTTCGCTCGAAAGCATCTGAGTGGGTAGTTCACGGGGAGTACGTTCTCTGTCATCAAATGTTATCTGTTTAATAGTGAATTTGAGAAGTTTTCGGTTTTTTTTCACCAGATAAAAAGAATGAACAGACAATTAGTTGCTAGCTTTCAAGTTCAAGGTTTAAGGTTAAACTATAGCACTGGAATCGCTATTATAGGTCAATAGATGGCGCTGATAACATAACGTGGTTTCCCAAGATTTTAGCTTTTACACAATATATGTATTTAAGTATAATATGTGTACTCTCCACACCCATTCCTTGCTAAATGGTTAAACTTTTGGTTCAAATCGATTTAATTTGTGTGCAGACTTTTTGGAAGATCGGTTTATCGAATCGTAGAATAGGAGATAAGAATCCCATAGCATTAACAGGGGCCGTACCAGCTAACGAATCTAATTTCGATAAGTCTACCGGGTTTCAAATTTAAACAGATAAATCGAGCCCCAATTGGGCCAAAATGGCGAACTCTAATTCATGAGATCACACAAACATCCGTATCTTCCAAATAATTTCAACAAATAGTACAATACGAAATTCCTTACTTCAATTTATCTTTTTTAATTTTTTAATCTTTTCCGAAGTTCGATTGGGTAGCCGGTACGGCCCCAGGGTGTTTGGTAATAGCCTTATAAAACCGAATATGGTAGATAGTGACCATCAAACTGAACAACTTTTATTATGGGACCAACTTTGAAATCGCGAAACAAAATCTGCTGTTTCATACAAAATTTAATAACGAAAATATCAAAATGTATGGAACAGCTGATTTTTTTTTCGCGCTTTCAGAGTTGGTCACATAGTAAAAATTGTTCAGTTTGATGGTCCCTATCTACCATATTTGGCTTTATAAGGCTACTTACCCAACACCATGTAGTACTACATAGAGTCGATTCACAAAATGCAGAGAGCATTACCTAGCCACATGAGTAAAAAAACGTAAACTGAACAGAGTCCAAGCTGCCTACAAGCGGTCCGCTGTAGGTTCACTCATACATAGCGCGGCGATGTGTGCGTGACCTCTCACCGACGGGTGTAGAAGTAGTAAAAACTGGTTTGCACCGGCTCAGTCATGGTATAACCGACAGGGTTCTTCGAGCCAGTAATTTGACAATATCAGTGTAGTTGTTTTTGTCATTAATTTTGTCAGTCATATCAATGAGATGAGATTAAAATTGTGATTTTATATTTTTAAATAAGAAGGATTTTATTAGTGATAATACTTAATTAAAGAATAAATAAAAAGATTACACTAATATGACAGTGAGATTCTAAGTGTCAAATATATCGCGTAAGTAAGTCAGTCACCAAGTAAGTCGCGTGCATTCGACGAGATACTGGAAGTTTTTCAAATGATTTTGTTGACGAATTAGGGATTCCATTCTACCATTTTAGTGTAAAATAAAAGAATATGAAATCAATCAAGGTACATCATTGTTTAATAATTAAATATGCCAAACTCTTGCACCGTATGAATGAACAATTCCCGAAAAAATAAGGTCTTTTTTCGTACCTACCTAAGAAATCATATGCAGTAAGATAATTTCAAATACGCATTTTAGTATTCACTTGCCTTATATTATTTTTCCTACTTTTCAACCTGCAACTGGTGTCAACCCTTGAAGAATGGGTATAAGTTTTGATAGCTTGTACTCTGTTCCCTTTATTTACTCATGTGACCTAGCTCTCGCTCTCTCTCTCTGTGAATAATCCCATACATTACCTAGACTTAGCTCTATCGATGGGCTTGGCAGGACTTTTCTGGGGTTTCTTCGCTTTTTCTACATTGGTCTCTGAATTAGTTTTGGCCACAGGCTTCGCAGTAGACGCGATCAAAGCCTTTTGAAATAATTCCATTGTATCTATAAAAAGGGTTTATGGCAAAAATAATGCATTTATACAAAACAAAAAAGTTTTTAATGAGGGCTTTTTAAAATGACAAAAAACTGTAGGCTCGATAGATGGCATTGATAAAAATGTATGTGATATTTTTTTACTAAGCTTCGAAGAGTACTCAGGTAGGCAGGCAGATGTAACCCTAAAATGTTTCTCTTTGGGCAGATGTCAGCCAGCGAGCGCTTCTTGTCTCTTTGGTTCAGGCCGTTTATTTTTAAAAGCTTATTTTGACACTTCTCTTTATATCAACGCCATGTAGTAAGCCAAAAAGTTTTTTGTTTTTATTTTGTAAATGTCACTTTGAAAAGCCCTCGTTGTACTTAATCTCAAAAAAAAATGGGCGATTTTCCGAGACCAAAAAAAAGAAATTAGTTCAAAAGTCTCGAGAAATGGCCTTTTATGAAAACCAAGCTGTCATTAAGTTGCTTATATGTCTATCGCCGTTTTAACTCTCCCGCCTTGTGCCTCTACCAGGCCTCCATCACTCGCTCAAGGTCGCGCGATAAGTACCTACCGCTAGCTGTTCGCTCGAACGAACAAGTGAGCAGCGGGCCGCCACACGCCCCCCTGTGTAGTCGCGCGGCACCTTACTGCCTGCGTAGGTATTGTCTCTTTATAATAGTAACAATGTCGAATCGACATTACTGTGCCGTGTACTGTACTAATGTCAAAATCAAAAAGCCAATATACAATTGTCGTTTTTCACATTATGATATATGCTACACAGTTCATTTACACGAAGACAACCCTAACGTTGCGTCATCAGAAAAGGTAAGAGCACGCGATAGAAAGAGAGGCAACTACTAGGTGAATGTTACTGTAGGCCATTAGCGCTGCGCGACCTGAATTGCACTTAATTTTGCCGGTGCAAAAGTCGCTTTTTATTTAAATGACTTTGCGGAGTGCTGCTTCTGTACTTGTACTACTTATTATTTATTCTGTGCCTCTACAGCATTTGCGATCAAAATTTACAAAAAATCGCATGCGATAAATTGCTTATTGTGAAGGGGGCTTAACTTTACGGCTCAGTTTTCATCTTCTTATCGAATGAGGATTAGTGGCCACCTATGGTATTCGAGTTTATCAAGCCGCCTGTAAGGCCTCTGACTTGGCTTAACGACTGTTATCAGATGACAACAGCCGGGACTGACAGTTTAACGTGCCCTCCAAAGCGCTCAGTTGTAATGCCACTTAACGGTCACCCAGCCGACACCTGACCGGACCAAGCGTCGCTTAACGAACGTTAAGCCCCGCCATGAGCGCTTCGGCTTTCATAAAACGCCAACTATCGATTTTTTTAAACTACATATTTTTTTATTTAAGTACTATTTTTTTATTTGAGCTGTCAGAAAATTGCCCATTATGGTGTTGCCATGTAAAACCACAGATTACATAACACTATATAGTAGGTATGAACCTCTATACTAAAAAAAGTTGGGAGTTACAAGTCGTGATAAAGTTTGGCCACATGATAGAAACTGATCTGCAGGCTGTTTCTAACTAATATTGAGCTGGGCCAAGCTATCCTTACATACAGTTCCATACGGCGGTGGGTTGAATAGCGCACTTTTCCCGGCTTCATTCTAAAAACTATAACAATTCAGGTTTAGCTAATAGGTCAAATGTGGTATCATTTTCGGATAAATCAATAACGTAGAACTTATTTCTAATATAAAAAAAATCAATTTATCAAGCAGTTTCTGAAAAATTACACAATAACCAACATTTTTAAACTTATTTTTTTTAGTTTAGGTATTGGCACTTGTTTCAGTATTTTCAAAAAAACTACTTTAAAGAAGCGTTTTTAAAGTTAATTTGTTAAATGTTTTTTTATGTTAACTATATTTTATACAATTTGCGCCTAACCCAAGTAGTTGAGGTCCATTGTTTGCAGAGACACAGCTAGTCAAAATTATGCATTTTTTCACGAAATAAAAGAGGTTTCCGTTTCGTTCGGAAGCAGTTCTCAGTTTTTTTGTTTAGATTTCTGTAAAGTTAATTAAATTTTCTACAATTTGAGCCTAACTTGAGTTGTCTAGGTTTACTAGTTGCAAAGACACAGCTAGTCAGAGATAAGATTTTTTCAATTAATTTCAATAAAAAGCCCATTTTTAACCAGCTATGTCTCTGCAACTAATATACCTAGACTACTCAAATTAAGCTCAAATTGTAGAAAATTTAATTTACTTTACAGAAATATAAACAAAAAACCTGAAAAATGTTTCTGAACGAAACGAAAACCTTTTTTATTTCGTGAAAAAATGCATATTTTTGACTAGCTGTATGTCCGCAAACAAAGTACTTAAACTACTTGGGTTAGGCTCAGATTGTATAAAATATAGTAAGCATAACAAAAGCATTTAACAAATTAACCTGAAAAACGCTTCTTTAAAGTAGTTTTATTGAAAATACTGAAACAAGTGCCAATACCTAAACTAAAAAAATGAAGTTTAAAAATGTTGGTTATTGTGTAATTTTTCAGAAACTGCTTAATAAATTGATTTTTTTAATATCAGAAATAAGTTCTACGTTATTGATTTATCCGAAAATGATACCACATTTGACCTATTAGCTAAACCTGAATTGTTATAGTTTTAAGAATGGAGCCGGGAAAAGTGCGCTATTCAACCCGCCGCCGTATGGAACTGTATGTAAGGATAGTTTGGCCCAGCTCAATATTAGTTAGAAACAGCCTACAGATCAGTTTCTATCATGTGGCCAAACTTTATCACGACTTGTAACTCCCAACTTTTTTTTGTATAGAGGTTCATACCTACTAATAGTACAGATAACTCATCCCATACTAAAGAAATGGCCCGTGTCGTAAGGCGACTATCGGACGATTTAAAATGTTTTTCTTGTAGAATGCTAGATGGCGCCGATATCGTCGCAGCATGCCTAGCACAGATAGCAACAAACTATCAAATTTTCAAAGAAAAGTCAAAATCTTTGAAACGCAAAATAGTACAAATTATTGCCGATAGGTGTCACTTAATTTTTATTGAAATTTGTTAAAAAAAACCCCTTCATTTTACTGTTTCACTACAATTTTGCATTTGGTGATTTTTTTCAGAAACAATTTAAAAGTTTCATGACTTTTATCTGTTTTTGAATTTTACAAAAACAAATCGAAGCAGGTACCGCCATCTAGTGAGGTAAATTTAAACTAATTCCAACATTAGTTTAAATTCACCTCACTAGATGGCGGTACCTGCTAACTAAGCCACATCTGATGTTCCTAGTGAGACCCCATGGTAAAACTTACCATAAACCTCCACACAAGCGACAGTTTCGTGCACTCTTTGCACCTCCTTGTAGGAGGGCTTTTTGGTGGGGAAGGGCAGCACCCTGACCCTCATGTCCTCCCTTTTAAGGGGGGAATTCTTCCCGAAGAGCGCCGCCTGGTTCACGGAACCCACGGCCCGGTACAAGATGAATGTGCAACCGTTTAAGTCGTCTGCCCAGTTGGCTATGACCTCTTGTACATGCTGAAAATTTTATCCGTTAGAATTAGTGTGACCTAACTAAGTGTAAACAAGTAGGTTTAACCCCCGCGGATAAAAAAAACCGTAAATGGCGGACGGCCGGTCATGCTATCTCGCTCAGACATACCGTCACGTCATGCTGCTTGCTATACACGTGGGTGGGTCATGCTATCGCGCTCACACTTAAGTGTGTGTACATTAATGTATGGCCGCCATTTAGAGCAGAACAAATTGTTTCTTTATCCGCGCGGGTTATAAAGATGGTTTAGATTTGAAGAAATAATACTAGTTACAACAGAGGTTGAGTTAATTATTCTCAGTGGATAGTAAAATATCCAGCAGTGAAGTAAATTTTAAGTCACTTTCTCTTAATACAGCTTGAGTCCCCCTACAGTAAAATCAGAAAATACATTTCTTCAATGGTACTAGAGAATGAATTTTAAATAACTTTCACACAATCGCCACGATCATAGTGCCAATTACAGCATTATACATCTAGGCGTACTATGGGCAACAGCGTCGCTTAACCAGTTTGCAACAAAATTCGCGTGCGCGCGTATCGCCCCTGCACGAACTAAACGTATGTGACGGCGGGCGCGGCGTGCAAGCGATTTTAACCTTAGCAGTGGTTAAGCGACGCTGTTGCCCATGGTACATAGGATTTTTTTAAACGCGTGACAGAAAAATGGATTTTACTTAGTAATTACTTACTTATATCCGGTGTTTTTATTCCGGGAGGGGTTTGAACCCCCCAAATCCCCCCTGGCTACGCCCATGGTGCGAACATCCACAGAATCACTAGTGGCGAAAAATTCGACTTACACCAGATCTCGGGTGGGAATCGAACCCGTGATGAACCCTTTGGAAGTCCGGTCCAATGCTCTTACCAACTGAGCTACCGAGTCACTAGTGGCATCATCGATTTTTTTCTATTATATACTACTCTTACGCTGCAAGACAGCGTTATTTCATCAATGTGAGGAATGGGGAATGTCCGAAAAAATCAATTTGGCTGAATATTATTTTATAGGTAGGAATAAGCTCCCTTAGTAATAGAAAAAAGTTTCAGAATTTTTGATTGCGTATAAATAAAAATAAAAAATAAAGTCACTTCGACTTCACAAATAAAGGAAAGTAACAGCAGAATGGAGAATATACCTTTGCCACCACCTGTCATAACCGCAACATGCTATTAAAAAAAGTTTCAACACAAAATGCCAAAACTTTTTTTTATACTTGCTGTGGTTGTGGCAGGTGGTGGCAAAGGTATAATCGCCATTCTGCTGTTACTTTCGTACATTTGTGACGTCGAAGAGACTTTAATTTATTAAAAAATTTTGACGCAACCGAAAATTCTGAAACTTTTTTCTAAAACTAAGGGAGCTTATTCCTACCTATAAAAAAATATTCAGCCATTTTTATTTTTTTCGGACATTCCCCATTGCCTCGACATAAAATTGAACTACACGTATTATTGTTAAAAACTAACCATGAGCTCATTCCGCCATACCCATTCTACCATCGGTCGTCCAGACGCACGGCGATGTTTCACTCCTATTTGGTTAACATTCCATGCATGCGCACGAAGCGTTTTTCATCTTCCTTCTTAATGCGCACAGCCAAGGAGTGGAATTCCCTGCCTGCGTCTGTATTCCCGAAAGCATATATAACGCAGCAATATTTAAAGCCCAAGTGAATAGGCTTCTTCTGGGCCAGCTCGCTCCATCTTCGGCCTCTTCTTAGCCTTATGGTTCTCGAATAGGGCCAAGAGTAAGCCCATTAAATGTAAAAAAATACCAACCTCTAAGAACTGCTGCTGACAGTATCTTCTCAAACTAGCACCGGCTGACCTAGGCGCATTCCCATGTTGGTCTCTCAATATCTGCGCTTGGCCTTGCCCTCTCCTCGTCACGTAAGATCTATGTGTTTTATGGACCACAGCGACTCCACCGGAGAAAATGGCACCAGCGAAGTTACCGCCAGACACCATGAGCACCGCCCACCGTTGGAAACCGGGTATTGCTAACTTTTGACATCTTTCAACCCAAGCAAAACCTTCTCCGTCTGTTGATAACTCTTCCTATGAAAAAAATAAAGATGTTGTTGATATATACCACTCAAAAGAAAATAGGGGCGACCATATGATTTTCCATACAAAAGAGCTAAATTCTGAATGGCATTTTTCAGATAAATTCAATCTGATTTTATTTGAACTTGATATTTATACTGACACACGGCGCACGGCGAATAGGAGAAATTATAAAGTAAAGTCGGTAATTTGACTACACAGCTCTCAAGCAATATCAAATTGAAATAAAATCAGATTGAATTTATCAGAAAAATGCCATTCAGATTTTTTATTTCTTTATTATTATTAAAATATGATTTTCCATACAAAGCTCTTATGTGTATGGAAAATCATATTAATATGGTGGCCTCCATTTACTTTTGAGCAGTAGGGATATTATAAATAAATTTCTTTGGTAGACTAGCACCCCTACTCAAATGACTAACGTTCTATCCATTTGAAAGCTACGCTAACTATATAAGCTTCAACATGGTCAATCGCTGACATGAAATTTTTTTTTTATTTAACTGGACTGGCTGTCTGAATGATTTGACAGCTAAGTTTTTGTGCCTATTTGAAACGCCACTAGCGTGCGTCTAAAGAACTAATTTTGACGTACAATATGAAAATGGTTGCCGTGATAGTCTCTCCAGACTTCAAACTTTAGTACCATGTACGCACGCTATGCTCACGCTACGTCCTACAGCGCCAAAATGGCGGAAATTAAATAGGCACAAAAACAGTTTGACATAAGCCTGTCCAGTGTAAATATATGCAGGTCAGTGTGGTCAATAGACAATGGGGAATGATGTCCGAAAAAAAAACAAATCGGCTGAATATTTTTTTATAGGTAGGAATAAGGTCCCTTCTTCTTCTTATTTTTAGTTTGGCAATCTACTCTCCTCTTTAGGGAGTAATTTTTGCCAGTGTCAAGTGTTGAATAGTTAAGTGGTAGATTGTTTCAATTTACATTAAAATGCGGGTGCATCGCATTCCAATGCTGCTTGGAGCATTTGGCACCAAGTATTACTAAGGGTCCTTATTTCTACCTATAAAAAAATATTCAGCCGATTTGTGATAATATTCACATTGATTTTACCAAAGTGAATATTTTGAACTCACTTTTCTAAAAAAAAATATTTTATTTTTTGTAAATTATGCTTCAAAAATATTGTAACAGGTATTTGATAGCCGAAACATGTTTTTTATATTAGTTAATTATCACATACCTTTTTATGGTGTAGAATACATCTATAGACACAGAACACCTGTTCATTTTGATTGGTGAAGAAAGCCTTGCAATGCCTAGTGGCTGCAGCAAACAGATCGGTGGCTGGCTTCTTTGAGGAGTCTTCGGACTCAGAGTCACTGCCGGACACACTGAGGTCATCATCTGCAATTTTAGTTAACCCTTTAACATTTAATTCTAACACCCTGAGAGGTGGATCTTTATGTACTTTTATTGATGGATTTTTTAACTTTTTTTATCTGCTTACTAAAAATTTATATGAATTTGTTAAATCTTCAAAGTATTGATTTTGTACATGTTACATCTAAAACTATTTATATTACAGTAGAAAACAATGGAATAATGGGAAATATGAGTGTAAAATGAAATCCAACAAAATATCTATATCTACAAGTGACTATTGTGTTTTTAAGTCAATACCACAGAGTACTTTTTTATAATAGGAAGTCAATACAAAAGTACAGTTGTTGGAGTGCACATGCACATTATTTTAGTGTGCATAATATGAGAGTGTGCAGACATTCATGAGGTTAATCAACTGTAGGTATAAATAACTTTTTTTAATCAGCTTAAGTGACAAGATTTATAGCTACCACTAAATAGCTAAAACTAAATAACTACTTGTGAATCAATTAGAAAGTAAATTAACCTTCATCACTTGAATTTGCTAAAAACAGAACAAAAATTATGAAACAAATATAACATAAATAAAAAACTAGCAAAAAAACTAAGTATATTTTCATATAACATAAGAACATGAACTTTTAAAACAAAAATAAAACAGACAAAATATTTTTGCTGTCTAAAATTTCTCTGCAAAGCGATATGGCGCAATATTATTCTAACTCAACAATAATAACATCCATAGTAATAATATTATAAATGTGAGTCTCTTTGTTTGTTTGTTACGGCTTCATATCTTAATTACTTAATCGATCAACATGAAATTCTGCATACACATTGTCAGAAGTACAGAAAAGGACATAGGGCAGGGATGGGGAACCTATAAGAATCCGTAACCGAACCGTAAATTTGTCGTTATCCAAATCAACGGTTCACTAAGTAAATTTTTTTCTTGTGATTTTTGTGAAAATAATAATTATACTATTAACTGAAAACTCTTTATTTACTACAAAAAATAGGTACATTTTGCAATGTTTCAATTATATGCGTAATTAATAATCAATTAATTCATAATTTTTTCGTAGTTCATAATGAGTTAGTGATTAGTGACATGCCCGAAATATTGTGTCGCGTGCCATTTGTTTGCCATCCCTGACATAGGGTATTATTTTATTATTATTATTTGAGTGTTAGAGGCGATGCAGCTTAAGATGAAGCTGTAGTCACTGCTACCTAAAATATCGATTGTAACTCGCCACCTAGTTATAATAACTCTTTGAAAGCAACGAACGCTTCCAAGAAGTCTAGATTCTTCCTGGTTTTAAGAGTTTTTATTTCCTCCGGGTCGATTATGTGTCGTCCCAAATGGATGCGACACCTGTTGATTAGAGGTCCACAGTCACATAAGGTGCTTAGATGTTTCCTGTTTCGGTCAACTCAGTTATGTAAGCTCATTCGTCCGTTTTCCCAAGTAGCCTTCTACCAAGGATTTGGCATGTCTTAGTCCTGGTTGTTTTAGCCAGAGTTTTTTGACTCGTCTAAGAGATTGTCTAGACATAGGGTATGCTTTATCCAGAAAAAAACATAGTCCGAGGGATTGCAAAAAAACTGTCCACGCAGACGAAGTCACGGGCAGCCTCTATTAACAATATAATTTACCTTGTCTTGAATTAAACTGTCCTAAGGATAGAGACGATTTTCCAAACAGCTTTCTTTTAAGATTGTGTGTGTGCCAATGTTGTTTGTAGTGCGCTGTCTGCTGGGCGCGAGTCTCAAAGGGTCCCACTCCACAGCATGAGCAACAGTTTCCATCGGAAGGGCCGTTTAATGTGAGAGCATTTAATCGACGTATTACACTAGCTTCATCCACTGAAAAATTTATTTTAGGAGTTATATGAATTAAGAAATAGGTAACATGTTTTTAGCATATTGTTATAGGTTATTATAGACCCATTAGGTACTAAAGAATTGTAATTATTTTTATTATTATTTTATTATTTTAGAAGGGGGGACACCAGCGAAGCCGGACCGGGTTATCAGTCACCTTTATTGGAACCATTTCACCCATTTCCCCAAAATTGTAATTATTACACAATATTATTATCCCCGTCAAATGGTAATGCGCGTGGCGGCCATGTTGATGACGTCAAAATGACGTAGTGAAATCGAACACTCAGTACCGTTAGCAAAACTGGCTGACGGGCGAGTAGGGATGATAATCGATGCCGAAATAATCGATTATTTGATATAAGATTATTTCAAATAATATGTAAAGTCCGATTATCAATTTCTTAGAAAAAAGGTAAACGATGGTGAACAAAACAACACAAAATGAAGTAGTATATAGATTTTTCAAGAAAAAAAAACACTAAAGTACATGGTTGGTTTCACCACGAACCTAATATAAATATTAATTCGATAAATATTATGATTATGATTCATCCGATTCGGATTCGGAATCTGGATCCGCTTAACGCAGCGGACGCTCTTATGGTACGTAGACTACTTATAATACATTTATAGAAACCTGAATGGAGTGTTGTTTTTATTGCCCTAGCAACAACTTATTTATTTCGCAAAATAATCTAGCAGTAACGTGTCTAACAAATTTAGAAACATTTAATTTGCTAGTAGATTCTTTTCTGAAAAAAATCGGCGTAAAATTAGGAATTAGATCAATCATTTTAATTCTTAGATTAATCGACCATGTCGCAATAAGTTAGCAAGGATTAATCGTTTAATCGAATCAATGGGGAATGTCCGAAAAAAATCAAATTGGCTGAATATTTTTTCATAGATAGGAATAAGCTCCCTTAGTAATAGAAAAAAATCAGAATTTTCGGTTGCGTGAAAAAATAATAAAAAAATAAAGTTTCTTCGACTTCACAAATATAGGAAAGTAACAGCAGAATGGAGATTATACCTTTGGCAATACCTGCCACTATGACCACAAGAATTAAAAACAAAAAGTTTTGACATTTTGTGTTGATTTTTTTTTTTAATAGCATGTTGTGGTTGTGGCAGATGATGGCAAAGGTGTAATCTCCATTCTGCTGTTACTTTTCTATATTTGTGAAGTCGAAGAGACTTTAATTTTTTTAAATTTTTTCACGCAACCAAAAATTCTCGTTTTCTATTACTAAGCGAGCTTATTCCTACCTGTAAAAAAATATTCAGCTAATTTGATTTTTTTCGGACATTCGGACATTTCGGAGTTGACAGACATTCAAGAGCGGATATCTCGAAAACTATACAAGTTATCGAAAAACTTGTCTGAATAAAACTTGTAGCAAATTTAATCAGCTTTTATTTTGTACGTAGTTTTATGTCACTTGAACGCATAGTTTCTGAGATATATGTAAAAAACCGAAAAATGGGGCCTTCAAACCTCCCCCCTCCACCCCGCCATAGGGGCTACTGGCGGCGAATTTTGATATGTTCACCTCCTAACAGGTTCAAATAAAGTTACGAAGTCAAAAATTATGTTCCAAGCAAGCAAGCTCTATACATTTTTTTGAGCTTTCTTTGCCTGAACTATTATTTAAATAAAGAATATTTCATTTTCATTTATTTTGAAAAGATCCATACAATTATTATATTTTCACTTAACCCTATCTTATTGACAATAATAATCATTAAATCAAATTAATTATTATTTACCTACTTCAACTTTTTATGCTAGCTGTAGCGGGTGACGTCACGATTAGGTTAATTTGACAAGGTTCCAGCGCATTACCATTTGACGGGGATAATATATTAATTAATTAATAAACTGTTCAAGTAAATTTATAACAGTTTATTAATTAATTAATATAATATTGTGTAATTGTAATTATTACACAATATTATATTAATTAATTAATAAACTGTTCAAGTAAATTTATAACCTTACCGACTTGATGTGATTCTGTGATCATACAAGCAGCTACCTTGATCCCTTTCAACAATTTTTCAAAATCATCTAACTCATACACTCGTACCACCCGAGGTTTTATAATTTCTGTTTTATTGGCCATCTTATTTACACGTGTATTTAGCTGATTAGCCCTTTCTTTCATTACATTTTATTGCACAATCAATAGGTATTCCTACCTTCTTTAAAAAAATATTAACCCATTTTTGATGGATTGGATGGACAGACCAGACAGACAGGTAGGATGGATGACAATGACATGACATTGACATTAGTTAGAGGTGTAGAACACGAACAATCAAAAAAATATCGATATGTTAATCGATATTTTAAGGGTGATAATAATTTCGATATATATTTTAAATATCGAATAGTATATAGTACATCGAATTATATCCAGTATTGAAAACGTATTATGTTATGAAACGAAATAAAAAATAACATTATTAGTTGAACGCAAATAAGTAACAGTGTGTTACTTATTTGCGTTCAATGCACATGCCTGTCATTTTGAGAAAAATTACATAATAACAATAAAATATTATTGCGATTACGAAAAAAACTATTATAGCATAATATTTAGTAACTAAATTGACGTATTCATTCCCTACTGCTGGGGCACAGGTCTTCCTTATGGATGGATAAAGAAGATGGGTCATAACCCACCACGCGGGTCCAATACAGATTGGTGGGTGTTAACGACTGCAAATGCAGCCGGGACCAAAAGCCGTGCCTTCCGAAGCACAGAGGAGCTCGAGATAATATAGTTTTGGTCACCCATCCCATGACCGATCCTTGCGAAAGTTGCTTAGCTTCCGCAATCACTGGGCCAGGCGCTAATCCGCTGCGCCAACGAGCTCCTCTGTTTTTTACTTATATATTATCGATTTTTTTGTAATCGAAAGGGCTTTCACCATTTTTGTAAATATCGATATTTCGATTTTTTTAATATTTGACATCCCTACTTGTCATGACAATGGATGCATTCTAGCAGACCAATCGCTAAAAATACATAATATAAACCATATAGCTGGGTCTCCACCAAAGAAAAAGTGCCAACTTTTGTGTTGTCAACATGTGTTGGTGACAAATGATTCTGTAATTACCTTAAGCTACTAAAAATTGTAATCAATTTGTCGGAAAGAAAACGTGTTTCCATTTTTAGCGGTAACATCAAAGGAATACGCTTGTTGCAGATATTTTTCGCTCAGTGCCTTGTTTTGAACATTAGTTGTAAACAAACATGTCTGTCGCGTGGACGAACGAATTAACAGACACGTTGATTGATTTATTTCGCATACAAAGGGTACTATGGGAATCAACTAATAAAAACTATAAAAACAAATAGTTCCATCCCTCCTCCGTGTACTTTTTTTTGTTTGAGGCTTGGTCGTAAGCGTAACGTAACCCAATAATAAGCTTGCGCTTTTTTTGCACAATATAATAAATACAGCAGCGCTGCTACTTGCATAATATCATCGTCGTTTGAAGATATTTCAATTGACAACAAGCTATCTCCAACATCCTTGTGGAGAAAGCTTGTTGTCAACTAAAATGTTTCTCAAATTGTTGGTGACTCGGTGTGGACACAATGGAAACAAATATTGGTGATTGTCTGGAGAGTTGCAAACAGTTGGAAATACAAAAATTGCCAACTATTTCGGTGGAAACGCACCTTATTGTTAAAATCCACTCTATCTATGGCGATCGATGACCCAGCGGTTAGCCTGTTGGAATGCACCCAATGTAATCGAGACAGCTTTGACATTTTAAGAAAGGCACTGTCCGAATTGCAAAATAAGCTTTTTGATCTGATTTAAGTAGATGAAAAACTTTTAGAAGTTGAACAAAAAATCTACCAAATAATTACCAAGTAACTGCAAGTAAAATTGCCTTTACGTATATGTTATTAGAATAATAATTATAATTTGTTTACTTATGTAGGTACCTTTTGTTGAAATAAAATAAAAAGGTGGTCGGTCCGAATTTAAGCGAACTTGTTTTTCTCATCTCGTTTTCTTATGAACTCTTCGAAAGTTCAAAGTTCACAAATAAAATGGTGTGTCCCCACTTAGGTTCGCGAACCACCGCGCTCCGCGCTCCGCGCTCCGCGAACCTCGGAGCGCGCTCCATATTTGGGATCCGATGCGAACACGCGAACACGGAGCGCAGAGCGCCAGTGTGGCCAGATTCAGTATTTTAATACTTTTTCGGTATATTTTATCAACTTTTCCGAACATCAGTATTTTTGTAGGTATATTAGCGGAAGTAAGTATTTTCGGTATATTTTGGCTATGAAGTTATGGTAACTACTGTGTTAAGACTATAGATGTGAAGGCGGTTGTTATCTTAGTCAGCCAGCCGCTGACCAGCCGCTTTTTTCGCTGACTACGGTGATCACCCATAAACCGCGGCTGGCTACAGTTGAAACATGTCTATGTTTTATTAAAGCCGTTTTATGTCCTAAGTGATTATTTTTGTCTATCTACATACTACCTACTTACTATAAACGTTACAGTAACCAGTAAACAGTTTTGTGGTGCAGAGAAATTGACGAGAACACCAGAATTTCCAGTTTGATGTTCTACAAATTCATCGCCCACGAATTCATCATGACAGAGTAGGTATTTAATTTACTAAAAATACCTATTTGCATTTAACGACTCGTATATTATAACAATTTCGACTCAGGAATTGTAAAAGTTGTTAGACCTTTTGGTATTGAGTCGGATAAGCAGCCGGTTGTCAGCCGCTGTCTATACGATATTATCGGCTGCTTTAGATAACTATCCGATAACAACCGCTGTTTTACAACTATAGTTAAGACCCCGCGAACATTGATGTTCAAGGAATTTCCCGGATTATTTCTATATTTCATTCAGAAGCAAAGATTAGTAGAGTCTGTCTGTTCTGAAAAAGAACCAACTTGGGATTTATGCTTGATTAACGTTTTTGAAATGTTGACGGTACTGTTTCGTTTTAGTGCGACTGTATTAACAAGATAAATATTAATTCAAGATTGTCGCACTATAATTACGTATAAGGCGACGGCTACACACAAAGTATTTACTGTGGTCCAACTGTGTGGTAAATACTGATAATTCCAATTCCACCGATGGAATGAAAACGCACGCCTACACGCTCAGTATTTACCACATGGTAATGTTGCCAGATCGTGCCTTTTATTACGATTTTAGTACTATTTTCTAAAAGATAGCAGCCAAATTTTATATTTGGGGGCCGATTTCGATGAAACTCGGTTTTGGGTACTATTTCGACAACAAAACAGCAACGCAAAGTTAAAAATATAAAAAATCCAAGATGGCGGCCAACTTTTTTGTTTGTGGGCCTATTTAGATGAAACTCGGTTTTGGCTACTATTTTGACAACAGAACAGCAAAATATAAAAAATCCAAGATGGCGGCCATCTTTTTTGTTTTTGGGCCGATTTAGATAAAACTCCGTTTTGGGTACTATTTTGACAATAAAACAGCAACACAATGTTTAAAATATAAAAAATCCAAGATGGCGGCCAACTTTTTTGTTTGTGGGCCGATTTAGATGAAACACGTTTTTGGGTACTATTTTGACAACAAAACAGCAACGCAATGTTAAAAATATAAAAAATCCAAAATGGCGGCCAACTTTTTTGTTTGTGGGCCGATTTAGATGAAACTCGGTTTTCGGTACTATTTTGACAACAAAACAGCAACGCAATGTTAGAAATAGTACCGAGTTTCATCTACATCCGCCAGATGGCGCTTTGAAATACACATAGTCTCTACGTTAAATATTGCCGAATAATTTTAAATCACAATTCTAACATTTGGAATCAAGTTAAATCAATAACTTGTCTAGTGATTCACCAGTGATATCGTTTGCAGAACTATACCTATAGTTTAAAAGTGTGTATTTGTGCTCAAGAAATATTCAGTGCCTTTTTTAATCTGCGGATTATTAAAAACTGCGGAATATAGTCTGAGCATTATCCTCAGAAAAGTGATAAAACTGCGCTTTAATTTGCGTAATAAATCTCATCTCCAGTGTTAAAACTAAATATTATCATCAGTGATATTATCAGTGTTGAGGTAGGACTATAATAATTATTTTCGTCTTGACCTCATACTCAAACCAACTCATGCATCAAGTTTCAAACCCTACTTAACTGATCAGTACTTTGAACGCTTTAAGTCGCTTTGGCGCATACGTTAGCACACTGAGTGCTGCATACTGAATTCAGCTGTGAGTGGCCCGAAGATCGATCCTCGCTAATAAAGACTTTTTGTCCCAAATTTTTTTTAGAGACATTTTATTTATTTTTAAAGATATTTTTTTAAATTTGTATTGAAGATATTTTTGGACATTACTTTTCAATTACTTTTGATTTACTTAAATATCTTCATCCACCAAAGCCGTAGTAAGGTATAAGATTGTTGAGAGTAATTGTATAAGAATAAAAAATGTCGACTAAAGGATCATCTGAGTGCGCGGGATGTCCTAATATCATGGATGGAGCAATATTCATGCAATGTATATAACCCGGTCGAGTTAACTCGGCACCTGAAGCACAGAATACATAATTTTATTTTATTTTTTATTTTATTGATCTTTTGGGGGTTTACAGCTCTTAATTCAGTTTAGTGTAATATGATAAAAACTAAAAGCCTATTACAAACCTCCACAGGTATGTTACAAGTTTAGAGCAAAATGATTAAGCCAAGCTAATGCTAACCAGAATATAAAAAAGGAATAACTAATAAAAACAGAAATTTACAATAACGAAAATACATAAAATATGTGCTCATTAGCGAGATTTGAGAACAAAATTTACTTATACCTATTTAATCAACAGTACTTTTACAATCAACTGCCAATATTATAAATATTATTTAATACGTAGCGGTTACTTAGAGTCTCCTTGGGCAGTATTTTGGCCAAAGAAACTCAAGCCTATAGTTCGCCTAATAGTTGCTGTGCTTGTCACAAACAGATCAAAGTCGTGGTCAGCGCTATACTTATTATAAGTATTGAGACCACGTATCAAGAAGGTATTAGTCCTGTAATTAGTATGTGCAGATGGTTTGTGAAGCAGTGGGCGTCGTCGCAGAGCCACTGAGTTAGTACGAAAGCCAATTTTAGATAGCAGTTCCGAACAGTCAATGCCACCGTTAACGAGTTTCGAGACAAAACAGGCATCATTCACTTCCCGTCGGATGTGAAGGGGCAGAAAGTGGTATCTTCTGCATCGGTGTTCATAATCCAGGGAGCGGTGTCTAGATTTGTAATCGAGAAAGCGCAAAAACCGTTTCTGTATCTTTTCCAACCTAGTTACATATATGTTGTACTGTGGATTCCACACCTGCGAAGCATACTCCAGGTGGCTACGTACGTAGGCGCAATAAAGAATCTTGATTGCTTTAAGAGACTTTAGATCACTAGAGGTTCGCATGATGAATCCCAAAGCCTTGGAAGCCTTAGAGGCAATATGCTCGATATGATCCGCGAATGTTAATTTACTGTCATGAACTACCCCCAGATCCCTAATGCTATTAACTCTGGATAACTGATGGTTATGTAATGTATAGGAATAGTCTACTTTATTGATTTTTCGTGTGAATGTCATAGAAAAACACTTGGATACATTTAGTTCCAGTCTATTTTCCACGCAGTATTGTTGGAATCTAATCAGATCTTGTTGTAACTCACAAGAATCGAATGGGCTATTTATTACCTTGAGCACTTTCATATCGTCCGCGAAAAGCAAGGACTTTGAATGTAGGAAGCATTTATTAATATCTGTAATGAAAACGGTGAATAAAAGGGGTCCAAGAATCGATCCTTGAGGCACGCCAGACGGTATCTTAGTCCACTGGGACATGTAACCTCGCAAGACTACAGCCTGATTACGGTTTTCGATGTAAGATGAAAACCAGCGAAACAAGTTGCCGTGAATGCCAGCCGCACGAAGCTTGGTGAGTAGTATCGAGTGATCAATTCTATCAAAACATTTTTTGTAGTCTGTGTAGACCACATCGACCTGAGCCCCCCTATCCATCCCTTCGGAAATAAGTTCATTTGCAACAATCAGATTTGTACATGTCGAGCGTTGCCTGAGGAAACCATGCTGCTCGTCACTAAATGAATTGCTTAAACTAGAGTAAACATCACAGTAAACTAGTCTTTCAAGGATTTTTGCGAATAGACATAGCTTCGAAATGGGGCGATAGTTTTCAATATTACTCTTATCACCTTTTTTAAGTACCGGTGTAATAAAAGCAGACTTCCATATGACAGGAACAATTCCCTCCGACAATGAACGATTGAACAACATACACAATGGCACTAATAAACCCTCTGCACATCTAACGATAAAAAGTGGCGGAATCATATCAGGCCCGCCAGATTTAGTCAAATCAAGAGATTTCAGCAGGTTTAAAACTTTAGTTGGGTTAATCTCGACATCACTAATACCGCAAAGATCACTCTCCAAGCTCGCGTCAATAGTATGATTTGAAGGCTGGTTTGACTCTAAGAACGTGGAAAGAAAGTACTCAGCAAACAGATTAGTAATATCCTGACCAGTATCAGCGGTTTCAGACTTATAATACATTACACTTGGAAAGGCTGAGCAGCTTCTTTTCATTTTTATATATGTCCAAAATGCTTTGGGGTTTTCAATAATTAAGGACTCTAACCGGTGAATGTAGTTGTCAAAACATTTATTTTCTAGTTCAGAGGCTCGTTTGCGCAACGAAGAAAACGAATGATAGTCAGATAGGTTACCGTATATTTTATACTTGTTGTGGTACTTCATTTTCTCTTGTAAAACCTTTATTAGACTGGAATTATACCACGGTGGATGAGAATTATGCTTAACTCGTTTTTGTGGTATAAATCGGTCACGAAGCTCGTATAATTTATTATAAAAGGTAGATACCGCGTCGTCCAATGTACCTACACTTAAACAGGAACTCCAATCAATAATATTGAGCTCTGATGATATAGCTGAGTAGTCACCCTTACTGAAAATATACTTCGTTTGACTATTAACTGCTAATTCATGAATTTCGACAAATTCCGCATTTATATCGAGAGACTTGTGATGTAGATCTTCCGGCACCAACGGTTTGTCACAACTTTTTACACTTACTTCGTCATTGGAGAACACCAAATCCAATACCCGGTTATTATGGTTGTATTCACCATTATACTGACTTAAATTACAAGTATTGATAACATCTAAAAAATCTGTGAGAGTATCAGTACAATAGTTAACAGGCAACATTAGCGCACTATGTCCTGACTTCACCCATTGCACGTCGTTACCAAAATTAAAATCGCCTAGTATAATGAATTTGTCCATCGGGTGATTGTTAATTATTTGTTCAAGCTTATCACAAAAATTACCGAGTTGTTCATTATAAGAGTTACCACCTTTCTCACTACACAAATATAAAGTACAAATATGCATCCTGTATGTTACGGCTGGTCTTTTATGTTGCAATAAAATGGAAACCCAAATGTCCTCTGCCGAGCTATTCCATTCCGGCCTGCAAATAACGGCAAAATCGCACCTCACCGCCAGTAATACACCGCCACCTAAAGTTTGGCCTAATCTGGCATAGTCGCGATCTCGTCGGAATACTAGGTATCTACTATCAAACAATTCACTGTCCATTATACTGTCCAACAGCCAAGTCTCAGTAATACATATAATATCATAATTATTTATACACACATTTCTATAGAATGCACTGACCTTCGTACGCAATCCCCTGGCATTCTGATAATATATGTTTAAAGAATAAACCTTGAAGTTACACTACGGCCGTATATCATCTGATTAATACAAAAACTAAACAAAAGTAAATATCTACATTGCACTATATTACGTAAAGCACTATAATGAAAATTAAATTTAAATACTAAAAATTCGACCAAAATAATAAAACAACTAAGGTAGTGCATAGGGATGCAAATCGGTAAAATTACCTTGGTAAAATTCGGTAAAAAACGATAAATTACGTAATTTATGGTATTTTTCGATAAATTACGGTAATTTTCAGTAAAAAAATTATTTAAAGTACTTATATTTTTTGATTACAGGGGAAAATGTGCTAATCTGATAGTCTGTTTGTCCGTTAAGTGAGAAACGAAAAAAATGCCGACCGCCCTTTCACCAAGCCGTAAGCTATTAACCGAATAAGATAGGAAACGCGAGGTGAAGTCTATAAGAGCGTTGTCTGACGCATTTTGCAACTCGGATAGGCTAACTCACTCACTTTTTTGAACTTTGTAAATAATAATAAATTACTTACTTGATTTATTTTTGGTGAATGTTTTCAATAGTCAAAAGAATACTATCACGAATATTTCACGTACTTACTTATATTTATTTACAGATATATTTTTGATTTACTTGGTTGAATTACAACTAGTTTTTGTACATTTAAATGTATTTTTTTCAACAAAAACAATATATGTTTAATATCCGTAATACTATTCTTTTGACGATGTATTGAAAACAATCACCAAAAATAAATCAAGTTATTTTTTTAAGTTCAAAAGTATGAGTGAGACAGCATATCTGAGCTCCAAAATGTGAAACCACTATTTTAAGTGAAAAACTAAAAAAAACCTTTGAAAACTAAAAAGTTCACGAACTAAGCAGTATAAAACGCGAGGTGAAGTAATTGTTGATATTGCCGAGAGTAGTTGTATGGAAATGTCACAATTCCTTCATTTTACTACGATCATCGCAATTGAATATCCTATTTTTTTTGTTTTCAATGCTTAGATACCATGAATCAGTGTTGCTTTTTATTCTAAAGCATAAATAAATAAATAAAAGATGCTAATAGTTGCTGGTAATTTTACCGTAATTTATATAAATTACGGTAAAATATCCGTAATTTACCAGCCTTTTCGGTAAAATTACGTAATTTTGCAACCCTAGTAGTGCAACAAAAATTCAGTACGCAAAAACCGACACACACTAAAACACAAAGCCACACACTGTTTGCAAAACGTTACACTCAAGCGAGCTAGTTGAATAGATACGTTTGAATAGGTTCCGAGCAATACAAAAGAATCATTAGCTAATCTCATCATTGCTAATCATTAGCTAATAGTACAAGTACAGAAGATCCACTCCGCAAACTCATTTAAATAAATAGCGACTCTATCCCAAACACAATAAAGTGCAATTCAGGTCGCACACCGCTCCCGCCCTACAGTTATATTCACCTAGAAGTTGCCTCTCTTTCTATCGCGTAGTTCTTATCTCTTCTAACGACTTTAGGGTTTGTTCTTTTAAATAATAATTAAATAATAGGTACTTAATGTATTTAAATACATTTCAAAAAAACCTAGGCTAGGTACAATCGACGCCCCATCAGACTATACATGCTGACTTTGAGGAAATTTGCTTTCTTACAAAATAACATTGTCAGTAATAATTAACTTTATTTCGAAAGTAGGTAAGTAAGTACCTACCTAATCTATAAACTATTATTTCAATAAATACCTAGTTGGGTGAAGATTGTTTAGCAAATAAGACAAGTAAGTACCTAAGAATAAACGGATACTAAATAATATCTAGGTAGTAGACAAGCACTTTTTACGTTTCGATGTCATTTTGAACTTTTGGAAGTGTGAAAAACGTGAGGTTCGGATCCTTTATATTGTCACAGATAATATAATACTATACTAGTATTAAGATGAACGCGGCTAGTGAGTGACTATGAAATAGAACTGCCAACAGCCAGCCAACGGCGGCAGCCCTCTGAAATTAGTCCGTCCGGACGGACCCGCTACCTACTTGTAGCTTCGTACCTAAAGTGCGGAGTGCGCCTAGCCTGCCTGAAGCGCGATAGACCCCCTTCGTTTTCTCCTTTCCTCACGCCACTGTCGTCATGCCAGTAGCTTTAGTACATTTGTTAGTGATAATTTATCGATAATCTATCGAAAACTTTCAAAAAATTGACGACGGTGGCGTGAGTAAAGGAAAAAACGAGATGGGTCTATCGAGCTTCAGGTGCCGAGTTAACTAGACTGGGTTGTATACGTTGCAAAGACAATAAAAGTCCCTGCCCACGCTCCATACTCGTAAAGTTCAACAGTCCTCGCCTTCGTGACCAGTTTCTGGCGGCTACAATAACGTTTAACAAAAACAATTCTAGGGAAAAACTTAACACCAGTCATCTGGGTATCGGCGGCAAACAAAAATCACCAGTTTACGTGACAGAACATCTGACACCAAAAGCAAAACAACTGCATGCAGCGACTCGTGGCATTGTCAGGGAGCTGAAATATAAATTCATCTGGGTACGCGATGGAAAAATCTTTGTACGGAAGAACGAGGAGGCTAACTACGTATACATACGGAATCATGAGACTCTCAAAGGTTTATCATAAAGAACGCTAAAGTTGCCTTGTTATATTTTGTTTTACTAACGGGCTCTTTTAATGATATAATTGTATTCTACCAGAATGTAATAGGATTGCGGAGGAAGACTGTCGACATTTTCAATAATATCGTTTGTAATTCTTATGATGTAATAATCTTGACAGAAATTGCTGTCTCCAAAAGATTGAACTCAGTGCGCCTTTACTCTTGTGAAGATTCACAAGAGTAAAGGCGCACTGAGTAGATGACTGCGAGGACTTGTGGGTGCGTGTCGGAAGTGACGGAGTTAATTCTGAGAAGTTGAACATTTGCGGTGTTTACCTGCCTCCTCCTTTAAAAAAGCATATTTTATTACACTTTATAGACAACTGTAACCGTGCTCTTCTCTGAATTATTTATTTTGATTTAAAAATGTTTGATCAATTGGAATTGTATTGCATGCTTTATATATAATAAGTATAATATTTATAATTTTGATTTGCTAATGTGTGACATCTATAATTGAGATTGCATTTAAAGTTTTATTCATTTTCTTTTTGCTGTGAATTATTAAATGTTAAACTTGTTGATGTTAATAAATGAATAAAACAAATCGGCCCACAAAAAAAGTTGGCAACTATCTTGGATTTTTTTATATTTTTAACATTGCGTTGCTGTTTTGTTGTCGAAATAGTACCCAAAACCGAGTCTCATTTAAATTGGCCCACAAACAAAAAAGTTGGCCGCCATCTTGGATTTTTAATATTTTTAACATTGCGTTACTGTTTTGTTGTCGAAATAGTACCCAAAACCGAGTCTCTTCTAAATCGGCCCACAAACAAAAAAGTTGGCCGCCATCTTGGATTTTTTTATATTTTTAACATTGCGTTACTGTTTTATTGTCGAAATAGTACCCAAAACCGAGTTTCATCTAAATCAGCCCACAAACAAAAAAGTTGGCCGCCATCTTGGATTTTTTTATATTTTTAACATTGCTTTGCTGTTTTGTTGTCGAAATAATACCCAAAACCGAGTTTCATCTAAATCGGCCCACAAACAAAAAAGTTGGCCGCCATCTTGGATTTTTTATATTTTTAACATTGCTTTGCTGTTTTGTTGTCGAAATAGTACCCAAAACCGAGTTTCATCTAAATCGGCCCACAAACAAAAAAGTTGGCCACCATCTTGAATTTTTTTTATTTTTAAAGTTGCGTTGCTGTTTTGTTGTCGAAATAGTACCCAAAACCGAGTTTCATCTAAATCGGCCCACAAACAAAAAAGTTGGCCGCCATCTTGGATTTTTTATATTTTTAACATTGCTTTGCTGTTTTGTTGTCGAAATAGTACCCAAAACCGAGTTTCATCTAAATCAGCCCACAAACAAAAAAGATGGCCGCCATCTTGGATTTTTCATATTTTTAACATTGCGTTGCTGTTTTGTTGTCGAAATAGTATCCGAAATCGAGTTTTATCTAAGTCGGCCCACAAACAAAAAGTTGGCCGCCATCTTGGATTTTTGTATTTTTAACATTGCGTTGCTGTTTTGTTGTCGAAATAGTATCAAAGACCGAGTTTCATCTAAATCGGCCCACAAACAAAAAAGTTGGCCGCCATCTGGAATTTTTTTATATTTTTAACATTGCGTTGCTGTTTTGTTGTCGAAATAGTACGCAAAACCGAGTTTCATCGAAATCGGCCCACAAACAAAAAAGTTGGCCGCCATCTTGGATTTTTTATATTTTTGACATTGCGTTGCTGTTTTGTTGTCGAAATAGTACCCAAAACCGAGTTTTATCTAAATTGGCTCACAAACAAAAAAGTTGGCCGCCATCTTAAATGTTTTATATTTCTAACATTGCGTTGCTGTTTTGTTGTCGAAATAGTATCAAAAACCGAGTTTCATCGAAATCGGCCAACAAACAAAAAAGTTCCGAACAGACTCTAAGTTACAGATAAGAAATGACAGGCAGCCGCCATAGTAGAATTGTAAATAGTATCAAGTCATCTAATACGTTTTAATAAAATTATTTTCTGTTATGCACTTCACTTTATCTTTGAGGTTTTTCTTTCGCTAATTCGGGAATTTCCCTAAAGTAGTACCTTTGGATCGTTATATAAGTAGAACGTGTTTTTTTCGTTTTTATTGTACTTGGCGCATCCATCCGGAAACTAAGTTTAGTTTTGCCTTCGAATAGAATGTTAAAATATAATTTAAACATTCATTGTGATGATAAATGAATAAAACCTGTTTTGAAAATCAATATTTTTATCGGTTTATTTTCCATATGCAACTTGGTATGTTTCAGTATTTTTTTGAGGTGCTTCGTTATTTTCGTAAACTTTAATCTGGCCACACTGCGGAGCGTGGTTCGCGGAGCGCGGTTCGCGGAGCGCGGTACGCGGAGCGCGGTTCGCGGAGCGCGGTTCGCGGAGCGCGGAGCGCGGCAGGGTTGCGTTCCGAACCTACGCTCCGGGTGCAACCAAACGCTCTAACGGCGGCGTTCCAAACATTAGAGCGTAATTTTAATTTTTAAAATGATCATAGTAGATCCTCAAAAAACGAATTTTATTTGATTCAAAATAAAGGAAAATTTCAATATGGAAAACGAAGACTTTGTACTATTAATGACATTTAAAGTTCTTGGTCGTTTCGAACATTAGAGTGAGTTAAAAAACCGGCCAAGTGCGAGTCGGACTCGCGCACGAAGTGTTCCGTACCAAAAAGCGGCAAAAAAACATGTTTGTTGTATGGGAGGCCCCCTTAAATATTAATTTTATTCAGTTTTTGTATTTGTTGTTATGGCGGCAACAGAAATACATCATCTGTGAAAATTTCAACTGTCTAGCTATCATGGTTCATGAGATACAGCCTGGTGACAGACAGACAGACAGACCGACAGACAGACAGACCGACAGACAGACAGACGGACAGCGGAGTCTTAGTAAAAGGGGCCCGATTTGCCACACCAGATGGCGTTAATGGAAAGAGAAGCTTAGTAAAAAAAATACATTGACACACATTTTTATCAACGCCATCTATCGAGCCTAGTTTTTTGTCATTTTGAAAAGCCCTCATTGCGAAGACAAGGTTCAAAATAAATTGAAAATTTTTGACACTTTGTGCAACCTGAAGTGCTACTGACTGTACTTAAGCATGATTGTCTATTCAAATGAATGAATGAATGAAATGTTTATTTATCTTCAAATAGGTACAGAGTTTAAAGCATGGTCCCACAAAACTACATTAAGTAGTTTGTCTGCGGGTACAGTCTCACAGGTTATAACAACAGTTTAACTAGTAGTAATTATTTTTACTCCTTAGCCACTCATTATTAATTACACAATAATAGTACTGTGGAGACAAAGGTACTTTATAATTAAGTTTATATGAATAAAGCTTATTTGATCATGGGAACGGAGCGCGGAGGGTGGTTCGCGGAGCGCGGAGCGTGGTTCGCGGAGCGCGGTTCGCGGAGCGCGGAGCGCGGACGTCTGCTCCGCGCTCCGCGCGTCCACATTGCGCTCCGCGAACTTGCAACAGAGGTTCGCGGAGCGCGAGGTTCGCGAACCTAAGTGGGGACACACCCAAATACACTTCGTATCGTAAAATTCGTAAATAAACATTTTGTTGTTAATTCTGAAATTTATATAAAAGATGTCTTTAAAATTATATTGCGACCTGATGTCGCAACCATCTCGCACCTTATACATATTATTCAAAACTATTAAATGTGACTTCGAAACCAAACTTGTAGACTTGAGAAAAGGTAGTTTAGTTTATTTATTTTATTGTGAAATCGAGGGTTTGGAATATTTTTATAACCTTAAAGTATAATTTTTTCACAGGTGAGCATTTTTCTGATGAGTTCACAAAAATTAACAGGATACAGAGAGTTCCTGTAATTGACCACAATGGATTTGTTTTAAGTGAAAGGTTGGTACCTATTTTATTTTAGGTTTGTATGATCTACGTTCTTAGTCAGTAATTCTAAGTTTAAAAGTCCATAATTTTAGCATTAGGTAAGAACAGGTTTGGAAGTTAACTGCAAGTGATATTTTACGCAGGGTACAATATGTCGAATTCTATAGTTCCACGAGTGACCTTTAGTTGCAGTAGTTCGGGTGTTAGTTCGGTGATTCAAATCAACCGAATGACTGCAACTAAAAAGTTACATTAGTCCGGTTCATTTAAATCACTAATCTGTTGCTACTATTAAGTGTAGCAATATTTCCATAAAGTCAAAAGTCAAAGTCAAAGTCAAATAAGCTTTATTCAAATAAACTTAATTATTAAGTAATTTTGAATCGTCTATATTTTCCTACCACCCGTTCCAGACTGTTTTAGCTGACAAGAAGAACGGGCGCAAGAAACTTATCAGCTGTAACAGCCATAAGTAACGATATTTACAAACTTTGATATATCGTTACCAGATAATTACAATAAGGTGACAGGATTATTGGCAACAACATAGGACCTAACATGCCGAAACGAAAGGCTCCCATACCACTAGGTACTCAAATGTTAGTCTTCCATGGCACTATTGTTTCTGTTATTTCTGTTAGAATAAAAAAGAATGAAAATTACAGAAGTTAACATTCTCCATATTTATTTGAACCTAGTACTTTTGTGACGTAGGTATTACAAAAAAAGAAAAAGTAATTGGAAATCTGCTATGTATTAGAATTCATAGTAGGTTATATGTGGGTAGATACCAGCAGGTTATCTTGTTGTTCAACAAGATTAATACATGAGGGTACTTGTGACTCATTTTCACTTTCTGTGTCAATGTTTTGCTCCCAAGCTCAATAAACGTTTTCATGTGAAATATAGTGTTTTAATGACATCATAGAACAAATAAAAATCATAGAAGTATACCTTCGCCATATTTATGTAATCCTGGTACTTTGGTGACGTTATACTTGTACTATGTATAAGAGCCCAATTTCAAAGCACTTAATAGTGGCAACAGTTCGGTGATTTAAATCAACCGGACTAATGCAACCTTATAGTTGCTGTAGTTTGGTTGATTTAAATCACAGAACTACTGCAACTAAAAAGTTGCATTAGTTTGGTTAACCGGACTAACAACCGAACTACTTTTTTTAAATTTGAGATTTTTGCATTTACAATGCTATTTTTAAACAATACTAAATAATATACTATCAGACCGGATATCCAAAGGTCGCGGGTTCGATTCCCGTCTGGGTATTGATCTGGTGCGAGTCGTATTTTTTCTAGTATATTATTTAGTATTGTTTAAAAATAGCATTGTAAATGCAAAAATCTCAAATTTAAAAATTATATAGCTATTTCATCTTAATCAATTGTTAAAATATCTGGAAAGATATTTCAATTGAATGTCGAGGTAATTCCTCACATTGGTGAAATAACGCTGGCTTACAGCGTAAGAGTTTAGGATATACTAGGAAAAATTCGACGATGTCACTAGTGACTCGGTAGCTCAGCGGTCAGAGCATTGGACCGGATATCCAAAGGTCGCGGGTTCGATTCCCGTCTGAGTATTGATCTGGTGCGAGTCGTATTTTTTCTAGTATATTATTTAGAACCGAACTACTGCAACTAAAGGCCGAGTGCTTCCGCCCGCGCATGCCTGTATTCGTCTATTGCACAGCGTTCTGCGTGAAGTTCAGAGTCGCCAAGTTATTTTGCACATGCTGTATTTTATTTTAATTCAAATTAATGACCTATTTTGTTTTGCTGATCAGTGTTGCTATAGTGAATTACTTATCTCGAGAGGGTATAATTCCTGACCATCTATACCCTCGAGATTCTAAACAAAGAGCAAGAGTGGAGGAGTTTTTGGAATGGCACCACATCGGACTGAGGCTTCATTTAGCCATGTACTTCAGAGTTAAGGTAAGAACATAGGTAATAAAATGAAATGACAACACAAAAAGCTTCCACATGATAGATGGTAAGTATTGGCTTAGCGCAGTCTCAGCAGCTCCTGATGATGCTCGGTGTATGGTCAAAATACTAAAATGTAGAGTAGTTGATATAAGGGCAAGGTATGTTTTCAGTTCTCAAGTGAACACGGCAGCTGCAAAGGTGCCGAAACATCGGGAAAATAAAAATTCAAACCAAATAACAAGTAATTACCAAAGTACTTTCAATAAAACCGTGCTTGTATCCGTTAAAAAGGGTTTTATTTCATGCAAGGTATGTTGATGCTATCAGTGTGTTTGCAGGTATTTGTATTTATGTATGTTCTTTCCCTCACCTTTTATTAGTATTCTGATCACCTGCCGATTCGCCCTTGCATAATGTAGTAGTATGAACTGTTGCATTGTTATAAAATGTTTGTGTAGTTTTAATCAACCGCCTCTGTGGTCTAGTGGTTTGCCCACCCGTGTAAGATTCAGGGGTCCCGGGTTCGATTCCCAGTAGGGGTACAATTTGTACTTAGTTTGGTTGGTAGTAGGGCTTATTTAAAGTCCGCCTGGCTAGCAATAGCTACCACCATCGTACCCAAGTCTGACGCCATAACAACAATTCAAAAATTGTTGTGTTCCCGTAGTTAGAGGTAAGATAGCCAGTTCCTTAGTGATGAAGATTCCGGGAGTAGTGCACTTCCACCTTCGGCCTTATCGTCACTTAACATCAGTGAGATGAAGGCCAAGCACTATCCCGTTATTGGGGCCGTTCAAATATTACGTACTATGCGCGCCAAATAAGAATAGTACTGTCAAACGACAATCTTGATCTTTTTTCCTTTTCTTGCACATGCTACACGCCTAGAGTGGAAGTGAAACGCAAACAAAAATGGCCGTTTTGACAGTCCTATTCTTATTTGGCTCGCATAGTAAGCAGATTTATTACAATTATTTACCCCCCCATCCCCCTTGTCAGCAAAAGTAAGCAAAGCTCTTACCCCCTCCCCCCATACTTACGTAAACATTTTTCAATTATAAATGTTTTTCTTTTTTATATTATAATATATCTGAAATAAATAATATATATATATAATATGAATAGCGCGCGGTAATTCCCCTAATCGGTTCTAAAGCGAGTGCCTAAACGTATGCATTATTTGCGGGAATCCCTGAAAATGCGTTTCGTTTTCAAGCATAGACAATGTGAGTGAGGATTGCCATTCGTGTAAAAGTAAATAACAACCGATGACGTAATCATCATCTAGACTCCCCTACCCCTATGTCATAAAAAACATAGGGGTAGGGGACGGCCCCATTCATAAAAAAATGGAATCCTATGTCGGACTGGACACGGCTCGAACCCAGCAAATTGGTCTAATTATTCATATTTTAGAAGA
Organism: Agriphila geniculea; assembly: GCA_943789525.1. Taxonomy (NCBI): domain Eukaryota; kingdom Metazoa; phylum Arthropoda; class Insecta; order Lepidoptera; family Crambidae; genus Agriphila; species Agriphila geniculea. The sequence continues at coordinate 6,071,948 of OX038879.1, read as the reverse complement.
ACACTGATCTGTTATCCATTCACAGAAACAGTTTGTTATTGTAAAATTATAGACTTTTCGATTTTTTTCAATCAAATGTATAATAATAATAGCTTTTTGAATCAGACATTCCTTCTTACAATACAAGGCATATATCTTGAAATTTTTTCGACGGAGTGGGCATAAGTTCGCGCATGTGCTCTTGTGAGCTCCCAATAGCGCGCGCCCCTCCCGCCGCCCGCGCCCTTCACCGCTACGCATGCCCAAAATACGCATTCCGCGCAATCCCCACCCGATTTCAAGATATATGCCTTGTACTGTAATTGAGTATTTGGGCTTTGTTTAATGTTGTAGGTCTGATTGCCAGACGGCAAAGGCCTCCTCCAACCTTTTCCACTCCCACCAGTTCTCCGCCACTCTGTTCCAACTAACTCCTACTTTCCTTATGTCGTGGCCCCACCTCTTTTGTGGTTGACCTCTCCTTCTGTGGTCAAATGCAAGTCATTTTAATTCGGTATTCAATTTCTAGCAACTGGACCCAATTTTCACTGGAAAACAGCCGGACCCAAAAGCACTGGCTGGCTACGAAAGACGTATGGTGGATGCTTTGGAAACATTCAACACAAAGTGGCTCAACCAAGGAACAGATTTTATAACTGGCAACTCTGTGACTGTGGCCGACCTGTTTGCGGCCTGTGAGTTGGAGCAACCTAGTGAGTGTAAAAATTTCTGTTCCTGTTCTGTTCATCAACAATTTTAATGTTCCCACTGCTGGGGCACAGGCCATGGGTGGATAAGGAGGACGGGGCCATAACCCACCACGGGGGCCCAAATGGTGGGTGTTAACGACTGCAAATGCAGCCGGAACCAACGGCTTAACGTACCTTCCGAAGCACGGAGGAGCTCGAGATTATAAATTTTTGGTCATCCATCCCATGACCGACCCTTGCGAAAGTTGCTTAACCTCCGCAATCGCTGGGCCAGGCGCTAAACCACTGCGCCACCGAGCTCCTCGTAAAAACTTTATTGCAATTGCTACGTCCACACTAAGACGTTAATCCTTACTAATATTATAAATGTGAAAGTCAGTCTGTTTGTTACGCCTTCACGTCTTAACTACTCAACCGATCATAGTGAAATTTTGCATACACGTTCTTAGAGGTACATAGAGTATCTTTCATCTAGGAAAAAGTACTGTTCCCGAGGAATAGCAAAAAACTTTCCACGCAGACGAAGTCGCGGGTGGTCGCTAGTCAGTAATCAAGATTCCGAACAACCTAGTTTTAATATAAGTTCTTAATTAGTGCTAGTTTAATATAAGGGCTCGCGTACACGATGCCGCTCCCGCGCTGAAACCGTACTGCCAGAAATCAGATCACAAATCAGAATCAAAACAAAAAACTGCCTGGATTCAAGAGATCATAATACGGTCCCAAGGGGGGTATTACAAGCTCTTAAAACTTGTCAGTTTTCTGAATGGCTATCAAAGCGTCTCTTTTATTTATTACTGATGAAAGAGACGCAGACTATGATAGGCATTCAGCCATTTATACTCGGGTGTGAGGCGACGGCTACACGCCTGGTACTGTGATCCATCAGTATTTAATCAGGGGCCTATTTCATAAAAGATAAGTAAATTTACTATAATAATTTAGCACAGTTGTTATTGGGGTAGAATTATGTTTCTTATTAATTATAAAACATAATTCTACCCCAATAAACTACTACTATGGTAAATTACTGTACTTTTTACCGACTTCAAAAGGAGGGAGGTACTCAATTCGACCCTATTTTTTTTTTGTTTTTTGTATGTACACCGATTACTCGAAGACGGCTAAACCAATTGAAATAATTCAAACGTTATTACATTAGGTAAACTTCCAAGTTGGTCCCATTTTTTAAAATTTTGAAATCGGTTCAGTACTTTTCAAGTAATCTTGAAAAAAAGCACGAAAATAGTATGATTTTTGTGTGAACTACCTCGATGATCAGTCGTATAACTTCTTTGTTTATGAACTGAATAAGATAATTATTTTTTTGTTTGAAAAGGGATATCTTAAGTGTAGTTCTTTAACCGACTTAAAAAAGGAGGTTCGTAGTTTAACCCGCATGTATGTATGTTTCTCCGCGATTAACTCACGTTTGGCTGAGCCGATTTTTCTACCTAAATTATATACCTACACTACCTAATACAAAAGGTACCTACACTAAAAATTAAAAAATAAATAATAGGGGCTGGAGTACAAATTCCTTTTTTTATTCTAAAAGCCCCACCCGACTTCAATAGACGTGTTTTTATTATTACGAATATTATTTCTTGCTTTTTAGAGGTAGGTTTTTGAAGTCGGTTTTTTGTTTTTTAAACAATTTTTTTCATTCTTTTATTAAATAGATCCCTGATAAATAATACTGATGGATCACAGTATTTACCACACGTGTAGCTGTCGCCTAATGATAGATAGAAAAAGTGAGCTTCTCAAAGGCCTGCATGCAGGGCTGTAAGTAGCTCGCTTTAAAAGTAGTGGCGGAAGTAGGAAGGAAATAGGAAAAATGTAAAAAATAAAACTAACGAATACTAAAGTTTCGTGTATTTAAGGCGAGATGTTTGTCCTGACATATGGCATCCACTACACGGTAGGTTTTGCTGTCAGTTTAACCACAGTCACGGGCTGTGACTGACGATTAACCTATCGTGTAATGTAGTGACTGATGGTTGCATGATGTGATTTGTTCTTTCCATCAGTCAAACTCATGACATCGTTCCTTCAATATGTATAGTATCCTACCTAAATTAATTTAAGTTGGGAGATATTTTCGTAAAACTACTTATTTTACCTTTGTTAAGAATACCTATTTTTTTCACTTAATCCTTCAAGCCCGGAAAATGAGACACAATAGATTTTCCATTTCCATCAGGGATTGCAAGATTAAAAATAACTATTTTAAGTGACGTGGGTGTTTTCAAATTTTTTAATTTTGCTTTTCATTTTAAATTTTTTAAAGAATTCATACTTTATATAGTTTAAAAAAAAACCCGCCTGCATAAAAAGACAAGTCAACTGAAAAGATGGAAACAAGATTAAATATTAAAGGCAACATAATAACATGCTGTCAGAGGCATGCATAAAGAAAGTGACATTATGAATTATTTGAATTATATACCTCCGACTGCATGTTATTATATTGACTTTAATATTTAATCTTGTTTCCATCTTTTCAGTTGACTTGTTTTTTATGCAGGCGGGTTTTTTAATTATACACGCTGAAATTTTAGTCATTTGGTTCCCGCCGTGTGGTGGTTCCACTCATGTTCCACCACGCAACTTTTACTATGGGGCCAACTGTCCTGCTCGCAAAAAAAAATCAGCTGTTCCATACATTAAGGTCGAGTAGGTACTGCACTTTTGTATGGAACAGCTGATTATTTTTTTTGCGAGCAGGAGAGTTGGCCCCATAGTAAAAGTTGCTTGTAATCATGAGTGGAACCACCACACGGCGGGAACCAAATGATTAAAATTTCAGCGTGTATAATTATTTTTTTCATTTATATCTTTTTAGTTATCTTTATTACGGTCATGATATACCTTTTTGAAATCTTAATAATAAGCCCTTTAATTTGATACCCATATTGCAGTATTCTAAAAAAAATTTTTTTCCACTACGTATAATAGCACCGTACAGCCGCCATGTTGGTTTTTTAGAACGCCACCTTCTTAAGAAGTTTTTTAGAACGCCTTCTTCTTAAGAACTATTGGGTTGACAAGACCAATCTAACGGTATCTTAATCATAGAAATCCGTTCAGCCGTTTAAAAGATATGAGGTAATAAAGAATATTACATACATACAAGATACGCGCGAAAAACATAACCCTCTTGCAGACGGGTAAAAACAGCATCTAAATCGGTCAAACCGTTATGGAGATAAATGAGAACATGATAGCTGCAGCACTCCCTAGCGGCTAAAAACTATAACAATTATCTAAGAAGCATCGCCAAAAACCATTACAGAAATCCGTAGCGAAATCGGTTTAGTAATTTTTGAAAAACGACAAATACTGCATTGCAATCGGCCCAGCAGGTAGTTTCCGAGGAAAATGGTAACAAACATAGACAAACAAACAAACAACCTCTGAGGCTACACGCGTGGTAAATACTGACATTATCAGTATTTAATCCGAGGTATATTTCATAAAAGTATGAAAAAGTACAGTAATTTACCATTGTAGTAGTTTATTGGGGTAGAAATTATCTTTTATAATCATTAAGAAACAGTTCTATCCCCAATAACAACAATGGTAAATTGTTATAGTAATCTTTTATGAAATAGGCCCCTAATTAAATACTGATGGATCACAGTATTCTAACCCCAAACGCATATACCGCCTTCATTCCGTTCCGTCCGTCGTAGGTAAAAACAGTCCAGAAACAGAAATAATTAACGCGTTATTTTTAACAAGAAACAAATAACGTTACGTCTCTTTCCATGTTACCCAATAACAGGTTTAAAATAGAACGTTTGGCATGGCAACACTTGTGTTGAGGTTTTGTGTTTCAAGTAATACCTAAATGTTTATTTTGAACTGAAAATATTAGTTTCCAATTTTACTTAGGTGTGAAATGTGACTCCATCCTGCTTTTTATGTGTAGAAGATTGGTTTTTACACCTTTTCACTACACAATTCGGCATTTTCTTTGGTGAAATTTATAATTTATTAGTACGTCCTGGTACGTCCGCTTCGCACGCTGGCTGTTAAGAAAAGGCGTAGTTTCGTTACATGTGTGTGCGTGTAACTGTGTATGTACACGCCAAGGCGTAGTTTTATCGGCTTGACTGCTTTATTCAGAGGACTACGTCTTCCCTTTTTTATTTGGTCTGAGGCCACAGTCAAATGCGGCGGGCGGCGCGATATTATGCAGATATTAGACGGGCCTTTTTTCGTTCATTTTCGATGCTTCATCGCAGTGAAGCATCGAAAATGACGTGTCTAATTAAGTAGATTCATCTTTCATCGCGATGCGCCTTTTCGATGAAAGTCACTAGACGGCAGTGCGGTTTCATCGGGCATCGGACTTTCATCAGTCATCGCATTGGAAATGAACAATAAATGACGCGTGTAAACAGTGCCATTCACTGCAGTGAACGGCATGTCGTCACTAACTTATTTATGTTTATTTTAAAATGCCTTTATTTTTCGTTTTTAGACTTTTTTCAACCCGCATCATGCAACATGCATACAAGCAGTGCATGCAAGCATTTTTTTTCTCTTTAATTAACTTTTAATTCTTTAATCAAAATTATCACGCACAACCTGTTGCCGCGAAATTTTGTGAGAAATGAGAAATACTACATTCATTTTACATTTAGTGTCTAAATACCAAAAGTCGTTCACTGGTCACTAGTCACTGCCTTTTTCATCGAAAATGAAGCACTTTTGATGACCGTCTAATATCTGCATTATTCTGTGCTACGGCGGCGGTACGATGTCGGCCGCGGGGGCGGCATCGGGTACACAAGGATTAAAGAAACACGCCTTTTCCGTTTTTTTTATTTCCCATTTACTTATAACTAGCATCTTTTATTGCATATTATCATTATTTAAATCAACACACGTAGTAATGGTTACTGACGTTTTGAATTAATAAGATGATTTTCTATGATCTAATATTTTTCCAGGAATGGCAGGTTACGATCCCAAGGATAATTTTCCCGCAATAGCTTCATGGGCTAAGAAAGTGCAGGATTACTTCAATCCGTATTACGATGAAGGTCACGTCATAGTTAACAAGCTCATAAACAAGCAAAAGATTTCTTCGAAAATATGATATTATTATTAAGGTGGCTACAGTATGAGGCATATATCTTGAAATCGGATGGGGATTGCGCGGAACGCGTATTTTGGGCATGCGTTGCGGTGAGGGGCGCGGGCGGCGGGTGAGGGGCGCGCGCTATTGGTCGCTCACAAGAGCACATGCGCGAACTTATCCCCATCCGTCGAAAAAATTTCAAGATATATGCCGCGTACTGTTCTTATACCACCGAAAGCGGCGCCCTCGGAGGTTTTTTATTTAATAAGTTGTTAACAGAAATAGATGACAATAACACTTTACGTGGAATTTTTATGGCCCATGGTCTAGTATTTTTGGATGGATATTAAAAGTAAAGATGAGTTATACGCCAACATAATTGCTATTTAAAACAGCGCAAAGGTACTATAGATACACACATTGACCGCTGCATGCGCATTGGCCGTGAATTGAAAGCGCGTCAGCTGTCTCCTTCACTCACACACGCAAAGCAGACAGCGCGCTCTTTGTACTATATGGCCGGATAAAGTAATAGAAAATACATATTTTTATTAAATACAGTACTTACGTGTGAAATTAAGCATTTTCCGATCTCTGACTGTTACTGTATAATTTGTACCTCGTCTAAAGACGCAAGGAGACATTTTTTTTAATGGAATTTCACAATTTTATCGCGTCTGACTGACGAGAGCCGCGTGTGTTTCCGTGTCGCGAGCCTGTGCCTAATTGAAAGTCGGGCAATTACCTGACTTTCGTCTTGCCATTTTGGAGTGCGCGTAACGTCGTATCTATACTTTTAATATCATTGGGTATCACTGCATTCCCTCCTAGTCATTCGTAGAAGTAGGTAGATATCAAAGTAAAAAACCGGTCAAGAGCGAGTCGGACTCGCGCACCGAGGGTTCCGTACCATCATAATTGCACCATTAAACCACACTGCAGAGTAGAATAATAAAATTAGTATTGCAGTTTTAGGTCAGCGCCATCTCTTGACCGATAGTGGAACTAATGTAAACTTTTTTAGAAATTTGATAATTTCTAAAAAAGTGTGCCATATTGAGACATCATTTTATTTTTCCTGTAATCTTTATATAAACTGCTATCGCATAGAATTATTTCAGATTTTTCTCTTTGCAAACTTCGGAGATAAGGGGGGGGGAACGGTCATTTTTTTTACATTTTTCATCATAAGTCAAAAACTATGCGGTCTAGAAAAAAAATAAAAAATGATTGAAAACGTGCAAATGGCGCTCTTTCATATGATACCCCACATGCCCTAGTAGCCCCACTTCAAATTTTTAAGACCCCTTTTCAGGCCCTGCTGTAAAAAAAATATTTATTTTTTTATTTATTTCTTATTTGCAAAATAGTTGGGCAAATGTCATCTTAAACTATTCCAAATTTCAAGTTGATACCATTAGTAGTTCTCGAGATATCCAGCTGTGACAGACAGACAGACAGACTGAGTCTCACCATAAGGGTTCCTTTTTTACCATTTTGGTACGGAACCCTAAAAACGGCCACATTTAGCAGTTTTGCTATCTACTTCTAGTAGTAATTACGAGGGAATGTAATGATACCGTCTAAACATACTAGACTATAAGCCCTAAAAATTCCACGTAAAGGTTTATTAAAATTGTTTATTAGAATTACAATACATATTAAATAAAATTCAACGCGACGGACGCCACTTTCGGTCAGGGTACCAACAGGGTCTTAAGTAAATTAAGTGCAATTTTATGAAACCATTTTTTATGATATTACTTAAATAAGTTTTTTAATGCATGTTTTGTATCTTTAATATTAATAATCAACTGGGATGGAATATTGTTATTTTATGAAATAAAGAGCTTTCGCTCTTATGTTACTACTTACAAAAAGGTTTTTTTTAAATCCAAATACCTTCCTATCTACCTACCTACAGCACGTTAGTTAGTACGTATTTTGTGCTATTTCTACCTAGAAAAAGAACAGGTTATTCTATCTCTAATATAATAATGCGGTCGATTTTTTTAAAATTAGGTACCAATCCGCATTGGGCCCGCATTAACTGTAGGATACATTTAACACAAAAAGACATAAACCATGACATTTTCATCTGTAATAAGTGTTTAAAACTCAAAATTATTATACAAAATGTGACACAGCAGAGGAAGGAATATTTTAATTATTCATTTGTGAGAGATGTTTTGAAACAAGGCATTTATCCATTAAATAAGTATGGGCAGATACCTAGTATAATAGTAAACATTTAGTTGTATTTCTTTAATGCACCAAAAACGAAAATCACATAACATAATATGTGCTACTATATTATAAAAATAAGAGTTTAACAAAAAAAAAAATTAATAAAGGTTTTTTTTTCGATGCTCAGATCGGGTATCTCCCCGGTATCAAGCGGCTCGTTATTCGTTTCTAGCCGCTCGTTTTAGTTACTAACGGCTCACGAGCCGCTCGTTTACAACTATAGATAGGGTTGCCAACTTTTTTAAGGTTCCGTAGCCAAAATGGCAAAAAACGGAACCCTTATAGATTCGTCATGTCTGTCTGTCTGTCTGTCTGTCTGTCTGTCTGTCTGTCTGTCTGTCTGTCTGTCCGTATGTCACAGCCACTTTATTCCGAAAGTATTAAGACTACACAGTTGAAACTTGGTAGGTAGGTGTATTCTGTTAACCGCTTACCGAATTTAATACAAAAATAAGAAAAATAAAAGATTAAGGGGGGGCTCCCCATACATGGAACTGAAACTGAAAATATTTTTTTTCATCAAACCAATACTTGTGGGGTGTCTATAGATAGGTCTTAAAAATGACATTGAGGTTTCTAAGACTATTTTTTTTTAAAGTCAACCGTTTGAAAAATATATGCCGCCAAAGTGGTAAAATGTGTGTCCCCCCCCTTTAACTTTTAAAGTAAGAGGGTGAAAAATCTAAAAAAAATATAAACTAGAGATCTTAATAAACACTTTCAACGAAAATTGTTTTGAACGAGATACAGTAATTAGTTTTCGAGATATAGTACATTTTCCAAAACCGCAAATATAACTTTGTCATTCATACAAACACTGTGAAAAACAAAGTTATTTTTTCAGACAAAAAATGATAGCGGTATTAAAATATGGTATGGTATAATGTACCTACGGAACCCTACTGCGCGTGGCCCGACACGCACTTGGCCGGTTTTTTTCATCAAATATAGTATTTTCAAGATTATTACGTGTAAAAATATAGTAGATGGCGAAAAAGTCCAAAACATATAGTAGGTTGCCGTTTCGTATGGAGCATTTTAAAGAAGTTGCAGTTTCATACTTTAGTACTAACATTTTCATAATTTAATTCAACAACCATAAACAAGTGAAAGTTATTATGCAATTACCTACTTATGTAAGTTATGTGCAAATAAGTTATATATTTTTTGCTCTTTTTGTTTATTTTTAGGGTTCCGTACCAAAATGGTAAAAAAGGAACCCTTATGGTGTGACTCAGTCTGTCTGTCTGTCTGTCACAGCTGGATATCTCGAGAACTACTAAGGGTATCAACTTGAAATTTGGAATAGTTTAAGATGACATTTGCCCAACTATTTTGCAAATAAGAAATAAATAAATAAATAAATATATTTTTTACAACAGGGACTGAAAAGGGGTCTTAAAAATTTGAAGTGGGGCTACTAGGGCATGTGCGGTATCATATGAAAGAGCGCCGTTTGCACGTTTTCAATCTTTTTTTCTTTTTGTTTTAGGCCGCATAGTTTTCGACTTATGATGAAAAATGTAAAAAAAATTACCGTTCCCTCCGTTATCTCCGAAGTTTGCAAAGATAAATATCTGAAATAATTCTATGTGATAGCAGTTTATACAAAGATTACAGGAAGATAAAACGATGTCTCAATATAGCACACTTTTTTAGAAATTATCAAATTTCTAAAAAAGTTAACATTAGTTCCACTATCGGTCAAGAGATGGCGCTGACCTAAAACTGCAATACTATTTTTTTTATTCTTCTTTACAGTGTGGTTTGAAGGTGCAATTATGATGGTACGGAACCCTCGGTGTGCGAGTCCGACTCGCTCTTGACCGGTTTTTTTTCACTTGAAAATAATATAGTAGTTTTGCCTACTATATATTTTTTCAGAAAATATAGTAGGGGAACCCTCAATATAGTAGGATACTAAATTATATAGTAGGGTTGGCAACCCTAACTATAGGCCCGCACCATAGAATAACTAATAGTACAAGTCCCGCACCGTGGGTAACGTGGAATTTTTAGAGCCATGGTCTGTATTTTTTACACGACTGCACAAAAAGGAGTGTTCAGGATTCATGTATGTTTTTAGTAGCTATAACTACTTACATTCCCTCGTAGTTATTCGTAGAAGTAGATAGCAAATGTGTCAAAAACGCCCACTTTTAGAGGTTTTGCCAGCGAACTAACATCTATGGAAGTGTAAATTGCAAACAAATATTGCTTAAAAAGGCACCACGGGGCCGAAAAAGTACAACCCGCTCAGCTTTAGTCGGGCCAGCCACGGACCCGCCTGCTGATTGTCTAACTTTGTTGCAATCAACTTTGACAGAAATCGCAGTGACATTGCTGCTTTAGTTAGAACTAATGTGACAACTATCTTACTGAAAGCAGCAATGTCACTGCGATTTCAATCGAGAATTGTTAGCAACAGAGATACGTAATCGGTGGGCATGGGCAGGTAGGTGACTGATAGTGTTCTTTTCAATAAATTGCAGTTTGTATGAAAAGATCAAAAGAGAGAGTTTATTAGAAATGAGGTCCTTTATAGTCAAATGATGTAAAAAATGCAAAGAAGGTAGTAAAAAGATGCAGAAATTACGTATCTTATTTTTTCGTTTAAGTATAGAAAATATCTATGAGTATTCGAATTATGGTCGCTAATAAGCAACCAGTGCTCAGACGCTTTGTGGTGCATGATTAAATGCCAGCATTTTTAGCTCCATCCACTTAGTTGTACTTTTCATGTGGTGCCATTTTTTGAGCGCAATGCTTGTTCCATAGTTTTTAGTTCGCTGGGTTTTGCTATCTATTTCTAGCAGCGACTACGAGAGAATGTAATGATAACGTCTAAAAATACTTGACTATGGGCCCTAAAAGTTCCAAGTAAAGTTTTATTAAAATTGTACCTATACCTATTAGAATTATAATATTAAATAAAATTCACCGCGGAGAAAAAAATATAGTGACCACTTTTAGGAGGTGACAACTTTGGGAAGAAGACTGACTTTAGGAAGATGACCACGTGGTCCTATTGGCATAAAATTCTAGTATCCTACTATTGGTATTTGTGATGGGCTCTTTTCTCCGCATTTAGACTTCCATTTGATCCGTTATGCGTGAACATAGCATCGGTATGGCTAGTCAAGCCATCCCAGCTCCTTTCAGAAGCGCAGAAGCCTCCTGGGGCGCTCACAGGCTTCTAGGAGCGACCTCACCTCTGTGAGGATTTCTGCCCGTTTTGTGCGGCCAAACCCACGCACTCCAGGATCACTATTATCTACTTACTATCCTACTAACTAATTAAACATGTGAAAGTTTATTTAGATGTTTGTTACTCGCTCAACGGATTTGGATCCTGAAACTTGGATTAAACTTAATGATACTTTTTTTATCCTAAGGCCTAGAGTATCTCCTAGTGGCGGTCGGATAATTAAAGACACCAAGCGATTTTCATACAAACGTAGTAACTTTGAAGTTTTTATTCTCCGCCAAGGATTGACCTAGCTGTGATCTGATGATGTTCATCCAGGGAGTGAATGGAGGAGATTCAGATCGCTGTAAAAACCTAACTGATCAGATCAATATTCTAAGAAATATAAAATCAGAGTTTTTACTTTCAGGATTTCCATATATTTTTATGCTGATTCGCCGTTTTTAGGTATGTGCAGGGTGTCTATAGATAGGTCTTTAAAAATGATATTGATGTTCCTCCTGAAATATATAGACCTCCAAAGTGGTAGGTAAAATGTTTGTCCCCCCTCAGAATGTTGATCAGATCAGTTGGGTGTGTATGTTACCGGCAATGTGTATAATCCGGCATTGTATATGTTACCGGCAATGTGTATAATCCGGCATTGTATACAATGCCTAGGCATTGTATACAATGCCTAAAACGATCAGGCAATGTATGAAATATAATTCATTTTATACTTTGCCTAGGCATTGTATACAATGCCTGCTGGTCCACCGGCAATGTGTAAAATAAGTATATTTCTGTTGTCTGTTATAAAAAAATAACCTCGAAATTTAAGGCTCACGCTCCGCTGCGCTCCGCGCTTGCCTTAAATTTCTTACCTATACGCGGGACCTACAGGAGTAAAACAGGTTCGATTCCAAAGAGCCCCCCTCGAGCCCCCCTCGAGCCCCCCTCGAGCCCCCTCGAGCCCCCCTCGAGCCCCCCTCGAGCCCCCTCGAGCCCCCCTCGAGCCCCCTCGAGCCCCCCATCGAACCCTCCTCGAGCTTTCCCCGAGCCCCCCCCTCGAGCTTTCCTCAAGCCCCCCCCCTCGAGCTTTCCCCAAGCCCCCTCGATCCCCCCTCGAATCTATTCTCGAAAATCTTTTTATTATACACATTGCCGGTGGACCAGCAGGCATTCTATACAATGCCTAGTCATTGTATACACTGCCTAGGTAATGTGTGAAATAGATATCAATATTCATTATATTTCATACATTGCCTAAAAGGGCCAGGCATTGTATACAATGCCTGCATTTCATACATTGCCGGTAACATATACAATGCCTAAAACGATCAGGCAATGTATGAAATATAATTCATTTTATACTTTGCCTAGGCATTGTATACAATGCCTGCTGGTCCACCGGCAATGTGTAAAATAAGTATATTTCTGTTGTCTGTTATAAAAAAATAACCTCGAAATTTAAGGCTCACGCACCGCTGCGCTCCGCGCTCGCCTTAAATTTCTAACCTATACGCGGGACCTACAGGAGTAAAACAGGTTCGATTCCAAAGAGCCCCCTCGAGCCCCCCTCGAGCCCCCCTCGAGCCCCCCTCGAGCCCCCCTCGAGCCCCCCTCGAGCCCCCTAGAGCCCCCCTCGAGCCCCCTCGAGCCCCCTCGAGCCCCCCTCGAGCCCCCCTCGAGGGCCCCCCTCGAGCCCCCCATCGAACCCTCCTCGAGCTTTCCTCAAGCCCCCCCCCTCGAGCTTTCCCCAAGCCCCCCTCGATCCGTGAGCATGCGGTTCTCCGTGCCACTGAATAATTCCATTCTAAAACTACCTAGAAGTAATGTACCGATGATATACGTTCTTATTTCAGATATCAAATCGATTGTACCGGCTTCCCGGCAGAATGATTGACAAAAGCATGTGGCACGGAGATTCGCATGCTTTGAGGTTATGTTTTTTGTTAAATCGTCGAATTCCAGATCAATCTGAGTCTGTACCGGTGGTTTGATGTATTTGTAGCCGTTACATATTCATTGTAACAGCTACAAACACTTTCGTTGCTCATGTAACGCAACAGGGTCAAAGATATCGCGATCTAAAGTTTTAAAAGCATGCGACTCTCCGGCCCACACACTTAAGTCTAAAATATTGATGAAAATTGCATTAAGATTAAAAATAAGCAGGTTTTTGTAATCGTTTGATCACGATAAACGACCCGAAAACATATTTTCAGAATATCTTTACTCGTTTTAGAGAAATTTGCAAATTTATTTACTATGAACAATCACAGTGTAGGGTTACCATATCGTCGGTCGGTCAGAATCATTAGGCTGTTTCTAGAAAATAGACCGATCGGAATACGTTATTTTGAGGGTATAACCTTCAAGAATTCTAAAGTTTATGAATTCTTGCCTGTCGATACATTGGCATATAATTAGTTTATTTTTGCGTTTTGTGTCACATCTAGCCGATGCATCTTGAGAAATTCGATTATTTGTGGTGGTTATAAATAATTGGACTCTAAGGCGATTCTCCCACTGCCAACGCGCGCCGTCGTCGCGGGGCGCGGTTTGGCGTTTCACGCGCGCGGTGACGGCGCAGCGCAACGCCTGTTCGGGCGGTTTTCTCCGCGCCCCCGCGCCATTCGGCGTCTGACGCGTCCCCGCCGCTTGTTTTTTAGAGGCATTAAATTTTGAAGTTGTTTTGTTTTAATTTCCAGGTTTTTAGGGTTCCGTACCTCAAAAGGAAAAAAAACTGAACACATATAAAATCACTCATGAGATTAAAACGTCCAGACAAATAATTAAGATTTGCCATCTCGATATTAATGACGGAATTTTAATAACATACGAGTAGGTAGGTACGGTCAACGGCACGCTGGGCTTCCACGACAGCGTAATGATATTCAATCAAATAAATAACAGATTTTTTACAGTTTTGTATAACCTCATGTGCTGCATAATGTACCTACCAAATGGCACTAAAATGGGCGTATATCCAAGCCACGAAACATTTGAAAACCAGAGGAAATCCCGCCATCGTAACGAAACGATCATCGAAAACCAGCCGCGGGGCGCGTCGCAGTGTGTTGTACCCCGCGGTAACGCGCCTGCTGGCGCAAACTGCTCGCGGATCGCCGGCGGCACGCGGCGGTGCGCGCTCACGCGCCGTGGCGCGCCTTGGTGTGTTGGACGAGGCGGTTTTCTGTACAAATTAATGTACTTGCATACAACGTAAAAGACGCGCGTGGGTGCCCCGCGACCGCGCGCGTCGCCAGTGTGAGAACCGTCTAAAGTGTCAAAATTGTTTTAAAGTAAAAAGAAACAATAGTATTGTATTTAAGATAGCCTGCGTAGTGTACAAACCTAATTTGTGTCATTTTCGTCCATGGAAACAGACGTGGGACCCGTACATTAATAACACCGTCAAAAAAATATTACAATTTGAAAAACAAGTACCATATACCTCAGATCACTTAAAAATCCCTATGAAATAAATTTGTACCAAATTAAGGCATGGACTTTTAATATTTTCAATTTTTTTGTTTGTCCGAGCCATTGATGCTTATAAAAAATATTAGTATTATTAGAGTTTACATATTTAATATCTTAAATACATGAGTGATGGACAGAATGAATTTGTGTCATTTTCATGCATGGATAATACCTAGGTAGGTAGGTATTCAAAAAGTTTGCGGTCGAAGCGAGTAGGCGCGGGCGCGTGGCGAGGGACGACGAAGCTCGTCCGTTTCGGTTGGATACTAAGTACGTACATACCTATAAGTCTCACGTCACGATACGAACGAACACGCACCTTTCGTTTGGTTAAGTAGGTACTCTATAGAATTACATCTCCTGTTTTAGAAATTCATACAGATGTACTATGGACAGCAACGTCACTTAACCACAACTCTTAAGGTTAAAATCGGTTGCACGCCGCGCCGCCGCCGTCATAACATAATATATTTAGTTCGTGCAGGGGGATACGTGCGCACACAATTTTTTTGCTAACTTTTTAAGCGAAGCTGTTGCCCATAGTACATACATATCTGTTCTGTTTCCATTCTAAAACAACCTAGAAGTAATGTATCGACGATATACATTCTTATTTCAGATATCAAATCGATTGTACCGGCTTCCCGGCAGAATGATTGACAAAAACATGTGGGCCGGAGAGTCGCATGCTTTGAGGTTATGTTTTTTGTTAAATCGTCGAATTCCAGATCAATCGGAGCCTGTAGCGGTGGGTTGATGTATTTGTAGCCGTTACATATTTATTGTAACAGCTACAAACACATTCATTGCTCATGTAACGCAATAGCGACCTAAAGTTTTAAAAGCATGCGACTCTCCGGCCCACACGCTTAAGTCTAAAATATTGGTGAAAATTGTATTATGATTAAAAATAAGCAGGTTTTCGTAACCGTATATAATAGGTCTTTACCTATGAAATTGCCGATTTGTATGGAGAATTTTCAATAAGTTGCATTTTTCATACTAGCATTTTCTTTGTTCATTTAACAACCGTTAACACTCTTGTAACAAAACTTTTATGTACTAATGTTTGAACACTATGCTAACCTATTCCATTTACGATAAGCGAAAAAAATTAGTTTTGGCTAAGTTACAACCCCTCCGGTCACCCTTTTTTGGCTCACAAAAAAAAGAGTAACTTTCACCAATATTTTAGACTTTTTAGAATATTTTTTAAGCGTGTGGGCCGGAGAGTCGCAAGCTTTTAAAACTTTAGGTCGCTATTGCGCTACATGAGCAACGAATGTGTTTGTAGCTGTTACAATAAATATGTAACGGCTACAAATACATCAACCCACCGCTACAGGCTCCGATTGATCTGGAATTCGACGATTTAACAAAAAACATAACTTCAAAGCATGCGACTCTCCGGCCCACATGTTTTTGTCAATCATTCTGCCGGGAAGCCGGTACAATCGATTTGATATCTGAAATAAGAATGTATATCGTCGGTACATTACTTCTAGGTTGTTTTAGAATGGAAACAGAACAGATATGTATGTACTATGGGAAACAGCTTCGCTTAAAAAGTTAGCAAAAAAATTGTGTGCGCACGTATCCCCCTGCACGAACTAAATATATTATGTTATGACGGCGGCGGCGCGGCGTGCAACCGATTTTAACCTTAAGAGTTGTGGTTAAGTGACGTTGTTGTCCATAGTACATCTGTATGAATTTCTAAAACAGGAGATGTAATTCTATAGAGTACCTACTTAACCAAACGAAAGGTGCGTGTTCGTTCGTATCGTGACGTGAGACTTATAGGTATGTACGTACTTAGTATCCAACCAAAACGGACGAGCTTCGTCGTCCCTCGCCACGCGCCCGCGCCATTTTCATGCATGGATAATACCTAGGTATTATCCATGCATGAAAATGACACAAATTCATTCTGTCCATCACTCATGTATTTAAGGTATTAAATATGTAAACTCTAATAATACTAATATTTTTTATAAGCATCAATGGCTCGGACAAATAAAAAAATTGAAAATATTAAAAGTCCATGCCTTAATTTGGCACAAATTTATTTCATAGGGATTTTTAAGTGATCTGAGGTATATGGTACTTGTTTTTCAAATTGTAATATTTTTTTGACAGTGTTATTAATGTACGGGTCCCACGTCTGTTTCCATGGACGAAAATGACACAAATTAGGTTTGTACACTACGCAGGCTATCTTAAATACAATACTATTGTTTCTTTTTACTTTAAAACAATTTTGACAGTTTAGACGGTTCTCACACTGGCGACGCGCGCGGTCGCGGGGCACCCACGCGCGTCTTTTACGTTGTATGCAAGTACATTAATTTGTACAGAAAACCGCCTCATCCAACACACCAAGGCGCGCCACGGCGCGTGAGCGCGCACCGCCGCGTGCCGCCGGCGATCCGCGAGCAGTTTGCGCCAGCAGGCGCGTTACCGCGAGGTACAACACACTGCGACACGCCCCGCGGCTGGTTTTCGATGATCGTTTCGTTACGATGGCGGGATTTCCTCTGGTTTTCAAATGTTTCGTGGCTTGGATATACGCCCATTTTAGTGCCATTTGGTAGGTACATTATGCAGCACTTGAGGTTATACAAAACTGTAAAAAATCTGTTATTTATTTGATTGAATATCATTACGCTGTCGTGGAAGCCCAGCGTGCCGTTGACCGTACCTACCTACTCGTATGTTATTAAAATTCCGTCATTAATATCGAGATGGCAAATCTTAATTATTTGTCTGGACGTTTTAATCTCATGAGTGATTTTATATGTGTTCAGTTTTTTTTCCTTTTGAGGTACGGAACCCTAAAAACCTGGAAATTAAAACAAAACAACTTCAAAATTTAATGCCTCTAAAAAACAAGCGGCGGGGACGCGTCAGACGCCGAATGGCGCGGGGGCGCGGAGAAAACCGCCCGAACAGGCGTTGCGCTGCGCCGTCACCGCGCGCGTGAAACGCCAAACCGCGCCCCGCGACGACGGCGCGCGTTGGCAGTGGGAGAATCGCCTTAGAGTCCAATTATTTATAACCACCACAAATAATCGAATTTCTCAAGATGCATCGGCTAGATGTGACACAAAACGCAAAAATAAACTAATTATATGCCAATGTATCGACAGGCAAGAATTCATAAACTTTAGAATTCTTGAAGGTTATACCCTCAAAATAACGTATTCCGATCGGTCTATTTTCTAGAAACAGCCTAATGATTCTGACCGACCGACGATATGGTAACCCTACACTGTGATTGTTCATAGTAAATAAATTTGCAAATTTCTCTAAAACGAGTAAAGATATTCTGAAAATATGTTTTCGGGTCGTTTATCGTGATCAAACGATTACAAAAACCTGCTTATTTTTAATCTTAATGCAATTTTCATCAATATTTTAGACTTAAGTGTGTGGGCCGGAGAGTCGCATGCTTTTAAAACTTTAGATCGCGATATCTTTGACCCTGTTGCGTTACATGAGCAACGAAAGTGTTTGTAGCTGTTACAATGAATATGTAACGGCTACAAATACATCAAACCACCGGTACAGACTCAGATTGATCTGGAATTCGACGATTTAACAAAAAACATAACCTCAAAGCATGCGAATCTCCGTGCCACATGCTTTTGTCAATCATTCTGCCGGGAAGCCGGTACAATCGATTTGATATCTGAAATAAGAACGTATATCATCGGTACATTACTTCTAGGTAGTTTTAGAATGGAATTATTCAGTGGCACGGAGATTCGCATGCTCACCTCGATCCCCCCTCGAATCTATTCTCGAAAATCTTTTTATTATACACATTGCCGGTGGACCAGCAGGCATTCTATACAATGCCTAGTCATTGTATACACTGCCTAGGTAATGTGTGAAATAGATATCAATATTCATTATATTTCATACATTGCCTAAAAGGGCCAGGCATTGTATACAATGCCTGCATTTCATACATTGCCGGTAACATGTATAACGATCTGAATCTCCTCCATTCACTCTCTGGGGCCGTACCGGCTAACTTACATGGCTATCGTAATCGCTTTCATTTGACAGATGGATGTGATACATTGCTACTTTTCTTTGGTTAGATTTTTTTGTAAAAAAAAGTAGCAATGTTTCACACCCATCTTTTGGGTTCACATATACATTGCTACCTACTTTTTTTTTTACAAAAAAATCTTACCAAAGAAAAGTAGCAATGTATCACATCCATCTGTCAAATGAAAGCGATTACGATAGCCATGTCAGTTAGTCGGTACGGCCCCAGATGGCCAATCAAGGTCTAATATAGGTCAATCCTTTGCGAAGAACCAAGGCTTCAAAATAAAGTAGGTACTTCGTTTGTATGAAAATCGACTGATGTCTAAGTTTAAAGGGCTAATGCATACCTTTCGATTTAGGATATCCAATAAAATGTCTTTGAATCTAATTTCAGCACTAAATTGGATGTTAAACACATCTGATAATAATAGTTAGGATCGATCGGATCGGAAGTTGTAGATACCTAGCTACGAACAAAGATACTAAGGAAGTGTGATTCTGCTCAAAAAATAGCACCACGCAAACTACAACCGAGTGGGCGGGGCTAAAAAAGTACAACCGAAGCACTGTTTAGTCATGTCTGTCACGCGCTCGGTGACAGTCATTAGCGTAACAACAAAAAAATCATTAAAAAGTGGTAAAAAATGACGTCATGTGTGGTCAAGTGGTGTAAAAGACCAATTGAAGGCATCAAAACAAATACGGTCATATCATATCATTGGTAAGTAAAATATTTTTCGTTATTTAGAAATATCTATGAGCGTATACATGCAAACTATGGTAGCTATTATGCAACAAGTGTTCAGTCACTTTGTGGGGCAGAGTCAAATCTTCACGTTCACTGCTATCACAGATTTTTAAACAAGAATAAAACTCTCATATGAAATTCAGTACAACAGAAAAAAAGGAAAATTTAAATCAAAATTTTGTAATGCTATAAAAATGGCGCGTCCTGCAATATACAATCCATAGAAAACGAGTAAACTGATGTAATCTCCTTGCTTTTTATCATTATACAGGGTGTAACAAAAACTCTGTCCAATCCGTGAAGGGATGATTAGGTAGGTACCTATAAAGATTCGATTCTATTCACGCAATCTTCTTTGATTAACAAGTAAAAAAAATCCCTGTTTAAAATAGACTAAACGACAAATGGGGAACTCACATTGCAACACCGAAGGCAGCGGCACGACAAGTAGTGACGTCATAAGGTCAAGACCGTCAGAACACAAAGTAATGACAATTTCCAGAAACTATGATTTTTACGCAGCTCTGAAAACAGCTTTTTAATATGGAGTTTGATTCGCGGATCGTTCTGCTGGAACCCCAATGTGAGATCTGCTGCGAAGATGCTACTCCATATTTCCACCACCAATAGCAATACATGCCCAGCAACTGTGCACTAGATTGTCTCGAACACTTTGCAGCACACCTGTATTCAACTTAATAAGTACAAAAGTGGCTATTATTCGCAAACGCATTACGGCTTCACTCTCCCAAATGTTTTTAAACATCAACTGTTAACATGACCTCACAAATAAAACTCAAGGGGTGTCAAATCTGGCGAACGCGCTGGCTACGGAGTTGATCCACCTCTTCCAATCCACCGTCTCCCATATTGCTAGCTTAGGTATTCGCGCACCGGTCAATAAGCATATTAAAATAGTCTGCATTTGAAAAAGATTTTTGGCAAGAATAAATTTTGACTTGGTGGAATACGCTGCTATGAAAAAATATATTCCGACGAACTGAGAACCTCCTCCTTTTTTGAAGTCGGTTAAAGAGATGTCGCTATAACAGTTTTGTACTGTCATTTAAAGCATGCTTTTTTATGTGAAAAATAAAAATAAAGCAACGTATTAATACGTTTTTCTTTATCAGTCACACCTCTAAAAGACGTATTGAGGCGTTGCTTTTGTCAATGTGATAATTATCCATATTATGTACTTACATGTTATGAAAAAAAAACTCTCTTTTATTAAGCATACCTATTTTATTTCAATACCTTACCTAATTTTAGTCCTTCTTGAAATCAAGTGTCTTACCAATTAATATGATCATCATTCATCAACATCATCATTTTATAATTTTTATAAAATAAAATAACAATATAATCATCACAGCCGAAAGACGTCCACTCCTGACATTATGTATCTTTTATTTTTCCAGAGCGACTAGTTGCAGACGACTTACATTCAGCGTATTCGAGCGATCTTTACCAAGTCGTCTGTCTACATAATAAAACAAACATTATATCTAACAAATAATAATGTACTAATTTCATAAAACAATTTTATGATGCCGCCCACCGGGCCGTAGTGATCTTAGCAGGTTAGGTGTACTGACTGCATTCTACATTACACCGTCCTCGCTTCAATGACAAAGGCACGACAACGGCCCAATGAGTGACACGGCGCGAGCCAAATATCCAATCATGTTTGATCTGAGTTCAAACCCCAGCCAATAGAAAACGTGATATGCGTTAGAATACAACCGAATACCGATTATGCGTTCATTGTAATAAGGTATGTTTTTACTAGTTCATTGTTGAGTTTGCGACCTTTTTGTGTTACAGAATATGCGAAGGTGCCATTTTTTAAGCAATATTTGTTAGGAGTTAGGCTTCCTTAGTTTTTATTTCGTTGATACCTAGCGTAAAACACACAAAGTGAAATTGCTATTTTTTTTCCAGTTTTCGTACTTAGTCTTTCTTTGTTTACCATTTCCAATTTATACTACAGGCACCTACTTTTGTATTCAGTTTCCAGTAAAAGCGCGTTTCATTAAATTATCTCTTGCATTTTTAAGGGTTGTTTTGTAGTTTCCAGTGCAATCGAATGCGTTCGGAGTAAACTCCTAATGAATGTGATACGGCAAAAGTGCAAAAACCGCCCATGTGCATGTTGGGCCACGTGTAGTATAGGGATCCATTAGTAAGCTCATACCATACCACATGATTATAAACTTACATTTACTCCCTGTTTTACACTAGTAACTCTTATGCTAAGAATAACTAAGCTCTTATGTGCGTGTAATGAATGAATCAGTCATACTTCTCTTAGTTTTATGCACTGACCTGCATATATTTACACTGGACAGGCTTATGTCAAACTGTTTTTGTGCCTATTTGATTTCCGCCATTTTGGCGCTGTAGGACCTAGCGTGAGCATAGCGTGCGGGGCATGGTACTAAAGTTTGAAGTCTGGAGAGACCATCACAGCAACTATTTTCATATTGTACGTCAAAATTAGTTCTTTAGACGCACGCTAGTGGCGTTTCAAATAGGCACAAAAACTTAGCTGTCAAATTATACTGACAGCCAACGAAATAAGAACTATGGAAATGTAATTCTGCTCAAAAAATAGCACCCCGCAAACTACAACCGAGTGGGCGGGGCTAAAAACTACCGAAGCACTATTTAGTCATGTCTGCCAAGCGCTCGGTGACAGTCATTAGCGTTCTTACAAAAAAATTTGCATAAAAGTGGTAAAAAATGACGTCATGTGTGGTCAAGTGGTGTAAAAGACCAACAGAAGGCAGCAAAAAAAAATACGGACATATCATATCATTGGTAAGTAAAATATTTTCCGTTATTTAGAAATATCTATGAGCGTATAAATACAAACTATGGTCGCTATTATGCAACAAGTGTTCAGTCGCTTTGTGGGGCAGTCAAATCTTCACATTCACTGCTATCACACATTTTTAAACAAGTATAAAACTCTCCCATTAGGAATCGTCATATCATATCGTTTTCGGTGGTCATGCTAGGGGACTGAGACACAGGCCGCGTTCCGATTCACGCCAATAGTGCTCACGATAGGTACTAGGCATTGATTCGGACCGCTTGTGAGAGCACTAACGCCGCTAACGTTGGATGATTTTTGACAACTTTATTACGTTACCTCAAAAAGGGGTAATCTCGGTAAAGTAAATTTTTATGAATCAAGTTCTTATAATCTGACCAATTATTTACCTACCTACCAATTTATAAACCATCAAAGCTTAAAAATAGGTAGGTACTTAACTAAATAGGTAGGTTAAAATTTTTTATTGCTTTTATAAGTGAAAAATAAAAATAAAACGACGTATTAATACGCTGTTCTTTATCAGTCACACCACACCTCTAGAGGACATATTAAGACGTTGCTCGTACAAATATGTTAATTATCTACATAATATGATATGTAGGTAGGTACTTACATGTTTGAAACAATATCTATCTAAAATACATTGTCTTTTATTAAGCTTACCTATTTTATTTCAATAGCTTACCTAATTTAAATCCTTCTTGAAATGAAGTATCTTACCTATTTGTAACAAAATATATGATCATTATTCATCAATATCATCATTTTATATTTTTTATAAAATAATATACCTAACAATAAAATCATCACAGCCGAAAGACGTCTACTGCTGACATAGGTCTCCTTTAGTTTTCCAGAGCGACTAATTACAGACGACTTGCTGCAGCCAGCGTATTCGATCGGTCTTTACCAAGTTGTCTATCTACCTAATAAAACAAACATTATACCTAACTAATAATAATGTACTAGCCATCAAATTTCCTAAAATAATTAAATGATGCCACCCGCCGCCGGCCGTAGTGCCCGTAGTAGGTTCGGTGTACTGACTGGATTCTACATTACACCGTCCTTGCTTCAATGACAAAGGCATGACAATGGCCCAATCACTCGTCACGGGTTTGATCTGCGTACAAACCCCAGCCAATAGAAAACAGTATAATTATGCGTCAGAATACAACCTAATACCGATTATGCGTGTATTGTAATAAGGTTTGTTTTTGCTTGTTTATTTTTGAGTTTGCGGCCTTTTGTGTTGCAGAGTATGGTGAAGGTGCCATTTTTTAAGCAATATTTGTTAGGAATTAGGCTTCCTTAGTTCTTATTTTGTTGCTGACAGCCAGTCCAGTTAAATAAAAAAAATTTTTTCATGTCAGTGGTTTTATGACTTGCTTGACACGTCTCAGGTATCGTTACGACTGCATTTTTTCGTAGCGATCGTAGACTCGCACCTTAGAGTAAGACGTGCTTCTGTCCCAGAAAGAGAAGCCATACGAAGCGTTCCCCTCTGCCGAAGTACAAGCCCAAATGGGCATACGCGGTTAATAAAACCAGTTGCGCCCGGATTTCTTTCTAGACCGAGTCCAGTCACGCATGTGAACGCCGCTGTGTTTAAAATGCCGAATTGATGAGTTTTTTGCTGTTAAAAAGATCTAGAACATCAAGTTTACAAAAAGATGGTGTTGCATTTCAAATAAAAGTAATTTTTTATCGAATTATTGCTATTTGTTTACATTTAAACATTAAAGTAGGATATTTTATTCTTGATTAGTTGTCAAATTTATTCAGTGACATCGGGTCTGCTAGTCCATGGCTCGTCCGTAGAAATTTCAGATCTGTCGCTAGATAAATCCGAGTTCTCGCGGATGCACAACTTAGTGATGTTACCATTATTTAATGTTTATCGATAAAACACATGGCCTGGCCTTGCTCCTGGCAGTCCCATAAATGAGATATATCTGAAAATTCCTTAAATATTTATTAGTTCTTTTTAAGACTAAGTAACTCTGACAGACACAATTTGGTCTTTGCAGTTTTGCACTGTCACATTCTGCGTCAAAGAGTAAAATAACTTTACAGCATAAATTAATTAGTTCTACCACAGAATAAATAATCTTTTTGATACATCTTATATATAAAAATTAATCATAATATAATAAATGTCTTTTGTACCTATTTCACTAATCAAAACAAATAAATTCCAACATGGTTCACAGGCATTTAAAAATGTTTATTAAATGAAAAAAACAAATATCGAGTACGTTATTTAAAATATCTGGCTGAATATTTTTATAGGTAGGAATGAGCTCCCCTTGTAATAGAAAAAAGTTTCAGAATTTTCGTTTACGTAAAAATTAAAGTGGCTGTGACGGACGGACGGATTTTAAAGACATGACGAATCTATAAGGGTTCCGTTTTTGCCATTAAAGTGGCTTTTGGAGCTGGGTAGTTGATTTTCTGCCTGAACGATCAATCATTGTAATCATTGATCGCTGCCCCTCTATTGTCTCTATGACACTCTTCCTGCTGCGCATCAATAACTTACTACCTACTTTCAAGAATTGTTGGATGTGCAGATGGCAGTACTGTCATGGAGCGATGTTCAGTGCCAGCAGCCTGAACCCAACTTCCTTGGGTACACATTAGTCCCAATCACCTACACTCTCGAGCTTTTTGAGATTTGGTTGATTTTGGACCTCAAATTCGGCACCACTGGTGAACCAAACCATAGAGAACAAGGCGTGCGCACTAAACATTTTTTACCTAAACAACAGTTTCGAGACAAAAGAAATAAACATTAAAAATGACTTCTTTGTTGTTATTCACCCCATCGTAAAATGTTTGAGTTTGTTTCATTTATTCCTTTTTCCGTATCGATATTGCTGCATCGACAGTTGAGCCCAGCCCTTTATGTCAAAAACGTGTCATATTTTGATGTGTGACTCATCCGTACACAAATTTTTTTGCTGTTTTGTTTTATTTTTTATGTGTTAGTGTCGTCATTACAGTGTTGTTTTTGTATGTGAGTATGCGGAACTGCACTTGTGTGCACTTTCCCCCCTCGCAAAAAATGCCAGAATAATTTGAATAGAGTAATAATCGCTAAGGCTCCTCCCTTCGGGACGCGCCGAAGCCTTCGTTGCTCGAAGACTCGCACTGAATCTCTCAAATCTCACTAAAGGACATGTCCCATCGCGCCTATGTCATTTGCCCCACCATTCTCAAAAAATGAAAAGTAGTATGTCAGAGTAGGTATTTTACTCTAGAATCAGATTAATAATTATTTTCTGCATTAAAAAGTGGGATTTTTAAGTTAACACGCTTTTAAATCACATTTTTTCATCATGATAGTACTATTTACTTACATTTTTTTCACAAAATACTTCAGAAAACAACTTAATGTTTTTGTAATTGTTTTTCTAAATATAAAACAATTCTTGACTGATACTAGACCTAAGTAAAATCACATAAAATGTAATTAGCATTTTTTAATCATGAAAGTAATTAAATAAAATGAAACTGGGGCATCTCCTTTGTTATTAGAAGATTGAAATTGAAAACTATCATTATTAATAATTGACCGAGCGAGTGCGACGCGCGAGCGAAGCGTCTCTGCTTCAGCTTGGGAATACATTCTTTCGTATGTCCTTCCAGCACGCGTAGCATGACCAACATCGAGATAAGATTCGACTCACAGAACAATGGCTTGTCTACACCGAAATGTCACTTTTGTCGGGTTGAGATCGAGATACTCATGCTCGCATTTACAACTAGTAGACTCGTATTGTTCTTTGTCGTGGCCTAATGTCAAAAGTCGACAAACACGAGCTTTTCTCTTCAACTGACATTAATTTGACAGTTGAATCAGAGAAACTTGTCTACCACCCTTTGAGTAGTCGAGAAGATCGAGAGAAAGTTCACAGACTAATAAGAAGATTCGAAATAGTTTTCTACATATTTTATTTTATATGAATCTAAATTTCGCAATAAAAATAAATCTAAATTGTCCGTGTAGTGTGTTTACAGTTTATAAGATGAGTGAGAGAAGATTTGTAAGGGAAAGTAAATGTACGAAACAAACCCAATGATAGTCTTTCTAACACTGATTTAATTCCAAAGTAATTATAGAAATGTAGCATAAGCAGAATCGCGGAAACGTACCTAAATACAAATACATATTTTATTGTTTCTACGTGACCCAAATTAGTACGTCACACGATTACGTATTAATATTATTTATTACTGTACGTTTACTCGTACAGTCCGTGCTTATATTTTATTCCTTAAAAACTTAAATTAAAATTATTTTCATACGTTGATTTCAATATTTCGTAATTTTCTCGTCATTTTACACAGACTACTAAATTAACAATTTCGTTAGTAGTCTGTGTTATCTTTTCAAAATACTCGAAATAAAAGAAAGGCAAACGAATTTATATCCATACAGCTATATTTAATTAGTTTTAAGAGTTTAGCGTTGTGAAATCTATAGAAAGGAACGGTGCTTTATAAGAAATAAAGTAATTATTTTCTACTGGCAATATTATTCTTCTCGAGCTCGAGAGAGCGCTTGTCTACGGAAGAGAACGCTTTCTTGAGTCTTTATCTTAGAACTTTTTAAAAAAATGAGAATCATGTTTAAACTAAATTATTTCGTATCATTTTAGATAATTTTGACGTTTGTTGGTGTTGAAATAAAAAGATTACCTTTAAAATTCACCTTTTTTATTAAAAGACATTAAAAGGTTTCGAAATTCTGAGAACAAGTCCCACCTGTCTGTCAAACTGTGCTCAGCAATCGAGAAGGTCGAGACGACAAGTCTTCGTAGACAAGAGTCCCGTTTGCTCATGCTACGCGTGCTGATGTCCGTTTGTTCTCATCTACAGGGGGGGTATTACAACCTCTTAAAACTTGCCCAGAATAGAACATATGGAGTTCAATACGTAAACGCCCACGAGCTACAAAAAGTAGCTCACACATGGCTCGGCGACTAATCGCCCACGAAATGACACTGACAAGAGTGACAGGCGGCTTTAACCCTAAAAGACACCACAATTTATTTTTGTAATGGTATAGCTTGCAATAAAAACTAAGGGAATTATTATTACGTTATATGATTACCTATTTATGTTATTTTTAATCCTCCATAAAGGGTAGGTACACTACGAGCCTTAAGGCGATTCTCACACTGCCGGCGCGCGCCGTCGCGGGGCGCGGTTTGGCGTTTCACGCGCGCGGCGACGGCTCAGCGCGCCGCCTATTCGGGCGGTTTTCGACGCGCCTCCGCGCCGATCGGCGTCAGACGACGGCCCCGCGCTTACGTACAAAAACCGGCACGATACTATGGAGCTCAGTGTGTGGTACACCGCGATTTCCGCGCTCCCGCGCCTCGGCGCGGCTTCGGTGTGTTGGACCAAGCGGTTTTCTATACAAATTGATGTACTTGCATACAAAGAAAAAGACGCGCGCGAGAGCCCCGCGACCGCGCGCGTCGCCAGTGTGAGAACCGTCTTAAGGTCGGTTATAGGCAATTGTTCTGGGATTGACATAAGTTTATATTACCTATATAGAAAACGTAACGTAAACGTAAGGAAAAAATCTAGCTAGCTATAAAGTTTGACTTGTCACTAAGACCTAACATTAATTCTAAATAAAAATAAATGGGATTACGGGATTTTTGGATGATAGATATAGAACCATCGTTCTGATCTGAACTAAAGCGATACTCCTAAAACATGATAAAATTATAAATAAAAACCGGACAAGTGCGAGTCGGGCTCGCCCACCGAGGGTTCCGTACAGACCTTCATCTATACATAAAATAAAGCTATAGAAAAGTTGTGTCGGTACAAAGGAAATATTTTGAAAAAAAATTGGTTGGTAGTTATTAGTTTTTTATATGAAAACTGTACTACGGAGAGTTCAAGCTTTATCCCAGGTTCTACCTACCGGAATTATGTGAAAAATTGCTTAGATTATAAGTTGGACTCTAAGCTACCAAACTGTAAAAAAATACCATCAAAATCCGTTCTGCAGACTGCTACATATAGATAAACATTTGAAATCCTTTATCGCCACGTAGAAAATAACCCTTCCAGGGATTACGACAAAGAATTGACCACGGGCGAAGGTTTGAAATGGAATAGTACATTACTGCAGCGGCACTCAAGACAGGCATTGAAGAATATACGTGAGTCCATCAATGTCTAGATGCGGCCAAGGCTTGTGTAGTACTTTTAAACTTTTAACTTTTTAGTTTTAAAAATTTTAAGCTTTTTATTTTAATTTTAAATTACTTACAGTAATTGAAAAAAGATAATGGAAAGTGGAATGTGCACATAAAGGCCTTTCATTTGATACAAGTATTGAAAAAAAAAATCCGTTTTTTTTCATTTAATTCCAGTTTTTCATTATTTTTTTTTCAGTTTTTTGGAAAGTGCTCATCAAGGCCTTTCATTTGATACCCATATTGCAAAAAAAATATTATTTTTTGTTTTTTTTTTTTTTCAGTTTTTTGGAATGTGCTCATCAAGGCCTTTCATTTGATACCCATATTGCAATAAAAAATTTACCTTTCGTTTTTATTTTTTTTTATTAATTCCAAATATATTCCAAAAAACTTTTCGAAAAACTTTCATTTGATACCCATAGGTATTGAAAAAAAAAATTGTTTTCGTTTTTTTTTTCTTTTTGGAATGCGCTCATCAAGGCCTTTCATTTAATACCCATATTGCACCAAAACAGTTTTTTTTCGTTTTAATTTTTTTTTTCAATATTTTGGAATGTGCTCATCAAGGCCTTCCACGTGATACCAGTATACCGAATATTTGAATGAAAAAAAAAATTTTGGAATGTGCTCGCTCATCAAGGCGACATTTGATACCTATATTAATTGTGTTTCATTGAAAAGTTCGCTCCATTTCTGAATTACACGAGTGTAATGAGTTTTAATAGAAACATTACTGGACAGACGCCGGCAATTTTTGTATGAAAATCCATTATTACACGTTAGTAATGGATTCTCATACAAATATTGACTGAACAATATAGAGGGGATGCCACATTTACGAAAGTCGTTTATTTACGATTCCCGCTGGACAAGAGAGTGCTCCACCGACAACCGGTATCATTGTCTTCAGCATGATCTCCTGAACAAGAATACAGTGGTTGTCGCATTATAAAGTGGTGGAGGGGGGAGGGGTGGAGGGAAGAGATGCGGAAGTCGAGTATCGGAAATTGGTTGATTTTCTCAACAACCACTTGACCGATTTAAACAAATAATGTGTCTTAGGGTAGGTAATATCTTTGATAACATATTTTTAATTGCAATGGTTTTTGTAAATACTATAGTTTATTAAATAATTAGAAAAAAATCGAATTTCAAACAAAATAATTTTTAGTTTTGTAGATTTGAAGCAGTAAATTAAAATAAAGTACAGAAGTACATATAGTATAAAGTACTACGTAAAATTGCCACAATCATTGGCTTGCTGTCTGTTTTTTAGTTTTTAAATTTGGCTGGAAGAAAACAAAATTATCATCGATATAGTGCGGGAGGTCACTGTCCGAATAATATGGAAACCGCTTTAACGAAAGTCGTCGAATGACGATTCCCGTCGGACCGAAGAGTTCTCTACCGACAACTGGTATCATTGTCTTTAGCATGATCTCTTGAATAAGAATATAGCGGTTGTCGCATCATAAAGTGGTTGAGGGGGGAGGGAAGGGAGGGAAAAGATGCGGAAATCGGGTATCAGGGTTTGGATAATTTCTCAGTAACCGCTTGTACGATTAAAACAAATAACGTTTCATATGGTAGATTATACCTGTAACACCATATTTTTTCTTACAATGTTTTTTGTAAATACTAAAGTTTATTACAAAAATAGAAAAAAGATGAATTTCAAACAAAATCTTTTTTAGTTTTGAAGAATTGAAGCAGTAAATTAAAAGAAAGTACTATGAAATTAAAACTATGAGGATTTGCGCCAGAAAAAAAATTTTTGTACATAGCACAATTGTTCCACTATATGAAGTAATAAACTTGTTAAACATTTTTATTTAGTAACTATGCTAAAAAAATTTTTTGGGTCGCGTGGTGAAATGTTTTCTACCATTTTTTTCGAAAATCCTCCACAGAATTAAAACTATAAAGATTATCCCCGGAAAAAAATACTGGTGAGTAGCCCAGTTATTCCAATATATATAAAATAATAAACATGTTAAACATTTTTGTCTAGTAACTGTGTTAAAAAAAATGATAATTTTTTTACGAGGTGAAATTTTTTCTACCATTTGTTCGAAAATCCTCTACAGAATTAAAACTATGAGGATTTGCCCCAGAAAAAAAATTGTGAATAGCCCAGTTATTCCATTATATAGAATAATAAACTTGTAAAATATTTTTGTCTAGTAACTGTGTTAAAAAAAATATTGTGCTGTGCAAACTCATTTAAACATAACTTTGCAGGTCCACCGTGTTATGTGACACAAAAGTTTATTAATCTATATAGTGGGATAATTGATCTATTTACTATTATTTTTTTCTGGAGAAAATCTTCATAGTTTTAATTCTGTAGAAGATTTTTGGAAAAATGATATGTTAAAGAAAATTTCACTGCGCGATAGAAATCATTTTTTTAACATAATTTCTAGACAAAAATGTTTAACAAGTTAATTTTCTATATAGTGCAATAACTAAGCTATTCACCAGCATTTTTTTCTAGGGCAAATCATCATAGTTTAAATTCTGTAGAGGATTTTCGAAAAAAAGTTGTAAAGAAAATTTCGCCACGCAACACAAAACATTTTGTAACACAGTTACTAGACAAAAATATTTAACAAATTTATTATTCTACATAGAAAAATAACTGGACTATTCACTATTATTTTTTTATGGGGCAAATTTTGATAGTCTTAATTCTGTAAAGGATTTTCGAAAAAAAAAGATAAAGAAAATTCGCCACTCAATAAAAACATTTTTTTTAACATAATTACTAGACAAAGATGTTTGATAAGTTTATTATTCTATATAATAGGATAACTAGGCTATTTACCGTTATTTTTTCTGAGGCAAATCTTCATACTTTTAATTCTGTAGAGGATTTAAGAAAAAAAAAATGGAAGAGAAAATTTCGACACGCGACAAAAAAATTGTTTTTTAACTAGTTACTAGACAAACATGTTTAACAAGTTTATTATTCTATATAGGGGAATGACTGGGCTATTCACCGATATTTTTTTTCTAGAGAAATACTTCATAGTTTTAATTACATAGTAGTTTATTTCAATTTATTGCTTCAATTCTACAAAACAAAAAAAAAATTATTTGAAATTCGTATTTTATCTAATTATTTCATAAACTATAGTATCTACAAAAACTATTGTTTGATAAAATCTGTTGTTAAGGATATTACCTACCATATGACAGTTTATTTGTTTAAATCTAACAAGTGGTTATTGAGAAATTAGCCAAACTCTGATAACCGAGTTTTGCACCTTTTCCCTCCCCCCCCCTCCCCCCTTCACCACTTTATAATGCGACAACCGCTATATTATTGTTCAGGAGATTATGCTGAAGATAATGATACCAGTTGTCGGTAGAGCACTCGCTTGTCCGACGGGATTTCAATTTTGAAGGCCTGGCCTCTCCTCTAATATGTGGGATAATGGAAATAGGCGAGATTTTGGTTGTGTGAAGCCGAGACTTTTATTGAAGTGGTGGCTACCTCGGCTAACCTTACCGAGTAAACTGTCTTGATTATACTTGGTGGCAAATGCTCCAAGCAACATTGGAATGCGATGCACCCGCATTTTAATGTAAACTGAAACAATCTACCACTGAACTATTCAACACATAACACTGGCAAAAATTACTTCCAAGAAGAAAGTAGATTGCCAAAACAAAAATAAGAAGAAGAAGACCCCCTGTCATACAGCGTAACATACCGCCATGTTGCAAAAATATTTAGAGCCAAATTTATTAGGTACATTTTAATTTTATTTTTAAAAGTAATTAACTATAACAAAATTTGAAAGGATCTGAATAATTAATAATAATAAATATTGATATTTTAAAAAGAATTAGTGGCGCGATTAATCCAAAAGTAATTAGAAGTTAAACTATGACCGCGCATACCGTTGTTTCACCAAGATGATTAATAATTACGTATTTTAATGACCATATTTTATTATGATTTAATTACAAATATACATTTTTCAGATTTATTCCTGTAAGTGTAGTATAAGACGCTATTACCTGCCAAATTTCATAGTTCTAGGTCAACGGGAAGTACCCTATGAATTTTGATTCCTTTGTGAGTATCGAAAATGCGTTTTTTGCGCCCTAAACGTCAGTATCTTTTTTTTTACGTTAACTTAGAAGTTTGATTTTTTTACAGCTTCAAGAGCCCGTAGACCTTAGTACTTATATGGTTTAAATTTCAATTCGATACCTCCACGCGTTTCCGAGATAAAGGGTCTTGACAGACAGACGGACGGACAGACAGACAGACGGACAACAAAGTGATCCTATAAGGGTTCCGTTTTTTCCTTTTGAGGTACGGAACCCTAAAAATCGAATTTCACAAAAGGAGCGTCCTCACTGGGAGCATTCTTTCGTGAGCATTTGTAAACAAGCAATCGTATGCGAGAACCAAATGCTTCAAAGCGAGCCCAGCATTCACTTTCGAGCAATAAAGGCAGTCATTCATTTCAAAATGTTTGATAGAGCTGTCGTGGCTGTAGCATTTTCATTTTTATTTACAAGTGGCCAGTAATATTCCTACATACATACTCATTCATTTCATTGTCTGAGTACTCGCTTTTAAGCGTTTTATTTTCGTGAACATTCGAATGCGAGCCGTTATCGCGAAAATCGTCGAGACGTCCACACCGGCTGAAGTTCACCCTTACGTGTGAGCTTTGTAATGCTCGGCTGAACGTCCACACTAGACGCATATTCGACGTCGAATGCTCACGTGAATGCTCTTAGTGAGGGAGGACGCTCCTTGAAGGAAACAAAACTTAAAAGTCTATCTGAGCACTTCTCCAGACCTTGCCAAAAATGCTCATTTCGGTGGCACTTTTTCATTCGTTTTTTGGAAGTTATATGATTAACGTTATTGAAAATATAATCAAATCTGAGTAAATAATAGCGCACCTATTGACGAAGCGGTTTACGAGATATTTGATTTTTAAAATTAAGGGTCCACCAAAATCTGGTTTGTGGCCAGCAAAATCAGATTGCATATGATTTTATAGGGGAAATAAATAAAATTAACGAAAGCTGAGTAAGTACAAAATCTTAAATCAACATTAACAATACTTTTTCATAGCAAATTTAATATTTGCTATTATTTCGTATATTTCGTATCAACACAGCCATTATTTAACCTCACAAAAAAACTAACAAACTAAAAGCTGCAACTTATCAGTTAAATATTTACCTTAAAAGGTGAACACAATAAATATTTTGCGATAGAAGACGTAACTTAAAAAAAAACAATACGTATTTTCTATTTTGAGCAATGAAATCTGATTTCCGTGGGTTTTTTTCTGATTTCGGTACCATTTTATCCACTGAAATCCACCGATATCACAGGCACTGAATTCAGAAAACATTTATTTTCGCCAATTATCTCAAATTATAAAAACATACACAATTTTAATATAAAGCGTTGGAATAACATCCTTATTATGGCTGTATCTTACAATAAACATTGAAATTTTGTTGGGACTAAATTAATGATAAACCATAACCAGCGAATTTAGAAACTGCCCTGACCCAAAACCCACCGAAACACAGACTTAGCTTCGCTTTTTTTCTATCTCGAAGCAGAGAAGCCGTGTGTCCCGTCCAGTAGCATGGAGTACACTGAAGCAAGCGGTCGATCGTTGTGAGAACTTGCTAAAACAAATCAGGGCCTCGATTCCGCTAAATGTAATGTAGTCCAATTGCATGTCGTCAGCATGGCAATAGCCTAAAATGTCACTTTTGGTATTCTGCTCCTGTTATGAGAGTTGAATAGCGGCTACATTGCGGCTAGCCAGCCGCTATTGATACAATTCGGGATTCTATTAACCAATGGCGTCGCGATAGCACCAGCATGGCCACATTAATGTGTATTCTACTCTTATTTGACGTTTGTGCCGATAGCGTTGGCATCGTCAAATTGGCCATCGAGAAGCAATTGTGCAGCCATACCTTTTCTCTTACATTCTGCAGATAAAAGTGATATGAAACAACAATGCTGCATCACATTTTAAGATGGGAGGTATTTAGAATTGGCATACAGGGAGGAACAGCGTCGGTACGAGTACGAGAGGTTACAACGCTGTCGAGCGCGAGATTTACTGAGACGGAATATCGACCCTATGGTTGTTTTACCGGACACAGAGTTTATAAAATATTCCGCCTCAGTAAAACCGCAGTCAAAGATATCGCGGAAATCATATATCTCCGTTTATTCCCAACGAGCGAAGATGTGATGTTCATTTAAGGCGCTTTCCTGACCGAAAGTGGCGCCGGCGCGCGCCACGGTGAATTTTATTTAATACTAGCGGCCGCCCGCGACTTCGTCTGCGTGGAAAGATTTTTTGCTATCCCTCGGGAACAATACATTATTTCGGGATGAAAGGTATCCTATGTCCTTCTCTGTACCCCTAACAACGTGTATGCAAAATTTCATGATGATCGGTTCAGTAGTTAAGACGTGAAGGCGTAACAAACAAATAAACAAACAAACGGACATTCGCATTTATAATATTAGTAAGGATAGCGGCCGCCCGCGACTTCGTCTGCGTGGAAAGTTTTTTTGCTATCCCTCGGAAACAATTCATTTTTTCGGGATGAAAGGTACCCTATGTCCTTCTCTATACTCCTAAGGACGTGTATGCAAAATTTCATGATGATCGGTTCAGTAGTTAAGACGTGAAGGCGTAACAAACAAACATAATATTAGTAAGGATATAAGTAAGGATTGTAATTTTTAACACAATTTTAAGCGCTATCGCACACGGGAAACTTTTGTCTCCGCAACTTTTTTGTCTCTCACGTGATTTGTATGAAAAGTTGCAGACGACCGTGTTGCATCGTGTGCGCGCTTCCATATAAACCCGTGGACTTGATGTGAGAGACAAAACAGTTGCTGGGAGACTAAGTTGCCCGTGTGCGATAGCGCTAAGATAAACTTCTCATGTAATTTTTAGGTCCTATAGTTTAGTATTTTTAGACGGTAGCTATCATTAAACTCCCTCATTACATTAGTCACTGGTAGAAGTAGATAGCAAAACTGCTAAACGTGGCCGTTTCTGACACATTTGCTATCTACTTCTACAAATGACTGCAAGGGAATGAAGTGATAACTTTTAAAAATACTAGACTTGAGCCCTAAAATCTCCACGAAAAGTTTTATCATAATCCTTTTCTATTAACAACTTATTAAATAAAAACCTCTGAGGGCGCCACTTTCGGTCAGGAAATCGCCTTAATATTGGCGCATTCCACCCATAGCTGTTTCAACAAACTGCTCCCTTCTTTGGTCCAGCTGGATCTCCTTGTGATGCTCCGAGATCTCTATTAGAGCCCTTTTCTGTTCCAGCGTCACTGTTTCCGCTGACATGACATGTTTTCTAACTTAGGGTGTACCAAAACTTTGCCACACAAAGGGAAAATAACTTAAATACATACATATTGAAAATATAAATTTTTACTGCATTTAGATTTACTAAATCTATACTATTTGCATAGGAGCTATTTTAGTACCTATAAGGAAATAAAATCTCAATGATAAATTAATGTTTATTTTAATTCAGTAAGTTAGTAACAAAATGTATAAAACCATTTAGCTAATGGAGACAAATAGGCACCACTCATTCATTTATGACCTATGTCTTGGTAAGCGATGAGCTCTTGTATAAAATCATACTGCATGAGCAGTTGCAGTGAGCGAGCACTGAGCCAACAGCACAGACTCGTAGACTGTCTGACTTCTTAGTTCTGACTCTTCTATCAAAAATATCCTAGATAACTCTTCATGAACTAAAACAGTATGCAAAAATGGCACCTCAAAATAGTGTCCCACGTCCCAGCGTCTAGCAGCAGCTTATTTTGTGCATATTCACTTAGTATTTTGTAAAAACTTAGATCTTATATCACTTATTTTGTACAAAATAAACTTATTTTGTACAAAATCACATCTTTTATCAGTTACTTTGTACAAAATAAGCGCCCAGTTTGTAAGTGGGTGTGGTGGTTTTGAGACTTAGGATATTCTTGATTGAAGTTCCGACTGAACAAAAGCCTCTACATTGGACACTGCATTTGGAGTTCCAATTTCAATTTTATCAGCATTGGTAACGGGCTCTGAGGGCTTAGTACAAGTTGGTTTTTTGCACTCACTTCACTTTGCGAATAGTTAACGTTAACTATCGTCTTCTCTCTTTCACTTGTTCACTCACTCGCATGATTTCCTCTCTTTCACTCGTTACTATTCGCAAAGTGAGGTGAGAAACACAACTCGTACTAGGCTCTCTGTTCGCAGACAGATACTGTCGGATACGGATTGTCTTAGTAAATCACCGTGCTCGACCCTCAGTCTTCGTTGCCTCACATCACTTTCTAAGTCCAAGCAAACACTGAGGGCACAACTTTCTTATTGCTTGACTGTGTATGGTAAAATCCTGTAAATAGAACAAGAATGTTGAGGTGACTGTTGTGTATGATTTGTGGTTATCTTATATATCACACTTTTTAGGACTTCACAGAAAGAAAACGGAGACTTTAAACGCGTAACAAAAGCACAGTTAACACAATGACAAAAGGTGTCTACAAAATTCCATTATCCACAAATCATAAATTATATATTACTTATAAAGATTATGTGAAACAAACCTATGAAAAATTATACCGTCGTGAAATCTTTTGGTTTCAAAGCAATTTTCTATGTTGTTTGAAGTGATCAAAACCAAATACAGTCGATTTTTATACAAACGAGGTAACTTTAAAGCCTTGGTTCTCCGCCAGGGAACTGGAATTAGCACTGAGCATTGCCGTGAGGTTATTGCATCCATAGCTTCCTGCCTTGATATTTTTATGGCTCAAGACACCTTAAATTTGATTTTCTAGCAGATAGAATAACAAAACAGAATTGAAATGAAAAACGCAAATTAATTCCAAGACAAATAAATGTTTTTTTTACCAAAGAGTAAAGTGATTTTGAAAGCCCACTACTACTAGCGCCTCTGGAAATCGATGCGGAACTACTGACATGAAATTAAAATCACTGATGTTTTTGGTTTCTTATTATATTTAGGTAATTGTCATTTTTGAAATATTCTTTATGTAAACAAAAATATTAATATAAAATAATAAATTGAAACAAAAAACACCAAAAACAATTTAAGAAGGCATGATTTTACCTTTTTAGGGTTCCGTACCAAAATGGTAAAAAAGGAACCCTTATGGTGT
Organism: Agriphila geniculea; assembly: GCA_943789525.1. Classification (NCBI taxonomy): domain Eukaryota; kingdom Metazoa; phylum Arthropoda; class Insecta; order Lepidoptera; family Crambidae; genus Agriphila; species Agriphila geniculea. Next base: position 6,034,122 of record OX038879.1, on the reverse strand, counting down.
GACTCAGTCTGTCTGTCTGTCTGTCACAGCTGGATATCTCGAGAACTACTAATGGTATCAACTTGAAATTTGAAATAGTTTAAGATGACATTTGCCCAACTATTTTGCAAATAAGAAATAAATAATAAAATAAATATCTTTTTTACAGCAGGGCCTGAAAAGGGGTCTTAAAAATTTGAAGTGGGGCTACTAGGACATGTTGGGTATCATATGAAAAAGCGCCGTTTGCACGTTTTCAATATTTTTTTTATTTTTTTTCTAGACGGCATAGTTTTCGACTTATGATGAAAAATGTAAAAAAAAATACCGTTCCCCCCCTTATCTCCGAAGTTTGCAAAGAGAAAAATCTGAAATAATTCTATGTGATAGCAGTTTATATAAAGATTACAGGAAAAATAAAACGATGTCTCAATATTGCACACTTTTTTAGAAATTATCAAATTTCTAAAACAGTTAACATTAGTTCCACTATCGGTAAAGAGATGGCGCTGACCTAAAACTGCAATACTAATTTTATTATTCTACTCTGCAGTGTGGTTTAATGGTGCAATTATGATGGTACGGAACCCTCGGTGCACGAGTCCGACTCGCTCTTGGCCGGTTTTTGTTTTAAATATTGTCTTACTTTAGGAATTTTCGGAAAGGAAGATTCGGAATTCCGACAGGAATATTGATAATGTATGAAAATTCCGTACGGAGAAAGGTGCGAGCACATTTGTCTGACGCCACGTCTTAACACGTGTTAACACGCCGGCATGTGACATCGGCGGGCTGATTATCTAATTAGAAACCACCTAGCGACCGGACTCATTTGACAGATGAATGATACATTGCTACTTTCTTTGGGGTAAAAAAACATACCAAAGAAAAGTAGCAATGTATATCAAATGAAACCGGTCGCTAAATAGTTTCTATTTAGATAATCAGCCTGCGGTTTTCATAGTAAATGTATGCACTAGGGTCACACTTATCTTATAACACGTCGCTGACACGACCAAATCACATATCAGATTGCATCATGTTGCGTGTTAACACGTGTTGTGACGCGTGCGATTCTTTAGTAGGGTTGGAGGGTGCTTTCGATATCGATAAATATATAGATATTTATCGATAATATTTATATGTATAATTTTAAATAAGAGTAATTTCGTATGAAGAGGTAGGGCATTTTTTAAATAAGTTTTTATTTTGTTAGATCGATATACAATATACTGAAAAAAAGCTGTATAGTCAGATTTATTTTTAAATTAGAATATATTTATTTTTTGGCGATGTCGCTACCAAAAAACTGATTTATTCAAAAGATCTTATCCCTATAAGCAAATAAATATTCAACAGTGCAAATCCATCATGGGCAGTTTTTGAAATAGTTATTTAAGTTTAAAAATACCTAATGTTGGTAATTTCCAATTTTTTAAATCGCAAAAAATGACCCACTTATTATTTTTTAAACTTTTATTAATATTCTCAAAACTGAGAGCGTAAAACTTTTGACCGTATCGTGTTACCTTTATGTTACACGACTTAAAATGTTACTTACTAAAAAACACTCAAATATTTTCCAAACAATCGAACACATCGACTATTGACGCTTCACTAACAATGTACGTAACGTGGCATAAGACTAGTGTGAACCTAACGTAACATCACATCATATGGCGTGTTAACACGTAAGCTAAGTGTGCACCTACCGCTGACGCGTTGCGTCACATGGGAAGGCGTGTTAATAGTGTAAACCTTACGTGTCATCCATCACTTAGCGTGGCGTATCATCACATAAGACAGATGTGCCCGCACCTGAAATCCCGCATGTGTGTGGTATTATCCCCGTCAATAGGGAATGTCCGAAAAAAATAAAATTGGCTGAATATTTTTTATAGGTAGGAATAAGCTCCCTTATTAAAAGAAAAAAAAAAGTTTCTTCGCCTTCACAAATGTACGAAAGTAACAGCAGAATGGAAATGATACCTTTGCCATCACCTGCTACAACCACAACATAGCATTAAAAAAAAAGTTTTGACATTTTGTATTGAAACTTTTTTTGAATACTATGTTGTGGTTGTGACAAATGGCGGCAAAGGTATAATTTCCATTCTGCTGTTACTTTCGTACATTTGTAAAGTCGAAGAGACTTTTTTTTTTAAGTTTTACGCAACCTAAAATTCTGAAACTTTTTTATATTACTAAAGGGAGCTTATTCCTACCTATAAAAAAATATTCAGCCAATTTTATTTTTTTCGGACATTCCCCATTGGTAATGCGCTGGAACCTTGTCACATTAACGTCCACGTTGACGTGATCCGCAACTAAAAATGTCATGAAACAAGAAAATTCTAATAAGTAATCTAATATATTAATTATTGAATTATAATTTTCAATTGTTTTAGTTTTTGAGGTTAAAATCATGGCCGCCAGGCGCATTACCAATTAACGGGAATATAAGATCCATAGTTTTGTATGGATTAGCTGCGTTTGGAATTACGTATGTACGGAACGGAATTCCGAAATGGAAATCCATTTGTGTGGCCACTTTTATAAATCTACTCTGTGTAGTTATTGCTTTCTTTATGGTTTTTAAAGTCAAGCTGATGCGATGCTGTCGACATGCCAGCGATATGCTGAGGACGTTCTTCTCAAAATTAGTAGAATACCGTTTTTAGATTGAAATAAAACACGGAATGCCTGAAAACATACTTCTAGGCTTTAATTCACTAAATTAGTCCACGACAAATATTGCGATAGAGAATTACGTTAATGACAATCTTGACAAGACATTCACTTCAATCTATGGTACCTACAGAAGGAGTATCATATCATTCTCCGCCGCTAAAGAGAGAAGTCTTGTAAATATTGAGGTGGTCTTCTTGCTCGACTAGATCTCCTCAAAAGAACTTCCTGCTGGAGTTCCGGCGAACTAGTTGGTGAAGTTGCATCAGGGGTTCCCGTGGCTGACGGAGCGTCAGTTGTACGTGGAAGCTCGGGCTGAGCAGCTGTCGGTGGCTCAGGGTCTTGCTGTATAGTTTCTAGAGGATCCAGGCTGGTCGAGGGTTCAGTTTCAGGCTGGTAGCTGATACCGTTATCAGCCTGTCCCAGGTCTTCCCCTCCTATAGTCTCTCCTCCTTCGCCAATCGGGGCTAAATGTCGGTTGGACACAGCTGTCTCTCGTCCGTCCCTAAGTTTCACGATTGAATAATCCGGGTTCACTTCGATTATGTCGGCTTCTTCGACTATGGGCAGGTACTTGTTTGCTCGAACACAGCGTTTGACTAGGACTTGCCCAGCACTCGTTAGCCATGTCGGGATGGTACTGCCATTTGGAGATTTGCGAGAGTGTCTAAACATCCGTTCATGTGGGGTGCAGTTGGTTGAGGTGCACAATAGGGATCTGATGGAATGCAATGCGTTATCGAGAACTTTCTCCCAGTTTTCAATTGGTAGGTTATGGGAGCGTAGTCCTAGCTGGATAGCTTTCCAAAGGGTAGAATTAAGTTTTTCGACTTGCCCATTTCCTTGCGGGTTGTATGCTGTCGTCCTGCTGGTTGCAATACCGCGTGAATGAAGGTACTCCTTTACTTCATGTGATAGGAAAGCTGTCCATCGATCGGAATGAATGTAGTTAGGCATTCCAAACATCATAAACAGATTGTTCAAATGCTTTATGACCGTTTTGGCGCTCATGTCGGAGCAAGGGAAAGCAAAAGGGAATCTAGAAAATTCGTCAATTATTGTTAGTATGTAACGATTATTTGTGTTGGTGGGGACAGGCCCCTTGAAGTCGATACTCAAGCGTTCAAATGGCGCTGTGGCTTTGATGAGTTCTGGAAGAGGTTCAACATTTCTGTAAAATCTCGGTTTTATTTCAGCACAAATCCGACAGTTGCTCGTCATAGTTCTGACTTCTTCAATAGTGTAGGCGAGATTTTTTCGTTTTCAGCCAGTGATGCATTCTCGTTACTCCTGGATGGCACAGGTTCTCATGGAGTTTGTTCAGTCGCGCAAGTCGTGATGCGGCGTCAATACTAGCGCAGACTCTGGATAACGTGTCAGCTACGAAATTTTCTTTGCCCGGTCTGTAGACGATGTCGTATGTATATGGCGCCAGTTCTAAACGCCACCGCTGTATTTTTTCGTTTTTTATTTTACTGGCGTGTGTCGTATCAAACATAAATGCGACAGACCTTTGGTCCGTAAACAACTTGAATGGTTTTCCAATTAGAAAATGGCGCCACTTCTTCAGTGATTCTACAATGGCATACGCTTCTTTTTCGACTGCTGAATGGTTATGTTCGCTTTTGTTTAGAGTTCTAGAGTAGAACGCCACAGGTCTGGAGTCTTGGGAGAGTGTGGCAGCAATAGTATGCTCCGAGGCGTCAGTCTCTACGGTGAAAGGCAAATTATCATCAATAGCGTGTACGGCCGATTTGGCGATAACGGATTTTATACCGTTGAATGCTTCCAAAGCTTCTGTTCCGAGTGGAAATCGAGTTGTGTGAGCCAAGGTGCGTATATTCTCGGAGAAGTTCGGAATCCACTTTGAATAGTGTGCAAACATGCCCAACGTTCTTCTTAGCGACGCTGTGTCATTGGGGGGAGGCAAATCGATGAGAGGCTTCAGCCGATCACCGTCCGGCTTTATAACATGGTTTTCTATGGAGTAGCCGAGTATGTTAAGTGATTTCTGATTGAATTTACTCTTTTCTTTGTTTAATGTCAGGCCGTACTTGTCAGCTGCCTGTAGAAATCGACCCAGGTTTTCATCATGCTCCTCTTGTGTGTTCCCGCAAATGGTAATATCATCCAAATACGCAAAAGTCCCCTTTAAGCCTTCTTTTCTGATAACCCAGTCAATGGTTCTCTGGAAGCTCGAAACACCATTCGTGACTCCAAAAGGAATACGACAGAAGTGGTAGAGGTTACCAGCGGCTTCAAAAGCTGTGTACGGGCGCTCGTGTGTGAGGATTGGGATTTGATGATACGCGCTTTGGAGGTCTATAGCGCTGAAAACACTTATTTTGCGACTTTTGTTACTATCTCCTCGATGTTAGGCAACGGGTAGGCGTCTAGGAGTGTATACTTGTTGATTGTTAGGGAATAGTCTATGCACATGCGCTTCTTGTGGTTTGCGTTTTTGGTTATCAATACTTGAGCACGCCAAGGCGACAGGCTCTCCTCTATAATGCCTTGTTCAAGTAATTTCTTTACCTCCGCGGCTATAAACTCTTGATCTTCTTGGCTGTACCTGCGTGACCGTATGGCGATAGGCTTGCAGTCGGGCGTGACGTTAGCAAACAATTGCACAGCAGGAACAGAGGCTTCTGCGACGCAGCTTACTTTCAGAGTTTCTTTTGGCCCGCCAAAGGAGAATTCAAGTGTGGAATGCAGGCTAAGGACGTCATGACCTATGATAATGTCGGCGCACAGGTCTTTGACGATGAGTAGTTCGACGTTGCTGTATGAATTCTTTCTTAGCTGGACGTTTTGACATGTGACTCCAGTAACTTCCGAGGTTAAGGAAGTAGAGGCCATAGTTACCATCTGTCGACAGGGGCGTTTCCTCAGATGGGCCAGATTCGCAAAATTTTCGCTTACAAAGCTAATGCTGCTACCTGTGTCTATTAGCGCCTCTGCTCTGATACCCTTAATGTAAGCAGGAACCGTGGCTTTCTTTAGAGATGCGGGTATAGCTGCCGAGATGTATGCGGTACAATGTGCGCAGTTTTCGGGTTGGCTGACGGAAGTGGCTTGAGGCGAGCTTCGACAGACGGATGCGAAATGTCCTCTTTTGCCGCATTTCTTGCAACTTGTTCTGAAAGCGGGGCAGTTTCTCCTGTTGTGTAGACGTTCTCCTCCACAAAAGAAGCATTTTTGGCGCGATTTGTGAGTAATGTCGTTTTTATGGACTGTAGCTGCAGTGGTTTGAAAGGTTGAAGTAGCATCAGGATGCTCATCGTTGTTAGTCACAATAGCATTGACAGTTGGGGTGTTGAAATTTTGAGAATTGTTTTCGGCCATCTCCATTGATTGTGCTTTCTTGTAAGCTTCGTCGAGAGTGAGTGTGAGGTTCTCTAGAAGACGCTCGCGTATCTTGGGCGAAATGATTCCGGCGATGAAGGCACCCCTTATATTATCTTTCATGTTTGTCTCGGCGTCGACTGCTTTGAAATCGCATTCTCTAGCTAACTGTTTGAGGGCTTGTAAGTACATGTCTATGGTTTCACCTTGGTGCTGGCGTCTCGTAGCCAAAAGATGTCGAGCTGTGATTTCATTCTTTGGCTTGACAAACAGCGCGTCTAAAGCTGTCATCGCTTCGCTGTATGTTTTGCAGTCACTGATTGAACGAAACACACGTGGGGAAATATGATTGATCAGCAACTGCATTTTGGTTTCATCGGAGAGTACCGGCGTTGGCTTCTCGGGGCCAGATAATGCAGCGGTTGCTGCTATTTGAGCCACGATGAAGTTGTCAAACGTACGTTTCCAATGTGCCCATTCGGGGCCCGTGGAACTCAACGAGGAATCTCCGTCAAAACGATCCGGCCTCAGAAATCTTTCCATTTTAGTGAATTAAATTGAAATAAAACACGGAATGCCTGAAAACATACTTCTAGGCTTTAATTCACTAAATTAGTCCACGACAAATATTGCGATAGAGAATTACGTTAATGACAATCTTGACAAGACATTCACTTCAATCTATGGTACCTACAGAAGGAGTATCATATCATAGATCAATGGCGTTAGCAAATCAATGGCGTGTCTGCGACATAGCAATTTGTTGTAAAATAGCGGAATTGAGGCCCAGTTGTGGTGTGCAGCGTGGTTTGTGAGTGGCACGGAAATCATATGAAAGTCAATGACACGTTAAACAATGCTCAATAGCTTTAGAAATTATTATACTATAATTCATTTGTAAAACCTGTTATATCCTTATTCAGCTCATCAGGATGGCGATTTAAATAAAATTCATTTTGAAAATTGAGACTTCATTTTATTACGTGACCAACACTTATCGACAGTATACACAGACTATATTCAATGGCCATAGACATGATAATGTAACATGCCCCTTTTTGAGATAAAGATGGCAATACTAATAAACTTCAATTTCAAATTGACATTGACCTATTGACAAGTAAATGACATTGACAGATAAAGTGACATGACATATAGTGACAGTGACAGCTTTGTCACATGATTAATTAACTTTTATTTACAAAGTTAATAACCTGCAAATTTTACAAAATTACAATTAATTAATTCATTAAAGACACATATGATTATTGTTAATACATTTCATTATTTGACTGTGATAAGTAAACCACTATATTTTTATACTATGTGAACATTTTAAAACATGAAAGAATAAATTTATAAGTTTAACTTTTTAGTTTTCTTTAACAGTCTTCCTCTACTGGAATATTTAATTTCAGGAGTATTGGAACTAAAGGACATTTCCTGCATTTCAGGTAAGACATTATCAATATTACTCATGCTTTGCATTTCACTATTATTTGACTCTTGACAAAATTCATTATTTGACAAAGTTTCTATTTCTATAAATTCAGGAGACAATAATTGACTTAATTGATCACCTATCTCTGTACTAGAGCTTTGATCTGAGTCCGACTCGACTACATTTTCAACAATGTTTTGTTCATTTGATCGTTTTGACTCAATCGACTGAAATGACAATTCTGACTGTGACTGACTACATTGATTACTTTCATGACTATACTCTGACTGACTACTATTATTCAGACTGTTATTTGACTGTGTTATAAGTTTGTAACTTATTGTTATACAATTATCTTCCTCCTCTGAGGATTGACTTTCAGACATAGGCTTTGACAAATGACTGTGTTGACTATTATAATTACTATCTTCTATATGACAATTAGTATTAGTAAGACTTGACCTTTTCATGTTATTGTTAGACTTTGACTTAGACATGCTAGATTTAAAAGCTTGAATATGTTGAGAAGTTCTCCGATATGTATTATTGTGATCATCTTTGACCCAATATGACCTCGGAAAATCTGACTTAGACACGATTGAACCTTTTGTCCATGTTATGTCTTTAGAATTCTTTTTAAAGAAAATTACTTGACCGTCATAAAATTCTTGATTTTGTTTTGCATTTTTATTATAGTACATTCTTGACTTATATTGATTTTTGTTTTTACTTTTTAAATGATCGGAGAATTTGACAACTTTTGGTTTTAAATTTGTTAGTTTTGTAGGTAATTTAGTTCTTAGTTTCCTAGACATTAGTAATTCTGAGGGTGCTTTTAATCCATCACCACGTGGTGTTGTCCTATATTGTAATAATCCTATCAGATAATCTGTTCCTGACTCATCACACATCACATTTTCTAAAAATGTTTTTTATTATTTTTACAGATATTTCTGCTAAGCCGTTCGATCTGGGGTAATGAGGACTTGAAGTAATGTGTTCAACATCCCATTCTTTGAGAAAAGTTTTGAAATTTGACAAATTGAAAGGTGGTCCACCATCGGTTAATAGTTGCATTGGAATTCCATGTCTGGAGAAAATACTTTTAAGCTGAAATATGACTTTTTCACTTCTAGAATCGTTATTTAAACATGGAACTTCTATGTAATTTGAATAAAAATCTACTACAACAATATATTTCTTGTTTTTATAATCGAATAAATCACAAGCTAGTTTCTGCCATGGCAAAGTAGGTTGTTCAAGAGATAAAAGTGTTTCCTTTGTTTTATTCGGTCTATATGACATGCAAGTTTCACAATTATTTATTTTAGTTTCTATGTCCTGATTTATATTTGGCCAATATACTAGTCCACGAGCTAGGTTTTTTGTTTTTTCCATGCCCATGTGACCTTCGTGCAAAATAGAAAGTATTTCTGATCTTAATGACTTTGGAATAATGACTGATTGATTTTTGAAAATTATACTATTAATTACATGAATTTCATCTCTAATATTCCAATAAGGTAATACAATAGGATCACAATGTTGCTTAGATTTTGGCCAACCTTCTTTGTAGTATTCTACTAATTTTTGAAGTGTGTTATCTGACTTAGTATGAGATAAAATTTTGTCTAATTTTTCTTTTGATATGGCTAAGTTGGAAGTGATTAAGTTTACTTGACTTTCTACATTTGAGTTAAATTCTTGCAAATCAAAGTCAATCTCAAATTCAGATTTTGAATTTTGGATTGGTGCTCGAGAAAGTGTATCTGAGACATACATTTCTGAACCTTTTACATATGAGACAATAAGATCATAAGATTGAATAGAAATCATCATTCTTTGCATTTTTGCTGGTACATCTGACAAAGATTTTTTGAATAAAGTAACAAGGGGTTGGTGGTCGGTTTCTACCTGTATAGTTTTACCATAAATATACTGATGGAACTTTTTACAGCCAAAAACTATGGCATAAAGTTCTTTCTCAATTTGAGCATAATGTTCTTGAGATTCAGTTAATGATTTAGAAGCATATGCAATAGGATTTTTATCATGAAAAATAACTGCTCCGACAGCATTTTTGGAAGCATCAACTGACATTCTAATTGGCTTTTTTACATCATAATGAACTAAAATTGGAGCTTGGCAAATTAATGAGTTTAATTTATTAAATTGTATATCATGATTTTCTGTCCATTGCCAAATATTTTTTTGTTTAAGTAAATCTCTCAAAATTGCTGTCTCTTCCGACAAATTTGGAATATAAGAAGCTAAATAGTTTACCATTCCCAAGAATCTTTGAAGTTCCTTGATGTCCTTTGGTGTCGGCATTTCCATAATTGCTTGAACTTTAGATCATATTGTGTGTTAAAGGTTGTGAGTTTACTGCTTTCTGAATCTAATTTTAGCATCCAGTATCCTGAATTAGCATCAAGTTTGGAATATACTGAGGATCCGGCTACCTTTGAACGTAAGTCATCAAATGTTGGATATGGAAAGTAAGGACGCTTAATGGCTTTATTGAGATTTCTTGGATCAAGACATAATCTCAATGATTTATCAGGTTTCTCGACTTTGTTGCGGTGTTTTGTTAGTATTATCATGCATTTTTTGAGTTAGTATTTGCTGATCATGCTCTGACTCTCCCTGTTTTGTCAATGTAAACAGTCTTTTGACAATTCCTAAATGTTCTGATGTCCTCCAGCCTAGAATAGTTTTACATGAATTTTTTACCACTATAAAATAAATATTTGCATTAATATTATTTTCCAAATTACAATTCAACTTAACACTGCCTAAAGTTTCAATTAATTGACCAAAAAATGTAGATATTCTATTGTTAGTATTATAAATAGGGATTTGAATGTTTCTAGAATTTTCAATTTTTAACAAAGTATCTTTTGAAATTACATTAACATCAGCACCTGTATCAATTTGACATGAAATTGTATAATTAAATATATCAATATTAATAGTCCAATTTTGTGAATTCTTATCATTTTCAATGGAATTAATTATGAAATCATTTGAATTATTATTTCTTTTACAATAATTATCATTGTTTATAGTGCTTACCCTTGACTCTTTATTTTTATTTCGACAAAATTTTGCAAAGTGGTTCGGCTTCTTACAATATGAACATATTTTTCCTTCGGCTGGGCATTTTTGTCTATGTTGCTGACCACATTTTCCACATATTGAATTGTTGTTATAATATTTCTGAGCTGAAAAGGAATTACTGAAAGAGAAATTTTTATTATGACTACGTTGAATCTTCTTATCTTGACTGTGTCCCGATTTTGATCTTGACTGATAACCTTTATTGTAATTTCTTGTCTGGCTCCTTGATCTATTTCTATTTTTGTTTGAAATCATGTTCATTTGGCTACTTTCTTCATTTTTATTTTTTGGAAGGAGGGTAGATCGTTCTTGCGAAAGTTCCAGATTTTTCGCGAATTGTATGGCATCATCTATGTTAGTATGATTTTCTTGAAGGAGTCTTTCCTTGATGTGTTGGTTTGCAATACCAATGACAAACATGTCTTTGACTAAAGATTCCTTAAGTTGTCCCAGTTCACATGACCTTGATAAGTTATTCAGCACAGTACAATATTCGTCTAGAGATTCTTGTTGCCTTTGGTATCTTGTAAAAAAATTGTATCTTTCTACCGTAGTGTTTTTATAAGGATTAAATTTATTATCGAATTTTGCTATGACTTCTTCTAATTTTATATTTGTTCTTTCTATATTGAAGCTATTGAATATGTCGATACCTTGGTCGCCTACTGAATTGAGGAATATTGCGACTTTTTTCTTTTCAGGCAATGTTTCTATGTCGTTGGCGTCGATATAAATATGAAATTTTTGCTTCCACAAGCGCCACGCTTCATGACTGCTTTCCCCGCCATTTGGGTGAAGCATTAATGGTTTCAAATTATTGCTTAAATTAAAGTTCTGTACCTTTTCATTGTTTGACATCTTGGGTCTTCACTTATGACACCATGTTATATCCTTATTCAGCTCATCAGGATGGCGATTTAAATAAAATTCATTTTGAAAATTGAGACTTCATTTTATTACGTGACCAACACTTATCGACAGTATACACAGACTATATTCAATGACCATAGACATGATAATGTAACAAAACCTAAACTGAAAAATAACTACTTAGCTTGCCAGAAACATATAAAACAGTGTTGGGAACTTGATAAGTTTCAAGTTATTATTTGTGATGTGTTTGATTCTGGGAATGGAACACGCCACCGTCGTCACGTTAACGTCTTCTTCGAATGGACACAAAAAGCCTGGACACAAAAATCAATCGCCTCGGAGAACTGCCCCTAACTAATCTAGAGTCTAGATTAGCAATACGATATTTTTTGTGTAGGTTTACCGATTACTTGAAAACGGCTGAACCGATTAAAATTATTTAAACGTTATTAGATCAGGTTTTCCCAAGTTGGTCCCATTTTTTAAATTTGAAAATCGGTTCAGTAGTTTTCAAGTAATCCTGAAAATGCTACGATTTCGGTAGGCACTACCTCTATAATATAGTCGCATAACTTCATTGTTTATGAACCGATTTAGATGATTCTTTTTTGTGGGAAAGTGGATAGTACTATGTGTGTGTAATCTTATTTTAATTTCATTGACATTGTACCTTGGACTTCGAAGATATACAAGGGAACTCCTCAAAATCAAATAGGATATGTTTTTTACCATTTAAAAATATGAAACATAAAAAGGTTTTATTTATATTATCGTCGCTTATTAATACTTACCACAAAAAAATAAAAGCTTAAAAAATCAAAACCTTCATAAAAACTCAACAAAACAGCTTTAAAATAATAAGCTCTAAAAAGCAAGAAATAATATTGAAATCTGCATAATTACTAATAGGTACCTACGCATATCCAATATTAAAAAACGTCTTTTGAAGTCAGGTGGGGCCGATGTCAGGATGTTCTCCATTTTTTAAATAATCTTTTATCGTAGTTTCACTTTCTCATTTTTTTAATTTTAAAGCCCCACCGGACTCAACAGACGTTTTTTAATATTAGATATGCGTAGCGTAGGTACCTATTAGTAATTATGCAGATTTCAATAATTATTTCTAGCTTTTTAGAGCTTTTTATTTTAAGGCGGTTTTGTTTAGTTCTTTGATTAGTTTGCTTGATTTTTTAAAATAATTAGTACCATTCAAACTTTTAAATGTCTATATTTAACAAATCACAGCTCACTATACTAAAAAAAATATTAGAGTTTAATTTGGGCACTTATTAACCTGATGTCCGTTTTTCTGCTATCCCTACTTTTTCATATAATATTTGTATTTTTGTCGTGGGATGAGTTAAGAATAGATTTGCGATGAAATCGGAATTTAATTAAAAATATATTAATGGGATGAGTTAAGAACACGATTTTGGATGAATAAAGAAAAGGTAGGGCGAGTGCGATGCGATGTCATGGGATGAATATGGAACTGGGTGCCTTTTAGGGTTAACCTACGCCAGCGACAAAAAAGCGCCGCGATTGTCGCCGCGATTATCGCCGCGTTTATCGCCGCGATTAACGCCGCGATAATCGCAGCAACAAAAAAGCGCCCATCAGCGGATACGCTAAATGTGTTAAAAAGTAATAATATGTTACTTATAGATGATTAAAATTGATTGAATTTGTTATTGAGCACCATGATACTAAAATTGATGACTTTACAGAATTAATAATTATCTAATCAATAAGACACTTTAGGTACCTCTGTTAATAGTGTCAGATTATCTTGTAAGACTATTGAAAAAACTGATAAACATTAGGATTATTTATACATATATAAATGTTATTTAGGTACTTTGATGGGACTTCAAGCGTTTAAAATATTAAATTAGTACTTATACCTAGGTGTTATTGGCAAACTCCGAAGATCCGACGCTCCTAGGTTTGACTAGTCAAACCTCAGGTTTGACTAGAAGGCTTAGTCAAAGTCCAAAACTAATGCGAGTTTCGGCCTTTGACTAAAATTCATGTCCAAATCAAGGAGAGACTAACTTGGCTATAGTCAAACGCCGAAATTCAATACGGTCAAATCGGGTAGGTATTAACCAGTCAGACTGTGTTAATTTCTTTGTGCGAACTTTAGAACAATAATCTAAGGTGCGAACTAAAGATTTCTGTTGTCTGTTAAAAAAAATTACCACGAACTAGAAGCTTAGCTCTACATGAGATCAGTACCCTTAGCACACAGCTATCGAGAAAAAAAACGCGCGTAAAAGAAAAGTACTTTAATTTTCTCCTTTCCTCACGCCACAGTCGTCAATTTGTTGAAAGTTTTCGATAGATTATTATCGATATTATATCGCTAACAAATGTACTAACGCTACTGGCACGACGACAGTGGCGAGAGGCAAGGAGAAAACGAGGGGGGTCTATTGCACTTCAGGTGCCGAGTTAACTCGACCGGCAGGCTGATTATCTAATTAAAAACCACCTAGCGACCAGTGATAATTACGAAATCGTCGCTGTCAAACTCGATTTCGTAGCACCGATCGACTTTCTAAGAGTGCTGCCACCAACGGACAACTAAAGAACTAAAATATACGAGCACTTGCAAGGAAATGCTCCGAAATTCGTATTATCTAACTCGGAAACCGCGACGCGACCGCGACGATTTCGCGATTTCTTCTGTCAAAAAGAAACCAGACAAAACGTAATTTCTGATTAGTTTTCGATAAATTCTTAGCCTTACCTTTAACCAAAATTAAATAAAATTGCTACAATTGCTATAAAACAAAAGGTCTGTCCTTCAATACCTATGTAGGTATGAACCAAAAAAAAATTGGGAGTTACAAGGCGTGATACAGTTTGGCCGCATGTTGGAAACTGATCTGTAGGCTGTTCTTAACTAATACATATTGAGCTGGGCCAAACTATCCTTACATATGAATCCAAACGGCGGCGGGTTGAAGTAGACTTCCGCCCGGCTTCATTCTAAAAATTATAACTGTCCCGGTGTAGCTAATAGGTTTAGTGTGGTGTCAATTTCAGATAAATCAATAACGTAGAATATGCAATTTATGTAGCAGTTTCTGAAAAATTGCTCAATACCCAAAATATTCAACTACATATTTTATTTCCAAACAAAAAATATGTAATCAAAACCTATTTAATGCAAATTTGAAATACTTCTTTTAGAAAAATAACTAATTTTATAAAACTCAAATAAAATTATTAATAGGTACTTTTAAGTCCTTTCTTTAACACAAAAAGTAAAAAAAGTTAAAAACTTAATGAAAAACCTTGTGCTGTTTCCGAGAAATTTTACAAATTATGTTATCATTCATTCATCATCAGTTGTTATCAACAGCTGTCCTTTGGGGATTTATTTCTAAAAGGGGGTTACCAAAAATAACATATTTTTTTAATAAGTTAAAGGTTCTTCTGAAGGATTTAGTAGTTTCACAATACTTAGTACCTTACCTGTCTGTATCGCTCGGGGTATTTATATTATGTTTAGTTGCAAATAAAAAAAATCATTTCAAATTTTATTAAGGAAATCACAGCGCAAGGTGTCTGTGTTCCACAGGCTTTTTAGGGTGATATTATTGAATTTTTAGTCGGAAAACCCCGCGCGCTACAGAACAAGCGATGTTCTGAAACACAGGCTTTTTCGAGTTATTTAATCAGAAAACCCCAGAGCGGTACAGAGCTGGTAGTGTCTGTACCCCACAGGCATTTCTAATGTCGCGTTCCGTACCCAAAGGCATGGGCGTAGCGAGGTACGGGTAAGGAGAGGCAGTTGCCCCCCCTTAGAAGAGCGGTCGTTCGCTGGTAAACTGTAATCTTGACAAGTTTCATAGCTTGTGACGCTTCTTATAAGACCTAAGAAACTAACAAGTGTAAAACTACATTATGAACGCCTATCTCAGAGGGAGGTTTAAGTACATTAAAACAACTGAGTAATCAATGTAAAACATATTATATTTGGCTAATCAACGTAAACAATACACATTTATTCAAGTTATTACCAGCTTATCACAATATTATCCAATTATTATAATCAATTTAAGAAGCTCATCTTTTAAAGTTACCTGAAAACAACAACTTCTATGTTGTAGGTATAAGCAAAATCGGCAAAATGGCCGGTTTTTACTTTCACGAAGTTTTTGAAATCAAGCCTAAGTTGCTTAGTTGGGCTTGGCCATCAATGTGTATTAAAGTTTTTCATCATATCAGCCGCACAACGACACCCACTGCTGGGTTTAAAACCTTAAAGTTTTTAATGAAATCAAAATAATATCAGCCAAACACCTGATATCTACTGGACTTTGTAACCAACGTATTAATAAATCAAAATGTATTTTGTTATGCTCTAATTCACGTCATTCAAAACATACTTACCTAATCTATTATCTGATGTTAGTTAAGTATTAACATCCTCACAACTGATAAAGTGTAACTTTAGTGATAGTGGGGTCTAAAGGTAAATGTGGCATGTACGAACTAATGATAGAAATTTATGTAAAACGCAAGGGTCCTGGGTTCAATACCCAGTTTGGTTGGTTCTAGGGCCTTTTTCAAGCCCGCCTGGCTGGCTACCACCATCATACCTAAAGGCTGGTTTACATTATCTTAGTCTTTAGTAGAGTTCTTTAGGAGAGTGCTTTAGTGGAAACATGTAAACGGTCGTCTTATGAGTAAAGAGAGTAACGTTCTAGTAGCCTTTCTACTCGCTTTCCAGTAGCACCCCTGCGCGCCCGCTCACCCCCGCGCGATATTTTACTCGCACTCGCACTGGAAGCATGTAAATCGACATTTTAGTAGCGTCTTTAGTAGAGTGCATTTGCCGGTGAACGCGTGACGTGTAATTGAATTAAATAATAGGTATTAGGTATGGCGAAAATGACACTCTACTGGAAGCGTGTAAACGGTCACTGGAAAGGCACCAAAACTACTAAAGCACTCGCATTCGAATCTACTCGCACGCTACTAAGCACTCTACTAAATACTAAGATAATGTAAACCAGCCTTATGTCTGACGCCATAACAACAATTTAAAAATGGTTGTGTTCCGGTAGTTAGAGTTAGAGGTAAGATAGTCAGTGCCTCAGTGGTGAGGATTCCGGGGGCCTTACCGCCTAACTCAAAGTTATAGCCATAGAGATAGCAATACTCTATCCGTCCTTGTTATATCATAACACGATGACAAGGACGGATAGTGCTCTGACGTCATAAACCAAAGCAATAGTTAAAGCAATCGAGTTAGGCGGTAGAGCCGCGGGTTTCGGCCTATCGTCACCTAAAATCAGTATCTATTCTGTGCATCAGGTGAGGTGAAGGCTGAGCATTATCCCGTTGTGCAAAAAAATCACAGATTTTGCAGTCTCCGCAATAATCGGAGCATTAAAAATGAATACAAAAATTTATGAAAAAATAATGAAATAAACTAAATCAAATCAAATGCAAAATCCTATTATTTTTCTAAGGTACCTACCGCGCCGGCTGAATGTCTCGACGCAGCCGAAAAATTTATTAACTGATTTCTAAAATTCCTACGAATGCCTTTCGCATCTTTTAATACCATTACCATGACGATCGGTCAATAATCATAGAAGCTACATCACTTTTCAAATACGGAAATACCCGTTTTTCTACAATTCCTCATCTAAAGGGACCACCGGGTCACAATTATTAACCAATTTTTGTTTGTGTTGCCATTTTGTAGTTAAATAAAAAAAATACCCTAGGACCCTTTTTCTTAAGTCGTTTGTTTTTCCGAAATATTTACAATTTAATAAACAAACACCCCCCAAAAAACCCGTCTTTTATTAAACTTTTCAAAATTCCAAAAAAGGTTGCCAGCCGATTTTCAAAATTCAAACGCTCACACGTGTCTCGATAAATTTCTCAACTCTTGGTAATATTTTCATCTCAATTCACCCAAAATCCTCGGAGATATGGTTAAAAATACATCCCAGGCGATTTGCATCTAATAACCATTTTCAATGGTAGGTACAATAATTTTTTTCACGCTCGTAAAGGCACACTTGACACAATTATTAACCAATTTCACTCGGAGAGGTCTCAATCGACGCGCAATCTATCTTCGGCTACTCCGAAGCCGAAGATACCTAATGTTTTAATTAATTACTTACTAAAAAAAGTAGTTTTTTTTCCTGATATTTTTCAATTTTCAAAATTTCTCAAAAATTATCCATCCAATTTTCAAAATTTCTTTAATATCAGATCTACAAATTAATTTTAAACCTGGGGACACTTGTTTCATGGCGATATCTCAATTATCCTCGGAAATATAGCGAAAATATCGCATTCGCCGAAAAGGATTTGATAGACATTTTCAATGTCAAAAAAACAACGCACAGACCAAACTGCTTGAAATGTTGTACCTAAAGCTTTGTCCAGACTAGTCCATTTTGCCGTATCAGATCACCGTATCTTTAACATACATCGCTAGTTTGGTTGGGCGTGCGTTGAAGTAATAACAACGCACGCCCAACCAAACTAGTGATGTATGGTAAAGATACGGTGATCTGATACGCCAAAATGATACAAGTCTGGATAAAGCTTTAGGCATCCACTAAGAAATGGTTTTTGGAAATTGTACTCCACAATAAAGGTAAAATAGAGGATGTAAGTTTGAATGAAAGTCCGTAAGTTTCGAAGTTAGGATCCTCATATTTTATGTTTAGGCTGACGTATGCAAATTAGCGTTTTTAAAAATTCCACCTCTGAAGGGATGAAAAGGGGGATGAAGTTGTATTAATTTTCAAAGACATAAAATCACTAAATTAATTATTTAGGCTTATGGTTGGAAATTAAAAACAAATAACAAACACAAATATATCGTTGTTGACCTAAAATCGATATGGCTGTGGTTATTACACACACACGAACGCGCACACGTACGCGTTGGTCCATAGTTGAAGAGGCTGTTTCTGTCATTTCATTTTTCATAACATAGAAACCAGTCTCTCACATAAGATTGTTGATTAGATTGTGAATTTGTCATTTATTATACACTTAGGTAGGTACCTTAGTACTTTAAATTTTAAATCCCAGTATTGTATTGTTTGAAACAAAAAGATTTATTTTATTTTATTTATTACTAGCGACCCGCCCTCGTTTCGGTTCGGTGTAGTGTGGAATTTGGCACCATGTATTATACATTATAAACCTTCCTCTTGAACCACTCTATCTATTAAAAAAAACCGCATCAAAATCCGTTGCGTAGTTTTAAAGATTTAAGCATACAATATAGGGATATAGGGACACACGGTAAAAACAGATTTCTTATAAAAAGACAAATTGCTTTGGCTTAAGACATATTTATTAAATCTAAGAAAATGATTCTCTCCCTATAGACGCTAGACAATAATTTATTCGTAATAGTAAATAATATTCTTAAAAATATTTAGTTGTTACAAGAATAATACATTTATTCCCAGACACGTGTTGTTTCATTCAAGACACCGTTATTTTGTACAGTCAAGTAAATGTATTCTTGATACGAAAAATCTTATATATCTCTTATAGACTAACCTTACTTAGAGTAAATCTCATAATAAGTAAATGTTTAGTTGGCCTAAGTAATTACAGATTTTTGATGAAAAATATAAATGGAGATTTTGTGTATTGAACGAAGATGTATATTTTGTTGTTGTTGTATATTTTAGTGGAGGTAATTGGAGAACACCGATGACTTCCTTTTCCTTGACTTCCTGACAAAAATCAAGGTAAAAGTGCTCGAAAGAGGAGTTGAGTCCGGGAAGCCGTTCCATTTCAAGTAGGACGCGACACTCAGAGGCAACAAACCCGATTGAGATTGATATAACAAAATTAATTCCGACTACTTAAAGAACTAGATAAAAATCTTAACACCGCGGGTCAGACCATGATGTCAACAAACCCACTAACTTAACTCTAACTTAAGTCATCTTAAGTTAAATACATTGCTTTCTTACATTATTTTTTTTTTAAGAAGAAAAGAAAATATACTCTCGACTTCAGGATAATAATCTTTGTTGAAGGATAGATTTCTCAAAGTAAAAATGTTATCGTGTTTATAGAAAACTATGATTACGTTGTTTCAAAATTTTAGTATTTCTCTGTATAAATAAAATTTCCATAAGCCGAACAAAAACATTTCTCAGAACAAGAAATACAATATTGTTTTTGTTAAATTAAATATATTAAATTCGTACTCCAACTTATTATTAAATTGTTTTAGGCCAAAATTGCATGTCTAAAAGTTAGACCGAATGTTTTGATTGAAGTAAATCTTTACTCAATTGTATAATTTCTTATGCTAGACCTAAAACGAAAAAAAAATATAATGAGCACACATTTTATCTTAAATTAAATATTATATAATTCATAAACAATAAACTTTCTCTTAATCGAAGAAAATGATTTTTTGAAAAAGGTATTTCTAAATCCAAGTAACTTGTAGTTGATTTAAGATGATTTTAATTTGATGCAAGAAGATGGACATTTCTTGATTTAAATTAAGTCAATTTATTTGATATAAGTTTAAATAAGCCTTGAAACAAAAATATTTCTCTTAATCATTAAGAAAAATATTGGCTGAGTGAAAGATGAGCACTATTTTTGTTTTAAAAATATTGCATTGGCCTAAGTAAATATATTTTTAGAATAACCAAATATTTTAAGAAATTGGTCTTTCTTATTTTTTTTACTTTGTTTTATATACTATACTATGTAGTAATTTAATAGCTTCTGCCCCCGACTTCGTCCGCGTGGATATTCGAGAAAATCCTTAGGGAAACTTTAACCAGGATAAATAGTAGGTATAAGTCTCTATACTGTGCAAATAATATACACGCTGAAATTTTAATCATTTGGTTCCCGCCGTGGGGTGGTTCCACTCATGATTACAAGCAACTTTTACTATGGGGCCAACTCTCCTGCTCGCAAAAAAAAACAGCTATTCCATACAAAAGTGCAGACCTACTCGACCTTAATGTATGGAACAGCTGATTTTTTTTTGCGAGCAGGAGAGTTGCCCCTTTCGTAAAAGTTGCTTGTAATCATGAGTGGAACCATACCACGGCGGGAACCAAATGATTAAAATTTCAGCGTGTATATACGCACTCTTAGAGTAAGACGAGCCGCGATGCTCTAAGTACGCACTCAAAGAAAGGAAATTATAAGTACTTCGTACTTATTACCAAAGACTACATAATACTATAGGTAGTCTATTTCTATTACATACATTGAAGAAAATATTTAGTATTGTATAAAAATTGTATTGTGAACGCTCAAATTTAAATCCAAAATGTTGCCGTAGCCGCTGCAACTAGGTGAGGCCAGGGATTGAAATACCGTTAAAAAAATAACGATACAAAAAAAATAACGTTAAAAATACAGTTAAAATATTTTTTCAGTAAATTTACCGGTAAAAATAACCTTAAAAATATTGTACCGGTAAAATTACCGTTAAATACAGCGTTTAACTTTAGTACCGGTAAAATTATCGGTAAAAAATTAACGTTATTAATTGGAATAACGTTCATTTTAAAGTAACGGTAACAAAAAGTAAGAAATAACGTTAAAATTGACGTTTTTTACTGAAATAACGTTAATTTCTTTAAAATAACGTTAAATTAACGTTATTTATTGACATAACGTTAATGTTAAAATTAACGGTAAAAAAGTAAGAAGTAACGTTACATTTAAAAATACGTTATCATCCCCTGGCTGTGGCATACCACCGCCTACCGGCACCTCCTGCCGCGCCGGCGCCGTCTGCCTCTGCAGCCAGCTTTGCCGCCATGGCTGTGGCCAGGCCCTACTCGGTAAAATTAATTCTAGTTAAACTAACAAACCGACCGGAGCGAGAGAGCTTGTCGTTTCAACTGCACACGCCCCGCACTCAACCCGAACTCAACTCAAACTCAACCCGAACACAACTCAAACTTAAACTCAACCCGAACTCAACACGAACTCACCTCACTCGAACTCACCTGAACATTACACAGGAGCTTATTAATGTGTCACATAAGACTCAAAATTGTGAGAGATGTATTTCAAGGTAGGCTGCGTTTGAGGTAAGTTTGATCGGGTCGTACGTATCGTATGTTATCGTCTGAACGCAGCCGACGCGCGCGGATCCGTCAGCATGCGTAGGTACATATAATAGGTCTTTACCTATGAAATTGCCGATTTGTATGGAGATTTTTCAAGAAGTTGCATTTTTCATAATAGCATTTTCTTTGTTCATTTAACAACCATGAACACTCATGTAACAAAACTTTTATGTACTAATGTTTGAACACTATGCTAACTTATTTCCATTTAAGATAAGCGAAAAAATAAGTTTTGGTTAAGTTACAACCCCTTCGGTCACCCTTATTTTTGCTCACAAAAAAAGAGTCACTTTCAAGATCTTTTTTTTAATGTCACGAAAGCTAAAATATGGACTTTATTTTTACTGATAGTTAACTATCATGATCATAATTCGATGTAATATTCACGATTTTGTTAAAATTTTAAATTATAGAAGTTATTATTTTCTCTGTATGTGACAAAATATCGGCAATTTCATAGGTAAAGACCTAATAGTTCGAATCACGAAAGATGACCACAAATGGCGCCCATCTTCGCGTCATAACTCATGAAGAAAAGACTTTAGACAAAATAATATTTTATATTCATATTGATATATCGATATTATTTAAATATATAAAATATTATTTTGTCTAAACTCTTATTTTTATGAGTTATGACTTATGACGCGAAGATGGGCGCCATTTGTGGTCATCTTTCGTGATCCTAGCTGTACGCATTGGTCAGTACATTCTGACGGACGTACGTACGTCTCGGTTTGAATCGTACATTCTATCACAAATTGATCATCCGCCAAATGGACGCCAGATTGAATAATAATCTTAAATCATGCCACTGAAAATAGTTCTACTGATATCACATTTATCTAGGTAGGTAGGTACCTATCTATTATAGGAAACTCAATATGAAGTGATTAGGTTCATAATTAATCTTTGATAGTAGTTTTATAAAAAGGTTGGACTTACGAGTACAGAGTTCACACTTCAATAACTAACTGAAGATGAGGGTGGTTATTGTTCTTGCGTGCATCTTCGCCGCTGCCCAGGCTTTTGGTGAGTAGCTATTTACACGACTGCCCAAAGCAAAAAGAGTGTATATGTGTTCAGGGTTCATGTATGTTTGTGGGTATGTGAGTTTCTTCATTCCATAACTTTCAAATGGCTCCACGGATTTGGATGTATGGGGTATCGTTAGAATTCTTACATCATTCTGAGTGACACTGGCTATATATTTTTTTTGAAAGAAGTTAATAAATAAATAAATATTTTCAAATGTGAAAAAAAAAATTTTCTTCAATTATTACAATATGGGCATCAAATGAAAGGCCTTAATGAGCACATTTCAAAAATATATTATATATATTGTCACTAAAATGTGTAAAATAAAAAAAAAAAATTAAAAACACGACTGCCCTGCCAAAAACGAAATAAAAAGTTAAACAGCAAGTGTCATTGCAGTCGGGGGACCTTTTTTTTATCAAAAATTGTTCCATAATAAGGTCCTTCGACTGCAATGACACTTGTTGTTTAACTTTTTAGTTAGTTTTTGGCAGGGCAGTCGTGTTTTAATTTTTTTTTTTTATTTTTTTTATCTAGTATCTAGCTATAGCTACACATCATGTTTCAAAAAACCCTGTCAGATCTTGAAACAGATGATAGTGTTTCTAAAACTGAACAATATTCTCCAAGGAACATAGGTCGAAAAACGACCTACTAGGGTGTCCCAGAAGTAAAGAGACCACATAATAATTTAATATAATATAATAATTTAATAAACTTGAATGCATTTTTATAAAGTTCCGAGCGGGTAATTTCATAAAAATATGAGCAGCTTTTTACTTCAGTCGGTCCCGTGACCACGGCCCCTGGAAAGGTGTCGAAACGTCGGGAAACCCAAAAAACCAACAAATCAAAACTAAATAATTCTAAAATAACACCTGAATTAACCAACATACGCGCTGTAATCCGTAAAAAGTGTTTTATTTCTAATACATGAAAACTGTTCAGTTTAATATACAAATTAAAGTTAAATATACGAATTTTATCAATCTAAATTAAATTTGCTCGATCAATAACTTTGCAACCGACTTTTCTCAAACTAATCTCTGCTTATCTTGTTACTTGCTTTTCAGCTTTTCTTGAAGCTGCGGCTACCTCTTTTGGTTAATCTTACCAAGGAATTTGAAAGATGTCATGTTTTTTGTTTTTCTACATACTTTTTTCATTACTTTTTAGGCAATGACCAAAACTTATTGATACCTAGAGCTAAAAGGAACATAAGCATTGTTTTGTTAGATTAGAATAAATTCGACATCCAAAAATTGCATATTTTGAGTAGGACGTGATTGGCAACTTGTCTTTTTTTTGTCGCGCTTACTGGTCTTTTTTTCCTTCTTCTTTTAACTTTTTTTGTAACCAGTATGAACATTGAATATAGTTTCTTTACTTCTGGGACACCTACCCCCTTACTCAAATGGCCAACTTTCAATTCGTTTGAACGCTACGCTTACTTTTATATCACATGTCGCAAACTTATGTAAGTCACAGACTTCGATGTATTGTGCGGAATTGTCAAGCTTACGGCACGTAATTTTATATTTACTGCTTATTTTAAAGTTTTAATAGTAAGCGTAGCGTTCAAACGAACAGAAAGTTGGCCATTTGGGTTGGCCTTTTTTTCGCCTTTCCGATCCTTTACATAGGTCAGCTCAGCTGATCAATACATTTTGTATGGGAGTCTGAAATTTTTTTTCGTTTTTCGACCTATGTTCCATGGAGAAAGTTGTTCAATTTCAGCAACACTGTCACCTGTTTCAGAATTTGACAGGGTTTTTTGATACATAATTTATGACAGAAATAAAAACTCTAATTGGATCGATTAATTTGTGAGCGACTAAAGTCATAATTTTTATGAAAATACTTTTTTTTATTGAAAACAAAAACATCATCATTAATCGCGTCGATTCGTGTGAAAATTACAAATGTATGTCCATGAAATTGGCCTCGGAATATTTGGTTTACCGACCGGAAGTATCAATTAATGTAAGGGACAAACCACGATTTTACAGGAGAGCCAAATTTTTTTTCCGAAATCTCTCTGTAAGTTTTTAGTGTTTTATCCGATATTATTGACATACAGGACAAAGTTACTTAGTTTTATCTCTTCTTCCTTATCATTGTTGTTAAGTTTCATAAAACTTAATAGTTTCAAAGATAGCATGTCCCTTACATTAAAAATAAATGTTAATATGCTTCTTACGTTACTGAAATATAAGGTGTAAATAATGAAACATAATATTTTTGTGATATAAAAATAAAACTACATAGTTGCTAACTGAAAAAAAAAATATTCAAGCTTAAAATAACATAAACAGCCATTTCTTCTTTAAATTATGATTATGCTTATCTATTAGTAATTTACTGATGAAATTTACTCATGATCTAAAGAAGACAACAATCAACCAAAAAAAACAAAAATTAAAAAAATAATACAAAATCAAATAAAACAAAAAACATTGTCAAACTACTGTCCAATTACTTAGACACTGTTCACTTACTTTAATTTACAATAATATTGTAACTTTAAAGCGATATTATTATAAATTGACCTTGGTTTTTCAGTCTTTAAAAAATGTAATAATTATAAGTAGAAACAGCTTAAAATAAAATTAAGTCTTTTATTTCTTACTTTCTTCAATAATATTTTTAAAATAAATTAATCAACTGTAATATAATCATGGCCTATTTTCTAACTAAAATAATGTAAAAAATCAAATAATAAATAATTCATTATCATAACTTATTCAACTAAATTCTAATTGGTTTAAGGCGGTTGTATGACCGAAAGTGGCGCCCTCAGAGGTTTTTATTTAATAAGTTATTAATAGAAAAAGATTTTAATAATGTTTATCGTGGAGATTTTAGGACCCATGGTCTAGTATAGAAGGTGTCACTACATGCTCTCGTAGTCATTCGTAGAAGTATGTAGATAGCAAATGTGTCAAAAACGGCCACTTTTAGCAGTTTTTCTATCTACTTCTAGCAGTGACTACTAGGGAATGTAACGATACCGTCTAAAAATACTAGACTGTGGGCTCTAAAATCTCCACGATAAACATTATTAAAATTGTGTATTAGAATTATGATATTAAATCAAATTCACCGCGGCGCTGCTTTCGCTCAAGGTACCACCTTAAACTAAAACCTTGGTTTATCAGTCTTTAAAAATTGGAATAATTGTAAGTTCCTACATGTGAATATTCGATTAATTTTGTACTTACTTAGCAAGCAATAAATTAATGAGGGCGCCACTTTGGGGGATATAAAGCACTAAACTAAACGCTTTTTTTAATCGTACCTAATACGTCTACCTCAGACAGAACACATGTGTATCGTACCCATATTTGGGCTTTAGAATTTCTACGCTACTGGGATCTTAACCATTATTCATTTTCCTACTTTTTTTGCTAGAGTTATGCTGTGTTATTTGTGTACGTATCAGTATGATAATCGCATACCGTATTTCAACTGTTTCTTTTTTCAGGCGACTGGAAGGAGGGTCTTAGTGGTAAGTACCTTTAACTTTAATAATAAATTCACCTACCCACGTAGTACGTATTTTCCTATTGCAGCATGTCGATGAAAAAAAACTAAATAAAAAATCCATATTTTACTTTAAATAAATGTTTTGATTAGTTTATTATAATATTTCAACTTATTTACCATTCCATTCAAATCTTAAACTCTACATTGTTACCTGTAGAACTAAAAAACTTACCAAATTAATATTTTATAACTTTAACATTAACAGCTACCTATCTCCAACCAAACATGGTTGAAGGTAACTATTAGTTTTTAAGGCATGTTTGAAATAATTCAATAAAATATTTTTTTACAGTAAGGTTCGGTATAAACGCATTGGGCTTTGGCACCAGCTACTTCGTGTCTGTGCCGCGAACCGTGGCCCAGGCCAAGAATGCTCGTTGGGTTGTGACCCCTAGGCCTGCTGGGCCGATGCCGAGTCTTGTCCTTTACTGCCCCTCGCAGAACGACCGTACCCTTTGCGCACTCTTCGACGACACCAGCGCTGTCGCCGGTCTGCAGATCGCTGTAAGTACACGTCTGAGATCTTACGTAGAATATACCAAGATCAACTAAGTGTTGACTACCAACCAATACTAGGTACCACACCCGCTTGCCCGCTGCCCATCCTTGTCCTCTAATGACCCTCTTAGGACGACCGTACCCTTTGCGCACTCTTCGACGACACCAACTCTGTTGCTGGTCTGCAGATCACTGTAAGTAAACGTCTGAGATCTTGCGTAGAATATACTAAGATTAACTGAGTGTTGAATACCATACCCGCTGGCCCGCTGGCCAGTCTTTTATTGTACTGCCCCTCACAAACCCACTATACCCTTTGCGCACTCTTCGACGACACCAACACTGTCGCTGGTCTGCAGATTGCTGTAAGTAAACGTCTGAGATCCTGCATAGAATATACTAAGATTAACTGAGTGTTGACTACCATAACCGCTGGCCCGCTGGTCAGTCTCGTATTGTACTGCCCCTCATAAAATGACCGTACCCTTTGCGCCCTCTTCGAAGACACCAACATTGTCAGTGGTCTGCAGATCGCTGTAAGTACCTACACGTCTGAGATCTTACGTAAAATATACCAAGATTAACTGAGTGTTGACTACCAGATGCGCTGCCCAGCCTTGTCCTCTAATGCCCCTCTTAGAACCACCGTACCTTTTGCACACTCTTCGACGATATCAACACTTGCTAGCCTGCGTCGCTGTAAGTAATTACGAGTCTGAGTTCTTACTCTAGAATTTCATTTTTTTTTTATTTTTTTTATAATAATGCACGCCACATACATAATTATGACTTACTCTATAAAATTACATACAAAAAAATCTAATGGAGCATGAGATGTTTTCACTGTTTGAAGTACAATAAAACATTTACTCGGGAACGCCTTGGTTTAAGTAATGTTTGGCTAAAGTTAAGAATAAGACCCCATATTTCCCACCCGAATTACCTACCAGCATTGATAAGACTGAAGCCCTCCGCCTAACTTACATGAAGTAGTCCGTATAGTTCTACTGTTTAGTTGGCCTTCTACTAGAAGGAATAAACGGAGAAAAATATCCGTTTATTTCTACTGATAGAAACATGGGCACCCGTCAGGACTTTTTCCAGGGAGGTGCATCTGCGTCTACACATTGTCCTATTAACTTACTTAATAGAGGACACTAAATTTATTGACAATGTGATGAACAAATTGGGACAGACTCCTTCAGTTTTTGTTCAAACAGTAACTTATTAAAAAAAATATATGTATTTTTTCCTGTTAGGGGGGTGCAAGTGCACCCCCGTGCACCCTGCTGCCGGCGTCCGTGGATAGAAATTACATGACTATCGCAATCGCTTTCATTTGACAGATTCATTGACACAATGTTAGGTACTTCTTTTTGGCACAAATAAAAAAATATAACCGGTCAAGAGCGAGTCGGACTCGCGCACCGAGGGTTCCGTACCATCATAATTGCACCATTAAACCACACTGCAGAGTAGAATAATAAAATTAGTATTGCAGTTTTAGGTCAGCGCCATCTCTTGACCGATAGTGGAACTAATGTTAACTTTTTTAGAAATTTGATAATTTCTAAAAAAGTGTGCCATATTGAGACATCATTTTATTTTTCCTGTAATCTTTATATAAACTGCTATCGCATAGAATTATTTCAGATTTTTCTCTTTGTAAACTTCGGAGATAAGGGGGGGGGGGGGGAACGGTCATTTTTTTTACATTTTTCATCATTCACCATTCACTATGCGGTCTAGAAAAAAAAGAAAAAATGATTAAAAATGTGCAAACGGCGCTCTTTCATATGATACCCCACATGCCCTAGTAGCTCCAGTTCAAATTTTTAAGACCCCTTTTCAGGCCCTGCTGTAAAAAAAATATTATTTTTTTTATTTATTTCTTATTTGCAAAATAGTTGGACAAATGTCATCTTAAACTATTCCAAATTTCAAGTTGATACCATTAGTAGTTCTCGAGATATCCAGCTGTGACAGACAGACAGACAGACTGAGTCACACCATAAGGGTTCCTTTTTTACCATTTTGGTACGAAACCCTAACAAAGAAAATTAGCAACGTATCACATCCATCTGTCAAATGAAAGCGATTACGATAACCATGTAAGTTAGGCGGTAGCATGACTCCCGAAACAATAGCGTGATAGCATTTTATCGACACTCAAGTGTCAAAATCCATTGTCTTTTGACAGTTAAAAGTGATAAATCGCTATATCATAATCGCGTTTCGGTGGTCATGCTAGGGGGGTTGGACGTAGAATTAAAAAATTAAAGCTTAATGTAAATAAAAAAAAACGACTATGCTTGTAAAAATTTTCCGGGCTGTCATGCCAGTCCTTGAGTAGAATAATAAACAATTATGATTTTACCTATTATCAATAATTTTATCATAATTATTAAAGGTGTGGTACCTACTATATTAAAACTACATAATCTAATCCTAAGTAATTTCCTGTTGTTGATAAGAAATCTATATTTAGCATAACTAATACCTAATCCTTACTAATATTATAAATCCGAAAGTCCGTTTGTTGTTGTTTGTTTGTTTGTTTGTTACGCCTTCACGTCTTAACTACTGAACCAATCGCTGAACCAATCATGAAATTTTGCATACATGTTATCAGGGGTACAGAGACGGACATAGGGTACCTTTCATCCCGAAAAAAGTATTGTTCTCGAGGGATAGCAAAAAAACTATCCACGCGGACGAAGTCGCGGGCGGCCGCTAGTCTGTGATATTTAGCGAAAAATTTTGTCAACAGCTGTCAATTGATGATTACCAAGATGCTATCTTCGACTGGGAAACCCTGGGCTTCACTCGGTGGACCCCACCAGCCAACTCTAACGGAGTCGTCAAGAGCTACTGGACCCAGCATCAGTACTTCGTGAGCGAAGGTAATAAATCCGTTTCAACAGTCACGGTAGGTAATATGGAAAGTGTTTTATAGCCTTTTATTTTTATTAGATATTAATCCAAGTATCTACCATTATAGCTAACGTTACTAAATGATGACTTGCTGGAGAGTGTTTTATAGCCTTTAATTTTAATTAGATATTAATCCAAGTATCTACCATTATAGCTAACGTTACTAAATTATGACTTGCTGGATGGAGAGTGTTTTATAGCCTTTTATTTTTAGATATTAATTCAAGTATTTACCATTATAGCTAACGTTACTAAATTATGACTTGCTGGATGGAGAGTGTTTTATAGCCTTTTATTTTTAGATATTAATTCAAGTATTTACCATTATAGCTAACGTTAACAATTTATGATGACTTGCTGAAAAGTGTTTTTAGGGTTCCGTAGCCTAAATGGCAAAAAACGGAACCCTTATAGATTCGTCATGTCTGTCTGTCAGTCTGTCTGTCCGTTTGTCACAGCCACTTTATTCCGAAAGTATTAAAACTACACAATTGAAACTTGGTAGGTAGATGTATTCTGTTAACCGCTTAACGAATATAATACAAAAATAAGAAAAATAAAAGATTAAGGGGGAGCTCCCCATACATGGAACTGAAACTGAAAAAAATTTTTTTCTTCAAACCAACACGTGTTGGATGTCTATAGATAGGTCTTTAAAAATGACATTGAGGTTCCTAAGACAACTTTTTCTCAAAGTCAATCGTTTGAAAGATATTCACCGCCAAAGTGGTAAAATGTGTGTCCCCCCCCTTTAACTTTTGAAATAAGAGAGTGAAAAATCTAAAAAAAAATATATGCTGTAGATCTTAATAAACACTTTCAACCAAAATTGGTTTGAACGAGATATAGTAATTAGTTTTTGAGATATAGCACATTTTCCAAAACCGCAAATATAACTTTGTCATTCATACCAACACTGTGAAAAACAAAGTTATTTTTGCAAACGAAAAATTATAGGTGGTATTAAATATGGTATGGTATAAGGTAACTACGGAACCCTATGGCGCGTGGCCTGACACGCACTTGGCTGGTTTTTATTTTTAGATATTAATCCAAGTATCTACCATTATAGCTAACGTTACCAAATGATGACTTGCTGGAAAGTGTTGTACTTATATCCTTTTATTTTTAGATATTCATTCAAGTATCTACCATAATAGCTAAAGTCTGTCTAAAAAGTCAGTTTACATGGGTAATTTCAAAGGTAATTTTAACACCCACCTAAATCCCCAATCACCCCATCCAATACCCATCTAAATAAAATTGAGTAAAGCTATGTTTACAATTAGAATTTTGACAGCACCAACAGGGTTACCAGTATAAGTTTTTATAAAAAAATTAATAATTTCTCATGTAAACTGACTTTTTAGACAGACTCTAACATTACCAAATTGATGACTTATTCTAATCGTAAACCAATACTGTTGCTCAGTTTGCACACCAAGACGCAGGAATGCAAAAGACAAGCAAAGGTTGAAGACTAACCTATCTTCTAATACTGATTTAGCTTCCTCTCTTTTCTGCCAGAATCTCTCGCAAGGAGCGTAGAGGAACGTCTTGCAGAACGCCAAAACAACAGGAAGATCTTGACCGAAGGCGCTGCGTGGGTGACCGGCTTCAACGGACAGCTCTTGAGGGTCTCCGCCAGCACAGCTGAAATCGACGACACTGCCACCTCTGGATTCACTAAACAGGCTTGCGTCGTCTTGATGGGTAATTTTAGTTTTCAATATTTCTGTCTGCTCATAAGTATTTTTTTATTTAAATCAATCAAACGGCAAGGTAAAAACGATCCCGCTGGTATATTTTTGACACCAGAAATACCTATCACTGTCTTGTAAGTTGCCATTTTGCATCGGTACATAAAGATACACAATTACGCATGTATATTATTCATAGTTGGCGTCTATTTTTACCTATTCATCTTCTTCAAGAGTCTAGAACCAGCACTGACCTGATTTTTTTTTCTATTTAACTGGATTGGCTGTCTGTATGATTTGACAGCAAAGTTCTTGTGCCTATTTGAAACGCCTCTAGCGTGAGGTCTAAAGAACTAATTTTGCCGTATACAATGAAAATGGTTGCCGTGATGGTCTCTCCAGACTTCAGACATTAGTACCATGTCCCTCACGCTATGCTCACTCTACGTCCTACAGCGCCAGAATGGCGGAAATCAAATAGGCACAAAAACAGTTTGACAGCAGCCAGTCCAGTGTAATAATATAGAGGTCAATGAGAACCAGTAATAGATGCACTTGTTTTTATCTGAATTGAGCGTAAAAAGTCACTACAACTAACGTTCTACGCTGGCCTTATTCGACAGGTCGTCACTACTACTACAACATGACGACATCCACCGAGTGCACTGCCGACGTCCTGCTGCCGTGGTTCCCACTGGTGCATTCCGGCGAGATGATTGCCATGGGCTTCATTGCCTTCGGGAAGCTGCCCGAGTCTGCTCTCACCAAGGACTACTTCGAAAGACCTGACAGGGCTGCTGTCCAGGTTCGTACTTATTTTATTTATTTCATTAATAGGTTTAATAAATGCATGTTAAGTATAATCACACAATCACATTCACACCCCGGGCACTCCATACAAGCGCCGCGTTTCAACTACCTATTACACAGACACTACACACTGACGTTTTTGCACACGCGCAAACGTGCCGGACTACAGCTGCGCCACAAAAAAAAAAGTTGGAAATCTGACTTTTTGACTATAGTATGCCATGATGAAGTCGATAATTTGTCGGAATTTGTCGCACAAAAACCAGAATTTGTCGGTCTTGCGTTTAGGAGATACGTGTGGCCCAGCTGTAGAGACGTCTCTACAGCTGCGCCACACAGATCTCGAAAACGGTAGGTCGTAGCGAAAATCTGATTACTCGTGTGTGCAGCCGTTAATTTGTCGGAATTTGTCGCACAAAAACCAGAGTTTGTCGGTCTTGCGTTTAGGAGATCTGTGTGGCGCAGCTGTAGAGACGTTTCTACAGCTGAGCCACACAGATCTCGAAAACGAAAGGTCGTAGCGAAAATCTGATTACTCGTGTGTGCAGCCGTTAATTTGTCGGAATTTGTCGCACAAAAACCAGATTTTGTCATCATGTCAAAAAGTCAGATTTCCAACTTTATTTTTGTGGCGCAGCTGTAGTCCGGCACGTCACGCGCAACTGTGTGTGTGAAGTCTAGGGCTATTGAATGAGCACAAGATTTGGCACACGAACTCGCGCGGTGGGGTGAGGTAATTGATTGTGGGGTGGGGCGGAGAGTTTCCTTTCTGTACGGTAGTACATAAGTACTACCGTACAGAAAGGAAACTGATATAAATCGGTTATGTGGTATAATAAGGAAATAATAAAACAAAGGCCGACTTTATCGGGAGCAGTAAAAAAAAGAGATGTGCCATATCTTTAGTTGCTTATTCTACTGTCTAAATACTAAAGACAGTTTAGTAATTCATAGTAGTCGAGGGAAAGGAAAGTTTACCATGATATGTTTGTAAACGTAAAATCTAGAAAAATCTAACAAATGCTACACTAGACTGTTTAGACCAAGATCTTTAAATTCATATATTTCATGACAAAATTTTAGTTCTTGATTTAGACCGGTGGCACAGAATTTTCGTGTTGTATTTTTTATCCTGCAAGTAACTTTGTGTTATTTTGCATGTTCCTTGGTTCCTATGACGTATGTATGTGCAAATCTTAATGCTGTAACGCTCATGGCGGAACTTGACAGCCTGATCGTATTCGATCACGTTTGTTAAGCAACGCTCGGTCCGGTCAGGTGTCGGATGGGTAACTGTTAAAGTGGCATTACAACTGAGCGCTTCCGTACTTCGGAGGGCACGTTAAATCGTCGGTCCCGGCTGTTGTCATCTGATAACAGTCGTTAAGCCAAGTTAGAGGCCTTACAGGCGGCTTGATAAACTCTAACATCAGAGGTGGACACTCCTCATTCGATAAGAAGAAGAATGCTGATTTAAAAAATGATAAAATTACGATGCGATTACTTCAAGCAATATTGAGCAAATGGAGCAATTTCAAAGTATTGGCTTTGAAATAAACCTTTTTTTTCAGATGATCGTCCCCGACGGCCCAGAATGCCTGTACCAGCTTGCTGAGAACCCTGGACTGGTCACCATGCACACTTACTTCATCGACGCACCCTGGCTGATAAATTGCATCGGACAGTGAAATACTCAATATATTTATAAGTGATGTCCGAAATAAAATTATACTGTTTCGTGTATGTGTATTGATAAATTAAAAAGTATATCAATCACGAAACCAATCCTATTAGAAATCATTTCGATCACCCAACCCCTCTTAACATTTTTGACCACTAAACCCCTGTCAATGATATGTTCACAAGCTAGACTTTTTATGCATATTAATACGATACATACCGGGTGTAACAAGAGCTTCAACGAAGCCGAAGTCTACGTATTCTGCCCATCATCAGGACCATTTCTGTTCAAAACTATTGCTGGGAAACGATTTTGATTTTTTTAACACGTTTTCATTAGGTTGTTTTCTCGTTTGTGTGTTTGTTTGTTTGTGTGTGCGTTCGTTTGTTTCTCCGCAAAGTTTGTGAACAATTTTGTACTAGCTTTCCAATGAGCTAGAAAATTGAAACTTTGAACATAGGTCAGAACTGGAAGGCAATGCAATATTAGGGTGTCATTGAGCTGATCTGATGATGGATCCGGAAGAAGGCCATAGGATCTCTATGATGAAACCTTACAACTCCATCGTGTTTGGACTCGTTACAATCGTCTTGATGAGTACTCTAATGGGAGACGATCCAGGGTCTGATGATGAAGCTGAAAGGCCATGCCATAGGAACTCAATATTGAAACCGTGCAACCCCATCATATCTGGGCTTGTTTGAATCGACTTGACGAGTTCTTTGTTGGGAAATAGTTTCCAGGGTCTGATGATGGAGCCGGAAGAAGGACACAGGAACTCTTTAATAAAACCACGCCACCCCATCGAGATTGGACTCGTTTGAATCATCTTGACGAGTACTTTGTTGGGAAATAGTGTCCAGGGTCTGATGATGGAGCCCGAAGAAGACCATTGGAACTCGGTAATAAAACCATGCAACCCCATCGAGTTTGGGCTCGTTTAAATCATGTTGACGAGTACTTTAATGGGAAATAGTGTCCAAGGATCTAATGATGGAGCCGGTGGAAGGCCATAGGAACTCTGTAATAAAACCATGTAACCTCATCGAGTTTGGGCTCGTTTGAATCGTCTTGACGAGTACTTTGTTGGGAAATAGTTTTCAGGATCTAATGATGGAGCCGGAAGAAGGACACAGGAACTCTTTAATAAAACCATGTTACCCCATCGAGTTTGGACTCATTTGAATCGTCTTGACGAGTACTTTGTTGGGAAATAGTTTCCAGGATCTGATGATGGAGCCGGAAGAAAGCCACTGGGACTCTGTAATAAAACCATGCAACCCGATCGAGTTTGGGCTCGTTTGAATCGTCTTGACGAGTGCGAGTGCGAGAGTAGGGGATGGTATATTTTTTTTTTAGTCTTAGCTCGTTAACTAAAAAGCAGAAAATAATAATTTACTGAAAAAACACTTTTTTAAAAACACGTTTTTAAAACGGACTATATTATTACAAAAAAAAAAATCGGACTAAAAACATTACAGCGGAGTAAAAACAAACTAAAAAGTAAAAAATATAAATTATTCTTTAAATATTTATAACCGCATTGGCCGACTACCTATGCAATTTTGTAATTGAAAATTACATTTTTTTTATTCTTATCGTTTTAATGTTTTATGTAGGTAGTGTCATGTCAGTGCCTTTAACTTTATTTTAATCAAAAAACGTGGCCCGAGTAGGGTTACCATCTGATGATCTGACAGACATTTGCCGCATTTGACAAGAATTTTATGGTTTCAAGGCGTGCGGCTAGTGCTAAGCTGAGACAGGCATTTTTTTAATTTAGCAGGTCTCACTGTGAAATCTCGCATACATGCTTCAATCACGCAAGCCTTGCTGCGCAAGCTGCCCATCCGCCCGGATGAAATCACATATTACAAGATTAGTGGATAAAAATGGCGCAGCGCGAGCTCAGTTTTTTACACGGCTGCCCAAAAAGGAGTGTATATGTGTTCAGGGTTCATGTATGTTTGTGGGTATGTGAGTTTCTTAATTCCACCATAACTTCTAAATGGCTCAACGGATTTGTATGTATGGGGTATCGTTAGAATCCTTACATCATTCCGAGTGATACTGGCTATATATTTTTTGATAAAAGTCAATATGGCGACTGTACGACTTGTACTATTAGTTATTTTGTGGTACGACCTCATTTTCAAATGTAAAAAAAAAAATTTTTTTCTTCAATTATTACAATATGGACATCAAATGAAAGGCCGTAATGAGCACATTTCAAAACTATATAATATGTCACTAAAATATGTGAAATAAAATAAATAAATTAAAAAATATTAAAAACACGACTGCTCTTCCAAAAACGAACTAAAAAGTTAAATAACAAGACGTCATTGCAGTCGGGGGACCTCTTTGGTTCAAAATTGTTCCATAAAACGGACCCCCGACTGCAATGACGTCTTGTTATTTAACTTTTTAGTTCGTTTTTGGCAGGGCAGTCGTGTTTTTAATATTTTTTAAATTTATTTTTAACTATAAACAGACAAGATTAGTGGATGAAACTGACAAAATTCGCGCTGCGCGCCCGTTTCTTTTTTACTAAAAACAGGCAAAAGTACAAGATTAACGAATGAAACTGACTCAAAGTGGTGCTGTGCAACCGTTTTTTTTACTAAAATCAGACAAGATTAGTGGATGAAACTGACTAAAAATCGCGCTGTGCGGCTGTTTTTTTAATGTAGACAAACTAAAGTACAAGTATAACAGATGTAACTGACTAAAAATCGCGGTGCGCGTCCGTTTTTTTTACTATAGACAAGCTAGATTACAAGTATAACAGATGTAACTGACTAAAATGGCGCTGCGCGGCCGTTTTTTGCTAAAGACAGACAAGATTGGTGGATGGAACTGACTAAAAATCGCGCTCCCCGGCTGCTTTTTTTGCTATAGACAAGCAAGAGTACAAGTATAATAGATGTAACTGACTAAAAGTGGCGCTGCGCACCCGTATTTTTTACAATAGCTGTCTATTGTAAAAAATAATAGTGGTAAAGGTAAGTAAAAGATTAGTGGATGAAACTGACTAAAAATCGCGCTGCGCGGCTCTTGTTTTACTATAGACAAGCATTTTTCTGAAAAATCAGGCATTTTGTGCATCCTAGACCGGCATCATCCCTTAAAGATGGTAACCCTAGGCCCGAGGCTCGAGAGAAAAAAAGAGAGTAGTTTCAGTAGATTATCTCTCTTTTTAGCACTAAATAATTCATAAAATTAAATTATAAATCAACATAATATAACAATTAAAATTTTTTTGTTAAATTTTAATTTCTGAACGTCTAAAAAAAATTCATCGCTTGAGGGTAGACTTACGGATAGCTTCAGTCCCCCGTGATCACGCCAGCTGCAAAGTTGCCGAAACGTCGGGAAAACCAAAAATCAAACCAAATACCAACTAATTACCAAAGTACTTTCAACATCCGTTAAAAATTGTTTTATTTCATAGATAAATATTCTGAATCATGAGTTTTGCGGAAAAAGCAGTGATATAATTTAATATTTCATACTAACAGTTTTATAGTAGAAAACATTTTATGATGCTGTGCACACATCAACTGCAAATCATTTTCACCTTTGGTTCATTTCATTTTATAAAAATTCAAAAATTTCATAAAAATTAGTATTACGGTAGTAGATGTAGTAGTAACATTTGTCTTTTGGTATTGCGGGGAACTGGCGAAGTTGCAACGTATTTTTGATAGTTTACATACAGTTAATATCTAAGTAAAGTTTTCTTATCAGTTCGTTTCAAGAACTTTAACATCAAAAATTATGATAGGTTAAAATAAAAGTTCTTATTATCATCCTACTTTAAAATTACCCTGGATGGCATTACATTTATTATGACTCAAAATTTAATAAACAAATTAAAAAGTTATAAATAATGACCAAAGGTTTTGAATATCTGAAAATGTCACTTTCAGGGTCAGTTTGTCAATTTGACAGTGACGTTTCTTTGTTTAAATTTTTGCTGAGAAATGAGTAATGTGACTTTAGGTCAGTGTTTTGACCACTCGTAGCAGAGCGAGCGAAGCGAGTGAAGCTTAATAATGCTTGTATGCATATTGCGTGCTTGCACGCATGATTGCATGCTTGCACGCATATTTGCATGCTTGCTTGCAAAATGCTTGCCTGGGGTGCAGGGAGCAGTCTCCCGCTACAAAGAAAAACTTTTAATGCACTAGGTAGGTTAGGTTAGTGTTTTGACTACTCGCACTCTACAATGCTTGCATGCATGTTGCACGCTTGCTTGCATGCTGCATACCATGTTTGATTACATGCTGCATGCTTGCTTGCATGCTGCATTCTTGCTTGCATGCTGCATGCTTGCTTGCATGCTGCACGCCTGCTTGCATGCTGCATGCCTGCTTGCATGCTGAACGCCTGCTTGCATGCTTCATGCCTGCTTGCATGTTGCATACATATAAAACACGAGAAAACATTAGTTTACCAAAAAATTGAGTGTTGGTAGTTATTCTACATGCAATAGAGAATATTTTAATTATACAACGTACAAAATAACCCCTAATACCAGATAAAAGACCAACTTTTACTATGGGACCAACACGGAAATCACGAAAAAAATCTGCTGTTTCATACAAAAATTAAAAACAAAAATATCTAAAATAGTATGAAAGAGTAGTTTTTTTTCGGGATTTCGGATTTTGGTCCCATAGTAAAAGTTGTTCAGTTTAATCACAGACCTTAACCAAAGTACTTATTTTAAGGTCTGTGAGTTTAATCTACCATATTCGGCTATTTTGTTACACGTTAAATTAAATTTGAAATAGTGTGCTACAAGTTTTTGAGGCGTTTGGTGAATTGAAAATATGGCATAAAAATCAGTGGTGTGATGAATGTTCGGGAAAATAATAGGTACTTCGACGAAATAGTAAAAAGTTTTTCGACAAAATGAGACGTTGGAGTAACGAAAAACATCGAATGAATATAAGGTCAACTGATACAGTGGGAAACATGTTACAACAACAACAAAGTAAAAAAATGCGAAACGAAAATAAATCGAAAAGTTGTAGGTAAAATGAAATTCGGTCAAAACAAAAATCAAGCTTAAGATAGGTAAAGTCCATTCGTTTAGATAGTGTCGGTACACCAGGGGCCGTACCGGCTAACGAATCGATTATCGAAAAGTCTGCTGGGTTTCAAATTAAAACAGATAAATCGAGCCCCAATTGGGCGAAAATGGTGAACCCCAATTCATGATGTCACACGAACATCGTTATCTTCCAAATTACGTCAACAGAAAGTACAAGACGAAATTCCTTACTTTAATTTTTCTGTTTTAAATTGAAACCCAGCAGACTTTTCGATAATCGATTCGTTAGCCGGTACGGCCCCAGCAAGCACTTGTGTTCAGAGACAGGAATACCGGTAAGTTTTTGGTAACGTTATACAAATAACGTTACTGATAACGGTAAAAAATAGCGATGATTCAAGCAATAGTTTTAGCTTATTAAGTGTTTTATACTTAAATCCAAGTTTTAGAAATGTATTGACATTTCGCAGAGTCGTAGGTTTATACGGATAGTCCGTATTACTAGCTTGTAAATTTTCCAGAATCGTGTCTAGTGTCGGAAGTTTTTTATTAGCATAAAACTTAGAATAATTACACATAGAAGGCGAGTCCGCGTCCGTATAGTGAGGCAACTCAAACCAAGCCAGAATGGCTTGGTATGACTATTCGGCCCGTTAGTGCTCAAGTGATATTCGTGTCGAACACAACTCCCGAAAATTTCACTAAAAATGAGGGTTTACGCAATGAACGGATGTCACAATCAGGTCACATTACATCGCAGAAACACAAGAAACATTGTAGATTACATTTCACGTGTAATTAATGCGTTTGAACTTACATTTTTACGTAAAACATCCATCAAAAATAACCATGACGTGCCACTTCACATTTTACGAAAATGTTGCCAGGACGGGGAAAAAAATCTCCCGCATTTACTGTTGTTCAATTAAAAGCAGGGATTGAAATACCGTTAAAAAAAATAACGATATAAAAAAATTACGTTAAAAATACCGTTAAAACATTTTATCAGTAAATTTACCGGTAAAAATAACGTTAAAAATATACACCGATATGTACTATACTATAGATGCGACAAATCTACGGTCAAAATTCTCGCAGCGATCGCAAAGATGGCGGCCACGCATGCACAGCGCAAGCGTGAGTTGTCAAAGAAAAAGTAGCATGCACACAGATGCGACACATTCTTCATAATGATTATGATATACCTACTTGTTTAATAATATTGCATAAAATTATAGTAAAAACGCAATTCAATTAGGTAATGTTAATACTTACCCAAAAAATAAAAAAGGAGGATGGGCATTTAGTACCCGCACTAATAACAATCATTAGGTATCGTCGAAAAGATTTTTTTATTAGGAAAAATATTACTATGGAAACATGGAAATATATTTACTTGCCTAGATAAGGATCTGGGTTAGCAAATATTTTTCCATGTTTCCATAGTAATAATAATAATGATTAGGATACACGATTAGGTCGAACATACTTACAGTGTGTTCGACAATAACGTGACCGGCATTTTTTTTGAATTTTAGTATGCAGCTTACAAAAATAAATATTAGGCTGAATAGAACAATCATTTTCCTAAAATGGTTTGTAAAAAAAACACAAGTTTTTGCTTGATTTCTGGATTCTGCAAGATGATAATGACCCTAAATAACGTAGTCGGCTCTGCACTTCCTGGAAAGCGATTGCACTTATTGCCAAATGATCCTATTTCTTACTGTG
The DNA here is from genome assembly GCA_943789525.1 of Agriphila geniculea. Lineage (NCBI taxonomy): Eukaryota > Metazoa > Arthropoda > Insecta > Lepidoptera > Crambidae > Agriphila > Agriphila geniculea. Next base: position 5,993,546 of record OX038879.1, on the reverse strand, counting down.
ATCAAAATGCTCTTTAAGGCCAACTGAAATTTGAGTACAGAAACTACAGTAAGCCACAACACCGGCTTCACAAGCAGGCACAATCTTCTAAAACATTAGATCTAAAAAAACAGTTTCTGTACTCAAATTTCAGTAAGCCTTAAAGAGTATTTTGATCACAGTAAGAAATAGGATCGTTTGGCAATAAAAAATATTTCGAGTTGATTTATCGTTTTTCAGTACAAAATGTATGGGAAAAGTTTCTGGCGATTCTGTCGTTTCTAGTACTCATACCTTAAATGGTCCCATAGAATCTTTTGAGCCTACACGAAATAGGATCGATTGGCATAAAAAAATGTTTTTGGTATTTTAGCATTTTTTTTTTGCTAACGGTAAGTTTTTTCCAAAATCTGTGAATGCAGCTCAGAATACCTTAAAAAGTTATGGATGGTCTCCTGGAAACGTTTTCCTGTAACTATACGTATAATATACCTGCCCATAGTGTACCATCTCAAAAATTCACCCTGTATGTATTGATTTTTATTTCTCTAAACTGCCGAGTCAGACTTTGATGCCAATTTGCACAAGGGTGTAGTTGAGGTAATTCCTACATAAATATAACACCAGTGTTGCTATTGGATCATAGACCACTTCCCATACAAATTTTCCCAATCTCCTTTCTCATAGATAATGACTCTATCGAGCACTTTTTTTTTCTAGATAAATATTCGTGCTAGGGGTAATGTATACATTCGAACTCGCTATTTGCCTCGCCTGCCTCGCCACTCAAGCGAGTATAATTACTGCGGCAATGGAGCACAGTTGTTCTTTGCACGGATGTGCCTCGACAGCAAAATACAGCAGGGATAAGATAAATAATCACATTCAATTTATTTTTCTTTCTTGACGAGCCCTATACATTTTTGACTGACCGTAATTACCTACACGGGCGGCGGGGCGGTAGTGTCGTCCTACATCAAGGGCGGTTCTTAGCTTTATAGAATCAAATCATATACTTATAATGTAAAACTGTGCTATTAGTTCAGCTATCCTAGTTTAGTACCTACGTATACAATCTGTATGGTTCACTTTTCACAATCTATGATTTTCATACAAAATGTCGGGTCAGTAGAAATAATGTATAAAAAATCGTTTTGGTTGGTTTATGTTAATGTTTTGTTTATTTACCGATGATAAGTCGCTCCATTATTTTTTTCCTTTGCAGTGGATCGATTTTTGTGCGAATTTAACTAGCAGAACGGCATTTTTGTAGCCACAATTACACCGTGTTATCGCGGTGAGCGTCGGCGAGTGACTAAATGAGTTGAGGCCAGTTGGCCTCAACGCGTGGCGCAAAAATCGGGCCCGCTATGTCGCATCTATAGTATAGTACATATCGGTGAAAATATATTACCGGTAAAATTAACGTTAAATATAGCGTTAAATTAAGTACCGGTAAAATTATCGGTAAAAAATTAACGTTATTAATTGGAATAACGTTAATTTAAAAATTAACGTTAAAATTAACGTTATTTCAGTAAATAACGTTAAATTTAACGTTATTTCTCAAATTAACGTTATTTATTGACATAACGTTAATGTTAAATATAACGGTAAAAAGAGTAAAAATTAACGTTATATTTAAAAATAACGTTAACATTCCCTGATTAAAAGTTAAATGAGTCAATTATATTCCATGCGATTTGACAATTACTTATTTTCTATTAGGGTTGAAAAAAACGCAATGTTCTCATTGAAATAAAATGTATGATGATTTATAAAGAAATTGTATGACAAAAATTACGCAAGTACGGAAGCGTTGTGGAAAGTGGATGTCTTTTACGACCCCAAGTGGTACATATTTGTATTTCGAAATTATAAACTCGCAGAAGGTTGGTTTTATCTCGTATTAAAATGAATGTGAGTACTTATTTGTAGGTAATTTGGTATGAAATAATTTAGTCTAAAAGCTGATATCATTTAAATGAAAACTTTCAATACTATTATAATTTATAAATATATAATTTATTAAATGATTTCTTTATACGCTGCCGCTTGCCGATGACACCGCACTCACTCGTAGTTAGCTTGTTTCACGAATCTTGCTCGATTGCTATAGTCGCACGCAGGGTTCGGGAAACAGGTAAATATTATAAAAAAATCCAAAATGGCGGCTAACTTTTTTGTTTGTTGGCTGATTTTGATAAAACTCGGTTTGGGGTTATAAAACTATTTTTGAAAAAAACTATTTTTAAAAGAAAACAGCAACGTAATGTTAAAAATATAAAAAATCCAAGATGGCGACCAACTTCTTTGTTTGTGAGCTGATTTCGATAAAACTCGGTTTGGGGTACTATTTTCAAAAGAAAACAGCAACGCAATGTTAAAAATATAAAAAATCCAAGATGGCGACCAACTTCTTTGTTTGTGAGCTGATTTCGATAAAACTCGGTTTGGGGTCCTATTTTCAAAAGAAAACAGCAACGCAATGTTAAAAATACAAAAAACCAAGATGGCGGCCAACTTTTTTATTTCTGGGCCGATTTCGATGAAACTCGGATCTTGTGACTATTTTGACAAGAAAACAGCAACACAATGTTAAAAAAATAAAAATTCCAAAATAGTAGCCAATTTTTACTTATTTGTAACATTGCGTTGCCTTTTTCTTGTCAAATAGTACCCTGAACCGAGTTTCATCGAAATCGGCCCACATACAAAAAAGCTGGTCGCCATCTTGGATTTTTATATTTTTAACATTAAGTTGCTGTTTTCTTTCGAAAATAGGACCCCAAACCGAGTTTTATCGAAATCAGCTCACAAACAAAGAAGTTGGTCGCCATCTTGGATTGTTTATATTTTTAACATTGCGTTGCTGTTTTCTTTAGAAAATAGTACCCCAAACCGAGTTTTATCGAAATCAGCTCACAAACAAAGAAGTTGGCCGCCATCTTGGATTTTTTTTTAATTTTTACTTTGCGTTGCTGTATTCTTGACGAAATAATACCATATTCTTATGATAGTACCCCGAACCGAGTTTCATCGAAATCGGCCCACAAACAACAAAAATGGCCGCTATCTAGATTTTTTCATATTATTAACCTTGCGTTGCAGTTTTCTTGTCAATATAGTGCCCCAAATCGAGTTTCATCAAAATCGGCCCACAAACGAAAAAGTTGGCCTCCATCTTTTTCTTCTTTTTTGACATTCTTAACATCGCACAGTCGAATAACTATAGTTACAGTTAAATGGTGAAATCCATACAATCGCAACTATAAATACGACGATGGTTTCAACTTCCCTACTTTTAAGGGAAAATTTCATGTACTGGTAACATCATCTTTTTTGCTGTGTGCGTTTCGTCGAGCGTAAACACAAGCACCTTACGCACACATAAATTTCATTTGTGCCTCACTTTTGACAGACGACTTTCTAGGAAACTATCGTTCTAGGTGTAATTATTCTAAGGCATAAAATCTGTATACTGTTCGGACGTACTACATCACATTCAAAGTCGTCCGTTTTCGATAGTGGGAATAGTTTTTACGTTTTTTGGGTGTTAATGGGCCTATTTTTAATATTATTCCGACGCTAGTTCTTGGTATTCCCACTATTTTTGAAGTATCTCTGATAGGTGCAGAGGAACTGATTTCAACGCAATGCCGATGGACATTGATCATAAGTTGTTTACATGTTTTACAAAACACCAGTATTTTTTTGTTGGTTCACAAAGTTTCATCTTGAGGCACTTAACTGTCCTTCCAAGGATGAAAAAATATTTTCAGTATACGTAGCATAGTCAACAAATACAAGCTTTCACTACGGCAGCGCTTCGATGCAAACTGCCAAAATACAAATTGACTTGCGGGTGTACGCCGCACGCGGTATCCTTTGTTTATGCGGCGGCATCCTTTGACAAGAAGCGGCACGTGCAAAGGCGACGCGATAAAAGGGCGACACTATCTAAGTGAATGCGCTTTAACCGTCCTGGAAACCTTCACCCTGTTCATCGTCTCAGCAACAGTGGGTGACTTAATGCAGTAAGATTTTAATAGTATGACGGTCTTAAATAAGGAGTTCATATTAACCCTTATTTGAGACCGTCGTACTAAAAAGATATTTCGACTTGAAACTTCGTAGGAGTACTTCTAAAAACAAAAGCAAACAAGTATTTCGTGGTTTTCCGTAACTCAACCCCATAGATATAAATGTGGTAAATGAACCAAAAAAATCGGTATGGGTGTCGTTATTGAGGTTTCAGATGCTGATTGCAAAAATGGAATTTCTTTTGAAGTCCTACATGGCAGACATAATTCAAACCTACATGGCAGACATAATTCAAACCTAAAATACCCTAATAGGATTTTTTTTGGAAAAGTAAATAAATAGACATTAGGTACATGCGAAAATAGCATTTATTTTGAAGTGCAACACGACCAAAAACGATCCAAAATCTGATATAGATATGTAATTAATGCAATACTGATAGCCTAAGTACCTAAAGATTCTCATCATTCGTGATAAACAGATTGGACGTCGAATTACGATAAGTGTGGCCTATATCATGAGGTGCAGTGGATTCTCCTCACATTTGGTCAAGATGAAGCACTTGGCAATTATTTTGGCGATTATCGCCACAGCACACGCCTTCGGTAAGGAAATATATTATACTTTTTTATTTCATCTCAAGTTTTTGTAACTACTATTTAACGGCCACTTGGTGCAACGGTAGCGATCCTACTATCTGCGCCAAAGGTACCGGGTTCGAATCCTGGTAGGAGCAGATGTTAGTGTGGTGAGCACGAATGTTTTGTTCCCGAGTCATGGTAGTTTATAAACTTGTTTAAATATTTATAGTACGTTACTTAGTACCCATAGTATGCTCTGTGCTTAGTTTGGGACTAAATAATATTGTTGTGAGTTGTCCCGAATTTCTCACTCAAGAAAGTTATTTTATTATACTTAGTTTTTAATGTTACAAAGTTGTTTTTAGATATTGTGCCTGTTTTCAAAATTTTCCATTTATTGGAACAACAATAGAATGGATTTCTTAACTTTTAACCCGCCTTCAAAAATTTGAAAAGGAGGAGGTTATCTATTCGTCGCGTATTTTTTTTTATATGTGTGTACACCGATTACTCGAAGACGGCTGAACTGATTGAAATGATTCAAGCGTCATACATAACATGAGATTTGTTCCCAAGTTGGTTTCATTTTTTGAAATTTTGGAAAAGGTTCAGTAGTTTTCAAGTAATCTTGAAAATACTGTCGTTTTTGTTAACATTTTATATGAATTTAAACGGATTTTCAACCATTACTTTTTTGTTTATGAACCGATTTAGACGATTCTTTTTTTGTTTGAAAGAAGACACCTTAAGGGTGATAACATAATAATTTTATTGGTATTGGACTTTGGATTTTGAAGATACACGAGGGAACTCCTCAAAATCAAGAAGGAACTGTACAGTGATTGAAATATTGGTAGGTTCATGAAAGGTTTATGATAATCAAAAACAAGTTAAGTACCTATCTATTGTCAAGGACGTTCTGGACTAGAGTTGAACTGCAAAGACCCTACGGAACTCCTGTGGGAATTGAGTTACTCGGGGTTTACATTGAACAATGTGAAACATTATACTTAACGTTTTATTTTATAAAATCTTCGCTTACGTACCCACCACAAAAAAGTTTCAAATAAAAAGCTTTTTAAAAAAAGCAAAACTTTCTTTGCTTTTAGAATATAAATAAACAATACAACTAGTAAAAAAAATACTTCCAGCTCCACCCGACTTCAATAGACGTGTTTTTATTAATCGATTTGAACATTAGTTCTTGCTTCTTATAGAGCTGTTTTTTTAAGGTTTTTGAAGGAGGTTTTGCTTTTTTTAAAGCTTTTTTTGCCTATTCTATTTGTGATTTTTTGTCCGAGCGAGTGCGAAGCGCGAGCGAAGCGTCTCTATTTCAGCTTGGGCAAAAATGCTTTCGTCTATCGTGCTGTTCCGTTGTCCGGCTGTCCGTCTGTTCTCCTCTACAAGTCGTATTTCTTAACCGATTCTCGTGAAATTTTGTGAGCAGGTTCATAAACAGTGGTTGTCTTAGACCTCGCGTTTGTGACATTTTTGAACATTTTTCTAAATGACTGAAATATGATTCTCTCCATATCTCCGCCATTTTGCAAAATTTGACAAGAGTCGGCTGAGAAATGCGACCTGGGGCCGTACCGGCTAACGCATCGAACTTCGAGAAGTCTGTCGGGTTTCAAATTAAAACAGATAAATCGAGCCCCAATTGGGCCAAAATGCAGAACCCTAATTCATGAGGTCACACAAACATCAATATCTTCAACAAATAGTACAGTAAGTAATTCCTTACTTCGATTTATCTGTTTTAATTTGAAACTCGGCAAATTTTCCGAAGCTCGATTCGTTAGCCGGTACGACCCTTGTAGAGGAGAACAGATGGACAGCGGGAAAGCCAGACCGGAGTGGGAGCGGGACAGACAGAAAGTAGTTTTGTCCAAGCTGAAACAGAGGCGCATCGCTCGCGCTTCGCGTTCGCTCGGTCAATATTTTGTCGATACAATTTTCCGAATGGGGACTAATCCTATTAGTGTTGCCTTCAAAAAGTTTTAATAATTTCAGATAAGTAGTTCAAGGGAAAATAAAATAATTATAATATAATATAAAATATATATTATTATATAATTTATTTTATTATATTATATATATATTATATTATATATATTATATCATAGGAAATAATATAATTATTATAATTAGCATTTTATTTATTACAGGAGCATGGAAGGGCGGACTCAGCGGTGAGTAGAAAAAATTAAATTAAAATGATAATATTTTAATTTAAATAGACTTATAAGTACTTTTAAATCGTTCACTTTTTAATGTTATGTAGAGTGGATGTGTTAAGCCGTTAATTAATTACGAATATTAAATGTACTGCTGACGGAGTCCGGTCCTTACACGGTAAAAATACAGAAAAATATAATAGATAGGTACTGCACGTTTTAATTTTCCGTCAATTACTTAGCTGAATAACAGATAATAAGTTTGTGAAAGCCATGTATTTCGAAGAGAAGCCACCGGCATCTGCGGTTTACGTTTATGTGAAAGAACACCTATGAGACAAGTTAGCCTAAGTTGCTCATTTAGTGTAGGAAAGGAACTTAGTTGACCCCCACATTAAATCCTCAGTAGACAAAACTTTGCAGTATGATAAAGTATCATAAATGAAACGTATTTTTTTAATTTTCCAAATAAAAAAACAACAGAAGTTAGGTATTTTTACCTAAGTTTTAATATCGTTGATATCTTTTTAGGAAAAATTTTCTGCTTATACTTTCTTCACCAAAAGTACTCATGTAAAGTATGAAAACAATATGTAAAATATCCAAAAAAATTGCCAAGCTGAAAACACAGAATTTTAATTAAATATATTTTTTCGTGTAACTTGAACCGGAATATTTCTCAGACGATTTTTTTTAGCGGAATATAATTTTATTGCCGTTTTTTATAAACAGCATGAAAATCCAAAACACATACCATCTAACTATATTTTTTTCAGAAATCACCTTTTAACTTATGCAGTGGGAAACATTTCTATCCATTTGGTTTATTGATTAAGGTATACAATTTTCTTTCCTTAAAAATATCCAAAATAAAGCAGCGTATTACAAAGTAAAAAAAAATTTAAAGAGTGAGCCGGGTGACCATTTCTACATAGTTTCTATCATTCATCACGTCGAGTACCTATGTTTGCGCGTCTTGGATTTTGTATACTGACTTCTGATTGCGAGAGTAAGTTATTCTCGCTATGGAAAAAATGCATTTTATGAAAAAACCTCACTTGTTTGGAATAAGTTCCAGTTTAAAATAGCAAAAGAAATGCAGCATAAGGAAGGGCGATTGTCCTCACGCGGTGTTCACCGGAAAAACCTATGGTTAAATAAAACATAAAAACAAGAAATAACATTTTGTATCTGTGTTACCTAAATAGGGTGGGTTTGCCAGTTACTGACCAATTAGTGGAGATGCCAACTTAGAGGATAGTAAATATGTGTTGCTTGACTGCAGTTTTTCTTATAAAACCATTAAAAAGAACTTTTTCTTCTTTTTGGGCTTTGGCGGTTCCCTCTTGGATTTCGCCAGTATCCAGTTGTTTGCTCAGTTATTAGTTCCTACAGACTGCTTCTTCACGAGGCGTGTTGTGAGAGTACAATGTCTAAGAGTAGAAGTGGTTAGGCTTAGATTTTGAGACTGTAGTACTAACTGTTGAAATATCTGGGATAAGGACATAAAACAGATGTTAGTAAATAACTAATAACTACATACAGGTTATAGTCTTATATTATTGGATATTATATAGTCACATAAAATATCAATGCATGGGGATTTGGTATAGCTAAGAATAGTTTTGAAATTAGTAGGTTTAGGGATGCATGGGGGGAGAGAATCATTTACAATAATGATGACATCTATAGGTTCCCAAACTAGGCTAAGCCTGTCTGTATCTTGGTGAACCAAATCGAGAGCATTTAAAATTTTCTTAATTATTCTTGCAAAGTCCAATTAAACATAATAAAGGTGAAGAAAAAAAGTAATACTAAATAACTACTGTTTGTGCTACCCTCAAAAACATCTACATAAGAGATCTTCTGTAGACTGATAATCGAAAGTTAGTAACCATTTATTTTTTCCTTTTTAGTTTGTTTTTACTACTCCGTTTTAATGTTTTTAGTCTTATTTTTTTTGTAATAATTTAGTCCGTTTTTTTCGTAATCCACTGTTCGTCGCCCGCTTAGTTATTTTGTCACCCAAAAAATAAACCGCTGCCAGGTTTGGTATTTAAATACCCCATTACCAGTCGCCTTTAATTATTTCCAGTCACCCAAATAATTAATTCCCTTTATAAATTCAGAAAGATTTCATTTTTTCCGGATTAATCTTATAAATTCAGAATAACGTATAGTCAAGGAACCTTTACCTTTCATAATAAAATAGTAATTTTTCCCAGAATCATCAGAATACTGGCAAAGGTAGATAGATGATCTATTGATAAATATCGAAATCTGGAGAGATATAACTTCAGGAAACCGCAATTTTATTTTTACCTTTTATAATAATGAATAAACTCGTCAGTTCCCGGATGCTCATAATCATTTACAGGGGCCGTACCGGCTAACGAATCGATTATCGAAAAGTCTGCTGGGTTTCAACTTAAAACAGAAAAATCAAAGTAAGGAATTTCGTCTTGTACTTTCTGTTGACGTAATTTGGAAGATAACGATGTTCGTGTGACATCATGAATTGGGGTTCGCCATTTTGGCCCAATTGGGGCTCGATTTATCTGTTTTAATTTGAAACCCAGCAAACTTTTCGATTATCGATTCGTTAGCCGGTACGGCCCCAGTTCTGATGTTTAATTACTCAAATGATCGAAGTTTAATAACAATAATTCACATGACGAATAACTTATCATTACTAAATAATATACTAGACAAAATACGACTCCTACCAGATCAATTCTCGGACGGGAATCAAACCCGCGACTTTTTAGATGTCTGGCCTAATGCTCTGACCGCTACATGCCGCTACTCAGCGGTAGCTCTACCGAGTCACCAAAGTGACTCGGTAGCTCAGGTCGCAGGTTCGATTCCCATCCGAGAACTGATCTGGGGGCCTATTACGAAAATAACGTACGCAATTGCGTAACGCAGTCACTTGGCCACGATAGTCGTCGGCAGTTCGTTAGTTGTAGTTATGTCGTGGGCCAATCGTTGAATTGGGCCGATCGAGATCTGCCTGGGCAGATCACGATACGCCGGCATTTCTTGATTTGCCTTTTCAAAACCCGCCATATCATTCAAACAATAACGTTTGACGATTTGCCCGACCTTGCTTGGGCAAATCGATTCTGTGGGGTGGCCAAAGTACAAGCAAATAAAATGAAGTTTAGAAAATAATTGTTTTACTAATAAAGATAAAACAGCCATGCTGGGATAAATAGTCTATAGAGTGACCAAAGTAGTTGTAAAATAAAAAGAATGTAGGTACATTAATTTTTTTTTTAATTTTGTTTAATATAAATCATCATTCTCATCTTAACATTCTCATTATTATCATCTTAACATGTGGTTCGTTATACAAATGTCGCTTAAAAGCGTATTGTTTTTATTATCACGATTTTCGATTTCTTGTGACGCCGCCATCTTGCTCGCACGTAAACACACAGCTGACAGAGCGCCAACAGCGTTACAGCGCCACAAGCGTCGCGAAACGGAAGTATATTACGATGCGCCCAGCCATATCTCGATGTGGCTAAGTACTAGTAGGGCAAATCGACGAATAGGTTGGTTTTATCAATCTGCCTAATTTTTGATTGGGCACATCATGAAATTATTGGCCAGATCATGAAATGCCGGCACATCGTGATCTGGCCAGGCAGATATCGATCGGCCCAGTTCAACGATTAGCCCACGACAGTTATAACAATCATTTTGAATTCGGCTATTGTACTCCATAGACTACTAAACGAACGATTTAGGATACGCTACAGAGAAACTGTCAAACTCACGCAATCACTTCGCAATATCGCATACGAAAGTGATTTGTAATAGGAAACAATCAAAACGAAGCACGTACGCAGCTGCGTGTATTGCATTAAACTTTTCGTGATAGACCCTCTGGTGCGAGTCGTATTATTTCTAGTACCTACATAAATTATTTAGTATTGTATAAAAATAGCATTGTAAATGCAAAACTCTCAAATTAAAAAAAAATCATTACCTTACAGTGAGGTTCGGCATTACCCCCTGGGGCTGGGGCAGAAGTTACTTCATGGACGTCGCACGGACGATCGCTGAGGCCAAGACCGCCCGCTGGGTGCAGACCCCTCGCCCTGAAGGGCCCATGCCAGAGCTGGTGATGTACTGCCCCTCGGAGGATATCCATATCGTGTGCGCCTTCTACGATGACACAGGGTACATGGCCGGGCTGCAGATTGCTGTGAGTATAACTTAATACTGTCTCACCAGAGAAAAGAACACCAGCCCCCCTACTCAAATGTCCTACTTTCTATTCGTTTGAACGCTACGCTTACTTTTAAAGCTTAAATATTAACTATAGATGATTAAATCACATGTCGCAAACTTATGTAAATCACAAACTTCAAAGTATTGTATGGAACACGGCACGTAACTTTATAGTTTACTGCTTTTATGGGTAAGGCCGTAGATTCTGCCACTTTTTGTCAAAATTTCCGACTGTCTGTCCCCTGTCTCCTGCATTTTTTTCAATCTAATGTCATTAATACTGATTTGTGTTCTACTAGATATTGATTTCAACTATTTAAGCTTACTAGGGTACGGCATTATAACAATTTATCTATGTAAGTTTTGATAGAAATCAATTAAATTGGTGTTACACAAAAAATATGAAGTTATTGAAGTTACGGACTTTACGATTGTAGCATATTGTTACACATTCAGTTAGCTTCTCCTGGTTCTGATTTCATTAGTTTATTCACATTAAAAGGGAAAAAAATCTGAGTTTTAACTTTGTGATGGTATTTTACTTTTTGTCGAACGAACTTATGTAACGTTATTACTCCAATATTTTGAAAGCTAGATCACGGGGAATTCATAATCCCATTATGGCAACACTGTTTTCGACTGTCATGCTGTTGTCCAACTTCTGCCGCCATCTTGTTGCGTCAGGTGAGATTTTTTCGTGCATGAAGACGTTTCGTCATTTTTTTTCTGTGCTTGTTTTTCATCGATTTCTCAGGTAATTTACCATATTTTTATTGCAAATTGATTAAAAACTATAAATATAATGAACTGTGACCTAACAAATACGATTATTGCTGTTTTAGTAGATAAAATTGTGAGCTTTATGTAACACTTATGTTAATGCGTTACACAAGTAACGCGTTATATATAACTTATGTAACGTAACGTAAAACAGTCATAGAGCTATATGCACATTCGATTAGATCACAGATTCAGAGATCGATTATGTGACAATATAATAAATCCTGGTTCTGATTTCATTAGTTTATTCACATTAAAAGGGAGAAAATATCTGAGATTTTACTTTGTGAAGGTAGTTTAGTTTTTGTATGCCCATGTGAACTATGTAAAAACGCTTTACAATTGTATGTAACGTTAAATGTCACTTTTGTGTTAACGTTACATATTATTGTTATGTAAACTTTATGTCACTAAGTGGCAAAATTTACGGCCTTACCCATATAATGTTGGCCATTTGAGTAGGGGGGCTGGTACCCTACCCTACTTTTCGAACTTTGGCGGGTATGCCAAGCTTCAACTTAAAACAGCTACATCAAAGTAAGGAATTTCGTATGGACTATACTATTTGCCGAAGTTATTTGGAAGATATCGATGTTCGTGTGACATCACGAATCGGGGTTCGCACATTTTGGCCTGATTTAGGCTCAGTTTATCTGTTTTAATTTGAAGCCCGGCAGACTTGCCGAAGTTCGATGCGTTAGCCGGTACGGCCCCTGGAATGGTATGGATATCATAGTAGTTTTCACGCTGTTCTACCGTCTATGGCAGAACGATACGATGACGCCACGTACGTCGCTGGGCTGCAGATATTGCTGTAAGTTAGGCACTTTAATATTTATTTTCAAGCATTCCATGGTGGATGTCCATTACAATGAAGCTGAGCTCATAACGGTAACGGATCGGAACTTACGACGTCTGGATTTAATAGTGGACCAGTTTTCGGAGTTGGCTCTCTGGTCCAGATGACGCGTAAAATGGAATATTTTTTGGTATTTTATTTTATCACCAGCAAATTCTTAATAAAGTCCATTATAAAATGTCATAAAAGATAAAATCGAATAAAAACAATCTTTCTTGTTACATGGTGTTTTTTACCTGTATTCAGGCGTTTGCTTTCAACGTATGAAAATAATGACAATGCGTATCTGTAAACATTTTCTTTTTGTTTAACTTACTTAGAACTAATAGATAGATGTTGATTTCTCGAAACAACTCTCCTGAATCCTGAAGTCACATAATTTGACTTAATTCAACATTTTAGATGTTTATCTAAGTGGCTCAAGCCCCCCCTTCCCCCAAATAATTTGTGGGTCCTACTTACATAGAATAAATAATAATACTAACCTTTTTCGGGGCTTTAAGGAGTAAATGAGCCAAGTAAATAAGCAAAGCAAGAGCAAAATAAAATTTTGCGAGCTTTTTTTATTGTTTTCCTTGGTAAAGCCTGCCCTCACCTACGTTAAGCCCCTCCCAAACCAAAATTCTGGATCCACCACTGCCTAAGTAAAACTCTCTGGTAGGCTTAGTGACTGAAGGCAGGATTTATTTTGGGTAACAAAATGGCACATACAACTTTTATTTAACTTAAATTATAATAAAATACGGGAATACAATCAACACCTGATGGTACCCAGAAATGGAGAGAGCTCCGCCAAGCGAAATAGTGCTGTTCAGTAAAAATAGTGTTGGGTAACATGCCAAAAGCTTGTAATCAGCCTTATTTACCTAATTTATTAATTCTTTTATAAGAATTAATTTATTGTTCGTCTAGATTCCCGAAGACAAGCTTTAGACAGATTTTCGAGCCACTAGTGTAGCTAGCTTTTGAAGTTCACAAGTGCTTGAAATCAGCCTTATTTACTTAAATTATTTATTATTTTATTAAGTTATCAACGCCCGAGCGGCCCCATCGGTCGGCACAACAATAGTAACTCTATTGTGTCTCATTTTTCGGGGCTTGTAGAATAATATTAGTTTGTTGTTCGTCTAGATTCCCGAAGACAAGTTCAGAGACGGCATCTTCGACTGGGAGGTCCAAGGGTTCACCAAATGGATCGCACCCGCCAACACCCTCGGAGTGCAGACGACTTACCAGACCATCCAGCAATACTTCATCAATGAAGGTAAAATTAGAAGGAGTCTCATTGGTGACTGTAGGAGTTTGATTGGGCTGATTAGCCTAAACTGAAAAATGATTTTGAGCGTGTCCAAAATTCATTGCTCTTTTCTTTCCTCGCAGCTTACCTGGCAGTGCCCGCCGCCGTCCGTATCGCTGCACGCAACCGTGACACAACCATCCAGTTCGAGAACGTCTGGGTTACTGGGTTCAACAAGGAGCGCATGGCCATTTCCGTCGACGCAGACAAAATTGCCGACTCCGCCCAGTCCAATTTCACCAAGCAAGCCTGCGTTCCCTTGATGGGTATGTCAGTTTTTTTATTCCACAACGGGTAATGCTCGCCCTTCACCTCATCTGATTTTAAGTGACGATAAGGCTGAAAATGTAAGCGCACTACTCTCATAATCCTCACCACTGAGAACGGCTATCTTACCTCTTACTGCCGGAACACATTTTTTTATTGTTGGACTGATTGTTGGGTAAGATGGTGGTAGCTCGCCAGAGGGACTTAAAATAATAAAAAAACAACCTCGTCTTCTATGAAGTACGTGAATAACAGCAGAATGGAAATAATTTCTTAGCCACCCACCACCTGCCACAAACACAACATGGTTTATAAAAAAGTTATATATGTATTTAAAAAAAAGTTTTGTCAAAACTTTTTTTTATACAGTGGCTAAGGTATGATCTCCATTCTGCTGTTACTTCCGTACATTAGAGAAGACGAAGTGACTTAAATAAAGTGATTTTTAAATTTTTTCTCGCAACCGAAAATTCTAAACATTTTTTCTATTAATAAGGGCGAGCGTATTCCTACCTATAAAAAATATTCAGCCAATTTGATTTTTTTCAAACATTTCCCATTGCACCATGGCACAAAGTATCTTTGATGAAATTAATGAGAGTTTGAATGTTTCCGAGAAACTGTCACACGCATTCATTTCATTCAAATCATACTACCTACCTACCTACCTAGATAGACTAGGTACCAACCTTGCGTCTGTCTCTACATAGGGCTAAGTATATGAAATGAATATTCAAACAAGCTCACATAATGAGCGTTTTTAAATCGTCAAAATATTTTTTTACCCTACCACCCATTATGACGTCTTTTAGCTGACAAGAAAAATGGGCGCAAAAAACTTATCAGCTTTATCAAATGGAACGATATTTACAAATATGTATATCGTTTCCAGACTTTATATTAATTAACAAAGATTAACAAATAAATAAAATTATAATTAGATAATTATTTAATGAATTACAAATTTTCTCTTAATCAATTTACAGGGTTCAAGATAAATTCAAAGTTTGAAGTTATTATTCAGTCTAGGCTGTTACAAGAAAAAAAAAACTTTACAATTCAATATGCGTTAAGATAAGTAGTCAGAAGCAGACCCATTCCCACTGGCAGCACCCGTTCACGAGCATGACGCATGAACCAGCCATCGCTTCGCTCGATATTCTTCTATATCGGATATTGCAATCATAAATGGCTAGAATTAACAATATCACATAAATAAAGCTTTGTTCGCAAATTATTAATGGTTGAAAAGTGAAATCGTGAACAATTACCGATTTTCAATAAAGGCCTACTTAAACGTGAGCGGTATCCGCTACCGCCGTGGGTAGCGGTAATACCCGCCCGAGTGATATTCCGTTGTGTATTTGGTAGGTATGGCATTTTCGCAGCTGTCGCTAAACCGAAACCGCATACAGTACGACTACGAGGCATATATCTTGAAATTTTTTCGACGGAGTAGGGAAAAGTTCGCGCATGTGCTCTTGTGAGCGACCAATAGCGCGCGCCCCTCTCCTGCCGCCCGCGCCCCTCACCGCTACACATGCCCAAAATATGCATTCCGCGCAATCCCCACCTGATTTCAAGATATATGCCTAGTACTGTACTAGATTGGTGAACAGATACTCGACCATACCAAGTCGGCCTCCTACTATATCATATCATAATATAGTTAAAATTCGTTGCTAGATGGCGCTAAAATAGACATCACCACGAGGTTTTAAAAACCGTTTTATGGAAAGTGTTTGTAATAAAACCGAATTACGTGCGGAAGAAGTCGCGGGCATCAGCTAGTTGTGCAACAAAGTGTTTATCAAACTATTAACAAAACCTCTTTCTCCTTAGGTCGTCACTACTACTACAGGATGACTACGCTCACCGAGTGCAAAGCCGATAGCCTGCTGCCGTGGTTCCCGCTGGTGCACTCCGGAGAGCTCATCGGCATGGGAGCCGTCATCTTCGGCAAACTCGACGAAAAGCATCTCATCAGAGACTACTTCGAGAGGCCTAAATCTTCAGATGTTAAGGTATCTTCAACATTACACATAAGTATTTTTCAAACAACCATCGTCGTCAAACTTGCCTGCGCAGAATATGACTTTTTCCTACAACTGCTTCTGCGCAGTGACGTTTTATCAAAATAGTTTCAAGTAAATACTTAATTACTACTCTGAGGAGCTCGGCGGCGCAGTGGTTTAGCGCCTGACCCAGCGATTGCGGAGGTTAAGCAACTTTCGCAAGGGTCGGTCATGGGATGGGTGACCAAAAATTTATTATCTCAAGCTCCTCCGTGCTTCGGAAGGCACGTTAAGCCGCGGCGCAGTGGTTTAGCGCCTGACCCAGCGATTGTGGAGGTTAAGCAACTTTCGCAAGGGTCGGTCATGGGATGGGTGACCAAAAATTTATTATCTCAAGCTCCTCCGTGCTTCGGAAGGCACGTTAAGCCGTTGGTCCCGGCTGCATTTGCCTGCCTTATCCACCCACAAGGAAGGCCTGTGCCCCTGCAGTGGGGACATTAAAAGTGGCTGATGGACTTAATTACTACTACCACGGTACAGCAGTAATATCTTACTACATAGGTTAATATTGCAGTCGGTATACTGTACCTTTTTAGTTAATAGCGCGATCTCTTAATCAGCTGAATAAATTACTTTAGTTTCAGTTTACTTTACAATTATATCGTTTTTATGAATTAGCAGAGTACTGACTTAATTATTATATCGTTACAGATGATCGTCCCGGACGGTCCCCAGTGCCTGTACGACCTGGCTGACAACCCCGCGATGATCACCATGCACTCCTACTACATCAACACCCCTTGGCTCGTCAACTGCATCGGGCAGTAAACAGTTACTCATGAAAAACCGAGTCCAGCATAATTGCTTGATCAAACGTTGCACTTTCCAAAATCTCATCTGTTTTCAGCTGTTTTCCTTTTGTAATTTCACAGCCAACTATTCAACTAATGAAATTACGCGTAGTCATACCTTTTGTTAGTAGGTATACTTACCATGCAACATAAAATGCTGTTCATAAGTCGAACACATTACACGACACGGAACAAAGCAATAAAAGTGTTCGACCACAGATCGAAGAACATTTTTCTTTGATCTGTGGTCGAACACTTTTTTTAAAAGACTGCCCTGTTTTATACTGTTTCCTATAGGTAATGTAATGATAATATTAATTCCATGAAAGGAATTTCAAAATGTAAATAAATATTAAAAAATAAATAGACGTTTTATTGTTGTATCATGAGGAGGAAAAAAAAATATAAAGGCGGCGACTGACATGCGCATTTGGACGTAATTTAACATTCGAGGCAAGCGTGTTACGTTACAGCATTGCATACCCTTGCTCGTGGCGAGCACTGCGCTTGCGCTCAACTGTGCTCCGCAACGGAACAAAGCCACAATTGAAATTTCCCTCTTCAAAGAAGCTTATAATTCTCTAGTATCTTAACTAGCTTCAGTTGTTAGTAATTAACCCACGCACGCGTCCTGTTTTTTTATATTATTATAATGTTGTGGTGTGAGGAGTATCAGGGGTCCCATCCCATCAAATAGCTATTTATTTAACAGCAGGGTTTTATCCAAGAATTTTATATTCTTGGTTTTATCCTATTAAAAAAAGTTTCGTCACTAAATGCTAAAACGTTTTTTTAAATTCGTGTTGTGGCTGTGGCCGGTGGTATAATTGCCATTCTACTGTAACTTCCGTACACTTGTGGAGACGAAGCGACTTTAATTTGTTTAAATTTATTCACGCAACCCAAAATTCTAAAACTTTTTTCTATAACTAAGGGCGAGCTATCTATAAAAAAATCAGCTAATTAGATTATTTCAGACATTCCCCATTAGTCATTCATAAATGATAAGTCATAGAGTTTTGTAATTATATAAGAGTACTAAGTAAGCTAGATTATTCATTTGAGCTGAATTCTTGTCCATTGTGCAATCAAACAATTTGATATGTACATCTATTATGCTTAAGGTTCTGCAAAGGCTTGGAGGTCCGCAAGCCAGAAAAAATAGGAACTAACGTTACCTAATGAGATGAATTTAGATATGTCGGACTCTTGGGCTCGATTGTGCATTTCTTAAAGAAAGATGACACTCGGTTGGAAATGAAACAAATTTTGCGCCTTATTTTAAGGTTCAGTTTCCAATAACTTAACATCTAAACGTTAATTTAACTGGGAAAGTGGCGCCGACATTTCTATCTCATCTTTCGTTAACCCTCTATGACTTATGATTAAATTTTAAGTGTTTAAAAAGCTATTATTTTTTACAGACTTTCTTGAATTTAGTTAAAGTCCTGAAAATTCGTAAACTGTTTTATTTAATTATTTTATTTTAAAAATGCATCGGTTAAGTACCTACTTGTTATTTTTTCGAATTATGATTATAACGGTCCACTATCAGCAATAACAATATTTCTGATGTTTTTGAATGTTAAAAAAAGTACCTTAAAAGTGTCTCCTTTTTTCGTTAGCATAAATGACCACTTAATTCGTTGTAACTTAGCTGATATTTATTTTTTCACTTAACGCGTGTGGCATTTTAGTTAGCCGAGTGTTTTACATTTGTGCATAAAAGTTTTATGTGGGCTCCAGACTCCTGCGTGATTCACGGCGTGAATTCACGCCGTAATTTTGCCGTGAAGTCGGCGTGAAAAGCATGACCCTCCACACTCGCTATCGTTTACAGTTTAGTTCGCGCGCTCGTCGAGAATGGACGCCGAATTATGCACTGCTATGTTTGAATTTAGCATCCCATAAAATGGGTTCGGCATGATAACACTCAATCCACACAATTTCCTGCTCGTTCGTCCAAGTGACGCTCATTTTGACGCACCGTACTCCGCAAATAAATAAAAAACATCAAGGCACGGTACTGTTTTCACGCGCGAGTGTGGATGCGTTTGCGTTCACGGGAGGTTCGCGCACCGCGAACCCTTTGACGCGGGCGCAAATACCGACACGGAATGGGGAACAAGGCGTGAACGGGCGCGAAAACCATCCACATTCGCGCTTCACGCCTTTCACGGGTGTTCACGGCGCGAATGTGGAGCCCGCTTTAAAACATTAGCGTTCATGGGATGTTAAGTAATTTAAGATAATGTTAGCATGGGAAATGAATCCTTTAAAGTTCTCCATACAAAACGGCCAGGGGCCGTACCGGCTAAAGCATCGAACTTTGATAAGTCTGCCGAACTTCAAATTAAAACAGATAAATAAATAATAATAATAAATGCTTGGACAATTTCACACAGCGCCATCTAGCCCCAAACTAAGCAAAGCTTGTAATATGGGTACTAGACAACGGATATACTACTTATATACTTTTTAAATATATACTTATTATACATAGTAACACCCAGACCCGTCACATAAATTAAAATTCATCATTTCAATTTCTGCCCGGCCGGGAATCGTAATAAGGAATTTCGTATTGTACTATTTTTAGAAGATATTGATCTTCTTGTGACATCATGAATTGGGGTTCGCCATTTTGGCCTGATTGAAGCTCGATTTATCTGTTTTAATTTGAAGCTGGGCAGACTTATCGAAGTTCGATGCGTTAGCCGTTACGGCCCCAGGCCGGTACTTTCTTGGCTAGAAGAAAAAAATAGGGTGCAAGCTCCAGTTAGCGGCAACCCTCACAGGCTGGCGCAGTGTAGAGGTGCGGCGGCGGCGTGCTGGCGGCGCGGTGGCGGCATCGTGTACAGGAGCGCTAAGCCCATGATCTCGTATTTTGGAACTTAAGCGCTCCTGTACACCACCGCGTCGCCACACTCCACTCCATGGCCACGTAACGCGCAAAGACCGCAACCGCAACCGCGCCGCCCATCGCGCTGCAGATACATGATTTTACCATGCTGTTGGTACGGGAGCAAACATGTATCAGTTATGCGGATGACATGGTGCTGCTCAGCCCATCGATAGCGTCGATCAGGAGGTTACTGGGTGTGTGTGAGGAGTATGCAAAATTGCACGGTCTCCTGTATAATGTTAAAAAAAGTGAACTCTTGATCTTTCAAGCTAGGGGTCGTAAGCTGACTAGTGTGGCACCTGTATTACTTAACGGCGTAGCTCTTAGTAGGGTGAAAGAGTTCAAATATCTCGGGCACATCGTTACAGAGCATTTAAAGGGTGATAGTGACATAGTGACATTGAGAGGGAAAGGAGGGCGATGGCGGTCCGCTGTAATACGCGCGCGGGTCGTTACGTTCCCTCAAATATGGTTGAGCGAAGCGATGGCTGGTCCATGCGTCATGCTCGTGAACGGGTGCTGCCAGTGGGAATGGGTCTGCTTCTGAGTACCTATCTTAACGCATTTTAATTGTAAGAATTGCGTTTTATTTTTATGTCTTGTATCAAGTGTTTTTTTGTTAGAGTAGCAGACAGAGTGATTTCTAAACTAGTTGAAAGTTATTTACTCTCACGATTATCTAACTGAATATAGTAGATATTTAATTTTAACCTAACTACCCATTGTGTGTAACCTTTTGATAACTATTGTGATGGAAAATGACCTCACTTTAAATGTGGAGCTCATTTTTCAATCTTGACGACTCTGTATGAAATATACAGGGAGAAAAAAGCAGCCCTTGACGAGTTTCTTGCCGGTTCTTCTCGTTACAAGGTCTCCCGCTTAGGGTTTGCGAACCGATGGCGTAGCTTCTATGACATTCACAAGTGCTTGTAACAGCCTAGACTGAATAAATTAATTTGAATTTTGAATTTTTTATATTGGACCGCAGATTTGCACGTTGTAGCATGGAGGTAAAGCTAACTCTTTTTAAAGCCTTCTGCCAAACTTTATACACGTGTAATCTGTGGGTCAACTATACACAGGGGGCCCTCAACGCCCTCCGAGTACAATACAACAATGCTTTCAGGGTGCTGATGGGGCTGCCCCGCTACTGTAGCGCATCAGCGATGTTTGCGCACGCGCACACGGATGGGTTCCATACTGTGGTGCGCAAGCGAGTCGCGTCGCTGATGTATAGGGTGCGGGGCAGTGCCAACACCATCCTGAAGGTATTAGTGACAAGCCTGATTGCCCCATTATGGGGCACTGGATGCGTATACATAATGTATGTGGATGTCGATTATATAATGATATAAATAAAGAACTAAATATTGTTAATAACTGTTACCGTGAAGTAAAAAACAAGGTCAGGGATTATTTACTTCAACTCTCTTATGATAATACTGAACTACTACTTAATTAACTATTACTAATTTCGGTCTAATCTTCGTTTATTAAATCTAACACATATTATATCATTTTAACTAACCACTGCAGTTTAAAAATGTTATTACGTTTCAAAAAATAACACATCTGGCATGCTACCTAAGTACCTATATTTTTATACACACGTACAGCAAGTATTAAAGACGGCTTTACATCAGAATTAGTTACTCTTTCAAATAATTGTTAAAAATTGTTAAGTATTTTATCGTTACCAACTACTGTTTTCGAGGGTGGAGATCCTGGTATCCTTTCTTACAGGCCTCGGCCTAGTTTAGGTGCCAGTCTCCTTACAAATAAGTGCTTTTTTTTAAAACTTTTGGTATTGTTTTTAGCATAAGAATTGTTTGTAAAGAGAATAATAAACACTTTTTATTATTATTATTATTATTATTATACACACGCATGTGCCATGTGTTCCGGTGGGGCACAGGTATTTAAATTAAATGAATGAATGAATGTATTGTTTGTCCTTGATTTTTGTTTTTATTTTATTTTAATTATTATTCAAATACTATTAATGTTTCAACCAAATCTAATATTTTTAATATAATTTTAATTGTCACTTCTAATTATATAATTTTATTTATGATGTTAATTTTAATTTATAAATTATATTGATTTTAATTTCTAATGATGTAGTGTTATTATTAGGTACTTGAGCTGTTTATGTTGCCAATATGGACCTTGTCTGAAATAAACAAATTTTATTCTATTTTATTTTATTTTAATTATTTTTATTTTAATAATGTGAATTTCATACACTTTACGAAGATCTCCAAAAATATGAGGACAGGTTTTGTGATTACTTTCTGATGAATTACAAGACATTTGACAAATTATTACGCGGCGGCGGCACGGTGGCGGGTTTTACGTGTCACGTATCCACAGTGTAGAGGCACAGAATAAATAATAGTACTATCGTACAGAAGTTGCACTGCTTTGATCTTGAAGAAAGCCGACATTTTATATAACTAAACATTGCGCGAGCCTTTTCTGTTGAGGTACTCGTATAAAAATTGAAGATCTGGAACACCTTATGGAGAACAGGTCCAGCTACTAAACTATACAAAATATAAAAATGATACCTTAGCAAAAGTTGTTTAGTCTGATGAGCATTTTTTTTGAGATATAAAAGTCAAAGATCTGGAATACCTGATGCAGAACCAAGTTTAATTTATTTGCATGAACATGTGTTTACAAAAAATCGAAGATAATCTGATGAGGAAATTTAAGAGATCAGTTTAAAGTTGTTAAGCATAATATAATAACATAAGCTGGAAGTACGTACAACGTGGTGAAAGCTGTAAAAGTTTAGGCCTAAGTTTTGATATCGACTTGCCTTAATACGGGTCAGACGCTTATAGCCGCTGGTGTCGTACTAAGGACTTGTTGTTTTTCGTATGGCCAAGTTTATATGGCTTTTCCAGGGTTAGTAACGCTCCCTGACACGAAGCCTAATGGCTTGGTGGGAGGGCTTGGTGGGAGGGCTGGGTGTGGCGAGGGACATGCTACGGATATAACCGAGTCCAACATGCCGTTTGGTATGCGTAAAGATTGCATTCTCCTCTTGATACAACAAAAAAAAAATGATTAGTAAATCTTCAGGTCTTTTCATTTTAGCTCCCGAAAGAAAAACTCCAAATATAGTTTATAATACTTTTTTAAACTATGTTTAAGTACTTGTTTAGAATATTAAAAAAAAAAAAATAGTTTATTAACTTTTAACATTATAACCACCGTTCGAACAGCCGTTCCGATCGCGAGCGACGCGCGCCTATCTACCCACCCAAGCGACTTTTTAGGGTTCCGTAGCCTAAATGGCAAAAAACGGAACCCTTATAGATTCGTCACGTCTGTCTGTGTGTCTGTCTGTCTGTCTGTCTGTCTGTCTGTCTGTCCGTATGTCACAGCCACTTTATTCCGAAAGTATTAAGACTACACAGTTGAAACTTGGTAAGTAGATGTATTCTGTTAACCGCTTAACGAATTTAATACAAAAATAAGAAAAGGCTCCCCATACATGGGAGTGAAACTGAACAAAAATTTTTTTCTTCAAACCAACACGTGTTGGGTGTTTATAGATAGGTCTTTAAAAATGACATTGAGGTTCCTAAGACAACTTTTTCTCAAAGTCAACCGTTTGAAAGATATTCACCGCCAAAGTGGTAAAATGTGTGTCCCCCCCCTTTAACTTTTGAAATAAGAGAGTGAAAAATCTAAAAAAAATATATGCTGTAGATCTTAATAAACAATATCAACCAAAATTAGTTTGAACGAGATATAGTAATTAGTTTTTGAGATATAGCACATTTTCCAAAACCGCAAATATAACTTTGTCATTCATACCAACACTGTGAAAAACAAAGTTATTTTTGCAAACAAAAAAATGATAGGTGTTATTAAATATGGTATGGTATAAGGTAACTACGGAACCCTATGTTTCGTGGCCCGACACGCACTTGGCCGGTTTTTTTAATTTGCAAACAATCATTTTTTTATATTACCATACGTGATTTACGTATAACGGTGTCACAATGAAAGTGTTGTGCTGTGAATATCGTCAGCTTATCATACTCGTGCTTGTACTTAACACACTCATTTCTTTGTATGGTCAAAATGAGTTCGCCTCCAGCCGGAGCGATTGCGAGAAGCGGATCACAACCCAATCTTTCTACAGATGATGATAACCCTCAAAAAACGCTTCGAAAACGGAAAGTACAAGCTCTCGACTGCGATTATGGACAACAACTATCTGATTTTCGTAAGAATATTTTGTCACTACTATCATCATTCGGTAGTACCCAAAATGAAAACCTACAGAAAATGCCTCAAGAAATAACATCTCACATTAAGGAGCAGATCAGTAAGGTGACATCCTTAACAGAAAATTTGGTCGAAGAACAAAATCTTATGAAGGTTGACCTTTTGCATTTGAAAAATAAAATTACATCCGTCGAAAAAGATATTAGTGCCTTGTCATCTACGCCGAAAACCCTTAGTGAAGCAAACGAAACTATTAAGCTTTTAATCAAGGAATGCAACACTAGCAAACAGTATTCTATGTTAAATAACCTAGAAATATCTGGAATACCGTTCATGAAGGGTGAAAATTTGTTGACGATTCTCCGTGACATAAGTGTACAAGTTGGAGTTTCATTATTGGACAGTGACATCGACGCAATTCACCGTGTGCGCCGCTTTCTGAGTAGCAATGAGAAAGATACAGGGAAAAATATTCGGCCTCCAGCTATAATAGTACATTTTACACAGCGGAAAAGGAAAGATGAACTGCTGGCCGCGATCCGAGCTCGACGAGGTCTTACCACCGCCAACATCGGTATCCAGGGGCCTGCCACCGCCATTTACATTGGAGACCACCTTACGCCTGCTAATAAACTACTGCTGAAGCGCGCAAGACAATTAAAGAATGACCTTCATTATTCTTTCTTATGGATACGTGATTGTAAAATTTTTATGCGTAAGAATGAAAAACAACGCGCAATATGTATCATTAGTGAATCAGATTTAGAAAAACTAAAGTGATGCTTTTGTTTATGTTTCTATGTTGTAAGTTTTGTATTTACAAATCCATATAATTTACCATGTCAACTTTTATGCAAAGCATCATATTTCTCAGGCAACCGTAGTAATGTTTAATTCTGTTTACAATCGTGATGCGGGTGCGCTTTGGCAATATTGTTTTTCTGAGACAAAAACTCAACCTACCAACGCTATTAAATTAATTATTAAAGCAGGTCTTATTGTTCCAATTTGTATAATTATATTTTGCTATACGTTTATTTTACGTCATACTTTTTTAATAGTAAATAATTCTACTAAATTAACTAAAAGCCTGGAGGGGATATCTTGCAATTTAATCATAAAAATTACTCATTTTAATTTATAATATACTGTTATTGCTTACAAACAGGTCTACCGAGCACGATCTACTGTAATATTTGCTTAATTTTTTGTTTTTACAATGGTGCCATATAATTTTAATGGTTATTACCAAAACGTCAGGGGGCTACGCACTAAATCACGGGACTTTTTCTCCAAGGTTGCTCAATCGGATTTCGATTTTATTTGTGTTACCGAAACTTGGTTTACTCCAGATTTTTATGATGGTGAGTACTTCGACAATACGTTTAGTGTTTTTAGATGCGACCGCTCAGCGGCTGAGAGTGGCGCGAGCAGGGGTGGCGGAGCGGCAGTGGCTGTGCGTACGAAATATCGGCCACAGTTGCGCGATTGGCCTGTCCCTCCGCGCGCTCACTGCGACTGCATTTGGGTGTCGATTCCGCTGGAAACTGACAGCCGTAACCACAACCTATTGACGCCTGGATCCAAATCACAACCTCGATATTTAAATATTGGCTGCATCTATACACCGCAAGGGCCAGGTTACAGGCGATATCATAACGGATAATCCGACTGATTTGTTCCTTATTGCTGGAGAAATATTTCAGAGGCTGACTGGTTGGAATCAAGTATATCTGACATACAAATAAGTTATAGCGGAAGTTATGCAGTGCAACTAATAGCAGATTTTTTATCTTTTACTGGAATAAAACAATATAATTTTATCAGAAATTCAAATAATCGCATTCTTGATTTGATTTTTTGTACTTGTGATTGCCAAGTTGATGCTTGTGATAACCCGTTTGTTAAGGAAGATTTTCACCACAGGGCGCTCTTTATTGAATTCAAATTAGATAACCAACCTTCCCTTAAACAATCTTCAAACTTTGTTTCTAATTATCATTCTGCGGATTATAAAAGCATAAATACCGAGTTGTCAGAAACTGATTGGAATTTATTCTTTAACAATTTGAATACTGAAGATTCTATCTCAAAATTTTATGAGTTTCTAAGGGAACTTATTAATTTACACGTCCCCTGCCGCAGGTTACGTTCCTCAAATAAGGTTCTAGCTTGGTATAGCAGACCTTTGGAAAAAATGCTTAATGAAAAGCGCAAGTACCATGCTTTATGGAAATGTTATAAGAACCCTTTAGACTATAATAGTTTTAAAGAATTGCGTCAACGATCAGAAAAATTAGAGTCTGAGTGTTATAAAAAATCCATGTCTTTTTCTGAAGAAAAAATTAAAAGTGACCCTAAATTTTTTTGGTCATCCATAAAATCTATATTTTTGTCTAGGGGTGTACCCGATCAAATGAAATATAAAAATGAAGTAACCAGCGACGGTAATAGAATTTGTGATCTATTTAATTCACATTTCCATTCAGTTTTTGAGGAATCAACATTAGATTCACTAGCCACCGATCACTTGGACCCTTCTATTAATGCTGTAATCGATATACATTCTATAAACATTAACGTAAATCTTGTTTATAAACATTTAAACTCATTAAATATTCATAAAGGAGCTGGACCAGATGGAATCCATCCTCTGTTCATTAAAAAATGTGCCTCAGCACTGGCACTACCAATTACGTTATTGTTTAATAAATCAATGACAGAAGGTTGTTTTCCTGTTATATGGAAGGAAGCTTGGATTACTCCTATTCCGAAAGGTCCGGTTAGTAAAGATATAGAGAAGTGTATACCAATTTCTAAGCTGTCCCAGTTTGGCAAAGTTTTTGAAAAAATTGTTACTGAAGAACTTTTTGAAATAGTTCGACATCATATTACACCTAATCAACATGGCTGTTACAAAGGGCGTTCGGTGGACACAAATTTATTAGTTTTTACTTATGAAATTTTAACTGCTATGGACAATGGATACAGCGTGGATGCCGTGTATGCCGATTTCGCCAAAGCATTTGATAAAATTTGTCATAAAATCTTATTAGTGAAGCTTTGGCAACGTGGTATACACGGCGATCTGTTCCGCTGGCTCAAATCATACGTGGAGAACAGGAATCAATGTGTTGTACTTTCTGGTTTCACGTCGCAAAAGAAACATGTCAGTTCTGGTGTTCCACAAGGGTCCTACCTCGGTCCCCTTTTATTCACATTGTATATTAATGACATTTGCAACTATATGTCACATTCAAGTGTACTACTTTATGCGGATGATACAAATTTTTTTCGAATTATTCGGGATAGAAATGACTGTGAACTACTACAACATGATTTAGATAATTTTGAGAAATTTTGTAAAGACAATAACTTGTTTTTGAATTTCAATAAGTGTCACGTGATCACTTTTTCTAAAAAACTAAATGTTTTAAATTATAACTATAAATTAAATGGAAAATGTCTGAATAGAGTACACAAACACGTATATATTTTCTAATCCAATATTACTTGGTGTAATATTGGATTCGAAAATGACTTTATTCCTCACATTGACTCCATTGTAGAAAAATCTTACAAACAGCTAGGTTTTATTTTGCGTGTAGGAAAACCTTTTCTGAATTCCTTAACATACCGGGTGTAACAAGACCTTCAACGAAGCCGAGGTCTACGTATTCTGCCCATCATCAGGACTATTTCTGTTCAAAATTATTGCTGGGAAACGATTTTGATTTTTGATGTTAAAAAAGCATTGCATACTTTACCACGCAATGTAACGCGTGCAACAGAGCGCGCCTGCGAGTGTATGCTACACAGCTGCGTGCGGCCGAGTTGAAAGGCAACGTTTATGTGCGTGCTCATGAGATACATTGAGTAAAGACGTTTTGAAGCCATTGTTTGTTACGAAATACTTAAAATTTTGATAATGTTTCATTGGACAAAAAGTAGGCAATAACGAATAAAATAAGATTACATAAAAATTTTGAAAAAATAATTTTGACTTTGACCTTCAATAACTTCGTAGCTATTGGTTTCCCAGGTATAGTTTTAAAGACAAAAATGATCCTGATGATGGGCGGAATACGTGGGCTTCGGCTTCGTTGAAGGTCTTGTTACACCCGTTATAAAATCTTGTTTAACAGTTTTATTCTCAGTCGACTCGAATTTGCCTGTGTCCAAGTGCGATATGGGCACCCCGCTATTAAATCTTTTGGAAACCTAACTCTAAAGTTCATATAAACCGAATCGAAAGAATTCAGAAAAAGTTTATAGAGACACTTGACTACAGAACTGGCCATACTCATTTTAATTATGAAGCCTCCCTTGAATACCATAAGGTTAAATCTTTGGAAGTACGTCGTGATTGTGTGGACTTTGTTTTGATCTACAAAATAATTCATAATGCTCTCGATACCCCCTCATTGTTGCAAAATATCTCTTTTAGAGTGCCTCGTAGACAAGAACGTAAATGTCGTAAAAAAAATTATTTTATATCCCCCCTAGTAGAACGTGTTACTGCAGGAACATGTTTATAAGGCGTGCCTGTACACTATGTAATAATAAGTTGGATGATGTGGATTTGTTTTCCTGTACATTAAGAGCGTTTAAAAAACAAATAAATTAGTTTTACTTTAGGTATAGGTAGTCAACAGTACATCATGTTATACAAAACTGTCAAAATTTGCAACTTATTTTGAACGTTAATATCTTTGTATTTAAGTATAAAATTGATTTAATATGATTGTAATAATATTTCGTTGTTTTTCGGTATGTAACAACTTTAAATAGTTGTTTTTGGTCTTGTATTCAATGTGTTTAATATTGTTAACTTTTTTTTCTTTCACTAGAACTTTAAATGGTAACTATATAAATGGTTTTTTGTCATTAAAAATGTTGCCTCTTTGCAAAGATTTGGCATATATAAAAATATATCTAAGTTATAATAAGGAAACTATAGGTCTAGAATGTAAACCTAAACTAAGATTAATATTTTTTTGTGAGACCGTTTGTTTCTTAACAATAAATAAATAAATAAAAGTAAATAATACTGCTAAAAGTATTTTCTTATGCAACTAATTGACCTTTTAAAAAAAAATATAGCCAATGTCACTTGGCTTAGAGCATCGCGGCTTCGTCTCGAAGGGAGCAGCCTTAGCGATTATTACTCTATTCAAATTATTCTGGCATTTTTTGCGGGGGGGGGGGGGGGGAAGTGCACACAAGTGCAGTTCCGCATACTCACATACAAAAACAACACTGTAAAGACGACACAACACATAAAAAATAAAACAAAACAGCAAAAATTTGTGTACGGATGAGTCACACATCAAAATATGACACGTTTTTGACATAAAGGGCTGGGCTCAACTGTCGTTGCAGCAATATCGATACGGAAAAAGGAATTAAGGTAACAAACTCAAACATTTTACATGGGATGAATAACAACAAAGAGCCCAACAAGCAAAAACCTTTTGGACCAACTGATCTCGAATCTCATCAGCAGTGGTCAGTTGAGAAGAAAAATTTCTCATCTGACCACTGGAGGTGAATTGGGAGCAATTTATCCCTAATTCATCACCAGTGATGAAACTGATGAAGTGGGGGTGGGTATAATAATATGAGATGTATCAAAAAGATTATTTATTCTGTGAGAGAACCAATTAATTTATGCTGTGACATTACTTTACTCTTTGACGCAGAATGTGACAGTGTAAAACTGCAAAGACCAATTTGAGTCTGTCAGAAGTTAAAAAGAATTAATAAATATTTAAAGATTTTTCAGGTATATCACATTTATGAGACTGCCTGGAAGCAGGGCTAGGCCATGTCCTTAATCGATAAACATTGTGATACGGTAACATCACTAAGTTGCTCATCGGCAAGAACTCGGATTTATCTAGCGACAGATCTGAAATTTGTACAGACGAGCCATGGACGAGCAGACCCGATGTCACTGAACAAATTTGACAACTAATCAAGAATAAAATATACGAATTTAATGTTTAAATGTAAACAAATAGCAATAATACGACAAAAAATTACTTTCATGTGAAATGTAACACCGTCTTTTTGTAAACTTTGATCTTCCAGACCTCTTTTAAAAGCAAAAAACTCATCAATTCGGCATTTTAAATACAGCAGCGTTTACATGCGCGACAGGACTCGGTCTAAAAAGAAATCCGGGCGCAACTGGTTTTATTAACCGCGTATGCCCATTTGGGCTTGTACTTCGGCAGAGGGGAACGCTTCGTATGGCTTCTCTTTCTGGGACAGAAGTGCGTCTTACTCTAAGTCACTCGGAATGATGTAAGGATTCTAAGGATCCCCATACATCCAAATCCGTTGAACCATTTAGGAGTTATGGTGAAATAAAGAAATTCACATACCCACAAACATCCATGAACCCTGAACACATATACACTCCTTTTTGTGCAGACGTGTAAAAAAAACCACCACGTGGTTGAATTTTTTTATTTTTAATATATATTTTTTTGATAGTGCTTGGCCTTCACGTCACCCGATATTATGGTTCTGCATCAGGTGTTCCAGATCTACAATTTTTATACGTCAACAAAAACTGCTCATCAGGCTAAACAGCTTTTGTAAAGGCGTCATTTTTTATCCGTATAGTTTAGTTTTTTTAATAGGATAAAATCAAGAATTTTATAATTATTCATCTATATATATAAAAGAGTAAATCACTCACTGACTCATCACGAAATCTCAGAAACTACAAGTGCTAGGAGTCTCAAATTTTGCATGGGGGTTCCTTTTAGGGTGTAGGTGCTCACTAAGACGGGATTTTGCTAAATTCAACCCCTAAGGGGGTAAAACAGGGTGGCAAAGTTTGTATGGGAGAACGCGATTCCTTGGCCCGATTGACTTGAAATTTGGCATAGACATTCTTTCACAATATTAATTGAATACGTGTTTCGTATTTTCTTGAAATGTATCCCCTAACAGGGTTGAAAAGGGGTAGAAAGCTATTTTTAGGGTGGTTGACTTCGATATCGGAATCAAAACTTCTTAGTGCATTTGTACGATTAAGAAAAATAAATGTCAGTTGTCAGGTTGTCACCTCCTCTGAGAGTATAATTATTATGTTCGTTGGTTCACCACGGAGAAAGCAAAAAGTTGTCATCGCACGAGCTGACGTTTTATGTTGTATAAGATTTTATTCCTATTTTCACTACTTTACGAAATATTAGTCAAATAAAACGTGGCAAAATCTGGCAAATATCTGACAAGGAATGTGGTATATAGAGAAGTGTTTCGATGGAGAGCCTGATAATAATGCACAACATTAGTTGCACCGAGTTGCACCCGGCATAAATCTTTGCCCGGCATGCGTTGCAATGTCACGTTTTTTTAGCCAGGAATCTTTTTAGTAGTAAGCAGACATCATAATCAGATGTGGATGAATGGTTTAGGAGTGCAAAGGAAACAAATAAACATACATCCATTTTTATTTATAAAGAAGATAACTATAAGCGAAGATATTCACTTCTCAAGCTTACGCGCTCACTAGACATGAAATAAAACAATTTTTAACGGATACTAGCGCGGTTTTATTGAAAGCACTTTGGTAATTAGTTGGTATTTGGTTTGATTTTTGGTTTTCCCGACGTTTCGGCTTTTTTGAACGTCTAAAAAATTCATTGCTTGAGGGTAGACTCACGGGTAGCTTTAGTCCCCCGTGACCACGGCAGCTGCAAAGTTGCCGAAACGTCGGGAAAACCAAAAATCAAACCAAATACCAACTAATTACCAAAGTGCTTTCAATAAAACCGCGCTAGTATCCGTTAAAAATTGTTTTATTTCATATAAGCGAAGATATTAGAATTTTTAACTATAAGGTATTAAATGTAACAATATTATTATACTAATTTTGTTAAATTACTTACCGCTAAGAAATTTTATTAAGTACCTACCTACCTAATACAGAATCGCTAACAGGGCGTCGATTCTGTAACCAAACTCGAACCCCACTTCGAATCTCACTGCACGGGAATTTCAAATCATAAATAAGATAATGATAATATTTTTTTTTCTATCACAAAAGATTTTAGATAGCTACGCAGGCTACCAAAATTTTTTGCAATCAGTAAAATAGCTCATTTAGTAAACAAATGTCTAATAACAAATTCACGCGAAGTAAAGTGAGATGCGAGTTTGGTTACAGAATCGACAGACTGCGCGGGTAAACCGCGGGGTGCAGCTATTACCTATATAATCATAAAAAAATTATAAATGTGAAAGTTTTGCTGTTTGGATGTTGTTCATGATTTGTTACCTACTCAATCATATCATACTCAATCACGTCTGAACGGATTTAGGAGAAATTTGGCACAGATTTAGATTAAAGTCTGGAATACTTAACACAGGCTTCTTTTCATCCCGATCATTGGTTTCCAAGGGAAGACTTACAACGATTACCGACTCCCACGCGGGCGGAGCCACGGGCAAAAGCTATACCTACATAGTATAAAACAAAGTCACTTCCCGCCGTCTGTACGCTTCTCTTAAACTATGCATAAAAACCGCATTAAAATCGATCCATAAGTTTGGGAGCTAGGTTGCCTCAGATAGACAGACACACACACGTCAATTATATAATAACACCCCTTGCGTATGTACGTGGTATAGGTATATGTCGTCCTCCTAGGTATATGTATCCTGTAGTATAATAATCTAATAACTTTACACTGACACCACATTAGCACAGTTTTACATTTAGTAACTACATTGCACCCGTGCGAAGCCGGGGCGGGCCGCTAGTATAATATAAAATTCATGGATAAAACCCTGCTGTTAAAGAAATAGATATTTTAAGGTATGGGACCCCTGATACCTCTCACATCCACAACATTATAATAAAATAAAAAAACAGGACGCGTTTGTCGATTTGGCTTAATTACTAACAACTGAAGCTAGTTACAATATTAGAGAATTATCAGCTTCTTTGAAGAGGGACATTTCAATTGTGGCTTTGCTCCGTTGCGGAGCACAGTTGAGCGCAGTGCTCGCCACGAGCAAGGGTATGCAATGCTGTAACGTAACACGCTTGCCTCGAATGTTAAATGAAGTCCAAATGATCATGTCAGTCGCCGCCTTTATATTCTTTTTCCTCCTCATTGAGACAACAATAAAACCACATAAAAAATTGAGGTCGGTGAATAAAACGTATATTTATTTTATAATATTTATTCACATTTCGAAATCCTTTCATCGAATTAATATCATCATTACCTATAGGAAACAGTATAAAACAGGGGAGTCTTTAAAAAAAGTGTTCGACCACTGATCAAAGAAAACTGTTCTTCAATCTGTGGTCGAACACTTTTTTTCCTTTGTTCCGTGTTGTGCTCGACTTATGAACAGCATTTTATTTTGCATGGTATACCTACATACAAAAAGTATGACTACGCGTAATTACATTAGTTGAATAGTTGGGTGTGATTTTACAAAAGAAAAACAGCTGAAAACAGATGAGATTTTGGAAAGTGAAACATTTGATCAAGCAAATATGCTGGACTCAGTTTTTTCAGGAGTAACTGTTTACTGCCCGATGCATGTGACGGTCCAAGGAGTGTTGATGTAGTAGGTGTGCAAGGTGATCTTCGCGGGGCTGTTAGCTAGGTTGTACAGGCATTGGGGACCGTCTGGGATGATTTCCTGTAACGATACAATAATTAAGTCAGTACTCTGCTAACACATGAAGACGATATAATAGTAAACTAAAACTCAAAGTAATTTATTCAGTTGATTAGGAGATCGCACTGTAACTAAAAAGGTACGGTATACCGACTGCAATATAACCTAGGTAGTAAGATATTACTAATGTACCGTGGTAGCAGTAAGTAGTTGTCTATCAGCCATTTTAATATCCCCACTGCTGGGGCACAGGCCTTCCTTATGGGTGGATAAGGAGGACTGGCCATAACCCACCACGCGGGCCCAATGCGGATTGGTGGGCGTTAACGACTGCAAATGCAGCAGGGACCAACCGGCTTGACGTGCCTTCCGAAGCACGGAGGAGCTCGAGATAATAAATTTTTGGTCACCCATCCCATGACCGACTATTGCGGAAGTTGCTTAACCTCCGCAATCGCTGGGCCAGGCGCTAAACCACTGCGCCACCGAGCTCCTTAACCCGACGTCGGTCGCGCTAACTTTTGTTACATCGTCGGTCGCATGGAGTCTTTGAAAGCCCATTACTTCAATCATCAAATTTTTGTAGATTGATCTATGGATGAGTATCCTATTTTATTTGAATGTTACATGGGAAAGTAAATAATAATAATAAATCAAAAACACATAAAAAAATAATTCATTTTGGCTTGAAAATTAATCACTAGCCAAAGCACAATATTTTTCCCCACTTTTTGACAATGCCTACTTGACATTGACAAAAATGTAACAAAAGTAAACTTTACTGAGAAGAAGCAATAAAATTATAAATTTGAGGATTTAAGTTAAACACACTAATAAACTTATAGCGCAAATGAAGAAACATAATATAGGAAAAGTACTTTAGATTTTAGTCTTGTGAACAGCTTACTAATGGACGCCGCGTGTCTAGTTTGGTCAAATAAAAGCCATAGGGTCAAATATTTTTATGTGTATGTTTCATGGGAAAGGAATGCATCTTTTTTAACTGAATTTGGTTGGTTTTGATATCGTTATTATTAAAATATGTAGCCAGTACAGGGCCTGATATTCTACAACCACTTCATAGATTACCACGTGTACTCCCATGGTAGAAATCTCTTTCCCAAGGCCCTGAAAAGGTGTCAAAACGTCGGAAACTTTAAAATAAAACGAAATATAAATCCAAAAAGCTAAATTAAATTAATTAAGTTGCGCATAAATCCGTTAAAGTGCTTAATTTCAACACGATATAATGACAAACTCTATAGATTCTTCAACGTGGGGAGAGTCCGTAGAGTTTTTCTATGTTTAATATAGTAATAATAATAAAAATAACGTTAGCATTTAGAATTGTATTTTGTAGATAAAAATGTAACTAAGTATCATTTGCGGACCAGCAATATCCAATAGAGTAAAAAATATCTTTGAAGACCAGCTGTGTCAGGTGTTTGCAACGAAATAAGAGTAATTGCAGATACCGCATCATCTACTAGGTCATAATCATCATACCCTGCTTCTAGCCATCCAATCGTTGTATCTTCTTATCCAGATTGCAGTTAAATATGATTTTACACTTACGATAGTCAAGTAAAAAAAATACACGAAAGCGGTCGCGTGGGGTCTTTGAAAGCCCTTGCGCAAATTAAATGTGTATTATACTCAGATAAAATATAATAAATCTACAAAACAGTATTACATGGTACCTACATCCTTTTTAAGCAGCTACTGAGAAGCACAAGCTTGTAAATAAAATATTTAAAAAGTTATGTCAGTTTTTCTAGACTCCGGGCTTTTAAAGACCCCATGCGACCGACGGCGGGTTAAGTAGCTACATGAAACTATTTTGATAAAACGTCACAGCGAAGAAGTTGTAGGAAAAAGTTATATCCTGCGCAGGCAAGCTTGACGATGGTTGTTTGAGAAATACTTATGTGTAAAGTTGAAGATACCCTGATGTCTGAAGCTGAAGGCCTCTCGAAGTAGTCTCTGACGAGATCCTTTGCCTCGAGTTTGCCGAAGATGACGGCTCCCATGCCGATGAGCTCGCCGGAGTGCACCAGCGGGAACCACGGCAGCAGGCTGTCGGCTTTGCACTCGGTGAGCGGGGTCATTCTGTAGTAGTAGTGACGACCTAAGGAGAAAGAGGTTTTTTTATATATTTATTTATTTGCAGGGATAACAAACGGTTGTACAATAATGTGTTAAAAGCTCTGAAAAAGGAAACCTATGGAAGTGGCATAAACTGCAATAACAAAGCATTCGTGACGTCAGGCGCATGCCGTGTCCGCCATATTGTGTTGCGTTTACATGTTACAATTTCGACTCTATGCTGTTTACATAAGGAGTATGTACACTAAGCTAAGCCGCCATGTTTAGTTGCGTTTAAATGGAGAACAATGAAGTAGGTATGCAAGCTTTTTTCGTAGGTAATGCAGGTCCATTTTATTCCTTAGTCATTGGTTAAAAGCTCACAAATAATTATTAATATTGTGCGATAAAATATTGAATTAAATTGAACTAAACTTTATAACCAAAACCAATTATACAAAAAACAGTGTTTCACAACCCATGATTAGGCATTAACTTCTAATTAATTTGAAAATAGAGTAGGATTGAATTGATTGTAGTCAGTTAAGTGCATAATCGAGGCACATGACAGCTTATTGCGGTAGCATTTCCATTTTGCTGTTATCCCTCTGGCTAGCTACCACCATCTTACCTAACAATCAGTCTGACGCCATAGCAACAATAAAAAAATGTGTTCCGGCAGTTAAAGGTAAGATAAGATAGTTACTATGAAGTATATATTTAAAAAGTATATAAGTAGTATATCAGTTGTCTAGCACCCGTATTACAAGCTTTGCTTAGTTTGGGGCTAGATGGCGCTGTGTGAAATTGTCCAAGCATTTATTTATTTATGTATATTATATATTATAGTCAGTTCCTCAGAGGTGATAATTCCGAGAGTAGTGCGCTTACATTTTCAGCCTTATTGTCACTTAATATCAGGTGAGGTGTAGGCCGAGCTAGAGTTGTAAAAAACTATTTTTTTTTCTAACGTGAAAAACACAAGAAAAAATCTTTTTTTTCTGGGGCATTTTTATTTTTCAAGAGTACAGAAATCAAATTTAATAAGGAAGTTCCGTTAAAGATTAATGATTATGAGTTCATATTAAGGTTTCTGTTCATTTCTGAACCTACATTACTTTTTTGGTAAAAAAATACCAAGTTTTTTTATGTTTTTTCAATCATTTAAAGACGCGCACGGTGAAATCTTCGTTCAGTTTATGTTTTTTTAAGTACCTATGAACTTAGTTAGAACGAAGAACAGTGTCTCCAGGTGAGGGGGTTTTCGCTATTGAGCAGAAAATTTTAATTAATAGGGAAAAAAGAAAATTTATTCTTCATACAAATCGTAACATTTTCAGGAACAAAAAATCGCGATGGGGGAAAATTTTTAATCTTCTCTTCATACAAATGTATAATTTTGGGGAAAATAAAATGAGATCTGGGGGTCTATTACGAAAAGTCTAATGCGATACACGCAGCTGCGTCCGTGCTTCGTTTTGATTGTTTCCTATTACAAATCACTTTCGTATGCGATATTGCGAAGTGATTGTTTCTCTCTAGCGTATTCGACATCGTTCGTTCAGTAGTCTATGGGCTACGATAGCCAAACTCAACATGTTTGTTATAACTACAACCAACGAACTGCGGACGACTATCGTGGCCAAGTGACTGCGTTACGCAATTGCGTACGTTATTTTCGTAATAGGCCTCCTGGGAAAAATTGAAATTCATATCTGGAGATACTGATGAAGAATAAAAATCTAATATAGTTATCGATTTTATATAATAAAATATTTATTTTGAAACATTGTGAACATTCAACATTGTGAAAAAAAACAAAGTTTTTTTTTCATGTTACATCACTAGGCGGAGCATTACCCGTTGTGGAATAAAAAAAATGACATACCCTTCCTGAGACGGCAGGATTGCCTGGTGAAATTGGACTGGGCGGTATTGGCAATTTTGTCTCCGTCGACGGAGATGGCCATGCGCTCTTTGTTGAACCCAGTGACCCAGACGTTCTCGAACTGGATGGTTGTGTCACGGTTGCGTTCAGCGATACGGATGGCGGCGGGCACTGCCAGGTAAGCTGCGAGGAACAAAAAGAGCAATGAATTTTGGACACGCTCAAAATCATTTTTCAGCTTAGGCTAATCAGCCCAATCATAAGCTCCTACAGACTCCTTCTTATTTTACCTTCATTGATGAAGTATTGCTGGATGGTCTGGTAGGTGATCTCTCGACCGAACGGGTCGGCGGGTGCGGTCCATTTGGTGAATCCTTGAACCTCCCAATCGAAGATGGAGTTTTGGAACTTGTCTTCGGGAACCTAGAAGAACAACAAATTAATACTAACGAAATAATAAATAAATTAGGTAAATAAGGCTGATTACAAGCTTTTGGCATGTTACCTAATACTATTTTTACTGAACAGTGCTACTTCGCTTGGAGCCACTTGGACCTTTGATGTCAGGACACCATTTCAACCTACTCTTCAATATTCAACCTACTCTTTAATACTCTTCGATTTGAGCCTTCTTCTTAGTAGCAATAATAAGTTATTCCTAATAAGAAGAAGCGGAGAGAAACTCATTTTTTTCTAAACATCTAAAATGTTTTATTAAGGCGTAGTAGGGTCTGAACTTTTTCTGAAGAGGAGGTGGGGTAGCCACGCCCATCCCCCCTCTAATGAGAACATTGCGAGTATGGCGCCACTTTGCGCCATGCAGATGTGATGCAGAACCAAAAATTTGGACAAAAGAGGTATCGGACACAGTGTGAAAACATTCAGTAGTACCTAGGTTTAGGTTTAGGTAAAGAAAGTTTTAGTTGTAATTTTTTAAATAAGTATTTACTTATCATTAATTTCAATTATCAGCTATTAATTTTAATTTATTAGTACAGTCACTCCTTCATAACTAGACTTGCAGTAAGTATACCTTAAAGTTTTTTTACGTTATAATTTAATTATATAATAATAATAAAATATTCACCTATTGGCTCCGTGCACGCTTTTAGCGCCACCTGGCGTGTTGCAACTTTGTTGGCTCTCTGACCTGACCGTTTTGACGTTTTGATATGTAATGGCGGCATTGTGACAAAATGTTAAAAAATACTATACATATTGTGTTATTAATGTAAATTTCAAAATTACTATGATTTGGGTGGACAAAGTGTTGTGAAATCATTGTTGGTCATTTAAATTAAATATGGCTATTCAAAAAGAGTGTTTTATTTTGGTTATATCAGGTTTTGTTTACTTCTTTTCTGGTTGTAGATTTTGTAAAAGAAGAGGATAAAGCTACTTTAATAATTTTACTAAGTGATAATAAATATATATAATTATTCCTGTATCGCTAGTAATAAATTAAATATCGTTTTCAAGCAGATTACAGAGCCTCCTTTATTTCTACTTTTTGCCACCATGAGCGCTGCGATCGATTATTATACCTTCGCACCCTCCCAATACCGTAACATTTTATTAAAATTTTATTGCCTCAAAGTGTGTGTAAGCCTGAAGTTTCTAATATTTCCAATAGTATATTAAGCGCTTACAAAAGATGATTGCAGT
Source organism: Agriphila geniculea (assembly GCA_943789525.1). Classification (NCBI taxonomy): domain Eukaryota; kingdom Metazoa; phylum Arthropoda; class Insecta; order Lepidoptera; family Crambidae; genus Agriphila; species Agriphila geniculea. Next base: position 5,954,003 of record OX038879.1, on the reverse strand, counting down.
AAAATTTTATTTCATCACAATACATTATGAAATTGGAAAGAACTTAGGCCAATTGATACAAAATCAATTAGGGGGAAATGTTATTAATTATTGTATGCCTGGGTCCACTTTAGATGAAATTATGAATATAATTGTAAAAAAATCATTCAGAGATAACACCAACTTGATAATTTTAATTGGAAATAGGGGTAATGTCAACAAAAACCAATTGATGACATATTGTAATTCCCTCTGTTCTCTGAATGTTAGTAAAGTGATATTGTTTACATTTCCCTACAGCAAAAGTCTGTCACAGGTGGAAAATAATGTAAGATTTAATTTTAATCTATCTTTGAATACAGTGGCATTTTATAATAGCCAAAAGCTACATTTAATTGACATTAATAAATTATTTAACAATTTTTATTTGACAAAAAATAGGTCTTTACCTATGAAATTGTCGATATTTTGTCACATACAGAGAAAATAATAACTTCTATAATTTAAAATTTTAACAAAATCGTGAATATTACATCGAATTATATTTAACTATCGTTAACTATCAGTAAAAATAAAGTCCATATTTTAGCTTTCGTGACATTAAAAAAAAGATCTTGAAAGTGACTCTTTTTTTGTGAGCAAAAAAAGGGTGACCGAAGGGGTTGTAACTTAACCAAAACTTATTTTTCGCTTATCTTAAATGGAAATAAGTTAGCATAGTGTTCAAACATTACTACATAAAAGTTTTGTTACATGAGTGTTCATGGTTGTTAAATGAACAAAGAAAATGCTATTATGAAAAATGCAAATTCTTGAAAAATCTCCATACAAATCGGCAATTTCATAGGTAAAGACCTATTTTTTGTCAAATAAAAATTGTTAAATAATTTATTATTGTCAATTAAATGCAGCTTTTGGCTATTATAAAATGCCACTGTATTCAAAGATAGATTAAAAATAAATCTTACATTATTTTCCACCTGTGACAGACTTTTGCTGTAGGGAAATGTAAACAATATCACTTTACTAACATTCAGAGAACAGAGGGAATTACAATATGTCATCAATTGGTTTTTGTTGACATTACCCCTATTTCCAATTAAAATTATCAAGTTGGTGTTATCTCTGAATGATTTTTTTATTATCTGCATTCTTCTTTTACGAGACAAATAGCATTATCGCTATCTTTTTATTTTAAACAACTAGACAACAATTTGGCTAGACAAACATCTGCTTCTATTTAGCAGTTAACATCTGACATGTGTAAAACTTTGGAATCCGTTCCAAATAATTCTGTAAATAATTTTAGTATAATTTATTACATTTAAATTACCATTTGAGACAATAGAGACGTCCTCTAGCGCTAAGCCGACAATAGGAATGCCAAACTATTTAAGAATTGTGCACCAAAATATACAAGTCTTTTCTGGCAAAGATTTAGAAACAAGCTTATTCTTTAATTCTGAAGATGTCAATGTGTTATGTATTACTGAGCATTGGTTGAAAAAGCACGAATTAATTTTAATTTGAATAATTATAAAGTTGCTAGCTCGTTTAATAGGAAATCTGCTATGAGAGGGGGTTCACTTATTATTCTACACAATAGTTTACAATGTAAAGAGCGCAAAGATGTAGTATCCCTCTCAATTGAACGAACCATTGAGTTGTCTTGTGTGGAACTTGATAAAATAATTATAGTATGTGTATATAAACCCCCACCGCGAATTATTCTGAATTGAGTCCACTATGGAGAAAGTCTTAAAAATAACTTGTAGGAAGAATTTATAAAACGGCATAAATTATTACAAAAAAAAATCAGACTAAAAACATTAAAACGGAGTAGTAAAAACAAACTAAAAAGTAAAAAATAAATTCTTCTGTAAATATTTATAACCCTAATACCCTATACCTACAGAAATTTTAAACCTAAAAATTTTAAACCTAAAAACGTGGGGCGCATGCTATAGAATATAGATTGACAATATAGATGATTCATTTTACAAAAGGCGCCCCACGTTTTTAAGTTTAAAATATTTAGATTTAAAATTTCTGTAGGTATAGGGTATTAGGGTTATAAATATTTACAGAAGAATTTATTTTTCTCGATCGGGTTGCATGGTTTTTTATTACAGAGTCTCAGTGGCCTTCTTCCGGCTCCAGCATTAGACCCTGGAAACTATTTCCCAACAAAGTACTCGACAAGACGATTCAAACGAGCCAAATCTCGATGGGGTGGCGTGGTTTTATTAAAAAGTTCCTGTGTCCTTCTTCCGGCTTCATCTTTAGATCCTGGAAACTATTTCCCAAGAAAGAACTCGTCAAGACGATTCAAACAAGTCCAAATTTGATGGGGTTGCACGGTTTCAATATTGAGTTCCTATGGCATGGCCTTTCAGTTTCATCATCAGACCCTGGATGCGAGAGAGAGAGAGGGAGATGAGTCTCCCATTAGAGTACTCGTCAAGACAATTGTAACGAGCCCAAAGCCAAAATCAAAGTCAAAGTCAAATAAGCTCAATGACACCATGGTATTGCATTGCCTTCCAGTTTGGATTTTCCAAGGGTAAAAATACAACTGATGCTGGAATTGCACTTCTCAAACATATTCTGGACGCTTGAGAAGAAAAGCAAGATGTAATTGGCATTTTCTGTGACCTTTCTAAGGCATTCGATTGCGTTGATCACCAAACACTATTAAAGAAGCTAGAACATTATGGTGTCTCTGATAAATCAGTTAGCCTTATGAAATCGTATTTGTTCAATAGAACTCAGAAAGTAGTATAAAACTGAATCTACTGGAGCCCTCATAAGTATGGGTGTGCCACAGGGATCAGTATTGGGCCCATTGCTGTTTCTAATTTATATAAATGACCTTCCCAACTATGCGAATAATTTATGTGAGACAATAATATTTGCGGATGATACTTTTTTAGTTTTTAAAGTAAACAGAGGTAATAACTGTTCGGACGAAGTAAATAGTGCCCTCTCTTAAGTTTATTATTAAACTTTTATGTGCACTATTTATGAAAGACCTTATTTATACCGGGTGTGGCCCAGTCACTAAAGTTCGTACTATCTTTACATTTGATGACTTTTTATTTATTATATAAGTTATAGGCTTTTTAAATTTGGTTCTGGTAATGTTTCAATTTTATTTGTGACATTGGTTCAGAATTTTTCAATACAGTGTTTTTTTATTGGTCTATACATAATTTCCCGTTTAAGCGGAACATGATAGTGCTAAATAGAGGCTAATTATCCACTGTGGTCGGATTTAATACAATTCAAAATTGTTTTTTCAAGGACATTACAGTTACAAAAAATATTATCTAAGCACGTTGCCGATGTGGGTGTGATTCGCGTTGGTTCATTAAGGCCAGTATATACAAAATTAACCTATTTTTGATTCAATGGTAAACAATGAAATATTATTTATTTGAGCAGATAAAAATATATGTTGTAGTTTAATAAACGAACTTGATTAATTTACGGTTAAAAACTCGATTTTTTATCTTCACTCGACTATAAAAATATGCAAAGACATTGAAAAATTTCATTGTTTTTTGGATGGTACTTAAAGATTATTAATCTCTTACGCACAAATAATATATAGAAAAAAAGGTAATGAAATATAGAAGAACATTCAATGGTTACTTTTAAAAAAAATGACTTTATGTTTATTTAAACATTAATATATAATAAAATGCTCGCCGCGTCTTAGTTTAGTAGCCTGCGAGGCATCGTCGGAGTTGGACCTGTGTCGTTTTAGCTGCCGCGCTGTGTTCCCCCTCTCGCGCTAATCGATTGAGAATCTTTTAGATACTCAAAGAGTAAGACTTGGAAACGCAGTAGGTAATTTAAGTGAAAAATTTTATTTAGTTTAAATAATCAATTTAGTTTGTTGTAAATGCATAGAGTAGGTAGGTAGGTATTTGGATACAGCAACCGAGTACAAGCAAATGCGTAATTAATTTTAATGACTTTTAAGAAATAAATACTTATCAATAAATTGTATCAATTTTATTTTTCTAGTCCAGTTACCGAGTTAGTATTGAGAATTTAAAGATAATAATGTCCAATGTCCAACAATTGTGATTTTTAGGGTTTTAAACATCCAGAAAAAAACGGAACCATAAGGGTCAATTCAATTTGGCTCCGAATGGAAGCGCTTCGATGCGCTTCAATTCGGAGCCAACTTGGATTGACGTATCATATTAAAATCATTTTAGCCATACAGCGCACGAGTCGCGCGAATGCGCGCGCATTTGCGCATGTTTACCTTGCTACGTTTTGAACATCAGTTGCCACTTGAATAGAATTGTGATCATACTCGTATAAATTAAAAAATATATACCTATCGTATAATTTGAAATAAAATGGTTGACTTAGATTTGCAATGATTTTACTTATATCGAAAGTTGAAGAAGAAAGCTAAGTACCGTAGACTGCTGCAATATTGCACGAAAAAAATGAATGTCGAGAAAACAAGCAAAGGTAGAAAAACATTGTTTAGTAATATGTCACTAAAAACAGATGCAAGTGATATTCATCCTTATTAACTTTGAAATTCGGTTGTTTTTTTCTCCATATTTTCGTTTACTAACTTTGTTGTTTCATTAAAAACTGTTATTTTGATAAATGTTAATAAGGTCGAAAATTGCTTGCACCTGTTTTTTTACTAGTAATCACTACAAATATTTAACGAACTTCACTTTTTCCCCGATATTATTTGTTCTTCTGGCCTATTGCCTATGCCCCAGCAGTTGAGACATGAATAGGCTGGTGATGATGAGGTTGCTTTAACCTGGGTCACTGGGTGCTTTAATCTATTTAAGAGTACACTTAAATTACCTGGGTGAATCTGTCTACTGAAGGGAGAAAAAGAATTATATACGACTAGCTGCCGCCCGCGACTTCGTCTGCGTGGAAAGGTTTTTTGCTATCCCTCGGGAAAACACTTTTTTTCGGGATGAAAGGTACCCTATGTCCTTCTCTGTACCCCTGACAACATATATACGAAATTTCATGATCATCGGTTTAGTAGTTAAGACGTGAAGGCGTAACAAACAAACAAACAGACGGACTTTCGCATTTATAATATTAGTAAGGATGGCCGGTGAGGATGCACGGCTCAAAATCAATTGTCAACCAATCACTACTTTACCTACGAACGACAACTTCTTTTAATGTGTTACGTTTCACGATTATTTTTTCCCTAATTTGCTAGAAAATTAGATTTTTTATTGAGTCCTAAAAGTAACGTAGGTACTTATAATATTTTAAGTCGTGTAACTGAACATAAGAGGGTCTAAAGTAACGTAAAATGTACAAAAGTGAACATTCTGGCAACACTGGTGTCACTGATGCGACTGACGGCCGACAACGACCGACAAATGTTCGCCACTGAATGCGCGCGATTTTTTTATCTCTGAAGAAATTTGAACTTTACGTTATTGATAATAAGAGTGAATTTGCTTTGCATCAAACAATTCAATGCGCTTCGATTCGGTTCCAGCATGAATTGACCCTAATATGTGATTACTCGTTTTTGGGGGTCCCTTTTAATCGGCAAATTATAAAAAAAGTTAAAATAAAAAATCGGTTTCACAAAAAAAAGCTTGTTGTGAGTGCTCAAATATGTTTAGGTACTTAGTTGTAGAATATTATACTGACAGTTAAGTTAACACTCCAATAACGAATTTAATCAATGAATTCAGTGTTTATTCACATTTAATTAGTTAATTCAAATTTGCAGACCATATTACAAGTACATATTCGAACTATAATATTCGAAAAAACAAAAAACAAACAATTATTAACTTCGAATTAACTACGCACGTAGCTACCTACTACCTATAATTTTATTGTGTGTAATAAATTATTACTTACCTATTTACCTAGTAGGTACCCATACTTATTTATTGACTTATTATGACATTATTAAATACATAAACAAAAAGAAACATAATTATTTAGTTCGAATTATCAAAATAAATATCTCGCGTTCACGTTTTGCATGAGAGTTGATAAGCACTCGATTGACTTTGGCACATGAAATCGCGGGCGGGAAGTGTCCTTTCTGTACGTAGTAAATATCTATTCTGTGGCACAGCGGCGTCACTCCCTGTATGTGTGAGCTTGGCGCCAGTCTGGCGGCGGCTACGTCATACGCGTCACGACTTGTGATAGGGTTGGCTTTAGCATCATTACATATTAATGCAACGAAATAATAAAACGAAAGTTTGATGAAATAAATTTGTACTGGTTTTATATTAATTTAAATGCCAATACATTACAATTACTTATATGGATTATAGTTTATATGATTTCTTAATTTGTAACAATTTCAAGGTTTCTTTTTCGTTTGCCTGCTTTATAATATCAACTTCTGCAATTACTTACACAGTTCTAAGATTAATTTCCGCGCGTCCAGTTCATTAGAAATGAAATGCTTTTTACGGATTACCGCTCGTATATTGGTAATATTGGTATTAGGGGCCATCCATAAATTACGTCACACGAATTTCATGATTTTTGACCCCCTCCCCCGTCCTTGTCACAGCTGGTCACATTTGCGAGGACCCCCCCTCCCTAGTGTGACATTACATATTTTACAATTTTACATCTAGAAATAATTATTTAATTAAAACAGCAGTTCAAAAATATGTTTTATTTCATTTAAATGATTTTGAAATATGACGTCACAAAATTTAGGACCCCTCCCACCCCTTGTCACACAATGTCACACTTCGTCGACCCCCTCCCTCCCCCTTGACGTGTGACGTAATTCGCTAAGTCATCGATTGCGAACACCTACTCGGAAAGCATTCTACTATTTTCCAAAAAGGAGTAGAAAGTCCTTCTTTAATCTCATACTAAAAAGATTAAAGAAAATTTGTATAAAAATCTATACTCAACCATATTATTTAACCTAATTTAACAAAAATTGAAAAATCGCGGAAATTGTGCGTCGGAGCCAAAAAATCATTGACCTGCATATATTTACACTGGACAGGCTTATGTCAAACTGTTTTTGTGCCTATTTGATTACCGCCATGTTGGCGCTGTAGGACGTAGCGTGAGCATAGCGTGCGTACATGGTACTAAAGTTTGAAGTCTGGAGAGACCATCACGTCAACCATTTTCATATTGTACGTCAAAATTAGTTCTTTAGACGCACGCTAGTGGCGTTTCAAATAGGCACAAGAACTTTGCTGTCAAATCATACAGACAGCCTGTCCAGTTAAATAAAAAAATTTTTTTTCATGTCAGTGCAAAAAATAAAGTTTTTTCCACCCCCTTAAGAACACCGGAGGTAGATGAGAGATATTAAATGAAATGTCAAAATACGGTCAAGTGCGAGTTTTTAATATTTTTACTATACAAAAGTACAAAAACGTCATTCTGTGTAGTGTCTGTGTAATATAGATATGTAGTTCGGGGTGGTTGTATGGAGTGTCCGAGGTGAAAGGCAAGACGCCATAATTATTGTAGCTATTTTAATTCAATAACATTTTAAGTATCTATTTATTTTATTTTTCTGTGGTATAAACATGAAAGAAAGTGCTTTACCACATCACCCCTCAATGTACAATATAGATACTATTAATTTCCTCACATTTCTTGAGAAAAGCAATAATATGACCTGTATTATATTGTACGGAAAGGAAATTACATTGCCTGAATGATGAATGATTAAAGCCCTAGCATGCGGCTGGACACATATCAGTTTAGTTTGTCGTACTTGCCTGTAATGTATGTACTATTGCGCGGTGCGGTGCGAGCGAACTAGGCAAACCTGATAGCGCGTGCCTCCGCGGAAGAGATTCCTCGCCCCGATGGCGTCGCGGCACCCCCGCGATCGCCTGGCGCACTCACACATAGCCGCGAGCAATTTTACAGCACTCATGCGCAAGTGACGCTTCTTTTCACGTTAGTGTATATTTTCTTTGTCTGTGGTTTGGTCCATGGGGTCAGAGAGTTCACTTGAATATGCGTTCGCGCGGCTCGCTCCGGGGGGAGGGAGGTAGCGCTAAATGCCTACGACGCGACGCCCGAATATATTGCCCTAAATTAAATGATTTAAATAGGTTTATGAACCTACTCGATTGCTTGGCTAATTTAGGATCTAAGATGTCGACGTCTCCACAAATCGCGCCTTTTTTTAACACGTTTTTATTAGGTTGCTTTCTTGTTTGTGTGTTTGTTTGTTTGTGTGTTCGTTCGTTTGTTTCTCCGCAAAGTTTGTGAACGATTTTGTACTAGCTTCCCAATGAGCTAGAAAATTGAAACTTTGAACATAGGTCAGAACTGGAAGGCAATGCAATATCATGGTGTCATTGAGCTGATCTGATGATGGATCCGGAAGAAGGTCACAGGATCTCTATGATGAAACCATACAACCCCATCGTGTTTGGGCTTGTTACAATTGTCTTGACGAGTACTCTAATGGGAGATCAGATCCAGGGTCTGATGATGAAGCTGAAAGGCCATGCCATAGGAACTCAATATTGAAACCGTGCAACCCCATCAAATTTGGACTTTTTTGAATCGTCTTGATGAGTTCTTTGTTGGGAAATAGTTTCCAGGGGCCGTACCGGCTAACGAATCGAACTTCGGAAATTTTGCCGAGTTTCAAATTAAAACAGATACATCGAAGAAAGGAATTTCGTATTATACTATTTATTAAAGTTCATCATCATCATATCAGCCGCACGACACCCACTGCTGGGTATAGGCCTCCCCCAAGGATTTCCACGACGTTCGGTCCTGCGCTTCCCACATCCAGTGGCTTCCGGCAACCTTCACCAGATCGTCGGTCCACCTTGTCGGGGGTCTACCCATGGAGCGTCGTCCGGTACGCGGTCGCCATTCAAGAACCTTTCCGCCCCAACGGCCATCGGTTCTTCTCGCTATGTATCCAGCCCACTGCCACTTTAGCTGAGCAATCCTTCGAGCGATTTCGGTTACTTTAGTTCGCCTGCGGATCTCCTCATTTCTGATTCGATCACGCAGGGAAACGCCGAGCATGGCTCTCTCCATTGCACGCTGGGTGACCTTGAGCCTCCTTATGAGACCCATAGTTAGCGACCACGTTTCACTGCCGTAAGTCATCACTGGCAACACACACTGGTCATAGACTTTCGTCTTGAGACACTGAGGTAAATCGGACACGAAGATTTTTCGGAGCTTTCTGAATGCTGCCCATCCGAGTTGGATTCGACGAGAGATCTCCTTCTCAAAGTTGGACCTACCTAACTGGACTGCCTGTCCTAGGTATACATAATGGTCAACAACTTTACTTCAAGTGTAGTGTTCCCAACATGAACTGGAGCGGGCACAACATGGGTATTCGACATGATTTTCCTCTTATCTATGTTCATTTTAAGACCCACTCTTTGGGAAGCACTACGGAGATCTTCGAGCATTGTGTTCAGGTCCTCCAAGGTCTCAGCCATAAGAACTATATCATCGGCAAAACGAAGGTGTCTTAGGTACTGGCCATTAATGTTGATGCCGAGTCCTTTCCAGTCTAAGAGTTTGAAGATAACCTCCAACGCAGCTGTGAACAGTTTCGGAGAAATAACATCTCCCTGTCTCACACCTCGCTGCAGTTGGATAGGATTTGTTCTCTGGTTCTGTACTCGGACCGACATGGTGGCATTTTTGTATGAATACCTCAACCACTAGGTGTCCACTTGGCACCTTTGGAGAGACTGCAGCACCGCCCAGGTTTCAATCGAATCAAAGGCTTTCTCATAATCCACGAACGCCAAGCAAAGTGGCAGATTATACTCCTCGGTCTTCTGTATGACCTGCCGCAGCGTATGGATATGGTCTATGGTGCTAAAGCCTTTTCGGAACCCGGCTTGTTTGGGAGGTTGGAAGTCGTCGAACTTGCGAGCGAGACGGTTCGTAAGGACTCTCGAAAACAGTTTATATACATAACTCAGAAGCGAGATGGGTCTATAGTTCTTTAAGAGGGACTTGTCAACCTTTTTAAAGTTATTAAAGTTATTTAATTAAATTATTGTTAAAGTTATTTGGAAGATATTGATGTTTGTGTGACCTCATGAATTAGGGTTCGCCATTTTGATCCAATTGGGGCTCGATTTATCTGTTTTAATTTGAAACCCGGCAGACTTTTCGAAGTTCGAATCGTTAGCCGGTACGGCTCCAGGGTCTGATGATGGAGCTGGAAGAAGGACACAGGAACTCTTTAATAAAACCACGCCACCCCATCGAGATTGGGCTCGTTTGAATCGTCTTGTATACAAACTTTCTGTTTGAAAGTATGGACAATCGTATACAAGTAGACGTAGTTTATACTGATTTCTGTAAAGCCTTTGATAAGGTGGATCACTATATCTTACTACAAAAGATTGCTTACAGTGGCATACGTGGAAACTTGTTGCGCTGGTTCCTTTCCTACATTAAAACAGAACTCAGAAGGTTGTGATAAATGGTTATTCTTCTAGTCTGCTAAACGTCACATCTGGCGAGCCCAGGGCTCGATTTTGGGACCATCCTCTTCGTTTTATTTGTAAATGAGATACATTTATGTTTTCAGAATTCTCAGTTTATACTGTATGCAGATGACCTTAAGAATTAACGTGGAATTGTGGATGTAAATGATTGCGAAAGGCTTCAAGAAGATTTAGACCGTTTGTCAGTCTATTGTGCTAATAATAAGCTACACTTGAGTTTACCTAAATGCAAAACCATAACATTTACAAAGAAGACGCATGTCATCAATTATAAATACCAATTATGTCACACCACTCTAGAAAAGGTTTCCTTAATTAAAGATCTTGGCCTGCTTATCGACTCGAAACTACATTTTGATGCTCATATTGCTAACATTACGAGTAAAGCATTCCAGATGTTCGGTTTCGTTATTCGACCCAGCAATAATTTCAAAAATGCATCTACTTTTCTTCATTTATACAGGTCTTTGATTAGGTTTACTATCTGGAACCCTTACTATGACAAGTATAACCACCAACTGGAGCGTGTGCAGCGTAAATATCTCAAAACTGTCAATTATAAATGCTTTCACTCTAGGTCCTCTTATTCTGCCCTATTAGAAAAGTTTTCACTCATGTCGCTCGAGGCCAGAAGGGTTTTTCTCGATCAGGGAGTACTTTATAATATTTGTAAGAGTAAGTTTGATTGCAATGACATCCTAAACCAAATGTATTTTCGTGTCCCTGGCCGATCTCGACGTAAACGGGAAAGTCGTGCCTCCTGCTTGTTTGCGCCCAAATTATGTAAAACTAATGCCGGCAAACGTGCTCCACTCCATCGCTTGATGCAATCCTATAATCAATATTTCTTAGATGTCGATCTGTTTAGACTTTCACCAAGGACATTTAAAAAAAGAAGTTAAACTTAAATTGGATGAAATTGAATTTAAAACAAATACCTGACTAACTTTAAATTTCATACCTACCTACCTGAATTGTTAACCTTGCAACATTGTGTAAATTTTTCAAATTAATATGGTGTCATTATTATTGTCATCGTCAATTGTTTGTTTGTATTATTTCATGCCATTTCAATATATAAACCTTGTGAAAATTAGAGGCTATGTTACATATAGTTAAGATGGGGATAACGGTGCTGGTGGTGCAATGAGTAATATTAATTTATTTAAATGATAATTTATTGTAATAATTATTGTACCGCTGTTTGTTGTCCTAAATAAAATAAAATAAAAATAAAATAAACACACAAACAAACACACAAACGATAAAACAACCTAATAAAAACGTGTTAAAAAGGCACTGGCGCGAAATCTTTAGAATTTTTCTCTAATTACAAACTGATTGAATTGTGTGACTGTAATAGGAAACAAATAATTTTAATCTTTTGCCGTCAAGCACATCATTTATTTAAATACTGTATGAAATGAAGTGGAGGATAGAAAGAAAAACGAATGGATTCGCTTATGGCAGTAGAAACTATTTAATACTATGATATTATTAAAAAAACCGGTCAAGTGCGAGTCGGACTCGCGCACGAAGGGTTCCGTACCAAAAAAAGGCAAAAAATCGCGTTTATTGTATGGGAGCCCCCCTTAAATATTTATTTTATTCTGTTTTTAGTATTTGTTATTATAGCAGCAACAAAAATACATCATTTGTGAAAGTTTCAGCTGTCTAGCTATCACGGTTCACGAGATACAGCCTGGTGACAGACAGACAGACAGACGGACACCGAAGTCCTACGGCCCGGCCACGGACAGCGCGGCAGGAGGTGAGGCAGGTGGCGCGGCAAGCGAATTCGGTAACCACTGCGCGGTCGTGATGACGAGCTGAGAGCCCGCCATCGGGATAGCGCGCAGTGATTATTGAATTCGCTTGCCGCGCCGCCTGCATCGCCTCCTGCCGCGCTGTCCGTGGCTGGGCCGTTAGTAATAGGGTCCCGTTTTTACTCTTTGGGTACGGAACCCTAAAAAAAGCTTAGATGCGCCATACGCCATATAGACTACTGTTGTACTCAACAGCGTGAAGACTGCAGATATCCATGCCATCCTCGGGGCTGTACCGGCTAACGCATCGAAATTCTTCGTACGAAATTCCTTAATTTCTCTGATGAGATAGTATAAAGTTATACTCACAGCAATCTGAATCCCGGCTATGTACCCTGTGTCATCGTAGAAGGTGCATACGCAATGGTCGTGCTCCGAGGGGCAGTACATCACCAGCTCTGGCATGGGCCCTTCAGGGCGAGGGGTCTGCACCCAGCGGCCGGTTTTGGCCTCAGCCATCGTCCGTGGGATGTTTATGAAGGTGTTTCTATTAAACCCCGGGTAGTACATGCCGTACCTCACTGTAAGGTAAAGATGAGTTATTTTAAGTTTGAAATTTTTGCATTCACAATGCTTTTTTATACAATACTAAATAATATGTGTAGGTACTAGAAATAATGGACTCGCACCAGATCAATGGGGAATGTCTGAAAAAAATGAAAATGGCTGAATATTTTTTTATAGGTAGGAATAAACTCCCTTAGTTTTAGAAAAAAGTTTCAGAGTTTTCGGTTGCGTCAAAATTTTTCAATAAATTAAAGTCTCTTCGACGTCACAAATGTACGAAAGTAACAGCAGAATGGCGATTGTACCTTTGCCACCACCTGCCACAACAACAGCAAGTATTAAAAAAAAAGTTTTGACATTTTGTGTTGAAACTTTTTTTAATAGCATGTTGTGGTTATGACAGGTGGTGCCAAAGGTATAATCTCCATTCTGCTGTTACTTTCGTATATTTGTGAAGTCGAAGTAACTTTATTTTTTATTTTTATTTATACGCAACCGAAAACTCTGAAACTTTTTTCTAAAACTAAGGGAGTTTATTCCTACCTATAAAAAAATATTCAGCCAAATTTTTTTTTTCGGACATTCCCCATATTCGGACCACCGCTGAGCTACCGAGTCACAAAAAGTATAGTTCGAATCACGAAAGATGACCACAAATGGCGCCCATCTTCGCGTCATAACTCATGAAGAAAAGACTTTAAACAAAATAATATTTCATATTCACATAGATATATCGATATTATTTTAATACTAGCTGCCGCCCGCGACTTCGTCTGCGTGGAAATTTTTTTTGCTATCCCCCGGGAACAATACTTTTTTTCGGGATGAATGGTACCCTATGTCCTTCTCTGTGCCCCTGACAGCGTGTATGCAAAATTTCATGACGATCGGTTCAGTAGTTGAGACGTGACGGCGTAACAAACAAACAAACAAACAAACAAACGGACTTTCGCATTATAATATTAAGTAAGGATATGAAATACTAGCGGTCGCCCGCGACTTCGTCCGCGTGGAAACTTTTTTGCTATCCCTCGGGAAAAATCCTGTTTTTCGGGATGACGAAAGGTATCCTATGTCCTTTTCTGTGCCCCTAAGAACGTGTATGCAAAATTTCATGATGATCGGTTAAGTAGTTAAGACGTAAAGGCGTAACAAAAAGCGTACAAAAGTACAAAAAGCGAGATTCTTTAGTTGATAAACGGGTAGCTACTTTGGTTTATTATCTTCAAATTTATGAAAAGAATAAATATTATCTTTGATATTTCCAGAGTATTGGCGATTTTTGCGGACCTCTAAATTTTGGGACAACTATCCCATATAGGGGATAGTTGCCAAATCCATATAAATTACGGATAGATGCCTCGACGCGACAGAGGACATTTATCCCGCAAAAACTTTGATCGCACCTAGCCGTCCCATGCAATCGCACAGAGACATGCAACACGGTCAACTTAGTTGTAGTTGCAGAATCTCTCGATAGATAAATAAAATACCATGTGTTTCATTCGCGAAACTAGAGTAATTGCAATCGAGGCTCCTAATCCCCGAGGCGACTATCCGGGTTTTACCCTACGGAAAACGCGAAAACTTTCTGTTTTTATAAAGGGAATTAGGGTGACTGGAAATAATTAAAAGCAACTGTTAATGGGGTATTTAAATACCTACCTAACCTGGTAGCGGTTTATTTTTTGGGCGATAAAATAACTAAACGGGCGACGAAAAATACGTAAAACGGGCGACTACATGTGGAAGATAAATAATTTAAGTTAGCAGTGAAAATTCTAAATGAGTGACAAAAATACTGAGTGGGCAATTATTATAGAAAGTAGGTAACTATATAACTGATTTAAGCTGCCCAACATGGTATTTATGTCATCTTGATTATAAATATAAATGTAATAATTTTATTGTTACCCGATTAAATATACCCATTTATAAAATGAATGCAGAAAAAACGAAATCTACAAATAGTGCCTAAAAAAACAAAATGATAGTATTTATACATCAATTTAGGTAATTGACCAATACTGATTTTAGGTACCTACAGTACCGTACCTACTGTACCGTACCTACCGAAATACTTATTTAAACGATTTGTTTTTTTTTCACTAAGTATTTTTATATGGTTGTTACCGGCAATGTGTATAATCCGGCATTCGGCATCGTTTTAGGCATTGTATACAATGCCTAGGCATTGTATACAATGCCTGCTGGTCCACCGGCAATGTGTAAAATAAGTATATTTCTGTTGTCTGTTATAAAAAAATTACCTCGAAATTTAAGGCTCACGCTCCGCTGCGCTCCGCGCTCGCCTTAAATTTCTAACCTATACGCGGGACCTACAGGAGTAAAACAGGTTCGATTCCAAAGAGCCCCCCCTCGAGCCCCCCTCGAGCCCCCCTCGAGCCCCCCTCAAGCCCCCCTCGAGCCCCCTCGAGCCCCCTCGAGCTCCCCTCGAGCCCCCCTCGAGCCCCCCTCGAGCCCCCTCGAGCCCCCCTCGAGCCCCCCTCGAACCCTCCTCGAGCTTTCCCCGAGCCCCCCCCTCGAGCTTTCCCCAAGCCCCCCTCGATCCCCCCTCGAATCTATTCTCGAAAATCTTTTTATTATACACATTGCCGGTGGACCAGCAGGCATTCTATACAATGCCTAGTCATTGTATACACTGCCTAGGTAATGTGTGAAATAGATATCAATATTCATTATATTTCATACATTGCCTAAAAGGGCCAGGCATTGTATACAATGCCTGCATTTCATACATTGCCGGTAACATGGTCACGAACGATGTTTTACAATTTTTCAACACACTTGCTCGTAAAGTGAGCCTTATTTCATCACTTTTAGGGCCATAAACCGAGGTATAACACACACCGTGTTTAAAAATATTATACACTAGTGCGTTATATAATTATCTCTACAAAGTTAAATTAGTACCTTACTTGTAGAAAACAGGGTTGCAGTTCTATGCGAGTAAACAGAGTATTTCCAATTTAACCGGGTAATACAGTTATGTTTTAGTAACAGCAAAGATGTTTTATGGTGCTGAAAATTCGTAATACATTTATGGAATAAATAAATGTGTATACGTTCTTAATTAAGCCAAACAAAATGTTTATTATTATAATTTTTTTCATAATGCACAATATTTTGTTATTAAAATATTTTCATTTCATCACTTAAAATTATAATTTTGAAGTAGGCTGTATGCTCACTCACCCTTTTGTTCGCAAAATATTCTTGCATTGGGCGTGTGAAAAAAAAACTGCGCTTTTTCCATACTTAGTTTTCATAATTATTTTGTTTTTTTAGTAGGTATTTGTTGCTGTGTGGTAAATTATTTTGTTTTTTTCCTCGCAAATGTGTTGAAAAACGTCGTATGAAACTCGTGAGCTCTTGCTTATTGCACACTCGGCTAAGTTACGCCATCGGCTACGGTTCGCCACAGCCTCGTGTGCAATGAGCAACTTAAAGCTAACGTGTCTCTGTTACTCAGCTAAGTAATTGATGGAGAATCAAAACGTGCAGTACCTACCTATCTATTTTTTTCTGTGTTTTAGGACCGGGCTCCGTCAGCAGTGCATTTAATATTCGTAATGAATTAACGGCTTACCTTAACTCTACACAATCCACTCTACATTACATTAAAATGTGGAAGATTTAAAAGTACTTATAAGTAAGTTTATTTAAATAAAAATATTATCATTTTAATTTTATGTTTTCTACTCACCGCTGAGTCCGCCCTTCCATGCTCCTGTAATAAATAAAATGCAATTTAACAGTAATAATAATTATTTTATTTTCTCTTGAACTACTTATCTTACTTTTAGAAGGCAACTACAATAAGATTAGTAGCTCTGTAAAGCTGTAGACCGCACGTTTATGACATTTTTGAACATTTTTCGAAATAGTTGAATAAGTAATGTCCATATCTCCGCCATTTTGACAAATTTCAAAAAATTGATTCGAGAAAAATTGACCGAGTGAGCGCGAAGCGCGAGCGATGCGGCTCCGTTTCAGCTTGGACAAAACTGCTTTCTGTCTGTCCCGCTCCGGTCTGGCTTTCCCGCTGTCCATCTGTTTTCCTCTATAGGTCGCATTTCTCAACCGACTCTCGTGAAATTTAGCAAAATGGCGGAGATATGGAGAGAACCATATTTCAGCCATTTCAAAAAATGATCAAAAATGTCACAGATGCGAGGTCTAAGAGAACCACTGTATATGAACCTGCTTACAAAATTTCACGAGAATCGGTTGTGAAATACGACTTGTAGAGGAGAGAACAGACGGATAGCTGAACAGCGGGACAGCAGGATATACGAAAGCATTTTTGCCCAAGCTGAAATAGAGACGTTCCGCTCGTGCTTTGCGCTCTCGGACAAAAAAATTACAAATATAATATATTTATTTTTATCAAAGAAGTTAAGAAATCCATTCCATTGTTTTTCCAATAAATGGAAAATTTAGAAAACAGACACAATATCTTAAAACTACTTTGTAACATTAAAAACTAAGATAAAATAACTTTATTGAGTGAGAAATTCGGGACAACTCACAACAATATTATTTAGTCCCAAATTAAGTACAGAGCGTACTGGTACTAAGTAACAAGTTTATAAACTACCGTGACTCGGGAACAAATGTTCGTGCTCACCACACTAACATCTGCCCCTACCAGGATTCGAACCCGGTACTTTTAGCGCAGAAATTAGGATCGCTACCGTTGCACCAAGTGGCCGTTAAATAGTTGTTAAAAAAACTTAAGATGAAATAAAAAAAGTACAATATATTTCCTTACCGAAGGCGTGTGCTGTGGCGATAATCGCCAAAATAATTACCAAGTGCTTCATCTTGACCAAATGTGAGGAGAATCCACTGCACCTCATGATATAGGCCACAGTTATCAATTTGTTGGATTTGATAATTCGACGTGCAATCTGTTTATCACGAATGATGAGAATCTTTAGGTACTTAGGCTATCTGTACCTATTGCATTAATTACTTATCCATATCAGATTTTGGATCGTTTTTGGTCGTGTTGTACTTCAAAATAAATGCCATATTTACGCAATCAATGTCTATTTATTTACTTTTTCATAAAAAAATAAACCCCCATCTAACCCCTTTAGGTTTTAATTATGTCTGTAATGTAGGAATTCAAAAGAAACTCCATTTTTACCGACTTCAAAAGGAGGGAGGTACTCAATTCGACCCGTTTTTTTTTTTTTTTTTTTGTTTTTTGTATGTACACCGATTACTCGAACACGGCTGGACCGATTGAAATGATTCAAACGTTATTACATTAGGTAAACTGCCAAGTTGGTCCCATTTTTTAAAATTTTGAAATCGGTTCAGTACTTTTCAAGTAATCTTGAAAAAAGCACGAAAATAGTATGATTTTGTGTGAACTACCTCGATGATCAGTCGTATAACTTCTTTGTTTATGAACTGAATAAGATAATAATTTTTTAGTCGGAAAAGGGATATCTTAAGTGAAAATCTTCAACCGACTTAAAAAAAGGAGGTTCTCAGTTTGACCCGCTGTATGTATGTTTCTCCGCGATTAACTCACGTTTGGCTGAGCCGATTTTTCTACCTAAATATGTAATATACCTACACTACCTAATACAAAAGGTACTTTACCTAGACTAAAAATAAAAAATTGTTTAAAAAAACAAAAAACCGACTTCAAAAAACCTACCTCTAAAAAGCAAGAAATAATATTCGTAATAATAAAACACGTCTATTGAAGTCGGGTGGGGCTTTTAGAAATAAAAAAAGGGATTTGTACTCCAGCCCCACCCGACTTCAATAGACGTGTTTTATTATTACGAATATTATTTCTTGCTTTTTAGAGGTAGGTTTTTTGAAGTCGGTTTTTTGTTTTTTTTAAACAATTTTTGCAATCAGCATCCCATGAAACCTCAAAATAACAACATCCATATCGATTTTTTTGGTTCATTTATCACATTTATATCTATGGGGTTGAGTTTCGGAAAACCAAGAAATACTTCTTCGCTTAATCGTTTTATGAAGTAGGTACTCCTACGAAGTTTCAAGTCGAAATATCTTTTTAGTATGACGGTCTCAAATAAGGGGTTCCTAACCCTTATTAAAATTAAAATAAGGGTTAGGAACCCCTTATTTGAGACCGTCTGGTTCCGTGACCGACCGCGTATACCGGCTGGAAATGCTAATTCAAATCGTTACATCTGTACGTAGGTACTATGGGCAACAGCGTCGCTAAACCAGTTTGCAACAAAATTCGTGTGCGCGCGTATCGGCCCTGCACGAACTAAACGTATGTGACAGCGGACGCGGCGTGCAAGCGATTTTAACCTTAGCAGTGGTTAAGCGACGCTGTTGCCCATGGTACGTACGTCCGTACGACGTATTGAGGTAGCTATTCCATATACGTCCTCAGGCCTTGCGATCGCAATGGTCGGTAAAACTAGGAAAGCGGTGCTGTCACATAGCGGCCGCAATTTTACGGACGTAAAAAGACGGCCGACGGTGGAGTCACGTGAAAAGTTACTACACCGTACAACAACATTACGGCCGTCTTTTTTCCAGAAATGTCCCTGTCCCGATCTTGATTTAGCTTTAATTATATACTTGGATCATGATCAATCATCAGGAGACGAAAATAATTGTATGGAGGAAAATGATTTATTCCATGTTCGTGGTACAGATGCAAAAAAAACTCAAATGTATTGTATTTAAGATTTTTTGGAATCGCTGTCTATTGTGAATGCGTAATGACGAGAAATTCAGGAAATACTTTCGCTTTACACCAGTTTAAACTCATTTTCTTTCACGGTCGCGGCGCCGCTATCCTTTTTTATAGTAGGGAGAATGCATTTACGCATACCCCGTGCCTGGTTAGCAACGGGGTTATGTGGGACTCGCTTTCGTGAGGCCATACCCACTAAACTACCTACTTTGCACTCTCAGAGGCTACCCCCTGAACATGCGGGATCCGAAACAGACGCACTCGCTCTGTACAGGGGCATGCCCGGTTTATCCGGGCCTACTACCTCGCGTTGAGAGATAGCCAACTGCATCTGGCCACCCCTCCTCCCCGACAAGAGAGACTGTGGAATGTGGAGCAGATTACTAACCTGCTACCCGCTAGTCTCCCTACGGAGAAAGGAGACGCATAACGGGTTCTCCTTCACCCGACCCGCCGGCGCCTGAGTTGGCTCGCGGTTGCATTCGGCAGCTTCCTTTTGTGAAATGACATCTTTCAAATGAATCAAAAGGTCCCCACTGCCTTCCAAGCTCTCTCGCCTTCCACCATTGCGCGCATCACACCGGAAAGCGAGAGGTCTGCTCCAATTACTGCAGTAAGAATGCTGCGCTGGAATGTCGGACACGAATAGCGGCATCGCTTTTTGACGTTGCGGTGTCCAGCACCGCTCTCTAGGAAACCGCGCCGTATTGTTTACATAGACAACGTTCTACGCCGCTGGCCGTAATATGACGGCACCGTCATCCTAAGAAACTCTATCTTTACGGAGTGGATAACCAAAATCATCATGAGCTCCTCCTTGGTCCTGGCTGCATTCGTCACCCGCGTGGTGGGTCATCGTCATCTCTTGTCCCTCCTCCCTAACCATCCACCCATAATGAAGGGCTGAAGGCTTATGCGGCTGTGCCCCCAGTGGGAATATTAAAAATAGCTGATATCGAAAACATAATATTGCTTAATTGTTAAGATTTTACCATTCTTAATGCTATTTTTATTTAAAATTATAGGCAGTTACTAGAAAAAGCTATCCCACCAAAAACATTTTCATGCAAAATGTTGTCAAGAAGATATTAGGCTCGCACTATCAAAAAGTTATCAGACCTCATGTAGAGCCACGCTTCTCTACACGCCCTAACTCTACAAGCCCTACTTCACAAACTCTACACCTTAGATATACAATATGTTTGGTTAGCGATGTCGGAGATTTTAAAGGCAGATAGTATGATCAATTTTATCGACAAAACCCCCACATGTTGGGATCTATCCCCTCTCCTGTTGAAATGACCAGCATTTTAAATTTGACTTTTTATTTTAGATGGCTCTGCCGAAAATATTAATTTCTCAGGATTTAAAAGTCCTACAGTTATAAAAAAAATGTTTTCTGAAAGCTAATAATATCATCTATCAAGTTAATAAATTAATTATGTAAACTTTTAACTTTAATATGTCATAAAAAATTGCTAAATTAAATTGTAATCAGAAATTAGTGTGCTTTTTTTAGTTTTTCTCACAGATCTCAAAAACTGGGTAATTCCTGTGTATTATAAAAATGCAAAACATTTGCACATTAACTAGTTTTTGAGATCTGTAAGAAAAACTAAAAAAAGCACACTAACTTCGGATTAAAATTTACTTTAGTAATTTTTTATGACGTATTAAAGTTTAAACTTTACATAATTAATTTTTTAACTGGATAGGTGATAGATATTATTAGCTTTTAAAAAGTATTTTTTTTATAACTGTATGACTTTTAAATCCGGAGAAATTAATATTTTTCGGCAGGGCCATCTAAAATAAAAAATCAAATTTAAAATGCCGGTCATTCCAACAAGAGAAGGGGTAGACCTAGGGCTACCATGCAGTTTGTACTGTATGAGCGGTGTTCAATTCATAATTCGAACTTGGTAAATAAAGTTAGGACGCATTGCTTTAAATATCAAAATAAGTTGAGAGATGACAAACACGACTAAAAAGTTACGACGCATTGCTTTGAATATCAAAATAAGTTAACGTTGACAAACACGACTAAATGAGAACACGATTCGGCACACGAACTCGCGGGGTGGGGTGAGGTAATTGATTCTGGGGCGGGGCGAAGATTGTCCTTTTTAGGGTTCCGTACCCAAAGGGTAAAAACGGGACCCTATTACTAAGGCGTGAAATACACAGAAGCGACGCGGCGCGGATACGGCGGCGATACGGTGCAGATGTGAGACTTTCGGATGCTTTCGGCCAATCAAATACACGTATCGCCGGCATCGCCGCCGTATCTGCGCCTTATCTCCGCCGCATCTCTTCTGTGTATTTCACGCCTAAGACTCCGCTGTCCGTCTGTATGTCTGTCTGTCACCAGGCTGTATCTCATGAACCGTGATAGCTAGACATTTGAAATTTTCACAGTGATGTATTTCTGTTGCCGCTATAACAACAAATACTAAAAAACACAATTAGATTTTTTTGCCGTTTTTTGCTCGATATTAATAACGACAACAGGTAGATAGTTGAAATTTTCACACATGATGTATTTCTTTTGCCACTATAACAACAAATACTAAAAACGTAATAAAATAATTATTTAAGGGGGGCTCCCATACAACAAACGAGTTTTTTTGCCGTTTTTTGGTATGGAACCCTTCGTGCGCGAGTCAGACTCGCTCTTGGCCGGTTTTATTGTAAGGTAGTACTCATATCTAGTCAGTACCTAAGCAATAATTGTAGAACGAAACGCGTATAATTCGAACGTAGCTCTGTAGGCTGATTGTCTAATTTTGTTGCAATCAACTTTGACAGAAATCGCAGTGACATTGCTGTTTTAGTAAGAACCAATGTGACAACTATCTTACTTAAAGCAGCAATGCAACTGCGATTTCAATCGATTTCAATCGAGAATTGTTAGATACGTAATCGGTGGGCTGGACAGGGTGTTAGCCTAATCATTGGAGATTAATGATAACAATGTAATTAAGCTAATAAGTTATAAAAACAATTAGATAACATAATATACAAAACCAAATTCTTATATCTATTGTCAAAGAAAGCCTGATAAGCAATTTGCTTATCAGGTTTTCATAGTCATGTTCTCAAAGCAATTGAGTTTTAAATAACTATGTTCAAAATTGTTTCCTTATTATTTTTTGAGTGATTTAAAATAATTTAAAATTTTTATTGATTTCTGTTTGTCGTTTTGTTTATCACTGGCTAATTTATTTTTCTTCTTAATTAACAAGCCTAATCATGCAAAACTTTTAAGTGGTGTAAAATAGTACCTACACTGCACAACCCGCGCAAAAAAGAATGGGATTAGAAATGACGTCGTTACCAACCCTGAAATCGCGAAAAAAAAAATCTACTGTTTCATACAAAAATTAATAACGAAAATATCAAAATGTATAAAGCAGGTGATTTTTTTTGTCACTATTACCAAACACTTTGTATATCTGCACGGGTGTTGTATTGTTATTACCTAGATAATGTTTCTGTACTTTTATATAAAATTAGTACGGAAAAATATAAAAAAACTCGCACTTGCCTGATTTTGACCTTTCATTTAATACCTCGTATCTACTTCCGGGGTTACAAAAGGAATCAAAAAAAACCTTTTTTTTGGCTCCGACGCACCGTTTCTGAGATATTTGCATTATTGTATTTTTTTTCGAAATTAGGTTATAAGTACCTACTATAGTATAATAGGCGGTACTCGCATTTTTTTAAGTAAACACTATAACAGCCTTGGTCTACAGTGACAATGATTTCACTGCTGGCCACGTTATGATGGCCTCGAGCTAAGCTTAACTACGCTCTCGGCCTTCAAGCTTGGTCATCATTGCAGCCCTTGCTGTCCGCGCTATAAAGGCCTCAACCTCCGGTCTCGGCCGTTATTCCAGCTTGTCCATCAAGGGCTGCAATGCTGACCGCGCTGTGACGGCCTGGACCTGCGCTAAGCTCGTGCTTTCCACTTGATACCCCCATTTGAACCCCCCGGTGTGTCCATGGAAACTCACTATTACACTTGAACCCCCTATCAGGCGGTTCAGGAATAATTTTAGAATTCATATTCCACTTCAACCCCCAGAGTCAAAAACGAAATAATGAAAAGAAAAATGAAACCCAATCCATTCCGATCAACTAAACCGATTCTAGTTGTGGCCAATGAGATTTTCTATTTTATGATGATATTGATATTTCATTCCAAGTTCCTAACGGAACAACTAAATGATACTACACATTAATAAATTTTTTTGTGGCACACTATAGATGCATCTCATCGAATGGTCTCTTGCCAAAATAAAAAAATAAACGTTTTTCTAGGGGATACTAATTATAGAAGATAATCCCCGGAGATAAAGAAAAACTACCAGGATCACATAAATCTAGAGAAGGTTAACTTTTATACAACGTGTTACAAAATAACCTTTAATGCCGAATATGGTACTTAGATACTATGGGATCAACTCTGAAATCGCAATAAAAGAAAATAACTGTTTCATAAATTTTGATATTTTCGTTATTAATATTTGTTTGAAGCAAAGGATTATTATTTCGCGATTTCAGAGTTGGTCCATAGTAAAATTTGTTCAGTTTGATGGTCCCTATCTACCATATTCGACATAAGGGGTTATTTTGTAACACGTTAATTTTAATACCCTTAAGTAAAAGTATGGTAAATAATATTTTTTTTTAAATCTAGGTACATATAAATCTAAAGAAGGTTAACTTAGGGGGTCCAAGTGTAACGACAAGTGTCCGTGGACACCCAAGGGGGTTCAAGTATAATAGTGAGTTTCCATGGACACCCCGGGGGGGTTCAAATGGGGGTATCAAGTGGAAAGCACGCGCTAAGCTCCGCTCTCAGACATCATCATCGCTGCCGGCAACGCAGTCATTAATTATACCGCGGCAGTAATGTACTATTTCCTTGGTCCAAAAAAAAAGACGTAAGTTTATTTTCTTAAAATATTTATTTACATTTCAAAAGACCTTACATCAAATTAATATCATCATTACAATACTAGAAAACAGTATAAAACGAAGCAGTCTTTTAAAAAAAGTGTTCGACCACAGATCAAAGAATATTTTTTTACTTTGTTTGTGTTTGACTTATGAACAGCAATGTTCTTGCTTGATATAACTACCAAAAAAGTTTTGACTAGGTACGTGTATTTGGAAAACAACTGAAAACAGATGGGATTATTTAAGAGAGTAAAACGTTTGATCAAGCAAATATGCTGGACTCAGTTTTTTTAGGAGTTACTGCTTTACTGAAAGAGGCAGTCGACGAGCCAAGGAGTGTTGATGTAGTAGGAGTGCATGGTGATCATCGCAGGGTTGTCAGCCAGGTCGTACAGGCACTGGGGACCGTCCGGGACGATAGTCTGTAACGATACAATAATACAGTCAATATGTAATAATAATAATGTTGATTTTCACACTACAATCATAGACACACATGCGCATATATCAGTCAAGTCCACGACGACAGTACTCTAAAACGCGCTATAACTAAAAAGGTATAGTATACCGACTTATGTAGTAAGAAGATATAACTACCATACCGTAGCGTAGTAGAAATAGAAACTTGAAACTATTTTGACATTGAAAACGTCACTGCGCAGAAGCAGTTATAGGAACAAAGTCATATTCTGCGCAGGCATGCTTGTCGACGGTTGTTCCAACATGGTATGATCTTAAAGTTGAAGATACCTTGACTGCTAGAGATGGAGGCCTCTCGAAGTAGTCTTTGCGGAGGTCCTTCTCGTCGAGTTTGCCAAAGATGACAGCTCCCATGCCGATGAGCTCTCCGGAGTGCACCAGCGGGAACCATGGCAGCAGGCTGTCGGCAGTGCACGCAGTGGTCGCGGTCATGTTGTAGTAGTAGTGACGACCTGTGGAGAAAGTGGTTTTGTAAATAGACAGATAGACACTTTATTTTACACACACAGAAAATACAATCACATAAAATTTAAAACTATGGAGAGGTGAGCAAAGGCGGTCTTATCGTTTTGTATTCTTAATCACTTCTGACCTTCTGAGTTTTAAGCACGCCCTTTATATTGAAAAATGAGTAAAAACCTTATGCAGTCTGCACCCCTATTCAAATGGCCAACATTCTATTCCTTTGAACGCTACGCTTACTTTTAAAGCTAAAATATATGAGCAATAGACGATAAATTAATAATATTGCCGTCAAACTATGTAAATCACAAACTTATTTTGTATGTAATTGAAAAGCTTACGGCACGTGATTTTATAGTTTTTAAAGCTTTAATAAGGGTAGCGTTCAAACGTAAGTATAGTATGTTCAAACACATTTGAGTCGAGATATGTCATGGGAAGGATATGTTGGCTATTTTTATTTAATAGCTTTTTATTTGGCTTCCCCTACGTTTCGGCATGTTTGCCGAGGTTATGGAAACTATATTATTGGACGACTTGGCTCCACATTTTCCCCTGAGCTCTATATCTTTTTAATTTCAATATTCTTAGGTAATTATTATTATCGCGCTAAATCTAGAATCACGAACTGATTGTAGTCTATCTTTTAGCCATTAGTACGACCGCGACGTTTTATAAAATATTATGTCATAAAGATACCCGTGTCTTATCTACTTTGTAGACTGCACAATGCACTACATAATATACTAGCGGCCCGCCCCGGCTTCGCACGGATGCAGTGCAATGTAGTTACTAATGTAAAACTGTGGTGTCAGTGTGAAGTTATTTGATTATACTACAGGATATCTACATATATACGACGTACGCAAGGGGTGTTAAAATATAATTGAAGTGTGTGTGTGTCTGTCTGAGGACTCTGAGGCAACCTAGCTCCCAAACTTAAAGATCGATTTTATTGCGATTTTTATGTATAGTTTAAGAGAAGCGTACAGACGGCGGGAAGCGACTTTGTTTTATACTATGTTTAGCTTTTGCCCGTGGATCCGCCCGCGTGGGAGTCGGTAATCGTTGTAAGTCTTCCCTTGGAAACCAATGATCGGCATGAAAAGAAGCCTGTGTTAAGTATTCCAGACTTAAAATCTATCCCTGTGCCAAAATTTCGTCTAAATCCGTTCACCCGTTCAGACGCGATTGAGTAACAAAATGAACAACATCCAAACATCAAAACTTTCACATTCTTACAATTTTGTGATATATAGGTAATAGCTGCACCCCGCGGTTTTACCTGCGCAATCTGTTGATTCTGTAACCAAACGCGCATCTCACTACACTTCACTTCACTTCGCGTGAATTAGTTATTATAAATAAGCTAACTTATGAGCAATTTTACCGATTACAAAAATTTTAGGTAGCTATCTAAAATATTTTGTGATGAGAAAAAAATCTTATCATTATCTTATTTATGATTTAAAGTTCCCGTCCCGTGCAGTGAAGTGAGATTCGAAGTGGGTTTCGAGTTTGGTTACAGAACCGAGACGCCGTACTGTTCACGATTTTGTATTAGGTAGGTAGGTAGGTACTTAATAAAATTTCTTAGCAGTAATATAACAAAATAAGTATAATAATATTATGTAACATTTAATACTCATACTTAATAGTTTGGTAGGTATCTTCTTTTTAAATAAAAATCTATGTATGTTTATTATTTTGTTTCCTATGCACTCCTAAACCATTCACATCCGATTATGATGAAACTTTGGTACGCTTATAATCTTCTTATAATAAAATATTTGTTGAATTTCTGCTTATGACTGAAAAGGTTCCCGGCTAAAATAACGTGACATTGCAAATTATGTCGGGTGCAACTAATGTTGTGCATTATTATCCGGCTCTCAATTTCAACACTTTACACCACATTCCTTGTCATGTTAGATATCTGATATTTGCCAGATTTTTCCACATTTTATAAGTAGACTAATATTTCGTAAAATAGTGAAATCAGGATAAAATCTTATACAACATGAAATGTCAGCTCGTGCGTGACATAATTACAGTCTCAGGGGAGGTGACAACCTGACAACTGACATTTATTTTTCTTAATCATTCAAATGCACTAAGAAGTTTTGATTCCGATATCGAAATCAATCACCCTAAAAATAGCTTTCTACCCTTTTTCAACCCTGTTAGGGGATACATTTCAAAAAAATGCGAAACACGTGTTCAATTAATTTTGTGATAAAATGTCTATGCCAAATTTCAAGTCAATCGGGCCAAGGAATCGCATTCTCCCATACAAACTTTGCCACCCTGTTTCACCCCTTTAGGGATTGAATTTCGCAAAATCCCGTCTTAGTGAGCACCTTCACCTTAAAAGGAACCCCCATGCTAAATTTGAGACTTCTAGCACTTGTAGTTTCTGAGATTTCGTGATGAGTCAGTGAGTGATTTTCCCTTTTATATATATAGATTGAGTAAGAACAAAATCTTCGATCTTTGATTGCGCATTTTAAACCAAAATAACGGATGTTTATTTCCATTTCTGTTTTTTTATGTTACTGTTCTTCAAAAAGTAATATTAATAAAAACTGACGTACCCATCAAAGGAATGCAGGCTTGCTTGGTGAAGTGGGTTTCGGCCGTGTTGGCAATTTTGTCTCCGTCGACGGAGATGGCCATGCGCTCCTTGTAGAACCCAGTAACCCAGACGTTCTCGAACTGGATGGTTGTGTCTGGGTTGCGTTCAGTGATACGGTCGGCGGCGGGCACTGCCAGGTAATCTGCGAGGAATGAAAAGAACAATGCATTTTGGACTCGTTCAAAATGTTTTTTCAGTTTATTCTGATTACAAGCACATAAAACTACATCATCCAGCTCAGAAAATAAATATTATACTAATCAAAAACCTAAAAGCAAGCAGGTAGAGCTTGTATAATATCTTATTTATCAAGAAAATTTAATCAAACGGCTGTACTTTATTAAGGTTCCGTCCCTACCTTATTCGCAGTACCTCAAAATTTCTGTGTATCTACCTACCCCATAACCAACTTGATAATAAATTGTAATATACATGTGATTCATAATAACCCATAAAATATTGTTTTTCATTTGTATGAAAAACTGCAAAGGACAACCATAGACGCAAGCACAGAATAGATATAAGTACAATAGATATAAGTACTACCGTACAGAAAGGACACTCCCCGCCCCGCCCCAGAATCAATTACCTCATCCCACCCCACGACGCGAGTTCGTGTGCCGAATAGCCTGCTCGTTTAGTCGTGTTTGTCAAATGTCAACCTATTTTGATATTCAAAGCGATGCGTCATAACTTTTTAGTCGTGTTTGTCAACTGTCAACTTATTTTGATGTTCAAAGAAATGAGTCGCAATTCAGCTTTCATTAAATCAACAGATATAATCTACAGCGTCATATGGGACCCATTCTTTATCAACACTGATTTTGATTGCGTGTTATCATCAAAAATCGGGACAAAACTGATGGATCGTCGGGACGCGGGACAATATCATCGAAATCGGGACTGTCCCGGCAAAATCGGGACGGGTGGCAACCCTGGTCCGGGGTGTGACGCAAGTAGACTTTTGTTTTTGAGAATCATTCCCATCTTATGCAAAAGCAAGACTCAATTAAGTCTAAGGTTGACATGACACTATGCAGTTTATCATGATTTTATTTTATTTTTTTCAATGAAGTGGCGGTTTTCAGAGTTAATATGATTTTTTCCGGGTTGTATGCATCATTGTACGTATCTACCATGGGTATTCGGCTTCAAGGCATTTTTGGAACGCAATGTGTAGGTAACTAAAACAAAACCGATTCAAGAAATAAGGAATATTAATGCTATTTTGTATGCGTGAATGAAGTGACTGTCGATTTTGACTTTAAAAAAACCCCTACAAGTTTAAAAGAAATCTTCAACTTATGAGTTACAAAATCATATGCCTATACGCAAGGAGACTTCTTATATTACCTTCATTGATGAAGTATTGCTGGATGGTCTGATAGGTGGTCTGCACTCCGAGGGTGGTGGCGGGTGGGGTCCATTTGGTGAACCCTTGGACCTCCCAGTCGAAGATGCCGTCGCTGAACTTGTCTTCGGGAAGCTAGACGAACAACAAATCAATATTATTATTCTTCAAGCCCCGGAAAATGAGACACAATAGAGTTTACTATTGTTGTACGTTCCGATAGGGCCGCTTGGCCGTTGACGACTTAATAAAATAATAAATAATTTGAGTAAACAAGCACTTGTGAACTTCAAAAGCTAGTCAAAATTAATCTCTGCAATTAGAAAAGACACGTAAGCGTCATCATCTGTATTTAAATACCTACCATGGATAAGTTAAGTAAATTACTAATTTTACCTAGAGAGTTCTTGCTTTGATAGAAAATTTCAAGCAGGTTCCAGAAGTCCTATCTGTTGTTGTTTAATCTTTAAATCGTGTTTGACCGCGGTCGTGTCCGCGGACAAATATCGGCATCACACAAAGCATCAAACGAAGCCGCCGCGACGCGCGCTAATGTACAGTAAAAAAATGTCAGTAGTCTTAGTTGTTCCGTTTAGTGTAAAATTCGTTAATAGTTTTTATGGTATTAAAATATCTGTAGGTGCAATGCGATTAATTTAGCTTTGTAAAACAGAAGTGAACACCTTCAGAGCGCTTGCGGTACATAAGGATGTATTTTAATTTGTTGAAATCTGTGCGCACCGCACCATAGCTACATTCTCGAGTGAAGTTGCCGCGGATCACAGTCTATTGTCAATTTAATCGCATGTTTAGTATTGATAGATTCATTTTTTTATTTTAATGATGTAATGATAGGATAAAAAGATATAATCGGACGTTGTGAAAAAAAATGTATGAAATCTCTACTGTTGTTATTAACGAAAAGACTAGCTGAACAGTGTTGGAAAAAAATATGATTTTCAAAAAAGGTCATGAAAAATTACTCTTTGGAATATTTTAAAAACATGTAAGTATAGGTAAATAGATGTACAACAACTTTAATCAAATCGTTACCTACCTACTAAATGATGATGAAGTGCGCGTACTTTTATACTTTTACTATGATGCGGGTCGGCTTGTCCTTTGTGCATCGTCGGGGGTCTGGGACTTATCGTCGAAAGTTGTTTCGTCGATATCGATGGGCTATTTTGCCGGTGGGTCGTTTCGCCGAGGGGCCGTTTGGTGGTGGACTTATATCACTAATAACTAGTGTGTTTCTTTGAGCACCGTGTTGTCGCAGAGCAAATAAAATAGTCTCGATTAAAAAGTTTTATTTAATAATACAAAATTTTTAATAGTGACGCTAAATTACTTTAAAAAAAAAAACTACTACTCGCATCATTAAAAAATTGTATTCAGTAGTCAACATTGATTTTTTAGATTTTATTTTGTCTTTCGATGGAGTGGCGTTCGAGGAAGTGTGTTGTTGGTGATTTAGGCTTTCCGTCGGGTGGTTTTTCGGTGGGGTGACCCGTCGGTGGAATGGCCCATCGATGAAGTGAATCTTCGATAATATGGTGGCGAGAAATGGCTTTCGACGAAGTGGCTTTCGGTGATCGGTTCTAGAGCCGTCGTTGACCGCGGACCGATCGGACCGCGGACCGATCGGTCCGCGGTCAGAGTTCGAACGAGGTTATAGTCTTGAAATAGTGATGTGGTAAATCATTGTCGATATTTTTATTAACGATTAAAATTTGCAAATTTAGACGAAATTTAAACTTAATTTTAGGAATTTAAGAACTTTACACAGGACTCTTTACATGATGTACTTCAACCACCTTTCGGGATTAGGGGTATTTTTGTAACACCTTGTATATGTTTGTGTGTATGTATGTTTATTATGTCTGTGATTATCTCGCGTTTGGCTGAACCGATTTTGATGCGGTTTTCAGAAAAGTATTTGCTAAACTTAGGAGAAGATTTTAGTGTTTTAACCGACTTTAAAAAAAAAAGGTTCTAAGTTTGATGTATGTATGTTTGTCCGCGATTATCTCGCGTTTAGCTGGACAAATTTTGACAAATAGGTACTTTTCTGAAAACCGCATCAAAATACAAAAGATACCTACTTACACTAAAAAAAAAATTGTTTTCAAAAATAAAAACTGGTCAAGTGCATGTCGGGCCACGCGCCGTAGGGTTCCGTAGTTACATTATACCGTACCATATTTAATACCACCTATCATTTTTCGTCTGCAAAAATAACTTTGTTTTTCACAGTGTTGGTATGAATGACAAAGTTATATTTGCGGTTTTGAAAAATGTGCTATATCTCGAAAACCAATTACTATATCACGTTCAAACCAATTTTCGTTGAAAGTGTTTATTAAGATCTACAGCATATATATTTTTTAGATTTTTCACCCTCTTATTTCAAAAGTTAAAGGGGGGGGGGGGGACGACACACACATTTTACCACTTTGGCAGTGTATATCTTTCAAAGGGTTGACTTTGAGAAAAAATTGTCTTAGGAACCTCAACGTCATTTTTAAAGACCTATCTACCAATACCCCACACGTATTGGTTTGAAGAAATATTTTCATTTTTTTTATTTTTGTGTTAAATTCGTTGATCAGATAACAAAATACATCTACCTACCAAGTTTCAACTGTGTAATCTTGATACTTTCGGAATAAAGTGGCTGTGACATACGGACAGACAGACATGACGAATCTATAAGGGTTCCGTTTTTTGCCATTTAGGCTACGGAACCCTGTTAGAATAAAAAAAGTTGTCCTCCAGCCCCACCCGACTTCAATAGACGTGTTTTATTACAATGACTAGCTTCTGCCCGCGACTTCGTTCGCGTGGATGTTAAAGAAAATCCTTAGAGAACCTTCAACCAGGATCTGAACAGTCATTTTTACGTTTCCGGTTCCGGTTCCCGTTCCCGTTCTGTTCCCGTCCGTTCCCGTCCCATTCCTGTCCCGTTCTCGTACCCCTTCCGTTGCCATTCCCGTTCCCGTCCCGTTACCGTTCCGTTTTCGTTCCCGTTCCCGTACCGTTCTCGTCCCGTTCCGTTCCCGATTCATTCCCGTTTCGTTCCCGTTTCATTCGCGATCCGTTCCCATTCCGTCCCGTTCCGTTCTTGTTCCCGTTCCCGTTCCCGTCCCCGTCCCCGTCCCGTTCCGTTCCCATCCCCGTTCCCGTTCCCGTCCGGTTCCCTTTCCCGTTCCCGCCCCGTCCCATTCCCGTTTCCGTTCCCGTTCTCGTTCCCGTCCCGTTCTCGTCCCGTTCCGTTCCCGCTCTGTTCCGTTCCCGATCCTTTCCCCTTAGTTCCCGTCCCGTTTTCGTTCCCGTTCCGTTCCTGTGTCGTTCCCGTTTCGTTTCCATTTCGTTCCCGTTTCGTTCCCGTTCCATTCCCATTCCGTTCCGTCCCTTTCCATTCCCGTTTCGTTCCCGTTCGCGTCCCTTTCCCATCCCGTACTCCTTCCGTTCCTTTTCCCGGTACCGTTCCCGTCCCGTTCCTGTCCCTTTCTCTTTCCCGTTCCATTCCCGTTCCGTTCCCGTTTCGTTCCCATTCCGTTCCCTTTCCGTTCCCGTTTCATTCCCGTTCCCTTGCCGTTCCGTTTCCGTTACGGCCCGTTCCGTTCCCGTCCCGTTCTCGTCCTGTTCCCGTTCCCGTTCCTGTTCCTGTGCCCGTGCCCGTGCCCGTGCCTGTTCTCGTTCCCGTTACCTGGATGTGCATGTCCAGGTAAAGGTCCATGACGTGTCATGTCCACCGTGTTGGACTTCAAAATAAATGTCATTTTCGCAATCACCATCCCATGAAACCTCAAGAACGACATCCACATCGATTTTCATGTTTACTTACCCCATTTACACCCTAAGGGATGATTTTCAAAATAACAAAATATGTGTTTGCCTATTTATTTTTAGACATGCTCCTACGAATTTTAAAGTTGTAATGTCTATTTTATATTCTTTTTCCATACATTTGAACCTCATTTTCACCCCTTTAGGGATTAAATCATGTCCACCGTGTTGGACTTCAAAATAAATCTCATTTTCGTAATCACCATCCCATAAAACCTCAAGAACGACCTCCACATCGATTTTTATGTTTACTCACCTCATCTACCCCCTAAGGGGTTGATTTTCAAAATCAGAAAATATATGTTTGCTTATTTATTTTTAGATGTGCTCCTACGAAGTTAAGGCCATTTAATATTTTTTTCCATACAAAATTTGAACCACATTTTCACCCCTTGAGGGTTAAATCATGTCCACCGTCTTTGACTTCAATATAAATGTCATTTTTGCAATCGTCATCCCAGAAAACCCCAATAACGACATCCGTATCTATTTTTAGGTTTACTCACCCATTTACCACCTAAGGGGTTTATTTTCAAAATCACAAAATATATGTTTGCTTATTTATTTTTAGACGTGCTCCTACGAAGTTTAAAGTGGTAATGTCTATTTTATATTCTTTTTCCATACAAAATTTGAAAACCCATTTTCACCCCTTTAGGGGGTTGAATCATGTCCACCGTGTTGGACTTCAAAATAAATGTCATTTTCGCAATCGTCATACCAGAAAACCCCAATAACGACATCCATCTCTATTTTTAGGTTTATTTACACATTTCACCCCTATTTCATCGCCATAGGGGTTGAAATACTAACAATATCAATATACGTTGCGTTAGATTTTATTCCATAAGCCTTTACTATAAATTAAGTGATTTTTTACTTCGAAAATGAAGGATTTTTTTCCATACACAACTTCATACCCCTTTTCACCCCTTCGGGAGTAGAATTTTGAAAAACGCTGAGACCCGTATTTATTAATTTTCAATCTTCAACCTAAACACAAAATTTGAAAATCCTAGCTTCCAAACTGAGGGACTTTCATACAAACTTTCATCCCTTATTTCACCCCCTTAGGGATGGAATTTTCAAAAATCCTTCCTTAGTGGATGCCTACACTGTATGAGGTATCTGTGTGCAAAATTTCAAGTCTCTAGGTCCAGCGGTTTGGGCTGTGCATTGATAGATCAGTCAGTCAGTCAGTCAGTCAGTCATTCAGTTTACGATTTTATATATTAAGAGAATACGTATCTAGTGATTTGAATATTATTTCTTGCTTTTAAGAGGTAGAGTGGGGTTTTGGAGTCGGTTTTTTGTTTTTTAAAACATTTTTTTATTTTTAAATACTATTATTTTACGCGTCATCTGGATTTTAAGTCTGGATTCTAAATCCAGACCGCCAACTCCGAAAACTGGACTACTATTTAATCCAGACGTCGGTTCCGATCCGTTACTGTATGAGCTCGGCTCCATTGTAATGTATATCCACCAGGAAATGCTTGAAAATAGATAAACAGCAATCTGCAGCAAAGAGAATGTAAAAAACTAGCGTTTATCTGCAGCCCAGCGACGTACGCAGCGTGTCGTTGTATAAAGTGACCACTTTATACAACGACACGCTGGCAGAATGACCATTCTGCCATAGACAGTAGAACAGCGTGAAGACTGCAGTGCAGATATCCATGCAATCCCTGGTGTTCCTTTCTCTGGTGAGGTGGTATTAAGTTATACTTACAGCAATCTGCAGTCCGGCGACGTACGCTGTGTCATCGAAGAGGGCGCACAAGACACGGTCGTTCTGCGAGGGGCAGTACAGCACCAGCGATGGCATGGGGCCTTCAGGGCGAGGGGTCTGCACCCAGCGGGAGTTCTTGGCCTCAGCGATCGTTCGTGGCACTTCCACGAAGTAGCTTCTACCATAACCCAAGACGTTCAGGCCGAACCTTACTGTAAGGTGATGATAAGTTATTTTAAGTTCCGAGGGTTGAATTTGTGGCGAACGTAAGCCGTTCTAGGCATATTATGATCTGCATAGGGTATCGGTGGGGTAGGATTTCAAAAAGGTACCTAAGCCGATAGTTCCTTACACATTATTATAATAACTTAGTTACTGTTATTAAGGCTCCGTTATGCGAAATCATTTGTCTCTGTCTTTTTCTTTACGTGTAAAGAGTATGGAAAATAACCTCACTTCTGCACTTTTTTGATGTTTTTCGTTGTTTTTACACATAATCTTTAGCACAATTATCTTTCTTGAAAAAAGTTATTGGAGCAACTGCACAGTACGTTAAAGTATATTTTGATGTAGAATTCAATACGTTTCCGCTATTATTTACGCTAACAATATGGCCCGCGACAAGCGCTTTTGATGATATTCTGATATTTTTTTCCAATCATCTGTGAGGTTTATACGCAATTTAATACTTGTAGCAACTAGAAAATCTCTTTAGCTTGTTGTTTGTTTTTTTTTTGTGGCTACAACTTGACGTTTTCTATATAAAAATATGGCCAGCGCAAACCATGTTTTCCTATTATGGCCCCTTAAACGACAAATTATCGCATCCGGGGATGGACGAGTTTATTAAGTATATTAAAAGGTAAAATTTGCGATTCCCTGAAGTTATTAATTTAAAACAATCGATTCGGTGTCTCTTCAGATTCCAGATTATTTATCCATAGATCATTCTAAGTCATCATTTGCCAGTACTCTAGGAAGAATTACTATTATTATAGGGTTACGGAACCCCTATAACATTTTTAAACGTAATACAAAAAATGTTTTGAATAAAATTTTTGCTTTTTGTTGTACTGAATTTCGTAAGTTTTTTTTAATTTTTTTCTTTAAAATGTCTAATAGCGGTGAATGTGAAGAAAATTTGACTCCGCCCGATATTTTAGATGAGCGACGGAAATGGCTCCTATTCAAGGTACCTACCTAATACAAGCAAATTGTCTCTCTCTTTTCTAATGTTGATATTTTATTTACTTAGTAGGTTCAAATAAAGTAGTGTATGAAACTGCACATGACTAGGTATTAAAACATTCGTGAGGAGGTCGATGGCGCAATGGTTTAGCGCCTGGCCCAGCGATGGCGGAGGTGAAGCAACTTTCGCAAAGGTCGGTCATAGGATGGGTGACCAGAAATTTATTATCTCGAGCTCCTCCGTGCTTCGGAAGGCACGTTAAGCCGTTGGTCCCGGGTGCATTTGCAGTCGTTAACACCCACCAATCCGCATTGGGCCCGCGTGGTGGGTTATGGCCCATCCTCCTTATCCATCCATAAGGAAGGCCTGTGCCCCAGCAGTGGAGACTTTAAAAATGGCTGATGTCGATGTCGAAAACAATTGTGTGATACTATTAGAAACCTCGCCTACGGCTCGGTTTTTAAACACACACTCATGTTTTAGTACATTATGCATCGATTTCATAAACTACTATTTAAATCCTGTGCCAACCATTATTAAACCTATAATTTTGAAATTAGGTATAATTAAAAAAAAACTTGGCTAGCTCTCTAGTTTTGTGATTGTCAATTTTCCAAAATAAGAAATAGTTTATTAGTTATTATAATTAAAAACCATAATGTTATTGTTGTCACAAATTTCTTCCAGCGTTGTACGTACATACGTTGAAATGTTTTGATTTTTTTGCCGTGTAAGAACTCCGTCAGCAGTGCAGTTAATACTTATTCGTAATTAAGGGTCCATGATAGGAAAACATGGTTAGCGCGGGCCATATATTTATATAGAAAACGCAAAGTTGTAGCCACAAAAAAAACATAAGACAAGCTAAAGATTTATCTAGCAGCTACAAGTATTAAATTGCGTTTAAAACTCACAGATGATTGTAAAAAAAAATGTCATCAAAAGCGCTTGTCGCGTGTCATATTTTTGGCGTAAGTAAATAATAAAGGAAACGTATTGAATTCTACATCAAAATTCACTTTAACGTACCTACTGTGAAGTTACTCCAATAACTTTTTTCAAGAAAGATAATTGTGCTTAAGATAATGATGAAAAAACAACGAAAAACATTGAAAAAGTGCAGAAGTGGGGTTATTTTTCATAGGTACTCTTTACACGTAAAGAAAAAGACAGAGACAAATGTTTCCGCATATCCAAGCCTTAACTAAAGGCACAGAATAGATATAAGTTTGTATAAGTTCTGCGTCTAAAGACTAGTTAACTCCACTCACCTTTGAGTCCGCCCTTCCATGCTCCTGGAATAAATAAAATGCAATTTATCAATAAATAGATCTCTTGAACTCTCTGAAATTATTAGAAATTCCTCTATTTTCTATTATAAAGCCACAATAATAAGAAAATAATACACAAATAGTAAATGCACAATAAAGGGAGTTATTAAGAAAACTGTTTCTTGAGCAAATAGTTCTAAACTTGAGATGAAATAAATACATATACTTATTTCCTTATCCTCTCGGTAAGGAAATAAGTAGGTACAGGCACTACCACACCAACACCTGTCCCTACCAGGGGCCCTATTTTTGAATCGCTCGTATGACATACTTTTGTCGCATGCGACTTAAGTCACACTCGTCTTCCAAGTCGCATGACGCCGTTTTTCCGTATTTTTGAATCGTTCGTTTCCGGTGCTGTCAATATAAACGAAATGTTGGATTTTATCCGTTCTACGCAGAATCTAGAGAAAACTGGTAATTACGGCAACGAAAACGAAACGTAATATCCATGTTTCTATTGGCAGTTACATAAATATCTTTGCTTTAAGTAGAAAAGAATATCGCTCGCCGTGCCATATCGCTCGACTGCAAACGAGTGCCCTCACCCACTCGTTGCGGTCAAGCGATTCAAAAATATGGAAAGTCAAATGTCGAGCGAAAATTAATAGTAACCAATCGCTCGACGCCAGCCGAACGATTCAAAAATAGGGCCCCAGGACTCGAACCCGGTAGCTTTGGCGTAGAAGGTAGGATCGCTACCGTTGCACCAAGTGGCCGTTATACAATATGTAACAAAAACCCTGTCCGATCTTGAAACAGGTGATAGGGTCGCTGAAACTGAACAATTTTCTCCAAGTAATATAGGTCGAAAAACGAAAAAAAATTTTCATACTCCCATACAAAATGTATTGGTCTGCTGACCGACTTACTATGGAAAGGCGGAAAAAAAACGTTTTTCGACCTATATTCCTTGGAGAAAGTTGTTCA
Source organism: Agriphila geniculea (assembly GCA_943789525.1). NCBI lineage: Eukaryota > Metazoa > Arthropoda > Insecta > Lepidoptera > Crambidae > Agriphila > Agriphila geniculea. The sequence continues at coordinate 5,915,544 of OX038879.1, read as the reverse complement.
GTTTCAGCAACACTACCACCTGTTTCAGGATCTGACAGGGTTTTTGATACACCCCGTATAAATAGTTGTTAAACAAAAACTTGTAATGAAATAAAAACTTATATTTCCTTACCGAAGGCGTGAGCTGTGGCGATGATCGCTAAAATAATTGCCAACTGCTTCATCTTGACCAAATGTGAGGAACACTCAGCCGCTACCTCATAATATAGGCCACACTTATCTATTTGTTAGATTCGATAATTCGACTTCAAATCTATTAATCACGAATGATGAGAACTACTTAGCTAGCTAGGTTATCAGTTGCTCTACCACCTCTACCATGAGTTGATGTAAATTGCTTTCACTACCGTAAACTATAAGATATATCGCTCGGAGTCAATGCGAGTGGAAGGGAGAAAACGATAGTTTACGGTTACTGAAACAGTTTGCATCATCTCATGGTAGAGCCACTGTATTACATTAATTACTTATCTACAACGTGTTACGAAAAACCCATTAAGCCGAATATGGTAGATAGGGAGCATCAAATTGAACACTTTTACTACGGAACCAACTCTGAAATTGTGAAAAATAATTCAGCTGTTTCATACAAAAATTAATTACGAAAATATCAAAATGTAGCTCGGAGTTGGTCCCATATTAAAAATTGTTCATTTTGATGGTCCCTATTGGCTTTAGTGGTTTTTTGTGTTACACATTGTATTTCCGATTTTGGATCCAAGCAAATAAGATAAAAACGTTTCTTGCACTCGAAAAGAAAAGACAGTGTTGTTCAGAAAACAGGTACCTACCTAATGTAAGTAATTGTCTTATCTAAAAATATTTTTGAAATCTTAAATATACTCATCAACTTTGTCTAGGGACAGGTGTTATTTTCATACAAACGAGGTAATTTTGAAGCCTTGGTTTTCTGCAAGGGATGTACCGTGCTGTGATCTGATGATGGCAATCCAGGGAGTGAATGGAAGAGATTCAGATCATTATTCACACCACACCCAATTGATCTGATCAGCATTCTAAAAGATAGAAGAGTCAGAGTTCTCAGTTTCAGGATTTCTATACATTTTAATGCTATTTTCGCGGTTTTTATAGACATTTCCTTAAATCTTTTAGAATGCAGATCAGATCAGTTGGGTGTGTATAGCGATCTGGATCTCCTCCATTCACCCGCTGGATAGCCATCATCAAATCACAGCAAGGTACATCCCTTTCAGCAAAACCAAGGCTTCAAAGTTATCTCGTTTGTATGAAAAAAACACCTGTACCTATCCCTAGACAAAGTTGATGTGTGTATAATAATAGGAGCTCGGTGGCGCGGTCAAATGGTTTAGAGCAAAGCCGGCCAATCACAGGCCCGCAGGCCACCGAGTGGCCCGCCGAGGCATTTGAATTTTGCCTGACCAGCGCACTGTGGCACCGCTTCCACCTGATGAAAACCTAAAAGTTGTGGCCCGGCGCCGCCACGATCTAAACAATTTTGCTCACCTGTTAATTTTGTTGGCCAGCCTTGGTTTAGAGCCAGGCTTGCGATTGCGGAGACTAAGCAACTTTTGCAAGGGTCGGGCAAGAGATGGATAACCTAAATTATCTCAAGGTTACGCCATAGGTCTCGCCTGCATTGGTAGGTAGTCGTTAACACCCACTAATCCGCATTGGGTCCGCGTCACCCGCGTGGTGGGTTATGGCCCCTCCTTCTTATACACCCATAAGGAAGGCCTATGCGGCAGTGCTCCACCCAGCAGCGGGGTCAATAAAAATTCCTGATATCGAAAATTTAATATGCTGTATTGTAAAGTTTGTAGCATTTACTAATGCTCTTATTAATAATTAATAATATACTAGAAAAAACTAAAAAAAGCTAATAAAAACTGATCAAATGCGAGTTGGACTCCCGCACGAAGGGATCCGTACCAAAGACGGTAAAAATATCACGTTTGTTGTTATGGGAGCAACACACAAATTTTAATCTGATTTTAGTTATTTGTTTTTATAGCGGCAGCAGAAATACATAATCTGTGAAAATTTCAGCTGTCTACATATCACGGTTCATGTCATGAGATACAGCCAAGTGACAGACAGACAGACGGACAGTGGCATCTTAATAATGGGGTCCCGCTTTTTTACCCATTGGGTACGGAACCCTAAAAACGTAATTTATCTAATATTTTTATTTAATGCTGAATTTTTCTCATCTACTTAAGCCTAATCATTAGGACATTAGAGATTATGATAGGTAACGATAAAGTCAAAACAAACAGATAACATTTAACAAAGCAAAAATATAATTAATATTAAGGAAGCATAAATAATAATAATAAAAAAACCGGTCAAGAGCGAGTCGGACTCGCGCACCGAGGGTTCCGTACCATCATATTTGCACCATTAAACCACACTGCAGGGTAGAATAATAAAATTAGTATTGCAGTTTTAGCAATACTAATTTTATTCGCGCCATCTCTTGACCGATAGTGGAACTAATGTTAACTTTTTTAGAAATTTGATAATTTCTAAAAAAGCGTGCTATATTGAGACATCATTTTATTTTTCCTGTAATCTTTATATAAACTGCTATCACATAGAATTATTTCAGATTTTTCTCTTTGCAAACTTCGGAGATAAGGGGGGGGGAACGGTCATTTTTTTTACATTTTTCATCATAAGTCGAAAACTATGCGGTCTAGAAGAAAAAAGAAAAAAATGATTGAAAACGTGCAAACGGCGTTCTTTCATATGATACCCCACATGCCCTAGTAGCCTCACTTCAAATTTTTAAGACCCCTTTTCAGGCCCTGCTGTAAAAAAGATATTTATTATTTAATTTATTTCTTATTTGCAAAATAGTTGGGCAAATATCATCTTAAACTATTCCAAATTTCAAGTTGATACCATTAGTAGTTCTCGAGATATCCAGCTGTGACAGACAGACAGACAGACAGACTGAGTCACACCATAAGGGTTCCTTTTTTACCATTTTGGTACGGAACCCTAAAAAAGGAAGCATGAAAGACGTCTGATAATAAATTGAGCTGTTACTTCAATTTTAATTGAATTGAATGTTTCCTTAATATTAAGGAATATACACATCAACTTTGTCTGGGGATACAGGTGTTATTTTCAGACAAACGAGGTAACTTTGAAGCCTTGGTTTTCTGCCAGGGATGTACCGTGATGTAATCTGATGATGGCCATCCAGGGAGTGAATTGAGTAGATTCAGATCGCTATACACACCCAACTGATCTGATCAGCATTCTAAAAGAATAATGGGTCAGAGTTCTCAGTTTGAGGATTTCCATACATTTTCATACGATTTTCGCGGTTTTTTTAAACATGTCCATTACGTTTTTAGAATGCTGGTCAGATCAGCTGGGTGTGTATAGCGATCTGAATCTCCTCCATTCACTCCCTGGATAGCCGTCATCAGATCACAGCACAGTATATCCCTGGCAGAAAACCAAGGCTTCAAAGTTACCTCGTTTGTATGAAAATAGCACCTGTATCCCTAGACACAGTTGATGTGTGTATTTGAGTGATCTAAAAATATACGATTATATTATATTATTTTCATTAAAATGAATAAAATGAAATGAAAATATTCTTCTCCTCATGCTCAAAAAGTCCATCATTGTAGCGTACATCCAAGAAATAAAATAAAATAGCATAATTGCCTCTAGGCACAGACCATACAACAATCAAGGCACTAACATGAAAAACATTGTTTTTATTTAACTGGACTGGCTGTCTGTATGATTTGACAGCTAAGTTTTTGTGTCTATTTGAAACGCCACTAGCGTGCGTCTAAAGAACTAATTTTGACGTACAATATGAAAATGGTTGCCGTGATGGTCTCTCCAGACTTCAAACTTTAGTACCATGTACGTACGCTATGCTCACGCTACGTCCTACAGCGCCAAAATGGCGGAAATCAAATAGGCACAAAAACAGTTTGACATAAGCCTGTCCAAAATAAATATAACGGGTGTAACAAGACCTACAACGAAGCCGAAGTCCACGTATTACGCCCATCATCAGGATCATTTTTGTCTTTCAGACTATACCTGGGAAACCAATAGCTACGAAGTTATTGAAGGTCAAAGTCAATTCTTTTTTTTCAAAATTTTGATGAAATCTTGTTTTATTCGTTATTGCCTACTTTTTGTCCAATGAAACATTATCAAAATTTTAAGTATTTCGTAACAAACAATGGCTTCAAAACGTCGTCACTCGATGTATCTCATGAGCATGCACATAAACGTTGCCTTTCAACTCGGCCGTACGCAGCTGTGTAGCATACACTCGCAGGCGCGGTCTGTTGTACGCGTTACATTGCGTGGTAAAGTATGCAATGCTTTTTTAACACCAAAAATCTAAATCGTTTCCCAGCAATAATTTTGAACAGAAATGGTCCTGATGATGGGCAGAATACGTAGACTTCGGCTTCGTTGAAGGTCTTGTTACACCCGGTATGCAGGTCAGTGAATCAAGGGAAAAGTTATTTCTTTTTTAAATTTTGTCTATTACCAACGAGCCTACAAAAACAAAAAAGTCTCTATCTACAGCCACTGACAATTTTTTTTTTATTTTATATGCAGGTCAATGATCTACAGCGCAGCGAAAATTTTTCTAATTCTATGATCTACACTCACAACGTAATGTTCCAAATATGAATTCAAGAAAGTTTGTATAAACACGTACTTTATTTTTGTGGATAGTTAAAATTAAAAAAAACTTTAGGTACAGCCCCCGTATTTACAACCTCTTAAAACTTGCCAGTTTTCTGAATGACTATCAATGCGTCTTCTTTATTTGCTATACAGCGAGAAAAAGATGTAATTTTAGCAATTCATATACCTACCTGGCAAGTTTTAAGAGTGTTAAAAGTTAAATATTTTATAGCTCACTTTTATTTTTGAATTTATGGCGCGTATGGGCTCATTGTAGTATCTATATGGCCTGTGGCACAGAATACATGATAGTACAATTCTGTGGCACAGAATACATAATAGGTACAATTTTTGTGGTGCAGGGCGCGCCATTATTAACGTAATACGAAAAAGTTTTGATTTTAATTGTCTTTTTTTGTTGTACCTACTTAATTTCGTAATATTTTTAGGGTTCCGTAGCCAAAATGGCAAAAAACGGAACCCTTATAGATTCGTCATGTCTGTCTGTCTGTCTGTCTGTCTGTCTGTCTGTCTGTCTGTCTGTCCGTCCGTATGTCACAGCCACTTTATTCCAAAAGTATTAGCACTACATAGTTGAAACTTGATAGGTAGATGTATTCTGTGAACCGCTTTAGGATTTTTACACAAAAATAAAAAAAATAAAAGATTAAGGGGGGGCTCCCCATACATGGAACTGAAACTGAAAATAATTTTTTTCATCAAACCAATACTTGTGGGGTGTCTATAGATAGGTCTTTAAAAATGACATTGAGGTTTTTAAGACTATTTTTTTTCAAAGTCAACCGTCTTAAAGATATATGCCGCCAAAGTGGTAAAATGTGTGTACCCCCCCTTTAACTTTTAAAGTAAGAGGGTGAAAAATCTAAAAAAAATATAAGCTATAGATCTTAATAAACACTTTCAACAAAAATTGGTTTGAACGAGATATAGTAATTAGTTTTCAAGATATAGTACATTTTCCAAAACCGCAAATATAACTTTGTCATTCATACAAACACTGTGAAAAACAAAGTTATTTTTTCAGACGAAAAATGATAGCGGTATTAAAATATGGTATGGTATAATGTACCTACGGAACCCTACTGCGCGTGGCCCGACACGCACTTGGCCGGTTTTTTATTATTCTTGCTTAAAAATGTCTGATAGCAGGAGACATTGAAAAAGATTTAGCTAAGCCCGATATTTTAGATGCAGTGACGGAAATGACTCATTATCAAGGTAATACGGTAATACCAGCAGTCTCTGATCTTAATCTTTTATGAGGTTCAATCCCAAATTGTATGAGAGTAGATAAAGTAGTGTATGAAACTGCACATAACTATGTATTAGATATGCATTAGTTTCATAAACTTATATTCAAAATTATAATCACGAATAAAGACTCGACTATTATTACTGTTTCATATAAAAAGAAGAACATTTTATTTTTGATAATGGAACTAAAAGCGGCGATATCTTCGGTAGTTCTAGATATTAAGTATATGGATAAAATCACAGAGAAAATAATAACTAGAAAGAATAATAGAATAAGTGCATTGTGTTGCGGCTACAGAAGAAATTAAAATAAATTAAATCATATTGGTGCAAAATCTTTAGAATTTTTCTGTAATGACAAATTGATTGAATAGTGGGACTGCAATTTATTTTACAATAGTAAAAATAAAAATGTCATCATCTAAGAATTGGTAGTGAAAGAAATAATTTTCAATTTGTTGTGTGACAAATAATTAATTTAAATACTACCTATACAAAAAGTTTATGAATTGGAGAATATAAAAACGAGTGGATTCGCTCGGAAGAAGATTTTCTTAAGTGTTTTGATGAATTTTCCAAAACATATCACAGTTCAAGCCTTTGGAGGACATATCACATTCAATTTTATGACATTAATATTCAATATCTGTATATTAACAAAACCTAATGACAATATAAAGACGGTTTTTCTCGAATAAATATCCACCGGTTACAAGGCCAAGAATTCCAAGGTTTTCACCAAGAAAGAGAAGTACCTATCTAGAATTTCGTAAAAGGCACCAAATGAAAAATACTTGGCAAAAGGTTACCCTTACATATTCTATTATTTTCATCAACTAAACTAACTTTGAATTGTTGCATGGTCTGTGACTAAATCAAACCAAAATACAGTTTTATAACACTTATTTTTTGTTTTACAAACTTGTAAAACAAAAAATAAGTGGTTTTGGGATCACCGTTGCCTGCAAAAGGATAGGACTGGGCTTGTAACATCCAGAATTGAACAAATTGTACATTTTAATCCATACTAATAATATAAATGCGATTTTAACTCTGTCTGTCTGTCACGCCAAAACTACTGAACCGATACTGAATTGAATAAGCTATTTTAGTGCTTTGTAAAATAATCTTCTATTTTATTTATTTTATTTTATAAGCTCACTTAATAAGGTAGATAATAACGTCTTTTAGCTGACAAGAAAAATGGGCGCTTTTTACTGACTTCAAAATGAGAGAGGCACTCAATTCGGCCCGTTTTTTTATGTTGGTACACCGATTACTCTGGGGTTGATGTGCTGATTTTAAGCGCTATCGCACACGGGCAACTTAGTCGCCCAGCAACTGTTTTGTCTCTCACATGGTCGACGACCGTGTCGCTTCGTGTGCGCGCTTCCATATAAACCCGTGGACTTGATGTGAGAGACAAAACAGTTGCTGGGCGACTAAGTTGCCCGTGTGCGATAGCGCTAACAGTGATTTTTGTTCGAATGGGTATAACTTTAATTTGGTCCCATATAAGTTCCAATGAGATCCTACGATAAAAGCCTTATAGAGCCGAATATGGTAGATAGGGACCATCAAACTGAACAACTTTTACTATGGGACCTAAGGCTGTGCCGCAACAGTGGGGATATTGAATGGCTGATAGACCAATATGTTTAAGGTGTGTCGCGCCTTTCGTGGGTCTATCCATGTTTTATCTACCTAGATAATATACCTACTAGATAAGATAATATAAAACTAAGGTCATTATCTACGTCATAATATTGGCATTATTTTACTAAGTCAAGCATTAACTATTGACAACATTTCATTTTGAGAAAGTACTAAAATTAGAAAACCATTTGTATAGTATCGTCACGGTAAAGAAATGTACCAGTATTCTAACTCGACCCTGTCCTTGAAATACGTAACTTGAGCCACACGGTACGTCAACATACGATAGGGCTGCCCGCATCTGTATGTAGGTACAAAACCTTATAAAAACGTGTTAACAAAACTAGAAACAAACTCAAGTAGGTAGATGAAATTAAGGTAACAGTACCTATCTCTACCTATTTGAGTTTGTTTCTAATTTTGTGATTGTATGTTATATTTTAGAAATAACGGTGATACCTTTGAATTTGAACCTTGTTAGGTTGCCTAATAATTCAAAAGGATATCATTTTGCTTTTAAATTATATTATTGACATATACAATTTATAATATGGTTTGATATTTTGGTAATAAAAAAATAGAAAAAAATATCTCTAATTATTAACATTTTAGCCGCCGCGTAAGTCACCAGTGACTTACGCTTAAAAAATATTTTATAATTTTTATTGTCCCCAAAGAAAGTTCTCGCCTAATTTTTGATAGGGTAGTATTTAATCGGGTAACAATAAATTCCCATTTTGGGTATCAAAAATGGTGTCCTGCCTTTTCACCGAACTATTTTTGGCCAAATTTTTTGGCCAAATTTCACTTGCCAACCAACGTTTCGCCGATGTTTTACTTTGACAACTAACGATGCCCAACTTTTTGTATGACAACATTTCACTTGGTAGAATGATTGTTAAGCCGGTTATTGTTATTCCACAAAACGTTTGGAACATTTATCATTTGCCAAATCTTTCACTAGGCCAAACAACTATAAGACGAATATCGTTTCGTCAGTGTAACAGTTCTCTTTTCATACATTAAAATTATTAAATAAATAAATGTTATTATTTATTGCTTTAAAAATACATTACACTCTAGTCACCAGTAACCAAATATACACATCAAACGTCAAAAATACTGAATACAGCGTACTGAAATACTAAGTAGGCGACGGACTGAGGGCGACTACAAATATTGAAAATGGGTGACTTTAAAATACAAATTCAGTAACTAGTTATTTAGTACGGGCGACCAATTTTCTATTTGGGCGACAACCGTAGGGCACACAAAACGTTTTAAATTTGGCATATATTTTATTTAAAAAAGGCGACTATCAACCTAATCGAAGTGACCATAGAAAATGTTGGGCAGCTTAAATCAGTTATAGTAATCTACTTGGTATAATAGTCACCCACTCAGTATTTTCGTCACCCATTTAAATTAATTATCTCCCATATGTAGTTACTCGTTTTACAATTTTTTTGTCCCTCGTTGAGTTATACTGTCGCCAACAAAATAAACCGCTGCCGGGTTAAGTATTTAAGTATCCCATTAACAGTCGCCTTTAATTATTTCCAGTCATCCAATTAATTAATTTCCCGTTTGATCTTGTATACGAAATCTGAAATTTTCTATAAACGTTTTTCTTGTTGTTCATTTAAGTATTTTTAGTTTTGACATGAATTGTAAAAAATATCTTTGTATGGTGGCGGTTAAGGTGTTAATATTATTACCCTTTACTTAATTTTAATCACTTGTGAGTCTATAGTTGCAATTTGCCATTGAAATTACAACTATCACGCTCACTGGTCACTGGTCACAAATACAAAACCACCGTTCGTTCGTCACTGCTCACTGCGGCGCGGTGCATTCGCGACTGTTGTATACCGAGTGCAGACCGAACTCGAGGCGCATAGGTATGGCTCGCATTTCGATCGTTTGTACTAAGTTAGAATACTGATACATTTCTTTACCGTGGTATCGTATCGTATTATTCTATTTTTTCTGAGGCAATCGTTGTATTTACTATATTAAAAATTAAAAATTAAAAATATAGTAGGTAGTAACCTACTATCAAGAATTGTTGGGTGTGCAGATGGCAGTACTGTCATGGAGCGATGTGCAGTGCCAGCAGCCTGAGCCCAACTTCCCTGGGTACATAATATTAGTCCCAATCACCTACACTCTCGAGCTTATTGAAATTTGGTTGACTTTGGACCTCAAATTCGGCACCGCTGGTGAACCAAACCATAGACAACAAGGCGTGCGCACTAAACATTTTTTACCTAAACAACAGTTTCGAGACAAAAGAAACAAACATGAAAAATGATTGATCTAGCGGTGTTGATGTAGTTTATTTTGACGAAATGAATAATCTTAGGTATCAAACCCCTTTTAGCTTGAAATTCTCTGCTTTGGAAATATCGTTGAAACTTAGGCCTAGCTTGCTTTGCTCAGCTGAAGTGGCAGTGGGCTGGACACATAGCGAGAAGAACCGATGGCCGTTGGGGCGGAAAGGTTCTAGAATGGCGACCGCGCACCGGACGACGCTCCGTGGGTAGGCCCCCGACAAGGTGGACTGACGAAGTACTTATATCTATTCTGTGCCGACAATCTGGTGAATGTCGCGGGAACGGGGAAGCCCCTGGATGCGGGCAGCGCAGGACCAATTGTCGTGGAGATCCTTGGGAGAGGCCTATATAGGGTGGTCAACTTTTTTTGCATCAAATATAGTATTTTCAAGATTATTAGAGTAAAAATATAGTAGATAGCGAAAAAGTCCAAAAAAAAAATATGTAGTAGGTTCCCGTTTTGTATGGAGGATTTTAAAAAAGTTGCATTTTTCATACGTAAGGTTACTTAACATTTTCACAATTTATTCAACAGCCAGCGTTTAATCACAAATAATATTATGCAATTACTTATGTGTATATAATTAATATTTTTTTTGTTGCTTTTGTTTAATTTTTTCACTTGAAAAAATACAGTAGTTTTGCCTACTATATATTTTTTCAAAAAATATAGTAGGTGAGCCCTCAATATAGTAGAATATTATATTATATAGTAGGGTTGGCAACCCTAAGTCTATACCCAGCAGTGGGTGTCGAGCGGCTGATATGATGATGATGGAAGCTTTATGACAAAACTTCTTTATTCTTTAATATTAACACCGATCATAATGTCACCAAGCTACTACCAAGGTTATTCGAAACAAAGTAACCCCATATTTACTGCGTCTCCATTACTGCGTGTCGTGAGTCGTGAGTGAGGCCCACACATTATAATCCGGAAAAAATACGAAAACATACCGATAGTCATCGAGATCTTATCGAGTTACCTACTCTTACTTATTGATATAATATTACGGTTCGTTGCTAATCGAGTAAGTATTGTTATCTGATAGATGATAGATATACAGGGTGCTTTAAAATTGCAAAGTAATAAATAGATGCAAATAGACTATTGTTTTTGATAACCAATGTAATTTATGAACAAAAGCAAAACACAATTTAGGTCTAGGGTTGACACTACGCAGACTATTGACATAGAAAGGGAAGACAATTCCAGAAATTTTGCTACGGGGTGCTACGTTGCTACGGTTTTCGTAGTATCGGTACGGTAATAAAATAAGTGGTATGAGTTATATGTGATTTTCTTTTTTAAATTGTTTTAAATTTCCATGGTTATTAACAATGGTTATTAACGTTATTAGAATAAACTATTTGTCGAGTGTCTGGAATCCAGTAGTTCGGTTGTGTCAAAAGAACATAAATAAAAAAGTGCCGTTCAGCGTAAAGATACAGTGAGTGTCGTGTGTCGTGACTAGATTCGAGTAAATAGTGAGTTTGCAGACAGTGGTACCGGTATCGACCGTAATAAAAGAACTAGACGGAGGGTAGATCGATTCGTCTGCCAATAACATCTACCCGCACGCGACAACCGACAGTTCTTCCGTGATCATGGCGCATGCAACTGCGCCGAAATATCGGAGTCTCAAAAATAAACAGGTGCGTGGTGTAAATCCCGCAATAGTTTATTCTTTTTTTATGTTTTTGTTAATAATTGAAATTGCATTCTGTTGCCATTATGATGATACTTCCGTACATACAATATGTAGGTAACAAAAACCTTGTCAGATTCTGAAACAGGTGATAGTGTGTTGCTAAAACTAAACAACATTCTCAAAGGAAAAAAGGTCGAAAAACTATATGTTTTTTTTCGTTTTTCCATAGTAAATTGGGCAGCAGCTGACCGCAATACACGACTTTATCCAGCGAACTAAAATCTATGGAACAAGCATTGCGCTCAAAAAATGGCACCACACGAAAAGTACAACTAAGTGGATGGAGCTAAAAATGCTGGTATTTAATTATGCAGCACAAAGCACTGGTTGCTTATAAGCGACCATATTATTTGTATACTCATAGATATTTTCTATACTTAAATGAAAAAATATGATACGTTTTTTCTGCATATTTTTACTGCCTTCTTTGCGTCTTTTACACTATTTGTACAATCAAACAAACTTACCAAGTGATGTTCGATTGAGATTATGCACTTGTTTGTCCTGCCCGAAGATGATGGATTTCACTACTTGTAGTACCGCTCTTCGTACTTACTGGCGCCACATAAGTTAAAATAATAATAAATAAAGCGTTTGGAAATGAATAAAATAACATTTCTGAACGCATCGAGTAACAGAACGCATATTTGTGCATCTGTCACTCAGTGGTCCCGCGCTGTCATTAAGTTTAAAGTTTAGGTCACATACGCCCTGATGTAGGTAGTTGATGCTGATTCTGCAACTATAGGGTATAAGTACATGTACCTGTAAGGGTGGGAGGGATTCATCATCTTCGGGCAGGACAAACAAGTGCATAATCTCAATCGAACATCACTTGGTAAGTTTGTTTGATTGTACAATTATGCACTTGTTTGTCCTGCCCTCTATGATGAGATTTCACTACTTGTAGATGTTTAAAGTTCAGTTGCAGAATCAGTTTTTTGAATAGGTAGAGGTACCTAATCATTTAAAAATTAAATATTTAAGTGTAAATAAGCATCTAAAATAGAGATTTATATTATGTACTTATTTTGTACCACGTTAACAAATAGATATCGTTTTTCCGTAGGTTGACTGGTAGAGAATGCCATTAACAGCAAGTCAGTCTTTTGTACCTTTATATTGTACAATAAAGATTAAAAAATAATAATATGCTAAATGAAATTTATGTACCTCAGAATTGGTGTCGATTCAATAAGTTATTGACATTTTGGTTAAGTACCAATTAAAATCTTAGTATTGAATAAATTAATGTTTCTTCCAAAAACTTACAAGAATTTATAATTAAAATTTTATTTATACAATTAGGTATACTATAAATAAGTAATAATGTTGGTTAGTATTAATTCCAAAAAATACTTCACTCCCATTACTAAGTATGGGTATTGGGTGTGGTGTCAATTAAACAACGTTGATGTGAGAGGAATCAAGTCGGCTCGTTATTCTGCGAGAGTACCAAGTTCGCAAACAAAAGGTAGGTAGCAGAGTAAAATATCATCATGTAAACACTACTAGTCAGTAGAGAAACTGATGAGGTATATTCAGCTCACAGCCAGAAAAAAAAATGTAGTGTTAATAAAATGATCCTTTTTCAGTAAATAAATAGATAAATATAAATATTGAACATCACATACATATTGCTCCAACTCAATTTCGAAGTACCTAGCTGAAGTACTTGTGTAAAGTAAATTAGAGATAACAGTTGTGATTCAAACAGTCAAAACTAAGCCAATCTAGAAAAGTAAATTTTTCTAAATTTCTAGACTTTGCCAGAGGTCGAACCGGGAACTCAGAGATGGCAACACCACGAAAAACGGTGTATGTAAACCACTCGACCACGGAGATCGTCATATAGACAATGTTACTTCAGATAATGAAATTGATTCTATAAAATAGTTAACAACATTCAAATAGAAACTTCCCAATTAATGTTATATTTATATATTAATTTTGGTGGGCATGGTAAAATAATGTTTACTAAATAAGTAGTATTAGGTATGTGTATTCTGTGACTGTACTTACTTACATATAACTAAGTAATTCACCATAATCAAAACACTAATAAAGCCGCGTTCCCACGATCGGCGCTACCACGCACCGCACCGAGCCGCACGAGAGGGCAAGCACGCACCGATCCATTGAAGTTACCGGCAAACCTGTCGTTTCCCACGGTGCCGTGTCGGTCTTCTCTCGTGCGTCTACAGACAGGCCGTGGGAACGCACCTTAAGAGGCATGCATGCAACATCAAAGGGAATTATTATATACTCCGTGTGCAGCATAACTAAACGACACTTGTGAGTGCTTGCGAGTGATAATTAGTAGGTTAGGTAGGTGCTCTATTGTTTTTTTTTTTTTTTGGTAAAGCAGATAAAAAGAAAAAACTACAATTGTTAAAAATTGTTTTATGCTAGGTAGTTAAATGTGTCTTTAGAACGATATTTGGTGAAGGTGAGATCACAATGAAAAGGATGTGATGTATTGAAACTACATATTAAGTAGTTTAGGTAGATTACAAAAAAAATATAGTAATAAACAATTGCAGCCTTCAATAAATAAATTGAATTTGCAAACCAATGCATTGTTTCTCTGTAGAGGTGTGGAGTGGAGTAACTATAAAAAGCCTCAAGTAGTGATAGGTAGTAAGATTATAACAGGTAGTTATACAATTTTCAATACATTTGATGCATTAAAAATGCATAAAGTAACATGTAGGTAGGTATTTATAAAAAAAAAATAAGAATAATATTTAGGTAAATTTCTTAAAGCAAACAAACGAATAGGTCAGGTACTAAGAATCTAGATAATATAATTATATTATTATATAGTTCCCATTCAGTGTAATCTAATATATTTCTTGAAGCTTAATCTTCAATCAAGCTACTAATTTGGTTTTTTGTACCCTGATGTGAAGGTGTTAATCTGATGTAAATCTTCAAAATAGGTACTGCTAAATGGTTTTGCTATCTTATTAATGTGCAGGTAATTATATACTATATTCTATCACATCTGTAAATATAACCTACTGGCATTATTAATTTTTACAAGAATTATCATGTTCTGAAAAATTATATGATTAAAACTTAAAGTTTTAAGACTGAATTAAAGTCTAAATGATTTAAGCTATAAGATAAAAATTATAATAATAACAGTATGTTATAAGTAACTGTGATTTCTCTTCTCTAGATGGAGTGATGCACTCTTAAATCTGTCTGTTTTCAGGTTAAAATTATTTGTTGATAGATTGACTTATTTAATCAACATTAACATGTCTGGTAAGTTGTTAAGCAACTAAATTATCTTTAAATTTATAAAAATGATAAGTAGGTATATTCCTTTTTCATTTTGAGTAGATCTAGGCAGGTTGTCTTGACAAAGAAATCTTATAGAAAAATCTAGTTTCATTAGTAGTTTGTATGAATCTGTATGTATGTAGGTATGTATCGCCATTGTATTTACCTATATGTATTGAATATCAAACCAAGGAATTTCCATTTTAGAAGGAACAAAATGACATGATTTCTTTTCAATTACATAATTATAAATTTAAAAAAATTCACTCACTTTAACATGATTAGCATTGAGACATGTGACATTTTGTCATACACACAAGACCAAATGAGGGGGAGTTAAGTACTTGATTTTATTAAGTAGGTACTCACTATGTATTGTAAGACATAGGTACATAGTATGTGCTAATATGTATGGAATAATGTTACAAATATAATATAATATGCATCTTTAAATATTTTAACTCACACAATAGGTACTGTTCGAATAAATCTAAGTTTATTGTCCGAATTAAATGAACATTTAATACGAATATTGAGTTTCATCGAGTATTGCATTTAATTACCTATCTATAAAAGAAGCAAAATAAGGTAAATCAGAAATACAATTTAAATTAATTGTATATAGGTACTCATTTTGGTTCAGCCTATTGTACTGAATAATACTACCATCCCTCTCTGCGCCAGCGTTAAAAACCTTGGTCTACACATCGATTCGTCGCTCAGCTGGACTACACAGGTTGCTGAAATTAGTCGTACTGTTACCTTCTCATTACGTTTCCTGAATCGTTTTAGAAATTTTCTCCCTATCCGTACGAAGGTCATGCTTGTTACTTCACTCATCTTTCCTCTCATAGATTATGCTGATGTCTGTTTTCCTGATTTGAATGAGGACCTTCTTAATAAGCTTGACCGCCTCATTAATAACGCTATCCGTTTTTTATTCTGCCTCCGTAAATACGATCACATTTCTTCCTACCGGTCACAGCTTAAATGGCTTCCAATACGTCAGCGCAGGCAGCAAAGGATGCTCTGCACGCTTTACTCCATCCTCAATAATCCCCATTCTCCAGAGTACCTGAAATGTAAATTTCAATATCTCCGCGACTCTCATGATCGTCAACTCCGTTCTGCCAATTCTCTTTTACTTTCTATCCCCCTCTTCCGCTCTGGCTATATGTCCAATTCTTTCACTCTGCAAGCATCGCGCCTATGGAATAATCTCCCTGAACCAATCAGATCTACCAACAAATTTTCTTTAAAAAAAAAAGTGCACGAGTTTCTCTTGAACGAATTATGATGCTCATAGTGTGAAAAGTAACGTCATCGTGTTTTACTCCTTCTCCTTATAATATTATATAGTATAATATTGTATGTATTATTATATGTATATAATCCATATTTTTGTAATTATTTTGTATGTATTTGTAAAGGATATATAAGTATTATATTATTGTGTAGATATTTCTAAATATAAATATATTCTGTACCGCATTCGCGAATATCGTATTTCCCAAAGGTTGACTGGTAGAGAATGCTACTAGCATTAAGTCCGCCTCTTGTACCATACTGTATTGTACAATAAAGATATTTAAAATAAAATAAAATAAATTAATTAGTAAGTGATTATAATGGCCAATTTAACTCATATAGGCATTGGGTAAAAAAGAAATAAGTATCTTAGATATCTGTATATAGCTTCTTCCCGTTGTCAACTGTTGCTCTCTGGACCTTTACGACTAGTACCCCTTCAGTTTAAAGCTGCGGTTGCAGTTAGTTAGAAACCTTAGTGATCGAGTAATTTCTATTATTATTAAGGTTTTATACAGACTTTTATACTGTATAGTTTGAATATTAAATAATATTGACAACTTTTGACAAAAATGATAAGTAAAAATCTGTATTATGTTAAAAAGAAAAATCTTAGTGTGCTGTTTTTTAATCTTATTATTCAGGTGTAGTGAAAATACACAATTTTCTAGCAGCCTTGATGAAATCGCACACAATGTCAAATTTATTTCCATTGTTGAAGAGGTGTAAATTCACCATATTAACAATTTATTTTATACTCACCAATTTCTTTGCTGCTTAAGTTGTACCCAATTATTTTTGTACTTCTCTATAATAATAAACAGCTGCTGCAAGTTCTTGTTTTAACACTGCTGCTTGATACTAAGTTTTGGTCACATTATGATATCCAAAAAACTTACATATAGGTAATTATGTCTCTTTAATAGTTCAGAGTTACAGACTTAATTGTGGGTAAAATTGTTGAATTTCATCTGTTCACATTTTTTCTTCAATCATAACTTAAGGCACAAAAAATCTTTCCATTCAGGAAAACAATATAGGTACCTATAATATATCTTTCAGAACTGAGCCTGCTTCAACGGTGAACTGTTTATCATCCGTCCCACAATCTGGTGATTATATTGCTTCCTTTTTATGGAATCGATATGCAGGCAAATATGGCATATGGCAGTCATGGTATAACGTATTGTAGATCCAGGATCTAGTGTGTAGTTTAGTAACTACATTACTGACTCCTCGATACCCTGCAGGCAGGTCCGAATTTAAGTATTGCCAATTATAATTCTGTTCCAACTCTTTCATATCTCGGACACAAGTCGAGTTTCATGTAGGTAGGTAGGTACTGCTTCCTTCTCTTTACCTTTGGTATTGGGTATGCACTGACTGTGTATAGCAATAGCAACAATCTTTGTTTCATGTTTTAGACATTAAGGTTTAATAAACATTAATAGGTACATCTTTGTATTATTGCAAAAGAACGTTACGATACAGCTGAACCACTAAGGCAGGCCTATATCCGTTTTGTTCATAGTGTGAACTTTGCATAAACATTATAGGTAGGTTAAGTACCTCAGTAGTTTTGATACTTTACAATATAGCGTCATCCAGAAGATGGGCCTATATCAGTAGAAAAACTCATAGCTGAAAGAACAAGGGAACATGTAAAACATACCCTGAATATCATCGTGTAGAATACAAACATAGAAGTTTTTGTCGGAATCCAATTTTTTCAACTTTTTGCTTGAGTAACTTTTGTAATGTTCTTTCAATTTTCGATGTTTTATCTTCTAAATTTCTTTTCTTATTCATTGTGAATGTTCTAAACTTGATAAAAACTGGTTTTATGCACTTATTTTAGGATTACGCGAGAATTTCGTGGCACCTTTGAAGAGACATAAGAAACGAATGACAGCGCGGGACCACTGAGTGACAGATGCACAAATATGCGTTCTGTTACTCGATGAGTTCAGAAATGTTATTTTATTCATTTCCAAACGCTTTATTTATTATTCTTTTAACTTATGTGGCGCCAGTAAGTACGAAGAGCGGTACTACAAGTAGTGAAATCTCATCATAGAGGGCAGGACAAACAAGTGCATAATTGACTACACAGGACGTCATTTCAAATAAACTTTCTCGTTCTCTCTTTTCTCTACAATACAAACTGCGATTATTGTAAAAAACGTTAACGTCAGTCACCGGGTGTCTGGCCCGACTAAAGCTGAGCGGGTTGTACTTTTTCGGCACCGTGGTGCCATTTTTTAACCAATATTTGTTTGCAATTATACTTCCATAGATTTAGGTTTACTGACTGTATCTACACTCACACAATAAATTGGGATTGAACCTACTAAATAAAAGATCAACATTAGAAAAGAGAGAGAGATTTTGCTTGAATAGGAGTTAACCAAGTTAGTTGTTGCAGTTACCGATTGAATTGATTTGTAATATTCGTACTAAGAAGCTTGGGTATTGTTAACAGAGTAATTCGATTCACTATAGTAAATAGGTTTGCTAAGTTTACTGTGTGAATAGGTTAGAATAGAAGCAACCAACCTTGGATAGGTATTTTTTGACCAACTTACTGGGTTTATATTACCAACATACGTTAACAAAGTTGACTTGTATAATTTCAGCAACAAACATTGCAGGCTCCCTCTGAAGCAAGTTTCTCGGTTGCAAATAGCAGCAACTTGTTTATTTTTAAATTTGAGATTTTTGCATTTACAATGCTATTTTTAAACAACTTGTTTATTTATAGCCGTTACGTTTTTTCAGTGTACTATTATGATGCAATTGATTGCATCGTAATAGGGTATTTTTAGGGTTCCGTACCAAAATGGTAAAAAAGGAACCCTTATGGTGTGACTCAGTCTGTCTGTCTGTCTGTCTGTCTGTCACAGCTGGATATATCGAGAACTACTAATGGTATCAACTTGAAATTTGGAATAGTTTAAGATGACATTTGCCCAACTATTTTGCAAATAAGAAAGAAAAAAAAATACATTTTTTTTTACAACAGGGACTGAAAAGGGGTCTTAAAAATTTGAAGTGAGGTGACTAAGGCATGTGGGGTATCATATAAAAGAGCGTTGGTTCCACATTTTAAAACATTTTTTTTCTTAGGCCGCATAGTTTTCGATTTATGATGAAAAATGTAAAAAATATACCGCCCCCGCCCCCCCCTTATCTCCGAAGTTTGCAAAGAGAAAAATCTGAAATAATTCTATGTGATAGTAGTTTATGTAAAGATTACAGGAAAAATAAAACGATGTCTCAATATAACACACTTTTTTAGAAATTCAAAAAACAAACAAAAATTATTTAGTTTCAC
The DNA here is from genome assembly GCA_943789525.1 of Agriphila geniculea. NCBI lineage: Eukaryota > Metazoa > Arthropoda > Insecta > Lepidoptera > Crambidae > Agriphila > Agriphila geniculea. Next base: position 5,895,970 of record OX038879.1, on the reverse strand, counting down.
TACCAGTCAACAGATGGTGACCTAAGAAAAAAAATAGTTCCACTATCGGTCAAGAGATGGCGCAACCTAATTGTGGCTGGTTCTAATATAATTACCTACTATTTGCCGTACGAATAAACGAAGAATAAGTTCCTACTTAATAATATAAACAGTTTGCAATGTGTTTTTCAGTCACCATAAGCAGCTGTGGTTAAGATTTGTAAATTAACTGTCCGCCTGTTCGCCCTTCCACCTGTCTGCCGTTTATCCTACTTTTTTAAAGACTGTACTAAAGTAACATATCCAAATATATTTATGATTGTACGGAACCCTCGGTGCGCGAGTCCGACTCGCTCTTGACAGTTTTTTTTTTATTTTATCAATCCACGAAAATAAAGTACGTATTTATACGATCTGTAGATAAAACATTTTTACTCAATGAGGTCCTATCAGTGTAATAGGCCCTCCACACGGAGGCTTAGTGGGCCCGAGCAAATACGAAGAAGGAACGTTCTCAGTATGTCCGACTATGATCCGACTCAAATAACGTTTCGATTACCCGAAATTGTGAAAACAATATTATGTAATTACACCATGATATTATTGCTGCGTTTAAATAAATAATTAGATTTTATCATGCATCGATAGAGGGATTATTATTTCTATCATATCACCTAAAACAAGAGATTATTCCACGGCTTATAAGATAACAACAGAGAAACACCACATTCTCAGAAAATATCAATAAAGACACTGTAAAGCAGGGTTGCCATGCGGGCAATTTTTTGAAGAGTGCGAATCGAATGTCCTCTTCTTCTTCTTGTTGTGACTCTCCGCTACTGGAGGTTCGCCGTCAGCTCAGCGAATTTCGCTCTGTCTTGGGCCAAGCGGAAAAGTTGTTCAACGCTGGCAAACTTCATCCACTCCCGGATGTTCCGTAACCAAGTGTAGTAAGCCGTAACCAAAAAAAAAGTGTAGTAAAAAAATAGTTATAGTCATTTACTGTGTAATTTTTCAGAAACTGCTTAATAAATTGAATTTTTTATACGTAAAACGAAATCCACGTTATTGATTTATTCGAAAATGATACCAATATTGTCATAGTAGCTTGTTTGGATCTTGTCCGACGAGCAGCGGTGGCGCTCTTCAAACAAGCCCCTCCCCACCCCAGAGGGGGGGGAGAGTTCAGGGTTCATATATGTTTGTGGGTATGTGAGTTTCTTTATTCCACCATAACTTCCAAATGGCTCAACGGATTTGGATGTATGGGGTATGTTATAATCCTTACATTATTCCGAGTGACACTGGCTTTATTTTTTTAAAAGTTAATATGGCGACTGTATGACGCCATTTTCAAATGTGAAAAAAAAATTTTTCTTCAATTATTACAATATGGGCATCAAATTAAAGGCCTTAATGAGAACATTTAAAAAATATATAATTTCTTACTAAATGTAATGTGTGAAATAAAAAAAATAAAAAATAATGTAAAAATATCAATAGATAAAAAAAAAACACGACTGCCCTGCTAAAAACAAACTAAAAAGTTAAATAACGAGTGTCTTTTCAGTCGGGGGACCGTTCTGTGGAACAATTTTTTAATCGAAGAAGTCCCCCGACTGCAATGACACTTGTTATTTAACTTTTTAGTTTGTTTTTAGCAGGGCAGTCGTTTATTTTTTTAATTTATTAATTTTTATTACACACATTTAAATTTAAATATTCTAACAACACCCCATACATCCAAATCCGTTAAGCCATTTGGAAGTTATGGTGGAATAAAGAAACTCACACCCACAAACATACATGAACCCTGAACACATATACACTCTTTTTGCTTTGGGCAGTCGTGTAAAAAAACAAACTAAAAAGTTAAATGACAAGTGTCATTGCAGTCGGGGGACCTCTTCAATTAAAAATTCTTCCACAAAACGGTCCCCCGACTGCAATGACACTTGTTATTTAACTTTTTAGTTTGTTTTTAGCAGGGCAGTCGTGTTTTTACATTTTTTTAAATTTTATCTAATGAACATCTGTGCCAAGTTTCACATTCTTATCACGATGTTCAAGGGCATGGTGCCTATGTATAAGCTTATTTTATGATTGTCAATCTTCTTCCCTCCATATGTCATTAAATATTATCCTAGCGATAAAGTGCACAAAATCTTTTTGTGGAATATTTTATGAGAATTATTTAAATAATAAAACAGTTTTTGTTATGGGCCACCGTTTACGAGTTATTTACAAAAAACTAAAAAAGGGGACCTTTACCCCCCCTCCCCCCTATAGCTCCACCTCCATCGATCAGTATTTTGAGTATGTTGTTTTATTCTAGGGGGTCATAACAAATTTGGTAACGATCGCGTAAGTGGCTGACTCTGGGTTCACAGGATGGAGAGGCACTCTCTGATGCTAAATATGTCGGTCTGTTTGCGTGAAGTGGTTGCGTTCTTTTTATATGCAGGCTGAAAAATGTGTTATCGTTACCAAAAAAAAAACGATAACGTAAGTGGCTGACAATAGTAGAGCAAGTAAGTACTAGTTGTACTCACGTGTATTATGGAAGGACTGAACAAAATTTGCTTGAGTTATGGAGCCACGCCAGTTCAAAGATGCTTTATTGTTACCAAAAAATAACGATAAGGTAAATGGCTGACAATAGCACATGAGTAAAGAAAAGGGCCAGAGACAAAGCTTCATACAACCGCGCGAATCGGTTGCACTACTACAAGCACGCGGGGCATGTGTCCACTGGCTGCTTGTCGCGTACGCGGAAAAACCGGAAAAAACCTGTTTTGACTACTGCAGCCAGTGGACAATCTCAGGGCATCATTTGTTTTGTTAGTTGCAAGTTTGAATTTCACGTTCGTAAGAAGCTTTGTCTCTGGTCCTTTTCTTTACTCATGTGACAATAATACAGCAAGTAAGTACTAGTTATACTCACGTGAACTGTATAAGGACTGAACAAAATTCGGTTGCATTTCGTAGGTATAAGCGATTAAAGTTACAAGGATACAATTAACTTTTTGTTTTTTTGTAATGTATAAACTCAAAAAGCACTGATCCTGAGATTTTTATTTTTTTAGCTATAAAAAGCTACATTATAAGTAAGTAATATAGGCTATAATTTATTTTCAAAAATATAAGAGATCCCTACGAAAATGGCAATAATGTTCTTATTATTACCCACAAAAAAGTCCACGAGGCTATACGTGTTTCTATTATAGTTTAGTCACAATAACCGCTTTTTGTTCAAATTAGTCAATCAAAACTGAGGTAAAATCGAAAGATGATGACATTTGTATCATGATCATGATATGTTTCTGGTGTAGGGTCGTTTATTTGGGCGGGACAGGAGGGGTGTGCATCTGCGCCACCTGGTTATAAACTGCATTGTACACCTCGTCCACTACATATGTGTGGTGGTCGGGGAGGTTGTGTAGGATTCTATACTTGTAATAAACTCCGAGTGCGTTATTTGAAAAACCCAGATGATTCCATAGAGCAAATGTGGTTATCTACAAAAGTTAATGGGTACTCCTTAGTGGTCGGAACAGCCTATAGGCCTGCTTGGGTGAATATAGATTCCCTGACTCAGTTGGTTGCAAAGTTTTCTAAATATGATCGCTGCAAGTCCTTGTGAATAGGAAGCCAGTCAAGTTTGGCGCGGAAGTGTGACACATGGTCAAATTTGCGAAGTTTGAAAATAAACCTGATACAAATATTCTGCAGACGCTCAAGTTTATCACGCAGTTCCTCCGACAGATCTGTGTAACAGACATCAGCGTAGTCAATTATGGGTAGCAGGAGAGATTGTGCCAGGGTAATTTTGGTGCTGGTCGGTAAAAAGTTGCGAAATCTGTTAAGCGAGCCGTACGCAGCAAACACCTTTTTCCTCAATGTTTCTATCTGAGGTCTCCATGATAGTTGTGGATCAAAAATAATACCCAGGTTCTTGACGGTTTTGGAAAACGGGTTGAGAGTGCCATCAAAATAAACCAAAGGAAGCTGTTCGAGATCAATCCTTGAAACGAAATAAGAACTGCCAATAATAATGCACTGAGTTTAAGCCGGGTTGACAGTCAGACCAAAGGATTTACTCAGCTGCTGATTTGTGATAAGTCGGAGTTGGTAGCCGCTATTGCCCGAGAAAGCTCAGACAACGGTGCTTGAGTATCTGTAAATCATCGGCATATAGATAATAGGAACTGGAAATGGATTGTGTAATAGAATTTATAAAGATGGAGAAGAGAAGTGGAGATAAGACGCCACCCTGAGGAACGCCGGCATTAATATCACACCACCCGGAGAAAGAATCTCCGTTGCGGATACGCTACCGTCGCCCTAGCAGGTAACTTTGAAACCAATCAATTACAGCCGGAGATATGCTCAGAGAACGTAAAATGCCAAGAAGGATATCGAAATCAACAGAGTTAAAAGCATTACTGAAATCAAGTAAAGTCAACACTGTGAGCTCTCGACGTTCCATAACTTAAGTGTCCTTCCAGGTTGTCGAAAATGATCCAGTAAAGATAGAGGTATTGAGGATATGCGTAATTATTGGAGTAAGGACGTCAAGTATAGGAAGGACCATTTTACGGCTAATGGAATCAGCATCTACAGCAGACGAGTTAATAGGCAAAATGGTTCTCCTTACATCACAGTCAGTAAATTGATCAAGAGTAAAAGAGGATTGATCATGGGTTGGCAAATTAGAAAGATGTTGCAAAGTTATAGCTTTTAGGTTGCTATTAATAGGCACGGACGCACAGAAATGGCTGTTAGGTTGGTTGAAATTATCATTGGTGCCAAGAGTGTTAAGATGACTTTTGCCAATCCCAACAGATTTTAAAAACTTCCAAATTTTTAGCTGGATTTTCATTTTTAACAGATTTATGAAAGTTGCGTATTTGGGCGTCCTTAATAAATGTATTGCAACTATTCCTAGCGTGGTTTTATTTAGATTCATTGCGCTCCAAAGGATTGACCTTGAATTTGGATTTGGTTCTGTTCTTTTTCTCCATTAACTTCCGTATGTCATCCGTCAGCCAGGGTGCTGTTAGAAACTAATTAATAATAATAATAAATAGAAGTTAATTAATTACTTATATCACAATTAATGTCATCATCTTTCGATTTTACCCCAGTTTTGATTGCCTAATTTGAACAAAAAGCGGTTATTGTGACTAAACTATAATAGTAACACGGATAGCCTCCTGGACTTTTTTGTGGGTAATAATAAGAACTATAAACGTACACAATATTATTTTTATGTAACATCAATAGTTTTCGCAGCGCATGCCAAATAGATACTTTGCTAGAGAAAATTTTGATACCGTGGGTTTCATTATTTCCATTTTCGTAGGGATCACTTATATTTTTGACAAGCTTTCTATAGGTGAAAAATAAATCAAAATTGGATCAGTACTTTTTGAGTTTATACATTACAAACAAAGAAAAAGTTAATTGTAACCTTGTAACTTTAATCACTTATACCTGCGAAACGCAACCGAATTTTGTTCAGTCCTTATACAGTTCACGTGAGTACAACTAGTACTTACTTGCTGTACAATTGTCAGCCATTTACCTTATCGTTATTTTTTGGTAACAATAAAGCATCTTTGAACTGGCGTGGCTCCATAACGCAACCGAATTTTGTTCAGTCCTTCCGTAATACATGTGAGTACAACTAGTACTTACTTGCTGTACTATTGTCAGCCACTTACGTTATCGTTTTTTTTTTGGTAACGATAACATATTTTTCAGCCTGCATGTAAAAAGAACGCAACCACTTCACGCAAACAGACCGACATATTTAGCATCAGAGAGTGCCTCTCCATCCTGTGAACCCAAAGTCAGCCACTTAGGCGATCGTTACCAACTTTGTTGTGTGACCCCCTAATCTATAAGTAAAGGCCTATGTAAAGCTTTTGGACATAAGTTTTCAATTCAGTGAAAGTGGCAATATTTCGAAAAGTAGGTACTCATCCTAGATTGATGGTGTCTTTGAAGAAATTAAAGGTCTTGATAAGATCTTCATTTTAGATGACAGCTGTCAAAGGACATCATCCATTTTGGTCCAAATGTGAAAATGCCGGCCAAAAAGCAAAAGTGATTTATTCTGATAGATTTTATCCACCTTAACATTTCTTATTATGGCACCGAAGCTGTAGCACCGCTATACTTTATTTTAAATAAATTCAAAAATTCTGACTTTTCATACATTTTGGCACAAATGTAAAAAAGTCGACCAAAAAGCAAATTCTGATAGATTTTGTCCACCTAAGCATTTCCTAGTATTGCACCGAAGCTATAGCACCGCTGTACTTGATTTTAATTGAGTTCAAAAAATCTGTCTTTTCATACATTTTGACACAAATCTGAAGTGGTGCTACAACTTCGGTGCCATAATAAAAAATGCTTAGGTGGACAAAATCTATTAGAATAAAGCACTTTTGTGTTTTGGCCGACACTTTCTTATTTGGAACAAAAATGTACAAAACATGGATGATGTCCTTTAGGTTTGTCATCTAAAATGAAGATCTCACCAAGACTTTTCATTTCTTACTTCTTCATAATTCTGTGGTTTTATTGCAAAATCGAGCCATTGTGCAACGCTCGAACTATGCTCAAATAAAACTTGCTCGTCGAGCATGTCTCTGCCTGTGTAGAGTCGCATCGTGAACGCACCGTAAGGCCTGGTTTACATTAGGCAAGTAGACGACCGAGTAGAGTAGCGAGTAGAAATACATTGCTTGGCATGTTCGTCGATTTTAAAAGAACGTCAAACACACCACGTAATGAACTTCTACTCTCCTAAAACACTCTACTAAAGACTAAGATAATGTAAACCAGCCCTTAGATTCTTTGTATAGAAAAAGATAAGAAATAAACTTGACAACCCTTGGATTCACCTATAAAATTTCAAGGCAATGTGTAGGTAGGTATGAACGAACATGTATAGGTGATCTAAATGACTATAATGAATATACATAATATATAATATAATGTAACAACATACATTATATTATACTACTACGTATAAGTACTACTCGAATTATTCGTAATTAAAGAATGTATTGTTTGAACATTAATTGAACGTGAATTCTCAACCTGTTATTTCCACGTATTTATCAATTAATAATAATGAATAACCCATTATTGTCGAGCAAAAGAAACTTATAAAATCTATAGAAAATAACAACAGTATCTCATTGTTTTTCTATTTATTTTAAACAAAGGCTCTAAGTACCTACCAGTGGCGAAGGGTCCATACAAGCCGATTCCCATCGGCTTACCTTTTAGAAATCCCACCCCACTGATCCACTATGCAGATCATAGCTTTATTCTAGTGCGGCTTACCTTCGCCATAATTTCACCCCTCGCCACTGGTACCTACATATTCATATGAACACGTAGACAAAAAGCAAGTATTTCTGCATTGAGCGTTATAGTCCAGTAAAATTGTCGCCTGAAAGTACGGGGTACCTTGCGTCAAATCCGGTAGGTTCGATGTATAATTTTACTGTACTATTTTACCATCTAAGAAGTTTAAAAGTCAACATCAATTATTAACTCTAAAGTTCCGAAGACCCTAGATAGGTGGTTTACGGTCTTTGGAACTTCAAACCCAAGGGGATAAAATCTAAGTTATCCCCAAGGGGCAAATATCCCCCTTTATTCAAAATCCTCTTAGGTCTCTTTCTTACTAAGATATTATATCAGTAACCGGGGTACGCGAGTTTGAGGTCTTTCTTAAAGGGGTACGTAGCAAAAACTAATTGGGAATTACTGCCCTAGAGTTAACGTAAATCCCCTAGAGTCAAAAAGTAAGCAGTAGTCAGTAAGTGCAGGCTATCAGTAATTAAGTTAGTATTAGATCCTATCCTTGAATTCGGAAATCCCTAAGCAGCATATTGTTCAGGAACCGCAAGTTCCTCAATCGATATCTGAAGTATCCCTTCTTCTTCAGCCGCCCCATGTGCTGAAGAGTGCGTACCATCGGCAGGAACCGGTACAGAGTGTTCATTGTGTCACCCAGGCAGAACAAGAAATTGGATTCGATGTAAGCTGTAAAGAGGAATTTATCTATTTATTACAGTAATGCACTAAAACTGCATTTAAGATTTAAATGATTTAAAACATAATTACATGTGAATATATACACATTAGAAGTATTGAAAATGAGTTTTACTTAGACAATTGATACGGGCAATCTTTGGCGTGAAATACTACTCTGTGTAAAAAGTATCGGGAATATGTCAATAAAAAGACCCGCGTAAAAGAGGTCGTTCTAATTTTTTTACTGCATGTTGGTAGCACTGTACTGATTAATCGCGCAAAATTTGAGCGGGATCTGTCATTTAATTTGTTTTAAACTACACTTTTTGTTGGTGATAGTTTTGAGTCCTCGGCGATTTTTACAATGGAAAATGATAATGCACCATCACACACAGCCATTATACTTAAGTTTTCGTCCGAAGAGATTGGCATAAGACTATGTAGTATCGCGCAGGATTCGCCACTCGTGCATTGAATTGAGAGGGTATTTTTTTTTTTTTTTTTTTGTAGGTAGGAAACTACTAGTTGTCTGCTGTCGCAACCGCTTGTCCATTCGCGTTCCAGTGCTTCGCCACTTCTGTGCTCCGTTACTTTTTTTATTCTATTTTAGTCGCAATTCGATAGTTTTGTTTACAGTGTAACGTGTAAAACTGTAAAGTGATTGAAGTTTGTTTATACGTTGAAGTAACAAAAGTTAATGATAATGCCAAAACGAAAGAATACTGATCCTGATGATTACAGTTATCTCGAGAAGAAATTACGAAAACTCCAACGAAAAATTAGGAAAGTTCGTCGTAAAGAACACCGTGATTTAAGTTCGTCAAGATCTTCCTATTATGATGATTCTGTGCCTGAGATTTCAGACATTGAAGGTATGTCATACTTACTAAGTTTAAGCTCTTTTTCATGACTTCGAAGATGCGGGCAGTTGTGGAAGGACTGTCACTCTGTCGATGTTCATGTTGACCTACTTTTTAACAAAGTAGCGTATTTCAACAGACGTAGGGGCTGTTGACCATTTATAACAAAGAGCTAATAAGGTTTATAATGTCTAAATATATTTGATTAAGTTACCTATATGCATTTTTCGTTTAAATATTAGTTAATTATTTATGTTTTTTTTCTTGTTTTTTACAAGAAATGTACGAATTTAAATAAACTAAAACTAAATATAAATATAACCAACATGCACATGTATGCAATAAACATACACAGTCTGTTTTCCTTTTTGGGATAGGCAGTCTACAAATGTGCCTAAAGTATAAGTACAAAGTATACTTTTTGAGTTGCAGACATAGTAATTTTACGTCTTAAGCGTCATACACACGCTAAATCTGCGTTCCGGATTTGATCTTTTCAGAAATCCCAGTAGAATCTGACAAGTCTAATGACAATGAGGTACAGGCGAAGTCACTTAAATCTACAGTTCAAGTACAAGTGACGTCAGAGCGTTTTGCCCTCGATGCGCCGCCGTCGCCGTCGCCGCCGCCGCCGCCGCCGCCGCCGTCCGAACATGTAGTCGAGACGGTGCTTGAAGCTATACCAGGGCCATCGAATATAGATACACAAACAGTGGAGTCAGCTCCAGCCTTACAACTTGACAGCGATATCCTGAATATCCTTGGTGAGGATCCGACAGTACCTAAGGTGTTAGGTAAAGAAATTTTACCTGCTTTAGCTGTAAGATTGGAACATATTACAACATCTGGATTGACAACTGAAGTGAGAAAGGAGCTTCAGAATAAATATGCTATACCTTCTAATTGCCCTCTTATCGGGGCACCATCCCTCAACCCAGAGGTAAAAGCCGCAATTACAGATTCTGTTTTAAAAAGAGATCAGAGTATAGAAAGTAAGCAGAAACAACTAGCAATAGCTATTTCAAGCATTACAGAAGCTATTATGCCTTTAATGTCTAATGACAAAAAAGACCCTGGTCAGCTTCAATTATTAATGGATGCAGTTCGCATGCTATGTGACATTCAATATAAACATACATCAATAAGAAGAGGTCTTTTGATGAACAATCTAAAGAAAGATTTAAAAGACCAAATACAAGGAACAAAAGTTGACAGTTTCCTATTCGGTAATAATTTTGCCGATAATCTTAAGACAGCAAAAGCCATCTCCAAATCGGGAGCTGAACTCAAGCCTAGTGTACCTAAAACAGTACAACCAAGAAAACCGGGTCCACCAGGACCACCTAAGAAGACCTTTCCGACATCCCAGCATTTAAACTGGAAGGCTCCTCCCCCGAGTCGCAGGACGACGGGGACTCCGAGGACAAAGGAGCCTGCCGCTCACAGGAGTCATCACGCCAGGTCATCGCGGAAGTCATCGCATCAGGCTCCAGCTCGGAATTGGCGTTAGTGGAGGTAAATTACGCCGGTAGGCTATCATCTTTTTACACACAATGGCAAAAAATTACTAATGATCCCCGAATATTATCATGGATACAGGGTTACAAGATCAGTTTCTCAAAGCCAGTTGTACAATCTTGTATTCCTAAGAATATTGTACTCTCGGATAACGAAAACTTGAAAATGTCTAATGCTATCGATAATCTTGTCACAATTGGTGCTGTGTCAAAATGTGTTCCTCATAAAAATCAGTTTATATCAAGTTATTTCTTAGTTCCTAAACCAAATGGAAAATCAAGATTTGTATTAAATTTAAAAAACCTAAATAAGTTTATTGATACTGATCATTTTAAAATTGAAGATCTTAGAATAGCATTGAAAATTGTATCAAAAGATTGTTATATGAGTACACTTGATCTGAAGGATGCTTACTTTTTAATAAAAATTCATTCCGAATCTAGAAAGTATTTACGTTTTATATTTAACAATGAAATTTATGAATTTAATGTTTTGCCTTTTGGTTTATGTACTGCACCATATATTTTTACAAAAATTATGAAACCGGTTATCAGATTATTGAGGTGTAAAGGCCATTTATCAACAGTATATTTAGACGATTATTTTTTAGTTGGTTCTAATTATGATGCTTGTAAAAGTAATATACTCGACACAAGCTGCCTACTTAAAGCCTTAGGGTTCATAATCAACATAGAAAAAAGTTGTTTCATACCTCATAGAATATGTAAGTTTCTAGGTTTTATGATTGATTCTAAAAATCTTCAGATCACATTGCCTGAAGATAAAGTGAATAAAATAAAAAATGAAATACTAAAGTTTCAAAATTTAAAATCCTGTAAAATAAGGGATTTCGCTCATTTAGTGGGGTTATTAAATTCATCTTGCCACGCAATTGAATACGGTCGCTTATACACAAAAGAACTTGAGCGAGTCAAATACCTAAATTTGTTATCTGACGATAATTATGATAGGTATATGAACTTACCTGTTTCTATTTCCTATGACCTTAAATGGTGGTATCAAGCGGTTACCCATAATTCGGGTAGTAAAATTAAGACAGATAACTATTGTTTAGAGATTTTCTCGGATGCCTCAACGACGGGTTGGGGTGCCGCGTGTGGTGCAGACAAAGCCAGCGGTATGTGGTCCATAACGGAAAAGGAAAACCACATAAATTATTTAGAAATCTTAGCAGCCTATTTAGGATTAAAAACATTTGCTCAAGATAAATTCAATTGCCAAATTTTGCTTCGAATTGACAATACTACCGCTATTTCTTACATTAATAGAATGGGTGGCGTGCAATTTCCGCACTTAACAAGAATAACAAAAGAGTTATGGCAGTGGTGCGAATCTCGGAATCTTCATGTATTTGCATCTTATATACGTTCCGCTGATAATACTATAGCGGATGCCGAATCGCGCCGCGTGCACCCTGACGTTGAATGGGAGCTCGCGGACTACGCCTTTCAAAAAATAATTGTATGCTTTGGGCAACCGGAAATAGATTTATTTGCCAGTCGTGTCAATAAAAAATGTGAAAAATACGTGTCATGGCATAGAGATCCTGAGGCGTTAGCAATAAATGCGTTTACCATTTCTTGGTCTAATTACTTTTTCTATGCGTTCCCGCCGTTTTCCATAATATTAAAAGTGCTAAGAAAAATAATTTCCGATAAGGCATCAGGTATTCTTGTAGTCCCGTTATGGCCCGCACAACCGTGGTACCCTTTATTTAATAAATTAGTCGTCGGAAAGAAGTTAGTACTTTCACATAGCGACAATTTAATTTTGTCTCATTCCAGCAATCGGCTGATTCACCGGCAAACTACCCTGGTTGCCGCAACATTGTCCGCACGGCATTGCTGAAAAGAAATGTCCCACCTTCTTCCTTAAATATTATAATGGCTTCTCTGTCTGAAAACTCGTTTCGTCAATATGATTCCTGTTTTAAAAAATGGTTTTGTTATTGTAAAAGAAATAATATTCATTATTTAGATATATCAATTTGTAATGTAATTTCGTTTCTCACAGAATTATTCGATAATGGTGCTCAGTTCGGTACTCTGAACAGTTGCAGATCTGCACTATCTTTGATTTCTCGTCAGAAACTAAGCGACAATGACCTTGTAAAACGTTTCTTTAAGAGTCCGCTTGCAAAATTTTTACGTACGTTCGCTGCCCCCCACCCACTTATTTTACTCGCAACTGTCTCGCTCCCGCACTCTATCGCGCGGCCGAGCGCTTTGTGTCCATCGTTCTGGCAGCGCTCCGGTTTCCGATTTTTAAAGTGCAAAATTTTCAACTGATTTAAAAAATATATTTTATATGATTTTTATGTATCTCTTCGCCTGCAAACAAGGCTTGATCTGTTCTGAGAACACTCATTAGAATTATAAAGGTAAGTATAAAAGTAAGTAATATAACTATAGATAAGTATTTATATTTTTGTGGCAAGCTTACATAGCTTAATAAGAAAGAAAGAAAATTAAAGAAAATGCTTTTTACTATTCCCCATTCAGTATATTCACATATTATTAGTTAGGTACTAAGAAGAAAGAAAGAAAGAAAGAAAAACTATTTATTGACCGTAAAACATTATAGACAATAAGGTAATTAAAAATAAAAGTTATAAAGCAAAAAAAGAGAACAATGTACCTACACGAACTTAGAATTAATTTGTGTGGGGCCAACTAGGCCCCAACCTCAGCAATGCTACAGTGGCAAACCGGAGCATACCACTGCAATGCTAGTATTCTGGAGGAGCCTACTTGGTGACGACAACCGACAGACAAACAAAAAAAAACAATTCTACTTCCTATAAAATACAGAAAAGACAATTTCAACGAAATAATACCTATATAATAATAATACCAACGCGATAATGCGATATCAGTGGCTGAGTTCTGGTCCTCAAAATTCAGCACTGTTTCTCTTTCGGTGACTGAAATACAATACTTTTCGATATTCCTTAAGAATTCGCTGTGAAAGGTAACCATATTATATGAATGAAACCAGGACAAGTAGTTTTTTTTATTTACTTTGACATCATACGTTAGGTTAGGTAGGCCTTTATAGGACAGCAAGGGCTGCAATGATGACTAAGCTTGAAGGCCGAGAGCGTAGTTAAGCTTAGCTTGAGGCCATCATACATAACGTGGCCAGCAGTGCAGTCATTGTGGACCAAGGCTTGTATAGTGCTTTACTCAAAAATGCGAGTATTACCTACTATACTAAAGTAGGTACTTATTATAATAACCTAATTTGAAAAAGATATACAAAAATGCTAATATCTCGGAAACGGTGCATCGGAGCCAAAAAAGAAGGTTTTCTTCGACCCCCTATGGCACCCCGGAAGTAGATAAGAAGTATTTATTGAAAGGTCAAAAAACGGTCAAGTGCGAGTTTTTTATACAGGGTCATTTTTTTAACACCATCCAAATTTTTTCTAGGCATTAGGTATCATTAAAACTCTTCCATTTAAAAAAAAAAAAAAGGTAGGTAATTTTTTGCAAAAAATTATTTTGTCCGAGTGAATTATGACAACAGCATGGTTACTAGTCAAATACTATCGCCCTACATGTTTTGAATGAGAGGCAACAAGGAGAGGTTCACGGGGCGGTGGTGCCGAGAGCTGTACGGCAACTGACGAACAACCTAGGGATGCCCCGATCCGATCCGATCTTTTGAAAGATCGGATCAGCGGGCATACGATCCGGCGATTTTTGGATCGGATCGATATAAAACTTAAAAGATCGGATCGTTTGGATCGTATGAGTTAAAATGCGGTTTGTTTACGAAAAATGGGCACTTAGGTTTATTTGTTACGAAATTTATCTTTGTTTACATTTAGAACTTGGAAGAAAACTGGTGCCTCATAAAATTGTACTTAACTATTAGTAGTTAGGCGCCAGACTTTAAGTATAAACTTTTGTGAGAAATTCGTCTTTTAAGTTCTCTGAGTACAATATTACTATTCCACATTGTTTAACATGGGTTTATTTAATAAAGATATAAAATTAATTGTGTCTTACTTATTTGCATCCGACCCGGATCGATTTCCTGAAGATCGGATCGAAGGCATTCGATCCGATCCGTGGATCGGATCGTGGAATTACGATCCATTACGATCCGAAAAATCGGATCGACAACCCCGGATCGAGCATCCCTAGAACAACCCGACTGTCTCGTTCTCGCAGACGTGCGGAACATGAGAGAGAAAATCGCGCGCGTAATCATCTGCTAAGCACGGTGTATTGTGTCAGCAAATGTAGTTTTATTTTGGATAACTTTGTATATAATATAGCCTTAATATATATATAGCCTTAACTTAATATTTTAGTACTGGGCGATATTACAAGAAAAAACACGTGTTTCATAATTTAAATTAATAATAAAAAAAAAAATAAAAATTAATTTATAACAGAAATTTTTGCTAAATGTAAGCGTATCTGGTTTTGATTCCATTGTTATCTGAGGTAGGTACAGTAAGTAAGTTGTTTATATGCAAAACGTCAGCATTGAGGAGCCATACAAATTGCGTTCTCCAGCACTACTGAGCTAAAAATTAAAAAATTTTAGCAAGTACTTTACACATTTGCTGCTAAACGATGCATTAATTTTCTAAAGTATTCAACTGGTACTTAGCGAGTTCCAGAGTGGCTCCTCAAACCTGATTTTTAGACTGAGGAGCCACCTTTGCATTGATACCTCTCGTGATATATTATGATGCTAACTTCAGGATTTGTGCTACAAAAAAAACCGACTTCAAAAAACCTACATCTAAAAAGCAAGAAATAATATTCGTAATAATAAAAATACGTCTATTGAAGTCGGGTGGAGCTGGAGTACAAATTCCTTTTTTTTTATTCTAAAAGCCCCACCCGACTTCAATAGACGTGTTTTTATTATTACGAATATTATTTCTTGCTTTTTAGATGTAGGTTTTTTGAAGTCGGTTTTTTGTTTTTATAAACAATTTTTTATTTTTTTTATTTTTAGTGTAGGTACCTTTTGTATTAAGTAGTGTAGGTATATTATTTAGGTAGAAAAATCGGCTCAGCCAAACGTGAGTTAATCGCGGAGAAACATACATACATGCGGGTCAAACTAGGAACCTCCTTTTTTAAGTCGGTTAAAGAACTACACTTAAGATATACCTTTTCAAACAAAAAAATAATTATCTTATGCAGTTCATAAACAAAGAAGTTATACGACTAAACATCGAGGTAGTTCACACAAAAATCATACTATTTTCGTGCTTTTTTCAAGATTACCTGAAAAGTACTGAACCGATTTCAAAATTTTAAAAAATGGGACCAACTTGGAAGTTTACCTAATATTATACGACTAACCGTTTGAATCATTTCAATCAGTTCAGCCGTCTTCGAGTAATCGGTGTACATACAAAAAACAAAAAAAAAAAAACGGGTCGAATTGAGTACCTCCCTCCTTTTGGAGTCGGTAATAATGTACTTTGCTGCTAAATAATGGTGTGACGTGGCTCCTCAAACCTAATAATGGACATATACGTATATCTTCCGATGTACCTCTTCCAGTGGGGGGCGATCAAACCTACTTTCTCCCGAGCTCCCGACTGGCAAAAAATTTACATTCGTGGTGTATTTAATTCACGCAAATCGGAAACCGTGGCGCTGCCAGAACGATGAACACGCGCGCTTTGCTGTTTGTTACCCATACCACAGTTATACAATCTTTATCATAGAAATTTGAGGGAAACCGCCCTAGCCCTCGCGAAATCCCCTCCGTTGCTCTGCGCAAGCACATACGTTAAACAACTGTATAGATAGATTGCAAATCAATGCTCGTACTAATAAAAAATTCTATGCGCGAGCGACACACGTCCTACCTCGACGGCGCACTGCGCAGTACTAACGAAGGCGGCGCCCGCAGCGCGCTGGTATTTAATCTCTTTTTTGGTAATAACAATAGTAATAATTAATATATACGATTTTTGTGCCGTCAGTCACTGGAACACGTAATTTGCTTTTGATTTACATAAATTTTGCTCAGAAACGATGTATAATTAAAGAGATATTTCAATAATTCTCCTAAAAAGGACATGTTTTCAGAATAAAAAACTATCGAGCCAAACTCAATAATTTCTGAAATCCTGCCGTCATCCACTAAATGAAGGTCCATAAAAGCATATATCTGAATTTGACATTCATTGAGATTGTACAGACGTCACTATTTGAGTTCAAATATTGCCAAATTCTGGGAGCCTCCTCTTAAGGGTGTCTACAGACTGCGCCCGGCGCTACCCAAATATAATATCACATGGGATACGTCAACTGTTTTAGATATCCTAAGCACCTGGTATCCAAATTCAGAATTAACTTTAGAAAATCTTACTAAAAAATTAATTACACTATTAGCCTTGATTACTGCACATAGAATGCAAACTTTGTCCAAGATAATTATTCACAATATTGAACAACAGTCGAATGGTATTGTTATCAAAATACCAGATTTTGTAAAAACGTCAAAATTTGGATCGTTTCAGCCAGTTCTTAACTTACCATATTTTAATCAAAATCCTGCTATATGTCCTTGCAGAACATTAATTACTTATTTAGAGAAATCAAAAACTTTACGAAGAAACCAGACTTATTTATTTATTAGTTATAGGAAACCCTATCACGTAGTTGGTCCACAAACTTTAAGTCGTTGGACCAAGTCAGTATTAGAACATTGTGGAATAGACGTATCGACATTTACCGCACATAGCACGCGCCATGCGGCTACGTCCAAGGCGCACAAACTAGGAATCACTTTAGATCTTATAAGAAAAACAGCTGGCTGGTCCGAAAGATCTCAGGTCTTTGGTAAATTTTATAATAGAAATATTGTGAATAATAATATTCAGAATAATGATTTTGCTAATTCAGTTATGGCAAGTACAGTCAATGAAAATGGAAATTGATTGTTGTTATTCTATGGCAAATATTTGAATTTTACGATATTACTGAATGAATACATTAATAGTAATTATGTAATTATTTAGACTATTCATTTTGTGTTTGGATTGCAATTGTTATTATTTATATTCATACCTACTGATTGCAATAGAAACTAAATCATAAATTTGCCGTTTGTTTTTTGTTTAATGATTGACCTGCTAACTCTCAATATCTACATAGTCTTATGCCAATCTCTTCGGACGAAAACTTAAGTATAATTAATGATTAAACGAACTTACCTGTACGTGAAGTTCTATCATAATTATACGGGAGTTTTCGTCCGAAGAGATTGGCAACCCTCCCATCCTCCCGCAAATTTATATTTACCAAGTACAAACAAGAAACTCTGAACGCAATGACAAGCGGTTGCGACAGCAGACAACTAGTAGTTTCCTACCTACAAAAAAAAAAAAAAAAATACCCTCTCAATTCAATGCACGAGTGGCGAATCCTGCGCGATACTACATAGTCTTATGCCAATCTCTTCGGACGAAAACTCCCGTATAATTATGATAGAACTTCACGTACAGGTAAGTTCGTTTAATCATTAATTATAGTGAAAGAGTTTTTAGCGAAAAATTCAACAAAAGTTCTCGATCAAGCACCGTATTCACCTGATATGGCTCCGTCTGACTTTTTTTTATTTCCCAAGTTAAAATTACCACTTCGAGGAAAACGTTTTGAGTCGATAGAAGCCATAAAAGAAAATTCGCTGAATGAGCTAAAGGCCATACCGCAAATAGCCAATGAAAAATGTATGGAAGACTGGGTGAAGCGGTGGAGATGTTGTATTGCAAGCGATGGGGCCTACTTTGAAGGCGATGAAATAAATTTAGATAAATAATTTGTATTTTTTGTTTTATTGACAAATTCCCGATACTTAGTACACAGAATGTACACAGATAAGCGACGCGGCTCGGATACGGCGGAGATACGGTGCAGATGTGAGACGGTCGGCAAAGGAAATCTTCGAAAATAGGTCGCCGTTTCTCTCTCTTCTGTGTATTTCAAGCCTTTGTCAGACTCGCACGGTTAGAGTAAGACGCGCTTCTGTCCCAGAAAGCGAAGCCATACGAAGCGTTCCCCTCTGCCGAAGTACAAGCCTAAATGGGCATACGCGGTTAATAAAACCAGTTGCGCCCGGATTTCTTTCTAGACCGAGTCTAGTCGCGCATGTGAACGCTACGGTGTTTAAAATGCCGAATTTATGAGTTTTTGCTGTTAAAAGAGGTCTGGAACATCAAAGTTTACAAAAAGACGGTGTTACATTTCACATAAAAGTATTTTTTTGTCGTATTATTGCTATTTGTTTACATTTAAACATTTAATTCGTATATTTTATTCTTGATTAGTTGTCAAATTTGTTCAGTGACATCGGGTCTGCTCGTCCATGGCTCGTCCGTTCAAATTTCAGATCTGTCGCTAGATAAATCCGAGTTCTCGCCGATGAGCAATTTAGTGATGTTACCGTATCACAATGTTTGTCGATAAAGGACATAGATAGATAGATAGAAAGGATAGAGTAATAATCGCTAAGGCTGCTCCCTTCGAAACGAAGCCGCGATGCTCTAAGGTGTATGTCAATGGCTGCCATAGGCAAGCGCTTGACCACAATCACGCCTGATGGCAGCGAACTAAGATATAGTTCTCTGCCTGGTGATAAGCGATGATGCGATTTACGATGAAACGCGCTTGCCTATAAGTAACCGATTCACTCGCGACTTGAAGGCTCCCAGATGGTACTATCAGTAAACACAGACTCAGGCGAAGAGTTCCACTCTTTAGCGGTATCGGATGATAAAATTTGAAGCAAAACGCTCTTTGGAATATCCACCAAAAACGGAGGCGCAGATTCGTACGTCAGGTTATCCGATGGAAGAAGGGAGCTGATGGCGGAACCAGATCGTGCAATACCGAAATGTATCCGATAAAAAAAATAGAAAGTAATAATTTACAATATTTTTTTATCCACGTTTTTAAAACGGACTAAATAAGAAATATAAAACAATGAACTAAAAATCTTTTTTGAAAAAAAAAGAAAAACCTCGTTCAAAAAACCATAAAAAAAACTTAAATAAATACTTACCCTAAAAAGGAAGAAATAATATTCAAATAATTAGATAATGCGTATCTAATTATTATGCGTATACTTATTAGGTATCAATTTTAATAAAACACGTCCGAAGTCGTGTGGGGCTGGAGGACAACTTCTTTTTTTTATTCTAAAAGCCCTATCCGACTTCATAAGACGTGTTTTATTAAAATTGATACCCACATACTCGTAGTCTATGCGTATAAAATTATTTGAACATTATTTCTTGCTTTTTAGGGTAAGTATTTAAGTTTCTGTTTTATTTTCTGGTTTTTTGAAGGAGGTTTTCCTTTCCTTTTCTTTCACCTTAAGTATGCTTTTTCGGTTAAAAATTACACTTAAGCCGGTTGCCTGACCGAAAGTGGCGCCGCGGTGAAATGTATTTTTGTAATATATTACACAATTTTAATAAAAATTAACGTAGAATTTTACTACGAATGACTTTGATGGAATGTAGATAGATACCTTTTAAAAAACTAGACTATGGACCCTAAAAATTCCACGTAAAGTTTTATTACAAAATTGTAAGTTTTTTATACATTTAAATTTTAATTTAAATTTCTAATACAATTACTAGAATTACAATAATAGGTCTGTGGTAGGCAGGTAATGTCAGGATGCAGCTGAATGTCACATACACCACATATTACTTTAACATTGCGAGTGTTTAAAGGCATTCCGCTGCTAGCAGAATCCCGATGCGTATACGACGCGGGAATAAAGATTGCTAGTTTTCTGACGGACAGATGCTTGCAGTGCATGAGTAAGCTCTAATTTATGTCGCCCCGCGTCGGGACCTCACTTAACGCAGAGGACGCCCTAAAGCTATTTTTATAAACCGTTAAAATTTACTTGAGCTTGGCGCTGTAGGACTTTTGTCATCCCAACGCATCTTACACTGAGCAGCATCCATGAAGCAGTGGTTCTTAAACATGAGGGACGGCTCCAGAGCGATCACTCCTGGCTGCCCGCACACGGGGGCGTACGTATCTGGACATTTCTGGTACAAATAACACGTACAATAAGGTTAGGCAAGCATCTATTGACCAACTTACGCATCACATCAAACATATAAATAAATAAATGCTTGGACAATTTCACACAGCGCCATCTATCCCCAAACTAAGCAAAACTTGTGCTTTGCGTGCTAGTCAACTGATATACTACTTATATAAAATAAATACTTATTATACATAGTCACACCCAGACCCGTCACTGAAATTAAAATTCATCATTTCAATTTCTGCCTGGCCGGGAATCGAACCCGGGACCTCTTGCGTGGTAAGCGGCATGTTGACCACTGCACCACTCAGGTCGTCAATCAACCACATAAACATCCGTCAAAATTACGAACGCAAACTTACAAAATTTGAGGCCTAATGGCCAAATACTCAAACGAATTTTAGAGTTAAGGCCACCTTAGATTCAAAAAAGTTGTCAGATTTGACAGAAAGTCTATGAAACTGACAGCTTCCTTAAAGTTAAGGAGGCCTTAACTTAAGATTTTAGCTAAGTAGCCTTTGAGTATTCGGCCGTAAGTCTGCTATTGTAAACGTCGTAATCCTCTTTGAGTTGTAATGCTTTTTACCGACTTCAAAAGGAGGGAGGTACTCAATTCGACCCGTTTTTTTTTTTGTATGTACACCGATTACTCGAAGACGGCTGAACCGATTGAAACGATTCAAACGTTATTACATTAGATAAACTTCCAAGTTGGTCCATTTTTTAAAATTTTGAAATCGGTTAAGTACTTTTCAAGTAATCTTGAAAAAAAGCACGAAAATAGTATGATTTTGTGTGAACTACCTCGATGATCAGTCGTATAACTTCTTTGTTTCTGAACTGAATAAAATAATATTTTTTTGTTGGAAAAGGTATTTCTTAAGTGTAGTTCTTTAACCGACTTAAAAAAAGGAGGTTCTCAGTTTGACCTGCATATATGTGTTTCTCCGCGATTAACTCACGTTTGGCTGGAAAAGTTTTGGAAAAGTTTTTGGCGATTTCTGTCGTTTCTAGTACTCATACCTTAAATGGTCCAAAAGAGTATTTTGATCCCCACACGAAATAGGATCGATTGGCATAAAAAAAAAAATTTCTGTTATTTTAGCATTTTTTTTTTGCTAACTGTGTTTTTTTCCAAAATCTGTGAATGCAGTTCATAATATCTTAAAAAGTTATGGATGGTCTCCAAGGAACGTTTTCCTGTAACTATAACAGTTAAGGTACCTGTACCGTCTCAAAAATCCACCCTGTGGAATAAGCGTCAATCTGTACAAGTGAATTTTCAAAACATTATATAGGTAAGTACTTAGCGATCAAAAATTTAATTAATATGAGGTCGCCACTTGAGGGTTATGTATTGGGAGCCTTAACCTTCCAATACTTCGATCATCTGTGCTTCCAATATCATCTTGAGCCCATTTCCCATGGCAACATCCCATACGACACAGTCACACGAGAATTCTATTTACTGGATAACTCAAATAAGATGCTCGTTGTACGTTACCTACTAAACGGGATTATTACGGCACAAGTGTCAACTAAAAATGAGACTGAGATTTTGGAGTCACATTCCCTGTTAAATTAATGTAGGGGAAACATTTGACTCTGTCTTTTTTTTACGTGTAAAGAGTATGGAAAATAACCTCACTACTACACTTTTTCGACGTTTTTCGTTGTTTTTTCATCATTATCATTATCACAATTATCTTTCTTAAATAAAAGTTATTGGAACTAGGTACTTTACAGTACGTTAAAGTGTATTTTGATGTAGAATTCAATACGTTCCGGCTATAATTTACGCCAAAAATATGAACTACTACGCAAGCGCTTTTGATGATAACCTGATTTTTTTACAGTCATCTGTGAGGTTTATACGAAATTTATTACTTGCAGCTACTAGATAATATCTTTTGCTTGTCGTATGTTTTTTGTGTGGCTACAATTTTAAGTTTTCTACAAAAAAAAATCCTATGACGCCCGCAAACCATGTTTGCCTATTAATGGGCCTTTAAGTTATTGAAAACTAATTTTTATTTGTTGACCAGACTCTATCTATCAGCAAAAAGGGACTGTTTTGTAGAATAATTTTTAATCAAAGAGGTCCCCCGACTGCAATGACACTTGTTATTTAACTTTTTAGTTTGTTTTTGGCAGGGCAGTCGTGTTTTTAATATATTTTTTTTAATTTATTTATTTTATTACACACATTTTAGTGACAAATTATATGGTTTTGAAATGTGTTCATTAAGGCCTTTCATTTGATGCCCATATTGTAATATTAAAAAAAAAAACACATTTGAAAATGGCGTCGTACAGTCGCCATGTTGACTTTTAAAAAAAAATATAGCCAGTGTCACTCGGGATAATGTAAAGATTCTAACGATACCCCATATATCCAAATCCGTTCAGCCATTTGGAAGTTTGGTGGAATAAAGAAACTCACATATCCACAAACATACATGAACCCTGAACACATATACACTCCTTTTTGGGCAGTCGTGTAAAAAACGTGATCTTGCCGTAGGTAAGGACTCTTTCAGAATTAGACAACTTTTTTCATTTACCATCGGACATTTGTGAAAGCATGACCCTAGTGTGGGCTCATGCATACGATCTTCACTGACATTCTTCGGCACGACCGTCCACGGCTTAAAAATCACTTGTGGACCAAACACATTTAGTAACATTCTTCTGCCACTGTCGTTCACGTGTTTATTTATCTCATCAACAGGTATATTGTAAAAGTGAGTCGTAGCGAAAAAATTATCAATGGTTTCATTGATGTTGTTGTTGAAATTATACATGTTAGCGTCAACTATTACTATGTTAGGAATCTTTCTAAAACCAGTCTTCTCTTTTGCAGTTGGCTCTTGCACGTCCACTCCATTACAGAATACTAACTCAGTCTGAGTGAAATTTGTTTTATTTATACAGTTATACTTTATTAGCTGGCATTTGTTCGGAAACAGACGAACTTTGAAGCCATTACCGTCTTCTTTGATTCCGCAAACTTTTTTTGCGTCGCTCGGATAAGAACAATCGAAATCTATGCATGCTGGAGAATCAATATGCGATTGTGGTGTTGTTGGCGCTCCATTAGCTTCTAATAGATTTTCTTTGCAATATTCTAAGTTTACGATGCCATAAGCTGAAATTGTAATAGGGATGACGAATAATGAATAAAATAACGAAATACTAATAAAAATCGTAAACATATTAAACTTTTAGAGTAGCTTGTATACTTCTTGGTTTTAAATATTGCGTATTATTTGTTTTCTGACCCTTCAAAGTTTGGTGGAAAGTCCATTTAAAAAATATAAAATTTATTAAAATAAATAATAACTTTAATTCGTCCATAAAATGTATAGCAAATTTGTCTAAGAAACCATTTTGATAAACACAATTAAAACGTAGTGATTATTTCCTCTATGAACACAATATTTAATATAGCTGCCGAGCAGCTTTCCTACGCGTTGCATACAAACTACCTACCTACCTAGAAGAGTGACGTCATAACTAGGTAGCCGTTAGTATGGAGCGTTTTTGGGTGAGTCCAATTTGTGTGCATTTCAAACTGTAATATCTCGGGCATTTTTTATGCTAGCGTAATAATTATTTTACCAATATATCGTTTTTTAAAAGGTAATTTATGCAACACAAAATAAAAAAATATTCGTCATGCCTATTGTAGTTGGTTTTTAAATAGGTACTATAAAAATACCCTTTGTCTCTAGGTCTGAATAGTGTTACAGTGCTAGGTCGGGACTCGAACCCGAATCAACGGCTGCACTATACAACGTGTTACAAAAATACGAGTAATGCTGAATATGGCAGATAGGGACCATCAAACTAAACAACTTTTACTATGGGACCAACACTGAAATCGCGAAAAAACAGCTGTTTCATACAAAACATAATAACGAAAATATGAAAATGTATGAAACAGTTAATTTTGTTCGCAATTTCAGAGCTGTTCGTCCCATAGTAAAAGTTATGCAGTGTGTTGGTCCCTATCTACCATATTCAGCATTACTCGTATTTTTGTAATCTATATATATAAAAGCGTAAATCACTCACTGACTCATCACGAAATCTCAGAAACTACAAGTGCTAGGAGTCTCAAATTTTGCATGGGGGTCCCTTTTAGGATGTAGGTGCTCACTAAGACGGGATTTTGCGAAATTCAATCCCTAAGAGGGTGAAACAGGGTGGCAAAGTTTGTATGGGAGAACGCGATTCCTTGGCCCGATTGACTTGAAATTTGGCATAGACATTCTTTTACAAAATTAATTGAACACGTGTTTCGTATTTTTTTGAAATGTATCCCTTAACAGGGTTGAAAAGGGGTAGAAAGCTATTTTTAGGGTGGTTGACTTCGATATCGGAATCAAAACTTCTTAGTGCATTTGAATGATTAAGAAAAATATATGTCAGTTGTCACTGCACGGGCTGACGTTTAATCTCTAATTTTCCCGATTTTCAAGACAAACTTTGACTGTTTTCACTACTTCACGAAATATTAGTCAAATAAAACGGCAACATCTGGCAAATATCAGATAACGTGACAAGAAATGTGGTATTTAGAGAAGTGTTTCAATGGAGAGCCTGATAATAATGCACAACATTAGTTGCACCCGACATAAATCTTTGCCCGGCATGCGTTGCAATGTCACGTTTTTTTTAGCCAGAAACCTTTTCAGTAGTAAGCAGAACAATTCACCAAACATTCACCAAAGTTTCATCATAATCGGATGTGGATAAATGGTTTAGGAGTGCCAAGGAAACAAATACACATACATCGATTTTTATTTATAAAGAAGATAACTATTAAGCAAAGATATTAGATTTTTTATCTATAAGGTAAGTGTTAAATGTAACATAATATTATTATACTTATTTTGTTAAATTACCGCTAATAAATTTTATTAAGTAGGTACCTACCTAACTAATACAGAATCGTTAACAGGGCGTCGATTCTGTAACCAAACTCGAACCCCACTTCGAATCTCACTTCACGGCACGGGAATTTTAAATCATAAATAAGATAATGATAAGAAAAATTTTTTATCACAAAAGATTTTAGATAGCTACGCAGGCTACCTAAATTTTTTGCAATCAGTAAAATAGCTCATTTAGTAAACAAATGTCTAATAACAAATTCACGCAAAGTGAAGTGAGATGCGAGTTTGGTTACAGAATCGACAGACTGCGCGGGTAAAACCGCGGGGTGCAGCTATTACCTATATAATCACAAAATTGTGTAAATGTGAAAGTTTTGATGTTTGGATGTTGTTCTGTTAGGTACCTACTCAATCATATCATACTCAAACACGTCTGAACGGGTGAACGGATTTAGGAGAAATTTGGCACAGATATAGATTAAGTCTGGAATACTTAAAGCCCGCCGGTATCGATCAATTGCGATTGTCAATTTTTCCGTCAATGCCATTGTTGGAGCAATTGACAATCGCTTCAATTGCACGCGTAAACGATAAATTTTTCCGTCAATGGGCGTCAATTGCGGAAAAATTGACAACGCCATTGATCGTTACCGGTGGGCTTAACACAGGCTTCTTTTCATCCCGATCATTGGTTTCCAAGGGAAGACTTACAACGATTACCGACTCCCACGCGGGCGGAGCCACGGGCAAAAGCTATACATAGTATAAAACAAAGTCGCTTCCCGCCGTCTATACGCTTCTCTTAAACTATGCATAAAAACCTCATTAAAATCGATCCATAAGTTGGGGAGCTAGGTTGGTTGCCTCAGACAGACAGACACACACACACGTCAATTATATTATAACACCCCTTGCGTACGTCGTATAGGTATATGTCGTCCTCCTAGGTATATGTATCCTGTAGTATAATCTAATAACTTTACACTGACACCACATTAGCACAGTTTTACATTTAGTAACTACATTACACCCGTGCGAAGCCGGGGCGGGCCACTAGTACGTTATATACAGGGTTATTTGTAAAACACCAACAACCTCGCAAGACTAGATTAGTTAAGGGCCCTATCACATTTTTTCGTCGAAATTTCGATTTTGACGGATTTTAGCGCTACAACCTAGAGAAACCTTTGGGTCTACTAAATACATTTATATGTGTTCGCGACAAAAAGTAATATGATGATACACAGGAAAGTTAAAGGGTTAGAAAGGAAAATTAAAGTTGGTGAACGATTTCTGAGAGTCAACTTTGAACATACACAGAAAGAAAAACAAGTACAAATAACAAATAAAAGTGTAAAATTTGATTTTCGTATGGAGTAAAGATTATTCTAATATAAATTTTACGTAAAAATAATTATGTATCTAGGAGAAATTCACAGTTAATTTCTGAGCGTATTTAGTAGTTTTATGGTTTTTGATTGGGATTTTTTTTCACATATTCCATACATAATTTCAAAATTCCGAGGCCGCTATGATCTATTCGACTATAGAAGAGATAATATTCAATTTTTTTTATTTCATTTGTTTAGCACAGTAGTTCAATCCATGACCCCAAAAAAGTGCCTTCGCGCATTTTATGAAAATCTTTCTCTGCAATTTCGGGTTTAATTATAAAGTTAAGCAAATTTTCAAAAAAGCGAGGCCGCTATGATCTATTCCAATAGCTGTTCTACACTATTCAATAAGTCAAAACTGTTATTATATTGTTGTTTCTGAGATCGAGAACCCCAAAATTGGCCATTTTACGCAAAAATCACAGTCGAAACGTAATATGCCTCTCAATAACATTTGTTCTACGACTTTACCGAAAACAGACAAAAAGCATCAGCGGCTTTTCATACAGAGCTCGATCAGTTGTTCAAGACGATTTTTTTATGGTCTGTTTTTTGGAAAAATAGTAGAACAAACGCTGTAGTTTATGATGTTAGTAATCTACTCCTGCGAGTTTATTGGTGTTTCACAAATAACCCTGTATTCTTAACTACATGGACATATTTATAGTGTTCATTAAATGCTTAGAATAATAACACCTAGAACGATAAGTTCTCTACAAAGCGCACTGTCAAAAGTGAGGCAACTAAAACAGCCAAAACGGCCCCGTTTTCAGATTTTTATTCTCCATTATTACCTAATCATACCGAATAAGTACAAAACAGTTTCAATTTTCCTTTATTTATTAGATTAGTTACTATGTTATTGGGTTTTAATAACGATTAGGTAACGTATGAAGGATATAAATCTGAATACTAAGCCATTCTGGATTGGTATTAGTTGCCTCACTTTGCATACAAGGACACGGTTTCTAGGTGTTATTATTCTAAGGTTAAATGTAACTTTCTCAACACTATTCTTATTTTTATAAAGTTTTTGTTATTAGTAGTAGGCTAGGATAGAAAATTATGAAATTCGCACTTTTCATTACCTTCCTCTTCCTTGACTTCACAACCGTATTTCAGTAACTCACATTCATTTCCAAATGTTCTAAGTAGAACTCTCTCATTTTCTTCTCTGATGCCGCAAACGCTGGAATTTAAACTGTCGTCGCAATCAAGACTTGAACAAAACTCTGTTTTGAACTCATTTCCTTGTTTGCAATAGACATAACTTATGAATATCAAAGGATAAGAAAGTAAATAATACATTATAAATGAACCTACATCCGCGGGACTGAGTATAAAGTGTTTCATTACCTATGCATTTTACTCTTAAACACAATCTTGATAAGAGCTATTTGAAAAAATCTGAAAACGTAGAGAACCTATTAATTAGTTACATATTTTATTGCGCTTTTTATTAGTAGCGTATATTTTGTTGTTCGCACAAAAGGTGTTCAAAATATCTTACCACTCACTGTTTCATATTTATATGAGCAGTCAGAGTGTTCAAAATTATCTTAGCAAATAAAGCTGTCTAAGTTATCTGTGCATAATTCATTATTACATTGTGCACAGGTTATAGTTAATGGTAAAAATAATGTGCATAAAATGCTTAAGATCACTAACGTATTTAATTTGATAAGGATTACTGTATCCTTCTAAATAGCTTTCCAAATTACCGCGTTGTATTTGACAATTTTTTTTGGAAGATATATGCTATATCATAGAAATAGAATGTCAAAGAACAACAATGTCAATAAACAGGTGATCCGAAAAACGAATGCATACGTTTTACATGAGATACATAAAATATGACTTAGATACATAAAATATGACTATATATGGCAAAGGAAATTAATAA
Organism: Agriphila geniculea; assembly: GCA_943789525.1. NCBI lineage: Eukaryota > Metazoa > Arthropoda > Insecta > Lepidoptera > Crambidae > Agriphila > Agriphila geniculea. The sequence goes on along the minus strand of OX038879.1, from coordinate 5,867,277 downwards.
ACTATGTTCCATACTGTTTTCTTCGTCGAATAAACGAACAAATGTAGCGAAATTTGGTTTTAGAGAAATGTGTGGCAATATCTTATTTACCTGTGAAAAGTGTGATTACTTGGATTGTTTCTGTTTGTCACATCACAATTACTTAAAGCACAAGACACCATGGCTCTACGATACCTTTATTTTAAATTCTAATTAAGATTATCAAATATTTTAAGCAAATCGTGATTGCTCCTTTGCAAGGCGGGCCGCTAGGGCCTCTTACTGAAAAAAATATTGGCACATGTCACTTGATCCTATTTGTCTCTTTTTTACATAGACCGTGTTCGAATGATGTTAACTTCTCTTTTCCACGCTCTGTTGGTCTTCTTGAGCGCAGCGAAAATTTTTCTATGTCCATGTGCTATATGCTATTGCGGACTTTTTTATAGATCTATAAAAGAGGAACAATTCCATCATACATTATTTTGGTGTGGCTCAGAAGAACCAGTGTTTTCAATGCAAGCTCCCAGTTGGAGTAAGTTCTGTCAACCTTTTTAACAATTATCGTAATAATAATTTAACCTAAACCTTTCTCAGAAATCACTCTATCATTATTTTATAAAATCCATTTGGTAGTTTATGAGTTTATCGCGAACAGACAGACATGGCGAGGGACTTTGTTTTATAATATGTAGTACAAATTTTCTGGAGGTAAAATTTATTTCTAAATACGTATTAGGCAATATAAATATCATGAAAAAAGACGAAAAAAATCATAATATGCTGTAAAATTAATTCATAAGTGCAATTTAAACTTCCGTTCAATCTTCTATCGTTTTTCTGTAAAATGGACAAAATGAATGTGTCTAAAATAATCCCCGTGAAAGAATGTTGGATTTATTAAATACTGACAATACTGTTAAGAAGAATGACGGTAAGTAAAAAATAATTTTATTTTAAATGAAATTACTTCCTTTTGAAAATAATATGAATAATATTAATATTAATACATACGAGGGTGGTTTGATAAGTCCGTGACTTTGTGAAGAAGAAAAAATTTTTTAAAGAATATTTTGTTTTATTTTTCGACATAATCTCCTTTCAGCTCTATACACTTCGACCAACGATGTTCTAACTTCTTCAACCCATCCAAAAAATAGTTTTTATCAAACCCTGAAAAATAGGCTCCTGTTTTAGCTATCACTTCTTCATTGGATGAAAATCTTTATCCACCAAGCCATTTCTTCATGTTTGGGAAGAGGAAAAAGCCACACAGGGCCAAATCTGGTGAAAACGGGGGGTGTGGCAATAGGTCGTATCGCAATTCCACAAGTTTTGATGTTGCGGTTGCCGACGAGTAGGCCGGAGCATTGTCGTGATGAAATAAAACTTTTTTCTTTGCTAGATGCGGTCTTTTCTTCAGCAGCTCTGTATTGAATCTATCCAACAAAGCAACATGGTAAGCTCCGGTAATTGTCTTGCCTTTCTCCAAAAAATCGATGTAAATAACACCTTTGCTGTCCTAAAAGACAGAGGCCGTCTCTTTACCAGCCGAACAAACAGTTTTTGCGTTCTCCGTGGCACGTTCACCGGTAGAAGTCCACTGTTTTGACTGTTGCTTCGTCTTTGGCCTATATGGTGGACCCACGTTTAGTCAAGTGTTACGTACCGACGAAAAAAATCACTTGGATTGCGGTTATACAAACCTAGCATTGTTTAGAAGTTGTTACACGAGTTCGTTTTTGGCCGACTGTCAGCAAACGCGGCACCCATCTTGCAAAAAGGTTTTTCATGCCGAGAATATCGAGCAAAATATGAAAAATTCGTTCGGTAGAGATGTGAATAGCATCAACTATCTTGCGTATCTTCACTTGACGGTCTGCCATAACAATGTCGTGGATTTGCTAACAATATCTTCAGTGGTGACCTCAATCGGCCTATCGGCCTTCCTGGGCCGTCGGCGACAGTTGTGGTGGTACGACCACAACGAAATTCAGTAAACCACTTATGAACCATTCCATGAGGTGGAGCAGAGTCCCCATAATATTTTTTCAGTTTATCCTCCGTCTGCTTAATGGTTTTACCACGTAAAAAGTAGTATTTTATCAATACGCAAAATTCGTTTTTCTCCGTTATAAAAGAATATCCCGACCTCACTTGCATAAATCCTTCCATTTTTTTTTATTTCGCGCCAATTTAAAAAATGCAACAGCATAAGCTCAGCAAAGAGTTCTAAATTATGACAGGAAAATTGAATTATGAAAAAATATTGTATTCAACCTTAAAGTCACGGACATATCAAACTGCCCTCGTAGTATTTTTTTCTCAAAATGATTTTTTTTCGTTGTTCAAATTCAATAAAACCGACTTCAAAAAACCTACCTCTAAAAAGCAATAAATAATATTCGTAATAATAAAAACACGTCTATTGAAGTCGGGTGGGGCTGGAGTACAAATTCCTTTTTTTTATTCTAAAAGCCCCACCCGACTTCAATAGACGTGTTTTTATTATTACGAATATTATTTATTGCTTTTTAGAGGTAGGTTTTTTGAAGTCGGTTTTTTGTTTTTTAAACAATTTTTATTTTTTAATTTTTAGTGTAGGTACCTTTTGTATTAGGTAGTGTAGGTATATTATTTGGGTAGAAAAATCGGCTCAGCCAAACGTGAGTTAATCGCGGAGAAACATACATACATGCGGGTCAAACTACGAACCTCCTTTTTTAAGTCGGTTAAAGAACTACACTTAAGATATCCCTTTTTAAACAAAAAAATAATTATCTTATTCAGTTCATAAACAAATAAATTATACGACTGATCATCGAGGTAGTTCACACAAAAATCATACTATTTTCGTGCTTTTTTCAAGATTACTTGAAAAGTACTGAACCGATTTCAAAATTTTAAAAAATGGGACCAACTTGGAAGTTTACCTAATCTAATAACGTTTGAATCATTTCAATCGGATCAGCCGTCTTCGAGTAATCGGTGTACATACAAAAAACAAAAAAAAAAAAAAAAAAAAAAAACGGGTCGAATTGAGTACCTCCCTCCTTTTGAAGTCGGTAAAAATGATTATATTTTTAATTAATGATAATATTAATATTCTTAATTATACTTGATACCTTATTTACACAAAAGTAATTTAGATTCACTACACTAGTCTATTTTAGATCTTTTTAAGACTTTATCGAGCAAACAAGTAGTTTATTATTTTTACTGTTATATTGATATCAGACACATCAACGTATAAAATTTCAATATCATCTAACGATTTTAAGTTAAACAATTTTTATCGAATGCCATCTTATCTTAATGCACTATAGTAACATTTTTTGTGATTTTCGTCGAGGACTATAGTAAAGCGTGACGTGTTCTCGTATCTTGTAATGCTTTTTCAAAAAAGTATATTTTTATTGCATCCCGTTAAGGGAACACAGCCATCAGGAGATGGGCAGCATTGTCTCCAGAAACCTTGGCCTACAGCGATCACCAACCCGCATGCCAAGCGTGGCGATTATGGCAAATCCCCCTCATGTATGAAGGATACACAAATAAATCGGCCCCAAGTCCCCAGCAGCCCCGCTATTCCTAGCTACGATAGCTAGGCAACGGCGCGGGGCAGGGGGTGCTAAGAATCCCCAGGTGCGGCTCAGCTACCACCAACTAGGAAAACTGCACCTGGCAACCTTTAACACGCGTACCCTCAGTGTAAGTGTGAAAAGGCTTTAGCACCATAGACCACATCCATACGCTGCAACAGGTTATACAGAAGACCGAGGAGTATAATCTGCCACTTTGCTTGGCGTTTGTGGACCTTTTTCATAAGAAAGCCTTTAATCGATTGAAACCTGGGCGGTGCTGCAGTCTCTCCAAAGGTGCCAAGTGGACTACAGATATATCGAGGTTTTGAGGCACTGCCACCATGTCGATCCGAGTACAGAACCAGAGCAAATCCTATTCAACAGCAGCGAAGTGTGAGACAGGGAGATGTTATTTCTCCGAAACTGTTAAGAGCTGCGTCGGAGGACTCTTTGACTGGAAATGACTCGGCATCAACATTAATGGCCAGTACCTAACACACCTTCATTTTGCCGATGATATAGTCCTTATGGCTGAGACCTTGGAAGACCTAAACACAATGCTCGAAGATCTCCGTAGTGCTTCCCAAAGAGTGGGTCTCAGGATGAACATGTATAAGACGAAAATCATGTCGAATGCCCATATTGTGCCCGCTCCAGTTAATGTTGGGAACACTACACTCGAAGTTGTTGACCATTACGTATACCTAAAACAGGCAGTCCAGTCAGGTAAGTCCACTTTCGAGAAAGAGATCTCTCGTCGAATCCAACTCGGGTGGGTAGGCAGCATTGGGGAAGCTTCGAAAAATCTTCGCATCTGATTTACCTCAGTGTCTCAAGACGAAAGTCTATGACCAATGTGTGTTGCCAGTGACGATTTACAGCAGTAAAACGTAGTCGCTTTAAGGGTCTCATAAGGAGGCTCAAGGTCACCCAGCGTGCAATGGAGAGAGCCATGCTCGGCGTTTCCCTGCGTGATCGAATCAGAAATGAGGAGATCCGCAGGAGAACTAAAGTAACCGACATCGTTCGAAGGATTGCTCAGCTGAAGTGACAGCTGGGCTGGACACATAGCGAGAAGAACCGATGGCCGTAGGGGCGGAAAGGTTCTGGAATGGCGACCGCGCACCGGACGACGTTCCATGGGTAGGCCCCCGACGAGGTGGAGGACCGATAATCTAATGAAGGTCGCGGGGTGAGGTCTATACCCAGCAGTAGGTGTCGTGCAGCTGATATAATGATGATATTTTTATAATTTTTACCTTCATAAAAAAAAAACTATTAAACAATAATTTATAAGAAAAATGTGTAAAAAAATCCTTTTTATGGTAAAAGAATGATCTTTACAGGTTTCATAGTTTCCGAGAAAAAAAAACAGTTTTTGCCGATTCCTGTAAAATTTGTATTTTCCTTTTACTATACTGTTCGTTGGGGACGGCGTATTTACGTTTAGTTTATTCTAGTAAGGGTTGTGAGCACGAGATGGCCGCGTCAGCAGGGTTACTTCCGCGCGGGCCGTGGGCGCCGCCGCCGCACCTGTCTGATCGGATCTATTTTTCGCGAGTGCCGATGCAATTAGCGCACGGAGATGGTCTTAAATGGCAGTCGGCGTGTCCCGCGCCTTGTAGGGGCTGCGGCGCGGGCGGCCAGTACTGGCGGCGGGCGGACCGCGCGGTATAAAGCCGCGCGCCACCCGCTCGCGCGCACTGCCGCCGCTGCCGCCTTGCCGCCCGCGCCGTGAGTTCACTCTTCATACATTTACCGGCAAACCTTTAGTAAACTAAAAGTATTTTAGAGTGTGATAAAAAACGAGTGATAAAGTTTTGTGATTAGTGATTTTGAAAACTCAATTTGATAGTTGTTTGATTTAGGACTTCCATTGGACCGGGCTATGTTTCAAAAATATTTTTTCAGTGTTGTTTGAGTGAAGTATTGAGTGAAATCCAATTTTTAACTCAAATAGGCCAAACTTAACAGGGTGTAAGGAAAACGCTTCCGTATGAGTCTTTAACGGGTCAGTAACCAACCACCGCCAGCTGATCAGCTGATTTATTTTCGATATATTGGGTAGTACACGTAGTAAGAAAAACAGTAAATAAACAATTATTATTTATAAACTCGTTCTCATAAGTTTATTTCACCCTATTGCAGAAGAAAAAAAAGGTGCTATCCTATTCAAAATCAGTAACTCTACCCTTTGTTGCTGTTTTTCGGAAGCGTTCCCCTTACACACTGTAGAAACCGCTATTAATGCTCAAATGCCTATATTTTTTTATATCTACAAGGGTGTAATGAAGGTCGACAACCAATCAAAATCAGACAAGAGCTCTCGCAAATTTAACCACAACGGATTTTGCTTGTTAGTTGCTATAATTAAATAAACAACTCTAAGCGGAACCGGGTCGATGTGAAAGACAGCTGTGACATATTGCTTGGTCGCCGTATCGTATTCGTAGCAAAAATAAATAATAATTTCAAAGATCTTGATGGTCGTGTAGTGCGTAAGTGATTGAATAACGATTTGATCGTTTGTTACAGATAACCTAAGGTCTATTTTCGTGAGCAGCAGAGGCCTCAGCGCTAGCAGCCATGTGTGACGACGATGCGGGCGCGCTTGTCGTGGACAATGGGTCCGGAATGTGTAAAGCGGGCTTTGCCGGCGATGACGCACCGCGCGCCGTGTTCCCCTCCATCGTAGGCCGTCCACGCCACCAGGGCGTCATGGTGGGCATGGGGCAGAAGGACTCCTACGTAGGAGACGAAGCCCAGAGCAAGAGGGGTATTCTCACCCTCAAATACCCCATCGAGCATGGCATCATTACCAACTGGGACGACATGGAGAAGATCTGGCATCACACCTTCTACAACGAACTGCGTGTCGCGCCAGAGGAGCACCCTATTCTACTGACGGAGGCTCCGCTAAACCCTAAGGCGAACAGGGAAAAGATGACACAGATCATGTTCGAGACGTTCAACTGCCCCGCCATGTACGTGGCCATCCAGGCCGTGCTCTCCTTGTACGCGTCCGGTCGTACCACTGGCATAGTGCTCGACTCTGGAGACGGTGTCTCTCACACAGTGCCTATTTACGAAGGTTACGCTTTACCTCACGCAATCTTGCGATTGGATCTCGCCGGCCGTGATCTCACCGACTACCTCATGAAGATTCTTACCGAGAGAGGTTACTCGTTCACCACAACAGCTGAGAGGGAAATCGTGAGGGATATCAAGGAGAAGCTATGTTACGTGGCGCTCGACTTCGAGCAGGAAATGCAGACCGCGGCGGCATCCACGTCACTGGAAAAGTCGTACGAGTTGCCCGACGGGCAGGTGATCACCATCGGCAATGAAAGGTTCCGCTGTCCCGAGGCGCTGTTCCAGCCCTCGTTCTTGGGCATGGAGTCATGCGGCATTCACGAGACCGTCTACAACTCGATCATGAAGTGCGACGTAGATATCCGCAAGGACTTGTACGCCAACACTGTGCTCTCCGGCGGTACCACCATGTACCCTGGTATCGCTGACAGAATGCAAAAGGAGATCACCGCCTTGGCCCCCTCGACCATCAAGATCAAGATCATCGCTCCCCCTGAGAGGAAGTACTCTGTATGGATCGGTGGCTCCATCCTGGCGTCACTCTCCACCTTCCAGCAGATGTGGATCTCGAAGCAAGAGTACGACGAATCGGGCCCTGGTATCGTGCACCGCAAGTGCTTCTAAGTGCCCCACTCCCCGCGCCCCGCGCACGCGCCCGGGTCGCTCGCTACTATTTGCTTTTATAAAATTTTATACTTTCAACAATGAAAAAAAATGTATTTATTTTATACGATTTGTTGGAGACTGCACGCTCTTGCGTTACCTTGTAAGTGAGCTAATATAAGTTTCTGTGGTTTAATTATAATTTCGTTACGTTAAGTTGTCGTTTATTTGTGTCCGATCATGATGTCCATGTAAGGCGCGGCCGCGTGGTGCAGTATAAATATCGATCGCGTGCAGTTTAATTTAGTACCTATCGATGCAGCCAATTGTGTCGTGGAACAATGCGCCGGCGCAGCTGGCGTCCGCACTCCCGGATCGTTGCCATTCTTTTATTGCACATCAGTGTCATAATAACGTGGTCGCCTTCGATGTAATAATTAATCATCTAACCCAACAAGCAATGGCATTTATTAAAATAAAAAGCAACTACCATTTGAAAATTGGCTTTTATATAAGGTGGAACCAAGTGGTACTAAATCAGGTAATAGTGTTGGTAAAACTGAACCATGGAACATATAAGTCGAAAAACGAATAATTTCATACTCCCATACAAAAGATATTGGTCAGCTGGCCGACTCGACTGACTATGGAAAGGTGAAAAATAATTAGTTTTTAGACCTATGTTCCTTGGGGAATGCTGTTCATATAGGTTATATAAATACATAATATCTTAAATACTTCATAATTACTATTTGATGGTGAGCATTTTATGATGCTACACAAAGAAGTCATCATAATTGACTATAATAGTGTGACAATGACGGCTGTACTATGTTGATTGATAGATTTAGGAATGAGTTTTTCTGGCAACCCTACTTTATACAACTTATTGCAAAATTAGTTAGAGGAGATAATACTAAGGCTCGTAATATAGAATCAAATTCAACCTCAAATCTCTGCTTGAGTACAGTTGGAAAGGGATGACGCTATATGCTATCCTTTTCTACCTTCCGGAGCGTTAGGACTAAGATGCTAAAATGACCAAGGTGCTGAAATAACCAAGGTGCTGAAATGCCCAATTGTACTTAACCAGAGATTTGAGTTTGAATTTGATTCTTTAATACGAGCCTTAATGTACTTACTTCCGGAAAAAATAAAAGTTTTGTGTCCAATTTTATTTTTCACTATAAAGTTATCAGAGTTTTTATTATTTTTTGAAGTTATTTCGTCTACTAAAACAGAAATATCCATTACGTATTTTGTTTTTACTTTTATATTTCACTTCCGGAGTTATCAAGAAAAGTCAACGAAAACAAAACACAATCATAACACTGTTATATTTCCAAGTTACAAAACATCGTATTCATAATAATATTTACAACAATACTCCATAGCTTATATCTTACGAAATCAACTAATACAAAGAACACGGTAGTCCTGCATTAAAAATAACAACGGATTTATCACAAAGCTCAAGAGAGATGGCCTTAGTAAGAGCACAGGTTAAGAGTTTTATCGAAAACTATAGAATAAATAAAGAAAGTAAAGGACATCATCCATTTTGGTCCAAAATACGGGCCAAAAAGTAAAAGTGCTTTATTCTGATAGATTTTGTCCACCTTAGTATTTCTTATTATGGCACCGAATCTGTACCGCACCGCTACACTTGATTTTAAATAAGTGCAAAAATCTGACTTTTCATACATTTTGGCACAAATGTAAAAAACTGGGCCAAAAAAGCAAATTCTGATAGATTTTGTCTGCCTAAGCATTTCTTATTATGGCACCGAAGCTGTAACCCCGCTGTACTTGATTTTAATTGAGTTTAAAAAGTCTGTCTTTTCATATATTTTAACACAAATGTGAAGCGGTGCTACATCTTCGGTGCCATAATAAAAAATGCTTAGGTGGACAAAATCTATCAGAATAAAGCACTTTTGTGTTTTGGCCGGCATTTTCATATTTGGACCAAAAATGTATGAAACATGGATGATGTCCTTTAATAACCTCATGTTGGTAAAACAGCTGATGCCATTCAAAGTAGGGATGCAACGATATTTCTACTACGATACCGATACGAATGATGAATGCATCGTAATAGCGAATACGATAACGAATGCATTACGATTATTTTATTTACATTTAAGAAAATAAGATAATTGAGTAAATTAACATTCATTTAAACTTAAATGTCATCATTATAATCATTTTTTTTAATTCTCATTAGGAAAACAACATTTTTAAATTATCTGGTTTCAGTCTATTTCTTATATCCGTATGGATTAAACCATCTGTGGAAAACAATTTTTCCGAATTTAGGAAATACAGTTTTTTATAGGGCCTTTCGAAAAATGCTAAACTATCTCACTGTGTGCGTGCCTTTTTGGCATGGTTTTCTATTAAAAAACAACACCAAGATGCACAAAAACAGTAAGACAGAGTGCCTAGTACGAGTTGTGTTTCTCACCTCACTTTGCGAATAGTATCGAGTGAAAGAGAAGAAATTATGCGAGTGAGTGAACGAGTGAAAGAGAGGAAACGATAGTTAACTATTCGCAAAGTGAAGTGAGAGGAAAAAACCAAGTCGTACTAGGCCCTCTGCTCTCAGAGCAAACGTCGACGCTTTCTTGCATTTCCTTTTCACGCAAAAACATTACATTGAACTAGTTTTAAGAATTGTTATAAATCGTAATACTTTTTACAATACCGATGATCGTCAAAAATTACGATAGCGGTTTATGATTATCGGCATCGGTATCGTTGCATCCCTAATTCAAAAAGACAGAGCGATAGTTTACGATTTTAGGTGCTTTACTGAACTCGTACCAGGGATAAAAATAATAAAAATAAAAACAATGATATCGACAACCTAGTGGTAGAAATTTATCAAGAAATGATTTAAAGGACTATTAAGTTATATTTTGGACCGCGTTTGAATACAGAACTGTATATACCACTATGATGCAAATACCGGTATAAATTTACGGAGCCCTAGTTTCAATTTTAAGCTTGTGTGACCTTCAATGAAATGGAAATTGAAGTAGTCATCGGACGCTGTCTGGCTGACTCCCAGTTCACAACAGGGAAGAATCCATTACAACAGGGCATCGTATGATGCCATCGGCTGGCGCGCGACCAACACACAGCATCCGATGTCTCACTGACATAACAAAGCCATCTATATTATTTGAATGGTTTGATCACTGACGTCCATTATACAAGGACAGGCGAACGTCACCAATCATTTGATCCGATTTGAAAATCGTCATACATATGGCGCTGAGAGCAGTAGATTCTACTATGGCAGTGACGTCCATTATACAAATACGCTGGACAGGCGAACGTCACCAATCGTTTGATCCGATTTGAAAATCGTCATATTGGCACTGAGAGCAGTAGATTCTACTATGGCAGTAGTAAGTGAACTTGGAATTAGTTCCAAGTCGAGCAGTAGAATCTACTGCTCTCAGCGCCAATATGGCGATTTTCAAATCGGCACAAAAAATTGTTGTCCTTTCATGACAATAGCCTGTGTACAGTGTACAGCGTACTTGTACAATGGACGTCAGTGGGTTTGATCGATTCTGTTGACACATTTTACGACTGCCGTCATCTAGTCTATATTTACAGTAATATACTCGTATTTACACAACAATTACAAGATCCCGCGTTGTCATTTATGATGATTCTATTGATGATTTGATTTTGAATTAATGACGTCACCAAAGTTTCCATATTGAGTAACATAATTTTATGCTATTTTATAAAATAAATAACTATTTGAAGTTATTTTCTTGTGTAAATAAAACAATTTGCAATAAACTCAATGGGGAATGTCCGAAAAAAATCAAATTGGCTGAAATTTTTTTATAGATAGGAATAACGTCCCTTAGTAATAGATAATAGTTTCAGAATTTATGGTTGCGTGAAAAATTTAAAAAAATTAAAGCCTCTTCGACTTCAGCAATCTACAAAAGTAACAGCAGAATGGAAATTATACCTTTCAACCACGTACGTAGTCGTAACACGTAGTAAAAAAAGTTTTGACATTTTGTATTGAAACTTTTTTTTAATACCATGTTGTGGTTGTGGCAGGTGGTGGCAAAGGTATAATTTTCATTCTGCTGTTACTTTTGTACATTTGTGAAGTCGAAGAGACTTTATTTTTTTTTTATTTTTCACGCAACCGAAATTCTGAAACTTTTTTCTATTACTAAGGGAGCTTATTCCTACCTATAAAAAAATATTCAACGAATTTGATTTTTTTTCGGACATTCCCCATTCCTTGTCTGTTCTGTATTACCTAAATTGATTACAAATTTGTTTTCGATAGCTTAATTCAGTACAAACTATTTAATTATCTTTACAAATTAGGTACCTACCTACTTAAAAAATCGTTCAAATATTAATGATCATAAGTCACTCATAAAAAACGAAGACCGGAGAAATTAGATCTAGTAAATTACAAAAGTTTTTCTTGCCTTGAGAACATTTTGATGGTTACATTTAAGTTATGGCTAATACCCGAAGTGCGGCTAAACCTAGTTTTAGCTGTCTAAAACTAGGTGTAGCCAATAGCTATTAGTCAAAACTAGGTGTAACCGATCTGCTTTACTCCTGTAGGTCCCGAATATAGGTGAAAATTAAGGGCGAGTGCGAAGTGCAGCGGAGCGTGAGCTTCAAATTTCGAAGTTATTTTTTTAACAGACAACAGAAATAACTTTCTTAAAACCCCATAAATTACTCTCCCTTAGTACTAGAAGCTCAAAGATGGCTAGACCAGCGAACTAAAATCTATGGAAGTGTAATTGCAAACAAATATTGCTTAAAAAATGGCACCACGCGGAGCCGAAAAAGTGCAACCCACTCACCTTTAGTCGGGCCAGGCACGCACCCGGTGACTGACGTTAGTGTTCTTTTCAATAAATCGCAGTTTGTATTGTAGAGAAAAGATAGAAAGAGAGAGTTTATTAGAAATGACGTCCTTTATAGTCAAATGGTTTAAAAGATGCAAAGAAGGAGTAAAAAGATGCAGAAAAAAGTTCTTATTTTTTTTCGTTTTAAGTATCGAAAATATCTATGAGTACACAAATTATAGTCGCTAATAATCAACCAGTGTTCACATGCTTTGTGCTGCATAATTAAATGGCAGCATTTTTAGCTCTATCCACTTACCTAGTTGTACTTTTTGAGTGGTGCCATTTTTTGAGCGGAATGCTAATTCCATAGATTTTAGTTCGCTGGGCTAGACCCAGTTTTAACCGGTTACACCTAGTCAGTTTGTTTGTTTGTTTGTTACGCCTTCAAGTCTTAGCTACTGAATCGATCATCATGAAATTTTGGATATACGTTGTCAGGGGTACAGAGAAGGACATAGGGTGCCTTTCATCTCGAAAAAGGGACTGTTCCAGAGGGATAGAGAAATAACTGTCCACGCAGACGAAGTCGCGGGCGGCCGCTAGTATTAACATAGTACAAAGAACATAACGCAATGAGTTATTTATATACAAATTAAGTTATCACCGGGATGTGTAACTTTAAAATCTGCAGCCACGCATGACGCGTGGCCACCAAATATATATAAAAGTCTGAGTGCGTGGCAGTGTGAAGTCCGTGCCAGGGCGAACGGTGGCTTAGGCTGGTTACAGTGCTTGACCGACTGTCGATGCGTACGTCAGTCGCGCTTGTAATTTATATGAAAATTCCAAAATCGTACAGTGCTAGACCGACCGTACGCACACGTATTTTGCTACGCACTGTGAACGGGAACCAACGGTCGTGCGCGTCCGCATGCGTACCGTCGGTCGGACGACCGACGCGCTATGGAAACATATGAACGCGTTTAGTGCTGCACCGACCGGTGGACCGACTGTGCGGATGTGTGTATAGAGATTTTGTACGCTGACCGGACGGTCAGTTTGTTGGTCGGGAGAGCACTGAATGATACAAACTGACGGTCGGTTATGCGTATCGCCAGGACCGACCGTACGCACCGACGGTCGGTCTAGAACTGTAACCAGCCTTAGGGTGTGTTCACAGTTCACAGCAGACGCGTGTTGGGCGGCGTGTCGTCGTCGCTATCGACGCACTCGAAGCGGATGTGCCTCGCGTCGAGGCGGCGCTCGCGGTCGGGGCGCGCCTCGTCCCGCCACGCCGCCGCCTCGCCGTCCGCCTCGCCGTCCGCCGCTCCATCCGCCGCACCGCCCGCCGCGCCCGCACCACCGCCGCCCGCCGCCAGTCACACCTTGTCTTCACCAGCGCCACCGCCTCCTGACCGCACGAACTGTAATAAACGCATAGAGATGACTGGTTACTTCAACTGCCCGCTAATAAAAAATAACATTGAATACATTTTATAACTACCCATGTGAAATCAAAACTCAACTTTCTAACATAAAGCAGTAACACGATGCAAGAATCCATTGCAAGACTTAAGCATCTCTCAAAGGGAGTACGTTAATTGCCACGCTCGGTAGGCGGGTTACAGAGTCTACAATGTACAGTGGTAGTTGGGCCGCTTTCATCAGAAAACATAGATACACGATCAGAGTCTAGTCCACGGATGTTTTCGATGTACTACCTCTAAGCCCTTTATGAAACCCCTAAGTGTGAAAGGCTGGGAAGATTCTACTTGGCCGAACGCCACACTGTTATTACTATCAGAATCTGAATGTCACTCATCATGAATAAAAAGAATTGCTATGCACACTTACCGAGACCGTGGTATTGGTTGTGGAGTTAGCGCGTGGACGAAAGGTGAGCACGCGCCAGCGGCGGCGCAGCTGCGCCAACACCTCGCCGTTGCAGAAGCAGTACAGCACCGCCACGCATAGACCCTGCAGCGATGTCGTCAACGCCGACACGTACTCGTACGCCAACCAGTAGCGCGCAGTCCGTGGAGGTCGGAACGGCGTCAGTAAGTACTGTAGGCCTAGCAATGGCGCTAGCAAGCATGTCGCTCGCAGCGCGTGCAGCGCCGTAGCAGACGGACGCGCGGACGCCGCACTGCCACCGACGCCGCCGCCAGCACGTAACTTCGTACACAACACTCGCACGATATTACACAAGAAGCCAAGGTTCAAAATCACCGCAACGCACACTACTACTGCTAGCTCAGGCCGCGGCGCACCCTCGTCTGCCCAACATAGAGGTTCCTCGCCAATAGCGCGGCGTGCAGCGTGCACGGCGACTGCCGGTGCGGGTAGGAGCCAGCCCATGACTAGGAGAGCACGGACGAGCCGGCGCTCGGAGACGAAGGCGCTGACGAGCACGGTATGCAGGTAGAGCCCCTCGCACAGCATCCAGGTGTAGTTGGTGAGCAGCGCGTACTGCAGCGTGGTGTTGAGCACGCGGCACCACGCCGGCGATGCAGCCAGCGTGACCGGCGACCGCACCACCAGTGCGTACCACATCAACCACAACGCGTTGTTCACTGCGAATGATGCGAATAGATTCATGTGCACCGTGATGCGCGCACATCTCAGACTTCTGGAATTAGTCAAACATGCAATCTTTGATTAGCGGAAATTGTACTTAAATAAATTGCGCCGAAACCGTGAACTTCTCATCCACGCACGGCACTAAATAGCCCCAGTAGTGTTAATAGGTTTAACAGCCAATAAATTTGTGCAATACTCACTTGAAATAAAACAATATCCCAAGCGAGAGCAGCAACGCCACCAGCGAGATGCTGTAGCCAGCTTCGTAGACGGCGATAATCTCACTAACGTCCTGCAACATAAGAATGTTTACGGTTTGAGTGAAGTCGCGATAAAGATCCACGCCACACCGCGCCGCCGGTCCACATTCTATGTTCCCAGAGCGTTATTATCGCTAGCGGAGTGATGGGCGGGGCAAGAGGGAAAATGTACTCACATCTTCGGCTTTGTAGCAGGTTGTGTAATTGGACCACGGGTTGCCAGTCTGCGGGTGTCGCCACCACGTGCCATTCTCCGTACATTCTTTGTGTGCTAGTACTGTGGACAAAGGGAATGATCAAAAGCGATTTTTTTTAAAAGGGGTTACAGGCATTCCTTCAGGGTGAATTAAAAGGATGGGCTTATTGATGGTGAGCGTCAACGACTGCAAATGCAAATACTGGTTGCATTTGCAATGTCTTTAGTACGCACGTACCAAAGGGCTTAACGTGCCTTTAAAAGAATTGAGGAGTTCGAGGTACTAATAAAAAACAGCGTTTTTTAATCTTGTTTATCTTTGCCCATGCTTTGAATCCTCTGTAAAGGGTTCTGAAAAAGTTAGCTTACTGCCAACATTATAACTACCAGTGTCATATAGTAACCACTATATTCGCCCGACGAGTTACATTATTATAAAATTCAGTACAACATTATAACACTTTTTCGGATGATATAATGACGAGGAGGTGGAGGAAAGTTAAAGTTAAAGTCAACTTTAAGGTCAAAGCCAAAAACCTTCACAGATGATATATGTCATGGGCGTTTTTAATCCAAATGTACAAATATTGTTTGTTTCCCTAATAAAAAAATGTGTGTAGATAAAATCTTGTATGCAACTGTACATAACATTATAGTACCTACAGTTGCATAAATAACTACTATGTAGTACCTACTATCAGTAGTAGTATTAGTGTCAGCTGGAGTGGCAGTGGGCTGGACACATAGCGAGAAGAACCGATAGCCGTTGGGGCGGAAAGATTCTGGAATGGCGACCGCGCACCGGACGACGCTCCGTGGGTAGGCCCCCCACAAGGTGGACCGACGATCTGGTGCGCGGTCGCGGGGCGCCGCTGGATGCGGGCCAAGCAGGACCGATCGTCGTGGAGATCCTTGAGGTAGGCCTATACCCAGCAGTGGGTGTCGTGCGGTATGATGATGTAGTACTTACGTTCACCCCGAAAGCCTGGCACGAAGTCTGGGCAGGCCGCGTAAGCAGTGGAGTTGGCAGGCGTGTGAGGCCAACACACCCAGCTATCAAACGTGCCTTCACAGTAGATACCTGGAAATACACATAATTAATCGTCACTCAATTTGTTCGAAATCAGAAATAATAATCAGCAAAGATTTAATCAGATATAAACATTAAAGTTTAGCGCCTGGCCCAGCGATTGCGGAGGTTAAGCAACATTTGCAAGGGTCGGTCATGGGATGGGTGACCAAAAATTTATTATCTCGAGCTCCTCCGTGCTTCAGAAGGCACGTTAAGCCGTTGGTCCCTGCATTTGCAGTCGTTAGCACCATTGGATGTTTTGGCGTCAGACGTAGGTAAGATGGTGGTAGCTAGCGGACTTGAAATAAGCCCTACCACCAACCAAACCGAGTACAAATTGTGAACCCCGGGGAATCGAACCCGGGACCCCTGCCTCTTACACGGGTAGGTGAACTATTAGACCACAGAGGCGGTTCAGTTGCGGCCTTATAGTTATTTGTACATATTCGTAACTCAGACCAAATAAAAAAAGTAAAGACGGAGTCTTCCGACAAAGCGGTGAAGCCAGTAAAACTACGCCTTGGCTGTGTACATACATAGTTTACGCACACATATGTAACGAAACTACGCCTTGGCTTTCGTTCGTCATTGGGCGAACCCTGCCGCCTGGCCCCCGCCCGCCCTCTAGTACGCACACATGTACCATCAAAAACCGGCTTTACTTAGTTGTTCGCAACCACTGCGCAACGCTCCATCTTCCTTTTTTATTTGATCTGAGATTCATAATGGTTTATACCTGGCGGCGGGTCGGTGCTGTTGTTCGCGAGCTCGCAGGCGGCCTCATGCTCGGCGCGCTGCGGGTCCTCCATGCCCCCTCCCTTCAGCTGCCCAGCCCTCCCCCTCCCCACAGTCACCCCCCACCGGCCAGGACAGCTGCGCACGCGCCTTGATTCTTCACTGTCAGTGCATGCTCATGGCGGCGCGTATCTGTCAACAAAGTAATGATACAAAATTTTTTTACCATCGCCACTCTAAAAAGAGCGTAAGAGATAGGAGAGGAAGGTAGTGGACCCCCACAGTAAATCCCCAGTAGACGAAACTTTACAGTATGATAAAGTATCATAAATGAAACATTTTTTTTATTTATCCAAATCGATATTTTTTGTTTTCGGATATTTGTACATAGGTTTTGGTTCATACTATATTACATCCCTGCTAAGTTTCATCGACTGAGGATTTAATGTTGGGGTCTCCATACAAAAGATCGGTTCATTTCCTACACTAAGAGAATAAAACACGGTTTTATTCACCGAGTGAATAAAACTATTTTGAATTTGGAACAAGCGCGCATCATCTTATTATAAATTTGTACAAAAAAAATTAAACGTGCTGAGAGTACCTACTGGCTGCTATGGAGTATTCCATAGAGTCAGTAACACATTTAAATAAAAAAAATATCCCGCCAAATTAATAAGGTTCTTTTTAGTGTCTTATCTTTGGGTTCTTTTCTATATATATGACTATTAGAGGAAGATTAGATGTTCAGTCTTGCATCAGTCTGGTACGATTTTCAGTCAGGAAAATTTCAGTCTATACAAACTGATAAAATGGTCTGATACCAGACTCATCATGCAATTTTCCTCTTAGCGTGGTTGTTTTATGTCATTGGAAAACTTCTAGTTTCACTATTTTCTAATGTTTAAATATTACCGATTACCTACCTAAATAATAAAATGTGATAACTATAAATACTACAGGTATAAGTATTGCTATTTTTTTTCTTGTAGTCAATGGTAAAAAGTAGAGCACACAACTCGTGAAAAAAAATTTCATCTCGGTCAGGATTCTACTTTTGAATCCCTGGATTCAACTCTAGAATCCTTCGCTGCTCTCGGGATCCAACTTAGTCCCTCGAACTAAATTCCCTTTTTCACTTGTTGTAGAGTTATAATATAATCTACTATTATTATATTATTCAAACGCATTTAAAACTATTAGGTAGTAGGTACCTAAGGTATTATAACTAAGTACTTAATAACAGTATGATGTGAAATATTATTACACCCCAAAACTCTATAGCAAGAACGTCGAGACCTTTAATCACCATTGCGGTAGCTACTGATTTTATAAGTCAAAAATATTCACTCTTCGCATATCAAATTATAAAAGATTTTCTCTTCTTTTTCCCTAAAACGGCGGCGCTAAAAACAAAAATTAGCAACACTTCAATCAAATTGCAGTCTCGTAATAAAGTCTGTACAAAGAGGCGTAAAAGGCAGTTGTAGGCGTCGTGAATAATTTAGATGCTGATACTTCCGCGGAATCTCATTATGTCGCCGGAGATTTATGTGGAAAAATGTTATAATCTAAACGAGTCGGCTCGGGTGCTAAGGTGGGCCCTCGACATACAATCTGGGTGCCTATTTAAATGGTAATGCTGTTGGCCGCCGCCTCTTATCGCCCGAGTGCGAGCGCCATTGCAGATGAGAAGACAGGCCGACCACTCGTGTTGAGCGACAAAGTAATTATTACCGCAGTCTGGCTAAGATGTAATTTAATTTCAAGCAGCTCTGAATGACTGTGAGACATTACAATAGTAGATTATTGCATCGAGCACAAAGTAATTTATTATTGCACCGAGTGCCTGATTTATAGCCCAAGCGTGAGCGAGGGCTCTAATCTAACAGGCACGAGGGCAATATAAATTACTTAAGGCGAGGTGCATAATCTGCTTTTCTTTCAACTATTACCTATAGGAATAGTAGATAAAAGAAACTCATATCAAACAGATAAAATATAAGTTTAATTATTGAAATTAAAAGTTATGCTTGAACAATTATTTAACGTCAGGTTAAGAGTTTTGTTGGGCAAATTTATATTTGTTTGTTTAACTTGGGACTGAATAATATTATCAGACGAGGTAGATGGGCCTGGCTGATTTGTTACAATGACGACGTTATCACGGGAAGTAGATGGGCGCGGCGATGTCGATTGATTTAAATTAATTCTGTAATACATGAGTAATTTTACTTTTCTATAACATTGTCGGCTTCATTTAGAATGTTTTCCGGAGTTAATGTGTCGCTAGATGATTCCCTTTTAATTCGAAGCCGAAGCACTCAAAATCAGATAGTATCACATTTTATCGTTTCCAAAAATATTGTTAAGCAAAATTAACAAAGTTCCCGCCAAATCACTTTTTTAAATTTCTTTCATTTTTAAATCAGAGTTAGCAGCAAACATTTTTTAAATTTGGAACAAGTAGGATTGAAACGAATAATACGTACGTAAAAAAAAGTATTGATATCGGCAGGCTGAATAGAGCTAATCCATTGAGATTGGCACCTTTTGGTGCGATTTAAAAAAACTGTGCTATAATGAAATTTCATACATTTTTATTGCTCTAGAGCATTAAAGACTCGCTTTACTGAGTTTTTAGTGTGATTGTGATGAAATTAAAGCATAGTTGGAAGAAAAAACAATTGTGTGAGATAGTATAAAACCAAAACTTTAATTAAAGTTTGTTAAGTCATGAAATCGGGAAATTGTGCTGGCTGCGACTTGCTTACCTCTACGATATATTGTTCTAGGGTGGTATAATAACAGACGTCGCAACTATTTTTGAAAAGTAAACAAAACACGCCTTATTAAGTAATAATGTTAATGTTTCGCAATATTGGTTGGTTGCAGTACTTGCAGTTGTCACGTGTCGTGCGTGCGCGCAACTCTGTACCTATCCGCCCGCGACATTTACGACCCCAATCATTATAGCCAGATGTGTTCATCGCGCTTACTGTACGACTTCAGTGATTACCTACATCGTGAATGATCAAGAACTAAACAAAACAGTGTAAGTACCTATATGAAATAAAAATTCGTCGACATGAGATGATTTTTGCGATGTTTTGTGTCGGACGGAGCTGCCTCGACGTGCCGTAGCGTCACCGCAGCTATTCGAGGCACGGGGCCTTTGAGCCCGAACAAAGCTCCGAAACACTTAAATATTCCCTAAAATGTACAAAGCACGGCCCGGGGCTATAGAAGGGAGAGCGGAGACGAGGAAACAGCTGACATCTGTGTGGAACATAGGGGAAATTGGCTAGAACATTCACTATTTCGAATATATTCGAATGTTGGAGCCATTTTCCTCTGTAAACATGGTGAAACCGGCTATGGCTGCATCCTTTAAGCCAAGAATGACGTGTTCATGTTTTAATTCACTCTAAAATATTATTGTTATAATTATTATATGTGTCATGTATCTACTCTTTATTACTCCCCTAGAAAGTTACTGACTTTCAAAAGAAAGACAATAAAATAAAAAAATAAAATAAATGCAGGACTTAAGTCTTCAACCATATAAAAGCCAAACTCTTAGCTATCCCATAATGTTGGTAAAGCTAGGGTTTTCTAGGATGACGGTGCCGTTATTACTCCCCTAGAAAGTTACTGACTTTCAAAAGAAAGACAATATGAGTTAAGTATTTTCAGATATTTAATTCTTGCTTGGAAAACCTTTGAGTTGATGCTGCAGTCAAATGCAGGACTTAAGTCTTCAACCATATAAAAGCCAAACTCTTAGCTATCCCATAATGTTGGTAAAGCTAGGGTTTTCTAGGATGACGGTGCCGTTCTACGCCGCTAAATTACTGCCGTAATATGTTACGGCAGTAATTTAGCGGCGTAGAACCTTGTCTATGTAAACAATACGGCGTGCCTACGTTCTATGCCGGCGCGCCATATTGTTTACATAGACAACGTTCTACGCCGCTAAATTACGGCCGTAATATGACGGCACCGTCAACTCTAGCTTAAGACCGTCAAAGCAACGGGGCGGCGCGGCGGCGGAGTTGGTCAATGATGATAATGAAGTGGGAGGGGCACCGGCACTTGTTGCTGCGGGCCGCTAGGGCTGCCCGGTGTGGGCTTGTCGACTCAGTATTAAGGGGGGAGTTCACAGTGTTGTACAGTCAAGGAAACTCTAACAACCTCCAAACAAGACAGTAGAACTTAAAAACTTTCAAAATATACAGTTCTTGATAGATACCTATTATTAATCCAATTTTTTATTTATTCTTCATCACATAGTTTGATGAAGTCTTATTGAAAACAAGAACTCGTGAATTATATTATTATTAGATACATTTACATTTGAAGAAGGTACTGTCTATCTCTTGTGGCGTTGACTGGGTGGTGTTCTGGTAAATAAATTTTATTTATACAGTCAGTACCTACGTCTATGTAGACGTTACACGTACATGGTGGCAGCCCTTATAGAGCCCCATCCATTTTCCTGTTTCCCGCCTGTGCTTAATAATGTAGTCCAATCTGTGGTTCAGTATTACAAACTAAAGGCATCGATCGTGCCCTAAAAGAATGCGTATAGCACATTTCCATTTAGCTATAAGGAGGCATAATGTTACGCAACACTATGCACATTTTTGTAGTTCAATATGATAAGTAGGTTGACTGAAAACTGACTGAAAATATACTGAATATCTTATGCATACGTAGTTCGAAACGATTTTGCCTGCAATTATGCATAGTTCGAACGGAACGCCGAGATAGGCGATTCCGTTCCGTCTCGATTTTACGCATTTCGATCAAAAGCAAAGTTCATGAAGTGGGCGCATGCCATAAATTTCAGGGATTTCAAGATTTGTCATCTGTGTTATACTTTTTCTTAATCCAACAACTTTTTATTTTGTTATAGTAAAGCTTGTACCTACTTATTAACACTACTATAATATATACGTTGTGTTTGAGTCGAAGTTTCTATTCAGTTTTTGTAAAACCGTAGGCCGTACGGCCCACAGAACAGAGAATTTTTTAGCAGCTGTGCGCTATATGCGCGTACGAATCGAATATGTCGTGTGAACTGTTTACATGCAAGTTTGATTTATGCTTTGGAGTTTCTCTAGCATTTAGATCACCAGTTACATTTTATGAGTGAATTGTAGTTTCAGAAACATCAGCAGACAATAATTTGATTTGATTTCCTTCTTTCAAGTTTAATAATCAAAGATAGTCTACCTACTTATTTTAATTTCCATAGCAAACCAAATCGAAACATAGAATGGTTACTTTTTAGTACGTTTTTAGCTAATATGAAATTAGTTTACCAAGAGGAAGGAGAGAGCAATCTTTCTTTTAAAAGGCGAAATTGCTAATATTTTATTGCCTCGTGGTCGTCGTATCGTCCACTCTTATGCGCATTCCTTGCACAAAATTACGGTTATAAAACCACCGTTTTTAGGGTTCCGTACCAAAATGGTAAAAAAGGAACCCTTATGGTGTGACTCAGTCTGTCTGTCTGTCTGTCACAGCTCGATATCTCGATATCTTAAAAATTTGAAGTGGGGCTACTAGGGCATGTGGGGTATCATGTGAAAGAGCGCCGTTTACACGTTTTTAATCATTTTTTCTTTTTTGTTAGACCGCTTAGTTTTTGACTTATGATGAAAAATGTAAAAAAAACCGTTTCCCTCCCCCCCCCCCCCTTATCTCCGAAGTTTGCATAGAGAAAAATCTGAAATAATTCTATGTGATAGCAATTTATATAAGGATTACAGGAAAAAATAAAACGATGTCTCAATATAGCATACTTTTTTAGAAATTATCAAATTTCTAAAATAGTGAAGATTAGTTCCACTATCGGTCAAGAGATGGCGCTGACCTAAAACTGCAATACTAATTTTATTATTCTATTTTGCAGTGTGGTTTAACAGTGCAATTATGATGGTACGGAACCCTCGGTGCGCGAGTCCGACTCGCTCTTGACCGTTTTTTTCCTCATATCTATAAAACTGGGGGACTATGTTGCTCGCGTCCGTAGGATTCACCACCTTCCCTAGGCCCACCCTACACGTGTCCCCTGGGTGGTGCAAAAAGAGCAACAACGCCGAGCAACAGGCGGCGGTTAAGTAACCTGTCAGGCTTCCACAAGCCAGGAGGCACTAAATACCCTCCAAAATAGTGGCTGTAGTACCTTGGGAAAGTACTTCAGGTTAACTCCCAACCTCTTTTAAATATGGAAAAGTCAGATTTGGAATGCGATTTGTCATGCGATCCGGCTAACCCCCGGCGCTCTCTGGTACCCGGGCCAGAGAGTGTGAAATATGTTACCGAAGTCTCCGTAGGAATAGGTGACCAGGTCCCTATGGTAGATAATGCTACTGGAAAACGTAAACTTGTGCAACAAGCTTTTCATCCATCTTTGTTCATCAATAGACCTAGAAGTGCATCACTAGGAATCAAAACAAATTTGGAATCCAATACCCAAAATACCGAAGACAAACTACAACCGAACCCTCAACAAAAACTGGTGCAACCACCCGAGTGGCAAAGAGTGCCAACCAACAGAAACAAAAAACGAAAAAAGATTTCAGCCTCACCATCCCCTGAAAGAATAGAAACTTGTAACAGGTACAGCGCACTGCCAATAGACCAAAATGAAAATTCTGAGCACAGGGAAAAGAAACCAAGTAAGCCCCCACCTATAATCTTATATGGCATCGAAGATGTAAACAAGTTATCAGAACTATTGAGTACTGTTGCGAAAGGAGATCAATACAAATATAAAATAGTAAACAGAAATCAGTTAAGAATTAATTGTTCTGATATAGACACCTACAAATGCATCTTGACAAAGGTACGAGAGAGGGGCTTGATAGGCCACACATTTAATAGAAAAGAAGAAAGATGCTACAGAGTAGTCATTAAAAATCTTCATCACACCACACCTCTTCAAGAGATAAGAGCAGACATTGAACAAACAGGCAATATAGTGTCAGGAGAAATAATTAATGCTAAATTCGGACCTACCAAAAAACCAACTTCCACGTTCTTTGTGAATTTACTACCCGGTCCTAATAACAGGGCTGTCAAGGAAATTAAATATATTTACCACCAAGCAGTTACCATAGAAGACCCTAGAAAAAAGAAGACAGTGGTGCAATGCCAGCGGTGCCAGCAATATGGCCATTCAAAAAATTATTGTATGCGCCCATACAGATGCGTCAAATGTGGGCAGTCACATAAGACTTCTGACTGCCAAAAGAAAGACCGCAGCACGCCAGCAACATGTGCACTCTGTAACGGACCTCACCCTGCAAATTATAAGGGATGCGATGTCTACAAAGAGATCTTAGACCGAAGAACCAGAAATCTAGCACTGAGAGAAGCCAAACCTAAGCCAGGGCCAGTGATAAACACGAAAAACAGCATTGTCACCAGTAAAGCTGAAAATATGACGAACAATCCTAAGACCTATGCAACTGCTTGTAAAGAAAACAATCAACAAACGGACCATCCACAAGTAAAAGACCAACCTCGCGAAACAATAACCATAGAAGACATTCTGAAAAGACAAACAGATAAGTTTGATATGATATTACAACAAATGAGTACCATGATGGGGCTCTTACTCAAGCTTGTCGAACATCTTACAAAATGACTGTGTTCAAAGTGGCTGCTTGGAACATAAATGGCTTGGCACCGAACAAAGAAGAAGTGGAACTACTCCTAGCAGAGCACAAAATCGATATTCTTTTAATATCAGAAGCACACGGTACAGAAAGCACCCACGTTAAATTTAAAAATCACCAGTGCCATTTAACAAACCATCCAGATGGCACTGCTCATGGCGGATCAGCAGTAATAATCAGGAAAGGGTTGAAATATCACATACTGCCAGAATATAGGTCAGCTCATATACAAGCCACAACAGTGGCTGTAGAAGATAGCACAGGTTACATTAATTTCTCAGCAATCTACTGTCCCCCGAAACACAAAGTAAACGATGGCATGTTTACGGATTACTTTAACCAGCTTGGAAACCGTTTTGTGGCCGGAGGGGACTGGAACGCGAAACATATGAGTTGGGGCTCTCGCCTTAATACTACTAGGGGCAGACAACTAAAATGTAGCGTAGACAAAAATAAACTTTTTGCATTATCCACAGGCGAACCTACATACTGGCCAACAGATCCCAACAAAACCCCAGACCTGCTGGACTTTTTTATACTCAAGGGACTCCCGAAACATTACCTTAAATGTGAGTCATGTTTTGATAGCTCTTCCGACCACAGCTCTGTGATATTGACCATCAGCACACTGCTAATTCAATCTGAAACTAAAGAAACGCTCACTACAAAGCATACAGATTGGGACTCATTCAGGGAGTATATCGAAAACGACATAGAATTAAAAGTGCCTCTCAAAAGTTCAGACGACATAGAGGAAGCAACTATTTATATAACACAGCTAATACAAAAAGCTTGCTGGATCCATACACCCTCACCCGAACCGAATAATAGGCACCTAAACCATCCTCTGAGAATTAAAAATGCATTACTGGGTAAACGCAGACTACGAAGAATCTGGCAACAGAGCAGACTACCGGCGGATAAGACTGAATTCAACAAGGCTGCCTTAGATCTTAAAGAGCTATTACACGATTGGCACAATAAGACATTAGAAGACCAATTGCAGTCCTTAACAGCTAATGCGAAAACGGACTACTCTCTTTGGAAATTCACAAAGAACATGGATAGACCCCAAAATGCTAAGCCTCCACTTAGAACACCAAGAGGTTGGGCTCGAACACCACAGGAAAAAGTGGATACATTCGCCGAACATTTAAGGAAAGTATTCACTCCAAACATGCCCACTAACCCGCATAGTGAGGAATTTATTGACAAAACCTTGGATCAAGACTTTCAAATGTCGCTGCCCCCATGCCCCGTTACTGTGAGAGAGGTATGGCGAACCATTCAAAACTTAAAAGATAAAAAAGCCCCTGGTTATGATCTTCTTACCAAGGAAATATTAAAGCAGCTACCAAAAAAGGCAATTGTATTCCTCACGTCACTTTTCAACAGCATACTGAGAGTGCAGTACTTTCCACTTGTATGGAAAGTGTCACAAATTGTTATGATTCACAAGGCAGGCAAACCACCTAATGAAGTGACCTCATACAGACCTATAAGCCTTCTTCCAATATTATCGAAAGTGTTTGAGAAGCTACTTAAATATCGTATACTACCTATTCTGAATAGTGCTAAAGTAATTCCAGATCATCAGTTCGGTTTCAGACAAGAGCATTCCACCACTGAACAGGTCCATAGAGTTTATGAGAAGATCAGAAAAAGCTTGGAAGAGAAGCAATATTGCTCATCGGTGTTTTTGGATATCCAACAGGCGTTCGACAAGGTCTGGCACAAAGGGCTCCTGTATAAATTGAAAATCAACCTTCCTCATCAGTACTACTCCCTTCTAAAGTCATATCTTACTGAAAGAATATTTCAGGTCAAGGATGGAGATAATAAATCTAAATTTCACAATATTTTGGCCGGAGTTCCGCAGGGGTCTGTCTTGGGTCCAATCTTGTACACAGTATACACTGCAGACTTACCACAGATTGATGGTGTCACAACAGCGACTTTTGCTGATGATACTGCGATACTCGCAAGCAACAGAGATCCAGATTTGGCAACAAAAGTGCTTCAGAAGGGTCTGGATAAAATAACATCATGGCTTCAACAATGGCGGATAAAAGCAAGTACGAGCAAATCAGTTCATGTCACCTTTACGCTTTGGAAAGGCAACTGCCCACCTGTTACTCTTGAAAATGTCACTTTACCACACCAAGACCATGTAAGATACCTGGGCATCCATCTTGATCGCCGCCTGACTTGGTCTCACCATATTAAAACCAAGAGACAAGAGCTTAATATACGATACAAAAACCTTCATTGGATTATGGGACGCAACAGCAAATTAAGTATCGATAACAAACTCCTGATCTATAAGGCCATTCTGAAACCAATCTGGCTCTACGGCATTCAACTCTGGGGTAGCGCCTGCAAGTCCAGTGTAATTAAAATACAAAGAATGCAAAATTCTATCTTACGAACAATAAGTGGTGTTCCTTGGTTCGTCACTAACGCTGAAATTCACAAAGAGTTGATGATCAGTACCATCCAGGAGGAAATCCAGAAGCACAAAAGCAAATATCAGGAGAGACTGGAAAAGCATCCTAATGACCTGGCCGCAGCACTAAAGACGAGATCTTACTCCAAACGCCTAAAAAGAAAAGACATACTATAGTTGAATCGGCTCCTATAGTGATAGTTAACTTCGAGTAGATGGCCCGCTGGAGTCACGCTCTTAATGACAATGACCAAACACCAAATCTGATTAAAGTAGAATGGGTACTGATTGCAGATCGGATCACAAAAAAAAAAAAAAAAAAATCTATAAAACTGCGCTGTCAACTGATAAGCTAGGGCTGCCTGCTCCCATACAATATTTGATGGATATTTTGAGTACTATCTACTAATACATATAATAAATCTGTAGACAAATTGTACAAAGGAAATATATTGAAAAAAGTGGTTGGGGTGTTTTATGCAGTCTGCTTTACCATAGCCCTTTGGTCTGCGCGTGACAAAACAATTTGCCGTTCGATAGCGTAGTACCACAGTATATATTATATTAGGTAGAACGTTTACAATGAATCTATTTCCATCAAGAGGAATGAGCTAAATTACCACGTTTGTTTGCAGAATTAATACCGGCTCGACTGCGCGACATTCGTGTAGGATATATCGCCCGGAAATGTAGCGGCGCCGTCGACGACACGCCGAATGGTAATTGAACTACGACGGCAATGTGACGAATACTATGTTTCATGTGTCTAGTCTTAGAGTAACGCGGCTTCAGTAGTCAGTATGGCAGGACCGACATCTATTGTCGTTTTTCAACCCATGTTTCTTTGTAAAAAATGTTCAGTTTCCGTGGTAGAACACTCCCTTAAAGGGATTAAAACGACTACAAAATTATATAGGTAAATGGGAAACTGACTGACTGATATCAGCATCAGTGCTCAGCCTAAACTATTGGGACAGGGAATATTTTGCACAAGGATTATTTTTAAAATGTAGGGAGCCTTTAGAAAGGATCTCAGTGTTCAATGTAGTTGTGCATTTCACGACACAAACAGCAACATACAAGGAATTTTTCAAAACCAATGGTTATCACAAAGGTTGCCGGATGCGCCGAGTCGCTTCCGTAGTGGAATAAACACAGAATCCGATCCGATCAACGCCGATAGAAGAAAAAGTTTGCTTTCGTTTCTAATTCAATAACATGAAAAATTGATTTTTCTATCTATAACAATAATAAAGTAAATAAAAAAAAAGGGCAAGTACTATATTATAGCAATCTGTACTTCAAAGTAGCATTTCACTAAAAAGAGGGCGCGGAAGCTATCGGTAATGGGTGAAAATTAATGCCCAGATTATTAGTGTGTCATCAAATTACCAGGGGCCGTACCGGCTAACGAATCGAACTTCGAAAAGTCTGCCGGGTTTCAAATTAAACAAATAAATCGAGCCCCAATTGGGCCAAAATAGCGAACCCTAATTCATGAGGTCACACAAACATCCATATCTTCCAAATAACTTCAACAAATAGTACAATACGCAATTCCTTACTTCAATTTATCTTTTTTAATTTGATACTCGGCAAATTTTCCGAAGTTCGATTCGTTAGCCGGTACGGCCCCTGGACTGTCTAGAGGGGCTTATAGTTGTAGCCGTCCACTAACGCCAGCACAATAGAATTAGGTATTTTTTTTACTCTCAGAACCGGTCAATATTAAAAAACCGGTCAAGAGCGAGTCGGACTCGCGCACCGAGGGTTCCGTACAATCATAAATATGTTACTTTAGTCTTAAAAAAGTAGGATAAACGCACATAAATGGCAGACAGGTGGAAGGGCGAACAGACGGACAGTTAATTTACAAATCTTAACCACAGCTGCTTATGGTGACTGAAAAACGTTTCAGCCACTCCACATTGCAAACTGTTTATATTACTAAGTAGGAACTTATTCTTCGTTTATTCGTACAGCAAATAGTAGGTAGGTAGTAATTATATTAGAACCAGCCACCAATTTATTATTATAGTATTAGGTTGCGCCATCTCTTGAGCGATAGTGGAACTATTTTTCTTTTCTTAGGTTAGCATTCTTAGGACAGCGCCATCTGTTGACTGGTAATGAAACTAAAGAATTTTTGTTTGTTTTTTTAATTTCTAAAAAAGTGTGTTATATTGAGACATCGTTTTATTTTTCCTGTAATTTTTACATAAACTACTATCACATAGAATTATTTCAGATTTTTCTCTTTGCAAACTTCGGAGATAAAGGGGGGGGGGGGGGGAAACGATATTTTTTTTTACATTTTTCATCATAAGTCGAAAATTATGCGGCATAAGAAAAAAGAAAAAAATGTTTTAAAATGTGCAAACAGCGCTTTTTCATATGATACCCCACATGCCCTAGTCACCTCACTTCAAATTTTTAAGACCCCTTTTCAGTCCCTGTTGTAAAATAATTTTTTTTTTATTTCTTTCTTATTTTCAAAATAGTTGGGCAAATGTCATCTTAAACTATTTCAAATTTCAAGTTGATACCATTAGTGGTTCTCGAGATATCCAGCTGTGACAGACAGACAGACAGACAGACTGAGTCACACCATAAGGGTTCCTTTTTTACCATTTTGGTACGGAACCCTAAAAAGGAAACAACCACAGTCTCCATGTCTCTAATATTGAACAACTCTTAAACTCTTTTCATTCTTTTGTATTAATTTCAAAGTGCGGCAAATATTTTCCCTGTATAAATACCCTATATGAAAGGGCCACAGATGGCATCGTCGGGCATCGTGAAAATTCATTAGAGCACCCTCGGGCGTGGATGACTCCGGCAGTCTCGTCTTGATGATGAAACAATGACGCTCATTTGAATGAATTAGTTTAAATTCTTATTTAATATGAAACTCAGTCGAGCAAATTATCTTTTTTTTTATTGCTTGGGATATAAAATAACTGTGCTACGAAATGTCAAAAAAGCTTTTGCTCCAATGTACAATTTGAATTTTATGATAATAAAAAAAGCTTAATAATTTATTTCTTAGGCAAAGAAGTTACGTATATTCACTTCTCAAGCTTACGCGCTCACTAGACATGAAATAAAACACTTTTTAACGGATACTAGCGCGGTTTTATTGAATGTACTTCGGTAATTAGTTGGTATTTGGTTTGATTTTTTATTTTCCCGACGTTTCGGCACCTTTGCAGCTGCCGTGGTCACGAGGGACTGAAGCTGCTCGTGAGCATACCCTCAAGCGATGAATTTTTAAAAACGTTCAGCTATTAATATTTAAGTAACAAAAAAAATATAATTTTATTTGTAAATTAATCAATTCTAAAAAGGGGGAGATGATCTACTAAAACCACCACCATTTCACAAAATTGGGAGGCCCCTCCAAGAAAGAAATGGCGAAAGAAAACTTGGAGAGGATTGCCGACCTCCGTCTTTTATATTTTATTGTTTAATTATAATTTTTGAATGTCTTTAAAAATGCATCGCTTGAGGGTAAGTCCTCCGTGACCCGTGACCCCGGCAACTGCAAAGGTGACGAAACGACGTCGGGAAAATCAAAAATCAAACTAAATACCAACTAATTACCAAAGCACTTTCAATAAAATCGCGCTAGTATTTATTATAAAGAAGTTATATTCGATCACCCATAAACAAAAATGTAGGAACTTAACAGTTACGAAAAATACAGTATTTTCAGGATTTCCTAAAAAATTACTGAACCGATTTCAAGAATAACTAATCTGGAATTAAAATGATAAATATTTTTCCAAATCGGTCCATAAATGATAGAGTATACCTACTGAGGTTATAAATATATAAAAAATATAAAAAAACATACAGTATAAAATTTATAACTTTCTCCTTCTTTTTAGACGGTTAAAAAGAGCAGCAATTACTAATGTGGGCCCTGTTTCATAAATATTACCGATCGTTTGGTGTTCATTGCGTCGTCAATTTGAAACTAGAAAATAAACTATTCACAAACACTGCAATGTAAGGAAATTGGCGTAGTAAATTACAAAATTTGTAATGTTAATTAAATAGGCCCCTGAAATTTAATACTTATACTAATTTGAGTAACATCTCAACTCATTACATGTTCCCGGTCATTTGAATCAAGAAAATCAAGCTGCACGTAAAATATTTAGCTACGTTTTATATTCTCATGTTTTTCAAGGTAAAGAGAATATGAAAACTTCAACAAAGATGTTTAGCCATTTGGAACTCAAATGCAGGTGCGGGCAAAAATACAAAACTTATTCGTTCTCTTCTGTAAATAGATAATTATTTCGATATTTTTACAATGAGAGCTATTCAAAGTGACATTTAAAAAATAAAAATAGTAACTATTTGCCTCACTAGATGGCATTGATGGAAAGAGAAGTGTCAAAATTGGCTTTTAAAAATAAAAGAGAAACATTTTAGGGTTACACCTGCCTGCCTACCTGAGTACTCTTCGAAGCTTAGTAAAAAAACACACATTGACACATACATTTTTATCAACGCCATCTATCGAGCCTACAGTTCTTTGTCATTTTGAAAAGCTCTCATTAAAAATTGCAACTGGGATTATGACTAATGAATAAAATAACTAAATACTAATAAAAATCGTAAACATATTAAACTTTTAGAGTAGCTTGTAAACCTCTTGGCTTTATATAGGTTTGCGTGTTATTTGTTTTATGACCCTTCAAAGTTGGTTGGACTAGTCCATTTAAAAAGTATAAAATTTACTAAAATAAATGATACCTTTAATAAGTCCGTGAAATGTATAGCGAATTTGTCTAAGAAAGCATTTTGATAAACACAATATTTATTATAGCTGCCGAACAAATTTCCTACGCGTTGCATACAAACTACTCAGGCGTGACGTCATAATTGAGTATGGAGCGTTTTTGGCCGAGTCCATTTGTGTGCATTTCAAACTGTGATATCTCGGGCAGTTTTCATGCTATCGAAATAATTATTTTACCAATGTTTCTTTTTTTTATAGGTAATTTAAGTAATATAAAAATAGTCATCATGCCAACTATCCCGTAGCAATGTGCAATGGGCCCAGGGTTGCCACCTTTAGGAACATAAAAGTCGGGACAAGGGAGCGGAGGGTGTGGATCTTGCAATTCAGCTTTCATTAAATCTACAGAGCAACGATTTCTAACATTAGATCATTTAAGCGTCATATGGGAAAATACTCGCTCAACATCGAAGGCGGTATACTTAACAAGACACAATACAAAGCAAAATAAGGTATTTAACTTGCTGTCTTTTATGCTTTTAAATATTTCGACCCATTTTTTAATCAACACTGATTTTGAATGCGTGTTCTCATCAAAAATCGGGACAAAACTGATGGATCATCGGGACGCGGGATAATTTCATCGAAATCGGGACTGTCCCGACAAAATTGGGACGTGTGGCAACCCTGAATGGGCCTTCGTAGTAAAGTGACGTCACATAAACAAACGAAACGAGCCACATCTGGCACCGTCAGCCGAGGACGCCCGCCCCAAAACTCGCACAGCTTAGTCAGTTAACTAGATTTATTTCACACTCAACACGTGACTCTAATGTATCTTGGAATATTTCCAGAATTTGAACACGCACTTCATATTCCAAATAGAGTTTAATTTCATCTTTTGTAACACGGCGCGGTGGAGACGGAGGCATCACAATCACAAGTAATGTTCAGGACAAGTTGGCCCCTTAGGCGGGCCGCACACCGGACATACACTTGTATTACGATAATTGTGGCGCCACAGTTGAAACGCAACACATTTATCGCCCCCGTATATTTGCATGTAAGCACGCACACCATGGACACATTTGTAGCGGGTGCACTTTGTGGCGAGACTATTGCTACGCCACACGACGGCAACGTTGAGTTTACTGCAGAAGTTGAAAAAACCCTATATTATACAACCATACGCTCACTGATTATAGTAACAGACGAATTACAGAAATTATATCAAGTAAGATCGTCGAAAAATTCAATGAAAGAGGTAGTACTTTTATAAGTACTTAAATACCATGCTATATTGTGTAAATATTTTGCCAGAACACCAGTCCCTATGGTTTTTTGAAGTAATTACACAGATATTCTCGAATTCTGACAGCAGCGGTGCCACGCGAAAACTTTACTGTGGTCCCGATGGGCGCGTATTCAATACATTGTAGCAAGCTGAATTGTAGCGCGGTAATAGCGACGTAAATAAATGTATGATCCGTGTAGCATGTGGCCCCGGTGTGCGGCCTCACTTAACGACAAATGTTGGCCACCGTAACGGACAGACGCTTTGAATAAGCAAATGTTTGCGTCACAACTCCCCTCTCGGCTTGTGGTTGATTTGCATTCCCTTGTGAGGTCCGTCCGTATCTGTAGTTCCATAAACGTAGATGCAATAAATACAATGAACGTTCTACTTTTTAAGGTTCTGTACCCAAAGGGTAAAAACGGGACCCTATTACCGACTTTAATTAAGACTCCACTGTCCGTCTGTCTGTCTGTCTGTCACCAGGCTGTATTTCATAAACGATCTATAATTTCGTAATAAATAACTATATCACAACGGCAAACGGTAACCTTTTTGGTGATTTAAATGTTCTACGGGCTACTGTACTAATATTGTTGGTTGACTTTGACTTTGTTGGTTCACCCCGTAGATGAGCCTACCCACTATTTCATATTTTTATGATAAAGTAAGCTAGAACACTAGAGTCCAACACTCTGTACATAAACTAATGTGTATAGGATGGTCTTTACATCCTATCAAATACTGCTGTTATTTTGGAGAAATAACCAATGAAATGGAAGCAAAGCTCTGTAACATATTTCTTGGCATTCCACCAAGTTAATTAGGCATCCGAGCATACTACGCGACGACCTGCAACCGATATTGCGGAATGAAACCTCACGAGAGAAGCGCCAGCAACTTCATTAGCCGCCATATTAAACGGTACATTGTTCACGGGCATGGGATTAAATCCCCAACTTTGACATATAGGTACATATATTGTCACGCTCCTTTCCGCAGGAGTTTAGTGAAGCTTTATGTAACATTTTTTGCATATAGGCAGTATGTAAAGCAACCTTTTTTTATGCACAACGGGATAGTGCTTGGCCTTCATCACACCTGATGTTAAGTGACGATAAGGCCGAAAGTGGACGCGCATTACACCCGGAATCCTCATCACTGAGGAACTGGCTATCTTACCTCTAACTGCCGGAACAATTTTTAAATTGATGTTATCGTGTCAGACTTAGGTAAGATGGCGGTAGCTAGCCAGGCGTACTTGAAATAAGCTCTACCACCAACCAAACCGAGTACAAATTGTACCTCTCTAAATCGAACCTGGGACCACTGCGTCTAAGACCTATAGGATCTTTGTGTCTTTCGACGCGTTAAATGGTGGCAGGTTCCTTATCTCATCATAAAACTCACTCAGACGACATTATCGCATAAATCAATATGAGTCAAAGGCATTTAATCGCTTGGAAACATCTATTCATCAATAAGCTTTAGGAATGAAAGAAAAAGCAATCATTGATCTGTCTAAGAAATAAAATATTCAATTGTAATATATTCTGAAGGTATTGAAGTGAATCTACAATTTTATTTATCAGGCATTATGTAAACGGTAACAGAGTAAATAAAGTACCTACTCGTAGCTTTATTTTGCGCGTTCAATTTATTATTGTGAAAGGTTCTGAGTACCATGGAATGTAGAGGTAATCAATATTGAATAAGCGCATGTCGCGGAGACGTTCGTCCTTCGAGCTTAGAGTCTCTTTGAGGAGAATTCTGAACAGCTATTAGGCGAAGTCTATCCAACAATTCACTCATTCCTCACATTACGACAGATGCTAATCCGTAATCACTTATTGCGTATTATGAAATTTCACAACGGTGAAAAATATAGACGCCTTAGATCTTAAACTTAGCTCTCCCTTTGAGGGGACTTGAGCATTTAAAAATTACAATATATTTTTTCCGTCTTCCTGTGATCAATGCCAATAAATGCTAAAATAAAAACAAATAACATAGAACTTTTGGGCCCAATTTTAAAAATAATAAGGTATTTACTACGCACTTATCTCCAGAAAGAAGAAACTTGTCGAAAAAGAAATCTTGTGTTTCAAGTTGCTAAACGACAGATGTTGGGGACACATCCCCCGGGCGCACTGGGCCGAGATTCTTAATTACTTGTCGAGGAATCTATCCTGGAGCGACTTACCTGCGATGGATTCAAATCCCTCCTCTAAATACTGATTAACGCTACCAAACTTGCGCCGGATTAAAAGTAATTTATCTCAAGTGTTCGCGGCAAACTTCTCAACTCGTTCCTTTATCCCCAAACTTTTCAGGCGCTAAAAATAATCGCTACGGGGATTTAGATCAAGAGATCGGTGCGATTCGGGGAACTGGAAGTCACCGTCCCGCACCAGCAGCGAGCGTCGGAGTAAATATTTGTGATTGCACCCTTTGAAGTATTTACATCAAGGCGCGATTTACGATTCAAGCACAACGAGCAATGTTATTTCTTGCCGACAGATCAGTTGCAAGCAAAAAAACATTCGTTCACAATTTTCTGTTTTCAGGGAATTAGAATTCGAACGGGTGAAACTGTGTAATTGAAAGTTGGGTTGTTTCAGCTGTCGAAATGTCAATTTTTGTTCTGGTATGTTGATACACTTATGGAACCGTTCGGTTAAAAAAAGCTTTTCTTTTTACATCTATAATTTAACGTGACATGACAAATATTATCAGATTGAATGAAATGTTAATGCCTTTTTTCTGTTGAACTCACAAGACCGATGCATTTCTCGACGTTTCCGCACCTTTGCATCTGCCGTGGTTACGATAAGCTGCTCTACAATATACAATATTAAGTCAAGCCCTATTTCAGAAGTCAGATCCATTAGGTGAAAGGCATCGCTGAATAGCGGTAGTAATCATAGGTCTTATGATTAAAAAGCTGCAAATCATAAAGAAAGCATGCCGCTTTGCACAGTGATAGAGGGGGCAAATATAAGCAATTTTGCCCGCAGCAGAATATTAATGAATATTAATTGCAACATTCATCTTGACTTGACTGTTTTTTAGGTTTCCGTACCCAAAGGGCAAAAACGGGACGCAATTACTAAGACTCCGCTGTCCGTCTGTCTGTCTGTCTATCACCAGGCTGTATCTCATAAACCGTAATAGCTAGACAGTTGAAATTTTCACAGATGATGTATTTATGTTGCCGCTATAACAACAAGTACTAAAAACAGAATAAATAAATATTTAAGGGGCTCCCGTACAAGAAATGTGTTTTTTTGCCGTTTTTTGGTACGGAACTCTTCGTGCGCTAGTCCGACTCGCACTTGACCGGTTTTTCTTTCTTTAGTACGCTAGATGTCTTTGAGAAGAAGAAGAATAGGTTTTTTCTATAATTAAAAATTAATAATTTATGATAATAATGGATTTTATATAAAAAAATATAAAATTTACATAAATAAAATAAAAGTAATCGGCATTTAACTCAAAAACTACTTGACTGATTTCGATGCGGTTTTCGTATTTGGATTTAGAATTAATTTGTTTATAATAAAAACATAAAAAATATAATATATTTATCGTTATTGAATAAAAAC
This sequence comes from Agriphila geniculea, assembly GCA_943789525.1. Classification (NCBI taxonomy): domain Eukaryota; kingdom Metazoa; phylum Arthropoda; class Insecta; order Lepidoptera; family Crambidae; genus Agriphila; species Agriphila geniculea. Next base: position 5,830,527 of record OX038879.1, on the reverse strand, counting down.
AATAATTTCCCTTTATTATTCAATTTTTTACAAATTTTATATTTTTTGTCTATTTTCTGCAAAAATGTTACGTTTTATATTTTTTATAATAAAAAATAAAAAGATGAATCGTTTTACACCTCAATCATTGAAATCAGTGCACCCGTTGAGCTTTAAAAAATTTCTGAAAATATTTTTTTTAAGTGGCGCCATCTCTTATCCTAAGGGGTGAAAGTTTTGCTGCTGCGGGCAAAAATGCTTATATTTGCCCCCTCTATCACAGTGCAAAGCGGCATGCTTTCTTTATGATTTGCAGCTTTTCGACAAAAAGTGTCCATAAGACCTATGACTATAGTATTTCGTTCGACACGCGACAGTCGCCCACTCGGAGTAATTGCGTCGAGGGAAAAATGCAAATCGGTGCAGTGCGAGCTGCCAGGACTGCGTAATCGAATTTACCGCATCTACTACCAGCCTACCCATTTCCGTTTTAAGTGATGTCAATATAGTTTCACGTACCTAGATATAAGTGGTAATTTTAGATGAATTAATCACACAGTCCTACAGCTATTGGGAGGGTGCGAAGGTATAATAATCGATCGCAGCGCTCATGGTGGCAAAAAGTAGAAATAAAGAAGGCTCTGTAATCTGCATGAAAACGATATTTAATTTATTACTAGCGATACAGGAATAATTAAATATGTTTATTATCACTTAGTAAAATTATTAAAGTAGCTTTATCCTCTTGTTTTCCAAAATCTACAACTAAAAAAGAAGTAAACAAACCCTAATATGACCAAAATAAAACACTCTTTTTGAATAGATCTTACTTGCCATATTTAATTTAAAGGACCAAAAATGATTTCACAACACTTTGTCCACCCAAATCACAGTAATTTTGAAATTTACATTAATAATACAATATGTATAGTATTTTTTAATATTTTGTCATAATGCCGCCATTACATATCAAAACGTCAAAACGGTCAGGTCAGAGCCAACAAAGTTGCAACACGCTAGGTGGCGCTAAAAGCGTGCACGGAGCCAATACATCGTGTATCTAAAAACCCTGTTAGATACTGAAACAAGTGAGTGTTGCTGAAAGTGAAAAACATTTTCCATGAAACATAGGTCGAAAACGAAAAATTTTTTCATACTCCCATACAAAATGTAATTGGTCAGCTGACCGACTTAAAGACAAAAAAAAAATAGTTTTTCGACCTGTTTTAGCAATATTATCACCTATTTCAGGATCTGACATTTTTTTGATACATGATGTATGTAGTACCTACTTCTAAAGCGTTCTTATCAGAGGGCCTATTACAAAAAACAATCACGATAATCGAACTCAATTCATCTCTCAATTTACTTGATATTGAACCTTATGCATGAGTCAAAAGTAGGACGAACATCGTACGCTTATCGTAATGCTCTTTTGTAATAGGCCCTCAGATACGTAGTCGGTGGTTACTTCTATTATGATTCTTGACTATCAAAGTATATGTGAGATGTCGGTGGTTACTTTTATTATGATTCTTGACTATCAAAGTATATGTGAGATGTCGGTGGTTACTTTTATTATGATTCTTGACTATCAAAGTATATGTGAGATGTCGGTGGTTACTTTTATTATGATTCTTGACTATCAAAGTATATGTGAAATATGGGAACATGTCTTGAAGACTCAAAAATCATTAGTTGTTGCCTGTGGAAATATTTCCGTAACTTACATAGATAGTAGGTAAGATCACTGCCACTAATTACAACTACTTACTAGTATAATATAGTGTAGTGTTAGTAGTGAAACAATTTTTAAACAGCTCCATTCAGAGCAGGTTACAAGCGAGCTATATTTAAAATCTATTGCTTGGCAACGTAATGAGATTTTCGTTTGTTTGCCTAGCCATAGGCAAACTCTCAGCAACAACGTTCGCACTCGTTTACACTGTAATTTTGCGTCATTTTCAAAATTCTATGCGGAAAAAAACAACATTTAGTAAACACAGAAAAAGGGTGAAATAATATCAACTTTGGATAATCTGTAGCGGGCTCATTAATTAGGAGCTCTGTTTTTAGATCAGATTTTGTGTCACCGCGTAGATTTTCCCCCTGATTTGCAGATTAATTATCCGGTAATGTGGTGCTGAGGCGAAAACTAAAACAAATTCGAAATTTTCAAGACTGTATTTCTTCGTATACAAAGCACTTTTTTAAGTCTTACTACTTCCGGTGTGTCCTCTCGAATAAACTCCAGAACAAGCAACACGCAATCGTTCCAAAGGATTTGAATCTTTCTTCTTATTTACAAAGTAAGTTACCAAACAGCTGGTATATGATGCTTGCCATCATAGTTCCACCACAATCAACGCTATTATTTTATCTCGCTCTTTATTATACTTTTTTAATTACAACCTTTATTCTTGACTTATATCGGATGCCAAAGGTGAAAAGGGGCCTGAGTAACAACAGGTTTATAGTTGGTTTTATTTTAACGATACCTATTTCAGTCGAGCAACCGAGCAATTTTTCTATCTCATTACAAGTTTATTTCTTTTATGTAACAATGACAGCTCTTGCGTTTCAAAAAAGACTTTAATATCACCATCTGTTTCAACTGGAAAAAGTAATAAATGTAGCTATTATCTCCGAGGTTATTCAAGGAACGCTATGTTTATTTTCTTAGAATTCTTTTGTTATTCACGCTTGAGTGAGAGAATATTTTTTATTGTAAATTAAGCGAATGTTTTCATGATGATTACGAGTATATTATGTATTTTTGTATTCACGTGGCGCCGGCGAGTATCTGGAGTCATTCACGTGGAGCGGCCACTCGGTTAGAAGGGAGGTCTCTAGTAACGAGGAAATGGGAAAAAGAAAACATTGTGACATGAAAAAATGTTTAACTTTCCTGAGCCCGGAGTGACATGACAACGAGCAACAAGCCGCTGCTAATGAAGCAAATGATGACGCACCCTTACATTCTACGGGAAATAATGGAAGATATGAAACTGTGATTCGTGTCGTGGGTCAAATTAAATGTAACATACTTATTACTTAGTCCATTTTTTTCATCTAACAATATCTCACGTCTATTTTCCAACCACTTTCTTTCAATACTGCATTATTTAACTATGTAATTAGATTCTCTTAACGTTTATATTGGCAACTTCTGTTGAGTTTTTGTACTCTTGAACCCATCTCAATCCTACCAAGGACTATCGGAAAGCCACATTTGATAAGAAGTACGTAAGTGATCGAGTCCATCGAAAGTTCGGGCAAAGATTTGATAAGAAACCCATCAATCCTATAACATGAATGCGGGTTGAATCCACTCGACGACAGTGATCCGTCTCGGCACTTCACGGAATGTTCTCGGAATGGACACGTCGCGTCCCTCAAGATAGATGGACTTGCGACGTGATTCTTATCGCTATTAAACTAGATTTGAAAAGCTTGAAATACAGCAATTAGTATTTTCTTCTTCCTAAAGGCGGCAATAGCTGTTGTTCTAGCTCACGAAGTCCTATTAATCTTATTAGGCAAACGCCTAATCACGTAATCGTATTACGCACACTAAAATAATGTGCATGTGCACGCCTAACAACATTCATGACCGAACGCACTTCGTGGGATAAAAATGCTAAATCAAATATTTGGCCCTACGTGTGTTCGTTTTTGAGTATCGATTGCTCATTGACAACTCCATCCAAAGTATAAGTACTTTGCATGTTAATGGTAAAAGATTGCTTAGACTTAAAGAATTCCCTACTATTTTGTATAGGTACAAATGTAACGAAAAAGCAAGCATAACTCAAATGTGGACAATCCCATTAATACCTGAAAAGCCTTTATTGTTTGTGTATGAGGCAAGATCGCTGAATAAATTCAGTTGCCACCTCGACAGATGGGGCAGTAAATAACGCCGAGACGTCGTCACTTGCAACACATGTGCGCGCGTCGCGACTACATTATTTATGATTAATGGTTCTGGTGTTTGTGTGCCAGCATTAACGTTGATTATTATGTCTCTAGATTGACAAAACACGTCGTTCAAATCAAATTCAGGGTGTAATAAATCAATATCATCTATGTTAATCGAGCTTATAGTTCTTTAACGTGGCCGTGCGACCTCTTTCTCCGGAGAAAACTTATTTCTCAATTTTAAATTCGAATCTATCTCAAATTTTTATTTTGTTCCGAAAAATAATAATTAAAAAAATGAGCATTTATGCCATAGGACTTGGTTTACTCTCTGTATGTTAGTCCAGAAAAGGAAGTCGTTGATCGAGCATGTTTGAAATAAATTGTGTAAAAAATTATATAAATCAACAGTATTTAATACTAGTTCTGCTCAGTGACATAATAAATTTGGTTCTACTATGTCAGTGAGCCTTTGACGTTATGTGATCAATGAATTTGATGTAAGCTTTTGGCTAAAACCATGTAACAAAGAACCCTCACAGGTAAGACAAGTAGCTTATGTAGTGTAGGTAGGGCCTTCAACCAATTTTAAAATAAGACGGACTGTTTTCATAAAAATAATTGTAATTTTTAGGTTCTTTATTTTCGAAAATGCATTGGATTACACTGTGGAGTCCTGTTATTTTATTGCTCCACGTGACAGTTCTGTGCTTTCAGAATTAGGAATATTCAAATTGTTTTTGGCAACCCAAACCAATGTTGTTTCAAGGTATTTATTTATTATTTAAGTCCCGCAAGTTCTTCCTGGCTTCGCGTCTCAAGTTTAATTTGATTTTAAATAGCTGCGAACTTAAATTGAATTAGTGAAGTTTGTGATACGATATTTTATCGTCAGGTGATCTTATTCAGTTAGATAAATTGATTTGTTTTGCATAATCCCTTTGTAAACTTTTGTTAGTATTTGAATATCCTTGAAACTTTTCAATTACTCGCATCATATTTTGTACATAATTTTATGTCTATTTTGGATGAAGAAAATGATGTTAAGAAAATATGAAATAGGTTTTAATATAAAGTAAGCAACAAAGTCTTTCTTGCTTACTTTTTATATTACGCACATAATACGCACTTATAAGAGTACTTATTACGCACATATATCATAAATACTCGTACACACAAATTTCTGAATACAGCCTGTGATGTGATACTGTACTGTGTATGTACTGTGTTAATTATTTCATTACAAACGCCTTTCATTCTATGTACTCGTAGCTATATGTTATCTTTTCAAGTAAATGAGAATTTTCTTTACACAGACATTCCAGAAATTATTTTCTTTTCACTAACATTCCACAAAATTGTTAAAGGAGTAACCCTTGCTGATCCCACGTAAATTATGAGTATGTCATAATGATCCCTCGGGATCCCAGCCTATGTTTTCCCGGCGTGGGGCGGTCGGGGGACCTGTTGCTGCAAATTGCCCGGCTTATTTACATTTTTACCCTGAGTGCCGCTATTTGGCATTTCACCTCGTCTTACGGCGACTCCTTGGGAAAATTACGCGTTTTATACATCTTAGATGGCTTCTAAAAAGTGATTTGGGGCGTGCTTTTTAAGACGGTTATTTTGTTAGCTACGGTCGAGAACGTATTTGGTTTTTCTTAAAATTTAAATGAATTAGGAAGGAAAATCAGCCTTCAAGATTAGGGGCAATACTGGATAGTAAAGGATCATCTCTGGATAAACTTGTAGAGAAAAGGACAAAAATAATGTACCGAGTTAAAACAAAATTAAGGTTCATGATTGGTTACTTTAGAAAGGGTTATCGATAATAGTACTAACTAGAATTTATAAATATCAATTAGTTTTACTACATATTTCATCATATATCTCACATACATATCTGATCACCTGCATTCATTTATCCGGATGGCCGAAAACCGTAGCGCATGGGGAGCCCTCATACACCGAGTGTCTTCATGCTGTCACGACCCTCAGTCGTGAGGATACGAGGAAGAAGAAGAAGCTCATCATAATGACTATCAGTGTAATGAATAAATAGTTACACTATCAATCAAAAGTTGAAGTTAAAATATTTTTATTTAAATCAAATATATTTTCCTATCACCAGTCTCAGACTTTTTTAGCCGAAAAGAAGGGTGTTACGTTTGTCTATAAGTAAATTCTGTTATATTCAAGTGTATTGCTTTACCGTGGGCTCTTTGTCAGTGTCTCTGAGCATTAACCGAAGAGCTTGTTTTTGTGCGAATAACATTTCCTTTCTTCCATCAGTTCTTTCTCTATTTTATCATTGTACATTAATTAGTTGTATAAATCCTTCTATAGCGCCAACCCTGGGCCTATGTCCCCTCTCCCCCCTTTATTTCGCCTCCCGTAAGCCTCACGCAAGTGCCCCCGGTCCGGGAAATTTTACTGTCTATTAAATCCCCAAATAATGAGGACTTTTTAAGGTTCCGTTGCCAATCAGCCGAACGACCACTTATTAATATTTAAATCTCTCCGTCTGGTATGATGGTCAAGGATTGATTAATTACTTGCAATCAAATCAAGAAGTTCATCATGACGTTCAAGTTCAAGCGACTGTGGTTAGAGCACATATTACTAAATAGTTGTTAGATTTTAAAGGACATCAGGCACATGAGACCCAAAAGTGTAAAAACATAATTCTGTTACCTATAAACACTTTATGTTACTAGAATCATAAAACAGTAGCAACATTATTTTTTAACTCCTTCATTTAGCTTTAATTAATTATTAAAAAAAACAAAAGCATATCAATGAAACGGACATCTTTGTTAGCGATTTCACAAGTCTCCTCTGAGATTATTTGTTCTGTGGCACAAGTGATTGCGCATTAAAAAAAAGTCTGCCGGATGTCAGTCAACACAACTGTCAAAAGCGTTTTGTTACGTGTGACATATGCACAGATTTTCCGTTTGATCGCTTCCAACTCGTACATTGTGGTGCTAATCTGTATAACTAACGCAGCTAACGAAACGTATTGTCGTGAAACTGGTGTTGCTATTTAGTGTCGGGGTTACCAAAAAAAACTATCAAACGTAAATAACTCTTAAAACATAAATCTTCGTAAAAATCGGAATATTTTCTATGACTTACTAATTACGTGCCTACATTTTGAAAAAAAAACAGAAACGTAATACATTCTTTGGTTTTTTTCTATGGGACTCTGCCTGATGTCCTTTTCGTTAATTATGTGGATAATGCCTCCAAGACTATTTTAAGACTCATAAAAATGCCAAAATTGTCTAATATTGTGTACATATACCCTTCGTTCCTTGATAAATCGAACGATTGTTTCAAAACGGCCAGCCACATTTTTTTTATCAATAAAAAAATATCGGTTAGAAGGGTCTGGTCTACAAACCAGAGGTACACCTCTTTCCAACCTGGATCGTTTGCATTTATAGGAATCCATTAAGTAAGTAAATACACTAATCGGTATACGGCGGGGGTAGCTGAGGTCACGGGGGTGGTTATGGCGCCCGTTGGAATTAAAATAAAACCTCTGGCCTAATAAAAAGCGTTACTGTTGCGGTTTATGGGGCGTATGCCGCTCGCCCGGGATCAGTCATCTAGTTAAAAGCTGATCAGAACTTAAACAGTTGGTATTATACTCAGATTGTAAAAATCAATAGAAAATTCTGCTTGCCGAAATCCTCTAATTCTATTAGTTGTAGGTACATAGACATTTTCCGCCGTAGGGCATCGATCATCATTTTTCTTAACACTTATTTATTAAGACTATTCCAATGAGCTCAAACTTGACATATCTGCTTTGAGTTGTTGAGGGGTTGGGGATGCTGCAGCAGCAGCTCAAGGTTACCGGAAATGCTATCCAAGTAACAGTACACCTTTCCAATCAATCGGTACTGTGATAGTAAAATTGGTAAGAACCTTATGTCAAGTAAGAAATGAGCTGATGATCTTCAAACGGCTGAACAGATCTTCATAAACTATAGCTAAGAACTATCACATCAGCTTTCGAATAAATAAAACCGCATCTAAAACTGTCCATTACTTTGGGAGCTACGTAGCCTCAGACAGACACACACACGTCATGTTTATAACACCCCTTTTTTGCGTCGGGAGTTAAAAATTAAAAGGTTTTGTTTACTCTCGATTCAATTAGGTATTGTTATATGGTCTGTGGGTACATATTACACACACTAACGCATTTTTATTGGTTGCTTTCGATTCCATTTCATTGAAATGTTTCACGTGTTTGATCACTGATATCCGCATTTTAATAACCAATTCCAAATAGACTGCTGAGTGGTCAAGTCTAAGATAACTATAATAATATCAATAAAAAGATCTCTCTAGGATTTATCTACTAGCCTCCGCCCGCGACTTTATCCAGGTGAACATTTAAAAAATATTTAACTATAAGACACTTTTCTTTGGCTCAATTGTCTGTATAAACCTTTTTTGCCCCATCAAACTAAATTGATCAATGGCTGTAAATGAGTATAAATGAGAATATACTTGTCATGGAATTCAGTAGTTTTACTAATATAAGTTACAACCGAAAACGTTAGCAGGAAGTTTTGTTACTCAAAGGGTTTGGCCTCAAACCACCTGTAGAGTCTCCGGAACAGCTTGAGAGGATCATTTACACCCAGTTACGCCAACCCTTAGTAATTATTGGCGATTCTTGCCGCGTGCCTCCGCATCAATTAACGAATCCGGCCATCCAACCTTAATGGACTTATACTTGTAATTATTCCAGCCCCGACCGGCACCACCCGGTTTTATGAAGCTCTTTATTGATATGAACGCACGGTTTCAAAGTAGTAAATATGGCGCTGCTTTAAGACCAGTAAACTGCGCCGTAAATCTCTGCGATATCTAAAAAGTTTATGTGTTGCAAAAGTAATAAAAGAACGCTGGAATGTTTCGCAGTTGTGCCACGTTATTCCACAAAGTTATGGGCGTGATGGTACGTGTGAGTTGCAATGTGGTCCGGAATCCGGAACACCCTGGAGCCGGTTATCCAAATTCCGGATATTCATTTTTGTGCTGCAAATATTTTAGTCGGATTACATTCGGTTTGTATTTATTTTCCTGTAGTCTCAAAGGTTGCTAGGTGGCCAACCTTGTTAGATCCAAATTCAATACCAAGAATTTTGCATAGACTGTCTGTAACTTGATGAGATCAATATTTTGTTACGTGAATACAATTTGGACCGTTATTTTCTACAAAGAAGTAATTCTTATCGCTCAGGGGCCCTATTTTTGAATCGCTGGCGTCGAGCGCTCTTTTCGACTGATTTTCGTTCGACATAATGACTCATCAGTAGAAACGAACGCTCGACGCCAGTCGAGTGAATCAAAATAGAGCCCCAGGATTGTTTGTGGGATAAACACGGGTGATTAAAGCACAACACAGTAGATTTCCGGTGTCCGGCAAAAGTCGTGCACTTTTGCCGGACGCCGGAAATCTACCTGTGTATATGGCAATTCTACCTAAGCCGCAGGTGAGGTGAGAGCCGAGTAAACTTATTCGACCCGATGATGTGGCCAAAACTGAAACTCAGTGTTATTATTACATATTGTTACTAGGTAACGCCATTGACTACATATAGACGACTCGTCACCGAAGTGTCACCTGCGATTCAATTTTATAAGCAACTGGATTAAAATTGACCGTCACAGTTCCTTAAAATCAACGCATGTAAAAAGCCCATTAACTTTTAACATTTTATCTCTTTTTCTTAAACGTAGTTTACCTTAAGTAGAACAGATTCTATTCTACGACTTCCACCCATGTTGTATAAAATATTTATGTTTTCCTTTATGTCAAGGACATATAGGGATCCATGGCCATAGCCCAAACACCCGATGATTGAGTGACACAAGTGGGCCTGTTGACTTCCGCATTGTCCGCGCTCACGACGGCCTCAAGAGTTTCCAACCAATTGGCCTCTTCCGCCACATTCTCATGGCACAATAGTTATTTAGTTTCGTCTATAAACAAACCAGTTGAGCAGAATAGCACCAACCATCCAACTAAGGTGTCTTGTAAAAAGCGACCAATGACTTAGAGATAACCAGAAAAGGAACAGCAACATTTCCGATGAAAACGGTTCAACATTGCGATTTACAACCCGTCGCCAAGTGTAAAGAGTATGGCAAAATCCTTCCACGAGAGAGACAGTCAGAAGCCTGGATTGGACTTAGTGAGTTGTTATGATGGTGATAAACAAACTTCTGTTTATTAAAATTAACAATCTGTGTATTAAGAAGCGCTTCCAAACCTGTTATATAGGGATGATTTAAACTTAACCTGCTTATACTACAAAATACATAATAGTACAAGTTTTATACTTGCTATGGTAGGGCTCTTTATCCTTGTATTGAGTAGAGCTGTGAATAGTCAAGCTAGACTCAAGACTTACAGATCCAAAGACAAACTTGTCAATTGGATTAATATTTAAAATGATAAATTGCCTCTGATCTTTGAGCATCTAACTTAGTACATCAAATAGTGGTAGGATGTCTGCCAATTCCACTTAGATACATGTTATAGATAGGTCATCATAATCACAATAAACAGACTTTGTACAAGAAATAGGTACTTTGACGCAATATTATTTCATGTCCTGTAAAAGTCACGTCATGTTCATGCAGTTATTTGCGTCATAGACCGAAGTAAGGCATAAGTAGGTTACGAGTGGATGGAACTTACGAAGTTGTGTAGGATGTGCAAATGGACGCTGCGACGACGTCGCGCGGTGCCACATCACTTGTGTGGGAATTAGGGTCAATGTTGGGAGTTAGAGCAGCAAAATAGGTAAAACTATGAGTAAATACTAAATAATAATTAATTGTTTAATGTGAGATTTCGGACAGACGCACTTGGCTGGCGATATCCGCTATTACCGTAACTCCCAAAACCTAGATAATATTTTTTTTATCTAGTCTTTTCTCAGTAACGGCGGTATTTATTCACATTATTTCAAATGCATTCAAAAGCTTTCATGTGTAAAATATCAAAATTACTTATCTACTACAGGTGCGCTCTGCGGCGACGCGACGGTGCAAAATGCATATCTGCAGTGACCTCTCTATGATGATATTATGATATTATTTGACTATAAGAGCTTGCTCTTAGTGGTAAGACACACTTACCAATGATGTTGAGATGTTTTACTGTATTTAAAAGAAAAAGAAAAGCAGATTTCCCTACAGAACAAAACACGAATACCTACCTAGTTTTGTCACAGAGCATTAAAGACAAGAGACGTCTATAAAAATTGTTTAAACATATTTGAGGATCTTCTGAAAACAATTAATTACTGTCAAAGAGCTAATCAATATTTCTTGTTTGTTACGTTTCCACGACCTACCTAGGCGTATAAGCACGAAAGCACGACAAAGACGATTTTAATGAAATTTGGAATGGAAACAGCATGGACCTTGGAGAACGACATAGGCTACATAATCCAAATATTCACGGAAAACAAAATTTCTTACGACTTGATGAGATAATCAAAATATTTGTATTCATAACAAAGATGCTTATAAATGTTAATGCTGCACTGCGCTCAACGCACTGCTAGCTCACAGCGCGGTTGCTTATGCTCCTTTTTTTATTCATATAATATTCTGAGTTCACTGCAAATGTAGGATCATGATTAAAAACAACCTTAGACCAAACTGAAACATTTTAGAAGTATATTTGTCAGAGGAATATTTCGCAAAGTCCAACTGTTATTTTCGCTTTTACTTTTTTATTCAGTTTGTAAACTTGTATGTTGGAGAAAGTTCCTCCATGCATTGCTGGCTCGAATATAGTAAGTAATGCCAATTATAGTAAGGTTCATTGAACAACATAAGGGCATATGATAATAAAAGTGCCAGAATCTTTATTCTCTAGGAGCGAACTTTACACATTAAACTTTTGACTGGCTGAGTTCCCACGGGACAAAACTTCTCTTATATCTTCTACTGAACATCAATCTCGACAACTTTCAACAATGGAGCTAAATAAAAACTTGGATCCAAATCAAATTGCGCCATTGTGATTCAAAATTTGCCGTTTCTTTTGGCAGGCGCCGGTGTTTTCTTTGGTATTGTTTCGTTTCGTGTTTATCAGCATTCGATTCTATAGGTCGGGGTTTTCTCCCCTTGTGATTGGTTTGAAGCAGAGCAGTTAAAAATCGTTACTCTGTGAAAAATTACAATACTTAATCATATTATGCACAGTAGATTTTGCTTCAGCGATGGTAGCCGCCTCGGCATTCTGACCGCGAGTCAAGTCAAGTCTATTTGTTTTAACTCTATTCATGTTCTCGCTTTGTTTTGACGTAAAACCCAATAAATTCATCTCCCCACGTGAGACTAATAGCTCTTGTCGAATAACATATAATTATTTGTCTAAAATAAATGAAAACTAATGTAAACACATTTATAGAATTTCAGTAGTTTTATAAACGCCTAGAACACTAGATTCATTGGTATACGTGCATCATAAACTCTAAGTAGGTATGGGTCTTAGTATAATAGGTCCAATAGGGTCTTTTGGTCTTCACTCTTCATGACCCGCGGTCCGTAGAGAAGCCGTTCAAGGTCACCAGACAACTCGCGGAGTTGAATTGGCGCGTGTTCGGTTGATTGTGGTTTTATTGCCGGCGCCGCGCCCGATGCACCATGCAGCTGTGGCTTACTAATTACTATTAATAATTCAGATTTTTATGAAGCCACAACTCAGTGGCTCTGTTCGAGCCGCATTTTAACGACAATCGCCTGTAAAATCTAACCGCAAACCTAATTTCAATGAGGTGGCGACGACGAATGGTAAGGTACACAGCTGCGTCGATTATTACAAATCCTTAATTGGATAACAAACTATCAATTGAATGAATGATTTGAATCAATGATTTATTTAATTGTCATTGACAATGGGCAATATGGGCATGTCAATTATTTATTGAGTTAAGTAAATGAAAATTACTACTTATATTTTCGGACATAGGTCGGCGACGACACACGACGCTCACATTACAAATACAAAATACTTACCTTCTTTATTCAGGTTCACAATTTTTAGGTACTTATATAAATGATGTAACTTATATTCTATCATGAAACACCGAAAAGGACACATTCACATGTGATATGCGGCTGATGAATGGGTGCGACCGCGAGACTCCGCGAACGACGCGACGCGACTATTAAACGGACTGTTAGCGACAATAATTAATAACCACTAATTGGCCAACACCACGTTATATCACGCCATAATTGTACCACCGGTTATCCAAGTCAATATGACAACGATCATGTGATAATAAGTACATGAGTTACGCCTGAACCATGCGCTCAAGCTTAACCATATTTAGGATAGAATACATCTGTTACTGCAGTTGAGAATTACCAGATGACTGAGTCAAAGAGCAAATCCTGCTACAAAATAGTATTCCAAACAGCAGCGGAGATAAAAGAAGCAATTCGAAACGGCTCCCCGTAAATTATTCATAGTGTCGCGTACGTAGACAATGCGCGACGGACGCGACGTCGCGAACGGAACTACTACGCGCCCCGCACGATGAGAGACGACTTTGTGGTAAATTCTTGTGGTACAGCTCATTGAACACGCGGTAAAGATTGTGTGGTATCAACTGGTATCGGTGATTTCTAAAAAAGAAACAAAAATAATGAGGCAAGTTTTTTCTTTACAATCTTTTCTGACAGATGAGCAATAAAGTTACAGCATGTTCATTATGGTCACACCCAAAAATCCAGAATAAGAAAGATTCGAGTAATGGATACGTTTGAAATACTTTATATTTAGTTAAATGGTGCGATGTCTGTTCATTGAACACGCGGTAAAGATTGTGTGGTATCGGTGATTTCTAAGAAAGAAACAAAAATAATGGGGCAAGGTTGTTTCTTTACAATCTATTCCGACAGACAAGCAATAAAGTTACAGCATGTCTATATGGTCAAACCTAGGGTTGCCAGGCGTCCGGCCAAAGCCGGACATACGTAGGTTTTTTGATTAAGTGTCCGGCCAAATTAAACGGTGTCCGGCCTGTCCGGCTTTTGTTAGGCTTTTAACATTTACAACTCACTCACGCACGTGGTCAGTTCAGTCAATGGTGTTCACTCCTCGGTTGCGTAAGAACATACGTTAATATCGTAAGAAATTTTGTTTTGTTTAATTTTATTTTCTTAATTTTAATTTTGTGTGTTCCCTTCGGAAATGATAATATTAATGAATGATTAGTAGTAATAAAGAAGACTGGTTTATTATTCAATTTTATTTTATTTAATTAGAATTTAAGACATTTTATGGTAAATGTTCAAAAAAGCCTAGTTTTACGTAAAAAAAATTGTGGTGTTATTATTACTCAGAAAAAAACCTTTTTAATTGAGGGTGTCCGGCTTTTTTATTAGGCTATTTTCGTTCGGCTATTAGGTTAGACGACCTGGAAACCCTAGTCACACCCGAAATATCCGCACTGAAAGATTCGAGTACCTAGACTACGTTTGAAATACTTTATATTTAGTTAATTGGTATACGAGCACTGTTGAAGCTTTTTTGGATTCTCTACCGACAGCCTATTGTTTTTATGATAAATCTCTACGGAAATTTAAAAACAGAAAAAAAAAATTACTAATCGGGGTACCAAACTGTAAGGGCATCAAAAAATATCAGTCTGTAGAACCGCATTTCAAAAACACTTGTAAAATCAAGGATGTTACGGAGTAAATTTTTTTATAATTGAATCGCAATAACTTATGTTCAGTATTATGTAAAATATAGTTATGTTATTAAACTCAGTCTCGGAATATGATATTTCTCATTTCGATAAGATGGCAATTAGTAATTACTGGCTCTCGAGGCGCGTCGTTTTTGCCTCGCTGCCTCGATGCCTCGCTCGAGTCGTCTCGATACACCATTAGTGAGGCATCGACTCAATTACATAAATATCGATAAATGTAACAAGCAATACTTGCAGATTTATTATGCTTGAATTAAGATGATATTTTTCTGTTTTCTTGTTATTTTGTATAGGACCGATTATGTTACCGAGGGATAGCAAAAAACTTTCCACGCAGACGAAGTCGCGGACGACAGCTAGTTTTATATCTTTTTTGTTATTTTGTAAAGTGCTGAAAACCTATATAACCATAATCAAAACCCTTAAAATTAGTGCTTTACTTTGTAGCGTAGCAAATAATACGTGTTCTACAAATTCAATGACGACACGTCCCCACAATACATCACGTAGTGTTCTCAATTTAAACTAGGTATATTATTATAATATCATTGGTTATCATTATTGGGCTCAATATGATTAGTGGCGTGCGGTGGCGCGAGCGTGGTGCTAACTCAATAAGCCAGCTCACTCTTGGCCGTGACGTCACACCTGCCATTAATTTTGCTTCAGGTGCAGCCCTTTGAACACCATCTAGATTTTATACTAACCATTTAAAGCAAATCTGCCTCTTGAATTAAACGCTTTGGGTACTAGAACTAAAGGCCCGTGGATATACTATGCTGGCTAGCTACCTACTTACCTAAGTCTGACGCCATAACAACAATTTAAAAATTGTTGTGTTCCGGCAATTAGCGGTAAGATAGCCAGTTCCTCAGTGATGAGGATTCCGGGTGTAGTGCGCTTCCACCTTCGGGTTTATTTATTCTTATGTTTCGGGCTTATAGTCACTTAATTAATATCATCTCTGCACGCTTTCTTATTACGCTCACTAAAACAATGTACATGTGCACGCCTAACAACATTCATAGCCGACGCGCATTCGTGAGATGAAACTACTGTATTACGTACTTTGTTTTACAAAACAGTTAACAGTGTTGCGTTAGCTACTATTCATCAGACTATACATACATCCTACAGTCTGTTCCTATCCTAAGTAAAAATTAACAATTTGCCAGTCTCCGATATTACTTTTCTAAGTCAGCTAACTTTTTATTCGTTTGTTCTACCACATTTCTAACAAATAAGCTCGGTGTAGTCTGTGTAAAGTATTCCGTTCAGAGCTGAAATTCTAGGTACGTTTGTCGGATCGCTTCAATAAAACAGGATACTTTGCGGCCAGTTCTGAGCTTCATTGGAGGCTAAAATGGAGATGTAAAGGTTGGCTAATATGCAGCCTTCGGGGAGAATAGCGTCGGGGGAGTTTATTGGCGTGTTTACTCTGTGGCTGGTGAGCTGGCAAATTGTCCCGCAGGTACTTAAGATATCCGAGATACTGTACGTGAACGGGAGATGTATGCGCGATTTGTACGCGCTCCGAATATTGTTAGAGAATTTCTGTACCAGCTGATCTTGCTCGGTTTGTTTCTATTATTGTATGTATATATTTTTCAGTTCAACACGTGACTGATTTTTTCTAATAGGTACCTACCTACTTTAGTAGGTTGGTTGTTAATTTAGGACATATCATTAAGGTACTTAGCGATTGTGTACTTTTTCGAGAATGTGCTTTATTACCTACTATCGTTGCAACTTCAAAATGCGATTGAAGAATGATTTACGATTTGAGAGCTGAAGTGGTCAACATTCCGGTCTACAACGCAAGAGGTCCTGAGGGGGTATTACAACCTCTTAAAACTTGCCAGGTTTATGAATTGTTATAGTTACATCTCTTTCTCGTTGCATAGCAAATAAAAGATACGCATTGATAGTCATTCAGAAAACTGGCAAGTTTTAAGAGGTTGTAATACGGGGGCTGGGTTCGGTTCGAGGCCGGGCAGAAATTGAAATGAAAAAATTTATTTTCTATGACGGGTCTGGGGTGTTACTATGTATAATAGGTATTTTATAAAAAAAAGGATATAAGTAGGCATATCAGTGGTCTGTAACACCCATATCACAAGCTTTGCTTAGTTTGGGGCTAGATGGAGCTGTGTGAAATTGTCCAAGCATTTATTTATTTATTACTGTTTAATATGAAAAAATAATTCTCAAATATCAAAAATGTCAAATAAATCAAGTACAAGTAAACCAAACAACAGTGGCGAGGGGTCGAAATATGGCGAAGGTAATCCGGAACAAAAAACACCACCGCGTGGTGCAAGCTTCACGCGTTTCTTCAGAAGTTAGGGCCTCAATTTCACCATGCAAAAAAGCACTGATAAAATAGTGACAGTCTAGCCCGCGCTACTCTATACTGAGTTGGAATCAGAAATAATAATCATGGAAAACAAAACATTTTATTGAGTTTGTAACTGCTTGTCATCCTTATCGTAGAAAGATGAATTATATTGAAAATGTTTAAAAAAACCCATCTTGCTAACGTAACCATAACTTCATAACTAAGTTTAGAAAACAATGTTTCGCCGCGCTAGTCACTTAAACGACAATCCATATTAATTAAAGCCATTATGGCAAATAAAACTTACCGCAATAAACAAATACATGAGATAAACACATTAAAATAAACAAAAACCGGGAAAAAGTATCGATTCTCACTCACTAATTCACTATTTTGATAAAAACTAATTAATCACGTTCGAAACACTCACATAAACAATGATAATGGCGGAAACGTACTATTATACTTCTATATAAAAATATCTAATTTGCGATGTATTTTCTTCTATCGTTCTTATTTTATTTATTTTGCATCTTAAAACTTATTCGTCTCTTCATAACAGAAAGAGAAAAGAAACGTTAACATCGCTTCAAATAGAAAGAGAGAGAAAACTTAAGCCACAGCCGGCCGGCTTGCCTTTCACCATTTTCAACCGAAAGGCACGCGACTGTGGTGCGTTGGTGAGAAAGAGACAGAGTAATAACAATCAACCGTTGCCCGTGGCAACCGCGCCAAGACACAGTGCAAAAAGGAAGCTAAAGGACGTCGGCTTGCCTCAAGGAGATTTTGTACGAAATTTGATTTGGCATTCCTTGCACGCGGGGCGCGGCGCGCGCGCGAGCGTTTTTAAAGTAGACAATTAAATACTTAGAAATTCATAAAAAATAATTGTAGCTATTATTAATTAATCTTACCGAAATGGCGAAAAAAATTAAGTAATGACATGTTATAATGGATCGATGGGGATGGGATTTTAAAAGGTAAGCCGATGGGAATCAGCTTGTATGGACCCTTCGCCACTGCCAAACAATAAACTTCGCAATGCAGCATTGTTATTACATCTGAAACACATCCTCTAGCGACCAATTCCAGTCTGCTGGGAGTCTCCAGCCCTCCCCCTTATTCCTCCTCCCTGCTCATAAATGCTAATGCTCTCTTTGTCGGGTCGCTCTCTGGTGCAACTGCACTCCTTTAAGAACCGTGAACGGTAAGTATTTACAGAGAAAATTACATTTAACACTGAACCAGACGGTTATATGGACTCTTTGGTTCAACTATATTTATACAAGGTTATTTTTAGTTTATACTAAACCTCTCGTGGGGTTGATCAGACCATCAAACTGAACAACTTTTATTATGGGACCAACCTTGAAATTGCGAAAAGAAAATCAGCTGTTCCCATTCAAAAGTACAATCCTAATCCATCGAAATGTATGAAACAGGTGTTTTTTTTTTCGAATCGGTTCGGAAGAATCGGTTGAGAAATGCGACATCTAGAGGAAAACAAACGGACAGGCGGATAAAGGTACAGCGGAATAGACAATATAAGTACGAAAGCATTGTTGCCCAAGCTGAAGCAGAGGCGCTTCGCTCACGCTTCGTGCTCGCTCGGTCATAAAACTTGATTGAATAACATACCCTTTCAAGATGAGATTTGGTTCTGAGGTTCCAGTACAAATAAATCTGAAACAAAAGTACAAAATGTTAATTTTCACTTACATTTTGCAGAAAAAATCAGTCCATGTTGAATAAGAATTTTTGAATATTAAGCCAAAGAATAGCTTCTGTTTTGATGGGTGTGTGAGGAAAAAGTCTTAACGAGCTTCTCAAGGCATTAAGGCGCCAATCGGTTTGATAAAAGTTGACATTCTAGAAAAAGTTCCTCTCCGTGGTCACTTAAGTGATCAAATAAACCTCCCGTAGAGGTTTCCCGTAGAGGGCGTGAAAGTTTTTCACCGGATCAGCAACGTAGAATGCCCCTGGGAACCAAAGCGTCCGTAGACTGTGGAAACCAGTTACCATTATTTAGAGGGATATTACACTGACACGTATCACGCTACATCATGCGCGACTGCAGATTTTATCATATCACTAGCGACCGCCCGCGACTTCGTGTGCGTGGATAGTATTCTGTCTATCCCTCAGGAACAGTTCTTTTTTTCGGAATAAGAGGTACTCTATATCCTTTTCTGTACCCTGACAATGTGTTTGCAAAATTTCACGATGATCGGTGGAACAGTTAAGACGTGAAGGCGTAGCAAACAAATAAAATAAAAACCGGTCAAGAGCGAGTCGTACTTGCGCACCGAGGGTTCCGTACAATCATAAATATATTTTGATATGTTATTTTAGTACAGTCTTTAAAAAAATTAATTTGAAAAACTAAAAAACCCACTTGCATAAAAACAAGTCAGATAAGTAAACTGAAAAATAAATTGAAAAAACTTAAAAACTTAACATGCATCAAAAAACAAGTCAGACAAGTAAACTGAAAATAAATTTAAAAAACTAAAAAAACTCACTTGCATCAAAAAACAAGTCAGAAAAGTAAACTGAAAAATAAATTAAAAAACTAAAAAGCCCAACTTGCATCAAAAGATAAGTCAACTGAAAAGATAGAAACAAGATCATATATAAAATTGAGTATACACCATCCAATTTTTTTCATTAGAAAACGTCTCTACTTAAAATAAAAAAAGCTTTTTAAATAAAAAGAAAAACCGCCTTCAAAATCCTAAAAATAAAAACATAAAAATATTCAAAATTAAAAAGCACTAAATAATATTCAAATTACTAATACGCATATCAATTTTAATAAAAAACGTCTAACGAAGTCGGGTGGGGCTTTTAGAATTAAAAAAAGTTGTCCTCCAGCCCCACCCGACTTCAAAAGATTTTTCTTTTTCTTTTTATTTAAAAAGCTTTTTTTATTTTAAGTAGAGACGTTTTCTAATGAAAAAAATTGGATGGTGTATACTCAATTTTATATATGATCTTGTTTCTATCTTTTCAGTTGACTTATCTTTTGATGCAAGTTGGGCTTTTTAGTTTTTTAATTTATTTTTCAGTTTACTTTTCTGACTTGTTTTTTGATGCAAGTGAGTTTTTTTAGTTTTTTAAATTTATTTTCAGTTTACTTGTCTGACTTGTTTTTTGATGCATGTTAAGTTTTTAAGTTTTTTCAATTTATTTTTCAGTTTACTTATCTGACTTGTTTTTATGCAAGTGGGTTTTTTAGTTTTTCAAATTAATTTTTCAGTTGACTTGTTTTTTTGATGCAGGCGGGTTTTTAATTTTTTTAATTTATTTGTTTTTTATTTACGTCTTTTTAGTTATATTCCGCTTACAAATTACGAAGACGGTCCAATTCTTTAAAAGAATTTTCATCGTGTGGTTTAAATAATATTTTTTTAGGGTCAAGACAACTGACAGCAAGCCCTGCGAGGGATCGGACTCTGCTTAAAGCCACGTAAGCTTGACCTTTAGCAAATAGGTGACTGCTCAAATCGACAACTGCTCGGTCTAAAGTTGTACCTTGCAATTTATGCACAGTCACTGCCCAGCATAAAATTAGAGGTAGCATACGTCGCTCGATCTTGCCTTTACCGCGTAAACCATCAAACCCCGACGCAGAAGGTTCAATCCGAACACCTATACCAGGTTGGTTGCCTGTTATACTTGTGTCATCGAACTCCAAATATACGGCTTGTGGTAGTTCTCCCGCCTCCAACTGTTCTCTGCGTAGCGCAGGCCACTCTATTTTACGGATTACACCCATAGCACCATTGACGAGGCCATGATTAATGTTTATATTTTGTCTTAACATGGCCCGGGACCCCACGCCTAGTTTCAATTGGTTTGGTATGCCACCTGTTTTATTGGGATCTTCAGGTATATACTCCTTTCGTGGTTTTTGCCCGTATGTTCTAGGATCTAATGAAATGTCTACCGCATTAACAGTGTAAACTTTTGTGAGTTTTTCTAACTTTGCTGTTATAGTAGTGTTATAAGCTTCCACCAGTCTAGTTGTTGGAAAAATTCTGACAGCTTCTCCATCACTAAATGGTCCTGTCAATGATACTCTGCGGTCATCTATGACAGATAATCTTTTTATGCAGGAGGGCTTTAAATTTTTTTAAATTTACTTTTTTATTTATTTCTTTTTAGTTATTATTTATTACAATCATGATATACCTTTTTGAAATCCTTTTAATGAGACCTTTAATTTGACACCCATATTGCATTATTCTAAAAAAAAATTTTTTTCCCCACTACGTATAATAGCACCGTACAGCCGCCATGTTGGTTTTTTTATAACGCCACCTTCTTAAGAACACTTGGGCTGACGAGACAAATCTAACGATATGTTAATCATGGAAATCCATTCAGCCGTTTGAAAGATATGAGGTAATAAAGAATATTACATACAAACATACTTACTTACATACAAGATACGCGCGAAAAACATAACCCTCTGCAGTCGGGTAAAAAGTAGGATAAACGGCAGACAGGTGGAAGGGCGAACAGACGGACAGTTAATTTATAAATCTTAACCACAGCTGCTCATGGTGACTGAAAAACGTTTCAGCCACTCCACATTGCGAATTGTTTATATTACTAAGTAGGAAATTATTCTTCGTTTATTCGTACGGTAAATAGTAGGTAATTATATTAGAACCAGCCACCGATTACTATTGTAGTATTAGGTCAGCGCCATCTCTTGGCCGATAGTGAAACTATTTTTTAACTTAGGTCAGCTCAATCTGTTGACTGGTAGTGGAAGTAATGATTTTTGGTTTGTTTTTTGAATTTCTAAAAAAGTGTGTTATATTGAGACATCGTTTTAATTTTTTTGTAATCTTTACATAAACTACTATCACTTAGAATTATTTCAGATTTTTCTCTTTGAAAACTTCGGAGATAAGGGGGGGGGAGCCCCCAGTCCCTGTTGTAAAAAGATTTTTTTATTTCTTTCTTATTTGCAAAATAGTTGGGCAAATGTCATCTTAAACTATTCCAAATTTCAATCGAGATATCCAGCTGTGACAGACAGACAGACTGAGTCACACCATAAGGGTTCCTTTATACCATTTTGGTACGGAACCCTAAAAAGAAACAAACGGACTTTCGCATTTATAATATTAGTAAAGAAAGGATATGCCATTTTTACCACGTTTTTATTAGGTCGCTTTCTTGTTTATTTATTTGTATGTTTGTCCACCAGCTCGATTAAAATCTGCATTACGAAGCGAGAAGCATGGAGAAGCTTCGCATCGTGCTCGTGATCCATCTTAAGGCCTGCTCAAATCTGACCGGTACCGGTGGCGGTAACGATATCCCGATAGGTATGCAGCAACGCGCTGTTCAAAGGTGTTCCGCAACAGCTGCGGTAATGCCATACAAAATCCCGGTCGGGGTATCGGTCGGGTATACCGTTACAGGATACCGGTCAGGTTTGAGTAGGCCTTTAGGAGGGTAACTGTTGATTGCCACCAAATCGTTATAAAACTAGCTGAAGATGCTGGAATTCTACGTAGTAAGGCTGCGTTCAAACGGTCATAAGACTCAAAATTGTAAGCGATGTATTTCAAGGTGGGCTGCGGTTGAGGTGAGTTAGAGTTTAGTTAGTTTAGTTAGTTAAACGCAGCCTAAAGCGTAAGTGAGCAAATCTATTTAATTACGCGCAGCAGGCACATCGAATCATTCGAGTTTGCTTACGTGAGTGTACCGATCACACTCGAACAGATCGAGTCAAGGATTGTTTATATTTCTAACAGACGCCGTTGGTAAACATGCGTGAATCTAAGGAACGTAATACTTGAAGACATATTGTGACGAGCTACATGGCTATAGGCGACACGCGACTGACGACAACAGCCAATTTTATGGGTAGTGAACAAGCGTACTGCCAACATTACTTAGTAATTCCTTTTGATTATTTTTTGATTAGAATAAGATGAAACGAAATTACTTTCAAAGAGCATGTCTCTTAGGAAGGGAGCTCAACCATTCTCATAACCCAGGCGTACCTTCCGACCTATTATTGACATTAAGCAGTAGGTAATATAGCGCGGGAATCGATACGGGACAGGGACATACGTAATTGGCCCAAGAATGGTGCCACCTCTCCAATCACTTCCGAATATCCGAGAACGTACCGAGTGAGATTTTCTGAGCGGTTAAACATTATTTTATGTTTATGTGTTTAGCATTATATTTTTCACTTTTGATTTAAAGTTAAAGACAATTTTAAAATTATACTACCTGGAGAAGACAATATGACAGTAAATCCTAAGAGTGAATCTAATAACCCTCCCAGCCAGTTAAAAGTCAATTAAAATTATCCAACAGTCAGTCACAGGAAATCATTTTTCAGTTACCTGTTTTCAGTAGGTACAATCTGTTTTCGTGCTATTAAGTTTGTTTGTTATTATTTCGATCGTAGGAAGTATTTGATAGATCCAAAATAGTCCTATGAGTCAAAAATGTTTATAATTATTGTATTGTAGGCCGTACAAAACAAAAATATCAATTCAGTGAGTCTTCTTCTTATCGAATGAGGATTAGTGGCCACCTCTGGTGTTAGAGTTTATCAAGCCGCCTGTAAGGCCTCTGCCTTGGCTTAACGACTGTTATCAGATGACGACAGCCGGGACTGACGCACTCAGTTGTAATGCCACTTAACGGTCACCCATCCGACACCTGATCGGACCGAGCCTTGCTTAACAAACGTCTGTCAAGTTCCGCCATGAGCGCTTCAAATTCAGTGAGTGACTTAAGCACTTATTATTGACACTAAAATTATCAGTTGTGGCTGATTCCAGAATAATCTACGAATGCACTTGCCAGAAATTGTTTGTAATAACTATGATAATGTTACCTTGACTGCCCATTGATTTGAGATCGCTTGAATATACATTTAGCTACCCAATCAATTTCCGATCGAGTTGCTGCGAACAAGAAAGGACACTTTCGCTTTGTTAGCTCCTTTGTTTATTTATTGCCGACGACTTTAACGAGGACCGATGTAAAATGTTTGCCAAAACAACAAAAGGTTATGTTCACTTAATTATCGCGCATTGATCCGTGCAAAAGGGTTCTTCAAAATTAAGCAGAAAAAATATAAAATTCCAGCTCTATCTTGTTGAAAAAAACCATAGCTAGGTATCACGTATCACTCGTTTTCGCGCTTAAAAGAACAAAAATCTATTTAAATAAAACGGGGAAAAGAAGTAACATTTGCACTGAAAAAATATGTTTATAAATCAAATCAAATCAAAATCATTCATTATTTTAAAGAGTGATCCCCAATTTTCTTCTGAAATTATCCAGGAAACATTGTCCATATAAAAAATACAATTTGGACAGTAGTAACTCATTTCAGTTTGCGGATTGTTTGTTATTCCTTGCATCGGGTTTCCGAAGCTGCGCGCGCGACGGCTTCGCCCTCCGCGCGAACAGCGTACGTTTATCGCCGCAATAACGCCAAATTAAAATAATCATCCGAAAATAATCATTCCACCGGCCGTTTTATTGCTCCCGGGTCGTAAAGTAATACGGTACGATACGAGGAATTCGAGGTAGATTCACGCGTTTCTATTAGAATCAAATGTAACTTTATGTTTTACGAACGTTGCTTGCCAGTCTTATATAGATTGTACTTCGGTGAGTGTGCTCAAGAGCTGCATGAGCTCATTCCACCTTCTCCTTTCTACCATTGGACATCCCGACGCACTGTGGGACGGTTACCACCCGTTCTTGGTTGATATACCTTTTCTGCGTATCAAACGCTACTCATCATCGTTCATAATGCGCACAGCTATGGAATGGAATTACCTGCCGGCGTCTGTGTTTCCGAGCGCATACAACATTCAAGGCCAGAGTGAATAAGCACCTTCTGGGCAAGCTCGCTCCATCGTAGACCCTGTCTTTGCTTTTGGGCTAGACTGGGGTCAAAAGCAAACCCATTAACTGTAAAAAAGTGAAATTTTCTATGGAAAATAACGTACCTATGTTATGATATTTTGAATAAGTTTCATTGTGTTAAATTAAGCACAGCCTTCGCTTTGATGTTATATATAGGTATATTTGAGACAGTTAAGAGTCGACCGATCGTTTATTTTAGCAACAAAATTTTTTTTAAATTTGTGTTTTTTGCATTCACAAATTTAAACAATTTAAAAATTATATAGCTATTTCATTTTATGAATTGTCAAAATATCTGTAAAGATATTTCAATTGAATGTCGAGGTAATTCCTGACATTGGTGAAATAACGCTGGCTTACAGCGTAAGGGGCCATCCATAAATTACGTCACACCTCGAGGGGGAGGGAGGGGGTCGACGAAGTGTGACATTGTGTGAGAAGGGGGTGAGACTTGAGAGGGGTCCTAAATTTTGTGACGTCACATTTCAAAATCATTTAAATGGGGTTGGCAACGCAAAGCTAATTGTAGATGTCGCTGCGTACGCTTGTTCCCAAGACAGTAGACGTTCAGAACAAAATGTATGGGAACATAGGTATTTATTTTGTGGTATTTTTTTTCCGAAAAAGGCCCATTGACCCAAAATGGATATAAAAGACATTTCTACGAGGCAAATGCCGAAGTTGAAAGCCAAATTAAGACGTTTTTATTTTTACAAAATATATCCATTTTTTCCATATCCAGATTTTTCGGAAATTTGTAAGTGCCAACATTTTTAAAGCCTTTTACACAGAATTTAATCAGTTTAAAGCTAAAAAAACGATATTTTTAAGTAAAAGTCCTTTGTTTTCATAGCTCTCATGGAACAAGCGTACGCAGCGCCATTTTGACAGTTGCCTTCCCCATTGAAATAAAACAAATTTTTGAACTGCTGTTTTAATGGGGAAGGCAACTGTCAAAATGGCGCTGCGTACGCTTGTTCCACGAGAGCTATGACAACAGAGGACTTTTACTTAAAAAAATAGTTTTTTTTAGCTTTAAAATGATTAAATTCTGTGTTAGCACTTAAAAAATGTTAGCACTTACAAATTTCCGAAGAATCTAGATTTTAAAGAAATTGATAATATCTGTAAAAATAAAAACGTCTTAATTTGGCATTCAATTCCGGCATTGGCATTGTAGAATAGTCTTTTATATCCATTTTGGGTCACAGGGTCTTTTTCGGTAAAAAATACCACAAAACAAATACCTACCTTCCCATACATTTTGTTCTGAACGTCTACTGTCTTAGGAACAAGCGTACGCAGCGACATCTACAATTAGCTTTGCGTTGCCAACCCCATTAAATCATTATTTCTAGATGTAAAATTGTAAAATATGTGATGTCACACTAGGGAGGGGAGTCCTCACAAATGTGACCAGCTGTGACAAGGACGGGGGAGGGGGTCAAAAATCATGAAATTCGTGTGACGTAATTTATGGATGGCCCCTAAGAGCAGAATATATTAAAAGAAATTTTGCCACTAGTGACTCGGTTCGGTAGCTCAGCGGTCAAAGCCAATGCTCTTTGGATATCCGGTCTAATGACCGGATATCCAAAGGTCGCGGGTTCGATTTTGTATTTTTCTTGTATATAATTTAGTTAGTAAAGTATAATTTTATTTATAAACCAGAAAACTACGAATTTCAGCGTTTCCATTGAAACCGGCTGTTATTTTGACTTTATTTTTTAGAAACCTAAAGATTAATAATTTATTTTAGTTACTAAAACTTGAAGTCTTGCGGCTGAAGTCTTCCCATTCCTACGATCGGCATCGTTCATTGATTGTTCATCGTTTGAAACAACTTTCAACGTTGTCATATTTTCTCAAAAGGCAACTGAAGTCCAAAGAAGTTAGCAAACAAGTTGAGACTTAAGTTGAACCACAGCAAACTTAGTGTGATATTGAAAGTTATTAAATAACTCTCGAAAGATGTACCGGGTTTAGAGTAAATTGAAAAACTTTTGTAACTAACATCGTGAATCTTCGAAAAGTGTGGAGCTTCGCTCTTGTAAGAATATTACAGAAACGCTTTTTACCTTATTTTTTTTTTCATACTTTCATATTTTTTACACAAAGACGAGAATAACATAAAATGGACTTACATATTTTTCTTTTTTAATAATAAAGATTATGTAAATAGAAAAACAGCAATTATGTTTTTGATTAGGTAACACTTATCTTGATATTAGTTAAGTTAGAATTTAAACTGTCAAAGGATTGTCTTTTATTTTACGTGAATTGACAACATTTCACAATTTTTGTCCTGTGTTTTATTTATTATTTAGAAATTACCAAGAATCTTATATTCATATAAGGTTCTTGGAAATTACTGATGAAACGTCATGAACGTCAACCTGTCAACCTAATCTATGGACGCTAATGACGTTTGTTTGTCACATTTCGTTAAAAAAATGAGGGTTTTTCAAAATGACAAAAAACTGTAGG
This sequence comes from Agriphila geniculea, assembly GCA_943789525.1. NCBI lineage: Eukaryota > Metazoa > Arthropoda > Insecta > Lepidoptera > Crambidae > Agriphila > Agriphila geniculea. The sequence goes on along the minus strand of OX038879.1, from coordinate 5,803,104 downwards.
CTCGATAGATGGCGTTGATAAAAATGTATGTATTTAAAAACCTTAGATTATTTATATGTCAAGATAGACAGTCGAAGCAACGAAAGCGTTGGGTCGGGTGACCAAAACACGCACACATTGTCAGTAGTGTGACCCGGCCATAGTTTTTATTACAATACTCTTTGGACGCGATGATGCTAAAAATGTACACCAACTGAAAAAAGTTGGCCTGTTTTGTTTAGTACGTCAAAAGCGTAAGACTTTATCTAGACATATAAATAATCTAAGTTAAAAACCTCGAAATGGTGTAAGCATAGACATAGAAAAATTTTCGCTGCACTCAAGAAGACGAACAAAGCGTGGAAAAGAGAAGTTAACATCATACGGACACGGTCTATGTAAAAAAGAGACAAAGGATCAAGTGACATGTGTCATTTTTTACAGTAAGAGCCCCTAGCGTCCCGCCTAGCAAATGAGCAATCACAGTTTGTTTAAAATATTTGTTAATCTTAATTATAATTTAAAATAAAGGTATCGTGGAGCCATGGTGTCTTGTGTTCTAAGTAATTGTGATGTGACAAAAAGAAATAATCCAAGTAATCCCACTTTGCACAGGTAATTAAGATATTGCCACACATTTCTCTAAAACCAAATTTCTTTACATTTATTCGTTTATCGACGAAGAAAACAGTATGGAACATAGTTTATTAATTTCCTTTGCCGTATATAGTCATATTTTATGAATCTAAATCATATTTTACGTATCTCATATAAAATGTATGCATTCGTTTTCGGATCACTGTTTATTGACATTGTTGTTCTTTGACATTCTATTTCTATGTGGTGTAAGCTATAAGCTCAGTGTCCTTAGAAAGGAAATTACAAATCAGAGTACGAACGAACTGAAGCTGTAGGTAGGCCAAGAACTGGCTGCATAAATTGCGGATAAGCCTCGGCTTAGCGAGTTGCGGCGAGTTTAAGAGCGGAGGCGATCGGCGGCGGCGAGGCGCGCTAATCCGGTGGGCACTCCCCGACTCCCGCCGATATTGAATTATCGCCTTTCTGTCGCCTTCGGGAACTCAGTAACTTCCACTTTGAGATCAGTCGCTGCAAGGCTATTAGTTTGTGCACTTTCTCTCGTAGACAGGGATTTGAAATGGAAAGAAAATGAGATGACACTTTTATATTTCTGAAAACTAAGCCGTTTCACAGACGACATACTAACTCAAGGGGATTAGTTTTTCGGAATAGTTATACCGGGTGTAACAGGACCATCAACGAAGCCGAGGTCTACGTATTCTGCCCATGATCAGGACCATTTCTGTTAAAAATTATTGCTGGGAAACTATTTTAATTTTTGGTGTTGAAAAAGTATTGCACTTTACCAAGCAATGTAACGCGAACAAAAGACCGTGCCTGCCGTGCCTGCGAGTGTATGCTACACAGCTGCGTGCGGCCGAGTTGAAAGGCAATCTGACTTTCAATAACTTCGTAGCTATTGGTTTCCCAGGTATAGTCTAAAAGACAAAAATGATCCTGATGATGGGCGGAATGCGTGGACTTCGGCTTCATTGAGGGTCTAGTTACACCCGTTATTATGTTGCCAGCAATAAAAAATATTGCCACGTTTGGGAGTTATTTGAATTATCCGATCTTTACCCGACCCGTTCTTACCCCAACGTACCTTAAAAAAACCGGCCAAGTGCGAGTCAGACTCTCGCACGAAGAGTTCCGCCAATAAATCACGTTTGCTGTATAGCCCCACCTAAATATTAATTTTATTCTGTGTTTAGTATTTATTGTTATAGCGGCATCAGAAATATCATCATCTGTGAAAATTTCAACTGTCTAGTTATCACGGTTCATGAGATACAACCTGGTGACATACAGGACATACAGACAGATAGACATTGGAGTCTTAGTAATATGGTCCCGTATTTACCTTTTGGGTACGTAACCCTAAAAAAATAAGATTGCCTAACAAAAATTGCTACTAAACCCCTAAATCCTATCAGATATATTATAAATGCGAAAGTCCGTTTGTTTGTTTGTTTGTTTGTTTGTTTGTTTGTTTGTTACGCCTTCACGTCTCAACTACTGAACCGATCGTCATGAAATTTTGCATACACGTTGTCAGGGGTACAGAGAAGGACATAGGGTACCATTCATCCCGAAAAAAAATATTGTTCCCGAGGGATAGCAAAAAAACTATCCACGCAGACGAAGTCGCGGGCGGCAGCTAGTAATTAATATACCAAGGATAATGAATCGGAAACATAGCGTAGACATAATTGACATAACTCGTGACACTTTTGATATTCGTAAGGGCCAATGAGGTGCGTGATAAATTGTGTCTCGCCGTGTCGTGAGACAAATGACGTGGGTCCCTGGACACAAACACCGGCTCATATCTTACGGATACTAACTGTCAATTAGTAGACATATGAAAATACTTTGCAACGGAGGAACGAAAATAAAAAGACCATAGAAATAGAATGTCAAAGAACAACAATGTCAATAAACAGGTGATCCGAAAACTAATACATACATTTTATATGAGATACGTAAAATATGACTTAGAAACATAACATATGACTATATATGGCAAAGGAAATTAATTAATTATGTTCCATTCTGTTTTCTTCGTCGATGAACGCATAAATGTAGCGAAATTTGGTTTTAGAGAAATGTGTGGCAATATCTTGTTTACCTGTGAAAAGTGTGATTACTTGGATTGTTTCTTTTTGTCACATCACAATTACTTAGAGCACAAGACACCATGGCTGCAGGATACCTTTATTTCAAATTCTAATTAAGATTAACAAATATTTTAAACAAACTGTGATTGCTCATTTGCTAGGCGGGACGCTAGGAGCTCTTACTGTAAAAAATGTTGGCACATGTCACTTGATCCTTTGTCTCTTTTTTACATAGACCGTGTCCGTATGATGTTAACTTCTCTTTTCCACACTTTGTTGGTCTTCTTGAGCGCAGCGAACATTTTTCTATGTCTATGAAAAAGACATTGTTTTCACACCATAAAAGAAGATTAGGATAACAAAGAGAAAGCTTTTGGAGATTGTCCTAATGGCACAGAATAGATATAAGTACTACCGTACAGAAAGGAAACTCTCTGCCTCGCCCCGCAATCAATTACCCCACCGCGCCCCGCGAGTTCGTAGGCCACTTCGTATGCTCATTCAATAGCCCTAGACTTCACGCACACAATTGCGCGTGTGCAAAAACGTCACTGTGTAGCGTCTGAGTTGAAACGCGGCGTTTGTATGGAGTGTCCGGGGTGTGCTAATGGGCCCACCACATGCACAGGCCTGGCCTGCAGGATCATGTGGTAAGGCGTGGCCTGCCCAGGACTGAAGCGGCCGTGCCTCCTTCTACATACGCTGAGATTTGGCAGGGAGCACAGAATAGATATAAGTACACCTACAGAAAGGACGCCCCGCCTTAGAATCAAGTACCTCACCCCACCCCGCGAGTTCGTATGCCGAATCGTTTGCTCGTTTAGTCAGCTTAGGGGGTAAGTCGGCCACAAAATATCTGATCCGTGACCGAGTTTCCTACTGTAAAATTTTGATGTAGTCTTTTCGGGCAAACATTCTATTTCAGGGTCCGAGTTCACTTCATTCACAATTTAGTAGTAGCAAATTCGGCCCATGTTTTTTTAAACTTACTGAAATAATACAAACAAGCGATCATCTGATGTAATTCATTTTTAATTTGATATTAACAATTTTAACAAGAAAAACAAAACTACGAAATAAATAGTACAATAGTAAAATGACAGTTTTTAATCTGTTCCAACGATATTTTGAATTTGGAACAAGCGCGCACCACATGAATAAAACGTGCTGAAATTACCTACTGGCTACTTTCATAGAGTCTTAGTTATAATATTAAATAAAAAATGTGCCGCCATTTTATGTGTGTGCTATTCAATGTGAGGCTGTTAATCTCTTATATAAAAGTGAATTCCTTATAAATTTTACTTTGCTTGTAACTGTTCCGTGTAGTTTTGTGATTAAATTAAATATTATAATTTGTGTGAGTTTTTTGATTACAAACTGTAAGTTTTAAAGAGTGGACATTTTATTTTGTTTACTTACAAGTTTGGATGACAAACAATACAGGTAAGTAACATTAGTAGCTACATGTTTTGCAAGATTAAAAAAAAATAAGTTCTAAAGATAAAGTTTAGTGTACCTTACGTCCGTTTGTTTTTTTTGTTTGTTACGCCTTCACGTCTTAACTACTGAACCGATCGTCATGAAATTTTGCATACACGTTGTCAGGAATACAAAGAAGCACATAGGGTACCTTTCATGCCGAAAAAAGTATAGTTCCCGAGAGATAGCAAAAAACTTTCCACGCAGACGAAGTCGCGGGCGGCTGCTAGTAGTATAATAAAATTATTTCATTTTATGTATGCAAAATTTCATGACGATCGGTTCAGTAGTTAAGACGTGAAGGCGTAACAAACAAAAAAACAAACGGACGTAAGGATATTCACTAAACTTTATCTTTAAAAGTATAATAAAAAAAAGTATAGTTCCCGAGAGATAGCAAAAAACTTTCCACGCAGACGAAGTCGCGGGCGGCTGCTAGTAGTATAATAAAATTATTTCATTTTATGTATGCAAAATTTCATGACGATCGGTTCAGTAGTTAAGACGTGAAGGCGTAACAAACAAAAAAACAAACGGACGTAAGGATATTCACTAAACTTTATCTTTAGAACTTATTTTTTTTTAATCTTGCAAAACATGTAGCTACTTATGTTACTTACCTGTATTGTTTGTCATCCAAACTTGTAAGTAAACAAAATAAAATGTCCACTCTTTAAAACTTACAGTTTGTAATCAAAAAACTCACACAAATTATTATATTTAATTTAATCACAAAACTACACAGAACAGTTACAAGCAAAGTAAAATTTATAAGGAATTCACTTTTATATAAGAGATTAACAGCCTCACATTGAATAGCACACACATAAAATGGCGGCACATTTTTTTATTTAATATTATAACTAAGACTCTATGAAAGTAGCCAGTAGGTAATTTCAGCACGTTTTATTCATGTGGTGCGCGCTTGTTCCAAATTCAAAATATCGTTGGAACAGATTAAAAACTGTCATTTTACTATTGTACTATTTATTTCGTAGTTTTGTTTTTCTTGTTAAAATTGTTAATATCAAATTAAAAATGAATTACATCAGATGATCGCTTGTTTGTATTATTTCAGTAAGTTTAAAAAAACATGGGCCGAATTTGCTACTACTAAATTGTGAATGAAGTGAACTCGGACCCTGAAATAGAATGTTTGCCCGAAAAGACTACATCAAAATTTTACAGTAGGAAACTCGGTCACGGATCAGATATTTTGTGGCCGACTTACCCCCTAAGCCGTTTAGTCAACTGTCAACTTGTTTTGATATTCAAAGCAATGGGTCGTAACTTTTTAGTCGTGTTTGTCAACTGTCAACTTATTTTGATTTTCAAAGCCATACGTCGCTTTATGTACCAAAAAGTTCGAATTATGAATTGAATGCCGCTATTGGCTCCGTGCACGCTTTTAGCGCCACCTAGCGTCAGGCCACCTGCACTCGCTCAAGGTCGCGCGATAAGCACCTACCGCTAGCCGTTCGTTCGAACGAACAAGTGAGCATTGGGCTGCCACACGCCCGCCTGTGCAGTCGCGCGGCATCTTACTGCCTGCGTAGATATTGCCTCTTTATAATAGTAACGATGTGCAATCGACATTACTGTGCCGTGTACGGATGTCAAAATCAAAAAACCAATAAACAATTGTCGTTTTTCACATCATGATATATGCTACGCAGTTCATTTAAAAGAAGACAACCCTAACGTTGCGTCGTCAGAAAAGGTAAGAGCACGCGATAGAAAGAGAGGCAACTACTAGGTGAACTGCGCGACCTGAATTGCACTTTATTGTGTCGGGGCAAAGGTCGCTATTTATTTAAATGACTTTGCCGAGTGCTGCTTCTGTACTTCTACTATTAGTTATTCTGTGCTAGCGTGTTGCAACTTTGTTGGCTCTGACCTGACCGTTTTGACGTTTTGATATGTAATGGCGGCATTGTGACAAAATGTTAAAAAATACTATACATATTGTGTTATTAATGTAAATTTCAAAATTACTATGATTTGGGTGGACAAAGTGTTGTGAAATCATTTTTGGTCATTTAAATTAAATATGGCAAGTAAGATCTATTCAAAAAGAGTGTTTTATTTTGGTTATATCAGGGTTTGTTTACTTCTTTTTTAGTTGAAGATTTTGTAAAACAAGAGGATAAAGCTACTTTAATAATTTTACTAAGTTTTAATAAACATATATAATTATTCCTGTATCGCTAGTAAATAAATTAAATATTGTTTTCAAGCAGATTACAGAGCCTTCTTTATTTCTAATTTTTGCCACCATGAGCGCTGCGATCGATTATTATACCTTCGCACCCTCCCAATAGTACAAACTACACGGTAGCCCTATACTTAGCGCTATCGCACACAGGCAACTTAGTCGCCCAGAAACTGTTTTGTCTCTCACATGGTTTGTATGAAAAGTTGCCGACGACCGCGTCGCTTCGTGTGCACGCTTCCATATAAACCCGTGGACTTGATGTGAGAGACAAAACAGTTGCTGGGCGATTAAGTTGCCCGTGTGCGATTGCGCTTACACACATTGCGCGTGTACAAAAACGTCATCTGACATCATCCTACTAATATTAAAAATGTGAAAGTTTGTGGGTTTGGATGTTTGGATGTTTATTCCTCAATCACGCAAAAACTACTGAACTGATTTGGTTGAAATTTGGCACACAGATAGAAGATAGCCTAGATAAAAACATAAAATAATTTTGATCCCGATTTTCCCACGGGAACGGGAACCACGCGGGTGAAACCGCGGGCGGCCGCTTGTCTGTTTATAACGGCGTGGTTGTGTGGAGGGTCCGGAGTTTGACGGAAGATGCGGGAGGCCGCGGCTCTTACGTACGATCCTGCAGGCCGGACCTGTGCATGTGGAGGGCCCATAATATCCGTGTGTATATTTATTTGGTAATGTTATATCTTTTAAATGTGGCGACCTGTATTTCTTTACTGTAAGGTATTTATGCAGAACAGAAATATATATTTCAGGCATCATTTCCTCACAAATATACACGTACACCATAAATATTTAATAAGCTAATTAATCTTCTTATTATGGACCTTATTTGTGATGGAAAAATAAAAATTAATATTAATCCTAAATGTAATAATCCTTGTTCTTTCGTTGAGAAAATACGAGTACATATTATATTAATTTTGTATCAATGATAAGACCAAATATATCTTTACCATTGCAATAAAATGTGTATGTGTGTACGTTTGGTATAAAGAGTCTTGAACACGGTACGGTAGTGTGTGTGTAATATCCGGTGAGGAGTCATAAAACACGCGGCTGCTTCTCCCGTCCGAACCTCGGACGAGTTATGGCTGACTGCAGCTCTGATTTTATATGTGATTTATAATAGCTCTATATGCGGTATCATAATCTTCAACTGCAATAATTGGATGTTACAAGTCTCATATACTTAGAGATACTATAAAACGATTAGATCTTAAGAGGCAGAAGGATATAACGAAGAAAAGCTAGGGATCCTTTTGAAGTGCGAAACCTTAAAAATGATAAAACAAATGTTTTCAGAGTTAAAAAACATTCTCGACATTCGAACCTTCGAGACAGAATACCTAGCAATGCCTTTACCTACGCAATTCAAAACAAATAACTACTAAAACAATAAAGCTAGGAAAATCACCCTATTATTGTACCATTTTGCAGACAGCCGGAAGAACAACAGACGATCAAACAGAATATCTGTACAAAGTTTATTCTAATATTGCATGATGTTCAATGTTAACATAACAAATAATGTTTTACATGCGAGAGATATTGAAATAATATTGAAAGTCCCAAGACTTATCTCTTCAAACAAATTATGTTTATGTGGGCAGTAAATATGCCTTTTAGCACGTTCATCAGTAAATATATTGTTTCTGCAAATCTAACAATTGAATTGTACAAACAAGTATATACTTAGTAGTTTGGTGTAAGCTTTTTAACATTGAAAATGTTTATGTAATCACCAGACTTACCGTAGATTGGTCAAAATTGGAGATATCTATAATATGAGAGAGGTGATAAAATGTGCAAGGCGCAGAGATCTATCGTATGGCAGCGCTTGAATTTTTAAAATCGGTAAGGTAGTTTTTGAGAAATTTTGAATAAAAAGATGGAAAATGTTGTGTGTCTTTATCAAGTCTTGTTGTGTCTTTATCAAACACATCTGGAGATTGAATTGGGCTACAAAATAAGCCCACTGGGTAGATGATCGGACGACAGATGTGGGCTGAGGAGGTTCCCAAAGGTAAAAGTGGTTTGTAGTTCGGCCGCGTTTAAGCAGTTTATTAGCACATACGCTGTCGTGAGGTCTCAGTATAATAGAGTAAGTGTATATGGATAGTTATATGTAATAAATTGATTACTTAAAGGTGATCCCACACAGCAGCTTAGAAATTCAAAAACAAAATCTTAGAATTTAACTCTCTCCGATTTCAATAGATGACCAGTTGGTTGATTACGTAAGTCTGTTTGAAATAGTTTAAAACTGCAGTTACATTGCTGCTTTTAGTAAGATAGTTGTCACAATGGTTCTCACTAAAACAGCAACGTAACTGCGATTTCTGTCAGAGTTGATTGCAACAAAATTACGTATTAGGGGGCTGATAGCCAGGCTTGCCAATTCCAAAAAAGGCATTTCCGGGATTACCTAGCTCGACATCCGGGACTTGGGTATATTATGCGGGACACAATGACACAACACACCACATACAAAATGGTTAGAAAGAAACTATAGGTGGCAAATCAGTTAGTAAAAAAAACAATACAAATTGTATGACAAACATGTTAAATTATTAAATTAAATTTATTTTATAATATTTAAAACTTTACTTATTTTGAGATTTTTGCGTATTTTAACAAGTTTTTGTTTTGCAATATACTTACGTAGTTATAAAATTCGCTACATTTTTGGTCAACATTTATTTTAATTTGTAGTCCAGCCCAGGGACGTAGTTTAAGATTCGGCGCCCTAGGCCAACAAGGTATGCCGCCCCTAGGGTCGCCATCTACGTAAGGGAGGATGCCTGTCTAGGATGCACAAAACGCCTGGTTTTTTAGAAAAATGCTTGTCTATAATATAGTAAACAAAAAAGGCCGCGCAGTGCGATTTTTTGTCAGTTCTCCTGTAATTTTGCCTGATATGACTAAAGTAAGAAAAAAACAGCAACAGTGACAATTCATAAGCATCCAATACTTGTCAGGGGCTTTTTTGTTTTTCTTCTATTAATGACTTTTACTGATTTCCGGGACAAAAGGCGTCCCGCAAGGGGTCACGGCGGGACGGCCCAAAATTGACTCAGAAGCGGGACGTCCCGGAAAATCCGGGACGGTTGGCAAGCCTACTGATAGCTGAACTAAATACAATATTAATAGTACTTTTTACTTTTGATGTTCATTTTCAATGGACTCTGATACTTGCGTGGAGCGTGAAATCTGTAATTTTTTTAATGGATTTTCTCTTGATGCCTGTAATTAATCTATATTAAATGATAAAATATCCATTATTTCTTCGATAGCTTTTCATTTCTTTAGTCGTAATGTCAAGTCAATACATAGTCTAAAAAACCTTTTCCGAAAAGGCGTTCTTAACAATGCCCCTCTAGCCAGGACTGTACGAACATTCGGGCTCATCCTAAAGGTACCTATTCACACTATTTTGACAAAAGAGTCGAGATAAAGAGTTCCACTCACTCGTTTGCTGTGTGGAAATGGACGATGACGATTAGAGCTTGGTGCGACATTTAGGAATAGCTACCAAGAGAGGGTGGCAGTATTTATATTACATCACTATTACTATCGGGCGACGAAGCGTGCTTTCTGGGCATGCCCCGAGGACGAAGACCAGTGGGCCGACCTAAGTACCGCTGGATGGACCAAGTCGCCAAGGATCTGCGTGAACTGGAGACTAGCGACTGGCAAGAGATCGCGCAAGACAGGGCGCAGTGGCGTCACCTTGTGTCGGAGGCCAAGACTCACATCGGAGTAGTAAGTATGTAAGTACTGTTATTTAACTCTGCTTTTGCCAAAGCGAACTGTTAATGAGCTAATGTTTCTTTGTATTATGTTGATGTAAACAAGTACCTACCTAACCTAGCTAGGTACAAAAACAAAAACCAACAAAAAGGGAAAAGGCGGAGGCAACATGATTAAAATAAATTACTTCAAAACAGCAATTTCAAAGCATAGATTAATGTTTAATTACTCCTTGTTCAATTATGTCCGGAGTTCCGGATAGCTTTGTTATTGCTCTGAGATAATTTCAATGGCAACTTGAGACAAATATCTAATTACAAAAAAACAGGCCAAGTGCGAGTCGGACTCGCGCACGAAGAGTTCTGTTCCGTACCAAAAAACGGCAAAATAAATCACGTTTGTTGTATGGGAGCCCCCCTTAAATATTAATTTTATTCTGTTTTTAGTATTTGTTGATAAAGCGGCAATAAAAATACATCATCTATGAAAATTTCAACTATCTACCTGTTGTTGTTATTAATATCGAGCAAAAAACGGCAACAAAATCACGTTCGTTGTATGGGAGCCCCCCTTAAAAAAATATTTTATTCTGTTTTTAGTATTTGTTGTTATAGCGGCAACAGAATACATCATTTGTGTAAATTTGAACTTTTTAGCTATCACGGTTCATGAGATACAGCCTGGTGACAGACAGACGGACAGCGGAGTCTTAGTAATAGGGTCCCGTTTTTACCCTTTGGATACGGAACACTAAAAAAGAGATCAGAACGAATGGTAGCATTATTACTGGCTATTTTAAATTTGCTTAAAAGGCTGAAAAGGTAAAATATATTATAGTGTAAGTTATTTTAACCTTAGAATAATATTTTGATTGAATAGTGACCGCTGTCTTTCCATCCCAATGCGATATAAAAGGAATAATATTTGAGAAGGTGACAAATTTTCCGTTTGATTGTTTGGTCTTATAACACAGAGATTATGTACTTTGTAATCATAATGTTAAATCAAATATTTGTGTAATAGTTTTAGTGTTACTTATTACCTTAGTACCTTATCTACGTACATTACTTAAGAACGTTAGAACCTAAAGAAGATTACGTATAAGTACTTAAGAATAAGAACACCATAACAACCCATTTGTATTTAGTAACTTTATTAGTAACTTATGGTTGCCGGGAAGAATTTGCTTTTTAGCGATAAGGCCGCCAATTGCTCTTCTTTTGTATGTATTTTTTTATAAATTATCATGGTGTGCAATAAAAAAAATATCTTTATCTTATGATAAAATATCTTTATCTTATGATAAAGATATTTTTTTATTGAACACCATGATAATTTATAAAAAAATACATACAAAAGAAGAGCAATTGGCGGCCTTATCGCTAAAAAGCAAATTCTTCCCGGCAACCATAAGTTACTAATAAAGTTACTAAATACAAATGGGTTGTTATGGTGTTCTTATTCTTAAGTAGGTACTTATAGGTAATAATACCTACCTACCTAATTTTTGTTTAACGCACCTTTGACGCAATTTTTTTTTTATAATTTTCACTTCATGATTTTTATCTTGCGGAGTGTCTGAAGGGGTTCCGTAGTGGTGAGGTTTCTGTATTTTGTTTCTTGTTTCTTATCAGGCAGAGGTTTCCTAGAAATCATTTACTTGAGAAAACACTCAACTGCACTTTCAATCCTTTACTGTCTTAATTGAAGTGTATTCAGGAAACGATCCCAGTTGCTTTTGAGAAAATCGCAAGCTTTTCTTGCAAGAACATTTTCATGATTGACCGACTTACGTGAGTCAGTTTGTAAGATTGAACCAAGGTGAAACTGTATCCTAGGAGTCGCAGTGATGCAATGTGTAATATTTATTAGTAGCCATTTAACAAAAATGCTTAAAATTTTCTCCAAAAAAAAATATATTTAATTAGTGATTCTGTGAGCTGACTGGTAGACATCGCAAATCTGTTTTTGAATAAAAATTCAAAAACAGATTTGCGTTTCACATATAGTCATATCACAGATTTGCGGCAAACACAGAACAAAAATTTTGAAATGTTGTCAATTCTCGTGAAATTTTGTCAGCAGGTTTGATGATTATAAGGCTTTTTTTTATGGATACAGCTTTTCTAAATTTGTTCAAAATGGCAGAGATAGTTTCTTAAATAGTGGTAAACCACTACCACTATTAAAATAGGTGACTGAAAACGTAAATAAACATATTTCAGCCATTTCGAAATGTTCAAAAATTTCACAAACGCGTGGTCTACAGCTCACAGAGTCACTATATATACTATGTATTGTTCAATATTCAAACCATATCTCATCACAAATTCAGTCTGGTTTACCAAAATAAGTAAAACTCTTTTACAATCAGATGGAAATTACAAAAAGCTATTTTGACAAATTGAGTTGAACCGATATTTTACTGCGTCGAAGATTTTTTTATTTTTTATAAGCTTAATTTTAATTCGATCCACGTCGAAGGGTTTGAACGAGCTGAGTAGGATTTCAGCTTTGAGCATTCATAGGGGCCATTAGTTATTCTAATAAATTCGATATTTAAGGGGCAGTGTAGTATGAAAATATGGTGTGGGACGAGGGTTATCGTTTTTTAAAGAAATCGTGAAGTTGTAGCCACAAAAAAAATATGACAAGCTAAAGAGATTCTCTGGATCAAGGGTGGCCAACCCGCGGCCCGCGGGCCACATGCGACCGGCCGTCTGTTACCTTGTGGCCCGCGGAGCCAAGCACATTTTTAGGGTTCCGTAGCCTAAATGGCAAAAAACGGAACCCTTATGGATTCGTCATGTCTGTCTGTCTGTCTGTCTGTCCGTATGTCACAGCCACTTTATGACTACACAGTTGAAACTTGGTAGGTAGATGTATTCTGTTAACCGCTTAACGAATTTAATACAAAAATAAGAAAAATAAAAGATTAAGGGGGGGCTCCCCATACATGGAACTGAAACTGAAAAAAAATTTTTTCTTCAAACTAACACGTGTTGGGTGTTTATAGATAGGTCTTTAAAAATGACATTGAGGTTCCTAAGATAACTTTTTCTCAAAGTCAACCGTTTGAAGGATATTCACCGCCAAAGTGGTAAAATGTGTGTCCCCCCCCCTTTAACTTTTGAAATAAGAGAGTGAAAAATCTAAAAAAAATATATGCTATAGATCTTAATAAAAACTTTCAACCAAAATTGGTTTGAATGAGATATAGTAATTAGTTTTTGAGATATAGCACATTTTCCAAAACCGCAAATATAACTTTGTCATTCATACCAACACTGTGAAAACAAAGTTATTTTTGCAAACGAAAAATGATAGGTGGTATTAAATATGGTATGGTATAAGGTAACTATGGAACCCTATGGCCCGTGGCCCGACACGCACTTGGCCGGTTTTTTAAACTATAACTTATCTGGCGCGCACTATACATAAAACTTGGTAGTGCGGCCCGGGGTAAAATTCTACTTCCGAATTTTGGCCCAAGTGTCGAAAAGGTTGGCCACCCTTGCTCTAGATGCTACAAATATTAAATTGCATGAAAACCTTATAGATGGTTATAAAAAAAAAACAAAAAATCACCTAAAGCGCTTTCGTAGTCTTTTTGGCGTTAAATAATAGCGGATACGTATTGAATTTTACATCAAAATACAATTTAGCGTACTGTAAAGTTGCTTTAATTACTTTTATTCGAGAACGATAATTGTGATAATGATAATGACGAAAGTAACAACGAAAAACATCGTTAGGTTATTTTCCTTACTCTTTACATGTAAGGACAAAGACAGAGACAAATATTCCAGCGTGACTGAGCTTTAATTCTCGATATAAGTAAAGAACTGACTTACGAGAGCGCGCGTAGCGAGCTGTAAGCACGTGGATAGAGTTTTAATTACAAGAAGTACATTTTATGAGTATTTCTCAAAAAAAATGTACATTCTTTGAAAAAAAGTGTGCCACGAAATGGTTAAAAAATTAAACGTTTTTAATTAAAAAAACAATACAATTATGTAGGATAAATAATATATCATTCTTTTAAGTTAACGAAAAACTACTAGTAGAATAGTATTAATTTCAAATAGCGTACCATATCTTTCATATAAAAATAAATTTGCCACCCTGCATACCTCATGAAATTTTACTTCATAAAATGCGATACGTCGTCTAATTATTATACATTTTTGTATATTTTCTGTCTAAATTAATTGTAGTCTCAATTCCAAAGTGATTTTCTATGGGGTTTCATACTTAATTAATAATTTAATGCAAAAAATAAAAATGAGTCGTATTCATTTACTTTTTAGTAACTACTCTTTAGTTACATTTTATTTCGTTACGTAATTTCTGAACGCATCCGTTAATTTTTTACACGGGTAACACTAGCTGCATTCTGATTGGTTGTTGATCTGACGTCTCCGCCATGACATGTCGTGAAAATCAGTAAGAACGTGTGCTGTTTAGTGGGACTACTTTTTCGTGACAGGAAATATTATTAACTTTTTCTGGGTAAGTAATTCTAAATTTCTATATCAAGTAAATAAACATAATAGTGTTGGTATAGTGGTTCAATGATATTATATTCGTTAATCACATTTTGAACAAAAATATACTTCTAAAACATTTTTAGCATATATTTGTCTTACTTTTTCGTTACGTTTCATTACGTAACGAAATAGTATTGTATGGACAACAAGATGTTTTTTGCTGTTTTTCCTTTAATTATTTGATTTATATAGAAATCAATGTTCAAATAGTATACTATAGTTTTAATTTAATTACCTTACGTCCTCTAACATTAAGTGTACACTAACCTTAGTGCTTAGTATTTCGTTACAATGAAAACTATTTCGTTACAACTTTTTCGTTACGTACATCTTTTTTGAGAAATACTCTTATAAGATAAGATAACTATTAAAATATACTGACTAATTTATCAAGATTAATTTATTTTTGATCTATCTTGTTTGTCGCATCATTAATTTATTCTATAACAATATATTCAAATTTACTAGCTGCATAAATTTAACAGTTTCTAAGTATAACTGCTCTGTTCCCCTGTCTATTCAAATGGCTTTTCTATATGTTATACGCTAATAAAGGCTTAAAAATTTGCAGTAATCACAATTCTACAAGCTTCTATCAATCACAGGCATTGATAAAATCTGACGAAACATCCAGACTTCTATATTTTATTATAATTTAATAGCATTTAGCATGACGTAATAATTATTTAAATATACTGTATCGGGATTTTCACCATGTACCTTTTTATTTTTGAGACTCCGATATTTCGGCGCAGTTGCATGCGCCATGATCACGGAAGAACTGTCGGTTGTCACGTGCGGGTAGATGTTATTGGCAGACGAATCGGTCTACCCTCCGTCTAGTTCTTTTATTACGGTCGGTACCGGTACCATTGTCTGCAAACTCACTATTCACTCGAATCTGTTCTCGACACACGACACTCACTGTATCTTTACGCGGAACGGCACTTTTTTTATTTTTGTTGTTTTGACACAGCCGGACTACTGGATTCCAGACACTCGACAATTTAAACCCATCATCACGATTGAAATTTTTTTTTAAATTTTTTTACAAATTACAAAAATTTTGTTACATAACCCTCAGATCATCTCCACAGAACGCCACTACATACCAAGAATGGTCAGGGAAGCGATTGAAATTACCAAATACAAAAATTTCAATCGTGATGATGGGTTTAAATTGTCGAGTGTCTGGAATCCAGTAGTCCGGCTGTGTCAAAACAACAAAAATAAAAAAGTGCCGTTCCGCGTAAAGATACAGTGAGTGTTGTGTGTCGAGAACAGATTCGAGTGAATAGTGAGTTTGCAGACAATGGTACCGGTACCGACCGTAATAAAAGAACTAGACGGAGGGTAGACCGATTCGTCTGCCAATAACATCTACCCGCACGTGACAACCGACAGTTCTTCCGTGATCATGGCGCATGCAACTGCGCCGAAATATCGGAGTCTCAAAAATAAAAAGGTACATGGTGAAAATCCCGATTCAGTATATTTAAATAATGTTAATAACCATGGAAATTTAAAACAATATATGACGTAATAATATTTTAACATTACGATATAGACTAGTAGAGTAGCTTTATTAGAGCTTGCGTTTGAAGTAGAAGCGATGCGCGAATTCCATTTTGGTTTTCGATTTAATCATCTAAACAAACAAATGGACTTTTTCCATTGATGTAATTGTTTTCCGCTGCATTTAATTTGCAGCGCAAACAGCGCTATATCCACGTAACGTAGCAAATAGCACGCTCCCTAATCATACTGTGCCGTAATGGAGTCATTCCGGGTCCATTACCGTCGATACGCGCCTCAATGCAACTTGTTACTCTATGAATACTAATTCTGCATCTGTAGTAATATTAATATAGTCCTGCCAACTATAATTATTGACCGAGCGAGAGCGAAGCGTCTTCAAGTTGGGCAAAAATGCTTTCGTATGTCCGTCCGACTATCCGGCTGTCCGGTTGTTCTCCTCTTAATGTCGCTCAACCGATTCTCGTCAAATTTTTTGAGTAGCTTCTATAATTAAGTATACTTAAAGATTTTAGTGCCGATTCAGTTTTTCGAAATTGTTTAAAATGGCGGATATATGGGGAAAATCATATTTCAGCCTTTTCGAAAAATGTGAAAATGTCACAAACACCAGGTTAAAAAAGTTAATGTCTTCCTCTACAAGGCGCACAGTATGAGGCATATATCTTGAATTTTTTTTCGACGGAGTGGGGATAAATTCGCGCATGAACTCCTGTGAGCGACCAATGCCAATAGCGCGCGCTCCTCTCCCGCCGCCCGCGCCCCTCACCGCTACGCATGCCCAAAATACGCGTTCCGCGCAATCCCCACCCGATTTCAAGATATATGCCTCGTACACGTACTGTAATAAGAGAAACTCGCGCGAAAAAAGGCAGGTAGAGTTATTGATTCTGAATAAGATAGCAATATTGTTCAAAGATTGTTCTTTCATACTTACCTACCACTTTTTTAAATTTAATTGTGTGAAATAAACTTATTACAACGACTTTTATAAAAATAATTGTTTTTTATTTATTGTTTTAAATCAGCTGATCGGTTGCGGCGGTTACTGACTGCTCGAGACTCATACTGAAGCGTTCCCCTTATTACTCTGTATTATGTAACCTGACTATCTGTGCACAGGCTAAACTATTGGCGGTAGGAAAATAAATATTTTATAATGACCTTAATAAAGAATCCTAACACAAAGAAAGTACCGTATTTTTTAATATCGGGAAAGACGCGGGCGGCTGCAGAGTAATTGTTATAAAATCTAAAAATAACTAAATTGTTACAACACTGCGCACATAAATATTGCATGGGCATAGTTGGAACATTAAGATTTTCGCTATTGTGACTGATTTTGTAAACGATCTCTTTTTTTTTGATTGACAGTACGATATTATGATTGACTGACCCATCATGTCAGACAGAGTGCCTCTGTGCTCATTCTGCCCAGCTGACACTGACACTTTGTTATAAAGCTGATGCAAGGTTTTTAATTGGTATTTAGTATTATGTGCACCTTGATTAATATATTTTTTGAAGTGAAAACTTTGTACACTTTTTTTGTAATGAGGAAATAATGTTAAACTCACGTCAGTCAGGGTCACGTGACCCTGATCGAAATTCGTAAGACGGATGTAGCGTGAACAGCCGGCGGCGGAAGTATGCCCCTCTCTTTCTACGGAGTGCGGCGAAAATTGCGGCGCGTCATTTGAAGACGTAACCATTTATGTCACCATAGCAACGCGCTAATTTTTTAATTCAATGTCAAAACTCTAGATTTTCTGTCAAGCTAATGGATAAGACCTTCGTACATTGACCATAAAAAAATTTTTTCATGTCAGTGCCTTCGTACAATACTGTTCTGTATTCGTAAATTCAAATGCAGAGTAAATTCGTAAGACGGCAATTCGTGCAAAATTATTCCCTAACCATTCCAAAATATCAAATATGCACTACGTTAATATTCAAGTTTTCACTTCTGCCGGCACTCCCGGAGTGCAACCCGATTTTTTTTGTTTTTCTTTGTTTCCTATTGTAAGTGTTCTGTTTCCTGTAATTTATGCTAAGCCTTTGTTTTTTCCTTATTATTTTCTCTAAATATGTGTGTGTCAATAAATTATATTCTATTGTATATGGTTAAAATTAGCAAGCAACAATTTAACATAATAATTCTATTTTACGTAAGTTGCGTAAAGTTCGTCGAACTGCGAACAATAAATTGTAATCTATTTTAAGTGGAGGGCACAGTGGAATGTCAATAAGGTTGTTAGTCGCGTGAATAATGCATGAGTGAGATTATGCGTTTAGGCGCCCTATTAGCTCAAGAGTTGGCCGAACTGCGAGTTGTGTTTCAGTTGCGACACAGTATAAATAAGTATCAGAAGTCTATCTTTACATATATCGGCTGTGCCAGACAAAATTATTGTCATTTAAATGTCATTTTGGAGTTATATTTATAAAACAAAAGGTTTGTCTACGTTGGGATGTAAATTTTTACATTTCATTCAACGTAGATAAAACCTCCCTCGTGCTCAACAATGGGTAATATGGCATATAGGTACTAGGTTTTACCAATGACGGTTGGTAAATGTTAGGTTTGTTAAAAATAAAACAGTGAATTAATTAACTTCATGATAAATTAATGTTTAAGTTAAAATAATTAAATTTCAATAATTTAATTTGACATTTGTAAACTTTTTTATGGCGAGGGGAATAGAATCATAAAGCCTCTGTCACGTAGTGATAATATTCTCTTTGGCCTTTGTATTTGTGATTGCCATTATTGTTTTTATTGTTTCTTTTTTAGTGTGACTTGTTGAAATATAGAATCATTTTAATAATTATTATCTATAATATATAATAAATTTGCATGCTGCTATTGTTGGCTGAATGGGAGGAGATGTTATTATTTAAGACCTATAAATGTACCCCAATCAAAAGCAAATAAAATTATTTCTATTTCTATTTCAATTACCTATCACTAAATTTTTTTAAATATTTTAATGACTCATCATTCTGATAAGTTTTTTATCTTTTATAAAAGTTTTTTAAAATTTATTAATTCCAATATAAACACCCATCATTCAATCCTTAACTAGAGTGAGTTACATTACACGTAACTTGTAAAACTTAATTTTAAAACAACTTCAAAATAAACCGTTTTCAATTTTTACCGTGTCTTTGAGGTAAAACAAGGTAAAAGTTCCAAATGAACGATGATCACAGGACAGTTCGGACTTTTACTAATAAGAGTTGGTAAATCTTAGGTTTAACTGAAAAATCTTAGGATTTACCTAAGTTCGGGGTTTTACAGTAACATATATAGATATTGTGGCCGTAGGTAGAGTTCGAAATTTAAAAGATACGGGCAAGATAGAATACTGGATCCTTATTTCTGTGGCAGCGCCGCGTTCGGCTTGGCTCATTGGTTGGTTACGCTCGCAAACTGAAGGTGTGCTTGTGACGGGGCCTGTGTAATCTGTGGTAGCTATTTGCTTAATCTACTCTAATCTACGACTGTACTGTACCCTGCTACTATTATATACAAATGAAGACATTTTTTTAAAAACCACCCTTGTCAATAAATATGATTTTTCAGGAGAGAGAAAAAACTTTTCCACAATTATTACAAAGTGATTTTATGTTAAAATAACTTTGAATTATATTTTTTGTTATTATAGCTTCGCCTTGGAATATATTTCACCAAATAAAAATATTTAATAGTCAAAGAAAACTTAGTCTGAAATTGAAAAGTTGGTGACAAAGGCTGTTCTTGCGAAACGACAATAAAAAAAATTCTAAACTAACTTTTATTCATATTTCTAACAAAAAATTACATACAAATAGACAGGCATAAACCCAACTTAATCTCTTCCACTACTATATCGAGTAAGCTATTAATATTTACAGCATTACCACCAAAGTGGCACTATAGTGACACTTGATATTTTATAAAAAAGTTCGCTTTTTTATCCTTTCTTTGTCTTTTTCTAGGCTACGATTCATTATTTCTATCCAGCTTTTACACAAAACCATCTCAAAAACGCAAAAATTTACATAGAATTTGTCTTTTTTTTTCCATAAACCACCGATGTCAATTGACATAGGTTCTTTTTGGCAGAAACATGACTGACTAAGGTTGTTTCTGTAGAACTACTTCAAGCTTTCAAAGCGAATATCTCATGACTTATAAGAATTTTGAAGAAACCTATGATGTGAGACTGAAGCTTTCTTAGTCCTCTACAAGATGGCGTACTTAACTCATTTCGTCCAAAATTTGACAAAGGTGGTTTTTGAAATAAGGTCTTCAAATCCTTTCACATATTCGCCATTACTGAGTTTGGCTAGCACTTGTAAGTACCTTTACCTTATAAGATACTACAACCACGTTGTTGAAAATTAATCTAACTATGGCAGAGGTAAATTGCTTAGGTACCTACTGCACTAAAAACCGCTTCCCTAACGCAATACTCAAATTCATCAAAATCGGTATAGTGGTTCCAGTGAAAATTGGTGAAAAACTAGTACATCAGCCGCATGACACCCACTGCTGGGTATAGGCCTCCCCCAAGGATCTCCACGACGATCGGTCTTTTGCTGCCCGCATCCAGCGACTTCCCGCGACCTTAATTAGATCGTCGCAACGATCTTGCTCAGCTGAAGTGGCAGAGGGCTGGACCCATAGCGAGAAGAACCGATAGGCGTTGGGGAGGAAAGGTTCTAGAATAGCGACCGCGCACCGGACGACACTCCGTGGGCAGGCCCCCGACACCTTGTCGGGGGTCTATCTACCCATCGGTTCTTCCAAGAAGCTTATACCCCCAATTGAGATTGCACGGCTAGTGTCATATTGAAGATAGAAAAATGTCCTTGAGTGACGTGACGGCTTATTGCTATCTCTTTCTTTAGTGTTACATTACGTGTTCGTTGTTCATCGTTCGTTCGTTCGTGAGAAACGAAAACGTATTGTCACGCTGAAGAAAGAGATAGCAATAAGCCGTAACGTCACTCAAGGTCATTTTTTCTATCTTCACTGTGACACTAGCAGGTGCAATCTCCATTGGAGGTATAAGCTTATTGGGTTCTTCTCGCTATGTGTCCATCCCACTGTCATTTCAGCTGAGCAATCTTTCGAGGGATGTTAGTTACTTTAGTTCTCCTGCGGATTTCCTCATTTCTGATTCGATCACGCAGAGAAACGCCGAGCATGGTTCTCTCCATTACTAATAAAGAAAAACTAGAAATAAAGAAAAAGAAGAAGAAGAAGTAATGGATTATTATTTTTTCTGTAATGAAAAGGATAGATAGAGAGAAACACATATTAAGTATAGTATGGCTAAAAACATGCTCGTTGACCTTACAGTGAGATTATGAGATTAAAAAGTTTCCTCAGTTTTTCTTTCAAGCGTTGTTATCTAGACTGAAAGTTAGATATCGTTGACCCTAAGCTTGAATATAAAAAGTAAAGTCAAGGATTTAGGATTTTCCTTCATAGGATTATCCGCTGTTGGAAGTTATTATTCAATTCACAAAGTACACAAAGTTGAGAAAAGTCAAGGTTTATCATTTTATCCTGTTAGAATATTAGTAGCCTGCCCTTTGATATTCTTTTGAAACACATTTTAGTAACTTTACCTACTGCATAATGTTAGCTATTTAGGATAAGTTTAATATGAATAATAAAAAATAATAAATAAAACGTTTCATAAACACAATGTCAATTGTGTTGTTTGATTTAATGGCAGCTGCACCTGCGCTCAGATCGCTGCCTGAACAGTCTCTCGCTGCGTATCTATGCAAATAAGTTGCAGATCGTTGCAATTGCGCGCTCAATGGAAATCAACTCATTTGCTAAAGCCGCTGTGTGTTGCTTCCACGTCACACGTTTCTGTTTAGATTCAATTTTGATTTATAACTATTACGTTAGACTGTAATCTACATGCATTTTGGAGCATGCTCTCTGGATTGTTTAGGCGTATTAAAACTAAGTCTTCCTTTGTGAAGTACAATAGAAAATACCTACTTGATCATTGCTTGCAGTATTTTGTAAAGTTGCCTCCACCTCCTTAAAATAACTATTGTGTGTTTCATGCAATGATAAGAATCACTATGCACTCACAAAATATTACTAAAGAAAAAACATGATAAAGTTAGCATCAATATTTTTTTGCACAACGGAACAGTGCTTCGTCTTCACCTCACCTGATGTTAAGTGACGATAAGGCCGAAGGTGGAAGCGCACTACACCCGGAATCTTCATCACTGAGGAATTGGTAATCTTACCTCTAACTGCCGGAACATTTTTGTTTAATTGCTGTTATGGCGTCAGACTTAGGTAAGACGGTGGTAGCTAGCCAGGCGGACTTGAAATAAGCCTGCCACCAACTAAACCGACTAAAAATTTCACCCCCCCCTCCCTGGGAATCTTTCCTGGGACTCCTACTTCTTATATGGGTTAGCGAACCACTAGACCACAGAGGCGGTTTTTATGACTATGTAGTCAAAAATCCTCTTGTTATTTCAAAGTATTCATAAATGAAAATGTCCAATCTTAGATGAAGTCATCTAAGTGTCCAATGCATGTTAGCGCTACGACATAGAACGGACACTCCTGCCCCGAACGGGCTCAAGGTCACAATATTAGCCTGCTTGTTAAACGAGAAACTCAGTCGGGCTGTTACGGCCGGCGTCGCCGCACGCGCATTTGCCTGTTTGTGTGTATTGTAGCTTTATACAAATACTATTTCGTATCGATTCTGTGATTTCATTACGTGATGAAACACAACGAAATAGTAAGCGGATGAAAACCTAAAAATGTTTTAGAAGTACATGTTTGTTCAAAATTTAATTTAATTTCCATTCTAAATGTTAGGTACATTAAGAATCACGAAAGATGACCACAAATGGCTCCCATCTTTCCATCATAACTCATGAAGAAAAGACTTAAGACAATACACATATAAGACAAGACATATATAAGGATATGAAATATTATATTGTCTTAAGTCTTTTCTTCATGAGTTATGATGGAAAGATGGGCGCCATTTGTGGTCATCTTTCGTGATACGAACTATATTTATTTTATTTATACAAACTCAGGAGTAGGTAAGTACTTACTTACCCAGAAAAAATAATTATTTTATTTCCGTATCTACTACCTAGAATAAAATAATGATTTAAAACTAAAGAAAAACTCATATTTTAGCTATATTATCTTTAAACGTAAACAATATTTAACAGTAAGCAACCCTGGCAACACGCTTGGACGACAGCGGGGCGTAGCGACGTGAAGGGGGAAGTAGTTATATAAATGGCGGCATTTGGGACTCGGATAAAGAAGAGTCCGTTCTAGTCAGTTTTATTTATTCTTATGACAATACCTCCGTACTACGGAGGTATTCCGTAGATACCGTTCAAGAATGATCATCATTCAACTAGAAAGTCGTGAAAGTCTCATTCTGTTCCAATGTACACAAAAAGCGGGGCATATCGGCTCGGCTTTGTGTACCGGAAGGTGGCGCGATTCGATCGGAACACAAAAATCCGGCAAATGGCGGCAACATCCGGCGCAATGCGACGCTAAATTAATGTTCCGGTAGACCTGTAATTCCCACTCCACGTGCACGTAGCGACAGCCCGTGAAAGACGCGAAGTACTACAAAAATACAGGCACCCCGATAGTTTCTCGAATTGGATGTTAGCGGCTTTACATTCGTGGGTAGAGTTGATTTCACGAAGCGAGTGTAGAGCTGACAATATAGTTGTAGAAGTTCTCTAGACTATAATATTCCACCACAAACATTTTTAGTTACTATACTGTTGCGGGAACGGAAGAAAACTCAAAAAACCACAGTAATTGTTTATTGAAAAATAAAGGACCCTTAAAAACAAGAAACAAGGTAACAAACAGTCCGTTTATACGTATTTCCTAGCAAGTCCTTTAGGACATGAACTGCCTATGGCTATCGCGTTACGTACCACTTGTACACGTATACTTTATCTTGTAACCGTAGACTTATTATATTACATGGTATTTGTTACTCTTTCCATTTTCAAAAAATCACATTACCAAAATTTTTTAAGTTTTAATCATAGACTTAGAAAAATTTTCGGTTTTAATGGATAAAACGACATTTCTTGGCTGATATTTTTCTTGGACTGACGTGCAACAAAGAGTAAACAGGTATATGACAACGAACACATGATATTTGAATTATTAGTTTTACAAAACAGAATAAAATTTTGACATAGTTTCGTATTTTCCAAAAGATTGTTTTATTTTCTAAGAAGGAGGTCGAACGGCCAAGTTTGTTAGCTGAAGTTGAAAAAAATGGTCATGAATTCATAAAATACCATTTGGCATAACTATTGGCTCCGTGCACGCTTTTAGCGCCACCTAGCGTGTTGCAACTTTGTTGGCTCTGAACTGCCTGTTTTGACGTTTTGATATGTAATGGCGGCATTGTGACAAAATGTTAAAAAATACTATACATATTGTGTTATTAATGTAAATTTCAAAATTACTGTGATTTGGGTGGACAAAGTGTTGTGAAATCATTTTTGGTCATTTAAATTAAATATGGCAAGTAAGATCTATTAAAAAAATGTTTTATTTTGGTTATATCAGGGTTTGTTTACTACTTTTTTAGTTGTAGATTTTGTAAAACAAGAGGATAAAGCTACTTTAATAATTTTATGAAGTGAAAATAAACATATATAATTATTCCTGTATCGCTAATAATAAATTAAATTTCGTGTTCAAACAGATTACAGAGCCTTCATTATTTCTACTTTTTGCCACCATGAGCGCTGCGATCGATTATTATACCTTCGCACCCTCCCATAAACGGCATTTAGAGTGATATTAGACTATCATAGAAATATGATCATATATGTATGAGTCATTTTTATATGACGAACATAGGACGGTCTAATAACTACATGTGATTCATATTGTCTTTGATCATAGTTATGGGATCCTATTTGACAGCCAGCGTACAAGTAGGATCATATTCGTCGCCCCAGTAGTGATTTTTTCCTCTATGTGCCTAACTTCAAAAAATGGCGTCCTCCAAGTACAAGAATTTTGACTGGAATATTAAAATAACAAAAATATTAATTACTCTTTACAAGTAAAATTAGTGTTTATACAATAATTTTGTTCCGGATAACGAAATACGTTTTTACAAAACCCAAATACGTCTTTTATTTTTTATTTTGTTCTTAACAGTTTTCTTCTTTTTAATGCTATTAATAAAATTGCACTCATAGCAACGGAAAACACAGCTAAATCGTTATCCATCTTGATTTATGACACTGTTTATATGATCATAGGTGGATCATAAGTGTAATATGTAAAAATGAAGGACAGCATCATTTAACTATGATCATAGAATTTGACAGATATGAAATCATATATAAATGATAAATATATGATAATGTAATAGCGGCCTTACAATCAAAGTCTATTAAAGTAAATAAATTGAAGTCTGGGAGTATCATGCGAATTATTTCTGTTCGATCGATAAAAAAAATAACTTGCTCACTTATTTCGTTGTCAATACTGAATTTTAAGAGGTACTTGTAATCAATAAATAAGTATTCATAGGTTTTATATTCAATGAATCTCAAAAGTTGAAAAAGGTATGTATACAATCAACATATTCAGCAGCTTTCCGGAAAATGATATTAGATCGGAATCACGTTATGCAAAAATGTTCAGAGTTTGAAACTTGAAAGAATTTTCCTGTTTCCTTTTAGCAGAAAAAACAGTTTCTTCGCTCACATCGTTGTAAATACACATAAAAATATGCAGGATAAACTTTGGAGAGAGGAAATGACTTCCATGTAAAAATTTTACAAACGAGTGTCATGAATTTGAGAATTTGTATTATTTTTGCAGACCGCCAACCGCCTCTGTGGTTTAGTGGTTCACCGACCCGTGTAAGACGCAGGGGTCCCGGTTTGATTCCCATCAGAGGGGGTACATTTGGACTCGGTTTGATTGGTTGGTAAGGCTTATTTCAAGTCCGCCTGGAGCTACCACCATCTTACCTAAGTCTGATGTGTTCCGGCAGTTAGAGGTAAGATAGCCAGTTCCTCAGTGATGAGGATTCCGGGAGTAGTGCGCTTCCACCTTCGGGCTTATCGTCACTTAACATCAAGTGAGATGAAGGCCAAGTACTATCCCATTGTGCATAAAAAAATAAAAAATAACACCGCTCAAGAATCATACAAAGGTGGTAGGGTAAAAAATTAAACAATTGAAAAGCCAAGGAAAACCTGTTATTGGCCATATTTTTAACATTGTCCTAGAGGTAATGTAATATAAGTATAACGCTGTTGGTTTTCTTAGAAAATAAAATAAAATAAAAAAGTACTAGATACCTTGTTGGTGTATTTGAAATACATATGTTACCGGCAATGTATGAAATGCAGGCATTGTATACAATGCCTGGCCCTTTTAGGCAATGTATGAAATAGAATAAATATTATTGTCTATTTCATACATTACCTAGGCATTCTATACAATGCCTAGGCCTTGTATCTGACCTTGTATCTGACCTTGTATTTGACCTTGTATCTGACCTTGTATGTGACCTTGTATCTGACCTTGTATCTGACCTTGTATTCGATCTTGACCTGGTATTTGACTTTAACCTTTTATTTGACTTTAACCTTGTACTTGACTTCCTCTCACTCACCCCTCCCCTTATCCCTTAATCTCCCCTTCCCTTCCCCTTCCCTCATCCTCCCCCCTCGTGGTCTGCCCTCTAACCAAATAAGATCAAAATCTTTTTATTTTACACATTGCCGGTGGACCAGCAGGCATTGTATACAATGCCTAGGCAATGTATAAAATGAATATCATTTCATACATTGCCTGATCGTTTCAGGCATTGTATACAAAGCCTAGGTATTGTATACAATGCCGGATTATACACATTGCCGGTAACACATATAATATTTTCATTTCATGAAAATCAAAGACATGAGAACGTCCATCTTTGATTCTTATAGTACGAGGCATATATCTTGAAATTTTTTCGACGGAGTGAGGATAAGTTCGCGCATGTGCTCTTGTGAGTGACCAATAGCGCGCGCCCCTCTCCCGCCACCCGCGTCCCTCACCGCTACGCATGCCCAAAATACGCGTTCCGCACAATCCCCACCCGATTTCAAGATATATGCCGCATACTGTACGTTGGGTTGAATTGAAATTATTCATGATGAATAAGTACCTTCACCAAACTTTACGACCCTCAGCATTAGCGTCCATATACGTTTAAGTATACCACCATCTTACGATCAGGAAAATGGTGTAAACGAATTAACCGACCGACTAATAGGTCCGTCAGGGTTGTCACCAAACTCAAGTTGTTAGTGAATTGACCCGCGCCGCGCCGGCCGAGGCCGGCATACATGAAAGCAAGTTTGGCTAACTTAAATTATCATTTACCGAAACTGTGTTAACTTATTGGGACTGATGTTAGAGGTCAAACGTGTGGTGTTGAATGAGAGATGGGAGACATAATTTGTGTCAACGGTTATTTTAACCATCAAAATATACAACATTCATCTATACTAATATAAGAAGGTCAAACAAAATATAATAAGATAGGTAACAAGATACCTATATAGATATGATTCCTAAAATCCCTTTAACATTTATCCTCAAACACTAACTCCCCACAAATGTTTCAAATTTTAATATTTCACAGTTCACTTAAAGAAATGTTTTAAGCATAAAGTTTTGTTACATCAATACTTTTCTTCTTTTTATTTTTGTTATGGCAATCTACTTTCCTCTTGGAAGTAATTTTTGCCAGTGTCATGTTTTGAATAGTTCAGTATTTCTAGATTTTCTAGTAGATTGTTTCAGTTTACATTAAAATGCGGATGCATCACATTCCAATGCTGCTTGGAGCATTTGGCAGCAAGTATATCAAGACAGTTTACTCGGTAAGTGTTGCCGAGGTAGCGACCACTACAATAAAAGTCTCAGCTTCACACAATCAAGATCGCGCTTATTTCCATTATCCCACATATTGTTCAGTTGCGTAGACACTTGTACCACAAAACTGCACCAATTTTAAGACACAATAACCACTATGAATCAATTTGCGAATAATTAAAATAGTCACCGAACTGAACTCGACAAAATCCCGCCAAAAACTCACATCAATACTCAGACCAAATAAAAAAGTTTATTTGATCTGAGCATCAATATTACAAAATAAGTTGGCATTTAGCCTTGAAATGAAAAATACAAAATGCACGCGCGTCATGTATTTGGGTACATTCTTTTGTTTTTCAGATAAGTTGTTGGTTGTATATTGTTTTTTTTTTTGTTTTTGAGACAAATTTTTAGACAACAAAATTTGTTGATGTTAAAATTTAAATCAACGATTTGAATTGAGTAGAGAATTTGAACCAATAGCGAACGAGCATAGGTCACAATGTCCATTATTGCAATTTTTATGTGGAATAAATGATTCTATACAAATGGTCAGTGAGCATAGGTAGTATAAACATTGGTAGGTGCTAAAACGGCTGCGTACAATAATGAAAAACATTTTATTTCGGAATTAATAAATAAATTATTTCTAAATAAACAACAACAATGCTACTCTGGGTTCTTATTATAAAATTTTCGAAATCTATCGTAATCGCTTTCATTTGACAGATGGATGTGACACATTGCTGCATTTCTTTGGTAAGTTGTATTTGTCCAAAAAAGAAGTATCAATGTGTCACATTCATCTATCAAATGAAAGCGATTGCGATAGATTTTGAAATTAGACAAATTAGTAAACCGCACCGACAAAGTTTCTACCCATTAATTCACTATCGACAGTACAAGCTGACCTAAGTAAATAAATAGGTGACTCTAAAGATTCATTTTTACCGACTTCAAAAGGAGGGAGGTACTCAATTCGACCCGTTTTTTTTTGTTTTTTGTATGTACACCGATTACTCGAAGACGGCTGAACCGATTGAAATGATTCAAACGTTATTACATTAGGTAAACTCCCATAGGTAAACTCCCAAATTGTCCCATTTTTTAAAATTTTGTAATCGGTTCAGTACTTTTCAAGTAATCTAGAAAAAAGTACGAAAATAGTATGATTTTGTGTGAACTACCTCGTGAACCACCTTACCTGAACTACCTAACTACTAACTTCTTTGTTTATGAACTAAATAAGATATTTTTTTTGTTGGAAAAGGGATATTTTAAGTGTAGTTCTTTAACCGACTTAAAAAAGGAGATTCTCAGTTTGACCCGCATATATGTATGTTTCTCCGCGATTAACTCACGTTTGGCTGAGCCGATTTTACACTACCTAATACAAAAGGTACCTACACTAAAAATAAAAAAATAAAAAATTGTTTAAAAAGCAAAAAACCGACTTCAAAAAACCTACCTCTAAAAAGCAAGAAATAATATTCGTAATAATAAAAACACGTCTATTGAAGTCGGGTGGGGCTGGATAACAAATTTCTTTTTTTTATTCTAAAAGCCCCACCCGACTTCAATAGACGTGTTTTTAATATTACGAATATTATTTCTTGCTTTTTAGAGGTAGGTTTTTTGAAGTCGGTTTTTTGTTATTTTAAACAATTTTTTATCCTAATAAATTGGTGTCGAGAATTAAGTAATTAAGTGTTTACCTGTTGCATACTATACACTAAGGATTACTAAAGTACAGTAATTAACAATCAGTCTGTGTCCGTTATTTGTGCGGGAAAGGGACTATTAAGTATTCTGTGGAAGTAGTTTATTGGCCGGAGGTGTGCCGTAAAAGTCCTGAGGGAATAAGCAGCCATTTTAATTCAACAGTATAGTGTTTACTGTGACTGAATAACCGCCTTTTCTGGAGTAAACTGCCTCTGTAGTCTAGTTTTTCGTCCATCCGTGTAAGACGCAAAGGTCCCGGGTTCGCTTCCCAGGGGGGATGCAATTTGTACTCGGTGTTTATTCTAAAATTAATCAATATTGGTTCAGTATAGTAGTGGTTCTGGCATGAAAAGGCAATAGACTGAGTTTGTTTCAAAAAATGGATAGACTGTCCTTCGATCTTTGTCCATCTTTTTATCATAAACTAACTTCACAGCTTTTTGTTGCTTGAAGCTTTGAAAGTCTGTACGTATATCTAAGAGCTCCCAAAAACTACCGATTTTCTATCAACCGATCGTTCGGTCGGGCCTTTAGTCAGTATGAAAAAGTGTGCATGTGCGTGGCATGTGCCCACATTACAACGAGATGGTATGTTCCGATTCTTAGAATGGGAAAAAAGGTCCGTACCAAACTAACTATCAGCCGATAGACAGTCTGTAGTTTGCAGGGTCTCTAAAGCTAAAAACTTTAAAATAATTGGCGGTAAATATTTCGATAACGTCCAGCAATATATGATTGTCAAATAATAATCCTCCAATTTATTAAAACAGAGAAATGACCTGCAATTGCGAACCAGCCATCCAAACCATAGCTCGACCGCAGTATTTCGCTCAAATGATTTGGTGGTTAAATGCCTAGCGGAAATGAAATGCAACTATTAATTACCTATTGTTCAAACACAATCCCACATTTGCTTAGTGGACCAAACCAAAAATAATTATTTGTTTACAATAATGGTTTGATTAAAATTACTGCACAGTTGCCACACAGACGGTCTACGATTGGCGTGCTGAAATTTCGAGGACTAACATTTCTTAACTTCGCAATTAAAACTGAAAACCACTCCAAATTGTATTGAAACTGTCACGGTAATGCACAGAACAAACGAAAAAGGGGCTACTTTAACAGCCTCCTTTGGTATAGTACCCGCCTGTTTAAGACGCAGGGGTCCCGGGTTCGACTACCACGGGGGGTACAATTTGTATTCGGTTTGGTTGGTGGTAGGGCTTATTTCAAGTCCGCCTGGCTAGCTACCACCATCTTACCTAAGTCTGCAACAATAACAACAATTTGAAAATTGTTGCTTTCCGGTAGTTAGAGGTTGTCACCTACAGAATCGTAACGCTTTACATTCAAAGCCATAATATTATTTGGCTATAAGAAACTCCTTACATACAAACATACATGAACCCTGAACATAATATACTCTTCGTTTTTTGGCAGTCGTAAAAAACTTAATTACCGGAAAACACGTAGCGTACGAAATCGTAACACGTTTCAATGTTTGGTTACAGTATAGATATGAGTTGAGTACTTCTGTACAGAAAGGACACTCTCCGCCCCTCCCAGAATCAATTACCTCACCCCACCACGAGAGTTCGTATGCCGAATCATATGCTCGTTTAGTCGTGTTTATCAACTGTCAACTTATTTTGATATTCAAAGCCGTCGTAACTTTATTTACCAAAAAATTCGAATCATAAATTGAACGCCGCTCATACAGTACAAACTGCACGGTAGCCCTAAACTTACACATACAGTTGCACGTGTACAAAAACGTCCTATGACGTCATCTGTTTATAATAGCGCGGTTCTATGGAGTGTCCGGGGTGTTTTTGGTCCTAAGTCCTACCGTCTATGAACGTTGATGTGTACCAAGAAGCTTATACCCCCAATGGAGATTGCACGGCCAGTGTCATAGTGAAGATTGGAAAAAGATCCTTAAGTGACGTGACGGCTTATTGCTACCTCTTTCTTTAGTGTTACAATACGTGTTCGTTGTTCGTTCGTTCGTGAGAAACGAAAACGTATTGTAACACTAAAGAAAGAGGTAGCAATAAGCCGTCACGTCACTTAAGGACCTTTTTTCAATCTTCACTATGACACTGGCCGTGCAATCTCCATTGGAGGTATAAGCTTCTTGATGTGTACAGTTTGCAACTAAGTTTATTATTAAACTTTAGAGAATAATCACAGACTAGTTGCAACTTATCTCACGTCAGTCGTCGCCATGTTGGCAACTTTATTCATAACTTGAGCAGTTATTAATTACAGTTCTCTACTGTTAGTTAGGGCGTGCTAAATGGCTTCAACTGCAGTTAATACAGGCGAGGAAACTTCTAATGTCGATACTGCTTGAGTTTCATTTGTAAATTTTTTATAACTCTATTAAATCGTAGAGTGGTTACATCCGTGTTATCCTACTTCCTACTATATTATAAACTA
This sequence comes from Agriphila geniculea, assembly GCA_943789525.1. Taxonomy (NCBI): domain Eukaryota; kingdom Metazoa; phylum Arthropoda; class Insecta; order Lepidoptera; family Crambidae; genus Agriphila; species Agriphila geniculea. Next base: position 5,770,758 of record OX038879.1, on the reverse strand, counting down.
TGATATTGTACCTAAATGTGAAAACTTGTGGGTTTAGATGTTTGTTCCTCAATCACGCTGAACAGATTTGGATGAAATTTGACACACAGATAGTTTATAGCCTGGATTAAAACAAAGGATACTTTTTATCCCGGTATTTAAAAGTGCCTTAGGAATTTTCCGAATGTCCACGCGGACGAAGTCGCGGGCGAAAGGTTGTTTTTAAATATGTACTTATTTATTTATTTTTTCATTCATTTTTACTAAAATATTTTCTAATTCTGTTAAACTAAACTACAACCTAGGATCGTTTATTTTCTCGTAATAAATAAAATCTCTATATTATTATTAGTATTGTCTAAAAACAGCATTGTGAATGCAAAAATCTAAATAACATCAGGCACATGAGACCCAAAAGTGTATAAACATAATTCTGTTATCTATAAACACTTTATGTTATTTTAAAACAGTAGCAACATTATTTTTTAACTTCTTCATTTAGCGTTAATTAATTATTGAAAAAAACAAAAGCATATCAATGAAACAGACATCTTTGTTAGCGATTTCACAAGTCTCCCCTGAGTATATTTGTTCTGTGGCACAAGTGATTGCGCATTAAAAAAAAAGTCTGCCGGATGTCAGTCAACTCAACTGTCAAAAGCGTTTTGTTACGTGCGCCATATGCACAAATTTTCCGTTTGATCGGTTCCAATTCGTAGATTGTGGTACTAATCTGTATCACTAACGCAGCTAACGAAACGTGTTGTCGTGAAACTGGTGTTGCTATTTAGTGTCGGGGTTACCAAAAAATAAAACTTTCAAACGTAAATAACTCTTAAAACGTAAATCTTCGTAAAAATCTAAATATTTTCTATGACTTACTAATTACATGCCTACATTTTGAAAAAAACAGAAACGTTATACATTCTTTGGTTTTTTTCTATGGGACTCTGCCTGATGTCCTTTAAAAATTATGTCAAAATATCACAGGTACAAGTACGAGGCATACCTATATCTTGAAATTTTTTCGACATAGTGGTGATAAGTTCGCGCATGTGCTCTTGTGGGCGACCAATAGCGCGCGCTCCTCTCCCGTCGCCCGCGCCCCTCACCGCTACTACGCATGCCCAAAATACGCATTCCGCGCAATCCCCACCCGATTTCAAGATATATGCCTCTACTGTAATTCCTCACACTGGTGAAATAACGCTGGCTCGCAGCGCAACGCAGTAGCCCGTAGAACATTTAAATCACCAAATAGGTTAGGTACCGTTTGCCGTTGTGATATAGTTATTTATTACGAAATTAAAGATAGTTTAACCCAAGTTTTACAGATCACAACCCGCCGTAACCTATATTTGTATATCTCCAAAATTGATATTTTTTTTATTTTTCGAGTTTTACCACATAGTTTAGCTATTGTCGTGTTCTATAGCTTGGTTGCCACAGATAAAAGTTAGACTGTAAAAAGTAGCCATACACAGATTTAAGATCTGATGAAAATGGTTGGACTTTATCTGGTCTTAAATCTGTGTATGATCACTTTCCATAGTCTTACTATTATCAGTGGCAATCAAACAAAGCTGTAGAACACGACAATAGCTAAACCATATGGTAAACCTTGAAAAATAAAAAAAGATCATTTTTGGAGATATACAAATATAGGTTACGGCGGGTTGCGATCTGTAAAACTTGGGTTAAAGTATCTATAATTTCGTAATAAATAACTATAGCACAACGGCAAACGGTAACCTTTTTGGTGATTTAAATGTTCTACGGGCTACTGTCCTATTATGTTTAACCAACAGAAACGCTTTGCAAAAAGGTTGTTTCACCGCGTCGCGTCGCAACCGCACCGCATGCGGGCCCACCGGCATCGTTCAAACGTAAAGGTGTTGTTAGCAAAACTTTCACGGGTAAATCTATGTACATATACTGTAGGTGTAAATTATATACATGTCTAACTTAGGTAGTCGAAAAAGTTCGCAGTCTTTTTGAAGCATTAATTTTGCGTGTTATATTTCTGACAATACTAATATACAACGTGTTAATGAATTAACCGTTTCTTCGGACCATCAAACTGAACAACTTTTACTATGGGACCAACTCTAAAATCGCGAAAAAAAATTTATTGCTTCATACATTTTTATAGTTTCGTTATTAATTTTTGTATGAAACAGCTGATTTTTTACGCGATTTCAGAGTTGTTCAGTTTGATGGTCCGAAGAAACGGTTTTCTCATTTTGCGTTAATTCAAAAGGTGCTGCTAGTGCTCAAAGAAGAAAATAAAAGATTTGTAATATTTATAGAAAACATGCTTTGTCGAATACCACTGCAAAAAATGGTTTAGTAGATTCAGGTCTTGTTATTTGGATGATAAAGATGTTCCTCGCTGTTATCTTTATTATTTTTAGTACAAAAAAGGCCGCGAACTTTTCCGACTACCTAATATTTTATAAAGTAATGTTTAATAAACAAATACACAGGTATGCAAAAATTATATTGGAGTTGTCGAGCTGATGCGCCGAAAAGCATACTCTGTACCTCGGTAATTTGAGTTAGGTAATGTCGAACGACATGTAACAACACAGCCATTTACAACAAAATTCATTATTTTATCCAGGTGAGTTCACAGAAGCTTTGACAGAACTTTATCAAAGTTTAAACTGGACCTGTTGAACCCACTCCCGCGGATTACGTCCAAACGGGAGGAGTTCACAAAATTCTCTCGCGGTTAATTCAATGTTACCCGCGCGACCTTTCTGGCGACGAGTGTGTTATACTGCCCGGCATATATATTGGCAAGAGAAAGAAAGGGACAAAAGATGCGCAGTAGCTATAAACACTAAGTTTTTGGCTACTGCGCATCTTTTGTCTCTTTCATTCTCTTGCCAATATATATGCCGGCATCTGTAGGTACTACTTGTAAACGACGCAAGAGATTATGCTCCATAGAGCATGCATAATCAGTTCGAAACGGAGAACCATAGCGTGGAGAAAATGCGATTAGATGAGCTGCTTGGCAGGGAGCTCAAATTCATATTTTACAAACAAGCGAATGCTTTAATCACAGTAAATAACGGAATATGATTTCATAATAGCACGACGAATCGACGAATTATGGCCAAATACTCAAACGAATCTTATAGTTAAGCCTAGATTTGACAGAAATTCTATGAAACTGACAACTTCCTAAAGTTAAGGAGACCTACCTAAAGATTTTAGTTAAAGAAGCATTCTGCCCTTTAATCTACGTAAACAATAAATCACTTTAATTTAAAGATCAATGACATTCTTGTAAAGTTCATTGTTGTTCAGTTCATTTGGAGGACATAAAATCTTATAAGAACCTATGTTCGGAACGTTGCGTTGTAGGCAGCAATACAAGTTATTTTCTCTGTGGAGCAGAAGTCAATGTTCAATAGGATCTTCTTAAATTGTGTCATTACATCATGACATAAAATCTTATAAGAACCCAGCGAACTAATATCTATGGAAGAGTAATTGCAAACAAATATTGCTTAAAAAATGGCACCACGGGGCTGAAAAAGTACAACCCGCTCAGCTTTAGTCGGGCCAGCCACGCACCCGGTGACTAACGTTAGTGTTCTTTTCAATAAATTGCAGTTTGTATTGTAGCGAAAAGATAGAAAGAGAGAGTTTATTAGAAATGACGTCCTTTTAGTCAAATGGTGTAAAAGATGCAAAGAAGGCAGTAAAAAGATGCAGAAAAAACGCATCTTATTTTTTCGTTCGAGTATAGAAAATATCTATGAGTATACAAATTATGGTCGTTAATAAGCAACCAGTGTTCAGACGCTTTGTGCTGCATAATTAAATGCCAGCATTTTTAGCTCTATCCACTTAGTTGTACTTTTCGTGTGGTGCCATTTTTCGAGCAGAATGATAGTTAAATGCCAGCATTTTTAGCTCTATCCACTTAGTTGTACTTTTCGTGTGGTGCCATTTTTCGAGCAGAATGCTTATTCCATAGATTTTAGTTCACTGTAAGAACCTATGTTCGGAACGTCGTAGGTTGTAATACAAGTTATTTACTCTGTGGAGCAGACAGGTCAAGACCGAGACGAGGGCGATGATTAACCCCCTCCCCCCTCCCCGTCGGACACACCATCACTCACTGCTGAATAATTGCTGCTGCACCGGACTCCCGCTGGTGCTTGTGAGAATTTTAAATCAACGGCCGCTTGGGACGAAGCATTTCGCGATTAAAAATTGGATAAAAAAACAGCAACACACTTGCTCTAACAGCAGATGAACACTTAAAATGTTTATTTCTTTTTTATGAACTGCTTAAACGGCAGTGTGTTAAGTTTTTGAAGTGAAAACTTCTTTAGCGGCGTTGTACACTTTTTTTGGAATTGGTAAAAAACGTTAAACTCGCGTCAGTCAGGGTCACGTGACCCTGATTGAAAATTCGTTAGACAGATGTAGCGTTCGGCGGGTTGATTTCTCTGAGACATAAACTTTTTAATGTAATATAAATTGTCATGTTTGTATACGATAGCGCAATAAATAAATATTGTATTCTACCTCATAAATACTACACTGATAGCACTTCGTGCAAAATTATTCCCTAACCATACAAAAATATCAAAAATGCACAACGTTAATATTCAAGTTTTCACTTCTGCCGTCACTCCCGGAGTGTAACCCGATTTTTTTAAATAATATTCACTTGATGGCAATTTCTACAACGTTCTAATGAATTAACGCAAAATGAGAAAATCGTTTCTTCGGACCATCAAACTGAACAACTTTTACTATCGGACCAACTCTGAAATCGCCAAAAATATCAGCTGTTTCATACAAAAATTAATAACGAAAATATAAAAATGTATGAAGCAGCTGATTTTTTTTCGCGGTTTCAGTGTTGGTCCCATAGTAAAAGTTGTTCAGTTTGATGGTCTAAAGAAACTGTTTTCTCATTTTGCGTTCATTCATTAACACGTTGTATAACAAAGTTTCATCCAGTTCTCATGTCGATACATATTTTTTGGGATTTTAAATACACCTAGATAATTTACTCATCCTACTCAGTCAGACTACTTTCCGTGGTCACATCACAAACAAACAATGATGTCACAGCTACCAAACTTCAACAGATTTTTTTGAGTAAATCCCTGCATCTATTTAATGAAAATAAATCCCAGTTCCGGCCCTTGCGGTAGGATGTCGTCGTAACCGCCAGTGCTGTGCAGTTTATGGCGTCCTTCTCGAGATTACGTCGTCACTCGCTAGCGCCGGCTTTATCACCGAGCCTCCCACTTAAACAAATCACAACAAACTGACCCACATTTGCAGCACAGTTTACACATTAGTTACTACTTCTACTAGTAGTACTTTTAGCCCAGTAAAATTCTACATTTAAAACGCAAAACGCGATGTAAAGCTGCATTTTTGGTAAGTTATTTGGACCCCTTAAAGGAGTGTGAAACTATATTTTGCAAGCAAAAAAAAGTTGTGCTAGCTGCGTTATACGCGTCTAAAAACGAGCACCTTCCTAATCTATCAACATACAAACCATTGTAAAGATGCGTAAACTTTTATATTTATAAGACTGTGAAGTGAGCATGTTTGTATGAAAATAACGGTGTAGGCGGTAAGATATGCCGGTGAGTGTCAATGTTTCAAGCATCATATCTCAAAAACTATCAGACATACGAAGCTGAAATTAAGCTTTAATTGTTTAAATTTAATACACTTTCAAAATAATACTAACAACTAATGTCAAAAGCCATAGTTTTTGAATAAAACTGTAAAAACTGAAATTTTTTGCAGTTTTTCACGTATAACGCAGCTAGCACAACTTTTTTTTGCTTGCAAAATATAGTTCCACACTCTCCTAAAGGGTCCAAATAACATACCAAAAATTCAGCTTTATATCGATCGCATTTTGCGTTTTTAGGAAAAATATTTGTAAGATTTTACTGGCCTATTTCTAAGTGTCCCTCTTACAAGAGATGTGTTTTTTATTGTCATTATTCTAGGCATATTATTCATGAAATATTCCCTAAGATCACACCTAGTTTAGAGGTCCTCCTGATTGAAAACAATGTTTTGTTGAGAAAATCACGAAAATCACTAGACTAGAGGCTCTGAAGGTTAGTAAAATTTTTGATTTTTCGAATTGACTGAAATATTTTTTTCCCCATATCTCCACCAATTTGAAAATTTTCGAAAACATGAATCGACAAAAATCCATGATTAATTAGTATTATGTAAATATAAACCTGCTCACAAAATTTCACGAGAAACGGTTGAGAAATACGATGACGGCCCGCTCTGTCCGACTGTCCGTCTGTTTTCCTACGGGACAGCCCCGGATAGAGTGGGACAGCCGGACATACAAAAGCATTTTTGTCCAAGCTGAAACGGATACACTTCGCTCGCGCTTCGCCCTCGTTCGGTAAATAAGATGGAGAACAGGGAGATAGGCTGTGTCATAAAGTACAAATTCCGAAGCAATGCAATTTTCCTATTTAGGTATTTTTAATGACCAGTCTTTGTGTAAGCGAAGCCTTTATAAAAGCAGCATGAGACACTCCTAATGTTTGCCTTTAGCCGGCGCTATTTGTATAAAATAGCATTATTGTAACGTCCAAGTGGCGTGCTTGTAAACGCCTCGAGGGTGTTCTGACAACACATTGCATTCTATTGTTGAAGTTTGCATTGTTTGTCGTTAAATGCTCGTTCTAGATATAAAGGAGGTTAACTGTTGGAAATTGCACAGGGGAAAAGACATGGCCAATTTCTATATGGACGGTTGGAGTTAGTTAAGTTTAGGGAGGCTCGATTTTTCTCTTTTTGTAATCTAATATTATTTTTGTGGAGTCTATGTAGTAGGGAGTGCAAGAAATTGCGCATATCCTATAACCACACATGTAAAGTATATTGTTGACGTGTAGCAATCTTGGAAGTGTAAGCCGATCCGACCCCATTACGTGAGTCGCCACGTGTCAGACAGCCGGCGCGACCTGCAAACACCCCGCCTACCCCATGAATGACGATCTAATGGTCATATCATATTATGTTATGTTAGTTTTTTTAACCCATAATGAGTCCGTGCTAGAACTTTATAGATACAACTTCATACATTAAATACATAAGAAATACAGCTAAAATACGTAGCTTCAACTGTGGTTGATTGTGATCAATGATAGGAAATAGGGGAATAACACGAAATGCTCATGGTATTGCTTACCAGTTTATTTCACCATGCGCTGTGAATGACACAAATAATTTTCATACACAATATGCCCTACTTCTATGATTAAATGCAGAAAGCGCTGGCCATCTCTGAAATTATTGGTTAATTTGCTTGTGAGCTCATTAACTAAGTGTCTTTAATAATTGGTGCTGTTATGGTACTACCGTTGTTTTCAACAGTTTCGTTCACTATGACACTAGTGGAATTAATCTTGGCAACACACACAAAAGGGATTTTACAAAGCCTCTTCGCGTATTTAAGGCTCCGTTATGTGAAATCATTTGTCTCTGTCTTTTTCTTTACGTGTAAAGAGTGTGGAAAATAACCTCACTTCTGCACTTTTTCGATGTTTTTCGTTGTTTTTTCATCATTATCTTTAGCACAATCTTTTTTTTTTTAAATAGTGATTGGAGCAACTGCACAATACGTTAAAGTGTATTTTGATGTAGAATTCAATACGTTTACGCTATTATTTAGGCCAATATAAGGCCCGCGATAAGCGTTTTTGATGATATTCTGATTTTTTTTTACAATCATCTGTGAGGTTTATACGCAATTTAATGTTTGTAGCAACTAGATAAACTCTTTAGCTTGTCGTGTGATTTTTTTGGTGGCTACAAGTTTACGTTTTCTATATAAAAATATGGCCAAACCATGTTTTCCTATTACCGCCCCTTAACAGCAAATTGTACAGCTTATTACAGCGTAGCAATCAAGGCGTATAAAAACTAAATCCGTAATAAAACGAAAAGCAGATTGAAAGATAATTCACTTGCCGTAGACACCAGCTAACGAAGTAAGTCTCGAAGGCTTTTGAGACCCGAACCTTCCCTCATTTCCCGGGACTCTGCACTTTGATTAGACCCATTATTATTTTATAAAAAACCGTTGACAGGCCAGATCGTCGTCTTATTTCTTGAAATAATGCTCTAATAACGTTTGATAAAGTTGGAAGACAGCAGGGATTTAGATTGGGCGGGACAAATTAAGCAATAAATTTGTGGCGAAGAAAAACGACGAGGTTGTGGGGAAGTAATCGGCACTGCGATTAACCTCGGATTGTGCTAACAGCGAGATAAAGGACCACGTTTTTTCGGCGGCGATTAATGTCTTTAATCAGGACTGTGTTGCACCTGATAAACTATTTGTACTTTTTGATTATACATTAATTCTCTTAAGCAGGAAACTAGAGTCAGACTTGTACATCCTACTAATATTATAAATGTGAAAGTTTGTGGGTTTGGATGTTTGTTCCTCAATCACGCAAAAACTACTAAACGGATTTGATTGAAATTTGGCACACAGATAGCAGATAGCCTATATTAAAACATAGAATACTTTTTATCCCGATATTCCCACGGGAACGGGAACTACGCGGGTGAAACCGTGGGCGGCCGCTAGTAAGGAATAAAAGGTAATTGTGTTTAAAGTATTAAATGCGCCACCAAGGATACACTTATATTGCACAGTGAATACTGTAATTATGATAAGGGATGCAAACGATACATGTATGTTTCTGAAACATCAATGTTTCAGTAAAAAACATCGATGTTCACTATTGCAAAACATCGATGTATCGATGTTGTTTTATACGATGTTTTTACATCGATGTTTGGCCTGCCATTATTAAAATGTTTGGTACTTTTAGTAGAGCCTGACCAGAGTCAATTACTTGTCCAGTTGCTGGTGTTAAATGTAATTTTATTTCCTATACTCTACACCTTCCTTATTCATTATAGACTCACCTATTCAATAGATAATATTGGTACAGTTATTAGATAATATGCAATTTAACTATGTAATGGATCATTAAAAAAATATTAAAAAACATCGATGATTTGATACATCGATGTTTTAGGGCGATGTTTTCTGTACATCGATGTTTGTTCTGGAACATCGATGTATCGATACATCGATGTTCTTGCTTTCGATATTTGCATCCCTAATTTGAAGTTTTGATCTCAATATGATTCGAATAAACTTTTCGATTTGACAAAGATGCCTGTTTACGTAATTTACAAATATAAAAAAAACTTGTATTAAAAGAATAATCCTAATTTTATATAGGAATTAATTAATTGGGAGACTGGAAATAATTAAAGATTTAACTGTTAATGGGATGTATACTAAACCTGGCAGCTGTTTATTATTTGGGCGACAACTGTGGATTACAAAAAATACGTAAACGCACGACTACATGTGGGAGATAAACAATTTAAGTCAGCAGTGAAACTTCTAAATGAGTGACAAAAATACTGAGTGGGCGACTATTACACCAAATAGATAACTAAATAACTGATTTAAGCTGCCCAACATGGTATTTTTGTCATCTCGATTAGGATAATAGTCACCCTGACCTTTTTTAAATAAAATATATGCCAAATTTTAAATGTTTTGTGTGCCACATGGTTGTCGCCCAAATAGTAATTTGTCGCCCGTTCTGAATAACTAGTGACTCAATTTGTATTTTAAAGTCACCCATTTTCAATATTTGTAGTCGCCCTCAGTCCGTCGCCCACTTTGTATTTCTGTACGCTATATTAAGTATTTTGATACCCAAAATGGGAATTCATTGTAACCCGATTAAATAGTACCCATAGTAATATAATAAGTCTATGCATTTCATATTTTATTTTCTCCATTTCATTAAATACGCTCTCTCGATATCATAATTATTTTCGATCTCCTGACGAGTTAAACCCTCAGCCATCTCCATCGTGTCACCAGCATTGACAGCCACTCCTAATTTCAAGGACGCAGAATAAAACCGCTTATTCAACTCAGTGTCAATGTCAACCGACCTGTCGTCAAATCAACGGAAAAAACATCGCTTGAGGATTCAGTAAAGCTCAATGGATCCAGCAATAACTGAATGATACGACTCGGTCAAACTCAGTTAAGCCACTTCTACTCGATCTCTTCTATTGCCGAGGGTAAATTTCAATACCTTTAAAGAATCAAAGTAACTATTGAAATCTAAATAATCTTGCATGTTCCAGAACTTGCATTGATGTTGTGTCTGATACGTTTCCACTCTTTGATCACCAATTAGGTACACAGATAAATGGCACCGAGTTTAGTAAGTAGGTAGGGTAGTAACTAGTAAATGAAAAAAGATCGTAATTTGTTTATAATTTAAATGTAATTTCTTTAAAGCAAAAGTTTTCTTGAAAAAACAAAAAACTGACTTCAAAAAACCTACCTTGTTACCTACCTACCTTAAACCTTGTTTTTTTAACAATTTTTATTTTTTTAATTTTTAGTGTAAGTACCTTCTGTATTAGGTAGTGTAGGTATATTATTTAGTTAGAAAAATCGGCTCAGCCAAGCCAAACGTGAGTTAATCGCGGAGAAACATACATAAATACGGGTCAAACTGAGAATCTCCTTTCTTTAGGTCGGTTAAAGAACTACACTTAAGATATCCCTTTTCCAACAAAAAAATAATTATCTTATTCACTTCATAAACAAAGAAGTTATACGACTGATCGTCGAGGTAGTTTACACAAAATCATACAATACTCGTGCTTTTTTCAAGATTACTTGAAAAGTACTGAACCGATTGCCAAATTTTAAAAAAACCGGCCAAGTGCGAGTCGGACTCGCGCACGAAGGGTTCCGTACCAAAAACCGGCAAAAAAATATGTTTGTTGTATGGGTTAAATATTTATTTATTTTGTTTTTAGTATTTGTTGTTAAAGCGGCAACAAAAATACATCATCTGTGAAAATTTCAACTGTCTACCTGTTGTTGTTATTAATTTCGAGCAAAAAAACAGCAAAAAAATCATGTTTGTTGTATGGGAGCCCCCCTTAAATATTAATTTTATTCTGTTTTTAGTATTTGTTGTTATAGCGGCAACAGAAATACATCATCTGTGAAAATTTCAACTTTCTAGCTATCACGGTTCATGAGATACAGCCTGGTGACAGACAGACAGACTGACAGACAGACAGACAGACAGACAGACGGACAGACAGACAGACAGACAGACAGACGGACAGCGGAGTCTTAGTAATAGGGTCCCGTTTTTACCCTTTGGGTACGGAACCCTGAAAATGGGACTAACTTGGGAGTTTACCTAACTTTAATAACGTTTAAATCATTTTAATTGGTCCAGCCGTCTTTGAGTAATCGGTGGACATACACAAAAAATATATATAATATACACAGACGAACAGAGAACCTCCTCCTTTTTTGGAAGTTGGTTAATAAATAAGACCCCAGTATGAAATAGAAAATTTAATTTCATTTATTTTAGTAAAATATTACCTTGTTCTAATCTAATGCAAATAAACGAATTTCTATTTTATACCAAAATAACAAAAAGATAATATGGCTGACCAAAGTAAAACGCCAAAAATGTTATATACCCGTCTAACATAACCGAAGAATGGCGCCGTGAACGGTTTGCTAAGCGCGAGGGGTGTATTGTTTACTGGGGGATTAGATGGAAGTGGCACGTAAACGTAGCTGTCTTCTTTCCGGTAGAGTCTTTGCTTTCAGAGTGCGTCAATCCTTCGTGGCGCGTCTTTGTAACCTCGCTGCTTATGTGTGCATAACTTCTAAAATGTATGGGGTATCGTAAGAATCCTTACATATCATTTCGAGTGATACTGGCAACATTTTCTTTTATTATTACAATATGGGCATCAAATGAAAGAACTTGATGAGCATATTCCAAAACTATATCATTTGTCACTAAGCTGTGTGAATTAAAACTATTAAAACACGACTGCCCTAGTACCTACCAAAAAAAGAACTACTTACAATTGTGTCATTGCAGTCGGGAGACCTCTTTGATCAAAAACTGTTCTACAAAACGGTCCTATGACTGCAATGACACTTGTAAGCGCTATCGCACACGGGCAACTTAGTCGCCCTGCAACTGTTTTGTCTCTTGTCTCAAGTCCACGGGTTTATATGAAAGCGCGCACACGAAGCGACGCGGTCGTCTGCAACTTTTCATACAAACCATGTGAGAGACAAAATAGTTGCGGAGACAAAAGTCCCCCGTGTGCGATGGCGCTAAGTAGTTCGTTTTGGTAAGGCAGTCGTATTTTTAATATTTTTTTACTAGGTAGGTACATCATACAGTACTTTTTATCCTTAGCTCGCTGACTAGGTACCTATAACGCAGTGTGCCTAAGTCGCGTTATGCCTAAACCAAACGAGATGTGGGTGTATTAAGCAATTTTCTTAAGCAGATTCTACCTGCCAGTGTAGAAGAAATGTAATTTTACTGCTCTGTCAGCCATGATTGTCTCGTTTCGCCGATATATCTGAAATCGGAAATCTTTTTACATACACTGCGATGCGAGGTGAAAAAGTGATAATTCATTAACCCCCACTCGAGTAAATACGGAGCTGTCTTTTAGCTTGAGAGCATCGTAAATAATCGAGCGGTACTCTCATAGGCTTTTTCTGAAATACACTTCAGTATCGCGACTCGTTCACGTCGCGACCGCTACCGACCGCTAATAAAACAAGATTGACACTTACACGCGCACCCCCACTCCACCCATCCCCACCACCCGCCACCCCACCTCGCCGTAAATGCCGTTTATAGGGCTCATATTATTTCGACATGTGATGTCTGATGGAATGGCAGTCACCTTTGTTTACGTGCAAGCTTTATGCTCGAGGTGTCTTGTCTTACTTCGACAATGTTACATGTTACCACGTTGTTATCAGTAAAAGGAGAACATAACATTCTAGGAATGATTTGTATTGTGATAATTGTAGTTATTAAAGATGAGAGTTTTGGTCATCAAATGTATCAAGTGTTGAGTTGTTGGAACATTCGATGAACACGCCACGACATACGACATGAGGAAAGAAATATTTTAGACTATATTTGTAAGAATTCGAAGTATTTACCTTTACTGTGCATGAGAATGTTATCGATACTGTGCGTGATTAATAATAAATAAATATTTCACAATATCACATCTTGCTCCGATTTCAAAGTACATAAGTAGCTAAAGCACTTGTGTCATGAAAATCAGAGACAATGATGGAACAACAAACACCCAGACCTGAGCCAATATAGAAAAGTTCGTTTTGTAAATTGACCCAGCCGGGGGATTGAACCTGGGACCTCAGAGATGGCGACACCTTGAAAACCAGCGTACAAAACCACTCGACCACGGAGGTTGTCAATTATGATTGCTTCAGTGTTTTCGGCGTCGTTTTATTTGATAAGCACAATAATAGCTACTATCCCAGGATAAATAGCAACCTAGACCGAAATGTTTAGATATTATTCAAGCCATCAACAATGACGATTCAGCGATTTTACAGATAGGAGTTAATTTTTTTTTAACGATAGGCAATTTTGACCGCTAACACGCCTGATGGTATTCTCCTTCTTAGCGTGTCGACTCGGTATATAATTGTATTTGTGAGGACCAGAACTCAGCCACTGATATAGCATTATCAGTGGCCTTGTAGAGATCCTCGCGTGTGCAGGTTGGGACACGCAGGGCATGACTGAAGATGTACCATTATCTGGGGGAAAATACCACACAGATATGCGCTCTCCGGGCTGTAGCCCCACCTGAGCATGTTCTCCCTGCTTCAGCCTACTTGAGCTTTTAGTCTATTTAAGAACTTCCAAGTTGCCCAAAGTAGATCATGGCCGGGGAGAGTTGTTCCGCCAGCTCAGTATTTGGGTATTTGTGAGGTATTTTTCCTTACAAAGCTTTAAGCGGGTGTCTTTAGCTTCCCCGTCCAGAGGCTATGATGAGATCCACGATGAAACGTGCTTACCTAAAAGATTCCTATTTTATTCACTCGCAACTTGAAGGCCCCAGATTTTACATATCGAGTAACACAGACTCAGGCAAGGAGTTCCACTCTCTAGCGGTACGGATGATAAAATTTGAATTAAAACGCTTAGTGCAAGTCTTTGGAATATCCACCAAAAACGGTGTCGCTGATTCGTACGTCGAGTAATTTGTCAAGAATTTGTCCGATGGAAGAAGATTAATACTTACGTACAACAATATTTCTTTAATTTAACTTCCATGACCTCTTAAGATCCAATGCACAAACGGGTGTGTAGGGCTATCAAACACGGACATGTTGTTTCCTGATTTCAAAGCTAACAAACAGTTGATATTCAGTCGAACCTTCAACTTTAATCAAAAATAAGTAAATGAACTTGAAATAAGAGAATTTAGGTCGATTAAGATTTTTCAATTATGTTTCCAACAATCTCAAAATTTTTAATGGCGCTTGATTGAATTATGAAAACAAAACCAACCTTAGGGACATAGTGATCTAAGATCTAAGATCCTCGTAATTACTAGACACAGTCTAAACTATCATAGAAACGGTGCCAAAAACGGCATGACATTCCCAGCCTACTGGCAACTGGCAGCAGTTGTTGTGGGTCGCAGCGTGGTCGCAACGAACCCGCGACGCTGTCGGCACGTAATTTACTAGAGACATTAATCTCCTACCGGTGTTTATGCGGTGACGCCGACGACGCGACGCAATACTGGTGCGACAAATTGTTTCAGAATACACGCCCATCGTTCTTCACCCAATGTACAGACTCGAATCTTTCTGGATTGCTAAATTACATCGCAAAAGCTTTTCGCCTGTGAGATAAGTGCGTGACTAATTGTACCTACAATAAAACATTTTTTGAAGAAACTCGGGCAAGATATTGTTCGGAAAATGACTTGCAATGTAATGTCGGACGCGTTTCGAGCGAATATTATTGTGTTTCGGAGCGGACTCCAGAGTTTTGTTGAGCCTTTGTTCGACCAATCACCGATCTTTTAATTTGCTCCAATCTCAGGGGAATAATGGCTGTTCCTTCCTTCCTCGTTCGACACGCTTGAGTCTCATGTAAATATTTTGTTCCGTTCCATTTGTCACATACGCAATAATGAATCGTCGCAACTTTGCTTTTTAAGCGACATTATTTGATCATTAATTTCTAGCAATGCATACTTGAGATTTCTGTAAATAAGATGAACCAAACAGTTTGCCTAAAACGAAGGGATTTTACTGTTGACATTGCTTCCTAACACATTTTTTATCGAATGTTAGCATAACATGAACAAGCTAGTAGTTGGGAAAACAAAGATAAATATTAGCTAATAGTGTGTTGATAGTGGCGCCCAAATAGTAGGTACCCTGGCTGATTGCGCACGCGCAGGCGGAACTGGGCGGCCTGCGCGTTATCATGATGATTGCGGCCAGGGTTAAGGACGGTGGAATAATTTGGACAATAATAAATTTAACCGCCTTTGTGGTCTAATGGTCCGTCCACCGCGTGAGACTCAGGGGTCCCGGGTTCGATTCCGTTGGGAAGGGTACAATTTGTACTCGGTTTGGTTGGTGGTAGGGCTAGCTACCACTATCTTACTTAAGTCTGACGCCATGACAACAATTAAAAATTGTTGTGTTCCGGCAGTTAGAGGTAAGATAGCCAGTCCCTTAGTGATGAGGATTCCGGGTGTAGTGCGCTTCCACCTTCGGCCTTATCGTCACTTAACATCAGGTGTGGTGAAAGCCAAGCATTATCCCTTTTTGCATTAAAAAAAACAATAATAATGAAAATGAGTGTTTTTAAACCGAAGTCTTTTAATAAGCTAAACACATAGGCAGTATTTATGTGCTTCTTACAGGCAAAGTAAAGTAAAAGTCAGTTTGGAAGCTTAAATTGGCAATAATGTGCCGACAAAAATGTAAAAATGCTTTCAGCATTCCACTTAACTATACTTCTGTTTCTAGTTTATTAAAACTGTATCAATTTCAACAACGCATATCATGGTCTGGTTGATTTGTCAATTGATTATTAAGTATCTCTTTCCTGTAATGTAGTGGCCTGTTTATTTCTAGGCAAATGAAGGTTTTGTTAAATTAGTGAAGTTTCAAAGTTTAAGCTATTGGTAGTCGTTTAAGTAATCATTTATTATTCAGTTAAATAGGTGATCTTATTCAAAGTTAAATCAAAGTTCAAAATCCGTATTTAAACACTTATTAGCTTATCATTAATACGAAAAGCCGCTTAATCCTTTAATGGCTACATATCGTTGGCTTATGCTTTATGCTATATACATTAACAACACAATCATCATCATCATCATCATCATATCAGCCACACGACAACCACTGCTGGTATCCTCCCCAAGGACCTCCACTACGATCGGTCCAGCGCTGCTTACAACCACTGGTTTCCCGCGACCTTCACCAGATCGTCGGTCCACCTTGTCGGGGGCCTACCCACGGAGCGTCGTCCGGTGCGCGGTCGCCATTCCAGAACCTTTCCGCCTCAACGACCATTGGTTCTTCTCGCTAGGAGTCCCGCCCACTGCCACAACAACACAAACATATAGCTAATTAAATCAAAATTATCTTATGAATTAATCAAATGTTACCAACGGTTGGTATGAGAAAAGCTGGCGGTGTATTTATTCGTGGGTGGGCGGGCGGTGCATAGATTTCTTGCATGTTTTGCCATGTGTTAAAGTTAATGGTTATTGCTAAATATTCTTTTTGCATCAATTATTTGATTTCGTGTCATGAATGTTAATTTTCATGTACTTTATATTGTTTTTTTAACTAACAGAGATTAAAACAACGTGTTGCAATACTTTATTTTATAATGAGCTCAACTTAAATGACTGTGTAACTAATAATGCCACCTAGGTGGAGACATGGGCGGGCGGCGCGCGGCGGCATTTGTCGCTGATTCCGGCGAAACATGTGCGAATGTATTTTACAATATATTAGTAACTAGTTGGAAACCCATTACTTTGTTTAAAAACCATTAAAATTTGGCCATAGAAACTGAGTTCACTGTGAAGTTTCGAAGGAAAATAAATCTATCAAAATCTATCAAATTCTGCGGGCTACAAAATTATACTTATAGCAAGTGTTAAAAAAGGCATACAAAATATACTACATTATTTTAGTATTTTTAAGAAATGGAATTTCATATATTATAATTTTAATGAATAAGTAATAATTTTATTTGAAATTTTTTTGTTAAAGCTGATCCAACTAAACATGTTATTCTTGTCAGCTAAAAAGTCTCGAACAGAGGTAGCAAAAAATTTACAAATTCAAAAGCATTTAATTTCTAAGTTTTATTTCGGATTTTATAGTTAAGGATTGGTTTTACAACAGTCACTTTTTTAAATGGTACAGTACTGCCACCTTGCCGTTAATCTTTTGTGTTTATTACCAACAATAAAACACCTGCTTTGAATTTAATCCTTAACACAAGAAGGAAAAGCAAACTACTTAGGTACTTTTTTATCAGAGCAATGTATTTTTTTTGTAGTGCCTATTCTTTTAATCTAAAAGTTAACATTTGTGGGAAATTAAGACATTTTATGGATTACAGCACGTATAATGGTTAATTCAGATGTTATTTTAGAATTATTTAGTTTTGATTTGTTGGTTTTTTTGGTTTCCCGACGTTTTGACACCTTTCCAGGGGCCGTGGTCACGGGACGACTGAAGAAAAAAAGCTGCTCATATTTTAATGAAATTACCGGCTCGGTACTTTATAAAAATGCAATCAAGTTTATTCAATTATTTTATAGCTGCCTTCTGATTTTAATAATTATTATTGAATTGATTAAAATTAATTAGAAAACACGATTTCGAATCGACGAATCTACCACCATTTCACAAATTGGGAGGCCTCTCCGAGAATTCGTGGTAAAAAATTGTTATTTTTTCTCTATTGAGAAACAATGATAAGAAAAATATCCATTTCAAGAAATATGTATGTATAAAAGAAACAATAACAGCGCTTACCGCGACAAATCCACTCGCTTCGCTACGCACCGTAGTTATGGCGTAGCGTAGATTACGTTGCGCCGTCGCCGTCCGTTGGTCAGTGAATAGAATGTACTTATTCAGTGTTGTATAGAACTCAGTGGCTGTAATATTTTCCATTATAATTTAACCTACATACAATATTTGAATATAGAGCAACAGTTAAACGATTATTCTCGGTAGAAGACCCACAATTGGATCTCTTTAAACTCTTCACTGACTGGCCATAGAACCAATTTATAAAACACTGACTTTATTTTGGTTTGTGGTAGGGTTTATTTCAAGTCCGCCTGGCTAGCTACTACCATCTTACCCAAGTCTGACGCCATAAAAATAATTTAAAAATTGTTGTGTTCTGGCAGTTAGAGGTAAGATAGCTAGTTTTTAGGGTTCCGTAGCCAAAATGGCAAAAAACGGAACCCTTATAGATTCGTCATGTCTGTCTGTCTGTCTGTCTGTCTGTCTGTCTGTCTGTCTGTCTGTCTGTCTGTCCGTCCGTATGTCACAGCCACTTTATTCCAAAAGTATTAAGACTACATAGTTGAAACTTGGTAGGTAGGTGTATTCTGTGAACCGCTTTACGATTTTTATACAAAAATAAAAAAAATAAAAGATTAAGGGGGGGCTCCCCATACATGGAACTGAAACTGAAAAATTTTTTTTTCGTCAAACCAATACTTGTAGGGTGTCTTTAGATAGGTCTTTAAAAATGACATTGAGGTTCCTAAGACTATTTTTTTTCAAAGTCAACCGTTTGAAAGATAAATGCCGCCAAAGTGGTAAAATGTGTGTCCCCCCCCCTTTAACTTTTAAAGTAAGAAGGTGAAAAATCTAAAAAAAATTTAAGCCATAGATCTTAATAAACACTTTCAACGAAAATTGGTTTGAACGAGATACAGTAATTAGTTTTTGAGATATAGTACATTTTCCAAAACCGCAAATATAACTTTGTCATTCATACAAACACTGTAAAAAACAAAGTTATTTTTTCAGACGAAAAATGATAGCGGTATTAAAATATGGTATGGTATAATGTACCTACGGAACCCTACTGCGCGTGGCCCGACACGCACTTGGCCGGTTTTTTATTACATTAGGTAAACTCCCAAGTTGGTCCCATTTTTTAAAATTTTGTAATCGGTTCAGTACGTTTCAGTACGTTTTAATTTTGAAAAAAGTACGAAAATAGTATGATTTAGTGTGAACTACCTCGATGATCAGTCGTATAACTTCTTTGTTTATGAACTGAATAAGATAATTATTTTTTGTTGGAAAAGGGATACTTATCTTAAGTGTAGTTCTTTAACCGACTTAAAAAAGGAGTTTCTCAGTTTGACCCGCATGTATGTATGTTTTTCCGCGATTAACTCACGTTTGGCTGAGCCGATTTTTCTACCTAAATACACTACCTAATACAAAAGGTACCTACACTAAAAATAAAAAATTGTTTAAAAAAACAAAAAACCGACTTCGAAGAAATAATATTCGTAATAATAAAAACATGTCTATTGAAGTCGGGTGGGGCTGGACTACAAATTCCTTTTTTTTATTCTAAAAGCCTCACCCGACTTCAATAGACATGTTTTATTATTACGAATTTTATTTCTTCGAAGTCGGTTTTTTTGTTTTTTTAAACAATTTTTTCAGTGATAAGGATTCCGGGTGAAGTGCACTTCCAACTTCGGCCTTATCGTCACTTAAACATCAGGTGAGTAGAAGGCCAAGCATTATCCCGTTGTACATAAAAAAACAACTTTTCAACGACTTATAAAAACCTTTTATTTTTCACATACTCTTATTTATTAGATTACCTCGTGACTCAGTATTTAATAGGGAACATGCATAAGTCACCGATTTTGATAAATTTGAGCTTGATCGCTGCGGACACGTATAAAAACATGATGGAACAGAAAAATAAATAATAAAATGTATTACTTTAGTTTTATCACACAAGGGAAAATAACGATTTTTTTTTTCGTTTTCGGATATAATGCACTTAGCAGTCGGATAGAACATCAAATAAGAAATAATATTTTGTATGACACATATGTACTTAAACGCAATATTTAGGGAGATATTTAAAAATTCTTGGCTAACTCCATACTAATGCACTGAAACGTGACACGAGTGACGTCACAAATGTTGACCTTTTTGTATAGAGCGTTTTCGGCGGGTGCTGCTGCGTGCTAACTTCAAGTAACTATATCACGAGAAAAAAACACAAGAGAAAAGTTTTAATTTTACAGTTGATTTTCTCACGCATTATACTTTTGATTTTGATAGAAAAAAAATTTGATGCATGTTCCCTATTGTTTCATTTACACATTCCCGTAAAATTGTCATAAAGATACTTAATGGTCACCTACTATTATTGTTAAATGGTAGTTTAGCTGATAAAATATAGCGGATTATTATAACAGTAACTATTGAAACAGGAGGAGCAGATTGATCATGAATAATTATAAGGTCTGTATTACACTGAGAAAAATTTCCTCTGCCGCACTACGTAAAATAAGGATAAAAATCGACCACTATTACGTACGTAACCCGCTCCATTACGCGTAAGTAGTCAGTCATACGTAGTCGGCATACTGACGCTCATCATGTAGCGGGATACGTAATTTACTCGTGGTCGATTTTTGTACGTACGTACGTAGCCCGACATCCGGCTACGTATACGTAGTGCGCAAGTCGCACTGAATACTCCTGAAACTACGACTGCAACTCCCGTATACTATTGTTGCGGGCACAGTAGAACACGGTGAACCATACGTGTATACCATGCCGGCTTAAGTACGATACTGTAGCGGGCACAGTAAATAATGGTGAGCCATACGTGCGCACCGCGGCGGCACACGTACGATACTGTGGCAAACACATTAAAACACGGTGAGCCGTACGTTTGTACTGTGGCGGCATATGTACGATTCTGTAGCGGGCACAGTCAATAATGGTGAGACATAAGTGTGTAATACGGCGGCATACGTACGATACTGTAGCAGGCACAGTAAATAATAGTGAGCCATACGTATGCACTGCGGTGGCATACGTACGATACTGTGGCGGACACAGTAAAGCACGGTGAGCCGTACGTGTGTACTACGGCGGCATACCTACGATACGGTAGCAGGCACAGTAAATAATGGTGAGCCATACGTATGCACTGCGGCGGCATATGTACGATACTGTGGCGGACACAGTAAAGCACGGTGAGCCGTACGTGTGTACTACGGCGGCATACGTACGATACTGTTGCGGGCACAGTAAATAATGGTGAGCCATACGTATGCACCGCGGCTACATACCTACGATTCTGTAGCGGGCACAGTCAATAATGGTGAGACATAAGTGTGTAATACGGCGGCATACGTACGATACTGTAGCAGGCACGGTAAATAATGGTGAGCCATACGTATGCACCGCGGCGGCATACGTACGATACTGTGGCGGACACAGTAAAGCACGGTGAGCCGTACGTGTGTATTACGGCGGCATACCTACGATACGGTAGCAGGCACAGTAAATAATGGTGAGCCATACGTATGCACTGCGGCGGCATATGTACGATACTGTGGCGGACACAGTAAAGCACGGTGAGCCGTACGTGTGTACTACGGCGGCATACGTACGATACTGTTGCGGGCACAGTAAATAATGGTGAGCCATACGTATGCACCGCGGCTACATACCTACGATTCTGTAGCGGGCACAGTCAATAATGGTGAGACATAAGTGTGTAATACGGCGGCATACGTACGATACTGTAGCAGGCACGGTAAATAATGGTGAGCCATACGTATGCACCGCGGCGGCATACGTACGATACTGTGGCGGACACAGTAAAGCACGGTGAGCCGTACGTGTGTAATACGGCGGCATACGTACGATACTGTTGCAGGCACAGTAAATAATGGTGAGCCATACGTATGCACCGCGGCGGCATACGTACGATACTGTGGCGGACACGTTAAAGCACGGTGAGCCGTAAGTGTGTACTACTGCGGCATACGTATGATACTGTGGCGGACACAGTAAAGCACGGTGAGCCGTACGTTTGTACCGTAGCGGCATATGTACGATACTGTAGCGGGCACAGTAAATAATGGTGAGCCATATGTGTGCACCGCGGCAGCATACATACGATACTGTTGCGGGCACAGTAAATAATGGTGAGCCATACGTATGCACCGTGGCTGCATACCTACGATTCTGTAGCGGGCACAGTCAATAATGGTGAGCCATACGTATGCACTGTGGCGGCATACGTACGATACTGTGGCGGACACAATAAAGCACGGTGAGCCGTACTTTTGTACCGTAGCGGCATACATACGATACTGTTGCGGGCACAGTAAATAATGGTGAGCCATACGTATGCACCGTGGCTGCATACCTACGATTCTGTAGCGGGCACAGTCAATAATGGTGAGCCATACGTATGCCGCCACAGTGCTGTGGCGGCATACGTACGATACTGTGGCGGACACAGTAAAGCACGGTGAGCCGTACGTGTGCACTATGGCGGCATACGTACAATACTGTGGCAGACGCAGTAAATCATGGTAAGACATACGTGTGCATTGCAACGGCATACGTACGATACTGTGGCGGGCACAGCAAATCATGGTGCACCATACGTGTGCACCATGGCTGCATACGTAGGATACTGTAGCGGGCACAGTGAAGCACGGTGAGCCATACGTTTGCACCACGGCAGCATACTTACGATACTATGGCGGATACAGTCAATTATGGTGCGCCATACGTGTGCACCATGGCGGCATAGGTAGGATACTGTAGCAGGCACAGTAAAGCATGATGTGTCAGACGTATTAACTGTCGTAGTAGAGGTAAGGTACCGTTGCCGGTACAGTAACGCATGATGTACCGTGCGTATGTACTACGGCAGCGTACGTACGATACTGGTGCGGGAACAGTAAAGCACGGTGAACCATACTTATGTACAACGCCAGCGTACGTACGATACTGCTGCGGGTACAGTAAGGCATGGTGCACTATACGTGTTACGTATGGCACACCATGCCTTACGATACTCGCACCTGTATTTTCCTTATGCTGGCATGATACATACAAAGGTGGTCAGATAATTATTATGAATATTAACCAATCAAAGTCAATGAAATTTTGTAGACACCATCGAGAAACTAATATCTGGGTCTGTGGTTTATTACATTTTCGAAAAAAAGTATGGTTTAAAAACTGCAGGGAGTTGTGAATGAAAATATGAAAACCTGAAATATTTAAACTATACATTTTTACGAAAATTTAATAAACCACAGACCTGGGTATTAGTTCTAGACCATGTCTACAAAATTTAATTGACTTTAATTGGCTAACATTCAAAATAATTATCTGAATACCTTTGTATGTACGGCCAGCGTCATAAATACATATATATAAGCAAGATCAAAAATATCTACACACCTCTATGTCACTGACAAAAAGGTTGGTGTTTACATATTTTGACTCAATGGCTATATATGTATAAATGACGCTGACTGTAACCATGCCAGCATAAGGAAAATACAAAGTATCATAAGGCATGGCGTGCAATCCGTAACACGTAGTGCAGTAGTGCACATGCCTTATACCCGTAGCAGTATCGCATGTACTCGGGCGTGTGTCTAATTAGACACACTTGATTTTTTAGGTTTCCGTTTTTCCTTTTTGATGTACGGAATCCTAAAAATCAAGTATGTCTAATAGCCCTCTATCTATGTACATACATATGGTGAATGGTATGGTGCCTTATTGTCCCGCACACTAGTGCGAACTGAGAAGAAAAATAAAAGATCTGATACTAATCAGACCTTCTATTTTTCTTCTCAGCATATATATTTGTTCAATGCTGGACATTATGCCTCTCCCATGGTTTTTCTATGTCGTCCTCGATGCGGCGTATCTGGTCGAGGTGGGTCCTGCCATCTTAGGAATGGCGGTCTGCCTACGCTTCGACTTCCCGTTCATACCTCTACTATAACAGTTAATAAGTTTTATACACATTATGCTATTTAGTATAAGTAGTACAACCTGCACTGGTTACATAGATATCTAAACTTACAAATAATGGTGTTGGTACGGTAAAAAAAAGAATGATGTATCATTATAAAGCTGACCAGATGTTTTAAAACCCGCGTGCGGTATTTTAAGATTTAATATCTTTTACTGGCAATAGTTACGTATAAATATATCACAAAAGGTCACGTCCTCATTGCAGGGTTTTTTTTAAACTCTGGTCAGGCTTTACCTACTGTTATTGAACTTGTACGATATTAGTGCGGCTATTATTATTATTATTCTAATGCAAAATAATTTTATAGCAAACTTAACAGCTGCACCGATATAGCACCAAGTAAGTCCGGACCTGTAAGTGAAAAGCATACAATAATTGGTAATTTAGATAAAATAATGCTTCACGATACATATACATTTAGTGTACACAGCAATGATACATCATTTTTTATTTTTTTTAACTTTTACAAGGTTATTAATAGAAGAAATGTTCTAAACTGTTCTAAAACCTTGTACGTTTTATAGCTTTATAAAAGGAAATAGACATAAAAGATTCATATTATTTATTTTCAATCGTAAAATTGAGACATACAAAAAAACAAGTTTAATTATCACACTATTATAGAATTACATGGTCGTCAACTTGGCGTACCCGTTAAACATAATAAAAGATTCATATTTTCAATCCTAAAACTGAGACATACAAAAAACCACAACAAGCTTAATTAATCATACTATTCTAGAATTACATGGTCGTCAACTTGGCGTACCCGTTAAACATAATAAAAGCTTCATATTATTTATTTTCAATCGTAAAATTGAGACATACAAAAAAACAAGTTTAATTATCACACTTTTCTAGAATTACATGGTCGTCAACTTGGCGTACCCGTTAAACATAATAAAAGCTTCATATTTTCAATCCTAAAACTGAGACATACAAAAAACCACAACAAGCTTAATTAATCATACTATTCTAGAATTACATGGTCGTCACCTTGGCGTACCCGTTAAACATAATAAAAGCTTCATATTATTTATTTTCAATCGTAAAATTGAGACATACAAAAAAACCACAAGCTTAATTAATCATACTATTCTAGAATTATATGGTCGTCAACTATGAACGATGAATTTCACTGTCTGTCGGTTGTTGACAGGCGTCCACCATTGCAAGATTTTAAGGCCTACTCAAATCTGACCGGTATCCTGTACCGGTGGCAGTAACGCGCTGTTCAAAGGTGTTCCGCAACTGCTGCCAGTAATGCCATACAAAATACCGGTCGGGATATCGGTCGGGTATACCAATACCGCCACCCCTTCCGTCGCAGAATGTCCCTTTCGCAAAACATCCCTTTCGCAAAACGTCCCTTTCGCAGAATGTCCCCTTGGTATCAAATAAATATCACTAGTGCCAAATTTCCATTTTGTTCGAAATGTTCTATGTAATGTCGAAATATGTCGAATTGTAATAATCATCAGATATGAAGGTACTTATGAAAATATACGTATTTTTTATTGTTTCTGTCAGCGAATATTGCGAATAAATCTTGTACGGTTGCAAATTACATGTACCCAGTGTTTAAAGTAAAAATATGTATTAATGTGTGAAGAATTTTATTGTTACATAAATTGAATTAAAGATATGCGTATTTACTTAGAAAACCTGTTTTGTTTAAACATAATGAACATATTTATTAGTTTTTTATGATTAATAATATACATAACTAGCGGCCTCCCGCGGTTTCACCCGCGTGGTTCCGTTCCCGTGGGAATATCGGGATAAAAAGTATTCTATGTTTTAATCTAGGCTATCTACTATCTGTGTGCCAAATTTCAACTAAATCAATTCAGTCGTTTTTGCGTGATTGAGGAACAAACATCCAAACCCACAAACTTTCACATTTATAATATTAGTAGGATGACCTACATAATTTGACTTTCATTTTTTCATTTTCATAGAAAATTTTGAACAAAATGGCAATTTGGCGAGAGTGTTATATGATATTATGCTTCAAGGGGGACATTCTGCGAAAGGGACATTTTGCGAAAGAATCATTTTGCGCAAGGGACAATCTGTGACCAGGGGACATTTTGCGAAAAGGACATTCTGCGACGGAGCCCCGCCACTGGTACAGGATACCGGTCAGGTTTGAGCAGGCCTTTACAATCCGTAATACGGGAAGGACGAGAGGATTGGCGATTAGATATTTATTAAAAATAAGGGCGTCAGTAGATATCCTACCTTATATAGATTTCGTCTGAGTGTAACCTAACTTAAAGCTCGTTCACATACGAACGCTAATACATACGCATAAACCTAAATAGTTGCGGAACCTATGTCGCAAGGCCCGACTTTATACTGATATAACCGGTATTCTACAAAAAAAAAACAAAATGTGAGGATCGCCCCGTTTCGGTAGCGATCCGAGAGCCACCTTTTGGCAGTAGGGGCGGTGCTCCCCTACCCCAGGGCCTAGGTGAAGGTTAAACATCAGCAACGATTTTCGATATTTCTACTTTACGAAATTTGACTGATTTTAAAAGCATAAATGACACAATACGATGAAAGGATACAAACAACAAATGAAACTCAGTACTGATGTTTAACCTGAAGTTAAGTTAAAGAAACAAATTGGTGGTGGGCCCGTATTCACGCTTTGTAAAACTGTAAGTTACGGGTAAGTAAGATGTGTATACTGTATCACCTGCGGGCAACAGATCCACACAGGTGGGTGTGTTTCTGAATTTTTGCACGTGTTGTATGTGTTATAGTCAAGCCCCAAAGTCCCGGCGCTCTTAGGTTTGTCAAGTCAAACCTCAGGTTTGACAAGAAGGCTTAGTCAAAGTCCAAAACTAATAGCGTGTTTCAACCTTTGCCTAACGCATTTATGTCCAAACCTAGGAGAGACTAACTTAGAAAGTCAAACGCCGAAACGCAATTTGACCAAATCGGGGTTTGACCAGTCAGACTTAAATTAGGTACAGAGTTTGTTTTTTGTATTTAAATGTATGAAAGACACATTCTTTAGAGTGAAAATTAAATTAAATTAACAATCTTCCTGTGAAACAAAGATTTCTGTTGTCTGTTAAAAAAAAATAACCACGAAATTTAAGACGATCGCTCCGCTCTGTGAAATTTCCAACCTGCATGTAGGACCACGTGACCTGACCTGCAGGAGTAAGGCAGTTTTGACTAAATCTAACATCGGAAATGAATACATATTTAGTTTTTTTTTTAACAGACAACAGAAATTTTGTTTCACGGGAAGATTGTTGATTTAGTTAAATTTTCACTCTGAAGAAGTTATTTTTACATATAACCCATTCTGTCCCTAATTTAAGTCTGACTGGTCATACCCCGATTTGATCTTCTCTTCTCTTCTCTTTCTCCTAGGTTTTGTCATAAATTTTTTTTTCAAAGGCCGAGACACGCTTTAGTTTTGGACTTTGACTAATAAGGCTTCTTGTCAAACCTGAGGTCTGACTAGGCAAACCTAGGAGCGCCGGGACTTCGGGGTTAGACTACATATGCATGTAAGTGTGTGATGTGAGAAAAATAAACGAAGACTGCTGGTGCTAATATGATGGGAAATGTACGTAAGTGTACGAAACCCAAGGGTACGTATGTCGTATGTGATGTGTAATGGTTCTTTGTTATTCTAAAGTCCATCGAACAGTGACATAAAGTTTTAAATTTGACATTATAGTAATTGTAGCCGGTACAGGCGAAACAAGGGTATTATAATTATGTAATTGGTAATCGTTGGTTCTCTGCACTTGATACGCATAGTAATGCTGATTAAAATCTATACACTCTAATGAAACACACTCAAATGTAACTTCATCATTGTCAAGTAAATAAATATTTTTTATTTCACCAAACTTTGGTAAGCCTGAAGATTCTGAAATATCTGGAATGACAATTGACGACAGTAGCTCTACCATGAGTTGGTATAGTAAACTACAATAGTTTACTATACTCGCTAGCGAGCATCGAGTAACGTTTTGGCCTTTTTCATAGCAATTCGGTACCATGAGTTACTAATTGACAGATAGTATCGAGAAATACCATAACTATAGTAGTAAAGTTACTCACTTGCGTTTTGAGGCGTGAGATCAATGAGTATACCTTTTACTATCCTCTATGGCATAGAGGAATGTAAAAAATAGGTACAACAAAAGAGAATGTAATCAAACCGCGGTACAGCATAGTCGTTGGCGTGAATACTTCTATTTTAATTTAATTTAGTATTTTTTGTGTCTAAAATAGTCTAAATAATGTCTTTCAGAGCTTATTTAGCATAAAATATGTGCGCCACAGCTGCATAATGCAACGAAATCAAGGGCAAATTATAAACCGATTAATATGAAAACCCGTGTTAGAAATCCTCTAGTCAGGGGGTGGGTCAGGTTGTGCCCAACGCTGAATAGTGGCCCTTCTAGGTGGGCCCTCCATTCAGTGGGCTTACTAAGGTCACCATTCAAATACGCCCTAACGTAACGCATTCCTCCACTTTGAAACTAATGTAAAAAAAAAAATTAAGTACTTTCCTATCAAGCATGTTACAAAATTAGAAAATATTGTGTTAAATCTAAATAATAATCTACTTAGTTGCAAATATGTTAATTCCGTCCATATCAACGTAATACTTGATACAAATAAGGCCTATCTAATTTTAAGTCTTTATATATTATTTAATTAATTATTTAACAGTAGGAATATAAGAAAACAGTTCTAACTAAATCTAATTTTCCGAAAACTTGACTTTGGCCGTAATAAATCGATTACACTTATTAAATTAAGGCCTATAACTTTTTTATTTGAAATTGAGGTTAAATATGAAACCATATTAAATAAAAACAACTTATCAATAAATTTGAATATTTATTATTACAAAGTAAAGATTTATGTTATATATTCCTAAAAAAAGATCTCACTTTAACTCGTAGATTTGTATCATTGGGGGCCTTATTTGTTTATTTAATATCATATTTGAATAAGGCACAAAAATCGTAGGTATCTGCCGCATGTCGCTCTGCCAGGTTGTATTTCGTCCAACTTGTACGTTTTTATTAATTTGGAAGGAAACTGGATATTTTTGTCGATTGTGGGATGATACACACATTATCTGTAATGAAATAAGTAAACCATAAGTTGTATAAGTTGTGGGATTCTCATTAAGCTCTATCGTGTTAAAATAAGACCTACTAGGCTATTATCGTAATCACGCTGTCCCCCTACTCAAATGGCCAACATTCTATGCGTTTGAACGCTACGTTATTACGTGTCGTAAGCTTGTCACACAATATCAAAGTCTGAGATTTACATAAGCTTACGACACGTTATTTAATCGTCTATTGCTCATATTTTAAGCTTTAAAAGTAAGGTTGGCAATTGGAGCATGGGGCAGGTCGTCTTTAAAAAATTGCAATTAATGCATCTCTGGCCGATAGTAAAAACAAATCAAGGTCATGGATAGCTAATCATAAATATAAAGAAACAATTATTAAGAGAAACTTAAACTAAAACAGCGTAAGGTTTAATAAAAACTTTCATGAAAGTATTTTTCTGGTTGGATTTAGGTTTATCTGAGTTTTCTAATGATTTGTACTTGGACGAATCGTCCGAGGATTTGTATCAAGTACCAACCTTTTATTTCACCTTTCCATAAACTCCTCTAATCGACTGCTTCTAATTTTATTCTTATCAATCTTAACAAGCTAGCTTTTACACAACAAAATACGCAAAGAAAACACAAAATAAATAATTATTAAAACGTGAAAATTACATTTGACATTTTCGATTTGACACAAGGAATGTTTATACTCACAGGAAGATTTGACATAAATAGTAACCATAGAGGAAAGTAAAAAGATAGTAACCAACATAAATTCAAAATTCACTAACATTCGGTATACACGCACTAACTAATGATTTTTTACTTAGTCGGATTATAATTGCAAACTACAGCAACTAAGGTAAACGACCAATATTTCGTGTTAGTAAGTTATTTCGTTTAGTTTTTTTTTCTGTCACAAATTATTAATTATTACACCTACATTAGTACAAAATATAGCACATAAACTGTCTAAAAATCAAGTACCAACATTTTGGTGACTGAACTAAGACACGGTTACGGTATCTATCCGTTACCGTGACTGAGGGCAATGCTACGTTCAAAACTCTCAGTCGTCGGCACAGACAGCTTTATGGCGTGTATTCCTTGTCACCACCATAAGATTAGCGCTCGTATGTACCTACTTTTTAAGCTCACAGAAAGTCAATTTGAATAAAACTTTAAATAGTTAAGTAGTAAAATGATCCCATATACTCGTAGTAACTTCCAAACGAAACGTCCGATTAGAATAATTTAAAGAAGACTATATTACAATCTTTTATTTATTTATTTATTATCAATAGTTTTCACAGTTCACGCTTAATAATTTTATAAGTTTTTTTGGTAGGTTTTCACTATTGCAATTACTATAGAGGTTATAGATATTTCTATTTTTTAAACAACTATAGCCTATTTTTCTCGCTGATTATGCAGCTTTCTATTCTTACTCCTTATCCTTATTTCATCTGGTAAGAATTTTTGGCGTTTTTTCCGCCAATTTCGATTTTCCCAAAAAAAATATCAGAATTTTCAATACTAAAATATCTTTATTTGGTTCTAAATATGAAAGCTTTTAATAGCCCATCCGCACATCTACCATATCTGCGATACTACAGGCAAATGACACAACACAATTTCATAAATCGGGGCACTATACTCGATCATGAAAACCTAAAATATTACAATTTTAAAATCATGAAGTCATTAAGAGTCTTAACATGCCGAAATATGGGACATTTACCTTATCGAGTTCACATTAGCGAGGATGGTAAAGTCGTGGATGGTGAGCACTCTTACTATAGATTTTAGTTCCTCGCGTATCCGCTAGAGGCTCTGCTTCAATTTCCCATACAAATTGCTAACGCGGTCGATATCGAGAATGGTTTTTGTAAACTCATGGTAGTGCTACAGCTCAAATCGGACACCATACAGTTTCACCCATGATAATGAGTACCAACACTTATTATCGATTATACCTCGAAAATGAAAGTTTAGTCTTACATTTTCAATTTGCGCTTCTGTCATATTTGCCTTTTTGCCATAAGAGATCGTCTTAAATGTTTCATTTTTAAGGAAAGTATCGTTTAAAATCAATTGATGCTTAATAGCTATTGTTTTACAAACATTTACTCTGTTGTGCGATGCTCTGGCCACAAATTTAGATATACGATGCTTGGCTTCAAATCTCATCGTCCAGATTTGGGTAAGTGGGCCAAATTTTTTTAACATTTCTGGATAATGTGTAAGAAAATGAAACTTTGGCTTTAAGTCTGTTTCAGCAAATTGACGATAGAGCTCGTTTAATTCAGCTACTGAAAATTTTACTTGATCAATAGTGTTTTCATGGACTCTATGACTCAAAAGTTTATCCAACAATTGTCTTAATTTGATGTATAAGAACCAAACTTCGTTTTCATCTGGGACATTATGTCCGACAATTAGCCCAAAATATCGAACAAGAGTAAGCATTTCAGAAGCCGAACATTTTAACTTTAATGTTGAGCCTTCTTTTGCTACAGAATTGCATGGTGTCGAAGCAGAATCAGGTCCATAATTAAAATACCGTATTCTTGATTTCAAATTGTCAAAAGAAATTAGAGTCTGAGTGCATACTAGATTTTGTATCACAAATGACATTACATATCGACAAGCACCCTCTAGATAGTCATGTAATACATCTACGGCGACGTTTTGAAATAAGTCAAACCCATCTAAAGCAAGCCACGAGCATTTTTCTTTAAGACCAGTCATATAAATGTCATTTAAATGTAAATCATTTTCATAATTGACATTGTTTCTCAACAACGTGTCATCTTCATAAAGCAGTGTTTTGATTTGTTCTTTATTAGCAGTACAAATTCTACATGGCCGATTTGCAGAAAAACTTTCAACAAAACCTAACATAGCATTCAATCCTAAATTATCTCCCGTCACAGCTGCAACATAAAACTTTATTTTGCCAGTGTACACATCAGTTTCAACATGAATACCATTGATCTTTAAATCATTAAGAACATCAAAAACTTTTTGAAAAATTATGTTGTTTCCAAAGCTTGTTCTGTCTGATGAGTGAAAAAGAGCCAATAATAAAATATTTTGCAAAAGCGACACGTAGTGAGGTGGAAGACATGGTACTGAGGCATAAATAGCTCCAAGTTTATGAATCCCAGCGTGGCTTCCTAAGGGATTGCCTATTTCAAAATCGTCAAAGTAGATTATTAATGGTAAAATCATTGCATCATGCTCTACAGAACTTTCTGTCATTTTTTTCCATACTGAACCCTGAACAATATTCTCAATACCGAAAGAGTCATTTTGTACTGTGTCCAAATATTCAAGAGTATCCTTCATGAATTTTTTTGATGAAAAAATTAGTTTTAAATTTTCTTTTAACGGAATTACCTGCATTGTACAATTTACTTGTACTAGTAACGAACCAGCTGCTGTTTTTTTAGCCTCGTTACGTTGACCCACAACCACTTCAAGGGGCTCAGAATAAGTTCCTATTTTATTAAAATATTTTAAACGTTTGTGTTCCGAATCTAAATTCTCAAAAGCATCGCTGAACGCGCTAAATATTTTTTTAAAAGCATTTTTAACATGAACATTATTTTGATCTGGTGGAACCATATCATTAAACTGTCGCTCTATAATGCATTGTGATTTAGAATGAAATAATTGAAGATTTTCTACAAGAACTTGTACGGCTTTACGCGGTATTATCGGGTTAGCATATAGAGTGGAGACAAGACATGCAGCATGGTGACCAAGAGAGGTTTCGTCTCTTTGAGTTGGTAGAAATTCCATCGTATTTGCTATTTCGTAAGTTTCTTTGCTTGACGTTGAAGGTAAATTTGAGATATTGGCTTCTGTATCTGTATCGATCGCTTTGTTACTATTTGGATGACGCAAGGTTGACAACGATGACTGGTGGTCTCTAACTAAGTGCTTTTTGAAAGATGCAGAGGAAATATAATGACGATAACACCCTTGTTCACCACACCGAAATCCGGAAAATCCTACCGTTAATTTACAGAAAGTTCGCAAATGAGTAATAAGTAAATTCGGAGATGCACTGGCTTTTTTGCAATAGTAACAGGTAAACATTTTTAAAGTATTAACTCTAGATCAGTTAAAAGAGTATTCACAGCCTGCGTGGGCCTATCAAATTTAGTTTTAATATCGTAGAAACCCAATTGAATAAAAAGCCATATGTCTCCAGCTTCTTCCGGGTAACAAGCTCCTATCGATTGAAATATTTTAAATGCACAGTCTACTGCTGTTACTAATTTGTTGAAACTATAAAATGTGTCATTTATTACTACATATGCTACTTTTACCTCAGTAACGGTAGGGCCAACAAAAATAACGTAGGGTTGAACTGTGCGGCCTAGCCTCTGCAGGTTCTCCTTTTTTTGAATGATCTTGTTGGTAACGTCGGCTTCAGAAGCAGCTTGCGTTATATAGCCGTCGCATACTTCTGCTCTAGACGGCTTCCACGCTGGCTTTCCTTTTATTTTCCGTGCAGGTGAAATGTTGATGACATAAGCCAGCAACATCAAAGCAACATTGCTAGATGTCTCTGGTTCATCTTCTGTATTCAAAGAAAAAAAAGTTTCGGTTAATTTTTGCGACTTAATTTTATGAAGGTTTTAACCTTCAACTATGAACGTCATTTTTTCAATACACTAATATGGACGTGGAGTCTCTGATCTGAGATCCCTGTATTTCATGACTGTAGTTCTCATGATGTTTTTAAAGAAATAGTACATTACATCCAAGAACGGGTAGCTAGCGATTGCATTGTCGAGGATGGATACCGCACAAGTGCGGGAAGTAAGTATTGAATTGAATTTCAAATTTAGAATGTGATGAACCAGACCCAGATTAGTTAAAGGTTAATATTAAGAACTAATATTTGAGCAAAACTTCTTACCGTCAATCAGTGCAATTATATTTGCTATTTTTGCTCTCGTGTCTTGGTCCCTAATTTTTCGTAATTTTAATGAAGCATATTTTATAATTTCTTCATTTTTGAGGGTGATAGAGGAAAATAATTTGTTTTCCTTTCCCGGATACAGATGACTGAAATCGTTCATTAGCTAAAAAAAAGAATACAATAAATGTACGCTATGTTATTTCCACTGGTTAGAAAGATCCGGATCGCTACCAGAGCTTGGGTTGTTAAGCGAGCACTAGAATAGTTTTTCTCTTTTAGTCCCTTTGTAATTCAGACACTTGTCTTATAAGAAATAAACAAACTTTTGTCATTTATAATTATATCATTGCGTACGTTTTTATAGAAAAACCACAAGGATTATGTAAAAAGATAAGGCTGCGGTATATGCTTACCAAGGTATAGCCTTGTGATTGTTTTAAGGCTGGGAAATCCTTGAAGTAATCCGCTATATCACCTTTTCCACATTGAATGCGATTTAGGCGATGATCTGCAGTTTCTGCCCACTTTTCTTCAACAGACTTCCATGGATCAACATTGTTTTTCAGCCATAGTAATGATTCTTCATAAACAATACCTGTAATTTATTTTTATGTGTATGGTCGGATGAGTTAACTAGAAGAAGGGCATCATAGTACGTACAGTCGCCCGTGGCACATTTAAATCACGAAAAAGGTGACTAGCGAATATTTGCTTACCACTTTCCAGAGATTCCAGGCTATAAATGTCATCATCTGTGATAGTTGGCGTGGATCTGAGCGATGATCTGGACGACTTTGACGATGAACGGCTAGTTCCTGGCAACTGCCCGCCTTCTCGCAACTTTCTCCTTCGAGCTATATAGCTTTCATACAGCTTTCCGGACGCATTTTTTTTAGCTAATTTATTTGTAGCTGATAAATATGCAGAATAATACACCACAACGCGTTCCTTGTGGAATATTTCCACAATTTCGGTAGCTAGTTTATAAAATTCTTCACTGGAAATTTTCTTTGCACAATTGTTCTCTAATTTGTGGTGTATTAGCAGCTGGCTCAATTTCCGTCGGGAACCCTCCGTCAGTAAGCCTCCTTTTCCCTCTTTGAGTATTGCTCTGCCGTCTAAACTATCCTGTATGATGTAAAACACAAACACTATTGATACCAACTTTTTAAAGTTGTTGAACAAGAGTAAATGGTCCAGTATAGCCTTCGGGGCTCTGTGAGCAGTAAATATAACCCAAAATAATATCATAATTGAAAAAAAAAATTTTTTTCGATGACCGATGATTCCTTCTTTTTTTGCTCTTATTCAATTAAGGATACCCGTAGTAGTACGGTTCATTTCAACCAAACACGGTCCCATCCGACAGAAAGCATGAAACTTGGTATGCATGTAGTTTTTACGTATATAATAAAATATAGAAGTGGCAGCAAGTCGTAAAGTGTTTTTCTCCCCTTGGGGGGGCGTTTTGTGTCTCCAATTGCAATTTTTCTTTTTTAAATAAAAACGGTGAAAGCTACAACAAAACTGTTTAAGAAAAATATATTTGTCATTAAATTCTCTATTAACCATTTTTTGAATGAAGGTGATAGCACCTATAGTTTTCAAATTATGTTTGCAGACTATGGAAACGCCCGGGAGACAGCGGGAGACACCCTGTATAATATTCCAAAAATAAATAAATATTCCAGTGACGATAAATTTCTAACGAATACCGATATCGGCTTGAAAAAATATGATAAGAAAGCCATATTCATACGAATTTCAAAAATATAAGTTTCATTAGAATAGTTTCATAAAAAATGTGTTAAAAATATTATATACAGCGTGGCAGTAGCATAAATAAATCTATAAAAATTCCCCATTTCTTATTCTAATTTAAAAAGGTTACCGTAAACGGTGAAAGCTACAGCAAAACTGTCGAAAAGCAATATATTTTTTATTAAATTTTCTACAATAACTTTCTTGGAAGTATGTTGATATAGGACTTATAGTTTTCAAAACAAACTCACAATCATTGGGTAAGTAACGGAATTTAGGCAATTAATAAAACTACCTATTTCATGACTAATCACAAATTGTATTTATTTTTTAATTTAAATTACACGAGTCTGTACTAGGTTATTTTTTTCAAGCCGATATCGGCATTCGTTAGAAAAATATCGTCACTGGAATAATTTCTTTTTGACAAATTTTAGATGTTCTGCATTTCAATTACGGCAATTCATTTTTTTGTATCTGAAGGTGTTTTTTTATTTCTGAAAATGATTGGCCATCCTTTATTTATCCGAAAATGATACCCGATTTGCCATTGTAGCTATAAATTAGCAGTTATTATACCCAACAGTACGCGTGGCGTTAGAAAATTTCACCCCCTCCCCCTCCCCCCAGCAGGGTGTCCCCCGCTGTCTCCCGGGCGATTTAAACTCTAGTCCACATATGAAACAAGCGTGCTAAGTCTCATTCTTTAATAAAAAAATATCGGTGTCGTCCTATACGATTCCCACAGGGTGATTTTTTCAAAAAACATCAGAAGAATCTCAAACATAATATGAAAACTATAAGTGCTATCACCTTCGTTCAAAAATTGGTTAATAGAGAATTTAATGACAAATATATTGTTCTTAAATAGTTTTGTTGAAGCTTTCACCGTTTTTTATTTAAAAAATAAAAACTGCAATTGGGGACACAAAACGGGGGGGGGGGGGAATCACTTTACGACTTGCTGCTACTTCTATATTTTATTATATCCGTAAAAGCTACACGCATGCCAAGTTTCATGCTTTCTGCCAAATGGGACCATGGGCCCTATTTTTGAATCGCTCGGCAGGCGTCGAGCGCTCTTTTCGAGTGATTTTCGTTCGACATCCCATTGTTTTGAGTCATAAGTCGATCGAAAATCAGTAGAAACGAGCGCTCGACTGGAGTCGAGCGATTCAAAAATAGGGCCCCATAACCTATACTAGTAGAAATAGGTTGAAATTAGCCGTACTATAGAAACAATTTAGGCTTTATACACTTTTTCGTAAAATGTATATTTTTCGAGTAATTTTAACTTTGAAGATTTTTGCACTGCGCAGCAGTGCTGCCGACATCGGAATCATACCTTAAGAATAAAAAGTTTTATTTAATTTTAAGTTTAATTCTTATGCCATGACATAAATTGATGGGGACAATGATCGAAAATTGATACAACTCAGTAAATATGCATTTAACAAAAACAGTTTATAAGTTTAAACATGTTCCTATATGTGCCCTAAATCGAATAAGACCACAAACAGTCATCGGTAACCGATTAAAAAAAACTAAAGGCCAAGCCACACAGCGGGCGTGGCGTGACGGGACGGGACGGCGACGCGACGCTGAGAAGTTGTAATGTACTAGATACTATGGACGAAGTCACAAAGGCCGGCGTGGCGCGACGGGTCGCGTCCCGTCGCACCACGCCGCCGTCGCGCCGAGCGTGAATACAAATCGGAAGCGCGGCGGGGCGGAACGTAGGCGAGATCACGCCCGCAGTGTGAACTCCCGTCGCGCCCCGTCACGCCGCGCCCCGTCACGCCCGCTGTGTGGCTTGACCTTAAGTCTTTTTACCCATAGCGCCCCAAAGGCAACACTCCAACTGATTCCGACGAATTGAAAACGTCCTCCTTTTTAATATCGGTTAAATGCCACGCAGTTATTGAGTTAAGCTAGCTAATGATAAATACTGAATACTATTTAAATACTAAATATACAGGGTGGTCCAGACGGTGACGTCCAAGATTTTTTTTTAGGTTACTCACACCTGGGTGCATCCGAAAATACCCTATGTATGTTCCGAGATTTTTCGTAGTTTCGAAGTAATGATTTTTTAATGTGTTTTTGCGAATTTTCTACCGGACTAAACAAAAAAATTCATAACTCCTTTTATATTAAGAACTTTTTGAATTTTCCTTTTGTAACTTAATTGTCTTGAAACATTCTTCCATACGTAAAATCAACTACACGACATCTAGATAAGTTCCTGAAAAAAGGGTCGAAAGTGACAATTTTAGGTTTTACTTCGACGAAGTAACATTTTAACAATTCTTTTAAAAATACAAAATGGATATTTCATCAATTCAAACTGATTTTAAAAACTTAAGTGGATTCTTAGCTTAGTATATAAAACAAAAAAAGTGACTCTTGATAGGACATTTTATGGTGAAATCGGCTTTCAAAGTTTGTAAGGTGAAAAATCCGTTAACATAATAAGATTGTTTGAAAATTTATTTTAA
The DNA here is from genome assembly GCA_943789525.1 of Agriphila geniculea. NCBI lineage: Eukaryota > Metazoa > Arthropoda > Insecta > Lepidoptera > Crambidae > Agriphila > Agriphila geniculea. The sequence continues at coordinate 5,732,391 of OX038879.1, read as the reverse complement.
CAATTTTATTCATTCTTATCGCTAAAAATAGTAAGATATCATTGAAAGCATTAAATTTAACTCAAATGGTCAATTAAAAACTTTAAAATATCACAAAAAAATTGTTACTTATTCTATTCTACTTATTTAAAACCCTTTACTAAGGGTTTCGACTTTAAGCTTGGATTTGACTTTTACTTTACTTTGATTTTGACTTTCCTCTCCCTCCTCGTCATTATATCATCCGAACGATGATGGTTATAATGTTGTACTGAATTTCATAATGTAACTCATCGGGCGTGGGCGCGGGTAGCGCGACATCCTCTTAGAGGATACATAATCATGGGTGTAGCTAAATATCATTGGTGTTTTTAATCCATATGTATTAAAATATTGATTTTTTTCCAAATAAAAATAAAATAAAAAAGAAAAACCTTCAAAAAACCTGAAACAAAAACAGCTTCAATATTAAATACCTCTAAAAAAGCAAGAAATGATATTCAAATCATTATTTACGCATAACATTCTTAATAATCACGTCTATTGAAGTCGGGTGGGGCTGGAAGACAACTTTTTTTAATATTTCTTATAGCCCCACCCGACTTCATTAGACGTGATTATTAAGAATGTTATGCGTAAGTAATGATGATTTGAATATTATTTCTTGCTTTTTCAGAGGTATTTAATTTTGAAGCTGTTTTTGTTTCAGGTTTTTTGAAGGTTTTCTTAAAAAAAAAAAGCTTTTTTATTTTCAACTTTTTAGTGGTAGGTATGTAAGCGTGTAAATATTTTTTTTAAATTTATAAAATATTTTCAATGGTAAAATGCCCACAACTCTATTTCCAAATTTATGCTGTTTGTTTTTGAGGAGTTCCTTTGTGTCCTCGTAGTCCAAGTCTAGTCCAGAACGTTGCATCGGAGGCCATGGTTTGGTTTGTTTCGGATTGTCATAAACCTACCAACATCTAAATCACTTTACATATACTATTTGACTTTGAGGAGTTCCCTTGTGTATCTTCTAAGTTCAAAATCCAATACCAATGAAATTAAAATGTGACCACTCTTGAAGTATGCCCTTTCAAACAAAAAAAGAATCATCTAAATCGGTTCATAAACAAAGATGTTATGTCCGAAAATCCGTATAAACACGTGTGATGGCAAGCTAAATAATTGATATTTTTCAGGATTATGAAAAAACTACCTGCCAGATCTCTGTAATTTTTTTATGGGACCACACACAAACTTTGTTCTTTGAGATAAAAAAGAATTGTATAAATCGGATAACAACTGACAAAGATATGGTAAAACATACATAAAAAAAATATAAAAAAATACTGTCGACTTGATAACCTCCTCCTTTTTTTGAAGTAGGTTAAAAATGGGTGTACATAAATTCTTGTGTATACCAATAAATAGCTTACATTATTTTCTTACTGTGTGTGTGAATTTTAGTTTTATTTAATGCAGTCGACGATATCTTACAATTTTTAGAGCTAGGAATAGAAAAAAGTTAAATATTGGGTGTTTTTAAACAGTAGGAGATTTTTCACCCTACAAACTTTGAAAGCCAATTTCAGGATAAAATGCCCTATCAAACCAAAGGGTAAAAACGGGACCCTATTACTAAGCCTCCGCTGTCCGTCTGTCTGTCTGTCACCAAGTTGTATCTCATGAACCGTAATAGCTAGACAGTTGAAATTTTCACAGATGATGTATTTCTGTTGCCGCTATAACAACAAATATTAAAAAAAAGAATAAAATAAATAATAAAGGGGGGCTCCGATACAACAAACGTCATTTTTTTTTGCTGTTTTTTCTCGATATTGATAACGACTACAGGTAGACAGTTGAAATTTTCACAGATCGTGTAGGTATTTCTATTGCTGCTATAACAACAAATGCTAAAAACAGAATAAAAATAAATATTTAAGGGGGCTCCCATACAACAAACCTAATTTTCTTTGCAGGGGCCGTACCGGCTAAGGAATCGATTATCGAAAAGTCTGCCGGCTTTCAACTTAAAACAGAAAAATCAAAGTAAGGAATTTCGTTTTGTACTTTCTGTTGACGTAATTTGGAAGATATCGATGTTCGTGTGACATCATGAATTGGGGTTTGCCATTTTGGCCCACTTGGGGCTCCATTTATTTCTTTTAATTTGAAACTCGGCAGACTTTTCGATAATCGATGCGTTAGCCGGTACGGCCCCTGTTTTTTGATACGGAACCCTTCGTGCGCGAGTCCGACTCGCACTTGGCCGGTTTTGTGTTTTATCTGCTAAGCTAAGAAGCCACTTAAGTTTTAAAAATCAGTTTGAATTGATGAAATATCCATTTTGTATTTTTAAAAGAATTGTTAAAATGTTACTTCGACGAAGTAAAACCTAAAATTTTCACTTTCGACCCTTTTTTCAGGAACTTATCTGGATGTAATGTAGTTGATTATTTTATGTATGGAAGAGTGTTTTAAGACAATTATGTTGCAAAAATAAAACTATTATTTTTTTTTATATGAAAGGAGTTATGAATTTTTTTGGTCCGTTCGGTAGAAAATTCGTAATAACTCATTTAAAAATCATAACTACCTAAACTACGAAAAATCGCGGAACATACATAGTGTATTTTCAGATGCACCCAGGTGTGAATAATCTAAAAAAAATTCTTGGACGTCACTATTTGGACCACCCTGTATACTACTTAGTAATCCAGGCCATACACGAGGTAATCGCGGACAAACATGCATATTATACAGGTCAAACTGAGAACCACCTTTTTTGAAGTCGGTTAAAATACTAAAACCTCCTTAATGCAACAAATACTTTTATGGAAACCGCATTAAAATCAGTTCAGCCAATCGTGAGATAATCGCGGATACTGGTCAAACTGAGAACCTACTTTTTTTAAAATCGGTTAAAAAGAAAAAATAAAGAAAAAGAAACATCAAAATCGGTCTACAAATGTCGAAGATACGCGCAAACAATGATAAAACAAATATATTCAATCTAATTAAGAACCTCCTTCTATTTTGAAGTTGGTTAAGAAAATCATACGATCGATCGCTCACTGCCATACACGGTCCAATCAGCATGATCCAATCGGCATGATCCAGACAAAAGAATTGAATTTTGATTGTTCCGTCAATTCGATCTGTCCAGCCAATCCACTGCCGACACACGATCAATTCGATTGGATCCAATCGGCAGTATCATGCCAAATGGACGATCGAATTGATGGTGTATGACCTGTATAACTATACGGGTTGTAATAATACTGGTTTTAATAATGTACTAAATAAAACTATACATACGGATGTACTTACATTTTGCTGGTTAAACAATATACCTAAACTCTACTAGCACACTAACTTTAACTAGTGCCTTCTAATTACTGATACAAGCTATTACTGATAAAGAAAATAACATTACATTTAATAGTTTCAATACCTGAAACAAAAAAAATGAAATCTTAGAATCGGTCTACGGAGGACAAAAACAGTCCTATCTTAATGACGGGCAATTTTATCTTAAGAAAGGTTTGCACAAGGCCATCGCTGGCTGCCAGTCACAGCAATGGCTTGGTATTGGCCTTGTCTAAACAATTTTTCAAGCCAAGCCAGCAACGCTAGCGAGGATAGAGCGCCCGTCTATTTTTCAAGCCAGTCCTTTTGGTCCATATCACAAACATAAAGTACCTACCAAACTCAGCTACAAAATAAAAATTTTAGTGAGCACCAAAAAAGGGTGAGGCCGCTTGTCAGAATTGTATTACAATTCTACAATATTGTAAACTTGTCAAGAGAAAATCTCTATTGGAACAGAAACATCTTTCGAAGAGAAACATGTTAAATGGTCGTTACAATTTGTCAAATTTTTAAGTACGTTTTGTTATCAAACTGAGTACCTAATGTTATGATTATGAGTAACTCACAGTGTTATTAGCTGCAGTAGAAGTACAATTTGCAGAGATTTTTGCATCATCGTCATTATCATCAGTGTCCTGTTCAGCGTTTTGAGTAGAGTTGTTTAGCTCACCATTCTTAATTTCAAGGTTCTAGAAAAATAATTAAAAAGCTTTATTACAAAGTATACAGCATCGGTCCAAGAGAAAAAAAAGAAAACATTTTTATTAACTAAATACAAGATGTACAATATAAACAAGTTGGTACATACATTGAAACCGGCCACCTTTTGATGTTGTAGTAGCAAATTTTTGAATTTGATTCTGGGGCCAATCTTGGGAACCAATTCTTTCAAATTCTCATCATTTAAAAGAATTGCAGTTTCAAGTGTTGTTATAAGATTGTCTGAAAAATACAAATAATAAAACAAACATGTACAAAACTAGTTATGTAGGTACCTAATTTTGTAATTGCCTACATGCGTTCAGTCGGAGTCAGGTTCGGGGCGGTCTCCTGGTTTTCAATAAGAAAAATGCTGTCCGTTTAGTAAAGCTTACAACTTTATCCAACAAGCAATGGATAAGGTTTTAAACTTGTTTGTAATTAGTATTAAACAGATTTTTTCAATAAAACAAACAAATACCTACTTGTCAAATACGAATGTCTGTTGTTTGTGGGTGAAAAAACTTTGATCAAAATATACTTGGATACCCGTTGACACGATCCAAGTATACTTGGACCAAGTAACTTGGACAAAGTAGCTTTTTGTATTGTATACGGCGACGTCAAAGTTTACTTGGTTTGCTCGTTTACATGATCCAAATAGTCATCAAAACTACTTAGTCCTAGCAGACTTGGATGAAGCAAGTACGCTTTGCTAGCTCATTTACACTTAGATGAATTTATTTCATCTAAGCATTTACATGATCCTACCTATCAGTATTATTTCAAATCTTTCAAAATGGCGCACGCATGCGTGATGCGTTCTTATGTTTACGGACGATTTAAATCTTTAGTTTACAAACGAGAATTCTACAAGTTTTGTATAAAACTAGCTTAGATAATCTAAGACCTACCTAGTACCTACACTACCTACCTATGTTTCTTGGTGAAAACGAAGGGTTAATTTATGTATGACGCAACATACATATTTCATTGCGGTGCGAGTGCGACAGATCTAAGAAAATTTATAATCTAAATAAAACAAAAATCTTGATTAAATAAAACCGTGACAATAACTTACCCTGTAGGATTGGTAATAGTTCTTCTAATCCTGCATTACTAATTTCTTCCATAAAATTCATGGCTAACGCTGTTACGACGACGCGACCTTTTGGCAAGTGAAATCCGGTGTTGCCAGATGCTAGCGATGCGCGATTATGAATGATCATTCGATTATCTAAATCATTCGAATAATTCGAATGACCATTAACATATATTACTAATAATTTCATTGATTTGATACTAACGCCACGGCAATACTACGGTACGTTGCGTTGGTGTAAAAGGAAGCAACTCCCTTTTTCATTTTGATTATTGTATAAACTTACAGCTTTCTTTCAATATCATCGATTATAATTAACACGTTTTATTAGGTTGCTTTCAATATTGAAACCGTGCAACCCCATCAAGTTTGGGCTCGTTTGCATGCATCATCTTTCCAAGTACTTTGTTGGGAAAAAGTTTCCAGGGTCTGATGATTAAGCCGGAAGAAGGACACAGGAACTCTTTAATAAAACCACGCCACCCCATCGAGTTTGGGCTCGTTTGAATCGTCTTGACGAGTACTGTGTTGGGAATTAGTGTTCAGGATCTGATGATGGAGCCGAAAGAAGGCCACTGAAACTCTGTAATAAAACCTTGCAAAGAGATGCATTAATAAAATTATGAAATAAACTTATGAAGTAGAGTAGCTAGACCACCAACCAAACAACATAACTTTAATATGATGGCAACTCCAAGGTAACCGCGTTAATTATAATGTACCCGGTTACTTATAAGTATAGTACTGCAGTTTAATGTACCTACAGCTTGACCATAAAGAATGGGGTTGGCAACGCAAAGCTAATTGTAGATGTCGCTGGGGGTCGTTCCGAACCTACGCTCCGAGTGCAACCGAACGCTCTAATGCCGTTACAAACATTAGAGCGTGATATTCGGTTGTAACAACTTTCCCGTTCCAAACGTCAGAGCGTTGCAACCAAACAACCATCAAAATTGATGGTTATAAAACGCTCTGACGTTTGTCTATAGAAAAACTGTCAATGTCATTTGACATTATTTTGTATTTTGATGTTTTTGTATCTAATTTTCAAATAAATCATGGTAGCTTCGCAAAAAAAAACAGTTTTCATTTGATTTTGAATAAAGGAAAGTTTAAATTAATCCTATTTCAAGTGGAAAATGAAGAGTTAAAAGATGACTGAACAAAAAAGTACAGTTGCCAATAAAATTTTGAAAATTTGTTTCTGGAGATATTTTCTGCGTGGATTCGCCCGTCCCCTGTATGTTTGTTCGATTCTTACATTACAATAAAATACAGCAGTCGGCTACTAAAATACAAAATTGTAACGTTAGAAAGTAGCCAGATGGTAGCAATTTGCATCTAAAAGACTTATTTTGTTTCGCTTATATTTTTAGTCAACTAAAGTGGTTGCCCACTTGTTTGTAAAAAAAGAGCAAACACAAACACGCTAAATAAACTTATGAAGTAGCTTAATGACCACCAAACAACATAAATTTAATGTGATGGCAACCCCAAACACGTTAAATGCGCAGTACGACGACGTAATTAACCGCGCTATTTGTAAATAGCGCGTTTCATTATAATGAACCCGCTTACTTATGTTACGTACCGCCTGCAGTATAATGTATGCGGTTACTTATGTTACGCATAGCGGCTGTTTTTTTCCGGTTCCAGGGTATCTTTTAACTAATGCGACTACTTAAAATGTTTCGGGATATCTATAGGTTCGTCGAGTTACCTACTAAGAACATATAGGTAATCCAAGATGGCGGCCAACTTTTTGTTTATGGGCCGATTAAAATGAAACTCGGTTTTTGGAACTATTTTGGCAAGAAAACAGCAATGCAATCTTAAAAATATAAAAAATACCAAAGATGGCCGCCGACTTTTTTGTTTGTGGGCCGTTTTTAATGAAATTCGGTTTTTGGTACTATTTCGACACAAAAATAACAGCGCAACATTGAAAACATTAAAAAATTCAAGATGGCGGCAAACTATTTCATTTGAGGGCCGATTTAGATAAAACTCGGTTTTTAGGGTTCCGTACCTAAAGGGTAAAAACAGGACTCTATTACTAAGCCTCCGCTGTCCGTCTGTCTGTCTGTCTGTCACCAGGCTGTATCTCATGAACCGTGATAGCTAGACAGCTGAAATTTTCACAGATGATGTATTTCTGTTGCCGCTACAACAACAAATACTAAAAACATAATAAAATAAGTATTTAGGGGGGCTCCTATACAACAAACGTGTTTTTTTTTTGCCGTTTTTTGCTCTATATTAATAGCAACAACAGGTAGACAGTTGAAATTTTCACAGATGATGTATTTCTGATGCCGCTATAACAATAAATACTAAAATCAGAATAAAATAAATATTTAAGGGGGGCTCCCATACAACAAACGTGATTTTTTTTGCCGTTTTTTGGTACGGAACCCTTCGAGCGCGAGTCCGACTCGCACTTGCCCGGTTTTTTATATTTTTTGTATTATTTTAACACGAAAATAACAACGAAACATTAAAAATCCAAGATGGCGGAAAACTTTTTTGTTTTTGGGCCGATTTCGATGAAACTCGGCTTTTGGTACTAATTCGACAATAAAACAGCAACGAATAATAAAAATATAAAAAAATCCAAGATGGCGGCCAACTTTTTTGTTTTTCGGCCGATTTCGATGAAACTTCGTTAATGGTGTTATTTTAACAAGACAATAACAACGCAATGTTAAAAATACAAAAAATCCAAGATGACGGCCAACTTCTTTGTTTTTCGGCCGATTTCGATGAAACTCGTTAATGGTGTTATTTTAACAAGGCTATAACAACGCAATGTTAAAAATATAAAAAATCCAAGATGGCGGCCAACTTTTTTGTTTGTGGGCCGATTTCGATAAAACTCGTTAATGGTGTTATTTTAACAAGGCTATAACAACGCAATGTTAAAAATATAAAAAATCCAAGATGGCGGCCAACTTTTTTGTTTGTGGGCCGATTTCGATAAAACTCGATTTTTGATACTATATAGACAAGAAAACAGCAACGCAAGGTAAAAAATATGAAAATCCAAGATGCGGCCAACTTTTTTGTTTTTAGGCCGATTTTGATGAAACTTGTTTCATGGTGTTATTTTAACAAGGCAATGTTAAAAATGTAAAAAAATCCAAGATGGCGGCCAACTTTTTTGTTTTTGGGCCGATTTCGATGAAACTCGGTTTTTGTTACTATTTTGACAAAAAAACAGCAAAGCAATGCTAAAAATATAAAAATCCAAGATGCGGCCAACTTTCTTGTCTTTTGGCCGATTAAGATGAAACTTAGTTTATGGTGTTATTTTAACAAGGCAATAACAACGCAATGTTAAAAATATAAAAAAATCCAAGATGGCGGCCAACTTTTTTGTCTTTCGGCCGATTTCGATGAAACTTGTTAATGGTGTTATTTTAACAAGGCAATAACAAAGCAATGTTAAAACGTAAAAAAATCCAAGATGGCGGCCAACTTTTTTGGTTTTGGGCCGATTTCGATGAAACTCGATTTTTGATACTATATAGACAAGAAAACAGCAACGCTAGGTAAAAAATATGAAAATCCAAGATGGCGGCCAACTTTTTTGTTTTTGGGCCGATTTCGATGAAACTTGTTTCATGGTGTTATTTTAACAAGGCAATAACAAGGCAATGTTAAAAATGTAAAAAAATCCAAAATGGCGGCCAACTTTTTAGTTTTTGGGCCGATTTCGATGAAACTTTGTTAATGGTGTTAACTTAACACGGCAATAACAACGCAATGTTAAAAATATAAAAAATCCAAGATGGTGGCCAACTTTTTTGTTTGTGGGCCGATTTCGATGAAACTCGATTTTTGATACTATTTCGACAAGAAAACAGCAACGCAATGTTAAACATATAAAAATCCAAGATGGCGGCCAACTTTTTTGTTTTTTGGCCGATTTCGATGAAACTTCGTTAATGGTGTTATTTTAACAAGGCAATAACAACGCAATGTTAAAAATATAAAAAAATCCAAGATGGCGGCCAACTTCTTTGTTTATCGGCCGATTTCGAAAAAACTCCCGTTAATGGTGTTATTTTAACAAGGCAAATAACAACGCAATGTTAAAAATTTAAAAATTCAAGATATCGGTCAACTTTTTGTTTGTGGGCCGATTTCGATGAAACTCGATTTTTGAAACTATTTTGACAAGAAAACAGCAACGCAATGTTAAAAATATAAAAATCCAAGATGGCGGCCAACTTTTTTGTTTTTGGGCCGATTTCGATGAAACTTGTTTCATGGTGTTATTTTAACAAGGCAATATCAAGGCAATGTTAAAAATGTAAAAAAATCCAAGAAGGCAGCCAACTTTTTTGATTTTGGGCCGATTTCGATGAAGTTCGATTTTTGATACTATACAGACAACAAAACAGCAACGCAATGTTAAAAATATGAAAATCCAAGATGGCGGCCAACTTTTTTGTCTTTCGGCTGATTTCGATAAAACTTGGTTTCTGGTGTTAATTTAACAAGGCAATAACAACGCAATGTTAAAAATATAAAAATCCAAGATGACGGCCAACTTTTTTGTTTGTGGGCCGATTTCGATGAAACTCGTTAATGGTGTTATTTTAACAAGGCAATAACAAAGCAATGTTAAAAATGTAAAAAATCCAAGATGGCGGCCAACTTTTTTGTTTTTGGCCCGATTTCGATGAAACTCGATTTTTGATACTATATAGACAAGAAAACAGCAACGCAAGGTAAAAAATATGAAAATCCGAGATGGCGGCCAACTTTTTTGTTTTCGGGCCGATTTCGATGAAACTTGTTTCATGGTGTTATTTTAACAAGGCAATAACAAGGCAATGTTAAAAATGTACAAAAAATCCAAGATGGCGGCCAACTTTTTTGTTTTTGGGCAGATTTCGATGAAACTCGATTTTTGATACTATATAGACAACAAAACAGCAACGCAAGGTAAAAAATATGAAAATCCAAGTTGGCGGCTAACTTTTGTGTCTTTTGGCCGATTAAGATGAAACTTAGTTTATGGTGTTATTTTAACAAGGCAATAACAAAGCAATGTTAAAAATGTAAAAAAATCCAAGATGGCGGCCAACTTCTTTGTTTTTCGGCCGATTTCGATGAAACTCGATTTTTGATTCTATTTAGACAAGAAAACAGCAACGCAAGGTAAAAAATATGAAAATCCAAGATGGCGGCCAACTTTTTTTGTTTTTAGGCCGATTTTGATGAAACTTGTTTCATGGTGTTATTTTAACAAGGCAATAACAAGGCAATGTTAAAAATGTAAAAAAAACCAAGATGGCGGCCAACTTTTTTGTTTTTGGGCCGATTTCGATGAAACTCGGTTTTTGTTACCATTTTGACAAAAAAACAGCAAAGCAATGCTAAAAATATAAAAATCCAAGATGCGGCCAACTTTTTTGTCTTTTGGCCGATTAAGATGAAACCTATTTTATGGTGTTATTTTAACAAGGCAATAACAACGCAATGTTAAAAATATAAAAAAATCCAAGATGGCGGCCAACTTCTTTGTTTTTCGGCCGATTTCGATGAAACTTGTTAATGGTGTTATTTTAACAAGGCAATAACAAAGCAATGTTAAAACGTAAAAAAATCCAAGATGGCGGCCAACTTTTTTGGTTTTGGGCCGATTTCGATGAAACTCGATTTTTGATACTATATAGACAAGAAAACAGCAACGCAAGGTAAAAAATATGAAAATCCAAGATGGCGGCCAACTTTTTTGTTTTTGGGCCGATTTCGATGAAACTTGTTTCATGGTGTTATTTTAACAAGGCAATAACAAGGCAATGTTAAAAATGTAAAAAAATCCAAAATGGCGGCCAACTTTTTTGTTTTTGGGCCGATTTCGATGAAACTTTGTTAATGGTGTTAATTTAACACGGCAATAACAACGCAATGTTAAAAATATAAAAAATCCAAGATGGTGGCCAACTTTTTTGTTTGTGGGCCGATTTTGATGAAACTCGATTTTTGATACTATTTCGACAAGAAAACAGCAACGCAATGTTAAACCTATAAAAATCCAAGATGGCGGCCAACTTTTTTGTTTTTCGGCCGATTTCGATGAAACTTCGTTAATGGTGTTATTTTAACAAGGCAATAACAACGCAATGTTAAAAATATAAAAAATCCAAGATGGTGGCCAACTTTTTTGTTTGTGGGCCGATTTTGATGAAACTCGATTTTTGATACTATTTCGACAAGAAAACAGCAACGCAATGTTAAACATATAAAAATCCAAGATGGCGGCCAACTTTTTTGTTTTTAGGCCGATTTCGATGAAACTTCGTTAATGGTGTTATTTTAACAAGGCAATAACAAAGCAATGTTAAAAATATAAAAAAATCCAAGATGGCGGCCAACTTCTTTGTTTTTCGGCCGATTTCGATGAAACTCCCGTTAATGGTGGTATTTTAACAAGGCAAATAACAACGCAATGTTAAAAATTTAAAAATTCAAGATGGCGGTCAACTTTTTGTTTGTCGGCCGATTTCGATGAAACTCGCATTTTGGTACTATTTTGACAAGAAAACAGCAACGCAATGTTTAAAATTGAAAAAAAAGCAAAGACAGCGGCCAACATTTTTGTTTTTGGGCCGATTTCGATGAAACTCGGTCTTTGGTACTATATTGGCAAGTAAACAGCATCACAATATTAAATATATAAAAATCCAAGATAGCGGCCATTTTTTTGTTTTTAGGTCGATTTCGATTAAACTTGGTTTTTTGTATGATTTTAACAAGGAAATAACAACGCAATGTTAAAAATAATAGAAATATCCAAGACGGCGGCCAGCTTTTTTGTTTTTGGGCTGATTTCGATGAAACTCAGTTTATAGTACAATTTTGACAAAGAAATAACAACGCAAATTTCGAAATATTGAAAAATCCAAGATGGCGGCCAATTCTTTTGTTTGTGGGCTGATTTCCATGAAACATGGTTTTCAGAACTATTATAAAGAGAAAACAGCAACGCAATGTTGAAAATATTGAAAAGTCCAATATGGCTGTTAACTTTTTTGTTCGTGAGCCGATTTCGATAAAACTCCGTTTTTTGGTACTATTTTGACAGAAAACAGCAACGCAATAATAAGATATAAAAAATAGATAATAATAATAATAATAATAATAATAAATAAATAAATCATTTATTCACAACTTCATTTTGTTCACATTTTTTTCCCAAGCTTTCTTGTATAATAGTACCAGAAAACCGAGTTTCATCAAAATCGGCCTAAAAACAAAAATGTAACCGGAACCATTACTTAATGAGACAGAGACAGTACAATGATTTGGTAACCAGTAACTGTTATAAAGAGCCTGGATACTGAAATAATGCAGCTGTATAACTATTCGTACGTATAGCGCATACATATTTTATGTTACGGGTTAAGTAAATTACGTATGCTGCTCCGTGCAGAATCATTAAGCCGCATACGTAAATGTAAAGAGTGCGCCACAGTAATTTAATGATGCGGCTGACGTCATAAAGATTCTACGTACCAAACACAGTAAGTAAGTGAACGGAGTTCGTAAAATGAGCCAGGATACGTAATAACTGATGATGTAGACGGAGACATTATTTATTATCCCGTGTACGTAAAATGTAACGGCATATCTCCGACCCTGCTCGTACATTATGTACGTAACCGGAACCATTACTTAATGAGACAGAGACAGTACAATGATTTAGCAACCAGTTACTGTTATAAAGAGCCTGGATACTGAAATAATGCAGCTGTATTACTATTCGTACGTATAGCGCATACATATTTTATGTTACGGGTTAAGTAAATTACGTATGCTGCTCCGTGCAGAATCATTAAGCCGCATACGTAACTGTAAATAATGCGCCACAGTAATTTAATGATGCGGCTGACGTCATAAAGATTCTACGTACCAAACACAGTCAGTAAGTAAACGGAGTTCGTAAAATGAGCCAGGATACGTAATAACTGATGATGTAGACGGAGACATTATTAATTATCCCGTGTACGTAAAATGTATCGGCATATCTCCGACCCTGCTCTTACATTATGTACGTAACCGGGACCATTACTTAATGAGACAGGGACAGTACAATGATTTGGCAACCAGTTACTGTTATAAAGAGCCTGGATACTGAAATAATGCAGCTGTATAACTATTCGTACGTATAGCGGATACATATTTTATGTTACGGGTTAAGTAAATTACGTATGCTGCTCCGTGCAGAATCATTAAGCCGCATACGTAACTGTAAATAATGCGCCACAGTAATTTAATGATGCGGCTGACGTCATAAAGATTCTACGTACCAAACACAGTCAGTAAGTAAACGGAGTTCGTAAAATGAGCCAGGATACGTAAAAACTGATGATGTAGACGGAGACATTATTAATTATCCCGTGTACGTAAAATGTATCGGCATATCTCCGACCCTGCTCGTACATTATGTACGTAACCGGAACCATTACTTAATGAGACAGAGACAGTACAATGATTTAGCAACCAGTTACTATTATAAAGAGCCTGGATACTGAAATAATGCAGCTGTTTAATTATTCGTACGTATAGCGCATACATATTTTATGTTACGGGTTAAGTAAATTACGTATGCTGCTCCGTGCAGAATCATTAAGCCGCATACGTAACTGTAAATAATGCGCCACAGTAATTTAATGATGCGGCTGACGTCATAAAGATTCTACGTACCAAACACAGTCAGTAAGTAAACGGCGTTGGTAAAATGAGCCAGGATACGTAATACCTGATAATGTAGACGGAGACATTATTAATTATCCCGTGTACGTAAAATGTATCGGCATATCTCCGACCCTGCTTGTACATTATGGACGTAACCGGGACCATTACTTAATGAAACAGAGACAGTACAATGATTTGGCAACCAGTTACTGTTATAAAGAGCCTGGATACTGAAATAATGCGACTGTATAATTTCGTACGTATAGCGGATACATATTTTATGTAACGGGTTAAGTAAATTATGTATGCTGCTCTGTGCGGAATCATTAAACCGCATACGTAAATGTAAAGAGTGCGCCACAGTAATTTCATGATGCGGCTGACGTCATAAAGATTCTATGTACCAAACACTGCCAGTAAGTAAACGGAGTTCGTAAAATGAGCCAGGATACGTAAATGATTATGTAGGCGGAGACATTATTAATTATCCCGTGTACGTAAAATGTATCGGCATATCTCCGACCCTGCTCGTACATTATGTACGTAACCCGGACCATTACTTAATGAGACGGAGTCAGTACAATGATTTGGCAACCAGTTACTGTTGTAAAGAGCCTGGATACTGAAATAATGCGGCTGTATACCTTCGTACGTATAGCGCATACATATTTCCTGTTGCGGGTTAAGTAAATTACGTATGCTGCTCTGTTAATACATATGCGGCATCATTAAACCGCATACGTAAACGTTAACAGTGCGGGCACAGTAATTTCATGATGCGGCTTACGTATTAAGGATTCGGCCTCATTACAAGTAACTCGTTTACATTGTCTTTACAGGGCATTATGCCGCATACTTACTGAACATGGTGTCGTTTCATTATAAGTATGGCTCTTATTTATTTCATGTGAAAAGCACATTATACGTATCTGGCTGCCAGTGCATTACAAATTTGCCAATTTTAAGTAGCCCGTTTTTCTCAGTGTAATTAGTTATGATTGGTTAAAATTAGAAATACTTCTATCACAAATGACGCAAAACGGTAAAATTAACGGTATCATCATCCATCAATGCCTGCGCGGCTGCATACGACCGGACAACAATGAAAAATCTATTGTGTCTCATTTTCCGGGCCTTGAAGTGTTATTAATTTCTTTGTGTTGGAAGGATAGGATATCTTACCTCTTAGTTGTTTGTGGATTTTTAGTCGCGTCCGAGTCGGCGTCGGTCATGTTGCGTGTCACCTGTTGCCGTCGGCCGCCGGAACTACCCCCTCCCTGCCTCCCCACCACAAGTCACGCGACGCACATAAATACAACCACTTCCAGCGCCCATTAGGGAGTCGGCCCGGAACATTCGAGGCGGGTAAGGCGCGCGCTTTACGCTTGAATACCATTTAAAACTATACAAATTAGTTTCACTCAACGTGGAACTAGTTATAGAAACACGCACACGTTGGCTTTTGTTTTTATCGTTGGCAATTAAAGTAGAAATGGTGGATTTCTTCAACTACATTTTATAAGGTAATCCAATGCCTTTGTTTTAATTCATTAAAGTACAATTAAGTTGTATTTCGCTTTTTTCAAAAAAAAAATGTTATCAAGTAAAATTTTTAGGTACCTAAGTGCAAACTAAGAACGATTTGCCTAGAGTAATTTAATAAATTCAAAAGTTATTCTGTCTCACTCAGTTTTACGCTACCTATGTTTGACGAAACATAGTTCGGTCCACAGTAATGCGAAAAGCTGCATCGAAATCGGTTTAGTGGTTTTTGAGAAATCTTCAAGTGCCGACTTATCTGGTTGCTGCAGCGCCCCCTGGTGGTCTATGAAACATGTTTAAGAACCTGCTCTGAAATGAAACCTTTAGAATGCAAAAAACCGCATTTCAATCGGCCTATTAGTTTTTGAGGAAAATGGTAACAACAGTTATATAAACAAACAAACAACCTCTAATCCTAAACGAATATACCGCCTCGGTTCCGTTTCGACCGCTGTGCGTGGGTAAAAAAAAACAGGCCAAGAGCGAGTCGGACTCGCGCACGAAGGGTTCCGTACCAAAAACCGGCAAAAAACACGTTTGTTGTATGGGAGCCCACCTTAAATATGAATTTTATTATGTTTTTAGTATTTGTTTTATAGCGGCAACAGAAATACATCATCTGTGAAAATTTTAACTGTCTACCTGTTGTCGTTATTAATATCCAGCAAAAAACGGCAAAAAAAATCACGTTTGTTGTATGGGAGCCCCCCTCAAATATTTATTTTATTCTGTTTTTAGTATTTGTTGTTATAGCGGCAACAGAAATACATCATCTGTGAAAATTTCAACTGTCTAGCTATCACGGTTCATGAGATATAGCCTGGTGACAGACAGACAGACGGACAGCGGAGTCTTAGTAATAGGGTCCCGTTTTTACCCTTTGTGTACGAAACCCTAATAAACGTAATTCTTCAGAAATGTATTTGATGGAGGACATCGAATAGCCGACAGGTATCGCCACCGACATGCGACACCGGCGAACCAAACTCATTTAAATAATAAACCGTCGGGCGTCGTCGAGCGGCGAGTGCTCGATCCCGAATATCCTGATAGATGACACGAGGGCCTATAACATAATTATAATTAATGGTAGGGCCAATTTCTACTCAAATCTACTTAGGCTACGTCCGCACTAACAGGCGGCTTGCTTAGCGCCTAGCCTAGAGTTTAGTGGCTTACGATATATGACACGAGGGCTTATAACCTATAATTAATAGGCGGGCCAATTTCTACTCAAATCTACTTAGGCTACGTTCGCACTGACAGACGGTTTGCTTAGCGCCTAGCCTAGAGTCTAGTGGCTTACGATATTGACACGAGGGCTTATAACATATAATTAATAGGCGGGCCAATTTCTACTCAAATCTAGTTTGGCTACGTCCGCACTGACAGGTGGCTTGCTTAGCGCCTAGCCTAGAGTCTAGTGGCTTACGGTATGACACGAAGGCTTATAACATAATTATAATTGATAGGCGGGCCAATTTCTACTCAAATCTACTTAGGCTACGTCCGCACTGACATGCGGCTTACTGAGCGTCTAGAGTCTAGTGGCTTACACCTGACTACCTACTTTAGGATACACGGTGGTCATACCGGAAGGTGGGTTGCGTGTTGGGTCGCTAGGTATTTTTGATCAAAGAATTTATTCAAATTACTACATCGGAAATGCTTCGCGCCTACTGACAAAAAACCAACACGTTTCTTTTACTTCGCTACACGCTAGCTAAGTGACTCTGGCAAAACGGTTCTATGTCGCAAGGATCTAGACACTAAGCAAGCCTTCCGTCAGTGCGTACGTAGCCTTATAGTATAAATATTTTAATTAAGTAAATATAAACGCTTTTCCTAAATCTTTTTCTCAAACTTTCACTCGTGACATAGCGTTAAGACTCATAACTTAATTTATTTTTGTTGATTAAATGGGGTATCACGTATGAATCCAGCCTTAGCGTGATTATTCGAATTGCTTTTCATACACAAAATGTCGAAAACACAAATCAGACAAAAGTTCTAATTTTGTTGACTGGAATCGTAACTCTGACTAACATTTTAATTAGTTTTACTCGTCAATATAAGTAATTAAAACGACATGATGGATGGAAAACAAACCTAAAAGGTAAGAAAATTAATTACAGTTCTACTTAGTCTTAGGTAAATACGTCAAATCTACGAAAGATATTTAATGAAAACTATTGTGTGTACGTAGGTCAATTAAGTACATTTAAATGAAACTAGTTAATTGGATACAAAATACATTTGAAAATGACTGCATTGTCAATTTAATTAATAGCACGACAACTTTTTTTAGGTCAAAGCAAATTATCAGGTGTTTTTTTTATTCTGTCATAATACCTAATGTTTATTTATTTGTTGATATTTTGAAGTCTATTTTTTTGCTTTCACCGCGTTATTTAAATTCATGTGTATCGAAGAACAATTAGGTGAAAACAAAAACCAAATTACCTCTAACCCTTTTATTACAAAGGTGTACCTAAGTATTTTACACCTTTGAACGAACAATTCTTGTATATTTATTTATATATTTCTGTGATCTCGGAAACGGCTCTAACGATTTCGCTGAAATTTGGTATATGGGGGTTTTCGGAGGTAAACAATCGATCTAGAGTAGTCTTATGTTTGGGAAAACGCGTGCTTTTGGGTTTTCATGAGTTTTTCTTTCGACGCAGAATATGGATGTTTTTGTTTAGTCTAACGCCATCTAGCAAAGAGTTTTGACAAGGTGTTTGCCTAGCATGCTATGCGGCGAGCAGAGGCTGTGTAGTAAAGTAGCACCACAGAATAAAATGTACACAGCACTTCATAGATGGCGATACTCCGACTATTACCAATTAGTTTTTTAGCTTTTGGAAAATAAAAAAGGAAATTATAACTACTTTTACTACGTTTTATAACACCACCATATTACAATAAATAGTAATAACCGAGAAAGCTCGGTCGCCCAGATATTTTTATAATTATCTGTGCAAATAGACGATGTGTATTTCCACTAGGTTTTACACATCTCCTCCATAATCGGTATTATTATAAGCCGCTTGGTGTGTAGTGTACCATCGGTCGCTTCCGCCGGACGTGTGCCGTCCGGTCCGGACGCGGGCGGCGCGGCGGCGGTGCGGTCCGGTGCACGCGCCATAGCTGCAAGCGCCCAGGGCTCGGATGGAAATACCGACCGACCAAAGTGTTTGAGACAGATGCGCTTCGGTCGCATGCACTATATTGCATTTAGCCTAATTTCTAAGTTTATTAAAATAAAGATTTTTTAATTTGAATTTGAATTTGATGTAACAAAATGTGGGGTCGACTAGTGTCGCCCATGGGCGTATCGAGGGGGGGGGGCAGCTGACCACATCTGGGGGGGGGGGCAGGGAGGGGCAGCTGCCCCCCCAGATGTTGTTTATCTCCAACTATCTATTGATGTCAATAAAAGTTCATTTGCCATTTGCAATACAAAATATAACTTTTTTCATATATTGTACTGCACAACAACGTTAGTGTATAAAATTTACTATAAATCGCGCTGCGCGGACGTTTTTTTTTTACAATAACCAGACAAAATAATAACATTAGTGGATTAAACTGAATAAAAACCGCGCTGCGCTACCATTTTCTTTGTATAGACAAGCATTTGATTAACATTTAATTTTATATATTTATTTCTCCCGACAACAACCCCAAAATCCCGACATTTTCAAATTTTCTCCAGATATTTTGAACTTCTGATCTGGCAAACCTACTCGAGAATGTATGGGAAATAATGATCACTTTATAAAAGTACCTATACCTCTTTTAATTTTAGGATGTTTTTTTGACTAGGTGCTTATGAAAAATCTGACTTGACCCGCCCCCTCGCCCAGAACCTGGGTACGCCCATGGTTCCATCATTATGTCTTTTAAACCAGGTCACAGGTATTTAATGATCAAAGTTTTCTTTTATGCGACTAATGTTTATTTAATAACTGTTCAATATTTTGCGTTCTTTCTGTTAGAACGGGGCTATAACGAAAGCGGTTATACTTTTGGTTTAAATCAATTTATCAAGTTCATGTAGCTCGTCTTAAATGACGTAATCATTTAAGAACGATTACTTGAAACTTAACAACCGACGATTACGATACGACATTTTTCAATTCTACTAAAATTGTGACGGAAATAAAAAAACCGTAAAAAACGCACGACGTGCAGAAAAATCAACTTTTCACACGCTGTGGGTACTAAACCGTAAATAAAAACGCACGGCGTGCGGTAAAATCAACTTTCCACACGCTGTGCAAAACGGTAAACAAAAAACGCATGGCGTGCGGTAAAACACAACTTTCCGCAAGCTGTACCTACTGTCAACGAACGCAAACATTTTCGTGCAACTGTATTGAAAATTTATTTGCAGCTTTGCTTATTTGCCAAAAAAGACGAGACTTAGCTCATTTATAATAGGAGCTTTATTTTCAAGCAATGTAGACGTATCGCATCAATACTAAAGAGCCTTCTTCTTATCGTATGAGGATAGTGGCCATCTCTGGTGTTAGAGTTTATCAAGCCGCCTGTAAGGCCTCTAACTTGGCTTAACGACTGTTATCAGATGACAACAGCCGGGACCGACGGTTTAACGTGCCCTCCGAAGCACGGAAGCGCTCAGTTGTAATGCCACTTTAACGGTCACCCATCCGACCACTGCCCAGACCGAGCGTTGCTTAACAAATGTAAACGAATACGATCACTCTGTCAAGCTCCGCCATGAGCGTTTCAAACTAAAGAGTTAAGTAACAAAAGGTATCTTTTAGGCGTGAAATACACAGAAGAGATGCGGCGGAGATAAGGTGCAGATACGGCGGCGATGCCGGCGATACGTGTATTTGATTGGCCGAAAGCATCCGAAAGTCTCACATCTGCACCGTATCGCCGCCGTATCCGCGCCGCGTCGCTTCTGTTTATTTCACGCCCGACCCAGAAAGGTGGCTTTGGATAGTGGCTTTTACTAATCAAGGCATGTAAATAAATAAAATAAGATAAACATTGGAAAAGAAACAGCTTTATTTTCAACTAGCGGCCGCAAGCGACTTCGTCTGCGTGGAAAAATTTTTTGCTATCCCTCGGGAACAATACTTTTTTTCGGGATGAAAGGTGAAAAGGGAAATGTCCTTCTCTGTACCCCTGACAACGTGTATCAAAAATTTCATGATGATTGGTTCAGTAGATAAGACGTAAAGGCGTTACAAACAAACAAACGGGCTTTCCCATCACTACTTAGTATAAAACAAAGTCGCTTTCTCTATCCCTATATCCCTATGTATGCTTAAATATTTAAAACTATGCAACGGATTTTGATGCGGTTTTTTTAATACGAGTAGATAGAGTGATTCAAGAGGAAGATTTATATGTATCATACATGGTGTCAAATTCCACACTACACCGAAGCGAAGCGAGGGCGGGTCGCTAGTAGATATTATATTAGTAAGGATAAGTATGTAAGATGTTCATAAGTTACAAGACTGGTAACATTACAATTTATATACGCCTCGGTAAAATGTAAATATATTCAGAAAGAAAAGTGAGCAAAATATTATACAAAAAATTAGCAAGATATATTCATGAATCGCAAAATATACTTTTATATAATTACGGAAAATATAGAAGAAATGTACCTAAGGCAAAAAAAAACTAATTTGATTCAGAACAATTATGGAATGACCCTAATAGTACTGCTAAAAAAATTAAAAACCCGCCTGCATAAAAAGACAAGTCAACTGAAAAGATGGAAACAAGATTAAATATTATAGGCAACATTATAACATGCAGTCGGAGGCATGCATAAAGAAAGTGACATTATGAATGATTTGAGTTATATGCCTCCGACTGCATGTTATAATGTTGCCTATAATATTTAATCTTGTTTCCATCTTTTCAGTTGACTTGTCTTTTTATGCAGGCGGGTTTTTAATTTTTTTAAATTTAATTTTTTATTTATTTCTTTTTAGTTATTATTTATATGATATACCTTTTTGAAATCCTTATAATAAGCCCTTTAATTTGACACCCATATTGCATTATTCTAAAAAAAAAATTTTTTCCCCACTACGTATAATAGCACCGTACAGCCGCCATGTTGGTTTTTTTATAACGCCACCTTCTTAAGAACACTTGGGCTGACGAGACAAATCTAACGATATGTAAATCATGGAAATCCGTTCAGCCGTTTGAAAGATATGAGGTAATAAAGAATATTACATACAAACTTACATACTTACAAGATACGCGCGAAAAACATAACCCTCTTCCAGTCGGGTAAAAATAAGCTCCCTTAGAAATAGAAAAAGATTTGATAATTTTCGGTTGTGGTTTTTTTTAACAAAATTAAAGTCCTTTTGACTTCAAAAATGTACGAAAGTAACAGCAGAATGGAGAGTAAACCTTTGCCACAACTTGCCACAGCCACAACATGGTAGGTATTTAAAAAAAGTTTCTACACAAAATGACAGATTTTTTTATACTTGTTGTTTTAGTCTGTCTAAAAAGTATGTTTACATGGGTAATTTCAAAGGTAATTTTATTACCCACCTAAATTCTCAACCACCCCACCAATACCCAACTAAATAAATAAATGAATAAATATGTTTACAATTAGAATTTTCACAGCACCAACAGGGTTACCAATATAAGTTTTTATAAATCCTACTAATATTATAAATGTGAAAGTTTGTGGGTTTGGATGTTTGGATGTTTGTACCTCAAACACGCAAAAACTACTGAACGAATTTGGTTGAAATATGGCACACAGATAGTAGATAGCCTAGATTGAAAGTCGAAGAAAAAATTTTTCTTTTTTTCAATTTTCATGCTATTGAAAATTCTGAAACTTTTTTCTATTACTAAGGAGTTTATTCCTACCTATGAAAAATATTCAGCAAATTTGTTTTTTTTTCGGACATTCCCCATTGTTGGGTAATCAACTTGTAATTATATCGGGTGTAACATAACAACCCACAATAGTGACCGCTATTACACCGTCAAGAACATTCGCCGTTTGTTCGTCGCTTGGTCGCTCACGCAGAAGCCCGGGACTCAACTCAGATTAATCAGGTATCGATCATGACTCGATACCACACACGACCGGAAACACATGCACGCAACATTATTTACTTAGGGTAAAATTGTATGTTTACGGTTATATTCGACTTTTTCTATTTGAAGATGAAGAAGCTGGTTACTTTTGTACCTGTTTTCACAGTCTACGGTCGGGCACAAATTTTTAGTTTAATAAAAATGGAATAGAATTTCTATAAAATGATTGTCGAGTAAGTAGGAGGGAACTTAACCGAGCCCTGTGAAAGTAGGGTATTCTAGCCCAGGTGGCAAGTTTCGCATGTATCACATAATTTCAATAAAAACCGCATCCAAATCGGTCAAATCGTTTGCTGGATGGCAACATTTGTGTTTGCACACTCAAGATCCACCTTAGTATGAAATTTTGATCATTTGGTTCCCGCAGTGGACTCTGATATCACGAATAAAAATCAGCTGTTCCATACAAAAACGCAATACTTACTCCTTAGTAAGTAATACTTAGGCCTTAATGTATGGAACAGCAGATTATTTTTTCGCGATATCAGAGTTGGCCCCATAGTAAAAGTTGCTTGTTATCATGAGTGGAACCAACCCCACTGCCGGAACCAAATTTCACGTTATAAGTATAGAAATCCTTCTCTAGATTTATGTTATCCTCGTACTTTTTCAAAAATATTAAATCTCTTAGCTAGTAAATATGCCAATGCTACATAGAGCGCTATAAAGTATGCATGGTGCGATCAGGGGGCTAATTGTCTAATTCATAAAATCTATCGCAATCGCTTTCGTTTGACAGATGGATGTGACACATTGCTGCATTTCTTTGGTAAGTTTTTATTTGTCCTAAGAAGAAGCTTCAATGTGTGTCCTGAAAGCGATTGTGATAGATTTTTAAATTAGACAATAGAAAGGCTGGTTTGCAATTTTAATAATGTTGTCCTTGGGTAGCACAAGGTTGTATGAAATATTGAAAAAAAATGCGTTGTTAGGCACCCCGCTATTAAATCAAACATATTACCTTCTTCGTTCCGTCGCGGGTAATGTTATCAACATTCCTATAACATCATTTTTAGGGTTCCGTACCAAAATGGTAAAAAAGGAACCCTTATGGTGTGACTCAGTCTGTCTGTCTGTCACAGCTGGATATCTCAAGAACTACTAATAGTACAGTAGCCCGTAGAACATTTAAATCACCAAAAAGGTTACCGTTTGGCGTTGTGATATAGTTATTTATTACGAAATTATAGATACTTTAACCCATGTTTTATAGATCGTACGTAACCCGCCCTAACCTATATTTGTATATCTCCAAAAATTTTATTTTTTTATTTTTCAAGGTTTACCACATGGTTTAGCTATTGTCGTGTTCTACAGCGTTGTTTGATTGCCACTAATAATAGTAAGACTTTAGAAAGTGATCATACACAGATTTAAGACCAGATAAAGTCCAACCATTTTCATCAGGTCTTAAATCTGTGTATGGCTACGTTTTATAGTCTTACTTTTATCTGTGGCAATCAAACTAAGCTGTAGAACACCTCGAAAACTAAAAAAATATAAATTTTTGAGATATACAAATATAGGTTACGGCGGGTTGCGATCTGTAAAACTTGGGTTAAAGTATCTACCTATATAATTTCGTAATAAATTACTATATCACAACGGCAAACGGTAACCTTTTTGGTGATTTAAATATTCTACGGGCTACTGAACTATAATGATATCAACTTCAAATTTGGAATAGTTTAACATTACATTTGTCCAACTATTTTTCAAATAAGTAATAAATAAAAAAAAATCTTTTTTACAACAAGGACTGAAACGGGGTCTTAAAAATTTGAAGTAGGGCTACTAGGTCACGTGGGGTATCATATGAAAGAGCGCTATTTGCACATTTTTAATCATTTTTTTTTTCTTTTTTAGGCCGCTTAGTTTTAGACTTATGATGAAAAATGTAAAAAAATACCGTTCCCCCCTTATCTCCGAAGTTTACAAAAATATTTTTTTTTTAAATAATTCTATGTGATAGCAGTTTATATAATAAAGATTACAGGAAAAATAAAACGATGTCTCAATATAACACACCTTTTAAAAATTATGAAATTTCTAAAAAAGTTAACATTAGTTCCACTATCGGGCAAGAGATGGCGCTGACCTAAAATTGCAATAATAATTTTATTATTCTACTCTGCAGTGTATTTATTATGTTAGTACGGAACCCTCGGTGCGCGAGTCCAACTCGCTCTTGACCGGGTTTTAATAATTCTGGAGTAATACACATTAGAACTATCATATATTCAGGGGCATTACAAGCACTTTTTGTCTCTAACAACATTAAAAATTTGTCTTTCATAACTCTAACATGCCCTTTTCAGTTATTTTTCTCTGTTTCCGAGTAAAAGTTGATCCGGAACATGCAGCTTAAAACATTACAGTGTTACGAAACTCCGCTCGCGAACAGAAGTAAAATATTCATAACTAGCTTATAACATACCTCTGTAAAATAACTGCCTTTTATTTTAAATTTAGAATGGTTTTGAAGCTGTTTGCACAATAATGAAGCGATATCATAGAATACTAAATAATATAAGTACTTACTAGAAAAATATCAACTCGTCACCAGATTAGATAGAGTTATTTTATTATTAATCCTTATACCTAATTGAATAATAATAAAAAAAATCGGGTTGCACTCCGGGAGTGCCGGCAGAAGTGAAAACTTGCATATTAACGTTGTGCGTTTTTGATATTTTGGAATGGTTAGGGAATAATTTTGCACAAATTGCCGTCTTACGAATTTACCCTGCATTTGAATTAACGAATACAGAACAGTATTGTACGTAAGTCTTATCCATAGCTTGACAGAAAATCTAGAGTTTTGACATTGAATTAAAAAATTAGCGCGTTGCTATGGTGACACTAGTGTTTACGTCTTGAAATGACGCGCCGCCATTTTCGCCGCGCTCCGTAGAAAGAGAGGGGGATACTTCCGCCGCCGGCTGTCTACTCTCTATCCGTCTCATCCGTCTTACGAATTTTCGATCAGGGTCACGTGATCCTGACTGACGCGAGTTTAACATTTTTTCCCCATTACAAAAAAGCGTACAACGCCGCTAAAGAAGTTTTCACTTCAAAAACTCTGTTCTATTCTATTTATCATTTTAGCAGAAGGGTGAATAAACACGTAAGTAATTTATAGTGTTTTAACCGAATTTAAAAAGGAGGAGGTCCTTATTTCGCCTGTATTTTTTTTCTTTTTTGTAAGTTCCGCTCATTGTGGTATAAACTTCGCCACGATTTAGATAATTAATTATTTTATATTTTAAAGTAAATAGTGTTGAAGATCATGTTTTATTTCATGACCAATTTTTTTGGAACACAAGAAGCTAGGTTACTTATTTAAAGATTATGTCCCAGTGATCCCATGTCACCGGTCATTCACCACCCAACATAGCCATATTAGTGTGTAATGTCCAATTTCGTCATACGATGTTGACGACGTCGTAAATAAGAAGGCACGTGGGATTGGATTGACCCCTCAAAACGCGATCACATCAGTGATGAGAAGTGTGAAGTTACCTCATTTTACAAACAAAAACAAGTTTACATGTCACTATAGTTATCTTTTCTATTTACTTATTTTTATTATATTTTGATTTTGTTCAGGATAATAAACAGTAGTACAGTATTGATGGCCGTTGGGGCGGAAAGGTTCTGGAATGGCGACCGCGCACCGTACGATGCTCCGTGGGTAGGCCTCCGACAAGGTGGACCGACGATCTGGTGAAGGTTGCGGGAAGCAGCTGAATGCGGGCAGCGCAGGACCGATCGTCGTGGAGATCCTTGGGGGAGGCCTATACCTAGCAGTGGGTGTCGTGCGACTGATATGATGATGATCTTCTTCTTCATCTTATCGAATGAGGAATAGTGGCCACCTCCGGTGTTAGAGTTTATTAAACCGCCTATAAGGCCTCTAACTTAGCTTAACGACTGTTATCAGATGACAACAGCCGGGACCGACGGTTTAACGTGCACGGAAGCCTCCGAAGCAAGGAAGCGCTCAGTTGTAATGCCACTTAACGGTCACCCATCCGACACCTGGCCGGATCGAGCGTTATTTAACAAACGTGATCGAGTACGATCAGTCTTTCAAGTTCCGCCATGAGCGCTTCGATATGATGATGATGACATTATTGATTACATGAATATTTGAGAAAATTTTCAGCTGTCTAAATTTTGACAGTCGAGTTGACCCTAAAAGTTTTCAATTAGTAGATGAAAATTACTAAAAAGAGCGCTGCGCGGCCATTTTTTCTATAAACAAGCGAGATTACAATATTAGTAGATGAAACTGCCCAAAAACCGCGCTGCGCGGGCCCTTTTTTTACTATAAACAAGCAAGGTTAAATATTAGTAGATGAAACTGACTAAAAATAGCGCTGCGCGGCCGTTTTTAACCAACAGGCAAAATTGAAAATCTTGGAATCGCAGAAAGGGGGCACACGTAGAAATGTCGCCCAGGGCGCTGGTAGTGCTAAAACCGGCACTTCACGTCTTCACTACTGAACCGATCATGAAATTTTGCATACATGTTGTCAGGGGTACAGAAAAGAGACATTCAGTTCCCGAGGGATAGCAAAAAACTGTCCACGCAGACAAGTCGCGAGTAGCCACTAGTAAAAAATAAATAACATGTCATTTTAGTAACTGTCACTGCAAAAGAAAAAAAAATTTTGGATAAGGGTCGCGGACTTCAAATATATATCTACTTTGGGTCGCCAGCCAAAAAGGTTAAGAACCACTGGCTTCGACCATCAAACTGATCAACTTTGTCTATGGGACCAAATTGGGACCAACTTAATCAGATCAAACAAATATTCAGCTGTTCCATAGAAAACATAAATATCTCTCTATCTATCAATATCACTCGACCAAAATGCATGGAACAGTTGATATTTTTTTGCTCTGATAATGTTGGTCCCATAGACAAAGTTGTTCAGTTTGATGGTCTAAGCCACACCACAAAATTTGATCACTGTTCAAAAAAACATACTGTCTAATAAAGTAGCACCCCATTGCGATTATTCAAAAATGCATACAGTTTAAACATGTTGGACTAAAACACGTGGACATGTCATTAAGTTTAGTAGTGACATGACTGACATGACAAGTAAAACAAAATTATACTGCACAAGAGTTTTACAAAATATCCTGTAGAAAACTATAAGTACTTGAATTTAAACTCGAGTGAGATCGCTGAAATGAAATGGCATTTTTTAATACACTATTTTATTTCCCCCTCTTTCACAGTCCCGTGGTCCCAGTGACCGAAACATTTGACATTCCAAAGACAACAGACAAACAAAAATTAACAGTACACATCGTACACATATAAGATTAAGTTCTTCAAGTGTGTTAACCCTTTCGGCCTTTTCTATAAATGCCTTTCCGTCCTTAAAATAATTTGACCCAAATTCAGCGAATTAAAACGGCCGGTCAGCGAGTTTGCCCAAACAAACACGACCAATGTTTTGAGCTACTTTTATGTTTCCTGTGCACAATCCATTAATAGCTGGATGATTGGTTATTAAATTAATTTCAGTTATTCATACGTAGACTTATTTCCTACTTCAAGAAAAGTGTCTAATTTCACAAAAATGACAAAAAAAAATTAAAAAAATAAAAACACGACTGCCCTGCTAGAAACAAACTAAAAAGTTAAATAACAAGTGTCATTGCAGTCGGGGGACCGTTTTGTGGAACAATTTTTAATCGAAGAGGTCCCCCGACTGCAATGACACTTGTTATTTAACTTTTTAGTTTGTTTTTAGCAGGGCAGTCGTGTTTTTTTTTAATTTATTTATTTTTATTTCACACATTTTAGTGACAAACTATATTTTCATTTGATGCCCATATTGTGATAATTGAAGAAAAAAAAATTTTTTTTCACATTAGAAAATGGCGTCATACAGTCGCCATATTAACTTTTTCCAAAAAAAATATAGCCAGTGTCACTCGGAATGATGTAAGGATTCTAACAATACCCCATACATCCAAATCCATTAAGCCATTTGAAAGTTATGGTGGAATAAAGAAACTCACATACCTACAAACATACATGAACCCTGAACACATATACACTCTTTTTGCTTTGGGCAGTCGTGTAAAAACAACATACTAGCTAATAATAACTTACTCGTATATAATTTTTGGCTAGTATTTATTCGGGTACCAATAATTTCCAAAATTTGGGTATCAAAATACTGAATATAGCGTACTGAAATACTAAGTGGGCGACGGACTGAGGGCGACTACAAAAATTGAAAATGGGTGACCTTAAAATACAAATTGAGTAACTAGTTATTCAGAACGGGCGACCAAATTACTATTTGGGCGACAACCGTAGGGCACACAAAACATTTAAAATTTTCCAAAGTTTGTCACCCGTTTAGTTATTTTGTCGCCAGCAAAATAAACCGCTGCTGGGTTTAGTATTTAAGTATCCCGCATCAACAGTCGCTCGTTGTTATTTCAAGTCACCCAATTAAAAATATCCCTATAATTTTTATCAACTTCAATAACAGAATCAAAATAAGTATAACACCATAATATGACTCAGATAATTATAATAGTATAATATAAAATGTTACGGTGATTTCAGTATTTAAATAAATTGGGCAAATTTATATTGGTTGCAACTCATCCCAATTAAAATAAATTCATTAAAAAAGTCTATACCCGCCTATGGCTTGGTTTCAGTTCGTGTACAAAACCAGTGGTACTACTCTCTACGGTGGTGCCCAACCAATGCCCAATCAGCATACCCAGAAGCTAGCAGGGGCCGTATCAGCTAACGCATCGAACTTCGGCAAGTCAGTCCGGCTTCAAATTAAAACAAATATATCGAGCCCCAATCAGTCTAAAATGGCGAACCCCAATTCATGATGTCACACGAACATCGATAGCTTCCAAATAACTTCGGCAAATAATATAATACGAAACGAAATTCCTTACTTCGATTTATCTGCACTCCTCTGCCTCCAATCAGAGGGCTCCAAGGGTCCTCTGATTGAAGGTTAGCCCTACCGGCTAACTTTTCAAACTTCGGCGGGCCTGCCAAGCTTCAACTTAAAACATGATAAATTAAAGTAAGTAATTTCGTATTCTACTATTTGCCGAAGTTATTTGAAAGATATTAATGTTTGTGTGACATCATGAATTGGGGTTCACCATTTTGTCCTGATTGGGTCTCGATTTATCTGTTTTAATTTGAAGCCCGTCAGACTTGCCGAAGTTTAATGCGTTAGCCGGTACGACACCGCCTCCAATCAGAGGGGTTCCAGCGAATCCCGCCGGATTAACATGGTGCCTCCCCCGAACTCCGGCGATCAATTTGTCGAGCGAATTCATTTCAGTTTCCTTATTTACATTGAATCTTTATTTAGTGATTGAAAATAAAAACCCCTTATTCTTAAACATGGATAAAATTAGGAGATAATCGCTTATTCTTAAGTTCTGACCACGTTCTTTATTTACAGTGAATCTTTATTTAGTGAATTGAAAATAAAACCCCCATATATATTGTATGGAATAAGATTAGGAGAAAACCACTTATTAATTTAAGTTCTGACTACTAAGTTTAGGTTATTTAGAATAAGTATTAAAAAAAATTCTGCGAAAGAAAAAGGATATATTATGTTTTTAATGCAGTTTATTAGGTACTTGTAAAATTACGTCTCTATACAAAGCAGTCCTAACAAGCTGATCGTCATGTCAGCTAGTAGCCTTTTCATACTTTGTGACAATAGCCCTATCCTTAAAAATCTTTCTTTGGCAACCCTACTACCGCCTGAAGCACCAGTACCTAGTGACAGCAGGTACCGTCAACAAAACGTAGAAATATTTGTATTCTAGATTTGACAATGAAATTCTGAGAGATGTTATTGCACTAAGGCCCTTATATTTTACAAGGGCATTACGAGTAATACGATTAAGATATTTTAATTTTACACATAAAAATACATCATTAATCGCAATATTGAAAATACCATAATTAATTATTCAAATAGACCGCCCCGAGTAGTCCCCAGCGCAAATATACCCATAACGCTGGCCACGTTACCGCGTTGAATGCCAATGGACAACCTTTGCACCAGAAACGACCCAAAGCGGGGTTTTATACATTGAAACTTTAAATTGTGTCATCCATTTTTATGTGTTAGGCTCAAAGATCGAAATCGCTCAAAGACCGATTTTGGTCTTTGAGCCTAACATTATGTATGTATATTCAGCGTTAGAGACAGTCAAAATGTTTGCTCAAAAACGCTGAGTGTGTGCGAGCAATGTTCATTAATTATTTGTGCCCAAACGCCAGGAAATTAAACTGGATCTGTGAGAGGATTAGCCTCCATTATTAGACCCTCAACAACTAAACTCACCTTGTTAGCCACTCCATACATAATGCTTATTAATTACTGGACTTATCCTATCTGGTTCCACTACAATTTGTGATGTCCGTTTATTTCAACTTTAGTCATTTCAATCGTTGGAATTTTCATTATTATCCCGTGTAATTTACTTCTTTCTTTTTCTTCGTGTTCCGCTCCTATTGGTTGGACAACATCATGACTATCTTGACCTTCGAGGCCGTTGCCCGGAGTAGGGACTTAGTACTGCGACCGAACCAATCCCGCAGGTTCTTCAGTCACGAATGTCTTCTTCCAGCGCTGCGTTTCTCCATAATTTCGCCCTGTATGATGCTAATCATAGAAAATTCTCTAACTATAGAGAATTCTGTATTTATCTTTCGTTTATTTCCCTTTTTTTTCTTTTTTCTTATACCTGACGGCGCGCGAGAGATTTGAGTCGATTTATGGCATTATTTCCGAACGATTATTGTAATTTTTAATTAAGAGCGGGTAACACCGAATGGGGTCGTGAGTGTCATGGCGGCGCTCTGGTGTCAGTCATCTTTCATGTGATAGCCACAGAGAAAGCAATAACTACGTAAGAGTGATAGCCACGCGGTGCACACGCACAAATCCATTGGCTCTAAATCCAAGTTTATTTTTGTAATCATTAATTATTTTGTTATTCTATGGTGGTGATTAATCATTATAAAATAATTGTAATATTCTAGTGTTATTATTTCAAAAATTAGTGCACGTTTAAAATAATGGATATCCAAGAAATATCGGAGCAGTCACGTAAACGTTTCAGCTTATCCGACATACCAATCTTTCTTTTTAAACCAATCAATTGTTGTTTA
This sequence comes from Agriphila geniculea, assembly GCA_943789525.1. Classification (NCBI taxonomy): domain Eukaryota; kingdom Metazoa; phylum Arthropoda; class Insecta; order Lepidoptera; family Crambidae; genus Agriphila; species Agriphila geniculea. The sequence continues at coordinate 5,700,652 of OX038879.1, read as the reverse complement.
TTTTTTTGTGATTGTGTGGTATTACCACATTACGAGTTGACAAGAAATCAAATCAATACGTTACGTGTCTACATTTTGAGAATGTTTCGTATTGAAATGTCAAAATATATTATCCACCCAGTATCGGTTTTCTGTATACTTTGGATTATGAAGATATGAACTTCAATTTCAAATATGGGAATATAAAAAATGTGTACCGAAGCGTTAAAGATTCCCAAATCGGCAGTCGATGACGAGCAAATACACGTCAGCCAATATTGACACGGGGTCATATTGCCTCTTTCGGCTTACGGCCAATAATGACGAGGTTAGAATGGAAAATATTATATCGGCGTTAGATTGAAATCTAATTTTTAGTGCCAAGTCACTTGACCACCGGAGTAAAGTGTCTTCTAAATGTTATAAATCTTCATCCTTACTAATATTATAAATGCGAAAGTCTGTTTGTTTGTTCACTTCACGTCTTAACTAATCAATCGATGATCGTGAATTTTGCATACATTTATCTTGAAAAAACGTATTGTTCCCGAGGCATAGACAAAATACTATCCACGCAGACGAAGTTGCGGGTGGTCGCTAGTTTTTAATATCTAAATTTTGATTGTTCAAAAAAACGTGAATTATGTAGTTTAACATTTGTTTTCATTAAAATAGTTGTTTCTTGACTCGAGTCGAGATACGATTAAAATTCTAAAAAGTTATTTTTTTTGTATAAATTTGAAGTTTTCTCAGTAATACCACAGAATGATAGTAGTATCACAAACTTAAGAGACAGTGGTAGTACCATAGAATACATAATAGTACGTACTAGTAGTACCTACTATAATTCGGACTCTTCTTCTTATTGAATGAAGATTAGTGGCCACCTCTGGTGTTAGAGTTTATCAAGCCGCATGTACGGCCTCTAACTTGGCTTAACGACTGTTATCAGATGACAACAGCCGGGACCGACGACGGTAGCACGGAAGCGCTCAGTTGTGCCACTTAAGGCTCCGTTATGCGAAATCATTTGACTCTGTCTTTTTCTTTACGTGTAAAGAGTATGGAAAATAACCTCACTTCTGCACTTTTTCGATGTTTTTCGTTGTTTTTTCATCATTATCTTTAGCACAATTATCTTTCTTGAAAAAAGTTATTGGAGCAACTGCACAGTACTTTAAAGTGTATTTTGATGTAGAATTCAATACATTTCCGCTATTATTTACGCCAAAAATATGGCCCGCGTCAAGCGCTTTTGATGATATTCTGATTTATTTTTACAATCATCTGTGAAGTTTATACGCTATTTAATACTTGTAGCTACTAGGTAATCTCTTTAGCTTGTCGTATGTTTTTTTTGTGGCTATAACTTTACGGTTTCTATATAAAATATGGCCCGCGCAAACCATGTTTTCCTATTATTGCCCCTTAATGGTCACCTATCCGACACCTGACTGGACCGAGGGTTGCTTAACAAACGTGATCGGGTATGATCAGTCTGTCATGTTCCGCCATGAGCGATTCGGTCTCTGATAAAATGCGTCAGGGTCACGTCACGGTGCGGCTGCGGCCACTCCGCATTATCGCAGCGTCTGTAGAGGCCGTTATCTGGAAACGCCTCGAGAATTTTAATTAAACTGAGTCCTCTCTCGAATGCTAACAGCCGCGGCGAAAAACTTTCAACGCAAAAGAAGTCAAAGAGATAAGTTATTAAATATATGTCAGGAGACCCAATACCTGACCCGTTTATTACGCTTGAAGTTTGCTTTGCACTTCTGTTATATTAAAAAGAGGGTGCAGTTTCTTTGTATTATGACAGAAGACAGGACAGAGTAGTTCCGATCCATGTCTGTAGAACCTCACTTGCTAAGCGACAATTTCAAGCCCAATCTGCTCGCCTTTATAAAAAAATGCAAAATAATTATAATATTTACAGCATGCAATTTAAAGAATGTAAAAAAAACGTTAATTAAGGCTCTGAAAAGTTTAGGATATAAAGAGACAGAAGATTTTCTAAAAACAATCTTCTAATTTGGTATAGTGTCTAATGGTTAAAGTAACCGATCCCAAGATTATATTTTATCGTAGGGTTAGGCAAACGTTATGTCTGTTCATAATTATTGGTATTTGGTTTTTGCTTGTAAAATCTCACATGCGCAAACAAAAACACTCAAATACATACACCCTCTCACTTATGCACTTAAACATAATGCATGCACGCACGCACACACACACACAGGCCTAATAATTTAAATTGTTTGTAAGAATATTTGTTAATTATTTTTATTATTTTAAATTGCATACATATGTACCTTTTGCTATGGAGGAGCGGAGCCGCCTAATACAGGTATTATTAATACCTACTTGGTTGGTTCCAGCCTCAGAATATTGCTTGTACTGATTTTGGAAGAAATAAACATTTTTTTTTTTTTAATTTTTAATTATAAAGTCTTGGGAGCTGCCGTACAGAAGGGCTACTCAAAATTATTATTTACGGTCCATTCGCTTAGATAGTGTCGGTACACCCGTAAGCACTTGTGTTTAGAGACAGGAATACCGGTAACAAACACAACCTTTCACTACGGCACTTCTATGTAAACTGCCAACATCCAAATTGACTTGTGGGACGCCGCACGTGGTATCCTTTGTTTATGCGGCGGCATCTTTTGACAAGAAGCGGCACGTGCAAAGGCGGTGAGATAAAAGGGCGACACTATCTGAGCGAACGGACTTTACAGTATCCTGGGGGATAGCTTTAAACGAAACTGTGAATGTAAAATTTCTATAGTTCTTAAGTAAATTCTATTTTCCTAAAGTTCCCTGGGTGCACGCTGATGCCGTTCCTAGTGAAAAGGATGACACGAATACACTTAGGTAAACAAAGTATCGACCATGTTAATATAACTTCGTCTACATCGAAAGTTTTTTTCTATCCTTCGGGAACAATACTTTTTTTCGGGATGAAAGGTACCCTATGTCCTTTTCTGTACCCCTGACAACGTGTATGCAAAATTTCATGATGATCGGTTCAGTACTTACGACGTGAAGGCGTAACAAACAAACGGACTTTCGCCTTTATAATATTAGTAAAGATAAGAATTACGTATTTGTCCATCAGCCATTTTAATGTCCCCACTGCTGGGGCACAGGCCTTCTTTATGGGTGGATAGGATAAGGAGGACGGGCCATAACCCACCACGCGGGCCCAATGTGGATTGGTGGGTGTTAACGACTACAAATGCAGCCAAGACCAACAGCTTAACGTGCCTTTCGAAGCACGGAGGAGCTCGAGATAATAAATGTTTGGTCACCCATCCCATGACCGACCCTTGCGATGGTTGCTTAACCTCCGCAATCGCTGGGCCAGGCGCTAAACCACTGCGCTACCGAGCTCCTCATTACGTATTTAAGTTACATAAATCCATCCAACCCTTAAATAAAATTGTTTTGGGTTTTTTACGAAGCATTTGAGTTCGGTAGCTTTACGCTTGTAGGTTATTCAACAATATCGTCTACTTTTATATGAGCGACAGATCAACAGCTTCCACGTAAACACTTTTATGAGATCTGTTATGGACTAATATAACAGTTTATGTGTGGCAAAAAATGTGAAAATCATCACTAAGTACCGGATTTAGGAACAAGAGGTAACTTCCCTTTAGAAAAAAATGAGTGAAAACATTTTACAACTATAAAGCATGTAAATAAAAGCCGAGATAATGGAGGTAGCAAATGTAAAGGTCAAGAGAGCTACCCCAAAGCAGAATTATGGGTCCGCTACTTCTCAAACTTCTGGACCGTTGTTGGTTACTATTAGAACAGTTTGATCTTGTAAAGTGGGTGATCAACGTACGAGCCTATACCGCGGTTTTAAAGAACATCGGTTTTACTCGCGACTCGTTGGTTCTGATCGACTAACGAGTAAAACAGTCTTACATGAACATAATTGAGGTAACATGCCTTGTTCGGAAAGCTTTGTGTTATCTTGGTAAATGAAGAAAACAGATCCACTAAAATGTGACGTGGAGCTTGCCGTCCTCTAGCGATGTCGTCGATAACTGGCGACTTTGCCCGCCGGCCGTAATCGACACGGTTTTATAGGACGACCCGAGTAAAAAATTAAGCAAATATGTCGAGCTGCGAGCCAGGCTCGTCGACTCACAAAACTGTGGTATTGCAATGATACACCGGCTAGCTTTTTTTTTATACACAACGGTGTCCCGTTCCGTAGCCAGTGCTTGGCCTACATCTCACCTGATGTTAAATGACGATAAGGCCGAAGGTGGAAGCGCACTACACCCGGAATACTGGCTATCTTACCTCTAACTGCCAGAACACAACAATTTTTTAAATTGTTATTATGGCGTCAGACTTAGGTAAGATGGTGGTAGCTAGCCAGGCGGACTTGAAATAAGCCCTACCACCAACCAAACCGAGTACAAATTGTACCCCCCTGGAAATCGAACCCGGGACCTCTGCGTCTTATACGGGTAGGCGAACCACTATACCACAGAGGAGGCGGATAAAAGCTTTACCGACGAGTCACAAGAACGCGGTTTTACTCGCTCGTCGACCTGGGCCTTAAGTATTATTAGGTTTCTCAAATACCTGTACACTGACCGATGAACAAGCAACAAAGCGCTTGTAATTTTAACTTCAAACCTGCAATGTTTTTAAACATTGACAGTTTGATTGACAGCTCCTAATGAACCATAAAAAGTCTTTTTCAATGGAGCTTTCCACAGTATGAAAACCTTGTTTTACTCTTTTTAATAATAAATTAGATATTTTGAAACAAATATGACTAACATGAGTTGTAAACAAACATGGAAAGTTTGTCCGATGGCCAGCCGAACTGGCCCGTTAAGACCTCGCGCCATAAAATGATCAACCGTTTCTGTGATCTAGTAGTTCACCCACCCGTGTAAGACGCAGTGGTCCCGGGTTCGATTCACAGCTACATTTGTACTCTGGTTGGTGGTAGGGCTTAATTAAAGTCCGCCTGGCTAGCTACCACCATCTTACCTAAGTCTAACGCCTTTAACAACAATTTAAAAACGTTTTTAACTAACCTTTTCCCGACGTTTCAACCGAGTTGCATCAGCCGTGGTCACGGGCGGACTGAAGCTGCGGTGTTACGCCTCCTCCTCTGCGGTGGAATCTTCATCCACCGTCGAACAATTTTTCCAACTACCGCCGCACACAATACTAACGGTGTCCCTATTCTGTATCATAGCCGTATTCTGGTAGTTAGCCGACCGCGAACAAAGAGGTAGTGCGTTTGCAATTACTGGATTCCACACTGCAGATAATTTGTGGCCATCTTCCCGATTGAAGTTATTTGGATATTTTATAATTTTAATCGCTTCACGTACGACTCGTGAATAAAAATGGCGATCAGTGGAAAGAACCTGCGTGCGATGAAACTGCTTCATCGCACGCAGGTTCTTTCCACTGATGTGGAATTTCCACTGTGTTTACTAATGTAATAAAATGCAACGCGAAAGTTTAAAAGTGTATAATTTAAAAACGTACACACAAACGAGAAAGCAACCTAATAAAAACGTGTTAAAATAATGGTTGTGTTCCGGCAGTTAGAGGTAAGATAGCCAGTTCCTCAGTGATGAGAATTCCGGGTGAAGTGCGCTTCCACCTTCGGCCTTATCGTCACTTAACATCAGGTGAGGTGAAGGCCAACAGGCCAAGCACCATCCCGTTGAAAAAAAAAATTAAAAACACGACTGCACTGCCAAAAACGAACTAAATAGTTAAATAACAAGTGTCTTTGCAGTCGGGGACCTCTTTGATTCAAAATTGTTCCACAAAAAGTTCCACAAAAATTTATTTATTTTCTCAGACCAAATAAAAAAGTAAAGACGGAGTCTTCCGACAAAGCGGTGAAGCCAGTAAAACTACGCCTTGGCTGTGTACATACACAGTTTACGCACACATATGTAACGAAACTACGCCTTGGCTTTCGTTCGTCATTGGGCGAACCCTGCCGCCCGGCCCCCGCCCGCCCTCTAGTACGCACACATGTACCATCAAAAACCGGCTTCACTTAGTTGTTCGCAACCACTGCGCAACGCTCTATCTTCCTTTTTTATTTGATCTGAGTTTATTTTTATTTCACACATTTTAGTGACAAATTACATAGTTCTGAAATGTGCTCATTAGGGCCTTTCATTTGATGCCCATATTGTAATAATCGAAGAAAAAAACATTTGAAAATGGCGTCGTACAGTCGCCATACTGATTTTTTTCAAAAAAAAATAGCCAGTGTCACTCAGAATGATGTAAGGATTCTAATGATACCATATACATCCAAATCCGATGAGCCATTTAGAAGTTATGGTGGAATAAAGAAACTCACATACCCACAATCATACATGAACCCTAAACACATATACCTACACTCCTTTTTGGGCAGTCGTGTAAAAAGAGTTATCTGTTGCGTTCGGAGTCCTATGTAACTTTATAGCACCGCGCAGATGACAGGCAGTCAGCACACGCCATGTCAGTACAATTTAAAGAACGCGGAACGCAGAACGCAGAAAGCAGAACTCGACGGCTGAACTCTTTCTCTCTGCGCGGGCGTAATTCAGTGTAACTTCCAAGAAAGGTGGCGTTTAAAAACGGAAAATGGACCATGAGATACCTCTCATTTTACATTACAATCGCACACGTAACTGTTTGTGTAATACGTTCGCACATAATACAAAGACCATAATTGAAATGTTCACTAAGAGGCTTTACGGCGGATCTCGTTAACAAGTCTTTAAGTCGTTTCCGAACCGTTTCACAGTTTGAATTAAATGTTCAGCGCATACGAAAACTATTTTCAAATAACTTTAAACGTAAGTATAGGTAAAACACAAACCAAGAATGCATTTGCAATTATAATTATGTATTTTTTCCGGGGTCAAAAATATAACGTTTATTCTATTTGATCTCCTATTATGCAAGATAATAAATTACTAATTGTGTCGCAATTTATATCCTTGTTTATTCAACGGAAAACAATTTAATTTATGCACAAAGAAACAGAACTGTTAAAGTGTTTAGATTTTTATGGTATCCGTACTTGTAAAATTACGAAAAAAATTTTGTTACCTACACAATAATATACTACACGGTGGGCATTTAAATTGAGTGGAGGATTTGTTTGCTCGATCTATCATGAAACATACATTGAAAACATGTTATGAAAATGTGATCGATAGCCTCGTAAATGTTGATAAAAGTTTAATGTCATAATTTGGCGCGTCAACAACGTAGCAAACGTTAATACAATATTCAGAGACATAAAGGTGGGCGTTGTATTTCACGAGGCTTATCTCTCATAGCATTTCGTAAGCGCAATTTTATACATGTTCTGGATCTAGTGGCATGTAAAATTTAAGGAGATAAAAAAGCATTTTAGAAACTTTTTAATGTGTTTTTTACCATACTCCTACCATGTTACATACCACTAGATCTAGAACGTGTACAAAATTGCGCTTACGAACTGGTTAAATTAATATTAAGTTAAATTAATTATAAGGTTCCTATCTAAAGTTTTTATGAACTGCTCAAGTGACTATAATAATAGATACGACTTAGATTTCGTACCTACAAGTCGTATTTTACGACCGACGACGGCAACCTTAAGGGATCGTCTTAATAGATCGCAACTACGCGATCATCGGGCGAGTAAGTGACGCGACCATCGCGTGTTTGCGCGATGAAATGTGTGTCCTAATAAAACGCAAGCGATCATCGTGTGGATGACGCGACCATAGCGTACCGCGACCCGATTATCGCGCAATTGCTGATTAGGTCACCTATTCGACATCAGTATGTTTGATCGCGGATTGGTTCGACTAAAATTCGTGCGAACTTACGATGGTCGCGTAGTTGCATTCTATTAGGACGATTCCTAAAAATGAAAAATATTTATCAAAATCTAAAAAGATATTTGACAACCAGTTAAGGGGCCGAAAAACGTCATTGAGCAAAGATTTCACACAGTATTATTTGCTATTAAACGGTCCAAAAAAATAATGTAGATAGTACATTATAGTACTCAGTTATAAGATTGACGAAAACATTACATCTAAAACTTTTCTCGCTAGAAAAACATCGAAAATTGACCTCCAATTTAGTAGTTTTTCATGCTGTGACAACCATTAATAATCCTATAATCTAGAAAGTATAATAGAAAAACCTTAGCTAATTTTGAAATGAATAGTTTTCTAAAATAAAAAAATAGTTTACTAGTTATATTTATTACTGGAAACATGACTGAACTGACATAACTGAAAATATTATTGTTTTTAATTTAAAAAACAATATTGTTTTCAATCATTTTTACTTACTATTAAAATTTCTTCCAGCGCTGTACGCCCCATTAATGGTGAAAAGTTAAATAAAGTGAACATTTTTCCATAATAACGTCAATATGAACTTTGTCAAATAGTCACATCACAGTACCTCATTTTTGTGACAAATATTTGCTCAGAGTATAAATTCCGGGAGTCAGAGATCGCATAGTTTTTCCAATTTTGTATAGTTTGTTTACAGAGCTGATAGCTTGATTATCTATTTATTGGACAAAAGTAAAAATGGTTGATATTAGTTTCCTATTTTATTTTACTGTTGCGTAGTTTCACTTTTTCAGATAAATTGTTAAAGGATAAATAGCCTCTTTGCGATGACAACGTGACATTTCCAAAACCGCAACCTTTCATTAGGCTGCTACCAAATAATAATAAAAAAAAATAAAAAAATTAAAAACACAACTGTCCTACCAAAAACGAACTAAAAAGTTAAATAACAAGTGTCATTGCAGTCGGGGGACCGTTTTGTGGTACATTTTTTAATCAAAGAGGTCCCCGGACTGCAATGACACTTGTTATTTAACTTTTTAGTTCGTTTTTGGCAGGGCAGACGCGTTTTTTAATATTTTTTAAATTTATTTATTTTTATTTCACACATTTTAGTAATAAATTATATAGTTTTGAAATGTGCTCATTAAGGCCTTTTATTAAATGCCTATATTACAATAATTGAAGATTTTTTACATTTGAAAATGGCGACGTGCAGTCGCCATTTTGATTTTAGCAAAAAATTATAGCCGGTGTCACTCGGTATAATGTACGGATTCTAACGATACCCCATACATCCAAATTCGTTGAGCCATTTTGAAGTTATGGTGGAATAAAGAAACTCACATACCCACAAACATAGATGAACTCTGAACACATATACTCTCCTTTTTAGGCAGTCGTGTAAAAAACGTTTTCAACGAGATGTCACGTTGTCATCGCAAAGAGGCGTCGCTTCTATTCTCGCTAAAAAGACCTTCTTTTGAAAATAATGCCCTGGAAAATTGCGGTTTCAAAAATGTCACGTTGTCATCGCAAAGAGACAAACAAGATGACAAATTATTTTTCTCGTTGTTTCGTAAAAAAAACCTATTTGAAACAAAGATGTGAAGTGACATCAATACCTACAATTAGAAAGAAAAAAACGCGACGTTAATAAAATATAATAGTGATTGAAGAATAAATATTAATTTTGTTAGTCTATTTATTTAGATTTTATAATATTTTTCTGATATTTAAGTTTTATCGATTTATATCCATAATCTTAATCTGTTATTGGTCTCATCAATTTTTTTTTTGTTAGATACGTGTATTTTTTTGTATAAGTAGCTCAGCGATCGATGTAAGTACCTACTTGTGGCTTAATTGTGCATTTTTATTACTATACTTTTATTTGTTGAATCTGTAAATGATTTTCTGTTGTATTCTGAGATTGCTATAAGTAGTTAACATAATAACTTTTGATTCACCTGTGAATATAAAATAAAATAAAAATAAAAATAAAACGTTGACAAGCAATTAATTATTTTTTAAATATAATTCATTCACTGTATTTCTTGTGCGAAAACGTAACATTCTTTCGGTTCAGTCAGGAATCACAAAGAAATTCCAGACAAAAGTCAAGAAGAGTTGATGAAGATTTAAAATCCTGTTGTTGTTTTTCATTTACATTTCAATTCCTTATTTTATTTATCTTTACTTGATTTTGTCGATAAAACGAGAAGAAGATGGTAAATTTGTTTGTTTAAAATGTTGGTCCAACTACGAGTATTTTTAAATTACTGAATCTTCTCCAAACTATCCTAATCAATAACAAAAATTGGCCTCGTACCTACTTAATAACTAGTCGGAAATAAAATTAAAGTTTAGTGCTAGCTAAATCAATTTATTTGTACATCACAAAGTCAATGACAAGGCCCTGTTGAAATCCAATTTAGTCACGGTTACTGCCACAGCTAATTTAACTGTCCGCGAACAGCCGCCGGAAACTGCATGGAAATAGGATTGTTCGACTTTCTGGACAAGTTGTGTGCCGGCGGCGCGGGCGGGCGTTGGGCGGCGACGGCGTGCGGGCGGGCGGGCGGCGCGCGGCGGCCGTTAGAAATAATTTGTTGTTTACTAGTTCAAAAGCTGTTTACTGACACGAATATAATAGAGAGGAAAATATGTTTATTTCATCGAATTTAATCACCAAGATTCTTGATATTTGCAGCTAATTGCCTAAATTAACATATTGTTATTACGGCTGAATAGATAAGCCCAGCAGCGTAAGAACATACACTTCAGCCAAGCAAAAATAAAATTGCCTCTGTGGTTCGCCCACCGGTGTATGACGACGGCGTGCGGGCGGGCGAGCGGCAGCCGGGGGTTAGAAATAATTTGTGTTTACTAGTTCAAAAGCTGTTTACTGACACGAAAATAATCGAGAAGAAAATATATTTATTTCATATATTATATTCTCGAATTTAATCACCAGGATTCTTTGCTATTTTGCAGCTAATTGCCTAAATTAACATATTGTTATTACGGCTAAATAGATAAGCCCAGCGTAAGTACATACACTTCAGCCAAGCAAAAATAAAAGTAACTCTAAGTAGTTCGCCCACCCGTGTATGACGCAGGGGTTACGGGTTCTATTCCCAGTGCGGTACAATTTGTACTCGGTTTGGTTGGTGGTAGGGCTTATTTCAAGTCCGCCTGGCTAGCTACCACCATCTTACCTAAGTCTGACGCCATAACAACTATTAAATAAATGGTTGTATTCCGGCAGTTAAAGGTAAGTAAGATAGCCAATCCTCAGTGATGTGGATTCCGGGTGTCCGTCTTCGGCCTTATCATCACTTAACATATCTGATAAGGTGAAAGCCAAGAACTATACCGTTGTTCATAAAAAAGTAACATTGTCAAGCAGCATACTAATGCAATATTATTACAAATTGTTTGATTAACGAGAAGAATGTTTAAAATGATTTCAACCCAATGAATGAAACAGCAGAATACAATAAATAAATCATAATATTATGTTAACAAGTCGGAAAATAAAATAATACAAAGAAGCTTTAATCAATCTTCTTAAACAGCATCGAGCGTCCAACAGGTCTCGTATTTACCCTGCAGATGAAATTACCGGTTATTGTTACCGGGTACATTAATCAGTGGATGGGATTAATTAATTGTATGAAAGCGGTGTCCGATTACCCCGGCCGCTTACCACGAGACGGCGGGTATCGGTGGGTATCGCTGCGTATCGCTCGATTGTTGCCTATTACCGGTGAACTTATTAGATCAAACACGCGTAATGGGATTCACACTCCAGTGAATAGGTGTGGATTATTTCGGTAGGTGGCTCTTGTTTGAAAGGTCGACTGTTGTGATAATATTAGGTAGGTATTAGATACTTATGTTCGATGTGAGTTAATAATAATATCTATACAGGTTGTATCAGAAGTAACGACCGACTGAAATATTTTTACTGATTTTTGAAGATGAATGTAGGTGGAGTAACCTTACTCTGATATAGGATACCTACTCTGTCAAAATTATTTCATAGAGTAAAGAGTAAAGTAGATTCTCGTCATTTTGTTTTACGTTGTGCTTTCTCTTATTTATTAATATCCCATCCCATTTATATAATAACAATCAAAGATTTAATCATAAATCACAGATTTGTTATTATATTTCATTATTTTTTCTTATTTTATATTTCGTACATGCGACCTCATTTCGCCCATACTCTTTATTTTGAACCATCAACCTTCTTTTTCAACAAACCTTGTAGGTATAAAACTCCTCGGTATATCCGTGTATTTTTTTTAGTTTTTAATCCGTGTATGACATCATAAAGCTATCGTTCTATCTTTTTCACTTACACATTTTACAAGTATCATCCTTGTCACTCTATTTTTTCGTGGTGTAAGCAAAAGTAGATTTTGCTGCGAGTTTTTACGCGCCAAAAGCGCCTTGTTCGTGCTGGAGAGGTGAAAAATAAATAATCTTAAGAACTTGTCTCTTGGTTTCAAAATTGTTCGGTTGTTTATTTGTTCAAATTTTAGTCTGGTACCTATTTCTAATGTTGGCAAATTGAATTAACTTTTTTGATTGAATCAGGCGTCACTTGGCGGAAGTCCCAAACCATTTTGAAAAAGAAATATATATAGCTTACTTCCGCAAAAAATATTATGCAAGATGCACCACCTGCCCGCCTGCAAAAAAATGCACATGCACACCACAAAAATATCAGTGCACCCCCATCCCTGCTGCATTAGACTACTCTTACGTAAGTACTTGATCTGTGGTCTGTGACTACCACGTGTGTCTGGCGAAACACGTGTAGAGTAGTCTAATTGGTGAAGGTGCAAGGTGTGTTGCTGTCTTGCTAAATGCAGGTATTGTGCAGTGATATTTTGTGGTGTGCACGTGCATTTTATTGCGGGCGGGCGGGCGGTGCATCTTGTATATTTTTTTGCGGAAGTAAGCTGCATATATTTCTTTTTTTCAAAAAAATATTTTTTTATAATATATTGTCATTATACTTTCTTAATGCTATTAATGAAATCCTCCAAAATCCAGGTGCTTGTGGCAGGCCAAATTATGAGCTGTCTCCCAACAAAATGCCCGCTTTAAATATCATATAAGTAATATTGAAATTCTTAGCCAATTCCGTTTATTTCAGTCGACGGCTCACGCACGCTATATTTAGAGGCCATTAAGAATTCAACAAATGACGTTACTTCATTGCTAGGAATTCCGTACCTATTTATTTCAAGCTTATTTGACTAAAGAATAAATAAATAATTCAAAATTATTTTGACTTTTGGTTTTGACTTTGACTTTTTAGGAGTAAACACCTGAGAAATGATCGCGATATACAACTATAAAATACAAACTAAATACTGTTTGGTGTAGTGGTAGTAATATTAAACGCGTTTTGGTTACGTTCACAAAAAAAACTGTGGTTTTTGGGAAAAACCTGATACTTCCGATAAGGACATTTTTTTGTTGGGTAACACAATGTTATTGAATTTTTTCTATATTTTTTTATGTATTACTGATTAGTTTACCCTAAATAGAAGTGATAGAACTGACCTGGTAAACACATGGTAATTCAAGACTCGTCGATTTCGTTTTTGTACATTCGTGATAAGTTAATTTGTCTGTAAAATATCAATTTAGTACTTAAAAGATTTCTCCCAAACAACAGAAATATTTGTTAAGTTTTGGTTTTATCATTGAAACTTAGTGCTCCTCGGCACAGCCATGATCGATTATAATTATTATACAATTAATTCGAACACGGCTGTACCCTGTACCGACCATCCACCCGTAAACCGTACGTAAAACCACATTACATCAAAGTGATTAATCACTTCCATTAGGCTGTCAGTTTGTTATGAATCCATTCAATGAGACAAAACCTCTTTATTTACAAAAATACATGTATCGTACTGGTGAATCGAATTAATAATGGTAAATGATTTTATTTTAGTAAGTATTTATTTTACCGTCATAAAGAAACGAAGAGAACTTCGTGTTAACTGAATAGGCCAAATAAGTGTTACAAAAAACGGATATTTTTATGAAGACTTTATTAAGTAAATAGGTACAGTTATTGTGCAGAAAAATAAAAAAACGCCATAGATCGCACTTTAAGGCGCTAATTTCTTCATAAATACGTTTTCACCATCGTCCTTTGAAGCCATTTTATAACTAACAAATTCTATAGTTAGTACACATTACAATATTCTATACCTATTCTAAATATTATAATAGTGAAAGTTTGTGGGTTTGGATGTTTAGATGTTTGGATGTTTGTTCCTCAATCACGGAAAAACTACTGAACAGATTTGGTTGAAATTTGGCACACAGATAGTAGATAGCCTGGATTAAAACATAGTAAACTTTTAATCCCGATATTCCCACAGAAACGAGAACCACGCGGGTGAAACCGCGGGCGGCCGCTAGTACTTACATATTCTATAGTTAGTACAGGCCTTCATCTCACCTGATGTTATGTGACGATAAAACCGAAGGTGGAATAGCACTCCACCCGGAATCCTCATCACTGAGGAACTGGCTATCTAACCTCTAACTACCGGAACACAATAATTTTTAAATTGTTGTTATGGCGTTAGACTTAGGTAAGTTGGTGGTAACTAGCCAGGCGGACTTGAAATAAGCCCTACCACCAACCAAACCGAGTACAAATTGTACCCCCCTGGGAATCGAATCCGGGACCCCTGCGTCTTACACGGGTGGGCGAACCACTAGACAACAGGGACGGTTAATCTCACGTAATTAGTAGTTGTAGCGCCCGCCGGCACCGTAATAATAGATAGGGCAACAGAATTTAAGGGTTAATGGGCATTGCCCGCCGGGCAAGCGGTAACAGAATATCACGCGAACTTTACATAAATAGAGATTGGTCGGCCTAAACTGAAAATAGAATTCAGAAGTTATTATCAGATAGTTCAAATTGACCTATCATGAAAATTAAAAATTGAATCTCTTCGGTGACGACAGACCATTACAACAAGCGTGCTTTCAATTCGAACTTGATAGGTACTCTAAGCACAACTTTAAAATCTGCTGTAACGCATGATGCAGCGTGATGCGTCGTGTGAGACCTTAAGGCTGGTTTACATTATCTTATTTTTAGTAGAGTGCTTTAGTAGAGTGCGAGTCGTACTTGAATGCGAGTGCATTAGTAGTTTTGGTGCCTTTCCAATGAGGGTTTACACATCTTCCAGTACAATGTCATTTGATCTAAAGCACTCTACTAATACGCTACTAAAATGTCGATTTAGATGCTTCCAGTAGCGAGGACTGTCACGTGGGCATGAGCGGGAGCGCAGGGGCTGCTACTTGAAACAAAAATAATTTTGATTCAGTTTGAAATGCAACTAGAACGTTACACGCTTTAGTCACGAAGACAACCGTTTACATGTTTCTACTAAAACACTCTACTAAAGGCTAAGATAATGTAAACCAGCCTTTAGTCGGTCACCCATGCTATTACTGACCGCACACAACACCAACGTTACAATTTAGAAGAACAGACGACTAGTGTATTCGTAGTATTGACGTTCAGTATACAAGGTACAAATAGCTAACAACGAGTGATTCAATCAGGCTACAATTTACTCGATTATATGCATGTAATCACATCACAATGGGTCAAGGAGTTGAGTGCATAGAATGGTATACAAAAGGTCGCATAGTCTTATACACAATAGGGATGACCACTAATGAATAAAATAACGAAATACTAATAAAAATCGTAAACATATTAAACTTTTAGAGAAGCTTGTATACCTCTTGGTTTTATATACTGCATATTAATTGTTTTTCGACCCTTTTAAGTTAGGTGGACAAGTCCATTTCAAAAGTATAAAATTTATTAAAATGAATAATACCTTTAATAAGTCCGTAAAATGTATAGCAAATTTGTCTAAGAAACCATTTTGATAAACACAATATTTAATATAGCTGATGCCGAGCAAATTTCCTACCCGTTGCATACAAACTATCTAGGCGTGACGTCATAACTAGGTAGCCGTTAGTATGGAGCGTTTTTGGGTGAGTCCAATTTGTGTGCATTTCAAACTGTGATAATTGGGATGTTGACAACTTTTTTATTTTATATTACATAAATTACCTCTCAAAAAAAGAAACATTGGTTGAAAACTACCCGAGATATCACAGTGTGAAATGCACACAAATGGACTCGCCTAAAAACGCTACATACTAACGGCTACTGAGTTATGACGTCACACCTCAGTAGTTTGTATGCAACGCGTAGGAAATTTGTTCGGCAGCCATATTAAATATTGTGTGTATCAAAATGGTTTCTGAGACAAATTTGCTAAACATTTTTACCGACTTCAAAAGGAGGGAGGTACTCAATTCGACGCGTTTTTTTTTTTTTTTTTTTGTTTTTTGTATGTACACCGATTACTCGAAGACGGCTGAACTGATTGAAATGATTCAAACGTTATTACATTAGGTAAACTCCCAAGTTGGTCCCATTTTTTTAAATTTTGAAATCGGTTCAGTACTTTTCAAGTAATCTTGAAAAAAGTACGAAAATAGTATGATTTTGTGTGAACTACCTCGATGATCAGTCGTATAACTTCTTTGTTTATGAACTAAATAAGATAATTATTTTTTGTTGGAAAAGGGATATCTTAAGTGTAGTTCTTTAACCGACTTAAAAAAGGAGGTTCTCAGTTTGACCCGCATGCATGTATGTTTCTCCGCTATTCACTCACGTTTGGCTGAGCCGATTTTTTTACCTAAATAATATACCTACACTACCTAATACAAAAGGTACCTACACTAAAAATAAAAAAATAAAAAATTGTTTAAAAAAACAAAAAACCGACTTCAAAAAACCTACCTCTAAAAAGCAAGAAATAATATTCGTAATAATAAAAACACGTCTATTGAAGTCGGGTGGGGCTTTTAGAATAAAAAAAAGGAATTTGTACTCCAGCCCCACCCGACTTCAATAGACGTGTTTTTATTATTACGAATATTATTTCTTGCTTTTTAGAGGTAGGTTTTTTGAAGTCGGTTTTTTTACAAACTAATTAAAGGTATCATTTATTTTAATAAATTTTATACTTTTTAAATGGACTTTTCCACCCAACTTTGAAGGGTCATAAAACAAATAAAATACAATATATAAAACCAAGAGGTATACAAGCTACTCTAAAAGTTTGATATGTTTACGATTTTTATTAGTATTTCGTTATTTTATTCATTAGTCAACATCCCAATTATCTCGGGCAGTTTTCATGCTAGCGAAATAATTATTTTACCAATGTTTCTTTTTTTGAGAGGTAATTTATGTAACATAAAATAAAAAAATATTCGTCATGCCTAATCGTCCCCACTGCTGGGGCACAGGCCTTCCTTAAGGATGTATAAGGAGAATGGGCCTAACCCACCCCGTGGGCCTAATGCGGATTGGTGGGAGTTAACGACTGCAAATGCAGCCAGAACCAACAGCTTAACGTCCCGACCGATCCGGGGTCTCGAGAATAAATTTTTGGTCACCCATCCCATGACCGACCTTTGCGAAAGCTGCTTTACCTCCGCAATCGCCGGACCAGGAGCAAAACCACATGCGCTAACGAGGTCCTCAAAATACAAATAACAATTCAATATCATCATCATATCTGCCGCACGACACTCACTGCTTGGTATAGGCCTCTCCCAAAACCAACAATTATTAGGATAATACTAAGAAAAAGAGCAATCTAATTTAAAGTGACTAGTTTTGAGACAGCTACTAAAACTAGACACTATTGGCTCCGTGCACGCTTTTAGCGCCACCTAGCGTGTTGCAACTTTGTTGGCTCTGACCTGACCGTTTTGACGTTTTGATATGTAATGGCGGCATTGTGACAAAATAATAAATAAACCGGACAAGTGCGAGTCGGGCTCGCCCACCGAGGGTTCCGTACAGACCTACATCTATACATAAAATAAAGCTATAGAAAAGTTGTGTCGGTACAAAGGAAATATTTCGAAAAAAAGTGGTTGGTAGTTATTAGTTTTTTATATGAAAACTGTACTACGGAGAGTTCAAGCTTTATCCCAGGTTCTACCTACCGGAATTATGTGAAAAATTGCTTAGATTATAAGTTGGACACCAAGCTACCAAACTGTAAAAAAATACCTTCAAAATCCCTTAAGCAGACTGCTATATATAGATAACCATTTGAAATCCTTTTTCGCCACGTAGAAAATAACCCTTCCAGGGATTACGACAAAGAATTGACCACGGGCGAAGTTTGAAATGGAATAGTACATTACTGCAGCGGCACTCAAGACAGGCATTGAAGAACATACGTGAGTCCATCAATGCCTAGTTGCGGCCAAGGCTTGTGTAGTACTTTTAAACTTTTAACTTTTTAGTTTTAAAAGTTTTAAGCTTTTTATTTTAATTTTAAATTACTTACAGTAATTGAAAAAAGAAAATTGAAAGTGGAATGTGCACATAAAGGCCTTTCATTTGATACACATATTGAAAAAAAAATCAGTTTTTTTCATTTATTCCCGGTTTTTTATTTTTTTTTCCAGTTTTTTGGAAAGTGCTCATCAAGGCCTTTCATTTGATACCCATATTGCAAAAAAAATTTTACCTTTCGTTTTTTTTTTTTTCAGTTTTTTGGAATATGCTCCTTGATGAGCATATTCCAAAAAACATTTCAAAAAACTTTCATTTGATACCTGTATATATATCTGTTTATATATATACAGGTATACATATCTGTTTACTGTTGGTTGACTGGTAGAGAATGCTCTTAGCATTAAGTCCGCCATTTTTACCTTACTTTATGTATTTGTGCAATAAAGATTTATAAATAAAAAAAAAATACCCATATGTATTGAAAAACAATTTTTTTTTTCGTTTTTAATTTTTTTTTATCTTTTTGAAATGCGCTCGTCAAGGCCTTTCATTTGATACCCATATTGCACCAAACCAGTTTTTTTTTTTTTTTTCAATTTTTTGTAATGTGCTCATCAAGGCCTTTAACGTGATACCAGTATACCGAATATTAAAAAAAAAATTTTTGGAATGTGCTCGCTCATCAAGGCGACATTTGATACCTATATTTGTGTTTCATTGAAAAGTTCGCTCCATTTCTGAATTACACGTGTGTAATGAGTTTTAATAGAAACATTGCTGGACAGACGCCGGCAATTTTGTATGAAAATCCATTATTACACGTTAGTAATGGATTCTCATACAAATATTGACGGCGCGGTTTAGGTCTGTCCGTAAACTCTGATTTAGCACGAAGAAGGTTGTCAAAATAATGTTCGAATTTCCAAGCGTTTTTGAGAAAAAATAAAATAATTACAAACCCACCGCACCTGTATAAAATACAAGTACTGATGATTGTCAACAGATGGCGCTGTATATCAATAGTACACTGTATAATGTTCTGTGAAATGGTTTTATCTATCGCAATGTTATTAGAGAAAATGGGTGTATTCCAACAGGACCCTTTGGTTGTGTGAAGCCGTGACTTTTATTGTAGTGGTGGCTACCTCGGCTGACCTTACCGAGTAAACTGTCTTGATTATACTTGGTGCCAAATGCTCCAAGCAACATTGGAATGCGATGCACCCGCATTTTAATGTAAACTGAAACAATCTACCACTGAACTATTCAACACTTGACACTGGCAAAAATCACTTCCAAGAAGAAAGTAGATTGCCAAAACAAAAATAAGAAGAAGAAGACCCCCTGTCATACAGCGTGACATACCGCCATGTTGCGAAAATATTTAGAGCCAAATTTATTACTTTTTATTTTTATTTTTAAAAGTAATTAACTATAACAATATTTGAAAGGATCAGAATAATTTATAATAATAAATATTGATATTTTTAAAAGAATTAGTGGCGCGATTAATCCAAAAGTAATTAGAAGTTAAACTATGACCGCGCATACCGTTGTTTCACCAAGATGATTAATAATTACGTATTTTAATGACCATATTTTATTATGATTTAATTACAAATATACAGTTTTCAGATTTATTCCTGTAAGTGTAGTATAAGAAGCTATTACCTGCCAAATTTCATAGTTCTAGGTCAACGGGAAGTACCCTATGAATTTTGATTCCTTTGAGAGTATCGAAAATGCGTTTTTTGCGCCCTAAACTGCAGTATCTTTTTTTTACGTTAACTTAGAAGTTTGATTTTTTTACAGCTTCAAGGGCCCGTAGACCTTAGTATATGGTTTAAATTTCAATTCGATACCTCCACGCGTTTCCGAGATAAAGGGTCTTGACAGACAGACGGACGGACAGACAGACAGACGGACAACAAAGTGATCCTATAAGGGTTCCGTTTTTTCCTTTTGAGGTACGGAACCCTAAAAATACTATACATATTGTGTTATTAATGTAAATTTCAAAATTACTGTGATTTGGGTAGACAAAGTGTTGTGAAATCATTTTTGGTCATTTAAATTAAATATGGCAAGTAAGATCTATACAAAAAGAGTGTTTTATTTTGGTTATATTAGGGTTTGTTTGCAAAGATGTTTGTTTGCTTCTTTTTTAGTTGTAGATTTTGTAAAACAAGAGGATAAAGCTACTTTAATAATTTTACTAAGTGATAATAAACATATATAATTATTCCTGTATCGCTAGTAATAAATTAAATATCGTTTTCAAGCAGATTACAGAGCCTTCTTTATTTCTACTTTTTGCAACCATGAGCGCTGCGATCGATTATTATACCTTCGCACCCTCCCAATACCAGTAGTGTGCCTTGGTAGTGTCGTGGGGAAGAAGGGGATTTTTCAACAACATCTAATATTCATTACATCTTTTCTTGTTCAGAAATAACTTTTCAGCAGCGGGATTTGTTACTTCAGCAATTTTCTAACAAATCGAAGCTAGCAGGGGCAGGGGCGGGCCTCGGGGACCCGGGGACCAGCTTCCATCTGAAGTGTTTGTTCTGGTCAGAACGACCGCGGGATCAATCAGGCAGGACTAAATTGCCTGTGTATTCGGTCGGGGGTTAAGTCAATCTGGCTTCATATTTATTGTTACTGCCAAATTGAAACCATTGCTTATTTGGTGTTCGCCTTTGTTAAAGATAGTTTATTTTCAAGGGTCC
The DNA here is from genome assembly GCA_943789525.1 of Agriphila geniculea. NCBI lineage: Eukaryota > Metazoa > Arthropoda > Insecta > Lepidoptera > Crambidae > Agriphila > Agriphila geniculea. Next base: position 5,679,662 of record OX038879.1, on the reverse strand, counting down.
GTCCTAACAAAACGAATATTTTACACTATAGGATTACCTACTTAGTTGTCTGTCTGTCTGCCTATTTATCTTTCAAGCTTTGAAGATTGATATCAAGTTGAAATTGATACCTATCAAATAATATCTATACGGTTTCTTGTTTAAATCCTACTAATATTATAAATGTGAAAGTTTGTGGGTTTGGATGTTTGGATGTTTGTTCCTCAATCACGCAAAAACTACTGAACGGATTTGGATGAAACTTGGCACACAGATAGTAGATAGCCTAGATTAAAACATAGAATACTTTTTATCCCGATATTCCCACGGGAACGAGAACCACGTGGGTGAAACCGCGGGCGGCCGCTATACTAGATATATTGTTAAGTCTTTTTCGAAGACGGATTTTTAGTAAATGGCCTTTTGTGTTTAAAAATTACGAAGCTATTTAGTTACAATATTCTTTCGCGAGACAAAAATTAAGCGCGCATATTAGCAAGTCATTAATTTTCAAAGCGCATTTTAATAAAAGTCTTAAACTAAAAGACTAATTAATCATACTGAAATTAAGTTTCTAAAGTTATTTGAGCCCGGTTTATTCGGAATTAGTGTTAAATAAACTTTATAGCTTGCTAAATACCTTGTTACTTATTGTTGAAGATAAAGGGGTTAGGCTCACATAATTAAAAACACTACATCATTATTTAAACTTGGATATATTTGGATAACTAACACTAAGCATAAGTTAGAAGATGAAACAAGAAAACAACATCATTAACCTTGATAGTCACTATATTTTAACGTAACTTTTGTAATAACTAACACTTTAAACTGTATTACTAATGAAACAACACATAAGACCTCATTATTTAAAGTGAAAAATGATTCTAACTAATGTTCAATTAATTTCCAATAAAACATTACATTAATCATAACGAACGACTTCATTATTCAATCATATTCAATTAATTGCCAATAAAACATCATATTAATCATAATGAACGACTTCATTATTCAAAGACTACAATGATACTATCCAATATTCAATTAATTGCAAATAAACATAACATTAATCATCATGCACAAATTACTAAACGTGACTTCAATCATTTTTAAACTGTAACACTAATAAAACAGCACATCAGATCTCATTGTTCATGTTGAACAATGGATTCGTGCCAACATTGCATTAATTACCCGAAACAACACATTTTAAACACATTAATCATAATGGACCCACAATTCTAAACAAGATAAAACATCCTAGACCTTATAGTTATAACCCATTATTCTACAATCAACCAAATAACTAGCACAGTTAACTTATCTTTTAATTCGACGAAGCACAATATCAGACTGGTCTGTTACCCTCTTTCGATTTCACTTTTATTCATTCGTTATTGGCGGGAATACAACCGCCTCCCGCCATTACTAACCACAGTCAACATCACATCCATTTTATTTAAAAGAAACTATGCATAACACATTTTAAAATGGATAGTAAGAATTATTGAAATAGTATTACGCTAATATATGAGCTAAATTACCTGTATAAATTTGACAAATAAACTTTGTTGAAGCTTTGTTGTAAAACCAAATACACTTCCGTTAATTTACATACTTGTAATGTATTAGTTTACATTTTAACACTACATTTTGATTACTCACTAAGCTTAAATATATATTTCGAATTAAATAATCATAAATCATATTAATTACACAAATATTTTGCCATTTTGGTATGAATATGTTACGCCATGTTCATCATTATATCTCCTCTCCTCTCGTGTTTCCATCGCTTTGTATGTTTTTCTCAATACCAGTTAGGCATTTTGTGAAATGGGTTTACTTATTATTTTAAAGAAATTAGTATTTTGTTTCAATTACTTTTAGAAGTATCAGAGATATATTAGTTTTCCTTTATTATTATTTTTAATTTAGACCGACTACCGATTTATGTCGATGTAAAGCTTCTGTTATGCCCTTCTTTAATCGAAAACGCCATTAAGGGCCCTGTATACCTCAAAGTTGCCGTCATCTTAATAAAATTTACTTATTGCTCGCTAAAAACATAATGTAACAAATATTCACATGTACAGATTAAGGTGGTACCCTGGGCGAAAGTGACGCCGCGGTGAATTTTATTTAATATTATAATTCTAATACATAATTGTAATCATTTTTATCGTGGAGATTTTAGGGTCTACAGTCTAGTATTTTTAGACGGTATCGTTACATTCCCTCGTATTCACTGCTAGAAGTAGATAGAAAAACTGCTAAAAGTGTCCGTTTTTGACACATTTGCTATCTACTTCTACGAATGACTACGAGGGCATGTAGTGATACCATCTAAAAATACTAGACCATGGGCCCTAAAATCTCCACGATAAACATTATTAAAATCTTTTTCTATTAATTACTTATTAAATAAAAACCTCTGAGGGCGCCACTTTCGGTCGTACAACCGCCTTAAAGCTAAAGTTTTCATAGTTTATTTACAAACAATAACCTCAGTAAAAAAATAAAAAAAACATTAAAAACACGACTGCCCTGCCAAAAACATACTAAAAAGTAAAATAACAAGTGTCATTGCAGTCGGGGGACCGTTTTATGGAACAATTATTGATCAAAGAGGTCCCCCGACTGCAATGACACCTGTTATTATACTTTTTAATACGTTTTTTGGCAGGGCAGTCGTGTTTTTAATATTTTTTAAATTTATTTATTTTTATTTCACACATTTTAGTAACAAATTAGGTATATTGTTTTGGAATGTGCTTATCAAGGCCTTTCATATAATGCCCATATTGTAATAATAGAAGAAATAAAATTTTTCACATTTGAAAGTGGCGTCGTACAGTCGCCATATTGATTTAAAAAAAACATACCCAGTGTCACTCAGAATTATATAAGGATTCTTACGATACCCCACACATCCAAATCCGTTAAGGCATTTAGAAGTTATGGTGGAATAAAGAAACTCACATACCCACAAACATACATGAACCCTAAACACATATACACTTCTTTTGGGCAGTCGTGTAAATATAGTTCGTTGTAGTAATAAGCAAAATAAAAGAGTGAAAAGTGGCCACTTGTAAATAAACTATAGAAACTTAGCTTCAATTTGTATATGTGTATTTTTGATAAATTATGTACGTAGTGAGCAAAGAATTTAATTAAGATGAGGCCGACACTTGTGGGCTAAAACACCTAATGGAGTCTTAAGTTGGTTTTAAAGAAATAGGCTGGTTGACAAAATTTGGAAAATAGTTTAAAAATAAAGTTTGGTATCTATTTTACCCCAAAAATATATTATTTTAAGAAAAATAAGTCATTTTACCTATAAATTTTGCGTTTTAAGAAATGAACTCAAAATGACATCGAAAAACGCCAAAACTGTTATGGCGTCTTGAATGACGTCACGCCTCGCGAAACATTCGTGTTTGTTTACGACATTTATTCGAAAAGGTCGTCGTCGTCGTCGTTATCGAAAATGACAGCAACAACAAATGTTTCGCGAGGCGTGACGTCACGCGTCTCTGATTGGCGTTCAAATTCACGTGATTAAATGGCCAATTTTGCCAATTTTATTTTCCGTAAATATTGGTAATCTTTATTTATTTTAATGAAAAAAGTGTTTTTTTGGTTACTATTTAACATGATTAATTATTAGAAACCTTATGCTAGCCGATTTATTCTTAGTGGAAACAAGCCTTATTAGTAACACTAAATTCAATTTCAGGGCGTGGCATAGTATTCACCTTACCTTTTAAAAAGTTCAGCTCAGCAGTATAAGACATAATGTGGACTTTCTTTACGACATCAAACATGAACTTAACTAAATATCTCAAATTCAGTATACCTTCAAAAATACCAAGTGAAACGAGAAATTAATGTTCCATGTTCAAAATAGATCCTTTTTAGGCATTCATCGTAAAGAGAGAAATTGTTAATAAATAAAATGGTTACAAGGTTATCAATTTGTATCATAAAATATACAAATGTATGCTTTCCTATGAGTGGATGATTTTGACGAGGGTAGCTCACGAATAGAGGCTTCCCTGTTTGTCCGAATGTAAATGTCTTTGTGGGATTTCGTAAATATTTCGTACATTTCTCTCAGAAACAGGTGAACATATTCAAAGGTCTTTTTTACGCGGTTGAATAATATTAATTCAACGTATGTTTCTGCAGCACAACAGGTGTGCTGGCGTCGGATGGGTCGCCTTTTGATCTCGTGTGCCGTGTGCGTATAAAATATAAACTGTATTCAACTTTGATGTTTGGAAACTAAATAGACGATCATCGCTGGTTTGTAAACATATAAAGTAGGTAAGTAAGGAATTTGATTTGCTTTTTTTGTTTTTAAAAATATATTTAAGTATGTGATTTTAAAAGTTAAGAGTAGATAAACAACTGAAATTAAAACGTTTGTCATTTATGTGAACAACGTGCAATTTGACTAGTATTTTTGTGAAACAATAAAATTTCATGATTTTCTATTATTGGCATGATTGATTACTTACCCAATAAATAAATTCAATTTACACACAAGCATATTATAGTATTCACTTCAAAGAAAAACCTTAAAGATGAAAAAGATAAAACTTTGTAACTAATTTTCTACACAAACTATTAACGCGCCGGAAAATCGGAAACGCTAAGAATTTTCACGCGATAAACAATCTAATCCGATTAAAACATAATTCACTACGCTTAAATTACTTAAAACACAACTCGTCAAAAAGCAACTTACCCCCAAAGTCCTGTAAAGTTAGAAATACACGCACAAACACTGCACTTGTTGTTGATTGGTCGAGCGAGCGCGAACGTAAGCGATACGCGGGTGAGCGAGCGGCGAGCGAGCGTCGCGGCCGGAGAGTGGGACACGACTGGCGCGCGAGGACCGCCGGCCGACAGCGCGGACCTCACCTATCAGCTCTTGGGACACCTGGAAAACATGGCCAAGGAGATGGAATCGCTTACCATCAAGCAGTTTTATAATAGTTATTTAAGCAACTGTACTATTATTAAAACACGAATGTGGGTTTATCACACGAGGCGAAGCCGAGTGTGATAATAGTATCACATGAGTGTTTTAATACCTAATTATGTACAGTTGCTTACAAGACTTGATCTACACCCATTTTTTTATTTTTTCATATTTCTATTAGGGAAACAAACAATATTTTAATACATATGGATTAAAAACACCCATGATATTTATCTAAACCCCTGATATGTATCCTTTATAAAGGTTTTGACTTTGTCTTTGTCTTTGACTTTCCTCTCCCTCCTCGTCATTTTGTCTTCCGCAAGAGTGTTATAATGTTGTACTGAATTTCATAATGCAACGCTCGCGCGTGGGCGCGCGGCGCTGCAGGACCAGCTCTCGCTCGGGATATTGTAATGATGGCAGTAAGCTAACTGTTTCAGAACACCTTACAGAGGATTTAAAGCGTGGGTGTAGATAAAACATATAAAACTGCTGGATGGAAGCGCTCATGGCGGAACTTGAATAATCGTACTCGATCACGTTTGTTTAACAACGCTCGATCCGGCCAGGTGTCGAATGGGTGACAACTAAGCGCTTCCGTGCTTCGGAGGGCACGTTAAACCAAAGGTCCCGGCTGTTGTCATCTGATAACAGTCGTTAAGCCAAATTAGAGGCCTTACAGGTGGCTTGATAAACTCTAACACCAGAGGTGGCCACTAATCCTCATTGGATAAGACGAATAATAAAATCTTTGAAGGTATGAGCGGTCAACGTAACGTATGAACACTAAAGTTAAAAAGCTCTATCCTTAGAATAATTTTATTTTAAGTCACGGTAAAAAAATCCGTGGCTCAGTCTTCTTCCAATCATAACAGTGTGACTGGTATATTATGAAAAAAATAATAGGTATTTGGAAATCTTTTAAATTTTTACTGCTTGGAAATGTGAGACCCAAAATCGAAGTTGGGATTAAATATCTAACTATTATCTACTATCATCTGGGTTTTTATTTGAAAATAATAGTATTTCGAATCAATTTCGTTTAACTGCCTAAATTTTTTTTTATATTTCTTTTGAAATTAAAATGAGCAGAAAGCATAAAAGTATAGAAAACTGAGAAATAGAAAAGAGAAATAGAAAACTGTATAGAATTCTAAATCCCACATTAGCTTGTCTGTCTGTATCGTCGTTTATATTGCAATTTGTTCAATGTCAAACGGTTGTACTTGTGTCAAATTTCTAACAAAACATATTTCAAGTGGATGCCACCAGAGAGGAGGAGATTTTATTATTCACATTAATGGCATGGAAACATCAGTTAAAAAACCCGGCCAAGTGCGTGTCGGGCCACGCGCCATAGGGTTCCGTAGTTACCTTATACCATACCATATTTAATACCAACTATCATTTTTCGTTTGCAAAAATAACTTTGTTTTTCACAGTGTTGGTATGAATGACAAAGTTATATTTGCGGTTTTGGAAAATGTGCTATATCTCAAAAATTAATTACTATATCTCGTTCAAACCAATTTTGGTTGAAAGTGTTTATTAACATCTATAGCATATATTTTTTTTAGATCTTTCACTCTCTTATTTCAAAAGTTAAAGGGGGGGGACACACATTTTACCACTTTGGCGGTGAATATCTTTCAAACGGTTGACTTTCAGAAAAAGTTGTCTTAGAAACCTTAATGTCATTTTTAAAGACCTATCTATAGACACCCAACACGTCTTGGTTTGAAGAAAAAAATGTTTTTCAGTTTTAGTTCCATGTATGGGAAGCCCCCCCTTAATCTTTTATTTTTCTTATTTTTGTATTAAATTCATAAAGCGATTAACAAAATACATCTACCTACCAAGTTTCAACTGTGTAGTCTTAATACTTTCGGAATAAAGTGGCTGTGACATACGGACAGACAGACAGACAGACAGACAGACATGACGAATCTATAAGGGTTCCGTTTTTTGCCATTTAGGCTACGGAACCCTAAAAACATACTCCTGTAAACTTGTCATTTTTGACATAGAACAATTTGCAATATGAGGGTCATTGTCAAATTCAGTGGTCATTTTGTTCGGAAGCTATAAAATTTAATAAGATTTACATTTAGAAGAGAAAACTTTACCAAACAATACCAACTGAACTAAAAAAAAAAAATGTGTACTGAGAAGGTAATAAAATCCTACAATCATGTTTTTCCCAAAAATCCTATTTTTGTCCCAAAAAGTCCTCTTCGGACTTCGGTGGTCTGTTCGGAAACCAACTCGGCTTAAATTTGTGATCTTAAGGTATATTAAAACAACCCCAGTTAATAAATTTAGTTACCTTTCAAAAATCTAAGACTGTAATTTATCCTTATAAACGTTATCCAGCAATATACCATTGTTAATTACTTTATTACCATAGTCTCAATTTTATTCCGAAGATTTAGATATTTTCGGTTACCCTATTTTACTACTTGTAAAATCAAAATGTTATATTTTCCTGCACGCCTCCTAACATAAATTGAATAGTAGGTAAACTGTGAACGCATCAATAATTCTTAGTGCGAGTGAGAGCACTGTTGCATCGATAATCATGTCGAAAAGGAACAAAACAAAAAAAATAATGTAAAAGATGACTCTCCTTTTCGGCAACACCTGTAAAAAGTTAACAACTTATTAAACTACTACATAGCTGGATGGATTTACTTGATTATTAAGCCATTTTACTAATTTTAAAGTGCTTTTATCATTACCCTCAAAAAATTTGGTTTTATGATTTTTTTAGTGAGGAAAATCCATTCGGTGGCCTTTTTCGGTGGTCTTTTTTCCATAGTTTTTTTTTAACTTTCCTGTATCGACCTCTAATTTATGTTGATTTCGATTGCTAATGATGCAATGGACATAAATAAAAACAAATTTCCTTTAATTCTGGACTTTTATTTTTTACAATTTCTTGAGCCCCGTTTTGACAATGACCCATGAACGACCGACGGTATATTGATTACATTACAACAAACTACGTATAAAAATAGAAAGTTATCAAATCTTGTTGGTTTCAAAACAAGAATAACAAGCGTATTCTTCTTAGCACGGTATTTTTAGTAAGTTGGTATAAGCTGTGGATAGGGCTGTCAACATTTTAATATTGATCACTTTGAAAGATGTTAAAAACGAATGTTTTAAAAGCTTGATCATAACATTATCTTTTTTCCAAAAAATTAACATCTTCACGTCATACATATTCCTTTTGGAAAGAAATTAAAACATGACTGAAACTCGATAATGATTGGATTACACATTTAAAAAATACACTTTTGTTGTCTATTGATTTGACCATCGATTTGACCATCGGTGACTGATCTATAAGTTCATTAATATCAACGCCCGAGTGGTCGCCGGCGTCCGGACAACAATACAAAATCTATTGTGTCTCTTTTTCGGGCATTAACGAGTTAAATTAAGTTAATAGTATTTATTTAATTTCCCTTCCCATTCATTTCATCATTGCAGTTACCTCCCGGCCCACTTCATACCCACCCCCTGCGTCGCCCTCCCGCGCGCCTCCCCAAAAGAATACCACATTGTGTTTGATATAAAAAAAATGGTTGACAGCCCTGGCCGAGGTTTTCACAACGGGTGCAATGTAAACATTACTTTAACATCTTAGAATAGAATACAGAATGCAAGTCGGATGAGAACATAAGCCGGCGACCGCCAAACAGCGAGCAGGCAGCGGGCTCGTTGTTTCATTTTATCCGTAGTGTTCTACTATGGTAGTGTGCTATAAGTAGGGATGCAAATTTCGAAGGCAAGAACATCGATGTGTCGATACATCGATGTTTCAGAAAAAACATCGATGTACAAAAAACGTCGGTCAAAAAATATCGATGTATCGAAACATCGATGTTTTTTTATGATCAATTAAATAGTTGAATTGTATATTATTCAATACCTATCTTATCTATTATCTATTTTATCTATTGCATAGGTAGTCTTTAGAATAAGGAAGGTGTAGAGTAAAGAAAATAAAATTACATTAACAGGCTTTTTTAAGTAAAGTTATTACAAGCTTATGACTGCAGCAAGTTATTTAAAAACAGAATTTAAAAATAACAATTCTGACAGTATTTCCTGTCAAACGGTGCCTTTGCTGGGTAGATTGCAGGCAAAACATTGACGTAAAAACATCGTATAAAATAAAATGACATCGATACATCGATGTTATGCAATAGTGAACATCGATGGCAAACATCGATGTTTTTTACTGAAACATCGATGTTTCAGAAACATCGATGTATCGTTTGCATCCCTAGCTATAAGCACAGAATACATGTTCTATAGACAAGACGGCTATACACACCGCATATGAGTCTGCTTTTTTTCTAGATAATACAGATAATCGAAAACTAAATAAATACATGCCGACGCGACGATCGACACTCGACACCGAAACATATTTAGTAGTATTATTATTAAACTGATGGATGTTATCTAGTAACTAATAGCTTTAGCCATATTTTAACCGTCATAACCAAACATTTTATAATACCAACTAGCGAACCGTCCTATCGCTTCGCTTCGGTTACTTCCTTTTTTGACAATTGCAACCTTCCAAAAACTCCCAAAAAGAAACTTTAGAAACCTCCATTCGCTCCAAAAGTCTGTATAATATCGCCCGGCTTATGTTATAACGGGTGGTAGAGCATTTCATGCCTATTTTATACAATGTAGGGCTAAAGTCTTCTAGCAGTCAAAATAGAAATCAGCTTATACTTATACACTATTCCTTATACAAGAGATATCTAAATAATGCTAAATAAAAATCTATTTACCCCGGTGTCTCCCAGTCGCCGTAACGTTGCCGACACATGGGTAGGATTTAGCCGTCATTCACGGATCCGGTTTCAAGAGGATTGTCTACAGGAAATCTATGTTATTCCCCGTTTTGTTTCGTTACAACTACTGAGGCAGGTTATGGTAACTTTCAGTATACATCGTAAACTATCATTTTGGCAGCTTGTCTGCTTAAATGATTCAAAGTAGGTGTTTTTATACAAAGAAGTAAGCCAAGCCAAATCACAGCTTATTCCTGGCTATAAATGAATAGCATTTCTAATATTTCACACTTTGAATATTCCTAATAGCCTATATTATGTTTAGTATAGTCAAATTAGTTCAAATTTGCAAAAAGTTTGGAAGTAATTCGTGTAGTTGTATTTTTTTATGGAATCATTATAAGACATCTAAACCTAGGAGGCGCACCTTTGTGACGTCGTAGGTACTTGTTCTACTACTTTAGCGAGTGACAAAAGTTATTTGATGATCAGTAGGGCACGGATAATATGTATTAAAAATACAAAATATGTACATACCTTAGAATGTATGTAATGTATTTAAAGGTCTTACCAAACACATGACAAATCATCGCATAACAAAGCAGCACTTTTTCTCATTTTTTGTGGGTAAACGCCCGATGATGGTAACACTTAAGCTATCTTTGTGTGCGTTAGAAAGAGCGTTGATACACACAGCTTACGCACACAAGGTTAATGAAGATAGCACGCGTTTACGCTTGTGTTTTAGTTCAGAACGGCTTCTAGGCGTAATTATTCTAAGGTACCTACATACCTATAATATGGACTAAATAATCTAAAATATGGAAATAATATGGAATGATAAAAGAACAATACCTATCCTCTTAAACATTCTTTATTGAGAAAACTCAAACATTGTAGTTTAGTTTTATAGAAAAAAAAAACAAAAAAGATAAGTATAACAAAATGTGTAATACAAATTAATAAAAATAAATCAATTCAATTACCATTACGAAAAAGCATAATTCGGATAGCGAGAAATCCAAGTTTATGATGCCCTCAAAACTTCCGCTCAGCATAATAACAACTTGTTTCACAGTAATTTACTGCGGTAGAATGAAATAAAATTTGACAAATAAGTGACAGTGCGACACATCACACCTAAGTATTGGCGCACCGCACGGCCTTGTGGTGGCGCGAACGCATATACGTACACGTTATACCTATTTTTGTAAATTAAATCGTATTCTATCGTATATAAATTGAAAATATGGATAATTGTGATATTTTTATGCAAAATATGCACTTAACCCTGAAATATGGAAAAATATGGGAAACTAAAATTAGTTTTTCCCGTTCCAAATACGATAATTGATGTAAAGAATTAATACCCGAACGAAAATCATGTATTTACATATTATTCCGGGCCCTAATGATCAGTAACGCGCGCGCAACGCGAAAGTAGTAGAACATGTACCTACGAGTCACAAAGGTGGCGCCTCCTAGGTTTATATTTTGTCAATTATCTCGGTAACTTTCTATCTGATTTAATCAAGCTAGATATGCAATGATAGGTAATTAAAATTGTAACAAAACATGGAAAGAAACTGTTATTGTAGTACATTTAATAAAATATTGAGGCTTTAATGTTAATACCTAACATTAAACGATGTTCCGTACTCCGTACTTAACAGGAATGGTGCAAACTCAGAGGAAACTTATATTCATGACTGATTCCATAAAAAATTAGGACTACCTACACGAATTTACTTCCAATCTTTTTGCTAATTTGACTATACTTACTAGTTCTACATAAGACTCGTGTTATCTGACATAGCAACTTGTCTGGATATGTCCCGGTCAAGGGCGAACAGTTATTTATCAGTTAGCGCGAGATCTAAACGAGCCGCCCGTCGCGTCGGGGTGCGCCGCCCGCCCGTAAACTTTTAATAAAATTTGATGCATGCAGCTTAGTCGAAAGAACTTTATTCATTTTACAAGATAGAATATATGCAAAAGCGTACAATTCTATCGAGCCCAACAGCACAAACATAAATAAACACTTTAATGAAGTTACCACCTCGTTTAAAAATAATAATAGCTGTGGAAAAGTCACCTAAACGTCTAATCTTAGCCTGTCATATCCTTTGACCGCTCACCGTAACAGGCGGAAGTTAATTGACATTTTAGGGGTCAATTTCCGGTACCGAGCGGAGGAACCTTCACGTGCGTTTATTCTGCCGTTCGTGTGCAAAGGGCCTCCGGGGTACTATTAGTTATTCTGTGCTACGGGCGGGGGTTAATGAAACGCACAGATAAGAAATAATTAGTTTACCTGCTACAAAGTAAAGTGGAATTTGATTAAAAAATATAATATACATCTAAACGCTTACATTAAAACTGAAAGTAATGGTTTTTTTATAGTTACTGGGTTTGCTCTTGACCCCAGTCTTGCCCAAAAGCAAAGACAGGGTCTACGATGATGGAGCGAGCTTGCCCAGAAGGTGCTTATTCACTCTGGCCTTGAATAGAGTCAGGTTATATGCGCTCGGAAACACAGACGCCGGCAGGGAATTCCATTCCATAGCTGTGCGCATTATGAACGATGATGAGTAGCGTTTGGCACGTAACCTGCAGTGTGTCTTGTTGTCCGATGGTAGAAAGGAGAAGGTGGAATGCAGCTCTTGAGCACACTCACCGAAGTACAATCTATAAAAGACCGATATACAGGCAAGCAACTTTTCGGCGGTGAGCTAAATTGTTAAGCTTAGCTGCTGCCAGTTCTCTATCGCCTATTAATCTCTTGGCTCTGCATTCCACCGAGTCCATCGCAGCAAGTTGATATTTCGCTGAGCCATCCCAAAGATGGCAGCAGTACTCCATGCAAGATCGGACTTGAGCTTTATAAAGAGTTAAAAGTTGCCCAGGCGTAAAGTACCGCTTGACTTTGTTTAGGACGCTCAGCTTCCTAGCTGCAGTTTGAGCCTTGGACTCGATGGAGGTGCCGAAGTTAAGGTCAGAAGATAACTCCATGCCAAGAAGCTGGAGAGAATCGGTTACTTAGATAGATGTACCTCGGAAAATAGGAGTTAAGGTAAATGGACTCCTTTTCGCGGTGAACAGACATGCCTGCGTTTTAGAGGAGTTGAAGCTGACGAAATTTTCATCACCCCATTGGGAGACGAGACTTAACGTCAGGTTCAATCGCTCAACCATGACCTCTCTCATTATTTTTTTACCTCATCTCCACCGGCTTTTGCGCTGGACAGATATCTCTCCATGACAGTACTGTCGTCCGCATAGCCAACAATGCCCGATATTAGTAGGTCATTGATGTGTAGCAGGAAAAGCGTCGCAGAGAGCACCGACCCCTGAGGAACTCCGGCATCAATCGCCATGAGATTAGAGGAGCAGCCGTCAATGACTACTCTGATCGACCGTTCACTCAAGAAGTCGGCTACCCAGCTACAAAAGCCAGCAGGGATTCCATACGCTGGAAGCTTGCTCAGTAGACTTGCGTGCCAAACCCTGTCAAAAGCCTTAGAGATGTCAAGCGAAACAGCAAGTGCTTCGCCGTGTTTCTCAATGACCTCGCCCCAGCAGAGCGTCACATACACAAGAAGATCCCCAGTTGATCGTCCCCGGCGAAAGCCATATTGACGATCACTGAGGAGATCGTTATCCTCTAGGTAAGTGAGCAGCATATCGTTCAGTTCTTTCTCCATAACTTTACACAGTATGGAAGTGATGGCGATTGGTCGGTAATTGGCAGGGTCGGCACGACTACCCTTTTTAGGTACTGGTTGCACACTAGCAAGCTTCCAAGACTTCGGTACGGTTTTGGACTGAAGGGAAGGCGGTACAGACGCGTCAGTACAGGAGACAACTCAGGCTCACAACACCTCAGCACTCTTGCTGGTATGCCATCAGGACCACTGGCCTTATTCACGTCTAGATTAAGTAGGACTCTACGGACCTCTTTATTGTGTATTGTAATCTTCTGCATCGAAGAATTATAGCGAGATAGGGTTGGTGGTTGTGTAGAGCCAGTATCCAGACGCGAATTGCTCGCAAACAGAGTGGCAAATAGATTCGCCTTCTCAACTGCGGAGTGAGCTAGCGTCCCATCGGGCTTCTGCATGGGAGGCAATGTGGGACGGCAGAAGTTAGACTCGACCGACTTCGATAAGGACCAGAATCGCTTACTACCCGGTGGATAGGATGCAAGTTTCGCCCCTATGCGGCTGACATGGTCGAACCTAGCTTTACGCAACACCCTTTTGCAAGATTTTGCGGCTAAATTAAATGCTCTCTTTTTGGCGCGGACTCTTCGCACTCGAACCTTGCGATCGCGAGCTTGCACCCAGGCTTGGTATGAGACTGTTTACAAGCTTCAGCACGAGCACAGTCTGCGTTGTACCACGGTCGGGCTTTGTGATCGAGCGGTATGTCGGAGAATGGAATGAAATATTCCATTCCCTGCCGAATCACATCAGCAACCACATCAGCAGAGCAGGAAGGGTCTCCTGAAGAGAAGCATACTTGCCGCCACGGGTAAGATGCAAAGAAGGTACGCATCTCATAAAATGATGACTCAAAAAAGGGATCACTTGGATATAATATTTCTTAGTAATGTCTTAACAAGTAGAATCAAATGTCCCCCTCTACTATCACAATTTATATAAGAGTAAATAATAAAGAGACAGTTCCTATTGAGCACTTCAAGTATGCTGCAAAATTTTTATTTTTGCGTATAGCTAATATAACAAAAAAAAATTGGTTAAGGGGCTGTCCCCACGAGCTAAAGAATTATAGTATTTAAAATTAAATTGTTCTGTATGACTGTCAACTTTAGTCAAGACTCAAGAGGCTCATCATCATCATATCAGCTGCACGACACCCACTGCACAGTCTATAGTCTATAGGCCTCCCCCAAGGATTTTCACGACGATCGGTCCTGCGCTGCCCGCATCCAGCCAGTGGCTTCCCGCGACCTTCACCAGATCGTCGGTCCACCTTGTCGGGGGCCTACCCACGGTCGCCATTTCAGAACCTTTCCGCCCCAACGGCCATCGGTTCTTCTCGCTATGTGTCCAGCCCAATGCCACTTCGGCAGTCAAGAGGTTATTTACGTGAAAATGACAGGAAACCATAAATTTCTATTTCCATCTATTGAAGGCGAAGGTCCTTATTACCGCATCAGCGCTGACACACTACTACCGACGCGTACACTTAATTCATAATTCACGACGCGGCGTCTCACCGCATTACCACGTGCCACAGTAAACACAGGCAGGACACGCCACATGGGCGAGTGCGGTGGCCGGTGATCAGCGAACTAAAATCTATAGAAGCGTAATCGCAAACAAATATTGCTTAAAAAAAATAAAAACGGGGCCGAGTAATTAGAACCCGCACAGCTTAAAGGCCTACTCAAATCTGACCGGGGTGGCGGTAACGAAATCCCGATGGGTATGTGGTAACTGGTAACGCGCTGCCCAAAGGTGTTCTGCAACAGCTGCGGTAATGCCATACAAAATATCGGTTGGGATATCGGTTGGGTATACCGTTACCGCCACCGGTACAGTAGGATACCGGTCAGGTTTGAGTAGGCATTTAGTCGAGCCAGCTTGATGACTGACGTTATATTTATAATAATTGCAGTTTGTATTGTAGAGAAAATAAAAGGAAAGAGTTTATTAGAAATGACTTCCTGTGTAATCAAATTGTGTAAAAGACGCAAAGAAGGCAGTAAAAATATTGAAAAATAATCGTATCATATTTTTTCGTTTAAGTACAGAAAGTATGTATGAGTGTACCTACACCTATACAAATTATGGTCGCTAATAAGCAACCAGTGTTCAGACGCTTTGTGCTCCATAATAAATGCCAGCATTTTTAGATCCATCCACTTAGTTGTAATTTTCGTGTGGTGCCATTTTTTGAGCGCAATGTTTGTTCCATAGATTTGAGTTCGCTGCCGGTAATGAGCCCCCACGCGTGTTTACCTACCGGTAATTTCGGACTCAAAGCGTTGCGTGGACGTCTCGTCGTTTATTAAAATCGTCAGGTGTGTGTTTTTACTGTGGCCAATGTTTATGTGTTGAAATACAACAAAATAAAGCTAGCGCGCACAAGCAACTTTTATCTTCGCAACGCAACTGATTTCTCTGTCTACAGGTTTGTATGAAAGTCTGCCGGCTGTCATGTCGCCACGTGCGCGCACTTTCATACATTGCAATAAACCCAATATTTTTCTTTGATGTTTTGATGATGATGATTTAAGGTTCCTTTGTTTTTATTGTATTCAGTTAAGTTAATTAAACGCAATTTTGACAGTTAAAAAAACTCGCCATTCTTCTTTAAACATGTGTATGGAAAATTCCAAATTTCTCTTTTCCAGTGTTAAATGAGGTGTTGAATTAATTATTATCACAACAAAACTGAACACAATACCTAACATCTGTTGAATATCCATCGTCTAATCTAACATAATTATGAATTAACAGTTTATTGTTTACGTTTAGTCTTGCTCTTTTTACATGTTTAACGAATGTAAATAAATATTTGTGAAAAATTGTATTCGGATTTTTCTTTTTATTTCGTCGGTAACCAAACCACACTCATGTAAATTGCTTATGTTTATCCATTATTTTGATTCGCGTAATCCATACTGAATATTGCCCAGGGTAATGCCACAGAATAAATAAATGCCAGTATTTCCTCTCTGTATGAACGGCCGAAAGCGAGCCTAAATGATGCGCTAAAAAATTGTTTAAAAAAACAAAAAAAAACCGACTTCACAAAACCTGCCTCTAAAAAGCTAGAAATAATATTCAAATCATTAGATACGCATTATCATTATTATAATAAAAACACGTCTATTGAAGTCGGGTGGGGCTGAAGTACAACTTCCTTTTTAACACGTTTTTATTAGGTGGCTTTCTCGTTCGTGTGTTTGTTTGTTTGTTCGTTTGTTTCTCCGCAAAGTTTGTGAACGATTTTGTCCTAGCTTCCCAATGTGCTAGAGACTTGAAACTTTGAACATAGATCAGAACTGGAAGGCAATGCAATATTATGGTGTCATTGAGCTGATCTAATGATGGATCCGGAAAAAGGCCATAGGATCTCTATGATGAAACCATTCAACCCCATCGTGTTTGGGCTCGTTATAATTGTCTTGATAAGTACTCTAATGAGGGATGAGATGCAGGGTCTGATGATGAAGCTGAAAGGCCATGCCATAGGAACTCAATAATGAAACCGTGCAACCCCAACAAATTTGGGCTTGTTTGAATCGTCTTGACGAGTTCTTTGTTGAAAATTAGTTTCCAGGGTCTGATGATGGAGCCGGAAGAAGGACACAGGAACTCTTTAATAAAACCACGTCACCCCATCGAGATTGGGCTCGTTTGAATCATCTTAACGAGAACTTTGCTGGGAAATAGTGTCCAGGGTCTGATGATGGAGCCCGAAGAAGGCCATTGGAACTCGGTAATAAAACCATGCAACCCCATCGAATTTGGGCTCGTTTGAATCATCTTGACGAGTACTTTAATGGGAAATAGTGTCCGAGGATCTGATGATGGAGCTGGAGGAAGGCCATAGGAACTCTGTAATAAAACCATGCAACCCCATCGAATTTGGGCTCGTTTGAATCGTCTTGACGAGTACTGTGTTGGGAAATAGTTTTCAGGATCTGATGATGGAGCCGGAAGAAGGACACAGGAACTCTTTAATAAAACCATGTTACCCTATCGAGTTTGGACTCATTTGAATCGTCTTGACCTAAAAACTTGGGGCGCGTTTTGTAAAACTTATCATCTATATTGTCAATCTATATTCTATAGCATGCGCCCCACGTTTTTAGGTTTAAAATTTTTAGGTTTAAAATTTCTGTAGGTATAGGGTAAGTATTAGGGTTATAAATATTTAAAGAAGAATTTATTTTTTACTTTTTAGTTTGTTTTTACTACTCTGTTTTAATGTTTTTAGTCTGATTTTTTTTTGTAACAATTTAGTCCGTTTTTTTATTCTAAAAGTCCCACCCGACTTCAATAGACGTGTTTTTATTATAACAATGATAATGTGTATCTAATGATTTGAATATTATTTCTAGCTTTTAAAGGCAGGTTTTTTGAAGTCAGTTTTTTGTGTTTTTAAACATTTTTTTTATTTTTAGTGTAAGTACCTTCTGTATTAGGTTAGGTAGTGTAGGTATAGTATTTTGGTAGAAAAACCAGCTCAGCCAAACGTGAGATAATATCGAAAAAACAAACATACATACAGGCCAAACTGAGAACCTTCTTTTTCTTGAAGTCGGTTAAGAAACTGCACTAAAGGTATCCCTTTCCCAACAAAAAAAAGTCATCTAATTCGGTTCATAAATAACAAAGTCGTCAAGGTAGTGGATGCAAAATCATAGTATTTTCAGGATTACTTTAAAACTACTGAACCAATTTGAAAAATAAATAAATGGGACCATCTCGCAAGAAAGTTCAATCAAACAAAAAATAATCATCAAAATCGGTCCATAAATGTCGAAAATATGCAGGAACAACGATAAAAAAAGCATACAATCGAATTGAGAACCTCTTCCTTTTTTTGAAGTCGGTTAAAAAATCTCAGATTGAGTATGCAGGCATACATAGAACATTACGTAATAGCAATCTCGAAGCTAAACTGGGCGTAGTCACACACAACAGCTTCTGGCGCAAGAAAACAGCTAATAACGGAAGTGTTTCGAATACGGCTGAGCTGCGCTGCGCTTTTGTCTTTCTCACACAAACATATTGTGTGACCCTTTAAGCAGGCTATTAACGTTAGGTTATGTATGGCGGCTTTAACCGAGCTGCATAACCTTCATGCAAAACCGAGTTCAATAGAGGACACACACGCTAGGTTGTAACGTGGCCGTGCATTGCCGTTCATTGCTCCCCGTGATAAGGTAATGCATGACGGTTTTGATCACAGGCATAACCGAGCGGCTTGCATGAACAAACATGCAGTATTATCCCATACATGCTGGGTTATGCATGACGGTTTTGACCTTACAGGCATAACCATCTTGCATAACCTAGCGTGTATGGCCGGCTTTAGAGCAACGCGGCTTCCGTGGTGGAAGCATTATGTAGCGGTCGTAGGTAATTATTTCAAGGGCACGGGCGAGATACAATACTGTTACTTATTTTACGCTGTGGTAATGCAATAAAACGACCCTGAGGTAATTAAATAAACAGACCGCCACGAGCCCGTTCGGATTCACACCGATTGTTATGGACTTCGGTTGAAGCGTAGGTACTTTGATCTGGACTTGTTGATTAAAAATTCTGGTTACATTTAGGGTTAACTTACACATAGAATGTATATATTAGTAACTTTGACCACAAAACTTCACCTGTTGGTTTCGCATAATCACGAACCCCACGCATAGACATATGCCTCACGTTATTCAAGCGTCCTGAACAGGGTTTGGAACTGGTATCGAAAATACAGGTATTGTAAAGGTAATACTGGTATTTTCTATTTCTTTTCCTGTTAAAAGGTATCGCAAACTATACTAGTATTATACCTGAAAATACCAGTATTTTTAAAATCATGTTTTTCAAGTCATGTGCGAGTGAGACACATATAACCGCGCACTGGCGGCGTTACATCTGTCTCACTCACAAATTGATTGCCATTGTCGGTAACCAGTATTTATACTGGTATAATAATAATAGATACCTGTATTTTTATTGCCGGTTAAACAATATTACCGGTTTGTAGTCTAAGCCACTCCTGTATCGGATAATACCGGTATTCCAAGCCCTGCCTGGGGGGGTATTACAACCTCTTAAAACTTGCTAGGTTTATGAATTGCTATAGTTACATCTCTTTCTCGCTGTATAACAAATAAAAGAGATAGATTGATAACCAGTCAGAAAACTGAAGAGGTCATAATGGGCCCCCTGGTCCTGAATATTACCCAGATCCATATTTCTGTCCACAATTTATTTGTTAATTTAGTGAATCATGTGTTAAGAAATTAATGACCAGAACGTTAGCGTTCAATTTAAGTATTATTTCCAAACGTACAGCAATACCAGCTGTCCAATATTCGGCTGGAAAATTGCGGTGCTGTCACTACACTGTCGGCAAGCGCAAATATGCCGCCTGGATATTTATGACACCATCCGCTCTGAATGAATCGAGTGGACACGACACGACTGACATTAAAAGAATTAAACTTTGAATGCCACCAGGCACCAAACTAGCGATTTACTGGTGTTGTATTCATCAAGTATATTTTCATCATCACTATATAGGACGCACTTAGGCTAAGCATAAACATTTATGGCGTATCGGTATGTCCAAGAGCGCAATGTTCCAACTGCAGAGAATATGGAGAGACCGTAACATAATATCTCGAAAAAAAAAGATTAAATTGGTTAACTCTCTAGTGTTTTCCATCTTCAGCTACGCCTCGGAAACGTGGACGTTAAAGAAGGCCGACCGAGATCGCATTGATGCTTTTGAGATGTGGTGCTGGAGGAAGATGTTACAAATACCGTGGACTGCATTTCTAACAAACGAGTCTATCCTTCGAGAGCTCAACATTAAAACCGCAGGCTATCCACTTCAGGTCTCCAAAAGATTCTGGAATTCTTCGATCACATCGCCCGAAAAGATGGACACAACCTCGAACAACTGATGGTCACTGGCAAGTCGATGGCAAACGACCGAGAGGTCCAACTAGGTGGTCTGACCAAATCCACTCAACGCTGAACGCTACACGATGCACTCCATGACGCTAAGGACAGACATCGATGGAGGGGCATCATCAAAGAAAAATTAACTTCCCATCGTGGGAATCACGACTCTCAGTAATGAGGAACACGACGCGAGGAGGAGGAGGCTAAGCATATGCTGAAACGCAGGTGACGCAGTTCCAGACAGAGCAGAGCAAAGCAGGTTCCGTAATGCAAGAACCTGTTGAGATTTCCCTCCGGCGCAGGCACGTGCGACGCAGACAGTGTCTGTTCTTAGACAACAGCTGTCTGACACCTGTGTGTCAGACGCAATTGTCTGCGTATTAGCAGGTATATACTGTGAGGTACTTTACGCAGACTATTGTGCGTTCTGTGGCTATGAGAGACTTTCCAGGCAACGTTCCTTAAAAATTTACTAGATGGCGCTGTCCAATTTCCTTGGCAGTATAGTAGAGAACGTGGTACAAATAGTGGAACATATAGTCTGACCAAAGAGAAGCATTGATAGTGTCAAGCAAAGATATTGGTGTCAAATGTGTTTTCTATAATCGACAATCGTTTTGGGGCGACAAAAATGTTGTTGAACATAATAATAATAATAATGAAATATGGTTAGCTTATTAACATTTTGTTGTGTATTGTGCAATTCTACTTGCTTTTGAACGATAGTGTTTTTAGGGTTCCGTAGTAAAACAAGGAACCCGTATAACTTATACGATTACCTATAAGATCCTTCAGTCAATCCGTCCGTCCTTGTCTGTCTTTATTTTATTTAATTGGATAAGGGAAATACAGATTAATATACTTAATAAATATGAATGAAAAGTACAGAATCAGCACAGCATCGTATCGTAGTTTTGAACTAAACTTGCTCAAAGACTGAAATCGTTCATTGAGCGAAAAAAAACTTATTATCCCTAACTTTTTTAATTCTATTGTCAATGTACTGAAAACATTTACCAAAAAATAAATCAAGACATTAAATATCTTTAAAAAGGTTAAAAAGTGTGAGTGAGACAGCCTATCTGAGCTACAAAATGTGTACAACAGTCCTATGTTGATTTCATAATCATTTGTAAAATATTCATTGAACTATTTTGAGTTGGAGCAGAGACAGAGACTACGGACGGAATCTTCTTCTCTATGCATGGCTTGACATGCACTTGGCCGCTTTTTTCCGGTTCGTATAACATTGCGCTTCTTCAACTCTGCATGTACCCGGGTGAATCTACGTTGTTTCTTACTTCCTGCGTCATTGTCGTTACTCGAAAACACAGTGCATGGCAATAAATAAATTAAAAACCGCCTCGAGATGGATCGCGTTGTATCCATGTCCACACTAGCCAAATGATACACGTCGATGATACGCGACGGTGATCTGATACACTCAAATTTTACTAGTCTGGACAAATCTTTAGGGGTACATTATAGCGCTGCTAGAGTCCAAGAACCGTAGTCTTGAGCTCTTGACTCATTGGTCGACAGTTATCGGAGTCCAAGAAAGTTACAAGGTCTTCAAATAGTAGTGATAGTATTCTAAGAGTGATAGTGAATAATAATAGAATAAATTAATATTAGTCATTTTCAATATTCACACCAATATAGAAAGATTACAATGAAAACAAATTGTGAAAATCATATGTTTTTTACGATGGTACTCTTTATAACTATAGATAGCACATTTATATACCATGTACCAAGCAAGGTTGTTGGGAATTGGACAGCGCCATCTAGTACATTTTTAAGGAACGTTGCCTGGAAAGTCTCTCATTGACAATAAATGTCAATGGTAAGATCGTGTCGTGTCGTCATCAACCAGCCTTAAGCCCAAGTCAATCCGAATGCAGCACAACGCGTAGTGACACGACGTTCTTAATAAATGAAATGCTATGGTATACATACAGGGTAATTTTTGGACCCCTTTTCAAATTTTGTCAGGTCTTTCTATATCAGCAGAAACTTTTTCCTACACAAATTAAAATTGTTGTCACTGTTTGCGCATCGCACTGGTCGACCCGCGCTATGCCCCTCCCGCCACCCGCCTTCCCCCGCTCGCGTCCCGTGCGTGAGGGTGAGCGTGCGCGCCTAGATTTTTAGGATATAAAAAGTGGCTGAAAACTGTGATTTTAAAAAGATATCTATTATAATTATGTCACCTAATTTTTTTTATTACTTTCGTTGAACCTATATTTGATTATGTAAAGGGGTCGCAAAATTACCCTGTATAATGACGGTATAATGACACAACGAATGCCGCGCGTTTGGTGTGACATACTGTCATATACCATAGCATTACCTCGTTTGCCATCATGCTACGAAACGCAAGCGCGCTGTAGTTGACCAGCCAGGCTTTAACGAACCAAAATACATCTTAACCGGGACCGTAGATGATAAAACAACAAAGTCGCTTTTAAGCTCACCTTTGAGTGGAATTGAACCAACAACCTGAACTAACAGTCTAATCTATTTAGATTGGTTTGGTTAGTAGATTCAAGTGTTTTTTTTAATAATAATCAAGTATACTTTTTTGATCGTCTAGTCGGCCAAGCATGCACTCCGACAAAAGTCGTTTGTGGCCAACGTTTTTAGGGGAAAATCGGATTAGTGGCTACCTCTGGTGTTAGAGTTGGTTGGTAGAGACTTGGCTTAACGACTGTTATCGCCGGGACCGACGATTTAATGTGCCCTCCGAAGCACGGAAGCGCTCAGTTGTAATGCTACTTAACGGTCACCCATCCGACACCTGGCTGGACCGAGCGTTGCTTAACAAACGTGATCGAATATGATGAGTCTGTCAAGCACCGCCGTGAGCACTTCAATTTTTTTAAATGAATGCTAATGATTTCATTTTCACCCTGTATAATATCAAAATAAGTCCGACATCGTTCTAAGCATGTTCGAATGATTGCTCAGTAGAAGTGGCAGTGGGCTGGACACATAGCGAGAAGAACCGATGGCCGTTGGGGCGGAAAAGTTCTGGAATAGCGACCGCGCACCGGACGGCACTCCGTGGGTAGGCCCTCGACAAGGTGGACCGATGATCGGGTGAAGGTCGCGGGAAGCCGCTGGATGCGGGCAGCGCAGGACCGATCGTCGTGGAGATCCTTGGGGGAGGACTATACCCAGCAGTGGGTATCGTGCGGCTGATATGATGATAATGATGATAATATCAAAATAATTTTAATCACGTTTATATCAAATATAATCTCATTAGCTATTCACTAGTTTCCGAGTTACTGAGGAAACTTTACCAGTCTTCAAAGCAGCTGCGCAGTCGACTTATAACTTCTCCATTATAGTTCGCTAATTAAAAATTGAATAAGCGTGCCATCAGGTTGTATTCAAACCTAGCTGCTTCTTGTCAGTTTCCAGACAGAAACTTTTATTTACCCTGCTTTCTCACAATAATAATTACCTGTCAACATTTCTATTCTATCTTTTTTAACAGTGTTCGAAAAATAAATGTTGACTTAACGTAAATACCTATAGTTTCTGTCTCCAAGTTTGTATCTGGGTCTTTTGAGCAGAATAGGTATGTTATTATTCAAGATTTTTTCACATCAGTGAAGAAAATAAAAACAGAACCAAAGTTAAATTAGGTTATCGTTAGAAAAATGTCTCAAAAGTAGACTTCAATCTGCTTGTATTTGACTTTCAGGAATAAACGATAGGCTCCGAAAACGTACGAATTTACTCTCATTCGGTATACTAATTATACTAATACCTATGGCGACTATAATAAAGCTGAAATATCGTCATATTCCCATTGGAATTAATGGCTTTTGGCAAGGATACGGCGCCAAACGACGACATGTTTCCAGAACGACCAAATTACTCAAATAGGCGGATATTGAAAAGTGGCTACATGCAATACTACTCATATTATAAAAGCGCTGTGTGTGTGTGTGTGTGTGTGTGTGTGTGTGTGTGTGTGTTTTACTTTTTACCCTGGTCAAAGGTTCCCTACAGAGTTCACGCGGACGAAGTCACGGGCGATCGCTAGTATAACATACTTGCTATGGATAGTCTACGTGTTGTGAAAATTATTAATAATTAATAAATGTTAATTGACCACAGCATAAATGTAAAGTTTCTGGTAAAATTAAGGAAATTAATGCGAACCCAAAAATAATCATATCACATTGTTACGATTCCTTTCCTCTGTGAATAATTCGTCTAAAAATAGATAACATATTCAGAAAATATGGTTAGAACGTCGCGCAGCTTCCTTGTTTTCTTAATAAACAATGATAAAAATCGGTATGTTTGTTATAATAACAACCGGGTCGATTCTGGATTCCACTTGCGAGCTGAAAACCAGAACATGATCCAATAATGTTCTGTGAACTTTATGATAATATCATTAAAATATCTTCAAAACCACAAAAACACAATAGATATGTCGTGGGCTAATCGTTGAACTGGGCCGATCGAGATCTGCCTGGGCAGATCACGATACGCCGGCATTTCTTGATTTGCCTTTTCAATACCCGCCATATCGTTCAAAGCATTTAATTTTGGGCACTCGTTGTCTATAGCATTAACTCATTTATTTTAATTATTTATTTGTAATGAGTGTATGTGCCAAAATAAAAAAATAAAAAAACATTTGACGATTTGCCCGGTCATGCTTGGGCAAATCGATCCTGTAGGGTGACCAAAGCATTAGTAAAACTTTTTTCTTCAACTAACTCACTGTTATTGTTTTTACTATCACAATTTTAACTCTAAGCGCTATCGCACACAGGCAACTTAGTCTCCCAGCAACTGTTTTGTCTCTCACATCAAGTCCACGGGTTTATATGGAAGCGCGCACACAAAGCGACACGGTCGTCTGCAACTTTTCATACAAATCACGTGAGAGACAAAAAAGTTGCGGAGACAAAAGTTGCCCGTGTGCGATAGCGCTAACTCACTCAAAGGTTCGGAACGACCAAGAACTTTAAATATCATTAATAGTACAAAGTCTTCGTTTACCATTTGGAATACGAATAATTTAAACTTTCCTTTATTAAATTAAATAAAAACTGTTTTTCGAGAAGCTACCATGTACTTTTTGAAACTTAGATACAAAAATATCAAAATACAAAATAATGTCAAATGACACTGAATTTTTTTTCTATTGACTAATGTCAGAGCGTTTTTCAGCCACCGATTTTGATGGTTAAAAAGTTGCCACGCTGACGTTTAGAACGGGAAAGTTGTGTCAACCGAACGTCACGCTCTAATGTTTGGAACGTTGTTAGAGCGTTTGGTTGCAACCGGAGCGTAGGTTCTGAACGCAACCTAGCTGACAGAGCGCAAACAGCGTCACAGCGCCAAAAGCATCGCGAAACGGAAGTATATTACGATTCGCCCAACCATATCTCGATGTGCCAAGTACTAGTAGGGCAAATCGACGAATAGGATGCTTTTATCGTTCTGCCTTATTTTTGATTGGGCACATCATGAAATTATTGGCACAATCATGAAATGCCGGCACATCGGGATCTGCCCAGGCAGATCTCGATCGGCCCAGTTCAACGATTAGCCCATGACAGATACAAAACAAATCTTGTAAATCCCACAATCTCTGAACAAGAAAGTGGTACATTTCTGCCTAATCCCGAAATTCTTGTGTACAAGATAGAAATTCAAGAGTAAATATTGCACCGCAGTTACTAAAATTTCCGTTCGGTGCCCTCTTAATTAAAACTTGAAGGGCTATACAAATTACATTCGCACTGAATGATAAATGATAACAAATCGCGCGATTCATTCGAGCTAATCTCGAATTGTTTGTGGTAAACTATGAAGTTTATTGCTACAATATTACGAGGAAAGAAAATTGATCTTAAATTAGAACGCGTTTTATTATTTGTTGATTGTTGGCTGGTAACGAGCAAAATGGCAGTGTAATATTATTATTTTTTGTGAGTTAAGTGTGCGTTCAATCAAAATCTTATATAGTGACAACGACTTCTTTGGCGTGTATGCAGTTTAGGTTATCTAAGCTAACACGCCGTAGAAATCATCATGTTCGCTGAGAATGGCTGAGATATTCCTCAGTGTTTATTAAGTCAAGAAATAGCTAGGTATCCTTAAAAAAAAATATGACTATTTTAAAATTAAAAGTACTTAAGTATTAACTACATACATACATACACTCACGCCTGTTTCCCATAGGGGTAGGCAGAAACTATGGATCGCCACCTGCTACGATCCTTGCACACTTCTTTCGCTCCACTCATATCCATCAATCTTTTCATACAAACCCTGCGGTTTTTGTCACTGCGTATACCAGCCTTAATTAACTAACTATTGTATTACCCAAGTATTAACTATTGTAGGTATTACGTTCTAACTATTCATAATTTTTTCATCACAAAGATTATTTTTAATATTTATTTCAAAAAATTACATTACATATAAAAAATTTCAACTAAATCGCCTGTTTGAGGCAAGGTACCCAAAAGACTAGCAGCATTTCCTCTTTGAATGGCCAAACTTATGCGCTGAGCAAAGAAATTGCCACTTCTCCGGTCACCCGTTGCCTCAAACAGGCGAGCAGTTATGTCTTTTAAAAATAACTTTGCATTAGGTCCCCAAGGGCCCATCGTTTCTACGGCAAAAGGGAGGAAAAAGTATGTCTCATCCAAAACCTGGTATTTTCGAGTTTTATTTATTTCGGCTGTGATTGCAGCCGCGCATGGCCGGGATGCTGTCGCATCAATATGGGACGGGGCTAGAGTATCCACACATGTCGCGTCCCATACTAGGGTCTTCCCCCTGCTCCAAGGTACAAGCGACATTCCGTCAGGCCTTGGCTCCAAAATGGCAGATACACCAGCAGTCGCTAAAGCTCTGCGAATGGTGTCGTTAATCGAAGCGTGCCTGCTCAAGCGCCCTGCACTCCTCTGGCACGAGAAACCATAATGACCTAGCTCGTTTACCCAGTCTCCGCAGCGACACCGATGTGGTTCGTTCGTCTTGATGCCCAGACGGAGGGCTATCGATAGCGTGAGAGTACATTTGTCCAGTAACGTACCGATATTGGTGGAAGGGTAAGCGTGCAACCAAAGACCTGACTCCCTTTCCGATACTGCCAACAGGCGGGCGCGGTCCACTGAATTGTCACACCCCTCCATTAATGCCCGAAACGTGCGCTTGCAGAGAGGCTCGTCCCATTGTCTCTGTGAATGGGGTACTGTTGGGGTATCCTCAGAGCACAACGACAGCCACTCATCCTTCGCCTCCGAAAGTCCTAGGATCTCAACGGAACCCACAGGTGGGTTGAGAACACTACCGCATAGTGATCCCGAGGCATGCACGGAAGACAAAAAGGCTGGCAAAGCTATGTCCGAAACTTCTCTTACACCGATCCCTCCATGTCACGTAGGCAAAGATGCTTGTTGCCAGGGACTGTCATTTAGCTGACAATTTAAAATCTTAGAGAGCGTCTCCTTAATGAGATCATCCAAATTTGACATTTGATCAGGACACCGCCAAAATTGAGAAGCACGTAGGTAGTACGTGAATTTGGGGACAAACAAACAAAACCTAATAATAAAGAGAGCCATGTGAGCGTTTATCTCAAAAAGCCGACAAGACATCTCTCGAAATCTAATTATTTGCTCTTCTACAAAAGAGGGTATTGATTCGTCAAGGACAGGCGCTCCTAGCAAACGAAGACTAACCTCATCAAGAACCCTAATGCCAGGCGCCAAACTTTGAAATTTTGAAATAACGTTCAATTTATCGTTCGCAGAGACAGAGCTTTGTATGAGTAATTCACAGTTTTCAAAATTTAATTTTAATCCAATCGATGAGAAGGCGTCAATTAAAAACTTAAAATCTTCGAAAACCGTCTCAGATGTGCCGCCCAGAGTGCCATCATTCAAATACCAAATATTAAATTTGGATTTTATTTTTTTAATAATATCATGTATTGCCAAACTAAAAATTGCAGGACCAAATGGATCGCCTTGTTGACAACCTACTGATGAAGAAATTAATTTATCATTGTAAACCAAATTTGAAGGTGTCCCGTAGCATTGCCAAACGTAAGGATAAATGGACGGTACATGTTTTTTCACTTCCTCCAAAATTTTTTTCCTGTCAATTGAATTAATAGCGTTTTTAATATCGACCTTAAGCAAAACCTCACCCGCAACTGCCGACAAATATGTTCTGGCAGCATGAACCGCCACCTCGCAACCACCCTTGGTACCGAAACCCAGCTGGGTTGGTTGGAATAATTGCCCCAAGTCAGGCAACGCTTTTTGGCAGCACACTTTCGATACTAATCGTCGGAGTGTGTTTCCCATCGCAATTGGTCGTATACCCCCATCCGTTTTCGATAAAGCACACATGCTTGCCCCGTATAAATTTTGTGTGATTTCCGGAGTAACCCTGCCAGATAGCATTAAATTGACTAGTGATACCAAACTAGATATTAGCGCTCTACCAGCGTCGCCCGTAGTGCCACTTACTAAATCTTTAATATGCTGCGGAGTAAGACCATCAAGACCACCCGCTGAACCACTCCTGAAAGAATGAATAGCAGCCAACACATCCTCCGGCGATGCCTGTATAGTACCGTCCGTTTCTTTAGGCTCTCCCGGTAACTCTAAGTTTGTATCTGGAGTTGGATGCTTTGAGGCCAAAGCGTGATACGTATTCGAATCGTTGGGAGCTACATTATCATTAGAGAAGCATAAACGTGCTGCTCCTCTCAAATCTCCGTCATTAACCTTTCCTTCAATCTTTCGTATTATAGAATAGGGCTTCTTTCCACCAGTAACAGTAACAAAGTTAGGATTATTGTTGAGGCAATTATTTTTAATTTTTTGCGTTAGCGAAACTGATGCGTCACTGTCCTTGGGTGCGTGAAGGGTCGTATAAGAAAAACAAAGGAGTTCCTCCCAACTTGCTTTATCGTTGTTACTTATAACCTTATCTACAACATTTTTCAACCTCTCAGCGACGGTTATTCTTGCACCGCGCGGTATTCTTTTCACCAAAGGCAGCCCGGACCTATACCTACCCAGCAATTTCCATAACGGCTCGTCCTCCCTAGACGGTTGAGCGTTTGGGAGAGCATTCACAGTGGTGGCCAGAGTGGAGGGGCCATTACTCGTAGTATTTTTATGGACTTTTCCTGCGTGGATCTTTAAACCTTTCTTTCCTTTGAAAAACCGAGGCTGAGAACATTGACTGCATATCTCGAAAGATGGTAACGAATGAAATGGTTGAGACATACTCTCTCCCCAATGATTATAAATACAAGTAGTATAATTAACAGTAGAAATAACACTAACACAAACAAGATTAATAAATTATTGAAAAATACAATACATTAAAAAAAAACAATAAAATCATCTATCGCAAATAATAATTTTTGAAGTTATTTTAATAAAGTAATCATTAAAATAATAAAAATAAACAGTAAATTGGATATAATAATATAGCTAAAAACACTTCAAAAAATAATTTTATAAAAATAACATAAAACAGAATTTATAAAAAAGCCTATTAAAAATATACAGTCAGATTGTCAGATAAAAGTAGCTTTCTCATTTTAAATGTAAACATTCCAAGTTAAATTTATTTTAAAAAGGACAAAAAAGGCGATAATATTTTCAGAACTCTTATGTAGGTACAACTTTCATTATTCGTCAGTAAAACAAGTCAAAACAACTATGAGATTAAAAAAAAAGTAAGTAAAACATAATATAAAAAGAGCCTAGTAAAGGCAATTGGATTGATTTTTCTATTCCTAAATTAATCCATCTATATTATAAAAAATTAAAATACATATACTGTAAAAAATATAAGATGTCGATTAATAATAACAATAAAAGTATTCCAACTTAATTTTAACATTCATTTAATTTTCCGTTTTGTATAAGTATTTTTTATTTTTTAATCTTAAAAGTATTTAATATGTCATGAATGAATAAAAAAACTATAAGCAAATAACTAAAAAACAATTCAAAAGTAAAAAATACAAAAAAAAAGTTTTTAAAGTCTTTGTAGTGTTGTAGGTTCGAACCCCGTCTTCTCAGAGTTTGAGTGAAAATACTGATATAGCTAAAGTACAAACTCCGCCGGCCGGCATCTATTTCCATTGCTCAAATTATGAACTCTGCGTTTGATATTAGTTCGTAGAAATTGCTGGTGTCTCGGAAATAAAATTTTTGCACCAACCCCAAATTCTCCAGAAAAAAAATCACTTTCACTAAAAACACTATCTTCTAAAATTCTAGTCGTGATATTAAAAACAGCAGCTCGCAGAAAATAGCTTACAAACATAATGACGATCGTTGATTTGTTTTGTATCCAGAAGAAAATGTAATTCCTTGTCACACTGCAAACATTCACTTTTCTTCTTTAATTCTTTGCGGATGTGATGCATAACATTTACTGAGACATTTTGTATGCCAAACTATTGATGGTATAAACAATCACACACTTTTAGCTATTTAAACTATTTTTAAGAGATTTTTAACACAGAGGCAGATTGCAAAAGTGTTTTATTATAATTTAAAAATTGTTTAAAAAAACAAAAAACCGACTTCAAAAAACCTACCTCTAAAAAGCAAGAAATAATATTCGTAATAATAAAAACACGTCTATTGAAGTCGGGTGGGGCTGGAGTACAAATTCCTTTTTTTTTTATTCTAAAAGCCCCACCCGACTTCAATACACGTGTTTTTATTATTACGAATATTATTTCTTGCTTTTTAGAGGTAGGTTTTTTGAAGTCGGTTTTTTGTTTTTTTAAACAATTTTTTATTTTTTAATTTTTAGTGTAGGTACCTTTTGTATTAGGGAGTGTAGGGAGGTATATTAATTAGGTAGAAAAATTGGCTCAGCCAAACGTGAGTTAATCGTGGAGAAACATACATACATGCGGGTCAAACTAAGAACCTCCTTTTTTTAAGTCGGTTAAAGAACTACACTAAAGATATCCCTTTTTTCAACAAAAAAATAATTATCTTATTCAGTTTATAAACAAAGAAGTTCACACAAAATCATACTATTTTCGTGCTTTTTTCAAGATTACTTAAAAAGTACTGAACCGATTTCAAAATTTTAAAAAACGGGACCAACTTGAAAGTTTACTTAATGTAATAACGTTTGAATCATTTCAATCGGTTGAGCCGTCTTTGAGTAATCGGTGTACATACAAAAAACAAAAAAAAAACGGGTCGAATTGAGTACCTCCCTCCTTTTGAAGTCGGTAAAAATTATTTTTTGTTTGTTTTAATGCAAACATAACAATAAATTAATACGTAGGTATTGAGGTGTTGAAACTGTTACGATGATAGAGAAGTTAAGTTTATCAAAGGGTAATTTAGGCTGGTATAATTAATGTTGATCAGAGTGATACATAGTGACTATGAATCACTCTCCTCGTCAGTAATGAATCGTGCGCGTGCGCCAGTCGGGCGAAGCACCCGACGCGATTAGCGCGCTCACATTAATATCTTGGCCAAATTTTATTACGGACGGCGCGGATCGGCATCTCTTTCATCTTATTTTGAACTTATTACGTTATTACTCAGAGAGGCGGAGATTTTAATTTCTGTTCTGTGCATTACCGGCCGGATGTCTGTGCTGTGATCGGATATATTTAATAATGGCGGCTACATAATTAATGATGCCAGTTGATTTTTATACAAACGAAGTAACTTGGAAGTTTAGTTCTCCGCCAGGGATTGATAGTGCTGTGATCTGATAATGGCTATCCAGGGAGTGAATGGAGGAGATCCAGGTTACTATACACACCCAACTGATTTGATCAGCATTCAAAGAAATAAAAATTCCACCCCAATATTAATTTAAATAAAAAAAACCGGCCAAGTGCGAGTCTGACTCGCGCACGAATGGTTCCGTACCAAAAATCGGCAAAAAAATTACGTTTGTTGTATGGGAGCCCCCTTAAATATGAATTTTATTCTGTTTTTAGTATTTGTTGTTATAGCGGCAACAAAAATACATCATCTGTGAAAATTTCAACTATCTACCTTTTGTCGTTATTAATATCGAGCAAAAAACGGCAAAAAAACACGTTTGTTGTATGGGAGCCCCCCTTATATATTAATTTAATACTGTTTTCAGTATTTGTTGTTATAGCGGCAACAGAAATACATCATCTGTGAAAATTTCAACTTTCTAGCTATCACGATTCATGAGATACAGCCTGGTGACAGACAGACAGACAGACAGAAGGACAGACAGACAGACAGACGGACAGCGGAGTCTTAGTAATAGGGTCCCGTTTTTACCCTTTGGGTACGGAACCCTAAAAAGGAGTTTAAAAAATAAACTCCAACTTTATCTTACAAACTTAACAAGATAACGTCTTTAGAATTTCAGACCCGAATATTTCTTGTTTCGTACTTTAGAACGTAAATCAAAATGAATGCTCATAACTATTCAAAAAGGTCAAATTTGCTAAGTAGGATATCTTAAATAGAAAGAAGTGGCCATACTGCACTTCTT
Organism: Agriphila geniculea; assembly: GCA_943789525.1. Lineage (NCBI taxonomy): Eukaryota > Metazoa > Arthropoda > Insecta > Lepidoptera > Crambidae > Agriphila > Agriphila geniculea. The sequence continues at coordinate 5,646,645 of OX038879.1, read as the reverse complement.
TATGTTATGTAAATCCAAGGACGCGGTTATATAAGTTTATAGCCAAAAAGTACGACAATAACTCTTAGTACCATTCATCTCATTACCATTTCTCATTATTTATTTAAATAAGTACAGTCTCTTTTTATTCCAAATTAAAATTTAACTGCAGCTTTTAACTTTTTCAGGGATTTGAATAACTCAGCTTTCCTTTTGTCTTTAGAGCGTTCGAGTGTTTAATCTTAAGCACTGTCGTTTACTTTGCATAAAGGGCTGAGTTGACTTGTGACGCACTTAATGACAATCGTTGTATTTCAATGAACTTGCAAGCTTAGCCTGGCCACGCGTAGTGGCGAACAGCGACGCGACAAGCTAATGTGGAATGTCCGAAAAAAATCAAATTGGCTGAATATTTTTCTATTTCTATTTCTATTTCTATTTCATAGGTAGGAAAAAGCTCCTCTAGTAATAAAAAAATCAGAATTTTCGGTTGTGCGAAAAATTTAAAAAAAATTAAAGTTTTTTCTACTTCACAAATGTAAGAAAGTAACAGCAGAATGGCGATTATACCTATGACAACAAGAATTTAAAAAAAAGTTTTGACATTTTGTGTTAAAATATTTTTTTTTTAATACCATGTTGTAGTTGTGGCCAAGGAGGTTTATAATAGGGAGTGAGTACTCTACAAAAAATTTCACTTATCGTTTAAAAGAAATTCAACTTTATGATACTTGTCATAGAGTTGAAATTCTATCGACGACATTGTCTGAAGGCACTACTGTGTGAATGAGACAACACCAGGTGGAGGTCGGTGTCTCGTTCGCACAATTGCCATTACTAAACAATAATACCACGATAGAAGGACTAAAAATATGTACGATACCAATCAAGTAGTGTATCAAAATTATGGATTAGGAATGGGAAGTCGAATATATACTATTTAAATATTAATTTAGAATGACACATTATAAATGTAATATAAAACAGAACTTACTCTTTTGATTTAATTAGATATCTAAAATAATGCTAATCAGCTATCATCGGTGAGGTGGTAATAAATAGAAGTGTCAATCTTGGCAACTCCGATTTTGACCTTGGCGCCGAATTTCAATTTAAGAATTTCAATCTATAGGAAATATTACTTTACAAAACTAGTGTGACCATAAATACTACACCATTTCAGATTTCCAAAAAAACGAAATTGTTCTATTGAAATTGCTAGAGATCGCAGGCGAGACGGTAAAATTAATGATAATAATCAAATTCATGTTTGTGCGCCTATTTCGATGAAACTCGGTTTTTGGTACTATTTCAACATGAAAATAACAACGCAATGTTGAAAATTTAAAAAATCCAAGATGGCGGCCAACTTTTTTGTTTTTGGGCCGATTTCGATGAAACTCGGTTTTTGGAACTATTTTGACAAGAAATTAACAACGCAATTTTTAAAAAACTAAAACTCCGAGATGGCGGCCAACTTTCTTGTTTTTGGGCCGATTTCGATGAAACTCGGTTTTTGGAACTATTTTGACAAGAAAATAACAACGCAATGTTGAAAATTTAAAAAATCCAAGATGGCGGTCAACTTTTTTTATTTTTGGGCCGATTTCGATGAAACTTGGTTTTTGGTACGATTTTGACAAGAAAATAACAACAAAATGTTAAAAATTTTAAAAATCCAAGATGGCGGCCAACTTTTTTGTTTTTGGGCCGATTTCGATGAAACTTGGTTTTTGGAACTATTTTGACAAGAAAATAACAACGCAATGTTGAAAATTTAAAAAATCCAAGATGGTGGTCAACTTTTTGTTTTTGGGCCGATTTCGATGAAACTTGGTTTTCGGAAATATTTTGACAAGAAAATATCAATGCAATTTCTAAAAAACTAAAAATCCAAGATGGCGGCCAACTTTTTTGTTTTTGGGCCGATTTCGATGAAACTTGGTTTTTGGAACTATTTTGACAAGAAAATAACAACGCAATTTTTAAAAAACTAAAAATCCAAGATGGCGACCAACTTTTTTGTTTTTGGGCACATTTTGATGAAACTCGGTTTTTAGTACGATTTTGACAAGAAAATAACAACGCAATGTTGAAAATTTTAAAAATCCAAGATGGCGGTCAACTTTTTTGTTTTTGGGCCAATTTCGATGAAACTTGGTTTTTGGTACGATTTTGACAAGAAAATAACAACAAAATGTTAAAAATTTTAAAAATCCAAGATGGCGGCCAACTTTTTTGTTTTTGGGCCGATTTCGATGAAACTTGGTTTTTGGAACTATTTTGACAAGCAAATAACAACGCAATGTTGAAAATTTAAAAAATCCAAGATGGCGGTCAACTTTTTGTTTTTGGGCCGATTTCGATGAAACTTGGTTTTCGGAAATATTTTGACAAGAAAATATCAATGCAATTTCTAAAAAACTAAAAATCCAAGATGGCGGCCAACTTTTTTGTTTTTGGGCCGATTTCGATGAAACTTGGTTTTTGGAACTATTTTGACAAGAAAATAACAACGCAATTTTTAAAAAACTAAAAATCCAAGATGGCGACCAACTTTTTTGTTTTTGGGCACATTTTGATGAAACTCGGTTTTTAGTACGATTTTGACAAGAAAATAACAACGCAATGTTGAAAATTTTAAAAATCGAAGATGGCGGTCAACTTTTTTGTTTTTGGGCCAATTTCGATGAAACTTGGTTTTTGGTACGATTTTGACAAGAAAATAACAACAAAATGTTAAAAATTTTAAAAATCCAAGATGGCGGCCAACTTTTTTGTTTTTGGGCCGATTTCGATGAAACTTGGTTTTTGGAACTATTTTGACAAGAAAATAACAACGCAATTTTTAAAAAACTTAAAATCCAAGATGGCGGCCAACTTTTTGTTTTTGGGCCGATTTTGATGAAACTCGGTATTTAGTACGATTTTGACAAGAAAATAACAACGCAATGTTGAAAATTTTAAAAATCTAAGATGGCGGTCAACTTTTTTGTTTTTGGGCCGATTTCAATGAAATTTGGTTTTTGGTACGATTTTGACAAGAAACTAACAACAAAATGTTAAAAATTTAAAAAATCCAAGATGGCGGCCAACTTTTTTGTTTTTGGGCCGATTTCGATGAAACTCAGTTTTTGGAACTATTTTGACAAGAAAATAACAACGCAATGTTGAAAACTTACAAAATTTTTAAATTTGAGATTTTTGCATTTACAATGCTATTTTTTTAAACAATACTAAATAATATACTAGAAAAAATACGACTCGCACCAGATCAATACTCAGACGGGAATCGAACCCGCGACCTTTGGATATCCGGTCCAATGCTCTGACCGCTGAGCTACCGAGTCACCGGTGACATCGACGAATTTTTCCTAGTATATCCTAAACTCTTACGCTGTAAGCCAGCGTTATTTCACCAATGTGAGGAATTACCTCGACATTCAATTGAAATATCTTTCCAGATATTTTAACAATTGATTAAGATGAAATAGCTATATAATTTTTAAATTTGAGATTTTTGCATTTACAATGCTATTTTTTTAAACAATACTAAATAATATACTAGAAAAAATACGACTCGCACCAGATCAATACTCAAATTTAAAAATTATATAGCTATTTCATCTTAATCAATTGTTAAAATATCTGGAAAGATATTTCAATTGAATGTCGAGGTAATTCCTCACATTGGTGAAATAACGCTGGCTTACAGCGTAAGAGTTTAGGATATACTAGGAAAAATTCGTCGATGTCACCGGTGACTCGGTAGCTCAGCGGTCAGAGCATTGGACCGGATATCCAAAGGTCGCGGGTTCGATTCCCGTCTGAGTATTGATCTGGTGCGAGTCGTATTTTTTCTAGTATATTATTTAGTAACTTACAAAATTCAAGATGGTGGCCAACTTTTTTGTTCTTGGGCCGATTTCAATGAAACTTGGTTTTTGGTACTATTTTAACAAGAAAATAACAATGCAATTTTATAAATACAAAAAATCCAAGATGGCGGCCATCTGTTTTGCTTGTGGGCTGATTTTGATGAAACTCGGGTTTTGATATAAGAACGTAAGAAATTATACAAAGTCTTATCTACCTATCTTAGATAATATTATTTTTAAAATATGAATCTATCTATCTCAAACATGTTAAAATACGAATCTTAATATATCAATGTCACTATTTACAAACACTGATCACTTTCACTTTGTTTTCACATCGTGTCTTTAGCACTTAATCACTTTCATATCACATTGTGTCACTATCACTTATCACTTTACATTGCGTCGCTAACAGAATGTCATAAAAAAATTCTTGGCAGCCAAATTATTTATTTGTTTTTTCAACCGAGTCACATCAAAATCAACCCAAAAACAAATTAGCAGCCATTTTGATATTTTTTGATTTTTCCATCAGTTTACATTGAGTTGTTATTTTCTTGTCTAATTAGTACCAAAAACCGAGTTTCATCGAAATTGGCCCAAAAAACAAAAAAAGTAGGCCACCATCTTAGATTTTTAGTATTTTAAAAATTGCGTTGTTATTTTCTTGTCAAAATATTACCAAAAACCGAGTTTTATCGAAATCGGCCCAAAAACAAACAAGTTGGCTGCCATCTTGGATTTTTTAATTTTTTCAAGACATATTGTGTCATTATTTTCTTGTCAAATTAGTACTAAAAACCGAGTTTCATTCAAATCAGCCCACAAATAAAAAAGGTTGGCTGCCATATTTTTTTTATATTTTTAACATTTTTTTGTTATATTTTTATCAAAATAGTAACAAAATCGAGTTTCATAAAATCAGCCCACTAACAATATAGTTGGCCGACATTTTGTTTTTTTTTTATATTTTAAACATTGTGTCGTCGTAAATCTCTTGCACCCATTTTATTAACTTCACAAGTAAAGAAATTGGTGCAAGTATTTTAGACCTTATTGACATCTTTACCAAAATAACAGTTTTTAATGAAACAGCAAAGTAAATGTACAAGTAATTATGGGAAAAAACAATCGAATTTCAAACGTCAATAAAGTCGAAAATCGTTTGCATCTTTTTTTAACTACAGATCACTAGACAATGTTTTCCTACTTTTACTTGTTTTTCCAACATTTATTTGTTTTTCCGAAGTTCACGCACATTGCATTTTTATTAAAAATTGGAATAAACTTTAAAGTTGCGTAATTATTTACACTTGAAATTAAATTGAATTGAATAAACTAGATTTTAATTGGTTGAATTACCATATTTAAAAAATAAAAACAAAAAAGCAACTTAATAAAAACGTGATAAATAATTTGTTCTTAAAAAATATTTTTTTAAATAAATATTAATTTTCTTTTTTTTAGTTAACGAGCTAAACTAAAAATATACCACCGCCTATCAGAGTACTCGTCAAGACCATTCAAACGAGTCCAAACTCGATTGGGTTGAAAGGTTTTATTGCAGAGTTCCTGTGGCCTTCTTCCGGCTCCATCATCAGACTCTTGGATACTATTACCCAACAGAGCACTCGTCAAGACGATTCAAACGAGCCCAAACTCGATGGGGTTGCATGATTTCAATATTGAGTTCCTATGGCATGGAATCCAGACTTCATCATCCGACCCTGAACCTCGTCTCCCGTCAGAGTACTTGTCAAGACAAGTCTAATAAGCCCAAACACGATGGGGTTGTATAGTTTCATTCATCATAGAGTTCCTGTGGCGTTCTTCCGGCTCCATTATCAGATCACCTCAATGACACTGTAATATTGCATTTCCTTCCATTTCTGACCTGTGTTCAAAGTTTCAAGTCTTTAGCTCATCGGGAATTTAGTATAAAATCGTTTGCAAAATTTGTGCTCAAACAAACAAAAGAGCAAGCAACCTAATAAAAACGCGGTAAAAAGTGTTAATTATAAATAACGAACTACCTAGGTATTTAAGTTTACATTAAACAGTTTAAAGTATTATGTATGTCTCCGGCCAACCATACGGTTTGGTCACCCTAATGAAGAAAAGGACACATACATCTACTTGACCTCTCTGTCGGCTCGTTTTGGGGCGAAGCACTCAATCCGGTTTATAGTACTATTTCCATGGTTGTGGCAGGTGATGGCAAAGGTATAATCTCCATTCTGCTGTTACTTTCCTATATTTGTGAAGTCAAAGAGACTAATTCTTTATAATTTTTCACGCAACCGAAAATTCTGAATTTTTTTCCTATTACTAAGGGAGCTTATTCCTACCTATAAAAAAATATTCAGCCAATTTGATTTTTTTCTGACATTCCCCATTTCTCTCTTTTTTGCGCACTTAACACGCTAACCTCACTGTGATTAATTCACGAATTGCGTAATGCCACAAAATATATACTAGTACTAATAAACGTAGTGGTGCCTAGCGTCATGTACACACATCAACTTTGTCTAGTTATACAGGTGTTATTTTCATACAAACGAGGTAACTTTGAAGCCTTGGTTTCCTGCCAGGGATGTACTGTGCTGTGATCTGATGACGGCTATTGCAGAAAGTGAATGGAGGAGATTCAGATCGCTATACACTCCCAACTGATCTGACCAGCATTCAAAAACGTAATGGACATGTTTAAAAAAAACCGCGAAAATAGCATGAAAATGTATGGAAATCCTCAAACTGAGAACTCTGACCCATTAATCTTTTAGAATGCTGATCAGATCAGTTGGGTGTGTATAGCGATCTGAATCTACTCCATTCAGTCTTTGGATGGCCATCATCAGATTACAGCACGGTACATCCCTGGCAGAAAACCAAGGCTTCAAAGTTACCTCGTTTGTATGAAAATAACACCTGTATCCCTAGACAAAGTTGATGTGTATATTAATAATTTGGTCATCGCGACACGCCGTTCTACCCACCACGTAGCCAGCCCGTAAGGCATTATAAAAAAGTCTTAATGTTTATTACATTAACATAAAAGTGACTTCAGGTCGAAAAGAACAGCCATAATTTATATAAAGGTGGATTCACACTTGTATCGTTGTGGCGTAACGTATCAACGACGCGTATCATGAACGCGTATCATTTGTTAGTAGCAATGATGCGTGCACACTAATGACCGTGATACGCATCGGTGCAACACAACTGGGATACGATACCCCTATATAATATGGACCCATTTTAGCACTGTGCCTTTTCTATCTGGGGCCGTACCGGCTAATGAATCGAGCTTCGAAAAGTCTGCCGGGTTTCAAATTAAAACAGATAAATCGAGCTCCAATTGGGCCAAAATGGCGAACCCTAATTCATGAGGTCACACAAACATCCATATCTTCCAAATAACTTCAACAAATAGTACAATAAGTAATTCCTTATTTCAAATTTATCTTTTTTAATTTGAAACTCGGCAAATTTTCCGAAGCTCGATTCGTTAGCCGGTACGGCCCCAGTTGTTTCTATCGAAGAATAATGTTGTCAAAAACATTAGGTAAAAGGATCCATGGTTAACAATGTACTTGCGATGCATTTGTTAAAAATAGTAACTCTAAGCTTCGTACGGGAACTCAACAACTTACTGTTAATTTTTCATGCACTAATATTTAAGACGCAGGGGTTTCGGGTTCGATTTCCAGGGAGGGTACAATTTGTATTCGGTTTGGTTGGTGGTAGGGCTTATTTCAAGTCTGCCTGGCTAGCTACCACTATCTTACCTAAGTCTGGCGCCATAACCAAAATTTAAAAATTGTTGTGTTCCGGCAGTTAGAGGTAAGATAGCCAGTTCCTCAGTGATGAGGATTCCGGGAGTAATGTGCTTCCACCTTCGGCCTTATCGCCACTTGACGTCGAGTAAGGTTGTGCATAAAAAAATCAATTTGTAATCAATCATTGACCTCTATAATAGGTATTCTCTTGTTAGTGACAGTAAACTTAAAAGATTGCCTTAAAGACTAAATTAATCTGATTCAAGAACGTAAAAGCCAAACGACAGATCACGTACGTCATGTATTATTCATTCGTGTTTTGGGTTCAAGTTTCTGTAATTTGTTTTACACGAAGAAAGAGCACGTTTTATTTTAATGCAATCACTTATGGAAAATAAGAAAAATGTTGCACTTGTTTTTCATTACGTTTGCTTTGAAAGACACATTTTTAAAGAAATAAATAAAGAAGATGTGAGATAGATATAGCTATTTCATCTTAACCGATTGTCTGGCGTCTGTAAAGATGTTGAATTTGAATGTTGAATTCTTCACATAATAATAATGTGACAGCTGGGACGTCACATGACGTAGATGAAATATAGAGCAAAAAGCTATGACTAATTTAGCCTCTCGCTGTCAAGAAGCCGTGGTGTAATGGTGTGACTGTTCGCCTTATACGCAGGTGGCCGCGGTTCGATCCTCAGTCGGACCCAAAGTGTTTAAATGGTTTTTCTGATATTTTAGGATTATTTGTTTACATATTTGGAATGTAAATAGAAAAATCTAGATTAGTTGAGAAATTTTAGAAAAGATGAAAAAGGACAGAAAATGGTTATAAAAAGACAAACGAAAAGAATAACGAAATGACTATCGAAATTCGAGTTACTAGAAAGTTCTGATGGGTATATAAGCAGTGGCGAACACACCATTCGTGTAGTAAGTTAGTAGTAAGTAAAGCGAAGAGGAAGAAAGAAGAAGGAGAAAGCGAAAGTGGAAAAGCGGGTGTAAGGTGAAGTAGTGTGAAGAAGTAAGTGTCAGTCAGAGCAGAGCAGCAGAGAAAGGTGTCTAGGTTCAGCGCCGTGAGACTACGTCACTCGGAGGAAGACTACGTTACTCGGAAGGGCGAACTGCGACATTCAGAGATTCTCGTGATTGTGTGTGTGTGTGTGTGTGTGTGGTAAATAAATCGTCGTTATAGAAGATCGCTGTTTCCTTCCAATCCCGAAACCCACTTCCGTAACATTTTGGTGTCAGAAGTGGGATTGAAAGGTAAGATGCCAGTGATGCCGAGGGAGGAGGGGCCCATGACGCGCGCTATGGCAGCCGCACAGGGAACCAGTGTACCTAACCCGCAAGAGGAGATCACAAGTGCTGAATCTTCCACGCAGGAAGGCGGTCAGAGTGAAGGTGGCGCAGTGCAGCCATCGCTTACGGACATCCTCATTTTCCTCAAGGAGATCAAATGTCAGCAAGAGGAACACCGCCGGGAGGAGGAAGCTCACCACCAGGAGGAAGAAGCTCACCGCCGGGAGGAAGAAGCTCACCGCGAGGAAGCACGACGCCAGCGAGAGGACATTCTTCTGGTCTTGGCGAACAGTCTTCAGCAAATTGAAGAAGTGAAGAAGAATGTTCAGGAGCGAATTACTTCGGTCTCAAATGAAGTGGGGGAGCTTCGGACTCGACTTATCAGAGTTGAGGAGGACGTACAGACTCGGGTTACTACGGTCGAAGATGAGATACAGACTCGCATATCGAATGTAGAGATGGATGTAAGGAGGATGATGACGCACGGGATTCCGGCGGCAACGGCCAATGGTGGTGGTGGTCAGTTCAAATTGCCATCTTTCGACGGTACCTCTTCTTGGACGGCTTATAGAAAGCAATTTGAAGCCGTAAGCCACCTCAACGGATGGACAAAAGACCAGGCCAAGACGGCTCTTACGCTGGCATTACGTGAAAAAGCATTGACGGTGCTGGAGGCTGTGGACAATGACGCCTCGTGCGAACAACTGGTGGAGGCCCTGGAGTCCAGATATGGTGACTCTCATCTGGAGCACGTATATCGTGCCCAATTGCGCGATCGCTGTCAACGCACAAACGAATCCCTGCAGCAGTGGTCACTGGAGGTTGAAAAGCTAGTACGAAAGGCCTACCAAACGGCTCCAATTGCGCTTGTAGAGAGTATGCTTCTTCAAGCTTTTGTTGACGGCATCAACGACCCGGAAGTAAGGGCGGCTGTACGATTGGGCCATCACGAGACAATCAAAGCAGCGGTATCACACGCCTTAGAAGTTGAGGCTGTTCGTCGCGATACCAGAGGAGGGCGTGTGAGGATTGTGGCTGCGGAAACAGAGGGTAATACTTTTCGACGAGATTCTGGCATAAGGTGTTATAATTGCGGAGAGCCCGGACATGTTCGAAGCCGATGTCGGAAGCGCATTTGGATAAGGCGTGGGACCGACGCTAGTGTTCAAGCGTCGGAGCACCAGGAAAACTAAAACCTGCCAGGGCTGCGGGGTGGGCGCTGGCTGGTAGACGAGAAGCCCCAAAGATTCGAATCCGACAAAGCTCAGATGGAAACAGCTTGTCCATAGATGGAGCAGTTAATGGAGTTATCTGCTCGCTCACTTTAGACACGGGAGCGTCGAGAACAGTGATAAGGACTCATCTGATGAGGAAAAATGGAAGAATCGAAATTCAGTCAATACCACCGCGGCTGACAACCGCTACCGGTCAGCGCATTCCAGTAAGGGGTGAGCAGAAAGTGGCCATTAGAATTGGTGACATATTGTTCTGGCAGCAGGCGATCATCGCTGACATTGTGGATGACTGTATCATAGGGCTTGACTTTTTCACAAACCATCAATGCCGACTAGACATAAAAGACGGTATCTTTAAATGTGGTGAGGTGGAGTTCCGGATGAAAGGAAGAGGCACAGGAAGAGTGCTATGTATCAGAGAGATTAAGAATTCTAAGAGCAAAAGTGAAGTCGATATAGACGGCGCGTTGGAAGGATGCAAACGCGAACTGTCAGATGAAGAACTGCGGAAAGGAAAGAGACTACTAATGCGTTTTGAGGATATCTTTTCAAAGAACGACGGGGATATTGGAAAGACAGGACTGGTAAAGCACACCATCAATACTGGGGATGAACAGCCCATTCGCCAGAGACCTAGACGTGTTCCCTTCGCCAGAGAAAAGGAAGTGGAAGACATGATTGAAGACATGCAGAAGAACGGGGTAATAGAACCATCTTCTAGTCCATGGTGTTCACCGGTAGTTCTAGTGAAGAAGAAAGATGGATCAACAAGGTTCTGCATCGATTATCGCCGACTAAACGATGTGAGCAAAAAGGACAGTTATCCTTTGCCAAGGATAGATGATACGCTGGACACGCTGAACGGGATGAAGTGGTTCACTACAATAGACCTCAAAAGTGGGTACTGGCAGGTGGAGATGGATCCTAAAGACAAAGAAAAGACTGCATTTTCTATGGGCCGGGGTCTTTGGCAATTTAAAGTCATGCCTTTTGGGTTGTGCAATGCACCAGCCACTTTTGAGAGATTGATGGAACGTGTTCTTGCTGGGCTCTTGGGAAGAGCCTGTTTGGTATACCTTGATGACGTTATCATACTGGGCCGAGACTTCGACGATCATTTGCACAACTTAGAAAGAGTACTCATCAAATTAAAGGGTGCGAATCTGAAGCTCAGTCTTAACAAATGTTCGTTTTTCAAGAAACAAGTCAATTATTTGGGCCATGTTGTTTCTGAAAAGGGCGTGGAGAGCGATCCTGCAAAAATTTCGACAGTCAAAGATTGGCCGGTACCTAAGGACAAGACGCAGGTGCGGTCGTTTATGGGACTTTGCTCTTATTATCGGCGGTTTGTGCAGAACTTTTCCGGAATTGCGAAACCTCTGCATAGGCTAACCGAAGAAAAACGACCATTTAATTGGGATGAGGAATGTCAAGCCGCCTTTGAAGAGTTGAAGAAACGCTTATGTGAAGCTCCAATTCTCGCATACCCTGACAGGAATGAGAAGTTCATCGTCGACGCCGATGCTAGTAACGTGGGTATTGGTGGAAGTCTGTCTCAGAAGAAAGGAGACCAGGAAGTTGTTATTGCTTACTACAGCAAGTGTTTGTCTAAACCTGAGAGGAATTATTGTGCCACACGAAGGGAGCTCCTGGCGGTAGTGAAAACTCTTCAGCATTTCAAAAAGTATCTCATCGGGAGAAAATTCAAAGTGAGGACAGATCACGCAGCGCTCAAGTGGCTTCTGCATTTCAAAAATCCAGAAGGCCAAGTGGCTCGTTGGATTGAGCAACTCCAGGAGTACGATTTTGAAATAGAGCATCGCAGTGGAACATCACATGGGAATGCGGATGCCTTGTCGAGACGTCCCTGTGATGATAATTGCAAACATTGCTTGAGGAAAGAGGAGAGAGAAGCAGCTTCGATCAGGGTTATACGAACGGACACTATCAACACCGAGTGGAACAGGGAATCTCTAATAAGATCTCAAGAGCAGGATAGTGACTTGAAACCGATAGTCGACTGGCTTAAGAGTGGCTCTTCACGACCTGACTGGAAAGAGGTAGCTGGAATGAGTGCTGTTACGAAGAGCTATTGGGCACAATGGAACAGTTTGGTTATTCAGGAAGGGTTACTTTGCCGGAAATGGGAAGATACTGCTGGAAAAGACGGCTATCTTCAGACGGTAGCACCAAAATCAATGATACCTGAAATACTGCGAATTTATCATGATGGTTCATCTGGTGGGCACCTTGGGGTGAGGAGGACCCTGCTGAAGATACGACGACGTTTCTATTGGTTACATTGCAAGGAAGATGTGGAAGATTGGTGTAGGAAATGTACAAGATGTTCTTCTGTAAAGGGACCACAAACTCGAAGTCATGGGTCGTTACAATTGTATATGGTAGGAGCACCGTGGGAACGGATCGCTATGGATATAGCTGGACCATTTCCATTGACGAATGGAGGAAATCGATACATTCTTGTGGTGATGGACTATTTCACAAGGTGGCCGGAAGCCTTTGCTCTTCCTAATCAAGAAGCTGTCACAATTGCTGAGAAGTTGGTGAACGAAGTGTTCTGTCGATATGGATTACCTTTGGAAATACACAGCGATCAAGGTAGAAACTTCGAGTCACAAGTCTTCCAGGAAACCTGCAAAATTATGGGGATTCACAAGACTCGAACCACGCCATATCATCCGCAGTCAGATGGGATAGTAGAGCGGTTCAACCAGACATTGGAACGACACCTGGCTAAAGTGGTGGATAGTCATCAAAGGAATTGGGACGAATACATTCCACTGTTTCTTTTGGCGTATAGGACGGCTGTTCATGAAAGTACTTCAACAACTCCATCACGAGCAAACTTCGGAAGAGAGCTCCGGCTTCCAGCAGATCTTCTCGCAGGATGCCCGCCTGATACGCCTTGCTGTGTAACGGATTATACTTACCAGTTGAGAAGGAAGATGGAGGAAATTCATGAGCACATGAGGGAAGTAAATCTGATTGCAGGGGAAAGAATGAAGACTCGCTATGACAGAAATGTAAATGCAAGGGTTTTTGAGGAAGGCACTTCGGTTTGGCTTCACAATCCTATACGTCGCAAGGGGAAAAGCCCAAAGCTACAACCTAGTTGGGAAGGACCTTACGTAGTGGTTACCAAGATTAATGATGTCACCTATAGAATCCGGAAGTCTGCTAGAAGTCCTGCGAAGATAGTACATGTGGACAGGTTAGCGGTATATCATGGATCCAACGATGCTCGGGACGAGCATGTCTTAGAGGGGGGTAGTGTGACAGCTGGGACGTCACATGACGTAGATGAAATATAGAGCAAAAAGCTATGACTAATTTAGCCTCTCGCTGTCAAGAAGCCGTGGTGTAATGGTGTGACTGTTCGCCTTATACGCAGGTGGCCGCGGTTCGATCCTCAGTCGGACCCAAAGTGTTTAAATGGTTTCTGATATTTTAGGATTATTTGTTTACATATTTGGAATGTAAATAGAAAAATCTAGATTAGTTGAGAAATTTTAGAAAAGATGAAAAAGGACAGAAAATGGTTATAAAAAGACAAACGAAAAGAATAACGAAATGACTATCGAAATTCGAGTTACTAGAAAGTTCTGATGGGTATATAAGCAGTGGCGAACACACCATTCGTGTAGTAAGTTAGTAGTAAGTAAAGCGAAGAGGAAGAAAGAAGAAGGAGAAAGCGAAAGTGGAAAAGCGGGTGTAAGGTGAAGTAGTGTGAAGAAGTAAGTGTCAGTCAGAGCAGAGCAGCAGAGAAAGGTGTCTAGGTTCAGCGCCGTGAGACTACGTCACTCGGAGGAAGACTACGTTACTCGGAAGGGCGAACTGCGACATTCAGAGATTCTCGTGATTGTGTGTGTGTGTGTGTGTGTGTGGTAAATAAATCGTCGTTATAGAAGATCGCTGTTTCCTTCCAATCCCGAAACCCACTTCCGTAACAATAATAATAGTTTATTTATTAGATAACAAACATATACACATAATTTATGAATCTCTGCGTCTGTTGTAGTAAAAACTGTATTACAGACCGCAGTGACTTCCATTAATGAAATGACTCTGGCTAACAGCGATAACGTAAAAAGTACTAGAAAATTTCGCCGCTTCCACTAGCGACTCGGTAGCATAATTATTGGTCAGTATATTGGGCCGGAATTCCAAGGGTGCGGGTTTGAATCCCGTCTGAGCTGCTACTGGTGAGATTTCTTGTATTTTTTCTATAATATTAATTATCATAATATAAAAATAACATTGTGAATGCCTTAAATCTAAAATTCAATAATTATTATTATGTGTACCTGTTTATTTATGACGTTCCTATCTACATATAGTTTACTGATATATGATATTATGTCATAAATAAAAAAGAAAATTCGGTACACAAACCGTACCGTATGTACTGCGTATTAGAATGAGAAATGAAAGGGTCCCAAACATTGTTCGATCCAGCTTAATATTGTTTGTAGGAGGCGAAGTGCAGAGGGCAGAAGGCTCCATTAGTGGGGGAGGGGTTCCGATTAGGTTATGGAGTCTGGGAGATATTTTCTTAAGGAATAGAAAGTTTTGGCAGTTTGATGGCTGGTGTGACATACCTTGTAAAGAATGGGTTATACCATAGTTATACACTTATAGATCTGTATCTCAGTAACGGACTATTTACATGGGTCGATTTTAATCACATGTGACGGTCGAGTTTAGATCGCTTAAAAAAATAATCGCAGGTGACGGCCGGCCGTCGCTGTTGTCTATTTAGTCAATTGCGTCACCTAGAATCTAGATAACAATAATGTAATAACATAACATTTATTTAGTTCCCGTTTTGGCCACCAGATAAGTATGTTCCGTCACCTGTTTCTGTTATTTTAATTAACTACAATGCAACACCGCTCACGGGCGTCTTTTTGTAGCTGCGATAATCGCCCGCGAAATGACACGACAAAGGTTTTACTTAGCCAGCGACAAAAAGCGCCGCGATTAACGCCGCGTTTATCACAGCTACAAAAAGTAGCTCATGGGCGTTTACCTATAGAACTCCGTATGTTTTATTCTCAGCTACAAAAAAACGCTCAGCGATTAATCGCCCGTCAGCGGGGACGCTAAAAGTGTATAAAAACTCATTAAATTCAATAATATTTTTTTTTGCAAATACGGTTGACGTGTTATTTGCAGAGGGGCGGTTGGGCCAGATTTTTTTTTTGCAAACCTCAACGGTGCCCACGTGGGGACAGAGACGTGGTAAACCAAATGTTAAAGTTTGGATGTTTGTTATTCAATCACCTAAAATGGCTGAACGGATTTGGATGAAATTTGGAAATTTCGGATTTATAATTACACTAGCGGCCGCCCGCGACTTCGTCTGCGTGGAAAGTTTTTTTGCTATCCCTCAGGAACATAACTTTTTTTCGGGATAAAAGGTACCCTATGTCCTTCTCTGTACACCTGACAACATGTATGCAAAATTTCATGATGATCGGTTCAGTAGTTAAGACGTGAAGGCGTAACAAACAAACAAACAAATAAACAAACAAACAAACGGACTTTCGCATTTATAATATTAGGAAGGAAGGATAAGCAACCTTACATTCCATCATGGAATAGAGACAATATTATGTATATCTTTTTACTCCATTTATTAATCGTTTAATGTTTACTGATTAAACAAACTTAAAAAGATTGGAACATTAGATAACTAGTTATAGCATAACTTTTGCAACAAATGAGACTAACTGATAGCAGATCGCGAAGTTTCTCAATGTGAGTAACAACCGGAAATAACGACGGACGGTAAACTTATGTCTGCACGGGCACACGTGTCGCACTTGCTTTAACTAACTTTAACTTTGAAACGTTTCTATTGTTAAGAGTAAGCCCATTTAATAATAATAATACTAATAAAAAAAAAAGATGAAACAAAATATTAGTCAAATATAAACAACTAAGTACAGAAAATTGTAAAGTACTGTCTAAAGGCTAAATGTGTATAATTTTAAAGTTTTTCAGTTTTCGGTTTAAATAAGTTATATTATTGGAACTATGATATTTATACTTTTAGGGGTTCCATACGCGAAGGGGCCAAACAGAGCCCTAATTGCACTCACTCATAGTCAAAGTCAAAGTGTCTTTGTTCAAAAAAATTAATAGTTTAGCACTTTTGAATCGTCTATATTTTCCTACCATCCGTTCCAGACTTTTCAACTGACAAGACGAGCGCAATAAACTTATCAGCTTTAACAGAAATAAGAAACGATATTTACACATGTCCGTCCGTCCGTCATCAGCCACAAAGCTCTAGCAGCTAAAGCTACAATCTTTTTTTTTTACATTAAATGGGCTTACTCTTGGCCACATTCGAGAACCATAAGGCTAAGAAGAGGCCGAAGATGAAGCGAGCTTGCCCAGAAGAAGCCTATTCACTCGGGCTTTAAATATCGCTGGGTGATATGCTTTCGGGAATACAGACGCAGGCAGGGAATTCCACTCCCTGGCTGTGCGCATTAAGAAGGAAGATGAAAAACGCTTCGTGCGATGCATGGAATGTCAACCAAATAGGGGCGAAACCCCGCCATGCGTCTGGATGTCCGATGGTAGAACGGTGATGGCGGAATGAGCTCATGCAGCTCAAGAGCACACTCTCCGAAATATAGTCTGTAGAACACCGCCAGACAAGCTACTTCACAGCGGTGAGAAAGACTGTCAAGCTTGGTTTTTAGTAGCGCACTATCCCCTATGATTTTTCTGGCTCTGCGTTCAACCGAGTCGAGTTGAAGCTACAATCTTCGTATTTGCACCTTCTTACAAAGCCAGATATATTTAGAAGGGGGCTCCCTCCAATATGAGTGAAGGAGGATGTGAAAACAAAATATTTTACCCAAACTTGTGGACTATTATTGTTTAGAGCTTATCATGTAGACATAGATATTATTTTTCATTTTAAAAATATCGGATATAACCTTTGTTTACATAAGAAGCCGCCAAAGTCAGCTTTTCGTTTTTTTCGGTGAAACTGTAATACCAATATTTTGATAAATATGATATTTTGTATCTATGTTTTTGCATGTAAATATCATTCTTTTTTTTGTGCCGCATTCGCGTTTATCTGTTTACTGTTGGTTGACTGGTAGAGAATGCTCTTAGCGTTAAGTCCGCCATTTGTACCTTACTTTATGTATTTGTACAATAAAAATTAATAAATAAAAATAAAAAAAAAACATTTCAATTCTCTCATTTTCCTATTACAAACCAACTTAATTTTGTGGTCAAACGCGTAGCACAGATAAGCCCAGCCCCTTAAGCCCTATTTAGTACGGAATCCTAAATGTGCGAAGTCCAACATGCACTTGGCCGGCTTTTTAACAGTTACTTAGTTACTGTTTGTTACAGTTGTTTGTTTAGTTACTGCGATTTCACTAATGAATGTTTTTTAGGTTTCCGTACCGTAAAATCGTCCGTTCCGTATGGTAAAAAAGGAACCCTTATGGTGTGACTCAGTCAGTCTGTCTGTCTGTCACAGCTGGATATCTCGAGAACTACTAATGGTATCAATTTGAAATTTAGAATAGTTTGAGATGACATTTGCCCAACTATTTTACAAATACGAAGTAAATAAAAAAAATAATATCTTTTTTACAACAGGGACTGAAAAGGGGTCTTAAAAATTGTAAGTGGGACTACTAGGGCATGTGGAGTATCATGTGAAAGAACGTCGTTTGCACATTTTTAATAAATTTTTCTTTTTGTTTTAGGCCGCATAGTTTATGATTTATAATGAAGAATGTAAAAAAAAATACCGTTCCCCCCCTTATCTCCGATGTTTGCAAAGAAAAAAATCTGAAATAATTTTGTGATAGCAGTTTATTATAACGATTACAGGAAAAATAAAACGATGTCTCAATATAGCACACTTTTTTAGAAATTAACAAATTTCTAAAAAAGTCAACATTAGTTCAACTATCGGTCAAGAGATGGCGCTGACCTAAAACTGCAATACTAATTTTATTATTCTACTCTGCAGTGTGGTTTAATGGTGCAATTATGATGATACGGAACCCTCGGTGCGCGAGTCTGACTCGCTCTTGACCGGTTTTATTTTATAACTAATTTGTGTAAAACTACTGTTTTTAATACATAAGCGAAATAGGTACCCTACAAATATCATCATCATCATCATCATATCAGCCACACGACACCCACTGCTGGGTATAGAATAGAATAGAATAGAATAGAATAGAATAATTTATTTTGCTTGAACATGGTTACAAAGTTGTCGTAATCATAATCTGGCCAACATGTTTCGCTGAACATACAGCATGCAAAATTATAAAACATGTAAAATAATTAAAAAAAAATCAAAAACAGTTAATTAATATTTGATATGGTATTAGATTAAAATATAAGAATGTCAAGATTAGTATTAATTACAAAAGATTCAAATCGTATGTCATTAAGTAAAATAATATAGAAAATGTCAGGAAAACTAAAAATTCAAACCATATTATTACCACACACATGTTTAAGATAAATAATCATCAGTCAAAAAGAGAAAGCAACAGTCAATAGTTTTGATCCATAAATTCCTTTAGTGTATAGAAGCACTTATCACAAAGCCATTTAGTGAGTTTTGTTTTAAAAAAAATGAAAGGCAGTTCTCTTATGCTTTTTGGGATTCTATTGAATATTTTAATAATCATAAAGGGACAATTCCTGTGATAAATATCACTCAGGCTTTGGGGCACAGCTAATTTAGTTGGGTCTCTAGATGAATATTTACTAAAACTGCTAGCCTTTTGAAATAGGTCAGCATGCTTTCTGATAAACATTCCAACTTCGAGTATGTAAAGGCATGTCACTGTTAGTAGCCTCATTTTCTTGAAAAGAGGTTTACATGAATCAAGGGGTCCGACACCGCATATCGCTCTAACGCATTTTTTTTGTGAAACCAATACTTTATTTATTAGAGTAGAATTCCCCCACAGTATCAACCCATATCTCAATACGGATGCTACGTAGCCGTGGTAAGCCGTAAGAGTAGTTTTTTCATCTGCTACGTCTTTCAGTTTTCTCAATGCGAAAACAAAGCGGTTGATTCGAGTACAAACTAATTTTACATGTGCTTTCCAATTACAATGGGAAACCAACATAAGACCAAGAAATTTAGTTTCGGGTACTTCCATGACAGTTTCACCATTCAAACTTATATTTAGTGGTTCCCTTTTATTTTTATAGTTGGAAAATTGAACCAGTTTTGTTTTCGATAAATTAACTTTCAAACAATTTTGATCCAGCCATTTTGTTATGGATTTTATTGTGTCGTCTAGAATAGATTCATAGCTTACGTTTTTACATGTATCTGGTACCGCAACCGAGATATCATCAGCAAAGAGTACACAGGGGTGTTTTGTTATTTTTGGCATGTCATTTATATATATTAGGAACAAAAGAGGACCTAGTATACTCCCCTGAGGAACACCAGCCTTTTTTATCAGATAGTTGGATCTGAAAGAATTTTGAGTGCAGTTGCTATCGTCACGTGTGATCTCAACGCATTGTTTTCGATTTAATAAATAACTAGAGATCCACTGTAATGCATTTCCTCTTATACCATAACGTTCGCACTTTTTTAACAAGATTTGATGGTTCACTAGGTCAAATGCCTTAGACATGTCAAAGAATATAGCAGATATGCGTTTTTTATGATTAACATTTTCAAGAATATTTTTTAACAATGAATAGGCCGCAAGCGTGGTTGATTTTTGTTTTTGAAAACCATTCTGTTCCTTAACTATTACCTTAAATTTGTGCAAGAAAGCAATTATACGAAAATGCATTAGCTTTTCGAAAACCTTTGATAACACCGATATTAAAGTAATTGGTCTAAAATTTGAGATATCTTGTTTGCTGCCACTTTTAAGAAGTGGTTTTACAATTGATAGCTTTAGTTTTTCTGGGAAAGAGCCTTGTTCAAAGGACAAGTTTACTAGGTATGATAGAACTTCCGCAAGCTCTCTTGCACATTCTTTAACAACGTTAGTAGATATGTCATCATAACCTACTGCACTAGTGTTATTAAGTGTTTTTATTGTTTTGAAAATTTCTTCCGGTGTTGTTGGCGTTAAAAATAAGCTACTACCAACAGAGTCAATCAAAGCATAATTAGGATTATTTGATGTTTTTGTTTCAGACAAAGAGATAAAGAAGGTATTAAATGCGTGTGCTATTTCGCTAGCCTCAGTTAAAACTGAGTCATTGAAATTGATTGATTGTATTTGTTGATATGTTTTTGGTTTGTTTATCTTATTTCCTATAATATCCCAGGTAGCCTTTCCCTTATTTTTTGCTTTGTATATAATTTTGTTGTTAATATTTCTCTTTGATTGATTAACGCATTTTTTCAAAATTTTGTCATATTTTAAATATTTCAGTTTGTTCTCAATTGTATTATTTTTATAGCAGTTGTACCTGTGTTTTCTTTTGATGGATGTGGATGTTTTAATACCCTTTGTAATCCATCTGGGTCCTTTTGCATTACAATTTATCTTAATTTTATTAATTGGGAAGCAAAGATTATAAAATAGGAGGAAATGTTCATAAAAAATGTCAAACGCTGCGTTCATATTCGATTCCTTATAGACGTCATGCCATGATAGGCTAGTCAGACATTCCTTAAACTTACTAATGTTATCTTTATTATAGTCTCTTTTTAATATATAACGATAGTCGGGCTTTTGTTCACTATTTATAACTGGGAATGTCAAAGTTTGTGCAGTTTCATGGTCGGATAAATAGATATAGTGAGTTTTTCCATCTGCGTCTTTAATGTTGCTCAAAATATGATCTAAACACGACTTTTGTCTTGTCGGTTCGTTAATATGTAGATATAAATTATGATTTAATAAAATTTCATTATAATTTTCCGTTTGAGGATTAGTTGTAAGGGTATCAATGTTGATGTCACCTGTCAATATAATTCTTCTCTTTTTCAACATAAGTTTGTGTAAAAGTATCTGTAGATTGTTAAAAAAGATTGATATATTTGATTTAGGGATCCTGTAAATACAAATAACTACACATTGCAACGACGGTATATCGACACCACAACATTCGAATGATTTTTCGATTGATATTTTGTTACAAAATTCGATAGGATGAAATTCATAACCATTTTTTATTAAGATACATACACCGCCTCGCTTTTCACTTGATCTTATATAAAATATTTGTTTCATCTCCAGATTTAATGAACGTTTCCGAAAAACACATAACATCCGGTAACATTCCTTTTTCAGAAAATTCGTTGATACATATTTCTACTTGTTCCAATTTATTCAGCAGTACTGCTATGTTTTGGTGCAGTAAATGGGCGGTGAATGGACTAAGTATCGGAAAATTATTATTTTTGTGGCTCTCGAAAAAAAGGAATGGATTTATTTAAAGTTGTTTTCGAATCACACCTGTCAATTTTTCTAAAATAAAAGGGAATAGTTCCCTTTTTGGGGGGAATGCTATTTTTTCTATGATTGTTGCTTGCACTTTCACGGTTATTTTTTACAAAAGTTTTAATGCAAGTAGGTATATATTTATTTTCATAGTAAGTAGAGTCAATCTCACCTGATCTCGACAACCACGCATACGCAACGACCACAAAAAACAAAACGCAGAATGAAGGGGTCGTGATTTATTACAATAAATCTCTTAACGCAACCTTTGACGAACCCCTTGTTGAGGACGCCAACTGCCTCGTACTGAAACTTTCACAAACTACTTGTATTCTTGGAATATATAGACCACCAAGCATTAATGTTACCAATTTTATAATTTCACTTGAGTCGACCCTGACTAAACTAAGTAGCTATCAAAACATTATAATATGCGGAGATATTAATATCGATATCGTACCCAATAGCCCCGATAAGCGCTCGCACGAATACTTAGACATGTTGGTAAGCCACGGTATACTTCCCGGCCATACTCTTCCTACTCATGGCCGCACATGTCTCGACCACATGATGGTCAAAACAAAACTGGACGCCTCTTGTCTGGTGATCGAGTCTTCCACGACCGACCACTTCACTGTTGCCATTAGTATTCATCTTAAACACAGACCGCCTTTTAAGAGTGATACTGGCTACCAATTAGACTTTGATCTCCTGGATGCGGCTGTTCAGGACCTAAACTTTCACCCTGTTCTCGACTGCCAAGATGCTAACGCAGCTGCAAATCTTTTAATAGAAAACTTATCTTCCGCCATTCGAGAATGCTCGAAACCAATCAAATGTCCCAAAAGAAAAATTATTCGGAAACCCTGGATTACTAAAGGCCTTGTACGCTGTATGAGAAATAGGGATAACTTGCATAAAAAACTAAAAAAAGACCCTGAAAATGAAGTCCTTAAAACTACTTACAAACGTTACAGGAACTTTTGTACATCTATTATTAAAAAGGTAAAAAGAGCATATGAGAGACAGGAGATTGAAAACGCACGGGGTAACAAAACGCAACTTTGGAAAGTCATTAAAAATATTAGTGGCTCCCGTACAGCACACGATCACTCCCTGTCTCTTTTATCTGAAAACTGTCCCAAAGAAAGTATTAACAAGGTCAATCGCTTCTTTTGAAACGTCGGCCGGAACCTCGCTGAGAAAATATTGTCTGTGGCCCCTAACGCATCTAAACCTAATGCCTCCACAACTTCCGTCCCATCGAACTCATTACTGATGGCCCCGGTCCTGGAAGAAGAAATCACCCAGATCATTATGGGCCTCAAGAAAAAATGCGCTGTAGGTATGGATCTCATCTCAAGCAAAATTTTAAAAAGATATCTCTTATTTTTGGCCAAACCCATCACACATATTTGTAACCTATCCATTTCACAGGGCGTTTTCCCCTCCGCTTTTAAAGAGGCACTCATTAAACCAATTCACAAGTCTGGTGAAAAAGACTGCGTAGACAATTATAGGCCCATCTCCATATTGTCTGCGCTATCCAAAATCTTAGAGCGTATAATGAATGAGAGATTAATAAAATTCCTAGAATCTCACAAGCTACTCTCGCCACACCAATATGGCTTTCGTGCTGGCATTTCCACCAATGATGCGGTCCACGATTTGGTAAATTCTATTATCACCACGTTGGATGGAAAAAGAAAGTGTGTCACAATATTCCTTGATCTTGCGAAGGCCTTCGACACCGTCTATATCCCTCACCTTCTTTCCAAATTGGAGAACATAGGAGTAAGAGGCCTCCCCTTGAAGCTGTTTAAGGACTACCTGTGCGATAGGACCCAACGCGTCAAAATAGGTCAATGGACAAGCGACGAAGCTACAGTTTCCTTTGGGGTGCCGCAAGGCAGTATTATCTCTCCCACGCTTTTCCTTGTCTACATCAATGATCTGTGTCAGCTTCAGATCCGCGGCGGCAAAGTTTTCACATTCGCCGATGATACGGCCTTATTCTTCAGCGGGGACACTTGGGACGACACCTTCCAAAATGCGCAAGAAGGGTTCAACACAGTTAGGGAATGGCTCACTGCTAACTTGTTGTCTCTAAATGTGACCAAAACCAAATACGTTGCCTTTACACTCAAGTCCAATCAGCTTCCACCAGATACTCTAAAGGTCATAGTGCACGAGTGCACATCCAGACACCTGAGTTGTTCTTGTCCAGCTCTCCAAAGAACGGAAAGCATAAAATATTTAGGGGTTATACTAGACCAAATGCTCTGCTTCAAGCCCCACATCCAGGCACTAGTCCCAAGACTCCGCAAACTTATCTACATATTCAGGTCCCTAAGACACATTGCTGACCGCCATATAATAAAAATGGTCTACTATGCTCTATGCCAATCTCTGCTCACGTACTGTGTTTCTTCCTGGGGCGGTGTAGCAAAGACCCACCTTTTAGAAGTAGAAAGAGCTCAACGCTCCATACTCAAAGTTGCTGCTGGCCTCCCCTACCGTTACCCCACGACCGACCTGTACAAACACTGGGACGTTCTCTCAGTAAGACAATTATTCATCTTTGGCGTCTTACTGAAACAGCACTCGCAGTTGACCTATAATCCCGAACTGCTGAAGAACAAACGAAGAAAGGCAACAGTCTGCCCAACCCCATCGCTAAATATGGCTACATCTCACAATTTCTTCTGCTTCCTCGGACCCTACCTCTACAACAAAATAAATGAACAGCTCAACATTTACCCTCTCCACAAATTCGCTTATAAATCCATAGTTACCCAATACTTGAAATCACTGGACTATACAGAAACGGAAAATCTACTTAAACCCATACAGTAAACTACTACTTAGGTAGGTACATTAATTGAGCAAATTAGCTCGTATCTAAATATTACGGTTAATTATATCTTTTTACATCATACTTGCTCGGTAACTAGGATTTACTTATATAGTATGAGGCTGTGTAAGTTGGCATGTGCAACACAGTGCATTGTTTAAATAGAACGTTCCATTTTCAAATCACTTTACAATTCAAGGATGGTGAATGCTTTAACTGTAAAGTTACTTTACAGTTCAAGCATTTAAAACTCCTTAGTGACCCAATCTCTTTTCTTTTATTATAAACTGACGAAACTTTTGGCTGAAAAAAAAAACAATGAAAATGGCGGCATTTAATTTCAGTTCAAGCTGCAAAATGCAAAATTCTGCAATGCAAAAACAGCTGATTTTTTTTTCGTGATTTCGAGGTTGGTCCCATAATGAAAGTTGTTCAGTTTAATGGTCTGATCAACCCCACGAGTTTTCAATGAAATAACCCTTTAACATTTTATTTTTAGTTTAATGTTTTTGTTTTTATTTTTATTTTTATTTTTATTTTTATTTTTATTTTTATTTTTATTTTTATTTTTATTTTTATTTTTATTTTTATTTTTA
Organism: Agriphila geniculea; assembly: GCA_943789525.1. Taxonomy (NCBI): domain Eukaryota; kingdom Metazoa; phylum Arthropoda; class Insecta; order Lepidoptera; family Crambidae; genus Agriphila; species Agriphila geniculea. The sequence goes on along the minus strand of OX038879.1, from coordinate 5,621,560 downwards.
TTTTTATTTTTATTTTTATTTTTATTTTTGTTTTTGTTTTTGTTTTTATTTTTATTTTTATTTTTATTTTTATTTTTATTTTTATTTTTATTTTTATTTTTATTTTTATTTTTATTTTTATTTTTATTTTTATTTTTATTTTTATTTTTATTTTTATTTTTATTTTTATTTTTATTTTTATTTTTATTTTTATTTTTATTTTTATTTTTATTTTTATTTTTATTTTTATTTTTATTTTTATTTTTATTTTTATTAAATTTACCTCGCATGAATGATGTAAAATAGTATGCTTACCTCGGTTGTAAGTAGCTATTACACCCTCGAACTATATTCGCCCTCGCTCGCTACGCTCGCTCGGGCGTCTAAATATCTCGGGTGCACTCGATCCATTAGCGCCCTTTGCGAGCTGCGCTCGCACGGGCGCCAAATTGGATCTTGTTCTGTAATAGCTCACTTACATCCCTTGTGTAACAAACTACTATTTGTCCACTCTCTTGAGAAATAGCATTCTTACTCTCTCCCCCCTCCTCCACAACCACACACACACTCTCTCTCTCACACACACACAAACACACACACACATACACGCGCGCGCGCAAATACACACACACTTACCCACTCTCCCAAACACGCGCACGCACACACACACACACACACACACACACACACACACACACACACACACACACACACACACACACATTTACTGATTCTAATTGGGATACCTGCACTGCAACCACTAACGTCTTAAATACTTAAGTAATTACACTGTTAGACGCCTATGTTCTTACTTACCTATATTTTTACCTTGTCTTGCTTTTGTAACTAAATATTAATTATTTAAGTTTATTTCTATTTCAACAATAAATACTGTCACCTCATAAAGCTAAGGTTATCTGCGGGTGGGGCCTAGTAACCTGTAGCTCAGGTTCCTCTGGAACCTATTTCGGGGACTAGTCTCTTACTTTAAGTTATAAAACTTTATATCCTAAGCCATTTATTGTAAAAAGAGAAAATAAATGCTTTTTATTATTATTATTATCTTAATATTAATTTTTTGACATAATTGATTAAGATAATTGTTCGAATTGTAAAAAAATCTACTATTATCTTTATCATTTATCTCCAAAAAGGTGCAATTTTTAAAGTTATTACATATATTTTTCAACATGTGATTCAACTTATTTATATTTAAACTTTTGTTATGTAATACGCTCAATACAATGACATTTAGATTATGAACACTTTTTAATATAGCGGACAGTTCTATTATGGTTAAATTTGGGTTGGTGTCATTCTCACCAATAGAGATAATCACGTAGTCTTCAGTTTTATCCTCTAATTTGTGAAAGTTTTTCAAAATTTCTTCACTGGTTGCCTGTGGTTTCATAATTGACTGTATTGTGTACTTTTCAAATAATGTGTTTTGTCTAGATTTTTGAAGTTGAAAAGCTAGACCTCTGCATACTTGGCCCCCTAATATGGAGATTTTATGTGTGCGGCGTTCGGTGTAGTGACAGCTAATGTCTTCTATTGGCGTTGTTTCGAGGAGTTGGTTACTTTCAAGTGGTCGTATCGTAGCGTCGGAGTCTGAGAATAAGTTCTTACATTGCAGCATAGGCGACTTATTTAGTGTGGTTTCCACGATGTTAGCATCGCTACTAGGTATATTGCTCAAGTCCACGCAACTGTCGTTTAGATTATTTTTTTCAATCTGTAATTTTTTCTCTGCCTTTCGTTTTCTTGTGGACATCTTTTTGCACGTGCTATGTACTTCTCCACTGCATATTTTCTTTAATTGAGTAATAGTGGCTTGCTGATCAAGCATTTGTTTTTTCATATCGGATTTTTCCAAAGAATTTTTTTCTATTTCGGCGTGGGCAATTTCAAGTTGTTGTTTCAACGTTGCAATTTCCAGCTTTAGCTCTTCAATTTCTTCAGTGTTTATAATAGCAGAAGACAAATCCGGCAAACTCTTTGAATGGTAATCGGAGTTGGTGGATAAAAATGAAGTATCGAAAGATTCATTTGCGGAAGTTTTATTCCGACGCCGTAGTGTGACATTCTGGTCATCCATATTCCTCAAGGTTTTTTCTTAAAAAAAAAATATATAAAAACAAAAAAAAGTCAATATAACACTCGGAAATTCGAACTCGGAATGCGTAGCACTCGTAGCCAGTTCAGTAAAAAAATAATATTGAAAATTCGATAGTACACTCGGAGGTTTGAACTCAGAATATTAGCGTAGCGCTGGCAGCCAGTTCGGTACTGTTGCGGCTATCGGAACAGTAACAAAAGCTGTAAATTTAGCAGTCAGTATATTAGAATAGTTTTAAACTCCAAACAAGTCGTTATTATGAGTCATGCAATTGGATTTTTTTCACTTATTTCTTTAAAATTCACAATATTGTCACTTTTTCACTTTTGCATTTCACCATAAAGATCGTTCACTTGTTTTTTTTCTGCTTCACTGTTAAGAATTTAGTTCTGCAACATTTATTAGATTTCACTATTGGTATATTTTTATCTGCAAGTTTTTCTTGCTTAACGCCACTTATTTTACAGGATAACGCTAACACATATTTATTGTGCAATTGTCGACGGGTTTATGATGTTTTTACTTAGAGAAATCACTTCAATTATTTTTAAAACTATTATTTATACGGAGCTCAATGTTTATCGTGACAGTGGCCTCCCCTAAGGATCTCCACGACGATCGGTCCTGCGCTGCCCGCATCTAGTGGCTTCCCGCGACCTTCACCAGATCGTCGGTCCACCTTGTCGGGGGCCTACCCACGGAGCGTCGTCCGGTGCGCGGTCGCCATTCCAGAACCTTTCCGCCCCAACGGCCATCAGTTCTTCTCGCTATGTGTCCTGCCCATTGCCACTTCAGCTGAGCAATCCTTCTAGCGATGTACCTACAAATATACTTAGTGTTTTTTAGACCTTACGTAGCACCGTTACGGCACAAAATAAGTGCTACGGAGCTACGAATATTTCGTGGCAAAACATATTAAACAATTTCTTGTATATATATTTTCTGAGCAACTCTGTATTTAGAAAGGTCAATCTATAGATGTAATTGTTCAGTAAAATCTGTGAGGCTTGAAAATTAATTAATATCAAAGAGAAGAATCCTTTGTTAATTCACTTGATAAAATGAGGATAGAGAGAGCTAATGTTCCGATTAATCTGGTTATTGTGTATACAGCAACAAAGGAGGGTAGCTGAAAATGTGTTTTTTGAGTAATTAGCAGTACACGGCTTTTGGCAAATTATCGTTAATGAGCTAGGCTGATACTTAATGCGGATGGGAATAGATTTAATCGCACGCAAAGACGCAACATTTATTCATTTTTGTAGAAAACACGTAGGTTTTGTTTAAATTTGTGAGGATATTGCACATAGTCCAAGCTCATATTGCAATTTATTCTATGTCCATACCTAATGACAAGTTACTGTTTACAGGAGTGGAAAAAATACAGCAATGTTTTTTAACTAATGTAGGAAACATTTTGTTCTATTTAATGTGAATAAGAAAATCTCCATAAGTAATTTATATTTTGTTAAAAAATTTACATAGAACCTATTGACATTGAACAAATTGCAATATGAACGACGATATACAAAAATTCATTAAAATTGGTTTAGTGGTTCAGGCGTAAAAACGTTTTAGGTTGACAGAGATTTATACATATATGAATATAAATATGTAGAAAAAAGATGTTTTAATCATTATAAAGACACAATGTTGCTTGGTTACTAATCGAAACAGGCAACAATATATGATAAAATTGAAACACAAGTTGACTACTAATGTAATGTAAATTATTAAGATCTCACAAGTTTATTTATGTATGAAAAGTTTTACTCTAGATTTACAGTGTTAATCAAAACATCCAGGAGTATAATAGTAAATTATACAACAAGTGAAAAAAAAGGAAATTTAGTTCGAGGGACTAAGTTGGATACCGAGCGAGTAGCGAAGGATTCTAGAGTTGAATCCTGAGCGTAGCGAAGGATTCAAGAGTAGAATCCTGAGCGAAGCGAGGGATACAAAGGACCGAGATGAATTTTTGTTTCACGAGTTCTGTACTCTACTTTTTACCATCAACTGAGAGAAAAAAAATAGCAGTAGGTATGTATACCTATAGTAAGTATTTATAGGTTATCAGATTTTTATGTTTAGATAGGAAATCGATAATATTTAAAACATTAGAAAAATTAAATAATGAAATTAGAAATTTTGAAATTTTCTAATGAACTGTACGCGCCCAAGCTTTAGATTGTGTATATGAAAAAGTTTTCCATTATATAAAACAACCACGATAAAAGGGAGATTACATGATCAGTCAGTCTGGCATCAGTCCATGCCATCAATCTGTAGACTTTGATTTTTTCCAGACCTGATGATCGTACCCTGAAAAAAAGGACAGATGCCACAGACTGAACATCTAATCTCCCTATAATAGATAGAAAAGAACCCAAAGCTAAGACACTAAAAAGAACCTAACTAAAATAGGCTGGCGGGATTTTTTTTTTTAATTAATTTTATAACTATGGCTTTATATAAGGAACATACTTTCAGGACGTTTTATTTTTTTTTGTACATAATTCATATGATGCGCGCTTGTTCCAAATTCAAAATACTTTTATTCACTCGGTGAATAAAAACGCGTTTTATTCACTGTTATCAATGAATAAGTCGCACTTTTTTGAGTGGCGATGGTAAACACATTCCAGTAAATTCAAATAAAATTACAATTTCTACTTCTACGGTGGATAAATTTACTCATCATTATTAAATGGTATATTTGATGGGATTTAATTAAAATCAAGGCGTACACATACAAATACACATACACACACAAACAACCTCTAATCCCAAACGCGTATACCGCCTGCCTCCGTTCCGTTCCGTCCATCGTAAAGTATTAAGAAAATAAGGTGAATAAAGTTTTTTGGAAGTAATTTTATTGTGCCAGGTGATTAAATTTGACGAATAGTATACTTAATTTACCTAGGTGATTTAACCCAGGTAAATTAAGTTTACGGAGGGCAAATGTTGAATGCAAATGTGTGTAGATTAATCCTTATAGTGCGCGTTGAATAGAGCCAGACCAGACTAAACTATTGACCGAATGAATCCCTATGTTTCTACATTATAACCTTCCAGTGAGGTCACAGACTAATGACAGACCTTAGGTTTAGGTAATATATATATGGGTGACATGTAAATTATACAACACATAGTCACAGTTAAGTAACTAATGCATTTTTCGATAGTTTTTGCTAAAATTACGAGTGGCTCGTACCAGGATATTGAGATTTCGGGTATAATTCCCAATTCAGACTATGGGCTTATTATTGTTTTCTATTTGTATACTACAAGTGCCATAGTTTAATTACCAAATACCTGGAAAAAATTAAATAAGTAGGCCAGCTAAGGATTGATCAAACTGATATAAAATCTGTAATTGTTAATGTACTTGATTAAAATAATATTATGTTATACCACTGTTTCATTTCTGCACACATCACATTAGAAAAATACAGACATGACCGACGACACTATTTTGTTTGTCAACTCAAACTTATACAAATAACAGTAATTTTAAGGAAATGGTGCTCAAAACACCAAACCGGACGCTGTGTGGAGCGTCAGACTAGCTTGTCTGATTCTCCGCCAGGGAATGAGCTGTGATTTGATGATGGCCATCCAGGATATTAATGAAGGAGATTCCGATCGCTGTAGACATCCAACTGATCTGGGGCCGTACCGGCTAACTTACATGGCTATCGTAATCGCTTTCATTTGACAGATGGATGTGATACACTGCTACTTTTCTATGGTAAGTTTTTATTCATGCCAAATAGAAGCAGCAATGTGTCACATCCATCTGTCAAATGAAAGCGATTAACGATAGCCATGCAAGTTAGCCGGTACGGCCCCTGATTGGCATTCTAAGGGTGAGTTGCGCCAAAACGCTGTCAAAGTTAAAGTTATCGTCAAATGGTAATGCTACCTATTTATCTCGTCAAACTTGTTAAAGGATATCATGCTAGCTGGCAACCTCTTTTTTTTGCTAACTTATGCTTAACTGGTACTACAACAAGCTTGTTATAGTTAAAGTAAGATGGTGCAACTCAGCCTAAGATGTATAAGGATCAGAGTTTTCAGTTTCAGGATTTCCATACGCGATTTTTTTATGCTAATTTCGCGGTTTTTTTAAACATATCTTAATATCTCTTAGAATGCTGATTAGATCAATTGGGTGTGTACAACGATCTGAATCTCTTCCATTCACTCCCTGGATAGCCATTATCAGATCACAGTTAAGTCAATCTCTGGCGGAGAACCAATGCTTCAAAGTTACTTCGTTTGTATGAAAATCGATCGTGTTTTTAATTATGTGAACGCCTCTGTATATGGATCAAATATTCGTTATTCTATTATGTGCACAGCTACAAAGGAACTAAATCTGACATGACAATTTTAATGAAATGATAAACTTACCTATATATTGTAGTAGTACATTATGAGACAAGTTAGCTTAGTTGCTCATTGCACACAAGGCTGGGCTTAACTAAGCCGAGTGAGCAATGAGCAAGAGCTCACGAGTTTCATACGACGTTTTTCAACACATTTGCGAGGAAAAAACAAAGACCACACAGCAGCAAATACGACAAAAACGAAATATGTTCCATATCCCATAAAAGGCGCGTAGGTTTTTTTTTTGTTTTCACATGCCCAATGCAAGAATATTTTGCGAACAAAGGGATGAGTGAGCATACAGCCTACTTCAAAATTATAATTTTAAGTGATAAATGCAAATATTTTAATATTTAACAAAATATTGTGAATTATGAATAATTTTATTCTAATAAATATTTGTTTGACTTATTTAAGGACTGACATATTTATTTATTCCATAAAATAATAATATAAAACCTCTTTGTTGTTACCAAAAAAAACTTTATTACCCGGTTGAATTGGGAATGCTCCTGTTAACTCACATAGAACTTGCAGCAAGGTACTTATTTAACTTTGTAGGGATAAATTTTATAACGTACTAGTGTTTTATATATTATTGCACCCGTTTGTTATAGCTCGGTTTATGGCCCTAAAAGCGATGTGTTAGGGCTCACTTTACGACCAAGTGTGTTGAAAACTGTTTTATTTATTGGAACTATTATGTAACAAAGTTTACGTATCACCAAAGAATCTTTCTACGGTTTAAAGCTCATTTGAAACGTGTGTAGAATAGAAAGTGGGAATTACTCGGAACAAATAACATCAGGGATTGAGATGCATACAATGGAGTCACGAACGGCGAGTTCTCTGCTGCATTCCTAATGCACAAATAGATTGGTATTTCATCAGTTTTTCGTTAATCGGTATCAAACCCCGAATGACTCCCACAGGTATTAACGACAAAACTTGTCAGTAGATCCATCAAAGATATTTACTTTACAAATTAGTTCAAACAATGCTAGAGAAGGTAAACAGTTTGAACAACCCGCAGCAATTTACGCCACGCCGCAGGTTGAGTGCCCCTGGAATAGCAGTCAGCTGTAACTAAACAGCCAAAATTTATTGGTTTATTAATTTGTTTTCAAACAACTTGAATATTGGTGGAGATGTTAATTTACTAAGACTCAATTATGGCGATATAAATGCCGAGGCAGGCGTCATTTGTAAACTCATTTATTTTAATGAGAAAGTAAATGAAATGATTGTGAAACTCGATTTAATTTGTTTTTCATGATACCGTGAACAGAAAAAGGCAAAACATTTTCGAAATGTTTAAAAACGACAAAATATGTTGTATTTGGGATATAATCTTGGACGAATCAATTCGTCCAAGGATATAATAGACATACTAACTAAACAGTTAAAACATAAAGTAAAAAAAATACATTTTAATCCCAAAAGTAAGTAGTGCAGAGTAAAGTATAAATCAGTACGGGGTTTTATAAAGCTTAAAGACTAAAATATTAAAAAAAAACACGTGGCAAGTAGTTTTTTACGGGAGCACATCTATTCGGGGTGCTCAACCAAGATGCTAGAACAAAGATACACAAATATGTAGTTGAGCACACATTAATACCATTTCACACCGAAGAGAATGTGTTGTTAACTTTTAATCTTTAACTACCATACTACCATTCCGTATTTAGAATCAATGTCACTACAAATTAAAAAAGTGTAAAGTAAGTACTTCCCTAGTTAAGTGCGCTATTTTTAGAAGAAAAATTACTTTAAAATATATTTAGGTAGTTTGAAAGTATCTTAGCAGTTATCAAGAAACGGATTTTCATATTTCTTCGCCATCCGGGCGATTCATTTGGTATTTCAACCTCGAAATTGCCATATGTAAAGTGGCCTCAAGATAACAGCCATATAAGGAGGATTACGGAACGTTGGGGATAAATGCGACGCCGCACAGCACGTCGCGACATCGCCACTAATCGTGCCTTGTCGCCTGGATATACTCCTCCGTGTCACCTGGAAATAAAGTGTCTTGTCGCCTGGAGATAAGGTGCCTTGTCGCTTGCACCACAGAATAAGTAATGGTTTGCGTTGCGCTCATGATACCTCGTGATCGTGAGATATAAAATATGCGTGGGATTAAGCTGGGACAAGTCTCAGCTCAGAGTTTACCTGTTCTAAATCCGATAGTTTCGGTTACTGCTACGGCTAACATCCCTGATTTTTCCTTCTTTGGTTCTAACAAACAGCCGAGAATGCTGAGTTTTATTCTGAAACCATTTCATACACTCGATTTATTAAATAAAACATATCCTTCAATTTGTTTCCGTCGTTTCATCGTTATATCACAGTGTCGCCTTGGGGGCATTAAAGCTGTCGTGAAAAAGCTTTGTCATAATATAAAACTCGTATTCGTATAAAAAGGCATTTTATTGGCATTTCGCTTCTGTGGGCTCTCCGGTGTCATAAACAAGGTAAAATTAAAGAGCCATGAAAAAATACGAGTCCTCTATCTGTCTCCAGAGTGCAGGTAAAAATCTAACACGGGAAATGTAACAAAGAATTATACTAAATCACATCGTGATTGCTTGACAATACTCCCTTGATAACTGCGAGTACATTGCTGTTACCAAAACTAGTTACTACTTTTTAAAACTACATAGGGCCTTTTTAGAGGATTCGAACAACACTTATTACAAATTTTTCTATGAATGTATTGGGCAAACCTAATCTTATCCGATGCCTGTGAACAGGCCCTTATTATTCATATGTGTAAATCGGTTTAAACTCATTTATTTCAGAATGACCTACTTAAATATGTAATGATATTACACTTTATGTATCGTAGCAGGGAACGCCCTCGTCGCTAAGTGGCTACGTGCTGCTACGAAACTGTAGTGCGTCTACGGCGTAGAGCAAATTGTTGTGTTCCGGCAGTTTGAAGTAAGGTAGCCAGTTCCTATCTTCGGCCTTATCGTCACTTCACATCAGGTGAGGTGAGACCAAGCACTATTCCATTGTGCATAAAAAAAACTAGTTAAGTACTTTTTAAAACTACTTACATAGTACAATTTTAAAGGTTTTGAAGTACACCAATATTATAGCAGAATTTCTATGAAGTTATCTGGCAAAACTAAGAATCTAGATCGGAGCCTGTAAAACAGGCCTATATTATTAATATTCATAGATCGATTTGACGAATCATTCATTTCGGAATAACCTACGTTTAATTTTGTAATGATATTACACTTTATGTATCGTAGCAGAGAACGCCCTCGTCGCTAAGTGGCTACGTGCTGCTACGGAACCGTAGTGCGTCTACGGCGTAGCTGATTGATGGCTGCCGCATGATCTCGGCGACAAATAAAGCGTTGTCTATAAATAACTGCGAGTACGACACACAGATTGTATATTATGGATACCTAGAAGGAGGGTGAAAAAATATCCTGCAATACGATCGCCTTATCATCAATATCCGAAGACTTTTTGTATGCAAGTCACGATAATAATTTAGGTATTCAAATAACGTAAGTTTATCCTTCTTAGTGTTCATATTTAGCATAAGGTTTTATTTTAAAGCAGTGATAAATAAATATTAGCTTAATTTTGAATTTAAATACAAGAACAAATTAAATCAGTTTAAATGAATTCTCTTGCGTTGGATACCAATGAATTAAATTAGAGTTGAAACGAAGGTTCGATACGACCGTAAAATACGTTTACGCTGATCCTTCCGTGCCTGGAATACGGCGCTCATTCAGTGGTCTTCGGTTCACAGGATGAGGTCTCTTGTGTCAAGTTTTACTAGTAACACTTCCGCATTTCAAATAAATTAGCGTTTTCCCAAGGATGTTATTTTAAGAATCTTCTTCTTCTTATCGAATGAGGAATAGTGGCCACCTCTGGTGTTAGAGATTATCAAGCCGCTTGTAAGGCCTCTAACTTGGCTAAACGACTGTTATCAGATGACAACAGCCGGGACCGACGGTTTAACGTGCCCTCCAAAGCACGGAAGCGCTCAGTTGTAATGCCACTTAACGGTCACCCATCCGAAACCTGGCCAGATCGAGCGTTGCTTAACAAACGTGATCGAGTACGATCAGACTGTTAAGTTCCGCCAGGAGCGCTTCTTCTTCCGCCATCTTAAGGATGAAAGCGTTACTATTGAAATAAACTTTATTTTTAGGAAGCTAAATTAGTGTCGTATAGAGAGAAAAATATAATAAATTACCTATCAGGTATTTTAAAACAAAGACAATCTGTTCACGTGGAATTTCAAATTTGCTTATCAGAGGTATATTTTTTCACATAAGTTTCACAAATGAGATTACGACTCGATAATTATTCTTTCACTTATTGTTTGTATTGTCAAAGAGTGCACTATAGAGAGAAAATTTAAAAATATGTAATCACAAAGAAAATTAAATATTAAAAAATGCTGCTGATATTTAAAAACTCTTAAGTCATTCTTAGGAATAATGAGGTATTTGTCTTTGTATTACCTACGTGTTTTGTATATACTTATATCTATTTAATAATTTAATAGGAATTTTCAAAGTTCGCCTTCATTACGGCTCGCGCAGAGTTGTTTTGATCATTTGTATTGAAAATTTAAAAATGGAACGTGATTTTCTTTTTAACCGACTTCCAAAATGGAGGAGGTTCTCTGTTCGTCTGTATATATTTTTTTTGTGTATGTCCAGATGTCCACCCATTACTCGAAAACGGCTGGACCGATTGAAATGATTTAAACGTTATTACATTAGGTAAACTTCCGAGTTGGTCCCATTTTTTAAATTTGGAAATCGATTCAGTACTTTTTTATAAGCAAGCTGTACTTGTTCAGCAGATGATTAGTAATAAATAAATGCAGAGCTAACATCTAGTGTTCGTTTATTATGATACTGAACTTTGAGATTATAGCACGCAATAAAATTGGCGCAGTGGTTTAGCGCTTGTCCCTGCGATTGCAGAGATTAAGCAACTTTTGCAAGGGTCGGTCATGCGATGGGTGATCAAAAATTTGTTATTTTGACCTCCTTCGGGCTTTGGAAGGCACATTAAGCTGTTAATCCCGGCTGCATTAAATTTGCAGTCGTTAACACCCACCAATCCACATTGGGCTCGCGCGGTAGGTTCTGGCCCATCCTGCTTATCCACCCATAAGGAAGGCCTCCCCAGTAGTAGAAACATTAAAAATAGTTGACGTCGATAATTTTCTTTGGGTGGGAAGGGAAATTTTTGCCAAAAGTAACTAGAAGATATCCTTAATTAATATTATAAATGCGAAAGTCCGTTTGTTTGTTACGCCTTCACGTCTTAACTACTGAACCGATCATCATGAAATTTTGCATACACGTTGTCAGGGGTACAGAGAAGGACATGGGGTACCTTTTATCCCGAAAAAAAGTATAGTTCCCGAGGGAGAGCAAAAAACCTTTCCACGCAGACGAAGTCGCGGGCGGCCGCTAGTTATTTTAAAAGTCAGTAGGTATGCAAACAAATTTAAAAACCAACAGCGTAACAATTCCTAAAACTATCATTCTTAAAAATGATATGTGATAATTTTGCCCTTATATTTTAAATTTCATTGTATAATATAAGGCGGCCAACTTTATGATAAGTGAATGCGGGACACCTACCCCTATTCACAACAAGACTGAGGATTTGTTGGTGGTGTAATTGAGTTAGAAACAAACAATACTACTACTGAATTAACATTTATTTTTAAAGTCATATTTCTCACATGAGTGGCATTTTTTTACAAGTTCTGGGTTTTGGTTTAGAATGTCCAAAAAGTTTTCACAGCTGCCCATATTAAATTTTATAATTAGCATTGCACGTAATGTTTCTACTTTTAGTGACGATTTTTCGGATGTCCATAAGCTATTCATCAAGGAAAATACTCGTTCCGTAGGAGCGTTTGTTCCTGGCAAACAAAGAAGGTACTGGATGATGGCTAGGCAATTCTGGAATGGTATTCCGCTGTCTTTGAAATTTTTGAACACCTCTATCCATCGTTGTTCTGTACTGCTCTTCATCTCCTCCCATCTCTTTAAGACGTCGTTATTCACATAATTTGTCACGTAACTTACTTCGTCGAACAAACTATCTTCTTTTAAAGTTATAGCAGCTGTAGGCATCTGCACCAATAACTGTTGGTATGTCTGCTGTACATCAACCCATTTCAGATTTTGTTTTAATTGAATCCAAGTAAAAATTTTAAATTCGTTGTATTGATGTATATATTTTTGCAAGTACTGGATGCAGTTGTGATAAAAGTTACGAACATGGCCCATGAAATAATCTCTGTTGATTTGACCATCCTCCACAAGTTTTGTTAACTCATTTCTTACGGTCAGAGGAATATAATCATTTTCTAAGCGGTTTGTGTATTTGTTTATTAAATCCACAAACAGATATGACACTTCTGTAAAACTTGCTTTGTCTCCTTCCATCATTTTTACGGAATCGTTAAATACTGATGCTTGCACATGAACAAATTTCAACCATAGCTCTGAGCATTCATTTGAAAAAAATTGATGCAACACAGCAGGGCATTTATCTTGTGATAAAAAGTATGATTTCAATGGCGAATACATTTGTAGAATTCTCTCAACTGCAGGTAAAAGTGCAAGCCATCTTGTTTTACAGTATCCCAATATTCTTTTGTATTGCATTTCTGCTTCTTCACAAAAATCTTTTAGATTTTCTACACGCACAGTATATATATAAAAGTACGAATAAATCTTCATAACAATGTGTTCTACGTCAACTGGTAACAAATCTGCTGCTGTTTGAATAGCGTTGTGTGAAATATGTGCTGCGCAGCCCACACCAACTATTTGTCTTTCTAAGCCCTCTTGCAGTTTTCTAAAAACGTTGCATTGACCTTCACGTTGAACCCCACCAAAATTTGTATTGGCGTTATCCGCACAATATCCAACCACTTTCTCTTTAAGGTTGTGCTTTTCCAAAATTTCCATTAAGGAATCGTAAATAATTTGTGCGGTTTCACCAGGTAAATTCACCAGATCTAATATTTTGACATTAATGCCGGTTGTAGGATGAAAGTACCTTACTAGCGTTGGAAATATTTTGATGTCTTTATGGTTTGAAGCATCTGTAGAGATACAGATAAATGGGACATCGTTCAGTTCTGTCTTCAGAGTCTGAAGAATACGGCGCAATCACATTTTTTGCAATAGCTTCGCACTTAGTTTTCCCGCAGCAAAACTTCTTCTCAAAAACTTTCTGAATTAATTTAGAAGTGCATTCCATCGATCGAAAACTTTGATTATGACATACCGTATGGAAAGCCCATAAACCCTCGGCTTTTGCCAGCTCTGCTTCTTTGTCACCGTATTTTTCGTGTCGGAAGTAAGAAGTCAGTGACGACGACGTACTTGCGGCGCATAGTGCTTTTTTATGCTTGTCCGACGTTAAATGCCTTTGTATATCATGTCTGCCGCCATGAGCAACAGAAAATGTTCCATTACATTTATTGCAACGCACTTCTGAAGGTGTTAAACACTTTTGCAAGAAAGGGAATTCTTTTTGCAAGTCCTCGGTGAACTTACAACTTCGCTTTTTCGGGGCAGGCGGCATTGCAACAACAATTATTGTTTCTAGCGAAACTGAAAAATGCGAGTTATTAATTACGTGTCACGGCGTGCACTAATTCGAAACGGAAACAAACAAACAATTCATTTACATACACAACACACACTGGCGCTCTTTGAACTTGAGCCTCTTTTTATTATCTGTTTTTCTTGCAATTGTCGCGCGAAACAAAACACTGCACACTCACGTAACAGTAAGGTACCGCACGCACGCGGCACGAACACACTGACGACATGCGCGCGCAGCCGCACACACACACACATACGCTTGGTGATACGCTGCGGCGGCGGCGCAATGGCGGCGCCGGCGGCAGCGAGCGGCGTCTCGTCTTTCGTATTTTTGATATGAACACTTTTATGCGAGCGAGACGATGGGAAACGAGGAATGCGGGACATCCGTGACGGCTTAGACGATTTCCGGGACTATTTTATTAAATATTGCAATGCGGGATTACATCGGGCATTCCGGGACTGTCCCGCAGAACGCGGGACGGTTGGCCGCCTTAGTATAATATTAGATTTGATTGTACAGTTTTATGTCGTGGACTTGAAAACGTTATTTGAGACTCTACGAGTAATATCTGAGCCGTTATACAACGTGTTACAAAATAACCCGTAATGCCGAATATGGTAGATAGGGACCTTTGTGCGATGTAAGACACTTTCGCGATTCGTCACATGAGATATTGGCTACTTTATCAAATAGCAACATTAGGTTTAGGACACTTTCAGAATTGGTCATAATATCTCGTAGTCGCATTATACATATGTCACAATATGAATTTGCCAAATTAGTATCTAGACACACACCCCCACTTATACCTACTTATCTATTAAGTATTCTAGGTGTAAAAAAATAAGCAATAATATCATAGGTCGAAATATAAACGTCATCCCATAATAAATGAATCGGATTGGCAATGTTTATATTTCGACCTATGTTTTTAAGGGAAAGTTTTACAGTTAACTGAACAACTTTTACTATGGGACCAACTCTGAAATCACGAAAAAAATATCAGCTGTTTCATACAAAAATTAATAATGAAAATATCAAAATGTATGAAATAACAGCAGATTTTTTACGATTTCAGAGTTGATTTCATAGTTAAAAGTTGTTCAGTTTGGTGGTCCCTATCTACGAACAAAGATACTAAGGAAGTGTAATTCTGCTCAAAAAATAGCACCACGCAAACTAGAACCGAGTGGGCGGGGCTAAAAAAGTACAACCGAAGCACTGTTTAGTCATGTCTGTCACGCGCTCGGTGACAGTCGTTAGCGTAACGACAAAAAAATCATTAAAAAGTGGTAAAAAGTGACGTCATGTGTGGTCAAGTGGTGTAAAAGACCAATAGAAGTCAAAACAAATACGGTCATATCATATCATTGGTAAGTAAAATATTTTTCGTTATTTAGAAATATCTATGAGCGTATACATGCAAACTATGGTAGCTATTATGCAACAAGTGTTCAGTCACTTTGTGGGGCAGAGTCAAATCTTCACGTTCACTGCTATCACAGATTTTTGAACAAGAATAAAACTCTCTCATGAAATTCAGTACAACAGACAAAAAGGAAAATTAAAATCAAAATTTTGTAATGCTATAAAAATGGCGCGTCCTGCAATATACAATCCATAGAAAACGATAAATCTGATCTAATTTCCTTGCTTTTTATCATTATAGAGGGTGTAACAAAAACTCTGTCCAATCCGTGAAGGGATGATTAGGTAGGTACCTATAAAGTTTCGATTCTATTCACGCAATCCTCTTTGATTAACAAGTAAAAAAAATCCCTGGTTAAAATAGAATAAACGAAAAATGGGGAACCCACATTGCAACACCGAAGGCAGCGGCACGGCACGACAAGTAGTGACGTCATAAGGTCAAGACCGTCAGAACACAAAGTAATGACAATTTCCAGAAACTATGATTTTTATGCAGCTCTGAAAACAGCTTTTTAATATGGAGTTTGATTCGCGGATCGTTCTGCTGGAACCCCAATGTGAGATCTGCTGCGAAGATGCTACTCCATATTTCCACCACCAATAGCAATACATGCCCAGCAACTGTGCACTAGATTGTCTCGAACACTTTGCAGCACACCTGTATTCAACTTAATAAGTACAAAAGTGGCTATTATTCGCAAACGCATTACGGCTTCACTCTCACAAATGTTTTTAAACATCAACTGTTAACATGACCTCACAAATAAACCTCAAGGGGTGTCAAATCTGGCGATCGCGCTGGCTACGGAGTTGATCCACCTCTTCCAATCCACCGTCTCCCATATTGCTAGCTTAGGTATTCGCGCACCGGTCAATAAGCATATTAAAATAGTCTGCATTTAAAAAAAAATTTGGGAAGAATAAATTTTGACTTGGTGGAATACGCTGCTATAAAAAATATATTCCGACGAACTGAGAACCTCCTCCTTTTTTGAAGTCGGTTAAAAAGATGTCGCTATAAGAATTTTGTACTGCCAATTAAAGCATGCTTTTTTATGTGAAAAATAAAAATAAAGCAACGTATTAATACGTTTTTCTTTATCAGTCACACCTCTAAAAGACGTATTGAGGCGTTGCTTTCGCCAATGTGATAATTATCCACATTATGTACTTACATGTTATGAAAAAAAATCTCTACATAATACATTCTCTTTTATTAAGCATACCTATTTTATTTCAATACCTTACCTAATTCTAGTCCTTCTTGAAATCAAGTGTCTTACCAATTAATATGATCATCATTCATCAACATCATCATTTTATAATTTTCATAAAATAAAATAACATTAAAATCATCACAGCCGAAAGACGTCCACTCCTGACATTATGTCTCTTTTAGTTTTCCAGAGCGACTAGCTGCAGACGACCTACATTCAGCGTATTCGAGCGATCTTTACCAAGTCGTCTGTCTTCATAATAAAACAAACATTATATCTAACAAATAATAATGTACTAATTTCATAAAACAATTTTATGATGCCGCCCACCGCGCCGGGCCGTAGTGATCTTAGCAGGTTAGGTGTACTGACTGCATTCTACATTACACCGTCCTCGCTTCAATGACAAAGGCACGACAACGGCCCAATGAGTGACTCGGCGCGAGCCAAATATCCAATCATGTTTGATTTGCGTTCAAACCCCAGCCAATGGAAAACGTGATATGCGTTAGAATACAACCCAATACCGATTATGCGTACATTGTAATAAGGTATGTTTTTACTAGTTTATTGTTGAGTTTGCGACGTTTTTGTGTTACAGAATATGCGAAGGTGCCATTTTTTAAGCAATATTTGTTAGGAGTTAGGCTTCCTTAGTTCTTATTTCGTTGGTCCCTATCAACTATATTCGGCATTAGGGGTTTTGTAAAACGTTGTATATCTCCAAATTTCTCAATCCGGTGCCGCGTACGACGCCGCGCCGTGAACCGCAAACCGTAAACCGTAAACAAACCGCAATAGTGATGTTATCAATAACATCGCCACAATTAGATATCGATTGTGCTAAAAGGTTGTTTCTTTTGAAACTTTCATCCTTATCCTTACTATCCTTATCTTTATCCTTACTAATATTATAAATGCGAAATTCCGTTTGTTTGTTTGTTATGCCTTCACGTCTTAACTACTGAACTGATCGTCATGAAATTTTGCATACACGTTGCCACGGGTACAGGAAAGGACATAGAGTATCTTTCATCCCGAAAAAACGAACAGTTCCCGAGGGATAGAGAAATAACTGACCACGCAGACGAAGTCGCGGGCGGTCGCTAGTAATGTTATAAATGCGAAATTTCGTTTGTTTGTTTGTTTGTTACGCCTTCACGTCTTAACTACTCAACCGATCGTCATGAAATTTTGCATTCACGTTGTCAAGGGTACAAAGAAGGACAAAGGGTAACTTTCATCCCGAAAAAAGCACTGTTCCCGACCGTATAACTAATTTTAAAATGAATAATTGTGAAATCACTTTGTAAATTATTTATATTTTTATAAAACAGAATTTAAAACTACAAAGTTCACAGATAAGTATAACTTGAGCTCAGATGTAAGTTTCTAAACAAAAGCCAGCTATCAACAAAATAATAGGTGCTTACCTACGAAATTGTCGATTTGTATGGAAAATTTTCATGAAGTTGCATTTTTCAGACTAGCATTTTCTTTGTTCATTATAAAAACCGTGAACACTCATGTAACAAAACTTTTATGTGCAAATGTTTGAACTCTATGCTAATTTATTCCATTTACGATAAGCCAAAAAAATATATAAGTTTTGGCTAAGTTACAAACCCTGCGGTCACCCTTTTTTTGCTCGCAAAAAAAGAGTCACTTTCATCATCTTTTTTTAATGTTAAGAAAGCTAAATTAAGAACTTTTACTCATAGTTTACCATCATGGTCATAATTCGTTATAATATCAAAACATTGTTAAATATTTTAAATCATAGAAGTTATTATTTTCTCTGTATGTGACAAAATATCGGCAATTTTATAAGTAAAGACCTAATATTATCGATATTTGAGCAACTCTAGAGGCAGGCTCCGGACGGCCTTGTTCCCCAATCGTTGTTTAATTACTTGCGAATCCGTAATTTTTCCCCTGGCAAGTTATAACGAGAACATTGTTGCAGAACGGAGGGATTTATTAAGTTACAAACTTAGACATATTATTCAAACTTGGCCAAGTAATTTATGATGGAAATAAATCAACCATATTGGCGATTTATTATTCTACCTCAAAATAACGAATATATGTAAGGAGCACCGAATGAGGAATTCAGCTAAAACTAATCAAGGGTAAATTAGGATTTATTGAAACCAATGAATTTTATGAACCTTTCATGGGAGTAAGACACGTTTAATGTATGAGCAGCGGAGAGTGATCAAAAGGAAATAAATTTACTAGCTGCTTTGATGCCATCAACCATATTTCTCGCTCATTTCATCGGACAATACCAAGTCAGTCTGCAAATTCATATCTACAATATTTCAAATAGGCGGTCACCTTAGCTTGCGGCAACAAGTGTGCCACTTGTCGTCAACCTTGACCCCTCTTATCCCCTGAAACTCAAAGGGTCTACTCCGAAAACCAACGATTAACGGACGACGTTCCTTCCGCTTCATGAAATATTAATATTAAATATTGATAATGAAATTGACCACTTACCTATTAGTCATTTTAAACAAAGCACTTTGCGGCTCACATTTCTTTTTCATTGCTATTTTTTATTCTCGAAAGTAAAAACTGTGTTTTCGACGTCCATGGTTAGCGTCGATGCCATATAAATTGCAAAGCGGTACGCTATGGTAGCGTCGTTAATTTACGCGATCATCGTCCGCGTTCCAGGCATTAGGACACTCAGTTTTTGTTATTGCGCAAATAAAGCTAGGGTTTACTAGGATGATGGTGCCGTCATATTATGGCCGTAATTTAGCGGTGTAGAACATTGTCTATGAAACAATACGGCGCCGGCGCGACGTACTAGCGCGATGATGTCATCGTTTACTCGTGCTTGATCGCGTAGTCCTTTGTGTTCTATTAGGACGGACACTCCAATCATGTTAATATAGAATGACGAACATCATTTAACCATCGTAATTTTTGTTTTTCGTAGTAGGACCGGACAATTTATTACAAAAGTGGTACATCACTACGCGGAACTGGGTTATTCGGCAGTTTCTTATAAGGTTGACGTGATAGCGGAATGACCTCAATACAAAATGTTATACTTTATTACAAGATCGACTCGCATGAATGTTACAAAGCCTTCGCAATAAAACAAAATCTTATAATTTTAATTCAAATGTGCAATTTGTTGAGTAATGATTTAAGTATCAATTTTATTAATAATCACTAAACTCAATCGTCGAACTCATTGGATTGAACGGCGCTAACTTTAATGTTTCGTTTCACGAAATATTTGTGATTGATTGTTGCGCGGAGTCGAAATATTAAATTGTTTGGAAGGTATTCAGGCGGGCCTTGATCTTTTCCTTTGAAAACGAGCAAAAGGTAATAAATTGAAAAATTCAATACAAAATAATTCAAGCTTCACGCCGTTTGACAAACAACTTGCGATTTAGCAAATTATTTTTTTCGGAAGAACTGTGACATTATTATTGCAATCGAGAAGGGATTTTTTTTCCTCCAAGAACTACTGTGAGTAAAATAAATAAAAATAAATTCCTTTCCTTGGTCGGACAACACAACCTAAAAAATAATATTTGACTTCTGTTTGGTTGGATACGGTTTGGCAACCCTAATTTGGCGATTTCCATCATAATCATTGACCAATGTTTAAATACAATAAAGAATTGAAGTTGGATGGGTACTCAGATCAGAAGTGGGATCAATGGGCGTGATGTTTAACTAGGTATTTAACTGTGTAACAAAGTTTACCAGTAAATAGGCTTTTCGTCACGTTCCCGGGATTCCGCAGTGATCCGGGGTCATTGGGAATCATCGGTTCCTCCCGGGGGATTTGGGAATTAACACTAGCTGTAAACTGTTTGATCCGTGACATATCATAATGCTATAAATGCCCTCAAATATTAAACATCAATATTGATTAAGTAATAACCACCAATTTTAAAGCTTCAGGCGTACGCTGTTGGTTTAAAATAGTTTTGTGAAAGTTTAATTTGTAATATAAGTTCACATTATGGTGATGTCCTGAGTGTAGTAGTAGTAGTTCGTAGTAACGAAAAAATAATCACGATAATCGGACGAAACTCGTTATCGTCGATTCACTTGACTTTGACCTTCTACCTGAGTATGAAAGTCGTTTTTGCCAAACATTTTCAAAACGTTTCGGTTTTCGGAGTAGCTTTCAGAAATTAAAATTAGTAAGCTGGTGCTTATAAAATAGGTATAATCCCCAAGTACCATGGGCAACAGCGTCGCTTAACCACTGCTAAGGTTAAAATCGCTTGCACGCCGCGCCCGCTGTCACATACGTTTAGTTCGTGCAGGGGCGATACGCGCGCACACGAATTTTGTTGCAAACTGGTTAAGCGACGCTGTTGCCCATAGTACAATTGATAAGTCTCCTCTACCTGAACATCACAAGCTCCAGCGATAAATAAATCCAATAAATTGTATTTCATTTTGTTGTGTAGCTATACAGCTTTGTTGTAAAGATAATAAAGCAATAGTCGACGAACTCAAGGAAACAAATAAAAGGGAAAATTCCGAAGCAAAAGTTCTCAAAAGCCGTTTACTTGAACGACAGCGAAGTTTGGACACGAAACGACCCATAAATAAAATCGTGTCATGACCTGTGGGGTATTCTGTAAAGGAATATTGAATATTCGAAACTTCGAGATTCTTATTAGTTTAGATGTCTATTTGTAGTGTAAATAAAGCTTAAGATCGCCGTCAAAGTTGAGAACCACTCTCAACTTTGTACCTATAAAATGTTGTGTAATATTTTTAATTCTATTAGATCTTTACCTATGAAATTGACGATATTTTGTCACATACAGAGTGATTGAAAATATTTAACTATGTCTTGATATTATATCGAATGATGACCATAATCGTCAACTATCAATCCTTATTTTAGCTTTCTTAACATTAACAAAAGAACTTGAAAGTGACTTTTTTTGAGCAAAAAAAGGGTGACCAGGGGGGTTAAAACTTAGCCAAAACTAATTTTATTTTCGCTTATCGTAAATGGATTAAGATAGCATAGTGGTCAAACATTAGTACATAAAAGTTTTGTTACATGAGTCACTCGCGGTTGTTAAATGAACAAAAAAGGCTAAGTATGAAAAAACCGGCCAAGTGCGAGTCGGACTCGCGCACGAAGGGTTCCGTACCAAAAAACGGCAAAAAAGTAAGTTTGTTGTATGGGAGCCCCCCTTAAATATTAATTTTATTCTATTTTTAATATTTTTTGTTGTTATAGCGGCAACAAAAATACATCATCTGTGAAAATTTCAACTGTCTACCTATTGTCGTTATTTATATTGAGCAAAAAAACGGCAAAAAAATCACGTTTGTTGTATGGGAGCCCCCCTTAAATATTAATTTTATCCTGTTTCTAGTATTTGTTGTTATAGCGGCAACAGAAATACATCATCTGTGAAAATTTCAACTTTCTAGCTATCACGGTTCATGAGATACAGCCTGGTGACAGACAGACAGACAGACAGACGGACAGCGGAGTCTTAGTAATAGGGTCCCGTTTTTACCCTTTGGGTACGGAACCCTAAAAATGCAACATCTTGAAAATTTTCCATACAAATCGGCAATGTCATAGGAAAGACCTATTATTAATGTCACTTAACTTATTTCATACCTATCACTATCGTTGCAATCTTATCGAGTTTAAAATGCTAAAGGTGAATCTCACCAAGGCTTGAACTTTCGAGTTACAAAACTGAATTGTCTTGTAAAATTACCTGTACTTTAAATAAACTTTGTAAGAGTGGTCGTTAGATGGGTGATCAAACACTTGATTGATTAAATTTTGATGTCATTTTAACGTTCTTCGCCTGGCCTATTTTATCCACTTCTGCCGATACTTAAGTGGTTGTATAACTTTGAACAATGACTTCAGACTTGTTATTGCAAAAATATCTAGTCGGGTAGCAAAATATAAAGAAAAAATATAACGAAAAAGCGGTCCTAGCGGTAGCGGTAATTAGGTGCGCATCGTGAAATAGTTTAGGTGCACTTGAAAATGGGTACGTTTCGAGGAATACCTCTCTTATTTAACTAAATAGTTTCAAATTACTTGTTTCTTAAAACTCTTTGACAAATGAACGAAATTATTTTCCGATAAGAAGTTCCGGAAAATACAAACTTACCTTAGATAAAGGATCGGTTCCGCCCACTTTAATCCGGAAGATGTTTCATAAAACACTCCTCTTGTGCGTAAGCCTGTTACGGCGTAATACGAACAAGTACCATAAAAGTAAGCGCTTAATCCAATCAAAGGAGAAACCCCGGTCATAAGCAAATGTAAGCCGACGTTTGAAAAGGGTAGTTTTCTGTTCCGGAGGAGAACAAGATTAGCATTTCATTCAGGTAATGTGGTCAGAATAGGACACTTTGAGTTTGACTTGCAAATAAACTATTTAAATGTACTCGTAGCAAAATTATGAACCTTTTGATTTGCTGTAAGACAAAAAGATAAATATTTTAACGGTTTATTCCCAATATTCCTACCATGTATAAGTACCTACCAGTAGGAATAGTGAGAATTTTCTTCTTATCTTTTCTACCAATTTTATCTCTTTGAATGTCGGTAGGAATAGTAAGATTTCGTGGCTCGTTATTCTACCAGCTTTTTATATGGGATGTATGTACATGTCATATTGGCTGCTAAAGAGTTAGGTATCTCAATAAAAAGTTATTTCAAGTGCATAATATTGTTGAAGTACTTAGGTATTTATACAGGGTCATTCTAAACTTACCATGCCAATTTCAAGGATGTGTTCAGTCCATGAAACCAAACAACTTTTTCCAAGAAACATGTGTCGAATTTCGCCACGAAATTTTGGTCATCCTATACTACATTGATCTCGTGATCTCTTTGATTTATATGGATAGTCGACTTTTTGCATATTTGGCCCTGTGTTTCTTAAAGAAAGTAGTTTAGTTTCATGGACTGAACACATCCTTGAAATTTGGATAGTAAGTTTAGGATGACCCTGTATAATAGTTACTTACTTGTGTAATTTATTGTACTCGTCTAAGTGTGTGAGTAATGGTAGAAATATTAATACTTAAATGGGTTTCCCATAACTCCTACTAGTCTAGTAAAAATAATGAGAAGAAAATTCTGACTATTCCTACAGGTAGGTAGGTATACATGGTAGGAATAATGGGAATAAGTTCCATTTAAAATACCTACTGACGTTAATAAATAAAGCAATGCCATTAACTTCTTTTTTTATTTTATTTTATTTATTAGGGACAGTACACAGCACGATATTATTTAGAGTTACGTACATATTTAACAATTGGCTTTGATAACTTTTTGAACATGACTGGAAATCTCAAAACCATTTCGAGGAATAAGCTTTCGGTACAGTGTCTACTAATTAAATTTAAAAATAATTCTATATTTTTAAAGATATTTATAATATTCAATAAAAAGCTTTAACGTTCAAATGACCTTCATATGACGTCATCACATACAGATCCCCCAGCCATAATAAAAAAAAAGAAAAAAGGGCAAAGACAATTTTGACAATGAACTTAGCATTAGGGATGGTGGAAGGTGGAAGTGAAAAAATATCGATATAGGTAATATTTCTCAGAAAAAAATGAGATGAAATGGAATGATGACTAAGTAATGGATTCTAATTTTAAGGTATTGTAAAACATAAAAAATAGCAAAATAAACCCCTACGCAAAATTTTGGCTCGCTTTGACGAATTTTACGATGATTTTTAAGACTCAAAAGTAGGAAAAAATCAAAATGCTCCAGTGACAAAATAGTGTCGACTATTAGAATCCATACGTAATTACAAAAAAAAATGTTTTGGAAAAATTATTGTAAAAACATCTATCGATATATCAGAGTATATCGATGAACTTATCTCGTAATTTTTTCCACATCCCTACTATTAAATGTTTGTAAATAGAAATAAAGTATGCACATATTTTCACAATGTTTATTATGTTATCCTGCAAATTTATCAGTCCACAAGCAATCGTTACAATTTCATCCATGTAGCCTACATCCAAAATAGACACAATACATACAATACATTTCGCAATTTGGGTAGATTGGGCGTGTCAGTTTTTACAAAGTTTTTCAGCTGAGTTTCCACTGGTATGCTTTTTTATTATAATTTTACCACCTCAAAAATTATTGCGGCAAATTAAGAAGGTAGGTTAGAACCGTCACAACTGGATTAAATGAATAAAATAGAAGAAATATTAACTATCACTTATTTGTTTACAAACAACCATAAAGTCATTATGACAGGTAATGACACTTGGCTGTTCTTTTTCTATATGGCAAAGGTTTTCCTTCTTAAACTTTCATGCCACTAATGACGTCATTCCGGTTGACCATATCCACTCGACAAATATATTTATAAAAAAATAAATACGGGACCAAATGTTAAAATATTCAAATCAGTTTCTTAAATTGGCCTAATCTGTAGTAAAAAAATATAAAAAAAATACCTTTTATTTTTTTACCAAAGCCAATTGTGTAGGCCAATTACTACTATCCTACGGTTTAACAATTTAGCGCTCGAATTAGCGTCACAAGATATACATTTATTATTATTTTATCTATACCAGTACCAAAGTGGTACTAGAATTTAAAAACATAGAAAAGAAATAAAAAGTACTCAAGGGAAGCCTCACTCTCACTATTTAACTATATAGATATATGCATTAGATAACATAAATATATAAGTACGATAGACATGAAAAAAAACTATAATAATTAGTAATATCATTACCATATTTTAATTCTTGGTCGTTATATTTTTGTAATGGGAGTTTAGTGAATATTTTTCGAGTGTCAAATGTTTTATCAGTTTGCAGATATCAGAAATCCTATGATTTGAACTTCAAATCTATAATGTTTAAGTCAAGGTGTACCTAACCACTGCAACAACAACACAACTGGTACTAAGGATCAACAATACCACCAAATACACATAGCCACTCTGCCAAAATAGTACCTACAGTAGCCCGTAGAACATTTAAATTACTGTGATACAGTTATTTATTACGAAATTATAGATACTTTAACCCAAGTTTTACAGATCGCAACCTGCCGTTATCTATATTTGTATATCTCCAAAATTGATATTTTATTATTTTTCGAGGTTAACCACATAGTTTAGCTATTGTCGTGTTCTACAGCTTGGTTTGATTGCCACAGATAAAAGTAAGACTATAAAAAGTAGCCATACACAGATTTAAGACCTGATGAAAATGGTTGGACTTTATCTGGTCTTAAATCTGTGTATGATCACTTTCCAAAGTCTTACTATTATTAGTGGCAATCAAACAACGCTGTAGAATACGACAATAGCTAAACCATGTGGTAAACCTTGAAAAATAAAAGATATCATTTTTGGAGATATACAAATATAGGTTACGGCGGGTTGCGACCTGTAAAACATGGGTTAAAATATCTTTAATTTCGTAATAAAAAACTATATCACAACGGCAAACGGTAACCTTTTTGTGATTTAAATGTTCTACGGGCTACTGTACTAAAACGATCGTCGATGCTTTGATACTATTTTTATGCACAACGGTATAGTGCTTTTTCACCTCACCTGATGTTAAGTGACGATAAGGCCGAAGGTGGAAGCGCACTATACCCGAATACCCGAATCCTAATCACTCAAGAATTAGCTATCTTCCTGCCCGAACACAACAATTTTTTTTTTTTAATTGTTGTTATGGCGTCAGATTTAGGTAAGTTGGTGGTAGCTAGCCAGGCGGACTTGAAATAAGCCCTACCACCAACCAAACCAAGTACAAATTGTACCCCCCTGGGAATCGAACCCGGGACCCCTGCGTATTACACGGGTGGGCGAACTACTAGATCACAGAAGCGGTTAAAAGATTTATATACTAAATCTAAGGTATAGATTACTTAAAAACAAAAAAAAACTGAGGTATAGACTTATAATTAATAACACCTAGCCGTGTCCGCATATGCAAAGTGAGGCAACTTATACCAAGCCAGAATGGCTTAGTTTTCAAATTTATATCCTTCATACGTTAACTAATCGTAACTGAAACCCAATAATATAGTAATTAGTCTTATAAATGTAGGAAAATTGAAACTCTTTTGTACTTAATCAGTATAATTAGGTAATAATGTAGAAAAACAATCTGAAAACGGAGCCATTTTGGCTGTTTTAGTTGCCTCACTTTTGACAGTGCGCTTTGTAGAGAACTATCGTTCTAGGTGTTATTATTCTAAGGGTATAGGTAGGTATACTTAAAAGTTAATAAACGCTTAAAAAACTTTTCCAAAGTAATACCACACTTTGCTTTTATGAATCCATCGACAAACATCATTCAGAAGGTAACTCATCGCAAAGTAGAAAAAGCCGGAAAGTCAGAAGTTAGTAACTCCATTTGGAAGTTAGCACAATGATCTTCCCCCCTACCCCAACCCTCGTTAATAGCAGGGCTCATTTTTCCTGGAAGAAATCTGTCACTTGGAGAAATAAATATTCTATGACGTCACTTAAAAAGGAGGCAATAATGACTTTTAAAACTTTCAGTCGTATGCAACTTTATAGGATAAAAAACGCTTTTCATTTCTTTAATATATAAGTTCTGCAAACTTTATTTGTTTAGTTATTTAGTTCTAAATAAAGCAGGGATTCCACATAAGTGTAAGTTATAAGAACCGTGACTTAATATTTATCTAAAGATTTTTTTGTAAACGTAGGTACCAAACGTAGGCAAAGTTTTAGGACAGCCTAAATATGTATAATATATGCTAGCTTTCCGCCCGCAACTTTCACCCGCGTGGACTACAGGTTTATATCATGCTCATGCGGGCGCAGACCCGTGCCTAGTGTTACCATCTGACCGGATAAATCCGGTCTTGACCGGATTTTAACAGCTCAGACCGGATTCCGCCCGGATTTCATTCGAGACCAGATTTTTCAGTTGTGCTTGGTCAAAATCTTTACACCATCATTGATTGTAATGATTTTGCCTAAACCATAATAGACTAGGCCATAGAGCTTATGTGGGTAGTTTCCTTAAATATGCCCATAACTTTCTTATAAGAAACCACACACTTCCCACTTGTGTAAAATTTTACAAAAAAATGATAAATTTAAACCTGTTGCTAGCAGATAATAATATAAGATGTGCCTAATGTAAATGGCCTACTTTTTTTATTTGATTCTAAGACCGGATTTTTGTCAAAAAATCAGGATTTTCTGCGACCGGATTTCCGAATTTTGGACCTGGTAAGGTAACCCTACCCGTACCCAGCAGTGAGATAAAAAGAAGCCTATGTCCTTCCTCAAGTTAGTTCTGGTGGTTTAGGCGTGACAGCATAACAGAGTTACTTTCGCATTTATAATATTAGTATATAGGAATTTTTCCCTCTGGCCACGTGGTCCTTGGTGGCTTTTGTCCTACCGATCGGACAAAGATTGGTTTACTGGTTACTTGGTTTATTGGTTCTCAAAACATAGCAACGTCGTCGCAACATGATACCAGATTGAAATACAATTCAACCACACCGTCTCACTAGCACAACCCCATGATTGACGCCGCCGCGCCGTCAGAAGGCGTCCCATCGGCCTAGTTTGCAGCGGCCTTGTCCCGCGCGCGGTGAATGGCGGTCATACATCTCTGTCAGGGCGGCCAATCACGAGACACCTGACATTGATGACAAAATATATGCCTTTGTTTTGGCAGGGTTGAAGGTATTACTTGGATATAGACTAGGTATAATACAGGTATAAGTTCTTACGAACAGCTATCGAAAAAAACGCGCGTAAAAACATTCGATAGGTAGAGTAAAAAAATGTATTGGAAATATGTACTGCGCTATCTACCGCCAATGTACATGCTAAGGGTACAGACAGATACCTAAATAACGGCAAAAGATAAAAAAACAAAAATACTTACTTAATGAAATAAAATGAAAATATATTTCTTTCCAATACAATTTATTTCTAAAATCCTTTATTACCACCGTCTCCAAGGCCGTATACAGAAAGAAAGCTGGTAGCCGGCGCCAATCTACCTGCGCTTATCGCCGCTAGTCCGTCGCCGACAACTTGTCGGCGCTTATCGGCGCTTGTTCATATCAATGCTATCGCCGCACATACGTAGATTTCAATCATTTAGACGGCCAAAAATATTTTTTGCTTGAAATTAGTTATTTGTACAAAATTAAAATAAAATAAACTTTTTTTGATCCAAAATGTTTTTTTTTAATTGATAAAACAACATTTTTATACTTAAATATAGCAATTTTCACAAAAAGATATAAAAAAGTTACATTAATTTATATTTTTAATTTTTATAAATCCATACTAATATTATAAATGCGAATGTAACCCTGTCTGTCTGTCTGTATATCTGTTTGTCTGTCTGTTACGCTTTCACGCCTAAACTACTGAACCAATTTTGATGAATTTTGGTACAGAAATAGAATAGAGCTTGAGAAAGGACCAAGAAAGGCTCCTTTTATCGCGAAATAAGGGATGAAGGGGTTGAAATAGATAGGGGATGAAAGTTTGTATGAAAGTCCCTCGGTTTCGAAGCTAGGATCTTTAAAATTTTGTTTCGGCTGACGATAAAAAATTAATACACGTGTTTCAGCGTTTTTGATAATTTCACTCTCTAAGGGGTAAAAAGGGGGATGAAGTTGTGTTAGAAAATCCTTCATTTTCGAAGTAAAAAACACGAAATTGATTACTTAGGCTATGTTGGAAACTAACGCAAGGTATAGCGTTATTTTTGGAATTTCAACCCTTAAAGGGGGTGAGGAAAGGGTGAGGTATGGAGAAGTACGGAAGAAGAGAAGGTAGACCACATAAACCTTAAATCTTTAAAAGGTGTAGGTTAGGTTAGGTTTAGGTGGTCTAACTTGAAGAGAGGTCGATTCTATTGGAATCACAAAAATTCCTTCTAACCGATCTCGGTTGTTTTTTAGAAAAACTTCTTCGTGTTTACTGACGTTCATCCATCTGTTATTGAATTCGGTTTTTACATAAGAAAACATTTGCTACAAACATTTTTTAGCATTTTCTGTATCTCCGTAACGTATCAAAAGAAAATCTTCATAATAATCGAGATTTTCAATTAAACTTGGTAAATTTTGCTTTCGTAAAAATTTTAATTTTGCTTTCGTAAATGGGGCCAAATCTCCTGCTCGCAAAAAAAACAGCTGTTCCATATATTAAGGTCGAGTGAGTAGGTAAGGTACTGCACTTTTGTATGGAACAGCTGTTTTTTTTTGCGAGTAGGAGAGTTGGCCCCATAGTAAAAGTTGCTTGTAATCATGAGTGGAACCACCCCACGGCGGGAACCAAATGATTAAATTTTCAGCGTGTATACTTGTACCAGGAACACCTATAAGCTCCTCCGCATTATACTTAAATAACTTTATAGCTTTGAATATACAACGTGTTACAAAAAAAACCCCTAATTCCGAATATGGTAGATAGGGACCATCAAACTGAACAACATTTACTACGGGACCAACTCTGAAATCGTGCAAAAAAAACAGCTGTTTAATACATTTTGATATTCGTTATTAATATTTGTATGATAGTTTACAATCACGAGCTTCGTTGATTCAGTGGTTTGTTTATGGCGCCGGGCACAATGGGCAATCTACATCGCAAACGAGATGGCTCGCCACCTCAGAATTAACTCGAAAGGTGGTCAGCGCCTATTCATAACAATGAAGGACAAAATAGACCGAAACTCAATTTGCACCGAAAGTGTCAGTGACAGAATAACCCGATTTCACGTTCATCTTCATGTTTTTGATATTTTGGTAAAGAGACAGCTTGGTAGGAGCGCAAGCTTACTTAGGCGGTGGTCTGCAACAAACGCCGTAGGTCGCGTCCGGTGTAACGCTGTACGCGCCATACGAATGCTTACTATGGAAATGTACTAGAGTGGTCTCTCTCACACGCCTGACGCGGCGCACGAACGCCGTGCGCCGCGTCCGTAGGTCGTACGCCGCCTACCGAAGTCATTCCGGAGCATTCTGGCGTAAACGGCCGCCGCGTTTTTGTCGCGCGGTCACTCTGGAAATGGTGAAATTTAGGAAATTTAGGTAGGAAAAAGACGGAATACTAATAGAATTAGTTAAATGAAACATAGTTTCATATTATTATGATGCCAGCAATAAAAACAATGTGTTGAACCCGACTTCATAATACGTTGTTTAATATAAGATATGCGTACAAACTTTCGATTTAGTTAAATGCAAATATTTTATTTCTTGCTTTTTAGAGCCATTAATTTATTTTTGAAGCTGTTTTTGTTAGGTTATTTTCAAGTTTTTTGAAGGAGATTTTGTTTTTATTAAAATCTTTTTTATTTTGAACTTTTTTGTGGTAGGTATATTTGGTGACGATATTATCTAAGTTACCGTAGCCTCATGGCAACGGCTCATCACCTTTTACATAGTACTGCTTTTCCCGACGCAAGGGCGTTAATTGTTGAGGAGTTCTCCTGGTACTTAACTATCAGCTCCACTTCACTATATGAATTATGATGAGCATAAATAGCCTAGCAACCATATTAAAGTAATCGTATCGTACCAGTGAAATACTTAGTATTGAATAGTTCTGATGATCATCTATGCTGGTCTTAATCATCAGTTCCACTTCACCGAAATGGTACTTTTCGAAAGCAAATGCACAAGTTACTTAAGAAAATACTAAAATCGCTATATTTATGTGCCTATAATATTTGAAGAGTTTCCTCGATTTCTCCAGGATCCCATCATCAGATCCTGACTTCATGACAATGGGACCAACTTGGAAGTAAGTATATACTTTCAAACAAAAAAAGAATTTTTCAAATCAGTCCAGCCGTCTTCGAGTTATCGAGTAACATACGTAAAAAAAATCCGACGAACTGAGAACATCCTCATTTTTTTGAAGTCGGTTAAAAATAAGGAACTAAACTTGAAACAAGTCTTCAGCAATGACGCAGCCAATAAAGAACCTCGTCCCTTTTTAAATCGCTCAAAGAATCTCAATTTCTTTTTTCACGTAAAACATTGAATAAAACATTATTTCGTCTCAATTCACGATTCAAATGCAACGAGACGTCCTCATTAAGGTGTTACATCTATAAAAGTCCTTTAAATAATAAATCGAATAAAGCTAATGCCCGAGGGGTATTTTTATCGAGAGAACTTTTGTGCTAAAGTGATTAAACGAGCGATTTCTAGGGCTGCTACTGACTACGCGGGAATTTTTACATAAATTATTGTTTAAGCTCAACTTTTAACTCAACAATTAAATTAAAATACCTACTTGCATTAGCGTCACCGCTGACGCCTGCTATCCCTACTTTTTCATATTTTCTTGGTATTTTTTTGTCGTGGGATGAGTTAAGAACACGATTTTGGATGAATAAAGAAAAGGTAGGGCGAGTACGATGCGATGTCATGGGATGAATATGGAACTGGGTGCCTTTTAGGGTTAACCTACGCCAGCGACAAAAACGTCGCCGCGATTATCACCGCGATTATCGCCGCGATTATCGCCGCGTTTATCGCCGCGCTTATCGCCGCGTTTATCGCCGCGATTAACGCCACGATAATCGCAGCTACAAAAAAGCGTCCGTCAGCGGATACGCTTATCATAAGAAAACAGCCACGATGATCCTAATACAAAACAAGCATTAATAAATGACGAACGCTTTTATGCTGGGCTAAGGTAGTGGTCTGGATACATAGCGAGAAGAACCGATGGCCGTTGGGGCGGAAAGGTTCTAGAATGGCGACCGCGCACCGGATGACGCTCCGTGGGTTGGCCCCCGACAAGGTGGACCGACGATCTGGTGAAGATCGCGGGAAGCCGCTGGATGCGGGCAGCACAGGACCGATCGTCGTAGAGATCCTTGGGGGAGGCCTATACCAAGAAGTGGGTGTCGTGCGGCTGATATGATAATGATGACGCTAAGGTAAAGTCAATACTTATCGTATTGGTGCGAAAATTGTAGGCCTTTGTTTGACCAGAAATAAAAAAATTGAAAGTATTTTAACGTGCTTAAAATATTAGGTCTTTATATGAATTTGCCCATATTTTGTCACATACAGAGAAAATTATAACTTCTATATGATTTTAAATATTTAACAATATCTTGATATTTCGAATTATGACCCTGATGATTGATGATAGTCATGAAATAAGTCCTGTCATTAAAAAAAGATATCGAAAGAAACTTTTTTTGTGAGCAAAAAAAAGGGTGACCGGACCCAAATAACACAACGAGGCTGCTTAACAGCCGAATAACGGATTTTCATCACGCTTAAAGCTGAATACGGAACCTGCATAAAGGCTGTATACGACCTTATACAGCTCTTAAAGATCTTAAATGGGCACAAATTATTCAGCCTTAAGTTCACATAGCTGCTTAAGAGCTGTGTAGCAGCAACTTAACAGTGTAATAAAGGGTAACAGGCTGTGTAGCAGAAATTTAAGAGTGTTATAAAAGGTAACGACAGTACTATGCGCTGAAATTCGACTGACTAAGAGATCACAAGTTACTCTTTATTCAGAAAATATGTCACATGTACGCTTTAATACATATTTTAAACCGCGCAAGGCTGCTTGCGGCCTGTGTAAAATTAAGTGAACTAATATTTGAAGTGTAAACGTTTAAGCATATTATAAGGCTAACAATTGAACACTTTATGTTACGTGAATGAATTAGAGTTAGCGATACATTGGTGGATAATATTCATATTCATACTCTGTTTGACATATTATAAAGGGAAAATGACTGGGAGCGTAATTTTACTGACATTATACATATATATTATCTAACAAAATTTTAGTGCGCCACGAAAATATTCTGTTTTGAATTAGTTTTGTGATATAAATAAGCTGTGATGTAAACTTGACAAAAAAAATGTAGTGCTTTGAAAAGAATTATAAGATAAAAAGTTATTATTAAGATATTTCGAAGTTAAAACTGATGCATTACATTCATATTTCTTGCACTAAACATCGTAAAGGTTCAAAAATCAATCAGAATTTTTATAGGTTATACAAAAAATGGTGGATTATGTTACTAATTACATTGACTGATTACAGTACCACATATGTTCTTTTATTCAGATAACATCTGTTTTAATGTACTTATGTGAACCATTATAAAGTAGAGGCCGTTAATCCGTTACACTAGTGAGTCTCTAAGCAGCTGCGAGGCATCTAGTGAATGTATAAACAGCCGCTATGCAGATACTATCAATGGCAGTATAAAGGCTGATTAGCGGTAGACATATTCAGCTATAAGTTGAAATATGGGCCACATATCATCCATTATACAGCTATTCACTTCATAATAGTTCACACGTGACTCTTTAATAAGTTAGTGTAATAGGAGTTCACAAATACCTTCTTATACAGTATTTGGCGAAATTTTATCCACTAAACAGTCCTTACTAGGGTTTAGGCTTAAGAATATGTTAGAAGCTGAATAGAGTCGAGAAAATATACCTTTATAGCACTCTTAGCGTATTAATTGTAGTTTTGTCGGTCTTAATAAGCCTTAATGCAGCTCTTAATTAGCCTAAACTGTTTAAATATCACTGACCGCTATTATGCAGCTGTAGGGTCACCAGTGTACTCTTAGAAGAGTCTTAATAAGCACAGAGTTTTAAATAAGTCTAAAAGTGAGTAGTTATACAGCTATCTGTGTTACTTGGGGAGGGATTGTAACTTAGAAAACTTAGTTTTTTCGCGTATCGTAAATTGAATAAGTTAGCATTGTGTTGTGTTCAAACATTAATAGGTAGGTGGTAAGTACATAAAAGTTTTGTTACATGATTGTTCACTAGTCCAATAAAACTAGCTTTATCTGGACATAATTAGATAACTGAAATTTTCTTTTTCAATGTCATAAATTAGTGTTAGTTATAGTTAAAATAAAAGGAATTAAACATTTCGAAACTTCGCATAAAACAAAAAAAATAAAAATAAAATTTCAACAAATTTTGATTTAATTATTACAGCATAATAAATAACTTGTATATCAGGTAAATAAAACAAAATTAAACTAAAATTGATCAATCGGAACTATTGTTAATAAAGAAGGTTCAGTAAGTGGCAGATATTTTGGCTTATCTTACCAGAAATTATAGGTAACTGTAATTTAATAAGTCATACTGAATGGTATATAATGTGACGACGAACATGCGAAATTGAATTTAGTTTAATTTTACTAGGTGATAGGTGATAGCATTTTAATGTACCATAAAATCATACTAACAAGGTATTTGGTTAACTATTTTGCTTTTAGGAAAAAGCTAGGTAATGCACGAAATCTCATGTTTTTTGTATGAAACGGTTACCACCCCGGATTTCTTACATCACGTATCTAATTAATATTTGACACTTAATATCAATATCCGATAAACTAATAAAAACAACGAGTTTATTATTTATGTCCAGATAAAGCTAGTTTTATTGGACTACACGGTTGTTGAATGAATAAAGAAAATGCTAGTATGAAAAATGCAATTTCTTGAAAATTCTCTAAACAAATCGTCAATTTCATAGGTAAAGGGACCTATTAAAATAATATAGATGATTATACTACTTGCATATTATTTTTCATAATTGTGTTATACGTACAAAGACAGTCTCAAAGACTTTAATAATTAAATCATCTGCTCGCATCTTTAAAATTCCAACTTAAAAAATGGTTTCCACGCGGAGTGCACTTAGTTTAAATTAATAAAAAAATCTATTTCATTGTAATTAACTTAATTTTGCATTTCAAATGAACTAAATAATAAAGGCATCAAATCATAGAGTTTAGTCTCAAGAGTGGCCAGCCCACATTGAATATTTCAGTATCTTCATAACAGTAATGGACTTCACCAAGCCCGAGTATGTGTGCGAAATATAAAATCTTTTTGTTTTGTCGCCATATTTTTTTAGCTGAGTTTCAGTCCATCGAAACACATTTGAAAGTAATACTTATTGCAATAGGTCAAAGTCAAAGAATATTTTTAGAATATTAGACTATACATCGTATTTTTTGCCTGTTTTAGGATTTTTAGCCGACTTCAAAAACGGAGGAGGATATCAATTCGACTGATTTTTTTTGTGTGTTTGTTTCTCGATATCTCCTCGAATTGTGAACTGATTTTCAAAATTATTTTTTCATTCGTAAGGAATTTCTAGCCTTTATTCTCATAAGGACAGATTCTCGTGAGAACAGATTCTCAAAAGAATAGATTCTCAAAAAACCAAAAATGGTACCGCTGCACACACAAATTGATGGTTCCATTTAATTTTCATACTAATCGGTTTACTAGTTTTCAAGTAATCCTGAAAGAAGTTGGTTAAATTACTAAGATTTTGTATGAACTACTTTGATGACAACGTCATTTTTTATGAACCGATTTTAGCTAACAAGAAGAAAGGGCACAATGCAAGAAATCAGCTTTTTTTGACAGTTTACAATATCTTTAACATTGATTTGCCGTTAAAAAAATAGTGAATTGAAATTCTGGTAACTTATTTCCGTTTTTCATCCCTACTGTTGAAATCTAAGAGGGTAGGGCGGGACAGTGGGAGGCGGAAGCTTCAGATAGTATCGGTCCGGATTATCGCACCAATCAATCAGTCATCGAGATATTTCAACGTACATACAGTCGGTTCTGTATCATTGATACTTTTATAGGGTTCCGTGTCCAAAGGGTAAAAACGGGACCCTGTTACTAAGACTCCACTGTTTGTCTGTCTGTCACCAGGCTGTATCTCATGAACCGTGATAGCTAGACTGTGGAAATTTTTACAGATGATGTATTTCTATTGCCGCTATAACAATAAATACTAAAAGCAGAATAAAATAAATATTTAAGTTGCCCAACATTATCACGTTTGTTGTATGGGGAGCCCTCCCCATACAACAAACGTGATATTTTTGCCGTTTTTTGGGACGGAACCCTTCGTGCGCGAGTCCAACTAGCACATGGCTGGTTTTTTTTTACATATCAATTACTTGTGCAGTATTTAGTGGCATCATTTGTATGGGGACCTTGCAAATCGTCAACAAAGGAAGCCGCTTGGCACAGGCGTACTTTGTGGTCATTTGAGCTGATTTAGCCTTGTACCCACGTGGTACCACCCTGGTGGTAGCCAGGGGTGGGGGGGAGAGGTGCCTTCTACCACGCTACACTTTAACATCCATAACTTCATAAGTTTAGCAAATAGGTCGTGTTTAGTATCGTTTTCATATAATTCAAGGCCAAGGAATTCATTTCTGGAACAATTTTTTCACTCGTTCATATAAAAAATAAAAGTTCTGCGCAAAAACAGAAAAGTAAGAAAACAAAAATCGTACAAAATCAGGCCTACAAATAAACCACGAGATTGTTCTTTATAAAAAAAAATATGATTAAACAGCCCTGTTTATATAGAATATATAAATATCAACTTTTCCGCACAAATTATATTTATAAATGTGTCAAAAAAAACATTTGCGCCGCGCGGCGGTATTTTGGTGCAGTATATTTGGATAGGATTTATCACTTATTGTTTAATAATGACACAAATAGGTTGTGTTTGGTATCGTTTTCATGTAATTCAAGGAGGGGGAATTCATTTCTGCAACAACATTTTCTCGGTCATAGAAAAAAAATAAGTTCAGTGCAAAAAAAAACTTACTAACTACAATTAAACCACGAGATTATGCTTTATAAAAAAATATGTTTAAACAGCCCTATTTGTCTTAAATATATAAACATAAACTTTTCTATAGAAATTATATTTATAAATGTGTAAAAAAAAATCAGTTGCGACGCGCGGCGGTATTTTGGTGCAGTATTTTTTGATTTGGATTTATCACTTATTGTTTAATAATGACACGGATTAGTATTGGGAGTCCCATAATTTTACTTTAAAAGAGAGTTAAAGTCATAATTATTTTATTTACCTCGTTATAAAAAAAAATATTGGAAGTTTCCGTTGCATCCACTTTATTTATCTTTTTTTTTAAACAATTGCACCTTCCTGCGCATTTTTGCTTACACTTACACCTTATTTACTCCATGCAAGCTGTGGCTGCTGGCAGAAGGGTGGTCCACATAGGCTCCCATAAGCCATTATTTTTGGCGCGACCCTAATCTGCAGGCCATGGCAGGTTTTGGATTGGTTTTAAAAGTTGATCCCATACATTCCTCCCTGATAAATCGCTCGCAAAATTTGGTTGCACAGGGCGTCTCTGGTTGGTGGAGATTCTCCAGCTGCTTGTCCTTTTTCGTGAATAGCACTTTCTGCATTGATTAATATCAAGGAGATTCGTTCCAACATTTCCAGCAATAACTTAAATCACAAAAGCCTTATTGCCAAGGCAACTTATTGGCAAAGCCTGCTCCACATTTCCTTTTTTAGCGTATTAAATCCTTCCGTTGCAATTGGATAAGCACCCCAAGCTTTAAAAGCTCTTTTTTCCCTTTACCAGCAAAAGTCGATACGATATCCATCCACACCTGGAAAAGGAGTGGAACAGTGGCAATACTTCTGCTTTTTCGGGTCCTAAAAGAAGATAAACTGTATTAATTGCTTGAGGAATTGTGGGTTCTCATATTGGCGCGGGTAAAAATCGTCAATTCCTGCCTTGCCATGCAATTGCAGTTTCATTAAGTAACCCAAATAAGTATAGTATTTTCACACTTTAAAATCTAAAAATAATTCAGCTTTAATTATCTTTTAGGACCGGAAAAAACAGAAGTATTGCCACTCTGTTCCACGCCTTTTCCGGGTGTGATACCGTATCGTCTTTTGCTGAGAAAGGGAAAAAGCGCTTTCGAAGCTTGGGGCGATTATCCATTGCAACGGAAGGATTTAAATTCCCTAAGGAAGGAAATGTGGAGCTGGGGGCCTATTACGAAAATAACGTACGCAATTGCGTAACGCAGTCACTTGGCCACGATAATCGTCCCCAGTTCGTTGGTTGTAGTTATAACAAACATTTTGAATTTGGCTATTGTAGTTTATAGACTACTAAAGGAACGATGTCGGATACGCTAGAGAGAAACTATCAAAGTCACGCAATCTCTTTGCAATATTGCATACGAAAGTGATTTGTAATAGGAAACAAACAAAACGAAGCACGGACGCAGCTGCGTGTATCGCATAAAACTTTTCGTAATAGACCCCCAGGCTTTGCCAATAAGTATTAGAAACAATTGTCATTGCTTTGTATGACAAGTAAGTTACTGGTGATTGACTTTTGTGATTTAAGTTATTGTTGGAAATGTCGGAATGCATCTCCTTGATATTAATCAATGCAGAAAAGTGCTATTCACGAAAAAGGACAAGCAGCTGGAGAATCTCCACCAACCAGAGACGCCCTGTGCAATCAAATTTTGCGAGCGATTTATCAGATAGGAATATATGGGGTCAACATTTAAAACCAATCCAAAACCTGCCATGTTCTACAGACTGGGGTTGGGCTAAAAATAATGCCTTGTAGGAGCCTATGTGGACCGCCCTATCGCCAGCAGCCACAGCTTGCATGGAGTAATTACGGTGTATGTGTAAGCAAAAATTCGCAGGAAGGTGCAATTGTTTAAAAAGATAAATCAAGTGCACCGAACTATGTGGATGCAGCGGAAACTGTCAATAAAATTCGTTATAACTAGATAAAAAAAATGTTTTCTTAAATATTACTACAACTCTCTTTTAAAGTAAAACTATGGGACTACCAATACTAATCCGTGTTATTATTAAACAATAAGTGATAAGTCCAAATCAAAAAATACTGCACCAAAATACCGCAGCGCGGCGCAACTGATTTTTTTGACACATTTATAAATATTATTTCTATAGAAAAGTTTATGTGTATATATTTAAGATAAATAAGGCTGCTTAAACATATTTTTTTATAAAGCATAATCTCGTGGTTTAATTGTGGGCATAGATTTTGTAAGTTTTTTTTTCTTATTTTTCTTGTTTTGCACTGAACTTATTTTTTTTCTATGAACGAGTAAAAATGTTGTTGCAGAAATGAATTTCCCGTCCTTGAACTATATGAAAACGATACCAAAAACGACCAATTTGTGTCATTATTAAACAATAAGTGATAAATCCTATCCAAATATACTGCGCCAAAATACCGTCGCGCGTCGCAAATGTTTTTTTTTGACACATTTATAAATATAATTTGTAAAAGAAAGTTGATGTTTATGAATTTTATATAAACAGGGCTGTTTAATCATATTTTTTTTATAAGGCACAATTTCGTGGTTTATTTGTAGGCATAGATTTTGTAAGATTTTTGTTTTCTTACTTTTCTGTTTTTCCGCAGAACTTTTATTTTTTATATGAACGAGTGTAAAAATTGTTCTAGGAATGAATTCCTCGTCCTTGAATTATATGAAAATGATACCAAACACGACCTATTTGCTAAACCTATGGAGGTATGGATGTAAAAGTGCAGCGTGGTAGAAGGCACCTCTCCCCCCCACCCCTGGCTACCACCAGGGTGGTACCACGTGGGTACAAGGCTAAATCAGCTCAAATGACCACAAAGTACGCCTGTGCCAAGCGGCTTCCTTTGTTGACGAGCTGCAAGGTTGATGCCACTAAATACTGCACTATTACCTAAGTAAGACACAAGCTCTGCTTTATTTTATAAATTAATCAAAATTTGTATAAAATGATACTTACCTATGTCAAGTAAATAAATTCCATTTTCCATCAATCATAAAAAAATGCAAATAAAATCATCAAGACACCTACAACGAACGACAAAAGGAGCCATTGGAATCGGAAGTGGTTTTATTGCACAATTTTTTCGAGTTTGGTTCGGTAGGTATCTATTTTGATTGTTTGCAAATTGATTCATAGTGGATATTATGTCTTAAAATTGGTACAGTTTTGTGGTACAAGTGTCTACGCAACTGAACAATATGTGAGATAATTGAAATAGGCGCGATCTTGGTTGTGTGTAAAGCTGAGACTTTTTTGTAGTATGCTCTAAGTTTGTAGTGGTGGCTAGAGGTAGCCACCACTACAAATTTACTCGGTAAGATCAGCCGAGGGGCTGATCTTACCGAGTAAACTGTCTTGATATATTTAGTGCCAAATTCTCCGATGCGATGCACCCGCATTCTAATGAAAATTGTAACAATATCCACTACTGAACTATTCAACACTTGACACTGGTAAAAATTTCTTCCAAGAGGAAAGTAGATTGCCGATCTATAAGACAAAAAAACGTGCCCTATAATTTAAAAGTAAAAAAATATGTTGATTTTCAGCAGTGATAAATGTTTTTTTTATCTTACTCTATGGATAAATGGCCTCATTTCGAAAACCAAAATTTTCATCACCCTTTCACCCTTCGATTAATAACAAAACATTGCATCTGATCTGCAGATAAGGTGGCCCGGTCGTGGGTAAAAACCCGCTGCCATCGCAGCCACCGACAGTACAGACACGGTAAATAAATCTATCAGTATTGCTACTCGACCCTGTCCTTGAAATACTTACCTAGAGCCGCGCGGTGCATCAACATACGATAGGGCTGGCCGCCTGCATATGTACAAAACTGGAAACAAACTCAAGTAGGTAGATGAAATTAAGATAACAGTATGTCTGCCTACTTGAAATTGTTTCTAATTTTGTGACTGTATGTAATTTAAAATAATATGTTGTCCCTGGGTGCGTTACTTATGAATTGAGGCAACCATAAACAGCACAATATAGTCTAGAGTTGCAATTTGCCATTGTAATTACTTTTATTTCAATAAATCTTACTAATTCACAACTATCACGCTCACTGATCACAAATACAAAACCACCATACGTTCGTCACTGCGGCGCATTCGTGACTGTTGTGTACCGAGTGCAGGGGCCCTATTTTGAAACGCTCAGCAGGCGTCGAGCGCTCTTTTCGACTGATTTTCGTTCGACTTATGACTCAAAACAATGAGACGTCGAACGAAAATCAGTAGAAACGAGCGCTCGACGCCTGCCGAGCGATTCAAAAATAGGGCCCCAGGTCGAACTCAAGGCGCGTA
Organism: Agriphila geniculea; assembly: GCA_943789525.1. NCBI lineage: Eukaryota > Metazoa > Arthropoda > Insecta > Lepidoptera > Crambidae > Agriphila > Agriphila geniculea. Next base: position 5,579,736 of record OX038879.1, on the reverse strand, counting down.
AGTACGGCTCGCATTTCGACCACTGATAGATTTCTTTACCGTGGTACAGTGACGACCGCCCGAGCATGATAAATGACGCTCGGCTAAAAAACAGACGCCACCAATCGCGGGAGGCGACGACGCATGATGAATGAAGCACCCTTCCGATCAAAAAACGTGCTAATAGCCATAATAGCTTTGTGTTGTGTTTACTTCGCAACGTTTTTTTATGGACGGCGACCGTTTAAGCCTGATTTACATACGAGTCTATCAGTGAAGTTACAGTTCCGCCACCGTGCTAATGTCACTGACACGGACATGTGTGGACGAGTTCATAGAGAATGTATGAAAGGATAAAAACAACTTAATATAAGAATTTGTCAACTTCCGATTCCAACATTATAAATAATGACAACTTTTAAAGTCATACTGCTTCCGTTATTAAAAAAACCGGACCGATACTGGCTGAACTGCTTTCCAATTTCATGTCCTATAGTCAGAGGCTGAATCTCAGAGAATCTGTTATTATAAGAATCTCATTTTTCACGAACCGGCTATTTTGCGTTTCTGATATTATGCGCCTAAAGGAGTCAATTTACAATGATGTATATAACGTGTTACAAAATAACCCCTATTGCCTAATATGGTAGATAGGGACCATCAAACTGAACCACTATTACTAGGGGCCCAACTCTGAAATCTCGAATAAAAATCAGCTGTTTCATACAAAAATTAATAACGAAAATATCAAAATGAAACAGCTGATTTTTTTTCGTGATTTCAGAGTTGGTCCATAGTAAATGTTGTTCAATTTGATGGTCTCTATCTACCATATTCAGCTTTATAAGGCTTTTACCAAACACATACTAAGCGCCATCGCACACGGGGGACTTTTGTCTCCGCAACTATTTTGTCTCTCAGATGGTTTGTATGAAAAGTTGCAGACGACCGCGTCGCTTCGTGTGCGCGCTTCCATATAAACCCGTGGACTTGAGACAGAGACAAAACAGTTGCAAGGCAACTAAGTTGCCCGTGTGCGATAGCGCTAAGTGTACAACACAATATAAAAACTATGACTAGGTACTACACCGTATGTTTCAATTTCAAGGGATATCATGGAAAGATCCTACACCATCGACGAGCCTCCAGGCATTAATTGAATCCTTATCAGGAGCCTACATCCCCACCCTACCCGCCCCCCACCCTCAACGATTGATCTCGAAACAATTACTTACACTTCACTCATTCGTGATTGAGACCTCTGTAAAGAAAGTTGGACGCTTAAGTAACAAGAGAGCCCTTGTCAATCATAAGGAGAACAGTGAAATTTCTCCTTCAATTCACAGTGATGGAGAAAAACGCTTGAAATGCGATAGGTGCTTTCATTGAGTGGAAAAATATAAGCTTGTAGATATGTCACCGGCAATGTATGAAATGCAGGCATTGTATACAATGCCTAGGCATTGTTTGTATAGAATGCCTGGCCCTTTAGGCAATGTATGATATAGAATGAATATTGATATCTATTTCACACATTACCTAGGCAGTGTATACAATGACTAGGCATTGTATAGAAGCTCGAGGAGGATGCCCAAGGCGGACTCGAGGGAGGCTCGAGGGGGGCTCGAGGGGGCTCATTGAGTTTGGAATCGAACTTGCTTCACTCCTGTAGGTCCCGCGTATAGGTTATAAATTTAAGACGAGCGCGAAGCGCAGCGGAGCGTGAGCTTTAAATTTCGAGGTTATTTTTTTATAATACACAACAGAAATATACTTATTTTATACATTGCCGGTGGAGCAGCAGGCATTGTATACAATACCTAGGCAATTTATAAAATGAATAGTATTTCATATATTGCCTGATCGTTTCAGCCATTGTATACAATGCCTAGGCATTGTATACAATACCGGATTATACACATTGCCGGTAACAGATACATACTTCGAAAATCACTTCACCCGTTTGGAACACCGAAAGTTATCTATCCTCATTTGAACAGGCACCTAATAACGTCAATTTTGCAATCATAAGTATTATGTTTATAAGTATTACGAGGAGCTTGATGGCGCAGTGGTTTAGCACCTGGCCCAGCAATTGCGGAGGTTAAGCAACTTTTGCAAGGATCGGTCATGGGATGGGTGACAAAAAATTATAATGTTGAGCTCCTCCGTGCTTCGGAAGCCGGGACTAACCGGCTGCATTTGCAATTGTTAACACTCACCAATCCTCATTGGGACCGCGGTGTGGGTTATGGCCCGTCCTCCTTATCCACCCATAAAGAAGGCCCCTGCAGTGGGGACATGCATGGCTGATGGACAAGATACTTAGAAAATACCTTCAATCGTTAGAACACCGAAAGTTATGTATCCTCGTTTGGACAGGCACTTAATAACGTCAATGTTGCAATCATAAGTAAGGGCGAGGCCCCACTAGTGCGTTGCGTCGCGTCGACGCAACAGAACAACGCATTGTATGCCACAACTGCGTTGCGCGACAACGCAACGCAAGAGGGTACGCTAGGATCACTGGCCATACGACGCAGCGCATCACCCTCCCTCCCACTTCGTCTCTTGTCCATCGATCCGTTGAAACGTCGCGCGTGACGACGACGTGATGCAGCTCTTAGAGCGAGGCCCCATTAGTGCGTTGCGCTGCGTTGCGTCGTCGCAGCGTCGTTTTCCATATATTTTCTATGACTTGCCCCATTAGACCGATGCGTGCGACGAAGCGGGAGGGAGGGTGATGCGTTGCGTCGTCGCCGCTCAGCTGCCACGACGGACGGCCAGTGATCCACTGCTACAGAGGAAGCTAGACGAGTGTACCCTCTTGCGTTGCGTTGTCGCAGCGTCAACGCAACGCAGGTGTAGCATACAATAAGTTGTTCCGTTGCGACGACGCGACGCAACGCAGCGCAACGCACTAAGAGCAAATCCCCATTAGAGCGAGGCCCCATTAGTGCGTCGCGCTGCGTTGCGTCGTCGCTGCATCGTTTTCCATATATTTTTTATGACATGCCCCATTAGACCGATGCGTCGTCGCGCGCGACGTTTCAACGGATCGACGGACAAGAGACGAAGCGGAAGGGATGGTGATGCGTTGCGTCGTACGGCCAGTGCTCCGAGCGTACCCTCTTGTGTTTCGTTGTCGCGCAACGCAGGTGTGGCATTAATGCGTTGTTCCGTTGCGACGACGCGACGCAACGCACTAGTGGGGCCTCGCCCTTAATGCGTTGCGTCGTCGCAGCGTCGTCGCTGCGTCGTTTTCCATATATTTTTTATGACATGCCCCATTAGACCGATGCGTGCGACAAAGCGGGAGGGAGGGTGATGCGCTGCGTTGTCGCCGCTCAGCTGCGACGACGGACGGCCAGTGATCCACTGCTACAGAGGAAGCTAGACGAGCGTACCCTCTTGCGTTGCGTTGTCGCAGCGTCAACGCAACCCAGGTATGGCATACAATGCGTTGTTCCGTTGCGACGACGTGACGCAACGCAGCGCAACGCATTAATGGGGCCTCGCTCTAAAATTGAATCATCGGTGACGGGGCGCGGCGGCGTCGCTGTCGCATAATGTAGTAGGTAGACGATGGCGTAACCTAGGTAACAATTATGTTATAACACTTAGTTTCAGTTTTGGCCACTGGATCAGATAAGTTTGTTCAGTTTCTTGCGGCCTCGGCCTAAGCCGAATTTCCATTTACACAGTCGGTTCTCGCCGTACGGCAAAAGTTGTGCGGCTTTATTCACCCGCAAGAATCCCACATTAGTTTCTATGACCAGTTGCAAATCTATGATTTTTTTCGGACTGAATTGAAATAATCACCTGGAAAAGTTGCCACCAGCTTATAGGCATTTCGTTTAGTAGTTTACTATTAGTCACTGACATGAAAATTTTTTTATATGCAGGTCAGTGACTATTAGTCACTAACATGAAAATTTTTTTAGTGTAAAAATTTTGCGCACTTAATTCTACTTACATATTATTAAAACTATTATAGTACGTTCATAGTATCTTTAGTGATATAATGCGAATCTTACACAACAAGAAGTGGCTGCTGTGACCCAAATATTTATTTAAACGTCAAATTCTTCAGAGCGTGTCAACATCGCCGCCACGTGTTCCCAATAATATCCATACCCAATTCAAATGGAGGGAAATATAAGAGTGAAATCTCCCTCCCATTGAAATCGGACGTATTCGTTTTTCTTATTTGCTGTCTCGGATGGCAAACAGCGTTAGTAAATAATCATTCTCGCGTAGAATATTAATTTCAGATGGATGGCGAGTGCGCCGAATGTACGAGCGCGCGGAGCTGTCACGATGATCGAGTGTGGTGTTACAGAGTAGCCTCGCACCAGTAGACTGAGTTCAATCAAGGCAATTTTTTTGGAGCTTCCTTATTTCCTACCGCCCGCGACTTCGTCCACGTGGACATTCGAGAAAATCCTTAGGGATCCTTTAACCAGGATAAAAGTATTCTACTTTACACACCTTAGCATAGATAGACTCCAGTAGATTACCTTTGTCAGTATGATATATTTCCAGTTTCAGACGAAACTTTTGGAATATGAGTGATATGACAGCAAGCAGCTATTGTACTTTGGAGACGTAGATTTAAAATTATTCATTAAAATACAAAATGGAAGGTTTCCTCGAATAAAGTTAATACTTCTAAGGCTTCCGCACGTATAGTTCATCTATACACATGAAACTCTAAATTATTCATGGATTGATTGTTAGGATACGACTAGAACCCTAACGGTTGAAGGTAGAGACACCATTTTGGAGGGCTACCTAGATACCTTTCATGGTGTAGGTGAGCACTAAAAAAGAGTTTTCTAAAATTTCCGTTATACACGGTGTTACAAGGTGTTTTAGTTTATATGGGAATTTGTATAGGGCTAAAGATAGATACACCATTTTGGAGGGTAGATTCCTATTCTAATGTATGTGGGAATTAAGAAAGGGTTTTGGAAAATTCCAGTTATACAGAGTGCTACAGAGTGTTTTTGTTTGTTCATGAATTTTCATGGGAAAAATTGAATGTGAAATAGGTATATATTGGTAATCCGTGACTTTTAAAATAAATTCACAACTTTACTATCTTAATCACGCAAACGAAGTCGCGGGCAAAAGCTATTCAGAAATAAAACACTTTCTACGGATTACAGCGAGTATATTGGTTAATTCAGATGTAATTTAAGAATTATTTATTTTTGATTTATTGATTTTTTTGGGTTTCCTAACGTTTCGACACCTTTCCAGGGGCGGTGGTCACGGGATGATTATCTAAATAAATACCCGCTATAATTCGTAAAGCGTTTTATTTCTAATGAACTGTACGTGCGGAAGCCTTAGAAGTAATAACTTTATTCGAGGAAACCTTCCATTTTCAATTTTGTATTTTAATGAATAATTTTAAATCTACGTCTTCGAAGTACAATAGTTGCTTGCTGTCATATCACTCATATTTCAAAAGTTTCCAATCATTCTCACTAATTCCATTGGATATAGTTCCATGGAACTCCTGATACTTTTTATTCTGTAGTTCTATATATTCATTCTCATTAATTCCATTGCCAAAGGAACTAGTGAGAATAATCAGTACATATCAGTAGTTCCATGGAACTTTATCCACTGGAACTAGTGAGAACCCGTCGTAGACTTAATGCATTAAGTATACTAATCAGTATACTTATTCACTTATTCCCCTGGGTGAATTAAGTGTACCAATTAGTATACTTTATTCACCCAGGTCAGGTGAATTAAGTCTACGACGGGTAGTGAGAATGATACAAAGTTTCGTCTGAAACTGGAAATATAACCCGGTTGAGTTAACTCGGCACCTGAAGCTCGAATGACCCCCTTCGTTTTTTCCTTTCCTCACGCCACTGTCGTCATGCCAGTAGCGTTAGTACATTTGTAAGCGATAATTTATCGATAATCTGTCGAAAACTTTCAAAAAATTGACGACGGTGGCTTCAGGAAAGGAAAAAACGAGAAAGGCTATCGAGCTTCAGGTGCCGAGTTAACTCGACCGGGTTATAAGTATATAATACTGACAAAGGCAATCTACTGGAGTTTATGCTGAGGTGTGGTCACGGCGTAACGTTTATGATCGTGACATGAGTATCGGAGTCGGTCACGGAAGCTACAATCACATCGATAGCTTGATTGCAACATGCTTTGATGGTTTGAGGATTTTGCACCATAAAATTAGATAATAATAATTATATAGTAATTTTTATTAATAAAAACAATATAATTTTGGCTGTTTACTTAGGTTTACTATTTAGACTCAATTTCACCAACTAATTAACCTGCCAATGAATTTTTAACCATCTGTTTTGACATTTTCTCTATACATAAAAACCTGTTACTGCCATAATTTACATAATTAAAAATAATAAACTATAACAATTCTACAAATAATATAAAATACCTACTGAAAATGTTGTCTGTTTCATTGACCGAACGAGCACGAAGTGCAAGCGAAGCGTCTTTGCTTCAGCTTGGGCAAATTCTTTCGTATGTCCGGCTGTCTGTTCCAGCCTAGAGGTCACATTTCTCAATCGATTCTTGTAAAATTTTGTGAGCAGGTTTAAAAATGATATAGAATTTTTTGTCGAGCCAGTTTTTTGAAATTTTTCAAAATGGCGAAGATATGTTAAAAAAACAGATTTCAGTCCGGTTTTCTAGCGCTGTCTGTTTTACTCTACAGGTCTCATTTCTCAACCGATTCTCGTGAAATTTTGTGAGCAGGTTCGAAAATAATATAGAATTTTTTGTCACGCTGGTTTTTTTTTTCAAAATGACGGAGATAAATGTTAAAAATACATATTTCAGTCCGGCTTTCCAATGCTGTCTGTTTTCCTCTACAGGTCGCATTTCCCAACCGATTCTCGTGAAATTTTGTAAGCAGATTTGAAAATTGTATAGTTTTTTTTGACAAGCCAGTTTTTCAATTGTTTTTTAAATGGCGGAGATAGTGAAAAAAATATATTTCAGTCCGGATTTCCGGCGCTGTCTGTTCTCCTAATCTGTAAGAAAAATCTTGTTAATTGGTCAATGTTCATGAATGACTGTTTGTTTTCCAAATAAAAATAAAAAATAGAAAAAATAAAATTCTCCTCTACAGGTCGCATTTATCAACCGATCCAAATGAAATTTTGTGAGCAGGTTTAATAAATACATAGAATATTTTTGTCGAGACAGTTTTTCGAAATTCATTAAAATGACGGAGATAATATGTAAAAAAACCATATTTCAGTCCAGCTTTCCGGCTGTTTGATCTCCTTTACAGGTCGCATTTCTCAACCGATTCTGGTGAAATTTTGTGAGTAGGTTCGATAATTATATATAATTACTGTTTAGTCAAGCCAATTTTTCCAAATTTATAAAAAAAATATTCACCCATTTTGAAAAATTATCACAATTAGAAGCACCATCTAGCTGCTAATACTCACGATACTGTGTGTTGAAAACTTCATGGCGACATTTTATTTTATTTTATCGTGAGGTCTACAGCTCACGGAGACACTAGTATAAAATGAAGGTACCGAGGCTTTATTTAGTCAGTTAGAAACAGTAGGTACGTGTGGTGCGGGTAATTCGTGATGAAACATTCCCGTTTACCATGGGATTGAAATACCGTTAAAAAAAATAACGATATAAAAAAATGACGTTAAAAATACCGTTAAAACATTTTATCGGTAAATTTACCGGTAAAAATAACGATAAAAATATTTTACCGGTAAAATAAACGTTAAATATAGCGTTAAATTTAGTACCGGTAAAAAAATTAACGTTATTAATTGGAATAACGTTAATTTTAAAGTAACGGTAAAAAAAGGAAGAAATAACGTTAAAATTAACGTTATTTATTGACATAACGTTAATGTTAAAATTAACGGTAAAAAAAGTAAGAAATAACGTTATATTCAAAAATAACGTTAACATTCCCTGCCGTTGACTGATACATTTAACAGAATGTCAGTGTGATACAGATACCTACGTTTAATTAAGTAGTTTTCAGATTATTCGTCCAAGTTTCAGGCATTATGTTACTTACGCCACAGAACAGAGGCCGTACTCTAAGCGCTTATGGCAACATCAAAGTGATGTGCTAAAGACAGAGCTATACATCGCGTATAACTCCATCTCAATCACAACATCGCTTCGATATTACTTTTGACAGTCGTTGTATGGGGGCAGGGGACCTATTTTTGAAATCATTCGACGGTTTGGCTAGCGTCTAGCGCCATAGAATAATTTCAAAAATAGAGCCCCAGTATTTTTTTTGTTACACACTCCACGCGGGGTGGCCGTGATCGATGCGAACAACTTTTTGATAAATTATACCTAATGTATTCTGTGCTACAGCACAGGAGCGGCCTATTTAAATAATAAGTTTGATGAATGAACACCTTATAGTAATGAAATTTTGATCTAGACTCTAGAGCACGCTTGCGGCCTTATCATTCCAACAAATAAACTCCAAGGAACCGTGGCAAGCGGGTAGTTGATGGTTAGTAAACCTAGGGAATTAATTAATTGGGTGACTGGAAATAATTAAAGGCGACTGTTAATGGGATACTTAAATACTAAACCGGGCAGCGGTTTACTTTTTGGGCGACAAAATAACTAAACGGGAGACAAACTAAGAATTACAAAAATACCTTAAACGGGCGACTACATGTGGGAGATAATTTAAGTTAGCTGTGAAATTTTTTAATGAGTGACAAAAATGTTGAGTTGGCAACTATTATACTAAGTAGGTAACTATATTACTGATTTTAGCTGCTCAACATGGTATTTATTATGTCATCTCGATTAGAATAATATAATCACCTATTGTAAATAAAATATATGTCAATTTTTTAATGTTTTGTGTGCCCTTAGGTTGTCGCCCAAATAGTAATTTGGTCGCCTGTTCTGAATAACTAGTTACCTACTCAATTTGTATTTTAAAGTCACCCATTTTCAACATTTGTAGTTGCCCTCAGTCCGTCGCCCACTTAGTATTTTAGTACGCTATATTCAGTATTTTTGACACCCATAATGGGAATTTATTGTTACCCGATTAAATACTACCCAACATATTTTGGTGAAGTTTTCTAGTTGAAGAGCTTGACAGTGTGTGTCTATGGAAAAGCTTTTTAACTTCTTAAATTAAGTTAATTAAATATTTGTTTACTGTTGTTTTTATGTCAATGCTGTGTACAATTGTTATTGGGATACAAATTTAAAAAGTATTCTTTAATGTAGATTGCAATGTAATAGTTTGTATTCTGTTATTGTACCATTAACAATAAAATAAAATATAGGTAAATAAAATAAAATTAAACTCTTCCAAAGTTGTTACAATTCTTCTGCCTCAATAATCGCCCTAATTACCGTTTCCATTATTTGACGCACTTCCGGTTCAGTAACAGAGCGATGAGACTCGTGTAACTTTATAATGGCACCAATGAAATATTGTCATCTGTCTCACAACTTCGGCAGAAATATTGCGTCATATAAATCTTACGTGAGAACCACTTCACTTTGTAATAAATAGCACTTCAGGAAATATGCGGCCTAGAAGAATACAACACGTTTCCAGATTGGACTATTTATAAAATTATAGCACAGAATACATAATAGTACAAGTACACACATCAACTTTGTCTAGGGATACCAGGTGTTATTTTCATACAAACTAGGTAACTTTGAAGCCTTGGTTTTCTGCCAGGGATGTACTGTGCTGTGATCTGATGACGGCTATCCAGGGAGTGAGTGGAGGAGATTCAGATCGCAATATACACCCAACTGATCTGACCAACATTCTAAAAACGTAATGGACATGTTTAAAAAAACCGCGAAAATAGAAAGAAAATGTATGAAAATCCTCAAACTGAGAACTCTAACCCATTAATCTTTTAGAATGCTGATCAGATCAGTTGGGTGTGTATAGCGATCTGAATCTACTCCATTCAGTCCTTGGATGGCCATCATCAGATTACAGCACGGTACATCCCTGGCAGAAAACCAAGGCTTCGAAGTTACCTCGTTTGTATGAAAATAACACTTGTATCCCTAGACAAAGTTGATGTGTATATCATAGTTAATTAAGATACTAACATAGTAAATATAATAACTAAAAATATATTTACTTAAAATTATACGGAAATTACCTAAACACATTTTAATTATGTTTTATTTGACAGCTCATAAAGTAAGTAATAAACATAAGCGAGTTACATTTTAGTGAAACCAATAACAGTTAACCACAATGGTTTTTTTTTCTTCTATGAAAAATAATAATATGTATTTTATTTTTTTATTTTATTTTATTTTATTTGGGACAAAAAACAGTTATACAATGTGTCTTAGTCATAAAATTGTGCGTTACAGGTGACATCTTATATTATTGTACAACCAACTTCATTATCCACTAGTTACTTAAAAGTCTATGTAAATATATGCTGTGCGCTTCAGTAGTGGTTACATGACATAAAATTTATCAATTTTGAATTTCAATTAATTATTATAACACTGTTACAAACAAAACAGAATAGAATATAATTTAGATGCTATTGCGTGACAGACAAAGTGACATTTTTCTTATACAAAGAAGTAGACAACCAGAGTATGTCAACATCGCTTAGATTTTCATTGTAAAATTTCATTATTCTGTACAATGGAGCACGTTTTCCGGCATTCGTCTTACAATGGGGGAGTGAAAATAAGCGATGCCGGTACTTCTGCTGAATTCTTTTAGATTGACTAGGAACTTGATAGTTTAACCTGTTTATCAAATTAGTGAAATCAAAGTTGTTATGGCACAGATTATGCAGAAACATGGAGCTCAAGAGTGACCTTCTAACTTCTAGTGTACTAAGTGAAAATTTATGTAATAGGTTCTCATATGAGGCTTTGGAGCGATGACACTTAAAGTTTACATATCTTAGAAATTTTCGTTGAACGGATTCAAGTTGATTATGATATTTGCTATAAAAAGGATTCCATATGACGGCACTATATTCTGATAAAGGTCTTGAAAAGGTAAATGTAAGAACTGGGCCGTTTAAAGGCAGAACAAGACCGAGTGACAAAACCGTAAAGTTTGAAAGCTTTGTTGGTGATACAGTCTATATGAGCATCCAAATGTAACTTGGAGTCTAATAGAATACCTAAGTCGCGAATCAGTGTAACCTTCTCTAATGGAATGTTGTTTAAATTATATGTATTACAAATAATATTTCTGTTTTTAGTGAAAGTTATGGTTTTGCATTTTGGTAGGCTGAGATATAGCTTATTAACTTCACAGTAAAGTGACAGGCGATCTAAGTCTTGTTGAAGCTTGATACAATCGTCAGGACTGTTGATGGTGCGATATATCTTTAAGTCGTCGTAATCAAAGGAGGAAGTTACTGTAAATGAAACATTCAGAAATGTCGTTAACAAACAGGACGAAGAGCAATGGACCCAGAATGGACCCTTGAGCTACGCCCGAAGTTACAAAAGTAGATGAGGAAGCATAACCGTTCACTACAACCTTCTGGGTCCTGTTAGTAATGTAAGATTGGAACCACCGGTAAAGATTACCGCGTATGCCATTAAACGCAATCTTGCGTAGCAGCAGTTTGTGGTCAACCTTGTCGAAAGCCTTGCAAAAATCTGTATACACCGAGTCAACCTGTATACGGTTGTCCATGCATTCGAACAAAAATGTAGAATATGTCACTAAATTTGTGATAGACTTTTTTGACGAAACCATGTTGCTCAGGTATGATTTTAGGATGTAGACAAGGATATATTGCATTATGCACTAGTTTTTCAAGAACTTTCGACAAGGTTGACAATAAGGAAATAGGTCGGTAGTTTTCTACGTTGTGCTTGGAGCCACTTTTGTGAACAGGGACAACATTTGCAGACTTCCAAATTGAAGGCAATTTTCCTTCGCGAATAGTTTGATTAAAAGGTATGAACAGGGGTGTACAGATAGTTTTTACTGTTAATTTGATAAAGAATGGTGGAATGCCGTCCGGCCCGGCTCCCTTGGTGATATCCAATGACTTGATAGTGGAAGCAATTGCTTTAATTGAAAAATGTAAGTTTGATATCATATCATTGTCATTTGGAAGCTCGAGGGATGACGGATCAGTGTCAACAGCATTCGTAGCATCAAAAGGTTCATAAACAGAACCAAAAAATTTTGAAAATAATACGCAGGCTTCACTAGAATTGTTTGTTTCGGAACTAAGGTATTTTATTTCATCAGGTATGCCGTTTTTTAATTTACGACCGTTAACATATGACCAAAACTTACGAATATCATCCCGCATTCCCTCCTCTACAGAACCAATATAAGAATCTAGACACTTCTCACATAAAGTTTTAAATCTTTTACGATAGTAGAACGAACGAACGAACGACGTAGAAAAAGTTTCGTAATCAGAATAGTTTTGCCATTTTTTCCACTTTATCCACGCGTCGTTTTTATTTTTAAATATGTGAATGAGAGGTTTAGAAAACCAAAAAGGGTAATCGTTATTTTTAGGTGGACGCGCGGGTACGCGTTCTTTAATTATTTTATATATATTTTAATAAAAAGTATTTGCAGAGTCTTCGATAGGTAATTTTTTTAAAATATTATGCCAGTCGATTTTTTAATATCTTTATTGATTAGGTCATAATTAGCTTCTGCAAACCGGTAGCAAGGTGTAGAATTACGTGTCATTGGTTTAGAATTAATGTTAAGTGAGTCATAAATCAAAAATGCGGGATGTGAAGGATCTGGTGGGATCAAACAACTGACGGGTGCTTCGCAAGTGCAGTTTGACGAGTTAGTAATAAACAAATCTAAAGTACGATTCTTATTATTTTTTAAGTTATTGTATTGAACGGCATTTAGATAACTTAGAAAATTCAAAAATACAAATCGATACTTCCGCTATCCTTGCTCAGGCGGGGGATTAAAGCACTGGTTGGTCCAGGGCACCAGTCTAGCGTTGGAATATTGAAATCTCCCAAGATATAAAAATATCCTACGTCATGGGAGGCAGACAGACTTTGAATTGAGTTTAAAAATGTTTTATAAGTGTCGTACGACTGATTCGGCGGTATATAAATGGCACTGAGTATGTGTCGCTTGTGTGAGTGTGAGACAAATTCAACAATTACAAAATCAATGATGGGATCAATGGGCGTGTTATCAGCTGACGGGTCCGAGGCGAGGGGCGCGGGCAGCAGCCGGCGAGTCGCGGACAGGCCGTGCCGAACCGCTACCAAAGTACCGCCACCGTCCTTTTTTTTGTAAGTACACTTTAAAGTTACACTTTTACTACTTTAATATGAATTGTACAAAATTTAATAAGATTAAAATAGATTGTGCAGGTAGCCGTATTTTAATTATTTCTGAGTTACTAAGGCGATTCTCACACTCCCGGCGCGCGCCGTCGCGGGGCGCGGTTTCGCGATTCACGCGCGCGGCGACCGACGGCGCAGCGTGCTGCCTATTCGGGCGGTTTTCGACGTGCCTCCGCGCCGATCGGCGTCAGACGACGGCCCCGCGCTTACGTACAAAAACCGGCACGATACTATGGAGCTCAGTGTGTTGTATTGTACCCCGCGATTTCCGCGCCTGCTGGCGCGTGACGCCGCGTGCCGCCGGCGGCACGCGGCGTCACGCGCTCCCACGCCTCGGCGCGGCCTCGGTGTGTTGGACCAAGCGGTTTTCTATTCAAATTGATGTACTTGGATACAAAGTTAAACACGCGCGCGGGAGCCCCGCGACCGCGCGCGGTGCCAGTGTGAGAACCGTCTAAGGCGATTCTCACACTGCCGGCGCGCGCCGTCGCGGGGCGCGGTTTGGCGTTTCACGCGCGCGGCGACGGCGGCGCAGCGCGCCGCTTATTCGGGCGGTTTTCGACACGCCTCCGCGCCGATCGGCGTCAGACGACGGCCCCGCGCTTACGTACAAAAACCGGCACGATACTATGGAGCTCAGTGTGTTGTACCCCGCGATTTCCGCGCCTGCTGACGCGCGACGCCGCGTGCCGCCGGCGGCACGCGGCGTCACGCGCTCCCACGCCTCGGCGCGGCCTCGGTGTGTTGGACCAAGCGGTTTTCTATTCAAATTGATGTACTTGGATACAAAGTTAAACACGCGCGCGGGAGCCCCGCGACCGCGCGCGGTGCCAGTGTGAGAACCGTCTAAGGCGATTCTCACACTGCCGGCGCGCGCCGTCGCGGGGCGCGGTTTGGCGTTTCACGCGCGCGGCGACGGCGGCGCAGCGCGCCGCTTATTCGGGCGGTTTTCGACACGCCTCCGCGCCGATCGGCGTCAGACGACGGCCCCGCGCTTACGTACAAAAACCGGCACGATACTATGGAGCTCAGTGTGTTGAACCCCGCGATTTGCGCGCCTGCTGGTGCGCTGCTGCTGGTGCTGGTGCTGGTCGCGCGCTCCCGCGCCTCAGCGCGGCCTCGGTGTGTTGGACCAAGCGGTTTTCTATACAAATTGATGTACTTGCATACAAAGTAAAACACGCGCGCGAGAGTCCCGCGACCGCGCGCGGTGCCAGTGTGAGAACTGTCTTACTCGTTACCTTGGATAATTATGTCATTGTAAAGCAGTGATTGAAATACCGTTTAAAAAAGAACGTTACAAAAAAAGAACGTTAAAAATACCGTTAAAACATTTCATCGGTCAATTTACCGGTAAAAATAACGTTAAAAATATTGTACCGGTAAAATAACCGTTAAAAATAGAGTTAAACTTTAGTACCGGTAAAATTATCGGTAAAAATTAACGTTATCAATTGGAATAACGTTAATTTTAAAGTAACGTTAACAAAAAGTAAGAAATAACGTTAAAATTAACGTTATTGACTGAAATAACGTTAATTTCGTTAAAATAACGTTAAAATTAACGTTATTTATTGACATAACGTTAATGTTAAAATTAACGGTAAAAAGTAAGAAATAACGTTACATTTAAAAATAACGTTATCATTCCCTGTTGTAAAGTAAGCATATGAATACTTATCACTACAGTACGAGGCATATAATTTGAAATCGGGTGGGGATTGCGCGTAACGCGTATTTTGGGTATGCGTAGCGGTGAGGGGCGCGGGCGGCGGGAGAGGGGCGCGCGCTATTGGTCGCTCACAAAAGCACATGCGCGAACTTATCCCCACTCCGTCGAAAAAATTTCAAGATACGTGCCTAGTACTGTACATATTATAAAACAAAGTCCCTCGTCGCGTCTGTCTGTTTGTTCGCGAAAAACTCAAAAAGTAATGAACAGATTTTCATGCGGGTTTCACCAAATGATAGAGTAATTCCCGAGAAAGGTTTATGTGTATAGTAAGTTGAGGTTTTATGTAAATTGATAGAAAAATGACGATTATTGTTGAAGAAGTCGACAAAAATTATGTTGACCGGGAGCTTGAATCGACAACGCTCTGCATAAAACTTATGAGCGATAACAAAATAATGTATAATGGAATTGTTCCTCTTTTATAGGTCTACAAAAAAGTCTGCGATAGCATAAATATATCTATCTTTTAAGAATAACTTACTATACCCATTATACTTTTTTTTAAATTGATTACCTATAATGCGGTAATTTGGAAAGATACATATTTAGAAGGATACGGTCCTAATAAGATCCTTATTAATTTAAATACGTTAGTTACCTTAAGCATTTTAAGCACATGATTTTAACCTTTTACACCATACCATTTAAATGAATAATATCTCAGGAGTTGTCGCAAAAAATTAACGCGCGCGAAAATAAATTTACGCGCGTTTCACCGGTGACGGGACGGGACTCGAACGGGACGGAAACAAACTTTTGGAGAGAATGAAAGTGCCGACAGTGGTACCTATTTGTTTTCTTTTTGGGTGTAGGAACTGAAGCGAAGCGAGGGCGGGTCGCTAGTTCAAAGTGAACATTTAAATAGCAGCTAGCATAAAAAAAACATTGTGAATGCAAATACGAACGAGGCCGGTTTGATAAGTCCATAACTTTGAAAAAAAAATTTTTTTACATTTTTTTTTTCTTAAAAAGAAACTCCTTACGAATCATAGCACTGTATTTTTTTTTCATATTCGGCAAAAGATTATTACTTTTGGAAACAAAAAGCTCAAGCGACTTCTAACTTTTCTTAATGATTCTCGACCCTCTCGGCAGCACTCGTGACTTCAAAACTCCTTTTTACACGACTGCCCAAAGCAAAAAGAGTGTATTTGTGTTCAGGGTTCATGTATGTGGGTATGTGAGTTTCTTTATTCCACCATAACTTCTAAATGGCTGAACTGATTTGGATAAATGGGGTATCGTTAGAATCCTTACAGCATCTCGAGTGACACTGGCTATATTTTATTTAGAAAAAAATAATATGGCGACTATTCGACGCCATTTTCAAATGTGAAAAAAAAAATTTTCTTCTATTATTACAATATGGGCATCAAATGAAAGGCCTTGATGAGCACAGTCCAAAACTATATAATATGTCACTAAAATGTAAGAAATAAATTTAAAAAATATTATAAACACGACTGCCTTGCCAAAAACGAACTAAAAAGTTGCAAGTGTCATTGCAGTCGGGGGACCTCTTTCATCAAAAATTGTTCCATAATAAGGTCCTCCGACTGCAATGACACTTGTTGTTTAACTTTTTAGTTCGTTTTTGGCAGGGCAGTCGTGTTTTTAATATTTTTTATTTAAATTTATTAATTATCTTTTTCAGGATGTTCTATCGATGGCGTGAACGTCAATAGTATAAGTTACGCGGATGACATGGTGCTGCTGAGCCCGTCGATCAGCGCACTCCGGAAGTTGTTGCTCGTGTGTGAGACCTACGCTCAAACGCATGGTTTGAAATATAACAATAAGAAAAGTGAGATCTTGGTTTTCACCGCGGGCAATAATTCTCCACAAGACGTGCCTCCTGTCTTGCTAAATGGAATAGAGTTGTCGAGAGTTAGAAAGTACAAGTACCTGGGCCACATTGTAACAGAAGACCTGAAGGATGACCAAGACATTGAACGTGAACGTAGGGCGTTAGCGGTCAGAAGCAACATGATCGCCCGAAGGTTTGCTCGGTCTTCAGAACAAGTTAAGATAACTCTTTTTAAATCATTCTGCCAATCTTTTTACACCGGCAGCCTTTGGGTGAGATATACGCAGAAGGTCTACAACGCTCTACGTGTGCAGTACAATAATGCTTTCAGGATGCTGTTGGGGCTGCCGTGGCGCTGCAGCGCGTCCGGCATGTTTGCTGAGGCGCGGACTAATGATTTTTATGCTATAATGCGCAAAAAAGTAGCCTCATTAATGAACCGAGTGTGCGGCAGCAGCAATAGCATCTTGAGAGCTGTGGGAGGTAGGTACGAGTGTCCTATTAGCCACCACTGGACGAATGTATTGGTTAAGTTAAACTAAATTGTAATTATTTTTATTTTATATTATTATATTATCATTTCGTATTTTTATTAATTATATTATTTAATTTAATTTGTAAAATTCTAAATTGACATTTTTATTATTATTATTTCGATTATGTTTATTGAATGAATGACTATGGAACTTTGTATTCTGAAATAAAGTATTATTATTATTATTATTATTATTTATTCTCTAGATTTAGTCCACTGAAATGTTTCCTCCTACCAAACATAAATTTTGTCTTGGCAGGCAAAGATTTTCATCTAGCCAAAAGGTGGTGTGTGTGAAATGGACCCTCATTTCAGTTATCACTGTTGTCAGGCGATGAAAAAAAAATTATGGGTTATAGAGGTAGGAACTCCGCTGGACTGAATGCATGAATGAATGAAAAAAAGCTTTTTTCAAATAAGCTCACATGATGAGCGTTTTTAAATCGTCAAATATTTTTTTTTACCCTACCACCCATTATGACGTCTTTTAGCTGACAAGAAAAACGGGCGCAAAAAACTTACCAGCTTTATCAAAGGAACGATATTTACAAATATGTATATCGTTTTCAGACTTTAACAAAGATTAACAAATAAATAAAATTATAATTAGATCATTACTTAATGAATTACAAATTTTCTTAATCAATTTACAGGGTTCAAGCTAAATTCAAAGTTTGAAGTTATTATTCAGTCTAGGCTGTTACAAGAGAGAAAAAAAAACTTTACAATTCTATATGCGTTAAGATAGGTAGTCAGAAGCAGACCCATTCCCACTGGCAGCACCCGTTCACGAGCATGACGCATGAACCAGCCATCGCTTCGCTCAACCATATTTGAGGGAACGTAACGACCCGCCTCACGCGACACCACCGCAGAAATGATTAAAGAGAGCATGACATACTAAGGCTACCCATGTTAAGGCATCGAATTGAAAACTAATATCCAAAAGCTTTTCATAGGCAATATTTATGTATTTTATATTTTACTTTCTATAGTCAGCATCTATGTATTTTATAATACACAAATACTGACCATAGAAAGCAAAAATATTGCAATTAAATAAATCAAAACAAGGTAAGTTATTATTATACTAATCATAATCATTTATTTCCCAGAATATGGTAGTGTACATTGATGGTATATGAAGATAAGATCTGCATAATCTGCCTCCGTTAGGCGTGGAAATCTGTTAGTACTTAATTACAAAAAAAAAATTTAGAAATCAATATTTAAAACATTAATCATAAATTAATACAATAACTATTCATTTTACCCATCATTTTAAATATCCAATGTCATTTAATATATCAATAATTATGTCATAAATTAATTCTAGCTTTCGCCCGCGACTTCGTTCGCGTGGACATTTAGAAAATGCCTTTGTAAGGCATTAGGGAACCTTTGACCAGGATAAAAAGTAAAACTATCTGTGTGCTATTCCAAATCCGTTCAGCCGTCTCCAGACAGAACGCGCACTTAGCGCGCGCTAGAGCGCTAACCTGACGTTGCGCTGGCGCTGTGTTTGATATTAAACTATGCACGCACGTCCTACAATACAATTCAGCGCTAAAGCGCGACGTCAGGATAGCGCTCTAGCGCTAAGTACGCGTTCTGTTTGACAAAGCCGTCTTTCACATTTATAATACAACGTGTTCCAAAAATTAAACGATTTCAGAGTTGGTCCAATAGTAAAAGTTGTTCAGTTTAATGGTCCCTATCTACCATATTCGGGATTAGGGGTATTTTTGTAACACATTGTATAAGTAGGATATAAATGTTCCGTTACTTTCACATTATTATAATATTAGTACGATATCCATAACCCGTTCATGCCCCGTTCCCGTACCCGTTCTCGTTCCTGTTCCCGTTACCGTATTATTTCAGCCCTTTAGGAGTTTTAAGCATTTCCACCCTGTTGAACTTCAAAACATATGCCATTTTCGCAATCAACTCCCATAAAACCTCATTAAGGACTTCTATATCGATATTAGGCTTTTTATACCCCATTTACCCTCCAAAAGGTTGTTTTTCAGAAATCACGAAATATGCGTTAATTGCTTATTTGTTTACAGAAGTACTCCTATACCTAGTTTCAAGTCGGATTGTCTATTTTATATTTTTTCCATACAATTTTTTTTTACCCGTTTTCATCCCCTGAGGGATTGAATAATGTCTACCATGTTGGATTTTAAAATAAATGCCAATATCGCAATCAGCATCCCATAAAACCTCAATAACGACACCCATATCAAGTTTGGGCTTTTTTTACCCATTTAGCCCCTAAGGACTTGAATTTCAGAAAACCACGAAACATGTTTTAAAAACGAAATAAGCATTTTGGGTTAAGAAGTACTCCCACCACGAAGTTTCAAGTTGAAATATGTATTTTTTTTATTCCATACAAATTTTGAACCCCCATTTCACCCCTTTAGGAATGGAACTTCCGAAAATCCTTTCTTAGTGGAT
Organism: Agriphila geniculea; assembly: GCA_943789525.1. Taxonomy (NCBI): domain Eukaryota; kingdom Metazoa; phylum Arthropoda; class Insecta; order Lepidoptera; family Crambidae; genus Agriphila; species Agriphila geniculea. The sequence goes on along the minus strand of OX038879.1, from coordinate 5,559,861 downwards.
GTTTACATTGTATAAAGTATCTATGTAGGTATGTAAAAACATTACAAAATTTCAAGTCTCTAGGTCCAGTTGTTACGCCTTCACGTCTTAACTACTGAATCTATCATCATGAAATTTTGGATACACGTTCTCAGGGGTACAGAGAAGGACATAGGGTAGGTATTTTTCATCCAGAAAAAAGTACTGTTCCCGAGGTAAAGCAAAAAAAAATCCACGCAGATGAAGTCGCAAGCGGTCGCTACTTAATTATAAATTCACTCTTACAATGAACCAATCTAGCTAGTTATATAGATGCGGTAATAATACAAAACATATAAAGCGCTTATGCATTTTTAATTTTCGTCGAAGAGAACTTACGATCTACGTTTGCATATTCTAAGGCAGCCCTACACAACGCTTATGCTTCAGTAAAACTGTTAATTTCGTCTGCAGCCTGCAACTGCAACTGTGGTTGAGGGCGGGCGGGTAATATCGCGTGTAACAAGCTGCTCGATGCGTGTTTGATCGAGGGATGATCGGTTTTCAATTCTCACATAAAGTCCACCAACCTAAATCATTACCAAAAAAATTGTTTAAAAAAAACAAAAAACCGACTTCAAAAAACCTACCTCTAAAAAGCAAGAAATAATATTCGTAATAATAAAACACGTCTATTGAAGTCGGGTGGGGCTGGAGTACAAATCCCTTTTTTTATTCTAAAAGCCCCACCCGACTTCAATAGACGTGTTTTATTATTACGAATATTATTTCTTGCTTTTTAGAGGTAGGTTTTTTGAAGTCGGTTTTTTGTTTTTTTTAAACAATTTTTTATTTTTTTATTTTTAGTGTAGGTACCTTTTGTATTAGGTAGTGTTGGTATATTATTTAGGTAGAAATTAAAATCGGCTCAGCCAAACGTGAGTTAATCGCGGAGAAACATACATACATGCGGGTCAAACTGAGAACCTCCTTTTTTAAGTCGGTTAAAGAACTACACTTAAGATATCCCTTTTCCAACAAAAAAATAATTATCTTATTCAGTTCATAAACAAAGAAGTTATACGACTGATCATCGAGGTAGTTCACACAAAATCATACTATTTTCGTGCTTTTTTCAAGATTACTTGAAAAGTACTGAACCGATTTCAAAATTTTAAAAAATGGGACCAACTTGGGAGTTTACCTAATATAATAACGTTTGAATCATTTCAATCGGTCTAGCCGTCTTCGAGTAATCGGTGTACATACAAAAAACAAAAAAAAAAAAAAAACGGTCGAATTGAGTACCTCCCTCCTTTTGAAGTCGGTAAAAAAGGCACTGAATGCTTAATTTTCCTTGTTAACCTAGTCATAAGTACAAGTATTTACATTCTTCCAAAAATAGAAAGCCAAAGATAATCAAAACAATATACCTACTTCATTCTTGTCTTTATTATTAAATGCTCCTTGGCTCGCGTAAATGTTGTTGTACCTAAGTATATTAAAAATGGACCAACTCTAAATTTATTTCCCCATCCCTGTAATTGTAATCCCTGGAATAGAATATAAATAAGTACAGTAATAGGCATGTATCTTGAAATTTTTTCGACGTAGTGAGGATACCTAAGTTCGCGCATGTGCTCTGGTGAGCGACCAATAGCGCGCGCCCCTCTCTCGCGCGCGTTCCACGCAACCCCCACCCCGATTTCAAGATATTATATGCCTCGTACTGTCGTTTCTGTTTAGTGATTATCACTGTCCAAAATGAACGATAATACAATAAATTAGAATTTAATAAGATAAGTATCAAATAATTTAAAAAACTTCATCTCAGGCGTGAAATACACAGAAGCGACGCGGCGCGGATACGGCGGCGATACGGTGCAGATGTGAGACTTTCGGATGCTTTCGACCAATCAAATACACGTATCGCCGGCAACGCCGCCGTATCTGCGCCTTATCTCCACCGCATCGTACTTCACGCCTTATACCGATGATACAAATTACTTTTATTGCATTCTTAGGGCTGATTTTTCAATGCCTAGATAAAGATTTATCTGTCTAGCGTATTATACCGCCAAATTAAAAGTGTTTTTCATTTATTTGACTGTCACGTTTTAAGAATGACATTTATTATATTTGGTTAATATTTAAACTGACTGATATCTGTTAACTGAGGATTGAAAAGAGGAGGAAATATTTTGTGCTTAACTACCTAATCCCCAATTTTGTCCTAACCGTCCATTGTTAAAATATTGGTGAATTAACCTTCAGACGAGTTACGTAGTCTGTTTCTAAACACTTGTCCTACGCCTAATTTGTATTGAATCGTCTGCGAAGTTAGTTATAACAATAATAATTGTAACAAACGAGCATCGGGCAGAGACCGAATTTGAGGCAACAATGAGTAGTTATGAAGGCTGTTGGTCCACAATAGGACGTCAACGTTGAATGTTCGGCCGCACAGCACACGCCAGACAGCGTCGTAGCTAGGGGCTGTCAGGGGCGCAACCTTTAGGAGGCGCACTTTGTTAACTTATAGCTAGAAAAATTGTCTAATAGTCTTGGGTCGCTAAATGCAAATCCTGCCAGGGGCGCTTATTATCCTAGAAATAAGACTTGGGGCGCAAAATTCAAACCTAGCTAGGGGCGCTCATAGCCCTATCTTCGATACTGGCCAGACCGCCCGGTTAGGAAACTACTTATTGCGTTTTAGCACAGAATAACTAATAGACACTATAATAGTGGTTTTATTTCAACGACCGAATAGGTAGTGTTACAGCTAAATTTATGACATCGTTTAAAGATCTAGTTATATGTAGTTAGGAAAAGACTGGCGATTGGCAATTCCTGTTTGGTTGAAACGGGCGTTAGTATACTAGATGTAGCGGCATCTACCTTAGGCGTGAAATACACAGAAGAGATGCGGCGGAGATAAGGCGCAGATACGGCGGCGATGCCGGCGACACGTGTATTTGATTGGCCGAAAGCATCCGAAATTCTTACATGCACCGTATCGCCGCCGTATCACTTCTGTGTATTTCACGCCTTACGCCGCACATACCAACACACGGTTGCAACAAGATTCATCACCATGTTACTAGATTAGTAAAAAGATAGATTTTTTTACAATTTTCATAATTTCTCAAAAACTATCCAGCCAATTTTCAAAATTCCTTCACTGTCGGATCCACAATTCAATTTTTAACCTCAACTTTTAACCTCTATTTTCCTTAACCCATCCTCGGAAATATATAGCGAAAATAGCGTATGGGCCGAAAAGGATTTGATAGACATTTTCAATGTCAAAACACAATTTTATTGTATGTAGCGTGGACAGCTAAAATATTAGAAACTTTTAGATTAACATAGCCCAAATGTGTGTAATTGTTTTGGTGGGCACTTGACCGTTCTCATGCAAATGCGCACAATCAGCCACATTTAATTAGCCATGGCGTGTATGGCGTGCGTGCCTCATTTAGTGTATAATGTTACTGTAAAACCCCGAACTTGTGTATATCCTAATATTTTTCAGTAAAACTTAAGATTTACCAACTCTTAATGGTAAAACTTTTTTAACAAAAAAGAAAAACCTCCTTCAAAAAACCTGAAACAAAAACTACTTCAAAATTAAATATCTCTAAAAAAGCGAGAAATAATATTCAAATCATTAGTTACGCATAACATTATTAATAAAACACGTCTATTGAAGTCGGGTGGGGCTGGAAGACAAGTATTTTTTTTTTATATTTCTGAAAGCCCCACCCGACTTCATTAGACGTGTTTTATTAATAATGTTATGCGTAACTAATGATTTGAATATTATTTCTCGCTTTTTTAGAGGTATTTAATTTTGAAGCTGTTTTTGTTTCAGGTTTTTTGAAGGAGGTTATTCTTTTTTGTTAAAAAAGTTTTTTATTTTCAACTTTTTAGTGGCAGGCAGGTATGTAAGCATGTAAATATTTTTTAACTTTATAAAATATTTTCAATGGTAAAATGCCCACAACTCAAATTCCCAATTTACGCTGTTTGTTTTTGAGGAGTTACATTGTGTCTTCGTAGTCCAAGTCTAGTCCAGAACCTTGCATTGCAGACCATGGTTTGGTTTGTTTTGGATTGTCATAAACCTACCAAAATCCAAATCACTTTACATATACTATTTGAATTTGAGGAGTTCCCTGGTGTATCTTCGAAGTTCAAAGTCCAATACCGATAAAATTAAAATGTGACCACTCTTGAAGTATACCCTTTCAAACAAAAAAAGAATCATCTAAATCGGTACATAAACAAAGATGTTATGTTCGAAAATCCGTAAAAACACGTGTGATGGCAAGCTAAATAATTGTCATTTTTCAGGATTATGAAAAAACTACCAGCCAGATCTCTGTAATTTTTTTATGGGACCACACACGAACTATGTTCTTTAAGATAAAAAAAGAATTGTATAAATCGGTTAACAACTGACGAAGTTATGGTAAAACATACATAAAAAAAAAATACCGACGACTTGAGAACCTCCTCCTTTTTTTGAAGTCGGTTAAAAAGTTCGAATTGTTCTGTGATAATCATTCATTTCGAACTTTTACCATTATTCACTCGGTAAATCTTAGGTATATTATGGGGAAACTCGGTAGAAATGCATCGGGCTTTCAAATTACAAAAAAAATGCGTTCGTACAATTTGTGGTGCTGGCTATTTAGATAGCTGCAAACCTTTGTTCAAGGCCTTAAATATTCTGCCCTTGCCTTGCCTTTACATTTATGAGATTAGTCGATTTGTAAAAAAACATGATCATTTATTCAAAAAAAATCAAGACTTTAACTACAGAGGTAGAAAAGGAACCAACTTACGAATTCCCGGTCAAAGTTTGGTATTACATTCCAAAAACTCATTTTGTATGGCAATACGTATTTACAATAAAATACCAAATAATGTAAGAGAACTACCTACAACTAAATTTAAAAGCAAATTGTTTTACATTTTAATAGAAAAGACATATTACTGTATTAATGACTTCCTAAACGATAAAATTATTGACATTGCACGCTAATTATAACTTTTGACATCTTCTATTGCTGACATTCCAATAATTTAATTTCATTTTTATTAATTTAGTGATTTAATTGTGTTTTGAATATGATAATTATTGACATTATGTAATAAAATTGTATTATCTAGTTAAATCTAAGTATTTATTTGCACATTGAAACATTCGACAGAATATGCTGAAAGTATAATAATAACATCTTGTATGTACCATATTTAGCAAATAAATGAATTATGAATTTACCTCAGAGCTGCAGTAAATGCTGAAAAATTATTATTTTTAAGGTGTTTTAAAATTATTTTTACTACTTACTAAATTAACTAAATCTTAATAATTCAAACAAAATACTGGTGGATATTCATTGTATTGTATGACTGAGAAATACTCCTAAGATAAATAAAAATAGTAATTATAGTAAAGAATAAACCAAAATTATAATGAAAAAATATTTAAGAATTTTACTGATAGGTTATTTGAAATAAATCACTGTTATGATAGCTAATTCACTGTATAAGTACCTACCAAATGTACAAACCCTCATTGGTAAAACCTAGCCTGAGCCAAACTCTAATGGTAAAAGCCTGAATAACTGTCTCCCTTTCATAAAATCCTTACATTTACCAACTCATGTTGGTAAATCCTAAGATTTTCCATTAAACCTAAGATTTACCCATATTCTGGCTTTTACAGTAACATATATTTTATTTGCCTCATTGTCGGCCACCCGCGCCGCGTGTCATGAATACCGACGAGTGCCTCGTTACACGCGTGTGAGCTGTTTGGGACTACAATACCATAGTAGAACAATACGTCCGGATTAGTGGGCTTTTGGGCTTGCGTCCGCCTATTTTAATTACGTATGCAAAATTGGAAATTAAGTATAATGGCGTCCGGCAAAATATAATAGCACTATCCATTTTTATGGTATCCTAATAGGCGAGTAATGACTTAGAAGTAATACTTATAAGGCTACAGTCTCCTATTAAAAGCTACACGTGACATCCGAAGTCAGCGTACACACGGGTGGCGAAAGCCGCATGATTTTTTTCGCACGGCGAAAATCGACTGTGTAAATGGCAATCCTTAACTGACGTGACTTGACTGAACAAACTTATCTGATCCGGTGGCCAAAACTAGAACTAAAATAGGTCGCCATCTACTACAGGGGTGGCCAACAAGTCGATCGCGATCAACAAGTCGATCTCTGGAGACAATGCAGTCGATCGCGAGAGACATAACAAAACCGGCCAAGTGTGAGTCGGACTCGCGCACGAAGGGTTCGGTGCCAAAAAACGGCAAAAAAAAAAAACAAGTATGTTGTATGGGAGCCCCCCTTAAATATTTATTTTATTCTGTTTTTAGTATTTGTTGTTATAGTACAGTAGCCCGTAGAACATTTAAATCACCAAAAAGGTTACCATTTGCCGTTGTGATATAGTTATTTATTACGTAATTATAGATGCTTTAACCCAAGTTTTACAGATCTCAACCCGCCGTAACTTATATTTATAAAAATTATATTTTTTTAGTTTTCAAGGTTTAAAACATGGATTAGCTATTGTCGTGTTCTACAGCTTTGTTTGATTGCCACTGATAATAGTAAGACTATAAAAAGTAGCCATACACAGGTTTAGTAAAAAAAAATCAAAAAATGAGAAAAATGAAAATGTTTTAAGTCGTTCTCCATAAGTCAAGAAATTTTAAAGTAGATCGCAGCTCTAGACAAGTTGGGGTAGCCCAGTGGCCCTACCATGAGTTGTTGCAAACTGTTTACGTTACAGTAAACTATCGTTTTCTCTCTTTCACTCGTATTGACTGTGAGCGGTATATCCGACAGTTTACTGTAACGTAAACAGTTTGCATCAACTCATGGTAGGGCCACAGATCTACTACATAGAAGACAGTGACGCCGTCACCGATGCTGATCACCTGCGATTAAATTTTACAAGTGACTTGCTAGGTGGATAAAATCGACCCATGTATCGCCCATTAAGTTCCAACATGCTGTGCCCATACGTCGATATCAGCGTGTGAAAAAGATGTATCACAACAGTATATTTCTATACCTCTCTATTTTCTCGGAGTACTGAAAAGGGGCATCAGCACTTTCTGATGAAAACAGTTCAACCTGTCTGCCAAGCGTGGAGACTCAGAGCTACACCCCTCCCACAAAAAAGTCCCTACAGCCTACATTACAATATAACTATATTCAAAAATATCTAAATGTATGAAACAGCTGATTTTTTCGCGATTTCTGAGTTGGTCCCAGCAAACTAAAGCTATGGAATAAGCATTCCGCTTAAAAAATGGCACCACAAGAAAAATACAAGTGGATAGAGCTAAAAATGCTGGCATTCAATTATTAACAAAGCGTCTGAACCCTAGTTGCTTATTAGCGACCATAAATTGTACACTTATAGATCTTTTCTGTACTCTAACTGTGACGTACAAATAAAGTGTGTGCAGCCATAGATGCCATGGATACTCTGTGTCGAGCGTTGTCTATGCTATGTCCTGCCACGGATGGTCTGTGTCGTGCGTTGTCAATGCTATGGCCATAGACAACGCACAGGTTATATACCGAGAACGGGATGTACGTAAGTACTGAATATTTTATATTCACTCGTTGGAAAAATTGCTCCATAAGAAAAAAAATACACGTAATCGTTTGATCCCCTTATTGAGCTGAAATTGCGAAATTAAGTTGGGTAGTTCATGCTTAATTACATTTAAGAATTTTTTATTATTAAAATAAATTTGCACAGCACATGGCCGAGTTTACTCTTCGGTCAAGCATACAAAATTTACATTCATTGTACGTGGTCGAGGCTACTCTTCGACAGTACACACATACTTTACAATCATTGCACTTGGTCGAGGCCACTCTTCGACAGTGCATACACACTTCACAATCATTGCACGTGGTCGAGGCTACGCTTCGACAGTGCATACATACTTCATAATCATTGCACGTGGTCGAGGCTACTCTTCGACAGTGCATACACATTTCACAATCATTGCACGTGGTCGAGGCTACTCTTCGACAGTGCATACATACTTCACAATCATTGCACGTGGTCGAGGCTACTCTTCGACAGTGCATACACACTTCACAGTCATTGCACGTGGTCGAGGCTACTCTTCGACAGTGCATAAATACTTCACAACTATTGCACGTGATCGAGACTACACTTCGGTCGTGCACATACACTGTACACTCTTTCTCCAGAGTAGAAATAACTAGATTGGAACAGTAATTTTCATGACTGTAAGACAAGTTCCTTGTAAACGAAATCTTTTTATATTTACTACCCAACTATAACATTCGTAATTTGAACTCAAGTGCAAGATTGTGATAGACAAAGTATAATAAACTGTAATAATAACATTAAAAAGTTGTGGGATAAATTAAATTCATTATTAGGAAGTAAAAAGCAGAGTTTAGACGATTTCATTTTAAATAATATGAAACCCATAAATGTAAATAAGATTTGTGACAGTTTTGCAAACACATTTTTGGAGGAAATTAAAAGTATTAAACATGTTTGTAATGAAAAGTGGTTAAAAAGGGATACATACGCTCAAAAAAAGGACATGTGCATGAGGTGGCAGCCAGTCGACAGCACATACGTTGAGCAAATTATTAAAAAAATGAATTCAAATAAATCACCTGGCAGTGACCTCGTACGTATGTCTGATCTAAAATTCATTGTAAGTAAAATAAGTCCAGTAATTGCAAAATTGCTGAACTTAAGTGTAAGTCACTCTTCATTCCCAGACAAGTTAAAAGAAGCAATTGTACGACCCATTTTCAAAAAGGGTATTCGCAAAAATTATAGTAATTATAGGCCTATAGCTATCTTATCAAGTGTCGAGAAAATCATGGAAAAATGTATCGTAGATCAGTTAAGTAGCTATCTTAAAAAACATACTATATTAAACGAGAACCAACATGGATTTCAAAAAGGCAAAAGTACCAACAGTTTATTATCGGAGTTCACGGATGAAATCAATGGGTATTTAAATGAAAAAAAGTTTGTAGTTGCTATATTTTTTGATTTCAAAAAAGCGTTTGAAACACTAGAAACAGATACCTTGCTGCAGGCGATGGAGGAGTGCGGGGTGGGGCAGCCGCTGAACAGCTGGTTCCGCGACTATCTCTCGGCGCGCTCGTTCAGAGTTAAAGTAGGTGAACAGTACAGCGACAGGTGTGAGGTGAAGTGTGGTGTGCCGCAGGGCTCAGGGTGTGGTCCAGTGTGCTACCTGATGCACATGAACAGCCTATGCAGCGCACTACACAATTGTTCAGCATACATGTACGCGGATGACCTGTGTGCGTTACGCGCGGGCACCGATCTAGCGGAAACCTATCGTCTGCTGCAAGATGACGTCAACACCGTAGTAAAATGGTCACACGATAACGGCATAGTGCTGAACTCCGATAAAACGAAGCTGTTGGTCATTCATTCACCCTATTTGCGACCTCCCGACACACCTTTGACAGTCGTAGCACATAGTTTTTCATGTTTTCATAATAATAATAATACCGGATGCACTTGCCATCCGATAGAAAAGGTTGATTGTGTTACTTACCTGGGAATGAAAGTAGATGAAAACTTTTCATGGGCAGCGCATGTTGAATTTGTATGTACAAAGCTCAGAACTTTATTAGCCAAATTTTATCATTTAAGTTTCAAAGTGCCCTCTAGCACTCTAAAAATGCTTTATCTGTCATTAGTAGAATCTATAGTTAGTTACGGTCTCGAGTCCTATGGGTTGACATTCAAAACATACCTACAAAAGATTGAATCACTGCAAATACGATTTTTAAAACTACTCGTTAACAAAAAAATTAAGCATAAGTACCAAGGAAATTACAGAATGTTATTTAAAGTGTGTAAAATACTACCGATAGATCTTAAACACAAATATTTACTGGCTGTCAACCATCATGGGGGTCGAGAGCGCCACTCACTTGTAGCACATAGATATAACACCAGATCGGTGTCGACTGGTAAATATGTTATACCGAAAGTCACTAACTATTACGGTGATAGAACACTCAATAAGAGAATCCCATATTTGTTAAATAATCTGCCACAGAACTTAAGATCGGAATGTAATAAAAACAAATTTTGTAATCTTTTAAAAAAACATTTATTAGACACAATACTTTAACTAAAATATTAGCATAACCAAACTATTATTGTTTAAATCTAGATTACCTAAGTATATAATTTAACATAAGATACTTTCGAGACTCGATCCCTCAGTCAAACTATCCTAAATAGTTTTGTGGGACTGATGTTGTACCAGAATGTTGTATACCTTGTTAATTAATATATAAATAAATAAATAAAATAAGTGCAGGAAAACGATTCTAAAATAGAAATTGTATGGTCAATATAAAGAAAGAAGGAACTTAGGTGACATTGAAATAATAACCTTACTGTTCTATTCCTCTAGTAATGAGAATAATTAAAATGGCATTAGAATGACAAACAACATAATTGCTATTGAATATTAGCTTCCGAATCCAATAGCCTACTGAACGTATGAATTAGTATTCTTAGTAGTATTCTTAGTACTTAGTAGTCACAAGTTTTCGCCGTCATATTAACCAATTAGTTTGCATTAAACATAGTTAAAATTTACCTTCTTTACTACTATCTATGTTTGAGGAAATAGAAACCATTTAAAGGGATAGAAATATCTTAATATCCTCCAGTATTTTGTTATACATCTCAATGGCCACCACATAATTATAAATATTTAATTGAGTAGTTTCTGTTTCTAAATTTTGACAATGCCACTAGTGACTCAGTAGCTCAGTTGGCAAAGCATTGGATCGGGTTTCCATAGGTCACGGGTTCAATTCCCGCTCGAGAAAAGATCTCGTGACGAGTAGATTTTTTTCTAGTACATTACTTGGTATTAAAAATGAAAGTTAATAAGTATATAGTTAGTATTAAACAATATCACTGTAAATGTTATTAAATAACGCTGAGTTGCAGCGAAAGAGTAGAATATACTAGAAAAAATTTCGACGATGCAACTAGTGACTCGGTAGCTCAGTTGAAAGAGCATTAGACTGGATTTATTCCAAAGGTTGCGGGTTCGATTCCCGCCTGAGAAACGACGACGTGGCAAGTAGAGTCTTTCTAGTATAAAAAAAAGAGAAGTCTGGTTCTGTTTTTTAGTTGCCGTTTTTATTTTAAGATTTTCAACATCTATAGTCCTTGCAGCATTTATGAATCGTTTTCAAACGAAGCTATTTAATATATAATAGCTAGTTTAAAGATCTATCTGAAAAAAAAAAGAAAGATTGGAAGTAAAATTTATGGTTGCGAAAATTCGCTTCCAATTCCAATGGAGAAAAGCCCGAGGCTGGGTGTCCTTCCAAGGTTGGTGTACAGTCCGAGGCTGGATGTGAACAGTCCGAGGCTGGGTGTCCTTCCGAGGTTGGTGTACAGTCCGTGGCTAGAAGTGAACGGTCCGAGGCTGGGTGTCCTTCCGAGGTTTGTGTACAGTCCGAGGCTGGATGTGAACAGTCCGAGGCTGGGTGTCCTTCCGAGGTTGGTGTACAGTGCGTGGCTAGATGTGAATGATCCGAGGCTGGGTGTCCTCCCAAGGTTGGTGTACAGTCCGAGGCTGGATGTGAACAGTCCGAGGCTGGGTGTCCTTCCGAGGTTGGTGTACAGTCCGTGGCTAGATGTAACAATCAAGGCAGGTTGTGAACTGTCAAAACAGATTACTGTCAACGAGGCTGGTTGTGAACAGTCAAAGCTGGTTGTAAACAGTCGAGGCAGGTTGTAAACGGTCATAATATTGGGTTTACTTGTATATATGCCATTGTCCTTCCGAGGTTGGTGTACAGTCCGTGGCTAGATGTAACAGTCAAGGCAGGTTGTGAACTGCCAAAACAGACTACTGTCAACGAGGCTGGTTGGGAACAGTCAAAGCTGGTTGTAAACAGTCGAAGCAGGTTGTAAACGGTCATAATATTGGGTTTACTTGTATATATGCCATAACTCCTTTGATTTGAAATATTCATCAAATTGCTTGATATAATATTGAGTAACGACCACGATGTTCAACTGTAAATAAATAATAAAGTCCTATGGCTAGATGTGAATAGTCAAGGCGCGTTGTGAACTGTCAAAACAGATTACTATCAACGAGGCTGGTTGTGAACAGTCGAGGAAGGTTGTGAACTGTGATTATAATGGGTTTACTTATAAATTTGCCTTAACTCTTTTGATTTGAAATATTCATCAAATTGCTATCAAGCAATATATTATTTTTGGTTAGCCTTAATGGAATAAGTCAGCTTAGTGTTCATAATTTTTATATACATCAAAGTCTTGTAACATTGGCATTCTCGGTAGGTAAATGAAAAACATATATATAAATGATTTATTTTGTCTTCAATGTAACAAAATGCTCATAAAGACTACTTAAATATAATACATATTGAACACAAGAATTTTAAGAGGTAAACGTTGATAACTGTACTAGTAGGTATAAACTGTGTCACAGCTGTCGGCGTGGAGGCACCCAAGGGCGTTTTACATACTTTTATATTTTATTCGAGTTTAACAAAAAAAAATTAATCTTTGTTACAAGCAATTAAGACATTACATCAAAGTAATAAAAACATAATTAAAAATGGAGACGTAAATACATACCTACCACAGTTCTGTAATATGAATATGAGAAAGAGTTCTGTAATATGAATATGAGAGAAAGATGTGTAATAAAGTGTATGTGTGATGTTTAATTATATCACGGAGAATATCTTCTGTTTCCAAATAATTTAATTTTTGAAGCAATACCAAGAGCTTTAATGACCACCTATTACATGAAAAGTGATAGTATAAAAAATAGAACTAATTCTTGAAAATTTTCTATTCAAATCGGGGCGGTTTTATACCCAGGTGAAAACCTGTTATGCCAATTAGTTAACCAAGAGGCCGAAACAAGTTATGTATTGTAAAAATGGCTGCAGGCTGTTTTGCTTTGACTAAATGGTAACGAGCAAATACAGTGCACAAATCGACCAAGGGTTGAATATTACAATACTTTATTCTTCTACTAGGTAGTGATGTTGCGATAAGTGGTTGAGAAATTTGACAAAAGTCAACTGGTAATTTTTAAGCACACATTGTGTGGTACTTTCCCAAGTCCATAAATAATCAAAATAACGAAAGTTTTGTTAACAATTAATAGATTAAAATTAAGATGGAAGTCGGCAACCCTTTCCAAGTTTTCTTTCGCCAGTTCTTTCTTGAAGGGCCCTTCCAATTTGTGAACTGGTGGTAGATTCATAAATTTCTTTATTTCACAATTAAAAATACATTTATTATATAAAATTTACTCCTAGGAACAATTGAAATAATTAAACTTCATAACGTTCAGACTGATTGCTGGCCTCAACTACTTAACTATTTACAAATTATAAATACTAGCTGATCAGCAGGCAGGTCTAAAACAATACTGTTCCTGAAAAAAATAGATGAGCGACATCTGTACTTTACCTACTTAACCAGATGTATATGTATAATAACACATCTTATTTATGTTAGGTATTAAAGATATCACAAAACATAAAATCACTTATGTTAATAAATAAAAAGATAGACATCAAAATAGTATGTATTAGATTTGGATCCTAATAATGTCTAGTGATCAAAATGTAAGTAATGTAATAAGTAATGTTATCATTCACCTCGAATTTTGTGCAAGGCTCCGCAAAAAAAAATCTAAAGAAAAATAAATAAATTTCTTAATATTTATTCACTGATCTAATATTTATTAAAAACAAGTCATAAGCTTAAGCGATTGACTTGATCCCTATTCTAAAATAGTTTTCAATGTTCCGCGACAATTTTCAAGTTCTGGCTGAATAAAACTCTTCCCTGCACCAAAGTGTACAACTAATTTAAAGTCGCATTGCTTTTTATCGTGTGCAATATTTCTGTTTATAAAGAATTATTACGATAAAATCGATATTTCCATATCTAGTAAGCATTAAGAAATTGATAATTACGTAGAATTGTTGTCTAATGTATACTTTTATATTTAAGTAACATAACATAATATTGTTTATTAGGGCATGTTGTAGGTACCTTGCCCTTCTATTAGAAATAAGACTTTAAACTAAATGGTTTAAGAGCCGTATCGCTAACGATTATACTCTCAGTAATTAGTGTAAGTAAAGAATTTTTTTTTTAATTATATTAAGGAAAAAAGACCTACTATTAGGTCAAGAAAATTGTAAATGATTGAGTTAAGAAGTTTTATCATTATTATGATTTAATTATTGATTGAAAGTGGCTGACAAAGCTCTTACAGCTCTTGCTAGCAGCAGAGTGATAATACTATATAATGTTTTGATAGCATTTTAAGGTACAGAAGTTTTAACTGTAATGATTTATTAATGTACAGAGAGTTGAGACGTTTTAATCTCGTGTCATATCAACTTAAAGTATTAGATGAACAAAGAAAAAAAAATATAGAACATTAGTTGGACTTAATACTGTATAAGTAGTATTAGCTCGATTATTACACGGTAAACATAATGAATGTGCTTGTGCAATTTAATTGCAGTCATATGGTAATAAAGAACAAAAATATTATTGGAAAATTGTATCAAGATGAAATGGTGTGGTTAGATATTGATTCTGTTGAACACTCAAATGTAGTAAAGTGGACTACATCTACAATGCAATTGATAGGTTCGTTTATCCTATTTGATTACAAAAACAATAGACCACAATTAATAAAATTGTAGAAACTTAACCCACATAAAAATATTAAAAGTAAGAAGTTTGTGAAAATTATGGGGAAAAAGCTGATATTTATTGTAATATGCAATTTACATTTTATGTAATTAAATAATATTGTAGTAAAAAGATAATGAAGATAATATGATCCATACATGTTGTCATATCCAAAGCATCAATCGTGTTTAAAATCTTTTAATAACAAGAAAGAGATGTGACGTACAAATAAAGTGTGTGCAGCCATAGATGCCATGGATACTCTGTGTCGAGCGTTGTCTATGCTATGTCCTGCCACGGATGGTCTGTGTCGTGCGTTGTCTATGCTATGGCCATAGACAACGCACAGGTTATAAAGAGGCCGGCAATGCCGCGCCAGGCAGTCATGTGTTAGCTACCATACGGAGCGGACGAGTCTGTCCAAGGCAACTGTGGCTCACCACACGTTGAAAGTGAATAAGTGTTTTATTTCTAGAACCCCACACTAACTAAAAAATAAGATACGTTTTTCTGCATCTTTTTACTGCCTTCTGTGCATCTTTTACACCATTTGACTATAAAGGACGTCATTTCTAATAAACTCTCCCTTTCTATCTTTTCTCTACAATATAAACTGCAATTTATTGAAAAGAAACACTAACGTCAGTCACCGGTTGCGTGGTTGGCCCGAGTAAAGTTGAGCGGGTTGTACTTTTTCGGCCCTGCAGTGCCATTTTTTTGCAATTCACTTCCTTAGATTTTAGTTCGCTGGTTGGTCCCATAGTAAAAGTTGTGCAGTTTGATGGTTCCTATCTACTACTTAAAGCTTTGTCCAGACTTGTATCATTTTGGCGTATCAGATCACAGTATCTTTACCATACATCGCTAGTTTGGTTGGGCGTGCGTTGATATTACCTACTTCAACGCACGCCCAACGAAACTAGCAATGTATGTTAAAGATACTACGGTGATCTGATACGCCAAAATGGACTAGTCTGGACAAAGCTTTAGGTTAGTTTGTAACACATTGTATAGGCTGTATTATAGCCACTAGATAGGCTGTTAAAGTGAATTATTTTATTTTTTTTATTATATACTTACTGAAAACTTTGAAATTACTGTAAACTGTTTGATGAACAATAATTGTCCGGACTGTTTTTAAAATGTACGACTTCATGTCCGTTAATTTTCAAAATACGATATCATTATCAGTAATGACTTAATTTTAAGACTGTATATTCGAATCACATTCCATTTTTTATTCAATACAAATAATCAAAACAACTCTGCGGGAGCCGTAATGAGGGTGAAATTTGAAAATTCCTATTAAATTATTAAATACATACATGGATATACAAAACACGCAATACCTACATTAGAAAAATACCTCATTATTCCTAAAAAAATATACTTTAGAATCTTTAAATACCAGTAAAAAAACATGTCAAAGTGTACCGATTTGAGCACGTTTTTATATTTTATTTTCTCTATGAATAAATCTTTTTTTTATTATCTCTATATTTTATTTTCTCTCTATAGTGCACTCCTTGACAATCCAAACAATAAGTGAAAAAAATTAATATGAGTCGTAATTCTCATTTCTTAAGACATTATCTTAGTCTTTAGTAGAGTGCTTTAGGAGAGTAGAAGTTCATTACGTGGTGTGTTTGACGTTCTTTTAAAATCGACGAACATGCCAAGCAATGTATTTCTACTCGCTACTCGACTCGGTCGTCTACTTGACTAATGTAAACCAGGCCTTATAGCTAAAACTTTTGTGTAAAATACCTCTGACAAGCAAATTTGAAATTCCACTTCCTGACAATTTATTATGTTTTCCTCTCTACGGCACTAATTTAAGAATTTTGCTTCCCAAAAACTGTGCTAAAATTAAAGATTACATTAATATTAATGCTTTCATTCATAATATCATTTATATTTTAAACCGTAGATTTCTAGTAATTTTAACGACGTTTTAAGTACCTTGTGTGAGGCTCTATGGATTATTTATAGCCGAGAAAATGCTCCGTGCCCATTGTGTTTTGACGTAAAACGTATTTATGAAAATAAATTGGTTTACTTACATTACACCTAATTTACGAGATTAGCTGTTACCTTTGAATGAACTACGCTCAAGGGTTTTTTTTACACGACTGCCCAAAAAGGAGTGTATATGTGTTCAGGGTTCATGTATGTTTGTGGGTATGTGAGTTTCTTTATTCGACCATAACTTTTAAATGGCTCAACGGATTTGGATGTTTGGGATATGGTTAGAATGCTTACATCATCCCGAGTGATACTAGCTATATTTTTTTTGAAAAAAGTTGATATGGCGACTTTAGCACGCCATTTTCAAATGTTAAAAAAATATTTTTTTCTTCAATTAATACAATATGGGCATCAAATGAAAGGCCATAATGAGCACATTTCAAAACTATATAATTTGTTACTAAAATGTGAGAAATAAAAATAAATAAATGTAAAAAATATTAAAAACACGACTGCCCTGCCAAAAACGAACTAAAAAGATAAATAGCAAGGTGTCATTGCAGTCGGGGGACCTCTTTAATTGAAAATTGTTCCACAAAACGGTCCCCCGACTGCAATGACACCTTGTTATTTATCTTTTTAGTTCGTTTTTGGCAGGGCATTATGTTTTTAATTTTTTTTTTTTTAAACTGATCATAATGATCCGTTATTATAAAATATAATGCTAATCACTACTTAGTATATAAAAACAAAGTCGCTTTCTCTGTCCCTATATCCCTATGTATCTTTAAAACTACGCAACGGATTTTGATGCGGTTTTTTTAATAGATAGAGTGATTCAAGAGGAAGGTTTATATGTATAATACATGGTGTCAAATTCCACACTACACCGAAGCGAAGCGAGGGCGGGTCGCTAGTTTATTGATATTTCAGACTTGTCGACGATAATAATTAGGTATGGTACGAATTTCGTGAATTTATCTACTGGAATAATATTAGGTAATACGTTATCAATAACCCTGTAGTAATTTCTGAAATTAATCTTTACAGATAATTATAGGACGACAGACAAAGACGGATTAGAAATTTAATGTAGCATATAGTCGTTATGACAATTTGTATTCAATAACAGCAATTAAGTACCTATAATCGAGAGTATTTTTTTGGAAATGCCTTTTTCAATTTGAAAGGCAGGCAACCCAATTTATTATAAATCCATGGAGCAGTATTCCCTAAGGATTTGCTAGGTATCTACATTGTTTTCAATAAATATTCAATCGGCTTCTATTTGTTTCGTATCATCTGCATAAATAAATTGTTACGACGTAGGGCCATAGAGGAGAGCGACCGGACAGAGGCAAACTACCGTTCTACTATCCCCTCATTTCCAACTCGTCAGTTGCAACTCGATAAATTTTAAAGTCATCAGATTTTGAAGTCTTCGTTAAATGCACACTTGAATCTCAGCACAAAAGCAATAAGTAAGCACAGCAAGAGCTTTTCTAGAAATATCAATCAATAAAAAATCCTGAGCACAACTTAACGTATCGTCGTAATTTTCAGGGTTCCGTACCTAAAGGGTAAAAACGGGACCCTATTACTAAGACTTCGCTGTCCGTCTGTCTGTCTGTCACCAAGCTGTATCTCATGAACCATGATAGCTAGAAAGCTGAAATTTTCACAGATGATGTATTTCTATTGCCGCTATAACAAAAAATACTAAAAATATAATAAAATAAATATTTAAGGGGGGCTCCCATACAACAAACGTGATTTTTTTTGCCGTTTTTTGCTCGATATTAATAACGACAACAGGTAGACAATTGAAATTTTCACATATTTATGATGTATTTTTGTTGCCGCTATAACAATAAATACTAAAAACAGAATAAAATTAATATTTAAGGGTGGTTCCCATACAACAAACGTATTTTTTTTTTTTGCCGTTTTTTGGTACGGAACCCTTCGTGCGCGAGTCTGACTCGCACTTGGCCGGTTTTTAATGTCTCCACTGCCGGGGCACAGGCCTTCTTTTGGATGAATAAGGAGGATGGGCCATAACCCATCACGCAGGCCCAATGCAATTTGGTGGGTGTTAATGACTACAAGTGCAGGTGGGACCAACGACTTAACGTGCCTTCTGAATCGTTTAGGCGCAAAATGTCCAATTCGCAAAATGTCCAGTTCGCAAAATGTCCAGTTCGCAAAAATTTCCAATATTCCTGACTCGTTCCTATGAGAATAAAAATGTCTTCAAACCCTATATGGTTAAGAAAATGTTTAGTATTTTAATTCAAACAATATAAAATCAATATGACAAATCCTATAAAAATAATTGTAACTATAATTTTAATTACCTAACAATGAAAACTATTTTTGTCCTCTTAAGAAAAATACATACGACATAAAAAAATAAGTGTTAATTTTGTCCGATTTGTTAATACGTAAGTAAGAAGAAAAAACAATAGGAATTAGGATTATTATAGATTTGATTATAGGACAGTTTTTATCCCGATATTCCCACGGGAACTCGTGCAAAGTCGGAGCGGGTCGCTAGTCAAGAATATTGGTCATTTTTGCGAACTGGACGTTCTGCGAACTGGACATTTTGGGAATTAATTGGAAACCGATCTTTGTGAAAGTTGTTTAACTTGCGCAATCTCAGACACACACCTATTAAAATAAATAACCACACACCTATTTCTGCTATCTACTTAACCTGATAGCAGAGTAACATAAAAAATCTAAATTCAGCATTGACCATTCATTCCTCATACCAGTTTTATTTATTGTTATGCCCCATACTTCGAGCTTAGAATAACTAAGTGGGTGACTGATTTTGTAGAAACAAGCGAGATGTAACTGGCAATATTAATATGAATCCAACATAGCAGCAAATGTAACGTCATATCGAGTACCGTTGGATAGTGAGATCATTTTTGTACAGAGTTCTAGGACGTTAGTTAACTTAGCATTTTTAGGAAATAAAAACTCTTAAAGCCAAGAATATACTAAACTTCCTAGATGCTACAGGGCTTAAAGAGTTACTATAATCAGGTGGCGAGTCACAATAGATCTTTTTAGTCGCAATGACTACAGCTCTATCAGAGCTGCAGAGCCCCTAAAATTCAAATAATTAAGTTAGTTAGCTAGTCGAGTTGCCATAATTAGTTTAATTGTTGTCTCTGTTCGATTCGTTTGTATGATACTCTTGTGGTGGTAGGTATTATATTAATGAACAGACGCGCCTACCATTCCCGTGTAGATTGTAGTGCTTACTAAACGTATTTCGCGTAATTTGAGTGAGCCGACTAATCAAGGGGCGACCTCTAATTGATCAAAACAACAAACAAAGGAAACGTACATTGTGCAATGAAGGGGATTTGTATTTTAACGACGACGTTGTAAGTTGGCAGAGTAAAAAAACAGTGCGAGTCGTACTCGCGCACGAAGGGTTCCGTAACAAAAAATGGCAAAAAATACGTTTGTTGTATGGGAGCCCCCCTTAAATATTAATTTTATTCTGTTTTTAGTATTTGCTGTTATAGGGGCAACAAAAACACATTATTGTGAAAGTTTCAACTGTCTACCTGTTGTCGTTATTAATGTCGAGCAAAAAACGGCAAAAAAATCAAGTTTGTTGTATGGGAGCCCCCCTTAAATATTAATTTTATTCTGTTTTTAGTATTTTTTGTTATAGCGGCAATAAAAATACATCGTCTGTGAAAATGTTAACTGTCTACCTGTTGTCGTTATTAATATCGAGCAAAAAACGGCAAAAAAATCATATTTGTTGTATGGGAGCCCCCCTTAAAATATTAATTTTATTCTGTTTTTAGTATTTGTAGTTATAGCGGCAACAGAAGTACATCATCTGTGAAAATTTCAACTTTCTAGCTATCACGGTTCATGACAGACAAACAGACAGACGGACAGCGGAGTCTTAGTAATAGGGTCCCGTTTTTACCCTTTGGGTACGGAACCCTAAAAATGTTATTATAAAATATATAAATGGGAACCTTCTTTAGATTTATATGACCCTGTTACCTACTTGACATTATCTAAAGGCAAATTATTTCTTCATAAGTGCAAATAACAAATTCTAGACAAGTGTCTCATTCACTCTGAGTATGTTTGTATAATGTGTGCTGAATAACGATGTTGAAAAAAGATGAAAGGAAGTTTCACCGAACCGTGAGCTTCGCAATTTTTTATTAATGAACAATCCGTATACAAAAAATCATTACTAAGCCGCTAATAACATTTCCTTAATTAGCTTAACGGGCATGTCAAGCAGAATTCAATTTAGAGAAGAAACAAAACAGCTTTTGTAAATAAGTAACTTTCTTTTTCTAAGAAAGGAAAAACACTCTGATTATTTAAAGAAATAGGAGAGGATTTTGATCAGTATAAACAATACTTATTTATTTAAGTCGTCCACTTCGTAAACAAAGAAACAGCGGGAGTAAATAAACTAAATAAGAAAATAAGTAAAATAATCAAAAGAGTTATATTTAGCTGCGGAAACTCCGATGTTGGAATGCGAAACATGCTTTGGATATAATCCCAATGGTGTGGTGCAAGTCAAGAAACACCGACCGACCCGCAGGCCTACCGCCAAACTTAAAAAGCTTGCAAATTGCTAAAGTTTATGACGTCAGTGCACTGTCCGTCCTTGTCACGGACGGATAGAATATAGCTATCGCTTTGGCTATCGGTTTGAGTTAGGCGGTAGGGCCTGCATGGTCTTACCAACTTACCACACCAGTGTGACTACGGGGATTTTTTAACATTGAAAATGTTTTTTTTGAGGCATCTGTATAGGCCCGATTTTCAGCCAAAGTGCGATATCACCCTGGTGTCGTAGATATTTGAGCTATGTAAATGATTGAGATATCAAATGACGAGTCTAATCAAGGGCTATAAGCTGAACATAAAAAAATTTTGAAAGATATCAAAATCTTTTTTTGAAAATCGCAAAATGTGAAAAATGCGATCGATTTTCGCCGGGTTTCGGTGAGCAAAAAATCATATCTCGTAAACGAAACGCGATATCGGGTCGATTTTAAAAACACCTCGAGATATGACTTTGGTCTACTTTAAAAAATATATATTAAAGGTAAATAACATAAAAGGATAATTCTGTAGCTTAACCTTTATGAAGTGAAGTTTGCACGGAGCGTATGCAAGGAGTGAGCGCTGAGCGCAGTAGTGTACGTACGTACCTAGTCGTATCAACGCTAATGGTCTGAAAGACAAATGTTTGTTTATAGTTATATTTTGAGTAGTAAATGTAATAAAATGTTATTTTCTAATTATAAAAAAATCGGATATGTACCTAATGAAAGTGTTTTAAAAGGAAAACAAAAATATATTTTTAAATACTTATGTAAAATTCTTAAATCAAGTAAAATTAGATTAAATAAAATTATGTTTGTATTAAATTTTGTTAATGTGATTTTTTAATAATTATTTATTTATGACTTTTTAATGGTTAGGTGTCAAATCTAACGTAAAACAACTAAATTTAATAAACACCATTAGTATTACCCATACGAAGAACAAGATATCATTTATTTATTAACCTTATTTTGGTTAATAACATTTTTCTATACTTATGCAAAAGGCCGGGCTTTGCCTTGCAGTTGCACGTGAGCATCGAAAAAAACTATTTCGGCGCATCTGTTTCTATTGTTTTGGCTATATTTCCTGACCATTGCCTGCACCGTGGGATTTCGTGATACCCGGCACTTTTTAGGGTTCCGTACCCAAAGGGTAAAAACGGGACCCTATTACTGAGACTCCGCTGTCCGTCTGTCTGTCTGTCTGTCACCAGGCTGTATCTCATGAACCGTGATAGCTAGAAAGTTGAAATTTTCACGGATGATGTATTTCTGTTGCCGCTATAACAACAAATACTAAAAACAGAATAAAATTAATATTCAAGGGGGCTCCCATATTTGTCGTCCAATCGTATTTTTTTTTTGCCGTTTTTTGATACGGAACCCTTCGTGCGCGAGTCCGACTCGCTCTTGGCCGGTTTTTTGTATAGGCAAACGAATAAACGAATCTTGAGCGAAAGTAGAATAGAAGAGAGATTGATGTTTGAGCCCCCATACTTAGGAGTAGATACAAAAAAGCTTTGCACTAATTGGTTAGAATTTTAAAGATAAATTACACTCAAAACGTGAAAAAAGGAAATAAATAGGTACCGATGTTAATGTTATTTCAATTTCGAGATTTAAAATTACTCTGCCTTATGTTTTTCTTAGTACGCTATAATTTTTACAACGGTCTCTAAATGAGAATGTGAAGATGATGCCTAGATAAACATAGTTTGCTATCGCACATATTCAAATGATGATGAAGTCAGCGCGAGACTGCATTTGATTTTGATTAGAATTTTTTATTAGATTATTTTTTTCCGAAAATCTAAGATGTTTTAGTTATAGTACTTACATAGGTATATTTAATAATAATAAAAAATGTTTACGAATAAATTTTGTTTTGGGTAATTAATTAAATTCACTTTCAATGTACCAGAAGGTCGTGAAAGGCACGAGATATGTGAATTTTTTTACCCGTGGTCACACCACGAATAGCCCAACTCACCGTTGAACATCGACAGCTAGGAATATAATAATGAAGTTAGTCCAAATAAACTTCTCTACATCTAGTTTAAAAAATATAAAGGATGTCACCAAAAATGGCCCAAATGATGTACCGAGGTACACTTTGCGGAAAAAAATACCTTACAATACCCTGAGTAATATACCAGTAATATTTTTTTCTAGTAATTAAATAATCGAGGAAAAAAATTAAATATGCTCTCGATATAAGAACCTATTACACAGATTATATTATAACATTCAGCTCCTTGATACTTGAAAAAACTCTCAAGTTGACAGCTGTTGTCATTGTCAGTTGAAGTTGATTTTATTCAAGGAGGTTTATATAGGGAGTGAGTACTATACAAAAATTTTCACTTATCGTTTAAAAGAAATTCAACTTTATTGCATTTGACATAGAGTTGAAATTCTATCGACGACATTGACTGAAGGCACTACTGTGTGAATGGGACAACACCAGGTGGAGGTCGGTGTCTCGTTCGCACAATTGCAATTACTAAACAATAATACCACGATAGTAGGACAAAAAATATGTACGTTACCAATCAAGTAGTGTATCAAAATTAAGGATTCGGAGTGGGAAGTCGAATATATACTATGTATTTAAATATTAATTTAGAATGACACATAATAATTGTAATATAAAACAGAACTTACTCTTTTGATTTAATTAGATATCTACAATAATGCTAATCAGCTATCATCGGTGAGGTAGTAATAAATAGAAGTGTCAATCCTGGCAACTCCGATTTTGACCTTGACGCCGAATTTCAATTTAAGAATTTCAATCTATAGGAAATGTTACTTTACAAAACTAGTGTGACCATAAATACTGCACTATTCCAGATTTCCAAAAAAAACGAAATTGTTCTATTGAAATGGCTAAAGGTCGCAGGCGAGACGGTAAAATTAATAATAATCATCAAATTCATGTTTGTGCGCCTATTTCGATGAAACTCGGTTTTTGATACTATTTCAACATGAAAATAACAACGCAATGTTGAAAATTTTAAAAATCCAAGCTGGCGGCCTACTTTTTTGTTTTTTGGCCGATTTCGATGAAACTCGGTTTTTGGAACTATTTTGACAAGAAAATAACAACGCAATTTTTAAAAAACTAAAAATCCAAGATGGCAGCCAACTTTTTTGTTTTTGGGCAGATTTAGATGAAACTCGGTTTTTGGAACTATTTTGACAAGAAAATAACAACGAAATTTTTAAAAAACTAAAAATCCAAGATAGCGGCCAACTTTTTTGTTTTTGGGCCGATTTCGATGAAACTCGGTTTTTGGAACTATTTTGATAAGAGAATAACAATGCAATTTTTATAAAACTAAAAATCCAAGATGGCGGCCATCTTTTTTGTTTTTGGGCCGATTTCGATGAAACTCGGTTTTTGGAACTATTTTGACAAGAAAATAACAATGCAATTTTTATGAAACTAAAAATCCAAGATGGCGGCCAACTTTTTTGTTTTTGGGCCGATTTCGATGAAACTCGGTTTTTGGAACTATTTTGGCAAGAAAATAACAACGCAATTTTTAAATACAAAAAAATCAAAAATGGCGGCCAACTTTTTGTTTTTGGGCCGATTTCGATGAAACTCGGTTTTTGGAACTATTTTGACAAGAAAATAACAATGCAATTTTTATAAAACTAAAAATCCAAGATGGCGGCCATCTTTTTTGTTTTTGGGCCGATTTCGATGAAACTCGGTTTTTGGAACTATTTTGACAAGAGAATAACATTGCAATTTTTATAAAACTAAAAATCCAAGATGGCGGCCATCTTTTTTGTTTTTGGGCCGATTTCGATGAAACTCGGTTTTTGGAACTATTTTGACAAGAAAATAACAATGCAATTTTTATGAAACTAAAAATCCAAGATGGCGGCCAACTTTTTTGTTTTTGAACCGATTTCGACGAAACTCGGTTTTTGGAACTATTTTGACAAGAAAATAACAACGAAATTTTTAAAAAACTAAAAATCCAAGATAGTGGCTAACTTTTTTGTTTTTGGGCCGATTTCGATGAAACTCGGTTTTTGGAACTATTTTGACAAGAAAATAACAATGCAATTTTTATAAAACAAAAATCCAAGATGGCGGCCAACTTTTTTGTTTTTGGGCCGATTTCGATGAAACTCGGTTTTCAAAACTATTTTGACAAGAGAATAACAATGCAATTTTTATAAAACTAAAAATCCAAGATGGCGGCCATCTTTTTTGTTTTTGGGCCGATTTCGATGAAACTCGGTTTTTGGAACTATTTTGACAAGAAAATAACAATGCAATTTTTATGAAACTAAAAATCCAAGATGGCGGCCATCTTTTTTGTTTTTGGGCCGATTTCGATGAAACTCGGTTTTTGGAACTATTTTGACAGGAAAATAACAATGCAATTTTTATGAAACTAATAATCCAAGATGGCGGCCAACTTTTTTGTTCTTGGGCCGATTTCGATGAAACTCGGTTTTGGAACTATTTTGACAAGAAAATAACAATGCAATTTTTATGAAACTAAAAATCCAAGATGGGTGCCAACTTTTTTGATCTTGTGCCGATTTCAATGAAACTTGGTTTTTGGAACTATTTTGGCAAGAAAATAACAACGCAATTTTTAAATACAAAAAATCCAAAATGGCGGCCAACTGTTTTGTTTGTGGGCTGATTTTGATGAAACTCGGGTTTTGGTACTATTTTGACAAGAAAACAGCAGCGGAATGTTATAAAAAATCAAAGATGGCAGCCAAATTATTTATTTGTTTTGTCAACCGAGTCACATCAAAATCAACCTAAAAACAAAATTAGCAGCCATTTTGATCTTTTTGATTTTTCCATCAGTTTACATTGAGTTGTTATTTTCTTGCCAAAATATTACCAAAAACTGAATTTCATCGAAATCGGTCCAAAAACAAAAAAATTGGCTGCCATCTTGGATTTTTTATTTTTTTTAATATTGTTTTTATTTCCTTGTCAAATTAGTACTAAAAACCGGTTTCATTAAAATCAGCCCACAAATAAAAGAGTTGGCTGCCATATTTTTTTATATATTTAACATTTCATTGTTATTTTTTTATCAAAATAGTAACAAAATCGAGTTTCATCAAAATCGGCCCACGAACAATATAGTTGGCCGCCATCTTGGTTTTTTTATATTTTTAACATTGTATCGTCGTAAATCTCTTGCACCCATTTTATTAACTTCACAAGTAAAGAAATTGGTGCAAGTATTTTAGACCTTATTGACATATTTACCAAAATAACAGTTTTTAAAGAAACAGCAAAGTAAATGAACAAGTATAATTATGGGAAAAAGCAATCGAATTTCAAACGTCAATAGAGTCGAAAATCGTTTTCATCTTTTTTTTAACTACAGATCACTAGACAATGTTTTCCTACTTTTACTTGTTTTTCCAACATTCATTTGTTTTTCCGAAGTTCACGCACATTGTATTTTTATTAAAAATTGGAATAAACTTAAAAGTTGCGTAATTATTTACACTTGAACTTAAATTAAATTGAATAAACTAGAATTTTGTATTTGTTGAATTACCATATATTAAAAAAACCGGCAAAGTGCGAGTCGGACTCGCGCATGAAGGGTTCCGTACCAAAAAACGGCAAAAAAAATCACGTTTGTTGTATGGGAGCCCCCCTTAAATATTAATTTTATTCTGTTTTTAGTATTTGTTGTAATAGCGGCAACAGAAATACATCATATGTGAAAATTTCAACTTTCTAGCTATCACGGTTCATGAGATACAGCCTGGTGACAGACAGACAGACAGACAGACAGACAGACAGACAGACAGACGGACAGACAGACAGACGGACAGCGGAGTCTTAGTAATAGGGTCCCGTTTTTACCCTTTGGGTACGGAACCCTAAAAACAAAAACAAAAAAGCAACTTAATAAAAACGTGATAAATGACTTGTTCTTAAAAAATATTTTTTTTATAAATAATTATTTTCTGTTTTTTAGTTAACGAGCTAAACTAAAAATATACCACCGCCTATCAGAGTACTCGTCAAGACCATTCAAACGAGTCCAAACTCGATGAAGATGAAAGGTTTTATTGGAAAGTTCCTGTGGCCTTCTTCCGGCTCCATCGTCAGACTCTTGGATACTATTACCCAACAGAGCACTCGTCAAGACGATTCAAACGAGCCCAAACTCGATGGGCTTGCATGATTTCAATAATGAGTTCTTATGGCATGGCCTCCAGACTTCATCATCCGACCCCGAACCTCGTCTCCCGTCAGAGTACTTGTCAAGACAATTCTAACCAGCCCAAACACGATGGGGTTGTATAGTTTCATTTATCATAGAGTTCCTGTGGCGTTCTTCCGGCTCCATCATCAGGGGCCGTACCGGCTAACGAATCGAGCTTCGGAAAATTTGCCGAGTTTCAAATTAGAACAGATAAATTGAAGTAAGGAATTACTTATTGTACTATTTGTTGAAGTTATTTGGAAGATATTGATGTTTGTGTGACCTCATGAATTAGGGTTCACCGTTTTGGCCCAATTGGCTTTGGTTAAAAAATAAAAGGTATTTTTTTATATTTTTTTCTACAGATTAGGCCAATTTAAGAAACTAATTTGAATATTTTAACATTTGGTCCCGTATTTATTTTTTTATAAATATATTTGCCGAGCGGATATGGTCAACCGGAATGACGTCATTAGTGGCATGAAAGTTTAAGAAGGAAAACCTTCGCCATCTACTTATAGAAAAAGAACGGCCAAGTGTCATTACCTGTCATAATGACTTTATGGTTGTTTGTAAACAAATAAGTTATAGTTAATATTTCTTCTATTTTATTCATTTAATCCAGTTGTGACGGTTCTAACCTACCTTCTTAATTTGCCGCAATCATTTTTGAGGTGGTAAAATTATAATAAAAATGCATACCAGTGGAAACTCAGCTGAAAAACTTTATAAAAACTGACACGCCCAATTTACCCAAATTGCGAAATGTATTGTATGTATTGTGTCTATTTTGGATGTAGGCTACATGGATAAAATTGTAACGATTGCTTGTGGACTGATAAATTTGCAGGATAACATAATAAACATTGTGAAAATATGTGCATACTTTATTTCTATTTACAAACATTTAATAGTAGGGATGTGGAAAAAATTACGAGATAAGTTCATCGATATTTTTCGGGCGATATTAAATACTCTGATATATCGATAGATGTTTTTACAATAATTTTTCCATAACATTTTTTTTTGTAATTACGTATGGTTTCTAATAGTCGACACTATTTTGTCACTGGAGCATTTTGTTTTTTCCTACTTTTGAGTCTTAAAAATCATCGTAAAATTCGTCAAATCGAGCCAAAATTTCG
This sequence comes from Agriphila geniculea, assembly GCA_943789525.1. Taxonomy (NCBI): domain Eukaryota; kingdom Metazoa; phylum Arthropoda; class Insecta; order Lepidoptera; family Crambidae; genus Agriphila; species Agriphila geniculea. Next base: position 5,531,118 of record OX038879.1, on the reverse strand, counting down.
CGTAGGGGTTTATTTTGCTATTTTTTATGTTTTACAATACCTTAAAATTAGAATCCTTATTCCTTAAATTTAATCCCATTACTTAGTCATCATCCCATTTCATCCCACTTTTTTCTGAGAAATATTACCTATATCGATATTTTTTCACTTCCAACTTCCACCATCCCTAGTGCCAAGTTCATTGTCAAAATTGTCTTTGCCCTTTTTTATTTTTATTTATTATGGCTGGGGGATCTGTATGTGATGACGTCATTTGAAGGTAATTTGAAGGTTAAAGCTTTTTATTGAATATTATAAATATCTTTAAAAATATAGACTTATTTTTAAATTTAATTAGTAGACACTGTACCGAAAGCTTATTCCTCGAAATGGTTTTGAGATTTCCAGTCATGTTCAAAAAGTTATCAAAGCCAATTGGGGCTCGATTTATCTGTTTTAATTTGAAACTCGGCAGACTTTTCAAAGTTCGATGCGTTAGCCGCTACGGCCCCAGATCAGCTCAATGACACTGTAATATTGCATTTCCTTCCATTTCTGACCTGTGTTCAAAGTTTCAAGTCTCTAGTTCATCGGGAATTTAGTATGAAATCGTTTGCAAAATTTGTGCTCAAACAAACAAACGAGCAAGCAACCTAATAAAAACGCGGTAAAAGTGTTAATTATAAATAAAGAACTACCTAGGTATTTAAGTTTATATTAAACAGTTTAAAGTATTATGTATGTCTCCGGCCAACCATACGGTTTGGTCACCCTAATGAAGAAAAGGACACATACATCTACTTGACCTCTCTGTCGGCTCGTTTTGGGGCGAAGCACTCAATCCGGTTTATAGTACTAAATTCATGATTTTATTAAACTCGGAATTCGGAATGACGTTTCTCTCATGACGTTTTGTTTGACAGTTCTTTTGACGTTTTGTTACTTGCAGGCATAAAAACTGTACCCACAGTGTTGATTTGAGAGGTTAGATTTTTTTGCCTATTAATTTCGATGTGTAATGATATTTTTTAACATGTTTAACTAATATAAATGAACATTTGCGTTATTAAACTGAAAGTGAATATCCAGTATTGCCATATTATAATTTGATTGTGTTACAAGTAGTTCACTTTTAATGGTTTATTTCTAAGTTTTAAGTAAAGATTGAGCTAAAATAACATCATATTCGGAATCCTCGAATTTTTCCCTACATTTTGGTATACATGTACCTCAGGTACATAAAATGGGCTGAAATGTATGAGCGATTAGCGACCTCCTTTACATCATTTGGTGGGTGAGCGGTTTTAATATTTAAATAATACTTACCCAAATAAGTAGCTAAATAAAGCACAACGGTGGAATTACAAACACCCAGACCTGAACCAATATAGATAAAAACGTTTTTTAAATTGACTCAGCCGGGGATTGAACTCGGCACTTCAGAAATGGTGACACTTTGAAAACCCGGCGTACGTAAACCACTCGACCACGAAGATCGTCAAATATATACACACTATTAACTAACACTTAATATGTATTAAAGATTTTTATCATACTTACTAGCGGGATTATGAATACTAAAATTAAATGAAGCTGACGAAAAAGTGAGTTTTAAAATGGGACAAGACTTTGGTTTGGTCCAAAATTTCTTAGTACATATCGTGTAACCAGAATTGAATTGCCAAATTAAATATTGTAATGTTTCATTATTTGTCGTATAAACGAGTAATTGTTTATTTGCTTTTGACTGTACCTAATAATTACAAAAACTTAGAGTTGGGTTGAGTGACCAAACAATAATTTTAGTGTTAAATGGACTACTGAACTGATAATGTAGTGAATTGCTGATATATAATAATCTGTTGATCTTATGATCCACTTATCTCGTAATTTATTGATGTAATAAACTGTTGACTTATTAAAGGCCAAGTCACACAGCGGGCGTGGCGTGACGGGACGGGACGGCGACGCGACGCTGAGCAGTTGTAATGTACTAGATGCTATGGACGACGTCACACAGGCCGGCGTGGCGCGACGTGTCACGTCCCGTCGCGCCACGCCGCCGTCGCGCCGAGCGTGAATACAGATCGGAAGCGCGGCGGGGCGGAACGTAGGCGAGATCACGCCCGCAGTGTGAACTCCCGTCGCGCCCCGTCGCGCCCCGTCGCGCCTCGTTGCGCCGCGCCCCGTCACGCCGCGCCCCGTCACGCCCGCTGTGTGGCTTGACCTTAAACAGTTGATCTAGTGGTGTTGATATAGTAAATTTTGACAAAATGCATGTTGATCTTAGGTATCAAACCCATCTATTTATTATTAAGGAAAAAAAGAGATACTTAAATACTTAAGCACAAAATGCGTTTGTTAACCTTTGAATCAAATCAAATCTAAAATTATTTATTCAAATAAACTTAGAAATCAAGTGCTTTGTGATTCTTAAAAATACCTAACTATGATTTTAACGTAGTTTTCTTTCGTGTTAAACAGTCAGGCTGTTAACTCGCTGTCGCTCATGGGTTGCCCCCCGTTATGTTGGCTCGGCTCTCTGGCGTAATTCACTTGTGCCGAGCTACTTGATTTCCTGCGTGTTTCTGCCATACTCTTACGTTCGCACTTAATAGGTTTACCTCTGTCTCGTCAACTATACTACCTACCTAATAAACTTAAACATTGACAATCTAAATTGAATCATTTTGTTTCAGCAGAGGCCATGCCGCGAACGGAGCGCTAGGAAGATGGGTGGGCAAGCGTAGTTCTTCATTCTTTCATAACCTCGTATTCCTACCCAAGTATTATACAACGTGTTACAAAAAGAACCGTTTATGCCGAATATGGTAGATAGGGACCATCAAACTAAACAACTTTTACTAAGGAACCAACTCTGAAATCGCGAAGAAATAATCAGCTGTTTCATACATTTTGATATTTTCGTTATTATTTTATGTATGAAACAGCAGATAATTTTTTTCGCGATTTCAGAGTTGGTCCCGTAGTAAAAGTTGTTCAGTTTGATTGTTTCTATCTACCATATTTAGCATTATAAGGGTATTACCAAGTATAATTTAGCTTTCAATTTAAATAAAACCGCATTGAAATCGCTTGATCAGTTTGGGCACTACGGACATACGTACAGACAGACAGACAGACAGACATAAGTTTCAAACTTATAACCCTCTTTACGCTGCGTCGGGGGTTAAAAATAATAGTACAGTAGCCCGTAGTACATTTAAATTACGAGAAAGGTTACCGTTTGCCGTTGTGATATATAGTTATTTATTAGGAAATTATAAATACTTTAACCCAAGTTTTACAGATCGCAATCCGCCGTAACCTATATTTGTATATCTCCAAAAATGATATTTATTTTATTTTTCGAGGTTTACCACATGGTTTAGCTATTGTCGTATTCTACAGCTTTATTTGATTGTCACTGATAATAGTAAGACTATGGAAACTGAACATACACAGATTTAAGACCATATAAAGTCCAACTTTATACAAATTATACAAAAATGCCACCATGTCGGTCCGAGTACAGAACCAGAGAACAAATCCTATCCAACTGCAGCGAGGTGTGAGACAGGGAGATGTTATTTCTCCGCAACTGTTGACAGCTGCGTTGGAGGATATCTTTAAACTCTTAGACTGGAAAGGACTCGGCATCAACATTAATGGCCAGTACCTAACACACCTTCGTTTTGCCGATGATATAGTTCTTATGGCTGAGACTTTGGAGGACCTGAACACAATGCTCGAAGATCTCCGTAGTGCTTCCCAAAGAGTGGGTCTTAAAATGAACATGGATAAGACGAAAATCATGTCGAATGCCCATGTTGTACCCGCTCCAGTTCATTTTGCGAACACTACACTTGAAGTTGTTGACCATTATGTATACCTAGGACAGGCAGTCCAGTTAGGTAGGTCCAACTTTGAGAAGGAGATCTCTCGTCGAATCCAACTCGGATGGGCAGCATTCGGGAAGCTTCGAAAAATCTTCGTGTCCGATTTACCTCAGTGTCTCAAGACGAAGGTCTATGACCAATGTGTGTTGCCAGTGATGACTTACGGCAGTGAAACGTGGTCGCTAACTATGGGTCTCATAAGGAGGCTCAAGGTCACCCAGCGTGCAATGGAGAGAGCCATGCTCGGCGTTTTCCTGCGTGATCGAATCAGAAATGAGGAGATCCGCAGGCGAACTAAAGTAACCGACATCGCTCGAAGGATTGCTCAGCTAAAGTGGCAGTGGGCTGGACACATAGCGAGAAGAACCGATGGCCGTTGGGGCGAAAAGGTTCTTGAATGGCAACCGCGCACCGGACGACGCTCCGTGGGTAGGCCCCCGACAAGGTGGACCGACGATCTGGTGAAGGTTGCTGGAAGCCACTGGATGTGGGAAGCGCAGGACCGATCGTCGTGGAAATCATTGGGGGAGGCCTATACCCAGCAGTGGGTGTCGTGCGGCTGATATGATGATGATGAAAGTCCAACTATTTTCATCTGGTCTTAAATCTGTGTATGGCTACTTTTCATAGTCTTACTTTTATCTGTGGCAATCAAACAAAGCTGTAGAACACGACAATAGCTAAACCATGTGGTAAACCTCGAAAAATAAAAAAATAAAAATTTTGGAGATATACAAATAAAGGTTACGGTGGGTTGCGATCTGTAAAACTTGGGTTAAAGTATCTATAATTTCTTAATAATTAACTATATCACAACGGCAAACGGTAAACTTTTTAGTAATTTAAATGTTCTACGGGCTACTGTACTATAAGCAGTTCCGTTGCCTGCCCGCTGGCAGTTGGCGTATGCTTTAAAATGTGTCATAAATATGGGAAACCTCGTGAACCTATCACCGCTTAAACTACTATTTGCCATAACCTTTTGTATAGATCAGTCGAAGTCTATACAGTAACAAAAACGATTTGGTCCCTCACGGGCCTGATCCAAATTGGCGGTCGGCAAATCCCTTGAATGTCCCGCTTTAGCCTCACTTCTAGTATACTGCCTTTATACCCCAATAGCTCTGCCGTAAGTCCTATTAACGTTGACAAAAGGTAACATGTTTGTATCTGTTAATGCTATTGTATGAAGTAAGGCATTAAACCTTAATAAAAAGGAATTAATGTCGTTTTATTTGAACTCCACGTCTCATGTCGACGTTTATCCTATATAGGTACCTACGTAAGTAAACACGACACGTATAATAGAACACACTTCTATATTAATTAGAGCTAAAGAACGTTGAATAATATATTAGCAATATAACAAATATAAGTAACTAGTTCATTTTGCAACGAAGATGGCCTCGCAGTGAGATATTTTAGCAGCCAGTAATTTACAAACCAATAAGTTAGCCAATTCAGGCTACCGTTGTTATGTTACAGTACGAGGAATATATCTTGAAATCGGGTGGGGATTGCGCGGAACGCGTATTTTGGGCATGCGTAGCGGTGAGGGGCGCGGGCGGCGGGAGAGGGGCGCGCGCTATTGGTCTATTTGGCGAGCACATGCGCGAGTTTATTCCCACTCCGTCGAAAAAATTTACTACAAAAAAAAATATAATTATATAATTATATTATAAATTTACTTATTTATTTACATAGCATTAGAAATAAAACGTTATTTACGTATTCTTTTTTCTCACGAATGTAATATATGTAGGTAAGTAATTAATAACGTTTCTGAAAATATTATGCTCATATCTTCTATCGTGTTTTGTTTTTGACGTGATAACGTGAAAATGAACGCCGGCTACATGCACGAAAAATTGTCACGTTCCGCAAGCGAGAGCGATTGCGTTGTTTATAAAGTGAAGTGATTAATGTGAATACCAATATTTTCTTAGGACGTTATCACGTAATAGTACATTATGAGACAAGTTAGCTTAGGTTGCTCATTGCACACGAGACTGTGGGTTGCAGCCCGAGCCGTAGGCGAGGGCGTAACTCAGCTGAGTGTGCAATAAGCAAAAGCTCACGAGTTGCATACGACGTTTTTCAACACATTTGCGAGGAAAAAACAAAATAATTTACCACACAGCAACAAATACGACAAAAACAAAATATGAAAATTATGGGAAAAGGCGCGCAGGTTTATTTTTTTTCACACGCCCAATGCAAGAATATTTTGTGAACAAAGGGTGAGTGAGCATACAGCCTACTTCAAAATTATAATTATAAGTGATAAAATGCAAATATTTTAGTATTTTATAACAAAATATTGAGAATTATTATATTATTTGATTTGATTTGATAATAATTTGATAATAATAAATATTTGTTTGACTTAAATTAAAGACTTACACATTTATTTATTCCAAAAATGAATATGAATTTTCAGCAGCATAAAACCTCTTTGTTGTTACTGAAAAAAATAACTGTATTACCCGCACCCTGATTATCTAAAACGAAACTATTTAGCGACCGGTTTCATTCCACATACATTGCTACTTTTCTTTGGTATGTTTTTTTTTAATCCAAAAAGAAGTAGCAATGGATCACTATCATCTATGAACTGCAACCGGTCGCTAGGTGGTTTCTAATTAGATAATCAGCCCGCCGGTTAAATTGGGAATGCTCTGTTTACTCGCATAGAACTTGCAGTAAGGTACTAATTTAACTTTGTAAGGATCATTCTATAACAACCTAGTGTTTTATACATTATTGCACGCGTTTGTTATAGCTCGGTTTATGGCCCTAAAAGCGATGTGTTAGGGCTCACTTTACGAGCAAGTGTGTTGAAAAATAATTATCGTCCATAAACCCACTTTACAGACAACCAATGTACTATTATGTATTCTGTGGTTGAGTTAATATTTGAGTTACTTTGCTCGAAATAAATATTTTTTATTTGTTTATTTATATGATATAATGGCACCGCATCAAGACACGGCTGATATTAAAGCAACCTACCTCACGTAAGTTAATCTCCAATATTGACGGTCACACTGATAAGACAACGTCCGGCGCCGGCGTCCGATGTTGTCGCAAGTCGCTCGTGACGTGTTATGACGTCACGGCCACTTAACGCGTCGCCCTGTTGCCTCGGACACTGGGTATGAAAGATAATTATCTTATAATGTGTACACGTTATTTTATTCTAGAATCAAATAAAACACTTTTTCGTTAATGAGATATTTTGATAGATAGAAGATAGATGTTGCATAAATTCTATGGTAAAGCTCAATGAATCAAAATTGGTGAAATTTTTTTGAAAAACATTAAGGAAAATTAACTAAAAAGACTACAAATTCAGCCTTTGCTAAAGTTGTCTTCGTAATTTCAAGGTGATTTGGTAAATAAATGGTAATTTGGTAAATAAAGAAGCGCTCATGGCGGAACTTGACAGACTGATCGTACTCGATCACATTTGTTAAGCAACGCTCAGTCCGGCCAGGTGTCGGATGGGTGACCGTTAAGCGGCATTACAACTGAGCGTTTCCGTGCTTCGGAGGGCACGTTAAACCGTCGGTCCCGGCTGTTGTCATCTGATAACAGTCGTTAAGCCAAGTTAGAGGCCTTACAAGCGGGTTGATAAACTCTAACACCAGAGGTGGCCACTAATCCTCATTCGATAAGAGAGAGAGAGAGAGGTAAATAAATAATCAAAACAATATCCGGCTCGATCGCGACCTGTGCTGCCTGGAGGCGTAAACATAAGTAATTGATCACCCCGGAGATCCACGAAGATCCCATATTGACTCCGGGAAGTTCATCAACTGATAAAATAAGGAACGACCTTTTTGGTGCCCAAAATAGATGCGTATGGGGTATTTACATGGGCGACTAAAGCACGGCGAAAATAGACCGTGTAAATGGCAATTTGGCCTAGGCCGCTGGTGACTAAACAAAATTGTCTGATCCGGTGGCCAAAACTGGAACGTTATAACATATTGTAACCTAGGTTACGCCATAAGAATATTTATTATTATGGTTACGCCATCAACTAGGTACCATGGGCAACAGCGTCGCTTAACCACCGCTAAGGTTAAAATCGCTTGCACGCCGCGCCCGCTGTCACATACATTTAGTTCGTGCAGGGGCGATACGCGCGCACACGAATTTTGTTGCAAACTGGTTAAGCCAATTTTTTTTTATCTTACTTTATGTGGTTAAGCGACGCTGTTGCCCATAGTACATACATAGACGACAGCAACGCCATCACCTGCTATTCAATTTTGGAAGCGACTTGCTAGGTGACTATAAATTCGACCGTCACAGGTGACTAAAATCGACCCATGTAAATAGCCCATAAACTGAAAAAAAATACATAAAATACTTTCTTTACTTACGCCCAACACCTTCTAAATATCAAGTTTATTTATTAAATACAGACACTACGAACAACATATTTCCGATTATATGATAATCTCACATTGTTCTACTTTCATTTGTTAACATGAACAAAATATTTCTATTATTTAACATACTATGCGCTAAAATAAATTTACTGGCTTTGTACGTTCACAGTTTTATTTGAATTATTCTTCATCCTAAACGTGATTCTACACAATATCGATTCCGCCCAACTGCGATTGATCACATTTGTGTCTATGATATCAAATTATCTATAGATCCGTGTACTTAGTCATAATGAAGCATTTTTTCTCTCGTTGCTTTCTCGGTAATTGGGATGATGACTAATGAATAAAATAACGAAATACTAATAAAAATCGTAAACATATTAAACTTTTAGAGTAGCTTGTATACCTCTTGGTTTAATATATTGCATATTATTTGTTTTATGACGCTTCAAAGTTGGGTGGACAAGTCCATTTAAAAAGTAAAGAATTTATTAAAATAAATGATATAATTAGTCCGTAAAATGTATAGCAAAGTCTAAGAAACCATTTTGATAAACACAATATTTAATATAGCTGCCGAACAAATTTCCTACGCGTTGCATACAAACTGCTCAAGCGTGACGTCATAATTGAGTAGCCGTTAGTATGGAGCGTTTTTGGGTGAGTCCATTTGTGTGCATTTCAAACTGTGATATCTCGGGCAGTTTTCATGCTAGCGAAATAATTCGTTTACCAATGTTTCTTTTTTTGAGAGGTAATTTATATAACAAAAAATAAAATAAAAAATTTTCATCATGCCAATTACAGAGCGTCGTTCCCTGTAAACAAAAGGGTACAAAATACAAAATACTTTTCCTTAACTCAGTTTACACAAAACAGAATAATTACTAACTAATCTTCTCAGTCCCAGCTAGTTTCAGACAAACAAAAAGTTTCAGACAAAGGACCTAAAATAAAGTTAAATGCGAATTGCACTCATCAAAATGTATGGGAGTTTAGCTTCAGAGCCGTCGTCCGTTCCGTTGACCGCCCATGCATATGCAAGATACAAGGGCTGTCACCTACTTTCAGAAATTGCTAATTTTAAATAGGATGTAGTCTGGTGAAATATTGTAAGTATAGTGGGTATTTGAAGCCCATACAAGAATGCTCTTTTAGAACTGGAATTATTTTGTTCGTTAAACTATCGCCTATTTCTTTATATAGTTATTTTCAAAGTTTCGACCTTTTTGTCCTTAGACCTTTGAGGACCAACTACTACTACATGTACAAAAAAAGCTATAATCAATCGAGGTTCGTTGTCGTTGTCGTCCTAGCACAGCATTAGACAGGCAGCAAATCTTGACCTCACTGCGTCAATTCACCTGCCAAGCGTGGCAAATATGGCAGCAAATGGGGAGAGGCATTATGCCAGCAGTGGGCGTTTTGTAGCTTTTTTTGTGATCCAATCTGCAATCAGTATTCTACTCTAATCAGATTTGGTGTTCGATCGTTATCATTCAGAGCGTGACTCCAGCGAACCATCTACTCTAGGGCATGGAACCGATTTTAACCGATTCCAAAATAACCGGGAAAAACCGATTCTTTTTTGACCTGTGAGAATCGATTCTTAAATTAGTAAGAATCGATTCTCGATTCTTTTCGATTCTCGTTAAAAAAATAGCAAATTCCCAATCTTACTGCTTAGACGGCTTAAGTTGTGATGATGAACAAAAATGGTTAACTACTCAAGAGGCAGAAAATGATGTGACACATGTTATAAGGCCTTATTTTATATAAATCCTTCCTGATGCTGATATTAAGTCGAAATAATTTTTTTTTTTTTTTCAATACAAAAATCACTTCAATATAGACTGACGGAACAAAAATGGTTAAAAACTATTTTTTCTTAAGTATTTTAACAAGACTAGTTAATTTCTATACAAAGTATGCATCTTGATATTAGCACTACGTACTACTGCAGTACGTACCTATTAAACAAACACCGTGTTTGTTCGTAACAAAATTAGTTAATTACTTTGGGGTTGGATCAAGATCTGTTAACTGCATTAGAGTTGGGTCAAAATTAGTTAACTGCATTAAAAAAACTTATATCTCCTGATTTAAAACGCTATTTTTTGGGAGAGTATCTCATACAATGATATTTTCTACTATTTTTCCTTGGATGAATTAACCACTGGATACGTAACGTAAGAAAAATGTATGAAATCACGATCAACCAATTTTTGCGGGTGAAGGGGGGAGTACACTTGTCAAATAATGTCAATGTTATAGGGTGATTTAGCCGGTTTTCGGCCATAATTGCCGGCCAAATATTATGGATTGTGAAACACATACATTAGTTTTCGGCCAGGCGGCCGAAAAGCAAATGACCTCCCAAAAACGCATTTAGTTACCAGGCCATCAAAGGTGAATGCGCAGGCTACATACAAAATTACCCGAGCCCCGGCGCAAATTAAATCTATCTCAGGTTTAAGTACCTTTTATGTGTATAACAAAAAAAAATGGGACCTCTGTGATCGGTGGCTAATATAACAATACCACAATCCGGTACTAAAAATAAGATTATGCTATTTTTTTGCTACTTTTAACGACACACCTACCCTGTTCAATTTTCGCCCTTCTTTCCCACGACACTACCAAGGCGCACTACTGGTAGTGTCATGGGTGATTTTGTTTGCCGTGGTAAACCACCTCGAATAATATACTTCACCAAGTTTATGTGCCAATCTTTCATCACACTCGCCCTTACTGATTGCTGGACACATTTCTAAAATATACAGTTGGTCTGTACTTAAATCATCACGGCTCTTCGTTATATCTGTGCAAACAATAGCTTACGGCAGTAAATGATTTCACTGGAAGACATTCAAAATTATTAAGTGTCTTCCCTATAGGACCACAAAAGCTTTTCGGCCCTGTAGTACTACCGTCTAAGTATTCAAAAAGATGTCTTAAACTTCACTCATTTGCGTGCAGTTGAAATATTAGCCATTGAAGAGGACGTTGCAGCTTGTTTTCAAGCAGTTTGATAATTCCGGCTCTATTACCAGTGTTACAGCAGTTCCTCGCGCGAAATGACTTTCAAGACGAAAATTTACGGAAGTCAAACATGATTTTGAAAACGTTTTGTAAGAAAAATGATGCTTTTTGTTGATTATTATTGGCTTTTGTGTATAAGTATCTCTTAATAATATTAACTATTAAAAAAAAGTGATATATTTTGTTTAAAATTATATTATGAAAATATTAATATTTAAAAAGTTTTTCGAAAATGTCAGCTCCTGGGGGAAGTACGTCTCGTAATTTGTTTCTAATTATATTTTGTATACGTAATAAATAAGTGTATTGGCAACTTTTAATAACACCGCGAAAAAGAAATTTCACGAAAAATTTCTTTCATACATTCTGACATTTTCCGTAATGGCCGAAAACCAAAGGGGGCCGGCAAACCGGCTAAGTCACCCTACTTTGTTTACATACCAAATTTTATTTATTTTGCGAAAAATAGCTACTATAATAGGTTGAAATTGTGCTTACGCGTGAAAAGAAACATTTCTTGATTGCCCGCTATTTTTTTTGCTGAACAATACGAAGCATTTTGCCCATTTTTGTACCAATGTTTCGCCACGAGTTCTAGCATCACACTGACAACGCGATATCGTGAGGCTATCGGTCACAGTAAGTGGCAGAGGGGCAAAGGCGAATATGGCTGTCATTTCGCGTCCAGTGGTTGATTCGTCCAAGTATTTTTCCTATCAAAAATAAAATACATTATTATTGTGGTAGGTAGGTACGTAATACTTTTTTGCTTTTTTTCCTTGATTCCTTCCTTTTATATTTGACTGTTATTGTTCCTATCGTAAATTCCTGTGTAATTTATTGTTACTTTATTTATTACTAGCGGCCGCCCGCGACTTCGTCTGCGTGGAAAGGTTTTTTTGCTATCCCTCGGGAACAATACTTTTTTTCGGGATGAAAGGTACCCTATGTCCTTTTCTGTACCCCTGAGAACGTGTATGCAAAATTTCATGATGATCGGTTCAGTAGTTAAGACGTGAAGGCGTAACAAACAAACAAACAAATAAACAAACAAACAAACGGACTTTCGCATTTATAATATTAGTAAGGATAAGAGAAGACTAGAAGAAATGAAACAGTACAAGTAACACACGGTAGGAGTCCTACTCCTGCCTATCCTACTATAGACCTTGTAAGAATTAAGTAGCTGTTTCTTTTGTTTTCGTGTTTTATTTTAAGTAAATAATTTGATTTTAATAAGAAAATATTGAAAATAAGCGTTTTTTCTTTACTCAACATGAAACAAAATTGTAAATAAAAAACCCAAAAAAGAATCGAAAAGAATCGAAAAAACCGGGTACCCGATTCCGACCAAGGAATCGGAATCGAAATTTTCGATTCTTCAAAGAGGTCCGATTCTGCATGCCCTAATCTACTCGAAGTTAATTATTACTCACTATTGGAGCCGATTCCACTAAAGTATGTATTTTCTTTTTAGGAGTTTGGAGTAAGCACCATTATAGTACAGTAGCCCGTAGAACATTTAAATCACCAAAAAGGTTACCGTTTGCCGTTGTGATATAGTTATTTATTACGAAATTATAGATACTTTAACCCAAGTTTTACAGATCGCAACCCGCCGTAACCTATATTTGTATATCTCCAAAATTGATATTTTTTTTTATTTTTCAAGGTTTACCACATAGTTTATCTATTGTCGTGTTCTACAGCTTGGTTTGATTGCCACAGATAAAAGTAAGACTATAAAAAGTAGCCATACACAGATTTAAGACCTGTAGCACTACCATGAGTTTACAAAAACCATTCTCGATATCGACCGCGTTAGCAATTTGTATGGGAAATTGAAGCAGAGCCTCTAGCGGATACGCGAAGAACTAAAATCTATAGTAAATGTGCTCACCATCCACGATTTTACTATCCTCGCACATGTGAACCCGATACGGGGTAAATGTCCCATATTTCGGCATGTTAAGACTTAGGATATTCATTCTAAATGTATGGGGAAGATGGCGAAATTAATAGTTAAGTTTTAATGAGGCTATGTTATACCTTTAGGTGAGTACATTATAAAAATAACTCTCCCCCTCTCCCCTCTACCACGTCACCCCTCCCCCCTAGAAATGTGACCCGTTTTACAGATTTTCTAAATTTTCAGGAAAACCATACAAGCTAGGACAAAATGGTCAATAATTCAATTATTTACTGATAAATTACCTACAAATAAGTATTACTATTCATTTTGATACAAATTATAGTTTCCAAGCTATGGTGTGTCAAAGTTTATGGTAGTGACTGTACTGTACACGACAAAAATAATAAAAATCCGGCTATTGCTTAGCCAAAGGTTTCTTTCACCAAGATTGATCTTTGTGTTCCTAAGATGGGTTTATGAAGTGGAGCCACCTGGATTTTTCACGTAGGTGGGGGGGAGGGGAGAGCTCAGCCTTCATGAAGTCTGATGTTAATAACTGCCTAAGTATAGTACTAAGCCAAGTTTGGTATCATTTTCGGAAAAATCAATAACGTAGAATTAATTTTTGATTTAAAAAATGCCATCTTAGGTTAGGTTTATGTTTACGTGATCGTGTATTGTGCCCCGATTTAAGAAATTGTGACATTTGCCTGTAGTTTCGCTGATATAAAAGGTACGCGGATGGGCTATATGTCAAATTGTACGTCTGCCAGAGGGCTTCAAAGTGGAATTAGAATTCCTTAAATAGGTCAGTAACTTTTTGAGATTTTCCAAAATTTTCGAAAATTGCAAATTCTTTTCGCCGACTTGGATCGAGAATTCCCCAATAAGGATAAATAAGCTTTCTATTGTTTAATCAGTTCGCCGCTGCCGAGAGTTTTGAACGTCGCATTGCCCTCAGTCACGGTAATGGATAGATACCGTAACCGTGTCTCAGTTCAGTTACCAAAATGTTGGTACTTGATTTTTAGACCGTTTATGTGGTATAGATTTTGTACTAATGTAGGTGTAATAATTAATAATTTGCGACAGAAAAAAAACTAAACGAAATAACGTACTAACACGAAATATTGGTCGTTTACCTTAGTTGGTGTGATTTGCAATTATAATCCGACTAAGTAAAAAAACACTAGTTAGTGCGTGTATACCGAATGTAAGTGAATTTTGAATTTATGTTGGTTACTATCTTTTTACTTTCCTCTATGGTTACTATTTATGTCAAATCGAAGATGTCAAATGTAATTTTCACGTTTTAATAATTATTTATTTTGTGTTTTCTTTGCGTATTTTGTTGTGCAATAGCTAGCTTGTTAAGATTGATAAGAATAAAATTAGAAGCAGTCGATTAGAGGAGTTTATGGAAAAGTGAAATAAAAGGTTGGTACTTGATACAAATCCTTGGACGATCCGTCCAAGTACAAATCATTAGAAAACTCAGATAAACCTAAATCCAACCAGAAAAATACATTTATGAAAGTTTTTATAAAACTTACGCTGTTTTAGTTTAAGCTTCTCTTAATAATTGTTTCTTAATATTTATGATTAGCTATCCATGACCTTGATTTGTTTTTACTATTGGCTATAGATGCATTTATTGCAATTTTTAAAGACGACCTGCCCCCATGCTCTAATGGCCAACCTTACTTTTAAAGCTTAAAATATGAGCAATAGACGATTAAATAACGTGTCGCAAGCTTATGTAAATCTCAGACTTTGATATTGTGTGACAAGCTTACGGCACGTAATAACGTAGCGTTCAAACGCATAGAATGTTGGCCATTTGAGTAGGGGGGACAGAGCGTGGTTACGATAATAGCCTAGGTCTTATTTCAACACAGTAGAGCTTAATGAGAATCCCGCAACTTTTACAACTTATGGTTACTTATTTCATTACAGATAATGTGTGTATCATCCAACAATCGACAAAATATCCAATTTTCCTTCCAAATTAATAAAAACGTACAAATTGGACGAAATACAACCTGGCAGAGCGACATGCGGCAGATACCTACGTTTTTTTTTTTGTGCCTTATTCAAATATAATATTAAAGTGAGATCTTTTTTTAGAATATATTATAACATGAATCTTTACTTTGTTATAATAAATATTCTATTGATAAGATGTTTTTATTTAATATGATTTCATATTTAACTTCAATTTAACATAAAAAAATTATAGGCCTTAATTTAAAAAGTGTAATCGATTTATTACGGCCAAAGTCAAGTTTTCGGAAAATTACATTTAGTTAGAACTGTTTTCTTATATTCCTACTGTTAAATAATAAATTAAATAATATTTAAAGACTTAAAATTAAATAGGCCTTATTTGTATCAAGTACTTATTTCCTTGATACGGACGGAATTAACATATTTGCAACTAAGTAGATTATTATTTAGATTTAACACAACATTTTCTAATTTTGTAATATGCTTGATGGGAAAGTACTTAATTAAACTTTTTTATATTAGTTTCAAAGTGGAGGAATGCATTACGTTACGGCGTATTTGAATGGTGACCTTAGTAAGCCCACTGAATGGAGGGCCCACCTAGAAGGGCCACTATTCAGCGTTGGGCACAACCTGACCCACCCCCTGACTAGAGGATTTCTAACACGGGTTTTCATATTTATCGGTTTATAATTTGCCCTTGATTTCGTCGCATTATGCAGCTGTGGCGCACATATTTTATGCTAAATAAGCTCTGAAAGACATTATTTAGACTATTTTAGACACAAAAAATACTAAATTAAATTAAAATAGAAGTATTCACGCCAATGACTATGTTGTACCGCGGTTTGATTACATTCTCTTTTGTTGTACCTATTTTTTACATTCCTCTATGCCATAGAGGATAGTAAAAGGTATACTCATTGATCTCACGCCTCAAAACGCAAGTGAGTAACTTTACTACTATCGTTATGGTATTTCTCGATACCATCTGTCAATTAGTAACTCATGGTACCGAATTGCTATGAAAAGGGCCAAAACGTTACTCGATGCTCGCTAGCGAGTATAGTAAACTATTGTAGTTTACTATACCAACTCATGGTAGAGCTACTGATGAAAATGGTTGGACTTTATCTGGTCTTAAATCTGTGTATGATCACTTTCCATAGTCTTACTATTATCTATCAATGGCAATCAAACAAACCTGTAGAACACGACAATAGCTAAACCATGTGGTAAACCTTGAAAAATAAAAAAAAAATCATTATTAGGAAGCTTTTTTCAGTCTCTCCTGGTATTTGCTTTTGTGCTTATATTTCCTACTGGATGGTATATGTGTAGCTTAAATGATGAAACAATGAGATGCCAACCCTGGCCATAACGGGGGCATTATACTCTCAGCTCGAATCGCAATCCACTGCGCGCTGCGGTTTGAGACTAACGTTTTTGTTTTCAATTCTGGGAGCGCGAGATATCGAATTTTCCATCCGCAATTCAGCATACAAAGGTTCAGCTAGCTATATCCTGAAACTTTGGAAACTTGTTCAGCTAGCCTCGGTTCACGAACCAAGCATTAAAAAAAAAGTTTCTTTCATTAGTACCGTAGCAGCAGTGGTCCGTGACGTGTATCCAGGGAATCAATCCACGTTCGGATGAACCTTTTCACCCTAAGTACCTATAAATTTGCAAAGGTTACTCGCGGTCATGTTCAATTTAGTCCAAAGCAGGTCTACAGCCAATAAATGTCTTGGACATATTTTAAATTAATTTAGGTTCAGCGTAAACTATGGTCATGTATAAATAATTCTATTTTACTATGAATGTCTTGTGTTAAGATAATAAGTGAGTTGTATTTTAGCATAAGTCCTATCAGTAGGTACATATAGGTTTGTTTCTAGACAGACGGCAGCTTATGACGTCCGACTGGCTGGAAGCGAGCGAATATGTTTACCTTAACTTTTAAGGGTTCCTAGTTATAAATCCCTCATTCTTTAGTGGTTTTAATTTTATAGTGAGTCCCAAGGGTATAATTATTGTGATCAATGTATGGTCTTACTTTAACCTGTTAAGGGCCCCTGTTAGGCCATTTTGCCTTCGTGCGGTTTTAACATTAGGATGGGTTCTCAAGGTAATATGTATTGAAATATAATGTGTGACCTCACTTTAACCCTTCGGATTGCTCATTAAACCCCTTATAACCCAAGTGGTTTTAAATATTTTTATGACACGTTTCTTAACGAATAGTTGTTAACTTTGTGTTAGTTATTCGATACGTTAAATAAAGGTTTGTTTCAACCTAAATCTTGGTTTGATTTATTAAACTCACTTTGTTTCGATCTGTGGACACTTCATTTTTTAATCTTTTACTTTTTTACATTAACGGCGCCCAACATTATAGTTAGTCCATAGATGACTGAGCCACGCGAATCCACATAACCCCTTTGCTCTACCGACTAAAATTTTCAGTGGGGTAAATACCACCAATACCCCGAGGGTAAAAATTCTCATTACAGGTTCTAAAAAAGGTAAATATTTGATATTCTGCACTTTTTTATGCACAACAGGATAGTGCTTGGTCTTCATCTCACCTGATGTTAAGTGACGATATAGCCGAAAGTAGAAGGGCACTACTCCCAGAATCCTCGTCACTGAGGAACTGGCTATCTTACCTCTACTGCCGAAACACATCAATTTTTAAATTATTGTTATGGCGTCAGACTTAGGTCAGATGGTGGTAGCTAGCCAGGCGGACTTGAAATAAGCCCTACCACCAACCAAACCGAGTAGAAGTACCCCCGCTGGGAATCGAACCCAAGACCCCTGCATCTTACACGGGTGAGCGAACCACTAGACCACAGAGGCATTTACTGAATCACCAATTGGAACTTATACTTTTCCGTGACGACAATTCAAAATCGACGTGAAAACGTAAGAAACAAAAAACATTTGACTTAATCGCATTTATAATACTTATTAATAATACTTATTAAGTTGAGATATCACGATTATTTTGAATTTGGAACACGCCGCGTCGCCGGCCGCTCAGCCCAATATTTTTAATTTTGCACTGGCTGTTTATACCATGTTTCATTGTTGTTCGTGAATGCACCCTATCTATTTTTTTTAAACCATTACCGATGAGGTAACTCTATGGTTGACTATGTAACCAAATTCAGTTCTATTTTTAACGAAAATAACGGGTGGAACGAAGAGTTTTGGACCCGCTGCACAGTTTAAATATACATCACTTTCCGAATATGAGAAATGAAAAAGATATTGTGTTCATTTCAAAACTACTTCTTTCGTGACGCAAACCTCGCGCAGACTCTATTTTGCTCTTTACACTGTGACATTCTACCACTGACGTCAGTGATCACAGCATAAATGAATTTATTCTATCTACCACAGAATAAAGAATAGTACAAGTACGCTGGTTAATGTTGATCGAATTTTAATATGATTTTAGACCACAATTCTGACCCCAGGTGGTTTTCCGGTTTATGGAGAGTTACTTACAAAAAGAAGTCAAATCCCACCAAAAACATTTTCATGTAAATGTTTACAAGACTACCATATGGCTCGCACTGTCAAAAAGTTATCAGGGCCTCGTAGGACCAGTAGTTCAAAGAAAAATGCAAATAATTATTTCCAAGACAAATAAATGTTTTTTTTTACCAAAGAGTAAAGTAATTTTGAAAGCCCACTATAGCGCCTTTGGAAATCGATGCGGAACTATTGACATGAAATTAAAATCACTGATGTTTTTTGTTAATACCTAAATATAACTCTGTATATTTTCTCATTTACTGTTTTATGATTATGAATCACTGCAATCCAAATAGTACACGCGAAGGTCTTTTGAAACCACATTATACATTATTGTACCACTTTTGGTACACCAAATTATGATTGCTGAGTACTGTACTATCAAAATCAACACTGAAATCAATTGAGTTGAGTCTGACAGATCTCAGCGACACTAAAGAACTACCCTCACTGAAATTACAAAAGTGAAGTGATATCACGTTTCTATTAACGTTTCAAACATTTACAGTTGTTTTTTCAAGCAAAATAAAATACTTTATTTGGAATATGCGCCAAATAAATTATTTTATTAATTTACATTAAGTATTGAAATTCTAGATTTTAGGCATTCACAATGCTATTTTTATACTAAGATAAATGAATAAGATAAAAGAATAATGAATAATTTTATACTAAGATAAACCAGAGTCTCACAGTTCAAATACCTCGGCCATATCATTAATGAAACCTTGTCTGATGATGAAGATATTGAAAGAGAGAGAAGGGCACTGTCGGTACGGGCTAATATGTTGGTTCATAGGTTCGGTGGGTGCACAGTTGAGGTGAAGCTTATGCTCTTCAGAGCCTTTTGTCAAAATTTCTACACTTGTTCACTGTGGACTAACTATTCTCAGCGGGCCTACAGTGCTCTCAGGGTACAGTACAATAATGCCTTACGAATGTTATTGAGATTGCCTAAATTCTGTAGTGCATCAGGCATGTTTGCCGATGCAAGGCTTGATGATTTCTATGCAATAATGCGTAAAAAATCTGCATCACTTTTGAACCGTCTAAGGCGGAGCCCTAACGCTGTGTTGAGGCTAATTGTTGACAGCCCGGAATTGGCAGTACTGGGGAGGTTAATTAAACTTCATGTGCTGGATACTAACATAGCTGTAAGAAAATACTAACAGTAACATAACATAATATCATATAATACTATTTCAATGTCACTAACAAGTTAGGTATATGGACAAACTATTAGTCTGAAATAAATGATTTTTTTTTTTTTTTTTTTTTTTTTTTTTTTTTAATAATGTTTTTCTTCTGTTAAATTAACTACATTTAGTATTTAATTATTTCAATAAATTAATTATCTATCTAAACTTGTTCCTATCACTAAAAAAGAAAAAGCCTGTCATTGTAATAAACATGTTTAAATTATTACACGCTTCGTAACCTAATAATTTTCTTCAATAGGGAACATGCATCGATTTTTTTTTGTATCAAAATCAAAAGTATAATGCGTGAGAAAATCAACTGTAATATTAAAACTTTTCTCTTGTGTTTTTTTCTCGTGATATAGTTACTTGAAGTTAGCACGCAGCAGCAACCGCCGAAAACGCTCTATACAAAAAGGTCAACATTTGTGACGTCACTCGTGTCACGTTTCAGTGCATTAGTAAGGAGTTAGCCAAGAATTTTCAAATATCTCCCTAAATATTGCGTTTAAGTACATATGTGTCATACAAAATATTATTTCTTATTTGATGTTCTATCCGATTCTTAAGTGCATTATATCCGAAAACGAAAAAAACAATTCGTTATTTTCCCTTGTGTGATAAAACTAAAATAATACATTTTATTTTTTATTTTTCTGTTCCATCATGTTTTTATACGTGTCCGCAGCGATCAAGCTCAAATTTATCAAAATCGGTGACTTATGCATGTTCCCTATTATTGCTATGGTGCAATAACTATTGAATTTTTAACTATCAACAAAAATGTAAGTGTGGCAACTATTTGTGTTGTAATAACGTGCAAACAAAACAAGTATTTTTAATACAAATCTTTGTGTCCCCAGCTAAGATAAGGGTACTCATTGAGTATTCAATAAGAGAAGTACTTTAATTTTCATGGCGGACATTTTTCTGTTGAAAGTCATACATTCTGTACGAAATGGCAGCCTTGTTGTTGGTGGATTTTTATTTTTAATGGATGTTGTTTATCGCTCGCTGCCATCCGTCGCTGTAATTATAACGCTGCTGGTTCTATTGCTTCACTCGTCGTAAACATCTTATGAAGTTAAATTAAGCTAACTGTAAACAACTTCGATCTGTAGCTCTACCATGAGTTGGTATAGTAAACTACAATAGTTTACTATACTCGCTAGCGAGCATCGAGTAACGTTTTGGCCTTTTTCATAGCAATTCGGTACCATGAGTTACTAATTGACAGATGGTATCGAGAAATATCATAACGATAGCACTGAAATGTTATTACTACGTATGGAATCGACCTCGCAGCCCCGATTTTTGCTCCATGAGTTGAGGCCAACTGGCCTCAACTCATTTAGTCACTCGCCAACGCTCACCGCGAACGCACGGTGCAATAGTGGTGATAAAAATGCCGATCTGTGTATTGAAGACGTGTAAAAATTGTTCCACTTCGAAGCAAAAAAATAGTGGAGTGACTTATCATCGGTATGTAAACAAAACATCAACATAAACCAACCAAAACTATTTTTTATACATTATTTCTACTGACCCGACATTTTGTATGAAAATCATAGATTATGTAAAGTGAACCATACAGATTGTATACGTAGGTACTAAACTAGGATAGGTGAACTAATAGCACAGTTTTACAATATTGTACCTTTATTATTCTATACTAGAGGAGATGCCACATTTACGAAAGTCGTCTAATTACGATTCCGGCTGGACAAGAGAGTGCTCCACCGACAACCGGTATCATTGTCTTCAGCATGATATCCTGAACAAGAATACAGCGGTTGTCGCATTATAAAGTGGTGGAGGGGGGAGGGGGGGAGGGAAAAGATGCGGAAGTCGAGTATCGGAAATTGGTTAATTTTCTCAACAACCACTTGTCCGATTTAAACAAATAAGGTGTTTTAGGGTAGGTAATATCCTTGACAACATATTTTATTTAGCAATGGTTTTTGTAAATACTATAGTTTATTAAATAATTAGAAAAAAGTCGAATTTCAAACAATATCATTTTTGGTTTTGTAGATTTGAAGCAGTAGATTAAAATAAAGTACAGAAGTACATATAGTATAAAGTACTACGTAAAATTGCCACAGTCATTAGCTTGCTGTCTGTTTTTTAGTTTTGAAATTTGGCTGGAAGACAGCAAAATTATCATCGATATAGTGCGGGAGGTCACTGTCCGAATAATATGGAAACCGCTTTAACGAAAGTCGTCTAATGACGATTCCCGTCGAACCAGAGAGTTCTCTACCGACAACTGGTATCATTGTCTTCAGCATGATCTCTTGAACAAGAATATAGCGGTTGTCGCATTATAAAGTGGTTGAGGGGGGAGGGAGGGGAGGGAAAAGATGCGGAAATCGGGTATCAGGGTTTGGATAATTTTTCAGTAACCGCTTGTCCGATTAAAACAAATAAGGTGTCATATGGTAGATAATACCCGTGACAACAAATTTTATCTAACAATGGTTTTTGTAAATACTAAAGTTTATTACAAAAATTGAAAAAAGATGAATTTCAAACAAAGACTTTTTTAGTTTTGCAGAATTGAAGCAGTAAATTGAAAGAAAGTACTATGAAATTAAAACTATGAGGATTTGCCCTAGAAAAAAAATATTTGTACATAGCACAGTTGTTTCACTAT
The DNA here is from genome assembly GCA_943789525.1 of Agriphila geniculea. NCBI lineage: Eukaryota > Metazoa > Arthropoda > Insecta > Lepidoptera > Crambidae > Agriphila > Agriphila geniculea. The sequence continues at coordinate 5,508,475 of OX038879.1, read as the reverse complement.
ATGGAGTAATAAACTTGTTAAACATTTTTATCTAGTAACTATGCTTAAAAAATTTTTTGGGTCACGTGGCGAAATGTTTTCTACCATTTTTTTCGAAAATCCTCTACAGAATTAAAACTATAAAGATTATCCTCGGAAAAAAAATACTGGTGAATAGCCCAGTTATTCCAATATATATAAAATTATAAACATGACAAACATTTTTGTCTAGTAACTATGTTAAAAAAATGTTTATTTGTTCACGAGGTGAAATTTTTTCTACCATTTGTTCGAAAATCCTCTACAGAATTAAAACTATGACGATTTGCCCCAGAAAAAAAATAATTGTGAATAGCCCAGTTATTTCACTATATAGAATAATAAACTTGTCAAATATTTTTGTCTAGTAACTGTGTTAAAAAATATTTTGTGCCGTGCAAACTCATTTAAACATAACTTTGCAGGTCCACCGTGTTATGTGACACAAAACAATTTTTAACACAGTTACTAGACCAAAATGTTGGATAAGTTTATTAATCTATATAGTGGGATAGTTGATCTATTTACTATATTTTTTTCTGGAGAAAATCCTCATAGTTTTAATTCTGTAGAAGATTTTTGGAAAAATTATATGTTAGAGAAAATTTCGCTGCGTGACAGAAATATTTTTTTTTAACATAATTTCTAGACAAAAATGTTTGATAAGTTTATTTTTCTGTATAGTGCAATAACTAAGCTATTCACCAGCATTTTTTTCTGAGGCAAATCATCATAGATTTAATTTTGTAGAGAATATTCGAAAAAAAATTGTAAAGAAAATTTCGCCACGCACCACAAAACATTTTGTTACACAGTTATTAGACAAAAATGTTTTACAAATTTATTATTCTATATAGAAAAATAACTGGACTATTCACTATTATTTTTTTATGGGGCAAATTTTGATAGTCTTAGTTCTGTAGAGGATTTTCGAAAAAAAAAGAGATAAAGAAAATTCGCCACGCAATAAAAACATTTTTTTTAACATAATTACCAGACAAAGATGTTTGATAAGTTTATCATTCTATATAATGGGATAACTGGGCTATTTACCGTTATTTTTTTCCTAAGGAAATATTCATACTTTTAATTCTGTAGAGGATTTAAGAAAAAAAAAATGGAAGAAAAAATTTCGCCACGCGACACAAAAAAAATTTTTTTAGCTAGTTACTAGACAAAAATGTCTAACAAGTTTATTATTCTATATAAGGGAATGACTGGGCTGTTCACCGATATTTTTTTTCTGGAGCAAATCTTCATATTTTTAATTACATAGTAGTTTATTTCAATTTACTGCTTCAATTCTACAAAACAAAAAAAATATTTATTTGAAATTCATAATTTATCTAATTATTTCATAAACTATAGTATCTACAAAAACCATTGTTTGATAAAATCTGTTGTTAAGAATATTACCTATCATATGACAGTTTATTTGTTTAAATCGAACAAGTGGTTATTGAGAAATTAGCCAAACTCTGATAACCGAGTTTTGCACCTTTTTCCTCCCCCCCCTCCCCTCTCCACCACTTTATAATGCGACAACCGCTATATTATTGTTCAGGAGATCATGCTGAAGACAATGATACCAGTTGTCGGTAGAGCACTCGCTTGTCCGACGGGATTTCAATTTTGAAGGCCTGGCCCCTCCTCTATACCGTTAAGAAGCGCCTATGATGTAGGACGACACCGCCGCCACCTTGTAGGTACTTAACTTACGCTGTCATGTCAGTCGAAAAATATGTTTAGGAGTTTGTCAAAAAAGAAATAAATTAAAAGTGATTATTAATCTTAAGTCCCTGCTATATTTTACTGTCGAGGCACATCGGTGCGTACACGGAACAACTGTGCTCCATTGCCGCAATTACTCAATACTCATCCCGCTCAAGTGGCGAGGCAGGCGAGGCTAATAGCGAGTTTGAATGTGTATGTCACGGCTAATACCCGAAGTGCGGCTAAACCTAGTTTTAGCCGGCTAAAGCTAGGTGTAGCCGATAGCTGTTGGCTAAAACTAGGTGAAACGATTTGCTTTACCCCTGTAGGTCCCGAATATAGGTTAGAAATTTAAGGCGAGCGCGAAGCGCAGCGTAGCGTGAGCGTTTTTAGCAAATCGTTTCACCTAGTTTTAGCCAACAGCTATCGGCTACACCTAGCTTTAGTCGGCTAAAACTAGGTTTAGCCGCACTTCGGGCATTAGCCGTAACATGTACATTACACTTAGCACGAATATCTATCTAGAAAAAAAAAACGCGCGTAGAAGTGCTCGATAGAGTATGAGAAAGGAGAGTGGGAAAATTTGTATGGGAAGTGGTCTATGAACCAATAGCGACACTGTTGTTGTATTTATGTAGGTATACCTCAACTACACCCTTGTGCAAAGCGGCATCAAAATCTGACTTGGCAGTTTGGAAAAAAAAATTCAACACATGTTTTTGTTACATTTTTTGTTTGAGAAATACTTAATTCGGCTATTTTAGCACAGCGCTATGACTGTATTATACCTACATCAGTAGTAAGTTTTGGCATCGTCGTCGGTGGCAGGGTTGGAAAAAACACGATTTTTTTTTGCAAAAAAAAAAAACGTTAGATAGTGCCTTATCTTCTCTTTTGAATTTCAATTTTATAAGATTAAATTGCAATTATGGATTTTTATTTCAATTCGTTTTTTTTAATGCTATGACAGAGTAATTATTATAAGCAGCAGATATAGCAAAGTATTGTATAAAATCGTATTTATAATTATGATATCAACTAGAACTAGCACTTGTGAGCTTCCCGCGATTTCCGGACAAAGATCTGGGTCAGTAAATATTTTTCCATGTTTCCATAGTAATATTTTTTCTTATAATAAAATCTTTTCGACGATACCTAATGATTGTTATTACTGGGGTACTAAATGCCCACCCTCCTTTTTTATTTTTCGGGTAAGTATTAACATGCACCTATTACCTAATTGAATTGCGTTTTTATTATAATTTTATGCAATATTATTAAACAAGTAGGTATATCCTTATCATTATGTAGAATGTGTCACATCTGTGTGCATGCTACTTTTTCTTTGACAACTCGCGCTTGCGCTGTGCGTGCGTGGCCGCCATCTTTGCAATCGCTGCGAGAATTTGTGCCGTAGATCTGTCGCTTCTATACGTAGTAATAACATTTCAGTGAACGATAGTAGTAAAGTCACTCACTTGCGTTTTGAGGCGTGAGATCAATGAGTATACCTTTTACTATCCTCTATGGCATAGAGGAATGTAAAAAATAGGTACAACAAAAGAGAATGTAATCAAACCGCGGTACAACATAGTCATTGGCGTGAATACTTCTATTTTAATTTAATTTAGTATTTTTTGTGTCTAAAATAGTCTAAATAATGTCTTTCAGAGCTTATTTAGCATAAAATATGTGCGCCACAGCTGCATAATGCGACGAAATCAAGGGCAAATTATAAACCGATAAATATGAAAACCCGTGTTAGAAATCCTCTAGTCAGGGGGTGGGTCAGGTTGTGCCCAACGCTGAATAGTGGCCCTTCTAGGTGGGCCCTCCATTCAGTGGGCTTACTAAGGTCACCATTCAAATACGCCGTAACGTAATGCATTCCTCCACTTTGAAACTAATATAAAAAAGTTTAATTAAGTACTTTCCTATCAAGCATATTACAAAATTAGAAAATATTGTGTTAAATCTAAATAATAATCTACTTAGTTGCAAATATGTTAATTCCGTCCATATTAAGGTAATAAGTACTTGATACAAATAAGGCCTATTTAATTTTAAGTCTTTAAATATTATTAAATTTATTATTTAACAGTAGGAATATAAGAAAACAGTTCTAACTAAATGTAATTTTCCGAAAACTTGACTTTGGCCGTAATAAATCGATTACACTTTATTAAATTAAGGCCTATAACTTTTTTATGTTAAATTGAGGTTAAATATGAAACCATATTAAATAAAAACATCTTATCAATAAATTTGAATATTTATTATAACAAAGTAAAGATTCATGTTATAATATATTCAAAAAAAAAGATCTCACTTTAACTCATAGATTTGTATCATTTTGGGCCTTATTTGTTTATTTAATATCATATTTGAATAAGGCACAAAAAAACGTAGGTATCTGCCGCATGTCGCTCTGCCAAGTTGTATTTTGTCCAATTTGTACGTTTTTATTAATTTGGAAGAAAAATTGGATATTTTGTCGATTGTTGGATGATACACACATTATCTGTAATGAAATAAGTAAACCATAAGTTGTATAAGTTGCGAGATTCTCATTAAACTCTACCGTGTTGAAATAAGACCTAGGCTATTATCGTAATCACGCTCTGTCCCCCCTACTCAAATGGCCAACATTCTATGCGTTTGAACGCTACGTTATTACGTGCCGTAACCTTGTCACACAATATCAAAGTCTGAGATTTACATAAGCTTGCGACACGTTATTTAATCGTCTATTGCTCATATTTTAAGATTTTTAAGCTTTAAAAGTAAGGTTGGCCGTTGGAGCATGGGGGCAGGTCGTCTTTAAAAAATTGCAATAAATGCATCTATAGCCAATAGTAAAAACAAATCAAGGTCATGTATAGCTAATCATAAATATTAAGAAACAATTATAAGAGATGCTTAAACTAAAACAGCGTAAGTTTTATAAAAACTTTCATAAATGTATTTTCCTGGTTGGATTTAGGTTTATCTGAGTTTTCTAATGATTTGTACTTGGACGAATCGTCCAAGGATTTGTACCTATCAAGTACCAACCTTTTATTTCACCTTTCCATAAACTCCTCTAATCGACTGCTTCTTATTTTATTCTTATCAATCTTAACAAGCTAGCTATTGCACAACAAAATACGCAAAGAAAACACAAAATAAATAATTATTAAAACGTGAAAATTACATTTGACATCTTCGATTTGACAAAAATAGTAACCATAGAGGAAAGTAAAAAGATAGTAACCAACATAAATTCAAAATTCACTTACATTCGGTATACACTACGCACTAACAAGTGTTTTTTTACTTAGTCGGATTATAATTGCAAACTAAGGTAAACGACCAATATTTCGTGTTAGTACGTTATTTCGTTTAGTTCTTTTTCTGTCGCAAATTATTAATTATTACACCTTGTAACCGACGACCTAACTACAATGAATCTAGATGATCACGGCCTACGCAAGAGACTAAAACCTAAGTGGAAACCTAATAACCTACAGGACAGGAGGACAATCAAAATCCGCTTACTACTTACCGTTGATTATAACTAAACTATTGAACCTAAATTTTACTGGATTAAATAACCTCCAAAATACAATTTACTAAGTTTGCTTTATCCAACCTTAACTAACCTACAAAGAACCTTACTAACAAGCTTTGTGTGATCTGAGAGGGCCTGTGAAAGTCTAATGGAGGAACCCTGGATGTGATAATTAGTGAACCCAAATTCTTTTAAAAGTGTGATTAGTATTGATTTTCATTTTCCAATAGAAGTATTCGCTTTCATTACTAGGTCTTAATTATTCCTGCTATTACATTTATTTCTAAAAGAAAATACCACTAAATGAAAGATATTGCTCTATTGATATAACCAGAGAAATAAAAATTAAGTCTGTATTTTTCTTAAGTGAGTTTACTTTACTTTCATATTAATTCTTAATATTTGTCATACTACCAAGGGAAATTCCATAGTTCTTTAGTGTCAAAAAATGGGAATACTATAAATAAAGAGGGAAGCGTTCCCAATTACGTTCCGTAGATGAAGTAAGTATGAGTGAAATAAACCTACGTTGATAGGAAATGATCAAAGTGAATTTATGAGTTAAATGGAGTATTGTTATAAGGTAAAAGAGGGTATGTTCAACCAAAATAGACTGCAAGGTAAAAAGAGGTAAGTCGGGTTATAGAGAAAAGTTAAATTTGAGCAATTCTCTTCCGCTGCCAAGTGTCTAATTATATGCCATGTATGACGTTATTCCAAATAATGTAAATTATCTATTGTCAACTTAGTTCATTAAAATAAGAGAGATTATTTCAGGTAAGTTAAGAAGTTTTAGTCGCCTGAGATCAAAGTATAATAAAATTTTCAGCGCTATTAAATAAGAATTCTTTTACTTTCTGAAGTTATTGTACAAGTAATGAATATGCAATTGTGTTTTTGCCAGCTAAGGTATGGGCCCGCTCCCCGCCCGATACAATGAGTCTCGTCTCCGTACTTGGTCAACTCCCTTCTGGCCAGCCATATTCTTTCATGACAAATTTAATTAATGAATATTTTTAAGTTGTAGTACTTAGTCTTTGTCAGTCAGTTTTAATAAAAGAGGGCAAGCAGAGTGCTTTCAAGCGAACTACCAGTTTCTCACAATGAAGAATTCTCCTTCAATTGCGATGGCTGAATTACGAATTTAAATTTAGAATAATTAAATAATTGGTTCTAGTATGACTGTTTAACATTATAACAGATGGACACAACATTACTATCCATATACTTGGGACACTGATAGTTCTCAAATTCTGAAGGAAAGACAATTCTAAACAAGGTAAAATTCTATGACGGGATTTCCATACTTCAATCTCAACTAAATTATAAATATACGACCATAACCTGAATTGACTTCAGGTCATTTACTAAAGGTTAATGCAGTATTTCGATTTAATATTGAGTAGACTTGGCAATATTTGTTCTCAATTGTAAACTAGATTCTATTTCTAACATCTTTCAATTGAGTTGGCTGGTGGAACATAGTTTAAATATTTGAACTCAGATAAAAGATATGTTGTCATTATTATTTGTGAATTTTATATATTCACTAAATAATATGATACTTTCATAATTGGTAGATACTTTTCAAAGTATTATTTCTCGGTTAATCATAAACATCATTCTGTCAATTTGAAAGGTTTACTCAAAGCACTGATCTAGTGACCTAGAAGTTGTGAATCGACCTTAACTTACTAGAGACACGAGCTTATTCCATACACTCAGATCTTGTTTCAGCACTCCTCCCAAAATTACCAAAATAGTTTATTCTATCTATAAACAATCGGTTCAACCATAGCTCCCTTCAACCAATCCAATTCAAAGATAAATAATCTATTCTTTATTTATGATTCTACTCCATCTATTAAATCATTATTCAATATTAACTGAAAAAGATATCTAAATTAAATTAAGAGTAAATTAATTTGTGGGTACTTACTGAAGCTTGCAAAGTCTACACAATTTAGCACACTGTAGTAATCATTCACAACACTGATTCTATGGAAGATTGATACTATCCTTTTGGATTATACCCAGTAATTCCACATAAACTTTCGTCCATTATATTGTACACTTCCGCATTCACCATGTTCCATTCCTAAGTCATCCTACCTCTTCACCGCCTATATAAATTCGAATGTTCCACTTGGTGACCCACGGCGGCCATTTTGTCGACCCGATTCTCAACACCGCCTACCTAAATTTCGAATCACTACCTATTGACCTCGGCGGCCATCTTGACGACGCCTACTTATTTGCGGCCTACCTAAATCCGATACACTACGAAGTGATCTACCTCTCCACCGCCTACCTAAAAGCTCCTAGATTGTCTACCGTTCCTGCTGTTACCTTGCTGACAACACGACCTTCTTGAGGATGTCTAACCTTTTACCAGCATCCAAGTTTCCCTCCCGCCTTGAGATGCTAACCTAAGCTACTGTTCCTACGCGCCTAACAATGAATTTATAAACCTAATGAATTTACCTGCCTACCAACGACTAAATTCCGATTTCCTATGCAATATTTGGGATGCTTACCATCATCCCCGACGCCCCGATCCTGTACAGCGTGAGCAAGCATGACTCGCCTAAACTCCCCTAATAGCTTGGACGTGCTCAGCGCTGGTGGGACGGGACAGCGCTGAGTCCTGACAGAAGAGGATTAACATTACCAAGCCATATCCTCCACGTTCAAACGGGATTACATCCACACACCGTTCGGACCGTTGGTTGATGAGCGAGTTGGCTAGCTTGGTAACCTTAAGTGACTAAACTAGGTATCTTTCAACAGAAACCCGCATTGCACGCCACAGAGCAATGCTATTTTACCTACCCCTTTGAGGATTGACCGAACGCCCAATAAAGACACAAAACTAAAGAGAAATCTACCCCCCCTTTATTTCCCCCTGATTGCTTAAACAAATTTCGAACAACCTTAAACCATGAAAATTCTTGAAACTATTGGGAAATTTACTTTACTTCATGAAAATTCGCAAGCAAAATCTACATACTTTAATTTCAAGCTTACTTATACCATATAAGCCCTAATTAAAGCATATAAGCAAAAGACTCGCACCCGGTTGCGGACCTATACGTCAAAACCTCAATTAAAAACACTATCTTCCTGACTTCTTTATGTTTCTTGCGTTAAAATAAAATACTACTTGATTGAAGTTTCTTACAGAGAGGGTATCGACGACTTCTTCTGAGTTCCACTTGATGCTTCGCTGAGGTCGGAGAAAGTAAAGAGAGCGATTTCCCCCCAACTTCGCCTTTTATAATCCCCCAGAATCATTCACTCTCTGCAGGAAACTCACCCCACACGATCTAAGCATCTTTTTTTTCTACCTTCATTTCCCTACTTTACATAAATTATTCCTAAAATTTTCCCTTCTCCTTCAAAAATGGGGAGAATTCAATTTTGTCTTACTCAACTTATAAATATAATATTTAAGTTACTAATCTTACAAAATGAACCCCTATACTAATCAATAATTTCAACGTACAATTCAACTAACCAATAACCTCCTATGTTCAAGATTCTCTATACTCAAGCGCACAATGCCACTCAATTTGTAACCAAATTAAAATTAATCTGTTACCTAAATATTTCTCTATACTGACATTTCAGCTACATTTGATTTAAGTAATTCATACAATTGTATGAAACAACGTTTTAATCATAAATAAATCAACAAGTTTTCCCCCTTACATCATTTCTAACAAAACTAACAACTTTGAATAATATTCAGCATATTTATCCAGAATCATATGAAATTATTGTACTATAATCATAGAACTCTGATTAATACGAATTTTATATTCACAACAAATTGAACCTCCCATATGCTACAATTTGAATCCAACCTTTTTCAATCTTTTTATCTCGCCTTCCCCAAAATATCATAACCTCTAGAATCAATTTGCTAAAATACGTATTACAACATTTTCCATTAAGTATTCGGTCCAATTAAACCTAAAATTTCCGATCAATTTAGCATCACAATGTTGGTACTTTAAAAACCCTAACTGGCAACACCCATCGGACTACTTTTACATTTTTTTTAAATGCCTACCCTCATTTGAGTTATAAACCTGCAGCATAAAATCTCGCTTTCGAAGAAACTTCATATCAATCTTTCTTCGTACAACACCCAACGACAAGACAAACTTTATTAGGCTCCATTCACATTTTCCCATGAAATACTTTCTTATTACACCTTCAATAACTATTGTTTATGTTTTTTTTTTAATAATATTTCTAGATTCATCCTTACAATATTTCTATTAATTAATTATCTCCCTTTTATTTCACAATTCGAGTTTTCAATTTACCACTAAACTGTCAACTAAACTCCGCCCAGAATAAAACATAGTTTCATTTCTTTTCTTTCTCTCTGTGTTATCTCTGAACATCAAACCATATTATAAGATCAAATTAAGCTTCCATTTTAATTTCAAATCTCCAATTTAACTGTGTCATGACGCAAAGGCATGGTATGACAAAGTACCCTAATTTAAGCAAATACCGCCTACGAATAACAAAATGTACTAGATCCACTACAAAATTCTCCAAGCCAACTAAACTTGCATTTATCCCCCAAATCTAACTAATGTCTAATATTTCCTAAAACAAAATTTAAATATACAACTATAATTTGGCGAAAGATATGGGACTTGCCTTGCGACCCTCAGTTACCATCTTGCAATCGATTTCTCATCGATCGATCCACTGGAACGACCTACTATATTTAATTTCGTTCTTTAGCTAAAACACATCACGTGGTGTGACACTACTGACAACTTACAGAAATAATTAACACCGAATTCAATCCTTTTTTAAGTAATCTTCTAAAATAAATTATTATAATAATATTCGAGAGGCTCTAATAAAATTTGATAAATAAACAATAATAAATATAAATAAATTTTAAGCCTATTAGCGTCGTTACCTACACAGAGACTAATATTTGAATTTTAGCGCCGTGAAAGATTAAAAGAACTTCCTGCATTATTGCTAACTCAAAACCTGAACTACTCTTTATTATAATAACTTGTTCGATAGTTAAATAATATTATGCTCAGTATGAAACAAAATTCGAAAAATATTTGAGATAAAATAGCATGTTCAGTTTTGAACCGTTACAGCTCGACCCCAAAATCCTGCACAGGTGACAAGACTACGTATTGGATCCGGAGTAGGATTTTCCTTCTCAATTCTCAAATATTTATTCCGTCTCTACTCTTAATCCTCAATTTTTACTCATACATCCCTTTTGTATAATAAAAAAAAAACCTTCCCCTTAATAACCCTAACCATTATTATTTCTCCAAGATCAAAGAATTGTTGGGTGAAACCTAATGTAAATGAGATTTAGATTGTAGAGTGTATTTAAACCAAGACAATATTGAAAAGTTATCAAGCGAGTTTTAAGTTTTATGTGACTTTTGCCAATTCCGTCTTATGCATATTCAACACCAGAGTCGTACAAGATCACAGTAAGGTGTGGGTTGTGAATCCACAACTTCTAGCAAGTCTACATGCGACAAATAAGTCTTTTTCTAACCTTATGAAAAAGTTTGCGTATGACGCTACATATTTGTGCATTGAACCCTTCCACAATCAAGTATTACTCCTTTCTTGCCAACAGGGCCTACTCCGTCGGTTCGAAGTGAGCCTATACAATGACCCTATATTTCCAAAAGCTTACTTAAGACTCTAGAACAACCCTAATATCGCCTTGGAGAGTGTGCAGTTGTCGAGTTCATATTCATAGCTCTTAGCTTCTTGTGTAGTATGAATTTCAGACAGTTGTTCACACCAGGACAATTTACAAACGTCAATAGTGTTTGTTTTCTCTCTTTTTTTTTTCTCTAACCTAACACCAAAAGTCCTACTGTACAAAATTCAAGTTTGTCAACCCTAAACGCCGGTCCGGCCGCAAGCACAAACCAAACGCTAGAGCAGTGTGGTGGTCCTATCTCTTGGAAAAATAATAAGTCTGCATTCAGGTTTCACATATGTTATAATCCAAAGCCCTCCATATAGAATCTATATTTTAATTCCAATTCCTAATCCACATTAACTCTCATTCTATGCAATCTTTTAAATTAACATCCCATTCATACTCATAAACTAGATTAGATTCTCATTCTATTCATCTGTTCTCTTCATGCAGCATTCACTGTCTTCATTCACTAGCCTACATTCACGCCACCTAAGATTATATCATAGCTACACCCTGAATGCAAATATAAATAACTAAATTGGGTAGAGATTAATCATACAATGTTAGGATTCAATACGCCGATTGTCACCAAACATAATTATATGCAAAATTTACAATAAAGTATTATCTCAAATTCGTTACGAAAAATTAATCTTATGTTACGCACTTTCTACACTACGCGACACACTATAATAATACACGCCTCACACGTTAAACGAGAGTGAATTTTACACGATATGTTAAAGTTAAACAACCCTTTTATATATGAAATTATTTCAAGTTAATTGACTCATTATCAATTTAAGTTAACGGTGTACTTAATTGTATATGCCTTTTCTATTTCATAAAGCTGCCTAAACACAGTCGGATATTCTACCGATTACCTAGATCTACATCAACTTAACGTCTACCTAGACCTATATCTAAACAGAAAATTTTCCCCCCCGGAAAGAAAAGCCACCGACACACCCCTCTATCTGACCTTACAATTTCAACCAACTCGAACAACGAAATATGTTTTAATTAACTTGGACAATTAACTAATTTTTGTCCAACCCGTAACGTACCAAGTGAATAACACTCCATCAGAGAATTATAATTTTTTTTTTAATTAGACTTTGACCTTTCTCCTTTTTTTTTTCATCAGACTAACAATCGAGTTGTTAAAATTTTGTAAGCTCAGACAGGCTTTTCCCTTGCCCAACAGTCTCTATACAAAGTTACCCCTTTTACCATTTATTAGTCAACTTAAGAAAAAACAATTGATATTTGATACTTATACAAGATACTATCTATTATTTACAAAGCTTATTTATAATACCTAGACAAATGTATAGTGTTAAACCTTCCTCGTTCCTTGCCAGACTTAGGGTCTACAAGTAAATACACATTCTTAAACGGATTAGCGCCAACCACATACGGACCCTCATACAATGGTTCGAACTTTTTCGTAATTTTTAATTTAGCATCAGACTTATTTAATTTCCTTATCTTAACCAAATCACCTATTTGATATTGAATGATACGATATTTCTCATTAAATTTGTTCTGTCGTAATTGCCCTGCCTTCCTTAAATTCTCACGAGCTTTCTCCCTAATTTCGTCTACAGGTAGAGATACCACACTATTCGGCAAATTGTCATCAAAAGATAGTCTCGTAGGTTCACTATATAAAATCTCGCAAGGAGTAAAACCCGTACTTTCATGGTAAGTGTTATTATATAGAACTTCTAATTTGGGCAATATATCAACCCAACCTTTATGATTTGTCCTACAATAAGTTCGGAATAATCGTCCTAACTCCTTATTTACTCTTTCCGTAGTATTAGGCCTAGGATTTCTAACTGTGGTATAAATAACTCTCACCCCTTCTTCTTTCATAACTTCCTTCCACATCCTACTAGCAAATTGCGACCCATTATCCGTCATTATAGCTCTGGGTTTGATTATGCGAAAGAATTTTCTCACCTTAGTTAGTACCGAAATTGCAGTTGCTTTTCTAAGATCATAAAATTTCACAAACTTACTAAAGGAGTCTTGCACAACCAAAATATAATTCATACCGAACTTCCCCGACGGAAGTGGACCATACAAATCTGCCATAACGATATCTCCTACATTCTCAGTTATGATTGAGCGACAAGGACCTACATACTTAGCTGTATCGCTCTTAGTTATCTGACAATCGTGACACCCCTTTAATAGACGTTTGACCTGTTTAGTTAATCCTTTCCAAAAAAATCTATCCTTAATGTACTTAATGATTTTGTAAGCCCCTTGATGTCCCATTTCGAAATGTACCTGCCAAATAACTTCCTCTCTAATTGATTCCGGTAAGAATAACACCTTTCTACTTCCCTCGCCAGGTAAATAATATAATATTCCATCACCTAATACACACCTTTTAGAAATTTGACTTACTCTACCATTTATTACAACCCCACTGATTAAAATTCTAATTATTTCTCCTATCTCCACATCTTCCCGTTGTAGCCTAGCTAAATCCTTTAATTTTTCAAGTAACTCTTTATTAATTCCTCTCTCAGTGTAAAATATTCTAGGCGAATTAGTTTTATCCTCCTGTAATAAATCCCCTTCTGGTTGATATCTTGATAACACATCAGCTACTACATTATCTCTACCTTTTACATGTTGAACTACATATTGAAACTGTTCTAAATAATTTATCCATCTAGTTACTCGCGCATTGTATAATTTACTATTCTTTACAAATGTTAATGCTTTATGGTCCGTTCGTATTATTACTTTAGCCCCTCTTAAATAAGTCTCAAATTTCTCCAAACAACAAATTATCGAATAGAGTTCTTGTTCAGTAACTGTCCAATTTAGTTGTGCTCCTCTTAGTAATTTACTATGAAACCCTAAAATTTTTATCTCCCCTAGATTATCCTTTTGATACAAAAACCCCGCTAGCCCTATTCCCGAACTATCTGTCTGTAAATAATACGGCTTAGTAAAATCTGGATGATTCAATTCGACAGTGTTAATAAAGAGTGACTTTATTTTATCAAAGGCTTCCTGCTCCGATTCTCCCCATTTCCATTTCTTTTCCTTTTTTAGAAGTTCACATAAAGGTCCCGTATGAAAACTATAATTAGGTATAAATTTGCGATAAAAATTACAAAGTCCTAAAAATGCCCTCACCTGTTTCAACTTTTTTTGGTGTAGGAAATAATTGAATTGCTCTAACTTTTTCGGGATCTGTACGAATTCCGTCAGTTGAAATAATATAGCCTAGCATCTTTACTTCAGTACTCAAAAATTCACACTTTTCTAGATTACAAGTTAACCCTGCCTGTGATAATTTCCCTAATACTATATCTATGTGTTCTAAATGCTGAGATAGTGTTCCCGTAGTTATGATCGCTAAATCGTCAAGATAGTTTATACAGAAATCTCTAACCTCGTGACCTAGTATAATTATCCTTAAGATCTAAACCTATTGGAATCCTAACACCGGTTTTATTTCTTCCTAAAGATTCACCTGGACACCAATTCATCCTAACCATCATATTATAATTTGGGTCCCCTGTGGCTGAAGCTGATCCGAGGACTAAAGACTCAACTTCCACTAGTTTAACATTTCACTATCTACTACATTTGACTTATCATTTAAATTAATTGCTTGTACTTCAGCCTCCTTCGGTCTCTGCCACTGCCTATAATTCTGTTGGTATCCCTTTTTCTTCTTCTCCCATTCTTTCAGAAAATCTACTTTAAAGTTAGCTAAACCTGTCCATCTCCCCTTATAGATCCGGGACCAATCCTTTACACTTCCAGTTAAACATTCTCGTATTAAATCTAGTTCATTGCCCGATGTTCCTAACTTCTTCAAATAGGTCTCTAAATCTTCTATAAAATCAACCGGATGAATCGACGATTCTCCGAATTTTGGTCTATCTAAGTTTATGTTCTTGACATTACACATCACGTACTTATGAATATCTGCGCCCGGACTAGTTTCTTTAATTACATTCCCACGCACCTCATCACAATCCATTCCTTCATTATTCAATGACGTTACCTCAACTATTGGCGATTCCTTTTCCCCTCCGGTAGTTTCCTGGATAGTTCGCTGCGTTTTCTTAACTTCCCCACTCAGAACATTTACTCTTCTAGTAAGCACCCCTATGGTACGACTCAACATACGCTGTATGGTCACCAATTCCCGTGAACGTGTCGACTTCGGTCGCCTTATAGTTCTAACTATCGGATGGGGTTCATCAAGCACTCTAGAATCTCTAACTTCCACCTCTTCCGGTTGAACAGGCCGATTAGAGTCACTATTGATTTCTTCTATGTTTCCTAATTCGTCATCTGGCTCATATCGTTTGGGCACTCGTCGAACACGAGATGGTTTTCCCATTTTGATATTTAATCTCTACAATAGCTTTTGAAACTCTCCTTGTTTTTTTTTTTTTTGTTGTAAGGTCAGATCTTCAAATAATTAAAATATAGTACCCGTACTAATTTGGTTTAAAAAAAATCCACCACTTTGGATTCCACAAAACCACGCTCCCTAATATTCGACTAATGTAAATGTTGAAACTAATCATTTCGAATTAAATATCTAATTCTCAGAAAAACGTCAATCACATTCTTTGCTACCATTACTATTCTACATGATTTAAATATTTTAAACTTTCCTTTTATCATTGAATCCCAACACATTATACCTCCCTAGCCAACTTCCTCAACATTGTTTCCACAACTAAAACGTCTTAGTACTAGTTCTACAACGACCCCCAGTTAGATAATTTTCGAAAGTCACGACGATTAGTTACAAAATTAATTCACCTCGGATAAATATTTCAAAATGATAATCTATAAATGACTAACTCAAATCTTAAACGATCATGATCCCTTCAATAGCACAATCTCAAAGGTAGGTTACTAAGTTAAACTAAAATCTAATCACCACATACTAAGTTTTCTAGTTTCAATTTAAAAGTTTATTAAAATATTTCACGACCCCATCATTTTATGCTGCTAATATCCCTCTAACTTCACTATTACTATTCAGAAATTAGCGATAACACACAAACTCTAAAACTATTTATTACATTATACGCTAATATTTTTTTTTTGTAACTTTGTAAGTTGAATCTAGAATTATCTTACAACCCTCACTAACCCTAAATTCATCCACGACTTCAGTATTACTAAACGTTACTGCCGTTCCTATTATCTAACGCATCAATCGTATAATATTAAGTTAACCACAAACGTGATAAAGGCAACGACAGAATTCATCTCTCAACCTGCCAATGACAAAACGTCAATCCTTCTTAAATGATTAGAGTTAATGGTTTATCGTATACCTATAAAGTAATTATGGACAAAACTTTCTGCATGTCCTTATCATTTTCACTGTTAATTAACGCTGAAATCTTACAAAATATAATTTAACCTTATTGGCATAAACAAAAACTTATTATATATGTCATTAAAATAAAGGAATAGGAATCTGTCAAGTTGACGTTTCGTTCGGAAATCGATAACATGTAATTTCTTTGGCCGCGTTCCTGACCTTATTCACATTCAGCCATTCACGTAACAACACACTATTACTAAAAGTTACACAGACAATGTTACGCACACGTATACACATTTAATAAAATTACTACAAATCTCGTGTCCTTTCAACCACAATTTTGAACAATTAATTCGATTTTACGAATGATAAAAAATAAATAAAAGAGTGCACACGTGTGACCATACATTTTTTTTTCTTTAAGAATCATAGCTTTGACACAACAAAGCACCTATGATTTCGCTATAGCCGTAAATTCAATTGACAGTCCACCTATCACCGTCATCCTACTTCGCAATCATCAAATTAACAAGACTAGAATTTTATAATCGTACATATCCTATGATCTGCTTTATTTCTTAGGTATAAACAAAAGAAGAACAAAAGTTTTTTTTTTTTTTTTTATAACGTGTCTTTAAAAATAACGTTGAAGTTTCTTATTTTACTTTCCCTCAAGGTCAATAGTTGGGAAGTATTGATCCCCAAAGTGACTTATGCTATTATTTTGTCAAATCTCTTTGACACCGCACGACAATATCAATGCGTATTGACATATGATTGATAAAAACCCGCTAGACACTCGATGTCCTTAGTTATACATTTAAAATCGTATATGTGGTTACCTATAAAAATGTCCTTTTTTTTTCTAACTTAATCATATCAGTGAATAAAATCCAAGTCAGAATTCAATTTTTAAATCGGTCTCGGTCCATGGCCGAAAAGTGGATTCGGTCGGACCTTGATGCGGACCTTTGAACAGAGTAAAATAAATTTGACTTGAGTAGATAAACCGGAACTGGGAAAATAATTATATCGATTATCGATAGTGTATATCAATAAAAAACTATCGCGATACGATTTGCTTAACTACGCAATTTACCTTAAACGAGACTATACTGTATGAACAAGTAATAATTTAACTACATAATTGTATCATTGTAACCAAACGTAGTGTGTAAAATGACTATAGAACCAAATGCAATACAGTTAACCTAAGTGTCGATAATTTACGTAAATATCGATAAGGTATCAGAGACGTCGATAGTCTTGGCAGCACTATAATGACAATGAAAACATTAAGTGTATCGAAATATTTTACAAGATTTGTCTTATAACAGTGGTTATTTGTATATTTGTTTTCAGAGATATTTAACTAAGATCTTACAAATGATTCGCAAAACAAAAGTTTCAAGGACCAGCCAAAGTGACAAGTTAAACGCCATAACTCGTACCAGAATGATAACTTAACAACCATTGGAAAAGAAAATCAGTGTTTCAACATATCAAACCTTTATACCCACTTCACCGCAACAAAATGTGACTGTCACAATCTCACTTGTTAACAGTCACTCACTCCCAAACCACACAAAACCTGAAGATTCGCAATAATAATATGAAATCCTGGTCACGGCACCAAAATGTAACCGACGACCTAACTACAATGAATCTAGATGATCACGGCCTACGCAAGAGACTAAAACCTAAGTGGAAACCTAATAACCTACAGGACAGGAGGACAATCAAAATCCGCTTACTACTTACCGTTGATTATAACTAAACTATTGAACCTAAATTTTACTGGATTAAATAACCTCCAAAATACAATTTACTAAGTTTGCTTTATCCAACCTTAACTAACCTACAAAGAACCTTACTAACAAGCTTTGTGTGATCTGAGAGGGCCTGTGAAAGTCTAATGGAGGAACCCTGGATGTGATAATTAGTGAACCCAAATTCTTTTAAAAGTGTGATTAGTATTGATTTTCATTTTCCAATAGAAGTATTCGCTTTCATTACTAGGTCTTAATTATTCCTGCTATTACATTTATTTCTAAAAGAAAATACCACTAAATGAAAGATATTGCTCTATTGATATAACCAGAGAAATAAAAATTAAGTCTGTATTTTTCTTAAGTGAGTTTACTTTACTTTCATATTAATTCTTAATATTTGTCATACTACCAAGGGAAATTCCATAGTTCTTTAGTGTCAAAAAATGGGAATACTATAAATAAAGAGGGAAGCGTTCCCAATTACGTTCCGTAGATGAAGTAAGTATGAGTGAAATAAACCTACGTTGATAGGAAATGATCAAAGTGAATTTATGAGTTAAATGGAGTATTGTTATAAGGTAAAAGAGGGTATGTTCAACCAAAATAGACTGCAAGGTAAAAAGAGGTAAGTCGGGTTATAGAGAAAAGTTAAATTTGAGCAATTCTCTTCCGCTGCCAAGTGTCTAATTATATGCCATGTATGACGTTATTCCAAATAATGTAAATTATCTATTGTCAACTTAGTTCATTAAAATAAGAGAGATTATTTCAGGTAAGTTAAGAAGTTTTAGTCGCCTGAGATCAAAGTATAATAAAATTTTCAGCGCTATTAAATAAGAATTCTTTTACTTTCTGAAGTTATTGTACAAGTAATGAATATGCAATTGTGTTTTTGCCAGCTAAGGTATGGGCCCGCTCCCCGCCCGATACAATGAGTCTCGTCTCCGTACTTGGTCAACTCCCTTCTGGCCAGCCATATTCTTTCATGACAAATTTAATTAATGAATATTTTTAAGTTGTAGTACTTAGTCTTTGTCAGTCAGTTTTAATAAAAGAGGGCAAGCAGAGTGCTTTCAAGCGAACTACCAGTTTCTCACAATGAAGAATTCTCCTTCAATTGCGATGGCTGAATTACGAATTTAAATTTAGAATAATTAAATAATTGGTTCTAGTATGACTGTTTAACATTATAACAGATGGACACAACATTACTATCCATATACTTGGGACACTGATAGTTCTCAAATTCTGAAGGAAAGACAATTCTAAACAAGGTAAAATTCTATGACGGGATTTCCATACTTCAATCTCAACTAAATTATAAATATACGACCATAACCTGAATTGACTTCAGGTCATTTACTAAAGGTTAATGCAGTATTTCGATTTAATATTGAGTAGACTTGGCAATATTTGTTCTCAATTGTAAACTAGATTCTATTTCTAACATCTTTCAATTGAGTTGGCTGGTGGAACATAGTTTAAATATTTGAACTCAGATAAAAGATATGTTGTCATTATTATTTGTGAATTTTATATATTCACTAAATAATATGATACTTTCATAATTGGTAGATACTTTTCAAAGTATTATTTCTCGGTTAATCATAAACATCATTCTGTCAATTTGAAAGGTTTACTCAAAGCACTGATCTAGTGACCTAGAAGTTGTGAATCGACCTTAACTTACTAGAGACACGAGCTTATTCCATACACTCAGATCTTGTTTCAGCACTCCTCCCAAAATTACCAAAATAGTTTATTCTATCTATAAACAATCGGTTCAACCATAGCTCCCTTCAACCAATCCAATTCAAAGATAAATAATCTATTCTTTATTTATGATTCTACTCCATCTATTAAATCATTATTCAATATTAACTGAAAAAGATATCTAAATTAAATTAAGAGTAAATTAATTTGTGGGTACTTACTGAAGCTTGCAAAGTCTACACAATTTAGCACACTGTAGTAATCATTCACAACACTGATTCTATGGAAGATTGATACTATCCTTTTGGATTATACCCAGTAATTCCACATAAACTTTCGTCCATTATATTGTACACTTCCGCATTCACCATGTTCCATTCCTAAGTCATCCTACCTCTTCACCGCCTATATAAATTCGAATGTTCCACTTGGTGACCCACGGCGGCCATTTTGTCGACCCGATTCTCAACACCGCCTACCTAAATTTCGAATCACTACCTATTGACCTCGGCGGCCATCTTGACGACGCCTACTTATTTGCGGCCTACCTAAATCCGATACACTACGAAGTGATCTACCTCTCCACCGCCTACCTAAAAGCTCCTAGATTGTCTACCGTTCCTGCTGTTACCTTGCTGACAACACGACCTTCTTGAGGATGTCTAACCTTTTACCAGCATCCAAGTTTCCCTCCCGCCTTGAGATGCTAACCTAAGCTACTGTTCCTACGCGCCTAACAATGAATTTATAAACCTAATGAATTTACCTGCCTACCAACGACTAAATTCCGATTTCCTATGCAATATTTGGGATGCTTACCATCATCCCCGACGCCCCGATCCTGTACAGCGTGAGCAAGCATGACTCGCCTAAACTCCCCTAATAGCTTGGACGTGCTCAGCGCTGGTGGGACGGGACAGCGCTGAGTCCTGACAGAAGAGGATTAACATTACCAAGCCATATCCTCCACGTTCAAACGGGATTACATCCACACACCGTTCGGACCGTTGGTTGATGAGCGAGTTGGCTAGCTTGGTAACCTTAAGTGACTAAACTAGGTATCTTTCAACAGAAACCCGCATTGCACGCCACAGAGCAATGCTATTTTACCTACCCCTTTGAGGATTGACCGAACGCCCAATAAAGACACAAAACTAAAGAGAAATCTACCCCCCCTTTATTTCCCCCTGATTGCTTAAACAAATTTCGAACAACCTTAAACCATGAAAATTCTTGAAACTATTGGGAAATTTACTTTACTTCATGAAAATTCGCAAGCAAAATCTACATACTTTAATTTCAAGCTTACTTATACCATATAAGCCCTAATTAAAGCATATAAGCAAAAGACTCGCACCCGGTTGCGGACCTATACGTCAAAACCTCAATTAAAAACACTATCTTCCTGACTTCTTGATGTTTCTTGCGTTAAAATAAAATACTACTTGATTGAAGTTTCTTACAGAGAGGGTATCGACGACTTCTTCTGAGTTCCACTTGATGCTTCGCTGAGGTCGGAGAAAGTAAAGAGAGCGATTTCCCCCCAACTTCGCCTTTTATAATCCCCCAGAATCATTCACTCTCTGCAGGAAACTCACCCCACACGATCTAAGCATCTTTTTTTTCTACCTTCATTTCCCTACTTTACATAAATTATTCCTAAAATTTTCCCTTCTCCTTCAAAAATGGGGAGAATTCAATTTTGTCTTACTCAACTTATAAATATAATATTTAAGTTACTAATCTTACAAAATGAACCCCTATACTAATCAATAATTTCAACGTACAATTCAACTAACCAATAACCTCCTATGTTCAAGATTCTCTATACTCAAGCGCACAATGCCACTCAATTTGTAACCAAATTAAAATTAATCTGTTACCTAAATATTTCTCTATACTGACATTTCAGCTACATTTGATTTAAGTAATTCATACAATTGTATGAAACAACGTTTTAATCATAAATAAATCAACAAGTTTTCCCCCTTACATCATTTCTAACAAAACTAACAACTTTGAATAATATTCAGCATATTTATCCAGAATCATATGAAATTATTGTACTATAATCATAGAACTCTGATTAATACGAATTTTATATTCACAACAAATTGAACCTCCCATATGCTACAATTTGAATCCAACCTTTTTCAATCTTTTTATCTCGCCTTCCCCAAAATATCATAACCTCTAGAATCAATTTGCTAAAATACGTATTACAACATTTTCCATTAAGTATTCGGTCCAATTAAACCTAAAATTTCCGATCAATTTAGCATCACAATGTTGGTACTTTAAAAACCCTAACTGGCAACACCCATCGGACTACTTTTACATTTTTTTTAAATGCCTACCCTCATTTGAGTTATAAACCTGCAGCATAAAATCTCGCTTTCGAAGAAACTTCATATCAATCTTTCTTCGTACAACACCCAACGACAAGACAAACTTTATTAGGCTCCATTCACATTTTCCCATGAAATACTTTCTTATTACACCTTCAATAACTATTGTTTATGTTTTTTTTTTAATAATATTTCTAGATTCATCCTTACAATATTTCTATTAATTAATTATCTCCCTTTTATTTCACAATTCGAGTTTTCAATTTACCACTAAACTGTCAACTAAACTCCGCCCAGAATAAAACATAGTTTCATTTCTTTTCTTTCTCTCTGTGTTATCTCTGAACATCAAACCATATTATAAGATCAAATTAAGCTTCCATTTTAATTTCAAATCTCCAATTTAACTGTGTCATGACGCAAAGGCATGGTATGACAAAGTACCCTAATTTAAGCAAATACCGCCTACGAATAACAAAATGTACTAGATCCACTACAAAATTCTCCAAGCCAACTAAACTTGCATTTATCCCCCAAATCTAACTAATGTCTAATATTTCCTAAAACAAAATTTAAATATACAACTATAATTTGGCGAAAGATATGGGACTTGCCTTGCGACCCTCAGTTACCATCTTGCAATCGATTTCTCATCGATCGATCCACTGGAACGACCTACTATATTTAATTTCGTTCTTTAGCTAAAACACATCACGTGGTGTGACACTACTGACAACTTACAGAAATAATTAACACCGAATTCAATCCTTTTTTAAGTAATCTTCTAAAATAAATTATTATAATAATATTCGAGAGGCTCTAATAAAATTTGATAAATAAACAATAATAAATATAAATAAATTTTAAGCCTATTAGCGTCGTTACCTACACAGAGACTAATATTTGAATTTTAGCGCCGTGAAAGATTAAAAGAACTTCCTGCATTATTGCTAACTCAAAACCTGAACTACTCTTTATTATAATAACTTGTTCGATAGTTAAATAATATTATGCTCAGTATGAAACAAAATTCGAAAAATATTTGAGATAAAATAGCATGTTCAGTTTTGAACCGTTACAACCTACATTAGTACAAAATCTATACCACATAAACTGTCTAAAAATCAAGTACCAACATTTTGGTAACTGAAGTGAGACACGGTTACGGTATCTATCCATTACCGTGACTGAGGGCAATGCGACGTTCAAAACTCTCAGTCGTCGGCACAGACAGCTTTATGGCGTGTATTCCTTGTCACCACCATAAGATTAGCGCTCGTATGTACCTACTTCTTAAGCTCACAGAAAGTCAATTTGAATAAAACTTTAAATAGTTAAATAGTACAACTGATCCCGTATGCCCGTAGTAACTTCCAAACGAAAGGTCCGATTAGAATAATTTAAATAAGAATTGACATGTAAATAATCAACCTTGTTTTTAAATTTGAGATTTTTGCATTTACAATGCTATTTTTAAACAATACTAAATCCTAAATCGATTCCCGTCTGAGTATTGATCTGGTGCGAGTCGTATTTTTTCTAGTATATTATTTAGTATTGTTTAAAAATAGCATTGTAAATGCAAAAATCTCAAATTTAAAAATTATATAGCTATTTCATCTTAATCAATTGTTAAAATATCTGGAAAGATATTTCAATTGAATGTCGAGGTAATTCCTCACATTGGTGAAATAACGCTGGCTTACAGCGTAAGAGTTTAGGATATACTAGGAAAAATTCGACGACGTCACTAGTGACTCGGTAGCTCAGCGGTCAGAGCATTGGACCGGATATCCAAAGATCGCGGGTTCGATTCCCGTCTGAGTATTGATCTGGTGCGAGTCGTATTTTTTCTAGTATATTATTTAGTATTGTTTAAAAATAGCATTGTAAATGCAAAAATCTCAAATTTAAAAATTATATAGCTATTTCATCTTAATCAATTGTTAAAATATTTGGAAAGATATTTCAATTGAATGTCGAGGTAATTCCTCACATTGGTGAAATAACGCTGGCTTACAGCGTAAGAGTTTAGGATATACTAGGAAAAATTCGACGACGTCACTAGTGACTCGGTAGCTCAGCGGTCAGAGCATTGGACCGGATATCCAAAGGTCGCGGGTTCGATTCCCGTCTGAGTATTGATCTGGTGCGAGTCGTATTTTTTCTAGTATATTATTTAGTATTAATCAACCTTGATCATTAAATTATATAGTTGGATAAGGATTAATATCATGAAACAAAATATGTAATCATTTTTCGATTCTACTCCAGTTTTGATTGACTAATTTGAACAAAAAGTGGTCATTGCAACTACACTATAAAAATTAGATATACAGAGTGTCCAAAAACTTTGCCACATAGAGGGAAAGTACCTTAAATATTTAAGATAGGAAAATTTTTTGAAAGAAACTTTGAACAACCCTCGAGTAAGGGTTGCAGCCAAGGCCTGATTTCGAGGGTGTACTATTCAATAAAAATCCACTACACGACAGGTGTATTGGAATAATTAATTTTAACAAAATTGTCTCATGCCTTATACTTCTAACAATACAACTCAATAGTACGATTAATCTAACAGTGCCATCTTGCCATTTTGTTTTTAAAAAGAAACCGAACTGCATTCAAAGGTTTTTTAAAATCGCTTACGTTTCGATACAAATTGATAAAAAATTTGTAATAATGATAATTTAAATGTTAAATTTTATGGTCTTCCTTTTGTTTAAGATGCTGTCTCACTTAAGAAAAAATAATCCTTATGAGTAACCCTTTTAATTGGTATCGTTAAAATAAATAAAAAAAAGACGTTTTTGTTGGGTTCGATTCCTGGTTAAGGCAGGTGATTTTCCAAAAATCTTTGAATGCAGTTCCAATCATTTTTAAAAATAAAATGAAGTCTTCTTTCAGTAAAATTTCCCATCTTCAATATTTGACGTACTTTCCCTCCGTGTGGCAAAGTTTTGGGATACCCTGTATAGCCGCGCGGATTTTTTTGTGGGTAATAATAAAACTATATTGGGGAATTCTCGATCCAAGTCGGCGAAAAGAATTTGCAATTTTCGAAAATTTTGGAAAATCTAAAAAAGTGACTGACCTATTTTAGGAATTCAAATTCCACTTTGAAGCCCTCTGGCAGACGTACAATTTGACATATAGCCCATCCGCGTACCTTTTATATCAGCGAAACTACAGGCAAATGTCACAATTTCTTAAATCGGGGCACAATACTCGATCACGTAAACATAAACCTAACCTAAGATGGCATTTTTTAAATCAAAAATTAATTCTACGTTATTGATTTTTCCGGAAATTATACCAAACTTGGCTTAGTACTATACTTAGGCAGTTATTAACATCAGACTTCATGAAGGCTGAACTCTCCTCTCTCCCCACCTACATGAAAAATCCGTAACCTTCGTAAACCCATATTAGGAACACAAAAATCAATCCTGGTGAAGGAAACCTTTGGTTAAGCAATAGCCGGATTTTTATTATTTTTGTCGCGTACAGTCACTACCATAAACTTTGACACACTTCCCTGCCTAGCATGACCGATTTATATCGCGTGATATAGCGTTTTATCACGTTTAACTGTCAAAAAGACAAAGGAATTTGACAGTTGAGTGTGGATAAAATGCTATATCACGCGATATAAATCGGTCATGCTAGGCAGACATAGCTTGGAAACTATAACTTGTATCAAAATGAATAGCTATACTTATTTGTAGGTAATTTATCAATTATTAATTATTGACCATTTTGTCCTAGCTTGTATGGTTTTCCTGAAAATTTAGAAAATCTGTAAAACGGGTCACATTTCTAGGGGGGAGGGGTGACGTGGTAGAGGGGAGAGGGGGAGAGTTATTTTTATAATGTACTCGCCTAAAGGTATAACATAGCCACATTAAAACTTAACTATTAATTTCGCCATCTTCCTCATACATTTAGAATGAATATCCTAAGTCTTAACATGCCGAAATATGGGACATTTACCCCGTATCGAGTTTACATTAGCGAGGATGGTAAACTCGTCGATGGTGAGCACATTTACTATAGATTTTAGTTCTTCGCGTATCCGCTAGAGGCTCTGCTTCAATTTCCCATACAAATTGCTAACGCGGTCGATATCGAGAATGGTTTTTGTAAACTCATGGTAGTGCTACTGTACCCTTAGCACGAACAGCTATCGAGAAAAATAACTGTTTTGTGTGCCCTAAAGTTGTCCCCCAGATAGTCCGCCCGTTCTGAATAACTAGTTACTTACTCAATTTGTATTTTAGAGTCAACCGTCGGGCTGATTATCTAATTAGAAACCACCTAGCGACCGGTTGCAGTTCATAGATGATAGTGATCCATTGCTACTTCTTTTTGAATAAAAAAAAAACATACCAAAGAAAAGTAGCAATGTATGTGGAATGAAACCGGTCGCTAAATAGTTTCTTTTTAGATAATCAGGGTGCGGTTATCTGCAAAAAACCAACTTTACAGTATCGCAATTTGAAAGTTTGAGGTTAGATTTAGGCATTAAAATTAAATAATCTTTCTGGTTGTAGATACGATTATGAAGGACAAACTATATGTCTGAAGATCTAAATGATAAAAACTGTAAATTTTTGCTCGGAATGTATAAAAAATGTAAATATCTAACGTAGCCGTACCGGCTAACGAATCGAACTTCGGAAAATTTGCCGAGTTTCAAATTAAAAAAGATAAATTGAAGTAATAAGGAATTTCGTATTGTGCTATTTGTTGAAGTTATTTGGAAGATATGGATATTTGAGTGACCTCATGAATCTCGATTTATCTGTTTTAATTTGAAACCCGGCAGACTTTTCGAAGTTCGATTCGTTAGCCGGTACGGCCCCGGTAGGCCTAGCATGACCATCAAAAAATGATATTATATCGCGTGATATAGCGTTTTATCACGTTTAACTGTCAAAGGACAATGGATTATGACAGTTGAGTGTCGATAAAATGTCATATCACGAGATATATATCGTGTTTCGTCGGTCATGCTAAGGGGGGCAGGTTTGAGTAGGCCTTTTAGTATAACTCACTTTACCTATCAACGTATCACACTCACTTGAAGAATGAAAACAGAGAATGAAATTGCGTATTTTCAGTGTTTCTTATTTTGATACTTTCCAAAGATCTGTACCCTTAGCACGAACAGCTATCGAGAAAAAAAACGCGCGTAAAATTACTCGATAGAGAATTATGTATGGAAATTTTAATTTCGCTATTCGGCGATAGATGGCGTTGTACAAATTTTCAATACAAAATTGCACTATCGAATGATTTTACGCGCGTTATTTTTTTCGATAGCTGTTCGTGCTAAGGGTACTGATGAAACCAGCTTAAATTTCCGAAACGAAATCCTGTTGTAGCCAAACAAAAAGGCGTTAAATTCGCCATCGTTTTAAAATTCATGACTGAATCATTGTTAATCGCGTAGATCAATAAAAAGTCCATCACCCCGGGGAGGTTAAATGAATAGCTCATTTAAATCTTTAATCCTATTGTCGGAGGCGAGTCTCATCGACTCCGTGGAATCTGGTTCCTCACAATCTGGGCAAAATTTAAAGTACGTTTCAGTAAAATTTGTCAAAAAGATAAACATTTATTTTTTGCGGTATTCGTATTTCTCTGACAATTGGGATGTTGACTAATGAATAAAATATAGAAATACTAATAAAAATCGTAAACATATTAAACTTTTAGAGTAGCTTGTATACCTCTTGGTTTTATATATTGCATATTATTTGTTTTATGACCCTTCAAAGTTGGGTGGACAAGTCCATTTAAAAAGTATGAAATTTATAAAAATAAATGATACCTTTAATTAGTTTGTAAAATGTATAGCAAATTTGTCTAAGAAACCATTTTGATAAACACAATATTTAATATAGCTGCCGAACAAATTTCCTACGCGTTGCATACAAACTACTGAAGCGTGACGTCATAACTCAGTAGCCGTTAGTATGGAGCGTTTTTGGGCGAGTCCATTTGTGTGCATTTCACACTGTGATATCTCGGGCAGTTTTCAAGCTAGCGAAATAATAATTTTACCAATGTTTCTTTTTTTGAGAGGTAATTTATGTAATATAAAATAAAAAAAGTTGTCAACATCCCAATTCAATTTATAGTAACTACTACTAATTGTGATAAATGCGAAAGTAAGTACCTAATTATAATAATGAATATGGTAAAAGGACGTGGAAATATTCGCTACCCAATATATTAAACAGGCTTCCGCATACATTGCAAAATAGTATCTTAAAGAACTACAAGACCTGTAAACATTTATGTGGGAATGTTTGATGATGAATGCAGCGGAACGGAACGACAAGTGAATGAATAAAAGGGACAGATGCAAGGTGTATGAGAGAGATGGAATGATTTAATTAAGATATTATCCTGTACTGACTTATAAATCAATGTCAATTTTGTATTGTCACTTCTTTGTCGATTTCCTTTTCCGGTTTTCACTTTACTTTTTTGCCTTCGACGATGAACATTGTGCTTGTGCGGAGTGTTAAAATAATTAAAACACACGAGTTTGCTACGAGACTGTTGGTGTTTTCAATCGGTGCCAAAGCCGCCTGCCTCCCCACAGTTTTGGTGCCAGAAGTGGTTCAAGCGGTTCATGTTCGTGAAAAAATCTTCGAAAGTAAAGTCAGCACGTGGCGCGGCGGTGGCGGCCAAGTGGTCGAGCTGTACGAAACGAGTTTCAAGCCACGAAGAGGAGGGCCAAGACGACGACAACGACGAATTCTACGACGATTACGACGAAATCCAGAACGACTACGACGAAATGGCAGAAAAGCAACCTTCTCTTAACCTCCTGCTGTTAGATGACGCAATACCAAAGTTCACCGGCACCGACAAGACCTACTCCGCATCAAAATGGGCTCAAGACGTTGACGACAACGCAGAAATTTTCGGCCTTTCACCACAACAAAAGCTTCTGATAGCACGCCGATCCCTGACTTCAACGGCGGCCATGTGGCTACGGTCGGAAAAAACTTTTAAGACGTATGATGAATTGAAAGCGGCAATCCTCAAAGAGTTTCCAGACACGACGAACACCAAGGAAATCCATGAAATAATGTCCCAAAGAAGAAAAAGAAGAGACGAAACCTGCTACGAATACATGTTGGAAATGAAAGAGTTGGGAAAACGAGGAAAGCTCGCCGATTACGTTGCTATCCAATACATTATAGATGGTATTGTCGACCACGAAACAAACAAAACGCTATTGTACGGAGCTAACACGTACGTAGAACTAAAAGAAAAACTCAAGCTGTACGAGTCATTCAAAAAGAACATTCATAAGCGGTACTCCGAAGATTCGTCACGAAAAAGCCATATTATTCAGTTCAAGCAGCAGCAAGCACCTACGATTTCACCACCGGCAGCAAACAGCAGCAAGCAGCGGTGCTATAACTGTGGAAAAATGGATCATGTTTCATCTATGTGTCCGCATGACAGTCGAAAATGCTTTAACTGCAACAATTTCGGACATATTTCGAGTGAGTGTCCTCAGAAGAAAATGGCGGCCACAGCAGAAACGAAGCTATTCAGACCGCGGCCGATGACGACAGCAGCGCCAGCAGCGGCATCACAATCGCAAGCGCAAACTCATCGTGCACCAACTTCCGGCATCCCTCGGAACGCGTCGGCTACGATCGGCAAGCAGACATTTTTCAACACGACGACAGAAGCGCCACCACACGAAATTTATCAACACGATGTTCAAGACGGACTGTGCCTAGTAATGAATGAAGTGAACGCAGCCACAAGTTCTTTATCCGATGTTGGCAGCACTGGATTTTTTTCGTCCGACCCCGTGATTGGCTCCGACGGAAAGACGACACATGACTATCATGGCGGCGATCACAATGACAGACGTGACATATCGAGAATATCGAGATACGACTTTGATGTAAATAAAACAAATGAGATGTCTCCGGCGCAGAAAAAACCTCTGAAAATTGTCAAGATAAACAAGAAAACGGTTAACGCGCTCATCGACTCCGGGAGTGATATCAACCTCATGTCGGAAAAGTTTTATTTGGAACTAAATATACAGCTGTGCAGTGACAATAACATTACGATAAGCGGCTTAGGTTATGCGAAAGTTATATCCAACGGGACAGTGACCACCACGATAACTATTGACGAACGAAGTTACGACAGTGTTATTTTTCATATTGTTCCTAATGACTGTATGCCTTACGAAGTTATTCTTGGAAATGATTTTTTGAAAAATGTAATTATGTTTATGAGTGGAAGTTCAGTATGGTTGCGACCGAGAAATGATGAATGGTTGAATTGTTTGCTGAGTGATTCTGACATGACATGCAATAATTTACCCTCTTTAGGTCACATCAAAAACCAACTGGTGAAAAGTGAAGTACAACATTTGATTGAGTGTTACAAGCCTATTCAAGTCCGAGAAGCCCCGATCCAGATGAAGATAGTTGTGAAAGATGACATCCCAGTAGTGCAGCGTCCTCGCAGAATTTCACTCAAGGAGCAAGTAGAGGTGGAACAGCAGATAGCACAGTGGTTGGATCAAGGAGTTATCCGCGTAAGTCATTCCGAATATGCTAGTCCTGTGGTTTTAGCTCGAAAAAAAGATGGATCCCTAAGAGTTTGTATTGATTATAGAAAGTTAAATCAGAAGATAATTAAAGATTCTTTTCCCTTACCTTTGATTGATGACTGCATAGATAAATTAAGTGAAGCTCAAGTATTCAGTGTTATTGATTTAAAAAATGGTTTTTTTCATCTGCGACTAAGTGAAGAATCGATAAAGTACACTGCCTTTGTGACACATCACGGTCATTTTGAGTTCTTGAAAGCCCCATTTGGTCTTTCAATCTGCCCTAACTATTTTATGAGATTCGTGTCAATAATATTCAGAGAAATGATTGCAGATGGTTTGGTTCAAATTTTCATTGATGATATTATAATTCCAGCTAAAGATGAACATGAAGCATTACAAAGACTGAAGAAAGTGTTAACAATTGCTTCCGAGTATGGTCTTGAAGTAAACTGGAAGAAGGTAGAACTAATTACTCCGACTGTAACTTACCTGGGTCAGATTATTGAAAATGGAAAGGTTAGACCATCCCTAGAAAAAATAGATGCTGTATTTAAGTTTCCCGAACCTCAAACGTTAAAACAGGTACAAAGTTTTGTTGGCTTAGCTTCATATTTCAGAAGATACATACCAGATTTTGCACAGATTTCGGCTCCTTTAACAGATTTGATGAAAAAAGATGCTAAATTTCAATTTGGAGAAAAAGAAAGAACTTCATTTATTATTTTGAAACAGATGTTAACGAGTGGTCCAGTTTTACAAATTTTTAACCCGAAGTTATTTACAGAATTACACACAGATGCTTCGAGTATTGGCTATGGTGCAATATTGTTACAAGTAGACAAAGAAGGAAATCAACATCCAGTCCATTACTTCAGTAGAAAGACTACAGAACAAGAAAGGAAAAATTCAAGTTATGAGCTTGAAGCCATGGCAGTGATTGAGAGCATAAAGAAGTTCCGACACTACCTGTACGGAATAAGATTCAAACTGGTTACAGACTGTCAAGCGTTTGAGCTAACGATGAAGAAAAAAGATCTTTCACCAAAGGTAGCGAGATGGGCATTATTCCTTCAAGAGTTTGATTTTGTCATTGAACATAGATCAGGAAGTAAAATGAGGCATGTTGACGCTTTAAGCCGTAACCCTTATGTTGCTGTAATAACACATCTTCATGAAAACTTAAGGAAAGCACAAGAGCTCGACGAAGGTCTGAAGGCAATTGCTATAATCCTGAAAGAGAAACCTTTTGAAGACTATTACCTACAGAATGGTTTGATTTATAAAGGAATTGAAAAACATTTAGTAGTACCAAAAAATATGGAAATAAGCATAATAGAAAAAGCTCACTCTAATGGACACTTTTCAAAGAAGAAAACTACAGAATTAATAAGTAAAGATTATTATATAAAAAATTTAGAAAAAAAGGTTGAAGACTACATATCGACATGCATACCTTGTTTATTGGCATTAAACAAAACTGGAAAGAAAGAAGGATTTCTACACGTCATTGAAAAGGGTGAAATACCTCTGCAAACTATACATTTAGATCACTTAGGTCCAATGACCGAGACGAAAAAGCAATATAATTACATACTTACATGTATTGACGCATTTACAAAGTTTGTTTGGTTGTTTCCAACCAAAAGTGTAACTGCTAAAGAAACTGTAGACAAGATACGACTTTTACAACAAACATTTGGTAACCCCTCACGCTTTATTACAGATCGCGGTGCAGCATTTACAAGCAATGAGTTTAGTGAGTACTGTGCTGATGAAAACATAGAACACGTAAAGATTACAACAGGTGTCCCACGAGGAAACGGCCAGGTAGAAAGGATACATCGTACTCTAATAGCTGTACTTACCAAATTATGTATCGAGACGCCTTCCCTGTGGTACAAGCACGTAAGTCGAGTTCAACGAGCTCTTAACAGTACATTCCAGAGAAGTGTGAAAACTACGCCATTTGAACTATTAACAGGAGTGAAGATGAAGAATAAAGACACAGAAATTTATGAGCTTTTACAGCAAGAAGAAAGAGAAAGTTTCAGTGAAGATAGAGAAGATCTTCGCCGTAAAGCTAAAGAAAATATTTTGAAAATTCAAGATGAAAATGTCAAGTATTATAACAGAAATCGGAAACAGAGTTCAACGTATAAAGTAGGAGAATTGGTTGCAATTAAGCGCACTCAATTTGGCAGCGGAATGAAACTGAAACCAAAGTTTTTGGGTCCCTACAAAGTCGTGAAAATCAAGCGAAATGATAGATATGATGTAGAGAAAGACGACTATGATGCTGAAGGTCCTAACAGAACCTCTACGTCAGCTGACAACATGAAAAGATGGCCAGCTGATGAAGCATAAGGTGACTTTCTGTTTCTTTTGTTTTATTTCTTTATATTTTACTTTTTT
The DNA here is from genome assembly GCA_943789525.1 of Agriphila geniculea. NCBI lineage: Eukaryota > Metazoa > Arthropoda > Insecta > Lepidoptera > Crambidae > Agriphila > Agriphila geniculea. The sequence continues at coordinate 5,475,275 of OX038879.1, read as the reverse complement.
TTCAGAACTGTCTTATGAAGTATGTGTATGAAAGGATGTGAATGAATGAAAACTAAAAATTGTAAAATGCAAACTTAACCATTGTTTATGTTATTTTTACCAAATTGTCATTTAAGAAAATGTAAGTTGAAAACATAAATTTGAAAACGTCTATATTATTATGAACATATTTTTGCAACAACTAAATATTTTTTTTGGATACTGTTGATAAACTGTACTTATTACTGTATTTGTTTTGCTATTGATAACTTGAAAATATTGTTAACTCATTGATGTAACTAAGCATGTCTGAGGACAGCCATGAAGTCAGGACGGCCGAGTGTGGGAATGTTTGATGATGAATGCAGCGGAACGGAACGACAAGTGAATGAATAAAAGGGACAGATGCAAGGTGTATGAGAGAGATGGAATGATTTAATTAAGATATTATCCTGTACTGACTTATAAATCAATGTCAATTTTGTATTGTCACTTCTTTGTCGATTTCCTTTTCCGGTTTTCACTTTACTTTTTTGCCTTCGACGATGAACATTGTGCTTGTGCGGAGTGTTAAAATAATTAAAACACACGAGTTTGCTACGAGACTGTTGGTGTTTTCAATCGGTGCCAAAGCCGCCTGCCTCCCCACATTTATTAAAAAAATACTATATACTGGGATCAAATGAATGACATTATAATGCTGTTATACGACTCATTCGTGCGAGTATAAACCTCAATTAGGTTTTAAGCGCGTCTAGTTTTTAACTTCTATAATTGTTCGTTATGAACAAATAAATTAAAAAAGTAACCTTGTAAATTTAAGCTAATTAATTAAGGTGGATAGCCCACCATAAGTGGCGCCCTCTCAAAGGTTTTTATTAAATCAGTTGTTAAGGTGGTACCCTGAGCGAAAGTGGCGCCGCGGTGAATTTTATTTAATATTATAATTCTAATACACAATTTTAATAATATTTATCGTGGAGATTTTAGGGCCTACCGTCTAGTATTTTTAGACGGTATCGTTACATTCCCTAGTAGTCACTGCCAGAAGTAGATAGAAAAACTGCTAAAAGTGGCCATTTTTGACACATATGCAATCTACTTCTACGAATGACTACGAGGGCATGTAGTGATACCTTCTAAAAGTACTAGACCATGGGCCCTAAAATCTCCACGATAAACATTATTAAAATCTTTTTCTATTAATAACTTATTAAATAAAAACCTCTGATGGCACCACTTTCGGTCATACAACCGCCTTAATAGAAAAGGATTTTAATAAAACTTTATGTGGAATTTATAGGTCCCAAAGGGTTGGGTTTTGTTACGCCTACCTTCACGACCGAACAGATCATCATGAAATTTTGCATACACATTGTCAGGGGTACAAAAAAGGACATATGGTAGCTTTCATCCAGAAAAATATATCTATTGTTCCAAAATTACATACAAAAATTACTTTAAGACGATTTTCCACAATAACAATGCGGCCTACTGACATGAATAATAAATAATAATAAATATACAAATAATTGACTGGTCTGGTCACCTTATTGTAAGTCGCGAGCAAAAGCTAGTTATTGAATAATAGGAAAAATACCGCAAATAAGTTATGGCAGGTTTATATGGGGTCAGTGACTGGACCCAGCGACTTGGAATTTCGGACCCAGTAACTGGGTACATTAAATACTGCCATCCTGTTTAAATTTTAAACAGGATGGCAGTAATACTGTGCCCGAAAATAGAGCGGGTGGCTAGGCTAGTCAGCTGGGCTGACTTGCGAGCGAGAAGTCAGTACTGACTGTGTTGAAATAATGTATAGTGAATAGTGTCGAGCCCAATAGCAAGTCAGCGTTGAACTGGCTGGGTTACTGTACTGCCATCTTACTGACCCCGTATATACCAATTACCAGGCATCGAAACTGATTCACTGGTTACAATTAGCACGTCTATGTATTGGTTTGATTTAAAACTGAAACAGTAATGAGAATATCTGTCAGGTATGATATCTGGAATATATTAGAAACCTGCGAAACTGACCCTAAAATAATAATGCTAATAATTCGCGTATTTATTTCCCTGATAAATTGCTTTAGGCTTTGATTGTGTACATTATTAATTAATTCCTGGCATTTCCGCTCCTTTTCAAATCGGCTTGAAAGTAATTAGCGATGAGCTTCATAGTAATATTTTATCAGACACGTCCTGTTTATTCAATAATTATTATTCTAATTTAAATTATGAACAAACAGGTGTAATAATATAGCTAACGGTTCCTTAAGTGTTTTATTCCGTCAGAATAATTATATTTACAAACACAGTTTTTTTATAAATAAAATACATTACCTATATACTTATTAAATTCTTGTAACCTGCCTAGACTGAATAAATAGTTAAATTAATGATAGAGTGCTAAAAATATCTGTAATACATACTATTTTGATTAATCTTTATAAAGTTAGATACAGTACGATTATAAGTAGAGACCGGATTATATGCAACATAAAAATCCCAAAATATGCATGCAAAAATGCAAGAAAAATAACTAAAATATGCACGAAAATCCATAAAAAGTGCTAAAATATGCAACTTGAAATACTAAAAAGACATTTTTTAAGGTTTTTTTATTCTTAAATGGTCTTACTCAACGATAACAATCGTATTTGCGAAAATATCAATTACAAAATTTATTTGATATTTTTTTACCTCTAAAAATGTATACGACTAAGTACTGTTCCAAATGTTCTGAAGAAAAATTGTGTCTATGATCGCATAATATATTTTTGTAAGCGGAAAGAACAGTTCTACGTCCATTGAGGCATGGACTGAGGTGACTGGGCAGAATTTAAATTTGAGTGCCATTGTTTGGACAATTTTTTTGTTTAAATATGTAACTACCACTGAAAAGGAGAACATATGCAATAGGTATGCATTTGCATATAATCCAGTCTCTAATTATAAGTAACTTCAAAATTACGATTGTCAGTGATTTCAAATAACTACTCCAGCTATACCTAACTCACTTATTATAAGTTATAAGCCCACAAATAATAATAATTTTAATCCATCAGTCGAAAGTAGGTCGTATAAAAATCTGCGACCGCAGCGGACCGTGACTCTCATTTCGTAACGAGACAAGTTATCTGCGACCGCGACCCTCTGGTGACCGCCGCCGCTACAACGCATTTCATAATAGGCTTCTTGCTTGTTATTATTATAAAAAGTGCATTCCCGCCATTGTTTCTTTACTTTCCACTGTTTTGATGAAAACTACGGTCAGTAGTTATGAAAAAGTTTAAGCGAAACGCGGGTTCGTTTTTAGGGTTCCGTAGCCTAGTGGCAAAAAACGGAACCCTTATAGTTTCGTCATGTCTGTCTGTCCGTATGTCACAGCCACTTTATTCCGAAACTATTAAGATTACACAGTTGAAACTTGGTAGGTAGATGTATTCTGTAAACCGCTCTAAGATTTTTACATAAAAATAAAAAATAAAAATATTAAGGGGGGGCTCCTCATACATGGAACTGAAACTGAAAAAAAAAATTCTCATCAAACCTATACGTGCGGAGTGTCTATAGATAGGTCTTTAAAAATGACATTGAGGTTTTTAAGACTATCTTTTCTCAAAGTCAACCGTTTGAAAGATATACACTGCCAAAGTGGTAAAATGAGTGTCCCCCCCCCCCTTTAACTTTTAAAATAAGAGAGTGAAAAATAAAAAAAAAAGATATGCTGTAGATCCTAATAAATATTTTCAACGAAAATCGGTTTGAACGAGATTTATAATTTAAATTAGAATGAACGTGCAATTGGACTACATTACATTTAGCGGAATCGAGGCCCTGATTACGTAACACTGTTGCTAACAATTCTCGATTGAAATCGATTGTTACCGCAATTACATTGCTGCTTTAAGTGATATAGTTATCACTTTGGTTCTTACTAAAGCACCAATATAACTGCGATTTCTGTCAGTTGATTGCAACAAAAGTTACAAAATCAGGGTGCTGAAACGATTCCATGTGTACAACATTATTTTTAAAGATGTAATAAAAATTAAGGGTTTAAAACGATGCAGAAATTGCAATTGGTAAATTGCAGTCTGATCAACATTGGGTCACTTCAGCAAAACTGCAGAAACAGTAAAAGAAAAAAACCAATAGGACCTTCTGTTATGCGAATACACATTTAAAAGAGGGAAAAACTTAAAAAAAACTTTAATTCGTAGTAGTCCGAGCGCGGTAGCGGGCGTTTAGTGCATTCCCGTATCGGCATATTACAACAGCGTTTGCGACGACGACTCCGACGAAGGCCGCATTCCACGATGGTCCCTTTAGTGCAAAGATTCGCTAATCTATTTAAGTATTATTTGCTGTAGTGTTGTGTCCCTGAAATGAACGGATTCCACAGCTAAAGGGAGTGCGGGAATTGGGCATGGGTCAAAATTACAACAAGCGTCCTTCTGGTATTGAAATTGAGAATCGAAAAACATTTAAAAAATTTGTATGATAAGAAACCTTTTTTATAAACATAACAAACTAGCTAGTCCCGCTTGAGCAATCACTACTTTGGTCAAATACATTCTTACCCGGGACCCATTAAAGACATCTACAACCTCACCCAAGACGCAGTTAATTGGCTAAGAAATCTGAATGTTGGAATATATTATGTACTAGCTGATGCCCGTGACTTCGTACGCGTGGACTTTATGACTTCGGCGTATTCATATATTTATATCGACCGGTCGATCGCGATCGACCGTATCGGCACCTCTAGATAATAGAGTCTAGATTACTGTTAGAGTCTGGTGCGAACTACCCCCACAGCCGCCCTAGAAGTAGCTCTGGATCTGGCACCCCTGGACCTGTTTATACAACAGGAAGCCTCCATGGCTGCTATAAGGCTTAAACATCTGGGTCTGTAGTACAACCGAGAGGGTCCTCACTCCACATTGCGGAATAATCTAGTGAAACATGAGCCACTAATCACTGCCCCATGCGACAGGATCCCTAAACAATACATTTTTGAAAAGAAATACCAGATACAGTTATTTGTAAGTGACCGAGATTACTCCGGTATACATGAAGTCCGAATTTATACGGACGGCTCCAAGATGGGGACTGGTACTGGAGCTGGAGTATTCTCACAAGACCTAAATATCAAAATATCACAAGCATTAGGCCAACACAGTTCGATATATCAATGCGAAAGTGTTACAATAATAAATGCCGCTACCACGGCCCTGTCTAGAAGTATGAAGGAACTAAACATCCGCATACTGACCGACACTATGGCCGTCCTAACAGCACTGGAGGCCAACACGATCAACTCCAGTATCGTCTACGAATCCCACCGAGTTTTGGATCGCTTAACATCCAACAACAAAGTAATCCTACAATGGATTAAAGGGCATTGTGGATTACACGGGAATGATGCCGCCGATGAGCTGGCTAGAAGGGGATCTTCCACAATAGTGGCAGGACCCATACCCATCCTGTCACTCCCGTTCAGACAACTGCGCTCATGGGTAAGACAACGTACTTGTGCTGCACATAATACTCGTTGGGTAGATCTAACAAGTTGTAGACAGTCCAAGACTGCAGTGGCGATGACTGCAGTCTCGCCGCGGTTGACCTGTAGACTGCTCAGCCTTAATCGTCCAGACCTCCGAATAGTTTTTTTTTTTATATTTATTACCAGAAACAGTGTAATACATTTTCTGCCTTACTAATAAACATTTACCCGCGTTGTGTACGGGTGATACAGCGAAATCTTGACTAATAAACAAATTTTGACAGTTTCGTGACATACGCCTGTTGTAACGAGTGGGTAATTACTATGGAAACTTAAACTGTCACTATACACTCACGGGACCTAGTTTAACTGATGTGTAAATACGTAAAATGGATAAAAATAAAGTTTTATCATTATTTCGATGTTGTTTCTAGAACAATTCGATATGAGAAGTCTTTACTAGCATACAAAGCAATGAAACTGGTCAATCAGCCTACAATTTATATAAGAAACCGTATTACTGAAGTCCTGTCAAAGTTCCTTTTTATAAATTAAGCAAAATAGATTGATTCTATAATCCCATTATCATTTTAATAAGATTATTAACAAACCAACCGTTGCAATGCTAGATCGTAATTATCTAATATTGAATAAAAATGCACTAGTTTTTAACTCGATATATTTTATTTTATAGACATACATAATCTTTAAAAGAAAATAGTTCTTCGTTGTTCTTAAGTTTTAAATCGATGCAGCTTTCTTCAGGTTAGGATAGGGCAAAGATTGAAATCTTTGCGATAGGGTAGGTAGGTAGGTATATAAGTTTCCTTCATGTGCTCGATTCCTCGATCTTATTTCCACGATCTTTACTTAGGTATGATCTGGTGCTTGTTAGATTGTTTCGAGTACAAGTTAATAATTATAAATAATAAACATTATTTATAAAATTGGCAAGAATTACATCTCTCCAGCGTTGATTCCCTTGGGATGACATTATTATGCAACTCGTGAGCGTAAATCACAAACTGTGAAAATGAGGTGGGTATTCCAAAGCTTGCAAATCTTGGCTATTACTGAGAAAAACACAAAACAACCGAAAATAATAAAAGAAACGCATAAAATGTTGTGTATTTACATTTTGAACATTTGAAAATATTTGTTTGTTTATTATTGTCATGGCAACGTATGACATTTCCTGTGATCGTTTAAAAACACGATAGACAGTTCACGAAAAAAATAAGTAAATTAAAACCTTAGAGCATCGCGGAAGGGAGCAGCCTTAGCGATTATTACTCTATTCAATTTTTTCTGGCATTTTTTGCGGGGGGGAAAGTGCACACAAGTGCAGTTCCGCATACTCACATACAAAAACAACACTGTAAAGACGACACCAACACATAAAAAATAAAACAAAACAGCAAAAATTTGTGTACGGATGAGTCACACATCAAAATATGACACGTTTTTGACATAAAGGGCTGGGCTCAATTGTCGTTGCAGCAATATCGATACGGAAAAAGGAATAAAGGTAACAAACTCAAACATTTTACATGGGGTGAATAACAACAAAGAGCCCAACAAGCAAAAACCTTTCTGAAAAAGTTAATACTGACTCAAGAACACTCAGTCTTATTGTCAAGTCTCATATACGTATTAAGAGCATTTTATGACGTTTTTCTATTATAAATGATCTTATTCCATTCATTTTTATACAAGGTGTTACAAAAATACCCCTAATCCCGAAAGGTAAAAAAATGAATCTATCAATACTAAACATGCGATTAAATTGACAATAGACTGTGATCCGCGGCAACTTCACTCGAGAATGTAGCTATGGTGCGGTGTGCACAGATTTCAACAAATTAAAATACATCCTTATGTACCGCAAGCGCTCTGAAGGTGTTCACTTCTGTTGTACAAAGCTAAATTAATCGCATTGCACTTACAGATATTTTAATACCATAAAAACTATTAACGAATTTTACACTAAACGGAACAACTAAGACTACTGACATTTTTTTACTGTACATTAGCGCGCGTCGCGGCGGCTTCGTTTGATGCTTTGTGTGATGCCGATATTTGTCCGCGGACACGACCGCAGTCAAACACGATTTCAAAGATTAAACAACAACAGATAGGACTTCTGGAACCTGCTTGAAATTATCTATCAAAGCAAGAACTCTCTAGGTAAAATTAGTAATTTACTTAACTTATCCATGGTAGGTATTTAAATACAGATGACGCTTACGTGTCTTTTCGAATTGGTGTGCAGAGATTAATTTTACATTTTTGAAATAAATATTAATTCAGTAACTATTTAATTTAGAAATTACGTCACTGTTATGTCTGAGGTATTTATGTTATTTTAAATACGCTTATGTCATAACTAGCTTAGTTAGGTCACTGTAATGTAATCGTAGGTACAAATATCTACAGATGTGACCAGTCTGAAAAACGAATAGTCTTTGATTTAGAAGCCAATGACCGGAACTGACCGGAACAGCTGATTGGGAATCTTTCAAATTTTTGTCGATATTTTTGCAAAACTTCGACATCGTTTTTCTCCGTAAATATTATAGCTAAAAAATAAAGAACAGCGCCCATCATTTCTATTTCATTAATACTCATTGGCATTTCAGGGATTAGGGGTACTTTTGTAACAGGTTGTATAATAATATAAGATGTATCAAAAAGATTATTTATTCTGTGAGAGAACCAATTAATTTATGCTGTGATTTTATTTTACTCTTTGACGCAGAATGTAACAGTGCAAAACTGCAAAGACCAAATTGAGTCTGTCAGAAGTTAAAAAGAATTAATAAATATTTAAGAATTTTTAGGTATATCACATTTATGAGAATGCCTGGAGCAGGACCAGGCCATATCCTTTATCGACAAACATTGTGATACGGTAACATCACTAAGTTGCTTATCGGCGAGAACTCGGATTTATCTAGCGACAGATCTGAAATTTGTACGGAGGAGCCATGGACGAGCAGACCCGATGTCACTGAATAAATTTGACAACTAATCAAGAATAAAATATACGAATTTAATGTTTAAATGTAAACAAATAGCAATAATACGACAAAAAATTACTTTCATGTGAAATGTAACACCGACTTTTTGTAAACTTTGATGTTCCAGACCTCTTTTAACAGTAAAAAACTCATCAATTCGGCATTTTAAACACTGCAGCGTTCACATGCGCGACTGGACTCGGTCTAGAAAGAAATCCGGGCGCAACTGGTTTTATCAACTGCATATGCCCATTTGGGCTTGTACTTCGGCAGAGGGGAAAGCTTCGTATGGCTTCTCTTTCTGGGACAGAAGCGCGTCTTACTCTAAGATTAAAACCAAAAAAACCGGACAAGTGCGAGTCGGGCTCGCCCACCGAGGGTTCCGTACAGACCTTACATCTATACATAAAATAAAGCTATAGAAAAGTTGTGTCGGTACAAAGGAAATATTTTGAAAAAAAAGTGGTTGGTAGTTATTAGTTTTTTATATGAAAACTGTACTACGGAGGTACGAAGAGACTTACCTACAGAAATTATGTGAAAAATTGCTTAGATTATAAGTTGGACTCCAAGCTACCAAACTGTAAAAAAATACCATCAAAATCCGTTCAGCAGACTGCTATATATAGATAACCATTTGAAATCCTTTGTCGCCACGTAGAAAATAACCCTTCCAGGGATTACGACAAAGAATTGACCACGGGCGAAGTTTGAAATCTTTCACTGCAGCGGCACTCAAGACAGGCATTGAAGAACATACGTGAGTCCATCAATGCCTAGTTGCGGCCAAGGCTTGTGTAGTACTTTTAAACTTTTAACTTTTTAGTTTTAAAAGTTTTAAGCTTTTTATTTTAATTTTAATTTACTTTCAGTAATTTATAAAAGAAAATGGAAAGTGGAATGTGCACATAAAGGCCTTTCGTTTGATACACATATTGAAAAAAAAATCCGGTTTTTTTTCCTTTATTTCCAGTTTTTCATTTTTTTTCCAGTTTTTTGGAAAGTGCTCATCAAGGCCTTTCGTTTGATACCCATATTGCAAAAAAATATATTTTTTTTTGTTTTTTTTTTCAGTTTTTTGGAATGTGCTCATCAAGGCCTTTCATTTGATACCCATATTGCAAAAAAAAAAATTACCTTTCGTTTTTATTTTTTTTTTTCAGTTTTTTGGAATTTGCTCCTTGATGAGCATATTCCAAAAAACTTTTCAAAAAAACTTACATTTGATACCCATAGGTAATGAAAAAAAAATTTTTTTTCGTTTTTAATTTTTTTTTTATCTTTTTGGAATGCGCTCATCAAGGCCTTTCATTTTATACCCATATTGCACCAAAACAGTTTGTTTTCGTTTTTATTTTTTTTTCAATTTTTTGGAATGTGCTCATCAAGGCCTTTCACGTGATACCAGTACCCTTAGCACGAACAGCTATCGAGAAAAAAACGCGCGTAAAATTACTCGATAGAGAATTATCTATGGAAATTTTAATTTAGCTATTCGGCGGTAGATGGCGTTGTACAAATTTCCCATACAAAATTGCACTATCGAATGATTTTACGCGCGTTATTTTTTTCGATAGCTGTTCGTGCTAAGGGTACTGTATACCGAATATTAAAAAAAAAATTTTTGGAATGTGCTCGCTCATCAAGGCGACATTTGATACCTATATTTGTGTTTCATTGAAAAGTTCGCTCCATTTCTGAATTACACGTGTGTAATGAGTTTTAATTTAATAGAAACATTGCTGGACAGACGCCGGCAATTTTGTATGAAAATCCATTATTACACGTTAGTAATGGATTCTCATACAAATATTGACGGCGCGGTTTAGGTCTGTCCGTAAACTCCGATTTAGCACGAAGAAGGTTGTCAAAATAATGTTCGAATTTCCAAGCATTTTTGAGAAAAAATAAAATAATTACAAACCCACCGCACCTGTTTATACAGGTGTGTACAATACAAGTACTGTTGATTGTCAACAGATGGCGCTGTATATCAATAGTACACTGTATAATGTTCTGTGAAATGGTTTTATCTATCGCAATGTTATTAGAGAAAATGGGTGTATTCCAACAGGACCCTTTGGTTGTGTGAAGCCGAGACTTTTATTGTAGTGGTGGCTACCTCGGCTGACCTTACCGAGTAAACTGTCTTGATTATACTTGGTGCCAAATGCTCCAAGCAACATTGGAATGCGATGCACCCGCATTTTAATGTAAACTGAATCAATCTACCACTGAACTGTTCAACACTTGACACTGGCAAAAATTACTTCCAAGAAGAAAGTAGATTGCCAAAACAAAAATAAGAAGAAGAAGACCCCCGTCATACAGCGTGACATACCGCCATGTTGCGAAAATATTTAGAGCCAAATTTATTACTTATTAATTTTATTTTTTAAAATTATTAACTATATCAATATTTGAAAGGATCTGAATAATTAATAATAATAAATATTGATATTTTAAAAAGAATTAGTGGCGCGATTAATCCAAAAGTAATTAGAAGTTAAACTATGACCGCGCATACCGTTGTTTCACCAAGATGATTAATAATTACGTATTTTAATGACCATATTTTATTATGATTTAAATACAAATATACAGTTTTCAGATTTATTCCTGTAAGTGTAGTATAAGACGCTATTACCTGCCAAATTTCATAGTTCTAGGTCAACGGGAAGTACCCTATGAATTTTGATTCCTTTGAGAGTATCGAAAATGCGTTTTTTGCGCCCTAAACGGCAGTATCTTTTTTTTACGTTAACTTAGAAGTTTGATTTTTTTACAGCTTCAAGGGCCCGTAGACCTTAGTATATGGTTTAAATTTCAATTCGATACCTCCACGCGTTTCCGAGATAAAGGGTCTTGACAGACAGACGGACGGACAGACAGACAGACGGACAACAAAGTGATCCTATAAGGGTTCCGTTTTTTCCTCTTGAGGTACGGAACCCTAAAAATTAAAAAACCCATTACAATTTAAAGATTTTAACCAAATATGCCTCAATATAAGATTTAAATTATTTATTTATTTATATTTCACTAGAAAATAATTAAAGATAATGTTGTTTTAGAACGTGAGCACCAGTGTTGCAAGTGATATTCGTATTAACCTTTGTGTAACTACCCAATACAATAAAAGTCTTTCAAAATTCAAAATTCAAAATATTTTATTCAGTCTAGGCTGTTACAAGCACTTGTGAATGTCATAGAAGCTACGCCATCGGTTCGCAAACCCTAAGCGGGAGACCTTGTAACGAGAAGAACCGGCAAGAAACTCGTCAAGGGCTGCTTTTTTCTCCCTGTATATTTCATACAGAGTCGTCAAGATTGAAAAATGAGCTCCACATTTAAAGTGAGGTCATTTTCCATCACAATAGTTATCAAAAGGTTACACACAATGGGTAGGTAGGTTAAAATTAAATATCTACTACATTCAGATAGATAATCGTGAGAGTAAATAACTTTCAACTAGTTTAGAAATCACTCCGTCTGCTACTCTAACAAAAAAACACTTGAGACACTTTATTAGTAACCGACTGGATACGCGATCTATAACTCATCTATCACTGTCATAGTTACACACTTGTAAAACGGGTGGGTTGCAGTTCTTTATTAGTAAGGCGGTTTATATTTTACAAAAAAGTACTATTTAAACCTCTAGAGTTTGAGTATAGTACCTGGAGGATTCATACACGTAGACAATAAGTGATAAGTGTTTGTTAATTTACATTAGGTAATTCTATTCTATTATGTTAGTTAATCTAATTATATATATATTTTAAAAGATCGAGCATGGTTCTGTCAGTAATTAGCGTGAAATTTCATTTTAATAAAGACAAAAAATATTCTTTTAGTTTAAATTTTATATTTTTTTTCGTAATAGTATTACGCGTGGCGGTGGGTAAAGAATTGATTAGCCTAGGAATAAGGAACGCGCTCGTCCGTTCACCGTAGTAGTTGTGCGCTGATACAGTAACTAGTTTCTCCTGCGCAACTTGACGGGTGCATATAGGATGATTTATTTTAATTTGAAACTGTTCACAAAAAAATTGTTCTTTTAAGATATAGTAATTAACTTTTTCATGTACTGGTAGTGTTTTGCAATATTTGAATAATTCGTTTTCATTTTTAAAAGAGGATTTTACATTTGATGGTATTATCAACTTTAGTAACCGAAGTTGCAATCTATATATAGAATCAAGGTAGGTTTTAAAAGTACGGCCATAGCTAGAAATGCCGTATGATACAATTGAATCAAAAAGCGCATTATAAAGTAGGAGTCTAGCTTTAATTGTTAAGCGGTTTTTTATAACATAAAATTTTGACAAAATTGCACGTAGCTTATCACACACTCGTGCAATATGTGGACCCCAGTTAAATTTATTATCGATAAGCAGTCCCAAATACATGTATGTATCAACCTGTTCAATAGTTGGACATTTAAGATCACACTTACTTGTTGGATTATTGTGTAGACACGTATGTGTGTGGGCTAATAATTTAGACGCTTGGGTGTTGCATTTTAAGTAAGGTGATTTTATATGCATTAATTTAGTTTTTTGAGCGTTGAGCACTAGACCCATGTCGTGACACCACTTATTCAATCTATCAAAATCGTTTTGAAGCTGCAAACTGATTTTGTTTAGATCTTTTCCTACAATTAGCAAGCATGTGTCATCGGCAAATTGAAAAGATGTGCAGTTGCGAAGTATTGTGTCCATATTGTTCACGTATGAGATAAATAATGCAACGGGCCACATACTGAGCCTTGGGCTGTGCCATTTGTTACAGAGACTGGGTCACTGAGACTGTTGGCGATTTGGACTTGATACTTTCTATTCCTTAAATAATCGGTACACCAGTTATGGATGGGGCCCCTCAGACCTGACTCGTCAAACTTTTTTATTAAGTTATTGTGATTCAACGTGTCAAAAGCACGTGAGAAGTCGATATATAGGGCAAGAACATGATTTCTGTCATTAAGTGCATTATTTATGTAGTCTGTAAATTTATAAAGTAATGAAGTTGTACTTTTGTTTGGCTGAAAACCATGCTGCGAGTCACTAATGATTGAATTTTTACCATAGAAGTCATAAATTTGATTACAAATAAACTTTTCAACAATTTTGTCTAATGATGATAATATTGTTATTGGCCGGTAGTTGTAAACGTCATTTCTTTTACCTTTTTTGAATACTGGTCTCACACATCCTAATTTTAATTCATTTGGATATACTCCCGTGTTTATACTGACATTAATAAGATTCGAGATGGTAGACGCAATTTTATCACTAACAGCTTGTATATCAATCATTCTTATATTATCCAGGCCCGGCGCTTTTGAACTATTCATAGATCTGATCAGCTTCTGTATTTTTTTAGGAGTAGCCTTCTCAAACCTCATACTTACATCAGCTGGCCTGATTGTGTGACCATCAAGTAGGGAGATTGAACAGTTAGGTAGGATTTTTTTTACAGAACTATCAAAACCTTCAGCAAATTCATTTGATATTTCCTGTGATGATTTATTTTGGGAGCCAAAGGCGTTGAGAACAACGTCATCTATGCTTTGTTTTATTCTGCCACAAAGTGAGTTCATAATATTCCATAACTTTTTTGGATTACCGAAGTTATCTTTAATTTGATTTTTATAGTACGTGTTTCTATTGTATTCTAAAGTTTTATGGACTTTATTCCGCAACTTGTTATATTTTAATCTTAATACTTTATTGTTAGGATCTTTTTTCCATACATTGAAGCATTCATCCCTCGAGTTACATAATTTTATAATGTTGTTACTCATCCACGGTAGATGTTTCCTATTATTTTTATTAACAGTAATGGTACGTTTCGATTTTTCTAATGCGCAATTAAAAGCATTTTTTATGTACTTATAAATATCATTTGAGGTGCGCAGGTTGTTAGTTTCTTCCCAGTTTGTATTGTTTAATGTGTTACACATTATTTTTCTATCGATAGTGCACTTTGTAACTGGCACACTCTGTATATCGCGGTGAACGGACGAGTTACCGGTGAGACAAAGCATAGTCGCGCGATGGTCTGCCAGAACAGTGTCGAGTGCGGCCGTGTAAGGTGTTAGCGTGTGTGAGCGGATAAATATGTGATCGATACACGATTTAGTTATTTTATTATTTCTTACTTCGATTCTTGTGTAGTTCGATATCCCACACGCTAAACCATGCGCGGACAGCATATCCAAGTACTTGTTTTTGATGGATGTTTGTGATTTAAGATCGATGTTCATATCACCTATAACAACTGTAGTGACTGACAAGTGATTGCTCAATATATTGCTAAGTTCACGAATGAATAGCGGTTGGTTATAAGATGGTGGTCTATAGATTGCACACACAACAATCGTGTCATTGTTTGTTGTTTTTAAAGTGCCTTCAAGATATTCAAAAGTATAAGTATTAGTGATTTTCGGAGTGTATTTGAGATATTTCTTTACATATACTATAATTCCGCCTCCTTTTTGATGAGCGCGAAGTTGTGTGTACATTCTATAACCAGGGATCTGAAATAAATTCGAGATTTGGTCAGAGATACCCACTTCTGTCAAAATAATTAGGTCGATTTGTTTTAATGAGCAGTCGATAATTTGTAATACTTTAGGGAAGTTTTTGAGCATCGATCTTATATTCACGTGAAGGCATGAAAGATTAATATTTTTAGTAACTATATTACTAAAGAATGAGTTAACATTTACACAGTTAAACAGTTCAGAGTTAGGGAAATCATTGTTATTATGGTTGAATTTTACAGATAAGGTTGGACACATTTAAACAGTTTTTTATTATTATTTTTCATTTCTCATTAGGAAAAGCCAGTAACGAATCAATTTCGCACATCGCACGAATAATTTGGACTTTCTTGCTATCATCGGATTTTTTCACATAGATTTTACCTTCCTTACACCATACATACTTGAAGGGGCCGTTGGGTGTTTTAAGACGCTGCTTGGCCTGATATAACAGTGCTTTCTTGTTCTTGCTTAGTGCTTCTCTCACATAGACCTTGTTTGTTGATTTTTCTATGGGTACTGAGAGTGAAAGTTCACCTACCGTGATTTCCTTTGATTTGGCAGCAAAAAGCCACTTGTCTCGAGCAGACTTGCTATTAAGCTCCAGCAGTAGGTAACCAGACCTCTCAGTGCGTCTTGTGACTTGGCGAACATCATGAACTGTATCAGAATCAATTTGCAATTTCATGGCTACGGATTTTGTCACTGCCTTTAGATCGACGTTTGGTATATTTGGCAACCCAGCAATCTCAACAAAGGAGTTCAAGCCTTTTTGTTCTGTTTCTTCTAAACGTTGTTCCATGGCCGCAAGACGAAGTTCCATATTTTTCTTTGCATTTCCAAGTTCCGTGTTTTTATTTTCTAGTTGTTTGATTTTGATGTTTTGATGTTAAGTACCTCCTCGATGTTCGCCACCTGGTTTCCGATGAATTCCAGTGACTCTTGAAAACCCTCGAGCTCCTCTTTGATGGTCTTTCTAATTTCGGCGCTGATGTTCCTCATCAGTTTCTGCATATCAAATGGTATAGTAGATGCAGTTTCTTCGGTATCTTCCGGGACGAAATACGATGAGCGTCTGCTAGCGTTATTAATGCAATCTGCGCAGCTCCACTCTAACCCTTCTGATGCTCGAAGGGCTATTAGCTGCTTCGAAGTCAGATTCGCACATTCGTTAGTCGCGTGTACCACTTTCTCACATCTGCTGCATTCCAATCCCGGGGTTTTTTTGGTAATATTGCTATTACATTTTACACATTTTTTTAACACCATTTTTACGGGGGTAGCTATATATATTTTTCTCAGTATCGTACGTAACGCAAGTGTTCGCTAAGACGTCTACGCGACGAATCTGTCGGTACACTTACAGGTCATAGTCATAGACATTATGGTCACTTTTTGGCCTAAAGCTGCATTTTGTGATGGAAGCAAGCCGCTTTGCACAGTGATAGTGGGAGCCAAACTAAGCGATTTCATCCGAGGATAAATGAGATTCACCCCTTAGGAACAGAGATGGCGCCACTTGTTTAAAAAAAATTTTAAAAATTTCTAAAACCTAAACGGATGATCCGATTTTGGTGATTAATGTGTTTTCGACAGACAATCAGTTGTTTTACTATTAAAAAAATAATAAAGTAGCAAAAAATAATAATAAATACCAAAAAACCTTCATTATTGAAGAAAAAAAATAATTTTTTTCAGTATTTAATTAATTTTATAAAAATAATGTATAAATATGGTCCTCTTTTATTTAATCGTATTATTACCCATTTAGTTGCACGTTTAATAAAAAATACCGTATATCAATATCTTGTATAGTTCCAAAGTTATTGAAGAAAACACTACATAGTGCCGGTATATCCCTTAATTCGCTGAACAAAAAAATCTCAAAAGTGATATTTTTTTCTTTACATACATATCCTTTATTTATGATCTCTATGTATACAGAAAAATAAAATAAAAAATCTATAATATACTAATTTTGAGAAATTATATGTATAATTTGGCGAGTGATCTTTATTCTTGAGTTTCGAAGGTGCTGGTTACCCTGAAAATAAAATAGCAATGAAAAATATCATAACAATAAAATAATAATAAAAGACGCTAAATAACATTTGAACTAAATCTTTATTTTACTTACGTTTTATTTTCGCATTCGCCTTTGCAGGTTTTGCACTGTAAAGTGCAAGGTAGGCCAACGCCTTGGCAGCCACAACGCACTGAGTCACAGTTCAATTTACATCCACAATGGTCAAGGAGGCTTAATTCTGGCCAAATTGCAGTAACCTTCGACCATCGTGGAGTCCATCTATCTTTGACATCTTTCCATCCCCAAGAAGATGGACTTTGGATTGATTTATCCATAAGGCATTTCCCCATGCACGCAGATCATGTTGTTCAAGGGCACCTGAAGTAGGCGTAAGACTTGTCACTAGCCTGCTTTTAGTCGAAAACAAATCTTTCCGAACCGCCATAACAGTAATGTTCTCTGTTTGTGCATCGTACAGCTGGCAAGTGCATCTGGAAGCAAGATTAACTTTCTTTGAGAACGAGTGAAATAATTATGTTAACTTACACTATATACAATAAAACAATGGGTACAAACCTTTCCAAATGAGCCAATATTTCTTCAGAGGAATTTCTATATGATAGGACTCGACATACTTGCAAAAGCAGTAGTTACTTCAGGGTGTGAAATCCATGTTTTAAAACAAGTGTTTTACCTTTTTTATTCAAATAACACCCTGAGAAAGCATGAAAGCCTCGAAGCGCAGTTGACATTTCATGACCTTAAAGTATAAAGCTATTTTTTGCACTACTGCTACGTAACGGCGTTTGTTAGCTGTCCCCGTCAACATTGACATTACCTGCAGACCTTCATCTTTAAAAATTTCGTACTTAGTACGATATAAACAGAACCAACACATTTGTGTCCGAAGATCGCATTAACATATGGGTTGCTCCTTGCATAGGCAAGGAGCAACCCATATGTTAATGCGATACCAGCATACGCTGCCCAGCGATCTCTATCAATTATAATCATCGACTAAAAGCAGGCTGGTGACAAGTCTTCCGCCTACTTCAGCCGCCCTTGAACAACATGATCTGCGTGCAGCGTCTAAGAGGGCGACATATATTATGGGGAAATGCTTTATGGATAAATCAATCCAAAGTCCATCTTCTTGGGGATGGAAAGATGTCAAAGATAGATGGACTCCACGATGGTCGAAGGTTACTGCAATTTGGCCAGAATTAAGCCTCCTTGACCATTGTGGATGTAAATTGAACTGTGACTCAATGCGTTGTGGCTGCCGAGGCGTTGGCCTACCTTGCACTTTACAGTGCAAAACCTGCAAAGGCGAATGCGAAAATAAAACGTAAGTAAAATAAAGATTTAGTTCAAATGTTATTTAGCGTCTTTTATTATTATTTTATTATTATGATATTTTTCATTGCTATTTTATTTTCAGGGTAACCAGCACCTCCGAAACTCAAGAATAAAGATCACTCGCCAAATTATACATATAATTTCTCAAAATTAGTATATTATAGATTTTTTATTTTATTTTTCTGTATACATAGAGATCATAAATAAAGCATATGTAAAGAAAAAATATCACTTATGAGATTTTTTTGTTCAGCGAATCAAGGTATATACCGGCACCATGTAGTGTTTTCTTCAATAACTTTGGAACTATACAAGATATTGATATGCAGTATTTTTTTATTAAACGTGCAACTAAATGGGTAATAATACGAATTAATAAAAAAGTACCACATTCATACATTATTTTTATAAAATTAAATAAATACTGAAAATAAAATTTTTTTTTCTTCAGTAATGAAGGTTTTTTGGTATTTATTATTATTCTCTGCTACTTTATTATTTTTTTAATAGTAAAACAACTGATTGTCTGTCGATAGACATCTAAATCATCAAAATCGGATCATCGGTTTAGGTTTTAGAAATTTTTAAAGATTTTTTTAAAACAAGTGGCGCTATCTCTGTTCCTAAGGGGTGAATCTCGTTTATCCTCGGATGAAATCGCTTAATTTGGCCCCCACTATCACTGTACAAAGTGGCTTGCTTCCATCACAAAATGCAGTTTCCTTTTCATAATTACTATGACTATCACCTAGCTTTAAACCGACAACTATTCATCATGAATGCGACAGACAGTCCCCTATGTGGAGGATGCCTAAACGCAGAGGAAACAGCCGCCCACGTGATCCTGGAGTGCGTGGGTTTGGCCGCACACCGGGCAGAAATCCTCAAAGACGTGAGGTCGCTCCTAGAAGCCTGTGAACGCCCCAGGAGGCTTCTGCGCTTCTGGAAGGAGCTGGGATGGCTTGACTTGCCCTACCGATAACGGACACGCATAACGGACCAAATGGAAGTCTAAATGCGGAGAAAAGAGCCCATCACCAATACCAATACCAATGTTAGAGTCTCGTCAATTAAAGATGAGATTGAAATGGCGGCGTCACTTTCCCTTTTAAATTATTGACAGGGAAAGTGGCTCCGCCATCTCAATCTCATACGTTAAGTTATTGAAAACTGAACCTTAAAATAAGGCTCAAAATTAGTTTCATTTCCAACCGAGTCTCATCTTTCGTTGACCAAACTCTATACCTCCATCGCCCGAAATATATTTTTTAAAATTATATGTAATGTACAGACCCACTTTTTTACTGTTTTATTATATATTAGGATAATAATTCATGTATCCGCCTATTCAAAAATCCGCCATACGATTAAATAAGTAAATAGAAATCACTTATTTATACAACTTAAAGGCTGATGCGATATAACCAGTCCACCTTAGATTCCATTCCTAATGTCAATTATTGATTTATTGGGTGCTTATTTAGACAATCTGTACAAAGACCACCTATTGTGTGATAGATATAACTATAGAAAATAGATACAATATAAAAGTCCTATAAAGCAAATATAAAAATCTTATAATAAAATCAATTCCTTATCCAACAATAGGATTTTAACGATTATGTGGAGAACATAAAGTCTATGGTGGAGAATGGAGTAATCACGGTCCCGTTCCGTCGTAGTCGTAGCTACGTTCACAAAAAAGTCAGTGTCTACATTGCTACGCCGTAGACAGCATTGCTACGGCGCGCCGTAGACTGTTCGTTTCACAAAGGCTGGAACTGTTAGCGGCAGGCGGTTCCAGAACATATTCAAGAGATCCATTCTTAACTAACAATGCTTTTTATTTGAACCAAAAAATTAAATACTGATGTGAGCTTTCATCAACCACAGCAACAAATAAAGTTATATTAAAAAAAATTACAATTCAATCAATTTTACACAATATTTATTGGAACACCCCCTTTAAGTATTGTTAAAACACTTCTGTTAAGAGGATCCGCTCTTCCTAAAATCATAATCCAAACAAACGATTGAGTTTATAAAGTTACTATTTCTACAAAGCTATAATAAGTAACTATAATTACTACAACGTGTGTGTGTGGATGTGAGTGTGTTTGTGTGTGTGTGTGTGTGTGTGTGTGTGTGTGTGTGTGTGTGTGTGTGTGTGTGTGTGTGTGTGTGTGTGTGTGTGTGTGAGAGCGTGTGTGTATTTATGTACTAATGTACTATGTGTGCATATACGTATATATTTAGATATATCATATTTATATTATATTATTCAAATATTTACGATTCAACTTCCAAAAGGAATTCAATTTCTTTATAAGTTAATTATTTCAACCAGTCCTGGACTTTACTTTTTAGATCGTAGATCTTAAGTGGGTAGATACTTAGTTTAGTACTAATAATATTGTATAGACGAGCTGATTGTCTACCATACTGTCTTCTAGCATAAACGGTTTTCGTGGGTCTCAGTGCTACTACATTTTTACTCCTTTTCTTAGAGTGGGATTAAATACGAGTGATCTGTAAACCTTCAGTATTATCTATATCTATATATATATATATATATTGTTACGGACGCGGGGTACGGGATTGGAAGGAAAACACACGGTTGCAGAGACGACGCTTTATTACCAAAAACTCATCCACATACTCTGAATGTCGTGGTCCGCTCTTCTGTGTGGTGTAGTCTTCTTGCGAACGACGTAGCTACCCAGCGCTGTTACACGATGACATTCCCACTACTCCTCTTCCGATGTCGCAGTCCACCCTTCCAAGTAGCGTCACGTCCGAACAACGTAGCCTCTCGCTGCGCGCTGAACCCGCCGACATCCACTTTTACACTCCTCCGTGCTAGCACCAACTACTGCTAGACCTCACCTCCAAACTTCTCTTCTTCACCACTTCTTCATCTTCTACTTCTTCACTACCGCTTTACAACTTCTTCATCTTCCTTCTTCTTGTTCCTTTCCCTTCTTTACTGAACTACCACTTCTTAACTACTACATCGATTGTGCGTTTCGCCACTGCTTATATACCCCATAGAACCTTCTATTAACTCTAATTTCGATAGTCATTTCGTTATTCTTTTCGTTTGTCTTTTGTAACCATTTCCCGTCCTTTTTCATCTTTTCCATTATTTCCCGACGATACTAGAATGTTCTATTTCTCTATCAAATATGTAAATAAACTCTGTATAAAGATGTAAACCTTAGAGCATCGCGGAAGGGGAGGGAGGGGGAAAGTGCACACAAGTGCAGTTCCGCATACTCACATACAAAAAGAACACTGTAAAGACGACACCAACACATAAAAAATAAAACAAAACAGCAAAAATTTGTGTACGGATGAGTCACACATCAAAATATGACACGTTTTTGACATAAAGGGCTGGGTCCAACTGTCGTTGCAGCAATATCGATACGGAAAACCGGCCAAGTGCGTGTCGGGCCACGCGCAGTAGGGTTCCGTAGGTACATTATATACCATACCATATTTTAATACCGCTATCATTTTTCGTCTGAAAAAATAACTTTGTTTTTCACAGTGTTTGTATGAATGACAAAGTTATATTTGCGGTTTTGGAAAATGTACTATATCTCAAAAACTAATTACTGTATCTCGTTCAAACCAATTTTCGTTGAAAGTGTTTATTAAGATCTATAGCATATATTTTTTTTTGATTTTTCACCCTCTTACTTTAAAAGTTAAAGGGGGGGGGACACACATTTTACCACTTTGGCGGCAGATATCTTTCAAACGGTTGACTTTGAAAAAAAATAGTCTTAGAAACCTCAATGTCATTTTTAAAGACCTATCTAAAGACACCCCACAAGTATTGGTTTGATGAAAAAATTTCTTTTCAGTTTCAGTTCCATGTATGGGGAGCCCCCCCTTAATCTTTTATTTTATTTATTTTTGTGTAAAAATCGTAAAGCGGTTCACAGAATACACCTACTTACCAAGTTTCAACTATGTAGTCTTAATACTTTTGGAATAAAGTGGCTGTGACATACGGACGGACAGACAGACAGACAGACAGACAGACAGACAGACAGACAGACAGACAGACAGACATGACGAATCTATAAGGGTTCCGTTTTTTGCCATTTTGGCTACGGAACCCTAAAAAGGAATAAAGGTAACAAACTCAAATATTTTACATGGGGTGAATAACAACAAAGACCCAACAAGCAAAAAAGTCTCAGGATGCGTACGTTTTTAGAGTGGTAGGCTTAAAGGGGCCCTATTTTTGAATCGCTCGGCTGGCGTTGAGCGCTCTTTTCGACTGATTTTCGTTCGACATATGACTCAAAACAATGAGATGTCGAACGAAAATTAGCAGAAACGAGCGCTCGACGCCAGCCGAGCGATTCAAAAATAGGGCCCCAGGGCTCTTATAATTATTTTGTACCTTGTCATCGTTCTTAAATTAGTCTTAAACAAGTTAATACGGACTTTAATACGGAACACTCAGTCTTATTGTCTAGTCTCATACACTCTTGCGTGCTCTTGTGTTTACAAGGGCTGATCGAACAGATGTTTCATTTTGATGTGATGTAATGTAAGGAGACAGTAGGTAGAGCTGTCTATGTTCGCCAGATCAGCTAGTACCATCTGGAAGGAGCCTGTCGCGACGAACCGCAAACAGATCAGAAGCTAGATAAGACCACAAATGGCCTTACTCCTCAGAGTTAATTAGATAAATTTGACATTTCCATATTTAAATTTTAAAGGAGCTTTAAAATGCATCTAATTTTCCTTCCTACAATACTTTAATGAAACATTAGGGTTTAATGTGGCATTAAAAAGATAAAAATCATTCTTGCAATTGAGTGTGAGTCTGTCAGAAGTTAAAAAGAATTTATAAATATTAAAGGAATATTTCAGGTATATCACATTTATGAGACTGCCTGGAGCAGGACCAGGCCATGTCCTTAATCGACAAACATTGTGATACGGTAACATCACTAAGTTGCTCATCGGCGAGAACTCGGATTTATCTAGCGACAGATCTGAAATTTGTACGGACGAGCCATGGACGAGCAGACCCGATGTCACTGAACAAATTTGACAACTAATCAAGAATAAAATATACGAATTTAATGTTTAAATGTAAACAAATAGCAATAATACGACAAAAAATTACTTTCATGTTAAATGTAACACCTTCTTTTTGTAAACTTGATGTTCCAGACCTCTTTTAACAGCAAAAAACTCATCAATTCGGCATTTTAAACACTGCAGCGTTCACATGCGCGACTGGACTCGGTCTAGAAAGAAATCCGGGCGCAACTGGTTTTATTAACCGCGTATGCCCATTTGGGCTTGTACTTCGGCAGAGGGGAACGCTTCGTATGTCTTCTCTTTCTGGGACAGAAGCGCGTCTTACTCTAAGATGTAAACATTCTAGAAATATCGTAAAAACCATCAAAACACTTTGGTCCGACGGAGGCTCGAACCGCGGGCTCTCGTGTATAATGCGAGAAGCCACACCACTACGCCACGGTGACTTCTGACTCATCACGAAATCTCAGAAACTACAAGTGCTAGGTGTCTCAAATTTTGCATGGGGGTTCCTTTTAGGGTGAAGGTGCTCACTAAGACAGGATTTTGCGAAATTCAACCCCTAAGGGGGTAAAACAGGCTGGCAAAGTTTGTATGGGAGAAAGCGATTCCTTGGCCCGATTGACTTTAAATTTGACATAGACATTTTTTAACAAAATTAATTGAATACGTGTTTCGTATTTTCTTGAAATGTATCCCCTAACAGGGTTGAAAAGGGGTAGAAAGTATTATTAGGGTATTTTTAGGGTGGTTAACTTCGATATCGGAATCAAAACTTCTTACCTAGTGCATTTGTACGATTAAGAAAAATAAATGTCAGTTGTCAGCACTGACGTCCACTGAATTTTCCAAAAGACTTTAACATCAAAGATAATATCACATATAACATCATAGAATACACTATATAATTCAAATTTAACATAATTGCACCCAGCATGCGTTGCAATATTACGATTTTTTAGCCAGGAGTCTTTTCAGTCGTCAGTAGAACAATTCACCAAACATATACTTATTATCTACATTACTAATCGGATGTGGAATGTGGATGAATATTTTAGGAGTGCATACTGCATAGGAAACAAATAAACATACACAAAGACTTCTATGTTGTTGAACATTACATTAGATTTTTATTTATAAAGATACTTTTAAGTATTAAATATTACATAATATAATTATATTTTTTTGTTAAATTACCGCTAATTTTTTTATGGACCAGGATGTCGAGGACAGCAAAGGAAACGGTGGTTGAAAGGGGAAAAGGAAGATTTAATAGCAGAATAATGGAAACACGTTTACAATAGGCAATAGGCAAAGGAAAGCAATATGACAAGAAGAGAGTAAAGAGACAAAACCATAGTATAGGTATTTACATGTAACTAATTACTGAGTAGAATATATAAGTCTATACATGGGTAGGCCTGTCCTTGACATAAGTACCTACCTACCTAATACAGAATCATGAACAGGGCGTTGGTTCTGTAACCAAACTCGAACCCCACTTCGAATCTCACTTCACTGCACGGGAATTTTAAATCACAAATAAGATAATGATAAGATTTTTTTTATCACAAAAATAAATGAATAAATTTTAAATTCACGCGAAGTGAAGTGAGGTTCGAAGTGAGATGCGAGTTTGGTTACAGAATCGACAGACTGCGCGGCTAAAACCGCGGGGTGCAGTTATTACCTTTATAATCACAAAATTGTAAAAATTATAAAGTTTTGATGTTGATGTTGTTCATATTGTTACTCAATTAGGTCTGGACGGGTGAACGGATTTAGACGAAATTTGGCACAGATATAGATTATAGTCTGGAATACATAAAACAGGCTTCTTTTCATCCCGATTATTGGTTTCCAGGGAAAGACTAACAACAATTACAGACTCCCACGCCGGGACGTATCGTATATAGGTAGTATAAAACATAGTCACTTTCCGCCGTCTGTACGCTTCAATTAAACTAGGTACCTATTTATAAAAACCGCATTAAAATCGATCCATAAGTTTGGGAGCTAGGTTGCCGGAGACAGACAGACACACACACGTCAATTATATTATAACACTCCTTGCGTACGTCGTATGTAGTTAACCTGTAATATAATCTAATTACTTCACACTGACACCACATTATAGCACAGTTTTACATTAGTAGGTAACTACATTGCACCCGTGCGAAGCCGGGGAGGGCCGCTAGTATTTAATATATAAAATTTTCGAACAGTAAGAGGTCAGGATTTCTGTCGAAAATTGGCGAGGTTTGAAGTACATAATCTTTAAAAGTAGTCTTTGTGCCCGTTCCAACTCCAAGATTTTCATTTTTGTAGACCCACCCCAAACCAGTATACAGTACTTATATTGACTGCGTTAATGCAATATAGATATATTTAATTGAAAAGTTCTTTGGAAGTGACGTGTCGCAATGTTTTATAAATCCAAATAAATTTTCGTGGTCTATTTATAATAAACTCAATAGTAAATAAAAAATAATAATATAATTAAATTAAATCAGTTCATTTCATTTTTAGGGTTCCGTACCAAAATGATAAAAAAGGAACCCTTATGGTGTGACTCAGTCTGTCTGTCTGTCTGTCACAGCTGAATATCTCGAGAACTACTAATGGTATCAACTTGAAATTTGGAATAGTTTAAGATGACATTTGCCCAACTATTTTGCAAATAAGAAAGAAATAAAAAAATATGTTTTACAACAGGGACTGAAAAGGGGTCCTAAAAATTTGAAGTGAGGTGACTAGGGCATGTGGGGTATCATATGAAAGAACGCTGTTTGGACATTTTAAAACATTTTTTTTAGGCCGCATAGTTTTCGACTTATGATGAAAAATGTAAAAAAAATACCGTCCCCCCCCCCCCCCCTTATCTCCGAAGTTTGCAAAGAGCAAAATCTGAAATAATTCTATGTGATAGTAGTTGATGTAAAGATTACAGAAAAAATAAAACGATGTCTTAATATAACACACTTTTTTAAAAATTCAAAAAACAAACAAAAATTTTTTAATTTCACTACCAGTCAACAGATGGCGCAGTCCTAAGAATGCTGACCTAAGAAAAAAAATAGTTCCACTATCGGTCAAGAGATGGCGCAATCTAATACTACAATAATAATTGGTGGCTGGTTCCTAATATAACCTGCTGTTTGCCGTACGAATAAACGAAGAATAAGTTTTTACTTAGTAATATATAAACAGTTTGCAATGTGGAGTGGCTGAAACGTTTTTCAGTCACCATAAGCAGTTGTGGTTAAGATTTGTAAATTAACTGTCCGCCTGTTCGCCCTTCCACCTGTCTGCCGTTTATCCTACTTTTTTAAAGACTGTACTAAAGTAACATATCCAAATATATTTATGATTGTACGGAACCCTCGGTGCGCGAGTCCGACTCACTCTTGACCGGTTTTTTTTATTAGTTATCTCATCGCAAAATTGACCGACATTGTCATTAATAAATTTATTAAATTCGTATCTATATTTACTAACCCTTATTTTTAAGCTTTGCTCGCTGACTTAAAGTATCTTTTATTTACTAACCCCTAATCTTTGGATTCTTAACTCTACCTACACCTTAGTCAAAATATGTGGCTTGGCGCCATTTCGCTACTTTCATTCCATTCATGCCATTCTTGTAGTAACGAAACGGCCAAGCCACATATTTTGACTAAGGTGTAGAGTTTTTGAAGTTAAGGCTTGTAGAGTTAGGGCGCGTAGAGTTAGAAGTTTGGCTCTACATGAGGTCTGATTACTTTTTGACAGTGAGAGCCATATGGAAGTCTTGGCAACATTATACATGAAAATTTTTTGGTGGGATTAGTATTTTCTGCATTTTTAACTGCACCGCGTTTTGTTGTTGAATGTATTTTTAATTAGGATTGTTGGGACTCGGCTGCCAGTTTGCTGTCGCTCAGTTATTTAATAAATGAAAGCATTTTTTTCTGGTCGCGTAGTCGTTTCGGTGTCCGATGCATCAAAGGCACGGGTCATCTGATGCTTCGTGTAATTGACATTTGGGCTTGTTACGGAAAACACCATTGTTTCTTTTTTTTTTCTTTTTAGTAATTAAACAAATTTAAACGGCTTTTAATCGTATACTGTAAATTACTGTTAGTGACTTACAAAATAAGTTCTATCTTTGTTTATAAAAACTTTGTTTATAACTAATCACATTGTACGACTAGCGGCGCCTGTTACTCTGTTTCCGTTCACTGAAGAGTGGCTGGGTAACTTAAAAAGTCCTTAGTTCTCAACTTCATTATAAAAGTAATTCTTGTGCACAAGTTTATTTTATATAATCCCGATAGTTAGGCTGTGCGCCGATATGTCAGTCAGTTAGTATTAAAAGGTTTATTTATCTTGAAAATATTCTTTCATAGTGTTACGGACGCGGGGTACGGGATTGGAAGGAAGACACTGTGGTTGCAGAGACGACGCTTTATTACCAAAAACACATCCACATACTCTGAATGTCGTGGTCCGCTCTTCTGTGGTATCTTCTTGCGAACGACGTAGCCACCCAGCGCTGTTACTCGTTGACAATCCCACTTCTTAACCTCCGATATCACGGTTCGCCCTTCCAAGTAGCGTCACGTCTGAACGACGTAGCCTCTCGGCGCTGAACTCGACGATCCTCTTCTACTCCTCCGTGCTAGCACCAACTACTGCTAGACCTCACCTCCAAACTTCTCTTCCTCACCACTTCTTCATCTTCTACTTCTTCGCTACCCACTTTACAAATTTCTTCATCTTCCTTCTTCTTGTTCTTTTCCCTTCTTCTTTATCCGACTACTCCTTCTATTGAACTCCCACTATAGAACTACTACATCGATTGTGCGCGTTTCGCCGCTGCTTATATACCCCATAGAACCTTCTAGTAAACTCTAATTTCGATGATAGTCATTTCGTTATTCTTTTCGTTTGTCTTTTGTAACCATTTTTCCTGTCCTTTTTCATCTTTTCCATTATTTCCCGACGATACTAGAATGTTCTATTTCTCTATCAAATATGTAAATAAACTTTGTATAAACATTCTAGAAATATCGTAAAAACCATCATAACACTTTGATCCGTCAGAGGCTCGAACCGCGGGCTCTCGTGTATAATGCGAGCAGCCACACCACTACGCCACGGTGACTTGACAGCCAGCGGCTAAATTGCTCATCGCTTGATGCTGTCTGTCTCAACTACGTAATGTGACGTCACGGCCGTCACAATAGATTGGAATACTGGTCGGTAATGAAACATGCTAGTCAAACGAATTCAATACACCAAGGAAGTGACGAGGCCACAGAAACAAACTAACTTACTACGCCGTAGCGGGGTAGCGCGGCGTAGCATAGTAACAGTAGTAACAGCACAGAATAGACATAAGTAGGTACTACCATAGTAGAACCAAATAAGTAAGTCATCTTACTCATTATAGCACCGAGCGCGGTTTGTATGTGAGCGCGCCCGTACGTACGCGTCGTCGCACGCACACACTGACAAAATTTAAAGGTGATAAAGGTGCGCCAGTCGTGGCTGCCGCCCGCGCTCACACGCACGCTCCGCGCCGCTGCGGTGCCGCTCGTAATAATTTGTACTTTGTATTGTACGTGCACCTACAGTATGCCATATGTTAATATTCAATTTCCGAATTTAAAGATTATAATTTTATTTTGATAAGTGTAGTTAAATGAAAAGTAAAAAATAGTTAATAGTGTAAAAAATAAAATTTCACATAATCATTTTATTTTATTTGAATAAATAAGAAGGTACCTACATGATTTAGTAAAGCAACATTTTAATTAATCCTATTTCGACCGTAAGTTTTCAAATCACTTAACATACGTAGGTAATGAAAACATTGTAGTTAGTTCCTGCAGGGCTATCGGCATAAAACAATGAAGTAAATGTAAAGTGTAATTTGACAGATGGATGTGATACATTGCTACTTTCTTTAGTAAGTTTTTATTGGCGTCATAACGAAAGTGGCAATGTATCACATACATCTGTCAAATTACAGTTAATATTAACTTCATTATTTTAGCCGACCGACCCGCTGCCGCTGGTCTACTTACAAAAAAATATTAAAAACTTAATGTTATGGATTTCTGATGCTTACCCTACAAGGAAAAAAATTGTTTTGTAAATAGATTGACTATGCATTTTTGACGATTGAATAAACTAGTGACAGCCCTACGAGTTTAGGCTATTATCGCTCGCTCGAGGCTCGAGTTGGCCTACTTATTTGGTTCTACTATGGTACTACCGTACAGAAAGAAAACTCTCCGCCCCGCCCCACAATCAATTACATCACCCCACCGGTGCCCACCGCGCGAGTTCGTGTGCCGATCCGTGTGCTCATTCAATAGCTCTAGACTTCACGCACACAGTTGCGCCTGTGCAAAAATGTCACTGTGTAGCGTCTGTG
Source organism: Agriphila geniculea (assembly GCA_943789525.1). NCBI lineage: Eukaryota > Metazoa > Arthropoda > Insecta > Lepidoptera > Crambidae > Agriphila > Agriphila geniculea. The sequence continues at coordinate 5,445,332 of OX038879.1, read as the reverse complement.
TAATATTAGTTGAAACGCAACGCTTGTATGTAGTGCCCGGGGGCGTAATGCCACACTGTATATCAGTTTATGACTGTCCTGAAATCAGTGAAGTCTCCAGCACAAAATATTTAGGAATTATAATTGATGAAAGACTGTCTTGGCATCCTCATATAGAATACATTAGTAACAAAATACGTAAGTTAATTTGGATTTTTAAATCATTAACACATGTTACGTCGAAACCTCTTATCAACCATATTTATGTTGCACTGGTTCAATCAGTTATAGCATATTGTATCCACATATGGGGTGGTGCAACTAAAGAAATAGAAAGGGCCCAACGATGTTTACTGAAGGACATGTATCACAAGCCATATAGATTTCCTACTGAAGAACTTAATGAATATAGTTAAGTGAACTATTGTCAGTCAGAAAATTATTTGTTTTACATTCTATTTTTAAATTACTTAAGAATTTACCATTTGATGCTAACAGTTTAAATAAAAGGAAAACCCAAAATGTTATTGTGACTTGAATAACCAACACAAAGTCAGCTAAACGTCAGTATAATGTTCTATCTGGCCGCTTATACAGGGTCACTGGAAATATGACGTATTCCTGCTAAGGGGTTATAGATGAAGTCAAAACAAATATTTTTTGTCATATAACTTTTTCTCAAAAAATTAATAGTTTTTGAGTTAATTGAAATTAAGTACATTTTTACCAAAACTACGTTTTCAGACACAAAAATTTAAAATAAAAGATAACTACTCATTCGATTCCGGATTTTTTTACTATTTTAGGATAGAAAATAATCTGAGTGTTGATAATGAATAAAATTTTTTTCATAATATACAGGTGTTTATAAAAAAATCAATCCTTAAATGTATTTTTTTTTATTTCTTTTTCAGATTTTTTAAAAATAGTATCAAATATCTTTAAAAAAATCCTAGTAACTAAGCGTGCATAATATTTTAAAAACATCACTATCTATTCAGCTTTCAGTTGAGGTATAAAACTTAATAATAACTTAAATAAAAAAATAGAAATTAAGACTTAACTAAATAGCAGTCCCATTTCATGTAGCAAAAATTTCCTATTTCAAGCGCTTCGGAGGTGGCCGACAGTGGCCGTATTATCCTACTTATGCCATAAATGTAAAAGTTTGCTTGTTTGTATGATTGTTAATCAATCACGCAAAACGGCTGAACGGATTTGGATGAAATTTGGCACACAGATAGTTTATAAGGCTGATTAAAACATATGAGGATATATTATCTTGGTTAAGGGTCCCCTAGAGATTTTCTCGAATGTAAATGCGAATGCAGTCGCGGGCGGAAACTAGTTTGCCATAAATGGTCGGACTTACTAAAAATACTTTCGTCCAAGTGAGTTTGAGACAGGATTATTTTCCGCCCATGAGTCAAAATTTTATACAAACTGTGTCACAAATAACCATGCATATCAGCTATTTTTAATGCCCCGCTGCTGGGGAACTGGCCTACCTTTTGGCTTGTGGATGGATAAAGTGGATGGGCCATACCCACCACGTGGACCCAATGTGGATTGGTCAGTGTTAACGACTGTAAATGCAGCCAGACCCAAGGGCTCAATGTAAGGTACATTGAGTTAACACCGACCAATCCGCATTGGGCCCACGTGGTGGGTTATGGCCCGTCCGCTTTATCCCAAAAGGAAAGGAAGGCCTGTTCTCCAGCAGCGGGTCATTAAAAATGGCTGATATGCATGGTTTTTTTTGATGCTGTCTGTATAAAATTTTGACTCATCGGCGGAAAATAATTCTGTTTCAAACTCACTCGGACGAAAGTATTTTTAGTAAGCACGATCATTTATGGCAAACTAGCTTCCACCCGCGACTTTGTCCGCAATTACATTCGAGAAAATCCCTAGGGAACCTTTAACCAAGATAATAGTATCCTCTTATGTTTAAATCCTGTTTATAAACTGTCTGTGTGCCAAATTTCATCCAAATCCGTTCAGCCGTTTTGCGTGATTGATTAACAATCATCCAAACAAGCAAAATTTCACATTTATGATATAAGTAGGATAATACGGCCACCTTCGAAGCGCTTGAAGTAGGAAATTTTTGCTACATGTAATGGGACTGCTATTTAGTTAAGTCTTAATTTCTCATTTTTTATTTAAGTTTTTATTAAGTTTTATACCTCAACTGAAAGCTGAATAGATGGTGATGTTTTTAAAATATTATGCACGCTTAGTTACTAGGATTTTTTAAAAGATATTTGATGCATTTTCTAAAAAATCTGAAAAAAATAAAAAAATGAATGCATTTAAGGATTGATTTTTTTATAAACACCTGAACTTTTTGTAATTTTTTTTTATTCATTATCAACACTTAGATTGTTTTCTATCCCAAAATAATGAAAAAATTGGAATCGAATGAGAAGTTATCTTTTATTTTAAATTTTTGTGTCTGAAAACGTACTTTTGGTAAAAAAATACTTAATTTCAATTAACTCAAAAACTATTAATTTTTTGAGAAAAAGTTATATGACAAAAAATATTTGTTTTGACCTCATCTATAACCCCTTAGCAGGAATACGTCATATTTCCAGTGACCCTGTATAATAAAGTAAATAAAAGAATTGTTCTCAATAAAGTTAAAGGATTGTAAGAAAGCTTAAGCTTATCTAAATAACCGGCTACTGCCACCAGGGTTGCCACCCGTCCCGATTTTGCCGGGACAGTCCCGATTTCGATGAAATTGTCTCGCGTCCCGACGATCCATCAGTTTTGTCCCAATTTTTGATGAGAACACGCAATCAAAATCTGTGTTGATAAAAAAATGGGTCGAAATATTTAAAAGCATAAAGGACAGCAAGTTAAATGCCTTATTTTGCTTTGTATCTCGTTAAGTATACCGCCTTCGATGTTGAGCGAGTATTTTCCCATATGACGCTTAAATAAATGATCTAATGTCACAAATCGTAGCTCTCCGCTCTGTAGATTTAATGAAGCCCCCCCTCGCTCCCTTGTCCCGACTTTTATGTTCCTAAAGGTGGCAACCCTGACTGCCATTTATATATAACTAGCGGCCGCCCGCGACTTCGTCTGCGTGGAAAGATTTTTTGCTATCCCTCGGGAACAATACATTTTTTCGGGATGAAAGATATCCTTCTTCTTCTTATTTTTGTTATGGCAATCTACTTTCTTCTTGGAAGTAATTTTTGCCAGTGTCATGTTTTGAATAGTTCAGTATTTCTAGATTTTCTAGTAGATTGTTTCAGTTTACATTAAAATGCGGATGCATCACATTCCAATGCTGCTTGGAGCATTTGGCAGCAAGTATATCAAGACAGTTTACTCGGTAAGTTTTGCCGAGGTAGCGACCACTACAATAAAAGTCTCAGCTTCACACAACCAAGATCGCGCCTATTTCCATTATCCCACATATTGTTCAGTTGCGTAGACACTTGTACCACAAAACTGCACCAATTTTAAGACACAATATCCACTATGAATCAATTTGCGAATAATTAAAATAGTCACCGAACTGAACTCGACAAAATCCCGCCAAAAACTCCGAAAGATATCCTATGTCCTTCTCTGTACCCCTAAGAACGTGTATGCAAAATTTCATGATGATCGATTTAGTAGTTAAGACGTGAAGGCGTAACAAACAAATAAACAAACAAACAAACAAACGGACATTCGCATTTATAATATTACTAGTAAGGATGATGTAAAAGATTTATTACATAATCTATCTTAAAAATTAATTGTATTGTCATGTTTTAGATAATAAGTAGTTATAACTACAATTTATGCAATCCTGTGTAAGGTTTTAACGTTGGAGTGGAGTTACCTGCCACAAGTGTATCATTATGCTTGCTGGGTGGCTCCAATATCTAATGTAATGTGTAATTGCTAAAATAAAAGAAATCTGTTTTTTTTCATTTTTTTTTTATTTATTGTATATTTTTACAAATTACAGTTGATTGAGAAATACTTAACAATTTGTCTTTTTTATATCGCTGTCATGTCACTATCCTGTTAGGATGAAATCGGCGAGTCTCTCGCCGATAGCGACAGTGACGGCTTCGGTGGTGGCGCGCACAGGACGCGGCATCACGCTCAGGTCCGCGACGCGCAGGAAACGCGCGCCCCGCACTCGCAGCCGCGCGTCCACCACGCGGCCCAATCCCGCTGTGCCCACTGAGTGGAACGTCGTGTGTGTCATCTGGCGACTGTAGCACGCCCAGTACGCCTCGTCCGTCGCGTCCGCCGGGCAGCCCGCCAGCTGCAGCCGCACCACCGACGCACCACGCCCCGCCAGCGCCTCCGTCGCCACCACCTGCTCCGTGATCTTCAACGCGCGAACCATGTCCTCCAGGTCACGCTCGTCCGAAAGAAAATTCGGGAAAATAGCTGGCGGTGCCAACGGGTCCGTGCTCGCTAGACGCACGGTACCTTTCGAGTGTGGCTGCAGAAGCAATGGTGAAAAGACCATCAAGGCATACTCAGCGCTGACCTTCTGCAGTTGCTTAACCACTGCATCATTGAGATCGGTGCCATGCTGGAACAACGGCCCACCGAGAACGGCCAAGTTTCTGTCGATGTAGGCGTGAATAAATTGCAAATTAGGAAGCGCACAATCACTGCTATTGTTCACCAACTTACGCTTGTCCAAATCATAGCAGTTTGAATTAATGAAAGTTGTTACGTCAGTGAGGCCAATCGAACCTAGCGGGCCTTTTTTCAGTAAAAGCAGGTCCGCGAGCTGAGTTACAGTGTTCGCGGCGGCTAACAAGTTTTGTAACACTATACCGTAATCACATTTTACGAAAACTAGAGGGAAATAATGATCAGTCATGCTGTCACCGACGGGTAAGTCTAATTTTACAGGAATATTAAACTTTTGCAAATGTGCAGCGGGACCAATTCCCGACAACATCAATATCTGTGGAGTTCCGATCGCTCCGGCGCTGAGAATTACTTCTTTCGTCGCATACAGTTTCAGCTTCTGTTGCAGTAGTAATCCATATGCTACTGTAATACCTTTCGCCTCATTTTTATCATCCAGGATGACGCCAGTACATCTTGTATGTTTCGACACTTTTAGTCTTCTTTTGACATCTGGTCTAGCGAGGTACCCTCGAGCGGTGCTCATGCGCTCGTTATCAAACACGTATCCCAAAGCTAGAGTGACGCCGATCTGTGATTTTGCATTTATATCAGGATTTCTTGGGACATCAAGGCTTTTATACGCTTCAAACAGTCTGGAATGCCAGGGATTTCCTGAATCTGTGAAAAATCCCACACGCATGGTTCCAGTGGTATTGTGGTAGGAACTCGATGAAGATGGGAGGCGTTTAAGATCTTGGAGGCCCTCGTAGCGGAGAAAGTAGGGTCTGATGTCGTCCCATGTCCAGTCAGGAATACCAAGGTCGTCAAAGTCCCGGGGAGTGCCACGCGTGTACATCATGTAATTCATGCTGGTGGAGCCGCCGAGGCAGCGCCCACGGCTGAACCGGCACTGTTGGTCGCGGTACGCCAGGCACGACTTGTTGTTAGACAATGTATCGTACTGCCAGTCAATAGGTAAACCCAGCAGATCCATCGCTGCACCGGGTGTCTAGAACAGATAAATAACAAGAGCGTTAGTATCTGCACTTATATATGCACTTGAATAGCGACGCTCGCAATCTACCTACATTATAGGTACGTGTCTTCGGACAAATCTACAGCTTGATCATTTGCTTTGTATTTTACATGATACGAGTCGAAATTTATATCGTCAATTTAAGAGAACGATCGTACAGTCAGCAGCACATGAGGTTATACAAAACTGTCAAAAATCTGTAATTTATTTTAAACTTTAATAGCTTTGAATTCAAGTATAAAATTGATTGAATATCATTACGCTGTCGTGGAAGCCCAGTGTACCGTTGACCGTACCTTGAATACCAATAAAGATTTAGGTATACACTCTACTTATGAATTTGCTCAGCATAAGAATGTTGTTTTTTCTAAATAAATAAGTTGACATGTGCAGGTGTCGTACCCTGGAGACGAGGTTAGGGTCACCGCCGGCCTCAACCAGCAGCACGTCGCACCCGGCGAGCGCCAGCCGCGCCGCCACCGCCGCGCCCGCCGCACCCGCACCCACCACGATGTACTCGTACGTCGCGCCATCTGGAGGTAATAATCCTTGTCACTACTAACGTCATTTATTCCAAATTCATAATATTCCCCCCTGAGTTAGTAGCGTCGTCGTGCTAATTGGCTTTCACGTCTAAAAATTACCCCCTCTCATCAAATATCGTTGCCTTCTCTGCGCTGTGTCAAGTGCAATGATGAATAAGAAGATAGAGATAGTATTTGTAACTATACGTGACCGTTAGCTTCATCCCATCCTATGGTCTACTAGCAAAGTAGCTCCTATGGTCTACTAGCAAAGAAATACAACCTCGTACGAACAGTCAAGCTAGATGCATGTACATAGTTAAATGCTATATGCTACTTGCCCAAACGTATCACATTAATCAAAAATATTCCAACTAGATAAACCGTATCTCGTCGTCTAGTCTTTTTTTTGCGGCGTATAATAAGACGACCAAATATGGTATCCCTAATGTAAACCTAAAATAATTCTTAACTAGTTATATTTGAATTAAGTCTATACTCGCCTGTCAAGGGGGTGCTGGTAGGGAAGGTGTACCCTCTGTCAGACTCCTGCGCTTCGCACCAGCCGCCCGCCAGCAGCCACACCACGACCAGCCATGAACACCAACTGGATAATCAAGAGTCTTCATCACCACTTTAATGACCCCACTCCTCTGCTAGGATATATGCCTTCTTTCTAAATGAAGGATAACCATGATCCAAGAACTTCATCTATTTTAATTTCTGTTCTTTCATTTTTAGCACGTTTATTAGGTTTATTTGTTGTCCACAAAAGCAAACGATTTTATACTAGCTTCCCGATGAGCTAGAGACTTGAATATTTGAACATAGGTCAGAACTGGAAAACAATGCTATAATTATGGTGTCATTGAGCTAATCTGATGATGGAGACGAAAGAAGACCGAAAGAAATCTGTAATAAAACCATACAACTCCATCGAGTTTGAGCTCGTTAGATTCATCTTGGCAAGTACTTTGACCGGAGACGAGGTCCAGGGTCTGGCGTTGAAGTCGGAAGAAAGCCAAAGGATCTCTGTATTGAAACCATGCAACCCCATCGAGATTGGGCTCGTTTGATTCGTCTTGACGAGTACTCTGTTGGGTAATAATCATTTATCTCAGAATTAAATATACATCCATAATGTCAATAACAATGCACTTATACTGTTAGTAAAATAGTGTCCAGGGTCTGATAATGGAGTCGGAAGAAGATCATAGAAACTCCTTAGTAAAACCATGAAGCCCCATCTAGTTTGGACTCATTTGATTCACCTCAACGAGTACTCTGTTGGGCTATAGAAGGCCACGGGAACTCTATAATAAAACCATGCTACCCCATCGAGTTTGGGCTCGTTTGAATTGTCTTGATTAGTACTCTGTTGGAAAAAAGTGCTCGGGGTCTGATGATGGAACCGGAAGAAGGCCACTGGAACTTTATAACAATACTACACAACCTCATCGATTTTCGAGTCGTTTGATTCTTCTTCACAAGTTCTTGTTGTTTAAAAAGCCGAAAAGAATAATTTACTGAAAAAAAACTTTATTTTATAAAAAAAAACAGTTTTTAAAACGGACTACAAGGTATAAAATAATTTCTCCCGTTAAAATTTATAACCCTATACAGAAGTTTTGAACCTAAAAACGTAGGGCGCATGCAAGAGACAATTGATGAAAAATCTTACAAAATGCGCCCCACGTTTTTAGGTTTAACTAACTTCTGTATTATATTGTACTAGCTTCCGCCCGCGACTTCGTCCGCGTGGATATTAGAGAAAATCTTAAGGGAACTTTCAACAAGGATCCGACCAGCCGTTTTTACGCGATTAGGTGGGTCACCACCAAGCGCGCTGCCTCGCGAGGTAAGACGTTTGCCAAGACGCAAGACGCAAGGCGTTTGTCGCACGAGGCTCGCTCGCTCGGTCGACCCGCCTAATCGCGTAAAAAGACTGGTCGTTCCCATTCCCGTTCCCGTTTCGTCCCACTCCCGTTCTCGTTCCCGTTACCGTCCCGTTCCGTTGTCGTCCCATCCCGTTGCTGTCCCGTCCCGTTGCCGTCCCGTCCCGTTCCCGTCCCGACCCATCCCGTTCCCATTCCCATTCCCATTCCCGTTCCCATCCCCGTCCCGTTCCGTTCTCGTCCCCGCTCTCATTCCGTTCCCGTCCCATCCCATCCCGTTCCATTCCCGTTCCCGCTCTCGTTCTCGCTCCCGTTGCCGTCCCGTCCCGTCCCGTTCCCGTCCCCGTTCCTGTTACCGTTCCCGTTCCCATTCCCATCCCCGTCCCGTCCCGTTCCCACCCCGTTCGGTTCCCGTCCCGCTCCCGTTCCCGTTCCCATTCCCGCCCCGTCCCATTCCTGTTCCCGTTCTCTTCCGCTCCGTCCAGTTCCCGTTCCCGTTCCCTTTCTCCCCGTCCCCTGGGGCTGAATCATGCATGTCCACCGAGTTGGACTTCAAAATGAATGTCATTTTCGCAATCACCATCCCATAAAACCCCTATAACGACATCCATCTCTATTTTTAGGTTTATTTACACATTTCACCCCTATTTCATCGCCATTGATTTTGTCAGTACTTCAACCCCTATGGTTGAAGTACTGACAATATCAATAAACGTTGCGTTAGATTTTCTTTCATAAGCCTTTACTATAAATTAAGTGATTTTTACTTCGAAAATGAAGGATTTTTTCTATACACAACTTCATACCCCTTTTCACCCCTTCGGGGGTAGAATTTTGAAAAACGCTGAAACCCGTATTTATTAGTTTTCAATCTTCAGCCTAAACACAAAATTTGAAAATCCTAGCTTCAAAACTGAGGGACTTTCATACAAACTTTCATCCCTTATTTCACCCCCTTAGGGATAGAATTTTCAAAAATCTTTCCTTTGTGGATGCCTACACTGTATGAGATATCTGTGTGCAAAATTTCAAGTCTCTAGGTCCAGCGGTTTGGGCTGTGCTTTGACAGATCAGTCAGTCATTCAGTTTACGATTTTATATATTAAGATTGATAAGTGTAATGATGTATTCAGTTTTAAACATATTATGAATAGCGATGATATCATAAAAGATTTTAAAACAATTAATGTTAAAAAAACAAAGGATCTGTGGGACATTTTTACTGACATTTTTAAATCGCTCCTTAATACGCATTTATTTTTAACAAATGTATTGACGAAGGTATCTTTCCAGACAATGAAATCATCATCACCATCATCATATCAGCCGCACGACACCCACTGCTGGGTATAGGCCTTTCCTAAGGATCTCCACGACGATCTCTACTGATTGATCTATGATCTATTATCTTACAGTTTAATACAAGAAATAAAGATAAACTTGCCGTTCCAAGATTTAGGCTTGCAAAAACTAGAGGTTCATTTATGGGGAAAGGCATAACCTTTAATAATAAAGTTCCGCAACAAGTGATTGATCTTCCTTTGCATGAATTTAAAAACCATGTTAAAAAAACGCTCATGAGTAAAGGTTATTATAAAATAGATGATTATCTTAAAGATCAAAATGCGTGGAAATGATGTAACACATAACTTGCTACTATAAGTACTTTGTTGAAATAATATATGTAATAAGTCTATGTTGTTGCCAATAATCCTGTCACCCTGTTGTATTTATTTGGTAACGATATATTCAAGTTTGTAAATATCGTTACTTATGGCTGTTACAGCTGATAAGTTTCTTGCGCCCGTTCTTCTTGTCAGCTAAAAAGTCTGGAACGGGTGGTAGGAAAATATAGACGATTCAAAAGTACTTAATTATTAAGTTTATTTGAATAAAGCTTATTTGACTTTGACTTTGACTTTGATCGGTCCTGCGCCGCCCGCATCCAGTGGCTTCCCGCAACCTTCACCAGATCGTCGGTCCGGTCCACCTTGTCGGGGGCCTACCCACGGAGCGTCGTCCGGTGCGCGGTCGCCATTCCAAAACCTTTCCACCCCAACGGCCATCAGTTCTTCCCGCTATGTGTCCTGCCCATTGCCACTTCAGCTGAGCAATCCTTCAAATAATGTCGGTTACTTTAGTTCTCCTGCGGATCTCCTCGTTTCTGATTCGATCACGCAGGGAAACGCCGAGCATGGCTCTCTCCATTGCACGCTGGGTGACCTTGAGCCTCCTTATGAGACCCATAGTTAGCGACCACGTTTCACTGCCGTAAGTCATCACTGCCAACACAAACTGTTCATAGACTTTCGTCTTGAGACACTGAGGTAAGTCGGACGCGAAGATTTTTCGAAGCTTCCCGAATGCCGCCCACCCGTGTTGGATTCGACGAGAGATCTCTTTCTCAAAGTTGGACTTACCTAACTGGACTGCCCTGTCCTAGGTATCTCTCGAAAACAACTTATAGACATGGCTCAGAAGTGAGATGGGTCTGTAGTTCTTTAAGAGGGACTTATCACCCTTTTTAAAGAACAAAATCACTTCACTTATGTTCCATGACTTCGGCGTTCTGCCCTCGACGATGACGGAATTGAAAAGCTTCTGGAGGACTTTAAGTATCGGCTTACCGCCCGCTCTCGGAAGTTCTGTAGTGATTCCGTCGTCACCCGCCGCCTTGTTGTTTTTCAGCTGTTTGAGAGCCATACTAATCTCGTACATGCTGACGTCCGGGATATCTTGGGTATAGTGTCGGGTAAGCTTGGCTCTGGTGTCTTTAGCCTTGCTTTCAACAGGTGTCTGCGTGGAATATAACTGCCCATAGAAACTCTCAATCTCCCTCAGGATTTCAGGCTTCGATGAAATGATGCATCCGTCGTCAGTTTTCAGCTTCGTCATCTGGCTTTGCCCAATAGACAGATCTCTCGCGAACACTTTAGAGCCTTTATTCCGCTCGATGGTTAAAGAGGTTAATACGATTCCTATTAAATTGGCGAAGGTCGCTCGTCTAAGACTTAGATATCTGTCTATTAAGCTGCCGATAACGATGAGCATCCGCTGAACTCTGGAGCCTCATTTGCCAGCCACAATGAAATACAGTAAATTAATCCCTCCGTTTAAAACAGGAGATGGGCAGTTCTCCGAGGCGATTGATTTTTGTGTTCAGGCTTTAAATTCGAAGAACACGTTAAGATAAATTTAAAAAAAAAAATTGGGCTTCTTTGTGCCTTACGGTAACTGGAGAGCATAAAAAAATTATGACAGCACTTACTGATTTTCAGTGAAAAAATCCCAAAATTTGAAAAAGCTCCTTTTCGTGACAACGGGGGCGTGTTCCATTCCCAGAATCAAACACATCACAAATAATAACTTGAAACTTATCAAGTTCCCGACACTGTTTTATATGTTCCAGAAAACCAACTACTTAGTTAGTTTTCACTTTAGGGTTTACAAATGAATTATATTATAATTAATTTCCAAAGCTATTAAGCATTGTTTAACGTGTCATTGACTTTCACATGATTTCTGTGCCACTCACAAACCACGCTGCACACCACAACTGATTTGTTTTAGCAAGTTCTTACAACGATCGACTGCTTGCTTCAGTGAACTCCGTGCCTACTGGACGCGACACACGGCCTCTCTGCTTCGAGATTGAAAAGAAACGAAGCTAATTCTGTGTTTCAGTGGGTTTTGGGTCAGGGCAGTTTCTAAATTCGCTGGTTATGATTTATCATGAATTTGGTCCCAACAACATTTCAATGTTCATTGTAAGATACAGCCATAAGGATGTTATTCTAACGCTTCATATTAAAATTGAGTATATATTTTATTATTTGAGATAATTGGCAAAAATAGATGTTTTCTGAATTCAGTGGCTCTGATATTGGTGGATTTCAATGGATAAAATGGTACCAAAATCAGAAAAACACTCACGGAAATCAGCTTTCATTGCTCGAAATAGGAAATTTATGTATTGCTTTTTAAAGAAAATTTTTTCTTCTAACGCAAAATATTTATTGTGTCCACCTTTTAAGGTAAATATTTAACTGATAAGTTGCAGCTTTTAGTTTATTAGTTTTTTTGTGAGGTTATTATGGCTGTGTTGGTACGAAATAATTAATAACTGCTATAAAAAGCATTGTTAATGTTGATTTAAGATTTTTTACTTACTCAGCTTTCGTTAATTTTATTTATTTCCTCTATAAAATTATTTGCAATCTGATTTTGGTGGCCATGTCGCAGGCAAATTGTATGATTCCGCGTTTTACAAACGGCGGCGTCCGTTTACAAACGCTCGCTATTTTGCAAAATACCGAAGGCAAATCCGAGATCCGAGTCCTCCGAGTACCAGATTCCATAGACACCTTAGGGTTTTTTACGTGCCGGATAACCTCAAAAATCTTGTTATTTGTCCACGGCTTTTTTACTGCTCCTACTTGTGAATCGTAAAATTTTCTTAATTCACTTTAACAAATGTCTTTAAAACAATGCTTTTTTTTGTAAAATGTCATTTGAACACGTAGAATTTGCACTGCTTTCGATATTTTTCTATGTCATAAAACCACTACTAGACGCCATTTTTATTGTTTTGATTAACAGCGCCGCGCGTAGTAAGAAAAAGAACTAAATACTTCAATTTGCCACATTGAATTTTCTATCAAAGGTTATATGGCATTTTATATCGGGTCATTTTGAACTTACCATCCAAATTTTGAGGATGTATTCAGTCCATGAAACTGAACAACTTTCTCTAAGGAACACATGATCAAATATGTAAAATAAAAATCGACTTTCCATACAAATCAAAGAGATCACGTGATCAATTTAGTATGGGATGACCAAAATTTTCTGGCGAAATTTGATACATGCTTCTTAGAGAAAGTTGTTTAGTTTCATGGACTGGACACATCCTTAAAATTTGGATGGTAAGTTCAAAATGACCCTGTATAATGACCAGGCAATTTAAAATTTGCCTTCGGCATTTTGCAAAACAGCAAGCGTTTGTAAACGAACGACGCTGTTTGTAAAACGCGGAATAATACGATTTGCCTTCGACATGTACATGTTAAAAAGTAGCTCACGAGCATAGGTTATTATTACGATCTACCACCTCGGCTGGTCTACGCAGAAGTCAAGTACCTAAGTTTCAAAAAAAAATTATTTCATTTTCTCTTTAAGCAAAGCAAAACACATTATCTACCATTTTTAGGGTTCCGTACCAATATGGTAAAAAGGAACCCTTATGGTGTGACTCAGTCTGTCTGTTCGTCTCTCTGACGGTCACAGCTGGATATCTCGAAAACTACTAATGGTATCAACTTGAAATTTGGAAGTAGTTTAAGATGACATTTGCCCAACTATTTCGCAAATAAGAAATAAATAAATAAAAATATTTTTTTTACAACAGGGACTGAAAAGGGGTCTTAAAAATTTTAAGTGGGGTGACTAGGGCATGTGGGGTATCATATGAAAGAGCGCTGTTTGCACATTTTAAAACATTGTTTTCTTTTTTCTTTTTTTTTCTGAAATAATCCTATGTGATAGTAGTTTATGTAAAGATTACAGGAAAAACAAAACGATGTCTCAATATAACACACTTTTTTAGAAATTCAAAAACAAACAAAAAATCATTAGTTCCACTACCAGTCAACAGATGGCGCTGACCTAAGAATGCTGACCTAAGAAAAAAAAATAGTTCCACTATCGGTCAAGAGATGGCGCTGGCCTAATACTACAATAATAATTGGGGGCTGGTTCTAATATAATTACCTACTATTTGCCGTACGAATAAACGAATAATAAGTTTCTACTTAGTAATATAAACAGTTTGCAATGTGGAGTGGCTGACACGTTTTTCAGTCACCATAAGCAGCTGCTGTGGTTAAGATTTGTAAATAATTATTTGGCTATATTTTCTACGCTAAACAAGTATGTTTCCCGTCTCTTTTTCCCACTTTTACCTTTTTTCCCACTCCATTCAGAACTGATATTCAATTTTTAAGAATGCTGAAAATTCAATTTTATTGGTTTGTTTAGTACAGCCCTTGTGCCACAAAAAACAGATCTTTCTCCATTATAAAGAGGAATGTTTTTTTGTATAATTGTTTGTAATGAATAAACTGAAAATGACTTTACCGACCTAACGAATCGTTATGACTAAACTACTTAATCTAGAAAGCTTACATTTGGAATAATTTTGTAATGTAAGCATCTGCTAAAAAAAACCGGCCAAGTGCGTGTCGGGCCACGCGCCATAGGGTTCCGTAGTTACTTTATACCATACGATATTTAATACCACCTATAATTTTTCGTCTGTAAAAATAACTTTGTTTTTCACGGTGTTGGTATGAATGACAAAGTTATATTTGTGGTTTTGGAAAATCTGCTATATCTCAAAAACTAATTACTATATCTCGTTCAAACCAATTTTGGTTGAAAGTATTTATTAAGATCTACAGTATATATTATTTTTAGATTTTTCACTCTCTTATTTCAAAAGTTAAAGGGGGGGGGGACACACATTTTACCACTTAATCTTTTATTTTTCTTATTTTTTTATTTTTCTTATTTTTTTATTTTTCTTATTTTTGTATTAAATTCGTTAAGCGGTTAACAGAATACATCTACCTACCAAGTTTCAACTGTGTAGTCTTAATACTTTCGGAATAAAGTGGCTGTGACATACGGACAGACAGACATACAGACAGACAGACATGACGAATCTATAAGGGTTCCGTTTTTTGCCATTTAGGCTACGGAACCCTAAAAAGGAACTTCGATAAAATATGATATGACTTTCTACTTAAGTAATCCAACATTTTTAATTTTTCTACAAAACCAGTGTTACTTACTAGTTTAGATACAATTGGTCTACAAGTATAATAAAGAATCTCAAGTTACTTGTTTATAGCGTAAAATATTATTGACATATCAATAAATATTTCTACGCAAAAAACTATTTTCATCAAAATATATGTAGATAAGAACTTACTTTTTTTTACTTACGTAAATATTTTTTAACTTTAAATACCACTAACATTTTAACATTTTTGTGTTCATTATTTCACATTTTTTCAATAAAAACGCTAATAGTAGTTTATGATACAAGGTTGGTAAGGAGGTTTTTAAAACGAGTTGACGTTTTATAAGCCCGAGCCGCAGGCGAGGGTTTATAATCGTCACGAGTTTTAAAAAACCTTAACAACCGTGTGCCATACTACGTTTTTCAATACATTTGCGAGAAAATATTATAGGTACTACTAAAATTGTAATCTATACATATAATAAAACTGTAAATTCTAAATATTTGTGCGCCTATTACGCAAAAACCGCTAAAAGAATTTTGATGGGCTTTTCACAGTTTAGTAAATTAAGGTAATAATTAACCTAATAATACAAGAAAGAATGTACATGTTGTGCTGTTGGTGTACCTTAATAAATAAATAAAAAATAAATAAGGTCCAACTTAAAATCTGAGCTATGTTTCATTAAATTCAGGTGGGTGGTACCAGGGAAACAGCTTGAACTCTCCGTAGTACTAGCTTTCATACACTAAAGAGGTCATTTTAAACTGGTTCTTATATTTTTCTACTGTCCACGCAGACGAAGTCGCGGGTGAAAGCTAGTAGAAATTAAAAAATACGTACGTAAACAAAAACGCACGGCGCGGGCGTGCGGTAAAATCAACTTACCGCACGCTGTACTAAACCGTAAACAAAAACGCACGGAGTGCGGTAAAATCAACTTACCGCACGCTGGCCGTCATCGTAAGCTCACATTTTCAAGCAACTGTATTGAAAATAACATTTTAAACTCTACTGTAAAATTTGTCTGCAAAGAGATAGATACTTGAATTTGGTTTAGGGCAGCCGCCCTATTTCACCCCTCTTAAGGTTGAATTTTCCAAAATCCTTTCTTAGCGCAAAAATCAAAAACCTTTCGTACTTTTCCTCCATGTGGCATAGTTTTGGAAAACCCTGTAAATCTTAAAGCTAGTTGTTTTACATTGACCATCACATCAGGGATATCATATCATATTCACAGTCAAATCGGCGTGTAAAACCGCCGAGCACGGAGTCGTTTTTTATGTACAACAGTATAGTGCTTGGCCTCACCTCACTTGATGTTAAGTGATGATAAGGCCGAAGGTGGAAGCGCACTACACCCGGAATCCTCATCACTGAGGAACTGGCTATTTTACCTCTAACTGTCGGAACACAACAATTTTTAAATTGTTTTTATGGCGTCGGACCGAGGTAATCGCTTCCATTAATATTTTTAGGGAACTCACATGATTATTGTCATTCAATATAAGTACGTATAATAAAAAGCAAAGTAGAAAAACCACTTACTTAGAAGGTTCAAACTTGTAAAACATTCTTCTTCACATTAAAACCCAAAACGACATTAAAAAAGAGAGCCAGCCATTTTTATCTACTTAATCGAACACTTATTTGAACAGATGTTAATGATGGATGACTGAGCCAAACCAACAAGTTGGTACCACTATAGGGTGTCCAAAAAACCGATTTTCAATTTATATTTGCGCGGAGTTCGAAGCGCGCGGGAAAGTGTTTGCTGTAGATACATTTTTAGGGTTCCGTACCCAAAGGGTAAAAACGGAACCCTATTACTAAAACTCCGCTGTCTGTCTGTCACCAGGCTGTATCTGAACCGTGATAGCTAGACAGTTGAAATTTTCACAGATGATGTATTTCTGTTGTTGATATAGATCAACAAATACTAAAAGTATAATGAGATAAATATTTAAGGGGGGCTCCCATACAACAAACGTGATTTATTTGCCGTTTGTTGCTTTATATTAACAACGACAACAGGTAGACAGTTGAAATTTTCATAGATGATGTATTTCTGTTGCCGCTATAACAACAAATACTAAAAACCGAAGAAAATAAATATTTAAGGGGGGCTCGCATTCAATAAACGTGTTTTTTTTGCCGTTTTTGGTGCGGAACCCTTCGTGCGCGAGTCCGACTCGCACTTTGCCGGTTTTTTTTTATTATTAACACATTTTTTATTAGGTTGCTTTGTCGTTTGTTTGTCTGTTCGTTATTTTTCATTAGGTTGCTTTCTCGTTTTGTTTGTTTGTTTGTCCACAAAGATTGCGAACGATTTTATACTCGCTTCCCGATGAGCTAGAGACTTGAAACTTAGAACACAGGTCAGAACGGTAAGGCAATGCAATATTATGGTATCATTGTGCGGATCTGATGATGGAGCTGGAAGAAAGCCACAGGAACTCTATGATGAAACCATACAACCCCATCGTGTTTAAGCTCGTTAGAATTATCTTGACAAGTACTCTAATGGTGGACAAAGTCCAGGGTTTGATGATGAAGCTAGAAGGCTATGGCATAGGCATATTTTTACTGGGACAGGGCCTTTTAACCACACACTTTTTTATCCTTTTTATCTCTCTTCTGTTCTGTGTAAACGTGTTAATTTATTGTACCTATATCTATTGTTTTCTTTTCTTAACCCTATTGTATGATTAATAAATGTTTTTTTATTCTATTCTATTGAAACCGTGCAACCCCATTGAGTTTAGGCTCGTTTGAATCGTCTTGACGAGTTCTTTGTTAGGAAATAGTTTCCAGGGTCTCATGATGGAGCCGGAAGAAGGATACAGGAACTCTGTAATGAAACTACGCTACCCCATCGAGTTTGCGCTCGTTTGAATCGTCTTGAAGAGTACATTATCATCATCATCATCATATCATCCGCACGACACCCACTGCTGGGTATAGGCTTCCCCTAAGGATCTCCACGACGATCGGTCCTGCGCTGCCCGCATCCAGTGGCTTCCCGCGACCTTCACCAGATCGTCGGTCCACCTTGTCGGGGGCCTACTCATGGAGCGTCGTCCGGTGAGTGCTTGAAGAGTACTTTGTTGGGAAATTGTTTCCAGGGTCTGATAATAGAGCCGGATGAAAGACACGAGATTTCTTTAATAAAACTACGCCATCGTTTGAATCGTCTTGACGAGACCTTTGGTGTGAAAAAGTTTCCAGCGTCTGATGATAGAGCCGGAAGAAGGCCACTGGAACTCTGTAATAAATCCATGCAATGAATGGACACCCTATATACTAGTGGCTCCGTGAGCTATGGGCCTCGCGATAAAATAAAATAAAATGTCGCCATGAAGTTTTCAAAGCACACAGTAGGTACGTGATATTCGCAGCTAGATGGTGTTTCTAATTTTGATCATTTTTCAACATGGGTGAATATTTTTTTTTTATAAATTTGGAAAAATTGGCTTGACTAAACAGTTATAATTATAATTATCGAACCTACTCACAAAATTTCATCAGAATCAGTTGAGAAATGCGACCAGGGGGTCAATTCTGTTAATGTTTTCGTCAAAATCGTTAATCAATGGTGTTCTAATGGTAATGCTTTTTGTTTGACACAGTTCTGGTTTCTTAAACCCAAAATCAAGACACAACATGTTTCCGTTTTGGTTTTAAGAAACACAAAGTGTTTCAGTTTTGGGTTTAAGAAACAAGAACTGTGTCGAAAAGCTTTACCATTCAAACACCATTGAACTACGATTTTGACGAAAACATTACCAGACTTGACCCCCTGTAGAGAAAATCAAACAGCCGGAAAGCTGGACTGAAATATGTTTTTTTACATATCTCCGTCATTTTAATAAATTTTGAAAAACTGTCTCGAATATTTTATATATTTGACGGCGCGTTTATGTTGTTTTACGCATTTTTTGTAATTTCATGTTGTTTTTATTTGCTAATCAATAATAATTACAATTTAAAACAATAAAACAATGGTAAAACATTGTTAAGTCATAAAATCAAGTTAAATTATCAAAGAGGGGACTAACGTCCGTGCGGGCTTGCGAGTGACGTCAGCGCCCGAACTAGTTTTGCATGTTGTTGCGCCGCGTGGCGTGAGTGGTGGCGTGACTAGTGGGGCGACCGGCCGGCCTTTATAAGCAGGCGGCGCTCGCACTGGGACACATTCACACAGTTCTTTCCGTACACTTGTCGCAGACGGTCGCGCGCGCTTCGCTACCCGCGTGTAGCCCCGACGAACTCCAAGTCCGTGCGTAAAGCGCCCTCTGTATTTACTTGCGTCGAGCCGCTGCTCCGCAGTAAATATCCTACCGTTTCTCGGAAGTAACATAGGCAGTGACTATATCGCGAAATTGACGCTCTAAGTGTTTAGTGTATAAGTGCGCTGTTTTGTGTATGTTCCCCTATTAAGGATCTCACTTGTAAATTTTTTGATAAAAATTTCTTGGTGTATCCCCTCCATTTTCAACCAACCCCCACTCCGATTTTCCCCCACTTTGATACACTTCTCACTCTTTCCCCCTACATTTCTTTTTACCATTTACCCCACACCAAAGCAACTTTTCATAAGTGCTAAAAGTGAGTGCCAACCGAAAATAAAAGTGTTTTTGGATTCGTTATGGATCCAAAAAAGCCGCTCCCGCAGCGAAATCAGCCGCCAGATCGCGGTAGACACCCGCATTCCGCGGACCCCAACGGAAATCCGGGGCAGTCTGCATCGAATGCGCCAAAAGAGGGTTTCACCCAGCAAATGCCACAAAAACAGGTAAGCGCAACCAGAATACCTACCTTGTGTGCACCCGTCGGGCCGACCAGGGGCAAGGTTGTTGACAAACCAAGACCCCCGCTCGTACCGAGCGACGCGCACCCCCGTGACCCACGTCGTCGTCCCCCAACGACTGACGATGACGACGACGACCTCCCCGGTGGGGACGAGAAGCGCCCCCGAGTAGGGCCATCGCCCCCTAAGCCCGAGATGAGCACGACTGCCCCGCGCGACACCAGCGCAGAACAATCGGACAGCTCAACCGATCAAGAATCAGAATCGGAGGATGAGAATGAAGAGCATTCCAACCCTTCCTCCCCCCCTACCCCCGCCCAAGATGACACCCAGAGCACAGCCTACGCGACACTGGAGACGAACGAGGAGGCGCCGGTGCGGCCCTACGCTAACGCGTTAGCGGCCCCGGCCCCCCCCTCCTCTCCTCGCCCACCATCACCCACCCAACAACCACAACCAGCCAGCAACGACGCTCCACAAGTAAGAGGTTACCCGCCCATAGTAGCAGAGACGTTACCTAACTGGACGAGCCATTTCAAAACATTAGCCACCAAATTAGGCCACCCGCCCAACGCCCGCCCCTTTGGCAAGGGCGTACGGTTCACTCCTTTGTCTCCAGAGGAATTCAGAACAATACAAGCATACCTATCCGACGCAGCCGTGACTGACACAGCCATCTCATGGTATTGCTTCTCTCCGGACCAAGATAGGCCCACGAAAGTGGCCATACGTGGCCTACCAGTAGACACCCCACCAGACTTGATCAAAGAGGCCCTGATCGAACAGGGCTTTCCAGCCACATACATTAGACAGATACATTCCAGACGAGGCCGCCCCGGCTGCCTATTTCACGCACAGCTGGAGCATCTAGACCAGCCCCAGTTGACCCGCCTTTACGATATTAACATACTCTTGGGCATGCCCGGAGTAGTCGTGGACGCCTGGCGCCCCCGGCAGGGCCCCGCCCAGTGCCACCGCTGTCAGGCATTCGGGCACTCCTCACACAACTGCCACCGCCCGCAAAAGTGCGTGCGCTGCGCCGGCGGCCACCCGGGCGCCGAGTGCACGCACGACCGCAACGAACCACCAACCTGTGCGAACTGCGCGCAGGCCCACGCCGCCAACGACAAATGGTGTAAGGTATATCAGCGAGAGGCGAGACGCATGGGGGTGAGAGTCCCCCCCCCAATACCAGGAGGGGTTGTACCTCCCCCCGGGCGTCCACCCAGGATGGCACTCCCTCCACAGGCTGGCGCGCCCACCCCAGGGTGGCGCTCCCACCCCAGGGAGGCACCCCCACCGCCCAGCGCAGACATGCGCGACACCCAGGCCGGCCCCACCCTGGCCCCACCAGCCAACCCAGCAACCGAGAGGGGCGTACCCACCAGGCGCCGACGCAGGCGCCCCCGCCGACAGCCGGCAGAGGAGGAGGTAACCAACGCCCCCGCAGCAGCCTCCACCCCAACGCCCGTTCCCCAACCCGCACCTCGGTCACAAGGACCACAACCAAATTTTATGCCAGGGGGGATCACCACCACCAACACCGGCAGTGCTCCCCCCCCGTCCCGCCGGCCGCGCAATATAACGCAAAGGCCTCAGATACCCCCCCCACCACCACCCCATTATGCACCCGAGCAATGGACACAGCCCCCACAACGCCACCCCAGACCACCCCAACCAAGACTGGTACCTGCCCCTCCTCAACATATACCCTACCATTATCAACCACAAGCCTCAGTAGTACTCAACATACTACTCACAGTAATAACCCAAGTACAAGCGGGAGCAGACCCAATAACGGCCCTACTCAACGGGTTAATGCAGCTACTGATGGCCCAAGCCCCCCCCAGGAATTAAGGATCCTATACTGGAACCCTGGGGGCATTAAGAATAAAATTCAAGAATTAAAACTCCTGGCGCAGACACAAAATGTGCACATCGTCCTGCTAGGAGAAACATTCCTAACCAAAAATAGCTCTTTACATCTCCCCAACTACCACACTTATAGGCGGGATGAGGTCTCACCCCAAGGGCGGCCATTCAGGGGCACCGCCGCCCTAGTGAGGAGAGACGTCATCCACGATGAGCTCCCGTGGGCAGAGTTCGAGACCCTCCGCAGCGTAGGTGTTAGAGTTCAAACTACCATTGGAGAGCTCCGTGTCTTCGCCGCCTACCGCCCACCAGCGGCAGGTATTTACCCCACAGACCTGGACCACCTGTTTGGTACAACAAACCCCACAATAGTAATGGGCGACCTCAACTGCAAACACCCGGCCTGGGGCTCGGCCACCACATCAACAGACGGCCGTCGACTGCTGGACGCCATCACGACCAGGGACATCGAAGCCATCGGCCCAGACACACCAACGCACTACCACTCCGATTCCCATGCTGGCGAGGTAATCGATATTGCCTTTTATAAGGGCATCACAAACCCAGTCAACATCGAAGCCGTATATGATTTAAACTTCCCGCACCTGCCCATTCTCCTGGTGATCAATACTAACCTGGCTACCACACGACCAAGGAAGCCCACGAGGAGGACCGACTGGGCAGCATACAAACGATCACTCCGGGACATCTCAATAGAAGGCAGCCTATCCACCCCAGAGGAGATCGACGCAGCTGTCGCCTACCTGACAACCCAGATGCAACAGGCCATAGAGGCCCACTCTACCACCAAATCATTTACCAACAGGCGTGACGCCCTCCCATCTCATTTAAGGGCAATGCTTAACAAAAAGAAGGCGCTGAAAAAGCTGTGGTGCAGCACTAGGTGCCCGAGAGCTAAAACCCAGCTTAACAAAGCAACAGCTGAACTAGCGGACGCAGTGAGCACGTGGCGAGGTAACGAATGGGAGACCGTTATCGACAAGGCCACCGATAGCCCGGACGAACTTTTTCGGCTGAACAGGGCGTTGACATCCCAAGCCCAGCCCACCTACCCACTCGAAGACCCAGATGGCCAGCGTCGCTACGCTGCGGAGGACCGAGCCATCCTCCTAGCGCAACATCTAACGACGCAATTCTCACCAAATCCATCAGCGCCCGGGTTCGAGGCCTTCCATAAGCAGGTAGAGTGTGACACATTGGAGTTCCTGGCCTCTCCCCCGCCACCTCTACCCGGCGACACTTTTATATCTCCGGCAGAAGTCAAAAAGATTGCCAGTAAATTAAACAGGAAGAAAGCTCCAGGTCCTGACCAGCTACCATCTGCAGCTCTTGCCGAACTGCCCAGAAGGGGCATGGCAGCACTAGCCAAAATTTTCAATGCCGCACTGCGCATCTGCCATTTCCCCACAGCCTGGAAGTCCGGGAGAGTAATTATGCTCCCGAAACCTGGAAAAAACCGCAGACTGGCTGCCAACCACCGTCCGATTACCCTTCTTGACCACGCAGCGAAGCTTTTCGAGCGAGCCCTACTGTGGCGCCTAACCCCACATATCCGCCTCAGAGAAGAACAGTTTGGGTTCAGAAGTGGGCACTCCACTACCCTTCAACTAATCAGACTTCTACACCACTTGACCGAAGCCCACAACAAGCGCCAATGTACAGTCGGTGTGTTCCTGGACATAGAAAAAGCATTCGACCGGGTTTGGCACCCCGGCCTTATTCAGAAGCTAAGGAGCACTTCCGTACCACCCGCACTTATCCACATGATAGCGTCGTTTCTAAAGGGACGCAGCTTCAACGTGGTGGTGGAGAGTAAATCATCAGCCCAATGCCAAGCCACGGC
The DNA here is from genome assembly GCA_943789525.1 of Agriphila geniculea. Taxonomy (NCBI): domain Eukaryota; kingdom Metazoa; phylum Arthropoda; class Insecta; order Lepidoptera; family Crambidae; genus Agriphila; species Agriphila geniculea. The sequence continues at coordinate 5,421,938 of OX038879.1, read as the reverse complement.
CGGCGTCCCCCAGGGCAGCTGCCTTTCCCCCCTACTATATGGGGTGTACACCAACGATTTACCCTCGATAAACGAGCAGCTCCGGGAATGGGAGCCCAAAGTTGAGCTGGCCCTCTATGCAGATGATAGTGCATTCTATACCTCCGCACCATGGCCCAGGGCAGCCGCAGCTAGGATGCAGAAGCAACTGGACGTCCTGCCCAACTGGCTAGATAGATGGCGGATAGCTGTCAACGTGGGGAAAACAGCCGCCATCCGCACCGGAGCGAGCAGGAAGAATCCGCCAAAACTTTCGCTCCGAGGCCACTTGATTGACTGGCAGACGACTATCAAATACCTTGGTGTCCACATTGACAAAAACCTGACCATGGGGGGGCAGGTCGAACAAGCAACGAATAGCGCCAGGCAAGCACGCGCCAGACTGCGCCCCGTCCTCCTCTCAAGACTGCCAATTAAAACCAAAGTGGGCATATATAAAACTTACATAAGGTCGCGCCTAACTTACGCAGGGCCGGCCTGGTATGCCCTCACAAGCCGCACCAACAGAGCTAGCATCCAGGCCCAACAAAACGTTTCTTTGAGGACCATCACCAGGGCGGGAAGATATGTCCGCAATTCCACCATCGCGAAAGACCTCCGCGCAGAAAGCGTGGAGACGTTCATTGCAAGGAGTGCCCGGCGCTTGTATAATCGCGCTGACAATGGTCCCCACGCCCACCTCCACGACTTCGCACCAATCGCAAATATAACCAACCCACTGGAGACGAGCAACAAAAAAGAGCTGCCAAGAAGCGTGTGCTCTCTTGTTCCACCGTCCCCCCCGCCACCTCACTCAAATCCCACCTTAACCCCAACCACCCAAGTTATAACCACCACCCTCGCTTGTGTAAGTCGTAGCTCGCTCGCTGGCGCTTGCTGGGCCTCCCCCGCTATGGGGGTCTCACCCGGTGTGCAGACCGCGCCGAGAGCAGCGCAGCAAGCCTCCCAAGAGCAGCACACGCTCTTAGAAACACATCATCAACCACCACTCGCGTAGCGGCCGCGCCAGCGGCACCCAGAACCCGGGGGTAGAGGCCCTCGGAGAAGATGCCCGGGTAATGAGCACCAGCTCGATCCCGAACCACCAGAAAGGGTGAAGAACAACCAGCCACTGGGACACATTCGATCGTGAGTATAGTTGTAAAACAGCGGTTGTTATCGGGTAGTTATCCAAAGCCGCCGGTAATAACGTATAGACAGCGGCTGGCAACCGGCTGCTTATCCGACTCAATACTAAAAGGTCTTACATTTTTTACAGTTCCTAAATCGAAATTGTTAAAATAAACGAGTCGTTATATACAAATAGATATTTTTACTAAATTAATTATCTACTCTGTCATGATTTAAAACATAAAATGTTAAATTTTATGAATTAGGTATTTTGCAATTTCCCTCAATAAAACATAATAAGCTAATTTACCTACCAACTTACTTATTTATTCGGTACATAATTAGTACCTATTTAATCTGTAGGTATGAAACTTCGCTTCGCCACTTTTATTATTATTATTATTGTACAATCGTAATAAGAAGGTAAGCTCGCAAAGCTTGGCGTTTCGCAATGTTTCACATGTGTACCTACAACGTCCGTTTTGTGTTTCGTGTTTTTTTTTTAATTATGTGATCAGCCCGAGTAAGATGAAACATTTAATTTAAAAGTTAAGTATTTCAAAATAACATCGACGCAACTAAGAAATAGGAAAGAGCGCTTACCTGAATAATTAAAGCTGAAGTAACGTATAAAGTAAGTAGGTAGTATGTAGATAAACAAAAATAATCACTTAGGACATTAAAAGGATTGAATAAAACATAATGACTTGTATTCAAATGTAGGCAGCCGCTGATTATGGGTGATCACCGTAGTCAGCGAAAAAAGCAGCTGGTAACCGGCTGGCTGACTAAGATAACAACCGCCTTCACATCTATAATCGTGAGCCGTGGCGCTGTACGTACGCTCGCAATTCTGCATACCTCTTCGCTTTCTCCAACGCCCATGGATATGGCTGAACTAAATGGTCAGCTCGGCACTCCGTCATCAGGAGTGGGGATGGACCAGGAAGCGGAAAACATACTATGGGAGCGCCAGTCCTACAAAACCGATGGAGAAATCTCTTGAAGTCCCAGCATCGTGGCGTGATGGGTTCGGTGATGACCAAACTTATTTTTCCAGAATTTAGTCTTCAGGGGGCGGATGCGCGAGCGTGGTGTGATGCAGTGGACATATGTTTAGGAGAGAACCTTTCAAGCGGAAGCCAGTTGGTTATGCTCCTTAGTAAGGCTCCCTGAGGTTAAAAAGCTGCATGGTAACGTGCACAGCAGCCGTTACAAGGTTGCATTGTACGATTGATGCCATCGAAGCTCCTGCTGCTACCTTGTACAGGGTTTTTTCGGGCTGCCCGAGTGGTGAAGTGAAGGGGACATGTGGACACCTAGACACGCTGGTCCACGCTCTACAAACCTAATCCACGGCTGAGCGAAGGGTTAGCTTAGGACTATCACACCAGCGGTGGACCACCTCTACAATATTGGTGAAAAGTTTTCATTTTGTTTTCATTTCGGTTCCTGAATGTTCATTAACAAAAGAGACGTTTTACAGAGAAGAGAAATATTATGTTTCAGCTTCACTTTGAGGGATAGGAAAATTAAGCCTACGATGCAATACTCAAATTATTTTGATTGTTACTTTTTAGAATTATTCAGCTGAATTATTATTTTATGAGGTCTCCAATTCTTCGTTGGTATTCATAACATCATAATAGGGCAAGATTTAATTATGTTGGGCTTCTTCAATGTGAGTTTAGCGAAAAAAATTAATGACTTTAGTAATGTCAATGATACTGATGTTCCCTCAGAGCCTATAACAGAATTAGAAACAAAATACTTGAAAATTATTGTTCACAGACTTGTTTATGATGTTGGTCGAATAAATAATCCAAGTTTGTGACCTCGAGAGCCGAACGCAACTATGTCAAAAATCGAAAAAACCACGTAAATTTGGGATTTTGGCGATTATAAACCTGAAGAACTTCATATTTTTATTTTCAGTAATTATAAATCGTGCAGCGGAATGATTGATTGCTCGGCGATATTTAGAATTGGTTAGTGGAATCATTTCTATCAAAAGTTTTTCTGATAAGTTGCATAATAAAAAGTAAATTGCGAATTTATGAAACAAAACTATACTGCCATTATTTAATTACTCACAATTTTTTTTTACCCGTATGAAAACAAGAGACACTTAAGTTTTCTAAAGTTTTATTTTGACCATTTTTGTTCCATCCTAAAAATTTGTTTGAAAACTGATTTATTCTAGGAGAGCGTAAGTGCAGTAAACAGGAATTCTGGCGGACATACCTTCTTGGCCCACATGAATTGGAAAATATACTTTGCCATCACCCTATCAACCTAATCTATGGACGGACGCTAATGACATTTTTTTGTTTATGTTTTGTTTTAAGTTGTATTTTTTCTTTTATTCTCGCTATTTTTGCCTGAAACTAATTTTACCGCTAATTTGATTTTGTAGTTCCTGTCTGCAAAAATTTTAATACTGTGACGAAATGCTCAAACCTTGGGCCATAGAAATAGAATGTCAAAGAACAACTAAGTCAATAAACAGGTGATCCGAAAACGAATCAATACATTTTATATGAGATACGTAAAATATGACTTAGATTCATAAAATATGACCATATTATGGCAAAGAAAGTTAATAAACTATGTTCCATACTGTTTTCTTTGTCGATAAACGAATAAATGTAGCGAAATTTGGTTTTACAGAAATGTGTGGCAATATCTTATTTACCTTTGAAAAGTGTGATTACTTGGATTGTTTCTTTTTGTCACATCACAATTACTTAGAGCAGAAGATACCATAGCTCCACGATACCTTTATTTTAAATTCTAATTAAGATTAAAAAATAAGTTAAACAAACTGTGATTGCTCATTTGCTAGGCGGGACGTTAGGGGCTCTTACTGTAAAAAAATGTTGGCACATGTCACTTGATCCTTTGTCTCTTTTTTATATAGACCGTGTCCGTATGATGTTAACTACTCTTTTCCACGCTTTGTTGGTCTTCTTGGGCGCAGCGAAAATTTTTCTATGTCTATGGCTCAAACAAACCTTTTTTTTTGTGTGCCAAAGACTACACTTAAACGGTGGGGTGTTGCTTTTTGTATTTTGTTAAACTGATTCAAACATAATCAACACCGATTCTTTTTAAGCAGAAGAGCTTCAGCAGCATCATGAAGTCCACTTTAGGAGGTTTGCGACTGTCTGTTATTGGATCCTTCATAAACCTTGATATTATATTTAGTATAAAGTTAAAATTAACTAAAATACTAGTAATTGAACTTAAAACATTTTCGATAATATGGTCCTACACGGAAAGATTACTGGAGAAGGAATTGAGTGGGCTAACCTGGTTCGATCGTTGCTCCCGCGTGCTGGCTGTGGTGGATGCGCGTCTCACTTCTTCTTAGAATCTCCGACGTTGATTATTATTTGGGTAATCACAATAGTCTTTGGATAACTCGCGGCGATCACCTTGTAGGTATTCAAACTTGACCGCAATAATGAGGAGCACGAAAACTCGACTCAATGCTCTGGCACGCAGGCAGGCTGGATCGGAAGTGTCTAAATATGGCCGACGCGACCAGATACCAGATAGGATCATGGATAAAAATGATATGAGGGTAGATTTTGGGTTTAGGGATGTAGCATCGTTACAAGTGTGAATCGAGTCTAAAGTGATGTGAAAATAACAATCTATGATTCACCTAAATCTACCGGGTACCTTGTAAAAAAAACAAAATTTTTTTTTCTGAAACATGAACTTTAATACGGAGAAGGTAAAGTTTAGAATGTACGTAAATAGCTTAATCTTATTTTATAACTACCTTTTGCAAACTGGATCATTTTACAGATAGACCATTATCTGTGTTGGCTTTAAAAGTTTTCGCCGTTTTGAGCTTATTGTATTCTATGTTTTTTTAGCTGAACAAAACGAATTTCTTTAATTTGAAATGTCACTTGTTCACCGTCCACTGCTTCGTTAATTTCATAATCCTCAGCATACATCACTTAGTTTTCTTTACAAAAAAAAAAACATAAACAAAAAAAAAAAAACTTTTAATTCCTCTTTGACATTCATTGTTATTAATTTAGAAATAGTGGCTGGATACATTTTTCTGATCACAAAAATACTAATAAATGTACTTTGCTAACCATTTAGATGAAACGTGTGGATCCTAGTCGAATAGTGGAAACTAAAGAACGTGAGTTCAAAAATTAAAATTTTTAGAACTTACATACCTACTATTATTGTTTATTATTGTTACTTATTTATTTACGGTGCAATGTCTTTTGGCCTTCGATGGTCATAGATTTCTGGATGTGCCGATGACGGCAAAAGTAAGTATTCGTATGAAGTATTCGTTATTAATGGAGGAAATATGCTACTCTATGTAGTGATCCATCCAGTGAAATATGCTACTCAATGTAGTGATCACTTTGCCGCCCAGTGAAATATGCTACTTAATGTAGTGATCGCTGTGTGACAAGTCTGTGTGACAATTGGTACTATTGTGTGTTCTGTGGAAAGAGGAAATATGCTACTTAATGTAGTGATCCACCCAGTGAAATATGCTACGCAATGTAGTGATCACTTTGTCACCTAGTGAAATATGCTACTAAATGTGGTGATCGCTGTGTGACAATTCTGTGTGACAAGTCTGTGTAACAAAAGTCTGTGTGACAAGTCTGTGTGACAAAAGTCTGTGTGACAAGTCTGTGTGACCAAAGTCTGTGTGACAATCGGTACTACTATGTATTCTGAGTAAATGGCTGATGGTCATTTGGTCATGTATTCTTTGCAGTCGAACTGTGTGACCATCCATCTGTGTGTCGATCCATCTGTGTGTCGATCCGTCTGTGTGAAGATTCGTCTGTGTGACGATCTGTCTGTGTGAAATTGTTGTAATCAGTAAGATAATTGTTCTTTTTTTAGGGGCCAGAATGGCCGAGCTCGAATATACAACTCAGCATATTTTGTTTTTTTAGGACAAGTCTGATAACGAGACACACGAGGACGTGTGAAGGCGCAGGACGGCCGTGACGGCGCGTTTATGTTGTTTTACGCATTTTTTGTAATTTCATGTTGTTTTTATTTGCTAATCAATAATAATTACAATTTAAAACAATAAAACAATGGTAAAACATCGTTAAGTCATAAAATCAAGTTAAATTATCAAAGAGGGGACTAACGTCCGTGCGGGCTTGCGAGTGACGTCAGCGCCCGAACTAGTTTTGCATGTTGTTGCGCCGCGTGGCGTGAGTGGTGGCGTGACTAGTGGGGCGACCGGCCGGCCTTTATAAGCAGGCGGCGCTCGCACTGGGACACATTCGATCGTGAGCCGTGGCGCTGTACGTACGCTCGCAATTCTGCATACCTCTTCGCTTTCTCCAACGCCCATGGATATGGCTGAACTAAATGGTCAGCTCGGCACTCCGTCATATTTATCAAACCTGCTCAAAAAATTTCACCGGGATCGGTTGAGAAATGCGACCTGTAGAGGAGATCAAATAGCCGGAAAGCTGGACTGAAATATGTTTTTTTATATATCTCTGTCATTTTAATAAATTTCAAAAAACTGTCTCGACAAAAATATTCTATATATTTATCAAACCTGCTCACAAAATTTCACCGGGATCGGTTGAGAAATGCGACCTGTAGAGGAGAACGGACAGCGCCAGAAATCCGGACTGAAATATGTTTTTTTACACTATCTCCGCCGTTTAAAAAACAATTGAAAAACTGGCTTGACAAAAAAATCTATACAATTTTCAAACCTGCTCACAAAATTTCACGAGAAAAGGTTGAGAAATGCGACCTGTAGAGGAAAACAGACAGCATTGGAAAGCTGGACTGAAATATGTATTTTTAACATGTCTCCCTCATTTTAAAAAATTTCAAAAAACTGGCGTGAAAAAAAAATCCATATTATTTTCAAACCTGCTCACAAAATTTCATGAGAATCGGTTGAGAAATGCGATCTATAGAGGAGAACAGACAGCGCTGGAAAACCGGACTGAAATCTGTTTTTTTTTTAAATATCTCTGCCATTTTAAAAATTTCAAAAATCTGCCATGACTAAAAAAAGTATATCATTTTCAAACCAGCTTACAAATTTTCACGAGAATCGGTTGAAAAATGCGAATTGTAGAGGAAAAACAAACAAACAAACAAACGAGAAAGCAACCTGATAAAACGTGTTAAAAATAGGCACAGCTGTAAAGCGGACTGAAATCTGTTTTTTTTAACATAACTCCGCCATTTTGAAAATTTTCAAAAAACTGGCTTGACAAAAAAATTCTATATAATTTTTGAACCTGCTCACAAAATTTCACAAGAATCGGTTGAGAAATGCCTCTAGGCTGGAACAGACAGCCGGACATACGAAAGAATTTTTGCCCAAGCTGAAACAGAGACACTTCGCTCGCACTTCGTGCTCGCTCGGTCAATAAGTAGGTAGGTAGGTACAGTCAGTGCCAGATTAAGACTACTTGGTGCCCTAACCTAAGCAATCCTTATACATCATGTATCAAAAATCCTTGTCAGATCCTGAAACAGGTTATAGTGCTACTGAAACTGAACAACTTTCTCCATGGAACATAGGTCGAAAAACGAAAAAAAATCTTCATACTCGCATACAAAATGTATCGGTCAGCTGACCGAATTACTATAGAGAATGTCTGTCTAGAATATAGATGTGAAGGCGGTTGTTATCTTAGTCAGCCAGCCGGTTACCAGCTGCTTTTTTCGCTGACTACGGTGATCACCCATAATCAGCGGCTGCCTACATTTGAATACAAGTCATTATGTTTTATTCAATCCTTTTAATGTCCTAAGTGATTATTTTTGTTTATCTACATACTACCTACTTACTTTATACGTTACTTCAGCTTTAATTATTCAGGTAAGCGCTCTTTCCTATTTCTTAGTTGCGTCGATGTTATTTTGAAATACTTAACTTTTAAATTAAATGTTTCATCTTACTCGGGCTGATCACATAATTAAAAAAAAAACACGAAACACAAAACGGACGTTGTAGGTACACATGTGAAACATTGCGAAACGCCAAGCTTTGCGAGCTTACCTTCTTATTACGATTGTACAATAATAATAATAATAAAAGTGGCGAAGCGAAGTTTCATACCTACAGATTAAATAGGTACTAATTATGTACCGAATAAATAAGTAAGTTGGTAGGTAAATTAGCTTATTATGTTTTATTGAGGGAAATTGCAAAATACCTAATTCATAAAATTTAACATTTTATGTTTTAAATCATGACAGAGTAGATAATTAATTTAGTAAAAATATCTATTTGTATATAACGACTCGTTTATTTTAACAATTTCGATTTAGGAACTGTAAAAAATGTAAGACCTTTTAGTATTGAGTCGGATAAGCAGCCGGTTGCCAGCCGCTGTCTATACGTTATTACCGGCGGCTTTGGATAACTACCCGATAACAACCGCTGTTTTACAACTATAGTCTAGAATGCACAAAATTCCTGATATTTGAGAAAAATGCTTGTCTATAGAAAAAAGCCAGTTTCATCCTCTAATCTTGTACCTACTCTTGTCTTTCCTGTTGTCTACAGTAAAAAAAATGGCCACGCAGTGCGATTTTTTTGTCTTGCCAGTCTATAGTTAAAAAAAAAACGTCTGCGCAGCGAGATTTTTAGTCAGTTTCATCCACTATTCTTGTACTCTTGTCTTGCCTGTTGTCTACAGCTAAAAAAAACGGCCGTGCAGAGCGATTTTTAGTCAATTTTATCCACTATTCTTGTACTTTGCCTGTTGTCTATAATAAAATAAAACCGGACAAGAGCGAGTCGGACTCGCGCACCGAGGGTTCCGTACAATCATAAATATATTGGGATATGTTACTTTAGTACAGTCTTTAAAAAAGTAGGATAAACGGTGGACGGTGGAAGGGCGAACAGGCGGACAGTTAATTTACAAATCTTAACCACAGCTGCTTACGGTGACTGAAAAACGTTTCAGCCACTCCACATTGCAAACTGTTTAAATTACTAAGCAGGAACTTATTCTTCGTTTATTCGTACGGCAAATAGTAGGTAATTATATTAGAACCAGCCACCAATTATTATTGTAGTATTAGGTCAGCGCCATCTCTTGACCGACAGTGGAACTATTTTTTTTCTTAGGTAAGTATTCTTAGGTCAGCGCCATCTGTAGACTGGTAGTGTATCTAATGATTTTTTGTTTGCTTTTTAATTTCTAAAAAATTGTGTAATATTGAGACATCCTTTTATTTTTCCTGTAATCTTTACATAAACTATTATCACATAGAATTATTTCAGATTTTTCTCGTTGCAAACTTCGGAGATAAGGGGGGAACGGTATTTTTTTAACATTTTTCATCATAAGTCGAAAACTATGCGGCCTAAACAAAAAGAAAAAATGTTTTAAAATGTTCAAACAGCGCTATTTCATATTATACCCCACATGCCGTAGTCACCCCACTTCAAATTTTTAAGAGCCCTTTTCAGTCCCTGTTGTAAAAAAATTTTGTTTTTTTATTTTTTTCTTATTTGCAAAATAGTTGGGAAAACATCATCTTAAACTATTCCTTAAACTAAACTAAACTAATGGTGGTAGATCGCGCTGGCAAATTGACAGGTGCCCATGAATGTTTCCAGGGAATCGACAAGGTGGACAATTTCATCATATTTTGGAGCTCAAATAAACAGTGATGGCAGCAGTGTTTCAGAGATCAAGCGCCGCATTGCTATGGCCAAAGACGCGATGACACGTCTTCAGGTCATCTGGAAAAACCGTAGCCTAGGTTTTCGTGCTAAAACACGCAGCCCTGGTCTTTCCCATCTTTATGTATGGAGTGGAAACATGGACCATACTAGCCAGAGAGAGACATAGAATAGATGCATTTGAGGTGTGGTGTTGGAGGCGAATGCTTGGGATACCCTGGACGGCCAAACGCACAAATGTATCTATCCTAATCCAACTAAATGTCAAGACTCGGCTGTCCACTATCTGCTTACATCGCGTACTCTCATACTTTAGCCACTTAATGCGAAGAGCAAATGAAAGTCTCGAAAAGCTGGTCGTGGTTGGTGGAATAGAAGGCAAGAGAGCCCGAGGTCTTCGCCAACTAGATGGGCTGACCAATTAAAAGAAGCAACCGCCTCAATCAAATTCCAACAAGCAGTGAGAGCAACCATGGACCGAGACCGATGGAGGTAAATCGTAAAAACAGGTGGTGATCACGATCCTCAGTTATGAGGGAACGATTAAGAGAGAGAGATAGCTTTTATAAAAATAAATAAGTAAAGAAAATATTCGCCTATTCCATACTATATTTTTTTAAGTGTACTACATTTTTTATAGTCTAATTTGAAAAATACTATATTAAATAGTTTATACTTCCGTAAACGAATCCACTCGTTTTTCTATCCTCCACTTCATAAACTTTTCGTACAGTATTTAAATGAATGATTTGTTCTTGACGGCAAAAAGATTAAAATTATTTCTTTCCTATTACAGTCACACAATTCAATCAGATTGTAATTACAGAAAAATTCTAAAGCTTTCGCTTTTTAATTTCTACTGTAGCAGATAAGCAACATAATGTACGCATTCTATAATTTAAACTCATAGTCACATAATATAAATATATGATTTCACCAAAGAAATCGCTGCTTTTATTTCCATTTTCAAAAATAAAAAAACCGGTCAAGAGCGAGTCGGACTCGCGCACCGAGGGTTCCGTACCATCATAATTGCACCATTAAACCACACTGCAGAGTAGAATAATAAAATTAGTATTGCAGTTTTAGGTCAGCGCCATCTCTTGACCGATAGTGGAACTAATGTTAACTTTTTTAGAAATTTGATAATTTCTAAAAAAGTGTGCTATATTGAGACATCGTTTTTTTTCCTGTAATCTTTATATTAAACTACTATCACATAGAATTATATCAGATTTTTTTCTTGGCAAACTTCGGAGATGAGGGGGGGGGGGGGGAACGGTATTTTTTTTTACATTTTATATTATAAATCGAAAACTATGTGGCCTAAAACAAAAAAAAATGATTAAAAACTTGAAAACGGCGCTAGTGCCACATGCCCTAGTAGCTACACTTCAAATTTTTATGACCCCTTTTCAGTCCCTGTGGTAAAAAAGATATTTATTTTTTTATTTATTTCTTATTTGCAAAATAGTTGGGCAAATGTCATCTCAAACTATTCTAAATTTCAAGTTGATACCATTAGTAGTTCTCGAGATATCCAGCTGTGACAGACAGACATACAGACTGAGTCACACCATAAGGGTTCCTTTTTTACCATTTTGGTACGGAACTGTTACGGAGCGGGTCAGCGAAGGGTTTTTAAAAAAAACTATTTTAATTCACACACGAACTTTACTTCCGAAATTAAGATAAAAGATGACAATAAGATGTTCGCGCCCGACGGATGTCCAATCTGAACTAACTAGAAAGGGAATTAAACAAATGAACCGGACAGCGGTTTCCTATTGCATTGACGTCAATGCAATGGGAAACTCAGCAGTTTTATTTTATATTATTAACCCTGCAAATTACGATATAACAACCCCCCCGTTAAGATCGATCATCACATCTTAAAGTGATGAGAGATAAAACAAAAGGTAACGCGAGATAACTAAAGATTGGACTTCTGTTTGGCCGATAGAAATAGACAGTAAGTACACAAGATAAAACAAAAGATTAAAATCTAAGTTTAAGACTACTACAGTATTATATAAGGATAGTTTAAGGAAAGGTTTTACTTTATTAAGGATAACATCAAATTACTTATAAGTAAGTATTTAGTTTGAAACTAAGACTTAGTACAACTGGTAAGTAACTAACTATAACATAAAGTTAAGATGGATAGGAATTAAGAAGATTTTTCTATAATAAAAAATATAATTATTAAAGACTTTTAGTTAAAAGCAAATTCCTTTTTATCGGTGTTTTTATAGGAGATGGATTTTTTATCACATCTTCTGATTCTGATCCACCTTTACGAATGACATCTTCGTAGATAGTTATCGAAGCTGGGTTAGTTTTAGATTTATTATTACACTGGTTAAATATTTGGATGCAACATGGAGATTGCTTACTACATAGTTTCTTATGATATTTATATACGAAGATGATTAGAACTAAGATGCTGATTGCATAACTCAGGGACATATAATGAATGCCATAAGTCTCAAAGTGAGACGGATTTTCTATTTTATTAACTTCATCTTCCAAAGAATTCAGATGGATGCTGGCATGTACCAAGGAGTCAAGATTACCTACGTTACTCAATTTAGAAAAAGGTAACTTTTCAAATGTTTTATTTATCTTAGACCGTTCACAACAATCATCTAATAAGATATTGAAATTTGAGATCGTATTAGTTACGTTACCGAGTGACGTTTCGCCCACAGCGGTAAATTGTAGCGTTTTAAAGAACGCTTTGCAATTTCTAGGTAAAGTTAAGATGCCAGTACCGAACAAAATTACATCTAAACTTACATCTTCGTTATTACATGTAATGTGGCATTTCCCTGGTTCCGATTGAACAAATATCCAGCGGTTAAAACTTATCTTATAAAATACATCAATAGAACCGTGAACTAACTTAGTTACACACGTGTCTGGGAGTTTATTTACCACTTCACTTAATAGAGTCGTCTCGCACGTTGGATTGGCAATCACTGAAAACATATTTATAAGTACACACACATAACACTTCTCACTGATAAGTTTACATTTATTGATGTCTTTTATTAGTGAGTAAAACATACGATCAGCTGTTATTGCTACGTGCGAGCTTGTTGGCTCGATGAGTACGAAAGTGTCAGGTTTCGTGATATCGTAAGGAACTGGTAAAGGAATAATGTTATAAAGGTTATAGACTTGAGGTAGGACTAAAGGAATTTTAAGTACTATAATTATCTTATTTAAATGATAGTAACAGATTAACTGGGAAATATCAGTTATTTCTTGAATATTTTGTAAAGTTAAAGAAATAGGAAGTTCATAATGGCTAAGAAAGATTATTTCTATTTTTATCTAATTCACTATATAATTGATGAGGGCTGAGTACAGTCGGATGCAAAACGTTTAGCTTCGCGAATAAAATAGCATTATTAACGTCGTCGATATCAAAAGATAAGGTTAAGATAATAGCTTCTAATGAGCTTATTAAGGAATTAAGTTGAGATTTTATTTCTAGTTTATCATTAGTATTGGAAACTGTATCTAAGATTTTATGAATAGTTTCCATGTTTTCTAAGAGATGTTTCTCGTTTCGATCGACCTTGGACATAGTATTATTAAATAATGAAATAGTAGATTGGATTACATGAATATTATCTTTCATAAGATGAGCGAGATGTTTTTCATCCGTCTGTACGTTATCTATAGCCTTTGAAAATTTAATTGCATCTTCAGAATCCAGTGTTCCGAAGATTGTTTTTAAGAGTGATCCTCCTAAATCGAGAAGACCTCTTTTAAAACGTCTTTTAGGCTTTTCGCTTTCAAGCAAATATGAAATAGAAGAAAATTTGTTTACATTAGTAAGATGCTGATTTTTCAGCGCCGATAGGGAATTGATACAATCCGATTGTATCTTAGATGATGTGAAAGAATTACAGAATACGTTAAGCTTTTCAAATAAAAATTCAATTTTATCTAGATTAGGTTGTATATGACTTATATCTATATATGATACGACATTCCAGTCGCTATTAGTAAATTTAACGTCTAAAAGATTATCAAAATATAGGCCCGGACTACTAACTATGGGCGATACATAATTGCCCTGCGCGGGCGGCGACAGCGCCGATCTGAAATAGAACGAAAGGACTTATGATTACGTCATACCTATTATTATTTAATTACTAACTTACTGACCTAGGCTACTGTGACGTGTCATCGTGAGCACGTTTTATTTCGTCATAGTGATGACGTACATGTTTGCGATTTATAAGTAACGTCACGGTGTGGTTACCGTTTAGCTTTATTATTTTATAAGGGCCCTTCCAGACGGGCGACAAAGCTTTATTTTGTTTATGGTGACAGCGAATATAGACCATATCACCTGCGTTATATTTTAAGGGTTTAGTATGTGAGTCATAATAGTTCTTCGCTCTCTCTTTTGAAGTTTGTATGTTTTGGAGAGCCTTTTGACGGCTATAATAGAGCCGATGATTTAACGCGCGTATGTAATCAGTATAGGTGTTATTACCGAGAGTGTCTATACTGGATGGTAGATAAGGCTTAAAGCCAAATAATAATTCTAAGGGTGAAAACCCTGTTGTAGAGTGGACATTGGAATTGTAGGCTATCATAGCGCTTGGGATGTAAAGGTCCCAGGTATTTTGATTTTCACCTATGTATGACCTTAAGTATTCCTTAAGGGTGGAATGACTTCTTTCAAGTGCACCACAGGTTTGAGGATGGTAAGGTGATGCAAAAATATGTTTGATACTAAATAGTTTTTCAAGCTGTTTGAATAGATCGGAACAAAAGTTAGTGCCTTGATCGGAGATAATCATTTTAGGAATTCCCATGTGTGAGATGTAATTTACGAATAATTTGGCTGTTCCTTCAGCAGAACAAGATTGCATGGGATACGCTTGAGAAAATTTGGTGAGATCATCTTGGATGGTAAGTAAAAATTTATATTTATGTTCATATGTTTCAGGAAGCGGACCAACGAGATCAAGAAAGACCTTTTCATTAGGACGGGATGCTATGGAAGTAATTATCATAGGGGCCCGATTCGTCTGACGTAAAGGTTTGTTAATTTGACATGAACGACAATTTTTCACATAATCTTCGATATCTTGCCGCATATTCTTCCACCAAAATTGGGACTTAATTCTTTCAAGCATGCGGGAGATACCGGGATGCATATAAGCAAAATCTAACTCTCGAGTTTTGATGGTGATCTCTGATTGGTCAAGAAACTCAGTAGTTAGGTTTTGCGCGCAAACTCTAACTCCCCAGTTTCGCGCTAGTTCGATAGTGATCTCTGATTGGGCAAAAACTCAGTAGTTAGGTTTTGCCCGCAAACTCTACCTACTGAGTTCCCATCCACCAATGAGCGGGCTTCAAAATTCAGTTGTCAACTGTCTGAACACGACTGTGGTAGCGTATTTTTTCTTCTACTCTTCCAAGTGTTTACGAATATAATCCAGTAAACCCAGATCTGTACGCAAAAGTTCATTTTTCTGCTAAACTAAATAGTTCGGAGGACTGTGGTGTGTAGATACAAACTTATAGATATTCATCTCTAATTGGACAGACAAAAAAAATATTTTATACAAAACTTGATCAGGTGCTTGCAGTGTTCGCACATTTGTATGACAAAACTTTTTTTTCTGTTTTCGGAAAAGTTGTAAAACAAAATGTTGTTATTTATGATGTTAGTTATCTAATCTTTCGAGGTTGTCGTCAACAATTTTTTATTTAACAGGTCGGCGAACAATAAACTTCCTTTACAAACATAATACCAAAATTATTTGCAATTTTAACATAATTAACTCTTGTGATGTTATTCGAATTATGACAGTAGGTCTTTGTAGAGGGTTCTATTTAATAAAAAATCCAATACCTTTACAAACCAAATAAAAATTAACGTGATTTACAGTTTTGTCTGAAGAAAATGTAGTTGGCATTTATTTTGAATTGAGTAGGTAAGTATTTTGGATTTAAAGTTCATAAATTACGGAGTTCTACGGTAACAGATATAATAAAAATACGTTTTTACCTACCCACAAGCCACAATTAAGAATCGTTATTTGATATTACTCCACTTTTATGGCTTTCTGCTTTCCAACGGACAAATATTCTTAACCGTTTTCAAAAAGGGAGAGATTTTCATTTTGGTTGTATGTTTGTTACCGGAAGTAGAACTGGGTCATTTTTATGAACCGATTTGGAAAACTTTTTTGCATTGGATTCGGAATAGTTGTCGTGTCGTGTGGTCCTATAGATATTAATTTCATATTTTTTGACGTTTATTTGTAATAATAAAATAAATAAATAAATATAAAACTGGATTATATTCGCAAAATCTTGTAAGATTAGAAGTCATTTTAAAAAATAAAACATTCTACAATAAAACACCACAGCCGTGTTCAAAGACGATTGACAACTGAATTTTGAAGCGCGCTCATTGGTAGATGCGCACTCAGTAGTTAGAGTTTGCGGGCAAAACCTAACTACTGAGTTTTTTTTAACAATCAGAGATCACTATCGAACTAGCGCGAAACTGGGGAGTTAGAGCTAGCGCGCAAAACCTAACTACTGAGTTTCTTGACCAATCAGAGATCACCATCAAAACTTGAGAGTTAGATTTTGCTTATATGCGGCCGGGACGAGACGAGGCCGACACGGGGCCGGGACGGGGACGAGACGAGGCCGACACGGGGCCGTGACGGGGACGAGACGATGCCGACACGGGGCCGGGACGGGGACGAGACGAGGCTGACACGGGGCCGGGACGAGGACGAGACGAGGCCGACACGGGGCCGTGACGGGGCCGGGACGGGGACGAGACGATACCGACACGGGGCCGGGACGGGGACGAGACGAGGCCGACACGGGGCCGGGACGAGGACGAGACGAGGCCGACACGGGGCCGTGACGGGGCCGGGACGGGGAGACACGGGGCCGGGACGGGGACGAGACGAGGCCGACACGGGGCCGGCCCCGTGAAATCCCCCCCCTCTCGTCGCGCCCCGACACGGGACCGGGACGGGGAGACACGGGGCCGGGACGGGGACGAGACGAGGCCGACACGGGGCCGGGACGAGTACGAGACGAGGCCGACACGGGGCCGGGACGTGGAAGAGACGAGGCCGACACGGGGCCGGGACGAGGACAACACGGGGCCGGGACGGGGATGAGACGAGGCCGACACGAGGCCGTGACGGGGACGAGACGATGCCGACATGGGGCCGGCCCCGTGAAATCCCCCCCCTCTCGTCCCCTGACGAGACGGGGACGAGACGAGGCCGACACGGGGCCGTGACGGGGACGAGACAAGGCCGACACGGGGCCGGGACGGGAACGAGACGAGGCCGACACGGGGACGAGACGAGGTCGAGACGAGGCTGACACGGGGCCGGGACGGGGACGAGACGAGGCCGACACGGGGACGAGACGAGGCCGACACGGGGCCGGGACGGGGACGGGACGAGGCCGACACGGGGCCGGGACGGGGACGAGACGAGGCTGACACGGGGACGAGACGAGGCCGACACGGGGCCGGGACGGGGACGAGACGAAGCCGACACGGGGCCGGGACGGGGACGAGACGAGGCCGACACGGGACCGGGACGGGGATGAGACGAGGCCGACACGGGGCCGGGACGGGGACGAGACGAGGCCGACACGGGACCGGGACGGGGACGAGACGAGGCCGACACGGGGCCGGGACGGGGACGAGACAAGGCCGACACGGGGCCGGGACGAGGACGACACGGGGCCGGGACGAGGACGACACGGGGCCGGGACGGGGCCGGGACGGGGCCGGGACGGGGACGAGACGAGGCCGACACGAGGCCAGCCCCGTGAAATTCCCCCCCTCTCGTCCCCTGACGAGACGGGGCCGGGACGAGGTCGACACGGGGCCGGGACGGGGATGAGACGAGGCCGACACGGGGCCGGGACGGGGACGAGACGAGGCCGACACGGGACCGGGACGGGGACGAGACGAGGCCGACACGGGGCCAGGACGGGGACGAGACGAGGCCGACACAGGGCCGGGACGAGGACGGGACGAGGCCGACACGGGGCCGGGACGGGGACGAGACGAGGACGAGACGGGGCCGGGACGGGGGCGAGACGAGGCCGAGACGAGGCCGACACGGGGACGAGACGAGGCGGACACGGGGCCGGTTTGTTGACCAATCAGAGATCACTATCGAACTAGCGCGAAACTGGGGAGTTAGGGTTTGCGCGCAAAACCTAACTACTGAGTTTCTTGACCAATCAGAGATCACCATCAAAACTCGAGGACGCATATAAGAAACATTTTGCTTATATGCGTCCCGTTTGCATGCCGTTTTTTTACAACTTTTTGTACTATGAATGCTTGCAAATTAATTATTATTATTATTATTATATTTATTATAGTATGCTAAGTTTGTTTTAGGTAACATAATGTTCCCAGAATTATACTCATCTGTGATGTTTACAAAACAACTATAAAAACACATTTTTCATAAAATGTCCCGGCCCCTGACGAGACGGGGCCGGGACGGGGACGAGACGAGGCCGACACGGGGACGAGATGAGGCTGACACGGGGACGAGACGAGGCCGACACGGGGCCGGGACGGGGAGACACGGGGCCGGGACGGGGACGAGACGAGGCCGACACGGGGACGAGACGAGGCCGACACGGGGCCGTGACGGGGACGAGACGATGCCGACATGGGGCCGGCCCCGTGAAATCCCCCCCCTCTCGTCCCCTGACGAGACGGGGACGAGACGAGGCCGACACGGGGCCGTGACGGGGACGAGACGAGACGAGGCCGACACGGGGACGAGACGAGGCCGAGACGAGGCTGACACGGGGCCGGGACGGGGACGAGACGAAGCCGACACGGGGCCGGGACGGGGACGAGACGAGGCCGACACGGGACCGGGACGGGGATGAGACGAGGCCGACACGGGGCCGGGACGGGGACGAGACGAGGCCGACACGGGGACGAGACGAGGCCGACACGGGGACGAGACGAGGCCGACACGGGGCCGGGACGGGGACGGGACGAGGCCGACACGGAGCCGGGACGGGGACGAGACGAGGACGAGACGGGGCCGGGACGGGGACGAGACGAGGCCGACACGGGGACGAGACGAGGCCGACACGGGGCTGGGACGGGGAGACACGGGGCCGGGAAATATTTTACCACAGTTGTGTTCAAAGACAATTGACAACTGAATTTTGAAGCTCGCTCATTGGTGGATGCGCACTCAGTAGTTAGAGTTTGCGGGCAAAACCTAACTACTGAGTTTGTTGACCAATCAGAGATCACTATCGAACTAGCGCGAAACTGGGGAGTTAGAGTTTGCGCGCAAAACCTAACTACTGAGTTTCTTGACCAATCAGAGATCACCCTCAAAACTCGAGAGTTAGATTTTGCTTATATGCTACCGGGATGACCAGCGAGAGTTGAGTCATGGTTGTCTTTAAGGTTCTGTTTAACTTCATCTGGTGTAGGATATTTTATAGAATTATGATAGATGTTCACCTTTATGTTGGTGTTATGAAAAAGGAATGCTATAATGTTATATATTTTCGTAAAGGATAACTTAGAGAAAGGATCTGTAAAATCTGATATGGCTACTTCCTTCTCTTCTGAGTACCAGTATTTTACCATGTCGCGATAATCGCGGAGAAGGTTAAATATGTTTGTTATGTATTCGCCGGTCTGTTTGAATTATTATATTTTTCATTATTATATTTTCTTTTGCGACATTCTGTAATATCATGCCCCTTACTTTTACAATACCTGCAGAAAACGTGGGACCGGGAATTGTCATAGGATATTGGTGCTGGAGGTCTACTACGGTCTGGAAAACCACGTGGCGGAATTGCACGCCTTACTCTTGAGAAGCACTCAGACTCCGAATGCCCTAATTTTCCGCAGGATTTGCACTTCGGCTTAATTGCCGTTTTAATTAAAAGGTTTTGGATCTTTTCTTCCTCGAGAGCGATATTGATCGCGTCATTGAGAGTTTTAGGGCTTCTACATCTGACGTTATTACCTAGACGCGGATGCAAACCTAAAGAAAAAGTAAATAACGCTAGATCTTCGGTCATTGCGACGCGACCTGGGAGATCTTTCTTCAAAGATTCCGAGTTATAAATTTCGGCTTGAAGGTCTGTGAGACAACCTTCGACCCTAAGCGAGAACTGAGATACAGTTTCATTAGATTGTTGTTTACACGACTGTAGATCTAGCAGCAAATGATTGTAGTGATTTCTTTCGCCAAAATTTTGTTTTAGGAACGATTTGATTTGGTTAAAATCTTCAAAAATCTTATTTGAAAACGCGATTTGGGCTTTGCCCTCTAGACGAGATAAAATATATTTTGTTAATAAGATCTTTTGGCTATGTGATGCTAGATCTATAGCGTTTTGACAATTTGTAAGAAAAGCGGTGAGAGTTTCGCGGTCACCTTTGTAAGTGCCTATAAAATTGCATAGCACATTAATGGGAAATTGTTCGCTTAGTACTATTTCACTGCTTTTCTTAGTTTCGACCGACATTGTGACTTAAAGATAATCACTGAAGAAAAATTCTATATATAAAAATAAGGTAAGTATTTAGGTATAAGGAGAATAACGGTAAGTACAAGGATTAAAATATTATTTTAGTATGTAAGTTGTTATAAGATCAAATTAGTTAAGGATATTTATATTATAAGGATGTAGGATATAATATTAAATATTTATTTAGGAAGTTACTTGGAATTAAGGATAATTACGATTTTAAGGATATAGGAATTAGGATAGAAATTGGAAGGTAAGTAATACGTTTTAGCTCAGACCAAATAAAAAAAGGAAGACGTAGTCCTCTGAACAAAGCAGTGAAGCCGATAAAACTACGCCTTGGCGTGTACATACACAGTTACACGCACACACATGTAACGAAACTACGCCTTTTCTTAACAGTCAGCGTGCGAAGCGGACGTACCAGGACGTACTAATAAATTTTAAATTCCATCAAAGAAAAAGCCGAATTGTGTAGTGAAAAGGTGTAAAAACCAATCTTCGACACATAAAAAGCAGGATGGAGTCACATTTCACACGTAAGTAAAATTGGAAACTAATATTTTCACTAATTCAAAATAAACATTAAGGTATTACTTGAAACACAAAACCTCAACACAAGTGTTGCCATGCCAAACGTTCTATTTTAAACCTGTTATTGGGTAACATGGAAAATAACGTAACGTTATTTGTTTCTTGTTAAAAATAACGCGTTAATTATTTCGGTTTCTGGACTGTTTTTACCCACGACGGACGGAACGGAATGGAGGCGGTATATGCGTTTGGGGTTAGAATAATGTGATCCATCAGTATTTAATCAGGGGCCTATTTCATAAAAGATTAGTAAATTTACTATAACAATGTACCATTGTTGTTATTGGGGTAGAACTGTTTCTTAATAAGTATAAAACATAATTTCTACTCCAATAAACTACTACAATGGTAAATTACTGTACTTTTTCATACTTTTATGAAATAGACTCCTGATAAAATACTGATGATCTCGGTATTTACCACGCGTGTAGCCGTCACCTTAGAGGTTGTTTGTTTGATTGTCTATGTCTGTTACCATTTTCCTCGGAAACTTTGTTAAACCTTTTTTATGTTTGTTTTGAAGTCGGTTAAAAATCCGGATTTTTACTAAAAAGTCCTGACATTTTGCTAAAGCAACCACACGGAGCGACGTAATCAAGATAACAATTTTTTTTAATAAAAGTTTTCTGTTATAATGACGTGTCAAATTAAAATTTCAAGTACTTAGATAATAAAAATAAAGTTTTAGTTTTGTGTTTTAAGCTTTAGTTGTTCAGTTTATTATTTATAATTTTAAATGTTAATTAGTTTAATTTTGATTATTTATTGCAAAATTAGTTGTTTTACTAAAAATGTTCTAGTTAATTGTTAGGTACAAAAAAGAAAAATAAATATTTTAAAACTAATTTATAAGGTTTGTCTAATTTATAAGGTTTGTTTTGTGTGAATGATCCAAAAAAGCCTGACATTATCTAAGTCCGGCCGGAATGCTGATACAAAAAGCCTAGAGTCTGGCCAACGAGTCGTATCATCTGAAACTAGCGGCAAATTTAAAATTTTGAAACTTTATTCTCTGAAAATACTGCGAAATAGCAATTTTAGACTTTCATTAAATTGTTTTTGCTTGGATTTTTGTCAAGATGTATGTACCTAAGATGAAACTGATATTTCGCAGTATTTTGAGTAAATTCAGTTTCGAAATTTTAAATTTGCCGCGCGTTTGAGATGACATGACATGACTCGTTGTCCAGACTCTAAGACAGCCATTACATGGTCATGCAAGCGTCAGTCAAATTCCATCAGTCATGAGTTTGACTGATTGACTGATGGAAAGACCAAATCACATCATGCAACCATCAGTCACTACACTACATTACACGGTAGGTTAATCGTCAGTCACAGCCCGTGACTGTGGTTAAACTGACAGCAAAACCTACCGTGTAATGGATGCCTAACATGTCAGGACAAACATCTCGCCTTAAATACACGAAACTTTAGTATTCGTTAGTTTTATTTTTTACATTTTTCCTATTTCCTTCCTACTTCCGCCACTACTTTTAAAGTGAGCTACTCACAGCCCTGCATGCAGGGCTTTGAGAAGCTCCCTTTTTCTATCTATCACTAGGCGATGGCTACACGTGTCGTAAATACTGTGATCCATCAGTATTATTTATCAGGGATCTCTTTAATAAAAGAATGAAAAAGTACAGTAATTTACCATAGTAGTAGTTTATTGGGGTACAATTATGTTTTATAATTAATAAGAAACATAATTCTACCCCAATAATAACTGTGGTAAATTATTATAGTAAATTTACTAATCTTTTATGAAATAGGCCCCTGATTAAATACTGATGGATCACAGTACCAGGCGTGTAGCCGTCGCCTCACACCCGAGTCAGAATGGCTGAATGCCTATCATAGTCTGCGTCTCTTTCATCAGTAATAAATAAAAGAGACGCTTTGATAGCCATTCAGAAAACTGACAAGTTTTAAGAGCTTGTAATAAATACCCCCCTTGGGACCGTATTATGATCTCTTGAATCCAGGCAGTTTTTGTTTTGATTCTGGTATGTGATAAATAACGTTATTATTTCATAACGCGTTATTTTTATTACATTGGGGTAATATGAATTACTATGGCAACACCGGCTCACACACACTCCGTCTTCCCTTTTTTATTTGGTCTGAGCGTTTTAGACTTTATCGCGAGAAAATTGTAGCAATAACAGATAATAAAATATGTTTCACTTACAGGGATAGCGCGAACAGGATGAACTTCATTTCAAGAACTGGAACAGCGCGATCGCAGGATTCAGGAGCGGCGGTGGAGTAGCAGCGACGATTTTGGAGTGGCGCTCAACAGGTGGCACCTTGGGCGGCACGCAACAGGACTGCGGCGGCCACGGAGACAGCGATGGCGAGGGCGGCGCACAGTGGGCGGCCCTTGCAAGGACAGCGACGCCTTCAGCGGCGGCGGTCGGGATGGCAGGCTACGGCGGCGGCGCGTTACGCACCGGCAGGATACAGAGCAGGAAACGACCTCGGTACCTGGTCCGCAGGCTCACAAAGTAAGGCTTACTGTCGAGACTCAGTCAAGGATGTTCAGGAACTTGTCGAAGCGGACACACAGAGATAAATCTCGCTCCCGAGTCAGATTGGCACGATTAGGTTTTTTATGGGCAAGGTTTTTTATTTTCGCGACCCGTAGGAATACCAGTGGAACGAAAACGGCTTATCAACACTGGCATCCCACTTCTGACACCACTGTTACGGAGCGGGTCAGCGAAGGGTTTTTTAAAAAAAACTATTTTAATTCACACACGAACTTTACTTCCGAAATTAAGATAAAAGATGACAATAAGATGTTCGCGCCCGACGGATGTCCAATCTGAACTAACTAGAAATGGAATTAAACAAATGAACCGGACAGCGGTTTCCTATTGCATTGACGTCAATGCAATGGGAAACTCAGCAGTTTTATTTTATATTATTAACCCTGCAAATTACGATATAACAGAACCCTAAAAATGAGAAACAGTGCCTCAAGAAGTTTATACATTTCTTTCAGTGCCTATTAAGTAGAACGAGTCTTTATTCGTGATTATTCTATCTTTGAAAAAAGACTTTTACGTTTTAGAAGGCTTCGCGCACGATGTGTTCCTTACCATAAAACGGAAAAAAAATCACGTTTCTTGTATGGGAGCCCCCCTTAAATATTAATTTTGTTCTGTTTTTAGTATTTGTTGTTATAGCGGCAACAGAAATACATCATCTGTGAAAATTTCAACTTTCTAGCTATCGCGGTTCATGAGATACAGCCTGGTGACAGACAGACAGACAGACAGACGGACAGCGGAGTCTTAGTACCTAATAGGGTTCCGTTTTTACCCTTTGGGTATGGAACCCTAAAAAGAAAAAACTTTTTCCCCTAAGGGTAATTATGCTATTTTATCCTAGCTTTAGTACGTTACATTACAATGACGGACTTTTTGAGCAAGAGTGAAAAATATTTATTGCTATGTTGCAGTACAACAACTACTTATCTATATACAGGGTCACTGGAAATATGACGTATTCCTGCTAAAGGGTTATAGATGAGGTCAAAACAAATATTTTTTGTTATATTACTTTTTCTCAAAAAGTTCATAGTTTTTGAGTAAATTGAAATTAAGTAATTTTTTACCAAAAGTACGTTTTCAAAAACAAAAATTTAAAATAAAAGATAACTACTCGTTCGATTCCGGTTTTTTTATTATTTTGGGATAGAAAACAGTCTAAATGTTGATAATGTATAAAAAAAATTACAAAAAGTACAGGTGTTTATAAAAAAATCAATCCTTAAAAGCATTTTTTATTTTTATTTTTTCAGATTTTTTAGAAAAGGCAGCAAATAACTTTGAAAAATTCCTAGTAACTAAGCATGCATAATATTTTAAAAACATCACCATTTATTCAGCTTTCAGTTGAGGTATAAAACTTAATAATATCTTAAATAAAAAATGAGAAATTAAGACTTAAGTAAATTGCAGTCCCATTTCATGTAGCAAAAATTTCTTACTTCGAGCGCTTCGGACGTGGCCGTATTATCCTACTTATATCATAAATGTGAAAGTTTGCTTGTTTGGATGATTGTTAATCAATCACACAAAACGGCTGAACCGATTTGGATGAAATATGGCGCATAGATAGTTTAAAAGCCGGATTAAAACATAGGAGGATACTACTATCTTGGTTAAAGGTTCCCTAGGGATTTTCTCGAATGTAAATGCGGATGAAGTCGCGGGCGGAAGCTAGTTTGCCATAAATGGCCGTGCTTACTAAAAATACTTTCGTCCGAGTGAGTTTCGAGACAAGATTATTTTCCGCCAATGAGTCAAAATTTTATACAGACGGCATCAAAAATAACCATGCATATCAGCCATTTTTAATGCCTTTATGCCAGGCCTTCCTTTTGGCTTGTGGATGGATAAAGTGGACGGGCCATAACCCTTACAGTACATTGATCTCCTTTCGGGTTGATACCCCCTTTTTGTTACACGTTGTATACATTTTGTGTACATTACGCGTTACCTACATAAGGCATTACATATTATTCGTCCATCATCGGCACTGATGCTTTTGAAAGAACCTCTTTGAGCATCTGTTACCAAACCGGCAACGTAGGTACGATGAATAGTGCCGATGGTGGGCGAATATGTAGTGCCGGTATTCTCTATAAATGCCGGTAAACTCTATTCTCGTATTTGACGACTCCGTGGTAGACGTGGGCGCCGCGTCAAAAATTTGCGGCGGCGGCGAACTGGCAATTTTAGTTCGGCGGGGCGGCGCGCGCCGCTGGGAACGAACCGTATGCTTAAAAGCTCTCGAGAAGTTTTAAAATCCTTTACCCTTAAGGGAAGAAAACCTATATAGTTGGTTGGAGGTAAACAAATTCCAGGGGGGGGGGGGGGGGGCAGCTGATGGGTGCACGTGTTTTGTAAGTAAATGCCGGTGGCCCGATGGAGGCCGAAGCCATAACATGATCCTGGTTCAAAAAACAAGAAATTATTATTATTATTAACATTTCTTTATTTCTTATTTGGATTAACAATTTCATTTATAAATTTTGTAATGAAATCAAAGCATGAAGTCGAAGAGTCTCTCGCCGATAGCGATAGCGGCGGCTTCGGTGTTGCCACGCGTGAGGCGAGGCAGCACGCCCAGATCGCAGATGCGCAGGCGGCGCGCGCCCAGCACTCGGAGCTGCGCGTCCACCACGCGGCCTATGGCTGTCGTGCCCACTGAGTGGTACGTCGTGTGCGTCATCTGGCGGCTGTAGCACGCCCAGTACGCCTCGTCCGTCGCGTCCGCTGGGCAGCCCGGAAACTGAAGCCGCACCACCGACGCCCCGCGCCCCCCCAGGGCCGCCGTTTCTACTACCTGCTCCGTGATCTTCAAGGCACGAACCATGTCCTCCAGGTCACGCTCGTCCGAAAGATAGTTTGGGAAAATAGCTGGCGATGCTAATGGGTCCGCACTCGCTAGACGCACTGTACCTTCTGAAACTGGCTGCAGAAGTAGTGGTGAAAAGACCAAGAAGGCATACTCAGCGCTGATCTTCTGCAGTTGCTTAACAACTGCATCATTGAGGTCGGTGCCAAGCTGGAAAAATGGCCCACCGATAACAGCCAAGGTCCTATCGATGTAGGCGTGAATAAACTGCAAATTAGGAGTCGAACAATCACTTCTATTGTTCACCAGTTTACGCTTGTCCAAATCATAGCAATTTGAATTGATTAAAGTTGTTACCTCAGTGAGGCCAATTCCTCCCCGGACCGCGAAAGCGATTAGACGTTTGCACCCGTACAAGTTTTATTTTCCAAAATAATTAATTATTAAAAATATTGTGCGAAATAAATACGGCGAAGTACCAGGCGTGCATAACACGCGAGAAGTGCAAACACTCACTGCAGCGCAGCGCAGGAGAAAAGGACAGCAACTGAAGACAGCGATAGATCTACAAGCTACACTGCAGTGCAGGCTGCGGCTGAGTCATTCCAACCGTGCGTACACAGTCACACACACAACACAACCTCTATCGTGTTGCCTGCCTCAGTTCACAAGCGGAAGCGATAGCGGCAAAGATTATAAAGGGTTGGTCCAAGACACATAAGATATAAGTTTACAAACTAAGTGCCTGGGAACAATTACTAATCATCCAAAATGCCACAGCTACCACGCTCGCCACCAATAAATAAATCACTTAATAAATCACATAGTGTGTCAGAACCTGATGTTAATAAGATGGCCGCTACTGCCGCCGTTTTGGATGATTCTGTGCTTGAACATATTACGCAACGAGACAGTAAACGCCGCAGAGTTGCTGAGGACGATCTGGAAGCGGACCGTTCTGATTTTCGGGCAATTATTCGGGAAGAACTACGAGAAATAATGAATTCAATTCAAACACAACAAAACTCGCGATTAGATATTATAGAAAAACACATTACTGAAATAAAAAATCAAAACGATGTTATACAAAAGAATAACCTTGACATTGAAAAGTCAATCGAATTCGTCACAGCAAAGTTGGATGAACTACAATCTACTATTCATTGTTTAGAGGCTGAACGTAAGCAAATTTCATCGCAGATTGCTAACATTGGAGATAAATGTGATACATTGGAGAGACTTTCACGCAAAACAAGTATTCAGATCAGAAACGTACCAAAGCAGAAGGGAGAAACCAAAGACAAGTTGTTTGACATGATAAAAAAGCTTTCTACCGTCCTAGCGATCGACATTGAGAAAGCTACGCTACGTGACGTATATCGTATGCCTTCAAAACCGGATCAAGCAAATTCTGTTATCGTAGCCGAATTCACATCTACACTTTTCAAGGAAAGTTTTTTATCTGCAGCCAAATCTCATAACCTTTCTTCAGTCAAATTCAAAACTGAACAACTAAATTCTTCGCACCTGGGTCTGGAAGGTTCTAAAGTAGAAGTCTACCTGTCTGAACATCTCACCGTCCAAGCGTCAAGATTGTACTACCTCGCACGAGATTTCCGCAAAACAATGGAATACGCATACTGCTGGACTGCAAACGGGCTAGTATATTTGCGGAAGAAGCAAGGCGATCCATACATTTTAGTCAGAAGCGAGGCACAATTACAACAGCTGAAAAACATATGACTAATTAAGGGTGTTATTGAACTTAGCCGTTTTAATATTACAGCACAAATTAGTTTAGCTATAATTGTTAACTATACCAACACATATAATCCAAACATTAACACACAAATTACTTACATGAACAATGAACCCAAACATACATTAAACACACACACAAAAATAAGCATGTCACAAAATTTGCGCAGTTCTTCATCATCAATAACTTACATTATTTCAGTTTTTGGACTCAGAGCTTACAATCAAGTACATTTATGCACCAACGAAATCTACGAGCATGACACGAATATCTCACTTCTTAAATACCTTACTTATTTTAATCAATACTATGGATAGTCGTCAATTGAGCGAAGACATCGACAAGTCATGTCCTTCTCGCTGCAAAGTTATTGATGATCCTAATTTCATTAGCTCTGAACTTGATATGATCAAAACAAATAACAAAAATAAACTTAATATAATATCAGCCAATATTAGAATTGTAAACAAAAATTTTGATAATTTCTTAATATTTGTCACTAGATTAAAAATAAACGTAGATATAATCGTCCTCTCAGAATGTTGGTGTGATGAGAGTTCGACCCCACCTTTGATAGATGGGTACAACATGTACTTTACGAAACGAAGCTTTAATCAAAACGACGGTGTCATTATGTATATCAATAACAGAATTAAAGCCACTGTACAGGAGATGGAATTGGAAGAAGCTAATTGCCTAGCTGCTAAAATAGCAAATATGACTGTAATCGGTATATATCGTCCATCTGCCTTCAAAAACCCAAATATATTCTTGAACTCCCTAGACACACTTTTGACTACAACTAGAACACGAAACATAATACTTACAGGAGACATAAACATAGATACCTTAGATACAAACTGTGCAATTGTAAGTGAGTACTTGGAAATCATAGGATCACATGGTTTACTTAATGCAATCGACAGCCCGACTCACGGACGTACTTGTCTTGACCACTTCATGTGCAAAGTGGTTGCGAACTGCCAAAGTTTCGTCCTAAAAACTGACTTGACTGATCATGATCCTATTTTGCTAAGCCTTTCGAGTTCTCTTGTAACAACACCATCCATACCTGAATCCTTCACAAGAACTAAAATAGATTACGAGGCTTTGGGGGAAGCTATCAAATCAAATAACTGGGAACCATTCTTATCCATTGACGATCCCAATAGAGCTGCATTAACATTAACGGAAAAGATACAGGAAATCATTTTACGACACACATCAATTGTTACATTAAGCAAAAGAAAACGCCCTCTAAAACCCTGGATAACTGTTAGTATTATTAAATGCTTCAAAACCAGAGACCAACTACACAAAATTTCAAAAATGAACCCACATAACATGGAAATTAAAAATAAATACTTAAAATATCGAAACACATGCAATAAAACCGCTAAAGCACTAAAAAACAACTATTATAAAGAAAAATTTAACGTCAATTATAAAAACAACAAAGCAACTTGGGAAACTGTAAAGGAAATTTGCAACATTAAAAACCAACGCGTAAATGCATTGCCTTTGCTAAAACTGACAGCGTCGCCACAAGGGTCTCTTGACATTGTGAACCAATATTTTACATCAATTGGTGAAAATCTAGCCGCAGACATTTTAACAAAAAACAATGCGAGTGTCTCTCAATTAGTACACAAAACCGCTCCCTCAAAAGATTGTGGCTCAATTTGCCTATTTCCCACAGACTATATAGAAATAGAAAAAATTATCCTTAACCTAAAAAGCAACAGTGCACCAGGAATTGATGCTATCTCAACTAAAATTTTTAAAAACTCACATACAGTTTTAGGTACTTTGGTTTCCCACTTATGCAATTTGAGCTTCTCGACTGGATCTTTTCCAGCCATATTTAAAAAAGCTGTTGTTGTCCCCATCTACAAGAGTGGTGGGCTGGATTCTGTATCGAACTATAGGCCAATATCATTACTTAACACAATAAGTAAAATTATAGAAAAGGCTTTTAACAATAGACTAACAAATTATTTGGAATCAAGAAATATCTTAGCTGATACACAATACGGCTTCCGAAAAGGGAGAAATACTGAGGACGCTGTCTCTAAAATGTCGGAGTTAGTTACGAAATCACTAGATATGGGAGAAAAATGTGTTGGCATATTTCTTGATCTCAAAAAGGCCTTCGATACAGTTTCCATTCCGCTACTCTTGTCTAAGCTCGAGAACATGGGTATACGTGGTCCTGCGTTGGAATGGCTAGCTGACTATCTGACAGACAGGAGCCAAATAGTTAGAGTGGAAAATGTCTGTAGCACTAGTTCACCAATCACATATGGTATTCCACAAGGAAGCACTCTTGGCCCTACACTCTTCCTGGCCTACGTCAATGATCTCTGCAGCATAAAACTCGATAATGGAAGTGTATTGGCTTTTGCCGACGACACTGCACTAATTTTTAAGAATAAAACATGGGCATTAGTTGAGAAATCTGCAGAAAATGGACTCAGGAAAGTCATAAAATGGCTAGACGACAATCTTCTTACCATCAACGTCCAAAAAACAAAATATATCTGCTTCAGGATCTCTGCTGCTACGAATCCGCCAGAAGACTTTACTATTAAAGCTCATACCTCTCTTTGTGGCTCAGTAGGTGACTGTGATTGCGACACCTTAGAGCAAACTGACAACCACAAATATCTGGGAATAGTAGTTGACAAGAACCTAAACTGGCATCCGCAAATATTGGCGTTGAGTAAACGGATTAAAAAACTCCTACCTATTTTTAGGAACCTTAGAGATGCCGCAGAGCCTAAACTTGTCGTCAAAATTTATCTTGCCTTATGTCAGTCACTTTTGACTTACTGTGTCACTGTTTGGGGCGGAGCCGCTAGTTCCTATCTTCTGCAATTGGAAAGAGCGCAAAGAGCCGTGATTAAAGTAATGTGCTTTAAGCCCAGAAGATACCCGACTAATAAGCTGTACGAGGAAGCGGAGCTGCTCACCGTTCGGCAGTTGTATATATATAACTCGGTTCTCCGCTACCACAAAAACATAGATCCTACCCAACTGCCTCAAGGTAAACGGCGAGTTCGAACTCCTGTTCCAGACTTTAATAAAATGTTTACTAGACGTCAAATATATTATATGAGCCCTTATTTATACAGATATTTTAATGATCTACACAAAATCACTAAATTAAATAGAAATCGTCTTAAATTAATTCTTAAAACTAGTTTAATTGTACTAGATTATGATGAAACGGAAAATATTCTTAAAATAATACAATAAACATGCTTATAGATACGCAAAAACAAACTCATAGTCATGTTTACATACACACACACGCACGTACGCGCACCACACACACACGCACGCACGCGCTCATACACACACATCCACACATACACACACACACACACACACACACACACACACACACACACACACACACACTACACAAACTATCTTACTGTTCCCCTTTTTAAAATGTTAATGTATAATATATATTTTTGTGTCCTTGAAACAACCTATATTTTCTAGACCATTTGTGGGGTGGAGGGTTGACTACCTGAGACACAGGATCCGTCCTAGTTTAGGTGGCAGCCCGCCATAGTCATTTTTTTTTCCTTCAATAGATAAATAAGTATTAGATAACTTTTTCACATTGTAACAAAAAAACTGATGCATTACATACTACTATTACATTTTGTAAATTTTAAGATTATGGTGAGAAATAAAGGTTATTATTATTATTATTATTATTATTAATTGAACTCAGCGGGCCTTTTTTCAGTAGAAGCAGGTCTGTGAGCTGAGTTACAGTCTTGGCGGCGGCTAACAAGTTTGGTAACAGTATACCGTAATCACATTTTACGAAAACTAGAGGAAAATAATGATCAGTCATGCTGTCACCGACGGGTAAGTCTAATTTTACAGGAATATTAAACTTCTGCAAATGTGCAGCGTGGCCGATTCCCGACAACATCAGTATCTGGGGAGTTCCGATCGCTCCGGTGCTGAGAATTACTTCCTTCGTCGCATATAGTTTTAGCTTCTGTTGCAATCCATACGCTACTGTAATGCCCTTTGCCTCATTATTATCATCCAAGATGACGCCAGTACATCTCGTATGTTTCGATACTTTTAGTCTTTTTTTGACATCTGGTCTAGCTAGGTACCCTCGGGCAGTGCTCATGCGCTCGTTCTCAAACACGTATCCAATAAGTTTAGTGATGCCGTCCTGTGATTCTGCATTTATATCCGGGTTTTTAGGGACATCAAGGCTGTTATACGCTTCAAACAGTCTGGAATGCCAGGGATTTTCTGGATCTGAAAAGAATCCCATACGCATGGTTCCGGTGGTATTGTGATAGGGAAACGATGAGTTTGGGAGGCGGTTAAGATCTTGGAGGCCCTCGTAGCGGAGGAAGTAGGGTCTGACGTCATCCCAGGTCCAGTCAGGGATGCCAAGGTCGTCGAAGTCCCGGGGAGCTCCACGGGTGTACATCATGTCACTCATGCTGCTGGAGCCACCAAGGCAGCGCCCGCGGCTAAACCGGCACTGCTGGTCGCGGTACGCAAGGCACGACTTATTGTTAGACAACGTATCGTAACTCCAGTCTATAGGTGAGCCCAGCGATACACCGGGTGTCTAGAACAGATTAAACAACGAGTTTTAGAGTTAGTCTGCACTGCATTAAAAATATTGCTAGTAATCTGTATTTGCTTTGTGTAAGTAAGTACCTGTCTAAATAATATGAGTTAAATTTCTATGTCTCCGAAAATCAATACACAGTGTGTCCCTTAAATATTTAAGATAGGAAATTTTACTGACAGAAAACTTTTGATGAGGAAATTTTACTTGACTTTTTGATTTTAAAAATAATTAGAATTTTATTCATTTTATTTTAAATCTCATTATTTCATTAAATGTATTTCATGGTCTTCCTATTGTTAAAGACGCATTTGATCGGTATCGTAAAAATAAAACATTACTTTTTTCTTATTACCGACTTCAAAAGGAGGGAGGTACTCAATTCGACCCGTTTTTTATTTTTTTGTATGTACACCGATTACTCGAAGACGGCTGAACCGATTGAAATGATTCAAACGTTATTACATTAGGTAAAATTTCAAGTTGGTCCCATTTTTTAAAATTTTGCAATCGGTTCAGTACTTTTCAAGTAATCTTGAAAAAAGCACCAAAATAGTATGATTTTTACCGACTTCAAAAGGAGGGAGGTACTCAATTCGACCCGTTTTTTTTGTTTTTTGTATGTACACCGATTACTCGAAGACGGCTGAACCGATTGAAATGATTCAAATGTTATTACATTAGGTAAACTCCCAAGTTGGTCCCATTTTTTTAAATTTTGAAATCGGTTCAGTACTTTTCAAGTAATCTTGAAAAAAGCACGAAAATAGTATGTTTTTTGTGTGAACTACCTCGATGATCAGTCGTATAACTTCTTTGTTTATGAACTGAATAAGATAATATTTTTTTTGTTTGAAAAGGGATATTAAGTGTAGTTCTTTAACTGACTTAAAAAAGGAGGTTCGTAGTTTGACCCGCATGTATGTATGTTTCTCCGCGATTAACTCACGTTTGGCTGAGCAGATTTTTCTCCCCTAAATAATATACCTACACTACTTAATACAAAAGGTACCTACACTAAAAATAAAAAAATAAAAAATTGTTTCAAAAAACAAAAAACCGACTTCAAAAAACCTACCTCTAAAAAGCAAGAAATAATATTCGTAATAATAAAAACACTGCTATTGAAGTCGGGTGGGGCTTTTAGAATAAAAAAAAGGAATTTGTACTCCAGCCCCACCCGACTTCAATAGACGTGTTTTTATTATTACGAATATTATTTCTTGCTTTTTAGAGGTAGGTTTTTTGAAGTCGGTTTTTTGTTTTTTTAAACAATTTTGTGTGAACTACCTCGATGATCAGTCGTATAACTTCTTTGTTTATGAACTGAATAAGATAATTATTTCTTTGTTGGAAAAGGGATATCTTTAGTGTAGTTCTTTAACCGACTTAAAAAAGGAGGTTCTCAGTTTGACCCGCATGTATGTATGTTTCTCCGCGATTAACTCACGTTTGGCTGACCCGAGTTTTCTACCTAAATAATATACCTACACTACCTAATACAAATGGTACCTACACTAAAAATTAAAAAAATAAAAAATTGTTTAAAAAAACAAAAAACCGACTTCAAAAAACCTACCTCTAAAAAGCAAGAAATTATATTCGTAATAATAAAAACACGTCTATTGAAAACGAAAAAACACGTCTAAAAGGTATCCCAAAACTTTGCCACACGGAGGAAAAGTACCTTTATTGAAGGTACCTAGATAATTTTATTAAATTTTATTAAACTTTTAGAATACTAAAAAAGGAATTTGTACTCCAGCCCCACCCGACTTCAATAGACGTGTTTTTATTATTACGAATATAATTTCTTGCTTTTTAGAGGTAGGTTTTTTGAAGTCGGTTTTTTTAGGAAGGTTCAATTTCTGGTTAAAGCAAGCGTTTTTCCAAAATTCTTTGAATGCTGTTCCAATTATTTTTTAAATCGAAATGACGTCATAATTTAATAAAATTATCTAGGTACCTTCAATAAAGGTACTTTTCCTCCGTGTGGCAAAGTTTTGGGATACCTTTTATAACACCTATTTAAGCTAATTATAGGAATGTTTTTTTTAAGTTGACAAGTACAGAGGTCGTACTCTGAGCTCTTATAGCAACCTCAAAGTAATGTTGTTAAAAAGACAGAGCTATACATCGCGTATAGCGCCATCTCAATCACAACATCGCTTTTGACAGTCATTGTAGGGGGCAGGTGTCCTACCATTGGGATGAGGACAGGATCGCCACCAGCCTCCACCAGCAGCACATTGCGCCCATCAAGCGCCAGCCGCGACGCCACCACCGCGCCTGCCGTACCCGCGCCCACCACGATGTACTCGTACGTCGCGCCATCTGAGAGTAATAACTACACGATTCATTCTAACGTTTAAACAAGTGAACGTCATTAATATTCCCGCCTCTGTTGGTTGCATCTTGCCTATTGGCTCCCACTATCAGTCTAAAAATGTAATTACTTATTCAATAAACGAAACAGAAGATAGAGAGAGATATAGTTTTCATTACTATAAGTCCATGAAATACCAGCTTAATTTCATCTTCTGGTCTACTAGCAAATGAAGATAGGAAGAAGATATACAACCTCGATACGGACAGCCAAGCTAGGTTGCTTTGCTACTTGCCGAAACGGATCACATAATCTTCATTATCTTCATAATGTAGTTATTTATTATAACTAGATAATTTGCACAGTCTAGCGACGTCAAGAGCCTTGTTCTTGGGCCGACAAAAACCTTTATGAGCGCGACGCCTATAATGCAACATGCCATCACTGGCACAATGCCTAACTCAGTCAATTGACTAAGAAGCAGATTGCCTAAAATGAAAGATGCCACTACTGCAATAATACCTAAAACGATAATTGACTAGAATCAGATTACCTACAATATATCGTGATCGTGACTATAATTTTGCCTGACAACTGTCAATTTGTAATCTTTAAATATTAATATTATTAAAAAAAACTGTAATTTTATTTGTTTTTGTTTAAAAAATAAAATAAGTATATTTTTTTTTTTTTTCTAAACAAAACCAAATCTTTTTCTTAAAAATTAAACACTCCTTACATAAAATAAAAAATAAAATGACTACGACATGTAAATTTGCTTCAGAGTGATGCTTTAATTTGCCAATTATTTTTTTGAATACGTTTAAGAAATTGTAATGGAGTTATTGTTTGTTCGTTCAAATAAATAAGTTCCTTTTTAGGGTTCCGTAGCCAAAATGGCAAAAAACGGAACCCTTATAGATTCGTCATGTCTGTCTGTCTGACTGTCTGTCTGTCTGTCCGTCCGTATGTCACAGCCACTTTATTCCAAAAGTATTAGGACTACATAGTTGAAACTTGGTAGGTAGGTGTATTCTGTGAACCGCTTTACGATTTTTACACAAAAATAAAAAATAAAAGATTAAGGGGGGCTCCCCATACATGGAACTGAAACTGAAAATATTTTTTTTCATCAAACCAATACCTGTGGGGTGTCTATAGATAGATCTTTAAAAATGACATTGAGATTCCTAAGACTATTTTTTTCAATATTTTTGTCAAGACGTTTGAAAGATATATGCCGCCAAAGTGGTAAAATGTGTGTCCCCCCCCCCCCCCCTTTAACTTTTAAAGTAAGAGCGTGAAAAATCTAAAAAAATATAAGCTATAGATCTTAATAAACACTTTCAATGAAAATTGGTTTGAACGAGATATAGTAATTAATGATTAAACGAACTTACCTATAAGTGAAGTTCTATCATAATTATACGAAGGATTCGTCCGAAGATATTAGTATATTAACACATGTAGTACCGCTTGCATGTATCACCACTTAGCACGTTATTTTAAAGCAATAACTTAAAAAACCTAAAAAGAGAAGGTTTTTGACTTAAAATTGAGATATTTTGACATTTCCGGTCCACGTTCGCCCTGTCACTGCTACACGCCAACCACTTCATTTAGTTTAAAGTCTAAATCCTATGATATTTCCTCATTTTCTTCAGTGGGTAAACAGTTATTGTAATTTACAATAATGAGTAGGGAGGGTGGGATTCTATACTAATATCTTCGGACGAATCCTTCGTATAATTATGATAGAACTTCACTTATAGGTAAGTTCGTTTAATCATTAATTATACTTCAGATTCGTCCTCGATATTAGTATATTAACACATGTAGATGTTAAAAGCATTATAATAAGAAAATGGAAATATCATTTCTTGCGTATTAGTCTTTTTAAAAAAGAAAAGAATACCATTTAACATCATTCTGAAGGTTTTACATGATTACATATACTAAAAACGGTACCTATAGATGGCTGGTACAATATATATATACACGCACATATATACATATAAATATACAAGGTTGGTTTGGAAAACTCAGTTTGATTATCGGTGATAATATGTTTTAATATTTTGCAAATATAGCGGAGTCATTGACCCTTTCGCCGTGTTACCTGGAACATCTATAGTAATATTTTTTGTTAGGGCTATAAAAGTATCGGCATACGTCGAGTACTAAAACTGGTTGGACACAACACAAGTCTACTTCATTTCATTAAATGTTTCATTTCAGCAATCTATTACTTACCTTACATATAGAATTTAATTTCTTGCTAAATAAGAAGTGATTATAACTGTTTATTTAATATAAATATGTATGATCCATTCTTGTTTTTTTTTTGTATTGTTTGCATTATTTATGCAATAGGCAAGGTAATCAAAGTTAAACTTTAAAGATAAAAATGATGAAAAAAGAATAAAATTGGAAAATATGTAATAAAATGTCTTAAGTAATCTAAGATATCCATTGTATTTGTACAATAAAGTCTACGCAAAGGCGTACTTAGTTAAATTCTTTACCAAACCTTGAGATTAGCTCAATTTTGTCCATTCAATAATTAACGCAATATTATGTAATACTGATAATTGTGTTATACACATCTGTAAAAAAAAAATTGTTTATTATGTCTATATTTAGTATTTGTTAAATAATCGAACCGTTTCTGTTACCAAACTCTGTACTTCCTGATAGTATTAACAGACAGCAGCTTCAATAATAACATAAATAATATACCTGTAAAATAATACCACCTTGATAATGTTATGAAAACCAATTTATTTGTGCGATTAATTTCCGTCCCTGAAATTAAAAGTTATAGAATGTTAATACTTTATATTGGAATAAGATATACGAAGAAGCACCTTACATGTGAATAAGAGGTGCCAAACCGAGGCTCAAGATTGTGACGATTATGATGGCACAATCGTTACACCTTCGTTTAAAAAACTGGTGGAAAAGATTTAAAATAATAGGTATCTTAGTGTCAGAATAGTCTTTGTACAATACTAAACCAAAATAGCATTGTGAATGCTATAATCTCAAATTAGAAAATAAATATTTTTGAAATTAAATGCTAGAAATAGAGAAAAAGAAAATCTACTGCATTTTATCTCCACTGCTTAATTCGACTTGCATTGCATTTGAATTTACTCAATCTCAATCTGGAAAAAAAAACCAAAACTGGTGATTAGTTTTTGAATTTATGAATTGAATAATTTCTATTTAGCATCAGAATAATAATATCTAGAATACTTAACACCCCGCACTGAATACAATAAGAAAAATTGCAATGAAAGCATATTGAACTGCATGTTCTAGATAATTGATATGCAAATATTTTGCAATTTGTGATTCCTGATGTGACCACTAGTGTCTCCTAGTCCACCCCATTGTTGAAAGGCCCAAAAGAAAATATGTCGTCTCTAATTAGACTTACGCGGAATTCTGTGTAAGTATCGATGACATTCAACTAAGTAATTTCTGCAGTTTTGTGAACGTTTGTCTTGTAAAGATCATAATTGCTAATACATCTGTAATATAATGGAAAGTTGCGACGGTAGCTGTATATAAAAAAAAAAAACATTGTATATAAAAAGATGAACTTCATTTCTTTAAAAAATGTTCTGAGACCCTTATTAATAGTAAATATTGTCCAATAACAGGGAAATCATGCTATTTAAAAAAACTTTATAGCCATGGCGGTAGTTTTGTAGTAAAAATATGGGCACTAAAATGCCCAAAATTTATGATTTTAAATTCGTATATTACTATCACTTTCCTTATCAATATCAAAACCTTAAAGGTGATGGGATGTCTAGACTGTGTTATTAAAAACAATAAGTTACATTTTTAATCGTGATAAAACTATTTTTAAGTACTTAGAGTACGTAATTTTTCATAAAAGCTAAATTAAATTTTAAACAGTTCTTAACTAAATCTGATATGACAACCTGTTTTTTTTTTTTTTTTACTCATGTCACCTTCTGTTGAACCTTCAACAAAATTGTAACAAAACTATTATTTGTATGTATTATAACTGTTATGCATTCTGCTCGACTGGAGATGATATACTATAATATATATATATATATAATAGAAATATATAATAATAATCTGGTTGACCTGTGTAGCGCGGCTAAATGGT
This sequence comes from Agriphila geniculea, assembly GCA_943789525.1. NCBI lineage: Eukaryota > Metazoa > Arthropoda > Insecta > Lepidoptera > Crambidae > Agriphila > Agriphila geniculea. Next base: position 5,382,714 of record OX038879.1, on the reverse strand, counting down.
ACTTATATTCACACAGACGATTACCGGCGCAAACGATTAAGTGGACCTTTGCGCCTGTAGTCGGTGACCACTGCCTGTATTCGCTGAATACAGACAGATGTCACACCAGCACGCACCCTCACGAATACATTATCTTAACGGGTGTCCTTACCTCACGTATGATGATTGAAGGCAAAAATTGATGATGCATCATCGGCAACTATTTGGATGGGCCGTAATGCCCGTCTGCGAGTCTGCTGTGACTGACGAAACAAACAGCTGATGGGGCTTCGTCGCCGCGTCTCGCTGTTCGCTTGCCGTCGGAGATGAAGCATGTGACATACCTGCCTACGTCTTTTGTTGTCGTTTTTAAGGCGAATAAATATATAAATCAGATTTAACATTGTTTTATTGAGTATAGTGCCCGATTTACTAACAGTTTTTTTTTTTGTTGATGGATATCGTTCACATCAGGCCTGTGGCCAATGCATCATTCATATTCGACTGAACTGTCGGTGGCCTTTTAAGTGAGCAGCCTCAGCTACACTAGAGTTGATCGTGTACGGTATAATTGAACGTCGTAATGCCCCACATTATGTAAAAAAATTCTAAATACTGTCACAAAAAGGTGTATATAGTTTTGTATTGGAAAGCTGCCTAAAACTTCACTGACACTTGTAGCTAATAATTTTCCCACATCAGAAACATTATTTTGTACACACTCACACAAATTAAATTTGAAAATAGAGATAATTTGTACAAGGCCATAGCTTAGAAAGAAACATAATAAATAATTAGTAATGAACAAGTTCAACATGTTAGGTCTACCCGCCTGAAATACAAGGTTTCCTAGTTAAGGCAAATGATTAAATTTTTTACTGTATTCCAACTAACATAAATTGCATTTATGATTTACTAGCGGCCACCTGGGTTTTCACCCGTGTGGTTCCCGTTCCCGTAGGAATATCAGGATTAAAAGCATTCTATGTTTTAATCTAGGCTACTTACCATATGTGTGCCAAATTTCAACCAAATCCGTTCAGTAGTTTTGGCGTGATTGAGGAAAAAACATCCAAACCCACAAACTTTCACATTTATAATATTAGTAGGATAATTGCATTGCAATTATGATTCTTTTATAGATAATAAAATGTAAGGATTCTGTTATTCCATTTTTAGTTGAAATTTCTATCAGCATGCCAGCAGCTAGCTATTTCAGCAGCTAAGCTATTTCACATAATAGGTGTGTGAAGTATCAGGTATGAGCTATTTGCTGTATAACTCAATATCTGGTTCCATTAAGTTATTAAGTTTTAGCATTTATAGCTAACTCTGTCAGTTTTGTAAACTATAAATTTATCTTAGTACCGATGGTACACTATAATACCGTTGAGATTAACTCAACACCAAGGATATCATGATGTCAAAATTCATACCTGATGAGAAACGCTGTTATCAGGGCTGCTCTTGCAGCTCCAGCACAGCGGCCACCTGCCTGGAAGGTGGATGGTGGCGATTCAGCGGACGACAGAGTCACCCGATTGGTGCTCGGCAGCGGTTCCAACAACGTGGCAATCTTTGAGGGTAGTCTGCTTTTTTACAATGTCGCGTCGTCAACGGCACTTTGAGTTGCTGCAGTAGCGTTGTTTGACGTATATATGCGGTGAAATACCAGTATGACTATCTCGAGTGCAATAGATATTTAATTGTGTCTTAAACACAATGCTTTGACAGAAAGTACCCAGTATGGTAAATTCGCATCAGACAAATAAATAAACTGACAGAAAGTACCCAGTATGGTAAGTTCGCATCAGATAAATAAAAAACTGACAGAAAATACCCAGTATAGTAAGTTCGCATCAGATAAATAGCAGACAATTATGCTGTTTAACCAAGTAAACGGCATTTAAAAGTGTTCCTCCGTCTTGACTTCTTTTTCTTGTCCTCTTCCGTCTTAAAAACTTTTTTCTTTCTTCACGAAGTAAATGCTTAACTATAATTTAATTTTCACTGTAAAAATATATTTCTAAAGAAGTCTCACTTTGAGACTGTGTACGTGCGTCCGTGGCGAAGCACGAAAAGCGAATGAAGTGGTTGGCGTGTAGCAGTGACAGGGCGAACGTGGACCGGAAATGTCAAAATATCTCAATTTTAAGTCAAAAACCTTCTCTTTTTAGGTTTTTTAAGTTATTGCTTTAAAATAACGTGCTAAGTGGTGATACATGCAAGCGGTACTACATGTGTTAATATACTAATATCGAGGACGAATCTGAAGTATAATTAGTTTTCAAGATGTAGTACATTTTCCAAAACCGCAAATATAACTTTGTCATTCATACAAACACTGTGAAAAACAAAGTTATTTTTTCAGACGAAAAATGATAGCGGTATTAAAATATGATATGGTATAATGTACCTACGGAACCCTACTGCGCGTGGCCCGACACGCACTTGGCCGGTTTTTATATTTTACACTCATCCAAATGTATTTTCCGTAATCCAAACTTTCGTATTGGAGAGACAGTGCTGTTTAGACATTTCGATTTGTAGACGAAATAATATTTAGGCAATTACAATGTCTAGGCATTGACGGTTAGGCAATCTGCTTCTTAGTTAATTTACGTCTTAGGTATTATCGCAGCGGTGGCAAGTTGCATTTTAGACGTCGCGCTCATAACCCGACAAAAATGGTTTCTATTTGTACAAAAGGTCTTCCAAACGACACGATTTCAGTGGCATCTTAAATTGTGTAGTAATCGGCATCTGAATTGAATTGGCTTTGGTTAAAAAATAATAATAAATTTATTGAATATTATAAATATCTTTAAAAATATAGACTTATTTTTAAATTTAATTAGTAGACACTGTACCGAAAGCTTATTCCTCGAAATGGTTTTGAGATTTCCAGTCATGTTCAAAAAGTTATCAAAGCCAATTGGCTGTCCACACGACGCACAATCTCATTCAATTTTCAAACCCTTGAGGAGCAGACGGGCGCCATGCCTCCTATATTATCGTAAAACGCAAGTTAGTTAGCACTCGTGTTAGGGCTCATGATCATTTCAGATGAAGAAAGAAAAAGAATGTGCGCGAAGAATTGGCTGTTAAAAAAAACACAAGCCATATGGCTCAAAAGAACTAAATAAAAGAGAGAGATTGGCAATCGTCATCCACACGATACAATTTGATCAGTCCGACTGGAATCGAGTGACCCCGACCACCCAATTTGGATTTATCACCAACTTCCCACTGCATGATACGATTTGATTGTCAATTCGGGTAAATTGCCGATGAAATTGTGTCGTCTGGAATAGGCTTCAAATAATTCTAAAACTATTTGAATTAAGTCTATACTCGCCTCTCAAGGGGGTGCTGGTAGGGAAGGTGTATCCTCTATCAGACTCCTGCGCTTCGCACCAGCTGCCCACCAACAGCCACACCACGACCAGCCATGAACAGCATCTGTATAATCAAGAGTCTTCAATCACCATTTTCCGGACGTGTGTACATTGGCAGGTACAGAAGTTTGGTTATAACCTAACTAACAAACTAGAAAAAAATGATTTAATGCAACTTCTTTTGCCACGAGAGATTCGCCAGCCTGCTAAATACAAAATGAAATGTCTTTATTTGAAGACTTATCCTATTAAGAATTTTGATGCTAAGTTGCCCAAAAATTTATTCTGGATCATTTAGGCAGTTTTTCATTTCGAAACGCTAAAATTTTAAATCAAATAAATTCATGTATGGCGGGTCGGCATTGTTCAAAATTGATTCATTGTTGGCATACTGCTAGTGCCCTAACGGCTGAAAGGTGACACACCATTTTTGGAGGGTACATACTTACCATTCATGTGTAAAAAAGGGTTTTGGAAAATTCCTGTTATACAGGGTGCTACAACCTACAGTTTGTACCTGTATACATTTTTATGGGAAAATTTAATGTGTGAAATAAGGTCTACTGATATATCCTACTTATACAGGGTGGAAATTTTTAATGCCACCTGGAGGGAAAGTACTCTAAACAATGGAGATGGCAAATTTCACTCAAAGGTAACATTCCTTTATTTTTGAAAAGAAACAAAACTGCATTCAAAGATTTTTTTAAATACGCTTCCCACACTCAAGAATCGAACTGGCTAAAATTAGAAAAAATAACATCCTATACTTTTATACTTTTATCCAACAACCTTGGGGCACGTTTAAAATTTGGGATATATTTTATTTAGAAAAAAAAACCGGTCAAGAGCGAGTCGGACTCGCGCACCGAGGGTTCCGTACAATCATAAATATATTTGGATATGTTATTTTAGGACAGTCTTTAAAAAAGTAGGATAAACAACGGCAGACAGGTGGAAGGGCGAACAGGCGGACAGTTAATTTACAAATGCTGCTTATGGTGACTGAAAAACGTTTCAGCCACTCCACATTGCAAAATGTTTATATTACTAGTCCATCAGCCATTTTAATGTCCCCACTGCTGGGGGCTGGGGCACAGGCCTTCCTTATGGGTGGATAAGGAGGACGGGCCATAACCCACCACGCGGGCCCAATGCGGATTGGTGGGTGTTAACGACTGCAAATGCAGCCAGGACCAACGGCTTAACGTGCCTTCCGAAGCACGGAGGAGCTCGAGATAATAAATTTTTGGTCACCCATCCCATGACCGAACCTTGCGAACGTTGCTTAACCTCCGCAATCGCTGGTCCAGGCGCTAAACCACTGCGCCACCGAGCTCCTCGTTATTATTATATTACTATATAGTAATATATATAATTACTTAGTAAAGTATGAACTTATTCTTCGTTTATTCGTACGGCAAATAGTAGGTAATTATATTAGAACCAGCCACCAATTTATTATTGTAGTGTTAGGTTGCGCCATCTCTTGACCGATAGTGGAACTACTTTTTGCCCTTAGGTTAGCATACTTAGGACAGCGCCATCTGTTGACTGGTAGTGAAACTAAAAAAATTTTGTTTGTTTTTTGAATTTATAAAAAAGTGTGTTATATTGAGACATCGTTTTATTTTTCCTGTAATCTTTACATAAACTACTATCACATAGAATTATTTCAGATTTTTCTCTTTGCAAACTTCGGAGATAAGGGGGGGAACGGTATTTTTTTTACATTTTTCATCATAAGTCGAAAACTATGCGGCCTAAGAAAAAAGGAAAAATTGTTTTAAAATGTGCAAACAGCGCTCTTTCATATGATACCCCACATGCCCTAGTCACCTCACTTAAAATTTTTAAGACCCCTTTTCAGTCCCGGTTGTAAAAAAAATATTAGTTTTATTATTTTTTTCTTATTTGCAAAATAGTTGGGCAAATGTCATCTTAAACTATTCCAAATTTCAAGTTGATACCATTAGTAGTTCTCGAGATATCCAGCTGTGACAGACAGACAGACAGACAGACAGACTGAGTCACACCATAAGGGTTCCTTTTTTACCATTTTGGTACGGAACCCTAAAAAGGCGCCTATCAACCTAATCGAGATGACAAAAAAATAAATTAATTAAAAAAAAAAAACACGACTGCCCTGCTAAAAACAAACTTAAAAGTTAAATAACAAGTGTCATTGCAGTCGGGGGACCGTTTTGGGAACAATTTCTAATCGAAGAGGTCCCGCGACTGCAATGACACTTGTTATTTAACTTTTTAGTTTGTTTTAGCGTGTGACATGTTTTTTTTAATTAATTTATTTTTATTTCACACATTTTAGTGACAAATTATATATTTTTGAAATGTGCTCATTAAGGCCTTTCATTTGATGCCCATATTGTAATCATTGAAGAAAATTTTTTTTTCACAATTGAAAATAGCATCATACAGTCGCCATATTAACTTTTTTCAAAAAATAGCGTCATACAGTCGCCATATTAACTTAAAAAAAATATATAGCCAGTGTCACTCGGAATGATGTAAGGATTCTAACAACACCCCATACATCAAAATCTGTTGAGCCATTTGGAAGTTATAGTGGAATAAAGAAACTCACACACCCACAAACATACATGAACCCTGAACACATATACACTCTTTTTGCTTTGGGCAGTCGTGTAAAAAATGGCCCATGTTGGGCAGCTTAAATCAGTTTATAGTCACCTACTTGGTATAATAGTTGCCCACTCAGTATTTTTCTCACTTATTTAAAATTTTCACTGTTAACATAAATAATTAATCTTCCACATGTAGTTACTAGTTTTAACGTATTTTTTTATTCACAGTTTGTCGCCCGTTAAGGTTTTTTGTTGCTAACAAAATAAACCACTGCCTGGTTAAATATTTAAGTATCCCATTAACAGTCGCATTTATTATTTTCCAGTGACCCAATTAAAAATATCTCTATTGGTAAGTAATCTGTGACTCAAAATAAATGCGCAACTATCTTAATCATGTGAAAGAATTCCCTTCGTCGCATAATGTACAATACGCAAAATGTACATCTGTTGCAAAATGTACAATAAGCAAAATGAACATATACGTGAAATGTACAATACGCAAAATGTACAATACGCAAAACGTACATACGCGAAATGTACATACGCGAAATGTACAATTCGCAAAATGTACAAAAAGCAAAACGTACATACGCAAAATGTACAATAAGCATAACATGTGATTTGAGACTGAAAAATACCCCTATCTTGAATGGCCTTCGTAGCATAAGTCATATTAAATCTTTTTTAACCGACTTCAAAAAAAGGAGGAGGTTCTCAATTCGTCGGAATCTTTTTTTTTTTTTTTTTTTATGTATGTTACTCGATTACTCGAAGACGGCTGGACCGATTTGAAAAATTCTTTTTTTGTTTAAAAGTATATACTTCCAAGTTGGTCCCATTGTCATGAAATCAGGATCTGATGATGGGATCCTGGAGAAATCGAGGGAACTCTTCAAATATTATAGGCACATCTATAGCGATTTTAGTATTTTCTTAAGTAACTTGTGCATTTGCTTTTGAAAAGTACCATTTCGGTGAAGTAGAACTGATGATGAAGACCAGCATAGATGATCATCGGAACTATTCAATACTAAGTAGTTCACTGGTTCAATACGATTACTTTAATATGGTTGCTAGGCTATTTATGCTCATCATAATTCATATGGTGAAGAAGAGCTGATAGTGAAGTACCAGGAGAACTCCTCAACAATAAACGCCCCTGCGTCGGGAAAAGCAGTACTATGTAAAAGGTGATGAGCCGTTGACATAAGGCTATTGTAACTTAGATAATATCATCACCAAATATACTTACCACAAAAAAGTTTAAAATAAAAAAGTTTTTAATAAAAACAAAACCTCCTTCAAAAACCTTGAAAATAATCTAACAAAAAACAGTTTCAAAAATATATTAATGGCTTTAAAAAGCAAGAAATAAAATATTGAAATCTGTATAATAACTAAATCGAAAGTTTGTATGCAATGCATATCTTATATTAAACAACGCCTTTTGAAGTCGGGTGGGGGGGGGGACGAACGATATTTTTTATCTAAACTAATATATCTAAACTTTAATCATACGTTTAAACCCCACCCGACTTCATAAGACGTTGTTTAATATAAGATATGCATTGCATACAAACTTTCGAGTTAGTTATTATACAGATTTCAATATTTTATTTCTTGCTTTTTAAAGCCATTAATATATTTTTGAAACTGTTTTTTGTTAGATTATTTTCAAGGTTTTTGAAGGAGGTTTTGTTTTTATTAAAAACTTTTTTTCATAAGTATTAATAAAAATGTTTGCCATGAAAGAATTCGCGGGCAAAAGCTGGTTAAATCTATAACTAATGTGAGCTCTATGTGACATATTTGATAACTTTTCCAATTGGCTGAAATATTATATTTCCCCATATCTGCGCCATTTTGAAAAATTTTGAAAAACTGAATCAACAAAAAGAAATCATCTCAAAATTTTACAAGAATCTGTTGAGAAAGACGACTTGTAGAGTAAAAGAGACGGACAGCATACGAAAGCATTTTTACCCAACCTGGAACGGAGACGCTTCGCTCGCGCTTCGCACTCGCTCGGTTAATAAAAAGCAAACTAGAAAAACTTTTTCCATTAAATTAATTACTTAGCTATCTTAATAGAAAAACTACTTACTTATAAGGTTCAAACTTGTAAAACATTATTCTTCGCAATACTATCCAAAACGACATTCTCAAAGAAAGCAAGATATTTTTATGAGTGCACTTAAGTGAATACTTATTTGAACAAATGTTTAATGATGACATGAAACCAAACCAACAAGTTAGTAATTATATAGGTAGGTTATTACCTACTGTGCATAATATGAGTGTTTAATAAAATAATCTAGGAAACCCAAATAAGTGTTCCGTAGGTAGGTAAGTGGAAAGTTGTTGGTTTGATTTTCAGATCTCTGTAGGTAGCTGGGTATTGCATGTTTTATTTCATTTTGATATAGTTTATAGGTGCAATGTAACTGTAGATATTAGTACCTACAACTATCACTACCAAATATAGAGCAATAACTAATGAATTTAACTATTATTTAAGTATATAAGTTATGTATGTAAGATCATAATCATCATTAAAATTAATAAAAAATTATATAAAAATATTTTATTTCACATACTTACCTACTTAGTTAGGCGCATACGTACATACAAAATTCCAAAAAATATTCATATTATAATAATTCAAAAAATAAAATAAACATAATCCATATTCATCTCAAGCTTACGCGCTCACTAGACATGAAAGAAAACACTTTTTAATGGATACTAGCGTGGTTTTATTGAAAGTACTTTGGTAATTAGTTGGTATTTGGTTTGATTTTTTATTTTCCCGATCCCGACGTTTCGGCACCTTTACATTACAGCTGCTACAAGTTACAAATCACGGCACGGCTACAAGCGCCGTGGGCACGGGGGTCACGGCTAGCTGGACCGAAGCTGCTCGTGAGCCTATCCTCAAGCGATGAATTTCTATAGACGTTCATAAATTAATATTAATCCTAATTTTAATTTCAGAACCAAAGACTTCTATGTTGTATACGTATTTCTAAATTAACCGCGTGAGGGTTGGCTCGCGAGCAACTCAGTTCCCCGTGACCACGGCAGCTGCAAAGATGCTGAAACATCGGGAAAATAAAAATACAAACCAAATATCAAATAATTACCAAAGGCGAATTTACGTTTCCATGTTCAATTGGCGACACCCTCAGACCAAATAAAAAAGGGAAGACGTAGTCCTCTGAACAAAGCAGTGAAGCCAATAAAACTACGCCTTGGCATGTACGTACACAGTTACACGCACACACATGTAACGAAACTACGCCTTTTCTTAACAGCCAGCGTGCGAAGCGGACGTACCAGGACGTACTAATAAATTATAAATTTCACCAAAGAAAATAATGAATTGTGTAGTGAAAAGGTGTAAAAAAAAAATCTTCGACACATAAAAAGCAGGATGGAGTCACATTTCACACCTAAGTAAAATTGCAAACTAATATTTTCACTAATTCAAAATAAACATTTAGGTATTACTTGAAACACAAAACCTCAACACAAGTGTTGCCATGCCAAACGTTCTATTTTAAACCTGTTATTGGGTAACATGGAAAGTAACGTAACGTTATTTGTTTCTTGTTAAAAATAACGCGTTAATTATTTCTGTTTCTGGGGGCCTACTCAAGTGGCAAACGTTTCCAAGCGTTTTTCTTTCTACAACATTCAACGCTCTGGCGTTATCGATGAACGCTCGGCTCATTCTCTCGATTTCAAAGAGTAAAGTAATATAGGTTAATAAAAGAGGACATGACATATTGTTTTTGGTTTCTTAAGTATTACACTATATTTCTTTTTACTTTTTTGCAATATTCTTTATTTATAGCAAATAAATGAAAAAATAATAAAATAAAATAAAAATAAATATTATAAATAAAAGTTAATGGTTAAGATACAGAAATGACGCTACTTTTTTTCGATCGTTTGCGTTGTTCTGTGTGTACCTACTGTGTGATCTGTGGTTAACGATAACGTTGCGTAAACAAATGGTACCCAAGTGGCTGTTTTAGCGTCTGCGATTGTCGACTGAGCTATTCGATTCTTGTGTAGCGGAGCGAACGCCGATACCCTGTAGATACAGAATGTAGTCGTACGCTAGCGCACACACGCGCCTCATTTTCTAATTTTGAAAACTAATTATTAGGTATTATTCGTTGTTTTCATCACATTTTCACACCGTTAATAAAATGTGTTAATGGCTACCTACCATTTACCATTTTGATTTATTTATTACTAGCTTCCGCCCGCGACTTCGTCTGCGTGAAAAGTTTTTTTGCTATCCCTCGGGAATATAACTTTTTTTCGGGATGAAAGGTACCCTGTCTTTCTCTGTACCCCTGACAACGTGTATGCAAAATTTCATGATGATCGGTTCAGAAGTTAAGGCGCAAAGGCGTAACAAACAAACAAACAAACGGACTTTCGCATTTATAATATTAGTAAGGATTATTACCAATTTCAAAATTTTGAAAGTCCTGTCAAAAATACGGACATTTCAATAAAAGTCCGGACATTTTTTTTTTTCAAAAACAACTAACTGAAAATGATGTATTCCAGCGTAATGTAATTACCAATTTTTGTTGTGTGCTTACGTTTTAAAGCACAACATAAAATGTTCCTTCCAAAACACAAAGTTATTTTAGATAAATTGTATGATTAGAAACTGTTTATCGTGTCTTTACCTATTTTTTGGTATAGTATACCATAAAATAGGTAAGTAAATAGTGGGCCAGATTCCATACATTTTGGGACATTTCTTTCGAACACTACTGATATGTATGTTTTATAACAAGTATTACACCGCTCAATAGCCGGACAAATTACAAAGCCGAACATAGTCCGGACAAATTTCTAAGTGTTCTAAAAATGTTGAATCTACCTACTACATTCAAAATGAGTTTTCCTGGCCATGGGCCTAGATTTACTTAAGTTTTGTTCGGTAGATATGATAGTAGACAAAATGAAGAAAGGTTAGCATAATAATCAATATTTATTTTATAATTAGATCTAAACCAATACAATACATGATTTTTATAGTACGAAGTACACAACAGCCAGCAGTCATTTTTCCAGCATGCTCCTTTATATTATTATTACAGTACCTAAAGTTTCATAGTCTTGCTTGTCGCTTGGAGTAAAATATTCGTTACTATGGTTTTCTTCGGTACTAGCTTCCCGGCATCTTTTCTTGCCAATATAAGAGGTACTAGTTTATTATATTCTGCGAAGTCATTAAACCTATATTGAATTCTGGAATAAATAATAGATAAATTATTAAAAAGTACAATTTGGGTTACAAGATTGGGTTAATAACAGTTTAGGTAAATAATAGACTATTGAAAACCATTGCGGTATTTTGATCTTATTATTATGTAATGTACTTAATAGGTACCACAATGTTTAAATAAAACCACTAAGTATTAAGTATTATTTACCTACATGATCACTTGTAAACCAATTGTAAACACCTCTAGTCTCTGCCTTTTGTTTGTTCAACATTTCTTGCCAATTATATTCCGCAATGCCATTACTTATTTATTTATAGGTTTTGTATATCTGAAATAAAATATAGGTAAGTAATTTATTGATAAGTTCATAAGTCTTATTGAAAACCATTGCGGTGTTTTGATTTGATGTAATAAGTAGTTACTTACCCAGTAAGTATATAGGTACCTAAGTGCCTTTGTACGTATTACCTACGTATTAATATTATTTAAAAAGCACATGGGCACTGAGCAAGGATTTGTTTTATAGAAAATTGGTTATTATAATTATTAAGTCGCCGACGCTCAACGACACGACAGACAAAGACAAAACGTAGTGATTTTTTATTACATTGTGTGCATTCCAATAGACTAATCGCTGAGTCATCGATCACCGTAGAGTGGTCACCAAACTCTAACCATGGAAAGTAATGAGAGCTTTTAAAATGACAAAAAACTGTAAGTTCGGTGGATGGCGTTGATAAAAATGGGTGTGTCAATCTATTTTTAAACGTATTCAAAAAAACAAAAAATGATGTTCTTAATTTGACCTGTATGTATGTATGTTTGTATGTATGTATGTCTGTTTGTCCGCGGTGATTTCGTGTTTGGCTGAACCGATTTTGATGCGGTTTTCAGAAAAGTATTTGTTACACTTAGAAGGTTTTAGTATTTTAACCAACTTCAAAAAAAGAAGGTTCTTAGTTTGACTCGTAATATGTAGGTATGTGTATCCGCGATTATCTCGCTTTTTGCTGAACCGATTTTGATACGGTTTTCAGAAAAGTATTTGTTACACTTAGGACAATATTTTGGTATTTTAACCGACTTCAAAAAAGGAGGTTCTCTTCTCAGTTTGACCCGTATGCATGGTTGTCCGCGATTTTCTCACGTTTGGCTAAACCGATTTTTCTATCTACCAAGATAATATTTATATCTAATGCAGAAGGTAATTACACTAAAAATAAAAAAAATAAAAAATTGTCTTGAAAAACAAAAAAACGGACTTCAAAACCCCATTCTACCTCTAAAAAGCAATAATATTGAAATCACTATACTCCGACCCCTAATTCGGTGCAATGATTTAACAGCTCAAACTGTCAGTAAAATTATGTTGCCACCTCATGTCTACTAGTGACTTGAACAAAACCGGCCAAGTGCGAGTCGGACTCACGCCCGAAGGGTTCCGTACCAAAAAATGGCAAAAAATTACGTTTGTTGTATGGGAGCCCCCCTTAAATATTAATTTTATTCCGTTTTTAGTATTTGTTGTTACAGCGGCAACAGAAATACATCATCTGTGAAAATTTCAACTTTCTAGCTATCACGGTTCATGAGATACAGCCTGGTAACACACAGACAGACAGACAGACGGATAGCGTAGTCTTAGTAATAGGTCCTGCTTTTACCCTTTGGGTACGGAACCCTAAAAACCAATTAAATCGTGTTCAATTGGATTGTTGTGGTAATTTTTTTTGGCCGTTAGTTTAAATTAATTATTAGTAGTAGTTTAGTTAGTTGTTAGTTAGTTAAACAAAATGCAACATTTATTAGCTTTATTTAAATAATTGCCAAATATTATGAATATAATGATACACACGTTGTTTTATGTTAATGCCTAATTAATAATAATATTGAAAATATACTATTCCGTAATAAGTATTGGAGATGCTTGGAAATAATGAAAAACAAAGTCACGGGCGGCCGCTAGTAAAAAATAAAATAATAAATCAATATTTTTTTCGGAATTATGAAAAATGATTTGACATACCGGTAAATTGGGTGACTAGCAACATGCGTGGTGTGGTGACTAACATCGTTGACATTTTTGATAGAAAAAAAAATAGGTAAATAAGATCAAAATGACATTGATTTTATAGAAAAGTGTTTTAAGAACAGGCCCAATAAGCTCATTTTCAATTTTTCATATTGAAAATGTACCTAGCTGTATATTATTCACCACCCAAGTTGCTAATCACTCCAGTTTACGGTACCTACTTAAGTGTATGATTGTTTGATAATTTTGAGTATGAATTACAGATAGCAATTTAAAATACAAACGATATGTTTGACGCACTATTTCTCTTTATACTAAAATAGCTCACTTAAAAAAACATTATTGAAATTTAAATTCAGTTAAGTTAACTTAAAATAAAACATATACACGTAGCATCATCAGTCATCACAGTATTCATAATATTTGGCTGTTTTAAAAACCTAGTTTAAGCATAAAACCTATAACAGAACACTTTTAATTTTCGATTTAATTTTAATACAATATTTATATTTAATATTTATATATTTTGGGCTACTTCAATCAGAAATGGATTCGCGGGCTGATTTTCTGCGATTTACTGATTAAGACATCTGGCAACCCTGCCACAGACTACGACAATACCCTGCCCCTCGACCCGCGCAAAATGTTTTGTTTGTGTACGTGTTTTCCAAAACAAAAACATTGTTTCTCTACACAAAAATGTTTCGCGAAACAATGTTTTGTGTAGATGTTTTTGTTGATTGTGTAGAGCAAAATATGTGCTATGGAACCGGCCTTACATGGCCGCATGAAGCAATTTAAAAAAATCTCATTTTTACTCAGAAAATTGTATGTTCTCGCATTTTAGCAGAAAAGTATTATACAAGCCTTGTACTGGAATTATTGGCGGATCCAGGGGGTGTGGGTGTACCTTTGCAATTTGGTCATTGAAAATGACAGTAAAAAAAAAATATTTATTCTTATTGTTTTAATTTTTTATGTAGGTGGCAAGGAGGTTTATATAGGGAGTGAGTACTATACAAAAATTCTCACTATTCGTTTAAAAGAAATTCAACTTTATTGCCTTTGTCATAGAGTTGAAATTCTATCGATGACATTGACTGAAGACTCTACTGTGTGAATGAAACAACACTATGTGGAGGTCGGTGTCTCGTTCGCACAATTGCCATTACTAAACAATAATACCACGATAGTAGGAAAAAAAATGTACGTTACCAATCACGTAGTGTATCAAAGTTAAGGATTCGGAGTGGAATATTGAAAATATATTACTTAAATATTAATTTAGAAAAATATTAATTTAGAATAACACATAGTAATTATAAAATAAAACTGAACTTACTCTTTTGATTTAATTAGATTTCTACAATAATGCTAATCAGCATTATTATAGTTGTATAAATTCAATTGTCAATCCTGGCAACTCCGATCCGATTTTGACTTTGGCGCCGAATTTCAATTTTAGAATTTCAATATTCAGGAAATATTCTTTTACAAAACTAGGGTGACCATAAATACTACACCATTTCAGATTTCATAAAAACGAAATTGTTCTATCAATTGAAATAACTGGAAGTCACAGGCGAGGAGTAAAGTTAATATTAATAATCAAATTCATGTTTATGCGCCGATTTCGATGAAACTCGGTTTATGGTACTATTTCGACAAGAAAATAATAACGCAGTGTTGAAAATATTAAAAAATCCAAGATGGCGGCCAACTTTTACGTATGTAGGCCGATTTTGATGAAATTCGGTTTTTGGTACTATTTAGACAAGAACATTACAAAATATATTTTTAAGTAATAAAATTCAAAATGGCGGCCAACTCTTTTGTTTGTGGGCCGATTTCGATGAAACTCGGTTTTTGGCACTATTTTGATAATAAAATAACAACGCATTTTTAAAATATTAAAAAATCCAAGATGGCGGCCAACTTTAAAGTTTGTAGGCCGATTTTGATGAAATTCGGTTTTTGGTACTATTTAGACAAGAAAATTACAAAGTAAGTTTTTAAGTATATAAAATTCAAAATGGCGGCCAACTTTTTTGTTTGTGGGCCGATTTCGATGAAACTCTGTTTTTGGCACTATTTTGATAAGAAAATAACAACGCATTTTTAAAATATTAAAAAATTCAAGATGGCAGCCAACTTTTTTGTTTATGGACCGATTTCGATAAAACTCGGTTTTTGGCACTATTTCCACATGAAAACAACAACGCAATGTTGAAAATATTAAAAAGTCTAAGATGGTTGGCAACTTTTTTGTTTGTGGGCGCCGATTTCGATGAAACTCGGGTTTTGGTACTATTTTGACAAGAAAACAGCAACACAATGTTAAAAATATTAAAAATTCAAGGTGGCGGCCAAATGTTTTTCTTGTTCTTCTTTTTTTTCAACCCAGTAATATCAAAATCAACCCGAAAACAAAATTAGTAGCTATTTTGACCTTTTGACATTGTTTACATTGCATATTACCATATTTACTATATTTATAAATCAAAACAAAAAAAAATAATAAAAACGCGATAAATAACTTGTTTATAAAAAAAAAATAGTTTCTGCTTTTTAGTTAACGAGCTAAACTGAAAATATACCACCTCCTATCAGAGCTCTCGTCAAGAGGAATCAAACGAGCTCAAACTCAATGGGGTTGCATGGTTTTATTACAGAATTCCAGTGGCCTTCTTTCGGCTTCATCATTAGACCCTGGAAACTATTTCCTATCAGAGTACTCGTCAATACGATTCAAACAAACCCAAACTCGATGGGGTTGCATGATTTTATTACAAAGTTCCAATGGCCTTCTTCCGGCTCCTTCATCAGCCCCTTGGATATTATTTCCCAACAGAGTACTTGCCGAGACGATTCTAACGAACCCAAACACGATGGGGTTGTATGGTTTCATCATAGTGTTCCTGTGGCGTTCTTCCGGCTCCATCGTCAGATCAGCTCAATGATACTATAATATTACATTATCTTCTAGTTCTGTGTTCAAAGTTTCAAGTCTCTAGTTCATCGTGAAGTTAGTATAAAATCGTTTGCAAAATTTGTGCTCAAACAAACAAACGAAAACACAAACAAACGAGCAAGCAACCTTTTAAAAACTTGGCAAAAGTATTAATTGTAAATATAGAACTACCTAAGTACCTAAGTTTATATTAAACAGTTTAAAGTAATAAGTATGTCTTCGACCAACCATACAGTTTGGTCACCCTAATGAAGAAAAGGACACACACATCTACTTGACCTCTCTGTCGGCTCGTTTTGGGGCGAAGAGCTCATCTGGTTTATACCGAAGGGATGTGCTACGTCTATGGTAGGTGGTGTCAGTGTCTCTAAATTTTTTTTTTATAATAAAACGTGGCCCGAGTTGGGTTTCTATCTGACAGACATTTGACGCATTTGACAAGCAAGGTTTCTAGGCGTGCGGCTGGCGCTAAGCTGTGACAGGCATTTTTTAATTTAGCGGGTCTCGCTGTGAAATCTCGCATACATGCTCCAATCACGCAAGCCTTGCTGCGCAAGCTACCCGTCCGCCCGGATGAAACCGCGTATTATAAGATAAGTGAATAAATAAAAACGGCGCAGCGCGAGTAGCGTGACCCCCTTTTTAGGGTTCCGTAGCCAAATGGCAAAAAACGGAACCCTTATAGATTCGTCATGTCTGTCTGTCTGTCTGTCTGTCTGTCTGTCCGTATGTCACAGCCACTTTATTCCGAAAGTATTAATACTACACAGTTAAAACTTGGTAGGTAGATGTATTCTGTTAACCGCTTAACGAATTTAATACAAAAATAAGAAAAATAAAAGATTAAGGGGGGGCTCCCCATACATGGAACTGAAACTGAAAAAAATTTTTTTCTTCAAACCAACACGTGTTGGGTGTCTATAGATAGGTCTTTAAAAATGACATTGAGGTTTCTAAGACAACTTTTTCTCAAAGTCAACCGTTTGAAAGATATTCACCGCCAAAGTGGTAAAATGTGTGTCCCCCCCCCTTTAACTTTAGAAATAAGAGAGTGAAAAATCTAAAAAAAATATATGCTGTAGATCTTAATAAACACTTTCAACCAAAATTGGTTTGAACGAGATATAGTAATTAGTTTTTGAGATATAGCACATTTTCCAAAACCGCAAATATAACTTTGTCATTCATACCAACACTGTGAAAAACAAAGTTATTTTTGCAGACGAAAAATGATAGGTGGTATTAAATATGGTATGGTATAAGGTAACTACGGAACCCTATGGCGCGTGGCCCGACACGCACTTGGCCGGTTTTTACTGTAAACAGACAAGATTAGTGGATGAAACTGACAATAAATCGCGCTGCGCGGCCCTTTTTTAGGGTTCCGTACCCAAAGGGTAAAAACGGGACACTATTACTAAGACTCCGCTGTGTGTCTGTCTGTCTATCTGTCACAACACAAGGCTGCATCTAATGAACCGTGACAGCTAGACAGTTGAAATTTTCACAGATGATGTATTTCTGTTGCCGCTATAACAATAAATATTAAAAACACAATAAAATAAATATTTAAGGGGGCTCCCATACAACAAATGTGATTTTTTTGCCGTTTTTTGCTCGATATAAATAACGACAACAAGTAGACAGTTGAATTTTTCACAGATGATGTATTTCTGTTGCCGCTATAACCAAAAATATTAAAAACATAATAAAATAAACATTTAAGGGGGGCTCCCATACAACGAATGTGATTTTTTGCCGTTTTTTGCTCGATATAAATAAAGACAACAGGTAGACAGTTGAAATTTTCACAGATGATGTATTTCTGTTGCCGCTATAACAACAAATAGTAAAAACAAAATAAAATAAATATTTAAAGGGGCTCCTATACAACAAACGTGATTTTTTTTGCTGTTTTTGCTCGATATTAATAACGACAACAGCTAGCTAGACAGTTGAAATTTTCAGAGCTGATGTATTTCTATTGCCACTATAACAACAAATATTAAAAACACAGTAAAATAAATATTTCGGGGGGCTCCCATACCACAAACGTAATTTTTTTGACGTTTTTTGTTACGGAACCCTTCGTGCGCGAGTCCGACTCGCACTTGGCCGGTTTTTACTATAGACAAGCAAGAGTACGTAGATGCAACTGACTAAAAATGCCATTGCGCGGTCGTATTTTTTATTGTAGACAAGACAAGATTGGTGGATGATAGTGACTAAAAGTAGCGCTGCGCGGCCATATTTTTTACTATAGACAGACAAGATTAGTGGATGAAACTGACTAAAAATCGCGCTGCATGACCGTTTTTTTACTATAGAATTTTTTTTAATCTGTTGTTTTGTGCATCCTAGACAGGCATCCTCCCTTATATAGACGATAACCCTATGCCCGAGACTTCGAGCCCCCTCCCCCCCGCCCCATTTTGAATCCTGCATCCGCCCCTGAATGATAGCTTCCGGTTCTCGGCTGTAATGTGCTATTACTCGAACCACATTAGTGCGTGCTGAAAAAATCAGGGGCTAAAAATAACTAGCACAGAGGAAATAATCACTACGATAACTAGGACGAATTTAAATGACCGATGACTCAGCGGCTAGTCTGTCAGAATGCACCCGAAGTTACGAGACGAGGTTTTAGTTTTATGTATTCTGTGGTTGTAGAATAGAACAAGCGTTTGCTATGCTAATGTACACTTGGGTACGAAATTCGTGTCGAAAACGTTGAAGCGTCGAGTTTTGTATAGAGAAACGCTTAGAAACGTTTTTGTGCAATTTGATTTGACTTGATTTTGGATTAGTTAGGGTTTTAAATTAACAATAATGCAATGTTATGTTTGTTAAACAGTCACAGGCATCCGATGGACGACTATTTGTTTCATATAAGGTAAGATCACAGTTTTATTTCATCAAATAGAAACATTGTACACTTGGGTACGAATTAACAAATTCGTTACGCTTGATCACGTGACATATGTCAATCCCATACATTGTCATTCTATTCTACTAGCGTTATTGTTAGTAGAATGGCCACTTGAGTAGGCCCCCTGGACTGTTTTTACCCACGACGACGGACAGAACGGAATGAAGGCGGTATATGCGTTTGGGGTTAGATTACTGTGATCCATCAGTATTTAATCAGGGGCCTATTTCATAAAAGATTAGTAAATTTACTATAACAATTTACCATTGTTGTTATTGGGGTAGAACTGTTTCTTGAGAATTATAAAACAAAATTTCTACCCCAATAAACTACTACAATGGTAAATTACTGTACTTTTTCATACTTTTATGAAATAGACCTCGGATTAAATACTGATGATCTCAGTATTTACCACGTGTGTAGCTGTCGCCTCAGAGGTTGTTTGTTTGTTTGTCTATGTCTGTTACCATTTTCCTCGGAAACTACCTACTGGGCCGATTGCAATGCAGTTTTTGTCGTTTTTCAAAAATTACTAAACCGATTTCGCTACGGCTTTCTGTAATGGTTTTTGGCGATGCTTCTTAGATAAGTGTTATAGTATTTAGCCGCTAGGGAGTGCTGCAGTTATCATGTTCTTATTTATCTCCATAACGGTTTGACCGATTTAGATGCTGTTTTTTTTACCGTCTGCAAGAGAGTTATGTTTTTCGCGCGTATCTTGTATGTATGTAATATTCTTTATTACCTCATATCTTTTAAACGGCTGAACGGATTTCTATGATTAAGATATCGTTAGATTCGTCTTGTCAGCCCAATTGTTCTTAAGAAGGTGGCGTTCTAAAAAACCAACATGGCGGCTGTACGGTGCTATTATACGAAGTGAAAAAAAATTTTTTTAGAATACTGCAATATGGGTATCAAATTAAAGGGCTTATTATGAAGATTTCGAAAAGGTATATCATGACCGTAATAATGATAACTAAAAAGATATAAATAAAAAAATAAATTATATAATTAAAAAACCCGCCTGCATAAAAAAACAAGTCAACTGAAAAGATGGAAACAAGATTAAATATTAAAGGCAACATGCAGTCGGAGGTATATAATTCAAATAATTCATAATGTCACTTTCTTTATGCATGCCTCTAACAGCATGTTATTATGTTGCCTTTAATATTTAATCTTGTTTCCATCTTTTCAGTTGATTTGTCTTTTTATGCAGGCGGGTTTTTTTTAAAACTAGATAAAGTATGAATTCTTTAAAAAACTTAAAATGAAAAGCAAAATTAAAAACTTTGAAAAAACCCACGTCACTTAAAATAGTTATTTTTAATCCTGCAATCCCTGATGGAAATGGAAAATCTATTGTGTCTCATTTTCCGGGCTTGAAGGATTAAGTGAAAAAAATAGGTATTCTTAACAAAGGTAAAATAAGTAGTTTTACGAAAATCTCTCCCAACTTAAATTAATTTAGGTAGGGTACTATACATATTGAAGAAAGGATGTCATGAGTTTGTGATGGAAAGAACAAATCACATCATGCAACCATCAGTCACTACATTACACGGTAGGTTAATCGTCAGTCACAGCCCGTTACTGTGGTTAAACTGACAGCAAAACCTACCGTGTAATGGATGCCTAACATGTTAGGACAAACATCTCGCCTTAAATACTCGAAACTTTAGTATTCGTTAGTTTTATTTTTTACATTTTTCCTATTTCCTTCCTACTTCCGCCACTACTTTTAAAGCGAGCTACTCACAGCCCTGCATGCATGGCTTTGAGAAGCTCACTTTTTCTATCTATCACTAGGCGACGGCTACACGTGTGGTAAATACTGTGATCCATCAGTATTATTTATCAGGGATCTATTTAATAAAAGAATGAAAAAGTACAGTAATTTACCATAGTAGTAGTTTATTGGGGTAGAATTATGTTTTATAATTAATAAGAAACACAATTCTACCCCAATAATAACTGTGCTAAATTATTATAGTAAATTTACTAATCTTTTATGAAATAGGCCCCTGATTAAATACTGATGGATCACAGTACCAGGCGTGTAGCCGTCGCCTCACACCCGAGTCAAAATGGCTGAATGCCTATCATAGTCTGCGTCTCTTTCATCAGTAATAAATAAAAGAGACGCTTTGATAGCCATTCAGAAAACTGACAAGTTTTAAGAGCTTGTAATACCCCCCTTGGGACCGTGTTTTGATCTCTTGAATCCAGGCAATTTTTTGTTTTGATTCTGATTTGTGATAAATAACGTTATTATTTCATAACGCGTTATTTTTATAACATTGGGGTAATATGAATTACTATGGCAACACCGGCTCACACACTAATGCATGAAAAAACTGGCTTCAGTCCCTTGCTTGGAAGACTTGTGACGGGGCAGCCGTTTGAATAAAAGAAAAGGCTACGCGTCAACAAAAAAAAATGTATATTGATAAAAATAATTATTACGAGAGTAATAGTAATAGTTATTAGGGTCGCGGGGAGAAGCCCCTTAATTTGTGCTCCGCGGATCGGCACTTCCCTGTGTGTCTGCCAGGTTCGTCGCGCAGGTGGTCGGCGACGGATGGAGGTGGGCCACAAGTTGGTGTTCGGGCGCGTAGTGCGTGCGTTGTCCAGGTGTGAAACGTCCCGGGAAGAAAACGTCCCAGCGTTAAACGTCCCAGCGTCAAACGTCCCAGCGTCAAACGTCCCAGCGTCAAACGTCCCAGCGTCAAACCCTGGAATTCACCAACATTGGGCGTATTAGAATACGTCCACCACATCGAGCTATCCGATCAACCGCAGCAGAAGGCTATCAGGGATGACCGATAATAGCGGTGTAGTGGCTTGAATAAAATTAATGCAGATAGGAATTTACATAAAAAGAATACTGAATTGTTATTATAATTAAGAAAACTACTTTTACTCTTTAATATAAGTAAAACAAACTAAATTTCGAAACTTTAACACTTTTATTTTTTATATGAGGGTAGAATTTTTTACAAGCCGTAACGGCTAACTAAAATTATAGTTAATGCTTTAAAAGAACAATTATTTACATTTATGTTACTAGGAGCGTCGTAATCAATCACCAAACTACAATAATAATTTAAAGCATAGAAATAAAATCAAATACCTAGGTCACTACGACGTTGCAAGCTAACACAATAAAATTGATTCAACACTTACCCAATCGGGGTTGAAAACACTTTTTAAAAGCGGTATAAACGATACCGAACTGAATTTTAATAATCAAGGTGTAATTTGGATAAATACGATTAATGTCTAAAGAAATGTTAGAAACGTATTCCCTCCAAGCCACTTTGGAATGATCTGGCCACGAACGTTATTCAAATGTCGCTCCGAGCTCAACGTCGACCGGTTTCGAATACAAAAGAAACAACTTAAAGTACAAGTGGTCACACATCGCGGAGGACAATTTATATTCAATTTATTTTATTTGTTATGATTTTGTTTAGTGTTATTAATTTTTATAGTGACGTTATTGTGTTAGTAATTAATGTTTAAGTAGGTTTGTAGTTTTAAAAGTATAGTTCAATTTAATATTTAAGTTTATTTTTTATTATTAATTAGGATAAGGTTGTAAATAGTTTTATTAATGTTTTTCTTTAGTTATTTAATAAATAATATAGTTTTAAATTGCATATTATTTATTTTAAAATGTAGTTTATTAAAAAAATATGCATCATTTTATAAATATGTACGTGCAACGTTACATTACCCCCTCGCGTCACCAAGGATTTTATTCTATAAAAATAAAATCCGCACTTAAGTCTATGTTTGTATTTCCTTCCACACTCAAAAAAAAACCTTTTCACCCCGTTCATACATACATCACGCATTCATAAAAGCAGCAATAAATATAATTTAAATTCATTGTCGCGATCAAACATATAAAGGGTGTCTGCTACTAAAAAAAAAACAGATAACCTATACAAACTATAATTATGCTAATACGATGTCTTTGACGCAAGAAAATAAAGTTATCGGTGAGCACCACATTACCTTACATAAACTAGTCTGTTGATTACTCACTCAAACCCTAGTAACAAATTCAGAAAAAAATTACAATACAATGAAATAATATAAGATTATTAATCTATTTATTAAATATTATTCTATTTATTAAAACGAACTAATTTTAGATCGTGGATGTGCCATGTACCTAAATTTTTGCCTGACATATCCTCTAATATATATACGAGAGGCGATTTCTTAGCTACTACACGGCATTTAATAAATTTTGGCGCTAACTTTTTACTAAACCTCTTATCTTTATCGCTTAGAACATAAGCGCGCTTCATGACGATGTCACCAATATTAAATTCGGCTTGCTTACGACGCAAATTATAGTGGGCCGTATTTTTCCGTCTTCCCTTTTTTATTTGGTCTGAGGCGACACCCTTAGAGTAAGACGCGCTTCTGTACCAGAAGCCGCGATGCTCTAAGGGCGACACCGGTCTTTCGGAATCCGCTCGCCTTTGTTTTCCTGTGCTCAGGGGCCGTACCAGCTAACAAATCGAACTTCGGAAAATTTGCCGAGTTTCAAATTAAAACAAATAAATCTAAGTAAGAATTTCGTATTGTACTATTTGTTGAAGTTATTTAGAAGATATTGATGTTTACGTGACCTCATGAATTAGGGTTCGCCATTTTGGCCCAATTGGGGCTTAATTTATCTGTTTTAATTTAAAACCCGGCAGACTTTTCGAAGTCCGATGCGTTACGCTAGAAGCATACCATTGTGTTGTGTTGTGTCGTGTCGCAATCTGTCGCTATCTGTTTCATACATTTAGTATGACTAGAGACACACTATTGTGTTGTGTTGTGTTGTGTCGTGGCGCGGACCGCTCGGCTGCGATTGCAACAGAACCCCCACCACCTATCTGTCGCGACACAACACAACACAATAATGTGTTTCTAGCATTGTATTGGCATCTGTCGCTGGCGGCGGACGCTCGCAATACGCGCATTGTAATTTTGATTTAACTCAAAATATGAAGATTTAATAGAACTTGTGCGTCAACGTAAAGTGTTGTATGATACCAAATGCAAAAATTATAAGCATCAGTTTATCAGAGCTGCTGCTTGGGAATAGTTTGTAGGTTTTTTTATAAGTAAACAAATAGATATACAACATGTAACAAAATAACCCCTAATGCCGTATATAGTAGATACCTAGGGACCATCAAACTGAACAACTTTTACTATGGGACCAACTCTAAAATTGCGGGAAAAAAAATCTGCTGTTTCATCATCATCATCATATTCAGCCCACATCAACCCACTGCTGGGTAAAGGCCTCTTCTCTATAGCGCCATTCCTCACGATCCTGTGCCAGCCTCATCCAGTGAGATCCCGTCAACTTGACGATATCGTCTGACCATCGGGCCGGTGGTCTGCCCACTGGCCTTGTTGCTCCTCTTGGCCACCACTCTGTAACTGCCTTGGTCCACCGTCCGTCATCCCGTCTAGCCAAGTGTCCTGTCCATCTCCACCTTAACCCTGTTTCATACATTTAGATATTTTTGTTATTTTTTTTTTGTATGAAATAGCTGATTTTATTCGTTGTAGGTATTATTATCGTACTGAATTTTGTAAGTTTTTTTTTCTTGATTTAAAATGTCTGATAGCAGTGAATGTATTAAAGAATGACTCCGCCCGATATTTTAGATTCAGCGACGGAAATGACTCATAATCAAGATAACTAAATACAAGCAAAGTATCTCACTCTTTTCTAACGTTGATCTTTTATTAAGTAGGTTTAGTCCCAATTGTATGAGAGTAGATAAAGTAGTGTATGAAACTGCACATAACTAGTTATTAAAACACTCATTATGCATCAGTTTCATAAGCTACATTCATGATACCAAATGCGAAAATTAAAAAGATTGCCGGAATATTAGATGGTAAGTAAATAAATACTATCCCCGCAAATTGGTAATACGATAGAACCTTGTCACATAACATACACGTTGACGTCCTCCGCAACTAAAAATGACATGAGCAATAAAGTTCATTTAGGTAATTTAATGTATTAATTATTGAATTATTATTTTCAATAAGATAGGGTCTAGGCATATAAAAATATTACAATTATTGTTTTTCGTTTTTGAGTTTAAAAACTTGGCCGCCAGGTTCATTACCAATTTGCGGGGATAGGTAATATAATACGTAAACTAAATACCTACTTATTTAGATTACGTAAGTATTTTTTTATTTCTTAATGTTAGGAGCAATTCAGTGTTTTCTTTTTATTTTTCTGAAGAAGTGTCATCAATTATATTAAAAAAAGTCCTCTTTTAAATTACTCTCAGAGCCTGATGAAAGCATTATGAACGTGCAAGCGCTGCAAAGCTTCGATTAGAAAAAACGACAGAACGCTCTCTGTCGCGACAGAATAGTGTGCACACCCACCGCCACGACAGAACACAACACAATAGTGTATTTCTATCTTTAGCCGGTACGGCCCCAGCTCGCGTCAACTGAGCTTTTACGATCAAGCAACGTTATAAGAGGTTTTATAAGGCTCGTTTACCAAAGTACTTTCAATAAATCACGCTAGTATCCGTTAAAAAGTGTTTTATTTCAAAATATATAAACCAACGGATACAGATCACCAAATTGTATGATTCGTATGTAAAAAAATATTAAACTGCATGGACGAATGACATCTGTTCAAAGAAGTATTTTGAAGAAATTAAGTACGCTTATAATTTTATAAGCGTACTTAATTTCTTCGTCATTATGTGGCCATAATGGCAATAATATTGTTGTAAAATAATATTAATTATGGGGATTATGCACATATTATTACATTGTCTGTGGGGGTATGAGTGTATATATCCGCATTTCAAAGAAATTAGCGTTTTGCCAAAGAAGTTATCTTAAGAATGAAAGCATTAGTATTGATGTAAACTTTAGTTTTAGGAAGCAACATTCTTAAATTAGTGCCGTATAAAGAGAAAAACATCATAAGTTATCAGGTATTTTAAAACGAAGATAATCTGTTGTGGAATTTCAAATTTCAAGTTGATCCCATTAGTAGTTCTCGAGATATCCAGCTGTAACAGACAGACAGACAGACTGAGTCACACACACCATAAGGGTTCCTTTTTATCATTTTGGTACGGAACTCTAAAAATACCGTTATTAGGTACCCGGTTAAATTGGGAATGCTCTATTTACCCGCATAGAAATTGCAGTAAGGTACTAATTTTAACTTTGTAGGGATAATTCTATTAACGCACTAGTGTTTAGCTCGGTTTATGGCCCGAAAAGCGATTTATTAGGGCTCACTTTACAAGCGAGTTGAAAAAAAAAATAAAAAAACCGGCCAAGTGCGAGTCGGACTCGCGCACGAAGGGTTCCGTGCCAAAAAACGGCAATAAAATACGTTTGTTGTATGGGAGCCCCCCTTAACCCATTAACGGCTAGCGATGCCGTATTGAATCGCTATTTTACCCTTCAAATTTTCTCGATTTTTTCGACAAAAACTCATGTCAGTCAATCAACCAATCATAGTATTTCTTACTAAAGATGTATAGTTTTATATTGAATTTCAAATTCAACCATAATCAAATTTAATTACATAGAAGACAAGTAAAATTAAGTATTGAAAAAATAACAACAAAATAATGAGTTTCATTTCAAGTAAGTTCCTTCCCAACCTTTATTTTTTTACATTTACATGCTAATGAGTATTTAAGTGTGTTTCTAAGACTTGTTTCTTATTGAAAAACACGTGAAACATGTGGAATTATGTTTTAGTTTTTTTTATATCAAGTGATAAAAGTGAGTAATGCCAAACGGCATCACTAGCCGAAAACAATATCTTTTTTTTTTTAATTATGTGACTTGCATGTATCAAGTAGGTTCTATGACTTTGTTCATTACAATGTTGTTTGAAGTCAGGAATTGTTCTTTTACTTATGTTCTTGTCATTACAGAGATTGCACCTTGCACGACGGACTTACTGTTCTAGAAGATGATAAAATCTTGGTATCATCATGTATATTCATTGAGCCACCAGACCCGGCTATCCCAACTGTTACTCTGCCGACGAAAATTAACCAGGTCAGGCCAATATTCTTACAGGCCTCAACTCTCTCAGCTCTCGATGCAAAGTGGTCTTAGCTGATAAAAAGAAGGTCCGTGGTAGCAAATGTACTTCATTGACTTTGATTGATACCAGTGAAGAAGATGAGCCTTCATTTCCATCAACTAGTCCGAGTCACTGCGAGTCACTGAGTGTCTGTCCCTAGACGTTTATCTAGTCAGACGAGTTCTCATGATCTCATCAAATCAAGGTAGATGAGATCTCGTGTATCTGGCCGAGGTGGTACCTAAAGAAGATACCGTACCTACCTATATTAAAAATCCACATATTGGCGACAATAGTGAATCGGGCTCAATCAAGCCACTTTGGCTCCCTAGCCGCCAACTAGTCGGATTGCCCGTGCATCTCGTCGGGGAATCCGCAACACCCTTCACCAGATTATTTGGTACTTACAAACTGCTCTGAGAGTTCTTTAGAAGCGGATGAACAACCAGCTAGGAATTCATGAAGTGCTTCATGAGCCTGGCTTCATTTTATTCCCTCATTACAAATACCTCGTATAGGTTAGCTGACGTTACGATAAGAACAATATCTTCATAATACAATATCTTGATAACATGTTAAATTATGCTCCTATATTATGCTAGCGGTGCCATTTGGCATCATCCCGTTTTTCCAAAAATATAACAAATAATATTTTTTTATTGATGAATTTATATCATATTGATCGTTATTAACAACATATTAAAAAATGAAAAAAATCCATAGCCTTAGCAAAACTCCGCCGTTAATGGGTTAAATATATATTAGGTCTTTACCTATGAAATTGCCGTTTTGTTTGAAAAAAGTTAAAGTATTTTTGGATAGTATTTTTGGATAGCAGTTTATGGATGCCCTTCTTGAAAAAATCAGCTGGACGGGAGACAACAAACTCTTCATAGGCGTTTTGTACTGCCTCTCGGGAATTGAATTTTTTTCCCGCTAAAAAGTTGTCCAAATTTTGAAAAAAGTAATAGTCGGTAGGCGCAAGATCTGGTGAGTATGGCGGATGAGGGAGAGCTTCCAAACCCAACTCATGCAGCTTAGAGACGGTCTGTTGTGCAGTATGGGGTCGCGCGTTGTCGTGAAGTAGCAGTGGAGACGACCGATTGACCAAAGCTGGTTGCAGACGTGCGAGTTTCGCCATCATTGTGGTCAGTTCTTCAATGTACACATCTGCTGTAATGCTCGCGCCGTTTTGTATAAAGCTATGATGAATCACACCAGCACTAGACCACCAAACTGTGACCATCACCTTTCTAGGGGTCATTTTTCGTTTTGCACATTGCTTTGGTACCGAACCAGGATCTACCCAACTTGCTGAGCGCTTTCGATTGTCAAAAAGAATCCATTTTTCGTCGCACGTAACAATTCGCTTCAAAATTCCTTCATTTCTGTGCCTGTTAAGCAGCGCAAGGCAAGTCTCGACGCGTATGTTGCGCTGGCGATCGTTAAGTTCGTGGGGCACCCATCTATCAAGCTTTTTTATCTTGCCAATCTGTCGCAAATGGACCAATATTGTTTTGATGCTAACATCAAAAGCTGGTGCCAGCTCAGCTGAAGATTGCGATTCATCTGCTTCTACAATCGCCTTTAATTCATCATTGTTGACCAAAGTTTCCGGACGACCACGAGGTTCATTTTTCAAGTCAAAATTCCCAGAACGGAACCGAGCAAACCAATAACGGGCTGTACGTTCGTTTGTACCAGTTCTCTCCGTAAACGTCGTTGATGTTACGTGTCGTTTGTGCCGCGTTGGTGCCACGACGGAACTCATATTCCATAATTACACGAAATTTCAAAGTATCCATTATGAGGAAAAATGTTGAAATGTAATGAAAATACAATCAATAAACAAAAGACTGATTTTGTAAATAGAATGTCATATTTTTTAAACAAAATTAATTTGAATTTAGAATTCATAGCCAATCAAAACTTTTTTTGTTTGAAAAAGTCTGTACTGCAATACGGCAATTTCATAGGTGAAGACCTACTATTTTATTATGATTTTAGTATCTGTTGTTATAGCAGCAATAAAAATACATCATCTGTGAAAATTTTAAGTGTCTACCTGTTGTCGTTCTTAATATCGAGCAAAAAATGGCAAAAAAATTACGTTTGTTGTATGGGAACCTCCCTTAAATATTTATTTTATTCTGTTTTTAGTATTTTTTGTTATAGCGGCAACAGAAATACATCATCTGTGAAAATTTCAACTGTCTAGCTATCACGGTTCATGAGTTACAGCCTGGTGACAGACAGACAGACACACAGACAGACAGACCGACAAACAGACAGACGGACAGCGGAGTCTTAGTAATACGGTCCCGTTTTTAGGGTTCCGTACCAAAATGGTAAAAAAGGAACCCTTATGGTGTGACTCAGTCTGTCTGTCTGTCTGTCTGTCACAGCTGGATATCTCGAGAACTACTAATGGTATCAACTTGAAATTTGGAATAGTTTAAGATAATATTTGCCTAACTATTTTGCAAACAAGAAATAAATAAAAAAATAAATATCTTTTTATAACAGGGACTGAAAAGGGGTCTTAAAAATTTGAAGCGGGGCTACTAGAGCATGTGGGGTATCATAAGAAATAGCGTCGTTTGCACGTTTTCAATCATTTTTGGGGTTCCGTAGCCAAAATGGCAAAAAACGGAACCCTTATAGATTCGTCATGTCTGTCTGTGTGTCTGTCTGTCTGTCTGTCCGTCCGTATGTCACAGCCACTTTATTCCAAAAGTATTAGGACTACATAGTTGAAACTTAGTACGTAGATGTATTCTGTAAACCGCTTTACGATTTTTAGACAAAATAAAAAAAATAAAAGATTAAGGGGGGGCTCCCCATACATGGAACTACTGAAAATATTTTTTCTCATCAAACTAATACTTGTGGGGTGTCTATAGATAGGTCTTTAAAAATGACATTGAGGTTTCTAAGCTTATTTTTTTTGAAAGTCAACCTTTTGAAAGATATATGCCGCCAAAGTGGTAAAATGTGTGTCCCCCCCCCCCCCCCCTTTAACTTTTAAAGTAAGAGGGTGAAAAATCTAAAAAAAATATCAACTATAGATCTTAATAAACACTTTCAACGAAAATTGTTTTGAACGAGATACAGTAATTAGTTTTCGAGATATAGTACATTTTCAAAAACCGCAAATATAACTTTGTCATTCATACAAACACTGTGAAAAACAAAGTTATTTTTTCAGACGAAAAATGATAGCGGTATCAAAATATGGTATGGTATAATGTACCTACGGAACCCTACTGCGCGTGGCCCGACACGCACTTGGCCGGTTTTTTCTTTTTGTTTTAGGCCACATAGTTTTCGACTTATGATGAAAAATGTAAAAAAAATACCGTCCCCCCCCCCCCCCCCCTTATCTCCGAAGTTTGCAAAGAGAAAAATCTGAAATAATTCTATGTGACAGCAGTTTATATAAAGATTACAGGAAATAATAAAACGATGTCTCAATATAGCACACTTTTTTAGAAATTATTAAATTTCTAAAAAAGTTAATATTAGTTCCACTATCGGTCAAGAGATGGCGCTGACCTAAAACTGCAATACTAATTTTATTATTCTACTTTGCAGTGTGGTTTGATGGGGCAATTATGATGGTACGGACCCTCGGTGCGCGAGTCCGACTCGCTCTTGACCGGTTTTTACCCTTTGGGTACGGAACCCTAAAAAACCGCCTGCATCAAAAGACAAGCCAACTGAAAAGATGGAAACAAGTCTTGTTTAACAAGATTAAATATTAAAGCATCATAATAACATGCAGTCGGAGGCATGCATAAAGAAACTGACATTTTGAATGATTTGAATCCTATGCCTCCGAGACTCCGACTGCATGTTATTATGTTGCCTATAATATTCAATCTTGTTTCTATCTTTTCAGTTGACTTGTCTTTTGATGCAGGTGGGTTTTTGATTATTTTAAATTTTACCCGACTGCAAGAGGGTTTGTTTTTCGCACGTATCTTGTTTGTATGTAGGTAATATTTATAGCCCCCTTTTTACCCAACTGCAAGAGGGCAATCCCTCTTGCAGTCGGGTAAAAAGGGGCTAACTTAATGTTAGTAATTTTTTATTTAATATGTAGATACTTTGTTTGAAAAACGTTTCTTCCAAACGCAAAGATAAAGACATTACTCTTGTCCAAAATTAATTAAGCACTGTAATAATGATAATAATGTTTATTTGCATAATATAAGGATGGTGAGAAAAGTAGGTATTATTTGCTAATTAGAATAGCATGCAAAAAGTAAATAAAACCGCTCAAGAGCGAGTCGGACTCGCGCACCGAGGGTTCCGTACAATCATAAATATATTTGGATATGTTTCTTTAGTACAGTCTTTAAAAAAGTAGGATAAACGGCAGACAGGTGGAAGGGCGAACAGGCGGACAGTTAATTTACAAATCTTAACCACAGCTGCTTATGGTGACTGAAAAACACATTGCAAACTGTTTATATTATTAAGTAGGAACTTATTCTTCGTTTAATCGTACGGCAAATAGTAGGTAATTATTAATTATATTAGAACCAGCCACCAATTATTGTAGTATTAGGTTGCGCCATCTCTTGACCGATAGTGGAACTATTTTTTTTCTTAGGTCAGCATTCTTAGGACAGCGCCATCTGTTGACTGGCTTGAGACATCGTTTTATTTTTCCTGTAATCTTTACATAAACTACTATCACATAGAATTATTTCAGATTTTTCTCTTTGCAAACTTCGGAGATAAGGGGGGGGAACGGTATTTTTTTTACATTTTTCATCATAAGTCGAAAACTATGCGGCCTAAGAAAAAAGAAAAAATGTTTTAAAATGTGCAAACAGCGCTCTTTCATATGATACCCCACATTCCCTAGTCACCTCACTTCAAATTTTTAAGGCCCCATTTTCAGTCCCTGTTGTAAAAAAAAAAAAAATCTTTCTTATTTGCAAAATAGTTGGGCAAATGTCATCTTAAACTATTCCAAATTTCAAGTTGATACCATTAGTAGTTCTCGAGATATCCAGCTGTGACAGACAGACAGACAGACAGACTGAGTCACACCATAAGGGTTCCTTTTTTACCATTTTGGTACGGAACCCTAAAAATAAATAAAGGCAAGTTACAATGTTAATAAGGTCAGTAGTAAAGTATGTAATAGAATACAATTTGAAACATTATTTACCTACCTGACAAGTAGGTATGTCAAAAGTCCATTCGATAGTGTCGCCCTATTATCGCGCCTATAGTGCCTATAGCGCCTATAGTGTCGCCCTATAAGGACGCCGCCGCATAAACAAAGGATACCGCGTGCGGCGTACACCCGCAAGTCAATTTGGATTTTGGCAGTTTACATAGAAGTGCCGATGCCGTAGTGAAAGTTTGTGTTTGTTACCCGTATTTAGGGTTACCAGGACCAAAATTCGGAAATCCGGTCACAAAAGGTTGAAAATCCTGATTTTTGGACAAAAGTCCGGTCTAAGGGCTGGTTTACATTATCTTAGTCTTTAGTAGAGTGTTTTAGGAGAGTAGAAGTTCATTACGTGATGTGTTTGACGTTCTTTTAAAATCGACGAACATGCCAAGCAATGTATTTCTACTCGCTACTCGACTCGGTCGTCTACTTGCCTAATGTAAACCAGGCCTTAGACTCTAAAATTGGTTATTTATATTAGGCACGCACAAAGACAAATTAAATTTATCTGTTTCTTTTTGCAAAATTTTACACAAATAAATTCTTATAAGAAAATTATGGGCATCTTTCAGGAAACTACCCATTTACAGAGCCTAGTCGCGGCGGCGTGCGTAGCGCGCCGCGCGCTCCGAACTGTCCGGCGATGATGGTTTAGACAAAATCATTACAATCAATTATGGTGTAATGATTTTGGTTTTGAAAAATCCGGTCTCGAATAAAATCCGGGCTGAGTCCGGTCTGGGCCCTTAAAATCCGGTCTAGATCGGATTTATCCGGTCAGATGGTAACCCTACCCGTATTCCTGTCTCTGAACACAAGTGCTTGCGGGTGTACCGACACTATCTAAGCGAACGGACTTTACTTAATTTTGGTACGAGAATAGTTTGTTTGAGCACAAATTTTGCAAACGATTTTATACTAAATTCCCGATGAGCTAGAGACTTGAAACTTTGAACACAGGTCAGAAATGGAAGGAAATGCAATATTACAGTGTCATTGAGGTGATCTGATAATGGAGCTGGAAGAACGCCACAGGAACTCTATGATGAATGAAACTATACAACCCCATCGTGTTTGGGCTTATTAGAATTGTCTTGACAAGTACTCTGACGGGAGACGAGGTTCAGGGTGGGATGATGAAGTCTGGATTCCATGCCATAGGAACTCAATATTGAAATCATGCAACCCCATCGAGTTTGGGCTCGTTTGAATCGTCTTGACGAGTGCTCTGTTGGGTAATAGTATCCAAGAGTCTGATGATGGAGCCGGAAGAAGGCCACAGGAACTCTGCAATAAAACCTTTCAACCCCATCGAGTTTGGACTCGTTTGAATGGTCTTGACGAGTACTCTGATAGGCGGTGGTATATTTTTAGTTTAGCTCGTTGACTAAAAAAAAGAAAATTTATATTTATTAAAAAAATATATTTTTTAAGAACAAATTATTAATCACGTTTTTATTAAGTTGCTTTTTTGTTTTTATTTTTTAAATATGGTAATTCAACCAATTAAAATCTAGTTTATTCAATTCAATTTAATTTCAAGTGTAAATAATTACGCAACTTTAAAAATTATTCCAATTTTTAATAAAAATGCAATGTGCGTGAACTTCGGAAAAACAAATAAAAGTAGGAAAACATTGTCTAGTGATCTGTAGTTAAAAAAAGATGCAAAAGATTTTCGACTTTATTGACGTTTGAAATTCGATTGCTTTTTCCCATAATTATACTTGTACATTTACTTTGCTGTTTCATTAAAAACTGTTATTTTGGTAAAGATGTCAATAAGGTCTAAAATACTTGCACCAATTTCTTTACTTTTGAAGTTAATAAAATGGGTGCAAGAGATTTACGACGACACAATGTTTCAAATATAAAAAAAAACAAAATGGCAGCCAACTATATTGATAGTGGGCTGATTTTATGAAACTCGATTTTGTTACTATTTTGATAAAAATATAACAAAGAAATGTTAAAAATATAAAAAAATATGGCAGCCAACCTTTTTTATTTGTGGGCTGATTTGAATGAAACTCGGTTTTTAGTACTAATTTGACAAGAAAATAATAACACAATATGTATTGAAAAAATTAAAAAATCCAAGATGGCAGCCAACTTGTTTGTTTTTGGGTCGATTTCGATAAAACTCGGTTTTTGGTAATATTTTGACAAGAAAATAACAAAGCAATTTTTAAAATACTAAAAATCTAAGATGGCGGCCAACTTTTTTGTTTTTTGGGCTGATTTCGATGAAACTCGGTTTTTGGTACTAATTAGACAAGAAAATAACAACTCAATGTAAACTGATGGAAAAATCAAAAAATATCAAAATGGCTGCTAATTTATTTTTGGGTTGATTTTGATGTGACTCGGTTGAAAAAACAAATAAATAATTTGGCTGCCATCTTAGAATCTTTTTATGACATTCCGTTGCTGTTTTCTTGTCAAAATAATACCAAAACCCGAGTTTCATCAAAATCAGCCCACAAGCAAAACAGTTGGCCGCCATCTTGGATTTTTTGTATTTATAAAATTGCATTGTTATTTTCTTGTCAAAATAGTACCAAAAACCAAGTTTCACTGAAATCGGCCCAATAACAAAAAAGTTAGCCACCATCTTGAATTTTGTAAGTTTTCAACATTGCGTTGTTATTTTCTTGTCAAAATCGTACCAAAAACCGAGTTTCATCAAAATCGGTCCAAAAACAAAAAAGTTGGCCGCCATCTTGGATTTTTAGTTTTTTAAAAATTGCGTTGTTATTTTCTTGTCAAAATAGTTCCGAAAACCAAGTTTCATCGAAATCGGCCAAAAACAAAAAAGTTGGCCGCCATCTTGGAGTTTTAGTTTTTTAAAAATTGCGTTGTTCTTTTCTTGTCAAAATAGTTCCAAAAACTGAGTTTCATCGAAATCCACATGCCCTAGTCACCTCACTTAAAATTTTTAAGACCCCTTTTCAGTCCCTGTTGTAAAAAAAATATTAATTTTATTATTTCTTTCTTATTTGCAAAATAGTTGGGCAAATGTCATCTTAAACTATTCCAAATTTCAAGTTGATACCATTAGTAGTTCTCGAGATATCCAGCTGTGACAGACAGACAGACAGACAGACTGAGTCACACCATAAGGGTTCCTTTTTTACCATTTTGGTACGGAACCCTAAAAATAGTTCCACTACCAGTCAAGAGATGGCGCAACCTAATACTAGAATAAAAAAATTGGTGGCTGGTTCTAATATAATTACATACTATTTGCCGTACGAATAAACGAAGAATAAGTTCCTACTTAGTAATATAAGTTTGCCATGTGGAGTGGCTGAAACGTTTTTCTGTCACCATAAGCAGCCGTGGTTAAGATTTGTAAATTAACTGTCCGCCTGTTCGCCCTTCCACCTGTCTGCCGTTTATCCTACTTTTTTAAAGACTGTACTAAAGTAACATATCCAGATATATTTATGATTGTACGGAACCCTCGGTGCGCGAGTCTGACTCGCTCTTGACCGGTTTTTTTTTGTTGTGTTTGTTATTATCAGGAGATGGTTCTTATGAAAGAAAAAATTAAGAAAATTGCACGGAAAATTAGAAAATTTAAAAATACTTAACCACCATATGAATTTATTTTGGACATAAAAACTTTTTTAATGTAACCTTATGTTATGACTTAAAACTTAAAAAAAATTAAGTTAAATATTAATTTAATAAATTAAGGTAATAATTATTTTTGACAAAATTAACTTTTATAATAACCTTATGAAGTTTGACATAGAATTAACAAAATTAAAGTCACTTCGACTTCACAAATATACGAAAGTAACAGCAGAATGGAGACTATACCTTTGCCATCACCAGCCACAACCACAACATGGCATTAAAAAAAAAGTTTTAACACAAAATGTCAAAATTTTTTTTTAAACTTGCTGTGGTTGTGGCCAAGGAGGTTTATAATAGGGAGTGAGTACTCTACAAAAATTTTCACTTATCGTTTAAAAGAAATTCAACTTTATTGTTTTTGTCATAGAGTTGAAATTCTATCGACGACATTTACTGAAGGCACTACTGTGTGAATGAGACAACACCAGGTGGAGGTCGGTGTCTCGTTCGCATTGCCGTTACTAAACAATAATACCACGATAGTAGGGACTAAAAATATGTCGTTACCAATCAAGTAGTGTATCAAAATTATGGATTCGGAATGGGAAGTCGAATATATACTATTTAAATATTAATTTAGAATGACACATAATAATCTATATATATAAAAGCGTAAATCACTCACTGACTCATCACGAAATCTCAGAAACTACAAGTGCTAGGAGTCTCAAATTTTGCATGGGGGTTCCTTTTAGGGTGAAGGTGCTCACTAAGACGGGATTTAGCGAAATTCAACCCCTAAGGGGGTAAAACAGGGTGGCAAAGTTTGTATGGGAGAAAGCGATTCCTTGGCCCGATTGACTTGAAATTTGGCATAGACATTCTTTCACAAAATTAATTGAATAGGTGTTTCGTATTTTCTTGAAATGTATCCCCTAACAGGGTTGAAAAGGGGTAGAAAGCTATTTTTAGGGTGGTTGACTTCGATATCGGAATCAAAACTTCTTAGTGCATTTGTACGATTAAGAAAAATAAATGTCAGTTGTCAGCACTGACGTCCACTGAATTTTCCAAAAGACTAACATCATAAGATAATAGACTATATAATTCTTTAACATAATTGCACCCGGCATGCGTTGCATATTACGATTTTTTAGCCAGGAGCCTTTTCAGTCGTAAGTAGAAAAATTCACCAAACATATACTTATTACATTACTAATCGGATGTGGAATGTGGATGAATAGTTTAGGAGTGCATACTGCATAGGAAACAAATAAACATACACAAAGATTTCTATGTTGTTGAACATTACATTAGATTTTTATTTATAAAGAAGACACCTTTAAGTATTTAATATTACATAATATAATTATAATTATTTTGTTAAATTATCGCTAATTTTTTTATGGACCAGGATGTCGAGGACAGCAAAGGAAACGGCGGTTGAAAGGGGAAAAGGAAGATTTAATAGCAGAATAATGGAAACACCATAGAAATAGAATGTCAAAGAACAACAAAGTCAATAAACAGGTGATCCGAAAACGAATACATACATTTTATATGGGATACATAAAATATGATTATATATGGCAAAGTAAATTTAATAAACTATGTTCCATACTGTTTTCTTCGTCGATAAACGAATAAATGTAGCGTTTTGGTACATTTATTCGTTTTTAAGAAATGTATGGGAATATCTTATTTACCTGTGAAAAGTGGACTACTTGGATTGTTTCTTTTTGTCACATCACAATTACTTAGAGCACAAGACACCATGGCTCCACGATACCTTTATTTTAAATTCTAATTAAGATTAACAAATATTTTAAACAAACTGTGTTTGCTCATTTGCTAGGCGGGACGCTAGGGGCTCTTACTGTAAAAAACGTTGGCACATGTCACTTGCTCCTTTGTCTCTTTTTTACATAGACCGTGTCCGTATGATGTTAACTTCTCTTTTCCACGCTTTGTTGGTCTTCTTGAGCGCAGCGAAAATTTTTCTATGTCTATGGGAAACACGTTTACAATAGGCAATAGGCAAAGGAAAGCAATATGACAAGAAGACAGTAAAGAGACAAAACCATAGTATAGGTATTTACATGTAACTAATTACAGAGTAGAATATATAAGTCTATACATGGGCGGGCCTGTCCTTGACGTAAGTACCTACCTACCTAATACAGAATCGTGAACAGGGCGTTGGTTCTGTAACCAAACTCGAACCCCACTTCGAAGCTCACTTCACTGCACGGGAATTTTAAATCACAAATATAAATGAATAAATTTTAGTTAGCTAATTTCGAATAACAAATTCACGCAAAGTGAAGTGGGTTCGAAGTGAGATGCGATTTTGGTTACAGAATCGACAGACTGCGCGGCTAAAACCGCGGGGTGCAGTTATTACCTATATAATCACAAAATTGTAAAAATGATAAAGTTTTGATGTTTGGATGTTGTTCATATTGTTACTCAATCAAGTCTGAACGGGTGAACGGATTTAGACGAAATTTGGCACAGAGATAGATTATAGTCTGGAATACTTAACACAGGCTTCTTTTCATCCCGATTATTGATTTCCAGGGAAAGACTAATAACAATTACAGACTCCCACGCCGGGGCGGAGCCATGGGCAAAAGCTATAGTATATAGTACAAAACAAAGTCGCTTCCCGCCGTCTGTACGCTTCACTTAAACTACCTTTGCATAAAAACCGCATTAAAATCGATCCATAAGTTTAGGAGCTAGGTTGCCGGAGACAGACAGACACACACACACGTCAATTATATTATAACACTCCTTGCGTACGTCGTATGTAGATAACCTGTAGTATAATCTAATAACTTCACACTGACACCACATTATAGCACAGTTTTACATTAGTAGGTAACTACATTGCACCCGTGCGAAGCCGGGGCGGGCCGCTAGTCTATATATATAAAAGCGTAAATCACTCACTGACTCATCACGAAATCTCAGAAACTACGAGTGCTAGGAGTCTCAAATTTTGCATGGGGGTCCCTTTTAGGGTGTAGGTGCTCACTAAGACGGGATTTTGCGAAATTCAATCCCTAAGAGGGTGAAACAGGGTGGCAAAGTTAGTATGGGAGAACGCGATTCCTTGGCCCGATTGACTTGAAATTTGGCATAGACATTCTTTTACAAAATTAATTAAACACGTGTTTCGTATTTTTTTGAAATGTATCCCTTAACAGGGTTGAAAAGGGGTAGAAAGCTATTTTTAAGGGTGGTTGACTTCGATATCGGAATCAAAACTTTTTAGGCATTTGAATGATTAAGAAAAATAAATGTCAGTTGTCACTGCACGGGCTGACGTTTAATCTCTAATTTTCCCGATTTTCAAGACAAGCTTTATGCAAGCTTTGATTCTTATAATGTTGTATAAGATTTTATTCTTATTTTAACTACTTTACGAAATATTAGTCAAATAAAACGGCAACATCTGGCAAATATCAGATAATGTGACAAGGAATGTGGTATTTAGAGAAGCCAGAAACCTTTTCAGTAGTAAGCAGAACAATTCACCAAACATTCACCAAAGTTTCATCATAATCGGATGTGGATGAATGGTTTAAGAGTGCAAAGGAAACAAATACACATACATCGATTTTTATTTATAAAGAAGATAACTATTAAGCAAAGATATTAGAATTTTTAACTATAAGGTAAGTATTAAATGTAACATAATATTATCATACTTATTTTGTTAAATTACCGCTAATAAATTTTATTAAGTACCTACCTAACTAATACAGAATCGTTAACAGGGCGTTGGTTCTGTAACCAAACTCGAACCCCACTTCGAATCTCACTTCACTGCACGGGAATTTTAAATCATAAATAAGATAATGATAAGAAAATTTTTTTATCACAAAAGATTTTAGATAGCTACGCAGGCTACCTAAATTTTTTGCAATCAGTAAAATAGCTCATTTAGTAAACAAATGTCTAATAACAAATTCACGCGAAGTGAAGTGAGATGCGAGTTTGGTTACAGAATCGACAGACTGCGCGGGCAAAACCGCGGGGTGCAGCTATTACCTATACAATCACAAAATTGTATAAATGTGAAAGTTTTGATGTTTGGATGTTGTTCTGTTAGGTACCTACTCAATCATATCATACTCAATCACGTCTGAACGGGTGAACGGATTTAGGAGAAATTTGGCACAGATATAGATTAAGTCTAGAATACTTAACACAGGCTTCTTTTCATCCCGATTATTGGTTTCCAAGGGAAGACTTACAACGATTACCGACTGCCACGCGGGCGGACTCACGGGCAAAAGCTATACATAGTATAAAACAAAGTCGCTTCCCGCCGTCTAAACGCTTCTCTTAAACTATGCATAAAAACCTCATTAAAATCGATCCATAAGTTTGGGAGCTAGGTTGGTTGCCTCAGACAGACAGACACACACACACGTCAATTATATTATAACACTCCTTGCGTACGTCGTATAGGTATATGTCGTCCTCCTAGGTATATGTATCCTGTAGTATAATCTAATAACTTTACACTGACACCACATTAGCACAGTTTTACATTTAGTAACTACATTGCACCCGTGCGAAGCCGGGGCGGGCCGCTAGTTGTAATATAAAACAGAACTTACTCTTTTGATTTA
Organism: Agriphila geniculea; assembly: GCA_943789525.1. NCBI lineage: Eukaryota > Metazoa > Arthropoda > Insecta > Lepidoptera > Crambidae > Agriphila > Agriphila geniculea. The sequence continues at coordinate 5,341,988 of OX038879.1, read as the reverse complement.
ATTAGATATCTAAAATAATGCTAATCAGCTATCATCGGTGAGGTGGTAATAAATAGAAGTGTCAATCTTGGCAACTCCGATTTTGACCTTGGCGCCGAATTTCAATTTAAGAATTTCAATCTATAGGAAATATTACTTTACAAAACTAGTGTGACCATAAATACTGCACCATTTCAGATTTCTAAAAAAACGAAATTGTTCTATTGAAATGGCTAGAGGTCGCAGGCGAGACGGTAAAATTAATAATAATAATAAAATTCATGTTTGTGCGCCTATTTTGATGAACCTCGGTTTTTGGTACTATTTCAACATGAAAATAACAACCCAATATTGAAAATTTTAAAAATCCAAGATGGCGGCCAACTTTTTTGTTATTAGGTCGATTTCGATGAAACTCGGTTTTTGGAACTATTTTGACAAGAAATTAACAACGCAATTTTTAAAAAACTAAAACTCCAAGATGGCGGCCAACTTTTTTGTTTTTGGGCCGATTTCGATGAAACTTGGTTTTCGGAACTATTTTGACAAAAAAATATCAATGCAATTTTTAAAAAACTAAAAATCCAAGATGGCGGCCAACTTTTTTGTTTTTGGGCCGATTTTGATGAAACTCGGTTTTTAGTACGACTTTGACAAGAAAATAACAACGCAATGTTGAAAATTTAAAAAATCCAAGATGGCGGTCAACTTTTTTGTTTTTGGGCCGATTTCGATGAAACTTGGTTTTTGGTACGATTTTGACAAGAAAATAACAACACAATGTTAAAAATTTTAAAAATCCAAGATGGCGGCCAACTTTTTTGTTTTTGGGCCGATTTCGATGAAATTCAGTTTTTGGAACTATTTTGACAAGAAAATAACAACGCAATTTTTAAAAAACTAAAAATCCAAGATGGCGGCCAACTTTTTTGTTTTAGGGCCGATTTTGATAAAACTCGGTTTTTGGTACGATTTTAACAAGAAAATAACAACGCAATGTTGAAAATACAAAAATCCAAGATGGCGGCCAACTTTTTTGTTTTTGGGCCGATTTCGATGAAACTTGGTTTTTGGAACTATTGTGACAAGAAAATAACAACGCAATTTTTAAAAAACTAAAACTCCAAGATGGCGGCCAACTTTTTTGTTTTTGGGCCGATTTTGATGAAACTCGGTTTTTAGTACGATTTTGACAAGAAAATAACAACGCAATGTTGAAAATTAAAAAAATCCAATATGGCGGTCAACTTTTTTGTTTTTGGGCCGATTTCGATGAAACTTGGTTTTCGGAACTATTTTGACAAAAAAATATCAATGCAATTTTTTAAAAACTAAAAATCCAAGGTGGCGGCCAACTTTTTTGTTTTTGGGCCGATTTCGATGAAACTTGGTTTTTGGTACGATTTTGACAAGAAAATAACAACACAATGTTAAAAATTTTAAAAATCCAAGATGGCGGCCAACTTTTTTGTTTTTGGGCCGATTTCGATGAAACTCAGTTTTTGGAACTATTTTGACAAGAAAAGAACAACGCAATTTTTAAAAAACTAAAACTCCAAGATGGCGGCCAACTTTTTTGTTTTTGGGCCGATTTCGATGAAACTTGGTTTTCGGAACTATTTTGACAAGAAAATAACAACGCAATTTTTATAAAACTAAAAATCCAAGATGGCGGCCAACTTTTTTGTTTTTGGGCCGATTTCGATGAAACTTTGTTTTTGGAACTATTTTGACAAGAAAATAACAACGCAATTTTTAAAAAACTAAAAATCCAAGATGGCGGCCAACTTTTTTGTTTTTGGACCGATTTTGATGAAACTCGGTTTTTGGTACGATTTTGACAAGAAAATAACAACGCAATGTTGAAAACTTACAAAATTCAAGATGGTGGCTAACTTTTTTGTTATTGGGCCGATTTCAGTGAAACTTGGTTTTTGGTACTATTTTGACAAGAAAATAACAATGCAATTTTATAAATACAAAAAATCCAAGATGGCGGCCAACTGTTTTGCTTGTGGGCTGATTTTGATGAAACTCGGGTTTTGGTATTATTTTGACAAGAAAACAGCAACGGAATGTCATAAAAAGATTCTAAGATGGCAGCCAAATTATTTATTTGTTTTTTCAACCGAGTCACATCAAAATCAACCCAAAAATAAATTAGCAGCCATTTTGATATTTTTTGATTTTTCCATCAGTTTACATTGAGTTGTTATTTTCTTGTCTAATTAGTACCAAAAACCGAGTTTCATCGATATCAGCCCAAAAAACAAAAAAGTTGGCCGCCATCTTAGATTTTTAGTATTTTAAAAATTGCTTTGTTATTTTCTTGTCAAAATATTACCAAAAACCGAGTTTTATCGAAATCGACCCAAAAACAAACAAGTTGGCTGCCATCTTGGATTTTTTAATTTTTTCAATACATATTGTGTTATTATTTTCTTGTCAAATTAGTACTAAAAACCGAGTTTCATTCAAATCAGCCCACAAATAAAAAAGGTTGGCTGCCATATTTTTTTATATTTTTAACATTTCTTTGTTATATTTTTATCGAAATAGTAACAAAATCGAGTTTCATAAAATCAGCCCACTAACAATATAGTTGGCTGCCATTTTGGTTTTTTTTATATTTGAAACATTGTGTCGTCGTAAATCTCTTGCACCCATTTTATTAACTTCAAAAGTAAAGAAATTGGTGCAAGTATTAATTAGACCTTATTGACATCTTTACCAAAATAACAGTTTTTAATGAAACAGCAAAGTAAATGTCCAAGTATAATTATGGGAAAAAGCAATCGAATTTCAAACGTCAATAAAGTCGAAAATCTTTTGCATCTTTTTTTAACTACAGATCACTAGACAATGTTTTCCTACTTTTATTTGTTTTTCCGAAGTTCACGCACATTGCATTTTTATTAAAAATTGGAATAATTTTTAAAGTTGCGTAATTATTTACACTTGAAATTAAATTGAATTGAATAAACTAGATTTTAATTGGTTGAATTACCATATTTAAAAAATAAAAACAAAAAAGCAACTTAATAAAAACGTGATTAATAATTTGTTCTTAAAAAATATATTTTTTTAATAAATATAAATTTTCTTTTTTTTAGTCAACGAGCTAAACTAAAAATATACCACCGCCTATCAGAGTACTCGTCAAGACCATTCAAACGAGTCCAAACTCGATGGGGTTGAAAGGTTTTATTGCAGAGTTCCTGTGGCCTTCTTCCGGCTCCATCATCAGACTCTTGGATACTATTACCCAACAGAGCACTCGTCAAGACGATTCAAACGAGCCCAAACTCGATGGGGTTGCATGATTTCAATATTGAGTTCCTATGGCATGGAATCCAGACTTCATCATCCCACCCTGAACCTCGTCTCCCGTCAGAGTACTTGTCAAGACAATTCTAATAAGCCCAAACACGATGGGGTTGTATAGTTTCATTCATCATAGAGTTCCTGTGGCGTTCTTCCAGCTCCATTATCAGATCACCTCAATGACACTGTAATATTGCATTTCCTTCCATTTCTGACCTGTGTTCAAAGTTTCAAGTCTCTAGCTCATCGGGAATTTAGTATAAAATCGTTTGCAAAATTTGTGCTCAAACAAACAAAAGAGCAAGCAACCTGATAAAAACGCGGTAAAAAGTGTTAATTGTAAATAACGAACTACCTAGGTATTTAAGTTTATATTAAACAGTTTAAAGTATTATGTATGTCTCCGGCCAACCATACGGTTTGGTCACCCTAATGAAGAAAAGGACACATACATCTACTTGACCTCTCTGTCGGCTCGTTTTGGGGCGAAGCACTCAATCCGGTTTATAGTACTATTTCCATGGTTGTGGCAAGTGGTGGCAAAGGTATAATCTCCATTCTGCTGTTACTTTCGTACTTTTGTGAAGTCAAAGAGACTTTTAATTCTTAAAAAGTTTTCACGCAGCCGAAAATTCTGAAACTTTTTTCTAATACTAAGGAAGCTTATCCTATCTATAAAAAAATATTCAGCCAATTTGATTTTTTTCGGACATTCTCCATTTCGGAGTTATTTGATTGATGAAATAACATGTAAAATAATTAATTATTATTTCTTACAAAAAGGATCTAAGAAAACTGAATTTCTTATAGTGCTCATCACGATTAGTTCAGAGCCATCACGCCTAATATTAAATTGGTAAGTTTGGATAGACTAACACGATATATACTTGGTTATAAAGCTGTTGGGTTTGAACTAAACGGGAACGGAAACGGGAACATGAACGGGAACAGGAACAAGAAAGGGAACGGGAACGGGAACCCAAATTTTCATTAATTATACCAATTCGAATTCAATATTCATAACTAAGACAAGACAACGTCTGTCGGGTCAGCTAGTAATAAATAAAAAATATGTTTTATTTTCTCCACAATAATTATTACAAAGATTATTTAAATTTTCGGTTGGATTGTATGCTAGCTGCAAGCCGCTCATGCACGCCGCTCGGTTATGCCTGTGGTCAAAACCGTCATGCATAACCTAGCGTGTGTGGTGTGGTTGGCATTGGAGCAATTAAAAAAGAACTGTACCCCCACCCCCGGTATTTGCCCTGTCCCTCAGATTTCTTCACTTATATTTTTGGGATGAATGACTTCTAGCAGAATTAATTCATTTAGATGAAATAAGCATATTATTAAATATACAGGGTGTCCCAAAACTTTGCCACACGAAGGGAAAGTACCTTAAATATTGAAGGTAGGAAATTTTACTGAAAGAAGACTTCATTTTTACCGACTTCAAAAGGAGGGAGGTACTCAATTCGACCCGTTTTTTTTTTTTTGTTTTTTGTATGTACACCGATTACTCGAAGACGGCTGGACCGATTGAAATGATTCAAACGTTATTATATTAGGTAAACTCCTAAGTAGGTCCCATTTTTTAAAATTTTGAAATCGCATCAGTACTTTTTAAGTAATCTTGAAAAAAGCACGAAAATAGTATGATTTTGTGTGAACTACCTCGATGATCAGTCGTATATCTTTGTTTATGAACTGAATAAGATAATTATTTTTTTGTTGGAAAAGGGATATCTTAAGTGAAGTTCTTTAACCGACTTAAAAAAGGAGGTTCTCAGTTTGACCCGCATGTATGTATATTTCTCTGCGATTAACTCACGTTTGGCTGAGCCGATTTTAATTTCTATCTAAATAATATACCTACACTACCGAATACAAAAGGTACCTACACTAAAAATAAAAAAATAAAAAATTGTTTAAAAAAAACAAAAAACCGACTTCAAAAAACCTACCTTTAAAAAGCAAGAAATAATATTCGTAATAATAAAACACGTCTATTGAAGTCGGGTGGGGCTTTTATTTAGAATAAAATAAAGGGATTTGTAGTCCAGCCCCACCCGACTTCAATAGACGTGTTTTATTATTACGAATATTATTTCTTGCTTTTTAAAGGTAGGTTTTTTGAAGTCGGTTTTTTGTTTTTTTTTAAACAATTTTTGTTTTTAAATATATATGGAACTGCATTCAAAGATTTTTTTATCGCATACGATTCGATACAAATTGATACAATCCGTAATTATTAAATTTTAAACGTTAAAATTCATGGTCTTCCATTTGTTTAAGATGCAGTGTCACTTAAGAAAAAGTAATCCTTATAAGTAACCCTTTCGATTGGTGTTGTAATAATAAATAAAAAAATGTTTTCTTTTTTGGTGGGTTCGATTCCTGGTTAAGGCAGGCGATTTTCCAAAAATCATTGAATGCAGTTCCATATATTTTTATAAACAAAATGAAGTCTTCTTTCAGTAAAATTCCCCATCTTCAATATTTAAGGCCTACTTTCCCTCCGTGTGGCAAAGTTTTGGGACATGTATGTATAATAATTATGTAAGTTGTCTATTTATTGAAAATTCACTAAATATTAGGTACATTTACGAAGATTTTTGAACGCTCTAAGTTGAAACCCATCAAATCTGCATGTCCTCTTCCCAGAGTACGGGACCCCTGCGTCTTACACGGGTGGGCGAACCACTAGACCACAGAGGTGCTTTTTTAGCGCTTTTTTAGCAAGAAATTCTTCTCATTGTGTAAAAATACGGCACGAAATGGCAACGCTCCATTAGTCCTTCGTCGTAAGACGTTATTTTAATTAGATTGAAAAACTGTTTTTAGTGACAGCGTGGATTTACTGTTAAAATGTTCAGTGTTTACTTTCTTTGCTCAGGTATGTGACCAAGTTTTGACATTAAAATTCTGTTTTCTTTACTTAATTAATGTTACTGTGGACACATTGCATAAATCTATATAGTATTTAATATCAAAAAGTTAATAGTGCTAAGAGCGAACGGTAATTATTAAACAATTTAAAACTACAAGAAAGTAGCATTGTGTAACTTCCGTTTTGTGACTTATTCTACGGTTACATTATATCGGAACGGCAAATCAGAACAAGTCGGAAAGCGTAAAGCTTATTTGCAGTTACGTGTGTGTTCTCTTGAACTCGGCTTTGCATGAAGGTTTTGCAGGTTGGTTAAAACCATCATGCAAAACCTTCATGCAAAACCTTCATGCAAAACCTTCATGCAAAACCTTCATGCAAAACCTTCATGCAAAACCGTCATGCATAACGCTAGGTTATGCATGACGGTTTTGACCACAGGCATACCCGAGCGGCTTGCATGAACGGCATGCATGAACAGGCATGCAGTTTTATCCCAACACGCTAGGTTATGCATGACGGTTTTGACCTTACAGGCATAACCATCATGCATAACCTAGCGTATATGGCCGGCTTATTAGCGTTCATGTCTATTTAGTAACTATTGCGTTTTAATATCAAGACGTTTGGGCGATATTGTCATTTTACGACGTGGGTATTCTGATAGTGACTCATACCACTGAGTAGCAGATACATTTATCTACATACCTATCCCTATTTCGTTTGTGTACGCCGTAGATCAAATGTCCGAATAAAATGCCCAATCACCGTTAACAAACTAAAAAACCGTCTGGATCGACCGGATAGCATAGTCAAGATCTTTTCACAAAGAATACTTGTAAAATTGCATAGTAATTGGCGACCTCGTTCTCCTGGTGTACTTTGGCTAATTAAACAAAGTTTCCATCGCGGGTCCGAGCAGCCTTAAATTAAATCTCAAAGGACTTTTTCACATCCAGTTTCAAAGGAAAATCTCCTCTCTTCAGGGCGATACTTAAATTAGGTGCGAAAAGGCAAAAATGTTGTTTGGATTAGGTTTGGAGCTTGCAAAAGTACTAATTTATCCGGTATCTACTTGTACTGGATAAAATTGCATTATTACTCTCATTACACCGCATACCCATGTGGATCAAGACGGGAACATTATCTACCGGGTGTAACAAGACCTTCAACGAAGCCGAGGTCTACGTATTCTGCCCATCATCAGGACCACTTCTGTTCAAAATTATTGCTGGGAAACGATTTAGATTTGGGTGTTAAAAAAGCATTGTATACTTTACCACGCAATGTAACGCGTACAACAGACCGCGCCTGCGAGTGTTAACAGCGGTTCCCGAATTCTTTTGGCTACGGAACCCTTTTTGGTTCACCATTTTTGGGCGGAACCCTAGCTCAAGTAAGAAGTAAACTACCAGGGTTGCTACATTTCGGAACAGAAAACCCAGGACACGGTTGCGTGGCGAGCGCGAAGCGCGAGCCGCGAAAAATTTTTGGGTCTATTTTCTAACTATAGGTAAATGTACGTTGAAATCATTAAAACTGGCAGTAAAACCACTGTAGAGTCTGGTAACTGGTAAAGGAAGGATATGATGAATGTATGTGAATGTTTGTAATTAAAATAATCAAAATCAATGGAAACAGGGGCGGGTGAGCAAATAGGCCAATCAATAAGAAGTTATAGAGTGCGCGAGGAGGAACCTAAGCGATTTCTTCAGAAATATATTCAGGGTGCTTAGGGAGAAAACATACTAAAAGTCCTGACGTCTAGGAGGTGAGGCGGAGGGAGGGGAGGGGGACAAAGGTCCCAATTTTAGGTTTTTCACCAATATCTCAAAAATGGCGCGTTGTAGCGAAAAATGTTTTAAAATAAAATGAAAGCTTATCAAATTTTCTATAACTTTGATTCTATTCACTTTTTCTTATTTCTCAATAATTGTTGAGCTACACACCTTTGTTACAAAGGATAACTTATTTATTAAAAGAGGCAGTGTGCCAGCAACATACTTACAAGACACAGAATATTACATTTTAAACTTAGAAAATAGTATATAAATTACATAAATAAAAATATACAATATGAAAAACACTACATAAACATACACATATATAATAGTTGTTGCAAACTATGATTTAATTAAAAGGTTTGCGTACAATTTTTTTCTAAAAACAGCAAGGGATTCCGAGTGGCGGATTTCACTTGGTAGGCTATTCCATAGAATTGTAGTCTTGACTGTATAGGACTCTTTGTAGTAGCCAGATTGGGTGAGAGGGGTGTTCAGGCGGTTGTCAGATTTGGACCTAAGTGGCCGACTATGGCTGAAGCCGAGAGGTTGGAAACGCTCCTTAAGGTAAGGGGGAGATCTTGGATCATATAGTATTTTGTACAGCAGAGTAAGAGCGTGCTCCTGACGACGCAGCCTGATGGGCAGCCACCCTAATTTTTTCCTATACTCGGACACATGGTCGTAATTGCGCAACCCGTATATAAATCGAATACACAGATTCTGTAGACTCTCCAGTTTGTTTAGTAAATCCTCATTGAGGTCAATAGCTGAGACATCTGCGTAGTCGAGGATTGACAACAGGAGTGATTGCGAAAGCTCGACCTTGGTCTTCATAGGGAGCAAATTTCTCCATTTACGTAAGGAACCAGCTGCACCGTAGACTTTTCTGCTCACTTCGGTAATGTGGGGAGACCATGACAGGGTGCTGTCAAAAAGAACGCCAAGGTTTTTGACCACATCACTGTAGGGCAAAGGAACGGAGTCGAAAAGGAGAGGTGGGACATTAACGTTTTTTAATTTGGCAATCTGCTTAGATCCACCGATGATGATGGCCTGCGATTTATGGGGATTTACAGTGAGCCCATGGGATTGGCTCCATTCAAGGATTGTGGCAAGGTCAGCGTTAAGACTTGCAATCAGGTGGGAAATATTGTCAATAGGAGCTTGTGAATAGATTTGCAGGTCGTCAGCATACAAATGATACTGACATGAAAGAAGAGGTGTTAGGAAGTTAATAAAGATAGAGAAGAGAAGAGGGGAAAGGACTCCACCCTGAGGTACACCCGCCATGAGGTCAGAAGGAGCAGACAATTTATCGTCAACACGGACACATTGTCGACGTTCGACGAGGTAGCTGCGAAACCACCCGACCACGGCATCCGAAACCAGAACAGTTTTCAGCATTGCGAGGAGCATATCAAAATCAACTGTGTTAAAAGCATTGCTGAAGCCCAAGAGTACTAAAGTAGTGAGCTGTTGATTAGACATACCCTCTCGGATGTCATCAGATACCTTGGTCAAGGCGGTGACTAGGGTTGCCAACCATACTTTATAATAACGTATCCTACTTTATTTTTGGTAATTATACTTTATACTTTTACATACAAATAAAGTATGTAAAAATACTTTATTTTCAACCTTTACTGTGATGCGTAAAACATACTCATTGTGGGTCATGGGTACTTAACGATTTATAATTGCTGAACGAAATGTTAGCTATCTTTCCGATTCACGCCAACAGCGCCAACAGTGATTACGCTCGCGACCATGGGCAGCGTTGGCGTTGTCATCAGCGCGCTTACGGTTGATTCGGAACGGGTTATTGGCGCTGACAGCGCTGTTGGCGTGAATCGGAGAGGCCTATTAGATGTCAGATGTCAGTTGTGACGTTTGTCACAGATGTCTCTCACTAGTCTCACTATCGACGAAATCTCATCGAAAGATCACCAACTCCTGAGATACAGGATTCGTCCTAGTAAAAGTTGATTGTCAAACAAGCTTTGTAACATTTAAAGACAACAAAAAATTGTAAGCATGTGCTTACAAAGCACACAAAAATACGTGTTTAAAGCAATAAAAACATAAAATTTGAAAAATACTTTTTTTCTTCCTAATACTTTATTTTTTTCCTATCCAAACCACTTTATACGTTTTTTTTGTCAAAAAAAGTTGGCAACCCTAGCGGTGACAGTGCTATGCCCGGGGCGGAATCCCGACTGAAAAGGACTAAGGAGATGATTAGTGTTAACAAAGACGCTGATTTGGTGAAGTACAAGACGCTCAAGAACCTTAGAGAGAAATGGGAGGATAGAAATAGGCCTGAAATGAGAAGGTAGAGAAGGATTAGAGGATTTAGGAATAGGAATGACCACAGCTTGACGCCAGCAACTTGGAAAAGTGCCGGAATTTAAAGAGAAATTAAAGATGTGGGAAAGAATAGGAAGAATATCAAAACCACATTGGAGAATCATTCGCCGACTTATTTCATCCGAACCCTCCGCATTTGATTTAATATCAAGAATGGTCTTTTCAACCTCTCGCTCAGACACATGTCTAAAGGAAAGGGCAGAATAATTTGGGATAGGTAAGGTGGCGAGAGAACGCAGCGTGGTTTGCTTGACGTGTGAAGAGAGATGGGAATAAGAAGTAAAGTAGCTGTTCAGGGAGTCAGGATTTAAATTATGTGGAAGTTTCGATTTTGACTTGCCAATTCCCAGGGAATTAAGGAAAGACCACACCTTTGCTGGATTACCGTTAGAAACTGAAGAATGTATGTGTTGGCGCTGCGCATCCCTACATAGTCTATTACAGCGATTCCGTAACTCTTTATAGCGGCGTCGGGTAAGCTCCGTCGGGTCAGACTTGTATCTTGCCTTAGCTGCATTACGTCGATTCATTAGGGCTTTGATATCCGCGGTGAGCCACGGAGTAGGAAGATGTTTTAGTCGAACAGAACGTAGCGGAGCATGCCGATCAAACAGCTGAATAAGAAACGAGTTGAAGATTTCCAGCTTCAGATCGATAGGTGGCGCATCAAAGACTGCGTTCCAGTTGATATCCCTAAGGTCAGTCATAAAGCTCTTCCCGTCAAGGTTTTTAAAGTCACGCTGCAGGATCACTCGCGGCTTAGGCTTAGGACAACGAATTTTATAAGAAAGGAAAATAAGGTCATGATAGGAGAAGGCGTCAGCAGACAATTGCCCGTGACTACTGACATGATCAGAGGAGGATACCATAACAAGATCTAACAAGGAAGGTTGGCAGCCAGGGAAGTGATGAGTTGAAGAGGATGGAAGGGTATTAAGATTTAAAGAGTCCACGATTGAGCATAGCCGGGAAGAACGAGAGTCACGCTTGAGTAAGCAGGTGTTAAAGTCACCCATAATTATTGTGTGATCAACCGTGGGTACCAAATTCTCTAATAGGGATTCAAATTTTGAAAAATAGTCAATGTGGAGTTGGGCTATAGAAAACTCCAAGAAGAACTTTAAGATGGCCAAGGGAGACTTCCAGAAAGAGATGCTCAGATGACTCCGAGTATTGGGAAGGAGATTTGTCAAGGATTTTAAAAGAGAGGTGATTTCTTAGGTAAATGGCTACACCACCGCCCCCCTTGCCAGTCCTATCATTGCGGATAAGATGAAAACCAGGAAGGGAGTAAGAGGAGGAAGGAAGACAAGGTTTTAAAAACGTTTCTGAGACCAGAACCGCGTGGATGTTCGGGTTATTTGAGATAGTGTCCACTAAATCCGTATAGTGCGCAGGGATGCTTTGTGCGTTCAAGTGGACCACATTGAGATTTTTGGGAAACGGTGAGAACTCCGAAGCAAGAAGTGTATCCAATGGCTGTGATGCACTGTGAAAACTACAGTCGGAATCATCACTAGCTGCTGAGTGAAAATCCGAGCTGTCACTCGTTTAATTTTATTTATTTAATTTATTAAATCTCATTTTTTAAAACTGAAATAAAATTTACCTTGACCTTCAATAACTTCGTAGCTATTGGTTTCCCAGCCCAGGTATAGTCTTGAAGACAAGAATGATCCTGATGATGGGCGGAATACGTGGACTTCGGCTTCGTTGAAGGTCTTGTTTGCTGGGTCATAATGATCGATAATTATCCTTTGGCACTTATAGTAATGTTTGAAAAAATACAAACTTGGAAATGGGATTATTTAATCCTAATATTATTTACCTATTTTGTTTTATTTAAAACAAAATTGGTAAATAATACTTATTGTTAATACTAAATAATATACTAGAAAAAATACGACTCGCAGATCAATGGGGTTGGCAACGCAAAGCTAATTGTAGATGTCGCTGTGTACGCTTGTTCCTAAGACAGAAGACGTTCAGAACACATTCTATGGGAAAATAGGTATTTATCTTGTGGTATTTTTTTTACCAAAAGGACCCATTGACCCAAAATGGATATAAAAGACTATTCTACAATGCAAATGCCCGAATTGAAAGCCAAATTATGTCGTTTTTTTCCTACAGAATTTATCTTTTTTTCTATATCCAGATTTTTCGGAAATTTATGAGTGCCAACATTTTTAAAGCCAGAATTTAATCATTTTAAAGCTAAAATAACGATTTTCTAAAGTAAAAGTCCTTTGTTTTCATAGCTCTCGTGGAACAAGCGTACGCAGCGCCATGTTGACAGTTGCCTTCCCCATTCTCGGACGGGAATCGAACCCGCGACCTTTGGATATCCGGTCCAATGCTCTGACCGCTGAGCTACCGAGTCACTGGTGGCATCGTCGAATTTCTTCTAGAATATTCCACTCTTACGCTGCAAGCCAGCGTTATTTCACCAATGAGAAGAATTACCTCGACTTTGATATTTGATAAAGATGAAATAGCTAGGTATTTGAGATTTTTGCATTCACAATGCTATTTTATACTATTCTAAATAAAATACTAGAAAAAATACGACTCGCCCCATATTTTTTCAAGTATATTATTTAGTATAGTATAAAAAACCGGCCAAGTGCGTGTCGGACTCGCGCACGGAGGGTTCCGTACCAAAAAACGGCAAAAAGAAAATCACGTTTATTGTATGGGAGCCCCCCTTAAATATTATTTTTATTCTGTTTTTATTAGTATTTGTTGTTATAGCGGCAACAAAAATACATCATCTGTGAAAATTTCAACTGTCTAGCTATTACGGTTCATGAGATACAGCCTGGTGACAGGCAAGTACGGAACCCTAAAAATAGCATTGAGAATACAAAAATCTCAAATTTAAAAACTTATTGTTAATATTTTCAAAATTGCTGCCATTATGTTATAGGTACAACGTGTTACAAAATAACCCCTAATGCTGAATAGGGTAGATAGGGACCATCAAACTGAACAACTTTAGTTATGAATACTTACACTTTTACTATACACACACGTTGTCACGGGTACAGAGAAGGACATAGGGTAACTTTTATCTAGAAAAACAGTATTGTTCCCGAAGGATAGCAAAAAAAAATCCACGCAGACGCAGTCGCGGGTGGCCGCTAGTTAATATCCTTACTACTGATATTATAAATGCGAAAGTCCATTTGCTTGTTTGTTACGCCTTCACATTTTAACTACTGAACCAACATCATGAAATTTTGCATACACGTTGTCAGGGGTACTGAAAAGGACATAGGGCACTTTTAATTCCGAAAAAAGATACAGTGGCCCTACCATGAGTTATTGCAAACTGTTTACTTTTGGTTGGTTACTTTTATTTTAAACTATCGTTTTCTCTCTTTCACTCATATTGACTGTGAGCAGTATATCCGACAGTTTACTGTAACGTAAACAGTTTGCATCAACTCATGGTAGGGCCACTGTTCCCGAGTGATAGAAAAATAGCTGTCCAAAGAGGGAAGATTTGTTTTTTGACCCCGCGAGCACAAAGCGCGAGCAGTGTCTCTGTTTCAGCTTGAGCAAAAAAGCTTTCGGATGTCCGTCTGGCTGTCCATTAGTTCTCCTCTGCAGGTCGCATTTTTCGAAATGGCTGAGATATGTTAATGTAACTAACGGGGAACACAGATTTAAAATATCGGGGAATTTATTATTATTGTGAAATATTTCTTTATTTGTTATTTAAATTAACAATTTCATTTTAAAATTTTATTATGAAGTCAAAGCATGAAGTCAAGCAGTCTCTCGCTGATAGATGTATTTGTCATTTTTATATCACTGTCCTGATAGAATGAAATCGGTGAGTCTCTCGCCGATAGCGACAGCGGCGGCTTCGGTGTTACCACGTACGAGGCGAGGCAGCACGCCCAGATCCCCGACGCGCAAGCGGTGCGCGCCCAGCACTCGGAGCCGCGCGTCCACCACTCGGCGTATGGCTGTCGTGCCCACTGAGTGGAACGTCGTGTGCGTCATCTGGCGGCTGTAGCACGCCCAGTACTCCTCGTCCGCCGCGTCTGCCGGGCAGCCCGCAAACTGCAGCCGCACTACCGACGCCCCGTGCCCCGCTAGCGCCTCCGTCGCCACCACCTGCTCCGTGATCTTCAGCGCACGAACCATGTCCTCCAGGTCACGCTCATTCGAAAGAAAGTTCGGGAAAATAGCTGGCGGTGCCAACGGGTCCGCGCTTGCTAGACGCACTGTACCTTCCGAGAGTGGTTGCAAAAGCAGTGGTGAAAAGACCATCAAGGCATACTCACTGTTAATCTCTTGTAGTTGCTTAACTACTGCATCATTGAGATCAGTGCCGTGCTGGAACAACGGGCCAGCGACAGTCGCCACGTTCCTTTCGACGTAGGCATGAATGAATTGCATATTAGGAAGCGCACAATCATCGCTGTTGTTCACCAACTTACGCTGTTCTAAATCATAGCAGTTTGAATTGATGAAAGTTGATACATCAGTGAGGCCAATTGAAGCCAACGAGTCGTTTTGCAGTAAAAGCAGTTGCGTGGTCGGGGTCGCAACGCTGGCGGCTGCCAGCAGATTTTGAGACTCTCCTGTACCATAATCACATTTTATGAACACTAGAGGGAATGCGTGATCAGTCATGTTGTCACCGACGGGCAAGTCTAATCTTACAGGAATATTGAACTTTTGTAAATGTGCAGCGGGACCGATTCCCGACAACATCAGTATCTGTGGAGTTCCAATCGCTCCGGCGCTGAGGATAACCTCCTCCGTCGCATACAGACTTAACTTCTGTTGCAGCAATCCATACGCTACTGTAATGCCTTTCGCCTCATTATTATCATCCAAGATGACGCCAGTACATCGCGTCCGTTTCGACACTTTTAGTCTGTATTTGACATCGGGTCTAGCAAGGTACCCTCGGGCGGTACTCATGCGCTCGTCATCAAACACGTATCCCACGACTTGAGTGACGCCGATCTGTGATTGTGCATTGATGTCGGGATTGTACGGGATATTAAGGCTCTCATACGCTTGAAACAGCCTTGGATGCCAGGGATTTCTTGAATTTGCAAAAAATTCAACTCGCATGGTTCCGACGGTATTGTGATAGGGAACCGAAGACGGCGGGAGGCGGTCGAGATCTTGGAGGCCCTCGTAGCGGAGAAAGTAAGGTCTGACGTCGTCCCAGGTCCAGTCAGGGATGCCAAGGCCGTCAAAGTCCTGGGGAGTGCCACGCGTGTACATCATGTAGTTGATGCTGGTGGAGCCACCAAGGCAGAAGCCGCGGCTGAACCGGCACTGCTGGTCGCGGTACGCAAGGCACGACATATTGTTGGACAACGTATCGTACTGCCAGTCTATATCTGAGCCTAGTAGCCCCATCGCTGCATCGGGTATCTAGAACAGATATGATTATGTGCAAAGGCTTTAGTTGCTATAACATGATTTAGGCGACACCACAGCTTTATTCATTTGCGTTGTACTTTCAAGAGATAGACGGGACCTCCAAAGGGTGCATCATGCTCAAGTGACTGATCGACAATGGCTGCCCCCGTTGAACATGGTCGAGGCCTCCACAACCTCGGAATAAGCGCCCCTGCCGCGAAACCGTACAAGTGTGATCGGTGGTGACCTCTTATCGAAAGCCAAGACGTCTATGCAAGGGTAAGTAATTAAATGAACCTGTCTTACCCTGGAGATGAGGTTGGGGTCCCCACCAGCCTCCACCAGCAGCACGTTGTACCCGGCGCCTGCCAGCCGCGCCGCTACTGCCGTACCCGCCGCCCCCGCGCCCACCACGATGTACTCGAACGTCGCGCCATCTAGGGGTAAAAACAACAATAGAGGCAAATTTCTCTTGTTCTAAGTGGTTCAATGTTTATCAATATCAAGGATATAGATAAAACAAGAAAGCGACCTTTTAAAAATGTGTTTAATATCGTTTCATATTAAAGCATAACTTTTTAGTCCAACCTAGATTCATTCCTTGCTGACTGACGACTACCACACCGGGATCTATAACCTTATTTCAAGGACAAACAAATACCGACTGGTTTATTTTGCTGCAGTTTTTTGTGATGGTTGCAATCGAACATCAGTTACGTTGAGTCTTAGCTCCACTGTTTCCATGTCGTCAGCGTGAATCGTACTGTCCTACTAATATTATAAATAATAACAAATAAATTAAATAAATAAATATTAGACAAAATCAGACATTGCTCATTCCAAAGTAGCTAAAGCACTTGTGTAATGGAAATCAGATACAAGGGTAACAATGAAAGTTTTTAGAACTGGCAAGTTATTAACAAATTCAATGAAACATTTAATGAAATTTTGAATCATACTCTTTGGAAACCTAATGATGTATAACAATCAACTCTCATTTGTCTCTTTAAATTAGCGGCAATTTGAAAAGTGGCAGTAGCGCATCAAGATGAATTTAAGATTACAAATTTTCCGCTCCATGGTTTATTACGACTTTGATCGTAGTCTTAGTCAACAACAAAGTTATGAAAGATTTGATTAGCCTTTCAAGATAAAGCCTCATCTCGTGCCATTGCTTACAATTGGTTCAATGAGTTTTAGTGTGGTCATAGGAATCTCACTGATGATCTGCGTAAACGACGACTTCGAATGGCAACAACTGAAGATAGCGTCATTACTGTGCGGCGCACGTTAAAGGCTGATAAGAAAATGACCTACCAACAGATTCGGGCAAGCTTAGGCATTGGTATGAGTTAAGTACTAAAAATCTTACATGAATATTAAGGCGCCAGGAAAGTATGTACTAAATGGATACCTCATAATTTAACGGAAGATCAAAAACGCCGTCGCGTAGATTGATGCCGCGAAATGATAGAAAAGTACAACAAAAGTAACTCGAATTCTGTATTTAATATCGTTGCAGGTGATGAAAGCTGGATTTATTGCTACGTAACGTACCCGAAACCAGGACACGTTCTGCATCGTGGATGTTTTCTTTTGAGGATTAGCCAACAAAAGTAAAGAAAAGACGAAGTGAAGGAAGAAAGATGATTGCCTCATTCTTCGGACTGACGGGTAATATCGCGACAGTTGTGCTGGAAAACTAAAAGGACAGTTACTGCAGACTGGTATATTAACAAATTGTTTGCCAGTTGTCTTAGAAAAATTTCGGCAGCAGCGCCCACGAAGACGGAACATCTTCACTACGATAACGCTACGCTACAGTGCATTCTGCGTGACAGACAGTCGAATATTTTACAATGGCGGGTGTAGAGATAATGAGTCATCCGCTATACAGTCCCAACCTGGCAACTTGTGACTTTATTCCTTTATTTACTTATTTATTCCTAAAAATTAAAGAAAAACTTCGATGTATTCGCTTTACGAACCCTGAAGACGCGGTGACTGCGTAGGTACTAAATGGCCGTGGAAAAAATCCCTAAAGTAGAGTGGGCCCACTGCTTTTCTCAATAGTTCCATCGAATGCGACGTTGCTTAGAAAGGAATGGATAACATTTTGAAAATCAGTAAAGGTATTACCACTTTCATGCTTCGTTTAATTTTTTAGTTTCAAGAACTTTCAGTGTGTCCCACGTACAACGGTGGAACTAGAAACACCCAGACCCAGAACTGAGCCAATATAGAAAAGTTCGTTTTCTAAATTGACCGAGCCGGGGATCCAACCCGGCGGACCTCAGAGATGGCGATACCTTAAAAACCGATGTACGAGCCACTCGACCACGGAGGTCGTCAATAAATGTGGAAGTTTAAATAGAATAGAATAGAATAAGCTTTATTTTGAAAGAATGCGGTACATGAAATAAGATCTTAAAATAAATCAAAGAGCAGGACACATTCACCCAACCTGGGCATGCAAAAAAAAAACAATATTCAAATTAAATTAATACTTAATGTCAAGTTAAATTAATAATGTCAAAATTCAATTCATTCAATAATACAATACTATTGTTACATTTTATAGTCAAAGTACTCACTTAAACTATAAAAACAGCCACTTTTTAAGTTTATGTCTGAATTGATTCTTTGTTAGCGTCTTTAGATCATTTGGTAGTCTATTATACAGGGTCACTGGAAATATGACGTATTCCTGCTAAGGGGTTATAGATGAGGTCAAAACAAATATTTTTTGTCATATAACTTTTTCTCAAAAAATTAATAGTTTTTGAGTTAATTGAAATTAACTATTTTTTTACCAAAAGTACGTTTTCAGACACAAAAATTTAAAATAAAAGATAACTACTCATTCGGTTCCGGTTTTTTCATTATTTTGGGATAGAAAACAATCTAAGTGTTGATAATGAATAAAAAAAATTGCAAAAAGTACAGGTGTTTATCAAAAAATCAATCCTTAAATGCATTTATTTTTTTATTTTTTTCAGATTTTTTAGAAATAGCATCAAATATCTTTAAAAAAATCCAAGTTACTAAGCGTGCATAATATTTAAGAAACATCACCATCTATTCAGCTTTCAGTTGAGGTATAAAACTTAATAACAATTTACATAAAAAATGAGAAATTAAGACTTAACTAAATAGCAGTCCCATTTTATGTAGCAAAAATTTCCCACTTCAAGCGCTTCGAAGGTGGCTGTATTATCCTACTTATATCATAAATGTGAAAGTTTGCTTGTTTGGATGATTGTTAATCAATCGCGCAAAACGACTGAACGGATTTGGATGAAATTTGGCACACAGACAGTTTATAAACAGGATTTAAACATAGGAGGATACTATTATCTTGGTTAAAGGTTCCCTAGGGATTTTCTCGAATTTAATTGCGGAAAAAGTCGCGGGCGGAAGCTAGTTTGTCATAAATGATCATGCTTACTAAAAATACTTTCGTCCGAGTGAGTTTGAAACAGAATTATTTTCCGCCGATGAGTCAAAATTTTATACAGACAGCATCAAAAATAACCATGCATATCAGCCATTTTTAATGACCCGCTGCTGGGGAACAGGCCTTCCTTTCCTTTTGGGATAAAGCGGATTAGCGGACGGGCCATAACCCACCACGTGGGCCCAATGCGGATTGGTCGGTGTTAACTCAATGTACCTTACATTGAGCCCTTGGTTTTGGCTGCATTTACAGTCGTTAACACTGACCAATCCACATTGGGTCCACGTGGTGGGTATGGCCCGTCCGCTTTATCCATCCACAAGCCAAAATGTAGGCTAGTTCCCCAGCAGCGGGTCATTAAAAATGGCTGATATGCATGGTTATTTTTGATGCTGTCTGT
This sequence comes from Agriphila geniculea, assembly GCA_943789525.1. Taxonomy (NCBI): domain Eukaryota; kingdom Metazoa; phylum Arthropoda; class Insecta; order Lepidoptera; family Crambidae; genus Agriphila; species Agriphila geniculea. The sequence goes on along the minus strand of OX038879.1, from coordinate 5,322,387 downwards.
ATAAAATTTTGACTCATCGGCGGAAAATAATTCTGTTTCAAACTCACTCGGACGAAAGTATTTTTAGTAAGCACGATCATTTATGGCAAACTAGCTTCCGCCCGCGACTTTGTCCGCAATTAAATTCGAGAAAATCCCTAGGGAACCTTTAACCAAGATAATAGTATCCTCCTATGTTTAAATCCTGTTTATAAACTGACTGTGTGCCAAATGTCATCCAAATCCGTTCAGTCGTTTTGCGTGATTGATTTAACAATCATCCAAACAAGCAAACTTTCACATTTATGATATAAGTAGGATAATACAGCCACCTTCGAAGCGCTTGAAGTAGGAATTTTTTGCTACATGAAATGGGACTGCTATTTAGTTTAGTCTTAATTTCTCATTTTTTATTTAAGTTACTATTAAGTTTTATACCTCAACTGAAAGCTGAATAGATTGTGATGTTTTTAAAATATTATGCACGCTTAGTTACTAGGATTTTTTTAAAGATATTTGATGCTATTTCTAAAAATTCTGAAAAAAAAATGCATTTAAGGATTGTTTTTTTTATAAACACCTGTATTTTATGAAATTTTTTTTATTCATTATCAACATTCAGATTGTTTTCTATCCCAAAATAGTAAAAAATCCGGAAACGAATGAGTAGTTATCTTTTATTTTAAATTTTTGTGTCTGAAAACGCACTTTTGGTAAAAATGTACTTAATTTCAATGAACTCAAAAACTATTATTTTTTTGAGAAAAAGTTATATGACAAAAAATATTTGTTTTGACCTCATCTTTGACCCCTTAGCAGGAATGCGTCATATTTCCAGTGACCCTGTATATTTTAACAGCCATAGCATGACTGTTTCTAGAGGCCAGTGCTGTTTGCCTCGATGGAATTATTAAGTTATTTGGACGTCTACAGCTATGCGTCCGAGGAACATCACACAAACGTGGAAACAGCTCTGGATAGTTTTTGACAAAAACACACATCTCTTATATGTATAAGCAGAGAACAGTTAAAACGTTTAGTTCCTTGAATAGAGGTCTACATGAAACAAAATTGTCCACGTCATATATGGCACGAATGCATGTGTTAGATTTAATCATAAGGTAAAGAAGAGAAATGAAATGAAATAAAGTGAAATTCAATAACATGATATTTAATCAATTGAATCGTCCAATTTCTTTTACCCTACTACCCGTTCGGGACGCCTTTCTTTTAGCTGAGAAGAAGAACGGGCGAAATAAACTTGTCAGCTTTATCAATTCAGACATTTACAAGAAATTGTTACAAAATACAACAACCTTAATCATAAAATATATCAGTTAATCTCAGATTTGTTCAAAGATGTTATAATTCACTAGCCAAATGTAAAAGAGATCTATCTAGTGCTTTACTTATTTATATTACGAATAATCAGAAAAATCATAAGATTGGATATAAAATTTAACAGTGGATACCCTCTGAACAGGTAACAATTAAGTCAGACACACATTATTTATAACACTTTAGATCAATTATTTTACTAGATTAATACACAATAATAATGTACTTAACTTGTGAATCATGGCAACAACAACCATTTCGGCTCTCAAACTGGCATAAGCTCCGCTCTGGTCGACGGCTGGGCAAAAAGTGGCCTCATACAGGTATCGACTGGCGTTTTATAGACGATGACAAACAAGGGACAAACAAGTTACGTCACTTCCGTAAAATTAGATTCTACTGACTTAAATCTTACTTTTTACGTTAAAATATTATTTAAATTTACAAAAAATATATAATTGTTCTAAGGATGTATTATTTTTGAATTTGTCACAATAAAATCAAGACATTTGTTTAAAAAGTGAAAAATGTGTACAATATATCAAGAATACCAGTTTTTTGTCATTATAACTATGAGAATATATTCTCTATACTAACACGGCCATACTGACAGGTACTTCGTTCTCTAAGTACAATCACATACAAGTATAGAAAAGAAATTATAGTAAAATTCTTTAAATCCTTATTCAAATCATAAATATAGGTCATCTACAAAATACATCTATCAATTTATCGTGTAGAGAATTGATATAGCTCATAAAATTACAACTAAAACAAATTTATTTTACCATTACTTACATATTTATCTGATTGCCGAATTAAAATTCAATGAATACTAATGTTCCACGGTCAACGCAACTATTACAATATATTTTACTACCTCATCCCAGCTCATACATTTACAAAAAAAAGCTATTTGACAGGTCAACACTTTTATGGGAAGTGGCATCGTATCTTACACAACCGTTCGGCCAATCTGGCAAGTACAGTTTACAATTATAAGTTGTAGGTATATTAATAATAACATAATTTGATTTATGAGAAATTAAATCTTCCTTTACTGCCACCAGTGAGCAGTTAGCATCGTTATAAAAAAAATGTAAAAGTCAACATGGGCACTCAAAAAATCAACAGACCATTATTCTTACTGTTAAAACTTCAATATTATATTAACTTTTAATCTCATCTATTAACATACATCATCATAGTGATTATTGATCATTATTTAATCGTAATGTCAACCAAACAATAGAAAAAACAAATCTACCAACTAATAAATTAAAAAAAAGAACAACTATGTGGTTTGGTATGATGCAACATGTAGTCGCATCAAATTTCAAATAAATTAGCAACATCAACATCAACCTCTTCAACATCTTCATCATAATTGTAACATTTTATTCGCTAAGAAATCTGTCGTCCGATACTACTTGTTTAAGGTTATTGTCAAAAAGAATATAAGTTTTTAATCAACTACCAATTATCTCTCAAATTGCATCTAAACATTACTAGGTGAGTATTATGTTTTAAATCTATAGGTAGGTGGACAAATCGTTATTTTTTACTGAAAAAGATACTATGTGTAATCAAGTTTTACACTTTTCCTAAATAGGACTAATACAGTGACTATTGTTGTAAATTTTTCATTGTCTATTCGATGAAAAACAAAAATAAATTTGAACTCTGACATCAAACAATGGAATTCATTAAACTACATTTAGATCAATATTTCCAAGAGTGTTTGAATTAGAATTTCGTAATACAATTTCTGTTAAAAGTTGACTTTATTAAATAACCAATGAAATATGAAATATAACATAATAACTATTATCTATTTATCATGAAATGACCATATTAATGTTACAAAGTAATTTTATAATATTTATTACTCAAAGCATTTAACGTTAATATATCGCAACATTCAAATTTATCTTTTCCATCTTATAATAATAATAATAATTCGCTAAACAACATTTTTAAGCAGACCAACTGGTAAAATCTTTTAAATCAGGGTAATCATAAAAACACAGACACCGAGGGCCTTACCTTCCTTTTCAGCAGAACTTGAAACTAAACTGTCGTGATACCAGCTTGCAGCTCCGCTGCTGCGGTTTTCTAGATTAGCGGCAGTGCAGCCACAGCTTGGTGCAACGAAGTCATTCTTAATGCTTAACGATCTTTCTGGTGTTATTTAGGGCAGCTTGGCGGCTCGCGGATCACATCAACATCCACTCAAAATTTCACTTCTCACTAACACCAAGCCTTTTATATTCATTATAAAGTCTAAAATATAAATGTATCATTAGTAAACTAGTGATAATAAAACAATGAAAATCAAGAATACCATTTTCTCAGTCATTTGACTATTCATTTTCAAACTAAAGGCTGAAACTAATTTAATATTAATATAAATTTAATGTAAGTGTATTAAACTATAGTACAGATTGTTTACATGTCAAAACTTTATCATTAGAATAAACTAAAACAGTATAATGTCAAAACTTGACAAAATAAGCTTCATCCTTGTATAGAATAGACTGTAACAACTGGTAAGTATACTGTATTTTATTGCAAATAAATAATTTGAATTTTTCACAGATAATAATTTTACAAATCTAAAACGGGTATTTAACTCTCTATGAAAATATCTGTATTATTAGTAGTACACACGACATTAAAACAATATTTTATCAAGAAAAACTATTTTCTCACGGAAATTGTTATTATACTTCACTCTCCAAGTACATCACCTGTAATACACATACAATTAATCACAACCAACATAACCAACTTTGTACTTTATTAATTTCTCTTTATCTCTTTTCACTTTTCTGGGAAAATAAAACTCATTACTCATTTCAAACTTTATCACTTTTTTTTAAACCTCTGGTTCTTATTTACTCTCACATTTTTGTTTTTATTCTCAGACTCTCACATTTTCGTTTTTATTCTCAGATTCTCACTTGTTTGGGTAAATAAAACTCTTATTTCATTATAAATTTATTTCATATTCACTTAATAGGAAAAATAGGAAAGAATAGGAAAAAACTCGTATGACAATTATTGTAATAATGTTTAATCTATAATCAAATCATATTACACAATTGCATTTCTTAGCACAGTTATCTTTGTGTGAAATGCGACTTAAGATATACTGACTTAATATATTAAATTTGTTTTTGTAAAAAAAAAATGTACTTGGGAAGCAAACTAACCTTCTCTTTGGCGTACCCAGCCTTGGCAGCGGTAGTAAAACTGCTGCATTTGAATACTGTGAACAGCTCCTCGACGTTTTTGCACAAGGCTTCTGCACCATTGTCACTGGTTGTCGAGGCAAACACCGGGAACGCCACATCATCATCGGCGGAGCGATCACTTGACACACCATCATGTAATAGCCTTAGGAGGCCCCGAAGAAGAACTGGATCCATCCTGAAACTCATTTCAAATGTATTAGTATGTAATCATTCGATCCCACTTCTGATGTTAGATTTAATCATAAGGTAAAGAAGAGAAATGAAATGAAATAAAGTGAAATTCAATAACATGATATTTAATCAATTGAATCGTCCAATTTCTTTTACCCTACTACCCGTTCGGGACGCCTTTCATTTAGCTGAGAAGAAGAACGGGCGAAATAAACTTGTCAGCTTTATCAATTCAGACATTTACAAGAAATTGTTACAAAATACAACAACCTTAATCATAAAATATATCAGTTAATCTCAGATTTGTTCAAAGATGTTATAATTCACTAGCCAAATGTAAAAGAGATCTATCTAGTGCTTTACTTATTTATATTACGAATAATCAGAAAAATCATAAGATTGGATATAAAATTTAACAGTGGATACCCTCTGAACAGGTAACAATTAAGTCAGACACACATTATTTATAACACTTTAGATCAATTATTTTACTAGATTAATACACAATAATAATGTACTTAACTTGTGAATCATGGCAACAACAACCATTTCGGCTCTCAAACTGGCATAAGCTCCGCTCTGGTCGACGGCTGGGCAAAAAGTGGCCTCATACAGGTATCGACTGGCGTTTTATAGACGATGACAAACAAGGGACAAACAAGTTACGTCACTTCCGTAAAATTAGATTCTACTGACTTAAATCTTACTTTTTACGTTAAAATATTATTTAAATTTACAAAAAATATATAATTGTTCTAAGGATGTATTATTTTTGAATTTGTCACAATAAAATCAAGATATTTGTTTAAAAAGTGAAAAATGTGTACAATATATCAAGAATACCAGTTTTTTGTCATTATAACTATGAGAATATATTCTCTATACTAACACATGCCTTTTGAGCAATGAGAATCTTTTTCGTGTAGCAAGAGTTGCCCCATAGAACTATGCCGTATCTTAAAATTGAGGAAACATGTCCATAATACGCCTGAAGGGCGGTTTGTTTGCTTGCGGTTTTACCCAGTTTCCATAAGGCATAAACGTAAGAGTTAATTTTTTTACACAATTTGTTTATATGTTCTTCCCACGTGCATTTATCATCTAAAATTATTCCAAGGAAAATAACTTCCTTTGTTTCTTTTATTTGTTGATCGTCATAAGTTATTTTAAGGTCGTTCTTATTTCCATTTTTATTAATAAATTGAATAATTTTTGTTTTATCTAAATTTACTCTAAGATTATTTTGATTTTGATTTACTCTAAGATTATTTGGATGTTTGTTACTCAATCACGCAACGCTGAACGGATTTTGATGGAAGTTTTTTTTATGTATGGACTACCTGCGCGATTGACCTCACTTTCATGGAAAGTGACAAGGAGGACGAAGATGGAGCAAGCACAGTCAGTAAATGCCTATTTACTCTGGCTTTAAAGACACCCAAGTTATATTATTCGGGAAATACAGACGCAGGGAGGTCATTCCACATCTTAGCTGTTCAAATTAAAAAGGTGAAACCGAAGCGTTTCGTGCGGGTACTTGGAATATCAACAACACAAGGATGAAAAGCCGCCCTGCGTCAGGTAGTCCAAAGATGAAACAGTAAAAGAGGTATGAGGATGTGTAACTCCTGAGCACTCCTCGAAATGTCATTTGTGCTATGGAAGACAGATAAACAGGCTACCCTTCTTTGGTGCTCTAAACTTTGAAGCCTTCGGTGGACTATGTCACGTTACGGAAGGTAACGGAGCAAAATTTTGAAGAAAGTGAAAGAAAAAGATAGAGCTGAAATTCAAAAGTTTATTTTAAAATGCCACGTCCTAGTACAAAAATGTAGAGTGAATGAATTAAGACTAAGTACGACTAACAAATGTAGGACTAGGTTAGGGCGCAGGCTGGAGCGGCAGGCACGCAGGGACCTCCCGGTGGCAGAGCCAGCCGGAAGCATAGGCACGAAGCAGGCAACTAGATACGGGCCCCGGCGGAGCAGAGGACGAGGTTCAGATGAGGGGCGTGGTCCAGGCAGGCAGGCCGCGCAGGTGATGTCGCAGGAAAGGGTGCGTAGCGATGCGGTCGCGTGACGTATGGCCCGCAGGGGCACTCCAGGATACGTTGCTGGGCACGTAGCGTTGCGGGTAGGGTGCGCGTAAGGCCCAGGGGGTCCGACGTAGAGTCCCCTCAGTAGGACAGGCGGGCAGGTGACGGTGATGGTGCACGACGTCACAATTGTTTGCGCCGATGTTCGAGGACTGTGCCTCGTGTGATGCGGTGATGCGCCCCTTAGCCGCTACTTATTTTAGACTTTCTTATTTTTACACTGGTAGTTACAGGCGGTAGAATACAGTTACGGCGGCGACTTAGGTACTATTATAGTGCACCAGATCAAATTCGTAGGAAGCACTGACATGAAAATTTTTTTTTTTTATTTAGTAGGAAGACATTTGACTGAGTCATTTGTGCTGCCGCTCCAACTACTTATACCGCCCATATTTTATTTTTAAATTTCTACTCTACATTTGAATTTACGAATACAGAACAATATTGTACGAAGGTTCCTATCCATAGCTAGGCTAAAATTCTAGAGTTTTGACATTGAATTAAAAAATTAGCGCGTTGTTATGGCAATTATAGTGTCAAACTTTTGTTTACAAATAAATATTTTTTTCATAATAAAATTAAACTATGGTCTAATTGACAAAATCAAGCGCCACACAGCAAACGGGGAGTGCAAAAACCCCAATCGTAACCATTTCCGGCGAAATGAGGGCCGGTGAGGATGTATTGGTACTTACGTATTCCAAGGTACACTCACTTTCCTACAGTTTCTTTGTTCGTATTTACATTATATAGCATTATAACTACATTTGTACAGTTTTTCCCTACAGTTCCCATTAGTTTACATTCTTTGGAACGTTTAGAAAAGTCCTCATAGAGGTAAATAACATTACTTACAACCAGATCATCGTCACCAATCAGCTCGATAGAGTCCAGGGCAGCCAACTGGTATTTAGCAGATCCATCCCAAAGGTGAGAACAGTACTCCATACACGATCGGACATGGACTTGATAAAGAGTTAAAAGCTGTTTCGGCGTGAAATGCCGTCTTATCCTGGAGAGGATACCCAACTTTATGGCTGCGATTTTAGCTTTAAGTAAGCCTGGATTAAAACATAGGATACTTTTATCTCGATCAAGGTTCTCTAGGGATTTTCCGACATGGACGATGTCAAGGCTGTCTTCGCTGCTGCTGCCGTCAGCTAGTAAAAATATAATTAGAAGTATACTAGCCTAGTAAAGGGGTGCTGACGGGAAAGGTGTACAATGGGCGTGACAAATCCTCCTGCGCTTCGCACCAGCGGCCTGCCAGCAGCCACGCCGCGCCCAGCCATGAAATCAGTCTGTATGAGCAAAAGTCTTTTTCATTATCATCAACCATTTTAATATGACAACTGCTGGGGCATAGTTTCTCATTATTTACGAAGAATAATATAAGAAGAAAAGCCATAAATTTATAGTTACTGACTATACAAAGATTTAAGACCAGTAAAGTCCAACCATTTTCATCAGGTCTTAAATCTGTGTATGGCTACTTTTCACAGTCTTACTTTTATCTGTGGCAATCAAACAAAGCTGTAGAACACGACAATAGCTAAACCATGTGGTAACCTCAAAAAATAAAAAATAAACATTTTTAGAGATATACAAATATGGGTTACGGCGGGTTGCGATCTGTAAAACTTGGGTTAAAGTATCTATAATTTCGTAATAAATAACTATATCACAACGGCAAACGGTAACCTTTTTAGAAATTTAAATGTTCTACGGGCTACTGTACTATTACCTTAGAGCATACAGAACGGGAGTAGGCAAAACACGCGCCCCCTTTCACCAAAGTACATGACCAATTTGGTCGTGTCAGTTTATAAAAACTAGTTGGTCACGAACACTCGCCATTTTGTAATACTACATATCGCCGAACGCAGCTCCGCTAAAATGATGTATTATGCAGTGATTTTGTGGAAAAGACGATCCGAAAGTTAAAATTTTACTAAAGACGGTATTCTCTATCACACCTAAACTAATTTTATTAACAAACTGTGATACTATTACTAATCTCCAACGACTCCAAGACAATCTTATGATGGGATCAACCCCCCTGCTCTAATGGCCAACTTTCTATTCGTTCGCCAACTTCAAAATTAAAACTAAGCCATAAACTCTACATTACGTGTCGCAAAATTCCGTACAATACAACAATATTACTTGTGATTTACATAAGCTTGCGACGACATGTGACTTGATCATCTGTTACTTATTTTTTAGCTATAAGTTATAGTACAGTAGCCCGTAAAACATTTAAATCACCAAAAAGGTTACCGTTTGCCGTTGTGATATAGTTAATTATTACGAAATTATAGATACTTTAACCCAAGTTTTACAGATCGCAACCCGCCGTAACCTATATTGTATATCTCCAAAATTTATATTTTTTTATTTTTCGAGGTTTACCACCTAGTTTAGCTATTGTCGTGTTCTACAGCTTGGTTACAGCTTATTTAACTTTTAAGTTTGTTTTTAGTAGGGCAGTTGTGTTTTTAAATTTTATAAATTTATTTATTTTTATTTTTAAGCTATAAGTTAGCGAACGAATAGAATTTCGGTTATGGGGCAGATCAGAAAATAAGAGATCAAGAAGAAATAAGGTAGGTATGTAGGTACTTACTTAGGTAGTTTTTGCTGGTATAACATTTTTCACCAAATAATTTTATTACAAAACCACAGGTAAAATGTTAGCCGTTTACTAACAAAGAACATAAAGTACCTAATGTATTATTTAATTTTGTACTTGGTTAGTTTATACGTTTTTAGGGTTCCGTAGCCTAAATGGCCAAAAACTTACAGATGACAGAACCCTTACAGATTCATCATGTCTGTCTGTGTCTGTCCGTATGTCACAGCCACTTTATTCCGAAACTATTAAGACTACACAGTTGAAACTTAGTAGGTAGATGTATTCTGTTAACCGCTTAACGAATTTAATACAAAAATAAGAAAAATATAAGATTAAGGGGGAGCTCCCCATACATGGAACTGCAACTGAAAAAAAAAATTCTTCAAACCAACACGTGTTGGGTGTCTATAGATAGGTCTTTAAAAAATGACATTAAGGTTCCTAAGACAACTTTTTCTCAAAGTCAATCATTTGAAAGATATACACCGCCAAAGTGGTAAAATGTGTGTCCCCCTCCTTTAACTTTTGAAATAAGAAAGTAAAAAATCTAAAAAAAATATATGCTGTAGATCTTAATAAACACTTTCAACCAACATTGGTTTGAACGAGATATAGTAATTAGTTTTTGAGATATAGCACATTTTCCAAAACCGCAAATATAACTTTGTCATTCATACCAACACTGTGAAAAACAAAGTTATTTTTGCAGACGAAAAATGATAGGTGGTATTAAATATGGTATGGTATAAGGTAACTACGGAACCCTACGGCGCGTGGCCCGACACGCACTTGGCCGGTTTTTTTTATGTTTGACACGTGATAATATACTCTATCTACCTATACACAAACAATTAGGTGGCTTCTCAATAAAATGCATTCCGAAGTACTTTATCATAAAGGCAATAAAATATTCATGTCACGATTTTCCGATATTGAAATAAAACTGAAAGTATTTCGGTATTAATGATACAGGCTGGAAATAAAACACCCTAATTATTGATGGTTGCAAATTATACTAAAAGATTCCTTTATTTTTAAACATTTAAGTAAAACTGCATTCAAAGAATTTTGATAAATCGCTTCAACCGGGAATCGAACGGGCGTGCCCGTTCCGTCACCAAAAAAATAACAGTCTGTATTTTTTATGATACTAATCAATAAGACTTATGATAAAGGTCAATTTCTTCTGAATAACATAGATTTTAAATTAAAGGCAGACTCGAAAAAGATAGTAAAATAGGTAGGTATACTGGCCGGCATATTATATTGGCAAGAGAATGAAAGAGACAAAAGATGCGCAGTAGCCATAAACTTAGTGTTTATGGCTACTGCGCATCTTTTGTCCCTTTCTTTCTCTTGCCAATATATATGCCGGCATCTGTACGTACAATAAAAGCTTATGAAGTAAACAAATTTTTTAATATCTTACTTGGGTTGGCCTTTAATTTAAAATACTAAGTATGTTATTTAGAAGAAATTAACCCTTATCTATCATTGATCTTATTAATTGGTATTTTAAAAACACTGAATATGTTATTTTTTCCGACTTTAACCCTTTCGATTCCCAGACGTAGGCGAGACAAGCCTAACCAAAATATTTGAATGTAGTTTTACTTATTTTTTTTTAATAACCGAATGTTTCTTTTCAGCAAAACTTGCCATCGTCAATATTTAGGGTACTTTTCCTCCAACTACCGTCTTTTATTTCAACCCTGTATATCTGATGTATTAGTGTTATAAAATTAAATAGTCTTTTTCGGGAATAAGCGCCCTCACTTATTCCTGAAAAAGACTACCTAATTTTACTAGGGAGAGGGGCCGAGGTGCTCTCAGACGGCAGTAGTAGCGGACCAATTCTTCTTCACACAGAATTAATAATAGTAAGTATGCCTTTACTCAAATCTAGTTGGAAAACGTGCATTGATTCGTTTGAATTTATAAAAATGCTAATACAAAGTCAAAGTCAAAGTCAAAAATAGCTTTATTCAAATAAACTTAATTATTAAGTACTTTTGAATCGTCTATATTTTCCTACCACCCGTTCAAGACTTTTTTTACCTCAAACCTACCGTGATGCAGTACCTACCAAATAAACCTCTACACTACAAAATTTAATTCAATAATGCTACGGCTCCACCTGCGTTAACGTTAATGTTAATGGTAATGTCCAAGAACGAGCTTTATAAATATTCAGTACCATCACAGTTGTACCATCGTTTGTAAATTAACGACGTTAAGTCTTGGCCACATCTACGTCACGCCTAGATTAACGCTTTAAGCTACGCGTTTAAGACGCAGGTGGAGCCGTAGCATGAAGAAAACACGCAGTTACTTACCTACTATTTGTTGTACAAGGCTGACTCTACTACAGAAATAATACAAACAAAGCAACAGGTTCGGTAAAATGGACAAGTTGGAAATAGCTGAGGCAGAGGCGTTTCAAGAACGAGACGAGGGGGCAAACGATCGCAGACATTCAGCCGCAAAAATGTTTCCTCTTTAATTTGAACTGCGACCCTCCTCAAACAGCGGCCCCACGCTTCTGCCAGCCTTTTATGGGTGATATTTAGGAAAACACCACTTCCATTATATTAATCTAGCTTCCGCCAGCGACTTAATCTGCGTGGATATTCGAGGAAATCCTTTGGATCCTTTAACCAGGATAAAAAGTATAAAGCTTTGTCCAGACTTGTATCATTTTTGCGCAGCAGATTCAGATCACCGTATCTTTACCGTACATCGCTACCCAAGTAACAAAATTTGGTACTAAAAAAGTCCTGAGAACGCTTTAGGACGTGCTAATTAGTTTCATGATAAGCACTATAAAGGTATTGTAAACCTTTACAGAACCCCAAATAGGCCCTAGTTTTATCACTGATTAATTCTATAAACATTACATAATGCCTCTCACGGTAATAAATCAGCTCTATACTTGAAAACCAAAACATGTTTATAGTGCTATTTTGATCTTTTTATCACACTATTGTTCGTCATTTTGTTCGTGCTGTGCTCAAGTGTTCCCCAAGAAAACAAAATGTTATTCGCTATTACAATTTGTAATACAATGGACATTCTACAAAACATCACCTTTGATCGACCATTGACCGTAACTCCACCGTAACTTGCACTTGCGAAAATAATTGTATCGATAAAATCACTATGCTGATTTCAAATTTGACAATGCGCCTTCATAATTTTCGTGATTTAATTAAATTTAAATTAATAAAATAAGGACTCGTCCCGACTATGGCTGCTATAGTACACATTGGCTCCAGCCGTGCTACTTATGTGCTATCATGGCATAAACAGCGGCCATATTTTTTATCGAAAACCGATTAGTCCATTAATTATTCATTTTAGTGCTTTTATCTCACGCTTTAGTCAGGTAGCAGTAACACAAAAAGTTTAAGTTATTTAGCAACTGCACCAGAAGTCGCTATGATACTATTTAGTACTATAGAAGAGTTTTCATGACTTTTACAGAACTAGCCCCATAGCGATGTTGAGGGAGCATTTAAGAAGCTAAACCGTGACATAATGGTTGTGCAAGGTACTTTTATAGTGCAGATTGATTCTGTAATAGTGTTTTCGATACTGCTACAATACTAGTACTGTAAAAGTTATTTTGACGCAATATTAGTGCAAAATAGATACATAAAAGTGACAGTAAAGTCGTCTATAGTACTAAATAGTACTATAATCACTTTGTCCATATCTATTACAGTGCAACACTTTAAAGATTCTTTTGTATGTCCTGTAAGTGTTCTAAGAGCTGCACCATAGAACTTAAATGCTCTTTAATATTATAGAGCCAAAACGCTCTGTGGAAAACCTTTATAGCACAAGCAGTCACAACGGTTACCACTAAAGGCCTACTATATCACTGTTTGGTGATAAAACCCCTTGGTTATAGAAACTTTTGTTACTTGGGTAGTTTGGTTGGGCGTGCGTTGATATTACTTCAACGCACGCCCAACCAAACTAGCGATGTATGTTAAAGATACGGTGATCTGATACGCCAAAATGGACTAGTCTGGACAAAGCTTTATATGTTTTTCAGCTGTTTTTTACATGATTAGGCGGGTCCCTACCAAGCGAGCTCCGACCCCTCAGATACACATTTATACACCCCTGAATAAAATAACAAATGTAAGAAGGATTTATTATATATTTTTACAAATCACAGTTGATTTATGAATACTTAACAATTTGTCTTTTTTTATCACTGTCCTGTTAGAATGAAATCGGTGAGTCTCTCGCCGATAGCGACAGTGACGGCTTCAGTGTTGGCGCGCACTAGACGTGGCAGCACGCTCAGGTCCGCGACGCGCAGGCGGCGCGCTCCCCGCACTCGCAGTCGCGCGTCCACCACGCGGCCCAAGCCCGCCGTGCCCACTGAGTGGAACGTCGTGTGCGTCATCTGGCGGCTGTAGCACTCCCAGTACGCCTCGTCTGTCGCATCCGCCGGGCAGCCCGCAAACTTCAGCCGCACCACTGATGCCCCGTGCCCCCCAAGAGCCGCCGTCGCCACCACCTGCTCCGTGATCTTCAACGCGCGAACCATGTCCTCCAGGTCACGCTCATCCGAAAGAAAGTTTGGGAAAATAGCTGGTGATGCCAACGGGTCCGTGCTCGCTAGACGCACTGTACCTTCCGAGAGTGGCCGCAAAAGCAATGGTGAAAAGACTATCAAGGCATATTCAGCGTTGACCTTCTGCAGTTGCTTAACTACCGCATCATTGAGATCGGTGCCATGCTGGAACAACGGCCCACCGAGAACGGCCAAGTTCCTATCGATGTAGGCGTGAATAAACTGCAAATTAGGAATCGCACAATCACTGCTTTTGTTCACAAATTTACGATTGTCTAAATCATAGCAGTTTGAATTAATGAAAGTTGTTACATCAGTAAGGCCGATCGAACTCAGCGGGCCTTTTTTCAGTAAAAGCAGGTCTGCGAGTTGAGTTACAGTGTTGGTGACCGCCAACAAGTTTTGTAACACTCCACCGTAATCACATTTTACGAAAACTAGAGGGAATGCGTGATCAGTCATGCTGTCACCGACGGGTAAGTCTATTTTTACAGGAATATTAAACTTTTGCAAATGCGCCGAGGGACCGATTCCCGACAACATCAGTATCTGTGGAGTTCCGATGGCTCCGGCGCTGAGAATTACTTCCTTCGTCGCATACAGTCTCAGCTTCTGTTGCAGCAATCCATACGCTACTGTAATGCCTTTCGCCTCATTATTATCATTCAGGATGACGCCAGTACACCTCGTCTGTTTCGTCACTTTTAGTCTTCTTTTGACATCTGGTCTAGCGAGGTACCCTCGAGAGGTGCTCATGCGCTCGTTATCAAACACGTATCCCAAAACTTGAGTGACGCCGACCTGTGATTCTGCATTTATATCAGGATTTGTAGGGATATCGAGGCTTTTATACGCTTCAAACAGTCTGGAATGCCAGGGATTTTCTGAATCTGTGAAGAATCCCACACGCATGGTTCCGGTAGTATTGTGGTAGGGAGTCGATGAAGGTGGGAGGCGTTTAAGATCTTGAAGGCCCTCGTAGCGGAGGAAGTAGGGTCTGACGTCGTCCCAGGTCCAGTCAGGGATGCCAAGGTCGTCAAAGTCCCGGGGAGTGCCTCGCGTGTACATCATGTAATTCATGCTGGTGGAGCCGCCGAGGCAGCGCCCTCGGCTGAACCGGCACTGCTGGTCACGGTACGCAAGGCACGACATGTTGTTAGACAACGTATCGTACTGCCAGTCTATAGATGAGCCCAGCAGGCTATTCGCTGCACCGGGTGTCTAGAACAGATAGATAACAAGAGCGTTAGTCTTTGCACTAAAATATGCACTTGAAAAGCGACGCTCGTAATATACCTACATTATGTGTCTTTGGACAAATCGACAGTTTGATAATTTGCTTTGCACATGATAATATATTGCTCAGCATTAGAAGTTTTTCTAAATAAGTTGACAAGTGCAATGTCGTACCCTGGAGATGGGGTCAGGATCGCCACCAGCCTCCACCAGCAGCACATTGTACCCAGCGAGTGCCAGCCGCGACGCCACCACCGCGCCCGCCGCCCCCGCGCCCACCACGATGTACTCGTAAGTCGCGTTATCTGGGAATAATAATTCTTGTCACTACCAGTCTACCACAGATTACATAACACTACCTATAGTACAGATACCTCATCCCATACTAAAGAAAAGAAATGGCCAGTCGTAAGGCGACTATTGTATCAGGGCGATTTAAAATGTTTTTCTTGTAGAATGCTAGATGGCGCCGCTATCGTCGCAGCATGTCTAGCACAGATAGCAACAAACTTAACCAAATTTTCAAAGACACGTCAAGATCTTTGAAACACAAAAAGCAAAACAATCTTATTAGAACAAATTATTTCCGATAGGTGTCACTCAATTTTTATTGAAATTTGATAAAAAAAATCCTTCATTTTACTGTTTTACTACAATTTAGCATTTGGTCACAGAATTTGGTGTTTTTTTAAGAAACAATTTAAAAGTTTCATGACTTTCATATCTGTATTTGAATATTACAAAAAAAACGAAGCAGATACCGCCATCTAGTGAGGTAAATGTAAACTAATTCCAACATTAGTTTAAATTCACCTCACTAGATGGCGGTACCTGCTAACTAAGCCACATCTGATGTTCCTAGTGAGACCCCATGTCACTACTCTATTCATTCAAATCTTTTAACAAGTGAATGTATTTTTTTCACAATTTCATAATAATTCCCACCTGAGTTGTTAGCATCGTGCCGAGATCAGCTCCCACACACACACACATAATACATAGTAGTACAAGTAGGTACTATAAATCTAAAATGACCCCTTCGCTGTATCGAGTGTAATGGTTGATCAATAAATGAAAAAGATGATAGAGATACCTAATTAGTATTTCATGACTATATTGTCCGTGAAATACCAGCTTCATTCCATCCTATGATCTACTAGCAAAGAAGCTATAAAGAAGAAATACAACCTCGTACGAACAGTCAAGCTAGATGCATGTAGTTAAATGCTATGCTACTTGCCCAAACGCATCACATTAAGTTCATTATAGGCAGGAGTATTCTAAATACATAGGTAACCCGTCACTCGTCATCTAGTGCAGGGGTCTCCAAACTACGGCCTGCGAGCACCAACAATCCGTATATCCTTCCGGATGAGTTAGCTAGGTCCTGGCCCTTGGGACTTCGTGGAGGAGTTAGTTTGGCCCTTAGGATTAAAAGCATGATCTAGAGATTCTAGTCTAGTTCTTGCAGGTGTAATAACATGACCAAATATGGTTTCCATATGTACACTTAACATAATTCTTGAACAAGGTAGTTATGTTTCAATTCAGTCTATACTCGCCTCTCAAGGGGGTGCTGGTAGGGAAGGTGTATCCTCTGTCAGACTCCTGCGCTTCGCACCAGCTGCCCACCAGCAGCCACACCACGACCAGCCATGAACAGCATCTGTGTAATCAAGAGTAATTCATCACAACTTTAATGACCCCACCCCTCTGCTTGGGTACAGACCTTCTTTCTAAATGAAGGATAACCATGGTCCATGACCCAAGCACTTGTTCTTCTATTTTTATTTCCGTTCTTTCCTTTTTAACACTATTCTTGAAACTTTGAACATAGGTCAATTGGATGACAATGCAATATTATGGTATCATTGAGCTGATGATGGAGCCAAAAGAAGGCCACAGGAACTCTTTAATAAAACAATACAACTCCATCGAGTTTGGGCTCATTAGATTCGTCTTGACAAGAACACTGATGGGAGATGAAGTCCAGGGTCTGATGATGAAGCCGGAAAATAGCTAGAGGAAGTCTATATTAAAATCGTGCAACCCCATCGAATTCGGGCTCGTTTGATCCATCTTGACGAGTACTCTGTTTCGAAATGGTGTCCAGGGTCTGATAATGGAGCCGAAAGAAGACCACGGGAACTCTCTAATAAAACCATGCAGCCCCATCTAGTTTGAGCTCGTTTGATTCGTCTTAACGAGTGCTCTACTGGGAAATAGTTTCCAGGGTCTGATGATGGAGCCGGAAGAAGGCCACGGGAACTCTATAATAAAACCATTCTACGCCATCGAGTTTGGGCTCGTTTGAATCGTTTTGACGAGTACTCTGTTGGTAAGAAGTAGTTCAGGGTCTGATGATGGATCCGGAAGAAGGCCACAAGAATTCTATAATAAAACCATGCAGCCCCATGCTAGTAATATAATAAGTCTATGAGATCCATCTTGATTCGTCTTAACAAGATTTTTTTTTTTTTAAATAGTAGCTAGGGTCTGGTGATGGAGCCAGAAGAAGGTCACATAAACGTTATAATAGTACCACACAACCCCAATAAGTTTAGGCTCGTTTGATTCGTCTCGACAAGTATTCCGATAAAAGATGGTAAATTTTCAATTTTAGCTTGTTGACTTAATGACATAAAATAATAATTTACGAAAAAAAACTTTTTTTATAAAATTAAACAAGTTTTAGAAACGAACTTAAAGGTATAAAATAATTTCTCCCGTAAAGATATAATATATGGGCGACCGAGCTTTGCTCGGTTATCACTATTTATTGTAATATGCTGGTGTTTAGGTTATAATCTACATTGTTATCTCAAACATTAACTATATTTTTTTAAACTTGTCTAAAAACAATAAAAATTAAAATATATATAAATTATATATAAACTTTGCACATATTAAAAAAAACAAAAGTAAGTCACCGAGCGGGATTCGAACCCGTAACACTCGATTCTTGCCGTCCGCGTCTTAACCCGCTGGACCAGACGGACAGTGGCCGGAAGGACGAAATTAGCGACCATATCGAAAGAAAAACGCATTAAAACTCGAAAACACGCATTTTCCCAAACATAAGACTAATTAGATCGATTGTTTACCCCCGAAAACCCCCATAGGTATACCAACTGTTCGCGCCATATAGGTACAAATTTCGGCCGCGAGACCCTACAACAGTCCTGCCACTGTTGTTGTTGTTGGGTCAGATCGTCGATGTATTGACATCGACGATCTGACTCGTGGTTCTCCTAGGTGTCACACAGGTACCTTTTTGTACCCGTGATTGTACTATTAGCACAGACCATACAACAAGTACTGTACTATTAGTTATTCTGTGCCGTGGTTTACCCGATGGGTGAACCATAGGTAACATGTAAGGAAACATTATTATAGGTATCTTACTTACTAAGAAAAGTGATGTCCACATATAGACGTGCCGTTCCAAGTTTTAAGACTTGCAAAAACTAGAGGTTCATGCATGGGGAAAGGAATTGCAATTTTTTAATAAAGTAGGTACTTACCTACCACATAATGTAGGTAATTGTTTGCATGAATTTAAAATACTCACTTGTTAAAAAGATGCTCATGAGCAAAGGTTATTACAATGTAGGTAGGTACTTTCAAACGGTTCACCCATGTTTGGTATAACAATGTTTCGTAGAAAATCGCTGCTTCGGCTAATTTTAGTTGCAGTAAAGTCATTCCACATAATTATTCATTTGATCGAATATTTGTTTGTTTTAATTTTATTTCGTATTATTTCTTTGGAATCGTGTCATTTTAACGAATTTACAAATGCGCTAAATATATTTGAACGAATGTTTAACTAAACTAATAATGATTTAGTCGAAAGATCATATCGAATATTGAGTTTTAATAAATTCATTATTTAAACCGCGCGCCGGACTTCTAACGCCATCTAGTCCGGTCGTGCATGGAATATTGCTGCCACCTGTGGGATGGGTCCGCAAAGTACCAGCTGGCCGCACTCGACTTGGTTGAACGCTGAGCCAGAAAACTCATAGGGGATAGTACGCTATTAAAAACCAAGCTTCACAGTCTTTCCCACCGCCGTGAAGTAGCTTGTCTGGCGGTGTTCTACAGACTATATTTCGGAGAGTGTGCTCTTGAGCTGCATGAGCTCATTCCGCAATCCCCGTTCTACCATCGGGCATCCAGACGCACGGCGGGATTTGACCCCTATTTGATTGACATTCTGTGCATGCGCACGAAGCGTTTTTCATCTTCCTTCTTAATGCGCACAGCCAAGGAGTGGAATTCCCTGCCTGCGTCTGTATTCCCGAAAGAATATAACCCAGCGATATTTATGGCACGAGTGAATAGGCTTCTTCTGGGCTAGCTCACTTCATCTTCGGCCTCTTCTTAGCCTTATGGTTCTCGAATGTGGCCAAGAGTAAGCCCATTAAAAGTAAAAAAAAATCTAGCCGATACAAGTCGAGCAATTTTGAGATTTCCTATTATATCGTAACTATAAAGGTATTTTTGAATTTTTAGATTTTAGGCATTCACAATGCTATTTTTCTATTAAGATAAATATTTTAATAGAAATAATAGAATAATAATAATAATAGAAATAATAGAAAAGAAATAATAGAAAAGAAATAATAGAAAAAAATCATGCAAAATCTAAAAATTCAAAAATTATTTTAGCTATTTCATCTTAATCGATTGTCATCTGTAAAGATATTGCATTCGAATGTTGAAGTTAATTCTTCACATGCATTGATGAGATAACGCTGGCTTACAGCGGAAACGTAAAAAGTACTAGAAAATTTCGTCACTCTGGCGACTCGGTAGCATAATTGGTTAGTGCATTGGGCCGGAATCCCAAGGATGCGGGTTCGAATCCTGTCTGAGCTGCTACGGATGAGTCGATTTTTTCTCGGAATTTTTATATTAAAATATTTATAAAGGTATTACTAAAAAAATGTTTTAAATAAAAACTTTTAATGCGACCATGCACCACTGGTAGGTTAGGTAAGTGTTTTGACCACTCTCAGCGGAGCTCCATACCATAAAAATGCTTGCGTGCATGTTGCATGCTGCATGCCTGCTTGCATGCTGCATGCCTGCTTGCATGCTCCATGCCTGCTTGCATGCTAAATGCCTGCTTGCACTGCATGCAATTGCAATTGCATGCTTAATCATTATATTTAAAACTTAAATATACATATAATTTATAAGCTTGAATCATATAATCATAAAGATAATTGTAATTTTATAAGTCAAACTAGCGGCCGCCCGCGACTTCGTCTGCGTGGAAAGATTTTTTGCTATCCCTCGGAAACAATATATTATTTCGGGATGAAAGGTATCCTATGTCCTTCTCTGTACCCCTAAGAACGTGTATGCAAAATTTCATGATGATCGGTTCAGTAGTTAAGACGTGAAGGCGTAACAAACAAACAAACGGACTTTCGCATTTATAATATTATAGTAAGGAAAGGATATAATTAAACAATTTTATTTTAGTTCCATAATTTTGTAATTTAAATTGAGATTCAATGCCAAAGCTTTCAAAAATTCTCTATTAGTATAAAATTAATATTAGTAAACCGTTTTCTTTGCTATACCACATTTACCAAATGAATATTCAATAAAATACATGTTATACCACCTGAACATTTCAACAAATGAACATTCTAGTTTACGATCATTAGCGCAAATGTTGTTATCGCAAATAAATATTCGATGAAATGAAAATTATGTCAATCGATATTATACAAAGTGATTATTTTCTTAAACATTGTTCGAATTAGTAAAATTATATCAAAAGTTGTTATACCAAACAAGGGTGAACCCTTTCAAACTCGTATTTCACCTCCTTAAAGATAGAATTTTCTAAAATCCTTTCTTAGCGGAAAAAAAAGACACTCTAGGACACTCCTCAGTAAAATTAAAAGCTGTTTTACATTGACCATCAGGGATGTCAAATCACATCACAATCAAATCGGTGAAACCTACCACGGAGTCGTCAAACACGTGACTATAGAGTTTATTTATGCCGGCACTACATAATATTCGCCCATCATCGGCACAATTCATCGTACGTTGCCGGTTTTGTAACGGATACTCAAATAGGTTCTTTCAAAAGCATCAACGTACGATAAATTGTGCCGATGATGGGCGAATATTTAATGCCGGCATTAGACTTATGTAGGGTTACTTATATACACAAGTATGTACCGCAACAGCTATAAATATTTTTGGGAACTCACGTGATTATTGTCATTCAATATAATATGTTAAAAAGTAAACTACTTACTTAGAAGACTCAAACTCGTAAGACATCTTCTTCACATTACAATTCAAAACGACATTTAAAAAAAAAAGCCAGCCATTTTTATAAGTTTTCTAAATCGAACACTTATTTGAACAGATGTCTAGTAATGACAAAGTTGAGCCCAAACCATAAGAATAAATAAAACTGACTAGTACGGACTCTTCTTTGACCGAGTCCCAAACGCCGCCATTTATATAACTACTTCCCCCTTCACGTCGCTACGCACCGCTGTCGTCCAGGCGTGTTGCCAGGGTTGCTTACTGTTAAATATTGCTTACGTCTGAAGATAATATTACTAGAATATACGTTTAAATCAATATTATATTTTAGTTTTACAAAATATGAGATCAACGACCGATGGCAGGGCTATTGAAAAAGATTTGACGAGAAGTAAAAACATACTGTAGGTACCTTCTTTAACAAAATTTTACTATTGGGTGAAACAATTGGCTACACAAAAAGAACTGTTCATGTCCTTTTGATAAATTAGGTACGAAAAATAATTAATATTTAGAAATTATAACTTACCTCCCATCATCTTTGGACAAACTAAAAAAACTTAAGTGTGGCATCGTTTTCGAATTGTTTGTACCACCAACCAAACACACCACAATAACTTGACGCCATTGTAATAAAATTTGTTTCTAAGATCTTACGCACAGAGAAAATATTACGGAACGCAAAAACAGGCAAACGCACGTGCGGCGCCGCCAGTTGTGATAGCCCAACTGAGTATCCCGTTTAACGAGTAGGCTATATCGTGAGCCTGTTCGGAGCGGGAGTGTCCGTTCTAGTCAGTTTTATTTATTCTTATGCCCAAACCAACAAGTTAGTACCTACCTACTATTATCACAGTTTTACATAATATTTTACAGGGTGTTCATGAAAGAATTTTAAATTTTTGATTTGAATTAAGTTGAACGCGCGCGTTAATCGAAGCGCGCGGGAAAGAGTGTTCGTTCTACGCACAAATCGTGCGGATTTTAGCAGCCATAGCGGGCCATCTACAAATTACGTCACAGGTTTAAAGGGGAGGGAGAAGGTCGACAAATCATAATCATAATCATTGTCATAGTCATAGTCATAGTCATAGTCATAGTCATAGTCATAGTCATAGTCATAGTCATAGTCATAGTCATAGTCATAGTCATAGTCATAGTCATAGTCATAGTCATAGTCATAGTCATAGTCATAGTCATAGTCATAGTCATAGTCATAGTCATAGTCATAGTCATAGTCATAGTCATAGTCATAGTCATAGTCATAGTCATAGTCAT
The DNA here is from genome assembly GCA_943789525.1 of Agriphila geniculea. Lineage (NCBI taxonomy): Eukaryota > Metazoa > Arthropoda > Insecta > Lepidoptera > Crambidae > Agriphila > Agriphila geniculea. The sequence continues at coordinate 5,299,501 of OX038879.1, read as the reverse complement.
AGTCATAGTCATAGTCATAGTCATAGTCATAGTCATAGTCATAGTCATAATCATAATCATAATCATAATCATAATCATAAATCTTTATTTGCATAAAACACGGTAACAAGGATGTAAATTAAAGTGTAGCACCATACATGTTTTATCGATCTGTCGATATGCAAATATTTCGTCATGCTTTTGATAATAATTATTAATTAGGTAGGTCATCAAATCATCATCATCATATCAGCCGCACGACACCCACTGCTGGGTATAGGCCTCCCCCAAGGATTTCCACGACGATCGGTCCTGCGCTTCCCACATCCAGGTGGCTTCCGGCAACCTTCACCAGATCGTCGGTCCACCTTGTCGGGGGCCTACCCACGGAGCGTCGTCCGGTGCGTCCGGTACGGTATTAGGTAGGTACATCTATAAAATTCTAAATTTTCTAAAATTATAAATTACAAAATTTACTTACATTAAATGTGACAATGTCATTAACAATTTATAAAATTATACAACAAAATTAAAATGAAATTAAAAACATTAATTATTAAATTCAGGATCAAAGCCATCGTCGACAAAGAAATAATAATAAATAAGATCATAATATTTAAACGACAAAAGTCAACAAATTCATTTATGTCATAAAAACAATTTTTCACAAGGATTCTAAAAACTGTCTTTTTAAAGAGATTGAATGGCATATTTCTGATATCATTAGAAAGTAAATCGTATAATCTAATCCCCATACTGTAACAATTTCTTGAGAAACCGGTAGTAGCTGATAGAGGTACAACTAATTGATTGGGATATATCTGTGCCTCCAGTCAAAAGGAGCATAAGACGAGTTATGCCCTTTTTATTTTATTGCACTGTTGTAATCAGCACATTGAGTTACATAACATATCAAAAGGGCATGACTGTAGCTACCTCCTAACATACATTTATTGTTTACACAAAAAGCATAACTCACCGCTTGTAAGGGCACTGTTCTAAATAATTGTTGAGTTTTACTATCAGAAAGACATAAATGGTATGGTCTCAAAATTATCTGTGATCAAAAAAGCATAATTACTTTTGATTTATTAATAGAAGACATAATTCATATTATATCATTAAGTTTAAAAATAATATAGAATTAAATGTAGTTATGCTCTTTATAACCACGTTATGACCACCTAAAAAAATCCAAAGTATTCACCATCCTAGAGATTATTACCAGACAGTAAGGTCTGCTGGGACAAAACGCCATATCACTGTAAAAGAAATGACTTTGGAGAATTTATATAATTTTGAAGCACTCTTTAAAGACCCACTGGTATTAAGGAAAATTAATGCCAATAAAGAAAATGTGCATTGGCCCAATATAAGCTGGTTCCGACATTCACAGTCAAATCAGAGCCACTTGTTGCTCTCTGCAAAACAAATTTATGTGAAGAAAGCGATCATAACTACATACAATAATGTTTGGTTAGCGATGTCGGAGCTTTTAAAGGCAGATAATATGATCAATTTTATCTACAAAACCCTTTTCGGGTCTATCCCCTCTCGTGTTGGAATGACCGGCATTTTAAATTTGACTTTTGTTTTTGATGGCCCTGCCGAAAATATTGATTCTTTTGGATTCAAAAGTCCTACAGTTATAAAAAAATTGTTTTCGAAGGCTTATAATATCACCTATCAAGTAAAAAAAAATTTTTGTCAACCTTTAATTCGTCAAAATACTTTAGTAAATTTTAATCCGAAATTAGAGGGATTTTTTTAGGTTTTCCCACAGATCTTGAAAACAAGGACATTAAGCGCTATCGCACACGGGCAACTTAGTCGCCCTGCAACTGTTTTGTCTCTGTCTCAAGTCCACGGGTTTATATGGAAGCGCGCACACGAAGCGACGCGGTCGTCTGCAACTTTTCATACAAACCATGTGAGAGACAAAATAGTTGCGGAGACAAAAGTCCCCCGTGTGCGATGGCGCTAACTGTTTTGTCTCTGTCTCAAGTCCACGGGTTTATATGGAAGCGCGCACACGAAGCGACGCGGTCGTCTGCAACTTTTCATACAAACCATGTGAGAGACAAAATAGTTGCGGAGACAAAAGTCCCCCGTGTGCGATGGCGCTAATGTGCATTTTTTTGCATTTTATAATACACAGGAATATTATAAACAAAACGACATCAAAATCATTGCTCTAGTTGCCTATTTCAAGAATTATTGTTGTTTGAATATGACCCTATGGCACTAAATGTTAATTTTCGAAAATAATCAAAATTAAAAACTCGTAAATACTTGATTTTATAGTTCAATGTCATTTATTTTGAGATAAAATTATCAACTTAAGTTAAAAACTGATAAAAATGTTTTTAAATTTGTCCATTTACGTAAGGGTAAGGGTAAGGTAAGCGTAAGGGTAAGGGTAAGGTAAGCGTAAGGGTAAGGGTTACAATAATAACTCTCAAAATATGCAACTCAGAGCAATAGTTATGATTTCCTTTTGTAGATAATATTCATGTGTATTATAAAAATATAAAAAAATGCACATTAATGTCCTATTTTTGAGATCTGAAAGAAAACAAAAAAAAACACACAATTTCGGATTAAAATTTACTTCAGTATTTTATGACGTATTAAAGTGAAAAGTTTACATAATTATTTTTTACGTGATAGGTAATATTATAAGCTTTTTAAAATGAAATAATTTTTATTTCAGATAAATTACATACATATGTGTTAGTACTAGTACCTAATATTAATGCTATTTTTGATACTTTAATTCATGTTTTACCATATTGTGCCAAGGCTGGCTATCAAATAAAAGAGTAGGTTCCCGTGGATGTCACTCTTCGAATAAAGCACTAGTGGGGAAGTGTATCGATTTGCCTTTTGCATTTGATTTTTGAAAAGAATTTTTTATATAACTGTGGGACTTTTAAATCTAAAGAAATTAATATTTTCAGCAGGGTCATCTTAAATAAAAAGTCAAATTTAAAATGCCGGTCATTCCAACAGGAGAGGGGATAGACCCGAACATGTGGGGGTTTTGTCGATAAAATTGATCATATTATCTATCTTTAAAAGCTCAGTTATCGTTATCGCTAACCAAACATATTATGTACATCATTCAAAATAAATAAACATTATTGTTATTATTATTTGTTACCTTTAGTCTTAATTTATAGAATAGACAATTAATGTTATTCTTATATAATATGCAAAAAAAAGTTCATATAAATCACGTTATGCTTTTATGTAGTCGTTCGTAAGGGCATAATTCAAGAAAATTTAGAAAAATATATATATAGAATGTACAAATGTAAAATAAATTTCCATTAATCGTATCATCCTTACTAATATTATAAATGCGAAAGTCCGTTTGTTTATTTGTTACGCTTTCACGTCTTACCTACTAAACCGATCATCATGAAATTTTGCATACACATTGTCAGGGGTACAGAGAAGGACATAGGGTACTTTTCATCCCGAAAAAAAGTATTGTTCCCGAGGGATAGCAAAAAAACCTTTTCACGCAGACGAAGTTGCGGGCGGCAGCTAGTTATAAATATATCTAAATATTTGCCGTATTGGATTTCGTGTTCACAATTTGATAACTAAAAAAACAACAAAAGTTTGGTTTTTCAACTCTCCTGAAAAGTGGTCATTTTGAATTATGCCCTTTTTGACTGGAGGCACAGATATTATCTTGTATTTAAATTACACTGTTCACGTTTTTCTGTAAAAAGATGCAAGTTTTTCTTTAAAAATGTCAATATCTCGAGTATGTACAGCGACGGTAGATAAAGAATGTTTAACTGTTTAAAAAGAGGACGACATGATTCGAACTGTCCAACATTGCAAATAGATCTTACGCATTTTTTTTCTTTTTGTAAAATGAAAGCACGTTTTAAATTAGTTGAATTTCCCCACATCACTAGCCCATACCTTAGTATAGATTCTACATATCCATGGTATGCCATCAGAATCGTCTTTAGGTTTGCTACTTTCGAAAGATGGTACAGAGCTTACACAAACCTATTTTTCCGCTGGCATACCATGTCAATGTGCTGTTGCCATGTTAGTCTTGAATCTATCACTATACCAAGAAAGGTAGCGGACTTTGTTTCTTGCGATAAGATCATTATTATGATGAATTGATAACTGTAGAGGATTAGCATTCTTATTTTAAAATTGGATAAATTTAGTTTTATTTACATTTAAATTATTGTCTTCTAGCCATTGTTACAACCCGGGGACGGCCGTGGTGTTTAGGCACTCGCAGTCCCCAAGGTGTACTTTACTCGGCAGCTCAGATAGTCATGAGACTCGGGAGTGATTCGTGGGTTCTACCTTGGCTGGCTGTTACACTCGGGAGAAAAAATAGAGATTAGGACACTATTCTAAATTCTTATTTCTAGGGGCGCCACCAACACAAGAGTGTTGGGATGAATTAAACAAAATTAGTTATGTCCTGATATAAACTCTATATTGAAACATTTTTACATTTCTTAGCACATTAAATATAAAGAATATTTAATTTCTTTAAACTAAAGTATGAATAATACCATATAAGGATTCTAAGTTACATGGCAATGTGCTCTAGTCATGACCGAGACGTTAAAAAAGTGGAAGCATCCTTCCGTTAAGCTTCTCTCTATAGAAAAGTACTAAAATACATGCATTTAATCTTAAATTAAGTTAATTCTAAACATAATCTTGACTCGCAAATGCGCCGACATGTTGAGGAGAGAAATTACAAAAAAAACATACGGAGCAAGTTCCTTATAGCTTACTCAGCCAGCCTCCAAGGTGAATCGGGCCTGCTTTCCTCACATGCATCAGGAAAGATCCTCCATTATGTGGTAAAAGGTGAAAGGACGCCACGCGGTGACCCTCTGATGTAAGGTTATTTAAGTGTGCGCATCGCTGAGCAAGTACTTCTTGTGTATACAAAAATGAAGTTAAGTTAAATAAAACTGAAGATTATAAAAAAAAAGAGCGACTCCTCCGGCCGCTCTTTGGAAATTTTACAATGAAAACATTTTAACGTTTAATGGGGGCTTAACCCCGTTGAAAACAGATCACACCATTTAGCGTTGTATCTAAATTATTTCTTGAAAGAAAACTTGCTGACGCAATTTCAGCGGAGAACAAAAAAAAAGTGAAAGTGTCGAGATGTCATCCATCGACAAACGAGAACGCGATCCAAAGACAATACTACCACATTCGGGAAACTTCTCGAAACAAATGGGTCACTTCCGATTTAATTAAATAAATTTCCTGACTGATTTAGGTATTTTATGAAATATTGAAGATATCCTGCAAATAAATTTCATATTATTATAATTTCGAAGAATATAGAAAAATGGAGACAAGACGGAGCGATTAGTCGGCTGGAATGTGTCATTGAAAAGTCAATGTCATCTGTCACCTGCCAAAATCACTTTTCTTTCAGGATGAAATAACAAATAGATATTGAAACAAAATAAAACGTGAAAAACACGCCGAAATGCCGTAGAATACAACAGTAAAAGGCAAAGCAAACCGATATGTATGTGTGGAAAGAGACGTAAGTAACATACTCCAAAAAGTGTCGAGAGATAACGTAAAATGATTGCATTTGTGGTGGTGTGTTTTATGTTCATTTCTTGGGATCACTGAAAGGACTTCAGCACTCGTCCTGCGACGAGCCCTACGAATTGGCCATAAAACACAACACCATTATGTTATAATGGTAAAATATCACGGTTGCGGAACATACACGCAACACCATTTATTTATTATTCTAATTACATTATTAATTTCATCATTTTAATCAATATTGGGCTTTTTATAAAACATTACGGATATGTCGTCAGCATAGAGGGTTATTGGATATTGACTACATTTAGGAAGGTCATTTATATATAAGATAAATAGCAATGGGCTTAATATACTGCCTTGAGGAACACCTGAATAGTTAACTACTTTACTCTCTGACCTGTATGTCACGCTTTGAGACTCATTATTCAGCTGTGAAATCTCCACAAATTGACTTCTTTTTTAGCCAATTATAGGCAAGGCCGCGTATACCGTACAACTCAAGTCTTGTTAAAAGTGTTTTATGACTAACAAAATCGAAAGCCTTACTCATGTCAAACAAAATGGTGGATACGGGAACCTTCTTGTCCATTAGTACCGATATGTTCTTAATGAGGGAGTAACAAGCGAGTGCCGTAGATCTACCCTTGCGAAACCCATATCGTTTGTTCTTCTCTGATTATGTTGTGTTTTACTAGAAATGAAATCAGTCTCATTTGCATAATTTTTTCAAATATCTTTGACAGTACTGTGATGAGGGCGATTGGTCTATAGTTGTTTAAGTCGTGCTTCTCGCCACGCTTAAACAGTGGTTTGACAATCAAGAGTCAAGAGGAAGGTTTATATATCGCGTCGTGGTATACCTAACGTGACCATACGTCCCGTTTTGAACGGGACCGTCCCTTTTTGCGGTTCTTCGTCCCGGTGTCCCCGAAAAAAGTTTCGGGACGCAAAATTGTCCCGTTTTCAAAAACAGCGCGATAATTGATGGGTCTAATAAAACACAGTTACAGGTAATTCCGGTCCTTAAGACAATGTTGATAATTAAATTAAACATAAAAAAAATGCGAAAATTTTTATTCTTACTTAAAATCATCACCAGCTGCATTAAAATATTTTTTTTCATCTGAGCATTTGTGTAATCACTTTTTTATTTTGTAATACATACTATTTGGCTCCGTGAGCTGTAAATCTCTTGTTAAAAAGTAGCTCAAATTGTACCTATGTTGTTTAAAAATTCATCTAAAAGATGTCGCCACCCCTTTTTCCCAAACTGCTCACGAAGTTTTCAAAACACAATCTGTTCTGTATATTATTATTATTACCGCCTCTGTGGTATAGTGGTTCGCCCACCCGTGTAAGACGCAGAGGTCCCGGGTTCGATTCCCAGGGGGGGTACAATTTGTACTCGGTTTGGTTGGTGGTAGGGCTTATTTCAGACTTAGGTAAGATGGTGGTAGCTAGCCAGGCGGGCTAGCTACTACCATCTTACCTAAGTCTGACGCCATAACAACAATTTAAAAATTGTTGTGTTCCGGCAGTTAGAGGTAAGATAGCCAGTATTCCGGTTGTAGTGCGCTTCCACCTTCGGCCTTATCGTCATTTAACATCAGGTGAGATGAAGGCCAAGCACTATCCCATTGTGTATAAAAAAAAATGGTAGGTTTATTCGCAGCTAGATGGCGCTTCTAATTTTAAGTATTTTTCGAAATGCGTGATTTTTGTTAAATTTCGAAAAACTGGCTCTATTATAATTTTATACCTAATTAATTTCACAAGAATCACAAAATATTACGAGAGCTTCGCTCGCATTTTGTGTTGGCTCGGTCAATAAAACTTAATAAGAAAGGTTTTTTTACTATTATACATAGCCTAAACCTATGTCCCGTTTTGAGTAAAAAAATAAATGGTCACGTTAGGTATACCAAACGACCACAACCCGTAGTGAAAATGATGAAAAGCCATAACACGATGGACAAGTCGTAAATTGTCGGAACGGGTACAATGATGCATTAAAACATCAGTAAAAACTGGTTTATTCATTTCTTGTCAATTTCGTAGAGTTATTATATAAATTATAAAAAAATCTTAAATCTCCTAATTATTTTAAGAATGTATGTTGTAGTTTCTAATTACTAATAAGTAGGTACTTTGTGTTCAACAATTAGTAGCCAAAATATGTTGATTTGAAATTTTTTACTATAATAAAAAACTTTTTGTTTGTTGTTCTTTAAACCTAGGCGGGTAGGCGGTGGCTCATCTTTACGTCATAGGTATGTACTTGTTCCACCACTTTAGCGAGTGACAAAAAATGATTTGATGATCAGCAAACTACGCTTAATCCAAGTATACCATTTGTTAGCATAAACCTTTTCAGTCCACCGAAAATTAAATATTTTACTTGGCCTCTCTCATGTACCTATTAAAAAAAACCTGTAAATATGAATATTTTCAAAATTGTTACCATAATAAAAAAATTAAATACATTAGATTATATTTGAGTATATAACGAGTTATTTGGCGTATGTTTTATAAAAATTCGTTGTGCCGTTTTCTACATGAATGCATGAGGCCAAACTTTTACCTAAGTTTTGAAAAAGTTTTCTGCTTTAAAAAAAAACAAGTAGTTGTAATGTAATAGTGTAGACAGTGTAGTCTATATTTGAAATCAACATATAAAGCTCTCTGATTTGGTACCCCATTTGTTGGGTTTTAGAACAAAAATAAAAAATCCCATATAAAAAAATATGATTTCATAGCGTGCGTATGGGTGTAGTTCTTGTTATAAATTCGTTGTTTTTCCAGCAATCTGGATAATTTAAAGTTTAGGGACTTCGAAAATGTAGCTCGTTAGTCATTGCCCAAATGTTAATCTAATTAAACTATTACCTATTTGGGTATATTGCGCGCTAAACGTATAGAGTCCATAAAAAATACTTACTCTTAAAAAGTTACATTAACACACACAAGCGACACACAAAAGAACCGCGTAGCACTCGTGGTATTTCGGGAACTCCTCCCTCTGTAGGATTGGAAGGTACCTACCTACTTAAAATTACCAACACCAAATAAAAAAAAATAAGTAGATAGATATTTAAAAACGAAATAAACAACCAACACGATACGGATTACCAACATTTAAAAACATGTTTGCACATCTGTTCAAAGAAACAATACCTATATTCAATTAAGTATGCTAATAAAATGGCCATTAACGCAAATATCGCTATTATTTACTTACCTAGGTAAGTAAGGTACTTAACTTATTTGTAAAGTTCATTTCCGGGGACTATCACCATAATAATATTATGCTATCATTCATTTTGTGCTACCTGCAAATCCTGCAATCGGGAATATCTGAAAAAATCAAATAGGCTGAATATTTTTTTTTTTATTGGTAGGAATAAGCTCCCTTATCAAAGCTACAGAATTATCGGTTGCGTGAAAAATAAAAAATAAAATGAAGTCACTTCGACTTCACAAATGTACCGAAGTAACAGCAGAATGGAGATTATACCTACCTGAGACACCATCGGCCATAACCACAAAAAAAGTTTCGATACAAAATGTCGAAACTTTTTTTTTAATAGATATATGTGTTGTTGTTGTGGCTTGTGGGTTGTGGCCGGTGGTGGCTAAGGTATTATCATAAGAATAATTTATTCTTATGGTATTATCCCCATTCTGCAGTTACTTTCGTACATTTGTGAAGTCGAAGTGACTTTTTTTATTTTAACACGCTCCCGAAAATTCTGAACCTTTTTTCTATTAATTAAGGGAGCTTATCTATAACAAATATTCTAACAATTCGATTTTTTCTGACATTCCCCGGTATATTTCAATTATTAAAAGGTTGCTGACCCGTAGGTATGTAGATACTAATTAATTGTTTGAAAACTTATCTTCCAAAATTCCAGTATTTAAGTATTCCGCGAACGAAGATAATACCTATTGCGAAAACGGCAAAACAATATTGTGACTCATTCTCATGCCAATTAACATTGAATTGAAATACCTACTTACTTAATTAACAATTACCATGCATTTTATCAAATAAAAGACAAAACTGCGATGAATATTAACAGTTCGTCACTGAGACAAAAAAAACTAAGTACCTACCTACCTAAAAGTTTAGCCGGCCATATACGCTAGGTTATGCATGATGGTTATGCCTGTAAGGTCAAAACCGTCATGCATAACCGAGCGTGTGTGGGATAAAACTGCATGCCTGTCATGCATGCCTGTCATGCATGCCTGTCATGCATGCCTGTCATGCAAGCCGCTCGGTTATGCCTGTGGTCAAAACCGTCATGCATAACCTAGCGTTATGCATGACGGTTTTGCATGAAGGTTTTGCATGAAGGTTTTGCATGAAGGTTTTGCATGAAGGTTTTGCATGATGGTTTTAAAGCCTTAAATATTGAAGATGGGTAATTTTACTGAAAGAAGACTTCATTTTGTTTATAAAAATATATGGAACTGCATTCAATGATTTTTGGAAAATCGCCTGCCTTAACTAGAAATCGAACCCACCAAAAACGAAAACATTTTTGTATTTATTTTTACAACACCAATGATGAGCAAAGGGTTACTTATAAGGATTACTTTTTCTTAAGTGACACTGCATCTTAAACAAATGGAAGGCCATGAAATTTAACATTTAAAATTTAATAATTACGGATTGCATCAATTCGTATCGAATCAGTCAATCAATTAAAAAAAAAATCTTTGAATGCAGTTCCATATATTTTTAAAAACAAAATGAAGTCTTCTTTCAGTAAAATTTCCTACCTTCAATATTTAAGGTACTTTCCCTTCGTGTGGCAAAGTTTTGGGACACCCTGTATAATATGCTTATTTCATCTAAATGAATTAATTCTGCTAGAAGTCATTCATCCCAAAAATATAAGTGAAGAAATCTGAGGGACAGGGCAAATACCGGGGGTGGGGCTACAGTTCTTTTTTAATTGCTCCAATGCCAACCACACCACACACGCTAGGTTATGCATGACGGTTTTGACCACAGGCATAACCGAGCGGCGTGCATGAGCGGCTTGCATGAAGGTTTTGCAGCTCGGTTAAAACTGTCATGCGTAACCTTACGTGTGTGCTCTCTATTGAACTCGGTTTTGCATGAAGGTTTTGCAGCTCGGTTAAAACCGTCATGCATAACCTAGCGTATATGGCCTGCTTAAACCGATTTCCAAATTTTAAACCGCGGGCTGATTATCTAATTAGAAACCACCTAGCGACCGGTTGCAGTTCACAGATGATAGTGATCCATTGCTACTTCTTTTTGGATAAAAAAAAACATACCAAAGAAAAGTAGCAATGTATGTGGAATTAAACCGGTCGCTAAATAGTTTATTTTTAGATAATCAGGGTGACGGTCACATTTTGTAAACAAAGGTGTTGCCAGACAAAACAACACAAAAGGAAATAGTAGGTATATTGCTAAGTCAAGAAATAAACACACTACATGTTTTTTCATCACAAACCTAATAAAAATAGATGAGATTAAATATTGTGAATCATGAGTTTTGCGGCAAAAACAGAAATATAATTTAATATTTCATAATAAAAGTTTTATAGTAGAAAACATTTTTATGATGCTGCGCACACATAAACTGCAAACGGTAGACATCAACCTTTGGTTAGAAAAAAGCGCGGGAAACCTTCAACTAGGCGATCGTGTTTTTTGGCTTTTTTAGAAATTTTCTCTTAATTCTTTGTAAATAATAGGATTAGATAGTGTAAATATTGTTTATATAGTGTATACAGGGTCACTGGAAATATGACGTATTCCTGCTAAGGGGTTATAGATGAGGTCAAAACAAATATTTTTTGTCATATAACTTTTTCTCAAAAAATTTATAGTTTTTGAGTTAATTGAAATTAAGTACATTTTTACCAAAAGTACGTTTTCAGACACCAAAATTTAAAATAAAAGATAACTACTCATTCGATTCCGGATTTTCTACTATTTTGGGATAGAAAACAATCTGAGTGATCATAAAAAATATAAAAACGTTCATAAAATACAGGCGTTTATAAAAAATCAATCCTTAAATGCATTTATTTTTTTATTTTTTTTCAGATTTTTTAGAAATAGCATCAAATATCTTTAAAAAAATCCTAGTAACTAAGCGTGCATAATATTTTAAAAACATCACCATCTATTCAGCTTTCAGTTGAGGTATAAAACTTAATAATAACTTAAATAAAAAATGAGAAATTAAGACTTAACTAAATAACAGTCCCATTTCATGTAGCAAAAATTTCCTACTTCAAGCACTTCGGAGGTGGCCGTATTATCCTACTTATTCCATAAATGTGAAAGTTTGCTTGTTTGGATGATTGTTAATCAATCACGCAAAACGGCTGAACGGATTTGGATGAAATTTGGCACACAGATAGTTTATAAGCCGGATTAAAACATATGAGGATACTATTATCTTGGTTAAGGGTTCCCTAGGGATTTTCTCGAATGTAAATGCGAATGCAGTTGCGGGCGGAAACTAGTTTGCCATCAATGGTCGTACTTACTAAAAATACTTTCGTCCGAGTGAGTTTGAGACAGGATTATTTTCCGCTGATGAGTCAAAATTTTATACAAACTGTGTCACAAATAACCATGCATATCAGCTATTTTTAATGCCCCGCTGCTGGGGAACTGGCCTACCTTTTGGCTTGTGGATGGATAAAGCGGACGGGCCATACCCACCACGTGGACCCAATATGGATTGGTCACTGTTAACGACTGTAAATGCAGCCAGAACCAAGGGTTCAATGTAAGGTACATTGAGTTAACACCGACCAATCCGCATTGGGCCCACGTGGTGGGTTATGGCCCGTCCGCTTTATCCCAAAAAGAAAGTAAGGCCTGTTCCCCAGCAGCGGGTCATGAAAAATGGCTGATATGCATGGTTATTTGTGACACAGTTTGTATAAAATTTTGACTCATCGGCGGAAAATAATCCTGTCTCAAACTCACTCGGACGAAAGTATTTTTAGTAAGTACGACCATTTATGGCAAACTAGTTTCCGCCCGCAACTGCATTCGCATTTACATTCGAGAAAATCCCTAGGAAACCCTTTACCAAGATAAAAGTATCCTCCTATGTTTTAATCCGGCTTATAAACTATCTGTGTGCCAAATTTCATCCAAATTCGTTCAGCCGTTTTGCGTGATTGATTAACAATCATCCAAACAAGCAAACTTTCACATTTATGGAATAAGTAGGATAATACGGCCACCTCCGAAGTGCTTGAAGTAGGAAATTTTGCTACATGAAATGGGACTGCTATTTAGTTAAGTCTTAATTTCTCATTTTTTATTTAAGTTATTATTAAGTTTTATACCTCAACTGAAAGCTGAATAGATGGTGATGTTTTTAAAATATTATGCACGCTTAGTTACTAGGATTTTTTTAAAGATATTTGATGCTATTTCTAAAAAATCTGAAAAAAATAAAAAAATAAATGCATTTAAGGATTGATTTTTTATAAACGCCTGTATTTAATGAACGTTTTTATATTTTTTATCAACACTCAGATTGTTTTCTATCCCAAAATAGTAAAAAATCCGGAATCGAATGAGTAGTTATCTTTTATTTTAAATTTTGGTGTCTGAAAACGTACTTTTGGTAAAAATGTACTTAATTTCAATTAACTCAAAAACTATAAATTTTTTGAGAAAAAATTATATGACAAAAAATATTTATTTTGACCTCATCTATAACCCCTTAGCAGGAATACGTCATATTTCCAGTGACCCTGTATATTTAGTATTAGTGTTATTGTATCATATTTGCAGCGATCTGGTGAGTTCTTAAATCTCTATTTGTATGAACGATCCAGAGGACCCTGGGGGGACAATCCCCCAGGTCTCTCATAATGTAACAATACCATTTAATGAAAATTTGGGAGGTATGGACACTGATGGTTCTCTTTTTGACTCGGACACTTCTGTTAATAACCCAACAAAACGTAAAAGAGTAGCATCACGTAAAGTTTGCAAACACTGCAACAAAAAGAGGAGGCATCACAAATCTGCTTCTAATGTTTTGACTGAAGTTGACTGTCATTGCGAGATTAGTGAAAATAATTCACCAAATACTTTTAAGACTCCTACTACGTCCTCAACACCAGAAACACAAACTATTAATCCGACTCTTGATTCATCAAACAAGTCTATGTCGCGCCCTGTAGTAGGTAGGGATATATATGAAGCAACTGATGCATCTCCATACATTGTTCACATCCAAAAAATACAATCTACACCAGATGAAAATGTATCTTTGCATCCAATCTCTTTTGGTCGATTCTTAAAAAAGCATAATATCCAAAACATTGTAAATGGGTCGCTCAAAAAAATTGGTAGGAATAGACTGGTAATTTCATTTGTTAAATATGATGATGCAAATAAATTTAACACTAACGAAGCCTTAAAGATTAGTAATTTCAGAGCATTTATCCCTACTTTCTCTGTTACTCGTATGGGTGTTGTAAGAGGGGTTCCGATAAATCTATCGGAACCTATCTATCAGACCAATCGGTCTGAAGAAGAAATCTTACAAAACATTTCTGTACCTATGGGCTGCGGAAATATTTTAAAAGTTAGGCGCATTAACAGGAAAAATTCAGTAAATGGTAAGGTCAATTTCATTCCTGTAGAGACAGTAGTACTCACTTTTGATGGTCAGGTGCTACCGAAAAGAGTGTTCCTGTGTTATAACTCTCTCCCTGTAGACCTTTATATCTTTCCCACTGTCCAATGCTTCAATTGCTGCCGCTTTGGCCATATAAGAAGTCAATGTAGATCAAAGCCTAAATGTTTTAAGTGTGGAAATGACCACTCAGGTGAGAGTTGCCAAATTGATGAAGATGACGTCACTTGCTGCCTATGCTCTGGATCTCACTATGCCACCAACCGGAAGTGTCCCGAATTTTCCAGACAAAAATCAATAAAAGAGTCTATGGCCAATAATTGCATTTCTTATGCTGAAGCCCTTAAGCTTCACCCTCCTATCACAAAATCATATTCTGATGTTCTTACATCCTCCGTTGCTCCCCAATCACAAAGTTATAACTCTAATTCCAATAAAACTACATCTTACAGAAAAACAGTCTTTATTCAACCTAAATTACACAAAATTAGTTCTAAGGGCTATGACAAGGAGGCTCATGACGTTTTAACTAAAGATTATAATATTCCATTGCCAACAGTGGGTACCTTAAATGAAAATAACCCTTTCTCCAATATGTCGACGAGGGATCTCATCATTACCCTGATAAAGTTTTTATCCCAAACAGAAAATATAATATCTGAACCGTCCAACGCTGCATCTGAAAATATAAAAAGTGTAAATAAAAATCAAAATGGATTAATTCTCATCAATTCTTCAGTGGAATTGCCAAAGTATAAATAATAAGAAAAGCTATTTATTTCACCTAATTAATGTATATAAACCTGTAATTATAGCATTACAAGAAACTTGGATTAAGCCAAACAGTATTTTTAATGTTTCTCATTATTTTCCTCTAAGAGAAGACCGTTCTGATTCCCATGGTGGTGCAGCTCTACTAATTAATGATTCTGTTTCCTTTCAGCACATCCCTATTACGCATAGTGTTAACCTATCAATAATAGCCATTTCCATTAATAATATCTGTTTTGTTTCACTATACATACCTCATCCAACATCCTCTGTGTACAATGAACTAGATACCATCATCTCTCACCTCCCAAAACCCATTTTTATAATGGGAGATTTTAACGCTCAACACCAGGCATGGGGCAGTGCCAAATCTAACTGGTGTGGTTCCAGAATTTTAGATTTTTCAGAACTAAATAACTTTTGCATCCTAAATACAGGACTTCCAACACGGCGAACATTGCCCCATGAAGGAGACAGTGCGCCCGACCTTACAATTTGTAGTCCTAATCTAGCTTCCACCTCCTTGACTTGGAGTCCACTATCTTCCACATTCGGTAGTAACCACTTTCCTATTTTAATTGAATTTCCTTCAACTTTATTAAAAAATCAAAGTAGACGCCCACCTCGTTTGAAATATAAACTTAACCAAAATGACAGTGACAGATGGGAAATGTTTAAGGAGCAAGTTGAACTGAGGATTTCCTCCCTTCCTTCTATACAAGAAAACAACCGGACGCAGAGTGCCGAGGCTTTTGCCTCAGTTTTGTTAGAAGCAGCTGACGAAGTTTTTCCAAAGAAAAAAACAAATGGGTATATTCCTTCCCCCCCGTGGTGGGACAGTGAATGTACAAAAGTAATAAAGGAGAGAAAAGAGGCTGAAATAAATTATAAAATTAATAGCTCATCCGAAAATTTTGATAAATTGATACAAATAATGAATCAAACCCGCAGTCTATTTAAAAAAAAGAAATGGGAAGGTTGGAGGACCTTTTGTTTATCTATATCACCTAATATTTCTCCTTCTGAGGTTTGGAATAATGTTCGTAGGTTTAGATCTGCCTTTAAAGAACGAGTCCCTAAATGTATTGACGAAGGTGTAGCTGAAAAATTTCTGGACAAATTAGCTCCGCCATTTGTGCCTCAAGAACTTATATTAACATCACCTCAGCTGTCCTGCTGCAATAGTATAGAGGACTTAAACAATCTTAACACCCCTTTCAGTTTGACTGAGTTGAAAGGAGTGCTGTCCTATGTTAAAGATTCAGCTCCTGGTATTGATGGTATTCCATTCTCTTTTCTAACTCATTTAAATGATAATAGTTTAATGTATTTGTTAAATCTCATTAATTCTGTTGTGATGTCCGGTGAAGTCCCTGCCTCATAGAAAATCCAGGAAATTATTCCTATTTTGAAATTCAATAAGCCTCCATTAGACCCTAGTTCATATAGACTTATAGCTCTCTCATCAGTCCTATCTAAGTTGACTGAACACCTGGCTAAGAACAGGCTGGAGTGGTATGTAGAAAGTCAGGAGCTGCTTGCTCCAAGTCAATACGGGTTCAGAAAAGGGAAGAGCACTATGGACAGTTTAGGCATTATCACGACTGATATAAGATTAGCCTTTTCAAATAATGAATTTTTACTTGCAGCTTTCTTAGACATTTCTGCAGCATATGACAATGTTGATTTACAACTTCTCAAAGTGAAATTAGATAAGCTCCAGGTCCCCCACTTATTAAGTAATTTTATTATTAATTTGCTTTCAGAAAGGCAAATACAAATTAATGTTGGTGATTCAAAGGTAAAATCTAGACTGACGTGGAAAGGCCTGCCACAGGGATCGGTACTCAGCCCAATTCTATACGCCATATATACTCATGACCTTGAATTTTCTATCGCTAACAACGCGAATGTGTTACAATATGCAGATGATTTAGCTATTTACGTATCTGGCCGATCTATATTTAAATTAACATATTCGTTAAACAACGCTCTGAAACTTTTAAAATCTTGGTTGGATAAAAACGCATTAAGTCTCTCTGTAAATAAAAGCTGTGCAGTTTTATTCACTAAAATGCGCAGTCCACCTACATTTTCGATTTTTTATGACGGTCAATTAATTCCCTCAGAAAATGAATTCAAATTTGTAGGTTTAATATTAGATTCGAAATTAACAGGTCTACCACACTGCTATTATGCTTCAGCCCGTTGTGAACGACAACTTAATATTCTGCAATGTCTTTCGGGTGTTTGGTGGGGCGCCCACCCTTTTAATCTTAAGCTTTTATATAACGCTATCATCAGAAGCATCCTGGATTATGGGACTTTCTTTTTAGAGCCGTGTAGCTTAGCTGCCATAAGCAAATTAGATGATATCCAATCTAAATCACTACGACTCATAGGTGGAGCTATGAAATCTAGCCCGCTAAATGCTCTTCAGGTTGAATGTGCAGAACCTCCACTAAATTTAAGAAGACAAATGCTGTGCGATAAATTTCTCTTCCGCGCTTTTCAATTTTCGAACCATCCTCTATACAGCAAATTACAAGAATTATCAGAAAAAATTGAGACCTCTTCTTTCTGGACCAATAAACCCCCTCCTTGTCTAGTCGTCAGTTTTCGAAAATTTATCTCCCTGCAAGCCCCTACTCACAGATCACAATACCTTCCTTTGTTTTCTACAAACTTCCCAGCTTTAGTTCTTGAACCTAATGTCCTCTTTAGTTTAGACTTTTTAAAGAATGACCAAAATCCTGATGCATCTTTAAGACATCTTATTGATAGTGATTGGCCAGACTGGCATTATTTATACTGTGATGCATCTAAACACTCCGGTTCTGGTTTGGTTGGAATTGGTGTCTTCCATCAACAATATAACATCCATCAAAAAATTAAACTTCCGCCTGAGACATCAGTTTTCACTGGGGAATGCTTTGGAATCCTAAAGTCACTAGAATATGTCCTAATAGCAAAACTTCAAAAAGCCATTATATTTTCGGATTCCAAGAGCGCTCTTCAATCTCTCCAAAGATTTCCATTTAAATCCTGCTTAGCTTCTGTTTATATTACACAGTGTAGACAGCTGTTATTAACCTGTAAAGAAAATAGATATGACATTCTTTTCGCGTGGATACCTGGCCATCATAACATAAAAGGAAATGAAATTGCCGACAAGCTTGCCAAGGACGCAATAAATTCTGGTGATATCTTCCCTTATAAAAATATAGTGCCGGATCTCATTTCTCTTCCCAAGCAGCATTTATATGTCTGTTGGGAAGATAAATGGAATACTACGAGTCTTACTAAAGGAAGAGCTTATAAAAGAATTCAACAAACAATTCCTCTTAAGCCTTGGTTCTCTAAAATACAGTTAAGTAAATTTGCTACATCCAGTCTTATCAGAATGCGCTTAGATCATGTTTGTACTGCATCACATCTTACTAGGATAGGAATCTGCAACAACAGTGTATGTGCTTGTGGTGCTGGTGACGAGGACCTGAATCACATTTTCTTTCAATGTTCGCTTCATGATTGCTCCTCTTTTTTAGATTCCCTCGTATCCCTCCGTGTTCCTCTCCCTACATCAATCCCAACTCTACTGAGCTGCATTAATCCAGACTTGTATAATTTAATTTCTAAATTTTTAACTGAAAATAATATTAAATTATAACCTTAATATATATTAACTATCCTTATGTACCTATTTTATTAATCATTATTATTTATTATCTATCTATTTCACTAAATTATCCTTACCTTGATCCTATTATTTTCTCCTAAATTTCGATCATCTCCTATATTACTAAAATTCCTTGGTTTCCCTACCTTTACCTACTTGACATTGGCTAATGCACAAACCGTGCGAGCCAAAGAAAAAAAAAAAACCTTTGGTTAATTTTATAAAATCTTTTACCTACTCTCATATCGTAAAATTCGAATTATGAATTTCAAAACGAATTTATATTGACATACTTTATACACGCAATACCGAAAAAAAATTTAAAAAGTTATTTTATAACATACCTTCGCTATACTAAGCAATGTTATAAAATAACTTTTTTTCTGGTGAGTTTTTTGGCGCCATTTGTCATGTTCGGTTCGGTGTCTATTTTAATTATTTGCAAATTGAGTCATAGTGGATATTGTGTCTTAAAATTGGTGCAGTTTTGTGGTACAAGTGTCTACGCAACTGAACAATATGTGGGACAATTGAAATAGGCGCGATCTTGGTTGTGTGAAACCGAGACTTTTACTGTAGTGGTGGCTACCTCGGCAGAACTTACCAAGGAAACTGTCTTGATATACTTGGTGCCAAATGCTCCAAGCAGCAGCATTTTAATGTAAACTGAAGCAATCTATCACTGAAATATTCAACACTTGACACTGGCAAAAATTACTTCCAAGAGGAATGTAGATTGCCAAAACAAAAATAAGAAGAAGAAGAACTTTTTTTCTCATTACGATACAGGGCAAATCCAAGAAGAAGGCAGTGCCGCGGTATTTGAAAAAAACAATGATTTTCCCATATACTTTCCAAGATTAAAACGTACTCTATGGTGATCGATGACTTAGCGTAACGATTAGTCTACCGGAATGCACTTATTTAATTATTATTTTTTTCTAATAGAATACGCGCCATTTTTAGATTTTAATTTTTACTTTTGCTTAAAATATCATATTAGTGAGTGTAGTGAGTGAAAATTTGACTCAACCCGATATTTTAGATGCGGCGACGGAAAAAACGTCTTACTTAACCTTGCTTGGTAAGTACTGCCGACCTGCCGAACTCTTTTTTATCATTGATATTTTATTTCGTAGGTTCAATCGGTTCAATCACAAAATTGTATGAGAGTAGATAAAGTAGTGTATGAAACTGTACATAACTAGGTATTATGCATCAGTTTCATAAACTACTAATTTATATTAGTACCTATTTAATAATGTAAAATAATTACCAATATAAATTATACAACCTTTTATCACTTTTATCTTGGATAGCCTTTTATTTAAGAATGCATTAGTCTGTTTTCATAGATTTTCAATAATATTTTGTCAATTGACTCGAATGATTGTAGTTGTTGTATTGACTATCATAGACCACCTAGTATGGACCGGTCCTTACCCCACCTTGATTTTAAGGTGGGGATAAGCCTATTTAACGGGATGTTTGTCATTCTCCGGGTCATTCTTGTACTGTACACTGAGTAAGGGAAAACTCTGCCAGTTTGTGTAAAAAACTATACCAGTTGATTGGAATAAACAGTGAAAACTCAATAAATTAGTTTCATTGCCCGCTGATTGTTCATATCAGAAGTGGGATGAACACCGAATTACCCCAAAACGCTGAAAATCAGCGCCAATCTCCTCGGCATCGTAAGCGACGTCATAGACGTCAGAGTACATCTTCAACGTATTCATCAACGGATTCCGAGCATACGAGACGTAAACGCACTCGTCACCATGATCACAAGCGGCGCCATAAGAAACGATCTTCGAAATCTAAGCATCGAAGTAGATCCAAAAATAGTCACCGAGAAGAGACACCACTACCGGAGTCACGCGCTCACAATAATCTGAATCAGGCGAGTACTATTTCTCTATCTATACTTTTTTTTTCTCTTTTGCCTTTTCTTTTTCAAGGGTTAATAGTGTAGAAGCTTAAATAATTAAATAGAAAATAACTATATATTAAAAGTCTATAAGAAAGAAGAACGCTTCAATTAATTGTTTTTTTTTCTTCTTTTTTTCATGCTCTCTCCTCTTTCGGCATGCATGGAAAATTATTCGTTAGCTTCAGATTTCACAAAGTTAACTGAACAGACAAAGTATTAATTGTTTTTAAATTATTGATACTATTATTTTGTCTGATTAAAAAAAAAAGGTGTATGCCTCAGTATACAGAACAACTTTAATGTGGTACAGTACAAGTAATATCGTTTTTTTTTTTGTATAGCATTTTTTTTTGTTGCTTATTCAATTATATTCCCCACAGTGTTACAGCAAACAATGTGTGTTTAATTCAGTATGATGCTTTCAATTTTAATACTACTTAATTTAATGCTACCCATTGTGGCTAGGAACAAAATAAAACAAAATGTTATAGCTTTATTAGAAAATGATACGGTACAACGGTGATTTTCAGGGCACCTCTCTGGAATCTCGGGTGCACACGGCTTCTACATCGACGACACGAGATACTATACCATCTGCACCAGCGAGTGGATCGACGCTGGCACATCACGCTGCTCCGACGACACGAGATACTATACCATCTGCAGCAGCGAGTGGATCGACGCCGGCACATCACGCTGCTCAGGAGTTGCTGGAGTCTTTAGTGCAACCACAGATGTCACAAGGCAAGGAAAATTATTGTAATACCGATATTGCTTTAAATTCAGACAAAAATATGTCTATAAATATATCTGATCTAACCCAATTGTTACAATCTTTATCAAAATCTAGTAACCAAGTAAATTCTGACAAAAATATCATACCTGTATTCGATCCATCTCAAAAAAATCAGAGAATTGATGCTTGGATAGGAAAAGTTAATCAATGTGCGCGTATCTATCATTGGTCCAATGAACAAACAGCTCAATACGCTTTACCGAAGCTAGGAGGTAATGCACGAAAATGGTACGAGGGTTTGCAGTCAATAATGTTAACTTGGGTAGAATGGCAAGATAAGCTTATCAAAGCTTTCCCATCGGAAAGTAACTATGGAGCATTGTTAACTGATATGTTAGAACGGCGTATGAAGTTAGGAGAGTCCATTGATGAGTATTACTTTGATAAAATGACTCTTTTAAATGCATGCGATATTACACAGAAAAAAGCTGTAGACTGTTTAATACATGGTATAGACGATAGGATGATAAGGGCTAGCGCATCTTTTTTTTTATTTAATCATTTATTCAATAAACTTTAGATACATATTCTTTTACACATTGCCGCACCACGAAAACCTCACAGGGTTTATCTGGGTGACGGCGAGTCGCTGATTTTACATATTTTGTTAGGTAGATAATACTGTTTAAGCTTAAACCGAAATGCTTTGATATTTTCTTTGTACATAATCTGTAGTTCACATGGCAATTTATTTAGATAAAAAGGTATCAAATATCTGGAAACTCTTTTCCCATACAAGTTGTTGTGTTTTGGTAGGTGGTACTTATTTATGTAAGGCACTGCTCTCAAATACTTAGGTCTATTTTTTTCTATTACACAGTCAGGATTGTGAGATTCAATTAGAATTTGGTATTCAATTTTTTCATATATGCTCATAACGTTACAATAATTAAACAGCTTTTCCTCATTATTATTAAGTTTTTTTAAAATATATTTGGGTGTTATGATTTTTAACATTTTTAATTGTAATCTATAGATGGAATCAATGTATGTTGTGTATGTTCTGCCATATGTACCTAGACCATAACTAATAATCGAGTCTGCTAGGGACAGGTATAATAATCTTAGTATTTTAAAAGGTAATTTATATCTAAGCACATAAAGCTTACTGATAATGGATCTTAATTTATTACATACGTGTTCTTTGTGGGGTCCCCAGCAAAATCGACTATCAATTGTGAGACCAATGTATTTATGATTATTAACTACCTCTATGACAGAACACGGACACAAATAGTTTGTATTGTTTGAGTGCAAACAAGCATGTTCATGAGCTTTCACGGTGGGTGTGATTGGTGATTTATTATGTGATGAGTGTATGTGTACTAATTTAGTTTTCTGAGCATTTATTACCAAGCCGTGATCATGTGCCCACTTGCACATGTTTGTAAAATTTTGTGCTGCCAGGACATCTTTACTGGCCACCAAAAGACGTATCATCTGCGAATTGGTACACAGCCCCCGATTCTATAATGTAGCTCATGTCATTGACGTAGAGGAGGTACTCAGTTGGACCGACAATTGAGCCTTGAGCCGTGCCTTTGGTGGTCAAGGTTTTAGTACTAAATTGATCTTTTACTTTGACGGTCGTGTACCTGTTATTATGATAGTTAACAAGTAACTTCAATAGAGGACCCTGCACTCCATTTTCAGACAATTTATCATAAAGTGTGTTGTAATTAAGCATATCGAACGCCTTAGAAAAATCAATAAAAAGTGCCAGAACATGCATTTTTTTATCGAGGTATTCATTTACTTCGTCAGAGAATTTGCTTAAAAGCTGTGTGGTACTTTTATGTTTTTGGAACCCATATTGATTTTTACTGACAATGTTATTTAACTGTAAATATTTATTTAATTGATCTCCTAAGAATCTTTCTATTATTTTATCTAAGCATGACAGGATAGTAATAGGACGATAATTATTATATTCGTCGTGTTTTCCTTTTTTATATATAGGTCTTATTACTCCAATTTTAAGCAGGTCGGGATAGATAGATGTTTCGATACACCGATTGATAAGATGCGTTAATACCGGCACCATATGTTCAGAAATAAATTTAATATCTTTTGCTCGGATTCCGTCGTAACCAGGACTTTTTTTGTCATTTAGTCTTTTAATAATACACGCAACGGTTTTTTCGCAAGCGCGTTGCAATCTGATAGATCTATCGGGAACAATCTGATACGATTTTTTATCTAATAAGGGTTTATCGCAAAAGTTACAAATATTTTTAGTGTTGTTTTCAAATTCTGTTGCAAAATTATTCGCTAATGAAGCTGGATTAATTTTAAAGTTTTTTAAAAGTACTTCGTCAATGCAATTAATAATCTTGCCTGTGATGCTGTTAATTATCTCCCATACCTTTTTTGTGTTTTTAAAATTTTGAATTATATTATTCTTAGTTTGTTTATTTTTTATATAACTAGCGTATTTATTTGTTTTATTTCTATAAACATTATATAATAATCTATTTTTTAGGTTATGCTCATCTTTTAACCAAATTTCGTACAACCGTCACGTTTTATACACATTTTTTTAAGTTTATTATTAGCCCATGAACATACTTTTCTTTTGCCGTTTATATTTTTCTCGATGGTGTATTTACATTTACTATAGGCAGTATTGAATTTATCATAAATATATTTTACAATATCGTTAGGGTTACTGTACTGCATAGCTATACTCCAATCGATACTATTTAATTCACTGTGCAATTTACGCTCGTCAAATTTGTTAATCAGTTGCTTATGAGGTGACTCATTCATTCCGATAACGCCCGGTATAGCACAACCGGTTATGCGGTGATCGGCCAATGCAGTTTTAACTACTGTGGTGTAAATTTCGCGCGAGTTCACGTTGCGCACGAACACGTGATCAATACATGATTTGGTTATTATATCTCCATATTTCTCTACGCGTGTATAAGAGCTTACTCCGCTGTTTAGGCCTAAGTTACACAGTGAATCTAGATAAAGGTCACATAAGGGATTGGTTTCCCTTAAATCTATATTCATGTCGCCTATCAATATGAAGTTACTTGTTTGTGAGCAGTTGCTTAGCAAGGTACATAATTCAGTAATAAATCTATTTATTGATGTTTTAGGAGGTCGGTATATGGCACATATTTTTATGTTGTATTTATTTATACAGATCTCTCCGTTAATACATTCAAATTCTTTTAAACTAGTTACATTAAGTCTATTGAAAGAAATGGTTTTATGTACATACAATAATAAACCGCCACCTTTTCTATTTGATCGTAATTCTGAGTAAACAGTGTAGTCTTGTAAGTGGAATAACGGTACTTGAGCTTCGTTGATATTTACTTCAGATAATGCGATGAGGTGAATGGTACAATTCGAGCTTTGTAAAATATATTCGAGTTGAGCGAAGTTTTTTAAAATAGATCGTATGTTAATATGAAAAAATATTAATGAATTTTTCGAACTTGGTACACCGTCAGCAAAATCATTCCATGTTTGACAGTAGGTTTCAATAAAGTTTGGATTGTTGATTAACTGTGAGAATTTTACAATAAAATAGATTGGCACTTGAGATGATTTTCAATGAAAAAAAAAGTAAAGTATCTAATAAAAAGGAATGGTACTCACTCGTTGTGATGGAATGATTTTGCATTTTCAATGTCCTGTTCAGTACGGATTGTAAGGATTTTTGCTTTGTCAACTTTACGTATTAAGATGTTTCCATGCTTGCACCATATATATTTGTAAAATTCCTTGAGTTCGCTTTTGGTTTTCCACAGCAGGAATGCAGTGCTAGAAGTAAGACATTCGCGTAGGTAGACTTTTCCGGCGTCGTCCCGACCCACACTTGTCCCGGAGATATTGATGCTTTTTGCTGCTTCCAACCAGGGGTCACGAGTGCCTTCACGGAGCACCACGGCGATTGAAGACTGTGTTTTTCTTTTGGTATCACTGGAGCGTTTTTTCTTTCTATACGCTTTGACAATATCGTCAGGATTCTGGTGGATTGCTACAGCAATCTTTTGCACGACTTCTTCCACATTTTCCTTTTCTATCTCTTGGATGCCGCATATTTCTAATTGGTTGGCTAACTGTGACTGTTCCATTTGATTCAGTTTGTTTTCAATAACTTCGTATTTAAGGTTAATGTTTCGTAAGTTATTTCGTAAGTCCGTACATTGATTTTCCAAGGGTCTATTCCTATCTTCTGCTAGGCTTCAAGATCCGGAGGATCTTCTTAAATTTCTCAAAGATTTATGTCGGGAAACCAATTTTAGACCTAGACCTAAAATGATAGCGTCAAATTCCAGTGATTCATTTTGCACAAAGTGTAATAAAGCAGGGCATCGTGCCATTACTTGCCGCACTAATCCAGATGTTATGTGTTACAATTGTAAAGAGAAGGGGCATATTTTAACGAAATGTCCAAAACCACTAGTAATAGTAGTTTGTTACACAAGGGATGTAAGTGAGCTATTACAGAACAAGATCCAATTTGGCGCCCGTGCGAGCGCAGCTCGCAAAGGGCGCTAATGGATTGAGTGCACCCGAGATATTTAGACGCCCGAGCGAGCGTAGCGAGCGAGGGCGAATATAGTTCGAGGGTGTAATAGCTACTTACAACCGAGGTAAGCATACTATTTTACATCATTCATGCGAGGTAAATTAAATAAATATAAAAATAAAAATAAAAACTCGTGGGGTTGATCAGACCATTAAACTGAACAACTTTCATTAATGGACCAACCTCGAAATCACGAAAAAAAGTCAGCTGTTTTTGCATTGCAGAATTTTGCATACCAAGCTTGAACTGAAATGAAATGTCGCCATTTTCATTGTTTTTTTTTCAGCCAAATGTTTCGTCAGTTTATAATAAAAGAAAAGAGATTGGTTCACTAAGGAGTTTTAAATGCTTGAATTGTAAAGTAACTTTACAGTTAAAGCATTCACCATCCTTGAATTGTAAAGTGATTTGAAAATGGAACGTTCTATCTAAACAATGCACTGTGTTGCACACATGCCAACTTACAGAGCCTCATACTATATAAGTAAATCCTAGTTACCGAGCAGTATGATGTAAAGTGTAGTTATTGTAGTCGTGTGGGTCATGATGTTTCTGAATGTAGGCAACGTATTAACAGTAATAGTAACCGTAATGAAAAGAAAACTTTGCTAACGAGAACTACGCGATTAGATTCGAAAAACTGTTTAAAAGTTTTTCTTAATGATTCTATTGAGACTGATGCTTTTATTGATTTCGGAAGCGACTGCACTCTAATACGTAAAGACTTTGCTACTCAGAATTCATTGACTCTTAGCTGTGAAAACTTACCTACTATACGAGGGTTTGCTAATAATACTTGTACGCCGATCGGCAAAACTAGAATAACTATGAAAGTAGATGAAGTCAGAGCAGTTATAGATGCGTATGTAGTTGAAGACTCCCTCTTAACCACGACAATACTTATTGGTCAAAATTTTACCGAATTAAGCGATATAATTGTTATTAAAACTAATGACAGCTTAAGATTCCTGACTAAAGCAGTACAATGTGAATTCGAAGGCTTACTAAATGAAGTTGATACCAGCGAAAAATTAGTCTTACGTATAATTTCTGATTTTACTGTTAATGGATTAGATTTTGTAGATTGCATTGACGACACCAAAACTACTAGTACCATCCTTATTGAAAGTTGTTATAGGTCAGTAGACGATGAAGAGTATTGTATAATGGGTGGGATATACGATTTACAAAATGGTATATGCCAGGTTAACGTTCACAATATGTCTTCAAAGCCTCTTAGTCTTAAACATAATAATGTACTTGTACGTGCTAAAAAAGCCATTGACATAGATTCGTGACTAGACAAAAATAGCTTACGCGTTAATCACATTAGCCAGGATGCTGAACCAATTTACGCTGAAGAAATAAATCTCAACAGTTTGCTTACCACAGAACAAAAGGAATTGGTATTAGAGTTAATTAATAAATATAGACAATGTTTTGCAAAGAATACATCTGAGTTAGGATGTACTCACATATCCGAAATGGAAATAAAACTTTCTGATACAGTGCCAGTGGTTTATAGACCATACCGCTTAAGCTTACCTGAACGAGAAAAAGTTCATAAAATGGTTCAGGAACTCCTTGATAATGACGTTATAGAAGAGTCCACTGCTTCATATGCAAGTCCAATCGTTTTGGTGGCAAAAAAGGATGGTAGTAGTAGGTTATGTGTCGACTTTCGCGCTTTGAATAGGAAAACCGTAAAAGATCACTTTCCTATGCCGCGCATTGATGATCAACTTGATATTTTAAATGGTAATAAGTATTTCTCTAGTTTAGACTTAGCCAGTGGTTACTACCAAATACCTATGCAAACAAACAGTAGACACTTAACTGCATTTATAACACCAGACGGTTTATACCAATTTAAAAAAATGCCATTTGGCTTGGTCAACTCGCCGTCAGTATTCCAGCGTAATATTAATAAAGCTCTAGGTAACGCTCGGTTTAAGTCCTCTTTGGCTTATATGGACGACATATTAGTACCGGGGAAGGATTTTAAAGAGGAATTTGAAAGGCTTGAACAAACTTTTCAGTTGTTGAGAGAAGCTGGATTAACGTTAAATTTAAAAAAATGTCATTTTTTTAAGGAAAACCTTGACTATCTGGGGTATGAAATAAGCCAAAGAGGAATTAGACCTGGTAAGCTAAAAATAGAGGCAGTGCAGAACTTTCCTACTCCTACCAACTGTCATGAAATACGGCAATTTATTGGACTAGCCAGTTTCTTTAGAAAGTTTATAAGAAATTTTGCCTCAATAACTCGTCCCCTTACTGAATTAACGCGTAAAAATGTAAATTGGAATTGGGGACCAGAACAGGAAAAGTCGTTTCATAGTTTAAAAGAAGCACTCATACAAAGACCTCTGTTAGAAATATATGACCCTAGGAAAATCACATACTTACACACCGACGCCAGTAAACATGGCCTAGGAGGCATCCTGATGCAAAAGGATGACGATAGCTCGCCTCTTAAGCCTGTAGCCTATTTTACTAGAAAGACAACTGTTGACGAACAAAATTATCATGCATATGAATTGGAAACGTTGGCAGTTGTTGCGTCGCTGCAGCGTTTCCGAGTCTACCTCTTAGGAGTTAAATTTACACTGGTAACAGATTGTAGTGCGTTAAGACTGCCTACCACGAATCACTATATGGTGGATAATTCTACAGGAATATACATTTGATATAGAATATAAACCAGGTGTCAGCATGTCTCATGTGGACGCTTTAAGTCGGAATCCCCAATCCTGTGAGTCCGTGCAGGTAGACAGGTTCGCTTCAGGTATTAAATATAACGCAAGAAGACTGGCTTTTAAGTTTACAACTAAATGATTCCGAATTAAAGCGTATTCGAGATATTTTGGAAAATAAAGATCTCTCCAATATTTTGGACGTTAAGAAAAATTATGTTATAAAAAATAATCGGCTATATCGTAAAATCAATGATCAACTTAAGTGGGTAGTACCTAAGATTGCCAGATTTCAACTTTGTAAGTTAAATCATGATGACATAGGACACTTTAGTGTAGACAAAACGTTATCCAAAATACAGAGAGATTTTTGGTTTCCGAAGATGCGACGCTTCATCACCAAATATGTTCGTTCTTGCTTAGAATGTGCATATAGTAAAGAACCCAGTGGTCCGAAAGAGGGTTTTCTACACCCAATTCACAAAGTAGACAGACCGTTTGATACAGTCCATATTGATCATTTAGGACCTTTTGTAAAAAGCGGAAAAGGCTATTCTTATCTGTTGGTCCTAGTCGACGCTTTCACAAAATTTTGCTTACTAAAGCCTCTTCGAAACTTAAAAACGAAACCTACGGTAGATGCACTTCAGGATATATTTTCAATATTCGGTTTTCCTCGTAGGCTCATTTCAGATCAAGGAACATCTTTTACGTCTAATGAGTTTAAATCCTTTTGTAGTGACAATAACATACGTCATATTCTTAATGCTGTATCCTCGCCGCGTTCAAATGGACAGGTAGAGAGATATAACAGAACAGTGCTTGATGCGTTAACGGCTTATACTGATAAACTAGGCGAGAAAAATTGGGATAAAGTTTAAGGCAAGATACAATGGGGATTGAATAATACCTTGAATAAAGGAATAGGAAAGGCTCCTTCGGAGGCATTGTTTGGAATTCAACTTTTGAGTAAAGGAGATAATATTTTCGCTCAGATATTAGAAGAAACTAGATCAGTAGAAAATATAGACAAAATTCGGAGTGAAATAAGTTCTGAAATAGAGAAAAACCAACAAAATCAAAAGAATAGGTATGATCGAACTAAAATCAAAGCAAGAATTTATCAATTAGGTGATCTTGTAAAAATTCTGAAACCGACTCCTCATAACGACGGGAAGAGTAAAAATCTGTTACTCAAGTTCTCTGGACCATTTAAAATCACTAAAGTATTGGACAATGATCGGTATGAGGTATCTAGTATACAGGGCACAAATATTACACAAAGAGATTATTGCAATGTATGGGCAGACGACCGAATAAAACCGTGGGTCAATATTGCCTCTGATAGTTTGACTGAGACAGATGATTCAGATTCGGAATGAAACTTCATTAATCAAGATGATCGAATTAAGGTTCTGTTCAATAGTAATACTGTATTTAAAGTTAATACATGGCATTATTTGAATTAATGGATAATATATAATCCCTTTTGTTTACATTTGTTTTGTGGCTACTAGATTTTGATCAAGCTCAAAGAGCTATAAGAATAATATATTAGATGGCAAGATTTTGTATTTAATAGGAATGGAAAGATAAGAAAAAAGCTTATTAGTTATTGATGTTAATTAAATTAAGGTTTAGCTATTTATTATATTTATTGATTTAATGCATGATACCTGAGTAAGCAGAGTGTCAGTAGATCCATTCAATTGTATGAAAGTTAATTGATTATTTTTATGATTTTTTTGTTATTATTTATTAAAATGAGTTTTAAAATGAATTTGATATAAGTTGTGTGTCGATAGAACCACTCAAAGAAGTTCGTAATGAATTGGTTATGTATTTAAGACTGAGTGTCGACAGATCCACTCAATTAAAAAAATATTTATATAAATAAAAGAGATTGATTTCATGAATTCTGTAATTATTGACTTTTTAAAATGAATTGGTGTCGATAGATCCACCTGGATTTTTCTAAATGAATTGGTGTCGATAGATCCACCTTGATTTTTCTAAATGTATTGGTGTCGATAGATCCACCTTGACTTTTATAAATGTATTGCTGTCGATAGATCCACCTCGATTTTTCTAAATGAATTGGTGTCGATAGATCCACCTCAGCGATACTATAAATAAATGAATTGGACAATCGACGTCGATAGATCCGTCGTGCTGCCTTTGTACTCCAAAGAGATCGTGATATTTCTGTTGGTTGAATGTCGACAGATCCATCAACCATTAGCTATAGATTGAGATATTTAAATAAGATATATTCGTTTAAAATTAAATTTGAGGACAAACTTGATGTCAGGAAGGGCCGAATGTAAAATAATTACCAATATAAATTATACAACCTTTTATTTAAGAATGCATTAGTCTGTTTTCATAGATTTTCAATAATATTTTGTCAATTGACTCGAATGATTGTAGTTGTTGTATTGACTATCATAGACCACCTAGTATGGACCGGTCCTTACCCCACCTTAATTTTAAGGTGGGGATAAGCCTATTTAACGGGATGTTTGTCATTCTCCGGGTCATTCTTGTACTGTACACTGAGTAAGGGAAAACTCTGCCAGTTTGTGTAAAAAACTATACCAGTTGATTGGAATAAACAGTGAAAACTCAATAAATTGGTTTCATTGCCCGCTGATTGTTCATAATAAGAGTAGTAGACAGTGGCGTAACTATAGGGTGGCAGAGCGGGCAAAATGCCACGGGCCCCTGGCCCGAAGGGGCCCCCCGGCTCGAGAGGTCGTGACCACAAGAGGAACCCTACCATTTTTTTAAATCTTATTATTAATTTCAAAATTTAGAAAAAGAAACTGCCAATAGGGTTCATTATCCTAGCCAAACTGATACAAACGTAAGCGGAAATAAGAATGCATTGGATGGGAAACAAAAGCTCTCTAATAAATACGTCTGAACAAAAAAGGACTAGGTTAGGTGCGGGACGTAAAAAGTTGAAACATGAATGAAAGTGCACAGATGGTCGGTCAGTGGCCAATGGTCAAATTTCTTTGTTAACATAATGGGTAGCTAAAATATTTTTTTCCAAATCTCTGTATCCAAAAAGGGTCCATTGATTACGTAACAGTCATAGAAAGTTTCTTGTGAGAATTGGTTGTTTGTGACATTGTATTTTGGTCATCGTAGTTTTCGTTTTATTATATTGTTTATTTTAGTAGTTGAAAAAAGATATCAGTATGTTCTAGAAAGTATTTAAGTGGGAGCGAAAAACGAAAGAGGAGGAAAAAAAATAGTTGCCTAAAATCAGTCGGTACTTGAATGAGGAATTTATTGACGATAAATCGAGTGAACAGTGCTCAGGAAATGAATAAAGGGGCGCTGAAAGTGCTAAAATAGCAGAGCCCGACCCTAGTGAATATCCAGATCCTGAACAAGTAACAATTTTTTAAATTATTACAAAAAACTTTAAAACTGAAAATAACAGCTTCAAAATTGACAAAAACAGCTCCAAAATTAAATACCTCTAAAAAGCAAGAAATAATATTCAAATCGCATATCAATTTTAATAAAACACCGCTATTGGAGTCGGATAGGGCTGGAGCTGGAGGACAACTATTTTTTTAAATATGTATTTCTAAAAGCCACACCCAAATTCATTAGACGTGTTTTATTAAAATTTGATATGCGTTTTATGAAATTTTGAAACTGTTTTGTTTTTATTTTCAGGTTTTTGAATAAGGCTTTTCTTTTTTATGGCTTTTCTACTTTTACCTTTTTCGTGGTAGGTATGTAAGAGTATATATACCTACTTAAAGATTTTTTTTTTAACTTTAGTAATTATACGAAAATCTTTAAAAACTCGTGCAATGGTAGCTCATGGGCTACCAAGGGGGGGGGAGGAGGGAGGGGCAGCTGCCCCCTATGGATTTTGTTTACCTCCAACTACTATACTTATGCTACGATAACTTTTAAAAATCGTGCACCTGTTCTCAACAGATAAAAAAACCCGCAGTGCGGCCTATTTTTATTAGGGGCACGAGTACAAGATTAGTGGACGAAATTGACAAAAAAATCGCGCTGCGCTGCCTTTTTCTTGCAATAAGCAGGCAGAATTACAGGGTTAGTGGAAAAAACGGACTAACTAAAATCACGCTGCGTGGCCGTTTTCTTTTTCTATAGACAGCCCAGACAAGATTAATGGATGAAACTAAAAAAAATCGCGCTGCGCGGCCGTTTTTTAGGGTTCCGTAGCCTAAATGGCAAAAAACGGAACCCTTATAGTTTCGTCATGTCTGTCTGTCTGTCTGTTTGTCTGTCTGTCTGTCCGTATGTCACAGCCACTTTATTCCGAAAGTGTTAAGACTACACAGTTGAAACTTGGTAGGTAGATGTATTCTGTTAACCTGTTAACCGCTTAACGAATTTAATACAAAAATAAGAAAAATAAAAGATTAAGGGGGCCCCCCCTTAATCTTGTAGTAGATGTATTCTGTTAACCGCTTAACGAATTTAATACAAAAATAAGAAAAATAAAAGATTAAGGGGGGGCTCTCCATACATGGAACTGAAACTGAAAAATTTTTTTTTCTTCAAAACAACACGTGTTGGGTGTCTATAGATAGGTCTTTAAAAATGACATTGAGGTTTCTAAGACAACTTTTTCTCAAAGTCAACCGTTTGAAAGATATTCACCGCCAAAGTGGTAAAATGTGTGTCCCCCCCCCCTTTAACTTTTGAAATAAGAGAGTGAAAAATCTAAAAAAAATATATGCTGTAGATCTTAATAAACACTTTCAACCAAAATTGGTTTGAACGCGATATAGTAATTAGTTTTTGAGATATAGCACATTTTCCAAAACCGCAAATATAACTTTGTCATTCATACCAACTAGGGCATGCATTCCGAGATTCCGGAATCTCGTAACTCCGGAATCTCGGACAGATTTTTCCGATATTTCAATACCGGAATTGAGAGACCCAATATCGTAATTCCGATATTGATAAATATCACAAAATGTATTTTTTTAATATAATTTTGCTTAGCGAACGCGTCCATTTACACTTATTCGTTTACACACACTTATTCACACGTCGCCGCATCGGCACAGAGTCAGATAGTTACAGATTTATGTACGATTTACATCAACTGGCGAACATCGGTGCGCATTTTACCTCTGCCAAAGAAAATTAAAGCTACAGCTACAGTTAGTTAGTTTCATGAAAAATGAACCCACCCAGTGCGAAGAACGACATTACAGTGCCTTGCTGCCAGATTAAGCTAGTTCGTTGGCACCTACTTGTCATTTATTTATCATCCTTATATGGCCACCTTGTCGAGGGCTGAGCCGACCCATGAAGACATCCAGACTTTTCCTGCCCCATTGCCGTCGGTTATTCCCGCTATGTGTGATATGTGTCCTGCCCACTGCCACTTTAGCTGAGCAATCCTTCGAGAAATGTCGGTAAATATAGTTCTCCTACAGACCTTTTCCTTTTTTATTCGATCACGCAGGGAAACACTGAACGTGGCTCCCTCCGTTGCACGCTGGGTACCTGGGTGACCTAGAGCCTTCTAGACCCATAGTTAGCGCCCACGTTTCACTGCCGCAAGTCATCACTGGCAACACACACTGGTCAAAGACTTTCGTTTTAAGAGACAGGTAAGTTGGACGCGAATATTTTTCGAAGCTTCCCGAGTGCTGCAAATCTGAGTTGTAGTCAACGACGATTGCGAAAAATCTCTTCCATGAACCGGGATGTCGCTGTCTACGGTTAGATCCACGTAATGGTCAACAATTTCGAGTGTAAGTAGTATTTTACCACCCATCCATCTTTGGAGTGAGGCCATTGAGAATCATGGTGAAGCCCTTGCCGTCTCTCTAGACATCTCCAAAGCCTTCGACAGGATCTGGCATGATAGCCTTTTAAGTAAGCTTCCAGCATATGGAATCTCTGAGGACTTTGCATTTGGATCTCTGATTTTCTTAAGGAACGATCTATCCGTGTTGTGTTAGAAGGATGCACGTCCGATCATCATCCGACCTGCTAACGCCCGTAACCTTTGCAGACGATAGCACAATAACGGACAGATATCTTTCAAATGTAAGGGCCAACAGAGAAGAGATAGAGTCTTGTCGAGAGAATTTAGTCAAATGTTTGAACCTAGCACTTCAGGATGTCTCAGACTGGAGCGATGCCAATCTTGATAAGATCAATGCGACAAAAACACAAGCGTGTCTCTTCTCTGCAAAACGGAGTGCATTCCATCATTCTCCGACTTTCCGTGAAGGATTCATACCAGTGAACGATCAGCTACAACTCTTTGGCATGACGATTTCATCCATCAACTTCGGCGAATTATGAATATATAGAGTCCATAGCTGGAACCGCTGCGAAAAAGCTTGGAATCCTCTCAAAGGTTAAGCGTTACTTCTCCCCACATCAGCTGCTTCAACTTTACAAAGCGCAAATCAGAGCGGTCATGGAGTACTGCAGTTACCTTTGGGACGGATCAGCCAAATACCAGCTTGCCGCTCTGGACTCGGTCGAAAAACGGGCTAGGCAACTTTTGGAGACCCCGAACTCACGAATGACAAACTAAGTAGCCTCGACCACCGCCGTAGAATAGCTTGTTTGTCGGTATTTTACAAAATGCACTTCGGAGAGTGTGCGAAGGAGTTACACGAATTAATTCCTCCAGTCCCATTCCACCATCGAAGCACTAGACGCAGATTAGCGTACCACCCTTATGTTGTTAATATTCCAACCATCCGCACAAATCATTTTGCTAACACTTTTATAATGCGAACAGCTAAGGAGTGGAACAGCCTGCCTACCGATGTGTTTCCTAATACTTAGTTATAACTTGGGCCTTTTCAAGGCTAGAGTGAATAATAGGCTTTATCTAAGTGAGCATGCTCCGTCGTAGTCCGCATCATCACTTAACACCAGGTGTGATTGGACAAATGCTCACTTATTTTCAATAAAAAAAATAGTATTCCTAGCATGAACTGGAATGGTCATTCAACATGATTTTCGTCTTATATATGTTCATCCTAAGTCCCACTGTTTAGGAAGCACTACAAAGATTTTCAACTCGGGTATTGTGTTCAGGTCTTCCAAGGTCTCAACCATAAGAACTATATCATTGGCAAAACGCAGGTGTATCGGCTAAACTTAACGTACATGCGTCATTTGCGACCTACTAAGCGTGCGTGTGCATATTTTACAGTTAGGCACTCGCCATTAATGTTAATGCTGAATCCTTTGTCAGTTTTATGAATTGCTATCAGTGTTTCTCGATTATTTGCTATAAGAACGAGAAAGGGACGCATTGATAGTCATTCTGAAAACTGACAAAAGATTTAAACGTCATATTTTCCCAGAAATAAAACATTAATAAAAAAATTGCCAATACCGGAACTAGTATCGGAATTCCGATTTTGGGTCTCAATATCGGAACTCAGTTCCGGAATTGATAACCTTCCGATATTGCATGCCCTAATACCAACACTGTGAAAAACAAAGTTATTTTTGCAAACGAAAAATGATAGGTGGTATTTAATATGGTATGGTATAAGGTAACTACGGAACCCTATGGCGCGTGGCCCGACACGCACTTGGCCGGTTTTTTTTTATAATCGATAGAATAAACTGAATTCAAAACGAGCTGCGCGGCTGTTTTCTCCCTCCCAACAACAGCCCCAAAATCCCGACAATTTCAAAATTCCTCCAGATATTCTGAACTTCTGATCTGGTAATCCTACTCGAGAATGTATAGGAAATAAAGCTCATTTAGAAATTACCTATTTTAATTTATGTTTATTAATTTAACTAGGTGCAAATGAAAAATCTGATTTGCCCCCCCGCTCAGAACCTGGGTACGCCCATGGGTAAGCTAAATAATTGTTATCTTTCAGAATTATGAAAAAGCTACTTGCCATATCTCTGTAAAAAATATAAGGAACTACACCTGAACTATGTTCTTTCAGATAAAAAAGAATTATTAAAATCGGTTACAACTGGCGAAGTTATCGTAAAACGTATCGGTATACATAAAAAACCACTGATTTGAGAACCTCCTCCTTTTTTTTGAAGTCGGTTAAAAATGATACTAAAACGTCAAATTTTTTTACATGGGAGTGCCCCACAGACCACTTAAGAGAGGGCCCCGGTCGATGAATTTGCCACGGGCCTCAGATGGTATAGTTACGCCACTGGTAGTAGAGTAGCTGTAGTAGTAACATTTGTCTTTTGGTATTGGGGGGACAGGCGAAGATGCTTAGTTTGTGATTTTGTTAATAATTGTTATGAGTTTTAAGTTATTGAGTTAACTTTTAATATCAAAAATGGTTATTATATTATGTATCAATAAAGAAAAAACAACAAAACAAAAACGAATTATTATCCTACTTTAAGATTACCAGGTAAGTATTTGTTAAGACTCAAAAATTTATGAAATAAATTAAAAAGAAATAAAAGTGACTAAATGTTTTAACTGAAAATACTATCAAAGTCAGTTTGACAGTAACAGTTCTTTGTTTACATTTTTGCTGGGAAATTAGTAATGGGACTTTAGTAGGGTAAAAGAATTGATGATTTAAAAATGCTTATAATGTGAGCTTATTTAAATAAAGATTTTTTCACTTTCATTATCGTTCATCATACATAAAGTCATGATGACATGAGTAGTTATTTACTTTACGTAGGAGACTAGGAGTACGTACTTACATCAGCCGTCCACGCTTAAATCTGAAATTGTCCTTGTCGTAAAAAGATCCTTGAAGGTCGACCCCTATAAAAAATAAATAAAAGTAGGTAACCGTTACAGCCTTATTCTAAGGACATGTTCTTATAAAAAAACTATTATAAGTCTTTGTAGCGTTCTCCGAAAGTAGAGTAGGTAAAACTCTTAAAGCATTTAACCAATTGCTCTAAGGTAAAACTTATTTTTTCTACTAAACCAGTGTTTCTCAAGTACAGAGTGCTTAGTGCGAGTTTTCTTACTTATTCGATCGCGTTAAAGTAAACGCGATTTAGTATGGAATCGGAACAACGCCATCTTGTGACGAAAGGCTGTACTAGAAATTGTGAGTGTGAGTTTTTTACGCGGTCGATACCGAGCAACGACAATCGAAAAGTGAGAAGACCACGTGACGAAGTGAGAACGTTCTTGCTTGTGATTGGTTGTTTGTTATATTTCGCGAGTGCGAGTCGCATTTTTGACATTTCGAATGGTTAACTTCAGTAAAAAAAACGTGAAATTGAGTGAGAAGATACCGTAACTTTGTCACCTACTTTTGTTCAGTGAAAAGCATAATATTTTGTAGTGAGAACATGGAAATGTGCTTTTTTAATTGTTGGAAGATGCTGGTTGCCGCAGAGGCTCAATATAATCGGAATTTCATCTATGCCAGTCGTGCAAGATCTCGAGTTTCATTAAACAAACAATAATACGGGATGACGAATTTAGAAGTTATTAGCTTATCAAAAGGTGGTTTAAGATTCTTTGCAAAGAATTGGAAGACAAAAACCAATTAAAGGCATTACTAAAGAGCATTAATTTTGAATTAATGGTATGTACGTCTCCCTCCTCAACATTTGGTACACAGCTGATAACCTAACCTAATAACTTGGTGTTTGACTCAACTCATTTTATTTTAGGTGATGGACGGGTCCTTCCCTACCAAAATATGTGTTGAAAAACATGTACCTATGTGTCGCAAAAATGTGCAGTGTGTACCTAGAAGTTAATGAAGTACTATGGAAGTCTTGACACCTAAAGATATTATAAACCTATAACAACTACCTCTCCTGCTGCCAGCCTGGCTGTTAGTCAACGGTTAGTATCAGATATTCTAGTAAAGTAGCAAAAAATAAGAGCCTATATTCTGGCGTAGTAATAACATCAAAACGTTTAAACTTGTAATTTAATTGTCATTGTTTATTTGTTACAGAAAGTATGGGATACCGAGCAAGGTCATTGCCAAAATAGTTGTTCTATTACTAAAGAAGAACATCTATTCTTTTCAGCAAGAAACATTATTATTAGCTGAAGGTGCAAATGGTTAATATTAATATAATTATAAATCGTTTTGAATTGAAGTCAAGTCTTTTATTTTAATAATTTCAGGTTTAAAGAACCTACCTAGCTAGGTACTATATGTCTATAACAATCACTAATTTATAAGGTTAATAGGTACCTATATTCTAGTGCATACATTTGTGGCATCAGACAAATGTGACTGCACCTTATAAGACCTACATATTGTAGTATAATGAACGATTTTGCTAACGTTAAGCTAGGTACGTATCTATGTAGGTAGTTTAGGGATCATAATTTTTGTAAAATAAAACAAGTGCTTAAGAATGAAGTACCTAGTTTTAATAAAGTTAAAAAAATACAAAAAAAACTCGATCTTGTTGTAACCTCCTTAAATTAATTGGATAAATGCTACAATCAGTCTTCAATTTTATAATGTCTAGTCTTCAATTTAATAATAATAAAAATATATTAAAATTTATAGAAGTAATCTTTGGCATAATAACTATTTGATAACTAACAATATTCTCTCTTATTCTATTTTTCTCTCTTCTCTGCTCTATACAGTCCTCATGTTGCCTGTGTCTGATTCTTCTCCATTCCTCATCGGCCTGGAGAAATATTTGACTGGTTTGTTCAGTTTGAGTGAGCCTCAGTCAGGTGAACATATATTTCTCCTGGCCCACCTGCCACGTTAAGTAGGAGTGTGGCCAACGGAAAAAGGCTGAGGTTGTACCCGGACTGGAGATTGAGGTGGAGAAACAGCCCAGGTTGGAGTTACATTGACACCTGAAAATATTAATGTTGTTAATAAGTTGAGACAGAGCTGTTATTGGTAGCATTAATTAATTGTGATAATAGTGCCTAAATCACTTAATGTTTACTTTCTTACCTTCTACTTCCTCTTCTCTAATGGTTAACACTGAAGAAGGCACAGGCCACACATGAGACAATTCATCTTGAGGATCTAATTCTGAAACATGACAAATAAATACCTTTTTAGAGAGATACCTATTCAGGTATTGATTTTTTTGCTAAATTTTAACTACCTATTATTTTTTATGATTTTTATTTCTTATAAAGAAAATATGTATTACCTTCTGTTAGTTCTATAACAATAGGTATTGGAGATTCTGATTGGTTCAGTGAAGCAAAGTGACTCCGTCTAGACCTCATACAAAATTTTAAAAGAACTATAAAAACGTTAAAAGACTTTTTCTTAAGTTTTAAATAGATCTACATAGACACTCTTAGAGGAACTAAATGATTTTTTTTCCTTTAGGCAGATAATTGGTTGCAGTATCAAACTACTTAAATACTAAGTAGGTAAGTAACTATAATTTATTAGATATGTAGTTTACTTACTTTTTTCCATTTCTCAGCAGTTTTAGTGTCACCACTTCCATCACTATTTAATAGTTCTGCGAGTTCTTCCCACAACCTTAGATGTAAAACCCTGCCTCTTACATTTGATGAGGGTTTGCTGATATCTCCATGTCTATAAAACAATGACATCGTAAATAACACAAATTATAATAAAGCAAAGAATTGCTAAGTATTTTTAAAATAATGTTTGTTACTCACTGTTCCATAAATGTAACCATAATTTCGAACTGAGACGTGCTCGTTTTCATTTTTTCGTAGTTTCGTACGTTCACATATGACGAAATGACCAAATCAACATTAAATATGAGCATTTTGTTCCCACAATAATTCAGAATCACTTTAATCTTAAAACACTTCAAAACACCTTTTTTTCACAATACTTTTGAGGTACGTTCTTCGGTTCTTCGGTGAAGTGTACAATACAAAACCAAATCACCGTCGTCGATTAGTTCATTTTACTCTTCAAGTGTCCTATTTCGCCCATCTCAACATTTTAGGCGATAAGCATAATTTTATTTACAATAGTTTAGAAAGATTTAGGACCAGCCTGGCGCCAGCTTATTTGGATGAAGTTTGACTGAAAAAAAGTAAACAACACATTCCTATAACCCTACCAAATTCAAAAGTAGCAGTTTTCCTTTGGCTACATAGAAATATATCACTTTTAGAATCGGTTGGATTATATCACGACGTAAACGTACTACCAACATAAGAAGATAATTAAACGCTATTCACGGTGAGTAAACGTGGATCAAACGGTAACATGTAACTTCATCTCACACTCGCTCGTTTTCGATTTACGCCGCGTTTGGCGTTTACTCGATTAACGCGATAGTAAAGTAATTCGCATGAATCTAAGAAACTCGCACTAAGCACTCAGAGTGCTTAGTGCGAGTTTTCTTACTTATTCGATCGCGTTAAAGTAAACGCGATTTAGTATGGAATCGGAACAACGCCATCTCGTGACGAAAGGCTGTACTAGAAATCGTGAGTGTGAGTTTTTTACGCGGTCGATAGCGAGCAACGACAATCGAAAAGTGAAAACACCACGTGACCAAGTGAGAACGTTCTTGCTTGTGATTGGTTGTTTGTTATATTTCGCGAGTGCGAGTCGCATTATTGACATTTCGAATGGTTAACTTCAGTGAAAAAAACGTGAAATTGAGTGAGAAGATACCGTAACTTGTCACCTACTTTTATTCAGTGAAAAGCATAATATTTTGTAGTGAGAACATGGAAATGTGCTTTTTTAATTGTTGGAAGATGCTGGTTGCCGCAGGAGGCTCAATATAATCGGAATTTCATCTATGCCAGTCGTGCAAGATCTCGAGTTTCATTAAACAAACAATAATACGGGATGACGAATTTAGAGGTTATCATAAGGTGTTTTAAGATTCTTTGCAAAGAATTGGAAGACAAAAACCAATTTAAAAGCATCCTAAAGAGCATTCATTTTGAATTAATGGTATGTATACGTCTCCTTTCTCAACACTTTGTACACAGCTGATAACCTAACCTAATAACTTGGTGTTTGACTCAACACATTCTTTTTAATTTTAGGTGATGGACGGGTCCTTCTCTACCAGTGTTGAAAAACATGTGTCGCAAAAATGTGCAGTGTATATCTACATAAATGAAGTTAATGAAGTTCTATGGAAGTCTTGACACCTAAAGATATTATAAACCTATAAACAACTACCTCTCCTGCTGCCAGCCTGGCTGTCAACGGTTAGTATCAGATATTCTAGTAAAGTACCTAGCAAAAAATAAAAGCCTATATTCTGGCTTGGTACTTAATAACATCAAAACATTTAACTTGTAATTCAATTGTCATTGTTTATTTTTACAGAAAGTATGGGATACCGAGCAAGGTCATTGTCAAATAGTTGTTTCATTATTAAAGAAGAACATCTATTCTTTTTCAGCAAGAAACATTATTATTCGATGAAGGTGCAAGTGGTTAATATTAATACCTACATTTATAAATAATTTTGAACTGAATTGAAGTCTTTTATTTTAATAATTTCAGGTTTAAAGAACCTACCTAGCTAGGTACTATTATGTCTACAACAATCACTAATTTATAAGGTTAATAGGTACCTATATTCTAGTGCATAAATTTGTGGCATCAGACAAAAGTGACTGCACCTTAAGACCTTCATATTGTAGTATAATGAACATTTTGCCAACGTTAAGCTAGGTACGTATCTATATAGGTAGTTAGGGATCATAATTTTAATAAAATAAAACAAGTGCTTAAGAAATTATGGAGTTTTAATAAAGTTAAAAAAATACAAAGGTACTTGATCTTATTGTAACCTCCTTAAATTAATTAGATAAATGCTATAATCAATTAATCAGTCTTAAATTTTATTATGTCACTAGTTACCGCTTACTTATATAGTAATAATCTTTGGCATAATAACTATTTGATAACTAACAATATTCATTAAAAAAATCTACCTATTGCATAGCAATCAAATTGTAGTAATGAGAAACAATATAAGTACTTACCTACCTAGGTACTTATGTAGAAACTTTATATAGTACCTACATAGTATCAAAGAATAATTAATTTGAATTTTATAAAATTATTGTGTACTTACCA
The DNA here is from genome assembly GCA_943789525.1 of Agriphila geniculea. NCBI lineage: Eukaryota > Metazoa > Arthropoda > Insecta > Lepidoptera > Crambidae > Agriphila > Agriphila geniculea. Next base: position 5,256,843 of record OX038879.1, on the reverse strand, counting down.
ACTCTACACCTAAAGTAGGTGGGCAAGTAAAATATTAAAACTTAAATGTAAATACCAATATAGTTCTTAATGATTACAATATTTATCAACTAATTTCTCCATTAATTCCAAGCCTTAATACTAATTGTTGCCAGTCTCTTTGGGTTTGTAGTTCCATTTCTCTTATTCTATTTTTCTTTCTTCTCTTCTATAATATATAGTCCTCATGTTGCCTGTGTCTGATTCTTCTCCATTCCTCATCGGCCTGGAGAAATATTATACAGGTTTGTTCAGTTTTTGTGAGCCTCACCAGTCTTCGAGGTGAACATATATTTAATTCAGAACCACTTTAATCTTGAAACACTTCAAAACACCTTTTTTTCAAAATACTTTTTAGGTACGTTCTTCGGTTCTTCGGTGAAGTGTACAATACAAAATCAAATCACCGTCGTCGTTTAGTTAATTTGATTCTTCAAGTGTCCTATTTCGCCCATCTCAACGTTTTAGGCGATAAGCTTTATTTTATTTACAAAAGATTAGAAAGATTTAGGTTAGGACCGGCCTTGCGCCAACTTATTTGAAGTTTGACTGAATTAAAAAGTAAACATTCCTAGAACCCTACCAAATTTAAAAGTAGCAGTTTTCCTTTGGCTAGATAGAAAGATACCCCTTTTAGAATCGGTTGGATTATATCACGACGTAAACTTAGTACCAACATAAGAAGACAATTAAACGCTATTCACGGTGAGTAAACGTGGATCGAGCGGTAACATGTAACTTCATCTCACACTCGCTCGTTGTCGATTTACGCCGCGTTTGACGTTTACTCGATTAACGCGATAGTAAAGTAATTCGCATGAATTTAAGAAACTCGCACTAAGCACTCAGTACGTCACCTCAGTGCTTGTTTGCCCAACAGACCAATTTAGGCGAAACTGACCTTTGAATTTAGTATGCTTAAGAACCAAATTCTACACAGTCTAAATCAAGAATAACTCGTGTAATTATACAAATAAATGAGAAAAAGACGATATAAAAAACCAATATCCACTATTAGAACTTTACTCTTCGTGCTTGTATGGCTTACCACCAAAAATTAACCGACATTCAATATCAAAATTCTAAGCGCGTGCTTGTTTGCCGTATATCTTCAAATAAACCAATCACAGACCTGCTTGCTCATGACGTCACACGTTGCTGTTCCGCCATCTTTTGGCTATAGGGCAAACAATCACACAATACAAAAATACTTTTGGTTCCTGTAGGTATGGCAAGCATCCCAAGGAATGAAGTCTATATCCATTAACGTAATTGTAGTTTCGTTTTTTTGTCCAATATCCATTTTGAAAGTGGTTTTTCACTTGTGAAATTCAAAGTTTTTAATTTTTTTATAGATTATTACAAGTCCAAATGTACCATATTTTTTTAAACTATCGTAACATTACTGCATTGTTTAGGTCATAACATAGAAAAACGAGTAGCCCGTAGTACATTTAAATTACGAAAAAGGTTACCGTTTGTCGTTGTGATTGATATAGTTATTTATTACGAAATTATAGATACTTTACCCAAGTTTTACAGATCGCAACCCGCCGTAACCTATATTTGTATGATTTTTTATTTTATTTTTCGAGGTTTACCTATAGTTGTAAAACAGCGGTTGTTATCGGGTAGTTATCGAAAGCAGCCGGTAATAACGTATAGACAGCGGCTGACAACCGACTGCTTATCCGACTCAATACCGAAAGGTCTTACAATTTTTATAGTTCCTGAGTCGAAATTGTTAAAATATACGAGCCGTTTATACAAATAAGTATAGGTATATAGGTATCTATAATTTCGTAATAAATAACTATATCACAACGGCGAATGGTAACCTTTCTTGTAATTTAAATGTATTTAAAAATGAGCACGAAGTGCGAGCGAAGCGTCTCTGCTTCAGCTTGGGCAAAAATTCTTTCGGGCTGTCTGTTCCAGCCTACAGGTCGCATTTCTCCACCGATTCTTGTGAAATTTTGTGAGCAGGTTCGAAAATAATATAGAATTTTTTTTTGTCGAGCCAGTTTTTTGAAATTTTTCAAAATGGCGGAGATATGTTAAAAAAAAGCTTTTCTTAAAAAAGCTTTTTTAAAAAAAAGAAAAACCGCCCTCAAAAACCTAAAAATAAAAATAGATTCAAAATTAAAAAGCATTAAAAAGCAATAAATAATATTCAAATCACTAATACGCATATAAATTTTAATAAAAACCGTCTTTTGAAGTCGGGTGGGGCTGGAGGACAACTTTTTTAATTCTAAAAGCCCCACCCGACTTCATTAGACGGTTTTTATTAAAATTGATATGCGTATTAGTGATTTGAATATTATTTATTGCTTTTTAGTGCTTTTTAATTTTGAATCTGTTTTTGTTTTTATTTTTAGGTTTTTGAAGGCGGTTTTTCTTTTTTTTTAAAAAGCTTTTTTTTATTTTCAACTTTTTTGTGGTACGTAAGCGTGTAATATTCTTTAACTTTATATGTTTTCAAAATGCCTATTACTCAATTTCCAAAGAAGTTCAGTTGTGTCTTCTTAGTCCAATTGTATAGTCCAGAACGTAGCATACAGACCATAGCTCGGTTTGTTTTGGATTTTCATAAGCCTACCAGTATCTCAATCACAATTACATATCCTATTTGAGTTTGAGGAGTTCCCTTGGATATCCGGAGGTCCAAGGTTTAATGTCAATGAAATTAAAAGAACTATACTTAAGGTATACCTTTTCCAACAAAAAATCAGCTAATTAGGTTCATAAATAACAAAGTCGTCAAGGTAATTGATGCAAGCAAAATCATAGTATTTTCAGGATTACATGAAAACTACTGAACCGATCTGAAAAAAAATAAATGGGACCATCTCGCAACAAAACTCAATCAAACAAAAAAAGAATTTTCAAAATCTATCCATAAATGACGAAGATATGCGCGAACAACGATAAAAAAACATACAATTGAATTGAGAACCTCCTCCTTTTTTGAAGTCGGCTAAAAAACAGATTTCAGTCCGTTTTCCAGCTCTGCCTGTTTTCCTCTACAGGTCACATTTTTCAACCGATTCTAGTTTCAGTTATTTAAATTTTTCTAAATAGCGGAGATATGTTAAAAAAACCTATTTCAGTCCGGTTTTCCAGCGCTGTATGTTGTTCTCCTCTACAGGTCGCATTTCTCAACCGATTCTCGTGAAATTTTGTGAGCAGCAGGTTAGAATATAATATAGAATTTTTTGTCACGCCAGTTTTTTGTTTTTTTTTTTAAATGACGGAGAAATGTTAAAAATACATATTTCAGTCCGGCTTTCCAGTTCTGTCTGTTTTCTTCTACAGGTCGCATTTCTCAACCGATTCTCGTGAAATTTTGTAAACAGGTTTGAAAATTGTATAGATTTTTTTTGTCAAGCCAGTTTTTTTTTTAAGTGGCGGAGATAATGTAAAAAAATCGTATTTCCGTCCGGATTTCCGGCGCTGTCTGTTCTCCTCTACAGGTCGCATTTCTCAACCGATACTCGTGAAATTTTGTAAGCAGGTTTGAAAATAATATAGAATTTTATTGTCACGCCAGTTTTTTGAATTTTTTTAAAATGACGAAGAAATGTTAAAAATACATATTTCAGTCGGGCTGTTTTCTTCTACAGGTCGCATTTCTCCACCGATTCTCGTGAAATTTTGTAAGCAGGTTTGAAAATTGTATTGATTTTTTTGTCAAGCCAGTTTTTAATTTTTTCTTTATATGGCGGAGATAATGTAAAAAAATCGTATTTCAGTCCGGATTTCCGGCGCTGTCTGTTCTCCTCTACAGGTCGCATTTCTCAACCGATCCCGGTGAAATTTTGTGAGCAGATTTAATAAATATATAGAATTTTTGTCGAGGCAATTTTTCTAAATTTCATAAAATGACGGAGATATGTAAAAAAACATATTTCAGTCCAGCTTTCCGGCTGTTTGATCTCCTTTACATTACAGGTCACATTTCTCAACCCATTCTGGTATATATATAACTGTTTAGTCAAGCCAATTGATTGACAAAGACCACGACAAGAATTAATTTCTTTGCTGCCATTTTGATACACACTTTAGTCACAGAATAACTAATAGTACAAGTACAGAAGCAGCACTCCGCAAAGTCATTTAAATAAATAACAACTTTAGCTCTAACACAATAAAGTGTAATTCAGATCATTAGCGCTGAGCGACCTGCAGTTATATTCACCTAGTAGTTGCCTCTCTTTCTATCACGTGCTCTTACCCTTTCTGACAACGCAACGTTAGGGTTGTCTTCTTTTAAATGAACTGCGTAGCATATATCATTATGTGAAAAACGACAATTGTTTATTGGTTTTTTGATTTTGACATCCGTACACGGCACAGTAATGTCGATTCAACATTGTTACTATTATACAGAGGCAACATCTACGCAGGCATTAAGGTGCCGCGCGACTACACAAGCGGGCGTGTGGCGGCCCTCTGCTCACTTGTTCGTTCGAACGAACGACTAGCGGTAGGTGCTTATCGCGCGCCCTTGAGCGAGTGAAGGAGGCCTGCTTTAGTTTCTTTATTTCGCAGATGCAGTTTTCCGCCCGCGACTTTGTCTTCCTTAGGGAACCTTTAACCAGGATAAAAGTAGGTACCCCATCCTGTTTTGATCCAGATTACAAACTGTGTGCCCAGAGGCGGCGTAGCATGGGTTGACACCCGGGGCGGTTTTCTATTTAGCACCCCCAAAATAAAACAACAAATACTAAACGTGCTTAATATATACCAAAGTCGGATTTAGAGCGTGGAAGCCCTGAGGCAACAAGGGAGTGGAGGCCCCTAATTATTTTTCAAATAGGTTAAATAAGATTTTTCTTGCAAGCAGGGGGTCAAGTCTGCTAATGTTTTCGTCAAAATCGTAGTTCAATGGTGTTCTAATGGTAATGCTTTTAGACATAGTTCTTGTTTCTTAAACTCAAAATCAAAACACAGTTGTTTCCGTTTTGGGTTTAAGAAACACAATGTGTTTCAGTTTTGGGTTCAAGTAACAAGAACTGTGTCAAAAAGCAATACCATTAAAACACCATTGAACTACGATTTTGACGAAAACATTAGCAGACTTGACCCCCAGGTCCGCCGTTAGGTCTAAACGCCCGTGTGCAATAGAGATTATGTCGCCCCTTTATCTACGTCGTACGTCTACCTACACTGACCTTGTCAGAAAGAAAAGATTTCTTTTGAGGGCTAAACTTAATTATAACTTTTCCCTGCGCTTAATTTTTGTAAAATTCTACACAAGTGGGCGGTTTTTTCTTTGTACTCACTTCTCGTGTAAAAGTGTAGTCGCGGCGTGCGTAGCGCGCCGCGCGCTCCGGCACGCTAATAGTATCTTACCGTGGCTCTGGGCAGAACGGTGATTTAACTCTTTAAGCTTAGTTTTTTGTAAAATTCTACATAATTGGGTAGTTTCTTGAAAGATATCTTTATCTTTGTACTTTGTAGAAGTCAAGTAGCGGCGTGCGTAGCGCGCACGTGCCGGACTACAGCTGCGCCACAAAAAAAAAGTTGGAAATCTGACTTTTTGACTATGCCATGATGAAGTCTATAGTTTGTCGGAGTTTGTCGCCAAAAACCAGAGTTTGTCGGTCTTCCGTTTAGGAGATACATGTGGCTCAGCTGTAGAGACGTCTCTACAGCTGCGCCACACAGATCTCGAAAACGGAAGGTCGTAGCGAAAATCTGATTACTTGTATGTATAGCTGTTAGTTTGTCGGAGTTTGTCGCACAAAAACCAGAGTTTGTCGGTCTAGTGTTTAGGAGATACGTGTGGCGCAGCTGTAGAGACCGTCTCTACAGCTGAGCCACACAGATCTCGAAAACGGAAGGTCGTAACAGAAATCTGATTACTCGTGTGTGTAGCCGGTAGTTTGTCGGAGTTTGTCACCAAGAACCAGAGTTTGTCGGTCTTGCGTTTTGGAGATATGTGAGGATACGCTGTGGAGACCTTTCTACCTGGATCTTGAGAACGGAAGGTCGTAGCAAAAATCTGATAACTCGAGTGTGTAGCCATTACTTTGTCGGAGTTTGTCACCAAAAATCAGAGTTTGTCAATCTTACGTTTAGAAGATATGTGGGGATATGCTGTAGAGATATTTCTACCTGGATCTCGAGAACGGAAGGTCGTAGCGAAAATCTCACATATCTCCTAAACGCAAGACCGACAAACTCTGGTATTTGGCGACAAACTCGGTCGAACTACCGACTATAGATATGACTAATCAGATTATCGCTACGACCTTCCGTTCTCAAGATCCAGGTAGAAAGGTCTCCACAGCGTATCCTCACATATCTCCTAAACGCAAGACCGACAAACTCTGGTTCTTGGTGACAAACTCCGACAAACTACCGGCTACACACACGAGTAATCAGATTTCTGTTACGACCTTCCGTTTTCGAGATCTGTGTGGCTCAGCTGTAGAGACGTCTCTACAGCTGCGCCACACGTATCTCCTAAACGCAAGACCGACAAACTCTGGTTTTTGTGCGACAAACTCTGACAAACTAACGGCTATACATACAAGTAATAACATTTTCGCTACGACCTTCCGTTTTCGAGATCTGTGTGGCGCAGCTGTAGAGACGTCTTTACAGCTGAGCCACATGTATCTCCTAAACGGAAGACCGACAAACTCTGGTTTTTGGCGACAAACTCCGACAAACTATAGACTTCATCATGGCATAGTCAAAATGTCAGATTTCCAACTTTTTTTTTTGTGGCGCAGCTGTAGTCCGGCACGTAGCGCGCCGCACGCTCCGAGCCGTGTGTGTGGCGATTGATTTCTTTCTCGTGCAGTTTTTGTAAAACACTACATCATTCTAACTAAATCATTGATGATTTCAATGAAATCCAGCTCACATCGTTATATTACGTACTCTTTCGTTGTGTAAGATTTTTTAATAAAATAATTTATGTGGAGGCCCCTCAAGAGAGGAGGCCCCGGGCAGTTGCCACAGTTGTCGACCCCTAAATCCGCCCCTGGTGCGACCATGAATTTTGAAGCTTAGACACAAAAACATCAAAATACAAAATAATGTCAAATTACTATACTATTATTTTGTAGAGATAAAAGTCAGAGCGTTCTTCAACCACCGATTTTGATGGTTGTTTGGTTGCTGCGCTCTGAGCCACGGAACGGATGAAACTACGCTCTGACAGCATTCAGAGTAATATTTCACAGAGCCACGGAACGGTTAGACCGCAGTGCACTCGAGCCAGGGGCGGCCCGAAGCAAGTTTTATTGAATCTCGCACCATCGTGCGAGATTCAATTATGACACCCCCCTTTCTTACCCCTAATACCTATACAGGATTATTTGTAAAACACCAACAATACCTCGCAGGAGTACCTAGATTACTAACATTATAAACAACATCGTTTTTCGATTTTTAATTAGTTGCATCCACTAATCTTGTAGTATTCTCTATTTACAGTAAAAAAACGGCCGCGCAGCGCGATTTTTAGTCAGTGTCATCCAATAACCTTGTAATTTTTCCTGTTTATAGTAACAAAAAAACGGCCGCGCAGCGCGATTTTTAGTTAGTTTCATCCACGATCTTGCTTGTTTATAGTAAAAAAACCGGTCAAGAGCGAGTCGGAGTCGCGCACCGAGGGTTCCGTACAATCATAAATATATTTGGATATGTTACTTTAGTACAGTCTTTAAAAAAGTAGGATAAACGGCAGACAGGTGGAAGGGCGAACAGGCGGACAGTTAATTTACAACTCTTAATCACAGCTGCTTATGGTGACTGAAAAACGTTTCAGCCACTCCACATTGCAAACTGTTTATATTACTAAGTAGGAACTTAGTCTTCGTTAATTCGTACGGCAAATAGTAGGTAATTTTATTAAAACCAGCCACCAATTTATTATTGTAGTATTAGGTTGCGCCATCTCTTGACCGATAGTGGAACTATTTTTTCTTTCTTAGGTTAGCATGCTTAGGACAGCGCCATCTGTTGACTGGTAGTCAAACTAAAGAATTTTTGTTTGTTTTTTTAATTTCTAAAAAAGTGTGTTATATTGAGACATCGTTTTATTTTTCTGTAATCTTTACATAAACTACTATCACATAGAATTATTTCAGATTTTTCTCTTTGCAAACTTCGGAGATAATGGGGGGGGGGAACGGTATTTTTTTTACATTTTTCATCATAAGTCGAAAACTATGCGGCCTAAGAAAAAAGGAAAAAATGTTTTAAAATGTGCAAACAGCGCTCTTTCATATGATACCCACATGCCCTAGTCACCTCACTTTAAATTTTTAAGACCCCTTTGAAAATGGGTCTTTGGAAAAGGAAAAAGGGAAAAGGGGGGGAAACAGGGACTGAAGTCCCTGTTGTAAAAAAAATATTTTTTTTTTATTTCTTTCTTATTTGCAAAATAGTTGGGCAAATGTCATCTTAAACTATTCCAAATTTAAAGTTGATACCATTAGTAGTTCTCGAGATATCCAGCTGTGACAGACAGACAGACAGACTGAGTCACACCATAAGGGTCCCCCCAGACCTACCGGTTTCCGTTCTTTGCTTTGCTGTTCGGCAATGGACCGCCGGCCAAGAGGCTCATTTTCAATCTATCGCATATTTTAAATCTAAGTACATTTCACATATAAGAATGTTCTTGTGAGCTTTGTTCCTTAAACGATCGTTATGAAAACACAAAAAAATGTTCAGATAGGTAATGATGACACCCACAACCCTATTCACAATTTATATAAATATGCGATCGATTTATTTTTAGCAATGGAGACCATGTTCAGGGTGGCATATCTCCCAGAAGCTTCCTACTTCGCAACCCAGACGATGATATTTGATAACACCAAGCTAATGGCTATCTTGCCAATTTGGTCTGGTCCAAATATGCGATAGATTGAAAATTACCCTGGTTGGCCGGCGTTCTAAACAGCAAGTAGAACAGCAAAGCAAAGAAACGAAACCGGTAGGTCTGGGGGGACCCTAAGGGTTCCTTTTTTACCATTTTGGTACGGAACCCTAAAAACGGTCACGCAGCGCAATTTTATTAGTCAGTTTCAATCGTCGCGTGGTCGCTCGTCACCAGGCAACTACATAATTGATAGTTGATCGGTGGTCGGGCGTTTTTGGCGTCCCACACAAGAGGGCGCCCAGTGCGGTCGCACCGCCCTAGGGCCGCCCCTGACTCGAGCGAAGCCTCGGAACGCACACCGGGCAGAGGAGATGCGCCAGACCGCGAGTGAGTTGTCACAACGCACGTTGGCACCCCTTGGTGCATGGTACCCGGGGCGGACCGCCCCCACCGCCCCCCCCCCCCCCCCTTTACGCCGCCAGTGTGTGTGCCTCACATCCATATTCGTTTCAGCGCCAGAGTCTGAACCACAACACACGCACACACGCACGCACGCATGCACACACGCACGCACGCATGCGCACACACACACACACACACACACACACACACACACACACTTCCGCATTTACAATAATCGTCACAGTGGAGGATGTGTTAGGGTCAAATATGTAAAAAAAATATACTTTTCATACAAATCAAAGAGATCACGTGATCAGTCTAGTATAGTTTGTTTGCTTAGATAGTGTCGGTACACCAGCAAGCACTTGTGTTCAGAGACAGGACAGACCAATCTTTCACTACGGCACTTCTATGTGTACGCCGCACGCGGTATCCTTTGTTTATACGGCGGCATCCTTTGACAAGAAGCGGCAAGTGCAAAGGCGGCTCGATAAAACTTTTAGTAAGGGATGAAAAATTTTGTGGCTTATTTCGACACGTTTCACGGAGGAAAGTTGTTCGGTTTCATAAACTGAACACATCCTTTATTGGAGAGTGAATAAAAATACAGCCTGTATAAATCAACCATTTGGTACGTCCGACTTTCAAAAAGTTCTCCAACCTTGCGATAATTATGACGTCGCACTCCGGCACATTGCTAGTAGCACTCATCAACTTTTTAACAAAATAACGGGTGTCTTATCAAAATAACACGGGGTTCAAAAATAAAATAACAATCACATTTCTACATATTATAATGTATGTTACAACATATAAAACATATAATTAACAACAACACGTATACCGCGGCCGGACACATTAATACGTCTCACTATTATTGCACTCGCCTTACATCACTATTGCGACATAATCTCTATAACAAAATAAATAATTTGGTCACAATACACGGCTTTGGACACGATTAAAGGATCATTCACACAGCTCAGTCACGTCAACTGTCAGTCACAGTACAAGTTTTGAAGTCAAGTCACGCGTCAGTCACGGGCAAGTCAAAACTTGTATTGAAATTTGACTGACCGTTGACGTGACTGAGTTGTGTGAATGATCCCTTATCTAGACAATACTACTTCTACAAGCTAAATAGACTCGACTATTCTTCAACAATAGTATTATTTTTAGGCAGACCAATGCTACAGCATCAGTAATAGTGACTAAATATTTAAAAATGGGGTTTAACGGTCCATTTTGGGGAAGCTCGGTAAATGTACTTATAAGTTTAAAGCTACGCGTCATTTGTGCTTAAATGGACTAGTAGAATTTGAAATATAACGGCTTATGAGCAGTAGATATTATTACTATAGTTTGTTTATTCTTACTTGTCCTACTTGGTAAACAATATTCATCAACTCTTTATTGAAATTCTTTTTGTAAAATACAACAAATAGTTTTCCACTCAGTTTACAGGCTGGTTTACATTATCTTAGTCTTTAGAAGAGTGCTTTAGGAGAGTGCTTTAATGGAAACATGTAAACGGTCGTCTTATGACTAAAGAGAGTAACGTTCTAGTAGCCTTTCTACTCGCTTTCCAGTAGCACCCCCTGCGCGCCCGCTCACCCCCCGCGCGATAATTTACTCGCACTCGCACTGGAAGCATGTAAATCGACATTTTAAGGCTGGTTTACATTATCTTAGTCTTTAGAAGAGTGCTTTAGGAGAGTGCTTTAATGGAAACATGTAAACGGTCGTCTTATGACTAAAGAGAGTAACGTTCTAGCAGCCTTTCTACTCGCTTTCCAGTAGCACCCCCTGCGCGCCCGCTCACCCCCCGCGCGATATTTTACTCGCACTCGCACTAGAAGCATGTAAATCGACATTTTAGTAGCGTCTTTAGTAGAGTGCATTTGCCGGTGAACGCGTGACGTGTAATTGAATTAAATAATAGGTATTAGGTATGGCGAAACTGACACTCTACTGGAAGCATGTAAACGGTCATTGGAAAGACACCAAAACTACTAAAGCACTCGCATTCGAATCTACTCGCACGCTACTAAGCACTCTACTAAATACTAAGATAATGTAAACCAGCCTTACGAAAGAAGTTGATAATTTTGGATCATTCACACAGCTGTCACGTCTCAGTTACGTCAACGGTCAGTCACAGGCAAGTCAAAACTTGTATTGAAATTTGACTGACGTAATGACTGAGACGTGACTGAGTCTTGTACTATTTGTTATTCTGTGACTGAGCTCTGTGAATGTTCCCTTAAGAATGACAATTTTTTTTTTATTTAATAGGACAACTTATTTTCAGGAGTTTTTTGGCGCCATTTTGTCGAGTTTGGTTCGGTGTCTAAGTATTTTAATCATTTGCAAATTGATTCATCATAGTGGATATTGTCTTAGGGTGGGTACCCACCTAGGTTCGCGAACCTCCGCGCTCCGCGAACCTCGAACAGTGATCCATAGCAAAAACAAATATTTTTACTTTGGCTACAGTGTGTACCTTTGCGAACCAAGTTCGCATACGTGTTCGCTCACGTACACACCTGGGCGCCCTGTTCCAGCAGAGGATAAACGATTTTTCCGGTGCATGTTCGCGGAGCGCGGAGGTTCGCGAACCTAAGTGAGTACCCACCTTTAAAATTGGTGCAGTTTTGTGGTACAAGTGTCTACGCAACTGAATAATATGTGGGATAATTGAAATAGGCGCAACCTTGGTTGTGTAAAGCTGAGACTTATATTGTAGTGGTGGCTACCTCGGCAGAACTTACCGAGTAAACTGTCTTGATATACTTGGTGCCAAATGCTCCAAGCAGCATTGGAATGCGATGCACCCGCATTTTAATGTAAACTGAAACAATCTACCACTGAACTATTCAACACTTGACACTGGCAAAAATTACTTCCAAAGGGAATGTAGATTGCCAAAACAAAAATAAGAAGAAGAACTTATTTTCAAATAACGATTAAAGTTTAAAAGGCGTATGATTGTGAACTGTTTACTAATTATGACAAGTAAGGATAAACAGACTATACTTATTACACTTTGAAGTGAGTGAGTATCATTCTCTGCTCCTAGTAATAAAAAGTTGCAATAGGGAACATGCATAAGTCACCGATTTTGATAAATTTGAGCTTGATCGCTGCGGACACGTATAAAAACATGATGGAACAGAAAAATAAAAAATAAAATGTATTACTTTAGTTTTATCACACAAGGGAAAATAACGAATTTTTTTTTTGTTTTCGGATATAATGCACTAACAGTCGGATAGAACATCAAATAAGAAATAATATTTTGTATGACACTTAAGTACTTAAACGCAATATTTAGGGAGATATTTGAAAATTCTTGGCTAACTCCATACTAATGCACTGAAACGTGACATGAGTGACGTCACAAATGTTGACCTTTTTGTATAGAGCGTTTTCGGCGGGTGCTGCTGCGTGCTAACTTCAAGTAACTATATCACGAGAAAAAAACACAAGAGAAAAGTTTTAATATTACAGTTGATTTTCTCACGCATTATACTTTTGATTTTGATACAAAAAAAAATGTGATGCATGTTCCCTATTATTTTTCACTATTTCTTTTTAGTGTTAATGTAATTAATAAACTTCAATATTATTTACATTTTCATACATTTTTTGGAAACAAGTTCTTAATAAATGTTGAATTACTTAAACAACGTGTTTTTTTATATCCCATAACTGTCTAGGGTTTTGATGAGACCGTGAAACTGAACAACTTTTACTATAGGACCAACTCCGAAATCGCGAAAAAAAAACTGATGTTTCATTAAAAAATTAATAATGAAAATATCAAAATGTATGAAGCAGCAGCCCCCTACTCAAATGGCCAACTTTCTATTCGTTTGAACGCTACGCTTACTTTTAAAGCTTAAATATGAGCAATAGATGATTAAATCACATGTCGCAAACTTATGTAAATCACAGACTTCGATGTTATTGTATGGAATTGTCAAGCTTGCGGCAAGTAATTTTATAGTTTACTGCTTATTTTAAAGTTTTAATAGTAAGCGTAGCGTTCAAACGAATAGAATGTTGGCCATTTGAGTAGAGGGGCTGATTGTTTTCTTCGCGATTTCAGAGTTGGTCCCATAGTAAAAGTTGTTCATTTTCACGGTCTCATCAACAACCTAGAGTTATGGGATATATAAAATAAAACCGGTCAAGAGCGAGTCAAACTCGCGCACCGAGGGTTCCGTACAATCATAAATATATTTTGATATGTTATTTTAGGACAGTCTTTAAAAAAGTAGGATAAACGGCAGACAGGTGGAAGGGCGAACAGGCGGACAGTTAATTTACAAATGCTGCTTATGGTGACTGAAAAATGTTTCAGCCACTCCACATTGCAAAATGTTTATATTACTAGTCCATCAGCCATTTTAATGTCCCCACTGCTGGAGCACAGGCCTTCCTTATGGATGGACCTTATGGATAAGGAGGACGGGCCATAACCCACCACTCGGGCCCAATGCGGATTGGTGGGTGTTAACGACTGCAAATGCAGCCGGGACCAACGGCTTAATGTGCCTTCCGAAGCACGGAGGAGCTCGAGATAATAAATTTTTGGTCACCCATCCCATGACCGAACCTTGCGAACGTTGCTTAACCTCCGCAATCGCTGGTCCAGGCGCTAAACCACTGCGCCATCGAGCTCCTCGTTATTATTATATTACTATATTACTAAGTAGGAACTTATTCTTCGTTTATTCGAACGGCAAATAGTAGGTAATTATATTAGAACCAGCCACAAATTTATTATTGTAGTGTTAGGTCACCATCGCGCCATCTCTTGACCGATAGTGGAACTATTTTTGCCCCTTAGGTTAGCATGCTTAGGACAGCGCCATCTGTTGACTGGTAGTGAAACTAAAAAAAATTGTTTGTTTTTTGAATTTCTAAAAAAGTGTGTTATATTGAGACATCGTTTTATTTTTCCTGTAATCTTTACATAAACTACTATCACATAGAATTATTTCAGATTTTTCTCTTTGCAAACTTCGGAGATAAGGGGGGGGGGAACGGTATTTTTTTTTACATTTTTCATCATAAGTCGAAAACTATGCGGCCTAAGAAAAAAGAAAAAATTGTTTTAAAATGTGCAAACAGCGCTCTTTCATATGATACCCCACATGCCCTAGTCACCTCACTTCAAATTATTAAGACCCCTTTTCAGTCCCTGTTGTAAAAAAAATATTAATTTTATTATTTCTTTCTTATTTGCAAAATAGTTGGGCAAATGTCATCTTAAACTATTCCAAATTTCAAGTTGATACCATTAGTAGTTCTCGAGATATCCAGCTGTGACAGACAGACAGACAGACAGACTGAGTCACACCATAAGGGTTCCTTTTTTACCATTTTGGTACGGAACCCTAAAAACACGTTGTATAAGTTGAAAACAGACCCAGCTTTCGCTAACTGAAATATTGCTGTTAATAATGTATAAATCTGGTTATCCTTACTTGTCCTATTTGGTATAATCTATATAATCATCTATCATCAATCTAATAATTTGGATAATCTTCACCCAACTCTTTATTGAAATAATCCTACTAATATTATAAATGTGAAAGTTTGTGGGTTTGGATGTTTGTTCCTCAATCACGCAAAAACTACTGAACGGATTTGGTTGAAATTTGGCACACAGATAGAAGATAGCCTAGATTTAGAATACTTTTTATCCCGATTTTCCCACGGGAACGGGAATCACGCGGGTGAAACCGCGGGCAGCCGCTAGTCTATTATAAACATACCCCGTTATCGTGGGTGCACGAATGAAACACAGACTAGAAACTCAGAAGCGAAAAACCATTAGGTCCACCTATTTACCTACTGCCTTCGTTTTTGGTACTCATAAAACGACTGCATATTATTAATTTTTTTAATTTTTAGATTTTAACAAGAAACAAATGTAACAACGTAATGTTGAATTGTGTTGTTATTTTTTTATCAAAATAATACCAAAAAGCGAGTTTCATTGAAATCGGCATTCAAACAAAAAGTTTAGACACCATTAGCAATTTTTTAACATTGCGTTGCTGTTTTCTTTTCAAAATAGTACCATAAACCGAGTCTCATCGAAATCGGCCCACAAATAAAAAAAGTTGGGCACGAAAATCGCTTCGTAATTATTGTCATGTTTCTATTACATACATACATATTAATATTTTATACATGCTAACCGAATTTCTAACGTCAATAAGCCGTCACTTAATAGAATTTCAAAAAAATATGTATTACAGATATATTCTCTGATAGGTTGAGTGGGATTAGGCAGATTATCAAATTCATCAAAAATTTACCTTCTTTTGTACAGTGAACGGCACCGGGCACGTCAGGCTATACATGTTGACCTTGAGGCCGCCTTTATGCCGTACGTAATACGAGCTGTTTTTGTAGTTCAACTGTATAACCTGACTTGCTGTCGTGCGTACTTTGTCTTTGGCTTCAGTTATTCCTGCACGCGCGATAACGGGGTATGATTATAAAATACAACAAATGGTTTCCCCACACAGATTACGAAATAAATTGATAATAATAATAAATGACAATTTGATAAAATAATGAATGCAACTCTTTTTTAAATAACGATTAAAGTTTAAAAGACGTAACTGTCAAAAACTGTTTACTGACACCCGTATTCAAGAAAAATACTCAAACGACCCTTACCCATGCGAACGCACTGCGTTGAAATAGAGCTCTATGATTTGTTTGTTGGTTTTACGTATTAACTGTGATTGGTAGTTGGGATGCTGTGCGCCCTCGGCCACTGTGAGATCTCATAGTATTGTTTGTGAATATGGGTGTGATAAATGAGACAAGTAAGGGAACGTACTCATACTACATGACCCATTAAGGGGGGGAGGGGGGTCTTTAAAGTACCACGCTTGGTCACAGGGGCGGGGGAGGGGGGGCTTAGGTTTTGTCACGTAGTCAATAGCCTATAGGGGAATCTTGCGCTTTTCGAACTGTATTCAAATATGGCGCGCAGTGCTTAGCTAGGCTCTTTTTAGGACTGGTTATTGTAAAATTAAGTTCCTGTTACAATTTGTTTTTAATTAAGTTTTTCTTGAAAAAAAAAAGACATTATTGTAAAATTATGCACACAATGCAGCGTATTAATAAAAAAGACAAATATGAGATTTTTTTTACTTTCTGTAAAAATCATTTAAAACCATATCTATCAATTACTACGTGAAAACTAGAGGGGACCCCCCGTCTTGGCATATACTACGGTTGGTCACCAAGGGGGGCGGGAGGTAATAGTAGTTTATGAAACTGATACATTAATACCTAGTTATGTGCAGTTTCATACACTACTTTATCTACACTCATACAATTTGGGATTGAACCTACTACTTAAATAAAAGATCAAAGTTAAAAAAGGGAGGGATACTTTGCTGATATTACCGTACT
The DNA here is from genome assembly GCA_943789525.1 of Agriphila geniculea. Classification (NCBI taxonomy): domain Eukaryota; kingdom Metazoa; phylum Arthropoda; class Insecta; order Lepidoptera; family Crambidae; genus Agriphila; species Agriphila geniculea. Next base: position 5,240,123 of record OX038879.1, on the reverse strand, counting down.
ACCTTGATATAAGAGTCATTTCCGTGCTGCATCTAAAATGTCGGGCGAAGTAAATTTTTTGTCACATTCACTGCTATTAGAAATATTTTAAAGCATGAATTTGAAAAATCCTACGAAATTCAGAACCTACAACAAAAAGTGAAAATTGAACTTTTTTGTTTTGCGTTAAAAATGACACGCCCCGCGCCACAGACCATAGATATTACAATAAGCCCGTACGCGCCAATAAATAAAAAAGTAAAAGTGTGCTCTAAAATTTTAAAAAGCTATTTTATGATGCAGTTGACTGCACTGTACTGCAGTTTTTTTTTATTACGAAAATAAAGTACGTGTTTATACAATCTTTTTTGAAATCATATTTGGAACATTACGTTGTGAATGTAGATAAAATATTGTAAAAAATGGGTCACGTAGCATGGGTACGTTCCCTAAGGATAAACGGACTTTATGGCACCAGTCGTGCGAGTGCGTACGTACGCGCATAACACTTACATTAGTGGAACACCTAAAAAACGTTACATTTATATTTTCAATTCCTTCTTTTTCGTTATTTTATTATAGATACTTACTTTACCCTACTTACTCTACTTAGGATACATAATGTGCGGGCGCATACATTTGTGTCTACAGCACTTTCTGCAACTTTATTGTAAATCTATAATATGTCGTAGGATAATCGTATAAATCGGATCTTTGTAAAAATCCTAGCACGATTGTCGGTCCTTTACAATCGAACTAGGATTTTTGCAAAGATTCGGTTTGTTCGATTACCCTACGAATATACATACATAATAATAAATACATTACAAGTAACATTTGTATTTAATTTTTATTTCACATTTTATCATTAGCCTTAATTATTATGTCCAATACAGCGATTATATGAGGTCATTATATCCAGGAATTTTTGTTTTCAATACTATTGTCGAAATACAAAATACTATTATTGTCTGTCTAAAAAGTCAGTTTACATGGGTAATTTCAAGGGTAATTTTAATACCCACCCTAGCTACACAGCAAATAATAATATTATAGTTTATTTGTACAATCTTGATACTTCGGAATAAAAATATTTATATTATTATAAAAGATGATAAGTAAATAAAAAACATTTGATTATGTAGACTGTACATAATCAAATATTTTTTTAGTACAGGATTACAGAAAAGTCAACATATAAAAAATACTTCACAGCATTATGTACATACTTTTATTAACTTTTATTTGCCTATACAAAAAAAAGCTAAGTCGACAAATAAAAAGAAACCTGTCAATGCTTTTCTTGTATTCCTGTACTAAAAAAATATTTGATTATGTACAGTGTACATAATCTAATGTTTTTTATTTACTTATCTTATATTACTTATCTTTTATATAAATATTTTTATTCCAAAGTATCAAGATTGTACAAATAAACTATATATTATTTGCTGTGTAGCTAGGGTGAGTATTAAAATTACCCTTGAAATTACCCATGTAAACTGACTTTTTAGACAGACTCTGCTATACATATCGGAATGACATACACTATACATATCAGAATGACATACACCTATGTTCAAAAACACTTTAAATAATTTTGCAATACAATTTAACCATTTGTCACTAAATATATGTTTAACTATAATTGAGTATATGGTTTGCATAACAATTTACATACTTTGGTCTGTAAGTATTATAACTATAATACAAAAATAAGAACCTATTAAACGTATAGGTACATACTGTTTTTACACGGTCGACTGTTGAAATCAATAAATTATTTAATATTATTTCCATTAGCATAATCATCAAAATGTACATGCAGCTATTCGCTAGGATACCAAGAAGAGTTTATCTGAACCAAGGTATCCTAGTGAAATAGGAACCTAAACAGGGATTGAAATATTGTTAAAAAATTATGTCACAAAAAATACCGTTAAAAATAAAGTTATTTCATTGTTAACGTTATTTCTACGATAAGAACGGTAAAATAGTGTTTTTTAACGGATGACATTATTTTTAATGGTATTATAGCGCTATATAAGTTTGTCATAACGATAAAATTACGTTCATTAACGTAACATAAAATAATAACGGTAATTACGGCAAATAACATTATTTTTAAAATAACGTTTTCATTGACGACCTGGGGGTCAAGTCTGCTAATGTTTTCGTCAAAATCGTAGTTCAGTGGTGTTCTAATGGTAATGCTTTTTGACACAGTTCTTGTTTCTTAAACCCAAAATCAAGACACAATATGTTTCCGTTTTGGGTTTAAGAAACACAATGTGTTTCAGTTTAGGGTTTATGTAACAAGAACTGTGTCAAAAAGCATTACCATTCAAACACCATTGAACTACGATTTTGACGAAAACATTAGCAGACTTGACCCCCTGATTGGTGCAGTGGTCAACATGCCGCCTACCACGCAAGAGGTCCCGGGTTCGATTCCCGGCCGGGCAGAAATTGAAATGATGAATTTTAATTTCTGTGACGGGTCTGGGTGTTACTATGTATAATAAGTATATATTTAAAAAGTATATAAGTAGTATATCCGTTGTCTAGTACCCATATTACAAGCTTTGCTTAGTTTGGGGCTAGATGGCGCTGTGTGAAATTGTCCAAGCATTTATTATTATTATTATTATTATTATTATTATTATTTCAATCTCTGGACCCAGCAAACTAAAATCTATGGAACAAGCATTCCGCTCAAAAAATGACACCACATGAAAATTACAACTAAGTGGATGGAGCTAAAAATTCTGGCATTTAATTATGCAGCACAAAGCGTCTGAACACTGGTTGCTTATTAGTAGAGATCGGATTATATGCATTTGCATATTTAAATCCTTTTCAAAGGTAGTTGCATATTTTGGTAAAACATTTGGAAATCATGCATATTTACGCTCAATCTTGTTCATCGTTCTAACATGTCCAAATAATGGCACTCCAGTCACCTCAGTGCATGCCTCAGGTGGAGGTAGAGCGGTCCTTTCCGCTTTCAAAAATATATTAAACTATCATAGACACAATTTGTCTTCAGAACATTTGGAACAGTACTTAGTAATTTAAAAATGTAAATTTCAATGTGAAACAATTTTTGTAATTGATATTTTCGCAATTAAACGAACATATTGTTGAGTAATAATACGCCTTTTAGAATTAAAAAAAATACCTTAAAAAACGTAAACGTATAAATAAGATACGTTATTTCTGCATATTTTTACTGCCTTCTTTGCATCTATTCGATACACCATTCGACTACACAGCCCATCATTTCTATTAAACTCTCTATTTCTTTATATTCTTTACAATTCAAACTGAAATTATTGTAAAGAACGCTAACGTCAATCACCGGGCGCGTGGCTGGCCCGACTAAAGCTGTGCGGGTTGTCATTTTTTGGCTCAGTGGTGCCATTTTAAGCAATATGTGATGACAAATATACTTCCATAGATTTTAGTTCGCTTCCTGGACCTAAATAACGCTGCAACGTAGCTTAGGAATTAAAAAAAACAGTCTACGTACAATTCTTTGGCATCAAGTTCTTAAATATTATAAAAAATAAAACAATTCAACCGTGTACCAACGATGTACAATGACAAACATAAAGTCAATAAAGGAGATAGAAAACCAAAACTTGATTGAATAAAAGCGAATAATACATCTCTATGCTTTGAAATAAATAAATAAATACTTAGTAATTATAAAATGCCCTATAGTTTAATGTCCGCCGACATAGTTTAGTTTAGCAGACTCTCTAAACAACTTTACAACAATTTTGTGCAACTTCACTATAATTCTAACATATAAAATATTACAAATACCTTAATCATCAAAACGATCTCGCGTTTCATTATCAATGAGCTTTAATGACTGCGTTTTGTTACATCACTACATTTTCACAGGTTATCAAGTAAGTAAATGTGTTAGGTAGGCTACCGATTCAATAATAATAAGTATTATAAAACTGTTGCAAAATACTAGATACTTATTATTTTTAAAACGTGTTATTTTCGCTTCGGCTTACTTCGATTAAGGTGTTACTGTTACAGTCAAAACTCATAACCGGTCAAAACCACTTTTGACTGATAAAATCAGGCAAAAGTTGTTTTGAAAAGCATTACTATTTTAAAAATTAGTTTATTTTTTGATAATTGTATCTCCGAAAAGCTTGCCGTGGTGTTGTCTTCGTCGCACATACCGTTTCTTTACGCGAGGTGTTGTGACAAGCCCAAATTGCAATATGAGGGGAACAGCGTCTGTAATTAAGATAGATTAAAATAAAAAAGATATTTCTTTTGGTACAAAAATGTTTGAAAAAATGGTCAGGAATAGTGACGTGTGTGTCGTTATCTAATAGCTTTGTTATTATAAGGACCCCGAGTTTAAATGCTGGAAGGGCATTTTCTTATACCAAGCACCCGATTTAAGTGAAGGGCTCTATGGCAACCCTAAGTGGCGGGCAATATGGTGTGATGGCATTAACCTGTAGTTATGGCGCGTAGGCATTAGTGACTAGACACACTATGCCGAAATTACGCGACTAAAGTTCGGCATGATTACGCCTGCAATGCTATTTGAATGACTGACATTAGGCCGAAATTACGTAGCGTTTTTTCACAATAAAAGCGTTTCCGCCGAACTTCGGTCGCGTAACTTCGGCACAGTGTGTCTAGACACTAAAAGCGTTTCCGCCGAACTTCGGCATAGTGTGTCTAAACACTTAGCCTGTAGTATGGCGCAGTTACATTAACCTCTAGTATGGCGCAGTTGCATTAATCTGTAGTATGGTGCAGTTGCATTAACCTGTAGTATGGCGCAGTTGCATTAACCTGTAGTATGGCGCAGTTGCATTAACCTGTAGTATGGCGCAGTTGCATTAACCTGTAGTATGGCGCGGCGGCATCATGGTGTAGTGGCGCGGCTAGAGCAGCGCGCAGTGCTTGCGGCGGCGGCGTGGCTTGTCCTCGTGCGGCGGGTGGTGCCGGATGATGCGCACCAGCTGCACACAACAACCACTGTTATGCTACGGCTCCACCTGCGTCTTAACGCATAGCTTTAACGTCTCTACCCACTACACCGTACCATACCATGACCGTGCTAGGAACGTATCAGGCAAAAAATGATGTTTGTATTGAAAAATATGACAAGTGCATGGCCGGTGACGGAACGGTCTAGTGACTAGTAGAAATAGTGTCATACTTTTCAATACAATGAATATTTTTTTGGCCTGATAGGTTCCTAGCATAGTCATGGTATGGTACGGTGTAGCGGACAGAGACCTTAAAACGTTAATCTTGACGTTACGCAGATGTGGCCAACACTTTAACGTGTTAATTTACAAACAACACTACTAAATTGATATAACGCCTTAGCTAAAGCGTAGTTGGACATTATCATTACCGCTAACGCAGGTGGAGCAGTAGCACAGTAGATAGTATTACACTATCGGGAACTAACCTAGCGGACCACTGGACCAGGGGATCAAGTCCGCTAATGTTTTCGTCCAAATCGTAGTTCAATGGTGTTTGAATGGTAATGCTTTTTGAGACAGTTCTTGTTTCTTCAAACTGAAACACATTGTGTTTCTTAAACCCAATACGGAAACATATTGTGTCTTGATTTTGGGTTTAAGAAATAAGAACTGTGTCAAAAAGCATTACCATTAGAACACTATTGAACTACGATTTTGACGAAAACATTAGCAGACTTGACCCCCTGCGTACTAGCGACTTGGGAGTCAAGTCTGCTAATGTTAACCTCAAAATCGTGTTGCAATTGTGTTTGAATGATAATGCTTGTTTCTTAAACCTAAAACCGAAACACATTGTGTTTCTTAATTCCAAAACGGAAAAACATTCCGGATTCTGAGGTACTTATCGGTGGTTTATCGGAGGTTTAACTTTATCGGAGGCGTGCACCAGTGGGTCTATTGCCCAAGTGTCGTCGACTTCGCCGTCGGCTTCATTTGACAGATGGATGAGATACATTGCTAAAGTCTGTCCATCCTTACTTGTCTTATATGGTAAACAATCTTCACCCAACTCTTTATTGAAATAATCATTTATAAAATAAAACAAATGGTTTTCCACACATAGATTACTAAATAAATTGTTAATAAATTAACAATAATTTCATAAACTTACTAACATATTTTTAAATAACGATTTAAGTTTAAAAGACGTATGACAACTGTCAAAAACTGTTTACTAAATAAGACAAGTAAGGATGAACAGACTTTACTTCTTTTTGGTACCAATAAAAACTTACCAAAGAAACGTAGCAAACCATCTGTCAAATGAAGCCGACGGCGAAGTCAACGACACTTGGCCAATAGACCCACAGGTCACCTTGTTGTGCCACATCGGGTATGTGTACATACCTCGTGGAAGGCGGCGTCGATGTTGAGCGGCGGCTCCTTGGCGCTGGTCTCGATGTAGGGCGCGCCCAGCGCCCGCGCCAGCGGCCCGCCTCCTCGCTGACCGCACCAGGCCACCTTGTTGTGGTCACATCGGGTTGTGTACATACCTCGTGGAAGGCGGCGTCGATGTTGAGCGGCGGCTCCTTGGCGCTGGTCTCGATGTAGGGCGCGCCCAGCGCCGGCGCCAGCGGCCCGCCTCCTCGCTGACCGCACCAGGCCACCTTGTTGTGGCCACATCGGGTTGTGTACATACCTCGTGGAAGGCGGCGTCGATGTTGAGCGGCGGCTCCTTGGCGCTGGTCTCGATGTAGGGCGCGCCCAGCGCCGGCGCCAGCGGCCCGCCTCCTCGCTGACCGCACCAGGCCACCTTGTTGTGGCCACATCGGGTTGTGTACATACCTCGTGGAAGGCGGCGTCGATGTTGAGCGGCGGCTCCTTGGCGCTGGTCTCGATGTAGGGCGCGCCCAGCGCCCGCGCCAGCGGCCCGCCTCCTCGCTGACCGCACCAGGCCACCTTGTTGTGGCCACATCGGGTTGTGTACATACCTCGTGGAAGGCGGCGTCGATGTTGAGCGGCGGCTCCTTGGCGCTGGTCTCGATGTAGGGCGCGCCCAGCGCCCGCGCCAGCTCGCGGCCCGCGTCCTCGCTGACCGCGCGCGCATGCACCAGGTCCACCTTGTTGGCGGCAACCAGCATCGGGTATGTTTCCCTGCAACAGAGCAGTTGAGTTAAGAGTTTTAATAAATAGAGAGACTGTCAAAACTTCTATTGAAATTTAACTTGACTGACCGTTGACGTGACTGAGCTGTTGAGCTGAATGATCCCTAAGAGTGTGATAATACCTGTCCTTGACGCGTAGGATCTGCGTGTGGAAGTGGCGTATGTTTTCGTAGCTCTGCTGGTCGGTGACCGAGTACACGAGCAGGAACCCGTTGCCCTCGCGCATGTACTGCTCGCGTATCGCGCTGAACTCCCTAAGAGTGTGATATAGGTATATACCAGCCTGTCCTTGACGCGCAGGATCTGCGTGTGGAAGTGGCGTATGTTCTCGTAGCTCTGCTAGTCGGTGACCGAGTACACGTGCAGGAACCCGTTGCACTCGCGCATGTACTGCTCGTGTATCGCGCTGAACTCCCTAAAAGTGCGATATATACCTGTCCTTGACGCGCAGGATCTGCGTGTGGAAGTGGCGTATGTTCTCGTAGCTCTGCTGGTCGGTGACAGAGCACACGAGCAGGAAGTCGTCGCCCTTGCGCATGTACTGCTCTCACATTGCGCTGAACTCCCTAAGAGTGTGATATATACCTGTCCTTAACGCGCAGGATCTGCGTGTGGAAGTGGCGTATGTTCTCGTAGCTCTGCTAGTCGGTGACAGAGTACACGAGCAGGAAGTCGTCACCCTTGCGCATGTACTGCTCGCGCATCGCGCTGAACTCCCTAAGAGTGTGATATATACCTGTCCTTAACGCGCAGGATCTGCGTGTGGAAGTGGCGTATGTTCTCGTAGCTCTGCTGGTCGGTGACCGAGTACACGAGCAAGAACCCGTCTCCCTTACGCATGTACTGCTCGCGCATCGCGCTGAACTCCTCCTGCCCCGCCGTGTCCAGCACTGAAACCACACGCTTCATTTGCAGAGCTAATAATAATAAACTTGTACTATTTTATCAAAGAACTAGCTTCCGCCCGCGACTTCGTCTGCGTGGAAAGTTTTTTGCTTTCCCTCGGAAACAATACTTTTTTTCGCGATGAAAGGTACCCTATGTCCTTTTCTGTGCCCCTGACAACGTGTATGCAAAATTTCATGTTGATCGGTTCAGAAGTTAAGACGTGAAGGCGTAACAAACAAACAAACAAACAGACTTTCGCATTTATAATATTATAGTAAGGAGTAAGGATATATAACAGTACTAAACGTAAAGTCTGTTCATCCTTACTTGTCCTATTTAGTAAACAGTTTTTGACAGTTGTCATACGTCTTTTAAACTTAAATCGTTATTTAAAAATATATTAGTAAGTTTATGAAATTATTGTTAATTTATTAACAATTTATTTCGTAATTTATGTGTGAAAAAGCCACCAATTGGGATGATTTTTGTGACATCCCGCCATTTCAAATTGCACAGCGCTACGTGCTTATTACATAAGCACTTCTGAAGCGGTTCTCTTTCTATCTTCTAGATGTTTATGCATGCCTAGATCAAAGAAAAAAAAATACGTAATCTAATTTAGGAACTCTTTTTTTAAATAACAGTTTAATAAACACTGACCATCCAAGATGCACCATTGTCCGTCCACCTCCGTGTGCTGTATGTACGAGTCCTCTATGGTGGGGTCGTAGTCCGTCACGAACAGCTTCTGGAAGAACTGGATGGTGATGGCGCTCTTGCCCACCCCCCCATCTCCCACCACCACCAACTTCACCTGGAATGTTCCAATTCAATTAGTACACAACAAACGTGTTCTGTTGGGCTGATCTTGTAACTTTGTTGCAATCAACTCTGACAGAAATCGCAGTTACATTGCTGCTTTAGTAAGAACCAAGATGATGATAACTATCTACTTAAAGCAGCAACTGTAGTTTCGAGAATTGTTAGCAATAGGGTTACGTAATCAGGGGGCTGAACTCAATAATCAACTATGAAATTTCGTGCAGGGCTGTTTACTTAGGGTGCATTTTTGAGGAACAGAAAATCTTATCTTATTCAAAAGTTAAACATTGAACCATTAATTTCATTTTGTAAGCAGTGCTTTTGAAAATTTACCATAAAGAGGACTGCCACAACTGTTTACCTATACATATAGGTTTTATTAATAAATTTTACACAACATCACATTACTTTGAACAAATTAACCTAAAGCTCTTGAAGTCTTTTGAATATGTCATTTGAAAGACCCATTCAAAGGCTATTGAATGCAATTGTTAGTTCAAATTGATAAAAAATGTCGATGAGCCCCTTCACCCGTGTTCCCTTCACTTGTGTTATGGAAATCTGATACAATGGTAGAACTACAAACACCCAGACCTGAGCCAGTATACATAGAAAAGTTCGTTTTCTAACCTTGAAACCTTGCCTACAAACCACTCGACCATGGAGGTTGTCAGATTGAAATTGACTTCAGTATATACACTTACTTAATTATTACTAAGCTGTAAGTCCAGTGCTCAGTGGTTTTGCACCACATAGATAAATTATTTGCATACACTTCTAAAGGTGCGGGCATATTTGTCTGACGCCACGTGTTAACACGCCGTATTTCTATGGACGTGCTTATAAGATAAGTGTGAACCTAGTGCATACATTGACTATGAAAATCGATGTCATCTGACGGCGTGTTAAGACGTGGCGTCAGACAAATGTGCCCGCACCATAAGACTTCCATGTGTACACAAATCATTAGAAATAAAACTTTTTTTACGGATTACAGTCTGTATATTATTAATTTTAGGTGTTATTTTAGAATTATTTAGTTTGGATTTTCGAATTGGGATTCCATCTGTATGTGGCTGGCTTTACGGCCCAGCCACAGACAGCGCGGCAGGAGGCGAGGCAGGCGGCGCGGCAAGCGAATTCAATAATCACTGCGCGCTATCCCGATGGCGGCCTCTCAGCTCGTCGTTACGACCGCGCAGTGGTTACCGAATTCGCTTGCCGCGCCGCCTGTCTCGCCTCCTGCCGCGCTGTCCGTGGCCGGGCCGTTAGTCATTCTGTGACCACAGCCCCTGGAAAAGTGTAGAATCGTAGGCAAGTCAAAAAACCTATAAATCCAAACGAAATAATTCTAAATTACACTTGAACTAATAATATACATACTAATCATAATATTCAAATAAACAGTTATATTAAAGTGAGTAGTCTCTACATAACAATAGGTAAGGTTTAAGAATATAATCACATGACAGAGGACACATGCACACAGACACAAAAACAATAGCCACATACACTATCACAATCTTTGAATATCGACATAGCGCTTCATTTACAAGCATTCGCCGCTGAAAACACAAAGAACAACTTAATAAAGCATATGGAAAAATAAAAATGTTGACTCTACCACACCTTGGTAACAATACTTCTGAATCTGAGCTGTCATGGAGGACCCATTAATAAAAACATTTTAGGAAAACACAAGCACAATTACAACCGAATTCATCATCATTAATTGCTGTGTACTGTGTATCACACTTATCAGTATTGTAGCCTATTATTTAATCAGATATTGCTTATTCAAATGAAACACATTAGATTAAATATTTACTATCTTTATTGCTCAGTGTAAGATAAGAGAATGAGATTAAAATTATAAAATTATATATTACGTCTCTTTTTATTATAAAATGATAAAAACTTATAAACAACTTCCTTCCTAAAGAATTTCAGAACTTGAATCCAACCTGCTAAAGCGCCGATTACATATCCTGCAGGCTGATTATCTAAATAGTAGCTATTTAGCGACTGGTTTCATTTGACATACATTGCTTCTATTCTTTGGTATGTTTTTTTTTACCCCAAAAAGAAGTAGCAATGTATCACATTCATCTGTCAAATGAGACCGGTCACTAGGTGGTTTCTAATTAGATAATCAGCCCGCCGATCTAGCATCCTTGTTAAGAACCAATTTCGGGTAGCCACCCGTATTTGACAATTAAATATTGTATAATTGGTTGTCAAATCATTTGTCACGGCAAATTCGCGCTCTCAGCGATAATTGATTTTCTAGTGCAAAAGTGTACATTGTAATAAAAAAATGTTACCAAAGTGCTAAGAATCCTCTGTGAAATATGTGATAGTGTTATATCCGCATAAACATTGATAAAACAGTGAAAATAAGTGTAAAATATTGAACAATTGACATTAGACTGTTTAAAATATTTAAGGCCGGCCACACACAGACGTAATCACGTAACGGAATCTCGCAACGGAATCCCGATTCGGAATTCCGAACGCAGCGATTGCATACAAAATCGATGTCTGCCACACACAGACGTCAACGTTCCGTACGTTATTTTTTTCCGTGCGGAATTCCACATGAGGGCTCGTGCATTCGGAATCACGCACGGAAAAAAGTCATTCCGAACGCAAGCCTTCCATAGATTTTGTATTGGTCGCCACACACAACCGTTATTCCGTACGTACGGAATGCTAACTTTTTTATTACAGCTCTGGATACCAGACTTTTGGCCTACTTTTTAATTATTTTGCTAAGAGCGGGTCCATAGCGCATGTTTTGCTCTACACAACAAAAACATCTACACAAAACATTGTTTCGCGAAACATGTTTCTCTACACACGCCGTCTACAGCGATTGCATGGCTTGAGTAGACAAAACTTCAGTGTTGCCAATTTAGCATTTTATGTTAGCCTATTACTTATCATGACTCGAAAATGTATGAAATAAACTTAAAAGTGACCAAAGTTTCAGGTATATCTGAAAATGTAACTTTTGCAAATGTAAAAATGCATCAACTATTAGGCTTCGTGAGCTGTAGACCTCGCGTTGAAAAGTAGCTGGAATTGAAATATTTTAAAACAACTTACACAGAATAGACTTTCGTTTTTAGGGTTCCCTACCCAAAGGGTAAAAACGGGACCCTATTACTAAGACTCCGCTGTCCGTCTGTCTGTCTGTCTGTCTGTCACCAGGCTGTATTTCATGAACCGTGATAGCTAGACAGTTGATATTTTCACAGATGATGTATATCTGTTGCCACTATAACAACAAATACTAAAAACAGAATAAATAAATATTTAAGGGGGGCTCCCATACAACAAACGTATTTTTTCCGTTTTTTGGTATGGAACCCTTCGTGCGGAATCCGACTCGCACTTGGCCGGTTTTTTTAACTAATAAGTATCTATACTGTGCAAATAGTTATACACAGTCCTAGGTTCTATCAAAGTCACAACCTTAATGATTTTCAAAAAAAGTTTTAAATGGTGAATTTTTAAGTCTTCTAAAAATAAAAACAACATTTACTTAGCATCGGTAACAAAAAAAATTGTTAGATTTAGATCATTTTTCGTAACTGTTATAACTGTTATATCTCCTTTCCTTGCCTTTTCGAAAAATTTTGAAAAACCTGGTTCAATTGAAATTTTTTGAATGTTTTTAAAGATATTTTTTTTAATAACACTGAGGCTAATCGCATTTTTTATGCGGTTAGCCTCAGTGTTAAATCATATTGTTCAATATTATTGTTGCCAATATTATTGCGTGTGTGTGGCTGGCCTATGACAATACCCTGCCCCTCGACCCGCGCAAAATGTTTTGTGTACGTGTTTTAGGTTTAGGTTTAAAGACATTTATTCTCATACAAACATTAATGTTCATTTATAATGAGATACAAAAGATACTTAATACTAACATCGTGCCATCCACCGGGCATGGAAAGCAGAATCATTGTTTCTCTACACAAAAATGTTTCGCGAATCAATGTTTTGTGTAGATCTTTTTGTTGATTGTGTAGAGTGTATTTTAGTATTTAGTATTAATCAACTTTATTAGAGTTGATTGTATTTTGTTTCTGTGCCTAATAAATAAATAGAGCAAAACACGAGCTATGGACCCGCCTTAAGTTATTAGTTTTTATTTTAACAAAAAAAAAACAAAAAACAATTGAATTGACCTAAGCGTAATATAAATAATAAATAGTCTATAATTATTCATCTTAATTATTCATTAAAAGTCAAAATAATTCATCTTCGCTCAATGTTCACTCATCAAAGTCTGGCGCCTGACTGAGCCGTGATTCCGAACGAAAAAAAAACGTCTGTGTGTGGTGGTACGTACGGAATCACGTTGCGTGATTCCGTTGCGAGATTCCGTTACGTGATTACGTCTGTGTGTGGCCGGCCTAAAAGTACCCACAAAAATAATTCTTTTTACAAGTCAGTCGCCACAGACTAGATTAGCTGACTGTCACTTGACACCTTGACAGCAGCTTTCATAATAAAAAATGTTGCCAGCACAATAAAAACTCTACCAAATTTGGGCAAATTTGGAAATGAGTGACCAACTTCAGGCCAAACAAAATGCTATTGGCAAAAACAACCCCGTTGGCAGTGAAAGCCCCAAACAACCAACTCAAGGTTCTCAAAAAGTGCTCGCTCAACAAGTGTTTCATCCAGGTCTTTTTAACCGAACTCGCGCTTCTTCCTTGAGTGATATACCTAAAACTCAGGAATTAACAACTAACATCGCACCGCAAGCCACAGCTGTCATGCCGCAACCAACACCACCTGATTGGCAACGTATCCCTTCATCAAAAAAGAGGAAACGAGCTGAAACACCACCTCAAAGTAATACCACTCCTACCTCAAATAGGTTTCAAGATTTACCTTTGGACTCCAATGAAAACTTACCTGTAGCTCCTTCAACAAACAAGCCTCCTCCGATTATTTTATATGGAATAGAGGATATAAATAAATTAAAAAACTTAATTGAAACAGTAAGCGGTAAAGGCAACTTTGTCCTAAAAATTGTGAATAAAAACTTGATGCGCATTCTCGTCCATTCTGCTGAAGAGTACAAAAAGATCATCACCCTAATAAGGGAGAACGGTCTCATAGGACATACCTTTACAAGGAAGGATACTAAATGCTATAGATTCGTCATCAAGAATCTTCATCACACTACTCCTCATAGTGCTATTATTGAGGAAATCGAAGCAACTGGAAATAAAGTAAGGGGAGAGATAATAAATGCTCGTTACGGTCCAGAAAAAGCGCCAACATCAACTTTCTTCATTAATATTGAACCCAGCATTCATAATAAAAATGTTAAAAACATTAAGTACATCTACAACCAGTCCGTTAAAATAGAAGATCCTCGCAAAACAAATACAATTGTTCAATGCCATCGTTGCCAACAGTATGGACACTCCAAGAACAATTGTATGAGACCGTTCAGGTGTGTCAAGTGCGGTGATGGACACAAAACTTCTGACTGCCCAAAAAAGGACAGGAATTCACCTGCAAGGTGTGCCTTATGCTCCCAGGCCCACCCTGCAAACTACAAGGGGTGCAAAGTGTACCAACAAATACAAGCGAGACGTAAAACGCCCAACCATAGTAATGCACTGAAAAAGACTACAGACATAAACACAGCTACAACAAACCCACCTGAGCAGCACCTAACAATTGACACCATTACCCCAAATATTTCAAAGACTACGTTCCCTGGTCAGCCTGCATTAAGCTCGAAATCTTACGCAGACATAGTTAAAAACTCCACTGAAGAACGATCAATCAGCAATACTGTTGAGCTCATTATTTTAAAACAAAGCGAGAAAATGGATATACTAATTCAACAAATAAGTTCCCTCGTGGGACTTATCACTACCCTGATAGCCAAACTGTCACCATGACTTCTCTACGTATAGCCACGTGGAACATCAATGGACTTGCACCTAACACACTTGAGCTTGAGACTTTTATAGTGAACAACAGACTCGATGTCGTCCTTATCTCAGAGTCACACGCCACTTCGAACACGTCCATAAATATTCGATATTACTGTACCTATGTTACTCCACACCCTAATGGTACGGCTCACGCTGGAACAGCTGTAGTGATCAGAAACAATCTCAAACATCATCTACTTGAGCCATATGTAACGGAACATATCCAAGCTACCACAGTCGAACTGACAGAGCGAGCTGGTACAATAGTTGTGTCTGCTGTGTACTGCCCACCTAAACACAAAATAAGTGAACAAATGTTTACTCATTATTTCAACACACTTGGGCAACGCTTCATAGCAGGCGGCGATTGGAACGCCAAACATAAGTTTTGGGCCTCGCGAGTTACATTGACGAGGGGTCGTGAACTAAAACAGAGCATTGACAATGAACATCTTCACCCAATATCTACAGGAGAACCAACATACTGGCCATCTGATCCCCGAAAAAAACCTGACTTACTGGACTTCTTCATCACAAAGAATATTTCCCATCTCTACACCGCAATCGAATCTAACTTAGACGGCTCGTCCGACCATACACCCGCCATCTTCACTCTAAGCTCTACGATTATTACTAGAGAACGTAACGTGAGAAGTCTTTATAATCACAGGACTGACTGGGATACATTTCGCGACTACCTTGAGAGCAATCTTGACCTTAGGCTTCCTATGAAAACTGCGGCAGATATAGATGAGGCATGTACATACATAACCAACCAGATCCAAATTGCCGCTTGGAAAAGCACGCCTATACTTGACCATGGCACGAAACCAAACTGCCTACCAGCCGTCATCAAAGACAAAATTCAAGAAAAAAGACGATTAAGAAGAGTTTGGCATCAATCCCGCCTTTCCTCTGACAAAACTTGTTTCAACAAGGCTATCAAGGAGTTTAAAAAGTTACTGGAAGACTCAGCATACCAGTCTCTCCAAGCTAAACTGGAACACATAACAGCTTCGGGCAAAGGCGAATACTCTTTATGGAAAGCTACACGGAATATCAATAAGCCCCAGGAGTCATATCCTCCAATTCAAACCGGATTAACATGGGCACGTACAGATACAGAAAAAGCAGAAGCTTTTGCAAAACATTTGAATTCCGTCTTTCAGCCAAATGAATTTTCAGACCATGATGACTCGGAGATTGATGCTGTACTGGATCAAGACTTTCAACTATGTCTCCCCCTTAAGCCAACATCACCAAGAGAAGTTTTCGCGGAAATAACTAAAATGCCAAATAACAAATCACCTGGTTACGACTACATCTCCGCGAAAGTACTGAAAGAAATCCCCAGAAAGTGCTTAGTCTTCCTAACTTCATTATTTAATGCCACAATGAGAATAGGTCATTTCCCGACTGCTTGGAAGATATCACAAATAATTATGATCCATAAGCCAGGAAAATCACCAACTGAATGCGCTTCATATCGACCTATCAGCCTTACACCTGTGCTGTCCAAATTATGGGAAAAAATTCTCCTTAAAAGACTAAAAAACTGCTTAGAAGAGAGTAACTTGATCCCACAACACCAATTCAGGTTCCGTGAACAACACTCCACCATTCAGCAAGTTCATCGAGTCTATCAAACAATTAGACAGGGCCTAGAAAAAAAGGAATACTGCTCAGCTGCCTTCATCGATGTCCAACAGGCTTTTGATCGCGTTTGGCACAAGGGACTATTGAGCAAGATTAAAAATCTACTACCTCACTCGGTAGATCCCATAATCAAGTCCTACCTTGAAGACAGAATATTTCAAGTAATGTATAGAGAGGGAATGTCTGCATTTTACAACGTCCGTGCTGGTGTCCCGCAAGGATCGGTACTTGGCCCGATACTCTATAACATCTTCACATCTGACCTACCACAATCTCCAAAGGTAACTGTTGCTACGTTTGCGGACGATGCTGCCTTCCTCTCGTGTAGTTCTGACCCTGATTTAGCAAGTGCACAACTCCAGAAGCAATTAGATGACACCACTGCATGGCTGAAGAAATGGCGGATCAAAGCGAGTGCTACCAAATCTCACCACATTACTTTTGCACTAAGAAAAGGTGACTGCCCATCGGTTAACCTTGGGACTGATAAACTGCCGCAAACCTCTTGCGTTAAATACCTGGGTTTCCACCTTGACCGGCGCATGACCTGGAAAGACCATATAAAGCACAAGCGCGACGAATTAAATCATAGATTCAGGAATCTCCTTTGGCTCCTAGGACGACAATCCACCCTATCTCTGAATAATAAAATAATGGTCTACTGTGCAATTCTAAAGCCTATATGGCTTTATGGTATTCAGCTGTGGGCTACTGCCGCTAAATCAAACATCCAGTGCCTTCAAAGAGCTCAAAACAACATCCTTCGAACTATCAGTGGTGCCACTTGGTACACCAGGAATACTGAAATTCACGAATATTTGGAGATACCGATGGTCAGCGGAGAGATAACCAAATATAATAATAAACACAAGGATCGCCTTTGCGCTCACCCGAATCCTCTTGCTAAGGCACTGGTGGAGATGTTTGCAAGTGATGTCAAAAGACTAAAACGAAGAAATGTGTTTGATGACTAAGAGAGGCTGAAGCATTGGCTTTCTTCACTCTTTAACGTGAATAGCTCCCAACACAATTACTTATAGTCTGGCGACTGATTGTATATTAATATTACAAACAAAAAAAAAATATTGTATAATAAGTTTGATTTTAAAAGTGAATTTACACTATAACGGAAAAGTAAACATTGTTTAAGAGTGCTAACTCACTGTTAGAATTGAACTTATAATACGGGTGGCAACTCTAAATTGGTTCCTAACTAGGATGCTAGATAGGGATATGTAATCGCTGCTTAAAGCATGAAAAAAAACAAGTTATTGGCCTTCAAATTTAGTCAAAATCTTGTAACCTTGACCAAGACATTGAACATCGGCTCGAATTTTCCCTATGAAATTAAATAAGTAGCTTGTTTATGTGGAGCAAGGACTCGAAAATTGAGAATAATAATTTACTCCTGCAAGGAAATTAATGATTAGTTAGGTAGACTATCAGTAGCAGACAGTCCAGGGGCGGCCCTGCCCAGGAAGACGGCAATTTGTGGCTCGTACTCACGGTGGGGAGATTTTCATTCGGAGGGCCTGGCCTTGTCATGGTCCCACCAGGGCGCTAGTGTCCCCCGTAACTTGCTCTTGAAAATCCACACCACGACCATGGGTTTTTATCTGCAATATCACAAACAACACAACACACACAAGATACAGGGAAAGCTATATTCGCGAATCACTCCATAGAAAAAAATTACTCTTAACAGAATCACTCACTAATCTCACTATCAGTGGTCTCGAACGTCAAAATGCGAAATCGGTAGATTTGTCAAAAAAAATCGGTAGATTCATACCCAAAATCGGTAAATTGTGAAAAAAAAACATTATACCTGTTACTAAAGAAAATAAGGGCTACAATATGGTTTTCCATACAAACGAGCTAAGTTCCGAATTGGGAAATGATACATTTCGCGTGTTCTTGTATGCAAATCCAATTCCTTTTTATTCCAACTGACACACGGCACGGCGAATAGGAGAAATTATACAGTAAATTCGAAAGTAAATTCCGCAAGTTGACTATTACAGCTTTCAAACAATATCAAACTCAAGTAGCACTTGAATGTTCCCAAATGAAGAAAAGTGTACTTACTTGTAAAAGTACAAGTCGAAAACAAATGAAAAATAAAGTCTAAATTATCGCTTTGCAGAGACTTAGAGGATTCCCCTGTAAACAAACGAATCCAAACGGGTTGTTAGTTCGATTCGGTAAAAAAAATCTGGAGAATTTCCTTATATTCTCAGAACTTCTCAGAAATCGTGATAATATCTTTACATTTCGGTATTTCGGTAGGAGAGGCTCCATATCGGTAGAAATATCAAAAAATCGGTAGGTTCGAGACCACTGCTCACTATATGATTTGTCACAAGTAGTCACAACGACAGTAGTCCATAATAATTTTTTTTTATTATTTGTAGCAAGCGAAAGCAAGAAAGCAAGCAGTCAATCAGTGGTCTCGAACGTCAAAATGCGAAATCGGTAGAGTGGCCAACAATTATCGGTAGATTCGTAAACCAAATCGGTATGTTGATAAAAACCATAAGAACTGCTACTCAAAAATAATAAGGGCTACAATACGCTTTATATGTTTTTCAATACAAACGAGCTAAATTCTAAATACAGTTGTAAAACTTCCGAAAGATTCCGAATAATTCCAGAATACTTCTCGGAAAGTTTCTTTCAATTAGAATTTTTCAAAATAAAGAAAAAAAATATTTTTTTATCATAGGCTCAGATCAATTTTACTCTTAGATCGTGAACGTCAGAATGGCTGGCAAACATTAAATGTTTTATTTCTTTTAA
This sequence comes from Agriphila geniculea, assembly GCA_943789525.1. NCBI lineage: Eukaryota > Metazoa > Arthropoda > Insecta > Lepidoptera > Crambidae > Agriphila > Agriphila geniculea. The sequence goes on along the minus strand of OX038879.1, from coordinate 5,220,860 downwards.
ATTATGCAATAAGCAATTTTCTCATTATAATAAGCAAATATAAATAATTCATAAGCAATTTTTGGCCCATGAAACATAGTTCAGTAACTATTCTGATGTCAGGATGGACGGTAAACCTTAATTGTTTTAATTCTTTTAAATTATGCAATAAGCAAATCTCTTATTATGATAAGCAAATATAAGCAATTGATAAGCAATTTTTAGACACAATTTCAAAGTTAAATACGACGGTTGACCGGCGATTCAATTGACCCCTCAAACCTTTTGTAATATAAACGCAATTAGCAACATACGTCACTTTTCTCTCAAACATTAAACAGGCGTTGGGGACTTTTAAACTCCTACCTAGTTTATGGAGAGAATAACAGGCTCTAGGCTTACAAATTGTGGAATAATAAGCAATTCATAAGCAATTTTTGGCCCATAAAAATTTCGGTAGAATTACCGAAATTTTTATGGGCCAAAAATTGCTCTACAGACAAAGGTTGACCGCAGGCGCGGTCCCAGGGGGGGGGGTCACAGGGGACATGACCCCCCCCAAAATCGTACATGTCACATAGAAAAAGCTTCTAAAACTTACAAAAAAAATGGTATTATTATTAGTGACCCCCCCCCAAAATTTCGGGCTGCGACCGCGCCTGGTTGACCGGCCATTCTAATGTCAGAATGGACGGTCAACCTTAAATGTTTTATTTCTTTATTTTTAAATTATACAATAAGCAATTCTCTCATTATGATAAGCAAATATAAGCAATTCATAAGCAATTTTTAGACACAATTCCATTCCCAGTTAAATACGATACGGTTGAGCGGCCATTCTGACGTTCACAGTCCGCGCTGCATCGCGCCGCTCCGCTCCGCTACAGCGCTCTGCACTACAGTGCAGTTTGACCTTAAGCTTCGAAGAGTACTCAGGTAGGCAGGCAGATGTAACCCTAAAATGATTCTCTTTGGGCAGATGTCAGCTAGCGAGCGCTTACTTGCCTCTTTGGTACAAGCCTTTTAGTTTTAAAAGCCAATTTTGACACCTCTTTCTATCAGCGCCATCTAGTGAGACAAATAGTTACTATTTTTATTTTTTAAATGTTTCTTTGAAAAGCTTTCATTGGGGAATGATGGATTTCGCGTGTTTTTGTAGAAACTCATTTTTTTTATTCCAACTGACACATGGCGAATAGGAGAAACTACACAGTAAATTCGACAGTAAAGTTCGGAATTTGAGTTTTATAGCTTTCTTACAATATAAAATTCAACTAAGCACTTTAATGTTCATAAATAAAGAAAAGAGTATCTTTTACAAGTCGAAAACAAATGAAAAAATAAAGTTCGAATTAGGCCGGCCACATACAGACGGAATCCCGATTCGGAATTCCGAACGTAATTTCAACAATGTATGGAGATTCCGTATGGAAAAATTCCGCATGTGTGTGGCAGACCCATAAATTTTGTATGCAGTTGCTGCATTCGGAATCACTTATTTACGGAATTCCGTAACGGGATTCCGTCTGTGTGTGGCCAGCCTTATCGCTTTTAAGGTAGACAAGCAAATTGCAGAGTCGTAGGGGAACACCCTGTAAACAAACGAAACGAAAAGGGTTGCTAGTTAAATTCTGTATAAAAATGGGGATAACTTCCTTATATTCTCAGATCTTCTCAGAAACCGTGAAAAAATCTTTACATTGTGAAAAAATAAATATATTATGTAGCTTACTTCCGCAAAAAATATATTATTATGCAAGATGTAGCACCCGCCCACCCGCAAAAAAGCATCTTGCATAATGAGCTGTTTTCAAAAGGCAGTTTAAGAAAAAAAAGTAGTACATAAAAAGAACTAGATGTCGTTGAACTAAGTAGGTAGCTTTTTATGAAAACTATGAAATATAATTACTTTTTTATTATACGTTTGTTGAGTATGTGGTTTGTTGCATTGTGCGTTGGTTGTCCGTTGGCGTGTTACGAAGAACTTTTCTATGACCAATATGACCATTAGTGGGAAATAATATTTAAAAAAATCTACCTACTTGAAGGAGCGCCATCTATCGACATAAAATTATACTAAAATTCTCTGCTGTTTGCTCCGCTCATTGTTTGCGGAAGTAAGCTACGTAATATATTTCTTTTTTCACAATGAGCGGTTTCTTCTTCTCTGCTGTCAGCAGAGAATTTTAGTATAATTTTATGTCGATAGATGGCACTACTTCAACTAGTTTGATTTTTTTTTAATATTATTTCCCAGTAATGGTCATATTGGTCATAGAAAAGTTTTTGTAACACGCCAACGGACAACCAACGTACAACGCAACAAACCCCATACTCAACAAACGTATTATAAAAAAGTAAGTACATCTCATATTTTTCATAAAAAGCTACCTACTTAGATCAACGACATCTAGTTCTTTTCTATGTCCTACTTTTTTTCTTAAACTGCCTTTTGAAAACAGCTCATTGTTTGGGACTTCCGCTAAGTGTCGCCTGATTTAATCAAATACTTAAAATATTTACATTTCGGTAGGAGAGGCTACATATCGGTAGAAATACCGAAAAATCGGTAGGTTCGAGACCACTTGACACGAACTGTCGGTCGTGTCGATCGAACCGCGAACGCCTTGTCTCCGTTTCCATTGGTACGTCAACGTCAAATTCAAATATTTTCTGTATGTTGGCAGTACTAAACTAATAATGGGTTCTGTAAAGACTGGGGGTCGTTCCGAACCTACGCTCCGAGTGCAACCGAACGCTCTAACGCCCGCCGTTCCAAACATTAGAGCGTGACGTTCGGTTGTAACAACTTTCCCGTTCCAAACGTCAGAGCGTTGCAATGCAACCAAACAACCATCAAAATTGATGGTTGTAAAACGCTCTGACGTTTGTCTATGAAAACATGTCAATGTCATTTGACATTATTTTGTATTTTGATGTTTTTGTGTCTAATTTTCAAATAAATCATGGTAGCTTCGCAAAAAAAACAGTTTTTATTTGATTTTGAATGAAGGAAAGTTTAAATTATTCCCATTTCAAGTGGAAAATGAGGACTTTGTTTTGACATTGACATTTAAAGTTCTTGGTCGTTCCTAACCTTATCCACTTACGCGTCCGGGCGACAATAGTCACCTAAATTTTGGTGGCTAAAACTGTTACGGCGACTATGGCAGCCCAGCTGACCTATGCCTTTGAAACCGGTTTTTGTCGATGAATGCTTTTACAGAGTTGCTCCTGCGTGTTCCTAGATGGCTCTGAATTAGGTTACGTATCAATTGATGGCAAAAAAATAAGGGTCAACTCTAAAATCAGCTCTGAATAAAAAAAAAAAAAAACTCAAGTGTCAAGTTTTCAAGTGGTCGGGAGTTCCTTATTTTTCTAATTTAAGTATTAGATAATGAAATCAGTTAAATTATAAGTGTCGTATACCAAAATGTTTCTCAAGAAATATATTTTTCGAATATCTAAAAACATATTACGTTTCGTACGCAAAGACGAAGGTAAAATCGAGTTGAAAAAAACAAGAATTTTGGCGGCTGATCACCAATACATTGAGGTTATACATTTTTTTTATGTAATCTTATAGAGTTATTTTAATTTAGATATCATTTAAAATGATTTTGTATAGTATTAGCAGTATACACATATTTTTATTTTGGGATAAGCAGTAGTAGTTTACTAGATATCACGGTTTAAACGGGAGAAAGAGCTGGCAAATTGCGCGAAGTAATTCGCATAACGCGAGTGGACGCGTGGGGCATTATCAGCTAGTGACAGCGGACGTTTGAGTGGTTAGAGTGAGTTAAAAAACAACCGTTTGGTTGTTTTTTAACTGCACTCTAAGCCTCTGAACGCAACCTTGTTACAACCGAACGTCACGCTCTAATGTTTGGAACGGCGTTAGAGCGTTCGGTTGCACTCGGAGCGTAGGTTCGGAACGACCCCCTGCCCTGTGAGTGAACAATGGCGTCGTCCATAGCAGATTAGCAGCCACAGCTGATCGGAGGCTTATCCATCACGCTTAATAATCAATATTATTACTTTTAGATCATTGTTGTTGTGTACGATATTTTTGTGAGTGCGAAGACGAAAACGAAATGGCTAATTTAGTGGTGCATCGAACACAAATTACTTCACAGAATAAAAGAAAAGTGAATAAAACAAAAGTGACAAGTGTGTGAAATAAATAAAATTACTTTTTTCTTCTAGTCGTGATCGTGAGTTGCCAGAATATAAAAAGATTCAGTCAAAAAATGTGGGGTATGTAATGAAATGATTATTATTTTGAACTCTTTAAGTCATAGATATAGTATATGCAATGCGATTAAATCTTAGAGCATGATTAAATTGACAATATAGGTACAGTGATCATTCACTCACTCGAGAACTATGACAAAGAGTTTACAGATTAAAATTCGTTTTGAACCGCAAGCGCTCTAGGGGATCGTTCACACGAACGATTTTTTCAACGCGCGATATTTTTACCGTCGACGACATTTCTCAGGAAAAGGTACCTTGCTTGGGTCAGGTTATAATTAGTACTAAATAAGTTTTAAATTTGTACTCAATTAGTACTTGTTTTAGTACTTAATCAGAACTTAATTACTATGAGTAGTACTTATATCTATTCCGTGTTACTATTTAATTAGTGCTAAAGAAGTACTAATTTAAGATTTATTTTGTACTAATTTGGTACAGATTAACAACTTATTTAAGTCGTATTTAATACTAATTAAGTAGGTACCTACTAGGGTTGCCAACTTTTTTTTGCATCGAATATAGTATTTTCAAGATTATTAGTGTAAAAATATAGTAGATAGCGAAAAAGTTCAAAATTATATAGTAGGTTGCCGTTTTGTGTGGAGGATTTTAAAGAAGTTTCCATAATTTATTCAACAACCATAAACACAAGTGTTTAAACACAAAAAATATTATGCAAATACTTATGTGCAAAAATTAATATTACTTATATATTTTTGTTGTTTGTGTTAAATTTTTTCACTTGAAAAAATATAGTAGTTTTGCCTACTATATATTTTTTCAAAAAATATAGTAGGCGAGCCCTCAATATAGTAGGATACTATATTATATAGTAGGGTTGGCAACCCTAGTACCTACTCAATAATTTAACACTTATTTTGCAATAATTTAACACAAATTTATTACTGGTTTAATACTTATTAGGTACTTAATTCTTATTTTTAACTTATTTTGTACTATAGTTGTTGCGATTCACGAATGCACCTCGGCTATGAATGTTGTCAGTTGTTAGTTAGTTTAGTTCACATTGTTTTGTTTAGTGTGCGTATGGTGTGCGTAATACGAAAGCATGCAGACGCACACTAAAACAATGTGCATGTGTAACATAACAACATTCATAACACAGTTTAACAATCCATACAGACACGTTGAACGCCACAAGAAAATGTGTGACTGTTCATTTGAGCCACGGGGGACACATGTGTGCCAAACCCAAATAATCCGTTCAGGCCACGGGGGTCATCGATGGGCCATCGCAATGCTTCTATTCAAACTCAATTTACAAGCCACGGAGCATCGGTATCATACAACAAAGTAATGAAAATGGGCCGCGCGGCCCTGTAGAACATTCAGTCAGCTTGGTTCTTATTTTGCACAAAAGACTTAAAATTTATTTACGATTTTCTATAATTTGTAAGGGTTTTTTCAAGTTTCACTAAATGAAATATTTTAAACTAAAATAAAGCGATTGTCTTCTTGAGATAATAAAATAAAACAATAAAAAGAACAAAACTACGTAAAATAATTTCATTTTTTAAGAATGAGTAGGGGAAGTTGGGGTACAGTAGATATGAGCGCCGCGCCGGCGCGCCGCCGCCGCCGCCAATTTCCCCGCGCCGCCGCCGCCGCGAAAAGGCATCGGCGCGCCGAGCGAGAGGAAAAATTCAATGAATCAGTGTAGGGATGTTCGATCCGGGTGCCTTATATCCATATTCCGGATCGCAATAGATCGTTATATTCTGTATCGATTCGTGGATCGAACCTATAGAATAGATACGATTTTTGAATCGATCCAATATTGAATTTGAGGCAGTATCTCTTCACCATATTATGTTCAGCGAAAAGGGAAGTACTTCCACCGAGCTAGGTGTCTGTGCTCGGGGACCGCAGTCCGACCAGTTGATGTTGGACTTTGTATTTATGCGAAGTGCTTAGAAAACTTCGATATCGTGATTCAGGTCTCCATACGTTTCTGTCTTGATATTAGCTTGACGTAGTGCGACGTCACGTCTGCGTAATGTTTACATATTGTACTTTTCGTTGATCCTGCATTTCTACGTCCATTCGTCGATTGCTTATGTAGCGGTATGATAGCGCCGCTACATCACTCTCCCCCTTTCTTGATAGACTCGTTCATAGGCCAGTGACGCTCCAGTCTCTCATCATGACGGTCGTGTGCTGCTGGCTGCTCCATGGGCGGTATGGCTTCGTGTGCAGAGCTGCCACGCCGGTATAGATCAGTTATCAGTCCGGTCGTGGGCTGCCGTGATGCCGTCGTTCGCCAGTAACCAAGTCGTTGCCGCAGGACCAAGTCGCATTTTCTGCTAATCGTGGACCTTGATGGCTTCTCCAATCTCGACCTTATGAGGGGTGGGTATACCTTGATGATGCTCCAGAAGGTTGCTGCTGTCCAGTGTCGGTGATCACGAATGTTGAGGCAGGATCTCTTCACCATATGTTCAGCGAAAAGGAAAGTACTTCCACCGAGTTGGTGTCTGTGCTCGGGGACCGCGGTCCGACCAGTTGATGTTGGACTTTGTATGTATGCGAAGTGTTTAGAAAACTTCGATATCGTGATTCAGGTCTCCCATACATTTCTGTCTTGATATAGCTTGACGTAGTGCGACGTCACGTCTGCATAATGTTTACATATTGTACTTTTCGCTGATCCTGCATTTCTTCGTCCATTCGTCGACTGTTTATGTAGCGGTATGATCGCGCCGCTACAAATTAAATATAAAAAGTCAAATGCATTTGCGCATCCTGCAGGTATGTGGGACACGCCAAGACACTACCCACTAAACCCCCTACTTACCAACATCCCGCACTAATACGCAGGACCTGCGGGACCGTGGTGTCTTGCACCATTTGGTCCTGGTGTTGACGCCTCATCAGGCCCGGCAATTGGGGAAGGACTAGGCAAACGGTCATCCCCCTCTTGAAGACTAGGGGGGAATGAGGTGTGCGTAACGCCTCCTTATCCTCTTCAGCCGTTGTCGCCGGACCTTGTCCGCATTGGCGTCTTGCTCTCGAACCTGCTCCAAGGCCTCTTTCTGTGAGATAATGTCTTCACAGAAGGAGATCATCGCCTATTATGGCCTATCACTTCCCAGCATGGCAATTGTCACGCTGGGTACCGAGAGGTACTCTCTCACCTTACACCTGTGCCATCATCGTCTGTCGTTGGGTCGACCACGCGGGGATGGAGGATGTGCCGAGCGGTGTCCAGTCTCTGGATTCGATGCACGTACTTACCGAAGCAACCGTGCCCGGTAAGTACATTCGTCAATCTAAGAGTTAGGGTGCCGTGCCCCCCGTTCCGCCACTCTCTCAGGATTGGGGATTCCCAATGGCTGCAACCGTCCTGTGTCCAGCAACGAGAGTTTCCAATTGAGTCTCCCTCTCCTGCTGCATCCGCTCCTCCGCGTTTCGACGGATGCTCGCCCTTTCCTCCTCCGGGGCAAGGGTTTCGCCCCTTTCCCCTTTTTAGCTGTACACCTCCGAGAGTATCTGGGCTTCAAGCTCCCAGGGAGGTGTACCAGCACTAATGCATGCGGCCATCCCAGAGACCGTTCTAGCCCCTAATTATTCTTGAGGCTATGTCCCTCTGCGGCCGACGAAGAGCAGCCTTATTGGCTTTGTTCAAGGCGTCTGCCTACACTGGTGCCCCACAAAGTGTCATGCAAAGGCAAATAGACGGCGGCAACTCTGGTTTGGATCTCTTATGTTCAGCAGGAGTCTTTCCAAGCGCCGCTGCTGCACTGACTAATTTTGGGGTCAGTTGCTAGAAATGTTCACTGAAATTCCATCGGCCGTCCAGCACCAGGCCGATACTTCATGTGGGAGCGCAAAGGAATTCTCACCCCGTCAATGTGTTTATCTGCCCCTGGCGGCGGGCTCTGTCTTGGGCCATGAAAGCCTATGGTTTGGGTCTTTTCGACTACGACCTCCAAATACCTACCCACCTGATTAGACTACCTAAGTTACAAAATGTTATTTGATTTTGCATGATCTCAGGGAGCCAAGAATTATTTAATGGTTTCATCAATACTCTTAAACACCTACTTTTTATTTTTAATGTTTTTAAGTTAAAGAGAACATTCTGATTGATAAACTAAGTCTTTTTTTTTATTTCCTATCAATAAATAAAACAAAAAACACTTGAAGGTCACGCCGCCGACGGCGCCGCCGCCGCCGACCCCAAAAAGTCGGCGCGCCGCCGCCGGCTTTTCACCCATCGGCGCTCATATCTAGTACAGTGTAACAAGGGGAAAGAGTGGCTCTCTGTCGCTTACTAATATTTCAATAGCGTTTCTTAGCTGTATTATCAAATGCACCCGTCGCTATCATATGCCAGTTATCAATTTTGGCCATTGTCTCTGCAGTAAGTATGTATGTCAAAATAAATATTATATTTTCGGTATTCTAGAACTCAACTTTGCTATAGTATTTTGTATTTTAATCTAAGTTTCTGCAGTTCGGTGAGTAGTATATTTTATATTATACTGATATTTTTATATACACTTTTTAGGGTTCCGTACCCAAAGGGTAAAAACGGGACCCTATTACTTCGCTGTCCGACTGTCTGTCTGTCTGTCACCAGGCTGTATCTCGTGAACCGTGATAGCTAGACAGCTGAAATTTTTAAAAATGATGTATTTCTATTGCTGCTGTAACAGCAAATACTAAAAATAGCATAAAATAAATATTTAAAGGAGGCTCCCATACAACAAACGTGATTTTTATGCCGTTTTTTAGGGTTCCGTAGCCTAAATGGCAAAAAACGGAACCCTTATAGATTCGTCATGTCTGTCTGTCTGTCTGTCTGTCTGTCTGTCTGTCCGTATGTCACAGCCACTTTATTCCGAAAGTATTAAGACTACACAGTTGAAACTTGGTAGATAGATGTATTCTGTTAACCGCTTAACGAATCTAATACAAAAATAAGAGAAATAAATGATTAAGGGGGGGCTCTCCATACATAGAACTGAAACTGAAAAAGTTTTTTTTCTTCAAACCAACACGTGTTGGGTGTCTATAGATAGGTCTTTAAAAATGACGTTGAGGTTTCTAAGACAACTTTTTCTCAAAGTCAACCGTTTGAAAGATATACACCGCCAAAGTGGTAAAATGTGTGTCCCCCCCCCCTTTAACTTTTGAAATAAGAGAGTGAAAAATCTAAAAAAAATATATGCTGTAGATCTTAATAAACACTTTCAACCAAAATTGGTTTGAACGAGATATAGTAATTAGTTTTTGAGATATAGCACATTTTCCAAAACCGCAAATATAACTTTGTCATTCATACCAACACTGTGAAAAACAAAGTTATTTTTGCAGACGAAAAATGATAGGTGGTATTAAATATGGTATGGTTTAAGGTAACTACGGAACCCTACGGCGCGTGGCCCGAAACGCACTTGGCCGGTTTTTTTTGCTTTATATTAATAACGACAACAATTAGACAGTTGAATTTTTCACAAATGATGTATTTTTGTTGCCGCTATAATAACAAATACTACAAAAAGAATAAAATAAATATTTAAGGGGGGCTTCCATACAACAAATGTGATTTTTTGCCGTTTTTAGGGTTCCGTACCCAAAGGATAAAAGCGGGACCCTATTACTAAGACTCCGCTGTCCATCTGTCTGTCTGTCTGTCACCAGGCTGTATCTCATAAACCGTGATAGCTAGAAAGTTGAAATTTTCACAGATGATGTATTTCTGTTGCCGCTATAACAACAAATACTAAAAACAGAATAACATTATTATTTAAGGGGGGCTCCCATACAACAAACGTGATTTTTTGCCGTTTTTTGCTCGATATTAATAACGACAACAGGTAGACAGTTGAAATTTTCACAGATGATGTATTTTTATTGCCGCTATAACAATAAATACCAAAAACAGAATAAAATTAATATTTAAGGGGGGCTCCCATACAACAAACTAATTTTTGTTATGCCGTTTTTTGGAACGGAACCCTTCGTGTGCGAGTCCGACTCGCACTTGGCCGGTTTTTTTGGTACGGAACCCTTCATGCGCGAGTCCGACTCGCACTTGGCCGGTTTTTAATAGGTACTAGATACCTATACTGCTTGAAATAATAACCTATAATTTTTTGCATGTTTGTTTTGGTACAGTATAACGGGCTACTGTGTAATATTATTATTATAGTGTGCCTCTTTTGAAAAATTGTTTTTTTATACGAAGAAATGGTGCTGAATTGAAAGAGGAAGACTATGATTGGATTTAGCGATGACAAAATTATTATAAACGCCATAGAATTAAGAATGCAGGATTTTATTATATGTATATGATCGTCGAACCTGAAAAACCAAGTTTATTCATTCCTTTTTTCGAAGATTTTATGATTTTTTTAGAATTATTATGTTAATTTTGACATAATAAAATGATTTTCAACAAAAGTTTTGCAGTATTATTATACATGCCCTTCGTGTTAACCCCCAAAGGAATTTAAAAGTGCCATACAATAAATATTTTGATTACAACGAGGGTTTATATATTTTTTGTTACGCTGATCCCCACCTTCCCCTACTATTAAAACAGTCTTATAACACAATCACGGGTTATTCGGACAAGTTTCACAATATGAGCATGCGGAGTAGTTATGCGGGATGGGCCAGGCTGTGATCCCCGTGGCCCCCACGGAAGAAAAAGCGGAATTCCTTCCGCAGAGGCCACGGGGGATACCCGTGTGCCAACTTAAAAATTCTTCAGTTTTAGGAAGAAAAAGACCAGAGTTTTTAGTTTATAGCGTTAATTATTATATTTCTAATTGATAATAACTAAAATCCAACATTGTGAAAATTTGTGATTTATGCGAAATTCCGGTGGCTCCAACGAACAGGCCTAGGTTGGCCCACATGGTGCCCCGCGTGGCGTTCTCGGACGACGCCGCCGCGTGCCGCCCCGCCTGTGTAGGTACTTACGCTATCAGTCGCACGCAAATGTGCAAGGGTTGTCAAAAAAGAAGAAGTAGGTAAATAAATGTGATTATTATGTAACCATTTATTTACAAGTACCTATGTACCTAATTACATGTACATGTGTTGCACTGTCAGATGTTTACGTGGCAGTTTATTTTTAGATTTTTTCAGTTTTCTATTATTAAAAATGGACAACACGACAAAAAAATAACATGCCCTGTTTATTAATGAAAAAAGACATGTCCCATTAGGTATATTTTAGTATTTGTTAAACTTTTTTTTGCTAAAATAAAAATGTTTTAAAAGTTTAAAAACTTTTCCAGAAGTGACTGAGGCTTTTGTTGTTATTCATTCAGAAAATACGCGGAAAACGCATTTTATTTTTGTTTTACGGAACTCTGTTGCTAACAATTCTCGATTGAAATTGATTGAAATAGCAGTTGCATTGCTGCTTTAAGTAAGATGGTTGTCACATAGGTTCTAACTAAAGCAGCAATGTAACTGCGATATCTGTCAAAGTTGATTGCAACAAAATTACAAAATCAGCCCACTGGTCTTTTGTGTCTTGGGTTGAAGAAATCTACTTTTTATCACACATTTTATAAAACATATTACCAATTAGAGTCACTGTAATTCATTGTAATCAGCAATCAGAGCAAGATTGAATTACGTACCTGATAAAATCTAGTCGAAGATCAATTCAAACGTTGTTATGCCAATCGGGGTCCAAGAGAATAGCGTTAAAAGTTGTGAATAGCATGCAGGGGTCGTCAGAAAATCCCATAAAACCAAAACGAAAATAAACGAAAAAAACTTATATCAAACCGTAGGTAGCAAACAAACATTCAGAAAACACGTGGAAAACGCTGTCACTGTCAAACAATGTGACATTTTGAGTTGAAGCTTATTGCACCTGCTTTCGCGCTTACTAAGATTTAATTAAGTACAAATCGAGATAGTAAGTAATGTAGGTATTATAGTGGTACTGTAACTACTGTAACATGGATTCTGTAGCTGAAAGTACGCTAGTACCCGTGAAAGTATTTTATTTTTCGGTCAAAATACAATGGAAATGCGACTAAACGATAAATTACTATTGTAATTTGAATTTTATAATAATTATGCTTGTATGTATATGCCGGTATCTGGGGCCCTATTTTTGAATCGCTCGTCTCCAGCCGAGCGCTCGTTTCTACTGATTTTCGTTCGACATCCCATTGTTTTGAGTCATATGTCGAACGAAAATCAGTCGAAAAGAGCGCTCGACGCCTGCCGAGTGATTCAAAAATAGGTCCCCTGTACTAGGGCAAGCAACAGCGTCACTTAACTATTTGCAACAAAATTCGTGTGCGCGCGTATCGCCCCTACTGCACGAACTAAAAGCCGGGCCAGACTGTTGCAAACAAGCCCTCCACATCGGTCTCCACCGGCGGTTTACAACAGTATAAACACTTGTTTGCAACCAAAATTCGTTTGACCTTCCACAACCTCTGTGGACGGGACGCCGTTTGTCGGCGACGAGTCGACAACACACTGAGGTGGGAGCCTTATTGTAAACAGTGTGGACGCAAACACCAACCGTGGGCTCCACAAGCCTCCCATAAAGGTCACCCCTGTGGAAAGCTTGTTTGCAACAGTCTGGCCCGGGTTTATCGTATGTGACAGCGGGCGCGGCGTGCAAGCAGTGGTTAAGCGACGCTATTGCCCATGGTAGGTACCTTGAAATAATCATGTTTTAATATAGGTATTGTGAAGTGAAAATATTACCTACTTTCATATTTCCTCAATAATATGAGAATTTCCTGAAATAATCTGTTTTTTGGCTAATAACCTTCATAATGTACTTACCTGTATCCATTTCACAATCACAAAAGAAGTAGGTACTGTAGGTAGGTAGGTAGTAAGAAGTATTTTCAAAATACTTTGTAGGTACCTGTCCTGCACACTGCAAGTGTCGTACTAGGACTGCAACAGAAATGTATAAGTATGATGCCACCTATCCAATTGATATTACCGACCTATCTATAATTTCTAGATATGATTCCTCTGTAGGTGGAAGCGCAATCAAACCAGCTATCCATCCGGATGATCCAGACGAGTGCATCGGTTCAAACATTCCCACCATTATTATGCTTACCTGATGCGCCACAGAATAGATATAAGTACTTACCTACTCTCATGCAACTCTGATGCTTAGGTAGGTAGGGTACCTACCTACTTAGGTATCTATTTCATTTGAGTTGTTAATTTTTTTTATTGATATCTCTTCGTTTTTAGTGGAATACATCATCTTGTTTGGTTGGTTCTATACATTCCTACAATTTAAATTACAGCCGCATAGCCGTGTGGGCCTAGGGTTTACCAGATCCAATAATGAGATTACCTGACTTTTTAGGTACCTAAGTACCTACATTCTTCTTTTCGTTATCATGTGAATAATTTTTTCTCACCAAAATGATTTAAAAATTATGTGTTTTCAATTTTTTGGGATTTCAAAAATCCCTGACAACTACCTACGGTTTTCCCTGTTTTCCTAACAGATGCCTAAAATTCCTGACATGTCAGGAAAATTCCTGTCATCTGGGCCGCAAGTGACGCAAGTCGCAACGCAAGCCGCAAACTACACTCGCGAGCAAAAGTATGGAATCATAGGCATATTTTCATACAAACGAGGTAACTTTGAAGCCTTGGTTCTCCGCCAGGGATTGACGTAACTGTGATCTGATGATGGCTATCCAGGGAGTGAATAGAGGAGATTCAGATCACCATACACACCCAACAGATGTGATCAGCATTCTGTGAGATATTAGGATATGTTTAAAAAAAACACGAAATTAGCATAAAAATGTATGAAAATCCTGAAACTGAGAACTCTGATCCTTCATATCCTTATTCTAAGATCAGTAGGGTGTGTATAGCAATCTGAATCTCCTCCATTTACTCCCTGGATGGCCATCATTAGATCACAGCTAGGTCAATCCTTAGCGAAAAACCAAGGTTACCTCGTTTGTATGAAAATAGGCCTGTGATTCCATACTTTTGCTCGCGAGTGTACATTGCTCCGAAGTCTACCTTTAGCTATATCGCCTGACTTGGGCAAAAGGTGTGGTTCCCGATTCCTGTGACCTATATCGGCCCCCCTTTCGTTCTACCTGAGTGGTCGCCAGAATTGAAGGGAATACATTTTTTATACCCATAAATGTAATGTAAAGTATGGCGTCCACTGCTGATTTGAAGAAAGTCCCAGTCTTCTTATCACAAACTTTCTAAAATATCAAATTAAGATGATGAAGCGAGTAGATCACAGAAAACCTGGGGGTCAAGTCTGCTAATGTTTTCGTCAAAATCGTAGTTCAATGGTGTTCTAATGGTAATGCTTTTTGACACTGTTGGAAACACATTGTGTTTCTTAAACCCAAAACAGAAACATTATTGTGTCCTGATTTTGGGTTTAAGAAACAAGAACTGTGTCAATAAGCATTACCATTAGAACACCGTTAAACTACGATTTTGACGAAAACATTAGCAGACTTGACCCCCTGTACGTTTACAAGGACTAGGCATAAAAATAAATAGTTTTATTTATTTTTATGGACTAGGTACCTAGGTAGGTTGCACATGCAACGATCATACTACATGTTACATAACAGTGAATGAATACCATTACCTACTGACTTTGACCACCAACTAGGCAGGCGCGGTCCGAGGGGGGGGGTGTCACAGGGGACATGACCCCCTCCAAAATCGTATACGTTACATAGAAAAAGCTTTTAAAAATTTACAGAAAAGCAATTATTATTAGTGATGCGCCGAATGTAGGTTTAACCGAATACGAATGTTCGGCCGAATATTCGGTCCAAAATGTACCGAACCGAATATTCGGCCGAATCATTCGGTTCAATTCTGCGCAGTAAACAGGTTTTACACGTGTCGGGCGGGCGTTTGCCACAGCAACTCCTTCTCTAGCACGGTTCGCTCAGTCAATGTACCACTCTTTCGGTTACAAATAATTGCAGTTCGGAACTGCATACTTTGTAATTTATTATTATGTTGATGAAAGTCTTTGACGATGAGGCATACATTGACATTTATTAAAAAAAACATAATTTGATTATACATTTTAATACTAGTGGTGGTTTATAAAGATAGCAGTTTTTATTGTTTAAAAAAATAAGCATGTTTTTGAAATGCCTAAAAACAAGAGGGCTGTAGCCTGTACGTTTTGATTTTTTGAATATCTATCAAAGATTTTGAAATACTTATTTGAATTTTAGTGATTTCATACAAAACAAAAAAGTGCCAATATTTTCAATATAATATTTAAAAAATCAAAACATACAGCCCTAATTTTTAGGCATTTCAAAGACATACCGAAAATTCATTGCTGTAGGATTATATAATCTGTTGCTATCGGTTAAGGTTTAGAGAGGGTGGGAAAGGTTTTCGCCGTTTGTATGGAGACCGTTTGCTAGAGAATCCTCTTAATCTTTTTTATTTTGTCAATAAATAATTGGTATTATTGGTACAATTTAAACATTCGGTAATTGTTCGGCAAATCAACCGAATATTCGGCCGAATACGAACATGAAAAAATATGCCGAATTTGCCGAATACGAATATTCGGCCGAACATTCGAGCATCTCTAATTATTATTATTAGTGTACCCCCCCCCCAAAATTTCAGGCTGCGACCGCGCCTGCAACTAGGTACACTACAGGATATTAAAAAAACATTTATTTCAGACGTGAGTCCATATTTATAATTATTATGATTATAGGAAGGCTTAGTGTCCTTCGAGAGGTGGAGGCGCGTCCAGTGCTGCATAATTGCACTATCCACGTCCAGCGTCGCCGCAACCGTCTGTAGAAGTCTGTTGGAGCTGCCCCGCACCTGATGGATCAGGGATGCAAAGCGTTTTCTTATGATGGCTGCGAAGCTATTTATAACATCCCTGACGCAGCACTGCAATAGCGAGGCAGCCCCATCAAGTCATCAACCCCTTAAAGGCGTTGTTATTTATGAGGATGAGACAGTATTAATTGGGTCTTATGTTGTGCTGCAGTCATAAACAATGTTGCGAGCGGCGACGTTTCATAGAATTTAAATCATCCATCGCACCGGAATATCTCGGCAGGTGGAAATCCGTCCTAAGCACATTGCATTTTGCGTGATACGTCGCAATTTACCGCGTGACGAGCCGAACCGAAACAACCCTTGCTTCGGCCACAGAATAATTAATGATTAAACGAACTTACCTGTAAGTGAAGTTCTATCATAATTATACGAAGGATTCTTCCGAAGATATTAGTACTATTAACACATGTAGTATCGCTTGCATGTATCACCACTTAGCACGTTATTTTAGAGTAATAACCTAAAAAACCTAAAAAGAGAAGGTATTTGATTTAGAATTGACAGATATTTTGACATTTCCGGCTCGAACTCTCCCCGCCGCTATTACGCGCCAACCCTTCATTTAGTTTAAAGTCCAAATCGTATGATATTTCCTCATTTTCTTCAGTGGGTGAACACTTATTGTAATTAACAATAAGCAGTAGGGAGGGTGGGACTCTATACTAATATCTTCGGAAGAATCCTTCGTATAATTATGATAGAACTTCACTTACAGGTAAGTTCGTTTAATCATTAATTATACTTCATGATTCTTCCTCAATATTAGTACTATTAACACATGTAGATGTTTAAAGCATTATATAAGAAAATGGAAATATCATCACTTGTGTAATTAGTCTTTTAAATTTAAAAGAGAAAATCAGTCACATTTAACATAATTCTTAAAGTTTTGGAAGCAAAGATGGTACCTACAGATGGTTGGTACCAAAAAATAAATAAGCTAGATTCGTTAGGAAAACGAATCTTGTTCAGTTTAATTATCATTAATCGATGATATCTTGCAAAGATAGTGAAATCATCTACCATTCCGCCATGTTACGTGGAATTTCTATAAGAAAAAATAAATGTTATGGCTATATAGCCATAACATACCTATATAGGTATCGGCGTACGTCGAGTGCTAAAACTGTTTACCATGGACTTGAGTCTACTCCACTATCATTGAATTTTACATTTCAGTAATCCATTATCTATTCTACATATAAGAATTTTATTTCTTTTTTTTTTAATATGTATTACTGTTTTTATTTTATATTTATAAATAAAAAGAAGTGACTATGAAATGTTTATTATAATAATAATATGTAGCATTCTCGAAAAAGAAGGTAATTATAGAATGGTTTGTGTCAAAGTAAGAAGAATTCATGTTTCATACTTGAACTAAACAAATAATTAATTGATTATATTGTTTTCATTCTATGTGCAATAGGCAAGGTACCTCAATGTGAACAATTTTTTTTTTTTTTGAGTTAGAAATGTTGGAAAAAAAAACTAATTGGAAACCATTTAATAAATAGTAATAAGAAATCTAAGATATCCATTGTATTTGAGCAATAAAAGTCTACGCCAAGGCGTAGTTAAATTCGATACCAAACCTTGAGATTAGCTCATATTGTGCAATCAATAATGAATCCAATATTAAATAATACTAATAATTGTGTTACACACTTCTGTGTTTTTTATGTATTGTTATTTGGTGAATAATCGAACCATTTTTATAACCAAGCTCTGTACTTTCTGATAGTATCAGCAGACATACAAGCTTAAATAACATAATATTATACTTTAGATTCGTCCTCGATATTAGTATATTAACACATGTAGTACCGCTTGCATGTATCACCACTTAGCACGTTATTTTAAAGCAATAACCTAAAAAACCTAAAAAGAGAAGGTTTTTGACTTAAAATTGACAGATATTTTGACATTTCCGGTCCAAGTTCGGCCTGTCACTGCTACACGCCAACCACTTCATTCGCTTTTCGTGCTTCGCCACGGACGCACGTATACAGTCTCAAAGTGAGACTTCTTTAGAATTATATTTTTACTTTTAATTATAGTTAAGCATTTACTTCGTGAAGAAAGAAAAAAGTTTTCAAGACGGAAGAGGACAAGAAGAAGAAGTCAAGACGGAGGAACACTTTTAAATGCCGTTTACTTGGTTAAACAGCATAATTGTCTGCTATTTATCTGATGCGAACTTACCATACTGGGTATTTTCTGTCAGTTTTTTATTTATCTGATGCGAACTTACCATACTGGGTACTTTCTGTCAGTTTATTTGTTTGTCTGATGCGAATTTACCATACTGGGTACTTTCTGTCAAAGCATTGTGTTTAAGACACAATTAAATATCTATTGCACTCGAGATAGTTATACTGGACTATTTCACCGCATAGATACGTCAAACAACGCTACTGCAGCAACTCAAAGTGCCGTTGACGACGCGACATTGTAAAAAGCAGACTACCCTCAAAGGTTGCCACGTTGTTGGAACCGCTGCCGAGCACCAATCGGGACTCCGTCTTCCGCTGAATCACCGCCATCCACCTTCCAGGCAGGCGGCCGCTGTGTTGGAGCTGCAAGAGCAGCCCTGACAACAGCGTTGCTCATCAGGTATGAATTTTGACATCATGATATCCTTGGTGTTGAGTTAATCTCAACGGTGTTATAGTGTACTATCGGTACTAAGATAAATTTATAGTTTACAAAACTGACAGAGATAGCTTTAAATGCTAAAACTTAATAACTTAATGGAACCAGATATTGAGTTATACAGCAAATAGCTCATACCTGATACTTCACACACCTATTATGTGAAATAGCTTAGCTGCTGAAATAGCTAGCTGCTGAAATAGTTAGCTGCTGGCATGCTGATTGAAATTTCAACTAAAAATGGAATAACAGAATCCTTACATTTTATTATCTATAAATGAATCATAATTGCAATGCAATTATCCTACTAATATTATAAATGTGAAAGTTTGTGGGTTTGGATGTTTTTTCCTCAATCACGCCAAAAACTACTGAACGGATTTGGTTGAAATTTGGCACACATGTGGTAAGTAGCCTAGATTAAAACATAGAATGCTTTTAATCCTGATATTCTCACGGGAACGGGAACCACACGGGTGAAAACCCGGGTGGCCGCTAGTAAATCATAAATGCAATTTATGTTTGTTGGAATACAGTAAAAAATTTAATCATTTGCCTTAACTAGGAAACCTTGTATTTCAGGCGGGTAGACCTAACATGTTGAACTTGTTCATTACTAACTATTTAGTTTGTTTCTTTCTAAGCTATGGCCTTGTACAAATTATCTCTATTACTTTTCAAATTTAATTTGTGTGAGTGTGTACAGAATAATGTTTTTGATGTGGGAAAATTATTAGCTACAAGTGTCAGTGAAGTTTTAGGCAGCTTTCCAATACAAAACTATATACACCTTTTTGTGACAGTATTTCGATTTTTTTACATAATGTGGGGCATTACGACGTTCAATTATACCGTACACGATCAACTCTAGTGTAGCTGAGGCTGCTCACTTAAAAGGCCACCGACAGTTCAGTCGAATATGAATGATGCATTGGCCACAGGCCTGATGAGAACGATATCCATCAACAAAAAAAAACTGTAAGTGAATCGGGCGCAGTACTCAATAAAACAATTTTAAAACTGATTTATATATTTATTTGCCTTAAAAACGAGTCACATCAGGAATTACAAATTGTTAAATATTTGCATATCAATTATCTAGAACATGCAGTTCAATATGCTTTCATTGCAATATTTCTTATTGTATTCAGTGCGGGGTGTTAAGTATTCTAGATATTATTATTCTGATGCCAAATAGAAATTATTCAATTCATAAATTCAAAAACTAATCACCAGTTTTGGTTTTTATTTTCCAGATTGAGATTGAGTAAATTCAAATGCAATGCAAGTCGAATTAAGCAGTGGAGATAAAATGCAGTAGATTTTCTTTTTCTCTATTTCTAGCATTTGATTTCAAAAATATTTATTTTCTAATTTGAGATTATAGCATTCACAATGCTATTTTGGTTTAGTATTGTACAAAGACTATTCTGACACTAAGATACCTATTATTTTAATTCTTTTCCACCAGTTTTTTTAAACGAAGGTGTAACGATTGTGCCATCATAATCGTCACAATCTTGAGCCTCGGTTTGGCACCTCTTATTCACATGAAAGGTACTTCTTCGTATATCTTATTCTAATATAAAATATTAACATTCTATAACTTTTAATTTCAGGGACGGAAATTAATCGCACAAATAAATTGGTTTTCATAACATTATCAAGGTGGTATTATTTTACAGGTATATTATTTATGTTATTATTGAAGCTGCTGTCTGTTAATATTATCAGGAAGTACAGAGTTTGGTAACAGAAACGGTTCGATTATTTAACAAATACTAATATAGACATAATAAACAATTTTTTTTTACAGATGTGTATAACACAATTATCCGTATTACATAATACTTCGTTCATTATTGAATGGACAAAATTGAGCAAATCTCAAGGTTTGGTAAAGAATTTAACTAAGTACGCCTTTGTGTAGACTTCATTGTACAAATACAATGGATATCTTAGATTACTTAAGACATTTTATTACATATTTTCCAATTTTATTCTTTTTTCATCATTTTTATCTTAAAAGTTTAACTTTGATTACCTTGCCTATTGCACAAATAATGCAAACAATACAAAAAAAAAAGCAAGAATGGATCATACATATTTATATTAAATAAACAGTTCATAATCACTTCTTATTTAGAAAGAAATTAAATTCTATAAGTAATGTAGGTAATAGATTGATGAAATGAAACATTTAATGAAATGAAGTAGACTTGTGTTGTGTCCAACCAGTTTTAGTACTTGACGTATGCCGATTCCTTTATAGCCCTAACAAAAAATGTTACTATAGATGTTCCAGGTAACACGGCGAAATGGTCAATGACTCCGCTATATTTGCAAAATATCAAAACATATTATCACCGATAATCAAACTGAGTTTTCCAAACCAACCTTGTATATTTATATGTATATATGTGCGTGTATATATATATATATATTGTACCAGCCATCTATAGGTACCGTTTTTAGTATATGTAATCATGTAAAACATTCAGAATGATGTTAAATGGTATTCTTTCCTTTTTTTTTAAAAGACTAATACGCAAGAAATGATATTTCCATTTTCTTATTATAATGCTTTTAACATCTACATGTGTTAATATACTAATATCGAGGACGAATCTAAAGTATAATTAATGATTAAACGAACTTACCTGTAAGTGAAGTTCTATCATAATTATACGAAGGATTCGTCCGAAGATATTAGTATAGAATCCCACCCTCCCTACTCATTATTGTAAATTACAATAACTGTTTACCCACCGAAGAAAATGAGGAAATATCATAGGATTTGGACTTTAAACTAAATGAAGTGGTTGGCGTGTAGCAGTGACAGGCCGAACTTGGACCGGAAATGTCAAAATATCTGTCAATTTTAAGTCAAAAACCTTCTCTTTTTAGGTTTTTTAGGTTATTGCTTTAAAATAACGTGCTAAGTGGTGATACATGCAAGCGGTACTACATGTGTTAATATACTAATATCTTCGGACGAATCCTTCGTATAATTATGATAGAACTTCACTTACAGGTAAGTTCGTTTAATCATTAAATATACCTGTAAAATAATATCACCTTGATAATGTTGTACAAACCAGTCTATTTGTGCGATGAATTTCTGTCCCTGGAATTGGAAGTTATAGGATGTTAGTACTTTAATAGACACTATATTACATGTAAACAATGGGTATCAAGGCTTAAAATTGTGACGATCATGATGGCAGAATTGTAACACTAAGAAACTGGTACAAAAGAATAAAAATAGTAGCTTGTCCGGTTGATTGTGACAGAATTGTCTTTGTAAATAAAATAGGCACTAAACAAAAATAGCGTTGTGAATGCTAAAATCTAAAATTAAAAAATAATTGTCTTTGGTATCCAAATGCTAGGAATCAAGAAAAATATTTCTACTATATTTTATTTCTACTACCTAATTCGACTTGCATTCGAATTTACTCAATTTCAATCCGAAAATACCAAAACTGGTAATAATTTTTTGAATAAGTGAATCAAATAATAACGACTAGAATACTTTACACCGAATACAATAATAAAAAAGGCAATGAAAATATAATAAGTTACATGTTCTAGCTAGATAATTTATATGCAATTATTTTTCAATGTTTTGATTCCTGGCCACAAGTGTCTCCCAGTCTACCCCGTTGTTGAGAGGTACCATAGAAAAATATTCCACAACTATGTCTTCTCTAATTCGGTGTAAGTATCGATGATATTCAACTATATAAAGTAAAATATAATATTATACCGGTATCTACAGGTTTAATCCATTCATAAAATAGACAAAATTTATTTTGCAGTTTTGTGAATGTTTTTCTTGTAAAAGACGGTAATGGAAAGTTGTGAAGGTAGCTGTATAAAAAGTGTTTATATCTCAATTCTTTAAAAAATGTTCTGAGACACATTGTTAGAGTAAATATTATGTCCAATATAACAGGGAGATAATGCTGTCTAAGATATCGTAGCCGGCGGCAGTAATTTTGTAAAAATATGGGCACTACAATACCAAAAAGTTAAGAATTTAAATTCGTATATTTCTATTACTTTTCCAATATTAAAACCATAAAGTTGATGGGATTTCTAAAATGCAAAGACTTCAATGTTGTATTCTTGTTTTCTTACAAACAATAACCATTTTTTATTTTTAATATAGGTTAACTTTTATACTGTTTATAATAATGCGACTTCTGGGATTTCTAGAATGTGTTTTGTTATAAACAATAAGCATTTTTTGTTGTTATTATAGGATAACATTCTTACAGTTTATAATAATATGACTTCTGTTAGATTTTTACTAAACCTGATATGACAACCTGATAAAACATTTTTTCTCGAACAGAGATGTTGAACCTTCAACTTAATGTAGTTGACAAATTATTATCTGTGACTAAAATACATACGTATGATGTGGCTGTTATATATTTCGCCCGAATTTTAGTCAAATTAATGTTAGAATTTAATATATATCTCTGGAGATGGCACAAGTGAGTACGAGTGAGTATAAAAGAAAATAATAATAATCTTGGTGCCCTCCTAGCGCAGTGAAAATAGTATTTTCACACATGTCGAATTTAGACCAAACAACTATGTGGACGCCTATGTGCCTATAGTTGGCGACCACTGTCTGTATTCGCTGAATACAGATAAATGCTGCACCAGATCTTTACGAGTATCCTTACCCCGCGTACGATGATCGAATGTGAATGTTGACGAATGCATCCTCGGCAACTGTTTTGATGGACCGTAACGGCCGCCTGCGGGTCTGCTGCTATCGACGAAAGAAATCGTTGATGGGGCTTCGTCGCCGCGTCTCGATATTCGTTTGCCGTCGGAATTAAGCATATGGTATACCTGGCTGCATGTTTCATTTGTTGTTTTCAAGTTTAAATTGTTTTAAAACAAAATATACCGGCAAATAAATATATAAATCAGTTTTAAAATTTATGTTTTATTTAAGTACTGTACCTGGTTTACTTACAGTTTTTTCGTTGATCAATATCGTTAACCTCAGGCCTGTGGCCAATGCATCATTCATATTCGACTCAACTGTTGGTGGCCTTTTAAGTGGACAGCATCAATTACACTTGAGTTGACCATATACCTTCTGTTTATAATAAAATGTATGTTGTGCACAACAATTGAATGTTGCAATGCCCCATTATATAATGTATAAAGTGCAAAACACTGTCTTAAATTACTGTCATAAAAAAGGTGTTCTATATTGGAAAGCTGCTCCTTAAGCTTCATTATTACTATAATATATCTACTTGGCTAATAATTTCTGCACATCAGAATCATTATCATTAAGATCGATCAATTTATGTTTTACACACACAAATTCAATTTGAAAATTAATAGACAGGTAATTTTTACATTTTACAAGGGCATAGCTTAGAAATAAACATACTAATGAGTTAGTGATTAAACATAAAAAATAAGCCTGAAACATAGGATCTCCTAGTTAAGGCAAATGTTTAAAGTTTTTACTTATTAAAACTGTGGTACACAGTAATAAACACTTACTGCATTTATGGATAACAAAATGTATGGATTCTATTATTCAATTTCTTATTGAAATTTCTATCAGCAGGCCCATGTTAGGCGTACCCATATTAATAGAAGCTATTTCACATAAAAATTGTGAAATATCAGGTATCAGCTAGTTGCTGTATAACTTATTATCTGGTTCCATGAAGTTGATAAATTTTAGCATTTATTTATAGCTCTGCTTATGAACGTTATACTGGCAGTTTTGCGTTACAGTTGTAACAATGTGTATAATAAAATCATACATAATTATATTATATAAATTTTTCAAGCCAGGAATTTATCTCAGTACCGATGGTACTCTATTATTCCGTTGGGATCAACGCAACACCAAGGATATCTATGATATCAAAATTCATACCTGATTAACTAAGCTGTTGTCAGGGCTGCTGTTGCAGCTCCAGCAGAGCAGCCGCCTGGCTGGAAGGCGGATGGCGGCGAATTCGGCGGACGGCGGAGTCACCCGATTGGTGCTCGGCAACGGTTCCAACATGGTAACCTTTTAGGGCAGCCTGCTTTTTACACTGTCGCGTCATCAGGGGCACTTTGAGTTGCTGCACTTGTTGCAGTTGCGTTGTCTGACCTATCTATGCGGTGAAATAGTCCAGTGTGAATATTTCAAGTGCAATAGATATTTGGTTCATGCCTTATTAGACACATGCCTTATGACAGAAAGTACCCAGTATGGTAAGTTCGTGTCAGACAAAATTAAATAATTAAATGGTAAAAGCCCAGTGTAGCAGTTACGCATTTTTAAATCTCAGCAAACAATGTTGTCTGGGAGGGAATGCTATTAGCATTAAGTCCGCTCTTTTTGTACTCATGTACATTAAAGTAAAATAAATATATATGGTAAAAGCCCAGTATGGCAGTTACGCATTCATAAAGGTAAGCAAACAATTATGCAGTTAAGCTAAGTAAACGGTAAAAGCCCAGTCTGGCAGTTACGCGTTCAGGTTAAGTAAACGGTAAAAGCCCAAAATGGCAGTTACGCATTTAATAGTGTTTCTCCATCTTGTATTCTTCTTCTTATCCTCTTCCGTCTTGAAAACTTTTTTCCTTTCTGCACGAAGCATTTTAACTAAGTATAATTAAATTTTCACTGTATAAAATATAATTCTGAAGAATTCTCACTTTGAGATTGTATGCGTGCGTCCGTGGCGAAGCACGAAAAGCGAATGAAGGGTTGGCGCGTAATAGCGGCGGGGAGAGTTCGAGCCGGAAATGTCAAAATATCTGTCAATTCTAAATCAAATACCTTCTCTTTTTAGGTTTTTTAGGTTATTACTCTAAAATAACGTGCTAAGTGGTGATACATGCAAGCGATACTACATGTGTTAATAGTACTAATATTGAGGAAGAATCATGAAGTATAATTAATAGTATGCTTCGGCCTACTTCGGCTGATTGGCAGGACGCATTCCCAAAATCGTTTAGTAAAAATTTCCATTGACTCGTTTGCTTTGAACGCAGTTAGGCCAACTAACTAGTAGCAGCGTCATGGTTATTGTTATGAATGTTATTGTGTGTCGTTTTTCAATATAATAATGGAGTTTCAAGTATATTAGTTCTAGCTTTACAACAGCGCATAGTGTGTCTGATTTATTAGGTACATTTGACTATTACTTTGTTGTTTTTCGATTGTCATACTTATACTGTTAGGTACTTACCTAAAGATACCTAAGCAAGTATTGTATATTCTGTGCCTAAGCACCTACTTTATCGAACGGCAAATTTTTTTGAACTGACTTCGGATCGTAAACTAAATCTTAAAACTGTTAACTTCTATTTTGAACCTAAATTGAAACTTCTATTACAAACGACTGCATGGAGCTTTGTAAACAACATGCACCCTCTTCTTACATTATCAAAGATTAAGCATAGGTACCTTTTCGAAATCCAAGAAGTGATACCAACATTTCCCAAGGGAAAGATGTCGCATTCTTGGGCAAACGGCGTGGCAGGTACTAAACGCCTGGATCCGCAGGTGCGCGTAAATAACCCACGGGACCCTCCGCTCGTAAATTACGCATAAACCATGCACAGTAACGTGATAGTGATAAATCCCAACAAGACCACCATCCTTCGCCATTTTGCCACTTGAACTGGAGTTTGATGAATATCTTTTTAGAACGGGGAATCAAACTTATTGAATCCATCCATATAGCATAGCGTTGACTTTATAATCAGTACTAGGTATCTATGATACCTACCTAGCTGCTCGGCATCCGACTATAAAACATTATGTTCTTCGTGAAATTATTCCAATCAAGAATGATATATAGCTGCAGAATATATGTACCTACTTACCTACCTACTTGTTATGTAGTTGGTTTGTTTCGTATTGTGTCTGAAATCTGAATGAAGCCGAAGCCAAATTCCCAGCTCGTCTGACTGGTTTCCATAGCAACACGCTTTCCAAGATGGCGCACTTCGCAGGCTTCCCGCGCTTTCCCGCCTCATCGATCCACACCGTTCTGAAATGGCCTTCAAAATGTTTAAAGTTTGCGTTTTATTATTACTGACATCCTGAATTTCCCAATACTTGACGGTCAACCGAGTTTAATGCATTTTTTATAATAAAACAGTGTCAGTTGGTCTATTATGTGTATAAGACATAATAATAATAAATATAAGTAAGTAAGTAAATAATAATAAAGACTTTATTGCACATTGACTGAAAAAAAGATACTTACAACAAACAAGAAAACATACCTACAATTGGTCTTATTGCTACATAAAATTTTCTTCCAGGCAACCTTGGGCAAAATAAAATAAGATAAATAGGATAATATAGGGGAATATGTGCACTTTAGAGGACAGAGAATGAATATACAAAATACTAAAGGATAAATATATAGGTACTAGTTTAGGTACTTACCTACCTAGTTTTTTCGATCCTTTATACAAATTCAGACGCAGGACGCAAGCTAATTTTAAGTACCTATTCATGGAGTTCAGTGACTGCAATGACCTCATAGCCATTTGTTACGTAATTCGGGCAGCTACTTCACAGTTATGCACTGTTAATTGGTTGAATGAGAACTTATTTGAATGCTTATTAGGTAGAACTTCCAGAAAACCGCGCACTTGAAAAGTAGGCTACGCAAAACATTGCAATAAGTACCTACCTAAATCAAATTTGGAGTTTTAATTTTAAGGTGTCTACTGTTACGCAAGAAATGCTTTGGTTTAAAATCGAGCTGGACTTTCAGCTAAAATACTTACTTACCTACGTTTAAAAATCTAAACTCATTAAAATGAACTGTGCCTATGCTAGGGTTGCCAACCTTACTACCTATATAATATAGTATCCTACTATATTGAGGGCTCGCCTACTATATTTTTTGAAAAAATATATAGCTGGCAAAACTACTATATTTTTTCAAGTGAAAAAATTAAACAATAGCAACAAAAAATAGTATTTATATGCACATAAGTAGGTAATTACATAGATAATATTTCTTGTGGTTAAACACTTGTGTTTATGGTTGGTGAATAAATTATGAAAATGTTAGTACCTACTTAAGTATGAAAAATGCAACTTATTTAAAATCCTCCATACAAAACGGCAACATACTATATTTTTTGGACTTTTTCGCCATCTACCATATTTTTAGACTAATAATCTTGAAAATACTATATTTGATGCAAAAAAAGTTGGCAACCCTAGCCTATGCTTGCATTCAACTAATTTGTATGTTCAAATTCTATTTATCGAAAGTTGTGTAAGCTTATAATAGCCCTGCATATTGCAATCTAGAAAATCACAGATCCTGTAAAAATGTTACCATGTGTATGGCTGTAAACTTACCTTAATAAATAAATAAACATATAAGAAGAATGAAGGAAAATTCCTGAACGAATCTTGCCGTGCCGCCCGCCGGTGTAGTGGGTGGCTGTCGGACGGACGAACGGCGAGCTCAGTGCGTCGCGACGGCCCGACCGCGTCACGTGTGCGTGTTTCCCGACACTTCCTGGTTCAACGCACTCCGCGAATTTACACAAAGACTCTCATGCAAACATAAGTCTTATCTAATTCATTCAGTTTGCTGGTTTTAATGATGAAATAAAATTAGTTGGCGTGTGTGACGTAACAGTGTTGATAAATAAACATCAATGGGATGCTGAGTCGGTGAGTAGAGGCGCGTGCCGGGGTTTGCTTACCAGTGTTGAATAATTGAGGGGACTCGACAATGGAGAAGTTTGCAAATAATTTCCACCGTCATAAATTGTTGTCGAGTATTAAGTAGATATTAACATATATGTATTAATCACAGAAGAGAAAAAATACATATATTTTGAATTTTTTTTTGTTGGCGCCCAACGTGTAACTGTTAAAATTATTTATTTTACTAATTTTGTTATCATTATTTTTTATGATATTATACGTTCAAGTATGATTAAAATGTATAATTTAATTTTGTTAAAATACTAGACTTTCTAAGATACAGGATTTTTAGGTCTTCCTATGTCCTAGTAAAAGGAAAGTTGGAGTGGAATAATACTAAAATATATGATTTTTATCGCATTTGGGTAGCTAGTTTTTATAAACATTAGCGTAAAGTACTTAGGGTAGGTACACCTACCTTGGTAGTATTTACAATCGCAGCAGCACAAAATCTCAAAACTTTTTTTTAATACTTGTTGTGGTTGTGGCAAGTGGTGGCAAAGGTATGATCTCCATTCTGCTGTTACTTTTGTACATATGTGAACTCAAAGAGACTTAATTTTTTCTTTAATTCTGAGACATTTTTCTATTACCTACTAAGGGAGCTTATTCCTACTTATAAAAAAATATTCAGCCGATTTGATTTTATTCGGACATTCCTCAAGAATAAAAATATACATTTATATTGAATACTGATTTGAAAAAGATGATGAAGGAGAGATACATTTTTAAAGATCAGTCTATCGGACAGCTGATAACGAAAAGAGCAATAGAAATACTGACCTGAGACCCTTGTTATTATAATAATGGATTAAATAAATATCGATTATCGATGAGCTTTCGTAGAGATATTCTGAACATAGTTGGGGTGTGGAATTATTCAGATTCTTCACAACATAAGTCACGCGTGAGGGCGCCGGGAGCCGCAGGGGTAAAACGATACAAACTTTCGTTACATCTGAAGGATTTTGGGAACACAAAATTGTACACGAACATGAGTCGACACAAAACAAGAATCGGAAGTGATTAGGGACCAAACTTGTGGCTGATTTACTTTATCTAATCTTGTCTGTTGCATTTCATTTTCATTGTTGTGATCTATGATTAAATATTCATTAGAGATTATGAGATAAGCTTTCGCTTTATTGTTTTAATTAAATTAGAGATCACTTTCGTTCGGAATACATAGTTATTCAGGTAGTTGTTTTATATCTCCTACCAATATTTTTTTAATTTTTGGTAACCACGTAAAGAATGGGAGTTTCAAATCTGTAACCAATATTATACCCATACGTAAATTTATTCAGGTTTATTTACAGCGACTTTCCTGTTTCATCATTCAATTTTAACGAAAAGGAAAAGACATAAAAATCCCATACAATAAAACCAACAAACAAACATTTATACCACATCCTCGGTCTCCACAAAGCAATTTTCCCTCATAAATAACGCTCACCCTCACGTTTCTTTACAATAAAATCCCATCGGGTCATAAATTAACCAAATGGAAGCGTGCATTAATCGCTCGACACAAAGGATTAAAACTCAGCCACAGGCGCCGTCACATGGACTGTTACGTAACCAGTATTTAGGGGATCTAGATCTGTCTGTATACACCCCCTCCCTTTCCTGAATCGCGATAAATAGTCCCGTCTCTCGTCTAGGGCTGCCTAATCTGGCATTGAGAATATCTAACTTTTAAGGCTTCCATTCCACCATTTCCACCAGAGACGGTGCGTTAACTAATAGCAGCTGTCTGCTGTGTATGAAAAAACAATATAT
Organism: Agriphila geniculea; assembly: GCA_943789525.1. Taxonomy (NCBI): domain Eukaryota; kingdom Metazoa; phylum Arthropoda; class Insecta; order Lepidoptera; family Crambidae; genus Agriphila; species Agriphila geniculea. Next base: position 5,190,580 of record OX038879.1, on the reverse strand, counting down.
TCATCAATATATCGGGTCATTTTGAACTTACCATTTTTCAAGGATGTGTCCAGTTTATGAAACTAAACAACTTTCTCTAAGAAACATATTGTGTCGAATTTAGGCACACAATTTTGGTCACCCATACTAAATTAATCACGTGATCGCGTTGATTGATTTGTATGGATAGTCTTTTTCTTTTTACATATTTGGCCATATTGTTCCTTAGAAAAAGTTGTTTAGTTTCATGGACTGAACACATCCTCAAAATTTAGATGGAGAATACAAAATGACCCTGAATATATATTGATCGCTTAATTTTTATCTAATAATGCACATTGCAATTGGTCAGTTCCTGATTCTATGCATTATTATCAGGTTTTTTACGGGTTTAAATTAAAGCGGTGCGTCCTTGAGCTGGTAAAATGGGGACTGGTTGCCGGCTTTCAAGACGATATATATAGTTTTTTTTTACTATATTTTTCTGTTTGGCTTTTGGCTACTACCTGCCTACTATGTCTGAACTCTGATCTGAAGTATTCGCTGGCAGCCCTGGCCCCGTCTCCGAGACGCCTATCGTTGATTGTGCGCTTTGTGTGGGGCTAAAACTCTAATCTATCACAGACTCGAGTCGGCAAAAAGCTTTCGTGCTATGAAACGGCTTGATTAACGAGATTGTCGAGTTTTCTAGCTAACTGATAGATGAATAGGTACTTAACTTTTTAGTTTACAGTGTAAGTGCACAGCAGCGGCGAAGAATGAAATTATGGCAAAGGTAAGTAAACATGAGAAAAATACTTAATGAATTTAAAATAAGCATTGGCAATGTGCGATATTGTCTTGAACACGTCTTGAAGCTTTTGTTAACTTTTATCAAGTATTTAATTCGCCTTTGTTAGGGTTCCGTACCAAAATGGTAAAAAAGGAACCCTTATGGTGTGACTCAGTCTGTCTGTCTGTCTGTCACAGCTGGATATCTCGAGAACTACTAACGGTATCAACTTGAAATTTGGAATAGTTTAAGATGACATTTGCCCAACTATTTTGCAAATAAGAAAGAAATAAAAAAATAATATTTTTTTTACAACAGGGACTGAAAAGGGGTCTTAAAAATTTGAAGTGAGGTGACTAGGGCGTGTGGGGTATCATATGAAAGAGCGCTGTTTGCACATTTTAAAACATTTTTTTCTTTTTTCTTAGGCCGCATAGTTTTCGACTTATGATGAAAAATGTAAAAAAAAATACCGTTCCCCCCCCCTTATCTCCGAAGTTTGTAAAGAGAAAAATCTGAAATAATTCTATGTGATAGTAGTTTACGTAAAGATTACAGGAAAAATAAAACGAGGTCTCAATATAACACACTTTTTTAGAAATTCAAAAAACAAACAATATTTTTTTCAGTTTCACTACCCGTCAACAGATGGCGGTGACCTAAGAATGCTGACTTGCGAATTAAAATAGTTCCACTATCGGTCAAGAGATGGCGCAACCTAATACTACAGTAATAATTGGTGACTGGTTCTTATATAAATTACCTACTATTTGCCGTACGAATAAACGAAGAATAAGTTCCTACTTAGTAATATAAACAGTTTGCAATGTGGAGCGGCTGAAACGTTTTTCAGTCACCATAAGCAACTGTGGTTAAGATTTGTAAATTAACTGTCCGCCTGTTCGCCCTTCCACCTGTCTGCCGTTTATCCTACTTTTTTAAAGACTGTACTAAAGTAACATATCCAAATATATTTATGATTGTAGGGAACCCTCGGTGCGCGAGTCCGACTCGCTCTTGACCGGTTTTTATTTTTATAATACCTAGGTACCTAGCCTACATTATAATTTAAGTAACTAAACTAGTAGGTTTTGGTCGGAAATCTGGTAAAATCCAGGTTCTGATTACCTAATAAATTATATCTTATTAAACGTGTTAAGTACCTACATAGGCACAAACAATGTTTTGTAGCTGTATGTAGACGAGACAACCTCACTTGTGCCCGGAAATTGTATTTTACCTAGGTATGTTCATTCAGTTGTCTTCCACCTTTTATTAGTGTTTCCCGAAATTTGCAAATTGGCTGTGTGATTTCTGATAAACACCCTTGATCGAAGGGCTGCAGAGCACCAATAAATAAAGATTTAAGTACATGTAGATGCCCCATTACTGGCTGACTTGTCGACGTGACACAGGCACTGCTGTGTTGTGCAACACGAGGGCCGGGGTCATTCACCCTCCGAGAGGGAGCCACCACGCTACCACCGATAAAAACATTAAAAACACAACTTTAAGTAACACAAATAAAGTGTTATTTTGAATGCGAGGGCGCGCGAAGGCAGTGTTTTGGCAAGCAAGGGGACGAAATGAAAGTCCACCTGAGTAAACTTTGTTTGCATGTTGATAGAGGTCAGTTTCGGTTGGTACGCATGTCACCACAGTTGGGGGAATAATTCAAAATATTTGAAATACCGGTGGTCGAGGTGCGGTGACCGTTAATCAATAAAGACTCCTAATCTACATTATTTGAATCACGGAAAATCGCCGTTGACAAAGATCTTCGTAATTTTACACTCTTTCTTACTTGAACATTCTGTGGCGTACCCACCTAGAGCAATAATGATTGATTAAGATGTGTCATGCTCACGACCAGGAAGGGAATTTCCCTTCTTTCCTTCTACAAAGACAATCTGACTACCTACCTACCTCAAGTTCCAAATCACCCTCTACTAAATTCCCTAAGCACCTAGGACAATGAATTTGTTCCGTTAAGTATTATTCTAAATATTTAGATATCCATCCACACAAAAATGTAGCCTGGGAAAAACAACAATTTTGTAAGATAAAAAAAAATCTGAATATGTTTTACGTACGAGTATTTATCCGGTTCCTTATAGAATACTGTGCTTGTAGCGAAGTTTCCCTTCACCCCCAGTACACGTGGCGACACGTCTGCGAACAGAATCCAATTTGCTCCCCGCGCTGTTGCCACCTGTCTGCACCCTGCACCCTCCCTCGTGCAATTTCGATTTAAAGTCACCTCTAGAACAGATGATGCATAGCCTTGTTACGATTTAATGAATAAACCTTGATAGTTTTACATCCTTGGAATTCGCTGCGTTTCGCGATCGATGATGATTTAGTTAGATGATTATTGGTTTGGTTTTAACTTTGGCTTCACCAAGATATGAGCTCTAGTCGCCTTTTGGGATCCTATTAAACATGGCCGTAACAAGTGTAACAACGGGCGACATCGGTTTACTTTCTAACGTAAAAACATCAGGCGATCGAGATTGACTCTTTTAGCACGAAAGTGTGTTGTGTTTACTTGGTTAATCTCGATAGATTTATTCGATAGATTTGGCCCTATGTCCTTAGAAAGAAAAGTTTTTATCTTCGCCAGAAGATAAGAAAAGTTTATTTTTGGGATGTAGAGCTTGAATAATGATGCAGATCACAGTAGATTAATTTAGTTTAGTTCTAAAAACCGACCCAAGCATAGAAAAGTATGGAAGGCCACACAGCAGTCTGCAGCGCGGCCCAGGGTCATCAGTATTCATGGCGGGCAATGGCTCGGAAAATGCCCCAAGCCCGCGTCACTCAATCCGCCATCGCGGCTCATGGAGCGGACAACCTGCCGCTCGCGCTTGTAATTATGATACTGACTACTTTTTGTGTGACAAAATGGTGTGACAGCGAGTCTACACTCTTTTCGAGGCATCATCAGGAAAGTAAAAAATAAATAAATTTAAATAATATAAAAAAAACCGACTGCTCTGCCAAAAACGAACTAAAAGTTAAATAACAAGTGTCATTGCAGTCGGGGGACCGTTTCATGGAACAATTTTTAATCAAAGAGGCCCCCCGACTGCAATGATACTTGTTATTTAACTTTTAGTTCGTTTTTGGCAGGGCATCGTGTTTTATATTTTTTAAATTTATTTATTTTTATTTTACACATTTTAGGGACAAATTATATAGTTTTGAAATGTGCTCATTAAGGCCTTTCTGCCCATATTGTAATAATTGAAAAAATTTTTTTTTTCATATTTCAAATTGGCGTCGTAGGTACAGTCGCCATATTGACCTTTTTCAAAAAAATTATAGCCAGTGTCACTCAGTAAGGATTCTAACGATACCCCATACATCCAAATCCGTTAAGCCATTTAGAAGTTGTGGTGGAATAAAGAAACTCACATACCCACAAACATACATGAACCCTGAACACATATGTACTGTACACTCCTTTTTGGGCAGTCGTGTAAAAATAGGGGGTATTTGACATGAACATAGTGCAAAGCAATTTCTTTGTAGTTGAAAATCTTGAGGAAATAGCATTTGAACCAAGACCACACATTATTAAATAGCACCAGGACCTTTTGTTTGGTGAACTGCTCAACCCAACTGAGCTGCAACATTAGTTCTTTCCATCTATCGTTATAATGTCACCGTGTGCTGTAGACAGTAGAAGCACATTTAGAACTAGTTTAAAACTATACTCGTTACAAAATTCCTCAAAAACATTGAGACTCTTCCAAGATATTATAGTTATAGTCACTTAAAACCATTCAGCATTCCATTTCACAACGTGAGGTTTATGTGATATGCCTTGGGTATTTCTAGTTTTTCTTGGAAACCCCTGTATATCTATTCTGTGCCTGTACTGTACTGTACCTAAGTACGTTGGTTATGCCCGTGGCGGCGGGCGTCCGTTCAATTAGAGATGGCGGCGCTCGTTTGCAAGAGCGCATCGCACTCCACCCCCATCCCCTCACTTACTGACCCCCCACTTAGTCATAACCATCTTACACAAGTATAGCATTTTTCTACGATAAAACCTAACCACCAAGGTGCCTAGAAGAAAAGAAATAAGGTAATGGGACTTAGTTTGGTTAGTACCTACTTTACATTGAACTATAGTCCAATAAAACTAGCTTTATCTGGACATAATTAATAAACTCGTTGTTTCTATTAGTTTATCGGATATTGATATTAAGTGTCAAATATTAATTAGATATGTGATGTAAGAAATCCGGGGTGGTAACCGTTTTATATAAAAATCATGAGATTTCGTACATTACCTAGCTTTTTCCTAAAAGCAAAATAGTTAACCAAATACCTTGTTAGTATAATTTTATGGTGCATTAAAATGCTATCACCTGATAGCAAAATTAAACTGAATCCAAATTCGCATGTTCGTTTTTTTCACAATATTCATCTGATCTCAATATCTAGATAAGCCAAAATGGTAACTATGATCATAGTAGAACCAAATAAGTAAGTCATCTTACTCATTATACGCACGAACGCGGTTTGATTGTGAGCGCGCCCGTACGTATGCGTCGCCGCACGCACACACTGACAAAATTTAAAGGTGATAAAGGTGCAACAGTCATGGCTGCGCCGTACGTAATACCGCCCGCGCTCACGTACGCTTCACGCCGCCGCACCGGCCACCGTTCGTAATAATTTCAACGTGTACCTACCTACAGTACATGCCATGCTTTCCAAAGATATTATTGCAAAAAGATTTGTAAGAATGAGGATATATTTTACATTAACTTTAAATAATAAGGCATTTCGTACTTGTCGAAACAGACGATTTTTTTTATATCAATTGTGTAATTTTGTTATAAATCACAAATTCCTACAGGAAAAAGTACTTTTAATGCCTATTATGGAAAGTATTCAATTTCCGAATTTAAAGATTAGTATTTTGATTGAAAAAGTAAGAAACAGTTAATAGTGTAAAAAATAAAATTTCATAATCATTTTATTTTATTTCAATAAATACATTATTTAGTAAAGCCACGTTTTAATTAATCCTATCCTATTTCGACTGTAAGTTTTCAAATCACATAACATGACGTAGGCAATGAAAACATTGTAGTCAGTTCCTGAAAACAATGAATTTAATGCAAATTGTAATTTGACAGATAGATGTGATACATTGCTACTTTTCTTTAGTAAGTTTTTATTGGTGTCAAAACGAAAGTGCCAATGTATCACATACATCTGTCAAATTACAATTAACATTAACTTCATTATTTTAGTCGATAGACCCGCTGGTCTACGTACAAAAAGATATAAAAAAACTTTGTATTATAGATCCCTGATGCTTACCCTCTATAAGGAAAAAATATTTTGTATAGAGATTGAATATGCGTTTTTTGACGACTGAATAATCTAGCGATGTGACAGCCCTACGTGTTTAAGCTGTATCGCTCGCTCGAGGCTCGAGTTGGCCTACTTATTTGGTTCTACTATGCTATGATGCTTGAATCTTATTAAGCTATGATGCGTCTTTTTAGACATTTTAGACAAAAATTAAACATTTATTTTTTACGTTTTAATAATAATGTATTTCTCAGTAGTTAATTTGTTTTTAGTTTTATGCGAAGTTTCTAGATGTTTAATTCCTTTTATTTTAACTATAACTAACACTAATTTATGACATAGAAAAAGAAAATTTCAGTTATCTTATTATGTCGCGATAAAGCTAGTTTTATTGGACTACTATTATTTTGGCACTGTTCATAATTAACGCTTCATTGGTAATAATTAAGGTCCTTGGCAATTGCTAATTGAACCATACCAAATTGCTAGCTTAATTTTAGATAACTGCGTGCGTGATATTTAGTTGACAACTAAATTTTCTGACTACATTTCAAAATTTAGGTACACTAGGGATCCTAATAAAAATAAAACCGGTCAAGAGCGAGTCGGACTCGCGCACCGAGGGTTCCGTACCATCATAATAAATACACTGCAGAGTAGAATAATAAAATTATTATTGCAGTTTTAGGTCAGCGCCATCTCTTGACCGATAGTAGAACTAATGTAAACTTTTCGATTTTGATAAAACTAGAAATTCGATAATTTCAAAAAAAGTGTGCTGTATTGAAACATCGTTTTATTTTTCCTGTACTCTTTATGTAAACTGCTATCACATAGAATTATTTCAGATTTTTCTCTTTGCAAACTTCGGAGATGAGGGGGGGGGGGGACGGTATTTTTTTTTACATTTTTCATCATAAGTCGACAACTATGCGGCCTAAAAAAAGAAAAAATCATTAAAAACGAGCAAACGGCGCTCTTTCATATGATACCCCACATGCCCTAGTAGCCCCAATTCAAATTTTTAAGACCCTTTTTCAGTCCCTGTTTTCAAAAAGATATTTATTTTTTTAATTCTATCTTATTTGCAAAATAGTTGGGCAAATGTCATCATAACTATTCCAAATTTAAAGTTGATACTTACCATTATTAGTTCTCGAAATATCCAGCTGTGACAGACAGACAGACTGAGTCACACCATAAGGGTTCCTTTTTTACCATTTTGGTACGGAACCCTAAAAACAACACCTACTTAAATATTTATTCTAATCAATCTCACCAAGGTTTTTAAGTGCCCATAGATGTCCCCATTTTGTAGAATAAATGTTTACCTCTGGGAGCGTAAATAAATAGGAAGATCTCGTCTGAATGGGCAATGTGCAGGAGGGACATGTGTCACGAAAGTGATAAGTAGTGCGAACACTTACTTATGTGACTGTTCATCTTGTAATATTTGATCAACACGACACGAAACAACTTTTTGATAAAATTTTGGACAATATCACTTATGCTCTAATAAATATTTATTATAATAGAACAGAAGCAAACATGACAAACCATCGTCGACCTGAACCACAGTATCTTAATATATAAAATCGTAAACTGACTGACTGATCTATCAACGCACAGCCCAAACCGCTGGGTCTAGAGATACCAAATTTGGCACATAGGTTCCTTATAAGGTCTAGGGGTGCACTAAGAAAGGATTTTTCAAAAATCACCCCCTAAGGGGGTAAAACGGGGGTCCAAAGTTTGTATGAAAGTCCGTCAGTTTCAGAGCTAAGATCTTCAAATGTTGTGTTTAGGCTGACGACTGAAAATTAATATACACGTGTCTCAGCGTTTTTGAAAATTCTACTCCCGAAGGGGTGAAAAGGGGGATGAAGTTGTGTATAGAAAATCCTTCATTTTCGAAGTAAAAATCGCTAAATTTATAATTTAGGCTAATGGATGAAAATCTAACGCATTGTATATCATTATTGTTAGTATTTCAAACCCTACGGGGATGAAATGGGGGTGAAATGGGGTAAATAAACCTAAAAATCTATATGAATGTCGTTATTGGGGTTTTCTGGGATGACGATTGCTAAAATAACATTTATTTTGAAGTGCAACCCGGTGGACATGATTTAACCCCTAAAGGGGTGAAAATGGGGTTCAAATTTTGTATGGAAAAATAATATAAAATCAAAATTACAATTTTAAACTTCGCAAGAGCACGTGTAAAAATAAGTAGGCAAACAATTATTTTGTGATTTTGAAAATCAACCCCTTAGGGGGTAATATGGGTAAGTAAACATAAAAATCGATATGGATGTCGTTTTGAGGTTTTATGGGATGGTGATTGCGAAAAAGACATTTATTTTGAAGTCCAACACGGTGGACATAAATTAACCCCTAAAGGGATGAAAATGGGGTTCAAATTTTGTATGGAATAAAATATAAAACCGAAATTACAACTTTGTAATTCGTAGGAGCACGTCTAAAAATAAATAAGCAAACGCATAATTTGTTATTTTGAAAATCATCTCTTAGGGGGTAATATGGGTAAATAAACATAAAAATCGATATGGATGTCGTTCTTAGGGTTTTATGGGATGTTGATTGCGAAAATGACATTTATTTAGAAGTCCTACACCGTGGACATAATTTAACCCCTAAGGGGGTGAAAAATATAAAATAGACATTACAACTTGAAAAATTCGTTGGAGCACGTCTAAGAAACTAGGCAAACATATATTTTGTTATTTTGAAAATCATCCCTTAGTGGGTAAGTAAAATGAAAATCGATGTGGAAGTCGTTCTTAAGGTTTTATGGGATGGTGATTGCGAAAATGATATCTATTTTGAAGTCCAACACAGTGGACTCAGCTCCAGGGGACGGTGACAGACAAGGACACGGACACGGACACGGGGACGGGAGCGAGAACGGGAACGGGAAAGGGTAAAGAAACGGGAACGGGTGACTAATATCTCAGGACTCAATTCTGATAATTGTAATAAACTAGCTTCCGCCCGCGACTTCGTCCGCGTGGATATTAGAGAAAATCCTTAGGAAACCTTCAACCAGGATCCGACCAGCCGTTTTTATGCGATTAGGTGGCTCCCCACCAAGAAAACAGCCTCGTGCGAGGCCTGCCACATGTGGCAAACGGCTTACCTCGCGAGGCAGTGCGCTTGGTGGGGTCCCACCTAATCGCATAAAAACGGCTGGTCGGATCCTGGTTGAAGGTTCCCTAAGGATTTTCTCTAATATCCACGCGGACGAAGTCGCGGGCGGAAGCTAGTTAAGTATAAAGCAGTAAGACTGTTCCTGAACTGTTTTTTATCAATTGTTTGACAAAGAGAGGAAAAATACTCTTGCTCCAAATTATTATAATTACGAAGGTACAGATACAGATAATGTAAAAAATGCAAAAGAATTTGCTAACAGTTGACTAAGTTCCAAGATCCCACGTAGATCGGAAAAGTTTTCTTTAGAAACTGCTCACTTACGTAACTTTCAGGTAACGACTTTTTCGGCGCTCGTTTAATTCAAAGACCATCAGTTTTCGCAAAAATGTTTGTTGGAATTATAATAATAGTGATTGTATTGGTTTCTATTTATATTTCATCGAATAATCATGATTTTCGTGACTCTAAATCAATATGACGCAAAATCTGACTTTTTGTTGATGTATTATCCTTTTCTGTCTGATTTCTTAGTTCATAATAATTAATTAGGTACTTAGATAAGTATTACGAAAAGGCTCTTTTTAGAAAATCATATCCTTCCTTCAATCAAAAATGAAAAAACACAGGTACCTAATCATGAAATCAAAACCCTAGCAGTACCTACATACTAATAGTTATGAAATAAAAGATTTCGTACCTAATGAGATTAACACTCAATGACAAGCCAATTTACAAAGATGACCAATCCAATATAGCATTTAGCCAATCGGAAATTGGTTGACAGAACCAAATGCATTACATCTGTCTGCACATCCGGCTTGTGTTTAACCAATATTTACATGTAGTAGGCGATCAGTTGCTCAAACATCCCCTCGTTCCAGCGAGGGGCGCAAATTCCCAATAAGTAATACTTAGGAGAAGCGGAGGGCCCAGCGACGAGCCCTGAGGGAGCCCGGCCCATTTCATTTGCCGCGCATATGGATCGCCGTTGATTCCGAGGGTGGCAAGTGCATTGCTTTGATGAAAATGCGTTTGATATTTATTAAGATGTGGATATTTTTATGCAGTGTTTACCGCACAAAGTGAGATTTTATGTTCAAGCTGAGCTTATGAAAGCGTTTTTATTAGGTTGCTTTTTTGTTTGTTCACATTTTTTTTCATTCTTACGTGACGTTGAATTCTGAGATTAATGCAATTTGACAAAGACATAGATTTTGGTCAACGAAAGATGAGACTCGGTTGGAAAAGGAACTAATTTTGGGCCCTATTTTAGGGGTCAGTTTCCAATAACTTATTAATTTAACAAGGAAAGTGGCGCTACCGTTTCATGCACAACGCGGTAGTGCTTGGCCTTCAACACACCCGATGTTAAGTGACAATAAGGCCGAAGGTGGAAATGCACTACTCCCGAAATCCTAATCACTGAGGAACTGGCTATATTTTGCCTCTAACTGCTCTAACTGAAACACAACAATTTTCAAATTGTTGTTATGGCGTCAGACTTAAGTCGCAGACTAGCCAAGCGGACTTGAAATAAGCCTTCCACCAAACAAACCGAGTACAAATTGTACTACTCTGGGAATCGAACCAGAGACCCCTGCGTCTTACACGGGTGGGCGAACCACTAGACCACAGAGGCGGTAAAACGTCTTGCCTCACGTCTTGTAGCAGATACTTTAATTTGTGTATTATTATCGCAGTTGAGATGTGGAACCCGGTGGAGTGCGGCAGCAACGGCGCGGCGGCGCCGTGCTCGCGCGGCAAGCACTCGGCCACGCTGCTCGACGGCTACGTGTATGTGCTGGGCGGCCGCGGTGCGGGCGGCTCCGTGCCGCTCCGGGACTTCTGGCGGTACTGCCTAGGTGAGACCCTCGTGACCCTTTCATTAATAGCCATTTTAATACCCCGCACTATTGGAGCACAGAGCTTCCTTGTGAATAGATGAGGGAGGAGGCCATCCTCCTCCAGGGACCATTCCCGAAGTGGATTGAGAGTGTTAACGACTGCAAATGCAACTGGGACTAATGGCCTAGCGTGCTGCCGAAGTTAAGAGCGAGAGATAATACATTTTTGGTCTTTCATCTGATGAACGACCCTACCTACATCATGGAGCCATTGAAATTATCCAGTTAATGCTGAAGAACCCATGGAGCCGTGGACAGAACTCTAGTTCTAGCCACTATTAGTTTTTTCGAGGCATTAATTAATGGCGTGGCGACGACGCTTGGCTATTAACTTCACATTAAAGTGAAGTGATGTTTACGTAGGTAAGGGTACCTACGTAAACATCACTTCACTTTAATGGAGGGTTTAACTTAAATTGGATTTACAAGTTCAAACCACTACTAAACATTCTTAAAAAAGGCTAAAGTGCTTCATAATGAGTTGTCTTACCCTATTTTATTTAATGATGAGCTCAGTTAATTAGTTTGTGCAGGAACTCACTTCAAATCTTTTGCTATTGTAAGCAAACAAAGTCCCGCCGCCATTGTCTGGTTGTCTCGTTCGAGAGTAGTCGAGTGCGCTGTCGTCAGCAATTCATCGTGAGGAGCCAGCCTCGCCAACTGGGTCGCACTCGAGGGCAATCGTCGGTTAACGTGCCGCGTTTTTCTTTCAAGATGCTTTTAACTCGCTGGAGTAGTTTTTCTTTTGAAACGAAAACGATTGATGTTGCTGATAGCAGCATTTCGTTTGCAAAGTCGGGCTAATGAGAAATTCTTGTTGCACATTGTCCACATTGAGTATGGAAAGCAATTTAGCTGAGCACTTTACTTAGTGTTTGCTGCACTTTGCTTTGCTTCACTTATTAAAGTTTTCAAATAAAGCTAGTTATTCAGATTACATAAGGACTATGAATGACTCGAGCGAGACAGTGACCTGTCTTTTCAACATTTGCAGTGTGTTACTTGATCCATTTGTGTACCTACTGCTTCCACAAAGTCTGTCGTTGTCTGATCTGAACATGTAGAAGACAATATGGTAAATACACACGACGGTAGTACAAACAAAGTTAAACCAGCCCACAAAAGCTACAGTCCAGTCTTCACTCCAGTCAAATAGTCAACCAGTCTGTTATTTATCCTAGCAGTTTTCACGCGACACTGCGCAAGACAGTCTTTTAGCATCCGATCTGGAGACAGTACCCTTGCGGGGCTGTTACTGCCGTTGAATTACCGTCGCCGTCGACTCATGCCATTAACCAACCATACCACGTCGACTGTTGCAGCAACGGGCGAGTGGGAGCGTCTGGAGTGTCGGGGCGAGCCGCCGCCCGCGCTGCAGGAGCATAGCGCGACGGCGCACGAGTCGCGCCTCTACGTGTTCGGCGGCGAGCCCGGCGCGCTCTCCAACGAGACGCCGCTCTGGATCTACGACACACAGGTATACCACCTTGATCCTTATCCTTACCAGCAGGTTTGAAGAGCTGCCATAGGCACTATGGCCGATTGACCAGTTAGCACAGCGTGACGGCGCACGAGTCGCGCCTCTACGTGTTCGGTGGCGAGCCCGGCGCGCTCTCCAACGAGACGCCGCTCTGGATCTACGACACACAGGTCACCATAACCACCTGGATCCTTATCCTTACCAGCAGATTTGAAGAACTATGGCCACTTAACCAGTTAGCAACAAAATTCGTGTGCGCGCGTATCGCCCCTGCACGAATTAAACGTATGTTGTGACGGCGCGGCTTGCAAGCGATTTTTACCTTAGGAATGGTTAAGCTACGCTGTTGTCCATCATACCTACGTCCTGAGAATAACGAAACTTTCTGGAACAACGAAACCGGAATCATAGTCTCTTTCTTGGTGCTCAATCAATTTCACTACTAATTCTGTTACTTCAACAGTAGGTACGTAGCGTGCTTACAAGATCCTTGCTGCATTTGCATATTATGGCATGTTGCGTCGAATCACGCAAGTGGAGGTTAAGAGTTGACCTGAATAGTACTGAATACACGATACCCTATAACCCCACTCGTAATGGAATCTTAAATCATTCATCGATCTACTTTCTGTGACCTTCATCAATGAAGAACATTTTTACCGTTTGTCGTAGAAGAGATAAGTTTGGAAGCACAACAGGTACAACATCGCATCGGCCAGTAAGGCGAACTTGACCATCAGCCGTTTTAATGTCCCCACTGCTGGGGCACAGGCACAGGCATTCTTCCTTATGGGTAGATAAGGAGGATGGGCCTTAACTCACCGCGCGGGTGCAATGCGGATTGGTGGGTGTTAACGACCCAGCAGCCGGGACCGATGACTTAACGTGCCTTCCGAAGCACGGAGGAGCTCGAAATAATAAATTTTTGGTCACCCATCCCACGACCGACCCTTGCAAAATTGCTTAACCTCCGCAATCGCTGGGCCAGGCGCTATAACACTGCGCCACCGTGCTCCTCACGTTATCTGCAACACGTTACATTCGGTTGTCCTCCCAGACGGGCGTGTGGCGGAAGCTGCCCGGGCAGAGCAGCTACTCTGCGACGCTGCGGCGGCGCGCGGCCAAGCAGCAGGCGCCGACGAGCCCGCGCGGCCGCCGTGGACACTCGGCGCACGCACTCAAGGACTGCCTGCTCGTCTACGGCGGCTACAAGGACCTGAGGGGCTCCACCAACGAGCTGTGGGCGTTCCACTACGGTAGGATTTACGAGTGTATGCCATTTTTGCAACAGCTATACACACTGGAACACTTTTCGAGGCCCGGGGTGATCTTTAATTTTGGGCCCACTGATGGCCTCCAGATTTGAATAATCTGAATTAAACACTATGCAGATGGAAACTCAAATTTTAATCAATATTTTTACAACGTTACAAACAGCTTTTACAAGTGAAAAAAAGCAATGACACAAGCAAATTAATAATATTAATTTCAAATTATGTTTCTGTCAATTACGTCATCAAAATCCAAAACCGACGCTGCTTTTCTTTCGATGGATAAAATAGCCAGACTAGTAGAAGTCGTTCTTCATAGTTATGGTCGATCTAAGATAATTTTTGACAAAGTATCTAAAATAGTTACGTTTTGAAAAACTTATTTTTTTCTATGCCACGGCAGACCGCTCCTGCCGCACCCCCCTTAATCCGCTAGTGTATACTTACTATAAATTGTCACACTATAGTGTTAATTTAATCATCATCATCAGCCTCTTTGGGTCCATTTCTGGATATAGGCCTCTCCCAAATTCTTCCACTGGTTCCGGGTTTGCGCTTTGGCCATCCAGTTGTGTCCTGCTTGTTCTCTGATGTGTCGTCAACTCATCGTTTTGTAGGGCGGCCTCGTGGTCTTTTGTTTGCCCATCAACATGTAAACAAAAAGTACCTACTTATCAAAAATCTTGATGTTTGACTTCTCTCAGTTTCTCTTAGGTATTCATAGTCATAGGAACACGATATTTTTTTAACTCACACACAGGCGCGGTCCGAGGGGGGGGGGGGGGTCACAGGGGACATGACCCCCCCCCCAAAATCGTACACGTCACATAGAAAAAGCTTCTAAAAATTTACAGAAAAGCAATTATTATTATTAGTGGACCCCCCCCCCCAAAATTTCAGGCTGCGACCGCGCCTGCTCACACATCACACAGCGGGACATATTTTTATAAGTACTTAGTACTTTACCACTTGTAAAGTTTGAGACGACTGTACTAATAGCGACGTTAACCGTTTGTAGAGACGGAGACATGGCACCAGGTGCGGACGGCGAACAGTGGGCCGGCGCGGCACCGGCACGCCGCCGCGCTGCACGACAACCGCCTCTACGTGCACGGCGGGCAGTGCGACCTGCGCGACTGCGCCGACCTGTGGCACTACGACACCAGTCAGTACACACTGCCTACACACACGACACTAGACGACTCACTTGTTAGTTTAGTATTTGTCCATTGTCAAAATCACACTGCCAGACAAGATAGTCGGAGGAACAAATGATACCCCTATTCGATGACAAGATTCATACTAATAGAAAGATTATAAAGGTTCATGCGTCATGCTCGTGAACGGGTGTCGGCGGTCAAAATGGGTTTCTATAATCTGCAACAAAAACAGCCTTTCATAAGTTTTTTGCTAATGTATTTTTAACGATTTTCACATGACTGTAAGTAACTACAAAAGGAATGTTATCCGTATTAGATTTTTAAAACATCATAGGTAATAACGTGTATGTGTGGTAGTGTCCCGCGTGTGGAGCGTGGTGCGCGCGGTGGGGCGCGCGGCGCGCGCGGCGTGGCCGGGCGCGCGCTCGGGGCACGCGGCGGCGCGCGCGGGCGCGCACCTCTACATCTTCGGCGGCGAGGCGGCGGGCGCGCCCACCAACGAGCTATGGAGGTTCCACTTCGGTACGCATACGTATTGTTTGTCATAGATTCACACTCTTACGAGTAAGAGTCGTGTGGAAGGCTATCTATCGACAGGAACCGAAGCGAGCAAATGCTGCTCGAGTGCTAATAATTGAGTACTGCTAGTTATCCGCACTCTGTCACTCTCCAACAATCCGACAAAAAAGCAGAGAGTGGGTGGTTTGCTCCGTGCTTGCCTTGCTTTGTCTTTGTCTCCTTCTTCTAATTTCCATGACTAGACTAGATGTGATTACATTAATAAGTACCACAGGCAACAGCGTCGCTTAACCACTCTTAAGGTTAAAATCGCTTGCACGTCGCACACCGGTCACAACATATTGCGGTTTAGTCATTCTGTAAGTTAGTCATTCTGCGTTTTGGTCATTTTGCCCTCTAGGGTGGGTACCCACTTAGGTTCGCGAACCTCCGCGCTCCGCGAACCTCGAACAGTGATCCATAGCAAAAACAAATATTTTTACTTTGGCTACAGTGTGTACCTGTGGTGCGAACCAAGTTCGCATAAGTGTTCGCTCACGTACACACCTGGGCGCCTTGTTCCAGCAGAGGATAAACGATTTTTTCGGTGCATGTTCGCGGAGCGCGGAGGTTCGCGAACCTAAGTGAGTACCCACCCAAATATGAAGCGCGCTCCGAGGTTCGCGGAGCGCGGAGCGCGGAGGTTCGCGAACCTAAGTGGGGACACACCTTTAGTCTATTCGCTTTTTA
The DNA here is from genome assembly GCA_943789525.1 of Agriphila geniculea. Taxonomy (NCBI): domain Eukaryota; kingdom Metazoa; phylum Arthropoda; class Insecta; order Lepidoptera; family Crambidae; genus Agriphila; species Agriphila geniculea. The sequence continues at coordinate 5,174,255 of OX038879.1, read as the reverse complement.
GGCAGTGTGATCAGGAAGGTTTAGTTCGTGCAGGGCGATATGCGTGCACAAGAATTTTGTTACTAACTGGTAAGCGACGCTGTTGCCCTCTTTGACCATCTGACACGGTATCTCTGAGTTTAGATTCGCGATAGATTTGTGGTTATAATAATGCAATTTCATTGCATGTTCTACAGCTACAGAAACGTGGGAACGCATAATCCAAAGCGTGCAGTGGCCTTCAGCACGCGTAGACGCGTGCGCGCTTTTAGTCCCAGCGTGGGGGCGCAAAGGGAGGTCGTGGGGTGCAGGGGATGCGGACAGTGAGGAGGGGCACGAGGGTGGGGGGCGGCGGTCGCCGGTCGGGTTCATGCGCGAGATCTCGCGGCTGTCGGGCTTCCGGCGCCGCGCCGCGCGCTGCTCCTACAGCGTGCTGGCGCCGCACCAGGACTCCACCGAGAGCCTCGTGCGCCACGACCAAGCCATCGCCAAGTCGCGCTCCGCGTACGCCATTGACAACGGCCAGGTGAGTACTGTCTTCTTCCTGACCTTATCCTACGAGTTACTACACTATCCTGGTAGTTCATTTCAAGGACCGGAACCGCTTACCGTTAAAGGGTTTTTTGATTGGGTATTTCATAGACTTGTTTTCAAAAACCCTATCAATACGGTAACCCTATCGAAAGGGTAACCCAATTAAGGATTTACCGAATACGAAAACCATATCGGGGAAACCCTGTGAAGGCTTTATGAAAGGGTTTTAAAACGTGTTCAAGCAATTTATACCTAGTTCCACCTGGGCCGAAGGACCAGAACCGCTTACCGTTAAAGGGGTTTTCATTGGGTATTTCATGAACCGCTAACCGTTAAAAGGGTTTTTGATTGAGTATTTCATAGACTTATTTTCAAAAACCCTATCAATACGGTAAGCATGACGTCGACTAACCCTAACGAAAGGGAAACCCTATCATTTGGTAAGCTTTTTAATAGGGTTTCCCTATCAATTGGGTTAACCAAAAAAAGGGGTTTTCCGGTCCCTGGTTCATTTCGGTGAAGTACACTTCTCTTCCATTTTTCCAATCATCCTCATCACTTTTATTATTATTTTTTTATTTAATTCTTCATGCACATTGTACATAGGCGGACTTAATGCCTCAGGCATTTTCTACCAGTCAAACTTAGGGCGATGTGAAGATAGTAATCTCTTCATTCATATTCACAATCTCACACAATCCATCCACTTACTAGAACAATAACATTATGGAGAGCTTTCTGACAAAATTTGCAATGGAAGTAGGAACTTGATTGAACTTTAATCCAGAACAGACTTTTCATGAATGATCTGAATCAGCAGAAAAAATCCACAACGTTTGCATTTTAAGGCTCCGATATGCGAAATCATTTGTCTCTGTCTTTTTCTTTACGTGTAAAGAGTAAGGAAATTAACCTCACTTTTGCACTTTTTCGATGTTTTTCGTTGACTTTTCATCATTTGGTATCTTTAGCATAGTTATTATCTTTCTTGAAAAAAGTTATTGGAGCAACTGCACAGTACGTTAAAGTGTATTTTGATGTCGAATTCAATACGTTTCCACTATTATTTACGCTAAAAATATGGCCCGGGACAATCGTTTTTGATGATGTTCTTTTTTTTACAATCATCTGTGAGGCTTATTCGCAATTTAATACTTGTAGCTACTAGACAATCTCTTTAGCTTGACGTGTGTTTTTTTTATGGCTACAACTTTACGTTTTCTATATAAAAATATGGCCCGCGCAACCCATGTTTTCCTATTATGGCCCCTTAAATCTCCATTCTCATGATAAATACAATATACCTTATCTAGTAGAGTCAATTCAAGAAACTATATCAGCTTCTTTTTCTCCACTTTTCGATATAAGTAGTTGAATTCAATGAGGATCAGTAACAGGTTTGAATCCTATACTTTTATTGGTATAATATAAAAACATATTCCTAGCTATGAAACTTAGTGAAAGATTTTTTGAAATCCGTTTAGAAATTGTTGAGTTAATAGGGTTTGAAGGTAATGTCAAGCTCAATGCAATATGTGCTTTATCACGTACGACATAAGGTTCGCGTACGTCACGATGACGTCATAAGGACCCCCAAAAAACCAGTGTTTTAGCTCGTATATCTTCTCAGGTTTAAGAGATATCGTAAAAATTTCTTCAGGAGTTTTTGGCGGGATTTTGTCGAGTTCAGTTCGGTGACTATTTTAATTATTCGCAAATTGATTAATGAAGTGGATATTGTGTCTTAAAATTGGTGCAGTTTTGTGGTACAAGTGTCTACGCAACTGAACAATATGTGGGATAATGGAAATAGGCGCGATCTTGGTTGTGTGAAGCTGAGACTTTTATTGTAGTGGTCGCTACCTAGGCAAAACTTACCGAGTAAACTGTCTTGATATACTTGCTGCCAAATGCTCCAAGCAGCATTGGAATGTGATGCACCCGCATTTTAATGTAAACTGAAACAATCTACTAGAAATACTGAACTATTCAAAACATGACATTTTGACTTCCAAAAGGCATTTGACCGCGTCCATAACGATATATTGTTAAAAAAGTTTTCGGCAATAGGTTTTACTCCTAAATTGATAAAATTATTCTGTAGCTACTTTCAAAAGCGCAAACAATATGTACAGCTATTAGGGTATAGATCGGACTCGTATGTAACGCGCTCTGGGGTGAGTCAGGGTAGCACTCTGGGACCCACTCAGTTCCTCATTATGATAAATGATCTGCCTGATGTAATTAAGACAGCTAAGTGTCTTATGTTCGCTGACGATCTGAAACTGTTTCTAGGGGTAGAGAGTGTTAGTGACTGTGAAGCTCTGCAGAGTGACATCGACGATGTTTTGGCGTGGAGTGAACGCAACCAGCTTCAATTCAATGCATCCAAATGTAAAAGTATAACGTTTACTCGATCTCGTTCACCAATCATCTACCCTTACAATATTAATGGAGAACTACTTGAGCGCGTCACACATATTAAAGACTTAGGCTTGACTTTAGACCCGGAATTGACATTCAATGTCCATATAACCCAAACATGTAGTCGGGCATATAAATCCCTAGGTTTCGTGATGCGTCAAACCGCTCGGTTTCACGACAGAGCCACCATCCTAATTCTCTACTACGCTTATGTTAGAAGCAAATTGGAATATAATTCAATAATCTGGGATCCCCATGAAGCCAAATATAAACTCATGGTGGAAAAGGTACAAAAAAAATTTGCACGGTTTATGTACAAAAAATTGTTTGGTTACTACCCATATTTATATCCGTCGCCGGTATGGTGGGTATTAACACCTTGGAGCTGAGGCGAAAGTGTGCTCTTCTTTTACATTATTATCTACTCCTTAATAACAGGATAGATAATCCTGAAACCCTGTCGAAATGTTCTTTATTCGTTCCTCAAAAATTAACGCGGCTGCGCACGCGACGGTTATTTGCGGCTCCGTCGGTCCGCACGCAGACGGCAAAATATGCACCCACTGCCCAAGCTTTGGGGCTACTCAATGCTCTGATCGCTCAGCAACCAGATGTTGATGTATTCTATGTGTCTGTCCATGTATTTGTTCATTGTGTTATTCGTTTGTTGTGTGTATAAAATGTAATTGGCCTTCTGCACGCTTTGGTGTGAAACTGTAAGTGCAGTGGGCAATTGAAATATAAATAAATAAATAAATAAATGACACTGACAAAAATTACTTACAAGAGGAAAGTAGATTGCCATAACAAAAATAAGAAGAAGTAGAAGAAATTTCTTCACAATAATCATGTGGTGGCTTAAGCTTTCTGATAAGGCACTAAACAAAAATCGTTACAGATCCTCATTCACCCAATTTCTCAAAATCGTTCGAGCAGCATCGTGATATCGTGTTTGCGTGCAGGTGGAGATGTCCCGCGACGGGGTGTCGGTGCCGGAGCTGGGCGCGTCGCTGGGCACGCCGGCGCTGACGCCCGCCGAGGCGGCGCGCCTCGTGTGGCTCGACGACGACGACTACGAGCCCGCCCACCACGCCGCCACCGTCGTCGCGCTGCCCGCCACCACCACCGTCAGGTTAGATTTAACGTTTTGAATGGCCGCGTCTTCTCCCTTTTTTAGGGTTCCGTACCAAAATGGTAAAAAAGGAACCCTTATGGTGTGACTCAGTCTGTCTGTCTGTCACAGCTGGATATCTCGAGAACTACTAATGGTATCAACTTGAAATTTGGAATAGTTTAAGATGACATTTGCCCAACTATTTTGCAAATGAGAAATAAATAAAAAAATAAATATCTTTTTTACAGCGGGGCCTGAAAAGGGGTCTTAAAAATTTAAAGTGGGGCTACTAGGGCATGTGGGGTATCATATGAAAGAGCGCTGTTTGCACGTTTTCAATAATTTTTTCCTTTTTTTCTAGACCGCATAGTTTTTGACTTATGATGAAAAATGTAAAAAAAAAATACCATTCCCCCCCCCCCTTATCTCCGAAGTTTGAAAAGAGAAAAATCTGAAATAATTCTATGTGATAGCAGTTTATATAAAGATTACAGGAAAAATAAAACGATGTCTCAATATAGCACACTATTTTAGAAATTATCAAATTTCTAAAAAAGTCAACATTAGTTCCACTATCGGTCAAGAGATGGCGCTTACCTAAAATTTAAATACAAATTATTCTACTCTGCAGTGTGGTTTAATGGTGCAATTATGATGGTACGGAACCCTCGGTGCGCAAGCCCGACTCGCTCTTGACCGGTTTTTTTATTACTTGGGTCGACCCTCCGTGTCTTTTTCTTCCAGACAGAACGATTTAGCACCAACTCCAATGGTGAGGCTTTCAGGTCTATGTAGTCAACCACGTCCCTCTGCGTCGTTACTTATAAGTAGGATTATTTATAGCTACTTTCACCATGTGGTATTGAGACCGTTTTTAAATATGTCTGAAGCACTTCCACCATATGTGAGGGGTGCTATATTGAAACTCAGATGTTTTTATTTTTATTTTTTTTATTTATTTATTAGGTCTGCCAACATTTTTACACCACAACAAACACATTAAATAAAAAATACTTAAAATTAAAAGAATAGTGAAAAAACAATTAAAGGCAAACACAACATGAATAATAAAACTTACTTAATTTCAATTCGGCAACAAATCAACAACATTCCTAAATAATGATACAATAAAACCTACTTACTAATCTTATATAATTCTTTTTTGTAACATGGTAATGAAAGTGTAAATGGATCAATAGTGTGACAAATCTGGTTGTGTTCATAACAAAGTCTATTAATGTAAGTCTAGTAATCTATTGATGTATTTATTTTTATATCGATTATCTTTTAGGTTTACGAAAGTGACCCGCGAGGACACGGACGCGGAGCTATCGACGTCCGACTACGCGAGTGCGGAGCGCGTGAACCGTCTGTCGGGCATATCGCTGGGGTTCAGCAACCCGCACTACGGCGGGCCCGACGTGCGCGCCCTCGCCGCGCTCACGCCAGACTCCGGCGTCGCGCAGGTACACTTGTAACTATATGAACCGTCTGTCGGGCGTGTCGCTGGGGTTCAGCAAGCCGCACTACGGCGGGCCCGACGTGCGCGCCCTCGCCGCGCTCACGCCAGACTCCGGCGTCGCGCAGGTACACTTGTAACTATATGAACCGTCTGTCGGGCATATCGCTGGGGTTCAGCAACCCGCACTACGGCGGGCCCGACGTGCGCGCCCTCGCCGCGCTCACGCCAGACTCCGGCGTCGCGCAGGTACACTTGTAACTATATGAACCGTCTGTCGGGCGTGTCGCTGGGGTTCAGCAAGCCGCACTACGGCGGGCCCGACGTGCGCGCCCTCGCCGCGCTCACGCCAGACTCCGGCGTCGCGCAGGTACACTTGTAACTATATGAACCGTCTGTCGGGCGTGTCGCTGGGGTTCAGCAAGCCGCACTACGGCGGGCCCGACGTGCGCGCCCTCGCCGCGCTCACGCCAGACTCCGGCGTCGCGCAGGTACACTTGTAACTATATGAACCGTCTGTCGGGCATATCGCTGGGGTTCAGCAACCCGCACTACGGCGGGCCCGACGTGCGCGCCCTCGCCGCGCTCACGCCAGACTCCGGCGTCGCGCAGGTACACTTGTAACTATATGAACCGTCTGTCGGGCGTGTCGCTGGGGTTCAGCAAGCCGCACTACGGCGGGCCCGACGTGCGCGCCCTCGCCGCGCTCACGCCAGACTCCGGCGTCGCGCAGGTACACTTGTAACTATATGAACCGTCTGTCGGGCATATCGCTGGGGTTCAGCAACCCGCACTACGGCGGGCCCGACGTGCGCGCCCTCGCCGCGCTCACGCCAGACTCCGGCGTCGCGCAGGTACACTTGTAACTATATGAACCGTCTGTCGGGCGTGTCGCTGGGGTTCAGCAAGCCGCACTACGGCGGGCCCGACGTGCGCGCCCTCGCCGCGCTCACGCCAGACTCCGGCGTCGCGCAGGTACACTTGTAACTATATGAACCGTCTGTCGGGCGTGTCGCTGGGGTTCAGCAAGCCGCACTACGGCGGGCCCGACGTGCGCGCCCTCGCCGCGCTCACGCCAGACTCCGGCGTCGCGCAGGTACACTTGTAACTATATGAACCGTCTGTCGGGCATATCGCTGGGGTTCAGCAACCCGCACTACGGCGGGCCCGACGTGCGCGCCCTCGCCGCGCTCACGCCAGACTCCGGCGTCGCGCAGGTACACTTGTAACTATATGAACCGTCTGTCGGGCGTGTCGCTGGGGTTCAGCAAGCCGCACTACGGCGGGCCCGACGTGCGCGCCCTCGCCGCGCTCACGCCAGACTCCGGCGTCGCGCAGGTACACTTGTAACTATATGAACCGTCTGTCGGGCGTGTCGCTGGGGTTCAGCAAGCCGCACTACGGCGGGCCCGACGTGCGCGCCCTCGCCGCGCTCACGCCAGACTCCGGCGTCGCGCAGGTACACTTGTAACTATATGAACCGTCTGTCGGGCATATCGCTGGGGTTCAGCAACCCGCACTACGGCGGGCCCGACGTGCGCGCCCTCGCCGCGCTCACGCCAGACTCCGGCGTCGCGCAGGTACACTTGTAACTATATGAACCGTCTGTCGGGCATATCGCTGGGGTTCAGCAACCCGCACTACGGCGGGCCCGACGTGCGCGCCCTCGCCGCGCTCACGCCAGACTCCGGCGTCGCGCAGGTACACTTGTAACTATATGAACCGTCTGTCGGGCGTGTCGCTGGGGTTCAGCAAGCCGCACTACGGCGGGCCCGACGTGCGCGCCCTCGCCGCGCTCACGCCAGACTCCGGCGTCGCGCAGGTACACTTGTAACTATATGAACCGTCTGTCGGGCATATCGCTGGGGTTCAGCAACCCGCACTACGGCGGGCCCGACGTGCGCGCCCTCGCCGCGCTCACGCCAGACTCCGGCGTCGCGCAGGTAAAGAAAAAGACTGAGTTTTAAACCTGTGAACAGTTAATTTATTGAAACGGTTTTATTTAACCGACCTAGTTAAGGTGGTTACCCTGAGCGAAAGTGGCGCCGCGGTGAATTTTATTTTAATTTTAGGGCCTACAGTCTAGTATTTTTAGACGGTATCGTTACATTCCCTAGTAGTCACTGCTAGAAGTAGATAGAAAAACTGCTAAAAGTGGCCGTTTTTGACACACGATTCTACGAATGACTACGAGGGCATGTAGTGATACCTTCTAAAAATACTAGACCATGGGCCCTAAAATCTCCACGATAAACATTATTAAAATCTTTTTCTATTAATAACTTATTAAATAAAAACCTCTGAGGGTGCCACTTTCGGTCATACAACCGCCTTAACAAAAAGGTCTAGTTTGGAAATTGAAAAAAGAAAACCAAATGTGTTGGAAGAAAAACTTATTCATGAAAATTCGCTTCCAACATACTAAAAATTAAAGTCTACATTTACACTAGCGCCAAGTTGGCGGTACTTCGCCGACTGGTGGACGATTTATGAACCCAAAAATAATCCTGCCATTGCAGGAGATCGAGATGAAGGATCTGAGCAAGCCGCGCGCCGCGTCCCCCCCGCGCGCCGCGCCCGCCCCCGCGCGCCTGCTCGTGCTGGTGCTGGGCGGGCGGGAGCCGGCGCACCCCGCGCTGCTGCACAAACCTCTCTCCATGTGGGCCTACCGCCTACTGTGAGCCGCCATTAGACAAACTACACGGTGATTTTTAGAAACGTGACAAACTTTGAGAATGTGTTTAAGGTGAATTTTATTTAATATTATAATTCTAATACACAATTTTAATAATGTTTATCGTGGAGATTTTAGGTCCCACAGTCTAGTATTTTTAGACGGTATCGTTACATTCCCTAGTAGCCTAACCGTTTTTGACACATTTGCTATCTACTTCTACGAATGACTACGAGGGCATGTAGTGATACCTTCTAAAAATACTAGACCATGGGCCCTAAAATCTCCACGATAAACATTATTAAAATCTTTATCTATTAACTTATTAAATAAAAACCTCTGAGGGCGCCACTTTCGGTCATACAACCGCCTTAAAGACTAAACACTAAACTTTAAGTCTATGAATCTGAACAAATTTCTCAAAGCGATACAACTAGGTAGAAATGTCTAAAATAATCACCCTGTAGTGTAGCCACACCATCAACCGTCTGATATCTTCGATTCCAATATTTCATGGAGATGCCAATTGATATGATGCCAGATTTTTTGTAGTTAAATACCTTCATACTGGTAAACGTTGTTCTTAAATCAATGGATTAGGAAAACAATTTATTAATATTGATGATACAGGTAGACCTTAAAACCCGACATTCTGGCGACGAAATACTCCATACCAGCTCATGTACAATTACATTTTACAGAGTACCCAAGCGTGCCCGTAGACTACAGACTTTCTATCGGCCGACAGTTTAGTCGGGCTCTTAATCAGTATGAAGGTGTAGTCCAAGTCCGCACACCAGAACGATTCGGTATCGGCCGATTCTTCATACAAAATCAACTATTGGCCAACTATCGGCCGACAGTTCGGTCAGTAGTCTGCGGGCACGCTAACTCTGACTTCATAGTGCAAACTATGAAATGTCTATTTATTTAATCTACGGGTGACCTTAAAGCACTGCTGTTCATGTTAATGTCAAATGATTTTGCCAAGAATGAAATGTGACACGTCCAGATTTACCTACGAAATTACTAGAATAGGAGGTCCAGGTCGACCGCTAAGGCTGCCTGTCCATTGACGCGGAGCGAGGCGCGCGGCGCAGCGGAGAAACGAGAAAATAATAACCAATGGTATTGCATAAAATCTCCGCTCCGCAATCCTATTGGTTAATATTTCCTCGTTTCTCCGCTCCACCACCGCCTCGCTCCGCGTCAATGGACAGGCAGCCTTAATCTGGTTATGTATTTAGACAATAGGATAATGTATAGTGTACAATCAATGTAAGCCTCCCTGCAAAAATTTAAAAAACAATTTATGAAAGAAGTAATCGAAGTACAATATTCTTTTATGATCACATATTCAATTAATTCTTCTTGATTGCGTAATAAGGAGGGTTTAGACTTCGTGAAGTGAACATCTTCCACATAATATTGAAACACCCCCTTATTCATTAAACATTAACATTGTTTAGCAGTGTGTTTTACATTTTACGTTCAAACTCAATTCGTAAATATTTGAAAGATAGTGCAGTGACAGAACTCACACCAAACACTCTTGCTAAACAATTGTTTAAATGTTTTATGAATAAGGGGTAAAGCCAAAAAGAATAGAATTTAAAGTTCTTGGGCAAAGCAAAGCAAATGTGTTTTTACCATTTCATATTTTATAGACTTTATTTTTTACATTTTTGACATGTTTTACTTTGTAATGTTGATTTTGTATTTTATATTGTTATTATTATTGTTTTGAGATTATTTAATTCAATATGGACTTATTTGTAATGTTACGTTTTACTTCCGACGACTGTTTTAATAGTAATAAAATTACAGTACAAGGCAAATATCTTGAAATCGGGTGGGGATTGCGCGGAACGGGTATTTTGCGCATGCGTTGAAGGGCGCGGGCGGCGGGAGAGGGGCGCGCACTATTGGTTGCTCACAAGAGCACATGCGCGAACTTATCCCCACTCCGTCGTTCATTTCTAGATATATGCCTTGTACTGGTACTTCAGTTAAGAGCACGAGGCACTTCATATGGCTATAGTTCATGTAGCGTATTCAACAACCCACCCTCCACATATGTTATCTATTTTGCATATTTGCCTTGCTTGTACAAATCAGACAAATTATATAGACAAATATACTCACATCGCATAGTCGTTTGGGCAAATATGCAAAACATACTAAGAACAGGAATAGACATGTGTGCCACCATACAAGTCGGTGGAGCTATATAAAATATAACGTGCGCTTGACTGTACATCCTTATGAGATTCCAGTATTGTTTGTTAGTGTAAGTGTAAATCTGGTACACTTAAATTGTGCTCATCCTAATGTGAAATAAAACTAGATTGTTAATAACGGGTGATTCATTTGGAGGTACTTTTTTGGATATGAATTTTTTGACAGATTATACGTGAGTTGTGATAAACTTTTATGGTATTTTGGTTTAGTATTGTTTGCCATTTTATCAGACTTAGCCCCGCACAGCGTCTACAAATTATTCAGCTGTATTGCTAAAATCAGCGTGCTGCGAAAAATGTGTTTCGCGCATTTAAAGAAACTTATGGTCCACATAATCGGCCTACCGAACGCCCCATTTGCTATACCATCGAAAAGTTTGAAAGCCAATTTACATTATTAGATAATACACGACCAAATAGACCACATCCAACACGTAGTGAAGAAAATATTGCGGCGGTAGCTGAGTGTACGCGATGACCACAAAGAATTCATCTGGCGCCGTTCGAAACAACAAGTGACCGTTGTCGTGCCATGATAACAGACTATTTGTTTCCTGAAATTGAAGCCCATTGTCTCCAGGACATTTGATACCAACAAGACGGTGCCAATTGCCACACAGCACGTGAAACCGTGGCTTTATTGCGTGAACAATTTGGTGAACAGTTAATTTCGCGCTTCGGACCGGTGAGTTGGCCGCCTAGATCCTGTGATATCACACTAGTAGACTTTTTTCTTTGGGGCTATGTAAAGTCCGTATTAGCAGGTACGATTGAGCAACTGGAAGCCAACATTACTCGCGTTATTTGCCAAATATAAATCAAAATGTTCGGACTCGTCATCGAAAATTAGATCTGTAGAATGGACTATGTTAACCAGAGCTACAGCCAACATTTGGAAGAAATCATCTTTAAAAAATAAATGTAAAGAATACTTCTTTTGTATTTTAATAAAAATTACCCGAAAAAAAATGCTTTTATTATTATTTTTTTAGTTTTGAAAAAAGTACTTCCAAATGAATCACCTTTATAAGTTTTAAGGCGAAGGAGAGTGGCAGGGTTGGTAGATTGGGGGCTTTTTAGCAATTTTGGGGATCATTTTGAGGAAAAATAAAATGAGGTATTTCGAAATTCCTATCTAGCAACCCTGAAGTGGTCAAGTTAAATAACCTGGCTACGGCGTAAGTTATGTATGTTATGTTCGAATATAGAAAGGATTTTTACTTGTGAGCTGTACAGAAAATATTAATTCCTATTTTTAGTACAAATGTTTATTTATACCATTTTTTTTCTTATTACTGTTCTACTCACTTGTTTTTAATTTTTGACTTTTATCATAAAATGTAGAAGATTGGAAAATTAATTGAAATGGAAAATATGGAAATACATGAGGTTTTTAAAAAACACCAATATTGCTAGGTCGTATTTCTTCAGAAACGGCGCTGTCTACTAAGACTGAATAGCGAATAGTCGTTTAGTTAGAACTCATTGCAACCCACTTTGCCTGGGCAATGTAACCCAGACACTTTGCCTGGGTAAGGTAACCCAGACACTTTGCCTGGGTAAGGTAACCCAGACACTTTGCCTGGGTAAGGTCTCTTGCCACAGAATAGCTGATCCGTTTTTTTATAAGTTGTTTAGATTCGACGGTACATGAGACTACATGTTGACCTTGAAACTATCTTTATGCACTACGTATCACGGTTGCCACCCGACCCAATTTTGCCGAGACAGTCCCGATTTCGATGAAATTGTTTGTCCTGCGTCCCGACGATCCATCAGTTTTGTCCCGATTTTTGATGAGAACATGCAATCAAAAAATCAGTGTTGATAAAAAATGGGTCGAAATATTTAAAAGCATAAAGGACAGCAAGTTAAATGCCTTATTTTGCTTTGTATCTCGTTTTATGTTCCTAAAGGTGGCAACCCTGCTACGTATTAAAAGCTGTTTTCGCAGATTAGCTGTTCTTGATGTGCTATAGTGTGAACACACTTTCTATAGCGCTTGAAAATGTAACAATACAAAACTAACGAACTATGATGACCCAATTCATGTTCAAATGTTGAACAAACTCCCCTAGCCATATTTTCGCGCTAAATTTAATCTGTGTTGTGTATAGTGTACTTGAATTGAGATTATTATCTGCGAGTACAATATTTGAATTTTGAAATGTTATTATTAAACATAGATACGTCCAACTTGTTGATTTATTTTAAAACCTTGCACACACTAAACACAAAAAGTACAAGCTTATGTTTACTACAAAATACAAGAAATCCCAACTTAATCTACTATTGGTTAATAATATTTCCTACTAAATCAAGACGCTAAATAATTGGAATCTTAAGTGAAACAAATTTTGGAGATTACTATATATTCATTTAATGGTCATCTACCGATTACTTAATTATATAAACTTAAAAATACTTAAATAACACAGTATTTGGGGGAACTTAAACATAATGTTTATTTGCAAAATGCAAAATGTCGCGCAACACTGGGAAACTAAATTCCCTAATGTCAGAAATAATATTGTTTTTTGTAAATTAGTAATACATACACTTTCTATTATGCAAAGCAAAATTGATTAAACATGAAATCAATTTACGCGACCGAAACTTTCGACTCAAATTAAAAGTGACGACGCCCGACGCACTGTCTGAAATATTTTTTATTAAATGAACTGTCTTTGAATATAGTGAGTTGTTTTTTATAATGTAATATTTAAATTTTACAAACGTTAGGGTGCTTATGCCATAAAACAACGGAGCATTAAGTTAATATAATCGAGAATGGGGCTTGATTTGATTTGAGACAATTCTTTAGCTTGCATATTAAGGCTCGTATTTTTGTTTGAGTACAGTTAGAAAGGGATGGCGCTATATGCCAGGGGTGGCCAACAAGTCGATCGCGATCGACCAGTCGATTTCTGGAGACAGTAACGTCGATCGCGAGACATAAAAACTGCTTTCCTTGTGGTAGCAAAGCAAGTAGCAACCGAACGGTGCGGGGGGCGGGTGCGGTCGTTTTGTAGTGAAAAATACCCCAATAATGAAAATGTTTTAAGTCAATCTCAATAGATCAGGAAATTTTAAGTAGATCGCAGCACTAGACAAGTTAGCCCCCCTGCTATATGCGATGAATAACACCATCCCTATCCAACTGTACTCAAACAGTGAGGATTCTATAATAAGAGCCTAATTGTGGTTTCGTCGAAGGCCAAGCAGTTACGCAGTAATCGGGCATAGTAGTGGTTGCAAGTATAGATATAGTAGTGGCCGGCGTGGTGGTGGCGGCCCGCGGCGCGGGGGGCGCCTATGCGGGGGTGGTCTGCAGCGTGGTGGCGATGGGCCGCGGCGCGGGGGGCGCCTATGCGGGGGTGGTCTGCGGCGTGGTGGCGGTGGCCGCCTCGTCGAAGTGCACGCCGAACAGCGCCGTGCACGCCGCGCGCGCCGCTGCCTTACGGGACTCCTTCTTGTTCGACGCTGTGCGGAATAAAACCATGTTATACAAAACTGTCCCAAAACTTTTCCACATAGAGGAAAAGTACCTTTAACATTGAAGATAGGAAATTTTACTGAAAGAAGACTTCATTTTGATTTTAAAAATAATTGGAACTGCACTCAAAGGTTTTTTTCTATTTTTACGATTAGGATCGAAAGGGTTACTCATTAGGATTATTTTTTCCTAAGTAACACAGCATCAACATTTTAATTTTAATCATTTACGTAACGTATGCGTTTTTAAAAAAATCTTTGAATGCAGTTCCAATTATTTTAAGAAACAAAATGAAAGTCTTCTTTCAGTAAAATTTCCTATCTTCAATATAAAGTACCTTAAGGTACTTTCCCTCCGTGTGGCAGTTTTGAGACAACCTGTATAACGCAATCATGTAAATAGAGCGCTGAACAACAAGCAAATGATGGAGGAATAACACCTACTATAACTTATCTGCCTCCCCATGGCATTCACGCACTTACTCTGTTTCGGTTCGAATTCGTTACGTAAATTCTCGCTTCGAGTCATTGTTATCAGGGTTGCCAGATTGGAATTTGAAGCCATTTTTTCACGTATCTAATTCGAGGTGAACTAGAAGTATGCGAATGCTCCTACCATAGCATGACTACTGAAAACATGATATATCGCGTGATATAGCTTTTTATTGACACTCAACTGTCAAAATCAATTGTTTTGACAGGTGATAAATCGCTATATCATATCACGTTTCTGTGGTTATGCTAGCTAGGGGGACTGGGCTGATAGATGTCAAACCCATGGGTCATTCAGATTCCAATGCTGTCTAAAGCAAAAAAAAATATAAATTTTCTGCCAAAAAACGCGTTGGGGGACGTGCCGGACTACAGCTGCGCCACAAAAAAAAAGTTGAAAATCTGACTTTTTGACTATGCCATGATGAAGCCTATAGTTTGTCGCCAAAAACCAGAGTTTGTCGGTCTTCCGTTTAGGAAATACATGTGGCTCAGCTGTAGAGACGTCTCTATAGCTGCGCCACACAGATCTCGAAAACGGAAGGTCGTAGCGAAAATCTTATTACTTGTATGTATAGCCGTTAGTTTGTCGGAGTTTGTCGCACAAAAACCAGAGTTTGTCGGTCTAGCGTTTAGGAAATACGTGTGGCGCAGCTGTAGAGACCGTCTCTACAGCTGAGCCACACAGATCTCGAAAACGGAAGGTCGTAACAGAAATCTGATTACTCGTGTGTGTAGCCGGTAGTTTGTCGGAGTTTGTCACCAAGAACCCGAGTTTGTCGGTCTTGCGTTTAGTAGATATGTGAGGATACGCTGTGGAGACCTTTCTACCTGGATCTTGAGAACGGAAGGTCGTAGCAAAAATCTGATAACTCGAGTGTGTAGCCATTAGTTTGTCGGAGTTTGTCACCAAAAATCAGAGTTTGTCAATCTTACGTTTAGAAGATATGTGGGGATATGCTGTAGAGATATTTCTACCTGGATCTCGAGAACGGAAGGTCGTAGCGAAAATCTCACATATCTCCTAAACGCAAGACCGACAAACTCTGGTATTTGGCGACAAACTCGGTCCAACTACTGACTATAGATATGACTAATCAGATTATCGCTACGACCTTCCGTTCTCAAGATCCAGGTAGAAAGGTCTCCACAGCGTATCCTCACATATCTCCTAAACGCAAGACCGACAAACTCTGGTTCTTGGTGACAAACTCCGACAAACTACCGGCTACACACGAGTAATCAGATTTCTGTTACGACCTTCCGTTTTCGAGATCTGTGTGGCTCAGCTGTAGAGACGTCTCTACAGCTGCGCCACACGTATCTCCTAAACGCAAGACCGACAAACTCTGGTTTTTGTGCGACAAACTCTGACAAACTAACGGCTATACATACAAGTAATCAGATTTTCGCTACGACCTTCCGTTTTCGAGATCTGTGTGGCGCAGCTGTAGAGACGTCTCTACAGCTGAGCCACATGTATCTCCTCAACGGAAGACCGACAAACTCTGGTTTTTGGCGACAAACTCCGACAAACTATAGACTTCATCATGGCATAGTCAAAATGTTAGATTTCCAAATTTTTTTTTGTGGCGCAGCTGTAGTCCGGCACGTCGTTGGGGGAGCTCCTCGACTAGATTAGGTAGTATATAGCTACCTTTCCCGATGTAAGTAGCTCCGTCCACGTCCACGCCCATGGTGAAGATCATCCGCTGCGGGCGGTCGCCGTCGACGGCCAGCTCGCGGTACTCGAGGTGCGGCCGCATGTACGTGAGCAGCATGCACGGGTGCATGGCGGAGGCGTTGGCGGGCAGCTCCTTCGCCTTCTTGGCCACGCGGGGGCGCGCGCTCGCCCCCGCCCCCGCGCCCGCCGACGACTCCTCGCCTTCGGACATCTGGACAAAATAAAAAATCAATTTAAAACTATTTATACGTCCAAATATGCAATAAAGTTACTTCCAAGGATATAACAAAGTTACTTTACATTGGATGTAACAGAAGTAGACAAGAAGCAGTTCCATTCCACTGGCGGCACCCGTTCACGAGCATGACACATGAACGAGTCAACGTTTCGCTCAACTACATTTAAGGGAACGTAACAAACCCACCTCGCATGACACCATCACAGAAATAGTGAGTTCGACAGACTTCCGCTTGGTAGACATAATGAGAGTTCACGCACGAGAAGTGCAAACGCATTCATGTATCGTGTATACCAGAGGTTCCCTAACTTAATTGGGACGCGCCTCTTTTCTACTTAAAAAAAAAAAATCCGCGCCCCCCTTCCCCCCTTTTTAAAAAATATGGCTATAGAATTACTTATGGCAACACCTGTAGTCTCTGGTCTCTGAAAGAAATGTCGTCTTGCATTGTGTAATTTTTCTATAGTGCTAAAGTTAGATAAAACCACATCATCCAGTCGAAGAAGTCTTTTATTGTACCACTCCACTGCCATTACAATTGCACTGCGAAATTCTTCCTCAGCCAGGTTATAGCAAATTAAATTAAAAACACAAAAAACCGACTTCAAAAAACCTACCGCTAAAAAGCAAGAAATAATATTCGTAATAATAAAACACGTCTATTGAAGTCGGGTGGGGCTGGAGTACAAATCCCTTTTTTTTTATTCTAAAAGCCCCACCCGACTTCAATAGACGTGTTTTATTATTACGAATATTATTTCTTGCTTTTTAGCGGTAGGTTTTTTGAAGTCGGTTTTTTGTTTTTTTAAACAATTTTTTATTTTTTTATTTTTAGTGTAGGTACCTTTTGTATTAGGTAGTGTAGGTATATTATTTAGGTAGAAATTAAAATTGGCTCAGCCAAACGTGAGTTAATCGCGGAGAAACATACATACATGCGGGTCAAACTGAAAACCTTTTTTAAGTCGGTTAAAGAACTACACTTAAGATATCCCTTTTCCAACAAAAAAATAATGATCTTATTCAGTTCATAAACAAAGAAGTTATACGACTGATCATCGAGGTAGTTCACACAAAATCATACTATTTTCGTGCTTTTTTCAAGATTACTTGAAAAGTACTGAACCGATTTCAAAATTTTAAAAAATGGGACCAACTTGGGAGTTTACCTAATGTAATAACGTTTGAATCATTTCAATCGGTTCAGCCGTCTTCGAGTAATCGGTGTACATACAAAAAACAAAAAAAACAAAAAAAAAAAAACAAAAAAAAAAAACGGGTCGAATTGAGTACCTCCCTCCTTTTGAAGTCGGTAAAAAAACTGAGCCAAAACAATGACATATTATGTATACACGGGTGGCCCGCGCCTCCCTTGGAAAGTCTCTGCGTCAGATCGCCATACACACCCAACAGATGTGATCAGCATTCTGTGAGATATTAGGATATGTTTAAAAAAAACACGAAATTAGCATAAAAATGTATGAAAATCCTAAAACTGAGAACTCGGATCCTTATATATCTTAGAATGCTGATCAGATCAGTGGGGTGTGTATAGTAATCTGAATCTTCTCCATTTACTCCCTGGATGGCCATCATTAGATTAGCTGTGATCTCAACCTTAGCGGAGAACCAAGGCTTCAAAGTTACCTCGTTTGTATGAAAATAGGCCTGTGATTCCATACTTTTGCTCGCTAGTGTATATCCAATGGAACTAGTGAGAATGATTCGCGCCCTCTACTTTGAAAACCCCTGGTGTACATACTCATTGTGTATGTAGTGTGCAGTACTCATGGTGTATGTAGTGTGCAGTACTCATAGTGTATGTAGTGTGCAGTACTCGTAGTGTATGTAGTGCACAGTACTCATGGTGTATGTAGTGTGCATTACTCACGGAGGCGGTGGTGGGATGGCGCAGCTGCGGCACCTTGTGCCCCTCGTACTCCCACTCGGAGAACAGCTTGTGCAGCGCGAACGACGCCAGCTGGATCATCGGCAACGGGTCCTCCTCACCGTCACCCACGCCAGCACCCGCCAGCAACTCTACACACGACACCTAATTTTAGAGCTGCCGCACATTGACCCACTAGTCGCGGCTACAAACTGCGGGCAGGCCTCCATCACTCGCTCAAGGTCGCGCGATAAGCACCTACCGCTAGCCGTTCGGTCGAACGAACAAGTGAGCGGAGGGCCGCCACACGCCCGCCTGTGTAGTCGCGCGGCCTCTTACTGCCCAAGTAGGTATTGTCTCTTTATAATACTAACAATGTCGAATCCACTACTGTGCCGTATACGGATGTCAAAATCAAAAAACCAATAAAAAATTGTCGTTTTCACGTTACGATATATGCTACGCAGTTCATTTAAAAGAAGATTTAGAACTCTAACGTTGCGTCATCAGAAAAGGTAAGAGCATGGATAGAAAGAGAGGTAACTACTAGGTGAATACAACTATACTGTAGGCCATTAGCGCGACCTGAATTGCACTTTATTGTGTCGGAGATAAAGTCGCTATTTATTTAAATTACTATGCGGAGTGCTGCTTCTGTACTTGTACTATTAGTTATTCTGTGCTGCGGGCGAGTTTTTTCGTACATTTTGTATAGTATCGTATAGGAGCGTTCGAGCCTCAAGCTGCGGGAGTCGCCCGCGCTCGCTTGTGGCCGCGTTTGTCGCTCGCATCGCGCGCACACTTGGCCACAGAAACCGGCTTCTTCCCGGCGGCACAGAATAACTAATAGTACAAGTACAGAAGCAGCACTCGGCAAAGTCATTTAAATAAATAGCGACTTTTGCTTCGACACAATAAAGTGCAATTCAGGTCGCGCAGCGCTATCGGCCCACAGTTATATTCACCTAGTAGTTGCCTCTCTTTCTATCACGTGCTCGTACCTTTTCTGACGACGCAACGTTAGGGTTGTCTTCTTTTAAATGAACTGCGTAGCCTAAATCATAATGTGAAAAACGACAATTGTTTATTGGTTTTTTGATTTAGACATCCGTACACGGCACAGTAATGTCGATTCGACATTGTTACTATTATAAAGAGACAATATCTACTTGGGCAGTAAGATGCCGCGCGACTACATAAGCGAGCGTGTGGCGGCCCTCTGCTCACTTGTTCGTTCGAACGAACGGCTAGCGGTAGGTGCTTATCGCGCGACCTTGAGCGAGTGATGGAGGCCTGCCGGCGGCCACGCCACTAGCGTAGCGGCTGCGATTGGTAGCTGCGTCTAGTGACTTGACTGAGTCACAAGTGGTCGCATATAGTGGTCGCGACTAGTGGCTCAATGTGCGCTAACACTTAGGCTAAGGACGAATCTAGACGGAAAAGATGCTCGCGAAACCACATCATCATCTACGTATAAAAATCACGCAAATAAATTCAATTTTAATCTAATGAAAAAGATCACATAGTGGAAAAGAATGGACAAGTTCGTCATTTTGTCACTTTACATTATATAATTATTTCAGACATTATTTTATTACAAAACCAGCGAAAAATTACAATGCACGTTGACCACAGCAAACAAAAAATATTACATTTATAAAGTTTATGAAGTACAAGAATAAAATGTTTTTCATATCTATACGTCAAATTTGTCATATCTATGTTCGTCTAAATATGTGTGTCAAATTATAACGTAGAGTAGGTATATGGTGAAATCTAGTACGTACCGTCGGCGGCCAGGTCCTGGCTGACGGCCTTCTGCATGCGCTTGATGATGAGGTCGCGTATGGCCTGCTCGGCCGCCGCGTTGCGCGCCGTCAGCTTGTTCTCACCTGCACGCATATAATTAGCATTGTACTAACAGCCGACTTTAATAACCTATACTTTTTATTTATTTATTGTTCTAGACACACATAGATACAAAGGATAAAACCACTAGGGTTTGCTAATGACCTGGACTTAGGCAACAAATCTTTAATATGCCTATCTCTTACTGAGATTAGGTTATTGAATTCGGGCGTTAGTTGACCGAAAGAGCGCGAAACGTCTTCGCTTCAGCTTGGGCAAAAATGCTTTCGTATGTCTATCCATTTGTACTCCTCTACAAGTCTCATTTCTCAACCGATTTTCGTAAAATTTTGTTAGCGGGTTAGGTAATTATATAGTTTTTTTTTTCCGAGCCAGTTTTTCGGAATTTTTCGTTAAAATAACACATTTCAGCATTCAAAAATGTCAAAACCACAAGGTCTACAACTAACAGAACCACTAGTAAAGTAATATTAGGAGTCTCAATAAAGATAAGATTATTGAAATTGATCATGAAGTATGTTGAAACTATTGCAAGCAAAGATTTTCATTGCTATTTTTGTTGTGATTTATTCCTTTGAGCAACATTTTGCTTTGCCGAAGTTAGAGAATCAAAAACTACAATCCAGTTTTATAGTTTCTATGCACGGACGTATTAACGAGGGCAATATTTATTAGAATGTCTCACCGTAACCCTTGTAGGAGATGCCATCGAGTGTGAGGTCTGCACAGAAGCTCGTCTTCGGGTTCTTGTAATACTGATTTGGTGTATCGGCTGCTTCTACCTTGAACTGCTATAAAAACACAATAGTTACAGTCCAAACACTTTCAAAATTGAGTCAAACTAGAAAGAAGAATTTTATTGTTTAAATACATTTTATCATTAGAAAATTCGATATTAAAAGAAGGTTCAGATACTTCGATCAAGAATACCCTAGTAGAAACCCTAGATGCCCGGTCAAACTAAAATACAGCACTTCGAAATAACGCCCCACGTTCAAACTGAGCGCTTATTTTGTACAAAGTAATATATATCTTCTTTGTTTTGTACTACTTTCAGATTTTTGGAAAGAACAGTAAGCCCTAGTTCGCACGAGCGCATTTTGAACAGGTGTTACAAAACCATTTAAAGGACACAAATTGATACCCATGTAGGTATTTATTCCCAATAAAGCGTTTTAAAAACGCTGCGCTTTTTTATCGTGCAGTGTTGGATTTTCGACTTTGAGCGTTGAACGTAAAATCGAATTGAGCATAAGCACGCTAAAAAAAAGCGCCAACGCGACGTCTTTTACTCTCGTCACACCCCGGACACTCCATACAACCGCGCCATTATAAACAGATGACGTCAGAATCGTCAGATGATGTTTTTAGTACACGCGCAACTGTGTGTCTAGGGCTACCGCTGTATGAGCGGCGTTCAATTCATAATTCGATCGAACTGCTTGGTAAATAAAGTTACAACGCATTGCTTTGAATATAAAAATTGTCGTTGACAAACACGACTAAGCGGGGAATTCACTTACAGACATGTCCGCAGGTACGCCCGCGGGCATGTCCGAGCGGGCAACTTTACAAGAGGTTTTACCTAAGCCTGTTGTGTGTGTCGTCGTCGCAGACGGTCTGGCAATTATAAAGATGCCCACTCGGACATGCCCGCGTCCATGCCTGCGGACATGTCTGTAAGTGAATTCCCCGCTTAAAGGAGCAAACCATTCGATATCGGCACACGAACTCGCGGGGTGTGGTAAGGTAATACATTCTGGGGCGGGGCGGAGTGTCTGTCCTTTCTGTACGGTAGTACTTAGAATCTGTCCAAAAAGTCTTTTTACATGGGTAATTTCAAAGGTAATTTTATTACCCACCTAAATCCCCAACCCCCTCGCCAATACCCATCTAAATAAATAAATATGTTTACAATTAGAATTTTGACAGCACCAACAGGGTTAAAAGTATAAGTTTTATAAATAATTTAATAATTTCTCATGTAAACAGACTTTTTAGACAGACTCTATCGGCCAAATACTCAAACTTAAATACTTAAATTCAAAAAGTTGTCATATTTGACAGAAACTCTATGAAACTGACAGCTTCCTTAAAGTTAAGGAGACCTTAACTTAAGATTTTAACTAAGAAGCCTTTGAGTATTCGGCCATATATCTATTCTGTGCTCTCGTGTGAATCGGGTCTAATTTGTACCCAGAAAAAAATATTCATGTGGGAAATTTTTTCGAATTAATTTTTGTTTTGCCAGTCAATGCCATATTGGCTGTTTTAGTTCGTGAAGAGTTACTTATTCTTGATCAAAGTTCCGATATGACCAAATGATGTCATATCGGAAGCAGGGAATGATAATGTTAATTCTTTTTTTTTTTTTTTTTTTCCTTTCTGGCCTCTTCCGTTTTTCACAGAAATTCCGCCAACGTCCCGTAATGAGAGATACACGATGATATGGATAAATTGCTCGGTAATTTGGAGATTTCCTTCCTTGAGAGTTCTCTTTCTGTATCTAACCTAGGGAAAGGACAAAGACAAACACAAAACGTCACAATTACGATAGATACATTATAATAATATAAATAATAATATACTAAAATACGAAACTATTTCAAGATACATAAAAGGATTATTATTATTACCTATATTATTAAAGTTTAATATTATGCCGTTTTACATGTTTACATAAGCACAAAAAAGCCAGTTTATCAGAAATTGAGAGAAGGGTATTAAGGTTAGTAGGGCGGGGAGTGGAAGCTGGGAGTTGGTCGTACAGCGAGGGATATTTCTGGCAATTAAAGATAATGTGGTCGGGACTACCTTCCTCAAGACCGCATTCGCATATAGAGCTATCCAGTATATGAATTTTGAAAAGAAATACTGGGGTGGTTACATGTCCAAGGCGAAGGCGGCTTATAGTTGACACAACATATCTGGGTAATTCACGGAATTTCCAAAACCAAGGCTTACGCGGAACACCAGCCTGTAGGCTACGATAGTGGCGACCTATAATCCTAGAATTACGCAGCCATCTCTCTTCCCATTCAGACTCAAGATTAGGTTTAGCTAGCTGGAGGATATCTGACGAATAATTTTGCAATCTAGATGGGTTGCCAGTCAGTGTAGCCTCTTTGGCCCACCCGTCCACTACCTCATTATCATGTATACCACTGTGTCCCGGTATCCAGGCCAAGGCTACGTCTATGTTTTGAAGGTGACACTTCTGAAGCAAACCTTTAATTTGTAGTATAACTGGAGCAGGGGATTTAGATCTAAACTGGTTTGCCGAAAGGGCTTCTAAGCTACTTTTGGAGTCGGTGAAGATAATACTTCGGTTCAGCTGGTGGGATAGTATGAAGGAAACCGCTTCTAGGATGGCAACAGCTTCACCCGTGAAAACTGATGCTTCTTTTGGACATATAAAATTAAGAACAATGTTGTGTTTTGGTATCCAAACTGCCGCACCAACGTTACCCTGTGGGTCAGTCTTAGAGGCATCGGTGTAGACTGGCAGCCATTGCTGCCATTCTTCACCGAAACGCTCCAGAAACTTATTGTTTGCTGCGGGATCATTTTTTCCGATACCGAAATTCAAAATTATATTTGGGCTGAAGGTAAGGGCTTCATAATTAGTTTCAAATAAGGGGTGAATATCAAATTTTACTATAGGGTGAGATAGGGACGATAGTTTCCTGTAGCTGCTGACCATCCTAGGAGGGGTTTTGTGGGTCCAATATGAGGAGCGAGGTATAAGGTTGGATAGTGACTGAAGGAGCAAACAAAGAGGGTGAGACTTATATTGAGCAATTTTAAATACGAATCTGTCCGAAAGATATTGACGTCTAAGGTCTAAGGGAGGGTCAACGCATTCGACTTGGAGGGCGATGCCAGGAGAAGATCTCATGGCGCCTAAAATTATTCTGAGACATTTAAGTTGTATTTTGTCCAGTTTGTTGAGACCCTCTTTGTTGCATGGTTCCAGCAGGAAGGTTCCATAGTCCATAAGGCTACGGATAAGGGCATTGTAGAGGAGTTTCAGGGTGTATTGATGAGAGCCCCACCACACCCCGGAAAGTGATTTGAGTATATTGACCCCCATTTCGCACCTTTGAGCTATGTCTTTACAGTGAGAGGTTCCTGAAAGTTTGGAGTCTAGGGTTAGACCCAGAAACTTGACCCTGTCCGAAACAGGGATTAGTTGGTCGTCAACTTTAAGATCAATATTCGGAACCTGTCTTTTCCTGGTAAATATTACCGTGTTACTTTTGGGAACTGAAAGAGTGAGACCATGATCAACCAGCCATTGATTCAAATAGTATAAAGCAGAGTTAAGCCTTTCTGAAATATCATCAAGGTCTTTTCCGTGAGCGTATATGCATAAGTCATCCGCATATTGGAGGAGGTTAGAAAAGCTCATCACGCTTTCTTCCAGATCGTATGTATATAGGCTGTACAGCAAAGGGCTGATGACAGAGCCTTGTGGCAAACCCTGCCATACAGTCCTAGGGGGAATACAGTGACTCCGGTACCGAATATTTACCGTCCTATTCATAAAGAGGTTATAAATTAGTTGAACAAGCCTCGCTGGAAAACTCAATCGAAGAAGCTTCTCTCTGAGCACCGGAAGCTGGACGTTATCATAGGCGGCAGAAATATCTAAGAATGTACCCACTAGGAATTCACCATTCGTGAAAGCGAGTCTGATGTCTGTTGTAAGTATGGAAAGGCTATCAAGGGTACCCTTGCCCTTGCGGAAACCGAATTGGCTTTTAGCTGAAATACCCTGAGACTCCGCCAACCATTCAAATCTATTCTTAATCATATGCTCCAGGATTTTAGACATAGTAGAAGATAACGCTATAGGTCTGTAAGATGATTCAAGTTTCGGGATCTTACCTGGTTTCAATAGCGGAATAACGACTTGGGATTTCCAGGAGTATGGAATATCGCCAGTTTCAACCACTCTATTAAATAGGTTGAGGAGGTGAGAAAGAGCAGTGGGACCGAGATGGGAGATGAAGGAATATGGTATGCCATCTTCTCCTGGAGACGAGTCTCTCAAGTTCCGAATAGCACATTTGAGTTCGTCTAAGGAGAATAGGGACTCAAATTTGTTGGAGGTGGAGTTGAATGATTGTGGAGGGAGTGTTTGAGAAATTTCGGGGGGAGCAAAGGGGGGGGCTAGTCTGTCTGCAAAAGATTCTAACCAAGGGGATGGGTCATTTGAAGAAGGAGAGGGTCCAGCAAGAGAACCTCGGAAACGTCTAATGTTCTGCCAAACTTTGGAAGGGGGGGAGCGGGGGGATAAGCTTTCGCAAAAACTTATCCATCCGCCTCTCTTCCTTCTTTTAAAGAGGCGTTTCGCTTTGGCGGCTATCTGTTGGTAGGCCATAAAATTTTCGCTGTTCATGTTCAAGCTGTAATTGATTTCCGCTTCTTTCCTTAGTCTTATGGCTTCCGAACATTCCGAATCCCACCATGGAGGGGAGATTAGGTTATGTTTCGTTCGACGAATTGGGGGGATGTGTAGATCGGCTGATGTGATCAGAGCGTCTGTAAAGTGGGTGTATTGAGATTCAATGGAGATTGTTTGAGGGAGAGCAGTATGGCTCAAACAAGTGTCAACCTCTGCAGAAAACTTTTCCCAGTCCGCTTTATTGGTGTTATACTTCCGTAAGGATGAATGAGAATAAGCGGGGAGGGATGAGTTAGGTTTAGATACGATAATGGGAAAATGGTCGCTACCAAAAGTTTCTGTTAAGGTCTTCCAAGTTAACGCAGAGGCCAAGCTAGGAGAACAGGCAGTAAGGTCCACTGCAGACCTCTCATCCTGGTTGGGGTATACGCGTCTTGTTGGACTACCATCGTTCAAAATACAGAGGTGGAACTCGTCAAACAGATCAATCAAGTGGGTGGAAAACGAATCACAGGAGTGACATCCCCATGAGGTGTGGTGGGTGTTGAAGTCTCCAAGGACTATAGCGGGTTGTGGGATTGCTGAAAGAACTGCTTGGAGGTCCGGTATGAGGGATGGTGATGGATCAGGTAAATAAATGGAAACAAATGAAATGTCTAAGATTTTAGCCGCAACAACGTTAAATGCGTCGCTGTGCGGGGGAATTGGGATCTTGGTATAAGTAAGGCTCCCTTTGATTAAGAGAGCGCAACCAGCACAGCCATCAACTCTGTCATCCCTGAGACAGGCAAAGCCCGACACTCGAAACCTAGTGTCCGGCTTGAGCCAGGTCTCAGAGATGGCAGCGACAGCCACCGAATGTTTGTTTAATAAAAATTTTAATTCGTGCATTTTAGGGTTAACACTTCTACAGTTCCATTGTAGAAACTGAGGAGTGCTCCTCGTTGATTGGGTTGGGGGCGCCATTGGGAATGAGTTTACTAAGAAGACTTAGTTTGTGTGCTACGTTGGGCGGTAATGCATCATTAAATCTACAAAGTATGTCAGTTAAGAGAGAAATTATGTGTTCAAGAAGGTTGTCATCTTTTGAAGTCGAGTAGGGATTGTTGAGGTTAGACCCATTGGGTAGTGTGGGAGGGACTTCCGAGATTATATTGTTATGAGCTACTCTGTCATAGCTCTGGGGAGGAGGGGCTCTAGGTTTTTGCGTTGTAAACACAGTCTTCCGGTATGACGTTGATGGTGAGGCTGGAGTGGATCGAATGTTGTTTGTGTTCGGTTGGTGTTGGGAGGAAACTGGGGACACAGGGGTCCTGGACATGTCTGAGTATGGGCGACGGACAGGTGCAAACCGAGCGGATGCCTCGAGGTAAGAAATACTTTCCTGTGACATTACTAGCTTAATGTTGTGTTGTCTTACTGTTTCGGGACAGCCCCTGCTAGTATCAAAGTGTTCCCCCGAACAGTGTAGGCATGTTGATTTACTCTCAGGAATGTTACAACTGTCGCCCGGGTGTTCTTGGGCACAGCGGTAACATCTCGGCTTAGACCGGCATTGAGCCTTTATATGGCCATACCTGCAGCAGTTGTGGCATTGAATTGTAGGGAGTTGGTAAGTTTCCACTGGCAGGGACGTAAAATAGCAGAATATTCTTTTTGGTAATACTTGACCTTCGAATGTCAACACTACGGTTTGGGTGGGGGTCCAAGTGGTATTACCATTTGTAGAAACCTTCCTATTGAGACGTCTGGCCTTCAGGACAGTACCGCATCCTTCAGGTAATTCAATGGAACCGATAAATTTGTCAAGTGACCAATCGACAGGGACATTCCTAACTATGCCCATGCGGGTGACATTGTAAGATGGAATTATAGCTTTGAATTTATGTAACAAACCGAAGTCTGATACAATAAAACTATTTGCATCTGAACCCGTTTTAAATTCGATTTCAATTCTATTTCTACCTACATTTTTAATGCCGCCTTTTACGATATTTTTTATATTATGTTTGTGTATAAGCTGTCCAAATTTAATGGGTCTAATAGTGGTACCAGCTGCTGGATCAGGCACTTCCCTACTCACGTGGACGATGAAGGGGCCTTGATCAAGAGGGCTGTACTTACGAGACTCCTGGGAGAGTTTTGGGTGCAAGTATAATGATTGGATAGAAGCCGAGGTGTCAAT
The DNA here is from genome assembly GCA_943789525.1 of Agriphila geniculea. Taxonomy (NCBI): domain Eukaryota; kingdom Metazoa; phylum Arthropoda; class Insecta; order Lepidoptera; family Crambidae; genus Agriphila; species Agriphila geniculea. Next base: position 5,146,570 of record OX038879.1, on the reverse strand, counting down.
GTCGTTCGAGGACCTTGTCCGTTTGTCGGGATTGGGTGTTGTACATGATTCCGATGGGAGTTTATGCTTACGGGGGGGTTCTGATTTCTCCTGCGTAAACATTGGTTGTGAAGTTTCCATATCGGGGGGATCAGGGGGATCAGGAGGCTCCGGATCCATGGCGTCTAACCAGAGATGGCGAGACGCCGCGTGTTATAAACCGGTATTAGTAATCTAAATACACTGAATTCTTGTTAAAACACTTAAAACCACTCACCAACAGACTGTTAGACGAGAAAACTCAATTTAGAAAAGAACGGTTGAGGGAAAAGTATGAAAAACACTAAATCAAATTCGCGAACACGTGTATCACACAACTCCGAAACACGGAATCCATGTTAATTCTTACTTTTTTTACCGTTAATTTTAATATTAACGTTATGTCAATAAATAACGTTAATTTTAACTTTATTTTAACGAAATTAACGTTATTTCAGTAAATAACGTTAATTTTAACGTTATTTCTTACTTTTTGTTAACGTTACTTCAAAATTAACGTTATTCTAATTAATAACGTTAATTTTTTACCGATAATTTTATCGGTACTAAAGTTTAACGCTATATTTAACGGTAAATTTACCGGTACAATATTTTTAACGTTATTTTTACCGGTAAATTTACCGATAAAAAAATTTAACGGTATTTTTAACGGTATTTCAATCCCTGGGGCCGTACCGGCTAACACATCAAACTTTGATAAGTCTGCCCGGCTTCAAATTAAAACAGATACCTAAATTGGGCCTCAATCTGGCCAAAATGGCGAACCCCAATTTATGATGTCACAAGAACATCGATATCTTCTAAATAACTTCGGCAAATAGTACAATACGAAATTCCTTATTTCGATTTATCTGTTTTAAGTTGAAACTCGGCAGACTTATCGAAGTTCGATGCGTTAGCCGGTACGGCGCCTGGGGCCCTATTTTTGAATCCTTCGAATGGCGTCGAGCGCTCGTTTCTACTGATTTTCGTTCGACATATGACTCAAATGTTCGAGATAGAGTCATATGTCGAACGAAAATCAGTAGAAACGAGCGCTCGACGCCAGCCGAGCGATTCAAAAATAGGGCCCCTGATCGGAAGTAACAAACTCACGTTAGTAAGTTGGTCCTGCAGCATCATCTCGTTGAGCACCATGAGCGCGTTCTTGGGCGTGATCAGGCGGCGCAGGTGCTCGTTCTGCCGGCGGCGCTTCTCCTTCTTGCTGATTTTCTTCACTGCATCGAAATAAACAGCTACTATGAGACCTTTGTGCAACAAGGGGACCTAATGGTCCGAATAGACTATGACATTAATGACACACTGACATGTCAGACAATGGCGTTCAGCAGACACAGACACTCAAGTGTCTGTCTGACTGAGTTTATGACACCAAAGTGTCCTAGAGTAACTAATCACTAAGTCATCGATCACCATAGATAGGGACCATGGAAAGACATTTTTTTTTATAAATTATTTTCCATTGTTAAAATGTATTCTATGGTGATCGATGACTTAGCGATTAGTCTGCTGGAATGCATCATTATCTACCTCCAGGGAGCTTGCTCTTCATCCAGGCCGGGCGCGCGGAGCCGGCGTCCTCGCTGACTACTGATTCTGTGTCAGGTTCCGCCTTCATATCAATATCGGTATCCTGCAATCAATAATCCTTGTCAAAACAAATTTCAAGCAATATAAAACTCATCCTCATACTAGAAAATGGACTAACTTAAACTTGGTAGAAAATAAAATGTCACTTTTTTTAAGGAATAGCTAGATTTTTGTCTAAAGTCGCATTACTAATTTCCCAGCAAAAATGTAAACAAGTAAACGTCTTGTAAACAAGTTCTTGAAGCGAACTGATAACTTACCTTAGATATTTTACTGTATGTAAACTATCAAAAATACGTAGCGTCTTCGCCTGTTCCCCCCATAAATCTAAATACAAATGTTACTACTACAGCTACTACTCGTAATACAATTTTTTATGAAATTTTATAAATGACCAAAGGGTGTACGGTTTGCAGTTGATGTGTGCACAGCATCATAAAAATGTTTTCTACTATAAAACTGTTATTATGAAATATTTAATTATATTACTGTTTTTGCCGCAAAACTCATGATTCAGAATATTTATCGAATCTATTTTTATTAGGTTTGTGATGAAAAAACATGAAGTAAGTGTGTTTATTTCTTGACTTAGCAATATACTATTTCTTTTTGTGTTGTTTTGTTCTGGCAACACCTTTGTTTACATTTTTGCTGGGAAATTAGTAATGCGACTTTAGTGACTCATGCAATATTTAGCTCAAGGTTCTGAACAACTGTGAATTAATTTTAACAATATCTCTTTTTTTAACACGATTTTTTATCACAAAGTTCTAAACGCATTATTTCGGTGGTCATGAAAGGGAAGGGTATCACAAGCTAGAGATAATGTTTATTTTTTTAAAGTTGAGTGTAACCTGTAGCTTGCTCTGGAACTGCTGCGGCTGTGAGTTGGTGAGCTGTATGTTGACGGGCTGCACATTGCGAGGGGGCATCGGCGGGGGCGCGGGCGGCGGGGTGAACTGCTGTTGTTGTTGGTTCTGTTGTTGATGCTGTTAGCCGTATTATTAGTCACAGGTGACATACGTTAGCAAGTACTGCCAGCCTAGCATGTGTCTCACAATTTATCAACACTTATTTCGCGACATCTCCCTCTCACATCAGTGCAGTGCATATGTTACTGTAAAAGCCCATATATTGGTAAATCTTAGGTTTTACCATACCCCGGGCACTCCATACAACCGTCGCGTTTCAACTACCTATTACACAGACGCTACACAGTGACGTTTTTGCACACGCGCAACTGGGTGCGTGAAGTCTAGAGCTATTGAATGAGCACAGTCACGGATCGGCAGATCGGCACATTTACCAACATGAGTTGGTAAATGTAAGGATTATAGTATAAAAGGGAGACCATTTTTCGGGCTCTTATCATTAAAGTTTGGGACATGCTAGGTTTTACCAATGATAGTTGGTAAATGTTGGATTTTTATTAAAACAGTGAATTAGCTACATATCATAACTTTTTCATTTATTTCAAATTACCTATCAGTAAAATCCTTAAATATTTTTGATTATCATTGTGATTTATTCTCCACTATCATTATTATTTAACTTGTAGGAGTATTTTCTAAGTCATACATTACAATAAAATTACCCGTCAGTCAAATCCTTTGTTTAAATTATTCTAATTTGATGATTTTAGTATTAGTAATAAGTAAAATACAATTTTAAAACACCTTAAAAATAATTATTTTTCAGCATTTACCTTGTTTCTGAAGTAAAACCTAATATTTACCGACTGGTGGTAAATGTTCGAAATGAACGATGATCTACCTTTACCTTTAAGACTTGGTAAATCTTAAGTTTTACTGAAAAAACTTAGGATTTACATAAGTTCGGGGTTTTACAGTAACACAGACTTATTATATTACTAGCATAGTGTGATTAGACATTTATGCAAAAGTATCAACATAATTTTCAATTGGTATGTACATGCTAGGCCAGCTAAACTGATTAAAAACACGTTATATTGCTTCATAATGTAAAATGTAATAATGTAAAATGTGAAGATAGTATAAAATTAAAAATGAACTGAAAAAACTAGATTGAAAGTACTTCTGAACTTACATTTGGTAGTATTTGCTGCTAATAAATTCTATGATTAAATAAAACACAATTTCAATTACTTAAGTACTGTTCCCAGATTCCCCTGAAACAATTTTTTGTCTAACTTTTGATTTGATTTGATTCCCGTAGTATGTTTATATATAGGGTCACTATAATTATGTTCATTTAATTAGCAACAAAATTGACTTTGACAACAAAAAATATATTTAAGTTACCTTTTACAAGCGACTTTGCAAAATAATTATCACCCTTAACTAATACATGAACTATTTAATAGTAAGAAAATGTTTTATTTCAAAATTCATTAACTTACAGGTAGGATAATTCCATTTTTATGCTAGAATTCAGAAAAAATCATAACTATACATTTTATTTTATTATTTTTAACGGGCATTTATAACAAACAGTAGGGGAATCTGGGTTAAATGAGTAGAATATATCAGACTTTTGGAAATTAGTACTCTCTGCTGAGTATACTCACAATTGCACCACCAGAATGATGCCATAACACCGTCGCCGGATCTCAGGACCCACTGCCAGCTGGCACCGTTCAGCTATGTGGGACATGTGTCGCACCTCTCACTCTCTCGCACTCAACATTCATATCATTAGGGAGTATGGATTTGGGAAAAAGTGGGGCAGTTTTAAGCTTTCACACCTCAGCCATACAGTAAGGGTGGTTTCACATTACCCATCTCCATCCATATTCCTATCATGTTGTCACCCAATGAAATTGTACAAGTCGTCTAAACAGTGAGGCATGTTTTTGTCGATGAATTCATAATATTCAGCTCATAAATAGCCAATATCAGTTACAATTCCAAAGGGTGGTCCCATGCTAGGAATCCGGGGCAGCTTACTGTCTACTTAAGTCTAGAGAACCTTATATGTGCACGAGACCACGTCTCGTGTTCATAATGTATTCTCAACCCACAGAGATACCCTCTGAGAGGCTGGAGGCCCCATCACATAACCTCTCACCACAGGCCAGGCAGTTTACAATGAAACATATATTTTTTACAATAATGCCCTTGGTGGAAACCACACATTGCATGAGATTTTGGAGCGAGTTTTATGCGCTTACATCTCAGACAATGCAGGCTGATGGATGGTAAGGGCCTAAGCGCCAGTCAGAGAGTAACTGTTGACTTTGTATAGCCAGTACCAGGGCTTGTGGGGCTCGGCATCATGCTGTCACAACAAGTCAGTCATGAATAATTGTAGAATAAAAGAGAAAATTATGCCATTAGAACATTAGCAACGCTTACCCCTCCTGCTGCCACGAACTGTCCGGAGGTATTGTAGCGACCGGCGCTGCCACTGCCGGTGGTGGAATTCCGCGTATTATCTGACCAAACGTATAAATTTCTTGTAGAATGTATTTTTGAAACTTATCTAAAGTTCACAACACCCTATTTTTATGAGCAGAACTAAATGATTTGCAGCGATTGACAAAAGAAAGTGGTAAATGAACACCGCGAGTATTCTCGAGAATACATAAAAATTGCACATTCTTCATGAAAAAGAAACTTAATAATGTTTTACTTACATTGCCTACTGTAAACCATTGTTATTTGATATTGATGAGGATTTAAATAACGTTTTATATCAACAATTTAAGACCGACAACGATTGATGATGCGACCGAAAGGGATTCAAAACAAAATGGCGGGCGCCAGGCGGGGCGCAGCAGGGGGTCGTTCCGAACCTACGCTCCGAGTGCAACCGAACGCTCTAACCCCGGGTTGCGTTCAGAGGCTTAGAGTGCAGTTAAAAAACAACCAAACGATTGTTTTTTAACTCACTCTAAGGTTAGGAACGACCAAGAACTTTAAATGTCAATGTCAAAACAAAGTCCTCATTTTCCACTTGAAATAGGAATAATTTAAACATTCCTTCATTCAAAATCAAATAAAAACTGTTTTTTTTGCGAAGCTACCATGATTTATTTGAAAATTAGACACAAAAACATCAAAATACAAAATAATGTCAAATGACATTGACATGTTTTCATAGACAAACGTCAGAGCGTTTTACAACCATCAATTTTGATGGTTGTTTGGTTGCAACGCTCTGACGTTTGGAACGGGAAAGTTGTTACAACCGAACGTCACGCTCTAATGTTTGGAACGGCGGTAGAGCGTTCGGTTGGACTCGGAGTGTAGGTTCGGAACGACCCCCCGTTCCAAACATTAGAGCGTGACGTTCGGTTGTAACAACTTTCCCGTTCTAAACGTCAGAGCGTTGCAACCAAACAACCATCAAAATTGATGGTTGTAAAACGCTCTGACGTTTGTCTATAGAAAAACTGTCAATGTCATTTGACATTATTTTGTATTTTGATGTTTTTGTGTCTAATTTTCAAATAAATCATGGTAGCTTCGCAAAAAAACAGTTTTTATTTGATTTTGTATTAAGGAAAGTTTAAATTAATTCTATTCCAAGTGGAAAATGAAGACTTTGTATTGACATTGACATTTAAAGTTCTTGGTCGTTCCTAACCTTAGAGTGAGTTAAAAAACAACCAACAACCGGCACTCTAAGCCTCTGAACGAAACCCAGTGCTTCCAGATTAAAAAATGTAAAATACAGGGGGTCGTTCCGAACCTACGCTCCGAGTGCAACCGAACGCTCTAACGCCGGGTTGCGTTCCGAAGGTACGCTCCGAGTGCAACCGGAAGCTCTAACGCCGTTCCAAACATTAGAGCGTGACGTTCGGTTGTTACAACTTTCCCGTTCCAAACGTCAGAGCGTTGCAACCAAACAACCATCAAAATTGGGTTGCGTTCAGAGGCTTAGAGTGCAGTTAAAAAACAACCAAACGGTTGTTTTTTAACTCACTCTAAGGTTAAGAACGACCAAGAACTTTAAATGTCAATGTCAAAACAAAGTCCTCATTTTCCACTTGAAATAGGAATAATTTAAAGTTTACTCTATTCAAAATCAAATAAAAACAGTTTTTATTGCGAAGCTACCATGATTCATTTGAAAATTAGACACAAAAACATCAAAATACAAAATAATGTCAAATGACATTGACATGTTTTCATAGACAAACGTCAGAGCGTTTTACAACCATCAATTTTGATGGTTGTTTGGTTGCAACGCTCTGACGTTTGGAACGGGAAAGTTGTTACAACCGAACGTCACGCTCTAAGGGTGTGTCCCCACTTAGGTTCGCGAACCTCGCGCTCCGCGAACATCTGTTGCAGGTTCGCGGAGCGCAATGTGGACGCGCGGAGCGCGGAGCAAACGTCCGCGCTCCGCGCTCCGCGAACCGCGCTCCGCGAACCACGCTCCGCGAACCACGCTCCGCGCTCCGCGAACCACGCTCCGCGCTCCGCGAACCGCCCTCCGCGCTCCGTTCCCATGATCAAATAAGCTTTATTCATATAAACTTAATTATAAAGTACCTTTGTCTCCACAGTACTATTATTGTGTAATTAATAATGAGTGGCTAAGAAGGAGTAAAACTTTGAATAGACAATCATGCTTATGTACAGTCAGTAGCACGTCAGGTTTTACAAAGTGTCAAAAATTTTCAATTTATTTTGAACCTTGTCTTCGCAATGAGGGCTTTTCAAAATTTCAAAAAACTGTAGGCTCGATAGATGGCGTTGATAAAAATGTGTGTCAATGTATTTTTTTTACTAAGCTTCTCTTTCCATTAACGCCATCTGGGGCTTGTTTCATATAAAATATTAGTCTAATATTATGAGCATTAGACTAAAAATATTAGTTTAAATCATTAGATATTGTTTCATAAAAGTAGAAACTAATAAAATGAGTTATTAGCGTAGCGTCTAATAATATTAGCTAATATTATTTGTTTTACTAGTAAACCGTTTCATAAACAAAATAAACTAATATTATCAGCTAATAAAATTAGTTACTTTTCATAAGTCTTTCTAGTCTAATAAATTTATAATTAGTTTTTGGAAAATCATTTGAAATGAGTGATTCAGAGTCAAGTGAAGAAGATAATGTTATTGTGAGATGCCCGAGGATATTTAGGAGGAGAACTCCTCATACAGTCATGGAATTTACATACGAAATCAACGAACAATTTTGGTTAGAATTTGAGAAATCGAGGTACCTGATTTTGGTATTGAAATTTATCGCATTTTATAGAACTTTGAAAGGCCTTTCAAATGACATCCCATTCTCGGCGCGGAATTGCGTATTTTTATTTTTATTGTTATTTTAGTGTACGTAAAAAGAAACAGAATCTTGTGTGACAAAATGTCAGTACTTCGTATTTTAGAGTGAAACGGAACACGTTTTGTTTTTAAATAGAGGATAAACAGTTCGCACGTATGTCCAAAGACCATAGATACCAGGTAGTCTAATAATATTAGTAACATCAAAGAGTCTTTTTTTATTAGTGTTATAGAAAAGTTTATGAAACAGAAAAATGCCAACTAATAAAATTATTTTATGAGTCTAATAAAATTAGCTAATAATATTAGTAACTTATATGAAACAGGGCCCTGGTGTGGCAAATCGGGACCCTATTTCTAAGACTCCGCTGTCCGTCTGTCTGTCTGTCTGTCGGTCTGTCTGTCTGTCACCAGGCTGTATCTCATGAACCATGATAGCTAGACAGTTGAAATTTTCACAGATGATGTATTTCTGTTGCCGCCATAACAACAAATACAAAAACAGAATAAAATTAATATTTAAGGGGGGCTCCCATACAAAAAACATGTTTTTTGCCGCTTTTTGGTACGGAACACTTCGTGCGCGAGTCCGACTCGCACTTGGCCGGTTTTTTAACTCACTCTAATGTTCGAAACGACCAAGAACTTTAAATGTCATTAATAGTACAAAGTCTTCGATTTCCATTTGGAATACGAATAATTGAAACTTTCCTTTATTTTGAATCAAATAAAATCCGTTTTTTGAGGATCTACTATGATCATTTTAAAAATTAAAATTACGCTCTAATGTTTGGAACGCCACCGTTAGAGCGTTTGGTTGCACTCGGAGCGTAGGTTCGGAACGCAACCCTGCCGCGCTCCGCGCTCCGCGAACCGCGCTCCGCGAACCGCGCTCCGCGAACCACGCTCCGCGAACCACGCTCCGCGCTCCGCGCTCCGCGAACCACCCTCCGCGCTCCGTTCCCATGATCAAATAAGCTTTATTCATATAAACTTAATTATAAAGTACCTTTGTCTCCACAGTACTATTATTGTGTTATTAATAATGAGTGGCTAAGAAGGAGTAAAACTTTGAATAGACAATCATGCTTATGTACAGTCAGTAGCACGTCAGGTTGTACAAAGTGTCAAAAATTTTCAATTTATTTTGAACCTTGTCTTCGCAATGAGGGCTTTTCAAAATGACAAAAAACTGTAGGCTCGATAGATGGCGTTGATAAAAATGTGTGTCAATGTATTTTTTTTACTAAGCTTCTCTTTCCATTAACGCCATCTGGTGTGGCAAATCGGGACCCTATTTCTAAGACTCCGCTGTCCGTCTGTCTGTCTGTCTGTCGGTCTGTCTGTCTGTCACCAGGCTGTATCTCATGAACCACGATAGCTAGACAGTTGAAATTTTCACAGATGATGTATTTCTGTTGCCGCCATAACAACAAATACAAAAACAGAATAAAATTAATATTTAAGGGGGGCTCCCATACAACAAACATGTTTTTTGCCGCTTTTTGGTACGGAACACTTCGTGCGCGAGTCCGACTCGCACTTGGCCGGTTTTTTAACTCACTCTAATGTTCGAAACGACCAAGAACTTTAAATGTCATTAATAGTACAAAGTCTTCGTTTTCCATTTGGAATACGAATAATTGAAACTTTCCTTTATTTTGAATCAAATAAAATCCGTTTTTTGAGGATCTACTATGATCATTTTAAAAATTAAAATTACGCTCTAATGTTTGGAACGCCACCGTTAGAGCGTTTGGTTGCACTCGGAGCATAGGTTCGGAACGCAAACCCTGCCGCGCTCCGCGCTCCGCGAACCGCGCTCCGCGCTCCGCGAACCACGCTCCGCGAACCGCGCTCCGCAGTGTGGCCAGATTAAAATTTACGAAAATAACGAAGCACCTCAAAAAAATACTGAAACATACCAAGTTGCACATGGAAAATAAACCGATAAAAATACTGATTTTCAAAACAGGTTTTATTCATTTATCATCACAATGAATGTTTAAATTATATTTTAACATTCTATTCGAAGGCAAAACTAAACATATTTTCCGGATGGATGCGCCAAGTACAATAAAAACGAAAAAAAAACACGTTCTACTTATATAACGATCCAAAGGTAAGGGCAAACTACTTTAGGGAAATTCCCGAATTAGCGAAAGAAAAACCTCAAAGATAAAGTGAAGTGCAAAACAGAAAATAATTTTATTTAAACGTATTATATGACTTGATACTATTTATAATTCTACTATGGCGGCTGCCTGTCATTTCTTATCTGTAACTTAGAGTCTGTACGGAACTTTTTTGTTTGTGGGCCGATCTCGATGAAACTCGGTTTTGGGTACTATTTCGACAACAAAACAGCAACGCAATGTTAAAAATATAAATAAATCCAAGATGGCGGCCAACTTTTTTGTTTGTGGGCCGATTTAGATGAAACTCGGTTATGGGTACTATTTCGACAACAAAACAGCAACGCAATGTAAAAAATATAAAAAAATCCAAGATGGCGGCCAACTTTTTGTTTGTGGGCCGATTTAGATAAAACTCGGTTTTGGATACTATTTCGACAACAAAACAGCAACGCTATGTTAAAAATATAAAAAAATACCAAGATGGCGGCCAACTTTTTGTTTGTGGGCCGATTTAGAAGAAACTCGGTTTTGGGTACTATTTCGACAACAAAACAGCAACGCAATGTAAAAAATATAAAAAAACCAAGATGGCAGCCAACTTTTTTTTTGTGGGCCGATTTAGAAGAAACTCGGTTTTGGGTACTATTTCGACAACAAAACAGCAACGCAATGTTAAAAATATAAAAAATCCAAGATGGCGGCCAACTTTTTTGTTTGTGGGCCGATTTAGATGAAACTCGGTATTGGATACTATTTCGGCAACAAAACAGCAACGCAATGTTAAAAATATAAAAATCTAAGATGACGGCCAACTTTTTGTTTGTGGGCCGATTTAGATGAAACTCGGTTTTTGATACTATTTCGACAACAAAACAGCAACGCAATGTTAAAAATATGAAAAATCCAAGATGGCGGCCAACTTTTTTGTTTGTGGGCTGATTTAGAAGAAATTCGGTTTTAGGTACTATTTCGACAACAAAACAGCGACGCAATGTTATTAATAAAAAAAATCCAAGATGGCGGCCAACTTTTTTGTTTGTGGGCCGATTTAGATGAAACTCGGTTTTGGGTACTATTTCGACAACAAAACAGCAACGCAATGTTAAAAATAAAAAAAATCCAAGATGGCGGCCAACTTTTTTGTTTGTGGGCCAATTAAGATAAAACTCGGTTTTGAGTACTATTTCGACAACAAAACAGCAACGCAATGTTAAAAATATAAAAATCCAAGATGGCGGCCAACTTTTTGTTTGTGGGTCGACTTAGATAAAACTCGATTTCGGATACTATTTCGACAACAAAACAGCAACGCAATGTTAAAAATATGAAAAATCCAAGATGGCGGCCAACTTTTCTGTTTGTGGGCCGATTTAGATGAAATTCGGTTTTGTGTACTATTTTAACAACAAAACAGCAATGCAATGTTAAAAATTTAAAAAATCCAAGATGGCGGCCAACTTTTTTGTTTGTGGGCCGATTTAGATGAAACTCGGTTTTGGGTACTATTTTGACAACAAAACAGCAACGCAACTTTAAAAATATAAAAAAATTCAAGATGGCGGCCAACTTTTTTGTTTGTGGGCCGATTTAGATGAAACTCGGTTTTGGGTACTATTTCGACAACAAAACAGCAACGCAATGTTAAAAATATAAAAAATCCAAGATGGCGGCCAACTTTTTTGTTTGTGGGCCGATTTAGATGAAACTCGGTTTTGGGTACTATTTCGACAACAAAACAGCAACGCAATGTTAAAAATATAAACAATCCAAGATGGCGGCCAACTTTTTGTTTGTGGGCCGATTTAGAAGAGACTCGGTTTTGGGTACTATTTCGACAACAAAACAGCAACGCAATGTTAAAAATATAAAAAATCCAAGATGGCGGCCAACTTTTCTGTTTGTGGGCCGATTTAGATGAAATTCGGTTTTGTGTACTATTTTGACAACAAAACAGCAATGCAATGTTAAAAATTTAAAAAATCCAAGATGGCGGCCAACTTTTTTGTTTGTGGGCCGATTTAGATGAAACTCGGTTTTGGGTACTATTTTGACAACAAAACAGCAACGCAACTTTAAAAATATAAAAAAATTCAAGATGGTGGCCAACTTTTTTGTTTGTGGGCCGATTTAGATGAAACTCGGTTTTGGGTACTATTTCGACAACAAAACAGCAACGCAATGTTAAAAATATAAAAAATCCAAGATGGCGGCCAACTTTTTTGTTTGTGGGCCGATTTAGATGAAACTCGGTTTTGGGTACTATTTCGACAACAAAACAGCAACGCAATGTTAAAAATATAAACAATCCAAGATGGCGGCCAACTTTTTGTTTGTGGGCCGATTTAGAAGAGACTCGGTTTTGGGTACTATTTCGACAACAAAACAGCAACGCAATGTTAAAAATATTAAAAATCCAAGATGGCGGCCAACTTTTTTGTTTGTGGGCCAATTTAAATGAGACTTGGTTTTGGGTACTATTTCGACAACAAAACAGCAACGCAATGTTAAAATATAAAAAAATCCAAGATAATGGCCAACCTTTTTTTTTTGGTGGGCCGATTTATTTTATTCATTTATTAACATCATAAGATTAACATTAAATCATTCACAGCAAAAAGAAAAAGAATAACACTTTAAATGCAATCTCAATTATAGATGTTACACATAAGCAAATCAAAATTATAAATATTATACTTATATATAAAGCATGCAATACAATTCCAATTGATTAAACATTTTTAAATCAAAATAAATCATTCAGAGAGGAGCACGGTTACAGTTGTCTATAAAGTGTGATAAAATATTCTTTTTTAAAGGAGGAGGCAGGTAAACACCGCAAATGTTCAACTTTTTAGAATTAACTCCGTCACTTCCGACATGCAACCACAAGTCATCCCCTCGCAGTCATCTACTCAGTGCGCCTTTACTCTTGTGAATCTTCACAAGAGTAAAGGCGCACTGAGTTCAATCTTTTGGAGACAGCAACTAACACCCCTCCACCATCCTTTGAAGGATGAAACCCACTACTCTGACGGTCTCACCTCGCCTATATACGTTGTATCTGTCATCACAGATTTCCGAATCAAAAACGCCATCGTTTAACCACGTTTCTGTCAAGATTATTACATCATAAGAATTACAAACGATATTATTGAAAATGTCGACAGTCTTCCTCCGCAATCCTCTTACATTCTGGTAGAATACAATTATATCATTAAAAGAGCCCGTTAGTAAAACAAAATATAACAAGACAACTTTAGCGTTCTTTATGATAAACCTTTGAGAGTCTCATGATTCCGTATTTATACGTAGTTAGCCTCCTCGTACTTCCGTACAAAGATTTTTCCATCGCGTACCCAGACGAATTTATATTTAGCTCCCTGACAATGTGACGAGTCGCTGCATGCAGTTGTTTTGCTTTTGGTGTCAGATGTTCTGTCACATAAACTGGTGAGTTTTTGTTGCCGCCGATACCCAGATGACTGGTGTTAAGTTTTTCGCTAGAATTGTTTTTGTTAAACGTTATTGTAGCCGCCAGAAACTGGTCTCGAAGGCGAGGACTGTTGAACTTTACGAGTATGGAGCGTGGGCGGGGACTTTTATTGTCCATTTTAGCAAGTCTAGCGCTAAAATGAGTGTTGCCTTCGTTGATAGGACACTCCATAACCTTAGAAAGCTGCAGAACTGTATTAACCAAATTTTCCTGCTTGTTTTCTGGGACGCATTGTATTTCAATATTTGTTGCACGTGTCTGTAACTCAAGCTGTGCCAGTCTAGAAGAAAAGTTTTGATTAGCTGAACGTAGCGACTCATTTTCCTTGCGGACATCATTCAAAGTGGCCAACTGGGCGGCGTGTTGCGTTTTTATGCTATCCAGATACTGGCTGAATGCCGAGAGAGATGATTCAAAGCCAACTATCATATTTTGCAAGGCATCAATTTTTGGATTAATAACATCCTCAAAAGCATTGTAAATCTCCTCTCTAATAATGTTCCTTAAATCATTGGCCGAAAGGCAGGAACAACTCGTTGGCGCAGGAAAACTTGACTTCAAGCGCTGGGTAACGAAGCTATCATTGGAGGCAGTGGTAATTTAGCTCTCGTTGGTGTAATCGTGTTATTACCCTTTTTGGGCTCGCGAATGCGGCAGAAATCACAAATCCAGGCGTTTTTAGTTTCAGCTGTCTTCGCATTGTAATCTGCGGTGCACTGCAAATGACAATTGTCTTTGCAACGTTTATAACCCAGTCAAGTTAACTCGGCACCTGAAGCTCGATAGACCCCTCTCGTTTTTTCCTTTCCTCACGCCACCGTCGTAAATTTTTTGAAAGTTTTCGATAGATTATCGATAAATTATCACTAACAAATGTACTAACGCTACTGGCATGACGACAGTGGCGTGAGGAAAGGAAAAAACGAAGGGGGTCTATCGCGCTTCAGGTGCCGAGTTAACTCGACCGGGTTATACATTGCATGAATATTGCTCCATCCATGATATTAGGACATCCCGCGCACTCAGATGATCCTTTAGTTGACATTTTTTATTCTTATTCTCAATAATCTTATACCTTACTACGGCTTTGGTGGATGAAGATATTTTAGTAAATCAATAGTAATTGAAAAGTAATATCCAAAAATATCTTCAATACAAATTAAAAAAAAAATATCTTTAAAAATAAATAAAAATTCTCTAAAAAAATTTGGGAGAAAAAGTCTTTATTAGCGAGGATCGATCTTCGGGCCACTCACAGTTGAATTCAAAGCGACTTAAAGCGTTCAAAGTATTGATCAGTTAAGTAGGATTTGAAACTTGATGCATGAGTTGGTTTGAGTATGAGGTCAAGACGAAAATAATTATTATAGTACTACCTCAACACTAGGGAATGCAATCTCGTCTCGCCAAGATCCCGATCTCGCGAAATCCCGGCCATATTTTACGAGATTGTATCTCGTCAAATTTCGTACGAGATCTCGCGAGATAACGAGATCGACAAATGCAAAAAAGAAATGGATTTGTACGAAGCTGGTGGAGTAAGAGGGGAACTTTTAAACTTCGTACATAACTGCCTCTCAACTGTGGTTCCCACAAGTGTTGAGGCAGAACGAGCTTTTTCAGCAGCAGGGTATTTAGCATGCAAAATCAGAAGTCGTCTGTCAGATCATACTCTCGACATGATGGTTTTTTGAGAAGCCATTTTCAGACAAACTAACTTGCCTTTCCGTACCTTGATAACTTCATCTGACTTCTACTTTAAACTTCTTTTATTTGATTAATACGATCTCACAACATTTATTTAAGAACTTGTGAAGTTAAGTTTTTGTTTTGTTGTTTTTATTTACCATAAGTAATGTTCCTATTACTCTTAATTATTGAAACTAAAGTAATAATTTACAAAAGACTAAATATAGATAATTATTGTTTTGTTACCAATATTGTAAGAATTTGAACTGATTAGCTACATACAGTATGTATAATAATTATAGACTTAAACAAATGTTATTAGAGTTAGAGACAAAATAATAAGTACTTTGTTGATTTTTAAAATAAAAATTATTTTTATAACTAAGCAACGCAGTTTCTATTTAATTACATATCATGCCAATTACTAGTTCTTAAAACAAGCATTTGCATATGTTTTAATTGCGATTCTCCCAATCTCGCGAGATCCCGTAATTTGCGAGATCTCGCGAGACTGGGTTTTGAGTCTCGCGAGATCTCGCTAGGCGGAAATCTCGTACGAGATTGCATTCCCTACTCAACACTGATAATATTTAGTTTTAACACTGGAGATGAGATTTATTACGCAAATTAAAGCGCAGTTTTATCACTTTTCTGAGGATAATGCTCAGACTATATTCCGCAGTTTTTAATAATCCGCAGATTAAAAAAGGCACTGAATATTTTTTGAGCACAAATACACACTTTTAAACTATAGGTATAGTTCTGCAAACGATATCACTGGTGAAACACTAGACAACTTATTGATTTAACTTGATTCCAAATGTTAGAATTGTGATTTAAAATTATTCGGCAATATTTAACGTAGAGACTATGTTTACTTCAAAGCGCCATCTGGCGGATTTAGATGAAACTCGGTACTATTTCTAACACTGCGTTGCTGTTTTGTTGTCAAAACAGTACCCAAAAACGAGTTTCATCTAAATCGGCCCATAAACAAAAAATATGGCCGCCATCTTGGATTTTTTATATTTTTAACATTGCGTTGCTGTTTTGTTGTCGAAATAGTACCCAAAACCGAGTTTCATCTAAATCGGCCCACAAACAAAAAAGTTGGCCGCCATCTTGGATTTTTTATATTTTTAACATTGCGTTGCTGTTTTGTTGTCAAAATAGTACCCAAAACCGAGTTTCATCTAAATCGGCCCACAAACAAAAAAGTTGGTCGCCATCTTGGATTTTTTATATTTTTAACATTGCGTTGCTGTTTTGTTGTCAAAATAGTACCCAAAACCGAGTTTCATCTAAATAGGCCGACAAACAAAAAAGTTGGCCGCCATCTTGGATTTTTTATATTTTTAACTTTGCGTTGCTGTTTTGTTATAGTACCCAAAACCGAGTTTCATCGAAATCGGCCCCCAAACATAAAATTTGGCTGCTATCTTTTAGAAAATAGTACTAAAATCGTAATAAAAGGCACGATCTGGCAACATTACCATGTGGTAAATACTGAGCGTGTAGGCGTGCGTTTTCCTTCCATCGTTGGAATTGAAATTATCAGTATTTACCACACAGTTGGACCACAGTAAATACTTTGTGTGTAGCCGCCGCCTTATACGTAATTATAGTGCGACTATCTTGAATTAATATTTATCTTGTTAATACAGTCGCACTAAAACGTAACAGTACCGTCAACATTTCAAAAACGGTAATCAAGCATAAATCCCAAGTTGGTTCTTTTTCAGAACAGACTCTACTGATCTTTGCTTCTGAATTAAATATAGACATAATCCGGGAAATTCCTTGAACATTAATGTTCGCGGGGACTTAACACCGTAGTTACCATAACTTCATAGCCAAAATATACCAAAAATACTTACTTCCGCTAATATACCTACAAAAATACTGATGTTCGGAAAAGTCGATAAAATATACCGAAAAAGTATTAAAATACTGAATCTGGCCATACTGGCGCTCCGCGCTCCGTGTTCGCGTGTTCGCATCGGATCCCAAATATGGAGCGCGCTCCGAGGTTCGCGGAGCGCGGAGCGCGGAGCGCGGAGGTTCGCGAACCTAAGTGGGGACACACCATAATGTTTGGAACGGCGTTAGAGCGTTCGGTTGCACTCGGAGCGTAGGTTCGGAACGACCCCTTGATGGTTGTAAAACGCTCTGACGTTTGTCTATAGAAAAACTGTCAATGTCATTTGACATTATTTTGTATTTTGATGTTTTTGTGTCTAATTTTCAAATAAATCATGATAGCTTCGTAGAAAAACAGTTTTTATTTGATTTTGAATAAAGGAAAGTTTAAATTATTCCTATTCCAAGTGGAAAATGAAGACTTTGTTTTGACATTGACATTTAAAGTTCTTGGTCGTTCCTAACCTTAGAGTGAGTTGAAAACAACCAATCAACCGACACTCTAAGCCTCTGAACGAAACCCCGTTCCAAACATTAGAGCGACGTTCGGTTGTAACAACTTTCCCGTTCCAAACGTCAGAGCGTTGCAACCAAACAACCATCAAAATTGATGGTTGTAAAACGCTCTGACGTTTGTCTATGAAAACATGTCAATGTCATTGGACATTATTTTGTATTTTGATGTTTTTGTGTCTAATTTTCAAACAAATCATGGTAGCTTCGCAAAAAAAACTGTTTTTATTTGATTTTGAATAAAGGAAAGTTTAAATTATTCCTATTTCAAGTGGAAAATGAGGACTTTGTTTTGACATTGACATTTAAAGTTCTTGGTCGTTCCTAACCTTAGAGTGAGTTAAAAAACAACCGTTTGGTTGATTTTTAACTGCACTCTAAGCCTCTGAACGCAACTACGAGCCGACAAAGAGGTCAAGTAGATGTATGTGTCCTTTTCTTCATTAGGGTGACCAAACCGTATGGTTGGCCGGAGACATACATAATACTTTAAACTGTTTAATATAAACTTAAATACCTAGGTAGTTCGTTATTTATAATTAACACTTTTTACCGCGTTTTTATTAGGTTGCTTGCTCTTTTGTTTGTTTGAGCACAAATTTTGCAAACGATTTTATACTGAATTCCCGATGAGCTAGAGACTTGAAACTTTGAACACAGGTCAGAAATGGAAGGAAATGCAATATTACAGTGTCATTGAGGTGATTTGATAATGGAGCCGGAAGAACGCCACAGGAACTCTATGATGAATGAAACTATACAACCCCATCGTGTTTGGGCTTATTAGAATTGTCTTGACAAGTACTCTGACGGGAGACGAGGTTCAGGGCTGGATGATGAAGTCTGGATTCCATGCCATAGGAACTCAATATTGAAATCATGCAACCCCATCGAGTTTGGGCTCGTTTGAATTGTCTTGACGAGTGCTCTGTTGGGTAATAGTATCCAAGAGTCTGATGATGGAGCCGGAAGAAGGCCACAGGAACTCTGCAATAAAACCTTTCAACCCCATCGAGTTTGGACTCGTTGGAATGGTCTTGACGAGTACTCTGATAGGCGGTGGTATATCTTTAGTTTAGCTCGTTAACTAAAAAAAAGAAATATTTATTTTAAAAAAATTAAGAATAATTATTTATCACGTTTTTATTAAGTTTCTTTTTTGTTTTTATTTTTTAAATATGGTAATTCAACCAATTAAAATCTAGTTTATTCAATTCAATTTAATTTCAAGTGTAAATAATTACGCAACTTTAAAGTTTATTCCAATTTTTAATAAAAATGCAATGTGCGTGAACTTCGGAAAAACAAATAAATGTTGGAAAAACAAATAAAAGTAGGAAAACATTGTCTAGTGTAGTTAGTATCTGTAGTTAAAAAAAGAAGCAAACGATTTTCGACTTTATTGACGTTTGAAATTCGATTGCTTTTTCCCATAATTAAACTTGTACATTTACTATGCTGTTTCATTAAAAACTGTTATTTTGGTAAAGATGTCAATAAGGTCTTAAATACTTGCACCAATTTCTTTACTTGTGAAGTTAATAAAATGGGTGCAAGAGATTTACGACGACACAATGTTTAAAATATAAAGAAATATGGCAGCCAACTTTTTAGTTTGTGAGCTGATTTGAATGAAACTCGGTTTTTAGTACTAATTTGACAAGAAAATAATAACACAATATGTATTGAAAAAATTAAAAAATCCAAGATAACAGCCAACTTGTTTGTTTTTGGGCCGATTTCGATAAAACTCGGTTTTTGGTAATATTTTGACAAGAAAATAACAACGCAATTTTTAAAATACTAAAAATATAAGATGGCAGCCAACTTTTTTGTTTTTTGGGCCGATTTTGATGAAACTCAGTTTTTGGTACTAATTAGACAAGAAAATAACAACTCAATGTGAACTGATGGAAAAATCAAAATTTATCAAAATGGCTGCTAATTTGTTTTTGGGTTGATTTTGATGTGACTCGGTTGAAAAAACAAATAAATAATTTGCCTGCCATCTTAGATTTTTTTTATGATAGTCCGTTGCTGTTTTCTTGTCAAAATAATACCAAAACCCGAGTTTCATCAAAATCAGCCCACAAGCAAAACAGTTGGCCGCCATCTTGGATTTTTTGTATTTATAAAATTGCATTGTTATTTTCTTGTCAAAATAGTACCAAAAACCAAGTTTCATTGAAATCGGCCCAAGAACAAACAAGTTGGCTGTTATCTTGGATTTTTTAATTTTTTCAATACATATTGTGTTATTATTTTCTTGTCAAATTAGTACTAAAAACCGAGTTTCATTCAAATCAGCTCACAAATAAAAAAGTTGGCTGCCATATTTCTTTATATTTTAAACATTGTGTCGTCGTAAATCTCTTGCACCCATTTTATTAACTTCACAAGTAAAGAAATTGGTGCAAGTATTTTAGACCTTATTGACATCTTTACCAAAATAACAGTTTTTAATGAAACAGCAAAGTAAATGTACAAGTATAATTATGGGAAAAAGCAATCGAATTTCAAACGTCAATAAAGTCGAAAATCGTTTGCTTCTTTTTTTAACTACAGATACAAACTACACTAGACAATATTTTCCTACTTTTACTTGTTTTTCCAACATTTATTTGTTTTTCCGAAGTTCACGCACATTGCATTTTTATTAAAAATTGGAATAAACTTTAAAGTTGCATAATTATTTACACTTGAAATTAAATTGAATTGAATAAACTAGATTTTAATTGGTTGAATTACCATATTTAAAAAATAAAAACAAAAAAGCAACTTAATAAAAACGTGATAAATTATTTGTTCTTAAATATTTTTTTTTTAATAAATATTTCTTTTTTTTAGTTAACGAGCTAAACTAAAAATATACCACCGCCTATCAGAGTACTCGTCAAGACCATTCAAACGAGTCCAAACTCGATGGGGTTGAAAGGTTTTATTGCAGAGTTCCTGTGGCCTTCTTCCGGCTCCATCATCAGACTCTTGGATACTATTACCCAACAGAGCACTCGTCAAGACAATTCAAACGAGCCCAAACTCGATGGGGTTGCATGATTTCAATATTGAGTTCCTATGGCATGGAATCCAGACTTCATCATCCGGCCCTGAACCTCGTCTCCCGTCAGAGTACTTGTCAAGACAATTCTAATAAGCCCAAACACGATGGGGTTGTATAGTTTCATTCATCATAGAGTTCCTGTGGCGTTCTTCCGGCTCCATTATCAGATCACCTCAATGACACTGTCATATTGCATTTCCTTCCATTTCTGACCTGTGTTCAAAGTTTCAAGTCTCTAGCTCATCGGGAATTCAGTATAAAATCGTTTGCAAAATTTGTGCTCAAACAAACAAAAGAGCAAGCAACCTAATAAAAACGCGGTAAAAAGTGTTAATTATAAATAACGAACTACCTAGGTATTTAAGTTTATATTAAACAGTTTAAAGTATTATGTATGTCTCCGGCCAACCATACGGTTTGGTCACCCTAATGAAGAAAAGGACACATACATCTACTTGACCTCTCTGTCGGCTCGTTTTGGGGCGAGAAGCTCAATCCGGTTTATAGTACTATTTCCATGGATAATTCCCAAAATTCATTACAGTAGACGACAGTGACGACACTAAAATACAGTAAATCTACTATAATTACAGTGAATCTGGAATTAGCGTATAGTTGGCAGCCTCACCATGGAATTAGAAGGTTTTGACTAGGTCAAAAAATTGTTAGTAAATAGTTATAAATAGTGAACTATAGCATATAAATAGTGATACTATGGTTCAAAAGATATTTGAGTATCTTGGTGAGGCTGCTATCTTGACGTCAAGCTAGCAGACACCTTAAGAAATACAGTTCGTATCAATGTGATTTATATGCCAAAAAATTGTTAGGAAATAGTGAATCGTATACGCAAAATTTCAATAATATTGCTTCAGTACAAGCCGAGATATTACGATCTCAAAGTGGGCTGCTAACTTGACGTTTCTGGCAATGGCGATTCCAGAGAAACGGGTACAAGTTATAAACAAATAAATATATCAAAAAATTGTTAGTGAAATTGTGATTCTTACGATATAAATAAAAAAAGAATTCTTCATTGCTATTTTCTAAAAATCGAATGTTAACTTCTACATAGTACTCTGAATATAGGCTGTCGATCAATATTGAACTTTGCTCCACAGTAATAAGGTTTAAACTTGATTGCAATCATGAGGTGAGTACTATCAAGCAAAAAAGTGAAATTTAAATTTTTTGACTGTGTCAATAGTCATATCCTCGGTTCAAGGCTATTGATTTGGTATTAAACAAATATTTTTCTACCCACTTTTTTATTTTTTAGAGTATTGACACGATCAAAAAATTTTAGATTAAATCTCATCAAAAAAATTTGGTCGTTTAATACTCTACTCTCAGTTCATTTATTTAGTTTAGGAAAAGCTACAAATATTTTACTACCAATTAGGTACCTAACGTTAAAACTATAACTGAAAGGGAGGAGTCTAATGAAAATACCCTAACCTGTAATTTTTTGAAAATGAATATTTTGTATTTTTTTTTAGTAACTGAAACTTTAACGTTAGGGTGTGTCCCCACTCAGGTTTGCGAACCTCCGCGCTCCGCGCTCCGCGAACCTCGGAGCGCGCTCCATATTTGGGATCCGAAGCGAACACGCGAACACGGAGCGCGGAGCGCCAGTGTGACCAGCCTACCTATTGTCTAATTTTCAAAATCTATCGCAATCGCTTTCATTTGACAGATGGATATGACACATTGCTGCATTTCTTTGGTAAGTTTTTATTTGTGCCAAAAAGAAGCATCAATGTATCACATCCTTAAAGCGATTGCGATAGATTTTGAAATTAGACAATTAGCCCCCAGATTCAGTATTTTAATACTTTTTCAGTATATTTTATCGACTTTACCGAACATCAGTATTTTTGTAGGTATATTAGCGGAAGTAAGTATTTTCGGTATATTTTGGTTATAAAGTTATGGTAACTACGGTGTTAAGTCCCCGCAAACATTGATGTTCAAGGAATTTCCCGGATTAAGTCTATATTTCATTCAGAAGCAAAGATCAGTAGAGTCTGTTTTGAAAAAGAACAAACTTGGGATTTATGCTTGATTACCGTTTTTGAAATGTTGATGGTACTGTTACGTTTTAGTGCGACTGTATTAACAAGATAAATATTAATTCAAGATAGTCGCACTATAATTACGTATAAGGCGACGGCTACACACACAGTATTTACTGTGGTCCAACTGTGTGGTAAATACTGATAATTCCAATTCCAACGATGGAATGAAAACGCACGCCTACAGGCTCAGTATTTACCACATGGTAATGTTGCCAGATCGTGCCTATTATTACAATTTTAGTAATAAATCTAAACTAATAATAAATAAATAAATCTAAAAGATAGCAGCCAAATTTTATGTTTGGGGGCCGATTTCGATGAAACTCGGTTTCGGGTACTATTTCGACAACAAAACAGCAACGCAAAGTTAAAAATATAAAAAATCTAAGGTGGCGGCCAACTTTTTTGTTTGTGGGCCGATTTAGATGAAACTCGGTTTTAGGTACTATTTTGACAACAAAACAGCAACGCAATGTTAAAAATATAAAAAATCCAAGATGGCGACCAACTTTTTTGTTTGTGGGCCGATTTAGATGAAACTCTGTTTTGGGTACTATTTCGACAACAAAACAGCAAAGTAATGTTAAAAATATAAAAAAATCCAAGATGGCGGCCAACTTTTTTGTTTGTGGGCCAATTTAAATGAAACTCGGTTTCGGGTACTATTTTGACAACAAAACAGCAACGCAAGGTTAAAAATAAAAAATCCCAAGATGCTGCCAACTTTTTTGTTTGTGGGCCGATTCAGATAAAACTCGGTTTTGGGTACTATTTCGACAACCAAACAGCAACGCAATGTTAAAAATATAAAAAAATCCAAGATGGCGGCTATCTTTTTTGTTTATGGGCCGATTTAGATAAAACTCGGTTTTGGGTACTATTTTGACAATAAAACAGCAACACAATGTTTAAAATATAAAAAACCCAAGATGGAGGCCAACTTTTTTGTTTGTGGGCCGATTTAGATGAAACTCGGTTTTCGGTACTATTTTGACAACAAAACAGCAACGCAATGTTAGAAATAGTACGGAGTTTCATCTAAATCCGCCAGATGGCGCTTTGTAGTAAACATAGTCTCTACGTTAAATATTGCCGAATAATTTTAAATCACAATTCTAACATTTGGAATCAAGTTAAATCAATAATTTGTCTAGTGATTCACCAGTGATATCGTTTGTAGAACTATACCTATAGTTTAAAAGTGTGTATTTGTGCTCAAAAAATATTCAGTGCCTTTTTTAATCAGTGGATTATTAAAAACTGCTTAATATAGTCTGAGCATTATCCTCAGAAAAGTGATAAAACTGCGCTTTAATTTGCGTAATAAATCTCATCTCCAGTGTTAAAACTAAATATTATCATCAGTGATATTATCAGTGTTGAGGTAGTACAATAATTATTATTTTCGTCTTGACCTCACCTCATACTCAAACCAACTCATACATCAAGTTTCAAACCCTACTTAACTGATCAATACTTTGAACGCTTTAAGTCGCTTTGGCGCATACGTTAGCACACTGAGTGCTGCATACTGAATTCAGCTGTGAGTGGCCCGAAGATCGATCCTCGCTTATAAAGACTTTTTCTCCCAAATTTTTTTTAGAGACATTTTATTTATTTTTAAAGATATATTTTTTTTTATTTGTATTGAAGATATTTTTGGACATTCTTTTTCAATTAATTTTGATTTACTAAAACATCTTCATTCACCAAAACCGTAGTAAGGTATAAGATTATTGAGAGTAATTGTATAAGAATAAAAAATGTCGACTAAAGGATCATCTGAGTGCGCGGGATGTCCTAATATCATGGATGGAGCAATATTCATGCAATGTAAACGTTGCAAAGACAATTATCATTTGCAGTGCACTGCATATTTACTCGCAGATTAGAATGCGATGACAGCTGATACTAAAAACGCCTGAATTTGTGATTTCTGCCTCATTCGCGAGCCCAAAAAGGGTAATAACACGATTACACCAACGAGAGCTAAATTACCCACTGCCTCCAATGATAGCTTCGTTACCCAGCGCTTGAAGTCAAGTTTTCCTGCGCCAACGAGTTGTTCCTGCCCTTCGGCCAATGATTTAAGGGACATTATTAGAGAGGAGATTTACAATGCTTTTGAGGATGTTATTAATCCAAAAATTGTTGCCTTGCAAAATATGATAGTTGGCTTTGAATCATCTCTCTCGGCATTCAGCCAGGATCTGGATAGCATAAAAACGCAACACGCCGCCCAGTTGGCCACTTTGAATGATGTCCGCAAGGAAAATGAGTCGCTACGTTCAGCTAATCAAAACCTTTCTTCTAGACTGGCACAGCTTGAGTTACAGACACGTTCAACAAATATTGAAATACAATGCATCCCAGAAAACAAGCAGAAAAATTTGGTTAATACAGTTCTGCAGCTTTCTAAGGTTATAAAGTGTCCTATCAATCAACGAAGGCAACATTCATTTTAGCGCTAGACTTGCTAAAATGGACAATAAAAGTCCCCGCCCACGATCAAACTTTACTTAAGACATTAATGCCTATTATGAGTAACTGTTGATTTTAAATAGTTTTTGCCTAAAAAAAGGTACCTAACTAAGATTTAAAAAATTAGGACTCGTTAATCTTTAAGTCACTAAATAATTGTACCGGAGACAAACCTAGAGGTACTTTTAAAGTCTGAATAATTGTGGAATACTCTAAAAAAACCTTCATTGATTGTAATTCAACAGATTTTGTAATTTACTTGTTCCACTTTATATAAAAAGGCAAAATTAATAACAGTGTTTCATTGTTGGACACGGGGTGTTTCTTCCACCTAGGTGTACACAATGAAACAATTCCCATTTTCTTTTAAAAGTCTTGTTATTGGTTATGTATCTATTAATAATTGTGATGATAAATGAATAAAACCTGTTTTGATAATCAGTATTTTTATCGGTATATTTTCCATGTGCAACTTGGTATGTTTCAGTATTTTTTTGAGGTGCTTCGTTATTTTCGTAAAATTCAATCTGGCCACACTGCGGAGCGCGGTTCGCGGAGCGCGGAGCGCGGAGCGCCGCAGGGTTGCGTTCCGAACCTACGCTCCGGGTGCAACCAAACGCTCTAACGGCGGCGGCGTTCCAAACATTAGAGCTTAATTTTAATTTTTAAAATGATCATAGTAGATCCTCAAAAAACGGATTTTATTTGATTCAAAATAAAGGAAAGTTTCAATTATTCCTATTCCAAATGGAAAACGAAGACTTTGTACTGTTAATGACATTTAAAGTTCTTGGTCGTTTCGAACATTAGAGTGAGTTAAAAAACCGGCCAAGTGCGAGTCGGACTCGCGCACGAAGTGTTCCGTACCAAAAAACGGCAAAAAAAACATGTTTGTTGCATGGGAGCACCCCTTAAATATTAATTTTATTCTGTTTTTGTATTTGTTGTTATGGCGGCAACAGAAATATTTCATCTGTGAAAATTTCAACTGTCTAGCTATCATGATTCATGAGATACAGCCTGGTGACAGACAGACAGACAGACGGACACACATTTTTATCAACGCCATCTATCGAGCCTACAGTTTTTTGTCATTTTGAAAAGCCCTCATTGCGAAGACAAGGTTCAAAATAAATTGAAAATTTTTGACACTTTGTATAACCTGATATGCTACTGACTGTACATAGGCATGATTGTCTATTCAAAGTTTTAATCCTTCTTAGCCACTCATTATTAATTACACAATAATAGTACTGTGGAGACAAAGGTACTTAATAATTAAGTTTATATGAATAAAGCTGATTTGATCATGGGAACGGAGCGCGGAGCGTGGTTCGCGGAGCGCGGAGCGCGGACGTCCGCTCCGCGCTCCGCGCGTCCACATTGCGCCCCGCGAACCTGCAACAGAGGTTCGCGGAGCGCGAGGTTCGCAAACCTAAGTGGGGACACACCCTTAGGTACCTATTTGGTGAGATTTATAATGAAATTAGTAATCAGTAGGTAGGTAAGTAGGTAGGAAGTAGATGATATAAGTAGAAAATATTTCTAGTTTTTCCCGAATAAATAACTAAATAAATGAACTGAGAGTAGTATTACCACAGCCAAGAGATAGTCTTCATACAGTCGGCCATCGGAGGCGTCTAGACAGAGCAATCGTGCGGGGTGGTGCGGTATAGAAGGGGGGTGGGAGGGCCCGAGAGCCCATACTTTGGCAATGTATGCATCTCGGGCCCTATCCCGTCAGGGCTTACGCTTCTGATTGGGTTATATTATATTATATTGAAAGTAGTGTTTGCAATTTTTTGATGTTGGTGTCATGAAAAAGTGTTTTTGGCACGATTTTGATATTAGATTTGGAATTCAAATTGGCAGCCGCACATTGATGTATTTGTTGATATTTGTGTATTTTTGTTTGATTATTGGGCCGATTTCGATGCAACTCGGTTTTTGGTAGTATTTTGACAAGAAAACAGCAACGCAATGTTAAAAATGTAAAAAATTCAAGATGGCGGCCAACTGTTTTGTTTGCGGACCGATTTCGATGAAACTCGGTTTTTCGTAGTATTTTGGCAAGAAAACAGCAACGCAATGTTAAAATTTTCAAGATGGCGGCCAACTTTATTGTTTGCGGGCCGATTTCGATGAAACTCGGTTTTTGGTAGTATTTTGACAAGAAAACAGCAACTCAATGTCAAAAATTTAAAAAATTCAAGATGGCGGCCAACTTTTATGTTTGCGGGCCGATTTCGATGAAACTCGGTAAAACAGCAACGCAATGTTAAAAACGAAAAAAATTCAAGATGGCGGCCAACTTTTTTGTTTGCGGGTCGATTTCGATGAAACTCGGTTTTCGGTAGTATTTTGACAAGAAAACAGCAACTCAATGTTAAAAATGTGATCTTGCTCTTTTTACATTTTTAACATTGCGTTGCTGTTTTCTTGCCAAAATACTAACAATAACCGAGTTTCATCGAAATCGGTCCGCAAACAAAAAAGTTGGCCGCCATCTTGAATTTTTTACATTTTTAACATTGAGTTGCTGTTTTCTTGTCAAAATACTACCAAAAACTGAGTTTCATCGAAATCGGCCCGCAAACAAAAAAAATTACCGCCATCTTGAATTTTTATTTTTTTTAACATTGCGTTGCTGTTTTCTTGCCAAAATACTAGGTACCAAAAACCGAGTTTCATCGAAATCGGTCCGCAAACAAAAAAGTTAGCCGCCATCTTGAATTTTTTACATTTTTAACATTGCGTTGCTGCTTTCTTGCCAAAATACTACGAAAAACCGAGTTTCATCGAAATCGGCCCGCAAACAAAAAAGTTGGCCGCCATCTTGAATTTTTTTCATTTTTAACATTGCGTTGCTGTTTTCTTGCCAAAATACTACTAAAAACCGAGTTTCATCGAAATCGGTCCGCAAACAAAAAAGTTGGCCGCCATCTTGAATTTTTTACATTTTTAACATTGCGTTGCTGCTTTCTTGCCAAAATACTACGAAAAACCGAGTTTCATCGAAATCGGCCCGCAAACAAAAAAGTTGGCCACCATCTTGAATTTTGATTTTTTTAACATTGCGTTGCTGTTTTCTTGCCAAAATACTACCAAAAACCGAGTTTCATCGAAATCGGGCCGCAAACAAAAAAGTTGGCTGCCATCTTGAATTTTTTACATTTTTAACATTGCGTTGCTGTTTTCTTGCCAAAATACTACGAAAAACCGAGTTTCATCGATATCGGCCCGCAAACAAAAAAGTTGGCCGCCATCTTGTATTTTTTTATTTTTAACATTGCGTTGCTGTTTTCTTGCCAAAATACTACGAAAAGCCGAGTTTCATCGAAATCGGCCCGCATACAAAAAAGTTGGCCGCCATCTTGAATTTTTTACATTTTTAACATTGCGTTGCTGTTTTCTTACCAAAATACTACGCAAAACCGAGTTTCATCGAAATCGGTCCGCAAACAAAAAAGTTGGCCGCCATCTTAATTATTTTTTTAAAATTCTTGTCAAAATATTACCAAAAACCGAGTTTCATCGAAATCGGTTCGCAAACAAAAAAGTTGGCCGCCACCTTGAATTTTATTCATTCTTAGGGTTCCGTACTCAAAGGGTAAATACGGGACCCTATTCTGTCCGTCTGTCTGTCTGTCTGTCTGTCACCAGGCTATATCTCATGAACCGTGATAGCTAGAAAGTTGAAATTTTCACAGATGATGTATTTCTGTTGCCGCTATAACAACAAATACTAAAAACAGAATAAAATTAATTTTTAAGGGGGGCTCTCATACAACAAACGTTTTTTTTGCCGTTTTTTGGTACGTAACCCTTCGTGCGCGAGTCCGACTCGCACTTGGCCGGTTTTTAACATTGCGTTGCTGTTTTCTTGCCAAAATACTACCAAAAACCGAGTTTCATCGAAATCGGCCCGCAAACAAAAAAAATTACCGCCATCTTGAATTTTTATTTTTTTTAACATTGCGTTGCTGTTTTCTTGCCAAAATACTAGGTACCAAAAACCGAGTTTCATCGAAATCGGTCCGCAAACAAAAAAGTTGGCCGCCATCTTGAATTTTTTACATTTTTAACATTGCGTTGCTGCTTTCTTGTCAAAATACTACCGAAAACCCAGTTTCATCGAAATGGGTCCGCAAACAAAAAAGTTGGCCGCCATCTTGAATTTTTTTTACATTTTAACATTGCGTTGCTGTTTTCTTGTCAAAATACTACCAAAAACCGAGTTTCATCGAAATCGGTCCGCAAACAAAAAAGTTGGCCGCCATCTTGAATTTTTATTTTTTTTAACATTGCGTTGCTGTTTTCTTGTCAAAATACTACCAAAAACCGAGTTTCATCGAAATCGGCCCGCAAACAAAAAAGTTGGCCGCCATCTTGAATTTTTTTTACATTTTAACATTGCGTTGCTGTTTTCTTGTCAAAATACTACCAAAAACCGAGTTTCATCGAAATTGGTCCGCAAACAAAAAAGTTGGCCGCCATCTTGAATTTTTATTTTTTTTAACATTGCGTTGCTGTTTTCTTGCCAAAATACTACCAAAAACCGAGTTTCATCGAAATCGGTCCGCAAACAAAAAAATTGGCCGCCATCTTGAATTTTTTACATTTTTAACATTGCGTTGCTGTTTTCTTGTCAAAATACTACCAAAAACCGAGTTTCATCGAAATCGGCCCGCAAACAAAAAAGTTGGCCGCCATCTTGAATTTTTTAATATTTTCACATTGCGTTACCTTGCGTTGTTATTTTTGTGTCAAAATGGTACCAAAAACCGAGTTTCATCGATATCGGCCCATAAACAAAAAAGTTGTCAGCCGCCATCTTGGAACTTATTTTTTCATATTATTTCCTAATTGAGTACTAATTTAAGATTTATTTTATACTTATTTAGCCCTAAATTAGTTTTAGTTGAAAAAAATATTCTCACCTTCTAGAAAAAAATGACAATAAATAATTCAAAGAATAAAACAAGAATTTTGAAGTGTCTATCTTATTTTTCCTATATATTTTTAAAATTCGAAAAGGCAAATTACATCGTGCCAACCCTTGCACTTTTAGTCGTTGCGTCAACTGTCTAGACGAACGGCGGCTTTTGCGCCAACACAAAGGGCGATGTCCGACTGTAAGAAGAATACTCTCTAGGCTGTGGTATTACCGATGATTAGAGTAGTAGTATTAATTATTATTAGAGTAGTATCACAATCAAATTTTTTATGAGATTTAATAAAAAATAAATTAAAAAAAGTAAGTAGAAAAATATTTGTTTACTTATACCAAATCAATAGCCTTGAACCGAGGATATGACTATTGACACAGTCAAAAAAATATAAATTTCACTTTTTTGCTTGATAGTACTCACCTTATGATTGCAATCAAGTTTAAACCTTATTACCGTGGAGCAAAGTTCGATATTGATCGACAGCCTATATTCAGAGTACTATGTAGAAGTTAACATTCGAATTTTAGAAAATAGCAATGAAGAATTCTTTTTTTATTTATATCGTAAGAATCACAATTTCACTAACAATTTTTTGATATATTTATTTGTTTATAACTTGTACCCGTTTCTCTGGAATCGCCATTGCCAGAAACGTCAAGTTAGCAGCCCACTTTGAGATCGTAATATCTCGGCTTGTACTGAAGCAATATTATTGAAAATTTGCGTATACGATTCACTATTTCCTAACAATTTTTTGGCATATAAATCACATTGATACGAACTGTATTTCTTAAGGTGTATTTGCTTGATAGAACTCACCTCATGATTGCAATCAAGTTTAAACCTTATTACTGTGGAGCAAAGTTCAATATTGATCGACAGCCTATATTCAGAGTACTATGTAGAAGTTAACATTCGATTTTTAGAAAATAGCAATGAAGAATTCTTTTTTTATTTATATCGTAAGAATCACAATTTCACTAACAATTTTTTGATATATTTATTTGTTTATAAATTGTACCCGTTTCTCTGGAATCGCCATTGCCAGAAACGTCAAGTTAGCAGCCCACTTTGAGATCGTAATATCTCGGCTTGTACTGAAGCAATATTATTGAAATTTTGCATATACGATTCACTATTTCCTAACAATTTTTTGGCATATAAATCACATTGATACGAACTGTATTTCTTAAGGTGTCTGCTAGCTTGACGTCAAGATAGCAGCCTCACCAAGATACTCAAATATCTTTTGAACCATAGTATCACTATTTATATGCTATAGTTCACTATTTATAACTATTTACTAACAATTTTTTGACCTAGTCAAAACCTTCTAATTCCATGGTGAGGCTGCCAACTATACGCTAATAATCTGGAAGCACTGGGGCGCAGTGTTGACACCTTATGTTATTGATTTTACCCGGACTCCTTGTGAACACTAAGGCCGGCCACACACAGACGTAATCACGTAACGGAATCTCGCAACGGAATCCCGATTCGGAATTCCGAACGCAGCGATTGCATACAAAATCGATGCCTGCCACACACAGACGTCAACGTTCCGTACGTTATTTTTTTCCGTGCGGAATTCCACATGAGGGCTCGTGCATTCGGAATCACGCACGGAAAAAAGTCATTCCGAACGCAAGCCTCCCATAGATTTTGTATTGGTCGCCACACACAACCGTTATTCCGTACGTACGGAATGCTAACTTTTTTATTACAGCTCTGGATACCAGACTTTTGGCCTACTTTTTAATTATTTTGCTAAGAGCGGGTCCATAGCGCATGTTTTGCTCTACACAATCAACAAAAACATCTACACAAAACATTGTTTCGCGAAACATGTTTCTCTACACACGCCGTCCACAGCGATTGCGTGGCTTGAGTAGACAAAACTTCAGTGTTGCCAATTTAGCATTTTATGTTAGCCTATTACTTATCATGACTCGAAAATGTATGAAATAAAATTTAAAGTGACGAAAGTTTTAGGTATAATATCTGAAAATGTAACTATCAAGGTCAGTTTGAGAGTGTCATTTTTTTTGTTTCCATTGAGATTAGTAATACCGCCTCCAAACGTTATAGTTCGTTGATGTTTTTGGAAAGGTCCTCTTAGACACATTTGTTACAAAACTGGCAATGTACGCCACCGGCTTTAAAAAACACCCCATAAAACGTACTCCACATAATACATCAATTAAAATATTCGGTCAGGTGATCGATGACCTAGCGGCTTGTCTGGCAAAATGCGCCCATTATAACCACAGACAGGCCAGCCTCACACTTGCAATATTATTGGCAATAATTTGCATATTGACAATAATATTGTGTGTTTGCGGGCGATATTGAGAAGTGTTCAATATTATAGTTGCCAATATTATTGCGTGTGTGCGGCTGGCCCATGACAATATCCTGCCCCTCGACCCGCGCAAAATGTTTTGTGTACGTGTTTTCCACTGGGCATGGATAGCAGAAACATTGTTTCTCTACACAAAAATGTTTCGCGAAACAATGTTTTGTGTAGATCTTTTTGTTGATTGTGTAGTGTATTTTAGTATTTAGTAGTAATCAACTTTATTAGAGTTGATTGTATTTTGTTTCTGTGCCTAATAAATAAATAGAGCAAAACACGAGCTATGGACCCACCTTAAAGTTATTAGTTCTATTTTAACAAAAAAAAAATCAAAAAACAATTGAATTGACCTAAGCGTAATATAAATAATAAATAGACTATAATTATTCATCTTCAATTATTCATTAAAAGTCAAAATAATTCATCTTCGCTCAATGTTTACTCATCAAAGTCTGGCGCCTGACTGAGCCGTGATTCCGAACGAAAAAAAACGTCTGTGTGTGGTGGTACGTACGGAATCACGTTGCGTGATTCCGTTGCGTGATTACGTCTGTGTGTGGCCGGCCTTAGGCCGGCCACACACAGACGTAATTTATTTTGACTTTTAATGAATAATTGAAGATGAATAATTATAGACTATTTATTATTAATATTACGCTTAGGTCAATTCAATTGTTTTCTGTTTTTTTTTTTGGTAAAATAGAACTAATAACTTAAGCCGGGTCCATAGCTCGTGTTTTGCTCTACACAATCAACAAAAAGATCTACACAAAACATTGTTTCGTGAAACATTTTTGTGTAGAGAAACAATGTTTCTGCTTTCCATGCCTGGTGGAAAACACGTACACAAAACATTTTGCGCGGGTCGAGGGGCAGGGTATTGTCATAGGCCAGCCGCACACACGCAATAATATTGGCCACAATAATTTTGAACAATATGATTTAACACTGAGGCTAACCGCAAAAAAAAATTGCGATTAGCCTCAGTGTTATTAAAAATTTTATCTTTAAAAATCATTTAAAAATTTCAATTGAACCAGGTTTTTCAAAATTTTTCGAAAAGGCAAGGAAAAGAGATATAACAGTTATAACAGTTACGAAAAATGATCAAAATGTAACAAATTTTTTTTGTTACCGATACAAAGTAAATGTTGTTTTTTATTTTTAGAAGACTTAAAAATTCACCATTCAAAACTTTTTTTGAAAATTATTAAGGTTGTGACTTTGATAGAACCTAGGACTGTGTATAACTATTTGCACAGTAGATACTTATTAGTTAAAAAAACCGGCCAAGTGCGAGTCGGACTCACGCACGAAGGGTTCCATACCAAAAAACGGAAAAAATACGTTTGTTGTATGGGAGCCCCCCTTAAATATTTATTTATTCTGTTTTTAGTATTTATTGTTATAGTGGCAACAGATATACATCATTTGTGAAAATATCAACTGTCTAGCTATCACGGTTCATGAAATACAGCCTGGTGACAGACAGACAGACAGACGGACAGCGGAGTCTTAGTAATAGGGTCCCGTTTTTACCCTCTGGGTACGGAACCCTAAAAACTAATGTCTATTCTGTGTAAGTTGTTTTAAAATATTTCGATTCCAGCTACTTTTCAACGCGAGGTCTACAGCTCACGAAGCCTAATAGTTTATGCATTTTTTCATTTGCAAAAGTTACATTTTCAGATATACCTGAAACTTTGGTCACTTTTAAGTTTATTTCATATATTTTCGAGTCATGATAAGTAATAGGCTAACATAAAATGCTAAATTGGCAACACTGAAGTTTTGTCTACTCAAGCCATGCAATCGCTGTAGACGGCGTGTGTAGAGAAACATGTTTCGCGAAACAATGTTTTGTGTAGATGTTTTTGTTGTGTAGAGCAAAACATACGCTATGGACCCGCTCTTAGCAAAATAATTAAAAAGTAGGCCAAAAGTCTGGTATCCAGAGCTGTAATAAAAAAGTTAGCATTCCGTACGTACGGAATAACGGTTGTGTGTGGCGACCAATACAAAATCTATGGGAGGCTTGCGTTCGGAATGACTTTTTTCCGTGCGTGATTCCGAATGCACGAGCCCTCATGTGGAATTCCGCACGGAAAAAAATAACGTACGGAACGTTGACGTCTGTGTGTGGCAGACATCGATTTTGTATGCAATCGCTGCGTTCGGAATTCCGAATCGGGATTCCGTTGCGAGATTCCGTTACGTGATTACGTCTGTGTGTGGCCTAAAGGGCCTTATTAAGGCCGGCCACACACAGACGGAATCACGCAACGGAATTCCGTACGTACGTGATTCCGAACGCAGCAGCTGCATACAAAATCTATGGGCTGCCACACACAAACGTGTTTTTTCCGTACGGAATCTTCATACATTGTCGAAATTACGTTCGGAATTCCGTTACGTGATTACGTCTGTGTGTGGCCGGCCTTAGGCCGGCCACACACAGACGTAATCACGTAACGGAATCTCGCAACGGAATCCCGATTCGGAATTCCGAACGCAGCGATTGCATACAAAATCGATGCCTGCCACACACAGACGTCAACGTTCCGTACGTTATTTTTTTCCGTGCGGAATTCCACATGAGGGCTCGTGCATTCGGAATCACGCACGGAAAAAAGTCATTCCGAACGCAAGCCTCCCATAGATTTTGTATTGGTCGCCACACACAACCGTTATTCCGTACGTACGGAATGCTAACTTTTTTATTACAGCTCTGGATACCAGACTTTTGGCCTACTTTTTAATTATTTTGCTAAGAGCGGGTCCATAGCGCATGTTTTGCTCTACACAATCAACAAAAACATCTACACAAAACATTGTTTCGCGAAACATGTTTCTCTACACACGCCGTCCACAGCGATTGCGTGGCTTGAGTAGACAAAACTCATGACTCGAAAATGTATGAAATAAAATTTAAAGTGACGAAAGTTTTAGGTATAATATCTGAAAATGTAACTATCAAGGTCAGTTTGAGAGTGTCATTTTTTTTTGTTTCCATTGAGATTAGTAATACCGCCTCCAAACGTTATAGTTCGTTGATGTTTTTGGAAAGGTCCTCTTTGACAAATTTGTTACAAAACTGGCAATGTACGCCACCGGCTTTAAAAAACACCCCATAAAACGTACTCCACATAATACATCAATTAAAATATTCGGTCAGGTGATCGATGACCTAGCGGCTTGTCTGGCAAAATGCGCCCATTATAACCACAGACAGGCCAGCCTCACACTTGCAATATTATTGGCAATAATTTGCATATTGACAATAATATTGTGTGTTTGCGGGCGATATTGAGAAGTGTTCAATATTATAGTTGCCAATATTATTGCGTGTGTGCGGCTGGCCCATGACAATATCCTGCCCCTAGACCCGCGCAAAATGTTTTGTGTACGTGTTTTCCACCGGGCATGGAAAGCAGAAACATTGTTTCTCTACACAAAAATGTTTCGCGAAACAATGTTTTGTGTAGATCTTTTTGTTGATTGTGTAGTGTATTTTAGTATTTAGTAGTAATCAACTTTATTAGAGTTGATTGTATTTTGTTTCTGTGCCTAATAAATAAATAAATAAATAGAGCAAAACACGAGCTATGGACCCACCTTAAGTTATTAGTTCTATTTTAACAAAAAAAAATTAAAAAACAATTGAATTGACCTATGCGTAATATAAATAATAAATAGACTATAATTATTCATTAAAAGTCAAAATAATTCATCTTCGCTCAATGTTCACTCATCAAAGTCTGGCGCCTGACTGAGCCGTGATTCCGAACGAAAAAAAACGTCTGTGTGTGGTGGTACGTACGGAATCACGTTGCGTGATTCCGTTGCGTGATTACGTCTGTGTGTGGCCGGCCTTAGGCGACGGCTACACACACAGTATTTACTGTGGTCCAACTGCGTGGTAAATACTGAAAATTCCAATTCCAACGATGGAGTAAAAACGAGCGCCTACACGCTCAGTATTTACCACAAGGTAATGTTGCCAGAACGTGCATTTTATTACGATTTTAGAACTATTTTGTAACCCCCTTACTAATAAAGATTGTATAGCAGCTGCATAGTTACACAGTGTTTTGTCACTTTCTTTTTAATGTCAAATTCAAATAGTTTGACAGAGAGTAACCATTGTGTAACTATACCATCTGCTATTCAATCTTTATTAGTAAGGGGGTAAAAGTTAGCGGCCAAATTTTGTTTGGGGGCCGATTTATATGAAACTCGGTTTTGGGTACTATTTCGACAGCAAAACAGCAATGCAATGTTAAAAATAAAAAAAAATCCAAGATGGCGGCAAACTTTTTTGTTTGTGGGCCGATTTAGATGAAACTCGGTTTTGGGTACTATTTCGACAGCAAAACAGCAATGCAATGTTAAAAAAATAAAAAAACCAAGATAGCCACGCAATTTTTTTGTTGTTTGTGGGCCGATTTAGATGAAACTCGGTTTCGGGTACTATTTCGACAACAAAACAGCAATGCAATGTTAAAAATATAAAAAAATCCAAGATGGCGGCCAACTTTTTTGATTGTGGGCCGATTTAGATGAAACTCGGTTTTGGGTACTATTTCGACAGCAAAACAGCAATGCAATGTTAAAAATATAAAAAAATCCAAGATGGTGGTCAACTTATTTGTTTGTGGACCGATTTAGATGAAACTCGGGTTTGGGTACTATTTCAACAACAAAACAGCAATGCAATGTTAAAAATATAAAATATCCAAGATGGCGGCCAACTTTTTTGTTTGTGGGCCGATTTAGATGAAACTCGGTTTTGGGATGAAGCACGAAATGCAGCAAACAATAAAATATAAATTAATGTTTATAAACTAAGAAGACGTGTCAACTGTCAAATAAAACGTCAGACCGAATTTCACCCACCTATTTCGTGGGGTGACCGGTGCGTTCGCCGGGCGTCGTTTACGAACGGCTATACCTAGTGATCGTCGGGCGATCGCCCCGGTGGTTTTAGAACGCGGACATGTCATCGAGCGTCGTCGAGCGAGCTTTACGAACGCACCCCAGACTTGGTTAGTTTTCAGTCCATTTTCTTCTTCAAAAGGAGGGAGGTACTCAATTCGACCAGTTTTTTTTTTTTTTTTGTTTTTTGTATGTACACCGATTACTCGAAGACGGCTGAACCGATTGAAATGATTCAAACGTTATTACATTAAGTAAACTTTCAAATTGGTCCCATTTTTTAAAATTTTGAAATCGGTTCAGTACTTTTCAAGTAATCTTGAAAAAAGCACTAAAATAGTATGATTTTGTGTGAACTACCTCGATGATCAGTCGTATAACTTCTTTGTTTATGAACTGAATAAGATAATTATTTTTTTGTTGGAAAAGGGATATCTTAAGTGTAGTTCTTTAACCGACTTAAAAAAAGAGGTTCTCTGTTTGACCCGCATGTATGTATGTTTCTCCGCGATTAACTCACGTTTGGCTGAGCCGATTTTAATTTCTACCTAAATAATATACCTACACTATCTAATACAAAAAGTACCTACACTAAAAATAAAAAAATAAAAAATTGTTTAAAGAAACAAAAAACCGACTTCAAAAAACCTACCTCTAAAAAGCAAGAAATAATATTCGTAATAATAAAACACGTCTATTGAAGTCGGGTGGGGCTTTTAGAATAAAAAAAGGGATTTGTACTCCAGCCCCACCCGACTTCAATAGACGTGTTTTATTATTACGAATATTATTTCTTGCTTTTTAGAGGTAGGTTTTTTGAAGTCGGTTTTTTGTTTCTTTAAACAATTTTTTTCGTTCGACATTCGAGTCATTCGACTCAATATATTTGAGCGTTGTAAACGACATCATCGAAATTATTGCGATGCGGATTGCCCTTCATGTGTTTAGTTTAGTCTATGAATTGAAAAAAAGTCTATATAGCTTGCTACAAATTAGTAATCTGTGGTCTATATCTATGGATTCACTGGTTTTTTTGTCGTGTCGAATTGAATGTCGAAATTTTTACTGTTTGACATGTGTTTGACTCGGGTGTTTTTTCTTTTCTAGTTCTTCTCTTCAACAACTCCCAACAATATAATATAATAAAATTGCTAAATGAACTATGAATGAACCAGTAACAAACGATAGGATGTGATAAAAAAATGAGCAGTTGTACGAAAAGCTGATGAAGTTTTGATGTTTTGGTGATGAGAGTGAAATGTGCGTGACGTTTAATTTAGTATTTATCCAATTTATCAGGAATAGTTACGTATGTAGGATTTAAACAAAGTGATTTTCCATATATTATCATAACGCGTACAAACGTCAATAGTTAGGTACTCATCGCGATATTATGTATTGGACTTGTACTCAAGTTACCAATGTTTACGTTTAGTGATATCGGTTGCTCTTGGAAAGTAAACTATCACCTGCTAAACTGCTGCCAATCAGTTAACATGAATGCAATATTAGTTCAATATTAAGATGATTAAAATACCATTTTTTCCAGGCCATGGATCATAAATAGTGATGTCGTCCACACATTGTATAGTAGTATGGGAGTGGCAGAGCGAGGGACAGTGGCTGCCGCACACTCCTGGCGTGACTCGCACTCTGGAGCGAGCCCACGGCAAGAAACTGACTCGAGTAGTGTTAGCTGACGCTGACCCGGCCCTCAAAGGACATTATGTCAACCTGAGAACGCTAACACAATGTGTTGATTCACCAGGCAAGTCATTATTTGTTTAGAAGGTGAGTAAGGAGAAATAGGATGTTTAGTGTCATTAGTATTATTGTGTTGGCTTATTTCAGAAAGAAGCAACATTGACTTTTATTTTATATAGAAAATTTATTCAATTCTGTTATGTTGAACTTAGGTGTTTAGTTGTGACATATTTGTATGCCACAAAGGCTTAGCAACTTTCATATGAGTTTGAGTTGGTCATCACATCAGATGGATGACCAAAAATTTTTTTTTCATTCCATAACTCAAAAGGAAAAAATGGAACCCTTTTAAACATGAAATAAAACACTTTTTACTGTTACTAGCGTGGTTTTATTGAAAGTACTTTGGTAATTAGTTGGTTTCGACACCTTTGCAACATTGGGAAAACATAAAATCAAACCAAATACCAACAAATTACCAAAGTACTTTAAAAAAAACCATGCTAGTATCTGTTAAAAAGTGTTTTATTTCATGTCTAGTGAGCGCGTAAGCTTTGAATACGGAACCCTTATAGGATCACTCTGTTGTCCGACTGTTTGTCTCTCAAGACCTTTTATCCCCTAAATTTCAGCAGTTTTACTAGTAGGTCGTTTTACTTTAACGTCATTTATACTACAAGGGCGTTTTACTAAATTGTCCTTCTGATACGTAGGGCTTTTATCTCGGGACCACTTGGAGATATTGAGTTGAAACTAAAACCATATACTCAGGTCTACAGTCCCTTGAAGCTGTGAAAAAAAATTAAGTTTACAAAAACAAAAGATAGCCATTTATGCCACAAATTTTTTATTTTTATTTATTTAACCATTTATTTCAGGCTACTAGGCCCATACAATATATACCTTACAGACTAACATACATAATTATTAAAAAAAATACAATCTATTTGTTTACACGTATCGAAGGCGGCGACGTGTTGCGCAATGCGGTGTCCGGTATCCGACCGCGAAAACGTCGGAACAGGACACCCTTCGGCCAAAAATCTTCTTTCATGAAGGTCGACAGATGTTCGGTCGGTACCCTCACCACGAATGAGTTGAAGTTCACATTGTGGCGGGACTCCAACCGCTCGACCCTCAGACTGAATTTGGTCTTCAATCTGATGTACTCTCCGATTTCATCAGGCTTCGTGCTGTAGTGCAGACAAGATACATACACAAGCGTTGTCGGGATAGCCGGACGTAGTAGGTGGTTGTGTCCGGTCGGGGCGGTGCCACAAAGGTTACGGCGGGTGGGCTTCCTCTTCCTTTCCACCTTTTTGAAGCCGTCCTTGTCGCACTCATCATCCAGTCTCCGTGGATGCACAGGCTTAGAGACCGGTCGACGTTGTATGTCTCCCTCATTGGTACCCCGCTCGAGTTGTTGAACAGCGGGTCGGTTAGCAGCGGTGACTGCAGCGTATGCACGTTGAGGGGTCGAAGTGCTCACGCGTGACGTCTCCGCCGGGGCGGAGCGGGTGGCGGCGGGGCGCGGCGCATCGCGCGCTGTGTCGGCGGCGGCCGGTGACGCATCCAAGTTCGCCGACTCAAAACTGCCGATGGATGCATTTTGCGCCCCACGACGAGTGTTCACGTTGCAGGCCTCAGGTGACCTACTTACCGCAGCGGTGTTGCTTAACAACAACACTTGGGCTCGCAACTCACTTATGGTGTTTTCCGAGGCCTCTAGTTTACACTGTACTTCTGCCAGGCACGCTTTCAGGGAGGTGATATCCTTTAGCAGCCTGGTGACATCGACGTGGTCGAAAGTAACGGGGGGCAGCTTGTGCAGCTCCTTCGCCACGAACGTTGGCACGTCGTCTGGATCGGTCTCCTTTAGACAGGTGATGATGTCCTGGAGACTCTTCGCACCTCCATCCCTTCGTCGAGATGGCATCACATCGGCTTTCCCGATGCTCCTGAACAGCAGCGCCTTGCCACTGCAAATCTCATCTTCTATGAAGTTCGACTTGCAGATCTGCACGATGCTGACCTCGTCCATAGTATCGATGGCATTTTGAATAAATGCCAAGACTTCGTTCACTATGAGTTGCTGGGAACCCATAGTGATAGCGCGCAGCGGCAAATGCCGCGCGAAACGTGAATTAGAAACAATTCGCACTAATGCAGTTGAGCACGTTCGTTTCCGAGCGCGCTCCGCACTGCACTTTTGATACTCAAGGGAATCAAAATTCATAGGGTATTTGCCGTTGACCTAGAACTATGAAATATGGCAAGTAACATTAAAAATCTAACATTTGTAATTAAATCATAAACTATCAGTCTGCCCCTCTGTTTGTCAAGACCTGCAGTAATACACTATATTATGTAGTAATTGTAAAGACAATAGGCTATCTAATGCCCCCATTCTCAAGGCCTGTGCCATAACCTAGGGACATTAAATTGTCTAACGTCATCTGTGTGCAGATGGCTCGTCCACGGAGTGCGTGGTGCGCCGCGCTGTGTACGACCTGCAGACGCCGGGCGGGCGCGGCGTGCGCTGGGAGTGGGCGCCGCTTATGTCGCCACCGCCGCCCATGGACTCGGACTACGAGCCCATGCCCATGGAGGTATATTATAATAATAATTATTTATTTTTATATATTCTCACACACAATAGTCTTATGTACCTGCCGGGGTCCGTTTCCGTCTGCGCACTTTTGCGTGTAGTGGGGAGCGGATCCCGGCATGTGCATCACACACTTCACATTATATTAAAACAGTCTTTTGAGACTTTTGAGGCCCTTTGGGGCCTCTACATGTTGGACCCATGACCCCAAGCCTGGCAAAAGGACCGGGCTTCGTCCCGAGAGTTGCCATCCGAGATACAATAATAATAAAGCTTTTTATTTTCAAACCCTTATTTTCACAATTCAATATACATAAAGTAAGTAAGTACTATAACTAATTTGGGTGAATAACCTTGGGTAAAAGCCTCCCCCAACTCCTTCCACATGTCTGTCCTGGGTCCTAGTTATACAGTTGTTGCCCGCTACACTGACTATGTCATACTTCCAGCGCAGAGGTACATTATGCTCTGGTACAAAGTTGAGACATTTCAGGCACACAATGTCAAGTTGACTCGAAACTTTATGATACCTTTTTTGAATTGGAACTCCAAACATACCTATTGGGGTTCTAGGCTGATTACAACCAGAGGTAGAGAGCTAAAAAAGTGCACCGATGCGAATGGGTTCAATACATTGTCAACAGGAGAACCGACTTACTGGCCATCAGACCCCAATAAAACACCTGACCTGCTCGACTTTTTTGTTACGAGAGGAATCTCTGATCTCTACACAAAGGTAGAATCATGCTTGGACGGTAGCTCTGATCACACACCGGCGATATGCACATTAAGTACGACGATCATTTGTAAAGAGCCCGCCGAAAAATTGTACAATGGCAAGACCGACTGGAAGGCCTTCCACGATTACATACAGGATGAAGCCGACTTGCACATACCTCTCAAAACAGAGGAAGACATAGATAATGCTGCATGGTACACTACCAACCTCATCCAGACAGCTGCCTGGCTATCCACCCCTCACATCGAGTACAATCCACAAAAACAGGACTACACAATGGACATTCGAAAGATGATAGCTACAAAACGGAGGCTGAGACGACAGTGGCACACCAACAGAAATGCAAGTGATAAAAGAGCACTAAATAAAGCACAAAAAGACCTAAAACTTCTCATCAAAGAAAATGAAGATACTACACTCCAAGAAAAGCTTAAAACTCTATCACCCTACAAACCAGATGATTATTCGTTGTGGAAACTGACAAAGTCACTGAAAAGGCCAAAACAGCACGTGCCGCCGTTGAAACAACCAGACGGCAAGTGGGCAAGAAAACCAGAGGAGAAAGCCGAGCTGTTCGCCCAATCATTAAGAGACGTTTTCAAACCCAATGAACCACATGCCATGTTTTCAGATAAAGAAGCTGACCACATTTTGAACAGTGATCAACAAATGTCGTTACCATTACCACTCTGTACTCCTGCAGAGGTGAAAAAACACATAAAACAACTAAAGAAGAAAAAAGCACCAGGTTTTGATCTTATAACATCTGAAGTCCTGAATCATCTACCAAAAAAAGGAATCGTCCTGTTAACAATACTATTCAATGCGATTCTGAGGC
Source organism: Agriphila geniculea (assembly GCA_943789525.1). Classification (NCBI taxonomy): domain Eukaryota; kingdom Metazoa; phylum Arthropoda; class Insecta; order Lepidoptera; family Crambidae; genus Agriphila; species Agriphila geniculea. The sequence goes on along the minus strand of OX038879.1, from coordinate 5,103,209 downwards.
TACACTATTTTCCGCTCATTTGGAAAGTTTCTATAATTAATATGATCGCTAAGCCAGGAAAGTCTCCAACGGAGGTTGCTTCATATAGGCCAATAAGCCTTTTGCCCCTGCTATCAAAATTGTTTGAGAAACTTCTTCTAAAACGTCTGCTGCCTATACTGGAAGAACAAAACACTATCCCAGACCACCAGTTCGGATTTCGGGCACATCATGGAACGACCGAACAAATACACAGAGTGGCTCATACAATCCGCCAATCCTTGGAAAGAAAAGAATACTGTTCGGCTGTCTTCCTTGATGTGCAACAGGCATTTGACCGAGTTTGGCACAGTGGCCTTCTGTGTAAATTGAAAATATGCTTACCACATACGGCTTACACACTTCTGAAATCTTACCTGCAAAACCGGCTATTCCAGGTAAAGAACGGTGATTCTTTGTCCTCCTTATACCAAATAGAAGCTGGAGTACCACAGGGTTCTGTCCTCGGACCAGTTCTGTACACAATTTACACTGCAGACCTACCAACATCCAAAGACGTCGTTACCGCAACATACGCAGATGACACTGCTATCCTGTCGTGCAACAAAAATCACATATCCGCATCTTTATTGCTTCAAAAGCACTTAAATGAAGTTGAACTATGGCTTAAAAAGTGGCGAATCAGAGCTAGTGCTACGAAATCTGTCCACATCACCTTTACCCTTCGAAGAAACAACTGTCCACCAGTAACCTTCAATGGAAACTTACTACCGCAGGAAAATACCGTCAAATACCTAGGCATGCATTTGGACAGAAGGCTTACCTGGCATGAACACATAAAAAACAAAAGAAACCAAGCAAACCGAAAATTCAGTGAGATGTACTGGCTGCTGGGCAGACAGTCCGCACTTAGTTTGACTAATAAGATGATAATTTATAAATGTATACTTAAGCCTATATGGACCTATGGCATAGAACTCTGGGGATCCGCAAGTCACTCAAATATAGAGATACTACAAAGATTTCAAAATAAAGCTCTAAAAACGATTAGCGGCGCTACTTGGTTCACAAGAAACACTGAAATACATGAGTACCTACAGTTTCCAACAGTAAAGGAAGAGGTAGAGAGATATACAAAAAGTTACAAACAAAGGCTTCAAAGCCATAAAAACCAACTTGCACTCTCACTGCTGGACAGTGGAACATCTACATGTAGACTCAAGAGGAAACAAATAGCCTCAATATAGTTAATCTCACAAATAATAAGCAAATATGAGGTGACACATCACAGGATGTGAATATACCCGAACTACTATAAAGATAATACATACAATCTGATTAAAGCTAATGGGCTGATCGCAGATAGAAAAAAGAGTCAAAAGAAAAAAAAAAAAAAAAAAAAAAAAAAAAAAAACCCTTATTTTCACAATTCAATATACATAAAGTAAGTAAGTACTATAACTAATTTGGGTGAATAACCTTGGGTAAAAGCCTCCCCCAACTCCTTCCACATGTCTGTCCTGGGTCCTAGTTATACAGTTGTTGCCCGCTACACTGACTATGTCATACTTCCAGCGCAGAGGTACATTATGCTCTGGTACAAAGTTGAGACATTTCAGGCACACAATGTCAAGTTGACTCGAAACTTTATGATACCTTTTTTGAATTGAATAACTTTTACCACTGGTTTTCTATGCTAAAATCACTGGATTTCTAAAGCAGCGTTGACATGATCAAAGTATACTTGGACCAAGTAAATTCGACAAAGTACCTTTGATCAAAGTATACTTGGTGGTTGGTGGAGACCTGTTGACACAATAATTATAGTATATTTGGACTAAGTAACTTGGACAGAGTTGCTTTTTAGATACTGCGACGTCAAAGTGCACTTGGATTGCTCGTTTATATGATCCAAGTAGCGTCCAAGTAGGTAGTCGCGAAAACTACTTAGTCCAAGCAGGCTCAGATGAAAGTAGAGCATGGTCCAAGTTAACTTTGTTTAAGATTTTCAAGTAGGGTTCAAGCAGTCATCCATCCAAACTATTCGGTCCAAGAATACTTTGATTATGTCAACGCGGCTTAAGGGTCCATGATAGGGAAACATGGTTTGCGCGGACCATATTTTTATATAGAAAACGTAAAGTTGTAGCCACAAAAAAAACACGACAAGCTAAAGAGATTATCTAGTAGCTACAAGTATTGAATTGCGTATAAACCTCACAGATGATTGTAAAAAAAATCTGAATATCATCAAAAGCGCTTGTACGGTTTACACCGCACATACCGCGACGTCAGCATTGAGTTCAATGCGCTGACATATAAACAATACTTGCGTCGCGTCATACAAAGTCATAATAATTAATTTTAACTCTATTTTAATTAGTGTCTAAGCAACTGTTTAACTGTAACCATTTGATAATAAAGTGAAATCTCAAGTCGTGGGTTTTCTTCAAGACACTCCAACTAACTACTATTACTATAACTACCTAAACTTCAATTTATGGTGTGTTGAGTACGTGGTCAACTAAGCGGCTCATACAGCGCTAGTCGCGGGTCGCGGGTCCAATCGCAGTTGCTCCAATAACCTTTTTTTCAAGAAAGATAATTGTGCTAAAGATAATGATGAAAAACATCGAAAAAGTGCAGGAATTGGGTTATTTCCATACTCTTTACACATAAAGAAAAAGACAAGAGACAAATGTTTTTAGCCTTAAGCGAAAATCGCTCACAATAGATGGATTTGGTGGAGACAATAGTACATTATGAAACAAGTTAGCTTAAGTTGCTCATTGCACACAAGGCTGTGGGTTGCAGCCCGAGCCGTAGGCGAGGGCGTTACTCAGCCGAGTGTGCAATGAGCAAAAGCTCACGAGTTTCATACGACGTTTTTCAACACATTTGCGAGGAAAATACAAAGTAATTTACCACACAGCAACAAATTTGACAAAAACAAAATATGACAATTATGGGAAAAGGCGCGTAGGTTTTTTTTTGTTTTTTTCACACGCCCAATGTAAGAATATTTTGCGAACAAAGGGGTGAGTGAGCATACAGCCTACTTCAAAACTATAATTTTAAGTGATAAAATGCAAATATTTTAATATTTTATAACAAAATATTATGAATTATGAATAATTTAATATTATTAAATATTTGTTTAACTTAATTAAAGACTTACACATTTATTTATTTCAAAAATGAATATGAACTTTCAGCGGCATAAAACCCCTTTGTTGTTACTAAAAAAAATAACTGTATAACCCAGTTAAATTGGGAATGCTCTGTTTACTCGCATAGAACTTGCAGTAAGGTACTAATTTAACTTTGTAGGGATAATTCTATAACAACCTAGTGTTTTATATATTATTGCACGCGTTTGTTATAGCTCGGTTTATGGCCCTAAAAGCGATGTATTGGGGCTCACTTTACGAACACACTTGTGTTGAAAATGTATTTCCAACATTTATTTTGTTGTTCGATGTTTAGATGCAGTGCGTGGTGGAGGCGGCGTACTTGAGCGGCGGCGGCGCGGTGTGGGGCGGCTGGCGCGTGAGCCCGCTGCGGATGGCGGCCGTCGGCCCGCGCGGCCTGCGGCTGCTGCGCCGCGCGCTGCTGCCGCCCTACCCGCGCGCGCCGCCGCCGCCTGCGCCCGCCCCGCCTGCGCTCCCACCCGCACCTGCGAGACGTGAGTATAAACGATACACACACGTGACTGTTACGTCCTATCGTAGGCGCGGGGCGCGTGTCATGGAGTACACGTGACTTACACGCTGCAGCGCCTACGTGTTCTTTCCATGCTTCGATCAAGAATACCCTAGACTACCGTACACTTTACCGCCCCTCGACCGTAATGTATACGCACGCAAGAGTATTTTTTATTTACGATTAATGATGTTCAGGGCATTCTAAGAATTACGCAACTATCCACTCGAATAACAAAATGAAAATTATTTGAAAATGAAAATATGCAGACAGGTTACTCTCCTAAAACTGGTAGTGTACTTGGGATTGGTAGAGTAGTATGGTACTATTATATATTCTGTGGTAGGATACTAGCAGGGACTGGAACCCTTTGGATTTTGATCTACGATATCTCGTGTTCTCATGATGCTATGATTGTTTTGTTTGCATATCGAACAGGGTTTCCCTATCAAAGAATCTACATACTTAATCGTTATCGTATTTTTTTTTCATTCTGCAAATACTAAAAACAAAGCGCACGAAGGGATTTTAAGGCGATTTTCCTGTCCCTGCATGCTAGTTGACTCTACTATTTACTCTACTCGTGTAGCAGCCTTAACAACCATTCACCTAAAGGTTTGTTCAGACTAGTCCATTTTGGCGTATCAGATCACCGTATCTTTAACATACATCGCTAGTTTGGTTGGGCGTGCATTAACGTACGCCCAACCAAACTAGCGATGTATGGTAAAGATACGGTGATCTGGCCCCTATTTCACAGACGTGACAATTGTATATTACAATGACAATTTGATGTACGTTGCGGTATCTGTGAGTAGTTTGAGCAGTATGTTTTCTAAATTCAATTTGGCTGACGCAATGGACACCGAATTGTCATTGTCATTTACAAATGTCACGTCTGTGAAATAGGGGCCTGATACGCCAAAATGATGCAAGTCTGGACAAAACTTAAAGTGGCATGTGTCCACGCAGCGATGACGACCGCCCGGCGGGCGCGCATCCCGCAGCAGCACACGGGTTCATCCGTGCAGTCAGTGCAGTCGCTGCCCGCGCCCGCGCCCGCGCCGCAGCCCCGCGCCGGCGCCCGCAGCGCCTCGCCCCCGCGCAAGCACGGCCTGGCCAGGCAGATACTGCACAACCTCAATATATTTAGTGAGTTACCATCACCTATTTTAATGTCCCCACTGCTGGGGCACAGGCCTATGGTTGGATAAGGAGGATGGGCTATTACCCACCACGCGGGCCCAATGCAAATACCCATCCATACATACCCAGCCGGGACCAACGGCTTAATGTGCCTTCCGAAGCACGGAGGAGCTCGAGATAATAAATTTTTGATCACCCGTTCCATGACCGACCCTTGTGAAAGCTGCTTAATCGGGTGGGGATTGCGAAGAACGCGTATTTTGGGTATGCGTAGCGGTGAGGCACGCGGGCGTCGGGAGGGGCGCGCGCTATTGGTCGCTCGCACATGCACATGCGCGAACTTATCCCCATTCCGTCGAAAAAGCGTCAAGATGTCTGCCGGAATCTGTACCACATTTTGTATGTTCCAATTTACGTCGACCGAGAATCGGACAAAGTTTTTCGAAACAGAACAAATAACATGATTGTCTTGTGGTAGGTAACAGCAAGCCGGCGCCGCTTTCGCCGCCAGAGACTCCGGCAGAGTCGAACAGTTCGCGCTCCGGACGGCGACACAGCGTCGACACCGTCTCCACCTACCTCAGCCACGAGAGCAAGGACAGTCTACAGGTATGTAAAGTCTATCCATCTTTACATGTCTTATATGGTAAACAATCTTCACCCAACCCTTTATTGAAATAATCCTTACTAATATTATAAATGCGAAAGTCCGTTTGTTTGTTTGTTTGTTTGTTTGTTACGCCTTCACGTCCTAACTACTGAACCGATCATCATGAAATTTTACATACACGTTGTCAGAGGTACAGAGACGGACATAGGGTACCTTTCATCCCGAAAAAAAGTATTGTTCTCGAGGGATAGCAAAAAACCTTTCCACGCAGACGAAGTCGCGGGCGGCCGCTAGTCATTTATAAAATACAACAAGTGGTTTTCCACACATAGATTACAAAATAAATTGTTATTAAATTAACAATAATTTCATAAACTTACTAAAATATTTTTAAATAACGATTTAAGTTTAAAAGACATATGACAACTGTCAAAAACTGTTTACTAAATAAGACAAGTAAGGATGAACAGACTTTAGTAGCCCCATTCGTACAACCCAAAAAAATGAAGAATACGGCTATACGTGAACCAAAGATTTCCTTCGGTAAGATTGATCCTTGTGTTCCTAAAATGGGTTAACAAAGTGGAGCTGGATTTTTCAAGCAGGTGGGGGGAGGGGGGAGTTCTGCCTTAACGAAGTTCGAGATTAATAACTGCCTAAGTTTAGATACTAAGCCAAGTTTGGTATCATTTTCGGATAAATCAATGACGTAGAATTCATTTCTGTTCTGCTATAAAAAAGCAATTTATTAAGAAGTTTCCTAAACATTACACAATAACCAATATTTTCAACTACATTTTTTTAATTTAAGTCACCGTAAATATTAAATTGATGTTATTATTTGCAAACAAAAAATATGTTAACAAAGCTTATAGAATGAAGACTTGAAAAAATATAACTTACAAATTTCTTTATTAACAATAAATAGCGAAAAAAAATTCACTGTCGCGTGCCGTAATTTTTTTTACACCGCATTTAGATCCATATACACTGTATACCTAAAAACACTTCGCCACATTTGTGTGGCACATTTTTAGGACTTGTTTCCTTAAGGATGGTAGGAAATTTTACTGAAAGAAGACTTCATTTAGATTTTAAAAATAATTGGAACTGCATCCAACAATTTTGGAACAATCGCTTGCCATAACCAGGAATCAAAACCACCAAATATGACAAAAAAACGATTTTTATATTTTTACGTTACCAATCGAAAGGGTTACTCTAAGAATTATTTATCTTAAGTAACACAGCATCTGAAATAATAGGAAGACCATGAAATTTAACATTTAAATTTTAATTGATAAGCATTGTATCAATTTGTTTGTATCGAATCATATACGATTAAAAAAAATAAGAATATTTGAATGCAGTTCCATTTTTTTCTTAAGATACTTTCCCTCCGTATGGCAGTTTTGGGACACCCTACAGGATGTCAAAGGGTCGAAACTGGTCAGTAAAGTCAGTGAAAGTCAGTTTTTTTGACTTCGGTCAGTAAAAGTCAGTTTTTAAAAAAATGGTCAGTATTGTCAGTTTTTTTAGCTACCTACCTACCTACGTTAAATTTTATACATTTTTTTATTTTTTTATTATTCGGTAATACTTTGTCTCGTATGTTTTTACTGTAAACAGGCAAAATTACAAGATTAGTGGATGAAACTCATTAAAAATCGCGCTGCGCGGCCGTTTTTAGGGTTCCGTAGCCAAAATGGCAAAAAACGGAACCCTTATAGATTCGTCATGTCTGTCTGTCTGTCTGTCTGTCTGTCTGTCTGTCTGTCTAGAAGACTACCCAGTTGAAACTTGGTAGGTAGATGTATTCTGTTAACCGCTTAACGAATTTAATACAAAAATAAGAAAAATAAAAGATTAAGGGGGGGCTCCCCATACATGGAACTGAAACTGAAAAAAATTTTTTTTTTCAAACCAACGTGTTGGGTGTCTATAGATAGGTCTTTAAAAATGACATTGAGGTTTCTAAGACAACTTTTTCTCAAAGTCGACCGTTTGAAAGATATTCACCGCCAAAGTGGTAAAATGTGTGTCCTTAAAAAAGGGGGGGGCCCTTTAACTTTTGAAATAAGAGAGTAAAAAATCTAAAAAAAATATATGCTGTAGATCTTAATAAACACTTTCAACCAAAATTGGTTTGAACGAGATATAGTAATTACGTAATTAGTTTTCGAGATATAGCACATTTTCTAAAACCGCAAATATAACTTTGTCATTCATACCAATACTGTGAAAAACAAAGTTATTTTTGCAGACGAAAAAAAATAGGTGGTATTAAATATGGTATGGTATAAGGTAACTACGGAACCCTATGGCGCGTGGCCCGACACGCACTTGGCCGGTTTTTTACAAAATACAGGCGAGATTACAAGATTAAGGGATGAAACTGACTAAAAATTTGGATCTAAGGTCTAGCCACTATTCAGTGTATTTATCATAAAGAAAGAACTTTTTTTTTCAGAAAAGTGGCGATTTTCTCGGTTTATAATAATTTTCCGAGGGTTGTGTGCTGTATGCATGGTACCTCATCTAACATATTCAGCTTTATAAGGCTATTTATTTATTACCTGTTTAAGAGGACCATTTTATGGAAGGTCGATTTTTTCTAGTACTTTAGAATTATATATAAAAATAATATTGTAAATACTAAAAATCTCAGTAAAAAATTGTGAACCACTCTTTTATACACATTTAAACATAGAAATAAAGTCAGTAATTGGTCAGTATTTTTGAGTCCTACAGTCAGTAAAATCAGTATTTTTGACACTCGCAAGCAGTTTCGACTCCTGGATGTCCCAAAACTTTATAACTAAATATACATAGTTATACATAACGATAATTGTTTGTGGCAACAGCGCGGGTCGGTGGGCGAGCTGCTGGACTGCAGCGCGGGCAGCGATGACGTGTTCGAGTGCGCGCCCGGTGAGTGTGACACTGCACCTATCTAACCCCTCCGCACATCACACGGCGGCGTCGTAGCGTAAGCGTATCCTATGAGATTTTATTGTTAATACGATAGTCGTAGCGTACTGGCGTAAAAATGCAAGCGTAGAAGTAGAAGAAGAAGAAGAAGTAGAAGCTTAGGTTTAGCCGAGTGTGCAATGAGCAAAAGCTCACGAGTTTCATACGACGTTTTTCAACGCATTTGCGAGGAAAATACAAAATAATTTTCAATACAGTTGCTCGAAAATGTAAGTTTACGATGACAGTCGAGCGTGCGGTAAGTTGATTTTACCGCACGCCGTGCGTTTTTGTTTACGGATTAGTACAGCGTGCGGAAAGTTGATTTTACCGCACGCCGGCGCCGTGCGTTTTTGTTTACGAACGTTTTTTTTAATTTCTACTAGCTTCCGCCCGCGACTTCATTCGCGTGGACAGTAGAAAAATATAGCAACCAGTTTAAAATGACCCCTTTAGTGTATGAAAGCTAGTACTACGGAGAGTTCAAGCTATTTCCCTAGTTCCACCCACCTGAATTTGATGAAACATAGCTTAGATTTTAAGTTGGACCTCAATCTACTTAATTGTAAAAAATCCATCAAAATTCATTTAGCGGTTTTTGCGTAATTCGCGCACAAATATTTAGAATTTACTGTTTTATTATATGTATAGATTATAATTTCAGTAGTACCTATAATGTTTTCTCGCAAATGTATTGAAAAACGTAGTATGGCACACGGTTGTTAAGGTTTTTTAAAACTCGTGACGATTATAAACCCTCGCCTGCGGCTCGGGCTTATAAAACGTCAACTCGATTTAAAAACCTCCTTACCAACCTTGTATCATAAACTACTATTACCACACAGCAACAAATACGACAAACAAAATATGACAATTACGGGACTTTTCCCGCGTAGGTTTTATTTTTTGTTTTTTTTTCACACGCCCAATGCAAGAATATTTTGCGAACAAAGGGTTGAGTGAGCATACAGCCTACTTCAAAATTATAATTTTAAGTGATATAATGCAAATATTTTAATATTTTATAACAAAATATTGTGAATTATAAATAATTTGATAATAATAAATATTTGTTTGACTTAATTAAGGACTTACACATTTATTTATTTCAAAAATGGATATGAATTTTCAGCGGCATAAAACCACTTTGTTTACAAAGTGTTGTTTCCGTAATTGGCTTGTGTACTGTATAATTATACCTGCGTAAATGGTCTGTAAATGCTGTGGTAACAATGTTCAATAAATAAAATAAAAAAATAAAATAAAATAAAATTTGTTGTTACCTAAACAAATAACGGTATTACCCGGTTAAATTGGGAATGCTCTGTTTACTCGCATAGAACTTGCAGTAAGGTACTTAACTTTGTAGGGATAATTCTATAACAACCTAGTGTTTTATATATTATTGCACGCGTTTATTATAGCTCGGTTTATGGCCCTAAAAGCGATGTATTAGGGCTCACTTTATGAGCAAGTGTGTTGAAAAATACTTTTTATACGTTTGGTGATGAATTTTCGTCAACGTGAAGCTGTAGTTTATATTCTGGAACAATATTTACGTCTACACTACGATTTATGTGTAGAACTCTGCTCGTATCGTATCGTCGCGTCTTGACGACACGCTTACGAGACGATTACACTTATGATCCGTGTGCGGAGGGCCTTAATGTACCACTGGATGAGGGGTGTTGATTGTTGCGTACCAGCCCCCTAGACCACCGAAACACGATATTTATTACGTGATATAGCATTTTTACTATTAAAATCCATTGTCTTTTGACAGTTAAACGTAATAAATCACTATATCATTATCGCGTTTCGATGGTCGTGCTAGGGGGGAGGGGGCATTGTTTAGGAGCTAGTTCAGTATACAGGCTGTTTTATAATAACCCGTATAATTTTGTTTTTATGTATGGAAAACTACAAAGTGACAACCCTAAATGCAAATAGATTTATGGAAAAGATTTTCGAGATTTTTTTTTTTCATAAATGAGCAAAAGCAAAACCCAATAATTTAGGTTTAGGGTTGCAACTAATTCATGAAAAGAAGAAAAAATGTCAGAGAAAGTGTTGGTTTTCAGGGTTTATAATAATTTTCCGGGGTTATAGGCCCCCTAACGTACCTTATCTACCATATTCGGCTTTATGGCCCGGTCACAGCCAGCCGCGGCGGGCGGCGCGGCAAGCGAATTCGGCGGTCGTGACGACGAGCTGAAAGGCCACCATCGAGATAGCGCGTAGTGATTATTGAATTCGCTTGCCGCGCCGCCCGCCGCGGCTGGCTGTGGCCGGGCCGTTAGGGGTTTTTTGTAAGTCAAAGTCAAATAAGCTTTATTCAAATAAACTTAATAATTAAGTACTTTTGAATCGTCTATATTTTCCTACCACCCGTTCAAGACTTTTTTAGCTGACAAGAAGAACGGGCGCAAGAAACTTATCAGCTGTAACAGCCATAAGTAACGATATTTACAAACTTGAATATATCGTTACCAAATAATTACAACAGGGTGACAGGATTATTGGCAGCAACATAGACTTATTACAAATATTACTTCAACAAAGTACTTATAGTAGCAAGTTATGTGACACATAATTTCCACGCATTTTGATCTTTAAGATAATCTTCTACTTTATAATAACCTTTACTCATGAGCGTTTTTTTAACATGGTTAGGGTTTTTAACACGTTGTATACCGGTGTACTGCATGAAATTGTTATAAAGCAAGGAGCTCCAAGACCAATCTGGGTCATTTCTCCGCCATTAATAGATTGCAGTCCCATTACAGTCGCCTGTCACGCTTATATGCTTCATCTGCTTCGGTTGATGTTGACTTGCATCACCCTCCACGCAAATTCAAATCATTGTTAACAAACAAATTCATGTCAAAATCATAAATCTTTTCTTTTCGTTTAACAAACGAAACTTGTAAGTATCTTTTGTTATTATTGAGTAGCAACTTATTAACAAATCTGTATCTTTCGATATTTTAATTAGTTAGTAATTAATTAGAAATTAGTTGGTAATTAGTTAGTAATTAGTTAGTTTTCGCTTACTAATAGCTTAATTTTCTTAGTGCATGCCGTGGCAACCTGTAAGTATGATAGCGCTTTAATATGTAACATCTAGCATTCGTTCTATTGTTTGTAAATAGCGTTTATTGTGTTGGTTGTCCTAAATAAAAAAAAAAAAAAAAAAACTTACAACAATATCAACTGTTCGTCCCACACAGACGTGCCTTCCCCGACGGAGTCGTGGGCGCGGGGCGGGGGTGGGGGCGCGGGGCCGGGGGCGGGCCCCGCGTGGGGCGCAGTGTGTCCCTCGTGCTTGCACCAGCTGCGGGCGGGCTCGGGGCTGTTACGACTGCCGCAGCCCTCGCCGAGACACCAGCGAGGACAACAGGTAACTACGTCACACCAGTCACACCCCGGACACTCCATTCAACTGCGCTATTATAAACAGATGACGTTGTTGTACACGCGCAACTGTGTAAGTCTAGGACTATCGTACAGTTTGTACTGTATTGAAGGCTTTCAATAGGGTATTTGACAACATTGAAAATATACTACAAATTGTGGTCGTCCTAACAGATATTGACGTAAAAAAACATATTTAACTATTATATAGACTTAATTAAGTCTATTAATTGATTAATTTCACCTAGAAAAATGCAATAGTTTTTGAATTTTTTTCTGTCGCGAAAACGCTCTAAGATGACTGATGACGTCACTTGCCTGTAAATAAATATGGCTTCAGGCGTTTGACACGACCATAGACTAAGGATCCGCGATTGATGGCTGTCAAATGGCTAAGAGTATTACAATGTTTACAGGCTAGTGACGTCAACAAGTCACGTGTCCAACGTCATAGCGTTTTTGGCGCGGTTTTAAAAATTTAAACTTTAACACTGTTTTTTTTAATGAAACACATTGATTTTTCCTGAAATATCAATGTGGTGCGCTTGTTACGTCATCATCATCATCATATCAGCCGCACGACACCCACTGCTGGGTATAGGCCTCCCCTAAGGATCTCCACGACGATCGGTCCTGCGCTGTCCGCATCCAGTGGCTTCCCGCGACCTTCACCAGATCGTCGGTCCACCTTGTCGGGGGCCTACCCACGGAGCGTCGTCCGGTGCGCGGTCGCCATTCCAGAACCTTTCCGCCCCAACGGCCATCAGTTCTTCTCGCTATGTGTCCTGCCCATTGCCACTTCAGCTGAGCAATCTTACTTTAGTTCTCCTGCGGATCTCCTCGTTTCTGATTCGATCACGCAGGGAAACGCCGAGCATGGCTCTCTCCATTGCACGCTGGCTGACCTTGAGCCTCCTTATGAGACCCATAGTTAGCGACCACGTTTCACTGCCATAAGTCATCACTGGCAACACACACTGTTACGTAATAAGAAATAATTTAAAATGGTTTTCAAAATTAGTCAAATAGCCTATTCATACATTTTGGTAGAGTAGATATTGACGTTTTCTATGGAACAGCTGATTATTATTTTGTTCTGAATATACAGTTGATCCCATTGACAAAGTTGTTCAGTTTGACGGTCTAAACCACATCACAAACTTTGTTGACTGTTCAAAAAATCAATTGGCTTGCTTTGTCTCAAAATTCAAAAAAATCAAAATTCTAAATAATTTATTCAGTCTAGGCTGATACAAGCACTTGTGAATGTCATAGAAGCTACGCCATCGGTTCGCAAACCCTAAGCGGGAGACCTTGTAACGAGAAGAACCGGCAAGAAACTCGTCAAGGGCTGCTTTTTTCTCCCTGTATATTTCATACAGAGTCGTCAAGATTGAAAAATGAGCTCCACATTTAAAGTGAGGTCATTTTCCATCACAATAATTATCAAAAGGTTACACACAATGGGTAGGTAGGTTAAAATTTAATATCTACTACATTCAGATAGGTAATCGTGAGAGTAAATAACTTTCAACTAGTTTAGAAATCACTCCGTCTGCTACTCTAACCAAAAAACACTTGATACAAGACATAAAAATAAAAACGCAATTCTTACAATTCAATGTGCGTTAAGATAGGTTCTCAGAAGCAGACCCATTCCCACTGGCAGCACCCGTTCACGAGCATGACGCATGGACCAGCCATCGCTTCGCTCAACCATATTTGAGGGAACGTAACGACCCGCCCCACTCGACACCACCGCAGAAATGATTAAAGAGAGCATGACATACTTAGGTCTTAACTTTGAGAGACGAAAAAATTGCAGTCTATCCATTCATACCACAGAAGTAAACAATTTGAATAAAAATGACGAAACTTTTCGCTGTTTTAAATTAGATTTTAGGAATAGTTACTTATAGAAATTAGTATAGTTTAGCTGATTTCGCTAACCTTTTATTTTTTTTGCTGAGGATCCGAGTTCTACTTCGTGTTTCAGATTCTTTTAGAACTTATATCCGTACTAGCTGCCGCCCGCGGCTTCGTCTGCGTGGAGAGTTTTTTTGCTATCCCTCGGGAACAATACTTTTTTTCTGGATGAAAGGTATCCTATGTCCTTCTCTATACCCCTGACAACGTGAATGTAAAATTTCATGATGATCGGTTCAGTAGTTAAGACGTGAAGGCGTAACAAACAAACAAACAAACGGACTTTCGCATTTATAATATTAGTAAGTATATTTTGTGTCGTCAGTTGCGGCATTTCCGGCGCTTTGACTTGTATGCATCGACGCTAAAACGTTCATAATTTGTTCTTAGGACGAGTTATACATCGAGTGCCTGATCTGCGGGGAGGTGCATGACAAGGAGGGGTCGGGGGAGGAGGGGGAGGGGGAGGGCGTGTGGGTGGAGGGGGTGTGCGGGCCGCAGCCCAGCGGCAGCATGGCCTGGTGCGTGCAGCCCACCGCGCTGCCCGCCTTCCCGCGACATGCCACCATACTCGTCACTTACACGTGAGTAGGGGAGGGGGGAGGGGGAGGGGGTGTGCGGGCCGCAGCCCAGCGGCAGCATGGCCTGGTGCGTGCAGCCCACCGCGCTGCCCGCCTTCCCGCGACATGCCACCATACTCGTCACTTACACGTGAGTAGGGGGAGGGGGGAGGGGGAGGGGGTGTGCGGGCCGCTGCCCGGCGGCTTAAATTTATTCTAGACAGTCACTCATTTGAATATTAAATTTAAATGAGTGACAAAAATACTGAGCGGGTGACTATCATACCGAGTAAGTAACTATAATCATGGGGTCTCATTTGGAACATCAGATGTGGCTTAGTTAGCAGGTACTGCCATCTAGTGAGGTGAATTTGAACTAATGTTGGAATTAGTTAAAATTTACCTCACTAGTTGGCGGTACCTGCTTCGATTTGTTTTTGTTATATTTAAAAAAAACACCAAGTGCTATATTGTAGTGAAACAGTAAAATGAAGGGTTTTTTCAACAAATTTCAATAAAAATTGAGCGATACCTATCGGCAATAATTTGTACTAGTAAGATTGTTTTGCTTTTTGCATTTCAATGTTTGTTGCTATCTGTGCTAAGCGGGTACGTATCAGAATGTCTAAAGTTAGAATGTCTAAACTTAAAATGGCAAAGTTCAAAATGTCAAAAATTTGAATGTCTAACGATTAAAATGTCGAAAGTTCAAAATGTCAAAAACGAAAATGTCAAACGGTCAGATAGTCCTAAATAAAAATGTCTAAGTTCAAATGAACAAAACTTAAAATGTCTAATAGTCCAAATACATAATGACGTATAGAATTTACTTATGCCTTTCTTTCATTTAGGTACCTAATTAATTAGATTAACCTTTGTAGGTATTCCCGACTTCTTTGCAATAGTGAGGTCTCGTGTGGCTACCTTTTGGAAGCGTGTAAAAGAGAGCGATAATACTATCGTAAAGGCAGTTGCTGACAATCTCCGTAGTCCCATTTTTAAGCATTGGATATCGGTACACATGGAGAGAAACAATAAAAAGTCAGAACTTTAGGTATAAGATACCTACTTAATTTTTATAATATACTAGCTGCCGCCCGCAACTTCGTCTGCGTGGAAAGGTTTTTTTGCTCTCCCTCGGGAACAATACTTTTTTCGGGATGAAAAGTACCCTATGTCCTTCTCTGTACGCCTGACAACGTGTATGCAAAATTTCATGATGATCGGTTCATTAGTTAAGACGTGAAGGCGTAACAAACAAACAAATAAACAAACAAACAAACGGACTTTCGCATTTATAATATTATAGTAAGGATTGTAATAATTATTTATAAGTTATCATGTACTACATATAAGCTTTTCTGTATTGTTTTTTTGAAATGGGTCTATGCCTGAAATAAACAAATTATTATTCTATTATTATTATTTGTGCACATCACCATGGCCGCGCCGCTCCCTGATTCGGTAGCCGGTGCCAGTCACTGACTCAGTAGCCGGCGAACAAAATCCACCAATTGAGTTTGAAATAGTTTTTTTCTGGTGCTTCGCCGGCCGCTACCGCGGCACGCTCGCTTCGCTCGCTCGGCTCGCGCGCTGGGTTCATGTCAACCTAACATGCTCGTCGCTACGCTCCTCGCACCTATCTCGTGACCTACGGTTTTTAAGTTCCAGTAGACTAGTTTAGACATTTACGGCAGCTAAATTTGCTATAAAACATTTCAGGCGAAGCCCAAAGACACCTCTACATACTCAATTTACCTCAAAGAAAGCGATTCGTTTTAAGATTCAACCCAATTTAAAATAAATCATTGTGAACTTTAGACTTAACTAGCTTCCGCCCGCAACTTCGTCTGCGTGGAAAGTTTTTTTGCTATCCCTCGGGAACATAACTTTTTTCGGGATGAAAGGTACCCTATGTCCTTCTCTGTATTCCTGACAACGTGTATACAAAATTTCATGATGATCGGTTCAGTAGTTAAGACGTGAAGGCGTAACAAACAAACAAACGGACTTTCGCATTTATAATATTAGTAAGGATGACCATTGATATTTTAACTCGTCAAGTATTTGATACATTTGATACTTTGAATTTTGCTATTTTGAAGTTAGACATAATGATTTTTGACATTTTAAACTATTTTAATTTTAATTTTTGACATTTTGAACTTTGCCATTTTAAGTTTAGACATTCTAACTTTAGACATTCCGATACGTACCCGTGCTAAGCATGCTGCGACAATAGCGGTGCCATCTAGAATTCTACAAGAAAAACATTTTTATCGCCCCGATAGTCGCCTTACGAGGGCCATTTCTTTAGTATAAGATGAGGTATCTGTACTATAGTATTACTATAGTATTATGTAATCTGTGCTATAACTGATTTAAGCTGCCTAACATGGTATTTTTGTCACCTCGATTAGGTTGATAGTCGTCTTTTATAAATAAAATATATGTCAAATTTTAAATATTTTGTCCTTTGCGTTGCGTTCTGAATAAATAGTTAAGTACTCAATTTGTGTTTTAAAGTCACACATTTTCAATCGCCTTCAGTCAGTCGCCTACTTAGTATTTCAGTACGCTATATTCAGTATTTTTGATACCCAAAATGAGAATTTATAGTTACCGGATAAAATAGTACCCTAAATGTAGTGTGTGTTGTGTAGGTTCCAGTCGGGCGTGCAGTGCGCGGGGCACCCGCGGCCGGGCGCGCCCTACTACGCCGTGGGGTTCCCGCGCCACACGCTGCTGCCCGACACCGAGCCCGGCAGGGAGGTATGCACACAATTTCTTCCTTTCTTTCTTATCGTATGAGGATTAGTGGCAACCTCTGTTAGAGTTTATCAAGCCGCTTGTAAAGCCTCTAACTTGGCTCAACGACTGTTATCAGATGACAACAACCGGAACCGAAGGTTAAAGGCCTGGGCACACCGGCTGCGTAGACACGCGCGTGGTCACGCGCGCGTAGACACGCGCGTAGTTACGCACGTAACCCCCTGACACACCGGGTTACGCATACGTCTACGCGGCACGCAACGCAACCTGTCCCTTGCGTGCCCAGCCGCTGCGGCAGCCATCAGCCGCGACTAGTGCGCGATGTCAGACGGAGATTGAGTAAATGGACTAATTTTTTCGCACTTATTTAATTATTTTTTCTTTAATATCGTTATTAATTATTTAAAAACAAAATAAAACACCACTTACTACCGGTAGTACCGGTACTATTTGTAAACAAATACAACTGAATGCGTAGTCACGCCCGTGGTTACGCGCGTAGTGACGCGCAGCAAAGATACGTGCGTGTTCGAATTTGTTCGGTGTGACGTCCAATAGGGAATGCCATTGACTACAACGTCATCAATGCATTCCGCTCTGCGTAGGTACACAGCCTGTTTGTCTCATCGGAGCTGCAATGCGTAGGGTTACGCATTGGTCTACGTGCACGCGTACGTTACGCAAGCGGTGTGCCATTTCTCATAAAGTTTCAGGCATTACAACGTCATGGTACGTCTACGTGCACGCTTAGGCATACGCTTACGCATCCGGTGTGTATCGTTTCTTAACGTGCCCTCCCAAGCACAGAAGCACTCAGTTGTAATGCCACTTAACGGTCACTCATCCGATACCTGGCCGGACCGAGCGTTGCTTATAATTTTTTAGCCCCGCGGTGCAATTTTTAAGTAATATTTGTTTGCAGTTACACTTGCATATTACACATTCATTTTCGCTCGAGGTATGCCGTATGCCATAACATGAGTTTGCCATCGCCATCGCGTTTGCGTTATGTGCTTGTGCAGATTTATTTTTATAAGGGAAACTGTGCTGACACCCCTTTTTTATTGGCACTCTTAATTTAGCAATGAAATGTAAGGAAATTATTCAATCAACTGTGTTGTTTCAAAAGAGACTTGTTGGTCGTTTTTCTAATTATGGCAACACTGTATTGTCAAATGTATTATTTTCATGGGTGCCAATAATTGGTATACAGGTCTAAATACAAACAAAACGTAATTTATTGGGACTGGAAGTTCTGTAAAAAAATATTTAATATCATATCTATAAAATGATTGATTGTATTACAGAAAATAAAAAAAGTTTTTGCCGCCATTTTGTCGATGGCGATTCGGTGACTATTTTAATTATTTGTAGGTTGATTCATAGTGGATATTGTGTCTTAAATTGATGCAGTTTTGTGGTACAAGTGTCTACGTAACTGAACAATATGTGGGATAATTGAAATAGGCGTGATCTTGGTTGTGTAAAGCTGAGACTTATTTTGTAGTGGTGGCTACTTCGGCTGATCTTACCGAGTAAACTGTCTTCTGTGCCAAATGCTCCAAGCAGCATTGGAATGCGATGCACCCGCATTTTAATGTAAATTCAAACAATCTACCACTGAACTATTCAACACTACGACACTGGCAAAAATTACTCCCTAAAGAGGAGAGTAGATTGCCAAACTAAAAATAAGAAGAAGAAACTAAAATCAAATGTAGGAAATATTTAACATTTGATGAGCTTTTTTGTATCGTGTTGCTTAAGGTGCCAATAGTTGGGTAAAGTCTGTCCATCCTTACTTGTCTTATTTAGTAAACAGTATTTGACAGTTGTCATACGTCTTTTAACTTAAATCGTTATTTAAAAATATGTAAGTAACTTTATGAAATTGTTGTTAATTTATTAACAATTTATTTCGTAATCTATGTGTGGAAAACCATTTGTTTTATTTTATAAATGATTATTTCAATAAAGGGTTGGGTGAAGATTGTTTACAATATAAGACAAGTAAGGATGGACAGACTTTAGTTTTCCCTATCTATTTACCCTCCCTTCACTAGGATCCCCTGCTTGACTCCTTCGGGAGGTTCATTATCAGTACATGATCGAGTCGTGTTGTCGTGCAGGTGCTTTGCCTGCTGCGTGCGGCGTGGGCGGCGGGGCTGCTGTTCGGCGTGAGTGCGTCGCGCACCACGGGCCGCGAGCACGTGGTGTGCTGGCGCCTCGGGCCGCCGCCCGCGCACGCCGCGCACTACCCGCCGCGCGCGCGCCCCGCCGCCGCCAAGCTGCAGCGCCTGCGCGACGCGCTGCGCCGCCTGCTGCCGCCGCCCGACGACGCCCGACGGTAGGCCCCGACGTGTGCTGGCGCCCGAATCTGACAGCGCACCTCCCGTCGACTACTGCCGTCGATACCAAACTGTAAGCCGCCTCGTGTACTGGCGTCTAATCCGATAGCGCGCCTCCCGTCGACTACTACCGATGACGCCCGACGGTAGGCCGCCTCATGCTGGTGCCTAATCTGACAGCGCGCCTCCCTCCTCCGTCGACTACTGCCGACGACGCCCGACGGTAGGGTGCATTCCTGTCGAATCTGTCCCACACCGGCTCTGTACGTATCATTTCGGTTTTTTTTTGTATGAGCTCGCTCAGGCCATGGACACTCCGCACTTTAGGTATAAAGCTAGAAGTACGTGACGGGCCCGTTTAATCGGGCCAAGGTCAGAGGGCTATCGCGCGCCGGCCAGTCGCATTTTAGTTCGATACTCACTCACGTATGGTCGCACGTGTCGTCCGTTTCTCGCTTAAGATGTTTAAAAAAGTTGCAATAATTTTGTAAGCTTTTCATTGAGCATAGTGCGTACAATCGCTTTCCTTTTATGATATGCTACGCAGTTCATTTAAATGAACAACCCTAACATTGTCAGAAGAGATGAGAGTACGCGATAGAAAGAAAGGCAACTTATAGGCGAATATAACAGTTAGTGTGTAGACACACTATGCCCAAGTTACGCGACCAAGTTTGGCGGCAACGCTTTTATTATGAAAAAAACGCAACGTTATTTTGGCATAATGTGTCGTCAGTAATTCAAATGGCATTGCACGCGTAATCAGGCCGAGCTTCGGTAACGTAATTTCGGCATAGTGTGTCTAGTCACTAAGGAACGGAGCGCTGTGCGATCTGAATTGCACTTTGTGTCGTTGCAAGAGTCGCTATTTATTTAAATGATCTTCTGTACTTGTACTATTACGTATTCTGTGGCTCGGTTCAGTACAAAACACATGCCTTGCCCTCGTAGCCTCGTTCTCTGCCAACTACTGCCCCAGCTATCCGACGCTGACGATGGCCCAAAAGGTAAAATGGGTGTTGTATGAGTCACAAAGTTAAATACACTAACGACTGATTGCACTAAACTTACCCAAGTCTTTTCCTAACTACAACTCGACCAAATTAAAACAGTGTCATGAACTTAGCTATCATGCGCTTAAATCTTGGTCGAGTTGTACTTAGGAAAAGACTTTAGTTTAGTGCAACCGGGTGTTATTGATTTCCTTTATCGATTTTTTTATATTTAAGAACTTACAAACGTTCAACGACCAGTATTTATTAGGCAACTCGAATATTCCAGAGAAAAGACTGTATCTCGAGATCTGCATTTATTTGTTACAAATATGTTACTTTATTTGCGTGCAGTATTGGAATTAAGTTATATTTTACTGTTAATAGAGAATATACATTTAGTATAGTATGTAAAATGCACTAAAACGCATTTAGTAGTCTTCCATGATTAAATAAAGTATTTGTTTAATTATCAAATTATCTTTAGATATTATTATAGTATCGAGAAGAGACTGATGTTCTACATATTGTGCTAAAATTACATACAATGTATCATAAATAAAATATTAACTTTATATATGTTACAGCTAATACCCGAAGTGCGGCTAAATCTAGTTTTAGCCGGCTAAAACTAGGTGTAGCCGATAGCTGTTGGCTAAAACTAGGTGAACCGATCTGCTTTACTCCTGTAAGTCCCGAATATAGGTTATAAATTTATATATTTTGTAGCGCGAGCCTTAAATTTCGAGGTTATTTTTTTTTAACAGACAACAGAAACAACTTTTTTAATACCCCATGCTACACCTAGTTTTAGCCGGCTAAACCTAGTATTAGCCGCGAGCAAATCGGCTACACCTGGTTTTAGCCAACATCTATCGGTTACACCTAGTTTTAGCCGGCTAAAACTAGGTTTAGCCGCACTTCGGGTATTAGCCGTAACATATACATTATACGACGTGTTACAAAAAACCTCTAATGCCGAATATGGTAGATAGGGACCATCAAACTGAACAACTTTTACTATGGACATATAAACAAACTGAAATTCCGAAAAAAAAACAGCTGTTTCATACTAAAATTAATAAGGAAAATATCAAAATGTATGAAACAGCTGATTTTTTTTCGCGATTTCAGAGTTGGACCCCATAGTAAAAGTTGTTTAGTTTGATGGTCCCTTTCTACCATATTTGACATTAGGGGTTGCTTTATAACACGTTGTATATCATACTTATATGCTTATTTTAATTTTAAGTACCTTAAATACACTTTTCATATTTTGAAATCATTAAAAGTTTATCTAACTAACCTAAAGTTTTTCTGGATCTAAAAGTATTGGGAAAATATTTTCTATCGATTGAGAAACAAATCTCTTTACGAAAGATGACTGAGTAATCAGTATTTAGTTAATGTATTTAGAATTAAAACATTATTTCTTATTTAATGTCTTGCCAATAAGTGCCTTAGTTTATATTGTTTTTAAGTTTAATGTAAATAATATTGTCTTAAATATAAACGCCATATAGAAGTCTTCCCGATGACAACGAAACTTCCATTTTTAGCTTTACTTATATAAATGTTGCCAGTTATAAATAAAGTAAAATACAGATAGTTATAGGCAAACAATTTATTAAGGCTATGTAACGAAATATTATTTTAAGTTAATAAATTATACAACAAAGTTTCTTTTTCATTTCAATTTAATTCCTGAAACTGAATAGTTATCTAGTTACCGTGCAAAGTTATCGCTCTGACAAACGATAAGCAGAGAGCCATGGAAAATTGATGATCCAATGTAATTCAACCCTAAAACCTTTGCTAAAGAAACACCGATATTTAGCAGTGGGAATACGAGGACTTGGAAATCTATTGGACCCACTGATGGAACCATGTAGTGGAACCTACAGTCCGAAGGGAAAATATCAAAATATTTCGCAGCCAAGTAGGGTGTCGATCAATCATTAGGATTACATTAGGATAATCGCAGTATTAAACCACCTACCCTAAACACCTACCTATGTTTAGTTTAAACGCGTTTTATACTTGTGACATTAATCTCATAAAATGCAATGCGAAAGTTTAATTGCATTTTACACATTAGGATATTTTACGCTTAATATTGTTTGAATTAATGATATTTCCTGGAAAATAAATTTAACTAAGTATTTTGAATGTTTCATCTATCGCTTTTGCACCTAGTTGCAATTGAAAAACTAACTACAGTTTTTACCATTCTGCTAGTTTGATCATTCGGTGCAAAAGTGAGTGGCTAAAGTTCCAGGGTTTCTAATTCTGGCTAGGGCATTGTGGTGTGATTTGGTCCTTGGTATTTGGTCCCGAGACATAGATAGGTTGGATTTATTATTTATTTATTAAGTACAGCTCGCGCAACATCATCATAATCATCATATCAGTCGCTTTCCGCGACCTTCACCAGATCGTCGGTCCACCTTGTCGGGGGCCTACCCACGGAGCGTCGTCCGGTGCGCGGTCGCCATTCCAGAACCTTTCCGCCCCAACGACCATCAGTTCTTCTCGCTATGTGTCCTGCCCATTGCCACTTCAGCTGAGCAATCCTTCGAGCGATGTCGGTTACTTTAGTTCTCCTGCGGATCTCCTCGTTTCTGATTGGATCAAGCAGGGAAACGCCGAGCATGGCTCTCTCCATTGCACGCTGGCTGACCTTGAGCCTCCTTATGAGACCCATAGTTAGCGACCACGTTTCACTGCCGTAAGTCATCACTGGCAACACACACTGTTCATAGACTTTCGTCTTGAGACACTGAGGTAAATCGGACGCGAAGATTTTCGAAGCTTCCCGAATGCTGCCCACCCGAGTTGGATACGACGAGAGATCTCTTTCTCAAAGTTGGACTTACATAACTGGACTGTCTGTCCTAGGTATACGTAGTGGTCAACAACTTCAAGAGTAGTGTTCCCAACATAAACTGCGCAACATAACTTGACCCAATTTTTAGTACCACGTGACCTGTGCACTACAATTTTTGTACTGAAAATTACTACTACGCAAGCTTCATTGTCTATGGTTTGGTTCAAGTTATGTTGCGTGAGCTGTACACACGACGGCACCTCAGACTATACATGGCGACCTTGAGACCGCCTACGTAATAAGAGCTGTTTTTGCAGTTTTACTGTATAATAACCTGATGTGCTGTCGTGTGTAGGTATACACGACAGGTAATAGGGTAGGTACCCTATTAATAAAATAGTACGTAAATATTTACGACGGCAAATTGAAATAAAGCAAATTAATATTATCTTAGTTGATTGTGGCATCAACAGAATTACACGTTTTCATTCAGTAAATATTGGTACATTATACACATTTCCAATAGAGTTAGTATAACTAAATGTAGGTATTTCTTGAGAACACGATGAAGTTTCGTGATACGGAAACTTTCGAGATGCCTGGAGATGTGATGTAAGGAAAGTCTTGAAGGTAACGGATGCCAATATTTCTTTAAGCAAAGCCAAATAAGCTACGTACTTATTAACTATTAGTACTGCGATTGATGGGAAATGTAATTTTATAGGACAGGGGTGGCCAACTTGTCTAGGGCTGCGATCTTCTTTAAAATTTCCTGGCCAATTGAGATCGACTTAAAGCATTTTCATTTTTGGGGTATTTTTCACTACAACACTGTCGCACCCGCCTCCCGCACCGTTCGGTTGCTACTTGCTTTGCTACCACAAGCAAAGCACCACTTTTTGTTATGTCTCTCGCGATCGACTGCACTGTCTCCAGAGATCGACTGGTCGATCGCGATCGACTTGTTGGCCACCCCTATTATAGGACATACCGGGTGTTACAAGACCTTAGAATAATAACACCTAGAAGCCGTGTCCTGGTATGCAAAGTGAGGCAACTAATACCAAGCCAGAATGGCTTAGTTTTCAAATTTATTTCCTTCATACGTTAACTAATCGTAACTGAAATCCAATAATATAGTAACTAGTCTTATAAATGTGGGAAAATTTTAACTGTTTTGTACTTAACTTTGCTTAATCGGTATGATTAGGTAATAATGTAGAATAACAATCTGAAAACGGGGTCATTTTGGCTGTTTTAGTTGCCTCACTTTTGACAGTGCGCTTTGTAGAGAACTTTCGTTCTAGGTATTATTATTCTAAGTACAAGACCTTCAACGATGCCGAGTTCTACGTATTCTGCCCATCATCAGGACCATATCTGTTCAAAATTATTGCTGGGAAACGATTTAGATTTTTGGTGTTAAAAAAGCATTGCATATAGGGTTGCCAGATGGTCGGGATTCGCCGGGATTCTCCCGTAAAAATCTCCCGGAAAATAAGCTGTTCCGAAAGTCCTCTAGAAAGCAATAATTTTCGCGGATGAAACCACAGATTACAAGATTAGTGGATAAAATTGACTAAAAATCGCGCTGCGCGGCCATTTTGTTTTACTATAGACAGACAGGCATGAGTACAAGATTAGTGGATGAAACTGACTAAAACTCGCGCTGCGCGGCCGTTTTTCTGCAATAGACAGTCAAGATTACAGGCTTAAGTGGTGGATGACACTCACTTTAAATCGCGCTGCGCGGTGGTTTTCTTGTTACAGACAGGCAAGAGTTCAAGATTAGTGGATGAAACTAACTAAAAATCGCGCTGCGCGGCTGTTTTTCTACAATAGACAGTCAAGATTACAGGCTTAAGTGGTGGATGAAACTCACTATAAATCGCGCTGCGCGGTGGTTTTCTTATTATAGATAGAAAAGAGTACAAGATAAGTGGATAAAACTAAATAAAAATCATGCAGATGCATTTAACTTGCATTTTTATTTCAAATTTTTATTTCTCCCGACAACAACCGCAAAATCCCGACATTTTTAAATTTTCTCCAGATATTTTGGATTTCCGATCTGGCAACCCTAATTGCATACTTTACCACGCAATGTAACGCGTATGTACAACAGGACCGGCGCCTGGAGTGTATGCTACATAGGTGCGTGCGGCCGAGTTGAAAGGCAGCGTTTATGTGCGTGCTTATGAGATACATCGAGTGACGACGTTTTCAAGGCATTGTTTGTTACGAAATACTTAAAATTTTGATAATGTTTCACTGGACAAAAAGTAGGAACTAACGAATAAAATAAGATTTCATAAAAATTTAGAAAAAAAATTTTGACTTTGACCTTCAATAACTTAGTAGCCATTGGTTTTCCAGGTATAGTCTAAAATACAAACAAAAATGATCCTGATGATGGGCGGAATACGTGGACTTCGGCTTCGTTGAAGGTCTTACATCCGTTATAAATATGTCCGACCCGGTAATTAGGTAGAAATCAACCAATACCTACACTACCTACATAAAGGTGAAGTAGAAAACAAACAATATCTAAGTACCTATATATCCTACAACATAATTAGAGGAGCGGTCTCTTTTAAACTACTCTTGTAATTTGTACAATATATTTGTTTAGTTTCAGTAATTTCAAAGCCAATATTTCTCTATGCAAAACTAAATAATTTTAGCGTTATCTGAGACTGATATGATCTCACATTTGCTTAACTTGACAACGGGCTCTATTCGAGGGGCGTAAAGATGTAAATGTTCCAACATATAAAAGGTTCTTTGATCCGTCAGAACAATAGACTGGCATCTATTATTTATTAGACACATTTGTGTATAAAACTAGAGAAATGCATTATCGGGAACCCATTATCATAGTTCGCGACAAACATGGTTGGTGAATTGGTGAAACAGTACAAGCTTGAGGATATTCTAACAGAGAAGCAGGTGCACCATGTCGTGAAGAAGTACGTCCACGAGGATAACTGGCAACTCCTCGACAGCAAGGTTGCACCCGCCGCGGAAGGAATAGCAGGATTTCTTGGAGATCATCTGAAAGTGACACTTTCCATGAAGGTGGAGGACAGTACGAAGGTGATACACCTGTTTGTGAAACGTATGCCTTACGACAACAAACCGAAAATTGAATTCATCGAGAAGAATAATTTTTATAAAAGGGAAATGATTATGTTTCAACTGTTCGAGCAATTGGTTCCTATTGAAGGTGAGACTTTTATAAGACTTTGTTTTAGGCCTTCAAGTTGTTAGTTGCGAGTGAATAGGTTACTTCTAGACGAGCGCGTTTCATCGTAGACTGCATCACCAACAAAAACAAAACCGGTCAAGAGCGAGTCGGACTCGCGCACCGATGGTTCCGTACAATCATAAATATATTTGGATAATATGTTACTTTAGTACAGTCTTTAAAAAAGTAGGATAAACGGCAGACAGGTGGAAGGGCGAACAGGCGAACAGTTAAGGCTGCGCAGTCTGCACACTAGCGCTGCCATTAGAAAAAAAATCATAGTGCTTAAATAAAGACAAATTTGTAAATTATCTCTCTGGAGTGCACTCCGAACAAGCTTTGTGGTACTCTTTTTATCACTTAAGCAATATTTTCTAGCATGCCGTTTAGTTTAATGGACTTTTATTGTTAAAAGTGGCCACTTTTCGCAATAAAAGTCCATATAACAAAAGGACAGGCTAGAAAATATTGTTTGAGGGATAAAAAGTACCGCAAAGCTTGTTCGCACTTCGCCGTGCACTCCAGATAGATAATTCATAATTTCTTTTTTATTTAAACACTATGATTTTATTTCCAATGGCGGCGCTAGTGTGCAGACTGCACGCTCTTAATTTACAAATCTTAACCACAGCTGCTTATGGTGACTGAAAAACGTTTCAGCCACTCCACATTGCAAACTGTTTATATTACTAAGTAGGAACTTATTCTTCGTTTATTCGTACGGCAAATAGTAGGTAATTATATTAGAACCAGCCACCAATTTATTATTGTAGTATTAGGTTGCGCCATCTTTTGACCGATAGTGGAACTATTTTTTTCTTAGGTTAGCATGCGTAGGACAGCGCCATCTGTTGACTGGTAGTGAAACTAAAGAATTTTTGTTTGTTTTTTTAATTTCTAAAAAAGTGTGTTATATTGAGACATCGTTTTATTTTTCCTGTAATCTTTACATAAACTACTATCACATAGAATTATTTCAGATTTTTCTCTTTGCAAACTTCGGAGATAAGGGGGGGGGGGGGGGGGGGGGGGGGGGAACGGTATTTTTTTACATTTTTCATCATAAGTCGAAAACTATGCGGCCTAAGAAAAAAAGAAAAATGTTTTAAAATGTGCAAACAGCGCTCTTTCATATGATCCCCCACATGCCCTAGTCACCTCACTTTAAATTTTTAAGACCCCTTTTCAGTCCCTGTTGTAAAAAAAATATGTTTTTTTATTTCTTTCTTATTTGCAAAATAGTTGGGCAAATGTCATCTTAAACTATTCCAAATTTCAAGTTGATACCATTAGTAGTTCTCGAGATATCCAGCTGTGACAGACAGACAGACAGACTGAGTCACACCATAAGGGTTCCTTTTTTACCATTTTGGTACGGAACCCTAAAAAGCAAATAGGTATTTGTCATTCATAATGCTTTTTAATTGAAAGGATCATCAAAGATAACGATTTACGCACCTATAATATTTTGATACTTAAGATATTTTGTCGTCATCAGGTCATCCTTGCTACACGAAGGCCCTGTTGTACAACGAGTCTATGCTGGTGTTGCCTGACCTGAGCGTGGAGGGTTTCCGCCCGCGGCCACCTCTGGAGGTCTTCGACCTGCCACATGTTTTGGTGGCCATCACATCCCTGGCCAAGTTTCACGCTGCCTTGGCTAACCAGGAGGCGAAGAAAAATGTCAACGGAAACTACAGTTTTTTGGAAGAATATGGCCACATCGTCTCAGAACCCGTTTTCAAAGCCTCGCCCTGGCTCCGAACCGCTGCAAAACTCACTGCAAATCTTATCAAAATCTTCTCTACCAAATATAAAAATGTTAAGCTCGACGTAGAAGAGAAGATTTACGATTCGTTCATTATAGCATGTGACAGCATGAGGGAGTATAAAGAAACCATTAACGTGGTCAATCACAAGGACCTGTGGGCGAACAACATAATGTTCCGGTATGAGAACAGTATCCCAGTGAACGCGATACTAATCGACTTCCAGTGCATTCGGTATGCTCCTCCAACCTTTGACGTAATGCTGCTCCTGTATCTGAACACGACCAGGAGTTTCCGAGAGCAGCACGAGGGGAGTGTTCTGCATTACTACTATTCTGCTTTTACCAAAGGTTTAGATGAGTGCACAAAGCGAAGGGTGAAACAATCGGGTTATGATAGGAATGGTTTCTTGGAATGGTGCGAGAGAAGTCGGATGTTTGGGATGGTGGAGGCAATTGGGATATTCCCATACGTCCTGATGGATCCTGTGACTGCCCAGAAGACTTATGACGACCCGGTGACGTACGACAAGTATCTGGTGGAAGACCGCACGGAGCCTGTGGTAGCGCACGCGCATGAGAGCCCGCTCTACAAGGAACGGCAGGTGGAGACCTCCGAGGAGTATGTGGAGAGGTACGTGCTGGGACGGCCGTGATCCCTGGGACGTAGAATGGAATGTAGTTCTAAGCAGATGATTGTTTTATTGATAACACTGGATACGGGATGTGATAAAGATGCTCCTTGTATGTAGGTTAAGCGATCGTCACGTCTTTAATGAGAGGAATCTATCTGTAAGTAAAATATGGAAGTAAATTAATAAAAAAATCAATGAATAAGACTAATTAATTTATATTTGTTATGCGTGTCCGTCCGGTGTTA
Source organism: Agriphila geniculea (assembly GCA_943789525.1). Taxonomy (NCBI): domain Eukaryota; kingdom Metazoa; phylum Arthropoda; class Insecta; order Lepidoptera; family Crambidae; genus Agriphila; species Agriphila geniculea. Next base: position 5,074,068 of record OX038879.1, on the reverse strand, counting down.
CACTTTCCATAGTTTTTTTGTAAAGTACGCAGCACCCGATATAAACCATGTTTCTTGGCGATATGTTGATTGTCTTTTTGTCGGTAAATCTATAGGAGTATTTTTTTCTATTTCACATAGATACACGCGGTATACGCGTATTTACGTAGTTTTTCAGAAAGTTTAAACCTAAATGGTATATTTCGAGCGATCTATCTCCATTAGTTCTATAAGGTGTCTCTAATGTGATGCAATGAGGCGCTAGGGGCTGCCATATGGCCTGCAAGCCGAGTATGGCTCCGTGTCACTTGCGCGGTCACGACACTGCCTTATACAGAGTGAAAAATAACCATTAGCCAAGAGCTGCTCTCCGCGTAGCGAACATGTTGTTAATGCAACTGTAATGGCTTAACATTAGAAATCGTCAGTGTTCGATGTAAATATGGGTCCATTTGCGTCTCATAGAGTATGGAGCGGATTAAGATTAATTAATATTTTAGCCAGCAGGACATGGTGTTGAGTTGTTGAAAAGTTTGATTGGATTAGCCAAATATAGCCAAGACAAAATTATAACGATAATTAAGAATTTAGGCTGCAAATAATTTATTTGCACATCCATCAGGCTTTGCATAAATTAATGTGGTTTTTTTACCAAATAATATGATTAATTAATTAATAGTTATAATTAATTGTTACCAAAAGACCTAGGGTTGCCGATAGTTGGCGCCTGTACGTTATAAATTACCGTGTCGTTGCTGCTGGTGCGCGTTGAACTAGATTCGCTCGGTTGCGCAGGCGCAGGCGTGATGCGCAGGCGAAGGTCGCCGGGTCCTGAAAGGGCGCAGCTGCCCGTGACAGAGCCTCTACTCTCTTGTGATTTATATTATGTAGCTCGACATAATCGTCAACACATTCGTAAATAAACACTTTTGGACTTTTACACAGGGAACGCGAACGACCAATCAAAATCAAATTACTTAAATGTAAAACGTTCAGAACGCAAACGTATAAGATAAACGTTACGGACAAGCGTTGGAAACAGCCGCTGGTGCCTGCCCTGTATTTAAGACTTAAAATTCATATTTTATTACCTAACTAGTGGCCGCCCGCGGTTTCACCCGCGTGGTTCGCGTTCCCGTGGGAATATCGGGATAAAAAGTATTCTATGTTTTAATCTAGGCTATCTACTATCTGTGTGCCAAATTTCAACAAAATCCGTTCAGTAGTTTTTGTGTGATTGAGGAACAAACATCCAAACCCACAAACTTTCACATTTATAATATTAGTAGGATAAATAAGAAGTAGGTAGAGACAGACTAAGAAGTGGAAATAATAAAGTTCCAAAGAAGTTAATAATGGCTTGAACAAAACATGTTCTGAAATCTCTCTGATGTGAGTTAATATTTATCAACTTTGTGGAATCTCATTATTTTAATGCGGTTTTATGTAAACACAACTGGTGTGTTAATTGAGAACCAAATGAACCTGCTACAGCATAAAAAGTGAACATTCTCGATGCATTGTGGATCACTTCTAAAGGTGACTCGAGCAGTATATAATTGTCTCGATTTGGAAGTGCCCGCCGCACGAGGTCGATCGCGGTGACTTACACTGGAACACAAGATCTAACTGCTCGATGAAAACTTTGAGTCTATGCGTTAATGCTTAATTAAGTTCAATTTTAATTTGAACTGGTTCCTTTCATTAAAACGTTTGCATAATTGAAGAAAGTAAGTCTACTTTTCCATCTGCCTAACTAAATGATTTTAATAATATTATTTTATTATGTTACATGATTATTAAAATCGAATCTGATTAAAAGAAGAATGTACCAAATCTGCCCCACGTTGGGCGCCAGTAATGTTTTCAAAAGAGCACTTTTTGCTTGATGAAGTATATAAGTACCCAGTTTACATTATTCCAAAAAAAAACATTTCAGTTGAAGTACATAATGTGGTGTGCTTACATTCTTTTAAAATCAATCAACATGCCAGACAAGACAATGTACTTCTACTGGAATGTTTTTACTGAAATAATGTAAAACGGGGTCTTTTTACATTTTTTTATATTTCGTTCGTTTCGTCCGGTTCTGTCATAAGATATTTCGATAATGTGCGATAAATCTTGCTCTACGGCAATGTTTTGCTGTGGTTACATCGTCTGCGAGCTTGCGTTTATATGGTATAATGCCATTCAGTGTCTAGGGCTGAACATGGAACAGGTAGGCCAAAAATATCTCAATCAAATTATTATTCCAATTAAGTATTACAAATTTTGTTATTTAATTACCTATAATTTTGATTAAGATATTTTTGGCCTACCTGTTCCATGTTCAGCCCTAGACATGTGTACTTAATACAAAAAACCTTACACAACACAATAAGGTTAACCGGACCAGACGCAATTTTTAAGTAAATACCTAACTAAAGAAACCAAAATGTGGAATGTCCGAAAAAAATCAAATCGGCTGAATATATTTTATAGGAAGGAATATAAGTCCCCTCAGTAAGAGAAAAAAAGAGAAAAAACCGGTTAAGTGCGTGTCAGACTCGCGCACGAATGGTTCCGTACCAAAAACGGCAAAAAAGTCACGTTTGTTGTATGGGAGCCCCCCTCAAATGTTTATTTTATTCTGTTTTTAGTATTTGTTGTTATAGCGGCAACAGAAATACATCATCTGTAAAAGAAAATTTCAAGTCTCCAGCTATCATGGTTTATGAGAACTGGAGAAAGAGCCTGGTCACAGACAGACAGACAGACAGACGGACAGCGGAGTCTTAGTAATAGGGTCCCGTTTTTACCCTTTCGGAACGGAAACCTAAAAAAGATAAAAAAACGAAAATAACAAAAGTATAATCTCCATTCTGCTGTTATTTTCGTACATTTGTGAAGTCGAATGAACTTGAATTTTTTTAATGTTTCACGCAACCGAAAATTCTGAAACTTTTTTATTTTACTTAGGGGCCTTATTCCTACTTTTAAAAAATATTCAGGCGATTTGATTTTTTCGGACATTCCCCATTGCTTAACAAAAAATTCTTACATGGGGTGAGGGGACAGTTTGTTTGAATAAAAACTTGCCTTTTATATTTGAGGGGTTATGATAAATTTTCTGTTCGAATTGATGCTCTTGTCCTGCCGTAAAAGACGACAGCTAAAGAAGACGAGCTGTTACTCTACTATTAATTATTGCAAACTATTTTCGCCATCGTATCGGATTTAAACTGCTCATAGTAAATACACTCTGTTTTTGGGCAGTCGTGTAAGCGCTATCGCACACAGGCAACTTAGTCTCCCAGCAACTGTTTTGTCTCTCACATCAAGTCCACGGGTTTATATGGAAGCGCGCACACGAAGCGACACGGTCGTCTGCAACTTTTCATACAAATCACGTGAGAGACAAAAAAGTTGCGGAGACAAAAGTTGCCCGTGTGCGATAGCGCTAAGCGCTATCGCACACGGGCAACTTAGTCGCCCTGCAACTGTTTTGTCTCTGTCTCAAGTCCACGAGTTTATATGGAAACGCGCACACGAAGCGACGCGGTCGTCTGCAACTTTTCATACAAACCATGTGAGAGACAAAATAGTTGCGGAGACAAAAGTCCCCCGTGTGCGATGGCGCTAAAAGCGAGTGAAAGAGAGAAAGCGGTAGTTTTCGATGGCAAAAACAGTTGCAACAACTCATGGTAGAGCTACTGATTATGGATCGGTTATTATACCGGGTGTAATGTAACAAGACCCTCAACGAAGCCGAGGTCTACGTATTCTGCCCATCATCATGCAATGTAACGCGTACAAAAGACCGCGCCTGCTAGTGAATGCTACACAGCTGCATGCGGCCGCGTTTAAAGGCAACGTTTATATGTGCGTGCTCATGAGATACATTGAGTAATGACGTTTTGAATCACTTGTTTGTTACGAAATACTAAAAATTTTGATAATGTTTCTTTGGACATAAAATTGGAAATTACGAATAAAATAAGATTTCATAAATATTTTGAGAATAACTTCCTAGATATTGGTTTCCCAGGTATAGTCTAAAAGATAAAAAATATCCTGATGATGGGCGGAATGCATGGACTTCGACTTCATTCAGAGTCTTGTTACACCCGGTATTACATTTCTCTATAAGTTAAAGTGACCACAAACTTGGCGGTATAATTGGGATAATGACTAATGAATAAAATAACGAAATACTAATAAAAAACGTAAACATATTATACTTTTAGAGTAGCTTGTATACCTCTTGGTTTTATAAATTGCGTATTATTTGTTTTATGACCCTTCAAAGTTGGGTGGACAGGACAAGTCCATTCAAAAAGTGTAAAATTTAATAAAATAAATGATTCCTTTAATTAGACCGTAAAATGTAGAGCAAATTTGTCTAAGAAACCATTTTGATAAACACAATATCTATTATAGTTGCCGAACAAATTTCCTACGAGTTGCATACAAACTACTCAGGCGTGACGTCATAACTGAGTAGCCGTTAGTATGGAGCGTTTTTGGATGAGTCCATTTGTGTGCATTTCAAACTGTGATATCTCGGGCAGTTTTCATGCTATAGCGAAATAACTCTTTTACCAATGTTACTTTTTTTGAGAGGTAATTTATGTAACATAAAATAAAAAGAAATGTCATCATCCCAATTGTTTCCATTCTTTCCTCACGACCAAAAGTAGTGTTTTTACGGGTTAATTAATGTGAAGGCGACAGCCCTGTGTGCACCCCCCATGCGCGCCGGGGCCGGCGTGAGTGGGACAAGGGCGGCGCGTCTCCCTATACGGCTATGCCGCGACCACTCTCGATTTCGAGAAGGCTGCGCCGGCGCATGTGATTGTGATTCACAGGCTGCCTTTTATCAGCATTCGCAGTCGTTACCGCGAACTGTTTATTATTCTCATGTCAAAATACACTCATTCTGAAGAGCTGTTATAATTACTTACAGTTGAAGTTAATGGACTCTTCCAATAGTGATTGTGAAATGGTGGCATCTGTGTCATACTTAAATAAAGAGGTCTAGGTCATTAAGCGAAGGCTGTTGTTTGGATATTAATCTTTTTGACTGCATTTTACATTATATACCAGCTTTTTACACATAACAAACCATAAAAGGAAAAAGTTTCGTGAGACTAAAAATAAATAAGTATACTTACCTACCTACCTTTAAAAAATAGCTATCTACAGGATGGATTTTTGAGACGGTACATTAAGGGCAGGTATCTTAACCGTTATAGTTACAGGAAAACGTTCCTAGAAGACCACCAATAACTTTTTAAGATATTATGAACTGCATTCACAGATTTAGGGAAAAAATTACAGTTAGCAAAAAAAATGCTAAAATACCAAAAAATGATTTTTATGCCAATCGATCCTATTTCGTGTGGGGATCAAAATACTCTATGGGATCATTTAAGTTATGAATATACCTTAAATGTATATACAACATGTAACAGAAAGGGGGTATCAACCCGAAAGGAGGTCAATGTACTCGTGAAATTGAATACATTCCAGCAGAAAAAAAAAATCAAATAAAATATTTTTTTTTGAACTCTCCATACAAAATGTTGGCGGCAAATTCAAATTTTCTATGGAGAGACCAAAATTTTTTTTTCGCTTTTAAAATTTTTTTTTCGTGGAAGGTGTTCAGATTCACGAGTACATTGACCTCCTTTCGGGTTGATACCCCCTTTTTGTTACACGTTGTATATGTATCCACTGTATAGTGGATGTCCCAATCTGTTTAAAATTAAATTATCGTAATGCAAATTGAAATAAAGCCGATTCAGCAGTGCCATGTTTCGTGTTTTACAGCTAAAAGATAAAAAAATCTTACTAAAATTGGCGTGGTTTTGAGGTCAGTGTTGACAAAAACACGCTAACATGTAATTCCCGACGTGGATGGAAGAAAGGCTAGCTAAACAATGTTTTGTTGCGATGCGGGCGGAGCCACCCAGCTAAGGGGTAAATAAATTAACCATAACTGGTTGTTACAAAAAAATCAAGCACTTCTATGACAGTTGTGTTGAAATGAAGCCCCAACTAGGCATGTTTCCCAACAGCATACATGTCTGATGCTAGAACATCTGTTCTACCAACTCCTAATATGGCACACTCTTACCTACAAGCTTTAACAGGAAAATATCGCACGGCGTGATGTCATGGACCGTGGCCTATTACAGATCGAGAATTAACGTGTTTTAATGTTTTGTGGTTAATTACGTACTTGTGTTTGTTCTTTTAATAGTAATGTATAAGGTGTAGGTGGAGTTAGGTGCTAGGTCTATTTGAATAACTGCAGAAAGGTCATACTTTAGTTTAAATAACTTATTTGTCATTGTTTATGAAATAATAACTTATTATTGTAACCGCAAGTTAGTTTACATTTTGAGAGAGAGCGAGATAATTCTTTTATATTTCATATTCGATAACAGCTATTAAAAATTCCCTCATGGGCGGTTATTATAAAGTAGACGATTATCTTAAAGATCAAAATGCGTGGAAATTATGTAACACATAACTTGTTACTATAAATACTTTGTTGAAGTAATATAAGTAATAAGTCTATGTTGTTGCCAATAATTCTGTCACCTTGTTGTAATTATCTGGTAACGATATATTAAAGTTTGTAAATATCGTTACTTATGGCTGTTACAGCTGATAAGTTTCTTGCGCCCGTTCTTCTTGTCAGCTAAAAAAGTCTGGAACGGGTGGTGGTCATAGATCTAAATCGTTAGATCTGCCCTGGTACTGAAAATCTGTAGGATTATTTCAAATCTGTCAAAATGGCGCACGCATGCGTGATGCGTTGTTTACGTCTAACGCACGTACGTAAAAATGTTAGGGGCACATCTAACGATCTAGATCTTTGGTGGTGGTAGGAAAAGTACTTAATTATTAAGTTTATTTGAATAAAGCTTATTTATTTGACTTTGACTTTGGAAAAATTTTGACACAAAGGGTTTCAAAAATACTGAATTAAGAACATAAAAACAATTAGGTAAGTACTTAAGTACTTAAAAAATTCGCTATTTAAAAATTTCGTAAAACTGAATCGACAAAAAATATAGGTACTAAGTATACAACGTGTTACCAAAAATCCCTAATGCCGAATATGGAGATAGGGGACCATCAAACTGAATATTTTTTACTACAGTACCTACCTATAGGACCAACTCTGAAATTTCGAAAAAAATCTGCTGTTTCATACATTTTGATATTCTCATGATTATTTTTTGTAGGAAACAGTTGATTTTTTAGCGATTTCAGAGTTGGTCCCACAGTAAAAGTTGTTTTGTTTCATGGTCCCTATCTACCATATTCGGCATCAGGGTTTTAGGGGACCTCTACTTATTGTCTAATTTTCAAAATCTATCGCAATCGCTTTCATTTGACAGATGGATGTGACACATTGCTGCATTTCTTTGGTAAGTTTTTATTTGTGCCAAAAAGAAGTATCAATGTACGAGTATCACATCCTGAAATGAAAGCGATTGCGATAGATTTTAAAATTAGGCAATGGGGAATGCCCGAAAAAAGTCAAATTAGCTGAATATTTTTCTATAAGTAGGAATAAGATCCCTTAGTAATAGAAAAAAGTTTCAGAATTTTGGTAGCGTGAAAAAATTTTTAAAATGAAAGTCTCATCGACTTCACAAATGTACGAAAGTAACAGCAGAATGGAATTTATACCTTTGCCATTGGGTATGCATTACAATGCCGACAATTCATAATACATACGACCGAAATGTCGACACATAAAACACCTATTTTCAAAATACCGAACATTCTAAATATCGATATCCGATTGACCGAAACTTGAAAGATCGATTATCAAATGACCGAAAGTTCGAAATCCCGAAAGGTCAAAATCCCGACAGTTAAAATGTCGAAACTTACTTCACCTACATATACATTTATGAAGGTAGGCGTTGCGGTTAATTTGTTTTACTCAAAAATGCTTGTAAAATAGTCATTATTTTGACAAAATCCACCAATCGAGTTTGAAATAGTTTTTTTTCTGGTGCTTCGACGGCCGCTGCCGCGGCACGCTCGCTTCGCTCGCTCGGCTCGCGCGCTGGGTTCATGTCAACCTAACATGCTCGTCGCTACGCTCCTCGCACCTATTTCGTGTCATGACCTACGGTCTACGGTGTCTAAGTCCCAGTAGACTAGTTTAGATTAATTTTCGGCCGCTAAATTTACTATAAAGAATTTCAGGCGAAGCCCAAAGTCACCTCCACAGCCGATTCGGTATTAAGTAGTTCGGGGTATAGAACTTAGGTATTTTAAGCTTCGGGATTTAGTATTTTAGGTAAAATGTCCTTTCGTGATTTTAAACGTACGGCCAAACAACCATTCGGCCTTTTAATTTTCTGGATTTCGTCCATAGGTATTGTAAAATTCGGTCTTTTCTACTTCGGCATTGTAACACATACCCTTGCCATTACCTGCCACAACCACAACAAGTATTTAAAAAAAAAAAAGTTTTGAGATTTTTGGATTTTGTATTGATAATTTTTTAATACCATGTTGTGGTTGTGACAGGTAGTGGCAAAGGTATAATTTCCATTCTGCTGTTACTTTCGTACATTTGTGAAGTCGATGAGACTTAAATTTTTTTTTACGCGACCGAAAATTCTGAAACTTTTTTCTATTACTAAGGAGGCTTGTTCTTACCTATAGAAAAATATTCAGCTAATTTGATTTTTTCGGACATTCCCCATTAGCCCCCCAGCTCACAAAATTTCACGAGAATTGGTTGAGAAATGTGACCTGTAGAAGAGAACAAACGGACAGCCCGAGGGACATAAGAAAGCATTTTTGCCCAAGCTGAAACGGAGACGCTTCGCTCGCGCTTCGCGTTCGCTCGGTCAAATATTTCAGTCTACTTGAGACATGAGTCATCTAGGACATTGATGTATCACCACCGGCAAAAAAACTGGGGACACATTTGGTCAGCCGCTCTCACTAGCCGGAGAGAGTGATTTATCGTTCGTTAAAAGCCTTATTAGATAAAACATTGTCTAACTAAATGCTAGGCTTTTGATTGATTAGGGTCGTTATACGAGTTTTGAAAATTGCGAGTTTGTTTAATAACGCTTGTGCTTTTACGTAACAGCTAGCTTTATAAATTAACTGTTTTTGAGCATAAAATATTAGGCATTATTTTTAATTAGACAGCACAAACAATAAATGAATGTATTGTGTAGGTATGAACAAAAGCTTTTAAAAAGCTCAGTTTGCTGATTGTTTCTTAAGCCTTCCGTCACGAAAATAAACGACGTTCTAGGGTTAATTGTTTGAGTTTGTTCTTTGAAAATAATCTGTTTCTGGTCTGTTTATAGTATACGACTGCAAGAAATGTCCTACCGACTTTTTTTTAATAATTCGTAATTACTTTATAACCGCAAGTAGCTGAAATGCGAAGTCAATGCGAAGCTTTTGACAATCTGAGGTTTTTTGGTATGTAAAAGACCATTTTCGACCATTGCCTATTGTCTAATTTCAAAATTTATTTATCCGCTTTCATTTGACAGATGGATGTGGCACATTGCTGCATTTCTTTGGTAAGTTTTTATTTGTGCCAAAAAGAAGTATTAATGTATCACATCCTGAAAGCGATTGCGATAGATTAGACAATAGATAGGCAGGTAAACATTGAAGTAAGTAGGTACCGTCTCAGAAATGACCAGATTGCCTAAGAGGCCAATAGCCATAGTAGATTTGTAAGAAAGCGTGAGTAGTGCGGCCGCTGCGGTCGCGCGGCGCACCGCACGAACTCGCACCGCTCCGGTTACAGGTGGCGGCGCGAGCTTGCGACACACCCTGTAACTTACACTTTCGTCGCCTATTCACCTACAAGAATACTTAGGGTCCCCCCAGACCTACCGGTTTCCGTTCTTTGCTTTGCTGTTCGGCAATGGACCGCCGGCCAAGAGGCTCATTTTCAATCTATCGCATATTTTCAGTCTAAGTACATTTTACATATAAGAATGTTCTTGTGAGCTTTGTTCCTTAAACGATCGTTATGAAATCACAAAAAAAATAGTTCAGATAGATAATGATGACACCCACAACCCTGTTCACAATTTATATAAATATGCGAACGATTTATTTTTAGCAATCGGAGTGGCATATCTCCCAGAAGCTTCCTACTTCGCAACCCAGACGATGATATTTGATAACACCAAGCTAATGGCTATCTTGCCAATTTGGTCTGGTCCAAATATGCGATAGATTTAAAATTACCCTGGTTGGCCGGCGGTCTAAACAGCAAGTAGAACAGCAAAGCAAAGAAACGAAACCGGTAGGTCTGGGGGGACCCTTAGTTGGTGATTCTTCAACAGCGTCATGTGACGCTACTAAAAATCATCCCACATGGATCTACATGAACGATTTGTTGATTCAACAGCCCCCCTACTCAAATGGCCAACATTCTATGCGTTTGAACGCTACGCTTAGGTACTAGGTATTAAAGATTTAAAATAAGCAGTAAACTACTTAGAAATAAAACACTTTTTACGGATTACAGCGCGTATATTTATTACCATATGGCAGGATAATTTTGCTGATTTACAAATCGTCCACCAGTCGACGCACTACCGCTAAATTGGCGCTAGTACCTATACATTTAGACCTGTCATATTGTTGTCTTTCAAGTTTTGGATATTGGAAGCGAATTTTCGTAAATATCAATTTTTCTTCCAAAATATTTTGGTTTTCATCTTTAATTCGTTTACTGTCCGACTTCCATAATAATTATTTATTAGTATCAACCATTATTAGATATAATTTAAAATAAATGGGAAAATCGGGGGTAAATGCCCGTACAAAGGTCTCAAGCAGCAGTTGCGCCAGTAGCGCCACCCAGCGGGATAAAGTTTGTGACATCCCGCCATTCAGGGGCCGTACGTAGTGATTATTTTCTCTGTGGGCCGTACCGCCCAAGTATCGTCGACTTCGCCGTCGGCTTCATTTGACAGACGGATGAGATACATTGCTGCTTCTTTTTGGTACAGATAAAATCTTACCAAAGAAAAGTAGCAATGTATTACAACCATCTGTCTAATGAAGCCGACGGCGAAGTCGACGACACTTGGGCGGTACGGCCCCAGATTTTATTTTAGAATTATTTAGTTTTGATTTGTTGGTTTTTTTTGGGTTTCCCGACGTTCGACACATTTCCAGGAAGCCGTGGTCACGGGACGAGCTAACGGGGCGGCTAATGTAAAAGTAAACTACTTACAGTAAAACTGTGGCTCCGTGAGCTGTAGACCTCGCGTTAAAAAGTAGCTCAAATTGTATGTTTTTTAAAAACAAATAACACAGAATGGAAATTAGTTTTTTCAAGTATCTATACTGTGCAAATAATACCTATACCTAGTCCTAGGTTCTGATACAAAGTCACAACCAGCGAAAATTTTTCTATGTCTATGGTCACAACCTTATTTATTTTCAAATTTCAAATATTGGCCAGAAAATATGTTTTGATTAATGAACTTTTGAGTGAATTTTTGACGCCATTTTGTCGGGTTCGGTTTGGTAACTATTTTAATTATTCGCAAATTGATTCATAGTGAATATTGTGTCTTAAAATTGGTGCAGTTTTGTGGTACAAGTGTCTACGCAACTGAACAATATGAGGGATAATTGAAATAGGCGCGATCTTGGTTGTGTGAAGCTGCGACTTTTATTGTAGTGGTGGCTACCTCGGCTGATCTTACAAGTAAAGTGTTTGGATATACTTGGTGCCAAATGCTCCAAGCAGCATTGGAATGCGATGCACCCGCAATTTAATGTAAACTGAAACAATCTACCACGGAATTATTCAACATTTGACACTGGCAAAAATTACTTCCAAGAAGAAAGTAGATTGCCAAAACAAAAATAAGAAGAAGAAGAAGAACTTTTGAGTCTTTTAAAAATAAAAAACTAAATTTACTTTGCACCCACTGACATGAAAATATTTTTTTCTTATTAACTGGACTGGCTGTCTGTATGATTTGACAGCAAAGTTCTTGTGCCTATTTGAAACACCACTAGCGTGAGTCTAAAGAACTAATTTTGACGTGTACAATGAAAATGGTTGCCGTGATGGCCTCTCCAGACTTCAGACATTAGTACCATGTCCCTCACGCTATGCTCACGCTACGTCCTGCAGCGCCAAAATGGCGGAAATCAAATAGGCACAAGAGCAGTTTGACAGCAGCCAGTCCAGTGTAATAATATAGAGGTCAATGTTTGCACCTCTAACAAAAAGTTTTGTTACATTTTTTGATAATTTTTCGAGACGGTTGAAATGTATTTTTTTTACATATCTCTGCCATTTCGAAAAACTGATTCTAGGTACTGAAAAATTATACATATATAATTATCGAACCTGCTCACAAAATTTCATGAGAATCGGTTGAGACGACCTGTAGAGGAGAACAAACGGATAGCCAATTAACGCACAGCCGGAAAAACATACGAAAGAATTTTTGCGTATTTCGGATATAAACTTATGGTGAAGACTACCATATTCGTTCGTCACGTACCTATTACTTACCTATAAGTAATCATCATGGGCGCCGGCAGCAGGAAAATATACTAAGAAAAAATACATATTTTTTAATTATGTTACTGTTTGAATAAAAACTGAAGGCGTCAGTCTGCTGTCCTTTATTTATCACCTTGTCAATAAATTTAGTATCTTGCACCCCCCTGAAAAAATCCTGGCGGTGCCCATGGTAATCATTTTTTTTCTATTGTTTTAGGTTTATTTTCATTTGATGTGAGTTGATAGTTTAATAAGTTTCCTCTTTATTTAATTTGCAGCTTATAAAGAATCTACAGTTATTAGTGGGAAAAGGACATTAATTCCTACTTCCAGATAAGAAACTAGATCGTACCTAACAAACGACTGCGTTGTGGTTGTTATAGTCCAATCAACGGGGCTTATGCAACCCGAATAATTCTTCCGTCTATGAAATTTGGCATGTGATGAAGTTAGGTAATACAGATTACAGATGAACAATAATCCAATAAATTTTGTTACGAGAAGTTAGGTATTTTTACCTAAACATGAAAATCGCTTATATCTCTCTGTGAATATTTCCTCGGGCTAAAATACTTTCTGTATACGTACTTGTGTATTAGTTAGAATAAGTATGTAAAAGAATCCAATATTTTTTCGATTTCGGAGATACTCCAAATTTAAATTTTAATATTTTTCAATATATCTTTTCTTGATAAAAATATCTGCTGATTATTATTTTTAATATGTTTTTATATCCTTAAATATATAGCTTTGTTCAGTAAGGCAATTAATTTTCTTCTTTAATCATATTTTTTTTATTTTTTGGTCTTAAGAGGTAATGTGAAAAATAGTCGGTCCATTTTCATACATTTATGTATAAATATGATTAAAGAAGAAAATTTGTTGGCCTACTGAACAAATCTATATATTAAGGGTATAAAAAAATATTAAAAAATAATAATCAGCAGATATTTTAATCAAGAAAAGATATATTGAAAAATATTAAAACTTAAATTTGGAGTATCTCCGAAATCGAAAAAATATTGGATTCTTTTACATACTTATTCTAACTAATACACAAATACGTATACAGAAAGTATTTTAGCCCGAGGAAATATTCACAGAGAGATATAAGCGATTTTCATGTTTAGGTAAAAATACCTAACTTCTCTTAACAAATTTTATTGGCTTATTGTTCATCTGTAATCTGTGTTACCTAACTTCATCACATGCCAAATTTTATAGACGGGAGAATTTTTCGGAAGTCTCCATACAACAAATATGCTCATTGATTGGACTATTAATCAACTAGGCGCATATTGGGTTACGTGTTTGTTTATTAACTTAAAACACTTAATTTCCTAAATACCCAAGACTTTTATTTGATTATATTGTACAGTACATTGTACCGCAGTCACGCCGTGTCACCTGCGCACACGCACGATCTCACCCGTACGTGACCCACGCGTCGCGTCATGAAGTCATGATGCAATGAACATGTCACATGCAGTTGAAGATTAATTTGTAAATATGGAAATGCTTTTAATTAAATTATTAGAATGGTGTACGAGTACTATGTATAGGTACTTTTGTTGAAGTTCCGTGTAATTTAAGCTGCATTTACTTTTTTCTTCAAAGTATTAATGTTCACTGATACTGCAATAAAATTTGGCTGAAATGAAATAATAGATACTATATAATAAGATTATTTACCTAAAAACTAGTGGCTCCGTGAGCTGTAGACCTCGCGTTAAAAAGTAGCTTTTTTAAAAACAAATAACACAGAATAGATATTAGTTTTTTCAACTAATAAGTATCTATACTGTGCAAATAATATATAGTCCTAAGTTCTCAATAAATAAGTCACAATCTTATTTATTTTCAAATTTCGAATATTGGCCAGAAATGTTTTGGATTGATTGATGAACTTTTGAGTCTTTTAAAAATAGGGTATTTGACAAGAACCTTATATGCATATTCTAATAGAATATGAATATAAGGTTCTTGGTATTTGACAACATTGAAAATATACTACAAATTGTGGTCTTCCTAACAGATAATGACGTAAAAAAAGTTATTCAACTATTATATAGACTAAATTAAGTCTATTAATTGATTAATTTCACCTAGAAATATGCAATAATTTTTGATATTTTTTTTCTGTGGCGAAAACGCTCTAAGATGACTGATGTGATGACGTCACTAATTGCCTGTAAATAAATATGGCTTCAGGCCAAGAACCTTATATTCATATTCTATGACACTGGACATTCTACTACTGAAGGATGGTTGGGGATGAGGTCATTCACCTTTGCAGATTTCTTTTATCCCTCTCACACTGTGACTGAAATTGCCATGCTAAGTACAAAATATCCCAATCCATAGTCAATTTACCCAGGTCATGTACAACAATTAATTAGATTTTCTAAATAAATGTAAATATCGGCACACTTTAAATTAGTTACATGATGTTAAAATTTATTAGTACATGCCAAAGTAATTATTTAGAGGACAGATGAGTCCATTTTGTTATTACAATATTTTACGTTTAACAGTAATTTCTCCATATTTCATAAGTTACCAAATAAAAATAAGGTGGCATCACTGATGGAATTGTCTTTGATTTGACATGTCACTAATGTCAATGAGCCTGCTACATATATAGTGATCTGTGATGATTTTCCACCGCATCTCACGTTTATGTACAAAAATATAAAATTATTTAAATAAAATTCGCGTTACAAAGCATGTGTTGCATTGTGCAAAATTGCAAAAGTGTTTCAAAACCAAATTCTAACATTATATTTCACAAGTAAGTGTTTTTTAAAGTATTATCAGCATTCAATTTTTCCTTCTCAGAAATCTGAATTTTAGCAGATTTCAAAGATTGTTTCCGATCTAATTCGGAAATATTATAGAAGTTAATTATAATTCCACCTTAATTACGTATTTTTTATTTCAATATAATAAATATAATATGTACAAATCTGTATTCATTTTCGACACATAAGAAGCTTTAGAAATATTATCTGCATATCGCAGGGTGACCATAATCACAGCAGAACTTTTGAATAAGAAAGAAAGATTTGGATGAAAAATTTACGTTTATCCTACCTAACATTACATTTTATGTTTTTATGCCACATTTAACTTTGAGAGCGGAATTATTTTGTATTCTTAACAGACAGAAAAAATGTAATGTAAACTAAAATATTATCTTACGTAGTTGAGTTAAACAATTTAGATCAGTTTCAGCTAAGAATCGGACCTACCTAACTTACTACCTTACTACTATACTAGTTATTATGGTCTTTGACACCCATTGTTTATTCGTAGTAACAAAATAAAAATTAATCTTATTTTATTTTTCAGATTCCGAAACGATGAGGAAAAGAAACATTTATAGTATATCCCAATTACCGTTAGAGGGAAATTATTTTCAACGGCCAAAATAATGCAGTTTTGACATTTTATATTGCAACTTTTTTTAATACAATGACTAATAATGAGACTTAATTTTTTTTTTACACAACCGAAAATTCTAAACTTTTTTCTATTACTAAGGGCGCTTATTCCTGCCTATAAAAATATTCAGCCAATTTGTTTTTTTGGACATTCCTCATTGTACAAAATAAAAATACACGTGACTTTAGGGTGGAAGGGCAGGTGTGTATAAAAAAAAACTGCCCGGCATATATATTGGCAAGAGAAAGAAAGGGACAAAAGATGCGCAGTAGCCATAAACACTAAGTTTATGGCTACTGCGCATCTTTTGTCTCTTTCATTTTCTTGCCAATATATATGCCGGCATCTGTACCTAAACCTCACCACGTATCTCCAAGTTTTGACTTTTAACCAGCCGGACCGTACAGGACCAAGGGGTCAAGTTTGCTATTATCGTGACTAACGCCGTAATCGTGTTTCAATGGTGTTTGGATGGTAATGCTTTTTGACACAATTCTTGTTTTTGTAAACCCAAAATTGAAACACATTGTTTTTCCTAAAAATCCAAACCCGTTAGACACTGTGTCTCAGTTTTGGGTTTAAGAATCAAGAACTGTGTTAAAAAGCATTACCGTTCAAACACCATTGAAACACGATTATATGATGTTAACAATAGCAGACTTGACCCCCAGTGTGACCACCATTCCAAAACAGTATCGTTCATCCGGAGAGGAGCCAATCGAAAATAATCATTAAGTAAATATTTTGTGTTGCGCGCCGCCGCTGGCCAAAAGGGGGGTTTGAATGAATATATAGAAAGGTTATAATATGGTTGGTCAAGAGTAGTAATAATCCTATAAATGCAGTAATATTCTAAATGCGAATGTTTGTACGTTTAGAGATACCCAAACATACAAACTTTGGCACTAACTAACATCTAAACTATTCTAAACATTCAAATGTTTAGAATCTAAACACTTTTGAATGTTTGGATTGGTCGTCCAAAAAACTTACGCCGTAGGCATAAGTTGATAGTCTGTAGTAAGTACCTATTTGTAGTGACTGTCCTACGAATGGACAACATTGTTGTCACCCTAATGAAAGAGATGGAAAATATCGTTGACGTCATTCAAGGTTATTTTTTCGTTCTTCAAGCCCCAAAAGGTGACGCAATGTCCAGAGTCATATATAAGGTTCTTGCTTCAGGCGTTTGACACGACCATAGAGTAAGGATCCGCGATTGATGGCTGTCAAATGGCAAAGGATGTTACAATGTTTACAGGCTGTGACGTCAACATGTCACGTGTCCAGCGTCATAGCGTTTTTGGCGCGGTTTTAAAATTTTAAACTATAACATTGATTTTTTTAATGAAATACATTGATTTTTCCTGAAATATCAATGTAGTGCGCTTATTACGTAATAAGAAATAATTTTAAATGGTTTTCCAAAATTAGTCAAATAGCCTATTAAATTCAAAATTAACTTTGTACCATAAAGTAGGTAGGTATATTAAGTTTATGCTTTGCACCGCTAACAAAAAAGCTTTGTTTCATTTTTGATAATTCTCGCAACTGTTGAAATATTTCTTTTTAATTACATATATCTCGACAATTTTGAAAGATTTTGAAATACAGGCTCAACTAAAAATTCTTTGTACTTAATTTCGAATCTGCTCACAAAATTTCACGAGAATCGATTGAGAAACGCGGCCGTAGAGGAGAACAGACAGCTCCGGAAAACCGGACTGAAATATTTTTTTACATTATCTCCGCCATTTTGAAAGCTGGATCGACTAAATAAAATTCTATATAATTTTCAAACCTGCTCACAAAACAGGAGAACAAACGGACAACCATTGTCCTTACATACGAATGATTTTTTGCCCAAGCTGAAGCAGAGACGGTTCGCTCGCACTTCGCGCTCGCTCGGTCAACTATGTACGTAAGGTTAAAAAAATTACGAACCTAAACCTAAGCCATTTCTAGTAAAAACTCGCCCTTTTGCCGTGGAAGTCTGGCTCGAGATTCGAACCCACTGGCTGCAATGCGTGGGCGCCGGTGACGCACGCTCACGGTCCTTATAAGGCGCTCCAATCGCAGCCCGTGTTGATTATACTGGGACAATGAGCAAGGGCGATACCTGATTGTCTTCGACATTTTGTTTGCTTGTTGTTTTACTCGTAAAATACCTATCTAGCCTCGGCATGTAACTTAGCGCTGCCATTTTGTGCGCAGTAGTAATTTTTGGCAGGAGACTGCAAGCATGCGCAGTAATCCCCTCCAATTTCTCTCACCGCTAAAGATACGTGCCGCGGCTTATACTTGTGATCATAAATCTCCGTGTTTTTCGTGAAAATCTCTGGAATTCCTGCTTCTTTCAGATTCTGTCAAATCTCATCTGACAGCCACGTGTTGTATATACCTATTGGGTACCTATTCCGTGTTCCTTACAAACTATAACAAAAATTCATAAATTAGCTTAAAGCTTTATAGGGCAGGTTTTTACGGCCCTCCGCCGACGCTCTCAGACGGACAACAAAAACCAAGGATCTCAAAATTTTAGAATCTAGACGTGTGAAGGTGGCAGATTATTTTGGCAGTTGCGCCGCCTAAAGAATTTATTATGTTTGCTTTGAACCAAGTAAGGTGTGATTGATGATACATTTTACGAGTAGAATCGCTTATTTATTCTGAGTTGGGCGGCTTCCTAGGCCCACTGCCGAAATGTGACCAAACTCATTTTAATTTTGTTGTTTTACTGAAGACGTAGTAGGTTGGACTAGATACGTATCTAGTCCATCCTTTGATAGTCTAGAATCGAAAGAACCACCACATCTTCGAAAACAAAATCGAATAATGTTGGGACAACTATCTTTCAAACTTCGATCTTGATTTTAGTAGTTTTTTTCAAGGACCGGAACCGCTTACCATTAAAGGGGCATTTGATTGGGTATTTCATAGACTTGTTTTCAAAAACCCTATCAATACGGTAACCCTATCGAAAGGATAACCCAAGTAAGGACTTACCGAATACGAAAACCCTATCGGGGAAACCCTATGAAGGCTTTATGAAGGGGTTTTAAAACGTGTTCAAGCAATTTATACCTAGTTCCACCTGGGCCGAAGGACCAGAACCGCTTACCGTTAAAGAGGTTTTGATTGGGTATTTCATGAACCGCTAACCTTTAAAAGGTTCAAAAACCCTTTTAAAGGTTAGCCTTTAAAAGGGTTTTTGATTGGGTATTCCATAGGCTTATTTTCAAAAACCCTATCAATACGGTAAGCATGACGTCGACTAACCCTAACCAAAGGGAAACCCTATCATTTGGTAAGCTTTTTTATAGGGTTCCTCTATCAATTGGGTTAACCAAAAAAGGGGTTTTCCGGTCCCCGGTTTTTTTTAAACTAAGTTTAATATAAAACTTTGATGGATTAATAAAATCGACAGAGCTTCAACCTGTTATGCTGGTGTTATGGTGGTATTCTTCATCAATTTTCGATAAATCACAGATTTGTAAACTAATTTGCGACGTTTGTCCAAGTAACAATTTAGGTTCTAGAAAAGGTTTGGAAAAGGTTAGCTTAGGTTCTAGCTAGAACCTTTTCCAAACCTTTCTAGAACCTAAAATGTTACTTGGGTAAAACTGTGAATGAAGCGGCCGCTGCGCAGTCGCAGGCAAACGACAGTTGTCAGTTACCATAACTACATAAAACAATGAAAGTATACGTCTGACACCAAGCAGCTAACTCATATATTTAAAACTAGCGGCCGCCCGCGACTTCGTCTGCGTGGACAATTATTTCTCTATCCCTCGGGAACAGTAACTTATTTCGGGACGAAAGGTACCCTATGTCCTTCTCCATACCCCTGACAACGTGTTTGAAAAATTTCATGATGATCGGTTCAGTAGTTCAGACGTGAAGGCGTAACACACAAATAAACAAACAAACAAACGGACTTTCGCATTTATAATATTAGTATGGATACATAGATACATTACGGACTAAAGGATGAACAATGCATGTTTTGAGAAAAAAAAAATGTATTGTTCACCTACCCCGTAGTAAAGACATCAACGCGTCACTTTGAAAAATAAATATTGATTTCAAAAATATGAAAGTTCTAGTTTATTTTGCAATTTCACATATCCGTTTTATATTGTTTTAAGCATTATTTTCCTATTGAAAGTGAGTTCTAAGCTAATTAATCCAAGTATTACTTTTATAATATGAATGTTATTACCTGGTCACCCAGTGTCCCCCACCACGGATTAAATTTTTTGTAATTCTTTACAGCAATTGAAATACTAGTTAGCTGTATGTAATGTAGTTTTGAATTAATAAAGAAAAGGATGAGCTTAGTTAACATTCTATAGAGGTGGCAAGCGATTTTTCTCTCCAGGGGAAGATTATGTCTGGCAGAAATAATCCTGCTTTTGTGACGTCATCCCACAGAAATGAATGCGTGACGTCACTTGCGTGGGTCGATGCGCGGGCGCCGCTCGCGCCTCGCACTCATCGCCAGGTTCCTTATACAGCAGCATCCATTCATGAAGGTGTGGATGACGGAATACTGAGATAAGCCCAGCCTAACTCAAATATTTAACACACGTTTTTTTATCTGCTTCAAGGACAGCTCTTTGAGCTGAAGTTGTATATACCTAGTCACAACCAAAATTTACTACTCTGTATAGTTTTTTTCTTGTGACTCATGTAAAAATTTAGGGTAGAAGAAATGGGAAAGTTAAGAAGTCTTTGATAGCAGTTTTGGTTAGTTAAAACTTTGCATTGAATTTCATTGCGCAACTAAATAAAAGTCAACTTATTTTTACACTAGATTTTTAGAAAAGGCAATATCAATGATTAAAACAAATTTGTACAGGTATATCTTTCAAAGTTTTTATGTTCTTCCTTTTTGATGCGAACAGCTAAGGAGTGGAATTCCCTGCCTGCGTCTGTATTCCCGCAAGCATACAACCCAACGATATTTAAAGCCCGAGTGTCTTGCTCAAAAAGTCCGTCATTGTAGCGTACAAGAGCTGGGATAAAATAGCAAAATTACCCCTAGGGGAAAAAGCTTTTTCTTTTTAGGGTTCCGTAGCCTAAATGGCAAAAAACGGAACCCTTATAGATTCGTCATGTCTGTCTGTCTGTCTGTCTGTCCGTATGTCACAGCCACTTTATTCCGAAAGTATTAAGACTACACAGTTGAAACTTGGTAGGTAGATGTATTCTGTTAACCGCTTATCGAATTTAATACAAAAATAAGAAAAATAAAAGATTAAGGGGGGGCTCCCCATACATGGAACTGAAACTGAAAAAATTTTTTTTCTTCAAACCAACACGTGTTGAGTGTCTATAGATAGGTCTTTAAAAATGACATTAGGGTTTCTAAGACAACTTTTTCTCGAAGTCAACCGTTTTAAAGATATTCACCGCCAAAGTGGTAAAATGTGTGTCCCCCCCCCCCTTTAACTTTTGAAATAAGAGAGTGAAAAATCTAAAAAACATATATGCTGTAGATCTTAATAAACACTTTCAACCAAAATTGGTTTGAACGAGATATAGTAATTAGTTTTTGAGATATAGCACATTTTCCAAAACCGCAAATATAACTTTGTCATTCATACCAACACTGTGAAAAACAAAGTTATTTTTTACAGACGAAAAATTATAGGTGATATTAAATCTGGTATGGTATAAAGTAACTACGGAACCCTATGGCGCGTGGCCTGACACGCACTTGGCCGGTTTTTATTATAAGTATAAAAATTAAAAATATTTAAATACAGTTAGCGGCACGTAAGGCTATCTAAGTATGGGTTTCCTCGACAGATTTTAAACTTAACATGCTTTAAAAGTTCAAAATTGGTTGCGGAAATTTGACACTTTTGCATAACTATATCAAAAATTATGTGTGTACGTACACATACTACATATTTGTTCCAACAAAATAAAAATCGAACTAAACAAGACCCATGAACCAAAATCTCGTAAATACTTTTTAACCCACAATTTATCAACTGACTGACATTATAACTCAAAACAATGAATTATTTACAAAAAAGCACGAAAACTAGCCAATAGATAACCATTATTAGAAATGAATAACAGTAAGATCGTGAGAAATAATCGAAAAAATACTTTATTTCTAATACTTTATTTCATTTTTAGGGTTCCGTAGCCAAAATGGCAAAAAACGGAACCCTTATAGATTCGTCATGTCTGTCTGTCTGTCTGTCCGTCTGTCTGTCTGTCTGTCTGTCTGTCTGTCTGTCTGTCTGTCTGTCTGTCTGTCCGTCCGTATGTCACAGCCACTTTATTCCGAAAGTATTAGGACTACATAGTTGAAACTTGGTAAGTAGATGTATTCTGTGAACCGCTTTACGATTTCTTCACAAAAATAAAAAAAATAAAAGATTAAGGGGGGGCTCCCCATACATGGAACTGAAACAGAAAAGATTTTTTTTCATCAAACCAATACTTGCGGGGTGTCTATAGATAGGTCTTTAAAAATGACATTGAGGTTCCTAAGACAATTTTTTCACAAAGTCAACCGTTTGAAAGATATATACTGCCAAAGTGGTAAAATGTGTGTCCCCCCCTTTAACTTTTAAAGTAAGAGAGTGAAAAATCTAAAAAAAATATATGCTATAGATCTTAGTGAACACTTTCAACGAAAATTGATTTGAACGAGATACAGTAAAAAGTTTTCGAAATATAGTACATTTTCTAAAACCGCAAATATAACTTTGTTGTTCATACAAACACTGTGAAAAACAAAGTTATTTTTTCAGGTGAAAAATGATAGCGGTATTAAAATATGGTATGGTATAATACTCCGGGCAATGAAAAATACTTTGTTCGGAAAAATCACAATAAATCCTACAGAGGTGATTTTTGGAAACATGATTAAAATAAGTTTGTCAATGATAAATTTCAAGTTTTCCCCAAAATATCTGGGGTGCTTTTTTTACAACGGTGGTTTAAATATTGTTTTTGTCTTAAAACATCGAGATTAAATCGTACACAAAGGGAATTTCCTTTATGAATTTCTTAAAACCATTAGAAATGAAACCTAAAAAATCACCACTTACATTTCAGAGGAATTTGCAAAAACGGCTAATAAATAAAAAAAAATCATAACTCAGAAACAAATATTAAAAAATCTGTGATTTTGCAGTATAAAGTTTCTTATAATTAACTATACTAAAAACAAAATTTTCACTCAGGTGACTATTAAAGTTTTTTTTTTAATGCGTTTTATCCATTTTTAAATATGAAGCATAAATTCTACAGTCGTAAAAGTTCAATAATATATAGTGTAATAATTAATAACATCTTAAAATTAAGTAATCCCTCAATTCTAAGTAGAGGATTTCTCGAAATTTACGAAAATATCAGCAAGGCGGAGCGTAATATAGAGTGGTGAGCGAGCACGAATGGCAGGCGCTCTGTACCTACGAGCGACGATGAGGCGACGGCGCGTGGCGTGTCACACGAGTCTCCGGGCAATGAAAAATACTTTGTTCGAGAAAATCACATTATATCCTACAGAGGTGATTTTTGGAAACTTGATTAAAATAAACTTGTTAATGATAAATTTCAAGTTTTCCCCAAAATATCTAGGTTGTTTTTTTTACAAAGCCGGTTTAAAGACAGTTTTTATTTTATAACATCGAGATTAAATCGTACATGAAAGGAATTTTCTTAATGAATTTCTTAAAACCATTAGAAACTAAACCTTAAAAATCACCACTTACATTCCAGAGGATTTTTTCATAAAGGCCAATAAAAAATAAAAAAATCCTAACTCCGAAACAAATATTATAAAATAAGTGATTTTGTAGCAAAACATTCCCTATAATTACTACATTAATAGCAAAAGTTTTCACTCAAGTGACTATTATAGTTTTTTTTATTGCGTGTTATAAATTTTTATATAGGAAGCATTAATTCTACAGTCGTAAAAGTTAAATATTAAATAAGTATTTACTTTTTAAAATTAAGTAATCCCCCAATTATTCCCAAAGGATTTCTAGAAATGTACGAAAATAAATATCAACTGTGGGTAGTGCACGGACGGACGGACGCGCGTAAGGTAGGTAATCGGCGCGCGGCGGCGGGTGGCGCACAGCGACGCGAGGCGGTACAAAAGGTTACGATTATTTCGGTAACTTTTCAACATTTGTATAAGTGATAATATACCCAATACCTGGCCCCTATTTCACAGACAGGACAATTGTAAATTAGAATGACAATTTGATGTTCGTTGTGGTATCTGTGTGTTATGTAGTTTGGTCAGTATATTTTCTAAATTCAAATTGGCTGACGCCATGGACACCAAATTGTCATTGTCACTTACAATTGTCACGTCTGTGAAATAGGGACCTGGCCTTTTAAGGAAGTAATTGACCATGACAACGAAGTGATCCTAAGATAAGAGTAGGTATCTGTTTTTCCTTTTGAGGTATCCTAAAAACAAGTAATTGAGGTAAGCCGTTGTTAGAGCAGTTAAGGGTAAGAGAAGGTACCTAACAAAGTAATTTAAAAACCTTTTATTGAAATTACCACACATTAGTTATGTAGTTTAAGATAAACTAGTGGCTAAGTGAGCTGTAGACCTTGCATTGAAAAGTAAATTGTTAAAAAAATGTAGATGTCGCCCTCTCGCCACGAGGTTTTCAAGCATATAGTGGGGTTCATCATGCTGTTTGGTATATTAAGTATTTGGTATATTCGCAGCTAGATGGCGCTTCTAATTTTGTATTTTCGAAATGTGTGAATTATTTATTTTTTAGGACCAGTTTTTCGAACTGTATCCAATATTTCAAAAAACTGGCCTGACAATAAAAGCCTATATAATTTTCAAACCTGTTCACAAAATTTCACGAGAATCGGTTGAGAAATGCGATCTGTAGAGGAGAACAAAGCGCGCCGAAAAACAGGGCTGAAATACGTTTTTTTTTACATATCTCGGCCATTTTGAAAAAAAACAAAAACTAGCTTGATGATAAAATTATATATATTTTTTAAATCTGGTAACAAAATTTCACGAGAATCGGTTGAGAAATGCGACTTGTAGAGGAGACGTTCGAGAAAATCCTTAGGGAACCTTTAACCAGGATGAAAGTATTCTATGTTTTAACGTCCTGCTTCGCTACGCAGTACGCTTGGGGTGGACGAACCTCGCAAGGCAGTGCGTTTTGGCAATGTCCTCGCGAACGAAGTCGCGGGCGGAAGCTAGAAGAAAATAATATAATAGAAAGCGGGCTTTGATTTTACTGCATGCACGTGCATTTTGTTTCTGAGAAATTACAATAGACCCAAAACTCGACACGTTTTTGTTTACTTTTAGCCATTGACCATTATTCTGTGCCAGATGTGGATACACCAGCTGGTCGGTTTTTCTAACAGTATAATTCCCGAAGATATTATTACAACAAAAATTCATCGTAAATTTTAAATTAGTTGAACTTTTGATTCAGTGAACCAATTGCGATGAAATAAAGATTTCATTATTTTGCAAGAAACACCATATATTTGTTTGTAAACATTATTAAGTATTAAGTTAGCGCTTTTTACATTTTTAGCGCACCAACATACAGACAAACAGACAAAAATTCAAAAAATGTTATAAATGGGTTCTACTGATAATTATTAAACACTCCAATCACTTTTTTTCAAAATATTTCCTTTGTACAGACTCAACTTTCTACAGATTTATTATACGTATAGATAAAGAATTGTAAAAATGGCAGTAAGCAGTCATATGGTTTGCACTCAGTAATGATCTGACCAGTGACCTACGTCGTTGTGCCACGCATTGTACCATTTTGATGACAAATTCTAGTTACGAGGAAGTTCTGGGAAATAAAATTTTAAATACTTTTACTATTTAAATACTTACTGATTTTTCAATCCATTGGCATTTATGTGATAAAACCTTAACCAAAGAATGATTTGAAGTGATATTTTTTCATATATTTTTATTAGTTAAACAAGCTTTTAGCTTGTCCAAAATTAGGATTAAAAAAACCGACCAAGTGCGAGTCGGACTCGCGCACGAAGGGTTCCGTTCCAGAAAATGGCAAAAAAATCACGTTTGTTGTATAGGAGCTCCCCTTAAATATTTATTTTATTCTGTTTTCAGTATTTGTTGTTAAAGCGGCAACAGAAATACATCATTTGTGAAAATTTCAACTGTCTACCTGTTGCCGTTATTAATCTCGAGCAGAAAACGGCAAGAAACTCACGTTTGTTGTATGGGAGCTCCCCTCAAATATTTATTTTATTCTGTTTTTAGTATTTATTGTTATAGCGGCAACAAAAATACATCATCTGTGAAAATTTCAACTGTCTAGCTATCACGGTTCATGAGATACAGCCTGGTGACAGACAGACAGACAGACGGATAGCGGAGTCTTAGTAATAGGGTCCCGTTTTTACCCTTAGGGTACGGAACCCTAAAAACTAGTCAAAAATCTAAATTCGGCGGTTTTTGAAAGGGTGGCCGAAAATAGAATAAATATGATCCTATATTCGGTCAACGGTCAAACTTAATAAAAGTCTAATATTATTATGATTAATAATAATAATTATTAAAATTATTGAAAATACAAATAATAATACTAATAATATAAAATGATTTAAATTTAACTCAGATCTCATATAC
The DNA here is from genome assembly GCA_943789525.1 of Agriphila geniculea. Taxonomy (NCBI): domain Eukaryota; kingdom Metazoa; phylum Arthropoda; class Insecta; order Lepidoptera; family Crambidae; genus Agriphila; species Agriphila geniculea. The sequence continues at coordinate 5,047,450 of OX038879.1, read as the reverse complement.
TTATCTTTTTCTATAATAGATTACTGCAAAAGAAATTTATAAAACAAATATTATAAATATTACAGACATCCAATCTAATAAAATTCTTATTACAATACTTATAGATCTAAATGAATAAACTTTCCACTCCAAAAAGAACCTAATTATTTATAATAAAATAAAAAATATCCTTAATAAACTAAAAATAAAACAAAAATAAAAACTTTTGATTAACTTAAAATTAATTTAATTAGATATTTGATACCACAAACCAACATTTAATTTATTTTTAAAATTTTAATATTTAATGGTAATCAATGTTATATTAATAATAAATATTCACGAAAAATTTCTGAATAAAATCTATAAATTCCTAAATAACTATTATTAATATATTTACTGATAAAAATAGAACTACCTAGCATTAAAAATATTAATGTGAACATGACTGTATTAACTATGTTTATTAATTTTTGATAAATAATATTTTTGATTAACATTTATAATTTTGATATGATTGTTGTTATACTCATATAAAGAACAGTATATAGCCAACAATATTTTTGTTGATTTTGAATAAGCTTAATATTATTAATGTTGATAAATATACAATAAATACATTCAAGTGTTAGAGTTGATATATTTTTTTGTTTAAGCTAATTTTTTTGTTATGCTTAATATGATTAATGTTGATCGGAATAATAATTATGTTCATTATTTTATTTAAATGTCAATAAAAACAATTGAAGTTCCTAACTAACGTGCTTATTTCACCTTAGCCGAATTTAGGGAAAAATGGGTCGAATGAAGGGCATACGCGTCCGAATTTAGGAAAATTGGGTCACTCGTCATATTTTAATTTTTCTTAATTTTACTATTATTGTTTCCTTGATTTTCTTACCATTATTATAAAGAACAATCATGTAGCAATCGTAAATAAAAAAAATTACAATGCTGTAGTTCAATTGTAATATAAATATTTTAGATTTAATCTCTAAAATTGCTGACGTGGCCGAATTTAGGGCATTTCACCCTAGGAATGAAAGAGAGCACCAATCAGGCGAACCGACCCCAGTCGGTGTGGGAGCGGGTGTAAGTGAGAAAACTACACGTCCGTTGGTGCGTAATGAGGCCCCGGTTAATCACTACGGTTTCGACAATACCTGCTGTCCTTGCACCGGTCTGCGCGAGCTCATACTAGTGATACTCGATCGTCGTATATATGCCGCTGTTTCTTAGCGGACCTTAACTTATCTACTAACTAACAATTTAGTGTGAAAAACGATCAAGTGGTAGGAGTGGCAGACAATAAAACTTAAGAAACCCGCCAAGCGATAAAACTATTATGTATTGGGGACTAAATGATATTTTCGATCTGTCACTTTACTCCGTCCGATTGATGCGCAATTCAACTACAGCTATTAATGGCTAAAACTTCGTATGCTACTCATAAAAGCTGGTGATTTTTTTTATGAGGGTTTATTGCAAGGGTAGAAATGAAGGCGAGATAAAATATTTGGTGTAGGATTTTTTGTTGACTAAAATAAATGGCAAAAACCACGTAAAAACATAAAAATCACTAGATATATTAAAGTCACTGGAGTGAAAACTTAAAGATGCTCCTTGATTAAGCTTAAAAACATGTTATAAAAAAATCACCATGTGCACGATTTATTAAGATACATTACTATACTCTCTCCAAAAATATGATTGTAACGCACTCTATCTCCTTAACCTTAAACATGAAATCAGTGATTATTTTATAATTTAATACTAAATATGTAAATAAGCAAACGCATCATAAATCTCCACTGTAGAATTTTATGAACATTACTTTCCAGAAGTTAGGTATTTTTTACCTATATCTCATAACGCTTATGGTGGAGAGGAAAAGCAACCATAGTACGATGTTATGATAACCCTAAACCTTATTTAGAAAAACGAAAATGAACTGTAGGATTTAATGTGATCAAAATTTTATTTTTCCTGGCCTATAATGTAACTACGGAACCCTACTGCGCGTGGCCCGACACGCACTTGGCCGGTTTTTTATATTTGTCTATTAAAACGAAAATGTCTTTATTCATAGATAGAATAATCACGAATTAAAGTTCTCATTTTTATTTTTTTGCGATCTCTTCGGTGAAATCATAGACTTATTTATACTCTGTGATATAAGTTTTAAATCATAGAATGCGTGCATTGTGTTGCGTAGCTGCTACAGAAGAAATTAAAAAAGGCATCACTGGCACGAAATCTGAATTTTTCTCTAATTACAAACTGATTGAGTTGTGTGACTGTTAGAGGAAAGAAATAATTTTAATCTTTTGCCGTCAAGCACTAACCATTTATAAATACTGTACGAAAAGTTTATGGAGTGGAGGATAGAAAAACGAGTGGATGGAGCAAGGATAAACTATTTCATATGTATTTTATTTTCTTGCAATCGTAGTGAAAAGTAGAGTGTAACACACGGCGCTAAAACCCATTGTAACTCGGTTCCTATTTATTCCCTCACTAAAACTCGGGAATAAAACTACCTCGTATGCAATGGGTCATTTTAGCGCCTTATATAACAATCTACTATTATAATGGACTAAATATTTTTCATCTTTAAAAACTTAGTTTTTTTTTTAACATTTGTTTTCTAACTCTTAAAAGTTTTCAACTGTCCCTGCGAGAGCATTAATACCTAACTCATTAATTACTAGACCTTCTAAACGCAACAAGTATGCAGTTCCAATGGCAAGTATTTAAATGCATGGAATATCGCCAATAACTCCGTAATGTTTAGAGCCTGCGCCCACGCCGCCGTCACACACTATTTTTACCTAGTTTTCCTGCCCACATGCATAGCATGCATATGCATGCATCCTTGCACTTACTATTTGCACATAAACATCTTCATTAGCTGCTTGACGACACTATCCTTCGTCCAAGGTTTGAAGGGCTTTTAAAGTAAAATTCATGGTGAAACTAATTAAAACACTTTTTAAAACTATTTGAAACAATATTAATATTAACTTAAAGAGTTATTTAAAATGTTCAGAGGTAAACAAAAATTGAACATGTAGAGATTTTTGGGATATTGCAACAAGATACAAAACGTGTTAAGGTGGTACCCTGAGCGAAAGTGGCGCCGCGGTGAATTTTATTTAATATTACAATTCTAATACACAATTTTAATAATGTGTATCGTGGAGATTTTAGGGCCCACAGTCTAGTATTTTTAGACGGTATCGTTACATTCCCTAGTAGTCACTGCTAGAAGTAGATAGAAAAACTGCTAAAAGTGGCCGTTTTTGACACATTTGCTATCTATTTCTCCGAATGACTACGAGGGCATGTAGTTGATACCTTCTAAAAATACTAGACCATGGGCCCTAAAATCTCCACGATAAACATTATTAAAATCTTTATCTATTAATAACTTATTAAATAAAAACCTCTGAGGGCGCCACTTTCGGTCATACAACCGCCTTAAGTAAATTTTGCAACTTTGAACCTAAGTAATACGAAACCTGAACTTGAAACTTGAACCTACGAAATACCTCAAAAGTTTTGGTTTTTGAGGTTCCGTACCAAAATGGTAAAAAAGGAACCCTTATGGTGTGACTCAGTCTGTCTGTCTGTCTGTCACAGCTGGATATCTCGAGAACTACTAATGGTATCAACTTGAAATTTGGAATAGTTTAAGATGACGTTTGCTCAACTATTTTGCAAATAAGAAAGAAATAAAAAAAAAATTTTTTTTACAACAGGGACTGAAAAGGGGTCTTAAAAATTGTAAGTGAGGTGACTAGGGCATGTGGGATATCATATGAAAGAGCGCTGTTTGCACATTTTAAATCATTTTTTCCTTTTTTCTTAGGCCGCATAGTTTTCGACTTATGATGAAAAATGTAAAAAAAAATACCTTATCTCCGAAGTTTGCAAAGAGAAAAATCTGAAATAATTCTATGTGATAGTAGTTTATGTAAAGATTACAGGAAAAATAAAACGATGTCTCATTATAACACACTTTTTTAGAAATTCAAAAAACAAACAAAAATTCTTTAGTTTCACTACCAGTCAACAGATGGCGCTCTCCTAAGAATGCTAACTTAAGAAAAAAAAGATCCACTATCGGTCAAGAGATGGCGCAACCTAATACTACACTAATAATTGGTGGCTGGTTCTAATATAATTTATTTGCCATACGAATAAACGAAGAATAAGTTCCTACTTAGTAATATAAACAGTTTGCAATGTGGAGTGGCTGAAACGTTTTTCAGTCACCATAAGCAGCTGTGGTTAAGATTTGTAAATTAACTGTCCGCCTGTTCGCCCTTCCACCCGTCTGCCGTTTATCTTACTTTTTTAAAGACTGTACTAAAGTAACATATCCAAATATATTTATGATTGTACGGAACCCTCGGTGCGCGAGTCCGACTCGCTCTTGACCGGTTTTTTTACAACAGGGACTGAAAAAGGGTCTTAAAAATTTGAAGTGGGCTACTAGGGCATGTGGGGTATCATATTATGAAAGAGCGCCGTTTGCACGTTTTCAATATTTTTTTTTAGACCACATAGTTTTCGACTTATGATGAAAAATGTAAAAAAATACCGTTCCCCTCCCCCTTATCTCCGAAGTTTGCAGAGAGAAAAATCTGAAATAATTCTATGTGATAGCCGTTTGTATAAAGATTACAGGAAAAATAAAACGATGTCTCAATATGGCACTCTTTTATAGAAATTATTAAATTTCTAAAAAGTTAACATTAGTTCCACTATCGGTCAAGAGATGGCACTGACCTAAAACTGCAATAATAATTTTATAATTCTACTCTGCAGTGTATTTATTATGATGGTACGAAACCCTCGGTGCGCGAGTCCGACTCGCTCTTGACCTGTTTTTTTTTCAGGTTATGGTTCATGACTTAATTTCACACGAGTTAATTTCGTTAAGTTCACTTTTTAAATCATGTTTTTTTACTCTTTTTGTAGCGTATTCCATTGCAGAAGCTTTAATAAAAAACTATAGAGCACGGCTGTATTACAATAAAAATTAATCGAATAATATTTTGTTTTTAAGTTTGTGGGCAGTAATTAATACCATTTCCCAGTTTTCTAAGGATCACGTAGTCAGCCCACTTTGTTTTCCACAATTGAAAGAACAGTGGAATGTTTTAGGGACTCTAACACCGATCTTGGTTATCTGATGAGTATAAAACTAAGATCGGTGTTAGAGTCCATAAATAGAAATCAAATGTATATAAACTGTATTTGCAAAGCTAAATGAAAATTTAAATTAAAAGTAACATTTTCTGAAGGAAAGCCTAAAACTGGGAAAAAGTTTGAAAATTTCGAGATTTTTTCAGGGTCATGCAGTTAGCTGTCTTTCATAGCACCCCAAATAATACCCATATTGTAATAATGTTTATTTTTTTATTTTTATTTCACATTAGGTACAAAATGGCGACATATTGACTTTTTTCAAAAAATCTATAGCCATTGTCACCCGGGGTGGAACGATACCTCAAAAATCCAATGACCATCTGTTCATGCATTTAAAAGTTACGGTGGAGTAAACAAACTCACATAATGTTATGTGAGTTTCTTTACTCCACCATAACTTTTTAGGGTTTATGTAGGTACATACCTACATACAAACATACATAAACCCTGAACACAATACACTCTTTTTGTTTGGGCAGTCGTGTAAAAATCTGTTCACTACAAATATTACGTGTCTACGACGACGATTTGACCCTTTAGGTTGTTTTAACTTCAGTTGTGAAGTAAATACTGAACTTCTTTAGTACGTCGTACGTGCTGCAGTCAGCGTGGATCGGCCTAGAGATGGCGTCCAGGGTATGATGATGATGCAAGAGTGACACATCTGATACCATGTTCCTGTTAGGTCAAAGCGACTTTTATCACAGATCGCGGGCCCAAGAATCTGCGCCCGCGCCGCCCGGGGCGCGGCGCAGCTCGGTCTGCGTAGCCTCTTGTGCAATACCGATTACATACTACGTTTATTGTCTTGTTTCATTATCAGAAGATCATGTTCGCTTACATTGACTTGGTTGATTATTTTTTTAATGAATTATATTTCTAGTTCTCTAAAGCAATAAATTCTAACTTATCCATAGACGAAACAGGTTTTGTTTTTATTGAATTCCATCGACGGCGTTCAGTAAAGTTATAGGCTGTCAAACGTACAAACAGGCTTTTATCGTAGTAGAATAAATAACACAGTCGGACTAATTAGAGGAGTCGTGTGTTGTTCGCTTCTTGGAAGGCGGCACTCGCGGCAGATAAGTGCTTTATCTTTTGGGGCACGAAAGGCGAAAGCCTGCGGGAGAAGGAGAGGGCGAGGGAGGAGTGGGGTGCGCGCGCGCATCCCGCGCTGCGCCCGCCTGCGCTGCGACAGCGGCGGTCACTCTCAGGCTCAGTGATCGCTCGGACGCCATCCGCGCCGCACAACACACCCGCCACTTCGTTCGCACTCGCCGCGAAAAAACACAATAAAACCAACCGACCCCGAGTGACCCCAAAAGTGCATACCGAGCGTTCGACGAACGAAACGACTTCGCCAACTCTTACCGCCATATTTAATCTTAAATAATTATCGTTAGCACTAACACTTCGCTTGCCAATAACATATGTGAGCTTAATTAACTGTTATTCTAAGTTATAATTAACATAAAGGTGAAAACGAAAATTTGCGAACTGTGCACTGGAGGAGACCACCGGCGAATTTAAATGTTAACGGGCGGGACACACTAGGAGGCCGCAGACCAGGTGAGTGCACACACTAGCTCTAGCTACTGGATCAGAGTGTCGTCGGAGGCTCTCCCGCAGGCAGGGTTTCCGACAGCTCAGTATATTAACGTGTCCGCGCATAAATTACGTTACGGCTCGTTCACATGCGCGAGGTAACTTTTAAATGGCATTTAAACTCGTTCTAGTACGGAGTTCGGAGAATGTGGCCGGTATTGTTTGGGATAAGTTGGCGGTGTTTGTACCATCGGACGTCACCCGCGGAATGCGCGGCTTTGTCCTGCGCGTGCGCCGCGACATATGCCACCAAAACAAACACCGCTCCAGCCCGGCCTCGCCTTATCTGTTGACACACCTGCTGCTAGAATTCCATCTCATATTTTATACTCATGTTTGTGTTCAAATATTTGACACATGATCAAACAAGAAAAATATTTGCAAAGTATCGTAATTTGTCATTAAGTAGACTAAAAAGGGCACTACTTTTCAATATTTTACTTTTTAATATTTATATCTCTATTTGATGTATTACCATATACACCTAAGCAATATAGCTTAAAGTAATACAAAGTTCAGGATTTCCCGATTTCAACGAGCTTTTAAGCCCTTGGCATATCGCTAATTAATCCAGCTAGATCCTAACTCAATATTTATTTGCAGTACAAACAATTTATTGAGTTTCAACAAAACAGGGGTGACCTTCTCTCATGATAAATCCGTAGAATATTTGTATTAAGTTTGATAAATTGAGTAAAAGAGCATGGTTCAAAAGTCATATAATGGTCAAACGATAAACGTCCCCATTTTTTTCTTTTTTCTTTCTTTCAAAAAACTAATCTCTGAATTGAACCTTTTTTTTATACACAACCTTCACCTAACCTGATAATAAGCCCGAAGGTGGAAGGAAGCGCACTACACCCGGAATCCTCATCACTGCTGGGCTAGGTTATTTACCTTTAACTGCCGGAACACAACAATTTTTAAATTGGTGTTATAGTTTCAGACTTAGGTAAGATGGTGTAGCTAGCCAGGCGGACTAGAAATAAGCCCACCAATTAAACCGAGTACAAATTATACCCCCCCCCCCTGGGAATCGAACCCGGGACCCCTGCGTCTTACACGGGTGGGCGAACTACTAGACCACATGACATTACCTAATAAAATAAATTTCTCAGTATAAATAATTATATTAAGTTCCTTTTTTAAATATAATAAAATCCTAGAACTTATTATTCTGTCTTACTCGATATCTAAAGCAATAAAAATTAACATTATTACCCTTTCAAAATGTCACATTAGCAATAGGTAACACAAGCAATAAAAATTAACATTATCAAAATGTCACATTATTATCATACTATTCTGTCAAAACACGTATTCACTGTGAAAAAATAACAATACGCCCTTGAGAACAACTGTTTAATTTCAATTAATTAAAATGTAAGAAATCGAAATGTTATCGTGTCCTGTCTCGTTTCCGAGTTACCTGCGCCTGCGCCGAACGCCGATACGGCAACGCAACGCAACACAACATTATCTGCTTCCATTTTAATCGACGTATTGTTCCTAATTAATTTTGAACTCTTCAGACTGGCAAAGAGAATGTACGATATGAGTCGACTCAAGTTTCAACCGCAGAATTTCTTCCATGAGTAACTATAACTGATATGATACATTTATAAAGAAAACTTTCTCAGTGTTTATGGATCTTAAGAGAATGATTCTAATACGACAGAAACTTAAGATAAGTATGTTATATTTTATTGGATTTCAATTAAAGGGAATCGTCGTTATCTACGGAAGCTTTAAGTTAAAGTTGCTGGTTGCCCTTGGCTGAATAATTAATTGTAAGCCCTTGTACTACATCCAAAAACAACAAGTTTTACAAAAAACTGGACATAACATGTAGTAGGTATAAGCATTTAATATCTCAATAAATGACTTATTAATTTAGGAATAATTGTAACCATAATCTTGTAATCCATAATAACTCAACCATACATTTGACTACGAGAAACGAGATGAAAGAAAAAGGTACTTTTCTACAAGAAAAAGAGTGTTCCATAAGTTTATAGAATTCCCTACTTTCTGGAATCGGTTACAACGACTTTTCGGGACTTCATCTTATCTAAAGCCCAGCGTCTCGTTAAATCTTTGGTAATCCTGTAATGATATATTTCCGAGGCGTTTATCAGAGCCGCCGCTATCAGATTGCGGCAAGCATCGGCTGCGCAAGCGCAAGATCTCGCGCGTGCGTTATCACCCATATCGCCGCTATCACCGCCTATCGCTGTACTGGTTGCTTCACCTTTCACCCCGATCTGCCTTGTCATACTTATCAAGATCGAAGATAGTGAGTGATTTCTTTCTAAAAAAAATTAAATGAACAGGTAGATATTAATTTCATTAGAATTTAATGAAACTCTCTGAACAAAATATTACCTACATATTGCGTGGATTACAAATTCTTTTCAATTTATTTGAATAGATTTAAGAAAAGTTAAAAAAATATTATTAAGTATGCAGTATTAAGTTGTTCTTTACAATTGTAACCTACGTAAGTTGTTACTTATTTTATTTATTATTAAAATATTCAACGATTTTTTTTAACAATTACCCATGCCGTTTTATCCCCACATACTTACACTAAAAGTGAAAACACTTCCGTAATTAGCTGGAATGAAGACTTCCCAAACCGGAATCATAAATAAGAGAGAAATCTTAGTATGGCACAGGAACTCCTGCACAACAACATAAATAATACAAGGACATCCTTTAGATTGTATGTGGCGGGTGATGGATCCGCGGCGTCAATAAAACCGATTACCTCACCTCAATAAAGCTGCCTGCAGTGGCGACAATCAGCTCCAATCATAGACACATCTGCGCCTACGCCGGGCCACTCATTGCGGCTGTTAAAGGTCGCCACACATTTTACGAGACAAAATTGCAATAATTGTTTTATTTTATAAAAAAAAAACAAATTAAAGTAAGTAAATTATTACATCTTTTTTCGTAACGATCGTAACTGGTTATCGCTTCTTAATAAAGACTTTGCGTTTTTTTGCAATGCAATACAGCAGGGGTCTCCAAACTACGGCCCGCGGGCCAGATCCGGCCCGCGAGCACCAACAATCCGGCCCGCGAAAGCAAGCCGGATCGTACCAACAATACTGTAATTTACAGTATGTTGGTACGGAGTTAGCTAGATAATGGCCCTTGGGACTTGGTGCAGGAGTAAGTCTGGCCCTTTTTCTAAAAAGTTTGGGGACCCATGCATTAGACAAATGGATTACTAAGAAAAACAATGAAAACTCTGAATTAGTTTCAAAATCAATAAACTTTCGGACTAATTTTCTTTTCCTCGGTCTTCAAATTAATCTAAAAGAAAATCGTTTCATCGTGCTGGAAATTCCAGACCAAAAACAAGAATACAATTTTAAATTCAGGAATACCTACGTTAACATATATTTTTTTATATTCAAATTTTTTTTTCTTGTTTTGGTGCCTACTTACTGTAAATAAATAAAGCCTATACCAGACGACACAATTTCATTGGCAATTTACTCGATCATACGATTTGATTGTCAATCAAATCGTATCATGTACCTAGTGGAAAGTTGACGATAAATTCAAAATGGGTGGTCAAGATCACCCGATTCCAGTCGGACCGATCAAATTATATAGTGTGGATACCGATTGCCAATTTAGCTCTTTTACGTCCTCGCAGACTACAGACCAAACTGTCGGCCGATAGTTGGGACGGGCCTTTAGTCAGTATGAAGAAGTATGCAATTGCGCACACTACAACGATTTAGTATCGGCTCTTCATACAAAAACCAACTATCGGCCGATAGAAAGTCTGTAGTCTGCGGGCACGCTTAGTTCTTTTGAGCCAATGGCTTTTTATTCTATTTAACAGCCATTTCTTCGCACACATTCTTTTCTTTTCTTCATCTGAACTGATCATGTGAGCCTTAGCACGAGTGCTAACTGCTAACTTGCGTTTTTTCGATAATATAGGAGGCATGGCGCACGTCCGCTCCTCAAGGGTTTGAAAATTGAATGAGATTGGACGTCGTGTGGACAGCCAATTCGATTCAGTTGCCGATTACTACACAATTGAAGTTGCCAATGAAATCGTGTCGTTTGGAAAGCCTTTAAAGTTACGCCACCGTGGTTGTGCTGGTCATAGATCAGGGGTCTCCAAACTACGGCCCGCGGGCCAGATCCGGCCCGCAAGCACCAACAACCCGGCCCGCGAAAGCAGGCCGGATCGTACCAACGATACTGTAATTTACAGTATGTTGATATGGAGCTAGCTAGATCCTGGCCCTTAGGACTTCGTGGAGAAGTAAGTCTGGCCCTTTTGCTAAAAAGTTTGGAGACCCATGCAATACAGTCATCTTAAATTGAAGTCAAACAGATATAGAATTCATGGTAAATTAAATATTCTTATTAATTTATTTACATAATCGTCTCGGTTGGATGCTTTGGTTGTGAATCTTCGACTTACAAGATTAAAAAGAGGTGTTAGGTGTTATTTTAGTCATTATAGTCAATGATTATAAGTCGAAATATCTAAGTTTCTAACGGTGAATTATTTAAAATGCAAATGAAAAGATTCAAACTTATTGTATACAGGTGTCCCAAAACTTTGCCACACGTAGGGAAAGTATCTTAAATATTGAAAATGAGAAATTTTACTTAAAGAAGTCTTCATTTTGTTTTTAAAAATAATTGGATCTACATTCAAAGATTTTAAAAAAATCGCCTGCCTTATATAACCAAGAATCGATACCCGAACGAAACATTTTTTTTATTAATTTTTACGATACCAATCGAAAGGGTTTCTAATAAGAATCATTTTTTCATAAGTGACACAGCATCCTAAACATAAGTAAGACCATGAAATTTAAAATTATAATTTTAACCATTACGGTTTGTATCAATTTGTATCGAATCGTAAGCGATTTAAAAAAATATTTGAATGCAGTTCTGTTTCTTTTTAAAAACATAATGAAGTCTTCTTTCTGTAAAATTTCCTATCTTTAATATTTAAGGTACTTTCCCTCCGTGTCGCAAAGTTTTAGGACACCCTGTATATAATTCACAGTAAAATTTGAAGTACGACTTACGAGTAAAGAGTAAAGAGGTATCTCCAAACAAGTTTTCTTGCACTTCTAAAGACAAAGTCAAATAAGCTTTAAGTATTCAAATAAACTTAATAATTAAGTACTTTTGAATCGTCTATACTCTAAAGTCTGTTCATCCTTACTCGTCTTATTTAGTAAACAGTTTTTGACAGTTGTCATACGTCTTTTATAGTTAAATTGTTATTTAAAAATATGTTAGTAGCTTTATGAAATTGTTATTAATATATTAACAATTTATTTCGTAATCTATGCGTGGAAAACCATTTGTTGTATTTTATAAATGATTATTTCAATAAAAAGTTGGGTGAAGATTGTTTACCATATAAGACAAGTAAGGATGGACAGACTTTACTACTTTTCTCAGCCTTTATCACCGGATAGCCTCACTCGCCAGCTTCAACTGCTTACGACGACATGACAGTGAACTAATTGTTTGCAACTAGTTTGCTCAATAACTGTCATAGAGGTTGCAATGCTTTTGTGCAGTCGACAATTCGATGTCAACAATCGTCGCCGTCACCAGTAGGCTAATGTGTGAGCACCTTAAGTGTGTCACACAAGTAATTAAGTAAAGTCGTCCACATATAAATCACGTGTTATTATCATTGTTTAATTGGTTATGTTATTTGTCTATCTTACAAGACAATTTAAATGAAGATACATAATATTTGAACTGGCTTTGTGTTATATATGAATTTTATAGGTAGGTACAGATATTGTAATAATGAAGTAAGTTATAAGAAAAACAGAATCTTGTCTATTTCTTCACCTTAATACGGGAAAAACTCTCCTGATTTTCATATCGAAATATCGCTAGAAACGCTAGATTGTAATAAAGAGATTTATTTTAATGAATAGTACGCGCAAATCTGAGAAAATAATATACAGAGTTATTTGTAAAACACCAACAACCTCGCAGGCAGGGTTGCAAAAAATCATGTTCTTTTTTATTTTAATCAAAAAAATCAGATTTAAAAAAATCGTGATTCTTTTGATTTATTTGATTTTTTTAATTTTTATTAGGGTTTGCGATCATTAGTTAGTTAGATCCTTAGTTTTTTTTTTGTGGGCAACATTTTTATTTCTGAAAACCTAACTGTGATTATTATTTTCATTAATTGCTTGCATTGCATGCAATGAATGAATGAAAGTAATTAATTCAATGTTATATATTTTTCTGACACGAAAAAAATATCTAAATTTGATTGTTAATTTTTATTTTGATAAATAACTTAGCTTGCACCTATCATACTATATATTAAAATTGTTTTCGAACATAATAGTTGATGAATATGCACTCCCAGCGTTTGATATATTCCTTTTTAGGGTTATGTACCTCAAAACGAAAAAACGGAACCCTTATAGGATCACTTTGTTGTCCGTCTGTCTGTCCGTCCGTCCGTCCGTCCGTCCGTCTGTCTGTCAAGACCCTTTATCTCGGGAACGCGTGGAGGTATCGAGTTGAAAATTAAACCATATACTAAGGTCTACGGTCCCTTGAAGCTGTAAAAAAATCAAACTTCTAAGTTAAGTAAAAAAAAGATACTGCCGTTTAGGGCGCAAAAAACGCATTTTCGATACTCTCAAAGGAATCAAAATTCATAGGGTACTTCCCGTTGACCTAGGACTATGAAATTTGACAGGTAATAGCGTCTTATACTACACTTACAGGAATAAATCTGAAAACTGTATATTTGTAATTAAATCATAAAAAATATGATCATTAAAAATACGTAATTATTAATCATCTTGGTGAAACAACGGTATGCGCGGTCATAGTTTAACTTCTAATTACTTTTGTGATAATCGCGCCACTAATTCTTTTTGAAATATCAATATTTATTATTATTAATTATTCAGATCCTTTCAAATATTCTTATAGTTAATTACTTTTAAAAATAAAATTAAAAAGAAATAAATTTGGCTCTAAATATGTTCGCAACATGGCGGTATGTCACGCTGCATGACAGGGGGTCAAAGAGTAAAACAATCAACGGAGTGCATTCCAGCAGACCAATAGCTATCACCACAGAGTAGGTACACACGCTGTAATTTTAATAATTTGGTTCCCGCCGTGTGGTGGTTCCACTCATGATAACAAGCAACTTTTACTATGGGGCCAACTCTCCTGCTCGCAAAAAAATATCAGCAGTTTCATACATTAAGGTCGAGTAGGTACTGCACTTTTGTATGGAACAGCTGTTTTTTTTGCGAGCAGGAGAGTTGGCCCCATAGTAAAAGTTGCTTGTAATCATGAGTGGAACCACCCCACGGCGGGAACCAAATGATTAAAATTTCAACGTGTATAACAATCAGCGCGTTTTTCACACCGATATGACGTGACTCGAACGGGATGGAAACAGACTTTCGGAGCAAGGGTCTTGTTGGAATACACCCATTTTCTCTAATAACATTGCGATAGATAACACCATTTCACAGAACATTATACAGTGTACTATTGATATACAGCGCCATCTTTTGACAATTAGCAGTACTTGTATTTTATACAGGTGCGGTGGGTTTGTAATTATTTTATTTTTTCTCAATCATGCTTGGAAATTCTGACATTATTTTGACAAACTTCTTCGTGCTAAATCGGAGTTTACGGACAGACCTAAACCGCGCCGTCAATATTTGTATGAGAATCCATTACTAACGTGTAATAATGGATTTACATACAAAAATTGCCGGCGTCTGTCCGGCAATGTTTCTATTAAAACTCATTACACACGTGTAATTCAGATATGGAGCGAACTTTTCAATGAAACACAAATACTTATAGGTATCAAATTTAATGTCGCCTTGATGAGCGAGCACATTCCAAAAAAAAATTTTTTTTAATATTCGGTATACTGGTATCACGTGAAAGACCTGATGAGCACATTCCAAAAAAACTGAAAAAAAAAAACGAAAAAAAAAATGTTTTGTTGCAATATGGGTATCAAATGAAAGGCCTTGATGAGCGCATTCCAAAAAGATGAAAAAAAAAATAAAAACAAAAATTTTTTTTTCTATATGGGTATCAAATTAGAGGCCTTGATGAGCATATTCCAAAAAACTGAAAAAAAAAATAAAAACGAAAGAAAAATTTTTTTTGCAGTATGGGTATCAAATGAAAGGCCTTGATGAGCACTTTCCAAAAAACTGAAAAAAAAATTTGAAAAACTGGAAATAAATGAAAAAAAAACAGATTTTTTTTGTTTTTTTTTTCAATATGGGTATCAAATGAAAGGCCTTTATGTGCACATTCCAAAAAGATTAAAAAATCTTTCCATTTTCTTTTTTCAATTACTGTAATTTAAAATAAAAATAAAAAGCTTAAAACTTTTAAAACTAAAAAGTTAAAAGTTTATAAGCTACTTGGTTTGAATTGCCGCGCATTATTTGAGAAAAGTATACTATACAAGCCTTGGCTGCAACTAGGCATTGATGGACTCACGTATGTTCTTCAATGCCTGTCTTGAGTGCCGCTGCAGTAATCTATTCCATTTCAAAACTTCGCCCGTGGTCAATTTTTTGTCGTAATCCCTGGAAGGGTTATTTTCTACGTGGCGACAAAGGATTTAAAATGGTTATCTATATATAGCAGTCAATTCTAAATGTTTTTGCGCGAATCACTTAAAAACTGCTGAACGGATTTTGATGGTATTTTTTTACAGTTTGGTAGCTTGGAGTCCAACTTATAATCTAAGCAATTTTTCACATAATTCCGGTAGGTAGAACCTGGGATGAAGCTTGAACTCTCCGTATTACAGTTTTCATAAAAAAAAACTAATAACTACCAACCACTTTTTTTTTCGAAATATTTCCTTTGTACCGACACAACTTTTCTATAGCTTTATTTTATGTACGGAACCCTCGGTGGGCGAGCCCGACTCGCACTTGTCCAGTTTTTTTTTATTTTGATTTAAATCTGTGATTTTTATGAAAAAATCATGCAATAAAAATCGTTATTTAAATCATGATTTAAATCAACTTGATTTAAATCATGCAACCCTGCTCGCAGGAGTAGATTAGTATCATCATAAACAACAACATTTGTTCTATACGAATTTTCTGTAAACAGACAAATAAAATTCGTCGCTCCATACAAATGTCCGAACAGCTGATCGAGTTTTGTATGAAAAGGTCGATTTTTATTTGTCTGTTTTTGGAAAAGTCGTAGAAGAAAATATGTTGTTGTATATTGTTACTAATGTACTCCTGCGAGGTTGTTGGTATTTTACAAATAACCCTGTATAGTTTTATTCAAAATTTAATCAACTACAAAATAAATAATAATAATTACAGTTTTGTATAATATACACAACTAAAGTAAGTGACGGAAAACAGTGATACTGTTCATAAAGGTGGCATCACAAGTTGCTCCCCCTACCGTGACGACGCACAGTAATTAAGTCTAAGTGCTTTTGACTGCGTTATTGTTAACTCTTTAATGTATTTGTTTAGTAACGGCTGGAAACAGAGGTCGATAGAAATCGTAACACATTTTTTAATTTCCACTTAAACTATGAAAATTCTTTACAACATAAATTCAGAAACATTTAACCGAAGTAAAACGTGTCCCAAACAGTTTTTAATGTCTGGAATGATCCTAATTCACTATGATCATTTTGCTTAAGCTTTCTTTCAAAAATCTAGTTAAGTATACAAAGTGTTAATAAGTGAACCAGATATGGGAAAACCGTTCCGACGGATCATCAAACAAACTAAACAACTTTTACCATGGGACCAACTCCTAAATCGCAAAAAAGCTGTTTCATTCATTTTGATATTTTCGTTATTAATTTTTGTGTGAAACAACGGATTTTTTTGCGGATTAATTAATTAAACTATTTTTTTTAGAAATATTAAAATAACACACTTAATTACACGAAAATAAGAGAGTGTTATTTTGGATTATACTTTGACGACTACACTTCAATGTGCACAGAATAAAATCTTGTAATAATCGTATTGATCCCTCACAGTCTGTATTCAAAGTGGCATCAAGTTCCATAATTCATATTCAATGTCTTGTTAATATCGCAGGATGCTATTAATCAGTGCATTTTCATTAACATCCCGCTGCCCACGCGTGGGTAACCTTTCCAAGTACGAATGATTCATCTGTACTATACTAGTCTTCTATAGGAGATCATGAGAAGAGACGAGGTTGTCCCAGTGCTACGCAAATGCACTCATACGTAGAATAATAAGTATTAGTATTAATATTAGATAGATAAGTATAAAACAATTATTACAGCAGCTATTACATACACATTAAACCTCTGCATATGATTATTAAGATAATACAAAACTAGTAAGAGGTATTGGGAGGGTGCGAAGGTATAATAACCGATCGCAGCGCTCATGGTGGCAAAAAGTAGAAATAAAGAAGGCTCTGTAATCTGCTTGAAAACGATATTTAATTTATTACTAGCGATGCAGGAATAATTATATATGTTTATTATCACTTAGTAAAATTATTAAAGTAGCTTTATCCTCTTGTTTTACAAAATCTGCAACTAAAAAAGAAGTAAACAAACCCTGATATAACCAAAATAAAACACTCTTTTTGAATAGATCTTACTTGCCATATTTAATTTAAATGACCAAAAATGATTTCACAACACTTTGTCTACCCAAATCATAGTAATTTTGAAATTTACATTAATAACACAATATGTATAGTATTTTTTTACATTTTGTCGCAATGCCGCCATTACATATCAAAACGTCAAAACGGTCAGGTCAGAGCCAACAAAGTTGCAACACGCTAGGTGGCGCTAAAAGCGTGCACGGAGCCAATACCGATAAAACAAAAAATGAAAGCGACAGTAGGCTTTTAATGTCGAGGCACACATTGCGGAAAATGCTTCTATTTCTCAAAGTATTTTTATTGCCTGACTGCAAGGAAAGGGTTAAGTTTTTCGCGCGTATCTTGTATGTAGGTATATGTATGTATGTACGTACTGTCAGCAAAGCTATGACCTGAACACCTTAAGGTTCAGTTCTAGATTGAGTAGTCTGTATTGTCTTGCATTTACCCAAAAATCACAAAAGCATCTTTTGTATAAAAACAATGGATGCAGGTAAAGACGTAATTTTAGTTCCATCCTTTCAAGCGATTTATTTTCAAACTGTTAAGGTCATAACTTTATATTGATATGTAATATTCTTTACTAGCTGATGCCCGCGACTTCGTACGCGTGGACTTTATGTATGCATATAAATATGAACTAATGTAGTTAAATAAGAAAATACTTGTACCAGTGTTATAATGTTAAAAGTTAATAAATTGTACTTGTTTTTATATTATTTTTTATATTTATTATTGTAAACATGTAAATATAGATTAAAAAAAATCTTTTTTAAACTATGTTCGGAGTCTTTCCTTCGGGAGCCAATATGAAAAGACCTGAAGCGTTACTAACCCTAGGAAAGCCACCTAAAGTTGGCCATGCGAAAAACAACCAGTTCTTAGATCGACCCCAGTGGCTTTAAGCGTCTGAACCGTATTAAGGCAAGTCGATATCAAAAATTAGGCCTAAACTGTTACCACCTTCACCACATGGAGGTACTTATATTATGCTAAACATCTTTAACCTGATCTCTTAGATTTACACATCAGATGATCTTCGATTTTTTGTAAACACATGTTTATGCAAATAAATTAAACTTGGTTATCCATCAGGTATTCCGGATCTTCGATTTTATACCTCAACAAAAAATACTCATCAGGCTGAACAACTTTTGCTAAGGTGTTATTTTTATATTTTGTATAGTTTAGCTGGACCATTATGGTTCTGCATCAGGTGTTCCAGACCTTCGATTTTTATACCTCAACAAAAAATGCTCATCAGGCTAAACAGCTTTTGTAAAGGCGTAATTTTTATAATCCTCATAGTTTAGTTGGACCCACAGACCATACAGCATGGACCATAATGGTTCTGCATCAGGTGTTCCATTTTCTAAATTCAATTATACCCTAAACTATGCCCAAGCTTGAAAGCTATAAAACAAAAAAAGTTTCAATCGAATCCGTTCAGTATTTCCGGAGATTAGCGTGTTCTAACAGATAAACAAACAGACACACTTTTTTTAAATTCTTACTCTATTACTACGTCTCTATCGCCCCAGATTTTTTTAAATATATGTAATGTACAGACACACTTTTTTACTGTTTTATTATAATATGTAAGGATTACCTCAGAAGACATGAAAAAGACATAAATAAAAAAACCTGCATCTAAAAGACAAGTTAGCTGAAAAGATGAAAACAAGATCAAATATTAAAGGCAAACAAAATTCAGTCGGAGGCATAGAATTTGATAAATAAGTCAAATCATTCCCTTCTTCCCCACGACACTATCATAGTCACTTATGTTATGACGTGATGAATGATGGCATGCCTATAACTGCATTTTGTTTGCCTTTAATATTTGATCTTGTTTTTTTCTTTTCAGTTGACTTGTCTTTAGATGTAGGCGGGTTTTTAGTTTTTATTTTTTTTATCCATTATTATTTTCACTAAGTTGAACAACATAATTTAAAAATGCCGTTAGTACGACGACGGGTCAAAATAATCGACACTTCTCTTTCCATCAACGCCATCTAGTGAGGCAAAAAGTTACTATTTTTATTTTTTAAGTCACTTTGAAAAGGCCTCATTAGCCCCCTGGTCAACCCTGCGTGGTCACGCTCTGCCGGCGCAGGCGCAGGGTAAACGAGATAGCGATCGCATTCGGAGAGTGGCGTCATCGCCAGCCTGGTCTAGGATGCACTGATCTAATGCCCCGATTGGTTAATACGCTGCATTTATACGTTTCCTTTCCATCGCCTGGATGTAATATCACCGTTACCTTATTGTGATAAATCGCACCAGTTACACCAGATCTTGTCGCAGTCAATCAACTATTTAAGAACGACTACTTAAACTATCATCAACTTTGTCTTGGGATACAGGTGTTATTTTCATACAAACGAGGTAACTTTGAAGCCTTGGTTTTTAACGAAACACCCACTGATCTGATCAGCATTCTAAAAGATCGGGTTAGTTCTCAGTTTCAGGATTTCCATACATTTTAATGCTATTTTCGCGGGTTTTTTTTAAACATGTTCTTTAATCTTTAAGAATGCTGATCAGATCAGTAGTGCGTGTATAGCGATCTGAATCTCCTCCATTCACTCCCTGGATAGCCATCATCAGATCACAGCACGCTACATCCCTGGCAGGATACCAAGGCTTCAAAGTTACCTTGTATGTATGAAAATAACACCTGTATCCCTAGATAAAGTTGATGTGCGATCCTTTGAGTTGTCTATCCAATTCTAACGAAATCAGTTACGTTTATTTAAATCAATTCTGCAAAAATATTACAGGACATGTTGAAGACTAATCATTAAATTTATGCGTCGTTTTTCCAATGGGCTGTCTCGTTAAACTTATGACAAACGACAGCACTAAATCTAGCTGTCAAAATTGATGAGGAATATCCGTTGCTTCGCGACCTTTAGCCGGTGGGCAAGTTCAATGGCGGTGCGCCGGTAGACGTAGATCACAGGGCGTGGGTGCCACCTGCCCACCCCCGCCTGCGCGCGCGCACTCTGCCGCCCGTCGCAGGAGACCAGACAACCGCGCGCCTCCTTACTGCACAGCCTTTTTGCAGAAAAGATTTTCCTCCAATAAGTGTGGATAGTACCTAAAAGGCCAACTGTCGCGTTTGGATAGATTGGTAAGCTTATTCACTTCTCAAGCTTACGCACTCACTCACTAAACATGAAATAAAACACGAAAACACTTTTTAACGGATATTTGCGCGGTTTTATTGAATGTGCTTCGGTAATTAGTTGGTATTTGGATTGATTTTTGATTTTCCCGACGTTTTGGCACCTTTGCAGCTGCCGCAAGAATCGTATATTCATATTCAGCTGCCGTGGTCACGGGGGACATGGTGAGCTGTTCCTTACTTTGCAAGAGTATCTATCTAATCTCTAACAGTTTTTCTCAAAATTTCTAGCATGCTAAATAAGTACCCTATTTTTTTCATTAGAAGTGCTAAAACAGAAACAATTACAAGTTCAGCCTAAACATAGTATAACTTATTGTATAAGTGGCCTAAGCTATTTACATAAAATAATAGAAATAAATAAGTAATTGAAGAACAATTGACGCAAATGACGTTCGTAGTTTATTCTGTGGCAAAATGGCTTTAACCAAAAATTAAGAATTGTTAATATTCGTTTTATAAAAGTGTATTCTTCGTCTTTAATTCTTGTTTGATACGTCACTTCTGCCCCCCTACTCAAATGGCCACTTTTCTATTCGTTCGCTAACTTAAAGCTTAAAAATAAGCAATTAAGCGATCAAGTCAGACGTCGCAAGTTTATTTAAATCACAGATAATAGTGTATTGTATGGAATTGACAAGCCTACGAGACGTTTTTTTGGTGTTTATAGCTTATTTTTAGTTTTTAAGTAAGCGAACGAATAGAAAAGTGGCCAAGTTGAGTAGCCCCCCTGAGTTCTGACTTAGGATAGTACTAATAATTGTATACAAAATAGTTACCAGGTAATATGATTACCTCACTTGTGCTGTGATATCATAATCTCTGTACAAACCCTTATTGGCTGACGTTATACATTGAAGGGAAGAATCATATCATAACAGTGATATTAATGTATCGGCACGTGCATTGTATTGTCGTAACGGACAGATAGACGGACAAACATTCCGGTATTGTTATGGCCCGCACACACGCCGCGCCGTGCGCCAACGCAGTGGCGCGATGGAATGTCGTCGCATTTCCTTGTGTTATCAGTTTAATAGTGTAAACGTGTCACCTATAAGGATCCACTATCAATAGTTTTGTTTTTCTTCTATTTATATTCATCGTGGAATTGCCGCTAGTAGTTGTTAGTTTTTTTCCGGATGATTAAATAATATTTTCTGGTACTGTAGCTTTTTGGTGTTATACTCCGTCGCAGTACCACGACGCCAAATAAGTGCAAATCCTACTTAAAATAAATGTACATTAATTGTTCGTAATTTGTACGCCATTAAAAAAATTGTACGTTACGTATTTTAATCTCAAAAAATGTCGGTGTGGTACTGCCAGGGAGTATGCTCTGCCGCAGTACCACTCGTTTTTCTCACGAACCAGAGACAGTTTGCATGGTTTTTTTGGGTGAAAAAAATGTACATTAATTGTACGTTCTAGTATCATACAAGAAAATGGCCAAGTGCGAGTCGAATTCGAGCTACAGGGCATTTACACTTTTTCAAATACACCTCGATCGTTATCATTATTGTGGGGAGATGGGAGAGGAAGAGTTGTTGGATTGGATTGCATGAGATTTAAGTATTTGACCTAGCTACCCTAGACGTGGGTAGGTATACAAATACAAAAAGTACACTGCATTTAATTATTTTAATAACAACAACTTCACAAAACAATATACATTAGAAGATGACATTGAATTTGTTGATTTAATTTTGATCTCGTCACTTTTTTTGCCATATCATCATAGCATTCCCATTTACCGTTTCTCTTGCAGTGCGCTCGATAATGACCAATGGCAGTACCACACGCATTGGGTAGATGGTGCATTTTTTAAGTTTTAGCTCGTTGAATAAAAAGCAGAAAATAAGTATTTCATTATTTACTATTTTTTTTTTAAAAACACGTTTTTGAAACAGCTAAAAAGGAGGTATAAATCTCCCGTAAAGATTTATAATCCTTTACAGATTTAAACCTAAAAATGTGGGGCACATGCAAAAACCATCCTTATTAATATTATAAATGCGAAAGTCCGTTTATTTGTTTGTTACGCCTTCATGTCATCATCATTAAATTTTATATACACGTTGATAGAGGTACAGAGAAGGACGTAATAGGTTACTTTTCATTCCGAAAAAAAGTATTGTTCCCAAGGGATAGCAAAAAACTTTCCACGCAGACGAAGTCGCGGGCGGCCGCTAGTTGATGATAAATCTTACAAAATGCGCCCCACGTTTTTAAGTTTAAAAGTTCTATATAGGTTCATAAATCTTTACGCGAGAAATTATTTTATACTTTTTAGTCCGTTTAAAACGTGTTTTGTTTAAAAAAAAAATTTCCATAAATTTTGTATTTGTATTGTATAAGACGGTAAGGCTTATACAATTCGTGTAATCTACTCCATCCAACTACTTTTCCTCCCCAACTTATTTTTTTGTTGACGATTTATCAAGTTGTATTTGGAAAATTGTAAATACCCTGTAGCTCGAATTCGACCCGCACTTGGCCATTTTCTTGTACGAGTTAGAACGTACAATTAATGTACATTTTTTTTCAGCTAAAAAAACATGCAAAATGTCTCTGGTTCGTGAGAAAAACGAGTGGTACTGCGGCAGAGCATACTCCCTGGCAGTACCACACCGACATTTTTTTTAGACTAAAATACGTAACGTACAATTTTTTTAATGGCGTACAAATTACGAACAATTAATGTACATTTATTTTAAGTAGGATTTGCACTTATTTGGCGTCGTGGTACTGCGACGGAGTATAACACGCTTTTTGACAGGAATTTCCGTTAGCATATTCCTTAAAATAATAAGTCTATGCTTAAAACACTGTTTTAGATTTATTTGCATAGCAAAATTATTTTACTAGTGGCTCCGTGAGCTCAAATTGCAAGTCGTTTAAAAATTACTTAGATGTCGCCACGAGATTATCAAAGCACATAATAAGTGGTGTTGGTTGGTGGTCATTTGGTAAATTCGCAGCTAGATGGCTCTTCTAATTTTGTTCATTTTTCGAAATAGTAGTAGTAGGCATTGACATGCATATAATTTTTTTTTTTTTCATGTCAGTGGTAGTAGGTGATTTTTTTTTATCAATTTCTAAAAACTGGCTTTACTAAAATGTCTATATAATTATCGAACCCTGCTCACAAAAGAAGAAAGAATTTCTGCCTAAACATTTGCAGAGACGTTTCGCTCACGCTTTGCGCTCGCTCGGTCAATTATTCATAATCATACCTGACTAATATCATCAATTAAGGCTCCGTTATGCGAAATCATTTGTCTCTTTTTCTTTACGTGTAAAGAGTATGGAAAATAACCTCACTTCTGCACTTTTTCGATGTTTTTCGTTGTTTTTTCATCATTATCTTTAGCACAATTATCTTTCTTAAAAAAAGTTATTGGAGCAACTGCACAGTACGTTAAAGTGTATTTTGATGTTGAATTCAATACGTTTCCGCTATTATTTACGCCAAAAATATGGCCCGCGACAAGCGCTTTTGATGATGTTCTACATTATTTTTACAATCATCTGTGAGGTTTATACGCAATTTAATACTTGTAGCTACTAGATAATCTCTTCAGCTTGTCGTATGTTTTTTTTTGTTGCTTAGAACTTTACGTTTTCTTTATAAAAATATGGCCCGCGAAAACCATGTTTTCCTATTATGGCCCCTTAACACCTTACGCATGATATATTTGTATCGCTTGTATACTGTTTTTATGTCAAGGATCTAAAACAGATAGTAGGATCTTTCTACTGAGACTTTGCTGGTAGCAAGTAGCCAGTTGCTACTACCAGCAAAGTACTACTAGCAACAGCAACAGGGAGACAATTTTTAACGTATACCGTATACGTTATATACCAAACATTTGATGGATCATTTATTTGGTGTAATTCAAAAACTCATTATTAATTTATTGAGATCTAACGCTAATTTTGTATCTGAGGTGAAATGCCCTTCTTCACAATAACTACTTGAAACGGAACTTAATACCTACGGAACCCCTGAAGTAATGATATGTAAAATTAAAAAAATAATCATTAAATAAAAAGTAAACCATACTTATCCAATTCTGTAAATATTTTTATGAGTACCTATAGTATTTTAACAAAGAAAAAAATGAGCTGTATGTGAATGAACTAAACTTTAGGTAATAAGAAAAATTCGTTATCACTTGCATGATTGTATATGTAACGTCATTGTTAACAGCATTTAGCCAAACAAAATGTAAATGGTGGCTTTAATAAATACTAGCATTTTTTTTTAATTTCTAGCATTCACAATGTAATTTTTTATCCAATACTGAATAACTGGACTTCCAAAGGGTTCCTAAGACAATATTGGTGACGTATCAAAAAAATTATAGTGTTAATTAGCATTATCATTTATGACACAAGCACAATACATCGATACTGTAAAGATTGAATTAGTTCTTTTGAGGCTCATGCTGCTTTCAAGTTAGAAAACATTCCATTTACCTAGTATCAATAGATCTTTCATGTTACGACTACATAGTTTCTAAACAACAAATAACAGCAATAGACATAAAATTATTAACTTTATTACTTGTCGTAAGTCATGAAGATAATATTCCTGTGTATTAGTATTTATTTCGCGACGTGATCTCACAGTAAAACAGTGTGTCTTTGCGCAGCCCGTCGCCCACCACGTAAATGATGTCATATATTTTGATCAAATCCAATTTGCGTGGTTCCATCGAAAGTCCAAACAAATAGCGAGAACGACACGTAGGCGGTACCAGGATAATTGTTTCATATGAAAGATAGCTCGAATTTTATTGTTAAAATCACTTACAGGAATGGTGTCACGAAGTGTTTTATGTTTACCATGATTGGTTCTCATTATCATAATACGTGTACTAAACTATTGACAAACAATAATATGAACCGTTAACCGTCCTACAGTACAATGGCTGATGTCATTAAACGGGCTTTATACACACTGAAATTTTAATCATTTGGTTCCCGCAGGAGAGTGGTTCTACTCATGATTACAAGCAACTTTTGCTATGGGACCAACTTTAATATCGCGAAAAAAAATCAGCTGTTCCATACAAAAGTACAATACCTACACGACACGACCTTAATGTATGGAACAGCTGTGTTTTTTTCGCCATACTGATATCTCTGAAGTTGACCCCATAGTAAAAACTGCTTGTAATCATGAGTGGAACCACCCCACTGCGGGAACCAAATGATTAAAATTTCACGCTGTATTTCGCGAAAAAAAATTAACTTTAAAATTAACACCTCAAAGAAATCCCACCTTCTTAAGTGATTATATGCTGTAAGTGCTCAACATACGCATCTTGTCTGATGAAAAGCTGGTGAAACAGGCTAGAACTGCATTGTGCCGGCGCGGGCGCCGCCGCCCATGAAGGCTGCCCGCTATTCTGCGCGCGCGCCGGACCGCGGGCAAGGGGCACACGTACTTAGTATACCTAGCCAAGTCCTAGAGGTATACCTACTCTTCCTCTTTCTAAAACATAAGTCGTACGTTATAACGATGATGCGCGATCACAGCGGGCCCATTTTTAGGGTTCCATAGTCCAAAGGCAAAAAACAGTTAAAACTTGGTAGGTAGTTGTATTCTATGAACCGCTTTACTATCTTTACACAAAAATAAAAAAAATAAGAGATTAGGGGGAAGGGGGGGGTCCTCATACATAAAACTGAAATTTTTTATTCATCAAACCAATATGACATGAGGTTTCTAGGATATTTTTTTCTCAAAGTCAACCATTTGAAAGATACACTGCCAAAGTGCTAAAATGTATGTGTACCTCTAACTTTTAAAATAAGAGAGTGAAAAAACTAAAAAAATAAAGATCTTAATGCGACAACTGTAGCCTATATAGAAATACTTATGAAAAAATTATAATAAACGGAAGCTTCACAAAAAGAGCTGAAGTATAGCAGCTTAGCAACTCATTTGAGCTTTTGCACTTACACACAAAGATAATACGATTCATTAGTGTTGTTTCATTTAAAACTTTCAAACTATATTGGTCACTATAACCTATAAATAAATAAATATACTCTAACTAGGTACGACAGTTTAAATCCACCGTGCAAGTTTGAGAAATTGCATTTTCAAAACTGAGTCGTTGATGTCTTTTCTTCGTCAGAAAGGCTCAAAACATTATCCAGTTACTTTTACAGGATTTTGTCACTCTAAAAGAATGGGTTGCCGTCCAATATTTTACACAATTGCATTCCCAAACTTATATCATGTTAACATTATCGGCGCGTGTTTCTCCAAAGGTTCTCAAACATTCGAGTCAGTTCGCGCGTGTTTTGAGAACCACAGCGGAGGATCGGGTTGCGTCCGTTCGCACAACCAAACTTGGAGGTGTCACTTGACTCCATCGAAAATAGTTCTCGTTGCAATGTAAATAAGGTTTCACGCTGCTGCAAACGAAGTAGTGATATACCGTGACTTTTGTCACAACAAGTCATTTGAAATAGATCTCAAGTTAGTCACTATACGAGCCTGCATAGCCGCAATACATTATGTACGATTGCTAAACCGAACTTTAAAACTACAAGCTCAGGTTTCAAAGAAAGGATTTTGTTAGCAATGGCAGTGCTGATTCTCAAATCGTCCACCAGTCCAGATGTAATAGGTAGACCTGTCATTTGTTTTCTATGTGTTTGCTATCAATTTTTGGATGTTGGAAGCGATTTTTCGTTGTGACATCCCGCCATTGTGGCCGTGTAGAGGTGTAAACTATCTATATAGGTATCTTTATAGTATGTCTATAATAAACCTGCAGAGGATGTATGTAGGTGTTTTCTCATCGTAAAAGGATGTTTAACTAAATCATTTGCAAACCAAAAAGTCAATGGTTGAAAAAATAACTATCCGTTTAAGGTAATTTAAACGTTTTGGTTGAATATTATTTTAACATATTTTGTAGGAAAACGAGAACTCAACTTTTAATTATTTAAAAATATGCACTTAAATTAATATTATTTTGTACTAAAAAGTGGTCAGACTGTTGATATATTTTTGACACGAGAATAATAAATTTGTAGATCAGCAGATTAAGTTGTGGTAGAGTTTATATTTTAGCGTAAAATTAATTAATACGACAGAGACAGCGGAGTCTTAGTAATAGGGTCCCGTATTTACCCTTTGGGTACGGAACCCTAAAAATGATTGATAGAAAATTTAATGATAAATATATTGTTCTTTGACAGTTTTGTTGTAGCTCTCACCGTTTTTTATTTAAAAAATAAAAACTGCAATTGGGCACACAAAACGCCCCCCCAGGGGGGCACACAAAACACTTTACGACTTGCTGCTACTTCTATATTTTATTATATACGTAAAAACTACATGCATACCAAGTTTCATGCTTTCTGCCGGATGGAACCATAACCTAGTACAAATAGTTTGAAATGAGCCGTACTAAATAGAACTATAGCGATTTTTTATTTGTTTAATCTAAAAGAATCCATTTTCATGAATCCTTTTCTGTTCTTACAATATTATTTTGAAGATTATAAAAAGGTGATACAGATTTTAATCAACTTAAAATATTGTTTAGTGGGTGTCGTACGTTTACATGACCACACGAACCTCCATTATATCGTATATAATATTTCTTTAAATATGTGCACATGCGCAGTTTTACTGCACATTGTAAAGAGTATACACACATCATAACTCTATTTAGTATACATCCGAACCTCCGGCGGTCACAACCAGTTCAGTGGATGATGCTGCGATGCTATATACTCTACAATGTAAGTACTGTGAGATATACCTACAGTATACTTATGCGCGCCTCCCTGCGCCTGCGCATTCAAAAGGAAGTCTTAAATTATTTGAGGTTTTTTTTCTATTTTATACGTTTGTGTACTTTATCGACAACTGTCTCTTCCACGACTGTGATTTATTATTGTTTCTACGTAGATTTTTACTTGAATATATCAATTTACAGTTAATTTAGGAGGCAAACCATACGCTTAAAAGCTAGATTTTAAATAGTTTCAAGTAACAAGTAACAAAAACCCTGTCATTTATTGAAACAGGTGATAGTTTTGCTAAAACTGGACAACATTCTCCATAAAACATAGGTCGAAAAGAAAAAAAAATCATACTCCCATACAAAATGTATGGCCAGCTGATCGACTTACTATGGAAAGGCGGAAAAAACCTCGTTTTTCGACCTATGTTCCTTGGAGAATGTTGTTCCGTTTTAGCAAAACTATCACCTGTTTCAGTATCTGACAGGATCTTTGTTACATCTAGCAGTTAAATGTAATATTGCAGTGAACTAATTCAATATAATAAATCAAGAACATTTTGTGGCCGTGGTGTTTTTCTATTTGCTCTACAATTTTCCTTATAAGCCGTGTCCACATAGCGACTGCCCGATATAGTCATTCAGCACACGCCACGTTCTGTATTTGGGAGGTGATCTATTTAAACGGTCAAATCACTTTATTTTCAACAACTTCAGTGTTTTAGAAATATATTGCTTGGAAAAACTTAGGTATGATTTTCATGCCTTCTACATGAAAATCATCGATCCCGATATAGATAGATGCAATAAAAATTACGTGCTATTTTCAATGAGTGATAAAATAATAGATTAGTTACGCAAATTATGAAGATAAACAATAAGTCAAGATTAACAAATCTTTTGTAAGAAAATGACTCAACATTAGGAACTTATGGTCGATATGAATGATTCATGTTCGCGATCTATCGTTTGTCCGTTTGTCGTTACGTTTCCGCGTCGGCTGCGCGCGCGCCGTGATCTATCCGCGATCGATCGATCATCCGCGCGCGGTGGGTGTCGCAGGAGCGCATTATGTCAAAGTTGTTTACATATCACTTTATATTCGAGTTCTCTTTCACTCGTCACTATATAACAATAATAGTTGCTCTACTCGGAAGTTATTAAGTCTCGTGACTCTATCAACATGAGATGAGTGTCCTTTCCATCTAATTATTTGTAGTAATAACTCGTCAACGGCCGAGAAGCGAGACAATAGATTTTCTATTGTTGTCCGGACGCCGGCGACCGCTTGGGCGTTGATGAAATAATGTAGTGTGAAAATAGAGGTAACTGAAGAATATGCTACAAACGAATCTCCTAATCCTCATAAATCTCTCATTCTTGATTTTTTATATATTAACGATAATATAATATTACTTACTATTCTATTTTTATTTTTATTAAATACCTGTTTGTTGCGATATATAACCATCAGTGGCGAAGGGATCCATGCGTATAAGCCGATTGCCATCGGCTTACCTTTTAGAAATCCCACTCCACCGATTCACTATGCTGATCATGACATTTTTGTAGAAGGGCTTACCTACCTTTGCTATAATTTTACCCCTCGCCATTGATAACCATATTATTGAGATATATCTAAAGCTATGACGGTATGCCCATCACGATCAGGTTAAACTTGGCGCTTCCCAAAAGATATCTTATTAGAAATCTTTTCTTTATCAACTCTATCTTATTCATGTTTTATTAACAGACTTTTTCATATCAGCCCACTCTTTAAGACCGATACTCACGTCACGATTCGACTCCACGCAGCCATTCATTCGTCGTCCCCTTTTTCATTCATAACAAAATAATCTTCGTCTAACATGACGTCACCATTAACCGCAACCTATTACAGATTAGATTCGCTTAGATTTGGCTCTATCACGCTTTTAAAATAAGGAAGAATTAGTTTATCCGTATTTCGTAATTAGTCTTTTGTGCACTTTTCAAAGAACCAGCAACTTTTGCTGTGGACTTAAAGCTCTGATAAAATCTTTCTTTTTTCTATTTTAACTTTTTTGGTTTTCACCAGTGATTAAATGAATTAAAAAGGAAACGTTTTATATGCGTTTCAACGTACGTAAGATAAAAAGCAATTTTTAAAAGTTATTATACCTATTAACACATTGTTTAGTCTTTAAATCGTGTGCGTTGGTTGGCACATAATATACCTACTTAGTATCTTTTTTTTATGTGCCGTAGAAAAACGCATTTACGCGCTTCCCTTCCCGCAGGTGAACGGAAAGGGGGCATGTGGGACTCGCCAGGAGGGGACCGCAACATTCAACGTTGCGGCTCCCTCCACGACTGCCTCCCGTAATTCCACCAAGTCAAAGCTCGGTGGAATCCCAGGAGGAGGGAATACCCACTAAAAAACTACGGCACTTGCCCTCTCGCCGCCGGTTGGCCCTTTGGGAGTCGCCTCATTAGACCCGGCGGACCTACTTAGTATCTAAAATTCAAAAGTGTTTATGAAGGTATTTTATTTCATAAGAGATACATCAAAAATTTAACCTTTATAATAAGTACAGGTATAAACCTGTGTAAATATCTGATCGAGTGACATCATTTGCGAAAATGCGTGTCCTTACATCGCCCACGCGGCAAGGTCGGCAAATATTATGAATAGTGGCGAACGGCCATTATGCACCACACTACACTGCAGACTTACGCTAGGCCATTACTTGATTGCTAGATTACCTGTCACGTCAGTAAACCAAAATTTAATATCAGGATTATTTGTAAAATACTAAGTAGATTACTAACATCATAAACAACTTTTGTTCTACGACTTTCCCGAAAACAGATAAAAGAAATCGACTTTCCTTACAAATGTTCGAACAGCTAATCGAGTTTTGTATGAAAAGTCGGATTTTTTGTCTGTTTTTGGAAAGATTGTAGAACAAAATGTAGTTGTTTATATACTCCTACGAGGTTGTTGGTGTTTTACAAATTACCCTGTATACCTCTCTCTCCATTGAAATTCAGGAAAATGTGATAGGTACTTATACCTTTTTCCTTCTAAATAATTTGAGCTCAAAGTAAAAAAGAAAGTTAATGTGTACAATTCTGCAGAAATTATAGCAATGCAGACAGATTAATATTTTCACTTCTAACTTTAAATTTTATAAGTAAAATCACGCGTGAATCCGAAGCATGCAGTTTGTTTTTGTTTTATTTTGAAGCTTGATTTCTTTAGGCTAACCGCACACACGCAATATTATTGGCAATAATTTGCATATTGACAATAATATTGTGTGTTTGCGGGCGGTATTGGCGATTATGTCAGTATTAAATCAAATTGTTCAATATTATTATTGCCAATATTATTGCGTGTATGCGGCTGGCCTTACCCAGAATACAGAATCCTCAATAGTAACAGGGCATCAAAATACTCTTTAACTATAAATCCAACCCTTATTCGTGCGTGGAAGATAATGTGACGTGATTGGGAAATGCTGATATTAACGACACCGTAGCAGGTGTATTTAATACGTGATCTTTTAAAATGACCATTGAAATACTTGTCGTTATGATAGCGTTATCTCGAACGACGATGGTTCAGTAAGGTACCTACTTTGGTATGAGTAAAACAGCTGTTTCACATGTTTTCTTAATAAGTAATATTCATTTATTTGACATTACAAATAGTTAAAAAGCAGACCAGTAATTAAATGATGAGCGGATGAGCGAAGCGTAGGAGTTTATACAAAAATTAGTCTTTACGGATGTCATAAACTTTCACTAGAAACGGTTAGAAATCCAGCGCACCCGCGTAAAATAATTTAAAAGCCGATCACACACTCTCAATATCGCTGTCATTTAAATAGTGTAACATTGGCGTAGTACGTGGGCGAGAGCAGATCGAGCGATCAGGATGCGGCCTACGTCGCTCGTGTCGAGGGCCTAGGTCCGGCGCCGGCGCATGGCAGGATTCTCAGAGCGTACTGGCTCGTACTGGCTTGATCTGCATACGGAACTAAGGTTTTGCAAAATAAAACGTTTTGAAGGAAGTATTTTTTAATATTAGAAGTGGTCACACTTCCCGCAAGCGAGCGGTTGTTTTCGATTTTCGAAATATTAATTATTCCAATAATATAATACTCGTACCTACCATAAAGCTCCATAAAGATGTTTTTACATGGGTGTAGATAAATGAACAATAGACAGTGCTCTGGGGCAAGTTCACTCGAGAATGCATGGCAAAGAATAAATTTTACATATTAAAATATCTACATCGTTTTGTAGTTGTAAAAGTTAAATAAAGTTGAAAGAGATTATTTATTGTAGTCTCAATTTTCCTACTTCTTCATAACATAGTTACTTTGTATTCAAAAAGTTAAACGGGTAAACCTACATCCCTATCAAGTGTGCTACGTTTATGTAGTGCTGTTACTCGGATGGAGTGACAATTGAACAGTGCTTCTGCGAGAGTGAAAGTGAAACAGGCTGACTAATGGCGGTACATGATGTTTATACAAATCACCTAAATATCCGGCCTGCTGCCGATATCAGTCCTGGCCCGTATTTATAAACCGCTCTCAACGTTGAGAGCTATCTTGAGATGCTCTTCTTAAACGAAAAGCATCTCAGGCATGAACTCAAGATAGCTCTCAACGAAGGGTTTGGGCCGTTTCTGAAGAGTAATCTGGATCTAGTAAAGTTAAAATACACAAAACATCCGCCTTTCCGTGACTAAGTTATGATAGGTAAAAGACTTTGGCATAGATTTTAACCTAAGACTGGACTAATACTTAATAACTGTGATAAGTTAAATTTAATCAGGCGAAACTATTAACTCTTTCTTAATAACTAATAGCTGTGTATTGAAGTATAGAGAAAGTAGGTATCACTTAGCAAAATGCGATAAGGACAAATTGTGGAAAGAAACTTATGTATATGAAGTAGTCGAGCGGGTTCCACTAATCTACACCAATAACAGAAACACGTGTCGAATTGTGGACAAATTATACAGCAATAAAAGCTTCGTGATCGCTCCGACAATATGGCTGCCAATTACAACGTAAACATTTATCGGGACGTTTTAAACTGAGTCAAGAAAAACTCTTTTCTGGTCGACCGATACAGGCAGCGAATCAAATACAATTGAAACAAATATAACCCAGTAAAATAAGACATGAAAAGGGGGTAATGGTTGCATCAAATCAGGTATTTTTGGTTTTTGGATATATTATTGGTAATGTGGAGGCAATAATAAATCACAGTTTGGTAGCTTGGGGTCCAACTTAAAATCTTAGTTATATTTTATCTAATTCAGATGGGTAGAAACTGGGAACCAGCTTGAACTCTCCGTAGTACTAGCTTTCATAAACTAAGGAGATCATTTAAACTGGTCCTCTTATTAAGTCCCGGGAAAAAGGGATACCTACTAGGGATTTTTCTACTGTCCACGCAAACGAAGTTGCGGGCGGAGTTTAGTTAGAAATAAAGCTTCAGAAACATAAATACTTCCGAATAACATGAAATTTAGGCAAAAATTGTATTTTTAAAAATTGACTAAATTTTGAAAAGCTGTGTCTCCGAAACTATCGGTCATATCAAAACCATTTTACCCTCAAATGGTTGCAAATTTAACCTTCTTTAAAACTTTCTTACACAATCTTGATGAAAAACTAGTCCTTCTGGGTCAAAATCGTCAAAAAATTAATAAAGGTACCTTTTTTTTTTAAATGACCCGCAGGCTGATTATCTAATTAAAAACTACCTAGCGACTGGTTGCAGTTCATAGATGATAGTGATCCATTGCTACTTCTTTTTGGATTGAAAAAAACATACCAAAGAAAAGTAGCAATGTATGTGGAATGAAACCGGTCGCTAAATAGTTTCTTTTTAGATAATCAGGGTGCTGGTCGTCTGCCGAGATCGAAAACTTGGATTTAACATTGCCTCCACATTACAAATAATATATCCAAAAACCAAAAATTTGATGCAACGATAAATGACTAATTTAATTGGATCAATAGTATGCTGATTATTAATTATAATTTTAGTTAGGATATTTAACGTGATTAAGTAGGTAATAAAAAGCTGTATAACTTAAGTAAGTAATCTGATAAGCTGAGTTTCCCAAACGATGAACCCGACTGTCCTTACAAGATTTTGCATAAGAAACTTATTTATTGTTTATTACCTTATGACAATTTTCTTGACAGTTTATTTCTCTCTCTAGGCACATTTACAATTCATTATTAATATTACTTTTTTATAATTGCCTCTTTACACATACTTATTTTATAAAAATAACTTTAGTTGCGTAACATCTCTTTATAGATAGAGAGTGCTTAGTAGTTATATAATAAATCATAAAGATATTACACAATTGAAGTAATTAGGTCTGAACAATTTATAAAATGCTAATTCTATTCCATAATTTAGAAAAAAGCACTGCTTACTGATTTTAACGCGGCCTTATTAAAGGTGTTTGATGTTTTTTTATTTTCCGTAGTTTCAGCATTTTCCGTAGTCACGGGGCGGGATACTAATAAATAAGTAGTGAGTAAAAATACTAGGATGAATTCATACGACGAACTTGTGAAATTTTGCTGTGTCAGCGACGTCAAGTGAATCAGATAAAACTATGATAAATCAACATTTCAACTCTGACAACAAGCTGACAACTCTTAAATCAAAATTAATAAAAATTAAGTAAGGTACTTAATATACAAACTACAAACTTCAATTATTTTAATAGAAAAATACTAGAAAAAATCAACTCACCCGTAGCAGCTCAAACGGGACTCAAACCCGCACCTTTGGGATTGCGGCCCAATGCACTGACCAATTATGCTACCGAGTCGCTAGTGGGAGCGGCGAAATTTTCACTCATGTGCCAGCGTTATTTCATCAATGTGAAGAATTACCTTCAACATTCGAATGCAACACCTTACAGATGTCAGACAATCGATTAAGATGAAACAGCTATTATAATTTTTGAATTTTTAGATTTTAGGCATTCACAATGCTATTTTTATATTGCATTACATGCATGCATGCATTCTTTCGCCTTTTTTTTTTCGCCGCTCCTAATAGCGACTCGGTAGTGCATTGGGCCGGAATCCCAGGGGTGCGTGTTTGAGTCCCGTTTGAGCTGCTACGGGTGAGTCGACTTTTTCTAGGTTTTTTCTATTTTAGGCATTGTAAATGCCTAAATTCAAAAAATACAAACTTAAAAAATTAGGAAACTTCTGTTATTTTCAATTTCACACAAACTTTAGTTTTTTTCTCGAAGTCATCTTTTCAAATTACAGAATAAACCGGCCAAGTGTGAGTCGGACTCGCGCACGAAGAGTTCCGTACCATAAAACTGCAAAAAAACACGTTTGTTGTATGGGAGCCCCACTTAAACATTTATTTTATTCTGTTTTTAGTATTTGTTGTCATAGAGGCAACAGAATTACTTACATCATTTGTGAAAATTTCAATTGTCTAGCTATCACGGTTCATGAGATACAGTCTGGTGACAGACAGAGAGACGGACAGTGGAATCTTAGTAATAGGATTTTACCCATTGGGTACGGAACCTAAAAAAATACACTGCCCGAACAAATTTCTCTTTTTCAGTAAAACTAAAAGAGCGTTCTTAAGCACATCATACAAATGTCCTCAAGATGCCCCCTTAAATTAAGGAGTCCCACATCGGCAACCATATTATTATGCGGAATATAACTCGATCACGTCCGCACAGCAAAGGGGCCTTATTTTTGAATCGCTCGACTCCAGTCATGCCCTCTTTTCTACTGATTTTCGTTCGACAAATCAACTCAAATGAATGAGATTGAGTCAAATGTCGAACGAAAATCAGTAGAAAGGAGCTCATGACTGGAGTCGAGCGATTCAAAAAAAGGGTCCCTGATGCTGTAAGTAATAGCTTGTTATCTAATTACCAGAAAGTGTATTTTGATGATTCTGTTAAACTCCGTAAAACTATTCTTCGGTTAGCTAGAATTTCTCGATAGCCACTGAACGGATTATAGTTCGGGTTTCGTTGAAACAATAATTTTCTGTCAGTATTTTGCAATTCAAAGTATGGTAAATTATTGATGAAATATTTCCCGAACATCTTTAATAATTCAATTATTATGTTTTATCTGTTTTTATTTTTTCTAATGCGTTATTTTGAAAAGTAGATAAATCTTTTCAACATTTGCTATAAATATTCTATAATAAAGAGCATATTTTAATAAATATTGAGGGCACCTATTGTAAGCTGATGAGTTGTCATGACTCAGTTTCATGACTAGTAGATATAGTTCTTTGTACTTTCTCATACATTACGAGTATACCTACTGTTTTGTCAAACAAACCACCGAGGTTGTAATACAATATGTACCTATGTAAAAAAATAGATTTTCCATTTGTTTTTGAAGTAAAAACTTCTTTAGCGGCGTTGTACGCTTTTTTGTATGGGGAAAAAATGTTGAACTCGCGTCAGTCAGTCATGATCACGTAACCCTGATCGAAAATTTGTAAGAATATGTAAACACTTGTGTCACCATAGCAACGCGCTAATTTTTTAATTCAATGTCAAAACTCTAGATTTTCTGTCAAGCTATGGATAAGACCAAGAAAGACCAAGAATCTTATATTCATATTTGGATAAGATTTTCGTACAATACTGTTCTGAATTGCAATGATCTGTCAACCGGAGTTAAACCGGAATCTGTGAAACAGGTCTTTAGTCATTAGTCGTGATGCTTATTATTAGATACTAGTAGACAGAAATTTTTATTATAATGAAAAATTATAGATCGAAAACATTTCACTTCTCATCTATCACATTCACATCACATCTCTCATAAAATGTGCGCAATTTACTCACATCTATTCACAAGAATCCCAGGGGTGCGTGTTTGAGTCCCGTTTGAGCTGCTACGGGTGAGTCGACTTTTTCTAGGTTTTTTCTATTTTAGGCATTGTAAATGCCTAAATTCAAAAAATACAAACTTCAAATTAGGAAACTTCTGTTATTTTCAATTTAACACAAACTTTAGTTTTTTTCTCGAAGTCATCTTTTCAAATTACAGAATAAACCGGCCAAGTGTGAGTCGGACTCGCGCACGAAGAGTTCCGTACCATAAAACTGCAAAAAAACACGTTTGTTGTATGGGAGCCCCACTTAAACATTTATTTTATTCTGTTTTTAGTATTTGTTGTCATAGAGGCAACAGAATTACTTACATCATTTGTGAAAATTTCAATTGTCTAGCTATCACGGTTCATGAGATACAGTCTGGTGACAGACAGAGAGACGGACAGTGGAATCTTAGTAATAGGATTTTACCCATTGGGTACGGAACCTAAAAAAATACACTGCCCGAACAAATTTCTCTTTTTCAGTAAAACTAAAAGAGCGTTCTTAAGCACATAATACAAATGTCCTCAGGATGCCCCCTTAAATTAAGGAGTCCCACATCGGCAACCATATTATTATACGGAATATAACTCGATCACGTCCGCACAGCAAAGGGGCCTTATTTTTGAATCGCCCGACTCCAGTCATGCCCTCTTTTCTGATTTTCGTTCGACAAATCAACTCAAATGAATGAGATTGAGTCAAATGTCGAACGAAAATCAGTAGAAAGGAGCGCACGACTGGAGTCGAGCGATTCAAAAAAAGGGTCCCTGATGCTGTAAGTAATAGCTTGTTATCTAATTACCAGAAAGTGTATTTTGATGATTCTGTTAAACTTCGTTAAACTATTCTTCGGTTAGCTAGAATTTCGCGATAGCCACTGAACGGATTATAGTTCGGGTTTCGTTGAAACAATAATTTTCTGTCAGTATTTTGCAATTCAAAGTATGGTAAATTATTGATGAAATATTTCCCGAACATCTTTAATAATTCAATTATTATGTTTTATCTGTTTTATTTTTTCTAATGCGTTATTTTGAAAAGTAGATAAATCTTTTCAACATTTGCTATAAATATTCTATAATAAAGAGCATATTTTAATAAATATTGAGGGCACCTATTGTAAGCTGATGAGTTGTCATGACTCAGTTTCATGACTAGTAGATATAGTTCTTTGTACTTTCTCATACATTACGAGTATACCTACTGTTTTGTCAAACAAACCACCGAGGTTGTAATACAATATGTACCTATGTAAAATATTAGATTTTCCATTTGTTTTTGAAGTAAAAACTTCTTTAGCGGCGTTGTACGCTTTTTTGTATGGGGAAAAAATGTTGAACTCGCGTCAGTCAGTCATGATCACGTAACCCTGATCGAAAATTTGTAAGAATATGTAAACACTTGTGTCACCATAGCAACGCGCTAATTTTTTAATTCAATGTCAAAACTCTAGATTTTCTGTCAAGCTATGGATAAGACCAAGAAAGACCAAGAATCTTATATTCATATTTGGATAAGACTTTCGTACAATACTGCAATGATCTGTCAACCGGAGTTAAACCGGAATTTGTGAAACAGGTCTTTAGTCATTAGTCGTGATGCTTATTATTAGATACTAGTAGACAGAAATTTTATTATAATGAAAAATTATAGATCGAAAACATTTCACTTCTCATCTATCACATTCACATCACATCTCTCATAAAATGTGCGCAATTTACTCACATCTATTCACAAGAATATTGACAAAGATATTTGAGTTTGTTCAGGTGCCGCTTTATATTTAATGTTATTAGGTATTTCACATTTAATTTAATACTTTGGTGTTTAAAAAAAGTCAAATCCCAAACTCTAGCAGCATTTTAATTCATTTTCCACTTTCCCCAAATTAAAATGAATTACTTATAATCATTTTCTAATTTTTCGGGGAATAATATACGGCACTGTTTTGTTTTGTGTCTATTTAATAAGGATTAGCCCAAGTTCATGTAACGACTGTTATGTGCCAAAATAAAGAAATTAAATAATAATAATATCGCGAAAGAAATGAGTAATCTGTGTTATGACAGGTAAGGAAATCGTATTCTACAAAAATCAACAAAAATTACTTATTTCTAACTGCACTATCGCTAAAATGAATGACGGCACACTCAGGTGATTCCAAGTAGTTTGCTATAACTTCCAAATCTGACGAATAGTTAAGTTGGTCTTAACTATTCGTCGGTTTTGCAAGTTGTTACACGATATCAAAAGAATAGTTTTAATATCGATAAAAGCAATTTGATAGATAATCAAGACAGTTTAACTGCCACTTCGGCGCAAACAATAGGCGAGATTTAGTGACATTTTGTCGTTCTACTACGCATAGGTTAAGGTAGAGGCTATTCGTTCGGTGAATATGCTTTCCTTCTAACTTCTTATTCAGAATAACTTAAGGCGCTAAGAAGGGTCAAATCCCAATATTCATTTCAAATTATTGAAAGATTACGCGCGTGAAGCTATCATGGAAAAAATATATAATGTACTTGGAATAATACACAATAGATTTAATTGAAAGCATTTGTAAAAATGTTACCACCTTTGATGTAAAAAAAATATTTCGTGGACCCTGTTTCTGGTCCTATTTGCAAAATTTCTCGGAAACAGAACATTCGTTTATGTTAAAACCAACACATAAAAATTGGCGATGTTGATACCTTCAATTTTAATTGAACAGATTTTTTTAAACTAACTTGAAAGCGAAGCAATTTAATAAAAACATGTAAAAATTGAGAATTCGGTGCTAGTTCTCGACGCAACCGCCGCGTTAGAACGTTCACACCATTTCACACCATCACGGATCGACCCGCTCGGATTGAGGCATGTTAAAGCCTTAAACTGTTTCATTCCATTCCGATTTTTCTGACGGACTGTACACAATCTTTATGTAAGGACATAATATGATGTCATTACCTGACTGTTAGGTGAGGTCTAACATTAGTGTTTCTGTAACACTCAAGTTTAAATGACTGTTGCTTAAAACATATTGTCCTAAACGAGCATTTTTACGTAAACATAACCATTATCTTTGACGCTTAAATGCCTTTTCAAAGACCGTAGTGTACATAGGTACCTAATATGTGCGATTCCACTCGGAAATAGTGATATTTTTATCAATATTATTAAAACCACTGTCTAATTATTCGCAGGCTATTCAAT
Source organism: Agriphila geniculea (assembly GCA_943789525.1). NCBI lineage: Eukaryota > Metazoa > Arthropoda > Insecta > Lepidoptera > Crambidae > Agriphila > Agriphila geniculea. Next base: position 5,006,883 of record OX038879.1, on the reverse strand, counting down.
AATAATAACTTACTAGCCTTCCCATCTTCAATTATGCAAAAACAACTCTATAAAATTCTCATTGGATGAAAAAGGTTAATTCCTTATAAAGATCTGGAGTGGGACAAGGGCGCCAGGGGTGGCTAGTTGGCTACAGTTACGGCCTGATATGGCCGGCCCGCGTCGCCATATGGCCCGCGACCCGCGGCCCGCTCGAAGGTCGCACATTCAGCGAACGATTAATCACTGAGGACACTTTTTACAATTGGCCGACAAGTGCAATTTGAGCTTACGAGATTCATGAGGCGCGGTCATAGTAAGGATCTCAGGATCAAATAAAAAAGGAAGATGGAGCGTTGCGCAGTGGTTGCAAACAACGAAGTGAGGCCGGTTTTTGATGGTACATGTGTGCGTACTGGGGGCGGGCGGGCACCGGGCGGCAGAGTTCGATATGGAACGCCCAATGACGAACGAAAGCCAAGGCGTAGTTTCGTTACATATGTGTGCGTATACTGTATATATTATGTACACAGCCAAGGCGTAGTTTTACATGCCTCACCGCTTTGTCGGAAGACTCCGTCTTTACTTTTTTATTTGGTCTGAGGTAAGGATACATTGCAACATTTGCGACAGCACATTGCCTTACTTTTTTAAATCACCTATTTATGAGCTAAACGTGCCTAAACATTTCTAAATCATGATTTGTTTACTTCGATGCTAGACGAACAAGTCAAACAAAGTCTAAAACTTTCAATAAAACCGCGCTAGTATCCGTTAGAAGTGTTTTATTTTATGTTTGAGAGGTGGATAAATCAAACAATTCAAATTGCACTGGTGGCGTTTAAAATAGTTTATTTCGCTTTTTATGGGTATACTTAGGTATGTTGTTTGTATAGAAGGTGTTATGGTGTGAGTCATGTTTAAACAGCCTTAAATTCAAATGCCTTGGCAGCAATTTAACTGTCGGCCGTACCCGACTACGAATACGACGACTCGTGTGACTTGACCTCACAAAATGGTAGTCAGCAGCTAATTAATGACTATGGGCACTACACAGAGCTCATGCTCATTAATCAGTTAAAATCATCTATCTCATTATGAAACTCAACTTAATTGTCAGTTAAATATTACATGAGATAAGTTAGACACAACTCGGCAGAAATATTTTGTGCCGCTTCTCTATATTTTGTGCTTTAACAGTCTAACAAAGAAGTTTAATTTGGGAAAAATTTAGTCAATCTTAAACCCTTCTTAGTGACACGACCATCAGCCATTTTAATGTCCAAACTGCTGGGGCACAGGCGTTCCTTATGGGTGAATAAAGAGGATGGGCCATAACCCTCCAATGCGGGCCCAATGCAGATTGGTGGGTGTTAACGACTGCACATGCAACCGGGACCAAAACCGCTTAACGTGCCTTCCGAAGCACGGAGGAGTTCGAGATAACAAATATTGTGTCTTAGTGATACTTAGTGAGGTTAATCCACGGGACGGATTTCATAGGTGTACCGAATAGACGTTACAATATGACTTTGTACAGAAACGTTAATGTTCATCACAATAACAATATTCACAATGTCGTTGATTAAAAAACATTGTTGCGTTGTAGTGTAAACAATACGTTACCGATCAGCATCGAAGGTCGACCAGGAGTTGCCGACCAACGATCGGCGCGGGCGCATAAATCGCGCAATTGACGCGCGGTGCAGGCGACATCCCGCTAATTGGTGATGACGTCTCGTTAGCACAGTAGTTAACCGTGTTTTCTTGACAAACGGTGAAAATTCGCAACACTATTCGCAAGAAAACTTAGAGAAATGTTTTATTCAATAATATTGTGGGGTCGTAAGGGTTAAACTACTGGTTTTTAGCACAGTTCTGCATACGCGATCTATAAGAACGATTTGAATGTTGAACACAATTTACTTCGGATTTATTATTTCAATATCACACCTAAAGCCCGCCGGTAACGATCATTTGCGATTGTCAATTTTTCCGTCAATGCCATTGTTGGAGCAATTGACAATCGCTTCAATTGCACGCGTAAACGATAAATTTTTCCGTCAATGGGCGTCAATTGCGGAAAAATTGACAGTCGCAATTGATCGTTACCGGTGGGTTTAAGAGGATCAAAACGTTTTTATTAAAATCCTCAATGATAACTTGGTAAAGGAGGTCCTTTATAACCGTCCGTAAAAGGGTTAAACTGTCCCTTAGTCATGCAAATAAGATGATGAGAAATGCCCCGATATCGCCGTGCGGGGAATGCGTCCCACTGTAAAAAGCCGGTACTCCTGTGTCTGTGTCTGCGCCGACGATGACTCAATCGACCACGCTAACTTGTCTGTTGGTTGACTCGCAGTCGCGGCTCTTTTACCATGTTTGGTGATACCTTGAAAATACTTGAAATCATGACATAAACATATTATTTACCTACTTACTACTTAACTAGACAAAATATGCCGTGTATAAACAGCATACGATCAACAATCATGATACAAGGTGATCCTTGTATCATGAATTCATGATTGTCAATCGCCATTTTTAGGGTTCCGTACCTAAAGGGTAAAAACGGGACCCTATTAGGTACTAAGACTCCGCTGTCTGTCTGTCTGTCTGTCTATCTGTCTATCTGTCTGTCTGTCTGTTTGTCTGTCACCAGGCTGTATCTCATGAACCGTGATAGCTAGAAAGTTAAAATTTTCACATATGATGTATTTCTGTTGCCGCTATAACAACAAATAGTAAAAACAGAATAAAATTAATATTTAAGGGGGCTCCCATACAACAAACGTGATTTTTTGCCGTTTTTTTCTCGATATTAAAAACGACAACAGGTAGACAGTTGAAATTTTCACAGATGATGTATTTTTATTGCCGCTATAACAACAAATACTAAAAACGGAATGAAATTAATATTTAAGTGGGGCTCCCATACAACAAACGTAATTTTTTTGCCGTTTTTGGTACGGAACCCTTCGTGCGCGAGTCCGACTCGCACTTGACCGTTTTTTTTTTCAGTATGAGTGACGAAAACTAATTTTATAATTATTAACTTTGATGATATTAACCGATAGGTACTGTGACTCACCCACCGCCAACTTATCCCACATTTCTTTCATTCTAACCGCCTCTGTGGTCTAGCTAGTGGTTCACCCACCCGTGTAAGGGTTCGATTCCCAGGGGGGGTACAATTTGTTCTCGGTTTGGTTGGTGGTAGGGCTTCTTTCAAGTCCGTTCTTTCTTACCTAAGTCTGACGCCATAACAACAATTTAAAAATTGTGGTGTTCCGGTAGTTAGAGGTAAGATAGCCAGTTCCGCAGTGATGAGGATTCCGGGTGTGGTGCGCTTCCACCTTCGGCCTTATCGTCACTTAACATCAGGTGTGGTGAAGGCCAAGCACTACCCCGTTGCGCATTAAAATAAATAAAAAAAAAACATTTGGCCTTGTGAATGTTTGTTCATTATAGATATTGATTTGACTGTCTTTTTGTCCACAGCATGTCTGAGGGAGACGTTTCCCTGATCCGCGACGAGGACCTTCTGCGCCGCATGGTAAGTAGATATAACCACAGAATACTATAAAACATCTAGTAATCAAATAGTACATTATGAGACAAGTTAGCTTAGGTTGCTCATTGCACACAAGGCTGTGGGTTGTAGCCCGAGCCGCAGGTGAGGGCGTAACTCAGCCTAGTGTGCAATAAGCAAGAGCTCACGAGTTTCATACGACGTTTTTCAACACATTTGCGAGCAAAATACAAAGTAATTTACCACACAGCAACAAATACGACAAAAACAAAATATGTCAATTAGCGCTATCGCACACGGGAAACTTTTGTCTCCGCAACTTTTTTGTCTCTCACGTGATTTGTATGAAAAGTTGCAGACGACCGTGTCGCTTCGTGTGCGCGCTTCCATATAAACCCGTGGACTTGATGTGTGAGACAAAACAGTTGCTGGGAGACTAAGTTGCGTGTGTGCGATAGCGCTCATAGCGCTTATGGGATAAGGCGCGTAGGTTTTTTGTTTTTTTTTTCACACACCCAATGCAAGAATATATTGCGAACAAAAAGATGAGTGGGCATATACAGCCTACTTCAATATTATAATTTTAAGGCCAGTATATTCCAAAAACTCTATCTCTGTCTTTTTCTTTACGTGTGAAGAGTAATGAAAATAACCTCACTTTTTCATTTTTTCAATGTTTTTGTAGATATTTTGAGCATAAAGTCACTTTTTGAAAAAGTAACCGTTGAATATTCTTCTATATGTCATTACCTATTTTTCTATATATTTTTCGAGAATAAAGGATTAATAGACTTTAAGTATTATCCAATAAATATAAAATTAATGAAAATTTTCTTAGTCTTTGCATATTTTTTTAGTCGAGTGAAGAAACGAATATCGTATTTTTAACCGTAAATTAATCAAGATCGTTTATGAAACTTCAACATATATTTTTATCTGCTCAAAATAAAGAATATTTGATTGTTTATTGTTGAATCAAAAATAGGCCAAATTCGATAATTTCGAATATACTGGCCTTAAGTGATAAAATGCAAATATTTTAATATTTTATAACAAAATATTGTGAATTATAAATAATTTTATAATAATAAATATTGTTTGACTTAATTAAGGACTTATACATTTATTTATTAAAAAAAATTATATGAATTTTCAGCGACATAAAACTTCTTTGTTGTTACTAAAAAAAACTGCATTACCCGATTAAATTGGGAATGCTCTGTTTACTCGCATCGAACTTGCAGTAAGGTACTAATTTAACTTTGTAGGGATAATTCTATAACATACTAGTGTTTTGTATATTATTGCACGCGTTTTTTATAGCTCGGTTTATGGCCCTAAAAGCGATGTATTAGGGCTCACTTTACGAGCAAAGCAAGTGTGTTGAAAATAATTTTATTAAAATCTGAATAAACTCCTATAAAAACTTTATGAGCAACAACGCGCAACCGTTTAAAAACTTCAATTACATGCGACCTCATTTCGTCCATATTTTTTATTTCGAACCATCAACCTTCTTTTCCTTCTTTTTCAACAAGCCTTGTTTAAAACTCCTTGGTATATCCGTGTATTTTATGGTTTTACTTTTATGACATCATTATAAAGCTATCTATCTATCTTTTTCTGACATATCTTCACTCTCTTTTTTCTTTATTATAATGAGCAAAGTTCTTTTAGATCTTAGGTTGTATTAAGCAATGGGTATTTCGAGATTAGTTCCAAACAGCACGGAAGGTATCAAAATGTGATGCCTCACGCTCGCAGCAAATATCGATTTTGCTGCGAGCATAGAGAAAGCAATACTATCTTCTGCGAGTTTTACGCGCCAAAAGCGCCTTTTTTTGGTGCTGGAGAGGTGAAAAATAATGTCATTAAAATTTTAAGAAATTCCTATGAAAACTTTATGAGCAACAACGAGCAGCCTGTGTACTACAGGCGATTCCAAGATCAAGAAATATTTTTAGGAGGAAATTGCTCTTAAATCATAATAGTACATTATGAGACAAGTTAGCTTAGGTTGGTCATTGCACACAAGGCTATGGGTTGCAGCCCGAGCCGTAGGCGAGGGCGTAACTCAGCCGAGTGTGCAATGAGTAAAAGCTCACAAGTTTCATACGTCGTTTTTCAACACATTTGCGAGGAAAATACAAAGTAATTTACCACACAGCAACAAATACGACAAAAACAAAATATGACAATTATGATGAATTATGGGAAAAGGCGCGTAAGTTTTTTTTTTTTGTTTTTTTCACACGCCCAATGCAAGAATATTTTGCGAACAAATGGGTGAGTGAGCATACAGCCTACTTCAAAACTATAATTTTAAGTGATAAAATGCAAATATTTTAATATTTTATAACAAAATATTATGAATTATGAATAATTTTATAATAATAAATATTTGTTTGACTTAATTAAAGACTTATACATTTATTTATTTCAAAAATAAATATGAACTTTCAGCGGCATAAAACCCCTTTGTTGTTACTAAAAAAAATAACTGTATAACCCAGTTAAATTGGGAATGCTCTGTTTACTCGCATAGATCTTGCAGTAAGGTACTAATTTAACTTTGTAGGGATAATTCTGTAACAACCTAGTGTTTTATATATTATTGCACGCGTTTTTTATAGCTCGGTTTATGGCCCTAAAAGCGATGTGTTAGGGCTCACTTTACGAGCAAGTGTGTTGAAAAGTATTATCATCTATCTATTCGTCTATTCCAGTGGCAGCAGACGGAAGATTTCTCTCGCAAGAAGGAGATTCGTGCGCACATGTACAAACTACGTGAGGAGCGCTTGCGCAACCTCTACTCCCCCGAGCCGCCCGCTAAGGATGCGAAAGGTATACACATTACTATAATACTTACTGCTCAAAAGAAAATAGGGGCCATTATATAGTTTTCCATACTAAAGAGCTATCTTCTGGCAGGTACCTACCTTTATGATTGATAGTTCAGGCAAAGAAAGCTCAAAAAAAGGTATAGAGGGAAATGCTTGGAACACAATTTTTGACTTCGTAACGGTAATGTTTGGACCTGTTAGATGAACATATCAAAATATAATTCAACCTGATTTTATTTGAATTTGATATTATTCGAAAGTTGCAATAGTCAACCTGCGGACTTTACTGTAGGTACCTATAGAATTCCTCCTATTCTTCGGGTACCGTTAGAATTGAAAAATGTTCAATTTCGCGTATTTTGAATGAAACTCCAATTTCTTTATTTCTCACACAGCGAATACAAGAAATTATACAGAAAATTCGACAGTAAAGTCCGCAAGTTGACTTTACAGTTAAAATAAAACCAGATTAAATTTTACATTAAAAAACTTTTCAGAAATTAGCTCTTTTGTATGGAAAACCATATCGTCGGCTTATTGCAAGAACTCATTAACTACAAATAATCATTAAGTACACTTAAAAGCACCAACGAATTCACCTGGATGAGTTTTCTATAATGCAAAAACTCATTATCTTCTAACTTTTCAAATTTTGACGTTATGTCCTATGCATTAGGTCATTAACTATCATTTTAATACTTTTGGGTTTTCCGAAACTCACTACCCAGCAATAGTGATTTTTAGCGATATGAAAAAAATGTGTTGATATTCCTTTCTGGTAAAAGCAAGAAATCATTAAATGAATTTAATGACTTTTTAAGCAAATGCTTAATTTACATTACTTTCAGTAACCGTTGGCTAAAACTGTTTATCATTTAGTTTAAAACAATATTTTTAATTTTTGCCTTAACTTAAAATGGTGTTCTTTAAGAAAATATTCCTTACTTAATTTTTATGGTTAATTTAGAAAATGGATAATTAAAGATTAATGTATAATATTTTCGGCAGAAGTCATTAACTCAGTTAATAAACTTTTGACTAGCGGCCTCTCGCGATTTCATCCGCGTGGACCCCAGGGAACCTTTGACCAGGATAAAAAAGTATCCTATGTTTTAATCCAGGTTATAAGCTATCTGTGTACCAAATTCCATTCAAATCCGTCGAGCCGTTTAGGCGTGAAGAGGTAACAAACACAATACACATACAAACGGAAACTTTCGCATCTAGACTATTATTAGATAGTAGGATTGGTAGGAAAAGACATGTTTGGTGTTAAGAATGAAATACTTGTTGATTTATATACTAAAATAACACTATAGTGTTATATTTAGTTTTTTCCTTACCTTTATGTTTACCATGACTATGGCACAGTTTTGGCATGTTCAAGATGCACAATTTTATTTCTCAACATCTGATTTTGTCTTTTTAATTTTTGCCATAACTTAAAAGAATATCCTTTCAGAAACTAGAGACTTACTTAATTTTATATTTATTTAAGAAATCATAAATTGAAAATTTCAATGAAATGTTTATGGCAAGAAGTCATTAACTTTGTTTCTTAGCTTTAAAAAATACGTTTTGTGCTAAGAAATTATTTTTTGTTGATTTGAATACATAGTAAAAATAAAACACTATTATTCTGCATTAATTTTTTTTCATATTTATTGTATTTACCATGATTATGCCATGTTCAAGATTGAAAAGTTCATTAATTGATTTTTCATAATTTGGTTTTGGTCACTTAATGAGTTCTTGCAATAAGCCGACGATATAGTATCCCGTATTTTTTGAGTATTATATTTGACAGGACACTTTACGAATACATACATACTAGGTCGGCCCCTTACCAATCACAATACTTTCTCACCGAGTGATATGGAACTAGAAGCGCCATTTAATTAGCACCCACACCACGTCCCACACGTAGATTTATTTTAGCAAAGTGTAGTAATTTATTATCGTAATCGGAAACTGGAAATAGGCCACGTTGAGTCTGACAGAAGAAAACAAACGTAATTTGATCGGATAGTAGTTGGATAGTAGTATATTTTTTGAAGTGAAAACTTCTTTAGCGGCGTTGTACGTTTTTTTGTAATGGGGAAAAAATGCTAAACTCGCGTCAGTAAGAATCGCGTGATCCTGATCGAAAATTCGTAAGACGGATGTGACGGATGGAGAGTAGACAGCCGGCGGCGGCAGTATCCCCCTCTCTTTCTACGGGGCACGGTGAAAATGGTGGCGCGTCATTTCAAGACGTCAACACTTGTATTTGTGTCACCATAGCAACGCCTAATTTTTTAATTTAATGTCAAAACTAGATTTTCTGTCAAGCTATGGATAAAGCCTTCGTACAATACTGTTCTGTATTCGTAAATTCAAATGCAGAGTAAATTCGTTAGACGGCAATCCGTGCAAAATTATTCCCTAACCATTCCAAAATATCAAAAATGCACAACGTTAATATTCAAGTTTTCACTTCTGCCGGCACTCCCGGAGTGCAACCCGATTTTTTTTTACATAAATTAGATTTTAACTTAGAGCACAAATAAACTTTTATTATTACTGTGAAATCTTGTGATCAATTCCTCACAGATAACCAGGGACCCTATTTTTGAATCGCTCGGCAGACGTCAAGCGCTCTTTTTACCGACTTTAAAAGGAGGGAGGTACTCAATTTGACCCGTTTTTTTTTTTGTATGTACACCGATTACTCGAAGACGGCTGGACCGATTGAAATTATTCAAACGTTATTACATTAGGTAAACTCCCAAGTTGGTCCCATTTTTTAAAATTTTGAAATCGGTTCAGTACTTTTCTAGTAATCTTGAAAAAAGCACGAAAATGGTATGATTTTGTGTGAACTACCTCGATCATCAGTCGTATAACTTCTTTGTTTATGAACTGAATAAGATAATTATTTTTTTGTTGGAAAAGGGATATCTTAAGTGTAGTTCTTTAACCGACTTAAAAAGGAGGTTCTCAGTTTGACCCGCATGTATGTATGTTTCTCCGCGATTAACTCACGTTTGGCTGAGCCGATTTTAATTTCTACCTAAATAATATACCTACACTACCTAATACAAAAGGTACCTACACTGAAAATAAAAAAAATAAAAATTGTTTAAAAAAACAAAAAACCGACTTCAAAAAACCTACCTCTAAAAAGCAAAAAATAATATTCGTAATAATAAAACACGTCTATTGAAGTCGGGTGGGGCTTTTAGAATAAAAAAAAAGGGATTTGTACTCCAGCCCCACCCGACTTCAATAGACGTGTTTTATTATTACGAATATTATTTCTTGCTTTTTAGAGGTAGGTTTTTTGAAGTCGGTTTTTTGTTTTTGACTGATTTCGTTCGACATATGACTCAAAACAATGAGATGTCGAACGAAAATCAGTAAAAGCGAGCGCTCGACTGGAGACGAGCGATTCAAAAATAGGGCCCCAGTTATCTGGCCATGGTTATCTCCGAAGAACAAGGGATTCTAAAGTGAATGAACAAATTTATCGCGGTGATCTATTTTATACATGTTTATAATAACAAACAAAAAGCAGTAAAAAATTCTCTTATACCTAATTTGCTATGATACTTTAACTGGTATCGTGTACTGATATCGTTCTTGCTTTCGCTTATTTATTGAAAATATACGTAGATTTCTCTATTATATATAATTATGTCTAGTAGTCATGCTATTACCATCCCCAAGTTACCATTTATAATGGATGGATTGGATAATGCCAGGATGTGCAAGTACTGGACATATTTGTTTTGCGAAAGTAAACTAGAGTAGTTGTTATGTGCCCCACTTCAACAGGTTGTGAGTTCACGTCGGCGCAGGGGCACGTCAAGTCCTTCGCCGACCAGACCTTCCAGTCCATGAAGAGCAAGGAGGTGCGCGATGCGGGCTCCCCGCCCAAGGAGTTCACGTACCGCGGCCAAGGTGCCTACCTCTACCGACTCAGAATAACCCTTAACCGCACTAACGCTTCTTAACCGGTTACAGAAGACACACAACCTTTACAATCTATTAACTGTGGACTTAATTTTTGCAGAGTTGAAGGAGCTCTCCAATGCTGGTTGGAATGTCGAGTCCGAGAACAGAACGACGGACGACGGACACACTCAAGTGAAGTCCGTCCAAGCCACTATCGAAGGGCGTTACGACGTGGAGGGCGGGCGTGGGCAGTTCGCCGCTCACGACCAGCAAACGCAGGCCGCCACCGAGTACACGGATGCCAACACTAGCCTCAAGCGCAACGAGAGCTCTTCCAACACTGATGCTCGTGAGCAGGTCGTGCGACAAACCGACGAGGGGACCCACGTTTCATCGACCACTAGCTCCTCTACTTCCACGTCAAAAGTCCAACAAGTCTCCTCGACCAAACACGAAACAGTGCCATATATAAGTAACGACGCCTATGACCGAAAAACTACTAACGATACTCACCAAAATGAACAATCTATTACAAGAAGAGAAGTCACGAATGATTACGAACAATCATTGAGAAAGAATGATTTGGAGCAAGGAGAGTTGGTTTCCAGGAAAATTGATTACCCCGATGATAACACCAAAATCGTAGTTGAGACTAGGCGTTTGCCCGATGGGACGCGTGTAACTAGCACCCGTCGCGAATTCCGCGTACCTGTTGTACATAACAGTCGTTCCGAACAACACTCTCAACAAACACGAAACAAAAGTAAGTCATATCAAACTTCGTCACAGCAAAAAACGGACTCTAGAGAATTCACATCCAAAGTAACACATCTAAACGTTGATGACAATCAGTGTACTAACATCGTGGATTCTCAAAAGACAGCAGATGACTATGACTTCAAACGGAATCAACAAATTCGTTATGTTCATGAAGATGATGCAAGTGATATTCGAAATAAAAAAACAAATCGTTATCAGCATGCTTCCAATGCAGAAGAAATCAATAAACGGGAATATGTTTCTGAAAATGTTCAGAAAAAAGATGAGAAGGAGCGTTACGAGTCTCAAAAGGTACAAGAACGTGTGCATGAGACAAAAAGAGATAACAAAACGGAAGAGATCGTAGAAAGAAAAACAACTAGCGATCAATACCAAACAACTTACAATACTGATTACACACAGAAAAAGGTAAGTAATGACTGGAGTCCAACACATCAAGCTTGGGCCAGCACTCTTAGGGCTGATACTCCAACTTCCACGGGCCCTGCAACGAGGGCGTCTTCGCCTGGCAGCCGCACATATCAGTCGAGTACATCTTCACTAAGAAGCAGTGTGAGCCCTGACAAAACCAGCAGGAAACCGCCAAGCCGTGGAGGAAGTCCCAATAAAGTAGACAAGCAGTCCCCAACCCGTACCACATCTGAAAAGTATTCCAGCCATTCTGTAACGGAAACAAAAACTTCTAGACACGCAAGTCCTGATGGCAAGCCACCTCATGGAAGGTCTCCTACTAGGCACATCTACAGCCCCGAAAAAGTTACAAGAAAAAGCGTAAGTCCTGAAAAGACTCCGAATGAATCTCTGCAACGACCATACACAAGTCCTGATAGAAAGACTCCGGTTAGAAACACTCCGGTTAGAAACACTCCATCAGATTATAATACTCGTGAGCCTAACAATTTGAGGCATCAAACTCCAAGTCCCGACAGAAAACACCCATCGAATAGAGTCTCAAATGAAAATGACCGCAGGAGTGTATCACCCTCAAAGCCGATACTTCGAAACGATTCTCCTAGTCCAAGTCGTATAAAGCAAAGTCCTTCGAAAACGGAAGTTGGGCCACATGACTATAAGTTGCCTACTAATCAGTCAAGCGTGAGCCCTGAAAGAAAACCTTCAAAAAGTCCAGCTAGAGAATTGTCACCAACAAAATTAGCTCACAGCAAGACACCATCAAGTGATAGACATTCAACCCCAAGCCAATCTCGCGACAAGTCTCCAGCAAAGACTTACCCTTTGCCTCATATTCGACACAAATCTAGTCCAAGTCCTGAGCGTAAACCATACCGTCATCCTGTAGAAGAGACGTCTGATTCACCTTTAACAGAAAAGCCACGTCAATCCAGTTTCAGCCCTGATAGAAAGCCAAGCTATATGAGACCGACTGCAGCTAGTCAAACACCTAAATCAGACGTTTTGAAGAGTAGCCCCACAAAATCAACTCAAGATCATAAATTTTTTTCAACAAATACTGTCGAAAAGGAAAATTTTGATAAACTGACAAAAGTTAAAAACGACCATTACACATTTATTGACGAAGAAACAAAAATGTTCTCTCGCAAGAAGGAAAATGTAAAGGAATACTCTAAGTATAGCGACACCGACATAAATGAACTCAAATCTGGTAAAAGTCCTTCTCCGTCGAGAAGCAGTCCTTCAGTGGATATACCCGATTGTTGCCAGCGTGAACCAACGCCGAGACCAACTCTGAGAAAAGACTCAAGATCCCCATCCCCTTCCAAGGGACCTGTTACATTCACACAAGATTATACAAGTACCACCAATAAAAATGAAACGTTAGAAACAATCCAAACAGACGTCACTTCTTATACAAACGATAAAAAAGAGTTTACTACATCTCGTTCACCAAACGCACACATTCCTCCAAACAAAGAAGTCCCAGCTTCAAAATACGACACTTATGATAAAAAACAACGGCAACAAAAACACACAGATGTTGAAATAAAAACAATTTCAACTGACATAAAATATGATTCTTTAACACGTCGAGAGAAATCGCCAGAAAAGAGTTCAGAATTTCCTTCTTCACAAATGAGAAAATCACCATTCCAGAGTGTTTCACCTACCAAACCTGTTTGTAAAAACGCACAATATAGAGATACGACAGACTTTATTAAAATTGAAAAATCTACTGAAGAATTTAACAAAAGGGCTACTTCTAAAGACCGCCCTCGACAGCTGGTGACACCTTCCACTAGTCCCACTAGAAAGCCTAAAACAGACGATACTGCCCCTTCTACTGGTCAAAGTTCTCCAACAACTTCAGTCAGTGGATTTGTTTACTTTAGCTCACCTCGAGCCGAGGAAACTATAGTAACTGACCTTGACGAGCAGGAATCCTATACAGAAATTATTAATTTAGAGAACACCAGCATCACTGACAAACGGCCAAAAAGTTTGGACATCGAACGATCTCCCTCACCTTCTAAAATTCCGTGCAGATCACCTTCTCCGGAGAAACGTACTTCTCCATTAACGGAAAGCCTTCCTAGAAAGAGTTCTTTGAAAAAACCCTCTACTACTAATCAGGTATCTCCAAACGAAAAACCACCTACTAGCTTTCGTGTTTCTCCTACTACAGATAACCAAGATATGACTACTACGGATAAGAGAGAAATCCCTAGTAAGCAAGATGTTAAAAAAATTACCAAATCAAAGCCTCCACTTGAGAGACGAGAGACCTATGAAGAGCGTTGCAGAAAAATATTGGGCATGATGGATGAGGACAAAAACAAAACTACAACCAAGAAAAATAAAGAATCATTGAGTTCTCCGTCTTCTTCTCCTGCCCCTAGTCCAACTAAAAAAGAAGATGCTTCTTTTACTTATGAGAAAACAACAAATGTCAAATCTCAATCCAGCATAAATGAGTTTATCACAGCTGAAAATGAACAAAATACTGATGACCGAAACAAATCTTCAAAACCTACAGAAAAAATACCTTCTAGAGGTAGTTCTCCGACAAAATTGAAAGATATAATAAGTTCCAACCAATATGAAACATTAAACACGACCTACACCACCAAACAAGAAGAAATTTCATCGAAGACTACGGAAGAAGAAGAACGGACGTTAAGTCGAAAAAAACTGGAACAAACTATGCCTTTGGGTAAACCTACCCGTTCTAGCATTAGTCCCGAGAAGAAATTAATTAAGAAATTACCTAGGGGTCAAAGTTTTGATGATAAACCAGAGCAATTTGAAAGTAACAGACGTTCTAGTAGTATTTCTCCTACCAGACCTCACCCAAGACAGAAGGTTAGTCCTGACCAAAAACCAAATACTGACTATTCCGGTGAGCAATCAAGCCCCGACAAACAAACAATGAATGTTACATCTTCCACAGTAATAAGACAAGAGACATATGATGTTGAGGAAAGTCAACTTTCGAGTAACTCTATATTACCACGTGAATTGAAATATACCTTAAATAAAAAAGTTTCACCTTCTCGAGATCTTCAGAAACCAACACATAGAAGAACTCCTTCTCCAAGCAAAATCTCAACGTCAATTATTGAAAACACCGAAGAACTCATAGTGTCTGAGAGAGAAAAAGAAATTTTGGATAGGGTACAAAAATCTCTCCGAAAGTTATCTCCGAATCGAAATGAAAAATCACCCAGCCGTGGTAAAAGTCCCTCCAAATCAAGCACTAACTTAGAGGATATAGAAATACTGACTAGTGAACGTATCGATACATCAGAGTTTGCCACAAAATCTGAAGAAGTAATAGAGAGTGTAACTGATCATACAACGACTCATCCAGATCGACCACAAGAAAAGAAACCTAGCGGATCGATGGAGGATGGAAAAACAGGAAACAAGCCTTCATCTAGAAATGCTTCTCCAGTCAAGAAAACTACTACTCCGGGTCCGATAAGAAGTGTTGAGTCACCTAATAAATCTAGAAGTATTTCACCTAAAAAATCAGTCATATCTGTAGACAGACCTCAATCTCCGCAAATTCCGAAGACTAGTGGAATAAAACCAAGGGAACCTATATCGTCTTTATCTACAAGAAAGCCAATATCACCAACTAAGACAGAAAAAAATGTAGTCACTACTGATATTAAGAAAAACACTGTAAAACAAAATAGTTTTACGAAACCAAGTGCAAAAACTTCCAGCAAAATTAACCAATCTATTTCTATTAAAGTTAATGAATCTGATTCAAAACGTATGACACCAAGAAACCCACAGAATGTACCCAAAAAAGATTCGGAACCCAAAGTAACACGCACAGCTAGTGACACATCTTTAAGAACAAAAAAATCATCTCCACAGAGAATGAAGTCAAAACCAGAAATTCAAATTAACGAAAATCTGACCCATAAAATATCTAAGCAAACGATAACTATAAACAGGCTTTCTAAGCCCACAATCACTGTCAATCAATCTAAATTACCAAGCAAACCAAAATCAGCTACTGCATTAAATACGTCCACGGATGAAGATGATATTATCATCGACGTCCAACAAGCAAAATCATCACGAGAAAATTCCCCAGATAGGATTTGTCCTACTCCAATCAATTTAACAGACGATGTTAGTACACCCAGGTACCCTGACGAGGTCAATGAACCGGATGACGAATTTCGTCAGCGGACTTACAACACAATACAGGAAGCTGAATCTATTGTAGACGATATAGTAGAAATATGCGAAGATGAAGAATTATTTGTCAAACGCAATGACAAAAATTATATCTCAGAGATAGATGAATGTCTTCTTAGTGTTAATGACAAAGTCTCTAAATTTTCGGATAAAATTGACTCAGTGTCTAAAATGAAAGATACCACGAAACGCTTTAAGAACACTGAAAAGAGAATACACTCTGATTTTACAGACGAAAGCTTAAAATCTGACGAATGTTTGTTATCAGTGTCTGAGAAGGTGAATAAATTTGCTAAGGGTTCCAAAGATACAAGAGATTCTAAAAGTCCTTCTCGGAAGATTGTAGATGAGTATGATAGAAATACCTCATATCAAGATGATTACACGAAGTTGAGTGTAAATGACAAAGCTCATTTGTTTGTTGAAACTGCGGAAAACATAAAGACACCTAAAATAAAACCTACAATAAAAGTTGAGCGTCCAGATATAACGGATGTCGATGATTCCCTTAAGAGTGACGATTGTTTATTAAGTGTGTCAGACAAAGTCAATAAATTCGTAAAAACTGCGGAGCACTTTTTGACAGAAACACAAGAAGTAAATGAGAAAGAAAAGAGAATAAAAGAACAACATGACATTATAATGAAGAAAATTGTTGAAAATATTGATGTTGACAACAAACCAAAGGAAACCATTGAAGAAAGCACAGATCGTCTCATCAAAAAGACATATGATGATCATTCGGCGAAAAGAAATTCATTTACCAAAGAAACTGCATCATCTCACGCTAAAGTAAAGGAGGTACCTAGTCAAAATCTCAAACCAAGCGAAAAAACTCCTATCATAAAGATAACCACATTACGTAGCAGCGAAGCGGTCAAAAAAGCAAAAGCCCTCTTTGAAAACATCGCTTCCACACAAAAAACAAAAGATGTCACTAACGTCAAAACTACTAAGTTAACTGATATTGGTGTAATCAAAAAGTCACCGAAGACAGATTCTACCATAGTTCTACATCCTTCTCTTGAAGATGGTTCTCCTAATATAACAGATGTTGACAGCGAAATAGATATTGTTATTGAAAAACGTGAACAACCAACAAGTCACCCATCTAGCAAAACTCCTGTTCGATCTAATTTGCAACCCTCAATTCAAGATGAAAAACCACGCTGCAGTCCATCTCGTCTTACACCACATTCACCAGAAATCTCGCGGTCTAAATCACCAATGCGGACATCTTTGGAAACCACCACTATAACAAAATCAGTCACAACACGACAACCGGTTCAGCAAGCAGAGTCACCGTATTTAACACGTACCGAATATGAAAAGATACCGCAAGAGAAGACGCCTGGATATCAGCGCCCAACCAAAACTAGTCAACTGAAAGAAGAAGTAACAAATGTCGAGGAAATAGAAGTAAGCAGTCGTCGCGGGAGCGGAAAGTTTGGCGTAGAGTTGCGTCGAACGAGTGTGGAGAGATCGACGATCAGCAGCGAGCGCCGTCGCAGTGTCGAGCATCATCAGCCTTGTATAGAAGATATCTTTGACTTAGACCTCCTGGAACAAATGGTCAGTAAACACACATTTTGCATGTTAATCAGCATTTTATTTTCTATATCTATGATGTATCTGTTTCTTTACTGACTGCATTCTACTTTTCAGTTGGAAAAAGTCGTGGGCTATGAGCAAAGGCGACGAATTCGGGCTCAAATGAGAATCGCTAAAAAGAGGAGCGAAACAGACACGGAAGCTCTCAGTAAAACAACAAAATATTCTACACTAAACATTTCAAAGTCCAGATCTCCCGATCGAAGGCAAGTCAAGTCACCAGAGCCTCATTCTAAATTAGTTACACAAAAAACCAGTTCTCCTGATCGTCATCCAAAGTCAACTCCACAAAAGAGTATCCCAGACCGCAATCATCCTAAAGATCAAACAATAATTTTGAATGGGCATCCAAAGGATTGGGTTCCTGCTAAGGCTGAGTACGTCCCACGTCATGTACCTCGCAGTCCCGAGAGGTTCACCACCAAGTCACCAGCTATTACAAAGAGTCCAGTCCGCCAGCCTAGTCCAGATAAGAAAACCAGAATGGTTTCTCCTAGCAAAACGGCTGCAGTTAAACCAAAGCCAAACCGTTTTAACGAATATGCATCCGCGTATTTGAAAAAGGCAGGAATTAACGACATAGACAAAGTCAAAGTATTAGATACCAAAGTAAAAAAGACTACAGATGGAGCCGACCGCAAGACTGTGAGTCAGGTCGAAGAACATAGGCTGACTGAGGCTAAATCAACTATTTCTAAAAGCTACACAGAGAGAAAATCATCTAAAGATACAATAGAAGTGGTCCGAATGAATGGAAAACGAACTCCATCACCAGAGAAAAAATGTAGTCCGGAACGAAAATTATACACTCCGACTGAGCGTCTGCGAGAGAAATCACCAAGTCCAGTGCTAAAGCGTCAATTGTCTGATTCTGGTAAAAGGGAGACAATAATAAAAACAGTGTACGACATCGATAAGAAGCTTCAACCGAAACAGGTACAGGAAGAGAAGCCGTCATGGGTGATGAACAGGAACCTAAAGAAGATAACTTCTGAGACGCGTTCGTTCAGCAACAAGAAGATCGAATCTGAGAAGCCGAAGTACCGTGCGCCGAGCCCGTCGAAGGTGATTGCGAAACCCCTGGACGTGATCACGTCCAGCTACGGGCCCGGCCCGCTCGACGCCGATGGGAAGCCGCTCTTCGGTATCAAGGCGTTGCGCAACGGAGCCACCAACTACCAAGGTTAGTCACTCACTGACTCATCATCACTCACGACACGATTATTTACACAGGTGACATTATGACTCTTATCTCGAAAATGTATTTCAGATATCAGATTGTTACACTAAAGACACTCGTGAATAATCTCTGTAACATTCTATATTATTTGCATCTTACCAATCACAATATCCTATTCTTAAATTGCTTATTATTTGATAGTCATTTTACTTAAAATAAAAGTAAGTTATTCAAAGCATGCTGATAAAACCTTGTTGTGATTAATTAGATAAATTGTTTGTTTTGTGCAGTGAAAGGTACTGTTATTCGGCAAGAGTTTCACTCGCGTAACGGCGGCGAGCCGGAGGGGTCGGTGTCGGTGACGGCGTACTCCAGCTCACCCGAGGAGCTGGAAAAGCTGCTGCACACGCAGGGCGACCGGCCCTCGCGCCTGCATGGCCTCGCCGCCATCACCACCACCAAGAAGTTCGGCGGCACCACTGGCAACACTTACAAGGACATTCACACGGTAGGCTTACTCAGCATCTACTTACTAGTAAACTGCCGACCGGATGGTACATTTTAATTTCGCGGAGTAGTGCTGAGTGCAAGGTGCCTTATGATAACAAGGGCAGGATCCGCCGCGCGAGCTTCGCAGACGCTTTGGTCGCACAGGTATGGGCGGAGCTTGTATCGTCTAAAGAAAACATTTGAAAATACCCAAAATTCAAAACCTGCAAAATCATATTATTTATCTTATTTTGAACGTTATCGATTATTACTAATTTCAACAATCGAATTAACTACTAATTTCAATAATCGAATGTCATATTAGTAATATACTAATTTCAATAATCGAATAAGTATTACTAATTAGTAGTACTTTTGAAAAGTGATGAGCGCGAGACACCCCCCCCCCCCCCCCGTATCTAATTCTCAAACTGCTACAAATCTCATGATTTTCAATGCAAATTGGGCCTTTTTCTCCGGAAATATCTACAATACTAATTATTCGAATTATTCGAATGATTGAGATAATCGAATAATAATCGAATGATCATTCATAATCGCGCATCGCTACGCTCTATCTTGATTGCGGCCTCTCAGCTCGTCGTCACGACCGCGCAGTGATTACTGAATTCGCTTGCCGCACCGCCTGCCGCACCGCCTGCCTCGCCGCCTGCAGCACTTCAGATCGGTAGATTTCAAAGTTGGCCCCATAGTAAAAGTTGTTCAGTTTGATGGTCCCTTTCTACCATATGCGGCATTAGGGATTTTTCTGTAACTCGTTGCATACTGAACATTTGTTATATATTATTTATTGAACAGAAAGAGGAGCGCTCAGCTTTAGACCAGTTCACTCACAGCGATCGGCGCGTGGTCGACAGCCGTGTGGAGATTTCTGACGTCACCAGCTCCGACACCGGCGAGGAGCGCCTCCAGGAGATCCAGTACGACAAGAGTACGGAAGACCAAAGAAGGGAACGCCTGCACCACAACGAGCGGCGGGAGAGGACCGAGAAAACTGACAAGACGGAGAGATCCGAGAGGACGGAGAAAGCCGAGAAGATGGAAAGATCAGAGAGGGCAGAAAGAGCCGAGAGAACAATGAGAAGGGAAGACAAGAAGACTGTCAGGCAGAGCTCAGTCAAATCCCTGACTGAAAAGTTCATCAAGAATGCAAGTAAGTGATATTAGTTATTTGGTTTATTACCACAGGCAAACAAAGAGAATGAAAAGATACTAAGTAATTATAATTTCCGTGAAAAATAGTTATTTGTTATACAAGTGACCAAAGTCAATTTGTGCTGCCAGTGCCGACTTTAAATCACGAACTTGCGAAGTAGTCTTAAATTGAATCACGAGCGTAGCGAGTGGCACTCGAAACACAAAACTTTGGTCTTATGTTAAAAATACAACTTTTCATCTCTACCAGCAAGAAAAGTGTTATAGGTAAGAACAGTTATTTTCATGTGACTTTCCTGATAAAAAGCTAAATTCAGCATTAAGAACTTGTTCTCTCAACTCTTTTGGAGTTAGACTACCTATTTCATTGCTGGACGCACAATTATTTTGTAACTTAATATATCACAAAAATAGTTCAATCAAACATATGCCGAAAAAAAATATTCAAAGAGTAAAGTAGATTTCCGTCGTTTTGTTTTACATTACCTTGTGTTTTCTCTTATTTATTAATACCCTATCTTATTTAAAACACTTTGGTTCATTAGGTATTTTTTCTTATTTTATATTTATTTCTTATATGCAACCTCATTTCGTTCATACTCTTTATTTCGAATTATCAACCTTCTTTTTTAACAATCCTTGTTTAAAACTCTTTGGTACCTATATCCGTGCATTTTATTTTTATACTTTTTTAATCCATGTGACAAGTTGACAACACAAAGCATTCTATCCAAGTCAATAATAAACTATAAAAAAAAGATGCATCCTTTTCTCACATATCAATTTTACAAGTCTCATCCTTGTCACTCTATTTCTTTTTTCTTTATTATTTCAAAAGGTGGTGTTAAAAAAGCACTTTGCCACACGTTCGCAGCAAAAAACGATTTTGCTGCGAGTTTTTACGCGCTAAAAGCACCCTTTTCGCGCTGGAGAGGTGAAATTAAGTTTCCTTAAAAGTAATCCTAACAAAATAAATAAAGAAAACAGTTTGATCTACACATCGAAATTTATTCACGTAGGTATACCCACTAAGTTTTTATAAACAAATGTATGACTGTTTGTGGTTCCTTGCTGCTTTAAAATTTTATTTATGCTTTGATGAAAATTAGTAGAGCATTTTGGCATTAGTATTGATTTTTGGTTAAAATGTGCGTAAAATTATTTTACTCAAAAAAGCTTGTAATATGGTCATTATTTTGACAACCTTCTTTGAACAAAGTCGAGCTTGCCGGTGTTCTCCGATGGTGACGCAACAAAGTTGTATGGGATTTCATTATTGTCGAGTTTTAGCCACCAGCAATTTCCTTTGAGAATCCATTATTGTCGAGTTTTCTTTCAAACATAGTTAGGTGAAAAATACACTGTACAACCCGCGCAGATAAAGAATGGGATTAGAAATGGCTCTCAGTCACACTCGTTGTGTTAAGCGCGGGGAGCCGCCATTTTGAATCCCATTCTATATCTGTGCGGGTGTTGTATTGTTGTACCTAGATGATGTTTTTGTACTTTTATATAAAATTAGTATGGAAAAATATAAAAAACTCGCACTTGACCGTTTTTTGACCTTTCATTCAATACCTCTTATCTACTTCCTGAGTTACAAAGGGGATCAAAAAAAACCTTATTTTTTGGCTCCGACGCACCGTTTCTGAGATATTTGCATTTTTGTATTTTTTCGAAATTAGGTTATAGGTACCTACTATAGTAGGTATAGTAGGCAGTATTCGCATTTTTTGAGTAAAGTACTATACAAGCCTTGGTCCACAATGACTGCACTGCTGGCCACGTTATGATGGCCTCGAGCTAAGCTTACCTACGCTCTCGGCCTTCAAGCTTGGTCATCATTGCAGCCTTTGCTGTCCGCGCTATAAAGGCCTCGACCTCCGGTCTCGGCCTTTATTCTAGCTTGTCCATCAAGGGCTGCAATGCTGACCGCGCTGTGACGGCCTGGACCTGCGCTAAGCTCCGCTCTCGGCCATCATCATCGCTGCCAGCAACGCAGTCATTAGTGACCGCGGCAGTAATGTACTATTAACTTTATTGTCACTTCTTCTCTGTATAGTTACAGAGAAAGCAGACATTTTGGGAAAACCACATTTTAGGAAACAGACATTGTACCCTGATTGCGGAGGTTAAGCAAGTTTCGCAAAGGTCGGTAATGGGATGGGTGACCAAAAATATTCTATCGAGAGCTACTCCGTGCTTCAAAAGGCACGTTAAGCCGTTAACCCCGGGTGCATTTGCAGTCGTTAACACCCACCAATCCGCATTGGGCCCGCGTGGTGGGTTATTATGACCCATCCTTCTTATCCACTCATAAAGAAGGCCTGTGCCCCAGCAGTAGGGGGACATTAAAAACTGGCCAAGTGCGAGTCGGACTCGCGCACGTAGGGTTCCGTACCAAAATCCGGAAAAAAATATGTTTGTTGTATGGGAGCCCCCCTTAAATAATAATTTTATTCTGTTTTTAGTATTTGTTGTTATAGCGGCAACAAAAATACATCATCTGTGAAAATTTCAACTGTCTGCCTGTTGTCATTATTAATATCGAGCAAAAAACGGCAAAAAAATCACGTTTGTTGTATGGGAGCCCCTTTAAATATTAATTTTATTCTGTTTTTAGTATTTGTTGTTATAGCGGCAACAGAAATACATCATCTGTGAAAATTTCAACTTTCTAGCTATCACGGTTCATGAGATAAAGCCTGGTGACAGACAGACAGACAGACGGACAGCGAAGTCTTAGTTAGGGTCCCGTTTTTACCCTTTGGGTACGGAACCCTAAAAATGGCTGATGGTCAAGCATTTTTTTTTTACTCATAAAGCATAAAATTGATAAAAAATACTAATACCAAGTTACTCAAAAATTTATTAGAGTAACAGTTATTTAGATTTTAGATTAATGTTGTTTTCAGGAAGTTATTACTTACCTAAGTTATGCAATATTTCTGAAAGCTCAAAGTTATAAATACAGTTATGAAAAAAATCCTAAATCGGCAGTTATCACGAATATTTTGTAACAACCGACTAACGTTTTCGGCGATTGCGTCTCGCAACGGCTGCGTGTAGCAAAAACTTACATAAGCCACTTTCTTACTTAACCAGCAATCAGTCGCGTTACAGTGGCGTCGGTAGCCACACCTGACACTGGCCGCGGTGGACAATCGTTAACAATACAACAATACAGACCGGCACCTATTGTTTGTAGACATACTTTACCAGTTACCATATAGCCGTGGTCTGTCTGCGCCGGTGGTCCAACGCGTGATGTGCTACTAGAGTTTCGTACTATGGATTTATTGATATAGTGCAGTGTGTGCCCCTAGGGGGTAGTGTTTTAGTGATGGAGCGCCACTACCTACCCTATAGACGTTTTGCTTATGGTTCGTATACATAATTTACTGAAATAATTATTCACATGGAGCCCGTAATACGGTAGTGCTTATAATATCTATTTTGTGCCGTAATGTGAGCCTCCAAGCTAAAATTTTGTAAGGAAAGAAAATCAAAAGTCGGTCAGGCGTCCGGATTTGTCCTGACTTGTCGGGCTTTTTGGGTCCCTGTCAGGATTCCGGCCGGACTTGGACAATGTCAGACTTTTTTGGGTTAATTATAGCAAAATAATCAACTAACTTAGCAATAAATAATCAATTTTCAAATAACGACTAAAACTTTTTTGTCTAAGTCCTTACTTGAAATATTTATTTAACACGTCATTATAACAAGAAACAATAATAATTTATTTATTAAAAGCAAAATGTGTTATCGTAAGCCGTGTACCTGGGCGCTTTTGCAAAATGTCAGGACTTTTGAGTAGGAATCAAGCTTTAATATATAACTTCTGGTAACTTTATATAACTTCTGGTAACCCTGGTCAGGCGGGACGGGAATCGAACCTCCACGAGTTTGTTAGATACCTACCGCTTGTCTATGGTACATATATAGTCTAGTACGTTTATTTACTCATGGGGTCTAGTGTCTGTAACTGCATTACTTAGCAATCAGTCAAATTACATACATTTTCCTATTGACACAAATTATAACACTTGCGTAGAATTTTCAAAGTCCTTTGCTCATGTCGCGGTGCGTAACGGTAAAGCCAGATGCAGGTCGATATTATTATTTTATTGTAATACTTTACGACCTGATTTGACAGCGACGAACCGTTAACCGTCTGCGTCGCAGGTTGCGTTTCTATAATTGACACAAAAATTATAGCAACATGTAGTAAGTAAATGTACTTTTTTGGCACCGAGGTGGGACTAAATTAATTAATTTTTAACTCGGAACTAATTCAATTCAGCACTCTAAACCATGTCTAAATGATTGATTTTTTGTAAAACATTGATTTTTACATTGAAAATTAGGATTTTATTACCTCCTTAGTCGTATGACTTGAATAAAGAGAATAGGTATCGATCTAATATCATAACGTTTCCGGGAACTGGGATTTCACATTTCCTTTGTCTAGTTAAGGCCGTTGTACTAGCAAAACGTGGTTTTTAGTAGGTTTTCATTCTCTATCTCCTCTTTATTTAATGAATATTAAAACAAAGTAAATATACCATAAGAATCTTCAACATTTTGCCTATCGATTCCACGATTAACATTTGTTATAAATATTTTACATAATGCCAAAAATATCATAAATAAAATCGACTAACACTTTTGTTTCTGTGCATCTCCTCCGTAACTACGAGTCCTATGGAAATCTCGTTACCACCAATCGATAGAGGAGAAAAAATGCTACAAATTCCACGAAAGACATTTTCGAAAAGACCATTTATGGGATTTTCGCGACAATTTTTCAAAAATTCAGATACATTTTTGACAGAGGGTGCCTTCGAGGGGAGCGGGCGGCAGACCGCCACCGGCGCTCGGACGGGGAACACGTATCGCTCATGCTCCCACTGACAGCTACACAGTTCTCTATGTCTCGTTCATTTGTTTTAGCCTCGCTTTAGCACTGTCAGAATGTTACAATTATGTTTTGAAAATTCATTTCGAACTGAAGGACTATTACAAAAAAGCATCGTGATAAGCGTACGATATTCGTCCAACACCGTGGCACTATTACCTCAGTAATAAGGTTCAATATCAAGTAAATTGAACGACGAATTGCGTCCGACTATCGGTTTCTTTTTTGTTTTGTAATAGGCCCTCTGATGCATTATTTTGCCATAGATATAAAAATTACGCGTAAGGACGGTTAGTATAAAATACCTACCTATAAATTTTGAATACTAGAGTCTTCAAATCAAACATTTGTAGGTAATAAATCACACGACTGTGAGTTAATTTATTCCACTATAACTTTTTAAATGCCTGAACTGAACAGATTTGGATGCACGCAGGTAGGGTATAGGTAAGAATATTTATACCATCCTGCCCCCCCTAGCATGACCAGTGACCACTGAAACGCCATAATAATATCGATTAATTACTTTTAAGGACAAGGGTTTTGACAGTCAAGTGTCGATAAAACGCATCACGCGATCTATAGGCTGTCCCAATACTTTGCCTTATCCAGGAATCGAACCCACCAAATATATTTTTACGATACCAACCGATAGGGTTTCTCATCAGAGACCCCCTAGTCAAAGTAATATTTGCAAATCGTTATCGCTCCGCTTTTGAAACTGTATGGGATTGACATAGGGTACGTTCAGATGACAAGCGCTGAACGCGCGTTAATTTTTTTCAGATTCGATAATTCGGTATTAACAGCTTCCGTTTCCATTTCGTAAACAATCGAATTTTAAAATCATATGTTAAGTAAGTAAGTAATGGAATTTAAGAATCAAACGAAAAATGTATGGATTATAGTCTTAATTCATACATTTTTCGGAGCGAAGTGATAGCGAAAATTTTAATGTGACATTTGGCTACAGGCTCTGGATTATTAGCACGTTTTTAGGGTTCCGTAGCCTAAAGGCAAAAAACGGAACCCTTATAGATTCGTCATGTCTGTCTGTCTGTCCGTCCGTCCGTATGTCACAGCCACTTTATTCCGAAACTATTAGGATTACACAGTTAAAACTTGGTAGGTACATGTATTCGGTGAACCGCATTACGATGTTTACACAAAAATAAAAGATAAAGGGATTTATATTTTTAAGATTATTATCTTAAATATATAAATCCCTTCATTTTATTAAGATTATTATCCCCATACATGGAACTGAAACTGAAAAAAAATTTTTCATCATATCTATGCGTACGGGGTGTCTACTGTCTATAGATAGGTCTTTAAAAATGACATTGAGGTTTCTAAGACTATTTTTCTCAAAGTCAACCGTTTAAAAGATGTACCTACACTGCCAAAGTGGTAAAATGTGTGTTTACCCCTCTAACTTTTAAAATAAGAGAGTGAAAAATCTTTAAAAAATGTATGCTGTTGATCTTAATAAACACTTTCAACTAAAATTGGTTTGAATGAGATATAACATATTTTCCAAAACCGCAAATATAACTTTGTCATTTATACAAACTTTATGAAAAACAAAGTTATTTATGCAGATGAAAAATGACGGTATTAAATGAGGCATGGAATATGGTAACTACGGAACCCTACTGCGTGTGGCCCGACACGCACTTGGCCGGTTTTGTATAAGGCCTAATCAATCTGAAATGATGGTAAATTGTAAATTGGCAGACACAAAAGCCGGGGGGGAGGGCACTCTCTAATTTTTATTATATTACAATTTAGACGCAGTGAACGCACACCAACCTAAAAAAGTTGGCCTGTTTTGTTTAGTACCTACTTACGTCAAAAGCGTTTTCATATTACTGTTGTTTATCCAACTTCATAATTTATAAAAAAAATATTTTATATTATTGAAATCTTTTAAACGGTCGTGATTTCAGGCCTCAAACTTCGTCAATCGATATAGGTTTTAGATTCTATGATATTTTTTTCGTAGTGGTTAGATTTTATAGTATACTTACCAGAAATATTAATCTCCTCTGGTGATAATATTTATTATTGCGTATACCTATTTTACCAACAAATACCAATATATTACACCATCAATAAACAAAATGTAGTTGTCAACAAAATTAGTAAATCATTTCAGTAAAATCTCTATTGTCTGAATAAATTCAGTTGAATTGAATTGAAAAAACACGAAAAATGTAGTAAGTAGATATTCAAAATACTTCCTTTCCGAAAAAAAAAACGATCTTGTAAAATTATTTGGAAATCATCATTTCAATGATGCCATACAATAGTCTGCACGCGACGCGATCACTATAAAAAAACCTTTTAAATAAATTCAAAAAATTCAATATTCAAAAATCATTTATTCAGTCTAGGCTGTTACAAGCACTTGTGAATGTCATAGAAGCTACGTCATCGGTTCGCAAACCCTAAGCGGGAGACCTTGTAACGAGAAGAACCGGCAAGAAACTCGTCAAGGGCTGCTTTTTTCTCCCTGTATATTTCATACAGAGTCGTCAACATTGAAAAATGACCTCCACATTTAAAGTGAGGTCATTTACACAATAATTAACAAAAGTTTACACGCAATAGGTAGGTTAAAGTTAATTACCTACTATATAATGGATAGGTAATTGTGAGAGTAAATAACTTTCAACTAGTTCAGAAATCACTTTGTCTGCTACTCCTAAGTAGGCAATATTTACCAAAAAACACTTGACACAAGATATAAAAAATAATAAAGAAGAAACGCAATTCCTACAATTCAATATGCGTTAAGATAGGTACTCAGAAGCAGACCCATTCCCACTGACAGCACCCGTTCACGAGCATGACGCATGAACCAGCCATCGTTTCGCTCAACCATATTTGAGGGAACGTAACGACCCGCCTTACACGACACCACCGCAGAAATGTTTAAAGTGAGCATGACATAAGACGTACCTAGTTACGAGTATAAGTACTATGCAAAATGTAAAAAAAAATCGGTTGGCACTCCGGGAGTGCCGGCAGAAATGAAAACTTGAATATTAACGTTGTGCATTTTTGATATTTTGAAATTAGCGGCAAAGGATTAAAATTATTTCTTTCCTGTTACTATACAGTCACACAATTCAATCAGTTTGTAATTAGAGAAAAAATCTAAAGATTTCGCGCCAGTGACCTTTTTAATTTCTACATGCACGCATTCTACGATTTAAACTTATAGTCACAGAGTATAAATAAGTCTATGATTTCACCGAAGAGATCGCTGCTATTAGTTCCATTTTCAAAATTAGCGCGTTGCTGGTGACACAAGTATTTACGTCTTAAAATGATGCGCCGCCATTTTCAACGCGCTCCGTAGAAAGAGATTACACTTGAAAGTAGGGGATACTTCCGCCGCCAGCTGTCTACTCTCCATCCGTCACATCCGTCTTACGCATTTTCTATTAGCCACGTGATTCTTACTGATGAGAGTTTAGCATTTTTCCCCATTACAAAAAGGGTACAACGCCGCTAAAGAAGTTTTCACTTCAAAAAAAAAAACAGTAAAATAACTAAAACATGAAACAAACTTGACTTCATACATAATTTAATTTTAGTATAAATTGCGGCTGATTAATTGAACATTGCTGATTTCTTGTTTTTTTATAAAACACTTTTTTCAATTTACCTACATAAAATTAAAATTTTATATTTTAAAAATGCCATGCTGCCGTGTCTCCAACTTTCTATGGTCCGTGAATTTTGGCCAAGTATTGTGTAGGTGACACATTTGGTTTTCAAAAATTTTAATAGATGTCGGTAATAAATTACATCTTAGTTTTTCAAATTTTTTAATAGATGTCGCTAATAAATGACTCGCGATGTAATGTAGAGGGTGGCAGGGTGAGGGGAGTCAAATCATTAGCTGTCACTTCACCAAGAGCCGCCTTAAATCCTACTCCTTTTCAATAAAATAGTACCAAAAGAAAATAGGAGCCTCTATATGGTTTTCCATACAAACGAGCTAACTTTGCCAAGGGATTTTTAATATTAATTCAATCTGATTTTATTTGAATTTGATATTGCTCAAAAGCTGTAATAGCCAACTTGCGGACTTTTCTGTCGAATTGTATATCTTCTATTCGCCGTGTCAGTTGGTATAAAAAGAAATTGGACTTTCATACAAAAACAGGCGATTAGTGTAAAGTAGAATTCTAAGATTGTAAAATATAGTATGTAATAAATTACAATTGAAAGTTGAAAATGTGTCATGGCATAATTTATAAATAAAATATCACAAAAGATTAAAAAGCCATTTTGACTCAACCACTTGTTGAATAATAGAAAATGTTCCGCTCGACTTTGACCTGTAGTGTTTACCTGAAATTGATTTTATGAACGAGGTCACTATTTTAATTAGAATAAAAATACCTACCTGCATGCATAATACTTTCCACACAATCAAAGTGGAGCAAAACCTAGAAGTTAATATAAAAATATTTTTATCAATTATTAAAAAAAACACATTCAATATCATCGAAATAGCAAAATTTTTAGACAACATTACGCAATATTTTACGAATCTTTGTAAATATTAATGAAAACAAAAATAATAGAAGAATATTTTGTTTGGTGTGCTTCCATAACCTTTGTGTCCATAGAATGGGTAGATTGATTGATTTCGGATAAATTTCTTTTATTTGATTTTGCCAGTTTTTTTCGTACAAAATATGTGTCATTATAATACGCTAGTGATATAATAAGTCTATGTTATAAGATGATGTTATCTGGAACAACATGGATGAAGAGAGGAAGGAATGGGTGAAAGAATAAAGAAAGGAGATAGAGTAAGACAAGATGGATGTTATCTGGAACACGTGAAACAGGCCGTTAGCCTTTTAAGGGGATACCTATAAAATTGTCAATTTTTGATGTATTGCCAAATGCTAAAGGCCGCTGAAAGATCCTACAGATCTGAAATTAAGATATATATTTCTTTATATCTTTCTCCAAAAATACGTATTGACCCAGAAACACGATTCAGTGATTTTGGCTCGATACATTTTAATTTCGAAATAACCTCTGAAAATTCTTAAGTTTGAAATTACTTAGAAACAACGTTAGGTATTCAAGTCGAAATTGCTTTAAATCATGTGTATCAATGGTATCATCAATATTCACAATCATGTAGAAGTATTTCTCTTTAATCGCTATCGTTTTTTACTACGAATTGATTTCGTGATTTTTTCGCCTAAATCGGTCGCGACGTTTTCTCATTGCTATCTCGTTTTACGCTGTATTTTTACATAGTCCCTTAAGCTAAGGGCATGTTTCACTCGTAAGCGCTCAAAAATCAAAGGCAAAACAAAATACCAAGACCCAGGCCAGAGGCCTTTGATTTTTGAGCGCCATGCGTTTACGGGTGTTTTGTACGTGCGCGTGGTTGCAGGCGAGACGCCCAAGCCGAGCAGCACCTACCCGAAGGCCGGCCTGATCCTGCGCACTACCACCATGAAGGACAGCGTCTCCAGCGACTCCTCAGCACACGCTGGTGGTATGCTTCATTCTTTTTGGATTCTAAATATAACAGACTAAAAAAATACATAGGCCGAGATATTTTCCACTTACTACAATCCTTACATTTCCTTGGCATCCATCACACTCCTCATCATGCCTGCCGATTTTGGGAGAATTAATCGGTTTGTATTTAATTGGGTAACAATAAATTCCCATTTTGGATATCAAAATTACTGAATATAACGGGTGTAACAAGACCCTCAGCGAAGCCGAAGTCCACGCATTCCGCCCATCACCAGGATCATTTTTGTCTTTTAAACTATAGCAGGGAAACCAATAGCTACGAAGTTATTGACGGTCAAAGTCAAAAATTTTGTTTCAAATTTTTTATGAAATGTTATTTTATTAGTTATTTCCTAATTTTTGTCCAAAAGAAAAATTATCAAAATTTTTTAAGTATTTTTTTAAAGTATTTCGCAACAAACAATGGCTTCAAAACGTCGTCACTCAATGTATCTCATGAGCACGCACATAAACGCTGCCTTTCAACTCGGCCGCACGCAGCTGTGTAGCATACACTCGCAGGCGCCGTCTGTTGTACGCTTTACATTGGGTGGTAAAGAATGCAATGATTTTTTAACACCAAAAATTAAAATCGTTTGCCAGCAATAATTTTTAACAGAAATGGTCCTGATGATGGGCAGAATACGTAGACCTCGGCTTCGTTGTTACACCCGGTATAGCGTACTAAAATACTAAGTGGGCGACGGACTGAGGACTTTAAAATACAAATTGAGTAACTAGTTATTCAGAACGGGTGACCAAATTACTATTTGGGCGACAACCTTAGGGTACACAAAACATTTGAAATGGGTTGCATACTTAATTTCCGACATTTTGTTTTTTTTTTTCAATATAGCGGACACACATGAAACCTGTGTAAATCGATAGCTAGTACCAATACGAACAAGAATTGTGTTCACCAAACCTGCGCCGGCTTGTGGTCTGGGAGAATTCCGCCGTCGCTCCCCTCATGCGATATTACGGCGTCTTCTCCGGCCCGGTGAACTGTTGCTCGGGATGGCCGCATTCACTAGTTCGTAACGTCGATTGTCGTGATGCGTCCTTATCTCTTACAACTCGAAGATAGGTTGGTCGCGGGTTCGATTTGAGGGGTCAGCCTAATCAGTGATAACACAGTCACTCGTTCCACGATTTATTACTTCGTAGCTACACAACACAATGTTACATTGAACAATTACACATACAAAAATGGCGGTTCACTGCGTCTTATTTCTCGCTACAGAATGATGATTTTGAGCTATTGTGCTCCACAAATCTTTACACACACGCGTCGTGACGTAACATTAACTTGTATTAAACCTTGGTTGTCTTTTGCGGTTTTACTTAATTTATTTTACGAGCGTCTCGTTTTTACGTGCTCCACGGCTGTCGGCCATTACCAGAAGGGGTGTCGCGCTCGCCACGTCCGGTTAGTGAGCGAGGGATGTGCAACAAAACTAGTGTTGCGTCACGTATCGATTTTGCATGAACATTCCCAGGGGCCCCAGCAACGAGGTTGGAAAACCTAATCCCCTTCTAATAGTAGGGCGGTAAAACAAGGTTTGAGGTTAGTTTCGCACAAGTCATCACAGAAATACGAAAATTTGGTATCGATGCATTCAGTACGATGCCCTGATCACAAATATATAAGATGACAAGCGCGAAAATGGTGGGGGTAGAAACTGTGACGTCATAAAGTTTTCAGTACCAAGAAATAATAAAAACATATCATGTGGTATACCAAATGAAAGGGCTTTGTGAGTAGATTACGAATATATAACACACTATAACATTTTCACTACTTGGTCTAACAAATTATGAGAAAACGTCGAAAGATTTCACGATTCCGGGTTGCCGTTGAACAGCTCTGGACTGAAAACGACTGAATGGATTTCTGCAAAATACTTATCAAATTACTCTAAATATCCTCTATTCTGGTGTCCAAAGGTAATTGACCAAAGATATTTAAAAATAAGAAAGTTACATCAATTTTACTAACAGCATAATTTTCTGTTATTTCTAAGTTCTGATTCCTATAATAGTCCAGTAGTCAAGTCGGTAAAATTCACTCTATTTGGAAATAATACGAGGAGTTTTGAATTTTTGTGCATCAGATGAGCTATTAATAATAGATTAAAATTGCGACCTCGAAAACTGTTTGGAAGTTTATTTTGGATAAAATCGGAACATTGAAAAACAAATGTCCTAAAAATTAAAATAAATGTCAGGAAAGCAAAGGAGACTACATTTGCAATAATTTATTATACTTACTAGGTATAACATTTTGATAGTAATATAATCTATACCTTCAATAAAATCCTAAACGCAAAAAAGTCTGTAAATTGAATATATTCGAAAAAAAAAAACAACCAGAGCGATTTAAAGTCGGTACGTTAACTGAACATGTTAGAACCGTTAAAAAATGTCTTGTCTGTCTGTCTGACTGAATTCTCATCACGCAAAAACACTGAACGGATTTTGACGAAACGAAACTTTAAACAGTGGCAGTGTATATCTCGGAATACAATATTAAATAAAAAAAACAATCGAAAGTGACCAACAAGTAGTAAACCAGCAACAAAGACCGTTAGTACAGTACAAAATTAGTATGCTTCAGAGATCCATTGAAACCAGCGAGGTTGAATTTTGTCACAGTATATTTTTCTTTTCATAAGGAGATCAACCTATTTTCGCATTCAGGGATCCACAAAAACCAGCAGGGTTGACCTTTGTCACAGTCCTTCATATCATAGAGAGCTCTACTACAGTGACACACGGCGCCGGCATCACTGTCGTCTATGTAATCGACAGCGTAACCTAGGTAACAATATAATCATGGCCTGCGCTCACTGACGGCATGGCGCAGCATGGGGTGGCACGGCACGCTTAGGGCGTACCGAATCATCGTGTGGTATCCTGCGGCCACAACAGCATAGCCTGGCACGACGCGACATAGCACGTCGTAACATACTAAAGGGTCCTGCGGCATCCCGCGGCATACTGCATGATCACGGGTTTGGGTGTTGTTCTTTAATACGGGTGTAAGTATCCGAGATTCATAGATGACGACTTTGAAGAAATGACAGCTGTCAAATTTAAAACGGCAATATCTCGGAAAGTACTTATTCTAGACTGCTGGTGTCTTTGAAGAAACTAAACGTCTTAGTAGGATCTTCATTTCAGATGACTGCTGTCAAATTCAAAACGGCAATATCTCGGAAAGTGCTCATCCTAGACGGATGGTGTCTTTGAAGAAAAGGAAGGTCTTGGTGAGATCTTCATTTCAGATGACAGCTGTCAAACCTAAAGCAGTAATATCTCGGAAAGTGCTCATCCTAGACTGATAGTGCCTAGAAGAAAGAAAGGTCTTAGTAAGATTCCCTTCAGATGACAGCTGTCGAACTTAAAACTGCAATATCTCGGAAAGTACTTATCCTAGACTGATGGTATCTTTGAAGAAAAGAAAGATCTTGGTGAGATCTTCATTTCATATGACAGCTGTTAAACTTAAAACAACAATATCTCAGAAAGTACTCATCCTAGACTGATGGTGTCTTTAAAGAAATGAAAGGCCTTATTATCTTCATTTCAGACAACAGCTGTCAAACTTGAAATTGCAATGGGTGCATTCTGCCAGACAAATCTCTAAGTTATTGATCGCCGTAGAATATATTTCAACCATGGAAAGTAAAATATTGAACAATCCATTAAAATTACTTTCCATGGTTAAAATTTACTCTATGGCGAACCGCGATCGATGACTCAGAGATTAATCTGGCAGAATGCACCCACTATCTCGAAAAATACACATCCTAGAATGATGGGGTCTTTGAAGCAATGAAAGTTCTTACTAAGATCTTCATTATAAATGACCGCTGTCAAATTTAAAACAGCAATATCTCGGAAAGTACTCATCCTAGACTGATGGTGTCTTTGAAGCAATGAAAGTTCTTACTGAGATCTTCATTATAAATGACAGCTGTCAAATTTAAAACAGAAATATCTCGGAAAGTACTCACCCTAGACTGATGGTGTCTTTGAAGCAATTAAAGTTCTTACTGAGATCTTCATTATAAATGACAGCTGTCAAATTTAAATCAGCAATATCTCGGAAAGTATTCATCCTAGACTGATGGTTTGATGAAATGAAATGACTTAATGAGATCTTCATTTACTTATTTGTTCACCGGTTGTTTCTAGATTTTAATCGGAAATGAATTCAACACATTCTAAATTCAAAAATAATTTATTCAGTCTAGGCTGTTACAAGCACTTGTGAATGTCACAGAAGCTACGCCATCGGTTCGCAAACCCTAAGCGGGAGACCTTGTAACGAGAAGAACCGGCAAGAAACTCGTCAAGGGCTGCTTTTTTCTCCCTGTATATTTCATACAGAGTCGTCAACATTGAAAAATGAGCTCCACGTTTAAATAAATAAATAAAATGCATTTATTTCAGGCTCAATTACACCCATAGTTTTAAATTACATTAAATTTAACTTTCATTAAACTTAACATTTAAGTTTAAAGTGAGGTCATTTTCCATCACAATAATTAACAAAAGTTTGCACACAATGGGTAGGTAGGTTAAAATTAAATATCTACTACATTCAGATAGGTAAATGTGAGAGTAAATAACTTTCAACTTGTTGAGAAATCACTCTGTCTGCTTCTCGAACCAAAAAACACTTGATGCAAGACATAAAAAAAACGCAATTCTTACAATTCTATACGCGTTAAGATAGGTACTCAGAAGCAGACCCATTCCCACTGGCAGCACCCGTTCACGAGCATGACGCATGGACCAGCCATCGCTTCGCTCAACCATATTTGAGGGAACGTAACGACCCGCCCCACACGACACCACCGCAGAAATGATTAAAGAGAGCATGACATACTTAGGCTACCCATCCTAAGGCACTGAATCAGGCTAGGCGCACTCCGCGCTTTAGGTACGAAGCTAGAAGTAGGCAGCGGGTCCGTCCGGACGGACTAATTTCAGAGGGCTGCCGCCGTTGGCTGGCTGTTAGCAGTTCGATTTCAATATACACTCACTCGCCGCGTTCATCTTAATACTAATATATCCGAACCTCACGTTTTTCACACTTCCAAAAGTTCCAAATGACATCGAAACGTAAAAAGTGCCTAGATATTATTTAGTATCCGTTTATTCTTAGGTACTTACTTGCCTTATTTGCTAAACAATCTTCACCCAACTAGGTATTTATTGAAATAATAATTTATAGATTAGGTAGGTACTTACTTACCTACTTTCGAAATAAAGTTAATTATTAATGACAATGTTATTTCGTAAGAAAGCAAATTTCCTCAAAGTCAGCATGTATAGTCTGATGTAGCGTCGATTGTAACTAGCCTAGGTTTTTTTGAAATATATTTAAGTACATTAAGTACCTATTATTTAATTATTATTTAAAAGAACAAACCCTAAAGTCGTTAGAAGATATAAGAGCTACGCGATAGAAGTCTTCTTTGCAATCGTCATCCCATTAAATCTCAATGAAGACATCCATCGATTTTTAGGTTTATTCATCTCATATTTATTTTATTTATAACCTTTAACCCCTTTGATTTTGAATAAAATATGAAATGTGTGTTTGCATATTTATTTTTACTTTCCAACCCTAAGCCTAAATAATAAATTTAGTGAGTTTTACTTTGAAAATGAAGGACTTTTCAGATACAATTTCATCCACCTTTTCACCGCTTCGGGGATGCAATCGTCAAAAACGCAGGCACACATAAATATTAATTTTCAATTGTCAGCCTAAATACAAAATTTGAAGATCCTAACTTCGAAACTGACGGACTTTCATACAAACTTTCATCCCTTATTTTACCCCCCTTTTGGGATGGAATTTCCAAAATCCTTACTTAGTAGATGCCTTTACTGTATAAGGTATTTATGTGCAAAATTTAAGTCTCCAAGTCAGTGGTTTGGGCTGTGCGTTGATATATCAGTCAATCAGTCAGTCAGGACTTTGAATTTTATATATATAGATTAAGATAACATATACCTATTACAAGAGCAAAGCTATCCTATGACCCCGGAAAAAAATAAGAAAAAATAAAAAAATGATAGCAAAACCGATTTTACTACCGAAGCTACTGGACTATTATAGGAAACGGAAAACTTAGAAAATTATGCTGTTAGTAAAATTGATGTAACTTTCTTATTTTTAAATATCTTTGGTCAATTACCTTTAGACACCAGAATAGAGGATGTTCAGAGTAATTTGATAAGTATTTTGCAGAAATCCATTCAGTCGTTTTCAGTCCAGAGCTGTTCAACGGCAACCCGGAATCGTGAAATCTTTCGACGTTTTCTCATAATTTGTTAGACCAAGTAGTGAAAATGTAATAGTGTGTTATATATTCGTAATCTACTCACAAAGCCCTTTCATTTGGTATACCACATGATATGTTTTTATTATTTCTTGGTACTGAAAACTTCATGACGTCACAGTTTCTACCCCCACCATTTTCGCGCTTGTCATCTTATATATTTGTGATCAGGGCATCGTACTGAATGCATCGATACCAAATTTTCGTATTTCTGTGATGACTTGTGCGAAACTAACCTCAAACCTTGTTTTACCGCCCTACTATAAAGGCAACTTAACTAACTTAACTACTGGCCTAACAAGTTCGCCAGATTGAGTCCTTAACCTTACAGATCTAACAACATCATCTTTACCCCTACGTAACTCTAACATCCTACCTAGCTTCCAGTGTAGCGGTGGAGTATTTTCATCTTTGATGAAAACTATATCATTAATATTTAAATTATTAACATCATGATACCATTTATTGCGCGTCTGCAGCGTGCTGAGATACTCAAGATGCCAACGCGCCCATACGTTCTGATGCAGCTTCTGCAACGCCTGAAAACGAGACAAATGTGACATTTTAGTCCCCGACCAATTACTCTCAGGCACTGCTACCAGTGGCTGACCGATAAGAAAATGTCCCGGCGTTAGGACTTCCAAATCCCCAGGATCTTCCGACATCGCGACGAGAGGCCTAGAGTTTAAAATCGCCTCGATCTTGCACAAGAGCGTCGATAGCTCCTCATAGGTCAATATGGTATCACCTATTTCACGTTTTAAAAGTTGTTTTACACTTTTAACCGCGGCCTCGAACAATCCACCGATATGGGGTGAGGCTGGCGGGTTGAATTCCCAATGTATCTGTTGCCTCCTGAACTGCTCCTTCAGGATGTGCTCCTTGTCCAAAAGAAACTGATTAATTTCCTTCAGGTAGTTGTTAGCTCCAACAAAATTTGTACCTCGGTCTGATCGTATCAGACTGGGTAGCCCGCGTCGGCTTACAAACCTAGTAAATGCAGCTATAAATGCCTCAACTGATAAACTAGAAACTAACTCCACGTGAACGGCCTTTGTAGCTACACAAACAAACACACAAAAATAGGCCTTCACAGACTTTGCGTTTCGTAATAAACTTGATTTTACCAAATATGGTCCAGCGAAGTCGGTTGCTGTTCCGTCAAATGGACGCGCACGTCGTACGCGGTCCGCGGGTAGGTCCGCCATGCGCGGCGGTTGCTCTGCCGCAGAAAACCGAAAACACCTTTTACATCGTTCGTGAAGAGGGTTCTTCGGAGTGGTCGTCGGCGGCTCCTCCAAGATCCAAAATCGCTTGACGGCGTCCGTCAGCGTCGTGGTGTTGACCGCGCGTGGCGCCTCGCTCTCGTACCCGTCCACCGGTCCCATGACAGCATGCCCGAAGCACGTTCCGTAGGCTGCTGCGCCACCTGTCCCAATATTAATTTTAGAACCATCTAAAATATAATTTAATACGTCAGCTCCGAGTATAATATCTACCCCCCGTGGCAGTGTAAAGTACTTGTCTGCAAGTCTTAATGTGGGTTGTGCTCGCTTCAGTATCCCTCTGCGTGAAGTCCTTCCCGTTGGTAAATTTGCGGTCAACTCTGACATAACTATTGCTACAGTGCTAATTATCGGTACTTGCTTATCTAAAGGCTTTATTATTATTTTCACCTTGGCGGCAGGTGTCCTTACTTTAGTATTCCCAATACCGACTATTTCCATGGAGCTCTTCTGTCGGTGCAGTCGTAGTCGGTCCACCAAAGCCTCCTTGATGGCAGTGACACTCGCACCAGTGTCGATTAAAGCGCGAGCCTCCTCGTAGTCGCCTTTATTATTCCTAATACCTAGTAACACAGTAGGGTTTAGGCAGTTTCTAAAACCGCTACCTATGGTGTAGTTAGCACCGACAGGAGCACTGTCTCAGCACTCGTCCTCGCTCCAGTCCCGCTTCGGAATAGAATAAGATGGTTGGCCATACCTCAGGTCCTCGAACTGGGCTTGGGCCTGCCGGTACCTAGCACCGACCGGGCGCCGTCCTGGCTCCAATGTGTACGGCTGCGGCTGCTCTTGCTGCGGGGCTCGTCGTGGCGGCGTCACTGGCCGCTGGTGCTCCACCGGACTGGCGCGGCGCGGAGGCGTCCTCACGCGCGGCGGTGTCTCCACCCGCGGCGGCGTCCTCGCCTGTGGTGGCGTTCTCGCCTGCTGCGGCGACCGCGACGGCGGCGCCGCTCTATATGCCTGCTGTGTCGCGCGCCTCGGAGCTCCTCCATCTGCTGTACACAACAGCGTATGATGATATTGGGATCCACACGATCTGCATCCTTCGCCCTGTGCGCACTCCCGTGCGTAATGTTTTCCCAGGCATACGAAACATGCTCCGTTACTCCGTGCCCATGTTTTACGGGCGGTACGAGTCAAACGCTTGAACTCGTAACAATCCGTGATGTTATGTCCTAAAATAGTACAATAAGTGCACCTTACCTCCTTTGCCATAGTGGTTACTTGACCACGAACCCTGTTCATTGGTGGCGAGTGGCGTCCACCCGCTGCGGCGGTGCCCCTGCGCAGCGCACTCGTGGGTGACCTCCGTTGTCGCGACGACTCTGCCCTCTCCGGCTCGACATTTGACGGAGCGACGAGTTGCCTTCGGCACACCTCGTCGAGGAAGGCCATCAATGCCGCAAAGGACGGCAGTTCCCCTGGGGCTGCTCCGCTCCGCTCCTCAAACTGATTCCTCAGCCGAGCGGGTAACTTCTGTAACAGAATGAAAATTAAAAGGTAGGACCACTCTGCCACAGGCAGTCCTAGCTTTGTCAGGGCCTGCGTCGACTCCATCAAGGGATTGTAAAAGCCCTGCCTCAATCCTTCCAGCGTCGGATGCACATTGGGCAGAGATACAATCTGTTGCAGGTAGGTATCGGTCAATAACCTTGTGTTTTGATACCT
The DNA here is from genome assembly GCA_943789525.1 of Agriphila geniculea. Classification (NCBI taxonomy): domain Eukaryota; kingdom Metazoa; phylum Arthropoda; class Insecta; order Lepidoptera; family Crambidae; genus Agriphila; species Agriphila geniculea. The sequence continues at coordinate 4,966,923 of OX038879.1, read as the reverse complement.
ATCCTTTAATAAGTTGAGCGCTACCTCATAATTGCTGGCGTCCACTGGAAGATGCTTCACCAGCTGCAGTGGCTCGCCTACCAAGCAGCTCCGCAGGTAGTAGTGCTTCTCCGCTTCGGGTAAGTTGGGTCTGTTGTGCACCAATGACATGAACAAATCAAAAAAACTTACCCAATTCATCGGGTTACCGTCAAACTGCCCCAGTTGTATAAACGGTAGTTTTGCCGCTACGCTCCCGGCAGCCTGCAAGCCACTCGCAGCTGCTTCAGTCGCTATTGATGGTGAGTGTCCGGCCTCGGTCTCCTCCACCTTTGTCTGGACTGAAATCATCATAAGATTAATTTTTGAGAACTCCTGCCCCAGGTCGTCCACATCCTCAACTCCGCTGGCTGCCAACGCCTCGTAAGCCTGCAACAAATCTCCATAATATTTTTCAAATTGCCGGTTTATCACCCGCATGGCAATTGAAGATGTGGTAGATTCCATTGAACTATAAAAGTCTCGGAGCATCCGAGCACGAGCATTAAAGGTATGCCTAGCTGATTTGGTATCCATTTTTACCAAATGAAAGTACTCCACGCTACGTATTACAATAAAATATACCTAACTATGTATAAACACGAACTAGCTGTGACAATTTATAACTTATTTGTTAAACACTTTACTGTTAATTAACAAACAATAACACTTATATTATTATAATTTCTTAATTACCTATACACAGGTTTTATAATTGATAGTGACCGCTACGACCTATTATGATACAATTATTTTACACAAACAAACCGTCGCGTCGACTGTCCGCAGTAAAACCATATAGTTTACACTATCCCTATAACATAACAAGATAACAACTGCGACAATTGATAACAGACAGTAGTGACAGACGACTGTCACACTCAATGTCAATACAAACAAAATAATACAAAATACAACTTATTCCTAAACAGTTGTTATACCATAACGTTAAATGATTAATTCAATTAAACAATCCTACGCACCTTTCGTGCTAATACCTATTGCGGCAGTCGCGTCGACGTAAACAAATAAACAGATATTTTACAAAGTGCTACACAATTTAATAAAACTTATTATCTACTTACAGTTCCTGTTAAGTGTCCAAGTTTCACTTATCACTTTATCGCTACGATACACTGTTGTCCTTTTCAACTTATCATTGGTGATAACGTTATCACCAAAACACGTCACTTGTAGATAATCGTTGCGCGTCGCAAATATGAGTTCTCGTTGACTGTTGGCCGCTTCGGTCGACTTTGGTCATTAACTCGAGCAAATAAGGTCGGTATTCCAGTGACACCTTTCTATTGTGTGGTTGGCGGCTCGCTACGGCGCTCTGATTGGCGGATGGTTGTCACGCCAATTCCCGCGTATTTCACGACCTTGATTTCGCTGCCTCGCGCCTTGATAATGCTTCTCAGGTTTTCCGCTGCTCCGCGTAGAACTGGATGCCACTCCTACTCCAGGAATGCTGTGCTGATTCGGGCCGCCTCTCCCGTTGGCTGATTCCCCTCATGGGCCACCAGAAAATGTTCACCAAACCTGCGCCGGCTTGTGGTCTGGGAGAATTCCGCCGTCGCTCCCCTCATGCGATATTACGGCGTCTTCTCCGGCCCGGTGAACTGTTGCTCGGGATGGCCGCATTCACTAGTTCGTAACGTCGATTGTCGTGATGCGTCCTTATCTCTTACAACTCGAAGATAGGTTGGTCGCGGGTTCGATTTGAGGGGTCAGCCTAATCAGTGATAACACAGTCACTCGTTCCACGATTTATTACTTCGTAGCTACACAACACAATGTTACATTGAACAATTACACATACAAAAATGGCGGTTCACTGCGTCTTATTTCTCGCTACAGAATGATGATTTTGAGCTATTGTGCTCCACAAATCTTTACACACACGCGTCGTGACGTAACATTAACTTGTATTAAACCTTGGTTGTCTTTTGCGGTTTTACTTAATTTATTTTACGAGCGTCTCGTTTTTACGTGCTCCACGGCTGTCGGCCATTACCAGAAGGGGTGTCGCGCTCGCCACGTCCGGTTAGTGAGCGAGGGATGTGCAACAAAACTAGTGTTGCGTCACGTATCGATTTTGCATGAACAAATTGTTAACGTTTTCGAGCTATAAGCTATTAAATTTGAACTGGTGGCAACACAACAGGGTAGATTCGAAGCTAAAATAAAACATTTATGGGTTTTGAAATATTGTTTTACGGCCATCCAAGTCTGAAATACTCTGGATTAAGTGTCAAGGTCAAAAATAGAACCCTTTCCGTACCTCGTTGGCTAATCACGTCATTCATTTGCGGAAACACGCACACGATAGGTGAGTTATATTATCACAAGACCGAGTTGAACCGGTAACACATATTAAAAAATCTTTTAATACCGTAAAACGGGGCTATTTGGGAACCGCAGGGCTATTTGAAAAAAAATAAAACTTTGAACGCAGCCGAAATATTTTTTAATTCCGTGAACGCAGCCGTAATTTGCTGTCGCCATTTTGCCACGGCGCTGGTGTCGATTTAAAATATCCAATCAGAAGAGTTTATTTAACAATTGTCAAAGGAAAAAACGAATGTTTGTGTGAAGTCTTGAATCTCAGTGTCAAAACTTCGGGTGAAAACTTTTGGACGTACAAGTGATGTTCAAAATACAATCGTTCTGGTAAGTGTATCGTGTTTTACTTTGTTTTCTCCCGATTCAGAATGTATAATCATCGTCTGCTTTGCTCATTCTGTATTTGTTATATTTCGTTAAATGTCGAGGGGGGCTATTTGAAATAGAAAAAGGGGTTTCTTGGTAATCTCAAATAGCCCCATTACCAAATAACCCCGTAAATATATTAAGTTAAGATTTTCCTGACTTTAACTTTTTAATTACAGATTAATATACCTATACATAGTAAAACCATGGTTCGCAATTATAAAAGAACATACCAAAATGTCCGGCATGGAAAATATTTTAAGCCGTATGGGTCATACAGCGAAGAATCCCTTAAAAAAGCAGTAAATGCAGTTCAAAATAAACAATGCTCTTTAAAACAAGCTTCAGAACAGTATGGAGTACCAATATCTACTATATCTAGAAAATGTAGAGGTCTGAACAACTTGCAACCTAAACCTGGGCACCCCACCTTGTTCTCCAAAACTGAGGAAAATGCATTCTTAAAACATATATTAGAAGTTTCAGAGTGGGGGTTCCCTTTTGATTTGCTGGACTTAAGAGTTTTGGCTCAAAGATACTTGTCCAAAATTGGTAGGAATATTCCATCACTTAATAATAATATGCCTGGGAAAGATTGGGCCATAACTTTTATGATGAGACATAAAAAACAAGCATCATTTCGCCTTACTAACAATATATCTTCTGCAAGAGCTGAAATCACCAAAGAAATAATAGAAAAGTTTTTTGACAATTTCGAGGCACTTTGCAGTGGTATCTCCCCAGATAAAATCATCAACTATGATGAGACTAATTTAACGGATGACCCAGGATCAAAAAAATTCATCTGCAAAAGAGGGAAAAAATATCCCGAAAGAATAATGGACTCAACAAAAAGCGCTATTAGCATAATGTTTGCTGGTGCAGCTGATGGTACATTGCTTAATCCCTATGTTGTTTATAAGGCAGAACATTTGTGGGATACCTGGATAACAGGAGGTCCTCCTGGTACTCATTACAATAGATCTCGCAGTGGATGGTTCGACTCTGTATGTTTTGAGGATTGGTTTACAACAGTAATCGTTCCATACGTCAAGAAAAAGGAGGGTGTCAAGATCTTGGTAGGCGACAATCTATCCTCTCATTTTTCCCCCAGAGTTCTAGAATTATGCAATACATACAGTATTAAGTTTGTGTGCCTACCAGCAAAATCTACACATATTATGCAGCCACTAGATGTGGCTTTTTATGCCCCATTAAAGCACTATTGGCGCCTTATATTGACTGAGTGGAAGCAGAAAGAATCACGACGTATCAAAACATTGTCAAAAGAATGTTTTCCTACATTATTTTCACGTTTATACCAAAAATTAATAATCAATGAATCAGGAACGCAAAACATAAAAAGTGGCTTTGATAAATGCGGACTATATCCATTAAACAGGTATCGACCTATTGAAAGACTCCCTAAAAAATCAGTAAATACAGAAGACTGTGAGAAAAACATTTCTTCTGCTATTATTGATATGCTCACTGAGTTACGTATTCCATCGCATGCTCAAAGCCAGAGAAAAAGGAAAAAGCGAGTGAATGTGTCACCTGGAAAAAGCATCTGTGTTGAGGACTATCAGATAAAAGAAGACAGCAGCTCCAAGAAACAGAAAGGCAAAGGAAAGAAAAGTTCAGCAAAAGAAAATAATGAAAATGTTGAGAACACAACATTATTAAGTAAATCTTCCGAAGAAAACATTTTACCATTAGAACCACAACCTTCTACATCAGGATTGCATGATAAAAAAAAGACTAACCAACCTACACTTTCAAGGAAACGACAGAGAAGCTCATCGAGTAGTTCAAACAGCAGTATAGAAATGAGCTGCCATAGCGATTCTGACTTTATCAATTGTTCAAGGGAGTCTTCTGACTCGGATCACACATTAGAATTAGAGACTTCTGACGATGAACCTGAAATAGTCGATGCATCTTTAGCAATAAATGATGACGTTTTGCTGAGGTATCATGCAGACAACGCCGTTAACTATTACATAGGTCGAATAGATAAAATAGAGGAAAACTGTATTACAGTTCATTGTTTTCAAACGCAGCATACAAAATGTGGGTTAAGATTTATCAAGAGAAAGAGCGCAAAAGTGTGTAAGGTCCAGAAGGAAATGATTTTAAAAACGGTCCAACTTATAGAAACACAAGAAAATACTTTTATCCTTCTGGACAATTCTGAAAATGTTTATTTTTTAAATAGGTAGAGTATTTGATACGCTATAATTCAGGCCTACCTACGTATTAATTTAAGTCTGATTTTAATAAGTTTCGATATTTGTTACAATTTCATTCCAAAGAGTTTGTTTATTTCTTAATGATTGATATTTTTAATTTTATAATGTTAGGAAAAAGTCTAATTTATCGAATTGTATAGAGTATTCAATGTGATCTTTTAAATAAGCTGAAGAAAATTTGTTTATTTTATAATTTTGAATTTATTCTTACTAACGATGCCAAAAATAAATGACAACTATCAAAATAGATTTGGATTTTTATTCAAATAACTGAATAGTTACGATCTGTTTTGCATTTTCTTACTTAAAATACATTTCTTTTTAATACCAAATATCGCCAATGGTTTCTTAAATGGTAAATTGGGTAAAATTTACACTTTCCCAAACATCAGTACCTTTGGGTTTTAATTAGCCCCACTTCAAGGGTTATTTGGTAATGCACATATGTTTTTAAAAATATTCAAAAATTTAATCCCTGTAACAATATTTTATATAAGATTATATATGTCAATGTCATGCCTTTAGGAAACAAATATTATTTCTACATTATATACTTAATTTTTTAAACTATCACAATTAATTGTAGTTATTTTTTCCAATTAGCCCCGTTTTACGGTACCTACTAAAGCCTATTAAAATGACATTTTTTTCAAACTGGTAACCCTTTTCGTACCGCTTGTTGACTTTTACTCTAGTCAAGACCTAGATGACCGTAAAACAATATTTTAGAGCCCATGCATACGTTTTATGTTAGCTTCAAACCTACCCAGTGGTGTCGCCACCAGTTCACCTTTAATAGCTTACAACTCGAAAACGTGACGTTTTAGGCGATTATGTCGTTAACAATTCTTGTTCGTATTGCTACTAGCTATCGATTTACACAGGTTTCATGCGTGTCCGCTATTTTGAAAAAAAAAATCAAAATGGCGGACAGTAGGTATGCCAAAATATTCAAACCCCTTTGGCATTATATTTTATTTAAACAAGGTGACTATTATCCTAATTGAGATGACAAGAAAAGTTGCACTAGTTTAATGGTTGAACTAGCTGGTTGTACTAGTGGGATGGGAACGAAAGAAAATACCATGTTGGGCAGCTTAAATCAGTTATATAGCTACCTACTTGATATAATAGTTGCCCACTCTTGAACTTGAACACTTGAACGGGTGGTAGGAAAATATAGACGATTCAAAAGTACTTAATAATTAAGTTTATTTGAATAAAGCTATTTTTGACTTGACTTTGACTTTGACTCAGTATTTTTGTCACTCATTTAGAATTTTCATTCTAATTTAAATTATTTATCTCTCACATGTAGTCGCCCATTTCACGAATTTTTGTAATCCACAGTTTGTCACCCGTTTAGTTATTTTGTCGCCCAAAAAATGAACCGCTGCCCGGCTTAGTATTTATATATCCCATTAACAGTCGCCTTTAATTATTTCCAGTCACCCAATTAATTAATTCCCAAATTAATCTGGCCCTTCCTTAAAAATTCCCACATCTTGTTAATTACAAAAAGGTATTATCTGTACAGGTCTCGTTCGCACCGACAGTGAACACAGCTTAGGCTCCGTGGAAGACGTGATGGTGTCAAGCAGCACAGATCGCACGGTCACGCAGACGGACCAATCGGGGCGAACTACCACCCAAACGGACCGATCGGGACGAACTACCACGCATACGGACCGAATGGGACGGGTTACCACACAGATAGATCGCTCAGGGCGGACGGGCACTCACACAGATCATGTGGGGCGGACAGGTGGACAGACGGACCGCGTAGGTAGAACGATCACGGAGCGGACGGGCACGGACCGCGCGGGCGCAGGACGGACGGGCACGGAGCGGACGGGCATGGACCGCACGGGGCGGACAGGCACGGAGCGCACGGGCACAGACCGCACGGGGCGGACCACGATGACGACCACAACTACCACCACGCGGTCGCGGGAGCCCGCCTCCTTTCTCGACAGCTCCACTAAAGTAACTGGAGTCCAGGACATACTCACCAGGATGAAAAACGCTGACATAGGTAAGTGTTCAATACTATTGATAAACTGCTGTATATACTAGCTAGGCTGTCGTGCAAATATGGAATCCTCGTTGACAAAACATTATCATTATCTAATGAGTGAAACGGAGAAAATCTTACATATTTATACCCCAAACAATGAAAAAACTTACACCACAAAATGTAGGTTTTGGCCCGTCCTCCTTATCCATCCATAAGGAAGGCCCATGCATGCCTCAACCAAATACTAAATGTGTTTTTTAATACAGTTGCTCAAAAAGTGGCGTATTGCAGGGACGTATAGCGTTCGGGATGTGGGCTATTACACACTCGAGCTTTTTCTTTACCTTTTCTGAACTCGTGCGTTTTCTTTCCCAACTGTCAAAATAATGTCTATTAAAAAGAAAAAACCAACCACGAAGTTTTTACTAAAAAAAATCATTGAAGTGTTTATGATTCATGCAAATATTTCTAAAAATAAGCTACTAATTTGTTTCAATATCAGATTTAAAAGTAATTTTAATTAAAATTTAAACATTAAATTATTATTAGTATCGGCCAAATTAAATTTATTAATATAAAAAAGTTGGCTGTATGACGTGCACTGCCATAGTATCTGCTTATAGGAGTTTGCGCGAGTAAGTAAAAAGAAAAAGATGGACCTTAATTTTTAATTTTCTATAAAAGAATCTACTGAAGACTTGGCTGTATGGGCAAAGTTCCCTTTGCCTACCCAGAATGGGTGAAGAAAACAAAAAAAATCTCTGCTTATATTCTTTTACGGTTGGCGCCATTTTCCAAAAAAAATCTTTGCGAGTTTAGTTGTTTGTTGCACAAATTGAGTAATTTCGACGATATTTTATTTGAATTAACACCACCGGAACTCAGTATAATTGCACAAAATGCTTCAGAGAACATTTTACCGGAAAAGTCAAAAAGTCGCTACATATCTACATACGACGACAATTCCCCAGTTAGTATAAAAAACTGTACAAATTTCAATGTATATGTGAATTATAACTTTCATAAGAAATAAATGATTAGTTAGTTGAGTTTATTGTGTTTTTATTATTTTATTAAATTGCTTAATTTTTTCGCAACTGTATTAAAAATAGTTGTTCAGTACACGTGCGGAACCGTCATTGCAACTTGTTCCGACTGTCAACCCTCACCTCACCTTCGGCTGCGCCTCGGCTCGGGTAGACATTTGTCGGAACTCTTTGCAATGATAGGCTTTCCGGACTCGTAATGAAATATACTATTTTTTATCTATTTTTATTTAGAGGCTTTTTCCTATTTTAGGTATGTCAGCCTCATCATACCCTTATCTAAATAACTAACAATCATAAATAAGGGAACACTTGGGTCATTGATAAAGAAACATATCAATAAGTTTTTTAAACACCGCAGATTGCGGGTCTGCTACTAAATGTATGATGTTAATGAAGAAAATAATTTAGTATGAAGTTTGCAATAAGTTGTGAATAAGACGTGCCTCCCCGCAGTGATCCAGGAGGGCGACAGCAGTGAGGACAGCGAGGCGCGCGCGCTGCTCAACAAGTTCCTGGGCGCCACCGTGCTCATGGCGGGCATGCAGAGCTACGTCACGGAGGGCGCCGGCGGCAAGCTGCACCTCAAGGTCAGTGCCCCGCCCCCGCTACACAAAAATAACAGGTGGAAACGACCTTACGCTTCATACAATTCTATTCTTTACATCGATTGAAGCGCTTATGGCGGAACTTGACAGACTGATCGTACTCGATCACGATTGTTAAGCAACGCTCGTTCCGGCCAGGTGTCGGATTGGTAACCGTAAAGTGGCAATACAACTGAGCGCTTCCGTGCTTCGGAGGGCACGTTAAACCGTCGGCGTCGCGTCGGTCCCGACTGTTGTCATCTGATAACAGTCGTTAAGCCAAGTTAGAGGCCGTGCAGGCGGCTTGTTAAACTCTAACACCAGAGGTGGCCAGGCCACTAATACTCATCCGATGAGAAGAAGATCGATGAATTTGTGTAGAGTATCTGAGTTTGAGTATCTAAATATGCTGAATATGCATTTCTTAAATTAAAATTTGTGTATGATTCGTTCAGTGTTACATTTTACGCGATTACATTTTCTCTGCTCTTCAGAATTTACTAACTGTTTTCGTACTACAAAGATACACTGAAAATGTTTATTTTAACAACTCTTTGTGCGGTACAATCATATCGCAAATCATGTTGTTCCCACGTCACAGTGACGCCGAAGTAAACAATCACCATAATATTTGTATTTAATACGTTTTCATAGAGTGGCAGTAGGTCATCTCTTAAGCTACATCACGCCCAAACATTCAATGGGATTGGCATCAGGGGACTGTAAGGGCCAATACAACACGTCAATACCATGTTCTGTTTTCCAACTGGTGCAGATACGACTTCGCATTTTTAGGCTCATTATCCTCCTGCCTGCAGAATGCAGAAATCATGGGCAAACTTATGTTTTTTTACGAAGCCCTCTAGGCAAATGATTGTTCTAGTCAGCCTAATATTATTAAAAATATGCCGGTCACGCTCTTGTTGAACACACTGTACCTATACATATTTTATTTAAACAGTTCAATTATCTTCATTGCCATAAAAAAAAACATTTTCCAAGTTAAAACTCGTTCATGCTCTTGCTTTTTCCTTGCAATTAAATATTAGGTAAAATTAATCAAATAATATTAAAGAAAGACTAATCTAATCTACCTACTTTTCGCTTTTCACGATACTTTTCTGTGTAATGAGAAAACGTACGCCATATGAAGCGAATTAAGGAAAATGTCAACATTTTGTCTTTTTGTCTGAAAATTATATTTCACTGAAAATATGTCTTTGACGAAAAGCGTGCCTGATTTGGAGTGCGACCAACGGCGCTAGCCAGTGACCCTCCGCGATAGTAAACAAAAGAAAGACACGCTTTGCTCTGTACGCAGCGCACTATTGCCGTTTAAAGACACGCGCGGAAAGCGACGAAAATCGCGGCGAAAATAACACGACGCATCTCCGACATTTCACCGCCGCGGCGCCGGCAACGACGTAAATCACAACCGCGTCGCAACAAAAACAAACCTTGCATCTCCCGTTGTTAAGTAGGAAATCGGTTGAGATTTTCCCGGCTCTATATTTGGTGAGATGACGTCAGAGGCGGCCGCACGCGCAGTCCGTCCCGCACTCCGGCGCAGAACGGTGCGCGCCAAAACCGATATGACATAAAATTAAAAAAACTCTTTTACAAATTATGGTTTAAGAAACTGAAACAAAATCACCCGTAGACAGTGCAATACCGCGAACGCGGCAGGCAATAGTGACTTACCCGTTTCAGGATTTCAGTTTTTCACTCGTAACCATTTTTGGTAAGTTTATATTTTTTTAATCTGTTTTGTAAAAAAATATTTAATATTTTACCTATGTTACATGTAATTAGTTTTAATCAGTTTTAACTTATTTTTATTTTTGACTCGATTTTCCATTACTCTGTGAATTTTTCGTAACTTTTGATCGTCACCAACTTTAGGATTGCCCTTCGGTGATCTTTTGCGTAGGATCTTTATTATTATTAGCGCATAATCCACATTGGTAATCGATACATCGCCTATATTATTGTCATCATGACCTACACCGCGGCCTCGCGGATCACCTGTCACGGTTGACATTGCGTCCGTCGTCGCGTCGTCGCTGCGACACACGCGGAATGTCGCGCGACGGAAGTATGCCATTCGTGAATTATGAAAGCTTAACCTCCACTCGTGAAATGGTCGAAAATAACTGGCGTTCCTGAAGGCACGCTGGATGCGCCGACGACGCCACGCAGCGCCCACCTCATGACATGTCTATTTTTTTTTTCTCGTCTTGTATTTTTGCCAGCAAACGTAGCATAACGAACCCGATTAACAATTTATTATATTATATCTACATCAGAATATGTTTTTTAAATATTAACAAAAAATATATATTATTAAGATTACAAAATGCGTAAGTACCATCCGCATTGACCTCCGCTGTATTTTTTTTTTATTGTTTTTACCCGAGAAAAATATTCATCCCGGCGAAGAAAAAACTTGTCTCGAATTTCAATGACACGTTTTTTTTTGGACAATTTCGATTCGCGATTTTTAATCGCTTAACATTTTTGTTTGACTCTCTTTGTATTTTCATTGACTAAGTTGTGGCCACGCACTATGTCTGTTGCCATCGAATGTTTAGATACACTAAATGTAGAGTCACCACACCATTATGACTTCAAATAACGGAAATTCTTAAAATTTTCACACAGTTTTTCTTCATCAATTGAAACAAACTCTGTTTGTAAACGGCTCATTTATGTTCTTTTTTATTTTCATCATTAATGGGTTTGCTCTTGACCCCAGTCTAGCCCAAAAGCAAAGACAGGGCCTACGATGGAGCGAGCTTGCCCAGAAGGTGCTTATTCACTCTGGCCTTGAATAGAGTCAGGTTGTATGCACTCGGAAACGCAGACGCCGGCAGGGAATTCCATTCCATAGCTGTGCGCATTAAAAACGATGTGGAGTAGCGCTTGGTACGCAGAAAAGGTATATCAACCAAGAACGGGTGGTAACCCACAGTACGTCTGGATGTCCGATAGTAGAAAGGGGAAGGTGGAATGAGCTCATGCAGCTCTTGAGCACACTCACCGAAGTATTATTCTATCGTCAACGAAAGTAAAAAACCGGCCAAGTGCGAGTCGGACTCGCGCACGAAGGGTTCCGTATCAAAAATGGCAAAAAAAAAAAATACGTTTGTTGTATGGGAGCCCCCCTTAAATATTATTTTATTCTGTTTCAAGTATTTGCTGTTATAGCGGCAACAAAAATACATCATCTGTGAAAATTTCATTTGTCTACCTGTTGTCGTTATTGATATCGAGCAAGAAACGGCAAAAAAATCACGTTTGTTATATGGGAGACCCCCTTAAATATTAATTTTATTCTGTTTTTAGTATTTGTTGTTATAGTGGCAACAGAAATACATCTTCTGTGAAAATTTCAACTTTCTAGCTATCACGGTTCATGAGATACAGCCTGGTGACAGACAGACAGACAGACGGACAGCGAAGTCTTAGTAATAGGGTCCCGTTTTTACCCTTTGGGTACGGAACCCTAAAAAGGGTACCAGCTAAATATAGTCTTCCTTATTTGTTTTCCTTAAAATAAAAGTCTTCGATGATTGACCTTCCAGCGATTTCAGCTTTCAATCTCGGTATCTTATGAAATTATTATTATAAACTCCGCAAGCTAAAAAAGCGAGAAACAGATATAAGCACACAAACATTAAATAATTAAACAAGTTCTTTATAAAAGACTAATATAAATATAATCGTACTTTTGAAGCACTGTGACTAAGGTACTCGTTGTGTTTTGAAGTCAGCAATGCGTTGGTCCACAGAATATATAATAGTACAAGTTGGGCTCTGGCTAACAATCCACAGAGCAAATTACAGCTTGTTAAAAATAATTATACCTGAGCAATAGAAAACAAAACGCACGGTTATTACTTACAATTGCGTCAACTTTCTACCAGTAACCTAAAGGTAATAAAGCTGTGTTTACGCTATGAAAGCACTTGAAATCACTGTTAAAACTGGCAAATGTCAGCATTAATAAATGGGAACTACCCACTTTTGGTATAGTTAATAAGTGGTTGGTTGCACGCAGAGGCCATAATTTAAATTTAATTTTGTTTGCAGATGACTGCTTGCTAATCACGTATCAATTTTAATGTCATTTGTCTGTTGATGACAATAATGTCATCCTCATTATCTTTTTTGCTAGCAATTAGAGTGCAGTCTAACTTTGAGATAATAAACCCTGTGCTATCTTAAATTACGAGTTGATATTAACAAATAAGTAAAATGGACTTGGTTATTCCTGAAAAATTTAACAGTAATTATGCTGTGAGATGCTGTTAAAATTTTATAATAAGGGTTGCTTTTTTCGATTTTTGGAAATTAAAATATTGTTTTTTATATTGTTGTAATGCCACATAAATCTCGTGCAGAAAAATAATGTTCAAAGAAACTATCTTATTTTATTACTTTTCATTATTTATTATTTCTCTGACTCTACAAGTCAAGTCAAAGTCAAAAATAGCTTTATTTAAATAAACTTAATTATTAAGTACTTTTGAATCGTCTATATTTTCCTACCACCCGTTCAAGACTTTTTTAACTGACAAGAAGAACGGGCGCAAGAAACTTATCAGCTTTAATAGCAATAAGTAACGATATTTACAAACTTAAATTAAATATATCATTACCAGATAATTACAACAGAGTGACAGGATTATTGGCAACAAACATAGACTTATTATATTACTATCATTTGCAACAAAGTACTTACAGTAGTTATGTGTTACATCATTTCCACGCATTTTGATCTTTAAGATAATCGTCTACTTTATAATAACCTTTACCCATGAGCGTTTTTTTAACATGGTTTTTAAATTCATGCAAAGGAAGATCAATCACTTGATGTGGAACTTTATTAATACAGGCTATGCCTTTCCCCATAATTGAACCTCTAGTTTTTGCAAGCCTAAATCTTGGAACGGCAAGTTTATCTTTATTTCTTGTATTTACATAAACTAAATTTTCATATATGTATTGGCCTGCCAAAGTTAAAATATTTATTTCTTTAAACAGTTCTCTCAAGGTAGGTATCTCTCCGCCGAAGATTGTATTATGCCGCATATCCATGGGTCTAATGTTTCCTAGTTGAACAGTTGACATTCGTAACGTGGCGTGGATGTCAATCAGGAACAGGGAGTGCGGGGATGTCATAAAATGTATCCCGCTTGGTGGCACTAACTGCTGCTGGAGACCTTTGAACGGGCAGTTACCTCCGATTTTCCCATTTATTTTAAATTATATGCTTGATACTAATAAATCATTATTATGGAAGTCGGACAGTAAACGAATTAAAGATTAAAGAAAACCGAAATGTGTTGGAAGAAATATTGATACGAAAATTCGTTTCCAATATTCAAAAATTGATAGCAAAAACAAAATGACAATTCTGCATCTACACTAGCACCAATTTAGCGGTAGTGCGCCGACTGTCGATATATTTAATATATATTTAAGTTTGTAAATATCGTTACTTATTGCTATTAAAGCTGATAAGTTTCTTGCGCCCGTTCTTCTTGTCAGTTAAAAAAGCCTTGAACGGGTAGTAGAAAAATATAGACGATTCAAAAGTACTTAATAATTAAGTTTATTTGAATACAGCTATTTTTGACTTTGACTTTGACTTGACTGGTGTACGATTTATGAATCAGCAAAATTATCTTGCCATACCTACAACCTGTCTCTAACTACTCCAAGAGATGTACCTTGTTGTGGTGCGCGCAGGCTAGGCGTGGTGTATCGGGCGCAATTGACCCAGTTCAGGTGCGCGCGCGGCGTATAATTAGAGCGGGAGTAACGCCCGCGATCGGGCACCCCGTGCGGTTGATCGCTGCGCGGCGCGGGCGCAATCACAGCGGGTGCATTTAACTATCAGTCAGCTAGGCACACATCTATGAAAAAAAAAGGTTTTAGCTGAAGTTTCGCACAAATTAGGGTGCCGTCGGCAATCCTTTGCTTTTATGTCCTTAAACACGCAAATCTCTATTCCCTACTGTTCTGCTATCACGCTATCAATACATAATAATTTCAGTAATGATCTCAAAGCCTTCCAAGATTACTATCAATGTACTGAGTACTCATTTGAACATAGACTGAAAAAAAACATTATTAGCCAAATCTTTTTATAACATTAAAGTATATTTCGAATTTAAACTGTAACACTACTTTATCGATTTTTGATATAGATTTTTTAATTTATTATTTATTTATGATATGATTGATTTTTAGAAGAATTGTTAAGAGTTTAATTTCATTGAGCAGTTAATATACTATATTTAGTTTTAATACCTTTATATATCTCAATACCTTGAAAAGGTGAATTTATAATAACACAAACAACTGTAACCACTAATATTCTATGTTATGTATAACTATTATTTTGTGGAGACTAAATGAATATGAATATGGGCACTTTCTGACTTCATGAAACTGGCTTGGCATTCCTTCAAACACTATTCTCGTGTAATCCGTACATTAGTGAGAAAAACATAATGCATAGTTCAGACTCTAAGAAATTAAGTATGTTTCACTATAACATTGGCCATAATCATATCCATATAGAAATTGATAAATAAATAAGCCCCGCCGACACTCGCGCCCCGCCCCATCCATCTGACATGACGAATTAAACCCGCTAATTTAATAATTCTTCATTATTGCGCCAGTAAATCGATCGAAAGTGTTCGCCAAACAACTTCTATGTCAATGGCATAAGAAAAATTGTTTAAAAAAACAAAAAACCGACTTCAAACAACCTACCTCTAAAAAGCAAGAAATAATATTCGTAATAATAAAAACACGTCTATTGAAGTCGGGTGGGGCTGGAGTACAAATTCCTTTTTTTTATTCTAAAAGCCCCACCCGACTTCAATAGACGTGTTTTTATTATTACGAATATTATTGCTTGCTTTTTAGAGGTAGGTTGTTTGAAGTCGGTTTTTTGTTTTTTTAAACAATTTTTTATTTTTTTATTTTTAGTGTAGGTACCTTTTGTACTAGGTAGTGTAGGTATATTATTTATGTAGAAATTAAAATCGACTCAGCCAAACGTGAGTTAATCGCGGAGAAACATACATAATTTCATAATTTCTTTATTGCACAGTCACATGGTATAAAGTTGACAATATTTAGGTTAATTAGTACATGTGACACCCTGTAAGGGTGTTGGCAGAATGAGTGACTTAAATTCTATAATATCATATTATTATTAGTAGGTTTTCTTAAAAAATTAAAATTATAATTATTTTACTTATAGAAAACGATTTATGCAGTATAAATTAAGGTTAATTCATCATTATCATTAGATATTTCATTTCATAATAATAACATAATACTCAATATGATTCATATTTTACATTCTTTTAATTAATACGATGGATTCTAATTAAATTTATCTTCAAAAAATTCTGAGATACAATAATAACATTTGTTAACTAAAAAGGTCCTGAGTTGCATTTCAAATTTTTTTGTTTCTTTTATACATTTCAATTCATTGGGTAAGTGGTTATATATTTTTATTAACATTGAATGGGGAGCGGATGAGTGCAATTTTAATTTTGATGATGGTAGTTTTAGTTTGTTCTGATATCTGTTATTTCTTCTTATCTCTTTTCGCGGCGAATATAGATCAAAATGCTTAGTTATAAATTTACAAGCTTCAAATATGTATAAGCAAGTGAGAGACATGCGTACATGCGGGTCAAACCGAGAACCTCCTTTTTTAAGTCGGTTAAAGAACTACACTTAAGATATCCCTTTTCCAACAAAAAAATAATTATCTTATTCAGTTCATAAACAAAGAAGTTATACGACTGATCATCGAGGTAGTTCACACAAAATCATACTATTTTCGTGCTTTTTTCAAGATTACTTGAAAAGTACTGAACTGATTTCAAAATTTTAAAAAATGGGACCAACTTGAAAGTTTACCTAATGTAATAACGTTTGAATCATTTCAATCGGTTCAGCAGTCTTCGAGTAATCGGTGTACATACAAAAAACAAAAAAAAACAAAAAAAAAAAAAACGGGTCGAATTGAGTACCTCCCTCCTTTTGAAGTCGGTAAAAATAGGAGCAAATATTACTAATAGTGACTTGTAGCGAGTGCAAGTGAATATTAATTTTCTCGTTCTATTTCGATTACACTCAAGAGCGGAGTGTTTGGGTATCGGTGGGTCTGTTTATTTGCGTGTGTTCACGTAACACATACGCGGGTATTTATGGAATATCCTCTACTATGTAGTTTATTGTCAGTGACTGAATCTGTACACTCGCCGAGGGTCCATTATAGGATGATAGGAAAACATGGTTTGCGCAGGCCATATTTTTATATAAAAAACGTAAATTTGTTGCAACAAAAAAAAACAAACGACAAGCTAAAGAGATTATCTAGTAGCTACAAGTATTAAATTGCGTATAAACCTCACAGAAGATTGTAAAAAAAAACAGAGTATCGTCAAAAGCGCTTGTCGCGGGCCATATTTTTGGCGTAAATAATAGCGGAAACGTATTGAATTCTACATCAAAACACGTTAACGTACTGCTCCAGTTGCTCCAATAATCTTTTTTCAAGAAAGATAATCGTGCTAAAGGTAATGATGAAAAAACAACGATAAAATTCGAAGACGTGCAGAACTGAGGTTATTTAGTTAGCGGTTCCTCCCCCTGACATGATGATCCAGTGCTCAGAGAAGAGAGCGAAGGACCCAGAGGAGAGTCAACTTTAAAGTGTCTCATGAAAGCATTGGCAATATTTTCTGGATCATTCTCCCCATCAACGCTCACCGGGGGGCCAGGCTTAATGTCACAATTTCTCGTAGCTTTCCAGAAATCCTTAAAATTTTTCGCTGTACGGTGTTTTGATAGAACGTCCATTTTGAGTTGGTCTTGGTTACGTTGACACCAATTTAATCGACTCTTAAATATTTTTCTAGATTCGTACATATCATCATAGACTTTCCCTGATAGTGGTCGATTATACAGAAGCCATAAATTAAAATTAAGCCTGGCAACCCTGTGAGCTTCATGAACATGCTTATTCCAGCCACAAAGATGCCTATTTTTGTTTGGCTTAGTACAAGGCCGTTTTTTTGTTTTAGTAGCGGCGTCACATAGGGCACTTACAATCCTTTTATAAAATGTATTTAACACTACTTTATGCTCTTCCAACCGCATGACCCACGACTACAATGTATAAACTCAGAGGGAAAATCAATGCCGCGTAATATGCTATGACAAAGCTCATGGTACTTAGATATTTGAGCATCATCTCTTTCGCCCCATACTACTGAGTTAACATGCAGGTCGCGTGTCATAAGCTTTGGTTTAACAATATTAAAGTCACATTTAAGAATTAAAGGCAAATGGTCAGACACAAAAACATCCTCCACTACCTCCACTTCAGCAACAGTTTGCCAGGCTGAGTTGGAAACAACGCAGTGATCTAACCAACGTTTACATCCTTGGGGACCGTGGGCCGCGCTAACGTAAGTGTACGTATTAGAGTGCAGGCCTAGCTTTTCTATATCAGCACAGATCCAACTCTGATCGTTACAAAAATTGATTAATTCGACAAAAAATAATTCGTGAGGATGCGCATTAAAATCGCCCAAAATGAACACATTCTCAACTGTCACGCTTTCTACAATTGCACTTATTTCACCCAAGACCTTCACAAAAACGGGTATGTTATCCAATGAATCTGTGGGCATATACACCGAAATTACAATAATACTGCGTCCTCCGAGAGTAGCCTTAATAGCTACTAACCGATTACTATTACATTTTATTACCGTTACACTGTCAAAAATGCCCTTTCGCCATAGAATGGCTACCCCCCCATACGGCCTACCCTTAATAGGCCTTCCGATAAATCGACAGCTGATTTACCAGAATATTCAAAGTCATTACATATCATTCCTAAAAAAGGCACGTCATGGGGGAGTAAACATGTCTCTTGAAGTGCCAATAGCCAAGCCAAGTGCCAAGCTATAGTAAGCTATTAAAAACCAAGCTTCACAGTCTTTCCCACCGCCGCAAAGTAGCTTTTCTGGCGGTGTTCTACATGTAATACTTCGGAGAGTGTGCTCTTGAGCTGCATGAGCTCATTCCACCATCCCTTTTCTACCATCGGTCGTCCAGACGCATGGCGGGGTTTCAGCCCTATTTGGTTGACATTCCACGCATGCGCACAAAGCGTTATTCATCTTTTTTCACGATTTCAGAGTTGGTCCCATAGTAAAAGTTGTTCAGTTTGATGGTCCCTAATGTCCCTATCTACCATATTATAATTTTTTTAACACGTTGTATTATTAATTTTTCAGTGAAATTATGAATTTAAACAGCTGCGATGATTTTGTAGGTTTCGTCTTTCTGAGTATAAATTTAATTCCTAAGAAAATAAACTTCTTCCTAAACGTTTTCAGGAAAATTTGTTAACCGTTTCCTTGAGACGAATAAGGCGATTTTGAGCCGTTCTTTTTTGTACAGTCTATAAAATACAATCATTCCTGAACTCCGCAGCGGCGGCGCCGTTGTTCCCGCTTGAATTTGATTGTGTTGTTGATGACGTCACAGGAGGGGCCCACCCACGTGCTCGCCGGCCGCGCTGCCAACGCGCGCTGCGCACTCGCACGAGGGAATGACCTTTACGTCTGCTTTCCCTTCCCGATCGGGGATTTGCGCCATTTTGGACGACCTTGCCGAAACAAACGGCACCGGAAAAACTTTTGAAAATAAATGCGCATAATATTTTTTTAAGGTCCTTCGCACTTTCAAATGAAAATTTTGTTAAATTGAGGAAATGTCACTATAACACGAAAGCACGGTTTTCACACTAATGCTTGATTTACTAATTAATAATACTGAATAACTACAATCATTATGAGTATATTAAACGGCAACACATTCTCGTCATGTAAATTCTCGGGTAGCGTCGAATATTTTGATAGCTTTATCAAAATAAAGTTACTTAGTAAATTTTTGTTGAGTAACTTACTCAAGATAAACAAGACTTGTCATCGAAAAACCCGTCTACGCGTGTTGATTTTTTCAATCACCATTTGCCGATTCGGTTACTTTCACCTTCAATTACGTGACGTTATCACCAACGTCTATGACAACAGCAAATTTGACACTGTATATCGACGTTTAAAACGGGTCATTAGGTGATCTACGAATAGGTATAATTAAGGTGGAATAACACCCATACTTTGGCATCTGTATTGTTTATGTCATACCTAAAAGTTTTCATGTACAACTTCTAGAGTTTTTTTTTGTTAGGTAGTATTTTCTCGAAAACGCCTCGTTTTGAACTGGCGGGCGCTTGCTCGTGTGCTTATAAATGGCGTGCTGCTACGCTTTTTAGTTATGTAGGATACGTGTCAATTAGATTCAGAGTCAATCTCATCTGAATACTTTTAAAATTATTTAATTAATTTAGAAATTCTTTAGTACTTTTGTTCCAAAACCTTTTTTCTCAAACAAACACCTACTAATCTAAGATTCAGGAGTTAAGATATCTGACATTTTGGTGAAGCTTTAATTTCGGTTACAATCTTCGATCAAGAATACCCTTTTTTTTTTTTTTTTTTTTTTTTTTAGAGTGAGGTAAATACGCTTTTTACGTATACATGCTTTTATGCATGTATACTGGGCTCGGTCAGGCACAGGAAGCCACTCCTGATCTGTCTCTCGCCGCCCCCGGGTCTCCCGTCTAGCCTGAATATTAGGCTCGGCGGGGGATCCGGGGGGTTCTAACCTCTCCCCAGGGGGGAGAGGGAGAGAGCCTCCTCCCGATCTCCCCATAAGATTACCCACTCAGGTGGGCTGACCAGATGGGACGATCGAAAGCAGGCACCACTACCAGTTAAACCCCTCACTTCTTGCTCTCTCTCCGTCAATCGGTCACGGGGGATATGGTGATAGTCACCCCTTTGACCAGACGGGTGGCCTAGCCATCCTGGCCCCTACGCGGCGGGAGACGACCGAGCAAGTGTGATCGTCTCCCCAGACGGCGTGCACCGTGCAATGTCGACGACAGGGCGCTCCATCGCCGACCGGTAACACTATGGGATAAGGCGGTCATATTGACGCCTTCTCCTCCCCAACCGTCTGCGGCGGATGAGGGCCGCCTGAGCGTCCTCTTCGCGCACCCTCTCCGCTGTCTCCTTTTGAAGGATCACATCCTCGCAAAAAGAGACTGCCGCTTGCCAGCATCTGTCACTGTCCAGCATCCGGCTAACGATGCCGGGCAGCGAGAGATCCGGCCCTACCACCGCCACGAGATCCCGACGCTGCACTGACCACGCAGGACACACTTCTAGTGTGTGCTGCGCGGTGTCCAGCGCCTCGTCGCACTCGTGGCATTCCGGCGTTACCTCCCGTTGGATTCGGTGCAGATACTTACCGAAGCATCCGTGCCCGGTAAGAACCTGCACCAATCTGAACGTCAGCGTTCCATGACGCCGCTCCATCCACTCCACCAATAACGGGCGCACCGCACCCACCGTCCGCGCGCCCGCCGTCGGAGACTCAACTTGGAGCCGCCACTCCACCAGTAGCTGCTCCTCCGCCCGCCGTCTAATCTGGTCAACCTCAGCCGGGGCCAACCGTGTCCCTTGCCTTCTGGCTTCTCTTTTGTCCAGGTACACCCTGCTGAGGACCCGTGCCTCCAGCTCCCACGGGGGTGTACCTGCGAGTAAACATGCCGCCGTCCCAGAGACCGTCTTATAGCCGCGTACAATGCGGGTGGCAATAGCCCGTTGCGGTCTTCTCAGGAGATCAAGAATACCCTAGATGTCCGGTCAGTGTCTCGAAAATGGCACCTCAAATAGCGTCCCACTTACAAACTGGGCGCTTATTTTGCACAAAGTGATAAAAGATGTGTTTTTGTACAAAATAAAATAAATAAATAAATAAATATTTGACAACATCACATACATTGCTCCAATCCCAAAGTAAGTAGCTATAGCACTTGTGTTATGGAAATCAGAAACAACGGTGGTATGACACACACCCAGACCTGAGACAATATTGAAAAGTTCATTTTCTACATTGACCCAGCCGGGGATCGAACCCGGGACCTCAAGAGATGGTGACGCCTTGAAAACCGGCGTGCGAACCACTCGACCACGGAGGTCGTCATAAAATAAGCTTATTATGTACAAAATAAGTGATAAAAATGTGAGTTTGTACAAAATAAGAGGTGATTATGTACAAGCGCCAAGTTTGTAAATGGGACGCTATTTGAGGTGCCATTTTTGCGTACTGTTTTAGTTCGTGAAGCGTTATTGTATCTAGGATATTCTTGATCGAAAATTACAATTAAGTTAACTTACTTAAATCTTTTAAACTGAAAAGCTGTAGAACTCTAAAAAAAGCTCTAATATCATCACCCGTTCGCGATTATTACAGTATTTGTGGACGCATAAAATGATTGCGTGTGCACGCGCCCCGACTCCGTTAGTTCCATCCAGCACGGAATAAAACTAGAATTCTAGATCGATCGCCGCAATCATTTCGGCCAGCCGAGTGTGCAGTGGTGGTATCAACAATACCGTTTCAATTTGTTACAGAAAAAACAAACTGTTAGCTCATCAATATTTTATATTATATTTCTCTTGCATCTTTAGAAATCTGTTGCAATTCCTATGAACCTGTGTTACTTTATGTATTGTTACCTAAAAGCATGTTCACTTCTTCAACAAAATCTTACACGTTTTAAATCAATGTAACTTCCTAGGTACTTCCATGCGTAGGTAAAGTTTTTAAAATAAACATGATTGATTGAATCTAATCTAATCGCGCTTATTCTGATCGATAAAACCAAAACCGTTGCGTTGTCATTTTGGTTATATTTACCAAAAAATCTCAGGTTTTCCTTTAAAATTCTCATTTAAATTGGCATTTTAGGCTCCATAGGCATAGCTTTCAACAATAAAATTTCAACAAAACTGAAGCGAGTATTTTCCTGTTAACGAAACTAAAAAGTAAAGATTTAGTTAATTGTTTTTGTCGTTAAAAATTAGCGCGATCGGGCTTTCTGTTGATCATGTGGACTGATTTTATGAATGTTCCACCGAAATATCCGTCGGGTTGACGTCCTCACCGCAGTCGTGTCATCATGATCCCGATCATCTGCCGCCGCGCGATCATTGATCGTTACGGATCTTTGGCATATGTGATTCAATGTTCAACACGGTATTAATAATAGAGATAATAAACATTTTCTATTTTTCCTTCTTTATACTTTATCGTTATTCAGTGTTCGGTAGACATAAATAGTCTGCTTGCAAGATCATTTGGGTTCCTCTTCGTTTGGTGATTAATTTTGTGGAATAGATTAATTAAAATAATTCCAGTAGATTTAAAAAAAAATATTTTTGGTCACATATTGCCCAAAGTGAGTCGCTTGGTTACAGTTTTGGAATTTCCACCTCTCATTTAAACGGTTTTAAATATACTTATAGGTGACGATGGGGTTGGCATGTCTAAAAAGACAAAAACCCCGGTCTTCTTATTTAGATTTTAAAAAATGATTTTGTTTATATTCCGAACAGAATAAAAATACAAATAAAATTAAAAAAGAAAGAATTTAGCAGTGAATTAACACATTTAATTTTGTAGTTGAGCTGAGAAAAAGAAATCAGTAGAGTTTTGTTAGTAGGTAATGAAAACAAAACACTCTTCGACAGTGTTACATTTTGAACAGCAAACAAGACACTTACCCAAAAATAAATTATTGTAAAAATGGCACTCATAAACAAATTCGGTGCAGATAAAACTGCCGAGTGGATGTATTTGGACAGCCGTCCAAATGCTTGTTTACTTTATATCAAACATCTGAAACATATGCGAATCCATTATGAGCTTTCATATCTTTTAATCATAATGAGTTTGTATCAAAATGCACTTTCTGCCATTCATATATCATACGTTTTCAATTAATAAAAACATCGATGTTTTGAGCACATAGTTATAATGGTTTTGGTCGATTTATCAATCACAAACAATAGATTGTTTTAGCATGAACCACGATTAAATTAAAGGGGAATATCCTAAAACATCAAATTTGCTGAATATTTTTTACAGGTAAGAATAAGCTCCGCTTAGTACTAGAGAAAAGTTTCAGAAATTTCGGTTGCGTGAAAAAATTTAAAAATCAAAGTGTCTTCGACTTTACAAATGTTCGAAAGTAACAGCAAAATGGACCACCTGCCACAACCACAACAAGTATTAAAAAAAAGTTTTGACCTTATGTATTGAAACTTTTTTTAATACCATGTTGTGGGTGGCAAAGGTATAATGTCCATTCTGCTGTTACTTTTGTACATTTGTGAAGACGAACAGACTTTAATTTTTTTACGCAACCGAAAATTCTGAAACTTTTTTCTATTACTAAGAGAGCTCTACCTATAAAATAAATATTCAGCCAATTTGTTATTTTTTTCGTATAATCCCCATTTAACTCTACCTGGTTGATAAAGTGTACGAGACGACGTGCTTACCGAATTTATCACCCAAAAAAGCTTTTTTTACTAAAGATGCAATCGCTTAGTCAATATTTCTCTCATCAGAACTAGATAACTACAATATCTGTAAATTAAATCTCATCTCTATCATCCCGTGACAAGTTATTAGACGTTAATGCCAGCGACGAACCGTTTGAAGGGAGCGTTTCAGCGGCGCAGGCGCAGGTGACCTGCCAAACATCTGGCCCACTGATCTTCTGCACGCTATAAACGCCGGCCAGGGTAATCTGGAACTCCTGGGAATCGAACCTGATATTCTGATAATAATACTCCAATGTGTGCCACAGTAGAATTACAAGGGGAAAACAAAATGATGAAATCATGGTTGCTTCATTATTCAACATTAACTATATTGCTTACAATGAATGGCCGGTAAATAAAAAATAAAATAAAATAATTTTACTTCAGATTTAGGTACCTACATCCATATAAGATTAGTAACAATAAAAAGAAATAAAACACCTTATTATGAACTATGTTAGTAAAACCTATTCTATTCCGTGTTTTTAATTCTAATGTAGAAAATACCCGCCTCGCCCACTAGCACCACCGGGCACAGCTACATATATAGATGCACCCAGTGCCTCCAGGGGCCGTACCGGCTAACGAATCGATTATCGAAAAGTCTGCTTGGTTTCAAATTAAAACAAATAAATCGAGCCCCAATTGGGCCAAAATGATGAACCCCAATTCAATATGTCACACGAACATCGTTATCTTCCAAATTACGTCAACAGAAAGTACAAGACGAAATTCCTTACTTTGATTTTTCTGTTTTAAGTTGAAACCCAGTAGACTTTTCGATAATCGATTCGTTAGCCGGTACGGCCCCAGATAGCACAGTCGAGTTTCTCCCTGACCACGCCCAGAATGAGGTTGGAGTTACCACGCACCCTGCGCATTAAAAGCGTTTCTGCAAATGCTGTATTTAAGTACCTACTTTAAAATGCACGACTCGACCACACTTATTGGAAAGATAATAAGAAGCTCAAGAAGCTAGAGCGCAATTGTACTTACCAAAACTTTTCGCAACCCGAAATTACCTATACTCCATATTTATTTATTAACTATCAATAAAAAATTCATACTATTTGTCATTGACGGCTCTGTGAGCTGTAGACCTCGCGTTAGTGTAATTTTTGATCATATTTCGAAATAGCTGAAATATGTTTTTTTTTTTCGAAAAACTGAATCGACAAAATAATCTGTATAATTATTGAACCTGCTCACAAAATTTCACGAGAATCGATTGAGAAATACGAGCTGTAGAGGAGAACAGACGGACAGCCGGACAGATATAGAAAGCATTTTTGCTCTGTGAGAGACGCTTCTTGCTCGCTCAGTCACTGTAGCCCCATCAAAGAATATGTAGTAGGGTATGATCTCACACTTGCATTATAAACTTAACTTTTTATTGTTATGATCGATTGTTGAAAGCAGTTTACGACTGCAATATAAACATTGCTTTCGCAGTAAATAAAAGGGCGTCGTATGAAGTCTGTCAGTTTCCCCCGACTTTAGCGTAAACAGCGCAATCGCCAGCCTCGCATTAAAGTTATGACGTCACCGGAAACCACTATCGTCTTCACAAATTACTATACTGATTTCCTGGAAAACTGTTACATGAAATTTTTCGTAGTTTTCATGAAATTTACTTCTGCCAACTTCTGAAAATCACAAATATCACAATATGCTTTAGACACTACATTTCATTTTTCTTTCCATTTGCTGCATTCATTATTGTAATAGAAAATGTAGCCAATGTTACACAGAAATTTAAGTAAATAAAGTTTAAAAAAATATTTATATACCTACGTAAGTATTTGAATAGACGGCTAATACTTAATACTCGTCAACAACGCCCGGAAAACGAGAAACAATAGATTTCCTATTGTTCCCCGGTCGCCCGAGACCGCTCGGGCGTTGATGAATTAAAAATAATGAGAATCGCTTGTGTGAAGAAAATGCATGCAACATATCGGGTCATTTTGAACTTACCATCCAAATTTTGAGGATGTGTTCAGTTCATGAAACTGAACAACTTTCTCTAAGAAAAATGTGTCAAATTTCGCCAAAAAATTTTGGTCATCCCATACTAAATTGATCACGTGATCTCTTTGATTTGTATGGAAAGTCGGTTTTTATTTTACATATTTGACCATGTGTTCCTTAGAGAAAGTTGTTCAGTTTCATGAACTGAACACAATATCCTCAAAATTTGGATGGTAAGTTCAA
The DNA here is from genome assembly GCA_943789525.1 of Agriphila geniculea. Classification (NCBI taxonomy): domain Eukaryota; kingdom Metazoa; phylum Arthropoda; class Insecta; order Lepidoptera; family Crambidae; genus Agriphila; species Agriphila geniculea. The sequence goes on along the minus strand of OX038879.1, from coordinate 4,940,496 downwards.
AATTACCCTGCATAAAGGTACACCTTAACACAATAGTCAGAATGACTGTGCAATAAAACCTTAGGAACTAAAGGAATGACACTCAAAGCATGCCTTACACGTGCATTTAAACAGCTGCAATTTGACGCGTGATAGCTGCACTGCAGTTGGCAGGGGGATGACACGATGACTTACGGGCCTCACGAGCATCGCGGAAGCTTCCAGGGCTAAAATTACCTGCACCTAGTGTCACCATGTATGGACAATTGGACAACGACGGAAATAAACTGCCTATCTCGCATGCAACAAGCAACTGATCTTTGAACAAGGCAGACGCCAGATTTTAGATGTAGCTAGAGTCTTTGCTACACGAAGCTTTAGCCAAGGAAGTTAAAAATACCTCATGTCATGTTTTACTGACTCGAACGTAAACATTATTTTAGGCGATGCAAAAAGTATTTATAGTTAGGCTAGGAGTGAATAACATAAGGCTAGTACCATAGTAATGAAATCACTTTGAATAGCTAAATCAGAATAGTTTTCTATATGTATGTTCTCTTAGATCAATATAATACCTAAACATGATCATAACTTATTGTCAATGAGCTAACTAAACAAACCATCGTTCACGTCCAATCAAAAAAGAAAGGCAGTAACGCGTGTGGACATAACAGACACGTTTGTCTGGCTCGCCCGGCCGCCTGGACAACTAATGCATCCCGCCGGCTTTCTCCGGGACTTGACGCTAATAATAATGTATCGCGGATCATTGTGACTTTAATCGCCAATTTAACAAGCGGCTGTCGGCCGATTGAGAGTCGCGACTTGGGAGCTGTATTCAATAGGAAACAAATGTCGCGCCCACTCACTATCTTGTTACAGGTTTTGTTAAGAAGGGAAATTAAATCGGAATATTCAGAGAGATATGCATAATACCTATTTAACTTTTCAGGTCCTAACCTAATCCATTCATTTCATGAAATAAGTTGTTACCTATAAACCACATATTAGTTTATACATATTTATTATGATAAACAATTCACATTACACAGGGAAATGTAGTCTGTTGTCGTTTACGCAACTCTACTATAACTAGCAACATTGTATGTACAACAAAACAGTTTAAATGCCCACTCTAATGCAACGAAACTAGTGGACCGGCTTAGTCATCGCCGTGTTTATGACTGTTACTAGGAAAATATTTTAAGCACCTCATTAACTGATGTCAACATTATCCGGTGACATGAGAAAAGTTTTGTTTTCTAGAGTTCATGGTAAATTCACCTCAAAAGAATTTTTTTAACTGTGTTTACTTATAACCGAGAAGTTAAAAATATATTATCTTTTCAATCACCAATTTTATTCTATGAAAATTTACTGTCATTACAAGACCCTTTATTGAATGAGTTTTTTTATTATTTACAAAGTGTTACTCTTCCTTACACCATACGACTATTAAACATTATTTATAAAACTAATGTGTCGGTAAACATTTCTAAAGTGCTAATCACGGTGTGATCAAACGGAATTTACATAATCTCTTCTGTGACCACAGCTCCATCCGGACTGTTTGCGCCTTCAACTATAATTGTTCGGTGCAACTTTGCCGACGTCACTTTCTTTTAGTTTCCATCGTAAGCTTGTCAATAACCACTAAGCCACAGTTTTATGAAGCTATTTTCTTAAATACACTTTCAAGAATATGTAATTTATCGCTAAATGAAAATAGAATTGTCGTAAACCGTAATTTCTTAGTATAGGAAGTTATTAATATTAATGGCAAATTCTAACGGGCTTAGAAGAGTACAAATCGGTAGTTCTACACAAGACTTATTCTCTAACGACGTAACAGAAACAGACACCTAAACAAACAAAGTATGAATGAAGCCACTGAAATCACTTGAGAGTTTGAAACCCAGTTAGAGACAGTAGCATTAAAATCGCATAAAGAGACGCGCAAACGGGCCGGGTGACACGGTCCGCTGGCATCCGCAAATAAACGCGCGCTGACTCGGTGGGGGCTTCAAACTCAATGGACTCATGTAAATAAAGATACATACAATTACTGAAAATAAGAGAAAACGAAACAAACGTGTGAACAATGCAGAATTTAATGGTGAAGATGATAATAATAATCATATTACCTACTAAAAAGCCACAAACAAACAAACGAGAAAGCATGCTAATAAAAACGACGTGTTAAAAATTAAGAACTATCAAACAACAACTGTGAATACAATCACGCTTTATGATCAAAAGATTATTAGATTAGAGGAATGCAATCTTACATTCATGAATTTTGTTTTGTCAAGAATGAGTTGTAATAAGGTTTCTTTTTTTAAGATTAAAGAAGATCATTTAATAAAGGAAACTATCACTGAAAATAGTTTAAATGCTAGAATTTATAATTTTCTTGAATGGCGAAATAGGTCTGTAAGAAAACACAGTAGCTTTTGATGACGCAGAATATTATTTAAGACGGCTGGCCAATTAATCTGGAAAGGAGAGATGAATGTTCCTCATGAATGTAGTAGATGGGTGTTTGTGAAATGGGTCGTTCCGGGTTGGAACTGCGCCGAGCTGGATCTAGGCTGGACGTGTAAACAAACTCTGTTCTGGCCCCGACGGCAGATCTACTGGAGTCTTGCTCTTGAACTACACTTGGCTCTTAGATAAAATATCGTCATGATTACATTTTACTGATGCCACATTCTCATTCTTAGAGGTTTAGTTCAATAGACATCCTTTTGTAACGCGAATCATCTAAAGCAAATAAAATTTAAAATACTTATTACACGAATATAATGTCATAAAAACAAAAAACTTCAGTACTTTGATAAAAAAATCAAAGTACATAAGATTTGCTTTTCCTGGGATGGATTTATTTGTTTCCTGCGAATCTTTTCAAACAAGTTTCTGCGCAATATATCTAAGTCAATAAAAATATATTTAAACTTATAGCCAAAAGGAAGTTTAAAGCTCACACCACGAATCAACCAAACCAACCGCGTAATCATGACGCGCGAATTTATTCGTGTAAGCAATAAAATGTTACAACTACGATCGTGTAGTACCTATATTCGTCGAAGGCCACAGGTTATGTACTCTCTCCCAGCTGCCAACCATACATTACGAACATCGTGACATAACTTTGTGTAATCAATAAATTCACGCCGACTTTGACCTTCAAATTGATCTTGAAAACGATTTCGAGAAAGTAGCCCAACTTTTTTCTGACGCAATCCAAATTTCTCAATAAATAGAGTTGATACAAAAATTCTTCAATATTTATGTAGACTGGCTGAGCTGAAAAGATATTGATAAGATACATTTTCTTTTAGATTTTTATCACGGACTCATTTTACTACTGAACTAGTTTAAAGTCACAGACACATATGTGTCTTTTATACTTTCGATCTTGCGTGTTTCATCCAGTGGGATGCTAATAATGATCGTTTAGACTTTTGTTTAAAAATAAATTAGTCTACTATAATTTCTGCAACATATAACATCGTTAGCTAAAAAAGTCTCGAACAGGCGGGCGGTAAGAAAATATATTAGACAAATCAAAAACACTTTTTGATTTTGTTTTATGTTGTAACCTTCAAGGGCGTCGCCAGCCCATGGCCCAGGATGAGAGAAAAATTTGAATTGTAGATACAGTCAAGAGCACCTAGTGAATTTATTCAAGTTTTGAGATGCGGGATTTATCGGAAAAACAAGTCTCTTGCACGGACTTTGGTTACTTGCAGTTGGCTACATTTTTTAACCTCTAGGGGGGGGGGGGGCAACTGAACCTCCCTGCCCACCCTTGGCGACGCCTTTGGTAACCTTTATTTCAATACTAATTCAACGACTGAATTATATATAACTATTCCGTTAACTTTATCATAGTAGGTAACGATTGACGTCAGCGACTGATAAGTATAAGAATGATATTGAGTATATTCTCTGAGTATCTGCAATTCTCCACACCACAGCGACCACAATGCACGCACACACAAACATAAAAGCTCTACAGCAGCGCCTTGATAGATGAGATTTTCTAATACAGAAAATCTCATCTATCAAGTAGAAATCTTAAAGATCTCACAATTTATTTCGTGATATATTCGAGAAAATGTTCCAAATCTCAGATTTATTGAACGGATTATGCAATCTAATAGATGATTCTCTTTTAAAAAGCTTTTAGAAGTTAACACACTCTTTCGCAAACAAATGCTATGTTGTAAACGATCGCAGAAGGTTTCAGATCGAGAAAACTCGCGATGAAAATAACGCTGTCAGAGTGAAGGGCGGCCGTCCATTGCGCTCAAGGTCCATTCCACTACGAACTATAGTTTCCACTAATTATAGAATCGGCGGGCTGATTATCTAATTAGAAACCACCTAGCGACCGGTTGCAGTTTATAGATTATAGTGATCCATTGCTACTTCTTTTTGGATTAAAAAAAAACATACCAAAGAAAAGTAGCAATGTATGTGGAATGAAACCGGTCGCTAAATAGTTTCTTTTTAGATAATCAGGGTGCCGGTATCGCGGGATTTGGTAACCCGTGACGTCATCACAACGCGGTGACCGCATATTTAAAAGAAATGGAACGTTTTGAGCGGTCACAATCCATCGTTTTGAAAATTTCCCTCATCCTAGCGCTTTTAGTTTCCAGGTGGTAATAGTACCTACCTAATTTTAAGTTCGGTTTGCTTTTTCGGCTTCATTAGAACTATTAGGATTATGTACAGCAGTACCTATTCACCGATTTACTAACGGTTACTATATTTAAATTTTCCACAAAAGGAAATAATTGTCTTTTTTTAATAAACTGATATTTTTAGTTTAGAGCATTTGTATAACAGAAGTGTTTCATTCTGCAGCAGGAGACGGTCCGCAGCAGCGGCGGCGGCAAGGTCACCAGCAGTGTCGAGGAAGTAGACCTTGACCAGTGCTGGGACGAGCGGGTCCTCAGGAAACTTGTGAGTAACGTTTAACCCTGTATCGACATCAGCCATTTTTTATGTCCCCACTGCTGGGGCACAGGCCTTCCTTATGGTTGGATAAGGAGGATGGGCCATAACCCACCACGCAGGTCCAGCGCGGATTGGTGTGTGTTAAACTGTTGACTGCAAATGCAGCCGGGACCAACGGCTTAACGTGCCTTCGAAAACACGGAAAAACTCGAGATAATCAATTTTTGGTCACCCATCCCATGACCGACCCTTGCGAAAGTTGCTTGACCTCCGCAATCGCAGGGCCAGGCACTAAACCACTGCACCACCGAGTTCCTCTGTATGGTGAGAATCCCTGTATAGTGTCAGTAATGAGTTTAAAATGACTCTTTCTCCCTACGGCTTCTTCGACTTACGTGACAAATGTTTTTTCTTCCAACTATGCTTTAATTTCATCACAATATTCACAATCACACTAAAAACTCAGTACAAAGCGAGTCTTTAATGCTCTAGAGCAATAAAAATGTATGAAATTTCATTATTTCACAGTTTTTTTTTTAATCGCACCAAAAGGTGCCAATCTCAATGGATTAGCTCTATTCAGCCAGCCGATATCAATTAGTTACTTGTTATACAAGAGAGCAAAGTCATTTTTTGCTGCGAGTGCTGACTTTTAAATCACGAACTAGCGAAGTAGTCTAGAATTGAATCACGAGCGTAGCGAGATTCTAATATAGACTACTGAGCACAGTGAGTGATTTAGGCACGAGACATCAAAAAATTTGCTCTCGTGTTAAACATACAACTTTTCACCTCTACCAGCGAGAAAAGGTGTTAGAAATTAAAAAAGCACTTTGCCTCACGCTCGCAACAAAAGTCGATTTTGCTGCGAGTTTTTGGTAAAAAGCACTTTGCCTCACGCTCGCAGCAAAAGTCGATTTTGCTGCGAGTTTTTACGCGCCAAAAGCACCCTTTTCGTGCTGGAGAGGTGAAAACTTTTTTTTACGTACGTATTATTCGTTTCTATCCTACTTGTTCCAAATTTAAAAAATGATTGCTGCTAACTCTGATTTAAAATGAAAGAAATTTAAAAAAGTGATTTGGCGGGAACTTTGCTAATTTTGCTTGACAATATTTTTGGAAACGATAAAGTGTGATACTATCTAACAACAAATGTAACAAACAAATATAAATTTGCCCAACAAAACTCTTAACCTTACGTTTAATTATTGTTCAAGCATAACTTTTAATTTCAATCATTAAACTTCTTTTTTAACTGTTTGATATGAGTTTCTTTTATCTACTATTCCTATAGGTAATAGTTGAAAGAAAAACAAGCTTGACAATATTTTTGGAAACGATAAAGTGTGATACCACATCTAACAACAAATGTAACAAACAAATATAAATTTGCCCAACAAAACTCTTAACCTTACGTTTAATAATTGTTCAAGCATAACCTTTAATTTCAATCATTAAACTTCTTTTTTAACTGTTTGATATGAGTTTCTTTTATCTACTATTCCTATAGGTAATAGTTGAAAGAAAAACAAGCTTGACAATATTTTTGGAAACGATAAAGTGTGATACCACATCTAACAACAAATGTAACAAACAAATATAAATTTGCCCAACAAAACTCTTAACCTTACGTTTAATAATTGTTCAAGCATAACCTTTAATTTCAATCATTAAACTTCTTTTTTAACTGTTTGATATGAGTTTCTTTTATCTACTATTCCTATAGGTAATAGTTGAAAGAAAAACAAATTACTCGCCTGCAATAATCTACTATTATCATAGAAATGCAGCTAAGTAAAAACACAGTGGAGTGTCCTAGTCCTCCTACCTACGGTGTGTAGGGAATGCAGATTTTTTTTTTTTAAGTTTTCTTCACCAATATATTTTAAGAAAACGACCTAAAATATCCCAGAAACTTTAAAAATAACACCAATGCAATGCAATGTCCGCTGAAGACCATTTTCTGTGTCATGAACATACACTTTTTCACGTCTTCGTCTTTACCGTAGTTTGTTCGTATTCATCTAAATTTGAGTAATTATAAAAGCGGCAATTCTTTGTTTGTTGACCGAGATAAAACGACCTTAGCTTTGTGTCCACAACTTTGTCTCGCGGACAAAGACCTTTGTCCATTAAATACGAGTGAAAGTGACTCATTGCAGTTTTTTTATAGTTTACGTAAACAAAACAGTCCAAACGTCCGCAAAACGCGAAACTTTCCACCGATCACAGTCTAAGTAGCGTTGCCCATTCTTGTACAGTACACGTAAGACTGCGTAAGAAAGCTGTAATTATACTAGAAGTGCAAATCACCGAGTGAATGGTTTCTTGTGGTCATGTTACGTATTGACAGTCATCCGAGAAAATTATGAGAGCCGAGAAGTTATGTGTTCGCCAAATGTGGCCTTATAATGTTAAGTCAATCAGCTAATTGACGCCGTCTTTCAAACAGTGAATAAAATAATTCCATAGCAAATTAGCTTAATTCTGAGTGACGTGTACCTACCTACCGTCATCCTTCCATCTAAAATACCGATTTGCCTGGGTAGATAGTTTATCTGATTTATTATAAAATGATGACATAAAATTGAATACATATGTATGAGTGTTCCCGTGGTCATTAAGTGGTGACAGTGGATGTAAGATTAAATCGTAGCTGCGCTGCGCAGGCGTCACACTCGCGTTGACCGCTGCACTTGTAGCAGCGCGACAAATTAATACATCTGTGCACCTGCGGGGGGTCGCCCAAGTAATGACATGTGGCGATTTTAAATATTCAAAATCTAATGCCTATGGGTTTCCTATGTCACATAACTCTTTTAAGATGTAATTTAAAATGTTTTGTAAGTATTGCGCGGAATTGCGCGCGATCCTCTTCGATATTCTTATATAAAAATACCGCCCAAGTGTTTGTTGTATGTACAAATTAAATATGTATTTTATTATGTTTTTAGTATTTGTTCTTATAGCGGCAACAGAAATACATCATCTGTGAAAATTTCAATTGTCTAGCTATCACGGTTCATGAGATACAGCCTGGTGACAGACGGACAGACAGACAGCGGAGTCTTAGTAATAGGGTCCCGTTTTTACCCTTTGGGTACGGAACCCTAAAAACTACCGACTGAAAAACTGCTAGAGTAGGCACTAGCTTGTGCAAAAAAAGAAACAAAATATTCTATCAAGTAAATTAACTGGCTACCGCTACCTTTTCTATCTTGCTTGCACCTTATAATGGGCAAAGGGCCTGTTATGACAGCGTGGGAACTGCGCGTCCGACACACCTACTCCAATAACTGTGCTAGGCATTCAACTTAAAGTGGACACTCCATTTAGCGTATACGGCGTGAGCAAGCACCTGCCGTGAGGCCGTGACGAGCGGTTCAGCCAATTTGGACGGCACAAAAAACTATTGCACGATAGTTAAACCGCACCAAATTTTATTTGCCGCGAAATCGTTGACAATGACCGGTTGCAAAATTTTTTTAGTTTTCATCACTTAAGTTATGAGTACCTACTGTGTTTTGAAATATTAGATGTCCCTAATAATTGCTGTAAAGAATTGCGAAGAAAAATAATTTTAAGCAATGTTAATGTGGGAGTTTAAAATTGTATTAATTTGCTCGCAATAATGGGGCCAAATAAAAAAGCGTAATTAAAATTCTATTTCTAGAGTTGCGTGACTAAGCCAAATGTGTCATCCATCACACGGGCATCACTATTATGTTGATCGAGAGCAGATCAGGTGACAAATTATAGTATTTAGGGCAGAGGCAGCGACGCGGCGCTTCCGTAGTCCGCTTCCGGGAATGCCGGATACAATACAATGTGAAGCTATTCACAATTTATGATAATTTAGGATTCATTCAAATAAGATTCCAATTGCAAAGGGCACTCGGTGAAGACAGGCAAAAATAAGAAGTTTTAATTCTATTCACGTATTATTGTGTGCCATGCGGACGATTCTGCTAAACGTGTTACAAGTTACAATCGCTGCTTTAGCAGAGGGCCTATAGTACGAGTTGTTTTGTTTTTTTGTTGCGTTACATTGCGAATAGTTAACTATCGTTTCCTCCCTTTCACTCGTTCACTCACTTGCATGACTGTAAGCAGTATATCCGATACTATTCGCGAAGTGAGGTGAGAACACAACTCTTACTAGGCTCTCAGGACGTCTGACCTTACATCAATGGGGGCCTTTAGTCCCATAGATGCAATATGATTTATTGGACTGCAGACATAATGTAGACTACCAATTTTCCCTGAACATTTAGTAGTAAATTGGATTTTTTTTAACTTTTTTGGTTTTGTCGTGTAACGTGTTGATGTTGTGTGCGCAGTTGGACGAGTGTACCGACACCGAGCAACGTCGTCGACTACGCGTACGCATACGCAGCCTCATGGCCGAACAGGAAGGTAAACACCTTTATTTTGTGTAAACACCCTTAGTCAAACATGTCACAGTTATGAAGCATAATTAATAAATTGGTAATAACATTGCAGCGTGCGCGACCGCCGTGACGGAGGCATTGGCGGCGGCAGGCGAGGCGACGGATGGCGGTGATGGTGACGCCCGCGGTGAGTCTCTCCTCCTCCCGCTGCTGCAGGGGCTGCTCGGCGGCGGCAGCGAGCGGCTGCTGGCCGGCCTGGGTGCCGCCGGTGCTGACGTAGTCGCCGACGTGCAACGCTCTCTAGCGCGCCTGCGCGCTGCGCTCGCGCCTCCCACCGCCCACCCGCAGGCGCGTGCACTCCTCACCCTCGCCGACCGTCTCGAGGACGCTTTGGCTGCCGCCGACCGCCTCGACGGGTGCCGGCGCCGCCCGCGCCGCCGCAGTCGTGCCACGCGCCACACCGTAGGCGTCACGCACGAGGAACTCGCGCAAGCACGTCGCCTCGTCGACCGCGACCAACTCGCCCTCGATGAACCACCCGCACCTCTGGTCGACGGCGCTTCGACCGCCTCCACCGCTAGCGTCGAGGACACGCCGACTCCTGAACGCAAGCAAAGCATCGACGATGAAGTCAGTTTTCACGATGCGGTGGCTTCGCGTCAGAAGCCTGCACCAATCGCACACTCGGCGAGTTTCGTAGACACACCCAAGGTGAATAGGGACGCACGTGTTGTAGAGAGGAGGGCGGCGGCACCGCGAAAACCAGATTTCTTCAGGCATTCGATAGCTGATGCTGGCCAGACTCATCCAATGCCAGCTCAGCAGCAACAGCCGCCACAACACCAAGAACCTCAACCCCAGCAGCCACTGTCACCTCAGGTGCAACAGTTTGAACCTCAACATCAAACACAGCCGCTGTACCAGCCCAAACTTCAACCACAACTACAGTTTCAATCCCAACCGTTGCCAACGTACCGCCGACCCTCCGATACCAGAAGCGGCATAGCAAAAATAGCCAATAAATTCGACAACCAAGCCAAAGAGAACGTACCATCTTCGTTCCCGAGACGTGCTCCGATCGGACAGCGTCGGTCACCGCCCCCCGTATCAGCCCCCACGGTCACCGTAAAATCGACCACACGAGAAGAATCAAAACGTACTACCCTGTACAAACCTCTACCGCCGACTTATAATTTTGCCGCACCACCTCCCGCGGAAGACTTTTCAAAACCACTCAATCGATTCGGTAACAATAAACGCGCTCGCATGAAGCGAGCCAATACTATAGACATAGGCAAACCGCTCGGCGGGTACAAAATGGATAGCGACACGGATGAGGATTCTCGAGGGCCCGCCGTACCAATATTTCAGCCACAGACTGATAATGATAAAAAGTTTGTTGCATTTATGCGGAAAAATGAAGAGAATCAAGTCACCGTTAACGGTCAAACCAATTGGAATAATCGATTCGGTAATATCAAAAACACCTTTGAGAGTCGCGAGCGTGATGACCACAGCCGATCGTCTAGTGGCTCCTCCGCACGCCGCTTCTGGCGGGCTGCTGAAGAATCACCCTCCCCGTCTGCGCCCCGCCCTCGAAAATTCCTCAATGACGTCAGTAATACAAATATCGTTAAACCACCGTGGGTTACAGAACGTAGGGACTCAAAACCTCATATCACACCGCAGGTTTATATCCCCCAAATGGCCCCGAGTCATCCGCCACCGGTACCCCAGTCGCCGACTAGACCGATTGTTGTAAAGCCGTTTGTAGCAAAACCTATTCCAGTAAATCAGTTCTCCCACGCGCCTATGTCAGCGTTTAAACCACCCGCTAAAGTCACTTCACCGATAAATGCACCGGTGCTTATTTGGAGCCCCCCGTCGCTAAGTAATACAGTGTCTCCGACGGCGGACACTCCTCAGCCTCTGTACTCTATGGTTTCAAAAACTATTCCTAGCTCTCCAATTCAAAACGTACCGTGGGTGACGAAAGACCAAGAAAAGGCTAGAAAAGCAATTACTCAAGCGCCACCTAAGTATGATGCTCCACCACCACCAACTTATAAGGAACGCCATATACTTAATCCTCCCACGCCGCCGACTCACGCGCATCCACAAATACAAAGTTATCCAGTAAAAACTATTCCCAGTCAGAACAATTTAGCAGCTCCAGAACTTGTCAAGAGAGTTGATGACGCAAAACCTTACGAAGCATCTGCGCCGTATATGCCCAAAGTTGACGCTCAAAAGCTGCAAATTGAGTTTTATGAAAAACAAATCCGTAAGCGGGGACGCATCGAGCCAATGACAAACGGGCACACCGACCACTCCGTCAAACCTCAACGCAAGCCACCTGCGCCCCCGGCTTATTCTATTACGGACTACACTCCTAACAACGTCATGTCCACGTTCATTCCGCTGCAGCAAACGCCAGATATTGAGAAAGCGAGAGCTCATAAAGTAGATTACCTTCCCGATGTTGTCTTGAATGAAGGTGACCGCAATGATTTCCCACACTCTTTTAACATGAAATCCAATCAACAACCGGGTTATAGAGGACGCGGAAGTCCTTACTCACCAAATAAAGCGCCTCACGCCCTCCATAACGGTGAAACGGCTCACGTCGAAGATGGACTGACCACGGAACATGTCAGCGTCGAGACCCGTGTGATGCGCGGTCCAGTGCGCGGAGCGGCTACCATCACCGCAGGCGTGCGCACGCGCAATGATGAATATCGACGAGGAGGTGCCGCAGATAATCTAAAAGGCGTGTTGGACAAAATATCGACTCCGAAACACGAAGTGATCAACCAGATAGAAAAGAAAAAACGGGAGAACGCAAGAAACCAGGTACGGGCCCCTGTACAAAACGGTCTTTCTCCCTTGCACGCGTCCCCGAGCCCCCGCCTGCTCCCCGCCAATGAGTACGGCAGTGCCCCCCATTCCCCCGCGGGTGGGCGCAGCCCTGCACTCGCCGCGTCCCGTGAGTCGGTGCTGTCCAGCGAGTCGGCCGCCAGCGTGGGCTCTGGCCCACTCAGCAGGTCGGGCTCCTGGCACCAACTCGTCGAACGAACACAGAAGTCCTCTTCCCCCCGGAAAGTGGTTGCACGCGCCAAATCTATGCACTTGCTAGCGGTGGTGCCGAAGCTTTTCGAGGGCGGCATCGCCCGCGACGAACTCACTGAGAAGAAAAAGACGGTGGAGGCGTACTTCTCTGGGCAAGCTGTGGCGCCGGCGCCGACGGTGCGGCCGCAGCAGCACACGGCCAGCGTGCGGGCGCGCGCCGCGCGCTCGCAGACGCAGTACTCGCTGGGCCACAGCCGCACGATGCCCACGGTGTCGGAGCTGCAGTTCCTCGACGAGAGCAACGCCGACGACGCGTTCGAGGACCTGGTGTCGGCGCTCGCGTAGCGCAGCGCGCACATTCCACTAGTTAGGACCGGAGACGAGCGAGACGCGCGTGAGTCGTGTGTGTGTGGGCTGCCTAACGCTTGTGTCGCGCCCCGTCCGTGCCCGCATGCCCCCGCGCCCCGCGCCGTGTCACCCCTCACGTCGTTGTACATATTGTCGTGTAACATCTGTATTCATTTCACCGACTCCTATAACAGTTTTATTTTGACTAATAGCTTTTAAGTATCATTATATGTCTATTTGCTGTTGTTTTCCAAGTGTTCCTATTTCTTGTTACTTAGTTAGAGAAATATTTGCATTTAAAACGCATGAAAGTAATAGATGAATTCGTTTACAGAGGAAGAAGAAATAACTACTGTGACATCGAGCGTGAGGAGGAACTCGTCGGAAAAAACAATTAGCAGTAGCACTACCACTAAAACCACAAAAGGTATGAAGTCTATTCGCACAAGGAACTGACAATGAAGATGCTACGTACAGCTTATTACGTTTATTAACGTTATGTTTATTCTCCAACAGTAATTGAGAGCATGACCCGACCGGCACCGAAGCCCGTGTCGCCATTCGCGAAGTTCCGACAGCTCGAAAAGCAAAATTCCGTCAATAGTCCCAAGTAAGTCCGAGATAATACTGATAATACCTATACAATATACACTCATGCAACGGCATATGGAATGAAGAGACAATATATTCTTCGACAAGCGACCAAAACGAAAAATAATATATTACCAGTTTAGTTAGAATAGTCATACAAATCTTTCCGCTTGATATTTATTTTAATACATTATATTTATTTATTTTTAGCAGCGATATCTGTGGATGCGAATAAGGAATAAATACAAGTAAATATGATATATTTCAATATAAGTATGCATTTATAACTAGTACCTATCTTTCATAGCCGCTTCATTGCGTTATATATTTTATACGTACATATATTATTGAAATCACTCAATACAGTATTTCCGAAGAATAAGTATAAGCGGTCGATTTGAATGATTTATAAATACTGCATCTGCCGCTAATCTGAAAGTTTGGGTTTTAACTCATATTATATAATTAAATTGACTTAAGAGTTAGAGCTAGTCTTATACTACATACAAGTGTCCTACTAACACCAATGTAAAATTTCAAAAATATTTTACCCATACGCGTATACTTATTCTGTTCTTTTCAATGAGAATCATTACAATATTCCATTTCAATCGCGCGCGACTGGAGCGTCAATACATGACATGATAATCACGTGTTGTCTTGTAAATAACCAGTGACATATTTACGCCATAACTTGCACACGCGATGAGCACACGACATTTATAGCGCACATACTAATTGCGTCTCTAAATCCCAACACGAGGGCTGCCGACTATGATTAGGTGAATTGGGCGGTTTCAAGACAAAATTATTAATGGGTAGCCTATCCCTGTTGAATCTGGAGAGTGGGCAGCCCTATATGGTAACTTGAAGAGGCGGAAGAGCCGCGTGATTAACTTGCGCCCCGGTTGTAGCTCGCCCAAGTCGCCCCAGAGCCCGGGCTCTCCGTCGCAGCCGTTGTTCAAGTTCACGGACCCCGGGCTGCAAGCCAGCGCTCTCACGATTAAAGAACGATTGCTGCAGTGGTGTCGCGACAAGACTCGGGACTACGAGGTACACTCCACACCACCGCCCAACACAACGCCCCACTTTGTTTTATTATAGGAAAAAACATTAAAAGAGTATAATCACAAATACAATAAGTACTAAAGTTACAAAACTATAATTGCAACATCAGCAAATAGACAATGCTGAACAATGTAATGTGGCTGAAGATCTGCCCCCTACTCAAATGACCATTCTACTAAAATTAACGCTATATATAAATGTTGAGGTTTTTTTTCAATGTTGACGACTCTGTATGAAATATACAGGGAGAAAAAAGCAGCCCTTGACTAGTTTCTTGCCAGTTCTTCTCGTTACAAGGTCTCCCGCTTAGGGTTTGCGAACCGATGGCGTAGCTTCTATGACATTCACAAGTGCTTGTAACAGCCTAGACTGAATAAATGAATTTGAATTTTGAATATAAGAATATAATTACAATGTATGGGAATGACTTAAGCTAGTGCTTATCTCCTGTTAATCCCAAACATTGTCATTCTATTCTACTAGCGTTAATTTTAGTAGAAGGCCATTTGAGTAGGCCTCAGGATCATTCCTAATTTATGAAGAAACCATCCACCATACAAATGAAGGTACTCTAAAAACCGTTTCACATATATAGAAAATAAAACTTATTGGGGTGTTTTAACTTGATAAGTATTTGTGCTGATGCATATTAATCATGTTTTGGGATGTCAGAAAGTAATTTCTGAATCCAGTGTTTGTTGATTCAATGATACGAGTGCGGTTTGATAAGTCCATGACTTTGAAAAGAAGAAATACTTTTTTTCATAATTTATTTTTGTATATCTTTACACAATTTTTTTTTTCACATTCGGCAAAAGACTTTTAGAAACAAAAAGCTTAAGCGACTTCTAACTTTTCTTAATGACCCTGTCGACCATCGGCGGCACTCAAGACATCAAAACTCATCGAATAAAGATGCGAATCCTTCCTATTTTCTAAATTTAGCCCACTGAGATTTTTTTCTCCTACCAAACATGAATAAATGACTTGGCGGGCAAAGATTTACATCAAGCCAAAAGGTGGTGTCTGAAATGGGCCCTCATTTCAGTTCCCACAGTTTTCAGGCGATGAAAGAAAAATTAATGGGTTACAGAGATCTGAACTTAGTTGGACTGAATACGCAGAGCTACAAAAAGATTATGTAGAGAAATAAAACAAAATATGACGAAAAAAAAGTGTTTCTACTTTACAAAGTCATGGAGTTATCAAACCACCCTCGTGAATAAGCATCAGCGACTGTCGGGCGCACGGATGTGATGGATATCGTCCGCGTTATCGGTTTCGTAGCATGTTGCGGGGCTGCGCACGCGCACCGAGCACTAACACCCGAGACGCACACTACTCATGTACCACGCTTCCCCTGCCGCTTCATTTCGATTCTGCTATATTTCTGTATTATATTCTATGCGTTATTATAACATTTACTTCGTTATATTCGCTGCTTTTCCAATAATTATTTTTATCAACCAATATTTTTAATTAATACATTAATCATTAATGTATACTTACTACTCAAAAGAAAACAGGGGCCAATACATGGTTTGTCACACAAACGAGCTAATTTGTGAATGATTCTTTCATATAAATTTAATCTGATTTTATTTGAATTTTAATATTTAAACTTGCGGACTTTACTGCCGAATTTACTGTATAATTTCTCCTGTATCAGTTAGAATAGAAATGAATTGGAGTTTCATTCAAAATTACGCGTTTAACGCCGAATAAAAACAATAATTATTCTAATAACGAATAGAAACAATTAATCTAATATATTACAGATTTCGAATAATATCAAATTGAAGTAAAATCTGATTGAATTTATATGAAAAAACTTTTCAGAAATTAGCTTTTTTGTATGGAAAATCAAGTGGCCCCTACTTGAGCAGTATATAAACAATACTTCGCATCCATTAAAAAATATTCTGTAGAAAAAATATTTGTACTCAATAAAAATGAATAAGTTTGTACAATTAAATTACTAATCGACAATAAAGAGTTAAATATCGTTTTCAAAGCATGCGTTTGATTAAACATAAATGTGGTTAAACGCGTGAAAATTAATGTGAATTGTGAAAGAAAATAAAATAAACAACGCATGAGAATTTTTGTGTTAATTTTGTGTGTATAGAAGTGTATATTCTTATTGTTAATACGGGATTGTATGTAAATAGGCACCTCCATGTTAGATAGTCCCCGTCAGCGTACCAAATGTTAATAATAAACATACACGTCCTACATACCAACCTGAACACAAAATTTATAATATGCGCACAAAGAACACCTTGTAAGTAATATAAAATTATCATGCACCTAATTTTTGGGTAAACATTTTGTGTTGACCATTGAATTATTGTATGATAGATGTATTTACTTGGCATAATGTCATTTTTTATATGTAAGTAGTTATATTTCACACTACATTTTCGATGAACATAATGACGTTAGGCGTTACTAGAAAATGGTAGACAAAGAAATTTTTAACATCTGCGATACTTTTCCAAAGTATGTTTTTCTGTCTAATTCAGAGAGTACATATAGTTAAAATGGTTTTGCTGAATATAACATTATTTTACCAGATTCTGAAATAAAACATACAGTCTACCAGCTGTCGTTTAAGATTCTCGTATCGTACCCTGAGCTGACTTGTTTGACCGTACTTACGGTGCCGCGCCTTGGGTAAGTACGTGGTGAGGGTTGGGGCAGAGTAGCCTCTTTTTTCTGACGCACGTACTCGTGTGTATATCGGTCCGGCTACAGCCCGCCGTGGCGGGCGGCGCCGTAAGCGAATTCAGTTATCACTGCGCCGTCATTACGACGAGGTGAGAGACCGCCATCGAGATAGTGCGCAGTGTTTATCGAATTCGCTTGCCGCGCCGCCCGCCACAGGTGGCTGTGGTCGGGCCGTATCGCCGCTTTCCCTTCCCCCGCCATGTCTACCACCACCCAAGGCGCGGTACAGCGCTTGTGGTCAAACTATAACTGGTGCATTTGTACGTTCTGGTAGAATGTGAAGCTGGAGAACTTCTCGACGAGCTGGGCGGACGGGCTGGCGTTCTGCGCGCTCGTGCACCACTTCCTGCCGGACGCGTTCGACTACTCCAAGCTGACGCCCGACAGGCGCCGCCACAACTTCACGCTCGCCTTCAAAGTTGCTGAGTAAGCTGTCTTTTTCTGTTTTTTCTAACTCCTTTTCTATAAAATCTGGGGGCACGGTAGTGCTTCCGTAAAGACGACCAAGCGAAGTGCAAGGGCACTAACTACCTTTCGCGCTTCGTCGTTTTTTTGAACCGCCATAACTTGGGTTTGGATTATATCAAATAAACAAAATTCTCGGAATATGATGTCAATTGTGAACTTATTAAACATATTTAGCTCTTATGCTTTAGATTTTATTGATATCTAAAAGAACCTCGATTTTGTCAAAATTCTTAGGGTACTTCCTAAAGTCCTAGTAAGCCACAATTATTTTGTCTGAGGTGTAGAGTTTGTGAAGTTAGAGCTTGTATAGTTAGCGGATCATTGGGGAGGGATTTTTAAAAGGTAAGCCAATGGGAATCGGCTTGTATGGACCCTTCGCCACTGATAGTTAGGGCGTGTAGAGTTAGAAGCTTGGCTCTACATGAGGTCTGATAACTTTTTGACAGTGCTAACCTAATGTCTCATCTTGGCAACATTTTACATGAAAATGTTTTTGGTGTAAATATTTTCCATAAAGGGAAGACACTATTTTCAGTTTTTTGGACCAATTGTCATTTTGAGCAACATTTTTACTTATTATTTTCACTTATAGACGCATAAATAATCGCTAAAATTGTTGAAAAAATAACCTACTGTCACTAAAATATTATTTTGAATGATTGGTTGTATATACACATGGGTCGCCAAACTTTTTAACTTAAGGGTCAGACTAACTCCTTCACGTAGTCCCAAGGACCAGGATCTAGCTAGTTTATCGTACAAACATACTCTAAATATGTTGTGATCCGGCTCGCTTTCACGGGCCGGATTGTTGGTGCTCGCGGGCCGGAGTTGGCCCGCGGGCCGTAGTTTGGAGGCCCCTGGTCTAATAAGATGGTATGTGTGTTCCAGTGAGAAGGCGGGCATTTACCCCCTGCTGGACGTGGACGACATGGTGGCGATGCGCAAGCCCGACTGGAAGTGCGTGTTCACGTACGTGCAGTCCATCCACCGCCGGTTTAAGGACCAGCACTGACCGCGCCGGCGCCAGTGATGCCAGATGACCATCTTGTGATCTACCCAAGCCTCAATCAGAATCCCCCCAAAATAATACTGTTTGTATGAAAGGACGAAAAAATTTCCCTCAAAACGCCGATTTTTCCGCCCCAAAATGATACTATTTGTATGAATCGAAGATTTATAACTCCCCCGAAAGATGAGCAAAACCCCCCGATTTAGAAGGATTTAGGGGGACCTACTCTGGCATCACTGCCGGCGACGCCCGCCGGGCCGCTCCGGCCCAGTCGCGCGTCACCTCACTGTAGTCGAACGCTAAAGTCACAAAAACTATGTTATTCGTATGTTATTGGAGTATAATTATGTTGAGTCCAAAGAGCGTATGTTGTTGATCGTTTGTTTGTTAATTGTTTGTCAGATGTTTATCGTCAGCCCGCCCGACTCGTCGTTTCTCCGAGCGCTGTCTCGTAACAGCTCTCCTATTTATTGTGTAATCTCAAGATGTATGTGATTTCTTTTATACTAGCACGTAAGTTTAACTAACAGTCGCACCGCGATCGACACGTTAATTTAGGTCGTAGTCTTTAGATTTTTATACGCGTATTTCGCTATCGATTTCGTTCATAGAACGCACCGCGAGGATCGCTTCTACTTATTCGCATAAGAAAGTAGTATCCGAGCACCATTCTGTACAGGACGTACTGACGTTTATTATATAGTTTAACAATGCTACTTCGACTATTACATTTGACATTAATAATAACAGCGGCTTAAAATAATCGCCTGATTTTTATGAAATTTATATATAATTATGTTAATTTATATGAATAAAGAGTATAATAAATATAATTAACAAAACTGGTGTTTCATTGGGGTTGTGGTGGCCGCGTGACACGTCGGAACGTCACAAGTAGGACGAGGAGGAGGCAGCATGCGCCGGCGCTGACGGCGAAGTAGACAGCGGGGGCGGTCATAGAAGGCGATCGTGTAGTTCGAGCAGTATGTAGGGCAGCGCCACCATGCAGGGGTCAGGGGTCGGGCAGCGTATAGGGCAGAGCCACCATAAAGGGGTCGGCCACATTAGTGCTGCGGTCGGTGGTGCGGCCCGCCCCCACCACCGTGGTAGTGGAGGAGCGCGGGGAGGGCGGCGCGTCTTCACCCGCCAGCGTCACGTGCACGTGCAGCGTGCTGTCGCGCCACGCCTGCCACGACAGCTGGTGCTCTTGTATCTTCAGCAGCATCCATGTCGTCAGTAGACCGTTTAACGCGCCTGCGGCGAAATAGACTGATCTGGAGTGATAAATTTGATTTGTTGCCATTTTCGACCGTTGGCAAAAATGCTCACTGACTAAGTTTGTTCAGTCAAACAGTTAATGAGCTGTTTGGTCTCTATGGGACATGACACACCAAAATGGGAGAGGATGGAGCTAATATTCTAATGGAGATAAAGCTTAAAATAGTTTGTGATGGACCTACCAATCGCTGTGTTGCCGGCCGCAGCGACTACAGTGTGTCTTGCTTGACCCTAAATAATGCAATGAGTGCTTTGAATAAAGCAATGTGAAGTACCCTGTATATCCACTAACTATACCAACTTACATTTCATGTATATCTCCTGATTTTATTCAATCTAGCAATTTCAGTGTAGTGTACCTTTAAATAAATATTTTAAGCTTTTAAATGCAAAAGCGCGAAACAGGCATGTAGGCAACAGGCAAACATGCATTACCACATCAGGAATAAAAAAAGCTCTTACCTAAACCCTAATCCTCTACACCTTTGCACCCTTTCGGCGCCAGGCGTCTACTTATCAAATAGCCAATTTCTCACTTCAACTACTTCTCAATGTAATCTTCGTAGTTAGCCAACCTAGCTATTATCCTACATACTACGAAAAGAATTTAACTGTGATGGTGGGTGACTCACCAATAATACCAATGAGCAACGAGGAGAAGAGGTTAGCGGCGAGCGCGGCGCCCCCGCCGCGCCTGGCGCCGGCCTGCAGCACGGCGTCGCACGCGTGCAGCGCGCGTGCCGTGCCCAGCACGCTGGCCGCGCCCAGCGCCACGCCCCGCCACACGTCCGCCACCAGCGCGCGCCCTCGCCCCGACCACGCCCACTCCGCCATAGACCGCATCCAAGACCACCTGCGCATACGCATTCACATTTTTTTTTATTAGTAACTGACCAGGCATTTGACCCCCATCTTGCTTCATAAACTAGCTTGTGGTCTAAGGTGTAGCATGTTTGCCCAGGAAATGCCTATTCACTCTTGCCTCGAAGAGACCAAGGTTGTAACTATCAGGGAACACAAGCGCATTCCATTCTTCAGCAGTTCGCATAAGAAATGTATGTCTACAATGTAAGGGTGATATGGTAAACTGCGTCGGGTATGGTGGAAAGAGGCTGGAGGAATAAGGTCGTGCAGTTCCCTCGCACACTCTCCAAAGTATATTCTATAAAACACCGATAAACTTTGCGACGGTGACTGAGGCTTTGAATTTTAAGTTCGAATAGTTTATTTCCATCTAGTCCGTGAGCCCGCGACAGTATTGCCTACGTCATATGACATCACGATGAAATGCATGGCACACGGTCGGAAAAGTTGTGCTGAGCGAGGATCAGAAGATTATCGCAAATAAAATTGGCCGGAAGCTTGAGAAAATCTTCCACTTCCGGTCAAAATTTTAAGATTATATTTACGTCATGCCGGCCGAAGCTGTCAAGCTGTTTCATAGAAAATTTAAAACCAAAAGGATCAAAATGTATGGAACAGCTGATTTTTTTTCGCGAGTTCAATGTTGGTCCCATAGTAAAAGTTGTTCGTATGCATGAGTACATTGACCCCTTAAAATTATGTGCACTATTTGAGAAGGACCTTATTTATAAAAAAACAAACATTTGAAAGTGGCGTCGTACAATCACCATTTTTTTTAAATAAATAAATAGCCAGTGACACTTAGGATAATGTAAGGATTCTTGGGCGATGGCTACACGCATGGTAAATACTGTGATCCATCGCCATAGATAGAGTACATTTTAACCACGGAAAGTAAAATATTGAACATTCCATACAAATTAATTTCCATCGTTAAAATTTACTCTATGGCGATGGATCAAAGTATTTACCGTAGTTTCGACCTAAAAGACCGGGATTAAACCCGGTTTAAACCTTTGGGTTTAAACCCCTGCCCATCAGCTCTAGTTGCAACTGTGAGTCGCGCTCCAAGAGTTCAGTCAGAACTTCAGATATTTTTAAATACAATATACTATTGCTTAATCCCTAAAAGCGAATAGCGAGAAAATATGGAAAATCCGAAAACAATGTCGCAATTGCATTTATTATGCGTTTTGCGCACACGAAGAAAAATAGAGATATATGAGGAAAGCAATAACACCAGACCCAGAGTGATATAAATTCAGAATTCACTTCTCAAGCTTACGCGCTCACTAGACATGAAATAAAACAATTTTTAACGGATACTAGCGCGATTTTATTGAAAGCACTTTGGTAATTAGTTGGTATTTGGTTTGATTTTTGGTTTTCCCGACGTTTCGGCAACTTTGCAGCTGCCGTGGTCTCGGGGGACTGAAGCTACCCGTGAGTCTACCCTCAAGCGATGAATTTTTTTAGACGTTCAGAAATTAAAATTTTAACAAAATTTTTTTATTGTTTTATGTTGATTTATAATTTAATTTTATGAATTATTTAGTGCTAAAAAGAGAGAGAATCTACTGAAGCTACCACCATTTCATAAAATTGGGAGGCCCCTCCAAGAAAGAAATGGCGAAAGAAAACTTGGAGAGGAAAACCGACCTCCGTCTTTTATATTAATTTATTTATTTGCAAAAGGAACTAATTGTATCATTAGATCTTACAGTGTGTGTGAGGGGCTTAAGCTTGTGAATGATGGGGTCCCAAGCTGGTGGAATTTTCCAACCATCATCTCTATTGAAATTAGAGTATTTATTTATTTCGATAGCCTCGCGGAGCATTCTAGGAATAAATCTACGTTCCCTAGCAAGGATTTGGGGTTTGTCAAATCTAATATAATGGTTGGGCCCCTCAAAGGCGTGTTCACTCACTGCAGACTTGTTATCGCGCCTATGTTTCATGTCAGCTATATGCTCTTTGACGCGGGTCCCTATGCTTCTCTTTGTTTGCCCGATGTAGGAGAGCCCACAGTCACAATCTAGTTTGTAGACGCCTGCGGCTTGAAGGGGGATATTACACTTGACATGTCGTAAGAATTGGTTGATCTTTTTCGGCGGCTTGAAGTAAGTTTTGATTGACGCTCGCTTCAGAATGTTTCCAATCTTGTCAGTGACACCCTTCACGTATGGTAGGACGGCAGGTTGACGCTCTACTGTGGCTGGTTTGGCGCGTTTTCTGTGATGAAGGCGTGGTACTTGCAATTTGTTGTTACGCAGTACTTGTTTGACATGCTGAAGCTCAGCAGTCAGGTGTTGTTTATCGCAGATGCCGCAAATAAATAAATTAATATAAACGACGGAGGTCGGTTTTCCTCTCCAAGTTTTCTTTCGCCATTTCTTTCTTGGAGGGGCCTCCCAATTTCATGAAATGGTGGTAGCTTCAGTAGATTCTCTCTCTTTTTAGCACTAAATAATTCATAAAATTAAATTATAAATCAACATAAAACAATAAAAAAAAATTGTTAAAATTTTAATTTCTGAACGTCTAAAAAAATTCATCGCTTGAGGGTAGACTCACGGGTAGCTTCAGTCCCCCGAGACCACGGCAGCTGCAAAGTTACCGAAACGTCGGGAAAACCAAAAATCAAACCAAATACCAACTAATTACCAAAGTGCTTTCAATAAAACCGCGTTAGTATCCGTTAAAAATTGTTTTATTTCATAAATTCAGAATCTAATAAATTAATTTACATTACTAACATCCAAAATCTGTATGGGCATCAGATAAGCGAGCCCAGCTAAATGTTTAGTTTTTCATACAAAAGACATCAACGCACTCTACCCTTTGTAAAAAGTTTGTTCATCGTGTATCTATCTATGACATCGTGACTTAAGTAATTTATTGGATCAAAAACGCACGTAGGTATCTGTGTAATAAATAGTAAAGCTGCAACGAACGATGCGACACTGTGGAACTGTAACTGCCATTGTACTACTTTGAAACTCATCATAAATCTTTCTTTAATAGTCCATTCATTTAGATAGTGTCGGTATACCCGCAAGCACTTATGTTCAGAGACAGGAATACCGGTAAGTTTTTGGTAACGTTATACAAATAACGTTACAGATAACGGTAAAAAATAGCGATGATTCTAGCAATAGTTTTAGCTTATTAAGTATTTTATACTTAAATCCAAGTTTTAGAAATGTATTGACATTTCGCAGTCGTACGTTTATACAGAAAGTTCGTAGTATTAGCTTGTAAATTTTCCAGAATCGTGTCTAGTGTCGGAAGTTTTTTATTAGCATAAAATCTGTATACCTACTCTTCGGACGTACTACAATCACATTCAAAGTCGTCCGTTCTCGATAGTGGGATTCTTCCGTTTTTACGTTTTTTGGTGTAATGGGCCTATTTTTAATATTATTCCGACGCTAGTTCTTGGTATCCCCACTATTTTTGAAGTATCTGTGATAGGTGCAGATATACTGATTTTCAACGCAATGCCGATGGATATCGATTATAAGTTGTTCACATGTTTTACCCATATTTTTTTGTTGGTTAACTTAAAGTTTCATCTTGAGTCTTGAGGCACTTAACTGTCCTTCCAAGGATGATAAAATATTTTCAGTATACGTAGCAGAGTCAACAAATACAAGCTTTCACTACGGCGGCGCTTCGATGTAAACTGCCAAAATCCAAATTGACTTGCGGGTGTACGCTGCACGTTATCCTTTGTTTATGCGGCGGCATCCCTTGACGAGAAGCGGCACGTGCAAATGCGGCGCGATAAAAGGGCGACACTATCTAAGTGAATGCGCTTTAAATAAAACCGGTCAAAAGCGAGTCGGACTCGCGCACCGAGGGTTCCGTACAATCATAAATATATTTGCATTTTTGTTACTTTAGTACAGTCTTTAAAAAAGTAGAATAAACGGCAGACAGGTGGAAGGCGAACAGGCGGCCAGTTAATTTACAAATCTTAACCACAGCTGCTTATGGTGATTGAAAAACGTTTCAGCAACTCCACTATACATACATAGCCAATCCAGGAAGCGGGGAAGAGTTAAAAATTTAGCTTATCTTTCAATTGAAACCTAAATCATAAATAATGTTGACATTAAAATTTTGCTCTGCTCAGCTAATAACTTTGCCGACCACAGCACAGCACTGACCTAAATGATGTGAGCTTACAAACGGGCGGCTGGTACTACTCGGCCTAGGGCGGTCAAGACTGTAAATCAGGCACTGGACTGAGTGCTTTACCGCGGATTAAAGACTAACTTATGACTCCTGGTGACGACGTAGTGGTGCCTGCAGAGCTCGCAGTAGGAGGTGGCAGCCTGCAGCAGCCAGCGCTCCAGGCAGGTGCGGTGCACGGCGGCGATGGTGCCGCGGCAGGAGCACGGCCGCACCAGCCGCTCCGCCGACTCGCCGCCGAAGCAGATGCGGCAGATGTTGTCCGAGTGTCGGCTGCCCGTGAAGCTCGACACCTCCTTCGCGGCTGATGAGCCCTGACATGGAAAACCTTATCTCCATAACTTACGTGGAAAATTAATTTTGAGTAAACCGTTAATTTACTCTGTAAATATCGCACTGGCAAAATTAATTATCTATTGAATGAAGCTAATGTAAGGGTATTAAGCAACATAATAATATGAAAACCCAAAAATCATATTAGCGTGATCGAAACTGAGATATTGATGTGAGCTGTGTCGCGTAAGCAAGCAGCAGGGCCAACTATTATGTATTCTGTGGCAGGGCCAATGCATACACATCTACTCCTGTAGTGTAGATATTTGTTCCGCCAACACTTCACTCTGGTATTCCGGTAAATATTCAATACCTTTTGATTATTTTTTTTATTCTTTTGTTCTACGATCGAGCCAATAAGATCATTTTTTACTACTTACTGGCTAGACCGGAATGCAGTGTTGGCGGTTCGGGTTTAACAAATGGGTGACTGCTTTCAAACAACAATATCTAACGACAGTATTGATAGAAGACTGGAGTGAGAACAAGAAGTTGATGGATGATGTATTTTAATTGTAACCTATCCTGTCCTATCGTGATGAAAATGCACGTGGAAGCAACCTGTTTGTTGAGCAACAGCGCACACACCGACCCGAGGATGGACATGGAGCGGCCGGTGGGCTGCAGCAGCGACGAGGCCGGCGACGAGAACGCCAGCGAGTCGTCAATGCGCGCGCGCCCTTGACGGTCGTCCGTCTCGCAACCGCTCACTGTTCCAAATACACATCAGCATCAACCAAGTCCAACTAAATAATTTATTTAATAAATTAACAACTTTTACAATCTGCTATAATTTTAGCTTTGCCAGTGAAACATTCAACAGCAATGAGCAGTCTTATTTTTTGCACTTGACTTTTATTCGAATTATACCGTCTTTGAGGCGACGGCTACACGCGTGGTATTTACAGTGATTATTTCCTCTGTGCCGTGATCCATCGCCATAGAGTATGTCCATCAGCAATTTTAATGTCCCCACTGCTGGGGCACAGGCCTTCCTTATGGGTGGATAAGGAGGACGGACCATAACCCACCACGCGGGCCCAATGCGGATTGGTAGGTGTTAACGACTGCAAATGCAGCCGGGACCAACGGCTTAACGTGCCTTCCGAAGCCCGTGCTTCGGAAGGCACGTTAAGCCGTTGGTCCCAGTCCTCGAGCTCCTCCGTAGGAGCTCGAGATAATAAATTTTTGGTCACCCATCCCATGACCGACCCTTGCGAACGTTGCTTAACCTCCGCAATCGCTGGGCCAGGCGCTAAACCACTGCGCCACCGAGTATAGAAGGTAATTTATATGGAATGTTCAATATTTTACTTTCCATGGTTAAAATGTACTCTATGGCGATGGATCACGGTATTTACCACGCGTGTAGCCGTCGCCTGAGACTTGGAAGTCGATAATACAGGGTTATTTGTAAAACACCAACAACCCGCAAGAGTAGATTACTAACATCATAAACAACAACATTTGTTCTACGACTTTTCCGAAAACAGACAAAAAAATCGACTTTCCATACGAACGTCCGAACAGCTGATCGAGTTTTGTATGAAAAGTCGGATTGTTTTGTCTGTTTTTAGAAAAGTTGTAGAACAAATGTTATGTTTACGATGTTAGTAGTCTACTCCTGCGAGCTGTATAATTAGTGAGTCTGAGTGAGACGTGCTGCATGTTGCAACCTCCGCTAGGAACCTAAACTTATGTGACTAGATACCGTATAAATATGAAGAGTTTTCACCTGGTGAAGCGATGCCTGGCGAACGGCAGCTTATATCAGTCTGCTGGGCTGTCGACCGGATCTCGCGCTCGCGATTGTTGTTCTGACCGCTTGGCTAAAGATGGGCGAGTATATTAGACATCAGGGGCCCTATTTTTGAATCGTTCGGCTGGCGTTGAGCGATTGGTTTCTACTGGTTTTCGTTCGACATTTGACTTTCCATATTTTTGATTCGCTCGACCGCAACGAGTGGTTGAGGGCACTCGTTTGCAGTCGAGCGATATGGCACGGCGAGCGATATTCTTTTCTACTAAAAACAAAGATATTTATGTAACAGCTAATAGAAACATGGATATTACGTTTCGTTTTCGTTGCGGTAGTTACCGGTTTTCTTCTTCTGCGTGGAACGGATAAAATCCAACATTTCGTTTATATTGGCAGCACCAGAAACGAACGATTCAAAAATACGGAAAATCGGCGTCATGCGACTTGGAAGACGAGTGTGACTTGAGTGACTGTGAGTGTGAGGGAATCGAGGGATGTCATGTGTCGTGTGACAAAGCTACGCGACAGAAAAAGAAGCGCTTCAGAGGCACTTATATTAATAGGCACGCAGCGCTGTGCAATTCGTGCCGGCTCGAAGGACCATGAAATTGTACTTTATTGCCGTGCATCGAGATTAGCTTATTATTTGATTGTCCTCTTGCGGATGGGCTTCTGTACGTTTAGTGTACTATTAATATTCTGTCGGCTAGGAACTGATAATGATGATAATGTTACATTCTATGAATGACCTACAAAACTTTGAGTGAGAGAGTAGGGCGCGTAACGGGGTGGGAATCACTCAATCAAGAGTGAGTGTGAGGAAGTGAATAGGTCTTACAGCCAAATGTATGGACGAGCAGCTGGAGGTGGACATGACGGTGAACCTGCTCTCCGACCGGTAGCAGCCCCAGAACATCAACAGGGTCTCACCCTCGCCAACGTTGCATTCCTGCTCATAAAAATAGTATAGTGGGTAGGTATAGTACAAGGCAAACATCTTGAAATCGGGTGGGGATTGCGTGGAACGCGTATTATCGGTATGCGTAGCGGTGAGGTACGCGGGCGGCGGGAGAAGGGGGCCTACTATTGGTGGCTCGGCTCGCGAGTCCACATGCGCGAAACTGATCCCACTCCATTGAAAACCTGTCAAGATGTTTGCCTCGTACTGTATATGTCGTAGGATAATTGTACAAAGAGGATATTTACAAAAATCCTAGTATGATTGTAAAATACCGGATAATTATAATCTAAGACAGATTTTTGCAATCATCCGAGTAATGTTTAGGATTTTTACAAAAATCCGGCGTATCTTATAGGTAAATCGTGAATCACCATCTTTTTGCGCGCGCTGATTGGCTGACGTCGTCGTTATTGACGATGCTCTGATTGGCTATTTGTTATTGTTTTGATTATTGTCAAATATTTCTCTAGTGTTTTGTATGAATTTCACGTTTTTATTTTAAAAAATCTGAGTGCTCACATTAATCAAGAGACATTGAAGTGAGTGAATTGGATGTTATACAAGTGCCAGGCTCGATCAGTGCTAGGGTTGCCACCCGTACTTTATAATAAAGTATTGTACGTTATTTCGGCCAATTGTACTCTGTACTTTATGAGAACAATAAAGTACACGAAAATACTTTATTTCGCATGATTTGATTTCTTTGTGATTTTGAAAAGGAGATGTAGATATGGATGATCTTTATGGAGAAATTGCTTTATTAAACCAACTTTATAACCAGCAGATATGTACTTGTAAGGGTTTTGTAGAACTATCAACTGCACAAAAATGGCAGCAAGTATTTAATAAGGGTGATGATAATTTTTTAAACTTGTATAAAGTAGTTTAATTTTTATTGTCTATTCCCGCCACGTCAGCATTCACAGAAAGTTTTTTTCTGTAATGAATTGCAAATGGCGAGACGAAAGAAACAAAGCGTCTCTGAATTTGATAAAAAATTAATTACTTATTTATTTTAATTTAAATATATATTGTAAAAATGCTGTGTAATTGTTAAGTCGAGATCCTAATTTGTTAGAAACTGCAAAAAGCAATAAAAATTTTTTTTAAAATATAATAATAAATAAAAATAAATTGTACTTTATTTTGATACTATGTACTCTTTTTTTCGTACCTATAATAACCAATGTACTTTATTTGCAACTAAAAAAGGTGGCAACCCTAATCAGTGCAGACAATTTAGAGGTTATATATTAAAAATAACATTTCTATACAGAGCTAAGAAAGTTCTATAGCACTTGTCAATATTGTTGTGCAAAACCTAAATGGACTTTCGAGTTAAGTAATTAATGCTCTTAAAACTTCAATTGAAGAATTAAATTCGGCAGAATTACGAAATAACCCCAAAACCCAACAGCAATATGTTCTGACCAATCAGACTGAAGTTGTTATAAACCGTCTCTTAGATTATCCAATGAGCATTCAAGTTCAAGATTTTCTTAAACATACTATGATTTTTACAAAGATCCTAAAAGTTACTCGGACGATTGTGAAAATTCATCTTAGATTTTAATTATCCGGTTCTTTACAATCGTCCTAGGATTTTTGTAAAGATCCGGTTCATACGATTATCCTACGACATATACATTATATGATTTATATGTTGTCTGTCACTAGAGCAGGCTAGGCGCACTCCGCGTTTTAGGTACGAAGCTACAAGTAGCCGGCGGGTCCGTCCGGACGGACTAATTTCAGAGGGCCGCCGCGTGCCGGCTGGGACGCACGTTAGCAATTCGATTTCGATACTCACTCACGCACCGCATTCGCGTATTGTCGCGTCGTTCGTTCGTACATTTATGATATTTAACCCAAATGAAGGCATATTGCATCGCACTTTCGAAATAAACTTAATTATTTATGACAATTTGATTTCGTAAGAAAGCAAATTGCCTCAAATCAGTATGTATAGTGTGATGTGGCGTTGACTGTATTTAAGTACACATTTTATTTCACAAACACATAACTTGTAATAAAGTATTGTAAGCTATTATTTCATTATTATTTAAAAGAAGAAACCCTAATGTCGTTAGAAGAGATAAGAGCTACGCGATAGAAAGAGAGGTAACTTGTAGGTGAATATAACTGTAGCGAAGGGAGCGGTGTGCGACCTGAATTGCATTTTATTGTGTCTATAATAGAGTCGCTATTTATTTAAATGACTTTGAGGAGTGGATCTTCTGTACTTGTACTATTATGTATTCTGTGACTAGAGTCCGACCGAAAGTGGAATTCCAGCCGAAACCGAAACCGAACTTTCGGCCCTAGTTCCAGTTTCGGCCGAAACCGAAACAGAAACCGAAACTTTTTCACACACTAAATTGACGTTGTTTTCCACTGTATATTAGCATTACAGATACTTACTTAATATGCGTTGTGGAGCTCGATGGCTAAGTGGTTTAGCACCTGGCCCAGCGATTGCGGAGGTTAAGCAACTTTTGCAGGGTCAGTCATAGAATAGGTGACCAAAAATTTATTATCTCGAACTCCTCCGTGCTTCGAAAGGCACGTCGAACTCCCAAGTTAGCCAATTGACGCGCGACAATTCACGAAAACCGAGTTTCGGCCGAGCCGAAAGGTTTGGCCAATATTTTACCGAAACCGAAACTATGGCCGAAACTAGTTTTTTTGGCCGAAACCTAAACCGAAACTTTGGTCGGTCACTATCTGTCACTGGGTCTTTGAAGGTGTATTAAACAAAGCACAAACTTAGGCCGGGTCTCCTGCGCCGTGTTTTTGTGTTTTCAAACATCAAAACAATGTTTTCTCAACATGTTTGGGGCGTGGCCTATGAGTTTTGTTTTGCAAAAACACAAAACATGTTTGCCGCGACGAACGGAAAACATCCCCCGCTCTCGCCTGCGGGGAGGGGAAGTAACTCATTTTGTGTTAGCGCTCACTAGATGCAGACGTCTCGCCTGCGTTCGTGTGCCACTGTGTGATTCGTGTAATTGTAGTGATGGAGTGGAATAAGGAGAGTACTTTATTTTTATTTGAGTTACTCAGAGAAAGACCGCTACTTTGGGATGTTACGGTGGCAAAGTATAAGGTAGCCATTACACGGTAGGTTTTACGGGCTGTGACTGACAACGTCTTCTTCGTCGGAACTCATTTTCGAGACTGAGCCGTGATTGGCCGAAAATTTTCTCAAAACATGTTTTCAAAACAAAACCTAGGCGCAGCGGACGTGCGGTTTTGAAAACAATGTTTTGAAAACAATGTTTTTTCAACATGTTTTGTTGAAAATTAAGCGCAGGAGACACGCTGCATAATCAGTAAAAAGGTACATGTATAGCGATCTGACCCTGATTATGTAACTCTGTTGCTAACAACTTTTGATTGAAACTGATAGAAATTGCAGTTACATTGCTGCTAAAGGCCGCGTTCCGAATCACGCTCACAGCGCGGTTAAGGCGTGTCTCCTGCGCTTAATTTTCAACAAAACATGTTGAAAAAACATTGTTTTCAAAACATTGTTTTCAAAACCGCACGTCCGCTGCGCCTAGGTTTTGTTTTGAAAACATGTTTTGTTAGAAAATTTTCGGCCAATCACGGCTCAGTCTCGAAAATGAGTTCCGACGAAGAAGACGTCGTCAGTCACAGCCCGTAAAACCTACCGTGTAATGGCTACCTTATACTTTGCCACCGTAACATCCCAAAGTAGCGGTCTTTCTCTGAGTAACTCAAATAAAAATAAAGTACTCTCCTTATTCCACTCCATCACTACAATTACACGAATCACACAGTGGCACACGAACGCAGGCGAGACGTCTGCATCTAGTGAGCGCTAACACAAAATGAGTTACTTCCCCTCCCCGCAGGCGAGAGCGGGGGATGTTTTCCGTTCATCGCAGCAAACATGTTTTGTGTTTTTGCAAAACAAAACTCATAGGCCACGCCCCAAACATGTTGAGAAAACATTGTTTTGATGTTTGAAAACACAAAAACACGGCGCAGGAGACCCGGCCTTAGCGCGAATCCGACCAAATTAAATAGCCATAAAATATTACACAAATAGGGTATTTGTGTACCTACTTAATTTAATGGATTATACGCTAACAGTTTCATCAGTTGATTGGAACAGAGAAAATCAGGGGGCAGGCATACTTCGATCGGAAAAAGTGTGTAGTTATAAATCCGTTTTCAGAAACTAAATACAAAGTTGCTATTTCAAAAAAGACCTACTTACCCGTATCAAATCTGAAATGCTGCAGGTTCTGTGGAATTTAAAATTAATACTTCTTAAAGTTTGTTGAATGTTTGGCTTGTAGAGGTCTGGAAAAAGGACCGCTTGTCTCAGGTTTTGGATGGCATCACTGGGAAATGTTTCCTTTTGACCTGAATCTACTAAACTGTTTAGCGCCCTAAAGTTGCGCATTTTTCATTGCGGCCACAAGGACATGCTGTACTATTTTATTTTATTTTTGAATTTATGAGGCTAATGTTGTGTTGATTATAGATTGTGGGATGTCATTTGGATAACATCTTATCAATCATATTGACAATTGACAACTTATTATAGAACAGTGTGACTGGATTTCCATTGACAAAATTACATAAAAGAAAAAGGGATGATGCCTTTGCCTTTTCTGTTCAAAGCGGAAAAACTGGCACAAAAAAATATCTAAAGTACCTATACTGGGTGAAGCATAAAGGTAGGTAGTACTAATAACTTTAAGAGGAAAAATTTATATTACCTAATAATTTCATATAAGTACTTTAAACATTTCTACGGTGGTGTCGTGTGAGGCAGGTCGTAACGTTCCCTTAAATATGGTTGAGCGAAGCGATGACTAGTTCATGCGTCATGCTCGTGAACGGGTGCTGCCAGTGGGAATGGGTCTGCTTCTGTCTGCTTGTACTAAGGGCGTCATATAATATTTTTTTTCTGTTTAATATTATCAATATGTATGGCACTTCTTACTCAAAACATAAAATAATAACTAAACGCTGTTCTGATTTCTCATTTTTTTTATTGTAATCATTTTACTTTCTATAGTCAGTAGTTTTGTAAGTAAAGGCCTATGAAAAGCTTTTGAACATTAGTTTTCAATTCAGTGCCTTAAGATGGGTAGCCTAAGTATGTCATGCTCTCTTTAATCATTTCTGCGGTAGTGTCGTGTGGGGCGGGTCGTTACGTTCCCTCAAATATGGTTGAGCGAAGCGATGGCTGGTTCATGCATCATGCTCGTGAACGGGTGCTGCCAGTGGTAATGGGTCTGCTTCTGAGTACCTATCTTAACGCATATTAAATTGTAAGAATTGCGTTTTTTTTAATTTCTTATATCGTGTTTTTGGTAAATATTGCATACTGAGGTGCACTTTCGAGTAGCAGACAGAAGTGATTTCTCAACTAGTTGAAGGTTTACCTTCACCGAGAAATTAATTTCTAAGCAATAAATACAAATACCTAGGTTAACAAAACTAATGATGAAAACAGAAAACTAAAAAAACTAAGCTAAATACCTATATAATAAAGGGCGACACAAATTAGTTTCAAATTCTTTTGGCCATAGTTGGTATGGTAATACCTATATAATAATAATAATAATAAATAAGCGAGCATTTAAAAATGTTATGTTTGGTTAATATTGGTTAGTTAAATAAAATAAAAACAGCACAAAGTACAAACAAATCTTTCGTTCGTCGCAGACCGAACTCGAGGCGCATAGGTATGGCTCGCATTTCGACCGTTTGTACTGAGTTAGAATACTGATACATTTCTTTACCGTGCCTAAGTGGGTACCAATCCGACCCTTATGAGCCGTTTACACGAGTCAAGCTATTAAGTAATTTAGTTAAAATTAAGTTGTCGACCAACTAAATTTTCGCGTGTAAACAGCCAATTAAGTAGTAAGTAGTAAGTTGGCCATTAAGTGGGCAAGTTATTAAGTAAATAAATTCTAGTCTATTTTTTGGACAACAAACCGCGCCGCCCGCACCGCATGCCCCCCTTATGGGCGTGGCCACGCGCTGTACTTGCCACTTGCTGACGATTTTCGGCATTTCTCCCGATTTGGGGAAATATGGACCGTAGTCGGGATTAAATCGGGAATCGACTTAATTCGAGACTTTTCGCTGTTTTGTAAGTTTGACAGCTGTCATTTGTCAAATATAAAATAGCAATATCTCAAAAAGTCTAGGAAGACTGATGGTGTCTCTGAAGAAATGAAAGGTCTTGGTTAGATCTTCATTTTAGATGGCTGCTGCCAAATTTAAGTTCGTCATCTAAAATGAAGCTCTAATTACGACCTTTCATTTCTTTAAAGACACCATGAATTTAGGATGAGTACTTTTCGAGACATTGCTGTTGTAAGTTTGACAGCTGTCATTTGTCAAACTTAAAACAGCAATATCTCCAAAAGTCCTCATTCTAGATTGATGGTATTTTTGAAGAAATGAAAGGTCTTGGTGATATCTTTATTTAAGATGACAAACTTTTTGACAGCTGTTTCCTAAAATGAAGATCTTGCTAAGACCTTTGATTTCTTCAAAGACACCATCAATCTAGGATGAGTACTTTTTGAGATTGCTGTTTTAAGTTTGACAGATGACAGCTGTCAATCTCCATCGTTTTTTTAAACTAATGAAGTTAAAAAAACAGGTGCAAGTGATTTTCGACCTTATTTCTAGCTCAGCATTCGGATATTATGGCCTTTTGTAATCGCCAAAAATGGGCACACTGGCTACTTACTACTTACTATTTAAATCGTGTGAACAACTTTTTACTAAATTTTAACTTAAAATTAAGTTGCCCATTTAGTTACTACTTAACAGCTTGACTCGTGTAAACGGCTCTTTATGGGCTGTTTACATGGGTCAAGCGATTAAGTAGTAACTAAATTGGCAATTTAATTTTAAGTTAAAATTTAGTAAATAGACGTTCACACGTTTTGAGTAGTAAGTAGCCAGTGTGTCCAGTCCAGTGTTGCCGATTACGAAAGGCCATAATACCCGAATGCCAAGACAGAAATAAGGTCAAAAATTGCTTGCGATTTTTGACGTTGGAAATTCGGTGGTCTTTTCCCATATCCTCGTTTTCTCTACTTTGCTGTTTCATTAAAACCATTATTCTGATAATTATGTTGAAAATCACGTGTAGCCTTTTTTTAACTTCATTAGGAAACGAAAGGCCATAATACCCGAATGTCAAGACAGAAATAAGGTCGAAAATTGCTTGCACCCGGGTGCAAGCGATTTTTGACATTCGAAATTCGGTTGTCTTTTTCCCGTATCCTCGTTTTCTTTACTTTGCTGTTTCATTAAAAACCCATTATTCTGATAATTAGGTTGAAAATCACGTGCAGCCGTTTTTTTTAACTTCATTAGGTAAAAATCGGGTGCAAGCTATTTTCGACCTTATTGACGTTTCCGCATGGCGATAGTATCGATTATGACGTTTACAACGCTCACGCACGAACCACATTCGATATCGCGCTTAAATTGACAAAATCGACAAATGACAGTTGGCGAATGCGAACCGCTCGTAAGCGCGCTAACGTTTTATTCCAACCTCAAATACAATATGGAATGATTGCTAGATACTATTTTTGCTCTCTAGAGCGATGATAATGATGAAGAACGTTTGATTATTGAGTCGTGTGCACCCCACATTTTTTTTTTCAACTTTTTACACCAACCACCTTTTTGGATAAGCTCCAAATTAATATTAACAAAATACTAACCAATATAATGCTCTATCCTTTTGTTGTGAAGTAAGGAAAAGATCGTTCTATAACGAACTCTCTCATTTTTTGATTTTTTTACGAAATAAAAGTGTGACACTTGTTTCGTTTGACAGTCACTTAAAACTTTTGACAGGACGTTCACAGTGATTACGCTCCGAGGCATGGTCGCTGTAAGCCCAAGATGGCGCTGGTAATGACGTCATGAGTGACGTCACGCTAGATATTGTAAACGCGCTAACGTGCATGCGGACCGGCTGTTATCGCGATAATATCGATATTATCGCTATGCGGACCGCAGCCTTAGTAGGTTGGTTGGGTTGGCCCCGTTGTGTCAACGGTTTGTCTTTATTCTGTGTAAACGTCAAAGAAAAAAAGAAACGTCAATCATTGTCACTCGCTCGACTAGAACGTCCGCCTCGTTGTAGTGCTTTTTTTACGGGATTATTGGTTATATTATTGTGAAATAGCTTGAAATCACAAATTTATTGGTTTTACTTATCAGTTCGTTGCAATAAATCATCTTAATCATGGCGGTTCGTGTCCAATTCGAAAACAATAACGAAGTAGGAGTATTCAGTAAGTTAACAAATTCTTACTGCCTTGTTGCAATCGGAGGATCTGAGAATTTCTACAGCGTGTTCGAGGCTGAATTGGCGGATACGATACCTGTGGTACACGCGAGCATCGCCGGGTGCCGCATCATAGGCCGCATGACGGTCGCCAACAAGAATGGGCTGCTCGTGCCCTCATCCACGACTGACACAGAGCTGCAACATATTAGGAACAGTCTGCCCGACAGCGTGAAGGTCCAGAGGGTAGAGGAACGCCTGAGCGCCCTCGGCAACGTGATCACATGCAACGACTACGTCGCGCTAGTGCACCCGGACCTGGACCGCGATACAGAGGAAATCCTCGCCGACACACTCAACGTTGAAGTATTCAGGCAAACAGTCGCGAGCAACGTCCTCGTCGGCACGTACGCCGCTCTCAGTAACAGAGGAGGCCTTGTACACCCGAAAACAACCATACAAGACCAAGATGAGCTGTCATCCCTACTTCAAGTACCTCTAGTGGCAGGCACGGTGAACAGAGGCAGCGAGGTTATCGCTGCTGGATTAGTGGTTAATGACTGGTGCGCATTCTGTGGCATGGACACTACATCTACTGAAATCTCAGTTATAGAAAGTGTATTCAAATTGAATGATGCTAAGCCGACAGCTATCACCTCTACGATGCGTGCTTCACTCATTGACAGTATGTCATAACATTTGCTGTGTTAATGAAAATACCAAATTGTGTGATATTATTGTATTGCAATTCTTTGAGGTACTTTATGTTTATTATAAATTTCCAGTGTCTGTTGAGCAAATTGCACAACATTAAAACCATACTATGTAAGTCATATTAAAACTTTCACCAATAATGAATGTTTGCTTGATCTATTTGCAACAACCTCCAAAATCTATCATCTTTGAAACATGGTATAGGAAATAGGATAGATAATAACAAAATTGCAACATTGCTAATGCTTATAATACAATTTATTAATATAAACATATACATCAACATAAAGTTCTTCACATACAGTTGCCACACAAGTTTCTCTGGAAGTACCAACAATCTTATCAACTCACAATAATAGGAACAGAATTTTCTAATGTCAACAACAAAAGCATAACTAATTGCATAAACATTTGTTTTTTGTTAAGACCTTGGGTCAATTAATCACAAGGGGAATGATAATTATACACATTTGAGGGTTTAATTCTACAGATCAGTGCATAGAACCCATATAAGTGAAATTATCTAATACAAGAATCAAACATTTTGTGCCAAGTACGGGATCTGTTATTTATTAATATAATTATGTTTCATAATTATATAGGTAATATAGCAAAAAGACACTTTGTGTCTACTTATTCTCATCCAAACATAATATCTATTTAATATGTTATCCACACAACTATTTTAAAGCTTTCTATAATTTTATTTTGCTAACAATAAAAATATAATTATAACTCACAAAATTAGGCACATTCCAGTTTTATTATATTCAATAAAAAGTAACAAATTAAAATTATTAGCCAATAATTAGTTTACTTTGTTAACATATTCTGTTATTCACGGTTTTTTATCAGTTCATATCAGGTCAAATCATAAAAATAATATATAAAAAAGGACTTGTAAATAAAGGTCCTCAGTTTTAAATCCTATTATTTGGATCATTAAAATAACAATATCATTTATTTGATCAGAATTTGTGACTACAAATTAATTTACAATAAAGATGAGACAAAAAACTTATCAATAATGTTTTATCATATTGTTTTCTATGTATCATCCATTTATCAGTAGTAATATGAGTAGCTGCAAGTAGTGTGTGGTTTCACAGTACAGTTTCAAACTATACAGTGGCCCTACCATGAGTTGATGCAAACTGTTTTCGCTACCGTAAACTATATTTTTCTCTCTGTCACACGCATTGACTGTGTGTTTATCCGATAGTTTATGGTAGCAAAACAGTTTGCATAAACACATGGTAGAGCTACAGTTCAGAGAACTTCAGTCACA
Organism: Agriphila geniculea; assembly: GCA_943789525.1. Taxonomy (NCBI): domain Eukaryota; kingdom Metazoa; phylum Arthropoda; class Insecta; order Lepidoptera; family Crambidae; genus Agriphila; species Agriphila geniculea. The sequence goes on along the minus strand of OX038879.1, from coordinate 4,902,164 downwards.
TCCGTAGTAAACTTCTCAGGTCACAGCTTGAATGGCACTCGGTTACAATCCAAAAGAGGTATTTACATAAAATATTAAAATAAATGCTAGAAAGATAACTTTAAAGTCTCAAGTGCTTTAGATATGTATTGATAAATGCAATAGAAAAAATAGTCAATAGAGATTAAAAATCGAAAGGACGTTATAGTGATCATGAGTTTCTTTTTTCACATTTAGATTTTTAATTTATTATAATGCTAGCTAAAATCACAACTTGTTACAAAAATATTTACAAGTTTTAATACTTTCATATTGCAAAAAGTACAGTACATTGTGAGCATTTTAGAATGCAGTTTACACTCTTTAATGTTTTCAAAAATGCTTATTGATATCAAGACTGGTATAAAATGTTAAATGAACAAAGTTAGAAATTTTATATTAAGTACACAAAGTTACTTGTTGCACCTACTTTGAATATCAGTTTCCTAAATTAGCTAATCTGAAGAATACCACAGGAAATATTTTGGATTTGACCATTATATTACCCAAAACAATTGACGAATTTTGCGATTTGAAATCCAATCGACTACGAAATATGTCTATTGATAAATAGTTTACAAAAACTCACATGTACAGTAAATACATCTGACAGTTTGTACAAACAATCGGAAAACTAATGGCCAGGGGCGCTACCGGCTAACTTTTCTAACTTCGGCGGGTCTGCCATACTTGAACTTAAAACAGATAATTGAAGTAAGGAATTTCGTATTGTACTATTTGCCGAAGTTATTTGGAAGATATAGATGTTCATGTGACACCATGAATTGGGGTTCGCCATTTTGGTCTGAATGGGGCTCGATTTATCTGTTTTATTTTGTAGCCCGGCAGACTTTCCGAAGTTCGATGCGTTAGCCAGTACGGCCCTAGGTAAGAAGAGATTTGTGCCAGGTAGAGGTAGAGGTAGTGTCCTAAAAGTAGATTTCATTAAAGTACTTTCTTTAATTTCATTGAAATTGAAAAATAATCATGCTAAAAATAACATAAACAATAAATTAATTTTATAAATAGTGAAGCTAAGGCTCATTGACAAGATAAGTATCTTAATTTTGATTGGGGCATTCTACTACATAAAATAGTGCACATTTACAGTTGTTTCATGTCACGAATGCGCGTCGGCTATGAATGTCGTTAGGCGTGCACATGCACACTGTTAGTGTGGGTAATACGAAAGCGTTCAGACGCACACTGAAACAATGTGCATGTGCACTCCTAACAACATTCATAGCCGACGCGCAATCGTGAAATAAAACAACTGTACCAGTAGTTCACATTCTTTGAACTCAATAGAGAGTTCTTTCAAAATGTTATAAGTAGATTGCCCTATAAAGAGGGCTATACAGGCGTGAAAAGAAATACCGAGTCGGTCTCACAAATAGTACAACAGTCAGTCGTCTTTCCAATTCGAAGAAAAACCAAGTTTTTCATACTGAATTCATACCACCTACTGAACTGAAACCTACGAGATACTGAGATATAATTTCTTTTCCAACCTATTGTACCTTTTGACCAGTTAGTCCAGTCAGTTGTCGTGCCTCAGCGCCCGATATATTAATCGGTAAATAAATAACTACAAGTGAAAATCAATATGTCGTCAAATCAAATGATTTTGAAACGCTCAAGCTCTAAATACAACAGAGTTTCGAGGATCAGTAACAGGTTTGAATCCTATAGTTTTATTGGTATAATATAAAAACATATACATATCACATATCCTAGCTATGAAACTTAGTGAAAGATTTTTTGTAATCCGTTAAGAAATGGTTGTGTTAATAGGTTTTGAAGGAAATGTCAAGCTCAATGCAATATGTGCTTTATTACGTACGACATAAGGTTCGCGTACGTCGCGATGACGTCATAAGGACCCCCAAAAAACCAGTGTTTTAGCTCGTATATCTTCTCAGGTTTAAGAGATATCGTAAAAATTTCTTCACAGTTAATCATGTGGTGGCATAAGCTTTCTGTTAAGCCACTAAACAAAAATCGTTACTGATCCTCATTGTAAAATAAATCTGACTGAGACATCGGACTGTCAAAAGGTAGGTGGAATACATCAGTATCGCCTCTCAATCTTATCCGTCCACCTCGGAGGTGGTCGAGCAGTAGTTTAGAAGTGGTGCGTGTCGTTGGTGGCGGAGAGCGGCGCGTGCGCGGAGGCGGGAGCGGACGCGGGCACGGCGGGGGCGCGCTCGTAGAACAGCAGGTACGCGGAGCAACGGAGCACTTCTTGGAGAGACACCTCGTGCACTAAAGTGTCTGACGTGTACCACCACCTGCGAAAACAGTGCTAATTTATACAAATATAAAATAAAAAAATCGGTCAAGAGCGAGTCGGACTCGCGCACCGAGGGTTCCGTACCATCATAATTGCACCATTAAACCACACTACAGAGTAGAATAATAAAATTAGTATTGCAGTTTTAAGTCAGCGCCATCTCTTGCCCGATAGTGGAACTAATTTTAACTTTTTTTAGAAATTTGATAATTTCTAAAAAAGTGTGTTATATTGAGACATCGTTTTATTTTTCCTGTAATCTTTATATCGCCATCACATAGAATTATTTCAGATTTTACTCTTTGCAAACTTCGGAGATAAGGGTAGAAGGACGGTATTTTTTTTTAAATTTTTCATTAAAAATGATTAGAACGTGCAAACGGCGGTCTTTCATATGATACCCCACATGCCCTAGTAGCTCCACTTAAATTTTTTAAGACCCCTTTTCAGTCCCTGTTGATATTCATTTTTTTTATTCTTTTCTCATTTGCAAAATAGTTGGGCAAATGTCATCTCAAACTATTCTAAATTTCAAGTTGATACCATTAGTAGTTCTCAAGATATCCAGCTGTGACAGACAGACAGACTGAGTCACACCATAAGGGTTCCTTTTTTACCATTTTGGTACGGAACCCTAAAAACTGGTTGAAAGCCCTTCATAAATACCACTTTCATGCTCAAACTCAACTGTGTATTTTTGACAGAACTACGCACTCAAATACGAGCCAGACACACAAAAGTCAAGGAACTGGTGTTGATCAGTTAAACATTGGTGGTTTCAAAGTTAAAAATTATTGACTTTTAACAATGACAAACTAAGGGAAAAAGTTTAACTTCAGGTGACTCAGGTTCAGGGCTTTGGTGAGTGTGCGAGAGAACTACATGACCTTGTTACTCTAGCCCCTTTCCACCATCGGGGTACCAGACGCAGGTTAGCATATCACCTTTACATTGTAAATACTCCAAGGGTTCGTACCAAGCGCTTTTTGCCAATAGATTTCTTTTGCGAACTGGCATTTATTGGCGAATGGGCATTTCCTGGGCAAGCATGCTACACCTTAGACTACATTTTGTTTATGAAGCAAAATGGTAGTCAAAGCCTGCCCAGTTACTAATAAAAAAAGCTATTGTTGTAAGTAAGATGATTATTTCGTAACTCAAATAACAAAGTTGTTAGTGTCAACATCATTACCTCTTGGCCTCGAACCCGTTCCCCCTGCGGTAGGTGGCGAAGTGGCCAGACCGTGGTCCGCCCACGTGCACCACCACGGCCACGAGCCGGTACAGCGCGCCCGCGCCCGCGCCCGCCCCCGCTACCGCTTCCGCGTTCAGCGCCGATATGCCGCTGCGCAGCCGCCGCTCGCCCATCAGGGACACCAAGTCAACCTAACGGTTATCAAAGTTAAAGGTCAAGCCACACAGCGGGCGTGACGAGGCGCGGCGTGACGGGGCGCGACGGGAGTTCACACTACAGGCGTGATCACGCCTACGTTCCGCCCCGCTGCGCTTTCGATCTGTATTCACGCTCGGCGCGACGGCGGCGTGGCGCGACGGGACGCGACACGTCGCGCCCCGCCGGCCTGTGTGACGTCGTCCATAGTATCTAGTACTATGCGCGCCAAATAAGAATAGTATCGACAACTTCACGGCACTGGACAATTTTGTTACTGCTTGATAGAACTGATAACTTCATAATGTATAGGATGTGAATAAAAAGAAATAAAATATATAAAAATATGATTTTTATTTTTGCTGGCATCGATCAGGATGGCCAACGATCACTGGATTTTTTGCTAGCAGTACAAAATTGACCAGTGACGTGAAGTTGTCGATACTATTCTTATTTGGCACGCATAGTACATTACAACTGCTCAGCGTCGCGTCGCCGTCCCATCCCGTCACGCCACGCCCGCTGTGTGGCTTGGCCTTAAATAAATAACTTTCAATATATCTGAGCAGGTCACACCAATAGTGTAGTATTAAAATAATACAATGGTGTGTGACTAAATAACGGATAGAATACTATAAAAACGTGTGAAAAATATCATCAGAATGGTGAAGAAGAAAATAATAAATTCCGCCTGAGCTGCTACGGGTGAGTCAATTTTTTCTAGTATTTTAATTCTAATATTAATTATCTTAATATAATAAATTCATTGTCACTTCAAAATTATCACTGTTTTTGTCCTTAAAAATAAAATAAATTTGAAATTGGCACAACGAAATTACCTATCTAGAGTAGCAAGTAAATAAATGCTTGGACAATTTCACACAGCGCCATCTAGCCCCAAACTAAGCAAAGCTTGTAATATACCCATATTACTAGACAACTGATATAATACTTATATACTTTTTAAATATATTATTTATTATACATAGTAACACCCAGATCCGTCACAGAAATTCAAATTCATCATTTCATTTTCTGCCCGGCCGGGAATTGAACCCGGGACCTCTTGCGTGGTAGGCGGCATGTTGACCACTGCACCACTCAGGTCGTCAAGCGTGAAAGAAAAGTGTGCAGAGAAATGCTTATTAATTTCTTCGCCACCACTTCGACAGTTTGCGCTGACAGTGACCTGCTTCGATCATCTATGATCGAAGGTGATCCGCTACAACTTCGCTCGAGAATGTATGGCAAATAGAGAGTGAGAGTAGTACCTGAATTAGCTGCAGGTCACTATCTATTGTCAATTCAATCGCATTGTATGTGTGTACCTTGTTCTGCGGCGCGTGCGCGTAGGGCGCCATGGAGAGCGACTCGGGGAAGGCCACGAACTCCCCGCGCTTGGTGAGCGCGCCGCCCGCCCACTCCACGCGCCCCACGTGCAGGCACAGGCACGCGGGCAACTGCGCACACGGACCAATCACTCGAAAATAACTCCATAGCCAGATAATTAAGGATGCAAGTCAATTTTCATACAAACGAGGTAACTTTGAAGCCTTGGTTCTCCGCCAATTATTGACCTAGCTGTGATCTGATGTTGATCTAGGAGGTGAATGGAATGGAGGAGATTCAGATTTCTATACACACCCAACTGATCAGCATTCTAAGAGATTTAAGGATCAGAGTTTTCAGTCTCAGGATTTCTATTTTTTTTTATTTAACTATTTATTTCAGGCATCAATGGCTCATACAATAAATACCTTATAAACTAACATACATTTATTTTATTTTATTTTTTTATTTTATTTTATTTTTAACACAATACAGCTATTTTTACAGGGGTTCCTAATTGTATTAGGAATTAATACAATAGTGTAGTCATCTAAAGTTTACAGATACTTATTTAAAAAAAAAAATAGTTTCATTCAATTATTACAATTATTAATTACAGTATATTTAATTTAATTAATTTTTATTATTATTATTATTTACTTATTATCTATGAATTCATTTAGTTCAGTTATAACAATAATTTAGCTGGCCGATGTAAATTGGTATCAATCATAGCATAACACTTTTAAAGTTACTTTCTCGAACTCGCTCTTTGAACAGGTGAAAATATCAATTTTTTCGGCAACTACATTAAGCGTGTGCAAAGTTCGTGTCAAAGGGGCTTTGGCCAGCAGGCCAGTCCTGGCATGGGGGATCGCGAGCAGCCGCGGCCGTCGCCGCCTCCACACATATCTATTCGGCACGCATAAACCTAGCTGCTCCAATATATACGGGTTGGAGACTATACCTCTTAGCACCCTAATTATGTAAAGAGCGATAGCCAAATCTCTTCTTGTTTCAAGTTTGTTGTATCCAACCATGCCCAAAACGAACAAGGTTGGATACATCAAAGGATAGAAAGGATATACTCCATAAAGCTTAAGATACAAAAACCTCGTAAATTTGTTTTGTATGCGCTCCATCATCAGTTTATATTTTGATTCATGTGGAGCCCATACTGCAGCGTTAAACTCCAGCTGACTTCGAATGAGTGCATTGTATAGGGCCGCTATTGCTTTTAAATTCGTGAAACCCGCCGACTGTCTCAGAATAAAACCTAAAGTTTTATAAGCTTTCTTGCATATTCCAGTTACGTGAGTTTTAAAATTAAGTTCACTGCTTAGTCGCACGCCCAGATCTTTGACTGCCTCTGTCCTATGTACTTTCGAGCTATCAATTTCGTAATCGTAGTGAAGCGGCGCTCGTGCTCGGCTAAAAGATGTTACGGAGCATTTGTTAAGATTAAACTGTAGTTTATTTTTTTGACTCCACTCCACTACTCTGTTTATGTCCTCTTGTAAGCGATCACAATCCCTACTATCTTTGATTGCTAATAGTAATTTAAGGTCGTCTGCGAAAAGTAAGCATCGGGCTTCCTTGACAACTTCGGGTAGATCATTTATCATAATTATGAAGTTTAAAGGCCCTAAATTGCTACCTTGACCCACTCCAGTTCTAGTAAAATAGGGGTCTGACCTATACCCAGCATAATCTACATATTGCATTCGGTCCTTCAAGTAGCTCGCAAAAAACTTTAAAAGCTGCGTAGTGCAGCCGATTGCTGCCAACTTCGTCAACAAAATATCGTTATTAACCAAATCGAACGCTTTTTTGTAGTCGAAGTAGGCGGCGTCGACTTGTATCCCCGCGTCTACATGAGGTACTATATAAGCCATCGCACTGAGGAGGTTACTGGTGGTGCTGCGGGCCGGCCGAAACCCGTGCTGTGCGTCAGAAAGCTGGGCTGATACCTGCGACTGAACACTTCGCTGTACTGCCCCCTCGAACACTTTGGCTGCTGTCGATAGTATTGCGACGGGCCTAAACCCATCTACCTCAGACCCCCCCTCCCCTTTAGGAATCGGAATCACCCGTGTAGTTTTCCAGCAATCCGGAAAATGAGATACCTCTAAACATAAATTAAATATATGTAAAAGCGGTTTCGCCAGAGTAGCCCGGCAATCTCTTACGATAAAGGCAGGAATGCCGTCGGGTCCTGCCGAGCGCTTCGGCTTTAGCCGCCGCAGTGCGTCCCGCACTTCGCGTAGCGTGAGCTGCGGGACGTGGACGCGCGCGGCGCTCGCCCCGCCGGCCGCCGCCGCCTCCGCCACGTCCAGCTTGGCCGGCTCACTGCCGTATACCGAAAAGAAATACTTTGCAAATTCTGTTGCGCATTCCGAGTCAGACAGAGGACTTCCTTCTTTAGTAATTTTTTTGCGATTCACACTCCCTCTTTGAGACCTAACGTAATCCCAAAAACACTTTGGATCCTTTGCTAAGTTAGATTGAATCCTATTTTTATGTTGCTCATGTGCAAAAGTTATCATTTCTTTTACATTAGCCCTAGATTTTGAGAAAGTAATGTAGCTATCCGACGTCTTACTGGACTTGTATTCCTTATGGAGTTTAGCTTTTAATTCTATTGCCCTTATAACATCTAAGGTGTACCACGCTGGATAGCTATATCTACCGGCGGTGTCCTTCCTAGGTTTCTTTTTGGGTACACAGTCATTAATTATATTATTGATAGTTACATAAAAATACTTTACCGCCTCCTCCGGATCTCGCGCTTCATATAATGCATTCCAGTCGATATCCGCCAGTAGTGAGTATAATACGCTGTAATCGGCTTTAGCGAAGTCCCATTGCTGCGATCTTTCGCACGATAATAGGTGAGGCGAAGCAGATGGTGGGTGCAGCGACGACGGAGGCAGCGCCGTGCGCCGTCCGATACGCACCGTCACAGCGAGTGGCGGGTGATAAGCATCCACCGGCACCAATGCCTCATCCGCCTCGCACGCCTCAATTCCGTCCACTATACACTCCGAGCACAACACTAAATCCAGCTGCCTATTGTCACGATTCGGCACCTTATTCATTTGAGCGAGCTCACAGAAAGTGGTAAAATAATCAAAATAATTAATTACATTATCATTAGCTGAATGTAAATTAAAATCACCTAAAACTATTAGTGCTTTATATTTTATAGACCACTGTTCAATTATCCTAAATAGAATCATGTAATCATTTTCCGTACTATCAGGCGGAATATAAACAACGCAACAGAAAAATAAATGTCTGTTATTCAAAGACACAGCCGCGCCGACTAGTTCAAATGCACAGTTATCTATGTTGATGTCACCCGGTAGCACTTCTCTACGTAGCTCAAAGCGGTGTGTGGCCACGAGAAACGCGCCTCCTAGTTTCCTCCCGTCCGCTCGATCGCACCTTATTATTTTGTAACCAGGTGGAACAATTTCTGCGTCTTGAATAGAATCATTGCATCCTGTTTCCGTTATTGCGAATATATCGGCGCCCGAGGATTCTATACTGCTACGAAACATGTTCAACTTGGTCCGGAGGCCTCTTGTATTTTGATAAAATATACTAACGTCGTTATGCTTTATCGACCAGTTTGTTTGTTGGTCTCCGAAACCAAACCCATTCAGCGAACTCCACATTAATGGGCCAAACCTCAGGTTGACAGAGTTTATCATAAATGTTTTTAGAAACTGTAATAACAAAAGATGAATAATTTCTTTGCGTCTTATGTTTAATCTTTTCAATTTTAATTGAAACTTCTGAGCCGCATATTTTTTTCACGTGAGATGTCAACTGTTCCACTGTGGTGTCTGATGTTAGACGCCATACATGAAGGTGTTTGTTTCGTTCTTGACCTTTTATTTCAACTAAATCTGTATTTTTTCCTCTTTGGACTTGTTTTGACTGAATTTTTCCATCACTATTGCTCATGGTCATTCTCTCTTCTTTTTTGCTTACTGGATTTTTATAATTTTCTTTAAATGGTGATGCAGCTTCTGTAGGATTTTTTTCTCGTTTCTTTTCTCGCTGTTTATCTAAAGTGATAGGCACAGCCTTTTTCCTGTCAACCGTGATCCATTCCCCTAATCCATCGTCATCGCCTGATTTTTTAGAAGAATCTTGAGTTTCAATAATTTTTAAATCGTCGATACTCTGCGTAAGTTGGTCTTCATTTTGCGTTGTGCCGCGAAAAGTTTCAATCGCAGGCTTTGTGGCCCCACATTGACTATTTATCGACTTGTTGAGGGTACCGGCGGCGATCGCGCTCGCGCTAGTGTTATCATTTGTTAATAATTGCGACAATTTCTGCTTACATATAATATGATCAGATGATTTGATGTTTATATTTTCTTCTATTTTATTTACTAATAGCTCGATGCTCTGGCTACGATCACATATTGTCTTTAACTGGTTTTCTATCGAAGTTGATGTTGTACTATGATGTTGCAGAAATATTTCGAAACTTGATTTAAATTCATGCAAATCATTTCTTGTTGAAAAGCATACTTCTTTTATACATCTTAAGGTTTTTTCTTGTGTGTCTAATCTGTACTTTAGTTCTAAGCATATTTCTTTTAATTCGGCTGTCAAACTTTCTTCTTGATCTAAAAAGCAACCTTCTGATTGTTTAATCCGACTTCCACGGTGCTTATTTACATTGAAATCAGAACTTGGAGTAATCATCATCTGTTCAGGTCTACGAACAGGTGTGTTTAGTTCACTTCTCACTTTTTTCTTAGAAGCACTACACTGACTAAACATTGCGGTGCGACAATGCACAATTTTTACTTCACTTAAAGTTGTATTCTTCAGATCAAAAAGTAGTATTTTTGGTGCATATTTTTTGGTTAAATAATTCAAGGTAATCTTCGCAATATAAATACACTTTATACATACATAATTAAAACATCTTATATATTACACTTAATCACGTACTGGCGGCGACGTGTTGCGCAATGCAGTGTCCGGTAACCGGCCGCGGAATCGACGGAACAGGACACCCTTCGGCCAAAAATATTCATTCATGAAGGTCTTCAGATGTTCGGTGTCTTCACCACGAATGAGTTGACGTTTACATTGTGGCAAGACTCCAAAAGTTGGACCCTCAGAGTATATTTGGACTTGATTCGGATGTACTCCACGAGATCGTCTGGTTTAGTGGAGTAATGCAGGCGGGACACGTATACCAGCGTCGTCGGAATAGCCGGACGTAGCAGGTGGTAGTGTCCAGTCGGGGCAGTGCCATGTGGCACTGTCCCGAAGAAGAAACCCATAAGAAGAAGAAACCCGCCCGCCGTAACCTATGTAGGTTACAGCGGGCGGGTTTCTTCTCCTTCTCCACCTTTTTAAAGCCGTCCCATTCTATACAATTTTATGCAGATTTCGCGGGTTTTTTTAAACATATCCTTATAACTATTAAATTAGAATGTTGGTGAACTTAGACAAAGTTATTTTTTTTTTTTTGACAAATTGCTTTTTTGCTAAATTGCTAATATCATGTGGATTGAGGTGGTCATGATAGTGAGGGCTGAACTAAAAAAACAAAACTAGCCTTTTTTAATTCAGCACAAACTTGCTGATTTTGACCCACTTCTGCCAACCAAATAAGTAATAAACATATATTATCAGGTACGTACCTTTCCGAAGCTGACGGTGCGTATGTGCTTGGTGTAGGCGTGCGGGGGCGGGGGCGGGGGCGCGGGCGCGGGCGCGGGCGCGGGCGCGGGGTCCGCCTCGGGGCAGCACTTGCTGCAGCGCACGCCCTTCACCATCTCCGGCGCCGTGAACGCGCGCAGCAGACCTACACACACATTGAATATACTACAAATAATAATTATATCGGCCATAGATATATAAAACTAACAGATTAATATACTTAACCGCCTCTGTGGTCTAGTTGTTCACCCACCCATGTAAGACGCAGAGGTCCCGGGTTCGATCCCCAGGGGTACAATTTGTACTCGGTTTGATTGGTGGTAGGGCTTATTTCAAGTCCGCCGGGCTAGCTACCACTATCTTACTTAAGTGTGACGCCATAACAACACTTTAAAAATATTTGTATTTAGAGTTCTGGCAGTTAGAGGTATGATAGCCAGTTCCTTAATGATGAGGATTCCGGGTGTAGTGCGCTTCCACCTTCGGCACTTAATATCAGGTGAGGTGAAGGCCAAGAACTATCCCATTATGCATAAAAAAGTTGCAATGCGATTCAATTACAACACAAGTATTTGACAAAAAACGGGAACTTATGAAAAAACTTCAGGATTCCTCAACTATATGGTATACAGACAGCTTACCAGCCAGACTGTAGGAGCCGCTAATGCCCTTGCTAGCGTTGGCCATCGACAGCGAGATGCTGTCGAACTTGTCGTACCGCACCGGGCTCTGCGGACAACCACCATATATAAGCTAATCACTCAAACTAAAGTCTGACTAAGTACATGTACCAAAGAGAATGTAATAAAAAAACTAGCGTTTTAACATGTACCCGCCTTCATTGATATCAGATTCAAATGTTGACTGGGAAAGAATGCTTTTAGCATTAAGTCCGCCTTTTATAACATCTGTTTAATAAAGACATAGTTTATTCTAAAACAAACATTAATATGGCAAACAATTACAAATAAAATATTTCCACTAACTCACCTGTTCGAGGCAAGGTTCTTTAATCTGTTTTATGTTCTCAAATCTGTTTTATAAATGTAAAATAAAGATTGTCAAAATAAATAATTTATTATATTTGTAGGCTGACCTGACGCGCCGCAGCTTTAATAAGAAAATCGGTAGAACTATGAAGAAGAAAAACATTATGGGAAAAAGCAAGACAATATCTATTGAAGCCCGAAAGAAAAGTTTTGAGTCTTCCGTTATGTTGTGGCACAAACCATGCTTATATTTGAAACCGGCACCGTAAACACACAATGCAAAAATCACAACACACATAAATACACTCTTCTTAAATCAGGGACTGAATATCCGAAGAGATATAATGGTACCTTTAAAATACAGTTTGACGTCATTTTAAATCTGTAAAAGTACCCAAACCAAATGTAAATGAATTATGCTACCCCCAATGTTTGTGATACCGAATATACCGATATCTATAGCGGTATAGTATGATGCAGTACCGATACCTTAACCGTTATTGGTATTGATATTTGTGATGGGCTCTTTTCCCCGCATTTAGACTCCCATTTGGTCCGTTATGCGTGAACATAGCATCGTTATAGCTAGTCAAGCCATCCCAGCTCCTTCCAGAAGCGCAGAAGCCTCCTGGGGCGTTCACAGGCTTTTAGGAGCGACCTCACCTCTGTGAGGATTTCTGCCCGTTGTGCGGCCAAACCCACGCACTCCAGGATCACGTGGGCAGCTGTTTCCTCTGCGTCCAGGCATCCTCTACATACAGAGCCGGATTAGCCATAAGGCAGAGTAGGCAATTGCCTAGGGGCTCGATTCCACCAGGGGCCCCGTTCAAGCACCAAAAAAAAACTTTTCATCGAATGAATATACCCTTTGTCAATATCAATATTATTGCTTTTTTCGACGCATGGAATACTTTATACATACAGAACATCTAATATCGAGTACCTACTTAAATTATAATAATTCGGGCGGAACACAGCCGGCGGCGGTCGGTCAGTGAGTACTGGACTTCATTCACGTTGGGGGAATCCCCGATTTGTTGAGTGCGTTCCTTTTTGTAGCGTGTTTTTTATGGTACTTATAGTCCAGTCCCGTCCAACATATGGCACCCGGGCCACGCATAAGTACTTTATCCGGCCCACGACGGTCACTAACAAAACTTTAGACCACATCAATAGAATATATTGCGCAAATAAATTTAAAAATCGATCTGCGTGGCCGTTTTCTTTTAACTATAAACAGACAAGATTATAAGCATATGTATATAAGCATAGAGACTTTACTAAAAATCGTGCTGCGCAGTCGTTTTTTTACTAGAAACAGGGGATAATTACAAGATTAGTGGACGAAACTGAATAAAAATCGTGCTGCGCGGCCGTTTTTTTACTGTAAACAAGCAAGATATCAAGATTAGTGGATGTAACTGACTAAAAATCGCGCTGCGCGGCTGTTCTATTTGCTATAAACAAGCAAGATTTGACTAGTGTATGAAACGAAAATTTTTTTACTATAAACAGACAAGATTACAAGCATAGAAACTTTACTAAAAATTGTGCTACACTGTCGTGTTTTTACTATAAACAGGGGATAATTACAATATTAGTGGATAAAACTGACTAAAAATCGCGCTGCGCGGCTGTTTTTTTTACTATAAACAAACAAGATTTGACTAGTGTATGAAACGAAAAATCGCGCTGCGCGGCCTTTTTTTTAACTATAAACAAACAAGATTACAAGCATAGAAACTTCACTAAAAATCGTGCTGCGAAGCACGATTTTTAGTGAAGTGTCGTTCTTTACTATAAACAGGGGATAATTACAAGATTAGTCGACGATACTGAATAAAAGTCGCGCTGCGCGGCCGTTTTTTAACTGTAAACAAGCAAGATTACAAGATTAGTGGATGAAACTGACTAAAAATCGCGCTGCGCGACTGTTTTTTTTTTCTATAAACAAGCAAGATTTGACTATTGTATGAAACGAAAAATCGCGCTACGCAGCCGTTTTTTTTCCTATAAACAGACAAGAATACAAGATTACAAGCATAGAAACTTTATTAAAAACTAGCGGCCGCCCGCGGTTTCACCCGCGTGGTGCCCGTTCCCGTGGGAATATCGGGATAAAAAGTATCCTATGTTTTAATCTAGGCCATTTACTATGTGTGCCAAATTTCAACCAAATCCGTTCAGTAGTTTTTGCGTGATTGAGGAACAAACATCCAAACCCACAAACTTTCACATTTATAATAATACATTTATAATAATAATAGTGCTGCGCAGTCGTTTTTTTACTATAAACAGGGGATAATTACAAGATTAGTGGATGAAACTGACTAAAAATCGCACTGCGCGGTCGCTTTTTTTACTGTAAACAAACAAGATTACAAGTGGATGAAACTAACTAAAAATCGCGCTGCGCGGCTGTTATTTTTACCAGAAACAAGCAAGATTTGACTAGTGGATGAAACTAAGAATCGCGCTGCGCGGCCGTTTTCCTATAAACAGGCAAGATTATAAGGTTAGTAAATAATAAAATTAACTTAAAATCGCGATGCGCGTCCGTAAAAAAAGGGTATAGCAAAGGGGCCCCGAGAATCGCATTGCCTAGGGCCCCTGACAGGGTTAATCCGGCTCTATCTACATAGAGGACTGTCTGTCGCATTCATGATGAATAGTTGTTGGTTTAAAGCTAGGTGACCTGTAAAGGGGGTTGCGCGCTACTTGCCTGTCCAAAAAATAGAACCCGATCCTATCCAGCGGCAAGTTGGTACTTACTTACTTACTTGCCGGACGGTGTCCACACGTAGTTTCTACTTACTTACTTACTTATGGATGTGTAAACTGGGCTTAAGTGTACCTACAACTATCCGGAGGTCTAGACGATTAAGGCTGAGCATCTTATCAATATTTTCATACCAGTACCATATCTTTATTCTAAACCGGTATTCGGTTCCTTTCTAAATTATACTACCGACCCGCCCTCGTTTCGATTCGGTGTAGTGTGGATTTTGACACCATGTCATATTATACATATAAACCTCTTGAATCACTCTATATATTTAAAAAAACCGGCCAAGTGCGAGTCGGACTCGCGCACGAAGGGTTCCGTACCAAAAAACGGCAAAAAAAAATACGTTTGTTGTATCGGAGCCCCCCTTAAATATTAATTTTATTCTGTTTTTAGTATTTGTTGTTATAGCGGCAACAAAAATACATCATCTGTGAAAATTTCAACTGTCTACCTGTTGTTGTTATTAATATCGAGCAAAAAACAGCAAAAAAATCACGTTTGTTGTATGGGAGCCCACCTTAAATATTAATTTTATTCTGTTTTTAGTATTTGTTGTTATAGCAGCAACAGAAATACATCATCTGTGAAAATTTAACATTCTAGCTATCACGGTTCACGAGATACAGCCTGGTGACAGACAGACAGACAGACAGCGGAGTCTTAGTAATAGGGTCCCGTTTTTACCCTTTGGGTACGGAACCCTAAAAACGCATCAAAATCCGTTGCGTAGTTTTAAAGATCTAATCTAAGCATACATAGAGACAGACAGCGGGAAGCGACTTTGTTTTATACTATGTAGTGAAGAAAATAGGGTGTTGGTTACCTTGGCGGAGCAGACGGTGCAGTGCAGGCGCTCGGCGAGCGTGCCGCGGAAGGGCGGCGCGGGCGCGGGGCGGGCGGGCGCGGCCAGCCAGCGCCGCCCCACGCTGCTCAGGTGGCAGAACGATCGCGACACGCCCTTCGTCAGCCGCGGCGCCGCGCACTCTGCGTACACGACGTCGCTACGTTACGGCCTGCCCACGGGCACAACTCAGACAGACTACAGAAGTTTAGTACTACGCGCGCATGAGCAACTCACACACACATAGACAGCTCTCACGTAATAAGTCTCACGACAGTAATAAGCTTGACTTCTGTAGTTTCTCTATTGATTTTGTGCCACGAGGCAGAATGACTGACCACAGGACAGAACAACCAACGAGTGGCCGTTTCAGCAACACAATAAAGAGAGACATAATTTGAGCGCTGAGACTATTGAGCGCGTAAGCACAGAATAACTAATAGTAAGTATATCAATTTGTGAAAAACGACAATTGTTTATTGGTTTTTTGATTTTGACATCCGTACACGGCATAGTAATGGCGATTCGACATTGTTACTATTATAAAGAGACAATACCTACGCAGGCATTAAGATGCCGCGCGACTACACAGGCGGGCGTGTGGCGGCCCTCTGCTCACTTGTGCCTCCGTAGGCACGATTAGCGGTAGGTGCTTATCGCGCGACCTTGAGCGAGTGAAGGAAGCCTGGCGTAAGCTTGAGAAGAGACATAATTTGTTTTCAGGCCAGGCCATAACTCACCCATATGGGTATATCCAAACTTGTACACCAGTGGAGAAGCAGAAGAATGTACCAAAAATGTAGGCACTTGCTTTGATTTCCATCGCGTTGCACCTCCGCCGCATATCACGATCATTAATATTTGGTATATTTTATTTCATTTTTTTATTATTATTTGGAAGAGGAGACGCCAGCGGAACCGGACGGGTGATCAGACTCCCTAATCGGAACCATTTCATGCAATTCCCTAAAATATTCTTATTATATTCTATTCCATTCTACAAGGTTATTTTTAGTATATACAAAATCTGAAAACTGTTTGTTATGAATTAGTAAGTAAGTTAGTAAGTTCATTGCAATATTTTTTATATCATGTTATATTTTGACTAAATAATATTTACAAAACCATAATTAACGCACGCCCTACGCATTTTTTTACACTGATTCTGAAAATGAAAATATGTGACCCGTGTTTCGGCTTTCGTATATACAAAAAATAATGTTGTATATTGGTAATAAATCTGACTTTAACCCGCCATCTGGCGGGATAAAGTATAGATAGACACAATAGATATTTCATTATTGTCCGACCATGTGGCTGCGTGGAATGAATTAATTTGATAAGTTGCATTCAAAATTGTATAATACAATGTGAGCGCGAAAGCATGATGCATGACCTACCCACATGTAGCATGACGGTATGTGTGAGCGAGCAGCGGCCATTCACAGATTGCTTCTTTATCTGAACGAGTTATAAAATATGTAAATAAGATGATACCGGATTCGATGAGATCGGGCTCGTCCCCAGGCGCGGCGGAGGCGGGGCGGGCGGGGCGCGAGGGCGGGGAGTCGCGCGCGGGCAGCGGCGCGGCGGGCGGGGACGCGGGCGACGCCAGCGCCGACCACGCGCGCCCGCCGCCGCCCAGCCCGAGCGCGTCCGACAGGCAGCCCGGCTGACAACACATCAATAACTTAGTTATTTCTAACACCAACAAAATTCATGCATTTTTTCAATTCTTAAAATGGAACAAAATAAATCTTAAATATGATTCTAATAGTATGAAATTCATAGCAGAAGTATATTTTGGGTTTTGTTAAAAATCAGTAGTAGATGGCTTGATTTTTTTAAAGACTATATGAAAAAGACTGGGGTTTTTGTCTTTTGGCATTTTAAAGTTTGAAAGTATGCAAATTTTTCTAAGAAAATAATTTCTAAGATATTGCTAATTTCTTAGAAATATTTAACTTAGTTAAGTTAATTTGCCTTGGAAAGATCAGCTTTTGATACAAACCTTTTGGAAATATAGTTAGATACTTATATAAATAAAAAAATATTTTAATAATTTTTGCATTAGTTTCTGCAGGAAAACAGCAATGTGACAAGGAATGTCCATGGATGTCTATGGACATTCCTTGATACATTCCGTTACACTAGAGACATTCTCACTTTTGTACGTACAGGGTTTTGAAATAATGAAGATTTAGTTAACAGTGTTTGTTTTTACGCTTTTTACATAATGTCACATAAAAATATGTGCGAAAACCTAAGTGTTGCCATACTTAAATTATATTTTAATTTCTTGTGACATTCCTTGTTTTGCCCCTGCATCCTTCAGATATGCCAACTCCATCGTGACCTTATACTATTCCATTCAAATGAGAGGCAGCTATCGCAGAACTGTAACTGATCGACATATTATTTTTGCAACATCTATAGCCAGATTTATAAAAGCTGAAACCCCAATGTTACCTTCCTAGCCATGGCAGTAGTCTCTTCCTCAATGCAGGATAACAGCACATGCAAGAGCTCATGGGCATCCTGTTGATCCGCAGGCACCACCCACCCTGCAGCCCGCAGTGCTTGCAGCACCCCTAGGGGGCACACAGGAGTGCCACGCGCCGATTCATGGGTTCCATTCACAACTACAAAAGCACAGTGATGTGTTATTATTACTTGAACTTTTTTCTAGTGGAAGCTTCAAGTTTTGTTTACATACTAATTAGTAAAGTAGAAATTCAAAGAAACACTTATAAATCATCTATATTTTCCTACCTACTAAATAGTTAGTAAGCTAACTTATTTACAATTTAAAATGGATGGTGAGTAGTTAACACATGAATTTGAAGTGATGTTTAGAAACGATCATAAGCTAAACTTTTAGAGAAAAAATCTTTCAAAATAATTATCCAATTTAGGAATCAATGTCAATAATAGTGAAACTTTAGTTCATAAGATACACACACCTTCAATAACTGTATACAGTGTAGTTATCATACTGTTATGGCCGTCAGCTTTTGCATACTTCCTGAGCCAGTCTATAAATGTGGGACAAGCTGCCAAAGCTTGCAATAACGTATTCAAAAAACAAGTCCTTCCTAAATTTTGCAACCCTGCTATCTGCCCCCGGCGCTTACGCACCCGGGGCGCTCCTCCAGGACCCCATAGCACAAAGGCTCCCACCACAACAGCCGCAGTTAACCCAGCAGCCACCAGAATCCTGTCCCCACTTTCCATACTTCCCAATGGCGATATCAACAGTGAAAGCCGGTTGAACGGCTTTCTTTATGAACCACGTTCTTCTTATTTTTCACTTATCATATTATTGTTGTGTAACATTCAAAACAATTTTTCCAATTTTAGAAAATTTATTAATTTACGTACGACAAGAACGACACACTGACAGCTGATTGATGTCAAAGTGACATTGGGTGCATTTCAGCAGACTAATCGCTGAGTCATCTGTCGCCATAGAGTACATTTTAACCATGGAAAGTAGAATAATGCCGGGTCCATAGCCTAATGCGCCTCATTTACATGCTGAGCCAGCCACAACCAGCCTCCACCTACTCCCAGCGTGTGAACGGGGCGTTGGTAATAAGTTGTAAGTGTGTTGTCGTAAGTTGTAATGCTTTTTGACTCAGTTTTTGTTTCTTAAACCCAAAATCAAGACATAATTATGTTTCTGTTTTGGGTTTAAGAAACAAGAACTGTGTCAGAAAGCAATACCATTCAAACACCATTGAACATTTAAAAGAATAAAGGACAACAAGTTAAATGCCTTATTTTGCGTTGTATCCCTTCAAATGCTTATGTTGAGCTAGTATTTTCTCATATGACGCTTAAATGATCTAATTTCAGAAATCGTTGCTTTGTAGGTAGATTAAATGAAAGCAGAATTGCAAAAGACATGTCTTGTTCGGAATTCGTAAATAAATATAAATTAAAAATGACGCAGAACTAACTTAGAGTATAGTATACTTCCCTACTCTAAGGGAACTAATGAGAGAGGCCCCCGTAGCAATACAAAATATGCATGGAGACATAGTCAAAATAAAAATAAAACATTAAATAAAGTCTCTTTTTCCCTTCTGCTAGGTACCAAGTAGTTCTCATTTTTTTTATTTACCTCTTACTTTGCTGACCCGCCCGTTTGCTTCCAATTTCCATTAATTTTGAGTACCTATTTTAATTACAAACATCCACATACATTCAACATGTCCTACATTACCAGTTACCAGTCTCTACAGTAGTTTTACTGCCAGTTTTAATGATTTCAACGTAACATTTAGAAAATAGACCAAAAATTTTTTATCCACCCTTATCCCGACTTTTGTGTTCCCAAAGGTGTCACCTTTGGGAACACAAAAAGTGCGGGAGGGTGCGGGTGTATTTATGCTACGCTGTATAATACTTCGTACCTACCTAATCTATTAATTATGAAAAGGGTATGGATCCCGTCTGAGCTGCTACGGGTGAGTTAATTTTTTCCAGTATTAATTCTAAAATATTAATTATCTTTATATAAAAATAGCACTGTGAACGCCTAAAATTTAAAAATTCATGAAATACTTTTGCGGTCTGCACAGCTTGACTGTTTGGAACACAGTGACGCACTCGCCAGCGTGTAAATGGCATGCAAGCGCTGGCCGAGGTTCGGCCGTAGCTGGACGCTGGCGGACTCTTACCAAGCCATGGCCAGCGTGTAAATGAGCCTAAGAACTATCAATCATATCACTTCAGGGGTGCGTTCGTAAACGAGGCTCGAAGTCGGACCTTCTCTCCAAGGCATGCGACGTTCGTCATCCGACGTTTACGAACGACACTGCATAGCTGTCACTGTCCTATTAGATTTGTTGATTTTAATATTAATGAAGCGCGAAATGCAACAAACAATAAAATGAAAATTAATGTTTATAAACAAAGAAGACGTGTCAACTGTCAAATAAAACGTCAGAGCGAATTTCACCCACCTATTTCGTGGGGTGACCGGTGCGTTCGCCGGGCGTCGTTTACGAACGGCTATACCTAGTGATCGTCGGGCGATCGCCCCGGTGGTTTTAGAACGCGGAAATGTCATCGAGCGTCATCGAGCGAGCTTTACGAACGCACCCCAGCAGTGGTCTCGAATCTACCGATTTTTCGGTATTTCTACCGATCCTACTAATATTATAAATATGAAAGTTTGTGGGTTTGGATGTTTGTTCCTCAATCACGCAAAAACTACTGAACGGATTTGGATGAAATTTGGCACACAGATAGTAGATAGCCTAGATTAAAACATAGGCTACTTTTTATCCCGATATTCCCACGGGAACGAGAACCACGCGGGTGAAACCGCGGGCGGCCGCTAGTATGGTAATATTATAAATAGTTTTTCGGTATTTCTACCGATAAAAACCATTCAGAACTCGTTTATATGGAAAACCCTATATTGGTCCTTGGTACAGTACGAGGCATATATCTTGAAATCGGGTGGAGATTACATGGAATGCGTATTTTGAGCATGCGTAGCAGTGAGGGGCGCGGTTGGCGGGAGAGGGGCGCGCGCTATTGGTCGCTCACAAGAGCACATGTGTGAGTTTATCTCCACTCCGTCGAAAAAAATTCAAGATACATGCCTCGTACTGTATTTATGGTTTTACTCACAATATACCGATTTTGGGTCCGAATCTATCGATAATCATGGGCAACTCTACCGACTTCGCATTTTGACGGACGTTCGAGGAGGACATCAGTCATCATGAGGGTGGGTACTCACTTAGGTTCGCGAACCTCCGCGCTCCGCGAACCTGGAACAGTGCGTCCTAGCAAACATTTTATTTTCACTTTGGCTATAGTGTTTACGTGTTTGAACCAGGTTCGCATACGTGTTCGCACACGTGCACACTTTGGCGCACTGTTGCAACACAGGATAAACAGATTTTTTGGTACAGGTTCGCGGAGCGCGGAGGTTCGCGAACCTAAGTGGGGACACACCATGACATCACTAAGGCTGCGGTCCCCATGGCGATAATATCGATATTATCGCGATAACAGCCGGTCCGCATGCAAGTTAGCGCGTTTACAATATCTAGCGTGACGTCACTCATGACGTCATTACCAGCGCCATCTTGGGCTTACAGCGACCATGCCTCGGAGCGTAATCACTGTGAACGTTCTGTCAAAAGTTATAAGTGACTGTCAAACGAAACAGGTGTCAGAATTTTATTTCGTCAAAAAATCAAAAAATGAGTGAGTTCGTTATAGAAGGATCTTTTCCTCACTTCACAACAAAAGGATATTGGTTAATATTTTGTTAATACTAATTTGGAGCTTATCCAAAAAGGTGGTTGATGTAAAAAGTTGAAAAAAAAAGATGTTGGGTGCACACGACTCAATAATCAAACGTTCTTCATCATTATCATCGCTTTAGAGAGCAAAAATAGTATCTAGCAATTATTCCATCTTGTATTTGAGGTTAGAATAAAACGTTAGCGCGCTTACGAGCGGTTCGCATTCGCCAACTGTCATTTGTCGATTTTATCGATTTGAGCGCGATATCGAATGCGGACCTCGTGTGAGCGTTGTAAACGCCCGTAATCGATGTAATCGCCATGGGGACCGCAGCCTAATTTGAAACAACATAAACTTAACCTCAATTTAGAATTTTGATAATTTTTGTAATTTGTTTATTTACTAGTGAAACGAAAACAATCGACCAAAATAAATTATCTAACTTTAATAATATTAATTCATGTGCTACGATCGGCAGCTTAAGAGACAATCTATGAATCAAAATAATCTCTGTTGATGCTAAATTAAAAATAATAATGTCCTATAAATTGTTTTGTTTCTCAGTTGTAGTTGTTACGTGCACTAGTCTGAAGCGATAATTCAGCACAATGATTCCAGCGAATACTATTTGTGTTTCTCAAGAGGGCCCTGCAAATGCTTTAGCTCTAAATAAGGACAGTACTCAAGTGGTTATAGCTGGAAGAAATGGTTGGTATCTTGTTTATCAAGATTAGGTATCAAACTAATAAGTCCTCCTGATATTTCATCTGCCCCTTTGTTCTGTTCCAGTTTTCAAGGTGTTTTCTTTAGGTGAAAATGAGTTCTCAGAAGTATGTAATCTAAGGGTTGGGAAGAACTTGAATTTGAACTTCTCTTCAATTGATGTTGCATGGAGTACCATTGAAGGTAGATGGTGTTTATTAAAGTTCAATATTTTTGAGTTTCTATTTCATTGCAATAATCCATACTTAGTATCCATACTACTAATATTTAATGCGAAAATAACTGTCTGTCTGCTACGCTTTCACGCCTAAACTAATGAACCGATTTTGATGAAATTTTGTAAAGAGATAGAGTAGAGCTTGAAAAAGGACATTGCTTATCTTTAATCGCGAAATAAGTTGAAGGGGTTGAAATAGGGGATGAAAGTTTGTTCGAAAGTCCCTCGGTTTCGAAGCTAAGGTCTTCAAATTTTTTGTTGTCTAAATCTTGTCAAACATTGTCCAAATCTTCAACAGAAAATACATTGGCCACTGCGGCCACAAATGGTGCAGTGGTGGTGTGGAATTTGGGACGCTCGGGACGTTCCAAGCAGGAACATGTCTTCTCTGATCATAAGAGGACAGTCAACAAGGTTATTATACACATCATCAATATTGTTGAAAAAAAAAACAAAATTATTCAAAATATGGTCAAAATTCAGTATGTGGACCGTCAAATTAAGGGTTGTGGGAGGGGGGAGGGGGAGGGAAGGGGTTGAGGCAGGGGAAGCCCCCTGGGAGGGGGGAGTTGCAGCAGGCATATTATGCTACACTTAAGAATAGACCACCTGTTTACCAAGCAAGATGGTGGTCAAATGCCTGCCCGGTCGCCAATAAAAAAAAAATAAAAAAATATCCAGTTCAAAAGGGTTTCTAATTTATTGACTAAAATCTAATTACATTTTTATTTGCAACAGGTGAGTTTTCACCTGACGGAGCCTTCGCTGCTCATCTCGGGCTCCCAGGACGGCATGATGAAATGCTTCGACCTTCGCATGAAGGAGGTAGCTCGTACATTCATCAGGTAGGTTGATACGATTCAGTATCTTTTTTATTATTTTTAAACTAAAAGCTATCAAACTTTTGATAGAATTTAAGTTTCTGTTGATCTCCACAAGGCATTAAAATGTACTTTCAAGTATTGATATTCCATTTTGAGTTGACTGCCCTCAGGTGGACTTATGATGACTGTTTGCCATAAGAAAACCTTTATAAATTTACTGGTTCTTGCTTTTGAATTCAAATTATTGTGTGTGTAGACATTTGCCACTCATGATAAGGTAATCAGCTTTTTAGTTTAACTTTAAATTGAGGTCATCAGGATATCATAATTTGTCAGACACAGCATTTGTTGATTAATTATTATTTAAAAAAGTGATCAATTATTATTTAAGTAAATACATACCTATTTTTTTAGTTTATAAAATTAAATTGCAATAGTTGTATGTAGAATAACATTTTTGACTTCTTATTAATTTCTGCTAATAAGCATCCAAAATCGTTCACTTTTTAATAAAAGATTTATGACAAACTAGCAGCCGCCCGCGGTTTTACCCGCGTGGTTCCCGTTCCCGTGAGAATATCGGGATAAAAAGTATCCTATGTTTTAATCTAGGCTATCTACTATTTTTGTGCCAAATTCCAACCAAATCCGTTCAGTAGTTTTTGCGTGATTGAGGAACAAACATCCAAACCCACAAACTTTCACATTTATAATATTAGTAGGATTACCACAAAAAAGCTTATTTCTATTTCTAAATATTTATTACTCTGCTTTTAATCAAATTGAAAAATTATTAAGTTCATAATTCTAAATTATGATTGTGCCTATTTGTACTATTGCCTATGTGTACGCAATAAAGGTTATTACCATTACTTTCTTTATGTTAAACTTGTTTAAAAGTTTTTACAAATAATTGTTATTTTATGTAAAAACTTTTAAACAAGTTATATAAGTTCCAACTATTTGTACAACTTAAAGTGGCTTTAACACATAAAAAGATTTTTACAATTAGATAGAGTCAAACTCTTGGACCCAATTGTAAAAATCTTTTCATGTGAATACTTATACATTTATTGAGGACAGCTAAGTCTCTAAGCTGTCCTCAATAAATATATTAGTATTCACTTCTAAGTTTTACACACACACTAGACATTGAAATAAAACACTTTTAACGGATACTAGCGCGGTTTTATTGACTAATTAGTTGATTTTTGTGTATGAAAATGTATTTGTGTGGATGTGAAGGAGTGTATGTGTGTGGCAGCAACACGGAGTCGATCCGGGACGTCCAGTTCAGCCCGCACCAGGCGCAGGTGTTCGCGGCCGTGTCGGAGAACGGCAGCGCCCAGCTGTGGGACGTGCGCCGGCACGAGCGCTGCCTGCAGCAGTTCACCGCCCACTCGGGGCCCGTGTTTGCCTGCGACTGGCATCCGGAGATGCCCTGGCTCGCCACCGCCTCCAGGGATAAGACTATCAAGGTAGAAAAAGTCATTATTGTCCTCCAGTTTTCCTCCCCTCAAAATACAGATTCACTATCTCGCGAGGTCTCATTTTCAGGGTGCCGTACCCAAAGGGTAAAAACGGGACCCTATTACTAAGACTCCTATTATAAAATCTAAATCTATTAAAATCTCGTCTAGACTTTCTAAATCTGACACAATGGCGGTAGAACAACCACCCGTGCCACCCAAAGAATTTAAAAAATGTACAATATTCCATGACTATGAGTTACTATACTGTACATAATTACAGTACTTCAGACGCAGAATGTGACGCGGCGCACGCGCAGCCGCAGTGGGTCAGCCGATAACTCCGTCTGGTGCCGCACCGCAGGATAATGACCGCGAGATTACCTCTTATCTCACATTTGTTACGAACTCAATTTGCCTATGATTGTTGTTACCCGCGTGTAGGTAGTTTTAGCATACGACGTATTTTCTACTCATCATCACTTTACTTGTTGCTTAGTAAAATCGATATTTTGCGTAGGCGGTTAAAATATATTTAAGGGGCCGCTAACCTATTCTTGCGACAAAGAAGCCTTGGATATTAGGGATTTTTGTATCAGAAAAATAATAATTTTATTTAAATTATTCATATTCCATTTGAATTGCTCTTAATCTTCGTCTCGCGCACCTTGCATACCTTTTACTATCTTCAGTACCTGTTGTATTATGAGTTTGCACAATGTGGCACAGTACACACACTAAAACATATACACTTAACTAAAAAAATTCATATAAAACAGATTAGGGTGCTTCTACACGGTGCAAGTAGCACGCGCAAGTTGAGCACTTGCGCAGGTTGCATGCTCTGTGGAAACACGTGAGCGGGTCCAGCTCCATAGCATTTTCCCCCGCGCAAATAACCCGCGTCTGAACGTTCGCAAACTACATGCACCGTGTAGAAGCAGTTTAACTGCAGTCGCTGCAGTAAGCAAGCCTGTAAGTATGACAACAGCGACATAAAAAAAATCAAAATGACCTTTTATAGAAAAATGTTCTATGAACAGGCCCAAGCAGTATATTTTGAATTTTTGTTATTATTTCCATCGAAAATGTCACTGTTGTTATTCACCACCACGCATGTTGCTATTCACCTAGTTTACGGTACTTTTTGTTAAAGGTGTGGGACATCCATGCGAAACCAAACCTGGAGCACACCATCTACACGATTGCCTCCGTCGGGCATGTCAAGTGGCGGCCGCAAAAAACGTAAGTCACAGTACATATAACGTTACACACAGGTGCAAAACTATTTTGCATTTTATTGCTTTGGGCAGGCCTCCTTCACTCGCTCAAGGTCGCGCGATAAGCACCTACCTACAGAGTGCCTACAGAGGCACAAGTGAGCAGAGGCACAGAATAAATAATAGTACAAGTACAGAAGCAGCACACCGCAAAGTCATTTAAATTAATAGCGACTTTTGCACCAACACAATAAAGTGCAATTCAGGTCGCGCAGCGCTAATGGCCTACAGTTATAATCACCTAGTAGTTGCCTCTCTTTCTATCGCGTGCTCTTACCTTTTCTGACGAGTCAACGTTAGGGTTGACTTCTTTTAAATGAACTACGTAGCTATATCATAATGTGAAAAAACCGGACAAGTGCGAGTCGGGCTCGCCCACCGAGGGTTCCGTACAGACCTACATCTATACATAAAATAAAGCTATAGAAAAGTTGTATCGGTACAAAGGAAATATTTTGAAAAAAAGTGGTTGGTAGTTATTAGTTTTTTATATGAAAACTGTACTACGGAGAGTTCAAGCTTTATCCCAGGTTCTACCTACCGGAATTATGTGAAAAATTGCTTAGTTTATAAGTTGGACTCCAAGCTACCAAACTGTAAAAAAATACCATCAAAATCCGTTCAGCAGACTGCTATATATAGATAACCATTTGAAATCCTTTGTCGCCACGTAGAAAATAACCCTTCCAGGGATTACGACAAAGAATTGACCACGGGCGAAGTTTGAAATGGAATAGTACATTACTGCAGCGGCACTCAAGACAGGCATTGAAGAACATACGTTAGTCCATCAATGCCTAGTTGCGGCCAAGGCTTGTGTAGTACTTTTAAACTTTTAACTTTTTAGTTTTAAAAGTTTTAAGCTTTTTATTTTAATTTTAAATTACTTACAGTAATTGAAAAAAGAAAATGGAAAGTGGAATGTGCACATAAAGGCCTTTCATTTGATACACATATTGAAAAAAAAATCCGGTTTTTTTCATTTATTTCCAGTTTTTCATTTTTTTTTCCAGTTTTTTGGAAAGTGCTCATCAAGGCCTTTCATTTGATACCCATATTGCAAAAAAAATATTTTTTTGTTTTTTTTTTTCAGTTTTTTTGGAATGTGCTCATCAAGGCCTTTCATTTGATACCCATATTGAAAAAAAAAATTACCTTTCTTTTTAAATTTTTTTTTTAGTATGCTCCTTGATGAGCATATTCCAAAAAACTTTTCAAAAAACTTTCATTTGATACCCATAGGTATTGAAAAAAAAATTTTTTTTGATTTTGATACCTATATTTGTGTTTTATTGAAAAGTTCGCTCCATTTCTGAATTACACGTGTGTAATGAGTTTTAATAGAAACATTGCTGGACAGACGCCGGCAATTTTGTATGAAAATCCATTATAACACGTTAGTAATGGATTCTCATACAAATATTGACGGCGCGGTTTAGGTCTGTCCGTAAACTCTGATTTAGCACGAAGAAGGTTGTCAAAATAATGTTCGAATTTCCAAGCATTTTTGAGAAAAAATAAAATAATTACAAACCCACCGCATCTGTATAAAATACTAGTACTGTTGATTGTCAACAGATGGCGCTGTATATAGATAGTACACTGTATAATGTTCTGTGAAATGGTTTTATCTATCGCAATGTTATTAGAGAAAATGGGTGTATTCCAACAGGACCCTTTGGTTGTGTGAAGCCGAGACTTTTATTGTAGTGGTGGCTACCTCGGCTGACCTAACCGAGTAAACTGTCTTGATTATACTTGGTGCCAAATGCTCCAAGCAACATTGGAATGCGATGCACCCGCATTTTAATGTAAACTGAAACAATCTACCACTGAACTATTCAACACTTGACACTGGCAAAAATTACTTCCAAAAGAAAGTAGATTGCCAAAACAAAAATAAGAAGAAGAAGACCCCCTGTCATACAACGTGACACACCGCCATGTTGCGAAAATATTTAGAGCCAAATTTATTACTTTTTAATTTTATTTTTAAAAGTAATTAAATATAACAATATTTGAAAGGATCTGAATAATTAATAATAATAAATATTGATATTTTTAAAAGAATTAGTGGCGCGATTAATCCAAAAGTAATTATAAGTTAAACTATGACCGCGCAATGCCGCGCATACCGTTGTTTTACCAAGATGATTAATAATTATGTATTTTAATGACCATATTTTATTATGATTTAATTACAAATATACAGTTTTCAGATTTATTCCTGTAAGTGTAGTATAAGACGCTATTACCTGCCAAATTTCATAGTTCTAGGTCAACGGTAAGTACCCTATGAATTTTGATTCCTTTGAGAGTATCGAAAATGCGTTTTTTGCGCCCTAAATGGCAGTATCTTTTTTTTACGTTAATTTAGAAGTTTGATTTTTTTACAGCTTCAAGGGCCCGTAGACCTTAGTATATGGTTTAAATTTCAATTCGATACCTCCACGCGTTTCCGAGATAAAGGGTCTTGACAGACAGACGGACGGACAGACAGACAGACGGACAACAAAGTGATCCTATAAGGGTTCCGTTTTTTCCTTTTGAGGTACGGAACCCTAAAAACGACAATTGTTTATTGGTTTTTTGATTTAGAAATCCGTACACGGCACAGTAATATCGATTCGACATTGTTACTATTATCAAGAGACAATACCTACGCAGGCAGTAAGATGCCGCGCGCTACACAGGCGGGCGTGTGGCGGCCCTCTGTTCACTTGTGCCTCCGTAGGCACGGCTAGCGGTAGGTGCTTATCGCGCGACCTTGAGCGAGTGAAGGAGGCCTGGCAGAGGGCCACCACATGCCCGCCTGTGTAGTCGCGCGGCATCTTACTGCCTGCGTAGGTATTGCCTCTTTATAATAGTAACAATGGCGAATCAACATTACTGTGCCGTGTACGGATGCCAAAATAAAAAAACCAATAATCAATTGTCGTTTTTACATTATGATATATGCTACGCAGTTCATTTAAAGGAAGACGACCCTAACGTTGCGTCGTCAGAAAAGGTAAGAGCACGCGATAGAAAGAGAGGCAACTACTAGGAGCGCTGCGCGACCTGAATTGCACTTTATTGTGTTGAAGCAAAAGTCGCTATTTATTTAAATGACTTTGCGGAATGCTGCTTCTGCACTTTTACTATTAGTTATTCTGTGCTTTGGGATAGGGTACAGTACGAGGCATATATCTTGAAATCGGGTGGGGATTGCGCGGAACGCGTATTTTGGGCATGCGTAGCGGTGAGGGGCGCGGGCGGCGGGAGAGGGGCGCGCGCTATTGGTCGCTCACAAGAGCACATGCATGTACTATGGGCAACAGCGTCGCTTAACCAGTTTGCAACAAAATTCGTGTGCGCGCGTATCGCCCCTGCACGAACTAAACGTATGTGACAGCGGCCGCGGCGTGCAAGCGATTTTGACCTTAGCAGTGGTTAAGCGACGCTGTTGCCCATGGTACTTATCACCCACTCCGACGAACAAATTTCAAGATAACGGGTGTAACAAGACACTTAACGAAGCCGACGCATTCCGCCCATCATCACGATCATTTTTGTCTTCTGGACTATACCTAGGAAACCAATAGCTACGAAGTTATTGAAGGTCAAAGTAAAAATTTTTTTCAAATTTTTTATGAAATCTTATTTTATTCGTTATTTCCTCATTTTTGTCTACAGAAACATTATCAAAATTTTATGTATTTCGTAACAAACAATGGCTTCAAAACGTCATCACTCAATGTATTTCATGAGCACGCTCATAAACGTTGCTTGCCTTTCAACTCGGCCGCACGCAGCTGTGTAGCATTTACTTGCAGGCGCCCCGTCTTTTGTACGCGTTACATTGCGTGGTAATGTATGCAATGCTTTTTAACACCAAAAATTTAAGTCGTTTTCCAGCCATAATTTTGAACAGAAATGGTCCTGATGATGGGCAGAATACGTAGACCTCGGCTTCGTTGAGGGTCTTGTTACAGCCGGTATATGCCTCGTACTGTATCTTCTTTTTACGTCTTTGGAGAATGATCTTCTCTAATAAGTATATTCTGTCTGTGTCAGATAATGATTTATATTTCTGTGTCATTACACAAGATTTTAAAATGGAATACCATTGTATTCCATTTTAAAATCCTTAAGACAAATAGCTTTGTCCTGAATAAGCCGTAGTTTGTGATAAACTTTCCCCTTGGATCTGAATGAGCTTGTTGCGTAAGCACTCAGAGCCACTTTGTGCTCTCAGAGCCACTTTGTGCTCTCAGAGCTATCTTTTTGCACGGCTTTTTACCTACTGACATCGGATATTTTACCGCTTCTCAGTTCGGTTGCCTATCTTTATTCAACGAATAGCACGCACATGTGGAGTCTAGTCACAGAATAGATATAAGTACTACCGTACAGAAAGGAAACTCCGCCTCGCCCTACAGTCAATTACCTCACCCCACCGGCGCCTATCGCGCGAGTTCCGTGTGTCGATCCATGTCGTCCGTGTGCTCTTTCAATAGCTCGCACACAGTAGCGCGTGTGCAAAAACGTCACTGTGTAGCGTCTGTGTAATAGGTAGTTGAAACGCGACGTTTGTATGGAGTGCCCGGGGTGTGGTCTAGTCACAGAATAGATATAAGTACTACCGTAC
This sequence comes from Agriphila geniculea, assembly GCA_943789525.1. Classification (NCBI taxonomy): domain Eukaryota; kingdom Metazoa; phylum Arthropoda; class Insecta; order Lepidoptera; family Crambidae; genus Agriphila; species Agriphila geniculea. The sequence continues at coordinate 4,871,403 of OX038879.1, read as the reverse complement.
AGAAAGGAAACTCCGCCTCGCCCTACAGTCAATTACCTCACCCCACCGGCGCCTATCGCGCGAGTTCCGTGTGTCGATCCATGTCGTCCGTGTGCTCTTTCAATAGCTCGCACACAGTAGCGCGTGTGCAAAAACGTCACTGTGTAGCGTCTGTGTAATAGGTAGTTGAAACGCGACGTTTGTATGGAGTGCCCGGGGTGTGGTCTAGTCACAGAATAGATATAAGTACTACCGTACAGAAAGGAAACTCCGCCTCGCCCTACAGTCAATTACCTCACCCCACCGGCGCCTATCGCGCGAGTTCCGTGTGTCGATCCATGTCGTCCGTGTGCTCTTTCAATAGCTCGCACACAGTAGCGCGTGTGCAAAAACGTCACTGTGTAGCGTCTGTGTAATAGGTAGTTGAAACGCGACGTTTGTATGGAGTGCCCGGGGTGTGGTCTAGTCACAGAATAGATATAAGTACTACCGTACAGAAAGGAAACTCTCCGCTCTGCCCCACCATCAATTACCACACCCCACCGCGCGAGTTCGTATGCCGATTCGTGTGCTCATTCAATAGCTCTAGACTTCACTCACACAGTAGCGCGTGTGCAAAAACGTCACTGTGTAGCGTCTGTGTTGTGTAATAGGTAGTTGAAACGCGACACTTGTATGGAGTGCCCGGTGTGGTCTAGTCTCAATCAGTAGCAATGTTTACACTTGTTGGGTCGAGCTATAGAATTGTACGGTCTTAACACCGCACATATTTTTGTTGACTCACTACATACTTTAGTTGCGTGTCATTGTTTACTTTATTATATTATAATTCGTGTTTGAGTTCGCAAAAGCGCTTGCACTAGACCATGGGTCGCCAAAGTTTTTAGCCTTAGGGCCGGACTAACTCTTCCACGAAGTCCCAAGGGCCAGGACCTATCTAACTCAACGTATCAACATACTATATATTACAGTATGTTGGTACAATCCGGCTCGATTTCGCGGGTCGGACCTGGCCCGCGGGCCGTAGTTTGGAGACCCCTGCACTAGACGGTCGAGCAGAGAGTTACGTACAACTTATAATCTTAGTTATTTACAATAAACAATGTTAACTTTAACTTCGCTGACTTCTTTATCTGCGTGCTACAACTACTTAACTATCCAGCATTGAAAGGTGTATGGGTCAAACTGGCTCATACGAGAATGGTTCTTCGTGTGATGTTGGTAAGCTGTTGGCCGCTTCGTGGCTGTTTTTTTCCAGATATCGAGTCTTCATCTTTGTTATGGAGACATTGTCAAACAAAGACTAAGGTATCTAAGCAACCCGTTATCGTGTCGATAGTTACCAGGTGGCGTCGTGCGCGCTGGTGCTGGACAACGCGGTGCACGTGTGGGACGTGCGGCGGCCGCACGTGCCGCTGGCCACGTTCGCCGAGCACCGTGACGTCACCACCGCCATCGCCTGGCTGCCGCAGCCGCACTCCTTCCTCTCCACCAGTCGGGTAAGTTTATTAACATGCCTTTCCTACTGTTGGAAAATTTATTACCTGGATTTTTTTGGTTTTATCGTTTGCCAACAGATTTCAGGCGTCACTTGTCGACTGTGGTATTTACAGGTGTATCAATTAATTCTACCAACCATTTGTTGTATTTGTACCAAGTTTTTATTATGATGTCATAAATTCGTCAGCATTTCTTCTTCATTCCTTTTTTATGTGTAAGATTTACTCTTGTGCAGGACTGCACGTTGTACCGGCACCGGTTCCGCGAGGCGGCGCACCCGGTGCTGTGGGCCAACCCGCACGCGCTGTGTGTGTCCGCGCGCGGGGAGCTCGCGCACGCCGCGCCCGAGCGCCCCCTGCCGCCCCTGCAGCCCGCGCCCCGCGCCGACCGCCTGCCGCCTGCCCTCGGGTCAGTATCCGGCGTGCTGGACCCGCTCACATCAGTGCTATAGGAATTGAATAGATATACAGTACGAGGCATATATTTTGTAATTTATTCGACAGAATAGGGATAAGTTCGCGCATGTGCTCTTGTGAGCGACCAATAGCGCGCGCCCCTCTCCCGCCGCCCGCGCAGGGGCGCGGAGGGGGGGGGGGGGTGAGGGCACCGCTACGCATGCCCAAAATACGCATTACGAGCAATCCCCACCCGATTTCAAGATATATGCCTCGTACTGTACTTACTCGTAGCGATAACGCGAGAACGATGTTATTAAACTGTCATGCGTGGTGATCATGCTCCGCCTAGACATAACGCGAAGGTTATCACAGGTTTTGTTAGCAATGTCGAGTGTTTGGTCAATATCTAGTGTTTTAAAGTTATGTTAAATCTGTTTCACAAAAAGTACAGTCGGCCTCAAAAATAACATACACTGGGCAAGTGTTGGTTTGCTATTAAATTCTAATAAAATCCTTGCCTTTTAGTCGTAAGCAGCCAACAGCGGGTTCTCTAAGCGCAGCCGCTCAAGCAGCGTTAGAGCGCGCGTTTCCCGGAGGCGCCGCGTCTGCCCTCTGCCGGTTCAAGACTAAAGCCCCCCTCACTGAGGGCGACGCGAGGGAGGGGGTAAAGGAAGGGGATGATAACAAACCGATGGACAAGAGGACGTCGGCGCTTGTAGGCTGCGCAAAGGAGTACAAGATCAAAGGCGCGCCGCCGCACGAGCTGGCCGAACACAATGCGAATGTGGCGACCTCTTACAACAGGCATATGGTTAGTATTTCACTGTAATACCAGGGCTCTGTCACTCCGCGCGTGAGTATGAAGCGCTCGACGTCCTCTGAGAAGACAAATTTCACACGTCAGAAAAGATAAAACCTACGCGATAGAAAGAGAGGCAACTACTAAGTAAATGTTTTGAAGCGAAGGGAGCGCTGTGCGACCTGATTTGCACTTTACTATGTCGGAGCAAAAGTCGCAATTTAGTTAAACGATTTTGCGGAGTGCAACTTCTGTACGCTAGTACTATTATCTATTCTGTGGTAATACCTGCTAATGCTATTATACAAGGTGTCATGATTTACAATTTTATTCAGGCCGGTGTTGGTGGTCACTCATGAAATACTGATTATTTAATTGCTTGCCATTTAATTATCTTTGTTAAGGCTCGATTACGCTGGAACACTTGTCTCTGTCTTTTTCTTTACCTGTAAAGAGTAAGGAAAATAACCTCACTTCTGCACTTTTTCGATGATTTTCGTTGTTTTTTCATTGTCACAATTATCTTTCTTGAATAAAAGTAATTGAAGCCCTTTGTTCGCTTTAGGACAGATTCGCTTTAAGACAGAATCGTTTTACGACAGATTCGCTTTACGGCAGATTCGCTAAAGAACAATTTCTGTGTTAAAATACAGAAATTGTACAGTCGTGTTAAATGATCTTTATCACAAAAATAAAATAAATAATACAACCCGCGCAATTAAAGAATGGGATTAGAAATGCCGGTACATGTTCTCTTCTCGCTCACTTACCCACACTAATTGTGAGCCGCCATTTTTATCTTTTTAAAATTATGTTACCAAAGACCAAAGTACCAGGGTAGCATACATTCAGAGGAGGTTAACGAGAAGCATATCAAGGAATTTTGTACAATGACCCGTCTATACTTTATTGGCATCTAGTGTGGCAAATATTTTCTATATTTTTTTTAAATGTCACTTTGAAAAAGCTATTAAAAATGGGATCCCTTGTTTTCGCATAATTGTATTATACCTAATTTGATTTGGCATAACGGATTTGGCATAATCTTTTTTGTCATAATAATACTTTCGCATAATTGTTTTTTGGCATACTAATTATATTAGCATAATTATCATTTAGACTAATTTGTTTTCGCATAATGTTATTAGGCATATCGTCTATTCGCCTGATATTATTTAGACATAAAAATCAAAAACAATAAGAATAAATAGTTTTACGCACTCATTTATTTTCATGCAATAGGGGTAGGTATTGTATTAAAATGCCCTAAATATCGACTCATAAAACACCTATTTTTAAAATACCGAAAATCCTTAATGTCCATATCCAATAGACCGAAACTTGAAACATTATTAAATGACTGATGATAGTTCGAAACCTCAAAAGTTAAAATGTCGATAGTTAAAAATCCCGAAAATCTGTTAAGGTCCATTAGGTGCGACGACGAGCGAGCGTAGCGAGCGAGGAGGAGGTAAGGTTCCATTGCGACCAACAACGCACGAGCCGAGCGAGCGAAGCGAGCGTGCCGCGGCAGCGGCCGGCGAAGTGCCAGAACCGACCTGCTGGCATGTAACCCTCAATTAACCTTCGGTTTTTTAAGCTTCGGGATTTTGTACTATAGGTAAAATGTTCTTTCGTGATTTAAAACGTCGTGATTTTTTTGTTTATAAAAATATGCGTAAATAACATTATGCGTGTTTAAATTTATGCCAAAGAATATTATGCTTAAACATGATTATGCTTAAAGTAGTTATGCTTAAAAAAAATATGCATAAGCTGTTATGACTAAATAATATTATGCGTAAACATCATTCGGCGAAATCATATTATGCTATGACATATTATGCCTTAAAATTTTATGCAAATACATAGGGAACCATTAAAAATATAGAAGTTAAACCTTCTCCATATTTATGTGACCCTAGTACTTTAATGACGTAATGTTTTACGAAAAAAAGTCTTTATAATTTTTCATGTTAAGAGTTAGTATGACTTTCAGCCATATCGAGTTGACTGTACTTCTGTCGTATAGCGAATCTGTCGTAAAGCGAAACTGTTCTAAAGCTAATCTGTTCTCAAGCGAATCTGTCCTAAAACGAACAAAGGATTGAAGCAACTTCACAGTCCGTTAAAGTGTATTTTGATGTAGAATTCAATACGTTTCCGCTATTATTTACGCCAAAATTATGAACCTGCGCAAGTGCTTTTGGTGATTTTCTGATTTTTTTTACAGACATCTGAGATGTTTATCCGCAATTTAATATTTGTCTCTTTAGCTTGTGGTATGTTTTTTTTGTGGCTTCAAGTTTACGTTTTCTATATAAAAAATAACCCCCAAACCATGTTTTTCTATTATGGGCCCTTAAGAATTGTTTTTAGTCAGGTTTTGCTCACAATAAATATGATCAGTGTAGCGGCGCGGTACTGCCGCTACATTAGTAAACGAAGAAAAGTAAGATCAGCGAAAAGTACAAAATGTAAACATTACGCAGACGTGACGTCGCACTACGTCAAGCTAACATCAATAAAAAAAATTATGAAGACCTGACTCACGATACCGAAGTTTTCTAAACGCTTTGCATGAATACAAATTCCAACATCGTACAGTTGGACCGCGGTCCTCGAGCACAGACACCTAGCTCGACGAAAGTACTTCCCTTTTCGCTGAATATTGGCGAACATGGGCCGTACCGGCTAACGAATCGATTATCGAAAAGTCTGCTGGGTTTGAAATTAAAACAGATAAATCGAGCCCCAATTGGGCCAAAATGGCGAACCCCAATTCATGATGTCACTCGAACATCGTTATCTTCCAAATTACGTCAACAGAAAGTACAAGACGAAATTCCTTACTTTGATTTTTGTGTTTTAAGTTGAAACCCAGCAGACTTTTGATAATCGATTCGTTAGCCGGTACGGCCCCAGTTCCTGCCTGAACAGTCAGTTTTAATAAATAGTTTCGGTCAGGTGGCGCACGTGTGGTCGGTGATCCGGTTGTGGAGCGCCGCCCGCCAGCGCCCGCCCGCGCGCCGCCGCCCGCCCCCGCCGCAGGCCGCGCCCCCGCCCCCGCCCCCATACAGGTAAACAACACAACCACAGAATAGATATAAGTACTACCGTACAGGAAGGAAACTCTCCGCCCCGCCCCACAATCTATTACCTCACCCCACCTATAGTTGTAAAACAGCGGTTGTTTTCGGATAGTTATCTAAAGCAGCCGATAATATCGTATAGACAGCGGCTGACAACCGGCTGCTTATCCAACTCAATACCAAAAGGTATTACAACTTTTACAATTCCTGAGTCGAAATTGTTATAATATACGAGTCGTTAAATGCAAATAGGTATTTTTAGTAAATTAAATACCTACTCTGTCATGATGAATTCGTGGGCGATGAATTTGTAGAACATCAAACTGGAAATCTTGGTGTTCTCGTCAATTTCTCTGCACCACAAAACTGTTTACTGGTTACTGTAACGTTTATAGTAAGTAGGTAGTATGTAGATAGACAAAAATAATCACTTAGGACATAAAGACAGACAGGACATAAAGAATTATTTCATTTCATTTCATAAAACGGCTTTAATAAAACATAGACATGTTTCAACTGTAGCCAGCCGCGGTTTATGGTGATCACCGTAGTCAGCGAAAAAAGCGGCTGGTCAGCGGCTGGCTGACTAAAATAACAACCGCCTTCACATCTATAACCCCACCGCGCGAGTTCGTGTGCCGAATCGTGTGCTCATTTTAGTCGGGTGTCAACGCTTGGTTTGCGGCGCGCGGCGATCTATTGTTTGGCCATCGGCAACGGGCCGGCGTAGTCGTTAGCCCTAGCTTCACGCACACAGTTGCGCGTGTACAATTACGTCATCTGTGTGAAACGCGACGCTTGTATGGTGTGTCCGGGGTGTGACACAACATAACAAGTGCCCCATAAACGATGCGATTGCGATGTTGGACCGTTTCCGCGCTCTATCCATTTTATTTACATATACGACACCACTAAATATGAAGGTGCTATTCTGCTTAGCTGCTAGGCGCCATATGTTGAACAAAACCTTTTTAGTCACACGTTTAACGAAAAGCTTGTGAACCTTTACCGAGCTAGACTGTGTAAACAAAAACTTTTACATTACTAATCTGGTCCTTCGAGCCGGATATAGTGATATTTTTTATTAAATGTACAGCAGTTGCGTGGAAGAGGAACCCCTGGAAGAGGCTGAGGAGTGGGCGGAGACGCAGTTCCAGAACAGCGGCGTGCTGGGCGTGCCCACACGCACCATCTACATCCCGCCCGCCAAGTACCGCGCGCTGCACCTGGACGGTATGTGACACAGGAGTGGGCGGAGACCAGTTCCAGTGCTGGGCGTGCCCACGCGCACCATCTACATCCCGCCCGCCAAGTACCGCGCGCTGCACCTGGACGGTATGTGACACAGGAGTGGGTGGAGACCAGTTCCAGTGCTGAGCGTGCCCACGCGCACCATCTACATCCCGCCCGCCAAGTACCGCGCGCTGCACCTGGACGGTATGTGACACAGGAGTGGGCGGAGACCAGTTCCAGTGCTGGGCGTGCCCACGCGCACCATCTACATCCCGCCCGCCAAGTACCGCGCGCTGCACCTGGACGGTATGTGACACAGGAGTGGGCGGAGACCAGTTCCAGTGCTGGGCGTGCCCACGCGCACCATCTACATCCCGCCCGCCAAGTACCGCGCGCTGCACCTGGACGGTATGTGACACAGGAGTGGGCGGAGACCAGTTCCAGTGCTGGGCGTGCCCACGCGCACCATCTACATCCCGCCCGCCAAGTACCGCGCGCTGCACCTGGACGGTATGTGACACAGGAGTGGGCGGAGACCAGTTCCAGTGCTGGGCGTGCCCACGCGCACCATCTACATCCCGCCCGCCAAGTACCGCGCGCTGCACCTGGACGGTATGTGACACAGGAGTGGGTGGAGACCAGTTCCAGTGCTGGGCGTGCCCACGCGCACCATCTACATCCCGCCCGCCAAGTACCGCGCGCTGCACCTGGACGGTATGTGACACAGGAGTGGGTGGAGACCAGTTCCAGTGCTGAGCGTGCCCACGCGCACCATCTACATCCCGCCCGCCAAGTACCGCGCGCTGCACCTGGACGGTATGTGACACAGGAGTGGGCGGAGACCAGTTCCAGTGCTGGGCGTGCCCACGCGCACCATCTACATCCCGCCCGCCAAGTACCGCGCGCTGCACCTGGACGGTATGTGACACAGGAGTGGGTGGAGACCAGTTCCAGTGCTGAGCGTGCCCACGCGCACCATCTACATCCCGCCCGCCAAGTACCGCGCGCTGCACCTGGACGGTATGTGACACAGGAGTGGGCGGAGACCAGTTCCAGTGCTGGGCGTGCCCACGCGCACCATCTACATCCCGCCCGCCAAGTACCGCGCGCTGCACCTGGACGGTATGTGACACAGGAGTGGGCGGAGACCAGTTCCAGTGCTGGGCGTGCCCACGCGCACCATCTACATCCCGCCCGCCAAGTACCGCGCGCTGCACCTGGACGGTATGTGACACAGGAGTGGGCGGAGACCAGTTCCAGTGCTGGGCGTGCCCACGCGCACCATCTACATCCCGCCCGCCAAGTACCGCGCGCTGCACCTGGACGGTATGTGACACAGGAGTGGGCGGAGACCAGTTCCAGTGCTGGGCGTGCCCACGCGCACCATCTACATCCCGCCCGCCAAGTACCGCGCGCTGCACCTGGACGGTATGTGACACAGGAGTGGGCGGAGACCAGTTCCAGTGCTGGGCGTGCCCACGCGCACCATCTACATCCCGCACGCCATCAGGACAGGGCGGAGAACAGTTCGTGGGCCGTGCCCAGCCCAGTATAGTCTGGTGTCCATCAGCCATTTTAATGTCCCCACTGCTGGGGCGCCGGCCTTCCTTTTGGGTGGATAAGAAGGACGGGCCATAACCCACCACGCGGGCCCAATGCGGATTGGTGGGTGTTAACGACTGCAAATGCAGCCGGGACCAACGGCTTAACGTGCCTTCCGAAGCACGGAGGAGCTCGAGATAATAAATTTTTGGTCACCCATCCCATGACCGACCCTTGCGAACGTTGCTTAACCTCCGCAATCGCTGGGCCAGGCGCTAAACCACTGCGCCACCGAGCTCCTCACAGAGTTAGGGTGGTCACCGAGTCTGGTGACCACCCTAAAAAAATGCCTTTTAATTTTCCTATTGCCCTTCAAAACTCTAAAGCTTCGTACAGACTGAGGCGAATTCCGCGCGAAATTCGCGAGTGCGACCACGTAACTCAAAGCGATAGCCATAGCCATAGCCATTGTCAAAGAAATTGCTATGGCAATGGCTATGGCTATTGCTTTGAGTTACGTGATCAAAATCTGTCAAAATGAGACACGCGCGCGATTCGCTCGCCTCAGTCTGTACGAAGCTTAACGCGACTCTAGCATATTCTTATGTCAAATATTAATAATTTATTTATAGTAAGTGCAATTTCTTATTATTAATTTTAAAGGCCACCATTTTATTTTTTATACATGCTGAGTACACCTTTAATTGATATCATACAAGCATTCTAGTGGTAAATGATTATTTATATATACGTTATTGTATGTAAATTGTTGGAGTACCTTAAATCAAATCAAATAAATATCGTTGAACTGTCTGTATGTGTGTCAGCGGAGGGCACGGGATGGGTGTCCGCGGCGTCGGCGCACTACGTGGACGTGGAGGCGGCTGACTGGACGCTGCCCGAGGAGGCCTTCCCGCTGCGCACCGCGCCCCCGCCCCCCGCACCCGCGCCCGCGCCCCACGCGCCCCCGCCCCCGCCCCCGCAGCGCTCCCCGCCACACGACAACAACGGTAACTATTATGGCAGGATCATTTTGCTGCTAGCTTTTCACACATCGTCTACCAGTCGGCGCGCTACCTCTAACTTGGCGCTAGTAGATGTAGACTTATCATTTTATTGTTTTCTATTTCTATTTATGTGTTTGCTATCAATTTTTGGATGTTGGAAGCGATTTTTCGTAAATATAAATTTTTCTTCCAGCACATTCCGGTTTTTTACAATCTTTAATTCGTTTATCTGTCTGACTTCCATAATAATTATCTATAAGTATCAACCATTTTTGTATATAATTTAAAATAAATGGGAAAATCGGGGATAAAAGCCAGTACTGACCTTACCCTGAACCGCTGAACCGAACAAAGGCAAATATTTAAACGACTCTTTTGAGAAGCGAGTTACAGTAACATGATTTATTGACCTTCAAACTGAAATTACACTTAACAACTATTTAAAAAATAACTCAAATCTATGAGTAAGCGCTGTAAAATGTATCTTTGAGCCTCTAGCGTGTTATCCTATAGGTTCTGTGAACACGTCGGGCGGGGGCGGGGGCGGGGGCTCGCCGGGCGGCGGCTCGTCCCCCGGGGGCTCCAGCTCGTCGGGCCCCGACCGTTCCTACTCCAACCAGGCCTCCGTCAACTCCGTGAGTACTTATAGTGAAAGTGAAGCGAAAAAATATTAACTGTTTCATACATTTTGATATTTTCGTTATTAATTTTTGTAATTGTTCCGCGATTTCAAAGTTGGTCCCATAGTAAAAGTTGTTCAGTTTGATGGTTCCAATCTACCATATTCGGCATATAGGACATATTCGACACATGTTTCTTAAAGGAATTTGTACAGTTTCATGGACCGAATATATCCTTAAAATTTGTAGAGTGATAAAAATACAGCCTGTAGATCAAAAGACTCAATTTAAAACTGACAGTCCCATACACATTTTATTAGTTATTAATATATGAAGAATAAGTTTACACCTGGTTAACCAAAAATGTACCTTACGTTTGACGTTTCAAAGCGTCATATTCTTAAGGGGCGGTAATAGGAAAACATGGTTTGCGCGGCCATATCTTTATATAAAAAACGTAAACGTGTAGCCATAAAAAAAACATACGACAAGCTAAAGAGTTTATCTAGTTGCTCCAAACATTAAATTGCGTATAAACCTCACAGATGATTGTAAAAAAAAATTAGAATATCATCAAATGCGCTTGTCGCGGGCCATATTTTTGGCGTAAATAATAGCGTAAACGTATTGAATTCTACATCAAAATACACTTTAACGTACTGTGCAGTTGCTCCAATAACTCTTTTTCAAGAAAGATAATTGTACTAAAGATAATGATGAAAAAACAACGAAAAACATCGAAAAAGTGCAGAAGTGAGGTTATTTTCCATACTTTTTACACATAAAGAAAAAGACAGAGACAAATGATTTCGCATAACGGAGCCTTAAGCAAACTTTTTGGATAAACCAGATGTAAATTTAATCTTCGTTTATTAATAAGGGGGTAGAACTAGGTCCTTCGAGCGGGATAATACATCGTGTATCAAAAAACCCTGTCAAATCTGTCAAATCTTGAAAAACTAATTTTTTTTCGCCGTTTCACAGTAAGTCGGTCAGCTGTCCAATACATGTTGTATGGGAGAATTATTTTTTTTTCGTTTTTCGACCTATGTTCCATGGAGAAAGTTGTTCAGTTTCAGCAACACTATCACCTTTATCAGGATCTGACAGGGTGTTTTGATACACGATGTATATGATTATTCGTACACACAGGCGGAAGAGAACGAGGGTGGTCTATCAGTCCGCGGCGGGGGCGGCGGGGAGGGGGCGGGCGGGGAGGTGGCCCGGGGCGCGCCCGAGGTGGCGCCCCTGGTGGCGGCGGCGCTGCGCCTGCACGTGGAGCTCGGCGACGTGCAGACCGCAGTCACCGCCATGCTCGTGCTGCAGGAACATCGGTAAGTGGGGGGACTATCTGTCCGCGGCGGGGAGGGGGCGGGCGGGTAGGTGCCCCGGGGGCATATATGCAAAATCTAACCCTCGAGTTTTGATGGCGATCTCTGATTGGTCAAGAGACTCAGTAGTTAGATTTTGTTTGCAAACTCTAACTCCCCAGTTTCGAGCTAGTTTCGGTAGTGATCTCTGATTGGTTAAAAAACTCAGTAGTTAGGTTTTGCGCGCAAACTCTAACTACTGAGTGCGCATCCACCAATGAGCGCGCTTCAAAATTCAGTTGTCAATTGTCTTTGAACACGACTGTGATAGCGTATTTTATTTTTGAAAATTGACTTCAAATCTTTCACGTTTTTGTGAATGAATATAATCTAGTAAACCCAGATCTGAACCAAAAAATTTTTTTCTGCTTAACTAAATATTCCTTACCTGTGAAATTGATGTTTTGTATGGAGAATTTTTAACAAGTTGCATTTTCCATTCTAACAGTTTTCACAATTTATTTAACAACCGTGAACGCTATTGTAACAAAACTTTTATGTGAGTACAAATGTTTAGGCTGTTGCCTGATGCAATAAATATTTATTTTTGTTTATGAAGGATTATAGGAAAAATGTTAGAATGGAAAATGCAACTTGTTAAAAATTCTCCATACAAAACGTCAATTTCATAGGTAAGGAATATTTAGTTTAGTTACAAAAAAAATTGCGTTCCGATCTGGGTTTACTGGATTATATTCACAAAACCTTGAAAGATTAGAAGTAGAATTAATTTTTCAAAAATAAAATACGCTACCACAGTCTTGTTCAAAGACAATTATTGACTACTGAATTTTAAATAGCGCTCATTGGTGGATGCGCACCTGAGTGCGAATCTACTACTGATAGTTAGAGATTGCGCGCAAAACTTAACTACTGAGTTTCTTGACCAATCAGAGATCACCATCAAAACTCGAGAGTTAGATTTTGCTTATATGCGCCCCGGGGTGCGCCCGAGGTGGCGCCCCTCGTGGCGGCGGCGATGCGCCTGCACGTGGAGCTCGGCGACGTGCAGCAACATCGGTAAGTGGAGGGGGGGCTATTCCTGTTGTCGTGTGAGGGGCGACCCCAACACGACAACGGAGGGTATCGGCGAAAAAATTTTTTCTTTACATTTCTTACCGATATCCCCCAGTGGTGGACAACAGGAATAGACCGTCCATACTTTATTTTCCGATGTCCACCAGTGGTGGGTGAATAGTGGGGGAAGTGCGAGCAAAACGTCTCTGCTTCAGCTTGGGCAAGAATTCTTTCGATGTCCGGTGAATGTCTGTCCGTTTGTTCTCATCTACAGCTCGCATTTCTCAAGCGATTCTCATGAAATTGTATAAACAGGTTCGATAAATTATATAGAATGTTTTGGTCGATTCAGTTTTTCAATTTTTCAAAATAGCGGAGATTATATATGTAAAAAAATAAACACGATTCAAAAGTTGCTGAAAAAACATGATGTGTGATTAATGGACGACCCTTATTGTGTGTACAATAGATTAATAGATAAAATATTGAATTGAATTGATTGAAACGTGTGTGTAACCACCCTAGGAACGACCTGTTCCCGTACATCGAGGAGAGCCTGCAGGAGCAGTGGCTGCTGGGCTACATCGAGCTGCTGCAGCGGCACAAGCTCTGGAACGTCGCCACAGAGGTACGCACTATCAACACGACACTATATCGGTTTGATTTTCCAAACACATGCACTGTAGTTCAAAGTTATCAATTATTGTATGAAATTTTTTCTTAAACATGCTTAGTTTGAACATTATTTTGACAACCTTCGTCGTGCTAAATCGGAGTAGCTGGACAGCTCTAAAACACGCCTACAATTTTGTATGAAAATCCATATTTACCATATTTATTAACAGAGCATCATGAGCGCACTAACGCCGCCTCGTCTTAATCATGGTTACTTTTCTTTAACATTTTCTTTAACATCATACGATCCGGACCGGCCAGCGGCGGCATAAAGTGACGTCACACTATTACAGTAAAAAAACAAAACCTTCAAAAACCTCAAAAAAAAACGAATAAATTTAAAAAAATTAAAAACACGACTGCCCTGCTAAAAACAAACTAAAAAGTTAAATAAAAAGTGTCATTGCAGTCGGGGGACCATTTTGTGGAACAATTTTTAATCGAAGAGGTCCCCCGATTTCAATGACACTTGTTTTTTTTATTTTAACTTTTTAGTAAATAACTTTTTAGTTTGTTTTTAGCAGGGCAGTCGTGTTTTTAAATTTTTTAAATTTATTTGTTTTTTATTTCACACATTTTAGTGACAAATTATATATTTTTGAAATGTGCTTGTAGCGGCATCTACTGTACCGCCGCACATAGCAACACGGTTACAACAAGATTCAACCACCATGTTACTAGATGGCGCTAGTGTCGAATAAACACAAAAGATTAGTAAAGGAGCGTTCCCACGGCCTGCCTGTGGACGGGCCGCGCCGAACCGAGCCCGTCTGTCTACCCGCAGGTCGTGGGAACCGACAACGTCTGGCGCGCCGGGGCGCGCCGGGGCTCGCCGGGGCCTGTGCGGAGCGTTCCCACGGCGCGCCGGCGCCTGCCGCGGCGCGCGCCCTGCGCGGCGTCACAGTTTAATAAAATAGTGAAATACAGTAGGTTTAGGTATGATAAAAGTCAAGTTTTAAATGGCGGCCATTCCAACATAGACATAGACACCCCAACATGTGGGTGTTTTTGTCGATAAAATTAGATGTATTTCACGCCTTTGAATTGTCGCTACTTCGAGACCAAAGGCACTGTACATTCAGAAGGAATCGAAGCTAATAGAAGGAATCGAAGCTAATTTGTTTCTTCTTTTAATATGTGTAGGTAGGTTTTTCGCATTTTTTTGGTTTTTTGTTTTCATCGTTAGTTTTGGTTACCAAGGTATTTGATTGCTTAGAAATTGATTTCGCGGTGAAGATAGACCGTATAATAATATGGATTCTAAAATATTACGATACACGACAGCACTTCAATCAAGTTATACAATTAAACTGCGAAAACAACATTTATTACTCAGGGCATAAAGGGGGTCTCAAGGTCAACATAGACCAAAAAAGAACGGCCTGAGGTGCCTCATGTGTACAGTGAACTGCACGTCAGACTATACATGTTGACCTTGACATGACATTTAATTAACAAATTAACTAATCCACAGATAAAAAAAATACCTGCCTGGAAAGTCCGAAAAAAAGATTAAGTATTAGTAGGTACCTTAAATATTTTTTATACAGTTCCTTTGGTCTTGAATTGGCGATGGTTTGAAGGCGTGAAATACACCTCATTTTAATATTCTTAGTTATTTTTCTATAATTCGAATGCACAAGGATGTTATCTACAAAACGAATCTAAAATTTCATTGCTGTGTTGTATATTTAGAGAGTTGTTGTTGTTTGAATATGACCCTAAGCACTAAATGTTAATTTTCGAAAATTAATAAAAAACAAAACTCATAAAAATTGGATTTAATCGTTTGATGAGATTTGTATTCATTCATATTTGTCCATTTTCAAAAATAATAATTTTTGGTTAGGTACGTAAGATGGTAAGGGTCATATTCAAACAACAATAACTCTCGAAATATGAACCGACTTATGGTGTAATTAGGTATTTCAAGGACGGCCGAGTTACAGTACTGATAGATATCATTACTGTGACGCACGGCAGATGCCGACGGGCGGCAGGCGCCGGCGGGCCACGCTCCGCGCCGATCCTTTGAAGTTACCGACACCCGATGGATCGGGCAGACGACGGCGCGCCGCGGCAGACGTCAACGGACGCGTCGGTTCCCACGACGTGCTGGCTCGGCCTGATCTGTGACACCACGGGTCGTAGGAACGCTCCATAAGGAATAGCACCTCGTAATATGGAGACAATATGGAGAAACCTACATCTCGCTATCGGAGTTTTCTCAGCCACCAAACTATATACAACTTCCAACCATCATCGGTTGGACCGCGGTCCCCGGGCTAATACCTCCCAGCCCGGAGGAAGATCTTCCACTTTGGCCTTCCTATCAGTGGGTACCTTCTCTCCATACTACCCTACTACAATTCCCTCATGCTCATTAAGGCTCATTTGATGCCCATATTGTGATAATTGATGAAAAAAAATTTTTTTTCACATGTGAAAATGGCGTCATACAGTCGCCATATTAACTTTTTTCAAAAAAAATGTAGCCATTGTCACTCGGAATGATGTAAGGATTCTAACAATACCCTATACATCCAAATCCGTTGAGCCATTTGGAAGTTATGGTGGAATAAAGAAACTCACATAGCCACAAACATACATGAATCGTGTAAAAAAAGTAACAAAACCTCAAAAAGTGAAAAAGTGTGCCTTGCTTAAGCGCGCGTAGTACTGTATTCTCTCTTTACTGTGGTTAAGGTTAAACATTAGCACGTGACTCGTTATTTAGGTACATAACGTGGTTTCCCAGAATTTTAGCTTTTACACAATATATTATTTAACGTGTTCCGATAACTAACGGCAATTGTTAACTATGAACTATGTTATCAAAGCAAAATTATCTCATTAAATGCAATATGTTTGTAGTATTTGGCGAATACAACTTTAGTGTGTAATATACACTTATTTGTTACCCTTGAGCCCTTAAGTCCCAAACAAGAGCGCAGTATGAATAGCATATTGGAGTAAAGATTGCAACCAGAGACGTTATACAACCTTTCTTCCTAAAATATTGGAATAACTAATCTGCACACGGTATGAAACGCGCACACATATGCTAACTTACACGCAAACTGTGGCCCTACCGCCCAAGTGTCGTCGACTTCGCCGTCGGCTTCATTGATGGTTGTAATACATTGCTACTTATCTTTGGTAAGTTTTTATTTGTACCAAAAAGAAGTAGGAATGTATCTCATCCATCTGTCAAATGAAGCCGACGGCGAAGTCGACTACACTTGGGCGGTAGGGCCACAGTTTGCGTGTAAGTTAGCATATGTGTGCGCGTTCCATACCGTGTGCAGATTAGTTATTCCAATATTTTAGGAAGAATGGTTGTGTAACGTGTCAATATAACTGGTAGGTGATCCGCAACGCGTGGCTTAGCAGCGTATGGAGCCTGTCGCAGCAGTCGACGAGCGTGGCCATGTGCTGCGGCCGCTGCGGGCGCCGCACGCGCCCGCGCGCCGCCTGCGACCGCTGCGCGCCCGCTACCGCGCCTGAGCTGTGCGCCGTCTGTCATCAAGTCAGTTATACAATAACGGGTGTAGAAACACCCTCAACGAAGACGAAGTTCACGCATTCCGCCCATCATCAGGATCATTTTTTTTTGTCTTTTAGACTATACCTGGGAAACCAATAGCTACGAAGTTATTGAAGGTCAAAGTCAAAAAAATTTAAGTGTTTTGTAACAAACAATGGCTTCAAAACGTCACTCGATGTATCTCATGAGCACGCACATAACCGCTGCCATTCAACTCGGCTGCACCACAGATAATATAATACTATACTAGTACAGATACCTCATCCCATACAATAGAAATGGATCGTCGAAAGGCGACTATCTGGGCTACTAAAGAACGTTTTTCTTGTAAGGCGTTAGATGGCGTTGTTGTCGCCGCAGCACGCTAGCCCAAATAGCATAAGGTTTCGAGCAGAACGAATAGTTGCACACTTCTCACCAATAGATGGCGTTTGTTTAGCAACAAACTAAAATATTCTACCCGCCGATAGATGGCGTACCATAATTCCTCCGTCGCGTCGTCGCCCGCGCTCCGTTTGTTAACTTAGTAAGTACATAGGTAGGTACCTACTCGAGTTTGATTCAATCAAATTCAAAATGCGTTCAGGCTTACGACACGACAAACAACGCAAGTCTTTTACTTACTACTTACCTATTATTATCTTTAAATAATTGTTAAGTACCTAATAAATGTTTTATAATGAACCTCCGCACATTTTAAACGAGCAATCGGAGAAATCAAGATTTTTAACCTAATAATATTGGTAAAATAAGGGATTTAAGTTTCATCAATTTAATCTATCTAGATAGGAAAAGTAGACCTACCTACTCTGGAATGGTACTTCCTAATTATTTAATAATATGGTAATTATTTAATAGGTAGGTAGCCACCTACTAAACATTACTATTTTAACACGTTTTTATTATACTCCGGGAAAAATAAAATTTTGATCACATTAAATCCTACAGTCCGTTTTCATTTTTTAAACTAAGGTTTAGGGTTATTATAACATCGTACTAAGGTTGCTTTTCCTCTACACTACACCATAAGCGTTATGATATATAGGTAAAAAATACCTAACTTCTAGAAAGTAATATTCATAAAATTCTACAGTGGAGATTTAAGATGCTTTTGCTTGTTTATAAACTTAATATTTAGTAAAAAAATATTCACCGATTTTATACATAACGTTTGGGAGATAGAATGTGTTATAGTAATATTTTTGGAGAAAGTATAGTAATGTATCTTAATAAATCGTACACAAGGTGATTTTTTTATAACATGTTTTTATTAGGATAGATCCAGAAGCTTCTTTGAGTTTTCACCCCTGTGACTTTAATAAATCTAATGAATTTTATGTTTTTACCATTTATTTTAGTCAACATAAATTCCTACACAAAATATTTCATGTCATCTACATTTCCGTTCTTGTAATAAACCCTCATAAACAAAAATCTCTAGATTATATGAGAAGCGATCAAAGATATACAAATTATAAAATTTGCTGTATTTGATTTGAAACATTTATTGGCGCGCGAACGAAATTCGTGTCAGTTATGCTGCGCAGCGGCCACGTTATCGCGCTGTCGCGAGGCTTATTGTTGTTGTGTTGTACAATTAGAAACTTTGAGTCAATGAATTAGAGTTTAATTTCTCTTAAAGAAAATAAAGTGGTTAGTTTTAATTCTTTGACCTAACCTCAACTTTCGGCAAATGGTGTAAGTGACGTCTTCAACTTAGAAGGGACTGCGTAGGTACAGGTAACAAGTAACACAGTAGTTCGGTCCTTTAAATTAAAAACGTATTTTCTTTTTCTCGCTCATGCTCTGAAACATTTATCATTACGTTTAAAAAAAGTATGCTCGATATTCCACATTTACGTGGTGGTCCAGTGAACAGTGCGGTAATTAATTCCAATTCTTACTTCCCGCACTAGTACGGTAAGAGCGTGCGTTTGACGTTTCACATGGTCACACGAAACTATTAAAAACATTTTTGTTGTCTTTCATTTTTTTCCCTTAAAATAAAATTTAGTATAAACTTTTCGATTTTTGTTTTCTTTGTTTTTCTTTTCTTCTCCTTTTCTGTGCAAAAAAAGAAAAATCTTTGTTTTTTAAAATCGAATTTGTAAGGGAAGCAATTTACATTTTCTCCGAAAGATCAAACCAGAGGATGGTTTGAACAATGAACAATGTAAAATTGCTAACTTCCCGTCCTTGGTTTTAACGTACTATTACTCAATGTCTTCAATGTACTTACTTTATTTATTCCTAAGGACCAGGAAAAGTTGTAATCACTTAAGTAGGTAAAGGAACTAAAAATAGAAAAAAGAGAAGAAAATAATAAGAAAAAAAGGAAAAATATTATTTTGGTACAGATCTATTAGTCTGGTGACAAATCTATTATTTATTTGTTTGTAAGCGCTTATATTTTGATATTATTTAGCGATTTGATTTTGGCAACAGATCTACTATTGGTGGCACAGATAATTTGGTAATTAAATGATTGTTAATATCATAGCCTTTTCATACTAACACTGCCAGGCCGGACGCTAAACTAAACACGACAGATATGGATTTTTATATTAACTTTTCCAAGTTTAGAGTTTATTTACTCGTTTCAAAAGGTCTAAGTTAACTGGCGTCCGTAGGAGTTAGCCCTCAGTAACCCACACATGGTCCTCAGGTGGTGCTAAAGAAGTAAACCCCTTCAAGGTGGCAAATTTTGGCTGCAGTGTGTTATCAACCACCAGTCAAAAACAACATTATCAAACGGGGGGACGGGGCAACCGATCGCGTTCCAGTACCGATTGCTGGCGAAGCCACTCTGGAGGAAGGGTCAGGCCAGATGTTGTGGTTGCAATGACTGGTTGTTGAGATGCGTAAAGGCTTTTCCGTTGTCTGCATGTATGCACGAATTGACATTTGTTGTCAGCGTCACCGTGATCTCGAAGACCCCACCCTTTCCTTCATCAGGGTTCTAGTGGACACTGGCTTAGAGAAAATTGTCTGCGCTTGTGTCTACCACTCGTACAGTCGAGACGCCGAGACTACCAGGCTTACCACCAACTCACTCATTGAGAAGGCAAATGTTGCTCTACAGCGGTACCCATCCACTCAACTAGTGGTTCTGGGGGATTTCAATGCCTAACGCGAGGACTGGGTGTTTCAATTCAAGAAAACCAACCATGCTGGTCATGAAACACGTAAGCTAGCCTTGACGCTAGAGACCTCTCCCAGCTGGTCCCGGAAGCCACTAGAATACCTGACATTGACGGGCACTTACCTAATTGCTTGGACCTTCTGCTGATAACAGACCCGGCAATTACTCGGTGTCGGTTTCACCACCCCTTAGTAGTTCTAACCATTATGTGGTAGGGTCAGCGTCGGTGTATTCTCCGCCCGACCTAAGGCAGGAGCCTTTTTTTTTTATACACAACAGGATAGTGCTTGGCCTTCATCTCACCTAATGTTAAATGACGATAAGGCCGAAGGTGGAAGTGCACTACACCCGGAATACTGGCTATCTTACCTCTAACTGCCGGAACACAACAATTTTTAAATTGATGTTATGGCGTCACACTTAGGTAAGATGGTGGTAGCTAGCCAGGCGGACTTGAAATAAGCCCTACCATCAACCAAACTGAGTACAAATTATACCCCCCGTGGGAATCGAACCAAGTTCTTGAAAAAGGTTATAAAAAGAGCTTATTTCTTTCTCAGTAGTAAAGTGTTTTGGTCCCTCGCAAAATCAGTCGAGGTCAACTTCTACCTCTCAATGCCTCTTTTGCTGAAACCAAACGGATCTTAGGCGCATGCCACCAAAAAAAAGGCAGATTTATTAGCCAATTTATTTACTAAGTATTTGCGTTTAGCTGTACCAATAATGCTGTACCATTTTACCGATTTACCAAGGTGTGGGACGTTTTTCGTTAAAACCGGTCTACTGGATCTTCTAGCTTACAACACTTACAAATGGAACAAAGTCATCGAAAGGTGTGCAGAGGCGCTCACCCTTTCTCTTGATATCTCGAAGGCTTTGGGCAGGGACGCAGGGTGTGGCATGATAGCCTTTTTGGCAAGCTATCATCATACTGACTTCCTACTGGTTTATATTTGGATATTGGACTTCCTGAGGGATCGGTCGATTAGAGTTGTCATTAATGGCTGCTCGTCCAACCAGTTGGCTATCAATGTTAGAGTGCCTCAGGCACCTGCTGCATATTAATGCCCGGTATTTTGGGATACGCATTATTGTCCAAACAAGGATAATAAGACCAAGACTCGGTGCAGCAACTATAAATATCACAACGAGCGTTTCAAAAGCACGACGAACACCAACCACAGAGCTGACTCTACTAATTGCCTGCGATTCAAACACGTATTGAAGAAAATCAATGACTGGATTGATAATGGCCGACAATGAAGATCACATCTATCCAACTTTCCTTCCGAGAACTGTTAAGGTTTTGGACACCGTATTGGGTGCCCTGCCTATCACTTCTTTATGATTTCCACTTCTTGTCGTATCAGGTCAGTATCAAATAGCTGCCCTGATATGGCTATTTTACCCACGTGTTTTATTAGTTTATCCAAGCCGAAAAAATTTAAGATTAATTAAAGAAAACCAATTAAACCTTCTCGGCATGTCAACACTCAATTTCGTCTCTTTCGTAGAGGGTAAAGCACAATAATTGGCATCTAAAAAGCTTGGCGTTCTGGTAAAGCTGAGAAAGTTCTTCATGCCGGAACAGCTGCTTAATCTATATCCAGCCATTCCGATTTATCTTGAATGAGGTTGACAAAATAATGATGAAATCGTCATGCATTTTTGTGAAATAGTACACAGCCGAGAACGAGAAGTTATCATTTTCATTGTTGAGGATGGTTTTAATCATTTGAGGCAACGCAAATAGCTTCCAGTATAAGACTATTTTTTTAATTGGTTCGTGTGCAGTAATGCAGCCATAAAGTTACGTAAATACGCTAGCTGATGAGTTCTACCGTTTTGAATTTGAAATAGTTACTTGATCGGGAAGTAAGTATTGAAATTCATTCACCGCACTCAATTTTAAAATGTCGAACGCCCCGCATTCCTTTTGCAAATTGAATCATAACCATAAAGTTTTATAAAAATAATACTAGCTGAAAAGTTCTCCGTTTTGAATTTGTAATACTACTTCCCGTACTAGTGCGGGAAGTAATTATTGAAATTCATTTCCGCATTGAATATCAAATTCAGAATGATGACATCATATCTCCGTATCCAGGCGCGACGGTTTTTAAGATTATAATATTTGTTAATATATAATAATAACATTTGTTAACTTTTTTTAGTTAATAATAACTTTGTGCTGGTAACAAGAAGTGAACTATTTTTCACTTAACAGAACGCACTACTAAACGAAACCCAACAGACATGGATTTTAATATTAATTCTTCTGGCCGCTGCTCACGTGTACCTAGTTATTGCATTGGTGCAGCTATTCTGATTTATCTTTAAGAAAGTTGTCAAAATAATGAACGAATTTCAGGCATGTTGTTGTAAAATTGAGAAGAAATTTAAATTTCCTTAAAGGAAAAGCAATCAATCAATTTTAAACTAAATGCGAAGACTTTAAGGTTCAAATAAATTGATAGTTTTTTTTTCAGTTTTGTATAACCTAACGTGCTGCTGACTGTACTGTATGGTGTAAGTAGTCTATTTATCCTTACTTGTTCTCTATCTATTTAGTAAATAGTTTTTGGCGGCTGCACATCTATAACCATTTGTTGTATTTCATAAATGAATATTTCAATGAAGAGTTGTGTGAAGATTGTTTACCAAATAGGACAAGAAAGGATAAATAGACTAGTTTTTATCGTAAACTTTTGTATCGACTCGTGACACTGCGCCGCACCCGCCGGTCGCCGCGTCGTCACACAGAGCGCCTGCCATCCGTGCTTGCTCACTACTCTCCTCTATATTACCCTCCGCCTTGCTGATATTTTCGTAAATTTTGAGAAATCCTTTACTTAGAATTGAGGAATTACTTAATTTTAAGATGTTATTAATTATTACACTATTTATTATTTAACTTTTACGACTGAAGAATTAATGCTTCATATTTAAAAATGAATAAAACGCATTTAAAAAAAACTATAATAGTCACCTGAGTGAACATTTTGTTATTAGTATAGTTAATTATAAGGAACATTATTCTGCAAAATCACAGATTTTTTAATATTTGTTTCTAAATTATGATTTTTTTTTTATTTATTTACCTTTTTTGAAAATTCCTCTGAAATATAAGTGGTGATTTTTGAGGTTTCGTTTCTAATGGTTTTTAGAAATTCATAAAGAAAATTCCCTTTGTGTACGATTTAATCTCTATGTTTTAAGACAAAAACAATCTTTAAACCACCCTTGCAATAAAAGCACCCCAGATATTTTGGGGAAAACTTGAAATTTATCATTGACTAGCTTATTTTAATCAAGTTTCCAAAAATCACCTCTGTAGGATATAATGTGATTTTTTCGAACAAAGTATTTTTCATTGCCTGGACTATTAGGTGGCTTTCTCGTTTGTTTGTGTGTTCGTTCGTTCATTTGTTTCTCCGCAAAGTTTGTGAACGATTTTGTACTAGATTCTCAATAAGCTAGAAACTTGAAACTTTGAACATAGATCAGAACTGGAAGGCAATACAATATAATGGTGTCATTGAGCTGATCTGATGATGTATCCGGAAGAAGGCCATAGGATCTCTATGATGAAACCATACAACCCCATCGTGTTTGGGCTCGGTACAATTGTCTTGACGAATACTCTAATGGGAGACGAGATCCAGGGTCTGATGATGAAGCTGAAAGGCCATGCCATAGGAACTCAATATTGAAACCGTGTAACCCCATCCAATTTGGGCTTGTTTGAATCGTCTTGACGAGTTCTTTGTTGGGAAATAGTTTCCAGGGTCTGATGATGGAGCCGGAAGAAGGACACAGGAACTCTTTAATAAAACCACGCCACCCCATCGAGATTGGGCTCGTTTGAATCGTCTTGACGAGTACTTTGTTGGGAAATAGTGTCCAGGGTCTGATGATGGAGCCCGAAGAAGGCCATTGGAACTCGGTAATAAAACTATGCAACCCCATCGAGTTTGGGCTCGTTTGAATCATCTTGACGAGTACTTTAATGGGAAATAGTGTCCGAGGATCTGATGATGAAGCCGGAGGAAGGCCATAGGAATTCTGCAATAAAACTATGCAACCCCATCGAGTTTGGGCTCGTTTGAATCGTCTTGACGATTACTTTGTTGGGAAATAGTTTTCAGGATCTGATGATGGAGCCGGAAGAAGGCCACTGGGACTCTGTAATAAAACCATGCAACCCCATCGAGTTTGGGCTTGTTTGAATCGTCTTGACGAGTGCGAGAGCGAGAGTAGTAGATGGTACCTTTATTTTTAGTCTTAGCTCGTCTCGTTAACTAAAAAGCAGAAAATAATAATTTACTGAAAAAAAACTTCCTCCGGAGCGAGCCGCGCGAACGCATATTCAAGTGAACTCTCTGACCCCACGGACCAAACCACAGAATAGATATTTACTACGTACAGAAAGGACACTCCCCGTCCGCGATTTCATGTGCCGAATCGAGTGCTCTGTCAACTCTCATGCAAAACGTGAACGCGCGATATTTATTTTGATAATTCGAACTAAATAATTATGTTTCTTTTTGTTTATGTATTGTTATTAATAATGTCATAATAAGTTATAATAAGTACACTACAATACACATAATAATACAATACACGTTACTAACATAACAAGTGATATATACTTGGTTATAAAGCTGTTGGGTCATAAAGTGAACGGGAACGGGAACGGTACCTACTAATATCTCTGAATCCAACTTTTCATTAATTCTTATACCAATTCGAATTCAATATTCATAACTAAGACCGGACAACGTCTGTCGGGTCAGCTAGTTATCAATAACGTAAAGTTCAAATTTCTTCAGAGATAAAAAAATCGCGCGCATTCGGTGGCGAACATTTGTCGGTCGTTGTCGTCCGTCAGTCGCATCGCATCAGTGACACCAGTGTTGCCAGAATGTTAACTTTTGTACATTTTACGTTACTTTTGACCCTCTTATTTTCAGTTACACGACTTAAAATATTATAAGTACCTACGTTACATTTAGGACTCAATAAAAAATCTAATTTTCTAGCAAATAAGGGAAAAACTAATCGTGAAACGTAACACATCAAAAGAAGTTGTCGTTCGTCGACTCATAGGCAGTTATTGGTTGACACTTGATTTTGAGCCGTACATCCTCACCGGCCATCGTATATAATTCTTTTTCTCCCTTCAGTAGACAGATTCCCCCAGGTAATTTAAGTGTACTCTTAAGTAGATTAAAGCACCCAGTGACCCAGGTAAAAAGCAACCTATCATCACCAGCCTATTCATGTCTCAACTGCTGGGGCATAGGCAATAGGCCAGAAGAACAAATAATATCGGGGAAAAAGTGAAGTTCGCTAAATATTTGTAGTGATTACTAGAAAAAAAAACAAGTGCAAGCAATTTTCGACCTTATTAACATTTATCAAAATAACAGTTTTTAATGAAACAACAAAGTTAGTGAACGAAAATATGGAGAAAGAAACAACCGAATTTCAAAGTTAATAAGGTCGAATATCACTTGCATCTGTTTTTAGTGACATATTACTAAACAATGTTTTTCTACCTTTGCTTGTTTTCTCGCCATTCATTTTTTTCGTGCAAAGTTGCAGCAGTCTACGGTACTTAGTTTTCTTCTTTAACTTCCGATATAAGTAAATCATTGCAAAATATAAGTCAACCATTTTATTTCAAATTATACGATAGGTATATATTTTTTATTTTATACGAGTATTATCACAATTCTATTCAAGCTGCAACTGATGTTCAAAACGTAGCAAGGGGAATACGCGCAAATGCGCGCGCATTCGCGCGACTCGTGCGCTATATGGCGGCCATTACACGCGTCAATCTGGTGTAATCTGATCAAAACCACAGATTGATGGAATTTGATGCGCTTGGTTTGCGACGTTACACGGTCAATCCAGCGAGATCTGGATCGCAGTAGATCTTGGTAGATTGACAATCTACCACGATCCACGGTGGTCTTTGGCAGGGTTGCCCACTTTTTGCATTAATTTTCGCGTGATATCGATCGATGACCCGAGTGGTGCAGTATTCAACATGCCAGTCTACCACGCAAGAGATCCCGGGTTCGATGACCGGACGAAATTGAAATGAAATATTTTAATTTTTGTGACAGGTCTGCGTATAATAAGTACCTATCTATTGCGAAAAGTAAGCACCTACCTAGTAAAATCAGTTGTCTAGGGTTAGATGGCGCTGTGTGTGTAAAATCAAATATCGATATTTATAATACTATATTACTAAGCTATGAACTATCTGAGTGCCAAATTTCATCCAAATCAGTTCAGGAGGAGAAAAGCAGGAGGTTGTTTTTCTGTTCGTCTGTGTGTTATTTTAGGGTATTTTTCAAATGTTCACCCGGATGTAGTCGCGAGCGGAAGCTAGTTAAAAATAAATATGGGCTATATTTTTTATAAATTTCTCAAAAGTATTTTACCCTAGGGTACCTTTGACCAGGATAAAAAGTATCTTATAATTTAATCCAGGCTATAAACTGTGTGTTAAACTCCATTCAAATCAGTTCAGCCTTGAAAACAACATACAGACGAACAGAGAAACAAACTCCTGCTTTTTTGAAGTCGGTTAAAAATATTAGATCGCAGTATATTGGGCTAGATTTTCAGTCTACCGTGGTAGATTGACAATCTACCACAATGTACCGCGATCCGATGCAAGCAGATTGTGGTAGATTGACAATCTACCACAATCTACTGGGATCTGATATTTTAACCGACTTCACAAAAGGAGGAGGTTCTCTGTTCGTCTTTATAATTGTTTTTTTATGAGATTTTTCAAATGTCCACGCAGATGTAGTCGCGGGCGGAAGCTAGGTAGTTAAAAATAAATGTGGACTTATATCCTTACTAATATTATAAATGCGAAAGTCCGTTTGTTTGTTTGTTTGTTACGCCTTCACGTCTTAACTACTGAACCGATGATGGTCATGAAATTTTGCATACACGTTTCAGGGGTACAGAGAAGGACATAGGATACCTTTCATCCAGAAGAAACGTATAGTTCCCGAGGGATAACAAAAAAAACTGTCCACGCAGACGAAGTCGCGGGCGGTCACTAGTTTTTTATATAAATTTTCTGAAAGTAAGTACTTTATACATATTAATTTCAATGTTAAAAAAAAACTAAAAATACCTAAGGATACCTTTGACCGAGATAAAAAGTAGGTAACCTATGTTTTAATCTAGGCTAATAAACTGTGCCCTAAATTTCATCTTAATCAGTTCAGCTTTAAAAAAAACATGTATCGGATAGCAGTAGATTGCGATGAGCAGACTGCAAGTTCTCTATGTTTGTTTTTAATCATTTTTCGAATGTCCACCCACGCGGATGTAGTCGCGGGCGGAAGCTAGTTAAAAATATGTACTACATTTTTATAAATATTCCAAAAGTAAGTACTATAAAGTATAAATGTTTGGAAAATAATACTATTACCTCGAAAAAAAGGTGCCAACCCTAAGCCAGACCGCGCCAGATTGACGTAGATTGACAATCCAGCACAATCTGATCACGCCAGATCGCGCCAGACCGCGCCAGATTGAAACAGATCACGAACAACGTTACACAATCAATCTCTGTCAATCTGGCGCGATCTGGCGTGATCAGATTGTGTGTGTAATGGGTGCCTTAGGCTAAGGCACCCATTACACACACAATCCAGACCGTGCCAGACTGACAAAGGTTGACAGAGATTGATTGTGTAACGTTGTTCGCGATCTGTTTCAATCTGGCGCGGTCTGGCGTGATCAGATTGTCAATCTACGTCAATCTGGCTTGGTATGGCTTAGGGTTGGCACCTTTTTTTCGAGGTAATAGTATTATTTTCAAAACAATCAAACATTTTATAGGGATATTTATAAAAATGTAGTCCACATTTATTTTTAACTAGCTTCCGCCCCCGACTACATCCGCGTGGGTGGACATTCGAACAATCATTAAAAAACAAACATACAAACGAAGTACGAACAGAGAACTTGCAGTCTGCTCATCGCAATCTACTGCTGCTATCGTACACATGTTATTTGAAGGCTGAACTGATTTCGATGAAATAGCCTAGATAAAAACATAGGATACTTTTTATCTCGGTCAAAGGTAT
The DNA here is from genome assembly GCA_943789525.1 of Agriphila geniculea. Lineage (NCBI taxonomy): Eukaryota > Metazoa > Arthropoda > Insecta > Lepidoptera > Crambidae > Agriphila > Agriphila geniculea. Next base: position 4,843,350 of record OX038879.1, on the reverse strand, counting down.
CAAAGGTATTTTTATTTTTTAAAACATAGAAATTAATATGTAGTACTTTTAACTACTGTACGGTTAAACATATCGAATCGCATAAGATTGTGGTAGATTGTCAGTCTACCACGGTAGATTTTCAACCTACCACAATCTACCACGGTAGACTGACAATCTAGCGCAATATACTGCGATCCAATATTTTTAAGCGACTTCAAAAAAGCAGGAGCTTGTGTCTCTGTTAGTCTGTATGTTAGTTTTAAGGCTGAACTGATTTAAATTAAGTCTGACACACAGTTTATAGCCTGGATTAAATTATAAGATGCTTTTATCCTGGTCAAAGGTACCCTAGGGTAAAATACTTTAGTAAGTACTTTTGAGAAATTTGTAAAAAATATAGCCCATATTTATTTTTAACTAGCTTCCGCCCGCGACCACATCCGGGTGGACATTTGAAAAATACCCTAAAAAAACATACAGACGAACAAAAAAACAACCTCCTGCTGTTTTGAAGTCGGTTAAAAATATCGAATCGCATTAGATTGTCGTAGATTGTCAGTCTACCACGGTAGATTGTCAATCTACCACAATCTGCTTGCATCGGATCGCGGTAGATTGTCAATCTACCATGGTAGACTGACAATCTAGCACAATATACTGCGATCAAATATTTTTAACCAACTACAAAAAAGCAGGAGCTTGTTTCTCTGTTCGTCTGTATGTTAGTTTTTAAGGCTGAATGATTTGAATGACGTTTGACACACAGTTTATAGCCTGGATTAAATTATAAGATACTTTTTATCCTGGTCAAAGGTACCCTAGGGTAAAATACTTTAGTAAGTACTTTTGAGAAATTTATAAAAAATATAGCCCACATTTATTTTTAACTAGCTCCCGCCCATGACTACATGCAAAAAAATATACAGATGAAGAGAACAGAACCCTCCTTCATTTTTTAAGTCGGTTAAAAAAATTGGATTGCAGTGAAAGATGATGAAATTTGGCATACAATTAGTTTGGTGCCCTAGGAAGTACCTACCCTATGTACCCTATTTTTATTTTTTAAAGGAAGCTAGTTAAAAATAAATGAGGACTTTATTTTTTCATAAATTTCCCAAAAGTCTACTTACTATATTTTTTGCAATGTTTTGAAAAATACTTTTTTACCTCGATATTATTATTACTATACCAGGCTATAACTGTATATGTATGTGTGCCAAATTTCATCAAAATCAGTTCAGCCTTCTGAAGCTGAACTGATTTGGATGAAATTTGGCACTCACATAGTTCATAGCTTGGTAAAATAGTATTATAAATATCGATATTTGAATTTACACACACAGCGCCATCTAACCCTAAACTAACCAAGGCATAAAATGGGTGCTTTTGGGTTTTTAATAGGTACTAACTTTTCGAAATAGATATGTACTTATTATTGGGAGGGTGCGAAGGTATAATAATCGATCTCAGCGCTCATGGTGGCAAAAAGTAGAAATAAAGAAGGCTCTGTAATCTGCTTGAAAATTTTATTTAATTTATTACTAGCGATACAGGAATAATTATATATGTTTATTATCACTTAGTAAAATTATTAAAGTAGCTTTATCCTCTTGTTTTACAAAATCTACAACTAAAAAAGAAGTAAACAAACCCTGATATAACCAAAATAAAACACTTATTTTGAATAGATCTTGCTTGCCATATTTAATTTAAATGACCAAAAATGATTTCACAACACTTTGTCCACCCAAATCATAGTAATTTTGAAATTTACATTAATAATACAATATGTATAGTATTTTTTAACATTTTGTCACAATGCCGCCATTACATATAAAAACGTCAAAACGGTCAGGTCAGAGCCAACAAAGTTGCAACACGCTAGATGGCGCTAAAAGCGTGCACGGAGCCAATACGCAGACCCGTCACTCAGAAATTAAAATTTATCATTTCGATTTCGTCCGGGGATCGAACCCGGGACCTCTTGCGTGGGAGACTGGCATGTTGAATACTGCACCACTGAGGTCATCGATCGATATCACGCGAAAATTAATGCAAAAAGTTGGCAACCCTACCAAAGACCACCGTGGATCGTGGTAGATTGTCAATCTACCAAGATCTACTGCGATCCAGATCTTGCTGGATTGACTGTGTAACGTCGCAAACCAACCGCATCAAATTCCATCAATCTGCGGTTTTGATCAGATTGAAACCAGATTGACGTGTGTAATGGCTGCCTAAAATGATTTTAATATGATACGTCAATCCAAGCTGGCTCCGAATTGAAGCGCATCGAAGCGCTTCCATTCGGAGCCAAATTGAATTTACCCTTATGGTTCCGTTTTTTCCGGATGTTTGAAACCCTAAAAATCACAATTGTTGGACATTGGACATTATTATCTTTCATCATCATCAGCCATTTTAATGTCCCCATTGCTGGGGCACAGGCCTTCCTTATGGGTGCATAAGGAGGACGGGCCATTAACCCACCACGCGGGACAAATGCGGATTGGTGGGTGTTAACGACTGCAAATGCAGCCGGGACCAACGGCTTAACGTGCCTTCCGAAGCATGGAGGAGCTCGAGATAATACATTTTTGGTCACCCATCCCATGACCGACCCTTGCGAACGTTGCTTAACCTCCGCAATCACTGGGCCTTACTAATTAGTAATACTTATTCGATTATTAGTATATTACTAATATGACATTCGATTATCGAAATTAGTAATTAGTAGTTAATTCGATTATTGAAATTAGTAATAATCGCGCATCTCTAACTAAGACGCGGCGAGCGTTTTATTATATGTTAATGTTTAAATAAACATAAAGACATTTTTTGAAAAAATTAACCGTTGAATATTCTTCTATATCTCATTACCTTTTTTAGGGTTTCGTACCCAAAGGGTAAAAACGGGACCCTATCACTAAGACTCCGCTGTCCGTCTGTCTGTCTGTCTGTCACCAGGCTCATGAACCGTGACAGCTAGACAGTTGAAATTTTCACAGATGATGTATTCTTGTTGCCGCTATAATATCAAATACTAAAAACAGAATAAAGTTAATATTTAAGGGAGGCTCCCATACAACAAGCGTGATTCTTTGCCGTTTTTTGGTACGGAACCCTTCGTGCGCGAGTCCGACTCGCACTTGTTTCTATATATTATTTGTGCGTAAGAGATTAATAATCTTTAAGTACAATCCAAAAAACAATGAAATTTTTCAATGTCTTTGCATATTTTTATAGTCGAGTGAAGATAAAAAATGGAGTTTTAAACCATAATATAATCAAGTTCGTTTATAAAACTACAACATATTTTTTTATCTGCTCAAAATAAACAATGTTTAATTGTTTACTATTGAATCAAAAATAGGTTAATTTCGGATATACTGGCCTTAAGTACATGATAAATTCTTAAAATGTGTAAGTTTTGTGACTCACGTAAATTAATAAGAATTGGATGGAGGTACCTCGACCTAATGATGGCTTGGCACCCCCCAATTTTATTGGCACTCCTACATTACATAGGTACCTATATCTTTATGAATTGGCTATATGAACAGACATTCCTTTAAACAGCCGCCAAACTTTCGAACTTTGGTTTTATTTTATATTACGTGAGCACATTGCTATACAACGTGTTACAAAATAACCCCTAATGCCGAATATGGTAGATAGGGGCCATCAAACTGAACAACTTTTACTATGGGACCGACTCTGAAATAGCGAAAAATAGTACATTACTGCCGCGGTCAATAATGACTGCGTTGCTGGCAGCGATGATGATGGCCGAGAGCGGAGCTTAGCGCAGGTCCAGGCCGTCACAGCGCGGTCAGCATTGTAGCCCTTGATGGACAAGCTAAAATAAAGGCCGAGACCGGAGGTCGAGGCCTCGGACAGCAAGGGCTGCAAAGATGACCAAGCTTGAAGGCCGAGAGCGTAGTTAAGCTTAGCTCGAGGCCATCATAACGTGGCCAGCAGTGCAGTCATTGTGGACCAAGGCTTGTATAGTACTTTACTCAAAAAATGCGAATACTGCCTACTATACCTACATTACCTACTATAGTAGGTACTTATAACCTAATTTCGAAAAAATACAAAAATGCAAATATCTCAGAAACGGTGCGTCGGAGCCAAATAATAAGTTTTTTTTTTATCCCTGTGTAACTCCGGAAGTAGATAAGAGGTATTGAATGAAAGGTCAAAAAACGGTCAAGTGCGAGTTTTTTATATTTTTCCATAATAATTTTATATAAAAGTACAAAAACATCATCTAGGTACAACAATACAACACTCGCGCAGATATAGAATGGGATTCAAAATGGCGGCTCACCGCGCTTACCACAACGAGTGTGGTGTGACTGAGAGAGCGATAGGTGTGGCGTTAAATGTGCGAGCGAGAAGTGAATATGAACGACGCCATTTCTAACCCCATTATTTATCTGCGCGGGTTGTACAGTGTATTTTTCACCTAACTATCTTTTTGAAAGAAAACTCGACCATAATGGATTCTCAAAGGGAATTGCTGGTGGCTAAAACTCGACAATAATGAAATCCCATACAACTTTGTTGCGTCACCATCGGAGAACACCGGCAAGCTCGACTTTGTTCAAAGAAGGTTGTTAAAATAATGACCATATTACAAGTTTTTTTGAGTAAAATATATAAGCCGTATCATTACATTAAGATATAAGTACCTACCTACCTATTCGTAATTATTTTTTGTGTGATTCGATCGCGATTTCGATGGTCTCTAAAGTTCAAGTAGGTAGGTAAATGTTGACTTCATAAAATTATGTCAACATTTACAGCTTGACCTGATAAAGAGTTGACAAATATTGAGGGCGCCACTTTGTGAAATACTGACTATATTTATTTTGTACTGAAAAATGTTAGTTCCATTTCCATTTTGAAATTAGGTAAATATCATTTTTACTCTTTCTGGCCAAGCTGTAGGTACTTACTTGAACTTCATTTAATATCAATAATAGTTACGCCCCGTTTCAACTCTATTTTCATCCAAATCTATCATAATAATTAAAAAGTGTTTATTTCAAAGTGAGTTAGAAGTCAATAAACCCTTTAATTTATTATCTCCTTTATTTTGGGGAGTTGGGAGTTCCTACGTAATTACATCATACGTTTTTTAACAGCGCCATCTATGGATGAGTAGCATAAATCATTAATTACTCTTGAAAACTGTGCTTAAAAGAACGTTTCTTATTAGTACAATTTCTTGCCGATAGGTGTCACAAAAATAATTATTCTTTTATTGAAATTTGTTAAAAACTCTTCATTTTACTGTTTCACTACAATTTTGCACTTGGAGATTTTTTTACAGAAACAATTTAGACGTTTATCGACTTTATTTTATCTATATTTGAATATTACAAAAACATCAATGACAAATCGAAGCAGGTACCGCCATCTAGTGATGTAACTATAAACTAATATCAAAATCCATTTCTGTTGTTAGAAATGAGACCCCATGGCTGCACGCAGCTGTGTAACATACACTCGCAGGCGCGGTCTGTAGTACGCGTTACATTGTGTGGTAATGTATGCAATACTTTGTTAACACCAAAAAATTAAATCGTTTACCAGCAATCATTTGGATCAAATGGTCCTGATGATGGGCAGAATACGCAAACCTCGGCTTCGTTGAGGATCTTGTTACACCCGGTATGTATATTACAGCATTACTCGTACAACCCATCCATACACTAGTCGTCAGGACTAGCTGACGTGCTAGAATCGTATCGTATCGCATCCATCATATCACAAACTACTGTGCTAGCTATGTATGAATATACACGGTTAATTTTTAACAATATCTAAAAATTAAATGGGGATTTCAGACCACGCAAATGAACAACTTTTAGTATGGGGCCAACCACGAAATCGCGAAAAAAAAAATCAGCTGTTCCATAGAAAAGTACAATATCGACTCGACTATAATGTACGGAACAGCTGATTATTTTTTCGCGATTTCGTGGTTGGCCCCATAGTAAAAGTTGTTCATTTACGTGGTCTGAAAACCCCATTTCATTTTTAGATATACTTAAAAATTAACCGTGTATATGAATACGCATTGTGGTCTATACTAGGTTTAGTTACTTTACCCGCAACTTCGTTTGCGTGAAATTTTTTTTCCTGTGTTAATTTCGGAAATTATAATATCATTATGTTTTTCTTCAAAGTTCAATTTTATCTCTATATCAAAATTAATCAAAATCGTTCAGTTATTTAGGCGTTAAAACGTAACAAATCTACTGAGTTACTTTCGTATTTTGTCTGTCGTATAACTCGTATGAAAGCAGGAATATACAACGTGTTACGAAATAACCCCTAATGCCGAATATGGTAGATAAGGACCATCAAATTGATCAACTTTTACTATGGGACCAACTCTTATCGACCATAACTTAGTCTACATAGGTTTCACAAATTTTTCGATTTTACAATGATGTTTGCACAATTATTTCGGAAGTTCTTCGTATGGTTAAATCAATTTCTAGGAAAGGAACACTCATAACACACGCACATCAAAAACGTCATCTGTTTTTTGTGATGCGGTTGTATGGAGTGTCCGAAGTGTGGCAATGGACATTCTAAGGTATGAGGATGAATACGAGTAATATAGTGGTGGTTGCAGGTGGTGCGAGGGCTGTACGCGTGGTGCCAGGGCTGCTCGCACGGCGGGCACCTGCAGCACATGCGGCGCTGGATGCAGCTGCACCAGCTGTGCCCCGCCGGCTGCGGCCACCACTGCCAGCTCGGCTGAACTGCATACGACGCCCCACTAACTACACGTTCGTGAGTTGACATTGTGTACAGTGTAAAGTGCTACCTACTCACCGCGCTCGCAATGAGCAACAGTACTGGGGCCCTATTTTTGAATCGCTCGACTCCAGTTGAGCGCTCGTTTCTACTGATTTTCGTTCGACATATGACTCCATATTTTTGAATCGCTCGACCGCAACGAGTGCCCCTACCCACTCGTCAACAGTCGAGCGATACGGTACGATGAGTGATATTCTTTTCTTCTAAAAACAAAGATATTTATGTAACAGCCGATAGAAACATGAATATTACGTTTCGTTTTCATTGCATTAATAACCAGTTTTCTCTTAACTAAATTCTGCGTGGAACGGATAAAATCCAACATTTCGTTTATATTGGCAGCACCGGAAACGAACGATTCAAAAATACGGAAAATCAGCGTCATGCGACTTGGAAGACGAGTGTGACTTAAGTCGCATGCGACAAAACTATGTCATACGAGCGATTCAAAAATAGGGCCCCTGGTACTTCTTTGCAAGCGGTAATCTATACGTAGACAGTTTAACTTCACTGTTTTAGCAAGATATACAGTTCTCAATGGTTAACCCGCCTTAAGTTGGGAGTAGTAAACTCAGGAGTGACCACTTATTTGTATATAAATACTTCTTGATATGATGTCTTTAATATACACGATACTACAAGTATTCAATCGTTGACTAAATAACTCAGTTTCAATTTGCAATTATGTACTGTAAAATTATATACTTTTCTAAATCACAAAACATCGTGGTCGTGACGCGTGGCTGTGTTAAACACGTCCGATGTTTAATTATAAAGTAACAACTTCAAACATTTTTAACACCATTTTATCGGTATAGTTATCCAGTAGTGTTTTCGGTACGTATTTGGGAAAAGTTTGTTTACAATTTGTTGTTTTACTTGATATATAAATTTTAAAATACACAAGTTAATGAAACTGTCGATGATTATCGTATTTACGTATTTGATAAAACATTCTTTGTTGAAAGATAACTTGATAGACTAGTCATGCCCTAGTCATACTAAGTCTAGGCTAGATGTAATATCACTTATACATAGAAGATCGAGCTTGAAAAGCTATCGCAGTGGTGGGTTTTTGCTTGATATTTATACCGTTACAAAACTTGAAAAAACTTGCACTAATACATCATGTTTTTGCATTCATAATCGAATAATTTTAGTTAAAACTGTTGGAAGTCGCTTGTTTGGGACATCGCACCATGGTCTTATAGCCCGATCTAGCTGGACAAAAAGGGTAACTTCAAATCTATAAATGTACTATCAAAAGCGATAACAGACACTCCCGAAGTCACAATTCCAGTTATTATTTTATGCAAATACCTTCCAATAAATTAATAATTAATTTTAAAGTGTCATTGCGAGTGTCTTTCACAGTGAAATCATTCATTTTTTGGGCTTCATATTTGTTGATATTTCAAAGTGACTATAAAAGTTTATCATTTGTTTCGTGATGGATCGTGAAGTTCATAGTCAGTACTAATAGCTATAATAATTCAAAATGAAAATAGTTTTACTGGTGCCTAAAAATTGCAGTTTGATGTGATTGATATTACAAATTTAGGACTAACTTTGTGTTCCTTGGACCAGAAACTACATGTACCATCTTGTACCATGGCTGTAACTTTTTTATGTGGTAGTCTCATTTATGAAGTATTACTTAAAGTAAATTGGAAACTGCGGTCAGGTGCGGTACATTCCTAAAATTTTAAATAACTCAGACTGTTTTTATTTAAAAAATCGTAATAAAACGCGCAACAACTTTTCAAAGATACTGGACTTTTTCAAAAAATACGCCTTAAAGATAGGTAGTTTGTGCAATATCAGTTTGCCGAGTTTTGTTGACTCCGATAGTGAAAATGAGTAAATATACGTTGTTTATTTAATTTACGTTCCTAAGTTCTTGATACTAACATTTTGTATTTTTATTATTAATTTATTTTATGGAATATTGCCAGGCCTCCATAATTCGCTCAAGGTCGCGCGATAAGCACCTACCGCTAGCCGTTCGTTCGAACGAACAAGTGAGTAGAGGGGTGCCACACGCCCGTCCCTGTGTTGTCACGCGGCCCTTAAACCTATGTCTCTGTGGTATTGTCTCTTTTTTAGTAACAATGTCGAATCGACATTACTGTGCCGTATACGGATGTCAAAATCAAAAAACCAATAAACAAATTGTCGCTTTTCACATGATATATGCTACGCAGTTCATTTAAAATAAGACAACCCTAACGTTGCGTCATCAGAAAAGGTAATAGCACGCGATAGAAAGAGAGGCAACTACTAGGTGAATATAACGGTCGCTGCGCGACCTGAATTGCACTTTATTGTGTCGGCGCAAAAGTAGCTATTTATTTAAATTATTATGCGGAGTGCTGCTTCTATACTTGTACTATTAGTTATTCTGTGATATTGCTTTATTTTTGATGTCAGAAACATAGGAATGAGGTAGTTTTAAAATAAAAAGTCTGTTTTAAGCTGACCTCTTTTCACATAGTAAATCTTCTTAAGCAAGGGTCAACTTATACTGGATCTTATATTAGCGTTAAAAATAGCAAAAATAAATTCAATTATTATTATTTTTGATATATTTTGGCATATCATGTGTAGATGCAAGTCTTGGAGCTACTTAATAGTTCCAAATAATATTTTTCAGCTAGATCGGGCTTTTGGACCGTAGTGCATCGCGTAGTCTGTTCCACTACGTGCCGGACTACAGCTGCGCCACAAAAAAAAGTTGGAAATCTGACTTTTTGACTATGCCATGATGAAGTCTATAGTTTGTCGGAGTTTGTCGCCAAAAACCAGAGTTTGTCGGTCTTCCCTTTAGGAGATACATGTGGCTCAGCTGTAGAGACGTCTCTACAGCTGCGCCACACAGATCTCGAAAACGGAAGGTCGTAGCGAAAATCTGATTACATGTATGTATAGCCGTTAGTTTGTCGGAGTTTGTCGCACAAAAACCAGAGTTTGTCGGTCTAGCGTTTAGGAGATACGTGTGGCGCAGCTGTAGAGACGTCTCTACAGCTGAGCCACACAGATCTCGAAAACGGAAGGTCGTAACAGAAATCTGATTACTCGTGTGTGTAGCCGGTAGTTTGTCGGAGTTTGTCGGTCTTGCGTTTAGGAGATATGTGAGGATACGCTGTGGAGACCTTTCTACCTGGATCTTGAGAACGGAAGGTCGTAGCAAAAATCTGATAACTCGAGTGTGTAGCCATTAGTTTGTCGGAGTTTGTCACCAAAAATCAGAGTTTGTCAATCTTACGTTTAGAACATATGTGGGAATATGCTGTAGAGATATTTCTACCTGGATCTCGAGAACGGAAGGACTTAGCGAAAATCTCACATATCTCCTAAACGCAAGACCGACAAACTCTGGTATTTGGCGACAAACTCGGTCGAACTACCAACTATAGATATGACTAATCAGATTGTCGCTACGACCTTCCGTTCTCAAGATCCAGGTAGAAAGGTCTCCACAGCTTATCCTCACATATCTCCTAAACGCAAGACCGACAAACTGGTTCTTGGTGACAAACTCCGACAAACTACCGGCTACACACACGAGTAATCAGATTTCTGTTACGACCTTCCGTTTTCGAGATCTGTGTGGCTCAGCTGTAGGAGACGTCTCTACAGCTGCGCCACACGTATCTCCTAAACGCTAGACCGACAAACTCTGGTTTTTGTGCGACAAACTCCGACAAACTAACGGCTATACATACAAGTAATCAGATTTTCGCTACGACCTTCCGTTTGCGAGATCTGTGTGGCGCAGCTGTAGAGACGTCTCTACAGCTGAGCCACATGTATCTCCTAAACGGAAGACCGACAAACTCTGGTTTTTGGCGACAAACTCCGACAAACTATAGACTTCATCATGGCATAGTCAAAATGTCAGATTTCCAACTTTTTTTTTGTGGCGCAGCTGTAGTCCGGCACGTTGTTCCACTGACCTGCATATATTTACACTGGACAGGCTTATGTCAAACTGTTTTTGTGCCTATTTGATTTCCGCCATTTTGGCGCTGTAGGACGTAGCGTGAGCATAGCGTGCGGGACATGGTACTAAAGTTTGAAGTCTGGAGAGACCATCACGGCAACTATTTTCATATTGTACGTCAAAATTAGTTCTTTAGACGCACGCTAGTGGCGTTTCAAATAGGCACAAAAACTTAGCTGTCAAATCATACAGACAGCCAGTCCAGTTAAATAAAAAAAATTTTTTTGAAGTCAGTAGTCTGTTTGGAAAGAGAACCGACTTGGGATTTGTGCTTGACCACCGTTTTTGTCATGTTGACGGCACTGTTATTCGTAATTATTGTTGACTGTCGCACTAAAACGTAGCAAACAGTGCCGTCAACATGAGAAATACGGAAATCCCAAGTCGGTTCTCTTTCAGAACAGACTCTAACGTTATCTATCTTACATTATTACCAACCTTTTAAGCTCTTTTTTCCCGCTTGTAAAGCACCTCCCACTGCAGAGTTTCTTGATCTCCATTCAGTTATTTTTAAGGAAAATGTCAGGTTCATCCATCACCTTTGTTACGAGAGATATCGGACGAGACGAATATAATAATGATGTTATTTGCACGAATCGAGCCCAATAAATAATCATGTTTTGTTTTTGGATTAAACATGTAATAAACAGATTATAAGGTGCTCTTTTGGATAATTTTAACATAAATGTATATAATTATAATATATTACTGTAAATAACTCGCACATAGTATAAGGCAAAATTATAATTAAGTTTAATGGACTGAAATTGTTGCTATAATTTTTATAATATTATTTTATATGGAGGGAAAATAAATGACACATGTTTTAAAATACTTACAAATTTATTTAAATAATATTCACAATATTTAAATACCCGAATCGCCCGATGATGCCATCTCTACCGTTAACTACAAACAGATTACTGAGATGTATTTTTCTGTATGTAATACTGATTCGCTTTTTTTCTATCAAGAGCAACTTGTTGTATGAGGCAAACATCTTGAAATCGGGTGGGGATGGCGCAGAACACGCGTATTTTGGGTATGTGCAGGGGTGAGGTACGCGGGCGGCGAGAGAAGAGCGCGCGTATTGGTCGCTCGCAAGTGCATATTCGCGAACTTATTCCCACTCCGTCGAAAAAGTGTCAAGATGTTTGCCTCGTACTGTATCTGCACTTTAAAATATTGGTTTTAAATAACTAAACCCACACCCTCAGACAATTTTGTACGGTATTCTTACAAAATAGTCTACGCAACACTATTTTCTATAACACTGTTGACGCATGATGGAACAGAAAAAACGTACAACGGAAAAATATGATTCTAAAATTACCCGCATTCCATAAATTTGGGTAAACAGTGCTATACCTATGCTCAAAATAACTTGGCGGTTCTGAACTTCACGCGGAACGCTGCGCAGTAGACGAATACAGAGCTTGCGCGGGGACGGCGCGGCCGGAAGCGCTCGGAACTATGGACCCTGCGCGAAATATCACTTGCGGCTAACTTCCGAGCCGCCAAGTTATTTTGCGCCTATTATACACGTCTTCTATTGTATCAATAAGATGTTTTTCTTGATTAACTATCAGTCAAAAAATACTTTCTTGTTTTCATTCTTCTATATCAGGCTAGTGCAGCCGCTTGCCACGGGCTAGACTGGCAGGTCAAGATCGCTTGAAAAAGGCTTTAAAAATCGACGAACGGCATATGAGATTATCTGTTACTGCATATAACTACAATCAAGATTACCCTATACTCCAGCTATCTTAGCAAAAATGATTGTAAACAAAACTTTACTTTTAGTCATTATTCCACAAATACGTTAAGTTTGAGTGAATTAACACCATAAATACAACTTGGACAACATAGGTACGTACGAGGCATGTATCTTGAATTTTTTTCGACGGAGTGGGGGTAAGTTCGCACATGTGCTCTTGTGAGCGACCAATAGCGCGCGCCCCTCTACGTATGCCCAAAATACGCGTTCCGCGCAATCCCCACCCGATTTCAAGATATATTCCTCGTACTGTAAACTATCAATGATATTCATTTAGAATAAAAAAGTGCTTTTGAGGTTTAGTATGCGCGGTTTGTTTGTAAACATTCTTTTCGTAAGTTGGCTGGAGTATAAGGTATGCTTTATCAAAGGGATGTAAGCCACTCTGCAGTAGTATAAAGTTGTGGGTGTTGCGTTGGGCGGCGGGCGTCGGGCGGGCCCTAGCTGAGGCAGCAGCAGGGCGGGGCGCAGCGCGCGCGCGGCTCGCCGCCGCCCGGCGCCGGCGCCTGCCCGCGCCGCACGCGGGACATCTCGCGGTTCAGGCTCAGGAACGCCTGCGACCGCCCACGCACCAGATCAACACATCAACATCATCATCATCAGCCTATCATCATCCACTGCTGGACATAGGTACCTCTAGGGAGATTTAAATTATCGATACCTATAATAATACAAATTTTATTGTAGACTGTACCACTGCACCTACAAAAAATAAGCTAATAAGTATTAGGGTATTAGATGGGAATAGAAAATAATTAAAAATAAAACCGATCCACCAGGGGATCGGTTGTAGGTGATCCGATGGGAATAATTCGGAAATAGGGATACCTCTCCAAGTTCACGCCACCGAGCACGATCCGCGACTACTCTCATCAAGCTAAACACAATCGCCTTTATTAATAAACGAAGACGAAGTTTACATTTGGGCCCTATTTAATAAACGTGACAATTTGTCACCTGTCATAACAATGTTATATCCATTGCGTCAAAATTTAGAAAATAGAACAAACTAATCATAGCTACACCACAATATAGATCAAATTGTCATGTCAAATTGATAAATTGTCACGTTATTAAATAGGGCTTTGATTTATTTAACCAAAAAATATTGCTTAGCAATACATATTACGTTTGACGTTTCAAAGCGTCATATTTCTAAGCAAACTTTTTGGTTCAACTAGGTACAGATGCCGGCATATATATTGGCAAGAGAAAGTTGAGACAAAAGATACGCAGTAACCATAAACACTAAGTTTATGGCTACTGCGCATCTTTTGTCTCATCTTTTTCTTGCCAATATAAATGTCGGGCAGTATTTAATATATATATGAAGTTACTCTTCGTTTATTACGGGGGTTTATGTCCATCACCGCGCACCGTCTCGTATGCCACTTAATAACAATCGAGCATTCGAGACGGGTAAAATCTTATACGGGTCGAATAAATAGACAAACTTTTGCAAATCAGTATATTTCTGCTTATCTTCTCGATTCCATTATAAATTTGTTCCGGTGTGTGTGCCTGATATACATTTCATACACAAATCGATACTCCATACATTCATGAACTAAATCTAACCTTTAGGAAAACTTTCAGTACATTACAATAGGTACAAAACGGTACGGCGCGTACCCTCCCCAAAATCGCTGATCATCTACGATCTCAATGGACCATAGACTTCGCGCGTCTGTGGTTAATAATATTCTTTCTACGTTACCTGCTATTGAATCTATGAAAATGTGAAAAAATATAGTGTATCTGACTTAACATTTGGCATCGCCCACTCCCGTGAGCGTGGAGCTGGTCCAAAGACATAATATTGTACTAAAGACGTTGGTCTCGCATATAACCTCGAATATTCATGAATCTCGATGTTCTTCTCTATGACACTTCAACAAGTACATTTTACAACAGCCTCCTGATTACGTAACTATTGCTAGCAAATTGTCATTTGAAATCGATTTAAATTATTTGGGATTAATGAAGTTTCACAGTTTCATTCAATAGCAAAGTGTTTATAGCTCTCTGTTATCAAACTGTCGAATCATTAATTTCAAACGGTTTCAATCGATTTCAAAAGAGAATTGTTAGCAACAGACTTACGTAATCTAAAGTCAGGGCGCAGAAACGTTTATTTCAATGTGATATTGTTACCACGATTATATTTTATTTTAATCGTTGGTTTTAGTAGTATAAGCACATAAGACAGTGAGACTCTTTTTGACGAAGGAATTAGGTTCTCGGTGCGTATAAACGCAGTACAATCCAAACGTGAATAAAGCAATGTCTAAGGACCAAAAAATCAGGTAGCTTATATTGTGATGGGAGGCGAGTCTAACTTGCGTTCGAACGTAACGTGACATATAAACGCACCACGGAACTCTACTCCTAAACATCTATATACGAGTTGGCAGTAATGTGACCCCACCGCAGACCCCTGTATATGAATACATAATATATAAATATTTATGGATAGCTATTTTATCGGTGTCGGACAAATTCCCTTATTCCGTCAAAATATTCATGGCATATTTCTGAATAAGCACATCCCATAAAAATTACTTTAATATCAATTCATTGATAAAATATTGCATTCCAAATGTCAATAAAATACGAGATTGCATACAAATCACTTACATTCGATTACACATTAACTAGCAAATACCTAACATTCATATTAACTCAATCGCCTTATATTATCAGGAGCTCTTAAATGCCTTACGAGTACTATAGAGCATGCTTAAACATTATCGAAAGGTTATCGGGAACAGTTTGTATCGTATCATATTTCGATTTATTACTATCTCAAACAGATAGGAGGTCCCCTTATTATAAATTATAAACAATTGTGACGTGAATTTCTACAGCAATAATTTAATTATAAATATCATTCGGTTTCACACTCTTTCTATATTTTATACAACTACAAGTAATAATTATACAACAATTTATATGCTCGGCAAGCAGTGTGAAACGACGAGAAAGAAAGAGAAAACGAGACAGTTCAAGTGAAATAGTCTTATGAAGCGATAATCTAAGATTAAATAATAACCACCATTCCGTACGAGCAGTGTCGCACGCGCGCGCGCGTGCACGACACATGACGTCACTGACACTTAGATATTTTGTTATTACATTGTAGGCAGAAGTGCAAGGCTTAAGGTTTGGTTCCGATCTCGGCAGCAAGCAGCAGTGCTGCCGCAGTAGTGCACTTCAAATTGAACCGTAATGTTATGTTTGAAAGGCTCAATTTGAAGTGAGCGGAGAAATGTCGCTACACTTCTCCGCTCACTTCAAATTGAGCCTTTCAAACATACCTTTATTTATTTTAATTTATTTTTATACAATTTATTTTTTTCGGTTAAATATCGAGTGTCACTGCGAAGCACGACCGACGGCAACAAATTTCAATAGAGACATTACACATTACAGGTAGCACTTAGCATATTAAAAATAAATACAAAATCTTACCCTAGGCGGTCGCTCGCGGCACGCAAGCCAAGCTCTACCATAACAATAACACGGAGTGCCGCCCGCGACTGGCCGCGCCCCCGCTCCCGCGCGCCGGTCGGGGCGGCACTCAACATATATGCCAGCACCAAAACGGGCGAATGTTTAGTCCACATAACACAACTTCACCGCTCACCGCGGCGGACGAGCGAAGCGGACTCGAATCGGAGGTTCACAAACTGGCGGGCGCGGTCACGCCGACCGACAGAAACATATCACGCGTACATTTAGCGAACGGAACTGAGAAACTGGCGACCGCGGGCCAGCGCAGCGCTCGTAGTGGCGACACCGCACGCCCGAGCGGCGCAGGGGCGTGCGTGCGCGCGCGCCTACAGTAGCGCGCACTTGATTTTCCTGCGCTTCTTCTTAACGTCGCCGTTGGAGGCGCGGCTGTCGTCGGACTTGCGCGACCTGATTTCGCGCATCAGGTCGAAGAACACCTGCACACACACACACACCGACCATCAGCACACACACGCACCTGCCCCGCGCCCGGCACCACCCACAACCACACAAATCACGAAAACGATATCTGTGACCTGTTATGCTACGGCTCCACCTGCGTCTTAACGCATAGCTTAAAGCGTTAATCTAAGCGTTACGCAGATGTGGCCAAGACTTTAACGTGTTAATTTACAAACGACAGTACTAAATTTACTTAACGCCTCAGTTAAAGCGTAGTTGGACATTACCATTAACGTTAACGCAGTTGGAGCAGTAGCAATAGAAGGGCAGGTAGGAAGATCTTAAATAGAGTCTGTGCGGAAAGAAAACCGTCATGAGATTCGTGCTTGATTATTATTACCGTTTTTGTCATGTTGACGGCACTGTTACGACATGATAGTGCGACTAGGAAAAAATCTTGATTTGATAGTTATCAAAATATTACACGTGCCGTCAACATGACAAAAACAATAATCGAGCACGAATCCCACGACGGTCCGCTTTCCGCACAGACTCTACCTAATCCCCATACTAAAAGTTCACAAACTAAGCAACCTAACCTGCGGCTCTTCAGTCAGTATTATCTTACAGAACTAAACCAGTGTTTCCCAATTAGTGGTACGCGGGATCATCTCATACTTAAGTAAGGAGGGGGGGGATGCAATAAGGAGTACGCGAGTTTGAGGAAGACCTCAAGAAAGATCTTAGAGGGATACGTATAAGAAACTAATTGGGAATCACTGAACTAGACATCAAAAACTAGAAAGGTAAAAAGAAAACATGTTTCCCATCAGATATGTATAACCCAACTAAATAAACCGACTAGAGCCGCGTGAAATAAGCTAGCAAGAAGCGAAGTGTTATTTAGCTTATGAAAAAAAATTGTCATAGTTGGCGCAATAGATTCAATTAGGAAACGTCAATGAAAATATATTACTAAACGTAATCGAGAAAAAGACGTTTAAACGTATATTGTGAATTTGTATGGAGTGTAGATGTGTGCCGGCCATAAAATAAATTTTAAGTATAAAGTTATTATTCTAATTAAATGGATTAGCAGTAATACTGGTCGCATATCTGGGGGTCAAGTCTGCTAATGTTTTCGTCAAAATCGTGGTTCAATGGCGTTTGAATAGTAATGCTTTTTGACACAGTTCTTGTTTCTTAAACCCAAAACTGAAACACATTGTGTTTCTTAAACCCAAAACAGAAACATTGTATAATGATTTTGGGTTTAAGAAACAAGAACTGTGTCAAAAAGCATTACCATTCAAACACCATTGAATTGGATTTTGACGAAAATATTAGCAGACTTGACCCCCAGGTTGATAATACCTATGCTATTCATTAATTAACAATGAACATAGCAATCAAATCACTGAACTAGCAAATGAAACAGCACTGACAGCAGCATAATCATCTAGGACTCTAGGTTACTCCTGTAACCTAGAGTGTATCGTATTGTATCTCATTACGAACTTGTGCGGTAATGTAAAGTAAAACGCACGGTTTCCTTGATAAACCGTGCGTTTTACTTTACATTACCGCACGGTTTATCAAGATACTTCGTCTAAAACGATCGGTACTTTTTTAAATCTTAGCAAAGAGTTTTTATGTCAGAAAAGAGGTCAACATTTTATGGATAAAATTAACTTTGGGAGATAAAATATAATAAATAAACATTTAATTATTCAATTTAATTAATGATGACAATAAATTACAACCATTTATCTGTAAGAAAAACACAAAAATATTAATTTACTTTATTAGTAATACTGGCTGTTTTTATGCCTTTGCCTTAAAAAAAAGCACTGATGCGCGCGCATTGCTAATTTAATTTTTTTTGCTGTATTGTTTTTATTTGAAAATGTCGTCAAGTACTGATGAATTTATTAATTCAACACCGCCAGAAGTCTCAGTAGCAGCGAAAAAGGCTACCCTAAGCCTCTTGCCCGAAAAATTGACCGATAAGATACTTACAAGCGTATCAAAATTTAATCATATGGAAAACAAGCAAAGGTGCAAAGTCCGACTTTTATTTATTTCCTCGCACGTATGTTATAAAACGTCGTATGACATACGTGCGCTTTGATAATTACAGCCTCTGCTTTCTTGTAGCCCTCGCCTACGGCTCGGGCTAGCAATATCGCCTCGGCTGTAATTTTCAACGTACCGCACTTATATCATAATGTACTATTATGATACAAGGTTGGTATGGAGGTTTTTAAAACGAGTTGACGTTTTATAAGCCCGAGCCGCAGGCGAGGGATTATAATCGTCACGAGTTTTAAAAAACCTTAACAACCGTGTGACATACTACGTTTTTCAATACATTTGCGAGAAAACATTATAGGTACTACTGAAATTGTAATCTATAACATATAATAAAACTGTAAATTTTAAATATTTGTGCGTGAATAACGCAAAAATCGCTAAAAGAATTTTGATGGGCTTTTCACAGTTTAGTAGATTGAGGTCCAACTTAAAATCTAAGCTATGTTTCATCAAATTCAAGTGGGTGGAACCTTGAAAACAGCTAGAACTCTGCGTAGTACTAGCTTTCATATACTAAAGAGGTCATTTTAAAGTGGTCTCTATACTTTTCTACTGTCTACGCGGATGAAGTCGCGGGCGGAAGCTAGTAGAAATTAAAAAAAACGTACGTAAACAAAATCGCACGGTGCGGGCGTGCGGTAAAATCAACTTACCGCACTCTGTACTAATCCGTAAACAAAAACGCACGGCGTGCGGTAAAATCAACTTACCGCACGCTGGACTGTCATCGTAAGCTCACATTTCGAGCAACTGTATTGAAAAAATCTATTTCAAACTCAATTGGTGGATTTTGTTCGCCAGCTACTGAGTCAGTGACTGACACCGGCTACCGAATCAGGGAGCGGTGCGGCTATGGTGGGTGATGTGCGGCGAAGGTACAGAGGTTAACACGCAATTATTTAACCTATTAAATAATTAATGAAAAAAAGGCACAACTAAATTCTATACGTCATTATATGTATTTGGACTATTAGACATTTTATGCTTTGATCATTTGAACGTAAACATTTTTATTTAGGACTATCTAACCGTATGACATTTTCGTTTTTGACATTTTGAACTTTCGACATTTTGATTGTTAGACATTCAAATTTTTTAATTTTGAACTTTGCCATTTTAAGTTTAGACATTCTAACTTTAGACATTCTGATACGTACCCACCGTGCACCATGCGATGTTTTTAAAGTCATTTGAGAAAAAACATAGTTACTGAAATTTTAATAGAAATTAAAAAAGAACTGTAAACAAAAACGTTCGATGTGCAGTGAAATCAACTTTGCGCACGCTGCACTGTCATCACATTTTCGAGCAATTGTATTGAAAAAATAGTTTATACTAATACTAGAGCGTATATTTATTAGAATTTTATTAAACAATTTATTGCGTTGTAATGTTTTTTTATTGATTGGCGGCGCTAGTGGAGGCTCGGAGCACCCTTAACTCGTAGTTGTTATCCGCACTGGGGCCGGGGGTGATGTGGCTAGTGGTAGTTACCTTGTCCACGTTGTCGCGCGTCTTGGCGGAGGTCTCGACGTAGGGCACGGCCCAGGCGCGCGCGCGCTCGCGGCACGCCTCCAGCGGCACGCGCCGCTTGTCCGACTTGTTGCCCACCAGCAGGAGCGGAATGTTCCGTCGTTGTGGCCAGTGGTAGTTACCTTGTCCACGTTGTCGCGCGTCTTGGCGGAGGTCTCGACGTAGGGCACGGCCCAGGCGCGCGCGCGCTCGCGGCACGCCTCCAGCGGCACGCGCCGCTTGTCTGCCAGGTCCGACTTGTTGCCCACCAGCAGGAACGGAATATTCTCGTCGTTCTTCACGCGCAGAATCTGTTCCCTGACGACACGACGACATAATACGATTAAAAACTTCACGAGAAAAGATTCCATATAATTGAAGTAAATTTCAGTCGAGTATCGAAATAGTACACTTTCTGCCTTACTAATAAAGAACTGCAACCCACCCGTTTTACAAGTGTGTAACTATGACAGTGATAGATGAGTTATAGATCGCGTATACAGTCGGTTACTAATAAAAACTTTTGGTGTATTGGGTAGTTACACAAAGGTTATAACGAATATCACTTGCAACACTGGTGCTCACGTTCTAAAACAACATTATCTTTAATTATTTTCTAGTGAAACATAAATAAATAAATAATTTAAATCTTATATTTAGGCATATTTGGTTAAAATCTTTAAATTATAACGGGTTTTTTAATTTTTTGGTTTTAATTTACATATTTTTTTAGTGAACTGTCTATCGTGTTTTTAAACGATCACAGGAAATGTCATACGTTGTCATGACAATAATAAACAAACACTTAAATATTGTCAAATGTTCAAAATGTAAATACACAACATTTTATGTGTTTCTTTAATTATTTTCGGTTGCTTTGTGTTTTTCTCAGTAATAGGCAAAATTAGCAAGCTTTGGAATAGCCATCCCATTTTCACAGTTTGTGATTTACGCTCACGAGTTGTATAATAATGTCATCCCAAAGGAATCAACGCTGGAGAGATGTAATTCTTACCAATTTTATAAATAATGTTTATTATTAACTTGATCTCAAAACAATCTAACAAGCACCAGATCATACTTAAGTCAAGATCATGGAAATAAGATCGAGGAAGCGAGCACATGAAGGAAACTTAGTACCTACCCTATCCCAAAGATTTCAATCTTTGCCCTGTCCTAACCTGAAGAAAGATGCATCGATTAAAAACTAAAGAACAACGAAGAAATATTTTCTTTTAAAGGTTATGTATGTCTATAGAATAAAATATATCGAGTTAAAAACTAGTGCATTTTTATTCGCTATTAGATATGATCTAGCATTGCAACGGTTGGTTTTTTAGTGATCTTATTAAAATGATAATGGGATTATAGAATCAATCTATTTTGCTTAATTCATAAAAAGGAACAGGTCTTCAGTAATACGGTTTCTTATATAAATTGTAGGCTGATTGACCAGTTTCATTGCCTTGTATGCTAGTAAAGACTTCTCCTATCGAATTGTTCTAGAAACAACATCGAAATAATCATAAAACTTTATTTTTATTCATTTTACGTATTTACACATCAGTTAAACTAGGTCCCGTGAGTGTTTAGTGACAGTTTAAGTTTCCATAGTAATTACCCACTCATTACAACAGGCGTATGTCACGGAACTGTCAAAATTGGTTTATTAGTCAAGATTTCGCTGTATCACCCGTATACATCGCGGGTAAATGTTTATTAGTAAGGCAGATAATCTTTATTAAAATTCATGTATTGCCCATTTGATTCAGTTTTACGACCCGTGCAGTTAAAGAATGGGATCGAAAATGGTGGCTCACCGCGCGTACCGTAATCGTATGTAACGAGTAAAAGAACGATGGTTGTGGCGTAAAATGTAAAAAAAAATACCGTTCCCCCCCCCCTCCCCTTATCTCCGAAGTTTGCAAAGAGAAAAATCTGAAATAATTCTATGTGATAGTAGTTTACGTAAAGATTACAAGAAAAATAAAACGATGTCTCAATATAACACACTTTTTTAGAAATTCAAAAAACAAACAAAAATTCTTTAGTTTCACTACCAGTCAATAGATGGCGCTGAGCTAAGAATGCTGACCTAAGAAAAAAAATAGTTCCAGTATCGGTCAAGAGATGGCGCAACCTAATACTACAATAATAATTGGTGGCTGGTTCTAATATAATTACCTACTATTTGCCGTACGAATAAACGAAGAATAACTTCCTACTTACTAATATAAACAGTTTGCAATGTGGAGTGGCTGAAACGTTTTTCAGTCACCATAATCAGCGGGGTTAAGATTTGTAAATTAACTGTCCGCCTGATCGCCCTTCCACCTGTCTGCCGTTTATCCTACTTTTTTAAAGACTGTACTATAGTAACACATCCAAATATATTTATGATTGTACGGAACTCTCGGTGCGCGAGTCCGACTCGCTCTTGACCGTTTTTTTAATATCAAACATTGTGTAGCAACTAATCTGGATCTGACATAGAGATTTGTAAAGATTCGGTTTAAATCCCACCGTTGGGTTTAAATCCAGTTAAATCCCATAGACAATTTTGTTGAATTAAATAAAATCACCTTTGATATTTTTTGTATACAAGAAATTGTTTACATTGCAACATTATCATTTGAAATATCAATAAAAAAGGAAAAACTACAAAAAGTTTCTATAACATACAATAATGGGTTTTTATTGGTTTTAAACCGGGTCTTTTGCCCATCTCTAATCAGGCCTATCCCAATCTGTGGATTAGTGAAGTAGTGTCTGGTCACCTGAACTCCTGCGTGGCGTCGAAGCTCTCGGGCTCCGTGATGGAGAAGACGCAGAGGAAGCCCTCCCCGGAGCGGAAGTAGTTGTCCCGGATGGCAGCGTAGTCCTCCTGGCCCGCCGTGTCCAGGATGTCGATTTGGACCTCCTCGCCGTCCAGCACCACCTGGACATTGTCGACATCAATATACCACGTAAGGTTATATCATTCATTTCGTTCCATTTTATATTCAACGACTTTCGAAAGATTTCAAAATTGTCCTGTTAGGAAAGACATAGACCGGTATCGTCGTTACTGCAAATTGCAGCGATTTAGAAAATCAACAAATAATCTCAGATTATTCGTAACAGAGAAATATTTTTTTCTCTAAATTCATTTGAATATAGGTACTTGCTAAATCTTAATAAAAAATAGTTATTTGTTAAACAAGTGACCAAAATCAATTTGTGCTGCGAGTGCCGACTTTAAATCACGAACTAGCGAAGTTGTCTAGAATTGAATCACGAGAGTAGCGAGTGATTCTAATATAGACTACTGAGCACAGTGAGTGATTTAAAGTCACGAGGCAGAACAAAACCTTAGTCTCGTGTAAAACACAACTTTTCACCTCTACCAGCGAGAATTCTTTACGTGAGTTTCCTGGAAAAAAGCTAAATTTCAGCAATAGAAACTTGTTCACTCAATTCATTTGGAGTAAGACAACTATCTTCATCGTTGGACATTTTTTGTAATTCATCACAAAAATAGTTCGATCAAATCTATGCTGAAAATTTTTATCCATAAAGTCGATTCCCGCCGTTTTGTTTTACATTATTACGTTGTCCTTTTCTCTTATTCATTAATATCCTATCTTATTTATGTATTTATAATCATAAAACACTAATTTGTTAATAAATTTCATTATTTTTTCTTGTTTTATATTTATTTCATACATGCGACCTCATTTCGTCCATACTCTTTATTTCCAATTATCAACCTTTTTTTTTAACAATCCTTATTTAAAACTCCTTGGTATATCCGTGCATTTTATCTTTTTACTTTTTAATCCATGTATGATACTATAAAGCACTCTATCTATCCTTTTCTCACTTATCAAATTTACAAGTCTCATCCTTGTCACTTTATTTCTTTTTTCTTTATTATTTTAAAAATTGGTATTAGTAATTAAAAAAGCACTTTGCCTCACGCTCGCAGAAAAATCGATTTTTGCTGCGAGTTTTTACGCGCCAAAAGCACCCTTTTCGTGCTGGAGAGGTGAAAAAACATTTATGCATCAGTTATTGTCATATTATATTGAACAACACATAGGTTTGCACAATCATTGCAACACAGTCAAAAGACAAGAATTGTAACGCGATAAGGGGATAAGCTTTCAGACAATCAGTTGTCTATGACTATCTTGATGAGTCAAGGCTGACTCACTCCGCAAAGCCCAAATACTCGGTATCATACTATATTACTATGATAAATCCGACTGTAGGCTAATTGGTAACAACCTAGTAGTATGTAACATGTACTTATTCATTATTAGATTACTTCTTAACAAACAGGTCGGCTTATTTCTCTAGACGTTTGCTTTAGTATATTATATGTATAAAATATAATTTGATTTCGTTCGATACCTATTTCGATTAAAGTTCCCCTTTTATATGCGAGGGTCATTCAGAAAGTCGGGAATTTGTATCCGTTTATACTACGGCCGGGAGAATGCACGAGCTATATTTATTTAGTGAGCAGACTAGTCATTCACCCGCGCTCACTAAAGTTGTTGATACTAATCTTACGACTCGACACTACAGATTTATTTGACAACAGTGCCGGCACCAAACGAGAATCTACCTACTTGTTACACTAATTGGTACTCTCTGTTAAAGAACCCTGTTGATTTAATTGACAGGGTTTATTACCTTCTGACCGCCCGTTAAGTAATGTGCTCAATGAATTGATTAATTGGACAAGTCACATTATATGATATGCTACTGCTACCAAATATTATATTTTGATTTATTGCCATAATAAGCTAAATCTCGAATTCATATTCATTTATAGAAAATGCGGGCTTAGATACTTTGTCTTTAATTTTGTATTCATTGTAGTCAATAAAGAGTAGGTAAATAAAATCCAATGCTCGGTCTGTTGCCAAGTGAAAAAAGGCACGTAGCATGTCTATCGTTGGACCGGAAAGCATCGCAAGTTGTCTGCTACAGTTTCGGGCAGACGGCGCGGCCCGCTTCCGCCACCGCGTCAGCTCTAATGGAACTTCCTTCGCAGAACGTTAGTACTATTATACATATATTCTGTGGCACAGTACTTTACGCACTAGCCGGCATTAACCCAGTCAGCGGCCGATGTGCCGGAACCATTTCGCAACTTCATGCAATTAACGTCATTTTACTTTTGAACTGTTGCATTGTGCCAAATATTTTTTCAGGTCTAAGGTCGTAGCACAATCGAGTCAGACACGGTTGCGATTTCCTTTTTACCGATATTTTTTTACGCTAAGCAGAATACTTTTAAGGGTTCCGTCCGTACCCAAAGGGTAAAAACGGGACCCTATTACTAAGACTCCGTCGTCTGTCTGTCACCAGGCTGGTATCTCATGAACTGTGATAGCTAGAAAGTTGAGATTTTCACAGATGATGTATTTCTGTTATATAACACCAAATACTAAAAACAGAATAAAATAATTATTTAAGGGGGGCTCCCATACAACAAACGTGGTTTTTTTTTTTGCCGTTTTTTTGGTACAGAACCCTTCGTGCGCGAGTCCGGCTCGCACTTGGCCGGTTTTTAATTATATATGTTATTATTAATTTATTTACTCGAAATCAATAAAAAAAACGGATTTCTTCGAAGGTCGTTAGTCGCATATTAATTAATTTGGAGTAATAAATTAGTTTTATATCGGACAAGAATCTAGCATTAGCTTTTGCTTTAAATTGGAAAGTATTGTTAATCTTAATGTTAAGTCAATAAACTAGTTTCCCGGTCAGTGGTTTCATCAGGATTATAATATAAAATTTTCAATATCGATCAACGAGATTAGTAGACCGTCATTCTGTGCACGATTTCGTACCACTAAATTGTTTTGGTTTAATATTTCTACACAAGACTGGCAGTATTGTATTAATTTAATGAAGCTCAAA
The DNA here is from genome assembly GCA_943789525.1 of Agriphila geniculea. Classification (NCBI taxonomy): domain Eukaryota; kingdom Metazoa; phylum Arthropoda; class Insecta; order Lepidoptera; family Crambidae; genus Agriphila; species Agriphila geniculea. Next base: position 4,817,305 of record OX038879.1, on the reverse strand, counting down.
AAGGAAAATCAGGCCATAATAACCTAACACGCTTTACATAGGTATTGTTATCTCACAGAGGCACGCTTTGAAATCACAATTACGCGTCGAATTCGCATATCGATATTTAACGACTCTCGGGAACTACGGATACTTATAATTATAAAAAACCGATTTCGAAAATATATTTTGGGGCGGTAATAGGAACACATGGTTCGCGCGGGCCATATCTTTATAAAGAAAACGTAAACTTGTAGCCACCAAAAAAATCATACGACAAGCTAAAGAGTTTATCTAGTTTCTACAAACATTAAATTGCGTATAAACCTCACAGATGATTGTAAAAAAAACAGAATATCATCAAAAGCACTTGTCACGGGAAATATTTTTGGCGTAAATAATAGCGTAAACGTATTGAATTTTACATCAAAATACACTTAAACGTACTGTGCAGTTGCTCCAATAACTTTTTTTCAAGAAAGATAATTGTGCTAAAGATAATGATGAAAAAACAACAAAAAACATCGAAAAAGTGCAGAAGTGAGGTTATTTTCCATACTCTTTACACGTAAAGAAAAAGACAGACAAATGATTTCGCATAACGGAGCCTTAACACTAAAAAATATTCGGGCTCGTCGTGCCACATAATACATAACAGTACAAGTACAGAAAATGCACTCCGCAAAATCATTTAAATAAATAGCGACTCTTGCTCCGACACTATAAAGTGCAATTCAGGTGTATGAAGGCTGGCGTCCACAAGGCGCGCCGAGTCGAATCGCAGTAATTCGCCTCCATCATACATTTACTATGAAACTGCGTCCATTGGAGGCGCACCGAATCGACGCCAGCCTTCATAGTAAATGTATGGCAGGCGAATTATTACGATTCGACTCGGCGCGCCTAGTGGACGCCAGCCTTTATATTCACCTAGAAGTTGCCTCTCTTTCTTTCGCGTAGCCCTTTTTTTCTCTATGAAATTTTCCGTCCGGACGGAACCGCCCCGGCTACTTATAGCTTCATACCTAAAGCGCGGAATGCGCTTGGCCTTCCCCTGCTGGTGTTATGAAAGCCAAGTGCAATCTCGTTATGGTCAAAGGAAAGGAAGACAGTTGACGTGTAGAATGTTCACCTTCTTTCTGTAGCTGTCGGCCTTGGTGGGCTCGTAGTCCTCGACGAACTCGTCGTACATAAACTGCAGCGTGAGCGCGGACTTGCCCACGCCGCCCGAGCCCACCATAATCACCTTGTGCAGCGTCGGCGCCGCCGCGGGCTTCTTGGACATCGCGCCGCTCTCCACGGGGACCACGCCCTCACACTGCAACACATCACACCGACACATTACTACAAATACAAGTACTTCAACAAAATATAATCAAATGTATAGGGACGTTTGCGTAGCGTCAGCTCGGATTTGTATATACATATTTGTACGCTACATGTGCAACATCAGCCCCCTAGCATGACCAATACGCGATATACATATATAGCGATCTTGGATGAATTAACATCGCGATTTATCAACTGTCAAAAGACAATAGATTTTGACAGTTGAGTGTCGATAAAACGCTATTTCAATCACGCGAACACAATATACAGTGGTGGCCAGATAATTAAGGACACCAGTCGATTTTCATACAAACGAGGAAACTTTGAAGCCTTGGTTCTCCACCAAGGGTTGACCTAGCTGTGAACTGATATTGACCAACCAGGGGTAAATGGAGGTGATTTAGATTGCTATACAATACACACCCAACTGATATGATCAACATTCTAAGAAATATAAGGATTAGAGTTTTCAGTTTCCATTTTTATGCTAATTTCGCGGCTTTTTTAAAAATATCCTTATATCTCTTTGATTGTAGATGAGATCAGGTGGGTGTGTGTAACGATCTGAATCTCCTCCATTCACTCCCTGGATGGCCTTCCTCAGATTAGAGCTAGGTGGACTGGAGGAGAACCAAGGCTTCATAGTCACCTCCAGATTGATCGTACTCGATCACGTTTGTTAAGCAACGCTCGGTCCGGTCAGGTGTCGGATGAGTGACCGTTCAGTGGCATTACAACTGAGCGCTTCCGTGCTTCGGAGGGCACGTTAAACCGTCAGTCCCGGCTGTTGTCATCTGATAACAGTCGTTAAGCCAAGTCAGAGGCCTTACAGGCGGCTTGATAAACTCTAACACCAGAGGTGTCTAACTAATCCTCATTCGATAAGAAGAAGAAAAAGAAGAAAGTTACCTCGTTTGTATGAAAATCGACTGGTGACCTTAATTATCTGGCCACCACTATACATGCATATCATGTTTTGGTTGGTCATGATACAGAATTGAAGTGGGATGCCGCGTATAAACATAGTGTATCAATATATTTTTTTCCTATAGTGTAGAAACTCTTTCGTCTCGGCGCCCCACCACCTCATCTCATCGTTGCCCTGTCAACACCGCCGAGTTATATCACTTTAGTAATCATTAATTTCATTATGCTCTATGGCATCATCTCTTAGACCACCACTTCCTTGTCAGTTATTGCAGATGATTTATGCCGGCATGAAAAAAGTCGTCATGTCTAGGTTTTAACCAACCAGCATAAAATAAACTTGTTAAAAATGTTAATCATGGTATGATTAAACTATCTAAGGAATTTACATATCAATAATAAGCATATTGATAAGAGGTTGTTGATACTTTATTAAGTAATCAATGGTAATTTTATAGATAAAAACAAATCTAGATATGGATTAGTGATAATGATAAACCCAAAAACCCCTTTTTACTTGTACAGGATTCGTTATCTTTATATATCTAAGTATAATAATATAATGTTCATATTAAGACAACGAAATAAGTATTTATCAATAGAACACTGTTATCAAGACGTGCTGCTATCAAATGACTTCGTTTCCTTAGCAACAATGTTTAATCAGCGATTGAGAAAGTTTAGTAAAAAAAAATAGACGACAGTATTAGGCGTGCTACTGCTGGTTAGCATACTAAACTACACTGGCCTGCAAAATGAAGTACTACAGAGGCCTATTTTCATACAAACGAAGTAACTTTGATGCTTTGGTTCTCCGTCCAGGATTAAACGGGTTGTGATTTGATAATGGCCATTCAAAGAGTAAATGGAGGAGGCCCAGATCGCTAAAGAAACCCAACGGATTAGAAGAGTCGTTTAGGTTAGGGTTGAACTTAAAAAAATAACAAGTTAAAATTACATCAAAAGTATGGTAAATGTAACACTAAAAAGTCCGTTCGGTCTCTGGTGTAAACGACTCTTCTAATCCGTTGGGTTTCTTTAGCGATTTGGGCCTTCTCCATTTACTCTTTGAATGGCCATTATCAAATCACACCCCGTTTAATCCTGGACAGAGAACCAAAGCATCAAAGTTACTTCGTTTGTATGAAAATAGGCCTCTGTAGTACTTACTTTTGCAGGCCAGTGTAATTCAGAAAGTGGGAGCACAAGATAGATAATCAAAGTGGGAGGTAATGGCGAAGCGAACGCGATCATCTATTGAGTGTTGTCTGTTTTATGATAATCATGATAAAAGCTTCGATAGGTGTATGGCTTGGTGTTTTTCATGAATAGATAGTGCAGTTTTTTAAACATTATCATAAACGGCATAAAAACGATGTACGAATTAGTTGGTAAATATAAAGGACTGGCGCCGCAGCAAGCAACTCGAACTAGAAGGATTATGGCATGGGTACTTCAAGCAGAACCCAAAGAATTTGTTTTATGGCAAGCCTTTGCAAAACTTTCACCGAGCGTGACGTGAAATATTTACCCATATTCGACAAGTGGTCGATGGGTGTTGATGTCATCACTCAGCCCATTGTGGCCCACGTGAACCAGTATCGATCAAGCTCGGTTACATTGTAACGTTCCAATAGGCCAATAGTGCTATCTAGACTAGACCAGTGGCCTTGCCGCTGCCGTTAGCACATGTCAAGTTCTCACCGACAAACGTAATTAGATCTTCAAAATGAGCCACTACCAATAATCACAGAAGTTTGATTGATCATATTTTGTATAATTTCGCAACTGTTTTGCATTACAACATACGACAAATAAAGATATTGGTCAAACAAACGTAACTTCGCAACGCAAGTCAGAAATACAATCAACTTCGGCAGTCAAATGGCTTTAAACTGGTACCTACCCTACCACGGCACTAAACAATAGAAAGATATTATTTTTGCATGCATATTGTCGCAAAAGCAAAAGTCATTTCGGTTTCCAAACAATATGTAAATAACATTGTGATTATGCTAAGAGTAGAGCAATGACTCAGTAATTTGTTGCCTTGCGGTTGATGTCACTGAACGATTTATCATTCAGTATTCATAATAAACGCTACAGATTTCACCTGTTTTCTCGTCGAGACATTAATCAATGCAGCAAGTGATGCACAGAGACAGGCATCCTCCACTGTTATGTAATCAGCGAAGCAATTAGCAACATTTATCGTGACTGCGCAGTCTAGAACAATGCCGACCGCAGCGCTTACACTGTAGAAAAGGGGTCCAACATTTTCGCCTAATAACGGTAGGAATGTATACCGTACCCATGTTGCACAATAAAGAAACCACACCGTGAAGTATTTTACAATTCGCCAACCGTGCAGTATGCATAAATAATTAGCACAAACGCGCAGTATTTAAAACAAAGCCCATTCAAACTTTTTATAATTCCGCGTACGTACTCTGGTATTCTACAAATGTGGTAATGGGAAGGTAAACAAAGGCTAATCAGTAATCGGCAGTTAGTCGGCGGGCCGGCGTCACTTCCCGTTAGCAATGGCGCGGTACGGCGTGGCAAAGCATGGCCCTAGGCCACCGCCTGCCGGTGTGTTCCCTCACGGCAAGTTGGCCACAATGGGTCACCGTGGCCAGGGACCGTACGACACGCGAACTGGAGCAGTTACGGCGACGACTAACTGTTGTTCAACCGATTAACAGACAATAACAGAACTATCGTAGCGATATAGACACAAATAAACGTCGTTCAAAGAACGCTCGTTGAATGAATAATTTAAAAAAATCTTTATTCAAATAAACTTGGATATGATGTGCTTTTGAATTGTCTATATTTTCCTACCATCCATTCGAGACTTTTTTAGCTGACAAGAAGAACTACTCCAGGTTACTCTAGTACTCCTACAAATTATAATATAAACACAGTTTTTAATGCGTCTGTCATCATAAAAACCGGCCAAGTGCGTGTCGGACTCGCGCACGAAGGGTTCCATATCAAAAAACGGCAAAATAAATCACGTTTGTTATATGGTCATTAAATATTAATTTTATTCTGTTTTTAGTATTTGTTGTTATAGCGGCAACACAAATACATCATCTGTGAAAATTTCAACTGTCTACCTGTTGTCTTTATTAATATAGAGCAAAAACGGCAAAAATATCACGTTTGTTGTAGGGGAGCCCCCCTTGAATATTTGTTTTATTATGTTTTTAATATTTATAGCGACAACAGAAATACATCATCTGTGAAAATTTCAACTGTCTAGCTATTACGGTTAATGAGATACAGTCTAGTGACAGACAGGCGGACAGCCGAGTCTTAGTAATAAGGTCCCGTTTTTACCCTTTGGGTACAGAACCCTAAAAACGCAAGTTATGGCTTTTTACAGAAAAAACAACATTCGTTTAAAATGCAATTAAATACATAAGCGATAACACCACACATTGTTGTGTTAGGGAAAACACAGCATTTAACTTGAAGAAGATTATGTAAATATAGCTAAGAAATAACTCGCAAGTTTTTAGAATAACCTAGAGCATTAGTCAAAATCGACAGTCCTAATCAGAGGCTGTTTCCTAGTGGCAGAGTGGAGGCTGTAATCTGGCCGTTGCGAACAATAGCCAGATCGCGACCTTCACGGGTCCGCTGCGTCTGCGCAATCGGACCGCTGCCTGCTAGTGGGACGATAATGACTCATTTTTCTATGGCGCGTGCTTCGGACATATATATTGCTTTCGAATAGCAACCATATAAAAGCAACACATCTTCACATCACATCACACAACTATAGCAAATTAATCAAGAAGATATTTAGAATTTAAGATGATCTTCATCCAGATCTTTAGGTGTGGCACACATTGTTTTCAGAGGAAGTGGTCCAGGATCTCTAGACATGATTAGGATCTACCTATCACAAGACTTGATCAAGCTTCTCAGACCAGACCAGACCATCAACCAGTGCTGGGGCACACATAGGCCTTCATAATGGGTTGACAAGGAGAACGGGCCGTAACCCACTACGAGAGCCCTATGCGGATTAGTGGGTGTTAACGACTACAAAAGCAGCCGGGACCAACAACTTAACGTGCCTTCCGAAGCACGGAGGAACTCGAGATAATAAATGTTTGGTCACCCATCCCATAATCGACCCTTGACAAAGTTGTTTAACCTCCGCAGTGACTGGGCCAGGCGCTAAACCACTGCGCCATTGAGCTCAAGCTGCTCAAGCACACCTAGGCCCGTATTTATAAACCACTCTCAACGTTGAGAGCTATCTTGAGATCATCTTTAAGATGCTGTCACTTACCAAACGAACTGTATTATGTGGTATTATGTAATGCAACATAGAAGAGCATAATTGTTCGTAACCGAATTAAAGTAAAACAATGAATTTTAACGATCATCATTATGTTAATAAAATACTTACCTACATTAACCAACATGGTAAATTGTCTGCAAAATGGTGAAAACTGCGTCGTCACAAGAGACAAGGCGCGTGCCGTTTAATTAATAATTAACGTTTTAATTGTGGAAGCGAGTCCTCACGGCCGCTGCGGGACTGCCGATGACATCAGTGTCAGGGCTCCACTGCTCTACAGCTTTATGAATACTTTAACAGGAAAATATTGGACTATAAATAAATCATTTTACCCATTGATGTATGAATCTATCTACATGTAATAATGTTATTGGATACTATTTTTGCCGTAACGAGAAGATACCAAATTAAAAATTTAATTATGATTTGTTATGACGTGATTGATTAAAATTACCGATAATTATTATCGATGAGTACGACCCAGAAAGTCACCGAGTTTTTAACTGTGGATGTGCATTAATGATTTTACATTAATGATAGGTATTATCATTTAATTGGATGTTGAAGGAAAATTTACATGCAAAAACGATTTGTATCGAACAGTTGTTACCCGAGGCGATCAACGACGATCACCTGTCGTGACAGCAGGTGCCGCTATCGCAGGCAACCACCAGGAACTAGAACCGAAACATCCTTGTATAAAATTAGCTCAAGGACGATTTTGGTCAAGGCCCTTAGTTTCCAGACAAATACCGTTCAGAGAAACACCTACAAATACCGTTTGTTGGCTTTTAAAAACTTTTTAGTACTAACTTGCTGACGACACCACTTTCTGACAGTCGGCCACATCTTTAACACTTATTCACTGTTTCAGACGTTCAAAGCTCCTGTGCTCATTTTTGGCAATCACTAAAAAGGGCACAATTGGCTTTGGTTAAAAAATAAAAGGTATTTTTTTTATATTTTTTTACTACAGATTAGGCCAATTTAAGAAACTAATTTGAATATTTTAACATTTGGTCCCGTATTTATTTTTTTATAAATATATTTGTCGAGCGGATATGGTCAACCGGAATTACGTCATTAGTGGCATGAAAGTTTGAGAAGAAAACCTTTGCCATCTACTTATAGAAAAAGAAAGGCCAAGTGTCATTAACTGTCATAATGACTTTATGGTTGTTTGTAAACAAATAAGTTATAGTTAATATTTCTTCTATTTTATTCATTTAATCCAGTTGTGACGGTTCTAGCCTACCTTCTTAATTTGCCGCAATAATTTTTGAGGTGGTAAAATTATAATAAAAATGCTTACCAGTGGAAACTCTGCTGAAAAACTTTGTAAAAACTGACACGCCCAATCTACCCAAATTGCGAAATGTATTGTATGTATTGTGTCTATTTTGGATGTAGGCTACATGGATGAAATTGTAACGATTGCTTGTGGACTGATAAATTTGCAGGATAACATAATAAACATTGTGAAAATATGTGCATACTTTATTTCTATTTACAAACATTTAATAGTAGGGATGTGGAAAAAATTACGAGATAAGTTCATCGATATTTTTCGGGCGATATTAAATACTCTGATATATCGGTAGATGTTTTTCCAATAATTTTTCCAAAACATTTTTTTGGTAATTACGTATGGATTCTAATAGTCGACACTATTTTGTCACTGGAGCATTTTGATTTTTTCCAACTTTGAGTCTTAAAAATCATCGTAAAATTCGTCAAATCGAGCCAAAATTTCGCGTAGGGGTTTATTTTGCTATTTTTTATGTTTTACAATACCTTAAAATTAGAATTCATGACTTAGTCATCGTCCCATTTCATCCCAATTTTTTTCTGAGAAATATTACCTATATCGATATTTTTTCACTTCCACCTTCCGCCATCCCTAATGCCAAGTTCATTGTCAAAATTGTCTTTGCACTTTTTTCTTTTTTTTATTATGGCTGGGAGATCTGTATGTGATGACGTCATATGAAGGTCATTTGAAGGTTAAAGCTTTTTATTGAATATTATAAATATCTTTAAAAATATAGACTTATTTTTAAATTTAATTAGTAGACTCTGTACCGAAAGCTTATTCCTCGAAATGGTTTTGAGATTTCCAGTCATGTTCAAAAAGTTATCAAAGCCAATTGGGCTACGTCACATAACGGTTCCTGATCAGTCCAGCAACACTTAGCGCTGCGTGCAGGCACCCCGGAGCCCCGCTCACTACTGTCCCTGCCACCTGCACGAACGCTGGCGCCACTATAAAATTGAAAGTTTAACGTGCAACCACTCGGCGACAGTAATAGACACGCTAGTAGATCAACAAACTTTTAAATATTTGTTTTGTAAACAAACGCGGCTAATCTCATTTTAATTGGGCGACTTTTCCGACGAAAGCGTCGATTTTAAAGCTGATATTGCTGTTGTATTGTACACACAATTAATGCCATTTTCTGCAGGCTGCACCCAAATAACTATCTCAAATTGGTATCCTGAAATACTAATGGGAATTGCAAAGCCAATGCTAATTACTTTTAGTGCCTTTTAAATACGACAACGACCTCAATATCTGCATAGTGCATATCGCTTGTATAAAAGAGAAACGTAATTTTGAAAGGAGACATAATGCAAATCACATAGTGGAATGCTAAAGGTGAATTCGCAGAGAAAGTGGCGATGGTGCGCCGGCGCCGATTGCTATCCCACTCGTTAAGGAGCGCCGGCGCCGTACGACACAACAAGATAAGATAATACATCTCCAAGGGAGCATTGGCAACGATAGTATAGAAATATGTTAAATCATACCAGTGTGTCCAATGTCCTAAAATTTTCAGAACATTGGTCGATACTCTGAACTGATCAATTATGTATGCCGCAATGGCATAGAAATTCATCAGTCTCAGTTATAAAACTAATAGGTTTCACAGTTGCCGGCGTCGGAACGTCTGACATTCAAAAAGCGATTAAAACAACTATTGTTTACCACGAAGGCGACCCCCGTGGTGCTGTCAGCAAAGCGAATAATTTAGAACATTTTTATGGCCCTTTGATGTTCTCAGCCTCTTGGCAATACCGACTGCAATTAGTGAATTTATGAACACACAACAGCCGGTGCCATGTTACTCGTGGTACGGTCTTTAGCGAAGTAATTATGTATTAGTAGTATGGCTTAAAAATTTAACTGCAGGAAATTCCCGCGACAATGTCGATACTGCTAACAGCTAAATTCATCGGGAAAGAATTCAATAAATTAGTCAACCAAAAAAGTAGATTTTATCGGAGGAGGTCCTCTCCCTACACATGTAGAGATTTGGCCTGAAGGCCGCGGAAGTACGATCCTGCAGGCAGCAGGCCGGATTTGTGCATGTTGAGGGCCCATAAGATTGGGTCATAGAGAAGGGCCAGTATTTATGAAAAAAAAATGATATCTACGATATCAGAAGTATTTAGAACGAAGCTGTGACCGGAACGAAAAGCGCGATATCCAACACTGTCGTGCCGACTGTGAGTACCAGTGTACCACACACATTTACATTAAAACCGCCTCATTGTTTCCACACAACAACTGTTGTTGTATCACTTATGTCGAAGCTAAATAGTTAAATTTTTACCGGAACAAGTTACAAATTAGTCACCAACTACAATAGAAACGAAAGTATTTAGCTCTAAAAATACTTCGAAGGTCTGTAGTGTCTATTTCGTAACATCCGGGTGTCGAGCTGCTCTGTATTTTGTTAGATTTATTTATTTAAATATCTAATATTCCTCAGTTCTCACATGGAAAGGTGTCATTTTCTCAGATTAATAATGCTACGGTACCGTGCCACGGAGTCACGTAACGGTTGACACCGCGGAGAACCGTGCCGTCACACAAAGCCAGCGGTGGCTACACAACTAATCGCTACCGATACTAGGAATGAGCTGTAAATTCAGATTAACCCGATTGTTACATGTGTGCCAACATGTGTTATTAAAATAACTTATGTCATCAAAAACCATTTTAGTAGTAGATAAGTGGTGGCGTTCTCAATTCTGAAGCATACAGCTTCTTCGAATAGCAGGGCGGCAGACGAATATTCACTCCTTATCAGAACTACAATCTAGTAAAGCAGTCAATATTATCCCCGTCAAATGGTAATGCGCTGGAACCTTGTCAAATTAACCTTATCGTGACGTCACCCGCTACAGCTAGCAAAAAAAGTTGAAGTAAATAATAATTAATTTGATTTAATGATTATTATTGTCAATAAGATAACTATAATAATTGTATGGATATTTTCAAAATAAATGAAAATGAAATATTCTTTATTTAAATAATAGTTCAGGCAAAGAAAGCTCAAAAAAAATGTATAGAGGGAAATGCTTGGAACACAATTTTTGACTTCGTAACTTTATTTGGACCTGTTAGGAGGTGAACATATCAAAATTCGCCGCCAGTAGCCCCTATGCCGGGGTGGAGGGGGGAGGTTTGAAGGCCCCATTTTTCGGTTTTTTACATATATCTCAGAAACTATGCGTTCAAGCGACATGATAAGAAGACTACGCACACAATAAAAGCTGATTAAATTTGCTACAAGTTTTATTCAGACAAGTTTTTCGATAACTTGTATAGTTTAAGATATATCCGCTCTTGAATGTCTGTCAACTCGGTGGTAGCGATGTTCGAAATTGATTCGATTAAACGATTAATCCTTGCTAACTTATTGCGAATTGGTCGATTAATCTAAGCATTAAAATGATCGATCTAATTGCTAATTTTACGCCGATTTTTTTCAGAAAAGAATCTACTAGCAAATTAAATGTTTCTAAATTTGTGAGACACGTTACTGCTAGATTATTTTGCGAAATTAATAAGTGTTGCTAGGGCAATAAAAACAACACTCCATTCAGGTTTCTATAAATGTATTATAAGTACTCGATACCTTCAGATATCGATAGTTTTGTTCTGAAAATTTTTGGTATCGATACTTTTGACATTTTGCGTATCCCTAACTGCATTTGAACAAACATAAACCTAACGGGGATTTTCCGGTGTGCAATTCGAATATTGCCAATATATTCACGTAAGCTATTCAACCAAAATAATAGGTCTTAATATAATAATAATAGGTCCTTATTAATATTATAAATGCGAAAGTCCGTTTCTTTGTTTGTTTGTTACGCCTTCACGTCTTAACTATTGAACCGATCATCATGAAATTTTACATACACGTTGTCTGAGGTACTGTTTGAGGTACAAAAAAAGACATAGGGTGCCTTTCATCCCGAAAAAAAGCACTTTAGCTTGTCGTATATATTTTTTTGTGGCTACAACTTTACGTTTTCTATATAAAAAAAAAGGCCCGCTTAACCATGTTTTCCTATCATGGACCCTTAACTACTCAACCGATTATCATAAAAATTTGCATACACGTTGTCACAGGTACAGAAAAGGACATAGGGTACCTTTCGTCTAAAAAAACGGGAACTGATTCTGTTTTGTGTGCTCCTAATAAAGTAAAAGCTTCTGTATTGATAAATAAAGCCTTTTGAGGTTGGACATTTTTACAAGCAGGTGGAAACACAAAGTCAACCGAGATACTTCGAGTGGTCATAGATAATCAGAAGTGTGACCAACAGATTCCGACTCCTGACTCCTGAGGATAGAAAAATAACTCTCCACGCATACGAAGTCGCGGGTGGCCGCTAGTCTACGTACCATAAGAGCGTCTGCTGCGTTAAGCGGATCCGGATTCCGAATCCGAATCGGATGATTCATAATCATAATATTTATCTAATTAATATTTATATTAGGTTTGTGGTGAAACCATGTACTTTAGCGTTTTTTTTTCTTGACATAGTAATACTTTTACTTGACAATATACTACTTCATTTTGTGTTGTTTTGTTCTGGTAACACCATTGTTTACCTTTTTTCTAAGAAATTGATAATCGGACTTTACACATTTGAAATAATCTAATATCTAATAATCGATTATTTCGGCATCGATTATCATCCCTACTCGCCCGCCAGCCAGTTTTGCTAACGGTACTGAGTGTTCAATTTCACTACGTCATTTTGACGTCATCAACATGGCCGCCACGCGCATTACCATTTGACGGGGATAATACAATAAAGATTTCCGAAACCAAGTTTGATTGACCCTCCAACCCACATCGCCCACCGCAAGCGTTGGAACAAATACTGATAAGAAGCACATCAAAAAACTCTAAAACATCTGTTTGTAAATCATGGGAGACCGATAAGTATCATTATTCAATGCATCTATTATAATTATAAACAGCGAAATTCGTGAATCGTGCCGTCCAGTCATTAGACTAGCTAAAATTAGTAAAGTAGACAATCATTGTTACATTTGCTACAATTTGGTTGTAAGAAGCGTCATTATGTCGTGAGCCAAGCAGGGTAATAAAAAGTAGAGTTTCCAATTGAGTGGCTGAGAAAGAGAAATTGGCGGAGACAATGCTCCGTGCGCCGGCGCCGGGGCGCGAGCCCGCAGCGCGCAGGAATGCAGCCAGTGCGTGGTGCACTGAACTGCCGCGCGTGACTGCGCTCATAACAGTACCTGGAGTAGCTTTGACAACTCTGATGAAATGGCTCAAGTGATTTCAATGGCAAAGTTCACGGTGGCCATCATTAGGATACTGAATTTGACCCCAATCTGGTTTATGCTTACATTATCATATTATGTAGCCAAAAGAGGAAAAGAATCTGTATTTAATTGAAACGCCCTCATAAATTAAATCAAAATCATGAACTTGATCTGACATTTGGATACTTTACTGATAACAATGACATAGCTAAAGGGTACAACAGAATAGCTTTTATTTCCGGGAAATTGGGCAAAAATATTTTTTATTATTATTAATCAGTAATATAATTATGTTTGGGCGGTTTTATCTAACTAATAAAATCATGTCCTGGTTGACTGACTCACTGACTGATTCATCATCATCATTTCCGGTTTTCACCCAGCGTTAGGTGTTGTGGGTCTGATATATCGCTCATCCAGTGGAATAGCCGCACAACTACACTTTTGCAAATTTTACAAGAGAAGGGTTTAAAGGTTTGTTGCTTTATACCTATATTTTACTACTCTGTGTAAAAAGTATCGGGAATATGTCAATAAAAAGACCCGCGTAAAAGAGGTCGTTCTAATTTTTTTTACTGCATGTTGGTAGCACTGTACTGATTAAGCGTGCAAAATTTGAGCGGGATCTGTCATTTAATTTGTTTTAAACTACACTTTTTTTTGGTGATAGTTTTGAGTCCTCTGCGATTTTTACAATGGAAAATGATAATGCACCATCACACACAGCCATTATAGTGAAAGAGTTTTTAGCGCTAAATTCAACAAAAGTTCTCGACCAAGCACCGTATTCACCTGATATGGCTCCGTCTGACTTTTTTTATTTCCCAAGTTAAAATTACCACTTCGAGGAAAACGTTTTGAGTCGATAGAAGCCATAAAAGAAAATTCGCTAAATGAGCTAAAGGCCATACCGCAAATAGCCTATGAAAAATGTATGGAAGACTGGGTGAAGCGGTGGAGATGTTGTATTGCAAGCGATGGGGCCTACTTTGAAGGCGATAAAATAAATTTAGATGAATAATTTGTATTTTTTGTTTTATTGACAAATTCCCGATACTTAGTACACAGAATGTATAAATATAAATGTATTCATTTAATAGAGCTCCTGTGATGTTTATAATATTCTACAGATCTTTAAATTAATGAAACAAAATACTTGATAAATAAAATATACATCGTTTTTAATATTTACCATTATTTAGAGGGTTGGAAAAAAACAGTTTTTTAATTTTATAATAAAACAGTTCAAAATGATTTAAACAAGTGGTTTTTTTTTTGTTTTTTTTTATGTTTTTTTTACTTTTTTCTTTAAAAATATCAATTTCAAATCTATTAGGACCTATAATATTCCATTTCTAGACTATTTTCAATCAGTTTTACAATCAGTTGATAAACATTTTATTTCTAATCAATACTGAACGCTTTACATACATCTTGTAAATAGGTACTATGTACAAGGGTTCTGATGTTCATTTTATAATAGGGAAAACCCCAATAAATAGCTGTCATTCCCAGTAGCCACCACCACAGGTGGAGACTGTTTTTTTAAAGTTCCCATATGCCACAAGTGGTGGCCACTAGGAATTTGCTTAGAAAAAAATCGCAATGGGGAATGTCCGAAAAAAATAAAAATGGCTGAATGTTTTTTATAGGTAGGAATAAGGTCCCTTAGTTTTAGAAAAAAGTTTCAGAATTTTCGGTTGCGTCGAAATTTTTTAATAAATTAAAGTCTCTTTGACGTCACAAATGTACGAAAGTAACAGCAGAATGGCATTTATACCTTTGCCACCACCTGCCACAACAACAGCAAGTATTAAAAAAAAAGTTTTGACATTTTGTGTTGCAACTTTTTTTTTAATAGCATATTGTGGTTATGACAGGTGGTAGCAAAGGTATAATCTCCATTCTGCTGTTACTTTCGTATATTTGTGAAGTCGAAGTGACTTTATTTTTTATTTTTATTTATACGCAACCGAAAATTCTGAAACTTTTTTTTATTACTAAGGTAGCTTATTCCTACCCATAAAAAATATTCAGCCAAATTGATTTTTTTCGGACATTCCCCATTGCCCCTACTGATTTAAATAATAAACAGTTTTAGGCAGGGACCAGTCTTCGATACTTTTTTTAAATCAGTATTAAAAAGGCAAATACTTAACTAAGATTTGTCATCTTGGCAAAACGTATCCGATAAAATTACACTTTTAAACTGTCATTCTATGTATTTTCAGTAAGATCTAAAGTTTTTAAACATATTTTTGGGATAAAAGTGCACTAATTTACGAAAATCACCATTCATTTTCAACTAAAAGTAGTTTTATGCCCTGTTTTCTACCTAAACGTTTTTAACATTATTTTAAACTGTGTTTTTAAACAGTTAATAAAAAACATTGATTTATTTCAAATTGTTTTAAACACGTGTTTTAAAACAACTTGTTTTAATCATGCCAACCCTGATTATTTATAATTATACCCTACAAATGTGTGGTTCTTCTTCTAAAAATGATCCTTTTCTCTAGTTGTGATGTTATTAAAAGTAAATGTGCTTATAAATATACAGGAAAACGTTTTGTATCTTCATTTAAACAAACAATATTGGAGAGCGAACTTACCTACTTAACACTTTTCTTATAAAATACTCCAAAATCCAAAATCAGAGGAGTTTGAATAGCACAATTACCTTTCCTAATAGGTACCTGGAGGTATAAACGCATCTTCAAATCGGCGGTTCACCCTCCAAAAGGGACACAATTTTTCGTCTTTGGAAGAATAACACTCTGCCACCTAGCAAAAACTATTGGTAACACAGTTCTGAGTTTAATCCTCCAGGTAAATATACACTTTAGGCATAATTTGGCATTCATAACTTAATTTTGGAAAAAAGTGTAGTTGTGCAGTTATTCCACCGATTCCACCGGATGAGCGATATATCAACTCTAAGAAAAGAGTTTTAGAAGAAAGAAGATTTTTGTTCATTCCTATGTGTTACTCTACCTAGTGGGTAATGTAATAAAAATTAATTCCTTTATAAAATTCAATATATAATTTAGACCTGAAACTAAATTAAAATTATGCTTGATATTACCTATGGGGCTACAATGCCAGAGACAGAAATGCTTGTTAAACTTAAATTAAATAATAAGGGCAAATCATTTCAACAATTTTTTTCAGTGAACAATCAATCTAAGTAGGAACTTACATTTCCATTATCATTTCATTTCCTTTGATGAAACAGAGTTTTGTTACTTATCAGTATTATTAATTCTAAATACATATGAGAAATAAAAAACCAAGAGTTTCTAGAAATAAATGGCATTCACAAGCTCTATGACAAATCAGCAAGATGACTAACAGCTTACACAGCATTGAACATTCATTTTACACTGTTTCAATCCATTGTTAACATTTTTTTCATAGACAAGTATTAAAATATTGAGAGAATGATGCTAAAGGTATTTAAATGCAATCATACATTGTGTCCCTGGATAAAGTGCAATCCCGAAAGGGGGGCGAAACTAGACTATATAAATGAGTAATAAAAAAAATACAAAAAAAAATATTCAATCAAATTTTTTTTTATTGTTAATTTATTACTGTCCATTGTAAAATTACAAATCTTAATTCTGAAAAAAAAAATGTGAAATTTCACGTTAAAATTACAAATCTAATTCTAAAAAAAAATGTGAAATTTCACTTTTTTTTCAGAATAATGTGAAATTTCAATTTTTTTGCAGAATTAAGAATTAAAATTTTACAATGGACTCTATGTACTAAAAATTTTCCTTCAAAAGTAGTGAATGTATTTTGTTCAAATAAAAATAACTCACAAAAATTACATTATCTTAATTCTGCAAAAAAATAATTTTGATTGAATTTTTTTTTGTATTTTTTTAGTACTCATTTATGGTATTGTTTCGACCCCTTACGGGATTGCACTTTATCCAGTGACACACTGTATGTTCATAGCCAGTAGAAAAAAATACGACAAAAAAATATAATAAAACAATACGATAAAACAATATAAGAAAAAGAGGAAGGCGAAAAAAAAGATGGTTGGACGAGTTTAGGAAATTAATAGACCAACTCTGGCCGACACTGGCCAGAGATGAAGAAAGATGGAAAAGACTGGAGGATGTCTTGGATGTCTTTGCGTCCAAACGACAGAAAGACAGACTGACAAGGGAAGCTGCTGTAAATTAAAAAAACAGCAATGTAATTAACTACAACAAATTATGTTTCTTTCTTTGAAGTAAATAAAGGGTAATCAAATAAAAATAAGAATATAACAAAAGTTTTACCTTCTGCGCTTCCAGAAATGTTGTGGATAGTTGATATGCTAATGCAGAAAACATACTAGCCCATCAA
Source organism: Agriphila geniculea (assembly GCA_943789525.1). Taxonomy (NCBI): domain Eukaryota; kingdom Metazoa; phylum Arthropoda; class Insecta; order Lepidoptera; family Crambidae; genus Agriphila; species Agriphila geniculea. The sequence continues at coordinate 4,799,789 of OX038879.1, read as the reverse complement.
CGCTATCTCCTGATAGCAGGAGCCATGGAGAGCCGGTGCACTACCATTACACACATTTAGCTTGTCCTCACAAATGGTATACATTGAATATCACACTGGTAAAAAACTTGTTTACTGTTCAAATAGGTACTGCTGCTTTATTGGTAATCATAGTAAGTTCCAATAGCAACAAACGTAAGATTAAACAATAAAGTCAAGAGCCAAAAGAGCGGCTATTCTGCCGCCTTATGGTGACACGGCTCGATCGATCTAACTCTCTGTTCGTGACGGAGGCTGAGGCACTAGCGACCGCTCAACGAATCAGGTCGGAAAAAGTGCATTGGCACGTGAGAACAACAAGACAATGCACGAGAAACTGTGGGAGAACGAGAGGCGTTGCCATTATAGTAAACAATCACGTCACTCACCCTAAATACGGCATTGTAGAACCCGCAACACTTTCCGAGTTGTACATAAAAAACAACTTACCCAAATAATTAATTACACGCTTGCGGCTGGAGATTTCCTTGATTCAGAGATTTATGCACAACACATTAAACTGGTAGTCAAGTCAAGTGATTGCTCGTCTCAATCTCAATCACTTTTTATCCACCACACCAGATTTTTATCTAAATAAAAAAATCCAATAAATCTGTCAAAAAAGTGACCACAGATCACAGAGAACAAGGTTTGCACTCGGAGTGTAGGTACAGAACGCACCTCTGCATTTATATGGGCTGCGGTCCGCATAGCTATAATATCGATATTATCGCGATAACAGCCCGCATGCACGTTAGCGCGTTTACAATATCTAGCGTGACGTCACTCATGACGTCATTACCAGTGCCATCTTGGGCTTACGTAGCGTTTACGTTACTTAGCGTAATCACTGTGAACGTCCTGTCAAAAACCTTCAAGTGACTGTCAAACGAAACAAGTGTCAGAATTTTATTTCGTCAAAAAATCAAAATTTGAGAGGGTTCGTTATAGAAGGATCTTTTCCTCACTTCACAACAAAAGGATAGAGCATTATATTGGTTAGTACTTTGTTAATATAAATTTTTGGAGCTTATCCAAAAATAGTATCTAGCAATCATTCCATCTTGTATTTGAAGTTAGAATAAAACGTTAGCGCGCTTACGAGCGGTTCGCATTCGCCAACTGTCATTTGTCAATTTAAGCGCGATATCGAATGTGGACCGCGCGTGAGCGTTGTAAACGTCATAATCGAAATTATTGCTATGCGGACCGCAGCCAGACTGACGTTTAATTAAAAACTTAAAATGTCAAACAAATAGAAATGTCAAAAAAAGTCAAAACAACGATAATTTTCAGTAAACGCACCGCACATAATAATAAAATTGAATTTATACAGACAAACCCCGATGGAAATGATGCCGGGAACTAAATTAGATGTAATTTGGTCACCTGTTCATCATGATAAATTTATACTTTGGGGATCAGACATAACCTTGTATCAAGTATTTCGTTTAAAAGATATCGAAAAGAAAACTACATGTAAGTGCGAAATTATCCGATAATACTGTCACATTACAGGGCAAATGTTACTACTTTTACATAATTTTGCATTTATTATCTGTTCTGAATTAGAGCGGTTCGATAACAACGTTTTCCTTGTTTCCAGACACTCAAATTTCATCAAATAGAGGTGCAACAGTAATAGCTTCACAGAGTGCCAATGGTGTACGGTGTGTTGATATCAGTACTATTCCTGAGCAGCCAGAACCTTTGTTGGCTCTAGGGCACTCCAGCGGTCGAGTCTCCCTCGCTAGTTTGAAACAGGCTTACGATCCTTTAGGCCTCGCTGGCAGAGAGTTTAGTAAGTAGGGTCCTTGATATTTGAATAAATACTATTCATTTAGTACATTACATTCATAATTAGCTGACAACTTTAGTTACTTGGAAACTTTACTTAGTGCAATAACATAGAAACATACATCATGTATCAAAAAACCCTGTCAGATCCTTAAAAGGTGACAGTGTTGCTGAAACTGAACAACATTCTACATGGAACACATGTCGAAAAACGAAAAAAAAAATCATACTCCCATACAAAATGTATTGGTCAGCTGACCAACTTACTACGGAAAGGCGAAAAAAAAATGTTTATTTACCTATGTTCCTTAAAAAAAGTTGTTCAGTTTTAGCAACATTATCACCTGTTTCAGTTCAGGGTCTGACAGGGTTTTTCGTTACATGATGTAGAACATAAATATGATAAAAAAAAGATCCATTGTACTTATCAATTTCAAATTAATATCTTTAGGCTCATAGATGCAATATTTGTAAACTGTTTTCACCAAGTACTAAATTGTAACTTCTGGTTAACTTTTATTGCCTTTACTAAAATGCAATATGTAACCCACTTATATTTATTATAAATTTATGAGCTATTGTTAACCTTATAAATAAATAAAGAAACTGTATTTTAACTTGTCTATTTTTTCTTTCTTCGTACAGATCCCCTTCACCCCCGGCTATGTAATTCAGTGTCATGGAGCCATGTGGAGAGCAACCTACTTGCAGTTGCCATGGAAAAGCATAGAAGTGACCATTGCATTCTTATTTGGGATGTTAATAAAGGGTCTTCACCACCAGATGAACCCAAAAGTATGGATTTATCCAACCTTACTAATATTATAAATCCGCAAGTCTGTTTATTTGTTATGTCTGAACTACTCAACCATTTAAAATGAAACTAGCGGCCACCCGCAGTTTCACCCACGTGGTTCCTGTTCCCGTGGGAATATCGGGATAAAAAGCATCCTATATTTTAATCTAGGCTATCTACTATCTGTGTACCAAATTTCAAGCAAATCCATTCAGCAGTTTTTGCGTGATTGAGGAACAAACATCCAAACCCACAAACTTTCACATTTATAATATTAGTAGAATTTGCATACACATTGTCAGGGATACATAGAAAGACGGGCTACCTTTCATCCAGAAAAAAAGTACTGTTCCGAGGGATGGCAAAAAACACTTTCCACGCAGACAAAGTCACAGGCAGTCACTAGTTACAGTATATTTACTGAAATTTATAAAGAATCATATTTATAGGGTACATCCACAGTACGGATTTCCATACGAAAATATTACAAAGTATGGGATACCATTTGCATCTCTTAGTATTTTCGTGATAAATGGTTTCCCATACTTTGTGTTTTTTTATATAGACAAACCGTAGAATGCCCTTAATCAATCTGTCTTTTGACCTATTCAATGCTATTTGGATTTTGTTTTTTCTCTGGAGTTTGTTATAAATTTTTTATGCTTCAAAATAGAGTCTAAACTTTTATTTTGATGGTGCAGATTCTTCTCAAGCCCCACCAGAGACAGCCAAGCCTGTGGCGGAGATGGGCCTCTCTGAAACCGCCCACAGCGTGTCCTGGTCCAACTGCTCCAACCGCACTCTACTGGCGAGCATGAACCTCAAGAATATCAAGATTTTTGATCTAAGAGGTAAGTTCATGTAATATTAATTGAGGCATTTTTTGTCAGCTCTTTTAGATTCCAATTCATTACTGCAACTTTATTGTAAAATGGCGGTAATGTACACATAGTAAATGATAGACATGGAACTTGTAAGGGCCAGGTACAGCATTGTGCAGCATTGTTAGGTGCAGGTTATTATGATTACTTACTTATCTTTTTTTTACTTTTTGAATCTACTAAGCTGTAAGATTTTGTTACTTTAAAATTTCAATCATAAGACGTATATTATGCAAATTGTCTAAAATTAAAGATATATGTGTTAATGAATTAACACAAAATGAGAAAACCTTGGTTTCTTCGGACCATCAAACTGAACAACTTTTACTATGGGACCAACTCTGATATTTCGAAAAAAAAAATCAGCTGTTTCATACAAAAATTTAATGACGAAAATATAAAAATGTATGAAGCAGCTAATTTTTATTTTCGCGATTTCAGAGTTGGTCCCGTAGTAAAAGTTGTTCAGTTTGATGGTCTGAAGAAACGGTTTTCTCATTTTGCGTTAATTCATAATCACGTTGTATGTACTTACATATTCCTCCATGTGTCGTGTCGGTCACCTACTGCTAGGTCTATGGCTGCTGGAAGTATATCCTTCCTATAAGACCTAAAAACTGGACAGCAGCAATTTCCCCCATAAAACATCAATATTTTAGTACCTCATACTTGCGCAGTAGAGTACTAGTATAGTATTATATTATCTGTGGCAGTAGCAATTTTAGGTACTAAAATGTTTAGTGCACAAGCCTTGTTGTCTACAGTTGGGTTCAAGTTATATGGTGCGAACTACAATCTCCAACCCAACTGCCAAGCATAGAGATATGGTCCTCCTAGTATATGTTATGTGGTTTAGCACCTGGTCCTGCGATTGCAGAGGTTAAGCAACTTTCGCAAGGGTCAGTCATGGGATGGGTGACCAAAAATGTATTATTTCGAGTTCCTCTGTTCTTCGGAAGGCATGTTAAGCCTTTGGTCCCGGCTGCATTTGCAGTCGTTAATACCCATAAATACGCATTGGGCCTGCGTGGTGGTGGTGGGTTATGATTATGACCCAGCTTCTTATCCACCCATAACGAAGGCCTGTGCCCCGGCAGTGGAGACATTAAAAATGGCTAATGTCAGAACCGGTCGTTATGGTTATTTGCGTAGACTGGTCGAACAAGGGCGTGGCGACGGCGACGTCGCGGCACTGCCACGGCGCGGCGGCGGACCCGCTGAGCGCGTGGCAGGTGGCGTCCCGCGGCGACGGCGCCGTGTGCGTGTGGGACACGCGCGCCTTCGCCCGCCCGCTGCTCACGCTGCCCATGCCCAAGCCCGTCTCCAAGATACAGTGGTGCCCCACCAGGTTTGTTCACTTCTTTATACACTGCACTTGTTGGTGTAGGACAGTTTCTTTGATTCCTTGGATAGATTCGCAATGCAGTAGATTAAGATTTCGATTCAATGGCTTTACTTACGCGATATAAAAAAAAACACTTTTTTTAATGGCAACACAACAACTGCACCTTCGAAGAAGGCTTCTCACAAAGGTGTGAGAAGTCTTAATTTTTTTAAAGCAAATTAATAATCTATTTTATGTTATAATTAAACGTTAAGTTATGTTACTTGCATGTGTAACCTTGTTTATGTGTCTTCCGCATGTTATGCTGTGCATATATATTTTTGGGTCTCAATCTAGAATCTACAATATGTGGTATTTCTACTTTGTATGTTTATTGATTGATACCTGTCGTGTCGTATATGCCAATGTTAATAAATTATCTACTGCAATATATGACTAGATTAGATTATTTTAATAGGCATGACGAATATTTTTTTTATTTTATGTTACATAAATTACCTCTCAAAAAAAGAAACATTGGTAAAATAATTATTTCGCTAGCATGAAAACTGCCCGAGATATCACAGTTTGAAATGCACACAAATTGGACTCACTCAAAAATGCTCCATACTAACGGCTACCTAGTTATGACGTCACGCCTAGATAGTTTCTATGCAACGTGTAGAAAATTTGCTCGGCAGCTATATTAAATATTGTGTTTATCAAAATGGTTTCTTAGACAAATTTGCTATTCATTTTACGGACCCTTGTCCGTCCTCCTGGTTTTTATATTTATGCCTCGTATTCACTAGGGGACATTTGTCCCGCGACCTTGTCGCCCGACACGATATCTACGTGTCGGGCGACGTCGCGGGAGACATCGTCGGCGACATCTACGTGTCGCGGAACATGTCGACGCTCGGCGAGCGTCGACCTTGCGCGACTTCGTGTCCCTCGACAGTCGCCCGACGGCATTCCCGTAGTGAAGACGCGTGTCGCTCCGTGTTCCTCGACATCCCCGACTATGGCAGTAGTGTACTTACATCGCGACCACAACTTCCGGTATGTGGACGAGCAAAATGTCGGCGAACATTGTCGCCGGACAGTCGCACGTAAATGTCCTGCGACTTCTTGCGACTTTGTCCCCTAGTGAATACGTGGCTTTATTTATATTTAAAGGTATTATTTATTTTAATAAATTTTATACTTTTTAAATGGACTTGTCCACCCAATTTTGTGAGGGTCATAAAACAAATAATACGTTATATATAAAACCAAGAGGTATACAAGCTACTCTAAAAGTTTAATATGTTTACTATTTTTATTAGTATTTCGTTATTTTATTCATTAGTCGTCATCCCTATTGTCAGACGCAACCTGCTGTTGTCCCTGCAACGAGACTCCAGCACGCTGCGGCTGCACGACATCCAGCAGGCGCACAACGACCCCGCCAAGGCGGTCGCCATTGTAGAGAACACGGTAAGGACACTTGTCATAATAAGTAAACGTGCCTAAAATTGTATTAACTTAACTGAGAATTAATTTAAAAATTAATAAGTAAACCACGCAGACAGCGTGTCCTGCAACCTCCCTTTTCTACTCACTGACACCTAAATTGTGTACTGCGCTGCAACTCGCGCCTAACTTCACAACTGCCATAAGTTTGCATTGTATTGTATTCGAATGAGACGTGTGGTAACGAGCTACCGCTTCCGACCCAAACCACAAAATAGGGAGATTACTTAACAAGAACTTAAGCTTATTATAGTACAGTAAGAGGCATGTATCTTGAAATTTTTTCGACTAAGTGGGGATAAGTTCGCGCATGTGCTCTTGTGAGCGACCAATGGCGCGCGCCCCTCTCCCGTCGCCCGCGCCCCTCACCGCTACGCATGCCCAAAATACGCGTTCCGCGCAATCCCCACCCGATTTCAAGATATATGCCTCGTACTGTACGCGCAGTCGAGCAACGCACACACATAGACAGCTCACACCGACCGACGACACTGCGTCTGCATCACATACTCGAACTCGTTTGAGTGATAGGTGTCTATGGGTGCGTTTCCTTAACGCGCGAGTGTTAGCGCTTAAGGCGGTTGTATGACCGAAAGTGGCGCACTCAGAGGTTTTTATTTAATAAGTTATTAATAGAAAAAGATTTTATTAATGTTTATCGTGGAAATTTTAGGGCCCATGGTCTAGTATTTTTAGAAGGTCACTACATGCCCTCGTAGTCATTCGTAGAAGTAGATAGCAAATGTGTCAAAAACGGCCACTTTTAGCAGTTTTTCTATCTACTTCTAGCAGTTACTGCTAGGGAATGTAACGATACCGTCTAAAAATACTAGACTGTAGGCCCTAAAATCTCCATATTAAACATTTTTAAAATAGTGTATTAGAATTATAATCCTTACTAATATTATAAATGCGAAAGTCCGTTTGTTTGTTTGTTTATTTGTTTGTTTGTTTGTTACGCCTTCACTTCTTAACTACTCAACCGATCATCATGAAATTTTGCACACACGTTGTCAAGGGTACAGAGAAGGACATAGGATACCTTTCATCCCGAAAAAAGATACTGTTCCTGAGGGATAGGGAAATAATTGTCCACGCAGACGAAGTCGCGGGCGGCCGCTAGTATTAAATAAAATTCACCGCGGCGCCACTTTCGCTCAGGGTACCACCTTAACAACTGTACTCTCTATATTGTGCCCAAACATTAGCCAAAATGCACAAAACAAACAAACATAATTGTAGGAGCAAGCAGCGACCGCAGTGGAGGCGGAGTTAGAAGAGTACGAGCGCGGGCCCAGCGCCATCGAGCGTGACGTCACGCCGCTGCCGTGCGGCCAGGCCGGACAGGCCGCGCCGGCCGGACAACCCGGACAGACGCTCGCCTCCTTCTGCTGGCATCCCGCCCACGAGGCGCGCTTGTTAGCGGTCTCACTTAATGGTAAGATAACAAAAATAAAAGAGTGATCTTTGACTAATTTTTTGTTTAGAATTTATCTCTAAGTATTTACTTCTAAACGATACCTATTTACTCTCCTACACCACAATTAATTTCTACAAAGCACAAATTTTGATATAGATAAGTTTTGATATACTTTTAAATGTTTTAATGGTCAATATAGTTTATAATTTGGACAAATCAACTGACGTTGAACATTAACATTGACAAACAAATAACTGAAATGAATATCTATTTTCTACTTAGGTTTTCGTAATTTCGATTTATGCATTGTATAAGAAGTTGCTACCATGATAATATTGGGTGTTTACATGGATATAATTGGGATGATGACAGTTTTTTTTATTTTATGTTAAATAAATTACGTCTCAAACAGAAACATTGGTAAAAGAATTAATTCGCTAGCATGAAAACTGCCCGAGATATCACAGTTTGAAATGTACACAAATGGACTTACCCAAAACGCTCCATACTAACGACCCGGCCACAGCTAGCCGCGGCGGGCGGCGCGGCAAGCGAATTCAATGATCACTGCGTGCTATCTCGATGGCGGTCTCTCAGCTCATCGTCACGACCGCGCAGTGATTAGCGAATTCGCTTGCCGCGCCGCCTGCGAGCTGTGACCGGGCCGTAACGGCTACTCAATTATGACGTCACGCTTGAGTAGTTTGCAACGCGTAGGAAATTTGTTCGGCAGATATATTTAATATTGGGTTTATCAAAATGGTTTCTTAGACAAATTTGCTATACATTTTACGGACTAATTAAAGGTATCATTTATTTTAATAAATTTTATACTTTTTAAATGGACTTGTCCACCCAACTTTGTAGGGTCATAAAACAAATAATACGCAATAACCTACTTTAAATACGCAATATAAAACCAAGAAGTATAGTATATATACAAGCTACTTCAAAAGTTTAATATGTTTATAATTTTTATTAGTATTTCATTATTTTATCCATTAGTCATCATCCCAATTATGTTGTTTATGGTTGGGTAATGTGTGTGTGAGTTGTGGTGGGCTCGATATGAGTGAACATGTGCGTGTATCAGGCGGGGTGAGCGACTACACGGTGTGCGAGCGCGTGACGGTGGCGTGGGGCGCGGGCGGGCTGGCGTGGGCGTGGGGCGGCGCCCTGCGCCTGCTGCCGCCCGCCGCCGCGCCCGCGCCCGCCCCCGCCGCGCACCCCCTCACCGACATCTCCCACGTCATGCGCTGCCGCGCGCAAACTGACTACGGACTCAAGGTACCTTGTGACACCACCTCGACACTTTGATCAATACTTTTTAATAATAATCAATAATCCTTACAAATATCCTTTCTTACTAATATTATAAATGCGAAAGTCCGTTTGTTTGTTACGCCTTCACGTCCTACTTAACCGATCATCATGAAATTTTGCATACACGTTGTCAGGGGTACAGAAAAGGACATAGGACCTTTCATCCCGAAAAAAGGATTGTTCCCTAGGGATAGCCAAAAGAACTATCCACGCAGACGAAGTCGCGGGCGGTCGCTAGTACAAACTAATTATCGTTATGTTATTATTATCGTTATGAAAATCGTTGATATAGCAAAATTGATTCCACTCCTCTTTTGGACAAAATTAACTTTAAAGTTCCACGTCCATTCTCACTTTCCAAAAGTATTTTATATTCCTCCATCCCAAACAAATTACACAAGAAAAAACTCATTTTTAAGTCGCTCACTAGATTTTTATAAAAAAAATACCAATATCAAATAACTTTACCAAAATATAATAGACTAGTTCGTGAGACGTTATCACTTAAAATTTTATAGATGTTGTTGCTACACAAGACTAAAACTGTAATTTAAATGAATTTATTAATAAATATACACAAATTGTTATCTTAACTAACTTCCTTATTGTAAGTTATTTAAAGTTATTAATAGTTTTATAGTTTCTTACTTAGTTTTATAGTGTACGAGCGGCCGCCCGCGACTTCGTCTGCGTGGAAAGATTTTTTGCTATCCCTCGGGAACAATACTTTTTTTCGGAATGAAAAGTACCCTATGTCCTTCTCTGTACCCCTGACAACGTGTATGCAAAATTTAATGATGGTCGGTTCAGTAGTTAAGACGTGAAAGCGTAACAAACAAACAAACGGACTTTCGTTCTTTAAGGAAGTAAGGATGTAAAAAGAAACCATAATCTTGTGTGGCAAAATGTTAGTATTTCGTATTTATAAGTGAAACGGAACACATTTTGTATTTTTAAATAAAGTTTACACAGTTCGCGCGTATATCTAAACATCATAGATACCAGGCAGTCTAATAATATTAGTTTTATTAGTGTTATCGAAAAGTTTATGAAACAGAAAAATGCAATCTAATAAAATTATTTAATGAAACATGCCTCTTTCAATCTTATTGGCAGCTAGTAATCGCGCGAGACGATGCCTAGAGTACAATTTCAATGTGTGTATGAGAGGCGAGCGGTGGGACACGGCTACGTACATAGCGGCTAACTTCACAGCCGCCAATAAGAATGAAATGCTCTGCACCACTGTCAAACGAAAAACAAGTTTGACACTTGCTCAATTGCTCATCAGTTCAATACATAATATAAATACATGTAATAACTAATAATTTGCACATCGAACTACTCGATAGAATATGTTGGATTAGTTAAACACAAGACCGCATTGTAACCATATTCTAGCAAATAAATGATTTTATTTATTTATTTATTTATTTATAAATGTTCCTACCACAATGCGAAACCGTGGCTATTGGTGCTATATGGCCACCAATAAATTAGTTGAATTATGAAATTCACCGTTCTGCAGCAGTAGAAAGGGCAGATCACTTTTCTACTGCTCCGCAGAAAGGCGCCTAAAGAGAAAATTTTCCAATGAATTATTGTGTTTACAAAACGATTGTTTTGCGCAGCCCGATTTGTGGCAAAACGCGGATTTGGCGGACGACGAGGCTCTCAGCGGGCTGTGGCACTTCCTGGCGCTCAGCAAGTCGCTCGTCGAGGATGGTATGTCACATTTAATATTATTTTAGAAATAGTATAAGGTGTCATTTATTATTTTAATCTTACTAATATGTATTATTGCAAAAGTTTAGTGTGTATTTTTTGTTGCCTATTACGGCACACAGATAGATTATTAATCTGGATTTAAGAGAGTTTAGACTGCACACTAGCGCCGCCATTGATTGATTGAGGAGCTCGATGGCGCAGTGGGTTAGCGCCTGGCCCTGCGATTGCGGATGTTAAGCAACTTTCCCAAGCGTCGGTCATAGGATGGGTGACCAAAAATTTATTATCTCGAGCTCCTCCGCATTGAGCCCGCGTGGTGGGTTATGGCCCATCCTCCTTATCCATCCATAAGGAAAGCCTGTGCCCCAGCAGTGGGACATTCAAAAATGGCTGATGTAAGCTTTGTGGTACTTTTTATCGCTTAAACAATATTTCCTAGCCTGTCGTTTTGTTTAATGGAGTTTTTCTGCTAAAAGTGGATACTTTTTATCTTGCTCAAAGGACAGTTTTGTAGAGTATAATTACTTAATTTTAAATGTGAATAAGAAATTGGCCATCTGCTACTTATTTATTAAGATTAAGTTTTATGAGCTGTTGGTTTTACATCAACAATATTAAAAAATTTAACCTAACGTACAGCTGACTGTATAATTTTAAGTAAGAAAAATATAACTGCGACCACATTACATTAATTGTTTCTATTATACATTCTAAACTTACCATCCAAATTTCAATGATGTGTTTATTACTCGCAAATTACTCGCCTCACGGCCGCTGTGGACTACCTACGCGCGTACGCATTCTCATTGTCGGGCTAACTTGTATTTATTCCCCGTACATTTCTTTACAGTCCACATTAACTCACATAATTTACAGTCAATGAAACTAAACAACTTTCGCCAAGAAACATGTGTGTCGAATTTAGTCACAAGATTTTGGTCATCCCATACTAAATTTTGGATAAAAGGTACTCTATGTCCTTCTCTATACCCCTGACAACGTGTATGCAAAATTTCATGATGATCGGTTCAGTAGTTAAGACGTGAAGGCGTAACAAACAAACAAACAAACGGACTTTCGCATTTATAATGTTAGTAAAGATTTGGCCCGCAGCTAAACCGCCTATTTCAAGGCGATAGCCAAAGCGATAGCAATGCTCTATCCGTCCTTATCATATGAAAACACGATAACAAGGATGGACAGTGTACTGACGTCATAAACCAAAGCAATAGTCAAAGCAATCGAGTTAGGCGGTGGACCCGCCGGTGTTCCTTAGAGAAAGTTGTTCAGTTTCACGGACTGGACACATCCTCAAAATTTGTATGACCGTGTATGTGTGTGTCAGGGTGCATCCGCAGCAGCCCGTGGCGGCACCCGGGCGTGGTGGGCGTGCTGCGCGCGGGCGACGCGGGCGCGGGCGCGGGCGCCTACCGCTCCGAGCCCACGCCCTCGCTGCTGCCAGACTTGCCGCATCGCCGGGTCACGCTCTACAGGTTAGACTGATCACATTGGGCTTTTATAGGTACTTTTCAAGGGCCGCGTTCCGATTCACGTCAACAGTGCTCACAGTGTATGACGTCATTCTATACCGGTCCGAATCATTAGCACGCTGTCAGCACGCTCACGATACTATTGATTCGGACCGCTCGTCAGAGCGCTAACACCGCTAACGTTGGATTGTTTTTAACAACGCAACCTCAAAAAGGGGTTATCTCTATAAAGTAAATATTAATTCTAAGGGGTAAGTAAATAAAAAGGCACTAATGAATATGAATCAAGTTCCTTCACTCTGACCAGTTATTTACTTACCAATTTATAAACCATCAAAGCTTAAAAATACTTATTACCACTGCTAGCTCTCTCAACATCAATTTATTATTTTGTTCGTAGCACAAAACACCTGCAAATCAAGAAATTCCATCTTTTCTAAAAATCACAAATAATAACTACAAATTTTAACAAGAATGAACTTTATTTTATTTTATTATGTTCGGAATACCAACAGCAGTTATACATTGTATGGAAACAATTTCTTAAATCTACTTAGCTATTAACAGATATTCGCATTCTTTGACAAGGAAGTTTGACAGCTACACCGACAAAGCTCACAGTGCTTTAGTAGAATGAATACGCTGAGCGTCATTAGCTCATGCGATGACGTCATCTGTGACGTCACTTCAACTTACGTGAGCGTTGTAAGCATGAATCGGACCGGGCGTTAACGTGCTTGTACTGGCTTACGCACATTTTTACCTCCGACCTTACTGACCGAGTGAGCATCGGTACGTCTAATTTAGGTCGCGCGTCAGCACATTAAATTTACCTTTTTGTTGTAATTATTTAACTTTATGAGATTATTATCGGCTACGGTCGAGATAAGACCCATCTCCTCTAAACTTTTACTTTTTAATTTACTATCAAAACGTCCGCGGCATGCAGACCAAGTTAACTGATATTTTTGTTGAAATTTGTTCTAATGATTTTGATTTGATAGTGTTCACAGAAACTTGGCTCAATGATAGTATAAACGATAGTGAAATTCTTGATAACAGATATCAAGTGTTTAGGAGGGACAGATCATCTAACACTTTTAATGACGATTCTGATGGTGGAGGTGTTGCTATCGCTGTGAAAAAGTCATTCAATGCTTACAGAAACTGCAGTCTTGAATCTCTTTGTGAAGATCTATGGGTAACTTTAGATTTGGGTAGCTATAAATTACAAATTTGTGCCATATATTTGCGTTCCCCTCTTAAATATATTCACCTTAAACATTTTACAGATAACACTGGTAAAGTAATGAGTAATATAGACGGTGACATTCTGATACTTGGTGATTTTAACCAGCGAGATATTATTTGGACGCCATCTGGCATAGATTCCTCGCTCAAGCCTAGTAACTATGATGATATTAATGGTTGTGAACTTATTGACTTTTTATCCAGCTATGATTTAACGCAATATAATCAAGTGATGAACCATCAGGACCGAATTCTGGATCTTGTTCTGAGAAACACCACTACGTGTGATATTTCCATTAGAAAGTCAAACAATATAGTTTCTCGAGTAGATAATTATCATCCCCCTATAGAAGTTGACGTAGCTTTAAATAAAACAAAAATGCTATCTCCTAAACCTGCACCTAAGCATAAATTCTTTTTAGCGAATTACGATACCATAAGGGCTCGTTTATCCGAATTTAATTGGACCACGGAGTTCGAAAATTGTTTATCGGTTGATGATGCTGTTTCTAAATTCCATTTAATTTTGAAACAAGTAATTACGGATTGTGTACCTTGTAATAAGATAAATAAAAATTCATATCCACCATGGTATACAACAAATCTAATAAGGCTATTACAGGAAAAAGAAAAACATCGCCAAAAATTTAAAAGTTTAAAAATGGCTTAGATGAATTTGAATACAACATTTTAAAAAATAGGACTAATTCACTGTTAAAAAAATGCTATGACAGATATATTGAAAATGTTGTTAGCAGTGTAATTAAAAATCCGAAGTTCTTTTGGACATATATTAACAATAAACGTAGCAATAAAGGATGTATACCATGTAATATGAAATTGAGTGATAAAGAAGCTAATAACGGTAATGGTATCTCAGATCTGTTTGCTGAAAACTTTGAATCAGTCTACAACCCCATTAACTGTTTGCCTCTCGGAGATGAAAATTTGTCTATTCCTGCAATTACTATGGGAAATATTTATATAACTAGTGACAGTATTGAAAAGTCATTAAAAGCTTTGGAAATTAATAAGGGTGCAGGGAGTGATAGTATTCATCCTGTATTTTTGAAGGAATGTGCGTCAGTACTCACGGAACCGTTACATATTCTTTTTAATAGATCTTTAGCAGAAGGCGTGTTTACTAATCTTTGGAAAGATGCTATAATTATTCCGTTACATAAATCAGGCGACAAAAGTAATATTTGTAATTACAGACCGATCAGTATTCTACCAGTTTTGGGTAAAGTGTTTGAGTCACTTATTTATCCTCATTTAACCTGGCATATAAAACAGACCATAGCAGATCAACAGCACGGATTTTTTAAGAGACGCTCTACCTCATCCAATCTTATTACATTTGTTGATAGAACATTAACAAGAATGAGCGCAGGAAATGAGGTGAATACCATTTATAATGATTTTAGTAAAGCGTTCGATACAGTAAACCATTCAATTTTATTAAAAAAACTAAACACGATATTTGGCATACATGGAAGTTTGTTGGGTTGGTTTGCCTCGTACCTTGTTGATCGCACACAAAAGGTAGCAGTTAACGGTTTTGTGTCTAGGGAAATCATTCCAACTTCTGGAGTTCCACAGGGCTCGCACCTTGATCCATTGCTTTTTATCATGTTTATTGATGATATCAAGCACTGTATTCGCAATTCAGAATTTGAAATATATGCAGATGACCTAAAAGTATCAAAAATTGTAAACAATAACCATGATCAAATTCAACTTCAGGAAGACATCGACAGAGTTGTGGAATGGTGCCGACGCAATGCAATGTCCCTTAATACAAATAAATGCTATCATATTAAATTCTCCCGCAAGCATTAAGTTTCATAGCAGCTACAAAGTTGAAGGAGTTATTTTAAAAAAAGTTGAAGAAGTAAAAGATTTGGGAATAACTATGGACACCGAAATGCGTTTTGTTAAACATATAAATAATACCTTGAATAAATCGTTAAGAATGTTAGCTTTTATTATAAGAAACACCAAAGAGTTTAATTCAATTCTAGCATCGAAAATTCTGTATTTTGCCTTGGTGCGTAGTCATGTAGACTATTGTAGCATTGTATGGTATCCGTCCTACCAAAACAATATTCAGCGTATGGAAAAAATCCAGAAAAAGTTTTTAAATAACATCTCATACGTTAGTAGGGTTCATCGTAGAATTCGGAGCTACGCTGATAGGCTGACACATTTCAGACTTTTGTCACTGGAGCAGCGAAGGAATCAACTGGCAATATGCTTTTTACATAAGTTACTGAATGGTAAAGTGGATTGTCCTTCCCTCCTATCACAAATCAATATTAAAGTGCCTAGAGTCTCAGCCAGATTGTGTAATTTCAGACCATTCAACACTATTTTTAATAAAAGGAAATATGGCAGCCATTCTCCTCTTTGTACAATGATGAGGTGTTACAATGATTTGTGGGTAAACTGTGATATTGATATTTTTTGTGACAGTCTAGGTGCATTAAAAAGAAACATATTTTCTTTTTACACAAATAATTTATAATTTGCAATAATTTTCGAATTAACGATTTTTTTCTTTTCTTTAATTATTGATTCCATTTATTTTAAATTTAATTGTTCTGATTTAATTTTTGATTAAGTATTAAGTATTTTATAAAATATTGATGTTGTGTTGCATTTCTTATATTTAAATTATGTTATTTGTTTTAATAGGTCTATATAGTTTTGAATGTTGTGCATACCTTTAATTTAGACGCATATCTACACTATTGTTATTTGTTCCTGTAAATTATGAATGCCATGTATGTGTTTAGTTGGTAAGCCTTACTT
This sequence comes from Agriphila geniculea, assembly GCA_943789525.1. Taxonomy (NCBI): domain Eukaryota; kingdom Metazoa; phylum Arthropoda; class Insecta; order Lepidoptera; family Crambidae; genus Agriphila; species Agriphila geniculea. Next base: position 4,783,432 of record OX038879.1, on the reverse strand, counting down.
AAATAAATAAATAAAACTACAACTTAACTAGCAACTAACTAACTTTAACGTAATAAAAGTGTAAAGTGACGGATTTCTTTCCTCTATCTTATCACATCTGAAACAACTTCAAGCCAGCAACTAACTTGACAACTACAACTTTTAACATCATCCTGTAAGAAGTCCGTGGTCAACTAAGCGGACCCCTTACAGTGCTCATAGTGCTGTAAGCGTGATTCGGAACGCGGCCAAGAAGATTATTGTTACGGACGCGAGGTACGGGATTGGAAGGAAAACGCTGTGGTTGCAGAGACGACGCTTTATTACCAAAAACACATCCACATACTCTGAATGTCGTGGTCCGCTCTTCTGTGTGGTGTAGTCTTCTTGCGAACAACGTAGCCACCCACGCTGTTACACGATGACATTCCCACTACTCCTCTTCCGATGTCGCAGTCCGCCCTTCCAAGTAGCGTCACGTCCGAACAACGTAGCCTCTCGGCGCTGAACCCGCCGACATCCACTTCTACACTCCTCCGTGCTAGCACCAACTACTGCTAGACCTCACCTCCAAACTCCTCTTCATCACCACTTCTTAATCTTACTCTTCTTCTGACTACTATACTTCTTCTCCACTAGCACTTTACAACTTCTTCATCTTCCTTCTTCTTGTTCCTTTCCCTTCTTTACTGAACTACCACTTCTTTACTACTACTCTGTTCAACTACATCGATTGTGCGTTTCGCCGCTGCTTATATACCCATTAGAACCTTCTAGTAACTCGAATTTCGATAGTCATTTCGTTATTCTTTTCGTTTGTCTTTTGTAACCATTTCCTGTCCTTTTTCATCTTTTCCATTATTTCCCGACGATACTAGAATGTTCTATTTCTCTATCAAATATGTAAATAAACTTTGTATAAACATGTAAACATTCTAGAAATATCGTAAAAACTATCAAAATGCTTTGCTCCGACAGAGGATTGAACCGCGGGCTCTCGTGTATAAGGCGAGAAGCCACACCACTATGCCACTGTGACTTGACAGCTAGCGGCAGAATTGGTGATCGCTTGATGCTCTATGTCTCCTCTACGTAATGTGACGTCACGGCCGTCACACTACCCCCCTCTAAGACATGCTCGTCCCGAGCATCGTCAGACTCATGGTAAACCGCTGACCCGTCTACATGTGCTGTCTTCGCAAGCCGTCTAGCTGGATCCCAGGCCTCTGTCGGTGACGCAGATTTCTCTTCCCGTCGGCCCCCTTCTACCATTTAAACGCGCATCCTTCTTCTGCTGACACTCTTCTTTCTTCCGATAATGCGCTTTCTCCTTACGCCGGCGCCAGCTGTCTTCATTCTTTCACCGGCTGTCTTCCTTCTTCCACCGGCCGTCTTCTTTCTTCCGCCGACTGTCTTCAACCTCATAGCGTCACGTATCCGCTTCCCAGCGACGCACTTCTAAGTTCGACTTACGCGCGACGACGCGCTTCACCTCCCGCCAATGCGCTGCCGCATAGCTCCCAGCGACGTGCTTTTCACCCCCCCACAATGCGCATCCACCTCCCGGCCACACACGCCTCCCCAGACGCCGCGCTCCCTCGCGACGCTGATCCTTCTCCGGTGATGCACTCCTTCACGACGCTATCCAGCAATGGTGGAACGTGTCCCCGACGACGCTCTTCTTCCCTTAGGCGTCACTAGCGTCTTCTTAACTTCCAATCCCACTTCTGACACCAAATGTTACGGACGCGAGGTACGGGATTGGAAGGAAAACGCTGTGGTTGCAGAGACGACGCTTTATTACCAAAAACACATCCACATACTCTGAATGTCGTGGTCCGCTCTTCTGTGTGGTGTAGTCTTCTTGCGAACAACGTAGCCACCCAGCGCTGTTACACGATGACATTCCCACTACTCCTCTTCCGATGTCGCAGTCCGCCCTTCCAAGTAGCGTCACGTCCGAACAACGTAGCCTCTCGGCGCTGAACCCGCCGACATCCACTTCTACACTCCTCCGTGCTAGCACCAACTACTGCTACTAGACCTCACCTCCAAACTCCTCTTCATCACCACTTCTTAATCTTACTCTTCTTCTGACTACTATACTTCTTCTCCACTAGCACTTTACAACTTCTTCATCTTCCTTCTTCTTGTTCCTTTCCCTTCTTTACTGAACTACCACTTCTTAACTACTACTCTGTTCAACTACATCGATTGTGCGTTTCGCCGCTGCTTATATACCCATTAGAACCTTCTAGTAACTCGAATTTCGATAGTCATTTCGTTATTCTTTTCGTTTGTCTTTTGTAACCATTTCCTGTCCTTTTTCATCTTTTCCATTATTTCCCGACGATACTAGAATGTTCTATTTCTCTATCAAATATGTAAATAAACTTTGTATAAACATGTAAACATTCTAGAAATATCGTAAAAACTATCAAAATGCTTTGCTCCGACAGAGGATTGAACCGCGGGCTCTCGTGTATAAGGCGAGAAGCCACACTACTATGCCACTGTGACTTGACAGCTAGCGGCAGAATTGGTGATCGCTTGATGCTCTATGTCTCCTCTACGTAATGTGACGTCACGGCCGTCACATTATTAACGGCCGGTTTCTGAATTGAGAAATTGAAGTTAAGCACTACTCAAATCTTACTCACCCATACAAAATTTGTACTTAAGTAGTGCTCAACTACAATTTCTCAATTCAGAAACCGGCCGTAAGAGAATTTTAATTCGTTGTTGGTTTACTCAACGGACTCTTCACAATGGACGCATGTAAAATTTAGCGATAGTATACTTTTCGTTGTGAAAAAAAAAATTAAAAATTGCAAAGTGTAATGCAAGTACCCCTGTGTTTTGTAATTAGGAGTGCTGAGCGGACACGGGCTCTATCTCTCTGCGGTTGGGGGTGGGGATGGGAGAGCGCGGGGGCGGGGGTCGAAAGGGCAGAAGCGGAGGGCACGCCCTGCCGCGCGGCCGCACTCGCTGCATTCCACCTGCGGCTGCGGCACGCGCTAGACGTGCTCGCGCGGGCGAGGGAGCCGCAGCTTAGAGTCGTCGCGTTAGCTTTAGCGGGGCTCAGCGACGAGCGGTTGTGGCGCGACGCTCTATCAGCCGCCGCGCCCGCGTTGCCCGACGCGTACCTTCGCGCGTTGCTCCGCTTCCTAGCGGCGTCGTCCCCGGCCTCCGCGCCCCCGTCCCCCACGCCGGCCCCGCGGGCCCCCGACTTGGACGCGGTGCTCGCGGAACAGGAGATGAGGCTAGAAGACAGAGTCGCCTTCGCCTGCATTTATCTCTCTGACGCTGATTTACATGACTACGTGACGCGGACACGAGACGAGCTCGTCGAGAAGGGTGATCTCTCTGGTATTTTGCTCACTGGTTAGTTGTTTTGTTTTTGTCAAGATCAAGATACAGTTGTCGGATGATGATCAGATCAGATTAAGTTACGTTTAATCCACATGTCGCGGTTCTTAAAGTGTTCGTTACCCGCGCAGGCATCAGTCCGGACGGCGTCCGTCTCCTACAGCGCTGGGTGGAGACCACGGGCGACGTACAGACGGCGGCGCTGGTGGCCGCGCGCTGCCTGCCGCCCGAGCTAGCGCGCGCGCCGCTGGTACTCGCCTGGGTGCAAGTGGGTTATAGCTACACATTTTATTTTGAAAATTGCGTGGATTTTGGAAATTTTAATGTCAAAACGAGCCTATTCCATAAGAATAGAAAACTTACTAGAACGGACACTCCCGCCCCGTAGAGTTTGTATAAATAAAGTAAATCTTTATTTACTTTATTTATACAAACTCAGGAGAAGGTAAGTACTTACCCAGAAAAAGTGAATATTTTATTTTTGTATGTACTAACTAGACTAAAATAATGATTTAGAACTAAAGAAAAATTCATATTTTAGCGATATTATCTTTTAACGTAAGCAATATTTAACAGTAAGCAACCCTGGCAAACACGCTTGGACGACAGCGGGGCGTAGCGACGTGAAGGGGGAAGTAGTTATATAAATGGCGGCATTTGGGACTCGCACAAAGAAGAATCCGTTCTAGTATTGTCTATTCTTATGCCTATTCTATCTCAGCGACTATAAGTCTGGCTAGCTCCAAAACTAAACTGATGTTGTCGTGGCAGTCGTACCGTTCGCTGCTGGACTCGTGGCGGCTGTGGGCGGCGCGCAGCGCGCTGGACACGTGGTGGGCGGCGGGCGCGGGCGCGGGCGCGGGCGAGGGCGGCGCGGAGCGCGCGGTGGCGGTGGCGTGCGCGTACTGCGGCAAGCCCGTGGCCGCGCCGCCGCACGCGCGCCGCCCGCGCGCCCGCCTGCCGCCGCCCGCCGCCAAGATGAAGGTACCCACGTTTTATTATACTTTACCTCTTGACTTTGTGACCCCCCCAAACAATAGTATTGTTTAGGGGAACACTTGACAGCTGATGCCTTAATCTAATTGTTTGTAGCACAGATCAAAGAAATAAAGAGACATGGCGTACGTGTTACGCAGGAAATAAAGACGCGCGATAGACCGGCTATCGCGCGTCTTTATTTCCTGCGTAAATACGCAGAAACTCGTCAGTACCTAGTCAGTTGCACGAACTGTTTTTGCGGAACGCAGTAACGCACATCCCTTGTTTGTCACGGCTCATGTCATCCTGAGCCGTAATTACATGCAGAAATCGTAGTGATAAAGTTAATTCCAGCAACAGTGGAGTCACCTATCACAGTTAATATACTAGTTATATTTCATTTATCATTAAAATGCCATTAATTTATTATATTTCCGTAAAACTAGAACTTACCATCGCATGAAGCTATATAAATGACACTTTATTACGAATTATGTCCATTGCTTGTTTTTCATACCTCTTTCATATAAGTTTGCGTTGTAAACGTGCGATAAACAGCACACGCAACGAATAGTTCAATTTCTGGGTAGATGTCGCACGTTGCTTCCGCGAACTGTCAAACAAAAACGTGGTGGCCGGGGTGGCGGAGTTGTGCTTGAGCCAATCACGGGCTGACGTTTAGTGTGTGCGTGCGCTGTCGAGATTATGCTATCGATATGCGTTTGTGTAAGTAAGCTGGCTACATCGGTCCCCACACAAACTGCACCATATAACATTTCTCCTTTGTTTCTGTATTCTGAGGTTTGTAGTCTGATAAATAGGAAAGCGAACATTCGCTTGAGTCACTTTTACGATTCAGTCTCTCATTGATAGTTAAAAGTTAATACATAATTTTATCAAATAAATAAGAGTTGAACTTTATGCGTTTTTTCATCCATCTTATTTTTCCGCCGCTTAGAAACACGATTCGTTAAAGCGAGAAAAATTGCTCGACAGCACCGGTTCATCGATGCCGAAGAGCGCGGAAGCGACAAAGTGTTTGATTGAATCAGGCGTCATTTGGCGGAAGTCCCAAACCATTTTGAAAAAAGAAATATATGTAACTTACTTTAAAACCAACACCGAATCATCATATTCGGTGTTGGTTTACGCACAATCTAACTCCTGAGGATGCTCCGGGTTGAGGCCCAAAACGTGTAGAGTAGTCTAATTGGTGAAGGTGCAAGGTGTGTTGCTGTCTGGCTAAAAGCAGGTATTGTGCACTGATGTTTTGTAGTGTGCATGTGCATTTTTTTGCGGGCGGGCGGGCGGTGCATCTTGCATGTATTGTTTGCGGAAGTAAGCTACACATATTTCTTTTTTCAAAATAGAGTCAAAGTGGTTTTGTCACTAGTTTACGATATTCTTGTGTAAAGAAAAGTTACTATGGGAAAATACAGTGCCGACCATAGAAATAGAATGTCAAAGAACAACAAAGTCAATAAACAGGTGATCCGAAAACGAATCAATACATTTTATATGAGATACGTAAAATATGACTTAGATTCATAAAATATGACTATATTATGGCAAAGGAAGTTGATAAACTATGTTCCATACTGTTTTTTTTTCGATAAACGAATATATGTAGCGAAATTAGGTTTTAGAGAAATGTGTGGCAATATCTTATTTACCTTTGAAAAGTGTGATCACTTGGATTGTTTCTTTTTGTCACATCACAATTACTTAGAGCAGAAGACACCATAGCTCCATGATACCTTAATTTTAAATTCTAATTCAGATTAAAAAATATTTTAAACAAACTGTGATTGCTCATTTGCTAGGCGGGGCTCTTACTGTAAAAAATGTTGGCACATGTCACTTGATCCTTTGTCTCTTTTTTACATAGACCGTGTCCGTATGATGTTAACTTCTCTTTTCCACGCTTTGTTGGTCTTCTTGAGCGCAGCGAAAATTTTTCTATGTCTATGGTGCCGACGTATTGTAGCTTGACATTAAGAGGACGTCCACGTTTTGCCGCTCTCTCGCTGGCACAATTCATGTTTTCACAAGATTTCTTAAATCTGAGTGCGTAATAAAAAAATATGTTTGAAACACTTTTTGCAATATAAAATTACAGACATTTCGACATACTTATATTTCAGTTTCGTGTTGCTGAAGTACAAAAAAAAGTTGACATTTCGGACAGTTCAAATAACATTTTTTTAAATTTGAGATTTTTGCATTCACAATGCTATTTTTATACAATACTAAATTATATACTTACTAGAAAAAATTGAATTGAATGTCGAGGTAACTCCTCACATTGGTGAAATAACGCTGGCTTACAGCGTAAGAGTAGGATATACTAGAAGAAATTCGACGATGCCACTAGTGACTCGGTAGCTCAGCGGTCAGAGCATTGGACCGGATATCCAAAAGTCGCGGGTTCGATTCCCATCCGAGAATTGATCTGGTGCGAGTCGTATTTTTTCTAGTATATAAATTAGTATAGTTCAAATAACTGTAAGAGCTGCCGCACATTGGGCTACTAGTCGCGCCACTAAGCGCGACCACAAGCTGTGGACGATACATTTTGTATGGTATCGGCGCAAACTGGGCGTTCGAGTGCCCGCGTTCGAGCCACAATCTGTGAGAGTCGCCCGCGCTCGCTACTTGTTGCCGCGTTTAGTCGCTGGCAACTCAAATTTTAAAGTTATCATCGTTTTTATCGGTAGCAACTGTCGTCGTGTCCGAACTGCCGCAAGCCGCTGCCCCGGTGCGGCGTGTGCTCGCTGCACCTGGGCGGGGGCGGGGGCGGGGGCGGCGCGGGCGCGGGGGCGGGCGGCGCCGCGTTCGGCGGCTGGTTCAGCTGGTGCGTGGCCTGCCGCCACGGCGGACACGCCGACCATCTGCTCGAGTGGTTCAAGTTAGTATACTATGTATATTATACAATTACCAACTTTTCGTAGTACCAGGCCGGGACACTCCGCACTTTAGGTATGAAGCTATAAGTACGTGGGGGTGGGTCTCAATATTTCCGTTGAGCTTGGCAAGCCCGTTTAACCAGGCCAAATTCAGAGGGCTGCCGCGTCGCGTATAGTCGCGTATGTCGTACGTTTCTCGCTTAAGATGATGAGAAAAAAAATCCAATATTTTCGTAAGTTTTTCATTGAGCATAGTGCGTACAATCGCTTTCCTTTTATGATATGCTACGCAGTTCATTAAAGAAAGTCGACCCCAACGTCGTCAGAAGAGATGAGAGTACACTATAAAAAAGAGAGGTAACTTCTAGGTGAATATACTGTAAGGGAGCCCTGTGCGATCTGAATTGCACTTTCTTGTGTCGTAGCAAGAGTTGCCATTTATGTAAATGATCTTGCTTGCGGAGTGTCCCCTCTGTAATTTTACAATTATGTTTTCTTTGGTAGTACGATACATATCCGGTATCGGAAGTTATAATATGTTGTATATTACGATCTGAAAACGAGTTCTTCAAAAATCTGTTTGTTTATGGGGTCGATTATACTAACTAATTTAGATAGCAATATATAAAAATGATTTAAAAAATTGCACTCTAATCACGACTTTAGCTGCGTTGATATAAGGACGAACTTTCTTTGGCTGCTGCCTAAAAGCTGTATAACATTGCAGGGAGCACACAGAGTGCCCGGTGAGCTCATGCAGCTGCCACTGCAGCACTCTGGACCCGCCCGACCGGCCCTAGGGCCTGCCAACAGTTTTCTTCGGTAATCTAGTCGCTCGCTATCGTTACACAGCTTCGGCCCAAAGCGGTTATCACAACCACAACAAACGCACACGCCGGCCGACTGACAGAGATACTCGGCCGTTTCCGTTATTTTCGGCTATTTAACAGAAATACGTTGTTTACGGCCGAATACTCTTCTTAGCTAAAATCTTAAGGTCTCCTTAACTTTAAGGAAGCTGTCAGTTTCATAAAGTTTTGTCAAATCTGACAACTTTTTTAATTTAAGGTGGCCTTAACTTTAATTTTCGTTTGAGTATTTGGCCGTCAGAGGCCAGCGAACAGTGAACTTCCTATACAAACGTAATACCAAAATGATTTGCAATTTGAGCATAATTAACTTTTCTTGCGATATTATTCGGATTAAGATAGTATTTGTCTAGGGTTCTAGACAAATACTGAATAAAAAATCCAAAATACCAAAATTAATGCGATTTACAGTTTTGTATGAAAAAATGTTAATGGCAATTATTTTGATTAGGTTAGTATTTTGGATTATTTATTTAATAGAACCCTAGTAAAATACGGTCTTAGGCCGTATAGAGAAAGAAAGCCGACAGCCTACCGGCGCTTATTTCGCTATACTAAAATGTAACTTATCCCGGCGTATTATATTATTATTACCCGCGCTTATCGGCGCCGATAAGCGCCGGTCCATTTTAGTATAGCGAAATAAGCGCCGGTAGGCTGTCGGATTTCTTTCTGTATACGGCGTTAATCCGGATAACATCACAAGAAAAGTTAAATAGCTCAAATAGCAAATCATTTTGGTATTACGTTTGTATAGTATGTTCACTATTCGCCGGCCTCTTAAGTCGACCCATATGGGCATAATCTTTTCTGGGGATTTGTGAGACTAAGTCAGCTTATTGACAAACATCGCAATTACGTAATTTGACTTAGTAAAAGTGGTGCTATGTGTATTTAAAATAAAAAAATGGTTGATAATCCGGTATAGTCTTATATAGAAAACGTCTAATAATAATAGGTACTTACATTTTATTCTTTGATCAGTAATACCAGCAGTGTATTGTTTCAAGTCGCCGTCTAGTCTGGAGAACTTTGTTTTATATTAGGATTCCTACACTCAAACATTGTTATAGACCGTGGAAGTGTGACGTCAGCGTCAGTCAATGGCGGATTGACATTTTGGGTAAAAACAAACATCTGAAGCAAGCAAGTTTATCTTTTTGAGACACGGAATTACACCCAGGAGCAAAAGAATACGGCATAATACTTAGTCCTAACACCAGAATATGTCTGAGTTGCTACGGGTGAGCCGATTTTTTCTAATATTTTCATTATATTAATCAACAGAATAACTCAATAATTTGATAACAAAGCAAAGATGCCATGCCAACGTAAAAAACGTTTGGGTAAAAACAAAGACGAGCGTCTTTATTTTTACCCAAATTTACATCATAGCTTCCGCGGTCTCACTTATTACTCCTTTTGCTGTTCTAATTAAAATATAGTACGTACGTTATCAAAAACTGTCGAATTGATTTTTAACCTTATCGAGTGGGACTTCAAGTTTAAAGTCGATTGTATAATTTTGACATGTTAAGTAACCTAGCGTGCTATTGTTTGTGTACATAATGTAAAAAGATTTGTAAATAGTTTTTGAAAGAAACATGAAGTGAAACGCAAGTGTGGGTTTGAAAAAGGAGGTGTTAGACTTCGGTGACTATTTATTACCAAATATATTTTTTGTATATTGAGCATTTTAATTTGTTTGGTTCTTTACTTGTCTTGGCTACATACAAAGATGATTAAAACATTCGTTAAATTATATTTAACTACTTTTTTATTCCATTTATTTTCGTAAAGAAATATTGTTGACAGGACAAGTAAAGTTTTATCTGTTAATTTAAGGACTCTTTTATTTTGCGTATTTTTAGGCATTGAAGTGAATCTATAATGATTGAAATACATTCAGTTTTCAGTGTGCTGGAAAGATTTACGTGCTGGCAGTCAATTAATGTAATCATGTTCCTAAGAGATTATCTTTCACATAGACAATCCGAAACGGTAGCGTTTTATAACTAATAAAATAATACTTACATCACCCCTTAGTATGACCACCGAAACACGAAATAATGTGTTATACATCATGTATCAAAAAACCCTGTCAGATACTGAAACAGGTGATAGTGGTGCTGAAACTGAGGCCGTATTACAAGCTCTTAAAACCTGCCAAGTTTATAAATTGCTGTAGTGACATCTCTTTCTCGCTTTAAAGCAAATAAAGGAGATAGATTGATAGACAGTCAGAAAACTGACTGGAAATAAAAGGTCATAATACAGCCTCTGAACAACATTCTCCAAGGAACATCGTAAAACAGGTCGAAAAACGAAAAAAAAAATTCATACTCCCATACAAAATGTATTGATCAGTTGACCGACTTACTATAGAAAGGCGAAAAAAAATCGTTTTTCGACTTATGTTCCTTGGAGAATGTTGTTCAGTTTTAGCACCACTGTCACCTATTTCAGGATCTGACAGGGTTTTTCGATACATGACATGGTGTATAGCATTAAATCGACAACACTGAACTGTCAACATCCATTGTCTTTTGAGAGTTATAAGTGACTAGCGGCCGCCCGCGACTTCGTCTGCTTGGAAAGGTTTTTTGCTATCCCACGGGAACAATTTTTTTTTTCGGGATGAAAGGTACCCAATGTCCTTCTCTGTACCCCTGACAACGTGTATGCAAAATTTCATGATGATCGCTTCAGTAGTTAAGACGTGAAGGCGTAACAAACAAACAAACGGACTTGCGCATTTATAATATTAGTAAGGATAAATCGCTATAATCATAATTGTGTTTCGGTGTTCATGCTATGCTAGTTAGGGGCTCTCCCCTAAGTAAGTAAGAGATAGATAACCTAATTTTTTCCTGATTGATCCTGTTTATAGTTGAGTGGCTGAACTATTCTAGTCTCAATTACTTTGATTTGTTGTAATCTGCGTACTTAAATATAATGTCTGGCTCTCTACGACACCGTTAGTCATATGAATTCTTCCGAAAAAATGCATCGGTTTTTTTTATTAAAATAGTCGGCATCTGAAGGTTTTATAAACTTTTAAATAATATTACCATTTGTCTATAGCAATCATTATTTTAAATAGAACAAATAAAAAATCAATCTATTTTTTTGGTAATATGCGAGTTTATTGTTGATTCTTTTTTTTAATTATATTTAAGTACTTGCAGAAGAGTGACTTATGATCAAATTCCAAATGTATGTAAGCATCGATGTATCTATAAGGTCTCTATTTTTGTAACTCAACTTAGTTGTAAGGAAAAGTTATTTTTATATGAATATATTCTTTGTCACCAACTACACCACAGAACGACAACACCCCATTGGTGTCGTTGGTATTTTATAATGCTATTTTCTTCAGTAAACATTAACAAAGATTCATTTAAAAATGGAGTAATCACGACTAACTTTGTAAATGTTTTGGAAAATGCAGTTTTGGGAAATGAAAAAGGCGTTTAAATAATTTCGCAGATATATTTCCAAATATATATATAATATATATATACATTTATTAAATAATTATTTCATCTGTATTCCAATTCAACAATAAAATTCTCAAAGACACAACATTGTTTTAACTCTGTTTATCGTACAAGGATCGCATCCCACAGTACGTCTCCACTTACAATACGTATACAGACAGACAGCCATCATACAAAAATATATCCGTTCCGATCCGAGGCGACCTCACTCTGGGCAAGCTATTTCGTGTAGTTTCGGTAACTATAATATTTTTATACAAAAAAAAACCAACAGTAATACCTCCCAAAAATCTCATTTCATAAAATTCTCATTCCTGTTACAAATACACACTAAATTTTATATTACAAAACCGTCAAGTTACCGCGTTCGTTGGCGTCTGCTACTCGGCTCCATATACATACATAGAGATATATTGCACTTTTGACTTAAATACGAGGAATCTTAGAATCGTTTCACAGATGGCCCGAGGCCGCAACGATACCGACGAATACTCTTTAATATCATAAGACAATGCCCCTCTCGGTGGCATAAAAGTTTACAAAATGCTTCCGCATTACAATATCAAAATTGAAAATTCAGTAGAAGACGGCGCGGCGCGAGTCGCGCTCGGAAACTAGTCGTCCAAATCTCTCAATCCCTCGAGCGACATCTTTTATCACATAGAAAACACGGATCTCGGCGGGCCGTCTACGACTCCGCCCGACATCGATATAAATAAATAATAGAAAATTTCACACGAACTCGGCGGAGCGCCGGGAGCGGACTATCTTTGGTTGCGCCGACGAGCTCTATTCAAAGTCACAATATTAATATATTTTGTACACATCGTTAAATATATTCTTCTACGATTTAAAGCTTTCAAATTAAGATTTGTCTTAATTTTACCACGTACACATAAACTCTAAGCGATCGCTAGTGGGCGGTGAGCCACGAGGGACGCCGCCTGTCGGGGGCGGGGGCGGCGGGGGCCGCTGGAATGTGCGTCGGGGGCGGCGCGCGCGCTCACTTGCCCTCGTCCTGCTCCATCGGCTCCTCCGACACCGACCGCGAGCTCTCCGACGACCTGCACGACAACATTACGTCTCAGCTACGAAAACATCATCATATCAGCCGCACGACACCCACTGCTGGGTATAGGCCTACGAAAACATATACAACGTGTTAATGTATTAACGCAAAATGAGAAAACCGTTTCTTCAGCACCCTGATTATCTAAAAAGAAACTATTTAGCGACCGGTTTCATTCCACATACATTGCTACTTTTCTTTGGTATGTTTTTTTTTAATCCAAAAAGAAGTAGCAATGGATCACTATCATCTATGAACTGCAACCGGTCGCTAGGTGGTTTCTAATTATATAATCAGCCCGCGGACCATGAAACTGAACAACTTAAACTATAGGACCAACTCTGAAATTGCGAAAAAAATTCTGCTTCATACATTTTTATATTTTCGTTATTAATTTTTGTATGAAACAGCTGTTTTTTTTTTTCGAGATTTCAGAGTTGGTCCTATAGTAAAAGTTGTTCAGTTTGATGGTCCGAAGAAACTGTTTTCTCATTTTGCGTTAATTCATTAACACGTTGTATTTCTTAATCAATTTAAAAGAAGTTGATACCATTTGTCTAATTTAGATTTTGTCATGCAAATTGAGTGCCGAATCCAACACAAAATTGACTTTCTAATATAAAAAAAATCCGTTTAATTTTTTTACCACGACTTTTGTCAATTGTAAGTTAAAAAAAAACTTTCGGTGTACACTGCCGCGTCGTCACTTTAATGGGTTTTATAAGTGGTTAGGCAAGTAAAGCCCTTCGCACACGGATCGTAAGCGTAGTCGTCTCGAAAGCGTATAGTCAAGACGCAACGAGTGCGAGACGAGCAAAGTTTTACACACGAATCGTCGCGTAGACGTAGATATTGTTCCATAATATAAACTAAAACTTACGTTGACGGAAATTCATCACCAAACGTATAGAAAGTATTTTCTAGGCTTGCTTTTTTACGCAAGTACGTTACGACTATCGTAATGACAATGAAAAATATTAAAATCTCATACGATACGCTTGTAACGTGGGCACGGCCACGTTTCCCCGGAGCTCTTTCCCCGGAGTAATATAAGTTATTACTCGCAATCTCATATTATGTTAAATTTTTATTTTTGTTCCGAAAGATAATATTTCAAAAAATTAGTGTTCGCTGTCTTCAGACTTGACTTTGTAAAATCTATGTAAAATCTCAAAAATTTTAGCTGTTAATTTAATACATAATACAATAATTTGGCACTATGTCAATGCATCTGTGCCGTAAATAAGATGCCTCTTTTCTGTGCCATTTAATCGAATAGACATAAATCCTTTGTTGGAATTATTCTACACTGGAGCCTGATGTTTCATTGCTGCCCGTGACACGCTTACGCTACAACGCCGTGTGCGAAGGGGTCAAGTCCTTGATTACCTGGTGACGGCGGTGGGCGGCGCGTGCGTCATGGAGAGCGTGGCCATGGCGGCGGCGGTGTCGGCGGCGTCGCGCTCCGTCTGCTGCCGCCCGCGCCGCCCGCACCCCGTGCCCGCCTCCAGCGCCGACAGACCGATCAGCTCCGTGTATCGCTTCACCTGGGACAGACATGTCTTAGTCTAACATTTCTAGTCGAACTAAAACGACCTTATAAAGAGTAGTCTATTAAAAGCACCTGTGAATTCATAAAAAATTGCCATTAATTCATATTTTATGAAACATTTATACGAATTTTTAAAGCAATAAATTCTACAAAACGAAACAAGTTTTATTATATTTTTATTTTGAAAAAAAAAACAGAAATTAAATTGATACGTGTGACGCTGTATAAGTATGTAGCGATTTGCAGTTTTCAGAAATAATAATAATAAAATCATTTTGCTGCAATAGTGTTTTATTGTGAACGTCATATTATAAAGTTATAATTATTAGGAAGTTTTACACAAATAATGACTTATGAATCATTTAGAAACTTGACAGTGATCATTTAAAATGACATTTTAAATCTTATTAAGATAATTTTCGCCGATTTGTAACAGTGTTGTTCGAACACGCGCATCAAATCTATTGCCGAAATGTTGGTCCGTGTGTGTGTCACTCACCACGGGCCAATGATGCTGCTGTAACGCGACTGTGGTGCGTAACGCGTCCTGCGCCCGCGGGTGCGGCGCGCGCGCAAGTTCCGATAGAGCAGGCGCCGCCACGCGGTCGCCCAGTAACGCGCGCACGCACTCCTGCGCGCAGTCGCATACTGCGGGCAGGTCATACCCGCCCTCGAGAGATAACACCACCTGGATATACCAATGTAACACTCAGTACACATTCACATACTAATAAAACTGTAAAAAAAAACGAGGAAATATTCATGTATTCGACTATCAATACCAAAATAAACCTCGAATTAAAAATAGAATTTTCATAAAATATTTACGAATAAAAAACTTAAAGTTAGCAAATTTTTACACAAATCCGAAATAGTGAAACATTGTCCTAATGAGGGATTTTCCAGGCAACGTTCCTTGAAAATATACTAGATGGCGCTGTCCAATTCCTGGCAGTTGAGTATATGTAGTATGAATGAACGTGGTACAAATAGTCTAACCAAAGAGAAGCATCGTAAAAATACGTATATGATTTTGACAGTATCAACTGTGTTTTTTCTTTATAATCGTTTTGCGGCGACAAAACTTATGTTGAAGATAATATTAATGTAATATGGTTAGCTTAGCGTAGTGTATACAGTTGTACTTGCCTTTTAATGACCGTTTTTTTAGGGTTCCGTAGTAAAACAAGGAAATAACTTATACGATGATTACCCATAAGATCGTTTAGTCCATCCGTCCGTCCGTACGTCAGTCCCTGTCTGTCTTTATTTTATTTTATTTTATTGGATAAGGGAAAATACAGCTCAATAAACCTAATAAGTAAGTACGTATTAATAAACAGTACCTACCTATAAAACTTCGTACAGATGAGGCGTATTCCGCGCGCGATGCGGTCTTTTGACGGATATTGACCACCTAACTCAAAGCGATAGCCATAGCCATAACAATTGCTAGAGCATTGCTTTGGCTATACGCTATGGCTATCGCTTTGAGTTCGGTGGTCAAAATGCCGCATCGCGCGGCGAATTCGCCTCAATCTGTCCGAAACATTCTGAGTTGGATCAGAGACTAGACTACGGACGGAACCTTATTCTCTATACGTGGCTCGACATGCAGTTAGCCGGTTTTTTCCGGTTCGTTGCACTCATAGACATAGAAAAATTTTCGCTGCGCTTAATTTCTATGGTTGCGCTTCTTCAACTCCTTCCGTCGCAGAATGTCGCTTTCGCTAAATGTCCCTTTCGCAAAACGTTCCTTTCGCAAAACTTCCCTTTCGAAAAACGTCCCTTTCGCAAAATGTCCCTTTCGCAGAATGTCCCCCTGCCTAGCCTACCTAGCATGACCATCGAAACACGATATGATATAGTGATTTATCGCGTTTAGCTGTTAAAAGACAATGGATTTTGACAGTTGGGTGTCGATATAACGCTATATCACGCGATATATATCGTGTTTCGTCGATCATGCTAGGGGGGCTGGTACTTGCACGTAGGTATCACGTGATTACTGTGGCCTAGATTCCGGCAAACATCTTGACGCTCTTCGACGGAACGGAGTGGCGATGAGTTCGCGCATGTGCACTTACGAACGGCCCATAGCGCGCGCGCGCCCACCGCCCGCGTACCTCACCGCTACGCATACCCAAAATACGTGTTTTGCGCAACCCTTACCCGATTTCAAGATGTTTGCCGGCTACTGTATCATAGGTAGGCCACGTCCCCAAATAGTAGTGGTGGTGGTAATTACGTGTACATGCTAAAAGCCATGCTTGACCGTTTAAGGGGTACATTATGGCGCTGCTGGAGTCCAAGAACCGTAGTCTTGATTCATTGGTCGACGGTTATCGGAGTCCAAGAAAGTTACAAGGTCTTCACGCATAGTAATAATAATTAGATACCTCAAAGCAAAATATAGGTACTAGTGAATAGTATTATAATAAATAATATTAATCATTTTCAATATTCACAACAATATTACATAAAGATTACAATGAAACCAAATTGTCAAAATCATATGTTTTTACGATGGTACTCTTAATTACTATAGATAGCACATTCATACATAGAGGAAATAATCACTACGTTTTACATTCATATACCATAGTATCAAGTAAGGTTGTTGGGAATTGGACAGCGCCATCTAGTAAATTTTTGAGGAACGTTGCCTGGAAAGTCTCTCATATAAATAAAATATTTGGGAGAAACGAAACAAACTCGAGATGTTAATGTTTATCTGTCATTTCAACTCAAATACAAACTCCGGCAAACATCTTGCTTGACGCTCATTCGACGGAGTGAAGGAAAGTTCGGGCATGTGCACTTGCGAGCAAATTAGATGGGCTCGGAATTAATTTTAATGTTTAGGATTTTCCGATTGACTAATAGCACACGCCCCTCCCCCGCCGCCCCCGTACCTCACCGCTACGCATTCCCAAAATACGCGTTCTGCGCAATCCCCACCCGATTTCAAGATGTTTGCCAGTTACTATATGTGCCGTGTATGTGCCGGCCTAGAATAGCACTACCCTCTATCATCCTGTGGGTGTCGTAAAAGGCGACTAAGGGAGCATAGCCTTCAAGAGACGGGCAGCAGCGTCTCCAAAAAACCTTGGCCTACTGCGATCGCCAACCCGCCTGCCAAGAGTGGCGATTATGGCAAACCCCCCTCATGCACAATGGATTGAAAAATCGGCCCCCAGTTCCCGGCAGCCCCGCTATTCCTAGCTACGGTAGCAGTGGGTGCTAAGAATCCCCGAGTGCGACTCGGCTACCAACAACGAAGACAACTGCACCTGGCAACTTATAACACGCGCACGCGAGGTCCGACGCTAAGTTGCATTTGGGAAGCTTCGAAAAATCTTCGCGTCCGACTTACCTCAGTGTCTCAAGACGAGAGTCTATGAACAGTGTTGCCAGTGATGACTTACGGCAGTGAAACGTGGTCGCTAACTATGGGTCTCACAAGGAGGCTCAAGGTCACCCAGCGTGCAATGGAGAGAGCCATGCTCGGCGTTTCCCTGCGTGATCGAATCAGAAACGAAGAGATCCGCAGGAGAACTAAAGTAACCGACATCGCTCGAAGAATTTTGTTCAGCTGAAGTGGCAATGGGCAGGACACATAGCAAGAAGAACTGATGGCCGTTGGGGCGGAAAGGTTCTGGAATGGTGACCGCGCACCGGACGACGCTCCGTGGCTGGGTAGGCCCCCGACAAGGTGGACCGACGATTTGGTGAAGGTCACGGGAAGCCACTGGATGCGGGCAGCGCTGGACCGATCGACGTGGAGATCCTTAGAGGAGGCCTATACCCAGCAGTAGGTGTCGTAAGGCTGATATGATGATGATAAAATATGTGGATTTAAACCTACAATAATAAGTTAAAGTGTATGTGTGTGTGTGTACCTTTCCGTTGGCGAGGGTCATGAGGTCGCGCGTCATGTGCGCGAAGCAGGCGGGCGACACCTGGTAGCCGCCCAGCGGCGGCGGGTGGCCGGCCGCCGCGTCGAACCCGCACGACACCAGCACGATCTCCGGCTCGTACTCCTGCACCACACAACACAAGCGTATAGGCGATGTATGATGATCAAAAGAAAATACGGGCCATTATATAATTTTCTATACAAAGAAGCTAGCTTTGGAAGGGTTTTTTTAACGCCTGTAGCGCACCTCCTCCAACATCGCAGTAGGTTCCGCCATTACTTCGACAAGCGAAACAAATGCGAAAGTCTGTTCCAATAGTCTTTCGTTTCCAAAAGTTTATGAGCAGAATAAGTAAAACGATGCATTTAACTACGCTTCCTAAAATTTTATAAAATCCTCTCATTACAAACGTCAAGTACAACTTATCATCTAAGCTTCTATTGGCCGAATACTCAAACGCTACTTAACTTTGAGCGGCTCTCAAACAGCATGCTGTCTTTGTCACATCTTTGACATTTAATGCGACAGGACGACGTCCGAGAGCCCCTCAAAGTTAATTAGCGTTTGAGTATTCGGCCATATGGATATCAAAAAGTCTACAAAAAAGTTGCATTACAAAAAGAAAACTCTAGTACTATTCGACCAAAGCTGATGCAGATCGAGTAAAGTATCTGAATTAGGTATAAGGAAATGTACGCACCTATCAAAGAAGAAAGCTAATCAAAAGTACATGAGGGAAAAGATATTACAAATCCAAAAAACTATATTGCATTGACATTTAATAATTGCCAACATTACAAACTTGCAAAACAATATCTTTTTAACACCAATTTACGCAAACTACATTATGAAAGTCATTACGTCTCTAAAAAAAGTTAAAAAAAAACAAAACCTTCAAAAAAACATTAAAAATAACCTGACAAAAATAGCTTCAAAAATAATGGCTCTAAAAAGCTAGAAATAAAATATGCAAATCTGCATAATTACTAACTCAAAAGTTTGTACGCATATCTAATATTAAACAACGCCTTTTGAAGTGAGGTAGGGGGAAGACAAAGGATATTTTTTTATCTAAACTCCAATCATGGATTTAAAACCCTACCCGATAATGTTCGAAAGCTGTAATAATCAACTTGCAGACTTTACTGTCGAATTTACTGTATAATTTCTCCTATTCGCCGGGGCAGCGGCTGGCAAGTGATCTGTGGGGACGTCGTGAGTACTTTTGTAATATAATCCAAAGACCACAAAGCATAGGGCACAGTTTACCTTGGCGATAGGCATGATGATGGCGCGGAAGGCGGCTAGATACTCGGCGTCAGCGAGGGGGGGCTCGGTGCCGTGGCCCCAGGCCACGTTGACGTTGTAGCCGAGCCCCGCGCCCGCGCCGCACTCGGTGGCGGCGCCCGTGCCCGGGAAAAAGTTGCCGTCGTCGTGCCGGTGGATGCTCATGTACAGCACGTGCGGGTCCTCGTAGAAGATCTGTTGCGTGCCGTTGCCGTGGTGCACGTCCTAGTTCAACACGATACTATGTTAGTGCATTACGGCGATTAAGATTTCTTTCTGGGTGCGACGGAATTGAAAACGCAAAACTTCATCGCCCGTAGGTCTACTGCCTAAGGCGATTATCACACTGGCTTCGCGCTCCGTCGGTCGCGGAGCGGCCGATTTAACGTTGTATGCAAGTACGTCAGATTGTATAGAAAACATGCGCGGCACCATACACTGCCTCTGCGCCTTGTCGCGGGAGCGCCGCCGCGAGCAAATTCTGCCGTTAGACGCAGAGGCGTGGAGCGCTCCGCGGGGGCACACGCTGAGCTCCATAGTTTCGTGGCGAGTTTTGTATATACGTAAGCGCGGGGCTGCCATACAACGCCGCCCGGCGCGGAGCAATGTGGTTGAACAGGCAGATTTGTTTCTGCGTCCCCGCGTGCGAGATCTGCCCGCTCCGCGACAGGGCGCGGAGCCAGTGTGAGAATCGCCTTTGCTATAGTTTATGATGTCAATCCAGTGTTCGTTCTTGTCATTGTGTTATGATATGACAAGGACGGACAGTCGTTGCAGTTGTTATTGCTATTGTTATAGCTTTGTATTAGCGGTAGGGCTTCAGTAAGGCGGTAGGGCGTGGGTCGGTGGAGGAGTATCCTGGTGCTCACCCAGTCGACGACGAGTATCCGGCGCAGGCCCAGGCGCGTGTGCAGCAGGCGCGCGGCGATGGCCACGCTGTTGAAGAAGCAGAACCCCATCGCCTGGTTGGTCTCCGCGTGGTGCCCCGGCGGCCGCACCACCGCGAAACTAAACACAAATATATTACATTATTGATACAATATTATGCTTTACAAGTTCGTTATTTAAAGTGATGAGAGAGAAAGGACACATCAACTTTGAGATGGAACCGAAAGCACACAAAAAATATCGCGCGGAGACGGTTGTAGCGGTACAGCAGGGTCGGGTTAGGCACACTCCGCGCTTTAGGTATGAAGCTACAAGTAGTCGGTGCGCTGGCTGGTTGTAGTGTCCTGACGGAATTTAAGTCGTCAGAAAAGATGAGAGCTACGCAATAGAAAGAGAGGCAATTTCAAGGTGAATATAATTGTAGGGAAGGGAGCGCCGTGCGATCCGAATCGCACTTTACTGTGTCGGAGCAAGAGTTGCTATTTATTGAAATGATTTTGTGGAGTGTATGTTTTATGGTTGTAGTATTATGTATCGTGTGTGTGGTGCACGTACCCGTTGCGCAGGTCCCCCTTGGCGGTGCGCAGCGCCAGGTCGAGCACGGCGCCGGCGGCGGCGCGCGCGGCGGCGGGCGTGTGCTCGGCCCAGGCGGTGTCGGCGTCCACGCCCACGCCGCCGCACGCCAGCCGCACCAGCGCGGGCGCGCCCGCCGGCCGCTCGCGCGCGCGCCCCGCCAGCGCCAGCACGTGCCCCGCGCCGTGCACCGACTGCAGCTCCTCTAGCGTCGCCTGCCGCATAATACACAAACCGTATTAACTCCTATCCTACACGAATACGTATACGAATGCGATTAAATTATCGATGGACAGTGATCTGCGGCGACGTCACTCGACGATGTATGTATACTTATAGATTGCAACAGATTAAAATGCATCGTTTCGTTACGGTACAAAATAAAAGGCTCCTAAGTTGATCAATTCTGTTGTTGTACGAAATCAAATTAATCGAAAAATAAAAATATAATATGCGACTTTACCAAATTTTAATTGATACATATAAAAAGAGTAAACTTCGTTAATGATATTACAGAATAGTCAACGAGTATACACGACATGTATCGTACCTTCCTAGCACGCGTGCGCTCGCAGCGGCCGGCCAGCCCGGTCTCGCACAGGCGCGCCCACACGGACTGCAGCCGCCCGCCGTGCTCCGGGTGCGTCGGCGCGTGCGCCCCGCAACCGCAACTGGAAACGAATATTACGTGTCACA
Organism: Agriphila geniculea; assembly: GCA_943789525.1. Lineage (NCBI taxonomy): Eukaryota > Metazoa > Arthropoda > Insecta > Lepidoptera > Crambidae > Agriphila > Agriphila geniculea. Next base: position 4,761,846 of record OX038879.1, on the reverse strand, counting down.
TATACATGGTTTTTGTAATCGTTGCCGACGTCCACGGCGGCGACATATCGAGCGATCAAAAGAGATCACATAATATTTAAAGTCATTGTCCCACCCCACTTAATTTTAAGTATACCTCGCCTAAAATCTTTTTACCCACTTATGAAGAAGCAACAAAAACCGCAAGTCGCTGGCTCTGCGGCTCTGCCACTTAATTTTTTTTCGAATCTATGCAAGCTTGCTTACTACCGCTTCGCATCGAATTACTACGCACGCCGCACCGCGACTAAATTTCTACACAACACAAGCAATGAGTACCTTTCAAGGCATTTTTCAAGAAATTACAAAAACTAAACGTGGAAAAGAGTTATAAAGGCTCTAAAGTTTTTTTTTTATTCTGACAAGCTCAGCGTAAGTAGTCTTAGTTATATGCGCGGCAAAATCGGTATTACACACGAGCGCTCAAACAGCTAGCGACGAGCCTGATCGTTGCTCGACCAAAATCATAATTATGAGAACAAGCATAAGAAATATAAGTGTCTCTAAAGTACCGTTTACTATTCCCAAAATATACGTACAAAGTGATAAAACCTTTTACCCGGCATTTAATATTCGTACTGTAGTACGAAACGAACGTACGAGTATACTGTTCGTATATAATTTCAAAAGTAATAAACATGAGTTTGTTAGTGGAAAATGTGTCATGTGTACAGTACTGACCCGTGCTTGAGCATGATGGGGTCGTAGGCGAGGCCGGTGGCGGGCGGGCGCGCGCCCACCAGCGGCGAGGACACGGCGCGCGCCAGCGGCGCTGGCTCCACGGCGGGCGCGGGCGCGGCCGCGGGCGCGGACGCGGGCGCGGGCGTGCCCGTCGGGGGCTCCACCCGTCGGGACGTGAGGTCGATCACTTCGCCTTCTTCCTCGCGGAGCTGCGCCGCCGCCGCGTCGTGTGCCCGCGTCAGTACCTGGTTAGGAAAAACAATTATAAAAAAAAACTGTACAAGTGCGAGTCAAACCGCCCACCGAGGGTTCCGTACAAATTTAAGGGTTCATATTATAATTAGTTCGGCAATCGAGTCTCGCAGTTTTTTTCTGAGATTTTCCCGATTTGTTTTTAAATATTTTAACTATAAATGTAAAGTTTTCAGAGTTTTCCCTGTACTTGTAGTATAAGACTGGCATTTTCTGTGACCTTTCTAAGGCATTCGATTGTGTTGATCATCAAACACTATTAAAGAAGCTAGAACATTATGGTGTCTCTGATAAATCAGTTAGTCTTATGAAATCGTATTTGTACAATAGAACTCAGAAAGTAGTGATTAATAGAACTGAATCTACCGGAGCCCCCATCAATATGGGTGTGCCACAGGGATCAATATTGGGCCCATTGTTGTTTCTAATTTATATAAATGACCTTCCCAACTACGCGAATAATTTATGTGAGACAGTACTATTTGCGGATGATACTTCTTTAGTTTTTAAAGTAAACAGAGGTAATAACTGTTCGGACGAAGTAAATAGTGCCCTCTCTAAAGTTTCATACTGGTTTAATAGTAATAATTTAGCACTTAACCCCAAAAAAACTAAATGTGTTAAATTCTCATTACCTAATGTTGAGCAGACAAAATTAAATATTAATTTGAATGACGATGAAGTCGAGTTTATTGAGAGTACAAAATTTCTAGGTATCACACTAGATTCTCGACTGCAATGGGATCCACATATTGAGGCCTTGTCAAGTAGACTTAGTTCAGCGGCATTCGCTGTTAAGAAAATAAGGCTTTTAACTGATATTGAAACGGCAAGGTTAGTATACTTTAGTTATTTTCATAGTGTAATGTCATATGGACTGCTATTGTGGGGCTCAGCTGCCAGTATTGAAAATATTTTTGTACTCCAAAAAAGAGCTGTTCGCGCCATATACAATCTACAGCGAAGAGATACATTGAGAGAATTGTTCAAAGAAATAAATATTTTAACTTTGGCAGGCCAATACATTTACGAAAATTTAGTTTATGTAAGGAAACACTATGATTCATTTGCTAAGAACAGCAATATTCACCAGTTTAATACAAGAAATAAAGATAAACTTGCCGTTCTAAGATTTAGGCTTGCAAAAACTAGAGGTTCATTTATGGGGAAAGGCATAGCCTTTATTAATAAAGTTCCACAACAAGTGATTGATCTTCCTTTGCATGAATTTAAAAACCATGTTAAAAAAACGCTCATGGGTAAAGGTTATTATAAAGTAGACGATTATCTTAAAGATCAAAATGCGTGGAAATGATGTAACACATAACTTGCTACTATAAGTACTTTGTTGAAGTAATATAACAATAAGTCTATGTTGTTGCCAATAATCCTGTCACCCTGTTGTAATTATTTGGTAACGATATATTCAAGTTTGTAAATATCGTTACTTATGGCTGTTACAGCTGATAAGTTTCTTGCGCCCGTTCTTCTTGTCAGCTAAAAAAGTCTGGAACGGGTGGTAGGAAAATATAGACGATTCAAAAGTACTTAATAATTAAGTTTATTTGAATAAAGCTTATTTGACTTTGACTTTGACTTTGAGACGATATTGCTTGCCAAATTTCATAGTTCTAGGTCAACGGAAAGTACCCTATAAATTTTGATTCCCTTGAGAGTGGCTGAAAGTCGGAATATGCGTTTTTTGTGGCAAAACGGCCGTATCTTTTTTTAGAAGTTAGATTTTTTCGCAACTTTAAGGGACTGTAGACCTGAGTCTATGGTTTTAATTTCAACTCGATACCTCCACGCGTTCCAGAGATAAAGGGTCTTGACAGATAGACAGACAGACAGATGGACAACAAAGTGATCTTATAAAGGTTCCGTTTCCTTTTGAGGTACAAAACCCTAAAAATCATCAAAATCTTAAAAGCAACTCTTCATAATCACGTTTATTTATTAAGAATGGAATTATGTATTTCACTAACTTTTAGGATTCTTTTAGTTTTAGCTGAAAAAGTGTCAGCTGAATAAACATCAACCAAATCAATAAATCTAGTAAAGCATAATCCAATTTTTTTTATCTTAAGCACACATTAGATGTTTCCAGCTCGCACGGTTGTTTGATCGATCTCCTAAGCTCACGACGCCTACGAGACAAAAAAATAATCGCCATATAGTAACAGTCGAAACTAACCGTTTTCCGTATCTGGTCGCGCAGGTAGTGGTGCGCGGTAGGCGGCTGCAGCGCGGGGTCGCCCAGCGGCAGCGGCGCCGAGTGCGTGCGGCCCAGCGGCCGCTTGCCCAGCCGCGACCCCACGCCACCCACGCCCACGCCCGCGCCCACGCCGCCCGGGCAGAACGCCTCCGCTTCTGACACCGGCGGTAACGACACTGACACCTGGTGGGGAACGAAACGTGGCTGTCAAATGATCATATATACTCGTCAACTTTGTCTAGGGATACAGGTGTTATTTTCATATAAACGAGGTAACTTTGAAGCCTTGGTTTTCTGTCAGAGATGTACCGTGCTGTGATCTGATGATGGCCATCCAGGGAGTGAATGGAGAATATTCAGATCGCTATACACCCAACTGATCTGATCAGCAGCATCCTAAAAGATTAATGGGTCAGAGTTCTCAGTTTCAGGATTTTCATACATTTTCATGCTATTTTCGCGGTTTTTTTAAACATGTCCTTTAATCTTTTAGAATGCTAGTCAGATCAGTTGGGTGTGTATAGCGATCTGAATCTCCTCCATTCACTTCCTGCATAGCCATCATCAGATCACAGCACGGTAGTGCTGTGATCTGATGATGGCCATCCAGGGAGTGAATGGAGAATATTCAGATCGCTATACACCCAACTGATCTGATCAGCAGCATCCTAAAAGATTAATGGGTCAGAGTTCTCAGTTTCAGGATTTTCATACATTTTCATGCTATTTTCGCGGTTTTTTTAAACATGTCCTTTAATCTTTTAGAATGCTAGTCAGATCAGTTGGGTGTGTATAGCGATCTGAATCTCCTCCATTCACTTCCTGCATAGCCATCATCAGATCACAGCACAGTACATCCCCGGCAGGAAACCAAAGCTTCAAAGTTACCTCGTTTGTATGAAAATAACAACTGTTATCTCTAGACAAAGTTGATAATTATGTGTATTTACAATCGTAGTAATAGATCTCATACACAATAGAGTAAATTTATACTCTCAAATGACAACAATGAAAATATACTACAAATAGTGGTCATCCTATCAGATAATATCATAAAAAACATATTCAACTATAATATAAACTAAAACAAAATTCAATTGATTAATTTCACCTAGAAAAATGCTTTTTAGGGTTCCGTAGCCAAAATGGCAAAAAACGGAACCCTTATAGATTCGTCATGTCTGTCGGTCTGTCTGTCTGTCTGTCTGTCTGTCTGTCTGTCTGTCTGTCTGTCTGTCTGTCCGTCCGTATGTCACAGCCACTTTATTCCAGAAGTATTAGGACTACATAGTTGAAACTTAGTAAGTAGGTGTATTCTGTGAACCGCTTTACGATTTTTATACAAAAATAAAAAAAATAAAAGATTAAGGGGGGGCTCCCCATACATGGAACTGAAACTGAAAATATTTTTTTTCATCAAACCAATACTTGTGGGGTGTTTATAGATAGGTCTTTAAAAATGACATTGAGGTTTTTAAGACTATTTTTTTTTAAAGTCAACCGTTTGAAAGATATATGCCGCCAAAGTGGTAAAATGTGTGTCCCCCCCCCTTTAACTTTTAAAGTAAGAGGGTGAAAAATCTAAAAAAAATCTAAACTATAGATCTTAATAAACACTTTCAACGAAAATTGTTTTGAACGAGATACAGTAATTAGTTTTTGAGATATAGTACATTTTCCAAAACCGCAAATATAACTTTGTCATTCATACAAACACTGTGAAAAACAAAGTTATTTTTTCAGACGAAAAATGATAGCGGTATTAAAATATGGTATGGTATAATGTACCTACGGAACCCTACTGCGCGTGGCCCGACACGCACTTGGCCGGTTTTTTTTCTATGGTGAAAATGCTCTAAGATGACTGATGACGTCACACGCAAGTAAATAAATCTGGCTTCAGGCGTTTGACACGACAATTTTGATCCGCGATTGATGGCTGTCAAATGGCTAAGGTTATATTACAATGTTTACATGACGTCACGTGTCCAGAGCCATAGCGTTTTTAGCATGGTTTTAAAATTTAGACTTTTAACATTGATTGTCTTAATGAAATACATTGATTTTTCCTGAATTATTAATGTGATGCTCTTATTACGTAATAAGAAATAATTTAAAATGGTTTTCCAAAATCAATCAAATAGCCTATTGTATGGACGTAAAAAAGTAATAATCCAATCATGAACAGAGGATATTTCGTAACAGAATTAAATCCGACATATTTAATGTATGAATTTAACTTTTAAAAGACTAAATTTGAATCGATGTTTCATTCGCAGAGTAGGATAAAGGTGCCCAAATGTCTGGAACATAAGGTCAAATTTGGCAACGTCACTAAACTACTTTTCTTGGACTAGGACACCTATAATAAAAGGAAAAATAAAGCAAAATACATAGATCTCCTTAAAACGTACCTGTGGTGGTGGGTGTGGATGCGCGTGCGGCCTGCCCAGTGAGATGTTAGGCATGGAGGGGGAGGAGAACAGCAGCTCGGCCGCGCGCCCGCACTCGTCCTCCTCGCGGATGGGCGTGGCCGCGCCCCCGCCCGGCGGCGACCCGCGCGGCGACAGCGCCGACCCGTCGCAGTCTGTGCACCAACGATACAGTTAGCCCACTTACGCACTGGCAAGCGGCTTGCTAAAGCTAGGGTTTCCTAGGATGACGGTGCCGTCATATTTCGGCCGTAATTTAGCGGCGTAGAACGTTCTCTATGGAAACAATATGGCGGAAGGAAATCGAAGTAGAAAAATGTGTCTTTAAAGAAATAATGTCAAGTTATTATGAAAACTTGATAAGTCATCAAATTGCTTTGATGTTTCTTCTCTTTGACTCAGAATGTTTATTTCTTGTATTATTTTATTAAAAGTGAAACGTCTCGAGTGTTTGTTAACGGGTTAACGATAATTGGAAATCAGTAACACAAGCATTCATGAATTGCATTGCAAGGCAGCATGATAGCTTGTTATTGCACTAAATTACAACACAACATTCCACATTCTTGTTTAGCTATTCAGAGTTCAAACGTTTCTAAAAATAATTACCTTACATACTGGAAAAAGAAGTTTGACTTGCTATTAAAGAAATTGCTAATCTAAATAAGTAATTAATGTGATTTCACAGCTGCAATAGTTATCATAGTAGTTGTCTTTTGTCTGCAATTTCACTTAGACAAAGGAGATCCCTCACTATCATCATATCAGCCGCACGACACCCACAGCTGGGTATAGGTCTCCCCCAAGAATCTCCACGACGATCGGTCCTGCGCTGCCCGCATGCAGCGGCGCATCGCGACCTTCACCAGATCGTCGGTCCACCTTGTAGGGGGCCTACCCACGGAGCGTCGTCCGGTGCGCGGTTGCCATTCAAGAACCTTTCCGCCCCAACGGCCATCGGTTCTTCTCGCTATGCGTCCCGCCCACTGCCACTTCAGCTGAGCAATCCTTCAAGCGATGTCAGTTACTTTAGTTCTCCTACGGATCTTCTCATTTCTGATTCGATCCCGTAAGCAAACGCCCAGCATGGCTCTCCCCATTGCACGCTGGGTGACCTTGAGCCTTCTTATGAGACCCATAGTTAATTAACGACCACGTTTCACTGCTGTAAGTCATCACTGGCAACACACACTGGTCATAGATTTTGGTACTGAGGTAAGTTAGACGCGAAGATTTTTCGAAGCTTCCCGAATGCTGCCCATCCGAGTTGGATTCGACGAGAGATCTCTTTCTCGAAGTTCGACTTACCTAACTGGACAGTCTGACCTAGGTATACGTAATGGTCAACAACTTCGAGTGTAGTATTCCCAACATGAGCTGGAGTGGGTACAACATGGGCATTCGACATGATTTTCGTCCAAAGAGGAGGAGGAGGAGAAATGTTTCGCGGAACCTCTGAGAGCCTCTTACGGAACCCCAGGATTCCGCGGAACCTCATTCGAGAACCGCTGCTAGTGTGTAGTACCAGGGCTCTGTCACTCGGCGTCCTTTGCGCCAGCGAGGCCCAGTTTTCATACGTCAGAACAATGCGATAGAAAGAGAGCCAACTAAAGTCGCATTACTCATTTCCCAGCAAAAATGTAAACAAAGAAACGTCACTGTCAAATTGACAAACTAACCCTGATAGTGACATTTTCAGATATTGAAAACCATTGGTCACTTTTAAAACTTTTTAATTTGTATATTATATTTTGAGCCTTAATAAATATAATGTCATCCAGGGTTATTTTAAAGTAGGATGGTAATAAGAAATTTTATCTTTAAAACCTATCATAATTTTTGATGTTAAAAGTTCTCGAAACGAACTGATAAGTAACTTTACTTAGATATTGACTGTATGTGAACTATCAAAAATACGTAGCATCACCGCCTGTTCCCCCCAACACCAAAAGACAAATGTTACTACTACAGCTACTACTCGTAACACTAATATAAATGAAATTTTATAAAAAAGACCAAAGGTTGATGTGTACGGTTTGCAGTTGATGTGTGCACAGCGTCATAAAATGTTTTCTACTATAAAACTTTTACTATGAAATATTAAATTACATTACTGTTTTTGACGCAAAACTCATGATTCAGAATATTTATCTAATCTATTTTTATTAGGTTTGTGATGAAAAACCACGTAAGTGTGTTTATTTCTTGACTTGGCAATATACTATTTCTTTTTGTGTTGTTTTGTTCTGGCAACACCTTTGTTTACATTTTTGCTGGGAAATTAGTAATGCGATTTTACTAGGTGAATATAATGTAACGAAGGGAGCGCTGTGCGACCTGAATTGCACTTTATTGTGTCGGCGCAAGAGTCGCTATTTATTTAAATGATTTTGCGGAGTGCAGTTTCTGTACGCAGATAGTATTTGCCAGATAACTTTGAGAGCTTTGTTTGCTAAGATAACTTTGAACACTCTGACTGTTCATATAAATATTAAACAATGAGTAGTAAGATATTTTGAACATCTTGTGTGCTTACAACAATATGATGATTCTAACTGCGTAGATCAAATTGATTTTTTGTTATTCAGATCATTTTGACTACTCTAGACGCTCATCAATTTGACACTGACTGTACTATTATGTATTCTGTGGTGGTACCAGGGCTCTGTCACTCCGCGCGCGAGTATGAAGCCCTCGGCGTCCTCTGAGAGGACAAATTCGTACGTCAGAAAAGATAAGACCAATGCGATAGAAAGAGAGGCAACTACTAGGTGAATGTTTTCGAGCGAAAGGAGCGCTGTGCGACCTGAATTGCACTTTATTGTGTCTAAGCAAGAGTCGCAATTTCTTTAAACGATTTTGCGGAGTGCAACTTCTATACGCTAGTATTATTATCTATTCTATGGTAGGTGGTAGTACTCACTGCGCTGCTTGACGCGCTGCTTGAGCGGGCGGCGCGCGAGCGGCGAGGCGCGGCGCTCGATGACGCGCGCCTTGAGCCGCACCTTCAGCATGTTGGGCTCGGACGCTGCGCCACACACACACCACTCACACGCCATTCCGACACATGCCAACCACCGCACGCACCGACCGATTATACTGACTAATAATACGTACAACATTTTCTGAATCTATTTTTTCTTTGCTATGTTTTCAGATGATACAAAACTTAAATGCTATTCAATGGTAAAATCCACTTCAGTATAAGTGCAATATTTTCAGAATCGAAGTACGTCTAGTAAAATTGTCCTACGATCTTGAGAAAAACTAAAGTTACCACTTGACTGTAATTTGAATGCAAAAAACTTCATTTATGACGATTTTCAACATTATTAATATTTTGATGAGTTGCTATTGAAGGTGATAAGTTTTTTATTAGCTGATAAGTTTCTTGCGCCCGTTCTTCTTGTCAGTTAAAAAAGTCTTGAACTGGTGGCAGGAAAATATAGACGATTCAAAAGTACTTAATAATTAAGTTTATTTGAATAAAGCTATTTTTTACTTTGACTTTGACTACCTTGAAATATATCTTGAAATTTTTTCAACGGAGTGGAGATGAGTTCGCGCATGTGCTCTTATGAGCGACTCCCGCCGCCCGCGCTCCTCACCGTTACGCATGCCCAAAATATGCGTTCCGTGCAATCCCCACCCGATTTCAAGATATATGCCTCATACTGTACATGTGATTTAACTTATTCGGTCGGTACGTGTCAGTAGTACGGGTTAATAGCAACAACACTGTCGCACAGTCGCGCGACAATTTGCCAGTGCCGCCTGTTTAACGACACTTTGTCGTCTCCACGACGCGCGTCGTTACACAGGCGGCCTGACTTACACACACACAAATGCAGTTATTTTTAAAACATCAAAAAAAATACGAAATTGTTAAATACTTTTCTAATAAAATGCACATTTTATTTCACATTGTTTTAGTAAGGACCAATTCAATATATTTTAAAATCTAACGTTCAAAGGTAACTTTGTCTATTAATAAACTCGAGAGCAGAAAAATGGCACCTCAAGCCTATTTTCATACAAACGAGGTAACTTTGAAGCCTTTGTTCTCCGTCAAGGATTGAACGGGGTGTAATCTGATGATGGCTATCCAAAGAGTAAATGGAGGAGGCTCAGATCGCTAAAGAAACCCAACGGATCAGAAGCATTGTTTACACCAGAGCCTGTAAGGAGTTTTTAGTGTTACATTTTACATACTTAGTATTTTAATTTTAGCTTGTATTTTTTTAAGTTTAACCCTGAGCTAAACGACTCCAGGAATCCGTAAGGTTTCCTTAGCATTATGGGCCTCCACCATTTATTCTTTAACTAGCGGCCGCCCGCGACTTCGTCTGCGTGGAAAGGTTTTTGCTTTCCCTCGGGAACTATACTTTTTTCGGGATGAAAGGTATCCTATGTCCTTCTCTGTACCCTTGACAACGTGTATGCAAAATTTCATGATGATCGGTTCAGTAGTTAGGACGTGAAGGCGTAACAAACAAACAAACAAACGGACTTTCGCATTTATAATATTAGTAAGGATTTGCCATCATCAGCTCAGAGCCCGTTTAACCCTGGGTGGAGAACCAGAGCTTCCAAGTTACCTCGTTTGTATGCAAATAGGCCTGTGGTGCCATTTTTCTGCTCTCGAGTGTACATATGTAAAAAATATATAAAAAAATTCGTCCTTACTTTATTAGTTTTGGTTTAGATTACAGCAAAAACTAGATTATTAAAATATTAATTATTACTGTCTGCCTTTCGTCTATCGGGTTGCTTTGAATTTTGCTTTCATGCGTAATTTATTAATAAGTTTTCCGATAGATGAAGTGCAACTGCTTGACTTTTTTTGTCATAGTGTTTATGAGTAGGTGTTCTAAATGGATAGTTCTATGAAAGTGTTCAGTGATCCTTTCTGGTAAATAAAGATCTCGTTGTAGACTTCAATAGCGTGTTTTGAAAATTTTATCTATGGCCAATTTCAATAACCTATCCTCAATAAGAAATAGGCTTATACCACATGAGTAAAAAAACGTAAACTGAACAGAGTCCAAGCTGCCTACAAACGGTCCGCTGTAGCTTCACTCATACATAGCGCGGCGATGTGTGCGTGACATCTCACCGACAGTGTAACAGGCACGCCGCCGGGGTAAAAACTAGTTTGCACCGGTTCAGTTGCGGTATAACCGACAGGGCCGCTAAGTGCTATACCACGTTCAATTTTTTCTTAGAGAATACACTAATGTGAACAATGACAGTTTGATTTGTCAAATTACTGACTCGAAGAAAAAATACGAGTCGTGACAACGATTTTATTGAAAAATTAATTATTAGATTCTACCATTTTTCAGTGTGTAAAATAAAACGAATTTTATATACATTAGTGTTTAATAAATTAAATATACCCAACTCCTGCACCGTATGTGTATGAATAATTCGGGAAAAAAAGGATATTTCTTTTTTTTCGTACGGAAAAATCCAAGTGCAGTAAGTATTCATTTTCGTTCGTTTCGTTCAAATACACATTTTATTATGGACTTGCCTTATTTCATTTTTCTCCCTACTACCTATTTTTAACTTGCGACAGGTGTCAACCCTTTGAGAATCGGTATAAGTTGTGAGAGCTTGTACTCTGTTCCGTTTATCTACTCATGTGCTAAAGATTTGTTGTCTTGTTATTTCTGTTTAATGGCGGGAAATAAATAACAACAATTGCCTAGTTACAGATCGTTAATATAGGCCTATCTCTTACTGAAGATAGATTAGATAGATTATTGAAATCAGCCGTAAGAGATAAGCCTACCATGGATCTGTAACTAAGCAACTGTTGTTACTTGATTTCCCGTCATTTAACAGAAATATATAAGCAACAAATCTTTAGCAAGCCTATCTCTTGTTGAAGATAGTGTAGGGTGTAGCCCTACACACTTTAGGTGATAGGAATGATAGATCGATAGCTGATCGATATATGATAAAGGGATGCTGTTCTGATATTTATATGATATAAGGGTGCTGATAGGAAATGATAAAGAGGAGTTCAAAATGATACAACTGTGTCGAGTGCTAATCGTGATAGAACTGATTTATTTTAAAACGCGTGTAAATAAAGTGCAAGTTCGCCTATTACAAATGTCGCAACAATTAGGTATTTCATGTGCGGTACATTCACCGTACAGATAGGTTATTGAAATCGGCTGCTAATCGGTTAAATTGAACTTCAGTTACATTGAAGAAAGTGGTCCGGTAAGTCCAAGTGACGACTATGGAAATGTCACAAATTAGTTTAAGAGACAATGTTGCACGTACTGAAATAGCAGTAGGAGAACTTGGGTAAATGAGTTCAGGGATCAGTGTTATGCAACCATTGACTGTTCGGGACTAGCGACTACGAAGATAAAGTTAGTCTTGGGAATCACGCATGCATGCTGAATAAAATCCTTACCTTGAAAGTGTAAAGGGATGTGTAGAGTGAAGGTTCAGTATTGACATGACTATCGCGCCTAATTTATAACGACTAAACCAAAACTAAATCGTTACCGTTTCAGTTTCGTTTACAGAAAAATACCCGCTTCAGTTTCGTTAAAATTGTTGAAAGCTATGCCTCGGGAGCCTAGAATACCAATCTTAGATAATTTAAACGAGAGTCTTAAAGTTAAGCCATTTTTTTTAACTAAATATCAACGTAACAATTTTGGTTTTACAGTTGGCTCGATTGGGCCACAAAAAAACATAAAATTAATGTGCGGGTTTCAACAGAAGCCAACACCACATAATGGGTTTCATCAGCTTGTTGCTCCACCCATTTATCTATCCCACCATGCAAGGGATCGGATCATAGAAAATATCCGATTCCAGAAATACAATGGGAAAATTTACTAAAACCTGGATTCGAATCCAAAGAAACGACAATTTATAACCGCGCGGAGACGCAATACACCTAGGGTTGCCAACCCTCCCGGAAATTCCGGGAGACTCCGGTAATAATGGTTAACCTCCCGAGCTCCCGGGACACAATAATATCTCCGGTTTTTTCAAAAAGTAACTTACTATCATAAATTAACAAAATCAAATCTGCCGCCTTTGCTCTGCGATGCTCCTTCTTGCTCCTCCACGGTAAATCCGGGTGTTTTGAACGCCGTCATTTCCATCGACATATTTTCAAAGAAGTCTGTCCCCGTGTGCAGAGACGATAATAAGTCCCAGATAGTAAGATAGTTGTCCCATTGTTCTTACTAAACAGCAATGTAACAAAGTTACAAAATCAGGGGGCAGTTCGTCTCGAGTCGCAAGTGAGTCACGTAAGCCGATCCCCCCCGATTTGTTAAAATCCTCCCGGGTTGGTTCTTTCAAGAGTTGGCAACCCTAAATACACCCCAAGTGTAGTGTGTGTGTGTGTGTGTGTGTGTGCGTGTGTGTGCGTGTGTGTGCGTGTGTGTGTATGTGTGTGCGTGTGTGTGTATGTGTAGCTCACCGGTCTTGCGCAGCGGGTAGTCGGCGGGCGAGGGCGGCGGCGGCGCGGCGTTGAGCGTGAGCGGCAGCGGCGCCGCCAGCCGGTACGGGTGCGTGTGCGTCGCCGCCGAGCCCGCCGACGTTATCGACTCGCCGCTGCTCGACTTCACGATGCCCCTGTACCACACAATCACAACATGACACATCTGGCCCCTATTTCACAGACGTGACAATTGTAAATTACAATGACAATTTGATGTACGTTGCGGTGTCTATGAGTAGTTTGATCAGTATATTTTCTAAATTCAAATTAGCTGACGCCATGGACACCGAATTGTCATTGTCATTTACAATTGTCACGTCTGTGAAATAGGGGCCTGATAGCCCCACTACACGCATAACACGTCTTATTGATGGGCGACGAAAATGGAGGACCATATCCCAAATTCTGATCCGTCCGTAACCGACGACGGTTTAACGACCCTTCCGAAATACGGTGGACGAATGGAGGTCGACATAGTATTTCGACACCCAACCGATGGCCGACCATTTTATTAGCTTACCAATTTCTGTAGGGCGATCCAGGTACTGTTCCGTTGGCGTTAGCTGCTGCTTTCTTTTTTAGGAACTCCTGCAACAAAACATTTTTAAATGTTAGTTAAAATTAGAAATATCATTATTTTCGTGACCAGCTTACAGCCCGGCCACAGCTAGTGCGGCAGGCGGCGTTCAATAATCACTGCGCGCTATCTCGATGGCAGCCTCTCAGCTCGTCGTCACGACAGCGCAGTGATTACCGAATTCGCTTGCCGCGCCGCTTGCCTCGCCGCCTGCCGCGCTGGCTATGGCCAGGCCTTTAGGGTGTGGGTGGTGCCATCTCACCTGCAGCTTCTGTTTGACCTGCGTGGAGGCGTTGGCGCTGGGCTCGAGCTTGTCTTTCTTGCGCAGGTCGCGCTCGCGGTCTCGTTCGTGCCGCTCGTGCGCCTCGCGGGCCTCGCGCGCCTCCCGCGCCTCGCGCAGCGCCGCCTCCTCAAGCGCCTTCTGCTGCTCCCACATCTGCTGCCGCGTAACCGAACACATCTCTACGTTATGACTCGATTTAACACTTTAGTATCGCTTAAAACTTAATATATTTAGATGCTTACTGACTGGTGGTGACTGAAAGCACAATGAAGAGACTATTCATTTCATTCATTCATGCGGCACGTAAGTTTAGCGGTAAGAGAAATTGAAGGGGATTACTGCGCATGTTTGTAGTAGCCCTGCACCACGTCTCCCACCAATGAGACCCCAAAAATTACTTCTGCGCATATAATAGCAGCGCTAAAGTTACATGCCGAGGCTTGTATAGGGATTCGCTCACCGCGCTGTTGTTCAACCCTTCGGTGTGGCCAGCCCGCACGAAAAGCGTTGGTAATGAAAGCTTTAGTTGAACTTAAGATTTCATTACCTACCATATTCAGCGGCGGCTCTGTTATAATCTAAGCAGCTCCTGCCCCCTAGCATGACCACCAAAAAACGATACATATCTCGTGATATAAGATTTTATCGACTCAACTGTCAAAGTCTATTGTCTTTTGACAGTTAAATGTGATAAATCGCTATATCGTATCACATTTCAGGAGTCATGGGGGCATTGGTCATAAGATCATGATCCTTGCTTTCATCAAAGTCTGCATTGAACTGACGGCCGCCTAAAATAATAAAGAAGTGCTTTGTAATAAATAACTGAGTTGTTCCACCATTCAATTGGTGACTAATTCGAAATCTTCGAATATGTGAATATTCGAAAAGTTACGAGAGACCTCATTATATGCCAGCACTCTCAGCGTCACGGTTACAATGTAATAAACAATTTTGAGTAGGAAAATCAATACATATGCAGATTATGCAGTAAACGTTAGTTTGTGCACGAATTACAAAAGCTCAAGTTGTAAACAAACAGATTGCCAACCGAATATCTATCAAATGATTCAGCGGGCATTTTCTTGCCGTGAAAGTTCGGAGCTGATCACCTCATTATGGGCAGTGCGTCACCACATTACACTGATTCGCTTGCCGCAAATCCACAGAAGATAGTCCAAAGAGTTGGCCACTGTCCACATTCCCCGCATATTTTTGTCTTATGGCAATTTAGGATGTAATGAATAAATAATATCCAAATAGATTGCTTGAATTTATTTGTCATTTGAACGGCGGGCGTCTTGTTCTTTTAAACCCGATCTAGCTGCAGCAGCTATAAATTTTACGATAATTTAAATCGTTGCAATTATGATCGATTGTTAGCTTTTGCGACAGCCGAGTTGTCTCCGCTAACGAAGTTAAACGCACGCGGCCTAGTATGAATGATGTAATTACAAATCGCTCAGTCACCATTCATGACTATTTATACGCGCCGGCACGCGGCGAGCCCGCGCCAACTGCTTCACGAGCTTCAGTTTCTTCACTATCACCAGTATTTGGCCCTACGTCGGTCACGCCAATATTGGCCACAACACAATAAATATAATTATCGAAGCCAAATATTCAACTGAGCGACGTCGCCGAGATGCCCACCCGGTCTGCTCGCCTATATCCACAATTAGTACCGGAGTGCTGGTTACATCAAAATAAAACCATTAATGATTATTTTTAACCTCGCTTGGCTTTGTTTTGGGAGGGACTGTTACTATCACGTGCACGTCCGTCACCTAAAATATGGTGTGATTACTTTTGGATAAATGTTTATGTCATGTCTACTAGCCAAATACTCGCTAATAATATTGGGTGTATGTTTATTTTGGCGCGTTTTTATATTCAGCCTCAAGGTTTCGCAGACGACTTCGTCTGAGTCTATTATTGGAGTACCTAAGCAACATCCATTTCCCGGTGTTAAAACGCATCCTGCTTGTTTCTGCAAGCTATGATGATGTTGCATTACTATGTATGTAGACTTTTGTATGATTATAATCTATTTTAATATTGGCAGATTTTTACGATTGTACGTTTTAGACAAAGATATGGAAAATTATTCAGAGAAAGGAGAAATAAGAGATTAACATAATAAGTAATGAACAATTTTAACCTGGTATCTCACCTTCAGGTGATGGCGCAGCTGCTGCTCGTGCTCCTGCGCCAGCTTCTGGCTCTGCTGCTGGAAGTGCTGCAGCAGGATCTCTTGTTGCAGCTGCTGCTGCTTCTTTAGCTGCAACAGACAGCAGCGCCTCGTCAGCAACCAAGCTCACCTCTCTACCGACACTCACTAACAACTTGACGGGACGAAACCAACTAACTCGACGTTCTACACATCATAATTTAAACACGACTCACTTCATACTATACTTTGATTGGTTCCGCCCTGGATGAAGCAGAGCTCTTCGTACGTAATCAGGCTATCAGCTCATCTGACACTGCGCAGCTAGTACGAAGAACGCATCTTCGTTTCGACTCAATTGCGCAGTAGGCCTACTTATGACATGATTCACGCATGATTCGGCTCGGCTCATGATTACAGTATAATTTGACATAAACGTCGCATATCCCGTAGCTCCATAGTTAGTGTACATGTTGCATTTATTGGATGGGAGAGAGAATAGATAGCTAATGTAAAAGTAAGCACTGATTTGATATCTTCAACAAACATGTGTGAGAAGCGTTAGGTTACGCGGTCGCTGATGACATCGTACAGCCGACTCAGTCGTCCGTCAGTATGTGATTTTATGATACTAGCACTACCTGAGTTATACATAAAAAGAAATATTTTCTATCGTAAATAAATAACCCAATTACCACACGGAAATACAAAATTGTAATAGTATAAATTAGCAAACATTGTGTCTTGTGCAACCACAAAGCGGACCTGCGTCAGAAGCGTGTGCGCCACTAGGTCTGATGACAACTCATTCAAGTGTTTTGCCGTGAGATCTAGATCGGTCGGCATGATCGCCGCGCCGCCGCCAGCGTGGCTGCGCGTGAGTGGTTGCACAGGACACGCAACACAAGTATTATGTAATTTGGACTCACTTGCAGCAGGAAATTATTCTCTAATGTTTGTTTCGCTCTCTCTGCGATATGGTTCTTTCTCGGGCTCTGATTCTGACAATGAGAGAGGAAAATCATGTAGGACACTGCACACGCCGAACACCAACTATCACGCAAACGCTATGTTAGTCGTGAATTTGACAAAGATCAGATCAAAGCTATGAATAAAAAAATATAATATCAGTCATTCTAATCGTTTACAAAAAAAAAATGGGTTGCACTCCGGGAGTGCCGGCAGAAGTGAAAACTTGAATATTAACGTTGTGCATTTTTTATTATATTTTGGAATGGTTAGGGAATAATTTTGCACGAATTGCTTTAATTTATCAGTACAAAAGTACTATCATTTATGAGGTAGAATACAACATTTATTTATTGCGTTATTTGTGTACACAAACATGACAATTTATATTACATGTAAAAAGTTTATTCTCAGAAAAATTAACCCGCCGAACGCCAAAACGACGCGCCGCCAATTTCGCCGCGCTGTACAAAGAGAGGGGGATACTTCCGCCGCCGGCTGTCTACGCTACATCCGTTTAACGAATTTTCGATCAGGGTCACGTGACCCTGACTGACGCGAGTTTATCATTTTTTCCCCATTATGAAAAAAGTGTACAACGCCGCTATAGAAGTTTTCACTTCAAAAAATATAATTTATAATTTTTTTAGGTCATGTTTACAGGATTTCATTCATTCAAGAAAATTCTGCCTTGAAAACTATTGAGGAATTTAATAAAGGCTGAAAACACGACTTCGTTGGCAAGGGACCTGTTGTGTCAAGAATATAAGGGAGGCGGCTGCAACATTAGCGTCTGCGCATATTTTTGGCATCACACATATTATTTTAGCTTGATGAAAAAATGGCGGACGTCGGAATGCGTGCGTGCCATGAATAGCCGCGCGGACGGATGTTTTGCGCGCGCGCCGTGGGCGGGGTAAAAATACTGTCGCCGCGGGGCCCGCGGCAGTCGCCGGCCCTGCGCCCTGCATCTTTAACAGCATCCACCTGATTTACATCATGTCCGGCACGACAAAATCCGAAGGACCCGTTTGTTTCTAACGTTATGTCGATTATCGGAGTTGTCCGTTTCGCATGCAGCAGGATATTTGATATTATCACCGGTAAACAGTTATAGCTTGTGTTTTGGATTCGCAAGTGCGGTCGGTCGCGAGAGGGCGCGCATCAACATCCTGGCTAAAATTAATCCCGAGTTAGAGCGCGTGGAACGCATGTAAATATAGTAGATATGCAGACGGACGGCCGTACAGCGGCGTGCTATAGTGTTTTGATAACGGTTTATTTATAAGTGCGCAGGAACTTTTTATAAATACGCTGGCGGCCGAGTTTAAAACGAGATGGATGGAGTTGAGTCGTTTGTGCAATATTCCGAGAAAAGGTCACGGGAACTCCGCGCCTCGTGTTCACTTACGTGTGTTAAATGAGGGAGCATCCACGATTATGGGACACGCTCTTGAAATAGGAATTTAACTTAAATAATAACGCGGATATTTTGGAGTTACGTCGTAATAAGAAATTAGGTTTGCAGCGTGATGTCGGTGTTCACATGTCAAAATACCAATTACTTATCTTAGTTCAGAGAGAAGGAATGAAAGTTAATAAAAAAGAACTCTAGTATTCCATACCGGGTGACAACCCCATCGTAGTTTTCGTATGCCTATAACTTTTGGCTTACAGAAAGTCTAAATTAAATATCTACGTAAATGGTAATGGAAAACTGCATGCATGGGGTCAATAATTTTCAGTATCAATTCAGTTTTTGATGTTGGAGATCTTAAACAAATAAAAGTAAACAATACAATCTAATTGTTCTTCGACCAATCTTTTGCAGTCATATTTGCAGTGATTTCTTTTCCATTACCGATCAGTAGGTAGGTACAGATGCTGGCATATAAGTTGGCAAGAGAAAGATGAAACAAAAGATGCGCCGAGTTTAGTGTTTGTGGTTAAGACTGCGCATCTTTCGTCTCGTTTTTATCTTGCCAAGTTACGTGCCGGGCAGTATAGTAGATGTGTGTGCGAGTGAGCTCACCTGCATGATTTGTTGGTGGAAGCTGGTGTCGGCGAGGGGCAGGCGCGGCGCGTGCGGCGGCGACGGCGTGTGCTGCGGCGACCCGTCCGCGCCGCCCTCGTGCGCCATCTCTGCAATAACAACACACGATCATTGCAATATATGTTCACCACAGACCATACAACAAGTACTAATTCACTGACATCAAGATGACTTCTTGTAAGCTAAAAAAGTCTCGATTGGGTGGTAGGAAAATATAGACAATTCAAAAGCACATAATATCTAAGTTTATTTGAATTAAAGATTTTTCATTTTCAACCGTCAGAACCTCGACTCAACGATATCGTAAATAGTCGATGCGAATAAAGATAGACAGAGCGATAGTTTTCGTTGAAGAATATAATTTGTAGTAGCGAACTTGCTTTCTAGAAGTCTTTGACATAAAAAATGGCTCTGCAGAAAAGTTATTTGTCAGTTGACTTATGATTAGGGAATAGCAAGAGAATCATTCTCTATTCTGCTGAATGTTACTTCTGAAAGTTTGCAAACACGAAGTAACTCTTCATTTAAAAAAAAAATGATTTTTTTCTTTAAATTAGAGAACTCTTTTTATTCCTACCTATAAAAAAGTATTATGTTTTTCCATACTTTCCCTTTGGTATCAGATAAATTCTTATTAGAGTCGGCTAATATGTTTTGAACTAGCTCCAGTTAATTAAACATTTCTTGAAGTGAGTAAGTAATAAAATAATAAACCATTATATAACCCCACGTAATTATTACATATTTTCTTCCAAGGCAATGTTTCAAAGCCGGAACTCAATAAAACACGTTAAATAGTAGTTAAAACACGTTAAATTAGTTATTTTAAATATTAAACAAGAGTCGTGTGTTTGATCATCACCGATCCGAGGCGCGATTAATGTGGTGTCATAGGAATTCTGATTTATGTCTTTTTATTACAATACATTTGCATATTACAAGATACCTAACTATTTTTATAACAGGTAATATTTTAAAAAGGTCATTATTAGGAAGTTTTTGGGAAAGCTAAATAACATTTTAAAGGTAATTTTTACAAGTTTCTGATGACGACGGACGGACGTTATAATATTTAGAGAACTTATTGATGTGATATTTTTATTTGAAATATTGCTTTTTCATTATAATTAACATACATGGTGATGATCTACGAATAATATAAGGTCAATTAATTGTTTATTCTTACAAATAGTATATGATTTATTACAATTGGTATTTAAATTTTTAATAAGATAAAACAGGTGAATAAAGCTTTAAATGCGCATTTTAAACACGATATAGAGTAAAGCGATTTGGCGAATTTAACTATCAAAAGACAGTGAATTCGTACTGTTGAATATCGTTAAATCGCTATAAGTATCATAATATTTTAGTGGTTTTTGCTGGTCAAAATGTTTTTAACAAAAAGACAAGTAATATTTTTTCACTTCATTGCAACATCAACCAGTTTTAGTGACCCCACTGTTGGGGGGTCTTCCTTGCGAAATTTGCAGGCGACTTTATAGGCAACTAGCGGCCGCCCGCGACTTCGTCTGCATGGAAAGGTTTTTTTGCTATCCCTCGGGAACAAAACTTTTTTTCGGGATGAAAGGTACCATATGTCCTTCTCTGTACCCCTGACAACGTGTATGCAAAATTTCATGATGATCGGTTCAGTAGTTGAGACGTGAAGGTGTAACAAACAAACAAACAAACAAACGGACTTTCGCATTTATAATATTAGTAAGGATACTAGCGCCACCCCCGCAAAAAATAATTACCGTGTAAATACACAATTTATTAAAAATCCAAGCTTATGGTCCCCTCGCAAAATACAAATTGTTATTTATAAACACACAACCTCAGTAATAATTAAATAATTGTTTGCAGTTTTGGTGGTGAAAAAGCGAAAACCAGCCGTCGATTTTTTCGTCAAGAAAAACCACAATAAATTATCTGTCATTAAATCACTATTGATATTTTGCAACAAGGGACCATAAACTTGAATTTTGAAAACTTTTATAAATTGTGTATTTACACGGTAATAATTTTTTTGCGGGAGCGGCGCTAGTGTTGCATAAGTGGCGTTACACAGAGCTATCTGCGCCTTCGAGCTCCACTATTCATTAACTCACACAAAATTTGTAGTATTAAATTTAAGTTTAGCCACAAAGGCCTACAATGGCGCGATAAGGGCGAGGTCGCCGCGAGTACTTTCAAAAGAAACAATCTGAAGGACGTCCTTAGCGACACCGGGTCGGCATCGGGCTAAATATAGCCGGCCAAAAATAGCCCACTCACCCCGCCCCACCCCGCCGCCCGCCGCGCCCCCGCCCCCACCGCGACCTACATTCTGGGGGCGGAGATGGGGCTCCAAGCCTTACTGCTGCAATATACCTGGACTGTATGATTCACGATGGGTGCAATCAGCCGGCGATAAAATAATGTAGGCAACAAAGACCAACAGAGTGAGTACCTAATCTACGTTTGGATTTGTTTAATTCATGTCACTTGACCATCCATTTTTAATGTCCACCACTGCTCTTTATTTCATCAACGCCCGAGCGGTCTCCGGCGACCGGAAAATAATAGAAAATGTATTGTGTCTCGTTTTCCGGGCGTTGTTGACGAGTTAAGCTGCTGCTGCTTACTGTTCATGTCACTTAATCCTCTATTATACTACTTGTTGACTGAATACTACTGAAATATAATACAAAATAAAGCATTAACGTGCATTTCTTATAAGAAATCATTCAGATGTAGAAAAACTATATAAATAGTGAATAAAAATTTGTTGGACCACCTAATTACATAAAAAAAATTAGTAATCGCAGTAAAACTGTCAACAAAATTATATCTTGTAAACACTACAGCAACGAAATTTCTGCGGAAATCATGCGAGTATCAAAATAATTCAGTGACGACGACAGGAATACTGCGGACGAAATATTTTATGCGCCAGACGAGACTCTTCCTGTCTCATAAAATCATTTGACAAAACTGAGAAAAATAGTTGGCATTGAATTCTGACAACAATACAGGCGGACATCAAACCGTATGAAATAACATAATATAATAACGTGCACAACACGCGTTTGTGGCGTGAGTGAAGCATACAGATACATAGATACATCGTTTGTTTGGTATGGAGACTAGGCAGAGTCAGAAGATGACAAACTGCATTGAACATTATAATGAAGTGCATAAATGGTGGCACCCTCTCCTCCAGCCCCCGCCCAGCGCCCACCCCAAACCAGATTTAGGTCACAGGCGCAGAATAATATTGTGTCACAGGCGCAGCCCGTTAAAAGTCACCTTCCACTCGCAATGTCGACAGGACTCACTCGCAACACAATACTATAAAAAGAGTTTTACAATCGAGTTAATATAATGATGTTTACTTACATCTGACTGTATTGTGCAACTCCGTAGGTAGGTTTTATTCGTGTCGTATATTAATTTGCATATGACATCACGTTAAACAATTTCCATTATCTATAAACATACTCGACCTAAAATATTGTATTGTCAATGTTTGAAGTGTGAGTGAAAATAAATATTTATTATTATAAAAAAATGCTTGCAAAGCAAAATTGTGAATACTTATTATATAACTTCTATCTATACAGGGTCACTGGAAATATGACGTATTCCTGCTAAGGGGTTATAGATGAGGTCAAAACAAATATTTTTTGTCATATAACTTTTTTTCAAAAAATTAATAGTTTTTGAGTTAATTGAAATTAAGTATTTTTTTACCAAAAGTACGTTTTCAGACACAAACATTTAAAATAAAAGATAACTACTCATTCGATTCCGAATTTTTTATCATTTTGGGATAGAAAACAATCTGAGTGTTGATAATGAATAATTGTTTTTTCATAAAATACAGCTGTTTATAAAAAATTCAATCGTTAAATGCATTTCATTTTTTTATTTTTTCAGATTTTTTAGAAATAGCATCAAATATCTTTAAAAAAAATCCTTGTAACTAAGCGTGCATAATATTTTAAAAACATCACCATCTATTCAGCTTTCAGTTGAAGTATAAAACTTAATAATAACTTAAATAAAAAATGAGAAATTAAGACTTAACTTAATAGCAGTCCCATTTCATGTAGCAAAAATTTCCTACTGCAAGCGCTTCGGAGGTGGCTGTATTATCCTACTTATTCCATAAATGTGAAAGTTTGCTTATTTCGATGATTGTTAATCAATCACGCAAAATGGCTGAACGAATTAGGATGAAATTTGGCACACAGATAGTTTATAAGTCGGATTAAAACATAGGAGGATACTATTATCTTGGTTAAAGGTTCCCTAGGGATTTTCTTGAATGTGAATGCGGATGAAGTCGCAGGCGGAAGCTAGTTTGCCATAAATGGTCGTGCTTACTAAAAATACTTTCGTCCGAGTGAGTTTGCAACAGAATTATTTTCCGCCGATGAGTCAAAATTTTATACAGACAGCATCAAAAATAACCATGCATATCTGCCATTTTTAATGACCCGCTGCTGGGGAACAGGCCTTCCTTTCCTTTTGGGATAAAGCGGACGGGCCATAACCCACCACGTGGGCCCAATGCAGATTGGTCGGTTTAACTTAATGTACCTTACATTGAGCCCTTGGTTCTGGCTGCATTTACAGTCGTTAACACTGACCAATCCACATTGGGCCCACGTGGTGGGTATGGCGCGTCTACTTTATTCATCCACAAATCAAAAGAAAAGCCAGTTCCCCAGCAGAGGGGCATTAAAAATGGCTGATATGCATGGTTATTTGTGATACAGTTTGTATAACATTTTGACTCATCGGCGGAAAATAATCCTGTCTCAAACTCACTCGAACGAAAGTATTTTTAGTAAGTACGACCATTTATGGCAAACTAGCTTCCGCCCGCGACTTCATCCGCATTCACATTCGAGAAAATCCCTAGGGAACCTTTAACCAAGATAATAGTATCCTACCTATGTTTTAATCCGACTTATAAACTATCTGTGTGCCAAATTTCCTCCTAATTCGTTCAGCCATTCTGCGTGATTGATTAACAATCATCGAAATAAGCAAACTTTCACATTTATGGAATAAGTAGGATAATACGGCCACCTCTGAAGCGCTTGCAGTAGGAAATTTTTGCTACATGAAATGGGACTGCTATTAAGTTAAGTCTTAATTTCTCATTTTTTATTTAAGTTATTATTAAGTTTTATACCTCAACTGAAAGTTGAATAGATGGTGATGTTTTTAAAATATTATGCACGCTTAGTTACTAGGATTTTTTTAAAGATATTTGATGCTATTTCTAAAAAATCTGAAAAAATAAAAAAATGAAATGCATTTAACGATTGAATTTTTTATAAACAGCTGTATTTTATGAAAAAAAATTTATTCATTATCAACACTCAGATTGTTTTCTATCCCAAAATGATAAAAAACCTGGAATTGAATGAGTAGTTATCTTTTATTTTAAATGTTTGTGTCTGAAAACGTACTTTTGGTAAAAAAATACTTAATTTCAATTAACTCAAAAACTATTAATTTTTTGAGAAAAAGTTATATGACAAAAAATATTTGTTTTGACCTCATCTATAACCCCTTAGCAGGAATACGTCATATTTCCAGTGACCCTGTATATTTAGTGACTATAAATTGGAATTTAAAACTGCAGCTATTGCAATGTGTTGCCATATTATACCTAATTATAGTGGAGATAAAATATTTCATCATCATCATCATCATATCAGCCGCACGACACCCACTGCTGGGTATAGGCCTCCCCTAAGGATCTCCACGACGATCGGTCCTGCGCTGCCCGCATCCAGTGGCTTCCCGCGACCTTCACCAGATCGTCGGTCCACCTTGTCGGTGGCCTACCCACGGAGCGTCGTCCGGTGCGCGGTCGCCATTCCAGAACCTTTCCGCCCCAACGGCCATCAGTACTTCTCGCTATGTGTCCTGCCCATTGCCACTTCAGCTGAGCAATCCTTCGAGCGATGTCGGTTACTTTAGTTCTCCTGCGGATCTCCTCGTTTCTGATTCGATCACGCAGGGAAACGCCGAGCATGGCTCTCTCCATTGCACGCTGGCTGACCTTGAGCCTCCTTATGAGACCCATAGTTAGCGACCACGTTTCACTGCCGTAAGTCATCACTGGCAACACACACTGTTCATAGACTTTCGTCTTGAGACACTGAGGTAAATCGGACGCGAAGATTTTTCGAAGCTTCCCGAATGCTGCCCACCCGAGTTGGATTCGACGAGAGATCTCTTTCTCAAAGTTGGACTTACCTAACTGGACTGCCTGTCCTAGGTATACGTAGTGGTCAACAACTTCAAGAGTAGTGTTCCTAACATGAACTGGAGAAGGTACAACATGGCCATTTGACATAATTTTCGTCTTATCCATGTTCATCTTGAGACCCACTCTTTGGGAAGCACCACGGAGATCTTCGAGCATTATGTTCAGGTCTTCCATGATCTCAGCCATAAGGACTATATCATAAAATATTTATACTGCAATAATTAAAAATATTTGCAACCCAGTGCCGCCTAGATATTAATGGTGTTTCCGGAAATAGAAATAATTGATTGGAATAAATTGGAATATGCTAATGTCAAACCTCAAGACAGAGAACGGCCATTAGCGCCTGGCCTCGTTCCACATCGAGCCTCACTGCTGGATGGGCATAGCATATTATTAACTGGCACCCGTAATTAAAACTGCAGGTATAATACGTTTCAATCTTATTGGCAGCTGTGAAGTTAGTTACTAAACGCGTAGCCATGCCCCTTTACTCGCTTCTTCTACCAAGTTACATCGAAATCTGATGCTACGCAAAGGGGGTACGATGATACAGATGGCAAATAAAAAAAAATATCACAGATCCATTGTGGATCTAGCGATGAATCTTCTGTGAATGAAGGACTATTTTGGACCAAAGAAGAATCAAAAAGATTCCAATGCTATGCGAGATTATGATGCCACCGCGGATAACCAAGAAGTAAAGACTCAAGATTTGTAGCTCTTTTTTTTTTACAAAGATACAAAATATTTATTTTTCAAGAAATTACAGGTTAGGGTGATTTACATTGGACTCCTCCCTTTAAGTTAAAATAACCTGTATTGAGAGGAGGCCGCTCCTCTGCCAGAACATCTACACCTGCGCAGTAAATGAATATGATCGGTACAATCAACATGCAAAAATTATTCTAATTACTATAATCTACTATTATCAAAGATATAAATATATAGAAATAAATAAATAAATATAGAAAATAAATTAATATATAGATAACATAAATATAAATATACCTGTTATTGAACTATTTCAATGTAAATTCTAATTCTAATATAATCCTTTTCATTTCAAAATAAATATAAATAAAATAATTGTCTACCTACCGTTACAATTTTAACACAAATCTTACTATTTCTGACTTAAGTTTTTCAAATCACATGCAAATAAATTTTCATGTGGTGTGAAGAGCACAAGTCTTTGTAAACTGTATTAGTCTTTGGCACGCCGAATTTCGGCGACTTTATAACGAGAAAAAACGTAATCAACAGATTACTTACTAATCAAATATTCAGTGCACCGTAAACATTAAAAAAAAATAGCCTTATCTGTCTGTATCATAATACTTATCATGTTATAAGAAGTACAAGCGTGGGATATCGACGCTTTGATTTCGCCGTTAGATTGTATTTTGGGATGTAACTAACACTCTCAGTGTTATGCCAATCTAAAGTCCCCAAGAGTGTATTCCATTCCAATGGATGCAACACGGCTGCATTATGCAGGACATCATATCATCGCCGGATCCGGCGTGTCTCATCACGCTCACTGCCAGTTCGATGTAATTCCGTCAGCCGTCACCCATCGCTATCGTGCACATTTCAGAGGATCTATTCGGAATCAGCTATCCTACATGTATATATTTTCGTACCAACCTTTAATTAAAATAGCAACATTAAGTAATGTCAAAGTCAAAGTCAAAGTCAAAAATAGCTTTATTCAAATAAACTTAATTATTAAGTACTTTTGAATCGTCTATATTTTCCTACCATCCGTTCAAGACTTTTTTAAATGACAAGAAGAATGGGCGCAAGAAACTTATCAGCTTTAATAGCGTCGTTGAAAGCTGTAATACAATAATTATAAATATTTGCTCGATATTGACCGATTAAATAATAATTACAATAGCCTCTAGTTAACAATAAATATAATAATAATAATACATCGAAACTTTCTCAAGTTCAAGAAAATCAATTCTCAAACTCTACGCTACGAGCTACGAAAGCCAGCCGTAGCCGTAGTGAACCTGCTACGCAAGCTCCTGGGAGTGTCTACGGCGTAGCACATTAGACGCGCTACGAAAAGGGAATTAGATAGGTACCTATTATTATTGTTTTAGTAAAATCTTTTCGTTTTACCATTATTTTGGGTGGCTTTACATTCGTTTCAAGATTTAATCAAGATATTTACATTAAATAACAATAGTTTGTCTAAGTTCCTACAACAACAATAATTTAATGAAATTATTGCGCCTCGCCTAAACCACAACGATTTCGTTCGATGACTTAATCATACAAACAAAGTAAACACATGTGTTTTAGTATACTAGAAAGAGTGATATTTGAATTGATCACCCAACAATACAAACATGAATAAAAAATAACGTACCTACACAGAAAATTGACGCAATATGTGTTTCCATGAAAGTTACTCCGTATTTCGTAAAAAGTAACATTAAAATAAATGCACAGTTAGAACAAAGCTAGAATCAACACAAAGCGGTGCCGCCCCCGCGCCCCGCGCTATAAATAGCACACCCGGCAACGAGCGCGCGACAAGTGAAGGACGCGCCCCCGCGCCCCGCGCCCGCGCCCCCGAGCCCCGTCCCGCTCGCGCGCGCCGCGCCCGACAGAGACCGACAACAATACACATCAAATTATGACCGGCTAAAAATAGATCACGCACGCGAGCCACGAAACGTGCCTTTTATTATTTTATCGAATCGCAAAGATATTTTTTTTACACATTTGTCAGAACTGATTGATGCAGTAAGTATATTTGACTAATACTCGATTGTTAGTGATTGATGCAGTGAGTATAAATTTGCCTAATTTTCGATTGCTAGTGATGAATTGATGATGTACACACAATCAGTGAATCCAGTCTGAAGTCAGAATAATGAATTCATGGAGCTGACTGCGGCTTTTCGTGACATACATTTGGGAGGACGTATAATTTACCCTC
Source organism: Agriphila geniculea (assembly GCA_943789525.1). Lineage (NCBI taxonomy): Eukaryota > Metazoa > Arthropoda > Insecta > Lepidoptera > Crambidae > Agriphila > Agriphila geniculea. The sequence goes on along the minus strand of OX038879.1, from coordinate 4,733,471 downwards.
CCGACTCGTGGTACAACTGTTCAACTGATTGTACCACAGGGCAGTAAATGTACCCATGGTCTAAAAGTTGGACTACCTCTTTTTTGCAATATTTATTTTTATGACCCGTAGTACAACTGTAGAAGTTGAACACGACAGTTGTACCACCGGGCCGGGACGGGAGGGATAATTTATTGTCGCCTGAGCGAATACACGTGGTGTGATGTGACCCCAAGTTGGGCATTTGTGGTCGCACGGGCCTCGCGCAGTTAATATAGTCACCTTGTTATATGAATAAATTACACTCAATCTGTTCAGTCGTAAACTGATACTTCGCGGTTTAAATAACTTCAAGCGATGTGTTTTGATGAACAGAATGTGCAAAACACAAGCATTTATAGGACAATGTTCCAGTATAGAATAGCGGATTGAAGAAAGAAGATTAAATATGCCGCATCTTGCAGAAACATAAATTGAAAAGAAAGAAATACATTGTATACCGGAACTATAAAAGGTAATCCAGAAAAACTATTACAAATGATAATATAAAGAAGGAGGTCTTATTCCCTCGTATGACAGAAGCGAGACTTTTGCATTGGAGCACCAGAATCACCAGGAGAACAACCAGCACCAAGTTGATGATGTGTAGTGTAACATCAGTTTTATTTAAAAAAAAAACTCTTTGTATTATTCTCTTACAGGTAATAACATTTCACATCAGTAACAAGTACTGACATTTAGAGCGCTCCTCGACCACTAGATCTAAACTAAAAAAATCATCAAACTAAAAATGTTGAATACCGTTTATTCGAAAGATTAGGAAATACTTTTTGAACGATTTACACGTCCAGAATAACGCATCCTGTCCCAGCAGCATCACTCTCAAAATAATCAGCCGTAAAAGCCAACTGCCGCTCCAGATCCAGAAGCAACTCGTCTATTTCCGTTCGTGTAAACTGTTTACGGCGAATGCGCACGCGCACCGCTGGCTATTTTCTCCCGGCTAAATGCAACCGCCATCGCCACCGGAAAGGTTTGGTTTTGTTTTGCTTTTTAGACACAGGCGTTGTGCGACTGTTACTACAGCAAGAATAAAAGTTTAAAACATTAACCTGAGGTAGAGCAAAGCAAGCAAGTATTACATTTAGAATTTGAATACAGCAAGTGTGCAGTGCAGAGCAAGTTGTTCAATCCAAGTATATTATTATGTTGTAAAACTGGAAGCGTGATGTTAAACTCCGACTATTTATCAATATAGTGCTGTTTGTTAACTCTTATTTATTCAAGGATAACTAGTTACCATTACAATCAGCATTTTCTAAAGACTTAAGAAATGGAATTTCATTTAGGAAGTTGCAAGTTCAACATCGCAAGAAGTTTAATCTTGTTCGACGAAGCCCGAGTCACTAAAACAGTATTGGAGCATGAATTAATCTCCATTCCGACGAACGCAGCTCGAAACCTGCATAGCTGGGGGTCAAGTCTGCTAATGTTTTCGTCAAAATTGAAGTTCAATGGTGTTCTAATGGTAATGCTTTTTGAAACAGTTCTTGTTTCTTAAACCCAAAATCAAGACACAATATGTTTCCATTTTGGGTTTAAGAAACACAATGTGTTTCAGTTTTGGGTTTAAGAAACAAGAACTGTGTCAAAAACATTATCATTCAAACACCACTGAACTAGGATTTTGACGAAAACATTAGCAGACTTTGACCCCCTGGACGCAGCTCAATCGGCTGCCGGACCGCTGGCGTGCGTTGGCGCCTGATGGCGGCGCTTCCGGCAATAAATAACGAGCTGCACTTTTGTTTTGATCAACACTAACTACCGGAAACGTCGTCGAATTGCAAATCTCCTGTAATCATCGACAACAATGTCAACAATGCATCTCCCACTTTTGGTTTCTTTCCAAAATCAACTTTCCGATTCCGACGCCTGTAAACTAGGCGTCGGAATAGTCGGAGCGCAGCGGAGAGAGTTGCATTATTTCTGTTTATTGGTGGTCGGAAAAAAATAATAAGTTTGTAACAAATAATTGGTTTATCAAAAATCAGCTAAAAGATGTTACAAAATAAACACTAGGCAATTCAAGAAACCGTTTTGTTTGCACGTTTCTATTTTTCACTTAATACTTCCACGCATACGTAGGTTTATTTTACAGGTACTTAATTTTATTACTCCGTCTGAAATAAAATAAATAGGCCAATCATGGATGTATGCACGACTAGTTTGGAGCGTGTAAGCTGCGCAGGAGTGAATCACAGCTATAAATAACGCAGCTATAATTAGTTTACCATACAAAGGCGTAGAGAAGCACTTGAAGGATTCCGGATTCATTGAATCATATGAGTGAATAGCTCTTTGTTAGGACATGCTTTAACAACATGCTGGTACAAAGCAATAAGGTCGTTATTGTCTTGAAACTATTAAACACTAACGACACGAACGTTTAGTTCAAGTGGTTCAACGGCTTCTGAGCAAATATTATTGTCATAAAATATAAATAGACTGTTTATTTGTCTCGTAAGAAAATAAATATTCATTAACCACACAACATCATAAAGTTAAGACTGGATGCCACAATATTACGAGACGATGTGGAAAGAAAATTAAAACAAATTAAGTATAACTAATCCTCGTCTTGTTGACATTCCTAATACACCGGTGCGTGATCCAGTTCCGGGAATATTAAAAGGCATTCACCTGTGCCTGCGACCTGTGTCGCGGGAGTCCCTCACCTGTCGCCGCACTTGTCGCTGCACTGGCGAGTTTTTGTCGACCTGTCGCCCCTCAGGAACCATTAATAACATGGTGGATCCCTCCCGCTTCGCTCGTCTACTCTATAAACAGATGGGCGCATTCCATGCCGAGATATTTTTAGTTCGGTACCTAATTCTGGACAACGCCATCCTCTGGTTGGCTTTAGTTTTTTGGTTGACATATTTTTTACTAATTTAAAATGAACATTGATTTTCGGTCCGCTTCAAGTTAATTTTGGAAATACCATGGATTGTATTGATTTAAGTAAACCTTCATAACTATGTACTAATCTAATCACTGAAATTATTTGGCAGTGTCTCGGACGGAGTTCCCTTCTGACTTCTCATTAAGAAGCTGTTATATTTTTGTAAATTGGCTTTAAACTTATCTCGGTTTTATTGTGCTAAATAAAACATTATCTGACGCGATGAATTTTGGGATACAAGGGACCGAATCCTCAATTTAATATAAAACGATAAGATAACTCATGTCCAAACCGGTTTTGTTAAATATCACAAAAGGTTAAAGCCCAATGCGACAGCCGTAACCAGCAGCGCTTGAAATAGCCGGCGAGAGTAAAGCCAGCCTCCACGGAGGGCCCGCAGTTATTTCGATGCACAAAGAGCGAACAAGTTGGGCCACTATTTTTAGCCGGGCCGATGCTTTCCCATTGCTGCGCTATTCCTGACTTGGTTATACAAGGAGCTATTTTAGGACCGCTTTTGATAAGTTAGCTCTGTTAGGGTCGAGAATAAACATGGGATTAATTGAGGCTATTTCTCTCGTTTTATTATTTACATTGGCTTACAAGTTCTAATAAAAGGCTTCAACTTGAATAGATTTTAAGGATCAAAAGCGGTTGAAAAGTATGAATTGTATTCAAATTTTTTTTTCGGGGATTTAACCGTCTCTGAAACGTTTAATACACACATTTTGCATGAATCGTTTTATTTAGACAATCCACAGATTAGTGTAATTATAACGAAACCAACGATGAAACTGCACATAAAATCTGGGATGCCAAAATGAATTTTCTGAGAACGTGTTTTTAAAATTGTTGATTTTCACGAGTCAAGAATTATAAATTCGCAATGGCGCGCAATAGATGCCGATGGCGTGGTACTCGTATTTCCGATAAATCGATCGAGGGTATGGGCAATAAAGGCGAGCTAAATATACCCAAGGCTGGGCGGGAGCGGGCATGGGCCCGCGGCGTGCCCGCGCGCATCTATTTTTAGATAACTATTGACGATCGCTGGAGTGCGAGGGCGTGCCAAACAAACAAACACTTGCAGTTTTGTTTTAAAAAAACTAACCTTTTCAAACGATCTTGTATCAAAGCCAACTAAATCTTCGTAGCTATTTATTAATGCGACTATAATTAATTTTCTTGTATTGATATTAAAACCGGTAACGACGCGTGATTAAAAACTTTTCGTAGTCAGGTTTTTAGTGTTAAGTTATCTATTTTTAACTATGACGTGACCCACGTTCAAGCGTGGATAGGTCAAACTTGTCCTCCATAACGAAGTCAGTCACATAACTAAAGAGTTTAACATTATTTTCAACACACTTGCTCGTAAAGTGAGCCCTAATACATCGCTTTTAGGGCCATAAACCGAGCTATAACAAACGCGTGCAATAATATATAAAACACTAGTTTTTTATAGAATTACCCCTACAAAGTTAAATTAGTACTTACTGCAAGTTCTATGCGAGTATAAACATAGCATTTGTAATTTAACCGGGTAATATAGATATATTTTTTTAAGTAACAAGAAAGAGGTTTTATGCTGCTGAAAATTCATATACATTTTTTGAATAAACAAATGTGTAAGTCCTTAATTAAATCAAACAAATAATTATTACTATTAAATTCATTATTCACAATATTTTGTTATAAAATATTAAAATATTTTCATTTTATCACTTAAAATTATAATTCTGAAGTAGGCTGTATGCTCACCTAGGCCTTTGTTCGCAAAATATTCTTGCATTGGGAGTGTAAAAAAAAAATTAAAAAAAACCTGCGCGCCTTTTCCCATAATTTTCATATTTTGTTTTTGTCGTATTTGTTGCTGTGTAGTAATTTATTTTAATTTTTCCTCGCAAATGTGTTGAAAAACGTCGTATGAAACTCGTGAGCTCTTGCTTATTGCACACTCGGCTGAGTTACGCCCCCACCTGCGGCTCGGGCTGCAACCCACAGCCTTGTGTGCAATGAGCAACCTAAGCTAACTTGTCTCATAATGAACTATTATGATGTATGTAGGTCCGTTCAACTTGGACAGTTACTGTGTTTTAAATAAATCACTGCTGTACGTTTGACTAATCATATTTAGTTATTCTTATTTCATTTTAAATGGATTAATTTTAACAGTCTATTTCCTTTGGTGTGGAATTACAATTTGCAACGATATGCAGGAACCAGTTATTGCAACAGCAAAATATTCTGTTCATATTTGCTCGCTTGATTAAAGTCCGTTCGGTTAGATAGTGTCGGTACACCCGCAAGCACTTGTGTTCAGAGACAGGAATACCGGTAACAAACACAAACTTACACTACGGCACTTCTATGTAAACTGCCAAAAGTGCCAAAATCTAAATTTACTTGCGGGTGTACGCCGCTAGTGGTATCCATTGTTTATGCGGCGGCATCCTTTGTCAAGAAGCGGCACGTGCAAAGGCGACGCGATAGAAGGGCGACACTATCTGAGCGAATGGACTTAACATACAGTGTAAGATAAATAAGAAGTTATTAACGTAATCCAACCACTGAATAGAACCTTATTTTTCGAAGACTTGATAGGTGAAGCTTTAACTCTACAAACAAGAACTTAATTCCAGATCAAACGACTCAAGGCGACTTAATTTATTTAGTAACCTCTTTGAAATATCCACTTACCCCCATCCCCAAACAGAATGATGACGTTATGAAAGGTTAAGTTCTGATCTAGAAATCCTTGATTTACGCCATTCATTAAACCGAGAAAATAATATTCCAAGTATTAAATCTTTGCAAGGTGACGTAAAACATGCCTCTTATACATCACCTCTGATGGATGATGACACCGACTTCACCTCTGAGGTTCCGGGTTCAATAACTGGTGAAGTCAATATTTAGAATAACAAACTATCAAAGACAACATAATATACCTACCTACACGAATTGTATCTTTTTAGGTGTAGATAAATCTTTGATACCTTCTGCATCTTAATCCGTTGACTAACTTCCACTTTTAACTATTCGCATGCAATAATACCCGCACCAGTCGGTGAACATTCGCAGACCCATGTGGGAAGTGACTAGTGAACCAATGAAGTGGGAACAGGGAACATGCTCATGAAACTGAGCCCAAAATTACATATCCCTCCTGAAGCCTGGACCTTAAGGTAGGCCTCCATCACTCGCTCAAGGTCGCGCGATAAGCATCTATACCGCTAACCGTTCGTTCGAACGAACAAGTGAGCAGAGGGCCGCCACACGCCCGCCTGTATAGTCGCGCGGCACCTTATGCCTGCGTAGGTAATGTCTCTTTATAATACGAGTAGTAACAATGTCGAATCGACATTACTGTGCCGTATACGGATGTTAAAATCAAAAAACCAATAAACAAATTGTCGTATTTCACATTATGATATATGCTACGCAGTTCGTTTAAAGAAGACAACCCTAACGTTGCGTCATCAGAAAAGGTAAGAGCTTGCGATAGAAAGAGAGGCAACTGCTAGGTGAATATAACTGTACTGTAGGCCATTAGCGCGCCCTGAATTGCACTTTATTGTAAAGTATTGTAAAGTAGCTTTTTATTTAAATGTCTTTGCTGTATGCTGCTTCTGTACTTGTACTATTAGTTATTCTGTGCATAAGGTCTATCGTTGTTATTCGTCACAAGACCAAACCCCTTCCTGATCACACTGCCTAAAAAGCAAATAGCCTAAGAGGGCAAAATGACCAAAACGCAGAATGACTAACTTACAGAATGACTAAACAGCAAAATGTCTAAAATGCAGAATGACTAACTTGCAGAATGACTAAACAGCAAAATGTCTAAAATACAGAATGACTAACTTGTAGAATGACTAAAACGCAAAATGTCTAAAATGCCTACTTGCCTTTGCCTAGGCATTGTTATACAATGCCTGATGGTCCACCGGTAATGTGTAAAATAAGCCCCCCCCTTGAGCCCCCTCGAGCTCCCCTCAAACCCCCCTCGAGCAACCTCGGAGCCCGGGCCCCCTCAAACCCCCCTCGAGCCCTCACAAGCCCCCTCGAGACCCCTTAGAGCCCCCTCGAGGTATCATACATTGCCGGTAACATATATACTGTGTACGTACAGGTAGGACAATTTGCGGGGTGCCCTTCGCATCGCATAATTTCGATTGTCCTAAAGTCACTTGGCATAACTCGATTGGCATAATAATCAGAAAGCATACTATTTATTTAGCATAAATTTCGATACGCATAACCATCGAATTGCATAACTTTTAAAAAGCATAATATTTCAAAGCATAATAGTTACAATTCCTAATTCCAATTGGCATATTGTTAGTAAGCATATTTTGAAAGGCATAATTTTGTTATGTCTAATATACATAACTACTAATGTTTTATAGCATAATATAAAAGGAAACATAACTAATTTGAATACTAATTTATGAAAAAAAAAACTTAAATTGTGACCACCATTGGTGGGTTAGGTTAGGTCAGTGTTTAGAGTTTAGACCACTCTAAGCTAAGCAGGTGAAGCTTAATAATGCTTGTATGCATGTTGCACGCTGCATGCTTGCTTGCATGCTGTGCTTCCTTGCATGCATGCATGCTTGCTTGCATTGTGGATGCTTGCTTGCAAAATGCTTGCCGGGGGGTGCAGGGGGGCTGGCCCCCCTGCTCGGGGGGTCGGGGGGCCTGAGGCCCCCCGCTATGAAGAAAAACTTTTTGTGTATTAGGTAGGTTAGGTTAGGTTAGGTTAGTGTTTTGACCACTTGCAGCGGAGCGAGCGAAGCGAGCGGAGCTCTATAGTGCTTGCATGCATGCTGCATTTTGCATGCTTTCCTGCATGCTGCATGCTTGCCTGCATGCTGCATGCTTGCATACTGCATGCTTGCCTGCATGCATACTGCATGCTTGCCTGCATGCTTGCCTGCATGCTTGCCTGCATGCTTGCCTGCATGCTTGCCTGCATGCTGCATGCTTGTTTGCATGCTTGCTTGCATGCTGCATGCTTGCCTTCATGCTTGCTTGCATATTGCCTGGTTGTCTGCATGCTTGCTTGCGTGTTGGGTGCTTGCTCGCACGGATGCTGCAGGCTGGGTTTTTGCTTGCAGAGTGCTAGCCGGGAGGTGCAGGGAGCAGAAGTGCTCATATTTTTAATGATTACTTATTCATAAAATAATTATGAGTTTTAAAAAATATGCCTAAAGAAATTGGGTCTCTTATTACAATGCGTAATAAGATTATGTCTTTTGATGATTATGCTTCTTAGACAATATGCCAATAAAAAAATATGCGTTTTGACATTTCTGCTTTTTGAAAATATGCAATTGAATATTTATGCTTTACAAAATTAAGCCTTATGATATTATGCGTTTTGAAATTGTGCTATAAAATATTATGCCAAATGATGATTATGCCATTTAACAGTATGCGTTTCATGTTTAGGACAAATAAAGTTATGCGTTCCATTAGGTAATCCAATTTGCGACATGGACGTTTTGCAACTTAGACCTTTTTAATCCTTAGGCAAACTACTGTTTAGACATTCTGCGTTTTAGACAATTTGCTTAGTAGACATTATGCTCTTTAGACATGACATTTAGGCATTTTGCTTCGCAGACAATTTGATTTTTAGGCAGTGTGATCAGGAAGGGCAGCGGTTAACAAATAGTAATGTGCTATGGATCTTTGAATAATTTCCTTAAATAATATGCTATAAATACTTGGATATCAAAAATATCATTTAAAGATAAATTTGTTATCGTATTGATAATAACGGACAGTGCTGATGATACAACAACAGATAGTTAAAATGTTCAAATCAAATAATCCGGCTATCTGACATTCTTCCGTTTTTTAAAAGTCATTGATAGGTACTTAATTGAATTTCATATCGTTCCCAATGCGATATCTTTGCTTAATTGGGCATGTAGCCGTTCACTAGCACCGCCACGACAATACAATTTTACCAAAGCTATATAAAAATCGAGAAAGCAGCCTAATTAAAACGTGTTATAAAGGTATCTTAATATGGTTCTTATATTTGATTAAAATAGAGAGTTTCACTTACGTCGTTTTCTCACAGCGATGATGTACGTCTCTGTACGTCATGCGCCTGTGATAATACTTTTTATGTGATAATAATTTATTAATTAGTAAGCTTTTCAAGAAATTTTATTCTTTCTATTAGTTTTAAAACGAAAGTGGCTACATTTGGTTTGATTAAATCCATTATCAACGATTTCCGATCACGTGTCACTCCAGGTAACATCGATAACAATTAGCGACAGCAATATCCCACAGTGGCTTCCTCGTAATAAACGTAAATAGCGCGGCGACAGAATTATCCGCAGTGTGGTGTATAAATAGCCTTTGTTTATCGCCCATACCAATGGGTAAGTGATTGCCCATGTGGGAAACCTCATTACCTAACGCTGACTCACGGTATATACTTAGACTTCCTTTATCCTAAATATTATGGTTAGAAATGCAAAAAAAAACAATTTATTGTTAAGGTCAACAACAGAAACTGGGTTTACGAATGAAGTGGACAGAAGTCAAGCCAGAATCTTACAAGTACATAATTACTTGGTTATTACAAAGGAAAATGACACATGAAAATGGGTCTTTAAAATTCCCGAAATACCAGGAATGCCTTCTTCTTCTTTAAGTGCCGCTTCTTTATTGAAGGTGGCCGTCAGCTCCTTGAATTTGGCTTTGTCCATGGCGAGAACTGAACTGAACAACTGTTCAACCGTCTTAACGCCGGAATGCCTGAGGACATTGCTAATAATCTTAACATAGACCAGATAATTAGTTGAGCAAGTTGTGCACCGCAGGGGTGCGTGGGGTAAGTTGAGGCAACCTATAAATAAGTGCTTCTACTAAATTCGCACGTCGATCCACTTTGACACAACAAACCCTTAACTAGGCGAAAGAAAGCTCAAATAGCTTTTATCGATGTTGCTATCAAACACACTGATCTATTCTTAGATCACATTTTGTATAGATTTTCCTGTTTTGCTTGATGGCACAAGAGAGAGAAAAAGAGATCAAAATTGTTTCTCAGAAAGTTACAAATATAGCACATCCATCAAGTCAAGTCTTTTATTTTGCTTTTTGCCGAAAATATCTGTTTGCTACAAATTCATTTCCAAACTCGAATTTCCCAGAACACGATTTATGTACATATTCCTCCTATATCATTTTACTGACAGTGATAGCAAATTACATTTTAATTGAAAATTCCCTTTGATTTGTGTGCTAATAATAGACGAAGAGGAAAATCTAAATATGATCAACAAGGATATCTATTTTTAAACACGGATAATAGCGAGTTTAGTTTACGACACACTATAATTAATAGTGTCGAGTTTACTTAGGATTGTGTCTTTTCCCTAACTAAACTACACCAAAGGTGTCCCTTCTTGAAAAGAGTCGAAAATTCATAATAATTATCTTATACTATATACTCGACAATAATTGAAACATAAATACGAGTATTCTTGAATTCATATTAATAAAAGTACGTAAAAATTACCACAATTATCATATTAAGTTTCTTCTTCGTACCAAAATGGCCCCAATTGAATAAATTCCCAGTTTTAAATAAACGTTCTTAATAAGTGTTGGCTTAACTTAGCATCACATTATCATATTAAAATGGACAGGTAGGTCTATTTGCATGGAATAAATTAAACAGGCACGCACCCGGCCGATGATTGAAGTATTGTATTAATAGGAACGATGGTATTATAAATAGCCTACCTACACCACTCGTTAACCACTTGAGAATTATTACACATAATAGTGAAGGTATATCTAATAAAAGGTTATTGTCAAATACGAAGGTAATAATGCTTTAGAATCCCTCACAAATACTGCTCTAAAAAATATTATGGAATGTTTGAAGGCTAATGACCTAAATGTTAATATCGAGAAAACTAAAATCATGCAATTTCGATCATACGGCGCATCTGAACAAATAGTTAACATTTTTTACAATAATAAAAAGATAGAAGAAGTGGGCAACTTCAAGTTTTTGGGATTCCATATTGACACACATCTTAACTGGAAAGATCATGTTGATGTTGTGTGCAAAAAACTAGAACGCTTCGCCTTCGCTATAAAAAGAGTACGCCAAAATATTTCAGTTGAGGCTGCTCTAGCTGCATACCATGGCTACGTCTCGTCTGTACTTAGCTATGGAATGTATTTTTGATACAGAAGAGATGTATTCGTGCCTTAAGCAATATTTGGTACTTGGAGAGTTGTAAAGCATTTTTATTAAAGTATAGTGTACTTCCGTTACCCTGCCTTTACATTCGAGAAGCTTGTCTTCTTGTAAAATCTTTTCCTAAGTACTAAGCCCGTAAGGAGATAACTGTAAGACAATTACGAAAACAATATAGAGACCTAATATATCAACCTCCCTGTCATAAGGACATCTATAAACGAAATGTATATAATATGAGTATAGTACTGTATAACTCATTGCCACAATATCTGAAAAATGAATATGGGGTTTCTTTCAAAAATAAGCTAACCAAATGGCTCCCAGAGAAGTGTTTTTATAGTACTAAAGAATATTTAGAGTGGAACAATTAGTTTAAATTTGATTAATAAGTTAAGTAAAGTTTTAAATTTTTAAGTTTTTGCACGTGAGCAGGCTGAACACACGCGCATATTTATATTTAAGATCTGTAACAACTGTGTTTTGTGCAAATAAAATATTTGTTTATTTGTATAAAAACCTCATCTTTATCTAAAGTGTAATTACAATGAGGATAGTCATGTGGTAGAGCCCTATAGTTTTATTGATACAGTGTGAAACACATTTTCATAGCCGAAAATATATATAAATAAATTATTGAAATCCGTTTTGAAACGCCTAAGTTATAAGGGTTTTAAGGAAATGCCAAGCACACTGAAATAGATATGTGCTTTAATCATTAAAGTTTAATGCATACTACGTAAGGTTCACCGGGTGTATAAGGACGTCATAATACACTCCAAACTAACAGTGTTCTAGTCCATAATTGGAACAAGTACCTACGACGTCACAAAGGTGGCGCCTCCTAGGTTTAAATTTTGTCAATTATCTCGGTAACTTTTATCTGATTTAAGCAAACTAGGTATGAAATGATAGGCAATTAAAATTGTAACACATAATTGAAAAAAAAATTATTGCAGATATTATATTTTAAAAAATATTGGGACTTTAATGTTAATACCTAACATTAAACGATATTCCGTACATAACAGGAATGGTGCAAACTCAGAGAAAACTTATATTCATGTCTTCTAATGATTCCATAAAAAGATACATCTAAACGAATTACTTCCAATCTTTTTGCTAATTTGACTATACTAAAAGATCCGTACAGTAATGCGGTTATTATACAATACCCAATGCAATTGCCGTGGAAGCTGAGACGCTGAACGCGGTATATACCTGCAATTAATTAAAAATACGTTAAAATCTATAATATTGTTTTAATTTGCGTTAGTGGTTGTCTTTATAGACATGAAAGTGACCAACACTATATCACGTTAAACATAACAACTATAGAGTTATAGTTCAGTAAAATTACGGGAGCTAGTATGACGAAATTGAAATAATTTGCAATAGCGTTCTTTCTTCTTTTGATCGTTCGATTAAATGGCTAGCTGTCATTTTGTAAATGAAGCCAAGTAATTTTTACTATTTTTTTTACTTTACTAACCAAAATATTAATTTATTAGGTTGCTTTAACAAAATTGCTAATTACATACTTTCTTTAAGCCTCTCCCAGATTGAGGCGGTAAGCGGTGGCGGTGTATCGGTGACCGTTTGACTGACCGTGATAACAACACACTGTCACGATGGCGGTGGCGGTCTACAGCACCATTGTTGGTTGCGTCTTCACAACGATCGGATGTCAGTCAACATGGCTAACCGAGAAGAAGCATTATTAGGTACTTTTATTAGCGCTTTCGTATGATGAAAAAAGCCGTAATTATTTACTTTGATTATATACCTATTAGATTCTAATCTTCCGGCCGCAGCTTCGCCCACATGAATCCCGGTTATATCGGGCTCCCTAGGATGTCCAAGTTTTGAGATAAAAGTATTGTATTTTGTTGTTCCACGTCCACATCATTACCTACCCGTGTGCCAAATTTCATCCTGATCGGTACAAACTAACATCCAAACTTTCGCATTAATTATATTACACACCACGTATTATACATTTATAAACCTTCCTCTTGAATCACTCTATCTATTTAAAACAACCGCATCAAAATCCGTTGCGTAGGCTAGGTGTATCAGGGGGTTTTAAAGATCTAAGCATACATAGGGACAGAAAGCGGGAAGCGACTTTGTTTTAATACTATGTAGTGATAAAATAAAAGAAATAAGATGAAAAATTTTGGATATCATATAAAGTTGGATACTTTTGCATTAATTGCAATAATAGTTCCGTTTTTAGCAGCGGCATCCTGCGGGCAGATGTAAAAATTTTCTGACTGTGCGGTGCCCGCTGATAGATCGCGAGCTCGCCCACATACGAGCGGTGGCAAAGTGGGCGGGGCATGCGGTTGCGGATTACCGCGCTCCGACCGCGTCGATACCGCGTCAATTTAAATCATTCTAAGGGCTACCATAGTATATAACTGTCCGCCACCGTCACCGCCACCGCTTACGGTGGCGGTGACGGTGGCGGACAGTTATCCCAATCTGGGAGAGGCTTTACTTTTTGCTTGGTATGCAACTATAATTTGATTGTGAATGTAAATCCAACAAAAAAAGTTACATTCTGCGCTGTGTTTTTGTTTGTATTCGTAAATATAGTGTTTTATAATCACATCAAAGTCAGATGTGCAAAAATAAAGGTTATTAGCATTTAATGTTTTGAGAATGCGTAATTTCACTGAACTATTAGTCTATAAATAGTAATTATTTATATGTGTAAAGGTGTGCATTTGCAAATTGCAATAAGTCTATTTTTGTGTCTGTTACGTAACGAGATTACAGAATATGCTTATGAGATGACAATAGTTATTACAAGAGACCAAAGGCAATTTGTGCTGCGAGTGCCGACTTTAAATCGCGAACCAGCGAAGTAGTCTAGAATTGAATCACGAGCATAGCGACTTAGCGAGTGAATCATATAGACTACTGAGCACAGTAAGTGATTTAAAGGCAAAAGGCAGAAGAAAAATTTGGTCTCGTGTTAAACATAGCAAAAATCGATTTGCTGCGAGTTTTTATGCGCCAAAGGCGCCCTTTTCTTGTTGGAGAGATGAAAACAATATTAAACATGCGCGCTAAACACGTAATAAAGAAAGTGAACGACATCCACTGCTTTAACATATAAATAAACTATGGAAAATGTATTTGCAACGGCGACGCTCGCGCTATCTCTGCCGTGTCACACACAGAGACACATTTATTTTTGAAACTATCCGAATAGAATTTCCGTGTTTGAGTTTTTGTCCCATCTATTTCGGACGATGTCGCTACAACACGTAGAATATCTGTGTGGGCGGCGCGCCTATATCGAACGGATTTAATGATTTGCCAATTTAATATCAGACTTGACTTTGACCAGAACATACATTATGGAACATAAGACTTTGCAAAAACAATACGATTACTATCTAATTAGCTTTCAATGCAAGTGATAGTTAAACAGAACCAATTAAAACGAATTTAGAGTTCAAAGTAGTTTTAATTGGATCGCAGCCAATATTGGACGGCTCAAGAGTGTAAAATTAAAAGAATGGGTCGGTCACAACAGAAAGGCCTTCACCTTGTTCAAGAGAACTGAAAAAAATCATATGTGATATTTTACATTTCTTCTTTCCCGCATTAGGATATGGAATATGCATGAATTTTGTGTAAGTTTTCGATGATTTTTAGGGTAACTACAAAAGGAAAAATCTTATTATTATAGGCATACACATGGTTTTTTTTACAAAACAAAACACGTGTGGTTCGTAAGCCGCTTGATTTTTAACCAACTTTAAAAATACATACTACAGGCTTATTCCCAAGTTGGTCCCATTTTATGAAATATTGAAATCGTATACTAAATAATATACTAGAAAAAATACGACTCGCACCAGATCAATTCTCGGACGGGAATCGAACCCGCGACCTTTGGATATCCGGTCCAATGCTCTGACCGCTGAGCTATCGAGTCACTAGTGGCATCGTCGAATTTTTTCTAGTATGTCTCGCTCTTACGCTGCAAGCCAGCGTTATTTCACCTATGTGAGGAATTACCTCTTCCTCCTCTCTCTCTCCTCTAATTGAAATATCTTTACATATATTTTGACAATTGATTAAGACGAAATAGCTACCTATATAATTATTATTAAATTTGAGATTTTTGCATTCTCTCGCACCAGATCCATATTGAAATTGGTTCAGTAGTTTTTGGTGTGCGTGGAGGGTGCGCGGGCGCATCTCCAGCTATCGTATCCGGCGCAGGTTGACGCCCTTCCGCCGCTATCAGTCAGCTGGAGCAGCGCCCGACGCGGACGCTGCCGGGCCGTGACGTCGAGATTAGCAGGAACCCATCGACTCGTCAAATATAAATGTATGTACGATATTATATTTACTGCAGTTCAAATAGTGGGCATTTGGTAAGTAAACAATTTTGACGATTTTCCTAATATAAATCGGGAGTATAAGCACAGTTTAACAATTGTTAAACTATGGTATAAGGTATTTCATCAATTCAACATACACACATCAACTTTGTCTAGGGATAGAGGTGTTTTTTTCATACAAACGTAACTTTGAAGCCTTGGTTTTCTGCAAGGGATGAACCGTGCTGTGATCTGATAATGGCTATCCAGGGAGTGAATAGAGGACATTCAGATCGTTATACTTAGAAGAGATTCAGATCGTCATACACACTACACACCCAAACTGATTCTGATCAGCATTCTAAAAGATTAGGACAGGACATGTTTTAAAAAACTGCGAAAATAGCATTAAAAATGGAAATCCTGAAACTGAGAACTCTGACCCTTATATCTTTTAGAATGCTGATCAGATCAGTTGGGTGTGTATAACGATCTGAATTTACTCCATTCACTCCCTGGATAGCCATCATCAGATCACACACGGTATATCCCTACAGAAACAGTACATTCCTGGCAGAAAACCAAGGCTTCAAAGTTACCTCGTTTGTATGAAAAAAACACCTCTATCCCTAGACAAAGTTGATGAGTATACATTGATCTCTATTACTTACAAGAAAAATAAAATAATTTTAGCTAAACAACATTCACATAGGATGATTGCTAATTACCGATAATGAACGTGATAATTTAACATTATCTCGTCAACTAATAAAGTTACAAGGTCCACAAAGCAAAATAATTTTATCAATTATCTATAATCTTATTGATTTAATTTAGGTGAAAACCCATCTTATTGAATAGAATTCAGCATATCAGCAAACTTCATTGTCAATTTTTTATCAATGATCAGTTTTATGATATGAACTAAATATTTCAAACAATTTTCTGTGTTGTGAACGATGTGTTTTTCCTCGACGACGTATTATAAGGAACGCTCATCAGCGCGAGCGCATGTTATGAATGCTGGCTCGATTGTGTCATCTTGCATTCGTTCGAGATTACTAGACACATTGAAGACATAAACTTATCCACTGTTGAGTGGAAAACTTGCGAGGTTTGATTACTATCAAACCTTCACAACTTTTCCACAGTGGTATCTGGAATTTAACTGCAATAAACATCGTGATAAACCCGACTTAATTGGATAAATAACGATTTACACAAATTAATATCAACAACTTTGTCATGCCTCTGATGTTCACCTTTTTTCCTTGGATGGACCAACAATAATCAATTTAATATTATTATAGACCGTTAATTTTTAAGTATATCTAAAAAATAAATGGTGATATCAGACCACGTTTCTGAATATGAACGTGCAGATCATATTCAGAAACGTCACCTTTATTCCTTGGATGGAACAACGTTAAAAGTTAAAAATTAATAGTTTGAAAATATCGGAAAAATCTTGATTAATTGGCAAACTCACAAAAATAGCAAGACACCTACGTAAATTCATTCTTTCCATTATTTACGTAGGTAAACAAGATAGTCTCTTTTGATTACGCACGTGTAATTCTATGAATGAGCTCTAAATCCAGTTATCAGTAAAATTTTGGGACATAATAATATACAAATCTCAATATCTTGACCAATTATTAAATATTGAAACTTTTAACTGTACATACTCGATTAGAATAGGGAAGAAATAGATACACTCATTTCATTTTTAGGGTTCCGTACCCAAAGGGTAAAAACGGGATCCTATTACTAAGACTCCGCTGTCCGTCTGTCTGTCTGTCGGTCTGTCTGTCTGTCTGTCACCAGGCTCTATCTCAGGAACCTAGCAAGACAGTTGAAATTTTCACAGATGGTGTATTTCTGTTGCCGCTATAACAACATTAATACTAAAAACAGACTAAAATAAATATTTGAGGGGGGCTCCCATACAACAAACGTGTATTTTTGCCGTTTTTTGGTACGGAACCCTTCGTGCGCGAGTCCGACTCGCACTTGGCCGGTTTTAGATATACTTAAAAATTAACCGTGTATTAATGGCGTTCGACAGAGCTATATTTACCAATAGATATTCCTCATATGTGTAAGTAGGCCACGTCCACAACATAGGAGATGGTCTAAATATACCGTGGGAGCGGGTCGCTTCCCGATTCCCGTCCCCGTTGCGGTGACGGCGCGGCCAGTTGGCGCCCTGCGCTGACAGGCGCGATCAATCGCCCCTAATGACTGATTGAACACATAATACATTTGTCATAATCAAGAATTCTTAATGGAGGGTTACTCCCGAATCTCCCGATACACGAACGAGAATCTGAGATCAAATTGGTATCTAATAAACGTCAAAACAGTACAATCGAAACCATAACAACCATTTTCTCCAACTCCTTTATTACCCACTTGTTTTTAGGAACTAAATATTTTTTGATTTTCATTTTCAATGTACCAAAATAACAGTTTTTTTACGTTTATTCGATCCTGATGTAAACTCGATCTCGTTAATTCCCGTCGAGAGTAGGGGGATTCCAATACTCTCCAACGCTAATTTGAAAATAGGCACAGTTTTAGTCGAGTCTATGCTCTGTTATAAATTCTATTAAAGAAGTATAATTATCATACATTCATCTTACATGACACGTGGGTAAAAAGAAATGTTTTTAAATTAATTTGCAATTTTCTAAGGACAACGGAAACTAAACTAATTTAGTTTTCCTCATCTCATATAATTATGTTAGTTGTGTTATCAATGACACACTTTCAAAGTCCCCGAGCGATATCACAGTACATACTAAGTGTGATTGCCATCAGCAAAAGTGCACACAGTATATGCACCTGGGACCTTGGCCACGCGGGCGGTTGCACAATATGCAACTATTCTGGTGCACGCCTCGCCTTGCGTTACAACACTCCTCCGACACGTGACATCGCTCCCGTTTCGAGCTATTTGAGTTAGATCGTCACTCAACTTTGTGATATGGTATACTGACTGAGATACAAAGATATTTTAACCTTACTCAACTCAGCACCAGCAGCACAAATGCTATTTATATATTGTTATGCTACATTCGCGAAACTATAAGCTGTAGCGAACAAGAACACATTCATAGCACACTTAGGTCCCATAATATTGTAGGTAGGTACTGTTTGAGTAAGATAATGTTCCAACAGAAAAAATAACACTTCATAAAATTGGTCATAAAATGTTTTTAACCGACTTCATTATGTTCCTGTGTTGGGGCCCAGACCTTACTTATATGGATAACAAGGGACCAACGCAACGGCTTAACGTGCCTTCTGAAACACAAAAGAGAACAATACAATATACAGGGTTATTTGTAAAACACCAACAACCTCGCAGGAGTTGATTGCTAACATCATAAACAACGTTTGTTTATGATTTTTCCGAAAACAGACAAAAAAAATCAACTTTCCATACAAATGTCCGAACAGCTGTTCGAGTTTTATACGAAAAGTCGATTCTTTTTTGTCTGTTTTCAAAAAATCATGAAAAAATCACGAAGTATCACAAGGGGGGGACGGGGGGGTCTCGTGAAATATCACGTGTATCAATTTTTTTCGTTGAACGCGTGATTTTTAAACGAAAACTGCGTGTTGACTCAGAGTTACCAGGTCGATTTCCCCACCCACCGCGACATATTCGTACTGAAAAATGTTGAGATTATTTTGTACCAAAAAATACACGTGATTTAGTGGGGGGGGATTTAACGTAAAACCTCACCATGCATCACCAGGGACGTCCCCTAACCCTGTTTTTTTGGGACACCTACCCTTGCCATAGATAGTTGATTAATCGCTGATAATGCCCCAAAGAGGTCCTAAACCATCAGATGCATCAAATATCTTGGAAGTTTTCAATATTTCTTATTTTCTTTACATTGAAGATTTTAATTTCCAATGGCAGGATAATTTTGCTGATTCATAAATCGTTCACCAGTCGATGGATGGAACTTGGCGCTAGTGTAGATGTAAACCTGTCATTTCGTTGTTTTCTATGGTAAATGATAATAATGATAAAGTAATTATCTATTTTTTTCCAACACATTTTGGTTTTCTTCAATCTTTAATTCGTTTACTGTCTAACTTCCACAATAATTATTTATTAGTATTAATCATTTTTAGATATAATTTAAAATGAATGGGAAAATCGGGGATACATGCCCATACAAAAGTTTCCAGCAGCAGTAGCGCCACCAAGCGGGATATTTTTTGTGACATCCCGCCATTGGCTGGTATAGAATCAGTTATAGTGATAATAATGAATAACCAAAGAAGTGTCAATTCAGTGAAAACAACCTATTTCTTAATTTGCCGTCTTATTACGAAAAGAAACTCACAACTCATTTCGAAGGTCACCTCACTTTGCACGAGTTTGATATTAAAAATAAGATTATTATTTTAGACTAATTTATTAATTGCAAGAGACGTCAAGTTACTTCTATAATTATCTAATTTTAATTTTCAATTGATAAAGTAAGTTATCTAATATCAAACTCATGCGAAGTGAGGTGACTTTCGAAGAGAGTTGCGAGTTTCGTTTCGGAATTCCCCGGCAGATCATCAAATGTCATATCTCATAGTTTAACTTGGCTTGTTCATATTAATTAAACGGCGATATGCCCGTCCAAATGAGAATATAATGTGATGTGTGCGACGTGTGCGCGCGCGCAGGCGACTGCGCGTCTGCAGCATCGCGGTCAAGGAGGAGCGGAGCCGTGGCATCAATTAAGGCTCCGTTATGCGAAATCATTGTCTCTGACTTTTTCTTTACGTGTAAAGAATATGGAAAATAACCTCACTTCTGCACTTTTTCGATGTTTTTCATTGTTTTTTCATCATTATCTTCAGAACAATTATTTTTCTTATTGGAGCAACTGCACAGTACGTTAAAGTGTATTTTGATGTAGAATTCAATACGTTTCGGCTATTATTTACGCCATAAACATGACCCGCGACAAGCGCTTTCGATGATATTGTTTGTTTTTTACAATCATCTGTGAGGTTTATAAGCAATTTAATACTTGTAGCTACTAGATAATCTCTTTAGCTTGTCGTATGTTTTTTTTTGTGGCTACAACTTAACGTTTTCTATATAAAAATATGGCCCGCGCAAACCATGTCCCTTAAGCCTTCGGTACAACTCTCATCGACTCTACATAACGCGACGCGGCGTATCATTAGCATCCTCTTTTTTATGTTACTTAGTACTTAAGTACTAAGTGAAAATACTATTGTTATTTAAATAACAATAGTACCCGTCTGAGTTGCTACGAGTGAGCCGTTTTTTTCTAATATTTTCATTATATTAATCATCTTAACAATAGTATTTTCATCATTTAAAAAAGATTCTTCCTATTATGTGCCATAAAAGAAAACAGCATTTGAAGCAAGAGATCCTGAGAATAATTTTAGAAACAAAACTTATTTCTAACCAAGCTAGTCAACAAAGAGCCTATTTGGAAATTTCCTTTCAATAAAGCACGCTGATTTCATAATAGTATTCAACAAATGCAAACTACGTTTCGTTGTCAACAAACAAGTAGGGTATTCCAATATTGTGCGATATCATCGTGCGTAAACAAACATGACGCAAACGCAGGAAAACTCGCGACCGGGGAGACGCCCGCCTATGAAAAGTAGTCACGTGTGCTCAAAAAAAAATACGGCGTTTGGTGGTCGAGGGATATCCTTTAGCAGGGTGAACTTTCTGAACCCTTAGATCATTTTAAGAAGGGGAGGCATCTTGGATGTTTGTATGGGAGGGAGTTATAAAACAATCTTTTTTTGTATGGAATTTATAATTTTTTTTCAAAACCCTTCCTGTGGGATATCGAATGAAAGAGATTTTTGAGCTGATTCCTAATACATACAATAATATTACATTGCAGATCGGAAAAACATTTTCCAAACATACTAAGTTTGGGCTCTTGCAGGAAGAAAACCACAAAATGAATTCTTATGAAACCCTCCTTCATCCACCCTGCCAAAGGATATCCCTCGATCACCAAACGCCGTATATTGCACTTTTATGTTGTGAGCAAATCAACTTCTTGATGCGTGTTAACCTAGCGGATGTTAATACCTAGCTACCCAGCTAATAATAGGGGCTCAAACACTACACTCATTAATAAATACACGTCGTAATATTTCACTGTCTCTTATTAATTTCTCACTAACAATTAAAGCACTGCCAGATTATTATATCTTATGCTGCTCTACCTGCGTTAACGTTAGTAGTAATGTTCAACTACACTTTAGCTAAGGCGTTATGTGTACTGTCGTTTGAAAATTAACACGTTAAAGTCTTGGCCACATCTGCGTAATGCCTAGATTATCGCTTTAAGCTATGCGTTAAGACGCAGGTGGAGCCGTAGCATAATTAAGTAGACTATAAATGTGTAAAAATGAGTAAATCAACAAATTATTAAATTTCTAACTGTGTCGGTATCGCAGGCGCCGGAAACTAAATCATGCAACGCATAATACTAACCACAAATTGAAATGAAAATAGTGATGAGAGTAATCAATGGTCGAATGCCAACATAAGCACATATCTGACACCAACGAGCTCATTACGGAATGTTTCGTTATAAATCTTCGTGTGCGTTTGTAGGGAATGCCAACTGCACAGACAGAATAATCACCGGTGACATAAATGCATGCACTATTGCTCAATGTACTATCAAACATTGTCCAAATGTAACACTCCATTTTCTCCGATCATCGTTTCTAGCACTTACTAATACTGGCGTCATTTGAAAATAGAATGCATCTTTTACAAATAAGTAACAACTAATTAAGGAATGAAGAATTAAAAACTCATTAACAGTTACGATACGAGAGGAACTCATCGGGAGATGACGTGACGAAGACGAGCCAAGCAAATTCGAGCGACAGCCGATCTCGTGCCTTCAGAAACATGCATGACAAACTGACACAAGATAATCCAACAGATGATCACACTAAATTAGCACATGATTAATTACCTACACCGTCTATAAATAATTTTCAGCACATCTGATAGAGTTAACTATTGACAAACGTAACAATATGAACAAGTGTATACAATTAGAATTGACATTCTAAAGCTTAGCTATCACTTTAAGGTGAAACGATAAAAGATAAATGGTGAAATTTCTTAAAATAACACAGAATTTTCTGATAAGCGTTCGCCGTGATCGCCGTCATACCTGTCTTAAAATTCAATGTCTATTTAGCAAGAAAAAAAAGAATTATCAAGATAGATTTTAATGGAAGATATATTTATTAAGAATTATATTTTGTTACACTGCCGCTGGTATTTGCAAACGGAGACAGAGCCAGACGTAAACACATCACTGTTGTCAATTTGAAACAGTCCTGTCGTCAATGGTATGTGCTAAGTCGATTTACATTATAATTTTTGCCAATATGTCATTGTCGGCGATATATAGAACGCTAGTCTGTTTCGTGTCGGATCCAGCGTGCATGTAACACTTATAGCCGACGGTAATAAAGACGAAATGTATTTTCGTCGAGTAGCAAAGTCTAACATTTGTTTCCAATCAAACCGTCTGACGTATTAAAATGTGTTTTGCGCTTCATGCAATCCATTTTTACGATCATAGCGTTTTATAGAGAAACAGAAGGCGAAGTGGTGAAATTAAAAACAGTCTATATTTATTCAATATCTAAATTAAAGCACGACAAAAAGGTGACTGGAAATTGTCATGGTCCAGTAATCTGGGGTCAGGAGAGAGCCTTTTTTAGAGTGTTTCTTGAAAAATTCGCGGCCGGAGTTCGTCGAAGCGTATCGAGGGCTAATCCTGGCTGGGATCCAATCAGGTGCGAACATATTCGGCGCTTGACCATCTCTAATAATACGATAGCGGCTGCCGCCGTGGACTCGCAGCCGCCCGCCGATATGGACACATGCCCGGTTAAATTCATACCTTACTCTAGTGCCATTTATGGCATCCTAAATATTATACTGTTTTTAATATATATCTGTTAATTTTTCATAAAACAGTTAATATTTCGTTTTTAATTTACGACGATATCAGTGTAAACTAAAATCCAAATCTAGTCACTTTCAATTCCTGTCACTTTACATTTACATTCAGCGATATCCCAAAATTTTTCAAGACACCTTGGTTTGGAGATTGAAGATTAACTACTAAACAAAAACTGCAACCTATTGGTTATACAACTCCTCAAATCTCTATCAATAAGATAATATGCCAACCAACATGTTACAGTAAACGGAATCTTTTGATAAACCTACTTATGGATAAACAATCTATGATAATCGAACGTTTCAAAGCATTATTACATTATTTACATTATTTTTTAACGGATACTAGCGCGGTTACATTGAAAGTACTATGGTAATTAGTTGGTATTTGGTTTGATTTTTGATTTTCCCGATGTTTCGGCACCTTTGCAGCTGCGTGGTCACGGCGGGGGACTGAAGCTGTCTGAGTGAAGTTTTATTTCTTTTATTTCATACCTAATGAGCGCGTAAGCTTGAGAAGTGAATTATTTTTTTAATTTTCGGTCTTAGCGACTAGATATTTTTGATGGGAAACTCTCGAATTCAGAGGATTATCTCAAGACCCTGGTAGGAAATTTCCCATTTAAGTGAATTTTTATATTCAGAAGGGAGTTCTTCAGCCAGGTTCCGGCTCGTTCGGTGTGGCCGTGACCGCGGGGCTCGGTCCACTTGTTGCCGTTACGCCGGCCGGCGGCCTGCGGCGCGGCGCGGCGGTGTTTAAACACGCAACTCACGGGCCCGGGCCGCTGCGGGGTCGGCGCCGCGGCACCAGTGCGGTAGGTCGGCGACGGCGCTCGCCTCCGGGATTCAACTCCTAGGTTTGCAGAAAGGTAGCTTCTAAACAGCTAAACACTTCAATGAATTTAGCATGGAGTCAGCAATTAACTTTTAAAGTCGAACCGTACACAAAATTGAAGAACGTTGTAAAGTAAAGAAACATAAACAATGCCACAAACATACAATAAATATGTTTAGACCTAATCGCAAATAAATGAACGCAATCGAAAAACGGTCTTCGATAACTTTAATAAATGAACAGAGATTAATGAAAGAGGAAAAAACGTCAATGTAACACGTAACAAAATAAATAACTCACGTACCCAAACGACGGACGAGTAAAAGTTGATGAAAAATTTAATATCCAACGAAGACAAGAGAAAAGCAATTGTGACGCAGTTCACCTTTGTGAAGCTCGCAATATCAGCGGACGACACGGAGCGCTACGGCAGATTCCGACGGCTCGTTACTCAGTCGCAGTCTGGTGGATATTTTCATAGCAACGTATCGCCATTGTTATGATTGGCTCAATTGTCTTGCCTGCTTTAGACGTCACACTCCATCAGTGCTGGGAGAGCGACTATAATATTAAAACAAATGGAGCTGCCGTTTTGTCTGGTAAGTAGGTTATTCTTTGATGTCATGAATATGTAGGATTTAGGATAAATGTTGAGCCTACTGCCCCTTCTCGCCGTTTTTTTATCAAGTATCATTGCGTAGGTCCGTTACAGACCATCTATTAGAATTAATATGTAATCATTTTACGGGTTCACATGATCAAATTGTACTAAAAAAATTTAACATACGCATTAGCAAGCAATAAGTTAGTAAATGAACAATTACATATACACAATTGCACATGCGTTTACATTGCGTGGGTGTAACCAAAAAAATATACCTGGAAAAACACCAATAACATAATGAAGTAAACAAACTATTTATGAATAAACAAGCAAAGTTACAAACAAATATCTGACAAAAGAATGTTTTCGTTAGTTTTGTTGTTGTACTCTTAACAGGTTACAAGATTAAACTGAAGGACTCTGGAGATTTTCCAGATTTTCAATTGTCCTTCAGAAAGGTACTAAATTCCCACAAAGATATCATGTTTAACTCTAGAGATAAGTTTGTCAACACTATCAACTAGAATAATATAGGAGCTCCCCAAAACATAAAATGTGTTTACATGAAGTGTATCCACAGCCTCCGGAAACTTCCGCGTGTTTGGAGCTCAAATATTTCCATTTGCTGCGCACTTATTTCGGTTGTAAAAGCCTTTGCCTTTTAAGTGTATTTACTTTCGCTTTGCCATTATGGAAACACGATGATGTAGCTAGTGTTGTGTTCCGTGGGGTTATAAAAATAGCTGGTAGGTAATAGATGGTGACGTCCGTTTGAACGGGCAGTGCGTTGCGTAAGGCCATTATCCAATGAAGGTCTAGTCTAGTAACCTCTAGTAAACTCTAGTAGTAGCGGGCCATCGGCGCACGCGCACGCCCGCGTGACTCCATACCGCAGGAGTTCAGGACCCGCACGCACCGATAGGTGCTGACCTGCAGTTTTAATTAGTTCAAATGGCAACATCATTATTTTCAAGTGCCTTTGACAAGGCTATAAACGAAAAGATAGAGAATGCCATAAATACTTTCACAAGCACACTCGAACTAATTTTGAATACTTATCAAGTTAGCCTTTTTAGAGATAAACTGAATTCAAGTAAATGTATTAATCAAAACAATAACTAACTTAAGATTTAATCAGTTATTTGGAAGATCCTTGAGCTTTTTGAAATTTCAAAACCGATCTCACCAACACTTCTACTTTCCATTTCCAATCCAATAGAAATTCTTTTGACTTTCAAAATAGATTTCACTGGTGAATAATAGTATTATTTTTTATAAAAAAAAACCAGTTTTTATTTCTCAAAATACAAAAATAGTTTGAGGTGAGACTGCTCTGTTTGTTTTATTTTTTATTTTATGTATGTTACTCGATTACTCGAAGACGGCTGGACCGATTTGAAAAAAATCTTTTTTTGTTTGAAAGTCTATACTTTCAAGTCGGTCCCATTGTCATGAGGTCAGGATCTGATGATGAGATCCTGGAGAAATCAAGGGAACTCTTCAAATATTATAGGCACACCCAATAGCGATTTTGGTATTTTCTTAAGTAACTTATGCATTTGCTTTCGGAAAGTATCACTTTGGTAAAGTGAAACCGATGATGAAGACCATAGATGATCATCGGAATTATTCAATACTAAGTATTTCACTGGTGCGATATGATTACTTTTACATGGTTGCTAGGATATTTATGCTCATCATAATGAATATGGTGAAGTGGAGCTGATAGTGAAGTACCAGGAGAACTCCTCAACAATTAACGCCCCTGCGTCGGAAAAAGCAGTATTTTGTAAAAGGTGATGAGCCGTTGACCTAAGGCTATTGTAACTTAGATAATATCGTCACCAAATATAACTACCACAAAAAAAGTTGTTTTTTAAAACAAAACCTTCAAAAATAACTGAACTTTTTAATTATTTTTAATAATACTAAATATTTTTATCCCGAATCATTAAAATTGTTATATTTTACAAAAGCTTCCGGTTTCTGGTTTAAGAACTCATTCTTAAACCGAGATGAGAGATGAGAAGATGAGTCTAATACTTATAGTTGTTGTTTTCGACTCAACTTCCTGCTATAGAAAGGTCACCGGGCGCAGATGCAGATGATGCGGCCCGTGACACCAGGTCACAGTTGCAATTAAAATAATTGTGCCACTTGTGCCCGGTGTCTTTTACGTATTATGACATAACCACATACTAAATACACTACATGCCCAAGTAGCCAGGGTAACTGAAGCGGCAAAACAGCTCTTTACAAGGTTTTGGGGTGGCGCTTCAAAACTATATTATGTTACACACCCTCAGAAGCTAATCAGATAATATACAAGAAATGATCAATGGAATACTATTACCATCGGACAAAGAAAATAGCGTTGATTAGTAGTGAATGGGTAAACACAGTAGCCACGTGACATCTGACCAGAAAAACGAACCATACAATTGATACCAAATCATACAGACAAATTATAAATCTAAAAGGGTTTGGTACAAAGTTGTTGACGCGATTCGCAGATGATGCAAATGTTTTATGGAGAAATCAACGTCACAAAGAACGTTTAGGAAACAAAACAAAGGCTTCTTACCGGGAATGCGCGCCGAAAGCAGCACCTGACGAAATCGCAATTAGGTACTTTTAAATTAAACGATTCTCGGTATTTCAGCGAAATTAAGTTATTTACGTACAAGCCTACAACAAAGGAAAACAAAAACTCAAAGTACCTATTTCCAACTGAAGAATTCAGTACAAGAAAATGCAAAAAAAAAAATAGAAACATAATCTCCTTATCTGCTACAGGTATAGTTTTGAGTCTTCAAGGAAAACTATCAACCTTGGACTAGTTGCAGATTCGACTATCAAAATAAAATCTCAGCCATTTAAAGTATTTATTTTTGACTTTTTAAATATTAGCATGTTTAGCCAAATAGTATCAAAATAAAACACCTCTTGCCCAACCGCCCCGACCAGTAAACACGGCGATAAAACAGTATGATGTCACCCGCTTCTTATATCAGCTGTAGCCTTTAACTTGTACTAAATATCGGCAACCGTTCACACATTGTTACTTACCGTACGAACTAAATCCGTACACTTATCGCACTATGGAGACTTATTGTAATCATCGTATAAAAATAAAAAATATGAGATATCAAACGCTCTTACAATATTCTTCTGTAGACTTCTCGAATGTTTACCCAGTCAGTAGCTTCAGTAAAATCCACGACCTTCTATCGACGAACATTAGACATGGTTATAAGTTGTCGTTTCTCAGAAATATGTCTACTGAGTAAATAGAATAAAAAGAATAATATTCATTGTCAATTTGAGCACGGCAGCTAGGTGGCACCTAATCAAACAGCGGCCTACGCGCTGAAAGGTCGGCCCGCTCGGCGCCGCCGCGGGACAGAGGCCCCAAGTCATCGTGCCTTTCATGAACAACACGCCATATTACAACATAACGAATTAATTAAAAGTATATATTTAGACTGTTGTGATCAATAACAATACGATGCCCATTTTTATGTCCTCTCAATTGACTACTGTTTATGTAAATTAAGAGATAAGAACTGAAGAATCGATGATAAACTAGTTCCCATATTAAAAGTACATAGGATTTGCAACAGAAAATAGTATACATCATAACCAACAGAATGAGTAATTTTGAGAATTACATATCAACATGCATTTTTTGTTCAAAGGCTTGGTCATCAAAAGTCCAAGGATGGTATGATGATCCATGACATGGTTTCCAGGAGGCGGGCGGGTCCTGCGACGCCCACGCCACGCAGCTCGACAATACCGTTTTATTACCACGCATAGCCTTTCCCTGAGCAAAGCCTTCGCCGTAGCCTTTGCAAGAACCTACTTGGATGTCAGTCACTTGGTTTTCTACTGACGAGTAGGTACCTATACTCCCAGTATTCTTTCAGATATGACTACTATTCACGTCTCTTAATATGAGTTGACTTTTAATCCCATGGACATTTGAGCAGCTTATAACATTTTCAACCAGTGATTGCGGTCTCTTTATACAGAATCGCAAAATTTCTTAATTCTGGCAACGTCGGAAATTAATCCAAGTACCAATGCCACCGAAAACTATAGAAACCCAGTGAACTGAACCACTTCCTACACAACGAGACCAATGTTACGGAAATGTAGCTGAACTGTCGTAAAAAGCTTGACAATTTCACGCTTGACCGCACCTCTACTCAATTTGGATTCAATGAGATTCCGCTATACGAATAAACGTTACATTTACGTATCAGCAGTACCTATCTACTCCAAAAACCCCATCAATCATCATACCGTTCATATCTGCTCGGCTTTAGGATACTACCATGAATAAATAAAACTGATACTACCTTTACTCCATTAACAGTACCCCTTTAGATCCAGAGAGATATGTTAATTTTTTTAAAGCGATCACGAATTTCGCAGTTTGGGATTGACATACCTACAGCTTTTCGTTAACATTAGGTACTAGATTAAGACTAATACTAAAGTTTTAAAATTTCAATATACATGTCGTGAAATTCATTATTGGCGAATTTGTCTAGGGGTGGCTTATAATAGAGACTTCAGCACCTAGAGATTATACTAAGTTCAGTACAAAGAACTTTAATTATTTTCTCGGAATTTCTTTCGATGGAGCTCCAAAATGTAACCTTCATAATCTGTGATTTAAGTAGGCAGCCTACGAAATTATCATAAATAACTTTATCATTTAATTCATTTGTAAAAGAAACATTAATGGTGGAACTAGTTTTATTATCTTACGCCACTTTGGTGTCAAGGCCCCTTATATTTTACTAAAGTTTTACTACCATATAGGAAACACCTTGTTACGCCATGATTGAATCTACGTCTAAATAAACGTACACTGGGCGAACGCGATACTTAAACCGAAAAATCTAAATGTACATGCAAACATGTAAGTACCTAATGTATTTACAGATTAGTTGGTATATAGTTCATCAAATGTCGTCGTACAACAAAAAATATGATTGTTTTGTCTAGAGAATTATTGGGGTGTAATGTGGGTGTTTGTAATAATGAAAATGAAATACACAAAAATGTTTGATACAAATCTCTTAATGCTTCCAAGAGGTTATAAGGAAACTGAACTGATTTTGCTGATACAAATATAGGAAAAGAAGTAAATTGAGAGGATAGAATAATAACTAAGTATATTATGTCTAACAAAACAAAAAGACAAGTACCTATTAGAAGTTGTAAAGCTGACGAGTCGAGTAAGTGAGGAAAATAGCAACTTTCCGGGAAAACTGTTGAAATACTTTATTATAGTAGAAACGGGCGGTAAACAAGTTGTATTTCCGATGATTAATTATTCATGACGTTGGTACTACGCAGAGGTCAAATGTAGTAGGTACTGTGATTAGTTCAAGTCTATTGTTTACCAATTTAGCCAAGTTATTAGTTAGTTTTAAAGTTTACTAAGTATAAAAGTGGAAAACCTTATTTAATCTGTAAATCTACTAGTTTTATCCGTTTGCAAACCATAGTTTGTTTACAATTTATAATTTAGACGTGTCCTTTACTATGTTACAGTATCTTTTCTAGCTTATTTTTTGAAGTGAAAACTTCTTTAGCGGCGTTGTACGCTTTTTTGTAATGGGGAAAAAATGCTAAACTCGCGTCAGTAAGAATCACGTGGCTGATCGAAAATGCGTAAGACGGATGTAACGAATGGAGAGTAGACAGCTGGCGGCGGAAGTATTCACCTCTCTTTCTACGGAGCGCGTTGAAAATGGCGGCGCGTCATTTTAAGACGTAAACACTTGTGTCACCAGCAACGCGCTAATTTTGAAAATGGAACTAATAGCAACGATCTCTTCGGTGAAATCATAGACTTATTTATACTCTGTGACTATAAGTTTAAATCGTAGATTGCGTGCATGAAGAAATTAAAAAGGCCACTCTGGCGCGAAATCTTTAGAATTTTTCTCTAATTACAAACTGATTGAATTGTGTGACTGTACAGTAATAGGAAAGAAATAATTTTAATCCTTTGCCGCTAATTTCAAAATATCAAAAATGCACAACGTTAATATTCAAGTTTTCACTTCTGCCGGCACTCCCGGAGTGCAACTCGATTTTTTTTTTGTTGAAAAAGTTGAAAATAATTTCTATACCAGAATATTAATTTGACCCGAAAGAATATAATTTGATTCCAGCGATGTCGAAAGACGTGTAAAGTGCAAGTAAATTTGCAATAAAGCATCCTGATTTATTAGAATAAACTATATCGGGATTTACACCATGTACCTAGCTGTTTATTTTTGATTATTATTTATTCTAATAACGTCAATAACAAAAATTAGATAGCAAAAACTAGAGGTTCATTCACGGGGAAAGGCATATCCTTTATTAATAAAGTTCCACAACAAGTGATTGATCTTCCTTTGCATGAATTTAAAAACCATGTTAAAAAAATGCACATGGGTAAAGGTTATTATAAAGTAGACGATTATGCGTGATAATGATGTAACACATAACTACTATAAGTACTTTCTTGCCAATAATCCTGTCACCCTGTTGTAATTATCTGGTAACGATATATTTAAGTTTGTTAATATCGTTACTTACGGCTGTTAAAGCTGATAAGTTTCTTGCGCCCGTTCTTCTTGTCAGCTAAAAAAGTCTGGAACGGGTGGTAGGAAAATATGGACGATTCAAAAGTACTTAATAATTAAGTTTATTTGAATAAAGCTATTTTTGACTTTAAATAACCATTGAAATTTAAAACAATAAGCATTCTGATTTTAGGCCCATGTGCAATAAGGTGTCAGCTGTGTCAGGTCGTTTCCCTATTTGTGGTGTAGTGTCGCGTCACTGCGGTCGCCTGCGCGCGCGCAGCACACGAGTGCGAAAGGCCGGTGAATGGGGATTTACGGCCTCACCCGCGGCTGAATCACACAAGCATTATTCTACGCCACTTTCCATTTCATTCTCAACTTTAATTTCTTCAATTACGTGAAATTACGAGCATTGTGTACGTTTGTTTGACCCAAAAGCTTTCTTCAGAGCCGTAGTGCCCGTAGTTGACACACAAAATCACTATTTCGATCTATTTCAGTTGATTACAAACACATTTGGATTGAATAACAGAAACGAAACAACAACAAAACAGATTTGGCATTGAAATACACGTTCGTCAACATTTGAAACAAAAAACTCCTTTATTTAAATTTTTATTTATATTTCTCTCTCACGTCACCCCTAAGTCGAGCGAGATACTCGTACGCGTATTAGGTAAAAAAACGTTTTAGTATGATTAGCATAGCATTTTAAAGGACAAAAATAGATAAAAATTGTAGATTCGAATTTCCATCGGAATGAGTTTTAGAAAAAGGAAAAATACATCATCTGTCAAAAAACCCTGACAGATCATAAAAAAGGTGATACGTATAGTGTTGCTAAAACTGAACAACTTTTTTCACGGAACATAGGTCGAAAACTAATTTTTTTTTCGCCATACCATAGTAAGTCGGTCAGCTGATCAAAACATTTTTTTTTTCATTTTTCGACCTATGTTCCATGGAGAATGTTGTTTAGTTTCAGCAACACCTGTTTCAGGATCAGACAGGGTTTTTTAATACACGATGTATATGAACGGAGAAATGGTTAACGCTAATTGCTATTGCTATTGAATACATCTCGTTCCTTTGCACAAATATTAATAAGTGATTTTAATAACGATTCTGCGCATGCCCTTCAGCAAAGCTGCAAACGAAGTATGTACATACAGCGTCTAGCTAATTATACCTCTGTCGCAAATGTGCGCGTGCGTCATTCGCGAACCTGACGTAATGACGAGGAAAAAATAACGCACCAATTGTGTCGGGGTGGGGAAAGCGCCCACGCCGGTTATCGCGCGATACACTATGTCACCTATTTATAGTTCATCGTATCTGGTGTGGATTTTGATCTCCTTGAATCGAGGGTACTCGCTTATTGAGTTTATCATACGAAGTTCTACAAACTGCTTATGTACCAAAAGGGATGACGACTAATGAATAAAAAAACGAAATATGAATAAAAATCGTAAACATATTAAACTTTTAGAGTAGCTTGTATACTTCTTGGTTTTATATATTGCGTATTATTTGTTTTATGATCCTTCAAAGTTGGGTGGACAAGTCCATTTAAAACGTATAAAATGTATTAAAATAATACCTTTAATTAGTCCGTAAAATGTAGGCAAATTTGTCTAAGAAACCATTTTGATAAACACAATATTTAATATAGCTACTAGCTACCGAGCAATTTCCTACGCGTTGCATACAAACTACCTAGGCGTGACGTCATAACTAGGTAGCCGTTAGTATGGAACGTTTTTGGGTGAGTCCAATTTGTGTGCATTTCAAACTGGATATCTCGGGCAGTTTTCATACTAGCGAAATAATTATTTTACCAATGTTTCTTTTTTGAGAGGTAATTTATGTAACATAAAATAAAAAAAAAATTGTCATGCCTATTGTCTGTCTGTGAAAGGGAGAGCTGGTCCCAGCTGCATGCGCAGGCGCAGGCGCAGGCAGGCGGCAGGATCCGCGTGGGGTCAGTGGCCCGGACGGGTTCCGCGTAACGGAGCCGCGATCCGTGTCGATCACTCCATCAATTATTCAAGCGGGGGATGTGGATTACTGACTTCATTAGCAGAATGCGGCCGATCTGCCGGACTGGACGAGATACCCGGTTAGCTTTTTATATGCTTTTATAAAAGGCGCAATTAGAAAGAATGAGAAGATAGAGTAACAGACCTTTGTGCAACTGCAAACATGCAACCTATTTGAAGTTATTAGCAATAAGATACGATCCTGTAAATTATTCCGTTTAGAAATAAGAAGTAAGTATTTAATGTGTTCATTGCGAACGCAATACATCAGTATTGATACCCATCAGGGTATCTTAAGTTACAAACAAAATAGAAGGTGAGTGCGTGATAACAGTTGCCGTTTGATCACAGCGGGCCAGCCGCCCAGGCGCCGCGTCGCGCCCGCCTCCCCCACGGGCCATGCACTCGCATTGCATGCACAGAAATTTCTAGCACACTAACACACCACTTATCTTAACTACCTAATTATGGAACAACACAAACAAGCATTGGAATTATTCTATCTAACTAAATACTTCATCTTACTTTTACAGCATTTCATCATGCGGTAACTGAATATATCTGTGTCACAATAAAACTACTCAGTCTTAAGTAGACGCAAATTAAACATTACAACCGAACAAACAATGCATTTAAATTAAGAATTAAACAAAATCTAAATTGAGAAGACAAACAAGTGAAGATAAGGAATTATCGTAGGTGAATTAAGTAGAGTTGTTGGCAAGGAGTCCTTATCGGGAACTAAATAAAATGGCACAGATTGTTGTAGTATACGCTGTGAGCGACACATGTTTGCATATGACACGAGCAAGCGTATTAAAAAAGCTAATGAAGGAAAATCTTGAAAAACGACGATAGATCAACTCCTTGACTCATCAAAACTTTAATTTAAATCTCAAAAATTCCATTCCTTAGCTTATTTATTACACCCAAATTTAGAAGACCTTAAATTCTAGGTGTAGTTTATTTATACAATAAAGCAGAAATTATAATAATTCCTTAAACATCACTGTATACCAACAATCACTAAACAAACTTAGTAGATCCGTTAGCACTTAGTAGTAAACTGAATAATCTACAATACCTGTGTAAATATCGAAATACTTATATAGGTATCAAATTGTGGATTCGATACCTACATAAGTATTTGAGACTTAACTGGAATGGAATAGTTAGTAGGTGCACGAAAAGGATTATACGAGATAAAGACGAGATATTATAGATAGTGGACTGAAACCGATCCAGTTCAAAAGGACTCCCGAGGAATCGTTTTCTGAAATTCTTTCAATAAAGATATATCACAAGGAACTAAGACTTGACGCAACAGCATAGTTTTCAGGTCCAAAACAACTTTGACCCCTTTTTCCAAGTAATTAATTAGTAATTTAGTTCTTGTATGAAGCTCAGTCAGCCCCCGGCGATGTGCGACCTTTGGAAGAAATATTTGAGCACAAACATTTGTTCCGAGCGGGGGTGACGAACAAACGAACAGTATTATTTGGATCTTTGTATATCATTGATATGAAATGACACGCTCTATTACGACAGCGGTTGTGTGTGCTCTGGTAGATGTTATCCACAAATGAAGGGCAATTGTTAAATATTTCGAGTACTTATAATTTTCAAGTTTCTTCGAGAAAACTTTTATAAAGAAGAATTTCCGCATGTACTACTTATTGAAAAATAGTATGTCAGTCAATCTATAAATGTTGTTTTGATATGTTTTCCATATGTATATTACAAAGTCCTTATAACAACATTACTTATTTACTTAGATTACTTCAAAAATGTCGAAAATAAATTGAACAAAGTTAAGTATGATTGATTTGTGATGATCGAAAAATAAGATCAAAATAACAGAGAGAGGCTTTAAAATATAAAACGAGAGTGCATAGTATCTGTAATATCGATCTACATTTGTGTTATTTTTATACTAGAAAGATAAGATAAACGAGTATAATATGTAGGTATAAGAACAGCCGAATAATTTGAAATGCAACAGGTAAGGTAACTGACATAATCATATGGTTATCTGACGAGTGAAGGATAAAAACATAGTGTTACTCTACCACTACTTAATGAGCGTGCAATTAAATAAAGCTGGAACAATCAATTAACATTCCAAATCAGGCAGGTCAGTTACAGAAGTGTGAACTGTAGCAAGCGACGACGCTACCAGACCATAGAGAACCATCCCCTATCGGCCGCACGCTAGTGTAGGAAACGAAGCGATCTTTTGTATGGAGACAAACATTAAATCCTCAGTCAATGAAACTTTGCAGGGATGTAATATACCTATGTTATGTACAAATACCCAAAAAAAACGATTTGGATAATTTAAAAATATGTTTCATTTATGATACTTTATCATACTGTAAAGTTTCGTCGACTGAGGATTTACTGTGAGGGTCCACTACCACACGCACAACAACGCTAACTCTAACGCTATCTAACGCTATCTTGATAAGTTTAATTATACATGATCACAGCCATAAGATTTTAAATATTCAAATGATACATAATATGCATTTTATTTATTGATTTGTTGTTGGCCCAAGATGTAATAATTATGTTTGCGACGTTGTAAAAGCGAAGAATAATGATAAGAAACCGAATGCGGATACGACACGCACACTTGGACTCCTTGTGCGCACGCGGCCCTCGCACACTCGTACACCGGACAAAAATAGCAACACCGATAGCGCAAACACACCAACACACGCCCACACGTTGTACGTGAACTGTAATAAAAACATACATAGATACGCCGCGCTATGAATAACGATACAAATTGAAATGGAATCGTACTTGTTTATGTAGCCGAGTTAACGAACCGCTTCTCCGCGCCGCTACCAGGAATCGTATACGGGACTCAAAAACCGCGAAGAGAAAGCAGATTTCGAAAACCGGCTGGGGCGATGGCGGCGTGGCAAAAATCTGCATATCGCAACAAAAACTAGGCTCGAGCGGGCGGCGACCAGCGCGGTGCAGCGACTCCTGGCGAGCTGGTACCGGTTCTGGCTGGTTCCAATTATAGGGCGCGCAGCCGCCAGGAATGTGGACCAGCGAAACAGGGGCGCGAGGATCGCGGACTCACCTAAATTGATGACATACATGGCCTGGGAGCGCTCCAGCCTCTGAGCGCGCTCCACGGCCTGGTAAAGTCCACTGTTATCCACTTTTGGGCACTACAAAACTGTAACACAAACAGGATCCACTGCGGCGTTCGCAAGCATCTTATGTGGTCACTAACACTGGCGTGTTCTACGCGACTCGGACTCGCCGGGAGCTGGTCGAGGCGGCAGGTGAGCTCGGCTCGCGGTCAGCCACTGAGCGCGCGCACGCCGACGCGCGCCGACGCTGCCCGACGCGCCCCGACGCTGCCCGACGCGCCCCGACGCCCGCGCACCCGCGCCCGCTGCCTGCCGTGCTGCAGCCGCTCGCTGCAAGTTCTTCGCGCGGATTTTCCGGCAAAACATGCGAAAACTGAAGGTTGCCAAGCGAATCTAAAACGGCGCGTTATTCCCGGAAACAACACTTCCAGAGAACAACTCATTAAGAGTGCTATGAAAATGTTCCAACAAAGAGTATTTTTGAAGATGAAACAATCGGCAGCACCTTTATTTTGGGGGAACGTAAACAATGCACAAAGTATCAGAAAATCTAAGGCCAGACCACAGACATTATGTTGTCTGGCGTGGGCAGTCAGATAAATAGGTTCTGGCGTAATTTCTATTGATGACTTGACTATCATTTGATGTGTTGATGATTTGGAGGCCAGAAGTGTCTTCATTCAGTGGTCAGTTGACGTAATAAAAATACTTGACGTAAAAAAGAGACTGAACGTGCGAAATTTGCAAATCTAATGAAACATGTATAACATTTGGAGGTACGTGACCAATCGCACGAATCGCGTTCAAAAAGGTAACAGGAAAATAGGGTCCAAAGACGGATCATGACGGATGCAGTTATGTAGCGAAACATGGTGGTCCAACTCTACAAATTGCTTTATCATTCTTAACTCTCTAATCATAATTATTAAATAATATATTTCAAAAAACAAAAATGAATGGGTAAAAAAAAGAGAAAGCTGTTACAAAACTAATATTTATTGCTCATCAACTCATCAACAGTTATTTAGAGACCTCTGACATCACAACAACTCAAGTTTGTTCCAACATCCTGCTCTCTATTTTTTTCGCTCACGTTATTTTAAAATAATCTAATGCAATTCAACTAATTGCCATATTTTTTTTTAGAAAAAGCTCTGTCGCTATATCTCTATGTATTAGACATAAACGCGCGTAAAATGTTATCTAAAGTATTTCACTTCGAACAAACAGTTTTTTTTCTGTTTCCCTAAAATCAAACAGTTTGGATCGTCGGTTTCGGATGACGTGAAAGTGTTGTTTTGCATCAGAGATGACGCGGGTGACGTCACGCGAGGAGTCCCCGCGCTGCGTCAGCGCACAACCTTGCCCGCCTTCTGCCGGCGACTACATTCGCCCGATCGTAAACATAGCTCGCTTTTTAAACATTCACGTTCATTGTCTACTTCCGTGAAACGCGATGGATGGTTTGGATTAATTAAATTTACAATCTACAAAAATGTTACAGAATATCTGTAACGCAACTTTAAGCTAAGCTGATAGCATTTCGGTTCAATTTCTTTACAGAATTTTTGTATTGTAAAATATTGTGGTCAATCGCTCAAATGGTGAAGATATTATCATCTTTAAATACATACCGGTCCTAATCAATCAAAACCCTCGTTTTTGCTTCGCCGGGTAAAAATAAATACATATTCATACATTGGTGAGCGGAGCGGATTATTTGCGTTAAATAATATGATTATTCTATAAAACATAACCGGGGAATTCTTTAAAATTTATGGATTATCTAAACTAATCTATAACAAGCTTAGGGGGATTTATTTATTATTTTACGACCAACTTGAAAGATCCATATTAAATACCGAATTTGCCGAAATTTGCCTAAAACCGGACTGACGGCAAACTGACACGCTAATCAACATAAGTGTGTATCTTTCAGTAATTTCGTTTGACAACCTCCGTAGTCGAGTGGTTTGTACGCCGGTTTTCGGTTATCGCCATCTTTGAGACTGTATCGGACGATCCCTGGTTCAATCGCCGGCTGGGTCAATTTAGAAAACGAACTTTTCTATATTGGCTCAAGGTTAGGTGTTTGTAATTCCACTGTTGTCTCTGATTTCCATATCACAAGTGCCTTAGCTACTTACATTGGAATCAGACTGTCTAATTTAAAAAAAAAATTAACATTCCTTCCTAGGACTTGAACCAGTTTAAAGAATGGCACGACATGGGGCTTTCTCGTGAAGCTTCAACTCAAAAATAAAGTATTAAAAATATATATGATTAGCTTTTGCCCGCGACTTCGTTCGCGTGGACATTTTAGAAAATCTTAAGTTCGTTCAGAATTGGGACCAGAGATATTAGTATCCCGTTCCCGTTACCCTTACTGTTAACGGTATCCTCTCCCCTCCTCCTTGCCCTTCCCTTGTAATTTTTAATCGTCAGCCTAAACACAAAATTTTAATAGCCTAGCATTGAAACTGAGGGACTTTGGACAAACTTTTATCCCCTATTTCATCCCCTTAGGGGCCGAATTTTCCAAAATCCTTTCTAAAGGCTGGTTTACATTATCTTAGTCTTTAGTAGAGTGCTTTAGGAGAGTAGAAGTTCATTACGTGGTGTGTTTGACGTTCTTTTAAAATCGACGAACATGCCAAGCAATGTATTTCTATTCGCTACTCGACTCGGTCGTCTACTTGACTAATGTAAACCAGGCCTTAGAGCTCACCTACACCAAGAAAGGTATCTACCCTCCAAAAATGGTGTCTCTACTTTCAGCCGTCAGTGGCCCTATTTTTGAATCGCTCGACTGGCTTCGAGCGCTCTTATCTACTGATTTTCGTTCGACATTCGACTCAATCTCATACATTTGAGTCAAATGTCGAACGAAAATTAGTAGAAAAGAGCGCTCGACGCCGGTCGAGCGATTCAAAAATAGGGCCCCAGGACGTTACGCGTATCCCAACAATCAGTCAGAGTTTTTATATGTGTAGTAGATAAATCACTGCACGAAATGTAAGAAAATGATAACTAACTTCCAAATGTCTTTAGATTATGAGGAG
Organism: Agriphila geniculea; assembly: GCA_943789525.1. Lineage (NCBI taxonomy): Eukaryota > Metazoa > Arthropoda > Insecta > Lepidoptera > Crambidae > Agriphila > Agriphila geniculea. The sequence continues at coordinate 4,693,658 of OX038879.1, read as the reverse complement.
ACAGAGATTAACATCTCTGTCTCCTTTTGAATCACACGAAATAAATTACATTACAAACACATTTACAGACACACACATACAGATCATATTTTGATATTTCATTCCTAATTCAAGCTAATAATGTTAATATTAATAACTAAGTAGCTATGAAGAGCGGAGTCACCTGGCACAGGCATCTATTGCTCAAAAGGTGACTCCAGTCACTGTACGTAAAATGGAAACAAAATGTTAATGAAACATTTTTATTAATACTACTTAACTAATTTAGCTTAGCTCTTGGTTAGCAGCCGGGCACAGTAGACAACCTTGTCTGTTTTTTTGCACGGAAAACACAAGGTTACGGGATTTACCAGGAATATTATGTAAAAGCAGTAACCCATCTCGAATATCAAGCTTGGGCGTGATTCACAGTTCGTTTCTGCCGCGGCACCAGCGCCGGCCGGCGGCGGCGCGTCACCGTGTGACACACCGGCCGGCGGCCTCGGGGTGGTCGCCAAAACTACGACATGTTCATTTCCCAACTCATGTCATTTGGACACTCGAGGCTTATAAAATAGGATGGTTAATAATAATTAAAGACTTTATTGCGCATGACAGAAAAAAAACGACACAATCAGAAAAAATACAAGAAAACATACAATAAGCGGCCTTATTGCCACATAGCAATTTCTTCCAGGCAACCTTGGGCGAAAGATAAATTGGATAATAGGGGAATAGGTGCACTTTAAAGGACAGAATATGAATATACGAAAATACTAAAGGATAAATACATAACTCCACGGTAGAGGAGATGACTATAAATAAGTAATATTAACCAGAGAGAAAATGACTATTAACTTGTTCTCTAAATGACCTTAGAGTCTGAGCCTTTCTGATGCTCTCCGGCAGAGAGTTTCAGAGACGAACAGCATGAACGGAAAAGGAATAGGAAGCGAAGTCGGTAGAGTGAGGCATATTAAGGGTAAGGTTAGAGGAAGAACGCAAAGAAGAAAATGAAATCGAAGAACGAAAGGTGAAAAGTACTTTAAGGTAAGGTGGGAAATTTGGTAGGAAAAGTATGTCCCTGCGCCGGCGAGTAGAGCTTATTACGGAAGTTAGTAAGTTTCCTGGTTATATCAATGGGGATTTTGATGCGGAGACGGAGACAATGGGTCGGAGTTAAAGCGTGAGCCTTATTAATGCACCAGTGCAATTTACATGTTAAGTTTCAATTAAGTACCTACAGTAATAGTAGTTTATGATACAAGGTTGGTAAGGAGGTTTTTAAAACGAGTTGACGATTTATAAGCCCGAGCCGCAGGCGAGGGTTTATAATCGTCACGAGTTTTAAAAATCCTTAACAACCGTGTGCCATACTACGTTTTTCAATACATTTGCGAGAAAATATTATAGGTACTACTGAAATTGTAATCTAAACATATAATAAAACTGTAAATTCTAAATATTTGTGCGCGTATTACGCAAAAATCGCTTAAAAGAATTTTGATGGGCTTTTCACAGTTTAGTAGGTTAAGGTCCAACTTAAAATCTAAGCTATGTTTCATTAAATTCAGGTGGGTGAAACCAGAGAAACAACTTGAACTCTCCTTAGTACTAGCTTTCATACACTAAAGACGTCATTTTAAACTGGTCGCTATATTTTTCTACTGTCCATTTGTCCACGCAGACGAAGTCGCGGGTGGAAGCTAGTAGAAATTAAAAAAAAACGTACGTTAACAAAAACGCACGGCGCGGGCGTGCGGTAAAATCAACTTACCGCACGCTGTACTAAACCGTAAACAAAAACGCACGGCGTGCGGTAAAATCAACTTACCGCACGCTGGCCTGTCATCGTAAGCTCACATTTTCGACCAACTGTATTGAAATAGTAGTTTATGATACAAGGTTGGTAAGGAGGTTTTTAAAACGAGTTGACGTTTTATAAGCCCGAGCCGCAGGCGAGGGTTTATAATCGTCACGAGTTTTAAAAAACCTTAACAACCGTGTGCCATACTACGTTTTTCAATACATTTGCGAGAAAACATTATAGGTACTACTGAAATTGTAATCTATACATAAAATAAAACTGTAAATTCTAAATATCTGTGCGCGTATTACGCAAAAATCGCTAAAAGAATTTTGATGGGCTTTTCACAGTTTAGTAGATTAAGGTCCAACTTAAAATCTAAGCTATGTTTCATTAAATTCAGGTGGGTGGAACCAGAAAAACAGCTTGAACTCTCCTTAGTACTAGCTTTCATACACTAAAGAGGTCATTTTAAACTGGTCGCTTTATTTTTCTTCTGTCCATGCGGACGAAGTCGCGGGTGGAAGCTAGTAGAAATTAAAAAAAACGTACGTAAACAAAAACGCACAGCGCGGGCGTGCGGTAAAATAAACTTACCGCACGCTGTACTAAACCGTAAACAAAAACGCACGGCGTGCGGTAAAATCAACTTACCGCACGCTAGCCTGTCATCGTAAGCTCACATTTTCGAGCAACTGTATTGAAATAGTAGTTTATGATACAAGGTTGGTAAGGAGGTTTTTAAAACGAGTTGACGTTTTATAAGCCCGAGCCGCAGGCGAGGGATTATAATCGTCACGAGTTTTAAAAAACCTTAACAACCGTGTGCCATACTACGTTTTTCAATACATTTGCGAGAAAACATTATAGGTACTATTGAAATTGTAATCTATAACATATTATAAAACTGTAAATTCTAAATATTTGTGCGCGAATAACGCAAAAATCACTAAAAGAATTTTGATTGGCTTTTCACAGTTTAGTAGATTGAGGTCCAACTTAAAATCTAAGCTATGTTTCATCAAATTCAAGTGGGTGGAACCTTGAAAACAGCTTGAACTCTGCGTAGTAATAGCTTTCATATACTAAAGAGGTCATTTTAAACTGGTCCCTATACTTTTCTACTGTCCACGCGGATGAAGTCGCGGGCGGAAGCTAGTAGAAATTAAAAAAATGTACGTAAACAAAAACGCACGGCGCGGGCGTGCGGTAAAATCAATTTACCGCACGCTGTACTAAACCGTAAACAAAAACGCACGGCGTGCGGTAAAATCAACTTACCGCACGCTAGCCTGTCATCGTAAGCTCACATTTTCGAGCAACTGTATTGAAAAATATTTTTACAATTACAAAGAAATCGAAATGGGCCAAATGGTTACAACTTTTCATTGGAACATAATATTCATTGTTTTCCAAATAATCAAATTTGAACTAGTTTTTCAACAACGCTCGGATTCTCAACATGATTCGGATTTATATATTGTTAACTTGACATAATATTATTTTGATAAAATTCATTTGACCAGTGTCAATTAACATTTAGATAATGAGCCTGATCAATTAGACATGACCTTGGTTTAATTAAAGCCCGTCCGGTTTTTGAAGTCTTATACTGCAAATGAAACGTTTAGTTTAAAAATTATTTTGTCAACTTGTTTAACCACTTTTGAAGTAGCTTGACTCTATTTATACAACAGTCACTAAATCACCTCCTGGCATTTATTTTTTATTTTTTAGGGAATCAATCAAAGTAATCCTTTGTCCAAATTGAAATCACGTGTTTTGTAGTTGGTAACATGACACTAGCACTTTATTATATTAATAGATTGGTTGATGGGGACGTGCAATAAAAACTAGAGTCGGCGACAGGCGACAGGCTGGCCGGCCCGTAAACATCGGCGCCGGTTGTAAATCGCGAGCGATTAAGATGATCCGAGGGTTGCCACAGGGGCGACATTTAGCCCACTACTTCTTTACGGTTTTTTTAGTAAAGAACAAACAGTGCTCCGATTCCAAAGTAGATAAAGCACTTGTGGTAAGGAAATCAGTCACAACGGTGGTGCTACAAACACCCAGACTTGAACCAATATAGAAAAGTTTGTTTTCTAAGTTGAACCATCCGGGGATCAAACCCAGGGGCCCTATTTTTGAATCGCTCGTCTCCAGTCGAGCGCTCGTTTCTACTGATTTTCGTTCGACATCCCATTGTTTTGAGTCATATGTCGAACGAAAATCAGTCGAAAAGAGCGCTCGACGCCTGCCGAGCGATTCAAAAATAGGGCCCCAGGACCTCCGAGATGGCGAAAACTTGAAAACCGGCGTACAAACCACTCTACCAAGGAGGTCGTCAAAGTCACTAAGATAATGGGTTTTCTTTTCAACATACAAAGACTTCATTATTTTCGATTAAAGATTTAAGCTTTCCACGCCGTCGTATACCGCGAGATGATGTCAATCTTTTAGTTTAAGGCCTTGAGATCAAAAATTATGAGCCCGTTTTTTCAATTCAAATTATCACTACTTAAAAAAATTTTAAAGCCAAAACTGCGTTGACTTGACCGTGTCACAAAAAAATAGTATTAAAGATTTTAGGCCCAATAATAATTTCATGATGCGCTGACTTCACGAGCCGTCCAACAGTTTGTATGTTTGTATCTACAATTTTTCAGTGTGATTTAGAGAAGATTAGAGACAACATCATTGATAAAGACTTTTACTTGCGTGCAACCCTGTGAACGTCCGACAACGTCAGCGTCGGGAAACCGCGTCGGCGACGTCGCGTCCCCGAGGATCTGACTAACACTGATTCCTATTTACGATACCTTTGCCGTCCACAACGCTCACTTTCATTACCTAGAACAATAAACAGTCAAATTAATAAATCTTTTATTAGAACATTTCGGCGGAAACTCAATCTATTGTTATGTGGACAGCGGCAGCGTCGCATCAGTCACTTTCGTTTTTGAAAGCAACACCAATCATAATGAAATGGCATTATAGGACGAATCTCGGTCCGTATTCTTTCTATCTTCCAGGTTAGCAAAGCTACGAGGCGAATCCCACAAGGTTTCTCAAGATCAACTGGCGGCGGTGCGAGGACAAGTGCCAGGTTTTTAGTGAGTGTGGCCCCGTCCCGATGTCTCATCGAGCACACTAGGGGCTGGGTGGGATACATACGATCCACCTGCTCACCTGCAGGTGTTGTAAGCGCAAAAAAAGCATTATTTCTCGGCATAAAAAAGGTTATCAACACTAAATTCAATTTGCCCACGCGCCAAAATGCCAAAAAAAAACATGTATTTCTATGCAAAGAATCAAATACTTTCTTCAGCACACACACTCGGCACGGGCAGCAAGGCTAAGGTCGCGTAGAGTTTACTCACATTAGCTGCCCACCCCTCCACGGCCGGTTAAAGATTACTCGGAATCATTTACCAATCGGCGGTTAGCTACGGAACAGTCAGCGGTTATATTTAAGCGGTGACAGTGAGGTGACCATACTTCCTACATGACACGGTTACATACGCACTGGAACTGACTACAGCTTCTATTTTGATACTATTAATCTCTTGACAAAAACAATTTACATTTTCTTTTTTATTACTCATAATAATCTTATGATTCAACATCAACAGTTTCAACACGTCCATTTATTTATTATAAATTACATCTGAAAAACAAACGTAGGTTCTTACTTCGTCTGAAAATTCTTCAAAGGTTCAAGATTTTAGAAAACATTGGTTTTTCTTCACACGGCATTGAAAATTATCATATTATTCTGTATATTTAATTGCTCATCAACACTTATTACAACTGTTACAAAGTCCCGGCCACAACTTAGTCAGTTTCGCCTTGAGTTACAAATTCAAAACGTAATGTTTATGCATTTAGAAATTATGCATGTCAACTCGATACTATGAAAAAATGACAATTCCATTTGAATACACGCTGAAATTTTAATCATTTGGTTCCCGCCGTGGGGTGGTTCCACCCATGATTACAAGCAACTTTTACTATGGGGCCAACTCTCCTGCTCGCAAAAAAATATCAGCTGTTCCATACAAAAGTGCAGCAAAACCTTAATGTATGGAACAGCTAATTTTTTTTTGCGAGCAGGAGAGTTGGCCCCATAGTAAAAGTTGCTTGTAATCATGAGTGGAACCGCCCCACGGCGGGAACCAAATGATTAAAATTTCAGCGTGTATAGTCATGACATTAGGGATTTTCCATTATTTGTAAAATTTTCTCTATACCAACATTACCGACAGAATCGGGCCAGTTTTTCACAGCAAAATCCGTATTTTTGAATCGCTGTTTGGTCAGTAGTTGTCAATGTAGTAGGTACACTCCGGGAGTACCGGCAGAAGTGAAAACTTGAATATTAACGTTGTGCATTTTTGATATTTTGGAATGGTTAGGGAATAATTTTGCACGAATTGCCGTCTTACGAATTTACTCTGCATTTGAATTTACGAATACAGAACAGTATTGTACGAAGGTCTTATCAATAGCTTGACAGAAAATCTAGAGTTTTGTTGACATGGAATTAAAAAATTAGCGCGTTGCGATGGTGACACAAGTGTTTACGTCTTGAAATGAGGCGCCGCCATTTTCGCCGTGCCCCGTAGAAAGAGAGGGGGATACTTCCGCCACCGGCTGTCTACGCTACATCAGTCTTACGAATTTTCGATCAGGGTCACGTGACCTTGACTAATGCAAGTTTAACATTTTTTCCCCATTACAAAAAAAGTGTACAACGCCGCTAAAGAAGTTTTCACTTCAAAAATAGGGCCCCAGAAAAGACCGCAACGTTATCCAACATTATTTAACCCAAACGACTGAATAACGTAGTTACATGATTATTATTTTAGAGCGCGGAATCATGGATTAGTCAGTGATGAGCTGCGGCCATCACCAGCTCCCCGCGTGCTACGTATGACACTTTAACTCTGTGACGCACGGGCCATCACCATACGCAGATTTTGCCAAAATAAAGTGCGACTTAAATTTTCATTTCTCTAACACTATATTTTAGGATGATTAGGTTTATCCATTAGTGTCAAAAGCAAAATAAGACGTTATATTATGTTATGAAAAAAAAATTTGGCAAGAGTAAAAAACCGGTCAAGAGCGAGTCGGACTCGCGCACCGAGGGTTCCGTACAATCATATTTGGATATGTTATTTTAGGACAGTCTTTAAAAAAGTAGGATAAACGGCAGACAGGTGGAAGGGCGAACAGGCAGACAGTTAATTTACAAATAGTGCTTATGGTGACTGAAAAACGTTTCAGCCACTCCAAATTGCAAAATGTTTATATTACTAGTCCATCAGCCATTTTAATGTCCCCACTGCTGGGGCACAGGCCTTCCTTATGGGTGGATAAGGAGGACGGGCCATTAACCCACCACGCGGGCCCAATGCGGATTGGTGGGTGTTAACGACTGCAAATGCAGCCGGGACCAACGGCTTAATGTGCCTTCCGAAGCACGGAGGAGCGCGAGATAATAAATTTTTGGACACCCATCCCATGACCGAACCTTGCGAACGTTGCTTAACCTCCGCAATCGCTGGTCCAGGCGCTAAACCACTGCGCCACCGAGCTCCACGTTATTATTATATTACTATATTACTAACTAGGAACTTATTCTTCGTTTATTCGTACGGCAAATAGTAGGTAATTATATTAGAACCAGCCACCAATTTATTATTGTAGTGTTAGGTTGCGCCATCTCTTGACCGATAGTGGAACTATTTTTTCCCGTAGGTTAGCATGCTTAGGACAGCGCCATCTGTTGACTGGTAGTGAAACTAAAGAATTTTTGTTTGTTTTTTGAATTTCTAAAAAAGTGTGTTATATTGAGACATCGTTTTATTTTTCCTGTAATCTTTACATAAACTACTATCACATAAAATTATTTCAGATTTTTCTCTTTGCAAACTTCAGAGATAAGGGGGGGGAACGGTATTTTTTTTTACATTTTTCATCATAAGTCGAAAGCTATGCGGCCTAAGAAAAAAGGAAAAAATGTTTTAAAATGTGCAAACAGCGCTCTTTCATATGATACCCCACATGCCCTAGTCACCTCACTTTAAAATTTTAAGACCCCTTTTCAGTCCCTGTTGTAAAAAAAATATTAATTTTTTTATTACTTTCTTATTTGCAAAATAGTTGGGCAAATGTCATCTTAAACTATTCCAAATTTCAAGTTGATACCATTACTAGTTCTCGAGATATCCAGCTGTGACAGACAGACAGACAGACTGAGTCACACCATAAGGGTTCCTTTTTTACCATTTTGGTACGGAACCCTAAAAAGTATCTTTGTTTCGTAGAAATGACTATGAGTCAGTGTTCGCCACGTTTTGTCTATTTATTAGTTCAAGCTTTCAGTTACTTTCTTTTTGTGAGGTATATATTTGAAACAGAATGTTTTGAGTTCGTTTACCCTTACATACATGCGTGGTAAGAATTTTTTTATTTTATTTAATAAGGCACATCAACATCAAATACACAGTACATTTATAGAATATCATTTCACATTACATAGCTAGTGTATATGACTATTACAGATATGCACAGCATTTGTACAAAAGGTTAATTTGCAACGGTTCTAAAATCTTAGTCTTACATATTGAAATTACAAATAAAAGCCAAAAAAAAAGTTAATACTATAACATGTCTTTTTTTATAATTTTAATAATATAATTCATTAAATACTGATAAAAGCTAATTTGGTTTACGGGTCTGCAATATCTTTAATTTGAATTTACGCAAGCTGTCTTGAAAGATGTCAATATCAAAAATTTTATGCCAGCTATTCTAGGTATTTAACATTCTTGACACGGGTGCGTTTTTACCCAGATTGGTTCTGCTTTTGGGGACAATAAAGAAAGAACTCGGAAAACAGCGACGGGAAGACAAGCGTGGAACGCTAATGCTGACACGATCAAGAACATCCTGACACAGACTCACCATTCATCCACACCACTCGATGTCAATACAAATCAACAAAAAAATGAAGCGTAAGAAACGCATACTTATGGAAAATGCTTCTATGACCACTGATCTGACGATGAGACCGATGGTGCTTCCGGGATCCTCAATGACCAAAGAACTGCTTATCCTCTCTGACAAGCGAACCACTTGACTAAGCAGGCGGTCAGAAATAGTCATAATAAATCGTAGACGCACAAACGCCATCTATTCATTGCCTCAGATCAATTCTCATTATAAAAATGGCATTAAGAAGAACTGAGCAAGAATTTCCGCGAAGTGAAGGTGACAGATACAGAGTAGGTGTGAGCGTAGATTATTTATTTCTGTGATACAGTCAGCAGATAAATTTATCAATGGCGGCGCCGCGGTGGCAGCGACTGCTTTACTCAGCGCTGGTCGGCATAAACAACGGCGCTGGCGCCTGCGCACGATCAAACAGCGCGTTAAGGCGTGTCTCCTGCGCTTAATTTTCAACAAAACATGTTGAAAAAACATTGTTTTCAAAACATTGTTTTCAAAACCGCACGTCCGCTGCGCCTAGGTTTTGTTTTGAAAACATGTTTTGTTAGAAAATTTTCGGCCAATCACGGCTCAGTCTCGAAAATGAGTTCCGACGAAGAAGACGTCGTCAGTCACAGCCCGTGACTGTGGTTAAACTGACAGCAAAATCTACCGTGTAATGGCTACCTTATACTTTGCCACCCAAAGTAGCGGTCTTTCTCTGAGTAACTCAATTAAAAATAAAGTACTCTCCTTATTCCACTCCATCACTACAATTACACGAATCACACAATGGCACACGCACGCAGGCGAGACGTCTGCATCTAGTGAGCGCTAACACAAAATGAGTTACTTCCCCTCCCCACAGGCGAGAGCGGGGGATGTTTTCCGTTCGTCGCGGCAAACATGTTTTGTGTTTTTGCAAAACAAAACTCATAGGCCACGCCCCAAACATGTTGAGAAAACATTGTTTTGATGTTTGAAAACACAAAAACACGGCGCAGGAGACCCGGCCTTACGATTCGTCGCGCGTCAAATCCGCGTTAACACAACCGGTCGCGACACGGAACGGGAAACTAATATGTTATATGGTCCTGTAAACGCCTGCGTCAACGAGGGTTTTGTAAGTGGGTCGGGAGAACATATTTTGGTAACATACATTACATACAATAAATGATGTAAAGGCGTGTCTCCTGCGCTTAATTTTCAACAAAACATGTTGAAAAAACATTGTTTTCAAAACATTGTTTTCAAAACCGCACGTCCGCTGCGCCTAGGTTTTGTTTTGAAAACATGTTTTGTTAGAAAATTTTCGGCCAATCACGGCTCAGTCTCGAAAATGAGTTCCGACGAAGAAGACGTCGTCAGTCACAGCCCGTAAAACCTACCGTGTAATGGCTACCTTATACTTTGCCACCGTAACATCCCAAAGTAGCGGTCTTTCTCTGAGTAACTCAAATAAAAATAAAGTACTCTCCTTATTCCACTCCATCACTACAATTACACGAATCACACAGTGGCACACGAACGCAGGCGAGACGTCTGCATCTAGTGAGCGCTAACACAAAATGAGTTACTTCCCCTCCCCGCAGGCGAGAGCGGGGGATGTTTTCCGTTCGTCGCGGCAAACATGTTTTGTGTTTTTGCAAAACAAAACTCATAGGCCACGCCCCAAACATGTTGAGAAAACATTGTTTTGATGTTTGAAAACACAAAAACACGGCGCAGGAGACCCGGCCTAACGCACTTAACTCAGTGCACTGCCGGATTTAAGCACAGGTTACATAGGCTGCGTGCTGCCTAGGGGCCCGCACCACATGATATTTTTTTTTGCATTTTTTAATTACGCGGATGAAACCACAGATTACAAAACTGGTGGATGAACTGCGCGGCCATTTTTTCTTCAATTTAGACAGGCAAGATTACAATATTAGTAGATGAAACTTGACTATAAATTGCGCTGCGCGTTTTTCTTTTACTAAAGATAGGAAGGAGTACAATATTAATCTATGAAGGTGACAAAGAATCACGCTACGCGGCTGTTTTTTTACGAAAGACTGGCACGATTACAAGATGGCACGATTACAAGATGGCACGATTACGAGTGGCTGAAACACACTAAAAATCGCGCTTCGCGGTCGTTTTTAGGGTTCCGTACCAAAATGGTAAAAAAGGAACCCTTATGGTGTGACTCAGTCTGTCTGTCTGTCACAGCTGGATATCTCGAGAACTACTAATGGTATCAACTTGAAATTTGGAATAGTTTAAGATGACATTTGCCCAATTATTTTGCAAATAAGAAAGAAATAAAAAAATTAATATTTTTTTTACAACAGGGACTGAAAAGGGGTCTTAAAAATTTAAAGTGAGGTGACTAGGGCATGTGGGGTATCATATGAAAGAGCGCTGTTTGCACATTTTAAAACATTTTTTCCTTTTTTCTTAACCGCATAGTTTTCGACTTATGATGAAAAATGTAAAAAAAAATACCGTTCCCCCCCCTTATCTCCGAAGTTTGCAAAGAGAAAAATCTGAAATAATTCTATGTGATAGTAGTTTATGTAAAGATTACAGGAAAAATAAAACGATGTCTCAATATAACACACTTTTTAAGAAATTCTAAAAACAAACAAATTTTTTTTAGTTTTACTACCAGTCAACAGATGGCGCTGTCCTAAGCATGCTAACCTAAGAAAAAATATAGTTCTACAATAATAAATTGGTGGCTGGTTCTAATATAATTACCTACTATTTGCCGTACGAATAAACGAAGAATAAGTTCCTACTTAGTAATAATCAAACAGTTTGCAATGTGGAGTGGCTGAAACGTTTTTCAGTCACCATAAGCAGCTGTGGTTAAGATTTGTAAATTAACTGTCCGCCTGTTCGCCCTTCCAACTGTCTGCCGTTTATCCTACTTTTTTAAAGACTGTACTAAAGTAACATATCCAAATATTTATGATTGTACGGAACCCTCGGTGCGCGAGTCCGACTCGCTCTTGACCGGTTTTATTTTACAATCGATAGGCAAGATTACAAGATTAGTGGATGAAACTGATTATAAACCGCGCTGCGCGGCCGTGTTTTTCCTAAAGATGGGCATGATAATAAAGTCGGGTCTGCTGCGCTTAATTTTCAACAAAACATGTTGAAAAAACATTGTTTTCAAAACATGTTTAGCATAACCGCACGTCCGCTGCGCCTAGGTTTTGTTAGAAAATTTTCGTCCAATCACGGCTCATCCCAATCACCATAACATCCCAAAGAAGCGGTCTTTCTTTGAGTAACTCAATTAAAAATATTCTCCTTATTCCACTCCATCACTAAAACAATTACACAAATCCATCGAAATACAAATCACACAATGGCACACGAACGCAGGCGAGACGTCTGCATGTAGTGAGCGCTAACACAAAATGAGTTACTTCCCCTCCCCGCAGGCGAGAGCGGGGGATGTTTTCCGTTCGTCGCGGCAAACATGTTTTGTGTTTTTGCAAAATAAGGCCGGGTCTCCTGCGCCGTGTTTTTGTGTTTTCAAACATCAAAACAATGTTTTCTCAACATGTTTGGGGCGTGGCCTATGAGTTTTGTTTTGCAAAAACACAAAACATGTTTGCCGCGACGAACGGAAAACATCCCCCGCTCTCGCCTGCGGGGAGGGGAAGTAACTCATTTTGTGTTAGCGCTCACTAGATGCAGACGTCTCGCCTGCGTTCGTGTGCCGTTGTGTGATTTGTGCTTGGACGTATTGTGTAATTAGTGATGGAGTGGAATAACGAGAATACGTTATTCCTAATAGGGTCGGACCCGGAATCTGTTTCTGGTTCTTCTTTGGAGAACTAAATCCACTATTGCTATTACAGCTACCACGTCTTCTTCGTCGGAACTCATTTTCGAGACTGAGCCGTGATTGGCCGAAAATTTTCTAACAAAACATGTTTTCAAAACAAAACCTAGGCGCAGCGGACGTGCGGTTTTGAAAACAATGTTTTTTCAACATGTTTTGTTGAAAATTAAGCGCAGGAGACACGCCTTAAAACTCATAGGCCACGCCCCAAACATGTTGAGAAAACATTGTTTTGATGTTTAAAAACACAAAAACACGGCGCAGGAGACCGGCGGGCTGATTATATAATTAGAAACCACCTAGCAACCGGTTGCAGTTCATAGATGATGGTGATCCATTGCTACTTTTTTTTGGATTAAAAAAAACATACCAAAGAAAAGTAGCAATGTATGTGGAATGAAACCGGTCGCTAAATAGTTTCTTTTTAGATAATCAGGGTGTCGGCCTAAGATTAGTGACTTGGATCCGCCCCTGCCGTGTGTGCGTTGACACCGCTCTACAACTAGACGGGGGCCCGCACCACAGAATGAGCCCAGGGGTCCATAGTTCTTAAATCCGGCCCTGTCAATCAGAAACTAAAAAGCTTCTGCCCAAAATTGAGAAACAAAACAGATTAAAACAATCAGAACAGTAAGAAGAAAATTATCTTTTTTGTGATTTCTGAGGTCTTTCTTATTCTATTACAGAATTCAAAATTTTTCAACAGTGTATTAAATTTTTGTCGGCAAGGTGAATCTTTGTTGAATGTAGAATTTATAAATTATGCGTCATGTCTTGTGTACTCTATTATGGATAAGATTTATATTATACCCGAACTATGATGGTGTGTTATCAGATCGGCCGCCACCGCACCGGTGAGCTCGTCGCTCCCGCGGGACGGATGAGTCAGTCGGGAAATCCCGCGCGTGCGCACAGACGCGCCACTACTAAATATACGACCTCCTTCCGCGTACAACATCTGATTATTAAAAACTCACGCTAGGGAATGCAATCTCGCGAAATCTCGCCATTTACGAGATCTCGCGAGATTGATAAAATTGTTTTTCTTTTTTTTTACAAATTATCACAATAATAGATTTTTGATAAGGAAATTACAAGTTTGATTTAATATTTAACAATCATTTATTTCTACCAGTTTTCATTAATTAAATAATTAAACTTCTTCTTTAGTTATTTAAGAAAATAAACTTTAACTGACAAAATTTTGGAAATAACTTTGCAAAAAGTATAAAGTAATTTAAAGAGTCATCTGACAGACGGCATCTAGTTTTGCAGCTCATAATTATAACCAGCTGCAGAGAACGCTCTCAGCTTCTACACTGGTATGGTAGTAACTACGGGTCTTTGGACCCCGCGACTTCATAAAGATAAATTTCATTTTTAATAAACGACTGTAGCAGACGCGACTGCTCTATCTCTTTTGGTTCTTTAAATGCAGTAAAAGATTTTTCAAGGTCTTATTGTAATTAAATGCTTCTTCCTTCCTCGGAAACACCATGTATTAATGCCCCTTGTGCAATCTCGTTTATCTCGCGAGATCTCATCCGATTTCTGACCGAGATTAATCTCGGTAAATATGGCTGAAAACTCGCGAGATCGATAATGCATTCCCAACTCACGACAGGGCGGTGGGTGCTATCGAAAACACAAACATAGTTTGGTACATAGATTCGCCAATTTTTGTCTAAGCTTTTGATACTTACCCGATATTCATTGGTTCGAGAAACAATAAAGATTCAAATCGACGAACAAAACTCACAGTTAATAGTAAAACTCTACTAGAAAGTTATATGAAAGCCATTTGTAGTTCCAAGAAGTTAGGCAATTGCGTGAACCTCCCCTTTGTAATGTTTGTTCCCCCTGAGTACTAGCGGAATTACATCATCCAACCGACATGATGAAATAAATCAGCTTTATCAATCCAACTTAGTGGCAATAATCAGTATTCACACGACAATAAATTGTGGGTGCTTTGGAGCAAATATAGTACTTGCGAGGAGGAGTTAAGGTTCAGGATAAATATTGGAACCGATGTTTTCGTGAAATGGCAAAGGTATAGTGAGCGCGTGCCGCGGCATGCGACCGAAGGGACGCGCCACGTCACCGACGCAGCGTGACGTCATGCGACCTTTGGCCAAGTCCACCGGTGACCTGCTGGGGTTACGCACACTTAAAAGCACCTTCAACTTTCACGTTATCGATAAATAAAGAAACAATTACTTTTGAGCTCACGTTAGCTAGGCACTTTTTACATCTATGTGGATGAAAAAATTAGACCCATAGGTAGGAGCAAGAACCTTATATTCATTTGGGTTAGGAGGCATTTAAGATTTTAATCCAGAGGTAATAATTTTCACAAGTCTATATTATCGTTGTAGCTTTTATAAAGGACAGACGGGATATTATTCAACTGACTATGTAAATATAAAGTATATATCAACGAAACAGCTACTTTCCCAGAAAAAAGTATGACGCTAAACACTAGTCAAAACAAATCTCAATATTTTATAAGTTCGCTAGCACTTGGAAAGCTCAACCGACCGACGCCAGTTTGAGTCATTCTTCTGCGTGCAGTATAATTATATCTGTTCAGCCAGTCACGAATGTATACAAAAGTCATATGAAATTCAGAATACTCAAAAAAAATGATATTGGATAAGCCCCTGCAAACCTTTCAGTAGGTACAGATTGAGCAGCAGTAAGACAGTATTTAGCTCGGCACTAATGAAATGTGATAAAATAGCCTATCACAAGTCATGACATGTACGTAAGTAGAAAATAAGTATTAGAAATAGAAAAAAAAAGAAAAAAAAATGTAGAACCCTTTGGGAAGAGTGTACAAATTATTTCCCCTTGTTTCACAATAGTCATATAAGAAAAATAAATAAGAAAGTAGAAGAGGCAGGCATCCCACCTGTTATAGTGCAAAAGATGATGTATGAAAGAAAGAATCGTATGCTGAATGAAAGTGCGAGAGGAAAAATTGCGAGAACTGGTATGAAAGAGTAACCGAGAATATAGACTCCAACCATATGCTGGAGGTATAAGAGAGTAAAAAAAAAAAAATCATGACATGACTCTATGGAAAGAGATCATCTTATCGAATAGGCTATGTGTATTTTCCTGTCCTTGTAAATAAAATACACGATTTTTTACAAAGGGAAACAAAATAATTTATTAATAAGTAACATCGTTCAGATACATTTTTGATGACTACTCCAGACTGTCGAATAAATGTGAAAACCTACGCAAAGCCTACACATTTTGAAGATCTTTAGAAATTGGATATTAACTCCTTCATATAAACAAAATGTGAGTGCATTTTATGTGATATAGGAAAAATAGTGCCGAATAAAAATTAATATGATCATATGCACCTAAAGGAAAATATGAGGTTTTTTTACCCTGCGGCAGATCGACTGTTATTCTTAGTGCAGTCATTGCACAAATCGGAAAGCTAATTTCAAATCGTAAGCTTCATAAAGAAAGAGAAGGTTCTTTAGGTGCAGTGCAGTCGAGTCGAGGGAATATGATGCGACTTCCTTCACATAAGAATACAAGCTATCAAACTATGACAAACATCCGAGGGAAAATATTATTTCCCTAGCATAGTTGTGAATAAAAAAAAATCGGGTTGCACCGGTAGTGCCGCAGAAGTAAAAACTTGAATACTAACGTTGTGCATTTTTGATATTTTGGAATGGTTAGGGAATAATTTTGCACGAATTGCCGTCTTACGAATTTACTCTGCATTTGAATTTGCGAATACAGAACAGTACCTATTGTACGAAAGTCTTATCCATAGCTTGACAGAAAATCTAGAATTTTGACATTGAATTAAAAAATTAGCGCGTTGCTATGGTGACACTAGTGTTTACATCTTGAAATGACGCGCCGCCATTTTCGCCGCGCAAAAGCGAGCAACGCCGCTCAAGAAGTTTTCACTTCAAAAAGCTTTGTAATTTGTTATGTTGTGGCAACAGTATAATCAAATCAAATCAAATAGTTTTATTTGCAAAATATGGGTAGATACAAAATCGTTGGTCTTATAAATTATTCGAGCGCCATATCGAACCATTTCTGGTGTGCAAAATATATAATTTTAAAATTTTAAATCAGTTTCATTACAACAAAACATTCAGTACAACAAACATTAAAAATAAAAATTGAATTAAAAATAAATATTAAATTAAAAATAAACATTGAATTTAAAATTGAAATAAATATAAAAATTAAGATAAATTAAATTGAATCAAAATGTCAGCCTTAAAGTAACAAAACATTATCGTACAATATCTTTATCATTAATTAATTCGTCAATAGAGTAATATGCTTTATCAGCCAAAAAATTCTTTAATTTATTTTTAAAAATGTTCACTTTTTACACTTTTTCTCAATAGAAAAGTCTTACATGATCTTGCCTTTAATCTCTTATTATGCCGCTTGCTATTAAGTGTTTCATATTTTTCGATATTCTTTTTTACAAGTAAAGAGGCTTCTAGGATATATAGCGAAGGGAGAGTCAATATATTTAGTATCCTAAAGTGTGGCTTACATGTATCTGTCTGCTTCAAATTGCATATCGCTCTAATGCATTTTTTTTGTGCCTTAAAGACTTTTTCCTTATCGTATCGTATACCTTTTTCCTTATTATATATATCGTATTTGGTATATTATAATATAATACCTATATACCAGCCCCTTTTGTTGCAATATACGCTGACAGAAATCGCAGTTACATTGCTGCTTAAGTAAGAATCAATGTGACAACTTTTTTTTTTTTTTTAATTTATTATGTTATTAAAAGCAGCAATATAACTGCGATTTCTGTCAGTTTCAATCAGCAGTTGATTGCAACAACCAGAGAGCTTTGGAGGAAGGACGACGCAAATACTTTGCAACAGACAGAGACACCTCCATCTGATAATCGCAATTATCGTCATAAATTAACAGTAAGGTTAACTTCTTTTGATTTACAACCGACCTAAACCAGATCTAATGCGTCTCAAAAATGCGAGCTTTTCTTAATCCATTCCGTTTTGTTTTTTTATGATTTTAATTATTATTGTTTAGGCCAGCGCTCACTGGCGAGACAGGACCAATTATTATATTTAGTATTAAATTTATTAAACCTTACCTATTTGGCAGGGTATTTTTTGATGTTTTAAGACGATGCCGTTGCCGATGCAGCTATTACAAAGCTGGAAAATGACTAATAAGTTATATGGAAAAACTTTGCACTCTTAATACATTACCTTCAAATTGGTAATCTGCTATGGGACAACTCCTATAGCAGATTACCAATTTGAAGGCGAAGCCATATACAGTGGCGTTCACATTATTAAAGACACTCGCTTAGAATGCTGATCGGATCAGTTGGGTGTGTATAGCGATCTGAATCTTCTTCATTCACTCCCTGGATAGCCATCATCAGATCAAAGCTAGGTCAATCCTTGGCGGAGAACCAAGGCTTCAAAGTTACCTCGTTTGTATGAAAATCGACAGGTGTTGTTATTGTAAATTATGTGACCGTCACTGTAGTTACAAGTGCTTGCTTTTTATGTCCTCAAGAGGTACTCGGTAGGTAATAGGTCCTCTTAAAGACGAGGCGATGGGAGGAGAATTTTTAAAACCTGCAGAAAAAAAATATTTTTCCACCTTACCCGTGCTTGTGAGCGCCGATCTTAAACGGCTTGCTTGATATCAGCCAGTCATGTTCGTGGGAAAACGCGCCATTATATATAATCATGCTTGACCAATTGATGAATTCAATAAATTCATAGTCATATATATTTATATCCCTATATATATTTTAGGGTTTTTTTAAGTGCTTGGCCTTCACATCACCTGATGTTAAGTGACGATAAGGCCGAAGGTGGAAGCACACTACACCCGGAATCTTCATCCTGAAGAACTGGCTATCTTAACTCTAACTGCCGGAACAGAACAATGTTTAAATTGTAGTTATGGCGTCAGACTTGGGTAAGTACTTTAAAGCGGTTTCCTTTAGGCACAGTTGGTACGGTCTGCTCCTTGCTATTTCATTATGACCAGTTTAGGTTTCAAACTATCAATCAACTAACTCATTTCACAAAAGTCTCATTGCGGTAAAGATTTTGAAAGGTGAAGTGACATTTATAGTACTTAAAATTTGATCTTTTATTGAAATAGTTTGTGACTTGTTGACAAAAATATTTTCTGATGCAGCCATAATAATCTGCTAGAGGTGGAAAAGCATATTTTCTTAGCTATCAACCGTATCTACTAGACGGATTGCTAACCCATTTACCAAGGCTTGTTTTATTGTAAATACATAAATATTTTAAAATAATTTTGTCTTAAAGTGCGTATCAAAGTAATGAATTAGAAGTCAAGGAATTTTTATTCCCAACGGGTTCCAATAATTTATAATATAATAATTAATAATTTAATAAACGTCTTGGTTTCGTAAATTCATATTTTGCTCGACGTCTTCCTTAACGCGAACAAGGAAAAAATATTTACCAACTTAAAGTTCCTTATGCTTATGACGCCGAACTGGGATTTCTGAGATTGCGAAATAAGTATAATTGCGTCAAGGTATAAAGGTATTACTCATAAGAACAAATAAACAACAGTAAAAATTATAATTTAAAAAACAACAAAAGGATTTTACTTATATGTGCTGTGTCTGTGATAAAACATTGGCATGCTAAAAATTAACATAAAAAGTAACATCGAAGGTATACATGCGAGTAACGCCCGATTGCACTAAAATTAAGGATTGCCTAAGTCTTTTCCTAACTACAACACGACCAAATTAAAACGGTGTCATAAACTTAGCCGTCATATAGCTGTCATTCGCCTAGTTTTCTTGGTCGAGTTGTAAATAAGAAAAGACTTAAGCGATTCTTAAGTTTAGTGCTTTTGCACTTAAGTGCTGTAAATAAGTTACCTTTAGTGGCCACAGCTGGAGGATTAACAGACATTTCGTGAAGTTAAGATGAAATTACTTTATCAACACATTAATATCCTTATATCTACATAATTAATTACATACACTGTCACAAACTATTCACATTAATTGTTTTACTTAATCAGAAGCTTATCAAACTTTTTAAGGGGCTTAAAAATATAGAGTCAATTATTTTACTAATTTCTAGTTCTAAACAGCAATGAAAGAGTTAAATATGTCATCAAACATTCCAATCGTAGCGCGAGAGCCACCACCAGAGACGTCCATTCGCCGTGGTGGGCTAAGTACGACTAACGTGGGCTGCCTGGGCTGGAGGCGGCGCGGGAGGGGCGCGACGGAAGCACAGCCTCCAACCAATAATAATTATGTAAGTGTAAGAGGGTTGTTGCTATTTTTAGAATTAAGGCGCATATACGTAACCGGTTGAAACCATTGCACCGTGTATATTGTGCTGTCGGCAATATAAATAGCGGCCGTTCAGTGCAGTGGGCAGACTCGTATATTTGCAATGTTTCTATTTGTGGAACTTTAATGCCGCTTTGCTAGTTTCGCAAGTAACAAGTTTAATGCGCCCGTTGGTCGTTATAGAAGCTGTTTGATCTAGATCGCACTTTAGTGACGGCACTTTGTGGTTTTCTGCGATACGAGGTGATTGCTTTGTGAACAAGAGAAATGGGTAAAATGTATTGTCCAAATAGCAACTATCACAGAAAACTTCCGCTAATAAAATTTTTAAATATGCAAATAATGAATTTTGCTATGATTAGGTATATAGTTACTTAGTTCGAAAAAAATCATTTGATTTATTTACAAACAACATAGACCTCGTCTCGAACTAGGCAAGAAGTAACATTTTAATGGAAGAAAAAAAAATCACAGGTTATAGTGAATTTACTAGTCCTGTATAACAAATATGTATGTAACATGTTTATTAGCGCAAAGACAAAACAAGAATTGCATCTTCAAAACAAATAGTAATTTTGTCGAATTAGGCGAAGGCGTAAGTATATACAATTTCAGCGTGTACAGAGAAGTCAATTCGAAAATTGCGATATTGGTAAAAGCACACAATTACCTACCCCTAAAGTCAAGCATACGTAACGTACCCGACCAATGGAACTACATCAATATTTTTAATTAAATTAAAACTTAAATAAAACCGGTCAAGAGCGAGTCGGACCCGCGCACCGAGGGTTCCGTACAATCATAAATATATTTGGATATGTTACTTTAGTACAGTCTTTAAAAAGTAGGATAAACGGCAGACAGGAGGAAGGGCGAACAGGCGGACAGTTAATTTACAAATCTTAACCACAGCTGCTTATGGTGACTGAAAAACGTTTCAGTCACTCCACATTGCAAACTGTTTATATTACTAAGTAGGAACTTATTCTTCGTTTATTCGTACGGCAAATAGTAGGTAATTATATTAGAACCAGCCACCAATTATTATTGTAGTATTAGGTTGCGCCATCTCTTGACCGATAGTGGAACTATATTTTTTCTTAGGTCAGCATTCTGTTGACAGCTGGTAGTGAAACTAAAGAATTTTTGTTTGTTTTTTGAATTTCTAAAAAAGTGTGTTATATTAAGACATCTGTAATCTTTACATAAACTACTATCACATAGAATTATTTCAGATTTTTCTCTTTGCAAACTTCGGAGATAAGGGGGGGGGGACGGTATTTTTTTACATTTTTCATCATAAGTCGAAAAATGTGCGGCCTAAGAAAAAAGAAAAAATGTTTTAAAATGTGCAAACAGCGCTCTTGGATATGATACCCCACATGTCCTAGTCACCTCACTTCAAATTTTTAAGACCCCTTTTCAAGTTCCTGTTGTAAAAAGAATATTTTTTTTATTTCTTTCTTATTTGCAAAATAGTAGGCCAAATGTCATCTTAAACTATTCCAAATTTCAAGTTGATACCATTAGTAGTTCTCGAGATATCCAGCTGTGACAGACAGACAGACAGACAGACTGAGTCACACCATAAGGGTTTCTTTTTTACCATTTTGGTACGGAACCCTAAAAACCTACTACTTACTACACTATTAAAGGTTCACGTAACACGATACCAAATTTCGAATCGATAGGACATAATATGAAAGCTAGTCAGATCTCCTCATCAACTATTCAAGAGTTGGTGATCTTCAAACGCTGATCAGGTCATGATTACTTTACCATATACTTTTAATATCATTGAAGTAACACGGTACCAAATTTCGAATCGATCAGAGATAAGGAAGTTAATCAGATCCCCTCATCAACTAGAAAGGAGCTGATGATCTTCAAACGGCTGAACAGATATTCATGAAACATGGCTAAGAACAGGCGGGAAAAAAATATCTATGACACAAAAAAAACTAAACGAAAATCGGTTCAGCCGTTCAGGAGCTACGATACCACAGACAGAGAGACACAGTTACACAGACACATTAAACTAAGGAAACATTAAATTAAGGAATTGAGAATTTATTTCGACAATAAACATCATGGATAACGTCGAACTTATCAACTATAATATGATATGGAAGGATTTGGTTGTAACTTAGCATTATTGTGCTCAATGTCGACATCTCTGGCAAGATTGAATACTCTCGGGAGAGTTCAAGAGTGTAAACTCGACTCTAAATAAAATTGCATTCCGAACACGCATGCACCATCTGTAATACAGTGGTACAAATGCATTGAGTTTTGACATCGAAATATATTACTAGCGTAGTAATAATATTTCGATAAGATGCATCTTTCATGGCATTTGCTTGCACCTTGTACGTACATACATCGTTATAAACATTTCAACAAGAAACAAACGTTTTCTAACGATATTTCGGAATCGAAAAGAATGTAATAGAACCTTATCCATGATCCACATAAGCTAAATCAATTTATTCATTGTTTTAGTTAATTTTTTTTCATGTATCTTGATTATACTGACGGCGCAAGAAAGTAATAAACGGCAGTTATTTCCCCAATCTTTTTATAATTATTTTCCCAATTAAATACATAACAATCTTATGCGAAAGTAACAGTATTCTTACACATAGATAGATGATACATTGGACTTCAGATATGGTCATCTAAAGATTCTAAAGGATGCTACTGTTATTCCCGATGCGGAATGAAATTCTCCAAAAGATTCGTAAGAAAAAGACTGCATTGCAGCATTAATAAAGTAACTTATTTGCTTACCTACACATCTACAAAGCAAAAAAGTCTTTTAAAAGTTACCACATTAGGTACCGTAAGCAAAAAAAATATATAAAGGACAAAGTACAAAAAAACAGCTAAGTGAAAGCACAAGGCCTTAATAAGATCCATCTCCCAAAATCTCAATAAGAAATCATAAATCTCCACCTCCCAAATGTTCTTGTACGCAGTTAGTAACACGGCCGTGACATTAGCATTAGAGCTCGCCGCGGGGGGCGCGCTCCCGGGAGCGTGGGCGTGTGTTGACAAACGATGTGCTCGGGCTATTTCCAGCAGGCCACGCCCCCGGGACAGCCCCCCCTCCCCCCGCACACCCGGGCCCAGCTCTCCCCGGACCAAAAACGGCCTTGACCTTCCGTATCCAAACAACCGCAGTCACAACACGACACCCGATAATTTGTTTTTCTCTTCTGGCATTGATTGTTTCTTAAGCGTTTGTGTCAATTTACATCTAGACACAGTATCGTTAGATGTGGATACTAAATCCACATAATTTGCACGGGGGCCTTCCCCAACATCGTACCACTTAAGAGACACATCGTTGGTTCATTTTATTTTTAATTTTTAAGATGTGATTCCAGCTTTTCATGTAATAACATTTTGTGAATTCCTGATCAAGTATCGATAGATGATCAAACAAAAAAAATATTATTGTTATAAACAGACGCTCAAAATGTAAGCTCACTATAGAAAAGAAATACCACTTTCTCCTCCCGTGACCACGGCCGCTGAAAAGGTGTCGAAATGTCGGGAAACCCAAAAAACCAATAAATCAAAACTAAATAATTCTAAAATAACATCTGAATTAACCAATATACGCAATGTAATCCGTAAAAAAGTGTTTTATTTCTAATAAATACCACTTTATCAGAAAAACCGCATCAAAATCGGCCCATTAGACAGACACACGTCAAACTTGTAACACTTATAACTTTTTGCGTAGAAAAATCAAATAATAACTATTCAATACAAACACACTGATGTGGACATTATTCGGACGTTTTCTGATCGAATATAATGGCAATACTATTTATATTTACTTGTTTGTTGTAATAGGTGACCTCCATCAATCAAGACGAGTTTTATAATTAAAACAAAATGCACGTTTATTACTTCATCATCATCATCACACACAGACTTATTAAGTATTTGGTGACCACACGGTGCGGTGTACCTACTTCGTGTTAGATTTAACTAGTCTGTTTATCCTTGCTTGTCTTATTTAATAATCAGTTTGTGACAGCTTAGTCATAAGTACATACGTCTTTTATATGTTGTCCTATTAAATTAAAATTCATTAATAATTATCAACTTTTTAGTAATCTTTGAGTGAATAACCATTTGTTGTATTTTAAAAATGAATCCTTACTTTAATATTATAAATGCGAGAGTCCGTTTGTTTGTTACGCCTTCACGTCTTAACTGCTGAACCGATCAACATGAAATTTTGCATATACGTTGTCAGGGGTACAGAGAAGGACATAGGGTACCATTCAACCCGAAAAAGTACTGTTTCGAGGGATAGAGTTAATAACTGTCCAAGCGATCAAAGTCGCGGGCGGCCACTAGTATTTCAATAGAGTTGGGTGATTTTTTTTACCAAATTATCGAATAAACAACGCATACCTCCTAATTTAAATTAATAGGCTCACCGTGCGTAATGTGTAATTAATTGATGTCTTTAATCTTATACCCATATTTTTCAAACAATAGACTTGGTAACTGTTTAGCAAGGTGTAGAATATCGGCCAGACCATATTGCGTGGGCTGACCACTACAACAACCTTTTGACATTAAACACAACACAATAAACTAAACAACTGGTCAGTTCACCTCAATTTTAATTTTCTTTATTAGACACATAACAGAATACAGTCATGAAAGCAGATAATTACAATTCTAAATGTGTACTGGACTGAACAACATGCAATGCATCCTATAATATTTTCTGTAAGTGAAAAAGAAACGTACTTAAATACTTAGTTAGGTACTTCACTAAACTGTACTATTATGTATTCTGTGACTAAACTAAATGTTATTGATAAATAGTTAAATTCAAACTAGCTACCGCCCGCAACTTTGACCACGCGTGAACATTCGGAATATCCCTAGGGAATCTTTGGCCAGGGAAAAAGTATGTCATGTTTTAATCCAGGGTATTAACTATCTGTGTGCCTTTCATCCAAATCCGTTCAACAGTTGTTGCGTGATTGAGTAACAAACATCCAAACTTTCACATTTAAAATATTAGTAGGATTTTGATTGGCTTTAGTTTGACATTACGTGAGCATGAGAGAAAAAGTTAATCTATCTATAGGATGGTGGTAAATAAAAGCTCGGCAGGTAGAGTCAGCAGCACATCAGGGTATACAAAATTGTCAAAATTATGTTGAGCCTTATTTGAACTTTAATATCTTTGCATTTAAAATTGATGAAATGTGATTGCCTTGTTGTGGTAGCCCAGCGCACCTAAAAGTCACATAAAACTTTTCCGATTTCATTTCCAACAATACTTAATTAGGAAATAATGAGTCTGCTTAGTTATTTATTACAGTAGGTAACTAAGGCAGCTTAGGTTTCGCTCGCTTAGCTCAACGCCGAAACGCCCGCCCCGAGGTTTTTTCAATTAAGTCGACATAAAACTTGCTTCAGTTTCACAAACAAAATCTTCCTAATTTCTATTAAATACATAAACATGAAAATCTAAAAGTGTCTCTGAAATGTGTTGAGACATGTGTACCAAGCCTAGGGAAACGAAGGGTACTTTTTACCATGAAAAGCTCTGCTGTAAGCAAACGTATTTGAAAGAACGGAGAAAGATACTTACCTACTTACAGAATACGTTTACAATTTTCAAACGAAAATCGGTCATAATTTGATAGCAGGAAAATCTAACTTTGAACGAGATTTTGATATTAATATAACGTTTTTATCGGTGATTTAAGCGTGAATAATAAATAAATTGAATACGTTAAAGGTCACAGGACTGTATGTGTTCAACCTTCAGGAGATTTCTTGCTTCTACAATACAGAAATACTAACTTTGCCGAAAACATTCAGAATACAAAAATAGTGCTTTAATGATGATTATAAAAAATTGAAACAAATGAAAAATTATTTTAACTTAACAATATAAATATTCAATTCAACTTTGCCCTCCCTTTTATGAGTGATAAGAAGTATCATAATAGAAGAAATATAAAATTTTCATCAATAGACTTTTGTGACAGAAAAACTAAATGAAAGACACTTTTTATAATAATTACAAGCATGCTTTATTGGTAAAAAAACGCTACACAAAGACATCAACGCGCTCTTGGATGAACATTTTATTTCTTGCTTTTTAGAGCCATTTATTTTTTTAAGCTATTTCTGTTAGGTTACTTTTTAAGGTTTTTGAATGAGGTTTTGTTTTTTCAGATGTAAGAATTCTAAACCAATATTTCCAAAGATATTGATGATATTGATCGTATTTAAAAAATTCATTGATCTAGGGATTCTAGGGTCAAAAATCAGGGAGTAAACAGTTATGAAAAAAATACCGGGAATGTTTTCTCTAATCTTTGCTTTTGACACAGTTCGGTATTGGCAAACAACTGTTTAATGTCAACAACAAAATGAAGTCTTTTAACCGACTTCAAAAAAAGGAGGAGGTTATCAAGTCGATGGTATTTTTTTTAATTTTTATTTTATGTATGTTTTACCATAACTTCGTCAGTTGTTATCCGATTTATAAAATTCTTTTTTTATCTCAAAGAACATAGTTCGTGTGTGGTCCCATAAAATGTTTACAGAGATCTGGCTGGTAGTTTTTTCATAATCCTGAAAAATATCAATTATTTAGCTTGACATCACACGTGTTTTTACGGATTTTCGGACATAACATCTTTGTTTATGAACCGATTTAGATGATTCTTTTTTTGTTTGAACTAAAGGGTATTCTTCAAGAGTGGTTAGTGGTTACATTTTAATTTCATCGGTATTGGACTTTGAACTTCGAAGATACACAAGGGAACTCCTCAAAGTCAAATAGTATTATGTAAAGTGATTTAGATTTTGGTATGTTTATGACAATTCAAAACAAAACAAACCATGGTCTGCGATGCAACGTTCTGGACTAGATTTGGACTAAAAAACATAACGGAACTCCTCAAAAACAAACAGCGTTTTGGAAATTGAGTTGTGGGCATTTTACCATTGATAATATTTTATTAATTTATAATATATAACTTTTCAGTAAAATTTCCTTTCTTCAACATTTAAAGTACTTCCCTCCGTGTGGCAAAGTTTTGGGACACTGTATAAATCTATGTTGCAGTTATACGTTTCGATATTTATTCATTAACCGGCTTAAAAAATTAAAAAAGAGGAGGTTATCTATTCGTCGCGTATATTTTATTTAACACTTGAAGAAAATAGGTATTACGAATGTTTCGACCTTCCCCTATCGTTGTTTATGTGTTTCTTATTTGAATACAATTGCACAGATATTAAACAGAACAATAGTGTAAGCTATTTCTCGTGTCTAGAACTGTCTAGTCTACCCTAGACTAGACAGTTCATAGTACAACTACAGCTGTGCTAGGTTATGGACCGACCTTCATCGTGTAAAATAGATATATAAAAAATACAAGAAATTATACCTAAACAATACTTGATTAAGTATTCTTGATTTCTTCCCAACTCAACCCAATTCAAAATAAATGTCAAATACATTTTATGAGGAGCTCGGTGGCGCAGTGATTTAGCGCCTGGCCCAGCGATTGCGTAAGTTAAGCAACGTTCGCAAGGGTCGGTCATGGGATGGGTGACCAAAAATTTACTATCGCGAACTCCTCCGTGCTTCGGAAGGCACGTTAAGCCGTTGGTCCCGGCTGCATTTGCAGTCGTTAATACCCACCAATCCGCATTGGGCTTGCGTGGTGGGTTATGGCCCGTCCTCCTTATCCACCCATAAGGAAGGCCTGTGCCCCAGCAGTAGGGACATCAAAAAATGGCTGATGGACACATTTTTTCGTACAAAACTGTAAATCGCATTAATTTTTATTTGGTTTGGTATTTTGGACTTTTTATTGAATTAATAGAACTCTTGACAAATACTGTCTTAATCCGAATAACATCACAAGAAGAGTTAATTATGCTCAAATTGCATTTCATTTTGGTATTTTACGTTTGCATAGCAAGTTCACTGTCTGCGCCGGCGCGGCGGCGGCCTCTTAATAATTTATGAGGAATTTTCAGAATTCGCCCTCATAATAATCTCCCTCTAGCCCTCATAATCCTTTGGCAGGCAGGGTGAACCTTCTGAACCCTTAGACCATTTTAAGAAGGGGAGCAATCTTGGATTTTTGTATGGGAAGGAGATATAACAACAATTTTTTTTTGTATGGAATTTGAAAATATTCTTTTTTCAAAACCCATCGTGTGGGATATCGAATTAAAGGGATTTTTGAGCTGATTCCAAATATATACAATATAATTACATTGCAGCTACTGGTTTAAAAAAAATCGGAAAAACATTTTCCAAACATACTAAGTTTGGGCTCTTGCAGGAAGAAAACCACTAAATGAATTCTTATGAAACATACGCCAAACAACTTCTAATATACTCTTATCTAACGTCTTGGAAGCAATTTTGAAAAAAAATAACATTTTTAAATTTTGAAATATTTTGATCCCAGTATTGTATGAGTTAAAGTACCAGCATCAAAAAAATGTAAAAAAAAAAATTACTTAATGTTAGTTTAAAAAAAAATGCTTCCAGGATGTATCTGGATGATATCTCCTTCCCATACAAAAATCCAAGATGGCTCCCTTTCTTAAAATGATCTAAGGGTTCAGAAGGTTCACCCTGCCAAAGGATATCCCTCGATCACGAAACGCCGTATATTGCACTTTTATGTCGTGAGGAAATGCAACTACCCCCGCTATAGTAGGTATGAACCTCTATACAAAAAAAAGTTGGGAGTTACAAGTCGTTATAAAGTTTGGCCACATGGTGGAAACTGATCTGTAGGCTGTTCCTAACTAATATTGAGCTGGGCCAAACTATCCTTACATACAGTTCCATAGGGCGGCGGCGGGTTGAATAGCGCACTTTTCCCGGCTTCATACTAAAAACAATAACAATTCAGGTTTAACTAATAGGTCAAATGTGGTATCATTTTCGGATAAATCAATAACGTAGAAGTTATTTCTGATATAAAAAGAATGTAATTTACTACGCAGTTTCTGAAAAATTACACAATAACCAACATTTGTAAACTTCATTTTTTTATTTTAGGTATTGTCACTTGTTTCAGTATTTTCAAAAAAACTACCTTAAAAAAGCGTTTTTCAGGCTAATTTATCATATGCTTTTGTTATGCTAACTATATTTTATACAATTTGAGCTTAACCCAAGTAGTTTAGGTCCATTGTTTGCGGAGACACAGATAGTCAAAAATAGGCATTTTTTCACGAAATAAAAGGGGTGTCGTTCGGAAGCATTTTTCAGCAACTAGTAGACTTAGACTACGCAAATTAAGCTGAAATTGTAGAAAATTTAATTAACTTTACAGAAATATAAACAAAAAACCTGAAAAATGTTTCTGAACGAAACGGAAACCTTTTTTATTTCGTGAAAAAATGCATATTTTTGACTAGCTGTGTCTCCGCAAACAATGGACCTCAACCACTTGGGTTAGGTGCAAATTGTATAAATATAGTTAGCATAACAAAAGCATATAACAAATTAACCTGAAAACGCTTCTTTAAAGTAGTTTTTTTGAAAATACTGAAACAAGTGCCAATACCTAAACTAAAAAAATGAAGTTTAAAAATGTTGGTTATTGTGTAATTTTTCAGAAACTGCTTAATAAATTGATTTTTTTATATCAGAAATAAGTTCTACGTTATTGATTTATCCGAAAATGATACCATATTTGACCTATTAGCTAAACCTGAATTGTTATAGTTTTTAGAATGAAGCCGGGAAAAGTGCGCTATTCAACCCGCCGCCCTATGGAACTGTATGTAAGGATAGTTTGGCCCAGCCCAATATTAGTTAGGAACAGCCTACAGATCAGTTTCCATCATGTGGCCAAACTTTATCACGACTTGTAACTCCCAACTTTTTTTGTATAGAGGTTCATACCTACTACTATAATTGGAGCATTGAAAAATGAATACAGAAATTACGAATTTGTTTTCAACAATCCTATTATTTTTCTAAGGTACCTGTCTACTTATTTCTTTTTACGATTGTGACACTCGGCTATTTATTAACCGATTTTTTTTTGCCATTTTGTAGCTCTAAATTAACCTTAGGACCCTTTTTTTTAAAAATTCTTAAAAAAACACCCCCCAAAAACTCTTAAATTTTTGACATTTATACTTTTTTTATATAGATTTTTTACATTTATCAAAATTCCAAAAAAAGTTACCAGCCGGATTTCAAACGCTCACACGTGTCTCGATAAATTCCTCAACTCTTGGTACTATTTATTCCCATCTCGATCCTCCCAAAATCCTCGCAGCTATGGCCAAAAATACGTCTCAGGCGATTTGCATCTGATAACCATTTCAAATGGTAAAAAACAATATTTAATTTATGGTGCAAATTAAGTATACTGTGGTTTAGGACAAATATTCAAAACTAGCTGCCCCGCTTCGGCTTCGCACGGGTGGCGCTTCCTATTAGTTATATTGCGATTTTTTACGTCTTTCCGTACAATTTTTTGAAAATTTTCTTTTATACAAACCTTGTCCTGATAATAACAAATACAACAAAACAATAATTATATAATTTGGTGCAGTCGTTCTAAAGTTATGCGCTTACATACATTTCGGCGATTCATTTTTATTTTTATAGATTTTTGGATTAGGAATAAATATCATCCATATTCTAGCTCTAAGAAGTGAAATGAATGAATGATTTGGCTTGACTTATTTTTCAGGAGTTTCGGGAAAGATGTGACTGTTTCGGGAAAGCTGAAACCCTTATACTATCGAACAAACAAGGGAATAGCATCAAATTGCTCAGGCCAAAACTGATCCGTTACACGTGGAAGCGCCCCAAGGCCGACCGGCCGACGAACTGGGGAGTGCACCACTCCACGCCACCAGGACACAGCCACACAGTATGCAATCTTACCATCAGGGCTTCAATCAAGAATATCCAAGATAACGCTTCACGAACTAAAACAGCACGCAAAAATGGCATCTCGAAATAGCATCCCACTTCAAACTTGGCGCTTATTTTGTACATAATCACATCTTATTTTGTACTAACTCACATTTTATATCACTTATTTTGTACAAAATAAGCTTCTTTTGTGAATCTTTTATCACTCAGCTTGTGCAAAATAAGCGCCCGGTTTGTAAGTGGGTCACTATTTTGAGGTGCCATTTTTGAGACTCTGACCGGACATCTAGGGCAGGGATGGCGAACCAATGGCACGCGACACAATATTTTGGGCACGTCACCGACCACAAAATTCATTATGCACTACGAAAAAAAGTGTGAAGCAGGTATTATATGACGAGCGAACGCGACGCGAGTGAACCCTATGCTACGGAATGTTTGGGTTTCCCAATAATTTCAAAGTCAAAATTATTTAATGGCACGGTTATGACCTCATTAAACATTTCTTTAGAAAAATGGCACGTTGATACTTATAGGTTCGCCATCCCTGATCTAAGGT
This sequence comes from Agriphila geniculea, assembly GCA_943789525.1. NCBI lineage: Eukaryota > Metazoa > Arthropoda > Insecta > Lepidoptera > Crambidae > Agriphila > Agriphila geniculea. Next base: position 4,662,174 of record OX038879.1, on the reverse strand, counting down.
ATTCTTAATCCATGCATCAGGGTCACACAACTGACATTCACTCTGAAAGGGCGAAAACTGGATTAGAAAAACTTTACTCAAAACAAGTGAGTAACAAGTGCATGTAATGGTGAGTAACCTTCCCGACGAAGGTTGAACTTACAAATAGAGGCACACATAAACGCGACAGCGCAAAATGTGTTTGAATACAGTAAAAATCTTTAAACAAAAGAACTTCACTCAAGTTTATGCTTATATGCTGCTTATATTATAGAGCGTGCTTATTGGGAAACGTGGAGGGCAAAATGTAGCCTATGACTCTGAAAAGATAACAAGATATACACTGATCGTTGGCTGAATCATAACAGTAATGTCACAAAGAAGGTGTATGCTGTCCTGTTCGATCATCAGGCAGTGATTTCACCGCATGGAGCAATGTACTGTATGCGGAGGCGCGGGGCCCAGCAGAGTAGGGTGGCAGGGCTGTCGCTATTTATACAAAATCGATAAGGCGGCCGTGGCCTTGGGCGCATCGATCGTGCCGAGCCCCCGGCCCGCCCGCCTGCGCGGACGCCCCCGCCCGCCGCGGCACCCGACCACCCGCCGCCCGCCCGCCGGCCCGCTTTGATTGATACCGTGGGCCGCGGCTCAAGATGCAAACCCTGCTGGGAACTGCCTTAGGACTCAACACCTAAGATCTTGATACTTGTCCTAGTTTGAGCGAAGAAACCACCCAAATGTTGGTGTACTAGCTAATTGTACTATTATATATTCTGTGGCCAAGCTTTGTTGTCACTAATTTTAAGTTTGCCCTTTAGTTAATCCAATGCCATTAAATCCAAAACAAACGAAAAAGAAATACGTGACACTGCCAATGAAATAATAGGTCACTGAAATCTTAACGCAACGCAAAATATAGGGCAATGTGCAACGACTAGTGTTAGGTTGATAAGATAAGCCTTTTATCTTTTAGTCTTAGGACGTAATACGAGTACCTACTTTTATTTATTCTGTGGCAATACTACGGAATCCTTCTTTTATTTCACAGTTACTTTTTTTATTCTCCCTCTTTGTTGTTCGAATTCTCCCCAATTCACGCCCAGTTTCTCCAATGTCTTATTTGCCAACAAATATCAGGATCTATGTTTCCAACTTTGGGTGACAAAAAGAATCATTAGTAATTAATTATAATTATAAATTGTTTCAGCTGTACTGAGCAAATAAATTACTTTTAATAATGAACGTATTTAGGTTTATTTTGCTTGTACAGTGGTTAATCGTTTAAATTGCTTTTTATTGAGACTTATTGCGGTTTAGTGAGGTGCAGCTCGTACAGAATACTTAAAAGTACTCGTACTGTGGACACCACAGAACAAGAATTCTTGTTCTGTGGTAGACACCGACCGATCGACGAACAACGTCTCCTCTGCGCCACCACAAAATACTCGCTCATAACTAATAGTAGGTATGAACCTCTATACAAAAAAAAATTTGGGAGTTACAAGTCGTGATAAAGTTTAGCCACATGATAGAAACTGATCGGTAGGCTGTTTCTAACTAATATTGAGCTGGACCAAACTATCCTTACATACAGTTCCATACGGCGGCGGGTTGAATAGCGCACTTTTCCCGGCTCCATTCTAAAAACTATAACAATTGAGGTTTAACTAATAGGTCAAATGTGGTATCATTTTCGGATAAATCAATAACGTAGAACTTATTTGAGATATAAAAAAATCGATTTATTAAGCAGTTTCTGAAAAATTACACAATAACCAACATTTTTAAACTTCATTTTTTTAGTTTAGGTATTGGCACTTGTTTTAGTATTTAAAAAAAAAACTACTTTAAAGAAGCGTTTTTCAGGTTAATTTGTTAAATGCTTTTTATTGAGACTTATTGCGGTTTAGTGAATAAGTTCTACGTTATTGATTTATCCGAAAATGATACCACATTTGACCTATTAGCTAAACCTGAATTGATAGTTTTTAGAATGAAGCCGGGAAAAGTGCGTTATTCAACCCGCCGCCGTATGGAACTGTATGTAAGGATAGTTTGGCCCAGCTCAATATTAGTTAGAAACAGCCTACAGATCATTTTCTATCATGTGGCCAAACTTTATCACGACTTGTAACTCCCAACTTTTTTTAGTATAGAGGTTCATACCTACTATGTATAAGCAGTTAATTAAGTACCAAATATTAAATTTTTACTCCTACATAAAGCGAAACATCATAATAATTTCACTTTAATCTTCCAGCTGTTTTCACAAGCAAATAAGCACTAGGTACCTTTTTATTAAAAATCCTATTAGGCAGTCTGCAATTTACCGCGTTTAATTTTCGTAGTTTAATTAAATATACGAGTACCTATACATTAGACAAATGGATTACTAAGAAAAACAATGAAAACTCTGAATTAGTTTCAAAATCAATAAACTTTCGGACTAATTTCCTTTTCCTCGGTCTTCAAATTAATCTAAAAGAAAATCGTTTCGTCGTGCTGGAAATTCCAGACCAAAAACAAGAATACAATTTTAAATTCAAGAATACCTACGTTAACATATATTTTTTTATATTCAATTTTTTTTTTTTTTTGTTTTGGTGCCTACTTACTGTAAATAAATAAAGCCTATACCAGACGACACAATTTCATTGGCAATTTACTCGATCATACGATTTGATTGTCAATCAAATCGTATCATGTACCTAGTGGAAAGTTGACGATAAATTCAAAATGGGTGGTCAAGATCACCCGATTCCAGTCGGACCGATCAAATTATATAGTGTGGATACCGATTGCCAATTTAGCTCTTTTACGTCCTCGCAGACTACAGACCAAACTGTCGGCCGATAGTTGGGACGGGCCTTTAGTCAGTATGAAGAAGTATGCAATTGCGCACACTACAACGATTTAGTATCGGCTCTTCATACAAAAACCAACTATCGGCCGATAGAAAGTCTGTAGTCTGCGGGCACGCTTAGTTCTTTTGAGCCAATGGCTTTTTATTCTATTTAACAGCCATTTCTTCGCACACATTCTTTTCTTTTCTTCATCTGAACTGATCATGAGATTCATGAGCCTTAGCACGAGTGCTAACTTGCGTTTTTTCGATAATATAGGAGGCATGGCGCACGTCCGCTCCTCAAGGGTTTGAAAATTGAATGAGATTGGACGTCGTGTGGACAGCCAATTCGATTCAGTTGCCGATTACTACACAATTGAAGTTGCCAATGAAATCGTGTCGTTTGGAAAGCCTTTAAAGTTACGCCACCGTGGTTGTGCTGGTCATAGATCATTATTTTTTTTACTTATTGGAGGGTTAATAGTCGCTAAAATCTTACTAAGTATATGATATATAGGATTAGTCCTATTTTACTAATACAGTAAAACCCGTTTAATGCGATTTCCTAGGGACCCAGCTAAAAACGCGTCTCGCTTAGCCACTTTTGACTACTATATAGTAACTAATTAGTAATCTGTGCTACTACTACAATGAACTTTTTTACTGGGGTTATTGTTTGTAAATAAACTATAGAACCTCAGCTTCAATCAGTACATGTGAATATTCGATACATTATGTACTTAATGAGTTACTTTTACTTACCTGAATATGACGAGTGGCCGGGATCATCTGCCATTTTGATAGGTACCTGTACAAATGCAGGACTATTAGGTTTTGCGAGACAGTGTAACTTATGATAAAAAAAATCGGGTTGCACTCCGGGAGTGCCGGCAGAAGTGAAAACTTGAATATTAACGTTGTGCATTTTTGATATTTTGGAATGGTTAGGGAATCATTTTGCACGAATTGCCGTCTTACGAATTCACTCTGCATTTGAATTTACAAATACAGAACAGTATTGTACGAAAGTCTTATCCATAGCTTGACGAAAATCTAGAGTTTAGACATTAAATTAAAAAATTAGCGCGTTGCGATGGTTACACAAGTGTTTACGTCTTGAAATGACGCGCCGCCATTTTCAAGAGAGGGGGATACTTCCGCCACCGGCTGTCTACTCTCCATCCGTCACATCCGTCTTACGAAATTTCGATCAGGGTCACGTGATTCTTACTGACGCGTGTTTAGCATTTTTTCCCCATTACAAAAAAGCGTACAACGCCGCTAAAGAAGTTTCCACTTCAAAAATAATAAAATTAGTAAATTAAATATTTTTAGATTTAATAGTTTGAATTACAATAAAGATGAAGTAAAAATTTGAACAGAATCTCAGCTAAAACACAATTTTAAAATAATGGGGAAAGTCCGAAAAAATCAGCCAATTTGATTTTTTCGGACATTCTTTAAGCTCCCTTAGTAATAGAAAAAAATTCAGAAGTTTTCGGTTGCATGAAAAATTAAAAAAAAAAATTAAAGTCTCTTCGACTTCACAGATGTACGAAAGTAACAGCATAATGGCGATTATACCTTTACCAACACTTGCCACTATGACAACAAGAATAAAAAAAAAGTTTTGACATTTTGTGATTTTTTTAATACCATGTTGTGGTTGTGGCAGGCAGGTGATGGCAAAGGTATAATCTCCATTCTGCTGTTACTTTCCTATATTGTGAAGTCGAAGAGACTTCAATTTTTTTTCACGAAACCGAAAATTAAAAAAAAAAATTCTATTACCTACTAAGGGAGCTTATTCCTACCTATAAAAAATATTCAGCCAATTTTATTTTTTTCGGACATTCCCCATTGACTTTTTACATGTTTAGGTTGTTGCAAAAAAATTATAAATAGGTACTTAATATAAATAAATAAATGCTTGGACAATTTAACACAGCGCCATCTAGCCCCAAACTAAGCAAAGCTTGTAATATGGACGCTAGACAACTGATATACTTTTTAAAATATACTCATCAACTTTGTCTTTGGGATACAGGTGTTTTTTTCATACAAATGAGGTAACTTTGAAGCCTTGGTTTTCTGCAAGGGATATACCGTGCTGTGATCTGATGATGGCTTTCCAGGGAGTGAATGGAGGAGATTCAGATCGTTGTACCACGCAACTGGGCTGATCTGCATTCTAAATCAGCATCAGGGGTGGTCAAACTTATGACTTGTGAGGTCTACTTGTGATTAAAAAATATTTCTTGTGGTCAACTGTAAGGTGAGTTTAGAGATGTTAATAAGTTGTTTTAATAAATGTTATTTTTTCATATTTTTCTATTCAGTTTATTTAACTCTCTGAGGTAGCCCCTGAATCGCCCTCGCGGTCAACCGGTAGACAGCGGTTGACCTCTTGGCCATCCCTGATATACAAGGATACCCAGAAGACGAGTTTGAAATGTAAAGCTTTTGAAATTTTTAAATTTAAAATTTATAGTCTTTAGTTAAACCGCATTAGTATAGCTGTAAAAATACTTTTTTTTTTCATATATGTGCACAGAAATGCTAAAAGTGAATATAAATTTAGTGTAACATGAAATGCAATGCACTTTTGAAATGGGGATATCATTAGTAGCAATATGACATAACATTATGAGGAGCTTGCAGAGGTTAATCAACTTTCACAAGGGTCGGTCATGGGATGGGTGACCAAAAATTTATTATCTCGAGCTTCTTCGTGCTTCGGAAGGAAGGCACGTTAAGCCATTGGTCCCGGGAGCATTTGCAGTTGTTAACACCCACCAATCCGCATTGGGCCCGTGTGGTGGGTTATGGCCCATCCTCCTTATCCACCCATAAGGAAGGCCTGTGCCGCAGCAGTAGTGGGGACATTAAAAATGGCTGATGGTCAATATGACATACAATTTACACAGACTTTACAATAATTACTGAATTTATATTTTCTACACTCACAAACCACTTTTCTACAATCACAAAGCAGGTACCAGCATGGTAGACTAAAGCTCGTATTACAGAATCAAACTGGCTTGTATTATAGAATGAAACTAAGGCTCTTATTATTGAATCAAACTGGCTTGTATTATAGAATCAAACTAATGCTCGTATTGTAGAATCAAACTCAAACTCAAATTTCTGCTTGAGTATAGTTAGAAGGGGATGGTATGGTGCTATTCATCATTTATAGCGCCATTCCTTTCTAACTGTACTAAAGCACAGATTTGAATTTGAGTTCGATTCTATAATACGAGCCTAAGTTTTCCCCTACACCTTTGACTGCAATGCAATTAATTCAACTATGTACAACGGAAGCGGCAACCTCACTCAAGAATGTATGGCAAATAGTAAAATACATTGTTTTGTACCTACAGCAAGCGCTCTGAATTTGGTCAGTTAATATCTGTTGTAAACAGTTAATTAAAACGCATTGTACATCAACGTGATTTCTTCATATACAAATTCTTTTGGTAGATATGAATAGCCCAAATGTAATAATATGTGTGAATTGAAGTTATTGACAAAAATATAGGTTCAATAAATAAACATTAAGTTAATTAACTCAAAAAAAATATATTTATAATCTATGAGAAGAAAAATGTAAAAAAATAATGTTTTCAAAGACTGTCAAAATATAAAATTTCAAAATCATTCTTTCATATAAAATGAGATCTTTACCTTCTAATTAATAGGTAACATAAATCTACTCAAATACTAATACAGTACCACAACAGTGAGACATAAGCAAAATAATAAATAAACGTAAAACCAAATACAAACCAGCTGGACAGCGTTTCTAACTGGACCACAAATTAAACTAACACAATATTAAAGTTTCTGTAAAAAAATTAACACATTTTATCTACACATTGCATATTTTTGATGTTGATTAGCTAACGAATTTATCCATTATAAGCAATTCAATAAAAGCTAGTTACAAATGTTTAATGTTTTGACCACAACACAACTTGACGTAATTTTTGAGCTACAAATTGGAATTGGATTGGGTAGTTTGTTTCCATTGAAAGCCCACGTCGCAAGTTTGTCCAATGTTGATGTTCTTATTGGCTGACCATAGTTTGACGTAACGATTCATCTTTTACCAACCAATCCGAAAATGTCAGCAAGGTAGGATTCGTAATAGAAAACAGAAACTGACAGTATCATCTGTCAGTCAGATAATCTGTCTGCAGTGCAGTCTGCATGAATTTAGTACTATAAACCGGATTGAGCGCTTCGCCCCAAAACGAGCCGACAGAGAGGTCAAGTAGTAGAATGTGTCCTTTTCTTCATTAGGGTGACCAAACCGTATGGTTGGCCGGAGACATACATAATACTTTAAACTGTTTAATGTAAACTTAAATACCTAGGTAGTTCTTTATTTATAATTAACACTTTTTACTGCGTTTTTATTAGGTTGCTTGCTCGTTTGTTTGTTGAGCACAAATTTTGCAAACGATTTTATACTAAATTCCCGATGAGCTAGAGACTTGAAACTTTGAACACAGATCAGAAATGGAAGGAAATGCAATATTACATATGTCAATAAGGTCTAAAATACTTGCACCAATTTCTTTATTTGTGAATTTAATAAAATGGGTGCAAGAGATTTACGACGACACAATGTTAAAAATATAAAAAAACCAAAATGACGGCCAACTATATTGTTTGTGGGCCGATTTTGATGAAACTCAATTTTGTTACTATTTTGAAAAAAAAAAATAACAACGAAATGTTAAAAATATAAAAAATATGGCAGTCAACTCTTTTATTTGTGGGCTGATTTAAATGATACTCGGTTTTTAGTACTAATTTGGCAAGAAAATAATAACACAATTTTGAAAACATAAAAAAGGCCAAGATGGCAGCCAACTTTTTTGTTTTTGGGCCGATTTCGATGAAACTCGGTTTTTAGTAATATTTTGACATGAAAATAACGACGCAATTTTTAAAATACTAAGAATCTAAGATGGCGGCCTACTTTTTTGTTTTTTGGGCCGATTTCGATGAAACTCGGTTTTTGGTACTATTTTGACAAGAAAATAACAACTCAATGTAAACTGATGGAAAATCAAAAAAGATCAAAATGGCTGCTAATTTTGTTTTTGGGTTGATTTTGATGTGATTCGGTTAAAAAAACTAATAAATGATTTGGCTGCCATCTTAGATTTTTTTATAACATTCCGTTGCTGTTTTCTTGTCAAAATAGTACCAAAACCCGAGTTTCATCAATATCAGCATACTATGACAGCCGTGACGTCACATTACGTAGTTGAGACAGACAGCATCAAGCGATGACCAATTTAGCCGCTGGCTGTCAAGTCACCGTGGCGTACTGGTGGGGCTGTTCGCCTTATACACGAGAGCCCGCGGTTCGATCCTCTGTCGGACCAAAGTGTTTTGATGGTTTTTACGATATTTCTAGAATGTTTAGATCTTTATACAGAGTTTATTTACATATTTGATAGAGAAATAGAACATTCTAGTATCGTCGGGAAATAATGGAAAAGATGAAAAAGGACAGGAAATAGTTACAAAAGACAAACGAAAAGAATAACGAAATGACTATCGAAATTCGAGTTACTAGAAGGTTCTAATGGGTATATAAGCAGCGGCGAAACGCACAATCGATGTAGTAGTTAAGAAGTGGTAGTTCAGTAAAGAAGAAGGTAAAGTTGAAGAAGTTGTAAAGTGGTAGTGAAGAAGTATAGTAGTCAGTAGAAGAGGAAGATGAAGAAGTGGTGTTGAAGAAAAGTTTGGAGATGAGGTCTAGCAGTGGTTGGTGCTAGCACAGAGGAGTGTAGAAGTGGATGTCGTCGTGTTCAGCGCCAAGAGGCTACGTTGTTGGGACGTGACGCTACTTGGAAGGGCGGACTGCGACATCGGAAGAGGAGTAGTGGGAATGTCATCGTGTAACAGCGCTGGGTGGCTACGTCGTTCGCAAGAAGACACACAGAAGAGCGGACCATGATATTCAGAGTATGTGGATGTGTATTTTGGTAATAAAGCGTTGTCTCTGCAACCGAGTGTTTTCCTTCCAATCCCGTACCCCACGTCCGTAACAATACAAACAAAACAGTTTGCCGCCATCTTGAATTTTTGTATTTAAAAATTGCGTTGTTATTTTCTTGTCAAAATAGTTCCAAAAACCGAGTTTCATTGAAATCAGCCCAAAAACAAAAAAGTTGGCCACCATCTTGAATTTTTTAAGTTTTCACCATTGCGTTGTTATTTTCTTGTCAAAATCGTACCAAAAACCGAGTTTATTCGAACTCGGCCCAAAAACACAAAAGTTGGCCGCCATCTTGGATTTTTAGTTTTTTAAAAATTGCATTGTTATTTTCTTGTCAAAATAGTTCCAAAAACCAAGTTTCATCGAAATCAGCCTAAAAACAAAAAAATTGGCCACCATCTTGGATTTTTAGTTTTTTAAAAATTGCGTTGTTATTTTCTTATCAAAATAGTTCCAAAAACCGAGTTTTATTGAAATCGACCCAAAAACAAAAAAGTTGGCAGCCATCTTGGATTTTTAATTTTTTAAAAATTGCGTTGTTATTTTCTTGTCAAAATAGTTCCAAAAACCGAGTTTCATCGAAATCAGCCTAAAAACAAAAAAGTTGGCCGCCATCATGGATTTTTAGTTTTTTAAAAATTGCGTTGTTATTTTCTTGTCAAAATAATTCTAAAAACCGAGTTTCATCGAAATCGGCCCAAAAACAAAAAGTTAGCCACCATCTTGGATTTTTAGTTTTTTAAAAATTGCGTTGTTATTTTCTTGTCAAGTAGTTCCAAAAACCGAGTTTCATTGAAATCGGCCCAAAAACAAAGAGGTAGGCCGCCATCTGAGCCGCAGGTGTCGCACGAACGGGTCGAGCGGCCGCGACGAGGCTGCGCGCCCCCACAGCATCTCGTAAAGTGCTCGATAACCGAGCGGTTCGTGAAAAATTGTTATGCACTAACTTCGATGAACTCCTGTCGATAGACTGTCCATTGCGGCTTTATGATGCTTTTCAACAGATTTTTATAGACATATACAACAGTTGTTTTAAAAATGTAACCATATTTACCAGTAAAAGAAATAATAACAACTGGATTACAAATGATTTAAAAAACATGTTAGTACAAAGAGACCACTTATTCAAAATTTGGAGTAATGATTCGAAAAATATGATAAAGCGCTTAGATTATACTAAATATAGATTAGCGTATAGTTGGCAGCCTCACCATGGAATTAGAAGGTTTTGACTAGGTCAAAAAATTGTTAGTAAATAGTTATAAATAGTGAACTATAGCATATAAATAGTGATACTATGGTTCAAAAGATATTTGAGTATCTTGGTGAGGCTGCTATCTTGACGTCAAGCTAGCAGACACCTTAAGAAATACAGTTCGTATCAATGTGATTTATATGCCAAAAAATTGTTAGGAAATAGTGAATCGTATACGCAAAATTTCAATAATATTGCTTCAGTACAAGCCGAGATATTACGATCTCAAAGTGGGCTGCTAACTTGACGTTTCTGGCAATGGCGATTCCAGAGAAACGGGTACAAGTTATAAACAAATAAATATATCAAAAAATTGTTAGTGAAATTGTGATTCTTACGGTTTAAATAAAAAAAGAATTCTTCATTGCTATTTTCTAAAAATCGAATGTTAACTTCTACATAGTAATCTGAATATAGGCTGTCGATCAATATTGAACTTTGCTCCACAGTAATAAGGTTTAAACTTGATTGCAATCATGAGGTGAGTACTATCAAGCAAAAAAGTGAAATTTAAATTTTTTGACTGTGTCAATAGTCATGTCCTCGGTTCAAGGCTATTGATTTGGTATTAGTAAACAAATATTTTTCTACCCACTTTTTTATTTTTTAGAGTATTGACACAATCAAAAAATTTTTGAATTAATCTCATCAAAAAAAATTTTGTCGTTTAATACTCTACTCTCAGTTCATTTATTTAGTTTAGGAAAAACTACAAATATTTTACTACCAATTAGGTACCTAACGTTAAAACTATAACTTAAAGGGAGGAGTCTAATGAAAATACCCTAACCTGTAATTTTTTGAAAATGAATATTTTGTATTTTTTTTAGTAACTGAAACTTTAACGGGGTGTGTCCCCACTCAGGTTTGCGAACCTCCGCGCTCCGCGCTCCGCGAACCTCGGAGCGCGCTCCATATTTGGGATCCGATGCGAACACGCGAACACGGAGCGCGGAGCGCCAGTGTGACCAGATTCAGTATTTTAATACTTTTTCAGTATATTTTATCGACTTTACCGAACATCAGTATTTTTGTAGGTATATTAGCGGAAGTAAGTATTTTCGGTATATTTTGGTTATAAAGTTATGGTAACTACGGTGTTAAGTCCCCGCAAACATTGATGTTCAAGGAATTTCCCGGATTAAATCTATATTTCATTCAGAAGCAAAGATCAGTAGAGTCTGTTTTGAAAAAGAACAAACTTGGGATTTATGCTTGATTACCGTTTTTGAAATGTTGATGGTACTGTTACGTTTTAGTGCGACTGTATTAACAAGATAAATATTAATTCAAGATAGTCGCACTATAATTACGTATAAGGCGACGGCTACACACACAGTATTTACTGTGGTCCAACTGTGGTAAATACTGATAATTCCAATTCCAACGATGGAATGAAAACGCACACATACAGGCTCAGTATTTACCACATGGTAATGTTGCCAGATCGTGCCTATTATTACAATTTTAGTAATAAATCTAAACTAATAATAAATAAATAAATCTAAAAGATAGCAGCCAAATTTTATGTTTGGGGGCCGATTTCGATGAAACTCGGTTTTGGGTACTATTTCGACAACAAAACAGCAACGCAAAGTTAAAAATATAAAAAATCTAAGATGGCGGCCAAATTTTTGTTTGTGGGCCGATTTAGATGAAACTCGGTTTCAGGTACTATTTTGACAACAAAACAGCAACGCAATGTTAAAAATATAAAAAATCCAAGATGGCGACCAACTTATTTGTTTGTGGGCCGATTTAGATGAAACTCTGTTTTGGGTACTATTTCGACAACAAAACAGCAAAGTAATGTTAAAAATATAAAAAAATCCAAGATGGCGGCCAACTTTTTTGTTTGTGGGCCAATTTAAATGAAACTCGGTTTTGAGTACTATTTTGACAACAAAACAGCAACGCAATGTTAAAAATAAAAAAATCCCAAGATGCTACCAACTTTTTTGTTTGTGGGCCGATTCAGATAAAACTCGGTTTTGGGTACTATTTCGACAACAAAACAGCAACGCAATGTTAAAAATATAAAAAATCGAAGATGGCGGCCATCTTTTTTATTTATGGGCCGATTTAGATAAAACTCGGTTTTGGGTACTATTTTGACAATAAAACAGCAACACAATGTTTAAAATATAAAAAACCCAAGATGGCGGCCAACTTTTTTGTTTGTGGGCCGATTTAGATGAAACTCGGTTTTCGGTACTATTTTGACAACAAAACAGCAACGCAATGTTAGAAATAGTACGGAGTTTCATCTAAATCCGCCAGATGGCGCTTTGTAGTAAACATAGTCTCTACGTTAAATATTGCCGAATAATTTTAAATCACAATTCTAACATTTGGAATCAAGTTAAATCAATAATTTGTCTAGTGATTCACCAGTGATATCGTTTGTAGAACTATACCTATGGTTTAAAAGTGTGTATTTGTGCTCAAAAAATATTCAGTGCCTTTTTTAATCAGTGGATTATTAAAAACTGCTGAATATAGTCTGAGCATTATCCTCAGAAAAGTGATAAAACTGCGCTTTAATTTGCGTAATAAATCTCATCTCCAGTGTTAAAACTAAATATTATCATCAGTGATATTATCAGTGTTGAGGTAGTACAATAATTATTATTTTCGTCTTGACCTCATACTCAAACCAACTCATACATCAAGTTTCAAACCCTACTTAACTGATCAATACTTTGAACGCTTTAAGTCGCTTTCGCGCATACGTTAGCACACTGAGTGCTGCATACTGAATTCAGCTGTGAGTGGCCCGAAGATCGATCCTCGCTTATAAAGACTTTTTCTCCCAAATTTTTTTTAGAGACATTTTATTTATTTTTAAAGATATTTTTTTTTTAATTTGTATTGAAGATATTTTTGGACATTACTTTTCAATTAATTTTGATTTACTAAAACATCTTCATTCACCAAAGCCGTAGTAAGGTATAAGATTATTGAAATTGTATAAGAATAAAAAATGTCGACTAAAGGATCATCTGAGTGCGCGGGATGCCCTAATATCATGGATGGAGCAATATTCATGCAATGTAAACGTTGCAAAGACAATTATCATTTGCAGTGCACTGCATATTTACTCGCAGATTAGAATGCGATGACAGCTGATACTAAAAACGCCTGAATTTGTGATTTCTGCCACATTCGCGAGCCCAAAAAGGGTAATAACACGATTACACCAACGAGAGCTAAATTACCCACTGCCTCCAATGATAGCTTCGTTACCCAGCGCTTGAAGTCAAGTTTTCCTGCGCCAACGAGTTGTTCCTGCCCTTCGGCCAATGATTTAAGGGACATTATTAGAGAGGAGATTTACAATGCTTTCGAGGATGTTATTAATCCAAAAATTGTTGCCTTGCAAAATATGATAGTTGGCTTTGAATCATCTCTCTCGGCATTCAGCCAGGATCTGGATAGCATAAAAACGCAACACGCCGCCCAGTTGGCCACTTTGAATGATGTCTGCAAGGAAAATGAGTCGCTACGTTCAGCTAATCAAAACCTTTCTTCTAGACTGGCACAGCTTGAGTTACAGACACGTTCAACAAATATTGAAATACAATGCGTACCAGAAAACAAGCAGAAAAATTTGGTTAATACAGTTCTGCAGCTTTCTAAGGTTATAAAGTGTCCTATCAATCAACGAAGGCAACATTCATTTTAGCGCTAGACTTGCTAAAATGGACAATAAAAGTCCCCACCCACGCTCAAACTTTACTTAAGATATTAATGCCTATTATGAGTAACTGTTGATTTTAAATAGTTTTTGCCTAAAAAAAGGTGCCTTACTAAGATTAAAAAAATTAAGACTCGTTAATCTTTAAGTCACTAAATAATTGTACCGGAGACAAACCTAGAGGTACTTTTAAAGTCTGAATAATTGTGGAATACTCTGAAAAAACCTTCATTGATTGTAATTCAACAGATTTTGTAATTAACTTGTTCCGCTTTATATAAAAAGGCAAAATTAATAACAGTGTTTCATTGTTGGACACGGGGTGTTTCTTCCACCTAGGTGTACACATTGAAACAAATCCCATTTTATTTTAAAAGTCTTGTTATTGGTTATGTATCTATTTATTAATAAAACTATAAATGCCATACTATACCTAATTGAGTAGACTCCGTTCCTGTAAAAAATGGAATTCATATCTACAAAAATGAGAGAAATATGAGAATCAGAACTTTTGGTGTTTCATTGTACCACACTACACCCTACCCAAAACCGAGTTTCATCTAAATCCATCTTGGATTTTTCCTATTTTTAACATTGCGTTGCTGTTTTGTTGTCGAAATAGTACCCATAACCGAGTTTTATCTAAATCGGCTCATAAACAAAAAGTTGGCCGCCATCTTGGATTTTTTTATATTTTTAACATTGCGTTGCTGTTTTGTTGTCGAAATAGTACCCAAAACCGAGTTTTATCTAAATTGGCCCACAAACAAAAAAGTTGGCCGCCATCTTGGATTTTTATATTTTTAATATTGCGTTGCTGTTTTGTTGTCGAAATAGTACCCAAAACCGAGTTTCTTCTAAATCGGCCCACAAACAAAAAAGTTGGCCGCCATTTTGGAATTTTCCTATTTTTAACATTGCGTTGCTGTTTTGTTGTCGAAATAGTACCCATAACCGAGTTTTATCTAAATCGGCCCATAAACAAAAAGTTGGCCGCCATCTTGGATTTTTTTATATTTTTTACATTGCGTTGCCGTTTTGTTGTCGAAATAGTTCCCAAAACCAAGTTTCGTCTAAATCGGCCACCAAACAAAAAAGTTGGCCGCCATCTAGGATTTTTTTATATTTTTAACATTGCGTTGCCGTTTTGTTGTCGAAATAGTTCCCAAAACCAAGTTTCGTCTAAATCGGCCACCAAACAAAAAAGTTGGCCGCCATCTAGGATTTTTTTATATTTTTAACATTGCGTTGTTGTTTTGTTGTCGAAATAGTACCCGCATCCGAGTTTCATCTTAATCGGCCCACAAACAAAAAAGTTGGCCGTCATCTTGGATTTTTTTATATTTTTAGCATTGCGTTGCTGTTTTGTTGTCGAAATAGTACCCAAAACCGAATTTCTTCTAAATCAGCCCACAAACAAAAAAGTTGGCCGCCATCTTGGATTTTTCATATTTTTAACATTGCGTTGCTGTTTTGTTGTTAAAATAGTATCCAAAATCGAGTTTTATCTAAATTGGCCCACAAACAGAAAGTTGGCCGCCATCTTGGATTTTTATATTTTTAATATTGCGTTGCTGTTTTGTTGTCGAAATAGTTCCCAAAAACCGAGTTTCATCGAAATCGGTCCGCAAACAAAAAAGTTGGCTGCCATCTTGAATTTTTTACATTTTAAACATTGCTTTGCTGTTTTCTTGCCAAAATACTACGAAAAACCGAGTTTCATCGAAATCGGCCCGCAAACAAAAAAGTTGGCCGCCATCTTGAATTTTTTTCATTTTTAACATTGCGTTGCTGTTTTCTTACCAAAATACTACGAAAAACCGAGTTTCATCGAAATCGGCCCGCAAACAAAAAGTTGGCCGCCACCTTGAATTTTTTTTCATTTTTAACATTGCGTTGCTGTTTTCTTGCTAAAATACTACCAAAAACCGAGTTTCATCGAAATCAGCCCGCGAACAAAAAAGTTGGCCGCCATCTTGAATTTTGATTTTTTTAACATTGCGTTGCTGTTTTCTTGCCAAAATACTACCAAAAACCGAGTTTCATCGAAATCGGTCCGCAAACAAAAAAGTTGGCTGCCATCTTGAATTTTTTACATTTTTAACATTGCGTTGCTGTTTTCTTGCCAAAAACTACGAAAAACCGAGTGTCATCGAAATCGGCCCGCAAACAAAAAAGTTGGCCGCCATCTTGTATTTTTTTATTTTTAACATTGCGTTGCTGTTTTCTTGCCAAAATACTACGAAAAGCCGCGTTTCATCGAAATCGGCCCGCAAACAAAAAAGTTGGCCGCCATCTCTAATTTTTTACATTTTTAACATTGCGTTGCTGTTTTCTTACCAAAATACTACGAAAAACCGAGTTTCATCGAAATCAGTCCGCAAACAAAAAAGTTGGCCGCCATCTTGAATTTTTTACATTTTTAACATTGCGTTGCTGTTTTCTTACCAAAATACTACGAAAAACCGAGTTTCATCGAAATCAGTCCGCAAACAAAAAAATTGGCCGCCATCTTAAATTTTTATTTTTTTTAACATTGCGTTGCTGTTTTCTTGTCAAAATATTACCAAAAACCGAGTTTCATCGAAATCGGTCCGCAAACAAAAAAGTTGGCCGCCACCTTGAATTTTATTCATTTTTAGGGTTCCGTACCCAAAGGGTAAATACGGGACCCTATTCTGTCCGTCTGTCAGTCTGTCTGTCTGTCACCAGGCTGTATCTCATGAACCGTGATAGCTAGAAAGTTGAAATTTTCACAGATGATGTATTTCTGTTGCCGCTTTAACAACAAATACTAAAAACAGAATAAAATTAACATTTAAGGGGGGCTCCTATACAACAAACGTAATTTTTTTTGCTGTTTTTTTTGCTCGATATTTATAACAGCAACAGGTAGACAGTTGAAATTTTCACAGATGAGGTATTTTTGTTGCCGCTTTAACAACAAATACTAAAAACAGAATAAAATTAATATTTAAGGGGGGCTCTCATACAACAAACGTATTTTTTTTGCCGTTTTTTGGTACGTAACCCTTCGTGCGCGAGTCCGACTCGCACTTGGCCGGTTTTGAACATTGCGTTGCTGTTTTCTTGCCAAAATACTACCAAAAACCGAGTTTCATCGAAATCGGCCCGCAAACAAAAAAGTTGGCCGCCATCTTGAATTTTTTACATTTTAACATTGCGTTGCTGTTTTCTTGTTAAAATACTACCGAAAACCGAGTTTCATCGAAATCGGTCCGCAAACAAAAAAGTTGGCCGCCATCTTGAATTTTTTTTACATTTTAACAATGCGTTGCTGTTTTCTTGTCAAAATACTACCAAAAACCGAGTTTCATCGAAATTGGTCCGCAAACAAAAAAGTTGGCCGCCATCTTGAATTTTTATTTTTTTTAACATTGCGTTGCTGTTTTCTTGCCAAAATACGACCAAAAACCGAGTTTCATCGAAATCGGTCCGCAAACAAAAAACTTGGCCGCCATCTTGAATTTTTTAATATTTTCACATTGCGTTACCTTGCGTTGTTATTTTTGTGTCAAAATGGTACCAAAAACCGAGTTTCATCGATATCGGCCCATAAACAAAAAAGTTGTCAGCCGCCATCTTGGAACTAATTTAAGATTTATTTTATACTTATTTAGCCCTAAATTAGTAATGATTTACAATTAAAATTATGATTATCATACATCCTTTCCATATCCTTTCCATAATTCCTATAATTCCTCGCACTTATGATGCAAGAAGAAGAAAAAAAGAGAAAATACTAAGAAAAACTTTTTCTTTTCCTTATTTTAAGAGCATTAAAAGAAGGAAAAGAGACAAATTTGAAAAAAATATTCTTACCTTCTAGAAAAAAATGACAATAAATAATTCAAAAGAATAAAACAAGAATTTTGAAGTGTCTATCTTATTTTTCCTATATATTTTTAAAATTCGAAAAGGCAAATTACATCGTGCCAACCCTTACACTTTTAGTCGTTGCGTCAACTGTCTAGACGAACGGCGGCTTTTGCGCCAACACAAAGGGCGATGTCCGACTGTAAGAAGAATACTCTCTAGGCTGTGGTATTACCGATGATTAGAGTAGTAGTATTAATTATTATTAGAGTAGTATTACACAATCAAATTTTTTTTGATGAGATTTAATAAAAAATAAATTAAAAAAGTAAGTAGAAAAATATTTGTTTACTTATACCAAATCAATAGCCTTGCACCGAGGATATGACTATTGACACAGTCAAAAGATATAAATTTCACTTTTTTGCTTGATAGTACTCACCTCATGATTGCAATCAAGTTTAAACCTTATTACTGTGGAGCAAAGTTCAATATTGATCGACAGCCTATATTCAGAGTACTATGTAGAAGTTAACATTCGAATTTTAGAAAATAGCAATGAAGAATTCTTTTTTTATTTATATCGTAAGAATCACAATTTCACTAACAATTTTTTGATATATTTATTTGTTTATAACTTGTACCCGTTTCTCTGGAATCGCCATTGCCAGAAACGTCAAGTTAGCAGCCCACTTTGAGATCGTAATATCTCGGCTTGTACTGAAGCAATATTATTGAAATTTTGCGTATACGATTCACTATTTCCTAACAATTTTTTGGCATATAAATCACATTGATACGAACTGTATTTCTTAAGGTGTCTTTGCTTGATAGTACTCACCTCATGATTGCAATCAAGTTTAAACCTTATTACTGTGGAGCAAAGTTCAATATTGATCGACAGCCTATATTCAGATTACTATGTAGAAGTTAACATGCGATTTTTAGAAAATAGCAATGAAGAATTCTTTTTTTATTTAAATCGTAAGAATCACAATTTCACTAACAATTTTTTGATATATTTATTTGTTTATAACTTGTACCCGTTTCTCTGGAATCGCCATTGCCAGAAACGTCAAGTTAGCAGCCCACTTTGAGATCGTAATATCTCGGCTTGTACTGAAGCAATATTATTGAAATTTTGCGTATACGATTCACTATTTCCTAACAATTTTTTGGCATATAAATCACATTGATACGAACTGTATTTCTTAAGGTGTCTGCTAGCTTGACGTCAAGATAGCAGCCTCACCAAGATACTCAAATATCTTTTGAACCATAGTATCACTATTTATATGCTATAGTTCACTATTTATAACTATTTACTAACAATTTTTTGACCTAGTCAAAACCTTCTAATTCCATGGTGAGGCTGCCAACTATACGCTAATAAATATAGGAATAAATGTCATAAGTTAATTGTTAAAAAAAGAAACCAATACAATAGACAAAGTATAATAAACTGTAATAATAACATTAAAAAGTTGCGGGATAAATTAAATTCATTATTAGGAAGTAAAAAGCAGAGTTTAGACGATTTCATTTTAAATAATATGAAACCCACAAATGTAAATAAGATTTGTGACAGTTTTGCAAACACATTTTTGGAGGAAATTAAAAGTATTAAACATGTTTGTAATGAAAAGTGGTTAAAAAGGGATACATACGCTCAAAAAAAGGACATGTGCATGAGGTGGCAGCCAGTCGACAGCACATACGTTGAGCAAATTATTAAAAAAATGAATTCAAATAAATCACCTGGCAGTGACCTCGTACGTATGTCTGATCTAAAATTCATTGTAAGTAAAATAAGTCCAGTAATTGCAAAATTGCTGAACTTAAGTGTAAGTCACTCTTCATTCCCAGACAAGTTAAAAGAAGCAATTGTACGACCCATTTTCAAAAAGGGTATTCGCAAAAATTATAGTAATTATAGGCCTATAGCTATCTTATCAAGTGTCGAGAAAATCATGGAAAAATGTATCGTAGATCAGTTAAGTAGCTATCTTAAAAAACATACTATATTAAACGAGAACCAACATGGATTTCAAAAAGGCAAAAGTACCAACAGTTTATTATCGGAGTTCACGGATGAAATCAATGGGTATTTAAATGAAAAAAAGTTTGTAGTTGCTATATTTTTTGATTTCAAAAAAGCGTTTGAAACACTAGAAACAGATACCTTGCTGCAGGCGATGGAGGAGTGCGGGGTGGGGCAGCCGCTGAACAGCTGGTTCCGCGACTATCTCTCGGCGCGCTCGTTCAGAGTTAAAGTAGGTGAACAGTACAGCGACAGGTGTGAGGTGAAGTGTGGTGTGCCGCAGGGCTCAGGGTGTGGTCCAGTGTGCTACCTGATGCACGTGAACAGCCTATGCAGCGCACTACACAATTGTTCAGCATACATGTACGCGGATGACCTGTGTGCGTTACGCGCGGGCACCGATCTAGCGGAAACCTATCGTCTGTTGCAAGATGACGTCAACACCGTAGTAAAATGGTCACACGATAACGGCATAGTGCTGAACTCCGATAAAACGAAGCTGTTGGTCATTCATTCACCCTATTTGCGACCTCCCGACACACCTTTGACAGTCGTAGCACATAGTTTTTCATGTTTTCATAATAATAATAATAATACCGGATGCACTTGCCATCCGATAGAAAAGGTTAATTGTGTTACTTACCTGGGAATGAAAGTAGATGAAAATTTTTCATGGGCAGCGCATGTTGAATTTGTATGTACAAAGCTCAGAACTTTATTAGCCAAATTTTATCATTTAAGTTTCAAAGTGCCCTCTAGCACTCTAAAAATGCTTTATCTGTCATTAGTAGAATCTATAGTTAGTTACGGTCTCGAGTCCTATGGGTTGACATTCAAAACATACCTACAAAAGATTGAATCACTGCAAATACGATTTTTAAAACTACTCGTTAACAAAAAAATTAAGCATAAGTACCAAGGAAATTACAGAATGTTATTTAAAGTGTGTAAAATACTACCGATAGATCTTAAACACAAATATTTACTGGCTGTCAACCATCATGGGGGTCGAGAGCGCCACTCACTTGTAGCACATAGATATAACACCAGATCGGTATCGACTGGTAAATATGTTATACCGAAAGTCACTAACTATTACGGTGATAGAACACTCAATAAGAGAATCCCATATTTGTTAAATAATCTGCCACAGAACTTAAGATCGGAATGTAATAAAAACAAATTTTGTAATCTTTTAAAAAAACATTTATTAGACACAATACTTTAACTAAAATATTAGCATAACCAAACTATTATTGTTTAAATCTAGATTACCTAAGTATATAATTTAACATAAGATACTTTCGAGACTCGATCCCTCAGTCAAACTATCCTAAATAGTTTTGTGGGACTGATGTTGTACCAGAATGTTGTATACCTTGTTAATTAATATATAAATAAAATATAAATAATAATAATAATCTTGGATTTTTGGTTTTTTAAAAATTGCGTTGTTATTATCTTGTCAAAATAGTTCCGAAAACCGAGTTTCATCGAAATCGGCCCAAAAACAAAAACAGTTGGTCGCCATCTTGGATTTTTAAAATTTTCAACATTGCGTTGTTATTTTCATGTTGAAATAGTACCAAAACCGAGTTTCATTGAAATAGGCGCACACACATGAATTTGATTATTATTATGAATGAATGAATAACATTTTATTGACACACATCACACTTACATACCAAGAAACAGCAACAACAAACAAACAAAAAGCATAGTTATGCATAAAAAAAGTAATAACAAAACCAACAAAAATTGTGTGACGGGCCAATCAGAACCTTGCCTCAGCATATGCTGTTGCGGTGTGAGGTCGTCACACCGCAACAGCGCTGGTATTCTGACAGAGCCTGTACGAGGAACGTCAATCGTACGTACCTAACCTAACACATTAATTAATTATGGTTTTTAATTACAGCTATGAGGAAAAAAAATGTAATATAATTTTATATGATTTATCAAATATTTAAATAAAATAAATTGTATTAAAAAAACACATCCACACTACACAAATACCGTATCCGCACAGTATACTGTATTTTTGTAGTGTGTGCGATATGCGCTATTTTATGATGTCATCTGTCTGTCACTTTTGACATATCCTTGTCACTCGCGACCACGAGGACGAGGTGCCTGCCACGTATTTCCTCTGTTGTGCCATGCCCGTAATAAAAGCCAAGTTGATTATCATAACCATTGATTTTACAAAGTTTATGATGGTACAATACTAAACTGGATAGAGGTAGCAAATCCATCCGGATAGAGAAGCACCAGTGAAGCCCCGTGCAAGGAATATCATAGAGGCGTTCGCAGCGAAATCCAATGCTAACCAATCCACATGACGTGAAAAACCGAGTTGTAAGTAGACAAGAAGATAATAATAACATTATTTGGAAGAGGTTTATGTAAGCTGGAGTGAAAGTAAATATTATTTTAAACATCTTTTAAATGTATTGATTGTTTGAAGGTTATACAACGGAGGGGGGAGATCGTTCCAACAATGTGTGGCTGCGAATCTGAAGGACCCACGGAAAGCCACAGTACGGTGACTTGGTGTCGCAAAGATGTTTCTGCAAGATCTTAATGAATTACCAGTATAACTCTTGGCCCAAGTGAGTTTCTTATGTAAATATATAGGTTTTCCTGTCTCCTTAAGACAGTAAAGTGGCTAGATGAAGCTTTCTACGGGCCTCCATTTTTAGTAGGTTAGCACTATTAAGGAATGGGGTCACATGAGACCGAGGTGGCACAAAGAAACAGAAGCGTGCACAGGTATTCTGCACCCGCTGTACAAGCTTAACTGTTCTGGCTAGAAGACGTGGACCATAAACGATGTCACAATAATTAAGTTTCGAGAGTATGAGTGATTCACAGAGTGTAATTCTAAGCTGCTCATATAAATATGGACGTATTCTGTAAAGTAGTTTGAGGCGGTAAAAACAACTGCGAACACACTCAGTGATGTGGCTTTCGAAATTTAAATGGCTGTCGAGAGTCAGACCCAGATTTCTACATTTGTCCACACGAATAATGCCTTCTCCATTTAACTGAATGTTTAGGCTCTTGTTATCCAATTTTTGAAGTTTATTTTTAGAACCTATCAGCATAAATTTAGACTTTTTTGGGTTGAGGACCAGCCAGTTCGACTCACACCAAGCAGCTATTCTTAATAGATCGCTATTAATCTTTGCCACAGCATTATCCACATCACCAGGGTCTCTGCTCTGGATTAGGTCTGCACTGTACAAAATGTAAAGAATGGGGCCAAGTATGGAGCCCTGTGGAACTCCACGTTTTACAGGAAGGAGAGATGAGTCCGATTTGGCACCGTGTGTATCCTGAAGTTGTACATACTGTTGCCTTTGCGTCAAGTAGCTTTCGAACCATTTTACCGTGGCTGTGTCCGCTCTATAGTGGGAGAGCTTGGACGACAGTAATGTGGTATTTAAAGTTACGAAAGCACGTGAAAAATCCAAAAGCACAAGAATACTGACACTTCCTTGATCCTGAGCTGCGAGTATGTTGTCAACTACATCAGCCAATGCCGTAGCAGTACCCCTTGACCCCAGTGACCCTTGCGAAGGCCCGACTGATAACAGGGCAAGATCTGATTATCTTCCAAATATTGAGTGAGTTGATCACATACCAGTCCACTCGTTCCAGTACCTTGGACAAACATGGCAGGATGCTTATAGGAGACATGAATGGATTAATTTTACCGTCTCGCCTCGCCTGCGACCTCTAGCCATTACAAATTACAATAGAACAATTCAGTTTTTTTGGAAATCTGAAATGGTACTGTATTTATGGTCACACTAGTTTTGTAAAGTAACATTTCCTAAAGATTGAATTTCTTAAATTGAAATTCGGCGCCAAGGTCAAAATCGGAGTTGCCAGGACACTTCTATTTATTACCACCTCACCGATGATAGCTGATTAGCATTATTGTAGATATCTAATTAAATCAAAAGAGTAAATTCTGTTTTAAATTACAATTCTTATGTGTCATTCTAAATTAATATTTAAATAGTATATATTCGACTTCCCACTCCGAATCCTTAATTTTGATACACTACTTGATTAATAACGTACATATTTTTTGTCCTACTATCGTGGTATTATTGTTTATTGTTTTCTTGTCAAAATCGTACCAACAACCGAATTTCATCAAAATCGCCCCACAAACAAAAAAATTAGCAGACATCTTGGATTTTTTAATATTTTCAACATTGCGTTATTTTCATGTTGAAATAGTACCAAAAACAGAGTTTTATCGAATCGGTGCACAAATATTACACATTACATTATTAACTTCACCGTCTCGCCTGTGACCTCCAACCATCTCAATAGATCAATTACGTTTTTTTGGAAATCTGAAATAGCGCAGTATTTATGGTCACACTAGTTTTATAAAGTAATATTTCTTAAAAATTTAAATTCTTAAATTGAAATTCGGCGCCAAAGTCAAAATTGGGGTTGCCAAGCAAGGATTGACACTTGTATATATTACCACCATACCGATGATAGCTGATTAGCATTTTTGTAGAAATTTAATTAAATCAAAAGAGTAATTTCTGTTTTATGTTACAATTATTATGTGTCATTCTAAAATAATATTTAAGTACTTAGTATATTTTCGTCATCCCACTCCGAATCCTTAACTTTGATATGTTACCGGCAATGTGTATAATCCGGTATTGTATACAATGCCTGTTGGTCCACCGGCAATGTATAAAATAAGTATATTTCTGTTGTCTGTTATAAAAAAATAACCTCGAAATTTGAGGTTCACGCTCCGCTGCGCTTCGCTCTCGCTTTAAATTTCTATCCTATACGCGGGACCTACAGGAGTATAGCAGGTTCAATTCCAAATTCAATGAGCCCCCTCGAGCCTCTCTCGAGTCCCCCTTGCGGCCTTGGGCCCCCCTCCAGTCCCCCTCAAGCCCTCCTCCCACCTCCCTCGAACCTATTCTTGAAAATCTTTTTATTTTACACATTGCCGGTGGACCAGCAGGCATTCTATACAATGCCTAGTCATTGTATACACTGCCTAGGTAATGTGTGAAATAGATATCAATATTCATTCTATTTCATCTCTGGAATTGCCATCGCCAGAAACGTCAATTTAGCAGCCCACTTTGAGACCGTAGTATCTCGGCTTGTATTGAAGCAATATTATTGAAATTTTGCGTATACGATTCACTATTTTCTAACAATTTTTTGGCATATAAATCACATTGATACGAACTGTATTTCTTAAGGTGTCTGCCAGCTTGACGTCAAGTTAGCAGCCTCACCTAGATACTCAAATATCTTTTGAACCATAGTATCACTATTTATATGCTATAGTTCACTATTTATTAACAATTTTTTGACCTAGTCAAAACCTTCTAGTTCCATGTTGAGGCTGCCAACTATACGCTAATTTAATGTTTAGTAATGGCAATTGGGCGAACGAGACACACACCTCCACTTAGTGTTGTTTCATTCACACAGTAGAGGCTTCAGTCAATGTCGTCGATAGAATTTCAACTCTATCACAAAGGTAATAAAGTTGAATTTCTTTTAACCGATAGTGAGAATTTTTTTGAGCACTCCCTTTAATAACCTCCTTGGGTTGTGGTCACTTAAAAAAAAACACTTTTTATTTCTTTCTATTTGATAAATTGTGAACTTGTGAAGTTAAATTAAATTAGTCATTCAACATTATTCGTCATCAATCTACTAAATATTGTGCCATATAAAGGATCATTAAAAATATACTAAGTGAGGAATTGCGTTGTTGAACAATAATCTCAACTAAATACGGAAGTGAAATTGAAATGTTCTCGTCTCTCTTTGGTAAACGCCGCTCATCGCCAGTGGAAGATGATACTATCCCCATTCCTGGACCCAAATCGGATGACAGCTTTGTTGTGGTCGATCCCTTGTCTCCTGGAGGAAGCCTGTACCCCAATGTGCCCAGTGGTTCTTACCCAGCAGCTCCTTACCCGCAGAGGCCTGCGCCTGCAGTGCCACAAAGACCTAAAATAGATCAAACATTCCATTACCTTCAGGGTGTACCATTTTCACTGTGCAAGGAACTACAAATGGCTACCAACAAAGATTCCATAACATCAGAAGTCGGAGATCTTTTGGCTTTCATGTCTAGCAGATTGAACCTGAGCAGTTATGAGTATAATTTTTCAGTTGAGAAAAGTGTCTTAAAAGAGTGCTGAATGGTTTTTAAAGCAATGATTATTTTTGTAACAAATAAATGAAAATGTTCATTTATATTATGTTCATTTATGTCATATCATCAAAGAATCATGATCTTACACAGGACAACAGCTAAAAAGCAAAAATGCAGACCTCAATTGAAGTTTTCATTAATAAAAAAATAATACAGTTCTAAACATTACTAATGATATTCAACATTTAGGCTCGTATTATAAAATCAAACTCAAATATCTGCTCGAGTAGTTAGAAGGGATGGCGCTACATGCAATGAATTGCACCATCGCTTTTTAATTGTACTCGAGCAGAGATTTGAGTTTCGAGTTTATAGAGTTGGAAAGTGTCATAACTATATGTAGCCTTAAATGTGGTAATAATTATTTTTTGTACAATTGATTTGATTTATTATATTATATAACTATAAGTTAGGCATAAACTTTGATCAAGAATATCCTAGATAACGCTTCACGAAAACTAAAACAGTATGCAAAAATAGCACCTCAAATAGCGTCCCACTTACAAACTTGGCGCTTATTTTGTACAAACTACATTTTATGTCACTTATTTTGTACAAAAACATCTTTTATCACTTAATTTGTGCAAAGTAAGTGCTCAGTTTGTAAGTGGGATGCTATTTGAGGTGTCATTTTTGAGACTGACCGGACATCTAGGGTATTCTTGATCGAAGGGCATAGAGCATATAATTTTGAAAATGCCATCTAAAAATAAAACTTTAGTTTGTAACAAAAATGATGTATGAATGAATTATTGAAAGACAGTTTGTTCCATAGACATAGAAAAATTTTCGCTGCGCTCAAGAAGACCAACAAAGCGTGGAAAAGAGAAGTTAACATCATACGGACACGGTCTATGTAAAAAAGAGACAAAGGATCAAGTGACATGTGCCAACATTTTTTACAGTAAGAGCCCTTAGCGTCCCGCTTAGCAAATGAGCAATCACAGTTTGTTTAAAATATTTTTTAATCTTAATTAGAATTTAAAATAAAGGTATCGTGGAGCTATGGTGTCTTGTACTCTAAGTAATTGTGATGTGACTAAAAGAAACAATCCAAGTAATCACACTTTTTACAGGTAAATAAGATATTGCCACACATTTCTCTAAAACTAAATTTCGCTACATTTATTCGTTTATCGACAAAGAAAATAGTATGGAACATAGTTTATTAATTTCCTTTGCCATAATATAGTCATATTTTATGAATCTAAGTCATATTTTACGTATCTCATATAAAATGTATTGATTCATTTTCGGATCACCTGTTTATTGACTTTGTTGTTCTTTGACATTCTATTTCTATGGTTTGTTCATGTTTTGTCAAAAATCTGCTTCTAAGCG
This sequence comes from Agriphila geniculea, assembly GCA_943789525.1. Taxonomy (NCBI): domain Eukaryota; kingdom Metazoa; phylum Arthropoda; class Insecta; order Lepidoptera; family Crambidae; genus Agriphila; species Agriphila geniculea. Next base: position 4,634,925 of record OX038879.1, on the reverse strand, counting down.
TGCCTGCAGACTACAGACCAAACTGTCGGCCGATAGTTGGTTTTGTATGAAGAATAGGCTGATACCAAATCGTTGTAGTGTGCGCACTTGCATACTTCTTCTTACTGAGTCCAACTATCGGCCGACAGTTTGGTCAGTAGTCTGCGGGCACGCTAATAGTTCTGGGAAAGTCATTAAAATATGATTTTCTATTTAATTTAATTATCTTTAATATCTAAAAATTCCATTTAGAAACTAACACTTAAAGAAATTTACAAATAATGAAATAATATTATTATTTAACAATCTTTGAATCCTGCAAAGTTGATATGAACACTTTTTATAAAAAATTAAATCTGATTAACACTAAGATGATTTTAAAAATAATGTGATATAATTGCTGTAGAGTAAGGTGAAAACTAAAACATTGTAAATAGATTGTAAATAAATGTTTTAAAAATAAAAGTATTTTTTTTACAGAAAAACTAAGTTATCAAGTGATATATTATTGCATTCAATAGACATAGTTTTCTAAACTTGTTGTAGTAAACATGCTAAACTTGATCTGCAATAATCAAATTTTTATAAATATTAAATGAAATAATAGAATAATTAATTGGAATCAAGTCTTTATAAAATATATTACAACTAGATTTATAGATATCTAATTAAAGTATTGCCTCTTATTCATGATACATAGCACAAAACCAGTGATATTTTTGCATTAAGTCACAAAAAAACTAACTGTTATAGTTGACTTCTTACAAGGGCCCTACCGTGCAAGTGTCGTCTACTTAACCACTGGCTTCATTTGACAGAGGGAAGAGATATATTGCTACTTCTTTTTGGCATTAATAAAAACTTACCAAATAAAAGTAGCAATGTATTACAGCCATCTGTCAAACGAAGCCAGCGGGAAAGACAACGACACATGGTAGACCCACAGATCTCAATGAGCACCAGATGTCAACACATCATTTAACCAGTCTATATGAGGGCTGCTAGTCCACAGATAAATGCCACTATGATAAGGAATGGTAACCACGTCTTCACAAATGCTCCAAAACTGGAAAAAAGGTTTTATTAATTAATAAACTAGTAAACCGATTTGTAGATTGAATTGCTTGTTTGGATTTCATAACAATTAATAGAGCAGCAAAAATTAAACCCACCTGACATATTTCGAGTATGGTATCATATAAAACGCCAATTTCACCATATTCCAATTTTTGCAGCCACCATAGTTCATAATATTTAGTGCAGTTGCAACATGTGAATGACAATTATCATAAAATATGATATGCTAAAACAAATACATAAAAAAATGTTGAAATGTTCATTGTAAAAAGTAACCAAAGCTTTTGGTGAAATTTGTATACAGCGTCGGAGCTCGTAGGGTAATGAGCACCCCTGGCGAGATTTGAATTTTGCGCCGCATGACTTATTTCTAGGATCCGTTTTTTTGCTATATTTTTCGGGATGAAAGGTACCCTATGTCCTTCTCTGTACCCCAGGCAATGTGTATGTAAAATTACATGATGATTGGTTCAATAGTTAACACATGAGGGTGTAACAAACAAATGGACCTTCACATTTATAATAATAGATAGAAAGTATGGATTTTCTAACTATAGGTCAGCAAAGTGTGCCCTCTGAGGGTTGCGCCTCTGGCAGCCCCTTGCTATGACGCTGAGTATATTACCATTCTCTTCTTATATATCTCAGATGCTTCGGCAACAGCAGAGTCCCATCCAGCCTGCCCATTGTTAGCTTTCTTTGGAGATAATTGCCAGTATTTGGTAGGGTTCCCAAATGCCATCAAATCTTCCGATACGAAATAAGGGCCCGCAAAGTCTCTGATTACTCCACTAGATGTGCAAATGCCCATATGGCCGAGGAAAGGGAAAATCCATCTGTCAACAAATTAAAAGATGTCAAGTTTGTTTCCGGAGGTCAACGCTGAAATATGATAACATCTAGAAGATACTAACGTTAGCACAGGAATAGGCGTCCAAACTATACAGTAGGGATATCTGCATCGCTCGTGATCAATGGGATCCATCAGTACTGCTTGTTCGTTATCACCGATGTCTAAAGGACTGCCAGGACTTTGATCTGCAGTCATATTTAATTAGAGAAGTTTCAAGATTAATGATATTTCATTTCATTCTTTGATTCATACAGCAATCCACTTGAAATCAATAAAAATATTATTATTTTTATTGCAATGCAATGCAATACAAACGAATCACTTTTTGATATTGACAGTTGACACATGACGTGACGGGGAGACGGTCTTCTCTTCTTCTTATTTTTGTTTTGGCAATCTACTTTCCTCTTGGAAGTAATTTTTGCCAGTGTCAGTGTTGAATATTTCAGTGTTAGATTGTTTCAGTTTACATTAAAATGCGGGTGCATCGCATTCCAATGCTGCTTGGAGCATTTGGCACCAAGTATATCAAGACAGTTTACTTGGTAGGTAAGTTCTGCCGAGGTAGCCACCACTACAGTAAAAGTCTCGGCTTCACACAACCAAGATCGCGCCTATTTCAATTATCCCACATATTGTTCAGTTGCGTAGACACTTGTACCACAAAACTGCACCAATTTTAAGACACAATATCCACTATGAATCAATTTGCAAATAATTAAAATAGACACCGAACCGAACTTGACAAATAGCGCCAATAAACTCCACATGACGGTCATCACTGATTAGTTTTTAATAGTCAAGAGCCAGGCTGCGGTCCGCATGGCGATTACATCGATTACGGCGATTACAACGCTCACACGAGGTCCGCATTCGATATCGCGCTCAAATCGACAAATGACAGTTGGCGAATGCGAACCGCTCGTAAGCGCGCTAACGTTTTTTTTTAATCTCAAATACAAGATGGAATAATTGCTACGTACTGTTTTTGCTCTCTAAAGCGATGATAATGATGAAGAACGTTTGATAATTGAGTAATGTGCACCCAACATCTTTTTTTTTCAACTTTTTACATCAACCACCTTTTTGGATAAGCTCCAAATTAATATTAACAAAATATTAACCAATATAATGCTCTATCCTTTTGTTGTGAAGTGAGGAAAAGATCTTTCTATAACGAACGCTCTCATTTTTTGATTTTTTGACGAAATAAAATTCTGACACCTGTTTCGTTTGACAGTCACTTATAACTTTTGACAGGACGTTCACAGTGATTACGCTCCGAGGCATGGTCGCTGTAAACCCAAGATGGCACTGGTAATGACGTCATGAGTGACGTCACGCTAGATATTGTAAACGCGCTTACGTGCATGCGAACCGGCTGTTATCGCGATAATATCGATATTATCGCTATGCGGACCGCAGCCCTAGTTAAGCGTCCAGCACGCGTAGCATGACCAACATCGAGATAAGATTCGACTCAGAGAACAATGGCTTGTCTACACCGAAATGTCACTTTTGTCGGGTTGAGATCGAGATACTCATGCTCGCATTTACAACTAGTAGACTCGTATTGTTCTTTGTCGTGGCCTAATGTCAAAAGTCGACAAACACGAGCTTTTCTCTTCAACTGACATTAATTTGACAGTTGAATCAGAGAAACTTGTCTACCACCCTTTGAGTAGTCGAAAGAGAATCACAGACTAATAAGAAGATTCGAAATAGTTTTCTACGTATTTTATTTTATATGAATCTAAATTTCGCAATAAAAATAAATCTAAATTATCCGTGCTTATATTTTATTCCTCAAAAACTTAAATTAAAATTATTTTCATACGTTGATTTTAATATTTCGTAATTTTCTCGTCATTTTACACAGATTACTAAATTAACAATTTCGTTAGTAGTCTGTGTTATCTTTTCAAAATACTCTCAATAAAAGAAAGGCAAACGAATTTATATCCATACAGCTATATTTAATTAGTTTTAAGAGTTTAGCGTTGTGAAATCTATAGAAAGGAACGGTGCTTTATGAGAAATAAAGTAATTATTTTCTATTGGCAATATTATTCTTCTCGAACTCGAGAGAGCTTGTCTACGGAAGAGAACGCTTTCTTGAGTGCCTCTTTATCTTAGAACTTATAAAAAAAATGAGAATCATGTTTAAACTAAATTATTTCGGATTAAATTAGATAATTTTGACGTTTATTGGTGTTGAAATAAAAAGATTACCTTTAAAATTCACTTTTTTTTATTAAAAGACATTAAAAGGTTTCAAAATTCTGAGAACGAGTCCCACCTGTCTGTCAAACTGTGCTCAGCAATCGAGAAGGTCGAGACGACAAGTCTTCGTAGACAAGAGTCTCGTTTGCTCATGCTACGCGTGCAGCCAGTGTCATAATGTAGCCCTAAATGGAACGGTTGACCATGGCTTGTCAAGCACGTACATTTTTTGGCTAGTCGTAGTCAATCATATTTTGATCGTCTAGGAGTGATTCTTGACAAGCACGGAGTCTCATCTTTCGTTGACCATAGCCAGGGTATCTCAACCAGTGGGGTGCGGCCAGTTTTCAAAGGGGATGCGAAGCATTTGATGTTTTACAAAAAAAACTTGACTCATAAAACAGAATAAAGAGCTAAATTTCCAAAATTTTATTAGGGTAGGCTAGGCGTGCAAATTTTCGCATGTCGTTAGGGAGGCGCGACTTCAAAAAGGTTGAGAAACCCTGGATGATCAAAATGTGATTGACAAGCTTGACCGTTTAGAGGGGGTACATAAATAGATCTGTGCTACCTACTGTATGCTATCCTAGTCTGGGAGAAAAAAGTCCGTAGAAAAAAGAAAATGTCTTTCTGACTTTAGTCAGTTTAGTCTATGGTTAACAATTGTTTGATGCTGTTGCGTTGCGTTTGCAATGTTTGGCGCTATTTTTATTATTGTAAAGTGAATTTTTGCTTATTCAGTGTATTAGTTTAGTGATCACAAATGAAAATGCCGGCGTTTCTCAAATACATAGACATGGAAAACTTCAAGTCCTACCGGGGACATCACCGGATAGGTCCACTGAAGTCGTTCACCGCAGTCGTAGGCCCCAATGGATCAGGTGAATATTATCTGGAATACCTAGTCCATTTTAAATTCATAGCTGTCTCTCTTATACTCTTGCCAGTTTAACAAATGATCCAAACTATTACTAGTTTTGTCATTGTTTCAGTAGCTTACCTTGTAAACTGAAAAATTGCACTCTGAATGTCTTTTTAATCTTTCTATGCTTAGCTCGTATAACAATCTTTCCAAGCAATATTAAAACAAATTTTGAAAGAGTTTCTGTACTTTTTTTAACACTTTTTTAAATTAATGTTTGGGGCCAAAATTCCATGTTTAATTCCTTGCAGGAAAATCCAACTTCATGGATGCTGTGAGTTTTGTGATGGGTGAGAAGACCTCTTTGCTCCGTGTCAAAAGATTGAGTGACCTTATCCATGGTGCCTCTATCAATAAGCCAGCCTCACGCAGGTAAATCTTGGATCGTAGTTGGAGCTGACCGAAGTCAGAGAATCTATATTAAATAGTACAAAAACTCCATTTTAGATCTTTGATTAATTTAGTACAATTTGTTCCAATGGTTGTATTACTTGTTTATGGATAATTTACTGTGAGTAATACAATACATTATGAAGTCTGTTTCCTTTCTTGTCGTAGTGCTTCAGTAACAGCTACTTTCATCTTGGAAGACATGACAGAGAAGCAATTCCAGAGGTCGGTCGTGGGGCAGTCCTCTGACCATAGGATTGATGGCCAGGTTTGACTTTAACTTGTTCAGTTTTTTATTTAATTTACTAAAATTATTAATTACTAGCTTCTGCCCGAGTCTTCGTCCACCTGAATATAATAGAAAATCTTTAGGGAACCTTTAACCAGGATAAATAGTGTTCTATGTTTTAATTTCATCAAAATCAGATCGGCCATTTTTACATGATTAGGTGGGTCCCCACCAAGCGTGCTGCCCCCTTTTCCTCCCTCTCTCCCTCTCCCCCTAAATGTGATTCTAATGTGATTTTTTTCTCCAAAAATCAAGGATTTTGTATACACAACTTCATCCCCTTTTCACCCCCTAGAGAATGGAATTGTTAAAAATGTTATGGCACAAATATTAATTTTGAATAGTCAGCCAAAACACAAATGTAAAACTTCAAAACCAAGAGACTTTCATACAAACTTTCAACCCCTTCAACCCCTATTTCACAATAAAAGGTAGCCTATGTCCTTTCTTAAGCTCTACTCTATCACTGTACCAAATTTCCTAAATCGATTCAGGAGATTAGACATGAAAGCATAACAGACAGACAGAGGTACTTTCGCATATATAGTATGGATAATGTTTCACCTAAGTAATTTAAGTGTTGAGGGTGAGATTTAATGTGTGATTGTGATCACTATTTGGTAGTTAATTGGTGAATGTGTTTCAGGCTGTGTCCATAAGTAATTACCTGGCTGAGCTGGAGAAACTGGGCATCAATGTGAAGGCGAAGAACTTCCTCGTATTCCAAGGAGCTGTGGAAAGCATTGCCATGAAGAACCCAAAGGAGAGGACCGCTCTCTTTGAGGAGATCAGTGGGTGAGTAACATTCTTTACTTTTAAGGGGTCCCTTTCCACTATTCCCATTACCCATTGTATGGTAATACTAACTCTTCATTTTTTTCTCAAAACAGTCCTACTATAACCATTGATTTAAGAATTGACAATGTCCATAAGGCGTAATGGTAATTTTGGGAAAGTTAGTGCCACTATTACCATTAATGGTGATTCCTAATGGAAATAGTGGGACTGACCCCCTTTAAATGGTTTTGAAATATATGTATATAGCAACAATATGTATGCAAGCAATTTCAAAGGTGTAAATAAAAATATCTGGAATAATTGACAGCCATTTTCACACCTCATCATGCCACCACAGATGTTGACTGCTTCAAGACCATAAATGAACATCAGCAGGCCTAGCAAGCAAATCTCAGCTCATACGCCAAGTAGTAGCAAATAGGTCGCCGCGCCGTCCGCTGTCGCTCCTTTAAATATAAAACATATAATGGACCCTACACACGCGCAGGCCTGGCCGGAAGGCAGAAAGGGACAGAGCAATACAAAAGAAAAGGACATACAACTTTCTCTTTCCTTTGTATTGCTCCGACACAACACAAAACACAATTATTAGGATACAACAAGGGTGAAGCCAGGATTGTATATGAGGGAGGGGGGGGGGGGGGGGGCGGACAAGAAAAATCCCAGATTATATAGAGATCACATCCGGTATTGTTGGATTTCACAAGCTCGCCTTCAAGCCTGTTAGTTTCTTAGGTCTCATAAGAAGCGTTGCAAGCCATGAAGCTTGTCAGAATTACAGTTTACCAGCGAACAACCGCTTTTCTAAGGAGCTGCCCCTCCCTGCCCGTACCTCGCTACGCCCATGGGATACAACAATACAAAAGATACATTTTGTTCTTAGCCCAATTGGTGTCCAACCGCAGCTATTGACACAATCAGTCAACATGTGATGCTGGTTTCCTTCACGCGGCCTGTAGCTCTATCATGAGTGATTCAAACTGTTTTCGTTAGTGAAAACTCTCAGATATACTGCTCACAGTCAATGCGAGTGAAAGATAGAAAACGATAGTTTACGGTAGCAAAACAGTTTGCATCAACTCATGGTAATGCTACAGGTCTTAATACCTGCTTGCTATACGCAGGTCCAGGGTTGCCAAAAATAATCTTTTTCTATTTTAATCAAAAAAGTCAGATTAAAAAAACATGCTTCTTGTATTTATTTGATTTTTTAGATTTTTATTAGATTTTGCGATCATTACCCTAGTTTTTCTTGTAGGCAATATTTTTATTTCTGAAAACATTAATGTGATTATTACTTTCATTAACTAGGTCATGTAATGAATGAAAGTAATCAATTATTATTGTTACATATTTTACTGACACAAAAAAAAACATATTTAATTGTTGATTTTTATTGTGATATAACTTAGATTGCACCTATCGTATTGTAGTAACATTGTTTTAGAACATAATAGTTGATTAATATGCACTCCCAGCGTTAAATTATTTCCTTTTTCGGATTTTGATTTAAATCGGTGACTTTTATTAAAAAATCATGCAATAAAAATCGTGATTTAAATCAAGTTGATTTAAATCAGCAACCAAATATTGCTTAAAAAATGGCACCACGGGGCCGAAAAAGTACAACCCGCTCAGCTTTAGTCGGGCCAGCCACGCGCCCGGTATGTATACCGGTAAATAGTGTAAAAGATGCAAAGAAGGCAGTAAAAAGATGAAGAAAAAACGTATCTTATTTTATTATCGTTTAAGTATAGAAAATATCTATAAGTATACAAATTATGGTCACTAATAAGCAACTAGTGTTCAGATGCTTTGTGCTGCGTAATTAAATGCCAGCCAGCATTTTTTTAGATCTATCCATTTAGTTGTACTTTTCATGTAGTGCCATTTTTTAGGGTTCCGTAGCCTAAATGGGCAAAAAACGGAACCCTTATAGATTCGCCATGTCTGTCTGTCTGTCCGTCTGTCCGTCCGTATGTCACAGCCACTTTATTCCGAAAGTATTAGGACTACACAGTTGAAACTTGGTATGACGACGTATTCTGTAAACCGCTTTAAGCTACAGACTGAGGCGAATTCCGCGCGAAATTCGCGAGTGCGATCACGTAACTCAAAGCGATAGCCATAGCCATTGTCAAAGAAATTGCTATGGCAATGGCTATGGCTATTGCTTTGAGTTACGTGATCAAAATCTGTCAAAATGAGCGACGCGCGCGATTCGCTCGCGTCGGTTTGTCCGGAGCTTTACGATTTCTACACAAAAATAATAATAAAAAAAGATTAAGGGGGGCTACCCATACATGGAACTCTGAAACTTGAAAGATATACATTGCCAATGTGGTAAAATGTGTGTCCCCCCCCTTTAACTTTTGAAATAAGAGAGTAAAAAATCTAAAAAAATATATGTTATAGATCTTAATAAAGACTTTCAACGAAAATTGATTTGAATGAGATATAGTTATCAGTTTTTAAGATATAGTACATTTTCCAAAACCGCAAACATAACTTTGTCATTTATACAAACACTACTGTGAAAAACAAAGTTATTTTTGCAGACGAAAAATTATAGTGGTATTAAATATGGTATGGTATAAGGTAACTAAGGAACCCTACTGCGCGTGGCCCGACACGCACTTGGCCGGTTTTTGAGCAAAATGCTTATTCTATAGATTTTAGTTCGCTGATTTAAATCATGCAACCCTGCAGGTCGGGCGTGCTGAAGGAGCAATACGAGGCGGCGCGCGCGGAAGTGAACCGCGCGGACGAGGAGGCGCAGTTCTCGTACCAGAAGAAGCGCGGCGTCGCCGCCGAGCGCAAGGAAGCCAAGTTTGAGAAGGAGGAGGCGGAGAAGTACACGCGGCTCAAGCAGGAGCTGGTCCGTATTTTTGTACTACCTGCGCAGATGACGAATGGGATTAAAAGTGGCGTCCTTCATATTCACTTGTGATGGCGCAGTGGTTTAGCGCCTGGCCCAGCGATAGCGGAGGTTAAGCAACTTTCACAAGGGTCGGTCATGGGATGGATGTCCAACATTGTATTATCTCGAGCTTCAGAAGGCATGTTAAGCCGTTGGTTCTGCTGAATTTGCAGTCGTTAACACCCACCAATCCGCATTGGGCCGGCATGGTGGGTTATGGTCCATCGTTCTTATCCACCCATAAGGAAAGCCTGTGCCCCAGCATCACCAGTGGGTACATTAAAATTGGTACATTACTTATTGGTACATTAAAATTTTATTGAATTTTTAGATTTTAGGCATTCACAATGCTATTTTTATATTAAGATAATTATCTTCCGTTGGGGAGCACCCTCAAATTCCAATGGCACATTCAACAAGCCTACTAAAAGTTCTAGGACTAATCGTAGATAAAAACACAAAAAAAATTATTAAGATTATTATATTAGAAAAAATACTAGAAAAAATTAACTCACCCGTAGCAGCTCAGACGGTATTCGAACCCGCACCCTTGGGATTCCGGCCCAATGCACTGACCAATTATGCTACCGAGTCGCAAATGGGAGCGGCGAAATTTTCTAATACTTTTTACGTGTTACGTTACGTTTGTGCTGATGTTGATTAATTCACAAATATCTTCCCAAACAGCAAGAGCAAAAAGTGGAGCTGCAGCTATTCCACCTGTACCACAACGAGAAGGAGATCCAATCGTGCGAGGAGGAACTCCAGCACAAGCAGCAGGAGCTCACCAAGGTCGAGAGGAAGCGCCAGAAGGCCGAGGACGCGCTCAAAGAAAAGAAGAAGGAGGCCGGCGCCGTGCAGCGGGAACTGGCCAAGATCGAGCAGGAGATCAGAGAAGTGGTGAGAATATGATACATTATCGCAATTTGGAGGGAATATGTTTAAGATTTTTTTTGTTCGTAGATCGCATCATCGCTTACCATCAGGCGTAATAGCGAGCAAGCGCTTGCCTATTTAACTTAAAAAAAGAAATTGAAAATCTGTAGAATCAAAGTTTACCCCCCTTATTAAACTTAAACTTGTTTAAATTTAATACTGATGGTGTCTTTTTAGGGTTCCGTACCCAAAAGGTAAAAATAGGACCCTATTACTAAGACTCTGCTGTCCGTCTGTCTATCTGTCTGTGTCTGTCTGTCTGTCTGTCACCAGGCTGTATCTCATGAACCATGATAGCTAGACAGTTGATATTTTCATAGTAGATGTATTTTTGTTGCCGCTATAACAACAAATACTAAAAACAGAATAAAATAAATATTTAAGGGGGGCTCCCATACAACAATCGTGATTTTTCTGAAGTTTTTTGCTCTATATTAATAACGACAATAGGTAGACAGTTAAAATTTTCACAGATGATCTATTTCTGTTACCGCTATAACAATAAATACTAAAAACAATAAAATAAAAATTTAAGGGGGGGCTCCCATACAACAAACGTGATTTTTTGCCGTTTTTTGGTACGGAACCCTTCGTGCGCGAGTCCGACTCTCACTTGGCCGGTTTTTTATTAAAGGAGGATAATTATGGTAGTAGTTTTAAATCAGGTTTGATTTGAGTCTTCGTTTTGAAATAAAGGGGTTCAATATATATGTTAATCCAAAAAGAAACTTAGATTTAATAAACAATGTTTTGGGAATCAGGAAAAGAGACTTCTTTCCATAAATATTTGAAAATTTAGGTTTTTAATTACAATTTATTGCACTAAAGACCATTTTAACGTAGGTATATTTTGTCTGTAGGAAGCGGAAATCTCAAAGAAGCGTCCCACGTTCATAAAAGCGAAAGAGCGCGTGACGCACACGCAGAAGAAGCTAGAAAGCGCCATAAAGACGCTAGAACAAGCGCGGAAAGCGCACGAAGCGCACCAGGCGGACATCCGCAAGCTGGAGGAGGAGCTGCGCGAGGTGGAGGAGCAGAAGGCCACGTGGGAGCGCACCTGCGTCGGCTCCTCCTCGGCGGGGAGCAGGTCGGACGTGCACCTGGAGGAGGCACAGGTCAGTACTGTGCTGCTTTAACAAAAATAACTGTTTAAACTTATTTTTTTCAAATATGAATTTGTGCTTAGGCCGTATTCGGAACGTGCACGACACCAGCGCCACCATGTAAACGCAACAAAAGGGGAGTATGTCAAACAGTGAATGACAAGTACATAATGTTTTTTGTTATAAAATAAATAAAGCGAGTATATAGGATAACAATAAATAGTGTTTTTTATAGATATTTGTTAAAAACAATTAAGGGGAACATGGATGTGTTTATAAAAACTGGTTTTGAGAGTGCAAAACATGAAATAAGTTTCCAGCCCCAAACTATGCTAAAGGGGAAAAAACGGTTTTAGCTGAACACGTAAGGAATGTCGAAGAACTAAGAACTAATGGCCATAGTTATTTAATATGAGCAAACATCATTCGTCAAACATCGGTGACCTTAACACCCTATAACGCAAGTTTAAAGTGACAAGTTTCACGCATCAGCATTAATTTATAGTCTGTGAGTTTCACTTACCCCTTTTGTTACACAATTCTGCCACACCGTGCGCTGCCATCGTTTACTATATCCCATCCATACACTTCGCTCGTACTCAATACTGAATGATAGCGGGGAGCGCTGCGGCAGCGGCGCGGGCTCGCTTTGATTTATAAATGTTATCAAATCAATGTTACTTATAAATGTTTATCTTTATTTCGCCGCTTGACATCGAGAACAATACAAATCTATACATTTGAAGGTGCCGCTTCCCGCGCCACTGCCTCCGCCGCTCCGCTTTCCGCTGTATCAGTTTACGTCTGGAACGAGCAGCTCGCGTATAATCCAGCGAAATTAAAGCGCACCGTAGGGATGTCCAAAGTGAAAAAAAATATCGATATATCGATATTTATAAAAATATCAATATCGGTCTCGATATATCGCGAAAAAAATATCGATACATCGATATATCGGTCAAATTTTCAGAGAACATTTGCAGTTTTAAAATAATAATGCTTTAGTTCAGGCTAGCTCAGAAATCTCAATAAAATTTTATAGACCTTGTGAATATCAATTTTATTTCCAACATACTGAAGTATTTTGGTTTTCTTCAATCTTTAATTCATTTACTATCCAACTTCCATAGTTATTATTATTTCGGGGTTTCACCCGCGTGGTTCCCGTTTCCGTGCAAATATCGGGATCAAAAGTATTCTAATATCGGGATAAAAAGTAATCTAGGCTATCTACTGTCTGTGTGCCAAATTTCAACAGAATCCGTTCAGTAGTTTTTGCGTGATTCAGGAACAAATATCCAAAAACCCACAAAAAACTTTCACATTTTAATATTAGTAGGATTTAAAATAAATGAAAAATTGAGGTAAATGCCCGTTCAAAGGTCTCCAGCAGCAGTAGCGCCACCAATCGTCCCGCCTCGCAATTCTAGCGACTTTTGAGTGATGTGATGCTGATAAATATCGATTTTGATATCATTTTCGATATTGGTTATTTTGTATCGATATATCGGATCAAAATATATCGGCTAAAAATATCGATATATCGAACGAAAAATATCGATATATCGATACATCGATATTTTTTCAATAAGCCTAGCGCAACGCACAAATTCAACTTTTCGTTAACTGTCCACGAACATTTTCATACTATGTTTTTTTAAGATGAAAACATGCGCTTGCTGTGCTTTCGATGCTCCTACAAACTTTATCACAAATCAATATTTAATAAAAAACGATAATTTTTAAATAATTCATAATAATGTTCCCTCCGATTGCCGTGTAGATCCGCGAGTACGAAGAGCTGAAGATGGAGGCATCACGCCAGGCGGCGCGCTACCTGCAGGAGCTGGACTCCGTCAACCGCGAGCAGAAGGCCGACCAGGACCGCCTCGACAACGAGATGCGCCGCAAGGGCGAGCTCGAGAACAAGCACAGACAGAAGGTAAATAAGCATTTTGGCAAAGTTCTACAATCCATACGAATGTACTTGTGCAGAGCAACGGAGGGGATCTCGCGGGGGTAAGGCGGCGCGGCTCGTAGACCCAAAACTCGCTGAGCTTGCGCACTCGAGTAAAACGCCAACGCGTATCACTTGACCGTTTTCGTGCCCGCAGACTAAATACCTACTCTGGCGGTGCCACGCAGCGGCGTCGCCCGACATCAAAGGCGTTTAACAACTGTATGGATTGTAAAACAGTGATTTTGATTGCAAGTGGCAGAGCACCGATTTCCCTGACTGTACAGTCAGCAACCTATCAGTTTATACAAAACTGTCAAACTTCTTCCGTTGATTTTAAAACTAAAAGCGTTTATCATTAAGTTAAAAATTTATTGAGGATGGTGATCCAAAAATAAATAAATTTCTTTACAACATTATAATCGGTCGCATTGTTCAGGGTCACGAGCGCAATGAAGCGATGAAACGCGTGGAGAAACTGAACGAGCACATCCGCAGCTCCGAGCAGGCGCTCGACGAGCAACGTCGGCTAAGGGCCGAGCTGCAGGTACATACAGACAACACATAGTCTTGTCTATTTGTTTATTTGATTAAGGGAAACAAACAGCATAAGGTTATTACCTTTAAACTATAGTTAATAACTATGACAAAAGTCAAAACAGTCCAACATATCCTAAACAGGATATAACATTTCAATCAAGTGAACTCAAATAAAAATGTTTGGAAAGTAGATTGAATTAACAGAAAAACTAAGTTTTTTTTAAATTTACAGTGCGATGCACACTTTTATGAAATATTTGGACGCGCGTGCGTCATTGTACGAAATTCTCTTCGGCTATCTCATTTTATATTAATTCTTCTTCTTAATTAATTCATTTTGTTAATTTGGAGATAACTGGAAAAAAAATTAAGCTTTTTTTCATTTCCCTAATATCAACTAAAAACCCGAATGGTTTATACTTAGCTAATTACAACCTTATTTGAATTAGAAATAGACAATTTTTTCTTTAATTCACATTTGAAGTTGAAGATCTCACTATAGCTGTTAGCGGTCATCTTTGACTGTCCCACAAAATAGAGAGACTACTGAAGTTAAGCTTAGTACTACGCGCGCTCGTGCAACGCACACACACGTAGACAGCTCTCACCGACCGACGACACTGCGTCGTCCGTGACGCACTCGAACTCGTTTGAGATTCCGGTAATAGTGTCGGTGAGAGGTGTCCATGTGTGCATTGCTCGAGCGCGCGTTTTCGCTGGGTGCGAAGGTATAATAATCGATCGCAGCGCTCATGGTGGCAAAAAGTAGAAATAATGAAGCCTGTGTAATCTGTTTGAAAACGATATTTAATTTATTACTAGCGATATGTGTTTATTAGCTCTTAATAAAATTATTAAAGTAGCTTTATCCTCTTGTTTTACAAAATCTACAATTAAAAAAGAACTAAACAAACCCTGATATAACCAAAATAAGACACTCTTTTGAATAGATCTTACTTGCCATATTTAATTGAAATGACCAAAAATGATTTCACAACACTTTGTCCACCCAAATCACAGTAATTTTGAAACTTACATTAATAACACAATATATTGTATAGTATTATTTAACATTTTGTCACAATGCCGCCATTACATATCAAAACGTCAAAACGGTCAGGTCAGAGTCGACAAAGTTGCAACACGCTAGGTGGCGCTAAAAGCGTGCACGGAGCCAATACTTAACTACTGTACTCTCTCCAGAGTCAAAGACAAATAAGCTTTATTCAAATAAACTTTTAAGTACTTTTGAATCGTCTATATTTTCAAGAGTGTTTGGTAATAGCCATATAAAGCCGAATATGGTAGATAGCAGTGGCGAAGGGTCCACACAGGCCGATTCCAATCGGCTTACCTTTTTGAAATCCCATCCCACCGATGCACTATGCAGATCACAGCATTTTTGTAGAACGGCTTACCTTCGCCAAAATTTCACCCCTCGCCACTGGTAGATAGGGACCATCAAACTCATCAACTTTTACTTTGGGACCAACTCACGCGAAAAAAAACAACTTTCATACAAAAATTAAAAAGATAATATTAAAATGTATGAAACAGCCGACTTTCTTCCGCGATTTCAGAGTTGGTCCCATAGTAAAAGTTGTTCAGTTTGATGGTCTCTATTTACCATATTCGTGTTTATAAGGCTATTACCAAACACCATGTTTATTGTGACTGTACGCACATATAGGCGGACGTGGGCGAGTGTCGGGGGCGGGCGGCAGAATTACAGTCGCAGTTAGAGGAAGTAGCGTCGCAGTTGGGCGACGCGCGCGTCGACAAACACGAGGAGGCGCGCCGCAGGAAGAAGCAGGAGATCGTCGAGAGCTTCAAGCGGGACATACCCGGCGTGGTAAGAGGGCCTATTTCCGTTGTCCCCCAATTTTGTCCCCCACTGGGGTATATTGGGAAAAAAGTGTTTTTTACATACTTTTTCTCACTTAAGCTCGATTCCAAGGGGGCTCACTCCGCGCTCAAACTTTTATATTAGCCTACTGCTCGCGGCTCACTCCAAGCCATGGTCGAGGGATATCACTATACATTCTGTGCCGATTCACACATTATCAGTGAAGTCACAGTTTCGGCAGAGTGCCGCCACCGTAATAATATTATTTCATACATTCTCTATGAACACGCGTTCATTGACACTGAGGGCACTATCTCGTCACTGACACTGGAAGTTGTTTACATTGCCTCGAATGATTATAACATCAGTTCAAACCATCCTCGACAATCTAAATGCTAACTTCCCATTCTCGCTTCCATCGTACTATTTTTTCCTGATTACCCCCTGTGGGGACAATGGGAATAGATAACACGCACATACAGCTTGGCCAGAAAGAGTAAGAATTAAATAAAATGGAATAGGCTATTTGACTAATTATGGAAAACCATTTTAATTATTCCTTATTACGTAATAAGCGCATTGATATTTCAGAAAAAATCAATGTATTTCATTAAAAAATCTATGTTAAAGTTTAAAATTTTAAAACCGCGCCAATAACGCTATGGTGCTGCTCACGTGACTTGTTGACGTCACAAGCCTGTAAACATTATAATATTATAGTGGCATTTCCACACGACATAAAAGTGCAATATACGGCGTTTTTTGATCAAGGGATATCCTTTGGCAGGGTGAACTTTCTGAACCCTTAGATCATTTTAAGAAGGGGAGCCATCTTGGATTTTTGTATGGGAGGGAGTTATACCCATTTTTTTTTTATTTGAATTTGATTTTTTTTTGCCAAAACCCACCGTGTGGCATATCGAATGAAAGGTATTTTTGAGCTGATTCCTAATATGTACAATATTATGACATTGCAGCTACTAGTTTAAAAAAAACAGAAAAATATTTTCCAAACATACCAAGTTTGGGCTCTTGCAGGGATAAACAGGCTGAATGAATTCATATGAAACATAAAGATGGCTCCCCATTGAAATTGAATAGGTATGCAACTAATACAAATCCAGTAAATTGATTTCAAAGACTTCTAATTAACAAATTTCGTGTGCCACAGTATGACCGCATGATAAACATGTGTCAGCCGACGCACAAACGTTACAACGTGGCCATCACTAAAGTGCTGGGCAAATACATGGAGGCGATAGTGGTGGACACGGAGAAGACAGCGCGCAGGTGCATCCAGGTGCTGAAGGAGCGGATGCTGGAGCCCGAGACCTTCCTGCCGCTCGACTACATCCAGGCCAAGCCGCTGCGGGAGAGACTCAGGTACTGACACATGCTACACATGGTTGTGACGTTCTATAGTTCCTTCCCCCCCTCCTGACAATCAAAGCCGGGACACCTGCGTCTTACACGGATGAGCGAACCTAGACCACTGAGGCGGTCGAGGCGGTTGTGGCGTTATTTTATTCTCGTATATTTTTTTGTTATAACTAACGTCCAATGCCAACGCAACTTCTGAACAAATGTACAAGGAACAGTACCCATATTCAAGTCGCTCGCTTGGTCGCCCGGCGAGCAACCGACAGTGCGGATCCCATATCTCAGGATTTGTCTGGAGATCTCAGGATTTTTGGACTTTGCTCAGGATTGCGGCCGGATTTTGAAAATCTGAGGAAATCTCAGGGTTTTTAGAATTTTCAAGAAAATTCAGTACATTTAATAGAAGTATAAATAAGCTTTATATTATTTAATCAGTTCGCCGCTGCCGACTACCCCCCCCCCCCGTACGTTATTCTCAAGCTGCTACAAATCTCAGGAGTTTTTAATGGCTACCGGGCCTTTTCTCCGGACTTTTGATTTTTTCATCTGGTAACCCTTGCTGATTTTTTCATCTGGTAACCCTTGCTATAAGTGTTTTTAGCAGCCTACACTGAGCAAATGATTTTGAATCGAATTGAAGGTTAAAATGAACAATAGTCAGTCGTGCCTAGATTGAACAAATGATTTCAAATTGAATTGAAAATAAAACTGAACGATAGTTGTTCGTTCTAAGGGACATAAAGGAGCCTCGAAACGTGAAGCTGCTGTTTGACGTGCTGCGATTCGAGCCGGCCGCCATCCACCGAGCCGTGCTGTTCGTCACCAACAACGCGCTCGTGTGCGAGACGCCCGAGGACGCCTCGCGCGTCGCCTACGACCTCGACCGCAACAAGAACAGCCGATACGATGTGAGCCATATACACACTCAATACACACTTACATACAGCCGGCCGCCATCCACCGCGCCGTGCTGTTCGTCACCAACAACGCGCTCGTGTGCGAGACGCCCGAGGACGCCTCGCGCGTCGCCTACGACCTCGACCGCAACAAGAACAGCCGATACGATGTGAGCCATATACACACTCAATACACACTTACATACAGCCGGCCGCCATCCACCGCGCCGTGCTGTTCGTCACCAACAACGCGCTCGTGTGCGAGACGCCCGAGGACGCCTCGCGCGTCGCCTACGACCTCGACCGCAACAAGAACAGCCGATACGATGTGAGCCATATACACACTCAATACACACTTACATACAGCCGGCCGCCATCCACCGCGCCGTGCTGTTCGTCACCAACAACGCGCTCGTGTGCGAGACGCCCGAGGACGCCTCGCGCGTCGCCTACGACCTCGACCGCAACAAGAACAGCCGATACGATGTGAGCCATATACACACTCAATACACACTTACATACAGCCGGCCGCCATCCACCGCGCCGTGCTGTTCGTCACCAACAACGCGCTCGTGTGCGAGACGCCCGAGGACGCCTCGCGCGTCGCCTACGACCTCGACCGCAACAAGAACAGCCGATACGATGTGAGCCATATACACACTCAATACACACTTACATACAGCCGGCCGCCATCCACCGCGCCGTGCTGTTCGTCACCAACAACGCGCTCGTGTGCGAGACGCCCGAGGACGCCTCGCGCGTCGCCTACGACCTCGACCGCAACAAGAACAGCCGATACGATGTGAGCCATATACACACTCAATACACACTTACATACAGCCGGCCGCCATCCACCGCGCCGTGCTGTTCGTCACCAACAACGCGCTCGTGTGCGAGACGCCCGAGGACGCCTCGCGCGTCGCCTACGACCTCGACCGCAACAAGAACAGCCGATACGATGTGAGCCATATACACACTCAATACACACTTACATACAGCCGGCCGCCATCCACCGCGCCGTGCTGTTCGTCACCAACAACGCGCTCGTGTGCGAGACGCCCGAGGACGCCTCGCGCGTCGCCTACGACCTCGACCGCAACAAGAACAGCCGATACGATGTGAGCCATATACACACTCAATACACACTTACATACAGCCGGCCGCCATCCACCGCGCCGTGCTGTTCGTCACCAACAACGCGCTCGTGTGCGAGACGCCCGAGGACGCCTCGCGCGTCGCCTACGACCTCGACCGCAACAAGAACAGCCGATACGATGTGAGCCATATACACACTCAATACACACTTACATACAGCCGGCCGCCATCCACCGCGCCGTGCTGTTCGTCACCAACAACGCGCTCGTGTGCGAGACGCCCGAGGACGCCTCGCGCGTCGCCTACGACCTCGACCGCAACAAGAACAGCCGATACGATGTGAGCCATATACACACTCAATACACACTTACATACAGCCGGCCGCCATCCACCGCGCCGTGCTGTTCGTCACCAACAACGCGCTCGTGTGCGAGACGCCCGAGGACGCCTCGCACGTCGCCTACGACCTCGACCGCAACAAGAACAGCCGATACGATGTGAGCCATATACACACTCAATACACACTTACATACAGCCGGCCGCCATCCACCGCGCCGTGCTGTTCGTCACCAACAACGCGCTCGTGTGCGAGACGCCCGAGGACGCCTCGCGCGTCGCCTACGACCTCGACCGCAACAAGAACAGCCGATACGATGTGAGCCATATACACACTCAATACACACTTATATACACACAAGTACACACACACACACACACACGCACATACATTTTATACACACATACATACACACACACAGTGCTACACGACACCAGATAGTTTAAGGCGATTAACACACTGCACCGTCGTCTGTTGCGGTGCGTGGGGCCGCTGATTTGATTTCATCTCAACATTGTTTGCAAGTGTCTTCGCCTGGTAACATACACAAAAAAGCGTCGGCGCGCAGATTCTGCTAATTGCGCGTTATCTGCGACGAGGCGCATCGCCAGTATGGCAATTGCTTCTTAAGGATAAATTTTTGATCGGCTTGGCACCGCAGTTCGCTTGCAATTCGAAAGAGTAGGCGATTATTCACACTTAAACTAAACTACACTTTTGTTCGGAAGTGAACCTTCTGTGCTTGTACTCATTTTTCAATGTTGACGACTCTGTATGAAATATATAGGGAGAAAAAAGCAGCCCTTGACGAGTTTCTTGCCGGTTCTTCTCGTTACAAGGGCTCTCGCTTAGGGTTTGCCAATCGATGGCGTAGCTTCTATGACATTTAGAAGTGCTTGTAACAGCATAGACTGAATAAATGATTTTGAATTGAATTTGAATTGAATGGTACTATTATTCATTCTCTGATTCCAGTACAGGTAACGTGAATAACTGTGTAGTGTAGATGAAGTAGTGATACAAACGTGTGGTGTGCAGGCGCTGGCGCTGGACGGCACGTTCTACCAGAAGTCGGGCATCATCTCGGGCGGCTCGCTGGACCTGGCGCGGAAGGCCAAGCGCTGGGACGAGAAGCACCTATCACAGCTCAAGGCCAAGAAGGTAACACAATGCTATGTTCAAACAAGAAAATAGTTTGCTTTTTCTTTCATCGCTCGAGAGAGCTTCGAGGTAGATGGGACTCTTGATTGTCAAGATTTTGACGGAAAACATGTTATTTTCATTTTGTCTTTTTTTCTTCTTTCCAGCTACAAAACGTTCATGTCTTTTATCCCTTCTCATAGCATGTCTAATGTCCGAACCGAATCAGACGGTTCCCATTCAACTTTTCTATCACGGTGGTGCCTCAAATTTCTCATTTCTAAAGACTACATTTTCAATCCTCAGATATAACAGATATCAGTCAGTTAAATTATTAACCAAATAAAACAAATGGATTCAAAATAATTTCTTATTGCAGACAAGCGAATGACAAACATTTTCAATTTGGTTGTTTAATACATTATGAAGCGAATACAATATATCTTATGCATTGGAAAATCAGCTTTAATTCATCTGATTTTATTTATTCACGTCACTCCGTTAGTTCACATCTCCACTTCAGTATTCTTGTTTCTACTTCTAATAAGAAAACATAAAATTATTTCACCTTTGCTCTTGCCCCTACCTTATAAAGATAATTTTGCATTCTGTCCAATAGAACACCATCATTACTATCATTTTACAGAACACTATCTTCAGCTCATTTACTCTGTTGTTATGACTGACTGTCGGTTTCCATTGTCAGGAGAAACTAACGGAGGAGTTGCGCGAGTCGATGAAGAAGTCGCGCAAGGAGTCGGAGCTGACGACGGTGGACTCGCAGATCCGCGGACTCGAGTCCCGCCTCAAGTACGCCGTCACCGACCGCGACACTACCGTGAGTATGCTACAGCTATTCTATCATTATTGAGGATCGACCACTACATCATATATTTAAAAAAAGTGAAGTTTAAAAAATTATTGTCCAATTTCAAAATCTATCGCAATCGCTTTCATTCATTTTTTTTCAGAATCAATATTTAATTGGCATCTTAAGATGTCACAAGAATTTATAATAAAATAAATCAAAGAGAAGAAAATAAACGAAAAAATTACGCGAATGAACTTAGATTCAGTAAAAAATATTTAGTACGTCCAGATAAATAATTGGCATCGTGATTTTGTTTTTCTTATGCTACGGCATAGAATAGATATAAGTATTACCGTACGGAAAGGAAACTCTCCGCCCCGCCCCACAATCAATTACCTCACCCCACCGCGTGAGTTCGTGTGCCGATTGTGCCGAATCGTGTACTCATTCAGTAGCCCTCGACTTCACGCACACAGTTGCGCGTGTGCAAAAACGTCACTGTGTAGCGTCTGTGTAATAGGTAGTTGAAACGCGACGCTTGTATGGAGTGCCCGGGGTGTGGCTACGGCTCCACCTGCGTTATAACGCAGCTTAAAGCATTAATCTAGGCGTTACGCAGATGTGGCCAACACTTACTTAATTTACAAATGACAGTACTAAATATATATAATGCCTTAGCTAAAGTGTAGTTAGTAGTTGTGGACATTACCACTAACGTTAACGCTAACGCAGATGGAGCCGTAGCATTAGAAATAATGTTGACATTTGTTTCATTGCAATAAAGTTGAAATGATTTTTAAGGCCAATTTACTTTCTGTTAATGTCTTTGTTATGTAATGTATGGAAACTATTGTATCCGATGTTTTTCGATGACTATTCCTTATCTTGAAGTTCTGTAAGTCGTTATTATCTACTATTTACAGTTGAAGCAAATCAAAGCATTGGACGCCGAGCTCGCGGAGCTCGAGAGGAAGATCGACCTGTTTATAGTAAGTACCCCTACTAGTATGTTAATTTGAGTCCTTAGTTTCATAGATACCTAAAAATGTTTACCTAGTGTTTACATAGTTGTTTTAAGCTTTAAGTTTAGGATAATTGGCATTAAAATATGTATACTAGTATATTGTGTTGTGCAGCCGCAAGTGGAGGAGATCGAGCGCACGATCCTGGCGCGCGACGTGCGCATCCAGGAGGTGAAGGAGAACATGAACAACGTGGAGGACGTAGTGTTCCGCGCCTTCTGCCGCGACATCGGCGTCGCCAACATACGGTACACACTACACTAGTATTGCTACACACACAAGGTATACGCAACACTAGTTTTGGTACACACACGCACAAATAAGGTACACACAACACTAGTATTGCTACACATATACAAATAAAGTACATGCAACACTAGTATTGGTACACACACACACACACACACACACACACACACACACACACACACACACACAAATAAGGTACACACAACACTAGTATTGTCACACACACTCAAATAAAGTATACACAACACTAGTATTGGTACACACACAAATAAAGTATACACAACACTAGTATTGGTACACACCCTCAAATTTAATCGTATGATAATATGAAATAGGCGAAGGGGAAATATACATGTCAAAATTGCTTAATAAATGTCATAAAATTAAAATTCTGTTTATAAATTAGTTATAAATCAATGTCCAGGTCACGGAGCCAATTGATGAAGTCAGGTGGTAGCTCATTCATATAACTAGTAGGTCCTGGGTACGCACGAATAGGGCATCGCTGCACGAACACGCTCAAATAAGGTACACACAACACTAGTATTGATACACACACACAGACAAGGTACACACAACACTAGTATTGGTACACACTCATACAAATAAAGTACACAAAACACCAGTATTGGTACACACTCATACAAATAAGGTACACACAACATTATTATTGGCAGGGAGTCTCACTCTGCGCTTAAACTTTTATATTAGCTCACTGCTCGCTACTGACTCAGTCGAGCCAGCGCACGAGGGATGTCATGTGTCGATTGAGACAGAGCTATGCGACAGAAAAAGAAGCGCTTCGGAGGTGCATATAATAATAGGCACGCAGCGCCGTGCTATTTGAAATTGTATTTTATTGCCGTGCAGCGAGAGTAGCTTATTATTTGATTGTCCTCGCGCGGATGGGCTTCTGTACGTTAGTAGTACGATTATACATTTATTATGTGGTATTGGCACATACAAACCCGTAAATTAGGTACAAAAACAATAATTGTGGTGCAATACGACGTAATATATTCTGTGCGCGCGTTACATTCGACGTTGTCGAGGACCACCGTCATTGTCAGACGATTAATCGTATTGTACTTAATAGGGCACGTCCACGAATTCGTTTTATATTATCGCGGTCCGCCTCGTAATCGGCTTGCGGTTGCCTAGTGTCTTTGGTTATGACAATTTGGGTTCTATGCTAATTACGTGTGGCCGATTTTAAAATGTTTGGGTGCTGAGCGGAAACGGCTTGATTGACATTAACGCAGCACAGTGGCTGTTTGGTAATTTAGCGTACGCGACGTTTATGTTTTTAGACCAGATACCTTACGGTAGTACGCAGAATATCTTACCGAAGCGAAGGTTCATCACGATCGGATGAATGGTTTAGGCTGCCTATCTATTGACGCGGAGCGAGGCGGGGCGGAGCGGAGAAACGAGCAAATATTAACCAATAGCATTGCATAAAATCTCGGCTCTGAAATCCTATTTGTTGATATTTCCTCGTTTCTTCGCTCCACCGCCTCGCTCCGTCAGTGGACAGGCAGCCTTAGGAACGCTTAGAGGAAAAACATATTATTATAGACATTATTTTTTATTTATAAAGTTTTAGTCTTTTTAGAATAATTATACAGGGTGGATTTTTGAGACGGTACATTAAGGGCAGGTACCTTAACCATTATAGTTACAGGAAAACGTTCCTGGGAGACCTTCCATAACTTTCTGAGATATTCTGAACTGCATTCACAGATTTTGGAAAAAGTTACCGTTAGCAAAAAAATTATAAAATACCTAAAAACTTTCTTTTTGCTAATCGATCCTATTTCATGTGGGGATCAAAAGACTCTATGAGACCATTTAAAGTATGAGTACTAGAAACGACAGAAATCGCCAAAATCTTTTCCCATACATTTCGTACGGAAAAACGATAAATCAACTCGAATTTTTTTTTATTGCCAAACGATCATATTTCTTACTGTGATCAAAATACTCTTTAAGGCCAACTGAAATTAGAGTACAGAAACTACAGTACCTTAGTGGCAACACCGGCTTCACACGCAGGCACAGTCTTTGACAACATTAGATAAAAAAAAGTAGTTTCTGTTCTCGAATTTCAGTTGGCCTTAAAGAGTACTTTGATCACGTAAGAAATAAGATCGTTAGGCAAAAAAATATATTTCGAGTTGATTTATAGTTTTTCCGTACAAAATGTATGGGAAAAGTTTTTGGCAATTTCTGTTGTTTCTAGTACTCATACCTTAAATGGTCCCATAGAGTCTTTTGATCCCCACACGAAATAGGATCGATTGGCATAAAAACATTTTAATAGGTATTTTAGCATTTTATATGCTAACGGTATTTTTTTTTCCAAAATCTGTGGATGCAGTTCAGAATATCTCAAAAATTTATGGAAGGTCTCCCAGAAACGTTTTCCTGTAACTATAACGGTTAAGGTACCTGCCCTTAATGTACCGTCTCAAAAATCCACCCTGTATACGGTAATAGAGTTAGATGTAACTTTATTTATTATAACGAACGTATTTTTTTTAATATTGTATAATGTCAGCTAAACATGTTATTTGCTATGAAATGTCAGGCAGTACGAGGAGCGCGAGCTGCGCGCGCAGCAGGAGCGCGCCAAGAAGCGCATGGAGTTCGAGGCGCACATCGACCGCATCGCCTCCAACCTCGAGTTCGAGCGCTCGCGCGACACACAGAGTACGTATTCTGTTTTACTTCATAATCAGTGGTAGCTTTTAATTCGTTATTTGCTCTAAAGTCTTTTAAAATTTCTTATTATTTTCTTGAAATTAATTTTTTTATGGATTTATCTTATTTAAGGGGCCATAATAGGAAAATGGTTTGCGCGAGCCATATTTTTTATATAGAAAACGTAAAGTTGTAGCCATATAAAAAAAACATACGACAAGCTAAAGAGATTATCTAGTTGCTACAAGTATTAAATTACGTACAAACCTCACAGATGATTGTAAAAAAAATCTGAATATCATCAAAAGCGCTTGTCGCGGGCCATATTTTTGGCGTAAATAATAGCGGAAACGTATTGAATTCTACATCAAAATACACTTTTACACTTTGATGTACTGTGCAGTTGCTCCAATAACTTTTTTTCAAGAAAGATAATTGTGCTAAAGATAATGATGAAAAAACAACGAAAAACATCGTAAAAGTGTAAAAATGAGGTTACTTTCCATACTCTTTACACGTAAAGAAAAAGATAGAGACAGATGATTTCGCATAACGGAGCCTTCAAGACTCGGTAGCTTAGTTTGTAAGAGTGGGTATCCACTTACGTCCGAGAACTTCCGCGCTCCACGAACTTGCACAAAAAAATATTTATCCAAAATAAATTTATTCAAATAAACTGAATTATTATGTACTTTTAAATCGTCCATATTTTTCTACCACCCGTTCCAGACTTTTTAACTGACAAGAAGGACGGGCGCAAGAAACTGATCAGCTTTAACAGCCATAAGTAACCATATTTACAAACTTAAATATATCGTTACCGGATAATTACTACAGGGTGACAGGATTATTGGCAACAAAGTACTTATTTGGCAATAAAGAGTTGAAATTTTTTCAGTACAAAATTTAGTCAGTGTTGCCAAATTATTCGTGATTTTGAAGTGTTTATATAGTAAATCTAAATGGGTACCCTCAAAGTATAGTATACGTTCGGATTGTGAAAAATCGTGGATTCAGAGAATTAAGTAACGGAAAAGCTATTTTTTTCTAGTATTAAATTTAGCTCTTGAAGCAAAATCTAAATTTATCTTAATCGGTAGAGAACGTAACCCGCTGGGAGCGCACGGTGCAAGACGGGGAAGACGAGCTAGAGGCGGGCAGGCAGGCCGAGGCCAAGCAGCGCCAGGACATCGATCGTGAATTGAGGCGCTGCGACGCGTTAAAAGCGGACCGCTCTACCGCGCGTGCCACCGCCGCCACGCACGAGCAGGAGCTGGAGAAGGTAGGGATACCACATGTACACGAGCACACAACCTACACCAACGTGCTCACCGCACCGCAGACGCACCGACAAACACTGCTCAAAACCGACTAATTTACAAGCGAGAGCTCGAGAAGATGAACTGAGGACATAGATACACAGTCGCAACCACTCACACACATTTAAGGAGCCATAATAGGAAAACATGGTTTGCACGGGTCATATTTTTATATAGAAAACGTAAAGTTGTAGCCACAAAAAAAAACATAGAACAAGCTAAAGAGATTATCTAGTAGCTACAAGTATTAAATTGCGTATAAACCTTACAGATGATTGTAAAAAAAATCAAAATATCATCAAAAGCGCTTGTCGCAGGCCATATTTTTGGCGTAATAATAACGTACTGTGCAGTTGCTCCAATAACTTATTTCAAGAAAGAACGAAGCCTTAATCTCGTCCGCTCTACCGCGCGCGCCACTGTCGCTAGTCGCTACACACGAGCAAGTTTGAGAAAGTGACGCCAGTCATACACATACCCCTTGGCCACGCTAACGCGAAGAGCTGCCGTGAACAGAATCTCTCTTCATTGCGGAAAACGCCCACCGCACAGTCACATACAGTGGCGGTCATATAATTAAAGACACCAGTCGATTTTCACACAAACGAGGTAACTTTTAACCCTTGGTTCTTCGCCAGGAATTAACCTGGCTGTGATCTGATGTTTGCCATCCAGAGAGTGAATGGAGGAAATTCACATAGCTATGCACGCCCAACTGATCTGATTAGCATTTTAAGATATATAAAGGTCAGACTTGTTGTTTAACTTTTTAGTTCGGATTTGGCAGGGCAGTCGTGTTTTTAATATTTTTTTAATTTATTTATTTTTATTTTACACATTTTAATGAAATATTATATAGTTTTGGAATGTGCTCATCAAGGCCTTTCATTTGAAGCCCATATTGTAATAATAGAAGAAAAATTTTTTTTTCTTATTTGAAAATGGCGTTGTACAGTCGCCATATTGATTTTTTCTTAAAAAAAATAAAGCCAGTGTCACTCGAGATGCTGTAAGGATTCTAACGGTACACCATTTATCCAAATCAGAGGCATTTAGAAGTTATGGTGGAATAAAGAAACTCACATACCCACAAACATACATGAACTCTGAACACATATACACTCTTTTTGCTTTGGGCAGTCGTGTAAAAACACAACCTTTTTCTAATCTTCTCACATGACATAATATTAACGCAATATTTTTTTATTATGAGACTTGGTGTACCTGACGCATATATTAATAGTAAATATATGTCGCAGGCTCGCAAGGAGGTGCAGTCGATCACGAAGGAGATCCAGGCGGTGCAGAAGCAGATCGCGAGCATCGAGGCGCGCATCGAGAGCCGCCGCAGCGACCGCCACAACATACTCAGGCAGTGCAAGGTGAGGCTACTTTATGTACAAATAAACACTCAGGCAGAGCAAAGTTAACTATACTTTACATAGAAATAAACACTCAGGCATTGCAAGTACATTGTAGTTAACCTATTTATTTCAATGTAAAGATTACATATAAATAAATACTCGGGCAGTGCAAGGTTAAGTATACTTTATTTTGAAAAAAGAAATATATGTAGCTTACTTCCGCATATATTTCTGGGAGGTGCATCTTGCATATATTGTTTGCGGAAGTAAGCTACATATATATTTCTTTTTTCAAAATGGTTTGGGACTTCCGCCAAGTGACGCCTGATTCAATCAAAAATTCACAGATCTCGTGCCTTTCACGACCTTCTGGAACATTGAAAATGAATTTAATTAATTACCTAAAACAAAATTTATTCGTAAACATTTTTTATTATTATTAAATATACCTATGTAAGTACTATAACTAAAACATCTTAGAATTTCTACAAAATATACCTAATACTAAATTCTAATCAAAATCAAATGCAGTCTCGCGCTGACTTCATCATCATTTGAATATGTGCGATAACAAACTATGTTTATCTAGGCATCAATCTTCACATTCTCATTTAGAGACCGTTGTAAAAATTCATTTGGAATCGTAGCGTACTAAGAAAAACATGAGACATGCCCGATCGAGTAATTTTAAATCTCGAAATTGAAATAACAGCAACCCACGAATATACAGCAACATCTTTAACATTAACATAGGTACCAATTTATTTCCTTTTTTACACGTTTTGAGTGTAATTTATCTTAAAAATTCTAACCAATTAGTGCAAATGCTTTTCTGTATCTACTCCTAAGTATGGAGGCTCAAACTAGAAACTCTCTTCTATTCAACATTCGCTCAAGATTCGTTTATTCGTTTGCCTATACAAAAAAGTGCCGGGTATCACGAAATCCCACGGTGCAGGCAATAGTCAGGAAATATAGCCAAAACAATAGAAACAGATGCGCCGAAATAGTTTTTTTCGATGCTCACGTGCAAGTCGTGCAACTGCAAGGCAAAGCCCGGCCTTTTGCATAAGTATAGAAACGCGTTATTAACCAAAATAGGGTTAATAAATAAATGATATCTTGTTCTTCGTATGGGTAATACTAATGGTGTTTATTTAACTTAGTTGTTTTACGTTAGATTTGGCACCTAACCATTAAAAAGTCATAAATAAATAATTATTAAAAAATCACATTAACAAAACTTAATACAAACATAAACTCATTTAATCTAATTTTACTTGATTTAAGAATTTTACATTAGTAACAATAAATTAAAAATATATTTTTGTTTTGCTTTTAAAAACACTTTCATTAGGTACCTATCCGATTTTTTTATAATAAGAAAATAACATTTTACATTTACAAGTCAAAATATAACTATAAACAAACATTTGTCTTTCAGACCATTAGCGTTGATACGACTAGGTACGTACGTATGTACACTACTGCGCTCAGCGCTCACTCACACGCTCCGCGCAAACTTTACTTCATAAAGGTTAAGCTACAGAATTATCCTTTTATGTTATTTACCTCAAATATTTTTTTTAAAATCGACTCGATATCGCTTTTCGTTTACGAGATATGATTTTTTTCTCGCCGAAACCGGTCGAAAATCGACAAAATTTTTCACATTTTTGCGATTTTCAAAAAAAGATATTGAGATTTTGAAAAAAAATTTTTCTCAGTTTATAGCCCTTGATTAGACGCGTCATTTGATATCTCAATCATTTACGTAGCTCTAATATCTACGACACCAGGGTGATATCTCACTTTGGCTGAAAATCGGGCCTATACAGATGCCTCAAAAAAAACATTTTCAATGTTAATAAGTATACTTTACATAGAAATAAACACTTAGGCATTGCAAGGTCAACTATACTTTACTTAAAAATAAACCAAAGGCAGAAAAGTGATGAGACCAAATAATTTCGTGACATTTTTTACAAGTTTGCGTAGATGTGACTTCATTAAAATTTACGACATAATTAGCGATTAAAAAACCGGCCAAGTGCGTGTCGGGCCACGCGCCATAGGGTTCCGTAGTTACCTTATACCATACCATATTTAATACCACCTATCATTTTTCGTTTGCAAAAATAACTTTGTTTTTCACAGTGTTGGTATGAATGACAAAGTTATATTTGCGGTTTTGGAAAATGTGCTATATCTCAAAAACTAATTACTATATCTCGTTCAAACCAATTTTGGTTGATAGTGTTTATTAAGATCTACAGCATATATTTTTTTTAGACTTTTCACTCTCTTATTTCAAAAGTTAAAGGGGGGGGGGACACACATTTTACCACTTTGGCGGTGAATATCTTTCAAACGGTTGACTTTGAGAAAAAGTTGTCTTAGAAACCTCAATGTCATTTTTAAAGACCTATCTATAGACACCCAACACGTGTTGGTTAGAAGAAAAATTTTTTTTTCAGTTTTAGTTCCATGTATGGGGAGCCCCCCCTTAATCTTTTATTTTTCTTGTTTTTGTATTAAATTCGTTAAGCGGTTAACAGAATACATCTACCTACCAAGTTTCAACTGTGTAGTCTTAATACTTTCGGAATAAAGTGGCTGTGACATACGGACAGACAGACAGACAGACAGACAGACAGACAGACATGACGAATCTATAAGGGTTCCGTTTTTTGCCATTTAGGCTACGGAACCCTAAAAACGTAGAAATCGTATGGATAGGGGAGAAAAGTTCGAGAATCGAAGTTTTGTGTTACGAGGCTCGCAGTTGTTCTCGAGTGCAAGGCCGCCAGCGCCCAGCAGGCCTACCGCCTAACTAAAAAAGCTTTCAAATTGCTAAAGTTTATGACGTCAATGCACTGTCCGTCCTTGTCATCGTGTTATGATATGACAAGGACGGATAGAGTATAGCTATCGCTTTGGCTATCGCTTTGAGTTAGGTGGTAGGGCCCCAGGACGCAGAACACAATTTATAATAACTTTACTGTTGACGACGTGCTCCTTTGATGTAATAATTATACTTAAATAAAATATGTATTGCGAAATACCAAAACGCATCTTATGTCAAAGGAAAATGCCCATAAAACATCTCGCCTTTTGGGCTTTTGTGCCTTAACAAAACAAAAACCATAAAAATATTTGATTTTTTTTATTCCCAAATATGTTTACAAAACTATTAGTCTAAGACTGGGACTGAAAACAGTTTTTATTAGTAGTTAAAGCATTTAAAACATTCAACGGTCCATCCATCTTGTCTTTATTGAAAATGTTGCCACAGAATAAAAGTACAGATCTAAAATAACAATCGATTTCTGAGTAGGTATACCGAATCCGATTCTTTTGTTGATAGTTGAGTATGTGAAAATAGTTTCATAGTCATGTTGAATTACATTTTTGATTCATATGATTGTATTTGAATGCTTTCCTCGCTGTAACTTCTTAAGAAGAATAAAAAGTAAAAACAATCCCAAATAGTAATCGATTTTAATATAATACCATCATTACAGTCACATTGACGGTGACGGAAGGAAACGAGACCACAGAGCAAGCCATTCATTAAGAAGAAGAAGGAGGTTTTGATTTTTTTAATAAGCTCTTTTAAAGCTTTTAAAAAAACACTACTGTCTATCTTGTCAAGAGACGGCGGTGTATGTTATTGTCATCGTACATGATGATTTGATATGATCGTTTGTTTTCTGTGCAATTTCCGAGTTGAGCTTAGTTCTTTGGTCATTTGTGTTTTGTGAGAGTGAACTAGACACGTAGTATTCTGTTGTGACAATTCACCAAGTTAAGTTAAGCTAGGACCAACGGTTTAACGGTACCTTCTGATTCTAAAGCACGGAGGAGGAGAAAAAAAGTATTTTCGGGTCACCTAACCTGTAACCAACCCTTGCAAACCAGTATGCCCCGCGGCGCTAACCAGCAGTGTCATCGAACTCCTCCCCTGAACTTGTTACTTACATTTTATTCCCAAAACAAGACGTTTACAAAAAAACATAACCTAAAAAG
Organism: Agriphila geniculea; assembly: GCA_943789525.1. Lineage (NCBI taxonomy): Eukaryota > Metazoa > Arthropoda > Insecta > Lepidoptera > Crambidae > Agriphila > Agriphila geniculea. The sequence continues at coordinate 4,602,747 of OX038879.1, read as the reverse complement.
GTTATAGAAAACTTGTAATATAAATTATACTTGGGTAAGATATCAAAAACTAATTACTGATTTTAATTAAGGAATCTATCAGCTACTAAAATCAATTAAAATTTTTAGGGCACAAAAATATTTAGAGTGAGATGTTGTGCTCTTAGAAAATGGGCGATCTCCTTTGTTAGACATTGTGAATGTATCCAAAAGGGCAAAACCTGAACGCGACGGCTCGCCTGCGAGCGGCCATGTTTTTTCTCCTCTTGGCAATTATTGTTCGATTCGAGTCCGCAACTTTTCACTGTATTTTAAATGTGCTAGTATTTTCCAAAATTGTAAAGTGTGCATGAAAAATCTGTGGAATTATAGTAATTTTTCGTAGCAAACCGTTTTTCAATTGACTACCGGGTGTGATAAGTCACATTTACAATCTTCCATTTGTAACTTTATTCATCTACTTTTTGCAAACAGACTATAGTTTAGTAAGACTACAATCTATGAAACAAGCATTCTGCTCTAAAGTGCAAAACACACCGGATGCGTAAGCGTCAGCGTAGACGTGCACGTAGAAGTACCATGACGTTGTAATTGTAATGTATGAAACTTTGCACGTAGACTATATAACCCTTCGCATTGCAGCTCCCATTACAGACTGCGTAACTACGCAGAGCGGAACGCACTGATACGTGCAGTAATGACCTTGTATTCAATGGCATTCCCTATTGGACGTCACACCGAACCGAACAAGTTTGAACACGCACGTATCTTTGCTGCGCGTCACTACGCGCGTGACTACGCAGCCGGTGTGCCGGCCTTATGCTTTTGCTACAACCTTTTGCTACAAGCAAGTGGATGGGGCTAAAAAATGCTGGCATTTCGCTCCTCCGCACACGGCGTCTGTCGCGAGGCTTCGCAATTATGGGTGTACAATTAAAACTTGATTGTAGATAGGTAGATAGGTAAGTATATAGATTTACAGCGACATAAGATGGATCAAAGAAAATGAACCTTGGAACACATTTCATGTACTCAGTAAAATTGTAAACTACAACAATTTGACTTGCATAACCTTTGGATACTGTACACTATATTGCCAATGACTCACATAAAGCTTTCAACCTGTACACGGTGTGCCAATGACTCATAAAGGCTTTATACTTCCACCATGAGGTTGCTAATGACTTCAATTAGGCTTTATGATTATACTAGAGGGAAAACAACACTTCTTCACTATGCACATATCTTCGCGTGAGGCTACCTTCTTAAGCACACACGCATGAGCATTGTGGGCTAGCCATTTAAGGCCTCCCCTTCTGGACCTCCAACAACACCCCTACAGTCCACGCCCAAGCCGCCGGCGAAACAATGCTCACAACCCTCTTTTACTTCTTACTCAGTGTACAAAACATAATTTACATAACTTCTTTACTGAGCACACTTCTTGTATTCCAAGGTCACTTGAATACACATGGGGATTTACATTTACACTAGAATGAGCATTATAATATCAATCTTACTCACGATTTGGCTTCTGGGCCACGCCGCTCACCAAGGGCACCATTTTAGCTGTTTTACTTACTTTCTCAGTACTACACATTTGAACTAACCGCGCCCATTGCATACAATGTTCGCTGCTACCCTCTTCCACCCTTTTTTATTTCTCCCCCGTTATTTTAGTGTTGCCAACGTACAACCACAGAGGGGAAAAGATTTTACTCACAGATTAGGCTGCACGAGGAATCGCGATCTCCGCGACACTCCCGAAGGGCGGACAAAGTTTATAGTAACATCAGTAGGTGGCGTGTCCACTCGGCGATCTTCTGCCGAGCTCGAACTGCCGCACCTCTTCTCCCACTTGACTCTTCTTCATGCATCGAATTTTCAATGGTCAAAGGGACTAACATTTGTTCACTGGCCTCCCCACTAGGAGACCCAATTGACTCCCTTGACTCGATTTCAGTCCCTTCAGGAAGTGACTCAGATAACCTGTAAGGGGAACAAGAACCAATCGCTTCTTCAGGCACAACGCCTTTGGGATCTTCTGGTTCCAATTGAGCTTCTTGCTGATGGTCACTGATTTCAGCATTATGATTTTCCACTTCCATTGGTACCTCCCTGACTGCGTCTAGGAGCAACGGTTCGTGAGGATCACTGCTGCGGTCTTCCTTTTGAGAGGGTAGTACGTTATCATCATTTTTATATTTCTCATTCTCATATGCTTCGACTTCGAGTGGATACAGGTGGCCCACTGAACGCGTGAACTCTGTATTACCAACCTTTACCTTGGCCACTCTGCACACACCATCTTTACTTTTTACAAGAGAGGTGATTTTTCCAACTTTCCATTTGGTTCTACTGCTAGAGCTATCTTTGATCTGGACAACGTCACCAATCTCAACAGACTTGTTCGACTTCACTCGTGGCTGACGGGGAGTGTGAAATGACCTTTCACGAAGACTGGGTAAGTACTGGTTCATGAACATTTTCTTGTACTCATCGAGGATCATGTAACCTCTCTTCCAACCATCGATGAGATCAATCTTTGTCTGTGTACCAGTCACTGTAGCTTCTGTAAAGGTAGGACTGATTTCTAGACACTTACCCAATGTAAGAAAATCGGCCGGTCTTAATACTTCTTCCAGTTCAGACCCCACCATGGTCAGTGGTCTTGTATTTAACACTGACTCAACTTCTTTAACCACAGTATGCATTTGGTTATCGGATAACATGTGTTTGTCTAGTGTTCGTTTAAGGCAATGTTTCACGAGTGCCACTAATCGCTCATAAAACCCACCTTGCCATGGAGCCAACTGTGTTATAAATTTCCATTTAATGCCATTTTCTTCACAGTATGAACTAGTCAACACTTCGCTTGTAAGCTTAAACTGGAGCGCATTGTCGGACATAATAACCTGTGGCACACCACGTGCAGCTGCGAAACGTCTCAGAGCAAGTAAACATTCATCCGCTGTAAGATCTTTAACCAACTCTAAATGAATAGCACGCACAGCAAGACAGGTAAATAAACATATCCAGCATTTTTCTTTGCCATTTTTGGTGCTTACAAATACTGGTCCTAAATAGTCCAAGCCGGTGAATGTATATGGCGTACTGTAATTCACTCTCTCTGGAGGCAGTGCAGGTGCCGCAGGAATTTGATATGGACCACCACCATGCTTCACGCATTGCGGACACCTCTTTAAGACTTTCTGTACTTGTGCTCGGCCTTGTGGGATCCAGTATTTTTCTCGAATTATGCTCAGAGTATGCGAGACACCAATGTGGTAATTTGACTCATGTGCCCTTTTTATAACCTGACTGGTAAAAGATGAGTCCTTAGGTAAAAGAATAGGATACCTTTTGTCATAAGGCCAGTTTGCATTTGATAAGCGGCCTCTGCATCTTAACACCCCTTCTACATCTAGAAAGAGCCCTAGATTCCTTGACAAACTGGTCTCTTTTCCCGTCACTTCATCGGTGTAATGTTTCTTTTGTAAGTTTTTTATTTCAGACATGTCATCTTTAAATGGAACATCCAATACTTCCTCATCTTCATGGACATCAATCAAACGCTGAATCATCTCTTCATCTTCGTAACCTTTTGATGTCATCTCTGGACCTTCCAGTAGGTCCAGATCCTCCCCGGCCAAACAAAGTACGTCTTCAGCTTTGGTTTGCCAATCTTGACGAGTCCAGTGAATTTTGTCCTTAGCGAGAAAGTTTGGACCATGAAACCACAGGTCTTGTTTCGGTTGCCAAGTTTCTGGCCTTGTAGCTATATCAGCAGGATTATCTTTTGTGTTCACATAGCGTAACTGCATTCCTAAAGCTTTCTCTATATTTTTAATCTCACTTACTCGTCGGGCAACAAATGGAGGCAGCAATTTGTTTGACCTTGTCCAAGCTAAGACAATTTGGCTATCAGTCCAGAGAAAGATATTGTCAATTGGTATTTCCAAATTACTTGTGATATATTTTAGAAGTCTGCTACCAATAAGACAAGCTAGCAGTTCTAATCGAGGAATTTTTAAATTATCTTTATCTTCTATAGGTGTTACTCTTGCTTTTGACATTATCAGCTCTGTTTTATTCCCATTTACATGAAGATAGGTGACTGCTGCATATGCATCTTTTGATGCATCCACAAAGCAGTGCAATTCCCGCAACATATTATTTGTCATGTCACATCCAACATATCGTGGCACTTTTACAACCTTTGCTTTCTCTAAATCTTTCAAAATGTTCCCCCATCTATCCTGCAGGTCTTCTGGAATCACTGATTCCCATTTCAGTTTGCGAATACATAATTCTTGAAACAGTAGTTTTGCAGACAATATAAGCGGAGAAACAAAGCCACAAGGGTCGTAAAACCGAGCCAATGTTCGAAGAACATCTTTCTTAGTGGTGGTCTCAGGATTAATGTGTGTGAGAGACATTTTACTTGCATTAAGTTGCAAGGTATCTTCTCTTAAATTCCACATAAGACCAAGAATTTTCACTTCACTTTGGTTCCTCATTTTATCATTTTGTGGTATGCTGTTATTGAAAGATTCATCATTAGAAGCCCAGTCTCTAATAACCATAGAAATATCGTTAAAAACTTTCTTACTTTCTTTATATATTTGCTCTGCTTTCTCTGGTGAATCAACAGACATCACTAAATTGTCCACATAGCAGTTACAGGCAACTTCTTTTAATAGTGCTTCGTTAGTACGTGCCATATGAAAGCGTATAGTGGCAGTCAACAAGAATGGGCTGGATATGATGCCAAAAGGTACTCGGCGAAATCTGAAATGTAGTACATTATCATCTGTTAACTCTTTGGCCGGATCCTTTACCCATATAAATCTTGTGACATCTCTATCTTCTTCTTGCAATCCTACTTGAAGGAAGGCCTTTTCAATATCTGCCGTTAAGCCGATCTTACCAGTTCTAAATTTCAAAAGTAGAGCTGTAAGGTCTTCCAGCATACAGGGACCTGAATATAAACATTCGTTTAAACTTTTCTGACCTTTCAACTTCGCGGATGCATCGTAAACTATTCTTCCTCGTTTGCCTTCTTGTTTTACTATGTGGTGAGGCAAATAATGTACTGGGTGAGTATATCCTGAAGTGACTGGTTCAACTTCTTCAATTATATTAGCTGCCAATTGTTCTTTCAAAATTGCCTCATATTCTTTAATAGATTCTTGATCTAATCTTCTTAACAAACCTGTTAGTCTACCAAACGCTAAACCTAAATCGTAGGCAACTCTGGTGGGTAATCAATCCAGGGCCACTTAACTTGATATCTCCCCTGATTATATACAGTTGTTTCATTAAAGTATCTAACCACATCCTCTTCACGTGTTGCTTTGGGTGAATCAACGATGCCGATACTCTCGAGTGTCCACAAGAACTTTATATCACTGTCTCTTAAGGGTAAGTCTGGTTCGGTGTAATATGAACATTCTGTATCTTGAATTTGGCAATACGTTGTCATTGATAACGTACTTTCTTCCTTTTGTTTCAAATGACCAGACATTATCCACCCGAACTGAGAATCCACAAAGTACAAGTTATCTTGCAGTCTAACATGATCACCTTTTATAAATGAAAAATATAAATCATTACCGATCAGTAAGTCTATCGCTTCCCCAACTGTTTCATCATCAGCTATGATATCTATTCCAGGAATAACAAATTTATGTATCGGTACCCGACTCGTAATATGTGGTACAATATTCACACGTATTTTTCTTTCTATGCCCCTTTTTGTTATAATCGTAATTTCAGCAGATGGACTTACACATTCTTTAGGTTTAATTGCTCCGAAAGTATATACAATAAGATAATCTTCACTATCAGGTACAATGTTACACTTTTTTGCAAGACGAGTGGACATATAGCTTCTTTGACTACCAGAATCAAGAAGTAGCCGGCATGGCAGAATCTGGTTTTGAGCTGTTCTGATTTGTAGTACTGCTGTCTGTAAAAAATTATAAGTTTGGTTGGTAACGGCAATAGTTCGTTTCTTTGTTTCACAATTATTACAAATTTCACCTTGATCAGGCTTCTTGGTCTTAGTGGGACAAAGAGCTCTATTGTGCATCTTATGACAATGAATACAATTCTTCTTTCTGTAGCATTTACTAGCTCGGTGTCCCTCCTTGAAGCATATGAAGCACTTATTTTTTAAACAAACAACTCTCTCCTTATATGATTTAAACTTAGGGCAGTCCTCACTGTAATGGGATAAATCATTACAGAAAACGCACTGATATTTCGGCTTCTTAACTACTGGGCCCTTACTTTTGGGTTGTTTGCTAAATTTTTGTAGTTCTCTGCCCTGAGACCACGTTCTCTTCCTTGAAGTCTTGTTCACTTTTTCTACTTTCACATGGAGTGCTTCGGTGGAACAGGTCGCTCTACCCACCACAGTTGAGCTTGTGCCAGGAGTAACATTTAACTCGGAGCGTTCCAATGATGATATAACTGTATTTAAGGCTAAACGTATTGATGCCACAGAGTAATCATTAACAGTCTGAAGGTTTGCTTGGTACCTTATGTTATCTGGGAATTTGTCCATTATGATTACCCTCATGTGGCTACCGTCAACATTATCGCCCATTGACTCCAGCACACGTATATGTTTTTCGATAGTATCAAGGGTTTGACGGCAATCAGTAGCAGTTGGATCTGCTTTTCTTAACTTGTGGAGGGCATCATAATGCGCATCCATGACCAGTTGATGCTTTCCAAATCTCTCCTTCAAGATTTTGATAGCAATTTCATAGTTGGAGTTGGTGACCGCAAGACCTTCCACAGCTTTGAGTGCCACACCTTCAAGCACCGACATGAGGTAAGAAAATTTTTCGACATCACTGATATTCTTGCTGTGTACATTTGCTTCAAATTTATCCCAAAAAGGTACCCAACCAAGAATATTTCCATTAAATTTTGAAAGTTCCAGTTTAGGAAGCTTAGACTGGTTCCTAGTGACTCCTTTAGCGCAGGTTGCCAGCATAATTTCAAATCTAACCAATGTATCTTCGGCTTTCAGTTGATCGTCAAAGTACTGTTTCATCAGGTTCACGTCAAGATCTGAAACCCTACTAGAAACCTTCTCAAAATCCGTGGTGAACATTTGAAGCACACTTCTTAAAGTTATCTGAGCTGCGGTTGCATCGTTTTGGTCCACACCGGTTTCCGCTTGTATGATACATTTTTCAGCTATGGATCTAACTTCTTTCAGCTTCTCATGTCTTCGTTGAAGACTCGAAAGAAGTAACTCCTCCATAATGATGTCACCTGGAATCCGTAGTAAAGGTTCTTGTGAACTAAGTATACTAAGCTAAAAGTACTTCGTGAAATATCAAACCATTGTTTCTCTAGTTTTCTTTTATACTCACCAAAATTTTTATTTTCGGGCAGGGAAGACTTTCTTTGGTTGAGTCAATTTTAACTGAAATTTGAAAAACAAGTCACGGTTGTGTCCAAATTTTTTGATTTCAGAGATGTAAGTACCAATATTTTATATGTTTTAATCCTACCTCTGGCGTTCGTTGTCCTTGCGAGGATACCCTCTCTCTCCTTTCCCTCATGAAGACCTAATTCAGGGCTATCGCTATCGCCCAAACCAAGGCTCCTCAAACAATAACTGAAATACGTACGACCAACGTCAATATCGGTATTTTATGCAAAAACGCTATTTTATTTCATTCGTGTAGAAGTTCTTTGCTCACCTTACTCTCGCAGACCACAAACACAAACGTCCAGTAGTAGTAGAAAATCCACTTTATTATCGGCTAATAGCACACGCCGGTAGCCATTTTATGCAAATTTTATGTATAGATAAATGTCGTCACAACACAAATTCTACAAATATACAACTTGAGCTGTCAGCGAATCACTGTATTCAGAAATCTCACGAATGATTCACCAACATCTCAATAGCACTTTATTATTTCCTATTTTACTTTTCTTACAAAAAATACAACGCCGCAAACTTGCAACAAACAAAGCGATAGCGAACGAAAAAACAAAAAGAAACAGCGTCACTTGAAAAATAGGTCACGCAAAGGTCACGAACCACAGAACACCTTTTACGCAAACCGCAACAAATTATTTGTAATCTGTGCTATAAGGGCGGCTACACAGTCATCAACTCTACGACACGACACGAACCAAAGAACCATTCAATACTGACACCGAAAAATCCATCTCCAAGAGGAAAGCAAATTGCAAAGACAAAATAAGAAAAAGACGACTTAAATATTAGTTTGAAAGCACATCTCATACACAGCCAAACCCTTTGACTGGATTATGGTAACCGACATCAATAGAAACACAAATACACAGTAAATAAAACACACAATATACTTTTTTATTTATTATTTATTTCTTCTTTTTATCCTCGTAACTACAAAAATGTTAAAATGTCAAATCGATAAAATATGTCGATAAATGCAAATTCGTCCGCACCGATAAAACTTGGAAAGAAGCTAGGGGTTTGTTCACTCCGAAGCGATTGTCGATCGATCCTTTAAGGCCGCGTGCTCACTTAACGGTGCAGCACGCAACGTAACTGATACTGTATCAAGAACTGATATTGTATCAAGAGTATGTAGGTACGTCGGCGTTAAGCCGAACCGTTCCATGACCTTACCGTAGGTATCATTTTATTTTAAAGTAGAAACTTTTGAACATAGACACCATAAAAGCGTAGACGCAAAGTAAGAATATGCGTGATTGAATAATACGCGATTTTGTAATAAATGAAATACGCGGGTAATAATACAAATTTGTAGAAAATAATTAAACAATAAACACATTCATCGGAACAGGGTTCTTTCTGTTGGCACCCCCGACAGTAGTTCAGCTTTTTCACATTACCTCAATTCAGACTTTAAGGTTTAAAACAGATACCATTTTCTATGATATGTCTATTGCCAAGTTTCTAGCCTTCGGGAGCCCGCAGCCCCGAAGGCAGCACACGTAGGGGGTATAAAACCACTTACACCTAGCGTGCGCCTCCCCGGCCAAACAAAAACACAAATGCTTCTTTAAGTACCATTTTTTACACTTTTTTCTGAACTACCTTGAAGGTAACCAACAGAAATTTGTTAGCATCCTCCACCAAATTATGTCGCGAGGCTTCGCAATTATGGGTGTACAATTAAAACTTGATTGTAGATAGGTAGATAGGTAAGTATATAGATTTACAGCGACATAAGATGGATCAAAGAAAATGAACCTTGGAACACATTTCATGTACTCAGTAAAATTGTAAACTACAACAATTTGACTTGCATAACCTTTGGATACTGTACACTATATTGCCAATGACTCACATAAAGCTTTCAACCTGTACACGGTGTGCCAATGACTCATAAAGGCTTTATACTTCCACCATGAGGTTGCTAATGACTTCAATTAGGCTTTATGATTATACTAGAGGGAAAACAACACTTCTTCACTATGCACATATCTTCGCGTGAGGCTACCTTCTTAAGCACACACGCATGAGCATTGTGGGCTAGCCATTTAAGGCCTCCCCTTCTGGACCTCCAACAACACCCCTACAGTCCACGCCCAAGCCGCCGGCGAAACAATGCTCACAACCCTCTTTTACTTCTTACTCAGTGTACAAAACATAATTTACATAACTTCTTTACTGAGCACACTTCTTGTATTCCAAGGTCACTTGAATACACATGGGGATTTACATTTACACTAGAATGAGCATTATAATATCAATCTTACTCACGATTTGGCTTCTGGGCCACGCCGCTCACCAAGGGCACCATTTTAGCTGTTTTACTTACTTTCTCAGTACTACACATTTGAACTAACCGCGCCCATTGCATACAATGTTCGCTGCTACCCTCTTCCACCCTTTTTTATTTCTCCCCCGTTATTTTAGTGTTGCCAACGTACAACCACAGAGGGGAAAAGATTTTACTCACAGATTAGGCTGCACGAGGAATCGCGATCTCCGCGACAGCGTCGTAGCGTAAGCGTATCGTAATACGCGCGTCGTACGAGAGCCATACGAGCACCTTCATGTTTAAAGAAGTCGCAAACGAAGCGATGTTGCAGCGTATTGTATGAGATTTTTATCGTCATTACGGTAGTCGTAGCGCACTGGCGTAAAAAAGCAAGCGTTGAAAATAGTTTCTATACGTTTGGTGATGAATTTCCGGTAACGTGAAGCTCTAGTTTATTTTCTGGAACAATATTTATATGTCTACGCAACGATTCGTGTGTAGAACTCTGCTCGTCTCGTACTCGTTGCGTCTTGACGATACGCTTACGATCCATGTGCGAAAGGCCTTAGTTATGCTATGCAGCATAAAGCGACTGAACACTGGTTGCATAATAGCGACCATAATCTGTGTACTCATAGGTTTTTATATTTATCTCATGATACGTTATCTCTGCGGTTTTTACTGCCGTCTTCGCGTCTTTTACATCATTTGACAACTCAGGAAGTCAATTCTAATAAACTTTTTTTTTTCTTTAAAATACAAACTGCAATAGGCTTCTTTCCACTAAGAATAAATCGGCTAGCATAAGGCTTCTGATGATTAATCATGTTAAATAGTAACCAATAAAACACTTTTTTCATTAAAATAAATAAAGATTACCAATATTTACGGAAAATAAAATCTGCGAAATTGGCCATTTAATCACGTGACATTGAACACCAATCAGAGACGCGTGACGTCACGCCTCGCGAAACATTTGTTGTTGCTGTCATTTTCGATAAGTGAACAGAGTGTGTGTGTGTGTGTGTGTGAACAATGACGGTCATAAACAAACACGAATGTTTCGCGAGGCGTAAGGTCATTCAAGACGCCATGACAGTTTTGGCCTTTTTCGATGTCATTTTGAGTTAATTTCTTAAAACGCAAAATTCATAGGTAAAATGACTTATTTTTCTTAAAATAATACGTATTCTAACAAGTACGTGTGTTTATTGCGTGTTGTAGATGGACGACATAATGGTGCCCCTGCTGGAGGGCAGCCTGGACGACACGGCCGAGGGGGACTCCGAGCAGTCCTCCGTCACCTCCTCGCAGCAGCGCCGTAGGGACGCCAGGTATATACCACCTCTATAGGCCGAGGGGGACTCCGAGCAGTCCTCCGTCACCTCCTCGCAGCAGCGCCGTAGGGACGCCAGGTATATACCACCTCTATAGGCCGAGGGGGACTCCGAGCAGTCCTCCGTCACCTCCTCGCAGCAGCGCCGTAGGGACGCCAGGTACATACCACCTCTATAGGCCGTGGGGGACTCCGAGCAGTCCTCCGTCACCTCCTCGCAGCAGCGCCGCAGGGACGCCAGGTATATACCACCTCTATAGGCCGAGGGGGACTCCGAGCAGTCCTCCGTCACCTCCTCGCAGCAGCGCCGCAGGGACGCCAGGTATATACCACCTCTATAGGCCGAGGGGGACTCCGAGCAGTCCTCCGTCACCTCCTCGCAGCAGCGCCGCAGGGACGCCAGGTATATACCACCTCTATAGGCCGAGGGGGACTCCGAGCAGTCCTCCGTCACCTCCTCGCAGCAGCGCCGCAGGGACGCCAGGTATATACCACCTTTGAAAATGAAAAATTCTTTATTCAAATAAGCTCACATAATGAGCGTTTTTAAATCGTCAAATATTTTTTTTACCCTACCCATTATGACGTAACTTATCAGCATAAAACTTATCAGCTTTATCAATTTGAACGATATTTACAAATATGTATATCGTTTCCAGACTTAATATTAACAAAGATTAACAAATAAATAAAATTATAATTAGATCATTACTTAATGAATTACAAATTTTCTTAATCAATTTACAGGGTTCAAGCTAAATTCAAAGTTTGAAGTTATTATTCAGTCTAGACTGTTACAAGAGAGCAAAAAAAAACTTTAAAATTCTATATGCGTTAAGATAGGTAGTCAGAAGCAGACCCATTCCCACTGGCAGCACCCGTTCACGAGCATGACGCATGAACCAGCCATCGCTTCGCTCAACCATATTTGAGGGAACGTAACGACCCGCCACACGCGCCTTTATAGGCCCTATTCAACTAACCATTGTTTCTTCTACGCTGCGATGTGCTTATACAATTTAATAGAATTAGTTGCCAAACTCATTACACATTTCGATCATAGTCAAGTCACAGAATAACTAATAAGTAGTACAAGTACAGAAGCAGCACGCCGCAAAGTCTTTTAAATAAATAGCTACTTTTGCACCGACACAATAAACAGCAATTCGGTCGTGCAGCGCGAATGGCCTACAGTTATATTCACCTAGTAGTTGCCTCTCTTTCTATCGCGTGCTCTTACCTTTTCTGACGACGCAACGTTAGGGTTGACTTCTTTTAAATGAACTGCGTAGCATATATCATAATGTGAAAAACGACAATTCTTTATTGGTTTTTTGATTTAGACATCCGTAGACGGCACGGTAATGTCGATTCGACGTTACTATTATAAAGAGATAATACCTACGCAGGCAGTAAGATGCCGCGCGACTACACAGGCGGGCGTGTGGCGGCCCGCTGCTCACTTGTGCCTCCGTAGGCACGGCTAGCGGTAGGTGCTTATCGCGCGACCTTGAGCGAGTGAAGGAGCGAGTGGTAAGGCCTGAGGCCGTACCGGCTAACGAATCGAGCTTCGGAAAATTTGCCGAGTTTCAAATTAAAACAGATTAATTGAAGTAAGGAATTACCTATTGTACTATTTGTTAAAGTTATTTGGAAGGTACTAACTATCAATATTCGGTCTATAAATAAAAATCTTGATCCGTTTTTGGTGTTTCTGCATAGGTTAGGTGTAAATTTTGACGTCCTCATCTTAACGGAATGCAGATTGAGCGATTCCATTGTTATCGAAGAAATCCCAGGATTTAATGTTTTTTCAACAAAACAGAACCACAATCAAAATGGTGGGGTAGTCGCGTATGTCAAAAGTTCGTGGTCCGTAACAGTCACAGAGCCTGTGCTGGATGATGCATGCTGTCTTGCTTTAACTATCGATAGCCAGATAAAAATTTTTGGTATCTACAGATCTCCATCTTTTAGAGATACAAGTAACTTTCTGCTCTCACTAGATGACCATCTTAAATCTGTCAATAGTAAGCAATGCAACATCGTAGCTGGAGATATAAACATTGACATTCTTGAGCCGGACTCAATTGATTACCTTTGTTTTAACGCTGAACACGGTCTTGAGGCCGCTATTACAAAGCCCACACGTAAGAAAGCGTGCCTTGATCATATCTTTATAAGATCGAAAAATCCCTCTATTGGCGTTGTTTTTGACTCAGAAATTACAGACCATAAAACTGCGATCCTTGGTCTAAACTTAAAGCTAAAACACCCTAATAAATGTCGAACTAAGACAATGGTGGATTACGGCGGAGTTTGTAAGGAACTGGAAACTATGGACTGGAGTATTATCACTTCTCTTACTGACGTCGATGGTGCCTTGGAGGCATTCATGGCTGCAATAAACGTTGCTATTAGTCATAATTCAAAGACAGTCAAAATAAGTAGATCAAAACTTATTCTGCGGCCATGGATGACGCCAGGTTTACTCAGATGCTCCCGTCACAAGGATAATCTTCATAAGAAAACAAAATTGAATCCAAATGATGAAACGGCACGAGTAATATACCTTCGATATAGAAACTTCTATTTTGATTTAATTAAAAAGGTAAAAACAGCGCATGATCAAAAGGAATTGGAAGAAAATAGGAAAGAGACTAAGAAACTATGGAAAACTATTAAGAGAATTTGTAATAACAACACCAAAAATAACCAACCTCTAGATTTAATCTCAGCAAATTGCAGTCCAAAAGGTTCCTTAAATAACTGCAATGCTTTCTTCTCAACTGTAGGTGAAAAATTAGCCAAAAACATTTTATCTAAATGTAATAAAACGGAAAATGACTTGGCTTCCAGGAACAACACCAATAGCTCGTTTCAATTTTCCTTTTTTATGGAACCGACTGATCCGGAAGAAGTTCTAACTATCATACGCCAACTCAAAACAGACAGTTCGCCTGGCCTAGATGGAATCAACTGTGCTCTTATTAAAAGCTCTAAACATATACTATGTCATCCTCTAGTCCATATATTAAATTTGAGTTTGGGCTCTGGTTGCTTCCCGAGACTCTGGAAAACTGCTATTGTAGTTCCTGTGTACAAGGATGGGCCCAAAAACCTACCTGAAAATTACAGACCTATATCTCTGCTAAGTATTTTTTCCAAAATACTAGAGAAAATTGTCAACAACCGCCTGATCAAGTATCTTGAAAAATACAATTTATTATCTCCCGAACAATTTGGTTTCAGACGTAACAAATCCACTGAAGACGCTGTCGCACTCTTGACTGAGATTATCTCCGATACCATTGATAATGATTACAACTGTATTGGGGTCTTCCTGGACTTAGCCAAGGCCTTTGACACCGTTTCTACTAAATTACTCTGTATCAAGCTAGAAAGTTTAGGTATAAGGGGCCTTGCGCTGGAATGGTTCAGGAGTTATTTGTCGGACAGAAAACAGTTGGTAAGAGTTGGAGAGTTTAAAAGCGACCATCTACCGGTTATGTTTGGAGTACCTCAGGGAAGCATACTAGGCCCTACCCTCTTCATAATTTATATGAACAATATACTCAATCTGTTGCCACATGCAGAAATTATTTGTTACGCTGATGACACAGTAGTTCTTTTTAAGGGCAAGGGTTGGGAGGATACTTTTAAGGCTGCAGAAGATGGAATGGCAGCTATATGTGACTGGCTAAATAATAATTTACTCACTCTTAATTTAAAAAAGACTAATTTCATATGCTTTCACAAAACAGCGGCTACAAACCCTTCTTCTTATGACAAAATTAAAATATATACCTGCATTCCCTCATCATTACCTTGCACCTTTGACTTTATTCAACGCACAAACGTCACTAAATACCTGGGAATTATGGTTGACGAAAATCTTAACTTCAAATCACACATCCAGTGTTTGGCCAAAAGAATCAGAAAGATTTCCGGTATGTTCAGAAAACTGAGAGACTCGGCTGGCATAGACCTACTGAAAGTCATATACAAAGCTCTTTGTGAGTCAGTAACTAGCTACTGCATTTCGATCTGGGGTTCTGCGGGGAAAACAGCATTGCTGATAGCAGAACGTGCCAACCGGTCGCTTCTTAAGATTATGATGAAAAAGCCATATAGATATCCAACTACTGATCTTTATAAGGAAGTGGAGGTTTTGACGGTTCGCCAGCTCTTTATCCTGAAAACTTGTCTTAAAACACACAAACTCCTGCTAAATTCTGATATACATAAAACATTACTAAAAAAGCGTGTTTTCAAAATCCCTCCACACACTGTTAACTCGCGATTTGCTAGAAGATTTGGTGATTCAATAAGGGCACATGTTTATAATTCTGTACTAAAATATTGTGATATTAAAAACGCCTCAGTAGCGGAGGCTAGGTCGGTTTTATTCAAGTGGTTGCTTTCTATTGACTATCGCTCTACAGAAGACCTCGTTGGTTGATGTTTCAAAGTTAATGTTATCTGTGAGTACTTATTGTTAATTGTTTGTAATCTACACAAGCTTACCTAATTTTGATTTGATCCTGATATTTTCCTTTCAAAATTGCTTGCATGTTTAAATATAATTCTAAATATAAAAGTAGCTTCTCTCTATTTATAATAAACAGTTGGTTTCCCAAGATACAGGTTTGCCTAGTTTGGGGACCTCTGCTTGATGTCTGATATAACTATAATATAAATCTGAAGTGCACAATTTCTTGTATGTAATTCCTGTTGAAATTATTTTGTGATTTGGTGCAATAAAGAACTTTTTATTATTTATTATTATTATTATTATTATTATTGATGTTTGTGTGACCTCATGAATTAGGGTTCACCATTTTGGCCCAATTGGCTTTGATAACTTTTTGAACATGACTGGAAATTTCAAAACCATTTCGAGGAATAAGCTTTCGGTACAGTGTCTACTAATTAAATTTAAAAATAAGTCTATATTTTTAAAGATATTTATAATATTCAATAAAAAGCTTTAACCTTCAAATGACCTTCATATGACGTCATCACATACAGATCTCCCAGCCATAATAAAAAAAAGAAAAAAGTGCAAAGACAATTTTGACAATGAACTTGGCATTAGGGATGGTGGAAGGTGGAAGTGAAAAAATATCGATATAGGTAATATTTCTCAGAAAAAAAGGGGATGAAATGGGACGATGACTAAGTAATGGATTCGAATTTTAAGGTATTGTAAAACATAAAAAATATCAAAATAAACCCCTACGCGAAATTTTGGCTCGATTTGACGAATTTTACGATGATTTTTAAGACTCAAAGTTGGAAAAAATCAAAATGCTCCAGTGACAAAATAGTGTCGACTATTAGAATCCATACGTAATTACCAAAAAAATGTTTTGGAAAAATTATTGTAAAAACATCTATCGATATATCAGAGTATTTAATATCGCCCGAAAAATATCGATGAACTTATCTCGTAATTTTTTCCACATCTCTACTATTAAATGTTTGTAAATAGAAATAAAGTATGCACATATTTTCACAATGTTTATTATGTTATCCTGCAAATTTATCAGTCCACAAGCAATCGTTACAATTTCATCCATGTAGCCTACATCCAAAATAGACACAATACATACAATACATTTCGCAATTTGGGTAGATTGGGCGTGTCAGTTTTTACAAAGTTTTTCAGCAGAGTTTCCACTGGTAAGCATTTTTATTATAATTTTACCACCTCAAAAATTATTGCGGCAAATTAAGAAGGTAGGCTAGAACCGTCACAACTGGATTAAATGAATAAAATAGAAGAAATATTAACTATAACTTATTTGTTTACAAACAACCATAAAGTCATTATGACAGTTAATGACACTTGGCCTTTCTTTTTCTATAAGTAGATGGCAAAGGTTTTCTTCTTAAACTTTCATGCCACCAATGACGTCATTCCGGTTGACCATATCCGCTCGACAAATATATTTATAAAAAAATAAATACGGGACCAAATGTTTAAATATTTAAATTAGTTTCTTAAATTGGCCTAATCTGTAGTAAAAAAATATAAAAAAAATACCTTTTATTTTTTAACCAAAGCCAATTGGGGCTCGATTTATCTGTTTTAATTTGAAACCCGGCTGACTTTTCGAAGTACGATGCTTTAGCCGGTACGGCCCCAGGGGCCGTACCGGCTAACGAATCGATTATCGAAAAGTCTGCTGGGTTTCAACTTAAAACAGAAAAATCTAAGTAAGGAATTTCGTCTTGTACTTTCTGTTGACGTAATTTGGAAGATAACGATGTTCGTGTGATAAAATGAATTGGGGTTCGCCATTTTGGCCCAATTGGGGCTCGATTTATCTGTTTTAATTTGAAACCCAGCGGACTTTTCGATAATCGATTCGTTAGCCGGTACGGCCCCTGGTCAAGTATTCAAGTTAAAATACTCAAATTTTTGTAGCAATTTTGTCTTGTCCACGTCAGAATGATATTTTTAATGTCATTCTGACGTGGACGAAGGTGATTATTAGCGGTCGCCCGCGATTTCTTCCCACTGGTCGTAAGAATTTTCAAATGTACTTTCTCATAGCTTGCTTATTATAAAAGGAACCCTTGTGTAATATTTTAAATATTTACTGCCGTACTCGGAGACGTCTTATTTATACTATCTGTATAGAAAAGAAAGAAATACTTAGCACCGACTACAATGAAGTATTAAATTTGATTGTTGTTTCTGAGTACGGGGCGCTGATATACCTGTGGATGAGTTTCTTCTTCTCTATTTTTTTGTATAACGTGTTACAAAAAACCCCTAATGCCGAATATGGTAGATAGGGACCATCAAACTGAACCACTTTTACTATTAGTACCAACTTTTCGTTATTAATTTTTGCGTGAAATAGCTGATGTTTTTTTCGCGATTTCAGAGTTGGTATCTTAGTAAAAGTTGTTCAGTTTGATGGTCCCTATCTACCATATTCGGCATTAGAGGTTTTTTGTAACACGTTATATAAAACAGATAGATACAACTCTCGAGTCCGCCATTAATTGTATGAAGGTGAGGCTCCGCTAAAAAAGTTATGGATATTGTAGGATCCGCGTGGACTACCGGTCGCTGGGCGAAGGCCTGAAGGAGCTGGATGAGCCGGACGAGATCAAGCGCAAGGCCGATAAGCTGCAGAAGGCCATCAACTCGCTGCAGAACACCGTCGACAAGATACAGGCGCCCAACATGCGGGTAACACATACAAACAAACATTTAGACAAATCATCATCATATCAGCCGCACGACACCCACTGCTGGGTATAGGCCTCCTCCAAGGATTTCCACGACGATCGGTCCTGCGCTTCCCACATCCAACGGCCATCGGTTCTTCTCGCTGTGTGTCCAGCCCACTGCCACTTTAGTTGAGAGTTCGAGCGATGTCGGTTACTTTAGTTCGCCTGCGGATCTCCTCATTTCTGATTCGATCACGCAGGGAAACGCCGAGCATGGCTCTCTCCATTGCACGCTGGGTGACCTTGAGCCTCCTTTGAGACCCATAGTTAGCGACCACGTTTCACTGCCGTAAGTCATCACTGGCAACACACACTGGTCATAGACTTTCGTTTTGAGACACTGAGGTAAATCGGACACGAAGATTTTTCGGAGCTTCCCGAATGCTGCCCATCCGAGTAAGATTCGACGAGACATCTCCTTCTCAAAGTTGGACCTACCTAACTGGACTGCCTGTCCTAGGTATACATAATGGTCAACAACTTCAAGTGTAGTGTTCCTAACATGAACTGGAGCGGGCACAACATGGACATTCGACATGATTTTCGTCTTATCCATGTTGATTTTAAGACCCACTCTTTGGGAAGTACTACGGAGATCTTCGATAAAGACTTACAAATACACAAATAGAAATTGATACTTTCGTCACACCCCGGGTTCTCCATACAAGCGTCGCGTTTCAACTACCTATTACCACAGAATAGATAATAGTACTAGCGTACAGAAGTTGCAATCCGCAAAATCGTTTAAATAAATTGCGACTCTTGCTCCGATACAATAAAGCGCAATTCAGGTCGCAAAGCGCTCCCTTCGCACCAAAACATGCACTTAGTAGTTGCCTCTCTTTCTATCGCGTAGGTCTTATCTTTTCTGACGTATGAAATTTGTCCTCTTGGAGCACGCCGAGCGCTTCATACTCACGCGCACAGTGACAGAGCCCTGTTATTACACAGACGCTACACAGTGACGTTTTTGCACACGCACAACTGTGTGCGTGAAGTCTAGGGCTATTGAATGAGTACACGATTCGGCACACGAAATCGCGCGGTGGGGTGAGGTAATTGATTGTGGGGCGGGGCGGAGAGTTTCCTTTCTGTACGGTAGTACTTATATCTATTCTGTGCTTTTGTCTAATGCCTTATCCGAATAGTTTAGTATTTCGCGAGTTTATTCGCGATTTAGAATTTAGAATGATGAATGAAATTCATTATTTAGAATGTTTACGCGCTCGGCCTTTATCGACGGCTGTCATAACGACTGATTGAATGTACAAAAAAAATTATAATATTAGAACCATTTAACAAAATCCACTATTTTTCATTTAAATAAAATCTCTGACAGTCTGCTTATCCTTACTTCTTATTTAGTAAACAGTTTTTGACAGACTGTTGTTATGACAACACACAACACGCCTTTAAACTTTAATCGTTTATAAAAAATATTTTTCACCTCTCCAGCACGAAAAGGGCGCTTTTGGCGCGTAAAAACTCGCAGCAAAATCGTTTTTTTTGCTGCGAGCGTGAGGCAAAGTGCTTTTTTTAATTTCTAATACCAACTTTTAAAATAATAAAGAAAAAAGAAATAAAGTGACAAGGATGAGACTTGTAAAATTGATAGATATGGATAGATACAGTGTTTTATGGTGTCATACATGGATTAAAAAGTAAAAAAATAAAATGCACGGATATACCAAGGAGTTTTAAATGAGAATTGTTAAAAAAGAAGGTTGATAATTCGAAATAAAGAGTATGGACGAAATGAGGTCGCATGTATGAAATAAATATAAAATGAGAAAAATTAATGAAATTTATTATCAAATTAGTGTTTTATGATTGTAAATAAATAAATAAGATGGGATATTAATGAATAAGAGAAAAGCACAACCAGGGTGTCCACTGTTAAAGTCCAATAAAATTCCCTGACTTTTCCCTGACTTTCCCTGACCATTTTTTAAATTTTCCCTGACCATTTTTTTTAAAGGGCTATTATAAAATTTTAATTAATAAATTATGGTATTATGCAGTGCAAAACAAATGCATTGCATGATTCCGCTTTTAGATATGAAAGTTTGTAAGTACATTAGAGGGATCCAAAAGATAGTTTTACATTGATTCTTAAAGCGGCAATGCCAAAACCAGTGCCGTAAATAGCCTTTCTGCGCCTTGTGCGAGCTTCTATAATTGCGCCCTTGGTTGGTACCCTAGAGCAGGGGTGTCCAACACAATTTTGTGGAGGGCCAGATTTAGTACTTTTGTAAACCGTAGCGGGTCAAAATAAATGCCCAATAGCCAGGGGGGCCCAAGGCAAGTCATACAGTAAAGAAAACGGCCGCGCAGCGCGATTTTTAGTCAGTTTCATTCAATAACCTTGTAATATTGTCTGCTTATAGTAAAAAAAATGGCCACGCAGCGCGATTTTTAATCAGTTTCATCCACGAATCTTGTAATCTTGCTTGTTTATAGTAAACAAAACGGCCGCGCAGCGCGATTTTTAGTCAGTTTCATCCACTAATATTGTTTGCTTATAGTACAGAAAACAGCCGCGCAGCGCGATTTTTAATCAGTTTCATCGAGGTAACCTTATAATCTTGTCTGTTTATAGCCAAAAAACGCCCGCGCAGCACGATTTTTAGTCAGTTTCATCCACTAATCTTGTAATCTTGCTTGTTTATAGTAAATAATACAGTCGCGCATCACGATATTAAGTTAGTTTCATCCACTAGTAAAAAGAATGGCCACCCAGCGCATTTTTCAACAGTTTATATTTTATTTAATGTTACATGGTCTTTCTTAAGTCCAATGTCTCTTGATTTCCGGAAGATAAGGTCTCCCAATGAATCAACTGCTTTTGTTCCAGCTGTTTCTCCAATAATATGAGCTTCGTAGTGAAAGCTTGAACATGTTCATATATACCTAACTGAACTAAACCATGTCATAACATAGTTCATTTTACAAAATGGGACACTAATAAGGAGTAATCAAATTATGATCAAAAGTATCTGATAATGTAATTAATAAAAAATAAAAATACATTTTTATCACACACAATTAACAACATAACAACATAAACTAATTCACTCCATAAAAAGGAAAAAAACAGTAATTTATTAATAAAAGCTGGAAAAAATGCTACAATATTATGGATTATAGCTCAGATCAGACTAGAGCATGAATGTCCCTCATTTTTTACAATCACTGGGACATTTAGGTCGAAAATATAAAATCTCAATATTTCCCTGACATTCCAGGTAGACCCTTAATTTCACTGACTTTCCCTGACCACCTTGAGCTTCCCTGACTTTTCCCTGACTCTCCCTGACTTTCCAGAAAGTGGACACCCTGACAACGTAACAATAAAACGTAAAACAAAACGGCGGAAATCTACTTTATGAATAAAATTTTTCAGCATAGATTTGATCGAACTATTTTTGTGATAAACAAAAATTGTTTAAAAAAACAAAAACCGACTTCAAAAAACCTACCTCTAAAAAGCAAGAAATAATATTCGTAATAATAAAACACGTCTATTGAAGTCGGGTGGGGCTGGAGTACAAATATCTTTTTTTTTTTATTCTAAAAGCCCCACCCGACTTCAATAGACGTGTTTTATTATTACGAATATTATTTCTTGCTTTTTAGAGGTAGGTTTTTTGAAGTCGGTTTTTGTTTTTTTAAACAATTTTTTATTTTTTTATTTTTAGTGTATGTACCTTTTGTATTAGGTAGTGTAGGTATATTATTTAGGTAGAAATTAAAATCGGCTCAGCCAAACGTGAGTTAATCGCGGAGAAACATACATACATGCGGGTCAAACTGAGAACCTCCTTTTTTAAGTCGGTTAAAGAACTACACTTAAGATATCCCTTTTCCAACAAAAACATAATTATCTTATTCAGTTCATAAACAAAGAAGTTATACGACTGATCATCGAGGTAGTTCACACAAAATCATACTATTTTCGTGCTTTTTTTCAAGATTACTTGAAAAGTACTGAACCAATTTCAAAATTTTAAAAAATGGGACCAACTTGGGAGTTTACCTAATGTAATAACGTTTGAATCATTTCAATCGGTCCAGCCGTCTTCGAGTAATCGGTGTACATACAAAAAACAAAAAAAAAAAAAAAAAAAAAAAAAACGGGTCGAATTGAGTACCTCCCTCCTTTTGAAGTCGGTAAAAAATGAGTGCGTCCAACGATGAAGATAGTTGTCTAACTCCAAAAGAGATGAGTGAACAAGTTTGTAATGCTGAAATTTAGCTTTTTACTAGGAAACTCACGTAAAAATTTTCTCGCTGGTAGAAGTGAAAAGTTGTATGTTTTACACGAGATCAAAATTTTGTTCTGCCTCGTGAGTTTAAATCACTCACTGTGCTCAGTAGTCTATATTAGAATCACTCGCTACGTTTGTGATTCAATTCTAGACTACTTCGCTAGTTCGTGATTTAAAGTCGGCACTCGCAGTGCAAATTGATTTTGGTCACTTGTATAACAAATAACTATTGTTTGTTCTATTAAATTAAATTGTCATTAATTATCAACTTTTTCGTAAGCTGTGTGTGGAAAACCACTATTTGTATTTTAAAAATGAATATTTCAATTAAGAATTAGGTGAAGATCGTTTACCAAATAAATAAGACAAGTAAGGCTAAACAGATTTGGAATGTTTTGTTGTCGGCAGGCGATGCAGAAACTGAACGAAGTTCGCGAGAAAGTGAACGCCACCAACGAGGCGTTCGTGGCGGCCCGCAAGCGCGCGCACAAGGCCAAGCTCGCCTTCGAGAAGGTAACCACTACCACACCCTGGACACTTCATACAACCGCGCTATTATAAACAGAAGACGTCATTTGAAGTTTTTGTACACGCGCAACTGTGTGCGTAACGTGCCGGACTACAGCTGGGCCACAAAAAAAAGTTGGAAATCTGACTTTTTGACTATGCCATGATGAAGACGATAGTTGGTCGGAATTTGTCGCCAAAAACCAGAGTTTGTCGGTCTTGCGTTTAGGAGATCTGTGTGGCTCAGCTGTAGAGACGTCTCTAAATTCCGACAAATTAACGGCTGCACACACGAGTAATCAGATTTTCGCTACGACCTTCCGTTTTCGATATTTGTGTGGCTCAGCTGTAGAGACGTCTCTACAGCTGCGCCATGCGTATCTCCTAAACGCAAGCCCGACAAATTCTGGTTTTTGGCGACAAATTCCGACAAACTGTCGTATTCATCATGGCATAGTCATAAAGTCAGATTTCTAACTTTTTTTTTTGGCCCAGCTGTAGTCCGGCACATGTGTGTGTAACTCTAGGGCTACCGTGTAGTTTGTACTGTATGAGCGGCGTTCAATTCATAATTCGAACTTTTTGGTAAATAAAGTTACGACGCATTAAAATCGGTTGACATTTTTTGTTTTATTAAACACGACTAATCGAGCATATGATTCGGCATACGAACTCGCGGGGTGGGTGAGGTATTTGATATTGAGGCGGGGCGGGGAGTGTCCTTTCTGTACGTAATACTATCTATTCTGTGCCAGTACAACTAAACAGCAAACAACCAAAAATCTGAGTCTGAGTCTCTTCTAACACAGAGTTCATAGAAAAGCATCATCACTCTGCCCTTATCTCAGTTTATTTAGGTTCGCCTCAGTGCCTCCTTCTCTTCTACTCTTTCCTTTCACCAGTCACCTCCTCATTATCTCCTTTCACATTAATATTATTGAAATTTCAAGTACACGATACACTCGTCATTTCTGCGATCTTCCTTTTCTTTCATACAAAACAAACACCTTCTTTTATTGAATTTTGTAATATCGTCAATATCGTTAAACAATAGCTACATTTAGTACATTTTTATTTTGGTTTCAGGTAAAAAAAGAGAGACACGACAAATTCATAGACTGCTTCGAGCACGTGGCCAATGAAATAGATGCCATCTACAAGGTAAGATAACAAATAATACATATTATATATAGATATACCCCCTTACTAATAAAGATTGAATAGCAAATGTATAGTTACACAATGGTTACTCTCTGTCAATCTATTTGAATTTGACATTAAAAAGAAAGTGACAAAACACTGTTTAACTATGCAGCTGCTATACAATCTTTATTAGTAAAGGGGATAGTAAATACCAGCCTTTGCCCCGCAACTTCGTTCGCGTGGACATGTTAGGAAATCTTTAGGATATTGTTTAAAATTTTCACGTTATTGACGTTATTAGAATAAACAGCTATGATCGGGATGTACCTGTTTATTTTTGAGGCTTCGATATTTCGGCGCAGTTGCATGCGCTGTGGTCACAGAAGAACTATCGATTGTTGTGTGTGGCTAGATGTTATTGGCAGACGAACACACGGCACTCACTGTATCCGTACGCGAAACGGCACTTTTATGATTTTTGTTGTTTTTACACAACCGGACTACTGGATTCCAGACACGCGACAATTTAAACCCATCCTCACGATTGAAATTTTTGTATTTGGTAATTTCAATCGCTTCCCTGACCATTCTTGGTATGTAGCGGCGTTCTGCTGAAATAATCTGAGGGTTATGCAACTTGATCCAGTGATTTGTGTCCGAATGAATAAAATATTCAGCGATGACAGATTTTTGGTTATCATTATTTTTGATCGCTTTTATGTGTTCTTTCCCTACGGCATGCTATTGTGCGTTTAATTTGGCCGATATATGAACTACCACAATTGCAGTCGATCTTATAAACACCCGGTTTCTCTAAAGGAAAACTATCTTTCGGGGACCGTAGACATTGCAATACCTTTTTCAAAGGAGTGAAGATAGTCTTTATTTTTAATATTTGAGACCTTATCCGTCACTTCACCTTATGGAACCAGTAACCACACAACAGTTACAACTTATGTAACCACCATATTCTTTCAAATAAATGCTTACTTACTCCACTCCACACTCAAACTTTCATCCCCTTAGTTAGAGGGTGAATTTTTTAAAATCTTTTCGTAGTGCTCACCTACACCATGAAAGGTATCTACCCTCCAAAAAGGGTGCCTCTATTTTCAGCCGCTAACGGCTGGAACTGCTTTCAGCCGAAAACGGGGGATACGCATTTATTTATTCCATGCATGTAGATTTTCATTGCGGTATCACTTGTTCTATTGGACAGTTCTACTATAGAACTGGTACCTTATTCTCATTATTCCTACCACAAAGTACGCACAAATGAGAAAAAAGTTTTAGTTCTACGATAGAAAGAACTGCCCAGTAGCACAAGTAGGAATAAAACTGAAGTGTTTGGTTGATTCATCTTACTTCCGAAAAGCAACTAATGACCACTAGGGGTCTACGTTTAACAAATAAACATACATAATGTTTGTATTGTCAGGCGCTGGCGATGAACCAGTCGGCGCAGGCGTTCCTGGGCCCCGAGAACCCCGAGGAGCCGTACCTGGACGGCATCAACTACAACTGCGTGGCGCCCGGCAAGCGCTTCCAGCCCATGTCCAACCTGTCCGGCGGGGAGAAGACCGTGGCAGCCCTGGCGCTGCTGTTCGCCATACACAGGTGCCAGCCCTATATCTAGTGGTCACTATAACGAGCGCTTCCAGCCCATGTCCAACCTGTCCGGCGGGGAGAAGACCGTGGCAGCCCTGGCGCTGCTGTTCGCCATACACAGGTGCCAGCCCTATATCTAGTGGTCACTATAACGAGCGCTTCCAGCCCATGTCCAACCTGTCCGGCGGGGAGAAGACCGTGGCAGCCCTGGCGCTGCTGTTCGCCATACACAGGTGCCAGCCCTATATCTAGTGGTCACTATAACGAGCGCTTCCAGCCCATGTCCAACCTGTCCGGCGGGGAGAAGACCGTGGCGGCCCTGGCGCTGCTGTTCGCCATACACAGGTGCCAGCCCTATATCTAGTGGTCACTATAACGAGCGCTTCCAGCCCATGTCCAACCTGTCCGGCGGGGAGAAGACCGTGGCGGCCCTGGCGCTGCTGTTCGCCATACACAGGTGCCAGCCCTATATCTAGTGGTCACTATAACGAGCGCTTCCAGCCCATGTCCAACCTGTCCGGCGGGGAGAAGACCGTGGCGGCCCTGGCGCTGCTGTTCGCCATACACAGGTGCCAGCCCTATATTTAGTGGTCACTATAACGGGGAGTTCTCCTGATCGGACCAAATAGCTCTTAGAATGCTGATCAGATCAGTTGGATGTGTATAGTGATCAGGATCTCCTCCATTCACTCCCTAGATGGCTATCATCAGATCACAGCTAGGTCAATCCCTGGCGGAGAACCAAAGCTTCAAAGTGACCTCGTTTGTATGAAAATAGGCCTGTGATTCCATATTTTTGCTCGCGAGTGTACATTCTTATGTAAATGAAATGATAATTTTCCCTTTATTTTGCATATTTGGATATCAGTATCAAAAATATAAAAATTCTGAGAAGTTGCACATCACTTTACTATAAACACATCATAAACATGTTAGTAAGTAGTGAAATTGTTGTCCAGTTACCAGCCAGCGCCGTTCTTCCTGTTGGACGAGATCGACGCGGCGCTGGACAACACCAACATCGGCAAGGTGGCGTCCTACATCCGCTCCAAGCGCGAGGAGCTGCAGACCATCGTCATCTCGCTCAAGGAGGAGTTCTACGGCTGCTCGGACGCCCTCGTCGGGATCTGCTCCGAGGTAACAGCCACCATAATAATATCTATCAGTATCCTGTCTTCATACCTACGAATGGTCGAAACGCGAGCCATACCTACGCGCCTTGGATCTCGGTATTTATTTATTTTGAAAACCAACAGCTATATTAGGTACAGATTGAGTTATTATAATATACATATGGATCTTAAATACTACAGTCGCGAATGCGCCGCAGTGACGAACGAGCGGTGTGATGGTTTTGTGAGTGATTTGTGAATATTAAGGGTCCATAATATGAAAACATAAAAAATCATACGACAAGTTAAAGATTCTCTAGTAGCTACAAGTATTAAATTGCGTATAAACCTCACAGATGATCGTAAAAAAAAATCAGAATAACATCTAAACCGCTTGCGTGGCCATATTTCTGGCGTAAATAGTAGCGGAAACGTATCGAATTCTTCATAAAAATACACTTTAACGTACTGTGCAGTAGCTCCAATAACTTTTATTCAAGAAAGATAAATTGTGCTAAACATAATGGTAAAAAAACAACGAAAAACATCGAAAAAGTGCAGAAGTGAGGTTATTTTCCATACTCCATACAAACGTTTTCGCATAATCGATCCTTAAGTTGAAATACAAGTATTTACTGCAGCAAAATGCAATTATAAACTACATAATAATATATTGTGCTGTTTATAATACAATAAATTCGCAAAAAGTATAAAACTAAGGGTAAATATTAGCACGTGACTCGTTATTGTAGGCACAACGTGGTTTCTCAGGATTTTAGCTTTTACACAATATATCTTAGCGTGTTCCGACAACTGACGGCAATGGGGAAGGCAACTGTCAAAATGGCGCTGCGTACGCTTGTTCCACGAGAGCTATACTATAAAATGATTAAATTTTGTGTGATAAAATAATAGGATTTAAAATGTTGGCACTTACATATTTCCTAAAAATCTGGATATAGAAAAAAATGAAAAATTCTGTAAGAATAAAAACGTCTTAATTTGGCTTTAAATTCCGGCATTTGCATTGTAGAATAGTCTTTTATATCCATTTTGGGTCAATGGGTCTTTTTCGTTAAAAAAAATACCACAAAATAAATACCTATTTTCCCATACATTTTGTTCTGAACGTCTACTGTCTTAGGAATAAGCGTACGCAGTGACATCTACAATCAGCTTTGCGTTGCCAACCCCATTGTTTACTATGTTATCAAAGCAAAATTATCTCAATAAATGCAATTTGTTTGTAGTTTTTCAGGTTTGAAGATACAAATGTTTTCAATATTGTATTTCCTTTTCAGCCGGCCGACTGCCTCGTGAGCGACGTCATAACGCTCAGTCTAGACGAGTACGACGACTAATGATAAGTTTAGAATAAATCTATTTTTATACGGTATTTTATATTTAATTAGCGCATTCCCCCTGACAATCTCGATGTAATAAAAAATGTTAAGTTTCTGACATACATATCTAGTGACGTTCGTGTATGTGTGGTTTTATTTTTCAGAAAAACACCTTTTATGCTAACGGCAGATATACTGCAGGTTTAAAAAACTACCTCACAAGAAGGTTAAATAAGAAACAAATAATTATTGGGACTCTTTTATTTACAATAAAATATCTTTATAATTTACAACTTATTAGATCTATACAAAGTCCCTCTGAGGCATGCATAGCGCTCTCTCTGTGATCACGGCGTACAGCGAGACAAACAGTCACAGTACATATATTTACACTTTCTTTACCTTATTTGGTTTACTTGAGTAACCTAAGTGACCAATATTTCTTCGCTACGAATAGTGTAAACAAAGAGAAATTTATTCAAATTTTGTTGCAAGTTATGTAAAAAGCAGCATATACATAAAGTAAACTTTGCAGTAACTAATAACAAATAAATACAGGGTAAATTTTTATAAACTTTAGATCTTACCTTTACTACAATAAATTATTGAAAAATGGACAGTAAATTACACACCAATTCCTGAACTTAAAATTTACCTTATTACGAATGAATAAGATAATAAAGTACAACTTTGCTCGATATACTATCCACTGTTCGAATAACAATTATTTCCCTTCTCATTGGTCGGTGATCCAAATTCATCATATCACACATTCATAAATAACAAACAATAAAAGTAAATATTCTAATCCTAATTATACATAGGAAACATATAAAACAATAACTTAAGGTTCGATTCATTTATAAAAGTTACCTACCTACTTATACATTATTTTTGGTATATACGAAAGACGAAACACGGGTCACATATTTTCAGAATCGTTTAAAAAAAAGGCTAATGATACCTTAAAAACTCACGAAGTTACAAGCTTTTTGTGTTATCCTGTTAGTAGGATGTGCGTTAATTATGGTTTTGTATATTATTTAATAAAAATCAAAATATATCATGATTTACAGTATGAGGCAAGTATCTTGAAATTTTTTCGACGTAGTGGGGATAAGTTCGCGCATGTGCTCTTGTGAGCGACCAATAGCGCGCGCCCCTCTCCCGCCGCCCGCGCCCCTCACCGCTACGCATTCCGCGCAATCCCCACCCGATTTCAAGATATATGCCTCGTACTGTACATGATATAAAAATATTGCAACCGACGGATTCTGAACAGTTTTCCGGTTTCGTATATACTAAAAATAACATTGTTTAGTTTCAAGGAAAGCCTTAACAAAGAGAACATTACAACAGCTAACTTGTTCTGTGAATAAAAACTTGTATTTGCATCATGAGACGACGTGAATCTGCTACAACATTAAACTCTATTTTAAATCAATCAAACTTGTATGTTACAGTCACTAGATGGAATACTGATGTTGATTTTCAGGTGCTAACTTGAACTGTATTAAGAAGAAAACTTACCGGTCAAGTTATTCGTATCACATATTTTATTATTTGAATAGATTATACGTTTTTCTATAGTGTTATAATAAAGCCTGATTCACACATATCAGTGAAGTCACAGTTCCGTCACAGTACCGCCACGGTGATAATTATTCTTTCATACATTCTCTATGAACACTGATAGCACTGTCTCGTCACTGACACTGACAGGTGTGGGCGCATTCATAGAGAATGTATGAAAGAATAATTATCACGGTAGTGGTACTGAGCCGGAACTGTAATTATATTGATATGGGTGAATCAGGCATTAAGTTAGCACGCCGAAATTGACTTTATTATATTTCTATGGGTTAATTGAGGGTTTAATTATTATCCTATTCAATTATTCTAATGATTCATATTTTAATGAACACTAAAATTGCGTTTTATTTTCTTAAGTCATACTTGTGACTAAGGAAGTGCTTGTGATCATAACAGATGAAGATTCAAGACGTTTGTGGTTATATGTTCACAGCCACTGTAACTTAGCACTAATGACATTGCCGTTAAATTAGTTTCTAAATACGACTATCCGTTAGTTATGGATTATTGAAGTTAAAGAGTTTTGATGTAGGGTTAGGTATGTTATGTGAAATACAGGCTGGGAGGCAGGATTTGCAAATAGGTACCGAGCAATCAGATTCATTAAATATTTTTAAGAGATTTTCTTTTAGCATCAGTTTTTTGATAAGAACCTGATATTTTTGAAAACTTAAATATAACAATTAATCCATGTGCTGGTTTACGAGTCGACCAGAAAGTGTGGAGCTACACAAATAGCGGGGCAAGTAACGAGACATAGTCCTTTAGACACCGCGTAACAGGACAACCTAAGTATAAATGCAAATTAACCGATCGAGGTGTAACAGTGAAGTAGTCAATCAACCTTTTAGTTGACAATTCACCTGCAGGCGAAGCATCAAACCACACAAAAATTTTGCCAATACTAAAATGTAATTTTTGATGGATAAAAGTAGGCTTGAAAGATGGGATATAATTTTTGACATTTCGACTTGGACAAAACCATTCTTGAGCTCGTCATTCTACAAGTGCTGGGTCGTTTCACCTGGGTGCACCGAATACTATTTTGGGCTGTGTCCGTCATTAAAAATGTCCGATGATGGACTATCACCCAT
Organism: Agriphila geniculea; assembly: GCA_943789525.1. Lineage (NCBI taxonomy): Eukaryota > Metazoa > Arthropoda > Insecta > Lepidoptera > Crambidae > Agriphila > Agriphila geniculea. The sequence goes on along the minus strand of OX038879.1, from coordinate 4,571,761 downwards.
TTGCACTAAACTTAAGAATCGCCTAAGTCTTTTCCTAACTAACTTAAGACATTTTTAGCAAAAAATTGGTTTGCACTAACCTTAGGACGTTCCTAAATGCACTTTAGGCTATTCTTAACTTACGCGCCCAATATCGAGCGCCCAAGGCTTAAGAAATTCCTATGTTATGAATTGTAAATCTGTGGTTATAGCCTGTGGCCGTCAATTGTGACAAAAACAGAAATATTTGCTGAAAAATGGAAGATTCATGGAACATTCATTTAAATAATTGAATTACTAAACGACTCGGTGGAAAATCGCAAAAATTGCAGTATTTCAATACAATTACTGCACTTCTATAATAATAAGAACGTATAAAATAACTGTACTTGTATGTAAACTTCTGCATTAAGCTGCCGTGTCAAGGTTAATTTTTGACCCCAATTACCGTATAATACGGCAATTACCGTACCATTGGCAACACTACCGCGATTTGATTTCCATTTTCTAAATTGACAGTTGATGACATAACTTTTTCGATCACCCTACCAAATAAAATAAACCAACGCCTTATCTTTCGTCTCCTTTTAACTCACGAATAAATCAATGTGATGTTATAACCAAAAAAGTACTCTATGACCTATATTACTTCGCCGGCTTAAAAATCCATAAACAATTAATATTAACATTCGTTCATTCTTTCTCTTAGCAAGGCGATGCCCAAGTTACGACGTAGTCTGTTAGTGCAAACAAAAATTTCAGCTCGGCATTTTTAGGCTGTTCCTAAGCTAAGAAATAACTTAACTAGGACACGCCTAACTTGAGTTTAGTGCAAACGGCTGTATGTGGTGTAAGGTATTGTTGCGTATGGCTACAAGGTAATACGGGTGTAGTGGCGCCACGCCGCTAGTCGGGCGAGTGCGGCGGGTCGGTGCTGAAGTAGGGCGCGGCGTCCGGCTGCAGCAGCGTGCGGCACACGGAGCACACGCGCGCGGGCGTGCGCCGCGTGTAGTGGCGCCACGCCGCTAGTCGGGCGAGTGCGGCGGGTCGGTGCTGAAGTAGGGCGCGGCGTCCGGCTGCAGCAGCGTGCGGCACACGGAGCACACGCGCGCGGGCGTGCGCCGCGTGTAGTGGCGCCACGCCGCTAGTCGGGCGAGTGCGGCGGGTCGGTGCTGAAGTAGGGCGCGGCGTCCGGCTGCAGCAGCGTGCGGCACACGGAGCACACGCGCGCGGGCGTGCGCCGCGTGTAGTGGCGCCACGCCGCTAGTCGGGCGAGTGCGGCGGGTCGGTGCTGAAGTAGGGCGCGGCGTCCGGCTGCAGCAGCGTGCGGCACACGGAGCACACGCGCGCGGGCGTGCGCCGCGTGTAGTGGCGCCACGCCGCTAGTCGGGCGAGTGCGGCGGGTCGGTGCTGAAGTAGGGCGCGGCGTCCGGCTGCAGCAGCGTGCGGCACACGGAGCACACGCGCGCGGGCGTGCGCCGCGGCCCGCTGGGAATCTCGTGGGGCACGCATGCCGCGCAGAATATGCGCCCGCAGTGCCGGCAGTGCACCTGCGGTGACGACACGATATTTAATTAATAAATAATTTACTTTTTTAACATATTTATATATTATTTTTGTATAAATCAGAAAATGGCGGACTTGACGCATACGGAACCGATTGTTCGGCGTATGTATGTGAATATATCCTATGGCATTTAAACCATATTTTTGAATTATAAATACGAAAGCAACTCTCATCTTTTATTTAATGCGTAATTATGCTTAAATAACAACCAATTTAGATAACTTGTGGTAAAGACATACATCTTGGAGCAAGACAAAAGTTAATATTATTCCTGTAACATCAAATTCCAAAGACGTGAGTATAGTGACCTTCTTCTTGCTGTTGGGCAGCGGCGCGCGGCAGGCGGGGCAGGCGCTCACGTCGTCGTCGTGCTGCCACCGCACCTCCGTGTCCGCCTCGCGGATGCGCTGTAGCTGCACCTATTATAAACACAGTACAATGCGATTCATTTCTGTATTCTCAACGAGTCACACTGAATCGTACCACACTGTGACTGGTTGAGAAAAAAAAATCTCAACGAGTAACAGGGGTGACTCAATGCGATTTTTTATGCTCATCTAATAACACTGGTGATGCGACATTTTTCGAACAAGTAACACTATTTACGCATCAGTGTGATGCGACGTTTTTCGAACAAGTAACACTATTTACGAATCAGTGTTACTAGACTCTACACAACATAAGAACAACGACTCATACCGGGTATGTGTTACAATGCCAAAGTAGAAGAGACCGAATTTTACAAGACCTATGGACGAAAGACCGAAAATCAAAGGTCGAATGGTTATTTGGCCGTAAGTTTAAAATCAGGAAAGGATATTTTACCGAAAATTCTAAATCCCGAAGCTTAGAAAACCGAAGGTTAATATGTTCAATACGATTACCTATTACCTACGTTCTATACCCCGAACAACTTTTAGTTATAAACAACAAGTTGTAAATAGGAGCCTTCTTTGTGGTTAATTGAGACTGTGGAGGTGTCTTTGGACTTCGCCTGAAATGCTTTATAGCAAATTTAGCTGCCGGAAATGAGTCTAAACTAGTCTACTGGGACTTAGAAACCGTAGACCGTAGGTCACGAGATAGGTGCAAGGAGCGTAGCGACGAACATGTTAGGTTGACATAAACCCAGCGCGCGAGCGAAGCGAGTGTGCCGCGGCAGAGGCCGGCGAAGCGCCAGAAAAAAACCATTTCAAACTCGATTGGTGGATTCTGTCAAAATAATGAGCATTTTACAAGCATTTTTGAGTAAAACAAATTAACCGCAACGCCTACTTTTATAAATTTATGTGTTTGTGTAGGTAGAGTAAGTTATAAGTATCGACATTTTAACTTTCGGAGTTTTAAACTTTCGGGATTTCGAACTTTCGGTCATTTGATAATCGATCTTTCAAGTTTCGGTCTATCGGATTTTGACATTTAGTATGTTCGGTATTTTGAAAATAGGTGTTTTATGCATCGATATTTCGGTCGTATGTATTATGAATTTTCGGCATTGTAATGCATACCCCTCATACCATACAGCGTCGGGCTACCATATACGACAATGCTCTTCTACGGATACTAAGACGCTTGGGCGCGCACTCGTATTCAATTTATATTCGTGTCTTTTATGAATATTAAAAATGAATTTTTTTTTTGGAATAGGAAATAAAATCTTGTGTCTCTCAAACACATGGTAGTCAACGGGTTAAGCATGCCGTCAATGTGAGATTTACTGTTATTATGGTATAAATAACATATCATTTTTAATTATTCTGCATCTGTATGCCAAATAAATTAAAAATTATGATGCCGCAATCGGTAATAAATCTCACAGCCATTGATTACTTGCGATTTAAGCAAGAATCGTGTTACCACACACTTGTTTGAATCTTTTTCAATGTCAGTTTGTGTTATATTTGTAGCTATGTTTTAATAGTAAAAAAAGTCAAACAAACGCCATCTAGTGCTTTATAGTAGTGTACATTACCTGCAGTGACTGCGAGAGGCGCACGAAGTCCTGCTGCACCTTCTCGCTGTTGTCGAGCTCCTGCTGCAGCACGGACACGCGCCCGCGCAGCTCCTGCGACTCCGCCTGCAGCCGCTTCTGTGCGGGGGTGAGACTACACTTAGGAGGCTGTTACACAAGGAGTTTCTCGCACGCGAGAGATGTGATTTCTTTTGGGCAATCATATTATTGCGTAGAAGAAATCGCAACCCGCGTGGAAGAAACTTTCCTTGTGTAACAGCCTCTTTAGAGTAGTTACACACAGGCGGAATTCCGTTTCGGAATTCTGTACATACGTAATTTCGAACGCAGCTAATCCATACAAATCTATGGACCTACCACACAAATGTGGGATTTTTCCGTACGGAATTTTCATACATTATCAATATTCCATTCGGAATTCCGAATCGGGATTCCGTCGTGTATGTGGCCGGGTTTACTGACATCAGCCATTTTTAATGTCCCCACTGTTGGGACACACACAGGCCTAATAAGGAGGATGGGCCATAACCCGCCACACAGGTGCAATGCGTATTGGTGGGAGTTAAAGACCGCAAAAATGCAGCCGGGACCAACGGTTTATCGTGCCTTGCGAAGCACGGAGGAAATAAAATAATCTATCACTGCGCGCTGTCTCCGTGTCGGCCTCTCAGCTCGTCGTCGCGACCGCGCAATGCAGCGCGTGTCCCTCAATGCGAAGTAACGTTGAAGGACGCCCCTGTAGCAGCGTGGGCAGGGGGCGTTTACTTACCGCGCGTCCCGCGTCCCTCCATGATACCGCTGAGAGTAACCAATATTAGATTTCTTTGCACTATGCTTTTGTGATAGGGATTTGATGTTCAATAAAATATGGAATTATAGACGAATTTAATTTTGATTCACCAAGCTAGCGGTAGTTCGTCAGATAGAACAACTATACTTTTTATGCACGACGGGATATTGCTTGGCCTTCACTTCACACGATGTTAAGTGACGATAAGGCCGAAGGTGGAAGCGCATTTCACCCGGAATCTTCATCACTGAGGAACTGGCTATCTTACCTCTAACTGCCGGAACACAACAATTTTGTTGTTATGGCGACAGACTTAGGTAAGATGGTGGTTGCTAGTCAGGCGGACTTGAAATAAGCCCTACGACCAACCAAACCCAGTACAAATTTTACCCCCCCTGGAAATCGAATCCGGGACCCCTGTGTCTTACACGGGTGAGCGTACTACTACGTAGACCACATGTACGGTCTTACACTGCATATTTTTACCACCGACCTTACTGACCGAGTGAGCATCAGTACGTCTAATTTAGGTCGCGCGTCAGCACTTTAAGAAGCGATACTCAGCGGATGCGTAAGCGTTCACGTAGACGTACCATGACGTTGTAATGTCTGAAACTTTATGAGACATGGCACACCACTTGCGTAACGTACGCATGCACGAAGACTGATGCGTAACCCTACGCATTGCAGCTCCCATGAGACAAACAGGCTGCGTACCTACGCAGAGCGGAACGCATTGATGACGTTGTAGTCAATGGCATTCCCTATTGGACGTCACACCGAACAAATTCGAACACGCACGTATCTTTGCTGCGCGTCACTACGCACGTAACCACGCGCGTGACTACGCATTCAGTTGTATTTGTTTACAAATAGTACCGGTACTACCGGTAGTAAGTGGTGTTTTATTTTGTTTTTAAATAATGAATAACGATAATTAAAGAAAAACTAATTGAATAAGTGCGAAAAAATTAGTCCATTTACTCAATTTTCGTCTGACATCGCGCACTAGAGTCGCGGCTGATGGCTGCCGCAGCGGCTGGGTACGCAAGGGACAGGTTGCGTTGCGTGCCGCGTAGACGTATGCGTAACCCGGTGTGTGTGGGGGTTACGTGCGTAACTACGCGCGCCTACGCGCGCGTTTCCACGCGCGTGTCTACGCAGCCGGTGTGCCCAGGCCTTAAATTAACCTTTTAGTTGTGATTATTTTACTTATGAGATTTTTATCGGCTACGGTCGAGATAAGACCCATTTAATTTAAACTACAACTTAACTAGCAATTAACTAACTTAGACTAATAAAAGTGTAAAGTGACGGATTTCATTCCTTTATCTTCACATCTAAAACAACTTCAAGCCAGCAACTAGCTACGAAACTGTCCAACTACAACTTTCAACATGTACTTGTATGGAGTCCGTGGTCAATTAAGGCCCACTGTGCACGGCGGCGTAGCTGTATAGACGCATATTCGTCATTATACGCTTGGTGTAAGCTTACATACAAAACTATGTTACTCTGTCGACGGAGCGGCAACGTTGCGCTCGCGTCCAATATAAATTAATCGTCGTCTTCGGCGATTTCGAATGTAGTAATAAGCCAAAATAACTTCTTCGACGTCCGACGGCATTGTAGATTGAAAACATACGCATGCAATACGCTGCGTGGACAGAGTTCAGTGTGCAGCATAGCGTATTTTGAAGCGTCTATGAAGCTACGCCGCCGTGGACAGTGGGTCTAAGCGGACCCCCTACACCACAGAGGCGGTTAAACACATGCTCGAGTTTTTGGCGGGATTTTGTCGAGTTCAGTTCGGTGACTATTTTAATTATTCGCAAATTGATTCATAGTGGATATTGTGTCTTAAAATTGGTGCAGTTTTGTGGTACAAGTGTCTACGCAACTGAACAATATGTGGGATAATGGAAATAGGCGCGATCTTGGTTGTGTGAAGGTGAGACTTTTATTGTAGTGGTCGCTACCTCGGCAAAACATACCGAGTAAACTGTCTTGATATACTTGCTGCCAAATGCTCCAAGCAGCATTGGAATGTGATGCACCCGCATTTTAATGTAAACTGAAACAATCTACTAGAAAATCTAGAAATACTGAACTATTCAAAACATGACACTGGCAAAAATTACTTTCAAGAGGAAAGTAGATTGCCATAACAAAAATAAGAAGAGGAAGAAGAAGAACACATGCTCGATGCACGCACCTTGTCGTGGAGCAGGCGCTCGATGAGGTCGTTGGACTGGCGCAGCTTGTCGCCCAGCTCCTGCATCTGCTCGCGCTCCGTCTGCAGCCGGTCTAGTTCTTCCCTGCAACACAAAACTCGTTATTATAAGTCAGCAATGAGGATCAGTAACAGGTTTGAACCCTATAGTTATATTGGTATAATATAAAAACATATTCCTAGCTATGAAACTTAGTGAAAATTTTTTGGAATCCGTTTAGAAATGGTTGAATTAATAGGGTTTGAAGGAAATGCCAAGCTTAATGCAATATGTGCTTTATTACGTACGACATAAGGTTCGCGTACGTCGCGATGACGTCATAAGGACCCCCAAAAAACCTCGTGTTTTAGCTCGTATATCTTCTCAGGGGGTACGTATTAGAATGTCTAAAGTTAGAATGTCTAAACTTAAAATGGCAAAGTTCAAAATGTCAAAAATTTAAATGTCTAACGATTAAAATGTCGAAAGCTCAAAATGTCAAAAACGAAAATGTCAAACGGTCAGATAGTCCTAAATAAAAATGTCTAATTTCAAATGATCAAAACTTAAAATGTCTAATATTCAAATTACCAATTCATAATAAATGCCAATTACATTTTTTCATACAAAACTCTAAAACGCATTAATTTTTATTTGGCTTGGTATTTAGGAATTTTTATTTAGTTAAATATTACTAGATAAATACTGTCTTTCTTTATCCAATTAATAACATCATAAAAAAAGTTAATTATGGTCAAATTGCGAATCATTTTGGTTTTAATACTTTGTATGGGAATCTCACGGTTCCCCAGAGTAACAGATACTAGCGCGGTTTTATATTATGAAAGGTACTTTGATAATTAGTTGGTATTTGGTTTGATTTTGGATTTTCCCGACGTTTCGGCACCTTTGCAGTTGCCGTGGTCACGGGAACTTTGAAAATTGTTGTGTTCCGGCAGTAAGAGGTAAGAAAGCCAGTACCTCAGTGGTGAGGATTAATAATGTTCCAATCGCAAATTATTTTGGTATTACCTACCACAGATAATTATGTATTACCTTTGTATGCGAAGCTCACTGTTCGCCGGAGCCTTTTTTTATGGAGGGGATCACTTTTTCCCCTGCTTTAATGTTTGGTGACAGGTGTCTACCCCCGTTTACTGTCAATTACGTTAAATTCCGCAGATTTTTTAAAGTCTAAGTTCAATTGTGTAATATTCAAATTATATCATGTTTACTGTGTCTTTATTTCATATGAGTAATCGTTAAAAAAAACTATTAAAATATGGGAAGAACATTTTCTGTCACCTAAGTTTAGATGTGTCACTAATCTGCAATCCCTAATAATAATAATAATATCTATCTCCAAATAATATATTAGTAATCATATTTATCTAAACTGTCTCTAAGTATAAATCATCGGATTAATATAAATATGTATCTTAAATTATAGTTTGATCACTTTTTTTCTTTAGCCTGAATATAAATCTATGTTCTAAAAAGTAAGTTATGGGCAGGAATAATACATCTGTACCTAAAAATAGTAAATCTGTAGTAAATTACTAGAATATGGAATTTCTTACAAAATTTTGCAAGGCGAATTGTTGTTTTCAAATCATTGTAAACCTTTGACTTATGGACCATTGATATTATAACTAGTTTAGTGTTTGAACCATTTGTCATTTTAAATTTTGCTATTTTGAAGTTAATCATTATGATTTTTGACATTTTAAACCATTTCAATTTTGATTTTTGACATTTTGAACTTTGCCGTTTTAACTTTAGACATTCTGATACGTAAGGGGTATGTATCAGGTGTATGAGATATCGTAAAAATTTCTTCACAGTTAATCATGTGGTGGCATAAAGCTTTTATTACAAACAAAAGATACATTGATTGTTTTTAAGCTTGGATGTTGAATACAAAATTGATTGTGAAAAAAATAGATTTTGTTTTGACTGACCCAGTATCTTATTATGTGTGCAGTAGTGAGTAGTGTGATGATTTTTTTTAAAACTTAAGAATGCGTTATACAAGTTGTACAGTTTAGCGTATAATGTCATAAGCGTGCCTATGCAGTGAGGTTACACACCTATACGTACAGCTGCTGGGTTCCCCACGAGGGCAGGATAGTGAGACAGAAAAGAGGCAAAGTGTAAAATAATCTAATAGTGGTTATTCGCCGAAGAGCAGCAACCATTGCACGCTGTCTCGATGTTGGCCTCTCAACTCGTCGTAGCAACTGACAGCGCAATGCAGCGCATTTCCCGCACACATTAGTGCCGCTCCTCACCTGGCCTGCTGCAGCTGCGAGCCGGCCTGCGCGAGCGCGGCGTCGAGCCGGTGCAGCTGCGTCGTGTGCTGCAGTAGCTGCGCGCGCAGCTCGCTCTCAGTCGCGACGGCCTGTTCTCTGCCCACGCTGCACACTATCATCTGTTCCCGTAGCCGAAGCGTTAGCTCTTGTAACTCCTGTGTAACAACAAATGTTTCATAAAACAGTACGGTACGAGGCAAACATCTTGACACTTTTTCTACGGAGTGGGGATAAGTTCGCGCATGTGCACTTGCGAGCGACCAATAGTGCACGCCCCTCTCCTAACACCCCCATACTTCACCGCTACGCATACCCAATTTACGCGTTCCGCACAATCCCCACCCGATTTCAAGATGTTTGCCTCGTACTATATCACTTATAAAAATGTTTTCGGTTTCAAGGTCAATTTGTATTTATGTTTCGAAAGTGATGAGATAACTAAAGTAATAACCGACTAGTTTTTGTGATGTTCATAAAACACTAATACGAACCGAGTACGATTGAGTGCGAAAGCGTCCTAAAAGCCTTTTTTAGAGGTTGCGGATAGCACATTAAAAAATGTTGAAGAATTTCTATCAAGTTACCTATCAAGAAAATTAATCGAAACTAAAACATAACTTGCCGATAACACTATAAGTCTGACTACACACTCATTTTGCCAAGGTTATCGTAATCACTCGACGAAAATAAACTAAATAGTATTAGTAGCAAAGGGTCTCACTCCACGCTTGAACTTTTATACTAGCCTACTTCTCGCGGCCGACACAGTCGAGCCAGCGCACGAGGGATGTCATGTGTCGGTTGAGACAGAGCTACCTGACAAAAAGAGAAGCGTTTCGGAGGTGCTTGTAATAATAGGCACGCAGAACTGTGCAATTTGAAATTGTACTTATTGCCGTGCATCAAGAGTAGATTATTATTTGATTGTCTTCGCGGATGGGCTTCTGTAAGTGCTATACATATTCTGTGCCAAGGCTATCGAACTCACTCGGCTAAAAGTAAACTAAATAGTAGTAGCTTATTAAGTAACGCTAACTGCACTAACCTCGACGTCATCGGGCAGGTCGATGATCTCGTTTTGCATCTCGGCCGCCTTCTTCATGTACTGCCCCACTAGGAACGCGTTGTCTTTTTCTAAACTGTTAATAATTATAGTTATTTTATTTTCAATCACTAAAGTTACATTATAGAGAGTCCGAGAACTCGTTTGAGATTCCAGTGATAGTGTCGGTGAGAGGACTGAGAGGTATCTATGTGTGCGTTGCTCGAGCGCGCGAGTGCTAAGCTTAACTACTGTACTCTCTGTATATTGTGCTAAAGTTGTTCACATTGAAAATATGAAATCAGCAGTCGGAAATTCGTGATTGTCAGATTAAAGCCAGAAGAGAAAGAGAGAATAATGATATTAAAATTACCAGGTAAGGTATTTGACGTGTGAGTAGACGAAGAATAGACGAGGAGGTGAAGAGTAGCTCTATCATGGGTTGATGCAACTTATTTTCGTTACCGAAAACTATTGGATATACTGTTCAGTGCAGTTAGCGAAAACAGTTTCCATCATCTAATGGTAGGGCCACAGTATATAGACGGTGATGAGTGGTTTGAATTTTTTAAAATAAGCGAATGGCGAAGCGACGAGCGACTCACTCAATCATACGCAATGGAATAAAATTCGCGCGTTGCTTTGCTGTTCGTATCGCTAGGCCACATTTAGGAGTAAAAAAAGTAATAAAATTAAGTAACTGCACTCGCCGATAAGAACGTGTGTATGAAAGCTTTGTTTGGCTACGGGAGGTGATCGCAGCGCCCAGCATGTTGGGGATCTTAACAAGCTTGTATGTATATGGCGTCGAAACCGGATAAAATCCCGAACGCGATGCCGTGTTAATATGGATAGCCCCGTTGTCATAGTTTTACTCCGTTACCATAGTAACGAATACGAGTGAAACGAGTGAGGCGTGCTTCGGTTGCATTCCGGTCAGCTCATTTGAAAAATTGATAAAAACTGTCAAATGTGTAGCAGGGGGTCTCGCGGTCGACGGTGAGCGTGGTGACGAGGTGCAGCGCGGTGGAGTGCGCTAGGGCCGCGTGACGTCACAGCGCCCCCTACAGGGGTCGGGGCTGACCTGTCGAGGCGGCGCTGCAGGGTCTCGCGGTCGACGGTGAGCGTGGTGACGAGGTGCAGCGCGGTGGAGTGCGCTAGGGCCGCGTGACGTCACAGCGCCCCCTACAGGGGTCGGGGCTGACCTGTCGAGGCGGCGCTGCAGGGTCTCGCGGTCGACGGTGAGCGTGGTGACGAGGTGCAGCGCGGTGGAGTGCGCTAGGGCCGCGTGACGTCACAGCGCCCCCTACAGGGGTCGGGGCTGACCTGTCGAGGCGGCGCTGCAGGGTCTCGCGGTCGACGGTGAGCGTGGTGACGAGGTGCAGCGCGGTGGAGTGCGCTAGGGCCGCGTGACGTCACAGCGCCCCCTACAGGGGTCGGGGCTGACCTGTCGAGGCGGCGCTGCAGGGTCTCGCGGTCGACGGTGAGCGTGGTGACGAGGTGCAGCGCGGTGGAGTGCGCTAGGGCCGCGTGACGTCACAGCGCCCCCTACAGGGGTCGGGGCTGACCTGTCGAGGCGGCGCTGCAGGGTCTCGCGGTCGACGGTGAGCGTGGTGACGAGGTGCAGCGCGGTGGAGTGCGCTAGGGCCGCGTGACGTCACAGCGCCCCCTACAGGGGTCGGGGCTGACCTGTCGAGGCGGCGCTGCAGGGTCTCGCGGTCGACGGTGAGCGTGGTGACGAGGTGCAGCGCGGTGGAGTGCGCTAGGGCCGCGTGACGTCACAGCGCCCCCTACAGGGGTCGGGGCTGACCTGTCGAGGCGACGCTGCAGGGTCTCGCGGTCGACGGTGAGCGTGGTGACGAGGTGCAGCGCGGTGGAGTGCGCTAGGGCCGCGTGACGTCACAGCGCCCCCTACAGGGGTCGGGGCTGACCTGTCGAGGCGGCGCTGCAGGGTCTCGCGGTCGACGGTGAGCGTGGTGACGAGGTGCAGCGCGGTGGAGTGCGCTAGGGCCGCGTGACGTCACAGCGCCCCCTACAGGGGTCGGGGCTGACCTGTCGAGGCGGCGCTGCAGGGTCTCGCGGTCGACGGTGAGCGTGGTGACGAGGTGCAGCGCGGTGGAGTGCGCTAGGGCCGCGTGACGTCACAGCGCCCCCTACAGGGGTCGGGGCTGACCTGTCGAGGCGGCGCTGCAGGGTCTCGCGGTCGACGGTGAGCGTGGTGACGAGGTGCAGCGCGGTGGAGTGCGCGTCGGCCGCGGCGCCACCCCGTGACGTCACCGCGTTGCGCGCTTCCTCTACGGCGCTCCGCAGCTCCGTGAGCGCGGCGCCGGACTCCGCGCGCTCCGCATGCCACGTGCGGACTGTCTCGTCGTGCAGGGACCGGACGCCTTCTAACTCCTCTGTCGCCTAAACAGAGAGGTTTGACATAAATAACGGCCTATTCCCGTTGTCCCCCAATGGTGGATATCGGGAAATTAAATATGGACATTGTATTCCCGTTGTCTACCACTGGGGGAGATCGGTCAAAAAAAAAATGTTTTTCTATAAAGGAAAACGCCCATAAAACATCTCGCCTTTTGGGCTTTTGTGCCTTAACAAAACAAAAACCATAAAAATATTAGATTTTTTTTATTCCCAAAAATGTTTACAAAACTATTAGTCTAAGCCTGGGACTGAAAACAGTTTTTATTAGTAGTTAAAGCATTTAAAACTTTCAACGGTCCATCCATCTTGTCTTTATTGAAAATGTTGCCACAGAATAAAAGTACAGATCTAAAATAACAATCGATTTCTGAGTAGGTGTACCGAATCCGATTCTTTTGTTGATAGTTGAGTATGTGAAAATAGTTCATAGTCATGTTGAATTACATTTTTGATTCATATGATTGTATTTGAATGCTTTCCTCGCGGTAACTTTTTAAGAAAAATAAAAACAAACCCAAATAGTAATCGATTTTAATATAATACCATCATTACAGTCACATTGACGGTGACGGAAGGAAACGAGACCACAGAGCAAGCCATTCATTAAGAAGAAGGAGGTTTTGATTTTTTTAAAAAGCTCTTTTAAAAGCTTTTAAAAAACACTACTGTCTATCTTGTCAAGAGACGGCGGTGTATGTTATTGTCATCGTACATGATGATTTAATATGATCGTTTGTTTTCTGTGCAATTTCCGAGTTGAGCTTAGTTCTTTGGTCATTTGTGTTTTATGAGAGTGAACTGGACACGTAGTATTCTGTTGTGACAATTTACCAAGTTAAGTTAAGCTAGGACCAACGGTTTAACGTGCCTTCTGATTCTAAAGCACGGAGGAGGAGAAAAAAAGTATTTTCGGGTCACCCATCCTGTAACCAACCCTTGCAAACCAGTATGCCCCGCGGCGCTAACCAGCTGTGTCATCGAACTCCTCCCCTGAACTTGTTACTTACATTTTATTCCCAAAACAAGACGTTTACAAAAAAACATAACCTAAAAAGGTTATAGAAAACTTGTAATATAAATTATACTTGGGTAAGATATCAAAAACTAATTACTGATTTTAATTAAGGAATCTATCAGCTACTAAAATCAATTAAAATTATTAGGGCACAAAAATATTTAGAGTGAGATGTTGTGCTCCTAGAAAATGGGCGATCTCCTTTCTTCCCGATATTCCGGAATACGAGTGGTATACGGGAATAGACTGCCCATACTTTATTCCCCGATATCCACCAGTGGAAACAAAGAGTGGGGGACAACGGGAATAGGCCAAATTAACCATGAAAGCCAGACACAATTGAAATTCTATTGTATTAAGGTCAATGGTGATATTGGTGATCCACACGCTAAGCTTATCGCAGATGATGTACGCGGCGTACCGACCGCTACCGTTTTGATTTCTTGAAATACGTCAGAAATGACATTTGAAATTACCAATCAAATCATTTTAGGACAGTCGCTTGTGGTGCCGTTAGTTCCTCAGTATTCATCCCCATTGACTGACTAACGACTTACGCAATAGCGAGTGTTTACGCGCTTTAATTAAAGTAGTATTTTGTAAAAGGACAAATAATGTATTCTATGTCTGACTTCGGAACGAATTTGAATCGAACGCAAAACAAAACTGCTCTAAGGGAATCGGTAATCTGTATCTATTGACTACAAAGATCATATGCTAAAAATATAAATTGTTTTCTTTTGTTATATTTTATTGAAATGAGCGATTTTCCGAAACAAAAAATATTACTTCAAAAATCTCTCGCGTTTTATGAAAGCCGAATCTTCTTAAAGTTGCTTGTATTTTAGTATTTCAATCATAAAAACGTACATCTATCGCCGTTTTAACTCCCCGCATCGTTTACCTCGCTTGCATTAAATAAAAAAAAGTACAGAACAGAAGAACAATTTCATAACATAGTACGTACCAGTTTGAGCGCGTGCTGCAGCTTGCGCGCCTGGTCGCGCGCGGCGTCGGCGCGCGCCTGCTCGCTCACAAGCTGCTTCTCGTAGTTCGCGCACATGTCGCAGCCACGAACCGATTCTGATAAAACATCACACATTTACATACTTCATCACTGTAACCAGACAACAATAACTCAACTATCTAAAAAAACAAATCTTATTATTATTAAACTTTACTCGAAAGACCATAATTTCAATCAAAAACCTACACTCTGTCAAACAACAAGTTTTAAGTTTTATTTTATTATTTATTATTTTCATTTCATGTTATTTTGTAATTTTTTAATATGGGTTATTTTGGCCTTGAAATAAACTTTTTATTATTTATTATAAATATACACCTAATTAACATCCCTATTATAGTGAATGTTTAACCTTATTTTTTTATTAAACTTAACTCGGAGGACCACTTAAAACAAAGATGCCATAAAAACACCTTAATCCAAAACGTTTTCATAATCATAATATGTATTGAAATAGGTAACAGTATTTTAATTTATTTCTAAACAATTTATTTTATTTTGGTTCATGTTGTGAAACTCTGTAGTAGCTTAAGTTTTTCTTAATTAAGTATTTTTTTGTACAAGTTGAAAAAAAGCGGTTGAGTTTCGAAATAAATAAAAACATACCTGTCTCTGGTTTACTGTCTCCGCCAGAACTGCTCGGCGCCGGAATCACCGTCACGGTAGATTTGGATTTCTACATATAATATTGAGATTTTAATGCCTAGTAACTAATTAGAAATTATAAAAGAAAGTAGAGTACTGGTTTTTTTTGTCAAAAAATGTCAACTTCGCTTTCGTCAAGTGTTCCAACTATTAAGTTAAAATGTGACGATAAGTTTTTTAGTAAAGTTCTAACAAAACAATAATTATATAAAGTGTTTAATGAATGAACCAAAAATGGGAAAACCGTTTCTTCGAACCATCAAACTGAACAACTTTTACTATTGGTCCAATTTTGAAATCGCCAAAAAAAAATCTGCTGTTTTATACAAAAATTAATAATAATGAAAATATCAAATTGTATGAAATAGCTAATTTTTTTCGCGATTTCAGAATTGGTCCCATTGTAAAAGTTGTTCAGGGGGTCAAATGCTATTGTTAACGTCAAAATCGTGTTTTAATGGTGTTTCGATGGTAATGCTTTTTGACACAGTTCTTGTTTCATAAAACCGAAACACGTTGTGTTTCTTAAAACCAAAACCGAAACACATTGTGTTTCTTAAACCCAAAACCGAAACACATTGTGTTTCTTAAACCCAAAACCGAAACATATTGTGATCCAATTTTGGGTTTAAGAAACAAGAACTGTGTCAAAAAGCATTACCATTCAAACACCAATGAAACACTTTTATGACGTTAATAACTTGACCCCCCGTTTAGGGTTACCACATGAAAAAATCAAAAGTCCGGAGAAAAAGCCCGATTTCCATTGAAAAATCCTGAGATATGTAGCAGTTTGAGAATAAGGTACGGCGGGGGCACGCATTGCCACCTTGCAAGAGTTCAAAATGGCTTCAAGTAGCAAGCGGCCACGGAACAACTATAAATTCACAGGTTATTTAAACGAAAAATATACAATTATTAAAGAAGGTAGAGAGCCTACCGAAATGCTACCGAAGTGTTTTGTTTAAAATGTAGGTAATGTATTTTATTGAAAATTATAAAAATTCTAAGATTTTCAAAATCCGGCCGTAATCCTGAGAAAAGTCCAAAAATCCTGAGATATGTTAACCGTACCCCTGTTTGAGGGTCCGAAGAAACGGTATTCCCATTTTTGGTTCATTCAACAACACCGTGTATAGAGACCAACCAACGCGTCCTGCAGCTGCGTGTCAGTGTCCCTCAGCTTGCCCTTGAGCACGGCGATCTCGTCGTTGAGCGGCTGGATGAGGGACCGCATCAGCTCGTTCTCTTCCATGTTCTACAACACAAGATCCTTCAAGAGCAAACAAGCAAAAGCTTCGTCCACCGCAGGGTATATGGACGGACACCGCAGCCAAAATCCAGCAACAGTATTAGCGATCTATATCTTTTTTCGTCAAATATCACAGAAACATCGTTTACTTAAGTCCGATACAAAGTAAGTTCGTAAGTTCGGTACAAAAATGTAAGAAAAGTCACTGTCAAATTGTCATTTTCAGATATTGAAAACTTTTGGTCACTTGTATACCTTTTTAATTTGTTTCATATGTGTAATTGTGTAGGTATATTATATTTTGAGTCATAATAAGTATTATGTCATCCAGGGTAACTTTAAAGTAGGATTAATAATTAGAAATAGGTTTTTATTGATACTATCATAACCATTTTTAATATTTAAAGTTGACTCAATAACTTAAAACTCGTTACAATTATTAACAAAATCACAAACTTAGCTCGATTATCGCCGAAGGGTAATCTCGTAGCGAAATGTGTTTCTGAACGGCGAAATGAGATGGAATCATAGATAAATGCGTAGCCGGATGAGCCAATCCAATATAGCTTAGGTAGGTAACGGTTATGCGATATTGGATTGGCCTTTAGCCTTCAACCCTTCGTAAATAAGTCAGACCTGTGGGGGTATTACAGCCTCTTAAAACTTGCCAGGTTTATGAATTGCTATAGTTACATCTCTTTCTCGCTGTATAGCAATTAAAAGAGATAGATTGATAGCCAGCCAGAAAACTGCCAGGAAATAAGAGGTATAAACAAACCGTATAAACAATACGGCCCCATGGGGCCCTACCGGCTAACTTTTCGAACTTCGGCGGGTCTGCCAAGCTTCAACTTAAAACATTTATATCGAAGTAAGGAATTTTGTATTGTACTATTTGCCGAAGTTATCTGGAAGATATCGATGTTCAACATCATGAATTGGGGTTTGCCATTTTGGCCTGATTGGGGCTCGATTTATTTGTTTTAATTTGAAGCCCGAAGTTCAATGCATTAGCCGGTACAGCCCCTCACCCTATTTCCATGTACTCAAACATATTTCTTTGAACAAATTTTAACTTAAAATCCAGAAAATATAGTTGAAGTAATTAATAAAAAGTAATGCTCACTTAAGAGCACCCACCCAGCTTCAAACTTGTAAGAACAAGGTCTTACAACAACTCTCACATCATAGCCACTTTTTAAGTAACAGAGTGGTCAAAGCATGAAACAAATAGTCTCAGGCAACAAAGTATACTGATTAAAAAATGGATTAGACAAACACTATCACCTCCGCCGCGAAACCGTACCAGCGGCACCGTGGTAGTTCCGCTATGAGTTGACTTCAATCGACAACGATATATGAGGATCACATTTACGTAGCGGTTTCGCGTCATTACTTTCGCGTGTCAACGGCCGGAGCTGATCGGGTGGAATCGCGCGTGAAAAATCTATACATATAACAGGCTGTTCGCATGTTTCGCTTGTCGAACTCGAGGCGGAACCTACTGCGGTGTTTCGCGGCGGAGGAGGTGTGCTACAGGCGAGAAAGTAAAACAAAGCAAATATTGCAGGATACAAGCTACAACAACTGCTCGCCTGTTTAAAAAATATACTAGGTGTTTCTTTTAAGGTGTCAAGCCGGTGCGTGACAGCGGAGTATGAGTACCATACCTATCGATTGAACCCCCATGTATGTTCCGCGATTTTTTGTAGTCTTGGAGTTACAGTGGCGATCGATAGGCATGGTACTCGGCTATCACCTCGCACCAGCTTGACACCTTAAAAACATCCTGTATATTTAATTTAGTAAATAGTTCTCTTTGATGTATAATGGTTTAGGAAGCGCATACTCACTTTCCTGCTGGGCGACTCGCTGTCGTCGGCGCCGAGCTTGCGCGCGAGCGAGCGCACGAACGTGGCGGGCGCCAGCGACACCTCCTGCCACCACACGCGCCCGTACAGGCCGGATAAGTTCGCGTACACGCTCATCGTACAAGTTATAACACTTCCGCTTTACCACTCCTAGTACCTAGACACACTATTCCGAACTTACGCGACCGAAGTTCGGCCTAGTTACGCCTGCAATGCTTTGTGAATGGCTAGCAACACATCCGCCGAAAATTACGTAGCGTTTTTTTTTTATAATAAAAGCGTTGCCGCCGATCTTCGGTCGCGTAACTTTGGCATAGTCACATTATGCCGAACTTACGCGACTGAAGATCGGCGACACTTAAGGTCAAAATCGCTTGCACGCCGCGCCGTCACTAACATACGGTTAGTTCGTGCAGGGGCGATACGCGAGCACACATATTTTACTGCAAAGTGGTAAAGCACGTGTGTTGCCGATCGTACACTACCACTACAGGTTACCCTCGCAGATGATTACAAGACAATCAATACAAAATGCAATACTTTTCTGTGGTAGGCACACTTTTCTCAAAAAAATATTTAGTAGCTACAATATAAGTTAATAATTTAACAGGCTATCAATGTTTAAACATATAAAAGGAGTTTAGTCAACACCAGTTAATACTGTTATTTATTACATTAAATATTTGTAACAAGTTTGGGTTACATAGTAACTTAAACACGGGTTATCGTATTGGAAGCTAAGACGTTACTTTGCATGTTAATTTCTAGCGAAATTTGTCGCAGCGATAATATGTTAATTTGTGACGACTGATAAAACTAGTGCGACTACACACGTGAAAACTGTATGGAGTACAACAAGTATTTTTGGCTACAAAAGTGACCCTCGACAATGCTCACAACTTCTTATTTCACTCATACGAAGTTCGAAGTGCAGCATACAAAGTTTCATTAGGTATTTCACTCCATTGATATTCATTTTTGCAACAAAAGGTAGCTTAAGCATAAACATGTCTTTCCCAATAGAAGAATCTATTTCTATACTAAAATCCATCAAAATTGATCTGTGGTTCAAAGTGGTGAAATAGTAACAGACTGACAGATATAAGACTTTATTCATTCTATATTCGTATTGAATGGCAAGTATACAACCCATAAAAACCACACAATAATAATATGTAAAACGCCACCTGTGAAATTTTAATAAGTGGAACAAAACAGCGTGTTGTTTAAAATGTCGCAGATGTGCTGTAAAATGTGACATGGCCGTGAATTATGTTAACATTATCAGCAACGCAACTGGTTGTTGCTTGTGGTGTAAAGAGATTACTCATAGGAAAAAATATTATATAGAATTTTATTGCATGTATGTTTGCATCCAGGGGGTCAAGTCTGCTAATGTTTTCGTCAAAATCGTAGTTCAATGGTGTTCTAATGGTAATGCTTTTTGACACAGTTCTTGTTTCTTAAACCCAAAATCAAGACACATAATGTTTCCGTTTTGGGTTTAAGAAACACAATGTGTTTCGGTTTTGGGTTTAAGAAACAAGAACTGTGTAAAAAGCATTACCATTCAAACACCATTGAACTACGATTTTGACGAAAACATTAGCAGACTTGAGCCGCTGAATATGTGACAACGGGCTTGGACGGTAAAAGTACCTACTAATGTTGCATGTAACTCAATGATAAAATCCCATGTTTTTTTTGAGTTTTTTATGAATTAAACTTTGTTTGCAATGTGAAATAAGGAAAAAGTGGATAATTATTGTGTTCCTAGGGTAACTTCAACTGACCGTGCGTTTACACTGCGTATCCGTATTTACAGAATCGTTTTTTACGGATCCGTCGCTACTGGATGTGATGTTCACACCGCATTTACAGGACCGTTTTAACGTATCTGTTGCTATGGAAACAGTACACATACCGATCCGATATACTGTGTTGTGTGTGAGCACACTCGTATAACTACATACGCTATCGCCGAATAATAACTGATCCGATAAAACGGACATGTAAAACGGATGGGTATTTTACTGGATTCGATATACTGTGTTGTGTGTGAACAGGCTCATACAACTTCATACGCCATCGCTGAATAAAAACGCATCCGATAAAACGGACGTAGTCTGTGCATCCCTGAAACTGAACAACTTGACCAACTCTGAAATCAAGAAAACAAAATTCGTATGAAACAGCAAATTTTTTTCGCTATTTCAGAGTTGGTTCCATAGAAAAAGTTGTTCAGTTTGATGGTCCTTATCTACCATATTCGGCATTAGGGGTTATTTTGTAACAACATTGTATAAGAGAGTACAGACCTGTTGTTGTATCCTGAGCTGGTTGAGCTGGTGCTCCAGCTCGAGGTTGCGCGCGGTGAGCCGGCGCACCTCCTCCGACCCCGACGACGACGCCTCCACCGTCTCTGCCAAACAAAACGCTACTTTAATCACATGAGCTTACGGCACAATATGGCGCAAATACAGACAGGAGCAATGAAATGCACACACCATAGAACTGCCGCATTCTATCATAATATCTATGTGACAGTGTGATATGTATGACATATGTAGTAGTTAGTATTCAAGCACTATCACTACATAGTACAAAACAAAGTCGCTTCCCGCTGTCTGTCCTTATGTATGCTTAGATCTTTAAAACAGCAACGGAAATTGATGCGGTTTTTTTTATTAGATAGAGTGATTCAAGAGCAAGGTTTATATATATGTCTAAAACTAAAACTGAGGTACAAAAAATCATTATGGGCTTGAAAAACACAAAATCAGTAGGATATGACGAAATAAGCACTGATATTCTAAAAATGTGTGCGCCGAAAATTGGCGTGCCTTTGGCACATATAATCAATCTTTCTATGGAGAGCGGCATTTTTCCAGATAAGCTTAAATTATCCGTAGTTAAGCCTTTATTTAAAAAAGGAGACGATAGTAATATGGGAAATTACAGGCCCATCACACTTATACCTGTAATATCAAAAATATTTGAAAAAGTGATGGCTATACGTCTGTACTCTTTTATCACCAAGCATAAAATTATTAACAAACAACATTACGGTTTTCAGGAAGGAAAATCGACTGCACTAGCTTGTTTTTTTTTAATAAAAAAAATATAGAAGGCATTAATGAAAAAATACCAACCGTAGCAGTATTTCTAGACATGTCAAAAGCTTTTGACCACGTAAGTCACGTACTGTTACAGAGGCTGTATGACTATATGGTGTAAGGGGAATTGCCCACAAATGGTTCGCTAGCTACTTGGCAAATCGTCAACAATGTACCGAAACAACGCAGATGCTTCCGTCCGAGTCGCCAAGTTGTCAAATTCAAACAAAAGTAAAAGTCAGATCAAAATATCGCCTAATAAGTAACGGCGTGCCTCAGGGCAGTCTGTCATCAGTCTGTCCTTAGGTCATTTTGGGACCTTTACTCTTTATATTGTACATAAACGATCTTCCCGATATAACTACCAATAGTTGTTTCTTATTTGCAGATGACTGTACACTTCTGTTTAAAAATAAAAATATTGAAGAACTTGAACATGACATTAATGATACCCTTTTTGACATAATTGGATAAATAAAAATGACCTTAAAATTAATATATCGAAAACGAAAGCAATTCAATTCCATACATATAAAGCTAAAAAACTTAACATTGACATACATTATAATAACAATAAAATTGACATCGTAGATAGCACAGTATTCTTAGGTATAAATCTAGATGAACATTGCAGTTGGAAAAAACATATAGACAGTGTCTGCACTAAACTAAATTTTGTATTTGCACTGAATAGAATAAAAAATAAAACGTTTTTCAAGTAGCCTTACAGACGTACCACGGATACGTCTCTTCTTTACTGCGTTACGGCATAGTAAAATGGGGCAACAGAGGCAACAGTGTAGATTTAGAGAGAGTTTTTAGAGCACAAAAGAAGTGTATTCGTGCCTTATGCGAGATAAAAAAAAGAGAATCATGTAAACCTCTATTTCAAAAACATAAAATACTACCTCTACCATGTATATATTAGAACTATGCTTGTTGGTTATAAAGCACCCTGAATACTTTGTAAAATGTAGTGAAAAAAAACCGGTCAAGAGCGAGTCGGACTCGCGCACCGAGGGTTCCGTACAATCATAAATATATTTGGATATGTTATTTTAGGACAGTCTTTAAAAAAGTAGGATAAACGGCAGACAGGTAGAAGGGCGAACAGGCGGACAGTTAATTTACAAATGCTGCTTTTGGTGACTGAAAAACGTTTCAGCCACTCCACATTGCAAAATGTTTATATTACTAGTCCATCAACCATTTTAATGTCCCCACTGCTGGGGCACAGGCCTTCCTTATGGGTGGATAAGGAGGACGGGCCATAACCCACCACGCGGGCCCAATGCGGATTGGTGGGTGTTAACGACTGCAAATGCAGCCGGGACCAACGGCTTAACGTGCCTTCCGAAGCACGGAGGAGCTCGAGATAATAAATTTTTGGTCACCCATCCCATGACCGAACCTTGCGAACGTTGCTTAACCTCCGCAATCACTGGTCCAGGTGCTAAAACCACTGCGCCACCGAGCTCCTCGTTATTATTATATTACTATATATAATTACTAAGTAAAGTATGAACTTATTCTTCGTTTATTCGTACGGCAAATAGTAGGTAATTATATTAGAACCAGCCACCAATTTATTATTGTAGTGTTAGGTTGCGCCATCTCTTGACCGATAGTGGAACTATTTTTGTCCCTTAGGTTAGCATGCTTAGGACAGCGCCATCTGTTGACTGGTAGTGAAACAAAAAAATTTGATTGTTTTTTGAATTTCTAAAAAAGTGTGTTATATTGAGACATCGTTTTATTTTTCCTGTAATCTTTACATAAACTACTATCACATAGAATTATTTCAGATTTTTCTCTTTGCAAACTTCGGAGATAAGGGGGGGGAACGGTATTTTTTTTTACATTTTTCATCATAAGTCGAAAACTATGCGGCCTAAGAAAAAAGGAAAAATTGTTTTAAAATGTGCAAACAGCGCTCTTTCATATGATACCCCACATGCCCTAGTCACCTCACTTAAAATTTTGAAGACCCCTTTTCAGTCCCTGTTGTAAAAAAAATATTAATTTTATTATTTCTTTCTTATTTGCAAAATAGTTGGGCAAATGTCATCTTAAACTATTCCAAATTTCAAGTTGATACCATTAGTAGTTCTCGAGATATCCAGCTGTGACAGACAGACAGACAGACTGAGTCACACCATAAGGGTTCCTTTTTTACCATTTTGGTACGGAACCCTAAAAACGATAATTTACGAGCATCGAGAAAGAATAAACTAGCAATACCTAAATCCAATCTAACTATATTTCGAAAAAATGTATATTATATGGCTATCAAAATATTTAATAAGCTACCGCTAGACATTATTAATCAACCAATGGAGAAAAATATTTTTAGGAATAAATTATTTAATTGGCTCCTACAGCACAGTTTCTACTTGATCAAGGAATATTTGGAAAAAAATGACATCTCTACTTAATCTGACTTATATTAATGATAATTTTGCATAGTTGACATTTGATTTTGAATATGAGATTTCAGTTGACAATAATTGACGTCTTAAAATAGTAATATAGTGTATAATTAGTAATAATATTAATTATAGATAGATAACACTTACTAACATTTGCATGCCTACAGACTTAAGGCAGAATATTGTTGAAACTTTATTAGAAACATTGTCATCAATCTCAATGTAATGTACACAATATTATGCAAATAAATATTCTGATTTCTGATTTCTAAATGTTGTCAAAATCCACACTACACCGAAGCGAAGCGAGGGCGGGTCGCTAGTAATGTAATATGACATAGTATAGTTCTGTAGTTACATGAAAAATAAAACACAACGAAAACAGTATACTACAGGGCCAGTGACTGGACCCAGTGACTCGGAATTTCGGACCCAGTATCTGGCTGGGTACATGGAGACAGGATCGGCAGTACGTCGTCCTGTGCCCGAAAATAGAACAAGTGGATAGTCAGCTGTACTGACTTGCGAGCGAGAAGTCGGCACTGGACTGGGTTGAAACTAGTGTCTACATGAGCCCAGTAGCAAGTCAGCGCTGGACTGGATTACTGTACTGCCATTTTGCTGACCCCGTATAAACCAGGCATTAACATTCTGTATTTAGCACACAAATTCGCACAATAACTTTACACACTAATTCATTACTATAAGTAATGAATTAGTGTTAGTTTGCCATTAGTTCCCAACCAGTGAGGCGCGCCCACCCTACCCAAGGGGGCCGTAGAGCTATCCAAAGGGGGGCGCGACGAGCGGCTCCAGATAGTACTTATAAAAACCCTAAAATCATATTTTCTCACGGCGGCGGGAATGGTGCCACCGATGAGTGCCTCTTTTAGCATACCGTAGGGTGGGGCGCACAGGGTAAAAGATTGGGAACCCCTGACCTATACTCATTGGCAGAAATATGATTGAGCTAGCGCAAATTTAGATGCTATGACAAAATAAATTGTAAAGCCTAAAATATACCTACCCTACTTATATTCAGCATTCTGTTATTAAATACCTGTTCTTCCCCATCGTAAGCAGAAGGTGTGTAGCATCACATAAGACAGCACCACAGTCCACAAAACTCTATTCTATACTGTTATAAAGAATAGTAGGAAAACGTGGCTTATCAATATTATAATATGTAAAAACATTTTTATTGATGAATTGATAAGAATCACGACTTCATTAACTACAACCATTAATTAATTAACACATGATAACAACAACAAAAATGCCTTATTTTGAAATAAAAAATCTACTTATCAATGAAACTAATAATATAGAGTAAAAAAAATACAGACTCATTGTTATCTTATCACATCAGATATAACTTTAAAATTAATAATAAGTTAATAATTTGAGATTTTGGCATTCATAATTCAATTTTAAATAGTTCAGTTCAGATCCGTCCCGGTTCAGTTGATCGGAATGGAAAAATGGTTTTATACAATACTAAATAATATACTAAAGTAAGATCTAAGTACTACTTACAACTAGAATAATTTCGCAACTCGGTCACTCAGGTAACTCGGTAACTTAGTTAGGTTTGATTCCCGCCTGAGAATATGATCTGGTCGTCAATTTTTCTAGTATATTATTAAGCATTGAATAAGTTTATAGCCATACCATTAACGAGCAGCTGCAAGCTCTGTATCTCGGACTTCTGGTTCTGGCTGAGTGTCTGCAGCTGCTGCAGCTCAGCCCGCAGCCCCAGCACTTCCGACTCCAGCTGCTCTTTCTCCTGCACCATCCTCCTCATGTCCTCTGAAATCATACTTCTAATTCTTAATTATACTCCACAATTCCAAAATACCTTTCCTGTTAAATATATTTTGTTAAACTAGGACAAATAATTAAACACTAATATCAGAAAGCTGTGTTGGTTACATAAGTTTTTTTTGTATAGTCAGGTGACTAAAGTAGCAGTCGGGCATATAAGGCAAGTCGCCGCTCGCCTCGAGCGACCAACCATATGCTGAAGTAAAATCAAGTTTCGACTGATTGAAGTAGAGAACTGATTGGCGAAGAGACAGGTGTGTGCTGGACCTTAATGGTCATTTAATTCTTGGTATCCTTATTCATAACGTAATTATATGTAAATTGAGTTACTTGTTGCTGTGTTTCAATGTAGAGATGTAGACACTTTGATTTAAATAAAAAAAGTATATAAATAATGTCACTTATGGTATTCAAAATAACCAAGGACTAAGAATGTTATGCTATTAAACTTATGAATTAAATATTCTTACTTAATGTTTTTTAACTTTATAGTTTTGACGACACAATTATAATTATTTGCAAAATTATACAAGTGTTGTGGAAAATACAAGTTCAATCAAGTATTAATAAAATAATACAACAATTTCTAGCAAATCTAAAATAATGTGAAAAAGTAGGACTAAAAGATATTGGCGATGGGCGTGCAAGACCGCACAAGAGCAGTTTGCAATACCACATATATATTTTTTTTAATTATACAATAAGCTGAAAAAACTTTATATGTTGGCCATGTAAATACATTTTTTTGACTGAACTTGTTTGTAGTTTCTTTCAGTAGGTATTGTTTTATATGAAAATGATGTAATTTAACGATAACTTAATAAGATTTTCATGTAATATCCCCTCTAAGCCCTTTTTGGGACTTTTATAAATATGCAGTATTGCAAACTACTCTTACGAGGTCTTGCATGCCCATCGACGATATATTGAATAGAGAATACTGTTGAAACAAAGAAACACTGTCAGTTCCTAATAAGATTTTACAAATCCAGTTGGTTTATAATATAATTATGTTAGCATTTTGTCACAAAAATTAAGTAAAGTAAAATATTTGAGAAGCAGTATTTTAGAACACTTTAAGGCCCGGAAAATGAGCCACAATAGATTTTTTTGTTGTCTGGCCACATGCGGCCGTGAGGGCATTGATGAATTAATTAATAAGTTTAATAATTTTATACTTTCAATTACATTAAGTAATTACATGGTACATATCAAAAGATGCATTATAAGAGACATTAAAATTGCACATTACTAGTTTTAATAAGAGTTTTTGATTCTAAAATAGTCAATATTTACATTTTAACAAGAAACTTCTTTTTTTAATGTATAGCTCACATTTAGATGAACGCAAAGCATGTAAACATTGAACACAATAACTTTTTTGCCCAATAGTCCCAATACCATGACCTTTGTTAAATTTATTATCAATTCTAATTCTCATTAATTTAGTTAGTTTTGTTAATTTCTAATATTTCCATTCCAAAAAATGTATATTTTTTATCTAGATATTACATACCTATTCATTGATTCTTTGCTATATGTAGGTAAAGTGAGTTAATTATTTTATTTAAATTATTTCGAAATATTAGCAAATGTGTGATTCTATGTGATGTAGCTGATAGAATGAATGAATAATGTATAAAAACTAGGTACAAAACAACTCATCACTAACCATGTACTTAACTGATGAGAAACACAAATATAAGTGGTCAAAGGTACATGCAACGAAACGAACACTGTTAAACAAGACTACGTCATGCTCCCAAGACCTGCACCAGCTGGCAGTAAGGAGACGAACCTTCTTTCTGCAAAAATAGCTCTTTCATTTTCGCTCGCTGGACATTAAACTCTTCCTCTAGTCCCCGCCTCATTCGGTCAGGAGATGTGCTGGCGCAACCATCCACACCGTCCACTTGAAACAGAAATACTATAACATCCTCCTGAACACATTTTCACAACTATTTGTTAGAAGCGAAGCAAAAACACACCTTTTGTTTCAGCAGACGGTTCGGTCGACATCTTCAGTTCAGTAGCCACAATGCAATCAAACTATATATGAGGATCAGATAACCTTCTTTTTATTAGCATCATCCCCAATATTTACTGAATACAACTAAATATCAGAATAAATAGAAAATAATCGAATAAACAGTCACGAAAACCCAAAAATTGTCCACAAAGTGACATGACAAACTGATTGACAGTGACAGCAAAAGATTGACAGTGACAGCCAGAAACCGTCACTAACCTCTTCTTCTTCTTCTTATTTTTGTTTTGGCAATCTACTTTCCTCTTGGAAGTAATTTTTGCTAGTGTCAAGTGTTGAATAGTTCAGTATTTCTAGTAGATTGTTTCAGTTTACATTAAAATGCGGGTGCATCACATTCCAATGCTGCTTGGAGCATTTGGCAGCAAGTATATCAAGACAGTTTACTCGGTAAGTTTTGCCGAGGTAGCGACCACTACAATAAAAGTCTGCTTCACACAACCAAGATCGCGCCTATTTCCATTATCCCACATATTTTTCAGTTGCGTAGACACTTGTACCACAAAACGGCACCAATTTTAAGACACAATCACCCGATTGCACTAAACTTAAGGATCGCCTAAGTCTGTTCCTAACTATAACACGACCAAATTAAAACGGTGTCAAACTTAGCGGTCATGTAGCTGTCATTCGCCTACTTAACTTGGTTGAGTTGTAGTTAAGAAAAGACTTAGGCGATTCTTAAGTTTAGTGCAATTGGGTGAATATCCACTATGAATCAATTTGCGAATAATTAAAATAGTCACCGAACGAACTCGACAAAATTCCGCCAAAAAACTCCGTCACTAACCTCACGTAGGGACGTCAAATTAGGCTGCGCTCCGCTCCGCATAGCTTTAATATCGATATTATCGCGATAACAACCGGTCCACATGAACGAATGTTAGCGCGTGTACAATATCATAAAGATACGCTCAAGTCAAAATCAGGCCAAGTGCCTATAATATGCTCAGGTAAACAACAGCCCAAGTAACATTGTTAAGAATATGCACTTGGTCTGTTTTTGAATTGAGTGTACATGAACTTGGCCTGTTTTTGACTTGTACTATTGTGTTGTGTTGTGTCGTGTCACGATCTGTCGCGTATCGGTTTCATACATTTAGTATGGTTAGAAACACATTACTACAGTGTGTCGTGTCGACACAACACAACACAATAGTGTGTCTCTTCTCTAGTCATACTAAATGTACGAAACCGATACCCCACAGATTGCGACACGACACAACACAACACAATAGTATATTTCTAGCGTAAGACATAATAATATATACTAGTGAATACCACTAACATTTTACGTTTTCAAAAATAACTTTGTTTTTAATAGTGTTTGTATAAATAACAAAGTTATATTTGCGATTTTGGAAAATGTGCTATATCTCTAACACCCGATTGCACTAAACTTAAGGATCGCCTAAGTCTGTTCCTAACTACAACACGACCAAATTAAAACGGTGTCAAACTCAGCGGTCATGTAGCTGTCATTCGCCTAGTTATTTTGGTCGAGTTGTAGTTAAGAAAAGACTTAGGCGATTCTTAATGTTAGTGCAATTGGGTGTAAAACTGCTAACTAAATCTCGTTCAAACCAATTTTCATTGAAAGTGTTTTTTAAGATCTACAGCATATAGGTATTTTTTTGAGATTTTTCATTTTCCTATTTTAAAAGTTAAAGGGGACACACATTTTACCATTTTGGAAGTGTTTATCTTCCAAACGTTCCACTTTGAAAAAAAAAATAGTTTTAGGAACCTCATTTTTAAAGAGCTATCTAAAGACACCAAGCACGTAGGTATGGGTTTGAGGAAAAAAAAATTTCAGTTTCAGTTCCTTGTATGGGGAGCACACCTTATTTTTTTTTAATTTTTGTGTAAAAATCGTAGAGCGGTTTACAGAATACATCTACTTACTAAGTTTCAACTGTGTAATCCTGTTTCGTTACACGTTGTAGCTCCAAACAGCTTGTTTGAACCACAGATTATTAATTTGTAGCAAGCTAGTTGGAACTCCACCCTTTGAGCGACTGCTGACTGCCTATGTTCCATGACACTGTGATCTGACTGTTATTTTCATAAGTTATACATAATACTTAAGCAGTATACGAATTTTCAGCCTTGAGATAGCTCTTGTATCGACCTTGAAATTCATACAACTTACGTGGCGTGCTAACTCGGCATGTTCCATGACACTGATGCGGTCTGACTGCCATCTTATTTTTTTGTGCTATTCTCTACCATTCTGCCAAAGATACTTGAGATAAGAAATCCTACATGTTTGGAAGCGTGCTGACGCTAGGTGTTCCACTTCCTGGCCAGGCGCGGTCCGAGGGGGGGGGGGGGGGGGGTCACAGGGGACATGACCCACCCCAAAATCGTACATGTCACATAGAAAAAGCATCTAAAAATTTACAAAAAAGCAATTATTATTATTAGTGACCCCCCCAAATTTCAGGTTGGGAGTAGGTGTTGACTCATGTACACCCTAAACACTCTATCATATTGAGAGAAGGACCTTGAGATAACTCTTGCAGTAATTTTCGACCTCTCGTACTATTATTAGGAGGGTTTATACAGCACACTAGCGCCGCCATTGGAAAAATATCATACCATCAAACCTTCCAACTTTGGACACTTTTTTAGAAAATCGATTGCCACACCAAAAAAATATATGGTAATGCGTATATTTTATGATGTGCAAGTAAAGTGTACACAAAACGCTAATAGCCAAGCCTAGGTACACTTTAAAAAATAGATTCTTTCATGCCTTTATATCAATTTTAAAGGCCTGCCAAAGTTACCTCCACTTTCCGCCAACATGGTCCATTGCATGTATCATCTAAAGTATAGCATCTATTTACATATAATTATCTAGAAATCTGTCCAGAGATGGCTTGCAGAAAATAATGAACACAAAATGTGGCCGTTTTTACGTTTTAGAGCAGTGGCTAATGTTACCTAGTCAATTTAGCTCATTTCCATACAAATGCTTTTTGGGAACTAGGGTTGTCACGAAGCGAAAAAACAATCGTTTTTCGACCTATGTTCCTTGGAGAAAGTTGTTCAGTTTAAACAACACTATTATCTGTTTCAGATTGTTAATTAATTGGTTCCACCTTATACAGGCTGATATGCATTAATAAAGTTCAAATAATTGACATTGACAGAACGATTTCAAACCTAAGAAAAGATCTTAAAACGCAATCTACATATGTATTATGTTATTATTGTATCTTTTTTTCTTTACGGAAAACGCCTCATTGAAACCCAGAACTTGACAAATAATTAAATTACCGGTACCTACGTAACAACCCTAGCGTATATTTGATCGCGGCCAATGTTTACTACTCAAGATTCGGGCGACTGTTGGTAACATTTTCCGCTCACATTTCTCACAAACAAAGATTAGTCGCAATTTAAAATGCACATTAAAACGTTCCCCTGATATCATTCTTTAGCATAGCTGGAAATTACTTACCATATTTTTTGCTCACCATCGAAAATAAAGAGAGCACAATTTGGTTCACCAGTTCAATGCCGTCTTTGTCAACTGCTGTCACACAACCAGATGAAGTTAGCAATGGACAAGGAGGTTTATAATAGGGAGTGAGTACTCTACAAAAATTTTCACTTATCGTTTAAAAGAAATTCAACTTTATTGCATTTGCCATAGAGTTGAAATTCTATCGACGACATTGACTGAAGGCACTACTGTGTGAATGAGACAACACCAGGTGGAGGTCGGTGTCTCGTTCGCACAATTGCCATTACTAAACAATAATACCACGATAGTAGGACTAAAAATATGTACGTTACCAATCAAGTAGTGTATCAAAATTATGGATTCGGAATGGGAAGTCGAATATATACTATTTAAATATTAATTTAGAATGACACATAATAATTGTAATATAAAACAGAACTTACTCTTTTGATTTAATTAGATATCTAAAATAATGCTAATCAGCTATCATCGGTGAGGTGGTAACAAATAGAAGTGTCAATCTTGGCAACTCCGATTTTGACCTTGGCGCCGAATTTCAATTTAAGAATTTCAATCTATAGGAAATGTTACTTTACAAAACTAGTGTGACCATAAATACTGCACCATTTCAGATTTCCAAAAAAACGAAATTGTTCTATTGAAATGGCTAGAGGTCGCAGGCGAGACGGTAAAATTAATAATAATAATCAAATTCATGTTTGTGCGCCTATTTCGATGAAACTCGGTTTTTGGTACTATTTCAACATGAAAATAACAACGCAATGTTGAAAATTTAAAAAATCCAATATGGCGGTCAACTTTTTTGTTTTTGGGCCGATTTAGATGAAACTTGGTTTTTGGTACGATTTTGACAAGAAAATAACAATGCAATTTTTAAAAAACCAAAAATCCAAGATGGCGGCCAACTTTTTTGTTTGTGGGCCGATTTTGATGAAACTCGGTTTTTAGTACGATTTTGACAAGAAAATAACAACGCAATGTTGAAAATTTAAAAAATCCAAGATGGCGGTCAACTTTTTTGTTTTTGGGCCGATTTCGATGAAACTTGGTTTTCGGAACTATTTTGACAAGAAAATATCAATGCAATTTTTAAAAAACTAAAAATCCAAGATGGCGGCCAACTTTTTTGTTTGTGGGCCGATTTCGGTTTTTAGTACGATTTTGACAAGAAAACAACAACGCAATGTTGAAAATTTAAAAAATCCAAGATGGCGGTCAACTTTTTTGTTTTTGGGCCGATTTCGATGAAACTTGGTTTTTGGTACGATTTTGACAAGAAAATAACAACACAATGTTAAAAATTTTAAAAATCTAAGATGGCGGCCAACTTTTCTGTTTTTGGGCCGATTTTGATGAAACTCGGTTTTTGGTACGATTTTGACAAGAAAATAACAACGCAATGTTGAAAATTTAAAAAATCCAAGATGGCGGCCAACTTTTTTGTTTTTGTGCTGATTTCGATGAAACTAGGTTTTCGGAACTATTTTGACAAGAAAATATCAATGCAATTTTTAAAAAACTAAAAGTCCAAGATGTCGGCCAACTTTTTTGTTTGTGGGCCGATTTTGATGAAACTCGGTTTTTAGTACGATTTTGACAAGAAAATAACAACGAAATGTTGAAAATTTAAAAAATCCAAGATGGCGGCCAACTTTTTTGTTTTTGGGCTGATTTCGATGAAACTCGGTTTTTGGAACTATTTTGACAAGAAAATAACAACGCAATTTTTAAAAAACTAAAACTCCAAGATGGCGGCCAACTTTTTTTGTTATTGGGCTGATTTTGATGAAACTCGGTTTTTGGTACGATTTTGACAAGAAAATAACAACGCAATGTTGAAAACTTACAAAATTCAAGATGGTGGCCAACTTTTTTGTTCTTGGGCCGATTTCAATGAAACTTGGTTTTTGGTACTATTTTGACAAGAAAATAACAATGCAATTTTATAAATACAAAAAATCCAAGATGGCGGCCAACTGCTTTGCTTGTGGGCTGACTTTGATGAAATTCGGGTTTTGGTATTATTTTGATAAGAAAACAGCAACGGAATGTCATAAAAAAATTCTAAGATGGCAGCCAAATTATTTATTTGTTTTTTCAACCGAGTCACATCAAAATCAACCCAAAAACAAATTAGCAGCCATTTTGATATTTTTTGATTTTTCCATCAGTTTACATTGAGTTGTTATTTTCTTGTCTAATTAGTACCAAAAACCGAGATTCATCGAAATGGGCTCAAAAATCAAAAAAGTTGGCCGCCATCTTAGATTTTTAGTATTTAGAAATTGCGTTGTTATTTTCTTGTCAAAATATTACCAAAAACCGAGTTTTATCGAAATCGGCCCAAAAACAAACAAGTTGGCTGCCATCTTGGATTTTTCAATTTTTTCAATATATAATTATTGTGTTATTATTTTCTTGTCAAATTAGTAATAAAAACCGAGTTTCATTCAAATCAGTCCACAAATAAAAAAAGGTTGGCTGCCATATTTTTTTATATTTTTAACATTTCTTTGTTACATTTTTATCAAAATAGTAACAAAATCGAGTTTCATAAAATCAGCCCACTAACAATATAGTTGGCCGCCATTTTGTTTTTTTTTTTATATTTTAAACATTGTGTCGTCGTAAATCTCTTGCACCCATTTTATTAACTTCACAAGTAAAGAAATTGGTGCAAGTATTTTAGACCTTATTGACATCTTTACCAAAATAACAGTTTTTAATGAAACAGCAAAGTAAATGTACAAGTATAATTATGGGAAAAAGCAATCGAATTTCAAACGTCAATAAAGTCGAAAATCGTTTGCATCTTTTTTTAACTACAGATCACTAGACAATGTTTTCCTACTTTTACTTGTTTTTCCAACATTTATTTGTTTTTCCGAAGTTCACGCACATTGCATTTTTATTAAAAATTGGAATAAACTTTAAAGTTGCGTAATTATTTACACTTGAAATTAAATTGAATTGAATAAACTAGATTTTAATTGGTTGAATTACCATATTTAAAAAATAAAAACAAAAAAGCAACTTAATGAAAACGTGATAAATAATTTGTTTTTAAAAATATTTTTTTAAAATAAATATCAATTTTCTTTTTTTTAGTAAACGAGCTAAACTAAAAATATACCACCGCTTATCAGAGTACTCGTCAAGACCATTCAAACGAGTCCAAACTCGATGGGGTTGAATGGTTTTATTGCAGAGTTCCTCTGGCCTTCTTCTGGCTCCATCATCAGACTCTTGGATACTATTACCCAACAGAGCACTCGTCAAGACGATTCAAACGAGCCCAAACTCGATGGGGTTGCATGATTTCAATATTGAGTTCCTATGGCATGGAATCCAGACTTCATCATCCCACCCTGAACCTCGTCTCCCGTCAGAGTACTTGTCAAGACAATTCTAATAAGCCCAAACACGATGGGGTTGTATAGTTTCATTCATCATAGAGTTCCTGTGGCGTTCTTCCGGCTCCATTATCAGATCACCTCAATGACACTGTAATATTGCATTTCCTTCCATTTCTGACCTGTGTTCAAAGTTTCAAGTCTCTAGCTCATCGGGAATTTAGTATAAAATCGTTTGCAAAATTTGTGCTCAAACAAACAAAAGAGCAAGCAACCTAATAAAAAACCGGCCAAGTGCGTGTCGGGCCACGCGCCATAGGGTTCCGTAGTTACCTTATACCATACCATATTTAATACCACCTATAATTTTTCGTCTGTAAAAATAACTTTGTTTTTCACAGTGTTGGTATTAATGACAAAGTTATATTTGCGGTTTTGGAAAATGTGCTATATCTCAAAAACTATTTACTATATCTCGTTCAAATCAATTTTGGTTGAAAGTGTTTATTAAGATCTACAGCATATATTTTTTTTAGATTTTTCACTCTCTTATTTCAAAAGTTAAAGGGGGGGGACACACATTTTACCACTTTGGCGGTGAATATCTTTCAAACGGTTGACTTTGAGAAAAAGTTGTCTTTGGAACCTCAATGTCATTTTTAAAGAACTATCTATAAACACCCAACACGTGTTGGTTTGAAGAAAAAAAATTTTTCACTTTCAGTTCCATGTATGGGGAGCCCCGCCTTAATCTTTTATTTTTCTTATTTTTGTATTAAATTCGTTAAGCGGTTAACAGAATACATTTACCTACCAAGTTTCAACTGTGTAGTCTTAATACTTTCGGAATAAAGTGGCTGTGACATACGGACAGACAGACAGACAGACAGACAGACAGACATGACGAATCTATAAGGGTTCCGTTTTTTGCCATTTAGGCTACGGAACCCTAAAAACGCGGTAAAAAGTGTTAATTATAAATAACGAACTACCTAGGTATTTAAGTTTATATTAAACAGTTTAAAGTATTATGTATGTCTCCGGCCAACCATATGGTTTGGTCACCCTAATGAAGAAAAGGACACATACATCTACTTGACCTCTCTGTCGGCTCGTTTTGGGGCGAAGCACTCAATCCGGTTTATAGTACTATTTCCATGGCAATGGAACTAACCATAGACATAGAAAAATTTTCGCTGCGCTCAAGAAGACCAACAAAGCGTGGAAAAGAGAAGTTTACATCATACGGACACGGTCTATGTAAAAAAGAGACAAAGGATCAAGTGACATGAGCTAACATTTTTTACAGTAAGAGCCCCTAGCGTCCCGCTTAGCAAATGAGTAATCACAGTTTGTTTAAAATATTTTTTAATCTTAATTAGAATTTAAAATAAAGGTATCGTGGAGCTATGGTGTCTTGTACTCTAAGTAATTGTGATGTGACAAAAAGAAACAATCCAAGTAATCACACTTTTCAAAGGTAAATAAGATATTGCCACACATTTCTCTAAAACCAAATTTCGCTACATTTATTCGTTTATCGACAAAGAAAACAGTATGGAACATAGTTTATTAATTTCCTTTGCCATAATATATTCATATTTTATGAATCTAAGTCATATTTTACGTATCTCATATAAAATGTATTAATTCGTTTTCGGATCACCTGTTTACTGACTTTGTTGTTCTACATTCTATTTCTATGGAACTAACACTTAGTGTTATCAGAAAAATAGTCCTTTTTCTACTAATGGTTAAAAATTAAGCCTATCTTTCATAGTTTTGGTGTTATCAATTGTTTTTCTTTTTTTCTGGTTTTGGCCAAAATTACCCTCAAAGTCCAAAGTTGGAGGGTTTGACGGTAGTGTATAAATAAAGGCAAAATTGTGAATTTGTGCTTTTGTGCTCTTATAGTGCACTCCGAAGAAGCTATGGTACTTTTTATCGCTCAAACAATATTTTCTAGCCTGTTGTTTAGTTTGATTTGAGGCTCGATGGCGCAGTGGTTTAACGCCTGACCCAGCGATTGCGGAGGTTAAGCAACTTTCGCAAGGGTCGATCATGGGATGGGTGACCAAAATGTAATATTGGGATCCCTTGTTTTCGCATAATTGTTTTATACCTAATTTGATTTGGCATAACGGATTTGGCATAATCTTTTTTGTCATAATAATACTTTCGCATAATTGTTTTTTGGCATACTATTTATATTAGCATAATTATCATGTAGACTAATTTTTTTTCGCATAATGTTATTAGGCATATTGTCTATTCGCCTAATATAATTTATGCGTGTTTAAATTTATGCTAAAGAAAATTATGCTTAAACATGATTATGCTTAAAGTAGTTATGCTTAAAAAAATTATGCATAAGCTGTTATGACTAAATAATATTATGCGTAAACATCATTCGGCGAAATCGTATTATTCTATGACATATTATTGCCTTAAGGCGCTGCTTAATCGAATTTTTAGGTTTTTGAGGGGGTGCGGCAGACGAAGCGCGGTGTGCACGTGCAGCGGCGCCCCTCCCGCGCCGCACCTCCCCTGCGCTGCGAGTGTAGCGGTGTAGACTGGGCCGCATTTAGAAAATTTTTATTTAATTTTAAATTATTTGCTGTTGTGAATAAATGTCATGTTCTCTGATCAGGGTGAACAAAACTTTGAATTACATTTTGAGATATTACAGAAAAAGTATACTTTTAATCACGTAAACGAGCTTAAAGTGTTATAAAAAAAAACTCGATTTCCAAGAAAGTTTCTTTGAAAATTTTTCCCACAGTGATGGTCTATTTTTATAAGAAAAATTGTCTTTGGGGTACCTACTATCCTTTTACTATCCCTTGGTTCTTGTAAGAAATTATTTACATGATTATTATTTCCAATTTGTGCACTGTGTTGCCTTTTTGCTAAGCTCATTATTGGCACATAATAATTTTGGTATTTTGCATTTTTGGTGTATCTTAGGCTGTTTCGTTGACGAAACTCTAAAAATATGAGTTGCGCGACTCCTAGGCGAGACTTGATAGACTGAGAGGTCACGGGATTTTTGGTAACGATCGAGGAAAAGGTTAGACTCGTTTTTATGGGTTATAGAGTGGTCCCCTAATGTGAATGATGTCGGTACGCCTGATCTCAGTGGTTGCAACTTCGAATGATCTAAATATACACGGTTAATTTTTAAGTATATCTAACAATGAAATAGGGATTTCAGACCACGTAAATGAACAACTTTTACTATGGGACCAACCACGAAATCGCGAAAAAAAATCAGCCGTTCCATAGAAAAGTACAACATCGACTCCACTATGATGTATGGAACAGCTGATTTTTTTTCGCGATTTGGTGGTTGGTCCCATAGTAAAAGCTGTTCATTTACGTGGTCTGAAATCCCCATTTCATTTTTAGATATACTTAAAAATTAACCGTGTATAAAAGAAGAAACTGATTGGTGACTGACATATCAACGCACAGCCCAAACCGCTAGGTCTAGAGACTCCAAATTTGGTACATAGGTTCCTTTTAAGGTCTAAGGGTGCAATAAAAAAAGATTTTTTCAAAACTGAAACGGGTGTCCAAAGTTTGTATGAAATTCCCTCAGTTTGAAAGCGAGGATCTTCAAATTTTGTATTTAGACTGATGATTGTATTTTTTTTTAAATTCCACTCTCTAAAGGGTGAAAAGGGGGATGAAGTTGTATATAGAAATAATAAATATCCTTCATTTTCGAAGTGAAATTCGCTAAATTTATTATTTAAGCTTATGGATGCAAATTTAACGTAACGTACATTATTATTGTTAGTATATCGATCCCTATGGGAATGATAATGGGGATGAAATGGGGTAAATAAACCTAAAAATAGATATGGATGTCGTTATTGTGGTTTTCTGTCGATTGGAAAAATGATATTTATTTTGGAGTCCAACACGGTGGACATGATTTAACCCCAAAAAGGGTGAAAATGGTGTTCAAATTTTATATGGAAAAAGAATAAAAAAGACATTACAACTTTAAGCTTCGTAGGAGCACGTCTAAAAATAAATAGGCATACATATTATATTTTGTGATTTTGAAAATCAACCCCTTAGGGGGTAAATGGGGAAAAAAACAAAAATCGATATGGATGTCGTTCTTGAGGTTATGGTATGGGTATGGTATAGGTATGGGATGGTGATTGCGGAAATGACATTTATTTAACAGGTCTTACCTGTTTGTTTTGTCATTTTTTTTTCACTTTCTCATCAATTTTAACACTAGAAAAGCCAAAAAACATCCAGTCACACAGTTAAAGTCTATTAATAATTGTTTTAATATATAAAGCTTTAATATTCCCAACGAAAAAACAAAAATATCGACTGCCACAACTAATAGTGTTGAAACTGCAAATCACGTACTTTACAGTAGAGCAGTTTAAAGTTTTTTTTACACAAAAAAACATAAAATCGTAATTTTGAATTGTATCATTAAAGTTTCTTTACTAAATAATAGCTTATTTTTGTCTCTTTTTTTGTGCCTAATAACAATTTTATTATAAAGTTATAAAAATATTTTCCAAGATATTTCACATTCGATAATATTCCATGCTTTTAAAATCAGGAATTTTATCAAATATGGCTGATTCAATAGTATTCAATGCTTTTGAAATCTGGAATTGTATCGAAAGTGGCAGATTCGGTAATATTCTATGATAATTTATTAAGAAATAGCTATATATTTGCACTGAAATCTCTCTATGAGGATTCCCGTGCATGCGTCAGGATTGACGGCGTATTCACTGACTGGTTTGGCATCTCTAGGGGTGTCAGACAGGGATGTGTTGCGTCACCATGGCTCTTTAATCTGTTTTCGGACAGTTGTATGAAAGGTCTGAAAGAACGTGACTGTAGAGTTATGATGAATGGGACTCAAATCAAGTGCCTCCTCTACGCTGACGACCAAGTTATAATTGCGTCTTCTGCGCAAGAGTTGCAGGAAATGATGTCTGTTATTAATGATGATTTTGTGAGAAAAGGGATGAAAGTGAATGTAACTAAGACGAAAGTGATGGTGTTTGAGAGAGATGAAGAAATGACTGACTGTACGGTAATGTTAGGTGGCGAAAAAGTGGAACAAGTCCGTGAGTTTGTATACTTGGGGAGTTTGTTCACAAGGGACGGAAAGTGAGAGAAATATATAGAAAGGCGAGTGAAAAAAGGAAATTCGGTGAATGGTGCTATACACTCGGTTATGAGGTCAGATCGTTTCGGCAAAGGCGCGAATGGCTATTCATAACGGAGTGCTGGTACCGACACTGATGTATGGAAGTGAATCTTGGTTATGGCAGAAGAAGAATGAAAGCAGAATAAATGCGGTAGAGATGCGATCGTTGAGGAAAATATGTAGAGTAAAATTGAGTGATAGAGTGAGCAATGATGTGATTCGTAAAAGGTGTGGTCTGAAAGATGATATAGTGACAAGAATTGAGAAAGGAATGCTTCGGTGGTTTGGTCACTTAGAGAGGATGAATGAAAGGCGAATCACGAAAGAGATATATTGTGCGAATTTAGAAGGAACGATTGCGCAAGGGCGTCCCAGAAAAACCTACGTGGACTAATTAGAGGTTATTATAAAAAAGCTTGATGTACGCAGTGACAAAAACCGCAGGGCATGTATGAAAAGACTGATGGATGTGAATGAAGCGAAAGAAGTGTGCAATGATCGTAGCAGGTGGCGATCCATAGTCTCTGCATACCCCCATGGGAAACAGGCGTGAGTATATGTATGTATATATACTAATCTTGTCATCATCAGTTTGTAAAATAGGAAAAAAATCGTAATAAATATTGTTTTAACTCACTCCTCCACTGTAAAGTCGTTGTGGACTTGTAGTATATCGACTCTAAATGAAAGAAAATATATATTTTATATCATGTTACTTTTGTTAAGTAACATGATATAAAATATATTTAAAGCAAAAGAACAATGAAAAAACAACTTTTTAATTA
This sequence comes from Agriphila geniculea, assembly GCA_943789525.1. Taxonomy (NCBI): domain Eukaryota; kingdom Metazoa; phylum Arthropoda; class Insecta; order Lepidoptera; family Crambidae; genus Agriphila; species Agriphila geniculea. The sequence goes on along the minus strand of OX038879.1, from coordinate 4,531,402 downwards.
AATTATTATCTTAAAAAATAAAAATGGTTACTGATATAATATTTTAGTTCCAATCATTCTCACTAGTTCCATTGGATACAGTTCCATGGTACTACTGATACTTTTTGTTCTGTAGGTCCATATATTCATTCTCACTAGTTCCATTGCCAATGGAACTAGTGAGAATAATCAGTATCAGTAGTTCCATGGAACTATATCCATTGGAACTAGTGAGCAGTAAGAGATTGCTCCGCGTAGCCCTTTGATGCAACCTCGCGTACCCTTTAGGGTACGCGTACCACTGATTGGGAAACACTGCTTGAGACAATCGGTACAGGCGTGTTAATACTAGGGCTAACTCAGAGGCGCAAGTCCTGAGAACTATGGCTGGTATACTATCCAGACTACTGGCTTTATTCACGTCCAGAGGCTTTATTACAAGCTCTTAAATCCTGCCAGGTTTATAAATTGCTGTAGTGACATCTCTTTCTCGGTGTATAGCAAATAAAAGAGATAGATTGATAGCCAGTCAGAAAACTGACTGGAAATAAGAGGTCATAATACAGCCCCAGATCAAGCAATGCTTTTTTTAAATTCGGTCTCTCTGATGTGGATTTCCGACATTAAAATCCCACAACTTGGTAAGACCGATGGTACAACATTGCCAGGATCTAAAGAATCTAAACGAGAACACTCGGAAAATAAATTGGCAAAACGGTATGTGCCAAAGATCCTCCTGGTTCCCGCAGAGGAGGCATTGAGGGACGGCAGAAGTTGACTTCCACAGATTATACCAGAATTTTTCAAGAAGCAAGTTTTCCCTATGCAGGACTTGGCGGCTTTGTTAAAGGCTTTCCTCTTTTCACGTGTATTTCTAGCTTTACAGGATCGAGCATCAACCCAAGCAAGATATAACTCATGTTTCGACGCTACTGCATCTCTATATTTAGCATAATACCAAGAGTGAACTTTGTAAGAGACCCTGACAAAGCAGAATGGTCACAACATTCGTGAAGCAGAAGGAAACATAACTTTACCTAAAAAAAATTTTTTTTCTGCTTAAAAAACTAGTATAAAATCGATACACAGGAGCATTAGGGTGGGTACTCACTTAGGTTCGCGAACCTCCGCGCTCCGCGAACATGCACCGAAAAAATCGTTTATCCTCTGCTGGAACAGGGCGCCCAGGTGTGTACGTGAGCGAACACGTATGCGAACTTGGTTCGCACAGGTACACACTGTAGCCAAAGTAAAAATATTTGTTTTTGCTATGGATCACTGTTCGAGGTTCGCGGAGCGCGGAGGTTCGCGAACCTAAGTGGGTACCCACCCTTAGCCTTTAGCCATAGGCCTTGTCCCGCTACATTTTGTTATTTTGGTTGCATTATATTCATTAGGTAAAAAAACTTATCCATAGTAATATAGTGACTGAAAGTTTTGTTGGCTTTCCTTGTGTTAAAATTGATAAGAAAGTAAAAAAGAATCACAAAACAATTAGTTCTTACTTAAAAATTACGATTTTAAACTGTTTCAAAATCCAATATGTATTGATTGGATTGGACAATTTTAGGCGCGCGTTAATAGTGTAGGATTATTGTAAACATGTGAAATATTGACGCAGAAGTAGTTTTGAGGCGGAAAATATTAGGAATTAGCCGTAAGAGCACATTGAATGTCTCACTCCATACAAAAAAACCATAAAATATTTTTATCCAGCTAAACTTTTCGTTTTAGACACAAATATCTTAAGAAATTTCTTATATAATATAGAGTTTTTAAATTTGAGATTTTTGCATTTACAATGCTATTTTTAAACAATACTAAATAATATACTAGAAAAAATACGACTCGCACCAGATCAATACTCAGACGGGAATCGAACCCGCGACCTTTGGATATCCGGTCCAATGCTCTGACCGCTGAGTAGCTCAGTAGCTGAGTGACTCGGTAGCTCAGCGGTCAGAGCATTGGACCGGATATCCAAAGGTCGCGGGTTCGATTCCCGTCTGAGTATTGATCTGGTGCGAGTCGTATTTTTTCTAGTATATTATTTAGTATTGTTTAATATAGAGTTCTATTGATTAATATTTAAAAAAAATACTATTCAAAAAAAATAGTCGTAACTTGCGCGCGTCATAGCTCTAAAACGAAACCACTGAGAGTCGGCAGACCTCATCGTTTTAGCTACGGAGAAGCCATACTTTAAATAGGTATTAATACTGACAATTTCTCTGATCGTTACTTTCTCGTAACAATGAAGCCTCTTATAAGCGCTATTACTGGAAGTGGCAACCACTGAGATCAGGCAGACCGACATCATTCACATTAGGGGACAACTTTACAACCTATAAAAACGAATCTAACCTTTTCCTCGACCGTTACCAAAAATTCCGTGACCTCTAAGACTATGATGTCGACGACGACGCGTCATCGACATCAAGTCTTGCTAGACGCAGCGCGACGAGGCGGGCGTTTACCTACTACATCGCTTCTCATACTAACACTATTTTATTTATTACTAAAACCTAAAACTACAAAACAAACAGCTAAAACTATTACTTAATTAACACTAAATAAAATTATTGAAGTGAAACCTTCTTTATCGGCGTTGTACGCTTTTTTGTTGAACTCGCGTCAGTCAGTCAGGGGATCACGTGACCCTGATCGAAAATTCGTAAGACGGATGTGACGGATGGAGAGTAGACAGCCGGCGTCGGAAGTATCCCCCTCTCTTTCTACGGGGCGCGGCGAAAATAGCGGCGCGTCATTTCAAGACGTAAACACTTGTGTCACCATAGCAACGCACTTTTTAGGGTTCCGTACCCAAAGGGTGAAAACGGGACCCTATTACTAAGACTCCGCTGTCCGTCTGTCTGTCTATCCGTCTGTCTGTCTGTCTGTCTGTCTGTCTGTCACCAGGCTGTATCTCATGAACCGCGATAGCTAGAAAGTTGAAATATTCACAGATGATGTATTTCTGTTGCCGCTATAACAACAAATACTAAAAACAGAATCAAATAAATATTTAAAGGGGGCTCCCATAAAACAAACGTGATTTCTTTGCCGTTTTTTGCTCGATTTTAATAACGACAATAGGTAGACAGTTGAAATTTTCACAGATGATGTATTTTTGTTGCCGCTATAACAACAAATACTAAACACAGAATAAAATTAACATTTAAGGGGAGCTCCCATACAACAAACGTAATTTTTTTTGCCGTTTTTTGGTACAGAACCCTTCGTGCGTGAGTCCGACTCGCACTTGGCCGGTTTTTTACATTCTCTTTGGTCAAAACTCTAGATATTCTGTCAAGCTATGGATAAGCCTTTCGTACAATACTGTTCTGTATTTGTAAATTCAAATGCAGAATAAATTCGTAAGACGGCAATTCGTGCAAAATTATTCTATAACCATTCCAAAATATCAAAAATGCACAACGTTAATATTCAAGTTTTCACTTCTGCCAGCACTCCCGGAGTGCAACCCGATTTTCTTTTATTTACTTAAAACAACCAAAGATTACAAAACTTTCCAAAATCCAAAAGACAACAAGTTTCGATATGAATTATGAAATGAAAAGTACGGCCCCATCCATTCTCGATACCACCCGATGCAAGCCCCGGGCGTTCACCCCGCGCGCCCGCGCCCGCCCGCTCCATATCTCTGTGAATGCCGAATACTAGCAAATATTTTTTTAAGTGTATTGCTCTTTACATTTTTCAGGCGCTAAAAAACCTGTTTATTTTGATTTTAATAGTGATCCATAACATTTGCATTCTTTTTTTTTTGATAAGTCTTTAATTCATCTTATGTTCGAATTGTATTTTGAAAAAAATATGCTAGTTGCCGCTGAAAATTTTGAGTATTACGCGACGAAAAAACTTTTTAGAAAAACATGTTTTTTTCACTAACTAAGCTTTTACTTGAAATTATTTATAGCTAAGTCTTTAATTCAGGATATGTCAAATACAACAATATTTTTTTCTACCTTTCAAAATGAGTGGATTCTTCTAACTATGCGACAAAACTTTGTATGTTTTCATTGACGCTACGTTTTGCAGGTCCTTAAAATTTTATGCAAATACATAGGGAACCTGTAATATTATCTTGAGCTTCCGTGCTTCGGAAGGCACGTTAAGCCATTGGTCCCAACTGCATTTGCAGTCGTTAACACCCACAAATCCGCATTGGGCCCGCGTGGTGGGTTATGGCCCATCCTCCTCATCCATAAGGAGGCCTGTGTCTCAGCAGTGGGACAAGCAAAAAAAGTACTTTTTTTTCCAATGGCAGCGCTAGTGTGCTGTATTCATCGGTAAGATTTTGTCTAAAAAAAGACACAGAGGAAATAATTACTACGTGTCAAAGATACCAACTTTAGGCGACACGGCTACACGCGTGCGGCGTGGTAAATACCGTGATCCATCGCCCTAGAGTAAATTTTAACTTACTTTCCATTATTAAAATTTACTCTACGCTACGTTGTAGCCGTCGAAATTTTTCTAAGTCTATGACTTTGACTATGATACGACCACCTAGTGATTATTTCCTCTGTGGACCACAGCATAGACATAAGAACTACTAACGTCTTCGACTACCATTTTTGGCAGCTTTTCACTGACATGAAAAATTTTTTTTTAATATGCAGGTCAATGCAGTTTTTAATCGAAAAGAGCGTGCAGTCTGCACACTAGCGCCGCCATTGTGCGCTTTTATAATTCTCGACGGCCCGGCACGGCACGGCCCGGCACGGCACGGCTCGGCACGGCAGCGGCGACACCGAAAGACGCTTTTATAATTGCTGCCGTTGCCGGCCGTTGAATGTTCAACACAGAACACTCATAGCGAAGAAGTTACTATTTGTACATTGTACAGTAGTGTCGTGGTACCTACTTTTTACTTTAGAATAATATAAAGAATAAAAGTTGACCTTCTCTCTCTAGATATTTGTTATCTTTATAATTATTTCATAAAATAATAGTTTACCAATTATACAACGTGTAACAGAAAGGAGGTATAAACTCGAAAGGAAGTCAATGTACTCGTGAATCTGAACACTTCCAACAGAAAAAGATTTCAAATCGAAAATACAATTTTGAACTCTCCATAGAAAATTTGAATTTGCCGCCAACATTTTATATAGGGAGGGACATTCAAAAAATTTTTTTGTCTGTTGGAAGTTTCACGAGTACATTGACCTCCTCTCGGGTTGATACCCCCTTTTCAACACACTTGCTCGTAAAGTGAGCCCTAATACATCGCTTTTAGGGCCATAAACCGAACTATAACAAAGGCATGCAATAATATATAAAACACTAGTTGGTTATAGAATTATCCCTACAAAGTTAAATAGGTACCTTACTGCTGTTCTATGCGAGTAAACAGAGCATTTTCAATTTAACCGGGTAATACAGTTATTTTTTTAGTAACAACAAAGAGGTTTTATGCCGCTGACAATTTTTTGGAATAAATAAATGTGTAGGTCCTTAATTTAGTCAAACAAATATTTACTATTATCAAATTATTCCTAATTTACAATATTTTGTTATAAAATATTAAAATATTAGCATTTTATCACTTAAATTTATAATTTTGAAGTATGCTGTATGCTCACTAACCCCTTTGTTCGCAAAATATTCTTGCATTGGGTGTGTGAAAAAAACAAAAAAAACCTGCGCGCCTTTTCTCACCATGATTATCAATTTTGTTTTTGGCGTATTTGTTGCTGTGTGGTAAATTACTTTGTTTTTTCCTCGCAAATGTGTTGAAAAACGTCGTATGAAACTCGTGAGCTCTTACTTATTGCACACTCGGCTGAGTTTCGCCCTCGCCTGCGGCTCGGGTTGCAACCCACAGCCTTGTGTGCAATAAGCAACCTAAACTAACTTGTATCATAATGTACTATTTTGTTACACGTTGTTTAATGATTATATTACAATGTAGGTAGGTAGTAGGTACTTACTTAAATGATAAATAAATCTTTTAAAAATCAAAGAATATATTATATGTAGCTGGTTTTCATTACGTACCTACTTACCAAGATAGGTAGGCATCTACACAACACATTATTTAATTAAGTAGGTAACTACCTACTTAAGTAATATCTAGGTAATTATTTGTTGAGATAGGTAACAATATTTAACTTAGGTAAGTCCACTATTAACGGTTTTTCCACCGCTGTAAGTACCTAGATATCTTTCCGATCAGTATCGAAATAACTGTTTGTCGGAATATTACCTATTTGTTGATTTTGATGTTGTTTGTTTCCACAATCATACATAGGTACATGGCATACCAACAACAACACATTAACGATATTACGCTAATATACTGGTTGTGCCCTTTATACACGCTGTATATTCTTTGCTCTGGACTCACACTCACACATATGAATCCTTGTAGCTACGCACTACATCGTAAAAGTTCGACGGCAGCGTAGGATTTGGCCGGCACGGCACGGTTTGCCGGTGCCGTTGAGGAAATATAAAAGCGTCTCCATATGATTCCATACATTTCACTTCCCTGTTGTGCCATTGGACGGCTGCCGGGCGGTGCCGTGCCGGGCCGTTGAGAATTATAAAAGCGCACATTGGAAATAAAATCATAGTGTGTAAATAAAAAAGAAATTATAAATTATCTCTTTGGAGTGCAGTGCGAACAAGCTTTGCGGTACTTTTTATCCCTTAAACAATATTTTCTAGCCTGTCGTTTTGTTATATGGACTTTTATTGCGAAAAGTGGCCACTTTTAACAATAAAAGTCCATTAAACTAAACGACAGGCTAGAAAATATTGCTTAAGTGATAAAAAGTACAAAAGTACCACAAAGCTTGTTCGGAGTGCACTCCAGAGAGATAATTTACAAATTTGTCTTTATTTAAGCACTATGTTTTTTTTTTCTAATGGCGGCGCTAGTGTGCAGACTGCGCAGCCTTTAACATTCAGGATTTAAAAATTAAATACAGCAATAACTTTTAAAATAAATACTTTATTTGGTTCACATAATTTACTTTACTAAGTAATATTACAAAACACACCTTCCATCCAATTTACTAATTAGCACTGAGAGCACAAACTATATTTTTATTTGTCATGTCAATTATAATTAGTAATTGTCCACAAATAAATTAAAACCTATTTAACGTATAATTAATTATTTGTTATGATTCCGAGCGCCATCCTCTAACAAAATACTAATAAAGGCACAGACATATCACAGTTTGATAATAACTAATGTTAAATGTAGAAGAATATTATAATTTTAATTTATTATTTACAAATTACAAACGATTCACAAAATGCGTTAAACATACTGTGCACAAAGGACATTGACTAACAGATGGCGCTGTTTTATTTCGCTAACGGGAACTAGATGTCGTTAGAAGCCTTGTTTGGCGTCTCTGAACTGTCGGCCGGCGGGGAGGTCGGCGAGGCAGGGAACTTGGACTATGTTGAAGTATATGTGGCCCATGAGGTGCGAGGCGGAGGTGTTGGTGGCCTTGAGGCAATCGAAGAGCATGTCGTCGCAGGTGCAGTGGGACTTGCTGTAGAGGGAGTTATTGGTGAGGTTGTAGCGTTGCGAGAAGGCGCGCACCTTGGTGGGGCAGAGGTCATGCGTGCGGCAGCAGCGGTCCAGCCGCCGGTCGGCGCCCAGGTCGTGGTAGTCCGCCGCTATGTCACCCGTGCCGCACCACTTTGTGCCTGCAATTACACATATTGATATTTATACAACGTGACATTTTAATCATTTGGTTCCCGCAGTGGGTGTTTCCACTCATGATTACAAGCAGTTTTTACTATGGAGTCAACTCTGATATCGCGAAAAAAAAACAGCTGCTCAAAAATCAAATTGTTTTATAAAATATTAAATAAAATTCACCGCGGCGCCACTTTCGGTCAGGAAAGCGCCTTAAGTGACTTCTGCTAGGGTCGGTACTCAGTCATCGGTTTAATATCTCGAGCTCTTCTGATATTCGGAAGGCACGTTAATCTGTTGGTCCCGGCTGCATTCGTAGTCGTTAACACCCACCAATCCGTATTGGGCCTGTTATGGCAAAGCCTCGTTATACATCCGTTAGAAAGCCTATATTCCTGCAATGTGGTGATTAGAAATGGCTGACGAATCGTCGTCATGAGGACGCCAGTTTCGGTGGGGTATTCGCCTTAAAGGAAATATTCAGACGCGGGGGCCGTTCATTAGTTATTGCAGGGAGGCATTAATACTGTGTCTTCATGATCGTCATCAGCCATTTCTAATCACCACATTGCAGGAATATAGGCCTTCTAACGGATGTATAACGAGGCTTTGCCATAACAGGCCCAATACGGATTGGTGGGTGTTAACGACTACGAATGCAGCAGGGACCAACAGATTAACGTGCCTTCCGAATATCGGAAGAGCTCGAGATATTAAACCGATGACTGAGTACCGACCCTAGCGGAAGTCGCTTAAGGCGCTTTCCTGACCGAAAGTGGCGCCGCGGTGAATTTTATTTAATATTTTCTAAAACACAAATTTAATAAAACTTCTCGTGGAATCTTTAGGGTCCATACTCTAGTATTTTTAGGGCCCAAACATAATCTAGTATTTTTAAACGGTATCATTACATTCCCTCTCGTAGTCACTACTAGAAGTAGATAGCAAAACAGCTAAAAGTGGTTTTGACACATTTGCTAACTACTTCTACGAATAATTACAAGGAAAGTGATACCTTCTAAAAATACTAAACTATGAGCCCTAAAAATTCCACGAAAAGCTTTATTAAAATCCTTATCTATTATTCATGGGTGCATCGTGCGTCCACTAGCGCCGCCAATCAAGAAAAATCATTACAACGAAATAACTATGTTAAAAAAAAAATCTGAAAAATAAAAACTAGTATTAGCTATTAACTAAGTATTTTTGTATGCGTTAATTCTTAGCTTAAATGTGTTCGCGTAGTTAAAATCTGGATTAAGGCCCAAAGTGGCACTTTAGACGTTAATCTAGATTGTAATTACAAAAACTCATTTAAACCAGGAAAAAAACGCATAAGAACAAAAATAGTATATAATACTAGTTTTTATATTTTTCAGAATTTTATTATACATTTGTACTTAGTGATTTTTTTCTTGAGTGGTGGCCCTACCCTAGTGAAACTCGGTGCGCTCCCGAAAAAAATCAAACTGGCTGAATATTTTTTTATAGGTAGGAATAAGCTCTCTTAGTAATAGAAAAAAATCAGAATTTTCGAATGCGTGAAAATAAAAAAATAAAAAGTTTCTTCGTTTTCACAAATATAGGAAAGTAACAGCAAAATGGAGATTATACCTTTGCCATCAACTGCCACAACCACAACATGGTATTAAAAAAAAATTTCAACACAACATGTCAAAACTTTTTGTTTTTAATTCTTGTTGTCATAGTGGCAGGTGTTGGCAAAGGTATAATTTCCATTCTGCTGTTACTTTCCTACATTTGTGAAGTCGAAGAGACTTTAATTTTTTCACGCAACCGAAAATTCTGTTTTTTTTTTCTATTACTAAGGGAGCTTATTCCTATCTATAAAAAAATATTCAGCCAATTTGTTTTTTTTCGGACATTCCCCATTTATTAAATAACTCTGAGGGTGCCACTTTTGGTCAGAGAACCCCCCTAATCGCCGCATTGAAGGCTGAATGCTAAAGAAAACTTAAGCCGCCGCTGCCTAATCGAGCTCTTCTACTTACACCCTACAAATAAAAGGATCCACTTCGGAAGGTCCACTTTTTAAAGTCGTCTTTTACCTGCATGCGCTTTTTTGGTTAAGATTTTTCAGAAGTGTATGTTTACCAGGTATGATCCCCTGTAGCAGCGTGAGCGGGCTGCCGCCGAGCAGGCCCGCGTGCGCGCCGCCCGCGTCGAGCCGCGCCCGCGCCGCTCCCGCGCCCGCTCCCGCTCCCGCTGCCGCCACCGCCACAGCGCCCTCAGCTCGCCACGAGCCCTTGCCGCTCGCCACACTGTTCTTCGCTCGACGGGTGTCCTCCGATTCAACCCCTTCAACCTGAAAATAAGATTGTTGTTGTAATTAAATCGCCCTTGATGACGGATATTAAAATTATATGTACAAATTTTATTGTACAGTTAGCATCACGTTGGGTTTCCACAACATCAACTTATTCTCATGTGTCGGTTTTGATCTTAGCGTCAAGGTTTGAACTCAATTTATGTTGGACTTGGACAGCCAACTTCTTAATAAATAAGTATGTATAAATTGCGTTGAGAGCTATTTTGAGATCATACTGCTTTAAGAAGAGCATCTTAATGCTCTTCTTAAAGGAACAGAACTTACGAATTATCAGAACCCAATGAGGTGTGTGACAAGAAACTATTCGCACGGACTATTCGAAGATGAAAATGATCTGACTGATAATGATTATGCTTGATATTAAATCGCTCATCTAGCTATCCTCTTGAAAAATCTGTAACTGACGTAGCGAAACGACCTATGACAATTTATTCAACAGCTAGGTACATACTGTAGGTATGCACTTACTTACAAAGCAGGCGTAACCGTGAATGTGTAACTCAACCTTGTTTGGCGTCGAGTAGTGTTCTTCGAAGCAATCGCTAATGGATCGCGAATGAGTGGTACCTAGGTCATACTATTGACATTAGCCACCGCATCGAAGTGACTGGCTGGCGCTAAGAATCAAGTGGACTCAAGGTAATAATTATTATAACATACTTAAGGCTGATTTTTGTAGTGCCTAGTTATATTCAGCTTTATTCGTTTGATAGCGTATTATAGGTACCGCCAAATTGAAAAATTGTCTGTCTCATTTTTAGAATGACTTTTATAGTTAAGTAATATTTAAACTGCCTGATATTCGAAAAATCAACCTATAATTCAACAAAATTAAATGTTAGGTACAGTCAGAGTCAAATAGTTACGGGCAGTTAAAAATAGTTGGAAATATCCGGTGATCAACAAAAATCGTCGGAAATATCCAATAAAAATCAACACCAAACGGTTCCAGTTTTGATAATTTCTTAGGTGATTTAAATATATAAGGTCCTTCTTAAATAGTCCACAAAATTTTAAGGGGTCAATGTACTCAACTCATGCATACAAATAACTTTTACTATGGTACGGTACTTTTACTATGGTATGCTAGGCAAGTATCTTGAAAATTTTTCGACGGAGTTGTAAGATCGCGCATGTGCTCTTGTGAGCGACCAATAGCGCGCGCCCCTCTCCCGCCGCCCGCGCCCCTCACCGCTACGCATACCCAAAATACGCGTTTCGCGCAATCCCCACCTGATTTCAAGTTATATGCCTCGTACTGTACCAACATTGAAGTCGCGAAAAAAAATCAGCTGTTCCATAGAAAATTTAAAATCGTATAGATCATTGCATGAATTCATTGACCTCTTAAATTTTTGTGCACTATTTAAGAAGGACCTTATATTATCAACATCATTACACTTTTTAATGTTCCCAACACAGGCCTCCTCAGGCCTTTTTTTTTGTCCCGCGGAAAATGCCTTCGCATATCACCCCCGCGCGGGCAACATGGGGGCGGTTATGTGGTGCATCAGCTAAAAACCTCGGGCAGTTCCTTCCGCGCATTGGACGAGGACAGTCGGGATCGGTGTGGCCTCCTCAGGCCTTGCCTTTCCCTCTATTGATCAAAAGTTTAGTTATTTCGAGCAAACCTAGTTATTTCGAACGTTTTCGCATAATTATTGGTGGTACAATCTGTGCAACACACTTCTTCGGAATCGGCGTCGAATGCGCAGGTCGTTATTTTAAAAACGCATGTTTCCAAGTATCACTTCAGAATGTACACAATGCAAGCACTGGGGCTAAACATCATAGTAAAGAGAACCGCAAGTCCAGAGTTGCATCGTTAATATTGCGGTTTAAGTATGCAAGAAGATTAAGATAAGGAGAAGGTTTAATTATGTACTTATTTATTATATTTCGCAGCTTCATTCGACGCGATTTCTTCTTGTTAATCGCGTCGAATGAAGCTGCTCATATAATTGTGATCTAACTTCACGTACAGGTAAGTTCGATTGATCATCAAAAATATCGCCTTGTGCTTAGAATCGAGATTAGGATCGTGTGAATCGCGTGCTTAGAATCCCAAATCGAACTTTTTAGTTACTTCTTGCTTCTGTCTTAAAAATTCAGTGATTTTTAGATTCAAAAGATATTCTGTGACTCTTCGTAATTAATACTTTTAGTAATCATAAATTACCTAGTTGAAGCCTTAACATTTCCACGATAATTTAAAAAAGAAAAAACCGGCCAAGTGCGGTTGTCAGACTTGCGCACGAAGGGTTCCGTACCAAAAAAGGCAAAAAAAACACGTTTGTTGTATGGGAGTCCCCCTTAAATATTTTTTTTATACTATTTTTAGTATTTGTTGTTATAGCAGCAACAGAAATACATCATCTGTGAAAATTTCAACTGTCTATCTGTTGTTATAATTAATGTCGAGCTAAAAACGGCAAAAATCACGTTTGTTTTATGGGAGCTCCCCTTTAATATTAAGTTTTTTCTGGTTTTAGTATTTGTTGTTATAGCGGCAACAGAAATACATCATCTGTGAAAATTTTAACTCTCTAGCTATCACGGTTCATGAGAGAGATACAGCCTGGTGACAGACAGACAGACATACAGACAGACGGACAGCGGAGTCTTAGTAATAGGGTCCCGTTTTTATCCTTTGGGCAAAAATCAATAAGTACTTAGAATTACTTGTAAGTACTTACTTATTTTATAAATTAAATAAAAGATGGAAGAATATTTGTTACAATAACTTTCATAGTTTATCTATTGTAATAGTCTGCAGTTTGTCATAATATTTATGTAAAAATTGAATAACAAAAATCAATCTCAAGAAATCATCGAAACGCGCATGCGCAATGCCTACCACTATTGTTTGGCTTCCATCCCTTCTGCCGTTATTCCGTAAGGTAAGTATTGTGTAAATGAAAAAAATTCACACGAACCAAATCTGAATAATTCGTTGTTACAAAATCGGCGGTTACATATAAAATTCAATATTTTATACTTGAAAATTTTATTTTTGCTTTATTTTTTTTTCCAAGAGTTTATTGTGAGTACCTACGCTAAGGCTTCGCCATTATTGCTAATTTGCCCATACGCATTTACCACAAATTATATTAATCCACTAAAATAGTATTTTCACCTTCATCCATCATAATATCATTACAGTCCGTTCACCGTAAGATGTCCCTGCTGACCCTGGCGTGATGTTGGAACCACATGAGTAAATATGGAACTATTGCTTGTCAATCTATTGTTGTCAGATTGTTATTAGTGTGAAGTGCTACGCTCGTTTTTGTGTTAGGAATTATTTATTATTTTCTGAACCAATACAAATTTTCTATTTAAGTATTAAGGCGCCGTAGCACCTAGGTGCGCCGCCGCCAATAAGTACATTTATTTTTATTACTCGTTAACCAAGTCAATATTTAAAAAAGGTAGGTAATAAAATACCCCTTCTTCCCCACGACACTACCAAGGCGCACTACTGGTAGTGTCGTGGGTAATTAAAATTCTCTAATATTTTTTGAATAACTCTTCAACTGTTTCCACTCTTTCTGTAAGTTTTAAAATCCATTCTACCCACTTTGAGCTAAAATAGGTTTTAAAACTACTACTCAGTAGGGCGCCTTAACCTATTTTGCACTTCACTGGTTATGCTGTGTGTATAGTTTCCCAGGCATTATTTCGAAGCTTTCCCAGCTTTCTCCGATGGCTTCGTGCCGTATAGATAGAAGTCCGTTTGAGATCGAAAACAATGTCAGCCGTGACCACGCACGCCCGTAAGCCACGTTTACTCGTAAAGGTCGATACCATTTGGTTGCTACTATTATACAGTTACAAAATTATATTATTCTTATCTAAAACAAAGTCCCTCGCCGCGCCTGTCTGTTCGCGATAAACTCGAAAACTGCTGAACAGAGCCTGTAGCCAATGTCACATTTGCAAATTTTCGCTATCGCTTCGCTCCGAAAAATGTATGGATTTGACGTTTTATAATTCGATTGTTAACGAAACCATGTCAATCCCATACATGTTTCGAAAGCGAAGTGATAACGAAGATTTGCAAATGTTACTAGGGGGTCTGATTTTCATACGGTTTTCACAAAATGATAGAGAGATTTCTGAGAAAGGTGTAAAATAAGTTAAAGTATTATGTACATTGGTACAAATATGATATGACGATAATTATTGTTTAAAATTTAGTTTAATGTTACTATTCGGTATAATAATCGATCGCCAGCGCTCATGGTGGCAAAAAGTAGAAATAGTGTAGGCTCTGTAATCTGTTTGAAAACGATATTTAATTTATTACTAGCGATACAGGAACAATTATAAATGTTTATTATCACTTAATAAAATTATTAAAGTAGCTTTATCCTCTTGTTTTACAAAATCTTCAACTAAAAAAGAAGTAAACAAACCCTGATATAACCACAATAAAACACTCTTTTTGAATAGATCTTACTTGCCATATTTAATTTAAATGACCAAAAATGATTTTACAACACTTTGTCCACCCAAATCACAGTAATTCTAAAATTTACATTCATAACACAATATGTATAGTATTTTTTAACATTTTGTCACAATGCCGCCATTACATATCAAAACGTCAAAACGGTGGTCAGGTCAGAGCCAACAAACTTGGAAGACGCTAGGTGGCGCTAAAAGCGTGCACGGTGCCAATAGTGTTACGCACCTGTCCCTTCTGGGCACTGACATGAAAAACATTTTTTTTATTTATATATGCAGGTCAATGCTTCTGGGCTACAATTATTTTATGATCAATTTCTTTTGAATTCTACATGTGGTAGCTTGTCAATAGCTTTTAGCTATCCATAAACGATAAATAAATAAAAATAATTAATAAATATTTATAGAAGATTTCGGCAAAAATTAAGCCGACTGGGTGCTTGCATTAAAAAACGCTGCATAAACCTTTTGAGCTATAACAAAATAGATAGAATTGTTCCGTCGTTTCTTACATCGATGACGGGACGGGACTCGAACGGGACGGAAACAGACTTTTGGAGCAAATGGAGGTGACGACTCAAGGTATTTAATTTGTTTTCTTTTTGGGAAAGAAGGAAGGAAGGAACCGAACCGAAGCGAAGGCGGGTCGCTAGTTAAATTAATAAATTGCGACGGGGATCACCGAAGCTCAGACGGGACATGTTCGAAACAACATTTAATTTTTTATTCAGCTCCACGATGAACAAAAGCGGATTATACCTTTTAGAACCATTATCCAAACGCATAGCTTCTAACACCTATAATTTCAATAAAGTAAGTAACAATATTTTTCAATAAAGTAAGATGTAATAAGGTGAACGTTAAAACGTTAAAACCGTTGCCGAAACAAAAACAACCTTGTTTCAAGTAAAACTCGACGTTATTGGATTAAATGAGTTGGCCCTTAGCTTGGCTAACACAAGGACTCCTAAAATATTTTTTTAGGTATATTCCTAAAATAAAGTGAGGCCTTTATCTTAACTTTTATTTCTTGCTAAGTACATAATGTATCGAAAATTCACATGTGCCGATTGAAGCTAAGGTGATATAGTTTATTTATAAACAATAACCTCAGTAAAATAATAGTTCGTTGTAGGTTGTAGCAGTAGTAGGCAAAAGTAAAAATAAAAGGCCACAAAACACTTTTGTCTACTAATTAAGATGATCGCCACTTGAGTTGAGGGATATAGTTGCGTCTAACTTATTCTTGATGGCACGTCCCGGCTTCTGAATTAAGACTAACGTCAGCGGCACTTTAATTTATTGTTTATTGCAGAAAAGTTTTCACAGACAATGAGATAAAAAAAAAATAAAGCCCACACAACCAAAGAAAATATGGCAATCGCAATGGACCTTAGAGTAAGACGGGCTAACGAAGCCTTTTGTTGCTCGAAGCAATGGACATTTATATGTCGGAGCGCGAACGCCATGCTGCCCAAGATTATTGGAACTTCTAGAGCCATCTATTGAGTTGATTCGTAACTATCAAGTCGGAAACGTCAAGTGGCTTACTTGGGTAAGGTCGACACAGCGAGTGTAATAATCTGTGCAGCAAGCGATGACTTTGTCTATGAAATAGTTTGACAGTTGACAGTTTGATGTGTGACAGTTGACAGATTTGATGTTTGTCAGTTTGACAGTTGACAGTCTTGACGTTTCCTGAGGCGGGAATATGTGAAGAGCGTTTTCTGTGGGTAGTCTGTGAAACATTCTGTTACCGGTGGCCGTAGTGAACGGTCGTTGATTTGAATTCGCCTCGATGTGTCGAACTTGCCGCGTTTACCGACTTGAATCCGTGTGAATCTGTTCAATCATCCGTTATTTTGTGCTAACTTGATGTTGATTGTAAGAATAGAGGTTGTGCATTGTAAAACGACTATTATTTCATGCTCGGCGATGCATAACCTTATCCTGACGACACCCCGCTCCCCCCCTGACTCCGTCATCAGAAGTGGGATGAAATCCAAACGTCCAACGAGGTGAGAGAAGTGAATCAAACGATATGAGGTGTGCAACGGATAACGAGACACGTGCAACGGAAAATCAATGTGATTGACGAAAAATGGCGTCTATTATGGAGCAGTAAAATCGCAATTTTATGGCTTTACAAGCAATGCATGTGCCTACTTCGAGTGCCAATGTCCGTTCCTGACTTTGATCCCGAGTGGAAAGATGTTATTGTGCATGCCTGGATCACAACGGCGGACATGTGCGTTACTGACAAGCAACAAGGCGCATCGCTGATGATTGTGATAAGCCGCGCACTCAAGGGCAAAGCTTCATCTTAGCTGTCTTCTGTTTCCTTTCCTGTGATGAAGCTATGATGATGGATGACATGGAGTGGTTTCAAGGAGCTGTTCATGCAAAGGTGTAGCATACCAGGACTTCGCACAGTACCGACTGATTCCAAGGATAACAGGTCATGTAATCGTTCCACTTTTTCTAGTGCTTATTCTCACGACAAACAACAACCAAATGTGCCTGTGATTATCTGCTTCAGGTGCTTCACCAAACAGCAGTGATGCAACGGTGGCAGCACGATGGCGACGCAGTGGCGGGTGCAGCCAGCGTGGCGAATCTATAAGGTCACTTTAAAAGGGTCAGTCGTAACAATTTTATTTTGATTTCATTTTACAACTGAAAAGTCACTAAGTATTTCTGTTGGTTATGATTATGACGAAAAAAGAATTGATCGGTGTAGAAAAAGAAAATTACAAAGAAAACAGTCCATATTAAGGCTCATTCTGTTTCAAAAGTAGTCAAGGGAGTGAATTTAACTAAAATTAAAAGAGCTAAGTAATTTGTTCTTGGTGACATCATTCACCAGAATTGATATTGGAATTTAGGGCAAAAATAAGGAAATAGAAGGAAATCTTTCTTAGTAATGTCATATTCTGTGGTAATGTAATGTTAGCACTTTTCTGTTGTATGTAATGTAACCACTTTTCTGTTTTAATTCACTGCTAACAGTTGGTAGATGCATCAATGTTTCTGAATATGTTTACTGTTGGTGTAGTGTTGGTACAGTGTTAGTACAGTGTCAGTACAGTGTCAGTACAGTGTCAGTACAAGTGCAGCGGTGCACTGTTAGTGAACTGTTAGTACACTGTTAGTACACTGTTAGTACATTATTAGTACACTGCTAGTACACTATTAGTAAACTGATAGTACGCTGTTAATCCACTGTTAATACACTGTTAGTACCCTATTAGTACACTGTTAGTACACTGTTAGTACACTGTTAGTACACTGTTAGTACACTGTTAGTACACTGTTAGTACATTGTTAGTACACTGCTAGTACACTATTAGTAAACTGATAGTACACTGTTAGTACACTGTTAGTACACCGTTAGTACACTGTCAGTACACTTTTAGTCATAGTGTGGTGAATTTGAGTAAGCAGCTGTTGCTATGTAGGAATATGAATTCAGTTTAGTTACTAGTGTTCACAATCATGAAATTAATTAGTTTCTGATTTCACAAAGTTTATGTTTGATTATCTGGAAAGTGATTGGATTTTCTAAATGTGAGTAAACAAGGTTTTCGGAGCGCGTACTGTGTGTTTTCTTCTCCGTTTCAGTTGATGTACCAGGGGCATTGAATGCTGACGGCGATGGTGGTATCAAAAGAAGTGACTTCATCACCAAGCGGCGTGAAGCGGCACATCTTTGCGAGTCGTGTCTTCGACGGCGTGCAGGACGAGGAGGTGGGAGTAGACGATGACGTCACTACGTCTCAAGGATATCTGCTTACATCAGGTGATCAGATCAAAGTTTTGCTATTTTCTGTTACTTTAAAGTTATAATGCAGTCACGACTGACTGGCAAGCGTTTAGTCTGGGCGTTCACCGGATATAGGTAACGATGATAGTGATGATGATGGTGATGAATGTAATCACCATTACATTTCATTACATTACATTATGATGATGAATGTGATGATGATGACGATGATTATGATGATGATGATGCCGATGATGGTGGTGGTGATGACTGAGTGATGCTCACTGTATTAATGATTCTTAGCTGTCTGAAGTATCAGTTGAGGATAGTACACCAAATGAAGTGCTAGGATGCCTGTCAGATGCCTGGTGCCTTCGGGTTGTCTTGAAGGGTTAATGACTATCAGACGCCGGAGAGAGGTTGTCTTGAGTCACTGTCAGACACCGGATGGAGGTTGTCTTGAGTCACTGTCAGACGCCTCATAGAGGTTGTCTTGAAATGCTGGTTGACTATCAGACGCCGGATGGAGGTTGTCTTGAGTCATTGTCAGACGCCGGATGGAGGTTATCTTGAAGTGCTGGTTGGCTATCAGACGCCGGATGGAGGTTGTCTTGAGTCAATGTCAGACGCCGGATGGAGGTTGTCTTGAAGTGCTAGTTGACTGTCAGACGCCGGATAGAGGTTGTCTTGAAGTACTAGTTAACTATCAGACGCCGGAAAGAGGTTGTCTTGAGTCAATGTCAGACGGTGGAAGAATGTTTACTTGAGGTACTGGTTGACTATCAGACGCCGGATGGAGGTTGTCTTGAGTCACTATCAGACGCCACATGAAGATTGTCTTGAGGTGCTGGTGTGCTCGTTGACTAGCAGATGCCGGATGAAGGTTGCCTTACGTCACTGTCAGGTTCCGGTTGGCGGTTGTCTCGCAGAAATTGACTATCAGTCGCCGGATAGAGGTTGTCTTGAGTCACTATTAGGTACAGGTTATCTTGTGTTTGATAGAGTTGATGGTTTCATAAGCCAGATGCACACATTGTGAAGGTAAAACTTGTCAATTTTGATGATACTTGGTGCTGTTTGACAGATCATTACTCTTGATGGTACAAACGTTGTTGCTTGACTGGTTTGTTAATTTATTGTGAATGGCGAGCTGGAGTACTTGTGAATGATTTAATGATACTTACTAAGAAAAACTTAAAATTAATCAGAGCATTGTCAGGTGGCAGACAAGTTAACATTTTGATTAAATTGTAATCATTGAGTTAAGGATTAAGAAAGAGACGTTCCCTAACCTTTAGTCAGGAAGGCCGAGTGGTAAAACTGTTTACTGTCTGGTGATGTTTGTCTCCAGGTATTCCACTGACTGCTTCACACGAGGACGTGTGAAATGTCAAGATGGCCGTGTCGGAGCGCGAACGCCATGCTGCCCAAGATTATTGGAACTTCTAGAGCCATCTATTGAGTTGATTCGTAACTATCAAGTCGGAAACGTCAAGTGGCTTACTTGGGTAAGGTCGACACAGCGAGTGTAATAATCTGTGCAGCAAGCGATGACTTTGTCTATGAAATAGTTTGACAGTTGACAGTTTGATGTGTGACAGTTGACAGATTTGATGTTTGTCAGTTTGACAGTTGACAGTCTTGACGTTTCCTGAGGCGGGAATATGTGAAGAGCGTTTTCTGTGGGTAGTCTGTGAAACATTCTGTTACCGGTGGCCGTAGTGAACGGTCGTTGATTTGAATTCGCCTCGATGTGTCGAACTTGCCGCGTTTACCGACTTGAATCCGTGTGAATCTGTTCAATCATCCGTTATTTTGTGCTAACTTGATGTTGATTGTAAGAATAGAGGTTGTGCATTGTAAAACGACTATTATTTCATGCTCGGCGATGCATAACCTTATCCTGACGACACCCCGCTCCCCCCCTGACTCCGTCATATAAATATTTCAAATCATATTTTTACGAATAAATTAAGATTATTTTTGTATTCAGTAGCGTATTTAAAGTTCGTTCGTAGCATATCAAGTTTTCGTAGTTGCTACGAGCTACGAAATTGCAATTACCAACAAAAATAATAAAAAATTGATAGTTCGTTTTTGTTTCTGTATATATATAGGTCATTTTAAGAATGAAAAAAATTACATTTATAAGTACCTACAATTATCATTTCCAAGCTGGGAATCGAATCCGCAAGCTTCGCAATCCGTATCTGAATATTTTGATTTGACTGCTAGTATTTGTATATTCTGTGCTGAACTGCTGAGTGCTAAAGTGGTAAACATTTTGTTTTAGTTAATACGGATTGCCTTTAAGGCGGTACCCTGAGCGAAAGTGGCGCCGCGGTGAATTTTATTTAATATTATAATTCTAAAACACAATTTTAATAATGTCTCTCGTGGAGATTTTAGGGCCCATAGTCTAGTATTTTTAGAAGTAATTTCTACATGCCCTCGTAGTCATTCGTAGAAGTAGATAGCAAAACTGCTAAAAGTGGCCGTTTTTGACACATTTTCTATCTAATTCTACGAATGACTACGAGGGCATGTAGTGATACCCTCTAAAAATACTAGACCATGGGCCCTAAAATCTCCACGAGAGACATTATTAAAATCTTTTTCTATTAATGACTTATTAAATAAAAACCTCTGAGGGCGCCACTTTCGGTCATACAACGGCCTTAAGCGCGATGATGATGGAATGGAAGCTTGTCAAAGTAAATCGAAAATTGAATAATTAGTTAATTTTAAGATTATTAATATAATTGAAAAATATTAAAATAATATTTTTCAATTATATTAATAATCAGACTTCTTAATAATCAGAATTATATTAATAATCAGACAGATAATTATATTAAATATCAGACGGGACTCGAACCCGCATCCTTAGGATTCCGGCCCAAAGCACTAACCAATTTTATGCTACCGAAGCGCTAGTAGAAGTGACGATAACTTCTAATACTTTTTACGTTTTCCGCTGTAAGCCAGCGTTATCTCATCAATGTGAAGAATTAACTTCGACGTTCGAATGCAAAACCTTTACAGATGCCACACAATCGATTAAGATGAAATTTTATTTGAATTAAATCAACTAATTTGTTTACTTGTTATCTAACTTGAAGTTGCTGCAGCAAAAGTTCCCTCATCTCGGATGCGTGACACCGTGATTTTGGATATCCCTGTGGCTGGCCGGCGCCGGCGGCGGGCGTACCGTGCGCGTCTCAGTTTGACAAGGTTCCATCCCATTCTCATCGCGCGCTGATTATAACTGATGTTACTGATTAAGGCGCTAAAAAGGGTCAAATCCCAATATTCAATTCAAACTATTGAAAGATTACGCGCGTAAAGCTATCATGGAAAAAATATATAATGTACTTGGAATAATACACAATAGATTTAATTGAAAGCATTTGTAAAAATGTTACCACTTTTGATGTAAAAAAAATACCGTGGACCCTGTTTCTGGTCCTATTTGCAAAATTTCTCGGAAACAGAACATTCGTTTATGTTAAAATTAACACATAAAAATTAGCGATGTTAATACCTTCAATCTTAATTGAACAGATTTTTTTTAACTAACTTGAAAGCGAAGAAATTTAATAAAAACATGTAAAAATTGAGAATTCGGTGCTAGTTCTCAACGCAACCGCCACGTTGGAACGCGCACTGATTTGAACCCAAAGTGAGTAGAGTTACGTTCGATTTCACACCATCACGGATCGCCCCGCTCAGATTGAGGCATGTTAAAGCCTTAAATTATGAACAAACCCAGATTAATTTTAAAATTATATGTGATACCGATGTTAACCGACTTCAACACAAGGAGAAGGTTT
Organism: Agriphila geniculea; assembly: GCA_943789525.1. Taxonomy (NCBI): domain Eukaryota; kingdom Metazoa; phylum Arthropoda; class Insecta; order Lepidoptera; family Crambidae; genus Agriphila; species Agriphila geniculea. The sequence continues at coordinate 4,509,314 of OX038879.1, read as the reverse complement.
CAAATATCGATTTGTCCTTACGTTGGAATAAACAAAGGTTAACTCGAATAACTTGATGAACTTTATATCGATTATTTTTATAAATTATTAGGTACTTCGACAGCAGCCTTGGCTTGGGTAGCATGAGCCCTCGTTCCTATCACAGTTAATTGCCTTTACCTATTGGGTAACATTTAGCTCGGTCGATACAAAGTTTCTATGAATTTTATTGTACTACATTTTATATTAATTTTTGAAGTGAAAACTTCTTTAGCGGCGTTGTACGCTTTTTGTAATGGGGACTCGCGTCAGTCAGTCAGGATCATGTGACCCTGATCGAAAATTCGTAAGACGGATGTGACGGATGGAGAGTAGACAGCCGGCGGCGGAAATATCCCCCTCTCTTTCAATTCATTCATTCTTTCAAGTCATTTCAAGACGTAAACATTTGTGTCACCATAGCAACGCGCTAATTTTTTAATTCAATGTCAAAACTCTAGATTTTCTGTCAAGCTATGGATAAGACTTTCATACAATAATGTTCTGTATTCGTAAATTCAAATTCAGAGTAAATTCGTAAGACGGCAATTCGTTCAAAATTATTCCCTAACCATTCCAAAATATCAAAAATGCACAACGTTAATATTCAAGTTTTCACTTCTGCCGGCACTCCCGGAGTGCAACCCGATTTTTTATTTCTCTAACATCGATATCACTACATAATAACTATGCACAACATTAATATTCAAGTTTTCACTTCTGCCGGCATTCCCGGAGTGCAACCCGATTTTTTATTTCTCTAACATCGATATCACTACATAATCCTTACTAATATTATAAATGCGAAAGTTCGTTTGTTTGTTTGTTTGTTACGCCTTCACGTCTTAACTACTGAACCGATCATCATGAAATTTTGCATACACATTGTCAGGGGTACAGAGAAGGACATAGGGTACTTTTCATCCCGAAAAAAGTATTATTCCCGAGGGATAGCAAAAAAACCTTTTCACGTAGACGGGCGGCAGCTAGTAACTACATATTATAAAATTGTTTAAAAAAACAAAAAACCGACTTCAAAAAACCTACCTCTAAAAAGCAAGAAATAATATTCGTAATAATAAAACACGTCTATTAAAGTGGGTGGGACTGGAGTACAAATCCCTTTTTTTATTCTAAAAGCCCCACCCGACTTCAATAGACGTGTTTTATTATTACGAATATTATTTCTTGCTTTTTAGAGGTAGGTTTTTTGAAGTCGGTTTTTTGTTTTTTTAAACAATTTTTTATTTTTTTATTTTTAGTGTTTACCTTTATATTATTATTTAACCTTTTATATTAGGTAGTGTAGGTTTATTACTTAGGTAGAAATTAAAATCGGCTCAGCCAAACGTGAGTTAATCGCGGAGAAACGTACATACATGCGGGTCAAATTGAGAACCTCCTTTTTTAAGTCGGTTAAAAAACTACACTTAAGATATCCTTTTTCCAACAAAAAAATAATTATCGTATTCAGTTCATAAACAAAGAAGTTATACGACTGATCATCGAGGTAGTTCACACAAAATCATACTATTATCGTGCTTTTTTCAAGATTACTTGAAAAGTACTAAACCGATTTCGAAATTTAAAAAAATGGGACCAACTTGGGAGTTTACCTAATGCAATAACGTTTGAATCATTTCAATCGGTCCAGCCGTCTTCGAGTAATCGGTGTACATACAAAAAATAAAAAAAATAAAAAAAACGGGTCGAATTGAGTACCTCCCTCCTTTTGAAGTCGGTAAAAACAAAGTACCTCGCTGCGTCTGTCTGACTGTTCGCGATAAACTCAAAAACTACTGAACGGATTTTCATGCAGTTTTCACCAAATGATAGAGAGATTTCTGAGAAAGGTTTAAGTGTATAATAAGTTGAGGTTTTATATAAATTTGTGACGATAATTGTTGAAGATGTTGGCAAAAATTAAGCCAACTGGGAGTTTGCATTGAAAACACTGCATAAAACTTTTTTTTGAGCTATAACAAAATGATGCATGATGGAATTGTTTCTCTTTTATGGTCCGCGATAGCATAATGGGGAATGTCCGAAAAAAATAAAAATGGCTGAATATTTTTTCATAGGTAGGAATAAGCTCTCTTAGTTTTAGAAAAAAGTTTCAGAATTTTCGGTTGCGTATTTTTTTTTTAATAAAATAAAGTCTCTTCGACGTCACAAATGTACGAAAGTAACAGCAGAATGGCGATTATACCTTTGCCACCAGCTGCCACAACAACAGCAAGTATTAAAAACAAAGTTTTGACATTTTGTGTTGAAACTAGCATGTTGTGTTTATTGCAGGTGGTGACAAAGGTATAATCTCCATTCTGCTGTTACTTTCGTATATTTGTGAAGTCCAAGTGACTTTATTTTTTATTTTTATTTATACGCAACCGAAAATTCTGAAACTTTTTTCTATTACTAGAGGAGCTTATTCCTACCTATGAAAAAATATTCAGCCAAATTGATTTTTTTCGGACATTCCCCATTATATCTATCTTTAAGAAATAGCTTACTATACCCATTATATCTTCTAAAATCGGACTAAAACTTTAAAACGGACTAGTGAAAACAGAATTAAAAGTAAAAAAATAAGTTCTTCTGTAAATATTTATAACCCTATACATACAGAAATTTTAAACCTTAAAACTTGGGGCGCATGCTTAAAGACAATATGGATGATAAATTTTACAAAATGCGCCCCACGTTTTTAGGTTTGAAATTTCTGTAGGTATAGGGTTATAAATATTTACAGAAGAATTATTTTTTTTACTTTTTAGTCTGTTTTACTAGTCCGTTTTAATGTTTTAGTCTAATTTTTTTGTAATAATTTAGTCCGTTTCTCAAGCTTACGCGCTCACTAGACATGAAATAAAACAATTTTTAACGGATACTAGCGCGGTTTTATTGAAAGTACTTTGGTAATTAGTTGGTATTTGGTTTGATTTTTGGTTTTCCCGACGTTTCGGCACCTTTGCAGCTGCCGTGGTCACGGGGGACTGAAGCTGCCCGTGAGTCTACCCTCAAGCGAAGAAATTTTTTTTAGATGTTCAGAAATTAAAATTTAACATATTTTTTTAATTGTTTTATGTTAATTTATAATTTAATTTAATAATTATAATAATTAGCACTAAATAATTTATGAAATTAAATTATAAATCAACATAAAACAATTAAAAAATTTTGTTAAATTTTAATTTCTGAACGTCTAAAAGAAAATTCTTCGCTTGAGGGTAGACTCACGGGCAGCTTCAGTCCCCCGTGACCACGGCAGCTGCAAAGGTGCCGAAACGTCGGGAAAACCAAAAATCAAACCAAATACCAACTAATTACCAAAGTACTTTTAATAAAACCGCGCTAGTATCCGTTAAAAATTGTTTTATTTCATAATTTAGTCCGTTTTAAAAACGTGTTTTTAAAAAAACTTTTTTTTCAGTAAATTATTATTTTCTGATTTTTAGTTAACGAGCTAAGACTAAAAGTAAACCATCTCCTATCGGAGCACTCCTCAAGACGATTCAAACGAGCCCAAACTCGATGGGGTTACATGGTTTTAATACAGAGTTCCTGTGTCCTTCTTCCGGCTCCATCATCAGACCCTGGAAACTATTTCCCAACAAAGAACTCGTCAAGACGATTCAAACGACCCCAAACTCGATGGGGTTGCATGGTTTTATTATTGAAATAAAATCAATTTCAAATAAAATGTTACTACCTATCATATTATGAAGTTAGGTTCATTACTAATCACACAAGTTTATTACATTATGGTGAAAGACAATAATTTCCACGAATTTCTCTAAGATCATTCATTATGGTGCGGTAATTCGCCAATGACGTCAAGACGACGTACCATATAATTTCGTTTCTTTTTTCCTCTTTTGTGAACAATAATTACATAACGAATAGTACTTTTTGGGTACTTTCTAAATAGTTTGAGATTTTTTACTAAGTGAAAACGCGATCATTGTTTACAACACAGTACCAGATTGCTTTCACAAAACAAAAGTTCGTAACAACGTTACAAAATTATCCTTAATGCCGAATATGGTAGATAGGGACCATCAAACTGAACAACTTGACTATGGACTATTTATTGTGAAATAAACAAGGGTCAATACATAGCAGATCTTAAGGCTAATTTATTTGTATACTTCCACCAAGTACTACCTTTGTAGGTGTATTTGATCTTATTAGGAATGTTTAGTGTTTACTTGTAGATTTTAAACATGTTAACTTCAAAATTAATATTGTGTTCTTTGAAACTTTTTCATTCGACCGACCTAATCCTTGTTTTGGAAACATTACTTATTTATACTTTAATGCTCAAAAACTTTACATTCAAACAAAGTAAAATTTTGTTTTAAGGTTTAACTTTTAGGTTCGACAAAATCACTGCATGCGCTTTTGTCACATTTTTGTTACTTTTTAGGGTTCCGTACCCAAAGGGTAAAAACGGGACCCTATTACTAAGACTCCGCTGTCCGTTTGTTTGTCTGTCTGTCTGTCACCAGGCTGTATCTCATGAACCGTGATAGCTAGAAAGTTGAAATTTTCACAGATTATGTATTTCTGTTGCCGCTATAATAACAAATACTAAAAACAGAATAAAATTAATATTTAAGGGGGACTCTCATACAACGAACGTGTTTTTTTTTTGCCGTTTTTTGCTCGATATTAATAACGACAACTGGTAGACAGTTAAAATTTTCACAGATGGTGTATTTTTGTTGCCGCTATAATAACAAATACTAAAAACAGAATAAAATTAATATTTAAGGGGGGCTCCCATACAACAAACGTGATTTTTTTTTTGCCGTTTTTTGCTCGATATTAATAACGACAACTGGTAGACAGTTAAAATTTTCACAGATAATGTATTTTTGTTGCCGCTATAATAACAAATACTAAAAACAAAATAAAATTAATATTTAAGGGGGGCTCCCATACAACAAACGTAATTTTTTTGCCGGTTTTTGGTACGGAACCCTTCGTGCGCGAGTCCGACTCGCACTTGGCCGGTTTTTTGTATTAAGGAGCTTTACGCTTATGCTATTTCTATACTAAGCCTGGCAGTTTGTACAATTGCATAACTCATTTGGTTATTGCTGTTTGCTTTTTCTCAAGTTTAGTTACAGAATGGTTGGGGAAGCGCTCATTGCGGAGCTTGACCGATTGATCGTATTCGATCACGTTTGTTAAGCAACACTCGGTCCTGTCAGGTGTCGGATGGGTGACTGTTAAGTGGCATTACAACTGAGCGCTTCCGTGCTTCGGAGGGCACGTTAAACCGTCGGTCCCGGCTGTTGTCATCTGATAACGGGCGTTAAGCCAAGTCTCACAGGGCGGCTTGATAAACTCTAACACCAGAAGTAGCCACTAATCCTCATACGATAAGAAGAAGTTATGAATGGTGGTGGTTACCTGCTGGCACTGCGCCATCAGCTTGACCATCTGCGGGAAGGTAACCTCTAGCGGCCGGTTGATGCGCGTCAGCTGCCGCAGCAGCCGCGTCGTGTCATCCTCGTCACTGTAACAATGCAACAATCCATAATTAGTTAAGGTTCTAAGCTATAATTTACCACGGCGTACAATATACCAAAGAATACAATTCCAAAAAATGAAAGAGTTGACAAGAAATAAATATAGCAAATAACGTAAACGTAACGTAACGCAAAGATTTTGCCACTAACTAACTTGCACGAATAGTAATAGTAGCATCGTATAGTCATAAATGTCATAATCTCATCTTTCCTAATTCTGACAAACACGGTCAAATTAGAAAACAAGTACCTAAGCGTGGAAAATGAAAGTAATGGACGATGTGTTTTATTATAGTAAGCAAGTCATCCAAGTTTATGTATACAGCATAGAAAGTCATTGAGTTTACAGCCATAAATACCGAGAAAGTACAGAGACAACAAAATCATTAAAAGGTATCTTTTTCTTAATGAATGGCTTGCTCTGTCTATGCACAATTCCGCCAAAAAGTGTGTTCAAAGATGAAAAAGAATTGTATTCGAATTAAAAGGTGTGTTTAAACCATAGACATAGAAAAATTTTCGCTGCGCTCAAGAAGACCAACAAAGCGTGGAAACGAGAAGTTAACATCATACGGACACGGTCTATGTACAAAAGAGACAAAGGATCAAGTGACATGTGCCAAAATTTTTTACAGTAAGAGCCCCTAGCGTCTCGCTTAGCAAATGAGCAATCACAGTTTGTTTAAAATGTTTGTTAATCTTAATTAGAATTTAAAATAAAGGTATCGTGGAGCTATGGTGTCTTGTGCTCTAAATAATTGTGATGTGACAAAAAGAAACAATCCAAGTAATCACACTTTTCACAGGTAAATAAGATATTGCCACACATTTCTCTAAAACCAAATTTCGCTACATTTATTCGTTTATGGACGAAGAAAACAGTATGGAACATAGTCTATTAATTTCCTCTACCATAATATAGTCATATTTTATGTATTTCATATAAAATGTATGCATTCGTTTTCGGATCATCTGTTTATTGACATTGTTGTTCTTTGACATTCTATTTCTATGGTTTAAACTTAAAATGGCTATACATTTTTCATTAAATAAAATAATATAATAAGTATGTAGATACGTATACGGATCAAATTGTGGCTATGCAATATTAATTAAAATATTACAATAACTGCCTACGTATGTACGTTTACGAATCAAATTGAGATTATTATCACCGAAAAAACTTTTCTAAAAAGTCTAAACAGGTTTTTTTCTGTTTTGTGTAGTTTTGGTTTTATTTTAATTTATTTTGTTTTATTTTAGCATTTCCTGTGTTTGTCTCCTTTTGTCCCCTGAAAACAGGGGCCGTGGTCAAAAGCGATGATACCTTATTAAGTAGAGCCGCCCGCGACTTTGTCTGCTTGGACAGATTTTTTTTATCTCTCGAGAACATTACTTTTTTTCTTAATGAAAGTTACCCTATGTCCTTACTTATTATATGCCCGCTTTCACTTTCATTATCGTAGGCGCACAAACCGATTCAAAGTCATTACCATAACCCAGCGGTGCAGTAGAGCAGCCTATCGTATGACGTGATAGCAGCTGCAGTGTCCCAGTGAACCAGTTGTAAGGTCGGGTTATGCAACGTGGTCGTTGACCGTGCGCGAGCGCAGCGCCGCCGGTGAAAGTGATCCGGCGCTATGGAAGCCGATTGAACGGTAGACCCCTATTAAGTATACTAGACCACAGATTACTAAATAGTGTCGTGAATATAGCGACCGTGAACTTCAGGACATTTTGCGCGACTGTTTGTGCGTATAATCAAAATACTTTAAGGATTTTTAAGTACCTATTTTAAACAGCTGGTAAGAGAGGCGGCTGCCAGGGGCGCAACCCTCAGAGGGGCGCACTTTGCTGACCCATAGCTAGAAAAAGTCTGTAAGTCTTGGGGAGCAAAATTCAAATCTTGCCATGGGCGCTCATGACCCTAGTTCCGACACTGATTGTCATGAAAAGGATGAGTTCCGTAACTATATACCTTTTTACTAACTTTTTTATACAGGGTTGTTTGTAAAACACCAACAACATCGCAGGAGTAGATTACTAACCTCATAAACACATTTGTTTTGCAACTTTTCCAAAAACAGACAAACAAAATCCGACATTCCATACAAATTTCTGAACAGCTGATTGAATTTACGAACAGATATAAGTAATCTACTCCTGCGAGGTTGTTGGTGTTTTACAAATAACCCTGTATAGGTAACTAAATTTAATATAAAAAAACCAGCCAAGTGCGAGTCGGACTCGCGCAAGAAGGATTCCGTACCAAAAAACGGCAATAAAATTACGTTTGTTGTATGGGAGCCCCCCTTAAATATTAATTTTATTCTGTTTTTAGTATTAGTTGCTATAGCGGCAACAGAAATACATAATCTGTGAAAATTTCAACTTTCTAGCTATCACGGTTCATGAGATACAGCCTGGTGACAGACAGACAGACAGACAGACAGACAGACGGACAGCGGAGTCTTAGTAATAGGGTCCCGTTTTTACCCTTTGGGTACGGAACCCTAAAAACAAGCATGTAAAGTTTAAGAAACAACTATTAGTGCTATCAGTTTCTGTACACACTGTGTATTGAGTATGTTGTCTGTCACTAACTTACTTGCATACTGCAAGCAAAGTCAATAAGTTAATCCAATAATGCGTTCAGGCATTTAGGGCAGTGGGTTATGTACGCAACGAGGAACAAGAACAGAGTGGTGGTATGCTTGAAAAACGTAAGTATTAAATGAAAATAAATGCTGGCAGACAAAAAGTTTTCACTCAAAATATAAGTATATTTATCTTTAAGGCTCGGTAATGCAAAATCATTTGTCTCTGTCTTCTTTTTACGTGTAAAGAGTATGGAAAATAACCTCACTTCTGCACTTTTTCGATGTTTTATGTTGCTTTTTCATCATTATCTTTAGCACAATTATCTTTCTTGAAAAAAAATTATTGGAGAAATTGCACAGTACGTTAAAGTATATTTTGATGTAGAATTCAATCTATTTCCGCTATTATTTACGCCAAAAATATGGCGCGCGACAAGCGCTTTTGATGAGATTCTGATTTTTTTTACAATTATCTGTGAGGTTTATACACTAATTAATACTTGTAGCAACTAGATAATCTCTTTAGCTTGTCGTATGTTTTTTTTTGTGGCTACAACTTTACGTTTTCTATATAAAAATATAGCCCGCGCAAACCATTTTTTCCTATTATGGACCCTTAAAATCTCAAAGTTTTTAAAATAAGTAAGCAGGTGTAACAGGTTGACCTCATGACGCGATCTATTCGAGTACTTAATTTCGTGATGTCTTTATTCGATACACTGACGACCCGCGAATCTCTAAAACAAACCTTTCTGCTCGACCGGTCGTTGCCGTAGATTGTAAAAAAAACATCACTTTCGTGTGTTAAATGTAGCATGCATAAGTGAAAAAGTTACTCAGCACGCCTGCTGAATACGCGAAAAATTCAATTGTAATTACTTCTCCACAGTAGGCCCGGCTTATCTGCATAACAATGGCTGGCTGCCCGCTTCGATTGACAAACCATTGAAGGATGTGAAAGTACCGTATCTAATTCCAGATAGGGTTTTTTACGTGTTGGTGTTATGTTACAAGTGAAAGTAAGTTGTAAGTTCTACGGTGTATTTTATTTTTAAAGGATCAGCAGAGTTTTAACGAACGATATCGATAAGTGAAGAAGTATGTAAGTGCGCACATTACAACGATTTGATATCGGCCGATACTTCATACAAAACCAATTATTCGTCAACTATCGGCCGACAGTTTGGTCTGTAGTCTGCGGGCACACTAAAGGTTCCTGTTTTTAGAAATTCTATTTGCGGGTCCCACGTTGGGCGCCAAAATACTTATTTGTGTCAAAACTTACATTAAAATAACTGATAACAATAAAAAACACATGGAATTTATTACATGTGCGACTCTACGCATCACACACATTTACACTATGGATAGAACTAAGTAAATTATGATGTTTTAAAATTAATATTTTAAGTCAGATGCGTGTTCACGAAGCAGAAACATTAGAAACAATCATTAAATTTGCCCGTTTATAAAATCAGCGACTCTCGTACTAATTAGAGTGACCTACTATCACATGGATGGTGAAACCGGGCCGTTAGCCGATGCTGATCCACATCTTAGAAATATGCAGCAATTATTGCGAAAAAAATGCATTTTATATTCACGAAAAGTATTCAGAGAAACTAGGCTGGCATTCTGAAACACAGATTTTTTAACAACGGTACCACATGACGATACTGTACTTACTACGATAGGTAATTAGAACACAAACACTGACATCCATTGTATAATAGACGTCGGTGAACACCAATCAATGGCTTGACTGACCGGTCGGTCGAGAGACAATTGAATGTGATTGACCGAATGCCATGGAATATGGCAGAACTCGGGCTGTAAAAGTAGGTAGGTACTTAGTTATCTTATATTTTAAAGTCACTGTTTGATGAGGACAAACACAACGTTTTTACAACTTTTTAAATAGGTATGAAAATAAAAGTTAGAGATAGGTATTAATCTTGACATTGTGAAACTATGTACCTACAATAATGTGTCGATGGATTTATTTCAACTTCATTTGATGTAGATTTGATGCGTAGGTAGGGTGGGATAACTTCGTTAACCACACGATGTATCGTCGTAGGTAAAAATCTGTTCAGGCATTTAGAAGTTATGGTGGAATAAAGAAACTCACATACATACAAACATACATGAATCCTGAACTCATTACATACACTCTTCCTATTTTGGGTATTCGTCGTTGATGGGAGCGGTATTATCTTCACTAATTTTCCGGCATCTTAGGTTTTAACAGAAAGTAGCTCTACCACTTTAATAGTACATTATGAGACTTTAAAAGTTAGCTTAGGTTGCCCATTGCACACAAGGCTGTGGGTTGCAGCCCGAGCCGCAGGCGAAGGCGTAACTCAGCCGAGTGTGCAATGAGCAAAAGCTCACGAGTTTCATACGACGTTTTTCAACACATTTGCGAGGAAAATACAAAGTAATTTACCACACAGCAACAAATACGAGAAAAACAAAATATGACAATTAAGGGAAAAGGCGGCCGCGTAGGTTTTTTTTGTTTTTTTGCACACGGCCAATGCAAGAATATTTTGCGAACAAAGGGGTGAGTGAGCATACAGCCTACTTCAAAATTATAATTTAAAGTGATAAAATGCAATTATTTTAATATTTTATAACAAAATATTGTGAATTATGAATAATTTGATAATAATAAATATTTTTTTGACTTAACTAAGGACTTGCACATTTATTTATTCCAAAAATGAATATGAATTTTCAGCGGCATAAAACCTTTTTGTTGTTACTAAAAAAAATAACTGTATTACCTGGTTGAATTGGGAATGCTCTGTTTACTCGCATAGAACTTGCAGTAAGGTACTAATTTAACTTTGTAGGGATAATTCTATAACAACCTAGTGTTTTATATATTACTAGCGGCCGCCCGCGGTTTCACCCGCGTGGTTCTGTTTCTATGGGAATATCGGGATAAAAAGTATCCTATCTTTTAATCTAGGCTATCTACTATCTGTGTGTCAAATTACAACTAAATCCATTCAGTAGTTTTTGTGTGATTGAGGAACAAACATCCAAACCCACAAACTCACATTTATAATATTAAGTAGGATTGCACGCGTTTGTTATAGCTCGGTTTATGGCCCTAAAAGCGATGTATTAGGGCTCACTTTACGAGCAAGTGTGTTGAAAAAAATATTTTAGTACAATAACAATTCCTTACCTATGAGCTGACAAATCTACGGCCTAGGTATGTTAGTTAATACACGTTTGGCATTATGGTAAATTGTTTTATAAACAACACCTTGCAATTACCATAAGCTATTAGCGAATACCAAACTAAACACCAGACGGACATAATTATAGCGCACTATGCTACTATATGAATCTTGATACGACTTATTACGGTTGCGAGTATTCTATGTAATTTGTCCTGTCGTTAATTTTGAAATGATCAAAATATTAGTAACTTAACCACATAGTTGTGGACTACGTATCCTTGTACTAAATTTTCATGTTACGTAAGAAGTAAGAAGCAGGCTTCTATTAGTGACGATACGACAAATGCTCATTATCTTATTTTTTTTTATTAAGTACTTTTTATAAGTACAAAATACGAACGGGAAAAAACATAAAAAATACTAGACATTCAACATAAACAACTCATTATTCTATAAATAAGTATACAATGCTTATAATGTTTCAGCTTTTAGGATTTAGTTTGCACGGGAGGGAGTCCCACCATATTCGTATTCTTGCGGTGCGGGCGGGGGATACGTAAGAGTATTTTCCTCGGTATAAAAGGGTGAGTTTTCACAATCGGATCATTCAGTTTTTTTTAGTTTTTGACCGAGTGAGCACGAAGTGCGAGCGAAGCGTCTCTGCTTCAGCTTGGGCAAAAATTCTTTCGTATGTCCTTCCGGCGGCTGTCCGTTTGTTCTCCTCTACAGGTCGCATTTCTCAACCGATTCTCTTGAAAATTTGTGAGCGGGTTCGAAAATTATATAGAATTTCTTTGGCGAGTCAGTTTTTTGAAATTTTTCAAAATGGCGGAGATATGTAAAAAAACCGGCCAAGTGCGAGTCGGACTCGCGCACGAAGGGTTCCGTACCAAAAAATGGCAAAAAAAATATACGTTTGTTGTATGGGATGGGAGTCCCCCTTAAATATTAATTTTATTCTGTTTTAAGTATTTGTTGTTATAGCGGCAATAGAAATACATTATCTGTGTAAATTTCAACTTTCTAGCTATCACGGTTCATGAGATACAGCCTGGTGACAGACAGACAGACAGACGGACAGCGGAGTCTTAGTAATAGGGTGCCGTTTTTACCCATTGAGTACGGAACCCTAAAAACCATATTACAGTCCGACTTTCCGGAGCTGTTTCTTTTCCTCTACAGGTCGCATTTCTCAACCGATTCTCTTTAAATTTTGTGAGCAGCTTTGAAAATTATATAGATTTTTTTATCAAGCCAATGTTTCGAAATTTTTCAAAATGGTGGAGATATGTAAAAAAAACATATTTCAGTCCGGTTTTCCGGCGCTGGCTGTCCTCCTCTACAGGTCGCATTTCTCAACCGATTCTCGTGAAATTTTGTAAGCAGGTTTGATAATTATATAGAATTTTTCAGTCGGGCCAGTTATTCGAAAATTTTCGAAATGACGTAGATATGTAATAAAAAACATATTCCAACAATTTCGAGAAATGATCAAAAGTGTAACAAACCTTTTTTGTTAGTGGTGCAAAGAAAATTTTGTTTTTTATTTTTTAAAGATTCAAAAAAGTTACCGATATTCGAATTTTGAAAATAAATAAGGTTGTGACTTTGTGACAGAACCTAGGACTGTGTATATTATTTGCACAGTATAGATACTTATTAGTTGCAAAACTAATATCTATTCTGTATTATTTGTTTCTAAAAAACACACTAGAATATTTGAGCTACTGTTTAATGCGCGGTCTACACCTCACGGAGCCACTAGTTTTTAGTATTTCAAAATATATTTCAATACACACCTTGTTTAGAGGTAAGAATGGTACCTAATCACGATTTATACGGACCATTTCGACCAATAAATGGCACGTCGAATAAACGGCGATTGCGCATGAGTCATAGTAGTTTGGAAAGCTATGAGATCCTGTTTGTCCGACAGTGGATTTCTAGGGTCATATTTTCAAGTATTTTAGACCGCGAGCGAGCGCGAGGCGTCTGCGTCTCTTCAGCATGTCCAATAATGCTTTCGTATGTCCGGATGTCCGACTGTTCTCCTTTACAAGTCTCATTTCTCAATCGATTTCAGCTTCAATAATAAGCTAGTGTTTTTTTGCCGATTCAGTTTTTCGAAATTGTTCAAAACGAAAAAAAAATCCAGCCATTTTGAAAAATGTTCAAAAATATCACAAACACAAGTTCTACAGCTCTCAAGGCTGGTTTACATTATCTTAGTCTTTAGTAGAGTGTTTTAGGAGAGTGCTTTAGTGGAAACATGTAAACGGTCGTCTTATGACTAAAGAGAGTAACTTTCTAGTAGCCTTTCTACTCGCTTTCCAGTAGCACCCCCTGCGCGCCCGCTCACCCCCCGCGCGATATTTTACTCGCACTCGCACTGGAAGCATGTAAATCGACATTTTAGTAGCGTCTTTAGTAGAGTGCATTTGCCGGTGAACGCGTGACGTGTAATTGAATTAAATAATAGGTATTAGGTATGGCGAAAATGACACTCTACTGGAAGCGTGTAAACGGTCACTGGAATGGCACCAAAACTACTAAAGCACTCGCATTCGAATCTACTCGCACGCTACTAAGCACTCTACTAAATACTAAGATAATGTAAACCAGCCTTCAGAGCCATTAGTTTACCTTATTCACTTTATATTAATGTGTTGACATTGCTCGTTTAATATTAAAAGCCAAGCATAGAGCACTTTAACCCAACAGCTGACTACAGGCAAGCACAAAAATGTTTTAGATATGAAATAATAATTTGTACAATTTGTACTTATTTACAAGAGTTTAAAAAAGGAGGACTATTTAACGAAAGTTTGTTAAGCTCAAAAGTAAGTTTTTGGTTTTGGTCACCATTAAAATGATGTCAATTCCCATAACCTAGTTTTTCCCTTAACTTATTTTAATTAGTGAACGTACTTTAGTATAAGTTTGTATATTTTCAAAATTATAATAATGTTAGCAATAGATTAAATATTTTTCGTCAGAGAGTGTACGAGCGAGTATCACGTGTCGGTTGCCGCTTACATTCGCGTGAGCAATTTATGACGACGCTATGCGATAGTGATTCAGTACCAAAATACGGCTATGAAGATAATCACGTCATGTCATGTCATTCACCGAGTGACGTGACGTCGTGACCCCAAATGTATAGTTTGGTATGGCTGGTGGCATGCTGATGATCAGCCATACAAAAGAAAAAAAACCGGCCAAGTGCGAGCCGAACTCGCGCACGAAGGGTTCCGTACCAAAAAACTGCAAAAAAAAAATACGTTTGTTGTATGGGAGCCCCCTAAAATATAAATTTTATTCTGTTTTTAGTATTTGTTGTTATAGCGGCAACAAAAATGCATCATCTGTGAAACTTTCAACTGTCTACCTGTTGTCGTTATTAATATCGAGCAAAAAACGGCAAAAAAAATCACGTTTGTTGTATGGGAGCCCCCCTTAAATATTAATTGTACCTACTCTATTTTCAGTATTTGTTGTTATATCGGATAGCGGCAACACAAATACATCATCTGTGAAAATTTCAACTTTCTAGCTATCACAGTTCATAAGATACAGCCTGGTGACAGACAGACAGACAGACAGACGGACAGCGGAGTCTTAGTAATAGGGTCCCGTTTTTACCCTTTGGGTACGAAACCCTAAAAATGTTCTTAATCTTGACGATTTAAATAGAAATATAAATATGGATGGATAAAAAATATTTACCTTTATAGGTATATATTTTTTAAATAATAGAAGTTAACCTTCTTTATTTATGTGACCTTATACTTAAAAAAATGTGGCCAATCAGTTATTCCTATTAGGGCCCCTACTGAAAAGGCCAACCTTCTATTCGTTTGAACGCTACGCTTACTATTAAAGCTTTAAAATAAGCAGTAAACTATAAAATTACGTGCTGTAAGCTTGTCATTTCCATACATTTAAAGACATTACAACGAAGTCTGTGATTTACATAAGACTGCGATATATGATTTAATCGTCTTTTGCTCATATTTAAACTTTAAAAGTAAGCGTAGCGTTCAAACGAATAGAAAGTTGGCGATTTGAGTAGGGGAGCAGTTCTAAGAGTGTTCATTTTGGGAAATTTACATTGCGGGAAGTGGATATTTTGGGAAATGTAGTTTTTGGCAAGTGGACATTTCAGGATGTAGCTTTTGGGAAGTGGACATTTCGGTGATTGTACCTTTTGAGACCGGTGTACATTATGGCAAGTGTACATTTTGAACCTGAAGGTTCAAATCATTTTCCCCTTACAATAAATACACTAAATAGGTATAATACCTATAGTTTTTATTTCGTTCGTTGTTTTTACCTACCTACACTACGCACGATATTTTACTCTACGCATTCAACTGTGTTGCATAACGCCATCGGCCCGGTAATTGGACAATGATCCAATCTGGGCGCCCCCCTCCAGCCCTCCTCCATCTAGACGAAACTTGACTCTTCTAGAATGCGACACTGGAGCTCTGAAGGCGAGCCCCCTGACGGCACACGTATACACTGCCTATATCTTAGGCCCGTATTTATAATCCGCTCTCAACATTGAGATCATACCTGAGATGCTGTTCCTATAAGAAGAGCATCTTAAGTATGATCACAAGATAGCACTCAACGCTGAGAGCGATTCAAGTCATTGATTAGATAGTATTATAGGTTACTAGCGGGCACCCGCGACTTCGTCTGCCTGGACACTGGACAGATATTTTTATATCCCTCGGGAACAGTATTTTTTGCTGAAAGGCATGAAAATCAAAATTTCATGATTATCGTTTGAGTAGTGAAAGCGTGACAAACAAATAGTTATAGAGGATGGATATAGTTAGGATTATACGAACGAACTATTATTAGAAATTCAATAAAAAGCGTCGAAAGGAAACAACACCGGAATGAAATTACTTAAAGACAGATTTATTACTACCAAATATCGGCTAAAACGTTTAGTCAGTTTTAATGTAGCTACAAATAAGTAATGTATTGAGATTACAATCAAGAATTTACTTTCACTTACTGCATGAGACATTTTTATCACTGTGCCAACAACAATTTTAGTTGAGGTGTATTTATTTAGCATTAGCACTTACGGCAGCGCGCGTCGACCTTATTCCAGGTCCTATATGAACTTAAAGGTGCTTAAAGTTCTGAAATAAATCGGGTTTTATTGGTTAATTGTTCAGGGGTAAAAAGGTCTTCACATTTATAACATTAAACAATAGATTTAACAGAAATAAACACATCAAATGCACTGGCTGGTGATTGGCAGCGTGTGTGCCCTGCAGGACGTGAGTCAAGGGCAAGGCTACGCAAGGGCGAGGACATCTGGACAAAAATAGACGCGACAATACAGAACTAACTTAGTCGACAAAAACAAAGTCGGGAAAAAGGACATACTTTAGCAAATTATATAGGTGGGGGATGGGGAAAAAGTGCAAGCATTAATAACGAAGCATCTGGAGGAGAAAATAATTTAAAATAAGTAGGTACACAAAACTTAATTCAATCAATACATTTTTAGGGTTCCGTAGCCAAAATGGCAAAAAACGGAACCCTTATAGATTCGTCATGTCTATCTGTCTGTCTGTCTGTCTGTCTGTCTGTCTGTCTGTCTGTCTGTCTGTCTGTCCGTCCGTATGTCACAGCCACTTTATTCCAAAAGTATTAAGACTACATAGTTGAAACTTGGTAAGTAGGTGTATTCTGTGAACCGCTTTACGATTTTTACACAAAAATAAATAAATAAAAGATTAAGGGGGGGCTCCCCATACATGGAACTGAAACTGAAAATATTTTTTTTCATCAAACCAATACTTGTGGGGTGTCTATAGATAGGTCTTTAAAAATGACATGGAGGTTTTTAAGACTATTTTTTTTCAAAGTCAACCGTTTGAAAGATATCTGCCGCCAAAGTGGTAAAATGTGTGTCCCCCCCCCTTTAACTTTTAAAGTAAGAGGGTGAAAAATCTAAAAAAAATATATGCTATAGATCTTAATAAACACTTTCAACGAAAATTGGTTTGAACGAGATACAGTAATTAGTTTTTGAGATATAGTACATTTTCCAAAACCGCAAATATAACTTTGTCATTCATACAAACACTGTGAAAAACAAAGTTATTTTTTCAGACGAAAAATGATAGCGGTATTAAAATATGGTATGGTATATAATGTACCTACGGAACCCTACTGCGCGTGGCCCGACACGCACTTGGCCGGTTTTTCTAAAATGGAGATACGTAGAGTTTAACTTATAACACCCCACTTTTTTAGTTCCGTTATAAAAAAATTAGTCTCTTAAAAAATGGAGTCTCGTCAGTGGGTTGCCCTAATTTGGTACATATTCTCAATATTTCAAAGTTTATCAATAATTGACCTCTTTTCCAAGATACAGAATGATAGATCTCGCTTCTATTGTTAGCGAGTGAGCGGTAATTCAGTTAGTCGTTCAACTCTATATAAATACAAGTTTGTGACCCGAACAAGACAGTATCTTAGGGCTTTATTGGTTTTTTGTCTGCGCGATAAAATAATGATCTTAACGTAACTACAGTCAGTAATTAACCGCCTGATTAGTATTAAAATTACGAGAGTTATGAGAGATAAAAAATGAGGTTAAATTAAAAAATGAGAGAAGCAGAAAAAAGTCATTCATGTTCCAAACATCCTTTCTTTCTTTTATAGGTACGCTAGCGGCGAACATGACTCTGGTCGGTCGTCGTGAAACCAATTCATGGTCTCCCAACCCGCCCTGTCACTTCCGTCGGTACTTTTCCGACTGAATAGCTGTCATTGTGATCACTACAAAAAATTTTGCTTACACTGACAAGCTATTTTTTGAATACTACTAAATAATATACTAGAAAAAATACGACTCGCACCAGATCAATACTCAGACGGGAATCGAACCCGCGACCTTTGGATATCCGGTCCAATGCTCTGACCGCTGAGCTACCGAGTCACTAGTGACATCGTCGAATTTTTCCTAGTATATCCTAAACTCTTACGCTGTAAGCCAGCGTTATTTCATCAATGTGAGGATTTACCTCGACATTCAATTGAAATATCTTTCCAGATATTTTTAACAATTGATTAAGATGAAATAGCTATATAATTTTTAAATTTGAGATTTTTGCATTTACAATGCTATTTTTAAACACTACTAAATAATATACTAGAAATGTAAATGCAAAAATCTCAAATTTAAAAATTATATAGCTATTTCATCTTAATCAATTGTTAAAAATATCTGGAAAGATATTTCAATTGAATGTCGAGGTAAATCCTCACATTGATGAAATAACGCTGGCTTACAGCGTAAGAGTTTAGGATATACTAGGAAAAATTCGACGATGTCACTAGTGACTCGGTAGCTCAGCGGTCAGAGCATTGGACCGGATATCCAAAGGTCGCGGGTTCGATTCCCGTCTGAGTATTGATCTGGTGCGAGTCGTATTTTTTCTAGTATATTATTTAGTAGTGTTTAAAAATAGCATTGTAAATGCAAAAATCTCAAATTTAAAAATTATATAGCTATTTCATCTTAATCAATTGTTAAAAATATCTGGAAAGATATTTCAATTGAATGTCGAGGTAAATCCTCACATTGATGAAATAACGCTGGCTTACAGCGTAAGAGTTTAGGATACACTAGGAAAAATTCGACGATGTCACTAGTGACTCGGTAGCTCAGCGGTCAGAGCATTGGACCGGATATCCAAAGGTCGCGGGTTCGATTCCCGTCTGAGTATTGATCTGGTGCGAGTCGTATTTTTTCTAGTATATTATTTAGTAGTGTTTAAAAATAGCATTGTAAATGCAAAAATCTCAAATTTAAAAATATTTTTTGAATGCCATTTTTTGAACCACTTTGCCTGAAAAAGACATCAACGCGTTTTGATAATTGCTTGATAAAATTAATTATATTATTAAAATATTATAAAATTATTTTACGAATCTTAACTTATCAATAATTTTATGATAATCATTTTTTTATTATGAAGTTGGCCCAGCAGTTTGATATAAATAATATTTTTTCCAAAATTGCATAGTAGGTGTGTACTTTATTGAAAAATCTCAGTCAACTCAGATATTCCCCAACTGAAAAAAATCTAATTGGCTGAATATTTTTTTTTATAGATAAGAATAAATTAGTAATAGAAAAAAGTTTCAATAATAGAAAAAAGTATAATAATAGGTAGAAATAAGCTCCCTTAGTAATAGAAAAAAGTTTCAGAATTTTTGGTTACGTGTTTTTATGTTTAAGGTTCAACACAAAATGTCATAACTTTTTTTTACTCAAAAAAGCTTGTAATATGGTCATTATTTTGACAACCTTCTTTGAACAAAGTCGAGCTTGCCGGTGTCCTCCGATGGTGACGCAACAAAGTTATATGGGATTTCATTATTGTCGAGTTTTAGCCACCAGCAATTTCCTTTGAGAATCCATTATTGTCGAGTTTTCTTTCAAACATAGTTAGGTGAAAAATACACTGTACAACCCGCGCAGATAAAGAATGGGATTAGAAATGGCGTCGTTCATATTCACTATCACTCTCTCAGTCACACTCGTTGTGGTAAGCGCGGTGAGCCGCCATTTTGAATCCCATTCTATATCTGCGCTGCGCGGGTGTTGTATTATTGTACCTAGATGATGTTTTTGTACTTTTATATAAAATTAGTATGGAAAAATATAAAAAACTCGCACTTGACCGTTTTTTGACCTTTCATTCAATACCCCTTATTTACTTCCGCGGTTACAAAGGGGATCAAAAAAAACCTTATTTTTTGGCTCCGACGCACCGTTTCTGAGATATTTGCATTTTTGTATTTTTTCGAAATTAGGTTATAAGTACCTACTATAGTAGGTATAGTAGGCAGTATTCGCATTTTTTGAGTAAAGTACTATACAAGCCTTGGTCCACAATGACTGCACTGCTGGCCACGTTATGATGGCCTCGAGCTAAGCTTAACTACGCTCTCGGCCTTCAAGCTTGGTCATCATTGCAGCCCTTGCTGTCCGCGCTATAAAGGCCTCGACCTCCGGTCTCGGCCTTTATTCTAGCTTGTCCATCAAGGGCTGCAATGCTGACCGCGCTGTGACGGCCTGGACCTGCGCTAAGCTCCGCTCTCGGCCATCATCATCGCTGCCAGCAACGCAGTCATTATTGACCGCGGCAGTAATGTACTATTAATACGTGTTGTGGTTGTGGCAGATGGTGGCAAAGGTATAATCTCCATTCTGCTGTTACTTTTGTACATTTCTGAAGTCGAAGAGACTTTAATTTTTTCATGCAACCGAAAATTCTGAAACTTTTTCTATTACTAAGGGAGCTTATTTCGACCTATAAAAAATATTTAGCTAATCTGATTTTAGTAAGACGTTCCCCATTAAATAAAACGGACTTATTATACGGATTACAACGCGTACTGTACTCTTCTCAGCTAAAAATAATTTTTGAAAGGTTGGGAAATCACATCAGAGAATAATGTGTTTTGTGATCTTTGCAAAATTACTAGATGAGCGGCGAGCGGGCAGCTAGGATCACACGAGGCGCGAGTTAGCAACGAGTCGCCATTGTGCTGCAATTGGAGGCTAATGGGCGCACACGAGACGCATTGTGTCGCGCGACCAGCCGCAAGATTGTGACGTACCGGTTGGCGGTCGGTGGCGTTGTCTTACGTTGTATCATGTTGAAGAGTTTATGATAATGCATAATAGATTTTGACATGATTTTGGCTTCGTCTGTGCAGAAATTCGGTTTGCTAGGGAATTTCTGTATTCAAAATAATGTACCTACATGGAAGGTAGTTAAGAAACCCCATTAGGACCCCATGGCAACAATCAATAATTTGTAATACTATGTAAGAAGGCTAATATGACGCAAGAGATTGCGCGACATTGGTAACATATCTATGCATTAGAAACAGTTAATTAAAATTGCCATAAAATATATTAATTATGAGCTTTTTATGGGAATACGTGTCACCTGAGTTCTCATGGTACATAATTTTATTAAGTTTCCCAATTCACCGTGGTAATTACAATTTACGTAAGCATGGGTTGAGAACACGTGTAAAAACCATATATAAGGAGCTGCGACTCCAAACTAAGGCATTCCGACTCTACCACCAGTTCGCGTATCATACTTAACATTGTAATTCTGTACAATTAAAAAGTGATCAAGAAACTTCGGCTTTTACTTTAAAATCCCCTCATCGTCATCGACTTGTCAACATCTCCCGAGGAAGAAACTTTACTGGCGCAGCCGGTAGGATTCGAACCTACGCTCCCAATCCCGATATTACCACCACCACTACAAATTACCACCACTGATAATTTGACCTTGGGGTCTAAAACTTTGGTATTGAGCCCTATAGAAAGCATTTGGTCCCTGGGATCTAAAATTATTTTGTACAGGTGGGAAGGATCGTGAGGGTGAGGCTGCGCCCCTTTGAGGTAGTCTTGGTTGTATAGCTGAATTTTTTCCCTTTGAAAAAATTAATTCATGCTTCATTCTATATGTTTTCTCAAAGTTATCCTCCTCCATTACAATCTGTAACGCGTCCTCTAGGGTATGGGGATTTTTGATCCTGACACTCCTAAGTATTACTTAGGGGTACACTTACCACAAGCATTAGCTTGTGGTAAGTTATAAAGAAAAACATTTAGGGCTGTATGGTTATAAATTTTCATTTTAATGAATTTATGTCTATCCTCAGAATTTGCTAATATTTGAGCGAACAAATTACTTCTCACCGACTGTATGCGACCACAAAATTTTAAAGCAACTTTCGTTATTCTTTATTTGTATAGATTTAATTCTAATACGAGACAATCCATTGATTTGTGATTCCCAAAATGTTGAATTAGTAATTTCTTAATAGAACTCCAATCCGAAAGAACATAGTCGTTCTCACTGACTATCGCGGCGGCCTTACCCGTTAATTTGCTCGTAATTACTTGCAGTAAATAGGACATTTTGTCCGAAAGATAATTGGAAATTACATACTCGCATTTTCTTATATAAAAATTAAGCAGTTTCGAATTTCCTTCGAAAAATGGGACCAGGTCGTGCAGAGGGTTTTTACCCATATAATTATCAAACTGTAATAAAGGTCTTGGTCTTGGCTCGTTATTCTCGTTTTCGTTATCATCGTCATTTTCATCATTGTTTCGGTTATCATATTCTTCGTAATTGCTTCGCAGTTGTACGGGAGAATAAGAAGGATATATGTCTCCTTTATATGGTTCAGCCAACGGTAAAGGGTTATTTGAAGGTACTCGACTAATTCCCTGAATATTTCCAACCGCAGATTCTAAAACTTTTCCAGCTGCTGAGCCAACTGCTGAGCCAACTGCTCCCAGAGCTTGTCCAGCTACACCCCCAGCCGTTTCTAATACCTGACTAGCTCTCCCTTCAGCTGCTTGTAAAACATGACCTGCTGCTACACCTGCCGCTTGAGCCAAAAAGTCCATTTTTTATTCCTTGTTTTATTATTTTATTATTTTGGTAAAAAATAAGAATTTTAATAGTGAATAACTCAATACTTCTTTTAATGTATTTATATACTGGAAGATATATGATTTTTAAAATAATCTTCGAATACTTAGAGAACCTCTTATTTTGACCGCACCTTTTAACAAAATTGACCTCACTCAGTTTTATAATTAATATAATAATTAGAGTTAATAACCGTAAAAGTTCCCCTTTTCATTTACTTTGATGACACATTTGTATACTATTATTGAATAAAGGCTTATTACAGCCTAAGACCCATTAAAAAGGGCTATAATTTCGGAAAATTCCGCTGAAAATTGTAAATAATTATAAATTGTATAATTGTGTGTGTGCAAAAGGTTTTGACATGTAATGGTAGTAATTCTATGTAATCATTCTAAAAGATAATTTTTCTAATTTTACGAAAGTACTAACTCTATATTCATTGTATTCATTTTGGTTTATATACTTTAGAAAGGAATCTTATGTCTATCATTATTCCCAAAACTTCCCTACTCCCAAAGAAAAGAGAAACAATGAGAGTTAAAATTGTGACACCGATAAACAGATTAATTCGAGCACAAATGAAGAAAAGTGCACTCTAGTCGCCTTCTATATACTCTATGGGCCACGCGACGCTTCGGGACGGGAATCGTAAATCAAGAAGGTTATGTGAACAAAAGTGCAAGTGAAGTGACGTTTAAAAATACCGGCCAAGTGCGAGTTGGACTCGCGCACGAAGGGTTCCGTACCAAAAAACGGCAAAAAATTACTTTTGTTGTATGGGAGGCCCCTTAAATATTAATTTTATTCTATTTTTAGTATTTGTTGTTAGAGTGGCAACAAAAATACATCATCTGTGAAAATTTCAACTGTCTACCTGTTGTCGTTATTAATATCGAGCAAAAATCGGCAAAAAAAATCACGTTTGTTGTATGGGAGCCCCCCTTAAATATTAATTTTATTCTGTTTTTAGTATTTGTTGTTATAGCGGCAACAGAAATACATCATCTGTGAAAATTTCAACTTTCTAGCTATCACGGTTCATGAGATACAGCCTGGTGACAGACAGACAGACAGACAGACAGACGGACAGCGGAGTCTTAGTAATAGGGTCCCGTTTTTACCCTTTGGGTACGGAACCCTAAAAACGAAAGTGACGCTTTAAGTTCAAACCCACTTTGGGAAATAAATGAAATAGAAACAATCATAAGATGTAGCAGTAATTTTATTGTGATAAAGCATTTCTAGTACATAATCTTTGGTAATAGGTCATATATAATTAGGTATAAGCACTAATAAAAATTATTGATTGCTGATTAATTTACAAACTTAATTGAACTTTAAATTTGAAATTTACGAAAAATTATTGTAAACAATAATTTTCCTTTTAAGGGGGGAGAAGTTAAGAAACCCCATTAGGACCCTATGGCAACAATAAATAATTTCGAGAATACTATGTAAGAAGGCTAATATGACGCAAGAGATTGCGCGACATTGGTAACATATCTATGCATTAGAAACAGTTAATTAAAATTGCCATAAAATATATTAATTATGAGCTTTTTATGGGAATACGTGTCACCTGAGTTTTTATGGTACATAATTTTATTAAGTTTCCCAATTCACCATGGTAATTACAATTTACGTAAGCATGGGTTGAGAACACGTGTAAAAACCATATAAAAGGAGCTGCGACTCCAAACTAAGGCATTCCGACTCTACCACCAGTTCGCGTATCATACTTAACATTGTAATTCTGTACAATTAAAAAGTGATCAAGAAACTTCGGCTTTTACTTTAAAATCTCCTCATCGTCATCGACTTGTCAACGTCTCCAGAGGAAGAAACTTTACTTTAGGTACCTTTTCTTTAAACGTCAATCTATAATAAATAAATCTATATCAATCCTAAAATTTATCAAACATTAACTCAAAGGGTGTAAAACGAGAAAAATAATAAAAGCCATTTAAAAACCATAGTTTTACATACTTATACTTAAATAATTATTTTAAAATTGTACTTATTTACGTGGTTTCTTGTAGGTACTCTATTATTCTATAGTATGCAATAAACACAGATGGGACAGAATTTGCCATACCTAACTATCTTGTGGTTAAAACACAATAAGTAAGTACGCCATTCAGTTAGCAAGGTTTGCTACTTTTGAAACCCGCACTAAACCTTATGATATCATAAATCAAACGCGCTTCAACAAGCACTATAATCATTTTCACCACAAATATGGTAGACGGAGGTTACGGAGGTTATAAAGGCTCGACCTCTTTCAGTCTCAACAACGACACGTAGCTTCAACAAGGCTAAAAAGATAAGTATTTCTTACATTTCGGGCTATAAGCTTATGTTTCAGTAATAAGCGGTCAAGTATATCCTGCCTGTGACATACAGGATCATTGTCATCCATCAGCTGTTTTAATGTCCCCACTATGGGGCACATGGCCTTCCATAATAAGCGTGAATAAGGAGAAATAATAATCCACCACGCGGGTCCAATGTGGATTGGTGGATGGTGGGTGGGGACAGACGCCGTGGTTCTTAATACTGACTATATAAATCGCTTTACTTTTCACAGCTGCATTCTTAAAAAGGAGAGTGACAGAAATAATTATAGAATTAATTTGCCAAATAATAATAACCTTTAGATTACTATATTATGTTATCCTATATCATAAACTATTTGCCAGTTTCTACCTATAAACTGCGCCAATTTCAAGATCCAGGTGTGTGAGCTACTATCAGCTATCAGAGAGCTACTAAAAAAATTGGATTATATTTATATTATTCCTATGCGTAAATAGTAGTAGCGTAGAATGCGCGCTAACTTTTCGTTAATTAGCTATCGCGTAGGCAATATCTACTTCCAGTTCACTACTATCTTAGTAAATTAGAAACGTATTAAGTTATCACCTTCCCCGCTTGTTGAGTTCTTGATTAGGATCAGAGAGTGAAGCACTGACTGTACGTGAAAGCGCATGAGCACGAATTAGCTCCAATTTGTGGCATGATATGACGACCGTGGTAACAAAGTGCAATCAAAGATTCGATAGCGCTAACACTCATTGTAACCATCTTGTATTTAAAAAAAAAAATTAAAATTAAAATTGTTTATTTCAAGCAAATTAGCCCATATTACAAACAAAACAAAAATAATCATAGAACACAACAAAAGTTTCGTCACTTTAATATTTGCTGTTAGGCAACACATGCACCATACAGCAATGACGCATGTACTGGCAGTCAAATCTGCTCGCGAACACGCTCAAGATGCTGTTAGAGCTGGCCCGAGTCCTGCGCACCAGGGATGTACACCGTTTCCGCATAATGGTGTAGAAACAGTCGACCTGTGCATCGGCGAACATCCCTGACGCGCTGCAGAATCGGGGCAGCCCCATCAGCACCCTGAACGCGTTGTTATACTGAACACGTAGGGCGCTGTACTGTTTTTGCGTATGATTTACCCAAATGCTGCTCGTGTAGAAATTGGTACAGTATGCCCGAAAAAGGGTTCGTTTAACTTCTGCCGAGCTACGAGCAAACCTTCGGGCTACCATGTTCGCTCTTACAGACAGAGCCCTACGCGCTCTTTCTATGTCAACATCGTTCAAGTCGGAGGTAATGATATGACCCAGGTATTTAAACTGGTCCACCCATTTAAAGACATTTCAACGTATCGTGTACTCTGCATCCTCTCAGTATTTTATACTAGCTGACCCGACAGACGTTGTCCTCCTGTCTTAGTTATGAATATTGAATTCGAATTGGTATAATTAATGAAAAGTTGGGTTTAGAGATATTAATAGGTCCCGTTCCCGTTCCCCTTTCCTGTTCCGTTCCCGTTTTCGTTTCTGTTCCCGTTTAGTTCATAACCCAACAGCTTTATAACCAAGTATATACACGCTGAAATTTTAATCATTTGGTTCCGCCGTGGGGTAGTTCCACTCATGATTACAAGCAACTTTTACTATGGGGCCAACTCTCCTGCTCGCAAAAAAAAAAATCTGCTGTTCCATACAAAAGTGCAGTACCTACTCGACCTTAATGTATGGAACAGCTGATTTTTTTTGCGAGCAAGAGAGTTGGCCCCATAGTAAAAGTTGCTTGTAATCATGAGTGGAACCACCCCACGGCGGGAACCAAATGATTGAAATTTCAGCGTGTATAATTATCACTTGTTATGTTAGTAACGTGTATGTTAGTCTATCCAAACTTACCAATTGAATATTAGGCGTGATGGCTCTGAACTAACCGTGCACCAAGAAATTCAGTTGTGTCAGATCCTTTTTGTAAGAAATAATAAATTAATTGTTTTAGATGTATTTCCTCAATAAAATAACTCCGACCGAAGCATCATATTTGCAGCACGCATTCTTTCAATTCTATGTCAAACGTCATAAGGTTACATTAAAAAAGTGTTTATGTCCAAAATAATTTTATATGGTGGTTAAATATTCTTCTATTTTTTTTGCGCAATTTTCTTAATTGTTTCTTTCATAACAATCGTCTCCTGATAAATAACAAACACAACAAAAAAAGAATTAGTGAAATCGGTCCAGCCGTTCACGCGTGATGGCTTGACCACGCGAAATTGGATTCATTTTTATTATAACGGGTGGCGCAAAAGTAAAGACCCTATTTGGTTCAGCTATAACATTTTTTCTAAATTAGAAAACTAGATTTAGGTTTTTTTAAATGTATATTTGTGCCATTAAATTTCGTACCATTAGGATTTAAAGATGATGTCTTTTAAATGGTGACCTCCAGAGTTGATACACATTTGAGCCCTATTTATGACATTTTGCATAACTTGCCGTAACACTTCCTGCGATATGTTCGTTATTTCTTGACGAATGTTTTCTTTTAGAGCTGCGAGAGTCTGTGGCTTGTTCACATACACCCGAGATTTCAAAAAACCCCAAAGAAAGAAGTCTGGACTGGTCAGTCCTGCCGGACGGTGGGGAAATCGTCGACGAAATTCACGTTGTGTTCTTATAACTGATGAATTATTCCGTAAGAACATTGACACAATTATTCCACGTTCTTGGGGAGTAAAACGGTCCATGTTTATTTTCAGTGTATTTTATATTTGTTCACTACACAATTTTCAACAACAGAATGACAGAAAATGTCATATAAAAAAAATAAAAGTATTTTCTTTAGTGCCAGTACTTTTGCGCCACCCGTTATATACTACAAAAGCTCTATGACAGAGAGCCTTCGATCAATGAAACAAGGACCGTACCGACTAACTTACATGGCTATCATTATCGCTTTCATTTGACAGATGGATGTGATATACTTATTGCTACTTTTCTATGGCGAGTTTTTATTTATGCCAAATAGAAGTAGCAATGTAAGCCGGTACGGCCTAAGTTAGCCGGTACGGCCCCAGAGAGCTCTCTATATATATTTTCAAGTGATTCATAATCAAAATTTTACAACAGATTAAGAACATACTTACACAATTTGAATTATTTATGTGAATATTTTTTTTACTAAAAGTCCATAAATTATGAAAATAGGTAACCGCCAATGATTAATGTTTAATTCGTTAAATGAAAAGAACATCACCATTTAACAGTGTCGTCGTCGGTACGTAATAAAATTGTGGCTCGGTGCGCGCGCGCAACAGTTTCCGCACGCAACTATGCGTGCGTGTAGCTGTATGCAGCTGATGATGTGTTCTGAGAAAACTCTTACAATGACGGAGTAAAGTAATACCGCAAATCACCTTCCATTGTATCAATTGGAAAATTGGGTACTCAGAGGTTTGTTACCGCACAGGCTAAATGTGTGGTAATAGGAGTAAAATGGTCAGAAAAATGTTATATTTGTACCTAGTTCAGTTAAATTTACACTGAATGTAAAAGATTCTTACATTCTCGCTCTCTACTGATACAATATTACCACATTGTCATGCACCGTTTTTCTTCGTAACGCTTTAGTTTGCCGCATTTATTTTTCTACAATACAAAACACCAAGGTTGACTACCTATTTTAAATAAGAAAAAATGTCAAACCTTTTAAGGTTAACGCACATTTAGGCGGGTCGCAACGGGGCGGGCCGGGCCGCAGCGCATCGCAAAATGCTCCTATAGCACACTGTGACGGGCCGGGTCGCATCGCATCGACGGATTTTGAGTACAGTGGTGCCAGCTTAGGGTAATTTACCCTAGTTTTAGGGTAAAAATTATCCGGCAGGGTAATTATTAGGATATAGATTTTCCTACTGTATCTCTTAGGCTAAATCTTGTGTTAACTTTACTCTTACAAAAACAATGTTTGACAAAAGAGACCCGGCCTTTAATGCTAAAGTTGTATACCTTTTAAAATCTTTTATCTACACCCATGCTTTAAATCCTCTGTAAGGGGTTCTGAAACAGTTAGCTTATTGCCTTCATTACAATATCCCGAGCAAGAGCTGGGCCTGCAGCGCTGCGCGCCCACGCGAGAGCGTTGCATTATGAAATTCAGTACAACATTATAACACTCTTGCGGAAGACATAATGACGAGGAGGGAGAGGAAAGTCAAAGACAAAGTCAAAAACTTTATAGAGGATACATATCATGGGTTTAGATAAATATCATGGGTGTTTTTAATCCATATGTATTAAAATATTGTTTCCCTAGTAAAAATAAGAAAAAATAAAAAAATGGGTGTAGATAAATTCTTGTATGCAACTGTACATAATTAGGTATTAAAACACACATGTGATACAGTTGCATAAATAACTATAATCTGTAATTCATAATCTGCTGTACTTTTTAGCGTAACGTAGCCCAATGGCAAAAAACGGAGCCCTTATAGAATCGTCATGTCTGTCTGTCTGTCCGTCCGTATGTCACAGCCACTTTATTCTAAAAGTATTAGGATTACACAGTTGAAACTTGGTAGGTAGATGTATTCTGTGAACCGCTTTACGATTTTTAGACAAAAATAAAAAACCGGCCAAGTGCGAGTCAAACTCACGGCACTCACGCACGAAGGGTTCCGTACCAAAAAACGGCTAAAAATCAAGTTTGTTGTATGTAAGCCCCCCTGAAATAGTAATTTTATTTTGTTTTTAGTATTTGTTGTTATAGGGGCAGTGGAAATACATCATCTGTGATAATTAAAATTGTCTTCCTGTTGTCGTTATTAATATCGAGCAAAAAACGTTAAAAAAATCACGTTGTTGTATGGGAGCCCCCTTAAATATTTATTTTATTCTGTTTTTAGTATTTGTTGTTATAGCGGCAACAGAAATACATCATATGTGAAAATTTCAACTGTCTAGTTATCACGGTTCATGAGATACAGCTGGTTACAGACAGACAGACAGACGGACAGCGGTCTCATAGTAATAGGGTCCTGTTTTTACCCTTTGGGTACGGAACCCTAAAAAGATTAAGGGGGAATCCCCATACATGGAACTGAAACTGAAAAAAAAAATGTTTTTCATCAAACCTATACGTGTGGGGTGTCTATAGATTTACCTAGGTCTTTAAAAATGACATTGAGGTTCCTCAAACCATTTTTTCTCAAAGTCAACCGTTTGAAAGATATACACTTCAAAAGTGGTCAAATGTGTGTCACGGAACCCTACTGCGCGTGGCCCGACATGCACTTGGCCAGTTTTTTATTTCTGCCTGTGGTATCTGTCAACCAAATGACAGATCAATGCCAAATCAGAAGTCAAATAAACACTGCGTTTTTTAATTTCAAAAAAGGTAAATAGTGGTTTTATTTTAAGACCAAATTTAATTTAATTGTATACAAGTTAAGTATTTTTTCTACGGGGAGTGCCACTTCTAATAAATGTGTAACCAAAAATATAGTGATGCAGAGGATCACTGACGACGTCCGTTATACAAGGACGTCAGTGCAGAGGATACTTTCATTGTTATGTGCCATAATAATATTGAAAAATAATCATAAGTATTTTTTTATTTCTGAAGGAAAAAAACAAGTAAGGAATTTTAATTAAGGGTATTTTTACAAAATTATATAGGATATCTATATCTTTTTCCCAATCTTTTATACGACAAAAAAGTTTTGGGGTATTTTCGGATGACTCCCGATCGATGCTATAGCACACTGAGTCGGGGCGCAGCGGGGCGGGGCGGGCCGCATCGCATCGCAACAAAATGCGCGACGGATTATGCGGCCCGCTCCGCCCCGGCATAGTGTGCAATAGTTCATATAAAATGTATGGGAGCGATTTGAGCGGATTTTTGCGATGCGGCCCGCCCCGATGCGGCCCGCCTAAATGTGCGTTAACCTTTATAACTATTATTTACCTATCTCGTTAAAGAATCCAATACTTATCCGTGATTAAAATAGTTCTTCCTTACGTCAAACTAATTTCATAAATAATCGCATCTATGATCTGATCTGATGCAATTCCATTATCCATTACATAACATGTTTTTTGTAAACGTACTTTCATTGGCTAATTACACGGAACGTGTAGGTAATTAATACGCAGGCAGATAGACTTGAGAGAGAGACATCAGATCTTTGTTATATAATATTCGTACTTTAATTACATCCGGATGGTTGCAGTTAAAAATAAATTTCTAATAAGGGCAAAACCTAAAAAAGATTTGGACCCAAAGCTTTCAAAATGTAGGTATGAACAGTTTTTTTTTTAAACTTAACTAAGCTGATGGCATTCATTTATGTAAATGTAATGATATTGTTGTTTGAATAAATCATATTTTATAAATATACCTACTTATATTTTGTTTTTTAATAGTTTTACTACAAAAAGGTATATGATTGATGGTTATATGATAACAGTGTAGAAAAGCTATAAGTATTTGCTATACCTATCTAAAAACATTTCTAAGACAACAACATAGGTACTAAGTTATTTGAAAAATCGGTTGTATAAAATAATAATTTGCATTTTTGATCATCAACATTGATCACGTGATCAATTTAGTATGGGATGACCAAAATTTTCTGGCGAAATTTGACACATGTTTCTTAGAGAAAGTTGTTTAGTTTCATGGACTGGACACATCCTTAAAATTTGGATGGTAAGTACAAAATGACCCGATATGAAAAAAATTGATGTCGGGGGACCGTTAGGTATCGCTAGACATGTGACGAGCTTAGATGTAAATCCATAACTTAGCGGTCCTCCGATGGCTTTTTTTCCTAGAGTTTTTTTGTTATTTTTAATTTAAGTTTTATTTGAAACTTTTTAATCTAAATTTTTGGCGGCCATTTTGTTTTTTATTGCACCTAAGTTTTCCCAGGGTGTACACTATTTTAGTCAAAGCACCACCTCTGTATCTTTTACTGTTTCGGCAGGCAGTTGACCGTCTCCATAAATGGCTGAATGGATTTTCATCAAACGTGGCTAAGAACCGTCTCGATTAATTTAGCTTTCAATTATAAAAACCGCATTGAAATTGCTTGATCCGTCTAGGCACTGCGATGATACCTACAGACAGACAGACATAGGCCACAGAATAGATATAAGTACTACCGTACAGAAAGGACACTCTCCGCCTCGCCCCAGAATCAATTACCTCACCCACCCCACCCCGCGAGTTCGTGTGCCGAATCGTGTGCTCATTTAAGTCGTGTTTCAACGTCAACTTATTTTGATATTCAAAGCAATGCGTCGTAACTTTTTAGTCGTGTTTGTCAACTGTCAACTTATTACACGACTGCCCAATGCAAAAAGAGTGTATATGTGTTCAGGGTTCATGTATGTTTGTGGGTATGTGAGTTTCTTTATTCCACCATAACTTCCAAATGGCTCAACGGATTGGGATGTATGGGGTATTGTTAGAATCCTTACATCATTCCGAGTGACACTGGTTATATTTTTTTTGAAAAAAGTTAATATGGCGACTGTATGACGCAATTTTCAGAAGTAAAAAAAATGTTTTTTTCTTCAATTATTACAATATGGGCATCAAATGAAAGGCTTTAATGAGCACATTTCAAAAATATATAATTTGTCACTAAAGTGTGTAAAATAAAAATAAATAAATTTGAAAAAAATAAAAAACACGACTGCCCTGCTAAAACGAACTAAAAAGTTAAATAACAAGTGTCATTGCAGTCGGGAGACCTCTTCGATTAAAAATTGTTCCACAAAAGAGTCCCCCGACTGCAATGACACTTGTTATTTAACTTTTTAGTTTGTTTTTAGCAGGAAAAAATTTTCATGTCAGTGTTAGCAGGGCAGTCGTGTTTTAATTTTTTTTCAAATTTATTTATTTTGATATTCAATGCGTCGTAACTTTATTTACCAAAAAGTTCGAATGCTCATACAGTACAAACTGCACGGTAGCCCTAGACTTACACACACAGTTGCGCGTGTACAAAAACGTCATATGTTTATAATGGAGCGGTTGTATGTCCGGGGTGTTCATAGGCTTTAAACTTATTTAGGTATAACACCCCTCTTTGCGCTGCGTCGGGGGCTAATAAAAGTGATTGATTAAGAAATTTCCTCAAACAACATATGCGGTAAAGGCCGGCTGTATCGATTCAGCAGAAACATTCATAATAGATTAATGTCATACAGGTCGCGCGAGGCAGCTGGTCCCTGGCACTAGCCTACTATCCGAAGGTTAAGCTAACTTTTTTTTATATAGTGAGGGCAAATACAATCTTTACGTATATTTTTCATAGCTGGGCTCGGTCAGTTAGCAGGAAGCCACTCCAGGGGCCGTATTACTTATGACCTCTTATTTCCTGGCAGTTTTCTGACTGGTCATCAATCTATCTCTTTTATTTGCTATACAGCGAGAAAGAGATGTAACTATAGCAATTAATAAACCTGGCAAGTTTTAAGAGGTTTTAATACCCCCCCTGGTCTCTCTCGCTGCCGCCCGCTCCGGGTCCCCCGTCGAGCCGGAATAGTTAACCTAAATAATGTGTTAATAATTGCTTCATAATATTAGGTCCTTACCTATGTATGAAGTTGACGTTTAGTATAGATAATTTTTAACAAATTGCATTTCCCATACTAGCATTTTCATAATTTATTTTTCAACACACTTTCTCGTAAAGTGAGCCCTAATACATCGCTTTTAGGGCCATAAACCGAACTATAACAAACGCGTGCAATAATATATAAAACACTATTTGGTTATAGAATGATCCCTACAAAGTTAGATAGGTACCTTAGTGCAAGTTCTATGCGAGTAAACAGAGCATTTTCAATTTAACCGGGTAATACAGTTATTTTTTTAATAACAACAAAGAGGTTTTATGCCGCTGAAAATTCATTTGCATTTTTGAAATAAATAAATGTGTAGGTCCTTAATTAAGTCAAACAAATATTAATTATTATCAAATTATTCCTAATTTACAATATTTTGTTATAAAATATTAAAATATTTGCATTTTATCACTTAAATTTATAATTTTGAAGTAGGCTGTATGCTCACTAACCCCTTTGTTCGCAAAATATTCTTGCATTGGGCGTGTGAAAAAAAACAAAAAAAACCTGCGCGCCTTTTCTCATCATGATTATTATTTTGTTTTTGTCGTATTTGTTACTCTATTACTTTGTATTTTCCTCGCAAATGTGTTGAAAAACGTCGTATGAAACTCGTGAGCTCTTACTTATTGCACACTCGGCTGAGTTACGCCTCGTTACGCTGCGGCTCGGGCTGCAACCCACAGCCTCGTGTGCAATAAGCAACCTAAGCTAACTTGTATCATAATGTACTATAACAACCGTGAACGCTATTGTAACAAAACTTTTATGTTAGGTACAAATGTTTAAATTTTAAGCTAACTTAGGCAACATAACTTAAGCGAACAAAATAAGTTTAGGCTAAGTTACAACAGATAAAGTGGTTATTTACGCTAACAAAAAAGGAATCAATTTCAAGGTATTTTTTTAATGCTAAAAAACAGAATATATAGACTTTAATTATGATGATAGTTGACGGCTACGGTCATAATTTGATGTAATATCCAACAACTATTAAATAGTTTAAATCACAGAAGTTATGAGGGTGTCTGTGTGAGAAAAAAAACACCAATTTCATAGGTATGGACCCAATATTAGTTAACTTAAATATTTAAGTTTAGTATTATATTAAATACTCGTGTTACATCTCATGCCTGCATCGCGATGCGATAAACGCCTGAAGTAATAGCGATATGTCACAAAATATTAATTCGTTTTGTTTCTTCCCTAATATTGTGTAAGTTATCGTCCTCCTTCCTCCTCCAAATTGATTTGTCATTATCAAACGAAAACTTTTCAATTAGTTTTACATTTGAAGCGTGTCTGTGTACCTACCTAACTCAATGTAGAAAGTGTATTGTTGGAACTGGAGTTACAACTATCAAAATTCAATCAGTTGTCATTCAATATTTATCATAGCTCGGGGGCTAATTAAGCACAATAACACCAAACCAAATTGTTACCGCTTAGTATTAAAAACAATCGCTTTAACTTTAACAAGGCAGAATAAAAAAATATAACCAAAATGACAACGAGTTTATCAGGAACGAAGCCATAGTTGCAATACCTACGTGTAAAGCGAGAGACAATTTTCTATTTCCATGTGAATTTTCCCCTGTTAATTGAGGTCAGTCTCTGAAAGCACGTGCAGTAAGTAGTCTTTTAAAGTGACAACTCAATTCAGCCGGCTATGCTAATTGTTAATTCACCGCGCAAGATAATTTCACTCCTACGTTTACTGCGTAGTAGTGTACCGAACAAAGTTGAATTAGATAAATATTCGAACAGAGCTTTTAGAGCATGAGTTTGCGGATTTCTAACTGAAAATGGTCTCTAGAACTAAACACTAAAAACTTAAGCATACATACATATTAATAAGTTTAGAACTGGGTTCAGATTTATTTGCTTCTTTTGAGTTATCGAAGTGCTTTATTATGACCTTTTCTGCCGTGTCACACGTTAGATACTTATCTTTAGATAGGTGAGTTACGCGTTACAAAGCTAAATCGAATTATTGGGGTATTATTTATATGGTACACTATCATTTCTATTTTTTTAATGCTTTTTAATATTAATATTGATTACGTCAATTCTCGTCAAATTACGTCAGCTCTCTTATGTCAAGATATGCGCAGTGCGTTACAGGATTTGTATGGGATTCTGAGTATGGGATGCCGCATGAAAACTAAAACATGTTATAAATAGGATAAAATTAATGTTACATTAACAAACAAAAAAAAGCTTTTTGTAGAGATGAGTATCAACGACGACTTTATTATAAAAAAATACAAAAGTCTGTTAATTTCATCAAATATGAAAGAAACGAAAAATACATTAAAGTCATTTTCCCAAAAGTAGTATTTTTTGAGATAGGTGAGATTGGTGTGACACGGCAGTTTTACCCAATTCTTTGATCCATAAACCAACCATAAGTCGTTTGTTTCTAATAAATACAATAAACTCAGGAATATTGAAACTTTTTAAATTATCAGTACTTATAACTTCGAATTAAAAAACTATTATTTTTACAGTGTTTTATCATATATTACGTTTATAATGTCTATCGAAAGTGGGTTGTTGTGATTAGTGAGTAATGGCATTGACATTTTCAAACACACGCAAGTTCAATCAAAACTATCAATAGAGCTCAATTTGACTAAATCGTAGTAATCATTGAGATTTATACAATGATAAATAATAACATAGATATTGCGGGAACCTACGTTGAATCAAATAAAATTAGTACAATTTGAATACTTTTCATGGGGTTTTAAGAAAGTAATTTTATTTTGTGATTGTAATGATGACTATAACGATTAAGATTTAAGTACTTTAAAGTCCATCGTATTTATAAACCGCTCTCAACGTTGAGTGCTATCTTGAGCTCATACCTACTTGAAATGCTCTTCTTATAAGAACAGCATTTTAAGATAGCTCTCAAAGTTGACATGAAATAAAACAATTTTTAACGGATACTAGCGCGGTTTTATTGAAAGCACTTTGGTAATTAGTTGGTATTTGGTTTGATTTTTGGGTTTCCCGACGTTTCGGCAACTTTGCAGCTGCCGTGGTCACGGGGGACTGAAGCTACCCGTGAGTCTACCCTCAAGCGATGAATTCTTTTTAGACGTTCAGAAATTAAAATTTTAACAAAATTTTTAAATGTTTTATGTTGATTTATAATTTAATTTTATGAATTATTTAGTGCTAAAAAGAGAGAGAATCTACTGAAGCTACCACCATTTCATAAAATTGGGAGGCCCCTCCAAGAAAGAAATGGCGAAAGAAAACTTGGAGAGGAAAACCGACCTCCGTCTTTTATATTAATTTATTTATTTGCAAAAGGAACTAACTGTATCATTAGATCTTACAGTGTGTGTGAGGGGCTTAAGCTTGTGAATGATGGGGTCCCAAGCTGGTGGAATTTTCCAACCACCATCTCTATTGAAATTAGGGTATTTATTTATTTCGATAGCCTCGCGGAGCATTCTAGGAATAAATCTACGTTCCCTAGCAAGGATTTGGGGTTTGTCAAATCTAATATAATGGTTGGGCCCTTCAAAGGCGTGTTCACTCACTGCAGACTTGTTATCGCGCCTATGTTTCATGTCAGCTATATGCTCTTTGACGCGGGTCACAGCATATAGCTGACATGAAACATAGGTGCGATAACAAGTCTGCAGTGAGTGAACACGCCTTTGAAGGGCCCAACCATTATATTAGATTTGACAAACCCCAAATCCTTGCTAGGGAACGTAGATTTATTCCTAGAATGCTCCGCGAGGCTATCGAAATAAATAAATACCCTAATTTCAATAGAGATGGTGGTTGGAAAATTCCACCAGCTTGGGACCCCATCATTCACAAGCTTAAGCCCCTCACACACACTGTAAGATCTAATGATACAGTTAGTTCCTTTTGCAAATAAATAAATTAATATAAAAGACGGAGGTCGGTTTTCCTCTCCAAGTTTTCTTTCGCCATTTCTTTCTTGGAGGGGCCTCCCAATTTTATGAAATGGTGGTAGCTTCAGTAGATTCTCTCTCTTTTTAGCACTAAATAATTCATAAAATTAAATTATAAATCAACATAAAACATTTAAAAATTTTGTTAAAATTTTAATTTCTGAACGTCTAAAAAGAATTCATCGCTTGAGGGTAGACTCACGGGTAGCTTCAGTCCCCCGTGACCACGGCAGCTGCAAAGTTGCCGAAACGTCGGGAAACCCAAAAATCAAACCAAATACCAACTAATTACCAAAGTGCTTTCAATAAAACCGCGCTAGTATCCGTTAAAAATTGTTTTATTTCATGTCTAGTGAGCGCGTAAGCTTGAGAAGTGAATATCTCAAAGTTGAATAAAAAAAAATCAAAATCAAAAATCTTTATTTACTTTAAAATACAAAAACATAACAATTCGTAGCTGGAGTCCCATTTTAAGCATGACAATGCCTGTACCAGAGGGCCCCGTTGAAAGCAGTTTATAAATACGGGCCTTAGTTTAGAAATATTAATTAGTCATTCAGGACTCGGAAAGTGTTTAATGATTCTAAATGCTGTTCTTTGCGACACAAGTCACAACTATCGTAAGTAAGGCCACAGGCAGCGCGAGCGCATGGAATATCAATGAAAAACCATTATAATTAGCTTAGATTGTGGCATCATTCCGCAACGCTATGATGCCGCAACCATCATTATTAAAATAAAATGGACCTTACACAAGAGTATGAGTTAAATACCTAGTCCATGTTGTTTTCTTTCAAAAACTTTTATGTTCTTTTGCTTAACTGGATAACACCTTCTCATAAAACTTGTTACAAAAATACCCCTAATACCGAATATGGTAGATAGGGATCATCAAACAGAACAACTTTTATTATAGGACCAACTCTGAAATCGCGAAAAAAATCAGCTGTTTCATACATTTTAATATTTTCGTTATTATTTTTTGTATGAAACAGCTGAATTTTTTTTGGATTTCAGAGTTAGTCCTATAGTGAAAGTTGTTCAGATTGATGGTCCCTATCTACCATATTCGGCATTAGAGGTATTTTTGTAACACGTTTTATAGCCAACTAGCGGCCGCCCACGACTTCGTCTGCGTGGAAAGGTTTTTGCTATCCCTCGGGAACAATACTTTTTTCGGGATAAAAGGTACCCTATGTCCTTCTCTGTACCCCTGACAACGTGTATGCAAAATTTCATGATGATCGGTTCAGTATTTGAGACGTGAAGGCGTAACAAACAAACAAACGGACTTTCGCATTTTCTACAGATATTTTTAGAGTTCCACAAACGATAGAAAAAAATTCTTAAACAAATGTGCGCATCATATTTCGTAAATTAAATTATATTTCTTATAAATTTTGTGAAATCTTTATGCAATCTCTGATATCTCAGCCTCGTAACACATTAGCACCGTTTTCTAATGATGCCTGTCTCTCACAATACACAGCCACACCTAACTATGGTGTAATATTGTTGAGGTATGAATGCGTATGATGATGTGCAAATTCCGTCTAGGTCGTAGCATGATAGAAATTGGACTAGTCTCTTTCTTATCAATATTCATATAATATGTTCACACATGCCAACAAATGATGAGTTTATCGACAGATTTTGTTCACAAACAATGGATATTAGTATTCATTTATTATATACGCCGCAAATTAGTAAACATGAGGGTATTAACATAACATAATACTTTACAACTCTAAGCATTTTAGAGTACTTCGAATCCATAATAACTAGAATACCTACCTAATTGTTTATTTTAACAACAATTTTAGTTCATTTTTATCGGGATAGCGAACGGTGATTTCAGAGATGGCTCGAAATTAAAAAAACCGAGTGCGAGTCGGACTCGCGCACGAAGGGTTCCGTACCAAAAAACGGCAAAAAAACACGTTTGTTGTATGGGAGCCCCAATTAAATATTTATTTTATTCTGTTTTTATTATTTGTTGTTATAGCGGCAACAGAAATACATCATCTGTGAAAATTTCAGCTGTCTAGCTATCACGGTTCATGAGATACAGCCTGGTGACAGACAGACAGACAGCAGCGGAGGCTTAGTATTAGGGTCCCGTTTTTACCCTTTGGGTACGGAACCCTAAAAA
This sequence comes from Agriphila geniculea, assembly GCA_943789525.1. Classification (NCBI taxonomy): domain Eukaryota; kingdom Metazoa; phylum Arthropoda; class Insecta; order Lepidoptera; family Crambidae; genus Agriphila; species Agriphila geniculea. The sequence goes on along the minus strand of OX038879.1, from coordinate 4,469,377 downwards.
CAAAGTACAAAGTACTTGCAAGACGATATGGATGGAAACAAAAGACTTTACATTGACACAAAACTGTGTGCATGACAAAATCATACAATACTCGTATTTAGCTTTGAAAACAAGAGTAAGGACTTGTTTATGATTTATATGGCGCATATTTTTCACTTAATCGCAAAGGAAATCCTATAATCCACTTTCTGCATTTATAACGTCCATCGATCGTGTTAATATCCATGACATTGAAATTAAAGGGCTTCCATTCCATCCAAGCCAGTGTTTCCCGCGTATCAGCGCGTTTAAACATTTCTGCGGTGGTGTCGTGTGAGGCGGGTCGTTACGTTCCCTCAAATATGGTCGAGCGAAACGATGGCTGGTTCATGCGTCATGCTCGTGAACGCGTGCTGCCTGTGGGAATGGGTCTGCTTCTGTCTGCTTGTACTAAGGGCGTCGCATATATATTTTTTTCCTGTTTAATATTATCAATCAGTATGGCACTTCTTACTCAAAACATAGAATTAATAACTAATCCTTGTTTTGATTTCTCACTTTTTTATTGCTAATGACCAAAATGATTATTTGGCTTTCGTTATCACGATGTTTTCGTATTTTTTGTCTATAGTTTTGTAAGTAAAGGCCTATGAAAAGCTTTTGGATATTAGTTTTCAATTCAGTGCCTTAGGATGGGTAGCCTAAGTATGTCATGCCCTCTTTAATCATTTCTGCGGTGGTGTCGTGTGGGGCGGGTCGTTACGTTCCCTCAAATATGGTTGAGCGAAGCGATGGCTGGTCCATGCGTCATGCTCGTAAACGGGTACTGCCAGTGGGAATGGGTCTGCTTCTGAGTACCTATCTTAACGCATATTGAATTGTAAGAATTGCGTTTTTATTTTTATGTCTTGTATCATGTGTTTTTTGGTTAGAGTAGCAGACGGAGTGATTTCTAAACTAGTTGAAAGTTATTTACTCTCACGATTATCTATCTGAATGTAGTAGATATTTAATTTTAACCTACCTACCCATTGTGTGTAACCTTTTGATAACTATTGTGATGGAAAATGACCTCACTTTAAATGTGGAGCTCATTTTTCAATCTTGACGACTCTGTATGAAATATACAGGGAGAAAAAAGCAGCCCTTGACGAGTTTCTTGCCGGTTCTTCTCGTTACAAGGTCTCCCGCTTAGGGTTTGCGAACCGATGGCGTAGCTTCTATGACATTCACAAGTGCTTGTAACAGCCTAGACTGAATAAATTATTTTGAATTTTGAATTTTTGAATTTTATCTAGGGGTAGGTAAGTACGAGTGCGCAGTAATCCCATAAAAGATATCATACATCTGATTTTATTTTTTTGGTTTTAATTGGGTGACTGGAAATAATAAAGGCGAGTGTTAATGGAATGCTTAAATACTAAACCCAGCAGCGGTCTATCTTGTTTGCGACAAAATAACTAAACGGGCGACTAACTGTGGATTACAAAAAATACGTGAAACTGCATGTGGGAAATAAATGAGTGACAAAAATACTGAGTGGGCAACAATATTGATTTAAGCTGTCCAACATGGTATTTTTGTCACCTTGGTAAGGATAAGGATAAGGAGGACGGGCCATAACCTACCACGCGGGACCAATGCGGATTGGTGGGTGTTAACGACTGCAAATGAGGAGGTTAGGAACAAAAAGTGTCATTTACAGTTTTAACTTTTTGAGTAAATTGAGAAAATAAATATTCAAGTTGATCTAAGAAATTTTTATTATTTTTATTAACCATTATGTGCCAATTATTGTATATATTTTAAAGTATTATAAGGTTTTCTTGCAGGTTTGAAATTTGGAAAAAAAATACATATCAAATAACACCCTTTGATCCATCTTTGTTAAAATAGCTCATTGTCATTATATCACTATTTGATTCTATAGTTTCGTAAATGTCACCTTTTTTATTGTAAAATAGATTAATTTTTTTAGTTAAAATGTACTAGTTTGAATCGACTAAAGACTCTTCAAACGTATTTCCTATGAAAATGTCACATTTTGAATTCAAACCTTAATAATCACTGTGATTGTTCAATCGATTTTTCTATGAAACTAGTCACTTTTTGAACAGTCTTGGAAGTTACAGATAGAATTTAACATTTTGAGCCGATTTCAAAAAGAAACCGAATGGAGCTAAATACAGTCATATACAGTACAAGGCACATATCTTGAAATCGGTTGGGGATTGCGCGGAACACGTATTTGGGCATACGTAGCGGTGAGGGGCGCGGGCGGCGGGAGAGGGGCGCGCGCTATTGGTCGCTCACAAGAGCACATGCGCGAACTTATCCCCACTTTGTCCAAAAAATTTCAAGATATATGCCTCGTACTGTAAATGTCACTTTTTGTTCCTAACCTCCGCAAATGCAGCCGGGACCAAAGGCTTAACGTGCCTTCCGAAGCACGGAAGAGCTCGAGATAACAAATTTTCGGTCACCCATCCCATGACCGACCCTTGCGAAAGTTGCTTCACCTCCGCAATCGCTGGGCCAGGCGCTAAACCACTGCACCACCGAGCTCCTCGTTACCAGTAATACCACAGTAATCATCATTAGCAGCCACGATTAGGAATGAAGGCTGGTGGTTGCGGGGAAGTCGCAGTGCTAATCAGCGGGAACTGCGGTCCGCTGCCGCGGCCGGTACGGACCCATCTCCGGCGCCCGCGCAGCAACCGCAACGCAACGCACTGTTATTGCGAAACGTCCACCGTCCACCACCATTATATTGCTAATTTTGTTGTGACATTGGGCGACTGTGCTTCACTCCTTTCAGTTTGATTTACATGGAGACATCGCATGATGGAGGAGTCCCGCAGCTTAATTGCAACTTTGGCCAAGGGCGTAGCCAGGATTGTATATAGGGAGGGAGACAAAGAAAATCCTAGATTATATAGAGATCACATTCCGTATTGTTGAATTTCACAAGCCAGCCTTCAAGCCTGTTAGTTTCCTAGGGTTTAAAAGAAGCGTTGCAAGCTCTGAAGCTGGTTAGAATTACAGTTTACCAGCGAACGACCGCTCTTCTAAGGGGGGTAGCTGCCCCTCCCTACTCGTACCTCGCTACGCCGATGACTTTGGCAATTTATTTTTTATTAAGTTGGTACCATTAGTTTTGAAAACCAATTAAAAATCTACGTGCCTTCACGAAACGATGACGTTAGAAATTATTGCTTTCTTTAACGTCTTTAAATGTGGAAAACTATGGCATGACAATTTGGCATTTTGCTTTATTGAATGAGGAATACGGAATTAATAATAAATCTACTGACGAATCTAATTTACGACCTCCGTGGTCGAGTGGTTTGTACACCGGTTTTTAAGGTCTAAGGTCAATCGCTGAGGTCCCGGGTTCGATCCCCGGCTGGATCAAATTTAGAAAAACGAACTTTTCTATGTTGGCTCAGGTCTGGATGTTTGTAGTCCCATCGTTGTCTCTTATTTCCATAACAAGTTCTTTAGCTACTTTGGAATAAATTTTTGTGATTTTGTCTAATATTTAATAATTTATTTATATAATAATTGGTTGTGGGTGTAATTAATGTTGGCTTAAGTAACAGGAGATCATCATCACCCTACTCCAATCGCAATAATTTGGGGTCGGCGCAGTGCGTCCTCCTATTCTATTCTTTCCTGTCGTCATCTCCTCGTTCATTCCCTTCCCAATTATTATCTTTCCGTCGTAGAATTAGTATAGTACTGACTACTACGTCTACTACTGACGATTCCACATGGGTTGGCGGGAAATCGTAGTTGAAAATCATATTTTTTTCCGTGTCAGGCATGACACCGGCTTATGTGTACCTATTGTGTATGATGCACTCACTATATTGCAGATACGTATTGATTTATTTTTAATCTATAATTTGTACCAGTGCAGTGCATTTGGCCTTGACAACGACAGACAACTTAGAAATCTAGTCTCGAATCAGATTAATACTAGGTACAATCTCTTATTTGGTAAAGTCGTATAATTGCCAATTGACCTCTACCTTGTTACTACTTATCAAAAGATTTCTAGTTAGTCATAAAGCCTAACATTTAAGACTAGCAGCCGCCCGCGACATCGTCCTCAGGACCTCAGGGAACTTTTGAACAAGATAAAAAGTATCCATGTCCTATCCGTCTACCAAACCATATTCAAATCCGTCCAGCCGTTTAGACGTGAAGAAACTTTCGCATTTATTATCCTACCACTCCTAATTTATCCTACTAATATTTTAGTAGAATTGTAATCGAACAGGAGAAATTGCTGTTTGCCGGATGTCCACCGGCGAGGATGTTTCTTTTATTAGTTTCATTTGCACTTCAGAACGGAAACTGAATCATTATGTTTTGTGAAAAAGGCGCCGACAACATCTTCAATAGCTACATGCTAAAAAAAGTTACTTAAGGTTATGTATTACAATGCCGAAGTTGAAAAGACTGAATTTTACAAGACCTATGGAAGAAAGACAGAAAATTGAAAGGTCGAAAGGTTGTTTAGCCGTACGTTTAAAATCACGAAAAGAAAATACATTTTACCTAAAACACTAAATCCCGCAGCCTAAAAAATCGAAATTTAATCGAGTCGCAATGGAACCTAACCTCCTCCTCGCTCGTTACGCTCGCTCGTCGTTGCACCTAATGGACCTAAACACTGACTTTCGGGATTTCGACTATCGGCATTTTAACTTCCGGGATTTCGAAATATTGGTCGTTTAATAATCGATCATTCAAGTTTCGGCCTATCGGGTATCGACATTTAGGATTTTCGGTATTTTGAAAATGTGTTTTATAAGTCGATATTTCGGTCGTATGTGTTTTAAATTTTCGGCATTTTAATACTTAATGATGTAAGTGGACGATAGACAACCCTGTATTAGGATTCATAATCTTGACCCAGGTTGTAAAATATCCTGTTTTTTAATAGATAGACATAAATGACAGAATCTGTTAAAAACGGTTGCCTACATACAGTAAAAAAAAAACAGAAAAATGTACCAAGTATAGATTTGAGGATACTTATATTCACGGGCGTAGCCAGAATTCTGTATCGGGGGGGGTTTTAAGAAAATAAAACTACAACAATGTAAATGAAATGACATTTATATTTTTATTAAATGAATCCATGGGCATTAGAGGACCGCTCGGAGAAATAAATATTTAAAATTTAAAAATGTAACTTAAATGCCTGTATATAGTAAAAAAAACGGCCGGGCAGCGCAATTTTTAGTCAGTTTCATCCACTAATCTTGAAAGTTATGTACTTGCCTGTCTATTGAAAAAGAAACGGCCGCGCAGCGAGATTTTTCTTCAGTTTCATCCACTAATCTTGTATGTTGTGATCTTGCCTGTCTATAAAAAAAAACGGCCGCGCAGCGCGATTTTTAGTCAGTTTCATTCACTAATCTTGAAACTTATGATCTTGGCTGTCTATTGAAAAAAAAACGGCCGCGCAGCGCGATTTTTAGTCAGTTTCATCCACTAATCTTGAAAGTTATGATCTTGCCTGTCTATTGAAAAAAAAACGGCCGCGCAGCGCGATTTTTCTTCAATTTCATCCACTAATCTTGTAAGTTGTGATCTTGCCTGTCTATAAAAAAAAAACGGCCGCGCAGCGCGATTTTTAGTTAGTTTCATCCACTAATCTTGTAAGTTGTAATCTTGTCTAACTATTGAGAAAAAAAAACGGCCGCGCAGCGTGATTTTTAGTCAATTTTATCCACTAATCTTGTAAGTTGTGATCTTGCCTGTCTATTGAAAAAAAAAACGGCCATGCAGCGCAATTTTTAGTTAGTTTCACCCGTTTCATCCATTAATCTTGTACTCTTGCCTGTCTATAGTAGAATAAAACGGCCGCGATTTTTAGTTAGTTTCATCCGCTAATCTTGTGATCTGTAGTTTCTTACGCGAAAATTAATGTTTTCTAGAGAACTTTCGGAACAGCAGTTTTTCCGGGAGATTTTTAGATTTTTCGGGAGTCGGGAGACCACTTGGAATTCCGGGAGAATCCAGGCAAATCCCGACCATCTGGCAACCGTTGGTAGCAGTGGAAACGGGTAATGGTCGCTAAAGTTTGTAGCAATGTATAAATATTTGGATATACTTAAGTAAAATGACAGGAATTAAACGCATGCAAACTACGATAGGTATAATCGGTGCTGCTGCTGACTGTTGACTGGCGACAGCCAAGCGGTGCACGAAAACATACGAAAATCAGAATGCGAATTGCGATGCGGTGGGTGTAATTCAAATGATCGGTGACAGATGGCAGCGCGGCAAATTCAGAATGTTAATATGTATAGTAATTATACTCCTCGCCTTGCCTAACTTTATTTTAAGGTTATAGATCAATAAATAGATGATGCCTATTGTATATTTCGGGGGGGGTTTGAACCCCCAAAACCCCCTCCCTGGCTACGCCCGTGCTTATATTGGTAATACTAATTCCACTCCATGGTAAATTGAGTGAGCATAAGTAACTAGAAATCTGGCAATTTCATATACTATAAAATTAAGTGTAAAACTACTAACCATAAATAACGATGCAGATTTGTTTCGTTTGTGTTTAGTTTTTAAACAAAGCTCCACCAATCTTAGTGCATATTCTTTTTATTAAAAATTAATCTATCAAATCGCTCGCGTCTCGGGCAGATTGCCCCACAGATTATACTCATAGTAGCTCAACCGGCAGCGTGATGGCACATTGAAGTGACCCTCTGGATAGCGACGTGGTGACCCTGACATCGCCTATGTCCGCACTCCACAGCCGGTCGGATGTTCACTTGATACTGTTTTCTTTGTCGCAGACTTTTATTGTATGCCCTATTTGTCAAATACGTGCATCAAGTAAGTACTATCATGATAATACTGCAATGCTGATGTGCTATACTGCACCGCTAATTAATTACTTTTGCATTGACAATAAGTATAATTTATCGTTAACCTGCCCGGAACTGTGCCGAAAGAGTAACTATTTAATAATCTGTACCGAAAGTTACAAAGAATTCATCCTAGGAAAATTATTAATTCATATTTGTTTAGGGTTTTTTATTAGGTACCGTACCGCATAACGTAATATTCTTCAAAATAATATTTTGACAGTTTTTTGTATACTAGGTATTGCTGATTTTACATTGCAATCGCATTTCTACACTTAATAAATTATTTTTTTAAATGGCAAAGCTGGCTTCCCTATTTAGTGCAATTTTGTGTCGTTAAAAAGAACTTAGTTTACAAGTTAATTAGGCAGGTACTTAAAATTCCAGTTCACTCTATAATTGATTATGAATTCGATAATGTCGCTTACTGTCAATCTATTCGGTAAATAATTTATGATCACGTGCACGTGCAACAACGAAATCACCAAACACTATTTGCAATTAATAATTAAAACAGGCAAATCGATTAACATGAACCTGTCAAGATGAAAAAAAAAATATCGCACATTAGAACAAATTTCACCCGATTTAAATGCTAAGAATAATATTAATTAAGTACCTTATTTACCCTTTAGTACTAATCTAAAGGTTTTATTAGAGTTATCTTGAGATTTAGTTACGTCCTGAAATACATCAGCAACTATGTAATAGGTAGAACATAATAATAAAAGTTTACTCACAAAGTTTCGATGAGTTCACAGTTCAGCAGCAGTTTCCCAGGGCCCAGCTCTACGACAGCGACCGTCTGGTCGTGGTAGTATATCATCCTGAGGGTGTCGTTGCCGACGCGCCGGCCGGTGTACGGCTTCACTCCGGCCGCCGGATCCCGCCGGTCCGGCTCGTCGGACCGGGCGCCGGCGCCTCCGACCAGCCCGGCTAAAGACCATCCCGCGGGAAAACTGAAAGCGAAGGGTTTCGCCGACGCCGAAGGGGGGGAGGAGACCGCAATGCAGAATATGACCACTACGGAGAGTAGGGACTTGAGCAGGTTGTCGGCTAACGGCAGCGCGTCTCGCGCTGCCCGCACCGCGCTCAGCAGCCTCCGGAACGCCATGTCAGTGGTCCATGCCGCGTGCGAGCCGCGCGCCCGACTCTCGAGGACTGAGCCACACCGAGCGCGGCCGCGCCGCCGCTTTCTTCGTGACGTCGTTGGTTTCACCCGCGGCTTCCGGGACCGAGACAGCTCGCAGGGCCGGCTGCTCGCCAGTGGGCCCGAGCTGGTACGTTACGTTGGTACGTTTCGTGATTATTGTGTACTAATCTAATAAAATAACACTAGCCTAACTAAACACTACTCTAGTGTCAGTTGACAGTGTCATTCAAAGAGTATTTTTTACGTTTGGTTTACTCGAGTACCTAAACAGTTTACTCTTTGCCAAATAACCCGCTGAACCCATCGAAAAATGTTTTAAGTCTATGGCTGAACCATAGAGGAAGAAGGTATTCTAGTAACATTGGTTAAATGCTCTAGCTAGTAACTTTATGCGCTGAACTAAGGTCGCAGTCTTCAAAGCCTTAAATAAATTAATTATTTTGATATGTATCGCAAAAAAAAACACATTTAGTTCAAGACAGTATGTTAGAAATTATGATTGGCGAGAATTCAAACGTAACCAAATATTTTAATGTATTGATACTCACCTATACAGAGTGTACCAAAACGAAAATATAATTAAACGTTGTTGGTGTACCTTACTCCGAACCTGTCGCCTGTTCCGCTCAGCTGATGGGCTGTTCTTTACGTGCAGCTCTACAGCATGAGCAGACAGCATTCGGCTTAAAAAGGCGTACTTATGCCCATAAACAAACTGCTTTTTTGTTGTCCCGTTGTTACCAGTGTGGGTTGACGGGAAACTAGCTAATACCTACGTAGTGATTATATGCTCAATGCTACTAGCTTAGAATATAAGTACTTAATGCAGCTTAAAACATTTGGTCATAGGATCGTAGTAAGAAGTATTTGTTCTTGCTTGCGTGACAAATAGACTCAAAAAACCAGAGCCCTTCGGCGCGCCATTAAAATGAGGAAGAAGTAAACTTTATGCCAATTATGCATATCTATCTATAGCTTCAGGGTCTGCAGGTCAAGTCTACTTGTTATTCCAAGCTAGCCGCGTTATGCGCTCGAGTCTAGGGCGGAAATCCGCCGGGCGGCGCGGCGCGGCGGCGGACGACCGGCTGCATAATAGTAGAAACACTCTCACTTTAAAGTTTGAAACTATTTTATTCTATTTCCTACAAAAATATTACCTACCTAACGATATAGTAGTTAGTAACGTTTAATATTTGGTATTTTATTTTATTGATCTAAATAAAACCAACAGCAGCGTTTACAGTAGGTATGTGTTATTTATTATACATATCAAGTACTTATTATCTTTATGTAATATTTAATATTGAAAGTTGTGTTTTTCAAAGTGGACACAATAAGCTTCCACGATTAGGTAAGAATAGAATCGAATGGAAGATTATTCCATTCTATTCTGGAATGACATCAGCAGACAGCAAAAGGTTCAGATGAGTGATGGGTTTACTGGAGTGATCTGGCGTCTAGCGTGACTAAACAATTCCAGATAATATGTCGGTTAATCATGAGCATCAGACGTCAAGTTGTGGCATACCAACTGACCATCAGCCACTTTTACATCCCAACTGCTGGGGTCAGGCCTTCCGAATGGGTGAATAAGAAGCATCCTCCTTATATATATCATGCAACTTGTTAAAATTACTTTCATACAACAATTTACTTATTTAATAAAATAGTATACTAGAACCATAAAACACTAACTCACACAATTACTCCCTCTCTCTCTCTCTCTCTCTCACACACCACACACACACACACACACACACACACACACACACACACACACACACACACACACACACACACACACACACACACACACACACACACACACACACACACACACACACACACACACACACACACACACACACACACACACACACACACACACACACACACACACACACACACACACACACACACACACACACAGACACACAGACACACAGACACACAGACACACAGACACACAGACACACACACACAGGCTCCAGATCACACAAAGCAGTTTATGTTGTTATGTTGTTAATTGTGTGTGATGAAATAAATGTCTTTTATTTATTTTTATTTTTATTTATATATAATAGTTATAGCCCATCGGCTATAACCCACCACGCGGGCCCAATGCGGTTTGGTGGGTGTTAACGACTGCAAATGCAGCCGGGACCAACAGCTTATCGTGCCTTCCAAAGCACGGAGGAGCGCGAAATATTTTTTTTTGTCACCCATCCCATTACCGACCTTGCGAAAGTTGCAGGGCCAGGTGCTAAACCACTGCGCCATCGAGCTCCTCACCGCCCCGCCCTGCTCTAGCATAATGTTAAGACGTTTCCCACATTACCATTACCACACAGCAACCTTTACGCTGCCATTGCAACATACGTGACTGCAGCGCAGATTTTGGGTAAAGTTGTTCCTACGTAAAATGCCATGTTTGTATAGAAATTGCGCATTTACGATGGCTTGAGCTATGGGCATGTAATTTAAATAGGTACTACACATGTTTTTTGTTTGTATTTAAATTATTAGATCTTAATTAAATTATTAGCTATGAATTTCATGGGGGCGCGCGCCCCCTGCGCCGCCCCTCTGTATCCGCCACTGCGGGTAGCACACCTAGCAACGCTGACAAGCGTACGTAAAATTTTTACTAAACTCTACATGACGGAGAGTGATGCGTGCGTGGCAGTGTGATCCTGTCAAACGCTGTAGCTATTTATAACTACTCTTCTATTACGGCACTACTTTCAATAGCATAGCATTGCGTGATGTGTGCTTGACTCATTAGCAAACTCGCGTCAATTGCCGGCTGCGCCTGCGCATCCCCCGTTACGCGACCGGAAGGAACGAACACGATCCAATATCAGTGTTTCCGTATTATAATAGTTCAGCATAAAAACATTTAATTTTATACTTTTAAGTGCTTTTTCAAGTGCTCATTTTGTAGTTTCCTCTATGCCCCTCCCTTTTTTCAATACATGGAAAGTGTGATATATTGTTTGAAAATTATATTTAAAAACATAGCGAGTCACGAGTGTGAGTGCATAGAAGCCTTGGAAACGACTTATTTTATAAAATTGATAAGCAGTAAGCACTTAAGTAAGGGAACCTTACCACAGGTGATGATCCTATAAAAAACACGAGTTACTGTACACAACATTTGTACATAACATATACATAACATTTGTACAATCTTTTAATCTTAGAACCTAAAATTCTGCTTTGTCAAATTTGCATTTACAATGCTATTTTTGAATAGAAAAATAAACGAGACTAAAGTTTTTTAATCTCGTTTATTTTTCTATTCAAAAATCTCTAACCGTTTCTCCTCTAAATAAATATGTAAAACCAATCAGATCTTAAAAATAAGTTAATTTTATTCATATTCCTTAATTATTCATTAATTTTTACACAAATATAATGTGGTAATTATATTTATTATGTGTAAAATATAGAGTATATATTATGTGTGTGTTTATTGAGAAGGCCATGAACCTCGGAACTAGATAAAAGAGAGCGTAAGTTACGCAAGAAGTAAACCAAAGCATTGTCTAAATACTGAACGAAAGAACTATAACCCATTGTGATAACCCTCGCTTAGCCAACACTGAGATCATCTGTTTAATCAAATCAAAACAATAAAACTGAATACAATAAATAGTAAACAAGCATCTATTAGATCGACTTACGCCACGTAACACTTAGTTTATTGGTTCAAGTGATTTCTAGGTCAGTCGCAACTTATATTATTTATGTCGCTACTCTACGGAACACTCAGGCACTGTGTACCTAGACTACCTAGTCACAGTACGAACCTCATAGCTATAGCCATAGACAACATGGAATAATTACCTACCTAGCTACCTACCTATCTCAAAGTCCCTTTTTCAATAATATTCACAGTTTAAGGAACTTTTCTGACCGAAAGTGGCGCCGCGGTGAATTTTTAGGGTCCATAGTCTAGTATTTTTAGACGGTTTCATTACATTCCCTCGTAGTCACTGCTAGAAGTAGATAGCAAGACTGCTAAAAGTGGCCGTTTTTACATATTTGCTATCTACTTCTACGAGTGACTGGTAGTGATATCTTCATAAAATTAGTATTTTATGAAGATATCGATGATAGATATATATATTTTTAGGGTTCATAGTCTAGTGACTATGAACCCTAAAAATTCCAAGAAACAGTTTCATCAAACTCCTTTTCTATTAACAACTTATTAAATAAAAATCTCTGAGGGCGCCACTTTCGGTCAGGGCGGAATCGCCTTAATAACGTAGATTTTATTATAGTATCAAAACAAAACTATATTTTAGAGTGTTGGTACTTTATTGGTGTTATTTAGTGTATCAGTGATAACAGATTGGACCCACGAGGCGTACGGGTAGACGGGCGTGGCGGTGAGCGCGCGCTCGCCCGCGTGTGTTACTACCGCCAAAACTCGCGCCCGTCTGTGGACCACTTGCAGTACAGGGCTGCCCCAACTCAACTGCAGGATAATGGAAAAAGGATTTTTTTCAAACAACTCTGTGGTCTAGTGGTTCGCCCACCCGTGTAAGACGCAGGGGTCCCGGGTTCGATTCCAAGAGGGGGTACAATTTGTACTAGGTTTGGTTGGTGGTAGGGTTTATTTCAAGTCGACTAGCTACCACCATCTTACCTAAGTCTGACGCAATAACAACAGTTCAAAAAATGTTGTGTTCCGGCAGTTAGAGGTAAGATAGCCAGTTCCTCAGTGATGAGGGTTCCGGGTGTAATGCGCTTCCACCTTCGGCCTTATCATCACTTAACATCAGGGAGCACTATCCCGTTGTGCATAAAAAAAATGAAAAACTTTAGTTATAATAACTATGAATAAAGAGAGCCTAAGGCAGATCACCTTATCTGAGAGCGCCTATGGATCCAGGAAGTTTCTCCAAAAAGTTTAATGAAGTAAGAAATATTCAAGGATAGCAGCACCCGAGTAAACTAAACCCGAGTCATCTATACGAGAGAACTTGTATTGTGACTTACGTGTGAAATTTGTTCCAAAATCGTTGGTTCACTGTCATTCGTAATAAAACACATGTCTTCTGCTAGACTCGTATTCTTCAGTTCTGGCTCTATCTTGACCGGAATAGAGACACTTTTCATGAGGTTTGAGTCATTCTGAAATGGAAGAAACATCTGTATTTAAAACTTCGTGCTCCAAAATATATACTATCGTAGGTAGATTAAGGTAAGTTATCCAAATAAATGACAAACACTCCGAAAAGTTCTTAAGTTTGAGCTCATCGAGAATCAGATTTTCTAGGTATAAACTTAAAAAAAAAACTTGTCTATGTACCTATACCTTATACAGCCTTGGCCAAATGTATTAGCCACTCTACATTTTTTCCTACTTACTATTTTAAACGATGTTATTTCAAATCAAACCAAACCAATATGAAGCATTATCTTGCTGAAAAATTACGTCGTTGTAATTCGTGTCACCGAAAATATTCGAAACCGACGGTTCAAGAGAGAGGTTTCAAGAACATTGATATACTTTTGCGAGTTCATGCGACTTTCACCAATGAACATTTCGCCCACTCCATCTGCAGCCATGCATCCCCATACCATTATGCTGCCTCCTCCATGCTTGACTGTAGGCACCACGCACTCCAGCAAGAATTACTCGCTCTTTCGACGTATCACGTAGGTCGCACCAGGGGTACCAAACACCTCAAAATTGGATTCATCAGACCAAAGCACATTGGACCAATCCTCCTCTGTAAAGTGTTGGTGTTTAGTAGCCCAGGGCGATTCGTGCTTTCTTGTTTGGTTCTGATAGCCACGGCTTCTTCAGTTCACGGAAAGTCTGATCTACCAGTTTTATTTCATAAATGCTAAAACATAGGGCTAATACATTTGGCCAAGGCTGTAGCTTCTACATATCATATTTTTTGTTAATTTAGAAGAAGTTGATTAATATCAGTATGTTAAACTGATGAATAGACGATTTAATCTAAAAGAAATCGCGAAATTGCATAGATTGTTGACACATTTTTTATGCGGCATAGTGCTTGGCCTTCACCTCACCTGATGTTAAGTGACGATAAGGCCGAAGGTGGAAGCGCACTACACCCGGAATCCTCATCACTGAGGAACTGGTTATTTTACCTCTAATTGCCGGAATACAATGATTTTTAAATTTTGAACACAAAAATTGGTTGGCAAATCAAAAATACCCACCTGCAGATAGACCCATCCAAACGCTCGAAACTCCGGGTTAGACGAAAATCCCTCGCTCATCAGCTCCAATCCGCCACCATCCACTCCCGGATTGATCCTCATCATCGCCAAAGTAGGTCGACTTCGAGTAGAGTTAGTTGTTTCGTAGTCAGGATGGAAGATCACTTGGGTGACGTTGTGTGCTGTTCCGTCAATCAGTGGGTTTGAAGTTTCCGCGATGACTGTGTAAATACTTGGCTCAGTAATGTTTGTTCTGCAAATGAAAAGTGAGTGAAAGAAAGTTCAAAAGAACTTCTGAAGGCGATAAAACTAGTTCAATGTTTTATATCTTCATTTGAAGAACCTAGCCTAGATATTTCACACTTGGTTTTAAGGTCTGTGGATTCTATAACACCACTACACAGGCCTAGAGAACAATAAGATCGTTTATACTGTGTGAAATATCGATAGAGTAAATGCAAAGACTTTGATTTATTGGTTTTTTATTTCCCTTGACGCGCATTAACACGGACATTTCTTTGGGAGCTCATTTCGTGGAAAAGACTATAATTTAAAAACCGGCCAAGTGCGAGTTGGACTCGCGCACGAAGGGTTCTGTACCAAAAAACGGCCGAAAAATCACGTTTGTTGTATGGGAGCCCCCCTTAAATATTAATTTTATTCTATTTTTAGTATTTGTTGTTATAGCGGCAACAGAAATACATCATCTGTGAAAATTTCAACTGTCTAGCTATCACAGTTCATGAGATACAGCCTGGTGACAGACAGACAGAGAGCGGAATCTTAGGAATAAGGTTCCGTTTTTGCCCTTTGGGTACGGAACCCTAAAAAGCACCATAAAACAATGCGTACTTGCACAAGTGTAGTCGTAGTAGTTAAATATGGAACTTACTGTTACAGTACGAGGCAAACATCTTGAAATCGGGCGGGGATTTGGGGGGAACGCGTATTTTGAGTATGCGTAACGGTGAGGTACGCGGGCGGCGGGAGAGGGGCGCGCGCTATTGGTCGCTCACAAGTGCTGATGCGCGACCTTATCCCCACTCCGTCGAAAAGTGTTAAGATGTTTGCCTCGTACTGTAACATTGTTAGTTATACATTTGTAATCACTCTCCAAATTTTAAGGATGTGTTCAGTCCATGAAACTGAACAACTTTCTCCAAGAAACATGTGTCGAAATACGCCAAAAAATTTTGGTCATCCCATACTAAACTGATCACGTGATCTCTTTGTTTTGTATGAAAAGTCTTTTTTTTTTACATATTTGACCCTATGTTTCTTAGAGAAAGTTGTTCAGTTTCATGGACTGAACACATCCTTAAAATTTGGAGAGTGATTTCAAATGCACCCTGTATATCACTCACCCATTCCTGCGCAAATATTCCAGAACATTGATGCATTTAGTGGATGTTAGCACCCAATAAGGGAATAGCAAGGTTCCCGCGCAAGTGTTGGCGGTAACATTAGACAACGTCTCAAAGATGGCTACCAAAAATGGCGTCGTGTCCGGCACTGTGAAGGACGAGTCGTTACTTTTAAATCTTTCTTCAATTGGCTTTGGTTAAAAAATAAAAGGTATTTTTTTTATATTTTTTTACTACAGATTAGGCCAATTTAAGAAACTAATTTGAATATTTTAACATTTGGTCCAGTATTTATTTTTTTATAAATATATTTGTCGAGCGGATATGGTTAACCGGAATGACGTCATTAGTGGCATGAAAGTTTAAGAAGAAAACCTTTGCCATCTACTTATAGAAAAAGAAAGGCCAAGTGTCATTAACTGTCATAATGACTTTATGGTTGTTTGTAAACAAATAAGTTATAGTTAATATTTCTTCTATTTTATTCATTTAATCCAGTTGTGACGGTTCTAGCCTACCTTCTTAATTTGCCGCAATAATTTTTGATGTGGTAAAATTATAATAAAAATGCTTACCAGTGGAAACTCTGCTGAAAAACTTTGTAAAAACTGACACGCCCATTCTACCCAAATTGCGAAATGTATTGTATGTATTGTGTCTATTTTGGATGTAGGCTACATGGATGAAATTGTAACGATTGCTTGTGGACTGATAAATTTGCAGGATAACATAATAAACATTGTGAAAATATGTGCATACTTTATTTCTATTTACAAACATTTAATAGTAGGGATGTGAAAAAAATTACGAGATAAGTTCATCGATATTTTTCGGGCAATATTAAATACTCTGATATATCGATAGATGTTTTTACAATAATTTTTCCAAAACATTTTTTTGGTAATTACGTATGGATTCTAATAGTCGACACTATTTTGTCACTGGAGCATTTTGATTTTTTCCTACTTTGAGTCTTAAAAATCATCGTAAAATTCGTCAAATCGAGCCAAAATTACGCGTAGGGGTTTATTTTGCTATTTTTTATGTTTTACAATACCTTAAAATTAGAATCCATTACTTAGTCATCGTCCCATTTCATCCCATTTTTTTCTGAGAAATATTACCTATATCGATATTTTTTCACTTCCACCTTCCACCATCCCTAATGCCAAGTTCGTTGTCAAAATTGTCTTTGCACTTTTTTCTTTTTTTTATTATGGCTGGGAGATCTGTATGTGATGACGTCATATGAAGGTCATTTGAAGGTTAAAGCTTTTTATTGAATATTATAAATATCTTTAAAAATATAGACTTATTTTTAAATTTAATTAGTAGACACTGTACCGAAAGCTTATTCCTCGAAATGGTTTTGAGATTTCCAGTCATGTTCAAAAAGTTATCAAAGCCAATTGCATTATTCTCGTATAGTTCAGATTCCTTGACATATTCACCGTCTCTCTCGATGCTATTGAACTGAGAATTGTCGAACTTAAAATCATCGTCTGCTAAAGAATTGGCATTTCTTTTATCGTCACATTGTGTTTTGGTTCCATGGTTTGTGTTTCGAATATTCAAACCAAATTTTCTGTTAGCAGTTTTTATAATAGAATTAGTAATATATGCGTCACAAGCGTGTTCTAGTATGCCGAGGGAACTATTCGAATCATCTGCAGTATTATCGAAGCCAGCTGGAATATCTTGAAAAAATTGAAATTAAATAAAAGTATGTTCTAGTCCTTGTATATAACACTAGCGACGCGCCCTCGCTTCACTTCGGTGTAGTGTGGAATTTGAAACCATCTATTATACATATAAACCTTCCTCTAGAATCACTCTATCTATTAAAAAAAACCGCATCAAAATCCGTTGCGTAGTTTTAAAGATCTAAGCACACATAGGGACAGACAGCGGGAAGCGAAATTGTTTTATACTATGTAGTGATGACATATTTATTTGATTGTTCGAAATCTAGATCTAGTTATACAATACATAAACCATGATTAGCTAAAGACTACTGAGTCAGTAGTCTTTAGTTAATCATGGTATACTATAAGAACGTAGGAACTTGTAGTAAACAAAGCTATGCCTACTCAAATATTGAGTTAATACGACAAATATAAGGTATGTAATTGTAATATTTACCTGTAACAGTATCGAGTAAGAGCACGACCACGAGGGTGTGCGCCATGCCTGCGACACAATGCTTGTTTACGCGCCGGCGAACTGCGCGGGCGCACGAACCCAAACAACAAACGATATGGGAAAGTGCCACTTTAAAAGCATTTCCAAAGAAATTGTAAGAAGTGACATTTGAAAATCAAACATGCGTGCACTGTAGCTTTTATTTTTCTTTCGATAATGGTACCAAAATTATTTTTTTTGGCATTTATAAAATGGATCAGATTCGGTTGTTTATTTTTAAAGAATTTTGCGGATATTCCGTAAGTTGATTCGTATTTCTAAAACCAGACGCGTTAATTTGTATGATTTTTGTATTTTTTTTTTTTTACTTTATCCGATATTCTAAAACAACAGGGGACCTATTTTTGAATCGGTCGACCGCTGTCGAGTGCTCGTTTCTACTGATTTTCGTTCGACATATGACTCAAAACAATGGGATGTCGAACGAAAATCAGTAGAAACGAGCGCTCGACGCCTGCCGAGCGATTCAAAAATAGGGTCCCAGATCGGTACCTACGCATAAGAATAAATTTATTCTTATGCGGCAGGTTAGGTACAATAAGGTAGCTGTATTATTGTAGAGTAACAGTTTTGAGCGATATAAAAAACGTCATTGATTAATTTAAATAGTTTATTTGGAAATCACAAACTTTGTACAAAACATCTTATTAGTAAGTACATAAAAATAGTTTTAATGTCAACTATGAATATTTACATTGTAATACTAAAGTCGCACCGCAAGTCATTGAAACATGACTAGAACTAATGCAGCCCCCCTAGCATGACCACGTAGTGATTATTTCCTCTGTGGCATGACCACCGAAACCGTATATCGCGCGAAATAGCGTTGTATCAACAATTAACTGTCAAAGACAATTCTTTTGACAGTGCAACGTGATAAAACATAAAAGATAAATGAGAATTTCGTTCGACGGTTATGCTAGGGGGCAGCAAGAGTGTTAAATATGAATTATATAAAAGCTGTTTTAATAAAAAAACTTGTACGAAGCCAAAACTGTATTAGTCAATACGCTACAAGATGATGCACTTTAGAGACTCCTTAATGCAAAAAATATTACGAATTACGATATATATATACAGAAATGAAATTCATAATATTTCAATCAATCATCATTACTATTTAGGTTCATTATTATCATAGATTTTTTTTATTGGTCAGACTTGACGGACTGCAGGGTTATTTTTTAGTCACCATTGGATGGTGAGGGTGACTAAAAACTAACCTCAAAAACCGGCCAAGTGCGTGTCGGGCCACGCGCCATAGGGTTCCGTAGTTACCTTATACCATACCATATTTAATACCACCAATAATTTTTCGTCTGTAAAAATAACTTTGTTTTTCACAGTGTTGGTATGAATGACAAAGTTATATTTGCGGTTTTGGAAAATGTGCTATATCTCAAAAACTAATTACTATATCTCGTTCAAACTAATTTTGGTTGAAAGTGTTTATTAAGATCTACAGCATATATTTTTTTTTAGATTTTTCACTCTCTTATTTCAAAAGTTAAAGGGGGGGGGGGACACACATTTTACCACTTTGGCGGTGAATATCTTTCAAACGGTTGACTTTGAGAAAAAGTTGTCTTAGGAACCTTAATGTCATTTTTAAAGACCTATCTATAGACACCCAACACGTGTTGGTTTGAAGAAAAACATTTTTTTCAGTTTCAGTTCCATGTATGGGGAGCCCCCCCTTAATATTTTATTTTTCTTATTTTTGTTTTAAATTCGTTAAGCGGTTAACAGAATACATCTATCTACCAAGTTTCAACTGTGTAGTCTTAATACTTTCGGAATAAAGTGGCTGTGACATACGGACAGACAGACAGACAGACATGACGAATCTATAAGGGTTCCGTTTTTTGCCATTTAGGCTACGGAACCCTAATAAAAAAACTTGTACGAAGCCAAAACTGTATTAGTCAATACGCTACAAGATGATGCACTTTAGAGACTCCTTAATGCAAAAAATATTACGAATTACGATATATATATACAGAAATGAAATTCATAATATTACATCGGATCAATCATCATTACTATTTAGGTTCATTATTATCATAGATTTTTTTTATTGGTCAGACTTGACGGACTTCAGGGTTATTTTTTAGTCACCATTGGATGGTGAGGGTGACTAAAAACTAACTACAAAAATGAGCCGGCCGAAGGGGCCTATTTCAACGATTTACACAAGGATACATCAAGCAAAATAAATTGTTTTTTTATACTTTTATAAAAATAGTTAAATTATTCAAACATAATTTCGTTTTCTTATTTTGATCAAGGGAAGCATAAAAGAAACCCTGTTTTAAAATTGGTTATGATAACACTAAACTGGTGTGAGCTTTTCAGTTATAAAATAATATAATATTTTACATATTTTACACATATGTACATTCATAGAAATAAAGCTAAAAGCTATATCATAAATGCTATGCCTAATCAAATAACATATATCTGGAAAAGGAAGACTGACAGACTTTTTAAATTATATAATGATATAAAGATGGAATAATATTTATTTCTTTTACATTTTTTGTACAATATAAAACTATTTAATGTTATTTAATGTATTAAATTTAATGTAAAGATATTACATCTAAAAATTCATTTGTTAAAGATTTATGAAATTCTGAGTACTTAAATAAAATAAAATATATTCCGAAAACTATTGTTATTAGTAAAAAAATACTAATTTGTTATAATGTTATATTTTGTTACTTCAGATTCTGTATAAATAATGCTGTTTAAGCCTACTAGAGCTAAGTGCGTGAGCAGTTTGTGACATATTTTGCTCATTTTTCGAAACGGCTAAAATATGTTTTTTTTAGAAACACTGAAATTTCGACATTCGGGATGATCGAGAATATCAATATCGAGTTGGAATCGAGTAAACATCAAAACGTTTCTGCGGAAACCATGGAAACCGTTTTTCTAACAATGTAGCTAGGTACCAAAATAACAGATTTTTGACGTTTATTCGATCCTGATGATGTGAACTGGAGCCCGTCAATATCCGTCGAGAGTACGGGGGCAGTATGTACAAAATACTTTAACATACTCTAGAACCTTTAAGGAACACCAAGGAGGTTTTAAGGCGCTGTTATAGTACTATTAGTGTGATATAGTGTTATCGTCACGTCCTAAATAGACGTGATAATACGGAAAAATAGAACTTCCCCGAAACCTTCAGGTGATCTTCCTTTGGCACGTACTTTAGGATAGTTATTAGTATATAAGATGTAATTATGTTGGTAATATAAGAACATTCCACACATGACTGTGTTGTATTCTGGACGACACCATAAGTCCGACGCACTAGCGCCGCCAATACATTTATTTTTATTACTAGTAAACCAAGTCAATATTTAAAAAAAGCTCATGTAATATGCCCTCTTAAATTGTCTGTCCGAACGAAGCCTGAAATCCTTAGGGAGATCGAGAGTTTCTATGGGCAGTTATATTCCACGCAGACACCCGTTGAAAGCAAGGCTAAAGACCCCAGAGCCAAGCTTACCCGACACTATACCCAAGATATCCCGGACGTCAGCATGTACGAGATTAGTATGGCTCTCAAACAGCTGAAAAACAACAAGGCGGCGGGCGACGACGGAATCACTACAGAACTTCTGAGAGCGGGCGGTAAGCCGATACTTAAAGTCCTCCAGAAGCTTTTCAATTCCGTCATCGTCGAGGGCAGAACGCCGAAGACATGGAACATAAGTGAGGTGATTTTGTTCTTTAAAAAGGGTGACAAGTCCCACTTAAAGAACTATAGACCCATCTCGCTTCTGAGTCATGTCTATAAGCTGTTTTCGAGAGTCCTTACGAACCGTCTCGCTCGCAAATTCGACGACTTCCAACCTCCCGAACAAGCCAGGTTCCGAAAAGGCTTTAGCACCATAGACCACATCCATACGCTGCGGCAGGTCATACAGAAGACCGAGGAGTATAATCTGCCACTTTGCTTGGCGTTCGTGGATTATGAGAAAGCCTTTGATTCGATTGAAACCTGGGCGGTGCTGCAGTCTCTCCAAAGGTGCCAAGTGGACTACAGGTATATCGAGGTGTTGAGGTATTTATACAAAAATGCCACCATGTCGGTCCGAGTACAGAACCAGAGAACAAATCCTATCCAACTGCAGCGAGGTGTGAGACAGGGAGATGTTATTTCTCCGAAACTGTTCACAGCTGCGTTGGAGGATATCTTTAAACTCTTAGACTGGAAAGGACTCGGCATCAACATTAATGGCCAATACCTAACACACCTTCGTTTTGCCGATGATATAGTTCTAATGGCTGAGACGTTGGAGGACCTGAACACAATGCTCGAAGATCTCCGTAGTGCTTCCCAAAGAGTGGGTCTTAAAATGAACATGGATAAGACGAAAATCATGTCGAATGCCCATGTTGTGCCCGCTCCAGTTCATGTCGGGAACACTGCACTTGAAGCTGTTGACCATTATGTATACCTAGGACAGGCAGTCCAGTTAGGTAGGTCCAACTTTGAGAAGGAGATCTCTCGTCGAATCCAACTCGGATGGGCAGCATTCGGGAAGCTCCGAAAAATCTTCGTGTCCGATTTACCTCAGTGTCTCAAGACGAAAGTCTATGACCAGTGTGTGTTGCCAGTGATGACTTACGGCAGTGAAACGTGGTCGCTAACTATGGGTCTCATAAGGAGGCTCAAGGTCACCCAGCGTGCAATGGAGAGAGCCATGCTCGGCATTTCCCTGCGTGATCGAATCAGAAATGAGGAGATCCGCAGGCGAACTAAAGTAACCGACATCGCTCGAAGGATTGCTCAGCTAAAGTGGCAGTGGGCTGGACACATAGCGAGAAGAACCGATGGCCGTTGGGGCGGAAAGGTTCTGGAATGGCGACCGCGCACCGGACGACGCTCCGTGGGTAGGCCCCCGACAAGGTGGACCGACGATCTGGTGAAGATTGCCGGAAGCCACTGGATGTGGGAAGCGCAGGACCGATCGTCGTGGAAATCCTTGGGGGAGGCCTATACCCAGCAGTGGGTGTCGTGCGGCTGATATGATGATGATGAAATTGTCTGTAATCTTTTTTGAATAACTTTTCAACAGTTTCCATTCTTTCTGTAAGTTTTAAAATCCATTTTAGTCAAAACTTTGAGCTAAAATGGGTTTTAAAACTTACAGAAAGAATGAAAATTTAAAACGCTACATCAAGCTTCCCCCCTTTTCCGCCAATCAAAAATCGCGATCGACTAAAAAAAATTAATTTAATAAAAATATCTGTAGACGAGAACAGACAGATGAACAAAGGGTCCCCGCATACAGGCAATGGCCGCCACTAGAAGCTAGAAGCGGCTGCAAAAGTAGCTGAAGAGCGCGACAGCCACAAGTAGTCGGTAGCCGACACCCTTCGCTTTCAGTTTAGTGGCCGGTGTCGGCCACAAGAAGCGAAAAGCGACGTTTGTAGCTTGTGGCGACCACCGGCGTTTACCGTGTGCTGCCGGCGATATATGAAAACTACAGGAATAGGTCAGTGGCGGCGTTTTGTGGTTATGGCGTATCGCCCGTGTGCAGGGACCCAAAAGCATTTTTGGCCAATCTCGAAACTGAGACGCTTCGCTCGTACACAAATGTAATCTGGAAATTAGCAAAGATCCTGTAAAGTTTTCCCATGTGTATACCTTACTTACTTATGTAGCTGTATGCTTACCATGTGTATACCTTACTTACTTATGTAGCTGTATGGTTACCGATCCTAAATATATAAATAGTTAATGAATCAAGTAAATACTTACAACTCCAATAATTATTTGCAATGAAAGGCATCCCTTGTAGGGCATTTACACGGGTCGATTTGCTGGTCGATTTTAGTCGACTAGCGCTTTTTATCGACAATCGCTTGTAAAACTGCATCGTCACCTTATTGAAATTAGGTTTGCGATTCGATTTTACCAGCGATTGTCGATGAAAAGCGCTAGTCGACAAGCAAATCGCAAGAGTGAGAGCGCAAGGCGATTGAGAAATAAACCCGTGTAAATCCTACATTACACGAGCAATAAAATACTCCATGTATGGGCCATAGGTCTAGCTTAATTAACAATACAAGTTGTACGCGAAAAATCGCAAATCGATGTACAGAACAGCCGTTTACACGTATACTTAAGAGCCCGTTACGATTTTGCCGCTGACTGCAGCTCTCTCGCTCGCACATGTCATGTTTTCTCAAGATTTCTTAAATCTGAGAGCGCAATTGAAAAATGTATCTCGGCCACTTTTCGCAATATAAGATTACAGACATTTTATAATATATTCCAGTTTTTTGTTGCTAAAGTACAAAAAGTTATCGTTTCTAACAGTTTTTTGAACTGACAAATACGATAACTTTTTGTACTTCAGCAACTCGAAACTGGAATATATATTGAAATGTTCGTAATCTTATATTGCGAAAAGTGGCCGAGACACATTTTTCATTTACGCACTCAGATTTACAAAATCTTGAAAAAACATGAAATGTGCGAGCGAGAGAGCGGCAGTCAGCGGCAAAATCGGTACGGAGCCTTAAGGGCAAAAAAATTTTTTTGAGCCGCAGTTCTTAAAAAAAACACCTATGAGAGGAGTTATGACGTCATTTTATTTTTATGTGAAAACAGATTTTTTAGTTCTAAAACCTATCGTGTGTGATACCAAATGAAAGGGATGATTCTAAAAATATACCATATAATTATATTTTAGCCACTTATTTTAAATTAAACCAAACAACATTTTCAAAACATACAAATTTTCCTCGGCTCATCCAAATCCAATGATACGGTTATTTTTCATAAAATAATTCAACCGTAAAAATAATTCGTAATATTTAATTGTTAAAAGATTCGTAATATTTTCATATCCAACCTGAAGAAAGGAATTTTGAAAAAAAAATATCCTCTTTTTAGGGTTCCGTACCAAAATGGTAAAAAAGGAACCCTTATGGTGTGACTCAGTCTGTCTGTCTGTCACAGCTGGATATCTCGAGAACTACTAATGGTATCAACTTGAAATTTGGAATAGTTTAAGATGACATTTGCCCAACTATTTTGCAAATAAGAAAGAAATAATAAAATTAATATTTTTTTCACAACAGGGACTGAAAAGGGGTCTTAAAAATTTTAAGTGAAGTGACTAGGGCGTGTGGGGTATCATCATTTGTAAATTAACTGTCCGCCTGTTCGCCCTTCCACCTGTCTGCCGTTTATCCTACTTTTTTAAAGACTGTACTAAAGTAACATATCCAAATATATTTATGATTGTACGGAACCCTCGGTGCGCGAGTCCGACTCGCTCTTGACCGGTTTTTTTTTATTATTACAAAGCTTTTATAAAGTTATTGATTAGATTACGTTTGAAAAAGAAAGGTTGTTAAAACCTATTGTGTGTGGTATCGAATGAAAGGGTTTGCTGAGCCATTTCTCAAAATATATTTGAGCAAAAATTATAAAAAAATACATGATTGTAATTTTTTTTTAAATTGTTTTCTTGCAGTTTGATATGAGGATAATTATATAATAATATTATGCATCATTTAAGGTATATTTAAGAAAAATAATTCATTCGTATCGTATCTGGAGGAGCCCAAACTTAGTATGTTTTGAAAATGATTTTTTGTTTAATTTAAAACAATTGGCTAAAATGTAATGATGTAGTAGGTATATTTTACATGTACCAAATGGCTATCCTGTACATTGATTTGCGGTTTTCTTGAGCTCGTAAGCCGTTCACTATAATTTACATTGTAAATTTTACAATCATATTACAAGTACACAGCAGTACGCTTGGTTACAATAATCTCAAAATTCCTCAATGGAATTTGAACTTAACATCCAAAATGCTTAGGTCCAAAATAAATTGAAGATTCGACCGTTTTAACCATGTCTGCCGTACATTACGCTCGTCTTGCTATACATTGAATAAGGCTTAAATCGGTAATATGCACCATTCTAACTTTTCACGCTTAACAGGGTGTTAGTAGAACTCTAGCGAAAACTTTAAGGGCATAGTCGACTCATGTTGCATGGAATCTAAATTTACAGCAAAATAATCAAAATATCATCGAGTTGTTACGCGTACATTGCTTCTCAACGAAAATTAAAATCTCAACAACTATGCATTTGCGACAAGTGGTTCCATAGAGAATGTTGCTTATTTCTAAGGTTAGAACCATCCCTTAAAGTTTTTGCTAGGGTGTTACTAACACCCTATATAATAAAACCGCCGGAAATCCTCATAAGAAGCACTGAACAGTTCAAGTCACTTTCAATAGCTCCAATGGTCGTCTCTAAGGTGTTGCCTCGCGCCGGGCACGCACCCCCTAATGGCGGGCAATCCCGTACCGACCTTGCGCTGGTACTCCGCGTACCGCTCGCCGAAGAATGACAGCAGTGTCACCTCTTCTGCGTATACGCGCTCGTTGAAAAACGTCCAGGACGCGAGCGCGTATACCACTAGGCACAGCGGGTTAAGTAGCGTGATCTATGGAATGAGAATGAGGATCAACGAGGTTTTTAGTTAAATATGTAGAGTTACAGTTACATCAAATTCAATTATTTCAGTGAAAGAATTATTGAAATTGGACCAAAAATGAAGAAGATAAAGCGAATTTCGTGCCGCATTCTCAAAAATGCTCCATAATTACATGCGATCGTGGCACGTGACGTCTTCGCACGTTCCGCAAGGGTCGGCCGTGTATTTTTTGGATTGAAGTAATTTAAAAAGAAATTTACTCAGGTTTGTATTTGATGTGATATACAAAATTATTGATAAATTCATTTTTCGAATTGATCCTCATTGTGTGTCTTTTTTACCACGTAGGCAGTAAGTGCTTAATCACACGATCATTCAGACTGACATCAGACTGATACAGGGCTGCCATTTGTATGATTTATTCTTATTCATAGAAATCTTAGAATAAATTGTACAAATGAAAGCCCTGTATCAGTCTGATGTCAGTCTGAATTATCGTACAACCATGCTCTAAGGCTTGATTTCAAAACCTTTTAGGTGCTTAACAAAAGTTACAGCATTGTACATGATTGGAGGGCCATTACGCAATTATTTATAATTACTTTCACCATTTCATCTCATGTGTGTGACATAAGTATTTAATATCAATTGAAACAATCAGTGTACCTGCGTGCCCACGGACCAGTAGAACCAGCCGACGTAGCTGGGGTGGCGGCACAGCGCGTACACGCCGTGCGTCACCAGCTCGTGGTCCGACCGCTTCACGTACTGCACCTGTTGCAATCACAATCAACTAATAATATGAAAAATACGGCCTTTCGTGAACCAAAGGTTTCCTTTGGTAGGGTTGGTCCTTAAGTGCGCTGTACACATTGGCCCAACGCGTTGGCCGAGCGCGTTGGGCCAACGTGTAAAGACCTACTTGGCGGTATGTTGGGAGTTGGCGCCAACGTGTAAACAGTGACATGCCCTGGCCGCGCGCGGCCAGGCGTTGGCCCAATGTGTACTTCGGGCTTTAGGATCCAAGGATGAATTTAAGAAGTGGAGCCACCAAGGCTGCCTCAGCGAGAGAGGACCAATTTCATACGTCAGGAAAGATAAGAGCTACGCGATAGAAAGAGAGGCAACTACTAGGTGAATATAATGTAGGGAAGGGAGTGCTGACTGCTGCGCGACCTGAATTGCACTTTATTGTATCAGAGCAAGAGTTGCTATTTATTTAAATGATTTTGCGGAGTACAACTTCTGTATGCTAGTACTATTTATCTTTCTGTGATAGTAGCAAAAGGGTCTTCGAATGACTAACTGAAAATAACTGTTTTCCAATTTAAATTCTATTAACGATTAGTCTTTTTTGTTGTATGTATTTTATTTAAGACCATTATGAATGGATAATAAATAGGCTTTTGAAGATTTTCTTCTAGATGTTATATTATTAATTTTTATTTACACCAGTGACTCATACCTGTGCCCGCGGCGCGGACGCAAGCTGTCCCAACTACCAATCACACGTAATACAGACAAACCAATCACAGAGCTCTATTTCCACGCAGTGTGTTCGTATAGGTTGATTCAGTTTTGCTATTGAATATGGGTGTGTCTGTATTCTATTATGTATTTTACATTTTATTATTCATTACATTACATGCAGGCTTACAGACAGTAGCACAATGTCAGTTTTAAGATTTATTGTATTACTTTCCTTAGGGGCCACCCATAAATTACGTGTCAAGGGGGAGGGAGGGGGTCGATAAAATGTGACATTGTGTGAAAAGGGGGTGGGAGGGATCCTAAATTATGTGACGTTATAAGAATAAGAATAAGAATAAGAAATCTTTATTTGCACAAAACATGGTATAAAGGTGTTAAGTTGTTTAAAATGGACTCATGTTTTACCAATTTTAATATGGTAAGCAAATGACATTATAATGAAGCTAAAAATAAATCAATTACACAAATAAAATAATTCAAATTAATTCATATTTCGTATTAAAATTATTATCAATACCTACTATTACATTATACAATACCTACTATTAAGTTTATTTTATTTATAGTCAAATATCGTTTTCATACTTATAGTCAAAAACGTCTTTGGTCAAACAACTCGTTAACGCTATAAAAATTCTTATTAATAAGCCACTTAAATAATTCCCTTTTAAATGATTCAGGTCTTAATGCTTTGAATTCATTAGGAATTTTATTAAATACTCTGACACTCATGGCCAAACAATTTTTCCCGTAACGAACATATTTATTAATTGCATTCGGAACTAATGTATGAGGGTATCTACGTTGTCTAGAGTTTGAGCAATCGCTAGCTTTTTTAAATAAATGTCTGTTTCTGACCACAAAGTTACAAATTTCTAAAATGTACAGTGAGGGTAGCGGCAATAAACCAAGATCTTTAAACAATGGTTTACACGATTTATCTGGCGGAATTCCCCAGATTGCTCTGATGCATTTTTTTTGAGCTATAAAAGCTCTTTTCCAGTCTGTACTATTGCCCCACAAAATAAGACCGTACCGCAATATCGATTCTACGTAAGCCTGATAGGACATAACCGCCGTCTTTTTATTCGTGACCTTTTTTACTTGATTGAGAGCATAAGCAAATTTGTTTATTCTGTTACATGTGTTATCGATATGGTGCTTCCAATTTAAATATTCGTCAATAGTAACTCCTAAAAATTTTGTATGAGACACTTGTTTGATTTTATTAATGTTTAATTTAAAATTGTATTTAGCGTGCTTTGATTTGTTAAATTGAATAAATACTGATTTACTTAAATTTAAAGTCAAATTGTTTCTTTCTAGCCATTCTTTGATTTTGTCTACCGTTTTATTTATGTCATCTTCATGATTAGCGATTGAATTATTCACATTTTTATTTGATGTCACTATAATTGAGATGTCATCAGCGTACATGATGCACTTATGGTTTGTTACGTCAGTTATATCATTAATATATAGCAAAAATAGTATCGGCCCTAGAATACTTCCCTGAGGAACGCCTTTATTAGTTTCTCGATCTTTTGAAGAAAATGTGACCATTTCGCGTTTAATTACTTTGTCAATAGTGACAAACTGCTTTCTGTTTGATAGATATGACGATATCCATTGATGTGCTACACCTCTTATTCCTACAGCTTCCAGTTTTTTTAATAATAAGCTGTGGGAAACGAAATCGAAAGCTTTAGACAGATCGAAAAATAGTCCTGTAGTTAGTCGGTTGTTATTAAGATTACTAAGTATGGTGTCCAGGAGCGTAAATGAAGCTAAAGTCGTATTTTTTCCCTTCTGAAAGCCATATTGTTCATTGCTTATGATATTATATTTGTCACAAAAGTCAACAAGTCTTCTGTACATACATTTTTCAAATATTTTTGAAAATATTGTAATAAGGGTAATAGGGCGGTAATTATTGATGTCTTTCTTATCACCTTTTTTGTAAAGTGGTTTTACAACCGACAGTTTTAACACGTCAGGAAAAATTCCTGACTTGAAGGACATATTTACCAAATGTGCCAAAATATCTGCTATTTCATTCATGCAAGATTTAATAATTTTTGTGTTAATTCCATCGTATCCCTCTGAATTAGTGTTATTCAATGTCATTATTTCCCTTTTCATGTCAGATTGCGTCATAGGCCTCAAGAATATTGAATTTTGCATTATGCTATTCTTAATAATCTTACTTCCTACATTCACATTTAAAGTGTCATTCGATGCGTCAATGAAATGGTTATTAAATATTGTAGCTATGTCAATGGGTTTATTTATGTCAATATTATTACAATTTATGGAGGAAATGTCATTATGGTGTTTATTGTCAATTTCATTTTTTATAACCGTCCAAGTCGCTCTACACTTGTTAGTACTCCTATCTATAAATTTGATATTACAATGTTTTTTCGATTTATATATGCATTTTTTTAAAAGTTTGGAGTATTTGACATACTTTTCCCTATTTATTGAAGTTTTATTCTTATAATAACGATATCGAAGTTGTCTCTTAGTTCCACGACTTCTCTTTAAGCCTTTGCTGATCCACTTGAAATTGTTTTTATTAGAGGTGTCTAATTTTATTTTTATTTTTGGAAAGCAAAGATTGTAGAACAAACAAAACATATCATGGAAGTTATTAAAAGCTTTATTTATGTCTGACTCTGCATAAATCTCAGACCATGATAAACTTTTTAGACACTCTTTGAATTTATTAATATTTTCGCAAGAGTAGTCTCTTCTATAAACAAAATATGATTCAGGTTTTGATTCTTTCCATCGCACAGGAAAACTTAACATTTGTGCTGTATCGTGGTCGGATAAAAATAATGGTAGAACGGTAGCATCAGCATCCTTAACGTTACTAAGAATGTGATCAATGCACGATTCTTTTCGTGTAGGAACGTCTATATGGATTCGCAAATTATAATTATTGCAGATGTCTTGTAGTTGAGTTGTAACTATACTAGGTTTAAGAGTGTTACATTTCAAAATCATTTTAAATGAAATAAAACAAATTTCCTAACTGCATTTTAATTCAATAATTACTTTTAGATGTAAAATTGTAAAATATTTGATGTCACACTAGGGAAGGGGGGTCCCACAAATGTGACCAGGGCCCTATTTCACCAAGTCGACATTTGTCAGTGACATATGTCGGTTAATTTTACAATTGTCATTACTTTAATTAGGGACAAGTATGTTGTGAAACAGTGATATTTTTTACAAGTCGACATATTTGTAGATTTGTCAGTGATTCTTGACATGAGATTGGAGCTGAGTCAAGTTTGCATGACAATTGTCAACTTGTAAATAACGGGTGTAACAAGACCCTCAACGAAGCCGAAGCCCACGCATTTTTGGACTATACCTGGGAAACCAATAGCTACGAAGTTATTGAAGGTCAAAGTCAAATTTTTTTTTCAAATTTTTGTATGAAATCTTATTTTATTCGTTATATCCTACTTTTTGTCCAATGAAACATTATCAAAATTTTAAGTATTTCGTAACAAACAATGGCTTCAAAACGTCGTCACTCGTTGGATCTCTGAGCACGCACATAAACGCTGCCTTTCAACTCGTACGCACGCAGCTGTGTAGCATACACTCCCAGACGCGGTCTGTACGCGTTACATTGCGTGGTAATGTATACAAAGCTTTTTTGACACCAAAAATTAAAATCGTTTCCCAGCAATAATTTTGAACAGAAATGGTCTTGATGATGGGCAGAATACGTAGACTTCGGCTTCATTGAGGGTCTTGTTACACCCGGTATATCCCCTGTTTCACAACATAAATTGTCCCCTATTAAAAAATTGCTATGTAAAAATTGCCGACATATGTCACTGACAAATGTCAATTTGGTGATATAGGGGCCAGCTGTGACAAGGACGGGTCAAAAATCATAAAATTCATGTGACGTAATTTATGGATGGGCCCCTTAATGAATAAAAATTATCCCAACGAATATTTCCTGTTGCACTATATCTATTTTTAATCCTGCCAATAATGACCAGACTTAATAAAAGAACTTTGTAAATGCTCACAGTATGTTGGAAGTTGGTCTTGGCAGTGAACATTGCCGACTTCCGCAGCAGTTCCCCACCGACACACATAGCTACACCTATGTAGGAAAGCCAGAAGTGCGTCTTCATGTCTGTGAAATAATACCAAATTCTACTAAACTGTTGTTTTTAATTCACAAAAATTTTTAGTTACTAAAAACAAAGAATGTTTGATTCTAATGGCTATTATTATTACTAAACTGTTGTGTATTTAGTTAAATAGTACTGTCGCAAAATGTTTAATTCAAAATTAACTTGTCAAGCACAGGAAACTAGCACCTATATTCACAAACATTACTATGAAGTCAGCTGTTTAGGAGTGAAGAGGTAACAAACACATACAAAATTTTGCATTTATAATATTAATAGAATAACTGATAACCATTATATTTTCAATTTATTAATGATTGAAATAAATACCAAGTGGTAAAAAAATCATTTGACATTGGCACTATAATTGTCAAAATTTAAGTTGGGCAATATTATTAGTCAAACAAAATATGCATTGCAGTAAAAATTTGCTTATGTTTTTATTTCAACAAAAAGAATTACCTGGGAAGAAGTAAAACTCTACTGCCCATTCTGTCCAACTGGCTACTGCGGCCAGCCCGTACTGAACACTGTGGTTCAGCAGGAACGAGTCAATTGTCAGAGATCTCGGGTTGGTTAGTGCAACTGCCATAAATTCAGAGAAGTGAAACGTGGATAAGATCATCACGTAGAAGCCAAAAACACTCCAGCCGTGTTCAGACGAGGCAAGGTACATGCCTGTGGCAAATGCTGCACCCAAAAATGCTGCCCTTACTGAAACCTGAAAGTTTTATTTAGTTTCATAATTTTCATCTTAACCAACAATAACTTCAAATAAGAAATAAACAAATTTTAAAGATATACTCAATATATATCATAGTAATATTCAGCTAATTAGATCAGTTCTTACCTCATAAGTGAAGCCTTTGTAACAGTATCTTAAAATGAAGTTAAACAAACAGAAATAGAGGGCAGGACCCCAATAGGTGAGGGCCCATAGCTCCGACGTGTATCCCAAAGTAGTCCCAGAAAACAACGAGGTGGAAAAAGTTATGAAAGATACAACGAAACAGCCCACTGCCTGCCGCCCGGCCGGACATACGTTTCTCAGCATTAGACAGTCCATATTGTATGAAACTATGTGCACTTATGCCACCATTTAATCTTAAAACAATATTTACTTTTTATGAATGTACCATTCATGGAACTTATCATTAAAACTGCAGTAAAGCATGAATGAATGAATAAATTAGAATCACCAAAAAATCGCCAAAACAAACTTCTGTCATGTCAGATGTCAGAATTGTCAGATGTCTCTTGTCTGTCACTGGGTTCCAGCTCTAGCAGACCAACCGCTAAGTCATCGGTCACCACCATAATATACAGTAGGTACGAGGCAAAGAGAATGTAAAAATAACTAGCGTTATACATAAATAAGAGACGGGAGTGTCATACAAAAAAGCGTAAGTATGAAACGGAGGCGAATTCAACGAAAACAAACAAAAGAGAAACGTCAAATGGCATTGGCGGTAAAACGGTCAAAGATGATACTCTTTGATGGGGCGAATTATAATACGCCTCAATTCGAATGTTGTTAATTATCTACTGCTTTGTGGATTGTCAACGTTCTTTCAAACTAAGACAAGTTAAAAATTCGCCTCCGTTTCATAAAACGGTTTTTACTGAGAGAGTTGCGCCAGGCTGGTACGAGGCAAAAATATTGACACTTTTTTGACGGAGTGGGGATAAGTTCGCGCTTATGCACTTGCGTTGCGAGCGACCAACAGCGCGTGCCATCTCCCGCCGCCCGCGTATTTCACCGCTACGCATACCCAAAATACGCATTCTGCACAATCCCCACCAGATTTCAAGATGTGCCTCGTTATGTATATTATATTTTATTTAAATAAGCATGGAAATTAATTTGGTTTTCAAGTTCTATTTTATCTTTCTTTGGTTAAAATGTACTCTATGGCAATCGATGACTCAGCGGTCAGTGACAGATCATGCATGCTTGTCAATTTGACATAACACATTACTTTTTAAAATTAAGGATTCACTCTGAATCCTTAATTTTTAATTTGAAGTCGAATATATACTATTTAAATATTAATTTAGAATGACACATAATAATTGTAGTATAAAACAGAACTTATTCTTTTGATCTAATTAGATATCCTTACTAATATTATAAATGCGAAAGTCCGTTTGTTTGTTTGTTTGTTACGCCTTCACGTCCTAACTACTGAACCGATCATCATGAAATTTTGCATACACGTTGTCAGGGGTACAGAGACGGACATAGAGTACCTTTCATCCCGAAAAAAAGTATTGTTCTCGAGGGATAGCAAAAAACCTTTCCACGCAGACGAAGTCGCGGGCGGCCGCTAGTCTACAATAATGCTAATCAGCTATCATCGGTGAGGTGGTAATAAATGGAAGTGTCAATTCTGGCAACTCCGATTTTGACCTTGGCGCCTAATTTCAATTTAAGAATTTCAATCTATAGGAAATGATACTTTACAAAAGTAGTGTGACCGTAAATACTGCACCATTTCCGATTTCCAAAAAAACGAAATTGTTCTATTGAAATAGCTAGAGGTCGCAGGCGAGACAGTAAAATTAATAATAATAATCAAATTCATGTTTGTGCGCCTATTTCGATGAAACTCGGTTTTTGGTACTATTTCAACATGAAAATAACAACGCAATGTTGAAAATTTTAAAAATCCAAGATGGCGGCCAACTTTTTTGTTTTTGGGCCGATTTCGATGAAACTCGGTTTTTGGAACTATTTTGACAGGAAAATAACAATTCAATTATTAAAAAACTAAAAATCCAAGATGGCAGCCAACTTTTTTGTTTTTGGGCCGGTTTCGATGAAACTCGGTTTTTGGAACTATTTTGACAAGAAATCAAATCAAATCAAATCAAACATGTTTATTCGAAGTAAACCTTTACAGGCGCTTTTCGACGTCATGACAAGATAAATAACAAACAATTTATATAAACATTAGGTACAATTTATTTATTCTAGCCAGTGGGCGTAAATCACCAGCACAGAGCAATAATTCTATTTCCACGCGGATTTATCTGCAATGTAATCGGCAACTTTATAGTAGGCCTTCTTTATTAAAGCTTTCTTTATGAAAATTTTGAATTTAGAGTCTGTCAGAGCTGTGACATCGTCGGGTATTTTGTTATAAAAACGAACCCCGCAGCCTAAAAAGGACTTGCTGCTTTTTTTGAGTCTGAATAAGGGAATCGTTAATTTATTCTTATTCCTAGTATTAAAGCGATGAACAGCATTTTGTTTCTTAAATAGGTATAGATTTTTCCGGACATACATTATGTTAACAAATATGAACAAGGAAGGTAATGTTAATATATTGATACTTTTAAATTTATCTCTTAATGAGTCGCGTCGTTTCATATTATAAATAAATCTCACAGCCCTCTTCTGTAGTATAAATTATCGAATCCACATCAGCTGCTGACCCCCAGAGTAAAATACCGTAAGACATTATACTGTGAAAGTAAGCGAAATAAACCAGTCTAGCCGTAGCTTCATCTGTTAATTGTCTTATCTTTTTTACTGCATATGCAGCAGAGCTAAGTTTTTTTGCAAGCCCTTTAATGTGTTGACCCCACTGTAATTTGCCATCGATGTTAATTCCCAAGAATATGGAATTATCAACTACTTCTAAACTTTTCCCGTCCATTTCTATATTAATTGGAGATACCTGACTGTTTGGGGGTGAAAATTTTAGGCACTTAGTTTTTTTAGCATTTAATAAAAGATTATTGGTAGTGAACCAATAGGATACTTTATTTAAAGTTTCATTGATATTACTTTCACCGGCTTTGTAGTTCTTTCTATCCAAAGAAAAAGTTAAAGAGGTGTCGTCAGCAAATAGTGTTATTTCTGATATTTCCTTAACCATAAATGGAAGATCATTTATGTATATTAGGAAGAGAAGAGGCCCAAGGATTGACCCTTGAGGTACACCCATCCTTACAATTGATCCATCTGACACTACCTCAGCCACGCCTACCTTCTGATTTCGGTTGGATATATAGGAAGATAATAAGTCCAGATCAGTTCCACGAATGCCATAATGATATAATTTGCGAATAAGTGTACAGTGATCAACGCAATCAAAAGCTATGGAGAGGTCACAGAAAATACCTATAGTATCATGTGACCTCTCCCATGCTTCTAAAATATTTTTCATTAATTTAGCTCCCGCGTCAGTAGTTGATCGGCCTTTTGTGAAACCAAACTGGTGTTCATGAGAAAATAACAACGCAATTTTTAGAAAACTAAAAATCCAAGATGGCGGCCAACTTTTTTGTTTGTGGGCCGATTTTGATGAAACTCGGTTTTTGGTACTATTTCAACATGGAAATAACAACGCAATGTTGAAAATTTTAAAAATCCAAGATGGCGGCCAACTTTTTTGTTTTTGGGCCGATTTCGATAAAACTAGGTTTTGGGCCGATCTCGATGAAACTCGGTTTTCGGTACTATTTTAACAAGAAAATAACAACGCAATTTTTAAAAAACTAAAAATCCAAGATGACGGCTACCTTTTTTGTTTTGGGCCGATTTCGATGAAACTCGGTTTTTGGAACTATTTTGACAAGAAAATAACAATGCAATGTTGAAAATTTCAAAAATCCAAGATGGCGGCCAACTTTTTTGTTTTTGGGCCGATTTTGATGAAACTCGGTTTTTGGTACGATTTTGACAAGAAAATAACAATGCAATGTTGATAATTTAAAAAATCCAAGATGGCGGCCAACTTTTTTGTTTTTGGGCCGATTTCGATGAAACTCGGTTTTCGGTACTATTTACTATTGGTGCAAGTATTTTAGACCTTATTGACAGACGTCTAGCATCTGCAAAGAAGCTGCTTTCGAATATCGAAGTGATTCTCTTCACATTGTTGAGATGGCGCTGATCTTCAGCGGAAACGTAGAAAGTATTAGAAAATTTCGCCAAGTCCATTAGTGGCTCGGTAGCATAACTGGTAGTGCATTGGGCCGGAATCCTAAGGGTGCGGGTTCGAGTCCCGTCTGAGTTGCTACGGGTGAGCCGATTTTTCTAATATTTTCATTATATTAATCATCTTAATATAAAAATAGCATTGTGAATGCAAAAAATCTAAAAAGTTAAAATTATGTATATGACTGTTTCACCTTAATTGATTGTCTAGCATCTGCAAAGCTGCTTTCGAATGTCGAAGTGATTCTCTTTCTCTTCACATTGGTGAGATGGCGCTGATCTTCAGCGGAAACGTTATTATTAAGTTATTAAATGCTGTTTGTTCTTAATGTTACTACCATTCATTGCCATCCAATCTCTATTAGAGGTAACTTACATGGCAACAACTAAGCAATACGTAATTAAGACCAACTTGTTATTGCAAGAAATTGTTTTACAAATGCAATGTGGGTAACTTTAAAAAATATTAATGCTCGTATGAACTTGTCTGCTGCATGCACCTACTAGTTTCTAAGTTTTAGTTTTAAGATTATAATGTATTTCTCTTGTAAGTGAATGTTAAATTCTTTTAGAGAAAAAATGTCTCAAACCTCAAACGTAGAAAGTCTTAGAAAATTTCGCCAAGTCCATTAAGTCAAGTCCATTAAGTTTTAAAAAATAAAACAGGTGACGTTTCTGACCTGTCAAATTACAGACCTATTTCTTTGGCAACGATTATCGCAAATGTACTGGATAGCATGCTTGATAAACAGCTGGAGAAACATATACAACTACACGACGCACAGTTCGGCTTTAGGTCGGATTTATCCACGGAGAGTGCTATCCTCTGTCTCAAGCAGACTGTCCACTACTACACGGCCAGAAATACGCCAGTTTACGCATGCTTTTTGGATCTCTCCAGGGCTTTCGATCTGGTCAATTACGATGTTCTGTTGAGAAAACTTGGGTCTATTTCGGGGTTCCCCTCTGAAATGATTAGGCTGTTGAAGTTCTGGTACAGTAACCAGCTGAACAGCGTTAGATGGGCTGGCACTCAGTCGCAGGTGTATGGGTTGCAGTGCGGGGTGAGGCAAGGGGGGTTGACCTCGTCGCGTCTCTTCAATCTCTACATTATCGGCTTGATTGAGGGGCTGAGTAGTGCCGGTATCGGTTGTTCCATTGACGGCATATGTATGAACAATATAAGTTACGCCGATGATATGGTGCTGCTGAGTCCTTCAATTGGCCTTCAATTAATCCGGCGTTGAGACGCTTAATCCAGATATGTGAGGAGTATCCAGTGACACATGGGCTCATATATAATGCCAAAAAAAGTGAACTTATCGTTTTCAAGTCAGGCAAAAAACAATATACGGCTCCTGCAATCACTCTTGGTGGTACCCTGATAAAACAGGTGAAACATTTTAAATATCTGGGCCACTGGGTCACTGAGGACTTATTAGATGATATGGACATAGAGAGGGAGCGGAGGGCGCTGTCTGTGCGGTGTAACATGCTCGCTCGTAGATTCGCACGTTGTACAATAGATGTAAAAGTGACATTATTCAAGTCATACTGTCAATCGATGTACACTTGCAGTTTATGGGTGGGGTATTCGCGGCGAGCATATAGCGCCCTTCGCGTGCAATACAACAACGCGTTCAGGGCGATGATGGGGCTGCCGCGCTGGTGCAGTGCGTCTGCGATGTTCGCGGAGGCGGGGGTACAAGATTTTTATGCTGTGATGCGCTTACGCAGCGCTTCGTTATTAAGACGCGTGCGTTGCAGCTCCAATATCCTCCTGGCGACGCTGTCTGAAAGGTGGGATTCACCCCTGCTGCGAACCTGGGTGGGCTATCACTCTCTCGCTAACGACGGGAGGGCCAGGCTAATATTAATGTCTTTTGTTTTTAGATATAAGATACTAACATTAGCTTATAAGTTTCTTATGTACCTACTAATAAAAATGGAACCAGTTTTCTGAAATAAATGTAATTATTATTATTATTAGTGGCTCGGTAGCATAACTGGTAGTGCATTGGGCCGGAATCCTAAGGGTGCGGGTTCGAGTCCCGTCTGAGTTGCTACGGGTGAGCCGATTTTTTCTAATATTTTCATTATATTAATCATCTTATTGACATATTTACCAAAATAACAGTTTTTAATGAAACAGCAAAGTAAATGAACAAGTATAATATATTATTATGTATATTATATATAAAGTCGAAAATCGTTTGCATCTTTTTTTAACTACAGATATCACTAGACAATGTTTTCCTATTTTTATTTATTTTTCCAACATTCATTTGTTTTTCCGAAGTTCACGCACATTGCATTTTTATTAAAAATTGGTATAAACTTTAAAGTTGCGTAATTATTTACACTTGAACTTGAATTGAATAAACTAGATTTTTTAGGTATTGGTTGAATTACCATATTTAAAAAATAAAAACAAAAAAGCAACTTAATAAAAACGTGATAAATATCTTGTTCATAAAAATATTTTTTTAATAAATAATTATTTTCTGTTTTTTAGTTAACGAGCTAAACTAAAAATATACCACCGCCTATCAGAGTACTCGTCAAGACCATTCAAACGAGTCCAGACTCGAAGGGGTTGAAAGGTTTTATTGCAGAGTTCCTGTGGCCATCTTCCGGCTCCATCATCAGACTCTTGGATACTATTACCCAACAGAGCACTCGTCAAGACGATTCAAACAAGCCCAAACTCGATGGGGTTGCATGATTTCAATATTGAGTTCCTATGGCATGGCCTCCAGACTTCATCATCCGACCCTTAACCTTGTCTCCCGTCAGAGTACTTGTCAAGACAATTCTAACAAGCCCAAACACGATGGGTTGTATAGTTTCATTCATCATAGAGTTCCTGTGGCGTTCTTCCGGCTTCATCATCAGATCAGCTCAATGACACTGTAATATTGCATTTCCTTCCATTTCTGACCTGTGTTC
This sequence comes from Agriphila geniculea, assembly GCA_943789525.1. Taxonomy (NCBI): domain Eukaryota; kingdom Metazoa; phylum Arthropoda; class Insecta; order Lepidoptera; family Crambidae; genus Agriphila; species Agriphila geniculea. The sequence continues at coordinate 4,429,521 of OX038879.1, read as the reverse complement.
AAAGTTTCAAGTCTCTAGCTCATCGGGAATTTAGTATAAAATCGTTTGCAAAATTTGTGCTCAAACAAACAAACGAGCAAGCAACCTAATAAAACACGGTAAAAAGTGTTAATTATAAATAAAGAACTACCTAGGTATTTAAGTTTATATTAAACAGTTTAAAGTATTATGTATGTCTCCGGCCAACCATACGGTTTGGTCACCCTAATGAAGAAAAGGACACATACATCTACTTGACCTCTCTGTCGGCTCGTTTTGAGGCGAAGCGCTCAATCCGGTTTACAGTACTAAATTCATGACCGTAGGTACGTACTGTACTTCTGAAACAAAATCTGAAAACTTCATTGTAAAAAATAAACTTATTTTTAATTTGGCAATTTCTCTCCTCTTCAGTTCAAGGAATACTTTTGCCTGTGTTGTTCAATGACAAATCGAAGATACACTTTAGTCACCATGGCAACACAAATTGCTTGACAACTGGAAATCAGTTTGTTTTCTATCTAGTTATTTTGATGACACTATTCTTAACGCTCATTGGATGCTATTGAGTCCGTTTTCAAAAACAATTATTGCCATTGGTTATTATATGGTCTATCTATCTATTTGTTAGCCGCACCAAATCTGGAATAAAACAAACAGTTTTCAAAATTTTGCATCACTTTTTACAACAGTTCTGTCTTTTCTCTAAATTTTAAAATTTCTAATTTATTTGTTAAATTAAATTCAATTATGTCTTGTGAAGATTAAAGTGATCTGATATTCGCCTGTAAGTAAATACCTTTCGCGCATAATTTTATTTTAACTGACGTAATCAGGCCGTGACAACATCAAGTTGATTATCGTGCAGGCGGCTTTCAACCAAATTAATTTCCCCTTCGAATAAGGTTTAGAATCAGTGCTGTAGCCGTTACGGGCACTTTCAAAAGTGCTGTGCAATTTCCTGTGTAATGAGAATGAGTGTTATTGCGATATCACATAAATCACATTTTAGTGCAGTGGTGCTTTAGTCCCTGGAGCGATCGGTGGTGGGCGACCGGCCCCGTCGATGCGATCATCTCAGCGACATGAACGACCCTTGGGACGTGAAGTCTGTGCGACAGGCTGGTCAGTACGTGTCTTGCATCAAGTTAAATGGAGTGCCATTACTACCTCCGGTCGTGAGTTCATTTGCCTATTATTTACTTGTCCCTATGTTTAAATAATAACAGAAGCTGTTATACTGGAACTTACTTGATAAAATTAGAATAAATCTCTGTTTCATATTCAATTGAGGCCTGATTAGTATTGTCATGTATCGTCGTGTTAATCATTCTTGTGTAATTATAAACTATCTCTACTTTTATGCTTTACAGACAGAAGCATCTGGTTGTTGCACACAAAACACTAATAACAACTCAAGAGATATTGTTTAGAATTATCATTGCAGTACTAAATTTCATAAAAAATATTATAAACTTTATTATTAATTTAGAGGTGACAACTTTTGAACTAAATAATGTAGTTAGACAAACGTCTTTGAGTTAACTAAATCTTTATCTAATTTCAGCTGTCCAAAGAATGTCGCAAGGAAATGCAGTATTATAAACTACTTGCTAAAGAAGTAGAAAAAAGGATTACACACCTCAAATCTTATGTTATTGATAGTGACACAGAATCGAGTGAGGACAAGACTGATGCTCCAGAACTGCCAGAATGTGAACAAGATTATGAACTGTATCAAGGTGACGTACAAGATGTGAGCATAAACAAATTCACAGCAGTCACAAGTGAAAAATTGCACCAAAGATCTTCTACAAGCCCTGAACCTTATATTGTAACTAAAGACTATTACAGAAAAATATCAATTTCCAATAATAATGGATCACCCACTACTGCAGAATCTCCCAAAAACTTTGTTATTGATTTAAGTCTGAGTATTAATGAAACTAGCAAGAATGTGTCACATACCAATAGTCCGGATAAGTCCCCACCAATTGATTTACCAGAAAGAGATTATGATTGCCTCAAAAAATCGATACAAAAAGATACACCGACAGGTTGCTCATCCAAATCCAATAAAACAAAAAATGGGGCAAGTGATGTGGTTAATTTTAGATTCAGTCTTGAGAAGGACATGTTGTCTGATCCGTTCCCAGATTTTTCTATTAATCAAGATGGTCCATCTTCTATAAGTTCTAAAAGTTTCACTGGGTCCCTCATTGATATTCACACTGAAAGCTTGAAAGAGTCGCAAATAGCTCCCAAACTTATTAGACAAAGGTCATACACCCTGCTGAAACCGAGTCCTCAACTTCTTGCTCACTTGGAAGTACAGTCTTTAAACACAGGAGTGGAAATGAGTTGCATTTCTATGAGCGAGTCTCTTTCAAATCTCTGCTCATCAGGCAAAAAACGGAGAAGTTGGGATCTTGAATCTGCCAAAATTAAGTGGTCCACAATGGCATTAGAACTTAACCAGAAAAATGTGGGAAATGTTCAAAAAGTAAATGGAATAGTCAAAAATAATGTGAAACCTGCAACTAAAAAGTTGCCATCTTCGCCGTCAAAATCAAAATCAGTGATGCAGCCACAGCGTGCAGCTGTAGCAACCAAGTCCGCACCTAAATCAGATCCAGTTCAAAAACCTGCAAAGAGCCCTGTGAGAAATGTTGCTTTTAATCGCACAGTTTCCAAGGAGCCCACACCAAAGGTAGCAACTCCTAAAAAAGAGTCTCCAAAGCCTGCGACTCAACTAATTTCAGAGTCAGAGGACCCAGCGCTGCGAGTGAGAGAACTTTATGAGAAAATACAGAAGCAGCAGCTTGCACAAATGGCCAATTTGGTAGAAAAACAAAAGCGAGAGCAGCTTCTTCTACAACAGGTATTTGAGGAGCAGAACAATTTCTTGTACAAGCAACTCAAGACTATATGCCCGAAATCACCCATTGAGGCGAAAGAAGCTTGGGGGGAGAGTAATGATTGTGCAGAAAGAGGTCCTGTGAGCTTGAGCCAGCTTATAAACCATAAACCACAGCCGCCTTGCGACTATGACAGTCCAGTAAATGACACTTTGGTAGAAACAAACAATTATATAAACCGCTGTGATGATGTTTTGAAACAGAGCAAAGATATAACCAGCAGTATACAGAAACAGCATCCAAATGTGCCTTTGAACGGTGCTCCCAAACTGAACTTGGAGGGGAGTAGGACCAGGACACATTCTCCCACCGGGAAGACGTTTTCCCGTCGTCTCAACTACGACACGAGCGCGTCGTCGGAGCGCGAGTACGAGCCGACACTGACTGACCGAACGAACGACACGATGGCCGATTTGAATGTGACATTCCCCACAGACCAGAGTGATGACGGCCGATCGTTCAATCTGAATAACACCGTTATAAACCAGCTGTGTAACAGGGAGACACCGGTTCCCCACCGCAGCCCCGCAACTGCTTCGAGGCTGCATTCGTCTGAAAGGCAAGCTGCCGCCAAGAGTACGCCCACTCGCCAACGCAGGTCCCAAGCCAACGCAATGTTTACTTCCCAGCCCACACCCCAACAGGTAAGTGGACGCTAATTTCTGATAAAAAGAAGAAAATAGCCTTTTTTAATTTATAAACATAACAAAATATCCTATTATAATAGTTGTAAATAACATTTCATTAAAGTGCTATCCGCATTTATCAAAAGACCTAAACAGAAATCAGAAAAATCCTAAATTCTATATTGAAAAATATCTGTAAACTGTGTATTAATATTTATGTGTAATGTAAATAAAAAAACAATCATTGACAAAGTCCTCTTCTAAGCTGTTACTTGTCAAACTCATTTCCTCCTTCCTTAAAATATATTCTATAAGTCTTTTCATATCATATTCCTATATTGTTGGTGTTGTATGTCTTCTCTTTTAATGAAATACATAATTAATTTCATTGATACCAGTTATAAGTGGTATAAATCGAAATTAAATATTGCAAATCCTTGGTGTTCAATGCATGGAGTGGTCTTTCGACTCGCTCCCTAAACTATTCTTTAGAAACACCTTTTAAAGTCTTGGTTTTACATTTGATTCAGGTTCCGTCCTAATAATAATAATTTAACCCTTTGATATTTTTGTATTTGTCTTCTGTTCTGCCTTTTCGTTCTAAATTATCTTCGTTCCTCTCCCTTCCTTTTGCCATCTTATCTTCTGGTGATAGTTCTCACGCCTATACACAATTTTATGTACATCTCCCACATAGCGGGCGGCCGCGAGTCGCATCGTGGCGTGCGCGCGCGGCTACCTGACTCGTCGGCTGATGCATACGGCGCAGACAGGGGTCTCTATCGAATCCAATTCCTGTATTTTCCATTCTTTCCTACCTTCATCCAGCATATCTTCCTTCCTTTGCTGTGTTCCTTTATCCTTCCATTCTGGCCAAACATCGGTGATGGTTCTCACGGCTAAGCACAATTTTATGTACATCTCCCACATAGCGGGCCGCCGCGAGTCGCATCGTGGCGTGCGCGCGCGGCTACCTTACTCGTCGGCTGATGCGCACGGCGCGCGTGCAGGAGACCGTGCAGACGCTGCGCGATGCGTTGCTGTGCGCGCTGCAGCTGCACCGCGAGCGGGACGGCATCCGCGGCGCCGATGTTGACTTGCACCGGCGGCTTATACAGCAGGTCATTGCATGACTAATTTAACGAATAAGACATCTTATTGATGAAAAGACTAAAATTTTTGTTTTAGTCAAATAAATGACACTATTTTGAATAGTTAAATTTAACTATGCTTCAACTCCACACTATTAAAAAATGCATGAAAGTCAAATTGCATTCAATTATAATTAAACTTTGTTAAGAATTTAATGCTTCTAAAATGAAGTAATAATTCTATCCATCTACACATTACACTATTTTTTAACTTACTTATGTTACTTAAAACATTATTTATTTGTGTTAAGTGGTGCCTTGATGCTGCCACTCAACTAACTTGCTGGATCTTGATAATCTTGATATAAATGATAAATGCTGGGTCTCTAAGTTAGTTTGTTGAGAAGAAGATGGCTTGCTTAGCTTCGTGGTTTTGGTGGAATCACACGATACGACTTTGGTCCTATGTGTCATTCACTGCTTTAAATATTTTGTTAAAGTTTCGTCGATTCCGTATAAGGCTGCTACAGGCTATAACAGTTGCTTAATGTTTGTGGAGTGATAATACGATTTTTATGTTGTCTGTACATAATCAACTAATTAATTATTATGTACTGTCTATTTCATGGTATCATTGTTGTTTATTACATATCAGTAAAATCTCTTTAAGTATTATATGTATGACCATTAGCTATTTTTAACAAAAAATGGCAGTTTTTGTAGTGATACCTTCTAAGAAGACTATAAGACTATGAGCCCTAAAAATTCCACGAAAAGGCATATTAAAATCCTTTTCTGTTAACAATTTAATAAATAAAAACCTGTGAGGGCGCCACTTCCGGTCACGGAATCGCCTTAAACAATGCGATTAAATTGACAATATACAACTGAAGTGACTAACTTTAGAGCGCTGCGCTTGCGGCACAAAACGACGTGTTTTAATCTGTAAAATTTTCACATTCTCGAGTGAAGTTGCATCCGCGGGCTGATTATCTAATTAGAAACCACCTAGCCGCACCCTGATTATCTAAAAAGAAACTATTTAGCGACCGGTTTCATTCTACATACATTGCTACTTTTCTTTGTTATATTTTTTTTTTATCCAAAAAGAAGTAGCAATGGATCACTATAATCTATGAACTACAACCGGTCGCTAGGTGGTTTCTAATTAGATAATCAGCCCGCCGGTTGCAGTTCACAGATGATAGTGATCCATTGCTAGTTCTTTTTGGATTAAAAAAAAACATACCAAAGAAAAGTAGCAATGTATGTGGAATGAAACCGCACCCTGATTATCTAAAAAGAAACTATTTAGCGACCGGTTTCATTCCATATACATTGCTACTTTTCTTTGGTATGTTTTTTTTTTATCCAAAAAGAAGTAGCAATGGATCACTATCATCTATGAACTGCAACCGGTCGCTAGGTGGTTTCTAATTAGATAATCAGCCCGCAGGTCGCTAAATAGTTTCTTTTTAGATAATCAGGGTGCCGATCTCTCAATCTATTGTCAATTTAATCGTATTGTACACGCGACGGCACCTCAGACAATACATGTTGACCTTGAGACCGCCTTTATGCCTCGACGTAATAAAAGCTGTTTTCGCAGTTCAACTGTATAACTTGACGTGCTGTCGTGTGTACTATGTAGCATTTTGCTTCCATTCTATTCCACCGCCTCAGACCAAATCAGTAGCGTAGTGGATTACCACATCTCCACCGTATACATAGCACTACCACAGAATAGCTAATAGTACAAGTACAGAAGCAGCATTCCGCAAAGTTATTTAAATAAATAGCAACTCTTTTTTATTTGGTCTGAGTCCACCGCAGTGTAAATTGAGCCTTATTTGTGCCCTACATCGTTATTGTTATCAAAACAGTAGGTATAGTTGATACAAAATAACTTGACCTATACAGGTTAATTTTGCGACCCCTTTACAAAATCAAATATAAGTTCAAGGAAGTAATAAAAAAGAAATTAGGTGAGATAATTATGAATTATTTCTTTTTAAATTCACAGCTTTCTTTTTAAATTCCACTTTTTATATCCTAAAAAGCTAGGTGCGCACGCTCACCCTCGTGCAAGGGACGCGAGCGGGGGAAGTCGGGTGGCGGGAAGGGGACTCGCGCGGGTCGCCCGTGCGATGCACAAACAGTGACAACAATTTCAATTTGTGTAGGGAAAAGTTTGGGGTCAAAATGTAAAAAAAAATATTTTACTCCATAAATTGATTGTACTGCTGTTATAGAATGACCTGATGTTATAGAATGACAAAATTTGAAAAGGGGTCGAAAAGGATTATGCTGATTTTACTATACAAGCTAGGCCATGATGCGCTTTGATGAAATTACCAATATACTATAGTAATTTTATAGTGATTGCGTGGGAAGAATAGCATTCAAATATAATGAGAAATCTCAATCTCAAGGAGCTGTTTGGGGTTACATTTTCCTATTATATGACATTTTGTTATCTACCCCTTTTTGACATGACATGAGTCTGTCACAGATATGTATGGTTAATGCGCATCATGGCCCAGAATGCGGCATGATCCATTACCCTGTAGTTGTTGAAGATAATGTTGTGCGTGGTGCAGATAACGGCAGCTTGCTACTCGCTGCACGATACATTCATCGCCAGCACGGCGGCGGAGCGCTGCGCCGCGATCGCCGCGGACCGCGCGCGCCGCCGCTCGCTCGCCGCCCGCCCGCCCTCCGTCAGGCACAACCGCACGTCAGTATTTATACTATTTCCTATTATTATACATACATACTGCTCCTAAATCTATTCTGCAAATAGCTTAATGTGGTCTATGTACATCTTATAATCCATATGCGAATACCTGTTAATAGCTAAGTAAATTTAAGAAATTGTTTCCATTCAATGTATAATTGCTGTTGGTATTCCGAATATAATAAAATAAAAATAAAAAATAAAAATACTGTACAGGGTGTCCCAAAACTTTGCCACATGGAGGGACATACACCTTAAAAAATAGGAAATTTTACTGAAAGAAGACTTAAAAAAATAATGCTAACTGCATTCAAAGAATTCCTATACAAATTGATACAATACTTAATAATTAAAATTTCAATGTTATATTTCATGGTCTTCCTTTTAAGATGCTTTGTTACTTAACAAAAAATAATTCTAATGATTAACCCTTTCAATTTTGGGGAAATGGGTGAAATGGTTCCGACCAAGGTGACTGATCACCCGTCCGGCTTCGCTGGCGTCCCCCCTTCTAAATAATAATAACCCTTTCGATTGGTATCGTAAAAATAAAAGATAGTTTTTTTTTTCTAATTTGGTGGGTTCGAATCGCATTCCTTGAGAATGCGATTTTTCGAAAATCTTTAAATGCAATTCCAATTATTTTAAAAATCTAAATGAAGTCTTCTTTCAGTAAAATTTCCTATCTTCAATATTTAAGTTACTTTCCCTCCGTGTGGCAAAGTTTTGGGACACCCTGTATACTTATACATGTATGTGAAAGTTTACATATTTGTTACCTACTCAATCACGCTAAGACGGCTGACCGGATTTGGATGTTGGAGTGCAGCACACAGATATAGTTTATAGCCTGGCTTAAAACATAGCATAATTTTTGTCCCGGTCAAATAATTTCCCTAGGGATTTTCCGAAATTCCACGCGGACGAAGTCGCGGGTGAAAGCTAGTTATCTAAGTATAAGAACCATGTAGGAAGATTAAGTTTATTTCTATTTTACTGCGAGTGTGAAGTTGTACTTGTCAGCATGAAAAAAAGCGCAAAAAGTTCAAACCATAAACTTAATATTCCATTCGAGTGGAATATTAAGTTTATGGTTCAATGGGGAAGGCAACTGTCAAAATGGCGCTGCGTACGCTTGTTCCACGAGAGCTATGAAAACAAAGGAATTTTACTTAAAAAAATAATTTTTTTAGCTATAAAATGATTAAATTCTGTGTAATAAGCCTTTAAAAATGTTGGCACTTACAAATTTCCGAAAAATATGGATATAGAAAAAATTGATAAATTCTGTAAGAATAAAAACGTCTTGATTTGGCTTTCAATTCCGGCATTTGCATTGTAGAGTAGTCTTTTAAATCCATTTTGGGTCAATGGGTCTCTTTCGGTAAAAAATATACCACAAAATAAATACCTACTTTCCCATACATTTTGTTCTGAACGTCTACTGTCTTAGGAACAAGCGTACGCAGCGACATCTATAATTAGGTTTGCGTTGCCAACCCCATTAGCGCGGCCTAGACCGGATAAAAAGTGGATACCTAGTTACAAGATTTTGGTTATTATCAACTGATTTATTAGCACAGGCTGCCCACAAATGATTATCTTGAATATCGTGATAAAGCTAAACGCAGTGATTTGAATCAACTTACTCATATAATGCCTCAGTAATAGGTAACATAATGTCATATAGGGTAGGATGCATTTAGATTTAGTGTAATTTAGTATTTAGCCCCACCTCAAGCCGGCTGCCAAGAGCGGCACGCAAGTTTAGATGTGAAATGATTTAGGTATAATATAAATAATATTTTAATTTGTGACACCTGGAAGAATCCTATATTCTCAACGAGTCACACTGTATCGTGTCACACTGTGACGGGTGGAGAAAAAATTCGTTTCGACTAACAGTGTGACTATACGAGGGCAGTTTGATATGTCCGTGACTTTAAGTTTGAATACAATATTTTTTCATAATTCAATTTTCTTGTCTTAATTTAGAACTCTTTGCTGAGCTTATGCTGTTGCATTTTTTAAATTGAAACGAAATTAAAAAAATTGGAAGGATTTATGCAAGTGAGGTCGGGATATTCTTTTATAACGGAGAAAAACGAATTTTGCGTATTGATAAAATACTACTTTTTACGTGGTAAAACCATTAAGCAGACGGAGGATAAACTGAAAAAATATTATGGGGACTCTGCTCCATCTCACGGAATGGTTCATAAGTGGTTTACTGAATTTCGTTGTGGTCGTACCACCACAACTGTCGTCGACTGCCCAGGAAGGCCGATTGAGGTCACCACTGAAGATATTGTTAGCAAATCCACGACATTGTTATGGCAGACCGTCAAGTGAAGATACGCGAGATAGCTGATGCTATTCACATCTCTACCGAACGAATTTTTCATATTTTGCTCGATATTCTCGGCATGAAAAACCTTTTTGCAAGATGGGTGCCGCGTTTGCTGACAGTCGGCCAAAAACGAACTCGTGTAACAACTTCTAAACAATGCTAGGTTTGTATAACCGCAATCCAAGTGATTTTTTTCGTCGGTACGTAACACTTGACGAAACGTGGGTCCACCATATACGCCAAAGTCGAAGCAACAGTCAAAACAGTTGACTTCTACCGGTGAACGTGCCACGGAGAAGGCAAAAACTGTTTGTTCGGCTGGTAAAGAGACGGCCACTGTCTTTTAGGACAGCAAAGGTGTTATTTACATCGATTTTTTGGAGAAAGGCAAGACAATTACCGGAGCTTACCATGTTGCTTTGTTGGATAGATTCAATATAGAGCTGCTGAAGAAAAGACCGCATCTGGCAAAGAAAAAAGTTTTATTTCATCACGACAATGCTCCGGCCTACTCGTCGGCAACCGCAACATCAAAACTTGTGGAATTGCGATACGACCTATTGCCACACCCCCCGTTTTCACCAGATTTGGCCCCGCGTGACTTTTACCTCTTCCCAAACATGAAGAAATGGCTTGGTGGATAAAGATTTTCATCCAATGAATAAGTGACAGCTAAAACAGGAGCCTATTTTTCAGGGTTTGATAAAAACTATTTTTTGGATGGGATGAAGAAGTTGGAACATCGTTGGTCGAAGTGTATAGAGCTGAAAGGAGATTATGTAGAAAAATAAAACAAAATATTCTTTAAAAAAATTTTTCTTCTTCACAAAGTCACGGACTTATCAAACCACCCTCGTATAGATGAGAATATAAATTCGCATCGAGTCACACGTGTTAGAGTCCCCGCAAACTACAGACTTTCTATCGCGCGATAATTGGGTCGGACCGTTTTTAATATGAAGAATCGGCCGATACCAAATTATTGTAATGTGCGCACTTGCATACTTCTTCACTGATAAAAGGCACGACCCAACTATCGGCCAATAGTTTGGTCTGTAGTTTGCGGGGACTCTTAGGCGACGGCTACACGCGTGGTAAATACCGTGATCCATCGCCATAGAGTAAATTTTAACCATGGAGAGTAATTTGTATGGAATATTTTACTTTCCATTGTTAAAATGTACTCTATGGCGATGGATCACGGTATTTACCACGCGTGTAGCCGTCGCTTTACTCGTTGCGATTTTTTTTATAAACCAGTCCAAGTGTCACACGATTCAGTGTGACTCGTTGAGAATATAGGGGAAGAATATAAGTGTGTGTAAAACAGGGATATAATGTCGCAAAGCCACAGCGGCGCGTTCCCCGCGCGCACCAAGCGGCCCTCCGCCTCGCCCATGACTCAGTCCAACTACGGTACAAACACGCTGTAGTGGCTGCTAGAATGTTGCCCGCTTCCGTCCTGTGTTGCCGTCTTATGAATGTTGCCTTTTATTGTTTCTTTAAAACTACTATTAGATCATGTCTAAAAATTACTTATATTTTATCGTATATGAAGTAAGTTTTTTAACTTTTAATATAGATATTTTTGTTACGTACGCAGAACTAACCATCCCTATTTATTTGCGCATGTGCATCGCAAAAAAATAAACCACATGAAAATATTTTAATAAGTGTGCATGTTTCGGAAATTCTTATTTGTTAGTTTTATATATTTTTTACACTTGCGGGTTAGCGCAATCCGATGGAGTGGCGGTAAATTCGTATCAATTTAGAGTTGACTTTATTAAAACTGTCATATGATTGAAAATGATATACCATCAAACAAAAAAATCTCTTCGCGAAACGCCTTTGGCTGAACAGCGTGCAGCGAAGCTCTTCTTCGCCCCTATGTTAAAGTGAATAAAGTCTACTTTCAATTGATATTAATGAATTAAAGTTTCTTGCCGGCACTTCGTCTGTTCCCATTCCTTGACATTTTTATTATGACTTGCTACAAGCATGCCAATACCCTTAGCACGAGCAGCTATCGAACTCGTATCGAGCACAACTATCGAATTATTGTTGTAAGGGAAATCTTAGTTCTCTTCACAGCGGTAGGTGGCGCTGTATTTTCAATACAAATATTTTTGACACTGTGGTCGTTACGAATTCTATAGTCGTTCTATAGTTTTTCGTGCTCTGGGTACAGAAACTTTTATTTGGTAAGGTTATACTTGACCCGATTTCACCAACTTCTTAAACAGATTTTCTCCATACATAAAATGGTCAAAAACAGACGGTTAAAACTTAATCACCAGTGGCCCTACCATGAGTTGATGCAAACTGTTTACGTTACAGTAAACTATCGGATAAACTGCTCACAGTCAATACGAGTGAAAGAGAGAAAACGATAGTTTACGGTAACGTAAACAGTTTGCAACAACTCATGGTAGGGCCACAGGAGCTGAACCGGCTATCGTATCGAACTTCGGCAGGCCTGCCGGGCTTCAAATTAAAACATATGAATCGAGCCCCAATCAGGCCAAAATGGAGAATCCCAATTGATGATGTCACACGCACATCGATATCTTCCAAATAACTGCGGCAGATAATACAATACGAAATTCCTTATACGATTTATCTATTTTAAGTTGAAGCTCAGCAGACCCGCCGAAGTTCGAAAAGTTGGCCGGTAGGCCCCTGTTGGTGAACTGCCTTAGTTGTTCTATCTCACTCACGATGACAGAGTTGCGTTCCGAACGTACGCTCCGAGTGCAACCGGAAGCTCTAACGCGCCGTTCCAAACATTAGAGCGTGACGTTCGGTTGTTACAACTTACCGTTCCAAACGTCAGAGCGTTGCAACCAAACAACCATCAAAATTGATGGTTGTGAAACGCTCTGAAGTTTGTCTAAATAATGTCAATGTCATTTGTCATATTTTGATGTTTTTGTGTCTAATTTTCAAATAAATCATGGTAGCTTCGCAAAAAAACAGTTTTTATTTGATTTTGAATAAAGGAAAGTTTATATTATTCGTATTCCAGATAGAAAATAAATACTTTGTATTGACCTTGACATTTAAAGTTCTTGGTCGTTCCTAACCTTAGAGTGAGTTATAAAACAACCAAACAACCGCACACTAAGCCTCTGAACGCAACCCAGTTTTGCGTTAGACGAGCACATGCACATTATTTTAGTGTGCGTAATACGAGAGCTTGGAGAAGCACACTAAAACAATGTGCATGTGCACGCCTAAGGTCGGGTCCATAGCGCGTGTTTTGCCCTACACAATCAACAAAACATTGTTTCGCGAAACAAAATCCTCATAAGTTTTTTTTTGTTGAATTTTGAGATTGAGATGTTTTTGTTGGTTTGTAGAGCAAAACACGCGCTATGGACCCGGCATAACACATTCATAGCAAAATGGTCTTCGTGAGATAGAAGAGCTATATCTCGCGTCACAATGATGGAGGAATCTATGCTGTTTTCGAAAGACGGCTCGGTTATTACATTTGTTTCTGTCTTTTTTTTTTTACGTGTAAAGAGTATGGAAAGTAACCTCACTTCTGCACTTTTTTGATGTTTTCGTTGTTTTTTTTACTTTTCACACACACACACACACACACACATACACACACACACACACATTACACACACACGAACAATTAAATATTCAAATTTTTATGAAATATAAACATTTATCTCTTCCGCATGCGTTTGTAATCTTTAGTTAATTGAAATTCTAATAATATTTTTTGTTCATTTCATTTTATTGTCAATAATACTTAATGATTATTAACTGATCAATTGTACATGAATGTAAGATCCAATTTCAAGGGGGCAAGTTTCTGCAATACAGTGTTTTAACTAGTGCAGAAACACAGCCACAAATCTGTGTTAATTAAATTAAAACTACATATACTTAAGTACCTTAAGTTTGTAAACCTCATATGAAATAAAAATATTATTATTATTATTAATTACCTATCTTAAAAGTTGTTGGAGCTACTTCACAGTACGTTAAAGTGTATTTTGATGTAGAATTCATTACGTCTCCACTATTATTTACGCCAAAAATATGAACCTACGCAAGCACTTTTGATGATATTCAGATTTTTTTTACTAGAGAATCTCTTTAGCTTGTCATATGTTTTTTTTTTGTGGCTATAACTTTACGTTTCCGATATATAAATATGACCCCCGCAAACCATGTTTTCCTTTAGTGGACTTCTAAGATACATTTCCGCTGACCGCAAAGGAAGGTAGTGGACCCCCACAGTAAATCCTCAGTAGACGTACAGTATGATAAAGTATCATAAAAATATATTCCAATTACATAAAGCAATATTAACAATATCACTTAGACTAAAAGACCGCCCCGAGTAGTCCCCTGTGGAAATGTGCCCATAACGCTGGCCGCGTTGGATGGCAATAGACAACCTTTGCACCAGAAACAACCCAGAGCGGGTATCATAAATAAAACTTATTTTTTAAATTATCCAAATCGATATTTTTTAGTTTTTGGATATTTGTACATAGGTTTTGGTTTATACTGAACTAGCTGCTGCCCGCGACTTCGTCTGCGTGGAAAGTTTTTTTGCTATCCCTCGGGAACAATACTTTTTTTCGGGATGAATGGTACCCTATGTCCTTCTCTGTACCCCTGACAACGTGTATGCAAAATTTCATGACGATCGGTTCAGTAGTTGAGACGTGAAGGCGTAACAAACAAACAAACAAACAAACGGACTTTCTCATTTATAATATTAGTAAGGATTACATCCCTGCAAAGTTTCATCGACTAAGGATTTAATTTTGGGGTTTCCAAACAAAAGATCTCTTCATTTCCTACACTATACTATAATGATGTGTCTATTGCAGAGACTTTTAGCGGCGACAAGTGTCCGGGCAGCCGGCGCTACATGCCGAGCCCGCGGCGCCGCCCGTGGCGCTGACGGCCGCCGCCCGCCTCGCGCGCCTCCTGCCTCGCACGCCTGCTGCCTTGCTGGGCCCTACAGTGATAGCACCAAGACTTGGCGCCAAAATTATGTGAACAGGGGGCAAGTCTGCTAATGTTTTCGTCAAAATCGTAGTTCAATGGTGTTCTATGCTTTTTGACACAGTTCTTGTTTCTTAAACCCAAAATCAAGACACAATGTTTCTGTTTTGGGTTTAAGAACAATGGGTTTCAGTTTTGGGTTTAAGAAACAAGAACTGTGTCAGAAAGCATTACCGTTCAAACACCATTGAACTACGATTTTGACGAAAACACTAGCAGACTTTACCCCCAGGGTACTTATTGTCTAATTTTAAAATCTATCGCAATCGCTTTCATTTGACAGATGGATGTGACACATTGATACTTCTTTATGACACAAATAAAAACTTACCAAATCCATCTGTCAAATGAAAGCAATTGCGATCGATTTTGAAAATAAGTACCCAGCGTAGCTAAAAAGTTTTGAAACGGAACTAAAATTATTTTTACTAGCAACACGTGGTTTTTGCATACAAAAGAGTAAAGTGTTGCCATAATAAAACTAATGACGAAGAATGTGGCTCTCCAGAGTGTTGGGCCCTACGGTAATTCCTTGATAGCACCACGATTGAGCTCCAAAATTATGTAAACAACTTACCAAAAAAGTTTTGAAACGGAACTAAAATAATCTTTACGTCTCGCCATACAATAACACTAATGACGAAGAAAGTGGCTCTCCCGTTATTTTTTATTCTTTTTTGGCAGACTGTACAATATAAACGAAATCGTATGTTCTAAAGTATTTCTTTTTATATTAATTTTCTAAGACTTTTATAGCATTCCTAATAATAACCATGACAACCTCTAGTTTGATATAAAAACCCATTATTTTCCAGTGCATTTAATTTTTATTTTGAAATATCTTTTGTTCTCAAATCGGGTCAAAGAAGAAAAATTATCGAAATAAATGTAAGGCAATATGCAATGTATGATAGGTTTTGATACTATCTGCCAGTCAATATTGTGGTATCTTATTTTTTTAAGTTTTTAATTTTAATTAAAAAATGATTAAGAGTATGTCAATGAAAAGCGTGATTGCCAAAAAAGCTATTGGTAATATTTTATTTAAATTGATATTGTAAATAGGTTGTTATTGGCTTTTATTCCATTATTATTTATTTAAGGAAATGACGGTTGTAAAATTCTTCCCGCTGTGTAAAATATTTATTGTATTTTTTAGCATTTTGATACTTGATATAAGTTTTTAAATATTAAATTCTTACTCATCATGTTTTATATTTAAACAATAAAAGCTAAGAAATCTGCGCAAGGATATATTAAAACATGTGTCGAAAAGGCTAGAATATGTCATTTTTGACTAAAAATAACTAATTTGTTTAGTATTCTAAAGAAATTTTGTTAGATAATGACATACTGCCCATACCATTGCCTATACTTAAAATTTCTCGTATTTAAAAGTACTTTCTTTATTAAATTAATTTGTTATTAGAAACTGACCCTTACTTTGTCTCAATATCTTTTTCGTTATCTCATAACTAATATTGTATAGCATCATAATACATAAGTAATAAAATCCGCCTTAGATTAACGCTAGCTTCATCTTTATAAGGATGTGCAATATTTTATAGCTTACACTTAAATATCTTCAAAGTTTAAGAAACATTTGTTGTAAAACATTATTGTAAGAGGAATGATGACGCGCTCCTCATGAAATATAAACATCCTTCGTCACGGGCAGCGGGGAATGACCAGCTTCCCACTCTTGCTGGTACCTTCGAGGGCAAAGGCTGCGTTTTTGTGCTGTGCATTGTGTGTGTATCGATCGTGTGATAGTGACAATAGAAAAGACACTAATTAGTACTTAAGTTAGGTGAAAACGTTACTTGTGAGTAGGTACTTTTTATATTTTTACTGTAATAAATTGATTGATGTGCCTATAATATGTTTCTGTTTTATTAATAGTTGTTTATTTTTTAAGCATTTTACTATTCTTAGATATTTTATCAGAAGTGGGATAGAATTACACTTTCCACAAGGGTGTTAATTTTATCGTACATTCTGGCAATAAGTAATTATTAATTTTATGTTGCAAAGTAATTACTAATTATGGGCAAATCAAGGCGTTCGCGTTCGCGTTCACGTACTAGTCGAGAACGTTATAGATCGCGTAATCGTAAAGTTTCCAAAAGTAAACGTAGACTCACTAGATCAGGGAGTGATACTATACGTGAGTCATTAAACACTATCACGTCCTTTGTTCAACGACTGAACTCTACGGAGCGACTCTCCCGTGACTCGGTGTCACACAGTGCTGCTGATGTAATCGCGGACGCAATAAAGTCGATCAAACCTAGCACCAGTACGGCCCATTACTATGTGTCAAATTTCGACCCAAATGTAAACAACGCCGACGCTTGGTTCGCCGAAGTAGATAAGGCCAAGTTTAATAATAGTTGGAGCGATTTAGAATGTTTATCAAGAGTAGGCCATTGTTTAATAGGCGATTTTAAATCGTGGCTTGATGAATGGGTTACTGAAGATCGTTCGTGGACAAACTTTAAAAAGGAATTCAAAGCTTTATGTGTAAATAAAATTGATATCGCTAACATACTTTTCGACGTCATGCGAACCGATTCGGACAATTTTAAAACTTATGCGGATTATGCGCGTAAGTCATTACTAAGATTAAAAATAGTGCGTGGTCTAAGTGACGAGTGGACAACTGCGATTATTTTACGGGGACTCAAGGATCCGCATGTTAAAGCCACGGCAACAAATGCAAATTTATCACCTAATGATTTGGTGAATTATTTGTCGGTGTTTGTAAAATCTAACACTAATATTAGAAAGTATGACATTGATAAGGGTGTTCAACACTGTGTAGGAAAGTTTGATCATAATGACTGTGCCGACACTTGGGTCCCGAGCAAAATAAAATGTTTTAGGTGCAATGGCATTGGTCACAAGCAAAAATACTGCTTGCAGTCAGGAACGATGAAGCCTAGTGTTTCTCTAAAAACTTCTGGTATTTTAGGTAACAATAATGTTTGTTCCTTTTGTAAAAAAACGGGTCACACAATAAATAAATGCTTTGCAAAACAAAAGTCGGAACAGATTAAAGTAAATTGTGTAGCTTCATCAATATGTAATAGTAACGATCACAGTTGCTGTAATTCAGGGCATTCCTGTTGACTTCAACACACATACGAAATGCACAACGTTTGTCAAACGCGCCAGGTCCAGCAAGAGTCGCGTCCATAAAGTCGAATGAGCAGTCTCATAATGTAAACACCTCTCTGTCAGCTGACTATTATAAAAAAAATTGCAGTATTAGAAGAATTTCCGATTCACTGATATCAGGTAGTGTAGTACTGCCACATCCACAGTAAATGTGGGCAGTGTGCACATTCGACTTAATTCTGATGTTCCGGTGTACTAACTATCGTCTGTATAGATTGTCAGAACGACCGAACGGTTAAAGAGAATCAGGTTCTACGGGACAAATAAAGAACGCATCAGGTTACCGCGACAGCATAAAGTAGATGATTTTGTATTTGTATTAAAGTATGCCCAATATAAAAGTAAATTGGATTCGGGAATGCTTGGCCCATATCGAGTCACAAAGGTAATGGAGAATGGGTATTATGAACTTAAATTACTTTTTTGGAGCATATGGAAAGACTTCATACACAGCTGCTCAATACATGGTGCCTTGGAAAGGCGGATGGATGCCGGAGGCTTCTGCTGCTTTACTTGAATGTGAGTATTTGAAGTCTGTAAGCATGTGACATTCGCTTATCTTGAATTTAAGTAGGTACAAGCAGGTGACATTCGCCTGTAGCCTTGACGACTCACTGGCATGCGACATGCGCTGGTAACATTTTAGAAATAACAAGCAAGCGATATTCGCTTGAGGTTTAGAGGATTTACTGGCACGTGACATGCGCTGGTTATTGTTTGGAAAACTACAAGCAGGCGACATTCGCTTGAGGTTTGGAGAATTTACTGGCAAGCGACATACGCTGGTTATCGTTTGGAAAACTACAAGCAGGCGACATTCGCTTGAGGTTTGGAGGATTTACTGGCATGCGACATACGCTGGTTATCGTTTGGAAAACTACAAGCAGGCGACATTCGCTTGAAGTTTTGAGAATTTACTGGCATGCGACATGCGCTGGTTATTGTTTAGAAACTACAAGCAGGCGTCATTCGCTTTGTAGTTACAGGGTATAGTGATATGTTAGTGATATGTACTATTAGGTTGTAATGAACCTTAGACTTATAGACATGCGACATTCGTCTTTAACGTTTTATTAATTATGAGTATGAGATAATTATTTATTGTCTCCTAAAACAGTTGATAATGTCATACTGTCGTTTAGTTTATACCTACAGTTTCGTTTTCGCGATTTCTCAGTGATAAATCAATTTAAAATGTTGTCCCTGAGTAGGTACCAATCTTTACATTCAGAGAAGAAGTGTCAACATAAAGGTTTTCTAGAGCATACTACTTTAATTAAGTAATGTTCCAGGTGATGGATGAGGACGCTAATTCTACTAGTAGCTAGCCTGATGAGCCCTCAACGTCTGCCGAGGACAGCAGAGTGTCAGGAGAGGCCGTGTAAGAGGAATGATGACGCGCTCCTCATGAAATATAAACATCCTTCGTCACGGGCAGCGGGGAATGACCAGCTTCCCACTCTTGCTGGTACCTTCGAGGGCAAAGGCTGCGTTTTTGTGCTGTGCATTGTGTGTGTATCGATCGTGTGATAGTGACAATAGAAAAGACACTAATTAGTACTTAAGTTAGGTGAAAACGTTACTTGTGAGTAGGTACTTTTTATATTTTTACTGTAATAAATTGATTGATGTGCCTATAATATGTTTCTGTTTTATTAATAGTTGTTTATTTTTTAAGCATTTTACTATTCTTAGATATTTTATTATCATATCGGCCTAAATTATACATGGCATGAAAAACTGCCTCATTTATATACAGATAGTTTTGAAACTAGCAAATTATCATTAAACGTTCGGGTTAAAAACTAGCCTTACTAGTAATGTTAAGAACCTATAGGAAAGTATGAATATAAATATCATTAACGGAAACAAATTGTTGCACTCTATTTGTAATTAAGAGATACTATTTATAATTTGATTAGTGTTAAAAACGAACAATAAGCGCTAAAAAGTTATGAAACACTAACACACTAAAGTATAAGCTACCTTATTTCAATATGTTATGGACGAAATGTGTATCTATTTAGACAAAGCGTAGTAAATACCTATAATTTTGTGATACTGACAAAAACAGGTGAAATTGTATGCATAGTAGACTTTTTATAAAATTTGTACCCTGTACCTATCATTTTTTTTATGACATCTATACAGTATTCATGTAACGCAAACAGCATATTTTCTCCCAATTGATTTTTAAACCTTTAAATTAAAATGATTAATCACGTCCTAATATTAAACATGGGAGATTGAACGAAAGTATGTTCAAATACAAAGAAAAACATAATAATTTATTTCTAGTCTTTATGCTTAAGCTTCTTTTAAAGTCTATATAAATGGTTTGATATCGTATTGTAATCGAATCCTCTGCCCACTTAAGTGAGATTATTTGGTAATATTTTTGTGCAGACGTTTTGTAATATAGCAACAAATAATATGCAATAAATGAAACATATAAAAAAAACTTGAACGATTTGTTTCATTGATTAAAACGACATATTGCTCAAATTTTATTTATTTTTCTTTCCATATACAGACCCATCTGATTTTAAAAAATATCCAACATTTTTCAGTGTAAAATCAATTAAATTTTGAAACAACACTAGCGCGGTTCCGACGAGGTGAGCAAACGATAAAATTATACTAATAAATATAATAATATGATGAGTTGTCAGACAAAAGCGTGTTCTAAAGCACAAAATAAGTAAATCGTCACACGGCACTATCACTTTACACTGTAGCACTGTGGGCGGGCGGGCCCTAGGGCAGCGTGTACTTCACGTAGGGCACTTCCACGTCATTGCCGTCATCATCGTTGCAGCACAGCTCGAATACGAGCGCGCGTACGTGAGGTTCCAACTTCTTCTTGGAAACGCGCTGCACGACTTCCGACATCGGTAGGCCCAACCGCTCCTGCCGCTTCGGCTTCGGCATGAAGAACGAATACAGCATGCACACGCCCTGCGACAGCATCGTGATCTCCAGTTTGTGCTCATTTTTGAAATAATCCAGGAACTGTTCCAGCGTGATCTCGCCTTTAACCTCGAACCGGTCCCAAAGCGTCCACTTCTTATCGTAGTAAGAGTTGATGGGGGCGGCGATCGGTTCCGAAAAGCCGAAGAACGGTAGAGCGAGGTTGATGAATCCGTTTTTGAAGACGTCGAGGCTGTTGAACCCTTGGGCTAGTTTGTAGAGCTCGAGGCACACGAGGCCGGCGACGACGGATGTGGTAGTGGCGATGGCGGGGATGATCTTGCCGGCGATGAGCTTTGAGCGATGGCGGTCAGCGGGGGGGATGCTGTAGTTAGCGGCGCGGAGATTCGACGCTGCGACGATGAAGTCCATGTGGAAATTGGAGTCGTCGTCTTTCTCGAAGTCCAGAGGAGTGATAGTCAGCCCCTGGAGTTTGGAGGGCGGCGGCAGTTCCCCGAGCAGTGTTTGTACGCGGTCTTGGTCCATTTCTTCGGCGCTCTGTTGCAGCTGTGCGTCTGTTACTGCGATCTTTATGCCGGATTTCGGACTGAACGTTGGCACCTGGAATACGAAAGTTTCTCTATAGTTTCTTAATTATTATTTATAGAGATAATTAATGATTAGTTACGACATAATGTAACCTTTCAAGATTTATTTCTTATTAGTAAAATTGTAAATTCCCCATTTTAAAATAAATTTTCTTTCACTGAAATCTCACCATAAAAAATAATAGAATAACTGTAGGGGCTGCTCCGATAAATGATACGATTTGGTGATGGTAAAAATGGTATATTGGAACAACCCTTAAAAATAACTATTAACTAATGATTTATAATAGTGAGTACGCGCGACTTGGTAGCTTGGTAAATGCGAACTGATTTATGCAATACAATTTCGTGCAATAGAGTAATTGAGGTCAACATAAAAGTGATGATGCGGGGAAAAGTGCATTGTACGACGCTTGCTCGTACATATTCCCGGGCGGGAAAATAGGGAATTGGTGAAGTGAAAGTAATGATCAAAATGAGTCATGGTATGATAAAACAAGGTGAATAAACAATTTTTTCACTTAAAACTAATGAATGTGACTTGAAAGTGCCAGGTAAGTGCAAGATGTCTTAGCTTAGATTTAACTTAAACACCTGAGTTCGAAATATGAAATACCGAACGAAGTACGGGGGACGTGTTTTTATTTTGTTTTGGAAACCGCGCACTTTCTTTTATTTCACTATACTGATTGCCCATGGTAACACTATCACTACACTGAGCACTGATGCTTGAACGGTGTAGTGGCGCCGGTAGCGGCACAGACCGCTCCGCCGCTGCTGCTCCTGCCCCCGCTGCCGCCGGCACCGGCGATACACGAACGCTGCTACGCCAACCGTTACTATCGCGACCATTATGTATATGGCACCTTTTCTGCGATCATCTCGCTATTTTTCATGGTTTCCAGCTGATCTCTTAAATTTTGATCTGAATGTTACTGATTACGCTGTCAGAGTCGTTGGTATGTATAGAAGGGTCAGGTAGGGAGATGTTTATCATTTGATTGATAGGTGAAATCTCTGAGGCAGGTATACGATAAAATCAGCTGTTTTGATAATGCACTCTTGACCTATATTAAATAAGCCAGCGCGGGTCAGTGGCACGCCGGTAACCCGATCCTTACAAAGTAGTTTCAAATGACACTGATTACAACAGGAAAAGAAATATGTACTTATTTAATTTATTCAATTCTATCCAATTGTTTTCGCAAGTACTTGTGATAGTAATGCATTTTCTTGAATTTGGTAGTTATTTGCATAGGCTCTGATCATCTTTAATGACATAAATGGGATTTTTGAGACGACATAAGGATAGCTTTGAGTCTTTTTGTATACATGACTTCAAATTCCTTTCTGATATTGGTATATAAGCATTTTTCTTGATATTTAGTGCAGCATACTCGGATATAGGTACTACCGTAGTTTGTTTGTTATTGTTGTCTGTTATTATAAGTAATAGAACTAAGTCTCAATAGCTCAAACATGTCTCTGCCGATCAGCGGTATTTTAATTTCAAATATTACGTATTTTCCTGATATTCTTGCTCGAACTTCTAGTAGGTTGTAAATCTCGTAGAAATCGTAGCTATCGAATGGTAATGATAAATCTTTCGGAAGCTGTTTTAAATGGTATTAAGCTCTTCTTTCAGTTGATTTGGCGTTAATAAGTGGAAGTTGAATTTTCCATGATAAACATAGGTAAGAGTATTTATTAATGTCTGTTGAATATTCTTTAGGTTTGATAAGATGTTGTTCGTTAGCATAGCCGTACTCAAAAATTCACTAACTATGGAAACGTTTTGTAATTGATTTTTTAACTGATTTAAACGATTTTCTAATTGTTTTGAAGTTGAGTAATATTATATGCGCCTTGAGTAGTTGTGATAATGATTATAAAAACAATAAAAGTGCCATAGCCAATTGAATTAATGAATATTGTCTTGGTTTACTTGTTATGATAGTCGAATGGCATAATTTAGTTCCTTGCTCCTTCTCAAGGGGGAAAGGGGGGGTCGACCCATTGGGTTCAGGGGCTTGGTTTTCGCTGACTACGGGCAGAACAGAGATTTTGACTATAGGGCGTTTGATGATACCTGACTTGGTTTTCAAGGTAACAACCCTGACGTATCCATCGCCTCCAGGGTGTAATGATATGACTCGGCCTAAGGCCCACTTTCCGGGAGGCAGGTTTTCGTCTCTGATGGTAACAATGTCGTTTATTTTGACGTTTCTCTGTGGTTTCCTCCATTTGCTTCTTGCCGCTAAAAGTGTCAAATACTCGTTTCGCCAACGATCCCAAAGGTCTCTTAATATGTTTTGTGTTAGGGTCCATCTCGTCCTCAAATGTGTTTCAGTTTCACAAATGTTCAAAGCCGGACCGCTTGCTAAGAAATGCGATGGTGTGAGCACATCTAAATCTTGAGGATCTTCAGTGACAGGGCAGAGTGGCCGTGAATTCAGGCATCCTTCTAACTGCGCGAGGAGGGTACTGTACTCCTCGAAGGTGAGTTTTTGCTCACCGATGACCCTTCTGAGATGGTGTTTGAGGCTTTTGACAGCCGCCTCCCACAGCCCGCCTGCTGATGGCCATGCTGGAGCATTGAAATGCCACTCAATACCCATGTTAGCTACTTCAGACAAGAAATCTCCGCTGAATGTAGCTTGTTGGTGCTCATACTCTTGCTGAAGTATATTATTGGCTCCTATAAAGTTGGTACCTTGGTCGCTGTAGATGTGTCCTGGAACTCCTCTCCTAGCCGCCATTCGACGTAATGCTGCCAAGAATGCGGAAGAGGATAAGTCTGATACAAGTTCCAGATGTACGGCCTTGGTAGCCATACAGACAAACACTGCCACATACCCTTTGGTAGTCTTGATGCCCCGGCCCTTGTTGGCCTTGACTAGGACGTGGCCAGTGTAGTCAGCCCCTAAATGGTAAAAGGGTCGCGTTTCATTAGTCCTGCAGGATGGTAGGTCTCCCATAAGTTGGTATTGTTGATCTGGGTTATGTTTTCTGCACAGCACGCATTGACGTAATTGCTTTTTGATGGCTCTGATACCACCAATCAACCAATATTTTTGACGCATGAAGGCTGTAGTCAATCGTGGGCCTCCATGAAATGTGATTTCATGTGCTTCCGCGATAAGCAACTCGGCTAAGCGAGTATTGTTCGGGATGATAATAGGGTGTTTGCTATCAACATCAATACTGGCATGATGTAACCTTCCTGCAAGCCTTAATAATCCGTTTTCATCTATTATTGGATTTAAAGTGCTTAATTTGCTTGTTTTGCTTATGCATTTGTTTTGCTTTAATTGGCTTATTTCTTCGCTAAACTCGTCCGCTTGAATTTGCTTTATTATTACTAATCTTGCTTCTCTAAGTTCTTTACATGATAGATATTTTGATTTTGTATTTCTGTGTATAAATCTTCTTATCCAACTTACAACTCTAATAATCCTTATTAGTGAACTATGTTTTGTTAAAAGTGATTTTATTATATTGTATTCGAATTGCGCTGAGTTAACTAGATTGCTTTTCCGTAATTCTAGCTCTTGTTCTAAGAATATTTTTTCTTGATTTTCTTCTTTCTTTGGTTGGTAGGTTGGTAGCCAGTGGGGACCGTTCCACCAAAGGGTATGTTCCTTCAGCTGTGGGGCGGTTAGACCACGACTAGCGCAGTCAGCTGGGTTTTCACTAGATTTCACGTAGTTCCAGCAGACATTAGGCATCGATTCTTTTATTTGTTTCACCCTATTGGCTACGAACGGTTTCCACTTCTCTGTATCCCCGTGAAGCCAGCCTAAAACAGCCATGGAGTCGCACCAACCATAAACTTGAATATCATAATTACTTAAACATAATCTTATCTTTTGTAATAATTTTGATAATAAAAGCGTCCCGCTTAATTCTAAGCGAGGTAGGGATGTATCTTTATTCAATGGTACTAATTTAGTTTTTCCAGCGATCATAGTAACTGAAGACTGTTTGCGGCAATAAACCACACACGCATAGGCTACCTTGCTCGCGTCACAGAACCCATGCAGTTCAATATGGTCTTTTTCCTCTGTTTTTAGCCATCTTGGTATCTTATACTCTTCTATAGTTCCTATGTCACTTTTAATTTTGTTCCATTCTTTGGCTATTTCCTCCGGTACTGCTTCGTCCCATCCAATGTTTGCTTTCCATGTGGTTTGAAATATGATCTTGAGTTTTGTTGTTAATGGCGACAGCCAGCCCAAAGGATCAAATAGCTTGGATATTTCCGAAAGAAGGATTCTTTTTGTACACTTGTCAGGCGACGGATCTATTTTAGACTGGAAAGTGAAACAATCCTGGGCTGGGTTCCATCCGAGCCCCAAGGTTTTGGTGGATTCCGCTTGTTTAAAATCGAAATCTGTTTGTTTTTCTTGGTCCTGGTTCTGATCTAATAAGTCTGGTAGATTTGATTTCCACTTTCTTAAATTGAATCCGCCTGATTTTAAAAGTTTTATCATATCTGATTTTATGCGCTTAGCATTTTCTGGTTGGTGTGCTCCATGGATCAGATCATCCATATAAAATGATTCCTGAAGAATGTTAGGTGCTGAACTGTCTTGGTAGTTCATTTTTTCGTCCAGAGCTAACTGCTTAAGCGTCATCATAGCGAGAAAAGGAGCCGCCTTAGTCCCAAAACTAACTGTCGCTAATTGGTAGAATTTCAACTGCTCGGAAACGCTGTCCCGCCATACTATCTTCTGTAAAGCTTGATCTTCAAAATTAAGCCATATTTGCCTGAACATCTTTTCGATGTCCGCCGTGAAACCAAACCGAAACTGCCTCCACTTGATAATGAGACATTGAAGATCTTGTTGAAGATTTGGGCCCCTACACATTACGTCATTCAAGCTGATAGAAGTTGATGTTTTTTCGGAAGCATTAAATACCACTCGTAACTTGGTCGTAGTTGATTCTTGTCGCGTGACGCAATGGTGGGGCAAATAGCATTCTGGTGTCGTATTCACGTGACCGGCCGCCGCCGGTATCATATGACCGAGAATTAAATAGTCATTTATAAATAATTTGTATTGTTCGGCTGTACTTGGATGTTTTACAAGTGATTTTTCTAACTTATAAAACTGGGCAATGGCTTTTTGTTTAGATTGACCTAACTTAGACACATCGTTTTTTAATGGCAATCTCACTTCATATGATCCATCTTCTCGTCTCTTGGTTGTTTCTTGGTAATATTCTATGCATTTCTGATCTTCTAATGATAATGAGGATGGTTCTGAAACTTCTTCGATCTCCCAAAACTTCCTTATCTCGTCAAGGTCATGAAGCACAACATTGCATTGTATGTTTTTGTTTATGTTACCGCACAATATCCAACCTAATTGTGTTTGTTGGGCGGTTGTTAAGGTTGAGTTTGACTTGCACAGGCCGTCGAGTAATAGAAGAGAATAAACATCAGCTCCTAAAAGTACGTCCACTGGGCGGCTAAGATAAAACTGTGGGTCAGCTAGTTTGATGTCATCTAAATACGACCATCCTGGCTTTACAAATGTTGTACTTGGCAAATTTTTTATGAGACTGTTCATGACTAATGCTTTCGTTTCAAAAGTAAAATCATTCACTAAAGAAGCGCACTTGATGTTTATTAATCCTTTGATATCGCTATCTTTGTCCCCTACGCCAGAGATGACCCCCTTACACCGTTCTCTTGGTAACCGTAACAGCTGAGCTGCACGTTCAGTGATCAGAGAGGCCTGAGAACCCTGATCTAGTAGGGCTCGCATTTGATAAAATAAACCATCGGCTCCCTGTATTGCAATCATAGCTGTAGGTAACAATACTTCAATAGGTTCACCGGACAGTTGTACGTGTGAGCTACTTTTCATGATTTTTCCTTCGCTTGCACTCGTACTGGCCGACCCCCGCCCCCGCGCCTCCTCGTCCGCTTGTGACGTCAATTGACTTGGTTGCGCAAACGCATCGTGTAATAAACTGTTATGTTTTTTGTTACAGAATTTACAACGATTTTCTGATAGGCATTCATTTTGGTGACTATTTAGGCAATTTGGGCACAACTTGAATTTAGAGACCATGTTATGTTTTTGATGTGGCGACATATCTAGAAATTTTTGGCAATAATAAATACCATGATGATTCACTTTGCATAACTGACATTTGTATTTCGTGGCCGCTGCTATGTTCTTGTTGCTAGCCGGCCGCGGTGTCACGTTCGCGTTTAATGAAAATGTATTACGTTGAATATTATGTTTCTCTTGATATTGGTAATTATAATTACTTGGTTGTTTAGTAATTGCTTGATGTTTTGGTGTAGATAAAAAATCTTGCTTTCTGCGAGATGACTCCAGGGTGGTAAACTTGGTCTCCAAAAAAGATAAAAATTCTTTTAAATTTGGAAGCTCTCTTGGTTGCTTAAGAGATGCGACATAGTCCATGTGCGACTCAGTATCTAATTTTTGTGATAGAATATGTACTAAAAGCGGGTCCCAGGTACCTATGTCCACTCCTAAATTCTTCACGGCATTCAAACATTCTAATGTGGTATCATGTATCCGCTTGATATGATTAATCGATTGTTGTTGCATTACTGGTACATTTAATAAGATGTTTATGTGAGACGAAAATATAAGTTTTTTATTGTTAAACCTCTGATTCAAAATTTCCCAACATGCTTCATAATTGTCTGAGCTTACATTTAAATGCTGGATCAATCGCTCCGCCTCGCCTTTAACTTTAGACTTGAGGTACTGCATTTTTTGTGCTTTTGACATCGAATGATTATTATGAATTGTTTCAGTAAAAAGATCTTTAAAGGAAATCCAGTTAATGTAATTACCGTGGAACTGTGGTATTTCCATCTGCGGAGTGCTTCTTTCGATGTGAGCCATTGATGACATTTTTTTGTTAATCGCCTTCTTGATGTTCTGGTATTCTTTTTCATACTGGGTAAAAACGCTTTCGTATTCCTTATGGGAACCATCGAGCTCGCTATCCAATTCCCAGTGCATGGTATCGACCACCCCCCAGCGCATCTGAATGGTGCGTAAGAGGTCATCGAACTCCCACTTCTCTGAAACACTATCCAGGTCGATATTGGTAATAGTGCGTTGGAATGCTTTTAGGTTACTTTGTTGTTTCCTAAGCATTTCTTCAGTTTTGCTGGTAGTACCTCTTGTTGATGGAGATGGTTTAGGTTCACTCGCCATTCCTACGAAAGTCGGTGGCTTCAATAAAGGAGTTCTTGGTCTCTCCACTGCCATCGGCTGATGTGTTTGAATTTGTGATCGGATCGCTTCATACCTTTCCCTGACCCTATCATAATCGTTGTTCATGAAATAAGCATGTGATTGTATACCGAACTCTGACAACTTACCATGATTGTTGATAAACTCGTGCCAATAATTATCTAAAATATCCAGGCGGCGTTGAAGATAGTCTGGTGTCTTTCTCTCCGCGCCGTCTTTCTTGAAGTTGGTCAGGATAGTCTCGATAGCGCTGCCAATTTGCAGCTGGTTGGCGTAGATGTCCTCTATGTTAGACATGATTAGTAAGAAATTGGTTGGATCTTACTTGATAGATGCTGTCTGCTGCTGGTGGTTGCGTGCCGATATATGGGCACGCTATGCTGATGAACCTGGTTAGTCGAGAGTCTTGCTGCTCTCAGACTAGGTGTGCCGTCTTGATAGCACAGCAGGATACGCAGTGGTTGTAATGTCCACGATGACGTAACGCACAGATTCTTTGTCCGAAAAATTGCTGGCCGGAAGCACGACACGTGTCACGTACACGTTCACGAACACAGTTTCTGAATCCGACACGTGCAGCTGATCCCGCCTTTTCGGAAGGCTCGAAGGACCAATGTAGGGGCTGCTCCGATAAATGATACGATTTGGTGATGGTAAAAATGGTATATTGGAACAACCCTTAAAAATAACTATTAACTAATGATTTATAATAGTGAGTACGCGCGACTTGGTAGCTTGGTAAATGCGAACTGATTTATGCAATACAATTTCGTGCAATAGAGTAATTGAGGTCAACATAAAAGTGATGATGCGGGGAAAAGTGCATTGTACGACGCTTGCTCGTACAATAACAATGAGATATTTAAGCGTAATACACATTAGTCCCCACTAGCTCAAGGCACAGGCCTTCCATATGTAATGGACGGGCCATAACCTACTACGCGTGCCAAATGCGAATTGATAAGTAATAAATAATAGAATTTACGAAATATGCAACATACTAAATTAATTATTTGCTAGCAAACCTCAATTTCAGAAGCCATTTTCGCAACTCCTCCCTATCCATAGATGTAAGGGTTCACTCGCATCGAAGGGTAGAGGCGCGTGGCATCGTTTAGGACCGGCTACTAAAATAATCACTAAGTAGCCTACTAACCTCAATTTCAGAAGCCATCTTCGCGATCTCCTCCTTATCCACGCAGTTCAGTAGCCCATACACTGTGGCTCTCAAATTGGCCGCGGCCACAATATAGTCCAGGTGTAGGGGTTCGTTCGTGTCGAAGGCCAGCGGTGCGGGGCACCGTTTGGGCCCAAACCAGATAATAATTAATAGCAGACTGCTAACCTCAATTCCAGAAGCCATCTTCGCGATCTCCTACCTATTCACGCAGTTCGGTAACCCATACACTTTGGCCATCAAATTGGCCGCGGCCACAATATAGTCCAGGTGTAAGGGTTCGTTCGCGTCGAAGGCCAACGGCGCGGGGCATCGTTTGGGACCGAACCAGTTAGGATCCGCTTACTTAAATAATAATTACTAGTTGACTACTAACTTCAATTTCAGAAGCCATTTTTCGCTATCTCCTCCCTATCCACGCAGTTTGGTAGCCCGTAAACCGTGGCCCTCAAATTGGCCACGGCCACAATATAGTCCAGGTGTAAGGGTTCGTTCGTGTCGAAGGCCAGCGGCGTGGGACACCGTTTGGGTCCGAACCAGATAGGCTTCGCTTACTTAAACATTTAATAGCAGACTACTAACCTCAATTCCAGAAGCCATCTTCGCGATCTCTTCCCTATCCACGCAGTTCGGTAGCCCATAAACCGTGGCCCTCAGATTAGCCGCGGCCACAATATAGTCCAAGTGTAAAGGTTCGCTCGCGTCGAAGTCCAACGGCGCGGGACACCGCTTGGGCCCGGACCAGAAGGGGGCGCCACTGGTGGTGTTTTGGTCGGGCGGGAAGTTGTACAGCAGCTGCTTGATCTGGTTGCAGTACTGGGCCTCCCAGTGGAGCCGCGCCCACCGCACGCAGTCGGAGAAGCTGAGGGGCCGCTCGTTGATCGCGTGCTGGGAACATACATTCACCCCCTTATTAATAAACGAAGATTAAGGGGTCCATGATAGGTAAACATGGTTTGCGCAGGCCATATTTTTATACAGAAAACGTAAAGTTGTAGCTACAAAAAAAACATACGACAAGCTAAAGAGCTTATCTAGTAGCTACAAGTATTAAATTACGTATGAACCTCATTGTAAAAAAAAATCAGAATATCATTAAAAGCGCTTGTCGCGGGTCATATTTTTGGCGTAAATAATAGCGGAAACGTATTGAATTCTACATCAAAATACACTTCAATGTACTGTGTAGTTGCTCCAATATCTTTTTTCAAGAAAGATAATTGTGCTAAAGATAATGAAAAAAAACAACGAAAAACATCGAAAAAGTGCAGAAGCAAGGTTATTTTCCATACTTTTTACACGTAAAGAAAAAAGACAAATGTTTTCACATAAGCGAGCCTTAAGGCCCTCCGCAGACGGATCGTAAGCGTAGTCGTCTCGTAAGCGTATCGCCAAGAAGCAACGAGTACGAGACTAGCAGACTTCTACACACGAATCGTCCGTCGCGTATGCGTAGATATTGTTCCAGAATATAAACTAGAGCTTCACGTTGACGGAAATTCATCACCAAACATTATTTTCTACGCTTGCCTTTTTACGCCAGTACGTTACGTCTTTCGGGATGACGGTAAACGTCTTACGATACGCTGCAACACCGCTTCGTATGCGGAATGGGGAATGTCCGAAAAAAATAAAAATGGCTGAATATTTTTTTATAGGTAGGAATAAGCTCCCTTAGTTTAAGTTTAACAAAAAAGTTTCAGAATTTTCGGTTGCGTGAAATTTTTTTAATAAATTAAAATCTCTTCGACTTCACAAATGTACGAAAGTAACAGCAGAATGGCGATTATACCTTTGTCACCACCTGCCACAACCACAGCAAGTATTTAAAAAAAAGTTTTGACATTTTGTGTTGAACTTTTTTTTTAATACCATGTTGTGGTTGTGACATGTGGTGGCAAAGGTATAATCTCCATTCTGCTGTTACTTTCGTATATTTGTGAAGTCGAAGAGACTTTATTTTTTATTTTTACGCAACCGAAAATTCTCAATTTTTTAGGGTTCCGTAGCCTAAATGGCAAAAAACGGAACCCTTATAGATTCGTCATGTCTGTCTGTCTGTCTGTCCGTATGTCACAGCCACTTTATTCCGAAAGTATTAAGACAACACAGTTGAAACTTGGTAGGTAGATGTATTCTGTTAACCGCTTACCGAATTTAATACAAAAATAAGAAAAATAAAAGATTAAGGGGGGGCTCCCCATACATGGAACTGAAACTGAAAAAATTTTTTTTCTTCAAACCAACACGTGTTGGGTGTCTATAGATAGGTCTTTAAAAATGACATTGAGGTTCCTAAGACAACTTTTTCTCAAAGTTAACCGTTTCAAAGATATACATCGCCAAAGTGGTAAAATGTGTCCCCCCCCCCCCTTTAACTTTTGAAATGAGAGTGAAAAATCTAAAAAAAATATATGCTGTAGATCTTAATAAACACTTTCAACCAAAATAGGTTTGAATGAGATATAGTAATTAGTTTTTGAGATATAGCACATTTTCCAAAACCGCAAATATAACTTTGTCATTCATACCAACACTGTGAAAAACAAAGTTATTTTTGCATACGAAAAATGATAGGTGGTATTAAATATGGTATGGTATAAGGTAACTACGGAACCCTATGGCGCGTGGCCCGACACGCACTTGGCCGTTTTTTTTTATTACTAAGGGAGCTTATTCGTACCTATAAAAAATATTCAGCCAAATTGATTTTTTTCGGACATTCCCCATTCTTTGAACATGTACGTAGTGATGGGCAGTGGATAAATATCCTAAAGGTAAAAAACTCGGATATTTATCAAAAATAGATAAATATCCGTTTTTAGCCATTTTTAGCGGATTTTTATCCAAAAATGCCGGATAAATATATTCAGGCCTGAATATACACAAAAGATTTGCTTCTTGTTAACTACATTTTTGACGAAAACAGTATTTTGTGCTCGAAACAATGTTTTCTTAATTTTATTATCTGTATAGCGTTGTACGTAGTGATGGGCAGTGGATAAAAACTCAAAAGGTAAAAAACTCGGATATTTACCATAAATGGCGGATAAATATATTAAGACCTGTTTCTATACACTAGTTTTGGTCCCACGTGAGGCCCCGCCCCCGCTACTAACCCAACTACGATGACAACTGTACCTGGCAACATATAACAAGCGCACATTGAGGACTGGTCCCTAGGCTAAATGGTGTCGTTTCATCGCCCACAAGTCCCTTGTCAACGACGTGATTACCATCGCAATTGTGTTGACCAGGGTATGCTGGCCGACTTATGGAGAGGGAGAACCTATTTACGATGAACTGTTTTTTCAGGAAGAGATAATACCAACGCATAATCCAAGATAGCGGTCAGCTTTTTTGTTTTTGGGCCGATTTCGATGAAACTTTGTTTAGGGCACAATTTTTAAAAGAAAACAGCAGAGCAATATTGAAAATGTGAAAATTCAAGATGGTGGTCATCTTTTTTGTTTATGGGCCCACTTCGATGAAACTCTGTTTTTTGTACTAGGTATTTTCACAAGAAAACAGCGCAATGCAATGTTAAAAATGATAAAAATGCAAGATGGCGGCAAACTTTTTTGTTTGTGGGCTGATTTCGATGATACTCGGTTTATGTACTATTTTGACAAGAAAACAGCAACGCAATGTTAAAAATATGAAAAATCAAAGATGGCAGCCAACTTTCTTGTTTTTGGGCCGATTTCGATGAAACTTGGTTTTTTGTACTATTTTGACAAGAAAACAGCAAAGTTATATTAAAAATGACAAAAATCTAAGATGGCGGCCAAACTTTTTGTTTGTGAGCCGATTTCGATGAAACTCGGTTTTTGGTATTATTTAGACAAGAAAACAGCTACGCAATGTTATAATTATGAAAAATCAACGAGTGCGGCCAACTTTTTTTTGGGCCGATTTCGATGAAACTTTGTTTGGGGCACTATTTTTAAAAGAAAACAGCAACGCAATATTAAAAATCTTAAAATCTAACATGGCGATTGGCGGCCAACCTTTTTGTTTGTGAGCGGATTTCGATGAAACTCGGTTTTTAGTACTATTTTGACAAGAAAACAGCAAAGCAATATTAAAAATGACAAAAATCTAAGATGGCGGCCAAACTTTTTGTTTGTGAGCCGCTTTCGATGAAACTCGGTTTTTGGTACTATTTAGACAAGAAAACAGCAACGCAATGTTATAAATATGAAAAATCAACGATGGCGGCCAACTTTTTTTTTGGGCCGATTTCGATGAAACTTTGTTTGGGGCACTATTTTTAAAAGAAAACAGCAACGCAATATTAATAATGTCAAAATCTAACATGGCGGCCAACCTTTTTGTTTGTGAGCGGATTTCGATGAAACTCGGTTTTTGGTACTGTTTTGACAAGAAAACAGCATCGCAATGTAAAAAATATCAAAATCCAAGATAGCGGCCAACTTTTTTGTTTTTGGGCCATTTCGATGAAACTCGGTTCTTTTGTACTATTTTGACAAGAAAACAGCAACGCTATTTTAAAAATGTCCAAAAATCAAAGATGGCGGCCAACCTTTTTGTTTGTGAGCCGATTTCGATGAAACTCGGTTTTCTGTACTTTTTGACAAGAAAACAGCAACGCAATGTTAAAAATATGAAAAATCAAAGATGGCGGCCATCTTTTTTGTTTGTGGGTTCATTTCGATGAAACTCAGTTTTTTGTACTATTTTGACAAGAAAACAGCGCAACGCAATGTTAAAAATGATAAAAATGCAAGATGGCGGCAAACTTTTTTGTTTGTGGGCTGATTTCGATTAAACTCGGTTTTATGTACTATTATGACCATAAAACAGCAACGCAACGTTAAAAATATGAGAAATCAAAGATGGCGGCCAACTTTCTTGTTTTTGGGGCGATTTCGATGAAACTCAATTTTTTGTACTATTTTGACAAGAAAACAGCAACGCAATATTATAAATGACAAAAATTTAGGAGGGCGGCCAACCTTTTTGTTTGTGAGCCGATTTCGATGAAACTCGTTTTTTGTACTATTTTGACAAGAAAACAGCAACGCAATGGTTAAAATTAGAAAAAGCCAACATGGCACCCAATTTTTTATTTGTATGTCGATTTAGATGAAACACGGTTTTGGTACTATTTTAACAATAAAACAGCAACGCAATGTTAAAAATATAAAAAAATCCACGACGGCGGCTAACTTTTTTGTTTGTGAGCCGATTTCGATGAAACTCGGTTTTTGGTACTATTTTCACAAAAAAACGGCAACGCAATGTTAAAAACATAAAAATGTGAAATGGCGGCCAACTTTTTGGTTTGTAAGCCGTTTTCGATGAATCATCGAAATCAGCCTACATACAACAAAGTTGGCCACTATCTTGGTTGGATTTTAACATTATTAACATTGCGTTGTTGTTTTCTTGTCAAAATAGTATCAAAAACCAAGTTTCATCAAAATCGGCCCACAAACAAAAAAGTTAGCCGCAATCTTAGATTTTTGATATTTTTAATATTGCATTGCTGTTTTCTTTTGAAAATAGTGTCCCAAACCGATTTTCATCGAAATCAGCTCGAAAACAAAAAATTTGGCCGCCATCTTGGATTTTTCATATTTTTAACATTGCGTTGCTGTTTTCTTGTCAAAATAGTACAAAAATGGAGTTTCGTCGAAATCAGCCCACAAACAAAAAAGTTTGCCGCCATCTTGGATTTTTGACATTTTTAATATTGCGTTGCTGTTTTCTTTTAAAAACAGTGCCCCAAACAAAGTTTCATCGAAATCGGCCCAAAAAAAAGTTGGCCGCCATCGTTGATTTTTCATATTTTTAACATTACGTTGCTGTTTTCTTGTCAAAATAGTACAAAAATTGAGTTTCATCGAAATCAGCCCACAAACAAAACAGTTTGCCGCCATCTTGCATTTTTAACATTGCGTTGCTGTTTTCTTGTCAAAATAGTGCCAAAAACCGAGTTTCATCGAAATGAGCCCAAAAACAAAAAAGATGACCGCCATCTTGGATTTTTGACATTTTTAACATTGCGTTGCTGTTTTCTTTTAAAAATAGTGCCCCAAACAAAGTTTCATCAAAGTCGGCCCACAAACTAAAAAGTTGGCCGCCATCTTAGATTTTTGATATTTTTAATATTGCATTGCTGTTTTCTTTTAAAAATGGTGTCCCAAACCAATTTTCATCTAAATCGGCCCAAAAACAAAAAAGCTGGCCGCCATCTTGGATTTTTCATATTTATAACATTGCGTTGCTGTTTTCTTGTCAAAATAGTACAAAAAACCGACTTTCATCGAAATCGGCCCAAATACAAAAAAATTGGCCGCTATCTTGGATTTTTCATATTTTTAACATTGCGTTGCTGTTTTCTTGTCAAAATAGTACAAAAAAAGAGTTTCATCGAAATCGGCCCACAAACAAAAAAGTTAGCCGCTATCTTGGACTTT
Organism: Agriphila geniculea; assembly: GCA_943789525.1. Taxonomy (NCBI): domain Eukaryota; kingdom Metazoa; phylum Arthropoda; class Insecta; order Lepidoptera; family Crambidae; genus Agriphila; species Agriphila geniculea. Next base: position 4,393,203 of record OX038879.1, on the reverse strand, counting down.
TGACACACTAAACATTGCGTTGCTGTTTTCTTGTCAAAATAGTACCAAAAACCAAGTTTCATCGAAACCGGCCCATAAACAAAAAAGTTGGCCGCCATCGTACATTTTCGACATTTTTAATATTGCTTTACTGTTTTTTTTTAAATAGTGCCCAAACCGAGTTTCATCGAATTCGGCCCAATAACAAAATAGTTGGCTACCATCATGGTATTTTTTTACAATATTAACTGGTTTCCGAACCCTGCGTGTCAAGTAAATTTTGTGACAACCCTTCCGTTTTTGCGTAAAACTACGTGCTACGTACGTTGGGGGCTGGGGGTGCTAGAGTCATCGAACGAATTCATTCATAATTCTGAAGTAGTTTGAGAATTCTCAGGATGTAGTTTTCATTCTTCTATTGCATTTTTTGGATTTCTTAATTATAATGCACTTCAATAGCACTTATTTTGTTTAAAATTATTAACTACCTTTATTTTAATTTCAAAATTTACGTGACATATCAAGAAAAGGGTTTTAAAATAAATATTTTATTAGGGCGGATAAATATCCGTCCTTTTGGATAAAAACTCGGCTAAAAACGGATCTTTATTGAGTTTTTATCCATTTTGAGTTTTTATCCGGTCAAAAACCCATCACTACATGTACGTGGTTGTATAGCTCTCGCACGAGACGCGCGTATTACGATACGCTTACGCTACGACGCCGTGTGCGGAGGGGTTAAGTTTACACCTACATTAACCAAAAAGTTAGCTTAGGAATATGATACTTTGAGACACCAAACGTAAGGTGTAATATTTCTAAGCATTATGACAAAACTGTGATCAGGCAGAACCAGCTGGGCTGAATCGCGCAAATTTTTAACAATAAAACGAAAACTATTTCTATTTTGTTTACACCAAATAATGCCCTTAAGTTTTTTTTAATGAAACCTATGCCTACAATGCCAATCTTGGGCGATATTAACGATACTAAAACTAAACCAAAGATTTTGGGGTGAATACTTACTAATATACTTATTAATATTATAAATACAAAAGTCTGTTTGTTACGCATTCACGTCTTTTATCCAGAAAAAGTACTATTCCCGAGGGGTTGCAAAAAAAACTTTCACGCAGACGAAATTGCAGGTGGTCGCTAGTATACTTATAAATGACAACAGAGCGGTTTTGATTTTATCGTTTAGATCGTGATCGGCCCCCTGATTTTGTAATCAAATCTGACAGAAATCGCAGTTACATTGCAACTTTAGTAAGAACCAATGTTACAACTATCTTACTTAAAGCAGCAATGTAACTGCGGTTTCAAACGAGAATTGTTAGCAACAGTTACGTAATCAGGGGGCGGGCCCCAGCACGCGTAGCATGACCAACATCGAGATAAGATTCGACTCACAGAACAATGGCTTGTCTACACCGAAATGTCACTATTGTCGGGTTGAGATCGAGATACTCATACTCGCATTCCTGTGTTCTCGAGCTCGAGAGAGCTTTGTCTACGGAAGTGAAAGCTTTTTTGAGTGTCTCTTTATCTTAGAACTTATTAAAAAATTAGTATCATGTTTAAACTAAATCATTTCGAAGAACTTTTAAAAAAATAAGTATCATGTTTAAACTTTTCGACGTTTATTGATGTTGAAATAAAAATATTACCTTTTAAAACTCATATTTGTATTAAAAGACATAAAAAGGTTTTAAAATTCTGAGAGCGAGTCCCATCTGTCTGTCAAACTGTGCTCAGCAATCGAGAAGATCGAGACGACAAGTCTTCGTAGACAAGAGTCCCGTTTGCTCATGCTACGCGTGCAGGAAGTAAATAAATGTCAAACTTACTCGCACACTCTCTAAGGCGTCCAATGGCTGAGATCCTGGAAGCCTAAGCGCTCTGTCCAGGAAAGTTGGGTCCCTTAAGTACTGTGCCGCATGTTCTGCCGCCTGCCGGAACAGACCCTCGAACTCGTCGCGGGCCCACTGCAGTGTGTGCTCGATGGCGTTGGGAAAGTTCTTGAGGGTGCAGATCGGAATACTCTTCTCGGGCGGGTCTTGAGACGAGCTGTAGGACTCGGTCAGGAATGGCACGACAACCTGGAGAAATTGTTATATGTTAATTGATTAATTGTCTTAACACAAGAAATAAAGATACAAAGGAAACGATATCATTTTTGTAACAAAGTATCTAATTTTTGTATCTAATTTTTTGAGGAGCTCAGTGGCGCAGTGGTATAGCGCCTGGCCCAGCAATTGTGGAGGTTAAGCAACTTTCTAAAGTGTCAATCAAGGGATGGGTAACCAAAAAATTATTATCTCGAGCTCCTCCGTGCTTCGGAAGGCAACTACAATAAAACAAATTGTCACCTGTGTATTTCCCTTGGTCCCGAGCGTGCCGCTCTTGAGCAGCGGTTTCCTGTAGTAGACGCATCTCCGGTCCATGTAGATGCGTGCTTCGACTTTGTCCAGCGCGTTGGCCACTCCGTCACAGAGTATTCGAACACTTTGAATATGTCTAAAATAAAATAACATTGTCACCTATTTCCCTTGGTCCCGAGCGTGCCGCTCTCAAGCAGCAGTTTCCTGTAGTAGACACATCTCCGGTCCATGTAGATGCGCGCGTCTACGTTGTCCAGGGAGTTGGCCACTCCGTCACAGAGTATTCCAACACTTTAAGTATGTTTACAATAAAACAAATTGTCACCTGTGTGTTTCCCTTGGTCCCGAGCGTGCCGCTCTCTAGCAGCGGTTTCCTGTAGTAGACGCATCTCCGGTCCATGTAAATGCGCGCGTCCACATTGTCCAGGGCGTTGGCCACGCCGTCCAACTCCTCGAAGAACTTGTCGTCGTATACCGCCTCTGTTTCGGGGCACACGCGGTTTTCTTGCGCGACTACGTTCATTTCGGGGTTCATGCGCTTGATTACCTGTGGTGCAAAATAATTATAATATTAAAATAGTATATTTCATTACGAGTGCGGAAAGCCTGTCATTGCAAAGAGTTCCGACAAATGTCTACCCGAGCCGTGACGCAGCCGAAGGTGAGGGTTGACAGTCGGAACAAGTTGCAATAACGGTTCCGCACGTGTACTGAACAACTATTTTTAATACCTACAGTTGCGAAAAAATGAAGCAATTTAATAAAATAATAAAAACACAATAAACTCAACTAACTAATCATTTATTTCTTATAAAGTTATAATTCACATATACATTGAAATTATTACAGTTTTTTATTCTAACTAGGGAAGTTTTGGGTTGCATATTTACTGTTTGAGACAAACTATTATTAATTTCGTATGATTGTTCATGTATATTTGTCAAAGGTGTTATACAATGGCGTTTGTTAGTTGTTGGAATTGGATCTGATGAATTATCATTATCACTTGTGTGGAAGAGTGATTGACCTTACCCTAGCAGCAGTACTGGATTTAGGATTCTGCACGTCGTATGGTCGGAAGAGGAACTGCCTGTTAAGGTTGGACTTCTCGATGAGGTCCATGTCGGTGACGGTGACGCGCCCGCCCGCCGCGCCCACGCCAATCATCGCGAAGTTCTTCAGTAGCTCGCAGCCGATGGCGCCAGCGCCTAGGCAATATCATGCAGATTCGTTAATACACTCGCAAACGAAGGTAAAAATGCTCAAGGTTCAATTTTAGGTCCAACCGAATATCTTGTTTATGTTAACGATATGTGTAACCTATTCCGGCAGTGCTCTATATACCAGTTCGCCGCTGATGACATGCTGAGGCATGTATCATCAGCGAACAGTTATGAGTAACTGCTCACCGAAGCCTAGAGGTCGCACAGCATACAATGCAACTCGAATTCGACAGACTATGTAAATGGGCACATGATGTAGGTTTATCTATTAACTTTCAAAAAACCAAATTCCTCCATATACACTCACCATTCCTTAAATGTAAACATATACCCCGAATCGTTGCTCATGATCATAACTGTAAGCATCTGCAACCTAAGCACAGTGATAACATTGTACACCCGTGGAATTAGTAAAGGAACATACCTACCTTGGTTTAGAAATTGATTTTAAATTCAACTGGGGTCCTCATCCAAACTAAAACCAACCTAACTAACCAATGAAAGGGTAACTAGGGCCTCACAATCTTTAATTTTAAGATTTGCCTGCAAATGTTTTAAATTTATAGCAAAAAATTAATTGAAATAAACAGTTTAAATTAAAAAAAAAAAAATTGAAAAAAAAAACAAAAATATGGAATATTTTCATTCCATCGAGGGAATGAATGGAGGAGATCCAGATTACTATACACACCCAACTGATCTGCCCCCGTATTATAACCTCTTAAAACTTGCCAGTTTTCTGAACGGCTATCAATCTATCTCCTTTATTTGCTATACAGCGAGAAAGAGATGTAACTATAGCAATTTATAAACCTGGCGAGTTTTAAGAGTTTTAAGTCAGAAAACTGCGAGGAAATAAGAGGTCATAATAAGCCCCCTGATCAGCATTCTAAGAGTTGCAAGGATCAGAGTTCTTAGTTTCAGAATTTCCATACATTATTATGCAATTTTCATTTTTTTTTTAATACCCAAATAGCTCTTAGAATGCTGATCAGGGGGTCTATTGCCCAAGTGTCGTCGACTTCGCCGTCGGCTTCATTTGACAGATGGATGAGATACATTTGCTACTTCTTTTTGGTACCAATAAAAACTTACCAAAGAAACGTAGCAATGTACTACAACCATCTGTCAAATGAAGCCGACGGCGAAGTCGACGACACTTGGGCAATAGACCCACAGATCAGTTGGGTGTGTATAGTAATCTGGATCTCCTCCATTCATTCCCCGGATGGCCATCATCGGATCAGAGCTCGATCAATCCCTGGCGGAAAACCAAGGCTTCAAAGTTACCTCGTTTGTATGAAAATAGGCCTGTGATTCCATATTTTTGCTCGTGAGTATAGTACATTATGTATGACAGAGGCGCGCAAGACAGGCATTGATGGACGAATCATCCATCAATGCTCAGTTGCGGCCAAGTCTTGTATAAGTAGTACTATTCTTATATAAATGCGCGGAAATTTTTCAAGCCTTTTGGTCAAGCCGTTTTTCAAGTCGTGGTAATGGACCTTTCTAGCAAATCTTGGAGGTTGATAAAATTATAATCGACTAGCTTTTGCCCGCGACTTCGTTCGCGTGATTAAGATAGTTGTGCATTTATTTTGAAAGTCACAGATTACGAATATACCTTGGTAGTTATCAGTAGACCTCATTTCACACATTTAAATTTTCCCATAAAAAATCATGTACAAACTGGAACACTCTGTAGCACCCTGTATAACTGGAATTTTCCAAAACTTTTTCTTAGTGCTCACCTACACCATGAAAGGTGTTTACCCTCCAAAAACGGTGTCTCTACCTTCAGCAGCCCTATACAAATCTCCATAGAAACTGGCACAGCCTGTAGCACCCTGTATAACGGGAATTTTCTAAAATCCTTTCTAAAGTGCTCAGCTCATCTACATCATAAAAGGTATCTAATCTACCCTCCAAAAACCTTCAGCCGTTAGGGCTCTACGACTATCCCAACAATGAATCTAGAGTTTTATATGTATAGATTTTCAAAGCATGTTTGAGAAAAAGCCATTTTAATACCCCACTACTGGGGCACAGACCATCCTTATGGAGCGGAGCATCACATCATCACGCACGCGGGCCCAATGTGGATTGATGGATGGTAATGATTGCAAACGCAACCAGGGCCAACAGATTTTTCGCGCACGAAGTAAATCGAGATTTGTTCAATTTGTCATGAATTTTAGTATTAGACCATGCCTACTTTCGTCGCGAAAACGAGTATCAAAGGAAGTGAAGATAAAAGTTTCTATTGTGTCTAAGTCATCTAAAGTGGTTGAAGGAATCAATACACTAATTCGACGTAAAAGGTTTACTTTAATTATAATACGATCTTTATACTTGATCCTGTTAAATGCCTACAGCGGGCACAAAGGCCGTGACGGTGCGGCTCACGTTTTGTCAGGCAATGACTCAAGGCGATCGCGATAATTACAGGCCGCGCTTTTTTACCTTTTGTGACAACAGTACCTATCACAGTAGCTAATGCGCAATACGAAGAAAGCGAAACGCTTCCGAAATAAAATAAAACCGGTCAAGAGCGAGTTCGACTCGCGCACCGATGGTTCCGTACCATCATAATTGCACCATCAAACCACACTGCAGAGTAGAATAATAAAATTAGTATTGCAGTTTTAGGTCAGCGCCATCTCTTGACCGATAGTGGAACTAATAAAAAACAGGCCAAGTGCGTGTCGGGCCACGCGCCGTAGGGTTCCGTAGTTACCTTATACCATACCATATTTAATACTACCTATCATTTTTCGTCTGCAAAAATAACTTTGTTTTTCACAGTGTTGGTATGAATAACAAAGTTATATTTGCGGTTTTGGAAAATGTGCTATATCTCAAAAACTAATTACTATATCTCGTTCAAACCAATTTTGGTTGAAAGTGTTTATTAAGATCTACAGCATATATTTTTTTTAGATTTTTCACTCTCTTATTTCAAAAGTTAAAGGGGGGGGACACACATTTTACCACTTTGGCGGTGTATATCTATCAAACGGTTGACTTTGAGAAAAAGTTGTCTTAGGAACCTCAATGTCATTTTTAAAGACCTATCTATAGACACCCAACACGTGTTGGTTTGAAGAAAAAAAATTTTTTCAGTTTCAGTTCCATGTATGGGAAGCCCCCCCTTAATCTTTTATTTTTCTTATTTTTGTATTAAATTCGTTAAGCGGTTAACAGAATACATCTACCTACTAAGTTTCAACTGTGTAGTCTTAATACTTTTGGAATAAAGTGGCTGTGACATACGGACAGACAGACAGACATGACGAATCTATAAGGGTTCCGTTTTTTGCCATTTAGGCTACGGAACCCTAAAAAGTGTGCTATATTGAGACATCGTTTTATTTTTCCTGTAATCTTTATACATACATATAAACTGCTATCACATAGAATTATTTCAAAATTTTCTCTCTGCAAACTTCGTAGATAAGGGGGGGGAATGGTATTTTTTTTACATTTTTCATTATAAATCGAAAACTATGCGGCCTAAAACAAAAATAAAAAATTGTTAAAAACGTGCAAACGGCGTTCTTTAATATGTTTACGGTGACTAAAAGTAAAAATATGTAGTTAAATATTTTGGTTATTGAGCAATTTTTCAAAAACTGCTACATTAATTGCATTTTTTTATACTAGAAATGAATTCTACGTTATTGATTTATCCGAAATCGATACCACACTTGACCTATAAGCTAAACCGGGACAGTTATAATTTTTAAAATGAAGCCGGGCGGAACGCTACTTCAACCCGCCGCCGTTTGGATTCATATGTAAGGATAATTTGGCCTAGCTCAATATTAGTTAAGAACAGCCTACAGACCAGTTTCCATCATGCGGCGAAACTTTATCACGCCTTGTAACTCCCAAATTTTTTTTTATAGACCATACCTACTACTGTTGTAGCGCACGTTAAACAAATTTTCTGGTGTAAGTTCGCGGAGCGCGGAGGTTTGCGAACCTAAGTGGGTACCCACCCTTACATTGCGTGGTAATGTATGCAATGCTTTTTAACAGCAAAAATTAAAATCGTTTCCCAGCAATCATTTTGAACAGAAATGGTCCTGATGATGAGCAGAATACATAGACCTCGGCTTCGTTGAGGGTTTCGTTACACCCGCACCCGGATTATCTAAAAAGAAACTATTTAGCGACCGGTTTCATTCCACATACATTGCTACTTTTCTTTGGTATGTTTTTTTAATCCAAAAAGAAGTAGCAATGGATCACTATCATCTATGAACTGCAACCGGTCGCTAGGTGGTTTCTAATTAGATAATCAGCCCGCTGGTATCTAGATTTCCGCGCGTGACCTAATGGTCAACATTAGACTCTGTGTGAAATGTAGACAACATCTCCTGGAAAGATGCCAAAAGGTCCAGAAGACAATAATTCGCTCGCGCACGAAGAATTCCATACCAAAAAACGGCAAATAACACGTTTGTGTATGGGAGCCCCACTTAAATATTTATTTTATTGTTTTTAGTATTTTTTGTAATTGCGGCAACAGAAATACATCATCTGTGAAAATTTCAACTGTCTAGGTATCAACTATCACGGTTCATGAGACAGCCCGGTGACAGACAGACGAAGAGTAGTCTTAGTAATGGGGTCCCGTTTTTACCCTTTGGAGACGGAACCCTAAAAACAAGCAATAAAAACACCTTGTAACACAAAATAATAAAATACGCGTTATAATCCTATATTTCAATGAGCGATAAATATTAAACAGCTGCTTCATTGCTTGTTGATTTTATTCAAATATTATGACACGAGCAAGCACATAACAGGGTCATTTATTATTTATATTCTGAAACAATTGTAATCCGAAGTCTGTGTGCTTAGTCTATCAAGATATCTCCACTCTAAGCAAATGCTGTGCTGTGGCACTAATATGACTAGATATTAAGAAGCGTAAATATATTATTTTTAGAAGAGTGTAAAGTTAATGTAATTGAGAAAAGTAATTGTAAAAGCTATGGCAAACCCTTTTACCCCTTTTTATTATTTTAGAAGGGGGACACCAGCGAAGCCGGACGGGTGATCAGTCACCTTGATTGGAACCATTTCACCCATAAACTAAACACTTTTACCCCTTTTATAATAATCTTACTTTACACTTATACCGTCTTACTAATAAAGAACTGCAACCCACCCGTTTTACAAGTGTGTAACTATGACAGTGATAGATGAGTTATAGATCGCGTATACAGTCGGTTACTAATAAAGAATTTTATTGTATTGGGTAGTTACACAGAGTTTATAACGAATATCACTTGCAACACTGCTGCTCACGTTCTAAAACAACATTATCTTCAATTATTTTCTAGTGAAATATAAATAAATAAATAATTTAAATCTTATATTGAGGCATATTGGGTTAAAATCTTAAAATTGTAACGGGTTTTTAATTTCTTGGTTTTAATTTTACATATTTTTTTGGTGAACAGTCTATCGTGTTTTTAAACTAAACAGGAAATGTCATACGTTGTCATGACAATAATAAACAAACACTTAAATATTGTCAAATGTTCAAAATGTAAATACACAAAATTTTTTGCGTTTCTTTGATTATTTTCGGTTGCTTTGTGTTTTTCTCAGTAATAGGCATGACTTACAAGCTTTGGAATAGCCACCTCATTTTCAGTTTGTGATTTACGCTCACGAGTTGTATAATGTCATCCCAAGGGAACTGGGAATCAACGGCGGAGAGAAGATGTTATTCTTACCAATTTTGTAAATAATGTCTGTTATAAATTTGAACTCAAAACAATCTTAAAAAGCACCAGATCATACCTAAGTCAAGATCATGGAAATAAGATCGAGGAATCGAGCACATGAAGGAAACTTATATACCTATCTACCCTATCCCAAAGATTTCAATCTTTACCTGAAGAAAGCTCCAAATCGATTAAAAACTTAAGAACAACGAAGAACTATTTTGTTTTAAAGGTGTGTGTAATGTCTATAAAATAAAATATATCGAGTTAAAAACTAGTGCATTTTTATTAGATATAGGTACGATCTAGCATTGCAACGGTTGGTTTATTAGTGATCTTATTAAAATGAAAATGGGATTATAGAATCAATCTCATAAAAAGGAACTTAACAGGTCTTCAGTTGGTCTTCAGTGATACGGTTTCTTATATAAATTGTTGGCTGATTGACCAGTTTCATCGCCTTGTATGCTAGTAAAGACTTCTCCTATCGAATTGTTCTAGAAATAACATCGAAATTATCATAAAACTTTATTTTTATTCATTTTACGTATTTACACATCAGTTAAACTAGGTCCCGTGAGTGTATAGTGACAGTTTAAGTTTCCATAGTAATTACCCACTCGTTACAACAGGCGTATGTCACGGAACTGTCAAAATTTGTTTATTAGTCAAGCTTTCGCTGTATCACCCGTATACATTGCGGGTAAATGTTTATTAGTAAGGCAGATAAAGTGTCAAGTAAGTTTATGCAAGTTTGAAAGGTGGTAATTTAGCTCAGAACAGCCCAGTGTAGGTAGAATGTCATGATGCATATCAACATACTGGTCTAACACGTAAGAGTACCTGGGTTTGATTCCCGGCCAGGCAAAAATTGAAATGATGAATTTTAATTTCTGTGACAGGTCTAGGTGTTAGATTATACAGGGTGGATTTTTAAAACGGTACATTACGGGCAGGTACCTTAACCGTTATAGTTACAGAGACCATCCATAACTTTTTAAGATATTCTGAACTGCATTCACAGATTTTGGAAAAAATTAACGTTAGCAAAAAAATTCTAAAATACCACAAAAAAAATTTATTTTTTATTCCAATCGATCCTATTTCGTGTGGGGATCAAAAGACTATGGGATCATTTAAGGTATGAGTACTAGAAACGATAGAAATCACCAAAAACTTTTCCCATACATTTTGTACTGAAAAATAATAAATCAACTCGAAATATTTTTTATTGCCAAACGATATTATTTACTGTGATCAAAATACTCTTTGAGGATAACTGAATTTTGAGTACATAAACTGTTTTTTTTTTAGATCTAATGTTGTAGAAGATTGTGCTTGCATGTGAAGCCGGTGTTGTCACTTATTGTAGTTTCTGTACTCAAATTTCAGTTGGCCTCAAAGAGCATTTAGATCACAGTACGAAATAGGATCATTTGGCAATAAAAAATATTTTGAGTTGGTTTACCGTTTTTCAGTACAAAATGTATGGGAAAAGTTTTTGGAGATTTCTGTCGTTTCTAGTACTCATACCTTAAATGATCCCATAGAGTCTTTTGATCCCCACACACAAAATGGGATTGATTGGAATAAAAAAATTTTTTTTGGTATTTTAGCATTTTTTTTGCTAATGGTAATTTTTTTCCATAATCTGTGAATGCAGTTCAGAATATCATAATAAGTTATGGACGGTCTCCTAGGAACGTTTTCCTGTAACTATAACGGTTAAGGTACCTGCCCTTAATGTACCGTTTAAAAATCCACCCTGTATATTAAGTATATACATATTTAAAAAGTATATCAGTAGTCTAGCACGCATATTACAAGCATTGCTTAGTTTGGGGCTAGATGGTGAAATTGTCCGAGCATTTATTTATTATTATTTACTTCAGTATCCAAAAATGTAGTGATACAAAACATTATATTAAAATAAACTTACCAACTATGAAGTATTTCAGTTCACCAAGTCTTTTCTGGAAATCTTTGCCAAAGACTGCCACTTGTCCGTCATATCTCGAGTTAACCGGCTTGCAGTTCTCCTCGTTGAGACCGGAGCGGTCTTTGGGAAGGCACTCTATGGCATCGAGGTACAACCACTGGACGATGGGGTGGAACTTGCCGGAGCAAGCCTTCATCACTTCCTGGGCTACTACTCCACCAATCGCAGCATTCATTGGATTCAAGTCTCCTGTAGATACCTTGAAAATAGTTAAAAATTAAAATACTAATATGAAGTAACACAGCAGAAGAAGTAACACGGCAGAAGAAGTAACAGGCAAAAAACTATTAATAGGTAATATTATTAAAATTCCTGTAAATATTCACTAGGAAAAGTAAAGATCAAGATCTGTAGGTGTTATATTGATCCTTCTATCCATTTTCCATATATCACCAACAAAGGTAATTGGGCATATTTGACTTACTTGATGAAAGTTGCGTACAGAAATCAAACCAGTTTTAAATTGAAGAATTCAATCCTTTTTTCAAAATATGTATTATTGCTTTATGTACCGACCGGCAGAAAAAAGTTATTTTACAGTATGTGTGTGAGTATAAGTTTAATGTTGTTAAACTTTTGTTAATAAAACAGAAATTTTTACTTTCAGCATTGTGAAAATGTATGGTACAAGCATAATCAAAGTTTATATTGTCTATATTATTTATTTTATTTTAGTTATTACTAGCGGCCGCCCGCGGTTTCACCCGCATGGGTCCCGTTCCCGTGGAAATATCGGGATAAAAAGTATCCTATGTTTTTATTCAGGCTATCTACTATCTGTGTGCCAAATTTCAACCAAATTCGTTTAGTAGTTTTTGCGTGATTGAGGAACAAACATCCAAACCCACAAACTTTCACATTTATAATATTAGTTGATGGAAATGCTATGATATAATGATGAAAAATGAAACATGGCCTGCAAGAATGCGACCCATACCACTGAGTAGGAGATACATTTATCAACATATTTAGCCCTATTTCATTTGTGGATGCTGCAGGTCAAATGTTCGAACAAAATGCCCAATGTCCTTTCCAATGAGAATGGTTGAGAATGGTTTTGTTCATAAAAGAATTATTTCTTAATCTAAAGACCTTCAACTATAATATATTAATTAATGTTACTTGCAATTTACAACAACTAATGAAATGGGAGCTTTTGTCAATAAATAAAATTTAACTTTTATAATGTGGCTAGGATTGACGCCCTGTCACACTAACCTTGCTGAAAGTCTCTAGAAGTTCTTTATTAAGTTCTAATTCACCATCCTTTTGGTCTGACATTATAGCCTTAACATAGTCAATGAATTTGGCAGCATCAGTGTCACTCCAAGGCTTCGGCAGGCGACCCTCGCCCTCCTCAAACTTGTGCAAAGCAGCAAATGCAGCATGCAATTGTTGAGGGTAGTCAAACTTGGCAAAATCAGTGATGACAAATTCTGGTTCCTTAAATGATTCTTTTAAAGGCTTGAAATTGAGCTTCTTCGGCATCTTGACTTGTGTAACAATACCACCACGGGAGTATTTGGAAAAGTTTGTTGTGTCTCCGATGCTGAATGTGTATGGGCCGAGCACTTTGATTTTACGGGGTTCACAGCCATTTAACTCTGTCATGCCTTGTACCTAGAACAGGTTTCATGAATTTTGAATATCAAAAGGGTAAATGAAGAGATCTGTGTTGAACACATGACGGCACCTCAGACTATACATGTTTACCTTGTGACTGCCTTTATGCCCTACATAATAAAAGCTGTTTTCGCAGTTTAACTGTATAACCTGACGTGCTGTCGTGGGTACATAATATATTTAATAGTTATTTATGCAACTGTACTATAACGAGGGGTTTATCACACGAGGCGAAGCCGAGTGTGATAATAACATGAGTGTTTTAATACCTAATTATGTACAGTTGCATACAAGACTTTATCTACACCCATTTTTTATTTTGTCTTATTTTTATTAGGGAAACAAACAATATTTTAATACATATGGATTAAAAACACCCATGATATTTATCTAAACCCATGATATGTATCCTCTATAATGGTTTTGACTTTGACTTTGTCTTAGACTTTAACTTTCCTCTCCCTCCTCGTCATTATGTGTTCCACAAGAGTGTTATAATGTTGTACTGAATTTCATAATGCGTTGCTCGCGCGTCGCTGCAGGACCAGCTCTCGCTCGGGATATTGTAATGATGGCAGTAAGCCAACTGTATCAGAACCCCTTACAGAGGATTTAAAGCATGGGTGTAGATAAAAGTATAATATAACGTCCCCTGATTATTTATAATGTATTTAAAATTATCATTAATTCTAAAAATGTGGTGTACCACATTTTTGTGGTATACATTAATGTCACCATACTTGGATGATGAATACGCTACAAGCAATGATTGGTCAATGACCTTCAACAAAAACATCACTAGTCATTGTGATTAGTCATATACATAGTACAAAGATTTGCACAACATTTTATTCTCATTGATTATAGAAAATAGCCAAGCCAACAACTTATTACAAATTGATTATGATGCTAGAAATTAGAATACAAAAAAATACAAACCTCACTAAATGTGACATAGTCACCATCTTCCAGGCCATGACGAGTATCATCTAGGCAGGTTACTATGGCTTCATACTCATGAGTGATGTCAGCCACCATGGCAGACACTGGGTTCTCTCCTGTCACATCCACAACTGTGAATTCAGGACCAAAGTCACAAAACACTTGGGAGAACAGACCGCTGGTGTTCGCGATGATTAGCGCGATGTTATTGGCATGGGTGATCGCCGCTACACGCTCCTGCTCGGCCCATGACGCCCCCGTCAGGACGACAACTCGGAATTTGCACAAAAACTCCTCAGTTAGAGGTCCCATGTACGCCGTTGTCGGGACATAGCGATTTAGCTCTGATAACTGCTCACACGATGCCGAAGCACGATTCTGACCAATTGTACTCTCTGATAAGTAAAACTGAGAAGATAAATCTGCTACTGTACAGTTTTTGTCATCGTGCAAAGTGACCGATTTTACACCGCCGAGAATCACGTTTTTCGCAATTTCCACACCGAGTCCACCGAGACCTGATATCAGCACGTCTGAGCTCGCCATGCGCCGCATAGCATCGTGGCCCAGTACGTAAAGCTGTCTAGAATACAAACTCTCGTCGATTTCATCTTCCACACGCGTTCCATTGTTCGCCATTGCTGAGGAATTGGGACGGGATTCTCCTGTATTTAGCTTCCGCTTTTTCGCCGGGGGGTCAACGGAATTATCGGCGACTTCAGCACTAGACATCGGGCACGAACGCGCACAATTTTGCCAGAATTTTGCTTCGCTTTTCGAACGGATAATCAAGAAATATAATCTTTAGATGTTAGAATAGAAACTATAGAAAAAGCGACATTTGCGCTCGCTCTGTCAAGTCAAGCAAGGCCCGCTTACTCACTGTGTTGAAGTTAGCTGCATGAGGACGTGGATAGCTGCGGAAGTGATTTAGGTTTTTTCTTTAAATTTTCTTTTGATTTAAATAAACACAATTTTACTTGTGAGAGATTAAGGAAAATAAATAAATAAACCCGTTAAGTAGAATTTTACTGCATTAGATATATTTATTTTTGAAGTGCCGCTGTTTTTTATGGCAACATTCCAGTGCTGCCAACTAGTCTGAGCGAAAACGCGCTGTCAACGCTGTAAAAAAGCGCTAGATTGCGCTAAAATGGCATTTTATAAAAAAGCGCCTGATTTCGCGCTAACCACGAATGGTTTTACTATTTATTTGCTCTTTGCGAGAGCGTCGCCACCCCCCCCCCCCCCCCCCCAGAGGTTTAAAAAATTGAAGTAGGTGAAAGAGCAAAGTGAGAATTATCTATTAGAATGCTTGGTGTAATGGTGTACCATAAAAATACTATTTAAGTATAGAATTTGTATAATTTTAATAGATTCACCAAGCATTCAACCAAATAAATGCAGCAGGCCTGCAGGTAAATACTTAATCTATTAAAATCTAAAAAAGCGCTAGATTTAGCGCTAGGCGCTAAAACGCGCTTTGAGACAAAAAAAGCGCTAGATCTGGCGCGAAACGCGCTAAGTTGGCAGCACTGCAACATTCACAGATTAGATTAAAAGTTAAAAGAATGCACTGACATTAAAAAAATTTTTTTATTTAACTGGACTGGCTGTCAGTATGATTTGACAGCTAAGTTGTTGTGCCTATTTGAAACGCCACTAGCGTGTGTCTAAAGAACTAATTTTGACGTACAATATGAAAATAGTTGCCGTGATGGTCTCTCCAGACTTCAAACTTTAGTACCACGTACGCACGCTATGCTCACGCTACGTCCTACAGCGCCAAAATGGCGAAAATCAAATAGGCACAAAAACAGTTTGACATAAGCCTGTCCAGTGTAAATATATATAGGTCAATGAAAGAATGCGA
The DNA here is from genome assembly GCA_943789525.1 of Agriphila geniculea. Lineage (NCBI taxonomy): Eukaryota > Metazoa > Arthropoda > Insecta > Lepidoptera > Crambidae > Agriphila > Agriphila geniculea. Next base: position 4,377,433 of record OX038879.1, on the reverse strand, counting down.
TCAAAGAGTAAAGTAATCAGTAAGGGAAAAGCTAAAGCCCGAAGTACACATTGGGCCAACGCCTGGCCGCACGCGTTGGGCCAACGCGCGCGGCCTGGGCATGTCACTGTTTACACGTTGGCGCCAACTCCCAACATACCGCCAAGTAGGTCTTTGGACAGTTCTCAAAAAACTTGCAGATCCAGTTTTTTGGGTTGTCCATAGCATAAATTAATTTTTTTAGGAAATTTGGGCTACAATATCGTAAAATAACTGTTTTAGATTATTCTTTAAGGTTTTGGCCACCCTATCTATATTTTTAAAGTAAGTATTATCGTTGCCATCAATTTATAAAATCCATTTAAAAACTGTCATTTTTTTCTCTCCATACTGTCCAAAAAATTTTTCACCGTGTTTCTTTAAGGTTAATTTAATATTTTCCTTCTACCACCTCAAGGGTGATGGTTTGAATGTACAATACCATTGAAGAACTATCATAAAACATAATAATATTCCGAAAAAAAGCGTTTTTTCATATTTTTATTGAATTTTAAATTCTGTCCACGGGAAAACGCTCATTCTGACATCGTCCACTTAGTTACGTTAATAATTCGTATTAGATGTAATTTTTGCTTAATTTCTGGTATTTTTTATGGAAATAGCAACATTTTGATCATAGACAACGTGAGGTATGGACAGTATTTTAAATACTAACTGTCGTAGGTCGCACGAAACGAGCGGCACTTGGGTTAAGTTAGATTGGTCACTGTTTTTTGTCAATATAGTTATGCAAATTTACGTAAAATTTTAAAAATTATGGTTCCTGCAATCACTGTAATGAAAACTTATATGTTTGTGGTTTAAGATCCCATCAAAAATATCTAGGGTTACATGATAATAATAAAAATATTCCAATTTACTTGCGTAGAGACCGCACCGCGTTACGTCAGGATCGTTATGATTTGAGCTGTAACGTATAGCCTGACAAGAAATGTAACTAGCCTGACAGCGTAAGGTTGAAGGCACACTGAGTGGTACTAATTATTTTTAATAATGAAAAATTCAGAAATGTTTCTTTTAATTATAATTTTTTTATATTAAAAAAGCCATCAGATATATACACAAATAGTAATATTTTTTTGACCGGCACTTTCTATTTTGGTCCAAAATATATGAAACCTGGGTAATGTTTTTTCAGTTATTTAAATAAGTAAACATTTCAGTTTTGTTGAATTTAATTCTTACAATTTTTCGTAATGTTTGTTTAATGATAATAAGCTCATAATCTGAAAATTTGATTCCATGTTAGTGTGTCCTAAACCTTGGCTTGTCAGTCTTGTTACTAATACGTCAGGGTGAGTTACTGTCCATTATTTATTTCACAGAAAAAAGTTAATAAATAGACGATTACTGAGCTTAAGTAATAACATTTAATATATTTAGGTACATATTTTTAAGCGTTATAACTTAGTTGTGATTACATAATGTAGAACTTAGAATAAGATAAAAAAAAGTTAAAGTTAAACTAAAATTTATTACCATCGTAACGAAACTTATTTCTATCGTGATTTATTTATTATTTGTAAAAAAAGTGAGAATTTTTTGTGTTTAATTTGTTTAATATTTTAATATATATTTAATTAAATCAAATTTATCACCTTAATTTGTCCATATTATTTATTACAATAAAAAACTCTTCGTAACGACCTGACCTATAAATTGTCTCTAATGATACAAAAAAGTGAATTTACGTAATAAAACTATAAAATAAGTGTGAACCTTATGCAGACATGAAAATTAAATATATTTTACAGCTATTTAATTCGACAAAGCAGTCATATCTCATCATTTTTATTTTTGCTTCATTTTTGAAAGTATCTGCAAGTTTTTTGAGAACTGCCCCTTTACACGTTGGCCCAACGTGCTCGGCCAACGCGTTGGGCCAATGTGTACAGCGCGCTCAATGTTATTAGCGGGCCATCCACTAGACATTCTTTCCATACGACTTGTCCTTTTGTACAATCTGTGCGGAAACATGGCGGGATAAATAAACCCGTTGAGCCCACTAACTAACTTAATTCCCTAGAGTCTTTCCTTTTGGTGGGTAGCAGGCCTTACATGACGTGCCAGTCCAACAAGAAAGACCGCGAACCACAATCCTTTGATCACCATACACACAAACCAATACATTCCTGCCGTTTTGAGTCGTTTCAGTAAACTAAAGGATTGCGTGTCAGTGAATGGTTAATATCCTTTTGTTTCATGGAGATTGTTGTCACGTTATGGGAATGCCCGTCATTTTGAATTATCTTGAAAGACTTAATTTCATGCCACACGATTGCGGCCCCCCGAGCTTTTTTACTTCAGAAATCTCATTAAAGTAAAATTTGAAATTGTGTAATTTGTGTACCTATGCTCTTGCGTCCTTTTGTCAAAATCGTCTTATGTAAAAAAAAAATATTTATTTGCTCAAACTACAAGTAAAATATAGATTTTAGCGTAAAATATGGAAGGTACTTTTATTATTATCTCGGACTCGAAAAAATTGAATTGAGGAAAAAAACCTTTTATTTTGAACAAAAAAGCCATTTTATCGAAATTTAATGAAAAAAATACCGTCGTCTTGATAACCTCCTCCTTTTTTGAAGTCGGTTAAAAAATAAGAGGAGTTAGCATACCGTCATTCTTTATCGCTCTTGCCATCCACTACCGTTCAATCCCTACGGATTGTACATTTTGACAGCTGGAATAAACGTACAAAAACCCATATTCAAAACTGACAGAAATCAAACGGACACTAATTAGTCGGATAAATCGTGACGTTCCAGCGCGACCGTCAAGAGTAGGAGATTATAATACCGTCATTCTTTCTCGCTCTTGCCATCCATTACCGTTAAATCCCTACGGATTGAACATTCCGACAGGAATGAACGGTAGTGGATGAGGCCCTAATGGCGGTAGCGATTATTTCCTCTATGGGAGAAGATGTCCGTTACAAAGTGGATGTCATTTTGTTTTATAAAATAAAATTATGATGAATAAGTGTAGAAATATTCCTTTTATTCCAAGCTACCGATTGAACATACATACAACAGTTACAAAAATATCCCTAATGATAAAAATATCCGATACAAAAATTAATAACGAAAATAATAAAATATATGAAACAGCTGATTTTTTTTCACGATTTCAGATTTGGTACCATAGTAAAAGTTGTTCGGCGGGCTGATTATCAAATTCGAAACCACCTAGCAACTAGCAACCTATCTCATTTGACAGATGAATGTGATTTATTGCTACTTCTTTTTGGAGTGAAAAAAAACATACCAAAGAAAAGTAGCAGTGTATGTCAAATGAAACCGGTCGCTAAATAGTTTCTATTTAGATAATCAGCCTGCCGTTTGATGGTCCTTATCTACCATATTTGGATTATTCGGCATTAGGGCTTATTTTGTAATACGGAGCACTCCATGGAAATCAATTATTATTTTAATTTTATTATTAGAAATTTTTTGACACATTGATTTGAAAGACCACTAGAGCCTCTGGAGATCGATGCGAAACTACTGATAGTGGTGGGCAACTCGGGTCAAATAACTCGGTTAACTCGAGTTACTTCTCCAACCCGTCAACTCGGGTTGGTTTTATCCTAGCCCGGGTCAACTCGGTTGACGCGGCAAGCGGGCCGCCCACGTGGTGCGTACGTGTCTTACCAACCGAGTCAACCCGGGCTAGGACAAATTCAACCCGGCGCGCGGGCCAACTCGATTCGGTATGTGGCATTGTATTAATTACTGCTCTCTCGCACTCGCCTCGCGGCCCGTCGCTCTCCCCCCGCCCGCGTTATATCACCTTTTAAATGATGTTTAGAAGTTCCTAAGTATTTTTGTATATATTTTAATTTTGTAAAAGAAAAACTTTAGTTAAGTTAAGCATAACTTGTGCCTCTCTATTACATACTCTGAGATATGTAAATTTTTGTTAATTCCAAATAATTGGTTTAATGATGAATAATTAATATTTAATATTAGAAGTAATAAGCGCTAAGACTGATAATTTAGTTAAATTATCAGTCTTAGCGATATTTAAAATTTTCATTATAATAAAAAGCTTCATTTAGGTATTCATCTCTGTACCTAACTAATGCGCATTTGTAAATGACTAACAATTGATTGATTAAAACTATTTGCTATTACAATAATTCAAATCCTGATCTCTTTGACTCTTTTACTTTGCAACTTGCAACGGCAACCGAGTTGGTTTGATTCAATAGTTATCAAATACAAACAAAACGAGTTGAAGCCCGGCACCCTGATTATCTAATTAGAAACCACCTAGCGACCGGTTGCAGTTCATAGATGATAGTGATCCATTGCTACTTCTTTTTTGATTAAAAAAAACATACCAAAGAAAAGTAGCAATGTATGTGGAATGAAACCGGTCGCTAAATAGTTTCTAATTAGATAATCAGCCCGCGGGTCAGCACTCCGCATAGATTTCAACTCGGATAACTCGAGTTGAAAAAAAAATGCGACTCGTCGGCGCTCGGCGGCCCATATCGCTGAACCGAGTTGACCCGAGTTGAAGCCCGGGTCAGCATTAATTTCAACTCGGGTGACCCGAGTCGAAAAAATAGCGACTCGGCCCATCGCTAACTACTGACCGAACTTTATTTTTGCCGACTTGGACTTTTCAATTCAATTCAATTCAATTCAAATAATTTATTTCAGGCAAGGCCCATAAAAATGTTAGTAACAATATCTTAAGACTAGTGTTAGTAAATTACATTAATTAATACAAATCAATAGCATGTATAATAAGAATCAAATTAAATTAAATCTAAATATTACATAAATATTAAAGCATCGTGTTTGTCACAGTGTGAGCATGAACCCATCTTTGGATCAGAGGCATGTCCCATCTGTCAACAAATACCTTAAGGATGCTGTTACTGCTGCCACGCAACCGAGACAGCGCGGAGGCGCACCGTTTCCTCACTCCATAAACAAAATACATCCAATAAAATGTATTCTGTGGTGACCGGTGACTTGGCGATTGATCTGCTGGAATGCGTCTATTGACAATTTGACACACAGCCGCAGCTAACTTCACGGCAAACATTCCATTTTGTTTCTTTTGATGAGTGAAATTTTCAATTTTCAATCTCATTTCAAGTTTACGACGTTTCTGTCGTATGTATTATTTACTGTCGACATTGTCGTGGTCAAGTCGTGATCGCATAGTTATTGTAACTTGTGTGATATCGGGAGTGAAAGGTGTTCGAACAGCATGATTATTGTGTGAGACAGTGTTTGTGAAGGCTTGCTGAATCCTTTTATTGTTTACGTTTCCTTCCAATTTCCAATTAAAGTGACTTCGTAAAAATGGTCCAGGATTACGTGTCTCCCGTGAGGGTTCACAAGTTCCCCTTCGAAATGGTGATGGCTGTAAGTATCAATAAAATAATGCTCCAAAATGTTGTATAGATTTTTACCTACTATTGTTTGCGTTGAGGTGATTATGGGACAATATGGCAAGGTCATCATGAATGAAAGTCTTGACAAGATTCATTAAAATAAGGCACAAACAACGGCAAAACAAATATTTGTTAAATCTATCTGTTTCTTTTCAAAAGTACTTTACATTTTTAATAAATTACTAAGTTTACATTACATCTCAAATTACTTTTACATCTCAAATAATTTATAAATAAATAATATTTACAATATTATTCATATGTTTTTAAGTTAATGCAATCTTAGTTTAAAAAAGACAGTCAAATCATGGTTTCATAGGTAACTATCACTTTATATTGTTGAAAAACAGCAAAAAATTTGGCCTTGGTAATACAGTTGCCACAGATTGTTTGAAAGCTATTTCAATATCATGGTTATTAAATACATCAACATTATATTAATTCATCAATGCTTCCGCGGACGCCGCCAGTGTCCGGACAACAATAGAAAATCTATTGTCTCATTTTCCGGGCATTGATGAGTTATTGTTACAATTTATAGACACTTTTTTAAAAAAAAGTCCTATTATCCATACAACATTGTGGTATGGGAGCCCCCTTAATTAATTTTAATTTTATTATTCCTTTTTGAAGTGAATATAAAACTAAATAGTTTGTGAATATTTCGAGCGTCTACTTGTTGCCGTTATTGATATAGAGCAAAAAATGGCGAAAAAAACACATTTGTTGTATGGAGCCCCCCTTAAAGATTTATTTTATTCTGTTTTTAGTATTTGTTGTTATAGCATATTGGTAACATAACATAATCATATCATAAAAAATCCAAGAAAATAATTATTTAGCAGATGCTAAATAATTATTTTCTTCACTATGAAAAGATTCTCATAGTGAATTTCCAATTTGATTAAGGATTTAGCAGTTCTTTGACTAATATTGATTAGGGAATCGAAATTTGAAAAAAAAAGTTAAGTAATAAAACTAATTAAATTATATACTTAATAAATGACTAATCGTAAAATTAACAATCAGACTATCTTAATAGAATTCAGCAAAATATTAAGCAACTTTTTGTAGTGAATTTCCAATTTTGATAAAGGATTTAGCAGTTCTTTGACTAAAGTTGTTTAGGGAATCAAAAACTGAGGTCCCAATGGGATTAAGCAGTTTTTTTTCGGTATAGAGATTTGCTTATTTTTGTTAAAAAAACAGGTACAGCATTGCTTGCATTTTTAGGCGAATATAGTCCTTATTACCGAACCATATGGTACATAAAAGCATTAACTTTTCAACCGGTACTATAGTAAAATTTAGGCCAAAAGTGGACTTGGCAGGTTAACGAATTAGGCCGATGATGTGTTATAAAAAATAAGTATAATTATAAGTCATGTTTACATTTTAAGACTCAACAAGATTGTTTAATTGAAGAAACAAAAACAATATTTAATTTATAGTGCAAGTTGCCCTTAATAAAAAATAATAACTCTAAATAATATACTAGAAAAAATGTGACTCAAACCAGATCAATTCTGACGGGAATCGAACCCGCGACCTTTGGACGTCCGGTCTAATGCTCTGACAGCTGAGCTATTGAGTCAGTAGTAGCATCGTCGAGTTTTTTCTAGTATATACCACTCTTATTTTTATTTTATTTATTTGGCTCTCTAACAATGTGTACACCATTACAATTATAATTAACACTATAAAAAAAAAATGACACATTACTTATAGAAAAGCACCACATGCAATTACGCTTGCTCTTACGCTGTAAGCCAGCGTTATTTCACCAATGTGAGGAATTGTAAATTGCAAATATCTCAATTTACATAACATTTTTATACTTCTTTCAATGAAATCTGTTTTGTATTATTTCGAGTTATATTATGTATTTTTTCTATTGTGATAGGTGGTGATAGCTACACATAGTCCTTCAATAATTTCAATTAAATATTGAGATTTGAAGCTATGCATTGTATATTGTTACAATGTTTGTCTCATTTCCGCACCGGCTATTTTGCCGGAAATCACTTGCGTACGTGTTACGTGTTCGCTTCATATTAATTAGCCCATCCGAAAAAAACTGGTTCATCTCAGTTCTCACTAAAGTCCCTTGGAGAAGAAAGGCGGGGTGTGTGAGCTAAGTGAACAGAAAAGGACAGCAATAGGACTCCTTTTGGCCCATACGGGTTCGGAACGCTAAAAATTTAGTATTTGGTTAGTTGTATCAGCAGATGTGAAAGACCTGCCTGAGTATTGCGCAGTGTTGCTCAAGACTAGACGTCCGGTGGCGTCGTTAAATTGCGCACACGTGACCTGAAAGACTGCGAGTGAACCATAATAGATTTGATTCTAATATTGTGCCCGTGCCATAGGGTGACTAGTGACTACTAGCCTAGCCCCCCTAGCATGACCACTGAAACATTATAACATAACGTTTTATCGTGCCTACCCCAGAACAGTCTGGTGCCCACTCCAGAAAAAACCTGATGTAGGTATCTTTCTATTGCCCTTCAAAACTCGAACGTGGCTCTAGCACCCCCTTCCCCTTAGCTTTGACTCGGAAATGGAGGCCAGACCCCCTAGTAAATATCTCTAGATACGCCCATGCACAGACCATACACTCGTAGTCGTACTCATAAATCCATTAATCACTGCTTTTCAAATTAGTAATAATTAAAATAACATCTTGTATCCTTATTCCTATCGCTTCCTGAATGCATGCGCACGAGTGGAGCGTTGTCCAAACATTAGTTAATCGCTTCGTGAATCGGAACGTGACGGCCGGCGCTACTCCGGCCGATGTGCGTGGTGATGTGGACTTATTGACTGAAACTTGGCTGGTTTTATAGCATCTTAATACATCATGCACTTGAGCCATTTTTAATATCCCCACTACTGTGCTGGTGCCCTGGCCTTCCTTATGGGTGGATAAGTAGGACGGGCCATAACCACGCGGGCGCAAATTAGCGGGTGTTAAAGCCTGCAGCGGGACCATCGGCTAAATATGCCTTTCCAAGCACGGAGGAATGTGTGATACCTAATAGACTTTTGGTCACCCATCCCATGATTGACCCTTGCGAAAATTAAGGGTGAATGCTAATCGCTAACCCACTGCTCTATCGAGGTCCTCACTTGCTCAACTCATGTCTTTGATTATCTTAGTATGGAACTTTAAAAAGAATGGAATTGGTGGAAGTTGGCTTTCATTCAGGACATTAGACTCATAAAGAGTTGGCGGTCTGCCAATTGAATTACAAATTATGTGTTATGTAGTAAAACATTCATATGATATAATTTATTTAACGTTGACACTGTTGTTCCCACTAGAGGTAAACGACATCACATCACCCGTGCCATCGCGAACGATCACATAAAACAGTTACTTACCAGTTATACTTTTTGTTTTGTTTGGATCTTTTTCAAGTGCCGGACGGAACGGGACGATTTCTTGACATATAAAAAAAATATTAACAAAATAAACGTGACGAGAACACGGACGGGACGGGATGGGAGAAAAAACACCACTTCGTCCCCGTCCCGTCCGATGTGTTTTCCCGCCACATAATGTATACTTTCAGTACAAAAACACGTTTCCTAGCAACATCAACAGCGACGTCATAGCGTCTAAGCCCTATCACGAAGTTTAAATCAAGTAAACAATTAAATAGTACAAATAGGCGCAAGGCGCAACGCAATAAACTCAAATTACCTAGTTCTTTTCTCTCTTTAGACATGAAAATGTGTCCAAGGTCTAATAAAAACAGTGTTTTTAACATGAACACTGACTGATGTTTTATATAAATTATCTACACCAGACGTAAACTTTGTTTTTTGTTTGTTGTGAACCGATTCCAATAAATAAATCTACATACGACGAATGGGCATATATTATTATTTCATCATCGAAATTCCCACGGGGATGTCCACGCGAACGAAGTCGCGGGTGGAAGCTAGTAGGTAATACTTCTTAAAATCATAAAAGGTACCAACTATCTCATCCTCTGCAAAGGGCGATATATCTAAAATTCATTACAGATTTTCAGCTGAATATCGCGATACGTACTAGCTTTTCCAATCAATCCGCTTTTAAGGCTGCGTTTCCACCAGAGATGATCGAGGAAGATGAGCGGAGCGAGGATGTGTAGCGAAGCTGTGAAATGGTGTGGGTGTTACCACCAAAGATGTACTTGAAAGATGTCTAGCGAAATTGTGAAACGGTGCGCAGATGAGCGGTGCGAGAATGTGTAGCGGGCTCTTTGCAGCTATGCGAGCGAGTGGAATAAGGTGTCGCTCGCCTCCATTCATTGGATTTTGAAACGAATCGAATGGATTCTACACTCACCCCAGCTAGCAAAACGACACAGAATTTAACTGTATATCGGTGATATAAACAGTCGCATATGTGTTACAGAAACGTTTCTATCATTGGAAAAAGGCCCCACTTTTATCACTTTAAAGTGATACAGTACATCTATTGTAGCTCCACTTAGGACTAATCAGATACATATCAGTGACCTCGAATCAGTTGCAACACAATCTAGTGATATATTAGTGATTGTGATTCTATAATAACACTGTTTGAATAACGTGAATAATTGAACACGTTACTGGTTATTTTTATCAGAAAGAAAAATATTCATAGGTATATTTCGTTAAGTAATATTTTTATGTCACCATCGTGTGCTCCATTTTTATTATCCAATTTATGTGTGTAAAAAGATTAGTGTTAGTGCAATTCCACATGCGCTTGCAATTCTATTGTTGAATTAGTAGCATAATGTTATTGTTTTTTTAGTGCCCCCCTCGAATTCGTAGTATTTAATTAATAAAATTGATTTAATTTATCAAATTATTTGTGAAGATACCAATATATGATTAATTAGTGTTAGTGTTGCTGCTACTCAGACGATATACAACATCGGGCGGCCATTACGATAAATTATATTTGGGTGATATATGAGCTCGCAAAAAGCTACATTACAACTTATGAGTGCTATTAGGATCCCCTTATCATTTATTTAGCACAAGTGTTTTAATAGCATCATAAATGCTACTATACAACATAGTTGCTCCATATTCAAGTTAAGGAGTATCAATTTGTAGCTGTGTTATATATGTTGTATAAAGCAGCTGAGTAAATGTTTATGTGATAGGTTAATACGACAATTTAGCTGTATATCCTTATACAGCTAATAAGTGTTTCAAACACAGATATACAACTAGCAGTGATAAGCGTTATATACGATATTAATATCACTACTTAGTGATAAAATATGGCCTATTATCACATTTTTGCTAGCTGGGACGCTTCGCGGGAGGTTCGCGGCTTCGCGAGCGAATCGCGCGTGAGTGTAGAGAGGCACACTCTCTCCCACATCTCTCGAACACATTCCTAGCACACATCCCTTGGACTCATTCCTCGCACACATCCGTCGCTTGTTTTGTATGTACAAAAAACCGCAAAAACCTCGCTCCGCTAAGCCGTTTCCACCTGGAGCTGTGCTGACCGGGGCGAGGTAAATGAAGCGATTCTATTGGTTCTTTACAAACACATCCCTCGCTTCGGTACGCATACTCGCACATCTCTGATGGAAACTCGGCCTTAAGCCGTTTTTAAAGACCCAGCCGGGACGTGGACTAATAGCAGAAATTTGTCAACTGTCACCAAGTCATCCAGTACACAGACCCTACTTCCTGTCCTGAAAGCTAGGGCTACAGACAACTGTCAACTGTAAAACAGTAGCAATAAGACCTTTTTACTTATAATTTTGCGTTTTTCTTTGTTGAGTTTCACACCATTCGTTGACACTTGTTTTATGTGCTCCGTAATGGATTTTTCACAGTATTGTCGACAGTTTATTATCCTTGTTCTTGTTTTTCTCTATAGAGGTCGTTGACTTAACAATTAGGTAGTTTATCTTTTGTCTAATCTTGTTTTGTTTTCTAGATCAAGCAATAATAAATCGATAGGTTCAGATTTATTTGTACCTGTGCGGTATTGGAATACAATAAAGCCTTTTAAAGATTGAAAATGTTCATTCATATTAAAAATATTGTTAATGTTTACAATATTTACAATCAATTTTGCTGAAACTACTGACTTATTGGTTGAATTTAAATAATAATAATCATTGATTAAAAAACATGGTACAATAAGATGTTTTTTGATTACTAAAGTTTATTACTGAAGTGTTGTCCAATATTAATTTACCTCTAATGATAATGCCTCGTTTAATATGATTTCGCACGTAATCCAATTAGAAGTTTGCGCGACGCGTGAATATCCCTCCTTCCCTTGTGTAAACGTATCTGTTACTTACATTACATGTTAGTAAATTAGTAAATTGTGTTTGTCTTCATTTCTTCAGCCTTTTGGTCTACGATCGTTTATTGATCTACTGTAAAGAAGATATTAGGAAACAATCTGATAGCATTAGGTAACGGAAAACAATACATCATTCTCAACATTCTCAATGAACGGGTCTCGTGAACGGGTGATACCAGTGCAGTGGGAGAATGGGTCTGCTTGTATTAAGGGCGTCGTATATAAAAAAAACTGTTTTATATTGTCATTTGTCTGTATGTATGGCACTCAAAATATAATTCAAAACTTACCTTGTTTTGATTTATTTAATTGCAATCTTTTTGTTTTCTATAGTCAGTAGTTTTGTAAAAAGCCTATGAAAACCCTTTGGATATTAGTTTTCAATTCGATGGATATTGTTATGTGTACCCAGCATAACAGTGTTTCATTGTTGTGTGTGGTATTCCGAATACTTAAATTTTATTTCTCTGCCATTTTCAACCCACGAATTGGTGAATGTAAACTCTCAGATGGATGCGATGTATGTGAATCGTTCGTGGTAAACAAGAAGCGAGGCATTCCTGCTATTTGCTAAATATAACGGCATCGTTTAGAGTTCGAGGGAATAATTCTACGATGAGTAATGGTGATGCTGGATGGGGAATGTGGCAGCCGCTTTGTTATTCTTATTTGCGTTGGTAAAATAAGTTGTTTGAAAACCAGACGATTTCCCTGAGTATTTCCCAACAAAACTTACTACGATGAAATATTATGCCAAGTTTCAACAAACTATCACAACATCATATTTATAAAGAATTATTTCAGGCAATAATTTACGGAGCATTACAGTAACTAGGCACCCTATTTGCCGTGAGCATTGAAGGGCACAAGGCTAGAATGATGAGGGTCGAAAAACTCTGTTTTTATTGTCTATTTTAGTATTCCACAAGCTTTATCTTTTTGTCAAAGAACCAAATGCTCAAAAAATGAGAGTCACGAGTTTTTTTTAAGAAAACACAAACGTATTTCTCTGCTAAAATGCTGAGTGAGATTTTAAATTTTCTACATTTTCAATTCAGCTAATCTCAAAAACCTTAAGAATGGACGCTCATCATTCTAGCCTTGTGCCCTTAATTTGCTTATGAAAAAATAAGGGTTAAGCGTTGATTTCCACTTTGGTTTATTTATATTGATTACTCAGTATGGCCTATGTAAGGCACAAATGGCTACAAAATAAATACAGTTTAATTTGAAGAATAAGTTATAAGTACTAATAGCTAAGTAAATTGTTTGATTACAGTTAAATACCTGCCTCGTATTTGCGCGCGGGCATTATCTGCTGACTGGTTCTGCAACCGGTTCGCCAACCGGTTCGGTTATCTTGGCAGTATCGTGTCTGAACTCTGAACACGAGGCACTTGAAGACTAGGTACCGAAGTTTATAAGAAAAAAATACTAAAGTTGATTTTTAACGACCATGTTTTGTGCCAAGAAGACAATGATTAGGTAAATAGGTAGGTACAGGATGTTTTTCGTTGTGGCAGTTGTCTGTCATTGTGGCTATCATTACATTAGCCATGAATTAGTTCAGATTAGGCTGCTTTTCAGCATATGTGATTACTATTTAATCATCATTGCTTGTAGTTGTATGTAATAAACCTTAGAAGCTATGCCATACGTTGTTCGTTGTAAAATGAATAAACTTACGGTTCTGAACATGATTTCATTACCCGCGTACCCGCAACCGCAACTAAAATAACCTCCGTGAAGATAGCCACCCCATTTCGAGTGCCCAGGTTTTGAGGGTGCAGGTCGTTAGTTTAGCGTTAGTTTTGATTTGTTTTGGAAAAAAAATCGTTTGTTTAGATTTCCTTCATACTTTTTTTTTAAAAACAAAAGTGGGGTGGCTATCTTCACGCTAGCCACCCCATTGCACCAAATGGTTTTATTTAAAGCTTATTCGATAGATATTTGTTAGTTTCGTTTGTTTTGATTAAAATTTTCGTTTGTTTAGACTCCGTATTCCCTAGAAAAAAATGCAAAGTGGGGTGGCTATCTTCACGTGAAGATAGCCACCCCATATGGCAAAAACAAAATAAAAATTGCGCATTATGATTGCTTTTCGTTAGTTTTGATTTGTTTTGATAAAATTTTGTTTGTTTTGACAAACCGAAAAAAGTTATGATTTTTTTTATTTTTTTAGAAAAATCTTGCCTGCACGCACTAACAACCTCAATAACTCGTTATATGGACTAGTTTATGTAAGGAATCATTGAATAATGCTAAATCTATGTGAGTACATCAAAATGTACCGTTACTCATAGAAAAAATTGGGCTATAGATAGGTAGATACACATAAGAAAAATACTCAAATTGTAGAATTCCGTAAGTACGCGTAAAAACGCTATTCTAATATTCGTTTAAAGGAGCGCTCGCAAATGACTAGGTTCAAATGAAAGATGCAAGTGTTAGCTATGGCCTTACATAAGTTTTTTCGTTTGTTTCGAAATAGACAACTGTGTAGACCAGGAGCAAACATACGGTTCGAGAAGTTACCTACTCACTTCGAACCGCTAAAAGTATTTGTTTTGAAGGAGCGCCCGCAAATGACTAGGTTCAAATGAAAGATGCAAGTCTTAGCTATGGCCCTACATAAGTCTTTTCGTTTGTTTCGAAATAGACAACTGTGTAGACCAGGAGAAAACTTTCAGTTCGTTTTAATTACATGCTCACTTTAAATTGCTAAAAGTATTTGTTTTGATGGAGCGCCCGCAAATGACTAGGTTCAAATGAAAGATGCAAGTGTTAGCTATGGCCTTACATAAGTTTTTTCGTTTGTTTCGAAATAGACAACTGTGTAGACCAGGAGCAAACATACGGTTCGTTAAAGTTACCTACTCACTTCGAACCGCTAAAAGTATTTGTTTTGAAGGAGCGCCCGCAAATGACTAGGTTCAAATGAAAGATGCAAGTCTTAGCTATGGCCCTACATAAGTCTTTTCGTTTGTTTCGAAATAGACAACTGTGTAGACCAGGAGTAAACATTCAGTTCGTTATAATTACCTGCTCACTTTAAATTGCTAAAAGTATTTGTTTTGATGGAGCGCCCGCAAATCACTAGGTTCAAATAAAAGATGCCAGTGTTAGCTATGGCCCTACATAAGTCTTTTCGTTTGTTTCGAAATAGACAACTGTGTAGACCAGGAGCAAACATACGGTGCGTTATAATTACCTACTCACTTCGAACCGCTAAAAGTATTTGTTTTGAAGGAGCGCCCACAAATGACTAGGTTCAAATGAAAGATGCAAGTCTAAGCTATGGCCCTACATAAGTCTTTTCGTTTGTTTCGAAATAGACAACTGTGTAGACCAGGAGTAAACATTCAGTTCGTTATAATTACCTGCTCACTTTAAATTGCTAAAAGTATTTGTTTTGATGGAGCGCCCGCAAATGACTAGGTTCAAATGAAAGATGCAAGTGTTAGCTATGGCCCTACATAAATCTTTTCGTTTGTTTCGAAATAGACAACTGTGTAGACCAGGAGTAAACATTCAGTTCGTTATAATTACCTGCTCACTTTAAATTGCTAAAAGTATTTGTTTTGATGGAGCGCCCGCAAATGACTAGGAAACAAACGAAAAGACTTATGTAGGGCCTTAGCTTAGACTTGCATCTTTCATTAGAACCTAGTCATTTGCGGGCGCTCCTTCAAAACAAATATTTTTAGCAATTTAAAGTGAACAGGTAATTAAAACGAACTGAAAGTTTTCTCCTGGTCTACACAGTTGTCTATTTAGAAACAAACAAAAAGACTTATGTAGGGCCATAGCTAACACTTGCATCTTTCATTTGAACCTAGTCATTTGTGGGCGCTCCTTCAAAACAAATACTTTTAGCGGTTCGAAGTGAGTAGGTAATTATAACGCACCGTATGTTTGCTCCTGGTCTACACAGTTGTCTATTTCGAAACAAACGAAAAGACTTATGTAGGGCCATAGCTTACACTGGCATCTTTTATTTGAACCTAGTGATTTGCGGGCGCTCCATCAAAACAAATACTTTTAGCAATTTAAAGTGAGCAGGTTATTAAAACGAACTGAAAGTTTTCTCCTGGTCTACACAGTTGTCTATTTCGAAACAAACGAAAAGACTTATTTAGGGCCATAGCTTAGACTTGCATCTTTCATTTGAACCTAGTCATTTGCGGGCGCTCCTTCAAAACAAATACTTTTAGCGGTTCGAAGTGAGTAGGTAATTATAACGCACCGTATGTTGGCTCCTGGTCTACACAGTTGTCTATTTCGAAACAAACGAAAAGATTTATGTAGGGCCATAGCTAATACTTGCATCTTTCATTTGAACCTAGTCATTTGCGGGCGCTCCATCAAAACAAATACTTCTAGCAATTTAAAGTGAGCAGGTAATTATAACGAACTGTATGTTTACTCCTGGTCTACACAGTTGTCTATTTCGAAACAAACGAAAAGACTTATGTACGGCCATAGCTAAGACTTGCATCTTTTATTTGAACCTAGTCATTTGCGGGCGCTCTATCAAAACAAATACTTTTAGCAATTTAAAGTGAGCAGGTAATTAAAACGAACTGAAAGTTTTCTCCTGGTCTACACAGTTGTCTATTTCGAAACAAACGAAAAGACTTATGTAGGGCCATAGCTAACACTGGCATCTTTTATTTGAACCTAGTGATTTGCGGGCGCTCCATCAAAACAAATACTTTTAGCAATTTAAAGTGAGCAGGTAATTATAACGAACTGAATGTTTACTCCTGGTCTACACAGTTGTCTATTTCGAAACAAACGAAAAGACTTATGTAGGGCCATAGCTAAGACTTGCATTATTCATATGAACCTAGTCATTTGCGGGCGCTCCTTCAAAACAAATACTTTTAGCGGTTCGAAGTGAGTAGGTAACTTTAACGAACCGTATGTTTGCTCCTGGTCTACACAGTTGTTTATTTCGAAACAAACGAAAAAACTTATGTAAGGCCATAGCTAAGACTTGCATCTTTTATTTGAACCTAGTCATTTGCGGGCGCTCTATCAAAACAAATACTTTTAGCAATTTAAAGTGAGCAGGTAATTAAAACGAACTGAAAGTTTTCTCCTGGTCTACACAGTTGTCTATTTCGAAACAAACGAAAAGATTTATGTAGGGCCATAACTAACACTTGCATCTTTCATTTGAACCAAGTCATTTGCGGGCGCTCCATCAAAACAAATACTTTTAGCAATTTAAAGTGAGCAGGTAATTATAACGAACTGAATGTTTACTCCTGGTCTACACAGTTGTCTATTTCGAAACAAACGAAAAGACTTATGTAGGGCCATAGCTAACACTTGCATCTTTCATTTGAACCTAGTCATTTGCGGGCGCTCCATCAAAACAAATACTTTTAGCAATTTAAAGTGAGCAGGTAATTATAACGAACTGAATGTTTACTCCTGGTCTACACAGTTGTCTATTTCGAAACAAACGAAAAGATTTATGTAGGGCCATAGCTAATACTTGCATCTTTCATTTGAACCTAGTCATTTGCGGGCGCTCCATCAAAACAAATACTTTTAGCAATTTAAAGTGAGCAGGTAATTAAAACGAACTGAATGTTTACTCCTGGTCTACACAGTTGTCTATTTCGAAACAAACGAAAAGATTTATGTAGGGCCATAGCTAATACTTGCATCTTTCATTTGAACCTAGTCATTTGCGGGCGCTCCATCAAAACAAATACTTTTAGCAATTTAAAGTGAGCAGGTAATTATAACGAACTGAATGTTTACTCCTGGTCTACACAGTTGTCTATTTCGAAACAAACGAAAAGACTTATGTACGGCCATAGCTAAGACTTGCATCTTTTATTTGAACCTAGTCATTTGCGGGCGCTCTATCAAAACAAATACTTTTAGCAATTTAAAGTGAGCAGGTAATTAAAACGAACTGAAAGTTTTCTCCTGGTCTACACAGTTGTCTATTTCGAAACAAACGAAAAGAATTATGTACGGCCATAGCTAAGACTTGCATCTTTTATTTGAACCCAGTCATTTGCGGGCGCTCCATCAAAACAAATACTTTTAGCAATTTAAAGTGAGCAGGTAATTATAACGAACTGAATGTTTACTCCTGGTCTACACAGTTGTCTATTTCGAAACAAACGAAAAGACTTATGTAGGGCCATAGCTAAGACTTGCATCTTTCATTTGAACCTAGTCATTTGCGGGCGCTCTATCAAAACAAATACTTTTAGCAATTTAAAGTGAGCAGGTAATTATAACGAACTGAATGTTTACTCCTGGTCTACACAGTTGTCTATTTCGAAACAAACGAAAAGACTTATGTAGGGCCATAGCTAAGACTTGCATTATTCATATGAACCTAGTCATTTGCGGGCGCTCCTTCAAAACAAATACTTTTAGCGGTTCGAAGTGAGTAGGTAACTTTAACGAACCGTATGTTTGCTCCTGGTCTACACAGTTGTCTATTTCGAAACAAACGAAAAAACTTATGTAAGGCCATAGCTAAGACTTGCATCTTTTATTTGAACCTAGTCATTTGCGGGCGCTCTATCAAAACAAATACTTTTAGCAATTTAAAGTGAGCAGGTAATTAAAACGAACTGAAAGTTTTCTCCTGGTCTACACAGTTGTCTATTTCGAAACAAACGAAAAGATTTATGTAGGGCCATAACTAACACTTGCATCTTTCATTTGAACCAAGTCATTTGCGGGCGCTCCATCAAAACAAATACTTTTAGCAATTTAAAGTGAGCAGGTAATTATAACGAAATGAATGTAAATCCTGGTCTACACAGTTGTCTATTTCGAAACAAACGAAAAGACTTATGTAGGGCCATAGCTAACACTTGCATCTTTCATTTGAACCTAGTCATTTGCGGGCGCTCCATCAAAACAAATACTTTTAGCAATTTAAAGTGAGCAGGTAATTATAACGAACTGAATGTTTACTCCTGGTCTACACAGTTGTCTATTTCGAAACAAACGAAAAGATTTATGTAGGGCCATAGCTAACACTTGCATCTTTCATTTGAACCTAGTCATTTGCGGGCGCTCCATCAAAACAAATACTTTAAGCAATTTAAAGTGAGCAGGTAATTATAACGAACTGAATGTTTACTCCTGGTCTACGCAGTTGTCTATTTTGAAACAAACGAAAAGATTTATGTAGGGCCATAGCTAACACTTGCATCTTTCATTTGAACCTAGTCATTTGCGGGCGCTCCATCAAAACAAATACTTTTAGCAATTTAAAGTGAGCAGGTAATTATAACGAACTGAATGTTTACTCCTGGTCTACACAGTTGTCTATTTCGAAACAAACGAAAAGACTTATGTACGGCCATAGCTAAGACTTGCATCTTTTATTTGAACCTAGTCATTTGCGGGCGCTCTATCAAAACAAATACTTTTAGCAATTTAAAGTGAGCAGGTAATTTAAACGAATTGAAAGTTTTCTCCTGGTCTACACAGTTGTCTATTTCGAAACAAACGAAAAGACTTATGTAGGGCCATAGCTAACACTTCTATCTTTCATTTGAACCTAGTCATTTGCGGGCGCTCCATCAAAACAAATACTTTTAGCAATTTAAAGTGAGCAGGTAATTATAACGAACTGAATGTTTACTCCTGGTCTACACAGTTGTCTATTTCGAAACAAACGAAAAGACTTATGTAGGGCCATAGCTAAGACTTGCATTATTCATATGAACCTAGTCATTTGCGGGCGCTCCTTCAAAACAAATACTTTTAGCGGTTCGAAGTGAGTAGGTAACTTTAACGAACCGTATGTTTGCTCCTGGTCTACACAGTTGTCTATTTCGAAACAAACGAAAAAACTTATGTAAGGCCATAGCTAAGACTTGCATCTTTTATTTGAACCTAGTCATTTGCGGGCGCTCTATCAAAACAAATACTTTTAGCAATTTAAAGTGAGCAGGTAATTAAAACGAACTGAAAGTTTTCTCCTGGTCTACACAGTTGTCTATTTCGAAACAAACGAAAAGATTTATGTAGGGCCATAGCTAATACTTGCATCTTTCATTTGAACCTAGTCATTTGCGGGCGCTCCATCAAAACAAATACTTTTAGCAATTTAAAGTGAGCAGGTAATTATAACGAACTGAATGTTTACTCCTGGTCTACACAGTTGTCTATTTCGAAACAAACGAAAAGATTTATGTAGGGCCATAGCTAACACTTGCATCTTTCATTTGAACCTAGTCATTTGCGGGCGCTCCATCAAAACAAATATTTTTAGCAATTTAAAGTGAGCAGGTAATTATAACGAACTGAATGTTTACTCCTGGTCTACACAGTTGTCTATTTCGAAACAAACGAAAAGACTTATGTACGGCCATAGCTAAGACTTGCATCTTTTATTTGAACCTAGTCATTTGCGGGCGCTCTATCAAAACAAATACTTTTAGCAATTTAAAGTGAGCAGGTAATTAAAACGAACTGAATGTTTACTCCTGGTCTACACAGTTGTCTATTTCGAAACAAACGAAAAGATTTATGTAGGGCCATAGCTAATACTTGCATCTTTCATTTGAACCTAGTCATTTGCGGGCGCTCCATCAAAACAAATACTTTTAGCAATTTAAAGTGAGCACGTAATTATAACGAACTGAATGTTTACTCCTGGTCTACACAGTTGTCTATTTCGAAACAAACGAAAAGATTTATGTAGGGCCATAGCTAACACTTGCATCTTTCATTTGAACCTAGTCATTTGCGGGCGCTCCATCAAAACAAATACTTTTAGCAATTTAAAGTGAGCAGGTAATTATAACGAACTGAATGTTTACTCCTGGTCTACACAGTTGTCTATTTCGAAACAAACGAAAAGACTTATGTACGGCCATAGCTAAGACTTGCATCTTTTATTTGAACCTAGTCATTTGCGGGCGCTCTATCAAAACAAATACTTTTAGCAATTTAAAGTGAGCAGGTAATTAAAACGAACTGAAAGTTTTCTCCTGGTCTACACAGTTGTCTATTTCGAAACAAACGAAAAGACTTATGTAGGGCCATAGCTAACACTGGCATCTTTTATTTGAACCTAGCAGTGGCGAAGGGTCCATCCAAGCCGATTCCCATCGGCTTGCCTTTTAGAAAGCCCACCCCACCTATCCACTATGTAGATCATAACATTTTTGTAGAACGGCTTACCTTCGCCATAATTACGGCTTACCTTCGACATAATTTCACCCCTCGCCTCTGGAACCTAGTGATTTGCGGGCGCTCCATCAAAACAAATACTTTTAGCAATTTAAAGTGAGCAGGTAATTATAACGAACTGAATGTTTACTCCTGGTCTACACAGTTGTCTATTTCGAAACAAACGAAAAGACTTATGTAGGGCCATAGCTTAGACTTGCATCTTTCATTTGAACCTAGTCATTTGCGGGCGCTCCTTCAAAACAAATACTTTTAGCGGTTCGAAGTGAGTAGGTAATTATAACGCACCGTATGTTTGCTCCTGGTCTACACAGTTGTCTATTTCGAAACAAACGAAAAGACTTATGTAGGGCCATAGCTAACACTGGCATCTTTTATTTGAACCTAGTGATTTGCGGGCGCTCCATCAAAACAAATACTTTTAGCAATTTAAAGTGAGCAGGTAATTATAACGAACTGAATGTTTACTCCTGGTCTACACAGTTGTCTATTTCGAAACAAACGAAAAGACTTATGTAGGGCCATAGCTAAGACTTGCATCTTTCATTTGAACCTAGTCATTTGCGGGCGCTCCTTCAAAACAAATACTTTTAGCGGTTCGAAGTGAGTAGGTAACTTTAACGAACCGTATGTTTGCTCCTGGTCTACACAGTTGTCTATTTCGAAACAAACGAAAAAACTTATGTAAGGCCATAGCTAACACTTGCATCTTTCATTTGAACCTAGTCATTTGCGGGCGCTCCATCAAAACAAATACTTTTAGCAATTTAAAGTGAGCATGTAATTAAAACGAACTGAAAGTTTTCTCCTGGTCTACACAGTTGTCTATTTCGAAACAAACGAAAAGACTTATGTAGGGCCATAGCTAAGACTTGCATCTTTCATTTGAACCTAGTCATTTGCGGGCGCTCCTTCAAAACAAATACTTTTAGCGGTTCGAAGTGAGTAGGTAACTTCTCGAACCGTATGTTTGCTCCTGGTCTACACAGTTGTCTATTTCGAAACAAACGAAAAAACTTATGTAAGGCCATAGCTAACACTTGCATCTTTCATTTGAACCTAGTCATTTGCGGGCGCTCCTTTAAACGAATATTAGAATAGCGTTTTTACGCGTACTTACGGAATTCTACAATTTGAGTATTTTTCTTATGTGTATCTACCTATCTATAGCCCAATTTTTTCTATGAGTAACGGTACATTTTGATGTACTCACATAGATTTAGCATTATTCAATGATTCCTTACATAAACTAGTCATATAACGAGTTATTGAGGTTGTTAGTGCGTGCAGGCAAGATTTTTCTAAAAAAATAAAAAAAATAATAACTTTTTTCGGTTTGTCAAAACAAACAAAATTTTATCAAAACAAATCAAAACTAACGAAAAGCAATCATAATGCGCAATTTTTATTTTGTTTTGCCATATGGGGTGGCTATCTTCACGTGAAGATAGCCACCCCACTTTGCATTTTTTTCTAGGGAATACGGAGTCTAAACAAACGAAAATTTTAATCAAAACAAACGAAACTAACAAATATCTATCGAATAAGCTTTAAATAAAACCATTTGGTGCAATGGGGTGGCTAGCGTGAAGATAGCCACCCCACTTTTGTTTTTAAAAAAAAAGTATGAAGGAAATCTAAACAAACGATTTTTTTTCCAAAACAAATCAAAACTAACGCTAAACTAACGACCTGCACCCTCAAAACCTGGGCACTCGAAATGGGGTGGCTATCTTCACGGAGGTACTAAAATATTAACTGTATTAATATAAGGCAACAGTATTTATTTTAATTTCCCTCATCATATTGCATAATAATTATTTCTTAGTATCATTTAATTCATTTGATCCTAGGAAACAGCCGACAACTGAATCTAATCCTAATCACTTAGGTAATCCACTGAATTTCTTTTGGTTTTAAAGTGTAGTTCCACCCCAGTCGTCGGTCTGTCCCTTGCTAATTGGCTATTTCCTTCGGCCTACTGTCAATTAAGTCACCAGACCATAGCTGGAGAGATAGTGCAACTGGTTTACTGATCTTAAAAGTAACTGGTCTAAGTATGTCTAAATAGAGACTGAGATATTTAATTAGTGTAGTTCAGTCAGTCAGAAATGTCAGTAAACATACGTTACGCAAGTGTCTTGCGTGACACACGCATGGGAGTCGCGCAGTTCATTAATCTATGTGACACTTGTCCATCCCCTCCCCCATTCATTCATAAACGTGCTGACGTCATCATGAGGATTAATACCCCTTGCAGGTTTCAGTCACGTTTTTTATATGACAACATCACATTAATTTGTTCTAATTTTAAAGTAAGAAGCTAAAGCACTAATGTGGAAATCGGAAACAACGTCTGCTCTTACCAAAATACTCGGACCTCAGACAAAGAAAAGATCGTTTCCTGAATTGACTCTGCCGGAGATCGAATCCGGGACCTCGAAATTGGCGACACCAAGAAAACCGGTGTACTTAAAAGCTACTAGACTACTGAGATCGTCACTCATTCACGGACGGCCCTGACTATAAACAATGCTTTTACTAATTAATCAGTGATTCCCACATTTCCCACACTCGATGCGTATGATACGCTCGTGTTTACTATTTTATTACAACTCTTTGTTTATGTTTGACATGTGAATTTATTTTTTCTTCTAACAATACTTGATATAAATCATCGTTTTGTTTATGCAATAGCATATCAACGTTATTATTTTACTTTTGCGACTAGATAGATGTTGTTGTAATAATTTCCCTGGAGGATCTCGAAAATACTGACTCGATTACATACCATTCCCCGTAGTCACACTGGTGTGGTAAAACAGTGTAAATCACGGGTTGGTCGGGATCTTTCGTCACCCTCCACTTTCCCTATTTCCTTAATCATTTTAGTTCAGCCTTAAAGAAATTCTACGATGACTAGCCATAATTGAGACGAATCGTGAAATTCACAACCAGGAAGTTAGATAGAACAGGAATCAAAATCCCGTTTTGATGGACAATTAGTTTTATTATTAACTTAAGCACGTTATTTGCAGATTTTTATATTCATTTACACTCAGAGAATCCTATTATGATGTACCCTATCCTATTGTGTATCACATGAATTATCCCAAGAACGATGCTGCATGTTTGATTCCGTCTTCCACAAACTTTTTACTCCTCCAGTGTCGTTGTAATCAAGTGTCAACAATATGCCGACTTCCCAATTCGTTTATCTTGTATTATCTGCCGGAAGAGGTCTCCCTGCCAATGAACCGTTCAATTCAGTCATTGATAGTTGGATGAGAATTGAATTGACGCAGCTAAGGGGACTATTTTCGTTTATCATTGCAGATATCACTCTGATGACCTCTCGGTTCCGCTTCAAATAATTTGGTATCTAACCTAAGCATGAGACATAAAATGAGTACCTAATATTATATAATTTTAAAAACAGAGCTTTGTTTTTATTAAACAACCTTCCAAATACCCATCACCCTACCAGTAAAAACCCTTTACAAAAGTTGAAAGATTCAAAAAGTCTTCTCAAATAACTTAATCATAATATACAAGGGCGTCGCCAGCCCATGGCCCAGGGGGGAGGGGCAAGTTAATATTAAAGAGGATGAGAATGATATGAATCGTAGGTACAGTCAAGAGCACCCAGTGAATTTATTAAAGTTTTGAGATGGGGCAGGATTTATCGGAAAAGCAAGTCAATTGCACGGCCTTAGGACTTTGGTTATTTGCAGTTGGCTACATTTTTTAACCTCTAGGGGGGGGGGGGGGGGGGGGGCAGCGGCCCCCCCTGCCCACCCCTGGCGACGCCCTTGATAATATACCATATTCTGTAGCATCTAGCCAAGCCCTAGTCATACAGTTACAGACTACGCATGCCCAAAATACGCGTTCCGCGCAATCCTCACCCGATTTCAAGATATTTGCCTCGTATTGTATTAATTAGTTCTTTGTCTACCGAGTCTAGGGTTACCATATCTCAGGATTTGTCCGGAGATCTCAGGATTTTTGGACTTTGCTCAGGATTGCGGCCGGATTTTGAAAATCTGAGGAAATCTCAGGATTTTTAGAATTTTCAATAAAATTCAGTACCTAACCGAGTCTATCCTTCATAGCTAACCAGGATATTGTCGAGATGAATTAACCGCAGCGCCACATGATATCGCGTTAACTTGATATCATAGTTGATACGCGGCGTCTCAACCGTGTAATACGCCTCGTGTAATCGAACCAACTAATGATAGCTGGCATAGGAATTGAAACGCATCTATCGATGAGGGTTCAATTAAACGGTTGATAGACAGCTCCATTATCTCACTTTTTCATTCCTATACCTATAATGGTCGCTGTCGTTGTGTCCGTATCTGTCGCACTCAATTAGAAGTAGAAGATATTTCTCAAAGAACAATCCGCATAAATCAGGAGGCTAATAGGCATGTTTTGATACTTAACTTTGATTAGCAGCTGCTATATAACTGATGTATAGTTTCGGCATAGTTTCTGCTAAATTAGCACAAAGTTCGATAACGAGTTCAAATGCCGCATACCTTGGTTTATCATTGAACTCTCGCCATTGTTGAATGCTAGTAGTAACTTATAGTTACTTGATAATGAAGCTAGATAAAAGGGATCTCGGTTCGGATGATTATTACTTGTAGGTATTACTGAGTTCCTTGTCTTCGTAGTTCCGTACAAGTTGTTATTAAATTAAGAGTAAAGATTAAGTAGAAATTAAAGTAAAAAATGTTTTTCCGAGAGCGTATTTAATATGTTTTCGGTTTTATATATTGGTGATAATTATCAAGTGTTTTTTTTAAACACTAATAACTCCAGTTTGAGTTTAATTACTTTTCAGTCTTGGTTTGAAGAGGGTACCTAGCTAATGGTAGAGACTTGCCTAATTCAAAGGCAGTTCTATTCATGCAAATCTCTTCAGAAAATCTGGGCATTTAATTCCAAGACTGAAATAGCATCGTGTTTATCCACCAGATCTCTTTACTTAGCTCTGTTTACGTTCCAAACTTCTGTTTTATTTTACTACCTTATTCTACTTTTGATGCCGAACATATTATATTGCGTGATTGAACTTCGAAGAACGTTTGCCTTTGCTTGAAATTGTAACATTCGCCAAATTTTTCAATTTGATATTAAAATAACAGCAGAAAAAGGATCGTTCGAGTTCATTTGAACATATTTTAAAAGGCAATAGCTCTTTATTCATTCTGCAGGTTGTATTGGTATAACATTTACTTCATGAATTCAACCTTGGTGTAGCCGTAGGTGCTCAACTGCTCAAGTGTCATCTAAATTTTCCTGCATGAACGGCGCATTGTCAGTTTGGTTTAGCATAGTGGATAGGCGTGATAGAAGCTTTTATTCCACAAATAGCTCGGCCGATGGCATGAATACTAAGCGTGGCTGCGACATCTCACGGTTCACGGTTGAGTGTAGGTCATCATAAAGATATTCAAAGGTACTAACAATATTATAAATTTATTAAACTAAAAAGTAACTGTCCTTTTCTCGCCTGAACCTCTGAATTTTTATAAATTTTAGTGTAGAGATAGAATAGATTGGATCATGGAGACCTTACACTACATTGAGTCGCAAAAATGAATATCTTTGGGAATGAAATAGGGAATGAGAGTTTGTATGGGGACTTAGAATGAAGTTCATGCAGACGAAGTTGAAATGACAGCTAGTTTTAAGATGAAGCAGTTTAACATTTTTCTGAATAGAACTACTAAGAGAACAATTTTCTTTTGTGTACCGAACTGATTGTCACTGCTAGATCACATTTAGGTGATAGTTTTCATGAATTGCGTTAATAGATACTTCATTTATGACACTGTCTGGCTGGATTTGTGTGATCTTGTACCATTACAAGATCTAAATCGTCCTTATTTTATATACACTCGCGAGCAAAAGTATGGAATCACAGGCCTATTTTCATACAAACGAGGTAACTTTGAAGCCTTGGTTCTCCGCTAAGGATTGACCTAGCTGTGCTGTGATCTAATGATGGCCATCCAGGGAGTAAATGGAGAAGATTCAGATTGCTATACACACCCTACTGATCTGATCAGCACTCTAAGAGATATAAGGATCAGAGTTCTCAGTTTCAGGATTTTCATACATTTTTATGCTAATTTCGTGGTTTTTTTAAACATATCCTAATATCTCACAGAATGCTGATCACACCTGTTGGGTGTGTATGGCGATCTGAATCTCCTCTATTCACTCCCTGGATAGCCATCATCAGATCACAGCTAGATCAATCCCTGGCGGAGAACCAAGGCTTCAAAGTTACCTCGTTTGTATGAAAATAGGCCTATGATTCCATACTTTTGCTCGCGAGTGTATTAACGTTTACCAAAGAATGGTCTACAAGTCTATCTCTTTATTAACAATACCAAATCAAACTTTGTTGTGCTCGGTTGGAAAAGGAAAACCAAAGCTATAATTGCACCGAGTAATCAATCATGTTTTGCAACGATTTGCCTTCGCAAATACGCATTTGAGGCTGATTCGTTACGTGCTCGTCAAGGCGACACTCTTCCTCTATCAGGCCACATGATTCTAAAGGTGCTTCTAAATGCGCAATATTATTGCTAAAATCTGTGGCATACACTATTTCCGGCCATCACAGAAATATTTCAGCCAGACTATGCAATAATACGACAATACTTAAACCTAGATCCACTAAAATCCATTGTAAAGATCTATTGATGGATCTTTTTGCGGTTTTATGTCCACTTTAATCCTTGATTCAGGATTTTTGTAAAGTGGATTTTTTTATAATAACATGTGTCTGAAAATACTCGTAATAACCGTTGCATCTTTATGTGTCAATCAAAATGCTTTACCAGTCTAGCAGCTAGGTAGACTATGCCATACTTATACATATAGCTAGATTCTAGCTGATGAAACCGTCCACTGTATTTGCATTGCAGTAAAAATATTACCTGTTTAAACGCCTCTTAATGAGTTGATTGGTTGTCATCGAACCATTGTCTGTCTGAAGCGTCGGTGTTTGTTCCTCGGACTTAGTTTCCAATACTTCTTTAGAGTAACGAACTTTCTAACTTCCTAATTGTTCTTGTTCTTAATAGGAGTTAATCTTAGAGTAAGACGCGCTTCTGTCCCAGAAAGAGAAGCCATACGAAGCTTTCCCCTCTGCCGAAGTACAAGCCCAAATGGGCATATGCAGTTGATAAAACCAGTTGCGCCCGGATTTCTTTCTAGACCGAGTCCAGTCGCGCATGTGAACGCTGCAGTGTTTAAAATGCCGAATTGATGAGTTTTTTACTGTTAAAAGAGGTCTGGAACATCAAAGTTTACAAAAAGTCGGTGTTACATTTCACATGAAAGTAATTTTTTGTCGTATTATTGCTATTTGTCTACATTTAAACATTAAATTCGTATATTTTATTCTTGATTAGTTGTCAAATTTATTCAGTGACATCGGGTCTGCTCGTCCATGGCTTCTCCGTACAAATTTCAGATCTGTCGCTAGATAAATCCGAGTTCTCGCCGATGAGCAACTTAGTGATGTTACCGTATCACAATGTCGATAAAGGATATGGCCTGGTCCTGCTCCAGGCATTCTCATAAATGTGATATACCTAAAAATTCTTAAATATTTATTAATTCTTTTTAACTTCTGACAGACTCAATTTGGTCTTTGCAGTTTTGCACTGTTACATTCTGCGTCAAAGAGTAAAATAAAATCACAGCATAAATTAATTGGTTCTCTCACAGAATAAATAATCTTTTTGATACATCTTATATTATTATACAACCTGTTACAAAAGTACCCCTAATCCCTGAAATGCCAATGAGTATTAATGAAATAGAAATGATGGGCGCTGTTCTTTATTTTTTAGCTATAATATTTACGGAAAAAACGATGTCGAAGTTTTGCAAAAATATCGACAAGAATTTGAAAGATTCCCAATCAGCTGTTCCGGTCAGTTCCGGTCATTGGCTTCTAAATCAAAGACTATTCGTTTTTCAGACTGGTCACATCTGTAGATATTTGTACCTACGTTTACATCACAGTGACCTAACTAAGCTAGTTATGACATAAGCGTATTTAAAATAATATAAATACCTCAGACATAACAGTGACGTAATTTCTAAATTAAATAGTTACTGAATTAATATTTATTTCAAAAATGTAAAATTAATCTCTGCACACCAATTCGAAAAGACACGTAAGCGTCATCTGTATTTAAATACCTACCATGGATAAGTTAAGTAAATTACTAATTTTACCTAGAGAGTTCTTGCTTTGATAGATAATTTCAAGCAGGTTCCAGAAGTCCTATCTGTTGTTGTTTAATCTTTGAAATCGGACAAATATCGGCATCACACAAAGCATCAAACGAAGCCGCCGCGACGCGCGCTAATGTACAGTAAAAAAATGTCAGTAGTCTTAGTTGTTCCGTTTAGTGTAAAATTCGTTAATAGTTGTTATGGTATTAAAATATCTGTAGGTGCAATGCGATTAATTTAGCTTTGTACAACAGAAGTGAACACCTTCAGAGCGCTTGCGGTACATAAGGATGTATTTTAATTTGTTGAAATCTGTGCACACCGCACCATAGCTACATTCTCGAGTGAAGTTGCCGCGGATCACAGTCTATTGTCAATTTAATCGCATTTTAGTATTGATAGATTCATTTTTTTACCTTTCGGGATTAGGGGTATTTTTGTAACACCTTGTATAAAAATGAATGGAATAAGATCATTTATAATAGAAAAACGTCATAAAATGCTCTTAATACGTATATGAGACTTGACAATAAGACTGAGTGTTCTTGAGTCCGTATTAACTTTTTCAGAAAGGTTTTTGCTTGTTGGGCTCTTTGTTGTTATTCACCCCATGTAAAATGTTTGAGTTTGTTACCTTTATTCCTTTTTCCGTATCGATATTGCTGCAACGACAATTGAGCCCAGCCCTTTATGTCAAAAACGTGTCATATTTTGATGTGTGACTCATCCGTACACAAATTTTTGCTGTTTTGTTTTATTTTTTATGTGTTGGTGTCGTCTTTACAGTGTTGTTTTTGTATGTGAGTATGCGGAACTGCACTTGTGTGCACTTTCCCCCCCCCGCAAAAAATGCCAGAAAAAATTGAATAGAGTAATAATCGCTAAGGCTGCTCCCTTCCGCGATGCTCTAAGGAGTTAATAAACTCGACCTGTTTGCCTCGTTATGAAAATCCTATTGAGTTTAATTTTCTTAAGGGGTGTTGAACGTTCTATTTCATTTAAGTATTTAAGTATCTTAAATTTCATGTTCTGTCTGAGAAGGTTTATCTATTTTATGTTGTACCTGTACCTTCTATGTTTTAATTTATAAATGCTAAATTACTTTATTTGCATTGTATGGGAATTTAATTTCTGTAAAAAAATGTAAATAACGAAAGGAAATAATTTCGTTATAACAAAGGTCTGTTTCGTTCTTTTCTAGATCCCTCTGAGAATCTTACAACTGCTAAGGCTTATTAGGGAAAGTCGATAATTAATTTATGAATGTCGAACCGGTACTTACCTCAAGCCGTAATTGGATTAGTAAGCCGGAGCAAAACGTTAACGTTGAAAAAATCCACCATTGATTGGTATACCTACACATACTTACAATGTGTTTTGGATAAGATAGTTTTATCGATGGCGTTCAAAAGTTTTCCCATACAAGATCACAAAGTACCTATGGGAAACCAAACGCATCCTTTTGCATTTTCGTCGCGAACGGTTTCCTTTACTTCTTGACTTTTTTGTATGGGCAAACCGTCGTCGAACGCCATCCAGCTCTATCTTTAGACTTTACACTTATTGTTAAATTAAATATAGATAGATAAAAAACCGGCCAAGTGCGAGTCGGACTCGCGCACGAAGGGTTCCGTACCAAAAAACGGCAAAAAAATTACGTTTGTTGTATGGGAGCCCCCCTTAAATATTTATTTTATTCTGGTTTTAGTATTTGTTGTTATAGCGGCAACAGAAATACATCATCTGTGAAAATTTCAACTTTCTAGCTATCACGGTTCATGAGATACAGCCTGGTGACAGACAGACAGACAGACGGCCAGCGGAGTCTTAGTAATAGGGTCCCGTTTTTACCCTTTGGGTACGGAACCCTAATAAATGTATTAATTTAACCCGTAGAAAATTAAAGCCGTATAAATAAATAGTTTTCTATTAGCGCAAAAATTAGAGAGTTGATATTTTAGACATAATATTAATATCTTTCAAAGTGACGCATTTCAAAAAGGACTCCAATGGCGTAAGACCTTTCTTACTTTTAGTCAAAGAATTTGAATTGATTAATTAAATGGAATTTCGTAATAAAACCTTCACTCAAGGGGATAGCGTGTCGCTTTCAATGGAAGCAATGTTATTAGGTTTTTTCGTCAGTCATTGCCTTGTAATCAAGTAGATTAACTTTACTAACAGACATAGAGACATTATATTATGGACGGCAAAGTAAACTCGGGATGTAATCACAATTTGTGATGTATACTCCCCAAGTTATTTAAGTGATCGTGGCTAAGTGCCTGGCCTAGCGGGTAATTTAGGAGCCTATATTGGTGTCGGGCCATTTTTGTACCGACCTAAATGCCATGTGACGCCAAATATATGACGCCATAGGCAGAGCTAAACTGTAGTTCAGGTAACTGCACTGAAATAATAATAAAATAACTGAATGAATAATAATATGAACTAGAATGCGTTTCATCGGATACTTCCTATGGCGTTATGTTGGAAGTACCTACCGTCATTAATATAAATCCCTTCTCATCCAACTTTAGATAGTATATCTATCACATTAGATTAGAATCTCTTGAGGGATCATCCTTGATTTTATCCGACGCTGTATCCGATTTAAATAACATCGGTAAGCACTGAAAGAAATCTTGTCTTCGTCATTTGTAGTGGTGGTCTGGTGGTTGAATATCTCGAAATTGTCAGGAAACTCTTTGATCGCTAAATAGGGTAATTTCACTCAGTTGTATTGGTAATTGGTAATCGATACAACCCGTGGAGTGTGACGGCTGGTCCAACCTCGATCGATGTCAAAATCGGAAAGACGACTAGTTCCATTCACTGGAGATAGTAACTAACCTGTAGAAAAGTTTTATGTGTCTGGCTTCAACAATCCTGCGGCTTTACTATAATTAAGCGCAAAACCGCTATAAATGATAGCTTCTCAGTTTCACAACTGCCTGCCTTAAAATCGCTTTATTGTGCGTAAGGTCAGTATAGTACCTAAACTATGGCCCCCAGTTCTTCCACTGTTGGCGAACCAAATATTATTGTCAGTTCTTCAATACTCACATTATATTTTCTAAAATTAGAACTTTTTCATTGATAATGTAATGGACCGTCGGCCAACCAGGGTCATTTTCGATCTATCGCATATTAGCACCAGAAAAAGCTTCTGGGAGATATGCCACCCTGAACATGGTCACCCATCGCTAAAAAAATATCGATCGCATATTTATATAAATAGTGAACAGGGTCGTGGGTGGCATCATTACCTTAACTATTTTTTGTGTTTTCATATCGATCGAATAAGGAACAACGATCACAAGAGCATATATGTGAAATGTATTTACCTGGCCTGACCTCCTAGACGCTTCCTGAAAGCGATGCAAGACTGTGGTTTTATATACGCTTGGGACCTGCCTTACCACCTGTATGTAATTACATGCCAATATGTAGTCGATTATTTATTGGAAAAAATCTCTGTTTCTACCCTGGCCGCCGTGCTTCCTGAAAACTAACCAAGCCGATTGCTAAAATGTTTGTAATGATGCCACCTACGACCCTGTTCAACATTTATATCAATATTCGATCGATTATTTTTTGCGATTGGAGATCATTGTATGGGAGGCCATATGTTCAGTTCAGGGTGGCACATCTTCCACAAGCTTCCTACTTAGCAACCCAGACAACAATATTTGATAACACCAAACTAACGGCTATCTTATCAATGTGGTCTGGTCCCAATATGCGATAGATTGAAAATGAGCTCCTTGGCCGACGGTCCATAACCTTTATACCTCACTTCGTAGTCATAGCTTATAAACAAATACCATACTTTGAAACGTGTTTTTTTACATTATTGAAACTGGTTCTACCGTTTTATTGTGAAGGAAGAAGAATATGTACTTATCTTCAAATACAAACAATGTACTTATTGTACCAGTATTTAGGTGTTTAATGTTTATGTATGCAAGCAAACAGGGGCCGTACCGGCTATCGTATCGAACTTGGCAAGTCGGCCCGGCTTTAAATTAAAACGGATAAATTGAGCCCCAGTCGGGCGAAAATGGCGAACCCCAATTCATGACGTCACACAAACATCGATATCTTCCAAATAACTTCGGCAAATAGTGCAATACCAAATTCCTTATTTCGTTTTATTTGTTTTAAGTTGAAGCTCGGCAGAGCCGTCGAAGTTCGAAAAGTTAGCCGGTAGGGCCCCAGGTTCCTCCATTTTCCAACCTGGGTCCGTACCGGCTATCGTATCGAACTTGGCAAGTCGGCTTCAAATTAAAACAGATAAATCGAGCCCCAATCAGGAGCCGTACCGGCTAACTTACATGGCTATCGTTATCGCTTTCATTTGACTGATGGATGTCATACATTGCTAATTTTCTTTGGCATGGTTTTATTTATGATAGCCATGAAAGTTAGCCGGTAGGGCCCCAGGCCCAAATGGCGAACCCCGATTCAGATTTTACACGAACATCTTCCAAATAACTTCGACAAATAGCACAATACGAAATTCGATTTTCTGTTTTAAGGTGGTACCATGAGCGAAAGTGGCGCCGCGGTGAATTTTATTTCATATTATAATTCTAATACACAATTTTAATAATGTTTATCGTGGAGATTTTAGGGCCTACAGTCTAGTATTTTTAGACGGTATCGTTACATTCCCTAGTAGTCACTGCTAGAAGTAGATAGAAAAACTGCTAAAAGTGGCCGTTTTTGACACATTTGCTATCTTCTTTTACGAATGACTACGAGGGCATGTAGTGATACCTTCTAAAAATACTAGACCATGGGCTCTAAAATCTCCACGATAAACATTATTAAAATCTTTTTCTATTAATAACTTATTAAATAAAAACCTCTGAAGCCGCCACTTTCGGTCATACAACCGCCTTAAGTTGAGGCTCGGCAGATCCACCGAAGTTCGAAAAGTTAGCCGGTAGGGCCCCAGTTCGGAATGCCTAAGTTCAGTCAGGTCTGGTTTTATGCTGATGAGTGATAAGGGTTTGAGTAGGGTGAACCTGAAACTAACCTGGTCTGAAACCACAAAATTATTCAAAGTACTTAATGCATTAAAGCGTACCTTTATTTTACTTTTGTACCTTCATCGAAACGTGTTTTTGCACGGATGAACGACTTTTCTTATTACAGTTATTTTATGAGTGACTACTCTTGTTATTTAATTGAGTTGAAAGTAATGTTTTAGATTTAGATACCTAGACAACTAAAATACTTTATAATGAAAAGTTTTATTATCGATCTACGCTACTAAAGTTTTGTTTCGATAGATTTTCAGTCACCATAAAAAAATCTATGTTGTTATTAATATTTTGAATTTAATTTCATTAATATTTTAATTAATTTTAAGGTTAATTTTGTGTCTAACAGAGGAAAGATGCTGTACCTACTGAAAATGTATGGTGCTGAAGAATCTAGCGATCAATCGGTTTCATAACTGGCCGATTTCACATCCGTTCGGCTTACGAAGGCCAGCCACCATTATCGAATTTAATCGACTCGCGCGCTTAGCTCGCGCGCATCGTACCTATCGTAGCACCGATGAATATTTTTATCGATTGACAGAGACTATCAACTGCATGATCCTCAGATGATTCTTTACTTTTATTATATCTTTATTTACAGTGGAAACTCTACGGTTGAGAGAATTGAAAAACTTCTACAAAAAGTTGCCAAAATCAACGTTTCGTAGTCCCCAGTTTCATCCTCCAAAACTAAATACTTTTTTCATTAAAATTTTAAGAAAGGATTTGGCTATGTTTTCATTTTTCCATAAATTAATTTAAAAAGAGATATTAAACTTCAAAACCCTAAAAACATATCATTGTTTTGACAATCAGCAATAGAAACACAGCCAAAGCATTTCTTTATTTTTTCATGAAAAAAGTATTTAAATCTGTCTAGTTTTGAAGGAGGAAACAGGGGACTACAAAACGTTTTTTTTATCAGCTTTCTATTGGAACTTTTCAATTCTTTCGACCGTGGTGTTTCCTCCTAATAGTATGACATTTAGTTTACTATGTTATGTTCCGAACAAGCTAAGCGGAGCTAGGTACATACTTATTAATTACCTTTTTAGGGTTCCGTACCAAAATGGTAAAAAAGGATTATGGCGTGACTCAGTCTGTCTGTCACAGCTGGATATCTCGTGAACTACTAATGGCATCAACTTGAAATGTGGAATAGTTTAAGATGACATTTGCCCAACTATTTTGCAATGTGAGGTATTATATGAAAGAGCGCCGTTTGCACGTTTTTAATCTTTTTATTTTATTTTAGGCCGCATAGTTTTCGATTTATAATAAAAAATGTAAAAAAAAACCGCCCCCCCCCCCTTTATCTCCGAAGTTTGCAAAGAGAAAAATCTGAAATAATTCTATGTGATAGCAGTTTATATAAAGATTACAGTAAAAATAAAAACGATGTCTCAATATAGCGCACTTTTTTCGAAATTATCAAATTTCTAAAAAAGTTAACATTACTTCCACTATCGGTCAAGAGATGGCGCTGACCTAAAACTGCAATACAAATTTTATTATTCTACTCTGCAGTGTGGTTTAATCACTGACGTCCATTATTCCGATTTGTTCCGATTTGAAAATCGCCATATTGGCGCTGAGAGCAGTAGTGAGTGTACTTGGAACTAATTCTAGTGATGTACAATAACTGAATTTTGTTATCGATAAAATCTTTTCCAGATAGTCTATCACAATTAAAAAAATATTTTTTTTATTACATACTTCCAGGCAGCTTACTTTTATTATAGACTTCCTAGGAGGTTATTGTAATTAGGTTTTTTATTATAGCCAATCTAGCGAATTATTGTCAGGTTTCACCAATATCCGTTCACAATTTTGAGTGTGAGGATGTAGCATATTTAAATGGCTATTGAAATTGTCTGAGACATAAGTATCTTTTAAATGATCTTCTAGTTCAGGAAACAGTTCCTTTGCTTTTGCCAGGAGGTTTGTCGCTCTTACTACTAATACTTTTGTCGCTAGAACTGCAGGAAAATTCAATTCTAGAGGAGGTTTATGGCTATTTTTTTAATGGTTGACGAAATAATGATTCAGTCAAAAAACAAATATTCACAACACTCACAGAGGGCACAGTTAAACCCCCTCTCTGCTTTTGGACAATGAGTGCTACTCCATTTCTCCTATTTGACACTGCATCTTGTGGTACAGCTTCCAGATTAGTTTTTCAGAACAATAAAAATTTGACATAGTTTCGAATTCCCCAAAAATATCGCAAACCCGCTGGGTTATTTGTGTTGCTTGCTTAAAATGCTGCTTGAATGAAATACAAGAAGGTTTTCTAGTATTATAAATTAAAAATGATAGGCAAGCAATTCTATTGAGAGCACTGGCACTGAGCGTTTCGCTTGTATATTTTGTAACTTTTTAAAATTATACCAATTCCGAAAATCCTGGGATTAGGATAATTTAATCCCGAAAATTTCGGGATTAAAAAGGGTCGGGATCCTGGGATCCCGAAAACCGGGATCCCGGATCGAATCCTCTACTAGTAATACAACATTTAAAAGTGTGCGGATCACTACAATGAAATAATCTGTAAAAGCATTTTCCTTTCAATAACACATAAATGCTCGTTTTATGTTATGTTTACTTACCTTTGATCCGTTGTAAATCCGTAGCGCCCATGACTCGATCCCTCTCAAGGTTTATGATTGAACAACAGTTTCATTTGTACAACGTTTGTGTATCAGCTCTAGTATCAGTTTTATTGCGAATAAAAAACTAACTGGTATATACGCATGCATCCAAGGCTCCGTAATAAAAAAGTGATAGATTTTAACTCTATGTGCTTGTTTTACTGTAAAAGCGTAAAGCGAGATAGCAATGAGAAAATGACGTGCGCGGGAGCGAGACCGATTCGGCAGATTTGGCCCAAAAATCACAAAATCGATTCGTAGTAAATAACTATAGCGATTAAAGAGAAATTCTTCGACACGATTTTGAATATTGATGATACAAATTATTTAAAGCAATTTCGACTTGAATACCTAATGTTGTTTCTAAATAATTTCGATTTTAATAATTTTGAGGTATTTTCGAAATTAAAATGTAAGTATCGATCCACTCACTTAATCGTGTTTCTGGTTCTATACGTATCTGGAGAAAGATATAAAGAAATATATATTTTCATTTCAGATCTCTAGGATCTTGATTACATCAAAAAGTGTCAATTGTTTGACGTATACCCTTAAGATTCTGATTTCATTTATTTAAAAATGAACGGAATTTCAATGAAATATCTTTGATTGAAGTTTAAATAAAAAATATCATCCAAGTAAGGTAATTGAAACTTATCTAAAACTTGTGAATCGAGCCCTATCTCTACTAGTCGAAATTTTAGTATATTAATCTTAGTCTAATGGTCTA
Source organism: Agriphila geniculea (assembly GCA_943789525.1). Taxonomy (NCBI): domain Eukaryota; kingdom Metazoa; phylum Arthropoda; class Insecta; order Lepidoptera; family Crambidae; genus Agriphila; species Agriphila geniculea. The sequence goes on along the minus strand of OX038879.1, from coordinate 4,339,752 downwards.
AAGTTTAGACTATTACACTATGGACAGACCATGCTTTAGATAAAACGTTTTTTGGTCTTGGTATTCTCTTAAACGAAAAGCTTAGTTTAAATCTCTTAATGATAGAAAAATAAGAAAACCATGAAAGCTCTAAAAATCACTTGATTGGTCTATTTAACATTAAGTATTTACTAAATAAGTATGATATCCCCAGTCTGTTTGGTACTTTGGTAAACATCTATTGATGCTCATGCATTGTTTGTAAACATGGGCAACTTTCCTGGCGACATTGTTGACGACACTCTGTTGTGTTGCCGGCATTTATGGAACTGTCGCCTATGACGTTCGCCTTGTCATGCGTCATTGGAACAATGGGACACTTCAAGATATGGTATCTCTTTTGAAACTATCAGTATTGTGAAGTTACTGTAGCCATCTACTCTTTGGACTGTAGTTAAATGCCACTGAGCAAATAATTCAGTATGCTTAAATGCTATAGAAACGGCAGTGTGTAATATGTTTTTACATCATACTTGCTCGGTAACTAGGATTTACTTATATAGTATGAGGCTGTGTAAGTTGGCATGTGCAACACAGTGCATTGTTTAGATAGAACGTTCCATTTTCAAATCACTTTACAATTCAAGGATGGTGAATGCTTTAACTGTAAAGTTACTTTACAATTCAAGCATTTAAAACTCCTTAGTGAACCAATCTCTTTTCTTTTATTATGAACTGACGAAACTTTTGGCTGAAAAAAAACAATGAAAATGGCGGCATTTAATTTCAGTTCAAACTAGGTATGCAAAATTCTGCAATGCAAAAACAGCTGTCTTTTTTTCGTGATTTCGAGGTTAGTCCCATAATGAAAGTTGTTCAGTTTAATGGTCTGATCAACCCCACGAGTTTTTAATGTAATAACCCTTTAACGTTTTATTTTTATTTTTGTTTTAATGTTTTTATTTTTATTACCTCGCATGAATGATGTAAAATAGTATGCTTACCTCGGTTGTAAGTAGCTATTACACCCTCGAACTATATTCGCCCTCGCTCGCTACGCTCGCTCGGGCGTCTAAATATCTCGGGTGCACTCGATCCATTAGCGCCCTTTGCGAGCTGCGCTCGCACGGGCGCCAAATTGGATCTTGTTCTGTAATAGCTCACTTACATCCCTTGTGTAACAAACTACTATTACGATGTGTTTGGATCATAGAAAAAATTTGGCTTGGATGGTCTTTTTTCCTCCAGAAGATTTGAATCAAGATAAAAACACAACACACACTATATTGTGTGTGAGGATTATAATCCTCAACGTTGTTAAACACTGATTGTATGAAATATTTTCTGGAATTTTGATTATTTTAATGGAGTGAAGATCTTGGTAGTGAGTACGATACCAGGGCTCTATTTCATATACATTTTACCTAGTAGATTACAATGAGTTTGGTGTTCATTGCGTCGTCAAATTGAAACTAGAAAATTAACTACTCACAGATACCGCAATGTATGCTATTTACCGTAGTAAATGTATATGAAATAGGGCCCAGATAATAAAGGGTGGGAGAATCTGACACCATATTTAATTAAACACGAGATTGATAACAGTGGATAGATCCACTGTGTCCTTTAATCCATACATACACTGTCCGTAGCGAGTATAAGAAAAACTCTTACTTAAGCTAATATATCTTCAGAAGGAAACTCTACAATTTTGTTTCTTCTTCTTCAACAGGCATACGAAAGGCGGTTTCCGAGCTGCGCGCAGATTCCGGTGGTGCTCGAGTGCGCGATCATCGAGGACAGCTGGTCCGCGGACGACTCCCAGCGCGACACCACGCGGCGATGCCAGCTCAACGTGGAGGCACCCTACTTGCTCAAAAAGGTACAGTACGTGCAAAATAACTTGGCGGCTCTGAACTTCGCGCGGAACGCTGCGCAGTAGACGAATATAGGAGCGCGCGGGGACGGTGCGAGGGCGGAAGCACTCGGAACTATGGAACTCGACATGTACCCTGCGCGAAATATCACCTGCAGTTAACTTCCGAGCCGCCAAATTATTTTGCTTGTTTTTAGTTTCATACGTTTTCATCTAATAGCTCTTAGAAATGGAGCATGTGGAGAACAGCTTTTTGGTTTAGTCTTTTTCATGTACTAGGAGAAACTGTCAGTTCTCCGGCGTGACTCCGGCGAGGCGTTTTCTTCATTAGATAGATATCGATGTGTTAAACATAACAATTAATATTTTATCTGCATCAATATTGGAGAGTTTTAAGTAATTTTATACCATTGCAAACCATAAAGACAAAGACAACATTCTTTTGATAGATTTCATCGTTAGGAATTAGGACATCTTTTTAAAAAAGTTTCTACTCAGCACAAAGTTTTTCTCGATTTGGGCATTAGAGGTCGGGTCGCAAATAGTCGCAATGTCCGGCGAGACGAGAATTCCTTCAATATATTTTTTGATCTATTCGTAAAAGTGGCCAAATAACAGTGACCCGTTTTCTTCTCATAATAAATCAGATATCTAAAGAACTTTAATACAACAACGATTTTCTCTTTGTTTCGTTAATAATGTCAACGCCCTTTGTCTCGTTCATATCGACAAAAAATCTCACTAAAACATACTTTAGTCACTTAGTCCCCAGAAAAATTGCAATCTTCCCACAAAAGATTTCCAGGAAAGTGATAAGTATTTCTATATATTTCGCCATTTCTTCGATTAAGTACTGGATAATGGAAGCGGAGGGTGTTTTAAGGTTTGTATTTCTTTTGGGACTTGATTTGATTAAAGCTGGCTTTGTTGTAAGTTTTTAGACTGATAGATCATTTTAAGTTGGTAAACTGAATTCACACTGACAGGTAAAGATTGATCGAAAGATAAATTCTTGTAAACTGTAAGTACTGATAATGCGGCATACTAAATAAAGCATTTATGATGCTATTTGGTGTTTAACGATTTGTAATTTTTTTATTTATTTTAAATAAATACATGAATAATTTAAATCTAAAGAAGGACGCCCATTGCTGACATGTCAAAATGTTGATTTTGTCAATAAATTATCGAAGCTCAAAAAATAGCATTTTTATTGCTATTTATAAGTTGCTAACTAAAATAAAAATCGGCAGAAATAGAGAAAATTCATAAAAAAATTGCAATAATTACAATTAGATTTATTTTACTATTACATATTTTTCTAATTGTCAAATTAAAAGATAATAATTACTAGTGTTCTATGGTCATAGAAACTATTAAAATACAATTTTGTTATCATTATGTACATCAACTTTTAAAAAAGCTATTTGACGAGTCAACGCTTGTATGGGAATAGGTCATCGTTCTTTCTACGGTATAAACACAAGTTATATTATCTTCACCGTGCATAACTGAAATTCGTTATGAGTACTTAGGCGTGTGTTCTCTGGATATCATTATTGTCATAAGTGTGACTTGTTCCCAGATGATCGGCGTGGACTACGTGTACTTCATCCAGAAGAACCACTTGGATCTGAAGAGCAGAGTGCTGGAGATCGAAGCCACCAACGAGACCTTCGCCTCGAGGGTCGGCGTCGTCGAGAAATGCAGATATTATGTGAGTTCACTAAAATAGCTATTAGTAGTTATTTTTTTAATTGCAACTAGAAAAACTTGGCTGTCATCTTGCCGATGAAAAGGTGGCATTCCGATGTAGGAGGCAGTTAAATACCCGCGACGCGGTCTTTTGGGTTGTTGGCTCCATACAGATTCATACAAAGCAAAGCAGTGAGTCGCAAGCAGTGGTCGCGGTCGCCGGTCGCGGGTCGGGGTCGTCTACATCGGAATGGTAACGAATGTTGTAAGGCGGAAGCGCATTTTTATCCGGAATCCTCAACTACTGATTCTGTGCTACTGAAGAACTGGCTATCTTACCTTATTTGATATTTAAAAATGTGATTTATTATTTACACGTTTTTTTATCAATTTAATTAACCCGGCTTAAGTATCAACATGTGTCATGAATTCATGATGCAATATTAATTAAGCTGGATTAGGCCACTTGGGGCACGTGAAATCGCATGATGATCGACAATACGACACGTGCTCGAAGGAAATTAAACGTAACTACAGCACTTAGCAGTATAAGCGGTACATGCGCCTGCGCCGCAGCCGATTATATCAAAAGTGATGCAATGCAATCGATTATGATCGATCCCTACGTAGTTTAGAAACGGAGATATTGTCCGATGTCCTAATATATAAGATGCCTTGTAATTAGTGTCAAATATTTTCAGGGCTGAACATATAAGTCATATGGATCACATATAAAAAATATTTCGAAAATCTACACGTTGGTTCAGAATTTAATTTTTCAAACAAAAAAATAATGCCCTTATTTTTATAAAATAAGCTCATGCTGTACATGTACACTCACACTATCTTAAGACTACGCACGCATAGCATTCATTTCACACAATTACACAATTGTCGTTGTGTGCGTGAATGAACTTAAAGACACTCACCCACAGGCGTGTTTTTATCTGACGATGCGATAATATCGTTCGGATGCGTCTTGCTGCCCCCTGCACTGCACATCCTGCACGAACACGAACACTGCGATACGATATGATGACACTGAGCAGACACTGAATGACACTGAACTTGAAAAAATCCACTGTATCTGACAGTTAATGCACAATGTGTCAGTCACTGCACACAATAAAACTCACTTGGATTCCATGAACCTCAGTCTCACGAAACAGTCTACGGCTTCTGGTAGCCTGTAGTTGGCGTCATGATTATTATTTAGAAGGGGGGACGCCAGCGAAGGGGGGACGTCAGCGAAGCCGGACGGGTGATCAGTCACCTTGATCGAAACCATTTCCCTAAATCCTCTGAAAGCTGAGAGCAGGGGTGGCGTCATAATAGCACAACAACGTCAACAACACCATGTTTAAATAATCCGCGTTATTATAGCGATAGTTCGGCATTTTGTGGCTTACGGCCTTACGCACTCACGCGCACGCACAACAATACACCCGACCGAACGAAAGAATAACCGCAACTGACGGACAAGCGCGAAGCGAAGCGCGGCGCGTGCCCCGCACACTTGAGATGTGGCATCACATGACATGACGTACACAATTGATTGATTAATTGATTCAACGATTACATTAATTTATTTTAGTTTTATCTTAAAGGGATGCCTCCCTTTGAGAAACTAACATGCAAATAGAGTCACCTAATACTTACTAGCTCAGACCAAATTAGGTATTCAGAATCACTGTCGTCATTTATTATCAATTTACAATTTCATTTTCTCATTATTTTTTTTAAATCGGCGGAGTATAAAAAAGGCGGACTTAATGCTTTTAGCATTAAGTCCGCCTTATGTACATTAATTTATTGTAGTACAATAAAGAGATTAAATAAAAAAAATCCGCTAAATGGCAAGTTATGGTAAAATAAAAAATCAGCCAAGTGCGAGTCGGACTCGCGCACGAAGGGTTCCGTACCAAAAAATTGCAAAAGAATAACGTTTGTTGTATGGGAGCCCCCCTTAAATATTAATTTTATTCTGTTTTTTAGTATTTGTTGTTATAGCGGCAACAGAAATACATCACCTGTAAAAATTTCAACTTTCTAGCTATCACGGTTCATGAGATACAGCATGGTGACAGACAGACAGACTACAGAGAATAGGGTCCCTCCCGTTTTTACCCTTTGGGTACGGAACCCTAAAAATCGTGGTGCACTTCGGGAGTGCCGGCAGAAGTGAAAACTTGAATATTAACGTTGTGCATTTTTGATATTTTGGAATGGTTAGGGAGTAATTTTGCACGAATTGCTGTCTTACGGTTACGAATTTACTCTAAATTTGAATTTACGAATACAGAACAGTAATTGTACGAAAGTCTTATCCATAGCTTGACAGAAAATCTAGAGTTTTGACATTGAATTAAAAAATTTGCCCGTTGCTATGGTGACACAAGTGTTTACGTCTTGAAATGACGTGCCGCTATTTTCGCCGCACCCCGTAGAAAGAGAGAGGGATACTTCCGCCACCGGCTGTCTACTCTCCATCCGTCACATCCGTCTTACGAATTTTCGATTAGGGTCACGTGATCCTGACTGACTGACGCGAGTTCAACATTTTTTCCCCATCACAAAAAAGCGTACAACGCCGCTAAAGAAGTTTTCACTTCAAAAATTATAACAGCCAAATAAACATTCGCTAATCTAATTCCAGATTATAAAAACTATTGTACAAAAACAAAATTCTGTAATGTGATCGTTTTTTTCTGTAAATGCCCGATAGCTTTTACTTTATTCGTAAATTGAAACTAGTGAATCAAATGAACTCAGAAAAAATAAGAGTAGGTAATAATTTTTTATCTGCTGCATATTACTAATAGGTAATTTAATCAATCCTATAATTAATTACTGTACATCAAGTAGATATTGCTTTTGCAACAAATCCTAAGCTGCTAACCTGAAAAAAATACGTCTGATGTGCACTTGATTTTATTAATAAGAATCAATCAAGAATCTTTAAATTTATCGATAATTACAGCACTAGATCGGCTTTCATTGAGTCAGTGCGAGCCGGCCGCGGAGCGGCGCAGCGGGTAGGGTTGCCACCTCTCCCGGATTTCCGGGAGTCTCCCGGAATCGTGACCAGAAAATAAATATCTCCCGTCTCCAGGAATTATTTCAAGATAATCCAAATTATCGCGGAATTTAAAATTCATCAATATTCGAATGGAATGTAGAGTTTTTTAGATTTGTGAATCTAGATTTGTGAATCTAAAAACTCTACATTCCATTCGAATATTGATGAATTTTAAATTCCGGGATAATTTGGATTATCTTAAAGTCACAACTTTTCGTTCGGAATTACGTATGTACAAGCCCTTGGCCGGGCTAAATGAAAAACATTTCAAAGCAGACAGTCCAGACATTCGTCAATTTTCAAATGGAATGTACTTAGTCTTTTTTCGAGTTGTGAGTTCTATTCTAAACCAGTAATTTTGAAATCTATAGCAAAAACGAAAAATATAACTTCAAAAAATAATAAAATGTGTTATTAAAAATTTACTTATTTATTTTGAAGTTTTCCATCTTCCGGATTCAAACGGCCAAGAGGTGGCAACCCTACGGCGGGGCGCTGGCCGCTGATAGATCGCGCGCGCTGGCATTTCGGCGAAATCTTTCCTGGGTATTTGAAGGGTTATTCCCTACTAACACTTTTGTTTTGATAAACGAAGCGTGCAATAAATGAAGTCATAATATGATTATGATGATGTTCAGGTCATGTTTTACATAAAAGTACACTCATTAAATTCACAGCTGGGCATAGGCTTAAATTTAAAAAGTCTAGACCTAGTTATTTACCTTCCTTTTTGTTTTAGTTGTTAAAAGAAGGTTGAGTTAGACATTTATTAAAAAGTTAATCCACTGCTGAACATCAGGTCAAGTATTGAGTAGGTACCTACCAACTACGGAAGCGCTTTTCGTATTCACTGTCGGGCAAAGTCCAAATTTAATAAGTCCACTGTTGATCTTAATTAAGCCTACTAAGCCATGTTGTAAAAAGCTAGTCTTATTCTAAACAAAGGCGCTTTTTCTAATAAGTAGCTTAATTTTAAATGGGCATAGTTTTTGATATAAAAAAATCCAAGTTAAACTCAAAGTTTATTGATACCAATTTAATACTTTTTAACAAACCTACGACATAAAATTTTAGTGAATCAGGAATAACCCGCGCTTCGACGTTTGTGTGTGCGTGTGGGTTGGTGTGTAGACAACAGGCGCGTGGCAGCGCGCTGCTTTGAAAGCGCCGCGCTGCCCGGCGGGGATGTGTTACAATGCCGAAGTAGGAAAGACCGAATTTTACAAGACCCATCATGGACGAAAAACCGAAAATCAAAAGGTCAAATGGTTGTTTGGCCATACGTTTAAAATCATGAAATGACATTTTACCGAAAATACTAAATCCCGAAGCTTAAAAAACCTAAGTTAAATACCTACGTTTTATACCCCGAACTATTTAATACCGAATTAACGAGTTAGTCAAAAACAACAAGCTGTAAATAATTACAAAAGGGGTAAAAATTCAAATAAATTCACAATTATTTATTTGAATTGGGTTGGATCTTAAAACGAGTCGCCTTCTTTGAGGTTAATTGAGGCTGTGGAGGTGTCTTTGGGCTTCACTTGAAATGCTTATAGCAAATTTAGCTGCCGGAAATGAGTCTAAACCGTAGACCGTAGTTCACGAGGTAGGTGCGACTGTGCGAGGAGCGTAGCGACGAGCATGTTAGGTTGACATGAACCCAGCGCGCAAGTCGAGCGAGCGAAGCGAGCGTGCCGTGGCAGCGGCCAGCGAAGCGCCAGAAAAAAACTATTTCAAACTCGATTGGTGGATTTTGTCAAAATAATGCCCATTTTACACGCATTTTTGAGTAAACAAATTAACAGCATCGCCTACTTTCATAAATGTATGTGTTTGTGTAGGTAGAGTAACAGTGATAAGTATCAACATTTTAACTTACGTGGTTTTAAACTTTCGGGATTTCGAACTTTCGGTCATTTGACAATCGATCTTTTAAGTTTCGGTCTATCGGATTTCAACATTTTTTAGTATGTTCGGTATTTTGAAAATAGGTGTTTTATGCATCGATATTTCGGTCGTAGAATTTTCGGCATTATAATGGATACCCACCCGGCGGCCGGCGCCCGCGTCCGCGGTCGATGGCCCGGCGCATGTGTTCAGTAGGCTAGTGTGTGTAAATTGTTTGAATGCAGTTGTTTCCCAGCTGTAAAGGCTGATGTTTTTTGTGATTATGTAACCAAGTTGTTTACCTTATTATCTCGCAAACTAACCTGCAAATAGTACCTCATTTTTTGCTGACCTATGCATTATGACTTGTATGTTTAGCCCTGAAAATATTTGACACTAATTAAGGGGCTCCTTATATATCTATTCAGACATCATACAATTGGAGTAAGTATTTTATAATGTGCTACCTAATATTCTTATATGCGAATGAGATGTTTTATGGTAATTCCAAAGGAGTTCTTTATTATATTTGAAAGCTCATTCTGTCTTTGGTCCGTAAAAATATGTCGGTTTAGCAAGTGATAAAATATAAGATTCACGCAAAAAACCCGAATTTTAATTGTAGCTACGCCTCCCATGCGTGACAGTATTCGATTTCGATTGTTCAAACAAGGCACCCGAGATAGATGACTCGGAGAGAAGTATGGTTAGTTCTACATTTTTCAACTTTTTTAACTTTACTAATAAGTTAATCATGTTAATTATCTCCAGAGAATCGATTTAATTAGTTTACAATTAAGAACAATACGTAATTGCGAAAATGTAAATGAAATACATTGAACTGCGAGGTGATCGGAAACGTATTGTTGTGAAATTGGGGTCAGAGTGTACTTGGATATTTGGAAGTGGATTATTATGGTCAAAAGATAAATAAACCTGACCATAAATGGAGCAAAGGTACCTACCTGTTCCGTTCACGTATTTGTTTATGTCGTAAATATCAGGTAGAAGTGTACTTACCTAGTAGACTTATAAGTTCTTTATTTTAAGATAATTAATATATTACAAAAAAATGGCTTACCCGTAGCACCTAAAACGGCACTCGAACTCGCACCCTTGGGATTCCACCCCAATGCACTGACCAATTATGCTACCAAGTCCCTAGTGGGAGCGGAGAAATTTTTTGTAGTACTTTTTACGTTTTCGATGTAAGCCAGCGTTCTTTATTTTACTACATTATGTAAGTATGGAATATTGGTGTAACGTTTGAACCCAGAAATAGTCGAAATACCGACCGTTGAATTGGATGATCAATTTACAAATAAAACCCATGTTTACAAATAAATTACCTGATAGAATCGTCTACTCAGATTGTTTAGTGTGTAATGTTAGTTAAGTAAGGGCTCAACGACTTTCCTGCAAATAATTTATTTGGACAACAAACTATGTCTAGACAAACGTACGCAAACAACGCCAGTGGCACAAGCACAATCAAAGTTGTGTGCCATAAACAAGACTATTATGGCCGGCATTTATGCGTGGAACTTGGTGGGAATTTTTATGGAGCTGCCCGGTCCAGCTCATAATGTGTGGCTTGGCAAACAACATCAGCTCCCCTAGCATGACCATCGATATGATATAGCGATTTATCACGTTTAACTGTCAAAAGACAATGGATTTTGGCAGTTGAGTGTCGATAAAACGCTATATCACGCGATTATCGTGTTTTGTCGGTCATGCTACTAGGGGGACAGGGATAGGGCTGTGGCCGCTTGGTAGAGTCACAAGAACGTATCCGGGAGAGGACGGAGTCGTTAAGCCCGCCGGCGCCGGTAACGATCAATTGCGATTGTCAATTTTTCCGTCAATTCCATTGTTGGAGCAATTGACAATCGCTTCAATTGCACGCGTAAACGATCAATTTTTCCGTCAATGGGCGTCAATTGCGGAAAAAATTGACTATCGTAATTGATCGTTACCGGTGGGCTTTAGAGTAGCTGTCGCGGCGACACAAGCAGGGACTCTGAAGCGCCCAGCAAGGAAGCTTGTACACTTGCTACCAGCTCAACAGTCAGTCACCACTCCATAGATAGACGGTGCTTCTTACCAGGGGCCGAAATGTTGGCGACTGGCTGGTGGATGGGTTTTATAATACCATGTTTGTAAGATTAGTGACACTGGGAAAAAAAACTATAGGTAGTTTATTTCTTTATTTATACATTTGCACTACATGCGACTTAACTATGCTATACGTTTTTGCTACTTATCTGCAAGATTATTAAATTATGTTCAATATTTTTTTTATTATCATTATATCGTTTTGGCTGCAGAATGATAATAAAAAAACATAGTGTGTAAGTAAGTAGTAGAGCCAGACAGAGAAAATGAGCAGAATATCATACTCAAAGTCTCAAATCCGTCAACCTTACATCTAATAAAATGCTTTTTAACGGATACTAGCGTGGTTTTATTGAAAGTACTTAAGTCATTTAGTCGTTATTTAGTTTAGAAAATCGAAAACCAAATACCAACTAAATAACAAAGTCCTTTAAATAAAACCGCGCTAGTATCTGTAAAAAAGTGTTTTATTTTATGTATAGTGAGTGTGTAAGCTTGAGAAGTGAATAACCTTTATACATCTATTAACTTAGAAATTACACAGATACCATACCAATTTTCTACGGAGCGGTGGACAACTGGACATGCGTCAAGCTACGTAGAGCAGTAATTAATTGTAGAGAAACTATTGGACGTTAAAATAATTACAATTATTATGTATACAAAAAATAAGTATACTTGTTAGTTTTAATTTGCATGCTATTCTTAATGGTTGAATAGGCAGATCTTTAAAATACTATAAGACCTCCATAGTGGCGTGTGCTCAATAAAAAATACGGCGTTTGTTGATCTAGGGATATCCTTTGGCAGGGTGAACCTTCTAAACACTTAGATCATTTTAAGAAGGGGAGCCATCTTAGATTTTTGTATGGGAAGGAGATATAAAACAATATTTTTTTTTACATGGAATTTGAATGCTTTTTTTCAAAACCCATCGTGTGGGATATCGGATGAAAGTAATTTTTGAGCTGATTCCAAATATATACAATATTATTACATTGCTACATTACATATAACTCTCTCCCATACAAAAATCCAAGATGGCTCCCCTTCTTAAAATGATTTAAGGGTTCAGAAGGTTCACCCATGCCAAAGGATATCCTTCCTCCCTCCCTCGATCACGAAACGCCGTATATTGCACTTTTATGTCGTGAGCAAATGCAACTACCAGTGTACCCTAATCAAATGCAAATAAATGATATTCTATTCTATTCTATAATTTCTGTGCTATCGGCGCAAATCGGCTTCAGAAGTTGCTTAGCTTAGCACTTTAATTGGTATTTAATTATTGGTCTTTAATTGGTAACCTTACAATGTTAACTTGTAATTGATGTGACATGGTTGTCACATTAATTACAAGTTAACATTGTAAGGTTGTAACTTATTAAACGCGCAATTTAGTTACTTTGTCACGGTGCCTTGCCCACCTACACCTACTAAGGCGTGAAATACACAGAAGCGACGCGGCGCGGATACGGCGGCGATACGGTGCAGATGTGGGACTTTCGGATGCTTTCGGCCAATCAAATACACGTATCGCCGGCATCGCCGCCGTATCTGCGCCTGTTTATTTCACGCCTTAAGGTTTAAAACTTCTCGTGAGGCCGATCCTCTGCTTAAGGGCCCATGATAGGAAAACATGGTTTGCGCAAGTCATATTTTTATATAGAAAACGTAAAGTTCTAGCCACAAAAAAAAACATACGTCAATCAAGCTAAAGAGATTTTCTAGTAGCTACAAGTATTAACTATTAAATTGCGTTTGCGTAGGGTCATATTTTTGGCGTAAGTAATAAATAAACGTATTGAATTCTACATCAAAATATACTTTAACGAACTGTGAAGGAGCTCTAATAACTTTTATTCAAGAAAGATAAATTGTGCTAAAGATAATGATGAAAAAACAACGAAAAACGTCAAAAAAAGTGCAGAAGTGAGTTTATTTTTCATTTACACGTAAAGAAAGAGACAGAGACAAATGTTTCCCCATAACTGAGCCTTAAGTTGCCTTAGACTCGATCGAAGCCTAGACTCCTACCTAGAGCACGAAAGATCTAATGGCCACCTTTATAAATGTCACAAAGGTTGAAACAAGGTTTCGATTCTTGAATTAAATATTCAGTGCTGGGTTTTAAAAGCACGTTTTCCAGTCTGGTTAAGGTATCTAATAGGATTAAGTACTTACTACACGTTGGTACTATTATGTATTCTGTGCTAGTTTCTACTACCTTACCTGAAGATTAGATTGGTACCAAAACTATTAAACCACCCCAGTACGCAAGCTTAGATTATGGATCTTGACGGACAAAGGATTATCATATAGACCTGCTGTTTCATGAATATTTATTAGGTACAGTCAAATTATTTACTAGTCCTGAAAAACTTAGTAATAAAAAAAATCGGGTTGCACTCCGGGAGTGCCGGCAGAAGTGAAAACTTGAATATTAACGTGCATTTTTGATATTTTGGATCCCTATCCAATTGTTCCCTAACAATTTTGCACGAATTGCCGTCTTACGAATTTACTCTGCATTTAAATTTACGGATACAGAACAGTATTGTACGAAAGTCTTATCCATAGCTTGACAGAAAATCTAGAGTTTTGACATTAAATTAAAAAATTTGCGCGTTGCTATGGTGACACAAGTGTTTACGTCTTGAAATGACGCGCCGCCATTTTCAAGAGAGGGGGACACTTCCGCCGCCTGCTGTCTACTCTCCATCCGTCACATCCGTCTTACGAATTTTCGATCAGGGTCACGTGATCCTGACTGACTGACGCGAGTTCCCCAAAAAAGCGTACAACGCCGCTAAAGAAGTATTCACTTCAAAAATTGTGGACAAACAAACTTAGAAACAAATAAACGTGAAAGCAACCTATTAAAAATTCGTTAAATTAAAATAGTAACGCTAAGACGGACTTCACTTCCTCATGTTCATCTTTGACTTAAACCAGCATGTGTAAAATAATATAAACAAAATTAATAATTGTTAAAGTTTTAATGATGTAACAATGAATTAAAACCCTACCTTGAAAACAGTTTCAGCTCGTTTGTAATTCTGTAAATTGGAGTTTCAAATTCTTTGTTTGATTTTAAAGATCCTTCTCTACTAACGAACAAACAAACAGATACTTAATTAGGATTCAGTTCACGTTTGGAAGGAAGCACGATTAACTTTCTCTATTATACAATGTGAATTGAGTACGATGACGAAACGTTTTCAGAATTAAAACATTCGTTTATGTATGTCCTCGTTAGTCTATCAACATTAATTAAATCGTTTCCGTATTTTGTATTGATAGGAATGAATTAATTATTCAATGTTTTTATAAAAAAGATAGATTTTCTTTCCGATCTAATTATCATATTTGTTATTGTTAAATAAATCCAGCCTGGCGCAACTCTCTCAGTAAAAAACGATCTATGAAACGGAGGCGAATTTTTAACCCGTCTAAGTTTGAAAGAACGTTGACAATCCACAAAGCAGTAGATAATTGACAATATTCGAATTTAGGAGTATTGTACTTCGCCCCATCAAAGAGTATTCTATCATCTTTGACTGTTTTACCGCGAATGCCGTTTGTCGTTTCTCTTTTGTTTGTTTTCGTTGAATTCGCCTCCGTTTCATACTCACGCTTTTTGTATGACACTCCCGTCTCTTATAACGCTAGTTATTTTTACATTCTCTTTGAATAAATCTAGAGCCAGTTTCCAGTAAGCAGTAACATAACTTGATATGACATGTGATTTCATAAAAAATCTGGTTTATTGAAACCATACCTAAAGTACCTAATACTAAAGTCGCTATTGTAAAACGACATTATGAACGCCTATCTCAGAGGGAGTTTTACATTAAAACAACTGACTAATCCATAGAAATAGAATGTCAAAGAACAACAATGTCAATAAACAGGTGATCCGAAAACGAATGCATACATTTTATATGAGATACGTAAAATATGACTTAGATTCATAAAATATGACTATATATGGCAAAGGAAATTAATAAATTATGTTCCATACTGTTTTCTTCGTCGATAAACGAATAAATGTAGCGAAATTTGGTTTGAGAGAAATGTGTGGCAATATCTTATTTACCTGTGAAAAGTGTGATTACTTGGATTATTTCTTTTTGTTACATCACAATTACTTAGAGCACAAGACACCATGGCTCCTCGATACCTTTATTTTAAATTCTAATTAAGATTAACAAATATTTTAAACAAACTGTGATTGCTCATTTACTAGGCGGGACGCTAGGGGCTCTTACTGTAAAAATTTTTGGCACATGTCACTTGCTCCTTTGTCTCTTTTTTACATAGACCGTGTCCGTATAATGTTAACTTCTCTTTTCCACGCTTTGTTGGTCTTCTTGAGCGCAGCGAAAATTTTTCTATGTCTATGGACTAATCAATGTAATTAAAAACATATTATATTTGGCTACTCAATGTAAACAATTCACATTATTACTGACCTTAGGAAGTTATTACTAGCTTATCACAACATTACCCAATTATTATAATCAATTTAAGAGGCTCATCTTTTAAAGGTTGTTAGTATAAGCAAAATCAAAAAACATCTAATGAAAACTATATCTATGAATGAAAACCCGCGCTCCAGTCACATTGACAGCTCACTTCTGACGTTTCTCTATTGCCACAGATTAAGGGGCTGTTACACTATTTATTTGTAATAGAGAGAATTTATTTGTGCAGTTTTTTTTAATTATGTAGTCACACATTGTAACTGGTTTGTATATAATGTAAATCACATCACAGCCAATGATATTGTGTAAAGAAAGCACCTTGAAATAATAAATGTTTCAGTGAGATATCTTTTTGCGTTTCAAAAGTTTTTTATCTTAATTCAAGGCAAACTGATATCTTGCAAATATAAATATTATTACTTATCTTAATTATTTAACAAACAATGATAACAGTGATTTGATAAGGAGACGGAAATGAAATTTAAATAAATGTTATTTAGTTAAATATATGTTGGGTATTAGCATAAAGACATATATTTTTACATTGACACTGGTATTATACACATAATCAGGGTTGCTAGCCTTAACTGTCTCTGTGAAGAAAATCTTACTTGATCGCTGAAGGGACATTATCTCATATATCGGGTAATTTTGAACATACCATCCAAATTTTGAGGATGTGTTCAGTCCATGAAACTGAACAACTTCCTCCAAGGGACACATGGTCAAATATGTAAAATAAAAATCGACTTCCATACAAATCAGAGAGATCACGTGATCAATTTAGTATGGGATGACCAAAATTTTGTGGCGAAATTTGACACATGTTTCTTAGAGAAAGTTGTTGTAGTTTCATGGACTGGACACATCCTTAAAATTTGGATGGTAAGTTCAAAATGACCCTGTATAGAGGTCTGCTATGTATGATCTCTAGTTTTGAATAAGTTGATGATGTAGGTATCAGTGGCGAGGAGTCAAAATATGGCAAAGGTAAGCCGGACCAATAATTTCGCCAAAAAATCTCTTAACTGTATGATGGATTGCTGGGGTTGATTTCTAAAAGGGAAGCCGATAGGAATCGACATGTATGGACCCTTCGCCACTGGTAGGTATGTAGTCAATACTGTAGTTCTTTAGACAAAGAACGGGAAATATTAATGCTGGTTTACACCAACTTTGATAAGGTCCTTAAATAAAAGTTTCGGTACTTAAACTTCTCCGAAAATGATATTGGTCTCTTCTGTCTGTCTGCGTCTTATGCTAAACACTTGGCTCGTTTGAAAGGAAGCTTCCTTGAGGTCGAACACATAGCTAATTTATTGACTTATTCCCATCTTCTAAACTAGCTATCCACCCTAGTTTGTATGTTAGGATTTGTATTATGTATGAAAAAATCGTCTAGGTACATATATTACATAACAAAAACAATTAACAAAAAGTAGTTAGGCCCTAAAAGTTACAAATCAACTTTATTGCAATGAAATAAATGTTACCGTCATTTATAAGAAAAGCAAAAACACGACGACCATTCTTTGTCCTGACGTACTGTAATGTACTGTCAAAATTGATAGTCCATTACATTACTATACCACAAGGTTGGAAGTTGGGAACAAAAATAGTTATTATCCAACCTGAGGTAGGTTGGAAAAAGACACAAAAAATTCCCAACATCCAACCTGGGGTGGATCGCTAAGTTGGAAGATGCGAATAAGTCCATTTATTAAGACGAAGAGAATTGGTAGCAAAACCTCAATACCCCTAATGACTAATGGCATTCCCTTGTCCACCCCCCAGGTCCACCCGGAGAACAACGAATGGACCTGTTTTGAGCAGAGCGCGGTACTCGACGTGACCAACTTTTTCGGCCTGGAGCACACCGTCGAGAAGATCGCGATGAAGCAATACTCCGCCAACATCTCTAAAGGTTTGTTCTGAAGATTCTCAGTTACACCAGGGGGTCTCACCTCGCGCTCAAACTTTTATATTAACCTACTGATCGCGGCTGACTTAGTTGAGCCAGCGCACGAGGGATATCATGTGTCGGTTGAGGTTGAGGCAGAGCTACGCGACAGAAAGAGGAGAGCTTCGGAGGTGCTTATAATAATAGGCACGCAGCGCTGTGCAATTTGTACTTTATTGCCGTGCAGCGAGAGTAGCTTTGTATTAAAATGTCCTCGCGCAGATAGGCTTCTGTACGTTTAGTACTATTATAAACTCTGTGGTTACACTACTACTCTGTTTTTTATAATTAATAAAAAATAAAGATTTATTTGGAGCAAAGTAGTCTATATCTCAACACCACTGACATGAAAAAAATTTTTTTTATTTAACTGGACTGGCTGTCTGTATGATTTGACAGCTAAGTTTTCGTGCCTATTTGAAACGCCACTAGCGTGCGTCTAAAGAACTAATTTTGACGTACAATATGAAAATGGTTGCCGTGATCGTCTCTCTAGACTTCAAACTTTAGTACCATGTCCCTCACGCTATGCTCACGCTACGTCCTACAGCGCCAAAATGGCGGAAATTAAATAGGCACAAAAACAGTTTGACATAAGCCTGTCCAGTGTAAATATATGCAGGTCAGTGCTCAACACACATAATTAGAATAAAAATCAAATAAATAATAATAACAATAAAATATTCACATTCTTAATATTTACTGTTTGTTAGATAGCATAATTTATGCACCATTCAGCAATGGCGCATAATATTACTGGCTGGCAGTCAAACCTGTTCGCAAAAAAGCTCTAAATGCAGTCAGAGCTCCTTCTTCTTATAATTCCCCGTGCAATACTTGAAATAGAATAGAAACACTTTTATCGATACACATCAATTATTTAAGGACGAGTAGGTATTTCTTCCCGTGACCACGGCTTTTTCAGAGGAGAAGGTCAAAATGTTAGAAATCGGAAACCAAACTAGCGAATTCAATGAAAGTTCCGCACGGCTTTAAATGAAATACTATTACACTTTGATTATTGTATTAGTTCTAGTTTATGAGTTCTTCATCGCCACTGAAATGTAATCGTTATTTCTTTTCTATAATATCCTTTAAGAAAGTTATAACTTCATTCGGCTGATACACTCAAAATGCCACAAGAAATAGTACCAGCTTTCCTTACAAATTTAAAGGAATTTGTCTTCTCAAGTCCATAAAGAAAATACTTCGAAGATTATTTCAAATAGGTTAAAAATTCAAAACGCGACAGAAAGAGAAGCGCTTCGGAGGTGCTTATAATAATAGGTACGCAGCGCTGTGCAATTTGAAATTGTACTGTAATGCCGTGCAGCTAGAGTAGCTTATTATTTGATTGTCCTCGCGCAAATGGGCTTCTGTACGTTTAGTACTGTTATTTATTCTGTGACCATAATAATAGATATAAGTACTACCGTACAGAAAGGAAACTCACCGCCCCGCCCCACAATCAATTACCTCACCCCACCGCGCGAGTTCGTGTGCTGAATCCGGCTCATTTTATGATTTTAGTCGGGTGTCAACGCTCCGTCCGTCCAGTCCATGCGGCGCGCGCGCGGCGATCTATTGTTCGGCCATATCGGCGACGGGCCGGGCGCGCCGGCGTACGTTTAGGCGCAGAATGTCCAATTCGCAAAATATCCAGTGGTTTCAAAACATCCAATTCGCAAAATGTCCAATTCGCAAAATGCCCAATTCGCAAAATGTCCAATTCGCAAAATGTACAGTTCGCAAAATGTCCAATTCGCAAAATGTCCAATTCGCAAAATGTCCAATTCGCAAAATGTCCAGTTCGCAAAAATGTCCAATTTTGCGAATTGGACATTCTGTGCCTAAACGCCGGCGTAGTCGTTAGCCCTAGCTTCACGCAAGAGTTGCTCGTGTACAATTACGTCATCTGTGTAGCGTCTGTGTAATAGGTAGTTGAAACGCGGCGCTTGTATGTAGGTCCGGGGTGTGACCATATTAAACCTTTTTCTGTTATTTAGGCAAAGAGCTGATCGAGTCGTTCATGATGGAGGTGTACGCGGACGGCGTGTTGGACCTGCGGCCGTGGCAGCGCCAGGACCAGGAGCACAACCGGCAGCTGCGCCGCATCATATCGCGGAACACCGAGCCGCTGTCGCCGCGCGCCGCGCCGCTGCCCGAGCCCGAGCTGCGCCGGCACTCGCAACCAGGTCAGTGCTGGGGTTCACTTTATAAAGGAGGAGTGGCGTGATAGACCTGCGGCAGGGAGGACTCACTCCGCGCTTAAACTTTAATATTAGCCTACTGTTTGCTCACTCAGTCGAGCCAGTGCACTAGAAATGTCGTGTGTCGGTTGAGACAGAGCTACACGACAGAAAGAGAAGGTGCATTAATAATAGGCACGCAGCGCTGTGCTATTTAAAATTGAATTTTATTGCCGTGCAGCGAGAGTAGATTATTATTTGATTGTCCTCACGCGGATGGGCTTCTGTTTCTGTAATGTTTAGTAGTATTGTACATTCTGTGCCTGCGTCTTATTTGGACAAGAGTTTTGCTGTATGACAGGTCGGAATTGAAAGTTTTCCTCTGAATAAACCTCTAAGGCCCTTTTTCGAGTCAGGCGGCGGGTGCTGCCCTTCGCGTGGTCTTTGAAAATAACAATTTTCTCAGTTTACTGAGTAGCGCGGGTTCAGTGCAGATGCGCCGTTTCATAATCATAATCTTAAGATTTGCCTGCAAATGTAAATGTATTAAAAACTTAATTAGAAATAAACAGTTTAAATTTAAATTTAAAATGTATACCCGCGACGGACGGTAAATGACAATTTTTCGTTATAGGCAATGGGGCTAGAGAAGCCTTTCATGGTTTAATGAAAACCACATGAAAACTATGTACTATGGGCAACAGCGTCGCTTAACCAGTTTGCAACAAAATTCGTGTGCGCGCGTATCGCCCCTGCACGAACTAAACGTATGTGACAGCGGGCGCGGCGTGCAAGCGATTTTAACCTTAGCAGTGGTTAAGCGACGCTGTTGCCCATGGTACATAACAAAACGTCAAAAATGACATACCAAATTGAAAAAACTTTGTTTAGCTGTCAAAAATTACATCGACGTTGGCAACATTTTTGTTGAGTTCGACGTAAGTGGGTGAATCAACTTTTTGTTGTCTTGTGGCATTTCTTAAAATATCTACGTGAACCATTTTTATATGAAGTTAATCTGTAGTTGCTTATACTCTCAGCTAATTATCTTATAAGAAAACTTAAAAGACATGAAAATTTAGGAAAACATAGGTGACCCAGGAGACAACTCCTATTTTTCATATAAAAGCTGGGACAACATTGTCCCCTGGGTCACCCATGATTTTCTTTAAACTATTGATTATTTTTGTACAAAACTAAGTATGTTTTATTGGCTATGAATCTAAATATCGTAAAATAGAGATTTTTTACAAAAGAATTATCTAGTTTTGTTTTAATTTAAAAAAAATTACACATGGGTCGATTTTTTCCTGACAAAAAGAAGTTGATTCACCCAAGTACGCCTGCAAAAATTTACTAACTTCATGTAACTAAGTTTGACGCGGAATAATAATCCATTTGAACTTTGTGCGCACGTGTGCGAGATCCCAAGCTCGCTGCTAGCTAAAGTTCTGATAAAACTTTTAAACCGATCATAAATTTATCTTAAACTAGACAGATAGACGCATCTGAAATGAACATTGCTTTTAATGCACTTACAGCAATGACTGTTCTAGCTTTGGATTTAAGATTTGTCTTTAAAAATCTTTGGTACAGTTAGCGGTCTGAAAATCTAAAATAAGCCTAAAAGAACTTCAAAAATGTACTCGTACTTCCTACATAAACGCTGTAATTGTTTTGCAACAATAATAACAAACATTCCATGAAACAAAAAGAGATGTTAATAATCTATATACATATATAAAACTCTAAATTGATTGATTGTTGGGATAGGTGTAGAGCCCTAACGGCTGAAGGTAGAGACACCATTTTTGGAGCGTAGATACCTTTCATGATGTAGGTGAGCACTAAGAAAGCGTTTTGGAAAATTCCCGTTATACAGGGTGCTACAGGATGTTCCAGTTTGTATTGGGATTTGTATAGGGCTGGAGATAGAGACACCATTTTTGGAGGGTAGATAGATACCTTTCATGGTGTAGGTGAGCACTAAGAAAGGGTTTTGGAAAATCCCTATATACAGGGTGTTACAGAGTGTTCCAGTTTGTGCATATTTTTTTATGGGAAAATTTAAATGTGTGAAATTAGGTCTACTGATAAATACCTAGGTCTATTGGTAATTCGTGACTTTCAAAATAAATGCACATCTACCTTAATCACGCGAACGAAGTTGCGGGCAAAAGCTAGTAATACATATTAATTTGAAGATGCTTATGCTGATGGCTGTGTTGCGTTGGTCAGACATAATTAATAGTTAATTTAAATATTAGGCAAGTATTTTTGAACACATACTCTCAACTTTTACTAGAAATCTAAAATGTGCATTGCAATGTCGTATTGCAGAAGAGAGGTGTCGACCTCGATGTTGCATACAATGAATATTAATTGCGCGATCGATCGCCGCACCGCTCTAGCTGAAAAAAAAACGAGCTTTAATTATTCAGAATGCGCAAAACTGTGCCGAAAGTAAATAAGTGAAAAACATGCCAAGTGCGAGTCGGACTCACTCACGAAGGGTTCCGTACCAAAAAAGGCAAAAAAAAAATACATTTGTTGTATAGGAGCCCCCCTTAAATATTAATTTTATTCTGTTTTTAGTATTTGTTGTTATAGCAGCAACAAAAATACATCATCTTTGAAAATTTCAACTGTCTACCTGTTGTCGTTATTAATATCGAGCAAAAAACGGCAAAAAAAACACGTTTGTTGTATTAATTTTATTCTGTTTTCAGTATTTGTTGTTATAGCGGCAACAGAAATACATCATCTGTGAAAATTTCAACTTTCCAGCTATCACGGTTCATGAGATACAGCCTGGTGATAGACAGACAGACAGACGGACAGCGGAGTCTTAGTAATAGGGTTCCGTTTTTACCCTTTGGGTACGGAACCCTAAAAAGACAATCTATTCAGTTCCATCAACAACTTCATATTTTTTAATTTAAGAAAATTGTGGATAAGTATAACGTAAAAAATAAAAAATTAATAAACTCGTTCCCGAGCATGACGAGGAAACAAGTGTTAATTCAAAGATAAAAGTTTTAACGTCCCTTTACGGTTAATTTTTACTAAACTGAAAATTTAACGAACTGAACATAAAAAATAACTGGATTAGTTGAAAGAAACAAAGTGATCAAACAATTTACTGACTGAACATAATTAATATGCTCTAGCACCCGGCCAGGAACCCGTTTTAGGTTGAATCTTTGCCAAATACAATAAATAATTTATTTAGCTCTGCCCCCAATTCAAAGGTCAGTCATGAAATTTTAATTCTCATCCAATTATTGAACGTTCTACTTAAAATTCGTGTAAAAAAATTATACGTAAATTCTGTGTTAAAAATGTTATTGGCACACGCATTGAGTATTTTCAAAAAGGATGAAATTTTTCATCTGCTGCTACAAATATTAAAGAAAACGAGAGACCGAATAAAAGCTTGAGAATTCCCATTCTCATATTTTTATTTACCATTTTTTATTTTTTATAAACCATTTTTTTACCATTTACGATGCATTTATTTATGCCAGCTATGTCATGACGAATATGCTTATTTTTTACTTCACATTTTGATACTTCATACTAGTTTTATATATAAAAAAACCGGCCAAGTGCGAGTCGGACTCGCGCACGAAGGGTTCCGTACCAAAAAACGGCAAAAAATACGTTTGTTGTATGGGAGCCCCCCTTTAATATTAATTTTATTCTGTTTTTTGTATTTGTTGTTATAGCGGCAACAAAAATATATCATCTGTAAAAATTTCAACTGTCTACCTGTTGTTGTTATTAATATCGAGCAAAAAACAGCAAAAAAATTACGTTTGTTGTATGGGAGCCCCCCTTAAATATTAATTTTATTCTGTTTTTAGTATTTGTTGTTATAGCGGCAACAGAAATACATCATCTGTGAAAATTTCAACTTTCTAGCTATCACGGTTCATGAGATACAGCCTGGTGACAGACAGACAGACAAACAGACAGACAGACGGACAGCGGAGTCTTAGTAATAGGGTTTTTACCCTTTGGGTACGGAACCCTAAAAATGAGATACCTTTTTACCCGCACATAAATTGAAGAATATCGGAATGAGCGTGATAACTTAATTGCGAGATAATCTCGTTTATTACGGGCTATTAAGTTAATGGACGGAAAATTCTATGATCGTTTGATCGATGCCAGAGCAGTCGAAATGAGGAAAAAGATTGAAACGAACTGAGAATAGTAAGCTGTAAACCGTTGGAAGCTTTCCAAGTCAAGTCACGGTCAAGAACCAAACCTGCAGTACAGTGCTTCTGTTTATGCTCGGCTTTCGGTCGGCATTCTTCGCATTTCTGCCTGCACCCGAATTTAAACTTCCTAGTTAAGTAATTAATCGTTTTAGGGCCTGTTTCAGAGGTTCCGGATAACGCTTCTTCTGGTTTAACAAAAAATGGGACGGAATTTATCTGTTAGTTATTTAGAATTTAACGAGAATCTGTAAAACAGGCCGTTAGAATTTATTTAGAAGAAAAATATTGTTTTAACCAGCGAACTAAAATCTATGGAATAAGCATTCTGCTCAAAAAATGGCACCACACGAAAAGTTCAACTAAGTGGATAGAGCCAAAAATGTTGGCATTTAATTATGCAGCACAAAGCGGCTGAACACTGTTTGCTTATTAGCGACCATAATTTGTATACTCATAGATATTTTCTATACTTAAACGAATAAATAAGATACGTTTTTTATACATATTTTTACTGCCTTCTTTGCATCTTTTACACCATTTGACTATAAAGGACGTCATTTCTAATAAACTCTCTCTTTCTATCTTTTCTCTACAATACAAACTGCAATTTATTGAAAGAACACTAACGTCAGTCACCGGGCGCGTGGCTGGCCCAACTAAAGCTGAGCGGGTTGTAATTTTTCGTCCCCGCGTGGAGCCATTTTTTTAGCAATATTTGTTTGCAATTACACTTCCATAGATTTTAGTTCGCTGGTTTAAACCCCCCTAGCATGACCACCGAAATATTATATGATATAGCGATATATCATGTTTAATTGTCCAAAGACAATGGATTTTGAAATAAAACAGCGAACTAGCGCACACAGTCCCCCGTGACCACGGCAGCTGCAAAGTTGCCGAAACGTCGGGAAAACCAAAAATCAAACCAAAAACCAACTAATTACCAAAGTACTTTTAATGTAACCGCGCTAGTATCTGTTAAAAATTCTTTTATTTCATGTCTAGTGAGCGCGTAAGCTTGAGAAGTGAACAATGGATTTTGATAGTTGAGTGTCGATAAAACGCTATATCACGCCGACCAGACAATGTTATGTCGATGTAGATATTAAATCTATATCCTCAAATCGATATAAAACATGTAAAAGGTTTTCACTTTAGAAGTGAAAATCGTGTTAAAACATTTAAGTACATCGAGATTGGGGCTTCGCTGCCTGGCTTCGGGCCACGCCGCAATGTCATGTAAGGATTAATGGAAACCGACCTCGCAGGCCTTGCGGCATGGAGGGTAGCTAAAACATAATGTAGTTAATTTAGTCTGACATGTACCTAAGATCATCGCACACGTAGCTATGACGTAATGCTACGCGTTTACTGAAAATCAGTGTTTTGCTCTAAAGCAAAGTTATCACAGAGTTTTTGCCTTTTTAGGGTTCCGTAGCCTAAATGGCAAAAAACGGAACCCTTATAGATTCGTCATGTCTGTCTGTCTGTCTGTCTGTCCGTATGTCACAGCCACTTTATTCCGAAAGTATTAAGACTACACAGTTGAAACTTTGTAGGTAGATGTATTCTGTTAACCGCTTAACGAATTTAATACAAAAATAAGAAAAATAAAATATTAAGGGGGGGCTCCCCATACATGGAACTGAAACTGAAAAAAATTTTTTTCTTCAAACCAACACGTGTTGGGTGTCTATAGATAGGTCTTTAAAAATGACATTGAGGTTCTTAAGACAACTTTTTCTCAAAGTCAACCGTTTGAAAGATATACACCGCCAAAGTGGTAAAATGTGTGTCCCCCCCCTTTAACTTTTGAAATAAGAAAGTGAAAAATCTAAAAAAAATATATGCTGTAGATCTTAATAAACAATTTCAACCAAAATTGGTTTGAACGAGATATAGTAATTAGTTTTTGAGATATAGCACATTTTCCAAAACCGCAAATATAACTTTGTCATTCATACCAACACTGTGAAAAACAAAGTTATTTTTGCAAACGAAAAATGATAGGTGGTATTAAATATGGTATGGTATAAGGTAACTACGGAATCCTATGGCGCGTGGCCCGACACGCACTTGCCGGTTTTTATATCAATGCGGCACAGTTTTAAACATGTTTTTCTTTATAATTTTGTATTTTAAAATTGATGATAGAAATATACAGTTATCTATCTACCTAAGGATGCCATTTAGAAAATAAATAAGGAAACGTCATAATAACTCTACTTAAAATAGTTGGAATAACGTATTGACAGGCCATAATTATACAAATTACTTTTAAGTGGGATATGTTAGTTTATGTAAGCAAATTTATGCTTTTAATTTTTTACCCGACTACGGCGAAGCAAAAAAACGGAGGGTATATGATTTTGACCGGTATGTACAGTCAGCAAAGTTATCAGCTGAACAATTCTAAAATTGTTCGTTTGCAAGGATGAGACTAGGAGTTTGCGGGGGGTGGGTCCCCATTGTATTATTCGCCCAATGACCGAGCAAAGACAAGCAGCGTTATTTTTTTTATAAAGACAGATGTTTGTTTTATGACTTTTGGGCACCAACCAACTCAACTAAACCATAGTTTTTGTAATCATTCATAAGTTCAGTTATTGCAACTCCGGCATTGCGTAACTTTCAAGCATTGCGACCAAAAGAAGCGCGATTATCGAAAAATCTGCTGGGTTTCAACTTAAAACAGAAAAATCAAAGTGAGGAATTTCTAAATTTGAGATTTTTGCATTTACAATGCTATTTTTAAACAATACTAAATAATATACTAGTAAAAATACGACTCGCACCAGATCAATACTCAGACGGGAATCGAACCCGCGACCTTTGGATATCCAGTCACTCGTGTGTGACTCGGTAGCTCAGCGGTCAGAGCATTGGACCGGATATCCAAAGGTCGCGGGTTCGATTCCCGTCTGAGTATTGATCTGGTGCGAGTCGTATTTTTTCTAGTATATTATTTAGTAGTGAGGAATTTCGTCTTGTGTTTTCTGTTGACGTAATTTGGAAGATAACGATGTTCGTGTGACATCATGAATTGGGGTTCGCCATTTTGGCCCAATTGGGGCTCGATTTATCTGTTTTAATTTGAAACCCAGCAGACTTTTCGATAATCGATTCGTTAGCCGGTACGGCCCCTGGAGTCCTATTTTTTAATCGCTCGATTCCAGTCGAGCGCTCGTTTCTATTGATTTTCGTTCGACATCTCATTCATTTCAGCCAAATGTCGAACGAAAATCAGTAGAAAAGAGCGCTCGACGCCAGCTGAAGGATTCAAAAATAGGGCCCCAGAATCTATCCAGTGAGGATTTTAGACGGCATTCGATGCCACTACGTATTGTAAGGTAATAAAATATGAGACCTCAGGTATCTGGATCCTCAAGCTCAAGATCCTCAACTCCTTTTTATTACCTTTGTGTGAAAATAAAGATTTTAATTTAGTATGTGTTTGAGGTTTTAATTTTGAGTCTGGCCCGCTAACACGCTCTTAACTAAAAAGTGACCCTTTTGAAAAATCAGTTTGACACCCCTGCCTGCTCTAGAGGACTTTAAGTAATGAACTAAAAAATATTTAATGATTAAACGAACTTACCTGTAAGTGAAGTTCTATCATAATTATACGAAGGATTCGTCCGAAGATATTAGTATATTAACACATGTAGTACCGCTTGCATGTATCACCACTTAGCACGTTATTTTAAAGCAATAACCTAAAAAACCTAAAAAGAGAAGGTTTTTGACTTAAAATTGACAGATATTTTGACATTTCCGGTCCAAGTTCGCCCTGTCACTGCTACACGCCAACCACTTCATTTAGTTTAAAGTCTAAATCCTATGATATTTCCTCATTTTCTTCAGTGGGTAAACAGTTATTGTAATTTACAATAATGAGTAGGGAGGGTGGGATTCTATACTAATATCTTCGGACGAATCCTTCGTATAATTATGATAGAACTTCACTTACAGGTAAGTTCGTTTAATCATTAATTATACTTCAGATTCGTCCTCGATATTAGTATATTAACACATGTAGATGTTAAAAGCATTATAATAAGAAAATGGAAATATCATTTCTTGCGTATTAGTCTTTTTTAAAAAAGAAAAGAATACCATTTAACATCATTCTGAACGTTTTACATGATTACATATACTAAAAACGGTACCTATAGATGGCTGGTACAATATATATATACACGCACATATATACATATAAATATACAAGGTTGGTTTGGAAAACTCAGTTTGGTTATCGGTGATAATATGTTTTAATATTTTGCAAATATAGCGGAGTCATTGACCATTTTGCCGTGTTACCTGGAACATCTATACTATAGTAACATTTTTTGTGAGGGCTATAAAGGTATCGGCATACGTCGAGTACTAAAACTGGTTGGACACAACACAAGTCTACTTCATTTCATTAAATGTTTCATTTCAGCAATCTATTACTGCAATACATTACATATAGAATTTAATTTCTTTCTAAATAAGAAGTGATTATGAACTGTTTATTTAATATAAATATGTATGATCCATTCTTGTTTTTTTTTTGTATTGTTTGCATTATTTGTGCAATAGGCAAGGTAATCAAAGTTAAACTTTTAATATAAAAATGATGAAAAAAGAATAAAATTGGAAAATATGTAATAAAATGTCTTAAGTAATCTAAGATATCCATTGTATTTGTACAATGAAGTCTACGCAAAGGCGTACTTAGATAAATTCTTTACCAAACCTTGAGATTAGCTCAATTTTGTCCATTCAATAATGAACGCAGTATTATGTAATACTGATAATTGTGTTATACACATCTGTAAAAAAAAAATTGTTTATTATGTCTATATTAGTATTTGTTAAATAATCGAACCGTTTCTGTTACCAAACTCTGTACTTCCTGATAGTATTAACAGACAGCAGCTTCAATAATAACATAAATAATATACCTGTAAAATAATACCACCTTAATAATGTTATGAAAACCAATTTATTTGTGCGATTAATTTCCGTCCCTGAAGTTAAAAGTTATAGAATGTTAATACTTTATATTAGAATAAGATATACGAAGAAGTACCTTACATGTGAATAAGAGGTGCCAAACCGAGGCTTAAGATTGTGACGATTATGATGGCACAATCGTTACACCTTCGTTTAAAAAACTGGTGGAAAAGAATTAAAATAATAGGTATCTTAGTGTCAGAATAGTCTTTGTACAATACTAAACCAAAATAGCATTGTGAATGCTATAATCTCAAATTAGAAAATAAATATTTTTGAAATCAAATGCTAGAAATAGAGAAAAAGAAAATCTACTGCATTTTATCTCCACTGCTTGATTCGACTTGCATTGCATTTGAATTTACTCAATCTCAATCTTGAAAATAAAAACCAAAACTGGTGATTAGTTTTTGAATTTATGAATTGAATAATTTCTATTTAGCATCAGAATAATAATATCTAGAATACTTAACACCCCGCACTGAATACAATAAGAAAAATTGCAATGAAAGCATATTGAACTGCATGTTCTAGATAATTGATATGCAAATATTTTGCAATTTGTGATTCCTGACGTGACCACTAGTGTCTCCTAGTCCACCCCGTTGTTGAAAGGCCAAAAAGAAAATATGTCGTCTCTAATTAGACTTACGCGGAATTCTGTGTAAGTATCGATGACATTCAACTAAGTGATTTCTGCAGTTTTGTGAACGTTTGTCTTGTAAAGATCATAATTGCTAAACATCTGTAATATAATGGAAAGTTGCGACGGTAGCTGTATATAAAAAAAAAACATTGTACATAAAAAGATGAACTTAATTTCTTTAAAAAATGTTCTGAGACCCTTATAAATAGTAAATATTGTCCAATAACAGGGAAATCATGCTATTTAAAAAAACTTTATAGCCGGCGGCGGTAGTTTTGTAATAAAAATATGGGCACTAAAATGCCCAAAATGTATGATTTTAAATTCGTATATTACTATCACTTTCCTTATCAATATTGAAACCTTAAAGGTGATGGGATGTCTAGAATGTGTTTTTAAAAACAAAAAGTTACATTTTAAATCGTGATAAAATTATTTTTTAGTCCTTAGAGTACGTAATTTTTTATAAGAGCTAAATTAAATTTTAAACAGTTCTTAACTAAATCTGATATGACAACCTGCTTTTTTTTTTTTTTTTTTTTTTACTCATGTCACCTTCCCTTGAACCTTCAACAAATTGTAACAAAACTATTATTTGTATATATTATAACTGTTATGCATTCTGCTCGACTGGAGATGATATACTATAGTATTATATATATAATAGAAAAATATAATAATAATCTGGGTGACCTGTGTAGCGCGGCATATACTAGTGTGAATATACTATTTATAGTATATTCACACAGACGATTACCGGCGCAAACGATTAAGTGGACCTTTGCACCTGTAGTCGGTGACCACTGCCTGTATTCGCTGAATACAGACAGATGTCACACCCGCACGAACCCTCACGAATACATTATCTTAACGGGTGTCCTTACCTCACGTATGATGATTGAAGGCAAAAATTGATGATGCATCATCGGCAACTATTTGGCGAGTCTGCTGTGACTGACGAAACAAACAGCTGATGGGGCTTCCTCGCCGCGTCTCGCTGTTCGCTTGCCGTCGGAGATGAAGCATGTAACATACCTGCCTACGTCTTTTGCTGTCGTTTTTAAGGCAAATAAATATATAAATCAGTTTTAAAATTGTTTTATTGAGTACTGCGCCCGATTTACTTACAGTTTTTTTTTTTTTTTTGTTGATGGATATCGTTCACATCAGGCCTGTGGCCAATGCATCATTCATATTCGACTGAACTGTCGGTGGCCTTTTAAGTGAGCAGCCTCAGCTACACTAGAGTTGATCGTGTACGGTGTAATTGAACGTCGTAATGCCCCACATTATGTAAAAAATTCGAAATACTGTCACAAAAAGGTGTATATAGTTTTGTATTGGAAAGCTGCCTAAAACTTCACTGACACTTGTAGCTAATAATTTTCCCACATCAGAAACATTATTTTGTACATTCACACAAATTAAATTTGAAAAGTAATAGAGATAATTTGTACAAGGCCATAGCTTAGAAAGAAACATACTAAATAGTTAGTAATGAACAAGTTCAACATGTTAGGTCTACCCGCCTGAAATACAAGGTTTCCTAGTTAAGGCAAATGATTAAATTTTTCAACAAACATAAATTGCATTTATGATTTACTAGCGGCCACCCGGGATTTCACCCGTGTGGTTCCCGTTCCCGTGGGAATATCAGGATTAAAAGCATTCTATGTTTTAATCTAGGCTACTTACCATATGTGTGCCAAATTTCAACCAAATCCGTTCAGTAGTTTTTGGCGTGATTGAGGAAAAAACATTCAAACCCACAGACTTTCACATTTATAATATTAGTAGGATAATTGCATTGCAATTATGAATCATTTATAGATAATAAAATGTAACGGATTCTGTTATTCCATTTTTAGTTGAAATTTCTATCAGCATGCCAGTAGCTAGCTATTTCAGCAGCTAAGCTATTTCACATAATAGGTGTGTGAAGTATCAGGTATGAGCTATTTGCTGTATAACTCAATATTTGGTTCCATTAAGTTTTAGCATTTATAGCTAACTCTGTCAGTTTTGTAAACTATAAATTTATCATAGTACCGATGGTACACTATAATACCGTTGAGATTAACTCAACACCAAGGATATCATGATGTCAAAATTCATACCTGATGAGCAACGCTGTTGTCAGGGCTGCTCTTGCAGCTCCAGCACAGCGGCCGCCTGCCTGGAAGGTGGATGGTGGCGATTCAGCGGACGACGGAGTCACCCGATTGGTGCTCGGCAGCGGTTCCAACAACGTGGCAACCTTTGAGGGTAGTCTGCTTTTTTACAATGTCGCGTCGTCAACGGCACTTTGAGTTGCTGCAGTAGCGTTGTTTGACGTATCTATGCGGTGAAATAGTCCAGTATGACTATCTCGAGTGCAATAGATATTTAATTGTGTCTTAAACACAATGCTTTGACAGAAAGTACCCAGTATGGTAAATTCGCATCAGACAAATAAATAAACTGACAGAAAGTACCCAGTATGGTAAGTTCGCATCAGATAAATAAAAAACTGACAGAAAATACCCAGTATGGTAAGTTCGCATCAGATAAATAGCAGACAATTATGCTGTTTAACCAAGTAAACGGCATTTAAAATTGTTCCTCCGTCTTGACTTCTTCTTCTTGTCCTCTTCCGTCTTGAAAACGTTTTTCTTTCTTCACGAAGTAAATGCTTAACTATAATTTAATTTTCACTGTAAAAATATAATTCTAAAGAAGTCTCACTTTGAGACTGTATACGTGCGTCCGTGGCGAAGCACGAAAAGCGAATGAAGTGGTTGGCGTGTAGCAGTGACAGGGCGAACTTGGACCGGAAATGTCAAAATATCTGTCAATTTTAAGTCAAAAACCTTCTCTTTTTAGGTTTTTTAGGTTATTGCTTTAAAATAACGTGCTAAGTGGTGATACATGCAAGCGGTACTACATGTGTTAATATACTAATATCGAGGACGAATCTGAAGTATAATTTTAAATGATGCCGTTTTGGGTACCAAATAAAAGGGCTTAATGACCACTTTTCAAATACATATATAGCTTTTGCCCGTGGCTTTGCTTGCTTTCACCCGATTTACAACCCCAACATATTTAAAAAAGTTTAAAAACTAAAACTCGACTACGGAAAAATCAGGCTGGACAGATCTTGAGGTGGCCGCGCAAGACCGGAAGAAGTGGAGGTCCCTTCTGAGAGCCCTATGTCCCTAATAAGGGATAAGAGGACATCATCATCATCATCATCACAGAAAAATCGTGCTCTAAAAAGTACGAAATAAGAAAATATTCGAGTTCAAAATTAAAAAAAAGGATAACCGTAGTCGCATCGCATGCCACTTTGTCCTAGACACGCAGTACGACACGAACAACAGGCTGAAGGTGGCATGCGACTACGGTTATCCTTTTTATAATTTTAGACTCGAATATTTCCTTATTCGTACTTTTTAGAGCGTGGTTTTTCCGTAGTCGGGTTTTACTTATTTTTTAAACTTCTTTTTTAAGTATCTAAATTATTATGGGATGTATTTAATAGAACTTTAAATTTGATGAAAACAGTTAAAAAATTGTTTAGCAGCATTTTAAAAATAATAATAGATCTATAATTTAATACTATCACTACAAAAATAATGGTTGGTTTGCACTATTTATCGTGTCCCAACTTCGAAACCAGTTAGTATTTTAAAGAGAGCTTTTCAAAGTGACACTTAAAAAAATAGTAAATACTTGTGTCATTATGATGGCTTTGATGGAAAGAAAAGTTTCAAAATTGGTTAAATAAACGGCCTGTAAAAAAGATCTGCCTGCCTACATGAGTACTCTTCGAAGCTTAGTAAAAAAAAAATACATTTTTATCAACGCCATCTATCGAGCCTACAGTTTTTTGTCATTTAGAAAAGCCATCATTGATAATTGTCACAAAGAGATAGCAAGATGATATCAAATTGTGGCCTAATCACAGAATACATAATAGTATAATTAATGCATACACGCCAGCAGGTCGGTTCTGGCACTTCGCCGGCAGCTGCCGCGGCACGCTCGCTTCGCTCGCTCGGCTTGTGCGCTGTTGGTCACCAAGGAACCTAACCTCCACCTCGCTCGCTCGTCGTCGCACCTAATCGTCTGTTTACCAAAGGTCTACAAGTACCAATGTTATAAAATTAAATTGTATAGTGCAAAGTATTAATTTTAAAGTTTAGCATATTTATAGCGAAAACCATTATTTTTATAGTTCATTCAATTAACTTTAAAGTTAAACATTTTAAAGTGTGTTAAATTATTTTTAAAGTGCGTTTATATATTCCCCAATGATTATTATGATAAATAACAGAAACCGATTTTCCAATCAAATCATGACGGGCGCCGCCCTAAAAAGTATAAAACACCGAAGCTCGGGGTGCTGTGAGCTAGTGCAAATAAAATATATAGGCTATGACCGTGTCACGGTGGGGTCAAGTGGGGATGCGACAAAGGGGGTCGGGGTCACCAGGTGTTCGCAGGTCAGTGTCAGCCCTGACTAGACGCGGTGACCTGGAATTCTAAATGGGTTCCTGGGAACACTGTTCATTTAGCGTCATTGTACTAGTGTAGGATAGGAAAAGAAAGCAAATAGAAAAATACTTTGCTCCTTTGTTAATTACAAAAATTTATAGATCCGTTCCCGAGAATGAGCGCGTGCGACATTTTGTATACAAGTAAACGAGACAAATTATTGTATAACTAAGCTTCGGAATAAAATAGCTTATGAAAAAACCGGCCAAGTGCGAGTCGGACTCGCGCACGAAGGGTTCCGTACCAAAAACGGCAAAAAAAATACGTTTGTTGTATAGGAGCCCCCCTTAAATATTAATTTTATTCTGTTTTTAGTATTTGTTGTTATAGCGGCAACAGAAATACATCATCTGTGAAAATTTCAACTTTCTAGCTATCACGGTTCATGAGATACAGCCTGGTGACAGACAGACAGACAGACAGACAGATAGACAGACAGACAGACAGACAGACGGACAGTGGAGTCTTAGTAATAGGGTCCCGTTTTTACCCTTTGGGTACAGAACCCTAAAAATGAGGTGATATAAAATTTTGCTTCAGTAGCATACAAACATTTTTTTATTCAATCCTACTAATATTATAAATGTGAAAGTTTGTGGGTTTGGATGTTTGTTCCTCAATCACGCAAAAACTACTGAACTGATTTGGTTGAAAAGACATTGAACCTTTTTGTATGGAGCCTGGCATACCTAAATTTGCAAGTACCTAAAATGACATATTTTGGTGTACACCTATAAAACATATACCAATCGACAGAGAAGATGATTAGAAACAACAAATACTCTTTGACAAAATGTCGTAAATGATATACTTTCTGAGATATTTCAGTTTGAAAATGTTAAATAATATAATTTTTTTTCCTCAAAAAATATGTTTTGTATGATCAATATTATTCATTTATTAAAATCTGATCATAATAACATAAACCAAAACATTAGAGAGAAAAAAGGCAAGCAAAATCATACAAATCAGTTACCTACTTAGTTTAAAAAAAAAAAAACGTTTGTTGTTGGCCTCATTTACAACATCATGCCTAACAATTATTGAATGCAGAAATGCCGCTGGCAGCAACGGGGGCGATTCTTGGTGCTGAACCCACGACATGAACCACACCACGCTCAGACGTGGGAACAGCAACCAAGTGTCCTATTACCCGCTATGCAACGCAAGAGCAGTAGTGTCCTTTAATTTGGCTCCTGCTTTCTCGGGTATTATTTATTAATAAAATAAGCCTTATTTATAATAAGGCTTATAATAATATTTATTTATAAATAGCGCCCCACTTACAAACTGAGCCCTACTGTTACAAGTTATTTTCGACAAAGTGATAAAAGATCTGATTTTGTACACAATAAGCTTATTTTGTATAAAATAAGTGATATAAGATGTGATTTTGTACAAAATAAAGCTTCGTACAGACTGACGCGAATTCGCCACGCGATGCGGCATTTTAGCCATAGCCATAGCCAAAGCAATGCTCAGCATTGAGTTAGGTGATCAAAATGCCGCATCGCGCGCGGAATTCCCCTCAGTCTGTACGAAGCTTTAGATGTGATTAGGTACAAAGTAAGCGCCCAGTTTGTAAGTGGGACGCTATTTAGAGGTGCCTTTTTTGCGTGCTGTTTTAGTTTGTGAACCGTTATCTAAGATATTCTTGATCGATTATGGACCACGAAAGATGTATTCTGCAAAATACAACACAAACTACCGAGCTGTGCGCCGCGCCGTTTGCCAGCACAGCGGCGCCCCGGCACCGCACCATGGTGATGTGTCCGCGCGCTAAAACAGCAAAGATCTGTTCCCAGCATCCTGGGCAACGAATTTACCTTGTGTTTATATATTAATGAATAATACCCGAGAAAGCAGGAAACAAATAAAAGGGCACTACTCCTGCTCTTGCATTGCATAGCGGGTAATAGAACACTTGGTTGCTGTTCCCACGTAATGAGCGTGGTGTGGTTCATGTC
Organism: Agriphila geniculea; assembly: GCA_943789525.1. Classification (NCBI taxonomy): domain Eukaryota; kingdom Metazoa; phylum Arthropoda; class Insecta; order Lepidoptera; family Crambidae; genus Agriphila; species Agriphila geniculea. The sequence continues at coordinate 4,304,100 of OX038879.1, read as the reverse complement.
GTGGGCTCAGCACCAAGAAACACCCCCGTTGCCGCCAGCGGCATTTCTTCATTCAATAATTGCTAGGCAATGTTGTAAATAAGGCCAACGACGAGCGTTAAGAGGAGGCTCCCAGAATTTGGCAATATTTGAACTCAAATAGTGACGTCTGTACAATCTCAATGAATGTCAAATTCAGATATATGCTTTTATGGACCTTCATTTAGTGGATGACGGCAGGATTTCAGAAATTATTGAGTTTGGCTCGATAGTTTTTTATTCTGAAAACATGTCCTTTTTAGGGGAATTTTTAAAATATCTCTTTAATTATACATCGTTTCTGAGCAAAATTTATGTAAATCATTAGCAAATTACGTGTTCCAGTGACTGACGGCACAAAAATCGTATATATTAATTATTACTATTGTTATTACCAAAAAAGAGATTAAATACCAGCGCGCTGCGGGCGCCGCCTTCGTTAGTACTGCGCAGTGCGCCGTCGAGGTAGGACGTGTGTCGCTCGCGCATCGAAATTTTTATCATTACGTGCATTGCTTTGCAATCTATCTATACAGTTGTTTAACGTATGTACTTGCGCAGAGCAACGGAGGGGATTTCGCGAGGGCTAGGGCGGTTTCCCTCAAATGTCTATGATAAAGATTGTATAACTGTGGTATGGGTAACAAACAGCAAAGCGCGCGTGTTCATCGTTCTGGCAGCGCCACGGTCTCCGATTTGCGTGAATTAAATACATCACGAATGTCAATTTTTTGCCAGTCGGGAGCTCGGGAGAAAATAGGTTTGATCGCCCCCCCACTGGAAGAGGTACATCCGAAGATGTACGTATATGTCCATTATTAGGTTTGAGGAGCCACGTCACACCATTATTTAGCAGCAAAGTAGATTATTTTGTAGCACAAATCCTGAAGTTAGCATCATAATATATCGCGAGAGGTATCAATGCAAAGGTGGCTCCTCAGTCTAAACATCAGGTTTGAGGAGCCATTCTGGAACTCGCTAAGTACCCGTTGAATACTTTAGAAAATTAATGCATCGTTTAGCAGCAAATGTGTAAAGTACTTGCTAATTTTTTTTTATTTTTAGCTCAGTAGTGCTGGAGAACGCAATTTGTATGGCTCCTCAATGCTGACGTTTTGCATATAAACAACTTACTTACTGTACCTACCTCAGATAACAATGGAATCAAAACCAGATACGCTTACATTTAGCAAAAATTTCTGTTATATATGGCTTTTTTTCGTTTCCACAACGCGATGTGGTAGTTTGGTATGTTGACCACGACGCGAATTTCGCTTTGTGGTATTTCCATGATTACAACAACGCATTCAAACAAATACACGCATACAAATAAATAAATAAATAATGCTTGGACAATTTTTCACACAGCGCCATCCAGCCCCAAACTAAGCAAAGCTTGTAATATGGGTGCTAGACGACTGATATTACTTATATACTTTTTAAATATATCCTTATTATACATAGTAACACCCAGACCCGTCACAGAAATTGAAATTCATCATTTCAATTTCGGCCCGACCGGGAATCGAACCCGGAACCTCTGCGTGGTAGACCGGCATGTTGACCACTGCACCACTCAGGTCGTCTGATATGATGTCAAAGTAAATAAAAAAAACTACTTGTCCTGGTTTCATTCATATAATATGGTTACCTTTCACAGCGAATTCTTAAGGAATATCGAAAAGTATTGTATTTCAGTCACCGGAAGAGATACAGTGCTGAATTTTATAGATGTACTTAGCCGACATTTCTGCTAAATGTTAGTGTCTCTTGTTTTGTACAGCAAAATTCAGGGCACCTGTAACCAAGTTTGGTCACAGGTCAGTCAGTTGAGCATGCCAATATTTAGTTCTACCTTAGCAAACCCGGAAAATATCTGTAACGAGTATAACACAGCTACTTTCCGAGAAATAAGCCGTTGATTCAATATGCCATACAATTGGTACATCGAGTAGAAAAGTTTTAATTTAAAAATAACATCATTATCGTAAATTAATCTTCTTGAGACATTCTCTGAATGTTGCTCACTACAGCAATACACACACACAGTGTCCTTATTTGTGCCTTGTTTTACCAATTTTATAGTCATTAAGTAATTTTATTCTTAAATTTTATGTTTTATACTTTTCACTTTGACGTTTTTTATGTTACCGTAAATGTAGTGACGGGGATAGTAATATTTTGAGACTACTATTTAATTTGGTCGGATTCGCGCTAAAACTCGATTTCATCGCCATGTGGACCGCAGCCCAAAACAAAGAGTATTTCTTTGTTTTTTGACACCGACAAAGAGTATATTTTTATTTTATTATTTTTTAACTAGATCAAACTGTCATAGGAGAGGCAAAGAGACCTAATTCCATGCAGCCAAATAGATATTATTTTTTTACTTTCTCTTGATATATTTTTTTTATTTGTTTGTGCATGTAGAATCGATGCTTGTTGTTATTATCTTCTTCTTAACGTGTCGACTCGGTACCTATATGTATAATTATATTTGTGAGGACCAGAACTCAGCCACTGATATCGCATTATCGCGTTGGTATTATTATTATGTAGGTATTATTGCGTTGAAATTGTCTTTTCTGTATTTTATAGGAAGTAGAATTGTTTTTTTTTTGGTTTGTCTGTCGGTTGTCGTCACCAAGTAGGCTCCTCCAGAATACTAGCGTTGCAGTGGTATGCTCCGGTATGCCACTGTAGCATTGCTGAGGTTGGAGCCTAGTTGGCCGCACACAAATTAGTTCGTGTAGGTACATTGTTTTCTTTTTTTTGCTTTATAACTTTTATTTTTAATTACCTTACTGTATATAATGTTTTACGGTCAATAAATAGTTTTTCTTTCTTTCTTTCTTCTTAGTACCTAACTAATATTATGTGTATATACTGAATGGGGAATAGTAAAAAGCATTTTCTTTAATTTTCTTTCTTTCTTATTAAGCTATGTAAGCTTGCCACAAAAATATAAATACTTGTCTATAGTTATATTACTTACTTTTATACTTACCTTTATAATTCTAATGCGTGTTCTCAGAACAGATCAAGCCTTGTTTGCAGGCGAAAAGATACATAAAAATCATATAAAATATATATTTTAAATCAGTTGAAAATTTTGCACTTTAAAAATCGGAAACCGGGGCGCTGCCAGAACGATGGACACAAAGCGCTCGGCCGCGCGATAAAGTGTGGGAGCGAGACAGTTGCGAGTAAAATAAGTGGGTGGGGGGCAGCGAACGCACGTAAAAATTTTGCAAGCGGACTCTTAATATTTTTTTTTAAACTAAGTAACTGATTTGTTTGTTTTTGCTTGCCTTTTCTTCTCTCTGCTGTTTTGGTTTATGTTTTTATGATCAGATTTTAAATAATGTACATAATATTGATCATTGAAAATATATTTTTTGATGAAAAAAAAAAAATTTTAATTTACATCTTCAAACTGAAATATCTCAGAAAGTATATCATTTACTACATTTTTTCAAAGAGTATTGTTGTTTCTAATCATCTTCTCCGTCGATTGGCGTATGTTTCATAGGTGTAGAACAAAATATGACATTTTAGGTACTTGCAACATTAGGTATGCCAATAAGGTTCGATGCCTTTTAACATACAGATAGGAGATAGCCTAGATTAAAACATAGGATACTTTTTATCCCGATATTCCCAGGGGTACGGGAACCACGCGAGTGAAATCGCGGGCGGTCGCTAGTTATATTATAAATGTGAAAGTTTGTGGGTTTGGATGTTTGTTCCTCAATCACGCAAAAACTACTGAACGGATTTGGTTGAAATTCGGCACACAGATAGTAGATAGCCTAGATTAAAACATAGAATACTTTTTATCCCGATATTCCCACGGGAACGGGAACCACGCGGGTGAAACCGCGAGCGGCCGCTAGTACTAAATAATAGGATATACCAGTGGGCTGATTTTGTAATTTTGTTGCAATCAACTCTGACAGAAATCGCAGTGACATTGCTGCTTTAGTAAGAACCAATGGGACAACTATCTTACCTAATTCGGGGTCTGATTTCAAGAAATATTTCGACTCGTAGATCATTTTCTCAGGCGGGAATCGGACCCACGACCTTTGGAAGTCCAGACTAATGCTCTTCCAACTGAGCTACCGAGTTACTAGAGGCATCGTTGAATTTTTTTTAGTATTTCCTACTCTTTTGCTGCAAGCTAGCGTTATTTCATTAATGTGAGGAATCAATATTCAAAATATTACTCATATTTTGATAGCGAAGGCTTAATTATTAAGTAGGTATAGAAAAAAATATAATAGTTATTTTGATTTCAAGTTAAGGCGGTTGTATGACCGAAAGTGGCGCCCTCAGAGGTTTTTATTTAATAAGTTATTAATAGAAAAAGATTTTAAAAATGTTTATCGTGGAGATTTTAGGGCTCATGGTCTAGTATTTTTAGAAGGTATCAACTACATGCCCTCGTAGTCATTCGTAGAAGTAGATAGCAAATGTGTCAAAAACGGCCACTTTTAGCAGTTTTTCTATCTATTTCTAGCAGTGACTACTAGGGAATGTAACGATACCGTCTAAAAATACTAGATTGTAGGCCTTAAAATCTCCACGATAAACATTATTAAAATTGTGTAATAAAATTATAATATTAAAAAAAATTCACCGCGGCGCCACTTTCGCTCAGGGTACCACCTTAAGATGAGTAGCTACCCTATCAACGTTAAAGTACCGTATAGCCGCCCCAGGGACGAGGAAAATATAAATCGAGTTCTCTTAACAATAAATTACTAGTTGATACAATAGCATTTCCCAAACTTTAACATGTCATTACACTAGTTTTAATGTATCGTGTGCCCGTAACGATGAATATTTGATCGTCTCTTACAAACGGTCTAGAAAGGCTCCCAGCCCCAAGGCTCCTCAAATATGCATGGCCCCGAACTTGGGAGCCGGCATTGTAAATATTAATGGTCGTCAACGATAAATGAAATGTTTGAACTATGTCATTACGAGTTCATTCTATAAACGGAGACTTTATTTTTTTATTTGATGAGACAACAACTTTTTCTTTAAATCTTCCTTCACCTCAAATATAAATAGGTAATTAAAAAAACCGGCCAAGTGCGAGTCAGACTCGCGCATGAAGCGTTCCGTACCAAAAAACGCCAACAAAATCACGTTTGTTGTATGGGAGCCCCACGAATATTTATTTTATTCTGTTTTTAGTATTTTTTGTTATAGCGGCAACAGAAATACATCATCTGTGAAAATTTCAACTGTCTAGCTATCACGGTTCATGAGATACAGCCTGGTGACAGACGGACAGTGGAGTCTTAGTAATAGGGTTCCGTTTTTACCCTTTGGGTACGGAACCCTAAAAATGAACTAAAGAACATTCCTAGGGGTATCAGAAACAATGTCGGAGTATTAGAACAACATATTAAAACACTAGAATTGCGTCATCAAATACGTGTTCAAACTTTAAAAACCTAACATGTGCGACCTTTCCCATAAATATTGTTAAAAAGTTTGGTAAAGTAACTGAAATCTGGAATGTGAGCCGGGAGCATCCAGACCAATTTGCCGAAACGCGCTGGAGATTGGGATTTATGTTCGGTTTGTGGCTAAAGCTCGTCTTTTAGGACGGATTTGTTCTATTTTTGATGTAAAAGCCTGCCGAGGTAGTGTTCTAGCCGTTTTTAATAATGTCTCATGAGAGTGAGGACACAATGCTTGATATAATGGTTTCCAAATTGGGGCAATAAATCGGTTTTATCCAAAATTTAATATATTTTCTCTTGTATAACAAAATAAGTGTTTTTAATATTTCTCATTATACGTAAATCGCGGTTATAATTACAAGACGAAGTGTTTCTAATGACTTTTATGACGGATAATTACGCAAACAAAGCACTTGTTTCTTAGACACTGTTTCACTCATAAATAAATAATTCCGTATACTGAAAATGTTTTTGAAATAAATTACAAATAAGTTCACGGTCACGAAGATGTGTGAAAACACATCTTCGTGACTATACTATGTTAATTTAGATATGAACACGTGTATGGTACACGTGTGGTTCATGCATATATATATCTTTAAATAGTACTTTACCTACTTATATCACATACAAAACCGGTTATGTTCTGTGTCTACAAGCCCCTATCTTGGTAAATAGTTGTAGTATTACCAATATAGTGAATACTCTTCCCTATGCAATACTGTTCCTACCCTCCCCTACCCTATATCCCTATAACTCCTTGTATCCTTATCCCTTTCCTCTTGTCCACAGAGATTCCCTTTGGAAGTAGCCACGCATACAAACCCTCCACAAGTGTGTTAAGAAAAATCGTAGCAGGCCGTAATTCCAAAACTATACTACAGCCAACATCGAAGTCATTTACAACTGACCAGTTGAAGAAGAGGAATAGTGAATTATTTAGATCCTTAAAACGCTCCAAAAGTTTAGATACGTTGGATTCCAAACATGAAAAGACAGTGGAGAAGCAAGGCTCACATAGTTCGTGGGAAGCTAAGAGGGACAAGAACCTAAATACAAGAGCTGCAGGTTCTAATGACTCCTTCGTCAGGAGTATAAGGACTTGCAATTGCTGCAGTCTGACAGAGCTGCTGAGTCGTTGGGACGGCATATTGGTTGTGGTGATTTGTGCAATGCTGATTATGCTCATTCTATCTTCACCTTTATCGTTTCTTTGGAGCCGGCAAAGAGATTCGCGTTAATATCTTGTTGATTAAGTGTAAATATAATTAGTTTGAATATTTTTTTGTTTTTTTTTCTGGGAATAGGGTTGGGGAAATCAGCTGACACTGACTGAGATAAACAATGCCAATTTGAATAGCTAGTCATAGCATATAATATACACATTAACTTTGTCTAGGGATACAGGTGTTATTTTCATATAAACGAGGTAACTTTGAAGCCTTGGTTTTCTGCCAGGGATGTACCGTGCTGTAATCTGTTGATGGCCATCCAAGGACTGAATGGAGTAGATTTAGATCGCTATACACACCCAACTGATCTGATCAGCATTCTAAAAGATTAATGGATCAGAGTTCTCAGTTTGAGGATTTCCATACATTTTCATGCTATTTTCGCGGTTTTTTTAAACATGTCCATTACGTTTTTAGAATGCTGGTCAGATCAGTTGGGTGTGTATAGCGATCTGAATCTCCTTCATTCACTCCCTGGATAGTCGTCATCAGATCACAGCACAGTACATCCCTGGCAGGAAACCAAGGCTTCAAAGTTACCTCGTTTGTATGAAAATAGCACCTGTATCCCTAGACAAAGTTGATGTGTGTATATCACTATCCCAAAAGACAATACGTAAAATTTTATTGACTACTGCCCCTCTAGCATGGCCACTGAAACACGATATACACGCTCAAATTTTAATCATTTGGTTCCCGCCGTGGGGTGGTTCCACTCATGATTACAAGCAATTTTTACCATGAGGCCAACTCTCCTGCTCGCAAAAAAAAATCAGTTGTTCCATACAAAAGTGCAGTACCTACTCGACCTTAATGTATGGAACAGCTATTTTTTTTTGCGAGCAGGAGAGTCGGCCCCTTAGTAAAAGTTGCTTGTAATCATGAGTGGAACCACCCCACGGCGGGAACCAAATGATTAAAATTTCAGCGTGTATATCGCGCGATAAAGCGTTCAATCGACACTTAATTCATAATTTATTTCTTTATTGCATAGTCACATGGTATAAAGTTGACAATATTTAGGTTAAATAGTACATGTGACACCCTGTAAGGGTGTTGGCAGAATGAGTGACTTAAATTCTATAATATCATATTATTATTAGTAGTGTTTCTTAAAAAATAAAATTATAATTATTTTACTTATAGAAAACGATTTATGCAGTATAAATTAAGGTTAATTCATCATTATCATTAGATATTTCATTTCATAATAATAACATAATACTCAATATGATTCATATTTTACATTCTTTTAATTAATACGATGGATTCTAATTAAATTTATCTTCAAAAAATTCTGAGATACAATAATAACATTTGTTAACTAAAAAGGTCCTGAGTTGCTGTCTGTCCAACTGTCAAAACTAGCTCTTAGAATTTGCATTACGTAGCTCAGTCAGTGTTGTGGAGTTGAAATTTAGAGCATCGATGCTCTAAGAGTTGAAATGACAAGGAGGGAAGAGAAAATGACGTTTTATGAAAACAATTTATACACGTTATTAAAACTTTCTGCTTTATCTGAATCAAACTAAAACACAATTTTCTAGAGAATCCGTACAAAGACTCGAGAATGTTTAGGAATAATATCTCGTCAGGGTTTCTCAACGAAAACTTTTAACAAACAACAAACCATCCTTGAGCGTGCGTTTCAAGATAAACAGGCTAAAAATAACAGAGGACCCTTCCCGACAGTTCATTAAAATACAACTGCGGAAAACGTAGGGGATGTCGTGATATCAAGTTGCATTCTTTTCATAATATCCAAAAATGTTAAAGATGATAATCTTCTGCTCCCATATCATGACCACCGAAACACGATATACGTATATCGCGTGATATAGCGTTTTATCGACACTCAACTGTCAAAATACATTGTCTTTTGACAGTTAAACGTGATGAATAGCTATATCATATCGCGTTTCGGTGGTCACGTCACGTCATGCTATAGAGGCTGGCCTATTATTTTGTAATAAGTAGTAAAACTTCTTCCTAATAGAGGATAGCCTCTATATTTTTGACTTTGACTATATATTTGACTATATATTTGACTTTTATTCTGAAGTAGGTACGTGTTGCATCGTAATACCATGCATACTGACTGTTGCCCATTATAATAATACACGCTGAAATTTTAATCATTTGGTTCCCGCAGTGGGGTGGTTCCACTCATGATTACAAGCAACTTTTACTCAAAATCTGCTGTTCCATACAAAAACGCAATACCATCAGCTGATTATTTTTTTCGCGATATCAGAGTTGGCCCCATAGTAAAAGTTGCTTGTAATCATGAGTTGAACCAACCCTCTGCGGGAACCAAATGGTTAGAATTTCACGATGTACATATAGGTACGAGTATTTTTTAATTACAATAGCAGTGCCTAAATTACTGATAAATTATGAATTGTTCTCTGTCTAAAATTGTCTGATCACTTAAATCACCACAACTTTAAATAATAGAAATTAAATAAATTTAAAATTACTCAAATTTTAGATCCCAGGAATTAAGACTACACATGGTTAGGATAGCTAAATCCTTCCGGCCGGATCTCACGTGTGTACTGGGCCTGTTTGTGTAGTCTTAATTCCTGGGATCTAAAATTTGAGACTTGTCAAATCGGCCAGTAAATCCAGAGAATATCTTATGTTAAGATATGTGTTCAATTTTCTCGCTGATAAATTCAGAATTTGTACATTAATGTTTATTTAATTCAGCTGCTATATTGTAGGTGGCAGCCCCAAACCGCAGACGTCATAATTAAGTTAATTAGCACCCACCGTCCCATGTAACTGGGGAGCCGTCGGGAACTCATTACTGTACCCTTTGATATTTAAAACACTTTTAGCGGATTTACTTGCGGTTTCATAAAAGTATTTGGTTACTTTTATCTGTAACCATAATATGAAAATATGTAGAATTGTTTTTTTAACATAACATTTATACTCCAGTATTTGCCTTGATAATGGGCTCATTAGTAAAGTATCCTATCTAAATTATTCATACGAATGTGAGGAATCATCATGATGTTTTTAAACACTTTATAAGGGCAGTGCTGGATTAACCCTTAAACAAATTAAGCAATTGCTTAGGGCATCACGGGCACCATAAACGGAACCGAAAAAAAAATTTGTAAGAGATACAATATTTTTTTATCTCTTAAAAAAATGTTTATAGGTATGTTTTGATTCATTTATTTGTGTGGTCATGTAAAATGACTTACTATAAGAATAGTGGATGAAACTGACTAAAAATCGCGCTGCGCGGCCGTTTTTTGCTACAGACAGTTGATGAGCGGCCGTTTTTTGCTAAAGACAGTCGATGAAATTAACAAAAATCGTATTAATGTTAATTTTGTGCGTATCTTAGACAGGCATCCTCCCTTACATAGATGGTGACCCTATATTATAGGAGGCCTACAGGCGTGGATTGCTTAGGGTACCAAGTAGTCTTAATCCGGCATTTTTTTCGCGGTATCAGAGTTGGCCCCATAGTTGCTTGTAATCATGAGTTGAACCAACCCTCTGCGGAACCAAATGGTTAGAATTTCACGATGTTCATATACGAGTATTTTTAATTACAATAGCAGTGCCCAAATTATTGATAAGTTATGAATTGTTGTCCGTCTAAAATTGTCTTATCACTTAAATCACCACAACTTTAAATGTTCCTCCAATTGTCTAAATCTGAAAAAGAATTAGATGGAATAAAAGATTCAGCTGCTATAGTTATTATCTCCTAAGTGAAAGATTAAGTGGGTCGTCCATCAAGGTAATAGTGAGTGGATCTTAACAATTTACGAAAAGATGCCAATACTCGGATTAGGCAGTAATGAATGGAGGAATATGATCCTCCATTATTCCCGGACAAAAATAAGGCGATTTATTGCAGGAGCGGAGATTAAAGATGATCTTGCGGTAGCTTGAAACAAAGACAGTAATTAATTACTTGGCGCTTTGTTTGTTATTATTGTAAACTTAGCAGGTGCAGGGGTTCAGCGACGTCGGGTAGAAGAATTAAAACTCCAGCTTTTTTTTACTATTTGTATTTTCAAACCATAGTAGGTATATATTGAACTGAACTGAACTGAACAATTTTCATACAAAACAGCCTTATTTAAGTACAAAATGTTTACTCGCACTTAGTGGCTAGTTAGTTTTCTACAATATAGCTATTAGCCAATTACAACGCATACAGTTTGCACACGGCACTAATTTTTGCACACGGCACCAATCTTTCCTGTCTCTTTCCAACATTATAGTGCTATCTCTTTCTAACGGTGCAAACAAAATCGCTAATAGTATCTATACAAGAAAGATAAATAACAAATCAAAGGTCTTAATTCCTATCTTAATTTCTACATGTAAAATATACTAGATAAACATAATTAAGTGTTCAAATAAGAAAATAATGTGATAAAACAAAGTAATTCTACAAAATATCAAAATTTAAACTATCTTAACTATATTTACATATTTTACAATCGTTCTGCCGTCAACATTCCACCCCCTGGTTGCGGATTTACTCCCAACCATCATGCCTCTGTAGGCAGAACTACCACTTTAACTGCAGGGCGGCGTAATGTCCCACGGCAAGTCCTTATGTCTACTATCCTAACTTGGCCATCCGCTCCAGGGTAAACCTTTACTATCACACCTCGGGGCCAGACGTTTCTGGGCAGAGTGGGGTCGACGATTAACACTAAGTACCCAACTTTCAACGGTGCCACATCCTTCGTCCACTTCGATCGCTTTTGAAGTGTCGGCAGATACTCTGACACCCAGCGGCGCCAAAATATGTCGGCCAATGCTTGCGCAGCTTTCCATTGTTTCTTCGTTGTCAGGTCTTCTTCCGAAAAATGTCCAAGTCTGGTGGTCGTTGACGCGGTACCCAAGAGTAGATGGTTCGGAGTTAACGTTACTGGGTCGTTCGGATCCACAGAGACGTGGGTCAGTGGTCTACTATTGATCGTAGCTTCCACCTCAGCCAGCAGCGTTAGTAACACTTCTTCTTTCGGCGCTCTCGCATTCAGGGTTACTCTCAATGCGGTCTTCGTGGAGCGTACTAAACGCTCCCAACATCCTCCCATGTGTGGCGAGGCGGGCGAGATGAATTTCCATTTGATTCCAAGTGTGGTAGCTGCATCTTCCAGCTGATGGATTTCCAGGTTCTTCCACGCGTTCCTTAGTTCTTTATCAGCTCCTATGAAATTCGTGCCCTGGTCGCTGTAAAGTGTTTCAGGCTGACCGCGGCGCGCAATGAAACGTCGGAGGGCCATGATGGCCGAATCAGCGCTAAGAGAGGAAGCGACTTCCAGGTGGATTGCTCTTGACGTCAAACAGGTCAAGACGATTCCCCAGCGTTTCTCATGACGACGTCCAATGGTCACTTCCATGGGTCCAAAATAATCAATTCCACAGTGAGTGAATGCACGACGATGATGGGCTAATCTGGCGGAGGGCAAGTCCCCCATCTTCGGTGGTTTCGGAAGTGTTTTTCTTATCACACACATGGGACAGCTTCTCGCGACTTTCTTGACAGCTGGTCTTATCTTCAGTATCCAGTACTTTTCGCGGAGCATGTTCACAACTGCTTCATTATTAGCGTGATGAGCTAATCGGTGGTAATGCAGAATTATCAACTCAGTCAGTCGTTCCTTTGCATCCAGGATAATAGGATGTCGTTCCTCAAAGGGTACATCGGCTGTCTGGATCCTTCCTCTCACTCTCAAAAGTCCATCCTCCATTATCATTGGATCGAGAGCTTTCAGACGACTTTGTTTCGGTAAATCCTTGCCTGCTTTCATATTTTCTATGTCTACTTCAAACGCAGTTTTCTGAGACTGAAGGATCAATATCTTCTCAGCTTCTCGGATCAAGTCTCCAGTGACCTCGGGCCGTTCTTTCAGCCTTAGGCGCTTGATGTAGGCCAGCACACGAGCCATTGTTCTCACCGCCCGAATCCAGGACGAAAAACGCTGGACTTCCAATATAGTGGGCGGGGCTTCCGTGATGGTGTGAACTCGATTCGGGCGTAGTTCACTGGTCTCTTCATCGGTGGCATTCGATAAGCCTTCTTTCGGCCACTCATCCTCATTTTCCTTAAGAAAGTCTGGGCCTGAGAACCATATCGACTTTTCTGGCGTCCAACCCTTTCTTGTTGCTTCGTCAGCTGGGTTTTGTGCTGTCGGAACCCATCTCCATTCATCGCTTCTGGATCTCTCATCTATTTCAGCTAAGCGATGTGCCACGAACGGCTTGAAATCCCTCGGGTCCGATCTAATCCAGTGCAAAACTGTTTTGGAGTCTGTCCAAAATACTCTTCTTTTTATCTTGAAGCTATGTTCTTTCTCCACCATGTTTGCCAGGCGGCAGGCTAGCACGGCTGCTTGCAGTTCAAGCCGTGGCATCGAGACCATCTTCATGGGTGTCACTTTGGCTTTTCCTGAGACGAGCGCCACTTCCCTTTTCTGGTCAACGAAGTACGCGACGGTGGCATAAGCTTGCTCGCTCGCATCGCCGAAGATATGAAGTTCAACTTCTTCTTCCTCGATCCCATAATGTCTCGGTATTTTCAGTTCTCTAAGCACATGAAGACTTCTTATCCATTCTTTCCATTCTTCATGACATTCTTCGTTTATTTTCTCGTCCCATTTGACGCCGGTCTTCCATATCCGTTGCATTAAGATCCTTGAGCTGATTGTCACTGGGCATATCAAGCCTAGTGGATCAAACAGACTCATTATGAGTTTGAGGAACTCTCTCTTTGTCGGCACTTCCTCGCCACTCGCAACTTCTTTCTTGATTTTCTTGAATGACACGTCGAAACTCAGGGTGTCATCACTCGTTTGCCATACCAGACCCAACGTTCGTTCTGTTTCTCCACCAAGCTTTGACAAATTCACGCTTTGCGGTGCCACGTACGGGAGCTTTTCACGCAACTCAGGATGGTTGGTCGTCCACCCCCTGATGTTGAAGTTCCCTTGAGCGTGAATGTCACTTATTTCTTTAATCATCTTGATGGCATCTTCCACATTTTCTACACTATCTATGTAATCGTCCATATAGTGTCGTTTCTTAATAGCCTCGACCGCTTCTGGGAACTCTTCTCTAAACCTCTCAGCGTTTCTGTTTAGCACGAAGATTGCCGATGTTGGAGAAGATGTTGCTCCAAATATCATCGATTCCATTACATATCGTCGGTCCAATACTAAACTTGCCAATCTGCAAATGTCAAACTTTTCAGTAGAGCGAAACAAAAACTAAAATTGGTCCTGTAAATCAGATTTTATAAGTATCTTTTCAAGTTATTAAATTTACAAGTCAAAAATAATATACTTTAGGTATATATTGATAAAATTATAAATTTAGCATTATTTACGAAATTAAAGCAGATTGGCCTATTCACATGCTCAGAATAAGACAAGTAAATCATTTTAATGTGTTCAAGTAGCCAAAGTGGTAGATAGCTAAATTGACAACGGTGGCGCATACTATATGACTTATATTTTTGAATGTCAACTCGCCAAAGTGCCATTTAATGTTAAGACTAGTAGCGCCATTTATGTACAGTAGATCACTGTAAAATTAAGTAATCATAGTACTCTTTAAACCAAGGTAACATACTCAATCTGCCACATAGGTCAGTAGAACACAGCGATATTTTTGTAACAGTTTTTTGTTTCGGTAAACTGAACTATAAATCACATAGATTAGTTTACTTTTGCACTGACTGTAGATTTGGCAGATAAGCATTAGTGAAAAAACGTTTATCTCGTAGATTATTAAACCTACAGATACATGACTTTACCACATTGTAAATAAATAAGATTTATTTATGTTGGTATATTTAAGTCAAAACTGCCAAAATTGCAGATTGGCTAGTTTACTATTGGACTGACGATATATCTCAGGGTCTTCATGTTTGTTCGCACCTCTCCACAGAAACAGCTGTGCTCCTTGGTCTTCTTTCCTTATCTTTACTCTAAGGAACATATCCTCGATGTCCGCGGTGATTGCGATCGGCTTCTGGCGAAACTTAAATAGTATTCCTAAAAGGGAGTTCAGTAAATCTGGGCCGCTCAATAGCTGGTCATTCAATGACGTCCCTTTATATGTCGCAGCTGCATCGAACACCAAGCGCAACTTTCCTGGTTTATTGACGTTTGTCACGCCAAAATGCGGGAGAAACCAAGTGTGTTCGGAAGGTATCGGTTCTTCCACACGTTTCGCGTATCCTTTTTCAATTAACCTGCTTATCTGGGCGCAGTAGGCAATCGCGAAGTCCGGGTTTCTGTCCATTTTGCGCTCGATTCCTCTTAGGCGTTTCTCAGCGTCGTTAAAATTATCTGGCAGCTGGACGTTATCTTTTCTCCAGAGTAGTCCCACCTCCCAACCTTCATTGGTAAGGCGCGCAGTCTCATTGAGTATGGTCTCAGCTCTCTGTTCTTCAAAGTTCACTCTCTTTTTGGCGACGATCCCCATATTTTCAATGTCAAACTGCTGTTTGACGAGATCGTTCAGCTCCGCCATGCAGTTTACGGTGTCGGGCTCGTCGCTCTTTGTACTTACCGGGCCATGAATTACCCAACCTAGCTTGGTCAGGGAGGCCACCGGTCTTCCCGATTTCCCTCGCCTTATGTCGCCGCCCACTATTGTTTCCCAATTGTCTTGTCCTATGAGGACTAGTGGGACAGCGTCTCTCATTTCTTCAATTCCCAATCCTTTCAAATGATCACTATTTTCGATCACACTCTTTGGCACAGTCTGCGGCGGCAGGTTCATCTCCCTGATGGTCCTCATCTTCAGAATGCGGGGTTCTTCATTTGGTCCCCATAAAGTCACACTTACTAACCTTGATGAGTCATCTTCAATCGAGTGTCCGCCGGCACTGAGGATCTGGATCGGTGATCTCGGACCTCGCAATTCCGTGGCAAGAGTCTCGTCTATCAACGAAATAGTGGCACCGTCGTCAAGCAGAGCGTAAGTGTCAATCAGACGACCCCCGTTTTTCACTTGTACAGGCACTACCTTCAGGAGTGACTTCACACAACGTCTGTCCCCGAGGTTAGTGACACGCTCAGTCTGAGTAGAAATATCAAAAGGTTGGTTACCTGGTTTATCCACGTGCAGGAGCGTGTGATGGCCATAATTACACTTAGCACATTTCCTATATTTACACCTTAATCGACTATGATTGCCACTTAGACACTTAAAACATAACTTATTGTCTTTAACAAAGTCCCAACGTTCATTTACATTTTTGTCACGAAAACTGTCACACGAAGCTAACCGATGATCACTTTCACATAGCACGCACTTTATTTCACTGTTGTTATGCACGTTTACTTTATGCACATTTTTCACACTGGCACGGTTACTCACAGTTTGATTCCGTGGTGTCACCTGCCTTTGCGCAGCCGCAGGTCTGCTCCCGATGATGTCGGCAGGAAGCACGAAAGCTGCGGTGTCGGCGAGCTCCTCCAAGAAGTCCACGAATATGATGAGGGTTGGTGACACACGCAGATCGACTCCACCGGCGATGGCTTGACTCCGTGCAAACTTGGAGTACTCGTGGCGCTGGGTCGGTGTTAGTTTCTCCAGCAGCTCACTCACAAGTTGTGGGTTGTTGATGAAGCCGTCCGCCTTGATGTTTCTGAGTGTGGAGATGCAGGAGCGGACGGTGGCACTGAAGACACGAAGGCCATCGCTGTCATTGTCGGCGGTCTTGGGTAGTGCTCGAATCTTCCCGATAGCGCTCTTCAATAGGAGGTTTGGATCCCCGTAGGTGCGCTCTAAGCATCTCAGGATCTCGCCAGGATCGGAGCTGGTGCGGAGAAGGTCTTCAACCAGTTGCTTCGCCTTGCCATGTATTGCTGATTGTAGTCTCGCAAGGTTTTCTGATGGCCGGAACTCGTACTGGGCAGTGGAATCTTCATATTTCTTCTTAAAGGCAAGCCAGTCAGCTGGATCCCCACTGAAGTTAGGCAACTCGTAGAAAGCTCGTGGCATAGGGCGTGGTTTGGCCATGTCTCGTAGGGTTTCGGCCAACTCTTCAATCGCCTTCCCGGGTTGTCGACGTCCCCTTGATGAATCACGTCCATCTCGGCCAGAATGCGGGGTCTTCTCACGAGCGGGCTCAAAAGGTGACTTCTGGATCCACTCCTGGATGCGATCTTCTTTAGGTGGTTCTATTCTCGCTAAGGCCTCTTCCTCTTCTTCCTCCTCTGCGTCTAGTTCCGCCAGTTGCATTGCCTTCTTTTTCTCGGCGAGACGCTGTTGTGCTGCGCACATTTCAAGTTCTGCTTCGTATTCGATTCTCTTTCGTGTCGCTTCTCTGTGTGCGCGACTGGAACGGGACGACGTGACACTTGGAGCTTTTCGGGGCGCTCGTACGGTGCTCACGGTCGGCGTTGCTTCATGATCTGGATCTCTGGTCGTGAAATCCACCACTCTTCCACCAATGCCGGAAGACGGAATCTCTGGGATGTATATTTCACCAGGTATCCCTTGGTTAACCGTCGACGGCGATCGTAGTGGGCGGACGAACGTAGCTACCCCGGAGTCTGCGGGTTCCGTATGTGCAGGATCGCTCTGGGCCGTTGACGTTCCGCCTCTCTCCTTTGCCTTGCTCCTCGTCGGGTACGACATGGTTGCTTCTTCAAGTATCCCAGGAATTCTTCAAGTCCCAGACTGAATGATCCAAAAATATTCTAAGTCTTGGGAATTTTTCTTCAAATTTTCTAAGTCCTGGGTGCTGGCAGCGAAATCTTCTAAGTCCCCGGCGTATCCGGCTCGAAGGACCACTTGTAAACTTAGCAGGTGCAGGGGTTCAGCGACGTCGGGTAGAAGAATTAAAACTCCAGCTTTTTTTTACTATTTGTATTTTCAAACCATAGTAGGTATATATTGAACTGAACTGAACTGAACAATTTTCATACAAAACAGCCTTATTTAAGTACAAAATGTTTACTCGCACTTAGTGGCTAGTTAGTTTTCTACAATATAGCTATTAGCCAATTACAACGCATACAGTTTGCACACGGCACTAATTTTTGCACACGGCACCAATCTTTCCTGTCTCTTTCCAACATTATAGTGCTATCTCTTTCTAACGGTGCAAACAAAATCGCTAATAGTATCTATACAAGAAAGATAAATAACAAATCAAAGGTCTTAATTCCTATCTTAATTTCTACATGTAAAATATACTAGATAAACATAATTAAGTGTTCAAATAAGAAAATAATGTGATAAAACAAAGTAATTCTACAAAATATCAAAATTTAAACTATCTTAACTATATTTACATATTTTACAATCGTTCTGCCGTCAACAATTATACTTATATCTATTCTGTGGCTTTGTTACCCGAAAACGTTACATTTAGTTAGGGTAATTTGTAACATATACACGAAAACCGGTCAAGTGCGAGTCGGACTCGTGCATGAAGGGTTCCGTACCAAAAAATGGCAAAAAAATCACGTTTGTTGTATGGGAGCCCCCTTAAATAGCTTTTTTATTCTGATTTTAGTATTTATTATTATAGCGGCATCAGAAATACATCATCTGTGAAAATTTCAACTGTCTACCTGTTGTCATTATTAATATCGAGCAAAAAACGGCAAAAAATACACGTTTGTTGTATGGGAGCCCCCCTTAAGTATTTATTTTATTCTGTTTTTAGTATTTGTTGTTGTAGCGGCAACAGAAATACATCATCTGTGCAAATTTCAGCTGTCTAGCTATCACGGTTTATGAGATACAGCCTGGTGACAGACAGACAGACAGACGGACAGCGGAGGCATAGTAATAGGGCCCGTTTTTACCCTTTGGGTACGGAACCCTAAAAAGTAGACTGCTTTTGATTAATATACAGTGTCTAACTACGTATACTGCAGATAACTACTAGGTTACTTATTTGTACTGTGTTTAAACTTTAAGTAGTAGGTGCTGTAACTTAATAGTAAAAAACCGGCCAAGTGCGAGTTGGACTCGCGCACGAAGGGTTCCGTACCAAAAAACGGCCAAAAAATTACGTTTGTTGTATGGGAGCCCCCCTTAAATATTAATTTTATTCTGTTTTTAGTATTTGTTGTTATAGCGGCAACAGAAATACATCATTTGTGAAAATTTCAACTTTCTAGCTGTCGCGGTTCATGAGACAGACAGACAGACAGACGGACAGCCTGGTGACAGACAGACAGACAGACGGACAGCGGAGTCTTAGTAATAGGGTCCCGTTTTTACCCTTTGGGTACGGAACCCTAAAAAATAGCAAAAACCATAGAATATCTAAGCGAGTATAGAGCTCTTAGAGACGGAATTAGTTTGTGTGTGTGTGTGTGTGTGTGTGTGTGTGTGTGTGTGTGTGTGTGTGTGTGTGTGTTTTTGTTAACTGTTCACGCCTAAACTGCTGGACGGATTTGGATGTAATTTGGTTGGTAGCTAGATTAGGACCTGGATTAAACGTGCCCGCAGACTACAGACCAGTCGGCCGATAGTTGATTTTGTATGAAGAATCGGCCGATACCGAATCGTTCTAGTGTGCGCACTTGCATACACCTTCATACTGACTGAGAGCCCGACTAAACTGTCGGCCGATAGGAAGTCTATAGTCTGCGGGCACGCTAACATATACGGTGGTACCAAATGATGTGATGATACTTAAGTGAAAAAAAATCTGCTGTTTCATAAATTTTGATATTTTCGTTATTAATATTTTTATGAAACGGCTGTCTTTTTTGCGATTTCAGAGTTGGTCCCATAGTAAAAAGTTGTTCAGTTTGATGATCTCTATTTATCATATTAGGCTTTATAAGGCTAATTACCAAGCACCCTGTAGACGTTAGTACTGTTATATATTCTGTGGTATAGGGCACTTTTTAACCCGGTCAAAGGTTCTAGTTGCCAATAATGATATCGCTATAATCCAAACAAACAATTTACACATTGATATACACGCTGAAATTTTAATCATTTGGTTCCCGCAGTGGGTGTTTCCACTCATGATTACACGCTGAAATTTTAATCATTTGGTTCCCGCAGTGGGTGTTTCCACTCATGATTACACGCTGAAATTTTAATCATTTGGTTCCCGCAGTGGGTGTTTCCACTCATGATTACAAGCAACTTTTACTAGGGGTCAACTCTCCTGCTCGCAAAAAAAAAAATCTGCTGTTCTATACAAAAGTGCAGTACCTACTCGACCTTAATGTATGGAACAGCTGATTTTTTTCGAGCAGGAGTGTTGGCCCCTTAGTAAAAGTTGCTTGTAATCATGAGTGCAACCACCCCACGGCGGGAACCAAATGATTAAAATTTCAGCGTGTATAATGAATATTTGACACTTTTCTGCTCTCGAATACAAATTGATGACACTTAATTATCGTAAAATAAAGTTTCCAATATGATTGAAATAATTACATGGAGCAACCGAATGTGGGGACGGCTCGGCCACCGTAACCGTCATGTCAGCCACATAGTTACCGAATTTGATCAAAGTATGTGTACATAATATGTACAAAGGAGGCTTTGTACGTTTGTGCTTGATTGGTTGTGGTTGTCCTTGTTCTAAGAGTACGGTCAACAACGAAATTGACACATGTCTCACAGTTTGAGACATTAGAAAAAACATTAAATAAAAATGTACTAAATTGTTCAGCGACTATGTTTGTTGACTATACGAAGAACATTAAGTTAGGGGCAGTCAGAATGAATTTGTGTGTAAAGTGTTAATTTAATGCCAGGAACTAATGAAATTACAACAGAGTCGAATCACTACAGATTAGGGCTGTTTCACGGTTATCATTCCATTTCAAAAAGGTATGGTAGGTATGATATGACGACCTTATAGCTCGGCCGTATTCGAAAATACTTCCGCATATTTGGTTTTACGCTAAGTAGTGTCATAGAATATGAATAATTCTTGGTATTTTCTTAATTAACTAAGTATTCTAAAACTGTTACGTTGTCATTTAGGTTATTTTTATTACCCGACTGCAAGAGGGTTATGTTTTTCGCGCGTATCTTGTAAGTTTGTATGTAATATTCTTTATTACTTCATATCTTTCAAACGGCTGAACAGATTTCCATGATTAACATATCGTTAGATTTGTCTCGTCAGCCCAAGTGTTCTTAAGAAGGTGGCGTTATAAAAAAACCAACATGGCGACTGTACGGTGCTATTATACGTAGCGGAAATAATTTTTTTTTTTAGAATACTGCAATATGGGTGTCAAATTAAAGGGCTTATTATAAGGATTTCAAAAAGGTATATCATATAAATAATAACTAAAAATAAATAAATAAATTTAAAAAAAATAAAAACCCGCCTGCCTAAAAAGACAAGTCAACTGAAAAGATGGAAACAACATTAAATATTAAAGGCAACATTGTAACATGCAGTCGGAGGCATATAACTCAAATCATTCATAATGTCACTTTCTTTATGCATGCCTCCGACTGCATGTTATAATGTTGCCTTTAATATTTAATCTTGTTTCCATCTTTTCAGTTGACTTGTCTTTTTAGGCAGGCGGGTTTTTAATTTTTAACTAAAAATCTTTGGTTTAGTTTAATAATTCTCATTTAAATTGCCGAAGATTGGTATCCTAGACTCCTTGTTCTGTAAACCTATGAAACTGACCCATAAAATAAGGTGTTTCAATTCAACCGTAGTAGCCCGTAGATTTTTGTGCGATCAATAACCGTTACATAACAACTAGTGCCTCTCTTCTATGAAATTGTTATCTATTGGCGCAATTGAGTTTATTAGATGTAAGAGACGACTCCCCCAGGGATTAATGATTCTGGGTGAATTGCGGTTCAGTGATTGCGGTTTGAGACCGGGTTAGATAAAGGTTAAAGTGCTTTGCCATTACCGTATACAACGGAGACGATAATGGAACAATAAATTAATCGTATAGCTCATGGGTCTCCAAACTTTTTAGCATTAAAAGTGGAGGAGCTAGTCTGGCCTTCCACGAAGTCCCAAGAGTCAGGATCTAGCTAGCTCATCGTACAAACATACTGTAAATTACAGTATTGTTGGTACGATCCGGCCTGCTTCCGGATTGTTGGTGCTCGCGGGTCGGAGCTGGCCCGCGGGCCGTAGTATGAAGACGCCTGGGCCCTGGACTATAGCTCATAACGTTGTCAGTCGACATAAAAAAAGTCAATCAAAAATATCCAATACTTTAGTCACAGGAAATATTTTTCGGTTACTGTTTTCAGTAGGTACAATTAATTTTCGTGCTATTTAGTTTCTTTGATTTTTTTTTTAATTTCGCTCCTAGGTTTTAATTTTGATAGTTTCAAAATATGTACTCCTATAACTAGTGTCACCAATGTTTTAATTTATTGTCGTATTTGTCGTCTCCACCCCGTATAAATAAAGGGATACTTAAAATTTAAGATTCAACATTAGCACGTGCCTCTCTATTGTAGGCACATAACGTGCTTTCCCAGGATTTTAGCTTTTACACAATATATTTTAGCGTGTTCCGACAACTAACGGAAATTATTCACTATGAATTATGTTATCAAAGCAAAATTATTGTAGTATTTGCCGAATACAGTGTGTACTTATTCATAACCTTAAGTCATAAATGAGATCATGTTACTTATTAAATTCAACACTCGTCAGTGTCGTTACGTATTAATTTGTTTTTGTTTGGATGCCTAATCTGAATAAGCCCTTATTGTAATGCGGCGAGGCGTGGGCGTCGCGAGTACTCCCACGGGACTCTTGACGTCACTGCTCCAGGGAATAGGGTGGGATTGGTGTAATAACGTTTATTTACGGTGTCATTCCGTTACAATAACAGTCTGAGATATGATAGTATTCGGGTATTCCAATTAGTGATAAAAGCAGTTTGTCTAGATAATAGATGATGGTGAACACTTTATTTCACACACACACACACACACATTATAAAAGAACAATCACAAACTAAAACTTAAATCTGTGGTGGACAAAGGCGGCTTTATCGCTGGAAGCGATCTCTTCCAGATAACCTTTGGTTTAGGGTAAGTAGCTGAGAAGAGATTTGAAGGGCAGTGCTTGATATAAAAAATAAATATCTACATGTCGTCTCAAGATGGAGAGCGGGGTCGATATTACGTGGGCAGTCTTCAAGTCCTTCCATGGTGGGTCCTCAGGCAGCAAGAAATAAACAACTCTTGAAGATGAATTACAATTTTATTCTTGAATGTACTATAATGACTGATAAGTTTATCCATCCATCCATCGATTATCCATCGATAGATGGTCCCTTCAGAAACCGACAAGTCCTTGGAACTCTTATTTCAACCTTCGCAGTTTAGTCTCAATCATGAATCGATCTGTACTGAACTGTCCTGACGCTGTGCTGCGTCCCTTTATATACCCGGAATCAAGGCCTTGTCCAAACGAGTAAACAACCCTCGCTTGCGTTTCTGAGAAGACTAGAATTATCCATAATGGCTAATTACAAATATCATATTACAATCAAAATAAAACTATTAAGAAACTTAATATAAACAAAAGTATCAAATACAATGTATTTAACTAGAACATTCGGTACTTCTAATTACAAGTGTCAGGTTACAATCAAAATAAAACCATTAAAGAACTTAATACCATCAAAATACGATTTGCTAGAATGTTAGGTAATACATCAAGACAACTATGTTGTAAAGTAAACAATTGAATGATCCCGCCGCGCCGGTACAACGGTGACGCGTAGATGTCGATTTTCAACATCTCTCTCCGACACGGCCATTCTGACCGTTCACACGTCCTCGGGTGTGATGCCTGTTGACAAAGAAAAAGGATCACCCAGCATTTGTGTTCAAACGACTACAAACCACAATGGGGAGAGACTGTTCACATTAATCACATAGACTCGGTAGGCTGGACCGACGAGTTCCCATCATTAGTTTGAACTTGGTTATCATTTGCAATAACTGAGATCAGGCACACAACACCAGTGAACCAGTCCTTCGGTCACTCAAGCCACAACCAGTCCTTCGGTTGAGTCACTAAATGGCATTATATCCAGTCCTTCGGATACCCAAGTAGCTCGGTCCTTCGGCCACTTTATCCTGCAACTCGGTCCTTCGGTTGCCGTTTGCCATCTCATACCCCACAATACGCTACAACGTCTGCGGGTCATTTGTGCGTCTAATCTGAGTCACTTGTGCCAGTACCATCGGCACAGTCATCTAACTCGCTGGGAACTTGTGGGTCTGGAGCTTTTCGAATACGATCATGAGGATACTTGTAAGTACGGTTAGAGTTTATTGCTTTCAACAGATATCTATCGCCTTCGAGAATTTTAATTACTCTATATGGGCCTTTAAATTTTGGATCTAGTTTAGTTTGGTTTCTTTCTTCATTTTCGATCAAAACAAAATCACCAACAGCGAAATTTCGAATTTTTGCTTTGTTTCTGTCAAACCTTTCTTTATCATAGTGAGCATTATTCACTATACCCTGCGCCGCCTGCTCCCTAACTTCATCAAGTTTAACCTCTGCCTCATCTTCTTCAATGCTCATTAGACTAAGAGGTCTAGCAATTTTCCCTATCATTAGTTCCAATGGACTTGCCTTGGTCACACGATTAGTAGTTGAATTGATTGCTAGCTGAATGTCACTCAAAGCGTCTTGCCACGAGCGTTCTTTACTCGTCTCAACGGATGTCAGCATAGTTTTCAAAGTACTCATTACTCGTTCTACCTGGCCGTTAGCACGACTCCCACCAGTGGCGATGAGATGTAATTAAATGTTATGATTGCTGCAAAAATCAGCGAAATCCTTACTAGCAAAGCAACGGCCTTGGTCGGCGATGACCCGTTTAGGAGCTCCAAAGAGAGCAACACCCGACTTGAGGGCACGAATACTACTTTTGCTATCGATTTTTGTTGAATGAACTAGTAGAACATACTTTGTGAACGAGTCAATTAAGACGAAGACATATTCTTTAGTAGAATTCTTACCACTGAGTTTACCAGAAGTATCCAAGTGAATGGTGTGCCATGGAATAGTACATTTGGGAATAGGGTGAAGTTCAGCCTGAACTCGACCTGTACTGGGTTTGGAAATCTTGCAAGTAATGCAATTGTCAACAAATTTGCGTACATATTTGGACATTCCTTGAAACCAGTAATAATCATAAACCTTTTCTAACGTCTTTTCCCAACCCAAATGCATAATGGCCTCGTGCACATTATTTATGACGGACCATCTAAGTGCACGTGGAACTATGGGTAGACAACGTGTTCGCCCATTTCTTTGAATTTTTCTATGAAGAATATTTGATCGTATTTCATACGTGTTCCTGACGTCTTCAGGTAACATTTCATTACTTAAATCCGATATTATTTTTCGAATCTCCTCATCCTTCTCCTGTTCTACCTGCAACCAGTTATCTGAAAGCTCGGCTAAATCGACTCGCTTTTGTTCGACCCGAACATTACTGGTTTTTGATAACGGAAGGGGATTTCTAGACAAAAAGTCTACATGGTTCATCCTAGTACCTTCACGATATACGATGTCAAAATCAAACGACTGCAAATATGCCCACCAACGATGTACCCTAGGTAATAATTCCCGTTTCTTCTGGGAGGCTTTGACTGAGTTGCAGTCAGTGACGACAGTAAATTTTCGACCCTGCAGATAATGGCGAAAGTATTTGATTGCATTAACGATAGCCAATGTTTCGAGCTCGTATGAATGGTACCGAGATTCGGCAGAAGAAGTGCGTCGACTATAATATGCAACAACTCGCTGCTTGCCATCAACCTTCTGTATTAACATAGCGCCATAGCCTTCCGAACTCGCATCAGTGTGTAACTCAATGTCATATTCTGGATTAAAAATCATCAAAACGGGCTCACTGGTAAGGATAGTGATAATTTTCTGGCGAATTTCCTCATGAGATGGAAGCCAATCAAGAGTTTTAGACTTAGAACTGGTTAGTTTGAACAATGGAGTCATAATCGAAGAAAACTTAGGAACAAATTGTCGGAAATATGAAGCAAGTCCTTTAAACTGTCTTAACTGGGTAACGGTTTGTGGTGGAGGAAGCTTAGTCAGTGCTTCAATTTTACGGGGATTTGGCTGTATTTGACCTTCCTCGACTACGAAGCCTAAATATTCTACTCACTTTTTAAGGAAAGAGCACTTGGACAGATTCAATGAAAACCCTGCTTTTGTAAGTATGCCTAGTACTAACCGAAGTCGCTCCAGCCCTTCCGTGATGCTAGAAGACAGTATCAGGATATCATCAACATACGCTACCACGAAGGTATGCGCAAGGTTTCCTAATGCTTTCATAACTGCCCTTTGATAGACTGAGCTTGCATTCTTTAGGCCAAATGGCATAGTCAAATATTCCCATTGCCCATCCGGTGTGACGAAAGCAGTCTTCTCGATAGACGATGGATGAACCGGTATCTGATGATAACCGCTAAGCATATCAAGTGAGGTATACCACTTCGCATTACCTAATCGGGATACCTGATCAGCAATCAGCGGAAGAGGAAATCTATCTGACACTGTGTTGTCATTCAACTCCCTAAAATCTACACACATTCGATCTGAACCATCTTTTTTCTTTACGAGCAACACAGGACTTGAGAATGGAGAACAACTAGGTCTGATGATTCCGGCTTCTAATAGTTCCTGAACTTTACATCGTACAATCTCCTTTTCTTCTACACTGAGCCTATAAGGACGACGTTGAACTATACGGTTTGGATCAATTAGGCAAATCTCTAACTGTCCTGTAGTTACACGAGACTTGGCCAAGGTAAGAGGAAACGAGTCTGAAAATTCTTTTAACAAATTAGTTAATTGTGTTCTATATTCATCAGAAATATCTGTGTCAATGTTGTCAAAATTATTGCTGACCTGATTACCATGACCATTAACACCACATACGTTGATTTCTTTACTACGAGAGAAAGTAATGCTAGATGCTGACATATTTGCTATAAAACCCTGGCTAAGAATCTCACGGCCTATCATAATGTCGCTTCGTAAGTGACAGTCTGGTATAACATGAAATAGAACCTCTAGCCTGAATTGGTCAAGCATAATCTCTGATAGAATTTGGCAGGTACTATGAACACTAGACATTCCAATGCCTGTCAGTGTGATAGTGTTATAAAACCGTTTTCCAGAAAATGTTGATGCTATACTTTCTTTTATCAGGGAGCATTCGGCACCAGAGTCATAATGAAAATTGTAACACTCACCATTATTGTACAATCGTCCAGTGGGGTTGTTAACAAAGCATGCGTCGACACGACGATGACTCGAACCGGCAGTCGCAGCTTCAGCCCCGTTTCTACTGCTCGTCGTAGAAGTGCCGGTACTAGATGCACTGGAGCACTTCGATGCGTAGTGACCGGTTGCACCACACTTGAAGCATGTCACAGGAACAGACTGTTGCTTCTTCTCCGTCGAAAGCGCCTTGTTGAAACTGTTAGTGTTCTTCTTCATATTGTTTCTGAATCGGCAATCGCTTATTCGATGTCCCAACTTCCCACAGAAGTGGCATTTAATAGTGAATTGGGTAGAGGTTCTGTACCGCTTTGTTTCAGCCAGTCCGTCTTCATACGATGTTTGAGGTCCCATGTTTAATTTCCGCTTAAGGAATGAAAATGCTTGTAGCTCACGTTGCATCTTATCTCTTGTATCAATCACTGTAGTGAAGGCCAACCTCTGCAATCTCCCATCGAATTGTGCGATGTGAGCAAGAACGGTAGTCATAATTATTTGCTCTATGCTTGAACCTTCCCAACATGAAGAGAGTGTTGCCACTAACTTTGCAGCATAAGCAGCTAGACATTCTCCTTCCTTTGGTCGGCCGTTGAGTAAGTTGATGAGGGTAGCTGCTGGAGTCTCGACACAACCATATCTTGCCATAAAGAGGTCTTTGAATCGTTGCCATGACATGTCAGCGTATGATATTTGGGATAGCCATCGTGAGGCACTTCCTTTTAATGCTCCGCTAAGTGCTATTATGAGTGCGCTGCCATGCAGTGGTTGCTCGGATAAACACAGGTTTGAAGTGTTGCACCAAGCTCGGGGTCAGAGTCTGGCTTATCAGGATTGAATTCCGGTAGCTTTACTGCAGTGCTTGTATTAGTTGGCAGCTTCAGGGCTTCGATGAGAGTCCTCATATTCTGATTTTGCGACTCCAGGATAGCGCGCAGGACATCTTCATCCAGACGTGATTGTTGCCTCGTAGATGAGCCTTGCGCTTGTTGCCTCGTAGATGAGCCTTGCGCTTGAGGTGATCCCACTTCTGATGTCGTCTCAAGATGGAGAGCGGGGTCGATATTACGTGGGCAGTCTTCAAGTCCTTCCATGGTGGGTCCTCAGGCAGCAAGAAATAAACAACTCTTGAAGATGAATTACAATTTTATTCTTGAATGTACTATAATGACTGATAAGTTTATCCATCCATCCATCGATTATCCATCGATAGATGGTCCCTTCAGAAACCGACAAGTCCTTGGAACTCTTATTTCAACCTTCGCAGTTTAGTCTCAATCATGAATCGATCTGTACTGAACTGTCCTGACGCTGTGCTGCGTCCCTTTATATACCCGGAATCAAGGCCTTGTCCAAACGAGTAAACAACCCTCGCTTGCGTTTCTGAGAAGACTAGAATTATCCATAATGGCTAATTACAAATATCATATTACAATCAAAATAAAACTATTAAGAAACTTAATATAAACAAAAGTATCAAATACAATGTATTTAACTAGAACATTCGGTACTTCTAATTACAAGTGTCAGGTTACAATCAAAATAAAACCATTAAAGAACTTAATACCATCAAAATACGATTTGCTAGAATGTTAGGTAATACATCAAGACAACTATGTTGTAAAGTAAACAATTGAATGATCCCGCCGCGCCGGTACAACGGTGACGCGTAGATGTCGATTTTCAACATCTCTCTCCGACATACATAATCTAAGCTATCAAATCAATAGACTTACATACTAACATACAGTGCAAATAACAAAAAAAAGACATAAATCTATATAGATAAATAGGTTGCAAACTAGGGTTTTGCTAAAAGGTAAGCGTGCAATTTAGTTTTGAATACGGCAAGGGATTTTGAGTGTCGATAATAATGAAATAAAACCGGTCAAGAGCGAGTCGGACTCGCGCACCGAGGGTTCCGTACAATCATAAATATATTTGGATATGTTACTTTAGTACAGTCTTTAAAAAAGTAGGATAAACGGCAGACAGTTGGAAGGGCGAACAGGCGGACAGTTAATTTACAAATCTTAACTACAGCTGCTTATGGTGACTGAAAAACACATTGCAAACTGTTTATATTACTAAGCAGGAACTTATTCTTCGTTTATTCGTACGGCAAATAGTAGGTAATTATATTAGAACCAGCCACCAATTATTATTGTAGTATTAGGTTGCGCCATCTCTTGACCGATAGTGGAACGATTTTTTTCTTAGGACAGCGCCATCTGTTGACTGGTAGTGAAACTAAAGAATTTTTGTTTGTTTTTTGAATTTCTAAAAAAGTGTGTTATATTCAGACATCGTTTTATTTTTCCTGTAATCTTTATATAAACTACTATCACATAGAATTATTTCAGATTTTTCTCTTTGCAAACTTCGGTGATAAGGGGGGGGGGGAACGGTATTTCTTTTACATTTTTCATCATAAGTCGAAAACTATGCGGCCTAAGAAAAAAGAAAAAAAATGTTTTAAAATGTGCAAACAGCGCTCTTTCATATGATACCCCACATGTCCTAGTCACCTCACTTAAAATTTTTAAGACCCCATTTCAGTCCCTGTTGTAAAAAAAAAAAAATATTTTTTATTTCTTTCTTATTTGCAAAATAGTTGGGCAAATGTCATCTTAAACTATTTCAAGTTGATACCATTAGTAATTCTCGAGATATCCAGCTGTGTGTGACAGACAGACAGACAGACAGACTGAGTCACACCATAAGGGTTCCTTTTTTACCATTTTGGTACGGAACCCTAAAAAAGACAAACCTATATTGATAAATAGGTATATAAATATGTGTTTCAAACTAGGGTTTTGCTAAAAGGTAAGCGTGCAATTTAGTTTTGATTACGGCAAGGGATTTTGAGTGTCGATAATGAATATAGTGATAGATGATAAATGAGAATAGTAATCGCTTAATTTTCCTAGTAGACACCGTCATTTTGTAAATCGTTTCAATTTACTTAAGGGGTGTTTTAACAATGAAACTATTTTTTTTCCAAATAAAAATGGGCCGAAAAACGACAAAATAAGTATTTTACTTTCCCATACTAATACAATGTTTTAGCTTTCTAGTTAGTTTGGGAGGATAGTTTTTTTTTGTCGTTTTTCGACCCATGTTTCTGTGGCAAAAATGATTATTTTTATATTTTTTTTAACTTAAAGGAATGTTCCCTTATGTTAATTAAAACAACTACAAAATGACGGTATTCAATTTTGTAAAAGTTAAATAAACTTTGCAAAGTAGTAAAGTGAATTAAATTTTCGCTAACCTGCTGTGTGACTATTGTAAAACTGTGATATTAGTAAAATAGGTAATTGAAACGTTTTAAAATGTCATATGTAAATAATGTGCAGTACCACAGCCTTTTCTAAGACAATAGAGAAGGCTGTGGCCATATCATACCTAAGATTTCGCTAACCTATTTTAATACTGTGATATTAGTAAAATAATAGAACGTTTTAATAGGTCAAATCCACACATATTTTATTTTGCAAAGTTCGTTATAGCTTTTGCAAACTAATTTAATAAATTATCAACATTTGTATCAACCTAGCTCCCTTGAAACTTGCGAAAACACACCGGGCCAAGGTTATACCAATTTCCCTGGAATTTGAAGGAGCTTTAAGTTGAAAGCTTTCAGCTAACAAGCTTTGCAAAGTTAAAAGGCGAAATTCAAATTAAACCCTTGATTCTGAAAGAAGTTAACCTTGGCTCGATGGTCGTCCGTCACCTGCTTCGTGTAATTCACAGACATATTTTTTTTAATGTTAAAATATGTATTTAGGATAGTTAAATGTGTGGGCATCGTTTGTTTTGAAAAGGTTGCATTTGCAGCAGCGTTTGTGCTAGATGCAACCTTGTGTCATTTATCTGCTAGATTTTTTTATTTGCACACTTGCGCGGTAAACCAAGTTTTTCACAGATTCCAGATATCACTTAACTTCTACATACTAAAATTAAAAATTAAACTGAATTTGTATGGCATTGCCATTATCAGTTGGTACAATGAAATATAACCAGTAAAACTAGCTCTAAACCAATGAAAGTAATCAATCTGGATAATTTAATAATATTGATGAATTAAGTAAAAACATTTTTTTCTTTCAGTTCAGTTTGTTCTGTCAACAAAACATAATCTTGCGTAAACTGTATGTAAACGTTTCCTTCCTTCCTATATGGGATAATGGGACGGATGACGAATATCGGATTGAGCATCCTCGGTCGGCGTAATACTTGGAAATAGCATTTTATCTGCCATTATTGTGGTAAACATATGGTATAAACACACATGGATAAATATCTTTTATTGAAAATGATGTATTATTTTATGTTTATCTCATAACTAAGTATACCGTACCGTATATTCGTTTTAACGAGAGAATTGACGTCAAAATTGTTACAATCTTTTCATATCACTTAATGCAAAACATGAATTTAAAAATGTGAAATATTATTTTACGTCGGAATTATCTAAAATGATTTTAAAATAATTAATTAAAACGTTTACGTAATAGAAAATGATAAGAAAAAAGCAGGGGTTTTGAATTGTCTGTCCCACTAGTCCCATTGACCCAGGCCCATGATGGGACAGGTTGGATGAGTATGTCCCACCGGTGGTTTTTTTGCTGGTTATTGAAAATGTGAATGGCGATATAAATTCAGTCAAGTGTATATATATTTTTTATATATGTTACTTATGTTACTATAGCAGATTGTTTGTCTTTGACAAGGAGATTTCTTACAATAGGTAAATTCTTATAAAGGGCCAAGACAAAAAGTATAATTTATTAGGTATCACCAGAAACTATTTCTATTACCTATCTTTTAGATTATACACCTTAGAATAATAACACCTAGAAACCGTATGCAAAGTGAGGCAACTAATACCAAGCCAGAATGGCTTAGTATTCATTTTTATATCCTTCATACGTTACCTTATTGAAATTAAAACCCAATGATATAGTAACTAATCTAATAAATAAAGGAAAATCGAAACTGTTTTGTACTTAATCTGTATGATTAGGTAATAATGGAGAATAAAAATCTGAAAACGGGGCCATTTTGGCTGTTTTAGTTGCCTCACTTTTGACAGTGCGCTTTGTAGAGAACTATCGTTCTAGGTGTTATTATTCTAAGGATTACACCTATTCTGTAACACTAGAATAGTGCCATATTAGCATAGTATGTACGACAGTAAGATAACAATGTATTTATCCTTGTCAAGTTGTAAGTACGTTACATAGTACAAGATGCCTCAACTTCCGGATTCCGGACAGTAATACACTTCCTGCCGTGCATCTTGTTATGGAGATAATGCCATACACAATGGCAACCATACAATTTCCTGCGTTATACTATTTACTTGCGAATGGAGGTCATTAATTGATGGTACTTATTGTCACATACTTCAATCGCCTTTTTTAGGTAAGTATATGTATTTACCCAATCCAGCACTTTGCGAAAATTTGGGATCGGCTTATAATATAAATAAAGCGTAATAATCGACCCTTGCCCGTGCGTGGTCCTACTGCGTATATTCTAATAGTAGTAGCCACAGGGTATTTTTTATACACGCTGAAATTTTAATCATTTGGTACCCGTAGTGGGGTGGTTCCACTCAATAATAACAAGCAATTTTTACTATGGGGCCAACTCTGATATCGCCAAAAAAATCAGACAGGAACCATCCCATTGAGGGAACCAAATGAATAAAATTTCACACTGTATATGACCAAGGGCTATGTTTTTTTTCCGTGGCCAAAGAAAAATTCGGAGTGAGTGTTCAATATTCTTTATCTCTCTAGCCAAACTGTCAAACTGGCAGATTTATGCATCAGCAATGCAGCATGAAAATCTAAATGGAAACTAGGGCATAAGAATAAATAAATAGGGTATTATATGCTTGGCGTTTCTGAAAAGTCACCAGCAGCATATAGAAGTCATTGATTGGTTCCGCCATATATAGGGTATTATATTATCTATGATGTGCAGGTCACGTAGACATGGAAATAGTACTATAAACCGGATTGAGTGCTTCGCCCCAAAACGAGCCGACAGAGAGGTCAAGTAGATGTATGTGTCCTTTTCTTCATTAGGGTGACCAAACCGTATGGTTGGCCGGAGACATACATAATACTTTAAACTGTTTAATATAAACTTAAATACCTAGGTAGTTCGTTATTTATAATTAACACTTTTTACCGCGTTTTTATTAGGTTGCTTGCTCTTTTGTTTGTTTGAGCACAAATTTTGCAAACGATTTATACTAAATTCCCGATGAGCTAGAGACTTGAAACTTTGAACACAGGTCAGAAATGGAAGGAAATGCAATATTACAGTGTCATTGAGGTGATCTGATAATGGAGCCGGAAGAACGCCACAGGAACTCTATGATGAATGAAACTATACAACCCCATCGTGTTTGGGCTTATTAGAATTGTCTTGACAAGTACTCTGACGGGAGACGAGGTTCAGGGTGGGATGATGAAGTCTGGATTCCATGCCATAGGAACTCAATATTGAAATCATGCAACCCCATCGAGTTTGGGCTCGTTTGAATCGTTTTGACGAGTGCTCTGTTGGGTAATAGTATCCAAGAGTCTGATGATGGAGCCGGAAGAAGGCCACAGGAACTCTGCAATAAAACCTTTCAACCCCATCGAGTTTGGACTCGTTTGAATGGTATTGACGAGTACTCTGATAGGCGGTGGTATATTTTTAGTTTAGCTCGTTAATTAAAAAAAAGAAAATTAATATTTATTTAAAAAAAAATTTTTTTAGGAACAAATTATTTATCACGTTTTTATTAAGTTGCTTTTTTGTTTTTATTTTTTAAATATGGTAATTCAACCAATTAAAATCTAGTTTATTCAATTCAATTTAATTTCAAGTGTAAATAATTACGCAACTTTAAAGTTTATTCCAATTTTTAATAAAAATGCAATGTGCGTGAACTTCGGAAAAACAAATAAATGTTGGAAAAACAAGTAAAAGTAGGAAAACATTGTCTAGTGATCTGTAGTTAAAAAAATATGCAAACGATTTTCGACTTTATTGACGTTTGAAATTCGATTGCTTTTTCCCATAATTATACTTGTACATTTACTTTGCTGTTTCATTAAAAACTGTTATTTTGGTAAAGATGTCAATAAGGTCTAAAATACTTGCACCAATTTCTTTACTTGTGAAGTTAATAAAATGGGTGCAAGAGATTTACGACGACACAATGTTTAAAATATAAAAAAAAACAAAATGGCGGCCAACTATATTGTTAGTGGGCTTATTTTATGAAACTCGATTTTGTTATTATTTTGATAAAAATATAACAAAGAAATGTTTAAAATATAAAAAATATGGCAGCCAACCTTTTTTATTTGTGGGCTGATTTGAATGAAACTCGGTTTTTAGTACTAATTTGATAAGAAAATAATAACACAATATGTATTGAAAAAATTAAAAAATCCAAGATGGCAGCCAACTTGTTTGTTTTTGGGCCGATTTCGATAAAACTCGGTTTTTAGTAATAATTTGACAAGAAAATAACAACGCAATTTTTTAAATACTAAAAATCTAAAATGGCGGCCAACTTTTTTGTTTTTTGGGCCGATTTCGATGAAACTCGGTTTTTGGTACTAATTAGACAAGAAAATAACAACTCAATGTAAACTGATGGAAAAATCAAAAAATATAAAAATGGCTGCTAATTTGTTTTTGGGTTGATTTTGATGTGACTCGGTTGAAAAAACAAATAAATAATTTGGCTGCCATCTTAGAATTTTTTTATGACATTCCGTTGCTGTTTTCTTGTCAAAATAATACCAAAACCCGAGTTTCATCAAAATCAGCCCACAAGCAAAACAGTTGGCCGCCATCTTGGATTTTTTGTATTTATAGAATTGCATTGTTATTTTCTTGTCAAAATAGTACCAAAAACCAAGTTTCATTGAAATCGGCCCAAGAAAAAAAAAGTTGGCCACCATCTTGAATTTTAGTTTTTTAAAAATTGCGTTGTTATTTTCTTGTCAAAATAGCTCCAAAAACCAAGTTTCATCGAAATCGGCCCAAAAACAAAAAGTTGGCCGCCATCTTGGATTTTTAGTTTTTTAAAAATTGCGTTGTTATTTTCTTGTCAAAATGGTTCCAAAAACCAAGTTTCATCGAAATCGGCCCAAAAACAAAAAAGTTGGCCGCCATCTTGGCTTTTTAGTTTTTTAAAAATTGCGTTGTTATTTTCTTGTCAAAATGGTTCCAAAAACCAAGTTTCATCGAAATCGGCCCAAAAACAAAAAAGTTGGCCGCCATCTTGGCTTTTTAGTTTTTTAAAAATTGCGTTGTTATTTTCTTGTCAAAATAGTTCCAAAAACTGAGTTTCATCGAAATCGGCCCAAAAACAAAAAAGTTGGCCGCCATCTTGGATTTTTTAAATTTTCAACATTGCGTTGTTATTTTCATGTTGAAATAGTACCAAAAACCGAGTTTCATCGAAATAGGCGCACAAACATGAATATGATTATTATTATTAATTTTACCGTCTCGCCTGCGACCTCTAGCCATTTCAATAGAACAATTTCGTTTTTTTGGAAATCTGAAATGGTGCAGTATTTATGGTCACACTAGTCTTGCAAAGTAACATTTCCTATAGATTGAAATTCTTAAATTGAAATTCGGCGCCAAGGTCAAAATCGGAGTTGCCAAGATTGACACTTCTATTTATTACCACCTCACCGATGATAGCTGATTAGCATTATTTTAGATATCTAATTAAATCAAAAGAGTAAGTTCTGTTTTATATTACAATTATTATGTGTCATTCTAAATTAATATTTAAATAGTATATATTCGACTTCCCATTCCGAATCCATAATTTTGATACACTACTTGATTGGTAACGTACATATTTTTAGTCCTACTATCGTGGTATTATTGTTTAGTAATGGCAATTGTGCGAACGAGACACCGACCTCCACCTGGTGTTGTCTCATTCACACAGTAGTGCCTTCAGTCAATGTCGTCGATAGAATTTCAACTCTATAACAAATGCAATAAAGTTGAATTTCTTTTAAACGATAAGTGAAAATTTTTGTAGAGTACTCACTCCCTATTATAAACCTCCTTGCACGTAGATGACAGAACCACAGATTTACTAATAGCACAGAATAAAACATAGACGAGCGTATAATAGACAGAACTATCAAAATATTA
This sequence comes from Agriphila geniculea, assembly GCA_943789525.1. Lineage (NCBI taxonomy): Eukaryota > Metazoa > Arthropoda > Insecta > Lepidoptera > Crambidae > Agriphila > Agriphila geniculea. The sequence continues at coordinate 4,267,903 of OX038879.1, read as the reverse complement.
TCGACCATTAAAAAACCTCTTGTTTCTGTTCGATTAGCCGCAAAGAAAGGTGAAAAATTGCATATGAAATAATGCACACACCCGGTAAACCATTGTTTCATTATTCGCATCGTGCATGTCGATGAATGAGGAGTCATAACACTACATGCATGCGTGCATAGCCACAGAATACCTTAGTCTAATGTCATGATCGTGATAATGCGTTACTCGCATTGTACGTAAAAATTAACCGTGTAGGTATATCGCGTGATATAGCGTTTTATTGACACTCAACTGTCAAAATCCATTGTCTTTTGACAGTTAAACGTGATAAATTGCTATATCATATCGCGTTTCAATCGTCATGCTAGGGGGGCTGGATTACATAAATACGGAGAAAGTTATCTTCTACTATTTAAAAAAAATACTTATATTTTTTTTTAATATAAAAATAAAGAAGATAGGTAAGTTACGGGAAAGGTGCATTTTGGGAAATGTACATTTTGGGAATGGTACTTTTTGGGAAGTGGACATTTTGAACCTGAAGGAGAGGGATATTGTGTGAAAGAAATTATGCACCACAGTTGATATTAGCACATAATATTTTGTAGCAAATCACATTTTGAATTTTTTGTAAAGTTAGACCAAGTGACCTTGATAGTAAAACTTAAACAAATATCAACGTGTTTCTTGTAATGTTTCATCAACATTATTTCCTGTTTGAGAAGTAAGCCAGGCCTTGGAGTTTGTTACTTTTCAACATCACGACGAAATGTGCGACTAAGCTAATACTTTGAAAGGTTTCGTTTGGTTCGTGTTTAAGCAACTTCGTCTAGTATGTGATGAAATAATGTAATGCTGATCTTGATTCGTTACGAATAATAATAACATGATGTTTTTGATAGTAATATGGTCGGTCTATTTAAACGTTAGTATAAATAAAACAAAACTGTTTTAAAATTATGCTCACTGAAGACAGAGTAGTGCAATCAATCAATGAATGTAGGTAGCCACAAAACAAACTCTCGTATAAGACTTGTATTTATTCTGAATGTAGTGTACCTAAGGTAGTCCAAAATTAGGTAACCGCCTCTCCTCCTGGCGAGTCCCACATACCCCCCTCTCGCTCACCTGCGGGAGGGGAAGCGCGCAAATGCGTTTTTCCTCGGCATATAAAAAAAGGTAACCACCTCTGTGGTCTAGTAGTTCGCCCACCCGTTTAAGATGCCCCTGCATCTTCGATTCCCAGGGGGGTACAATTTGTAGTTGGTTTGGTTGATGGTAGTATTTCAAGTCTGCCTGGCTAGCTACCACCATCTTACCTAAGTCTGACTTACAACAATTTAAAAAAATTGTTGTGTTCCGGCAGTTAGAGGTAAGATAGCCAGTTCCTCAGTGATGAAGATTCCGTAGTACGCTTCCACCTTCATCACTTAACATCAGGTTAGGTTAAAGCCAAGCACTATTCCGTTGTGGATAAAAAAAATCGGTTGGCACTCCGGGAGTGCCGGCAGAAGTGAAAACTTGAATATTAACGTTGGCATTTTTGATATTTTGAAATTAGCGGCAAAGGATTAAAATTGTTTGTTTCCTTTTACTATACAGTCACACAATAATATTCAATCAGAAAAATTCTAAAGATTTCGCGCCAGTGGCCTTTTTAATTTCTACATGCACGCATTCTACGAATACCTTATAGTCACAGAGTATAAATAAGTCTATGATTTCACCGAAGAGACCGCTGCTATTAGTTCCATTTTCAAAATTAGCGCTTTGCTGGTGACACAAGTATTTACGTCTTAAAATGATGCGCCTCCATTTTCAACGCGCCCCGTAGAAAGAGAGGGGGATACTTCCGCCGCCAGCTGTCTACTCTCCATCCGTCACATCCGTCTTACGCATTTTCGATCAGCCACGTGATTCTTACTGACGCGACTTTAGCATTTTTTCCCCATTACATAAAAGCGTACAACGCCGCTAAAGAAGTTTTCACTTCAAAAAGGTAGTTACGTTACTTACTTGCAAAATAATATACTTAAGAGTTCGCTTGCAAAATTTTTAGGTGCGTTCGCTGCCCCCCACCCACTTATTTTACTCGCAACTGTCTCGCTCCCGCACTTTATCGCACGGCCGAGCGCTTTGTGTCCATCGTTCTGGCAGCGCCCCGGTTTCCGATTTTTCAAAATTTTCAACTGATTAAAAAAATATTTTATATGATTTTTATGTATCTTTTCGCCTGCAAACAAGGCTTGATCTGTTCTGAGAACACTGATTAGAATCATAAAGGTAAGTATAAAAGTAAGTAATATAACTATAGATAAGTATTTATATTTTTGTGGCAAGCTTACATAGCTTAATAAGAAAGAAAGAAAATTAAAGAAAAAGCTTTTTACTATTCCCCATTCAGTATATACACATATTATTAGTTAGGTACTAAGAAGAAAGAAAGAAGAAAGAAAGAAGAAAGAAAGAAAGAAAAACTATTTATATGTCCGTAAAACATTATAGACAGTAAGGTAATTAAAAATAAAAGTTATAAAGCAAAAAAAAAGAAAACAATGTACCTACACGAACTAATTTGTGTGCGGCCAACTAGGCCCCAACCTCAGCAATGCTACAGTGGCATACCGGAGTATACCACTGCAACGCTAGTATTCTGGAGGAGCCTACTTGGTGACGACAACCGACAGACAAACCAAAAAAAAACAATTCTACTTCCTATAAAATACAGAAAAGACAATTTCAACGAAATAATACCTACATAATAATAATACCAACGCGATAATGCGATATCAGTGGCTGAGTTCTGGTCCTCACAAATATAATTATACATATACTGAGTCGAAACGTTAAGAAGAAGATAATACCAACAAGCATCGATTCTACATGCACAAACAAATAAAAAAAAATATCAAGAGGAAGTAAAAAAAATAATATCTATTTGGCTGCATGGAATTAGGTCTCTTTGCCTCTCCTATGACAGTTTGATCTAGTTAAAAAATAATAAAATAAAAATATACTCTTTGTCGGTGTCAAAAAACAAAGAAATACTCTTTGTTTTGGGCTGCGGTCCGCATGGCGATGAAATCGAATTTTAGCGCGAATCCGACCAAATTAAACAGTAGTCTCAAAATATTACTATCCCCGTCACTACATTTACGGTAACATAAAAAACGTCAAAGTTAAAAGTAAAAAACATAAAATTTAAGAATAAAATTACTTAATGACTATAAAATTGGTAAAACAAGGCACAAATAAGGACACTGTGTGTGTATTGCTGTGGTGAGCAACGTTCAGAGAATGTCTCAAGAAGATTAATTTACGATAATGATGTTATTTTTAAATTAAAACTTTTCTACTCGATGTACCAATTGTATGGCATATTGAATCAACGGCTTATTTCTCGGAAAGTAGCTGTGTTATACTCGTTACAGATATTTTCCGGGTTTGCTAAGGTAGAACTAAATATTGGCATGCTCAGTTTGGTTACAGGTGCCCTGAATTTTGCTGTACAAAACAAGAGACACTAACATTTAGCAGAAATGTCGGCTAAGTACATCTATAAAATTCAGCACTGTATCTCTTCCGGTGACTGAAATACAATACTTTTCGATATTCCTTAAGAATTCGCTGTGAAAGGTAACCATATTATATGAATGAAACCAGGACAAGTAGTTTTTTTTATTTACTTTGACATCATATCAGACGACCTGAGTGGTGCAGTGGTCAACATCTACCACGCAGAGGTTCCGGGTTCGATTCCCGGTCGGGCCGAAATTGAAATGATGAATTTCAATTTCTGTGACGGGTCTGGGTGCTATGTATAATAAGTATATATTTAAAAAGTACATAAGTAATATCAGTTGTCTAGCACCCATATTACAAGCTTTGCTTAGTTTGGGGCTGGATGGCGCTGTGTGAAAAATTGTCCAAGCATTATTTATTTATTTATTTGTATGCGTGTATTTGTTTGAATGCGTTGTGGTAATCATGGAAATACCACAAAGCGAAATTCGCGTCGTGGTCAACATACCAAACGACCACATCGCGTTGTGGAAACGAAAAAAAGCCATATATAACAGAAATTTTTGCTAAATGTAAGCGTATCTGGTTTTGATTCCATTGTTATCTGAGGTAGGCTCAGTAAGTAATTTGTTTATATGCAAAACGTCAGCATTGAGGAGCCATACAAATTGCGTTCTCCAGCACTACTGAGCTAAAAATTAAAAAAAAATAGCAAGTACTTTACACATTTGCTGCTAAACGATGCATTAATTTTCGCAATGCAAAAGTATTCAACGGGTACTAAGCGAGTTCCAGAATGGCTCCTCAGACCTGATGTTTAGACTGAGGAGCCACCTTTGCATTGATACCTCTCGCGATATATTATGATGCTAACTTCAGGATTTGTGCTACAAAATAATCTACTTTGCTGCTAAATAATGGTGTGACGTGGCTCTTCAAACCTAATAATGGACATCGTACATCTTCGGATGTACCTCTTCCAGTGGGGGGGGCGATCAAACCTACTTTCTCCCGAGCTCCCGACTGGCAAAAAATTGACATTCGTGATGTATTTAATTCACGCAAATCGGAGACGTGGCGCTGCCAGAACGATGAACACGCGCGCTTTGCTGTTTGTTACCCATACTACAGTTATACAATCTTTATCATAGAAATTTGAGGGAAACCGCCCTAGCCCTTGCGAAATCCCCTCCGTTGCTCTGCGCAAGTACATACGTTAAACAACTGTACAGATAGATTGCAAAGCAATGCTCGTACTGATAAAAAAATCGATGCGCGAGCGACACACGTCCTACCTCGACGGCGCACTGCGCAGTACTAACGAAGGCGGCGCCCGCAGCGCGCTGGTATTTAATCTCTTTTTTGGTAATAACAATAGTAATAATTAATATATACGATTTTTGTGCCGTCAGTCACTGGAACACGTAATTTGCTTATGATTTACATAAATTTTGCTCAGAAACGATGTATAATTAAAGAGATATTTTAAAAATTCCCCTAAAAAGGACATGTTTTCAGAATAAAAAACTATCGAGCCAAACTCAATAATTTCTGAAATCCTGCCGTCATCCACTAAATGAAGGTCCATAAAAGCATATATCTGAATTTGACATTCATTGAGATTGTACAGACGTCACTATTTGAGTTCAAATATTGCCAAATTCTGGGAGCCTCCTCTTAATCTCATAAAATTACAACCGGTCGGACCGAAATATCTTCGACCGAACAGGACATCATGTTATTCTACTAAAGATCCAATAACAATTGCCATAAGAAACCTTGTCGAACTTACTATTGCTATTTTTACTTGGATCGTCCAAGTATTTTTACAACTGATCTAAAACATCTGGTAGAAAAAACATGCATACTATCTCTTGAAGAATATCCAAATGTATTTTCGATTTCGTTCATTGTGGTAAACTCGATCAAATTAACTGTTTCCAGTCTGAGTTCTAATAATTGGTTCAGCTTAATAAACCCACACCGCCACCCATACAACATTTTTTTTTACATTTAATGGGCTTACTCTTGGCCCCATTCGAGAACCATAAGGCTAAAAAGAGGCCGAAGATGAAGCGAGCTTGCCCAGAAGAAACCTCTTCAGTTTTGTGGTCAATGCTTTGATCATCTATGATCAAGGGTCAATGTTAAAATTTGGTTTTCGGCCAAGTAATTGACAAAAGGTAGAGCCAAAAGGCTTAACATTGGCAATGGCAGTGCTTGGTTTGGCGTGCTGCCCACTGTACCCGCAGTCCCCGGGCCGACCGTGACCCCGTCGCGATGTGGGTCTAACCTACCCTACAGCACAGGGTTGAAAAAAAATCGTTTAGTAGACAGTTTTAGATAATAATTTCAACATTACAGCTGCCAACAATGACTTCTATGTTGTTGCTAAAGGTTATGTAGCAAACAGCAAAGCCGTATTTGGAATTTATTGTGATGATTGTAATAAAATGATCTATTCTAATAAATGGCCTAAATTTACTGGGATTGATTACTTATAATTTAATATTTAAAAAATACTTATATCGTAGTTATATTAACAGACGTTTTTTCCCCGGAAAAATTATGTCTGAAAGTGATTTTATGCTGATTTCAGGTCAGGACAAAAATAATTGTAAGAAGAGAGAAGAGAAAGTAATAATTATTTATTATCCTAAAGCGAGACGGTTACACGCATGGTAAATACCATAGCCATAGAGTACATTTTAACCATGGAAAGATATTGAACATTCCATACAAATTACTTTCCTTTCCATGGTTAAAATTTACTCTATGGCGATGGATCACAGTATTTACCATGCGTGTAGCCGTCGCCTCAGTAGTGCCTACATTTGTTTTTGTACAACTGTAATCAATATTCGCTTAAACATTTTCTGGCAGCCCTGGCTTCGCAAATAAAAGTTCGCGCTGTAAATAACGTAACGAGCAGAAACGGGAGTGCGATCCCTGGGACACTCTGACCTTAGTGGAAAATTTCCCGATCAAATAACAAAGGGTATTAAATTTTCACTCTGAATATTTTACGGCATATCCTATTAGGAAAAAAAAAAACGATTTTTCCCTAAAAATGCCTTATTTATTTTAATAAATTGCGTCGTAATAATTTGATTAGACTATATGTCGGATAAATGTTAGAAATGAGTGATTATGATAAATCTTTACTACATAGTATAAAATAAAGTCGCTTTCTCTGTCCCTATATCCCTATGTATGCTTAAATCTTTAAAACTACGCAACGGATTTTGATGCGGTTTTTTTTAATAGATAGAGTGGTTCAAGAGGAAGGTATATATGGTGTCAAATTCCACACTACACCGTACCGAAGCGAGGGCGGGTCGCTAGTATTAACAGAACTTTGTTGGGATCTATTGAGAATTTTATAATTTTGAAATTAGATTTTATGCGGCAAATTCAAAGTATACGTATCCGTAGGTTGTCTGGGAGAGATCGCTTTCAGCGATAAGACCGCCATGTTTTAACACTAAGTTTTATTGTTATTTCTTTGTTATATGTTACTGTAGTGATGAGTCAAAGCATTATTTAATCATTATCTTTTAATTCAACGAAAGTAAATTAAATAGTAAGATGGTCCTTCGAGCAGGATGAAATGTAATTTAAGTTAGTTGAATCAAGTTTCCAAATTCTAGGCTAGGCTATTCTAAACATAAGACTGGGTTCTCAGCGATAGATAAAATATATAAGGCGATTTTCCGAGACCAAACAAGAAAAAAACAAGAGATTAGTTCAAAAATCTCGATAAATGGCCTTTTATGAGCCGAGCCGTCGTAAAGTTGCTTAAATGACTATCGCCGTTTTAACTTCCGCGCCTCGTTTAACACTCCAAGGCAGAAGGGTAACCTACAGCATTTTTGCGATCAAAGTTTTCAGAAAATTGCATGCGATAAATTGCAGTGTGAAGGGAGTTTGGCTTAACGGCTCGGCTTTAATAAAGAGCCATTTATTGTAATATTTTGAACTATTTTTTTATTTGAACTGTCAGAAAATCGCCCATTTTTTGAATCCGCACCGTTTACGTCACTTGCTCGTTGAAAAACCGATTTGTTTTGTGCACAGAACATAGAAGTAATTAGAAGTAGTATGAGCTCACTTTAGTATGACCAGCCTGCCTAGCATGACCGATTTATATCGCGTGATATAGCATTTTATCGACACTCAACTGTCAAATTCCTTTGTCTTTTTGACAGTTAAACGTGATAAAACCTTAGAATAATTATTCTAAGGATAAAACGCGATATAAATCGGTCATGCTAGGCAGGCTGTGTAACCAAACTAACACATTAAAAATCGAAGCCAAACCCCCTATTTAATAGTTATATGCTACGCACACATACTTTGCGAATTGGATAAAATTTAAAAATGTGTAATATCCAAAAGGCCATTATTACAAAGTTTATGGGGGGCTGAGGGAAAAAAAAATTCTTTGTTCTGTGGTTTCGTGAATTTACAGTCTTGAGACTTGCCCCTAATGCCCGTAAACAAACAATAGTTGGTGTACCGTGTGTCGCATGCGCACTTGAATCCGCCGCGAATGCTCCAACACGTGACGGACGCTCCGTCACTTGGTTTATCAACATTATTTACTTGCTGTTTATAAATTAATTGATCCGTAATCATAAATATCAATTAAAAACACAACACGGAGATTGTGATCACAGCTGACCATTGTGTTCGTTTACGTAATTAATTGATGGGTGACACTGGAACCTTCGAAAAACATATTATTTGAATTTTGAAACAACAAGTTACAAATAAACTACTTAATCCATACTAATCCTACTAATATTATAAATGTGAAAGTTTGTGGGTTTGGATGTTTGGATGTTTGTTCCTCATTCACGCAAAAACTACTGAACGGATTTGGTTGAAATTTGGCACACAGATAGTAAATAACCTAGATTAAAACATAGAATACTTTTTATCCCGATATTCCAACGGGAACGGGAACCACGCGGGTGAAACCGCGGGCGGCCGCTAGTAGGTTTTATAAATGCGAAAGTGATACTGTCTGTTACGTTTTTACGCCTTAACCGCTGGACCGATTTTGAAAAAATTTGGTACGGATATAGATGAGACCTTAAGGAAGGACAAGCTACTTTTTATCCCACTGCTGGGCGCGAGTCTCCGTCCGCACTATACAACCGGTCCACGCGGGCAGCTTCGCCCGGGCGGAAATTTAGTAAATTTATTATCACAGAATAAATGATAATATTGTGTAAAATATAAGATTCAATGTCAAATAAATGCAAACGAGGCAAATAGCAAAACAAACAGAGTCAGCGCAAACAATATCAACGTAACATAATGTATTTCCGTAAAATGTTTATTAATAAAATTATGCACTATTGTTATCTCTTACAGTTTGAATGACATTGGTGATAAAAAAAACCACTACTATCCTACAGATACTGTATATCCGTGCATTACCCACATAAACCTGCTGCCACACTGAAATATGCGAACTTATTAAGTTCAGTTACAGATACCGGCACAGAACTTGTCAAGACAAAGATGAGACAAAAGATGCGCCGAGTTTAGTGTTTGTAGCTGCTGCGCATCTTTTGTCTCATCTTTTTCTTGCCAAGTTATATGCCGATATCTGTATCTAGGCTATATAAAAATGTGGTGGGACACAAGTAGGTTATGATAGCGAAGAGTAATAAAATTCACTTAGTTTTTGCTACCCACGACAAGACATTCGTGAATAGTTGTAAACTTAGAGCAAGGCGGGATGTCGGTGTTGCTCTAAGGTTGTAAATAAATGTTTTTTTTCTTTTTTTGCAAAAGCAATTCAATCATTATTTTACATGATAATTTATAAAAAAAAGCTAAGTTTAAGGTGGTTATACTACCGAAACAGGCGCCCTCAGAGGTTTTATTTAATGATTTTTATTAAAAATTATTTTGATAAAACTTTACGTGGAATTTCATAGTCATTCGTAGAAGTAGATAGCAAATGTGTCAAAAACGGCCACTTTTAGCAGTTTTGCTATCTACTTCTGGCAGTGACTACGAGGGAATGGAATTGCAATATTAAATAAAATTTATTGCAGCGCTACTTTCGGTCATACAACAGCCTTAATAAATATGCAATTGTCGTAAAAAAGAAGCTAATAGTTTACCTATTACTGTGATTGTAGCATAAGATTGCGAAGTGTCCGCTCACATTTTGTAATATAAATGTAAGTAAAGTAACTATGAAATCTCTTAAAAGTGTCGTTGACTGATTTGTTTGGTCTAGCCAGTTTGCCAATTAATTATTCACAGCTCACGTGCAAATATTATTTATAATGTATTGCCTTACCTTAGTTATGATTAATTACGATAGAATTAACATTCGCATTATTATATTAATTGGATATTAATTAACCCCAGTGAATTGAATTGAATCTTTACTTACCTAATTAAGCTTGCCATATTTACGAAATCGACTGAAGGCCGTAGCCAGCGCTGGCAAAAAACTTATAAAAATGCAATCGACTTTTTAGAGAAACTTTGTATTTGAAAAATAATTTAAGGCGATTCCCTGACCGAAAGTGGCGCCCTCAGAGGTTTTTAGAAAGAAAAGGATTTAATAAAACTTTTCGTGGAATTTTTAGGGCTCTTAATCAAGTATTTTTAGAAAGTATCACTACATTCCCTCGCAGTCATTCGTAGAAGTAGATAGAAAATGTGTCAAAAACGGCCACTTTTAGCAGTTTTGCTATCTACTTCTAGCGGTGACTACGAGGGAATGTAATGACATAAGAATAAATAATTTTATTTATTCTTATGGTAATGATTCCGTCTAAAAAATAAAAATACTAGACCATAGGCATAAGAATAAATTATTTATTCTTATGCCATAGGCCTTAAAAATTCCACTAGAAGTTTTATTAAAATTGTGGATTAGAATAACAATATTAAGGCTCCGTTATGCGAAATCATTTGTCTCTGTCTTTTTCTTTACGTGTAAAGAGTATGGAAAATAACCTCACTTCTGCACTTTTTCGATGTTTTTCGTTGTTTTTTCATCATTATCTTTAGCACATTTATCTTTCTTGAAAAAAAGTTATTGGAGCAACTGCACAGTACGTTGAAGTGTATTTTGATGTAGAATTCAATACGTTTACGCTATTATTTACGCCAAAAATATGGCCCGCGACAAGCGCTTTTGATGACATTCTGATATTTTTTTACAAACATCTGTGAGGTTTATACGCAATTTAATGTTTGTAGCAACTAGATAAACTCTTTAGCTTGTCGTATGATTTTTTTGGTGGCTACAAGTTTACGTTTTCTATATAAAGATATGGCCCGCGCAAACCATGTTTCCCTATTACCGCCCCTTAAATAAAATTCACTGCGTGCGCCACTTTCGGTCAGGAAAGCGTCTTAAACGTACCCTTTACATACAGTGAAGTGGCAACTAAATATCTGTGGTAATGGGTACGTAAAACGTGCCTACTACATTGTCACTATTTTTGTATGGTCTATGTACATTGTATACTTGTGCTTTTATTTATTCTGTGATTGTTACTTACACTATAAATTAAAAGATAACACCATCGTAGATTTACACTAGCCTGAAGAATTAATTAATTTAGTCACATACTATTCAAACAACTATTAAACAGGTGTTCAGAAATTTTTTTCATTGTCCATGAAAAGATTTCCACGTGCGAGTGTTCCGACTCAATAAATCTGCAATCAGACAGAACGTGCTCAACCGCTTATTGTGGTAATAAAAGCGATTATTATGTAAAGCCCTTCACACTTACGTCGAACCTGCGGGATTAAAATGACAAAGAAAAGCAAAGAAAAAAATAGGTGGAAAAGTTATAACATAATTTGAAAATAAAAAAACCGGTCAAGTGCGAGTCGGACTCGCGCACGAAGGGTTCCGTACCAAAAACGGCAAAAAAATTACGTTTGTTGTATGGGAGGCCCCCTTAATTATTAATTTTATTCCGTTTTTAGTATTTGTTGTTATAGCGGCAATAAAAATACATCATCTGTGAAAATTTCAACTGTCTACCTGTTGTCGTTTTTAATATCAACCAAAAAACGGTATTAAAATCACGTTTGTTGTATGGGAGCCCCCCTTAAATATTATTTTTATTCTGTTTTTAGTATTTGTTGTTATAGCGGCAACAGAAATACATCATATGTGAAAATTTCAACTTTCTAAGCTATCACGGTTCATGAGATACAGCCTGGTGACAGACAGACAGACACAGACCGACAGACGGACAGCGGAGTCTTAGTAATAGGGTCCCGTTTTTATACTTGCATTGGTCTTGCATTTATAACGACACATTTACGCCGCATTGCAACAGTAAACATTTTTCAATACTTATATCAATTTCGCAACTTCCGCTTGTTCTTGGAAAGAGCTCTAACGTGGCTCTAACCCTCGTCACACCTCGGACACTCCATAAAACCGCGCCATTATGAACAGACGACGTCGACGACGTTTTTGTACACGTGCGCGTGTAACTTTATTTAGCAAAAAAAATGAATTATAAATTATACGCCGCTCATACAGTACAAACTGCACGGTAGCCCTAGACTTACACACACAGTTGTGTGTGTCCCATAGTCCCATCATATCAGTCGCACGACAACCACTGCTGGGTATAGGCCTTCTCCAACGATCTCAACGACGATCGGTACTGCGCTGCCCTCATCCAGTAATTTCCCGCGACCTTCGCTAAATCGTCGGTCCACCTTGTCGGAGGCCTATCCACGGAGGGTCGTCCGTCGTCTCCCATATAATAGAAGCTTATAATTATTTTTGTTCCAGACCAATACACGCTGGACAGCGAGTATATCAAGCGTAACCTGGGTGAGCTGACGCCCATGCAGGAGTCGCGGCTGCTGCAGCTGCGCAAGTGGATCGCTGACCTGCAGAAGGGGAAGGTACGCCATAGTGTTACTATCCTTACTGTAGAATGCTTGTGTCAATACACGCTGGACAGCAAGTACATCAAGCGCAACCTGGGTGAGCTGAGGCCCGTGCAGAAGTCGCGGCTGCTGCATCTGCACAAGTGGATCGCCGACCTGCAGAAGGGGAAGGTACGCCATAGTGTTACTATCCTTACTGTAGAATGCTTGTGACGACCTGGGGCCGTACCGGCTAACGAATCGATTATGGAAAAGTCTGCTGGGTTTCAAATTAAAACAGATAAATCGAGCCCCAATTGGGCGAAAATGGCGAACCCCATTTCATAATGTCACATGAACATCGTTATCTTCCAAATTACGTCAACAGAAAGTACAAGACGAAATTCCTTACTTTGATTTTTCAGTTCTAAGTTGAAACCGATTCAGATTTTTCGACAATCGATTCGTTAGCCGGTACGGCCCCTGCAGAAGAGGAAGGTACGCCATAGTGTTAGTACACAACATGATAGTGCTTGGCCTTCATCTTACTTGATGTTAAGTGACGATAAAGCCGAATTTGGAAGCGCACACTACGCCTGAAATCCTCAATGACCTTTAAATGCCGGAACACAATAATTTTTAAAGTGTTGTCATAGCGTCAGACATAGGTAAGATGGTGGTGACTAGCCAGAGTCAGACTTGAAATAAGTCCTACAACCAACCAAACCGAGTACAAATTGTACCCCCCCTGGGAATCGAATCCGGGACCCCTGGATCTGTACGGGTGGGCGAACCACTAGCCCACAGAGGCGGTTAAAAGTAGTAAAGTATGCTTGTGTAAAGGAAGCTGTGACACGACTCCCATCGACATTGACCTATAACAAAACTACAGTACGAGGCAAACATTTTGACACTTTTTCGACGGAGTGGGGATAAGTTCGCGCATGTGCACTTGTGAGCGACCTACCACTACGCATACCCAAAATACAAGTTCTGCACAACCCCCACCCGATTTCAAGATGTTTGCTTCGTACCTATAAGTTCCTGAGTGAGTAGCTCAAAAACGGTTGGGAATTCGAACATAGATTGTAGAGAATTTTATTATGTAGTTATTTATGCAACTGTACTATAACGAGGGGTATTAAAACACGAATGTGGAGTGTGATAATAGTATCACATGAGTGTTTTAATATCTAATTATGTACAGTTGCATACAAGACGTTATCTAGACCCATTTTTTTTTATTTTTTCTTATTTTTATTAGGGAAACAAACAATATTTAATACATATGTATTAAAAACACCCATGATATTTATCTAAACCCATGATATGTATCCTCTATAAAGGTTTTGACTTTGACTTTGACTTTCCTCTCCCTCCTCGTCATTATGTCTTCCGCAAGAGTGTTATAATGTTGCACTGAATTTCATATTGCAACGCTCGCGCGTGGGCGCGCGGCGCTGCAGGACCAGCTCTCGCTCGGGATATTGTAATGATGGCAGTAAGCTAACTGTTTCAGAATCCCTTACAGAGAATTTAAAGCATGGGTGTAGATAAAAGCTTTTATTCGATAGAAAAACTATTTTTTCTACGACGCACTGTTTCGGAGATTTCAAACTTTAACCTTCCCCCACTCCAGCTCGCCTCATAGACGAGGGGACATATAGTATGTCCACTCCCTAAGAACCCTAAACAAGTTTCTGAAAGCATTACTTAGTTGCCCGCTCGCGCACTCTACAACACCCCTTTATTGATTGGACTACCATTACGTATACATTACGTATACTTTTAAAACATGACTGATCACATAAACATATGTTTCTAAATCTTAGGACTCCTCAATCTCATTCATTGTGCCATTTTACAGGTTCCAAGCGACAAGACCTTGCTCCGTTTCCTACGCGCGCGCGACTTTAACGTGGAGAAGGCGCGCGAAATGTTGTCACAATCGCTGCTGTGGCGGAAGAAGCATCAGGTCGACCGCATCCTGTCCGAGTACGAGACGCCAGACGTAGTCAAACAGTACTTCCCAGGCGGCTGGCACCATCACGACAAAGGTAAGATTTACAACCAGGGCTTGAAACCGGTTTAAAATTAACCGGTTTTATAAAAGTTAAACCGGTTTTATCGAAAAATTCCGTTCCGGTGCGAAACCAAGTAGGAGCGAAACTTTGAACCTAAATAAATGACTGCCCGGGCGGTCGCTAGGAACCGGTCCTAGCGACCGCCCGGGCAGTCATATGATGAGGGATTCCCCTGTAAACAAACAAAACGAAATGGGTTGCCATGGGTTCTCAGATATTCTCAGAAATAGTGAAAAAATCTTACATTTCGGTTTTTCAGTCGGAGAGGCTCCACATCGGTAGAAATACCGAAAAATTGGCAGGTTCGAAACCACTGCGCAGATTTCACAAACTTCAGTTCGTTGTCGTGAACGAAAAGTTTAACCGGTTAATAAAAATACCCATATTTTTCCAAACTGGCTTAAGAGGCATATTACGTTTCGACTGTGATTTTTGCGTAAAATGGCCAATTTTGGGGTTCTCGATCTCAGAAACAACAATAAATTAACAGTTTTGACTTATTGAATAGTGTAGAATAGCTATTGGAATAGATCGTAGCGGCCTCGCTTTTTTGAAAATTTGCTCAACTTCATAATTAAGGCGAGGCCAGTTCACGATCTGATGAAAAGATTGATTTTTGAACTTCCAATGTGAAGAACTGATGCAGAATTCTACTTCACAAAAATTACTGTAGACTGAAAAAGAAACAAAGAAAAACAATAACCGAACAGAATATTGAAAAATGGCATGTTAACTCTGTAAAAAAATCCTGAATAACACCACAAAAACTTATAAAAATAAATTTCCAATCGTCAGATTTCGTAATTTTCAACGACAATGATATTATTTTTTATGCAAAAAGGATAGCTTTTTTATCGATCTAAAACAATAACCGAGTACATTTTTAATATATGATCTAGTATTTTAGAAATCAATAAAAATGTACTAAATTTCGTCAAATTTCTGGCGAAGCGTCAATTAAAGCTATGCAATATTCAACCTTATTCTAAAGACATAGTGAAAGCGTAAATTTCGTGAACTGCCTCGCCTTAAACCCGAAATTGCAGTTAAAGATTTTCATAAAATGTGCGAAGGCACTTTTTTGGGGTCATGGATTGAACTACTGTGCTAAACAAATGAAATAAAAAAAAATTGAATATTATCTCTTATATAGTCGAATAGATCATAGCGGCCTCGAAATTTTGAAATTATGTATGGAATATGTGAAAAAAAATCCCAATCAAAAACCATAAAACTACTAAAAACGCTCAGAATTAACTGTGATTTTCTCCTAGATACATAATTATTATTACGTAAAATTTTTATTAGAATAATCTTTACTTCATAAGAAAATCAAATTTCATACTTTTATTTGTTGTTTGTACTTGTTTTTCTTCCTGTGTGTGTTCAAAGTTGACTAAGAAATCGTTCACCAACTTTAATTTTCCTTTCTAACCCTTTAACTTTCCAGTGTATCATCATATTACTTTTTGTCGCGAACACATATAAATGTATTTAGTAGACCCAAAGGTTTCTCTAGGTTGTAGCGCTAAAATCCGTCAAAATCGAAATTTCGACGAAAAAATGTGATAGGGCCCTTAAAAACAGGTTCAGAGGAACAGAACCTTTTTCAAAAAGATCCACCTATTATTTCGTCTAACCGGTTCAAAAAAATTACTGGTTTTCAAGCCCTGTTTACTACCTGTTTGATACTTTCCAGCAGTTGAAAGATTTCCAGCTACAAGAAGATTTTCAGCTCCTGGTTGATTGCTTAACCAATTTTATTCAGAAGTAGAATTGGATCTAACGTTTAATTATTTTTATTATTTTTCAGACGGACGTCCTCTGTACATTCTCAGATTGGGCCAGATGGACGTCAAAGGACTCCTGAAGTCGATTGGAGAAGATGGCCTCTTGAAGTTGGTACGTCATGGCCTTTTACATAAAGGAAAAGTTATGATTTTGAAGTATCTTTGTGTGCAAAAGGTTTGGAGCAACCATTTCATAAAAACCGGCCAAGTGCGTGTCGGGCACGCGCAGTAGGGTTCCGTAGCTACCATATACCTTATATACCATGTTTAATACCACTACCATTTTGCGTCTGCAAAAATAACTTTGTTTATCACAGTGTATGAATGACAAAGTTATATTTGCAGTTTTGGAAAATGTGCTGGGTATATCTCAAAAACTAATTATTATATTTCGTTCAAACCAATTTTAGTTGAAAGTGTTTATTAAGATCTATAGCATATTTTTTTTTTTAGAATTTTCACTCTTAAAAAAAGTTAGAGGAGTGGATACCCACATTTTACCACTTTGGCAGTGTATATCTGTCAAACGGTTGATTTTGAGAAAAATATTTCTTAGGAACCTGAATGTCATTTTTAAAGACCTATCTACAGACACCGCGCACGTATTGGTTTGATAAAAAAAAATCAGTTTTAGTTCCATGTATGAGGAGCCCCCCTTGTGCGAGCCCCTACTCGAGACTCTACACTGATGTCAATATGAGATGATGTCAATGTGAGGTGACTGACGTCACGGAAGGTG
This sequence comes from Agriphila geniculea, assembly GCA_943789525.1. Classification (NCBI taxonomy): domain Eukaryota; kingdom Metazoa; phylum Arthropoda; class Insecta; order Lepidoptera; family Crambidae; genus Agriphila; species Agriphila geniculea. Next base: position 4,250,900 of record OX038879.1, on the reverse strand, counting down.
GTATACGCGCGGTGCTAATAAAATACGTCAGTACAAGTTGAATGCCTTTAATGCACTGTCCCAGTATTACAGAAATACTTATACGAATTTGTCGCATATGCAAAAGTACTTAGGTTGCGCAATATTCACGCGGTACTGTAAAATTATGAAAATAAGCAAATATTTAAAATGGCTTGTACATATTGCCAACAACAACAAAACAAATACAAAAAAGGAATAAAAAAATAAATGTCCATTAAGACTCATAAAAAACTTTGTCCAATAGCACTAAGGTTTGGGTAAATTGTCAAACTTAATGGTCCTGTTCATTGTTGGAGACGTAGCTCTGTCCACGCTCATTATTGAGCCACTCACTTCGCGGTCGCAGCACATAGACACAGCGGTGTTTCGCGCACTAACACCAGTGTCATTCACTACACTCAGAACACTGTCACGGCTCCGACCCAACTCCAGGTCGGCAGGATTCTGCTCCTGGGCTCTGTTGATGCATCGTACCGTTGTCAACCATCTTCTCCAGATCTTGAACAAGGCGTACGTAGTGAGAAACATGACCAGCGGACCCAATATCGAATAAATGATTGTGTAATGAGTTGTACCACTCGATTCGATATCTTGCAAATTTTGAGTTTTCAACACTTCAATTTGTTGTTTTATCGACTCGTATAACTGATCATGATTTTCTTTATCGTCTAATGCATTGTAATTATAATTATACGAGGAATTTATCATGTCATTCAAAGATGAAATTGGCTGTTGTATTGTAGGTACGTCAATATCATGTTGCACAAATATCTGGTTATTATAATCGTGATGGGCTTGTATCGTAAATGTGTCACCTTTTATCACACAGCCGTGACCTATATTAATCAGGCCATTGCCCTGCAATTGTTTCGTACCCAGTCCAGCTGGGCACAAAATGCGAACTCTGCATTCTCGGCAGCATGAGTACAACCACGCGCCGGGCGCTTGTAACTTGATCCAGTTATCGGAACATTGTCTGAGCTCCGTCCGACAAAAGGTGTAGTTATCGTTATTATATAAATTCAATTCACATATTGATTTGTCAAAGTGGACATTTAGTATGGGACTACTTTGGAAACAAATTAACTTATCAGTTTGATATCTTTTGCACGTTGCTATGTCATTTTCATACATTGGCATAACCATATCTTTTTTCATGTTGACTGCGATGTAGGGAGTAATGGGAACATTGTACATAATTTTGTCATTATTCTTCCAGGGTAAAGACATTATTCTGCTGAGTTCAAACTGATTTTGGCTCAATAATGGAATTTTAATTTCCATAATTAGGAACGCTTTTGTAACTTTAGCGTGAACTTGTAAAAGTTGGTATAAATCTCGTCTATTGTCAGCAGGAATCACTAACTCTCCTTGTAATCGCCCAGATATCAGGTTGAGCTGATTTTGCAATTCATTAGGCGATATTAAATGTATGTCAATCTGCCCATGATGAATATTTGTAATGGTGTCAATTAATGTTTCTTGAATTCTCCTTAAATTAGACAAGATTACATCGGCGGAGAGAGCCGTTGTCATAATATAGAGTTGTTGCATTTGATGAGTCGTTGCTTGTCGAACCTCGTTAATTGCCGACGACATATTTTTTAGATGCTCATTAATATACTGGAAGTGATTATTCATGATAGCTTCATTTCGTTTTAGGATATTATTTTCGGCCTCAAGAACAGATGTTTGGTTTCGCAGCATTTTCAATAAATGACCTTCATTATTTTTGATTGTTAAAATGTCCTTTTCGTATTTTTCCGCAAACTTGTCATCGAGAACGCCAAATAGAGTGTTTGCAATGTTTCCTATGCCATTTATCAGACCTCTTTTCACCCGTATCTGACTTTTCGCTTGCAATAATTCATTGTAAAAATTTATTTCATTTAGTTCGTGTTCAAACTGTGTAATTATAGGTTTAAATGTCATTTCACTACTGCTTATTATTTTCAGATGATTAATATAGTTTTGTATGTCAACCATGCTTTGCCAGTAGTTTGTCATGTTGTAGTAAACCACCATTTTCCATTGATCTTGCACAATTCTCATGTCAGCGATTTTATCAAAATAAAGGGTGTTGCTTGTATTTAATCTAGTGATATTAAAACTTTGTTGCAGAGACGGCGCTATTAATGTCATAAGTAGCATTAATACAGCAACATAATAGTTAGGTTTCTTCCGATTTCTGGTAGTATAACGTGTTTGATTCTGGGGAGGTTGAGAGTCATGTTCGCTTTGGGTTTTGTCAGTATTTGGAATTGATAAATCGTTGTCAGGGTACACAGGTAAAGGTGTCAACTTTATGATAGGACGTTTTAAATATCCATTCTTAGTCTTCAATGTCACTACTCGAACGCATCCATCTTTTCCTTCATGTATTTCTGTTATTTTTCCTAGTGCCCATTTCGATGGTGGCATGTTTTCTTCATTGACCAAAACAATGTCATTAATTTTCAAATTTGGCTTGCCGTGATGCCACTTACTACGTGTTTGTAAGCGGTGGAGATACTCCATAGACCATTTTTTCCAAAACGATTTATGCATTTTCTCAACTAATTGCCAGCGAGTATGTGGATTAGTCGGTTCCAGTGGATTTTCTAAAGGTGTTGACAATAATGGACCTCCCACCAAGAAATGTCCAGGCGTCAGAATCTCCTCTTCTGCATTCTCTGTCAAAGCGTACAAAGGCCTTGAATTAACGCATGCCTCAATCTGCGCTAATAGCGTGTAGAACTCATCAAATGTCAGTTTTTGTTCTCCTATTATGCGTTTTAGGTGGTGCTTAACGCTTTTCACCGCAGCTTCCCACAGACCCCCTGCACTTGGCCATGCGGGAGCGTTAAAATGCCAAGTGACGCCCATACTGCTGATGTCATCTAAGAATTCGGTGTTAATTACACTCATGGCTTCCTTGTACTGTTGATTCAGAATTTTCGCTGCACCGATAAAGTTTGTGCCATTGTCCGAATATACATGCTTGGGTACTCCGCGACGCGCACACATGCGTTTAAATGCAGCTAAGAATGCTAAGCTACTCAAGTCTGTCACAAGCTCCAAGTGTATAGCTTTCGTGGAAAAACAGACGAATACGGCTATGTAACCTTTCAAGGTCTTCATGCCCCTGCCTTTATTCGCTTTAATTTCGACGAATCCCGTTAGATCCACGCCACTGTGACTAAAGGCGCGGGAAGGTGTCACCCTTGGCTCAGGTAGGTTAGCCATTATTTGTTGCGGATTCTGTGGATTCAGTCGTCTGCATCGAACACACTGTCGCACCTGTTTCTTCACTGCTCGGTTGCCAGATATAATCCAGTAACGGTAGCGAACATACGCTAATGTCAGTGTGGCACCTCCATGAAGAGTACCTTTATGAGCTTCATCAATGATAAGCCGGGTTAAGTGGGAGTCGTGTGGCAATATTATAGGGTGTTTTCTGTCATATGTCAAGTTAGAATGTTGCAATCTCCCACCAACTCTCAAAATGCCGTTTTTGTCCAAAAACGGATTTAATGTCAAAAGTGAGTCCTTTGATGAAATAGGTTTATTTTGCATCAGACGAGTAATAGTTTCGCTAAAATGTTGTGCCTGTACACTTTTAATTATAAGTTGTCGAGCCGCTCGTATTTCATTTGCAGTCAGGTGTTGGTATAATTCAATGTTATTGTTTCGCCGCGTGCGCTGTATGAAACGTGATATCCGACATATAATTCTTTCGACTCGCGTTATCTTGCTATTTTTATTTACTAATTCAATGATAATAGATGGCGAAATCAATTGAATTGCACACGATGCTTTTATGTTTTTGATTTCTACTTTTGGAGGATCGATTTTTGGACTTTCTTTTTGCATGTCATCCTTCAGCCAGGAGGGTCCATTCCACCACAACTTATAATCTAACAGCTGTGAGGGTTGGAGACCCCTAGTGGCGCAGTCAGCTGCGTTGTCATCTGACTTTACATGTCTCCATCGTGACGCCGGTAGTATGTCAATTATCTCACGGACCCGGTTAGCAACAAAGGCCTTCCACCGCGATTGGTCACCTTGAAGCCACCCTAGCACCACCATGGAATCAGTCCATCCAAACACTTCCACGGACACATCTTCAGGCACAGAAATCATGATTTTGTTTATTAATTTTGTCAACAGGGCTGCTGAACAAAGCTCCAAACGCGGCAAGGTCACATGCTTTTTTGCTGGAGCGAGCTTTGTTTTAGCGGCTAGTAATGTCAATGTTATTTTTCCGCTGTCATCGGTAGTTTTCACGTATACAGAACAAGCCATCGCCTTTTCCGAAGCATCTGAAAACCCGTGAAGCTGTATAGTTTTTTCCGTAGTTCCAATCCACCTAGGTATGTTAAACTTGTCAATATTCTTCAAATCATCTCGTAATTTAATCCACTCTTGGTTAATGTCCTCGGGAATCTGGTCATCCCAACCTATCCCGGTATTCCAGGCTTTTTGAAACAAAAGTTTTGTCTTTATGGTAATAGGTGATAACCAACCTAAGGGATCGAATAACTTAGACATATCCGACAACATCATACGCTTTGTATATTTGTCATTAATGTTGTAATCTATTTTGTTCTCGAACTTAAATGAGTCGGATGTTGGTTGCCACTTAAGTCCGAGCGTTTTTGTCGACGTTGCACATTTGAAATCAATACCTGTTGTATTTAATTGCTCAGGAGATAAATGATCTAATAGCTCCGGCGTATTGCTGGACCATTTTCGTAAATTAATGCCCGCGCTTTTTAACATGTCAATTAATTGTATTTGCGTCTGTTTGGCTATGTCAGCATTATTATTTCCCGCCAATAAATCGTCGACATAAAGATTTTTCAATACGACTTTCGCCGCTAGAGGATATTTTTCTGCTTCATCTTCCGCTAATTTTTGTAAGGTTCGTATTGCCAAAAAGGGCGCCGCCTTGACCCCAAATGTCAGAGTACATAAACGAAATTCCTCAATTTTTGACCCATTTCTCCATACTATTTTCTGAAGATGTTGGTCATCTTCATGGACCATGATCATGCGATACATTTTCTCACAATCTGCAACATAAACATGTCTAAAAGTTCGCCAATTTATTAATAATCCTTGTATGTCATTATGCAATTTTGGCCCACACTCCATCAGGTCATTGAGACTATAACCTGACTTCGTTTTCGACGACGCATTAAACACCACACGTAATTTTGTCGTTGTGGAGTCTTCTTTGTGAATGTCATGGTGAGGCAAGAAACAATGAGGATTTTTGCTTGCCACGCATTTCTTCATGTGATTAAGGGCTTGATACTCCTCCATGAATTTATGGTAACTGTCATGTAGTTTGTCATTCTTTGCTAACTTAGTTTCCAAGTGTTTCAACTGAGCTACAGCTTTTGGTTTGGATGCACCAAGATGAAGCTCAAAGTTTTCTATCATTGGCATGCGCACTTCATACCTCCCATTTGGCAATCTTTTTGTTGTAGAGATGTAAAAGTCTTCACACCACTGCTCTCTTTCTGTCAATGCATTCCTTTCAGACACTTCTTCCATCTCCCAGAATCTCGACATGTCCTCAACATTGTTTATCACCACGTGACAGTTAAAAGTTGAAGAATTTATGTTTCCAGACAAAATCCAACCTAACTTCGTCTGTTGAGCGATAGGTTGTTGAGCTGAGCCTCGCAATAATCCATTCATAATTATCTCTGAGTACACTTTCACGTCAAGTAATATGTCAATAGGTTTTGAAATATGATACTCAGGATCGGCCAATTGAATATTCTGTAGATGAGAATAATTTTTCTTTTCAAATGTCAAATTTGGAAGATTATTAATAACTTTTGTCATAATGAGCGCTTCAGTTGCAAACTCATAATCATCGTAAATTGATTTGCAGTTCAATGACAACTTGCCCTTGCCCTTTTTAGGCGCGACGCCCACTCCACACACTGATGCATTGATGTGTTGCCGACGAAGGCCTAAAAGTTGCGCTGCGTTTTCCGTGATAAGGGTGATTTGAGACCCTTGGTCTAGTAAAGCACGGAATGTCATATAAGTGCCGTCTGCCGCTCTTACTTTAATCTGTACAGTTGTCAATAGCATTTCCTCATTTTCGCTGTCAACATGGTTTGCATTTTTATTTATAGGACGCGACGATAAATTATTGAAGTTCGCCGATGACGTCGATTGCTCGCCAAACGCCTCGTGTAGCAACGAATTATGTGCTTTGTTGCAAGTTTTGCAACGTTTGTTGGAATTACAAATACCTTTTTCATGTCGGTAAAGACAATTCTGACAAATATCATGTTTCGCAATAGAATTTAATTTCATATCCGGTGACATACTTGAAAATCGTTTGCATTGATGCAATGCATGATCAAAATTACACAATGGACATTTGTCACGTTTAAAATTTGTATAATATGCTCGCGCAAATTATATTTTTGTGCTCCATTTTGATATTTTTTGTCATTTTTGTCATATTTTGTCACATTTTTCGGAAACTTTTGTAATGTCAAATCTTCTCTTTTGCGAATAGGCTCTAACGCTGTAAATTTTAGCTCTAAAAATGTCAAAAGATCTTCAATTTTTGCCAATTCACGCGGATTTTTTCTTTGCTCTTGATAATCTCGAAAAGTCTCGGTATCTAGTTTCTTAGATAAGAGGTGTACCAGTAGTGGACCCCATGTGGTTGTGTCCACCCCTAAATTCTGTATGGCATGCAAACATTCTTTACTCGTGTCATGTAATTTTCTTATCTCATAAGATGTTTGTTTCTGAATATTGGGCTGGTTAAGAAACACTTCTATCTGCTTGGTGAAAAGCAATTGTTTGTTATTATAGCGTTGACATAAAATATCCCATGCGGTGTCATAGTTGTCCGCCGAGATGTGGAGATGCTGTATGAGCCTTTCTGCTTCCCCTTTCAACTTACTTTTCAAGTGCTGCATTTTTTGGGACTTGGAAAGTGTAGGGTTCTGATGAATGGTTTCTTTATAAAGGTCAATAAATGTCGGCCACTCAGTATAGTTTCCTGTAAAAACAGGAATGTCCATTTTCGGGGTAGATTCCTTAAGATGAACCGTAGAAGACAACTTTCGATTTAACCTTCTCTTGATCTCTCTATATCTCAGTTCATGCTCATTATACTCATCTTCGTAACCAGTGTCAGATTCCTCCAACAAGTTATCTATTTGCCAATGTAATTTGTCAATACACTCCCAACGTGACTGTATACTTCGAAGTTCATCTTCTATCTCCCACTTTTCCTCTATTCCGTCCACATCACAATAGTGTATTTGCCTTGCGAAGGCTTTAAAATTAGTTCGCTGTTGATTGATTAAGCTGTTAAGCTTTGATATATCTTTTGAAGATTCTCCAGCCTCTATAATATCAGCCGGTCTCGGCATCTTGAATGCTGCAATCAAGTCTCGAGTTACATGATAATATCCCAGAGTTTGTTCATAAAAATTCTTTGTAAAATAGTCATGTGATTTGTCCTCAAATGTCAATAATTGGTCGTGATTAAACTGAAAATCTTCCCATAACTTGTCTAATCTCTCTAGCTTCCTTGCAATATATTCTGGGGTCTTCCTGCTAGAAGGATCCTTTTTAAAATTGCTATTTTCGCGTTCAAACCCCTTGATGATAGACTGCTGGTTATTTAAAATAGCCTCCATTTCTGTCAATTCTTAGTATAAAATAATGGAACAGTCTTACTTGGGAACTGCTGTCAAATACGATGTCAACTACGATGTCACCCTGGGATGAGAGGGATGATGTCAGCCCAGCGTTTTGCCGGCGTACCGCTTCTCTGTCAGGTTCGGTCGCGGTGATGAGGAAGCACGTCCGCACCGCCTCCGATGTCAGGTAACCACGCCAATGCCACGTGGTTATAGTAAAGATGATTGCACAAAATGCTATACAAATAGTTCACAATCACTTTGAAAATAATGTCACTATTTATTTTTGATGCAAATAATTGTCACTCTTTTTAATAAATTATTGTCACGAATGTCACTAATTAATATGTCACTAAATGCAAAATGTAGCAAATGCACTGCAATCCTGTCACTGGTAAATCTTTCCTAACCCACGCACACGAAACCGCAACCCGGAAACGCGAACCGAAGGTCCTGGAAAGTTTCCTCGAAGGACCAAACTGTGCGAGCCCCTACTCGAGACTCTACACTGATGTCAATATGAGATGATGTCAATGTGAGGTGACTGACGTCACGGAAGGTGGTATACGCGCGGTGCTAATAAAATACGTCAGTACAAGTTGAATGCCTTTAATGCACTGTCCCAGTATTACAGAAATACTTATACGAATTTGTCGCATATGCAAAAGTACTTAGGTTGCGCAATATTCACGCGGTACTGTAAAATTATGAAAATAAGCAAATATTTAAAATGGCTTGTACACCCCTTAATCTTTTTTTATTTTTGGGTAAAAATCGTAAAGCGGTTTACAGTAGGTAGGTAAATGTAATCATCTACCTACCAAGTTTCAACTGTGTGATCCTAATACTTTCAGAATAGAATTGCTGTGACATACGGACCGACAGATAGACATAACGAGACTATGAGGGTTCCGTTTTTTGCCTTTTAGGCTACGGAACCCTAAAAAGGAGTTTGTCCACAGACTCTTCACGTATGCGAAGAGGGTCTAAAGCTTCTAGAGGAAGCCACGCGAAGCTCCGAGCACGCGGTTCAAACATGGAGCCTGCTGGTAGACCTAGATGGGCTGAACATGCGGCATCTGTGGCGGCCCGGCGTGCGCGCGCTGTTGCGCGTCATACAAGTGGTGGAGGCCAACTACCCGGAGACCATGGGCCGCGTGCTCATCGTGCGCGCGCCCAGGGTCTTCCCGATCCTGTGGACTATTGTTAGCACATTCATAGGTGAGCCAGTATTTCTTTTTTTTCTTATCGAATGAGGATTAGTGGCCACCTCTGGTGTTAGAGGTTATCAAGCCGCCCGTAAGTCCTCTAACTTGGCTTAACGACTGTTATCAGATGACAACAGCCGGAACCAACGGTTTACCGTGCCTTCCGAAGCACGGAAGCGCTCAGTTGTAATGCCACTTTAATGGTCACCCATCCGACACCTGACCGGATCAAGCGTTGCTTCACAAACGTGATCGAGTACGATCAGTCTGTCAAGTTCCGCTATGAGCGCTTCGCTAGCAGTACTGCAGCAGTCATACAAACAGCTAAGGAAAAATATTTCCCTACAACCAGCGAAGTAAAATCTATGGAACATGAGTTCCGAAAAAAAATGACACCACAAAAAATACCACCAAGTGTGGGCGGGGATAAAAAAGGCCGGTATTTAGTTATGCAGACAAAGCGACTGAACACTAGGGGCTGATAACGTGTGTTGTCTATCAGCCATTTTAATGTCCCCACTGCTGGGGCACAGGCCTGCCTTATGGGTGGATAAGGAGGACGAGCCATAACATAACCCACAACACGGGCGCAATGCGGATTGGTGGGTGTTAACGACTGCAAATGCAGCCGTAACCAACGGCTTAACGTGCCTTCCGAAGCACGGCGGAGCTCGAGATAATACATTTTTGGTCACCCATCCCATGACCGACCCTTGAGAAAGTTGCTTAACTTTCGCAATCGCTGGGCCAGGCGCTAAACCACTGCGCCACCGAGCTCCTCTGTATTACTCCTTCGTGAACGTGTGTTATTGAGGCGCAAATGAGTTTGTGATCGGGTTCGATGCTATTTGAAACGAACCATAATATGTGTGTGGCATAGACAGATAAATTTTCGCTGCGCTCAAGAGGACCAAGAACATCATACGGACACGGTCTATGTAAAAAAGAGACAAATATGATCAAGTGACATGTGCCAATATTTTTTACAGTAAGAGGCCCTAGCGGCCCGCCTTGCAAAGGAGCAATCACGATTTGCTTAAAATATTTGATAATCTTAATTAGAATTTAAAATAAAGGTATCGTGGAGCCATGGTGTCTTGTGCTCTAAGTAATTATGATGTGACAAAAAGAAACAATCCAATAATTCACACTTTTCACAGGTAAAAAAGATATTGCCACACGTTTCTCTAAAACCAAATTTCGCTACATTTATTCGTTTATCGACGAAGAAAACAGTATGGAACATAGTTTATTAATTTCCTTTGCCATATATAGTCATATTTTATGTATCTAAGTCATATTTTTCGTATCTCATATAAAATGTATGCATTCGTTTTTCGGATCACCTGTTTATTGACATTGTTGTTCTTTGACATTCTATTTCTATGGTGTGTGGTGATCCTCAGACGAGAACACTCGCAGCAAGTTCCTGTTCTACGGCGGCAAGGACTACCTGCAGGCGGGCGGGCTGCTCGACTACATCCCCAAGGACCTCATCCCCGACTTCCTGGGCGGGCCCTGCAAGGTATCTACTTCACCAACTAGTCGACGATATGCAATAGAAGACGAAGATTAAGTCTGATGATCTACGTCAAGCGATCGCCGCCTTTCAAAAATACTGCCCCAGAACGATCCTATCGAATGGTTTTGAATGAATGATTTTCAACCTTAGCATATAACAACAGTTAAATCCATAGAATTAGAATGATCCTAATTCTATGGTTAAGCGTGCCCGCAGACTACAGACTTTCTATCGGCCGATAGTTGGCCAGATAGTTGGTTTTGTATGAAGAATCGGCCGATACCAAATCGTTGTAGTGTGCGCACTTGCATACGAGTACTTCTTCATACTGATTCCAACTATCGGACGACAGTTTGGTCTGTAGTTTGCGGGGACTCTAAATCTAATTTTAGTACTTCGATATGTTTTTATTTCAGTGCTGTTATTAGTTACGCAATCTTCTTTCGTCATTTCTTTACCTTAAAGAAGAATTTTAAAATCACTTATTTTTTTAATGGATTATTTGATTTATTTATATTAATTATGATTTGTTGATAATTAATTAATGCTTATTTGGTTTCATTCCTGACGCAGTCAAACATAGTGGAGGCGTCTTCGAGCGTGCCCCACCACTTTTACGATTTAGTACGGACGTGAGATTCGCTGTCAAGCAAATATGTGCCATCGTGCTGTCCGTCCAGACCACACGTTCAGTCGAAAATTGCTTGAATCAACTCGTATAGAATAGTGCTCGTCTAATAATATGCGTTATTAGATGAAATTTATTAGCGACGTTTAACTGTCAAAAGACAATGGATTTTGACGAAATCTTTTGTTACGAAATACTTAAAATTTTGATAATGTTTCATTGGACAAAAAGTAGGTAATAACGAATAACATAAGATTTAATAAAAATTTTGAAAAAAAATTTTTTACTTTGACTTTCAATAACTTCGTAGCTATTGGTTTCCCAGGTATAGTCTAAAAGACAAAAATGATCCTGATGATGGGCGGAATACGAGGACTTCGGCTTCGTTGAAGGTCTTGTTACACCCGTTAGAATCAAACTCAAATCTCTGCTTGAGTACAGTTAGAAAGGGATGATGCTATTCATCGTATATAGCGCCATCCCTTTCTTACTTAACAGAGATTTGAGCTTGAGTTTGATTCTGTAATACGAGCCTCAAATTTATATCAACACACGTATTATCCAGATTTAAAGTACAGAATGGAAGTATTGTTTTAAAGATAAGGATTCAAGCAATTGTCGTATAAACTTTCACTATGAACCATAAAAATACAACAGCACTTGGTTTCGTCTCCATCGGCTAATGTTATCGAACCCTCATGTGTGCAACAGTAATTTTTTTTATTCAACGTATAAACCACTTCGAGTATTTAGCTAAGCTTGAGTACATTGCATACGTACGCATATTGACATCATTATGTATGTAGTTAAGATCATACCACAGAACATGTATTGATAGGATAAGATTTTTCTAAATATTTATTCACTTGCAACCTTTTTTCTGATTAAAAAAACTTTTACTTTTAAATACCTACTTTATTTGCAACTCAACTAACTTAAATGAACCAGTTTGTATAGATCTTTCATATAAGTACTTAGAGATAATTTTATGGATAGATTGAAAAGAAAAAAAAAATGAATGAATTTCCAAACGTCTTTATTCTTAACTAATCCCAAAAAAAAATTACAATAAAGACGCCAAAATAGTATGCCATTACTTATGTTTCACGTGCTTTTCTGGAACCACAATATAAAAAAAAACTTAATGTTAAAGTACTGCAAACATAAACTGCAGCACAAAACTACTGACATGCATTAAAATACCATTATAATTCTAATAATGCTACCCCCAATTCCCCCTATATGCCATTAGATTATATTTCTCGTGTCGCATTCTCCCGTAGAAGTGTGTCGTTAACCGTAATTCCTTTACAGAGCTTCGTGCACGAAGGCGGACTGGTGCCCAAGAGCCTGTACGTGGCAGGCGTGTTTACGGAGCGTGATGGTGACCCGCTCAGCGAGGACAGCGTCTACCGCTGCGTGAGCCTCGGCAAGGGACAGGTGACGTCACTACACCATATCATTATAGCTGTACGTGGCGGGCGTGTTTACGGAGCGTGATGGCGACCCGCTCAGCGAAGACAGCGTCTACCGCTGCGTCAGCCTCGGCAAGGGACAGGTGACGTCACTACACCATATCATTATAGCTGGACGTGGCGGGCGTGTTTACGGAGCGTGATGGCGACCCGCTCAGCGAAGACAGCGTCTACCGCTGCGTCAGCCTCGGCAAGGGACAGGTGACGTCACTACACCATATCATTATAGCTGTACGTGGCGGGCGTGTTTACGGAGCGTGATGGCGACCCGCTCAGCGAAGACAGCGTCTACCGCTGCGTCAGCCTCGGCAAGGGACAGGTGACGTCACTACACCATATCATTATAGCTGTACGTGGCGGGCGTGTTTACGGAGCGTGACGGTGACCCACTCAGCGAGGACAGCGTCTACCGCTGCGTGAGCCTCGGCAAGGGACAGGTGACGTCACTACACCATATTATTATAGCTGTACGTGGCGGGCGTGTTCACGGAGCGTGATGGCGACCCACTCAGCGAGGACAGCATCTACCGCTGCGTCAGCCTCGGCAAGGGACAGGTGACGTCACTACACCGTATCATTATAGCTGTACGTGGCGGGCGTGTTCACGGAGCGTGATGGCGACCCGCTCAGCGAGGACAGCGTCTACCGCTGCGTGAGCCTCGGCAAGGGATAGGTGACGTCACTACACCATTTTTATATAAAAGTACAAAAACGACATCTGAAAGTAATTATAACGGAGCGGTTGTATGGAGTGTACAAACTCGGGTGTATTGAGTCCCTCGGCTTCGCGTCGCTTTCTCCCCTCGATATACAATGTTCTATTGTTGTCTTGTAGGTCCATGAAGTGATAGTAGTGAACCGGGACCCGATGAGCGTTCTAACCTGGGACTTCGACGTGCTGCGACATGACCTGTCATTCTGCGTGTACCGCACCGAGTTGCTGCTACCGCCGCCTGACGATGACGGTACATACATATCTTTATACCTACACACAGCAGCATGTTGAGTTACAACTATATGTCTCAAATAAAGTTAAATTTCCTCAATCAACATTGCATTTAAAGTCTGTAACGTCTGTAAGGCTTCTGCCAAACCTGCGCGTACAAAGCGATTGCGAAGCGGGAGCGTCAGACACGCGAAGGATGCTGCTCGTCTTTATCTATGGCGTTTGGACACCTACGCGACCACAACGCGGGACAGTTTTCGTTCGAATTCTGGACGCCCTTGCCTTGCGTTCCGAGTCCCGCTTTGCTAACGCACAAGTTTGGCCGGAGCATAAAGACTTAAAATCAATGATTTGCTAGTTTTGGATAAGACGTATTTAAAAATATACACACACGTATTATTATTTAATTGTGATATGTTTGTCTAGCGGGTGCATGCGTGGGCGGCGCGAGTGCAGGCTCCGAGTACCGGTCGGTGGTGGAGCGCGGCGAGTGGCGCGAGGGCGAGCACTACCACCGCGTGGAGCCCGCGCTCGTGTGCCACGACGGGGAGAGCGTGCAGGTAACGTGGGGTAGCATATTAAGTCAAGCGTTTTAATACCGCAATCGACGCGAACCTGTAACGTGTAATCACATATTTATGCACTTTTCGGCATTTTGTCATCGCTTTTTTCCTAATGTGTCGTATTAGACGATTAACACACTGCTCCTCGCTCCGCGATGGGGCGCAGGGCGTCAGATTTTAATCTCGTATGCGAGTACGTCAGTTTGTATAGAACACACGCGCGGCACCACACATTGGCTCCGCGCCCCGTCGCGGGCGAAATGTTCGATGTTCGCTGCCCCGTCGCGGAGCGCCGAGCCAGTGTGAGAATCGCCTCATAGACCGAGATGTCGCGTACCTTTATACCCATCTGCCCCCTTCAAGCTCCACCACTGGGGAGGTGGTTGGCACTAATAGGTGGCATTCACCACCCCGTTGGTCGATGGCACCTATTTATTCCCATCTGCCCCCTTCGTAGTTATAGTACAGGGGTTTATTCGCATTTCGTATTAGACATTATCAATGTAAAATTGAAATAAAACATCACTAGAAATCATGATTCATAAGCAATAAAAATGTATATTAATGGAGTTTGAAGGGGACAGATGGGAATAAATAGGTACCATCGACCACCGGGGTGGTAAACGCCATCCTATTAGTGCCAACCACCACCCTCATGGCTCCCTCGAAGGTAGCGGATGGGAATAAATAGGTGCCATCGACCACCGGGGTGGTGAACGCCACCTATTAGTGCCAACCACCACCCCGGTGGCGGAGCTTGAAGGGGGCAGATGGGAATAAAGGGTCGCGTCGGCCGAATCAGCTCATACACGCTGACCAGCCGATGATACGTCGCTGTATCTGTATGAAAGCTGCCTTGTTTGATTGAGCCGGTACTGTCGCAGGGCTCGCACGTGATGGTGGAGGAGGGCAGCTACGTGCTGCAGTGGCGCAGCGAGGCGGGCGTGCCCAGCGCCGCGCAGCTCGTCTACTTCCACGAGACGCTCGCCAGCCACCACTACAAGTCAGTCTCCACACATTTTATGATATACAGCCAGCGGGGTCTCACTGCACGCTTACACTTTTATACTCTCAGACCAAATAAAAAAGTAAAGACGGAGTCTTCCGACAAAGCGGTGAAGCCAGTAAAACTACGCCTTGGCTGTGTATATACACAGTTTACGCACACATATGTAACGAAACTACGCCTTGGCTTTCGTTCGTCATTGGGCGAACCCTGCCGCCCGGCCCCCGCCCGCCCTCTAGTACGCACACATGTACCATCAAAAACCGGCTTCACTTAGTTGTTCGCAACCATTGCGCAACGCTCCATCTTCCTTTTTTATTTGATCTGAGTTTATATTAGCCTACTGTCCGCGGCTGACTCAGTCGAGCCAGCGCATGAGGGATGTCATGTGTCGGTTGAGACAGAGCGACAGAAAGAGAAGCGCTTCGGAGGTGCTTCTAATAATGGGCACGCAGCGCCGTGCAATTTGAAATTGTACTTTATTGCCGGGCAGAGAGAATAGCTTATTATTTGATTGTCCTCGCGCGAATGTACTTATGTACGTTTAGTACTATATATTCTATGATACAGCAGCCAGTCTATGACCCTAGGCTGATACATCTAAACAACTTTCTCTAAGAAACATAGATCAAAATAGGTAAAAAATTTGGAGTCATCCTGTACTAAATCAATGGGGATGAATACTGAGGTACTAATGGCGCCATAAGCGACTGTACTAAAATCGATTGATTGGTTGTTTCAAACGCTAAATGTCATTTCTGACGTATTTTAATCAATCAAAACTATTATTAACGGTTACGTCGCCGCTGGCGCCATCTGCGATTAGCTTTGCGTGCGGATTTCCATTACGTTATTTCATTAAACAGATATTTGTGAAGTAAAATTTTTTTTCGCACGTTTATTTGAGAAAGTTATTCAAATTCATTGACTCAATATGTCACTCACTAGAGAACAAAGACGACTTATGTCTAAAAAAGTCAGTCTGAATTTGTTGATACTCATCTCGCGATGTCGGGCACTATTTTCGGATCCTTCGGCTAGTGTCGAGCGCTCTTTACAAACGTCCAAAACTGGAACTAAGTTTTATTACATATTGTTACTTAGATGACAGACGACAACGACGCTGTCACCGAGTTAGACAAGTTGTAAAGAGCGCTCGACGCCGCCGAACAAAGTTAGGGCCATGTCTCATATGCTGCAGTCTGGTGCTGCATACCGCAAGGCGCTGCTCATTTAGGTTGCGATTTATTTAACTATGTACAACAGAAACGGCAACTTCACTCGAGAATGTATGGCAAAAAGTAAACTTTACAGATTAAAATCGTTTTGAACTGCAAGAGCTCTGAATTTGGTCACTTCTGTTGTACCATGGGCAACAGCGTCGCTTAACCACTGCTAAGGTTAAAATCGCTTGCACGCCGCGCCCGCTGTCACATACGTTAGGGCCGATACGCGCGCACACGAATTTTGTTGCAAACTGGTTAAGCGACGCTGTTGCCCATAGTACATAGTTAATTTAATCACATTGTACTTATTAATTAACCTAACATACAAATCTAGCATGTCAGGTGCATCTTGAGTCCACTAGCGCCCCCAATGAAAAAGTGGCAACTTGAGACGTTTATCCAGATAGTAACTACACAAACACATTTAAACCAGGAAAAAAATCATACAAAAATAGTTTATAACTAATACTAATTTTTAGATTTTTCAGAATTTTATTAAACGAAGAATGATATATTTGATTGGCGGCGCTAGTGGGCACCCTTATCTAGTGAGTTAAATATACGAAGAAAATATACTAACTTCATATTCCAAATATAAGTTCTAATAGGTACTTTAAAAATAAAACAATTGTAATGTATCATCAATTTATTTTAAAAATCCACTTTAGTATACGTAATACATTTAGTACTCTCCGCGCTTAAACTTTTATATTAGCCTACTGCTCGCGGTTGACTCAGTCGAGCCAGCGCACGAGGGGTGTCATGTGTCGGTTGAGACATACGCGACAGAAAGAAAAGTGCTCCAGAGGTGCTTGTAAAAATAGGCACGCAGCGCTGTGCAATTTGAAATTGTGCTTTATGCCGTGCAGCGAGAGTAGCTTATTATTTGATTGTCCTCGCCCGGATGGACTTCTGTACGTTTAGTATCATACAACGTGTTACAAAATAACCCCTAATGCTGAATATGGTAGATAGGGGCCATCAAACTGAACAACTTTGACATCACAAAAAAAGAATCAGCTGTTTCATACATTTTAATATTTTCGTTATTAGTTTTTGTACACACATCAACTTTGTCTAGGGATACAGGTGCTATTTTCATACAAACGAGGTAACTTTGAAGCCTTGGTTTCCTGCCATGGATGGACTGTGCTGTGATCTGATGACGGCTATCCAGGGAGT
Organism: Agriphila geniculea; assembly: GCA_943789525.1. Lineage (NCBI taxonomy): Eukaryota > Metazoa > Arthropoda > Insecta > Lepidoptera > Crambidae > Agriphila > Agriphila geniculea. The sequence continues at coordinate 4,233,450 of OX038879.1, read as the reverse complement.
GAATGGAGGAGATTCAGATCGCTATACACACCCAACTGATCTGACCAGCATTCTATAAACGTGTTTGTATGAAAATAACACCTGTATCCTTAGACAAAGTTGATGTGTATATAAAACAGTTGATTTTTTTTCGCGATTTTAAAGTTGGTCCCATAATAAAAGTTATTCAGTTTGATGGTCTCTATCTACCATATTCGGAATTAGCGTTTTTTTCTAACACGTTGTATATTCTGTGCTAATAGCATATTTCTCCCCAGAGGTTCGATGTCAAGCCTGCAGTCAGGCACTAGCGGGTTCTCGTGCCTCAGTGGGAAGTCGGTCGCAAGTTCGTGCCCCTCGCGGTGATGCGGGCTGCCGCCGCCGCCCGCGCACGCGCGCCACAGCTAAGTCCACTACACACACTATGACACCACTCACTGGTGGTACGAACACTTTGACAGCTGATGTAGGTTACATCATTTAACGGTAAACACTTAGAATAATAACACCTAGAATGATAGTTCTCTACAAAGCGCACTGTAAAAAGTGAGGCAACTAAAACAGACAAAATGGCTCCGTTTTCAGATTGTTATTCTACATTATTACCTAATCATACCGATTAATTACAAAACAGTTTCGATTTTCCCACATTTATAAGACTAGTTACTATATTATTGGATTTCAGTTACGATTAGTTAACATATGAAGGATGTAAATTTGAAAACTAAGCCATTCTGGCTTGGTATTAGTTGCCTCACTTTGGATACGGGGACACGGCTTCTAGGTGTTATTCTAAGGGTAAACATTAGTACGTGACTCGCTATTGTATGTTTCCCAGGATTTTAGCCTTTATCTTTTATGACATTAAAGCAAATTATCTCATTAAATGTGATATCTTTGTAGTATTCGCCGAATACAACTTTAGTTGATTATTATTAACTTATTTGTACACACTAAAGTTGTATTCGGCAAATACGAACACATTGCATTGAATGAAACAATTGCCGTTAGTTGTCGGAACACGCTAAAATATATTGTGTAAAAGCTAAAATCCTAGGAAACAGCGTTATTTGGCTGTAGTAGCTAGTCACGTGCTAATGTTTAATCTTGAAGTGACTAGATATTCCGGCAGCGAACTAAAACCTATGGAAGTGTAATTGCAAGCAAATATTGCTTAAAAACAGTACCACTAGCCCACTTCACATAGTCTATATCACAAAACGCCGCAAACTAAACAATCAACTAGTAAAAACATACCTTATTACAATGCGCGCACAATCGGTATTAGATTGTATTCTGACGCATATGACATTTTGTATTGACTAAGCAGATCAAACATAATTGGATATTTGACTCGAGTGACATGCATCACCGGGTGCGTGGTTGGCCCGACTCGGGTTGTAATTTTGTAGCCCCGCCCACTTGATTGTTATATGCGTGGTACCATTTTTTGAGCGGAATGCTTGTTCCATAGATGTTAATTCGCTGTTCACAGGTGATTTAAGTTAGAAAATTAACCCGTTAAGCTTCGTACAGACTGAGGCGAATTCCGCGCGAAATTCGCGAGTGCGATCACGTAACTCAAAGCGATAGCCATAGCCATAGCCATTGTCAAAGAAATTGCTATGGCAATGGCTATGGCTATGGCTATTGCTTTGAGTTACTTGATCAAAATCTGTCAAAATGAGCGACGCGCGCGATTCGCTCGCGTCGGTGTGGCCGGAGCTTTAACGTGTGACTGAGTGTCTGACTCGAATTGCAATGAGGTGTTAATTAAGAAAACTAGAATTTAATTGAATGAAACTGATAATAGATTTAACGAATCTACTTTGAACGGAGGTGGCGGCATTCGCTTCTCGATGGTTCGAATTACTCGATTACGATTAATCAGAAGTTACTTAATATATCGGGTCATCTTGAACTTACCATCCAAATTTTAAGGATGTGTCCAGTCCATGAAACTAAACAACTTTCTCTAAAAAAACATGTGTATAATTTCGCCAGAAAATGTTGGTCATCCCATACTAAATTGATCACGTGATCTCTTTGATTTGTATGGAAATTCGATTTTTATTTTACATATTTGACCATGTGTTCCTTAGAGAAAGTTGTTCAGTTTCATGGACTGAACACATCCTCAAAATTTGGATGGTGGATACAAAATGACCTTGTATATTTTTATCATACAATTTATTTAGCTACATTGCTTAATGGGTTAAGATTTCTACTCCAGTTTTCACTGTGAAAAAGGGATAGTGTACAATTAAGTTTTGTGCCAAAAAGCTACATGAACTGTCAAAATTGACAGGTACCAAAATGTTGATTTCACAGGTCTCATTTTAATATCTATGTAAAACTACGTGTTCCAACGAATCTTAAAGTTAAGGCCACCTTAAATTCAAAAAAGTTGTCAGATTTGACAGAAATTCTATTAAACTAACAGCTTCCTTAAAGTTAAGGAGACCTTAACCTAAGAATCCTTTGAGTATTCGGCCGTTAAACCAACGCACTGCATGGCGAACTTAGTAACTAGCATAATAAAATTGCAAACATTTTCAAAAAACCGTAGATTAATGTCGGCACGGACTTTGTACGGTATTCAGGTCGTCCATTACTGTCAAATTTCTTCAATTGATATTAAACCCTAACCAGGGGCCGTACCGGCTAACGAATCGATTATCGAAAAGTCTGCTGGGTTTCAACTTAAAACAGAAAAATCAAAGTAAGGAATTTCGTCTTGTACTTTCTGTTGACGTAATTTGGAAGATAACGATGTTCGTGTGACATCATGAATTGGGGTTCGCCATTTTCGCCCAATTGGGGCTCGATTTATCTGTTTTAATTTGAAACCCAGCAGACTTTTCGATAATCGATTCGTTAGCCGGTACGGCCCCTGTTGGCTTTAAAGTCCAAAGTCGATTGACGATATTTGACATTACAGCTGACTACCCACCTTTTTATTATAAGGAAATAAATTCGCAACGGTTTGTTGGCGTGACGAAGTTTTAACAACGTCGCTAACTTAGTTTGTTACAAGAATTGAAGCAAACTAAATTGTTCTATTACGAACTGACCAGTTTTCGTTACATATTAGTCTGAGACCTGTCAATAAGGTGTCATAGTGGACCACTTAAATGGACAATTAAAAACAATAATAAAAATGGACATATTATGTCAAAGTGATAGTAAGTGCATAAGTTTATATAGTGGTGCAGATGTTGGTGGAGTAAAAGCTCGCTTTTGATAAAGAAAGTTAGCAAAAGTATACTTGTAGTAGATACTTGATTTTAATGGAAACAATGTGACAGCATTATTACGTTTTACGTATTGTGTTGTTTATCACTTTAATATACTGGGTGTAACAAGACCCTTAACAAAGCCGAGGTCTACGTATTCTGCACATTATCAAGACTATTTCTGTTCAAAATTATTGCTGGGAAACGATTTTAATTTTTGATGTTAAAAAAGCATTGCATACATTACCACGCAATGTAATGCGTACAACAGACCGCGCCTGCGAGTAAATGCTGCACAGTAAGTTGCGTGCGGCCGAGTTGAAAGGCAGCGTTTATGTGCGTGCTCGAGATACATTGAGTGATGACGTTTTGAAGCCATTGTTTGTTACGAAATACTTAAAATTTTGATAATGTTTCTTTGGACAAAAATGAGGAAATAACGAAAAAAATAAGATTTCCAAATTTTTTTTTATTTGACCTTCAATAACTTCGTAGCTATTGATTTCCTAGGTATAGTCTAAAAGACAAAAATGATCCTGATGATGGGTGCAATGCGTGGACTTCGTTTCGTTGAGGGTCTCTTTACACCCGTTATATCTTATATACAGGGTGACATGGAAATTCGACCTATTCTTTGAAATGGGTTATACTAGAGGTCTTAAATATCGAAGAACTGCTACAGCTCGGTAACCATCAAGTTCTGACCCCTGGTTCACTGGACTTAATTTGTTGCTAATGACCTCTAGTATAACCCCTTTCAAGGAATAGGTCGAATTTCCATGTCACCCTGTATATAACGTAATATCTTCTGAACGGATATTTGTTTAACAGTAAAGTTATTATTTTAAGATTTATTGTATAGAAATAAATAGCAAATGTTATTTTATTATTATAGCTTGAGGTTTAAATACGAAATGCCTGAAGTATGACGTATTCGAAGCATACAATGGGATTAAATTGACAATAGGCAGTGATCCGCTGCAACTTCACTCGAGAATGTATGGAAAAGAGAAAATTTTACAGATTAAAATAAGTCCTTGTGTACCGCAAGCACTCCGAAGCAGGGCTTTATAACGTTACCAATTAACAGAAAAAATAACGTTACGTAACGTTATTTTCAATATGATACATTGATAACGTTATTTTTTTTAACGATACCTAGTAACATAACATTAATATAACGTTATAATACGGTTATGTTACTAGATTTCGTTAAATAACGTTATTTTTAATGGTAATTTATAAGTATTGTGTATTGTATGTAGGTACCTCTACTACTTAGTACCTACCGCAGAGACTGATCACGTCACGGCGGCGTCAACGTCAAACTACACATTGCTTTAAATATTTTTTTATACAGTAGCATAATAACGTTATCAAAGAACGAAAAAATAACGATAAATTCTGTTTTACCGTTATTAATTTCCAGTTTTAACGTTATTTTTTATAACGTTACTAATTTTTAACGGTATTTGAAGCCCTGCTCCAAAGTCGGTTACTTCTATTGTACATTGACAATTTAATCGCATTGGACTTTCCGTATTAGATACATCTTTAATGTTTTGTCGATTTTAATGTGATTTTAATTATTCCATTGAGTCACTTGTCGAACCTTTTTTTACAACGAAACTAGTTTTGATTATACTAACGAAAATTATATTTATTTTATAAGATAACGATGTAGTAATGAAATTACTTTGGGGTGTTACTTTAGTAGGGTGGTAATTTAATTAATTATTAGAAATAAACTATTGTGCACTATTAATAACACAAGGGCTAAGTTAAACGTGGTTAAACGTTTTAAAAAATATGTTTACGGACACTTCATAACAGAGATATGGAGTTTTTTTATGTGCTTTTAGTAGGTACCTTTTATTATTGTAATTTGATTTAATTTCTTCTCGTTTGTGGTTCAAATGTCACTGAGTGAAGTAAAATGTAATAACTTCGTCGACAATGAAAATTCATGACGATGATTCTATTTTTATCAGAACGTCATTAAATCTATTAAATATACATGAGTATGGATACTTGTATAATGTCTCTACTGGAGCTGGCGTCTACTAGTTCAATTTATGATTCTTATTATGTAGGCATTACGACTTCTTACAATTTAGAATATGGGCGGTCTGTATCTAATAGTTAGATAAGTACAGACAGCTTATATTTACTTTTGCAATTATTGTCGTACATTAATTGCCATCAGACAATAAATTTGTCGTTTTCCGCAACTAGTGCGAATGTCGGGAATGCCTTTGTCTGTTTTAAATATTTCTAAATAGAATCCATAATATATCACCTTTTATCGTAGTAATTTAGAGTAACTAGCTGCTCAAAGTGCTATTGTTATTCAAATATCAATCAAATATCTAGTGAAATAAAGTCTATTTTACATTACGGTAAATTAAAAAAAATGTTGCGCTAAATTATTCGTGTTCTGGCGATACACGTAGTTGCTATAATTATGTAGTTACTTGAATGAGAATAGATATCTCTATGTATAAGTCTTTCTTAAAATTCATAAGTAGTAAACTACAGATGTTCCAAATTCGCCAAACACTAAAATTGGCCAAAATGCTCAGGGTTGACTAAGTAAGTAAATACAAATTCCCGGTACAAAGATTTGTGTAAGAAAAGAAAAGTTTTAGCCCAGGAGATGATTTCGGTCTCTAATGGTATTAATATAAAGGTTAATTTCGATTGTCAAATATATCGTATAGGTTTTTGATTTAACTTTTGTAGTTGGCTTATTAGTCTCGTCTTTTCATATGATTATGAGAAGACATTCATTTCATGTATAATTAACAATTAAGACCAATAACAGCTGAATTTGAACTGTCCCTGTAAATATAAATGATCCCTATTTGACAGCTGGTTAAAGATGAGAAAAACAAGTGTATTTTACGTAAAGAACGTAAGGTTTGTATCTCAATATTTGAGAAGAAAATATGTGTGTATCACGTGATTGCCAATTTAAATCTAAAATTAAATAAAAGAATTAACATTTCCCATATTTTTCCATCGTAATACCATAGTTTGTATATATTCTGTAAATAAATATTAAAAATCAAATGGAAATATAAATATGCTTAGATTCGTTATAACTTATAATCCTTGAATAAATACAAGTTGCGTTGTGCTCTATCACTAAAAGAGAGGTCCCTACACACTTATGAATAGAATTAGTTACGAAATAATTCCAATTAATGAGTAGTGTTAGCTAATATTATTTTATTAGCAGTATCTATCGATTGTTGTTGATGTGATAATTTCAACTAGGTACCTATTGATTTTGTTAAAAGATTTATTGATAAAATTCAGCCAATTAATAAGTACCTTACCTATCGATGTTTTGAAAATGAAGATGTCTGGTTTATCTTTATTTTGTATCACGATAACGATTATATTAGAAAAAGTCACCTATGTATGTATTTGTTTATGTATCGAGATAGTAGCAGTGACTAAAGTGCGATAAGCACATGATTACGTAAACATTAGTTCTTCGGAATCTTTTTGGTCTTTTTTAGAATATTGCAATTGTATCCGTTTAGCTCAGAACAGAAAACGAAAGTAAAGCATCACAATATTATTATGTAAGTAGATTTCGACAGATAGGTACTCGTCGACGTTTACACAGCCTTTACTTATTAGTAAAATTTTAGACACGTGACACGTAGACACGTTTGAAATTGACCCCAATGCATCAATTGATAAGGTCGAAATTAGCTTGAGCTTTGTACATAAGAATCGCGTAAATCAATTATTTTCCAATTAATGTACGCAAGAGGCGATAGCGAATAATGGTTTCGCTGTAATGAAACGAGAAATAAGAAACGCGTATTGTATATTCCTCGCTTTTCCAAGGTTTTTAAACAGAAACTATTTTTACACAGTAAAATAAAGTATTTATTCTTTGCTACCTCTACGTGTTATCTACTGTAAAAGTTACGGCAGGTACCTACATTTTATACTCCGTTTAGATTGGCAATTTTTATGACCATGTGTAGGGTAAATAGTGTATAGTATAGCCACTTATATGCCAAAATATCAGAACATTGACACATATTTTTGGTTTGGGTTATTGGGCGGTTTAGGTTTGAGTTTCGAGTTGAATAATTGGGCTTATTATGAAAGTTATTATAGTCTGTTTATCCTTTGTCTTATTTAGTAGACAGTTTTCATACGTCTTTTGAACTTTAATCGTCATTTGAAAATATGTTGTCTTATTTAATGATATTTTCATTAATTGACAATTTCTTCCGTATTCTATGTGTGGAAAACCTTAATAATCATATTTTATAAAGGAATATTTCAATAAGGAGTTGGGTGAAGATTGTTTACCAAATAGGACAAGTAAGGATATACCGATTGTAGAACATTTTTTTCAAGTATAAAGCCTCAGCCATTCATAATGAAAGTTATGAATGACTACTAAACTAAACTTTAAAAAAATCAGTTAATGGCTGAGTGCTGGCTGAGTGGTTGTAAGTTAGTATCAAATAGTACTAGCCATATGCTTAGTATGTATTAAAAAGCTCAAAACTTCAAGCATCTAGAAGTAGAAAAGTAGGGCATGAATTTACTGGATAATATATGAACACACATCAACTTTGTCTAAGGATACAGGTGTTATTTTCATACAAACGAGGTAACTTTGATGCCTTGGTTTCCTGCCAGGGATGTACTGTGCTCTGATCTGATGACGGCTATCCAGGGAAAGAGTGGAGGAGATATAGATCGCTATACACACCCAACTGATCTGACCAGCATTCTAAAAACGTAATGGACATGTTTAAAAAAACCGCGAAAATAGCATGAAAATGTATGGAAATCCTCAAACTGAGAACTCTGACCCATATCTTTTAGAATGCTGATCAGATCAGTTGGGTGTGTATAGCGATCTGAATCTACTCCATTCACTCCCTGGATGGCCATCAACAGATTACAGCACGGTACATCCCTGGCAGAAAACCAAGGCTTCAAAGTTACCTCGTTTGTATGAAAATAACACCTGTATCCCTAGACAAAGTTGATGTGTATATTATATCTACTTAAAGTAGCAAATATAGGTTATTTGATGAAATATGAAAATCTGGATTTATAAATACGTAAGTATCGTAGTTAGAAACAAATTGCATAGATTAATATATTTATGGAATTGTTAATATGTTAGTATTGCACGCATATATTTTTAAAATGATGTCTGTATTTTGTAAATCACCAAACACGATTGAAGCCAATGATCTGCTGCAAGTTCACTCGAGAATGTATGGCAAAGAGTAAATAAATGACGTTTTGTACCGCAAGCGCTCGGAAGTTAGTCGCTTCAGTTATACATTGTAAATGAATCGCCTTGTAGTAATTTTACACGACTGCCCAAAAAAAACAGAGTGTAATGTGTTCAGGGTTCATGTATGTTTGTATTACCTACCCGTAATGTCAGTTTTACCAGAAGTAAGAGCTTGGTAAATATTAAGACTTACCTGTACCCTTAGCACGAACAGCTATCGAGATAAATAACGCGCGTAAAAACATTCGATAGAACAATTTTGTATGGGAAATTTGTACAGCGCCATCTACCGCCGAGTAGTGAAATGAAATTTTCCATAGATAATTCCCTATCGAGTACTTTTACGCGCGTTATTTTTTTCGATAGCTGTTCGTGCTAAGGGTACTGAATCGATGTGAATCTTACTTGATATAAAACGAGGTTTAAAGTAGCAAGAAAACTTGCCGAAGTTGATTGTGTAAACACTGTATAAACAGGTGTGATAAGCTACATTTTGAAAGTGTTGCAGCTTGCGTAACTTGCTCACAAGCAATGAGGGCTTTTCAAAATGACAAAAAACTAGGGTCGATAGATGGCGTTGATAAAAATGTATGTGTCAATGTGTTTTTTTTACTAAGCTTCGAAGATTACTCAGGTAGCCAGGCAGATGTAACCCTGAAATGTTTCTCTTTGGGTAGATGTCAGCCAGCGATCGCTTACTTGCCGTTTTGGTACAGGCTGTTTATTCTATAAGCCAATTTTGACACTTCTTTTTCTATGACACTTCTTTTTCTATCAACGCCATCTAGTGAGTCAAATAGTTACTATTTTTATTTTTTAAATGTAACTTTTAAAAGCCCTCATTACAGGAAGAACTTGCTAGTTTAAACCTTGCGTAAAGCGGGGTTTAGACTAGCAATAAAACTTTCAGAAGTTCACTCGCGCAAGCTGTTAGCACTGTGAAAGCGGATGTGGCAAGCTTTTCTGAGTATTGCAGCTTGCGGAACTTGCTCGCTAAGAACTAAACAATAAAGAACGCATGCCGCCATTTTGAAAATATATGCGTCAGCGCTTGAAAGTATTCAGGTACCTGGAATTGAATCATAATGTATTTATCTTGTATCTAAATATTTTTATATAAGACTTAATACATACAAACAAAGCATCAAAATTTGAGAATTTTTGAGTTACAGACGTGTTCTTGCATCTTGCATAATATTTTTTTTATTTATGTTTAATTTTAAATATTTCTTTATATTATATTTGTATATAAGTACCTAGATCTGGGTAAGCAATAACGAGTTTATTTATTATTTTTTTATGTTTAGGAGACAAATCTGTAATTAATGGTAAATGCAGCGAGTATGTTTGCGAGTATCAATGTAATGGGGAATGTCCGAAAAAAATAATAATGGCTGAATATTTTTTATAGGTAGGAATAAGCTCCCTTAGTTTTAGAAAAAAGTTTCTGAATTTTCGGTTGCGTCAAATATTTTTAATAAATTAAAGTCTCTTCGACGTCACAAATGTACGAAAGTAACAGCAGAATGGCGATTGTACCTTTGCCACCACCTGCCACAACAACAGCAAGTATTAAAAAAAAAGTTCTTCTTCTTCTTCTTATTTTTGTTTTGGCAATCTACTTTCCTCTTGGAAGTAATTTTTGCCAGTGTCAAGTGTTGAATAGTTCAGTATTTCTAGTAGATTGTATCAGTTTACATTAAAATGCGGGTGCATCACATTCCAATGCTGCTTGGAGCATTTGGCAGCAAGTATATCAAGACAGTTTACTCGGTAAGTTCTGCCGAGGTAGCCACCACTACAATAAAAGTTTCAGCTTCAGACAACCAAGATCGCGCCTATTTCCATTATCCCACATATTGTTCAGTTGCGTAGACACTTGTACCACAAAACTGCACCAATTCTAAGACACAACATCTACTATGAATCAATTTGCGAATAATTAAAATAGTCACCGAACTGAACTCGACAAAATCCCGCCAAAAATTGACATTTTGTGATGAAACTTTTTTTTAAATAGCATGTTGTGGTTATGACAGGTGGTGGCAAAGGTATAATCTCCATTCTGCTGTTACTTTCGTATATTTGTGAAGTCGAAGTGACTTTATTTTTTATTTTTATTTATACGCAATCGAAAATTCTGAAACTTTTTTCTATTACTAAGGGAGCTTATTCCTACATATAAAAAATATTCAGCCAAATTGATTTTTTTCGGACATTCCCCATTAGGCAATTTTGTTGTTGGTTAATTATTTATGATGATTTATATGATTGTTTTACAACATATTCGCTCAATACTCCAACTGGTCCATTTACTATGATTTCTGGCGAGTTGTGAAGTATGAGCAATTTTTGGTATAAGTCACAAATGTAAAGTTAATTATAATAGGCTTAAGTGCGGAAGTGGTCCTATCAAAATGTTATTTATTAGAAATTCAATAGAACAATAAATATAAAGTTAGTAGAATTTATTGAGAATTGAAATAAAACCTACGTAATGTATTTTGGTTTTTTATTTAAAATCCTTTTGCTTTTTTGGTAAATGTTTTTTATTTCATGAACCTGTAAGTATAGTCACGTATAGGTTTGGCGACGGGTGTGATGGAGAAATAGAGCTTGCGCAGATGCCGGATTTTTTGTCCTATCGAGTCCGCACAGCATTTCTTTTATTTACTAAGCGCATGAAATAGGAAATAAAAAAAAAATATTTTTTAACTTATAAACATTGTTAAGGGTAGGTAGGTAGGTAAATTTGAAAAACCTCGCTGAGATTCAAAGTTATGAGAGAGAATTTGCATAGCATATGCTCTAACGACTAGCGCAGTGCCACAGAATAGATATAAGTAAGCATGTTGACTATTTTTTTATTTTATGTTACATAAATTACCCCTAAAAAAAAGAAACATTTGTATAAGAATTATTAGGCTAGCATGAAAACTGCCCGAGATATCACAGTTTGAAATGCACAAAATTGGACTCACCCGAAAACGCTCCATACTAACGGCTACCAAGTTATGACGTCACGCCTTCCTACGTTGTTATTCTACGTTGTTGATATTCAAAGCAATACGTCGTAACTTTATTTACCACAAAATTCGAATTATGAATTGAACGCCGCTCATACAGTACAAACTGCGCGGTAGCCCTCGACTTACCCACAGAGTTGCGCGTCTCGCATCTTTTTCTAATGGCGCGGTTGTATGGAGTGACCAGGGTGTGGTGTGGTGCTGCTGGTGATGCAGTTTAAAAGATACATTCTTCCATCGGACAACCAGTTGTACAGTACGAGGCAAACATCTTGAAATCAAGTTGGGATTGCGCGGAACGCGTATTTTGGGTATGCGTAGCAGTGAGGTACGCGGCGGCGGGAGAGGGGCGCGCGCTATTGGTCGCTCACAAGAGCACATGCACAAACTTATCCCCACACCGTTGAAAAAAATTCAAGATGTTTGCCTCGTACTGTACGAATCTGCGTCACCGTTTTTTGGTAGATTTTCCAAAGACTCGCACTGGAATAGAATAGCATTTTATTGGCAGCACATATCACATACACAAAGAGTAACAAAAACTACAAGGACAGCACAAAAATTATATGGTGAAAAAAAGCAAAGTTGCGAATGCGACCAAAAAAAAACAAATTACAATTAATTACTTATTACTATTAAAACAATTAAGCACTAAGCTTTTTGTTTCAAATTTTATCAGCCGCTAGAGACTGGAACTCCTTGCCTGAATCTGTTTCTTTATATTATGTACAATTGGTTTTAATTTTAATAAGACTACAAACTATCTTAATAAATAAATAACTTTTTTTTCGCCCCCGAGCATCGTGCCTGTAAATAAAGTTCCAGGGTTATCACTAGTCAGTTATCAACAGTGGCTTCATTGGAAATGTAGAATATAATTGCATTTCATGACGTGGTATAAAATAATTTGGTGCAACACATGAGCCCTGTAAGGACATAACTTTATGTAGTGTGTACTTATACTCAACTTTTGCTTTGCATTAATTATAGGTATTCTCAGTGGAAACTGTGTTAGCCTATCTACAAACACAATCCTTTGCATTCATATGTATAATATTGAGCTGTTTCCCTTATCCAATAAAATAAAAAAAAAAAAAAAATGACTAGGTACATAACATTGGTAAAATAGTAAGTAAATTCAAGCAAATCAATTAACATTGAAGTTCCTGTACCTATTTCTTAAAGAGGAGATACCTAAACTCCATCGTTGCTAAGACAGCGAAATTTGCGTTTTTTTACTCATGTGATAAAACTCTGATGTAAGTTAGTATAAAATTATTATAAAAAAAAATAAACAGTAGGTTTCATAAAGGGAATCGATGCAATTTTACAACTCGGCAACCGTCGGAATGTATGAAACGTACGGGTTTCGCAAGAGTTTATTGCGTTGCACCGTGATCGATACCGCACCATAACAAATCTCGTAAACCTTAAGGCTCGATAAGGAATACGTTTACAATCGGCTCGGTTAGAAAACCGACGGAAATTTTTCTCATTCATGTGAAAACGGCTAATCGTTGTTTTATGACAGATGAGAATTCATCATGTATCTTGTCATGTTACATCAAATTGATAGGTGTGACCATAGAAATAGAATGTCAAAGAACAACAATGTCAATAAACAGGTGATCCGAAAACGAATGCATACATTTTATATGAGATACGTAAAAAATGACTTAGATTCGTAAAATATGACTATATATGGCAAAGGAAATTAATAAACTATGTTCCATACTGTTTTCTTTGTCGATAAACGAATAAATGTAGCGAAATTTATTTTTAGAGAAATTTGTGGCAATATCTTATTTACCTGTGAAAAGTGTGATTACTTGGATTGTTTATTTTTGTTACATCACAATTACTAAGAGCACAAGACACCATGGCTCCATGATACCTTTATTTTAAATTCTAATTAAGATTAACAAATATTTTAAACAAACTGTGATTGCTCATTTGCTAGGCGGGACGCTAGGGGCTCTTACTGTAAAAAATGTTGGCACATGTCACTTGATCCCTTGTCTCTTTTTTACATAGACCGTGTCCGTATGATGCATAAACATAATATTCCACTGGAATAGACGACAGAGTTCGCTTGGCTGCAACACCAAAAGTGACATGAGCCAGTGTGTGAAAATTGTAAACGTGTGCGTGAATTTTAGAGATGCCTTGAAGTCCATTTTAGGTTGTCGATAACCTTAATGTATTATTGCTCTAATAAGTAAAACACAAACAAAATTTTGAACAATTTTATTTAAAAAAAATCTTAAAGTCTCCTTTAAGGGCTCCCAGTCTATTCTACTTATGACATTTATCCAGTAACTTAATCACTGGATTTACAGGAAACCTGGAAATATTGTTAAATTAGTACTTAAGTAGGTATAATTTACCAATTGAAAACTGTCGGTTAAAAGCAGCTTTAGATAAAACTATCAGTGTTCACAAAGACAAACAAAGTTATATTGGAAATCATCGACATGAGTATCGATATCAATAATTTTTGATCAATCTCTACGCCTTATTTTGTCAAGTTCACGGACATAATATCTTTTTATCTAACACATAATGTTTACAAATCAGCCTTTATTTAGAAAATAGGCGGTTAATAGCATGATATTAGTGTATTACTTAGTGTGTTTGGGAATATATTCAACTAAAATATGAAATATGAAAATGGTACTTGTACAATCTTATTTACCTGTGAAATGAGTGTTTATTTGGGTTTTTGTTGTAAATAACATTACAATTTAACACAGAACACGACACCATTATAGATTTATGTAGTTATAAGAGCCAAATCGACCCGATCGCGATCAAAATCACATAATAATCGAACGGACGCTTTTCCCCAAGATGATAAAAGATGATAAATGAAGTCAAACTAGGTTCTGCTGTCATTTTCTTTTAACTCTTTCTCACACATCGCATAAGCCGTAAGAATCGGTTTCTCACTCGCACCATAGTCCGTCTATTTGAGCGTAGCGAAAAAATTTCTATGTCTATGGTATGATGTTAACTTCTCTTTTCCACGCTTTGTTGGTCTTCTTGAGCGCAGCGAAAATTTTTCTATGTCTATGGGTGTGACTTCATAATTTTTTTTAATGCACAACGGGGTAGTTCTTTGTTTTTACCTCACCTGATATTAAGTGACGATAAGGCCGAAGGTGAAAGCGCAGTACACCCGGAATCCTCATCACTGAGGAACTGGCTATATCTTAATGTTACAAAAAGGACGTTATGGTACTTTTAACTACTTTGGGTGGTGATTATTTGTATCAGACCAGTAGTAACCTACTTAACTTATATAATGAAGCGCTCATGGCGGAATTTGACAGACTGATCATACTCGATCACGTTTGTTAAGCAACGCTCGGTCCGGTCAGGTGTCGGATGGGTGACCGTCAAAGTGGCATTACAACTGAGCGCTTCCGTGCTTCGGAGGGCACGTTAAACCGTCGGTCCCGGCTGTTGTCATCTGATAACAGTCGTTAAGCCAAGTTAGAGGCCTTTCAGGCGGCTTGATAAACTCTAACACCAGAGGTGGCCACTAATCCTCATTCGATAAGAAGAAGAAGAAGGACTGATATAATCAGTACAAAATATTAATAAAAAAGTTTGTTTCGTACTTAAAACTTTTAATTTTAATAAATACCTTTAAATTATATCATCATTTTATTTTACAGGCCTTAATACTTCTCAAAAATCATATGTTTCAAATCACCTCGACCCCTGTTTCAACTCACCTCGGTATGAGGGGTGTTGAAACAAGTTGACTTGTTACGGTTAAGTCGATTTTTCACCACAATATTTAACGCTCACAAATTCTTTATATTAGTCAATCGCAAGTGTAAAGAATGACCTATCGATTGGTACTAATATCGTATGATTTCTGTCTATAGTATTTGGTGTATGAAACAAAACGTGAAAATTGTTTCAACACCCCTCGGACTCCCCTATAGTTTTTAGATTTTTCCCTGTACCTACTCTGTAGTAGGTATAAGTATAAGACGATATTACTTGCCAAATTTTACAAACAAGTAAGTAGTTCTAGGTCAACGGAAAGTACCCTTGATTCCCTTGAGATTGTCGAAATATGTGTTATTTGCGGTATAAACGGCCGCGTCTTTTTTACAAGTTTGATTTTTCACAGCTTCAAGGGACTTTAGATCTGAGTATTATTGGTATTATTATGGTTTTAATTTCAACTCGATGCCTCCGCGCGTTCCCGAGATAAAGGGTTTTGACAGACAGACAGTAGACAGACGGACAACAAAGTGATCCTATAAAGGGTTCAGTTTTTCCATTTTGGGGTACGGAACCCTGATAACAATAAATTACTACATCATTTGAAACCGTATGGCATCTGTAATTAGCATTAACACTTCTTCATATTAGGGACTGTTTAGGCGACAAAATCTTAGAAGCGGTCTTTTTAATTAAACACCTCCGAGGACCAGGTTTGAAAACATCAGTCCCATACTACCTATCTCCAAGTTTGAAGATTGTAGCAACAACTTCCTTTCCTGCAAAGGACTTAGGAGGTTGTACATATATGTATATACCTACTAAAAATATACTTATCAAGAAGTTGAGTTCTGAATTCTTTGAGTATTTTGCCGAGAAAAGAAATCCTATTATGTAAGTATTTCTGTTCTAAGCTTAAATAAGAAAGAAAATAGTGACCTCGGTCGTCGTAGATAACGGTAAACTTTTAATTATATTAATTGGAACAAAATTTCAATAGTATCAAAACTTAGAAACATTGTATTTCCATAAAAACCCTTAAAAAGATTTATTAATCGCACGAAGCGAAACGCTCCTCGTTTCCAGTCGGTTGGCGTCTTTTTATGGCGCGATAAGAACCGGACAATTTTACGCTGTGCCAATATGTTTTTTTTATTATTAACGTGTACCTATGCGGAACATGTATTAATCGGACCTTTAAATACTATCAATCGTATATGATTTTTAAATTATGATGACCATCGTACCTATTGTCCAAAGTCCTAGGGTTAGGGTATTTAAATGTCAAATGGTAGCTTCTTCGATAGGATGTAGTTCATTGGCATCAGCCATTTTTGATGTCCCCACTGCTGGGGCACAGGCCTTCCTTATGTGTGGATAAAGAGGATGGGCCATAACCCACCACGCGGGCCCAATGCGACTGCAAATGCACCCGGGACCAATGGCTTAACGTGCCTTCCGAAGCACGGAGAAGCTCGAGATAATAAATTTTTGGTCACCCATCCCATGACCGACTCTTGCGTAACTTGCTTAACCTCCGCAATCGCTGGGCCAGGCGCTAAACCACTGCGCCATCGAGCTCCTCGATTCTTCTTCTCTGTATTCTTCTCTGTAGTTCATTAGTCATGATTATTTTACACTGTACAAATTCTATAAAAATAAAAATCACACCAATCTCGATTATGATCACATAAAAAAAAATGGCATGATCACCATACTAACCAACAAAATATTCTTGTCCAAATGTTCTTGGGTGGTTTAGGATTTGGTGAGCATAATTGTGGAAAACAAAATGCTTATTTTGGTATGCTAAAATATTAATTCCCTAAAAAAAATCTAAGGATAAGATGAAAGTTAAATTAGTAAAATTGGTAGGTAGTAATTTTTAGCTTATGTAAGTATATTTTAGTAACAAAGACGATAAATTACTTATATAAAAAATTGTAAGTTGTAAGATAAATAACGAGCATTCCACCTTCCACCATAATCTGGGAGCACGGCAGTGCTCCCGCCAAGACGAGGAAGCGAAGCGCAAGGGCACTACCTACCGTTTCTCGAAGTGCTTCGTCGTTTTTTTCAACCCTCATATGTTGGGTTTGGAGTATACTAGATAAACAAAATTCTCGGAATGTAATGTCAGTAGTAGACTTATTAAATATATAAAGTTTCAATTGTATAGCTTAGCTTTTATAATATAGATTTTATTGATATCTAAAAACCCCAATTTCGTCACTGACTCACTCATGATCATCAAAACTCAGAGGGTACTTCCTGAAGTCCTAGAAAGCTGAAATTTGGTATGTAAGCTAGTATTAGGACACACAACAAAAATATTATAAAACTGGCCTTTAACCCTCCAACCGCTTTACCCTCATAACTTGGGCTTGGATTACACCAGAAAAACTAAATTTTCGGAATATGAGGTCAGTAGTAGACTTATTAAACATACGAAGTTTCAATTGCATAGCTCTTAAACTTTGGATTTTATTGTGATCTTAAAAACCCCGATTTCGTCAAAACTTACTGATAATCATCAACATTCCTAGGGTAGGTACTTGCTGAAGTCCTAGAAAGCTGAAATTTGGTATGTAAGCTAGTTTTAGTACACAAATAACAAAAAATTATAAAACTTGGAACTTTTACCCCCCAACCCCTTAAACTAGGGGATGGAAGTTTGTATGACACTTCCGCAAATTTTGATGCTAGAGGACTGAAAAAATAAGAAAATGCATCTGAAAAATCTTAAAATATTTAGTAATTATTTTTAAGACTTAGTAAATCACTGTTAAAGCAACGGAAAAAATAGTCATAAAAAAAGAAATTCTGTACATTTCAAAACTACATCTTTCGTGGCGCAAATACATGAGTAAAAAAAAGTTACCTAACGAACGCAGACTATTTTGTTTACCACACGAGTAAATAAACGGACAGAGTACAAGCTTTCACAACTTATACAGATTCTCAAAGGGTTGACACCTGTCGAAAAATAAAAATAGGTAGTAGGGAGAAAAATAAAATAAGGCAAGTCCATTATAAAGTGTATTTAAACGAAACGAACGAAAATTACTTACTGCACTTGGATTTTTCCGTACGAAAAAAAGAAATATCCTTTTTTCCCCGAATTATTCACACACACACACACGATGCAGGACTTGGGCATATTTAAATTATTAAACACTAATACATATAGAATTAGTTTTATTTTACACCTTGAAAAATGGTAGAATCTGATAATTAATTTTTCAACAAAATTTTTGTCACGACTCGTATTTTTTCTTCGAGTCAGTAATTTGACAAATCAAACTGTAATTTTTCACATTAGTGTTTTCTCTAAGAAAAATTTGAAGGTGGTATAGCACTTAGCGGCCCTGTCGGTTATACCGCAACTGATCCGGTGCAAATCAGTTTTTACCCCGGCAGCGAGCCTGTTACACTGTCGGTGAGAGGTCACGCACACATCGCCGCGCTATGTATGAGAACCTACAGCGGACCGTTTGTAGGCAGCTTGGACTCTGTTCAGTTTACGTTTTTTTTACTCTTGTGCCGTCACATTCTACGACGTAGAATGTGACGTCACAGAGTAGAATATACGTTAAAGATTAAAATAATATCACAGCATAAATGAATTAGTTCTACCACATAATAAAATAAATAATAGTACAAGTACGCTGGTTGATGTTGATCGAATTTTACACGATTTTAGAGCACAATTCTGACCCCACCTTGCTTTTCCGGTTTATGGAAAGTAACTTACAAAACGGAATGAAATCCCACCAAAAACATTTTCATGTATAGTGTTGCCAAGACTTCCATATGGCTTGCACTGTCAAAATGTTATCAGACCTCATGTAGAGCCAAGCTTCTAACTTTATGCGCCCTAACTCTACAAGCCCTAACTTCAAAAACGCTTCACCTTAGTGAAAATATGTGGCTTGGCCATAGACTTATTATATTACTAGGGCTTGGCCGTTTCGTTACTACAAGAACTATTATTGTTGAAGAGTGAATACATTTTTCCATGTAGCGAAATGGCCAAGCCACATATTTTGACTAAGGTGAAGAGTTTTTGAAGTTAGGGCTTGTAGAGTTAGGGCGCGTAAAGTTAGAAGCTTGGCTCTACATGAGGTCTGATAACTTTTTGACAGTGCAAGCCATATGGAGTCTAAGCAACACTAAACATAAAAACCGGTCAAGAGCGAGTCGGACTCGCGCACCGAGGGTTCCGTACAATCATAAATATATTTGGATATGTTACTTTAGTACAGTCTTTAAAAAAGTAGGATAAACGGCAGACAGTTGGAAGGGCGAACAGGCGGACAGTTAATTTACAAATCTTAACCACAGCTGCTTATGGTGACTGAAAAACGTTTCAGCCACTCCACATTGCAAACTGTTTATATTACTAAGTAGTAAGTAGGAACTTATTCTTCGTTTATTCGTACGGCAAATAGTAGGTAATTATTTTAGAACCAGCCACCAATTTATTATTGTAGTGTTAGGTTGCGCCATCTCTTGACCGATAGTGGAACTATATTTTCCCTTAGGTTAGCATGCTTAGGACAGCGCCATCTGTTGACTGGTAGTAAAACTAAAAAAAATTTGATTGTTTTTTGAATTTCTTAAAAAGTGTGTTATATTGAGACATCGTTTTATTTTTCCTGTAATCTTTACATAAACTACTATCACATAGAATTATTTCAGATTTTTCTCTCTGCAAACTTCGGAGATAAGGGGGGGAACGGTATTTTTTTTTACAATTTTCACCATAAGTCGAAAACTATGCGGCCTAAAAAAAAAAGAAAAAATGTTTAAAAACGTGCAAACGACGCTCTTTCATATGATACCCCACATGCCCTAGTTGCCCCACTTCAAATTTTTAAGACCCCTTTTCAGTCCCTGTTGTAAAAAAGACATTTATTTTTTTATTTATTTCTTATTCGCGAAATAGTTGGACAAATGTCATCTTAAACTATTCCAAATTTCAAGTTGATACCATTAGTAGTCCTCGAGATATCCAGCTGTGACAGACAGACAGACAGACAGACTGAGTCACACCATAAGGGTTCCTTTTTTACCATTTTGGTACGGAACCCTAAAAATGATTTTGGTGGGATTAAAATTGTACTCGTAGTTACAAACGAAAAACCAATGGAAAGTGGAAACAAAATCTTTGACAAACAACATTGACACGTGATTTTATTACCTAAGTACTTACTTGTTTTAAAAAATATGCGAATAGCGAAAGATAAGTACAGCTCGCACAATATACCTAATTTGACCCAATTTTTAGTACCACGTGACCTGCGCACTACAATTTTTAGGGTTCCGTACCAAAATGGTAAAAAAGGAACCCTTATAGTGTGACTTAGTCTGTCTGTCTGTCACAACTGGATATCTCGAGAACTACTAATAGTATCAACTTGAAATTTGGAATAGTTTAAGATGACATTTGCCCAACTATTTTTCAAATAAGAAATAAATAAAAAAATAATATCTTTTTTACAACAGGGACTGAAAAGAGGTCTTAAAAATTTGAAGTGGAGTTACTAGGGCATGTGGGGTATCATATGAAAGAAAGCCGTTTGCACGTTTTTAATCATTTTTTCTTTTTGTTTTAGGCCACATAGTTTTCGACTTATGATGAAAAATGTAAAAAAATGACCGTTCCCCCCCTCCGAAGTTTGCAAAGAGAAAAATGTGAAATAATTCTCTATTTTATATAAAGATTACAGGAAAAATAAAACGATGTCTGAAACTCATTAAAGAATACTTTTTTGAAATTATCAATTTTCTAAAAAAGTTAACATTAGTTCCACTATCGGTCAAGAGATGGCGCTGACCTAAAACTACAATAATAATTTTATTATTCTACTCTGCAGTGTATTTATTATGATGGTATGGAACCCTCGGTGCGCGAGTCCGACTCGCTCTTGACCGATTTTTTTCTCATATTTTAAAAAGCGTTTTCCCCTAAGGCATTGTATTACCGCAGCGCAGACAGAAGTTCAGCCTTTCCGATTGTGAATGCCTAAAATCTAAAATTCAATAACATAAACTTTGTTTGAACTGCCCTACGATAGTTACGATACGTAAACGATGGCGCGGCCAATATAACGCGTGGCCAGGCCCATAACTGGGGCACCGCCATTTAACGAGCGCATTGTTTCCAAGCGGAATTTTTGAAAATATTACAAAGCTGATAATAGGCTTTTATAAGGCTGGCATAATTTAATTATTTTGCGTTGATAAGGCTACACTTTTTTTTTAATTCTACAAAATGTTATAAATAGCACAGGTACTACTAATTACTAACCGTACTATACGTTGTTTTTTTCCTCTAAAATAAGTTGAGTATTAAAAAAAATTTTACTATTAGTATAGTATTACAATGAATTTTCTCAGAATTACCCCTTAATTTAATTTATTTTGCGTTGACAAGCCTACACGTTTTAAGTTCTCAAAATGTTGTAAAAAGCATGTAAAAAGCATAGTTATTTTATCTTAAGATGGCACCCTGAGCGAAAGTGGCGCCGCGGTGAATTTTATTTAATATTAAAATTCTAATAAATTTTTATAACTTATGTTTTACGTGGAATTTTTAGGGCCCGCAGTCTAGTATTTTTAGACGGCATCGTTACATTCCCTCATAGTCTCTGCTAGAAGTAGATAGCAAAACTGCTAAAAGTGGCCGTTTGTGACACATTTGCTATCTACTTCTACGAATGACTACGAGGGCATGTTGTGATACCTTCTAAAAATACTAGACCATAGGCCCTAAAAACTCCACGTAAAACATTATTAAAATCTTTTTCTAATAATAACTTATTAAATAAAAACCTCTGAGGGCGCCACTTTCGGTCATACAACCGCCTTAAATAAGTGAGTAGGTACTGTGTATTATAATTAATTTTAGTGTGAATTATAATTTGCTTGTAATCCAGTAAGTATAACATTAATTCTATTCTTATTTTATTATTTTTTTCTTCAACTGATCAGAGCGCGTTTATGTCTTTTTAGGGCGTAAAATACGGGGGCAAAAAATTTAACTTAAACTTTTTTTTCTGAAATTTCAACCACAATTTTTTTTCGCGTTCACAATCAAAATGCTATTTTTATATCATGCTATATAATGTTTTTTCGACGTTTATTGCAGAAAATATTTCTTCTTACAGAATATTTTTCTTTGTTCTGTATTACCTGTATTACCTACATGGTAGGCCGGCACCAAAACTAACATCTACTATCTGCCCCGCCCCGGCTTCGTACGGGTGGTGGCGGTATCTATTAGTTATATTGCGATTTTAAATGACGAAAAATATAGTATTTTACGTCTTTCAGTTTACGTAAAATTTTTTGAAAGTTTCCATTAATACAAACCTTGTCCTGATAATAACAAACAGAACATATAAAAATAATTACACAAGATTTGCCTGGAAAGCTATTTAGCACTAAGGCCGCCTTTTGTGTGCTTAATTGTTCTATTAATTGTGTTTTCCTGTTTTCTATGTGTTCTGTATTTGTGTGCAATAAAGTGTTTTATTACTCGTTGTATTAATTCATTCACAAAATAATATTAATTATTGTGGTCTTGGTCTTTCTTAAAGTTTTGTTTATTTCAGCACAAAAAAAATTATTAGACTTTCCTTAATTAATGTGTTATAATATAGAATTTAACAGAAGATATTGGTATCGATTTGATTCGGTTCGGTTGGCATGAATTAACTTAATTGATAGGACTATGTAACTAACTTAATTTTAGCATTCTGGCTGGTCAGTCTGTTCTTGTCTTTTTCCGAGAAAGGATGGAAAACTTAGTTTAGTCGTAGTAACGCCTCGGTTCGATCACACCGCCAAAACCATTATTATTTATTTTGAGTTTTACGGGGGGACAGCGCGTACGCAGTCCCCACTACCAAAAATTACGCGTCCGAGTTATCCACATTAGGGATAATCGCAGGGGTCAACCCCACCGCAGTGCAATGGAGGAGCCTCGCCCTGGGGGAACCGCCTTTCTGATCACGGTGTCCCCTACGCCAGGTAAGTATGTTTTGACAAACTCAGCCGGAGGTTATAAAGAACCCATTGCGAAACTCAATACCGCGATTCTGAAGACTACAGCGCCATCTAGTTAACGCGCGCGATTGCTATCTTTACGCAAGGGGAAACGTTGATCATTATTCTGTTATTCTTTGAAACGAATCCCCTTTGGGTAAATAGTTAGAAAGTTTTGAACTCTATGCTCATTGTAAGAAAGTTTATTGTAGAAATTCTCACAGTCAATGTTTTAGAGGAAAACCACGACATAAATAGCAAGCTTATGGCATGGATTGATATTTATTAGCAGGTAGGCTTTAGGCAAGATTTAAGGAGAACAATGAAATTATTAATGGTACGTCATTAATGATTTTAAATTTTAAAGGATAAAGGATGGGAACAAAAAAATGAAAATTCTGACAATAAAATATTACGTAGGTATAAATAATGCAGTGAATAGGACTTTACATCATACTTGCTCGGTAACTAGGATTTACTTATGTAGTATGAGGCTGTGTAAGTTGGCATGTGCAACACAGTGCATTGTTTAGATAGAACGTTCCATTTTCAAATCACTTTACAATTCAAGGACGGTGAATGCTTTAACTGTAAAGTTACTTTACAATTCAAGCATTTAAAACTCCTTAGTGAACCAATCTCTTTTCTTTTATTATAAACTGACGAAACTTTTGGCTGAAAAAAAAAACATGAAAATGGCGGCATTTAATTTCAGTTCAAGCTAGGTATGCAAAATTCTGTAATGCAAAAACAGCTAATTTTTTTTCGTGATTTCGAGGTTGGTCCCATAATGAAAGTTGTTCAGTTTAATGGTCAGATCAACCCCACGAGTTTTCAATGAAATAACCCTTTAACGTTTTATTTTTATTTTTGTGTCAATGTTTTTTTTTATTTTTTTATTTTTTTTTATTAAATTTACCTCGCATGAATGATGTAAAATAGTATGCTTACCTCGGTTGTAAGTAGCTATTACACCCTCAAACTATATTCGCCCTCGCTCGCTACGCTCGCTCGGGCGTCTAAATATCTCGGGTGCACTCGATCCATTAGCGCCCTTTGCGAGCTGCGCTCGCACGGGCGCCAAATTGGATCTTGTTCTGTAATAGCTCACTTACATCCCTTGTGTAACAAACTACTATTGTGCATTATATTTAGCTTTAAAATATAAAGACATAGTGGTTATAAAGAGTAGGTATAAACTTACGTAGTTTTTAAATTTAAAACGAGTTATCCTTCGTCTTATTTTTGTATTACGGATAAATTGTAGGTACTACACATTTAACTTTAGAGCAAAATAGATTTTAAGGGAAGAACAATTTTTAAGGGGTTGATTCTTAGTAGAATATTGAACAGAATTTGACAGAACAAGAACAAAACAGGACTTGTGACAAGACTCAATATATCGCATTTGATTTTCATAAGTATGAAAGAAAAGAATTTGAAATTTTCTCACAAGCTCTTGTGTAAAATTTCAAGATTTTCTTTAATACATAGAAAACATTCTTGCCAAAAGCTACTAAAGTCATGATTGTGAGGTAGGAAAATATTGACGATTCAAAAGCATTTCATTTTTTATGTTAATTTGAATAAAGATTTTTTACTTTTGACTTTTTGACATTATAGAAGGTTAAGTTTAGTCCAAAATCTTAAAAATCGTCAAACGGAGGAGGAAAAGCCACTTTTCAGCATGAATCATAATAAATTTCCAATAAACAAAATTCCCAAACAATTTTTTTTAATCTAGCAGTAATATTTTAATAGGTTTTTCTGCAAATAGGAATAAAAAGCTCTAACACAAATTTAAAAAAAAACCGGTCAAGAGCGAGTCGGACTCGCGCACCGAGGGTTCCGTACAATCATAAATATATTTGGATATGTTATTTTAGGACAGTCTTTAAAAAGTAGGATAAACGGCAGACAGGTGGAAGGGCGAACAGGCGGACAGTTAATTTACAAATGCTGCTAATGCTGACTGAAAAACGTTTCAGCCACTCCACATTGCAAAATGTTTATATTACTAGTCCATCAGCCATTTTGATGTCCCCACTGCTGGGGCACAGGCCTTCCTTATGGGTGGATAAGGAGGACGGGCTATAACCCACCACGCGGGCCCAATGCGGATTGGTGGGTGTTAACGACTGCAAATGCAGCCGGGACCAACGGCTTAACGTGCCTTCCGAAGCACGGAGGAGCTCGAGATAATAAATTTTTGGTTACCCATCCCATGACCGAACCTTGCGAACGTTGCTTAACCTCCGCAATCGCTGGTCCAGGCGCTAAACCACTGCGCCACCGAGCTCCTCGTTATTATTATATTACTATATAGTAATATATATAATTACTTAGTAAAGTATGACTTATTCTTCATTTATTCGTACGTACGGCAAATAGTAGGTAATTATATTTGTTCAGGCATAGTTTATTTCTTTTTATGTGGGTAAACCGCGAAATCCGCGACCCGGCGGCGAAGAGCAGCCGCCCGCGCCACTCACCTCTCGGCGGCCGGCGACGCATGCAGTTTTCGGATCGATATCAATTTTGGAATACGGAATTTCCTCAAATTATAAGTTTTTGGTGTTATTCTCATGCAAGAAAGACAATTGGAGTGAGACTTGTGAGATTGTAGTGCGGTGGACGTTGATAGCGGTGCACGTGGTGGCATTTGGATTGGGTTCCTGTTTCAACTCAAAGCTGTCGGCGTCAAAGGGTAAGTGGTTCATCCCTTAATGAGAAATTACTATGCTTGAGCCTTACCATTAGAAACAATGGATCAGTGACCTTTTACTGCTCGGGAGTGCTATCGAAGGTGTTCTCGCGAACATAATTATTTTGGTCCCTCTCGTCGGATCATTGTTTCGTATTAATTTCGGTAAGCTTCAGAATATAAAATATCGGTAATTTATTTTGTTTCGGTTCCATCGGTTGGTAATTTAATTCGGAAAATTCACGTCGTGTTCCGTATCACTATTTCAAAATGGCGTCTAAGGCCGTAGAAAGTAAATTTAAAATACAGTGCGATTGGTTCGTAAATACTAACGAAATCATCGTCAATAAAAGTCAAACAACGGGTGTAATATCGGCTCGGTTGCGTAAAATGGAAGAAAGGTATAAGTTGTTGAGCGAGGCATACGAGGCAATATTGAACCTGGTAACGGATGAAAAACAAATTATTTTATTTGACACTCAATTTAAAAACGCGGAAGAAATTTATTATCAATTGGAGGCAATTTCATCTGCCTACCCGAACTTAGACGGCACACACCAACCCACCGAAAGTGCGCAAAATGCTCGCTTGCCAGCGATAAACTTAAGTGTGTATGATGGAGATATATTCGGTTGGACTAGTTTCATTAGTTTATTTAATTCGTTGGTAATGTGTAGGAAAGATATTTCAAAAACGGAAAAGTTTCATTATTTATTTTCTAATGTTCAAAAGGAACCTCGCGATTTGATAAAACATTTACCAATGGTTGATGAGTCATTAGACACGGCTATGGATATTCTTAAAAGTAGATACGAAAATAAAAGATTACTGTCGGATTCTCATATTTCGCGTATTTTAAACTTGCCATGTTTAAATAATATTTCGGGTCTTAGGACAAAAATACTCAACCCTTTGTTAGAATCTACACGCGCATTGAATAATCTCGGTTTTCCTATAAATGAGTGGAGTTATTTATTATTGTTTATTAGTCTCACGAAACTTCCTTTAGATATGAAGTCACGGTTTGAACATAAATACGGCGGAAATACGGCTACTTTGCCTAACTTCAATCAATTAATAGATTTCTTGCAAAATGAATGTCGATTGTTAGACACGGCGGCTTCGGATTCATTAAATAAAAATAACAATAACTATTCGGATCGCGGGAGACGCGTACCACGTACTGGCTTAGTCACTCATGGTGATAACGTCGTGGCAACGAAGCGTTGTTTATATTGTCAGTTTACGGGGCACACTATACTTGAGTGTTTTAAATTTAACAAGTTAACTAATATCGGGCGTAAAGATTTCATTAGGGATTCGCGTTTATGTTTTAAATGTTTCGGACAACATAATGCTGGGTCTTGTATCAGTAAAGTCCCATGCAATAAATGCGGTAATATCGGTCACAATAAGTTAATTTGCACGATGCATATTTCGCGTCCAGAATCTCCTGCGCGTTATCACTGTCAATCATCGAACCGGTTTTCTAACTTTACGGCGGCGGACCGCGGCCGGGGCCGGCGCATGCGGAGCGCCAGTCCACACGAAAGGCGGGAACAATTAAGTCGTATGCATGCGCGTCCTACTTACGATTCATTTTCTTCGCGTTATCAACGGCCGCAGCGCATTGATAACAATAATGGCGATAATAATAATTTATCGACGGATGCCGGACGGTCACGGCACGGGCAGCAAGACATACGGAGTGCGAGTCCTAGGAGGGACACACGACATCAGCGTACTACTTCGGAATAGCAATTACAGTTATGTAATGTCGCTTCACAACCTAAATTAATAGATAATGTAATTTTGCCAACGGTTATAATTGAAGTAAAATCATCTCAAAACTCTTTTCTACAGGTTCGGGCTTTACTCGATCTCGGTTCTCAAATATCTATAATTAAAAGTGATTTGGTGACAAATTTGGGATTAAAGCGACATTACTCGAATGTTCCTATTGTAGGAATAGGCGGTATTCACACTAGTGAAAGTAATAATATTGTTAAAATTCATTTTCGGCCAATTAATTCTAAGAATATTTTGTTATCGGTTACGGCGGTTGTTTTAAAGAAACCTACTTCATATTTAGTTCATAAATTAAATATTTCGAATAAAAATGTAAACATTTCGGATGACGGTTGTTCCCACATGAGACATATAGATATTATTTTCGGATGCGATATTTTAGGACAAATCTTGAACGGCGAGAAACTTGACTTAGGCGCAGGTGGGCCTTATGCCTTAAGTACTATTTTTGATTTTGCTGTTTTCGGGCCAAGTCAAGAAATTAATTCGGATACTATGAACTTTGCTTCTAATGTTTCGGCTATCCAGTTATTGGAAGCGGTAGAAAAGTTTTGGCGTTATGAACAACCACCTCAATGTAAATTTATTAGTCCGGCGGACATCGAATGCGAGCGTTTGTTCAGTTCTAGTACTACACGCGGCGCAGACGGGAAATATACTGTGCGCCTGCCGCTGATACCGGATCACCAGCGGTTGGGTGATTCTAGGCAGACTGCTTTAAGAAGATTTTTGTCGATTGAAAGACGTATGCAACGTGACTCGGAGTTTAGGTTGAAATATATAGAATTTATGGCGGAATATATAAAATTAGGGCATATGACGATTTCAAATTTTAATTCGGAAGAAGAACATTATTTTTTGGCTCATCATGGGGTATTTAAAAAATCGGGTGATGTAAATAAAATTCGGGTTGTTTTTGATGGTAGTGTTTCTAGTAGTACGGGCGTGTGTTTAAATGATTGTTTATATTCGGGTGAAAAATTACAAAAGGACATTTCGGAGATATTATTAAATTTTCGGTGGCCACGCATAGTGTTTACTACTGACGTACGAATGATGTTTAGACAAACTTGGATACATTCGGATGATCGTAAATATCAGCTCATTTTCTGGCGATCTTCGCCTTCGGAACCCTTACAAATATTCGAGTTGACGACTAACAGTTACGGTTTAAAGTCTAGTCCTTTCGTAGCTATTCGGTGTTTGCATCAGCTTGCTCAGGACGAAAAGGCGAATTTCCCATCGGCGGCGAATTTATTATTAAAACAAAGTTACGTGGATGATCTTAATGGCGGTGCGGATACATTCTCCGATGCAATTGCACTTCGCGATGAGTTAATAAAACTTATGGATACGGCCGGTTATGAATTACGGAAGTGGTCTTCCAATGTCCCGGAGCTTTTGGACGGTTTGCCATCTACTCATTTAGAGATACCTAAAAGCTTCGACGGCTCAAGCGATTCGGAACTTATAAAAGTTTTAGGTATTTTATGGGATCCAATTTCGGATAGTTTTACTTATCATGTTAATTTGACTGCGGAGTCAACGGTGACGCGTCGTACTATATTATCGTTATCGGCTCGTTTGTACGATCCCGAAGGATGGATCTGTCCGGTTATTTTCAAAATTAAAATTCTTTTACAACAATTACTCGGTACTAGTGACAATTCTAATAAAATTGATTGGGACGCACCTGTTTCGGACGATATTAAACGGCAATGGCATATGATTATTTCGGACTTACCAAATTTACGTAACATACGAATCCCTCGGTGTTTAAAGCCTGACGGAAACGGACCTACTCGATATAGTCTACACGGGTTTTGTGACGGCAGCTCGCTGGGCTACGCAGCAGCGGTTTATATTCGGTCGGAGTTATCGGACGAAAATGTTCTCGTGCGACTACTTATTTCTAAATCGCGAGTAGCTTCACTGAGAAAAAAATTAACGATCCCAAAATTGGAATTGGAAGGTGCCCGGCTCCTCACCACACTTATCAATCATGTCGTCTCCTCTATGAGAGACCACATTGTATTTGATCATGTCGTTGGTTGGTGCGACAGCACTATTGTTTTGGCATGGCTCAGACGACCAGTACATACCCTTCAGGTATATGAAGCTAATCGGGTGTCACAAATAACATCGCAACCTGTTGTAATTCGGTGGAGACATGTCCCAAGTGACATGAATTGCGCGGATGTAGCATCACGCGGTACTTTGGCGTCGGACTTGTTGCAGCATCATCTTTGGTGGCAGCCACAGTGGTTGAGTGAATCCCCATCTACCTGGCCACGGGATTACTTAGAGTTCCCCGAAGATATGTTACCCGGAATTAAGGCTAAGGTAGCTAATGTAGGCACTTTAAAATCGGAATTTGAGTTAATTGAAAAATATAGTTCATTTCAAAAATTAATTAATGTTACGGCTTATATTAGAAGGTTCATTCATAATTGTAAGAATAAATCATCACGTTTTAGCGGAAACATTTCCATCGGTGAGCGTAGAAATGCAATTTCATTTTTAATTCGGACTGTTCAACATAAATATTTTAGTGACGAAATTGAGGCCTTGTCAAATCAAAAACAAATTAAATCATCATTGGTTAGACTCAATTTATTTATTGATAAAGATCGGATTTTACGTGTCGGCGGTCGGATCGGAGCTGCGGATTTGTCTTTTAATGCAAGACATCAGATTTTATTACCTGGTCATGGACATTTTACGGAATTGTTAGTCACTCACTTCCATAACATTCACTGTCATGTCGGAGCTAACACTTTAGCAGCTATTCTCTATCAAAACTACTGGATAATTTCGGCACGACGAGTTACTAGAAGCGTCACATTTCGGTGTATTCAATGTTATCGGTCTAAGGTTCGGTGTACACAACCATTTATGGCGGATTTACCTCGGGATAGAGTTAATAGCGTGCGAGCTTTTGCAGGAGTCGCTACGGATTTTGCGGGACCATATTATATTAAATCTAATTCATTACGGAATGCAAAAATTCAAAAATGTTACTTGTGCGTTTTTGTATGCTTATCTACGAAAGCGGTTCATTTAGAAATTGTTTCGGATCTGTCAGTTGAAGCTTTCATTGCGGCTTTGACAAGATTTGTTTCTCGGCGCGGACTTCCTTCATTAATCAGATCGGACTGCGGTACTAACTATACCGGTGCAAATAGATATCTTAAGGAATTATACACATTTTTACGGGATAATAGTTCGGAATTGGAACAAAAATTGGTTCAACAAAATATTAAATGGTTATTTAACCCTCCATCTAGTCCAAATCAAGGCGGTTTATTTGAGGCAGCGGTAAAATCGGCAAAAAATCATGCTCGGCGCGTGTTGGGCGAGACTAAGTTGACGTTCGAAGAACTGGCAACTTTCTTTCATAAAGTAGAGGCAGTCATGAATTCACGACCTTTGTGCCCTCTAAGTACGGATCCGGCGGATCTTGAAGTATTAACGCCCGGTCATTTTTTAATCGGCCAACCCCTGGTGGCTGTACCCGAATATCCGTATGAGGAAGTTAAGTTGTATCGGTTGTCTCGCTATCAACAGATTCAAAAAATGTCTCAACATTTCTGGTCTCGGTGGAAAACGGAATATTTACACACTTTGCAACAGCGGTATAAATGGAATACGGTTACGGAACCTCCTAAATTAGACGAGTTAGTTTTGATCAAAGAAGATAATACTAATCCTCTTCAATGGAAGCGCGGTCGGTTAGTTAAACTTCTTCCCGGTAAAGATGGAATCGTTAGGGTCGCGGAGGTTCGAACGCAAAACGGTACTTTGCTTCGGCCTATTTCCAAATTATGTCGGTTGCCTGTCGCTGATTCTTAGGAACCAAGGCGGACCTTGGTTAGGGGGGGGGATGTTCAGGCATAGTTTATTTCTTTTTATGTGGGTAAACCGCGAAATCCGCGACCCGGCGGCGAAGAGCAGCCGCCCGCGCCACTCACCTCTCGGCGGCCGGCGACGCATGCAGTTTTCGGATCGATATCAATTTTGGAATACGGAATTTCCTCAAATTATAAGTTTTTGGTGTTATTCTCATGCAAGAAAGACAATTGGAGTGAGACTTGTGAGATTGTAGTGCGGTGGACGTTGATAGCGGTGCACGTGGTGGCATTTGGATTGGGTTCCTGTTTCAACTCAAAGCTGTCGGCGTCAAAGGGTAAGTGGTTCATCCCTTAATGAGAAATTACTATGCTTGAGCCTTACCATTAGAAACAATGGATCAGTGACCTTTTACTGCTCGGGAGTGCTATCGAAGGTGTTCTCGCGAACAATATTAGAACCAGCCACCAATTTATTATTGTAGTGTTAGGTTGCGCCATCTCTTGACCGATAGTGGAACTATTTTTTGCCCTTAGGTTAGCATGCTTAGGCCAGCGCATCTGTTGACTGGTAGTGAAACTAAAAAAAAATTTTGTTTGTTTTTTGAATTTCTAAAAAAGTGTGTTATATTGAGACATCGTTTTATTTTTCCTGTAATCTTTACATAAACTACTATCACATAGAATTATTTCAGATTTTTTTCTTTGCAAACTTTCGGAGATAAGGGGGGGGAACGGTATTTTTTTTACATTTTTCATCATAAGTCGAAAACTATGCAGCCTAAGAAAAAAGGAAAAATTGTTTTAAAATGTGCAAACAGCGCTCTTTCATATGATACCCCACATGCCCTAGTCACCTCACTTAAAATTTTTAAGACCCCTTTTCAGTCCCTGTTGTAAAAAATATTAATTTTATTATTTCTTTTTTATTTGCAAAATAGTTGGGCAAATGTCATCTTAAACTATTCCAAATTTCAAGTTGATACCATTAGTAGTTCTCGAGATATCCAGCTGTGACAGACAGACAGACAGACAGACAGACTGAGTCACACCATAAGGGTTCCTTTTTTACCATTTTGGTACGGAACCCTAAAAACAGTCACATAAAACCCCTTGGTTATTGTAGAAATAGGTACGCTACGGGGAAACGGCTTAAAGGAATAATAATTATACCAAGATTTATGACGATTTTTACGAATCACACACTAATTTAAGTTCCAGGCTAAAAGAGAAAGAGCCTTACTAAATGGAAAGGGTGTTAGCTTAGCTGTTTAATTTCTGTTATTCCGTTTTTAGGTTCAGGCTGGACGGGGGACCCGGGGCGGCGAGAGACAGACCAGGAGTGGTTTCCTGCTAACTGACCGAGTCCAGCATACCAGGTATGGTATACTTAAAGAGTGTATTTGCCCTCACTATAATAAAAAAAAGGGTTTCGTATCTCAAATGGAAATAACAGAACTCTTATAGGATCACTTTGTTGTCCGACTTCTGTCTGTCTGCCAAGACTCTTTATCTCGGGAACGCGTGGAGGTATCGGATTGAAATTAAAACCATATACTCAAGTCTACAGTCCCTTGAAACTGTGAAAAAATCAAACTACTAAGTTAACGTAAAAAAAGATAAGGTCGTTTCCCGTTGACCTAGAATTATAAAATTGGGCAAGTAATATTGTCTTATACTACAGGTAAAGGGAAAACTGTGAAAGTTATACATTTGTAATTAAATCATAAAAATATAGTCTATTTATTTAAGTCCGACTCGCACTTATTCGGTTTTTCTCTCAGATTGGATTTTTTTGGTTTGGGAGGATTTCTACTGTCGTTATTTCTGCTTTTCAAAGCATGAGAATGTTTAAGGCTGGACTAGGCACTTTTAGAATTAAAAGATAAAATCATTTGAAATAATATATTCTTCAGAAATGGTTTAGTATGATTGTGAAGAAGAAAGGAAAAAAGGGATTGTAATAAACGGCTACCTTAAACTTAAGTACTTACCTACTGATAAGTGATAACCAATTCGCGAGAAAAAGGGGGAGCTAGGAAACTAAAGCAAAGAGATGGAATAAATAAGAAATAATAATAATAATAAGTGAAAATATGCTGCTTATGAGGAAACACCACGGTCAAGAGAATCATCAAAATCAACGTTTCGTAGTCCCCTGTTTCCTCCTCCAAAACTAGACCAATATAAATACTTTTTTCATTAAAATTTAAAGAAAAGATTTGGCTGTGTTCCTATGTTTTCCTTTTTTTCATAAATCAATTATCAAAAGAAGATATTAATCTTCAAAAACCTAAAAAAAATCAATGCTTTAATATCCAACAATCAAAGACGAAATTATATTTAAAATAAAAAAAACAAATTAAAGGATGTACAGGTTTTTCTCCACATAAAAAAAGGTGTTACGAGTACCTTCTAATGTGCGTCGTATGATTTATAGTTAAACTGTCTTATTCCTCACAGAAGATTAAAAAATCAAAAGACTAAAAATGTATTTTCTTCAAAATTCCTATAGTTATTTTATAAAACTTAATTGTTAAATGTGATACAACAACTGGCCACATAACCAACACAGGTACTCACGTGGCGATCCG
Source organism: Agriphila geniculea (assembly GCA_943789525.1). Classification (NCBI taxonomy): domain Eukaryota; kingdom Metazoa; phylum Arthropoda; class Insecta; order Lepidoptera; family Crambidae; genus Agriphila; species Agriphila geniculea. Next base: position 4,199,171 of record OX038879.1, on the reverse strand, counting down.
CGACGGTGGCCAAACCTGACGACGACGACATGTGACGACAGGCGACACGAGCCGGGGCGAACAAACTAGTACTCAGGATAGTTTGCTCAAACCGCTCGGGTTGCTTACTGTCACTAAGACCAACCAGGACCAGCCAGGAACGGCCAGGAGTGTATAGAACTACTGAAGAGCTGTGCGGCAGTGCGCCCGCGCCGCCGGCCGCCTCGAAATGTAATGGTGTTTACACAAGTGTTTTCAGAAACAATTGTAGAAGAGTTTTCTACGATTAGTTTTGTTGTCGCGGGTTGAATGCTAAGTATGGTTTTTGTGGGAGTGGCTAGGTTTTCGTGTGTAGCGCAAACATCAGGCAATGCTGCTGACCTGACGCGCTCTCAGCAGTAACATTTGTAGCCTTATGACTAGGTTTACTCTAGCATTGCGAGTCACTCGTATTTTGTCATGTGGTTTCATGTTTTTATTGTCATGTCTACATACTGCTGTACACTCCAAAAAATCATGTTTTGTCAAGTCAACATGACTTTCTTTTTGTCTAATCCTTTCCTAGACTGTAGATTAAAAGGATGGCTTTCCTATTTCACTCAAGACATTCATAGGCAAGGCATAACGTGTTTTGCTGTTATGATTGCAGTGAGCAAATGCTTACAGACTACCGTTACCTAAAATAACGATTGCTGAGCTCCTTACCCAGGGACGAATTTTAAGATTCGGCGCCCTGGGCCAATGAGGTATACCGCATATAGGGTCACCATCAACGTAAGGGAGGATGCCTGTTTAAGATGCACAAAGCGCATGATTTTTCAGAAAACCTATAGTAAAAATAGGACTGCGCAGCGCGATTTTTAGTTAGTTCCATCCAATAATCTTGTAATTTTGCCTGACTGTAGTTAAAAACTCGCGTAGAAAATCGTTAAAAAATTGCTCATATTGTATGTTGCTTAAAAAATTATGTAATAGATTTCGCCAAGAGGATTTAAAAGCCCACACTACTGTTTGATATTATTTTGGTGTAAGTATTCGCAGCTAGATGGCACTTCCAATTTTAAACATTTTTCGAAATATTTGGGTGATTTTTTTAGATAAATTTAGAAAAACTGGCTCAACAAAAAAATATATATATAATTTTCGAACCTGCTCACAAAATTTCACGAGAATTGGTTGAGAAATGCGACCTATGGAGGGGAACAAACAGCACCGGAAAGACGGACTGAAATATGTTTTTATTCTCTAACTCCGCCATTTTGAAAAATTTCGAAAAATTGGCTCGACAAAAAAATCTATACAACGCTTTTTTATATCCCATAACTCTAGTGATTGATGTGATGATCTGTGAAAATGCACAACTTTTTCATTTGACACCTTATTTAAGTAAATCGGTTCAGTAATTATCTCGAAATACCACTTAATAGAATGGGCCGGCCGCCATCTTTGCTACGTTACACTCCCTCTCCACACCCCTACGAAAACATACCAAACAGTACATGCCAGTAGTCGGTATAACGGAGCTGAGACCCACGGAAATCGTTATTTGAAGACTTTTTTACATATGGGGCCTGTACTAGATGGGTATAATTACTAGAATAATGAAAGAAAGGCGTCCAGAGCTAAGCGCCAGGAGCGGCCCTAGGCCATGGCCCTCTTGGCCCTAGGGTAAATACGACCCTACCGCCGCCCCTCGCAGCCTAGCGCCCTAGGCCATGGTTCTCTTGGCCCTAGTGTAACGTGTTAAGCTATGTCCAGACTTGTATCATCTTGACGATCAAAATCAGCCGTATCCGTATCAATAGTATTAGTATCCTAAGTGTGTCAAAATATCTCAAAATATATCAAATCACATAGTCGTATCATGATACAGTATCAAAATGCGTCTATACTACATAATACTGCCGATCATGATACACGCACGACTCCGATACGTAAGTGTAAACAAGGCGCAAAGCCTTGTTTGATACGCGGTTACATACGGATCGGGGTGTATCAGATACGGTGCCATAAGAATAAATAAAACTTTATTCTTATGACGGTGCGTAGCATGATCGCGTATCATTTTGCGTCCAAACTAGCCAAATGATACACGTCGATGATACGCGACGGTGATCTGATACACTCAAATTTTACTAGCCTGGGCAAAGCTTTACAAATCGCGATCGAAATCGCGCAGCTTTTTTTCAGGCTATTTCCAGTACATTCGTGCAAGTGCATTTTACTTGTTGTGCCGCGACACTCGTGTAGGCACCGACCCATATAGCGGCTGATCGGCGGTTATCGGCGGCGATATGCGCGCGCGCACCACCGCCCTCCGCCGCGCGCGCCGTCTTATACTTTACGCTGAAATATGCTAACATACTTAGGTACTTGATGCTTAGCTAAATACAAATAATATGGAAGAAAAATATGTAGAAGTTAGGAAAATATTTATTTTACCGAGTGTTGTAAAAACAGCAATATTTATGTTGACACTTTGTTGAAATTTGAAAATCATCAAAGACTAGAATTTACTTACAGTTTTGATTGAAATTTATGATAATTTCATGGGACCACATCACCATAAATAGCTTTTCAAACCTTTAAATACATAAAAAGACTGTTAAAATCGTAACCTTTCCCTTTGGCTTTGCTGTAGGTAATCAAGAAAAAAACATTTAAGTGAACGGAACAGCATTCAGCTAACAAAAAGAAACAATTATACCTACATAGTCAAACAAAGCACGGCGGCGCAGTGGTTTAGCGCCTGACCCAGCGATTTCGAAGGTTAAGCAATTTTCGCAAGGGTCGGTCATGGGATGGGTGACCAAAAATTTATTATCTCGAACTCCTCCGTGCTTCGGAAGACAGCCGTTGGTCCCGGCTGCGCAGTCGTTAACACCCACCAATCCGCATTTGGCCCGCGTGGTGGGTTATGGCCCGACCTCCTTAACCACCCATATAGGAAGGCCTGGTCCCCCGCAGTGGGGACATTAAAAATGGCTGATGGACAAGTCTAACGAAAAACTTCTTTGGCCCTGTCTTCACCTAGACGCTTTTCCTTGCAAGAAAAACACTTTCAAACAAGAACGAACAGGCGCTTTCAACAGAGGCATGGCCTCAGGGCCAGTCAGGGCATATAATAGCGCATGCCCTATCTTCTCAAAAAAACGTAAAGTATGCCATGCGTCTGACGCATAACAAATTGAAAGTTGAAGACGAAAGGGAAGGGGAAAGCGCCTCCTACTTTCAAATTGGCTAAATAATTAACTATTTACCATTTTCCTTTATGCAAGTTTAAGGAATCTGAACTGAAGTCAATGTTTTTAGGGTTCCGTACCCAAAGGGTAAAAACGGGACCCTATTACTAAGACTTCGCTGTCCGTCTGTCTGTCTGTCTGTCACCAGGCTGTATCTCATGAACCGTGATAGCTAGAAAGTTGAAATTTTCACAGATGATGTATTTCTGTTGCCGCTATAACAACAAATACTAAAAACAGAATAAAATTAATATTTAAAGGGAGCTCCCATACAACAAACGTGATTTTTTTTGCTGTTTTTTGCTCGATATTAATAACAACAACAGGTAGACAGTTGAAATTTTCACAGATGATGTATTTTTGTAGCCGCTATAACAACAAATACTAAAAACAGAATAAAACTAATATTTAAGGGGGGCTCTCATACAACAAACGTAATTTTTTTGCCGTTTTTTGGTACGGAACCCTTTGTGCGCGAGTTCGACTCGCACTTGGCCGGTTTTTTTTATTTTCTATTAAAAACTAGATTTCCTTAAAGTTTTAACTTTATATTCTTGCATGAACAAAATACAACTTTCTTTTCGAATGTGTGGTTTTTGAAGTGAAAACTTCTTTAGCGGCGTTGTACGCTTTTTTGGGGAAAAAATCTTAAACACGCGTCAGTCAGACAGGATCATGTGACCCTGGGGGTCTATTACGAAAAGTTTAATGCGATACACGCAGCTGCGTCCGTGCTTCGTTTTGATTGTTTCCTATTACAAATTACTTTCGTATGCGATATTGCGAAGAGACTGCGTGAGTTTGACAGTTTACACTCTCTAGCGTATCCGACATCGTTCGTTTAGTAGTCTATAAACTACGGTAGCCAAATTCAAAATGTTTGTTATAACTGCAACCAACGAACTGCGGACGATTATCGTGGCCAAGTGACTGCGTTACGCAATTGCGTACGTTATTTTCGTAATAGGCCCCCAGATCGAAAATTCGTAAGATGGATGTGACGGATGGAGAGTAGACTGCCGGCGGCGGAAGTATTCCCCGCTCTTGAAAATGGCAGCGCGTCATTTCAAGACGTAAACACTTGTGTCACCATAGCAACGCGCAAATTTTTTAATTCAATGTCAAACCTCTAGATTTTCTGTTAAGCTATGGATAAGACTTTCGTACAATACTCAATTCAATTCAATTCAATGCTTTATTGCTATTCCACAATGTTGTTTGGTCTTAATTTAACAAAATGGTACATTATGGGCCCTGTTGGGCGCAGCAAATTAGAAGGGAGGAGGGCATAATTTTATTTACTCATGCAATCATAATTTTATTATTTAAGATTTATATTTACTTGTATATTTATTTCATTATCAAGCAAATAAATAAAAGTTTATTAAGTAGTATTATTATAGTAATTGTTTCATTAAATTATATATTTTTAATTATAATATAAATTAGTTTATAAGTTTAAATTTTCAATCTCATGAAATAATCAAATTTTATTTTACAAAATGTCGGTTAATTAGGTATCTTGATAAAAATTATTTTAATTTAATTGATTTTTTATAATTTTGATATATACAATTTGAAAATATTAATTTATATGTGTTTGTATGCACTATTTATGAAATACTTAATTTACAGAATAATTATATTTACGTTTAATCTTTATTGTTTATTAATTTGTTTTTAATTAAATTATTTGGTCTCAATTTATATGATTTAGGTAGTTATTTATTTTCAAAATATTTATCTAAGTTATCGTCTAAATACTCTTGTATGGTGTAATAGCATTTGTGTATAAGTAAGTCTTTTAGGGTTTTAATATACTCTTCTGTATTCGTAAATTCAAATGCAGAGTAAATTCATAAGACGGCAATTCGTGCAAAATTATTCCCTAACCATTCCAAAATATCAAAAATGCACAACGTTAATATTCAAGTTTTCACTTCTGCCGGCACTCCCGGAGTGCAACCCGAAATTTTTTTACTTATAAGTTTCGTAAAAACTACTTAAAAGTTTCTGCTCCAATCTTTGGAAACGAAGAAAACAACTAACTAAACGACAAGAGTTCTAGCGATTATATGCCGCAGTGCTCTCTCGTCTTGGCAAGGCGTTATATAGATGAAATCGATATCAAAACATCGTGAGTTCGTTATATTTTCCTCGACTTGGTCATTTATAAAAAAATATCTATTACATAATTCATGCAAAATATAATACAGAAACAGTCTGCTTACTTTTATTAAAAAAATAATTTGCCACTAAGAAACTTCATACTTTAAAAATAAGCAGCTGATTTCTAACTTCACTGTAGAGTAGTTAGTTAGAGATAAGTTCCTTCTTTAATTGAAAGTTTTACATATTCTGTGATAGCACCGTGAATGAAAAAAATCTAAAACTTGATGCTTTTTTATTTACCTTTGTTGCTAGCTAACCTACGAAACGACTTGACTTGATCAACGAAACGACAAACATTTGTTATATATAATAAACTAAACAAATGACGGTAAACATTTTTGGCGGGGCGATGTAAGTAAGGTTTAAACCTTGAGCGCAGCGAAAATTTTTCTATGCTATGGTTTAAACTTTTTGTAGTAGCACAGTAATAAGATGTAGTAGGTATTTTTAAGGGTTCCGTAGCCTAAATGGCAAAAAACGGAACCCTTATAGATTCGTCATGTCTGTCTGTCTGTCTGTCTGTCTGTCCGTATGTCACAGCCACTTTATTCCGAAAGTATTAAGACTACACAGTTGAAACTTGGTAGGTAGATGTATTCTGTTAACCACTTACCGAATTTAATACAAAAATAAGAAAAATAAAAGATTAAGGGGGGGCTCCCCATACATGGAACTGAAACTGAAAAAATTTTTTTTCTTCAAACCAACACGTGTTGGGTTTCTATAGATAGGTCTTTAAAAATGACATTGAGGTTTCTAAGACAACTTTTTCTCAAAGTTAACCGTTTCAAAGATATACATCGCCAAAATGGTAAAATGTGTGTCCCCCCCCCTTTAACTTTTGAAATAAGAGAGTGAAAAATCACACTTTCAACTAAAATTAGTTTGAATGAGATATAGTAATTAGTTTTTGAGATATAGCACATTTTCCAAAACCGCAAATATAACTTTGTCATTCATACCAACACTGTGAAAAACAAAGTTATTTTTGCATAACGAAAAATGATAGGTGGTATTAAATATGGTATGGTATAAGGTAACTACGGAACCCTATGGCGCGTGGCCCGACACGCACTTGGCCGGTTTTTTGCAATTAGTTCGTGGTGTGTATATTATCAAAAGACCGTTAGTTTTCGATTCGCCAAGCTGTTCGATACAAAAAAACTTTGAAAAAGTTAAGAGGCTTGCTGTGCGTGAGATAAAAAATAAATTCGAAAGCTCGTTCCGAATTCGAAAGGTCAAAACTTTTAACCTACTCGTACGTTTGACAATTTTAATTATTATGTTTATCACTCGTATTATGTATTAATATTTAATTTTAATTAATAATGATTCTAAAAGTTTCCTATTATCCTATTTCATAAACTATTTTCACACGCTTTATCCTATTTTGCAATAAACTCAAACCGATGAAACCGAATCAATGCGATTAAATCTTGGTTAAATTGACAATAGACAGAGATCCGCTGCAACTTTCCTCGAGAATGTATGGCAAAGAGAAATATTACAGATTAAAACAAGTCGATTTTTACCGCAAGTTTCTGAAATTGGTCACTTCTATCGCATTGTAGGTATGTGTTCTGTGCCACTATTTACTTATTTTTTTCTCTGCCAACACCGGTATCTATATTTCAAAGGCATATATGACCTGCTTGATGAAAGTTCGCTTACGGAAACTAAACCAGATTTAAATTGAAGAATTCAGTCCCACTTTTCAAAATATGTATTAATTTTTTATGTACCGACCGGCTGAAAATAGTTATTTGTTATACAAGAGAGCAAAGTCATTTTTTGCTGCGAGTGCTGACTTTTAAATCACGAACTAGCGAAGTAGTCTAGAATTGAATCACGAGCGTAGCGAGTGATTCTAATATAGACTACTGAGCACAGTGAGTGATTTAAAGGCACGAGACATCAAAAAATTTGCTCTCGTGTTAAACATACAACTTTTCACCTCTACCAGCGAGAAAAGGGGTTAGAACATAGACTTATTATATTACTAGCGTAAGGACCCGGTCAAAGTCACTATGAAATGACGCCAGTTGGTTGGCCCTAAAAATACACTTTTAGGGCCAACGCATTTCAGTCATACGCGGGAGACTATGGCAGACAGATGGTGATTGACGTAACATAAAAATGCCGAATTGTGCATTTGAAGATTGCAAAAAACATGATGCAAAGGTAAAAAATTTCATGGAATATCGTATCATCGGTTAGTAGCTTCACATTATTTTTATTACGAGTCTAACAATTTTAATAAAGTATAAAAGATTTTACTACTATCCCCGTCAATTGGTAATACGCCTGGCGGCCATGATTTTAACCTCAAAAACGAAAAACAATTGTAATTTTTTTATATACCTAGACCCTATCTTATTGAAAATAATAATTCACTAATTAACATATTAGATTACCTATTAGAATTTTCTTCTTTCATGACATTTTTAGTTGCGGATCACGTCAACGTGGATGTTAATGTGACAAGGTTCCAGCGCATTACCAATTGACGCGGATAATATTACTAGTTATTGTTCGAGGCACTAGAGATGGGTCATCATGACTCAAATGAACTAATTCACTTGAGTCCATATAAGATCTTTAGTTCATTTAGTTCCATAGCTAATTAACTCCAAGAACGAGAGTAAACGGTAAGGATAGATTACGAACACTACGTACAGAAATGTCTCCTATGAAACATATTCGCTGCAAAAATATTTTTATTAAGTATCTACACTACATTACATTTCAATTCAAATAATTACAGATTGCCTAATGAATGATATAGTGTGTAAAGAAATATGGAGTCGCATTATTCCAAAATAACGAAAAGAGCCCTATTTCAAGCCTCCTAAAAACGCAAGAATATTCTCTGCTAATTTTTATGACACAGATGTCAAAAGCTGGACTACGGAAGCTGAAAGCAATGGCAATACCGCGAATTGAGATTGAAATATTTACTGCATTCACGCGTATAACAAAATAACTAAACTCAGAAAATGAAACTCCTGCCTCCCATAATTATGCAGTACTAGCAGCCCCGCGAATCCGTCTGCGTGGAAAGTTTTTTGCTTTCCCTCAGGAAAAATACTTTTTTGGGATGAAATGTACCGTCTTTCTCCTGACAATGTGTATGTAAAATTTTATGATGATCGGTTCAGTAGTTAAGGCGTGGAGGCGTAACAAACAAACAAACAGACTTTCACATTTATAATATTATAGTAAGGATATGCAGTATAGTGACCGGCCGCAGCTTTGCTTTAAGATTTATTCCTTGTGTAAAAACCTAGGATAAAATAATCACTGTTGTATCTCTGACATATTAAACAGACTATATTTATAATAAGATTAGTAATTTAGGTAAGTAGGTATAATCAATCTAATTTAGGGGATGCTTCCTGCCCTCAACCCAACGATAATAAATCAGTTAATGCTTTCCGTGGCAACCTATAATTAAGTCAACACTATGTAATCATCAAATAAATAATGTAATTTTTAGCATGTAAGGGTGTATGTACTTGTTGGTTGTCCAAATAAATAAAATAAATAAAAATAAAAATAATCAACTAGCGACCCGCTCTCGCTTCGCTTCAGTGTAATTTATAGATTTTATACATAAAGATTAATCAATAAAAAGTTTTTTTTATACATACCTTTAAAAAAACATTAGGTATATTGATGCTTAAATTTTAAGAGAAATTTGCATGAAAATAATCAATTTTGACAATGTCATTATTTAGTTGGATAAGGATTGTGATACGAATGTCATCATATTCCAATCAATAATTATTACTTTTATAGAAAAAAAATATACTGTGGGTTCGTTTCATTATTTCAATTTTCATGGGGATCTCTATTTTTTTTAATAAAATACTGCTAATGTTACTCGCTGATAAAAGCTTTCAATATGTGAAAGAATTTTAAAATCTGATCAGTTTTAAGTTTATGCATTACAAACAATCAAAAAACAGACAAATCTTTTCTCTTTATTTTTAATAATAAATCTCTTTATATTCAATAATTTATAGTTTATAATATTAGTTTAGTATAGCTCAGAAAAATCATTAAAATATCTAATTTGAAATCAACATGATTGAGATTTTGTTATGTTTACTTTTTATTTATGGCCTTAATACCATCGAAAAACTGATATAATTACAAAAATATAAATAATTAAAAAATAGTTAAAAGTTTTAGCGACCTAAAGATGAGTGATCTAGTTCTGAACTCCAATTGAACTAAATCGTTCACTTCAGTAATCTTTTTTGCCCACCTCTAATACCGCAGTAGTTCGAGTAGGTTCTAAAAGATGTCGCTGATTTTGCTGGTACGAAGGAATTATAAAGCAAAACATTCGGATGGGCGCATCCTTCCTTTTGAAATCAATGGGTTAGAAATTAAAAAAGCACTTTGCCTCACGCTCGCAGCAAAAGTCGATTTTGCTGCGAGTTTTTGGTAAAAAGCACTTTGCCTCACGCTCGCAGCAAAAGTCGATTTTGCTGCGAGTTTTTACGCGCCAAAAGCACCCTTTTCGTGCTGGAGAGGTGAAAAAGTTATTTCACATTATGTGTGTGAGTATACATATGTTTAATGTTATTAAACTTTTGTTAATAAAACAGAAGCTTTTACTTTCAGCATTGTGAAAATTTGTGATACAAGCATAATAAACGTTTGTATTTATTTTATTTATTTATTTAATTTTATTTATCATTGAAATGCTATGATTTAATGATAAAAAATGAAACATGTCCTACAAGAATGCGACCCATACCACTGCGTAGTAGATACATTAATCTACACACCTAGCCCTATTATGTGGATCTGAAAAATTCGGAAATCCGGTCACAAAAGGTTGAAAATCCTGATTTTTGGACAAAAGTCCGGTCTTAGACTCAAATTAAAAAAAGGTTATTTACATTAGGCATGTACAAAGACAAATTAAATTTATCTGTTTCTTTTTGCAAAATTTTACGCAAGTTGGTGGTTTCTTATAAGGAAATTATGGGCATCTTTCAGGAAACTACCTATTTACAGAGCCTAGTCTCGGCGTGCGTAGCGCGCCGCGCGCTTCGAGCTGTCCGGCGATGATGGTTTAGACAAAATCATTACAATCAATTATGGTGTAATGATTTTGGTTTTGAAAAATTCGGTCTCGAATGAAATCCGGGTGGAGTCCGGTCTGAGCCCTTAAAATCCGGTCTAGACCGGATTTATCCGGTCAGATGGTAACCCTAACTGAGAGCCCAAATTTTAAATCATTGCGAATCAAATTGAAACTTATAGGGGAGTTAATAATAAATCATAAAAACCTAAGGGCCCAAGTTAAACAGTCATAAATCTGTTATGCCGTCTCCTAGCGAGTTGAAAATTTCTAAAACGATGTTAGGAATTCCTTACTAAATTCTGAAATGAAAACTATTAACACAGAGATGGTACTTTTTGGGATCTATGCTATGCCTCTTATTGCAACCGTCTGGATTGAGGGCCCAACACATTCGCTTATAAAAGCTATAATTCACGTTTTAGAAATTTTTGAAGCTTTGCTTCAGGTTTTTAGAATTTTTAATTTACTCCACCAAAAGTTTCAATTAGATTCGCAATCATTTAAAATTTGGGCTCTCAGTTCAGATCCACATAGCCCTATTTCGTTTGTGTGCGCCGCGCCGTGGGTCAAATGTCTGAACAATATGCTCAATGACCTTTTTTACTTTATATAGTTTACTACGTTCACGGTTTTCCCCAAATTAAATAAAAAATCTTCATAGTTTTTGAATTTTTAGATTTTAGGCATTCACAATGCTATTTTTATAACAAGATAATTTAATAGAAAAAATACTAGAAAAAATTGACTCATCCAACATCACTTTTTCTATTAAATTAATAATCTTCATAATTTTGAAGAAAATATTTACTTTTAATTAATTTAATTAATATTGGGTCCCTTACCTATGAAATTATAGTATCTTTTCTCACATACAGAGAACCTCATCTCAGTCATCTCATAACTTCTGTGATTTAAACTATTTATAAGTTGCTATTTATAATTATCTTATTACAGCATTAGCTGTAATAAGATAATTATAAATTATATGTATGGTCACAATTATGTGACCATACATATAGCCGTCAACTATCAGCATAATTAAAGTCTATTTTTAACCGACTTCAAAACAGGAGGAGGTTATCAAGTCGACTGTTTATTTTTTTATGTATGTTTTACCATAACTTCACCAGTTGTTAACCGATTAAAAGAATTATTTTTTTATCTGAAAAATTAAAATTCCCATTAAAGTTTAAAATTAAAAGTCCCATAAAAATATACAGAGTGTAATCTGGCTAGTGTTTTTTTTTCATAATCCTGAAAAATATAAATTATTTAGCTTACCATCGCACGAGTTTTCCAGACATAACTTCTTAGTTTATGAACCGCTTTAGATGATTCTGATGATTTGAAAGGGACCTTGGACTTCGAAGATGCGTAAGGGAACTCCTCAAAGTCAAATGGGATATGTAGTCTCTCTATTTTGTGTATGTGTTACCGGCAATGTGTATAATCCGGCATTGTATACAATGCCTAGGCATTGTATTATGTATACTTAGTGATCGAGATATTGGTTGGTTTACGTACGACACTCCAAAACAAACCGAGCTATGGTCTGCGACAGTGACGTTCTGAACTAGACTTGGACTACGAAGGCACAACGGAACTCCTTAAAAAGTTATAAAATGAAAAAAATAGTTATGGGCGTTGTCTCATTGAAAATAATAAATAAAGTTAAAAAATATTTATACGCTTTTTTTAAAAGCTCTTTAAAAAAAAAAGAAAAACCTCCTTCAAAAAAACCTGAAAACAACAACAGAAGCTGTTTTCATTTTCAAGTTTTTTTTAAAGGAGGTTTTTTGTTTTCTATTCATTAAAAAAATACCTTGAAAGTGGCTCCTTGTTTTGTTAGCAAAAATTACAACTTTATCCATTGTACCTTAGCCTAAATCGTAGGGCTGGGTGAACAGGACAATGTTTATCATGTTTCTACACGTTTAATCCATAATATTTATACAAAAACAATACAACAATTTGTTCAGTATCATAAATAGGTACTAAGACCATAAACAGCAAGACAGCCGACTTTTTTTTATTTTTTCTTTACATATATTCTATATTTTTAATATATTTATGGGTCCAGCTGAAAACCAGCGCTGTGGAATAAACTCCACAGCACAAGCTGAGTCTGGTCAACCCTTTCGGTCGGATAATATATGCTAAAGATCTGTATTGTAAAACGCCGAATAAATGCTTACTTTACTTTACTTACTTTACTAAACTTATTTTTTTTGCCTAAGTTAGCTTACAATAGAGCGTTCATGGTTGTTAAATAAACTATGAAAATGCTAGTATGGAAAATGCAATTTATTAAAAATTCTTCATACAAAACGTCAATTTCATAGGTAAGGACCACTTAAATGTTATTATTATGTATTTTTGTATAAATTCTAAGTACTTACTACCATAAATGTCGTAATAGTAGTTTTCGATTATAGACATAGAAAAATTTTCGCTGCGTTATTTCTATGTTTTCGATATTCTGGATATTTTATGATCCTGGAATTTTCCTTGACAGTTTTCTGAGAAGTTAAGTTTGCTTGAAACTTTTGTAAATTACTGCACTTTCGCTAAATGTCTTATCGTACTTAAGTATTAGATATTTTTTGAAATTAAATGAAAAAAGAATTAATAAAAAATCTACAATTACAGAATACATTAAATACTTATATTATTGGAGCTACCTAGTAAGCATGATAGTATACTTGTGGCAGGCAAAATCATTTTTATAGTCACATGTGCAGTATTGGGGTCCTGTTAACGATAACACTATCTACTGAGAGAAATTGAATGAAATTATCTGTCAAGTAAATTAATCGAAACATGTGAAGTAATAATATTCTTACTGAGTATATTGTATTAGTAATATTTTTAAGAATTCCAATCCAAAAAAAATTAATTTACTCTACATTTTATTTTTATAGGAAAATATAGTTTGCTAATGTAAATATTATGTTATTCTAGATAATTATTTCTAGTAAAAGATAAGAGGGTCATCGCGGTGATGACCTGACCACGGACTGACCAACCGGAGCCGCGCCAGAAACCGGCACCGGGACTCCCGAAGAAACCGGAGCTCTCAGAATACCTGCTATCTCTTTCCTTCACGCAGAATAGTCAGTATCCGATATGCGTCATACTGTCTCACTCGCCGCGGTCGAGCATAGTGGCAGGCATCGCTATGCATGCATCAGTGGTAGCGCACGCTTTGTGTTTAGTGTATGGCCAAGTAGCGGCTGGGCCGATTACAAGCACGCATGTTCTAATAAGCGGGAAAAAGTATCGCGAATACGACACGGGAAGTGAAATTACGTTATAAATGCGAAAAATGTGCGGTGTAAACGCAGCCCCGGCGCGGGGGGACGCTGCGTTTTTCACATTCCTTTGAACTTCGAAAGTGTAGTGTACTCTTATCGTGTTTTGTTACGATGCAGTTGCATTAGATGTGCTTTGTGTTTCTTGTGCATTCGTTCGAAGGAGAAAATGAGAACAGCCAGCTTAAGTTTCACAGACGTGAGTACCTATTAACAAATAAAGTCCATTCCATAATTCCTACATTTAAAATTCTTATAGCGACTTTCTATTTAGTTATTTAAGTACACAACGTTTTCCTCATACTTCAAAAGTCGATCGTTCAACTAATTTTCCTTAATAGTCGATCTAGTTTCTAAGAAATTCTTTCGAATATTGCATTAAAATCATAAAATCGATTCCCCAAGCTAAAATAAACGACATTGGCAACAGGAACTAGGAAACTTTTTCCCGACGAGACAAAGAGCTGGCATACACCCAGATACTTCTAAACATTTAATTTATTTCATATAAACATACCTATCCCATTTTTAATTTTGTATCTGATAATTTCAAAAAATATAGAGAAACTACTGTTTCGAATAGTATCTCGACTCTACATTTCTTAACTACACGTTTCGGAGTGCAAGAAAGAAATAAGTACATATAGAAACCATCAATTTAGTAAAAATAATTTGCAATGTGTACATAATTAGTACTAAATAGTACCCACTTGAAATTGACTAATAAGTATTAAATGGTAATTTGAATTTGGCATCAGCACAAAACATGTAGATGTTGATGTAGATTACTAATACGCAATATCTATGCCGATTGCGGTAATGTGAAATATAAATAGCAAAATGGAATGCAAATTCACGTTTTAAAACGTAAGTGGGCCTAAGTTATGCATCGCTATGCAGTTTGCGCCGACCGGGCTGCGCGTGAGTCGATGTGCGGCCTGAGGCTAGCTACAGGTTTAATGGACGATAATAGCCCTGGATCTTATCGAATCGATTGATATTCAACACGGTATTGTTATACGTCTCTCTATGGAAACTACTAGTTTGAGATAATTTTGTCAGAAAGTTAGGAACTTACTTAAAAATTAAACAGGAACATAAAAAAAAATACAATTTAAACTAAGTACGAGTGTACAGGGTTATTTGTAAAACACCAACAAAAAAAAATCGACTCTCCATACGCTAGTAATATAATAAGTCTATGCTCTCCATACAAAATGTTCGAACAGCTAATCGAGTTTTGTATGAAAAGTCGATTTTATTTGTCTGTTTTTGGAAAAGTCGTAGAACAAATGTTGTTGTTTATGATGTTAGTAATCTACTCCTGCAAGGTGGTTGGTGTTTTACAAATAACCCTGTATAAACTACTTTTTTGAGATAATTTTGTGAGGAAGTTACTTAAAACTAAACGGAAACATAAAAGCATTTCCAACCAATGTTAAACATAAACAAATTACAAATTTAAACTAGGTACGAGTATATAGTCAGTCTTAAGTGAATAAATGTTCAAATAACGTATTTTTTATAATGGGTTAGGTACTTAAGAACCAATGAAAGTATTGTTATTTCGAAAGTATTGAAAACTTTTTAAATTATTTCATGCAAAGAATCTATTGAATAAGTAAAAAAAATAGTATAGTAGGTTATGTTTGATCTGTTATTTCACATGCAAAATCATCGTAACTACAACTAATTTTTGCATGAATTATATTATCGATATTTTGTTCCTTAATTTTCCTGCCACGGTTCTTTACAAACATTTCTTATTGACAAGCAGGATAGTGCTTCTATTATGCGTTAATCAACACGTGATGTGTTAGCAACTACGCAAATAATGTCAAAGGTCTCCTTAACTTTAAGGAAGTTGTCAGTTTAATTTTCAGGAAGTTGTCAATTTCATAGAGTTTCTGTCATCTTGCAAAATGGACACTTTGAAAATTGTACAACATACAAAATGTTTAATAGCTAAAATGTACAATGTATGTCATACTGTGCAGTATAGTATCATAAAATACAGTTTAACTGGTAGAGTAGGTACACACTCAATGGTGTAGGTATATATGTACATATATACCTACACCATTGAGTCACGTGCCCATTGTCTTTAGACTTCCGCTTTTCCGACTAAATGATATGCAAAAATATCCGGTATAGTTTTTAACACAAATGGTTCATCCCAGAGCAATGAGCATAACGAAATAAAAAAAAGGCTCAATAGGAAGAGGGGGCTAGGGTTGCCAAAATATTTGAAGCAAAATATAGTAGATTTCCATTTATGGGGTCAACGAAAACAGTATTCATAACTTTTTACAGTCTTTATTATTCGACCTATTAGGTCGAAGAACTGTATTCTGTATTAGAACTGTATTCTATTAGGTCGAAGGGCTTTTTTATTATTTTGAGGTTTCGGAACGCGGTAAGCCAAAATGGAATGTAACTAATTGAAATTATAACCCGACCGACAGTGTTACCGCTGTATTGCTGAAATATAGTAGTTTTGGCTACTATATATTTTTCCAACAGTAGGTACTATAATAGTAGCATGGTACAAAATACAACATTATTTTTTGTATATATACGAAAGCCGAAACACGGGTCACATAATATTTTCATTTTCAGAATCAGTATAAAAAAATTATAATGATACCTTAAAAACTCACGAAGTTACAAGCTTTTTGTGTTGTGTGCGCGAGACCATTTAGTAGGGCCGAGGGCGTGCGTTAATTATAGTTTTGTAAATACTATTTAGTCAAAATTTAACATGATATAAAAAATATTGCAATCGATTCAATAGATTCAGAATCAGTAATAACTGATTCTGAAAAAACAGTTTTCAGGTTTCGTATATACTAAAAATATGCTTGTATAGTAGGCTACTATATTATATAGTAATACTGCAGTTTGTAAAGAAATTATGCAAGGAAGGTGTCAATCACGACGCATGCGCGTGATTTTTCTACTAAAATCTGAATATCGGAGCGTGATGTCTGGTTCGTTATAGGAAGGAACAAAGTATGGCAAACACTTTTTAACTACTAGGATGTAAGGTGTGCCGTGTTTACATATAAAACCGTTAATATTTACCGTAGGCAGAGTTGAAATAACTCAACATAAATGAGTCGAAGTTAACGTCAAACTGAATACTCCTGTTGATGACAACTAGTGACGTCACAAAGCTAAATATAGAACCAGTAATCATACCCACTGATAATGTAACATATGCCCGCTAGTTCAGAAGTAAACCCTGTCATAGAATTTTAGTACTCATTATAATATTTGCGACTCTTAATGAGTTAATTTCGCATGAGAAAAACTATGAAAAATTTGATATTATTTTCTCATCTGCATTGCGAAGGACGTGGGGGTGATTTCAGTCGGAGTAATTAGAGAAGAGTTGTTTTCTAGTATTGGTAAATTATAAAAGTAGGTACCTACTAATTTGTTAAAATAAGAATTAACGTTCAAAAAGTTATGAAATATTGCGAAATCATTATAATGTATTGGTTTTTTTTTTGCGGTAGAAGTTCAAGTTGGGTATGCTCAAAATTGGGTTAGGGATGTTGATGTCGGCATTTAGCTTAGTGATAGGTCTACCTAGTTTAATGCAAGTTTACATTGCTATCACGTCAGACGTTAGTTTTTCCTAAAGTTTAGTAAAATAAAATAAAAACATTGAACTCTTGTTTCGGATAAAATTAAGTCTAGGCGAAAAAAAATTTAAAAAAGACGTCCCCTGCATGGCTATGGTAGTCTTTCTGAGTTGCTAGTGGTTGCTAGTATTTTCTAAATATAATTGTATAGTATTTCATATCTTAATTCTACAATAGTTAAATAGTTAACAAGCAAGATAAGATCTAGGTAGGTATACCTTATCTTGCTTCTAATCTGCTTCCAATACAATTCACGATTACTTCATGTTTTGCAAATCTATTGCAAAATATTCGCAATATTGTTGCGTAAAAGTTTCAGAAACCATTATTAATCAACAATGAGAAGATTGTTATACAAAAGCATAGGTAATTTGTGTCACATTTTAAAATGTAGAGCATCTGCTGAAATCGTAATAACTATACTTATCACAGCACTTTGAACCATCAGTCAAGCTAAGTAGGTATAACGAAATAACGAAGTATTGCGTATCTTGCGAGTAACAAATATTGTCAAATCGAGAGTAGATACCTATATTCTATTTTCCTGAAAGCAAAATTGTCATAATTATTTCTCGGAAAATGACACGACAGCGCGAGTTGTGGTCGCGTGTAATTTTGTTTTATTTGTGGATTTTAATTAGATTCATTCTGTTCATCCATAACTATCTTTTCGTTTCTTAATGAAAATAACGCCATAAACTTTTTATCATGCTATCAAACAATACGTCCGTCACACGTATTAAATTAGGTAAGTTATATGATAAAATGTCACTCTGCCTGCTCCCTACAATTTACACCACCTGCGTATCCCCCAATTAGAAGTATTATAAAAATAAATTAAGTTCGTTGAAAAACAACAATGACTAATAGAGAAAGATTTAAGTATATTCAATTTTGACAAACGTAGCTATCAGCAGGCTTAGACGAGCGTGACGAGGGCGGAACTAATGAAATTTTGTCTACATCTTAATGGTCATTTTTGACAAATAAATAAAAGTATTGTTTACACTGACATGAAAATTTTTTTTTCTTATTAACTGGACTGGCTGTCTGTATGATTTGACAGCAAAGTTCTTGTGCCTATTTGAAACGCCACTAGCGTGGGTCTAAACAACAAATTTTGACGTGTACAATGAAAATGGTTGCCGTGATGGTCTCTCCAGATTTCAGACTTTAGTACCATGTCCCTCACGCTATGCTCACGCTACGTCCTACAGCGCCAAAATGGCGGAAATCAAATAGGCACAAGAGCAGTTTGACAGAAGCCAGTCCAGTGTAATAATATAGAGGTCAATGATTGTTTACGTCTCGGGGCATCTTTAACACGCTAGGGGCTGGAGGTGGACACAGTTAAATATGGTTTAAGTAAATAGTTTTAAGATATTAGATTCTCACATACACAATTATGGCACTTCATGAATAGTTAAGTAAACTTGGCAAATATAACATTTGTTTCATATAAGTAAGTATTTAAAGCGATTGTTCTCGGTGTGGTATTGTGCCCTATTAAACTTACTAATTGCATTGTTACGTTCAAAACGAACGTAACAATTTATTGTTAAATGACGTTTATATGTACTTATGGTTTTCGTTATTATATTACACTAGCGACCCGCCCTCGCTTCGCTTCGGTGTAATTTATAGATTTTATACATAAAGATTAATCAATAAAAAGTTATTTATACATAGCTTTAAAAAAACCTTAGGTAGGTACCTATATTGATGCTTAAATTTTAAGAGAAATTTGCATGTAAGTAATCAATTTTGACAATGTCATTATTTAGTTGGATAAGGATTGTGATACGAATGTCATCATCTTCCAATCAATAATTATTACTTTTATAGAAACAAAATTATATTGTTCGTTTCATTATTCCAATTTTCATAGGGATCTCTATTTTTTTTAAATAAAATACTGCTAATGTTGCTCGCTGATAAAAGCTTTCAATATGTGAAAGAATTTTAAAATCTGATCAGTTTTAAGTTTATGCATTACAAACAATCAAAACAATAGACAAATCTTTCCTCTTTATATTTAAAAATATATCTCTTTATATTAAATAATTTATAGTTTATAATAAATAGTTTAGTATAGCTGAGAAAAAGCACAAAAACATCTAATTTGAAATAAACATGATTGAGATTTTGTTATGTTTACTTTTCATTTATGGCCTTAATACCATCAAAAAACTGTTATAGTTACCATGATAAAAATATTTAAAAAAATAGATAAAAGTTCTAGCGACCTAAAGATGAGTGATCTAGTTCTTAACTCCAATTGAACTAAATCGTTCACTTTAGTAATCTTTTTTGCCTACCTCTAATATGGCAGTAGTTCGAGTAGGTTCTAAAAGATGTCGCTGATTTTGCTGGTATGAAGGAATTATAAAGCAAAATATTCGGATGGGCGCATCCTTCCTTTTGAAATCAATGTTCCTGGCTAAAATAACGTGACATTGCAAATTATGTCGGGTGCAACTAATGTTGTGCATTATTATCCGGCTCTTAATTTCAACACTTTACACCACATTCCTTGTCACGTTAGATATCTGATATTTGCCAGACTTTTCCACATTTTATAAGTAGACTAATATTTCGTAAAATAGTGAAAATCAGGATAAAATCTTATACAACATGAAATGTCAGCTCGTGCGGTGACATAATTACAGTCTCAGGGGAGGTGACAACCTGACAACTGACATTTATTTTTCTTAATCATTCAAATGCACTAAGAAGTTTTGATTCCGATATCGAATCCAATCACCCTAAAAATAGATTTCTACCCCTTTTCAACCCTGTTAGGGGATACATTTCAAAAAAATGCGAAACACGTGTTCAATTAATTTTGTGAAAAAATGTCTATGCCAAATTTCAAGTCAATCGGGCCAAGGAATAGCATTCTCCCATACAAACTTTGCCACCCTGTTTCACCCCCTTAGGGATTGAATTTCGCAAAATCCCGTCTTAGTGAGCACCTTCATCCTAAAAGGAACCCCCATGCAAAATTTGAGACTCCTAGCACTTGTAGTTTCTGAGATTTCGTGATGAGTCAGTGAGTGATTTTCTCTTTTATATATATAGATTACTTGCGTTAAAATTAATTTATATGGTACATAACACATTTGTCCGCTGGTAATACTTATTGCAAAGCAAACAAAAGATTGTATGAGGGTAGGAAAAGATGTTAGAGTCGTCAACACTTTCGTATTAAAAACATGTACTTACTTATAGATATTTTTATATAAAAGGTGTTGGGCAGAAGAGCCCCTAAAATACTTAATTTACTTTAGTGAACTAATCAACACGCTATGAGGATCGCCGACTACGTTGTAGGGTACCTATTGTATGGAAATGCGGCTATAATTACATTTACATACACTTTGATCATGTCATGAACGTTACCAGACGTTACCACATAGATAGAGGTTCCCTTAGGTATGGCTCTCATGGAATGCGATGTTTGAAGTAAGTACTAAAGAATATATTTATTTTAATTATAAAAAATAACAATCCAACAGACACAACTCTACAAGTCTACATCAAACAGAATAAAATAGTGGTACATGAACAGTTTATCCAAAACTCAAAAAGTCGATTATTAAGTACTTACCATCTCTTTAATGTACTAAAATAGAAAGTTTTAAATAGTTTGAAGTTTGAACTCAGTTTGATGTTAAAGAATTGCATTACTTACTTAACCCGCAATCCCCAACACAATTGCATTATCCAATCAAGTAATGAAATAACGTCGTTCACATTTGACCGAGTGACAATGCAGTGTGCACGCAAACGGCAAAAACTAAACGCAACGTTAATTTGCGTGACTATTTCTTGCCATGTTTCTAAAAAAGTTCAGTGATGTATGAAGACCGAGATATGGATAACGTACAATACGTTTTGTTTCCGCTACGTGTTTCGTAGTAGATACTTTTTAATGATTTGATTGCATTTTGATTGCTTTATCCGACCTTTTGTTAAGAGTGTATCGTCGTTTTAATGAAGTTTAGTAACAATTATAGAGCAGCTATTATTAGATACACTTTCCTGTTTGGTGCGGTTTAATTGTCGGTGTATCTATTTTTAGATTTACATGTGTTTTATTAGCTATTCAGCGCGTAATATTTTCCCTACCTACGTCGTAGACTTTAGTAACGGTGTTACGGAAAATATATTTTGAATGAAATACTTATTTACTTACATGAAATCAGAATTATTTATTAGAAAATGTAAAATATGGTGATTTAAACCTGAACTTCGACTGTTGCTAACAGAATTTTGATTAAATATGAAAAGTTAAGTACCTACTTAAGTACTTATTTTTATTGTGTGTGTTTTTATCGAATGTCTTCTTTTTTTATTATTTTGCGATTAAGTCAAGTATAAGTTATTTCTTTTGTTTGTCTTCTTTTATACTTATTATGTTGTGTCGTGTCTGTACTTATCTAATTTATTGAAAATATACATATAACGCTAGTTATTTTTATATTCTCTTTGATATACACACCATGTTAATTATTTATTTATTATTTAAACGATTATGAACGGAAAGACCCCCCAAAATTAAACGTTATTACAGTCGACAGCACGTCTCGATAAGACAAAAGTCGTAATTTCCTCCAATTATCCATTAAAATTGATTTCCTATAATAATTTTAAGCCCTATCGTTTGCGATGGTAACTTCAAAATAGATTGATGAAAATATAAGTAAACCAGACATGTTCAGTTCAGATGACGGCACATAACATCATACGTAATGAGGCCGTCTTATGATGCTCTGCCCTACTTAATAAAAACTGTTTTGGCAGTGATCGTTTTACCTGATGTGCTGTCGTGTGTACTATGTGCGGCTACGAATAATAATGTTATGTAAATATTGGTAGGCGTGTACTGCGGCCGGTCGCTGA
Organism: Agriphila geniculea; assembly: GCA_943789525.1. Lineage (NCBI taxonomy): Eukaryota > Metazoa > Arthropoda > Insecta > Lepidoptera > Crambidae > Agriphila > Agriphila geniculea. Next base: position 4,176,811 of record OX038879.1, on the reverse strand, counting down.
GTAGAAGCGTAAATATTGTGCATATCGATGGCCCATATTGCTTACCATTTAGTGGTGTTGTGAAACTTGTGAGAGACCAACCATTTGGTTCCAAAGCACCAAATATCGCAAATCAACATGTCATGTGGACTCCTAATTAATGTCATGAAGACTCCTAATTTATGTCATGTAGACTCCTAGGGTAAAATCGGGATAGATGCCGCAGTGGGATAAGTGCCTCATTTTCAAAAACTCTAACTTCTCAAACTCGCAACTAAGAATTAATAGTATAAGTAGGTAGGAGCCGCAGTCACCCCGCACCTAATTGTCCACGAGCGTACGGCGTGGACGCGTTTCGCTCGTGAGTGCAATCAACTCCGCGACGAAAAAAAAAAAATACGTTCACTTTAGCTAAAACTTAGGTTGTTGAAAAACGTACAAGAAGGTTTCGTTTGTGCGATGTAAGACACTTTCGCGATTCGTCACATGAGATATTGGCTACTTTATCAAATAGCAACATTAGGTTTAGGACACTTTCAGAATTGGTCATAATATCTCGTAGTCGCATAATACATACGTCACAATATGAATTTGGCAAATTAGTATCTAGACACACACCCCCACTTATACCTACTTATCTATTAAATATTCTAGGTGTAAAAAAATAAGCAATAAAATCATAAGTCGAAATAAAAAAAAAATGAATGAATTCATGCTAGCCTGGTACTTTTCAATAGACCGATTGCCCTGTTAGACCAACTTTGATTAGCTCCTTTACATTCCTGATAGCCTGGTACTTTTAGTTTTAAGCATAGTCACAGAATAGATAGATATAACCTAGCTAGGATAGCTGAGTATTATGCGTCCCTGGTCTAAAGGGCTGAAGTAACTTTAGCGAAATAGTTTCTTTGGCCACTCTACTTCAGTGACAAAATAATTCTAAGTCCCAGGTGGTGTTTTGCGTTTATGGGATTATACGTAGTTGGTATTTTACGTATTTTAATCCGCAAAACACCACAAAATCTCAAGTTGGTATTTTGCGTTTGTGGTATTATGCGTCTAAAGGCTTATTACCTACCTAAATGGTGGGTACCGACTTCCTATTAGATTTTTTCCGGGTCACAAGTTCTAGTTTTATTCCCAACTAGCGACCCGCCCTCGCTTCGCTCGGTGTAGTGTGGAATTTGACACCATTTAAACCTTCCTCTTGAATCACTCTATCTACCTATTAATAAAACCGCATCAAAACCGTTGCGTAGTTTTAAAGATCTAATCATACATATGGACAGACAGCGGGAAGTGACTTTGTTTTATGCTATGTAGTGATATTATGTTACCGCTATAGGTCGGAATCCGTTAATGTGCGAATTAACTTGTTAATGTACACATGCACATTAACTGATTTACAAAATTTAACGGTAACATACAACACTTAATAGATAAGTAGGTATAAGTGGGGGTGTGTGTCTAGATACTAATTTGCCAAATTCATATTGTGACATATGTATCATGCGACTACGAGATATTATGACCAATTCTGAAAGTGTCCTAAACCTAATGTTGCTATTTGATAAAGTAGCCAATATCTCATGTGACGAATCGCGAAAGTGTCTTACATCGCACAAACCGAAGGTTTCCTAAGAGAAATGGTAAATGGGTTTAATTGAACCTCTTAGTATGAGAGGCTGGCATAGTGGTAACCATAATTTTTGATTTTTGACGTTGATTTCGGATGGGCAAAACTCTTTAGTATGAGTATTCTCGTCTGTTCTCCTCTACAGGTCGCATTTCGCAACCGATTCGTGTGAAATTTTGTGAGAAGGTTCGATTTTTTTATAGATTTTTTGCCGGTTCAATTTTCCAAATTTTTGAAAAAAGAAACCGCCATTTCAAAAGTGTCGCAAACGCGAGGAATGTTGTTCAGTTTTAGTTTGTCAGTTATCTGACAGGGTTTTTGTTACATATTTGTATATTCCTACGTAAGTAGTTCTGATAATATTCCTCATCTAACTAGACTAATGACAGCACAAGGGCTATTTAACCAACAGATAATAATTTAACCAACAGTTACAGTTGTGCATTACTTATTTACGCTCAGTCAATTCATTATGGATTAAAATATAATATACAGACTAGGTACATTATGGAATCTCTTAACTAGCGACCGCCCGTGACTTCGTACTCGTTGAACTTGGAAATTACTTTATCGTGGATTTTTAGAAAAAAATTTTCAACCTTGTCCTGACAAAATTACTACGCCTATTTTTATTTCATTAAGTTTTCATTAAATTGAAGTGGCTGCAAGAAAAAATATTCTGGTAGCGTTATAAAAATAAATATTTTTTCTTAGTTTTTACTAATCTTTGAGTAAATACACAAAATTAAACTATATAGGGACACGAAAACCAACTCATATTGTTGTTGTGACAGACGCTTCGGACTGACGGCTTAAAAAAATATTTTAGGTACTAAACAAAATTAAACGACTCTAATGAATGAAATTGCAGGTAAAACATAGTGTTTACATACTTTCATACAATACCTTCATAGGAAATTCATAATTGACGAACAAATTGCATTTTCCATACTAGCATTTTCATAAATTTCGCTATTGCAGCAAAACTTTTATGTACAAATGTTTGAACATTAAGCTAAGTTAGGCAACATAACTTTAGCGAAAAATATAAATTTAGGCTAAGTTACAACGGATACAAACGGATGGTCATTTTCGCTAACAAAAAAGTTAAAACAAAAAGTGAAAACAAAATAAATAGACTTTAATTATGCTACGATTTTAATTTTAATTATATTATTTAATTAATTCTATTTAATTATATACGAGAGGAGGTCAAAAAGTTCGCGGAATGGAGGGTACGAAATAAGAATTAAAAATCAAAAATATTTTTCCTTTGCAATGTATTTTTCTTCAACTCTAATACATTTTTAAGATCTATCAATTAATTTATAGATACCATTGAAAAAAAATTGTTTGCATCTCTGGTCGTAGGTATTATTAAAAATTGCGGTCTTCACCCTTTATTAGGATTCCGTACCAAAATGGTAAAAAAGGAACCCTTATGGTGTGACTCAGTCTGTCTGTCTGTTTTTTTTTACCAAGTCAAGAGTCCCTATAAACGAAAGACATATTTTCCAATAAAGTGTGAGCATCTACGGGTGAGTAGAATTTTTTCTAGTATTTCTTCTATTAAATTAATTATCTTAATATAAAATAGCATTGTGAATGCCTAAAATCTAAAATGTCAATAAAGTGACAACGCGAAACTTGAATTGCGAACTCCCCTCCGGATTGGTTTGTTTATCAATTTTTATCTCAGTAAATAATGACCTGATTTTTATTATACTCCTAATGAGTGTCACAATTTTTTTACGTTAAAAAAAGTTACCCTTTCTCCACCATAACCTTCGTTCCGCGAACTTTCTTCCCTAGGTCGCTTGCCCTCTTTATCTCTTCATAGCTGGAAAATTTAGTTTGTTAAAACTCTTTTTTTATTTTTTTGCCAGGACAAGAGAGCCCCCATAAACAGAAAATATATCTTCCAAAATAATCGGAGGAGTTTTCCTCGATTGACAGCGCGAAACTCGATTTTTCCCATTAGAAAATTTTTCTTCCGGATTCGCTTGTTTATTAATCTGTATCTCAGTGAATAATGACCCGATTTTTATTAAACTTTGTATATATACCATCAATGAGTGTCACAACTAGTGCAAGTAAAAAAAAAACACCTTTTTGCCCCACCATTCCGCAAACTTTTTGACCTCCCCTCGTAGTTGAAAGATGGTCATAATTTGATGTAATATCCAGCAACTGATAAATATTTTAAATCACAAAAGTTATGAGGTTCTCTGTGTGTGAGAAAAAAACACCAATTTCATGGGTAAGGATCAAAGACTTCTATGTTTGCAATGCCCCAATACATATTTGACCAAGCAAGGAGAGGCCGCCCTCAGTCATAAAGAAATTGCCTCAAAGTTTGTTGCCTTTGTAAACATTTTGTCGCTAGGAGTGTCGGGTATATGTATAAATAGTCTAGAGTCTAGACTATGTATGCATACACCCGACACTCCTAGACTCTAGAGAATGTACATACAAAAGACATACAAGTGGTATATAAATATGTATATATGCAATAAAAACACTTCGATAGCTGGAAAACAAATTATCCAGTAAAAATACTTTGTACAACAGTTTTCAATGACAACGTTGTTGATCCTTAAGTCAAACTTCTGTTACTTGTCTTTTAACTTTGAAAACTTCCGTCTCCGTTTTCCACGAGGAACAAAGAACTGAAATATTTCATAACGAGCTACATTCATAAAATATTTCAAATCGTGACGAGTTTACATACGTAATGAGTTTACAAAGACCCATATTTTTCAGTATTTAGAGCAACTTGCGAAAATATTGAAAGTGGAATACCTACTTAAGTTGCTCTAAAGTGGAATACTTCGTCCTAACGACTGATTGTGGTTTTTTTTAATACCTAATGTTAGCCTATATTATATTAAGTAAGCCTGATTCCGTATGAACTATAATTTACTTGAGTGTTAACGAATAATATTTAATTGTTTTGGTATGATTGTATGTATGTACGTCTAATTGATTTTGTATCGAATCACTTTTATAAAATGTACACACCTCAATGCAAAGAGATATAAAATCTCTTTGCATACTATCGATCAGTTTATTTTTCTTAAACAAAAGAAGATCGATATTCAGGGCTAAAACGTAGTGATTATTTCCTCTATGTTCAGGGCATTGAATTGACATCCCGCCTGGTTGTACCCACTGAGCAAGTAATCACTACGTTTTAGTTGGTTGTACCGAAATGCGAAATGTAAAACATGTTATTTGCGTAATTTGTAATAAACAGCTATAAGTTTAATTGCTCTCTTATTCAGCATTCCTTGGCATTTTGAAGTTATCCAGCTACACTAAGTACATGATTCAAGGTAAAATTTAATAAAATGTTTTATTCAGAAAATAGAAACGAAACTGGTTATTCGTTTGTATTTTCTATGTGAGAAGCAGGTCCTTACTCGCAAACCGTTGTTTGGTCGCGAATGTTATGGTGAAACAAAATAAATAGACTTTAATTATGCTACGATTTTAATTTTAATTATATTATTTAATTAATTCTATTTAATTATATACGAGAGGAGGTCAAAAAGTTCGCGGAATGGAGAGTACGAAATAAGAATTAAAAATCAAAAATATTTTTCCTTTGCAATGTATTTTTCTTCAACTCTAATACATTTCTAAGATCTATCAATTAATTTATAGATACCATTGAAAAAAAATTGTTTGCATCTCTGGTCGTAGGTATTATTAAAAATTGCGGTCTTCACCCTTTATTAGGGTTCCGTACCAAAATGGTAAAAAAGGAACCCTTATGGTGTGACTCAGTCTGTCTGTCTGTTTTTTTTTACCAAGTCAAGAGTCCCTATAAACGAAAGACATATTTTCCAATAAAGTGTGAGCATCTACGGGTGAGTAGATTTTTTTCTAGTATTTCTTCTATTAAATTAATTATCTTAATATAAAATAGCATTGTGAATGCCTAAAATCTAAAATGTCAATAAAGTGACAACGCGAAACTTGAATTGCGAACTCCCCTCCGGATTGGTTTGTTTATCAATTTTTATCTCAGTAAATAATGACCTGATTTTTATTATACTCCTAATGAGTGTCACAATTTTTTTACGTTAAAAAAAGTTACCCTTTCTCCACCATAACCTTCGTTCCGCGAACTTTCTTCCCTAGGTCGCTTGCCCTCTTTATCCTTACTAATATTATAAATGCGAAAGTCCGTTTGTTTGTTTATTTGTTTGTTTGTTACGCCTTCACGTCTAAACTATTGAACCGATCATCATGAAATTTTGCATACACGTTGTCAAGGGTACAGAGAAGGACATAGGGTACATTTCATCCCGAAAAAAAGTAATGTTCCCGAGGGATAGCAAAAAACATTCCACGCAGACGAAGTCGCGGGCGGCCGCTAGTCTCTTCATAACTGGAAAATTTAGTTTGTTAAAACTCTTTTTTTATTTTTTTGCCAGGACAAGAGAGCCCCCATAAACAGAAAATATATCTTCCAAAATAATCGGAGAAGTTTTCCTCGATTGACAGCGCGAAACTCAATTTTTTCCCTTAAGAAAATTTTTCTTCCGGATTCGCTTGTTTATTAATCTGTATCTCAGTGAATAATGACCCGATTTTTATAAATTTTTGTATATATACTATCAATGAGTGTCACAACTAGTGCAAGTAAAAAAAAAAACACCTTTTTGCCCCACCATTCCGCAAACTTTTTGACCTCCCCTCGTAGTTGAAAGATGGTCATAATTTGATGTAATATCCAGCAACTGATAAATATTTTAAATCACAAAAGTTATGAGGTTCTCTGTGTGTGAGAAAAAAAACACCATTTCATGAGTAAGGATCAAAGACTTCTATGTTTGTAATGCCCCAATACATATTTGACCAATCAAGGAGAGGCCGCCCTCAGTCATAAAGAAATTGCCTCAAAGTTTGTTGCCTTTGTAAACATTTTGTCGCTAGGAGTGTCGGGTATATGTATAAATAGTCTAGAGTCTATACTATGTATACATACACCCGACACTACTAGACTCTAGAGAATGTACATACAAAGGACATACAAGTGGTATATAAATATATATGTAATAAAAACACTTCGATAGCTGGAAAACAAATTATCCAGTAAAAATACTTTGTACAACAGTTTTCAATGACAACGTTGTTGATCCTTAAGTCAAACTTCTGTTACTTGTCTTTTAGCTTTGAAAACTTCCGTCTACGTTTTCCACGAGGTACAAAGAACTGAAATATTTCATAACGAGCTACATTCATAAAATATTTCAAATCGTGACGAGTTTACATACGTAATGAGTTTACAAAGACCCATATTTTTCAGTATTTAGAGCAACTTGCGAAAATATTGAAAGTGGAATACCTACTTAAGTTGCTCTAAAGTGGAATACTTCGTCCTAACGACTGATTGTGGTTTTTTTTAATACCTAATGTTAGCCTATATTATATTAAGTAAGCCTGATTCCGTATGAACTATAATTTACTTGAGTGTTAACGAATAATATTTAATTGTTTTGGTATGATTGTATGTATGTACGTCTAATTGATTTTGTATCGAATCACTTTTATAAAATGTACACACCTCAATGCAAAGAGATATAAAATCTCCTTGCATACTATCGATCAGTTTATTTTTCTTAAACAAAAGAAGATCGATATTCAGGGCTAAAACGTAGTGATTATTTCCTCAATGTTCAGGGCATTGAATTGACATCCCGCCTGGTTGTACCCACTGAGCAAGTAATTACTACGTTTTAGTTGGTTGTACCGAAATGCGAAATGTAAAACATGTTATTTGCGTAATTTGTAATAAACAGCTATAAGTTTAATTGCTCTCTTATTCAGCATTCCTTGGCATTTTGATGTTATCCCTACACTAAGTACATGATTCAAGGTAAAATTTAATAAAATGTTTTATTCAGAAAATAGAAACGAAACTGGTTATTCGTTTGTATTTTCTATGTGAGAAGCAGGTCCTTACTCGCAAACCGTTGTTTGGTCGCGAATGTTATGGAATTTTATGTTTATTTTACTTTATAAGACTATCCAACAAACTAGTAGGTAATTGGATTCGAAACATTTTATTATGGAATTTATTAATATTCATTTATCTACCGTGAAGAACAATTTCTAAGCACTAAGATGTATTGCAGAGCGACGTAATACATAAATATGTACCAAGGTAACTTTAAAGATGTCACTTGTTTAGTAATTTGTAAATGTATAATAGTTTTAGCATATTTACAGCATTTTTTGTCTTTTGCCATAGCAATAAGAGTTATATTACGGTAACAAATCTTTGGTTTAAGTAAGTGCTTAAACTGTAAATAAGTGTGACGGGTGTGGTGAAACTCATAATATGGGACAAAGACTCGTAACTTGACTAATTAATTTGTTTTTGAATAACGAACGATCGATCGAATCTCGAAGTGATCGGGGCTTTCCCGACAGAATACCAAACTACTACGTGATTTTTTTTCCCTAAAAGTATTTATTATTACAATAATATATCTATTACAAACGTTGCATTTGTCTTAAAAAGCTTAGAGCGACGACGCGGCTTCCATGCCGGAATGGAAGCCGCGTTGCTCTAACTAAGGAAAAAAAAAAGAAAAAACCGGCCAAGTGCGAGTCGGAATCGCGCACGAAGGGTTCCGTACCAAAAAAAGGGCAAAAAAATCACGTTTGTTGCATGGTAGCCCCCCTTAAATATTTATTTTATTCTGTTTTTAGTATTTATTGTTATAGCGGCAACAGAAATAAATCATCTGTGAAAATTTAAACTGTCTACCTGTTGTCGTTATTAATATCGAGCAAAAAACGGCAAAAAAATACACGTTTGTTGTATGGGAGCCCCCCTTAAATATTTATTTTATTCTGTTTTTAGTATTTGTTGTTATAGCGGCAACTCAAAAATACATCATCTGTGAAAATTTCAGTTGTCTATCTATCACGGTTCATGAGATACAGCCTGGTGACAAACAGACAGACAGACAGCGGAGGCCGGAAGTAATAGGGTCCCGTTTTTACCCTTTGGGTACGGAACCCTAAAAAGAAAATGCTTATTTACGATTCAGGTTGTTTTGTAGGTAAATTCGTAGAGGTTGCAAACTTGCAAATCTACTATAAGGATGATAAAATTGTAACTGTACTGTACTGTAGGTAAATTGAAGATATTTAAGAATTGGCCTTAGTAAAATAAGTCAAAACATTTTTTTTTAATTTTGTCTGTCTGAATGTGTGTACGCGCATCGCGCAAAAACTACTGTACGAAATTAGATGCGGTTTTCACAGTTGTCATTTCTGAACTTCTGAAATTTTGAATCTTGTGCACATGTAAGAATAAGTAAAACATTATATATTTAATGTAAGTAAATCAACGAAATAAATAACAATTTTAGTGTGGCAGACGTGTCTAATAAGATTCATATTTTTAATCTTGCCTCAAAGACATTTCCTACGCGTTCTAATTTTAGACGTTAAATACCAGCCAGACTGTTATCGGTTAGTAAATAAATAACTAAACCAAGGTTCTGTGATATTTGCACCCGCCATCTTGTCTTTAAATAAGTACTTACTGACGAACATTTAAATTACTTAACTCAAACTGACGAAATCGTAAACTTGTAAACTGGAAAACCTATTTTTAAAATGACTTTTTTAACAAACTGTTTATTTCCTTCAATTTAAAGTTACCCTAAAAATAAACCTACATTTAAATAAGAAAATTTAGTAAAATACGAATATGTTTTATTTTATTTTTAATAATTATACAAATTGAGTTAACAGATACATTGACCAAAATGAGTCACAAAAAATTATACTTAAAAGAATGTGAAAATTAATATTAATAGATTAGGGTGGGATAACACTGTCTTATTATAATCATGTCAAAATACAATAAATTTAAACTGGTCATACTGGTCATAGTCAACTTAAAAAAGCTAGAAATGTAAAAAAAAATAGAAATAATAATATAAAAAACTCAGAAATAATTACAAAATGTCATGTGTACATTGTACTGTACATTAATAGTCAACTAAAAGAATAATTACTTATTTAATTAATTTACTTCATGTTTTAATTAATTCAAACTAAGAATACTGGGAGTCAGTTACAGCCACAGAACAAAATTTTTGTTATGTGGTTTCAGCTATGGTGTGGCGATGTTATTGAATTATTGTTACCTCTTTTGTCAAACTACCCATAAGTTGAAAAAAAAAACAAATAAATAAGCTGAGTGTTTCTTTGTATTCGTTGAAACGGGAAGGGGACTGCACGCTGTGTCGTGATAAGCCCAATTCTCAACTTCACCACATCGGTACTTAAGTATATCTATTCTGTGATGTGACATCGGTCCGGTCCGACCCCCTGTAGATCTCCAAATTGATTCCATTGTTTTTTTAATTACCTAGTTTGATTAGTTATTTTTTTGTTATCTCTAGTGTGTTATAGGAAGCTACCGATCTATACACGCTAAAATTTTAATCATTTGGTTCTTGCAGTGGGGTGGTCCCACTCATAATTACAATAATTACAAGCAACTTTTAATAGGACTTTGATATCGCGAAAAAAACAGCTGTTCCATACCTACGCAATTTCATACCGCAATTCATTTCATTCCATACCATACGCAAATTCATTTCATTCCATACCGCGCAATACCTACTCGACCTTAATGTATGGAATAGCTGATTTTTTTATCGCGGTATCAGAGGTGGCCGGCCCCATAAGTATTAAAAGTTGCTTGTAATCATGAGTGGAACCACCCTACTGCGGGAACCAAATGATTAAAATTTCATGATGTATATACAATTATATCGGTGAGAATACATATCTAAAACATGTTTTTGTCTTGTAATTAAAAACTACTTAATGCAACAATATAAGTACTTAAGTATTTTTTTTATGAATTTCGATAGTTCTTTGGATTTTAGTTTTTAATAAAACTTTTTCTCAACATTTCTTTAGCATTTTTTCGAAATTTTATTCCAGAGTTGTGTGTTCATATTTTTGAAAACGGCTACATTCCATGGGATGAACACTAATGAATAAAACAACGAAATACTAATATAAATCGTAAACATATTAAACTTTTAGAGTAGCTTGTATACCTTTTGGTTTTATATATTGCGCAAACATCCCCCAAAAAACCTAATTTTGCAAAATTAAAAAAAATTACAAGTAGATTTTAAAAATTCAAACGTATACACGTGTCATGCACGTGTCGCGTGTCTCGATCTCGATAAATTCCTCAACTTTTGGTACCTACTATTCCCATCTCGATCCTCCCAAAATCCTCGGAGATATGGCTAAAAATACGTCGGAAGGTGCTCCCTCACCGGGAGCATTCACGTGTACTGTAACATTATAGATTCGTCTTTGAGCATTACATAACAATAATACCTCCCTGACTGACGAGAATTCGCGTGTTTCTCCTCCTTCACTGATGTATGCCCGTTTTGAATTATTACAAGGTGCGCATTGTAATGCTCGGTTCTCCTCCTTCACTGATGTAATGCTCAAATCTGTAACGTTACATTACACGTGAATGCTCCCGGTGAGGGAGCACCTTTAGGCGATTTGCATCTGATAACCATTTTCAATGGTAAAAACAAATGCTGATAAAAAATTCTACGCGTAAAATTTTAAAAGGTTCTCCAAGTAGGTAGGTACCGAAGTACAATCAAGAACTCTGTTTTACGTGTGACTGACGTGGCATAGTAAGGGCATGCGGTCACACGGGATCGCATAGGTGGCATAGTTGTGAACATACACCATCTAGTACTTGCGTTATGTAACATATACGATACAACCACAGAAATAGAATGTCAAAGAACAACAAAGTCAATAAACAGGTGATCCGAAAACGAATGCATACATTTTATATGGGATACATAAAATATGACTTAGATTCATAAAATATGACTATATATGGCAAAGGAAATTAATAAACTATGTTCCATACTGTTTTCTTCGTCGATAAACGAATAAATGTAGCGAAATTTGGTTTTAAAGAAATGTGTGGCAATATCTTATTTACCTGTGAAAAGTGTGATTACTTGGATTGTTTCTTTTTGTCACATCACAATTACTTAGAGCACAAGACACGATGGCTCCATGATACCTTTTTTTTTAATTCTAATTAAGATTAACAAATATTTTAAACAAACTGTGATTGCTCATTTGCTAGGCGGGACGCTAGGGGCTCTTACTGTAAAAAATGTTGGCACATGTCACTTGCTCCTTTGTCTCTTTTTTACATAGACCGTGTCCGTATAATGTTAACTTCTCTTTTCCACGCTTTGTTGGTCTTCTTGAGCGCAGCGAAAATTTTTCTAAGTCTATGGATACAACATACCTTTGAAATGCGATAGTAGGTACAGTTCGTGACGCGTCAGGCGTGACTATTTCTTATACGATCGTGTAACAAAATATATGAAATCCTATTCGTAAAAGCCACAGAGCGCCAATTTATTATTATTATTTATTTCATCGCAATAATAATAAATTTCAGGGGTACCAACATAACGCCATAGGTAATAACCGATGAAACGCACTCTAACATAAGTACTTATATTTACCACTGGCTTCCGCCCGCGACTTCGTCCGAACATTCGGAAAATCCCTAGGGAACCTTTGACCGGGATAAAAGTATCCTATGTTTTAATCTAGTCTATAAACTATCGGTGTGTCAAATTTCATCCAAATCTGTTCAGCCGTTTTTGTGTGATTGAGGAACAAACATCCAAACCCACAAAATTTCATATTTATAATATTAGTAGGGTTAAACTATCCATATTAAAAATCTTTTCCATATTACCTAGGTAACATTAAATACTTAATCTACACTAAACCCATGCTTTAAATCCTCTATAAGTTTCTGAAACAGTTAGCTTATTACCAACGTCAAGATTACCAACCAGTATCATAGTAACCATAATATCATTCAAACGAGTGTTATAATGTGATACTAAATTTCGTAATGCAACACCAACATTAAAACAACCAGTGTCATAGTAACCATTATACTACGCCGTTGCATCCTCGAGATTTATTTATTCACTATGTAGTCCACTCCTCAATGTACCGGGCAACAAGCACAATTTCAGAGCTAAAAAAAAAAGCTAGAACGAAACAAGTAGTTCCTGCCATAGGTGGCGCCATCTCGCGCCATCTTGGTTCATTCACTTTCTTTGTGCGGGCATCATAGCACGGAAAATTTTAATAAAATTTCCTTTAAGGACTAAAGTTATAGTTTAGTTCGTGTGTTGGTGATAATTCGATAGTTAGTGTCATGGGAAAACGAAAACATAAGGATTCTTACGAACATATCAAGAAAAAGTTACGAAAATACGAAAAACGTCTGCGACGGTATGAAAGTTCAGATAGTAGCAGCGAAGGTGAGTGTTTACCGTTCCTGTTTATTTGATTTAAGTTCATAAATACGTATTGAATAATGTTCGAACTAAGTCGTAGTTCATTATTCCTGATATGGGAAAAAAAAATCATTGTGTTTTTTTTTTTACGTCGAATGCTTACGTGGTTAACTAGATTAGATCAATTAACAAATAATACGTTAAGTAAAAACCTAGTTTAGTTCATTTACGATAACGACAAAAACAGTCGCAGTTCGCAGACTACCCACTATTTTTTCTTTTTTTGGAAAGTAAGTAAGTGACCTTACTAAACATGCAATTGTATTTAAAGCAGTATCCAAATATGAAATGACACAATGTTAAAGACTATAATTGTATGGCTTTGCCTTATTTCCATAAGTTCAGTTCTAAGAACTAATGTATCGCGTTTCCAATGCGTTTTTGGGTATTGTTAATATGTTGACAGTCTCACATGAGTGCCTTGGTACTATGACGCGATCATAGTCGTGCACATAAGTATTACGATGCGATCGTAGTCATGTTTAAATCATGTACCGTGACGAGATCACGGTCTAAATGTTAAAGCTTCTCATGATGCGATCATGACGAAAAAATTGATTTTTCTCGGCAGGCCACAACCATTGTGATTGGAGCCCTGCACATTCACCTTACGAGGAAGCCAATGAAGTATTAGTCTTATCAGACTCCGAAACCTCCAGTCCTCATGTGAATACCAATGTTCGTTCGTCTATACATACTGTAGACGTCCACCACAATGAAACTGCAATTACGAAATGCGATATTCCAGATACTGCGATTTCAGCAGCTGCTCCATCAACGTCTGTTGATCCTGGACCATCTACAACCGCTCCGGTCACGAGCGTTACTAATGATTCTGTTGTAGATCCAACATCAGCCAGCATGCCTGCTGATATACTTGACGTACTGGGAGAATCAAAAGGAAAGCAGGAGGTTTTTGGCCCAAAAATCCAAGAGGAGATCTCTAAACGATGGGGGCGTATTCTGTGCGAAGGCTTGAATAAAGACCAGAAAAAAGATCTAACTGGAAAAATTCTTGTTCCTGAAAACTTCAAACTGGTGAAAGCGCCTAAGTTAAATCCAGAAATAGCAGCTGTACTGATTGAATCTACTAGAAATCGTGACAAACGCTTAGAGAAAGCTCAGAATCAACTAGGCCTAGGGATTTCGGCTTTAACAAGCTTGATATCATCCCTAATTGACAAGGATATGGATAAGATGGACATCATCAAAAAACTTTCCGAATCAAATCAAATGTTACTTGATTTACACTACGAAAGTACAGTCAATCGCAGAAAATTAATATCATATTCTCTTGATAAAAAATTTCAAGACCTGGTGTGACGTGACCTGGTGAGAAGTGAACAGAGATTCACTTTTATTTGGAGAGAACCTCTCTGATAAAATAAAGGCATCGAAATCGGCCGAAAAATCAGGCCTCCAAATCAAGAAGGTGCAAGCTGCAGATACTCCAGCTACAAAGAAGACTCAGCAGGGAAACTGGAGAGGCCCACCTCGTCACACTCAGCAGCGTGGGAACAGACGAGGCGGGGCCAAGAGTCGTCCATCTTACCAGCCCACCAAAAGGTCTGCTCCAGCGAGCGACCGCTACCAGGCTCCGCCAAAGACACGGTCGAGGCAGAATCCCAAGACTCAATAGAGGTAATTGAACATTCGTGTAGATTAAAACAATTTTTCTATTGTTGGAAATCAATTACTAACGACCCGGTTATTTTAAATATTATTAAAGGTTATAAAATTCCGCTGATTGAACCAGCGTTTCAAGAGACAATACCTAACAATTCAAATTTTTCTAAAGCAGAAACTATTAATTTAAAGTTAGAAATAGAAAAGTTGTGTCAAATTGGTGCAATAATACCTTGTAATGATAAACCGGGTCAGTTCTTGTCCAGAATTTTTCTTATACCCAAAACAGACGGTAATCACAGATTTATTTTAAATCTTAAATCTTTTAATGAATTTGTGGAGACTAAACACTTCAAAATGGAGGATTACAGGACAGCTACTAAGCTTATGTCAAAATGTTGTTACATGGCTAGTGTTGATCTAAAGGATGCATATTTTCTTGTGAATATGCATGAATCTTCCAAAAAATTCCTTCGATTCAAATTTGATTAGAAAACATATGAATTTCAATGTCTTCCCTTTGGACTTTCGTCCGCACCATTTATTTTCACTAAGTTACTAAAACCAGTTGTATCGTTTCTCAGAAGTAAAGGTTTTATAATTGTCAATTATTTAGATGACTTCCTTTGTATAGGAGATTCATACGAAAAGTGCCTTAATTGCGTTACTGAAACAGTTAATTTACTAATCTATCTAGGTTTCGTTATCAACTACGAGAAAAGTCAACTAGTGCCAAGTCAGTGCCAAAAGTTTTTAGGTTTTGAACTAAATTCCTGTAACATGACATTAGGTCTTCCTTTAAAGAAACGAACAAAAATACTAGATCTTGTCAGAGATATTTCTTCCAAAAGTGATATAAAAATCAGAGATTTTGCTACATTTTTAGGAGTACTTACTGCCGCTTGTCCAGCTGTTGCATATGGTTGGGGTCATACAAAACAGTTCGAAAGATCAAAATATTTAGCACTGTTACAAAGTAATGAAAATTATGTCTGTAGAATGACCGTAGATAAAAGTTTAAATTTAGATTTTGTTTGGTGGGAACAACAAATAATGACGTGTTATAATCAAATTCGAAATCATAATTACATACTCGAGATATTTTCAGATGCATCCTTAACGGGATGGGGGGTGATGTGTAACAGTGAGCGATCAAATGGTTTTTGGGACTTAGATGAAACTCAGGACCATATTAATTTATTAGAATTGAAGGCAGCCTTTAATGGACTCAAATGTTTTGCTCATAATAAGCGTAATTCTGAAATTCTGTTACGCATAGACAATACGGTTGCTATCTTCTATATTAATAGAATGGGGGGTATCAAATATGATCATCTAAACGATATCACACGCGATATTTGGAAATGGTGTGAAGATAGGCAGCTGTATGTCTTTGCTTCGTATATTAGATCTAAGGAAAATACGGAGGCTGACGAGGAGTCCAGACGCATAAACATTGATACCGAATGGAATCTGTCCTCCACGATATTCGAAGATATTGTTGTCAACTTCGGACAACCAGAAATCGATCTCTTTGCATCAAGTTTAAATGCCAAATGTGAGAAATATATATCGTGGAAGAGGGATCCATCCGCTTTTAATGTAGATGCATTCGCTCTAGATTGGAGTTCATATTTTTTCTACGCATTCCCTCCTTTTTCACAAATTTTAAAATGCCTCCGAAAAATTGTAAACGATAAGGCAACCGGAATTATGGTAGTGCCCTATTGGCCTAGCCAACCATGGTTCCCATTATTTCAATCATTGTCATGTCAGGAACCTATGTATTTTCACCCTGACGAAACATTGTTATTGTCTCCTTTCAGACAACCTCATCCACGTTGGAGAACTCTTACCCTGGTATCATGTCGGTTATCAGGGCGACCTACCTAAAATATTCTCTTAATCCGGAAACGATTGATATCATGATCTCGTCACTTTCAGCGAACACCTTAAAACAATATAATGTAGCATTGAAAAAATGGTGGATTTTTTGTAATTTCAAAAATATTGACCCATTTGTGAATAATGTACCATTTTTACTTCAGTTTCTAACAAACGAATATAACCGTGGTGCTAATTTCTCAAGCTTAAATACTTATCGCTCAGCACTAGCTCTAATATTTGGCAAAACATTTAGTGAAAATGATTTAGTTGTCAGATTTCTCAAAGGTGTATTTAGATCTAGACCCACGTTTCCAAGATATCAGACTACCTGGGACCCAAACATTGTTCTTGATTTTGTTTCAAAACTTTACCCTAATGAAGGATTAACATTGTCTCAAATTACTAGAAAGACAGCAGTCTTGCTCGCATTGTCGTCAGGACAACGAATCCAGACACTGTCCCTAGTAAGATTGTCAAATATTAGAGTTAGTAATTCTAATATCAAAATTGTTATCAATGACGTAATAAAAACGTCGGCTCCAAATCGAGTTATGCCTAATTTGGTCATTCCTTTTTTCCCAGATAGGGTAGAAGTTTGCCCTGCAAAGTCGCTCTTAGCATACATGGAGGCTACAACGCACTTTCGATCCTCAGCTGATACTGAACGTCTGTTCTTGACGACCAGAAAACCGGTTCATAATGCGAGTTCTTCGACAATAGGCAGATGGATTAAAGATATTATGGGCGAAAGTGGGGTAAATACGGAGGTATTTTCCGCACATAGTACACGCCACGCATCTACCTCAGCAGCTTATCGCCGTGGTTTGTCAATAGACCTCATAAAAAAATGCGCTGGTTGGTCAGGAAACAGCTTAGTTTTCGCGAAATTCTATAATCGGGACTTAACCTCCAATTTCCCTGAGAGCGCCTTTACAGAAGCTGTATATGATTATCCTTAATAATAATTAATGATAAGTTATTATTACGGTTTTTGATTATTATGTCATCAATAAATATTTTGATTTCTAATCAAAATTTTGTTTAGATTGTCATACCCTTAAGAAAATTTCGCAATAGACTCTAAACATCCTACATAGTGAATAAATAAATCTCGAGGATGCAACGGCGTAGTATAATTAATGGTTAAACAAACTTACCTGAGTGATGTTTGACCATAATTATGCTAGCCGTTGCATCCGAAGAGATTTATAACCCTCCCATGCCCTGATTTGCTATTAAGAAAATAAACCCATTAAATAAGATATTGCGAAATTAAGCTCTAAAATAATGAACCAAGATGGCGCGAGATGGCGCCACCTATGGCAGGAACTACTTGTTTCGTTCTAGCTTTTTTTTTTAGCTCTGAAATTGTGCTTGTTGCCCTGTACATTGAGGAGTGGACTACATAGTGAATAAATAAATCTCTTCGGATGCAACGGCTAGCATAATTATGGTCAAACATCACTCAGGTAAGTTTGTTTAACCATTAATTATATCATCCAAATAAGTGTTATGTTGTACTCATGCATAATGCAAATTGCAACTCCTTCGAAACTATGGTAACTATGACACTGGTTGTTATAATGTTGACAACAAGCTTTTCAGAACCTTTTAAAGCAGATTTTTCATATCATTTTTCATATCATGGGTGTAGATACAGTTTTGTATTCAACTGTACATAATTATTAGGTATTAAAACATTCATATGAAACTATAAAGGTCAACGCACATTTAGGCGGGTCGCAACGGGGCGGGCCGGGCCGCAGCGCATCGCAAAATGCTCCTATAGCACACTGTGGCGGGCCGGCTCGCATCGCATCGACGGATTTTGAGTACAGTGGTGACAGCTTAGGGTAATTTACCCTAGATTTAGGGTAAAAATTATCCGGCAGGGTAATTACCCTAATAATTATTAGGGTATAGATTTTCCTACTGTATCTCTTGTGTTAACTTTACTCTTACAAAAACAATGTTTGACAAAAGAGACCCGCAGGCTGATTATCTAATTTAAAACCATCTAGCGACCGGTGATAATTACGAAATAGTCGCTGTCAAACTCGATTTCGTACCACCGATCGAGTTTCTACGAGTGCTGCCTCCAACGGACAACTAAAGTACTAAAATATACGAGCACTTGCAAGGAAATGCTCCGAAATTCGACGCGACCGCGACGATTTCGCGATTTCTTCTGTCAAACAGAAACCAGACAAAACGTAATTTCTGATTAGTTTTCGTTAAATTCTTAGCCTTACCCTTGACCAAAATTAAATAAAATTGCTATAATGTAAAACAAAAGGCCTGTCCTTCAATGCCTACACGGAATTTGCCATTTTGAAGACGAAAAAATGTAAACGAAATTCGAAGCGAAAATAAAAAGGTTATGTTCACAGAGCACATATAGTCAGACACATACACAGATACAGACTACTTTCGGTAAAAGGACTTTTCAGTGGCTGCCACCGGTTGCTAGTGGCGCTAGTTTCTATGGAGATCTTAACGAGCATAAACTGGAGCATAAACTAATCAGCGATCGCATACATGATACCAAATCAGTGACTCGGTCGCGCGACGATTTCGAAATAATTCAGGAATCGATTTCGGTCGCTCATTTTAGATAATCAGCCTGCCGGCCTTTAATGCTAAAGTTGTATACCTTTTAAAATCTTTAATCTGTGATTCATAATCTGCTGTACTTTTTAGGGTTATGTAGCCCAATGGCAAAAACGGAGCCCTTATAGAATCGTCATGTCTGTCTGTCTGTCCGTCCGTATGTCACAGCCACTTTATTCTAAAAGTATTGGGATTACACAGTTGATACTTGGTAGGTAGATGTATTCTGTGAACTGCTTTACGATTTTTAGACAAAAATAAAAAATCCGACCAAGTGCGAGTCGGACTCATGCACGAAGGGTTCCGTACCAAAAAACGGTAAAAAAATCACGTTTGTTGTATGGGAGCCCCCCTTAAATATTTATTTTATTCTGTTTTTAGTATTTGTTGTTATAGCGGCAACAGAAATACATCATCCTAAAAGGATTAACCCATACATGGAACTGAAACTGAAAAAAAAAATGTTTTTCATCAAACCTATACGTGCGGGGTGTCTATAGATAGGACTTTAAAAATGACATTGAGGTTTTCCATCATTTTTTTCTCAAAGTCAACCGTTTGAAAGATATACACCGCCAAAGTGGTAAAATGTGTTTCCTCCCCCTTTAACTTTTGAAATAAGAGAGTTAAAAATCTACTGTAGATCTTAATAAACACTTTTAACGAAAATTGGTTTCAATGACATATAATTATATAGTAGTTTTAGAGATATAGCAAATTTTCGAAAACCGCAAATATATTTTTTGTCATTTATACTAACACTATGAAAAAGTTTGTACTCCTATAAGAAGTTATTTTTGCAGATGCATAATGATAGTGGTATTAAATAAGGTATGGTATATGGTAACTACGGAACCCTACTTCGGTTTTTTATTTCTGGCTGTGGTATCTGTCAACCAAATGACAGATCAATGCCAAATCAGAAGTCGAATTAACACTGCGTTTTTTAATTTCAAAAAAGGAAAATAGTGGCTTAATTTTAAGACCAAATTTAATTTAATTGTATGCAAGTTAAGTATTTTTTCTATGGCGAGTGCCACTTCTAATAAATGTATAACAAAAAATATAGTGATGCAGAGGATCACTGACGACGTCCATTATACAAGGATATCAGTGCAGAGGATACTTTCATTGTTATGTGCCATAATAATATTGAAAAATATTCATAAGTATTTTTTTTATTCCTAAAGGCAAAAGAACAAGTAAAGAATTTTAATTAAGGGTATTTTTACAAAATTATATAGGATATCTATAGATATCAATATAAAAGATTGAGAAAAAGATATAGATATCTTTTTCTCAATCAAAAGATTGAGAAAAAGATATCTATATCTTTTTCTCAATCTTTTTTGTCGTATAAAAATACGACAAAAAAGTTTTGGGGTATTTTCGGATGACTCCCGATCGATAAATCCGCTTGCTATAGCACACTGAGTCGGGGCGCAGCAGGGCGGGGCGGGCCGTATCGCATCGCAACAAAATGCGCGACGGATTATGCGGCCCGCTCCGCCCCGGCATAGTGTGCGATAGTTCATATAAAATGTATGGGAGCGATTTGAGCGGATTTTTGCGATGCGGCCCGCCCCGCTGCGGCCCGCCTAAATGTGCGTTAACCTTTAACCAACATTAGTGTTTCACCCCTACATAGGCTTGTGCATGTATACAACGAGTCGTTTCACACAGTCGACATAGCGGCAACACGACCTAGTTTATTTAAGAAAATGATATTATAAAAAATATGTAATAAATAAGTAACTAAAAATGTTTTGTAACTTACAACAAAAAAAGTTAATTCTTAATTAAAAATTGTGTGTCTACTTAATTAAATTTAATTTACCGTTTGATTCTAAATTCTTTTGTTTCTTTATATTGTAAGAAAATTTACAATACCTACATAAAATGTTAACTTGTATTTTTGTTTATTTAATGTACCACTCTCATAGATTATGTTTGTTTTAATACGTGGTAGACGTTGCTGGTGACAAAGTAATTTAATATAAAGTGTACTTATTTTGTAAGAAATATTCAACTTTGTTACTGTTTGTTAACCCCAATAAAGAGAAAAAAAATACCCCTAATTATACAACAGTTGCATAAATTACTATTTCCTACAAGACTATATTGATAAAATCTGACTGCAACTGAATAATTATTTGTTCAAATAGGTATGAGAAATCTCAAGTTAGGTCCCATTGGCTCTATATCTATAATTTGAGTCTCTTGCCGTCGGACCGTGTGGCCTAATGGATAAGGCGT
Organism: Agriphila geniculea; assembly: GCA_943789525.1. Lineage (NCBI taxonomy): Eukaryota > Metazoa > Arthropoda > Insecta > Lepidoptera > Crambidae > Agriphila > Agriphila geniculea. The sequence goes on along the minus strand of OX038879.1, from coordinate 4,155,385 downwards.
CGGACTTCGAATCCGAAGATTGCAGGTTCGAGTCCTGTCACGGTCGAATTGTTTTTTAAACCTAATAGTTCAAAAGCTTTGTGGTCGAGTTTCACGGATTTTACTTTCACTCAATTCGGGAAAATTAAATTTTCACTTTACTTTGGATTCACTTTTTAGAATTGACAGTCTTAAATCCTTTACAATTTAAAAGGGTTATCAGTGTTATTATGAAGATGACAAAAATATTACTAATTTCTTATCTCGTTCAGAACTTCGTGGAAAACTCCAATGTGGGAAAATTTTACATTTATTGATGCGCACAGTTTTCGTGTTTTACTGCTATTTTATTACTGAACTACGTAATGTATTGTGTACTATAAAATTAACATGAATGATCTACCTACATCAACGTTCTTGTTACGGATTGATAAAAATAAGTATAATTATGTGCGCCGTAATCCAGGCTAACCGCATTAAATATTGCATACTGCCTAGCTCAAGATAAGGCTGATATAAGATATACTTACTTTTTATGTTAAGCCTCATGCACGATGAAAAATATTCATACTCAAAAAATCTTATACCTTTAAACGGCAATTCTTGTATATTTATTTATATGTACTTATATAATTTTTTGTGTGAATTCGGAAACGGCTCTAACGATTTCGCTGAAATTTGGTATGCTTATGGGGGTTTTCGGGGGTAAACAATCGATCTAGCTTAGTCTTATGTTTGGGAAAACGCGTGTTTTCGAGTTATCATGCGTTTTTCTTTCGACGCAGAATATGGTCTGGTCAACCGGCCACTGTCCGTCTGGTTCAGCGGGTTAAGATGCGGACGGCAAGAAACGAGTGTTATGGGTTCGAAACCCGCTCGGTGACTTACTTCAGTTTTTTTTATATGTTCAAGTTTATATACAATTTATTAATTTTTATTGTTTTTAGACAAGCTTAAAAAAATGTAGTTAATGTTTGAGATAACAATGTAGATTATCACCCAAACACCACCATATTACAATAAATAGTAATGACCAAGCAAAGCTCGGTCGCCCAGATATTGTTCAGTAATAATTAGTCATAGACAAACACAATATTCACGTATTGACACCGCATTTATATCATCAGCGGTAATATTTGTGTGTCACGGCCGTTTATGACTAAGAAGACGTATATATTCTCGACTTATCGGTCAGTTAGCCGAGGGAAGCCAAGACTCTGTCCTTGTCTCGTCAGGAAGCCAGGATATTGGATAATTGCGGTCCGACTGACTCTTGTAGGCGAATGTTTAAACGACCGTATAGATCTGGGTCATTCTTAGCCCCTTCTTTTGGTTTGAATTGAACGTTAGCGCCAATTTAAAGACTAGTAGCTCTGTGAGGGCCTTGCGTTTGTGATATTTTTGAACATGTTTCGAAATGGCTGAAATACCTATGGGGCCATTACGTCACACGAATTTCATGATGTTTGACCCCCTCCCCCGTCCTTGTCACAGCTGATCACATTTGTGAGAATAAATAGTACCCCCCACCCCCCCCCCCCCCCTAGTGTGAAGTCACTTATTTTTCAATTTTACATCTAGAAATAATTATTGATTTAAAACAGTACCGAAATTTATTTTTTTTCAATTTTAATGTTTTTCAAATGTGACGTTACAAAATTCAGCTTGTCACAAAATGTCACATTTTGTCGACCCTCTCCCTCCCCCTTAACGTGTGACGTAGTTTATGGATGGCCTCTATTATTTTTTTCGAAAAATTAAAAAAATTGATTCGACAAAAATATATCGAAACTCATTACAAAATTTCACGAGTATCGGTTGAGAAATGCGACCTGTAGAGGAGAACAGTCGGACAGTCAGATACCTATCTATATGAAAGCATTTTTGTCCAAGCTGAAACGGTGACGCTCGCGCTTCCCGCTCGCTCGGTCAAATAGACAATTAAATCAAACGTTGCAAGCTTATGTAAATTATCATACACATTGATGTATGAAATAGACAAGCTGTAATTTTCTAGTTTATTGCATTTTAAAAAGTTTTCCATTTGAATAGGGGGAGGGAGATGGATGTATCAGACCTATAATGTTTTAGGTCTAAAAGCTCTGTATAGCAACAGTAGCATGCGATAATATTTTCTTCAGAAAGCTCAATGTTTGAACTTTTGAAAATATTTTGGGGACAAATTATTGTTTTGCAACATGACAAGATCTTTTGTAATAAAATACTCTTATGGCGCGTCCAAAGAATGACCCATCTACCGTTTGACCGTTGAATACCACTGGATGGTAAAGTAAATATTACCTACCCACTGACGAAGATAAATAAATTATGATGTCTCAATGTAGAGATAACTTGTTGAAGGTGCATTGAGTGTTTAATTAGCCTTGTTTGTATGTTATGTGCGAGATAAAGCAACGATGAGATATTAGTATTTTTATACTCCTCAACTTACTGTACACTTAAGTCACCTGTAAAAATAAGACAACTGCAAAATCTATCTTTTTATTTTACATAAATAGACTTTGTTATTCGAACCATAGAATTGCATCAATAAAGCTTAGACAAACTTTAATTATGAAATCTTTATAACTTTTTTCGCATTTCACCACTGACATGCATAAAAAAATTGTTTCATGTCAGTGCATTTCACTTATATTGAGTGACATCATCTTTATTAAATACCTACTTTTAAATAAAAAAAACAATTATATCAGGCACAAAACTCAATTAATTAGTATTAACAAATTATTTAGTAAAAATATGGACTATTCACTTCTCAAGCTTACGCGCTCACTAGACATGAAATAAAACACTTTTTAACGGATACTAGCGCGGTTTTATTGAATGTGCTTTGGTATTTAGTTGGTATTTGGTTTGATTTTTGGTTTTTCCCGACGTTTCGGCACCTTTGCAGCTGCCGTGGTCGCAGTCCCCCGTGACCACGGCAGCTGCAAAGGTGCCGAAACGTCGGGAAAAACCAAAAATCAAACCAAATACCAACTAAATACCAAAGCACATTCAATAAAACCGCGCTAGTATCCGTTACAAAGTGTTTTATTTCAAAAATATGGACATCATACAAAAAACCTCGTCTTCTGTGAAGGCCGTCAAAAAAAGAAACTAAATGAAAATACTAAGAAATTAAGGTGTAATCCTACTAATATTATAAATATGAAAGTTTGTGGGTTTGGATGTTTGTTCCTTAATCACGCAAAAACTATTGAACGGATTTGGTTGAAATTTGGCACACAGATAGTAGATAGCCTAGATTAAAACATAGAATACTTTTTATCCCGATATTCCCACGGGAACGGGCACCACGCGGGTAAAACCGCGGGCAGCCGCTAGTATTAAATAAAACAAAGAATTCGTGATGCATGATCAACAGACTATTTATGGGGTATTTACACAGAGCGACTTGGTAAGCAAGTTGGCAGGCGACTTTAATAAATTAGCGCTTTTTATAGACTGTAAAGTCAAATCGCCGCCTCATCAAAATGGGGAATGTCCGAAAAAATCAAATCGGCTAAATATTTTTTTAAGGTAGTATAATAAGCTCCCTTAGTAATAGTAAAAAGTTTCAAAATTTAAAAAATGAAAGTCCCTTCTACTTCATAAATGTACAAAAGTAACAGCAGAATGGAAATTATACCTTTGCCACCACCTGCCACAACCACAACATGGTATTAAAGAAAAGTTTCAATACAAAACGTCAATTTTTTTTTAATACTTCTTGTGGTTGTGGCAAGCGAAAATTCTGAAAGTTTTTTCTATTACTAAAGGAGCTTATTCCTTAAATTTGATTTTTTTCAGACATTCCCCATTAGGTTTGTGATTAGATTTTACAAGCAAAAAAAGCGCTAATCGACTAAATGAATGTCGTCTGCCAAGTTGCTCCATGTAAATGCCCCATTAGATAATTTACCACAATCACGTGTGATCTATCGACACATTCGCCCGCTCGACACCACATGCGCGCGCGCAACAAATGCGCCGTTCGTATGTTAACCTCATTCCGCGTATTTTTCCCGGAACGATCGTGAGTTCTGTAACGATATGCCATTGTCAATTAATTATATAGTTTAACTACATAATACCTTGGATTTTAACTGGGATATAATGGTGTTATTCAACTATACCAGTATTAGATGAGGAAGTAACTCTGTTTTGATTCAAAAAAAAAAAAAAAAAAAATTCAAAATAATTTATTCAGTCTAGGCTGTTACAAGCACTTGTGAATGTCATAGAAGCTACGCCATCGGTTCGCAAACCCTAAGCGGGAGACCTTGTAACGAGAAGAACCGGCAAGAAACTCGTCAAGGGCTGCTTTTTTCTCCCTGTATATTTCATACAGAGTCGTCAACATTGAAAAATGAGCTCCACGTTTAAAGTGAGGTCATTTTCCATCACAATAATTAACAAAAGTTTGCACACAATGGGTAGGTAGGTTAAAATTAAATATATCTACTACATTCAGATAGGTAAATGTGAGAGTAAATAACTTTCAACTAGTTGAGAATTTGAGAAATCACTCTGTCTGCTACTCGAACCAAAAAACACTTGATGCAAGACATAAAAAGAAAAAACGCAATTCTTACAATTCAATATGCGTTAAGATAGGTACTCAGAAGCAGACCCATTCCCACTGGCAGCACCCGTTCACGAGCATGACGCATGGACCAGCCATCGCTTCGCTCAACCATATTTGAGGGAACGTAACGACCCGCCCCACACGACACCACCGCAGAAATGATTAAAGAGAGCATGACATACTTAGGCTACCCATCCTAAGGCACCGAATTGAAAACATATATCCAAAAGCTTTTCATAGGCCTTTACTTACAAAACTATAGACGAAAAAATACGAAAAAATATTACGAAAGCAAAATAATCATTTTAGTCATTAGCAATAAAAAAAAGTGAGAAATCAAAACAAGGATTAGTTATTAATTTTATGTTTTGAGTAAGAAGTGCCATACATATTGATAATATTAAACATGAAGAAAAAAAAAAATATATATATATATATATATATATATGCGACGCCCTTAGTACAAGCAGACAGAAGCAGACCCATTCCCACTGGCAGCACCCGTTCACGAGCATGACGCATGAACCAGCCATCGTTTCGCTCAACCATATTTGAGGGAACGTAACGACCCGCCTCACACGACACCACCGCAGAAATGTTTAAAGTGAGCATGACATACTAATGCTACCCGCATTAAGGCGTCGAGTCAAAAAGCTTACAATACGTTTTAAGTAGGTAGGACAATTCTCTCAATTTTCACATAGAATAGAAAAATCTACGACCAAGCTGTTTTATCAATTAAGTAATCTTTAACGGTATAGTATCCTTTTTTGAGAAGACAATTCTTTACATGAGTCTTGAAGTTTTCAAATGGTAAATCCAAAATACTACTTGGAATTTTATTATAAAACTTTATACCAAGACCTATGAAAGAACCACGGACTTTTTCTAATCTATACTGAGGCATTACAAGTTTGTCTTTATTTCTGGTGTTCCGATTGTGCCAATCACTATTTTTTGTATATAAGTTAATATTGCGACGCACGAAAAGTATGCAGTTTAATATAAATTGTGATGCTGCTGTCAATATACCAATCTCTTTGAATCTATCCCTAAGAGATGTTCTAGAACTTAGTTGATAAATAGCTCTTATTGCTCGTTTTTGTAAAACAAAAATAGTATTTATATCGGCTGCTATCCCCCACAAAAGAATACAGTATGACATAATGCTATGAAAATAGCTGAAATACACTAATCTGGCAGTTTCTTCATCTGTTAACTGTCTAACTTTTCTAATAGCATAGGCAGCAGAGCTGAGCTTGCCAGCCAGAGCTGCGATATGCATATTCCATTGAAGTTTACTGTCAAGAGTTACACCCAAGAAAACTGTTGAATCGAGCAAATCTAATTTCTCATTATTGATTACAATTTCAGTGGGATTCGCCTGTACATTAGGTAAAGTGAATTTAACACATTTGGTTTTCTTAGCATTAAGCTGGAGATTATTTACATTAAACCAAGTAAGAACCTGCGAGAGTGCTTTGTTCACATCGTCAAAATCAGTTTTATTCCTGTCAACTTTGAATATTAAAGAAGTATCATCCGCGAACAAAACAATATCACAGAACCTCTCTGCAAAAAAGGGTAGATCATTTATATATATTAAAAATAAGAAAGGGCCCAAAATAGAGCCTTGCGGAACGCCCATTTTTACATGAGAACCTGATGAACTTACTCCATTGATATTAACTGTTTGAGTCCTTGAACTGAGATACGACAGTATTAATTTTTGGGCATTATTTTTTACACCGTAATGATTTAGCTTCAACAGCAGCGTCCAGTGGTCCACGCAATCAAAAGCCTTGGACAGGTCGCAGAAAATGCCAAGGGCATTCTGAGACCCCTCCCAAGCCTCAAAGACATGCTTCAAAAGCGCAACCCCAGCATCAGTTGTGGAACGACCTTTCGTAAAGCCAAATTGTTTGGTGTGCAGAAGTTGATTTACATTAAAATGACCTAATAATTGCTCGAGTATTATTTTTTCAAAAATTTTGCTTAGGGCAGTTGCCTTCTTTAGTTAAGTATGGTAGTAGCGTGCTGAATCGATTACATTGAAATGTAGCAGTAAAGAGGAGAAAAATACTCTTATGTTAGCAATTCATATTTTATATAAAATCTTCAGTGGATTGTTTGGCTGTTTTTATTAGGGTTCCGTACCAAAATGGTAAAAAAAGAACCCTTATGGTGTGACTCAGTCTGTCTGTCTGTCTGTCACAGCTGGATATCTCGAGCACTACAGTAATGGTATCAACTTGAAATTTAGAATAGTTTAAGATGACATTTGCCCAACTATTTTGCAAATAGGAAAAAAATAAAAAAATAAAACCTTTTTTACAACAAAGACTGAAAGGGGGTCTTAAAAATTTGAGTGGGGCTACTAGGAGAAGTGGGGTATCATATGAAAGAGCGCCGTTTGCACGTTTTCAATCATTTTATCTTTTTGTTTTAGGCCGTATAGTTTTCGACTTATGATGAAAAATGTAAAAAACATACCGTAAGGGGAAGCCCCTTATCTCCGAAGTTTGCAAAGAGAAAAATCTGAAATAATTCTATGTGACAGCAGATTTCTAAGAAAAATTTCTAAAAAAGTTAACATAAGTTCCACTATCAGTCAAGAGATGGCGCTGACCTAAAACTGCAATACTAATTTTATTATTCTACTCTGCAGTGTGGTTTGATGGTGCAATTATGATGGTACGGAACCCTCGGTGCGCGAGTTCCACTCGCTCTTGACCTGTTTTATTTTTAAACTTGGTATTTATTTATCATATTCATCATTTTTATTTACTTACTTACATCACTAACAGTACACCTATCGAGGTAACTACTTACTACTATAACTACTTTTTACGTAAAACCTATATTTGTACAAACTTCCAATTCTATTTGTATAGTATTTTACAAAAGTTTATTTCAAAGTATATAAGCAACTAGTATGTAGAGAAGTACATCATTATTGATATTGATTCAAATATTTTTTATTGGTACAAGTTTTATTACTGCAAAACAACTTGTAAATATATTTTGAAGACAATCAAATCATTTCAAAAACTAAAATAACACATTCGTAATGTTTGCAACGGCTATGACAACAAATCGCTCAGCTCGGTGTATCCACACCACCTGGTTACGATTCCGTCTTCTATAAATAGCAGTCGCCAGCCAGTTGGTCTGCCTGTTAAACCAACTCAGAATGCGATAAGCTTGGTTAAAATTATTATACACAAACCATGATAGATAGATTACTCAATACTTAGGTACTGTTACTACTAACTAAGATATTTAAAATTACATCGAATTCCATTGTTATTCTAAGTTTTTCTTAATATAAGTAGATGAACTATCGTCAACATTTTGATTGAGAGCTTACTGGGTACAATCTTTTTCAAACAGTCATCACTACGCTACGTTAAAACTTTGAAAAAGCTTCAATAGGCAGAACTCCTTTGCACTATTTAAAAAAGCTCCAATGAATGTTCATTATATAAGCATTAGAGTCATTAGATGAAATTAATCGAAGTTTTAAACTGAAATAACATTCTCATCATTGAGGAGCTCGGTGGCGCAGTGGTTTAGCGCCTGGCCCAGCGATTGCGGAGGTTAAGCAACTTTCGCATGGGTTCGTCATGGGATGGGCGACCAAAAAATTATTATCTCGAGTCACTTCGTGCTTTGGATTGGCCCGGCTGCATTTGCAGTCATTAACACCCACCAATCCGCATTGGATCTGCGTGGTGGGTTATGGCCCATCCTTCTTATCCACTCATATGGAAGGCCCGTGTCGACATTAAAAATGGCTGATGTCGAAATTTCTCATCTGTCTAATAGTTTAGTAGCTATATACAAACGTGTACAACAGAACTAATGGCTAAACCAAAACATGGTAGGTAGAGACCATCAAACTGAACAACTTTTACTATGAAACCAACTCTGAAATCGCAAAAAAAAACAGCTGTTTTATACAAAAATTAATAACGAAAATATGAAAATGTATGAAACAACTGATTTTTATTCGCGAATTCAGACTTAGTCCCATAGTTGTTCAGTTTAATGGTCCCTATCTACATGTTGAATAAAAGGGTATTACTTTAGACATTATTTCCAGACGGTGCTATGGTTGCTGGTGGTGTACCTGTCGCTGCACCTGCCCTCCATTGAGATGCGAGTGGACGACCTGGAGCAACCAGCGCCCAGAGAGGTGAGAGTCAACGCAATTTCCAATGGTCTATGTCAAAACATCTTTAATTGATAATATTTTTCTACCACCAATACAAGATTATTTTTCAATTTTAACAGCATATACTTATATTTTTTCTTTATTAATAATTTAGGTAGGTAGGTAGGTAAGTATCTTACTTTCATAGAACGTTGTTTTTTTATACGGCTGCCCAAAAAGGAGCGTATATGTGTTTAGGGTTCATGTATGTTTGTGGGTGTGTGAGTTTCTTTATTCCACCATTACTTCTAAATGCCTGAACTGATTTGGATGTATGGGGTAACGATACCCCAAGGGATACTACAAGGATTCTAACGATAGAATCCTTGTAGTATCCCGAGTGACACTGGCTATATTTTTTAGGGTTCCGTACCAAAATGGCAAAAAAGGAACCCTTAAGGTGTGACTCAGTCTGTCTGTCTGTCACAGCTGGATATCTCGAGAACTACTAATGGTATCAACTTGAAATTTGGAATAGTTTAAGATGACATTTGCCCAATTATTTTGCAAATAAGAAAGAAATAAAAAAATAATATTTTTTTTACAACAGGGACTGAAAAGGGGTCTTAAAATTTGAAGTGAGGTGACTAGGGCATGTGGGGTATCATATGTAGGAGCGCTGTTTGCACATTTTAAAACATTTTTTTCTTTTTTCTTAGGCCGCATAGTTATCGACTTATGATGAAAAATGTAGAAAAAATACCGTTCCCCTTATCTCCGAAGTTTGCAAAGAGAAAAATCATGTTAAGATTACAGGAAAAATAAAACGATGTCTCAGTATAACACAACGAAATAAGAACTAAGGAAGCCTAACTCCTAACAAATATTGCTTAAAAAATGGCACCTTCACCATACTCTGTAACACAAAAGGCCGTAAACTCAAAAATAAACAAGCAAAAACAAACCTTATTACAATGCACGCATAATCAGTATTAGGTTGTATTCTCACGCATATACTGTTTTCTATTGGCTAAGGTTTGTACGCAGATCAAACTTGATTGGATATTTGGCTCGCGTCGTGTCACTCATTGGGCCGTTGTCGTGCCTTTGTCATTAAAGCAAGGACGGTGTAATGTAGAATCCAATCAGTACACCGAACCTACTACGGGCACTACGGCCGGCGGCGGGTGGCATCATTTAATTATTTTATGAAATTTGATGGCTAGTACATTATTATTAGTTAGGTATAATGTTTGTTTTATTAGGTAAACAGACAACTTGGTAAAGACCGATCGAATACGCTGGCTGCAAGTCGTCTGTAATTAGTCGCTCTGCAAAACTAAAGGAGACCTATGTCAGCAGTAGACGTCTTTCGGCTGTGATGATTTTATTGTTAGGTATATTATTTATAAAAAATATAAAATGATGATATTGATGAATGATGATCATATATTTTGTCACAAATAGGTAAGATATTTCATTTCAAGAGGGATTTAAATTAGGTAAGGTATTAAAATAAAATAGGTAAGCTTAATAAAAGAAAATGTATTCTAGATAGATATTGTTTCAAACATGTAAGTACCTACCTACATATCATATTATGTAGATAATTAACATATTTGTACAAGCAACGTCTTAATATGTCTTCTAGAGGTGTGGTGTGACCATAGACATAGAAAAATTTTCGCTGCGTTCAAGAAGACCAACAAAGCGTGGAAAAGAGAAGTTAACATCATACGGACATGGTCTATGTAAAAAAGAGACAAAGAATCAAGTGACATGTGCCAACATTTTTTACAGTAAGAGCCCCTAGCGTCCCGCCTAGCAAATGAGCAATCACAGTTTGTTTAAAATATTTTTTAATCTTAATTAGAATTTAAAATAAAGGTATCGTGGAGCTATGGTGTCTTCTGCTCTTAGTAATTGTGATGTGACAAAAAGAAACAATCCGAGTAATCACACTTTTAAAAGGTAATTAAGATATTGCCACACATTTCTCTAAAACCAAATTTCGCTACATTTATTTGTTTATCGACAAAAAAACAGTGTGGAACATAGTTTATTAACTTCCTTTGCCATAATATAGTCATATTTTATGAATCTAAGTCATATTTTACGTATCTCATATAAAATGTATTGATTCGTTTTCGGATCACCTGTTTATTGACTTTGTTGTTCTTTGACATTCTATTTCTATGGGTGTGACTGATAAAGAACAACGTATTAATACGTCGTTTTATTTTTATTTTTCACTTATAAAAGCAATAAAAATTTTGAATCTACCTATTTAGTTAAGTACCTACCTATTTTTAAGCTTTGATGGTTTATAAATTGGTAGGTAGGTAAATAATTGGTCAGAGTGTAGGAACTTCATTCATAAAAAATGACTTTACCGAGATTACCCCTTTTTGAGGTAACGTAATAACGTTGTCAAAAATCATCCAACGTTAACGGCGTTAGTGCTCTCACAAGCGGTCCGAATCAATGCCTAGTACCTAACGTGAGCACTATTGGCGTGAATCGGAACGCGGCCCGTGTCTCAGCCCCCTAGCATGACCACCGAAACACGATATGATAATGGCGATTTTTAATGGGAGAGTTTTATACTTGTTTAAAAATGTGTGATAGCAGTGAATGTGAAGATTTGACTGCCCCACAAAGCGACTGAACACTTGTTGCATAATAGCGACCATAGTTTGTATTTATACGCTCATAGATATTTCTAAATAACGAAAAATATTTTATTTACCAATGATATGATATGTCCGTATTTTTTTTGCTGCCTTCTGTTGGTCTTTTACACCACTTGACCACACATGACGTCATTTTTTACCACTTTTATGCTAATTTTTTTGTAAGAACGCTAATGACTGTCACCGAGCGCTTAGCAGACATGACTAAATAGTGCTTCGGTTGTACTTTTTTAGCCCCGCCCACTCGGTTGTAGTTTACGTGGTGCTATTTTTTGAGCAGAATTACATTTCCATAGTTCTTATTTCGTTGGTATAACACACTTTTTTAGAAATTAAAAAAACAAACAAAAATTCTTTGGTTTCACTACCAGTCAACAGATGGCGCTGTCCTAAGAATGCTGACTTAAGAAAAAAATTGTTCGACTATCGGTCAAGAGATGGCGCAACCTAATACTACAATCATAATTGGTGGCTGGTTCTAATATAATTACCTACTATTTGCCGTACGAATAAACGAAGAATAAGTTCCCACTTAGTAATATAAACAGTTTGCAATGTGAAGTGGCTGAAACGTTTTTCAGTCACCATAAGCAGCTCTGGTTAAGATTTGTAAATTAACTGCAGACAGGTGGAAGGGCGTACAGGCGGACAGCCTGTTCGCCCTTCCACCTGTCTGCCGTTTATCCTACTTTTTTAAAGACTGTTATAAAGTAACATATCCAAATATATTTATAATTGTACGGAACCCTCGGTGCGCGAGTCCGACTCGCTCTTGACCGGTTTTTATTTTTGAAAAAATTCAATATGGCGACTGTACGACGCCACTTTCAAATGTGTTTTTTTTATATTACAATATGGGCATCAAATGAAAGGCCTTGTTGAGCACATTCCAAAACTATATAATTTGTTACTAAAATGTTTAAAAAAAAAAATAAAAAAATATTGAAAACATGACTGCCCTGACAAAAACGAATTAAAAAACCGGCCAAGTGCGAGTCGGACTCGCGCACGAAGGGTTCCATACCAAAAAACGGCAAAAAAATACGTTTGTTGTATGGGAGCCCCCCTTAAATATTAATTTTATACCGTTTTTAGTATTTGTTGTTATAGCGGCAACAAAAATACATCATCTGTGAAAATTTCAACTGTCTATCTGTTGTCGTTATTAATATCGAGCAAAAAATGGCAAAAAAAATACGTTTGTTGTATGAGAGCCCCCCTTAAATATTAATTTTATTCTGTTTTTAGTATTTGTTGTTATAGCGGCAACAGAAATACATCATCTGTGAAAATTTCAACTTTCTAGCTATCACGGTTCATGAGATACAGCCTGGTGACAGACAGACAGACGGACAGCGGAGCCTTAGTAATTAGGGTCCCGTTTTTACCCTTTGGGTACGGAACCCTAAAAAAGTAAAATAGCAAGTGTAATTTGCAGTCGGGGGACCTCTTTGATCAAAAATTGTTCTATAAAACGGTCCCCCGACTGCAAATTATACTTGTTATTTAACTTTTTAGTTTGTTTTTGTCAGGGCAGTCGTGTTTTCAATATTTTTTAATTTTATTAACACGTTTTTATTATTTTTGTTTGTTAAGTCTAATTTTTATAGAACGTTGCTTTTTAGGGTTCCGTACCCAAAGGGTAAAAACGGGACCCTATTACTAAGCCTCCGCTGTCCGTCTGTCTGTCTGTCTGTCACCAGGCTGTATCTCATGAACCATGATAGCTAGACAGCTGAAATTTTCACAGATGATGTATTTCTGATGCTGCTATAATAATAAATACTAAAATCGGAATAAAATAAATATTTAAGGGGGGCTCCCATACAACAAAGGTATTTTTTTTGCCGTTTTTTGGTACGGAACCCTTCGTGCGCGAGTCCGACTCGCACTTGGCCGGTTTTTTTTAACACGTTTTTATTAGGTTGCTTTCTCGTTTGTTTGTTTGTTTGTTCGTTCGTTTGTTTCTCCGCAAAGTCTGCGAACGATTTTAAACTAGCTTTCCGATGAGCTAGAGACTTGAAACTTTGATTGAACATAGGTCAGAACTGGAAGGCAATGCAATATTATGGTGTCATTGAGCTGATCTGATGATGGAACTGGAAGAAGGCCACAGGAACTTAATGATGAAACCATACAACCGCATTGTAATTAGGCTTGTTAGAATCGTCTTGACAATCGGGAGATAAGATCCAGGGTCTGATGATGAAGCTGGAAGGCCATGCCAAAGGAACTCAATATTCAAACCGTGCAATCCCATCGAGTTTGGGCTCATTTGAATCGTCTTGACGAGAACTTTGTTGGGAAATAGTGTCCGAGGATCTGATGATGGAGCCGGAAAAAGGCCACTGGAACTCGGTAATAAAACCATGCAACCCCATCGAGTTTGGGCTCGTTTGAATCGTCTTGTCGAGTACTTTGTTGGGAAATAGTGTCCAGAGTCTGATGATGGAGCTGGAAGACGGCCATAAGAACTCTATAATAAAACCATGCAACCCCATCAAGTTTGGGCTCGTTTGAATCGTCTTGACGAGTTCTTTGTTGGGAAATAGTTTCCAGGGTCTGATGATGGAGCAGGAAGAAGGGCACTGGGACTCTGTAATAAAACCATGCAACCCCATCGAGTTTGGGCTCGTTTGAATTGTGTTGATAAGTTCTTTGTTGGGAAATAGTTTCCAGGGTTTGATGATGGAGCTGGAAGTAGGCCATAGGAACTCTATAACAAAACCATGCTACCCCAACGAGTTTGGGCTCGTTTGAATCGTCTTGACGAGTGCTCCGATAGGAGATGGTAAATTTTGAGTCTTAGCTTGTTAACTTAAAAGCAGAAAATAATAATTTACTGAAAAAAAATATTTTTTAAAAACACGTTTTTAAAACGGACTAAATTATTACAAGAAATATCGGACTAAAAACATTACAACTAACTGGTAGAAACAGACTAAAAAGCGCATGCTTTAGACAATATAGATATAAATTTTACAAAATGCGCCCCACGTTTTTAGGTTTAAATTTTTTATGTTTAAATTTTCTGTAGATATAAATCTTATAGGGTTATAAATATTTACAGAAAAAAATATTTTTTACTTTTTAGTCTGTTTTTACCAGTTCGTAATGTTTTTAGTCCGATTTTTTGTTGTTATAATCTAGTCCGTTTTAAAACGTGTTTTTAAAAAAGGATTGTTTACTTTTTAGTTTGTTTTTACTAGTCCGTTTTAATATTTTTAGTCCGATATTTTTTGTAATAATTTAATCCGTTTTAAAAACGTGTTTTTAAAAAAATATATTTTTTCAGTAAATTTTGTAAGTAAAGACCCTTATTATAAAAATATAGTTAAGTATTTAGGCACCACAGTGGTGGGCGCCCAAATTAATGACTTAAAAAAATCAAATTATGGTAAAGCTACAGGTGTTAGTTAATTTACTAGGTAGGAGTGTTTAAGTCAATAACACGTGCCTCTCTCCCCAGCAACCACCCGCATCTACCCAACGCCCGGAGCCCCACAAGGAGTTCTTGAACCTGGGCAAGTGCTTCCACATGCCTCGGACGGAGTGCCCCAAGGAGCCGAGCACTTGCTTGCGCGTCGGGGCAGTTTCCGTCTTCTGCTGCGACCTCAACAGCAGCGCCACGTTGATGGAGGCGCTCAGCAATACTAGTGAGTGTACCTCTATTGCGTCCTTCAAGGAGTTCCTGAACCTGGGCAAGTACTTCCACATGCCCCAAGCGGAGTGCCCCATTTTAAATTTTAAATTGCGCAAACATTCTTGGATTAATTAGTGTTTTTTCGAATGATGTCAGGATCAGAAGTTTTTGCAAAGACATCTTTCAAAACATCTTTATTTGACTGTATGTACATACTTATAATTTGTTAAATACTTACCACAACAATAATTATCATCAGACCGATTTCGAAAGGTCTTTTACATAAATATAATTGTGACAAAACGTTTCGTTCGAATGCAATCGGTCGGGATAATCCAACATCTACAAATAGACGTCTCGTTTACATTAGTGTGTAGTAAAGATGCCGTAAATCAACTCCGATCCAAATGCAGAACATTTAATAGGCGACGACGACGGTCACTCACATATTTAAGTAATGTAATATACAACTAAAAAAAAAACAAATTGGAAAAAAAAGTCTTCGTCATACCTTGGCGAGGTTAATTTGAAGTCATAGTTTAAACTTACTAAAAAAATCGGGTTGCACTCCGGGAGTGCCGGCAGAAGTGAAAACTTGAATATTAAACGTTGTGCATTTTTGATATTTTGGAATAGTTAGGGAGTAATTTTGCACTGAATTTACTCTGCGTTTGAATTTACGAATACAGAACAGTATTGTACGAGTCTTATCCATAGCTTGACAGAAAATCTAGAGTTTTGACATTGAATTAAAAAATTAGCGCGCTGCTATGGTGACACAAGTGTTTACGTCTTGAAATGACGCGCCGCCATTTTCACCGCGCCCCGTAGAAAGAGAGGGGGATACTTCCGCTGCCGGCTGTCTACTCTCCATCCGTGACATACGTCTTACGAATTTTCGATCAGGGTCACGTGATTCTTACTGACGCGAGTTTAGAATTTTTTCCCCATTACAAAAAAGCGTACAACGCCGCTAAAGAAGTTTTCACTTCAAAAATCGTACCCACATTTTCCGTAAAGAAATCGAAACTTTTTATGTAGACATAGCAAGCGAGCGGTACAGTAATATTTCCTTTATGTACACGAGTATGTCTGTACACTGCCAACAGACTAGCAAAAGTATTCCGATTACTAATCATAAATCAATGTTCTAATATGTTTGTTTGTTTGTTTGCGGCAGGCGACACACGTGAGTTGTGTTCATGTTGTTTGTCTTGTTGTTTACTACATTTTCTTTGCTTTAACCTGAATTAATTGCTAGGTATTTGGTTTCGTATTTGATGTGCAATGTTGTTATAAGTATTATTTACATTGATGATTGTTATACAAAACAAATGTCTATACATTGCTTATTTTATATAACAGTCATCAAAGGTCAAGCTTCTGTTTTTTTTAATTACAAAAAGGTTTACTAATTAAAATATGAACAAATAATTCTGCATTTTAATTACCTACTTAAAAACAATGCGATTAATTTAACAATGAACAACTAAAGTGACTAACTTCAGAGCGCATGCGGTACAAAAATACGCGAGCGACGTATCAAACTCAAACACTAGTGAATTTATACCGACGATAGAATATTTTATATAAAAAATTAGGTACCCTGCTCTAATATTTATTTCAACTGGTTGAATGGCATAGTCCTTCGCCTGTCCTGAAAAGGACAAAACATCAACTACTACTACTAATATTTATTTCTTCGTAGGTACCTACTACCTACATACCTATCCCAGTGTTGTTCCTGATACGGCAATTGCCGTATTCTACAGTAATCCCGATCGAATTTGACTCGAGATACGGCACCATTTTATAACGCTGTTGTTCCATACAAATACGGCAATTTTCATTGCCAAATTGGTGTATTTTTCGAAAATACGGCAATAATTTAGAAAATTTGGCGTTTTACGGCAATTTTTGAGTGTGAATACGGCAATCCCAAATTTGCCAGGAACAACACTGACCTATCCTAAAGAATAGATTCCGCTATTAGGCGTGTAGTACTTAAATCTGAGGCAAGTTTATGCACTTGTTTTATCGGTTAACATTTGGCGCAGTGCCAATACCGACTTCGAGTAAAAATATTTTTGTTACTGCAAACATATTCTGTAAACTAATATCGAAATAATTGAAAAAACAATTGTGATGTTTTTGAAATTAACTAGATAATCTGCACATTAACAGACATTAACTGATCGAGTCAGTTAAAGTGCGAAATTTCTCTTAAAGTAGCAGATTTTCGTACTTAAACTAGTTAACCTGCACATTAACGGATGCTACACCGTTAAAGTGCGGAAGACAGTGAATGAAATAGCCAAGGCTTTAGGAAATTTAAGTTATATATTGAAAGTAAATTTTACAAAAACGTCGTTTCTGCCGCTTCGCCGGCCGCTCCCGCGGCACGTTCGCTCCGCTCGCTCGGCTCACGCTTTTTTGGTCACAATACCTCTATTCTTTGACAATACTAACCTAACCTAATGATCCATGGCGGGCGCCCCCGAGCCCCCCTCGTGGGAGGGCTGCGCTCCCCCCCCCCCCGCTTTTGTGTCAACCCTCTTTTATTATGTGATTACAGTATTTTTTCAATTAAAAAAACACACTTCTCTCGCACTTTTAACTGATCCTTGGTCGTTAAAGTACGAAACGTACTTCAAACGTTCGTACGTTAGTTAAAGTACGAAATTAAAAAAAAATTTCGCACTTTTACTGATTTGATCAGTGAATCTGCTGATTTCCGCACTTTAACTTATTGCACTGCACTATCAATAAAATAATAACAGATTAATTTATTTTTAGAATGTTCTACGATCGACAATAATGGCGCTGTTAACCTTTTAAAGAGTTTGCCGAAAAGCTTTGTTTTAGTTTTAATATTAAGTATTATTTTATTCTGATTGGCGCTAAACTGATTTAAACTTATTTATTTGATCCCAGTAACCCAGAACACCACCTACCTCCATGTGCTGAACGCTACCATCGATGAGCTGGACGTATCGCAGGCAGTGTTCCGGAGGCTGGCGTCCATGGCCCTCACCGACGGCAACATCGGCAAGATCACTGGTTGGTATTAACAAACGGATAGGATCGAAACATACAGTACATCCACTCCCTCTTTCAATCGCCTTTGTGGTCTAGTCGTTCGCCCACCCGTGTAAGACGCAGGGGTCTCGGGTTCGATTCCCAGGGGGGGTACAATTTGTAATCGGTTTGGTTGTCCGCCTGGTTAGCTACCACCATATTACATAAGTCTGACGCCATAACAACAATTTAAAAATTGTTGTGTTCCGGCAGTTAGAGGTAAGATAGCAGCTAGTTCACCAACCTTTTACCCTGTGCGCCCCACCTAACCGTATATGCTAAAATACTTACGCTTACTTTTCTTAAAGGGTCTAAAAGGACCCTCAATGAAGCCGAAATCCATGCATTTCGCCCATCATCAGGATCATTTTTGTCTTTTAGCCTGGGAAATCAATAGCTATAAAGTTTATATTGAAGGCCAAA
This sequence comes from Agriphila geniculea, assembly GCA_943789525.1. NCBI lineage: Eukaryota > Metazoa > Arthropoda > Insecta > Lepidoptera > Crambidae > Agriphila > Agriphila geniculea. The sequence goes on along the minus strand of OX038879.1, from coordinate 4,136,822 downwards.
GTCAAAAAATGTTTTTTCAAGATTTTTATGAAAACTTTTATACGTTATTTTTTATTTTCTGTTCAAACAAACATTATCAAAATTTTAAGGGAGAGCGCCCCGAGCAATTTTTATTCTCACATGGTTTGTATGAAAGTTGCTGTTCGTGAAGTGTTGACGTGTGCGCGCTTTCATTCACACTCGTAGACTTTATGTGAGAGACAAAATAGTTGTGGAGACAAAAGTTGCACGTGTGGGCTGGCGCTAAGCAAACAATGACTTCAAAACGTCACCATCCTCACTCAATGTACCTATCTCATGTGCACGCACACAAACGCTGCGTTTCAATTTGGCCGCACTCGGCTGTGTAGTTCGCACTCGCAGCTCGCAGCGTGATCTGTTGCGCACATTACATTGCGTGGTATACTGTTTGCAATGCCTTTTTAACACCAAAAATTAAAATCATTTCCCAGTAGGTAATATTTTTGAACAGATGATCCTGATGATGGTCAGAATACGTAGATCTCGGCTTCGTTGAAGGTCTTTTTTATAATAACTATCCAATGTTTACTTTCAGGCCAGTTCCCAAAACACTCGTCGATGGCCTGCCTGAACATCTCCAACAACAACCTGACGACGGCCAAGCTGCCGTCGACGCACCGGCCGTTCGCCTACCTCTTCAACCTCACCGTGCTGGACGCTTCTGCCAATAACCTGACAGAGTTCCCGCTCAGTCTGGTGCATAGCAATAAGAAGATATCTGTTGATCTTTCGGGTGAGTTAGGGTGATATATACTATGGCACACAGTATAAATAGCGATGGCACCAGCCCCCTACTCAAATGGCCAACATCATTGAGATTTCTCCTAGTTCTTGTTCACAAGTGGGTTTATTTTAGTAGTTCTATGACTTCTAGGACATATACAGGGTGGAATTTCTTAATGCCACCTGGAGGGAAAGTACTCTAAACAATGGAGATAGCTAATTTCACTCAAAGAAAACATTCCTTTATTTTTAAATAGAAACAAAACTGCATTCAACGTTTTTTAAAAATACGCTTCCCACACCTAGGAATCGAACCGGCTAAAATTCTAAAAAAACAATACCCTGTACTTTTATGATATCAATCGTTAGGGTCAAACATAAGGATCAAATCTCTCTAACAAACATGGTATATTAAATAAAAGGAAAACCATGAAAGACAAGATAAAGCACTTTTACTTAAGGCTCCATTATGTTAGTTAGTTCACAATAAATTATCTTTGTAGAACCATTTCGATAAGATGTTCATAATGCAGACTATTACGCATCCATTGCATGCAAATGAGTTCCTTAAAATAATAAAATGTATCCAGCAACATGGGGCCAATTTCGAACAACTAATTAGTTAAGCTTTTTTCTCGTTCAATTAAAATAAAGTTTAGATTTAATGATTTTCCTTTCATTTAATTTACCATGTTTGTTAGAGAGATTTGAACCTTATGTTTGACCCTAACGATTGATAACATAAAAGCACAGGGTGTTGTTTTTTCGAATTTTAGCTGGTTCGATTCCTGGGTGTGGGAAGCATATGTGTAAAAATCTTTTAATGCAGTTTGTTTTGTTTTCAAAAATAAAGGAATGGTTCCTTTGAAAGAAATTTGCTATCTCTATTATTTAGAGTACTTTCCCTCCAGGTGGCATTAAAAAATTCCACCCTGTATATATATTATGTTTTATTGACTTCCACGTAGGTATAACAATCCCGCATTATACTCAGCAGGCTCTTCCTTCTTTATTCTTCCTTTCTTCTTCTAATGTACTTAGTTTAAAATTTACTCTTTCTCTTGCACTGCACATAAAGTGAATCATTGCTTGATAAAGTCTGCCACGTTTGACCAGGGGCCCTACCGCGCAAGTGTCGTCGACTTCGCCGTCGGCTTCATATGACAAATGGATGAGATACATTGCTGCTTCTTTTTGGCATAAATAAAAACGTACCAAAGAAAAGTAGCAATGTATTACTTCCATCTGTCAAATTTAGCCCACGGCGAAGTCGACACTTGTGCGGTGAACCCACAGATTTAATGACATTTATACATTTTGAAAAAAGAAATATATGTAGCTTACTTCCGCAATGTAAGAAGCACCGCTCGCCCGTCCGAAAAAAAAAATTCACATGCACACCACAAAATATCAGTGCACAATACCTGCATTTAGCCAGACAGCAACACACCTTGCACCTTCATCAATTATACTACTCTACACGTGTTTCGCCCCAACCCGGAGCACTCTCAGGAGTTAGATCGTGCGTAGACCAATCCACCGATATCGGTGTTGGTTTACGCCAAGTGACGCCTGATTCAATCAAATATCCTGCCATTTTTACAGGCAACAAGTACCTCCCATGCAAGCACTTCCAGCGCGCGATGGACACGAACAACATATCGCTGGTGACGTTCCTGCAGTACAACCAAACCTTCTGCGCGCTCGACCTGCAGTTTAACTGGTTCAAAGACGTGCAAATCGTGCAGATCGACCATCTCAGGGTGCAGAAAGAGGTGGGACTTACATTTATACCTTTTTAGGGTTCCGTGGGTACTCAGCTGAAGTGGCGGGTAGGACACATAGCGAGAAGAACCGATGGCCGTTGGGGCGGGGCGGGGCGGCGGCGGAATAGCGACCGCGCACCGGACTCGACTCCGTGGCCCCCAACAAGGTGGACCCACGTGAGGGTGCGCGATCGCGGTGCGCCACTGGATGCGGGCAGCGCAGGGATCGATCGTCGTGGAGATCCTTGGGGGAGGCCTATACCCAGCAGTAGGTGTCGTGCGGCTGATATGATGATAATGCAGCGTACCAAAATCTATTCACTTGATTTCTTGCAGTCATATAAATAAGCAGTTCTCATCATATCAGCCTATTAGAATCCCAACTAGGTTTAGGCACTGATGTATGGAAATAATATTAGAATACAGGAGTAAGTCTTATGTTATGAAAATCGACCGAGCCAATACAGATTAGATTAGTGAAAGCAGGTAACATCATATCAGCCTATTATAATCCAAACTAGGTTTAGGCACTGGTACAATAAAATATTGGAATAGGTAATTAGGTACCTACAGGAGTAGGTACTTATGTTATGAAAATCCACCGACCCAATACATTAGTGAGTAGTTACTAGCATTTCATTTAGCCACTGATGCAGGGGGACGGCGCCTACTCTTACTCTAATACCTACGGAACTCGAGAATCCGAGATAGCAGTATCAGCCGTCGAACTCACTATCTCGTCTCGACTCGATTATCTCGTTCCTCAATAGTACCTAGTAACACTGGATAGGTAAACCCTCATCATTGTACAGCTGAACGCGAACTGCCGCAAGATCAAGCCCCTAGACAGCAACTGCAGCTGCATGTTCGAGCGGCTGGAGCTGATGGGGGACGAGGTCACCAACCTAGTGGCCGTGGACTGCTCGCTCCGCGGCCTGCGGGACCTGCCCCTGGACCTGCCGCCCAACACCGTCAAGCTTAACGTCTCTTACAACAACGTGAGTTGGTTACTACCATGGTACAATAATATTCTGATCAAGATATAGTTGGTGTTTCTTCCAGGTATTAGTTCGGGGGGGCTTTGCCCCACGGAGTAGCCCTAGTGCCCCCCCGGAGAAAAATGTGCTGGGAAAACGGGAAGTCGTGTCGGGAAAGCTCACTCCGCTTGGCTCCCCCGAATCTCAGTGTGAGAATTGCCCCCCTCCTGTACCTACCTAACCTTTCCACTCTGAAAGTGATGTACGTGATAGTACTTAGTCGTTAGTCTTGGCTATCACCTCACCTGATGTAAAGTGACGATAAGGCCGAAGGTGGAAGCGCACTACATCCGGAATCCCATCACTAAGGAACTGGCTGTCTTACCTCTTAACTGCCGGAACGGAACAGAACAGTTTAAATTGTTGTCATGGCGTCAGACTTACGTAAGATGGTGGTAGCTGGCCAGGCGGACTTGAAATAAGCATTAAGCAAAGCCTCCACAGTTGAACTACGAAAAAACCTGTCATCTTATGGTCAACATGTATACCAAGTCTAGATGCTGTTGACTGCACAACGTATTCGCACACACACAAGCATCATTTAAATTTGCCAACCGACTGGTGATGAATGTGTACGTTTGCAGATAACGTCCCTGCAGGCGGTGGGCGACGACCCGAGCTACGAGCACCTGCGCCAGCTGTTCGCGGACCACAACGACATCACCAACATTGTCGACCTCGAGGGCACCAAGTTCATCGACAACTTCAGGCTCTTCTCCATCAGCCATAACAAGCTGAAGACTGTAAGTTTGTTTCATTTTTGGACCTAAATTACTGCTGCTCATTCCCACTGTTAAGGTTTACATTTTGGTGTAGGTAAACACGACAGCACGTTATGTTATACAGACTGCGAAAACAGCTTTTATTACGTTGGGCATAAAGGCGGTCTCAAGGTCAACATGTAGTCTGAGGTGTCGTCGTGTTTACTATGGGCAACAGCGTTGCTTAACTAGAATAGATAGAAAAAAGAAATAGAAAATGAAACGGTTTCAACTGTTTCAGATCCATACGTACGTATTGTCTAATCGAATCGGTGTTACGGGACCGATCCTGTCCATCGCTGGGAACCGTATCATCTGCGACTGCAACGCCGAGAAAATGATCAAGGTGAGGGGCTCAATATTTGCTTTATTAATAAACCAATTTGAATTTAAGACCCATCAAAGTTATGTGGGCATCAAGAGTCATGATGCTTAATGACAATGATTATGTGCTGTTGACCATGTCACGTTTGTTGTGCACAAATTAAGAAGCAACAAAATTTACTACAGAACTACCTACATCTCCTACCTAAGTTCTGGAGTAAATTCAGTATTGTAACTTCTTTGAAGGTATTATTCCTCCTTAAACTTTTCATTTGTCTGCACTCAGCTGTTAAGTCTGATGCCATAACAACAATTTTAAAATTGTTGTGTTCCGCCAGTTAGAGGTAAGATAGCCAGTTCCAGTTTCAGTGTGAGGTTTCTGGGTTTAGTGCGCTTCCATCTTCGGCCTTATCGTCACTTAAGATCAGGTGAGGTGAAGGCCAAGCACTACCCCGTTGTGTGATTAAAAAAAAACTCAACAGCTTAAATGGAACTGATTAGTTATTTGTTTGAAATATCACTGACATGAAAAAATTTTTTTCTTATTAACTGGACTGGCTGTCTGTATGATTTGACAGCAAAGTTCTTGTGCCTATTTGAAACGCCACTAGCGTGAGTCTAAAGAACTAATTTTGACGTGTACAATGAAAATAGTTGTCGTGATGTTCTCTTTAGTACCATGTCCCTCACGCTATGCTCACGCTACGTCCTGCAGCGCCAAAATGGCGGAAATCAAATAGGCACAAGAGCAGTTTGACAGCAGCCAGTCCAGTGTAATAATATAGAGGTCAATGTGAAATATGGATAAAAATGTAATGATATAACAGTGTGACGTGTCCCGACGTTTCCAGCCGTGGCTGCAGGAGAACTTCAAGAACATCCCCGACTACAAGGGCGTGGAGTGCCGCGGCGGGCTCGGGCCCGTGGTCGACCTGGTGGAGGCGCGCGTGTGCCACACGCCGCGCGACTGGACTGACTACATATACTACATCATAGGGCTTGAAGTGCTGGTCTTCGTACTTCTCATCGCGAAGGTCTCCTACGATTATTGGGTCTTTAAAACTGCTGGATATCTTCCCTGGCCAGCGAATAAAATGCCTAGACTACCTTGTGACTGGTTGTGCGAATAAAGGATGAAATTCCGTCGTCGACTTCCTGGAGGCGCGCGTCTGCCACACGCTGACTACATTAGGGCTGGAAGAACTAATGTTTGTGCTGCTGATCGCTAAAGTATCGTATGATTGCTGGAAGTTTTAAATTGCTGGAAATCACCCCTGACCGGCAAATAAGATGCCACGTTTGCCTTGTGATTGGATGTGTGTGGTGTGGATGAGATTTTTGTGTGACTCAGGGCTAAATTAAAATAGCATAGTAATGTGAATGTGATTCAAGAGACAAAGTGAAATTTATATTTGATGCAAAATCAAAAAGTGAGGGTAGGTAGTTATTGTTTCATAACTTTCTCTTGAAATACTACGCATTTATAATGTGGACGTGTGTTTTATAGACGGACTGTATCAAAAGGCCTTATTTACTGTGATTAGTGTTTTATGAAACTAGAGCTTACGCAGACTACGGACTTATAGTCTGATCTATTCCACGACATGATGTTTATTACTTAGAAAATAAAGTTCAATTTGTAAGCATAAAATTCACATAAAAAAGAAGTTTTTAAGATCATGTCATAGACCATATCTGACTAAAGTCTATAGTCTGTGTTGACTATTGACCTTTATCGGTTTTGTTGGAATATAATCTTTCAATAGCTAGAGCCTTATAATATTAAATAATTAAATATATAAGCGTAGTGTTACACATAGTAGAACAAGTTATCAAAAACTGTTCTTTCCAAATTAATTTTGAAAGTGTTGTCAATGAAGTTCGAAATCGATTACAAATACATTTTGTTGTAAATTGATGTGTTGTTTTGTTTTGTGTACATAAATGTATTTTATTATTATGATCTCTAAGTGAATTTATATTTTTGATATATTTCAAATATTGAAATCATATGATTGATAGAATCTCTGAAGAAATACAACGGATTTTTTCAGCAATGGTATCTTAAATTGTTAGTTTTTATAAACGTATAACGTAAACATTTTTATTAAAATAAAAAAAATAAAAACTATGATGTATTTTAGGTAAAGTGCTTCAAATTTATGGTATCGGAACCAAAACTTAACATAACCCACAATAACATAAACATAAGTTTATTATTTGGTGCCAAAGAATGTAATCATATCTTAATTTACATCCACTTATCAAATTCCCTTTAATTTTTCAAAACTAATGGATTTTGTAAGTTATGTTATAATAAAACTTTTGCCAATTTTTCATACCATGGCAGCTAACCTTTAAATATTAACTAAAGTGCTAACACAAGGTTCAAACTTCTACCTAATATAAAAAAAATCTTTATAATTTAAATTATAATTTGAAACGGCTGCTATTGAGGCTAATATAGGTATACATAATTATACATTTTATAGATGATTTTATTATTTGATATACTTACTAATTTAATATTTTTAAAATGTATAGTTTCTAATTCATAATAAATTCTATTTTAACAAAAATAGATATTAACAATTTTTTTTTTCTAGAACTTGTATTGTTATACTTATCTTTAACATTTATTGTTGTAATTTTATTGATTTATAGGTCCCTATTTAATTGTGACAATTTGTCAATTGTCATGACAATTTGGTTTACATTGCGCTGTAGCTATGAGTGGTTTGTTCCATTTTCTAATTGGTTGACGCAATGGATATTAAATTGTCAATGGTGATGAATTGTTACGTTTATTAAATTGGGCCTAGAATTATATACAAGAGGCTTAGTTTAATAATTTTAAGGTACAGTCAGCAGCATGCTGGGCTACCACGACAGGGTAATCAAATTCATTCAATTTTATACTTAAATGCAAAGACAGTAAGGTTCAAAATAAATTGCAGATTTTTGGCAGTTTTGCATAACCTGACGTGCTGCTGACTGTATCTAACATAACAGAACAGAATAAAAGTGTAATTTAATTCGCATACTAAAAAGTCCATAATAATATAATATTACTCTTGAATCTTCTTAATTTAGACTTTATTATAAGAATAAGAAGAAGTGTTATAATAAGTAATTTAATTAATGTAGTGCCATAAAATGGAATTTGGCTAAAGTTAACTATGCTTATTGTAGAAAATATACTAGAATAAGATTATTAAAAGCTACATTATTTTTACGAAAGCTATTTCTGTATATAATTGAAGAAGACTGTAATGTATATTTTGTGTTTTGTCTAGTGTTGTCACAAGCAAAATAAAAGATTTTTTTATAGAAAGTAGACGACTATTTATTTTAAAAATAAAGAACAAGTTTTACTTAATTAAAATAATTATTCACAATTCTTCATCACGTATTATTTTTCGCTTTTTTGTGGACTAATTTGTTTTTATTCTTTTTCTTTAACGTTTTATTCCCACCCTCAAAATTTTTGTCGTTGCTAGTGTTTTGTTTTCTCTGCAGACCATTTTTTTGTGATATATTTTGGCCTTTTTGCTGTGGTCTATGTTGGCCTTTTTGCTGTGGTCTATGTTGGCCTTTTTGCTGTGGTCTATGCTGGCCTTTTTGCTGAGGTCTATGCTGGCCATTTTGTTGTGGTTTATGTTCGTCATTTTGTATTTTTCTGTGCTTCTTGTTTTGGCCGTTCTTTATATTTGTCGTGTCTTTTGTGCTATCCGACTTGGCATCTTTGTCACCTTCTAATTTTCTCCTGAAAAAAAGTATAAAAAATTTGGTTAATATATAGTAGGTATGAACGTCTATACAAAAAAAATTTGGGAGTTACAAGGCGTGATAAAGTTTGGCCGCATGATGGAAACTGATCTGTAGGCTGTTCTTAACTAATATTGAGCTGGGCCAAACTATCGTTACATACGATTCCAAACGGCGGCGGGTTGAAGTAGTGTTCCGCCCGGCTTCATTCAAAAAATTATAACTGTCCTTGTTTAGCTAATAGGTCAAGTGTGGTATCAATTTCGGATAAATCAATAACGTAGAATTCATTTCTAGTATAAATAAATGTTATTTATTTAGCAGTTTCTTAAAAATTGCACTATTACCAAAATATTCAACTACATATTTTTGCTTTTAGTCACCGTAAACATTAAACTGGTGCATTTATTTCCAAACAAAAAATACTTTATCAAAGCCTATTTAATGCAGATTTGAAATAATATAACTTTGAAGTACCTTAACAAACAATAAATAGCGGAAAAAAACATTTTATCGTCGCGCGCCGAGAGCCAAGAGTTCACTTTCGAAATAAATTACCATCTTTGACTAGCTGTGTCTCTGCAGTCTATGGGCCTAGACTACTCGGGTTAGGCTCAAATTGTAGCAAATGTAGTTAGCTTTACAGAAGTATAGGACAAATTAACCTGAAGAGTTATGAATCTCCATATAAATTAATCATGGGTGTTAAAAGTCCTGATAAAATTTGGCCACATGATGAAAACAGTTCTGTAGAGTGTTCATAACTAGTATTGAGCAGGGCCAAACTATCCTTACAAAAGAATCCATATGGCGGCTACTTATGATTTTTTTTTTGTCTAAGAAATTATTATTTTTAAGATAACTCAAAAATAATAAGTGCTCTACAAAAACTTTATTTAGCAATTATGTTACAAATAATTTAATCTATAACTTTGCATCTTGTAAAATTTTTGATAAATCTAATAGTTCATGAGAAAAAGTTATTTTTTATATGGCGTTTCTTTTTGAAACGATCAAATTAGGTAAAAATAATGTAAGTTTACGAATAGTGAGACGCTTAGTGCGTAGTGAAACACAGGTTTGAACGTAAGTACTGTGTTTATTTAATTAAACAATACTACAGCCGAATAATAGGTAAGAATGCTTATTTTTTACAAAAACACTTGCAGAGAGAAGTACAATTTCATGATTTTTTTACGCAACTACATGCTTTCGAACACTTCTGCTTGCATCCACACTTAATCATTACTTGACATGCTGAAGCAACTGTAGGAATATTTATCCAAACTGGAAGAAGTCTGTCACCTTTTTTGACGCCGTTTCAAACATTAGAGCGCGTGACGTTTGGTTGTTACAACTTTCCCGTTCCAAACGTCAGAGCGTTGCAACCAAACAACCATCAAAATTGATGGTTGTAAAACGCTCTGACGTTTGTCTATAGAAAAAATGTCAATGTCATTTGACATTACTTTCTATTTTGATGTTTTTGTGTCTAATTTTTAAATAAATCATGGTAGTTTCGCAAAAAAACAGTTTTTATTTGATTTTGAATATTGGAAAGTTTAAATTATTCGTATTCCACATGGAAAATGAAGACTTTCTATTGACATTGACATTTAAAGTTCTTGGTCGTTCCTAACCTTAAAATGAGTTAAAAAACAACCAAACAACCGCACTTTAACCTCTGAACGCAACCCTGGCTTGGTAAATTGATAATAGATATTCAAAGTTATATGTATTCTGTAACTTTTTGGGGCGTGGCCACATCATCACCGCGCGCGCATCCTGCGTCAATGGTTGGACGCGTCTTGGCTACCACTGCGCAGCCGCAAAATTAAAGTTAAAGTTTATCAAACTTTTATTAAAGACTTGAAGCAATTTTGCAATGCTGGTATCACCGTCGATGTATTTATTGCATTATCAGAAGCAACTGTTGAAAACTTGGTGGCCAACAATGCTAAATGGCACAATAACTGAAGACGTGAGATTCATCTAGATAAACTTATACGTAAACTAAAAAAAACACGAGCAGCAGATTCGGCCGGTCCAAGTGCAGTTCCATTGACAAGAAAAGAAGATGCCAAACCTGCAAAACCTTCCGATATCTGCTTTTTCTGTAGCAAACCGGAAAATAAAAAACATGTCTTACGTTCATTTCAACCGAGTGCAGTTCCATTGATAAGAAAAGAAGATACCGATCCCGTAAAACTTTCTGATATCTGCTTTTTCTGTAGCAAAACGGAAAATACAGAAAATGTTATACATTTATTTCAACCAAGTGCAGTTCCATTGACAAGTGAGGATCCCAAACCTACCGATATCTGCCTTTTCTGTAGCAAACCGGGAAATAATAAGAATGTTTTACATTTATTTAAAAAAATTAGACATTACTAAACAGCTTAGAAAAAAAGCATTGCTCTTGAAGGCTGAAAACGTGCTGTTGCAATTGTCTTTGGGTGACATCGAAACCAATGAATTGAAGTATCACGCATACTGTTTTGTTAATTTTAATCGTCGTTCCCAACAATCACAAGAAGCATACGATGACCATGCCTCTAATGAGACAACTGAACAAAGTAAGTTACTGCAAGAAATTTTCAGTTTCGTGCTAGAAGAAATTTGTTCTGGAAAAAAGTACTTTTCCCTCAAGGTTCTTTATGAAGAAATGAGTTGTCGGGCTCAATTGAATAACACACAACCTATAAATCGAACTAGGCTGAAAATAGCTCTTCTACAACGTTTTTCTTTAATTTTGAAGGAGGAGATAGGTTTCCGTAATGAAGTCATTTTAGTGTGCTCTAAAGAAATAAAAGACATCATAGTGTCCACATCTGCTTCAGACGATTTTAGTACCCTTTCAAAAGCAGCTCTCATTTGCCGTCGTGAACTGTTAAAGCCGAGGTATAATTTTGAAAAGGACGGATTTCATTCCGACTGTCAAAAAAACTCTGTTTCTGCTCATCTTAAATATCTAATCGGTCTCATTATACACGGGCCATCTTATGAGGGTGACATGGAAAATGAGCAGAAAAATCTCTCAATATCCCAGCTCATCACATATAATACTGAGGTATTTATATCTCACGAACCTCCATTGCCTGTTTATCTTGGGCTCTCTCTTTTCTTTTCGCTTTTCTCATTTATTCAAAATTTCAAAGTTCGATTCTGATAAAATTCATCATCATCATCATATCAGCCGCACGATACCCACTGCTGGGTATAGGCCTCCCCCAAGGATTTCCATGACGATCGGTCCTGCGCTTCCCACATCCAGTGGCTTCCGGCAATCTTCACCAGATCGTCGGTCCACCTTATCGGGGGCCTACCCACGGAGCGTCATCCGGTGCGCGGTCGCCATTCCAGAACCTTTCCGCCCCAACGGCCATCGGTTCTTTTCGCTATGTGTCCAGCCCACTGCCACTTTAGCTGAGCAATCCTTCGAGCGATGTCGGTTACTTTAGTTCGCCTGCGGATCTCCTCATTTCTGATTCGATCACGCAGGGAAACGCCGAGCATGGCTCTCTCCATTGCACGCTGGGTGACCTTGAGCCTCCTTATGAGACCCATAGTTAGCGACCACGTTTCACTGCCGTAAGTCATCACTGGCAACACACACTGGTCATAGACTTTCGTCTTGAGACACTGAGGTAAATCGGACACGAAGATTTTTCCTAGCTTCCCGAATGCTGCCCATCCGAGTTGGATTCGACGAGAGATCTCCTTCTCAAAGTTGGACCTACCTAACTGGACTGCCTGTCCTAGGTATACATAATGGTCAACAGCTTCAAGTGTAGTGTTCCCAACATGAACTGGAGCGAGCACAACATGGGCATTCGACATGATTTTCGTCTTATCCATGTTCATTTTAAGACCCACTCTTTGGGAAGCACTACGGAGATCTTCGAGCATTGTGTTCAGGTCCTCCAAGGTCTCAGCCATAAGAACTATATCATCGGCAAAACGAAGGTGTGTTAGGTATTGGCCATTAATGTTGATGCCGAGTCCTTGCCAGTCTAAGAGTTTAAAGATATCCTCCAACGCAGCTGTGAACAGTTTCGGAGAAATAACATCTCCCTGTCTCACACCTCGCTGCAGTTGGATAGGATTTGTTCTCTGGTTCTGTACTCGGACCGACATAGTGGCATTTTTGTATAAATACCTCAACACCTCGATATACCTGTAGTCCACTTGGCACCTTTGGAGAGACTGCAGCACCGCCCAGGTTTCAATCGAATCAAAGGCTTTCTCATAATCCACAAACGCCAAGCAAAGTGGCAGATTATACTCCTCGGTCTTCTGTATGACCTGCCGCAGCGTATGGATGTGGTCTATGGTGCTAAAGCCTTTTCGGAACCCGGCTTGTTCGGGAGGTTGAAAGTCGTCAAACTTGCGAGCGAGACGGTTCGTAAGGACTCTCGAAAACAGCTTATAGACATGACTCAGAAGCGAGATGGGTCTATAGTTCTTTAAGAGGGACTTGTCACCCTTTTTAAAGAACAAAATCACCTCACTTATGTTCCATGTCTTCGGCGTTCTGCCCTCGACGATGACGGAATTGAAAAGCTTCTGGAGGACTTTAAGTATCGGCTTACCGCCCGCTCTCAGAAGTTCTGAAGTGATTCCGTCGTCGCCCGCCGCCTTGTTGTTTTTCAGCTGTTTGAGAGCCATACTAATCTCGTACATGCTGACGTCCGGGATATCTTGGGTATAGTGTCGGGTAAGCTTGGCTCTGGGGTCTTTAGCCTTGCTTTCAACGGGTGTCTGCGTGGAATATAACTGCCCATAGAAACTCTCGATCTCCCTAAGGATTTCAGGCTTCGCTGAGATGATGCGTCCGTCGTCAGTTTTCAGCTTCGTCATCTGGCTTTGCCCAATAGACAGATCTCTCGCGAACACTTTGGAGCCTTTTTTCCGCTTGATGGCCTCTTTAATACGATTCGTATTAAATTGGCGAAGGTCGCTCGTCAAAGACTTAGATATCTGTCTATTAAGCTGCCGATAACGATTAGCATCTACTGAACTCTGGAGCCTCATTTCACATCTCTGATCCATGAGTAGGAGTGTGTGGTCGGAGAGTTTCTTTAGCTTGGGACGGCGGGTCTTGAAGAACTTGGACCCTACCGTACGGACAGTATCCACCACCATATTGTTTAGATCGTCCACATCTATGCTGTTCTCAAGGGCTTCGAATCGGTTTTGGAGTTCGAGTTGAAAGCTCTCGGGGTTTTGAATATGGGCCAACAATGGTCGGAGTGTTGATTTTATCAGTCGAGATCTTTCCAGCTTTATGTTGATATTCAATGTGCCACGTACCAATCGGTGATCGCTCCCCGTCTTAACGGCGTTGATCACAGTGACATCATTAAATATTTGCTTTTTCGTCGACATGATAAAATCAATCTCATTTCTGACTGTACCGTCCGGACTGACCCAAGTCCACTTCCGGCTTTCCGGCTTTCTGAATAATATTACCAAGCCAGTATCTGGGCTTGCGCGCATATGGCTGAAATAAAACATCGAGATCCATGCCAGTATGGGTGGAGGAAAGAAGGTGACACACTTCTTCCAGTTTGGATAAATATTCCTACAGTTGCTTCAGCATGTCAAGTAATGATAAAGTGTGGATGCAAGCAGAAGTGTTCGAAAGCATGTAGTTGCGTAAAAAAATCATGAAATTGTACTTCTCTCTGCAAGTGTTTTTGTAAAAAATAAGCATTCTTACCTATTATTCGGCTGTAGTATTGTTTAATTAAATAAACACAGTACTTACGTTCAAACCTGTGTTTCACTACGCACTAAGCGTCTCACTATTCGTAAACTTACATTATTTTTACCTAATTTGATCGTTTCAAAAAGAAACGCCATATAAAAAATAACTTTTTCTCATGAACTATTAGATTTATCAAAAATTTTACAAGATGCAAAGTTATAGATTAAATTATTTGTAACATAATTGCTAAATAAAGTTTTTGTAGAGCACTTATTATTTTTGAGTTATCTTAAAAATAATAATTTCTTAGACAAAAAAAAAATCATAAGTAGCCGCCATATGGATTCTTTTGTAAGGATAGTTTGGCCCTGCTCAATACTAGTTATGAACACTCTACAGAACTGTTTTCATCATGTGGCCAAATTTTATCAGGACTTTTAACACCCATGATTAATTTATATGGAGATTCATAACTCTTCAGGTTAATTTGTCCTATACTTCTGTAAAGCTAACTACATTTGCTACAATTTGAGCCTAACCCGAGTAGTCTAGGCCCATAGACTGCAGAGACACAGCTAGTCAAAGATGGTAATTTATTTCGAAAGTGAACTCTTGGCTCTCGGCGCGCGACGATAAAATGTTTTTTTCCGCTATTTATTGTTTGTTAAGGTACTTCAAAGTTATATTATTTCAAATCTGCATTAAATAGGCTTTGATAAAGTATTTTTTGTTTGGAAATAAATGCACCAGTTTAATGTTTACGGTGACTAAAAGCAAAAATATGTAGTTGAATATTTTGGTAATAGTGCAATTTTTAAGAAACTGCTAAATAAATAACATTTATTTATACTAGAAATGAATTCTACGTTATTGATTTATCCGAAATTGATACCACACTTGACCTATTAGCTAAACAAGGACAGTTATAATTTTTTGAATGAAGCCGGGCGGAACACTACTTCAACCCGCCGCCGTTTGGAATCGTATGTAACGATAGTTTGGCCCAGCTCAATATTAGTTAAGAACAGCCTACAGATCAGTTTCCATCATGCGGCCAAACTTTATCACGCCTTGTAACTCCCAAATTTTTTTTGTATAGACGTTCATACCTACTAATAGGCAAACATCAATAGTCATTGTCTTGACAAAAATTTACTTACATTAAAGGACCGTACAACAACAAATACACATTTTTGAAGAACGATTTCACACAAAGTTACTTGTTTTATTGGTCCGAAAAAAATAATGTAGAAAGTATATAGTAGACTCAGTTATGTGAATAACAGAAACAGGATAGCTAAAACTTTCGTCGATGGAAAAAAATCGTAAAGTGACCTCCAATTTTGCAGTTATTAACTGATGTGCCAACCAAAAATAAAACTATAATGTTAAAACTATAATAAAAAAAACCGGCCAAGTGCGTGTCGGGCCACGCGCCCGCCGTAGGGTTCCGTAGTTACCTTATACCATACCATATTTAATACCACCTATCTTTTTCGTCTGCAAAAATAACTTTGTTTTTCACAGTGTTGGTATGAATGACAAAGTTATATTTGCAGTTTTGGAAAATGTGCTATATCTCAAAAATTAATTACTGTATCTCGTTCAAACCAATTTTCTTTGAAAGTGTTTATTAAGGTCTACAGCATATATTTTTTTTAGATTTTTCACTTTCTTATTTCAAAAGTTACAAAAGTTAAAGGGGGGGGGGGGGGGGGGGGAGACACACATTTTACCACTTTGGCAGTGTATATCTTTCAAACGGTTAACTTTGAGAAAAAGTTGTCTTAGAAACCTCAATGTCATTTTTAAAGACCTATCTATAGACACCCAACACGTGTTGGTTTGAAGAAAAAAAATTTTTCAGTTTCAGTTCCATGTATGGAGATTGGGGGAGCCTTAATCCTAAATCCTTAATCTTTTATTTTTCTTATTTTTTATGTATTTTATTATTAGTTATTAATTAAAAACGACAATATTGTCAATAATTTCGATAACTTTAACTATGACAATTTCTTCCAGCGTTGTACGGCCTGTTAAATTATACGACACGAATAAAAAAATGCTGTCATAGACTCATAGGCTTCCAAACATAGCTCGCTAGTCGCTAGTACATAAATAAATATTAACTTACTTGTCCGGTCTCTTGTGCAGTATGGTTGAGATCTGTTCCCTCCTGGGTGCCATCTTGGCAAGCTTCCTGCGCTTATTGTTGTCGGCCATCAAATAATAAGTAGAATATATTGTTAACTTACTTGTCCGGTCTTTCGTGCAGTATGGTTGAGATCTGGTCCGTTCTGGGCGCCATCTTGGCAAGCTTCCTGAGATTATTGTGGTCGGCCTTCAAATATATGTAAACATAATGTTAACATACTTGTCCGGTCTCTTGTGCAGTATGGTTGAGATCTGGTTCCTCCTGGGCGCCATTTTGGCGAGCTTCCTGCGCTTATTGTGGTCGGCCTTCAAATATATGTAGAACATAATGTCAACTTACTTGTCCGGTCTCTTGTGCAGTATGGTTGAGATTTGATCCCTCCTGGGCGCCATCTTGGCAAGCTTCCTGCGCTTATTGTGGTCGGCCTTCAAATATATGTAGAACATAATGTCAACTTACTTGTCCGGTCTCTTGTGCAGTATGGTTGAGATTTGGTCCCTCCTGGGCGCCATCTTGGCAAGCTTCCTGCGCTTATTGTGGTCGGTCTTCAAATATATGTAGAACATAATGTCAACTTACTTGTCCGGTCTCTTGTGCAGTATGGTTGAGATTTGGTCCCTCCTGAGCGCCATCTTGGCAAGCTTCCTGCGCTTATTGTGGTCGGCCTTCAAATATATGTAGAACATAATGTCAACTTACTTGTCCGGTCTCTTGTGCAGTATGGTTGAGATTTGGTCCCTTCTAGGCGCCATTTTGGCGAGCTTCCTGCGCTTATTGTGGTCGGCCTTCAGCTTCAGCGTGTACTCCGGGACTTCACAGCCAGATTGTTTCATTACGGATGCTATGCTGTGGAATTATTATTTACTATATTATTTGTTGTATCAATAGAAAACAGAAGCTTTGAAAACACTTACTAGTATTTTCAAAGCTTAAAGCAATCAAAATATCTATTCATTTACAAGTGTTTACCTTATTTCAAGACATTAAAGTGAACTTTCATTTGTTGTTTGAGAACGAAAATGCACCTTAATATCTTGATATAAGGTTGATTTTTGTCAAATGTTCACCTGAACAAAATACCTATTTTGGTAGGTTTAAAAGCTCAAATTATTGTGGCGCTGACTGTACATTATAACTTCTTTTTACAAATATTATAAAATGTCAAATTTCACTTAAAGTGCGAAACACACCGGATGCGTAAGCGTAAGCGTGCACGTGCACGTAGACGTACCATGACGTTCTAATGTCTGAAACTTTATGAGACATGGCACACCGCTTGCGTAACGTACGCGTGCACGTAAACTGATGCGTAACCCTACGCATTTCAGCTCCCATGAGACAAATAGACTGCGTACCTACGCAGAGCGGAACGTATTGATGCGTGCAGTAATGACGTGGTACTCAATGGCATTCCCTAATTGGACGTCACACCGAACAAATTCGAACACGCCCTTATCTTTGCTGCGCGTCACTACGCGCGACCACGCGCGTGACTACGCATTCAGTTGTATTTGTTTACAAACAGTACCGGTACTACCGGTAGTAAGTGGTGTTTAATTTTGTTTTTAAATAATTAGTAACGATATTAAAGAAAAACTTAAGAATTAGTGCAAAAAAATATTCCATTTACTCAATCTTCGTCTGACATCGCGCACTAGAGTCACTTGGCTGCCGCAGCGGCTAAGTACGCAAGGGACAGGTTGCGTTGCGTGCCCAGCACGTATGTGTAACCCGGTGTATCAGGGGCAGGGACCGGAAAACCCCTTTATCTGATTAATCCTATTGTTAGGGAAACCATATTAAAAGGCTTCTTAAATGATATGGCTTCCCAAATGATAGGGTTTCCCTATCGATAGTATTTATTTGATTAAGCCAATCGTTAAGGAAACGGTATTAAAAGGCTTCCCAAATGATGGGGTTTCCCAAATGATAGGGTTCCCTATCGAAAGTGTTTATTTGATTAAGCCTTTTGTTAGGGAAACTGTATTAAAAGGCTTTTCATTCAAATGATAGGGTTTCCCTATCGATAGGGTTTCCGTATCAATTGGGTTTCTCTATTGATAGTGTTTATTTCATTAAGCCTTTCATTAGGGAAAGCGTATTAAAAGGCTTCCCAAATGATAGGGTTTCCTTATCGATAGTGTTTTTTTATTAAGCCTAATTGTTAGGGAAAGCATTTAAAGAGGCTTTCCAAATGATAGGACTTCCCAAATGATAGGGTTTCCCCGATTGGGTTTTCGGATTCGGTAAGTGCTTACCCGAACTAACTGTATTAATATGGTTAGCCTTTCGTTGGCGTAAGTCAACGATATGCTTACCTAATCGATAGGGTTTTTGAAAACAAGTCTATGAAATACCCAATAAAAAACCCCTTTAAGGGTAAGCGGTTCCGGTCCTTGGTCAGGGGGTTACGTGCGTAACTTCACGCGTGTCTACGCAGCCGGTGTGCCCAGGCCTTAAAAAGGTGGAAATAGTGAGCACGTTCTTGCCAAATTCTATTGAAAGTCTGAAATTCGAGTGTTTTTTTTAACTTTTTGGATGCCGAAGTAATTACCTTCTCAAGTTGCCGACGTCGTCTTGCGTGAAGAATGTGATAGCTTTGCCCCTCTGCCCCGCTCGGCCGGCTCGCCCCACCCTGTACAATACGAATATTTAATTTATTGTGTATTAATGTGTATTTAAGAAATACAAGTATTTAGTTGGTATCATTTTGTAGTAGATTTATATACACAAAAGCTATATTGTAAGAAAGTTTCAAGCGATTTTGAATTATAATAAAATTGCAGACCTACCAATCCGCATTGGGCACGCGTAGTGGGCCAGAGGGTCTGTGTACCAGCATCGGGGGACATTCTTCTTCTTATCGAATGAGGATTAGTGGCCACCTCAGGTGTTAGACTTTATCAAGCCACCTGTAAGGCCTCTAACTTGGCTTAACGACTGTTATCAGATGACAACAGCCGGGGCCGACGGTTTATCGTGCCCTCCGAAGCACGAAAGCGCCACAAATTGCACTTTAACGGTCACCCATCCAACACCTGGCCGGACCGAGCGTTGCTTAACAAACGTGATCGAGTACGATCAATCTGTCAAGCTCCACCACGAGCGCTTCATTAAAAATGCCTGATATGCTAGCAATGGTTCTTAACCGGTGGTCCGCGAGCCACTGGTGGTCCCTTGAAGCACCAGAAGTGGTTCGCAAAGCTATCCTAAAATAACACCCCTTCTTTCTTCATTCATTCATTTACTTACATTTATTGTATTTCAAGTCCATGGACAGATGTCAAATGGTTCCTTATCTATCACTATACAGGATCATTCTAAACATACCATCCTAATTTCAAGGATGTGTCCACTCCATGAAAGTAAACATCTTTCTCCAAGAAACGTGTCGAATTTCGCCACAAAATTTTGGTCATCCCATACTAAATTGATCACGTAATCTCTTTGAATTGGTTTGAAATATTTTTTATTGCCAAATGATCCTATTTCTTACTGTGATCAAAATGCTCTTTAAGGCCAACTGAAATTTGAGTACAGAAACTACATTAAGTCTCAACACCGCACCGGCTTCACACGCAGGCACAAACTTCTACAACATTAGATCTATAAAAAACAGTTTCTGTACTCAAATTTCAGTAATCCTTAAAGAGTATTTTGATCACAGTAAGAAATAGGATCGTTTGGCAATAAAAAATATTTCGAGCTGATTTATCGTTTTTCAGTACAAAATGTATGGGAAAAGTTTTTGGTGATTTCTGTCGTTTCTAGTACTCATACCTTAAATGGTCCCATAGAGTATTTTGACCCCCACACGAAATAGGATCAATTGGCATAAAAAATTTTTTTTTGGTATTTCAGCTATTTTTTTGCTAACCGTATTTTTTTCCAAAATATGTGAATGCAGTTCATAATATCTTAAAATGTTATGGATGGTCTCCTAGGAACGTTTTCCTGTAACTATGACGGTTAAGGTACCTGCCCTTAATGTACCGTTTCAAAAATCCATCCTGTATAGTAAATTTTTTTATATAATAGGCCCTGTATTCCTTAGAGAGGGTTGTTCAGTTTCATGAGCTGAACACATTCTCAAAATTTGGATGGTAAATAAAAAATGACCTTTATCGTTAAGAAGTACAGTCACACCCCGGGCACTCCATACAAGCGTCGCGTTTCAACTACCTATTACACAGACGCTACACAGTAACGTTATTGCACACGCGCAACTGTGTGCGTGAAGTCTAGAGCTATTGAATGAGCACACGGATCGGCACACGAACTCGCGCCAGGCCTCCATCACTCGCTCAAGGTCGCGCGATAAGCACCTACCGCTAGCCGTTCGTTCGAACGAACAAGTGAGCATCGGGCTGTCACACGCCCACCTGTGTAGTCGCGCGGCATCTTACTGCCTGCGTAGGTATTGCCTCTTTATAATAGTAACAATGTCGAATCGACATTACTGTGCCGTGTACGGATGTCAAAATCAAAAAACCAATAAACAATTGTCGTTTTTCACATTATGATATATGCTACGCAGTTCATTTAAAAGAAGACAACCCTAACGTTGCGTCGTCAGAAAAGGTAAGAGCACGCGATAGAAAGAGAGGCAACTACTAGGTGAACTGCGCGACCTGAATTGTACTTTATTGTGTCGGAGCAAAGTCGCTATTTATTTAAATGACTTTGCGGAGTGCTGCTTCTGTACTTGTACTATTAGTTATTCTGTGCTCGCGCGGTGCGCGCCGGTGGGGTGAGGTAATTGATTGTGGGGCGGGGCGGTGAGTTTCCTTTCTGTACGGTAGTACTTATATCTATTCTGTGGTACAGTGCTAGAGTAACAGTACCTGTGTATGTACGCGATGGCGGAGGGCGGGAAGTCGTAGTTGAGCACGAGGTTGACGCCCCGGAAGTCGATCCCGCGCCCCATCAGCTCCGTGCATATCAACACCCAGATGCGCCCCACGCGGAAGCTGCGCACTACGTTGTCGCGCTGGGAATTATATATTTGTAGGTTTATTATTGTTACTTGTCCATTTTTCAGGCTTTATAAAATGCAATGGGCGATATTGTGACAGCTCAAATAAAAAAAAAATCAAAAATGTCGATAGATGCCGTTTTATGAAAGCCGAGCCGTAAAGTTAATCCCCTTCACACAAAGCAAAAGATCACAAGCATTTTTTTTTAATTTTGACCGCAAGTGCTGTAGGAACCCTTAGGCGGGGTAGTTAAACCGGCGATAGACATATAAGCAACTTTATGACGGCTTTCACAAAACGCCACCTATTTAGATTTTTTGAACTACATAATTTCTTTTATTTTTGGTCTCGGAAGTTCTTCCATTAAATTAGATGTATTAGATTTATTTAAAAAAAATAACATAATTGTAATTGTTATGCGTCATGCTCGTGAACGGAAGCTAAATTTCATTTTATAAATTCATATTCACGATAATATTGTATCACTTTTCCTAAAACATTTTCAATATGGCTCTCTTTCAAATATTAAATTGTAGATTCAGTAATTTGAAGTGTTTCCTGACAAACTGACATTTCTAATGTTAATGAGACTAAAAAATATGAGGATTGGTATTTGAATGTTTAGAAACTTTAGAAGAACAAGTAAAGCATGTAACAATATTGTAAAAGCCTGTAGCACACCCCGCTGCGAAACAATACCAGCGAAAACGCAGAAGTTCCGCCATGACTTGTCTTCTATCGACGACGATATATGACGATCACATCTACAAGCGGTTTTGCGGCAGAGGTGTGGCAAAACGGAACGAGCCGATCAGGCAGAATCGCGCGTGAAAGTAGTATCATAGTTAAATCTTTGCGTTAGAACAGGCTGTATCGCATCTGTTTCGCTTGACGTACAACTGACAATTTATGACGAAACTTACTGCGGTTTCGCTGGCTTTGTTTCGCTATAGGTGCTATATGCGTAAGGTACAATTTCCACCGACCTGCGTCTGAGTGCGGTCTGCATGGATAACGTCTACGTTGATTCCGTCGTATATGAGCTCTTTGAACAACTGTTTTGCGCGGTCTTTGCTTTGCACGAACACTAAAATCAAAAACACAAAAGTTAAAAAACTTTGCCTTCTTAAGGCCGATTTCTATAGGGTGTTTGGTTATCCAGAATATGGACTTAGGATACTATGCATACAATCTCGGAAAATTATTGTACAGTCTGAAAACTGAAAGAAATTTTGTTTATATTTGTATGAAAAATGGCAAAGTGACAACCTTAGACGCAGATGGCATTAATGGTTAAGAGTGCATCGAATGTCCACTAGCCTCGCCAATCAAGAAAAAATCATTACAACGAAAAATCTAACTATGTTTAATAAAATTCTGAAAAATATAAAAACAGTATTAGTTATAAACTATTTTTGTATGCTTTTTTTTCGTGGTTTAAATGTGTTCGTGTAGTTACAATATGGTTTAACGCCTAAAGTGGCCATTTTAGGCATTAATCCAGATTGTAACTACACAAACACATTTAAACCAGGAAAAAAACGCATACCATAATAGTTTATAACTAATACTACTTTTATATTTTTCAGAATTTTATTAAACATAGTTATAGTTATTTCGTTGCAATGATTTTTTCTTAATTGGCGGCGCTAGTGAAGGCTTGGTGCGCCCTTAAAAACAATACACTGTCTCGGTCTAGGGTTGCAATTATGCAGTTTTTAATAGAAAGAAACCAACATTTGTTTTCAGTCAACTAATGGTTTAGGTTTTGTAGCATGTTTTAAGCATGGTGCCCTATCTACAATATTTGGGATTATACAAAAATTATCAAATAAATTTTATAACTTAGTGGTTCTTAACCTTTTGGTGATAAGGGACCATTTGGAAAAAAATCTGTCTGGACCACTGTTTAGATTGGAGGTTACAGTGAATGTAAGTAAATGAATGAAGGGTTGTTATTTAAGGATGGCTTTGCGGACCACTTCTGGTGCTTCCAGGAACACCTGCAGACCACCGGTTAAGAACTATTGATATAACTTATCTAGTCAAAGAAAGTCTTCTGCTATAACATACCTAGCACTGGTGGCTGGAGGCCCTTCTGAACGAGTTGTCTGAATGCAACTAATTTGCCGTTCTCATTGCCACAGTATACTAACTCTTGATCTACGAGGTTCGTTGCTGCGTTTCTGGAAAATAAAATTATAGATAGTTATAGTCTGTCTATCCTTACTTGTCTTATTTGGTAAACAATCTTAACCCAACTCTTAATGCATCGTGTGGTCCTAGTTGGTAACTTTAAAATACTGACCTCTGGCCCACAGTAATGTTGATCAACCCCCTCATATGATGTCGACACCACTTGGCGACACCGGGCGTGTACGTGGCGCTGAACATCGCTATCCAGCGCTGCTTCCCGCCGCAAGCTGCTAGGATCTGGTCCATCTGCTGGCTTAAGTCTGAGGCCTTACCCACTAAACCTTCTACTGTTTTCCGCACTAACACGCAGGACCTACGGGACCGTGATAACACCCACCAGTGGGTTACCCTAAAATACTGACCTCTGACCCACAGTAATGTTGATCAAACCCCTCATATGATGTCGACACCACTTGGCGACACCGGGAGTGTGCATGGCGCTGAACATCGCTATCCGACGCTGCTTCCCGCCGCAAGGCCGCAAGCTGCTAGGATCTGGTCCATCTGCTGCCTTAAGTCTGAGGCCCTACCCACTAAACCTTCTACTGTTTCCCGCACTAACACGCAGGACCTACGGGACCGTGATAACACGCACCAGTGGGTTACCCTAAAATACTGACCTCTGACCCACAGTAATGTTGATCAATCCCCTCATATGATGTCGACACCACTTGGCGACACCAGGCGTGTGCGTGGCGCTGAACATCGCTATTCGGCGCTGCTTCCCGCTACAAGCTGCTAGGATCTGGTCAATTTGCTGCCTGAAGTCTGAGGCTTGCTCGGAGGATCCTTCAAATAGCTTGTCGGCCTCATCTATTATTAACCAACGGACTCTAGAAAGATAGCCCAAGTTAAATTTGATGTTGTGCAAGAAACAACATTATTACTATAATTCAAATCTAATGAATATGAGAATTCAAAGTTTGGTGAGTTCTGAAAGCTAGTACCTTCTTATGACTTTTTGTGTTTTAAAAAAGAGATAAGTTATAATTAAAAATACAATAATGTAAGAAATATGACTGACTACTGACATTAAAATCATACTTACTTGTCTAATGAAATGTTAACATTATCCTGGTTTAATAAGTAGCAAAGACGGTTTGGTGTACTTATTACGATATCTGTAAAAACAAAACATCATTTAACAATAGCAATGTTTGTATTTTTTATGATATTTAAAGGTAAATTAAATATTTTTTAAAACCTTTATGTAATTGCATTACATTTTTTAAAATGTTTTTAATTTTTTTTATATTATTATTTAGAATGTTCGTTGGTTCAGTATAGTAATCTAAAGAAATATAAGAATGAGGGTATTATTTACCTCCTAAGAATATGTTAAGTAGGTGGCACTTACCACTTTTCCTAATAGTAGCTTCCCGTTCTTTAACCTTGCTTTCTTTCAAATTTTTGACAACACTGCAGCGGAGCTGTGTGGAAGCGCTCAACCTTAGTGCTTCCCGGTATATTTGATGAGCAAGCTCTCTGGTAGGACATAGGACTAGGGCTCTAGGCCCTCCTTGAGGGGCTCCCAGCATGTGAAGGAGAGGAAGGAGGAAAGCAGCTGTTTTTCCAGAACCAGTTGGAGCACATGTAAATATTTGACGGTCCTGTGAATGGTAAAAACTGTTAACGAGAACAGCTATACTTATTTTTACAATCAAGAAACATATCATAATTTTTTGGACTCTGATGTAGAAACACTGAAGCTGATTGCATTAGACTCGTAATGCAATCAGCTTCAGTTTTTCTACATCATCGTCTAATGATTAGACGATAAGTTTGCCAACTGGCATGGCACAATTAGTTCAGGTAAAAAAATATTGGTGATTCTTCTTATCATAATTAAAGGTAGATAACCTACAGGGTAATGTTACGACCCCTTTACAAAATCAAATATAAGTTCAAGGAAGTAATAAAAAAACACTGGGTGAGATAATTTTGAATGATTTCTTTTTAAATTTACAGTTTTCAGCCACTATTTATATCCAAAAATCTAGGCGCGTATGCTCACCCTCGTCTACGAGACGCGAGCGGGGGAAGGCGAGTGGCAGGAGGGGAGGCAAACAGTGACAACAATTTAAATTAGTGTAGGGAAATGTTTGGGGTAAAAGGTAAAAAAAATGTTTACTTCATAAATTGATTGACTGCTGTTATAGAATGATCTGAAAAAATTTGAAAAGGGGTCCAAAAATTACCCTGTATATTATGTATGAAAGGAGCCTCTATGTGGCACACCCCGGAAGCAGCTTGACCCCGTAATACAGGGTCTGGGCTGACTAATCCTCTTCAACACAATGGTTCATAAAATATATACTGATGGTGGTAATCAAGTACACTAACATGACTTGAATTAGGAATTTAAAATGTCTTTCCTACTCTGAAGATATTTATTTTGCTAAAGAGCATTTGGAAACACGCCCCAGGCGTGTTCTAAATAAAAGATGATTCACATACCTCCAGCATACATGTCAAAGCTTGCCTCTGTACTGGTGTCGGTTCATCATACCCACACTCCTTTACAGTATCGACCAACTCCTGTGACACATTGTAACGGAGCACAAGATCGGAGAACTCTTTCAGAGCAGCCGGAACATGACGGCCTACTGTTTTGATGCCATGCTCATTGCGAAATCGGTTTTGCTGGAAAAATTCAATGTTATTTATTTCATTAGCATTTTTTGGAACTTTCTTGAATATGAGATAGACTGACATTGACGCTAAGCTCTATAACTAATGCTACAGCTCTGCTGGCATCTTAACGCATAGCTTAAAGTGTTAATCTAGGCGTTACGCAGATGTGGCCAAGACTTAACGGTGTTAATTTACAAACAACAATACTAAATATTTATAATGCATTAGCTAACGTGCACTTGGACATTACTATTAACGTTAACGCAGGTGGATCCGTAGCATAAGACAGCAAAATTATAATATCATAGAAAACAGTATTGCATTGCACAGATAATAACAAAAGTTTTGGGTTAGTATTTTCTATGAAGTTACCTCTTCTAGTTCCAACTTTTTCTGTGAATCTTCAGTTTTTTCTTTCTTCTTTTTCTTTTTCTTCTTTTCCCCAACTTTCACGCCGTCGACTAGTTGCAAATCGTTGTCAGATTCATGATCCTCAGAATCCGATGCAGATTTTGCGGACTCACTTTTATCACTGAAGTTTCCTTCTTCCTCATCTAATATTTCCGTTTTAATATCCAATAACTCCTCTTTTTTAGCTGGCAGCAAGGTGGGCGTAGGTTTCTGAAGAAATAAATGATTAATTTGAGGAATACTCGAGGGTGTTATTGAAGGAGGTTATAACAAGCACTTACTTTATTTTTAACGCCTAATACTTTTTGTTTGAACGTTAAACCTTTAGTTAATTTCTTAAAAATATCGTAGGCATCCATTGCATCTGCATTTGAAGAATAGCTTTGAAATAAATTAGACAAAACCACATGTGAGAGAACATAAACTTTGTTGACTTGACACTTTGACAGTGACAGATAAGAAATGACAAATGAAATAAATGGGTGCATTCCCAGACTAATCACTGAGCCAACGATCGCAATTTGACCGATGACTTAGCGGTTCGTCTGCACCATTGACACAGTCATTATTTGTGAGCATGCGAATCTCCGTGCCACTGAATAATTCCATTCTAAAACTACCTAGAAGTAATGTACCGATGATATACGTTCTTATTTCAGATATCAAATAGATTGTACCGGCTTCCCGGCAGAATGATTGACAAAAGCATGTGGCACGGAGATTCGCATGGTTTGAGGTTATGTTTTTTGTTAAATCGTCGAATTCCAGATCAATCGGAGCCTGTACCGCTGGGTTGATGTATTTGTAGCCGTTACATATTCATTGTAACAGCTACAAACACATTTGTTGCTCATGTAACGCAACAGGGACAAAGATATGGCGATCTAAAGTTTTAAAAGCATGCGACTCTCCGGCCCACACGCTTAAGTCTAAAATACTGGTGAAAATTGTATTAAGATTAAAAATAAGCAAGTTTACGTAACCGTTTGATCACGATAAACGGCCCGAAAACATATTTTCACTATATCTTCATTCGTTTTAGAGAAATAAGTAAATTTATTTACTATGATTTATTATGAATAATCAGTGTGTAGGGTGACCATATCGTCGGTCCGTAGGAATCATTAGGCTGTTTCTAATAAAATTCAAGTTGAACTACATAATGTTGAGGGTTGATTTGCCTACATACTCGTACGTATCGTACCTACTATCATACTGTTACTGACTATGCAATATTGCAATATTTTTTAGGGGACGTAAAAAGGTGACTTTTATCCTAATCGAGATGACAAAATACAAACAAACAAATGAGAAAGTAGGTAACCTTATAAAAACGTGTTAAAAATGTGAACGTCATAATTGGTATAATAATTGCCCACTCAGTACCAGTCACCCATCATCATCAGTATCAGTCACCCATTAATTTAGGTCTCGGTTGAATGCAACCGAACTGAGAACTTCCTTCGATTTTTGAAGTATTAGTCTTTCAAAATAGGTATCTAAAAACACTTCAACTTGCATTTTAGACCGATCGGGATAAGTTTTTAGCTTTTAAAAATATTAAAGTTTGTTTTTTTCGTATATATAGTTTCTGCACCATTCACTTAGCCTAATACATGAAATTGTGTCATTTTGGTTTGATGCATAAGTAACAATTTAGGTTTTTGTCTTTTTTAACGCTATCGGACGAAAAGAAAATTAAAGTTGAAAATTTTACTTTCATGATGATTATGAAGTTGTAACCGATGTACTTACTTGAGCTTTTTGTGTCATCTTTGTCCACGGGAATACTGTTATTTGACTATTACCTAAAGCGTTACCTTAGTAACTCCAAAAGAATATTACAATTGGTTAAATAAATGTTAAATGTTTTAGATCAATAGTATCTGTTGTACATAATGTTTTGTGCTAAATTCATCAATGGAATTTTCAGCTTTTTATTTTTTTCTTTTCAACACCCTGTAAAAGTCACAAAAGAAAATGGGGGGGGTGGGGGGGTGGGAGCCGGGGCACCGCTGTTTGCTGCGTACTTCGAGCACCGCTGCTACGTACTTTGCCGTTCGAGCGACTTTGGGTAAAAGAATTTGTAAAAAGTAGCCTCTATTTCGTATTGAGCCAGCACAATATCCCACTTCAAATTAATTCGCCTAATTTAAAGTAAGTAAGTGACTTAAGTGACGCCTAAGCATAGGTACTGAAGTTCGGTGACACATTTGAAGTAACGAGTAGGTAGGTAGGTAAGAAGTATACGAACGAATATAAATACATTTGATGATACTGTGGCCGCGTTCCGAATCACGCTCACAGCGCTGTTAGCGCGTATCCGACCAAATTAAATAGTCACAAAATATTACACAGATAGTGTATTTGTGTACCTACTTCATTTAATGGATTATAGGCTAACAGTGCTGTTGGCGTGATTTGGAAGTAGGCATGTGTTATTATTGTCAATTACAGTCTCATTGATGAGATGACATCATTAACATTCTTGTACTCTACCTCTTGCAAAGTTTAAAAAGAAAGGATTACCTACCTACTGTAACAAAATATTTTTTGAGGGTAAGGAAATAAAAACCGGTCAAGTGCGAGTCGGACTCGCACACAAAGGGTTCCGTACCAAAAAACGGCTAAAAAATCACGTTTGTTGTATGGGAGCCCCCTCAAATATTTATTTTACTAGCTGACCCGACAGACGTTGTCCTGTCTTAGTTATAAATATTAAATTCGAATTGGTATAAATTATTGAAAAGTTTAGTTCAGAGATTAGTAGGTAAGTACCGTTCCCGTTTCCGTTTTCGTTCTCGTTCCCGTTCCCATTTACTTTAAAACCCAACAGCTTTATAAATAACCAAGTACCTATACATCACTTGTTATGTTAGTAACGTGTATGTTAGTCTATTCAAACTTACTAATAAGGCGTGATGGCTCTGAACTAACCGTGATGAGCACTAAGAAATTCAGTTTTCTTATAACCTCTTTGTAAGAAAAAAAAAATTATTTTACATGTATTTTATTAATAAAATAACTCCGAACGAAGCATCTGTTTTATTACATCCTTAATTGTATGTTTTTTTTTATCGTTGTTCGCGCGTATCTTCGACATTTATGGACCGATTTTGATGATTCTTTTTTTGTTCGATTCAATTTTTTTGCGAAATGGTCCCATTTATTTTTTTTCAAATCGGTTCAGTAGTTTTCAAGGTATCCTGAAAACACTATGATTTTGCATCAACTAACTTGACTATTTTGTTATTTATGAACCGAATAAGATGATTCTTTTTGTTGGGTAAGAGGTACTTTTAGTCTTTTTAACCGACTTCAAAAAAAAGAAGGTTCTCTTTCAGTTTGACCTGTATGAATGTATGTTTCTCCGCGAATATCTCACGTTTGACTGAGCCGATTTTTCTACCAAATAATATACTTACACTACACTACCTAATAGAGAAGGTACTTACACTAAAAACAAAAAAATAAAAATTGTTTTAAAAATAAAAATAAATGTTTTAAAAAACAAAAAACCAACTTCAAATAACCTGCCTCTAAAAAGCAAGAAATAATATTCAAATCATTAGATATGCATTATCATTGTTATATAATAACAACACGTATATTGAAGTCGGGTAGGGCTTTTAGAATAAAAAAACGAAGTTGTACTCCAGCCCCACCCGACTTCAATAGACGTGTTGTTATTATATAACAATGATAATGCATATCTAATGATTTGAATATTATTTCTTGCTTTTTAGAGGCAGGTTTTTTGAAGTCGGTTTTTAGTTTTTTTTAAAAGGTAAGTAAATACTAAAGTTTAATTTTTCAAGTTTTGACTTATGTAGTAAGCATAAATTACTTTACAACCATTGAAACTTGTCCCAAGTAACAATACAAAAACTCACATACATACAAACGTAGAGCAGTGTGGAACAATGCAACACCAAAAGCTCTGAGTCTCATATTTCTCTCATTTTTAAAGATATGAATTCCGTTTTTAGAGGAACGGAATCTACTTAATTAGGTATAAAATGGCAGTTATAGTTTCATTAATAAATAGATACATAAACCAATAAGAAGACTTTTAAAAGAAAATGGGAATTGTTTCATTGTGTCCACCTAGGTGTACACAATGAAACATCCTCTGTCCAACAATGAAACACTGTTATTAATTTTGACATTTTCATATTTAGTGGAACAAGTAAATGACAAAATCTGTTAAATTCCAACCGATAAAGGTTTTCTCAAGGTATTGCATAATTATTCAGGCTTTAAAAGTACCTTTAGGTTTATCTCAGGTACAATGATTTGTGTGTGACTTAAAGATAAATGAGTCTAATTTTTTTTAAATCGTAGTTATGTACCTTTTATAGGCAATAACGATTTAAAATCAACAATTACTTATAATAGGCATTAATCTCTCAGGTAAAATTCTACATACTAAAAGATTAATGAGTCTGAAAATCACAAATATTAGGTAGTAGTAGTGGAAATACTGTTACATTGTGTCCACCCTTGAGCTGTGACATTCTTGGACACCTGGGGTATTTTAGAATAACATCAAAAAATAATCTACCAAAATCGAACAATTTATTAGGTAGTATCAAAGTTATTCTGTGGTAATGTAGTCCACGTGAATCTATGATACATGTACAAATATATTGATTAAAAAACACATTCGATGAGAAAGGCAACTGTCAAAAAAGCATTTTTTTTAAAAGCCCACGACTTAGGACAATTATTCTTAATGAAGGCTTTACAAAGTGACATTTTAAAAAAATAGTAACTATTTGCCTCTAGATGGCGTTGATGGAAAGAGAAGTGTAAAAATTGGCTTTTAAAAATAAACGGCCTGTACCAAAGAGGCAAATAAGCGTTCGCTGGCTGACATCTGGCCAAAGAGAAACATTTTAGGGTAACAAACATCAGATTTGCCTGCCTACCTGAGTACTCTTCGAAGCTGAGTAAAAAAATCACATTGACACATACATTTTTATCAACGCCATCTTATCTATCGAGCATACAGTTTTTTGTCATTTTGAAAAACCCTAATTGAAAAACAGTTTGATTAATATTTTTACAAAAATCCTCCGACTAAAAGTAATGAACATACTCTGTCTGTCAGCTTCATCATCAGACCCTGGACTTCGTCTCCCATTAGAGTACTCGTCAAAACAATAGGGATGACGACTACTGAATAAAATAACAAAATACTAATAAAAACCGTAAACATATTGAACTTTTAGAGTAGCTTGTATACCTCTTGGTTTTATATATTGCGTATTATTTGTTTTATTACCCTTCAAAGTTGGGCGGACAAGTCCATTTAAAAAGTTTAAAATATATTAAAATAAATAATACATTTAATTAATCCATAAAATTTATAGCAAATTTGTATAAGAAACAATTTTGATAAACACAATATTTAATATAGCTGCCAAACTTTCCTACGCGTTGCATACAAACACCTAGGCGTGACGTCATAACTAGGGTAGCCGTTAGTATGGAGCGTTTTCGGGTGAGTCCAATTTTGTGTGCATTTTAAACTGTGATATCTCGGGCAGTTTTCACGCTAGCGAAATAATTATTTTACCAATGTTTCTTTTTTTGAGAGGTAATTTATGTAACATAAAATAAAAAAAAATTTCGTCATGCCTATTCTAACGAGCCCAAACACGATGGGGTTGTAGGTTTTATCATAGAATTCCTGTGGGCTTCTTCCGGCTTCATCATCAGATCAGCTCAATGACACCATAATATTGCATTGCCTTCCAGTTCTGACCTATTTTCAAAGTTTCAAGTCTCTAGGTCATCGGAAAGCTAGGATAAAATCGTTCGCAATATATATCTATAAATATTAGGTCTTTACTTATGAACTTGCCGATATTTTGTCACATACAGAGAAAATAATAACTTCTATGTTTTAAAACATTTAACAATATCTTGATTTACGTATGTCGAATTATGACCATGATAGTCAACTATCAGTAAAAATAAAGTCCTTTTTTTAAGCTTTCATAGCATTAAAAAAAGATCTTGAAAGTTACTCTTTTTTTTGTGAGCCAAAAAAGGGTGACCGGAGGGGTTGTAACTTAGCCAAAACTTATTTTTTTCGCTTATCGTAAATGGAATAGGTTAGCATAGTGTTCAAACATTAGTACATAAAAGTTTTGTTACAAGAGTGTTAACGGTTGTTAAATGAACAAAGAAAATGCTAGTATGAAAAATGCAACTTCTTGAAAATTCTCCATACAAATCGGCAATTTCATAGGTAAAGACCTATTATATACGGTTACGAAAACCTGCTTATTTTTAATCATAATACAATTTTCACCAATATTTTAGACTTAAGCGTGTGGGCCGGAGAGTCGCATGCTTTTAAAACTTTAGGTCGCTATTGCGTTACATGAGCAACGAATGTGTTTGTAGCTGTTACAATAAAGCACGTTCCAGACGGATTTAATCACGCCTCCCAACCAAGGTCACCTTGGTGGAAGCTTGATGGGGGCGTGGTTTCCATCCGTGGATTGTGTTGCGGCTACACGAGTTTACATCCAAGCGCCGCCAACTAGGGCTGCCAACCATCCTATAATAATATGTCGTATTATACTATGTTTCGGGTCTGCGTGCTATATACTATTGAAGAAATATATAGTACGCAAAAATACTATATTTTCAACATCGATCGCTAAGAAACAAATGTTTCTTTTTTTTAATTTGTGATCGTGAATTTTGACTGATTCTATAGCGTGTAGTGTATAGTCACACCATATAACAAATACTATGTGTATAGTGTATTGTATCTGAATTCTGAACGTATCTATCTGTCTTATTGCGTTCCAAACTTGTCAATATAAAATTGACAACTTAATTAAATCTTAATCCATGGACGAAATATATCTTAATCTTAACCATGGACGAATTTCTTTCATGTCTTAACTTAATCAGTAATACTGATACAATCGTAAGTAAGTTAAAAATGAGTTTTTAATTTACTTATATTTAATTAATATTGATGGTAGAAAATAATATGAGACTTTTATTTTGATTCATGATTGTTTTATTTATGGTTTATGATTTTGACCAAAACATTGTTCAAAAATGCAAAAAGTTCAAAAAATATAGTTTTTATAAAAAGTAAAATATAATAATATATTTGCCTAATTTTTGCCTTTTCCATAAACTACTATATTATTTTAAAGTGTACTAATTTTTTTAGCCTTATTTGAAAAATACTGTATTTCGCCTTAGACATGTTGGCAACCCTAGCGCCGACACTCTTTCCCATTCCACGGTAAAGATATCTATCAGTACTGTAACTCGGCCCTGTCCTTGAAATAATTACCTAAATAAACCCGCGCTGGTTCAATCAATTAATTTTAAGGCAATAATATAACTAGATTAACAAAACTAATGGTAAAATAAAAATAAAAAAAAATACATTATTGATGGGAGAAACAAATTATTTAATAATCCTTAGTACAATACCTACGTATTATATAATATTTTAAGTATACTTAATCTTAGCTTTCGGACTTTCCAGGTATTTAAAAATGTAAGGTATCTCTGGATTATTGGTTAATTATATTTATAATAAAAACAGCACAATCTGCACTTTGCAATAGTAAGAACTTATATTTCAATCAATAGTACCTATTGAATTTTTAGACTTTTGGCATTCAGAATGTTATTTCTATATTAAGGTAATAAATATAATAGAAAAAAACCCGGCCAAGTGCGTTTTGGGCAACACGCCGTACGGTTCCGTAGATACCTTATACCACACCATATTTAATACCATTATAATTTTTCGTCTGCAAAAATAACTTTGTTTTTCAGTGTTGTTATGAATGACAAAGTTATATTTGCGGTTATGGAAAATGTGCTATATCTGAAAAACTAATTACTATATCTCATTTAAACCAATTTTTATTGAAAGTAATTATTAAGACCTACATGCAGCATATATGTTTTTTAGATTTTTCACTTTCTTATTTCAAAAGTTAAAGGGGGGGGGGGGAGGATAAACATTTTACCACTTTGGAGGAGTATATCTTTCAAACCTTAGACTTTGAGAAAAAAATGTCTTAAAAACCTCAATGTCAATTTTAAAGACCTATCTATTGACACCTCACACGTTCGCAGTTTCAGTTCCATGTATGGAGAGCCCCCCCTTAATCTTTATTTTTGTTATTTTTGTGATAAAATCGTTAAGCGGTTAACAGAATACATCTACCAACCAAGGTTCAATTGTGTAATATTAATACTTTTGGAATAAAATGGCTGTGACAGAAGGACAGATAGACAGACAGACATGACGAATCTATAAGGGTTCCGTTTTTTGCCATTTAGGCTACGGAACCCTAAAAATACTAGAAAAAATTGACTCACCCGTAACCCGTAGCAGCCGAGCCATTTGAGCCCGTCTGAACTGCGAGGGCTGATTCGATATTTTATAGTATTTTTTCTATTATATTTATTACCTCAATAGTACCTGACCTACGTACATCTTTCGTTCATCACTGCGGCGCATTCGCGACTGTTTGTGTACCGAGTGCAGACTGCAGACTGAACTCGAGGGCCGAGGCGCGTAGGTACGACTCGCTTGTCGACTATTTGTACAGATGACACTTGCATATAAATTGGCAAGAGAAAGATGAGACAAAAGATGCGCAATAGCCACAAACACTAAAATTTGTGGCGCTGCACATCTTTTGTCTCGTTTTTATCTTGCCAATAAAATGCCGGGCAGTATATGAAGTTGGAGTACTGATAAATATCATTACCGTGCCTGTGTTGGAACTCGCGCCCTTCCACCAAGGACGTTGAAGGTCATTTGGATTGGTTGGAGAAATTTGGATTAAATCTGCCGTCTAGATGGATTAAATCAAGCAAGGTCACCTCTGTTGGGAGGCGTGATTTAATCCGTCTGGAACATGCTTAAATATGTAACGGCTACAAATACATCAACCC
Source organism: Agriphila geniculea (assembly GCA_943789525.1). Lineage (NCBI taxonomy): Eukaryota > Metazoa > Arthropoda > Insecta > Lepidoptera > Crambidae > Agriphila > Agriphila geniculea. The sequence continues at coordinate 4,101,379 of OX038879.1, read as the reverse complement.
ACCGCTACAGGCTCCGATTGATCTGGAATTCGACGATTTAACAAAAAACATAACCTCAAAGCATGCGACTCTCCGGCCCACATGTTTTTGTCAATCATTCTGCCGGGAATCCGGTACAATCGATTTGATATCTGAAATAAGAATGTATATCGTCGGTACATTACTTCTAGGTTGTTTTAGAATGGAAACAGAACAGATATGTATGTACTATGGGCAACAGCTTCGCTTAAAAAGTTAGCAAAAAAATTGTGTGCGCATGTATCCCCCTGCACGAACTAAATATATTATGTTATGACGGCGGCGGCGCGGCGTGCAACCGATTTTAACCTTAAGAGTTGTGGTTAAGTGACGTTGTTGTCCATAGTACATCTGTATGAATTTCTAAAACAGGAGATGTAATTCTATAGAGTACCTACTTAACCAAACGAAAGGTGCGTGTTCGTTCGTATCGTGACGTGAGACTTATAGGTATGTACGTACTTAGTATCCAACCGAAACGGACGAGCTTCGTCGTCCCTCGCCACGCGCCCGCGCCTACTCGCTTCGACCGCAAACTTTTTGAATACCTACCTACCTAGGTATTATCCATGCATGAAAATGACACAAATTCATTCTGTCCATCACTCATGTATTTAAGATATTAAATATGTAAACTCTAATAATACTAATATTTTTTATAAGCATCAATGGCTCGGACAAACAAAAAAATTGAAAATATTAAAAGTCCATGCTTAATTTGGCACAAATTTATTTCATAGGCATTTTTAAGTGATCTGAGGTATATGGTACTTGTTTTTCAAATTGTAATATTTTTTTGACGGTGTTATTAATGTACGGGTCCCACGTCTGTTTCCATGGACGAAAATGACACAAATTAGGTTTGTACACTACGCAGGCTATCTTAAATACAATACTATTGTTTCTTTTTACTTTAAAACAATTTTGACAGTTTAGACGGTTCTCACACTGGCGACGCGCGCGGTCGCGGCGCACCCACGCGCGTCTTTTACGTTGTATGCAAGTACATTAATTTGTACAGAAAACCGCCTCGTCCAACACACCAAGGCGCGCCACGGCGCGTGAGCGCGCACCGCCGCGTGCCGCCGGCGATCCGCGAGCAGTTTGCGCCAGCAGGCGCGTTACCGCGGGGTACAACACACTGCGACGCGCCCCGCGGCTGGTTTTCGATGATCGTTTCGTTACGATGGCGGGATTTCCTCTGGTTTTCAAATGTTTCGTGGCTTGGATATACGCCCATTTTAGTGCAATTTGGTAGGTACATTATGCAGCACATGAGGTTATACAAAACTGTAAAAAATCTGTTATTTATTTGATTGAATATCATTACGCTGTCGTGGAAGCCCAGCGTGCCGTTGACCGTACCTACCTACTCGTATGTTATTAAAATTCCGTCATTAATATCGAGATGGCAAATCTAAATTATTTGTCTGGACGTTTTAATCTCATGAGTGATTTTATATGTGTTCAGTTTTTTTTCCTTTTGAGGTACGGAACCCTAAAAACCTGGAAATTAAAACAAAACAACTTCAAAATTTAATGCCTCTAAAAAACAAGCGGCGGGGACGCGTCAGACGCCGAATGGCGCGGGGGCGCGGAGAAAACTGCCCGAACAGGCATTGCGCTGCGCCGTCACCGCGCGCGTGAAACGCCAAACCGCGCCCCGCGACGACGGCGCGCGTTGGCAGTGGGAGAATCGCCTTAGAGTCCAATTATTTATAACCACCACAAATAATCGAATTTCTCAAGATGCATCGGCTAGATGTGACACAAAACGCAAAAATAAACTAATTATATGCCAATGTATCGACAGGCAAGAATTCATAAACTTTAGAATTCTTGAAGGTTATACCCTCAAAATAACGTATTCCGATCGGTCTATTTTCTAGAAACAGCCTAATGATTCTGACCGACCGACGATATGGTAACCCTACACTGTGATTGTTCATAGTAAATAAATTTGCAAATTTCTCTAAAACGAGTAAAGATATTCTGAAAATATGTTTTCGGGTCGTTTATCGTGAACAAACGATTACAAAAACCTGCTTATTTTTAATCTTAATGCAATTTTCATCAATATTTTAGACTTAAGTGTGTGGGCCGGAGATTCGCATGCTTTTAAAACTTTAGATAGCGATATCTTTGACCCTGTTGCGTTACATGAGCAACGAAAGTGTTTGTAGCTGTTACAATGAATATGTAACGGCTACAAATACATCAACCCAGCGGTACAGGCTCCGATTGATCTGGAATTCGACGATTTAACAAAAAACATAACCTCAAACCATGCGAATCTCCGTGCCACATGCTTTTGTCAATCATTCTGCCGGGAAGCCGGTACAATCGTATTGATATCTGAAATAAGAACGTATATCATCGGTACATTACTTCTAGGTAGTTTTAGAATGGAATTATTCAGTGGCACGGAGATTCGCATGCTCACCATTATTTAGAGTTTTTGGCGCCATTTGTCAAGTTCGGTTTGGTGTCTATTTTAATTATTTGCAAATTGATTCATAGTGGATATTGTGTCTTAAAATTGGTGCAGTTTTGTGGTACAAGTGTCTACGCAACTGAACAATATGTGGGATAATTGAAATAGGCGCGATCTTGGTTGTGTGAAGCCGAGACTTTTACTGTAGTTGTGGCTACCTCGGCAGAACTTACCAAGTAAACTGTCTTGATATACTTGGTGCCAAATGCTCCAAGCAGCATTGGAATGCGATGCACCCGCATTTTAATGTAAACTGAAACAATCTAACACTGAAATATTTAACACTTGACACTGGCAAAAATTACTTCCAAGAGGAAAGTAGATTGCCAAAACAAAAATAAGAAGAAGAAGAAGTCATTATTTACTGGGAATGCAAAGAAATGTAAGATCAAGACAGTTTAAGGTGGTTATATCCAGTGGCGGATTTACAGTCTTGGCCGCCCTAGGCCGAATAGTACCAGCCGCCCCTTTCTAAGCTCCCATCATGGGGGGGGGGGGGGGGAGCTCGAAGCCAAAAGCTCGGATGCACAAAGCTACAGCAAAAAAAAAAACGAACGCGCGGCGCGATTTTTAGTCAGTTTCATCCACTTATATCTTGAAGTATTGCCTGTCTAGCTAAAGTTAAAAATCAGCCACGCGGTGTGATTTCTAGTCAGTTTCATCCACTTCTATCTTGAAATCTTGCCTGTCTAACTATAGCTAAAAAATGGCCGCGCAGCGCGATTTCACTAATATTGTAATATGTGGTTTCATCCGTGAAATACAAAAATGCCTGTCTCACTCAGCTTAGTAGACGTTAGGCGTATTTATCGTAACAGGTAAAAATAACAGATAATTAAATGGAACTGTTTCGCCCTGTTACGAGCGCTATGAAATAACTGTTGTTCAAAGGAACAGGCGTAACAGATTGTTCTCGCCGAGCTGTTATCAGAGTAACAACTTGTTTCCAGTGTTCCGCCTGTTACGTGGAACAAGCGCTTTCTTACTCTAACATATGGAAATAAAAGAGACAAAGCTTGTTATTTTTACCTGTTATATAAACCGATCATATCAAAAATACATTTTAGTTCATTATAAAACCGTAGAAAATTCGATCTTGTAAATTAGTTGTATTATCTGTTCCTGTGTTAGAGATTGTTTATGCCTTTTTTGTGGCAATAGAGTTAGACTGTTTTGCCACTGTTAAGTTAAAAGGTAGGTAAACAGGGATAGGGTTCGAATTCATTTCGTAAATTCCAACTCTGTCAAAAACATCACTTTGAGTCGTTTTTGACAGGGTTGCCAGATTGGGGGATTTCCTCGCAATTTTGGGGAAAAATTTCCTTCAATTGACTTAATTTCAGGTATTTCATCGTCATCATCACCAACCTATTCATTTATCTACAGGCAATGGCTGGAAGAACAAAATGATGGATGGGGGAAAAAAGTGAAGGTTGGATAATATTTGTCTAGAGATCACTAGTCGTCACTATAAAAAACGCGTGCAAGTAATTTTCCGACCTTATTGACATTTATCAAAATAACGGTTTTTAACGTAACAGCAAAGTTAGTAAACGAGACTAAGAGAAAAAAACAACCGAATTTCAAATGACATTAAGGTCTAAAATCGCTTGCAGTTGTTTTTTTTAAATTATATTTCAGAAAAAAATAGCTTATGATCATAATAAATAAAAATAACAAGCTTTGTCTCTTTTCTTCATATAAGTAGCCCATAAGTTAGAGTAAAAAAGCGCTAGTTCCACGGGACAAGCGGAACAATGGAAGCAGATTGTTACGACATGGCTGTTATTTTTGTAACAAATTGTTGGAACTGTTATTTTAGTGCAACAGGAACAGTTGTAACAGGTAGGCAATTTACCCTGTTAGAACCCATGTCTACAGCTTAGTGTCGGCCGCACGCCAGTCTAAACCGTGCCAAGCCTATCAAATGCGGCAAAAGCTTGTCAGAACTCGGACCACGTTTTAAGATTATAAAAAAAGGCAAAAAACAGCCGTACATCGCGATTTTTAGTCAGTTTCAACTACTTATCTTGTAATCTTGCCTGACTTTTACAAAAAAAAATTGCCGTGGCAATTTTTAGTCTGTTTCATCCTCTAATGTCATCAGTGGTTTCATCCGCGAAATTTAAAAATGCCTGTCTCTGCTTTAGTGCCGGCCGCACGCCTGTAAAATGCCTGTCAAATGCGGCAAAAGCCTTTCATCAGTCCTATCATCAGTCTATTTTTCGCCTCGTTTGGCCGCCCCTAATATCTGGCCGCTCTAGGCCCGGGCCTACTTGGCCTTAGGGTAAATCCGCCACTGGTTATATCACCGAAAGTGGCGCCCTCAGAGGTTTTTATTTAATAAGTTGTTAATAGAAAATTATTTTAATAAAACTTTACGTGGAATTTTTAGGGCCTATGGTCTAATATTTTTAGAAGGTACTATATTCCCTCGTAGTCATGCGTAGAAGTCGATAGCAAATGTGTCAAAAACTGTCACTTTTAGCAGTTTTGCTATCTACTTCTAACAGTGACTACGAGGGAATGTAATGATACCGTTTAAAAAGACTAGACTATGAGCCCTAAAAATTGCACGAGAAGTTTTATATAAATTGTGTATTAGAATTACATTATTAAATAAAATTCACCGCGGTGCCACTTTCAGTCATACAACCGCCTTAATGCTTTTTTTCAGTTTGCTTTAGAATGCGGTTTTTTTTAAGTTCTGTAGTTTTCCTGAAGTGCGCTACACAAAGCCTTGCATGCAGGGCCGATATTGGCATAGTCTACTATGATATTGAGCGGGCCCTGTTTGATTGTGGTGGTGCCACTGCTTTTTGTAGCGCACTTGAGTTAGCGCGTTCACTGCAATACTTCGAAGATTATTTTAACTAAAATATGTAAAATAGGAATTAGTCTAATAAGTACTATTAAGTATTAGGTAATATACCTACGTTTATTCCCAATCCCAAGTGTCATATTGTATGTATACCTTTGCAATTGCAACTTTGATTAGGTACGTATTACTTAGGTAGGTATAGAAATCATGTTATCTCCGAGCTATGGCTTATTATACCAGTTTTTATCGTATTGCCATCTACCGGTCCGATTCCTGGCTGTGTCACTTAAATTTTTTTCTAAATAGTCTCATGTCTGGGTGTTTGTAGTACCATTGTTGATTTTCAATAACACAACTGCTTTATCTATTACTTTAGAATCGGAGGAGCAGACTTTAAGTGATTTTGTAAAATCTTAATTTTATCAGCTTAATCGAAAAAAATAACGCACGTAAAACACTTAATAAGAAATTTGTACAGCGCCATCTACTGCTGAATTAGCAAAATGAAATTTTCCAATTTTCCATAGATAACTACTCTATCGAGTACTTAAAAGCTTTGTCCAGACTAGTAAAATTTGAGTGTATCAGATCTCCGTCGCGTATCATCGACGTGTATCATTTGGATAGTTTGGACGCAAAACGATACGCGATCATGCCACGCACCGTAGCTGATACACCCCGATCTGTATTCTGTACCCTTAGCACGAACAGCTATCGAGAAAAAAAACGCGCGTAAAATTACTCGATAGAGAATTATCTATGGAAATTTTAATTTTGCTATTCGGCGGTAGATGGCGTTGTATAAATTTCCAATACGAAATTGCACTATCGAATGATTTTACGCGCGTTATTTTTTTCGATAGCTGTTCGTGCTAAGGGTACTGTATGTAATTGCGTATCAGAACAAGGCTTTGCGCCTTGTTTACACTTGCGTATCGGATTCGTGTATCATGATCGGCAGTATTACGTAGTATAGACGCATTTTGATACTGTATCATGATACGACTATGTGATTTGATACGATGATACACCGCGATCCATCTCGAGGCGGTTTTTGCCCGATCATCAAAGGGGATACGCAATGCCGCTACACGCTTTTGACAAGTTTGTACGTGTTTAGTTTAGATATATACATTTTCGCACTCTCCTCCGCTGGTTGATGACATACATTTTTGTTGCTCGCGTTTTTTTGTTGACTAGGGAAAGATACGAGGAAAATGTACGCGTCCACATTCACGACACGCGTTGTTGATACGCTGACAAGATACAGCATCCTTAGTGTGGACGTGGTTATTAAGCCCATTTTGGGCTAATGGAGATAGTGATACGATGCAGGCGAAATGAGCGTCCATACTAAGGATACGAATACTCGATACGATACGGCTGATTTTGATCGTCAAGATGATACAAGTCTGGACAAAGCTTTACGCGTGTTTTTTTTTCTCGATAGATGTTCGTGCTGACTGAAGGTTGCTCGGAAGTTTTTAAACCCCCCAGCCCCACCCAACAGGCTTGAACTATTATTGCTTACAAATTCTTGAGTTGTAGAGATTGATTCTTGGTAGAGCACTAACAACAGCGACAACATTGCCATTGCTGATAGAGGTAAGGTAGATACATATACATACCTTTTTAGGGTTCCGTAGCCAAAATGGCAAAAAACGGAACCCTTATAGTTTCGTCATGTCTGTCTGTCTGTCTGTCTATCTGTCTGTCTGTCTGTCCGTCCGTATGTCACAGCCACTTTATTCCAAAAGTATTAGGACTACATAGTTGAAACTTAGTAGGTAGGTGTATTCTGTAAACCGCTTTACGATTTTTACACAAAAATAAAAAAAATAAAAGATTAAGGGGGGCTCCCCATACATGGAACTGAAATTGAAAAAAATTTTTTTCATCAAACCAATACTTGTGGGGTATCTGTAGATAGGTCTTTAAAAATGACATTGAGGTTTCTAAGACTATTTTTTTTAAGTCAACCGTTTGAAAGATATATGCCGCCAAAGTGGTAAAATGTGTGTCCCCCCCCCTTTAACTTTTAAAGTAAGAGGGTGAAAAATCTAAAAAAAATATAAGCTATAGATCTTAATAAATACTTTTAACGAAAATTGGTTTGAACGAGATACAGTAATTAGTTTTTGAGATATAGTACATTTTCTAAAACCGCAAATATAACTTTGTCATTCATACAAACACTGTAAAAAACAAAGTTATTTTTTCAGACGAAAAATGATAGCGGTATTAAAATATGGTATGGTATAATGTACCTACGGAACCCTACTGCGCGTGGACCGACACGCACTTGGCCGGTTTTTTTTTCAAACTTCTGTCTTTATTTGACTGTTAGTAGTGATGCAGCGAATGTAGTGGGTGGATGATATAGGCCTTCGACTTTTAAACTGACTTCAAAAATTTGAAAAGGAGGAGGTTCAAGCTTCCACTGAGGTTTTCATTAATTATTTATTATTGTGGTAGTGTTGTTGTTACGGCCAGGCCACAAACAGCGCGGCAGGCAGCGTTCAATAATCACTACGCGCCTTCTAGTTAATTCTATTTAAAATGAAGAAAAAGAGAAAAAAAATACGTATTTTCGCACAATTTTTTTTATACAACCCTTGTCCTAATAATAACAAACACGACAAAAAAATAATTAGGCAAGTATCTAATTTGGTGGAGTGGTTCTGAAGTTACGCGCTTATGTATACCTATCGGTGATTCATTTTTATATGACGGAAAAGAGATATTTTGTTGATCGAAGGGAAAGACTTAAAAAGGTCTTTTCCGTACATTAAAAAAAAATCTTTTATATAAACCTTGTCCTGGTAATTTCTATTTGACGGCCGATTAGTGCCGTTGCACTCATGTGCTATCGTTATAGCACATGAGTAAAGAAAAGGACCAGAAACAAAGCTTCATAGGCGGCCATTACACACGTCAATCTGGTGTAATCTGATCAAAACCACAGATTGATGGAATTTGATGCGGTTGGTTTGCGACGTTACACGGTCAATCCAGCGAGATCTGGATCGCAGTAGATCTTGGTAGATTGACAATCTACCACGATCCACGGTGGTCTTTGACAGGGTTGCCCACTTTTTGCATTAATTTTCGCGTGATATCGATCGATGACCCGAGTGGTGCAGTATTCAACATGCCAGTCTACCACGCAAGAGATCCCGGGTTCGATGACCGGACGAAATTGAAATGAAATATTTTAATTTCTGTGACAGGTCTGCGTATAATAAATAAGTACCTATCTATTGCGAAAAGTAAGTACCTACCTAGTAAAATCAGTTGTCTAGGGTTAGAAGGCGCTGTATGTGTAAAATCAAATATCGATATTTATAATACTATATTACTAAGCTATGAACTATCTGAGTGCCAAATTTCATACAAATTAGTTCAGGAGGAGAAAAGCAGGAGGTTGTTTTTCTGTTCGTCTGTATGTTATTTCAGGGTATTTTTCAAATGTCCACCCGGATGTAGTCGCGAGCGGAAGCTAGTTAAAAATAAATATGGGCTATATTTTTTATAAATTTCTCAAAAGTATTTTACCCTAGGGTACCTTTGACCAGGATAAAAAGTATCTTATAATTTAATCCAGGCTATAAACTGTGTGTTAAACTTCATTCAAATCAGTTCAGCCTTGAAAACAACATACAGACGAACAGAGAAACAAACTCCTGCTTTTTTGAAGTCGGTTAAAAATATTAGATCGCAGTATATTGTGCTAGATTGTCAGTCTACCGTGGTAGATTGACAATCTACCACAATCTACCGCGATCCGATGCAAACAATCTACTGGGATCTGATATTTTAACCGACTTCACAAAAGGAGGAGGTTCTCTGTTCGTCTTTATAATTGTTTTTTTTTTATGAGATTTTTCAAATGTCCACGCAGATGTAGTCGAGTAGGAAGCTAGGTAGTTAAAAATAAATGTGGACTTATATTTTTTTTATAAATTTTCTGAAAGTAAGTACTTACTACATATTAATTTCAATGTTAAAAAAAAAACTAAAAATACCTAGGATACCTTTGACCGAGATAAAAAGTAGGTATCCTATGTTTTAATCTAGGCTAATAAACTGTGCCCTAAATTTCAACTTTATCAGTTCAGCTTTAAAAAAAACATGTATCGGATAGAAGTAAATTGCGATGAGCAGACTGCAAGTTCTCTATTCGTTTGTATGTTTGTTTTTTAATCATTTTTCGAATGTTCACCCACGCGGATGTAGTCGCGGGCGGAAGCTAGTTAAAAAAAATATGTACTACATTTTTATAAATATTCCAAAAGTAAGTACTATAATGTTTAAATGTTTTGAAAATAATACTATTACCTCGAAAAAAAGGTGCCAACCCTAAGCCAGACCGCGCAAGATTGACGTAGATTGACAATCCAGCACAATCTGATCACGCCAGACCGCGCCAGATTGAAACAGATCACGAACAACGTTACACAATCAATCTTTGTCAATCTGGCGCGGTCTAGCGCGATCTGGCGTGATCAGATTGTGTGTGTAATGGGTGCCATACAACCGCGCGAATCGGTTGGGTAAATCTACGCTGTTTCTTACTTCCTGCGTCATTGTCCTCACTCGATTTTTTTTTTAAAATCCAATGCATCATAAGAAATAAATTAAAAATATGTCATCATTTACATTAGAATACAATAATAAATTGTATTAATTTGCATATTTTTGATTTATTCCTTGTGATGCGTAGATTTGACGACGCGGGGCATATGTGCAGGCGCGGTCCGAGGGGGTGGGGGGGTCAAAGGGGACATGACCCCCCCCAAAATTGTACACGTCACATAGAAAAAGCTTCTAAAAATTTACAGAAAAGCAATTATTATTATTAGGTACCCCCTCAAAATTTCAGGCTGCGACCGCGCCTGCGTATGTGCATGTCCACTGGCCGCTTGTCGCTTACGCGGAAAAACCGGAAAAAACCTGTTTTGACAACTGCAGCCAGTGGACAATCTCAGGGCATCATTTGTTTTGTTAGTTGCAAGTTTGAATTTCACGTTCTTAATAAGCTTTGTCTCTGGTCCTTTTCTTTACTCATGTGACGATAGACAGCCTGCCTGCCGTGCCTAGTGTGCTAAAAGCCCGGGATTCGAATCCGTTTGTGTGATGAGCATGAGCAAGCATTATTTTAATCCCGGATCATGGATGCACGTACTTACGTTACGTTCTTATTTTCGTTCAGTGTTCACATTAAAGATCGTAACGTTGTCGTTGCAACCTCCTTCACGTTAACCAAGAATCTTATTAAGATTCTTGGTTATAACCTTTTTATGAAAATATGAAATTATCTGTCAAAAATTCTACGTTTGTTATGAATATAAGGTTCTTTGTTCTGAACTCTTGGCACCTTGGCACGAACGGAAAAAAATTCGATAGAGTAATTTTGTATGGAAAATTTGTACAGCGCCATCTACCGCCGAATAGCGAAATGAAATTTTCCATAGATAATTCTCTATCAAATTCATTTACTCGCGTTTTTTTCTCGATAGCAGTTCGTGTTAGCCTAGCCGCACACAGGCGTTTTCCGCGCGCGGATTCCGCATTGGTTTTCCGCGTCGAGCCTAGCGCCATTTAGCGCACGCGTTTTATTTAGACCCAAATGCATCAAATCCAGGTACAAAATACACTGACTGTTCACACACGTTCGTTTTTTCCGTACGGAAAAAAATCCGCTCGTGCTTTTCGAACGACAGCACGGTAATGCCAGAGGGTTCGGAGAAAAAACCGAATGACGTCATGCGGAACGCAGAACTTGCATACATTTTGTTCAATTTGTTTCCATAGCGGAATTTCGTCTGTGTGACCAGTTGCAGTAGATTTTTACCTTATTTGGAGTTGGACTAGTAGAAAAATATTTATATAGATGTTGTCCAGTATTTAAATTTTTTTAATTGTGGGATTCTCTTAATTTTTGGTTCTTTAAAATAGGTATCATTTATGAAATAAAACAATTTTTAACGGATACTAGTGCGGTTTTATTGAAAGCACTTTGGTAATTAGTTGGTATTTGGTTTGATTTTTGGTTTTCCCAACGTTTCGGCAACTTTGCAGCTGCCGTGGTCACGGGGGACTGAAGCTACCCGTGAGTCTACCCTCAAGCGATGAATTTTTTTAGACGTTCACAAATTAAAATTTTAACAAAAAAAATTTTTTAATCGTTTTATGTTGATTTATAATTTAATTTTATGAATTATTTAGTGCTAAAAAGAGAGAGAATCTACTGAAGCTACCACCATTTCATAAAATTGGGAGGCCCCTCCAAGAAAGAAATGGCGAAAGAAAACTTGGAGAGGAAAACCGACCTCCGTCTTTTATATTAATTTATTTAATTGCAAAAGGAACTAACCGTATCATTAGATCTTACAGTGTGTGTGAGGGGCTTAAGCTTGTGAATGAATTGCTTGTATTGTAGACTCACGGGTAGCTTCAGTCCCCCGTGACCACGGCAGCTGCAAAGTTGCCGAAATGTCGGGAAAACCAAAAATCAAACCAAATACCAACTAATTACCAAAGTGCTTTCAATAAAACCGCGCTAGTATCCGTTAAAAATTGTTTTATTTCATGTCTAGTGAGCGCGTAAGCTTGAGAAGTGAATAGGTATCATTTAAAAAAAGTAGATCTTTTGTAAAGAACAACGGCGAAAATATACCTATTAAAACGTTTAGCGTTTAGAAAAATGATTTTCAAAAATCTGAGTAAAATAATAGTTTACGAATTTTCAGGACTATAACTGAATTCAAGAATCAACATACTTAATTGGCTAACCATGACAAGGTTACTATGTTGTCTTGAGGAATCAGTAAAGCTAAAACCATGTATGTAATTTGAATTAGGATGTTTTGACATGACAAACTATAAATAAAATTTTAGTTATAGGTTTTGTATAATACTGATATCTTTTGATATATATTAAAAAAACTGAAGAAATATTTCAAGTCGTGAGTGACAGGATCCTCTAGCTAGGCACTAACCGCGTTTCATCGTAGGCGTGAGTGAAATACACAAAAGCGACGCGGCTCGGATACGGCGGCGAAACGGTGCTGATGTGAGACTTTCGGATGCTTTCGGCAAAGGAAATACACGTATCGCCGCCGTAGCTGCGCCTTATCTCTGCCGCATCTCTTCTGTGTATTTCAAGCATTAGATCGCATCATCGCTTCAGGCGTGATAGCGGTCAAACGTTTGCCTGTCTATTATAAAAAAACCGGTCCATATTATAGCTCTGTACCATCATCATAATATAATTAATTAATTAAAATTATTGCCGTTAAAAGTCAGCGCCATCTTTTGACCAGTAGTGGAACTAATGTAAATTTTCTGCGATGTAGAATTTTGCAATTTTTGGTCAGCGCCATCTATCGACCAATAGTGGAAGTAACATTACATCCACTTCCACGCCGTCAAGAGATGGCGCTGATCAAAAATTGCAATAATTAATGTTATTTCCACCGATCAAGAGGTGGCGCTGACCTAAAATTGCAATAATTGTACATCGCAGAAAAATTACATTAGTTCCACTACAGGCCCAGAGATGGCACTGATCTTTAAAGGCAATAAATTTAATTGTTGTATCATAGTACAATGATATTATATTATCGTTGACCATATTATGATGGTACGATGGTACAGGGGGTCGATTTTGTTAATGTTAACGTCGAATTCGTGGTTTAATGGTGTTTGAATGGTAATGCTTTTTTTACAAACTTCTTGTTTCTTAAACCCAGAACCGAAACACATTGTTTTTCTTAAACCCAAAACAGAAACATTATTGTGTCTCGATTTTGGGTTTAAGAAACAAGAACTGTGTCAAAAAGCATTAGGTAACATTCAAACACCATTGAACCACGATTTTGATGTTAACATTAGCAGACTTCTTCAACAAACTAAGATTCTAATGGCCGAATACTCAAACGCTACTTAACTTTGAGCGGCTCTCAAACAGCATGCTATCTTTGTCATATCTTTGACATTTAATGCGGCAGGACGACGTTTGAGAGCCCCTCAAAGTTGATTAGCGTTTGAATATTCGGTCATAAGGAAGTGTAATTCCGCTCAAAAAATTGCACCCTGCAAGAGTTCAGGGGGTCAAGTCTGCCAATTCGTTGGGTTAGAGGTTGTTTGTTTGTGTGTTTGTATGTTTGTCTGTTACCATTTTCCTCGGAAACTACTGGGCCGATTTCGATTCGGTTTTTTGCATTCAAAAGGTTTCATTTCAGAGTTTCATGGTGGTAGACCACCCGGGGGCGCTGCAGCAACCAGATAAGTCACACTTAAAAAGTTCTCAAAAACTACTAAACTGATTACGATGCGGTTTTCTAATAAGTGTGTACGAACCACAGAACAAAGAAAAAAAATCATATGTTCTGTTGTAGGTACGAACCATTGCCGACAACACTGTAGGTTATCGGCGGTGGTTCGTAATGTGTTTTAGCATTTCGGCATTTAGCCAGTAGGGAGCGCTGCAGTAATCATTTTCCCATGTTCGGTTTCATTATTCTGTGGTACCTAAGTAACTTTCTCTCCAAAAATATTAAAATAATAAATCAAAATAAAAAAATAGGAAAAACCCACGTCTGTGGATCTTAATGCAAAATTAATAATTTTGAAAAAACCTATGAGGGTTAAAAAATTGCTATTCCTAATTGAATTAAAAAGGTTAAAATAAAAAGCAAATTTAACAATTTTGATAACAAACATATCTAACAGTTAAAAGTATTTATTCTCAATTAAAAAAGAGTTAGAATTTTTACAAAAATCCCCCGAATTCATATATCATAAACGGAAGAAAAACCCGTCGGGGCCTGCCATTGCCACTTCTCTGTTCTATTTCATTGAAGTTTTAATTAATCAGAACACGCATGTGACCACAACTGCAAAATATTCATTTCGGGGCAGGAAAAAACCTATTATTTTATTTATTTATTTTATTTATTTATATATACATAATTATACGGGATACACCCAATTACATAATTATGTGGTAGGTACTACAAACATAACTCAAGTTGGTTAACAAGAGATTTCGAATTGTCCACAAATACATCCAAGTCAGGGTAGGTAACCAGGAGCGCGTTGAGTCCCTCATGCATGCGACACAGCGGCGACTGCTTACGCGCCACCGTGCGACATGGTGGACTCTCAAACAGTCGATGCCGATGACTGGAGCGAATGCGTAAATAATTATCAGGCACATATATCCGAAATAATTGTTCCACGCATTCAGGCGAGTCTATCCTCCCACGCAAAATCGCTATAGCGGTTGAAATCTCCAATCGAGATCGCCTGACTTCCAAAGAGTTCATCCCCAGCATTCCCAGCAAGAACTTAGTAGGGTACATAAAAGGATAATAACCATATCCGCTTATAGAAGTAGCGTAGAAAAGCCTTTGAACCTTTTCCAACATACGTCTGTACTTGGCCTCATGAGGATTCCAGATATATTATAAAAAAACACGTTTTTAAAACGGACTAAAAAGTATAAAAATCGTACAAAAACAAAAAAAACGGACAAGAAAAGACAGACTACAAAGTATAAAATAAATTCTTTTGTCAATATTTATAACCTACAGTAGTTTTAAACCTATAAACGTGGGGCGCATGCTAAAGACAATTGATGATAAATCTTACAAAATTCGCCCCACGTTTTTAGGTTTAATACTTCTGTATAAGTACCTACAATAGTTATTATTATATTATAAATAATTACAGAAGAATTTATTTTTTACTTTTTAGTCTGTTTTTAGGATTCCGTACCCAAAGGGTAAAAACGGGACCCGGGTTACTAAGACTCCGCTGTCCGTCTGTCTGTCTGTCTGTCACCAGGCTGTATCTCATGAACCGTGATAGCTAGAAAGTTGAAATTTTCACAGATGATGTATTTGTGTTGCCGCTATAACAACAAATACTAAAAAGAGAATAAAATAAACATTTAAGGGGGCTTCCATACAAGAAAAGGGATCATTTGTCGTTTTTTGCTCGATATTAATAACGACAACAGGTAGACAGTTGAAATTTTCACAGATGATGTATTTTTGTTGCCGCTATAACAACAAATACTAAAAACAGAATAAAACTTATATTTAAGGGGGGCTCCCATACAACAAACGTATTTTTTTTTTGGTACGGAACCCTTCGTGCGCGAGTCCGACTCGCACTTGGCCGGTTTTTTTATAGTCCGTTTTTTGTTTTTAGTCCGATTTAATACTTTTAGTCCGTTTAATAATCTTTACTTAGTCTTCTATCACATAATAATATAATAATTTCAGATTTTCCTCTATTTAAACTTCGGAGATAAGAGAGGTGAAGGTGTTTTTTTTTACATTTTTCATCGTATATATCGGTCTTCAGACCACGTAAATGAACAACTTTTACTATAGGACCAGCCACGAAATCGCGAAAAAAAATATCAGCTGTTCTATACATTATAGTCGAGTCGATGTTGTCCTTTTCTATGGAACAGCTTAATTTTTTTTGAGATTTCGTGGTTGGCCCCATAGTAAAAGTTGTTCATTTACGTGGTCATTTCATTTTTAGATACTTATATAGTACTAGTATCTTATTAATATATAAAATCGTTAAACCAGAACGAGACAAAAAGCGAGATGGCGCTCTACGAAACTTTCTTGACACGTTTCTCTTAAACGGCACAATATTTCTCGGGAATTTGTGTGTAATTTGATTCCTTGATGCCGGGAATCGCGAAAAACCCAAGCAAATATGTCATTGGGTGTATAAATTTTGAATTATAAGCAATATAAAATCGCAAATTTTCGTAATAATATAAGTAATATTATTTTCGCAGGGTTGCTTATTTACCACTGACTGACTTATAAACCTGTTGATTTTCTCTGATTGTCATCTCTATTGAATTATTGTGATTGTCATTAGAGCATGCAAAACTATTTTTTTAATAATATAAATATTTCGTCGATTAAACATTGCCATCAGTGTCAATTAAAATTTAATAATTTCAACTGTGTATAAATACGATAAGAAGTTACGATGCGCAAATTATCGGGGAAAGCACTATAACTGTTTCGGCAAGGTTTCGTGAATATCTGCGTCCAAATGGGGAATTCGATTCCGTTTGCTCAAAATTTATACCAAGGAAGCTGCTTAGATTTTGTGACATTCAATAATCTAAGGGAAGCTGCAAGGAAGTCTGTGCTACGCTGCAACCGTATGGTACCGATGCTCCTCAGTTTTTATTGTAAAGAGAGCTTAGCTCAGTACACAGAGAACGGCGCTTATTTTATTGACGAAAGCTTATACGACTTGTAGTTCTACGGCGTTACTTGTGCTTGGTAGAGTTTTCCTTGCTGTTCGCGCGGGACCATTTGCGGAGGAGGGGAGCCTCCTGGCTCCCAGGGAGTGCCGAGGACTAAGAAGAATCATTAGAGAAGAAACCGTCGCTTTTTGGCAGGAACGATGGGACTAGAGCGAAGGCGGTTGCGAACTCTATAGATTCATACTCGATATCGCAGTGAGGCTCTCCGGAGATTGAACTAGATTCCATCGTCTCTCAACTACTGACCGGACATGGGTGTATCAGTCAGCGACATCGGAAGTGTGACACCGGAATAACCAAGCTAGCCAAGATCACGCACTGTGAGATTATTTGCTGTACGACGAAGCTAAACGCATTATGCTGAATTAGACCAAGACCCAGAAACTGGACCCGTTAATAACAGGAACCCCATCTGTTGCCGTGAAAACTGGGAAGCACTGCACGTGTTCGCGCGCATCTGCCACACCATCAGAATCGTATGAATAGGTCTGAATTATTTTAGAGATTAGCGTGACGCAAAGTACCGTTTTGTGGAGCCTAGATCCAGATGGGGGAGAGTTAAGAGATAGCCAAAAAGTAGGGACGGAAACAGCATCTGTGGGGAGTTATAAAAGTGCAAACGGGGAAAGCACTCTCCCAAGATTTAGTCCGTATACACCGAGAAGGTAGGAAGGACCAAGGCTTGGTGGAGAATTGCGTCTATGGTAGAGGTCATGTACTGTAGGTCCTAAACTGTTCATTTTCTGTAAATTAATTGTTACTAATTTGTAAATAATCTCTAAATACTATGTTACTATTTTGTAACTAACCTGATATTATTTATTATGTAAATAACAATTTATGCATTAAAATCTTTTCAGAGCATAAACAGTTTAACTATTTAGTGTTATCAGTGTGGTATCACTGTGGTTTTGAAAGAATAAATTGTTTGTCATAGTATAGTTTCGTCCACGCGGGCGGAGCCGCGGGCAGACTCTAGTAGTATTATATTATCTGTGCTTATAGTTAAAAATTAACCGTGTATAATACCCCACATGCCCTAGAAACCCACTTAAAATTTTTAAGACCTCCTCCATTTGCAAAATTAAATAGGCACCTTTATATTATATTTTTATTTTATTATTATTTGCAAAATAGTTGGTCAAACGTCGTATAAAACTATTCCAACCTTCAAGTTAATAGATTAGTAGTTACCATAAGGTTCCTTTTTACCGTTTTGGTACGGAACCCTAAAACCCAATCGCATGTAAGTGAAGCCTACAGTACCCTTAGCACGAACAGCTACCGAGAAAGAAAACGCACGTAAAAGTACCTACTCGATCTCAAAATATCATTTCGTTTTTCGGAGGTAGATGACGCTGTACAAATTTCCCATACAAAATCACTCTATCGATTGTTTTTGCGCGTTATTTTTTTCGATAGCTGATCATGCTAAGGGTACTGGCCATCACCAGGTCCTTTCCTACTGTCTCTAACATTTGACCATAATCCGTAATCCATCAGATTCAGATCAGGCGAGTAGGGTGGCCATTCTTTTAAGCTGATGAAATCAGGGAAATCGCTTTTGAACCACTGGTGAGCTGTGAGCTGTGAGTTACGCAGCCGCCGCGGTTGCGATTATCACCCGCAAACTTGGCGGCCGATTATTGCAAGACGGGCGGTTATTACGGTCAGTTTGTTTAGTTGAGTTCTAGATATTATGGACACACAACAGAAACGACCTGTTGCGTTATACAAACTTACTTCACAGAAGAATTAAAAAGAGAAGTCCTAAAAGGTTCTGGGTGCATCCACTGACTCAGGAAAGAGATCGTTATGAATTATTTGTTATTCTTATAATTAAGTTAAAGAAGAACGAAGAAAAATTCTCTAACTATTTTTGAATGTCCGATCCGTATCTAGTTATAGTTACTTATTTATAACTTCTCACAACGCTACGAGTAATAAATAAGTCACTGCAAAACGTAGGTTTCTACTTCTCATTACTTTACGTAGTTGAAATAATCGTAAACGAAACGATCTATTGCTGAATAGTCCATAGTTGACATTTCCGAAACCGTCGCATGGGTGAATGGTTCTGACGGCGAATCTCTCAGAATTGAAACGAATCAGTCCAAAGGCGAAACGACTGTCGGAGAACGCTGGGATTTTCAGGTGCCCCTGCCCGCTGGCAACCGCGATCGCTCGCTGGCCACCGCAATCGCCCGCCGGCCACCGCGATCGCCCGCCGGCCACCGCGATGGCCCGCTGGCCACCACGATCGCCCGCCACCCGATCGCAGAGCGCGCGGGCTCAAACCGCCGAGGCAGAAAGGGCGAGTCATAACATAACCATCTTTTATAAATAATAATACACTCAAAAGTTATTGAAAAAGACACATAGTGAAAAACTGAAAATCACCAAAGCCTTGTATTTATTCAATTTTGAAAACTTATTTGCATAAGGGTAGGATGAAAAATAAAAATTCACATCTTCAATGGAATCACTGCGAGTTTATTTTATACTTTTCATTACATCAAACTGTAATAAATCGCGTGAAAATCCCGAACGCAGATTTAGGGAAATAAACCAAGATTTTAGATTGTCAGCTCGAAAGATACTTATAGTACTAGTCGTCCAAATTTGATATGTACCTCGGCCTTGATTCCTTGTTCACATAGATCAACAACATCAACACAAGTAAAGATACCAGTTTGGGAACCACTGAAGTAGCTACGAAATGTTTTTTGACACATACATTGAGCTTAGTTTTGGCGGAATACCGAAAAAACTAATCGATGGACCACCTATGTAGGTCAAAGGTTAAAAACTTTATTAACTAACCTTATTAGAATGAAAGCGACGGTTAAAATTAAGTGCTAGTAATTTTGCTAGCAGTTAAAATTAAATGCTAAGTATTTTGTTTTTTTTTTTACCTATAAGCATGGTACAATAATATACTGCACGGTATAGCATTCCAAGACAGAGGAAGTCATGTGGGTAGCACTTGCTTACGTCATCTCCGCTATCGGTATTGAAAATTACGTTCATTCATCTTTAACTTGAACTGTTTCGTTTATTAAGAGAAACTAATCACAATTAAATGCACTATAATACTTTTGTAATGAGTGTGACAGAAAAAAATCTTTCATTCTTTTCTTGTTACTACCTATAAAGTCGCGCAACTGGATAGTGACATGACGTCCGCAAGTGTTACACCCGGAAATGCCATACCTTGTTTTATTGGATCATACTTGCATGGTTTTATTTATGTGTAAGGTTCTCGATACTGCGCATGCGTCACATATAATTATTTTGATATGCACTCATTTTTTATCTAATTAGCTCTGCCCTTGATTTTATTCCCGTGAGATTGCATTTTTTAAGTACAAAACTTTCCGCTCCCGATCCATTCCCGATCACGTATCCTGTAGACCCATCAGGGACATAAACGAATAGGTTATGTTGTTAGAGAGGGCTTCATAATATATTAGTTCAGCATCATCATCATATCAGCCGCACGACACCCACTGCTGGGTATAGACCTCCCCCAAGGATCTCTACGATGATCGGTCCTGCTTGGCCCGCATCCAGCGGCGCACCGCGCCACGCACCAGATCGTCCGTCCACCTTGTGGGAGGCTGGGCCTACCCACGGTCGAGGGCCTACTCCGGTGCGCGGTCGCCATTCTAGAACCTTTCCACCCCAACGGCCATCGGTTCTTCTCGCTATGTGTCATACATTAGTTAATGTTGATGTCAATATATTAGTTATCCGAGTAAAAAGCCCTTTATTTTGTAATTCTAAAGAAAAACAAATGTGAATGCATATGTTAGAAAACAGATTAAATTTAAGTCATCATAAGTTTTCCATTTCGAAGTCCTGAAACATAACAAGTAAAACGATTTCGATATTATTAACCGTCTTAAAAACAATGAGAAGGTTCTCAGTTTGGTTGAATTATTATTTTTATTTTAGCTTAATCTTAAAAACCGCCGCGACTTCAGTGGCCCCAAACATCCCCTCCATCCATTCCATTACAACCTACAACAATTCTTAGTACTTTAAGTGTCTTCACCGACTGATATAGATGTTAAGCTTACAACAATTTAAAGAGCCCTACTGAGTCCTTCACAACTATCTTACTCGATCAATACACATTACTATGGAACAATTTGTACATCCTTCCCTCGGACTCGACTCGATCATTAAAAGTATAACAAACTCAATAACTAAATGTATTTAACACATAATTTCTTCTTTGTTCAACGATGGCAAATTGCAACTTTTACACAATAACATAATATTAGTAGAAGCTTCGTGTAGACGTGACGGAATAAGGATGTTACTCACAATAAATTAGATGGTTACCAAAGTTCCTCGTTTCCGTTCCGCCTACCCGACCTCGCAAGAAAAGAAACCATGCTTATAAAATCGCAGATCGTGCATACATTAAATTACGAAAAAAAAAGAAAAATCTAATCCTAAGTGTCAGCAAAAATATAGTGCAAAAAATTAGAATTGCCACTTATTAACTCTCACATATAAATTGATTATTTTTCTTATAAAAAAATATTTCTGTGTATAAAATGTGTGTCATCCAAGTATAACAGCAACAGCGGTTCTGCTCTGCTAAAAGGCGACAAGTTAGATTTTGAATTTTCTCGTAATTAAACATTAAATCAGAAGTGACATTTACCTGAAGTTTGGAATCGTCTTTCAGCAGAATAAATCCACGAATTTACTTAATCTGTAGATAAAAAGTTATTTCTAGTATATAACTGTCAGTATATCGTATGTCATAAGCGTGTATATTGTAAATATCTTTAATATACTGTAGTGGGGTCAACGAGCTCGACCGGGGATGACAACGCGGCGGTACTTAGTATATAATACTTATATGTTTATTATAAAAGTCATAAGTGCACTTTGAGTTATGGAACTATGTTGTATTGTATATCAACGGTCGCCCAGCAGATTTATCGCATACATAAACACTAAACAACTACAAAAAACGAAACATACTTTCAAATGAAACGAACGAGAAATCTGCCAGGTTTGATGCTTACAGTTACATAGAGAATAACTATAGTTTATTGAGGTACTATGGCAGATCGGAAACTATTGCTATCTGTTCATTATATTACAAGACGTGGAAGATATAATAAATATTAAAGCTATTGGATTTAAGGTTGAATCGACTCATTGGTTTTAATATATTTGTTTTAACGTCAAGGAAAATGTTTTTCAGGGGAAAAGGTATAACTGTTTATAAGAAAACTACAAGGTTAAACGAGTAGTACAAAAGTGAATCGATCCATCCTTATAGATCTATCATCTCCGGTCGAGCAATTTAAATAATTTCATAATAATTAACTATTGTATGTACTGGGCCGTCTTCGTATTTAAATACAGTTGCCAAACATTTAAAAATAATATTTCTGACATCTGCATTTCAGCACGGAGACGAAAAACTATTGCATTTTAAACATGGAAATGGTTCAACAAAAATAATGTATGTGTATGGGAATAAACTATGTAACAACTGTTATATCTTAGATTGACATTTACAATAATTATTGAATAAGGAGAGGGTGTACGAAAAAATCAACAAATCGATGTATTAATTAAATGATTTGTTCGTACTTTGGCATTCCGACAAATATGGAGTGTAACCATCAATTAGCTGAAACAACTACAATAGAAAATGTATTAAATTTCAAAAACTCATATTTGTCGTCATGTGAGCAAAACGGACAAGATGGTACTGCAGGGGTAAAAGGGTGTAAGTCTTAAAATACGTAAAAAAATGTCACACCCTTTGCCCTGTAAGAAAGATGACAGAATTAAATTTACGTTAAAACATTAAAAATTAAGTGATATAGTTGGAGGTAATACTTAATATTATTGGAGGTAATACTTATTGTTAAAAAGCATTTCTCTTAAAACTTTCTTATTTGTGAAAACGTTTTGTGAACAAGTCAATAAAATTGTAAAAAAAAAACTTTTCACACGTTTGACGCGGTTTACGTTTGTCAGCTTTGGGTTTACATATTATTTTCTTTGCAATGTTTTGAAATAGTTTTGTTAAGTTTCCGAAAAAGATCCAAATAATAAAACGTGTTATTGCAAATAAACTCTGCTAAACATATTTAACACCAAAATGACATCCAGGGTTTTATTGTCCATTTATTTGATTATAAATTGTTACTTTATTAGTTTGCGCGTTTGTTGTTTACTTACTTAAAATAGATTTCCGTTTGTTTTTTGTTAACAACAATTTATATTAAGTTCTGTCATTATAACGATATTAAGGGTACCTACTTACAGTAAATATAGAAATATATCTTTTACCCCGTAATGTCATTTCAAAGTGTTTTATTAATATATTATTTTCTCTAGTGAATACTATTCAGATAGTTGTACTGTTGAGAAGGCAAGCCGTTGATGTTTTTATGCATTACCCTATTTAGTAACACAGACTGTTTATATAATATTTCATTTTTAACTTAATTAAATCATCTGGCGAAGAAGCAAAATTATTTTTAATTCCTGGATTAAAAATGTAATTAAAAAGAAAAATCTGTTTCTCACTTTTATCTTAACATTTAAAAATGCAGCATTTTGGTATACATTGCAAAATATTGAATGTTGTTTCGCTGTTGTACTTTTTTTTAATTTTGCCACCGACATACTTTTTTTTTCCTTTTCAATAGCTGCGATCACTGATTTTTGCCGACACGAGACCAAAAAAACGACACAAATCTAAACACAATAATTTTAATTTACAATTAATTAATAACAAACGGCTGTCTTCAATTTTTCCGATGTAGTTCGCAGCTGTTAACTGAGATCAAATTTCCGAATGTCATACTCCATAAAATCAACACAACAAAATTGGTGGGAGACCAGCGGGCCCATCATAACCTTTCAACACCCGAACCCAATAAACAGCGAAAACAATCAACACAAAAAAACATCAAAAAAACATTACGATGACTACTTCTAAGTTTCACTATTAATTAATCCATTAGTAGAATATATAAAAATCCTTTTCCATTAATGATTTTAACTATGTTTACTATTAGTTTATAATATCACGAGGCTCTCTTGACGCCACGATGCTCCGTGTGTGTAAGTAGGTAGACACTAACTATAACTTATTTACAATTCATACTACCCGCTTGTTTCTGCCTAAGGTCTGACTAAGTTTTTTTTTAATCAATTCCGTACCTAAAAGGTCCGTATACAGCCAGTAAGTGCAACGTCAAAATAAAAATTAAACAAACAAAATAATATACTTGAGGTATTCAAGAAAACACGGAGGTATTTGCGTTTTAAGCCAGGGGCTGATTTAAAAGTCAAACTTTTATTTTCTATCTGTTAAATCAAACTTTAGGTTAAAAGATCGAAACTTAATCGTTAAAACTAACTGGATACATACACCGAGTAACGTTTAATTAAATGTAACCATATCACAAAGTACGAAAATTTATGTAACATTTCGAAAATGAAATATAAAAAACTTATATTAGATTTATACTTAAAAAAGCTACTTAAACATTGGAAATATAAATGCAAAAATAATGTTCTTCGCTCTGACTCGTATGATCGATTTAAATAAAATTACTGTTGCATTGTTTTAATCTTAAATGCATTGAAAATATTAATATGCATTGATTTTTTTATGTTTTAAAAACAAATTCACTTTGAGTGAACTGATATGTTAGAAATTTCGAAAAATGCTCGAAAGATGTTATGGCACGATATACTATGATTTTATTTTTATTTTTTTCAAACTTATTTTTCCTGTTATTGGATAAATGCAACTATTTCATTTATTTATCTTTGGCTTTGCGAAATATCACGGTTTTTAAAAATACTTTCATTCGTAATGTAAAGATATAATTTTGTGATATGTAGAATTTGTCATCTGATTTTGTGTTCTCATTTTGATATAATAATGATTGTTATTTAAACCCTGAGCGGATATGTATTAATTAATGTTTGAAACGAACGCGGTACTCAAGCAATTTCCTAAATATAAGTAAATAAAATATTTTTTACAATCTGCAGCCATCTTATGGTTAATCCTAAGATTTTTGAGAATATAATAATAATAATTATAATAATCTAATAAAATTTCAATAACGAGACGTCCGCTAAGTTGGTCGACATTTAAAAAAGAACCACTATACACTCATAGAGAGAAATCCGAAAATGGATACAGTTTAAATATAATTCTATTAATTAATACCTAAACTCTACGTTATTTTTATACAGAAGAAGTGATTAATTTTAACTTCATGATTTGAAATCATGCTTTCCGTATACGATCATCGAAATACTATCCGAAGACCTGCGGCTCTCGTCCCGGCGCCATTTTTCTTATTCACGTACTCAAACTAACCCTGTATTCAAGGATCCTCCAGGAAGCGACCGCTTCCCGGGCATAATGCCCTTTTCCATATTTTCACCGTACTATATCCAACTCGCTCTATCGACGGTTTCGTCCCGCCCACTGCCCACGCGCAGCGACGCTCGTGTCGCTCAAATTCACACTTCACGAATACATTCTTATGCATATCTAAATCTAATTATCGAGTACATTAAAAATACCCAAAACAAAACACGATAAAGCTCTATACGTGTGAAGGCGGGCGACACGAGCGCGGCGTGCGAGCCGAGCGGCGCGCGCGCAGCGTACGAGCGCGCACCGCGAGCGAGCTATTCGTTCGTCCGCTCTCTGCGCATGCGATATCTGGTCAGCTACTTCTACCAACAATAATGGCATGAAGACGAACGAAGGCACGGCTACTGACACATTGATCATTACTCATAATTATTATTATTGAAGCCAAACGCACATCTATAGAATAGATTAATATTGTTCAATTAGACTTTAATTTTGTACTTTCGAAATCAGATTCTAAGAAGTCTTTAATTTTACTCAACATCAACATTTTTAATCTAATTTTTTTTTGTAATTTTAAATCCTAAATAATCTGTATGTTATAATTTAGATTTTGGCGTTCCGAAAAAAGTCTCTTTAAAAAATATTTTCTTTCCATTTTTTAAATTTAACTGTTTAAAATTTGTACGTTCTTTTTTGTACAGTTACCGAATCTAATTTGACACTAGACATTTATCGAAAAGTTGTTTTTTTTGTTCTTTTTTGTATTTTAATAAATGTTTTTTATCATCTTTAGAATACAGTTGGCATTATTTTGGCAGTACTAGACACATTAATACTTTAGTATTGCTCTGGGTTACATCGTCATATTGAACACGGTAGACGCCCCTACGAGCCGAGGCGGCGGCGTCGCTACGTCAATACTGTAAGTAATTTAATTAAACCTAAAGTGAAATATTTTCCTATATTATAATACGATTAGAATGCGGCGTGTTTTGGCATCGTCCGTATTGCACTGGGGGGAGGGCGCGGGGAGATAGCGTTCAGGCCGTGGGCTGTGGTCATTGCAGGCCGGGCGGCAGCTGCGGCTCGTGCGGCAGGTCGAACAGGTGCGGCGCCGGCGCCAGCGCCGAGTGTAGCGCCGACGTCTTCAGCAGCCGCTTGAGCATGCCGCTCGAGCCGCGGTGCTGCAGCGACTTGTGCGTCGTCAGCGAGTTCTTGGTGCGGTACCGCCGGTGGCAGAACTCGCACACGTACAGCGTGTCCGACTGCTCGTGCTTGTCTTGGAAGTGTCGTTTCAGGGAATAGTAACAAGAGAACGTCCGCCGGCAGTATGGACACTCTTGGGGCTCGTTGATCCCGCCCGCGGTGGGGGGCGGCATCCTGAGCGGCGGGACGGCTGAAAATGTACAACACCCTTTATTGCTGCTCGCGAGCACCGCACGCGCTTACCGTACCATAGATTATAAAGAAACACTAATATGCACTGTACACATTGACTAACTACACAGTAATCACGGTTTTCATAATATTCAAAAAGTTCTCAAGTAATTCTCTCAACCACAATGACACAGAAACACGTGATAACAAAAATGATAGAAGCATGCTCCAAGCAACACAACAACGTCAAAACTGCGTAACCCGGACTCGGGGTGAGAACATAACGGGGAGGGTTAAATAAAAATGTTCAAATTATAATTGAGAAAATAAATGAAAATTAATAAGATAAAAATGAAAGTGTAAGGAACTGTCGCCCTATCTGTGTGTCGTTGTTAGCGCTGGTCGTCTATAAGGTATTGCTAACCTGACTGGGTGCAATCGGCGTTGGCTCCGAGGTTCTCTTTGCTAGACGAGCTCTGCCGAGGGCCGCGCCAGCTCCGTCCGAGTAGTCACTAAAAAAACCGGATTTGGTCGGTCTCGCCGGGCCTCGACTTGTGGTAGGTGTATATGTGCGTCATTAGCGAGTTTCTCGAGCAGTACACCCTCTCGCAAATAGTACAACGGTACTCCTCCTGCCTCTCGGCGTGTTTGTCCGCGATATGCCGCTTCAGCGACGCCTTCGAACATAGAACCTTCCCGCATATCGAGCAGGAGAATAACTTTTTACCTGGAAACAGATCGAAAGAAACAAAACAAATAAGGGGGTGTGTCCCCGCGCGGCTACGGCACGACCTAACCGGGCTATTATTGCATACAACTCAACTGAGTGAAACAAAGTGACTTAAATAATAAAAAACTGAACATAATGTAAGAGTACAAAATAAAAATAAATAAATAGAAATGATGGCGAAGCTACATGGCCGTGAGTGTTAACAAACAACATGCAGTGGCAGAAAGGAACGTAGGCAGAAAACTATGCCGAGTGCGAAGCGTGCACGAAACCATAGAACATAAAATAGTGCGGCACTCAGAATTCATTACAGGGTCGTTACATGATAAAACAGGTTGGTTTGGTTCTCGCAATAAAACTGGCAATATTTTGTATATTTGTTTTTATTAAAAACGCCATTATCATCAATATTAGGATTTATGAAGTTCGGTTTAACGATTACATTACATTTTATGAGTAGTTATGTCAAGTATCTTTAATAAAAGTAAGAAAAAAAGAACTATTTATAATAATAATAATGTGTGATGTTAAATCATTTGAAAGGTACCTAAGTATAATAATAATAATTATAAATATCAATAATTTGCAGCCCATTAATTCTTAACGATTCGAAATTTTGGCGTTTAATTTACTAACGAATCGAATTATTATAAATGGAAGACAACATAACTTCGCGTAGGTAAATTTTTGGCACATACATTTTATTTAATTCTAATGGACTGCATTACACAGATGCCAATCGTCAACAAAAATTTAAATATAAGGACAGTAGAATAATAATTTAAGAAAAAAATATAAAATTTCAATACAACAACCAATAAATTAATTTAGATTCCTTATAAAATAAGTAAAAAGCCAACAAGAAGTATATAGAACACATTGGATAAAGTCGAGCACACGAGGTGCGTTGAAAAAAAAATACCTTAACAAGTTAGAAAGATAAAAACGTAAACAGGTCACAGAAACAGTCTTAAACTGGCTAAGATCCTAACTAATGTAGTTTGACAGGGATGTGTTCTGCTCCTTAGAACACGATGTGATCCAACCCCCAAGTGGCCTAGCCGGCCCTGAGATCCCAAAAACTTAGCACCTACGACTTCAAAGAAAGATCATTATAATTTCCATTTCGACTAAAATACCAAAAAAACAAAGCACTCCCAAAAAGCTCGCAAACTCGAGTTTGTAATTTTTTTATAAAATTAGTAATTTAGAGTAAATAATCTTACATTTTTTACCTATAAAATACGCCTAATAGTGTACGATTCAAATGCGTTCTTACTCTAATCAGTCTATAGAGCTTATTAAATTTTGGCTTTCCTTTATAACAGACAAAACATTTTAAAATAAATTCACAATTTCCTTAAAGTGTTTGCTACAGCCAATAAACAATGACCGTACTGCCTCTGCAGCACATCCCTGTAATTATAAATCAAACACGTAGAAGCTATCATCTATATGAATTCAGATAAACCTTACAGCTAGTTAGTCAACTAACTTAATTCCCAAACCCAAATTAACAAGAAACTATGTCTAAATTACTAAAAAACAACGATCCTACGGTTATCTTTCAAACATTGCTGCAAATAAAAACTTAACAGTTTTCTTACGGAATGTTGCGAAAGTTTTATCAAATTTAGATTCATTTTTTTCGAATTAGTTTTGATTCCTTAAGACATTTTTTAACACGAACATTTCCAATTTAGCACCACAACACTAGTCTTCCAATTCAATAATAAAGCTTACCGAATAACTAAACAATTTTAATGGCTAAGCATTTACGTATCTAGCAATAACAACAGAACCTTATAAAATATAGCATTAAAATTTACTTTAGGAAGCCTCTCATAGTTGTTAGTGTAAGTATATAAAGCACTCCTTTACTATCAAGACGTGTTTCGAACACTACTTCTAAAATCTTTAGAAGTTTACGCAAAAATATGTCTTTTATTAAATTAAAACACAGTAATAAAAATGTAAAGCAGGCACTAATATTACTTAAACTGTATCTATTGTTTTACAATAAATTATGTGTTTACATTTACAATTAAGATTTCTTATTGCTACTATAGTAAAAGAAATATAACAGTTGGTGATATAATAATGACGTCGACATAGTGAACTACGCTGTCGTGATGTTTAATGAACTAGATAATGTTACAACGAAGGACTTTTGTACAGATCTCCCAACTTTTATCACTACACGTAGTGAAGCCTTGCAGACTTCTTTCTGAGCCTCATTAACATTTTTATGTCTACGTTTATTAGTAAAAGTTGAGCTGTCCATAAAATTACAGTATTACGACTATTTATGGCAAGCAAAAAATCCATAAAAACATTGACTTCAAATATTAGTATTTTGTTAAAAAATTCACACTGTTCAAATTTAGGAACATTTAACACTGAGAATTATTAAAACCTTTATTCTATTATCTATTATTTTATTACAATTATGTGTAATTTGATTACAGAAAATTGTACAACGAAACGGCAAATAAATGGTGAAATTGGGTAAATGTACATCGTTTGAAAGATTAAAAAACATAAACATAATAATAGCTAAAGCTAAAAGGGAATTAACGAAACAATAATAATAAGAAACGAACACAAGTGTCTTCACATTATAACTAATGCTTCAAAAGTAACTAAATTCTGACTAAACTAATATATAAAATAGCCATATTCATTTGCTTATAATGGCACCTTTCGATTCACTTTGATAAACATTGCTATTTTGTGCATTCATACAAATATGGCGACAGATGTAGAAAAAAGATAGCTAATGGAAAACAAAAGAAAGACAAAAATATAGTTGATAATTTATGCTATACTATGGTAAACATCCTGAGTGGTATGCAACTATTTGATTGATTGTTTTGTTTGTAAGTCCAGCCAGGTTATTTTGTCTATTGTTAAAATCCGGGTTGATTCTGTTGTGACGGTGCTGCGGGTAATTTTGTTGAAAACGGTACATTTAAACTTTTTCTTATTCGGTGCTTCGGTCAGTCTTAACTTCAATGAACAAAAACACCTAAATATAAATAAAAAAGTTAATTTGAAAAAAAAGCCTCATAAGCCAATTATAAATCTGTGTAAGTATATAATTTTTAATAGTTTTTTTTTCTAAATAGCTTTTAGTAATCTCGTATATATATATATCTAAGAGTGAGATCATGCAGGTAAAATACAGAATAAATAAATTGCAAAACGCCGAAAAATGAACACAATGTTGAAAACAATATGCCTCTCATGTTACTCGAACACTGTTCCTTTTTATAAATTTAAGCCTAATATATAAATTTACAGCACCAAGATTTTTCATCTTTTCTCAAAATATTTTTTTCTCTTCGCCTTATTGTCACACATTAAACATAGTGTAAAAAGTCAGGAATCGTCACGTACCGCAGTATTGCACGTGGGCGTCTCGAGGCCATTTTTTTTCAGATTATATAATAATATAGCACTATAGGAAACGATCCTCGCCCTGGAGTGGAATGTCAAAGTTCACGAGATACTCGCGACCTGTCGTGTCATGGTCAATCCAATTCAAGATCGTACAAGTTCAAAGATTAAAATACGAAATAAATATTTACCGTCAATAGAAATCTTAAAGAGTTAACATAAAATATATCAACGAATCCCGTTAGAGATAAAAAAAGGTAGGTATCAAAAAAGTAAAACTAAAAATTCAAAAGTTTAGACGTTGAATTGGTCTTTGAACTTGTAGAAGTCGATGTTGTGATGGGGGGGATTGATCTTGGTGTCGGGGCCGGTGGTGAGGTTCTGGGGCTGCGTCTGCTGCGGCAGCGCGCGCTGGCGCCGGTGGTAGATGCTCTTATGGTTGTTGAGCGAGTTGAGGGTGCGGAACACCTTGTGGCAGAGGCTGCAGCGGGCGGAGTGCAGCGGCTGCAGGTGCTGCTGCTCCGTGTGCCGCTTGAGCGTGAGCCGCGTGGACAGCAGCTTGCCGCACACCTCGCACCGGTGCCCCGCGCCCAGCGGCCCCACTGCGCCACACATAACAACCAACATTAGCGCATTAGTCACCACACCGCTGCACTCTCTCCAAAGGGTCCCATATCGGTGGAACCAATTGGCACAAACTACTAATTTAGAATCGCGACGCGAACCGATGCACGGAATTGACTAATGCGCTGTCTTACAACAGTTGGTGGTTATGTGTGTACCGATCATAGATGTCCCAATTGGTTCCAGATATAGCGTCTACGCTCGATATAATAGTGAGTTATAAATACGATATATATAGAAGTTCTGCGATGCGCATGCAAGTACATGTATAAACTATGCTATGTACAAATGTTAGGAACATATCGCGTTACATTTCGTTTAACTTAACACAGGTCTACGGGCAAGAGTATGGCGTTTAGGTGGTTAGGATGGCAGCTCTGTTTCTTCGAATGGCATCGTGAATGGCAACGCGTTTCGGCGGCGTCAGTTGACGGGGAAGTAGGGGCCCTGGGTGGCGGGCGGCTGCTGCTTGCGGTGGTAGATGGACTTGTGGTTCCTGAGGCTGTTCAGGCTGGAGTAAACGCGCCGGCAAATGTTACACACTGGCTCCCTCGAGGGTCGCATGTGAACGTTCTGAATATGCCGTTTGAGCCGCGTGAGCGAGGACAAGCTCTTGTTACAGGGCTCGCATCGGTAATCTTCTTGGGGGGTGCGGGCGCCACCTGGTCACAACACAAGCAGTTAGCCCCTTCGAAGCTTCCGAACGCACTTTTAATGCACTCTCCATCGTGTAGCCTCTCTATCAAGCACCGCCACCCCCCTCGATGATAGCCATCCGTCGCGCCGAATAAATGCGAAGCGGTATTAGTAACGCAAATACATTTCGAGGACGATGCCTAATCTTTCGTTAGCCTGCTCGGCCGCCCGAGCTTACGGCGGCGTGGGCGAGCGATGAATTAAACGGTTGTTTTGATAACAACTTGCGAGACGGTCGCCGGGCAGTTTCGAATGTCTTTCTTCAACAAAAGCGTTAATATTCTTCAATGAAATAATTGAACGTATTTTTAAATAATCTGATACCACGATACCATTACTAAATTTCCATTGTTCGCTCTTGAATGTCCCCCGTTATTATTTTACATGCTATTTTCCCAAGACAATGCGATTAATGGTAATTCGAGAGTTTATTTAGAAACAAGAATGATTCATGGGATCCGCTATGCTTCGCATAAGTAAATAAAACTTGGCCGGAATCCGAAAGGCGGTCGAGTTTCCCGGAAATGAATTTTGAAATTTCTTCTTTTTTTTTGCTTTCATTTACACAATTTGTTTTGTTTAATCAATAATTTACAGCCAATTGGGTCCGTAATACAGAGTAAAGTGCATTAAAATTATTGTTTTCGTATGTAACTAAAGATTACTGGAAAGGTCCAAAAGAAAATAATGAAAAAGATAATAATGTTAAAATCAAAAGTCGCAAAAATTAAGTTAAATTAAAAAAAAAAACAACCTAAGTTGGAGACTGGGAGTGAGGGATTTACCTAGCACACAATCAAGTCACATCTATAAAACAAGCTAGCATCTCCTGTATAGGATACATTAATCTATGGTTACAATACAATAACATGCACGCCACATTGTATTTTGGTTCAATGATAAACTCGACGATCAGAGCTGACAATCGTCTGATTAGGATTTGAAGCTAAACGTATTCTACCTACGCGTCTCCATCGAACCAAAACACAAAAAGCTAAACATTAATATTTAATACAGAACACAGAGCAAAAATGAAGACAAATACAGAGGTTAATTCAGAGATATATAATTATAATAAATATAATATATATTTTATATAGATCACGAGATTGCCTCATAAATTTTAAATATAAAACCTATTATGATAGATAAACCTAATAATGACAGAGCAGAGAGGAAGCGGTGATGGTGGCATACGACAGACAGTGCATTAAAAATATCGTTTGTTTCAATATATGTAGGTATGCATAAAATAAACTTGTTGCTAAACAAGCCAGGACTCACCTTGAGATGTGCTTGCCATGCTATCAGGAACCAGGGGGTTCGCCAGCCCTGCAATAAATGCTATCGTTCATATGCATTCGGACTGCTACTCCTTACTAATAAACTTGAATGCACTAATGATTGTTTTAGGACATAAATTAACTGATAACCGTTCTCTTGATTGTTTATATTTCGGTTACAAGCAAAAAAATACTAAAATGATGTAAACTGAAAACATCTAATATTATAACGAAGAAATGTCAAAAACTCTCATTAGTACATGGGCACAAACAGTATATTTACCAGATAAAGATGTATCAGAGAGTGGTGCCATGCTGAATGGGTATGGCGGAAATTTCGTGTCAGGTGGTGGCACGAAGGGTGACGGTGGCAGCTGGGGGGGTGGCGTGCGGTCATCAGCATCGGCCGAGCTGCCGCGAGATGGCGGACCTCCTCCCTGAGAATTTAAAGGGTAGGTATTAAAGTTTGTGTGTGCGGTGTCGCAGCCAACTAGCTTAATCAGTCGTTCAATTACCGACCTAGCCTTTTCATTTAACGGCGTCGTTTAATCAGCGGCCTAAATGATAATGATACTTATTAAATGGTTAGGCAAATGACTTGGTTCAATGGCGTTTAATAACTTGCCTAGCTAGGACATTGAAATAAAGTTCAGTTTTCTGCCTTCTAGAGCGCTGTAAGCAGAGCTTCCAAATATGGCGTCGACCAGCTGTGATATTTTTTGTGTTTTTCACGATTTAATGAGATTTAAATACGTTTTCACAAGAATATAAACTCATCATAAGTGTCTAAGGTTCAAGGTATTTTTTTATTTAAATTAAGTACCATACTCAAATCTTGACAGAAGATTTTCATATTAATAGATATGACCAACAACATGTAGTCTGTTTATTACTTTTCTCATAATTAAGTGAACAATCTTCACCCATCTCTTTATTGAAAAAAAAACAATTATGAAATACAACCAATGATTTTCCATTTATCCATTTTCCACACATAGATTACGAAAGACGTGTTTTTATGTAATTTTTCCCCAATTTATTGTTTGTTAGGTGATATGACGTGGGTACTGGGTATACAATGATACTGTCACGAATTTAAATATGAATTCGATTTGTGTTTTTTATGGCCAAAGCATCGGTCAGTCAGTCTGTTAATTAAATGTTGTATTAGACGCATTGGCTGATTGTCATTTAGGCCGGTGATTAAGCGGCGCTGTTTAATTAAATAACTAGGCCGTTAATTGAGTGGCTGATTAAACCAATGGCTGCGCCATAGGCATTGTATTATAAAATACATTTTTTTTAATCTTTGACGTATTCTCCTTTTTTGAATCCAATTTTGGATCATAATCCTTGTGAGCTTATTTTTTAGACTGAATAGAATAGAATAGAATAGAATTATTTATTTGCAGTAAATAGGGTAGGTATTTTACAAAAATGTTGGTCGTCATTTGTTAAGTGCTTAAAACCTATTTAGCCATATGAGATAGCATGCAAATATGGGATTTTCATTGTTGATTTTATAAAGTATAATATTTTAATTTATATCATTAATTAACAAGAAACAGTTTATGTCAATACCTACTTTCTTTTGTTTTAAATTTAACTAAGCCGTGCATAGACTACAACAGGACTCCTTATGATTCAAAAACTCATCGATGGAATAGAATGTGTGTTCCAGCAACCACCTACGCAAAAGTGTTTTGAAACGCTGTAAAGATAAATCCTTAAAGCGACTCGGTATTTTACTAATGATTTTTTGAGACATAGCATGACAATTTTTTTGGAATCGTTGAGTATTTGGGACCGTCATTAGAACCAGTCTGTAAGGGTCACGTCTCGACCTTTGGGTTATGTCTTTCGCCATTGTAAACTTATCCATATTTTGCTTTACAAATACACACACTTCAAGAATATAGAGGCTCGGTAAGGACCGTATTTTTAAAGGTTTAAAATAGGGCTTACATGATATATCTAGAGCTATGTTACAAATAGCTCTTATGCACCGCTTTTGCGCAATAAATAGCTGTTTAATATCAGTGCCGTTGCCCCATACTATCAAACAATATCTTAATACAGATTCTATATACGCAAAATAAGCAATAATGGCTGCATTTACACTTGCTACTTTAGTTAGTTTGTATAATGCAAATACAAACCTATTAATTTTGCCGCATACTTTCTCTATTTGCCCCTTCCATGAAAAACCTATTACTAGTTATTATTGTGATTAGCATCTTATTACTAGTTTTTATGATAGTTATTAATAACATATATGATAACTGATAAACATTTTTGTTGCTAATCCAAAGGAATAATAAAAACATTTTTTTCTGTACCTAATACTTAAATGTGACGCCTTTCTATGGAAATCAAATTAAAAATGTTGCTAATAACTGAGTTCGAGTCTCATCAACTATCAAAGTTAGCATTCCAATCTAACTTCGGTATGAGAAACTTTTTCTATGAGATGAGAAATTATTCTTAAAAATTTCGTCGTAGCTCTCTCGGATTTGTAATGGAATGAATTCTAATCATTTTTGTTTTCAGGTTAATGAACGAGTACTTAAATGGAAGCTGTTTATTTATTTTCATCATTACAAATAAGCTATTGTTTTGAAACCTAAAAGCTTACGAGCTGGTATTTTTTTACTTACTTTTGACACAACTACTTTTGATATTAGAAAGTATCCTTAAGCTTTATAAAATACAAATTTTCAAGACCAGTAGCAATTTTTTTACTTTTCTAAATGTCACTAGATGCAGACCAGAATCTCATGAAACGGAAGTGAAATTGTTTTTACTAAACAAACACGCAGTTGTTGCATTACAAAAGTAGTTCACTGTTGTCATACAATATCACAAATGACAAAGAAAGTAATTTTATAACTTTTTGACAGACTGTATGCAACAACCACGTGTTTTTAGTAAAAAAATTCACTTTCGTTTCATGAGATTCTGGTCTACTTGTAGTTAACTAACCTAACCTAACTATTGTACCGTGACCTACCCTCTGCAATGTTTATTTGTCTAAATTCCGAGTGTCGTCCTACGGCTGTCAGGTGTCACATGCTCATTCCGATCTGTCATTTGACACGCGGTGATTCCCGGTACAGAGCTAGACGGCCAGTCTATACGCGGTAGAGCCAAGGTCGGGCATTTGATACTACTTAGTTGTGACTAATTAGAATTTCATTGATTAGAAAGTATCAGATATCTTATCTTCCTATTAATACGAGGGTTTGATAAGTCCATGACTTTGTAAAGAAGAAACTCTTTCGACAGATTCTGTTTTATCTAAGTACATAATCTTTTTGTAGCTCTGCGAATTCAGTCCAACGAAGTTCCTACCTCTTTAACTCATTATTTTTTTCTTTCATCGCCTGAAAACTGTGGTAACTGGTAATTGAAATGAGGGCTCATTTTAGACACCACCTTTTGGCTTGATGAAAATCTTTGCCCGCCAAGACCTTTATAAATGTTTGGTAGGAGAAAAAATCTCAGTGGGCTAAATCTAAAGAATAGGAAGGATTCGCATCTTCATTCGATGAGTTTTGAAGTCATGAGTGCCGCCGAGAGGGTCGACAAGGTCATTAAGAAAAGTTAGAAGTCGCTTGAGCTTTTTGTTACCAAAAGTAATAAACTTTGCTAAATTTGAAAAAAAAAATGTAGTGTAAAGAGTCCTAAGGAGTTTATTTTTAAGATACAAAAATAAATGACGAAAAAAAGGATTTCTTATTAAAAGTTATGGACTTATCAAACCGCCCTCGTAATGCGAAAGTGTGTGTGTGTGTGTTTGTTACCTTGTGTGTGCGTGGGTGTGTTTATTACCTCTTCACGACTAAACGGCTGGACGGATTTGGATGAAATTTAGTACACAAATAGTTTATAACCTGGATTTAGTTTAATTCCCTACGGGCCACGCGGATAAAGTCGCGGGCGGCCGCTAATACTAGTTTATTGAATTTCTATCCATAGCTGAAAGCTTTCGTCAAAGATATGAATTTGTAGTTGATAGACATTGTCTGAGGAGCTCGGTGGCGCAGTGGTTTAACGCCTGACTCAACGATTGTGGAGGGTTCCCTATGTATTTTCATAAAATTTTAAGGCATAATCAAAGATATCTTTGGGCATAATATGTCATAGCATAATATAATTTCGCCGAATGATGTTTACGCATAATATTATTTAGTCATAACAGCTTAATTGCATAATTTTTTAAGCATAAGTACTTTAAGCATAATAATGTTTAAGCATAATATTCTTTAGCATAAATTTAAATCGCATAATGTTATTAACGCATATTTTTATAAACAAAAACTCACGACGTTTAAAATCACGAAAAGAACATTCTACCTAAAATACAAAATCCCGAAGCTTAAAAAACCGAAGGTTAATTGAGGGTTACATGCTAGCAGGTCGGTTCTGGCACTTCGCCGGCCGCTGCCGCGGCACGCTCGCTTCGCTCACTCGGCTCGTGCGTCGTTGGTCGCAATGGAACCTTACCTCCTCCTCGCTCGCTACGCTCACTTGTCGTCGCACTTAATAGACTTAAACAGACTTTCGGCATTTTAACTTACAGGGTTTCGAACTATCATCAGTCATTTAATAATCGATCTTTCAAGTTTCGGTCTATTGGATATCGACATTAAGGATTTTCGGTATTTTAAAAATAGGTGTTTTATGAGTCGATATTTAGGTCGTATGTGTTATGAGTTTTTGGCATATTAATACAACACCTACCCCTTTTGCATAAAAATAAATAAGTGCGTAAAAATATTTATTCTTATTGTTTTTGATTTTTATGCCTAAATAATATTAGGCGAATAGACAATATGCCTAATAATATTATGCAAAAACAAATTAGTCTAAATGATAATTATGCTAATATAAATAGTATGGCTAAAAACAATTATGCCAAGGTATTATAATGACAAAAGAGATTATGCCAAATCCGTTATACCAAATCAAATTAGGTATAAAACCATTATGCGAAAACAAGGAATCCCATTGCAGAGGTTAAGCAACTTTCGCAAGGGTCGGTCATGGGATGGGTGACCAAAAATTTCTTATCTTGAGCTACTCCGTGCTTCGGAAAGCACGTTTAGCCGTTGGTCCCGGCTGCATTTGCAGTCGTTAACACCCACCAATTCGCATTGGGCCCGCGTGGTGGGATATGGCCCGTCCTCCTTATCGACCCAAAGGAAGGCCTGTGCCCCAGCAGTGGGGACATTAAAAATGGCTGATGGACAAGACATTGTCTGTTTAGATGGGAAACTTTTTTAAAGACACAAAGAAATCAAATGCGGTTTGATCATCCAAGGATCATCCTATTGAATTCTTCAAGAAGGCGCTTAAAACAAAATTGTTAATTTTTACCAACTCACAAGTTGTCTATGGTGCGAGTGAGGTGGCGTGTCGTCCGTGATCCGATCTATATCAGGGTTGGGCACGCAGATCATGTCCAGGGGCTCATTCTTGACCTCGTCCATGAGGCGGGGTGAAGGAGACGAGCTGCTGTTCGAGATTCCATTCCCATTATTCCCGGATTCGTGGGCGCGGGTGTTGTTGACCATCATCGGGTGGTTTTTCGTTGAGAAGTCATGAATTTGGGACTGTTCTGTATTGTTGTTGTCGTGGCGGGGGCGTTTGATGACGTCAGGGGAGTTGTCGGCGGAGCGGCTGATGCGGCGTGGGGGCAGGGGGATCCGACGCATGTTGCCCAGCATGTTGGGGATCGTGGTGGGGATTTGAAGGGCCTCCTCGAGCTTTTCGGAGTAGCTGTGTGGCGTGTGTGCGGCGTGTGGGGTGTGAGCGGGGTGCGGGGGCGTGTGCGGGGAGGGTGCGGTGTTTGATGACCGGACTGTCTGGAGCAGCGGCTGTTGACAAAACACTTGTTAGTATAATCAGTCTTGGGCAGAATTATTTGGTAATAGTAGGTGCATTCCAACAGACTAATCGCTGAGTCATCGATCGCCATAGAGTACTTTTTAACCATGAAAAGTAATGAAATAGAACATTAAAACAAATTACTTTCCATGGTTAAAATCCACTCTATGGCGATCGATGACCCAGCGATTAGACTGTTGGAATGCACCCAATAAAAATTAAATGTGGACCCAAAGTTGGCGCTATTAAGAAAGTTTTCTAGAGAGGCAATTAAGGGGCAACATACTATATCATATTACTTTTTTGTCTGACTACAATAATAGATCCAATCACTCTTACACGTTACTTTGAAGATCTATAAAATACTACTTTATAGGATATTCCCATCTATCTACTTAACATTGTCCTTCTTTCGACTGGAGTACTAAAGAGGACCAACTTTACTTTTTGTTGATTTTATTTATCTTGCAGTTGACTGTTTTAGAATATTCTGGATACTCATTCTGCGTGAAGTCTTAGAAGCAGAGTACCTCAAAGTCTTTAGAATGTATGACTGGGCCTGCTGAAGGACGTCCCAGCGCGTAGCAAACTGTTCTAAGGTTTCTAGAACATTATGGAAGTGACTGGCAAGAGTCACATGAGATAATAATATAACTTCGGTCTGCGTGAAGCCGGAGATGAAGGAGTATTTCAGGTATCTTCGAGAAAGAGGATAATGAACTGATATGTACCTTACTCTTGACAATAGTAGTATATGGCATCTGCACAATGCACATCCTCATTCTGCGTGAGGCCGAACGAAGCACCTCAGCGGTCGCCAAAAAGGAGGAGATAAACTGAGTTACTTTTGACAATAGTATAGTTTCTGGTCCGTGGTCAACTGTTTCAGAGGTTCTAGAACATTTCGTAAGCTACTCTCTAGGGTAACCACCTGTACATCCTCGTTCTGCGTGAGGCCGGAGACGCGGAGCACCTCAGTGGTCTCCAAGAAGGAGGAGATAAACTGATGGACTTACTTTTGACAGTATTATAGTTTCTGTTTCGTGGTGAACTGTTCCAGAGGTTCTTGAACATTTCGGAAGCTATTCTCTAGGGTAACACGAGACTAACCACCTGCACATCCTAGTTATGTGTGAGTCCGAAGACGCAAAGCATTTCAGTGGTCTCCAAGGAGGAGATAAACTGATGGACATACTTTTGACAATAGTATAGTTTCTGGTTCGTGGTAAACTGTTCCAGAGATTCTAGTACATTTGAGAAGCTATTCTCTAAGGTAACACGAGACTAACCACACGCACATCCTAGTTCTGTGTGAGGCCGGAGACGCAAATCACCTCAGTGGTCTCCAAGAAAGAGATAAACTGATGGACATACTTTTGACAATAGTATAGTATCTGGTTCGTGGTAAACTGTTCCAGAAATTCTAGAACATTTCAGAAGCTACTCTTTAGGGTAACACGAGACTAACCACCTGCACATCCTCGTTCTGCGTGAGGCGGAGACGCGGAGCACCTCGGCGGTCTCTAAGAAGGAGATAAACTGATAGACATACTTTTGAGAAAGTATAGTTTCTGGTTCGTGGTCAACTGTTCCAGAGGTTCTAGAACATTCCAGAAGCTACTCTCTAGGGTAACACGAGACTAACCACCTGCACATCCTCGTTCTGCGTGAGGCCGGAGACGCGGAGCACCTCGGCGGTCTTCAGGAAGGAGGAGAGACTCCTCTGGTGTACGTTGACTTCGCCATGGTAGATGAACTCGACGAGGGCGTGGAGATCCGTGAAGGCCACGTCTTGGAGGACGATCACGGGATGCTTGCATGGTGTTGACTGGAACAGAAGGTTGGGGTTGGTGGTGGCACGAAAGTATTTTTTTAAACTGGCAATTACGATATTTTTTTTTCTTCAGCAATTCGAAACTAAAATACATGTTGAAATGTCCGTAATCTTATATTGCGAAAAGTGGTCGCGACACATTTTTCGGCATTATCAGCTCCAAAATCGCTGGGCTCTTAAGTGAAATAATATTTTTTGAGATTTATTTGTCATTTTTTCTTCGCAACGTGAGTATCATCTTTTAAACAACAATGCAGTATTTTAAATAATTCATAATTCGTTCACCATATTTAAATTCAAAATAAAATTTCAAAATAAAATCCATTTTGTGCTAGAAGCTAAAAAGTATTTCTATGACTAATCTGAACTAACGTACTAAAAACATTTAATCTGCGTAAACAGAAATAAAGTTTCAAGTTACTATTCATGAAATTCCGAGCGGATATTTGAAAACTAAATAACCGATTTTTTGCCACAAAACGAATATCAATCACAGTTAACTGTGAGTGCGTTATGTATGATCTAATAAGTTCAAAATATTCCGCGTATTAAACGAATTAAAAAAAGAGTATTTTTTATTGTTGAGGGATGGCACTATAAATTACTTTATCTATTTAATAATTTTGATTATTTGTGCAAAACAACGAAAAGCTAAAATAAAATTGATTGATTTTAATTGTAAATTTTTGACAAATGTTAATTTAATCAAAACCTTGGGTGCGATTGTGTAAAGTCAATCGTAATCATTTGACAGTTCATGTCGTATCCGATCGGCAGCAATTTGTATGGAATTTGACACTAATGACATACAATATGAACTTTCTAATGAATACGATCACTTTACGCAATCGCCTATCTTGTCTCCTCATCCAGAGTACATCAGAAAGATTGAGGCGCAGTCATTTTTCCAAAATTTCTAAAACAACCTTAAAAGCGAATTCAGAAAAATATGTATGTATGGTATCAGCGAACTAAAGCTATGGAATAAGTATTCCGCTCGAAAAATGGCACCACACGAAAAGTACAACTAAGTGGATAGAGCTAAAAATTCTGGCATTTAATTATGCAGCACAAAGCGTCTGAACACTAGTTGCTTATTAGCGACCATAATTGTATACTTATAATTTTTTTCTGTACTTACGAGGGTGGTTTGATAAGTCCGTGACTTTGTGAAGAAGAAAAAAATTTTAAAAGAATATAGAATAGAATAGAATAGAATAGAATTTATTGACACACACATTTACAGAAAACAATAAGAAAAAAGAAAAAAAAACAACGGCAAAAGAATTGGATAAGTTACAGGATACAGGAACACTTAAAAAATAATTAACAAGGAAAAAGATAAAAAATAAAATAGAAGCACTGTACATATAAAATGTGCGGCCAATAAAAACCCTGCCTCAGCTTTATGCCTCTGTGTCAGTCTCAGCTGGGCAGAATGAACACAGAGGCGCTGTTATTCTGTCAGGGTCATTATGGGTCAGTGACGTTTGAAGTGAATACAAGTGAATGCATCTTAGTTTCATTGTCTGTGGTTCGTTTCTAGTCTGAGCGCTTGACTGTTGTGACAGGAACAAACCACTACCTACAAAAACTACATACAACCCACTATTTGGAAACGAGTTGACAACCAACTTTGACAAGCCTAAAATTTATTAAAATACCAGCAACAAACACAAAAAATAAGAAGACAAATTATCTGCCACGTAGTGCCACGTGCAAAGATTTGAACACGTGTCGCGAAAAGCGAATGCCACGCAAAGCCGCATGGTTACATTTTTAAGCATGGAAAATATTTCAAGTTCCACCTTACTTGCGGTACATGGGTACATAAAGCTTGCCTCGTTAGATGCTGGCCACCTCTCTTTGCCGGAATATTTTGTTTTATTTTTCTACATAATCTCCTTTCAGCTCTATACACCTCGACCAACGATGTTTCAACTTCTTCAACCCATCCAAAAAATAGTTTTTATCAGACCCTGAAAAATAGACTCCTGTTTTAGCTATCACTTCTTCATTGGATGAAAATCTTTATCCACCAAGTCATTTCTTCATGTTTGGGAAGAGGAAAAAGTCACACGGGGCCAAATCTGGTGAAAACGGGGGGTGTGGCAATAGGTCGTATCGCAATTCCACAAGTTTTGATGTTGCGGTTGCCGACGAGTAGGCCAGAGCATTGTCGTGATGAAATAAAACTTTTTTCTTTGCTAGATGCGGTCTTTTCTTCAGCAGCTTTATATTGAATCTATCTAACAAAGCAACATGGTAAGCTCCGGTTATTGTCTTGCTTTTCTCCAAAAAATCGATGTAAATAACACCTTTGCTGTCCTAAAAGACAGTGGCCGTCTCTTTACCAGCCGAACAAACAGTTTTTGCCTTCTCCGTGGCACGTTCACCGGTAGAAGTCCACTGTTTTGACTGTTGCTTCGTCTTTGGCGTATATGGTGGACCCACATTTCGTCAAGTGTTACGTACCGACGAAAAAAATCACTTGGATTGCGGTTATACAAACCTAGCATTGTTTAGAAGTTGTTACACGAGTTCGTTTTTGGCCGACTGTCAGCAAACGCGGCACCCATCTTGCAAAAAGGTTTTTCATGCCGAGAATATCGAGCAAAATATGAAAAATTCGTTCGGTAGAGATGTGAATAGCATCAGCTATCTCGCGTATCTTCACTTGTCGGTCTGCCATAACAATGTCGTGAATTTGCTAACAATATCTTCAGTGGTGACCTCAATCGGCCTTCCTGAGCCGTCGGCGACAGTTGTGGTAGTACGACCACAACGAAATTCAGTAAACCACTTATGAACCATTCCATGAGATGGAGCAGAGTCCCCATAATA
Organism: Agriphila geniculea; assembly: GCA_943789525.1. NCBI lineage: Eukaryota > Metazoa > Arthropoda > Insecta > Lepidoptera > Crambidae > Agriphila > Agriphila geniculea. The sequence goes on along the minus strand of OX038879.1, from coordinate 4,057,658 downwards.
TTTTTTCAGTTTATCCTCCGTCTGCTTAGTGGTTTTACCACGTAAAAAGTAGTATTTTATCAATACGCAAAATTCGTTTTTCTCCGTTATAAAAGAATATCCCGACCTCACTTGCATAAATCCTTCCATTTTTTTAATTTCGCGCCAATTTAAAAAATGCAACAGCATAAGCTCAGCAAAGAGTTCTAAATTAAGACAGGAAAATTGAATTATGAAAAAATATTGTATTCAACCTTAAAGTCACGGACATATCAAACTGCCCTCGTAAACGAACAAATAAGATACGTTATTTCTGCATTTTTTTACTGCCTTCTTTGCATCTTTTACACCATTTGACTATAAAGGACGTCATTTCTAATAAACTCTCCCTTTCTATCTTTTCTCTACAATATAAGCTGCAATTTATTGAAAAGAACACTAACGTCAGCCACCGGGTGCGTGGCTGGTCCGACTAAAGCTGAGCGGGTTGTACTTTTTCGGCCCCGTGGTGCCATTTTTAAGCAATATTTGTTTGCAATTACACTTCCATAGATTTTAGTTCGCTGTGTGGTATCATCCAATGGTATTAATGTTTTTTTTTACGTTTTTGAAGTGATCGCCATCCCTAGTTTGCACGTACCTATCAATTAGGAAAGCGTGATTTATTAAAATAGCGATCGGTCAGCGAAAATAACGAATTCATAGAGTGTTAGCGAATCCGATACAGCTTTAATGGCTTAGCGGTGTCGCGGCACAATCCAATACATTTTTTAAACGATTTTTGTAGCGCCTAAAGCGCCGGTGTTTTAGCCAGTGAGAGTGAAAACTGATTTGTTTTTATTGTAATCATGAAAATGTTTTTCATATTGATGTTGTAGTTGCTTCTTGATAAAAACGCTATTAACGGTAGCGGTTCGGTCTATTTTGATTTATTTAAAATGAGTTTATATATATATTTATAAATATATAAAAAAGGCTGGTGTACGCAGTGACAAAAACCGCAGGGCATATATGAAAAGACGGGATGGGAATGAAGCGAAAGAAGTGTGCAATGATCGTAGCGGGTGGCGATCCATAGTCTCTACCTACCCCCATGGGAAACAGGCGTGAGTATGTATGTAAGTATGTATGTATGTAAAATGAGTTTTGATCAGTTATATACCGCGTGTAATTTTAATTGGTTCCCGGTGGGTGGTTCTGCTCATGACTACAAGCAAAATTTCAGCATTTTAGGTAAGTATTATTTTAGTAGGTACCTACCTATAATAATTTTACAAATAATTTCTAGATTTATTATCTTTTAGCTAATCATGTAGGTAGGTACGTCGTGCATAAATTATTTAAACTATCAGTTTATTTTAAGCCGATTCCCTGACCGAAAGTGGCGCCCTCAGAGGTTTTTATTTAATAAGTTATTATTAGAAAAGGATTTTTATTAAACTCTTCGTGGTATTTTTAGGCTTCATAGACTAGTATTTTTACCGACTTCAAAAGGAGGGAGGTACTCAATTCGACCCGTTTTTTTTTTTTTTTTTTTTTTTTTGTTTTTTGTATGTACACCGATTACTCGAAGACGGCTGGACCGATTGAAATGATTCAAACGTTATTACATTAGGTAAACTCCCAAGTTGGTCCCATTTTTTTAAATTTTGAAATCGGTTCAGTACTTTTCAAGTAATCTTGAAAAAAGCACGAAAATAGTATGATTTTGTGTGAACTACCTCGATGATCAGTCGTATAACTTCTTTGTTTATGAACTGAATAAGATAATTATTTTTTTGTTGGAAAAGGGATATCTTATGTGTAGTTCTTTAACCGACTTAAAAAAGGAGGTTCTCAGTTTGACCCGCATGTATGTATGTTTCTCCGCGATTAACTCACGTTTGGCTGAGCCGATTTTTTAGAAGGTATCACTACATTCCCTCGCAGTCATTCGAAGAAGTAGATAGCAAATGTGTAAAAAAAGGCTACTTTTAGCAATAATACCGTCTAAAAATACTACACTTTTTAGAATAGACTAGAATTACACTAGAAGTTTTATTAAAATTGTGTATTAGAACTACAATATTAAATAAAATTCACCGCGGCGCCACTTTCAGTCAGGCCTTAAATTAAAAATTAACTTTTAAATTTATTAAGGCTGTATACATATTCGCATTTCAAAGAAATTTGGGTTTTTCCAAAGAAGTTATCTAAAGAATGACAGCATTACTATTGATGTAAACTTTAGTTTTAGGAAGCAAAATTCTTAAATTAGTGCCGTATAGAGAGAAAAACTTAATACATTATCAGGTACTTTAAAACGAAGACAATCTGTTCAAGTGGAATTTCAAATTTGCTTGTCAGAAGTATTTTTCACAAAAGTTTCAGCTGTAACAAATGAGAATACAACTCACATTTATTTTTTCACTTATTGTTTGCTAAAGGAGTGCACTAGGAGAGAGAATAAAACAAAAATGTGTTTAATCACAGAGAAAATAAAATATAAATAAATGATCAAATCGGTACAGTTTCACACATGTTTTTTTAGTGGGATTTAAATATTCTTAAATTTATTTTTTATTTTTTTAAGGGATAATGAGGTATTTGCCTATGTATTGCGTGGTTTGCATATCCAGATATTGTTTGCCCTCATTACAGGTCGCGCAGAGTTGTTTTGATCATTTGTATTGAAAATTTAAAAAAAGTGAACTTTGAATATTATGTCCACTATAATATTATTCTGTACTAGGTTGTATAGTCTGTTTATCAGTTAAATATTTCCGTTAATAAGTAAGTATTAAAACGCACTTTTATTTTTGAATGAAAAAGAATAAACTAAATAAAGTTTAATGTCATAGTATTATGTTAAATGTACAATATAATCATAACAAATGACTTGAAAAAATTTATCACTTCTTTTGCAAACGGTGTTTGTATGACGACAGATTCTGATAAGTGTGTGACGTAGCTAAAACATCACGAGTTGGCGCGCAAGACGTAATCTGTAATTTCGCCAGTATTTATCAAGTCAGGTTGGCCGAGTGGTCTAAGGCGCCAGATTTAAGCTCTGGTTCCCGAGAGGGAGCGTGGGTTCGAACCCCACACCTGACAAACTAATAATTGTTTTTTTTTTTTTTTTTTTTTATTTTGCATTTGTAGTTTAATAAAAAAAAAGTTCTTTAATTTTTTACCAGAAATACTGAAAATTATAGATTTTAAATAGTAATAAAATTATGAGTTACAATTTTGCTCATTCAAAATAGAATTGTACGTTATTATTTATGTAAATAAATATACAAACTTACAACTTAAAATTTGCTACACGCGTTGATGTCTTTAAGGTTCCGTACCGTTGTAATACTATTTTGATGGTGTTAGGCGTACTGTCCACGGACGCGTCAAATGACGAATGGATGCAACCTACAAATGACGGCAGGCGTATTTTTCATATTTGTTGTGTCCACGCTATTGGGTATGACGTGCGGTTTACATGGACAGTACGCCTTAGTATTTTAGTGTTCAGCAAAATTTTATTGTTTACACTTCTTGTGAACTATTAAATTAACTTCAACAAACTTTAACTTTTATTGTAATACAATAACATTTTGTAATGTGGTTTTTTAATACCTACTAAGTATAATACTGAGTGACGATTGGTTTTGTTTGGCTTATAAAATATTTGAAAAAATAGTTATTCTTTAACAAGTGACCAAAGTCAATTTGTGCTGCGAGTGCCGATCTAAAGGCACGAGGCAGAACAAAACTTTGGTCTAAAAAACATACAATTTAATTAAAATGAGGGCGCCACTTGAGGGATATAGCCACCTTAAGGGGCCGTACAACGACAAATATACATAATAGGGTATTTAACTGATTTTTTTATTGACTAAACATGTTTATTGAAATATTAGCAACACAACATAGGTATTTAAACCCTATTGATTGACGATTGCACACAATATTAATTGATAGATCCTCAAAAAAATAATGCAGGTCAGTGATGCAGGTACACAGTAAAGTCAATAGTGCTCAGTTATGTGATTGACAGAAACATGATATAAAAAAAAGGGTTGCACTTCGGGAGTGCCGGCAGAAGTGAAATTGGTCGCTCGCAAGTGCCATGCGCGAACTAATCCCCACTCCGTAGAAAAAGTGTCAAGATCTTTGCCTCGTACTGAACAGGTACATATAATGATTACCTTGAGTAGTTCTCTAAAATAAGGGCTGCAGGCAGACAGGACGACCCTGTGCGCCTTCAGACTCTTCCCGTCGCAGGCCAGGGTGACGTCGACGAAGTCCTCGTCATCTCGAAGGTTCTCGAACGCGCTGGTTATGCTGCTCTGGTAGTTGTTCCACCGGAGGCAGAAGTGCTGTGTGTCCACCATCTTGATGCCGGTGGTTAACGAGTCATGTGTCCGAATTAATCTGTGGATAATAATATGTTTTTAATTGCTTGTAGGTAAAGAAAGAAACGGCTTGGTTATGCAAAGGGGCGAAAGCCAATACGGCGAGTGAAATAAAAACCCTTTTTATTGCGCGGTTATAAAGCTCACAGCACTTTTGGTATACATAGGTTATTGGGAAGAAAACTTATGATTTTCAGAAAAAAAGTTCGCATAATTCAATAAATATCTGTTTTGTAAAAAAAATACGAGAACAAAGTCGGATATCGTATGATTATTAACAAATTGCTTGTCATATTTTTTTCGTATATTAACACCTACCTACCTACTAGCATAATCATAACAATGTTATGCAATTACATTAAAAAAGTATGAAACGCACCTATGCACTCACAGAAGCGATTGTAAAACAGGTCAATTGTGATAAAAATGTCTTTCATAGATTATGTCGGCTGGTGTTTTCTTATAGATTGAATTATTGTTTGGCCTGTTTTTGCATCGGCCTATTTGATATAAAGGTTTTATCGAATGAATAACAAGTGAACGTTTCATCTGGATGAAGCCTAGTTATTGTTGCCAATGCAAAAATTTTAGGTGTAGGTACTAGCCTAAAATTGGGTGGAGCGTTTTTTTTTTCTTTTTGATTTCGCTAAAGGTGGATTGCGGAAAAGTTGCGAATTATTGTCAGTATTAAATCTTACTATGGGTGTAACAAAATTAAATGTATGGAAGTACTGCCGCCAGGGCATCAAAGTCTTGAATTTTAGGGAAAATTATTAATATTATTATATTATACATATTTAATTATATTATTAATAGAAAAAATACTAGAAAAAATCGATTCACCCGTATCAGCTCAGACGCTCTATTAAATTTATTAGCTTAATATAAAAATTGCATTGTGAATGCCTATAATCTAAAATTTCAAAATTTATATAGCTATTTCATCTTAATCGATTGTCTGGCATCTGTAAAGGTGTCGCATTCGAACATGTCAGTGCATTCGAATGTTGAAGGTAATTCTTCACATTGATGAGATAACGCTGGCTTACAGCGAAAACGTAAAAAGTACTAGAAAATTTCGCCACTCCCACTAGCGACTCGGTAGCATAATTGGTCAGTGCATTGGGCCGGAATCTAAGGTTGCGGGCACATGAGTAACGAAAAGGACCGGGTTCGAGTCCCGTCTGAGCTGCTACGGCTGAGTGTATTTTTTCTATTAAATTTATTAGCTAAAGGTCAATAACTGTAAAACCAGGAGGAGTTGAAAAGTTGCACTTTTTTGCACATTGTATTACGTACCACATTGGATAACTCATAATGCCTGTAACCCCATAAAAAAATACGTAATGACTTTTTGTAAGTGTGAGGTTTGAGGGCCTGTTTTGAATTAAGATTATACAAAATAGGAAAGCGTTTTGCGACAATATCTTTCACAATTTTGTTCAGGATTAACTTAAGACTTTTACTGTAATGTTATGTTAATAGTTTGTTCGCTACAGGCGGCCTCAATCCTCCATGTGAGAACTGAGGGCCCAACTCTTTAACTTATAACTCGGTGAAGATGACTTTCACAAACGCGATTCCAAGTTTCACATTTCTTTCATAATGCACACAAAATCATCAGTATACTTTTATTGATTTTCGATGAAGTGGCCTTCAAACCACACGCACGCTAAAACTTTGGGTAGATTTTACTAATGGGTTAAGAAAGCTGTGTCTCTGTGCTCCTACTAATAATATTTTTATTTTTTACTAGCTTCCGCCCGCGACTTTGTCCGCGTGGATACGTCCCCACCAAGCAAGCAGCCTCGTTCGAGGCCCGCCACAAGCGGCAAACATCTTGATCCAGCGAGCTTGGTGGGGACTAGGGACCCGCCTAATCGCGTAAAAACCCCTTCAGAGGTAGAATTTTCAAAAAAGCTGATATTTTAATTTTAATCGTCAGCCTAAACACAAAATTTGAAGATCCTAACTTCAAAACTGAGGGACTTTCATACAAATTTTGATCCCCTTTTTTACCCCCTAAGGGGTGAATTTTGAAAAATCCTTTCTTAGCGGATGTTTACGTTATAACATCTACCTGCATGCCAAATTTCAGCCTGATCCGTCCAGTGGTTTGGGCTGTGCGTTGATAGATCACTTTGTCAGTCTGTCACCTTTGAGTTTTATATATATATAGATATTTTTAATTTTTTTTGTAGAAATTATTATGTGCGAATTCTTAGATAATTATGAATATGTTGTTATCACTTTTATCAAGTTAGCGAAATTAATATTTTGACAGTCGTACTTGATAAACTTTAATCAATGATCAATCAATAATTATCTACGTTTATGTGAATTAGAATATATAATTAGTAAAAACAAAAACTACATACTGATATTACATAAAGGAATGAAAAAAAAATGGTTTTGATTAAAAAACTTCATTCTTCAACTAATAGGCGTAAAGTTTTAAAAACCGGCCAAGTGCGTGTCGGGCCACGTGCCATAGGGTTCCGTAGTTACCTTATACCATACCATATTTAATACCACCTAAATTTTTCGTCTGCAAAAATAACTTTGTTTTTCACAGTGTTGGTATGAATGACAAAGTTATATTTGCGGTTTTAGAAAATGTGCCATACCTCGAAAACTAATTACTATATCTTGTTCAAACTAATTTTGGTTGAAAGTGTTTATTAAGATCTACAGCATATATTTTTTTTTAGATTTTTCACTCTCTCTTATTTCAAAAGTTAAAGGGGGGGGGGGGGGGGACACACATTTTACCACTTTGGCGGTGAATATCTTTCAAACGGTTGACTTTGAGAAAAAGTTGTCTTAGGAACCTCAATGTCATTTTTAAAGACCTATCTATAAACATCCAACACGTGTTGGTTTGAACAAAAATTTTTTTTTCAGTTTCAGTTCCATGTATGGGAGCCCCCCCTTAATCTTTTATTTTTCTTATTTTTGTAATAAATTCATTAAGCGGTTAACAGAATACATCTACCTACCAAGTTTCAACTGTGTAGTCTTAATACTTTCGGAATAAAGTGGCTGTGACATACGGACAGACAGACAGACAGACAGACAGACATGACGAATCTATAAGGGTTCCGTTTTTTGCCATTTAGGCTACGGAACCCTAAAAACCTAAATTATTGCATAATATGTGTTTTGTGTACTAGACTGAAATTTATATAATTTTTGATAAAAAAAGGAAACTGGGCAATGCAAAACTATGAAAATCTCATAAGGAACTTTAAGTTTAGACTTTTTCATCTAGTACCTAACAAATGGGTTTTGAAATGGAACTTTGTCAAAGGTTCACGTAATGTAAGTTGGCACTAAACTATACTACTCTAACGGTGATGACTAATTGATAAAACTTATTATACTGCCTTCATCATATTATATTGCATTCATTCTCATACATGGTATACTCTTAAATACTGCGTACATGGAACTGTTTGCGATTATCTGACCCGAGACTTAATAAAAAAACCCGAACAAGGGTGAGTCGGACTCGCCCACCGAGGGTCCCGTCCAAAGTAGGCACTTTAATAGAGACTATATTTTTTATGATTTAATTACCTTTGTATAGTTTTCAGTCCTTTTCCTGTACTCGTAGTATAGTATAAGACAATATTACTTTCCAAATTTCATAGTTTTAGGTCAACGGAAAGTACTCTATGAATTTTGATTCCCCTGAGAGTGTCGAAATATGTTTTTTTGCGGCATAAAAGGTCGTATCTTTTTTTTTACGTAAACTTGAAGTTCGTTTTTTTCACAGCTTCAAGGGGCCGTAGACTTAAGTATATGGTTTTAATTTTGATTTCGATACCTCCACGCGTTCCCGAGATAAAGGCTCTTGACAGACAGACGACGGACAACAAAGTGATCCTATAATGGTTCCGTTTTTTCCTTTTGAGGTACGGAACCATAAAAACACCTAAAGTAAAAATACAAGTCTGTTTTCGACGAAACAAAGAAAAAAACCGGCCAAGTGCGAGTCGGACTCGCGCACGAAGGGTTCCGTACCAAAAAACGGCAAGAAAAAATACGTTTGTTGTATGGGAGCCCCCCTTAAATATTAATTTTATTCTGTTTTTAGTATTTGTTGTTATAGCGGCAACAAAAATACATCATCTGTGAAAATTTCAACTGTCTACCTGTTGTCGTTATTAATATCGAGCAAAAAACGGCAAAAAAATCACGTTTGTTGTATGGGAGTCCCCCTTAAATATTACTTTTATTCTGTTTTTAGTATTTGTTGTTATAGCGGCAACAGAAATACATCATCTGTGAAAATTTCAACTTTCTAGCTATCACGGTTCATGAGATACAGCCTGGTGACAGACAGACAGACAGACGGACAGCGGAGTCTTAGTAATAGGGTCCCGTTTTTACCCTTTGGGTATGGAACCCTAAAAACTACCGAGCGTGACCTCTCATGGCTTATCTACAAACAAACGTGCGTTGTGACTTCGGCCCAGCAATCGTTGCTTTCAATGAGGTTGACCTTTTATTTCTCGGAAAACACTTTCCTTTATTTTCCCTTGTTTTCAACAGAACAATGTCCTGAACTCCTTGAACTTAGTTTCATTGTTACTATTTTTGCTTTTTTTTCTTTGTGTATTTGTATTTTGTTTTTACTAGCAATCGTTTTGTGAATAAAAAGTTTATTTCATTTCCGCATTATTAAATGGATGTTTGTAAGATCCTAACGAACCTTGAACATTTTTGCTTTTCTATTGGCAGGATAATTTAGCTGATGTACAAATCGTCCACCAGTCGGGCCCACTACCGCTAACTTGGCGCTAGTGTATATGTAGACCCATAAAGTTATTATACCTAGGTATATCAACTTCATGTGTAGACCTGAAATTTTGTTGTTTTCGTGTTTGCTATCAATTTTCAGATGTTGGAACCGAATTTTCGTAAATATCAATTTTTCTTGCAACACATTTTGGTTTTCTTCAATCTTTAATTAATTTACTGACCGACTTTCATTATTAGTAGGTATCAACCATTTTTAGATATACTTTAAAATGAATGAGAAAATCGGGGGTAAATGCCCGTACAAAGGTCTCCAGCAGCAGTAGCGCCAACAAGCGGAATACATCCTACCATTTTAAAGAGTTCCCATAGACATTTTTTGTCTTTATGGCAAAGGAATCTTAACATTCAGCCTTGTGAATTCATGTGATCTATTCTCGAGTATACTTCCCGATGATTCTATTGGTGTTGCCTTCCCTGTCAACGGTAACACGACCTGCAGCATTGTCTACAGCTAATGCGAGTCACTGTGCCTTATTGTCTACTTTATTTGTTTTCAAACTTCTACTTTACTGTTAGCTGGTTGTTACACTTTTTTGGTTTTATGATAATCCCAGTTTTGTTCGTCATTAGCCTGTTTTATTATACTGAGTACTTATATTCATAAAAATATAAACAAGTTTTACTTATACATGCATATAAAAAATCTACAGATCTCACACTACGCGCAACTTACTTGCAAAATAAAGCACACGGCGCTGTTATCAATGCCATAGACTCCATACATAGTTAATAGGAATTGTTATCGTACGAAATGTTATCGTACGACGATAAAGTGAACGGAGCGCAGGAGCGCAAACTGACCTCAAAAAAGATTATGCCAAATCCGTTATGCCAAATCAAATTAGGTATAAAACAATTATGCGAAAACAAGGGATCCCACTGACCTCGCGCGTACGGGACCCGCTACCAGCCTAAAGTCTGTTCATCCTTACTTGTCTTATTTAGTAAACAGCTTTTGACAGTTGTCATACCTCTTTTAAACTTAAATCGTTATTTAAAAATATGTTAGTAACTTTATGAAATTATGGAAAATTTTTTCTTTGTTCTATGGAAATTATAGTTAATTTATTAAAAATTTATTTCGTAATCTATGTGTGGAAAACCATTTGTTTTATTTTATAAATGATTATTAAAGAGTGGGGTGAAGATTGTTTACCATATAAGACAAGTAAGGATGAACAGATTTTACAGTATTTGTCCGCTCGCCTCCTAAGATGGCTCAAAATGTAGCTTAATTCAATCCCAAGAGCCATTTTTTTTCCGTCTCTTGAATAGCGAGCTCAAAAAAAGTAATTGGGATATTTTCGATCCAAGTCAGCGAAAATATTTGGAAATTTAAAAAAAAAAAAACAATAATTATCCGACCGATTTTGGGTACTTAAATTGCATTGTGCAGCACTGCCTATCTACGTAGAACGTCTCAAATCTACGAAACTACAGGCAAATGTCACCTCAGGACACTATACTCGATCACGAAAACATAAACATTTTTAATGTTAAAAACTCTTTGCATATCTGTTTATTAAATAAAATAGAAATGATCTTCAATATTGTCATCGAATTACTAATATTTTTCTACTTGAAATGATAAAGCTACTAAAAGTAAAGTTTACAGTAGTTGAACGTTATACCTATTCACTTGCCGAATTCATTCTTAAAGATTTGAAAAGAAAAGAAACTGGCCAAGTGCGAGTCGGACTCGCGCACGATGGGTTCCGTACCAAAAAACGGCAAAAAAATACATTTGTTGTATGGGAGCCCCCCTTAAATATTAATTTTATTCTGTTTTTAGTATTTGCTGTTATAGCGGCAACAGAAATACATAATCTGTGAAAATTTCAACTTTCTAGCTATCATGGTTCATGAGATACAGCCTGGTGACAGACAGACAGACAGACGGACAGCGAAGTCTTAGTAATAGGGTCCCGTTTTTAACCTTTGGGTACGGAACCCTAAAAAACAATTCAAGCCTTTTACAGTAAAAGATTCACAAATAAGTTAGATTTTTTTTGTATTTTTTAAGTAAAACGCACTAATTTATGATGAATTAACTCGTATTTAACTTACCAAATAAACACAATAGAAGAATCGACATCCCTTTCCGTTATCACTTAATTTATTATTTATATAAAAACGATTATTTCACTTTAAACCAAATTAATCAAACATGCACAAAAAACGTGCACTCATCGATTGCGATAATGCAACTAATATCAACTAATCATAGTTTCTAAATTGTTATCGGAGATAAAAAAAATCGCTATATCGCCAAAATATCGCGAATGTATATGTAAGTACTTATACTATGATAAAGCTTGCTGCACATATTATATAACTTTATCATTTCGTTATTATAAGATATCAAATTAATAATGCATGAAAATATATACAATTATGTATAATATAACAATCATCTTTGATTATTTATAAGGTAAGCGTAAACAAATTATTAGCCAATTCACGATCTGATGAAAAGATTGACTTTTAAGCTTCTAATGTGAAGAACCGATGAAGAATTCTAATTCACAAAAATTACTGTAGACTGAAAAAGAAACAAGAAACACAAGAACCGAACAGAATATTGAAAAATGACTGGTAAGTCTGTAAAATAATCCTGAATACACCATAAAAACTTATATAAAAACAAACTTCCGTCAAATAAATTCCGTCAGACAAATCGTCACATTTCGTAATTTTCAACGACATTGATATGATTTTTTATGCAATAAGGATAATAGTACAGTAGCCCGTAGAACATTTAAATCACCAAAAAGGTTACCGTTTGCCGTTGTGATATAGTTATTTATTACGAAATTGTAGATACTTTAACCCAAGTTTTACAGATCGCAACCCGCCGTAACCTATATTTGTATATCTCCAAAAATGATATTTTTTTATTTTTCAAGGTTTACCACATGGTTTTAGCTATTGTCGTGTTCTACAGCTTTGTTTGATTGCCACTGATAATAGTAAGACTATGGAAAGTGATCATACACAGATTTAAAACCAGATAAAATCCAACCATTTTCACCAGGTCTTAAATCTGTGTATGGCTACTTTTTATAGTCTTACTTTTATCTGTGGCAATCAAACTAAGCTGTAGAACACGACAATAGCTAAACTATGTGGTAAACCTCGAAAAATAAAAGAATATATATATATAAGTTTGGAGATATACAAATATAGGTTACGGGGGGTTGCGATCTGTAAAATTTGGGTTGAAGTATCTATAATTTCGTAATAATAAACTATATGATATATCACAACGGCAAACGGTAACCTTTTTGGTGATTTAAATGTTCTACGGGCTACTGTACTATAAGTTTTTTATTGATCAAACTCAATAGCCGAGTACATTTTTAAGAAATGATCCAGTATTCCAGAAATCAATAAAAATGTACTAAATTTTGTCAAATTTCTGGGCGAAGCGACAATTAAAGCTATGCAATAATCAACCATATTCTAAAGACATAGTGAAAGAGTAAATTTCGTGACCTTAAATAAAAAAAGTAAAAAATAAATATTGACATTAATAAAAAAAAACAAATGCGCGCCAAAATTGCTACTTTCTGAGGCGGATAACACGTTGTCTATGACGACGGGAACGATGCCGTTTGTGCCATGGGTTACATACAGCCATATCACACTAAGAGATTATATTAAGGCGTTAAATGAACAAAAAACCCTTTGAGTTGGTGACGAAGATAAATGGTTAAAACACAAATGGGGCAAAACGGCCATTTTGGAATAGATGTCCGTTTAAAATAGTTGTGTGGTACAAAGCAAAAAAAAATGATTATTAAACTAAATCGAAAAAAATATCTGGAAACATCAACTTTTAGACATTTAGCTATAATTATTATTATAAAATATATCTGCCTGTTGTTATAAACTTGTAGTCTTTAGGTTAAGTACACACAGAAATCGCTCAATACTCTGAAAGTGCAGTACGTAATGCTTTCAGGGAGATACTGAGGCTGTAACGCTTTTGTGGCGCATCTGCCATGTTCACTGAATCGTGCACATGCAGTTTCTCAACATATATGTGCCAGAAAATGGTGTCCTTGTTAAAGTGATTAAAGGGTGGCATATATATCAATAGAATAAGTACTAAGGATTTTTTTTTAGTAGGGATTATTGTTCCTAATAAAATGGATTTCTGATCTCTGAATAAATAAATTATTAATAAAAATAGCTTATCTTTTATATGTTTCATTTAACCTGTAATTTTCGAAAGTCAATCGTGTAACTATACTTACTATAGTTTTGTCTGAATTGTAGCATTGTAACTAATTTTTTTAAAGAGATTCGTATCACAGTTTCTCTGGCCTAAGTCCAATTTAACTAAATGTAATAGATTTAACTTATTTCGTTTCAATGATGGTTGTAGAAAAACGTGCACTTAGTCACTCGCTATTTCTCGTGGCTTGGACCGCAACAGAAGGTGTCTATCTTTTCATATACGCTGAATGCTTGTAAAAGAATTTGTAATGTGGTGACTCTTTTAATACTCGAACTACTATTTGTGTTAGGTGTTAAAGTATAATCCATTTATAATAGGGATATATGGGCTTTCTTACGAAGTTGAAAATTCGTTAAAATTGTTTAGGATACCATCTTTTAATGAAATGAAAAAGGTTACCCATGTAAATAATAATACTATAAGTACAATTGATTGAACCTCAGAAGTCACTGAAAACTGTAGAATCATACCAAACCGATTATTGAGTTTTAATAGTTGGCTGCAACACTGAACAAGAGTTAATCGTTGGTGTGATAAAGTTCTACAATGTTCAGCTTCTGAGGCAGACACGAATCCAATGACCAACAGTAGACTAAGATCCAAATGAACTTTGCTCAAAAATTTATCACATTAAAAAAAAGCATGAATTATCTAAAGAAATAGTTTGTGCTGCAAATATTTTCAATTCATTTCAATATTTTATTACATACAATAAAGGGAACACAGGTAATTTTATTGAAAGAGCACATTATGGACCTAGTAGGGTATAGCAAATTAGTATAATACATTTAAAAAATAAATACATAATTACAAGTACAGTTGATTTGTGTATGGTTTTGTTATGTATTTTAGTATAATATTTTTATATATATAATGAAACTACCTGATACTTACTATTAGTTAATTTTAACCGCAGAAACGAATTGTTCCCAAAACAGACATTTAAATATAGTTCTACCTAATTATTTCTGCTTTGCTAGACTGTAATACCAAATTGAACAATAATCCTATAAAAACAGGAAAAATAACATACACATTTGTGCTATAATAAGTAATAACTATTTGGTTATATTCCGGGACACGCGACGTTGCGATAGGCACACCGTTATCGCAACTTTTTCGTAAATTTAGCGTTTTATCAAGGACCTAGACGTATCTTATCGCTAGTTAGGTCCACGCTGAAACCTAGCGTGCCGAATTTATGAAGGCTATCATAAAATAGAGTTTTGCGGTTTGGTCACGTAGACAATTTACGTAATTACTTATTATACGATTTAGCAGATGTGTATAATTACACACAGGTGACTATGTGTCAAACCACAAAATAGTTTGTGTCTTTTATTATTTTGTGGTCAAAGACAAAACACTGTTTGTGACAAATCCTTGGTCTATGGGGTAATTGCAAACGATTTAGAATCGGTTTAAATGAAAGTTTGTATGTGTGTGTGTGTTTTAACTCTTTACACTTCACAGCTGAACAGATTTGGATGAAAATTGGCACACAGATAGGTAAACTGGATTAAATCATAGGACTTTTTTTCCTAGTCGAAGGTTCCCTAGAGTCCATGCCGATGAAACCGCGATGAAGTAAACAATTTTTATTTATTTGTTACGTTATAAATACTTACGTTAAAAGATTTATTCAGTACAAAACTAGAAAGATGATGATATAAAAAATTGTTATGTTTTTTAAATGTTCTATATAAACTATATAACGGTTTAATTAACGAACGTTATTGCGAATAAGTAAGTAACAAAGTCTACATACTAAAAACAGCAATGTAAAGAAGCGTTGATCAGACTAATTCGTTTATCAGTTTGATATTCTGACAATTTAAAGCAAAATTCAATAATATTATTCTCAGTGAAAGATTTAAAGTACCTACAGTTTATACAGTTAATGTTTAATGTAAGTAAATAAACTTATAGTCAATAAATTGCAAGAGCGACCGTTAGCTAGATGTTATATGTATTTGTATGTAAAGTTGCAAATTGACAATCATATCAATCAACATTACAAATGTCATGTTCTTCAAGGACATGTTAATAATGTTTTATCTAGTAATTTATTACTTTCTCATTTTTTACAGACAAAAATTAGTTACTCGAACATAGATCAAATATATGAAAATTGTGGATAATATCCACCCCACCTCCTTTTAATAATATTGTGCTAATTTACGCAGTACAACCAAATGACTTTCAACTTATTATATAATGAGTCAAGTTGCTTTTTGGGATAAAGTCAGAGTTCGAATCAGCTATCGCGGCTTCCTGTGTAATAACAGCGAAAAATTTAAAATAGAATAAATAAATAGAAACTTACAATACGCTTCTAACAACTCAAGACCTACAATCAGTTCACAATTTAAAAAATTATCTAATCTTTAAAACTTAAGGTCGTCATTCAAGTCTCAATCTTTATGAAACCAAATTTGACCTCTGAGTAGCTTCTTCTCTATAAAGCTTTCCATAGATTTGAGAATTTTAATTATAATCTAACTATTTTTTATAAACTACTCTTTGCAAGTGTTGAATTTTTATAAACTTTGTCCATGGAAATAAGATTAGGAAAAAATATATTATGCTGGTTATGATTACAACTGTAGGTATTCCATCAAAGTCATTCGTGACAAACCGATTAACTTTGCCCGAGAACATATTTTATTTCCAGTTTACAAATAGGATATCTCCAAACACTAAAAAAAATACTACAAGCGACTTTTTCACTAAACACTACTTAAAAAGTAACTTTTAAAGTAATTTTTCGTGTGCATCATTTTAAATTACTTTGATAGTGCACTTGGATTTGGTCGATAGGTATAACAAAATGGCGGTGTTATCGCGAAAAAGTCTAAAAATTTAGACTTATCTAGCTTAGTGTCAGAGCTATCAATATTCGGTGACCTGGCCGTTATCGCGTTGTGCACTGTTTGGTTTTTATAGAGCATTCTATAAAAAAAATCTAGATAGCTACAATTTGTTTTAACAAAACGTTTGAATATTAGTTTGCGAATGAAGAAATTCGTAAATCTTTCAACCAATCGCGATTTCGTACGCGTGGTATTTTCAAATATTTCTATGCGTATTATGCTTACGTCATAATAACTACATTTGAGAGGAATGAAATCGACGCAACTAAGTTTCACTAAACCTTTTTTCAGTTTCATTTTCAGCACAGAAATAATGATGATTGTAATGTATCAAAATTGGTACCATTTTTAAGCTAGTCATTTTGATCTTTGAAATGTATCAATTTCAGTTAAGCATTTCAATTGATTGTATGTCGGAAAAAACTGTAAAAAACCTAGCTGATTCGATTTCTCTAGCTCTGTGTACACACGACAGCACGTTAGGTTACATGGTTAAACTGCTAAAACAGCTTTTATTACGTTATGCATAAAGGTGGTCTCAAGGTCAATATGTATAGTCTGAGGTGCCATCGTGTGTGTGTACTTTATATTAATATGCCATTTCAGCCCGGTCCATCCTATGGTTTGAGCTGTGCTATGATAAGCTAGATTTAAACAAAAACTTAGCGTGCAATCGTAAGGTAAAGTCGAATTGTAATGGAAAATGACCTCACTTTTTTAGGTATTTATGCTGAGATCATTTTTCAATGTTGACGACTCTGTATGAAATATACAGGGAGAAAAAAGCAGCTCTTGACGAGTTTCTTGCCGGTTCTTCTCGTTACAAGGTCTCCCGCTTAGGGTTTGCCAACCGATGGCGTAGCTTCTATGACATTCATACGTGCTTGTAACAGCCTAGACTGAATAAACTATTTTGAATTTTTGAATGGAATCGAAGTTGTTACTTGTTATAAGAATTTTGTCGTAAAGCTATTCGAATATTTCACTTATTTACCTATGAAATCACGCCGGTCCTCTTATCTTGTTTCCCGCTACCTGTAAACAATAAAAAAATGCATATTAATTGAAAGTCAGTACTTAGATAATTGAGTTATTTTGCTTTCAATTTAAAGCTCTCTTTTTATGCTTAGGAATAACGGATACCATTCTTTAAAGCATTGTCTTAATAATGACATGCCTTAATTTATCTGTCTTTTGCTTTCGAGAGATGACAATATTTTTTTATCCAACTTTAAATTTATACTCTATCTTTCTCTGTTTCATAAACATGGACAAAATAGTATTTTCTAAAGTCTAAGTCAACAGTGTTTTTGGATCGCGAGGAATAACTTAATAACGTTAATAACGTAAAGCATAACATTATCATTCAAATACTTTATGGATATAGCAAAAGTTAACCCATAACTTCCAAAACTTTTATGTACGTAACGTAAACCTAACCCGACCTCCAATAGGCGCGGCACCTAAACTACGTTATATGACTACACTACGTTACATTATTTCCGTAAACATACGGCATATAGGAACTATCCCGACCAATAGAGGCAAAGGTCACGCGGGAGTCGACCAATCGGAGAGAGGATCTCGGAATTCGAACTATGTACGCGGCAAATGAAAGTGAAAGTTGCCAATCAGAAGGCTTCGGGCGATGTAGTGGTGCATGTATGGACATGTGAGGCGTAGTGTTATGAATGAAACCTCTAAGGCATTGTTTTAGATTTTACGATCTTGTAAACACGCGGGTTGACATCTAATAAATAAGTTGGGTAACTTATGTAAAGAGAGGATCGAGAATACTTGAGTTGAAGCTCAGTAGTGCATACTCTATTCATGAAAGTTACGAAAATTTAATAAGGTCTGTTTTTATATTGGTGACCGATAAATGTTATTCAAAATAAAGTGATTTATATAATAGACATTAATCGACTTTAACATACAAGCTATTTCTCGGGGCTTAATGTAATGGAACAATAAAATTATGAAAAGAAGAACAGTTTGTTTTACTTTCTTTTCTTGCTAAAGAAAATTTAAAATTAAGTTGGATAGTGACTATCCGTTTGGCTGACGTCCAAAAACCTTATCCAAGAAATGCTTATGCTAGAACTAAAAGGTTCAGTTTATTGACTATCACTTGAAGAAATAAAATAAAAATACAAAGTACAATAATTTTAACAGTAGTTTTATTACCTCTGATAGATTTGTGTACAATTCTGACTTAATCAATATTATACTCAAATCTTTGTGATACAATATTACCAACCAATATATTGGGTCCTTACCTATGAAATTTGTGTATTTTCTTTGTGCACAGAGAACCTCATAACTTCTGTGATTAAATTTTTTATCAGTTGTGGATATTACATCAAATAATGACCATTGCCGTCAACTATCAGCATAATTAAAATCTATTTATTTTATTTTCTTAATATAAAAAAAATACCTAGAAAGTGACTCCTTTTTAGGGTTCCGTAGCCTAAATGGCAAAAAACGGAACCCTTATAGATTCGTCATGTCTGTCTGTCTGTCTGTCTGTCTGTCTGTCTGTCTGTCTGTCTGTCTGTCTGTCCGTATGTCACAGCCACTTTATTCCGAAAGTATTAAGACTACACAGTTGAAACTTGGTAGGTTGATGTATTCTGTTAACCGCTTAACGAATTTAATACAAAAATAAGAAAAATAAAAGATTAAGGGGGGGCTCTCCATACATGGAACTGAAACTGAGAAAAATTTTTTTCTTCAAACCAACACGTGTTGGGTGTCTATAGATAGGTCTTTAAAAATGATATTAAGGTTCCTAAGACAACTTTTTCTCAAAGTCAACCGTTTGAAAGATATTTACCGCCAAAGTGGTAAAATGTGTGTCCCCCCCCCTTTAACTTTTGAAATAAGATAGTGAAAAATCTAAAAAAAATATATACTGTAGATCTTAATAAACACTTTCAACCAAAATTGCTTTGAACGAGATATAGTAATTAGTTTTTGAGATATAGCACATTTTCCAAAACCGCAAATATAACTTTGTCATTCATACCAACACTGTGAAAAACAAAGTTATTTTTACAGACGAAAAATTATAGGTGGTATTAAATATGGTATGGTATAAGGTAACTACGGAACCCTATGGCGCGTGGCCCGACACGCACTTGGCCGGTTTTTTGTTAGCGAAAATGACCAGTTTATCCGTTGTAACTTGGCTTAAACTTATTTTTATTGCCTAAGTTAGCTTAATGTTTAAACATTTGTACATAAAAGTTTTGTATAATAGCGTTCACGGTTATTAAATAAATTATGAAAATGCTAGCATGGAAAATGCAATTTGTTAAATATTCTCTATACAAAACGTCAATTTCATAGGTAAGGACCTAATATTTAAAGTTATTCAAAGATTGTTACTAAAATTCAATTAAAACAAAGTTCCGTGCATGTTCCTTGAATGTCGATGGCGCATTAGCGCGATCTCCTTGCGATTTCGGTAATTAAGCAACTTTCGCAAGGGTCAGACATAGGACGCGTTTTCAAAAATTTATTACTTATCTCGTTAAGGCGAAGGCGATGGCACATTAAGCCGTTGTTGTTCCCGGATGCATTTGCAGGCGTTAACATCCACCAATCCGCATTGGGACCGCGTGGTGTGTTATAGCCTATCCTCCTTATCCATCTATAAATATGGCCTGTGCCCCAGCAGTGGAGACATCAAAAATGGCTGCTGATGCTAATATTGTCCATAAAAGGGATTAAAGTATGAAATTGTCGATTTTTTCTTACACACAGAGGTTCTTAATCTTCTATGATGATAAAGCTTCAGTTAATTGTTATTATTTCGAATTATGATCATGACGGCCCACTATCAACAATAAAAAAAATATTTCTTTCCCGAACGTTCAAAATAAATCACTTTTTTCGTTAGCAAAAATGAACACTTAAATATATCGTTGTAACTTAGCCGACACTTATTTTTTCACATAACTTAAGTGGAAGTACTTAGCCGCGTGCATAACATTTGTGCATAAAAGTTTTGAAACATTGGCGTTCATAAGACAATATTAGTATGGAAAATGCAAATTCTGCATACAAAACAGCAATTTCATACTTAAAACCTCTAATATATATGTTTAATTTCACAGTACCTATTATAAATGTAAAAAGTAGCTTCGTTTTCACAATAATAATCTAATAAAGTATAGAGAGTAACGACCTCAGTGGTGTATTGTTATATAAAATGCATAATAGATAAGGAATTATTTCTTCCTTATATGTTTTTCTATGAGTTTTTTGACCTGGTCGTATTTTTTTATCAGTATTAATTGAGATCAGTTCACTTAGTGTGTGTAACAAGGGCTATAAAACAATGATGGCCGTTTGGAGTATTTAATTATTAGTTCAGTAAAATTAACGTAACGTAAAATTTTACTGAACTATACAAGGTTATTTGTAAAACACGAACAACCTCGTAGGATTAGATTAGTAACATCATATACAACAACATTTGTTCTACGACTTTCATACAAAACTCGCAGCTGTTGGGACATTTGTATGGAGTTTTGATTGTTTTTGTCTGTTTTCGGAAAAGTCGTAGAACCAATGTTGTTGTTTATGATGATAGCAATCTACTCCTGCGAGATTGTTGGTGTTTTAAAAATAACCCTGTATAGAGATCCTACTTTGCCAAGAGCTCTGGGTTTGAATCCCGGTAGAGGCAGCATAAGTATTCGTAAAAGTATTATTCACGTACTAGGGCGGGAAGTATTGAAATTCATTTCCGCACTGAATTTAAAATTTAGAATGTGATGAACCAGACCAAAACGTAAATGTTGCATTTCCCGCGTTCTTTATTCAAATTGTAATGATCAATTTCAGAGCATAAGCGAGAAAAGTTACTTTAACAATAAAGTAACTATCTCTAAACAATGGGGAATGACATACTTTAATAAAAAAACAAGATAATTTTACTATTCACTGGTGTGTGCATTCAAATATGTTGTTTTATAGTATGCTCATAAAGCGCAGATAAAGCCAATGATATATGAGTAAATATCTTGGATTTGTTTTGGTGGTACCGAATATTAAGCACTCGGCTTAGATAAGTAATGCATCTATAGTGTTGTGCTTAGTCGATAAAATCAAAATATAATAGTGTTAAATATTTGAATATTGGTTTTTGAAAGAAATCATTATTTTATTAGCCTTTTTGATCTGAGAAAGATATTTTGTTTGATGAAATTTTTTATTTATTTATAACAACGGTTAATAAAAAGCTCATCAAGGCTTTATTCTAACAATATGATAATGATGATTATGATGTCCTTTTATCCCTTATCAAGGAAATAGGACCTCCACTTCTTCCGGTCTTGTGCAGCCACATCAAAATCTGTCCAGCCGTGACCAATTGACGCTCCCTCTTTTTTAACTGATCGCCTGATATCACCTACTATCAATTAGTAATATTTTACCAATTTCTTTAGACAAGAGTTATCCTTGAGAGCGTCTTGATAAAATGCATTATCCTTACTAATATTATAAAACCGAAATTCCGTTTGTTTGTTTGTTTGTTTGTTACGCCTTCACGTCTTAACTACTGAACCGATCATCATGAAATTTTGCATACACATTCTTAAGGGTACAGAGAAGGACATAAAATACCTTTCATCCCGAAATAATGTATTGTTCCCGAGGGATAGCAAAAAATCTTTCCACGCAGACGAAGTCGCGGGCGGCTGCTAGTTCATTAATATTCCTATAATAAATTAATCGACACTTTTTCTACGTTGATCCCAGCACTAATCTAAGGCAGGGCTAGTTATCAATATGCAAGATATTGCGGATATGTCATTAGATAAGATGGCCGAATTATGCTAGATTAGCACGTGATGCGAAATAGACAGTTTGTTGTACATACATTCGCAAATTTGCTATTTCATGGCCACAGAAATAGACAAACGATAACGATTGTGTTAATTCATCCTACTAATATTGTGGGTTTGGATGTTTGTTCCTCAATCACTCAAAAACTACCAAACGGATTTGGATGAAATTTGGCACACAAATAGTAGATAGCCTAGATTAAAACATATAATACTTTTTATCCCGTTATTCCCACGGGAACGAGAACCACGCGAGTGAAACCGCGGGTGGCCGCTAGTTCACTATAGTTTGATAGTGCACTTATAAAAATTTCTGGTAAAATTGGTATAAGATGAGAATTTTCCTTCTGATTTATCGTATTTTATTAATGATTTAAATAAAGTATTAAGTATAAATTTCAATTTTTATTAAATTTTAAGTTGAAATAAGCAAAGTGTGTGTAGTCAGAATCTCATAAGGTCTTCACTTCATTTCGCTCGGAAAGATCATCAGATGTAGAGTCGAATTTCGGCATTGACTTGTAGAACCACTTTTTTTTTAATTTTCTATCAAATTCATTAAATAATATTCTTTACCATTTACTCCAAAACTAAACAGTTTAATATTATAAAGAATATGAAATAGATAAAGTTTTTTTATAATGATGCATGGTACTAATGCAATATTTTTTTCTGATTTTATTGGTTTTTAGTAATTTTTGTAACCCTTTCATAGTGTGTAATCTATTATGTAATGGTTATAGGCTATAGAATACAAAATTTGCAGTCTTTCAACTCCTCGGACGGTGTCATAGTGTACGTAACTGAAAGATCGTGTCGTATTTATTTGGCGGTAACTTCCTCTGCAATCACAAACAATACATATCTAGGTATCGTTTGCTACAAACAAACGTTAAATTAAACATTAGTTTACTTGGAGGAAACGAGTTGTTTATTAAATCAATAATTTTGATCTAATTGAATTTCAGTTTGTAAAAACAAACTGATACTGTTTTTATAAAGATGCAGTTTTTTATTCTAGCAAACTTGTAGAGAATATGCATTACTACGTATTCAATATTGTTGCTTTAATAGATATGTATTGTTGTAATATTACAGATTTTAGAGAGAAAATAAGCACAACTTAAAAGTGTTTATTTTTGTTTTTTCTTAGATCTAAAAACTCATGTTTATAATAACTATTGTGTGACATAAATGTATGTGGAATCAGCGTTAGCCCGATTCAAAATCGACAAAAGAATAAACAAAACAAACTTACTTTTTATTTAAATGAACCTGAAAACAACAAGTTTTGTAGTTTTTCTTATTTTCAAAAATAAGTTTTTGTGCCGTGTAAGATAACTAACTTTATTAGACTACTAGCTTCCGCTCGCGACTTCGTCCGCATGGACATTCAGAAAAACTTTTGACGGGGATAAAACGTACTCTATGTTTTAATCCAGGTTAAGGCGGTTGTATGACCGAAAGTGGCGCCCTCAGAGGTTTTTATTTAATAAGTTATTAATAGAAAAAGATTTTAATAATGTTTATCGTGGAGATTTTAGGGCCCATGGTCTAGTATTTTTAGAAGGTATCACTACTTGCCCTCGTAGTCATTCGTAGAAGTAGATAGCAAATGTGTCAAAAACGGCCACTTTTAGCAGTTTTTCTATCTACTTCTAGCAGTGACTACTAGGGAATGTAACGATACCGTCTAAAAATACTAGACTGTAGGCCCTAAAATCTCCACGATAAACATTATTAAAATTGTGTATTAGAATTATAATATTAAATAAAATTTACCGCGGCGCCACTTTCGCTCAGGGTACCACCTTAAAAACTATCTGTGTGTCGAATTTGAGCCAAATCTGTTTAGCTGTTTTTGCGTGATTGAGGAACAATCATCCAAACCCACAAGTATTAGTAGGATAAGAAAATTAGTCATGAAAAACAAACATAGTAAGTACTTATAGAAGACAAATCGATCTCAATTCAAACGAAGAAGGCCGAGTTTGCCAACTTTCCCAGTAACATTGTTAGGTGGCAATAATGGGAATGCGACGGCAGCACTTCTAATTCATACAAGTACTCGCCGAGGAATCGATCGCGCAACCTCTTTCGGGAAACACCGCTGGACAATGGCCGTAGTCAGCGTTCACTTGAATTAGTCAACAACTACATTGACCGAGGCCATTAAATATTGAGAACAGACAGATTTTATTGTCATCGAGAAGAAAATCTGAGTTTGTCACTTTTCATGAACATAAATGACGACATTAAAAATATGGGCTTTCCCTTTTAAAGTCTATTTGAAATAACGAATAGGTGAAAAACAGTTTATGTGGAGCCGTATAAATACGTTTATATTCCTAGAGAATTTATTATCTAAGAATTACTGTTGAAGAAAAATAGAAAAGCTTTTAGTCTATTTCTGTTCTATATACAAATGATATATTGTTTTAAAGGTAATTTAATACACATTCTAAAAATATATAGTTTGTACTAGCGGCCGCCCGCGGTTTCACCCGCGTGGTTCCCGTTCCCGTGGGAATATCGGAATAAAAAGTATTCTATGTTTTAATCTAGGCTATCTACTATCTGTTGCAAATTTCAACCAAATCCGTTCAATAGTTTTTGCGTGATTGAGGAACAAACATCAAAACATCCAAACCCACAAACTTTCACATTTTTAATATTAGTAGGATTAATAGGATACTAGATTCATACGAGCTTTTCGCGCAATTCCGCAACGGACCGGAACGTATGTTCCGCGCGGAATCACGCGTTATTTTGCGGCAGATGCGTCAAAAACATACAGTTTACCCACGGCAGTGGAGGGGTTTAACTCTTTTTTGAAAGACTTCTTAAACTAATTGTGTAGTGTAAAATTTTAAAAGATGACTTTTCATTTCCCAAATATTAAGTGTAAATTAGACCTTAAGTTGCTGCAAAAAAGATTACTGTGATTGACGGTTATCATAAGGATTTCAAAGTTAAACTTACGTAACATTCACGCCTATTTTTTGTTTAAGAGTCCGTACACATTTTGCCGCTGTCTGCCGCTCTCTCGATCGCACATTTCATGTTTTCTCAAGATTTCTTAAATCTGAGTGCGTAATTGAAAAATGTGTCTCGGTCACTTTTTGCAATATAAGATTACGGAATTTTCAACATATATTTCAGTTTCGAGCCGCTAAAGTATAAATAGTTATCGTTTGTGTCAGTTCAAATAGCTGTTAGAAACGACAACTTTTTGTACTTTAGCAACAAAAAACTGAAATATAATTTAAAATGTCCTTAATCTTATATGGCGAAAAGTGGCCGAGATACATTTTTTAATTACTCACTTAAGAAATCTTGAGAAAACATGAAATGTGCGAGCAATAGAAAAATAAAAAAATTGAAAAAAAAATTATTCAAATAAGCTCACATAATGAGCGTTTTTAAATCGTCAAAGAATTTTTTACCCTACCACCCATTATGACGTCTTTTAGCTGACAAGAAAAACGGGCGCAAAAAACTTATCAGCTTAATAGAGCGGCAGTCAGCGGCAAACTGTGTACGGGCTCTTAATAAATAAAGTTTGCAGAAGTATTTAACGTGTTGCTGATTTTATCAAATATTGTATACTATGCGAGTTAAATAAGCACATTTAAGTGAGTCACAAGATTAACTTAAAACGCGAATGTTTGTATTTACAAATAATGCAATACACAATTCTGTGTGTTTCTCGGAAAAGACCACTGTGTGTGTTCCTCAACTATCTTGTGACGATTTCTTAGAGTTTTTGTAACTAACATTTACTACATTTTCGCATCTATTTGAGTGGCATAACTTAGTTAGTGCTTTTTGGGTGGTCTAGTGATCGGTTTACGGGTTTGAATTCCAGTGGATGCAAATGTTGGTATAATGAAAGTATGTTTTTAATTTTGAGATTTAGCATTCGCAATACTATTTTTATATAATACTAAATAATATACTAGAAATAAATGACAAGGCGACTAGTCAAATTTTTTTTAGTATAATATTTAGTAGAACGTAAGTATTTGTTGTTCAGGATTAAACTTTAATTTTATAGTTACTTTTTATGAAAAATAATAATTTAAATACTTTTTAACATTTTATATATGTATGCTGTATATATGTGTTAATTAATTCTCGCTCATAGAACTAGCCAAGGGGGGCTACTCAAACGGCCACTAATCTATTCGTTCGCTAACTTAAAAATTAAAAAATAAGCCATAAACTCCAAAATAACGTGTAGGCTTTTCACTACAAAAATGTCTGTGATTTACATAAACTTGCGACGTGTGACTTAATCAAAGACATAGAAAAATTTTCGCTGCTATTTCTATGGACTTAATCGTTTAATTGCTTATTTTTAAGCTTTAAGTTAGCGAACGAATAGAAAAGTGGTCATTTGAGTAGGGGGCTGTTTATTTTGGAATTCAATAATTCGCTATTCTCATCATCCATCATCCATCAGCCATTTTTTTAATGTCCCCACTGCTGGGACACAGGCCTTCCTTATGGGTGAACAAGGAGAATGGGCCATAACCCACCACGCGGACCCAATGTGGATGTAGCCGGGACCAACGGCTTAACGTGCCTTCCGAAGCACGGAGGATTTATTATTTTCACTATTCTCATATCGTTAGACATTCAAGGGTATAGGTTTTCTGTATAAGTTTTCAGGATTGAAGAGACAACCCTATAATTGTAAGGTGACAAAGCCTTTGCGTGTTAAAAATACTATTTAAACCTAGAATTCCGAGACTGGTTGCAAACTGCAACCGCAGACTGCACGATTTTTCACGCTTGGCCGCGGCACTTCATAGAAAATAACTCATGTATGCAGTCTGCAGTTTGCGATCTGCAGCCCATCTCAGAATTCCACCTTAATCCTTACTAATATTATAAATGCGAAAGTCTGTTTGTTTGTTTATTTGTTTGTTTGTTTGTTACGCCTTCACGTCTTAACTACTGAACCGATCATCATGAAATTTTGCATACACGTTGTCAGGGGTACAGAAAAGGACATAGGGTACCTTTCATCCAGAAAAAACGTATAGTTCCCGAGGGATAGCAAAAAAAATGTCCACGCGGACGAAGTCGCGGGCGGCCGCTAGTAATTAAATAAAAAGTCAAACACATGGCAAAATTAATTAATATTTTTGACTGGCAAAGTAACCACAGTTCGGAGTCTACACAGTATCCTGTTTGACTCAGCTCCGTCTAGGCAGTCTGATAAAGTACTGTGGTGGACAAAAATGTCTGCTGCGATGTGTTTTTACATTAGGTATGGAAAAAAACATTGTTACAATAACAGGTAGAAAGAATTGAGGTAATATATAGTCTGAATTTTAAATGTATATCTTTATATGCGAGTCTGGACAATAAGGGAAGCCACGAAAAAAAAATAGCTATTAAATCCTCAAATTTGCAGTTACCATAATCTGTTTGATATAACTTTAAATGCCAGTATAAAGGTATTTTTATTGCACAATAATATTATTCACTATAAATTCAACATTACGAAATCTAGTTTATAGATAACGCGATAAAGAATGTATACTATGTAACTAATACTAACTATGATACCTTATAATGATGCTTCATTTCTTATTTCATACGTGAAAATAGTCACGTACCTACCTAATTCTTAGATTTGCAATTTAGAGATAAAACAGTAATAACTTGATGCATTTTGGCAAATTTATTGATTTGATATAAATATTCGAAATCTTATCAGTTAAACAAGTCATAGGGAGTACTATGGCGCAGTTGCAAGAGTCGGTCGGATGGGTGACCAAGAATTATAATATCGAGCATTCTTGCTTCAAAAAGCACGTTAAGCCACCATTTGCCGTATTGAGTCCTCGTGGGTGGTTATGTCCCATCCTCCTTATCTATCCATACGGAAGGCCTATGACCTAGCAGTAGGAGGTATTAAAAAATCAGTGATCCTAATAATAATAATAGTAATTCTCGCCGAGGACGCCCAAAAAAGAAATGATTTTCTTAAATTGTTTCAATTAGATCACCTATTTAATTTATTTTTTATTATACACAGTATAAAAACTTGGGTTCTGCTTATTGCTCAAAAATATTGTTGCTTGTTTGTTACTTGAGTAACAAAATTCTTTTGGTCATATCCATATTTCATCAATAGCTACTTGAAATTCGCTCCCTAATGATTATATTTTCTAAACTAATTTAACAGTCCTTATTATTATGTGGTATTTTAAAAATAAGTATACCTGTATGTAATATATAACCAATAAAATTTATTTTCCGTTTTTTTAATGCGTTAAAAAAAGTTTATTAACACTTTTGAAAATCTAATTTAATTATTTTGGTATCGCCTGTACCTATTGCGTAAATAAAAGCATAGAGGAAAAGTTATACTATTATAATATATGTGAGATTGAAATAATAATTTTAGGTTTATTTAAATAGATTAATGATGAATAATAATAGAAAGTCAAACGAACTTACCTGTAAGTGAAGTTCGATGACTATTATACGATGTGATTCGCCCGAAGAGATTACATTTCTTTACTCGTAGTAGCACGGATATGTGCTGCCATCATACACTATTTGAGAGAAAACACCAGACAATACCATAGATAAAAAAGAAAAAATGCTAATTTATACTTTTTGAGCTGGCAACTCTCATACACTTTTGAAAATAACGTGGTCTATCGTCAGCTATTTTGGATATTAAGGGAAGGTCTTCAAAAAATAAAAAAGTATTTGAAGATTAGGGTCCGGGAGGGAATGTAATCTCTTCGGGCGAATCACATCGTATAATAGTCATCGAACTTCACTTACAGGTAAGTTCGTTTGACTTTCTATTATACTTCAGTGATTCGCCCTCGAGATTACATTTCTTTACTCGTAGATGTTCAGAGAATGCAAAATAGCTTAAGTGAGTTATTAAATAAAACGTTCAAAATATAATCACCACTTTATATTATTAATCGTCTAGATCTACCACATTCCATAACAAAATAGATATTTTGTATTATTATCGTAAAGCTTAATCATTATTATTGCCAAGTTTATTAATCTGCTAAACTTATGCTTAATGATTATGGCTTGAGACCACACTACACAGAGAGCGTGCGAAAATGACAGCCGAATCTGGGACGATTTGTCTGTTATAAAATCGAGCAAACGTTTGAGAAGTAGCCGTCCAACCGGCGGTCTTTTTAATAATATCAATGTTCACTCCTGCGCGGCTGGCGGCAGATGTCGCCGCGTGTCTAGTACTGTGGCCACTGAAAATCGTAGTATCGATTCCGCTCTCTTCGAGTGTGTTCTTAATCCATCGACTTAATGTTTGTGAGCCAACCTTCTTATGTGGTTTTTTATTACTAATAAACAGAATATTACAATCATTGGACCGCATAGATTTTGACGCTGTTAAATAGTACTCTAGAGTGCTTGCCGGACAAATGGCAGGTCTTTCATTAAAATAAGGCAGACACAAAGTAGGTTGTATTCTATTAATGTTTGATGTTTTAATGTTATCTGAGATGTGAATAACAAACTTTTCCCCTGGGATATGTATAATGTTATTGATTCTTATCAATGATAAAGTTTGTACTCTGTGAGCAGACACTAAAGCCAAGAGTGTACACAACTTTTTTGATAAAATATCAAAAGGTAGTTCTTCGTTAGGATATAGGTTACTTAGATAATTTAAAACTATTGCCGGGTCCCAAGTGATGCTATACTTAGGTAAAGGTGTGCGTAATTTAAATATACCTTTCATAAATCGTGTTATTCTATTGTCATTTATAACTTCTGATCCTAGTATCAGTGACAGAGCCGCTTTAGTGGAATTAATTGTACCATATTTGTTGCCCTCTTTATATAGAGAAACTAAAAAATTGAGCACACCATTGACCGATGTTGAATAAAAATCGTAATTATTTACCTTACAATATAAATACCACTTTTTTAAACAGGAGTTATATTGATTAAGAGTACTATCCGTGAGTGAAGCCAGCATTACGTCTGCAGCCTCTGGGGGACTGCCATTCCTGATGAATGCTGTCCTGATACAATGCCGGCTTCCAGGGAAAGGGACCGATGTAATTTGTGTTCGGCACTGTAACAGGATGATAACAAATTTGGATTAGGCTTAAATTCTATAACCTGGGAAACTAAAAGCTTTTTGAATAGTGGGTACCAGGGTTGCGTCGGCCACTTAGGCACTACAATAATTCCTTTTGCTTTATCATTGATAACTTTTTGTAAGACTTTTAAAATTAAACAAAATGGTGGAAATGCATAGAAATAATATTCAGTCCATGGCAAAGTAAAAGCATCTATCGCATAAGCTTCAGGGTCTCTATGCCAAGATATGAACTTGGAACATTTTTTATTTAAGCGGCTGGCAAACAAATCAATTTGTGGCTGTTTAAAGCTCTCGCAGATCGAATGGTAGGCATAATCCGCCAACTCCCACTCAACGTCAGCGTGTGTGCGTCGTGATTCCGCATCGGCGACATAGTTGTCACTCGAGCTAATGTACGATGCAAACACATACAGGCCCCGCTGTTCGCACCACTGCCAAATATCGCGACTGATAGCGGTCAAGTGGGGAAAACGTATGCCTCCCATTCGGTTTATGTAGGCAATAGCCGTGGAATTGTCAATTCTAAGTAAAATTTCACAGTTATTTAAATCTTGCGCAAATATTTTTAGACCAAAGAATGCTGCTTTTAATTCAAGTGCATTTATATGTTCCGTTTGTTCTTGACTAGACCATTGACCGCTTGCTGTATGTTTTGAACAGCTAGCACCCCAGCCAGTGCGAGATGCATCACTAAAAATCTCTAGTTTGTAGTTGCCTATTCGAATGGGACTGACTGACTTATCAATGTTAATCAACCACCAATCAAAATCAGGTTTTAAAAATGAAGGCAAGGTAATATATTGATTATAATCATCTTTTTGTTTAAGAGCGAGATATTTTACTCTTTCGAAACTTTTGGTGTATAACCAGCCAAACTGAATAGCAGGACAACTGGAAACAAGTAGTCCAATAAGGTGTGCGAAGTCACGAAGTTTACATTGTTTTAAATTACGATAGTGTGAAAGTTCATTTTTTATTCTTTGTTTCTTTTCTTCCGGCAAACTAATGGTGAAGTTTACAGAGTTAAAAATGAATCCTAAATATGTTGTGGTTTGACTAGGTATATTATTACTTTTGTCAAAATTAATTGTAAATCCCAGTGATTGTAACAATTGCATTGTTACCTTATAATTATGTTTACAATCAGCATACGAGTCCCCTAAAAGTAAAATATCATCTAAATACAGAATAGAGATAAAACCCTTATTTCTTAAGTACTGCATCACAGGACGCATCAATTTTGTAAACACATAAGGTGCTATATTAAGACCAAAGGGAAGAACTTGGAATTCAAATATTTTGTTTAACCACTGAAATCGTAAATACTTTCTGGAATCGCTGTGTACACTTAAGGCGAAGTATGCATTTCTTAAATCAATAGAACACATATAAGACCCTTTAGATAAGAGTCTCATAACCGTTCTATAGTCCTCCAATTTAAAATGAGGCGCTGGTATATATTTATTTAATATTTTTAGATTGAGTATAAACCTATTTTCTCCATTACTTTTCTTGATAAGGAAAATACTTGATAGAAATTGGTCACAGCGGGAAACACACTGTTTAACTGCCCCTATTTTTATGAGCTTGTCAATTTCCTCGCACATCTCTAATTTATATTGATAATTATTAGGTATATTATGAGGTATATTGTGTTGTACAATATTATCAGGCACTGGAATTCGAAGACCAGAAACCCAGGATAATATCACAGGGTCATCGGTGATGTACAACCATGAATTGTAAAAATAGATAAGTTTACCAGCCTGATGATCTGTAAGTTGAGTCGAGCTGGCGGCATCCTCTAGTAGCGGCGGGAGCGAGCGGGCGCGCGCGTGCTGCGCCTCTCCGGCGGTGGAGCTGGAGCCCGTCGCGACGTCTGCTGCTGCTGCTTGCGCCCACCAGCCGTCGAGTTCAGCCTCGCTGCCGCTGCGGGGCGGCGAGCTGGCGCAGGCGGCGGTGGCGGGCCCCTCCAGTTTAAAGATCTCGACGTGGATGGTTCGGCCTGTTTGCCCTTTGTAAATTTCTTTTTTGGTATTGATGCTCTCAGCTCTGCTCCAGTCTTGGAGATGGCTTTTATGCTTTTTAACTTTTCTTGAAGATCTGTACCAAAAAGGAATCGGTCTCGCTTAGCTTCCTTCAAATTATCCTTCATATCCTTATTTAGACTGGCCAGTAGAAAATTTTGTCTTGTCACTGTTTCTGTGTAATGAAAATGGCATAGTAAACGCCCTATGTCACTAAGATTTTTCAATATATCTTTGTTCTCATCTTGAGATATTTTGTTTGAAGTCAGGTATGCAATGCTAGATATCACAGCTGATATTATTTTTTGTTTATCCTTTAGGATTCCATCCCGTTTTACAATATTTTCATTCACTGCAGCCTTAATCTCAAGGTTAAGTTCGGGTGGTTGGGCCAATATTAAGTTTTCGGGAATAGAGAAACTTGATGTTTTTAATATTTCATTTTTGATATCGTCTTTGAGACCGTTGGTTAAAATGTGTGACCATCTGTTAGATATTTCTTTATGGATAATGGGTCCGAGTATTTCCGTCTTGGCGGGCTCGTCCCCCAAAATATTTAGAATTTCAGTCGTTAACTCTGGTTCTGTTAATTCACTATTACCAGGAATACCAGATTCAGTTGTAATCTGAATGGGGTTCTGAATTGGCGCATCTGAAATAAATACATGCTTAGTGATATAACTCAATAAGTTACGTGAAATGGTTTTTAAAAGATATATTATTTCTAAACGTTTTATACTTTTATAACCATAAAATACTTTGTGTACCTATTATACAACAATCAACCTTCCAGATTGATTTGAAGTATGTTATGGTAGGTATAACCTTGCAGATCATACTGAACACATGGATATTGAGGTCATTATTGATTAAGAATATTATTAATAGGCTTTTTTTAAAATAATTATATCTCGGTATAATTTCACGAATCATACTCTTGATATTGGATGCCAATAATTCTCCATTGTAGGGTACCAAATAATGTTTCAACTTGTCAAAATGAAGTAAAATTTCGGCAGATGTAATCTTACAAATTACACTCGAGCTCGTCATAATACTTATTTGCAACAATAATCAAAGATACAGATTCTCGATCAGTATTCATTGACCCTGAATGAAACAATTTGGTTCGGTAGGTAGGTACTTACCCATTTCTTGTTGCTCTGGCGAGGAAGAAATGATTACATCATCATTATTTCCACATCCTTGGTCCATGTCTTCACCAAACAGATTGTTAGTGCATAAGTTCTCTTTTTCAGACATTTCCTGGGATTCCCTGTCTGAGAATTCGTCGCTATCGCTAGATGTTAACAAGTCATGGGCGTCATGGCGGCGGTGACGCTTTCTTGATTTTAATTTTCGTTTTAAACGTTTCAACTTACGTTCTATTTCTTCGTATTTACGTTTTCCCATTATTGCACAATAGATTTATGCAATTCACAGTGTATTTCAATAAAAAAACTCACTTTTTACTTACAGGAGATAATTTTTAGATGTACGATGGCCGCGACACAAAACGTGTATGAGAGTTGCCAGCTCAAAAAGTATAAATTAGCATTTTTTCTTTTTTATCTATGGTATTGTCTGGTGTTTTCTCTCAAATAGTGTATGATGGCAGCACATATCCGTGCTACTACGAGTAAAGAAATGTAATCTCGAGGGCGAATCACTGAAGTATAATAATGATAATGAGCTTTAAAAAAAAGGTTTTTCTAATTCTATCTGAAACAAGTTTGATAAAGTTTCTGTGTATTGTTTAAAAAAATAAATGTGCATGCTAAATGCAAAAAATCATAATCACAATTAATCTGAGCACTATTTTAACATTTTTATAACTTTTTTTTCTCGCCCACTCATCCTTTTCCAAGCCGCACTGTATTGCTTAGCTAACATAAGCGTTACCTAGCATGCCTACATTCAGTTTGAAGACCTAGTAAGTAAATTGATAAAGGAGTCAGTTATACTCCGATAAGTGTACGCTATTTTTATCATTGAATATAATTTTTCAATTCTAGCCAGCTCGTTAGAAGCTAACTGTTATCTAGGTTCAACGGCTGGTGAATGATAAAAAACCACATACCGATAGCTTCCTTTATGTAACATACTAACATACTATATTATATATGCACTCATCATAATCTGTATCTTGTATTTTTATGATAAAACGGAATGAATGCCTAAGCATTAAGACTGGATAGTTGAATACTACGGCTGTTGACGGTTTTATAATTTCAAGACGAGGAAGAACTATATAAATTCTGCTAGATATTGCGAGTGTCTTTGTTAGGGTTCCGTACACAAAGGGTAAAAACGCGACCCTATTACTAAGACTCCGCTGTCCGTCTGTCTGCCTGTCTGTCACCAGGCTGTATCTCATGAACCGTGATAGCTAGAAAGTTGAAACTTTCACAGATGATGTATTTTTGTTGCCGCTATAACAACAAATACTAAAACAGAATATAATTAATATTTAAGGGGGGCTCCCATACAACAAACGTGATTTTTTTGTCGTTTTTTGCTCGATGTTAATAACGACAACAGGTAGACAGTTGAAATTTTCACAGATGATGTATTTCTATTGCCACTATAACAGTAAATACTAAAAACAGAATAAAATAAATATTTAAGGGGGGCTCCCATACAACAAACGTGATTTTTTTGCCGTTGTTTGGTACGGAACCCTTCGTGCGCGAGTCCGACTCGCACTTGGCCGGTTTTTTATAACGATATGACGTCCTAGCTCCTCAACTGATAATCATGAAATTACAGTACAGGAAAAGGTCATCACCTTTCATCCAGAAAAAATATACTGATCCCGAGAGATACGAAAATTTCTTTAGCACTCTTTTCCGCCATAACAACGCGGCCTTCTGATTAAATAATAAGTAAGAATAATAAATTTATAACAATAAAAATAAGCAGTACCCCTAATAAGAATATCCATCGAAAAAAAATGCACATAAAAGTTATTCTGTCCTCTAAAGTCACCTATTCCCCTATTATTATCCTATTTACCTTATTTTTATTTCGCCCAAGGTTGCCTGGAAGAAATTGCTATTTAGCAATAAGGCCGCCTATTTTATGTTTTCTTGTTTTTTTCTAATTATGTAGTTTTTTCTTATAATAATAATAATAATCTTTATTTATAAACTTCAGTTGTACAATTTAACAATGTCAATCTCTATCATGTGCAATAAAGTCTTTATTATTGTTATTCTTTACTCGATAGAGTATAATTCTCTATTAGGAAATTTCATTTTGCTTTTCTGCGGTAGAGTTCGCTGTATTATTTTCCCTTACAAAATGAATCTATGAAATTCTTTAGGCACGTTTTTTTCCTGAGAAATATTTGTGCTACGTTGTAAAAACTGTGTCCACGCAAAGTTGCGGGCAAAAGTTAGTTGGATGATAAAGCTGAAGTAACAAAAGCGCATTTCGTCTAGAGTCTTACGAGTTTAAGGCCCGTATTTATAAACCGCTCTCAACATTGAGAGCTATCTTGAGATCACACCTGAGATGCTCTTATAGGAACAGCATCTCAGCTATGATCTCAAGATAGCTCTCAAATTTGAGAGCGGTTTATAAATACGGGCCTATGTTGCTTTGCTAGGTACATAAGGTATCGTTCTTTTGACCGACGCGGGCGCCGGAAGACTATAATGTTAGACGTATCACGCACTGCTTGTCTGCCACCCATCTCGCTCCGTCATGCAGATTTTCAAACCAAGCGTGATTTTTATAAAAACTTGACACTTTAGGTACAATTCAAAAAGTTAATCAGTAGTGATCGTATTCAAATTAATACCAAAAGTTTCGAGTTCAAATCCTGGTAAGGTCAAAAGCGCGTTAATAATATTATAGAGGCAGTAATTGTCAAACTACCAAACTAAACTATATATATTGCAAAACTCTACTTAATTGTAGAAGGTTACTTGTCCAGTAAAACTAAGAATATGTCCTTCTAAAGTCTGTTTTATTTTAAATCCCTACTTTACTTGTCCTATTTAGTAAACAGTTTTTGACAGTGGTTATTCGTCTTTTAAACTTTAATCGCTATTTAAAAATATGTGGTCTTATTAAATTATATTGACATTAATAATTATCAATTTCTTTCGTTATCTGTGAGTGGAAAACCATTTGTTTTATTTTATAAATGAATATTTCAATAAAGAGTTGGGTGACGATTGTTTACCAAATAAGGATAACAGCCTTTTTATAGCTACTTATCTCAAGAAATCAAATTCGATGCCTCAGGATTTAACACCGAATCATTATTATCATTTATTAATTTCTTAAATTAATTATGTTTTGCTATGGTATCCTCTCTGTTTCAGAGGGTCTATAATGAAAAATGATTGAAAGAGCACGCAAGGCTAGAATGATGAGCCTTTTTGAGATTAGCTGAATTGAAAATGTTGAAAATTGATAATTTCAGCATTTTTGCACTGCAATACATTTGGTTTTTAAAAAAAAAAAACAAAAAATACAAAAGTTTTCGGACTAATTAAATTAAATATCCTTGTTCTATCTCACGAATACTGTTTTGCTATGAATGTTGTTAGGCGTGCACATGCACATTATTTTAGTGTGCGTAATACGTAATATAGACGCATACTAAAACAATGTGCATGTGCACGCCTAACACATTCATAGCAAAACGGTTTTCGTGAGTTAAAACTACTATACCTAGTCTTACATTTATTTTTATGTCATAAAAGTTAAGACTAGGTTCGTAATAACGAACCTCACTATCATTACCAGCTGTCTAAAACTATGTGCCTAAAATTGCATTTCACGAGGAAAATAGCTAATTAAATTGCATACTAACATTAAAACCGATATCTGTATGAGTCATGAAGTTCACAATAACTAGACTGAACTCTACAAGGACAAGGCTAGGATTGTTTACTGGTTGAAATGGGTACACAATCATTGTCTGCGCTCTAAATTGTGATTTGAACGCTATATTAGTGTGTTTATTAAAATTATTACAAATATTTTTATTGATTGCTTTGAGCAAAATAAGTAATTAACCAAAGAAAAAATAACATGTTGATCACAAGTATCTACTCGTTATCATAATATTTTTTATGTTTTTTTTTATGCACAACAGCTGATTTTTATATGTGACGATAAGGCCGAAGGTGGAAGCGCACTACACCCGGAATCCTCATAACTGAGGAACTGGCTATCTTTATGTAACTGCCGGAAGACAACTATTTTTAAATTGTTGTTATGACGACAGACTTAGGTAAGATGGTGGTAGCTAGCCAGGCGGACTTGAAAAAGCCTTACCATCAACCAAACCGAGTACAAATTGTAACCCCTGGGAATCGAATTCGGGACCTTCGAGACTCTAGACTACAGAGGCGGTTAAATGTCCTCACTGCTGAGGCACAGAGGCCACAGAGTGGACAAAGTGGATTTACTCCGCATAAATGGCCCATAGCTAGAAGAGCTCGGTGGCGCAGTGGAATAGTGCCTGGCCCAGCGATTGCGGAAGTTAAGCAACTTTCGCAAGGGTCGGTTATGGGATGGGTGACCAGAAATTATTATCGTGATATTTTCCGTGCTTGGTCCCAGTTGCACTTGCAGTCGTTAACACCCACCAATCCGCATTGGGCCCGCGTGGTCGATTATAGCCCATCCTCCTTATCCACTCATAAGAGAGACCAGTGCCCCAGAAGTGGGGACATCAAAAATGGCTGATACTCAGTGGTCAGTCAAAATTGTCTTCAATGTTCATTTTCAGTTTATTTTCAGAATTCGTAACTACAGAAAGTCATCCAAAATCTCGATTCCAACCATAAAAACTTACAAACACATAAAAATGCAATAACGACCTAAATATTTAATAAATCTTTAATACTTCTACAATAATCATTGCTTATAATATATCTACTCGATAGAATCGTAGTTTAAACAAATCGAAGGTAAAACCTAGGTCGTGTTACTGACAGCGGTTAGCCAAACTATCAAATCTTTATAAATATTATTGTAAAGAGATCTCTTTTGAAACTCTATTGAGTAGGTTATCTTGGAACATGAATTTTTATTAAATAATATTATTATAAAATAATAAATAATACAATTTTTCATGAAATTTAGTATAAGACTTAAAACCGTTCAAGTATCACTTATTTTTCAAAAGCTTGTATTGTATTCGTCAAATTTTGCTATTGTTACATTTATAGAAAAAAAATGCGCATAAAAAATTTAATAGTTTAATTTTGTATGGGAAATTTGTACAGCGCCATCTACCGCTGAAAAGCGAAATTAAATTTCTCATAGACAATACTTTATCGAGTACTTTTACGCGCGTTTTTTTCTTGATAGATGCTCGTGCTAGGGGTGCAGAGTTGAATTCGTCGCTGCCGCAGCGTTGCCAGGCAGAGCAGCAGATACCCATCATTTTTAGTCCATTAAATCCATGACATGACCATCAGCCATTTTAATGTTCCCGCTGCTGGGGCCCAGGCCTTCCTTATGGGTAGATAAGGAGCATAGGCCATAAGCCACCACGTGGGCCCAATGCGGATTGCTGGGTGTTAACGACTACAAATGCAGCCGGGACCAATGGCTTAACGTGCCTTCCGAATCACGGAGGACCTCGAGATAATATATTATTGGTTATCCATCCCATGATGGCTGGCCATGCAATCGCAGGGTCAGGCACTAAACCACTACGCAACCGAGCTCAAATCCATGACAATCCATGACATAATAGGTAAGTATGTCACATTCTGAAATTGCACTTTAGAAAATCGCACTACAGCAATTCTGTACCCAAACTCGCATCCCACTTCAAACCTCACATCACCTCGCGTGAATTTATTATTAGAAATTAGCTGAATATAAGCTACTTCACCGATTGCAAAAGGTTTGGTAGCTACCGTAGCTATTTAAAATCTTTTGTAATATAAACAGCCTATCATTATTTCATTTATAATTTAAAACTCCCGCGCAGTGAAGAGAGATTCGAAGTGAGGTTCAAGTTTGGTTACAGAAATGACAAGTTGAAAGCTAAAGTGGTTCTATTCGCAATTTTTACGATGTTTCTTGCATTCTTAAATACTCATCGATACTAATGTATTAAAATGTTGCATATAAACTGACTTTTATGAATTTTTATTGCGAATATAATTAAATTTTCTTAGTTTGCACAGTCTATTATATTTGAAAGGAAACTATGCAACATCTGTGTCAATACCATTTAGGTAACTTGCAGAATTAAGGAAGAATAATTTTATGTATTACTTGTGAATGCGAAAACTAAAATAGACTTATATGTCAACTCGATATTTAGTTCTAAATTTTTTGTCTCTGATTTTATTTTTGTAATAAAGTGTCTATTATTTTTTAATTCTACCTACACTAACTTTATATGTTCTTTTTTTACTGCGTGGACAATTTCACACAGCGTCATCTAGCCCCAAACTAAGCAAAGCTTGTTATATGGGAGCTAAACAACTTTTCTAAAACACTATTTAAATATATTATATCCTTTTTACACATAGTAACACCCAAACCTGTCACAGAAATTAAAATTCATCATTCCAATTTCCGGGAATCGAACCCGGGACTTCTTGCGTGGTAGACCGGCATGTTTATCACTGCACCTATAAGGCTAAATCCACTACGAAGAGCCTCGCTTGTTGCTAAGAGTCAAGCTTGTCGCAAAGTGACTATCCGTTAGTGAACAGACGTTGTTAGCGACGCGGCTAGAAAACAGGGCCGTTGAATTATTGTAGTTTTTAATATAAGCAAAATTTGACAGGGACTAGGTTGTACTTTTATTGTTAATTTTATGAATGTCAATTATACGTGCACTTTTTAAATCTTTGATTCTAGTTTAATTTATTATTTTTGCTCCGTGGCCTTCAGACGTATTGCATACCTACTACAGTACTGCGTACTACGAGTGACGCGTCTAGGTGTCTTGGCTGTAACCACGCAAATAGCGTAGCGAATCTCTAAACTTTGGCACGTGTAGTGTGGCCTAAACCTAACTGAGTAACGGTAGCTACTGCGCACTGCTCAAAGGGTCAGATTTTTATAATATTTTGAACGATTCAAAGTCAAAATCTAAATCAAATAAATTCAAATAAACTTAATTATTAAGTACTTTTGAATAGTCTATATTTTCCTACCACCCGTTCAAGACTTTTTTAGCTGGCAAGAAGAACGGGCGCAAGAAACTTATCAGCTGTAACAGCCATAAGTGACGATATTTACAAACTTTAATATATCGTTACCAGCTATTCGTTATAGCTACTTTTTTTACTTTAGAAATTATCTTTGAAACTAAGATATGACAAGTATATTCGCTAAGTTAAAGACATTACATTTTCACAAACATAATTAATATAACCATTTACAGTTTTGGTTTGATCGGTCAAATTGTCTAATGATAAGTTTTTAAACATAATGTTAAATAAAGGTTTCTGTATTTATCTGATAATTTTTTTTAATCAAAGGTCTTATTACAAAAAAGCATCTCGATAGTCGGACGATGTTCGTTGATCGATTTAATTGATTTTGAACCTTATACATGAGTTAATAATGTCACGGATTAGGAATTTAGGATGAACTTATGGCGCTTATGGCGATGCTTTCTTAGGGTTCCGTACCCAAAGGTTAAAAACGGGACCCTATTACTAAGACTCCGCTGTCTGTCTGTCTGTCACCAGGCTGTATCTCATGAACCGTGATAGCTAGACAGCTGAAATTTTCAGATAATGTATTTCTATTGCCGCTATAACAACAAATACTAAAAATAGAATAAAATTAATATTTAAGGGGGCTCCCATACAACAAACGTGATTTTTTAGCCGTTTTTTGTTCGAAATTAATAACGACAACAGGTAGACAGTTGAAATTTTAACAGATGATGTATTTTTGTTGCCGCTATAGCAACAAATACTAAAAACAGAATAAAATTAATATTTAAGGGAGGCTCCCATACAAAAAAACAAATTTTTTTTGCCGTTTTTTGGTACGGAACCTTTCGTGCGCGAGTCCGACTCGCACTTGGCCGGTTTTTTGTAATAGGGCCTTAGAAGCTGGCATTAAGCTTATTTATTTAAACATTATTAAGTTAAGAGGTCTCGATGGCGCAGTAGTTCAGCGCCTGGCCCAGTGATTTCGGAGGTTTAGCAACTTTCGCATGGGTCTGTCATGGGATGGGTGGCCAAAAATATCTTATCTCGAGCTCCTCCGTGCTTCGGAGGCGTTAAGCCGTCGGCCCCGGCATCTGCAGTCGTTAACACCCACCAATCCGCTTTAGGCCCGCGTGGTGGGTTATGGCCTATCCTCCTTATCGACCTATAAGGAAGACTTGTGCCCCAGCAGTGGGGACATTAAAAATGGCTTTAATTAACATTGTTGCAAATGGACTGAATTATTACTCAGTCGTCTTGGTTGGTAATTTTTAAGACATTTCCGACATAATAGTTGATCCAGATGCATTATTTAAGAATTGGGCTAGACACCCTATGCACTGACCGAACCGGAATGGTTAAGCCGCGCTGCAGACGGAGGGTTAACCGCCAGGAAAGCTTTTAACGCCGAAAAGAGACGACTTTATACGTTTCACGAGCGTTTAACTTCGAAGTTCGACGAGTTTATTCGTTCATGAGAATAAACGTTTTTTTTTGCTTTTAATTCGGTTGTACTCGTACTTATAATACTATAATTTTAACTGAAATCACATGTATTAAACGTTTTATTATGTTTTAGTTAGGCAGCCCGTGACCACGGCCGTAACTTGGCTGAAACTTACGGAGTTTTAGCACAGAATAAATAATAAATGTTTTACCAATGTATTTAATTAAGCACAATGCAACGCGAAAGTTTCAAAGTTAATTTTAATATTTAATAATTTTGTTGAATTGTATTTGGTAGCTTTAAAATAATATAAGTGTGCTAAAAAAGTGCTTTTATTATAAACGTAATAGATAAGTCAATTTATTCTAATTTAATTAACTAATATTTGCGCCGCATTTTATTAAAATTCAAAACATTTATTTCAATAAAAAATAAGTATGAATAACTTGAGATATATGGCAAAGTTACTTGTTAATAGAAACATAGCATACAATAGCAGAACTTCTGCCAACAAACTGTTATGCTTTTGGCATATATTTTTTTATGTCAACTCAATTAATGTACCTTTTGATAAATAAATTGTAATTATTCACGTACAGATCATTGCAATGAAATTAGTCCCAAACTAAACAGAGCTTTGCGTTCTATTGCCTGGAGATATATACAAAGAAATTGAAAAAAAATTGCGTGCTAGGTATTTAAAAAAGATTTCAGTGTATCCTATTTAAAGGCAAATAAATAAATTTCTAATTTCTAAAAGAATAATTAACGCAGCCATGATTCCGTAACATTCTTGACGGAAAGTGGCGCCGTGGTGAATTTTATTTAATATTGTAACTCTAATACACAATTTTTATAAAATTTCTCGTGGAATTTTTAGGGCCTATAGTCTAGTATTTTTAAACGGTATTACATTCCCTTGTAGTCACTATTAGAAGTATAGCAAAACTGCTAAAAGTGGCCGTTTTTGACACATTTTCTATATACTTCTATGAATGACTACCGAGGGAATAACTACCTTTTAAAAATACTAGACTATGGGCTCTAAAAATTCAACAAAAAGTTTTATTACTAAGCTCCGAGGGCGTCACTTTCGGTCAGGGAATCGCCATAAGCTCATCGCATAAACATATGACCCTTCTAAAATGAGAACCCGAGATTTTGGTTACCACTGCACTAAAAGGCTGAAAAATTTAAAGCGAAGGAAGGCTTTGTTTTTTAGTCGCTTATTAAGCTTCATGTTAATTTAGTGCTAGCACTCTACTTATTTAATTTTAATAAAATATGGCCTATGTAGTAGAAGTAGTAGAATTTTCAAATAGTAAAATATTGTTAGAAAATTGAAAACGATTGATCATCGTTTTGGAGTTTGTAAGCCACCTTCGCCTATATCCAAACTTACAAACAGACATACTTTTATTTTTTATATTATTTAGATAAATGTCTCTAAAAATTAAAGTATCTTTACAGAATTATGTCTTGAAATTGATTTTTTCAATAAAATTAACCTTAAAATAGGATGTACAACTCTCGATCTAGATTATTAAACTAAGTTTAAACTAAGTTACATTGCTTTATTTGAACTTCAGTTAACTAATGTAAAAGTTTGATAAGTTTTTAATAATGTTGTAACTTACTTTTATAACGAATAAACATGTCTGCTATAATGAGCGTTTTTAAGTGGAAAATTAATGAATAACGGTAACTATACCTAATATTTTTAATAAGAACTGTTGTAATAAAATCTTATTTGATAAGTTTACAAAGTAATACAAGCAATACCATTGTAAGTGACGAGAGATAAAACTTATTAAATATAAAAGAACCATTGAATTAGTTAGATAGTTTAACTTATTAAGTATTTAGACTAAGCGATAGTTCTTATCAAAAATTAAGTTAACTGCAAAAGGGAAAAGCTGTTGTATTTTTAACTACTGTTGCGTCACTTTTTTGTTCGTCCTATTTGTTAATAATTTAATGGAAAGTTAACAAGTTTGTGTGTAATTAATGAAGTATTTATTTAGAATTGTACAGTACGTCAGTCCGCCATAGACAAACGGTTTTGAACCATAGCAACCGAACACCGCAGTTAAAGAAACGACAAACACATTCTTCTAGGAAGGTGCATGCGATCACTACGTATCAACAATGATTTCGGTCTGATACTAATCTAATTCACTTTTTTAATTATTTCTAACGCCGAAAAAGTTATTTGGAATCTTTGGAAATAATAAAGTTTTGAAATTCGAACGGAAAAGGAGGGTGAAAGTTAAAGCGCGTTTGAGTTTCAAGAAAAAGTTTCACGCAATTTATTTTTTAAACTTCAGCGTACAGAATAAAAACTCTTTCGGGTGGCCTAAGTAATTAAATATAATGACTATTTAATACTGGAGTGTACGCGCTACAATAGCGCGTTGTCCTAAAACGAGGTTATCCGATTCGTTCTAACACATTTTTGTGCAAATAATTTTTATCATCATGCCACGACCTTGCTCCCAGATATCGCCAAATTTTGCTAGTTCTAACGTCACAGATAAGTAGAAATAAAAAAAAATCGACTTACCTGATTTTTCC
The DNA here is from genome assembly GCA_943789525.1 of Agriphila geniculea. NCBI lineage: Eukaryota > Metazoa > Arthropoda > Insecta > Lepidoptera > Crambidae > Agriphila > Agriphila geniculea. Next base: position 4,013,152 of record OX038879.1, on the reverse strand, counting down.
GAATTAATAATCCTGGCACATTAACACAGCACTTTGTAATAAAAAATTAGGTCGTGTTTGTAGCGGGCCGCGTAAGTGCAATGTCTGATTGTTTCGCGTACGGCGTTATGCACATCGCGCGCTCGCCGGCGATCGCCGACTGGCGGCGCGCACGCACTCTTAGTACCCCGCGCCCCCCTAAAAAATACGCCGCGAAAATATGGCGCGAGGCGATACGCAAAAACTGAAGGGGGTGCACGGCGTATCTCGCTGTGAGGCTGTATGCTAATCCATCGTGTGCTCGGGCCCTTTTTTCCGGGGTGGGGGGTGGGGATGCAATTAAAAAGCCGCGCGTGCGTGTGGGGGTGCGATTAGAAAGGAGACGGCGGACGAAATGAGTCTGTCACCGTTTTTTACTTTTTTCTAGTCTGGTGTTCCGTGTAGGTGCGGGAATCGATGCGCGTCTGCAAGCTGTGTCGCTTTGGTAATGAGAGGAATTCGATCGGAAATATGCAACCCTCTATTTTGACTTAACTTTTGATTTAATTAACTTTGAAAGATAGTTTTTTCCATTTTTCCGGAAATAATACTTTACTATTCTACAAATTTTTTACGTGTTAAGTAATAAATTTCCCGATTAAAATGTATTCAAAATAAGAATTGGAATTACTTACTTTAACAAGTTAGGAAAGATACTACATCATTATTTCAAGTACTATCTGCATACTAAACTAACAGTAATTTGCAAGATATACAAAACTGCATGCATTTTGTACAAAATCTCCTAATCCTAAAAAACTAAAGCAAAACTCTTTTAAACAAACTTTAGAACTTTAACATTTTCCAATATAGCTTTTTTCATAATTTTACCTTTTACGAAAAACAAGACGTTATTATTTCTTAAGCTTGAATATCATTTACACCTTCTGCTATTATTAAAAAGATTAGAATCCAACCCTAAATTTCAAAAATCGAATTCAACTGTTCCAAATTTGACTGTTGCCGCGAACTTAACCAGCCAGTAGCTAGAATTATTAGCAATTTTTCGCGCGGCCTTCGAAAAAGTTAGTATAGGAGTCTCGAATGTCTCGATAGATAATAGGCAGTGCCCTTGTGCAACGGCGAGGACGCTGCAAGCTCGCGGCGACCTCGCGCGTGCAGCCCTTGCGACCGCCGCGCGAATGTGACGCGCGCACAATTAAGCGAATGTGCGTTTGACGAGTCGTCACGGACTTTTGCGATTTTTCGGCGATCAATTTCGCAATTACGAGTAGTTTAAGCTAAAATTGATTTTTAAGTGACTGCTTTAGTAGTTTTGTAAGAAGATTTATGAGTTGAAATAGTGCATTGGTGAAAAGTTTTAAACCAATTTAATTAAGTCTTTCGCATAAATAATTATGACACTTGTCCATCAGCCATTTTTTATGTCCCCACTGCTGGGGCACAGGCCTTCCTTATGGGTGGATAAGGAGGACGGGCCATAACCCACCACGCGGGCCCAATACGGATTAGTGGGTGTTAACGACTGCAAATGCACCCGGGACCAACGGCTTAACGTGCCTTCTGAAGCACGGAGGAGCTCGAGATATTACATTTTTGGTCACCCATCCCTTACGAAAGTTGCTTAATCTCCGCAATCACTGGGCCAGGAGCTAAACCACTGCGCCACCGAGCTCTTCTATTATACTAATTATAACACTATTGGTGCAAAATAAACTTGAAATAATTAAGATGATGACCAAAGTTTACAAATTAGCAAGTGTCATACAAAAACTACTGATTAAATTAAAACCTAAAATACAAAAACGATTACAACTACAATTAATAATATTGTAATAAATACGCAATCATGTTTTGAAAAGCGATAACAATAAAGTTAACAAAAGAAAGTTGCATTGCACCTCCCTATGTAAAATTAAAAAAAGAGAACACGATCGTGCGAAATTCAAATTTCGAACCGAATACCATTAATAGGTCAACGGTCTTAGAATGCAACTATGGTATAATTTATTACTTTTAAACGATTAATATGCAAAATTTGTCTAATGGCCAGCTCGGACGCTTCTGCAGAGGAGCTAGACCCTTGCATCGCCGCATCTTCGGCCAGTAACATAATTAGCATCATAATAGTAGAAGACGAGGGTCATTCTAATTGTTCGCGAGTGAGAAATTAAAACGAAAATTCGAGCTCAAATCTAATCACCATAGATTATCTTTTGTATTATAAAGTGTTAAAAAATACTTTTTGAATATGTAAAAGCTATGCAGTTTTGTAAATTAACATAATAGTGAATTGTACAGTTTGCTTCCGGGAAGAAGTTTTAACAAAAACAAAATATTTTAAAGAATCTGGCTTAAGTTGTAAAATGCTAATTCACTTTCTTAGAATATTAGTTTGTAAACAGTTATTCATAAATCGGTGCAACTCACTTAAAATAAAATTATTGCATTTGTAAACAAAAAAAAGCTACCTAGTTAAAAAGCCAATTAAAAAATAAGAAATCCACCACTTACCTTTGCAGTAGCGCCGTCAGCAACACGTCGAAAAAATAAGCCAACAAAAACAATCAACAAAACTTCAACAAAGTCACTGGGAGTCAATGTCCGAACCGAGTGGCGATAAACAAACCGAGCCGGGCGACGACAAAATATTCACAAATAAAAACTAAATGTTTTTAAAAATGGAACGGCGAAATTTCCCAATTCGGAGTTTGAAACGTCCAATGAAACGGAGAGCACCGATCGTCCGGCCAATCTGTCACGCGACGAGTCCGGCCACACACGCACGTGAGAAACTTTACCAAACTTCGCCGAAACTTTCCCCGACACGCGTCCGATAGTTCGCGCTCGCGGTGAACCGCTCTATTCCAAACTTAAATTTTTTTGACCGAACCCCTTGTTCCAAATTTAATTGCAAATACTAATTTATAATTTTTAAAAGTTTCTTTTTTTTCGGAGGCGTCCTCCCGTCCGGTCGGGTCCGGCCAGTCTGCAATATTAACACGAGCCGCGTCCACCTTTTGTAATGAAACGTTCACACATGCTTCCGCATTACCGTCCCGATGCCATCAATAATGAAGCCGGGCGGGAAAAAACAAAACGGGGCACCTCTCCCGGCGAGGCGCCCGCCGACACTACAGCCTCCTCGTCAAAGATCAGAATTGCATATCTGGGTTGCGTTAATGAGCGGGGGGTGGGGGTCGTGGGGGGTCGAAAAAGTGGCACCGCTCGCGCGCGAATATAAATTCATCGCCAAAAAATCATTACGCGGGGGGTGGTATTACGGGCGCTCGCTGCGCGGGTTCGTTCGTATAGTTTTTAAATCGGGCGCTCATTCGGCGGCGCGGCGCCGCGGCGGGCGGAGGCCGCGCGACTGCACCCTGCCTGCACCTGCCTGCACTATGCCCCACTATCACGCATGCACACTACTTCTTTTCAAAACTCCGCACGAATCCAAACTTTCGCACTCCTCCGATTTAAAAGTTGAATTGCGAATAAAAATTGAAAAGCACAGATCGACGGGAAATTAATGCGATCTAGCACGGGAGATGGATTGATTTTTTTTAAAGAAAAGAGAGGAAAAAGGCTCCACGTGTATGCAAATTCGTCGTTTTCGGCGACGATCGTAATCAATTTGTGCGTAGGAAGCGCGCACACTAGCGCATAGCACACAGAGACGGTGTGCGAGTCAAATTAAATCTAATACAAAATTGCGTTTTATGTTGACGGTAGTGCGTGTGGGTGTGTGTAGGGGCACAATGCGAGCGGCGCGGTACACTGGCACACATTTTTCCTTATTAGAAAATTTAAACTCTCTTTTCACTCTACAATTCAATCCGTAATGAAAATGTTCCCCAAGTAGGTAGGTACCAACTCGTAACTTGATACGTATGAGTTATCCTGAGCGTGGAGCTCGTTCAAATCTTTTATGTCCTATATAAGCTTCAACTCGCTGACCCACAGACCGAGCTTTTGACCGTTTCAAACCTTGTATCAGAATCCTTAAATTGATGTACATTAACGTAAAACACATTTATACTGAAATCAGTTGATATCAATATTAAAAAAATTATGCAATTTCCAAACATATACTTACATATTCAAAATAAGTCGCAATTAGTAACACCCACACTACTTTTTAACTAAGTCCGTCCAAACTCATAATCACTAATTACGAAAAAAAATATATACACGGAAACATCCATCCGACTGTACTTTAAAAACCCACACAGGCTTAATGTTAAAAATGAATTACTAACACAACCCCGCGCCTCCCTACTACACTCATTTTCATTTCGATGTTTTCGGGTTTTTGCGCAGACCCCCTACCCCCGTGGGGGCGCCGCCCTATGAAAATAGGATATATTTTTATGTTTTATTTGCCCGGAAGCCTGGCTTAGTTGCATGTTTATTAGAAGTTTTTATTATTAGAACAATGCGGTCCGCGATTTTCGTTCGCCGATCCGCGATGACAGCATGAGCTGCAGTCACGGCATGTTTGTTTTCGATTACCGTTTACGATAGTGTTCCGTTTTTAAACTATTCGATTTTGAAACTTTTTTATTCGAGAACGAAATAGGACATTTTTTGAAAATGGAACGCGTTGGCGATCTTTGGGTCGTATTTCGCCTATGAATATAAAAATATAAAACAATGATCAATCTATCTACTTATCTTGATAGATATACCGATAGCTACCGTACAAAAGAACATTATACTCATTAGAATCAATTACGTTGTTGATACTTGTATAACTAGCCAAATTATACATTAAATCATTTTTAAAACAAAAGAACAACTTTTAAAAATGAAATACTCAATTTAACTTTTCATCTTACAGCATAACAAATCGACAAAATAGAAGATAGCAAATACATTGTTATTTGGCTAGACAAAATACGTAGCAAGCGACCGTAGCCATTTCTCGTAGCACACTCGTAGTCTGGTTACAGAAAAGTCTCTATAGAAAGCGTAGCAGATGAGAATTTTATTGTTTTTATTAATTTATAGTTACACATTTGGTTTAAAATTAAATAAAAGGGATGTAGGTAACTAGTGCAGGGTTTTTAAAAAGTTTTTTTTAAATACTTAAGCTAGCTACTAATATTGTTGAGATTATTTTAGTGGAATACTTGTAATAGTCTGTTTAGCGATTGGGGTGGTTTAGTGGTTAAACCGGTTATTGGGTTTGACTTTGAATCTCACAAGAAAATAAATTATTTTACGAGTATTTGTGAAATATTATCTCGTGTCATAGTAGTTTGAAGTGAGCGATTGAATAGTTTAATAAATAAAAAGCATAAATCTGAATAATTGTAATTCTTATTATATAATTTTCAAAATCACAGGAGTCTTTAAAGTCTTTATTATTTGTTTTAAAAGATTATTGGCGTTATTTTAATAAACTATGTCAGGATTTACACCATGTAAAAAAGTTAAAAAATATAAGTATCAAAAATAAACACGTAAGTACATTGTGTAAGTCCCGACATAGTTTATTCTAATAACTTTATTATTTATATATTAAATACATAAGACTTTAAATTACTTTAAAATCTTCAAGGTCTTATGTATTTAATAAATAAATAGTAAATACTTCTAAGTCTTATGTATCAAGTTATTTTCAAAATTATATAGCCTTATAGTTAAAGACAGCTAAACTTACGTCTTAAATCTTATGAAATTAAACATTTTGTACTTCATGAGACATGGATAAGACGAAAATCATGTCGAATGCCCATGTTGTGCCCGCTCCAGATCATGTTGGGAACACTACACTTGAAGTTGTTGACCATTACATATACCTAGGACAGGCAGTCCAGTTAGGTAACGTCGAGAAAGAGATCTCTCGTCGAATCCAACTCGGATGGGCAGCATTCGGGAAGCTTCGATAAATCATCGCGTCCGATTTACCTCAGTGTCTCAAGACGAAAGTGTATGAACAGTGTGTGTTGCCAGTGATGACTTACGGCAGTGAAACGTGGAGGCTAACTATGGGTTTCATAAGGAGGCTCAAGGTCACAGCGTGCGATGGATGAGCCATGCGCGGCGTTTCCCTGCGTGATCGAATCAGAAATGAGTAGATCTGCAGGAGAACTAAAGTAACCGACATCGCTCGAAGGATCGCTCAGCTGAAGTGGCAGTGGGCGGGACACATAGCGAGAAGAACCTTTGGCCGTTGGGGTGGAAAGGTTCTGGAATGGCGACCGCGCACCGGACGACGTTCCGTGGGTAGGCCCCTAACAAGGTGGACCGACGATCTAGTTAAGGTCGAGGGAAGCCGCTGGATGCTTGCAGCGCAGGACCGATCGTCGTGGAGATTCTTGGAGGAGGCCTATACCTAGCAGTGGGTGTCGTGCGGCTGATATGATGATGATGTTCTTCATGAATACTAATGAGTGTTAGAGTAGATTTCTGAACGACATCGGGAAAAAAGCATTGCTGGGCAGCCATCAACATTGAGGGCCTACTAGACAAGTGGCAAACGCTTGGCTTGTCGATTATTCTAATAATAGATGTGATTAAGTGTATCAACCGCCTCTGTGGTAATAGTGGTTTGCCCACCCGTGTAAGAGCCGGGTTCGATTCCCAGACGAGAGGTACAATTTGTACTCGGTTTGTTTATTGGTAGGGCTTATTTCAAGTCCGCCTGGCTATTTACCACCATCTTTCCTAAGTCTGACACCATAACAACAGTTTAAAAAAAAAATCGGATTGCACTCCGGGAGTGCCGGCAGAAGTGAAAACTTGAATATTGACATTGTGCATTTTTGATATTTTGAAATTAGCAGCAAAGGATTAAAATTATTTCTTTTCAATTACTATACAGTCACACAATTCAATCAGTTTGTAATTAGAGAAAAATTCTAAAGATTTCGCGCCAGTGGCCTTTTTAATTTCTACATGCACGCATTCTACGATTTAAATTTATAGTCACAGAGTATAAATAAGTCTATGATTTCACCGAAGAGATCACTGCTATTAGTTCCATTTTCAAAATTAGCGCGTTACTGGTGACACAAGTGTTAACGTCTTAAAATGACGCGCCGCCATTTTCAACGCGCCCCGTAGAAAGAGAGAGGGATACTTCCGCCGCCAGCTGTCTACTCTCCATCCGTCACATCCGTCTTACGCATTTTCAATCAGCCACGTGATTCTTACTGACGCGAGTTTAGCATTTTTTCCCCATTACAAAAAAGCGTACAACGCCGCTAAAGAAGTTTTCACTTCAAAAATGTTGTGTTCCGGCAGTTAGAAGTAAGATAGCCAGTTCCTCATTGATGAGGATTTCGGGTGTAGTGCGCTTCCACCTTCAGCCTTATCGTCACTTAACATCAGGTGCGGTGAAGGCCAAACAGTGGGTGAACCACTAGACCATAGATACGGTAAAAGTTGGTTATGTTAAGTGAATTGTTTCTTAACCTGTTTGTTTTGAAAAATATCGTCGTTCCTTGCATGCGGGTAACGGATGATCAAAAAGCAATAATTTTGTCATCCTTTATACTCCAATATTGTTACAATAGTTCGTGACGGGAGCAAATAGAGGCTTGATTAAAATACCGCCCTGGTAATGTTGATTTATGTTCGCCAACAGCGATTCAGCCATAACTTGATTTGTGACATGACATCAGATCACGACTTTTTTTTGGTACATTTTAGGGTTAAATGGAGAAATAAAGAAATTAAGAAAAGCACTTCTTTCACTGATTCCGGGGACACAATTCGCAAAGAAAAATACAAAACTATTACGTTGAGGAGCTCGATGGCGCAGTGGTTTAGCGTCTGGCCTTGCGATTGTGGAGGTTAAGCAACTTTCGCAAGGGTCGGTCATGGGATTGATTCCGGGTGCATTTGCAGTCGCTAACACCCACCAATCCGCATTGGGCCCGCATGGTGGGTAATAGCCCATCCTCCTTATCCACCCATAAGGAAGGCCTGTGCCCAGCAGTGGGGACATTAAAATGGCTGATGATGATGATGATAACGATGTCATTTAGTTTATATTTACCTAAAAACCTTTGGTTTAGCTTTAGAATTCTCATTTAAATTGTCCAAAATTGTCATCCTAGGCTCCCTAGGCATAGCTTTCAACAAATTATTTAAACAAAAAGGGAGTAAGTATTTTTTTGTAAAAAACAACGACACTGAAATATCGCGCCGAAATTAGCGCGATTGGACCCCAGATAGCACCTACCTATATTCTGATTTATTTGGAAATGGAACAATTTTTACATAATTATCTGTCAAATGAGGTATCCGGAACTTATCTGTCACCTGTGTAGGCCCTTATTTTCCTATGGTAGGTCACCATGTAGTCATATGCTCGGTTAGCAAGTCATATCTGAAAACAGAGGGTCTATTACAAAAAAGCATTTCGATAAGCGTACGATGTTCATCCCACTCCGTGGCACTATAGACTCACTAATAAAGTTCAATATCAAGTAAATTGATCGACGAATTGCGTCTGACTAGTCTTTAGGGTTTAGGGTACTGACTTTAGGGCTCCGTACCAAAATGATAAAAACCAGCCAAGTGCGAGTCGGACTCGCGCACGAAGGGTTCCGTACCAAAAAACGGCAAAAAAAAAAAAACACGTTTGTTGTATGGGAGCCCCCTTGAATGTGTAATTTATTATGTTTTTAGTATTTGTTGTTATAGCGGCAATAGAAATACATCATCTGTGAAAATTTTAACTGTCTACCTGTTGTCGTTATTAATATCGAGCAAAAAACGACAAAAAAATCACGTTTGTTGTATGGGACCCCCCCTTAAATATTTAATTTATTCTGTTTTTAGTATTTGTTGTTATAGCGGCAACAGAAATACATCATCTGTGAAAATTTCAACTGTCTAGTTATCACGGTTCATGAGATACAGCCTGGTGACAGACAGACAGACGGACAGCGGAGTCTTAGTAATAGGGTCCCGTTTTTACCCTTTGGGTACGGAACCCTAAAAAGGAATCCTTATGGTGTGACTCAGTCTGTCTGTCTGTCTGTCACAGCTAGATATCTCGAGAACTACTCATGGTATCAACTTGAAATTTGGAATAGTTTAAGATGACGTTTGCCCAACTATTTTGCAAACAAGAAAGAAATAAAAATAATCATTTTTACTACTACTTTTTTTAGGCCGCATAGTTTTCGACTTATGATGAATAATGTAAAAAAATACCGTTCCCCCTCCCCTTATCCCCGAAATTTACAAATAGAAAAATCTGAAATAATTTTATGTGATAGTAGTTTATGCAAAGATTACAGGAAAAATAAAACGATGTCTCAATATAACACACTTTTTTAGAAATTCAAAAAACAAACAAAAAGTTCATTAGTTCCACTACCAGTCAACAGAAGGCGCTGACCTATGAAAAATTAAATTAGTTCCACTATCGGTCAAGAGATGGCGCTGACCTAAGAAAAAAAATAGTTCCTTTATCTAGGAGAAGGTTCTTATGGAAGAAAAAATTAAGGAAATTGGGCGGAAAATTAGAAAAGGGGTTTGAATATTTTGGCATACCTAGCTCGACGAAAACGTGACGTTTTGGGCGATTATGTCGTTAACAATTCTTGTTCGTATTGGTACTAGCTATCGATTTACACAGGTTTCATGCGTGTCCGCTATTTTAAAAAAAAAACAAAATGTCCGAAATTAAGTTTGCCACCCTCCATACTAGGATATTCCAACCCATTTAAGAATACTTAACCACCATATAATTTTGGGCAATATAAACTTTTTTAATGTAACCTTATAACGTTTGACATAGAATTGACAGAATGCATGCTGCAAATATCCTTAAAGAGGATGTAAAAAAAACTGAATGTCGTTTAAGATTCGAATTCAATATTAATAACTTAGATAGGACAACGTCTGTCGGGTCGGCTAGTTAGAAATAAAACACTATTTACAGATTACTGCGCATATATTGGTAATTTAAGAGGTTATTTTGGAATTATTTAGTTTTGATTTGTTGGTTTTCTCGGCGTTTAGATACCTTTCCAGGGGCCGTGGTCCACTTCCGTACGAAGCCGCGGTGCTCAAAGTCACGAGACTATCCTATGTTTTTCAACCAAAATAAGATATAAGTTAACGTACTCACTGTTTTTGTACTTACCTTTATAATTTCTAGTAACTGTTTGTTTGTTTTCATCAATGTCGTTACAGATTTTGTTACAATTACGTTTATTCGTAGTATTTGTATTTGTTTTCTTAAGTAGAATGTTCGAATGTTTATTTGGAGTTGTCTGTAAACCAGGGGGCTAATTGTCTAATTCAAAAAATCTATCGCAATCGCTTTCGTTTGACAGATGGATGTGACACATTGCTGCATTTCTTTGGTAAGTTTTTATTTGTCCCAAAAAGAAGCTTCAATGTGTTACATCCTGAAGGCGATTGCGATAGATTTTAATGTTAGACAATAGAAAAGCAGATCAGTTTAATGTTGTTGTTACTAACTGTATCCTATTTTATAATATACATAGTTTGATTAATATACTCTTTAATAGAGTCTTGCTGTGTTAAAATATTTGAAATAGACATGACTGATATGAGCACTGACGTCCATTATACAAGTACGCTGGACAGGCTATATAACGTCACCAATCGTTTGTTCCGATTTCAAAATCGCCATATTGGCGCTGAGAGCAGTAGATTCTATTGGGAGGGTGCGAAGGTATAATAATCGATCGCAGCGCTCATGGTGGCAAAAAGTAGAAATAATGAAGGCTCTGTAATCTGCTTGAAAATGATATTTAATTTATTACTAGTGATACAGGAATAATTAAATATGTTTATTATCACTTAGTAAAATTATTAAAGTAGCTTTATCCTCTTGTTTTACAAAATCTGCAACTAAAAAAGAAGTAAACAAACCCTGATATAACCAAAATAAAACACTCTTTTTGAATAGATCTTACTTGCCATATTTAATTTAAATGACCAAAAATGATTCCACAACACTTTGTCTACCCAAATCACAGTAATTTTGAAATTTATATTAATAACACAATATGTATAGTATTTTTTAACATTTTGTCACAATGCCGCCATTACATATCAAAACGTCAAAACGGTCAGGTTAGAGCCAACAAAGTTGCAACACGCTAGGTGGCGCTAAAAGCGTGCACGGAGCCAATACTATTCTATTCTATTCTATACTGGAACTAATTAGTTCCAAGTACACTCACTACTGTCATAGTATAGAATCTATTGCTCTCAACGCCAATATGGCAATTTTCAAATTGGCACAAAAATTGCTGTCATTTCATGACAATAGCTTGTCCAGCGTACTTTGTATAATGGACGTCAGTGGACATGAGTCACAGATTCTTGACCGAGCGAGTACGAAGCAGTTCTGTTTATATTCACTTTGGAGAAATAGCTTTCGAATGTCCGGCTGTCCGGTTGCCTGGTTGTCCGGTTGTCCGGCTGTTCTCTTCTACAGGTCCCATTTTCTCAACTGATTCTCGTGAAATGTTGTGAGTAGGTTCGATAATATAATGATTTTTGACATTTCACTTTTACTAAAATTTTCAAAATGGCAGAGTTATAAATAATAGTACATTATGATACAAGTTAGCTTAGGTTGCTTATTGCACACAAGGCTGTGGGTTGCAGCCCAAGCCGTGCAGCCCAAGCCGCAGGCGAGGGCGTAACTCAGCCGAGTGTACAATAAGTAAGAGCTCACGAGTTTCATACGACGTTTTTCAACACATTTGCGAGGAAAAAACAAAGTAATTTACCACACAGCAACAAATACGACGAAAACAAAATGATAATCATGGTGAGAAAAGGCGCGCAGGTTTTTTTTTTTGTTTTTTTCACACGCCCAATGCAAGAATATTTTGCGAACAAAGGGGTTAGTGAGCATACAGCTTACTTCAAAATTATAAATTTAAGTGATAAAATGCAAATATTTTGATATTTTATAACAAAATATTGTAAATTAGGAATAACTTGATAATAATAAATTTTTGCTTGACTAAATTAAGGACCTACACATTTATTTATTCCAAAAATGCGAATGAATTTTCAGCGGCATAAAACCTCTTTGTTGTTACTAAAGAAAATAACTGTATTACCCGGTTAAATTGAAAATGCTCTGTTTACTCGCATAGAACTTGCAGTAAGGTACCTATTTAACTTTGTAGGGATAATTCTATAACCAACTAGTGTTTTATATATTATTGCACGCGTTTGTTATAGTTCGGTTTATGGCCCTAAAAGCGATGTATTAGGGCTCACTTTACGAGCAAGTGTGTTGAAAAACATATTGTGAGGTTTACATCTCACATAGCCATTAGTATTATAAAACTATTTAGTTTGCCAATTATGAATTGCAAAACTCAGAAATCATTTTAAATCTTTCATCGTATCGGTACACATTTAATATTTATCAATATTAAAAATAAAGAAAATAAAAATGAATTGGTTCGTCTTTAGTTCATCTAGTATCATAATAATAATTAGGTGTTTACGAGTATTGTATACAATAAAATAATGCCTATTTTGATCATAACAAGATAATAAGAGCAGCAGGCAGAATTTTTACATGTTTTAAGAATTTTATTTCTCCTATTGAATAAGTATTTGAAAGTTGATTAGCATTATTTTTGACGTGGTAATTATTGGAAATATGTTTTTCCAAGGTTAAATAAAGGGTAAACAAGTACTTGCTTTTGTATGTTTTCTCAAAGTTAATACTTACTTAGTACTTAACAATTTATAGAAATGTGGAAATAGATGTTTACTTTGGAAACAATTGCTAAATGGATTGGTCACAAAAAAAATGTATGACGTCATTCAAGTGTTTTATCATTGACAACGTATGAATGAAACATAATTATTAGAAAAAATAATGTTCATTCCACATAATTCACAACAACCATTTATTCTCAAAGTATGTACTTCTATATTACAAAAACTTTATTATGCAGACAAAATAAAACATAAAATATATAAATTAGTAATCTCGGACATTTGTGGTAAAAATTCATATGCATAGTTATATACTACTTTAGAATAGCATATGATTTGTCACTGTTTGTTTAATTGAATAAATAAAAACAAGTGCGAGTCGGACTCACGCAGGAAGGGTTCAGAACAAAAATTTGTAAAAAAAATCACGTTTGTTTTATGGGAGATTCTGTTTTAAGTATTTGTTGTTATGGCGGTAACAGATTTTCAACTGTCTAGCTATCACGATTCATGAGATACAGCCAGGTGATAGGCTGTCAGACGGACAGTGGAGTCTTAGTAATAGGGCCCCTTTTTTACCCTTTGGGCACGGAACCCTAAAAAACAAATGGTTACGATCATAACACAAACTTTTGGCCCTACCAGGCCTCGAACCCTGAAACTTTGGTGTAGGAGGCAGGATGGCTACCGATGCACCTCCGATAGCTCCAGTATAATGTAGATTAAGGGTGGCCAACCTTTTCGACACTTGGGCCAAAATTCGGAAGTAGAATTTTACCCCGGGCCGCACTACCAAATTTTATGTATAGAGTGCGCCAGATAAGTCCGACTTTAAAAAATTTTCTCGGCTCCGCGGGCCACAAGGTAACACACGGCAGGCCGCATGTGGCCTGCGGGCCGCGGGTTGGCCACCCTTGAGCGCGGGTTGGCCAAATTGAGTCACCACTATCTACATTGTAGATAGTGGTGACTCAATTCTAGTGAATCGTTTTCGGTGCTATTTTAGGCCCTCCACACATAGCCCGTAAGCGTAGTCGTCTCTCTGAAGAGTAGTCTCGTGAGCGTATCGTAAAGACGCGACGAGTAAGATACGAGCAGAGTTCTACACACGAATCGTAGCATAGTAGGCGTAGATATCGTTCAAGTTGACGGAAATTCATCACCAAACATAGAAAGCATTTTTCAACACACTTGCTCGTAAAGTGAGCCCTAATACATCGCTTTTAGGGCCATAAGCCGAGCTATAACAAACGCGTGCAATAACATATAAAACAATAGGTTGTTATAGAATTATCCCTACAAAGTTAAATTACTGTAAGTTCTATGCGAGTAAACAGAGCATTCCCAATTTAACCGGATAATACAGTTATTTTTTCAGTAACAACAAAGAGGTTTTATGCCGCTGAAAATTCATATTCATTTTTGGAATAAATAAATGTGCAAGTCCTTAATTTAAGTCAAACAAATATTTATTATTATCAAATTATTCATAATTCACAATATTTTGTTATAAAATACTAAAATATTTGCATTTTATCACTTAAAATTATAATTTTGAAGTAGGCTGTATGCTCACTCACCCTTTTTCACAAAATATTCTTGCATTGGGCGTGTGAAAAAAAAACCTGCGCGCCTTTTCCCATAATTTTCATATTTTGTTTTTGTCGTATTTGTTGCTGTGTGGTAAATTATTTTGTTTTTTCCTTGCAAATGTGTTGAAAAACGTCGTATGAAACTCGTGAGCTTTTGCTTATTGCACACTCAGCTGAGTTACGCCCTCGCCTACGGCTCGGGCTGCAACCCACAGCCTCGTGTACAATGAGCAACCTAAGCTAACTTGTCTCATAATGTACTATTCTACGCCAGCTTTTTTACGCCAGTACGCTACGTCTATCATATTGACAATAAAATCTCATACGATACGCTTACGCTACGACGCGACGCCTTTTGCGGACTTCTTTGAATATGTACGTGCTCGTATTGCTCTCGTACGACGCGCGTATTACGATACGATACTTACGATACGATACTTACGCTACGACGCCGTGTGCGGAGGGGCTAACTTATAAAGCCTTCTATTACAATCGATAGACGAGCTCGATGATGGTGCAGTGGTTTAACGCTTGACCCAGCGATTGCGGAGGTTAAGTAACTTTCGCAAGGGTCGGTCATGGGATGGGTGACCAAAAATGTATTATTTTGACCTCCTCCGTGTTAAACGTTAAGCCATTGGTCCCGGCCGCATTTGTACTCGTTAACACCCACCAATCCATGTTGGGCCCGCGTGGTGGGTTATAGCCCATCCTCCTTATCCATCCGTAAGGAAGGCTTGTGCCCCCGCAGTGGGGACATAAAAATGTCTTATGGTCTATTACAATCAGTTTATCATAAAATATTACTGTGGAAATATAAACCGACTGCTAAGTACCTTTTTAAAGAAACAACTTGAAACTTATCAGATAAATGAGTTTATGAAAAAAATAAATTAAAACAATTTCCTCATAGCAACCAACTAATTACGACGTCGACTGTACCTTGCGTATAATAAAAACAGAATGAACGTTAAAAAGCCTATGAGAGACAGAAGACACACGTTTGTATGTGCCAGAGTGGGACAGCACACACGCACCAAATGAGCAGTCATTTTTCCACCAATGGGTTGAATTATCGGAAAAACTACGCAGATGATATTATTGTAGGTGCCACCCCCGGCAACACATTTTATATTTATTTTAAATACTTTTAATGCAGAAATGAATATACGGTCTCCGTCCATGTTTAAAGTTAGCTCGTTATCGGCTTTCATACTTAGCTTAACTCTTTGTCATAAAAGTTAGTAGATTCAACATAAAAAGTATTAATCTAAAGATTACTTTAATACTTAAGGGGCCATAATAGGAAAACATGGTTTGCGCGGGCCATATTTTTATATAGAAAACGTTAAGTTGTAGCCATACAAAAAAACATACGACAAGCTAAAGAGATTATCTAGTAGCTACAAGTATTAAATTGCGTATAAACCTCACAGATGATTGTAAAAAAAATCAGAATATCATCAAAAGCGCTTGTCGCGGGCCATATTTTTGGCGTAAATAATAGCGGAAACGTATTGATTCTACATCAAAATACACTTTAACGTACCTACCCTGCAGTTGCTCCAATAATTTTTTTTCAAGAAAGATGTTTGTGCTAAAGATAATGATGAAAAAAAACCGGCCAAGTGCGAGTCGGACTCGCGCACGAAGGTTTCCGTGCCAAAAAACGGCAAAAAAACACGTTTGTTGTATGGGAGCCCCCCTTAAATATGTATTTTATTATGTTTTTAGTATTTGTTGTTATAGCGGCAACAGAAATACATCATCTGTGATAATTTAAACTGTCTACCTGTTGTCGTTATTAATATCGAGTAAAAACGGCAAAAAAATCACGTTTGTTGTATGGGAGCCCCCCTTAAATATCTATTTTATTCTGTTTTTAGTATTTTTTGTTATAGCGGCAACAGAAATACATCATCTGTAAAAATTTCAACTGTCTAGCTATCACGGTTCATGAGATACAGCCTGGTGACAGACAGACAGACAGACAGACAGACGGACAGACAGACAGACGGACAGCGGAGTCTCAGTAATAGGGTCCCGTTTTTACCCTATGGGTACGGAACCCTAAAAACACCGAAAAACATCGAAAAAGTGCAGAAGTGAGCTTATCTTCCATAGGCGGCCATTACACACGTCAATCTGGTCTATTATGTATTCTGTGATCTGGTGTAATCTGATCAAAACCACAGATTAATGGAATTTGATGCGGTTGGTTTGCGACGTTACACGGTCAATCCAGCGAGATCTGGATCGCAGTAGATCTTGGTAGATTGACAATCTACCACGATCCGCGGTGGTCTTTGGCAGGGTTGCCCACTTTTTGCATTAATTTTCGCGTGATATCGATCGATGACCCCAGTGGTGCAATATTCAACATGCCAGTCTACCACGCAAGAGATCCCGGGTTCGATGACCGGACAAAATTGAAATGAAATATTTTAATTTCTGTGACGGGTCTGCTTATAATAAGTACCTATCTATTGCGAAAAGTAAATACCTACCTAGTAAAATCAGTTGTCTAGGGTTAGATTGCGCTGTGTGTGTAAAATCAAATATCGATATTTATAATACTATATTACTAAGCTATGAACTATATGAGTTCCAAATTTCATCCAAATAAGTTCAGGAGGAGAAAAGCAGGAGGTTGTTTTTCTGTTCGTCTGTATGTTATTTTAGGGTATTTTTCAAATGTCCACCCGGATGTAGTCGCGAGCGGAAGCTAGTTAAAAATAAATATGGGCTATATTTTTTATAAATTCCTCAAAAGTACTTACTAAAGTATTTTACCCTAGGGTACCTTTGACCAGGATAAAAAGTATCTTATAATTTAATCCAGGCTATAAACTGTGTGTTAAACTCCATTCAAATCAGTTCAGCCTTGAAAACAACATACAGATGAACAGAGAAACAAACTCCTGCTTTTTTGAAGTCAGTTAAAAATATTAGATCGCAGTATATTGTGCTAGATTGTCAGTCTACCGTGGTAGATTGACAATCTACCACAATCTACCGCGATCCGCTGCAAGCAGATTGTGGTAGATTGACAATCTACCACAATCTACTGGGATCTGATATTTTAACCGACTTCACAAAAGGAGGAGGTTCTCTGTTCGTCTTTATAATTGTTTTTTATGAGATTTTTCACGCAGGCAAATGTCCACGCAAATGTAGTCGCGGGCGGAAGCTAGTTAAAAATAAATATGTACTAAATTTTTATAAATATTCCAAAAGTAAGTACTATAATGTTTAAATGTTTTAAAAATAATACTATTACCTCGAAAAAAAAGGTGCCAACCCTAAGCCAGACCAAGCCAGATTGACGTAGATTGACAATCCAGCACAATCTGATCCCGACAGACCGCGCCAGATTGAAACAGATCACGAACAACGTTACACAATCAATCTCTATCAATCTGGTGCGGTCTGGCGTGATCAGATTGTGTGTGTAATGGGTGCCATACTCTTCACACGTAAAGAAAAAGACAGAGACAAATGATTTCGCATAATGGAGCCTTTGTCATAAAAGTTAGTATTAGTAGATTCAGCATGGTAGAAAAAGTATTAATCTAAAGATTACTTTACTACTTAAGAAAGCTGCTTGCGAAACCATCGATATACCAATGAATTATTTTTAAGGGTAGTATTTAATCGGGTTACAATAAATTCCCATTTTGGGTATCAAAAATACTGAATACAGCGTACTGAAATACTAAGCGGGCGACGGAGTAAGGGCGAGACTACAGATATTGAAAATGGGTGACTTTAAAATACAAATTGAGTGACTAGTTACTCAGAACGGACGTCCAAATTACTATTTGGGCGACAACCTTAGGCCACACAAAAAAAAATTGGCATATTTTTTACTTATAAAAAAGGTGACTATTATCTTAATCGAGATGACTAAAAACAAACAAACAAGAAAGCAACTAAAACGTAATTAAAACGTGTTAAAATACCATTTTGGGTAGCTTAAATCAGTTATATAGGTACCTACTTGGTATAATAGTTGCCCACTCAGTATTTTAGTCACCCATTTAGATTATTTGTCACCCACATGTAGTCGCCCGTTTCAAGTATTTTTGTAATCCACTGTTTGTCGCCCGTTTAGTTATTTTGTCGCCCAAAAAATAAATTGCTGCCCGGTTTAGTATTTAAGTATCCCATTAACAGTCGCTTAATTATTTTAATTATTTCCAGTCACCCAATTAATTAATTCCCTATTTTTAATAATTGGTTAAGTACACACATCAACTTTGTCTAGGGATCAGGGTATTTTTTTCATACAAACTACCACTACAAACGTAGCTGTGATCTGATGATGGCTATCCAGGGAGTGAATGAAAGAAATTCTGGTCACTATACACACCCATCTGATCTAATCAGCATTCTAAAAGATAAAAGGACATGTTTAAGAAAACCGCGAAAATAGCATTAAAATTTATGGAAATACTGAAACTGAGAACTGAGAGTGACTAGTTATTTAGAACGGACGTCCAAATTACTATTTGGGCGATAACCTTAGGGCACACAAAAAAATTAAAATTTGGCATATTTTTTACTTATAAAAAAGGTGACTATTATCTTAATCGAGATGACAAAAATAAACAAACAAGAAAGCAACCTAATTAAAACGTGTTAAAATACCATGTTGTGTAGCTTAAATCAGTTATATAGGTACCTACTAGGTATAATAGTTGCCGACTCAGTATTTTAGTCACCCATTTAGATTATTTGTCACCCACATGTAGTCGCCCGTTTTAAGTATTTTTGTAATGCACTGTTTGTCGCCCGTTTAGTTATTTTGTCGCCCAAAAAATAAATTGCTGCCCGGTTTAGTATTTAAGTATCCCATTAACAGTCGCTTTTAATTATTTTCAGTCACCTAATTAATTAATTCCCTATTTTTAATAATTGGTTAAGTACACACATCAACTTTGTCTAGGGATCAAGGTATTTTTTTCATACAAACTACCACTACAAACGTAGCTGTGATCTGATTATGGCTATCCAGGGAGTGAATGGAGGAGATTCAGGTCACTATACACACCCAACTGATCTAATCAGCATTCTAAAAGATAAAAGGACATGTTTAAGAAAACCGCGAAAATAGCATTAAAATTTATGGAAATACTGAAACTTAGAACTCTGACCCTTTTATCTTTTAGAATGCTGATCAGATCAGATGGGTGTGTGAAGCGATCTTAATCTTCTTCATTCACTCCCTGAATAGCCATCATCAGATCACAGCTAGGTACATCTCTGGCAGGAAACCAAGGCTTTAAAACCTCGTTTGTATGAAAAAAAAAACCTTGATCCCTAGACAACGTTGATGAGTATATAATAGTATTTGAAAAATGCCTTTAGTTGCAGTAGTTTAGTAGTTTAGTTTTAATTAAAAACTTATGCAACTTTTTAATTAAATTTTATTTTATTTATTTATTATTAAAAACTCGATGATTTAAATCAACCGAACTACTGCAACTAAAAAGTTGCATTAGTCCGGTTGATTTAAATCACCGAACTGTTGCTACTATTAAGTGTAGCAATATTTCCGTAGGACCTATCATGCCGAAACGGAAGGCTCCCATACCACTAGGTACTCAAATGTTAGTCTCCCATGGCACTGTCGTTTCCGTTATTTCTGTTAGAATAAAAAAGAATGAAAATTACAATAGTTAACATTCTTCGTATTTATTTGAACCTAGTACTTTCGTGACGTAGGTATAACAAAAAAAAAAGAAAAAATCAAAAAGTGATTGAAAAGCATAGAAGTATACCTTCGCCATATTTATGTGATCCTGGTACTTTGGTGACGTTATACTTGTACTACGTATGAGAGCCCAATCTGAAAGCACTTTAGTGGCAACAGTTCGGTGATTTAAATCAAACGGACTAATGCAACCTTTTAGTTGCAGTAGTTCGGTTGATTTAAATCACCGAACTACTGCAACTAAAAAGTTGCATTAGTTCGGTTAACCGGACTAACAACCGAACTACTGCAACTAAATGGAAAAATGCATGTCGTTGCAATAGGGTGCATCCAAAACAACCCTATTATTTTTCTAATTGTAAGCGGGTTACAGTAAGAAACAAAAAAAAATCATAGCTATACAAAAAATAACTTTGGTGTGGGTACACCATTAGCAAAAAACTGCAAAAAAGTATTCTATATACTAAACGCAACATTCATTTGGCCTTAGCAAAATAACTATGTCTTTAAGAAAAATAAACTTACCTTTTAAAATATGTTTTGTTACTCCAATCGCTGCAGTGTACCTTAAAGAAACAAAACACAATTAATTTTTATTCCATAAACAAATATTACTGTAAGACTTGATAGGCAATTTGATAACCAACCTGTTTAAAAACTGCGTTCCAAGTAAGTATATGCTTATGCCTAGAAAATATCTATACACGGTTAATTTTTAAGTATTTCTAAAAATTAAATGGGGATTTCAGACCACGTAAATGAACAACTTTTACTATGGGGCCAACCACGAAATCGCGAAAAAAAATTCTGCTGTTCCATAGAAAAGTACAACATCGACTCGATGTACATAAATCTAAATTATAGTTATTATATAAAAAATGAAATAACAAATTTATTTTGATAACTTATCAGTTGTTATCACCGTAAAATTTGCAATACTAGTCTGTATGACCTATAAGTAAATTACTTACTAGCTTCCGCCCGCGACTTCCTCCACGTGGACATTCGGAAAATCTCTAGGGAACCTTTGACTGGGTTAAAAAGTATCCTATGTTTTAATCCAGGCTATAAACTATGTGTGTGTCAAATTTTGTCCAAATCTGTTTAGCCGTTTTTGCGTGATTGAGGAACAAACATCCAAACCCTCAAACATTCACACTTATAATTAGTAGGATTTATGTATTATATTCTTTATATAAGTACTAAATTATTTTTATTTTAAATTGAAAAGAAAAATTAAGGAATAAGACATTTAGCTAACGAAATTTAGTGCTTACCGTTGCTCTAAGTTGACACAGGTGCAATATCTAACTGTCCCACAAGAACTAGACTATTTAAGCAGCTGCGTGAAAAAATTGCGCATTTACGTAACGTCTTATAATACCTACATATTTAAAACAGAGTTTAGACACTAAATATCGATTGAAGAACTAAAACAACTTTAGTAATGACAGATTTTAGGATTGGTTGACCAAAAAAACTGTGTGGCGTCTGGTAGAGACACCAATACTTCACATTAAAAGTGCGCGTTCACTGCATCGGAATGGAAGCGGAAGTATTTGTTGCTTTGTATGGATTTCTAAGGCACTGCGTGCATCGACATTTCCGTGCCATAAGAATACATTAGTGACAAATGCCGACGCTCCGTCCGCGCCGTACGCTTGGATGCCGATACAGTGGACGCGCAACTTAAGGGGTCCCGCAAAAGGCGCCCAATGATAGAAGTAGATCTTTAACTCCTCCATGGGCACCAGGAAATGAGTAGCAGCATTTTCTGATGTAAAAAGTCCAACTAATTTGTCAAGCGCGGAGATCATGGCAACAACCTCCCATGAAACACTGCACAGGAACTCTGTAATAAAACCAAACAACTCCATTGAATTTGGGCTCGTTAGATTCGTTTTCACAAGTACTCTAACGGAAGACGAGATCCAGGGTCTGATGATGAAGCCAGAAGAAGACTACAGGAACTTCCAGGGACGGATGTTGGAGCCGGAAGAAGGCCACAGCTGGAACTCTATAATAAAACCATGCTACCCCTTCGAGTTTGAGCTCGATTGAATCGTCTTGAAGAGTGCTTTGTTGAGACATAGTGTCCGGGGTCTGATGATGGAGCCAGAAGAAGACCGCAGGAACTCTGTTATGCAACCCCATCGAGTTTGCGATTGTTTGATTCGTCTTGACAATAACTCCGATAGGGGATGGTGTATTTTTAACACGTTTTTATTAGGTTGGTTTCTCGTTTGTGTGTTCGTTCATACGTTTGTTTATTTGTTTCTCCACAAAGTTTGCGAACGATATTATACTAGCTTGAGACTTGAAACTTTGAACATAAGTCAGAAGAACTCAGAACTAGAAGGCAATGCAATATTATGGTGTCATATGAGCTGATTTCATGATGAAACCTGAAGAATGCCACAGGAACTCTATGATGAAACCACACAACCCCATCGTGTTTGGGTTCGTTAGAATCGCCTTGACGAGTACTTTAATGGGAGACGAAGTCCAGGACAGCAGTCCCTGGACCTCGTCTCCCATTAAAGTTTTTACTAGTCTGTTTTAATGTTTTTAGTCCGATTTTTTTTGTAATATTTTTTTATTCTTAGCTCGTTAACCAAAAAACTTTTTTTTTATAAAAACACGATTTTGAAACGGACTAAAAAGTATAAAGTAATTTCTCCCGTAAAGATTTATAAACCTAAAAATAAGTTTAAACCTAAAAACGTGGGGCGAATGCAAAAGACATTGATGATTAATCTTACTAAACGTGCGCCCCACGGGTTTAGGTTTAAAATTGTAAAATGACTTGAAAGCAACCCAGGTATAATGTTGAAGTGTTTAAACAGTTTCAGACTGTTTTACAAGTAAACATTTGGTGCTAGACTGGCATTGTTTCAGGGTAACACGTGGAACCTTGAATTTTCTACACTTAAGGCGGTACCTAGACCAAAAATCGCGACGCAGTGAATTTTATTTAATATAATAATCATATCACATCCTACTAATATTATAAAACGTGGAAGTTTGTGGGTTTGGATGTTTAGATGTTTGTTCCTCAATCACGCAAAAACTACCGAAGGGATTTGGTTGATATTTGGCACACAGATAGTTTATAGCCTAGATTAACCCGGCGTCATTGATGCAGGGTCAACATGACCCTGCATGTTTTGCATATGAAAAAATGCTTAGAAATATTTGCCACACACAACTGTCTGTCTCAGTAGCTGCAGCTAAGGATCACCCCTCCCCGCCACGTACTTCACTTCATTCGTCCATCACCCGCGCAAGGAGCAAAACGTGTGTAAACCTGCGACAGGGTAATTATGACCCAGCTCAACGGTGACGTTGCTGTTTTGGTGCCATATACTTTTTTATATATTTTATATAAAGATTATGTTAGTGTTCGTAATCTTCTAATGATAGAGAGGTTAGGTAGTATAAATTTGATTTAAGTATCATTTTTGTTAGAAACGATATTGTTTTTTGTTGATAAAAGAAAATTAAGAAAAGAGTTACAGTTTTGTTGTATAATTAACAGTCTATAGGAAAAATTAAAAATAAAAATTATTTCACTCATTACCAATGTGTTTTATTGCTGCTACTGATTATAAATACAGTATTTATAATAAATATAAAATGTTTAAAATAAAAAATTATTTTATACTATGCCAAATTTTAACAATTGTAACCAGGGTCATAATGACCCCCCTCAACGTTAGTGTAACTTTTTTCCGCCACAATGACGCCGGGTTAAAACAGAAAATACTTTTATCCTGGTTTAAGATTCCCTATGGATTTTCCGAATGTCCACGCGGACGAAGTCGCGGGCGGAAGCTAATAATTTCAATAAACTTAACGTGGAATTTTAAGGACCCAAAATCTTTTATTATAGTTCGTATCACGAAAGATGACCACAAATGGTGCCCATCTTCACATCATAACTCATGAAGAAAAGGCTTAAGACAAAATAATATTTCATTTAAAAATATAAAACATATACAGGGTGCATTTGAAATCACTCTCCAAATTTTAAGGATGTGTTCAGTCCATGAAACTAAACAACTTTCTCTAAGAAACATAGGGTCAAATATGTAAAAAAAAATTGACTTTTCATACAAAACAAAGAGATCACGTGATCAGTTTAGTATGGGATGACCAAAATTTTTTGGCGAATTTCGACACATGTTTCATGGAGAAAGTTGTTCAGTTTCATGGACTAAACACATCCTTAAAATTTGGAGAGTGATTACAAATGCACCCTGTATATATCTATACATTATATGAAATATTATTTTGTCTTAAGTCTTTTCTTCATGAGTTATGATGCAAAGATGGGCGCCATTTGTGGTCATCTTTCGTGATTCGTACTGTACCCATAGTGTATTTTTAGAAGGTATCATTACAATCCCTGCCTCCTCGTACTATACTAGCTTTCTCCCGAGACTTCGTCCGGTCTCAAATCTAGTCTACACCGAAGCGACGCCAGTGCATCTCGCTAGTTGATAAATATAATTATTAGGATAATCATTTACGAAAAACTAGATAATTTATTAAGTTGTCTTAACATACCAATAAGTCCATCTTTGCTCATAATTTTCATAAGTTGTCTACGCTTTGTGTTGTTGGTCCAACAAAGAGTAGGTAAGTAAGTATCATAAAAAGATATTGATACTGTTTTGAGTGAGTGTTTTAAAGGCATACTTATGTTTATTGCACTAACTTTTGATGATACCCGTAATTTAAATATGGTCTCTTCGTTTTCGATCGAATCGAAAATTTTCATTGTGTTCATTTTCACTCTCTTATACTTATTTTAAAATTGTGAGATTCTCATTTATGAATTCCTTGTTTGCATTAAAATGTTTCATAATCTAAATAAATTATTCACGACATCCATTCGAGCATTTAAAAATTACAAAAATTAATCTCATTTGTGAAGAAAAGCAGAAATATCAAAATGAAATAACATACGCAAGCCATGGTGGAGACAATATGAAGACTCTGGCAGCGTCGAAAGTGGAATTTAAATATGTAAGGAATTAGGAGTGGGGAGGGTGCAGGGAGGGTGTGGGGGTGGGTTTTTCAAAACTAGAAAGAGATGAACACGGGTTAGTATCGCGATCTGTGTGCGAGTTGGCTGCACGCGTGGTCAGTTTAGGGAGATGCGTCTTGAGATATGTGGAAAACGTTATGGGCTATTTACTTGGGTCGATTTTAGTCACCTGTGACGGTCGACTTTAGTCGTCTAGCATGTCGCTTCCAAAATTGAATCGTAGGTGATGGCGTCGCTGTCGTCTATGTAGCTGATGGTGTAACCTAAGTAACAATATGCAATAACGTAGTTCCAGTTTTGGCCACCGGATCAGATAATTTTGTTCAGTCAGCTGCGGGCTAGGCCGAATTGCCATTTACACGGTCGATTTTCACCTTGCGGCGAAAGTTATGAGGCTTTAGTTACCACATTTGCGATAAAACAAACGTATTCTTTCGTTATAATAACGAATTAAAACTGTTTTCAATTATTTATTTGTTGAAAATTAGTTTTATTTCTGTCTTGAAAAATAAGTAAAAAAAAACAATTATCTGCCTGTCGACTGATAGTGTGTAATGTTAATGTTAATATCAATATAATTAAGTACATACAAAGAATTAGCTTAGTGGATCTCATTATCAGCCGCACGACATCCACTGCTGGGTATAAGGCCAGGTTAAGTGGTGGTGGTAGCCTATTAGTGACTCTAAGTTCTTACAATGAGAATAATGACAAGACAGGAAAAAAAATAAGTTCGTTCATATTGTTTTAATGGTTTTAGAAGAAACAAATGACTGTGCACTACAATATTCCACAATAATACTACTGTAACTTTACGCTTGTGGCTGGCACAGTGATCTATCTTCAAATTTCCAGCAGTACCGTTTCAAAATAAAAGTAAAGAAAAATAATCTATACATTATAATAAAACTGTAAATTCAAAATGTTTGTGCGCGAATCATGCGAAAACCATTGAACGGATTTTGATAGGATTTTCAAAGTTTAGTAACTAGGGGTCCAACTTAAAACCTGAGCAATGTTTCATCTAATTCGAGTGCGTAGAACCGGGCTATATAATAATAGCTTGAATTTTCCGTAGTACTCGCTTTCATACTCTAAGAAGATCATTTAAACTGGACGTCTAATTGTAAGTTGCGGGCAAAAGGGATACTTGCAATTTTTCTTTAAGTATCCATTCGGATGAAGTCGCGGGCGGAGTGTAGTAAGTAATATATTTATCTTGAGATAGATCCCGTGACCTGCGAGCACGCAGCGGCCCACGCACGCGCCGTAATGAGCGCGCGCGGGGGGTAGTTAGACAATTTTACAACTGCTCCGCGCGCTGTTTTTTGGGAGACTCGCGTCGCTAGGTGTGTGCTCATAGATTACGTGCCACTTGATACATTCTTGAGACAGTTTAATGCCTACAACCCTGAAGAGACGATAAAAGAAGTAGAAATAAAATATGTAAAAATGTTTTTAACGCATTTATAGAGCAGTATTTACTAGAATTTGGTAGAGATGCAAATGCAATAAGTTATTAATTTTGGCAATGGTACTCATTATGTTATATATTGATAATTATCCTTATAGTAATTAAACAATATAAGTTACACGTTGTTAAATTCTGACAATACCAATTATTATTTGTAGGTTGTAAAAGCGAAACGCAATGACCGCATAGAGAAAGTGAATTGACATTGACAATGGGACGTCACTTTTGCTTTGACACAACCCCGGCAGTGGTGTGCGACGACGGTGCTTAATGAAGGACGGTTTCTTCAGCAGCACAGCATCAGAAGAACTTCGTGGGCATCGCGCGTTCACATTACATTTAATGCGATACAAGTGTGTGATGATTGAATCACTTCTATTTCCTCGCCCGATTACCTACGCCCATTACTTGCAAATGAAGGCAGAAATGGGGTTCCGTGAAGCCATCTCGTGTGAAATAAACTTGGTGTGGGCCTAGTGTCTACATATTTATATTAAAATCTGGTGTTTGAAAGCTTATCATAATAATTTTTGTTTCAAATAGGTACATAATAATATGCATATTTTACACCTAATTACGTCTGCTTCGACTAACTGTCACTGGTTGCGGCTTTGGCTTTTAACAATGAATCCGGCATCGATAAAATCTAAATAATTTCTTTTGAACTTAACCAAAAAGACCCCAAATCTCACTAAGAAACTAATATCTAATTCTCTGAAATAAAATGATCTTTAGGCATAATCTCCCAATGGACTTGTCTGTACCTAATCTTTGGCACCACATGTAGGCGCGCAGAAATTTGCATATGTCGAAATAATTTAGGGGGTTGCCCCACACATCTATACCCGCTAATGCGGGGACCAGTATCGGCCCAGAGCAGAAATGGAGCACACTCGACGATCCTATAACGATGTACTGTTTCACATTATTCTTTGGTAAGAATTTCTTTAATTGGGGGCGAGAGAGCATTAGACAATATCATAAAACATGTTATGTCAAAGGTGGACTAGAAACGTTCTTTATTTTGGATTTGGTTTAAATGATTACATTCAGGAACTTGTAATTTTATTAGGATTTCGTAAAGGAACAATATTTTGAATAAAAAACCAGCAAACTTTAGTTATTATTTTGTCTGCTACTAAATATTAAATAATTAAAACATTTAAAACTAAACTTTTAACTTCTTTCTAATTAAAAGGCATTGACAATTATAAATTCTATTTATTTATGATTCTTGAAATGAAATGTAAAAAAAAATATAGCTCTTTATTACAACGCAAATCATCTTATTTTTTGTAGTTTGTAGCTCCTTGGCAGTGGTTCAATTTACTTAAAGCCTCATTTTGAGGATGATTTATTTAAATGACAAACTAATACTTTCAAAAGAGTATCTTTTTAGATTCTTAAAAAATGTTCAATGATATTATGGACTTTATCTACACCCATGCTTTAAATCCTCTGTAAAGGGTTCTGAAACAGTTAGCTTACTGCCAACATTACAATATCCCGAGCGAGAGCTGGGCCTGCAGCGCCGCGCGCCCAAGCACGAGCGTTGCATTATGAAATTCAGTACAACATTATAACACTCTTGCGGATAACATAATGACGAGGAGGGGGAGGAAAGTCAAAGTCAAAAACAAAGTCAAAGTCAAAAGTTTATAGAGGATACATATCATGGGTGTAGATAAATATCATGGATGTTTTTAATCCATATGTATTAAAATATTGTTTGTTTCCCAAATAAAAATAAAAAAATGGGTGTAGATAAAGTCTTGTATGCAACTGTACATAATAAGGTATTAAAACACTCATGTGATAAACCCACATTCGTGTTTTAATACCCCTCATTATAGTACAGTTACACAAATAACTATTAAAGTCTTCTAAATAGTGTTCAAAAATCAAATCCCTTCTAATTAGGTACCTTCTCAGCGTTTGCCCTGTTTTGTCTCCAACACAAGGTAGCGCGCATTACCGATTTCACAATAAAATACCTCGTAGGCAGAAAGCTCTTTTAAAACTTCGCACACTGTCGGATCTGTCTCAAAGAATATTGCTCTAAGATTTGAGGAAAATTTTCACTCATAATATTACGCCGAAAGTATCGCGAAGTGTAGGGTGACACTGTTTTCTACAATTTTTAGTAGAATTTCGCATTAGAATTTTGCTAGAAATATTAGAATTTTGCAAATGAAATAGAGTTTACAGGACTTAGAGCCTGAAAATTCACTCAACTTTCTATAAAGTGCTTTTTAGGGTTCCGTACCAAAATGGTGAAAAAGGAACCCTTATGGTGTGACTCAGTCTGTCTGTCTGTCACAGCTGGATATCTCAAGAAATACTAATGATATCAAATTGAAAATTGGAGTAGTTTAAGATGACATTTGCCCAACTATTTTGCAATTAAGAAATAAAAAAAATATCTTTTTTACAACAGGGACTGAAAAGGGGTCTTAAAAATATGAAGTGGGGCTACTAGGACATATGGGGTATCATATGAAAGAGCGCCGTTTGCACGTTTTCAATCATTTTTTTTTCTTAGGCCGCATAGTTTTCGACTTATGATGAAAAATGTAAAAAAATACCGTTCCCCCCCTTATCTCAGAAGTTTGCAAAGAGAAAAATCTGAAATAATTCTAAGTGATAGTAGTTTATATAAAGATTACAGGAAAAATAAAACGATGTCTCAATATAGCACACTTTTTTAGAAATTATCAAATTTCTAAAACAGTTAACATTCGTTCCACTATCGGTCAAGAGATGGCGTTGACCTAAAACTGCAATACTAATTTTATTATTTTACTGTGCAGTGTGGTTTCATGGTGCAATTATGATGGTACGGAACCCTCGGTGCGCGAGTCCGACTCGCTCTTGACCGGTTTTATTTATGAGTAAGTATGATGTAGTCACTTGTGGTTAGTACCAAATTATGAAGGAATATAAGAGGACCGTTGTAAAAAATTTCTAAGCAACTCAAAACAAATTATTTGAATAATTCAAAACTTACTGTTTTGTTATTTCGTGCTATTTGAACTTTGACATATTTTGCCCTTTACATTTTACCCAAGCTCTGTACACTAACCCCCTTACTAATAAAGATTGAATAGCAGATGCATAGTTACACAATGGTTACTCTCTGTCAAACTCTTTGAGTTTGACATTAAAAAGAAAGTGACAAAACACTGTGTAACTATGCAGCTGCTATACAATCTTTATTAGTAAGGGGGTAAATCTAGGACTACAATTTAGATATGGTTTATAACTGTTGCTGTATCTGTCTTCTTTACAGCAAATAAAAGCTACAACAACACTTTTAGAGGCCAAATCTAATGTCAATCCAAGTTTTAGATTGAGGGGTACAAGTTGGCTCTGACTTGTAATAAAATGAATTCCCATCCTGTCCCTGTGTTTGTACAAAACCATGGTCACCGTCGTGCAGAGGGTGTGTTCTAGTAATTTTCCGATACATATAGTATCTATTCTGTCTTAACGTACACCTTATATTATAATTATGTAGCGCTCGCGAAACAAGTTGCTGGCGTTCTTTGACTTTCGTTTTAAATATTTGACATGTTATTCTCAAAAGGAAACTTTATGTACTTATGCTTCTGAATTTCTTTTATGAAGATTACTTTCATCTTGATTACAATCGGATATCAGTGAAAATGAACTTAAAGATTTCAGACTGAAATTGTAGAATAATTAAAATTATGCAATTTGCAACCTCATTTAGATTGGAGCAATAATTTGCGTGATGAAGATATGAAACGAATAAAACTTATAATAACTACTTACAAAATTGAGCAAATAATTGTAAGTGATTCAAAATTGGCTGAAAACGTTTACTGTTCGAAACAAAATAGGGACCATTTTCCATACAAACGAGCTAATTTCTGAAAAGTTTTTTTAAATATACACATCAACTTTGTCTAGGGATACAGGTGTTATTTTCATACAAACGAGGTAACTTTGAAGCCTTGGTTTTCTGCCAGGGATGTACCGTGCTGTAATCTGATGATGGCCATCCAGATACTGAATGGAATAGATTTAGATCGCTATACACACTCAACTGATCTGATCAGCATTCTAAAAGATTAATGGGTCAGAGTTCTCAGTTTGAGGATTTCCATACATTTTCATGCTATTTTCGCGGTTTTTTTAAACATGTCCATTACGTTTTTAGAATGCTGGTCAGATCAGTTGGGTGTGTAAAGCAATCTGAATCTCCTCCATTCATTCCCTGGATAGCCGTCATCAGATCACAGCACAGTACATCCATGGCAGGAAACCAAGGCTTCAAAGTTACCTCGTTTGTATAAAAATAACACCTGGTATCCCTAGACAAAGTTGATGTGTGTATTAATAAAATTCAATCTGATTTTATTTGAATTTGGTATTGTTCGAAAGCTATAATAGTCAACTTGTGGACTTTACTGTCGGATTTACTGTATAATTTCTAATATTCGCCGTTTATCAGTTAGAATTTAAAAATGTTAAAATTTCGCGTATTTTTTCCAATTTATTGAAGCACGCTGAATAGGAAGAATTATTCAGTAAATTCGATAGTAAGTCCGCAAGTTGACTATAACAGCTTTTTAATCATATCAAATTAAAATATAATGTCATTGAATTAAAAAAAACTTTTCAGAAATTAGTACAGTGGCCCATTTTGTTTTCAGTAAGTAGTAGATTTCAGTACTAAATGTTTCATTTTCAATTTAAGACTGATACGTAGTTAATTTTCATTTAAAAAAAGTAGGTTCACGCCATGCAAAAGTTTAAACATGATTGCAACGAAACATAACCCCGAAATATGGGTTATTCTACAAAACACGACGTTCCAATCATCTCGAAACAAGGAACATTACATTTTTATGGTTTCTATAATGCAGTACACTTATGTCAACATGAGTAGCGATCGTAAATCATTCCCTTGAGCGGAGGGGCGTTCGCCGAACTTCGACTAAACTATTCTACTCATAGCTATGAAGGGGTTAAACGTACGATGCGAAGAAATTATGTTAACTTACAGTTTTGTTTGATACCGAAATAATATTTTGGTAAAGTCAACATTGAGGTAGTTTTTGATACAATTCGGAAAAAAAGGTTTTCATAAGTTAGATTCCTTTGTTTTTGGCATAGGCATTTTTGTTTAGCGACTCTGAGGATAGCATTGTTTTTTTTTTTTTTTTGTATAAGTAATAAAGAAGGTATCGCAGTGAAGCAATAAATTAGTTTGTGAATGAATATTTAAAATCCTAGTTTCGGCTGTTTTTTCGACTGACCTATTTATTTGTCCTCAAAAAACGTGAATGGTCAGCGTAGTACGCACTGTGTGCACAACGTCAAAATAGAAAAAAAAAAACCGCTCACTGCATGTTTTTTAATTGAACTGAACGAACAGTGAGAGTGAAAAGATTTTTAGGACGTTTTTTATGCCTCACCCAGTTCAATGGAATATTTTAGGCTTTAAAATCGTGACCATTCGCCACTGTTAGATCTAAAAAACGCTAGCATAGTAAGCGAATTTTCATTACCGTGTTTGTTTTTAAAAGTGAAAGCGCACTCTATATTTTTGTAAACAAATAAGTTTAAATTCTAATGGAAATAAGTAATCCAACACAATTTTTTTTTGCCCAGAATTTTAAGTACAGTCAACGGCATGCTGGGTTCCCATAGCGTGTCTACCCTCAATCAATTTTAAACTTAAAAATGAACAGTTAAAGGTTCAAAATTCATTGGAGGTTATTGTCAGTTTTGTATAGCTGCTGATTGTACAAATCTTAATATAATTGTCTTATTATACTAGTACACAGCATCCATCCATTCATGGTACCTACTTATTTTCATAATACGAATTTATTGAAAGAAACATTTCTTTAGGGCGCATAAACTGGTATGGCAAAGACATAACATTATTCAGCCAGCATCAGGCTCCACGAGACTTAATACTGAGATCAGCTAATACCAAACTAAAGCTAAAAAAACGCCGCATCATGATAATTCCAAAGCGGCACACACGACACCGACTGTAATAAAAATTATATGCTCCAATTTACGATGGTTTGGGTGGGGGGGCCAAAAAATGCCCCCCAAACCAGCCCCCTCTGATTGCGGGATCGAATCTCGCTAAACGGGAGAGCGAAAAATTTCGCGGTAGCGTGGGGAGGCACCCGAAAGAGTGCGATACATTTTTATTATCATTATCCCTTTCTAACAAACTATGAGGCGGGCTGAATTTGCGAGTAATTATTAATTTTATTTTCGCGCGTTTTTGTGTGCGCTACGGGAGTGTGTGTTACCATTTTTAAAATTTAAATTAACGTTGGGATGGTGCCGGCTATGTGCCTGTAGTTTTGGCATATCGTTGGATGTTTAACTGTTTTGATAGTTCATAATTAAACTGCAATGCATTGTTTTATTCCATTTTTAAAATGGCGCCAACCGTTTTACATCTTTAGGTAATAATTATATTAGTAATCAAATGCTTATAGCGAGACTAATTAAGTATTGAAGAAAAGATTGAGATATGCAAAAGCTTTTCAAGAAGCCGATAAATTTAAAGAGAAAGAACTCGTGAACATTCTTGTAACATAGAAGCTGATAGCTTCTGACTGTAGAAAAATATAACATCAAGAGATGATTTTACCAAAAACTCTATAATGGATGCTTTCAAATCTCAATTTAATTAGAATATACTAAAACATCTTAAAAGCTACAAAGATGATTAAGAAACAGTGGTCAATCTAATCTATTTTAAAGTCCGTTCGCTTAGAGTGTCGCCCTTTTATCGCGCCGCCGCCTTTGCACGTGCCGCTTTTTGTCAAAGGATGCCGCCGCATAAACAAAGGATACCGCGTGCGGCGTACACCTGCAATTCAATTTGGATTTTGGCAGTTTACATATAAGTGCCATAGTGTAAGGTTGTGTTTGCTACCGGTATTCCTGTCTCTGAACACAAGTGCTTGCGGGTGTACCGACACTATCTAAGCGAACGAACTATAATTAACATTTATTTGGTGGTGGTAAAGTCAGCTTTAAGTTAATTCCAAATCACGAGCCCCCTTACAGTCTTATAAGTCTAGTTGTGTTTTGTCCATCTCACACTAACGAAATGTTGTATTCAGAGAACTGGGGGTCTATTACGAAAAGTTTAATGCGATACACGCAGCTGCGTCCGTGCTTCGTTTTGATTGTTTCCTATTACAAATCACTTTCGTATGCGATATTGCAAAGTAATTGCGTGAGTTTGACAGTTTTTCTCTAGTGTATCCGATATTGTTCGTTTAGTAGTCTATGAACTAGGATAGCCAAATTCGAAATGTTTGTTATAACTACAACCAGCGAACTGCGGACGATTATCGTGGCCAAGTGACTGCGTTACGCAATTGCGTACGTTATTTTCGTAATAGGCCCCCAGAGATAGAACACTAATAAGAAAAACACCAATTTTATCGTTTCTATTATTTTAGGGACTACTATTTCTTTGTCACTTTTAAAAAAACAGATTGAGTTTCATATAACAGTCGCTACTATTTTATTTAACTTCTGGTCAAAAACTAAATATAGTTTGATGTTTCAATTTAGTCTAAATGAAAATTGGTTCAGGACATAATCATTGTGTGTTGTGTGTTTAAGGCGATTAGTGTCCTCACAGTGGCGCGCTCATCTTAATTAAATTTTAACTTAATAAGTACATAATGTACCAAAAATTCGCATATACCGATTGAAGCTAAGATTCTGTAGTTTATTTAGAAACAATAATCTTTGGTAAAAATAGTTCCAACTGTGTCAAAAGTGGCCAGTTTTTAATCTTTTAGCTACTACTACTACAACGACCACTGACCTCCATTAAACAACTACGCTGGACAGGCTATTGTCATTAAATGACAGCAATTTTTTGTACCGATTTATAAATTTCCATATTGGCGCTGAGAGCAGTAGATTCTACTATGGCAGTAGTAAGTGAACTTAGAACTAATAAGTCCCATTAATAAGTCCCATTTATAATCCACTAATAAGTTAGCAAGATTTGAAAATCGCCATATTGGCGCTGAGAGCAGTAGATTCTATTGTGGCAGTAGTGAGTGAACTTGGAACTAATAAGTTACAAGTTAGCCTACTGCCATAGTAGAATCTACTGCTTGCAGCGCCAATATGGCGATTTTCAAATCGGATCAAACGATTGGTGACGTTCGCCTGTCCAGCGTACTTGTTTAATTGAGGTCAGTGACAACGAATTATAATTAACAGAGGTTATTGTTTGTAACTAAACTATAGAACCTTAGCTTCAATCGGTGTTTGTGAAATTTCGATACATTATGTACTTAGCACGCAATAAATTAAATAATGAGGGTGCCACTGTGAGGGCACTTATCGCCTTAACATAAGTGTTTGATATTGATAGCGGTTAATAGTGAACTCAACCGCGGTCAAGTTGGCTGCCAGCCAGTGGTTTAGGGTTAACAGTCTTAATGCTTCCGTGATCGACGAATAGTGTAGGAAAGGGTAGTGGACCCCCACAGTAAATCCTCAGTAGACGAAACTTTAAAGTATGATAAAGTATCATAAATGAAACATATTTTTTAAATTATCCAAATCGTTTATTTCTTATTTTTTTTTTGGATATTTGTACATAGGTTTTTGGTCATACTATATTACATTCCTGCAGTTCGTGTTCTAAATTCCAGCTGGGTTTAGAACGCGGGACATTAAAGATGACGACACCATGAAAACCAGTTTGTAAAACATTTATTTTATTTCGGATGAAAAAAAAGACCTCCCAAGGTTTTGACAAGGCCACACTTCGTCCGCTGACGCTGTCTGTTTCGGGCAATGGTGACATTATAATATCATCGTCATATCAGCCGCACGACACCCACTGCTGGGTATAGTCCTCGCCCAAGGATATCTACGACGATCGGTCCTGCGCTGCCCGCATCCAGTGGCTTCCCGCGACCTTCACCAGATCGTAGGTCTACCTTGTGGTAGGCGTACCCACGGAGCGTCGTGCCATTCTAGCACCTTTACGCCCCAACGGCCATCGGTGACCTATCAGTTTCAAAAGGAAGACATTTCGTCCGCGGAAGTAATATTTTTTGGATGATTTGTTACCTAAGTCAGTATCTCGAGACACAGATAGTCAAACTTTATGGCAAGCATGTTAAAAACAATTATTGATTAACATTTCAAATATTGCTTTGGTCTATCCGCTTCTGTGGTCAAGTGGTTAGCCCACTCGTCCCAGACGCCGGGGTCCTGGGATTGCTTTCCAGAAGGGGGGTACATTTGTATGTACTCGGTTTGGTCTGTGGCATGGCTTATTTCAAGCCAGGCTCCCACCATCTTACCTTAGTCTGACTCCATAACAACAATTTAAAAATCGTTGTGTTCTGGCAGTTAAAAGTAAGATAGCCAGTTCCTCAGTGGTGAGGATTCCGGGTGTAGTGCGCTTACACTTCCGGCCTTATGTGAGGTGAAGGCAAAGCCATCGTGGATTTAAAAAAGGAATTAAAACACTTGTGAGAGAACCAGAAAAAAATTATTAATAAAAATATTAAAAAACGAACTAAAAAGTTAAATAACAAGTGTCATTGCAGTCGGAGGACCGTTTTATGAAACAATTTTTAATCAAAGAGGTCCCCCGACTGCAATGACACTTGTTATTTAACCTTTTAGTTCATTTTTGGCAAGGCAGTCTTGTTTATTAATATTTCTTAAATTTATTTATTTTTATTTTACACATTTTAGTGACAAATTATATAATTTTGAAATGTGCCTTTCATTTGATGCCCATATTTTAATAATTGAAGAATAAAATATTTTTTCCTATTTAAAAATGACGTTTTACAGTCGCCATATTGTATTTATTCAAACAAAATATATAGCCAGTGTCACGCGGAATGATGTAAGGATTCTAACGATACCCTATACATCTAAATCCGTCGAGCCATTTAGAAGTTATGGTAAAATAAAGAAACTCACATACCCACAAACATACATGAACCCTGAACACATATATACTCTTTTTTGGGTAGTCTTGTAAATAAGGATTCTAACGATACACCATACATCTAAATCCGTTGAGCCATTTAGAAGTTATGGTGGAATAAAGAAACTCACATACCCACAAACATACATGAACCCTGAACACATATTTTTGGGCAGTCGTGTAAAAAATGGATTCTAATCAGGAGCCAAGGCATTATTCGAAAATTCGTATTTCTAGATAGCTGCATAGAAATAGAACCCGGAAATAGAAGAATGACGTACTGGCATTCGCACAACACAAAGTAAACTAAATCTTATTTTGTTTATTGAACCTTAAAACACATGCTGTCTTCAACTTCTTCCAAATTTAAAATACCCACGGGCTATTTGCGCCTTGTCTAAGCTGAAATAAGAACTTTTTGTTACGGAAGCGTAAGACGTTATGCCAGAAAAAAGAATACAAAACAACACAAAGGCGGTATAATTTGAATAATTGCGTCAAACGTTGAGCGATGGACGCCCTATCGATTGAGCCCTCGAAGCCTGTAGTACTACGTTGTGGGCGGGCTACGCAAAAACAATATTTTCCTACGCAAAAACCTTATTATAAATTGTTAAATGGCGATTCATAGCTTGAATAAGAGATCCCGTTCGTTGGCTGTTTGTTTTGTTGAGTGGGAAGTACAGAAGTTCTTGATTATTTTGTCTAGAATAGTTTGGGATAAGTAAAACGTTGAATTTGTATTGAATAACGTAAATCTTGTATTACCTTTCCAGTAGTGAAATTTTAGACAAAACCTTTTTTTTATAAACTAAAACTTAGTTGGTTTTTACATCTTAAATTCTGTATATTTCCAGTAGTATGAAGGCCAAATTAATAAGAATAGTACCGTCAAACAGCAATCTTGATCCTTTTTCCTGTTCTTGCACATCCTACACCCTGAAGTCTACTTCAGGGTGTAGGAGGTGTCAGCGAAACGCAAACAAATATGGCCGTTTTGACATTGACATTACTATTCTTCTTTATATTTTTGTTTTGGCAATCTACATTCCTCTTGGAAGTAATTTTTGCCAGTGTCAAGTGTTGAATAGTTCAGTGGTAGATTGTTTCAGTTTACATTAGAATGCGGGTGAACTGCATTCCAATGCTGCTTGGAGCATTTGGCACCAAGTATATCAAGACAGTTTACTCGGTAAGTTCTGCCGAGATAGCCACCACTACAGTAAAAGTCTCGGCTTCAGACAACCAAGATCGTGCCTATTTCAATTATTCCACATATTGTTCAGTTGCGTAGACACTTGTACCACAAAACTGCACCAATTTTATGACACAATATCCACTATGAATCAATTTGTAAATAATTTTAATAGTCACCGAACCGAACTCGAGTAAATGGCTCCAAAAACTCCATTACTATTCTTATTAGGCTCGCATAGTACATAGGTAACAAAACAGGCGCGAAAATAAAAAGTTCCATGACATCTGTAACATAGAGCATAGAGTTTGGTTCATTTTCTTCATCCGTATCCCGATGTCGTAATTAATAATATTATTAAAGGCACCGAAGGGGAATAAAATAAACCCGGAGTTCCCTTGACCGACTTGTGCGACCCGCTTCCGCATTGCATACTTGAAATATTATTGTATTTATATTTTCAGCTTAGAACAGAATTTTAATTAAATATGTTAATATTTGTATTTGTAACTAAAGAGTATTTTTAAAAAGTAACAATTTATTCTGTATAGAGAGTATGAGAGAAAATTTTTGATTTTACTTCAAATTTTACATTAAAAAAATGGAAATTCAAGTTCAATTATGTTACTATTTAAAAGATATCCAATAACATTTTAGTTAAGGGTCGGTTACAGCAAAAGCGTATTCTGGAATTGTCATAGTATTATAAAACGTAATAAAATAGTTGCCATTCTGGAATTGTCAAAGTTTATAGTATTTAAAATATAAATTAGTAGTCACAAAAAACTAGATAAAGAGTTAGAATAGGCTCTAGAAAAATCTAATTGAAGATAAATCTTAAGCCCGCCGGTAACGATCAATTGCGATTGTCAATTTTTTCGTCAATTCCATTGTTGGAGCAATTGACAATCGCTTCAATTGCACGCGTAAACGATAAATTTTTCCATCAATGGGCGTCAATTGCGGAAAAATTGACAATCGCAATTGATCGTTACCGGTGGGCTTTATAAGGTGATTAATTTAACAAAGTATAACAGAACTGACCAACTTCAGAGAGCTTGCGCTACCAAACGACGACGTATTTTAAATCTGTAAGATTTACTCTCTGCTATACATTCTCGAGTGAAGTTGCAGCTCATTACTGTGTCATTGGATTTTTTACGCATAATAGAAGTATTATTATGGGAAGAACTTATCGGCGACTTTTTGGTCATTGTAGTCTTTATATAAATAAAATTATTATGTGTTGTTTGCGCCAAAGTTACGACAATACGACAGTGCGTTTTGTTCTTTTTCACCTTTTTAACACGTTTTTATTAGGTTGCTTTCTCGTTTGTTTGTTTGTTTGTTTGTGTGTTCGTTTGTTTCTCGGCAAAGTTTGTGAACGATTTTGTACTAGCTTCCCAATGTGCTAGAAACTTGAAACTTTGAACAGGTCAGAACTGGAAGGCAATGCAATATTATGGTGTCATTGAGCTTATCTGATGATGAATCCAGAAGAAGGACATAAGATCTCTATGATGAAACCATACAACCCCACCGTGTTTGGGATCGTTACAATCGTCTTGATGAGTACTCTAATGGGAGACGAGATTCAGGGTCTGATGATGAAGCTAAAAGGCCATGCCATAGGAACTCAATATTGAAACCGTGCAACCCCATCAAATTTGACGAGTTCTTTGTTGGGAAATAGTTTCCAGGGTCTGATGATGGAGCCGGAAGAAGGACACAGGAACTCTAATAAAACCACGCCACCCCATCGAGATTGGGCTCGTTTGAATCGTCTTGACGAGTACTTTGTTGGGAAATAGTGTCCAGGGTCTGATGATGGAGCCCGAAGAAGGACACAGGAACTCTAATAAAACCACACCACCCCATCGAGATTGGGCTCGTTTGAATCGTCTTGACGAGTACTTTGTTGGGAAATAGTGTCCAGGGTCTGATGATGGAGCCCGAAGAAGGCCATTGGAACTCGGTAATAAAACCATGCAACCCCATTGAGTTTGGGCTCGTTTGAATCATCTTGACGAGTACTTTAATGGAAAATAGTGTCCGAGAATCTGATGATGGAGCCGGAGGAAGGTCATAGGAACTCTGTAATAAAACCATGCAATCCCATCGAGTTTGAGCTCGTTTGAATCGTCTTGACGAGTACTTTAATGGAAAATAGTGTCCGAGAATCTGATGATGGAGCCGGAGGAAGGTCATAGGAACTCTGTAATAAAACCATGCAATCCCATCGAGTTTGAGCTCGTTTGAATCGTCTTGACGAGTACTTTGTTGGGAAATAGTGTCCAGGGTCTGATGATGGAGCCCGAAGAAGGCCATTGGAACTCGGTAATGAAACCATGCAACCCCATTGAGTTTGGGCTCGTTTGAATCATCTTGACGAGTACTTTAATGGGAAATAGTGTCCGAGAATCTGATGATGGAGCCGGAGGAAGGTCATAGGAACTCTGTAATAAAACCATGCAATCCCATTGAGTTTGGGCTCGTTTGAATCATCTTGACGAGTACTTTAATGGGAAATAGTGTCCGAGAATCTGATGATGGAGCCGGAGGAAGGTCATAGGAACTCTGTAATAAAACCATGCAATCCCATCGAGTTTGGGCTCGTTTGAATCGTCTTGACGAGTACTTTGTTGGGAAATAGTTTTCAGGATCTGATAATGGAGCCTGAAGAAGGACAAAGGAACTCTTTAATAAAACCATGTTACCCCATCGAGTTTGGACTCATTTGAATCGTCTTGACGAGTACTTTGTTGGGAAATAGTTTCCAGGGTCTGATGATGGTGCCGGAAGAAGTCCACTGGTACTCTGTAATAAAACCATGCAACCCGATCGAGTTTGGGCTCATTTGAATCGTCTTGACGAGTGCGAGTGCGAGAGTAGGAGATGGTATATATTTTTTTTAGTCTTAGGTCGTTACCTAAAAAGCAGAAAATAATAATTTATTGAAAAATTAACTTTTTTAAAAACACGTTTTTAAAACGGACTAAATTATTACAAAAAAAAACGCACTAAAAACATTAAAGCGGAGTAGTAAAAACAAACTAAAAAGTAAAAAATAAATTCTTCTGTAAATATTTATAACCCTAATTAATACCCTATACCTCCAGAAATTTTAAACCTAAAAATTTTAAACCTAAAAACGTGGGGCGCGTTTTGTAAAATGTATCATCTATATTGTCAATCTATATTCCATAGCATGCGCCCCACGTTTTTAGGTTTAAAATTTTTAGTCTTAGCTCGTTAACTAAAAAAAATAAAATAATAATTTACTGAAAAAAAAAACGTTTTTAAAAACACGTTTTTAAAACGGACTAAATTATTTAAACAAATCGGACTAAAAACATTAAAACGAAGTAGTAAAAATAAAGTAAAAAGTAAAAAATAAATTCTTATTTTTTTATTTTTGGCGCGTTTTGTAAAATTTATCATCTATATTGTCAATCTATATTCTATAGCATGCGCCCCACGTTTTCAAGTTTATAATTTTTTAGGTTTAAAATTTTTAGGTTTAATATTTCTGTAGGTATAGGGTATTAGGGTTATAAATATTTACAGAAGAATTTATTTTTTACTTTTTAGTTTGTTTTTACTACTCCGTTTTAATGTTTTTTATTTTAGTTTACCTTCATCTACCTACAATATTTCACTCAATTCGATTTTATATTAGTGACTAGTTACGTTACGTTTTCACACGACTGTCTAAAAAAAAGAAATGTGTACTATGTTCAGGGTTCATGTATACTATGTTTGTTTGTATCTACTCCTTGATTAAAAATTGTTCCACAAACGGTCCCCCGACTGCAACGACACTTGTTTTTTATCTTTTTCTTATAGTTTGTTTTTGACAGGGCAGTCGTCTTTCTATATTTTTTTCTATATTCTTAAACTTATACTTATGACAATTCCAGAACACGTTTGCCTAGTACCAACCCTTAAATAATTATTTAATTTAGTAATAATCTACCAAAATAGTACAACTACTCTACGTCAATATACTTTTAGTTTACCTCATTAAACAATAAACAACAAGGCATATAGATTACTATCATAATTTCCATAACGGTTTTTATAGTCAAAGGTATTAAGATTTTCAGCCCGCATTCTCTCAAAATACATTTCTCG
This sequence comes from Agriphila geniculea, assembly GCA_943789525.1. NCBI lineage: Eukaryota > Metazoa > Arthropoda > Insecta > Lepidoptera > Crambidae > Agriphila > Agriphila geniculea. The sequence goes on along the minus strand of OX038879.1, from coordinate 3,971,325 downwards.
TGCTGTACCCACTGCATCGCTTCACTTTTTTCTGCATACTCAGTGGGAATGCATACTATATTTAATTATACCTAACTACCTGTGATAAAAAAAACTCGAATTTCTTTAGAATCAATTGTTGTCAAAACTTGATATCTAACCCCCTTACTAATAAAGATTGAATAGCAGATGTATAGTTACACAATGGTTAGTCTCTGTCAAACTATTTGAATTTGACATTAAAAAGAAAGTGACAAAACACTGTGTAACTATGCAGCTGCTTTACAATCTTTATTAGTAAGGGGGAAATTAAGACTTAGAAATTAAAAAATATAGTAATTGTAAGATTATTTTCGGTAGTTATTAAAAATTATTATTTCATTTACTTTCTACGTGTGTATTTAAGAGATTTGTTGTTCTAAATGTTTTTTCATTCGAATAACAATATCTTTAATTTTGTAGATGAATATAATACAATAAAATGAACAATATTACGTTTAGCTTTATCTTAAACAAAATTGTTAAAATTCATTGAACTTTACAGGTTGTCGAACGGCTCTCACGGTCAAGGTAGGCTATTTCAGGACGCATCGCCCTGAAACAGACCAGGCTTTCAACCAGGGCTAACTTCTAATGAAAAAAAAACCTGAAATTTTGTACGATTTTACTGTTTCCACTGTTACATGTAAGCATTTGACATACTAGTTCATTTCGGGACAGTTTCAATTTACAATGTATGTTATATTTATGTATTATGTTATATATGTTATATTTGACTGCATAAAATTGTTTGGCATTTTTAGGTCGTTGAAATTTGAGTTGCTTATTTACATTAATTGACTTTTTAGGGTTCCGTACCAAAATGGTAAAAAAGGAACCCTTATGGTCTAACTCAGTCTGTCTGTCTGTCTGTCACAGCTGGATATCTCGAGAAATACTAATGGTATCAACTTGAAATTTAGAATATTTTGAGACGACATTTGCCCAACTATTTTGCAAATAAGAAATAAATAAAAAAATAAATATCTTTTTTACAACAGGGACTGAAAAGTGGTCTTAAAAATTTGAAGTTGGGCTACTAGGGCATGTGGGGTATCATACGAAAGCCCACATGCCCTATATTTTGGGTGACCAAAAATTTACTATCGCAAACTCCTCCGTGCTTCGGAAGGCACGTTAAGCCGTTGGTCCCGGCTGCATTTGCAGTCAGTAATACCCACCAATCCGCATTGGGCCCGCGTGGTGGGTTATAGCCCTTCCTCCTTTGGATTCCTTCCTCCTTATCCACCCATAAGGAAGCCCTGTGCCCCAGCAGTGGGGACATCAAAAATGGCTGATGGACAGTCAGTTGAAACCCATACGCAACAAAGAAAAGAATGTCTCCGATCATAAGGCTATCTAATCGCGTCCATTTGCCAGTAAAACATTTAATTTGCGGACGAAAATTAACTGCAGGATACGATGATTTGAAACTATCCCGCATTACTTAGGAGCAAGCATTGCTAAATATCTTTGAATGTAGTAATGATCGACGCATAGTTAAATCTGGATTATATTTAATACAAGAATGAAGACAGCCGGAATTTTTTTTAGCATTCGAACGTCCGACTAATAAGTCTTAAGGCTGTATATTTGCATTTCAACGAAATTAGTGTTTTTCCAATGAAGTTATCTAAAGAATGAAAGCATTATTATTGATGTAAACTTTAGTTCTAGGAAGCAAAATTCTTAAATTAGTGCCGTATAGAGAGAAAAACTAAATTGTCAGGTATTTTAAAACGAAGACAATCTGTTCAAGTGAAATTTCAAATTTGTTTATCAGATGTATTTTTCAAAAACGTTTCAGCTGTAACAAATAAGAATACGACTCATATTTATTTTTTCACTTATTGTTTGTATTGTCAAGGAGTTCCCTATAGAGAAAAAATTTAAAAAAATGCTCAAATTGGTACACTTTGACATGTTTTTTACTAGTATTTACAGAATCTAAAGTAATTTTTATTTTTTCTTAGGAATAATGAGGTATTTGTGTAATGTATTGCGTGTTTTGTATATACTTATATCTTTTCATGTATAATGTGGCCAAGACTTCCCCCTTGTTCCTCGGAGATAACCATGGCTAGATAACTCATATAGCTCGCACTGTCAAAAAGTTCTCAGACCTCATGTAGAGCCAAGCTTCCAACTCTATGCGCTCTAACTCTACAAGCCCTAACTTCAAAAACTCTACACCTTAGTCAAAATATATGGCTTGGCCGTTTGGATACTACACCTTATTGGCTTTTCCTCGCACGATGACACAGTCATTTCTACAGAGTCGCGGGCCTGTCATCGCAAGACAGTCTGAAAATGTATCGTTTGTTCGTACTCGTACGACCGAAAGGACGACGGGCTTTATATCCAGTTCAGATAAATAAAAAAATAGATTCATTTAATTTTAAATAAAAATTGGACCTTCTATGTCGCGGATGATAATTCAGAAGTGTTTAGGCTTTCCAGCTGCAAACAAATCAAAAACAGTAACCGCACTAAATTTAGAACTTTCCCGTATAAAATTTATAATGCCATTAAAAGTTTCAAAGTCAGATCTGAATATAATGTTATCTAGGTACTTATCAGTTTCAATTTACAGTTTTAACATTGAAAACAAAACATTGTTTTCGTGATCGAGAATAGTGCTCTGATTTATGAAATTGTGAAATTCACCTGTAGTTTCTCAGATATTAAATGTACGTGGATGAACCTTAAATCAAAATGTGCGTATGCTGGAGGGCTTCAAAGTGTAATTTGAATTCCTCATATCGATCGGTAACTTTTAGAAATTTTCCAATATTTGTCAAAATTTCAAAATTTATAATTAGCGAATTGGATCGAGAATTTCCGATTAATTTTTTTTTGAGCTTTTTGTTCCGGAACCGGAAAAAATTTGATCTTGGGATTGAATTAAGCTACAATTTGAGCTATCTTAAGAGGCGGGTGGACAAAGATAATAATAAATAATAATAAATTTTTGTTTATTTTCCCATCACAAATAATAGAACTTAAGTCTATAGACAATTTGGCAATATATAAAGATAAAGATATTTTATTTGCTTGAAATGCTGTATAAATACATCTGGTGTTATATTAAAAGATCGTACACATTTCGCTACATCTAGCATGCAAATTTTTAAAGATGTTTATAAATGAAGCTACGAATTTATAAAATTAGTGAAAAGTAGTTTAGTTAAAATGAGTATAGGTAATAAGTAAGTACATAAAACTAACTGTCACTTCTAATCAATATCACAGTCATCAACTTTAAACAAGGTGCACTAATGTAATTATGTTAAGTTAATACTTAACATAATAATTAATAAATGGAATTGAATCGAAAAGAACATAGTTGCTTAGAATAATATTAATATAAATCACAATGAGCACAAAATGTCAAAATGTTTACTACAATAAATATAATGTGTCGAAAAAATACGCAAAATATATCATAATGTCAGTAAATAGATCACAAATTATGTCACTTATATCTAAAAATAGTGTAGGCTGTAGTGTCCGTCTCGCACAAGGTCAGTCTGCGCCCCGTTCACTTTATCGTCAGTACGATAAAGAATGAATTCCTATTAACTATGTATGGAGCCTATGCGGCATTGATAATAGCGCCGTGTGCTTTATTTCTAAATTACATTTTCAATGCCTATCGACTACTATTATATGTACTACTACGTATGTCTATTTGACTGATTTTTTTATGCTTAACGAGATAGTGCTTGGCCCTCACCTCACTTGATGTTAAGTGACGATAAAGCCGAAGGTGGAAGCGCACTACACCCGGAATCCTCATCACTGAGGAACTGGCCATCTTACCTCTAACTGCCGGTACACAACAATCTTTAAATGTTGTTATGTCATCAGACTTAGGTAAGATGGTGGTAGTTAGCCAGGCGGACTTGAGATAAGCCCTACCACCAACCAAACCGAGTACAAATTGTACTCCCAATGGAAATTGAAACCGGGACCCCTGCGTCTAACACGGGTGGGCGAACCACTAGACCACAGAGGCGGCTGAATAAAATTGTTTGGCATTTTTAAATCGTTGAAGGTCGTGTTATTCTTATTCATTAATTTTTTGTATAGTACCTGTTCAGAAGCACAGAATAGATATAAGTCTACCGTACAGAAAGGAAACTCTCCGCCCCGCCCCACAATCAATTACCTCACCCCACCGCGCGAGTTCGTGTGCCGAATCATGTGCTCATTCAATAGCCCTAGACTTCACGCACACAGTTGCGCGTGTGTAAAAACGTCACTCTGTAGCGTCTGTAGGTAGTTGAAACGCGGCGCTTGTATAGAGTGCCCGGGGACTTAGAAGTCAGTGAAACATTTTTTCCATATAATATTAAAATCATAATTGATTTTGCGTAATGCTATCTAGCAATTATTCATCAGAGATATATCCTGCCTGACAAACCCCCTTTTCGACAGCTCATAAATCATTTAATTGTATAGTTATTGATGTTTTGCTCCTGCCATTAGAACGTAATTTTGTATGTGTAAATGTTATAAGACACCTTAAAACAATACTTATATTTATTAATAAAATATATAATTCTTAATCAAAACTCGAAATTCTTGTCAATACCTAAAAGAAAGAGAAAGATTGGATCTTACATTCGTAGGGATTTTTTCCTGTAACCATTTAACCATCTAAAAATTAGCTGAAACAACGGAATTTAAGCAATAGAAATAATTTAAGCAATGAAATAACTTATTAAATTGACAATAATTCCATTCTCTCTAAGAAAGAGATTTATTTCAATACCTTTCAAAAATGTAGACAGTGGTGGCCAGATAATTAAGGACACCAGACGATTTTCATACAAAAGAGGTTACTTGGAAGCTTTGGTTCTCCACCAGGGGTTGATCGATATGTGATCTGATGATTGCTATCGGAGTGAATGGAGGAGATTCAGATTACTATACATACGCACCCAACTGATCTGATTAGCATTCTACGAGATATAAGGATCAGAGTTCTCAGTTTCAGGATTTCCATACATTTTAGTGCTATTTACACGACTGCCCAAAAAGGAGTGTATATGTGTTCAGGGTTCATGTATGTTTGTGGGTATGTGAGTTTCTTTATTCCACCATAAGTTCTAAATGGCTTAACAGATTTGGATGTATGGGGTATCGTTAGAATCCTTACATCGTTCCGAGTGACACTGGCTATATTTTTTTTGAAAAAAGTCAATATGGCGACGGCACGACGCCATTCTCAAATGTAAAAAATATTTTTTTTCTTCAACTATTACAATATGGGCATCAAATGAAAGGCCTTAATGAGCACATTTCAAAACTATATAATTTGTGACTAGAATGCGTGAAATAAAAATAAATATTATTAAAAAAATATTAAAAACACGACTGCCCTGCCAAAAACGAACATTGATCAAAAATTGTTCCACAAAACAACGTCCCCCGACTACAATGACACTTATTATTCAACTTTTTAGTTCGTTTTTAGCAGGGCAGTCGTGTTTTTTTTTTATTTTTTTTTTTGCTGTTTTCTAAACATATCATATCTCTTAGGTCAGATCAGTTGGGTATGTATAGCAATCTGATTTCCCTCCATTCACTCCCTAGATAATCATGATCAAATCACAGATCGATCAATCCCTGGCGGAGAATAAAAGCTTCCAATAACCTCTTTTTTATGAAAATTTACTGGTGTCTTTTATTATCTGGCCACCACTATACGTATACTAATGAAATGGTTCCCTGAAAAACTCAACAAACATAATACGCGCTCACATTGTGTATTCCAGAAATCACGTATTTGTATGTGTTGTAACTTCAATACATATGTACAAAAAATTCAATACTCAATAATACAATGCGAGACAATCGTATAATCATGTTCGAAACACCAATGTAGGCGTCGGAGAGCGGGCCTGATTAAAAATCATGACATGCGCAGAATAATTTTAAAAACTAGTGGAGGCTGGGTTAATTTTTAAGTATTGATCAAAAATTGCGTATATGAACAGAGGCATGTGTAGGGCGGGCGGGGGGTTTTCCGCCCACCGCCCTGCGATGCGTGTATTAGATTTTTTTGTTGGAAATTTGTCATTAGAACGAATTTCGTTTTTAATACGGACGAGGCCGTTTCTGTTGCGTAGTTGTGTTTTGTACGAGTATTCTTTTGTTGTATGGAGTTGATGGAGTTCTTCTGTAACAATGATGTTTGCTGAAAAGGATTTTAAGATTGTTGAATGTAAAGTTTTTGAATGTGATTTGTTTATTCAAATGTTTCTTTAATTTTGTTATGACAAGTTGTGACATACAACTTTTCGTAAAAGGGTTGAGGACTTTCCATAGCCAGTTGATAAACTAGTATAGCATAAGTATTGGATTTTGGTTATTATTATTTATTCATTTATTTATTTATACATTTTGTACACAATCAACTTTTAACAGAAAAGTAATGGATAAAAGAGTATGAAAAAGACAATTATTTATTGATTGTGACATATAATTGCTCTTTAATGCTTATAATTATAGGCAGCCGACAAAACCATGATTTTTTTGTCTGTATTTTGTAATTAATAAAAGAAATCAATTTACTAAATATTTTTTATGGTTATTAATTGTTGATGAAGAAAACAAATAGAACAGATGAACAGATTGTTGAGGAAATAGTCATCATTTCGTAGTTATTTTAGAGGAAACCTTGTTCTTTTCATTACTAAAGTAGCAACCAAATAATAATTTGACAAAGGCAAGGCTCCTGATTGAAGAAGTGTTGTATTTTTTTTAAATTAATATACTTGATTTGGTTCTAGTTGGTTATATTTTGCAAGCAATATTTAATAGTAAATTAATGCCTAATGATATTTTTCAATATTGTTTTCATTCGCTTTCAAAGTCAGTCTTCCCGGGAAATTCTACCAGTTACTTTCAAAATAAGTCTTATTCTACGTCGTCGTATTTCATAAGTCCAAATTAGATGATGACAACGTTATATATGTATGTATGTACAAAGTATTTAGAACCGTACGTGCTTCCACATTACACAACCCATCTAAACACTAGGCAACCCTTCAAAAAAGGCAAAATAAAACCGGCCTGTGGAGGCAAAGTATTTTCATTATCTAACCTCGCGTCGCAGCCTCCCAAAACGCCGCCTCCACGTATATTCATTTCCGTTCTGTTAATACCGCATACTTTTAACTGTCTAACTAGGGCCGCCCCCCTCCCCACACTCACTACTTACACTCCGTAGGCACAACTTTTATAATGCTACGTACTCCGGCGCTTTTTAACGAACTCCCCCTAGGGGGCACCACCTGCCACGCATACCGAAAAATACGCAACCCCACCGCCCCGACCCCCCCTGGTTAGAAGCGAAGTGCCAGTATTTTGCGTATTTTTAAATTATTCTCCACATGCGGGTGTTTCCGAGATGTTTAGTTCGCTTTGAATTTGCTCGTGATTTGCGAATGCGTAGTTGTTGTTTTTTTTACTTCGAAACGTAAATTTATGTAATTACGTCGTAAATTAAGTCTTTAGCGTGTTATTTGTCTAAGTTAAACTACGCAGTATTCGTTAATTTTGTTGTTGAGTTATGGGAGGAAATTTTATGCAAACACATTTTTATAAAAGCCTTGAATGTTAGGATTAGTACAATGCGATTAATTTAACAATGTACAACAGAAGTGAACAACTTCAGTCAGAACACTTGCGTTCTCGTGTGAAGTTGCAACGGATCATTGTCAATTGAAAAATTAATCGCAATGCAATCTAACTAGTAATTATATGAAAATCACATTCCTCCTATATGATCCAAGTACATATTTGTTATTTTATGAGAGAAAAACTATTCTTTGCTAACTTGTTATTATTTTTGATTGAAAATATTTATGTTTAATAAAAAGCATTGAATTTCAATGCATTTATTTGGCTTTCAACGCCATTCACGTTGGAAATATAAAAAAACAACCACTGTTAAATATAAAGTTAGCAAGAAAAAGCTTCGGTGTAAGTTTGTACTTCTGATTTTCGATAGAAAATTACTAATAATATTAGCTTGTAATTTGTTATGCAATAGGCCCCTGGTATGATAATTATAATATGTAGCTATTATAGTAAGTGGTAATATACTGTCGTAATAAATTAAAGCAAAAGATCATAATATTAATGTTGTTAGACATTGCATTTGGTGTCGATTAATTCTGCTTATTATTTAATTTTAAAAATAAATATCTGTCAATGACTGTCAATTAACATATTACTTTATAATTTTAATTTACATTAAACTTTTACATTAACCTTTTATATTTTACTTTTCTGAAAGCACTTTAGAAACAAAATAACTGTACAAAAAATTGTCACGTAACCAAATCCTATTAAATTAGGGTTCTTTTTATTCATTTTGTAACATTCAAATTGTGCGTGGTCGACGTCAACGATTTTTTTATCTTTAATACTATTTTAATTTTTAATTAATATTTTTTCCTTTGATTTCAGCATAACAGTTATATAATAAGACTAGTATTTTCAATAACCCCATCACAATTTCGTGATTTTTGGGTCTTAATTGGCACTGAAATATCACAATCATTATGTAACGAAATGAAAAACCTTAATTTTATGTCATACAACATACCTGATACCATTTAATAAGATATAAATACGACATAATTATATGTTTTAACTATTCCAAAAGGTGAATGTTAGCTAATTTCCTTTATTCCCACACTATAAAAGAGATTGAATGGTATCATGGCCACCATCCACTTACTTTGAGGAAAATCGCTCGTAAAATACCATAAGCATATTTTCTCTGACAAAAAAATAAATATTGTAACGTTGTGAATAGGCAAATAACGCGGAAGGAAGCAAGATAGTTTCACCTGAGCTTTTTTCTACGAAAATGTATCTTGAGAGTTAAGAAATAGAGTTTAGTTTTAGTTTGATGTTTTTTAGAGTATGGGGACATGTTTTTATAAGCCTTGGAAGTTGTTTGACACTTGACATGCTCTGAATGTAACATGTTGCTTGTTGATATGTGCGGTTATGATACCGAGAAGTTTGTGGGTGAAGTTTGAAGTTGTTTGAGAGGTACGTAGGTATATTTTTATTAAATTCAATATATTTTGTGAAATATAATACAAAACACTCTTTTTTAAGTAGTCGTGTAAAAAGGGCAGTAGTACGTTTTGTTTCTTATGGTTTTTTTTATCTACGAAACGAATATGAGATTCTAGAAACTACTTCAGAAAACTCATTGACGTAGGTAGGTACATAGTTAATTTATTTTAGTACTAGCGGCCGCCCGCGGTTTCACCCGCATGGTTCCCGTTCCCGTGGGAATATCGGGATAAAAGTATTCTATGTTTTAATCTAGGCTATCTTCTATCTGTGTGCAAAATTTCAACCAAATCCGTTCAGTAGTTTTTGCGTGATTGAGGAACAAACATCCAAACATCCAAACCCACAAACTTTCACATTTATAATATTAGTAGGATTATAATTAATATATAAGTATTTTTTAAATTAAGTAATAACTACAATATAATATTTCTTAAACACATTGCCATAAGTCATTAATGTTATTTTACGAATTGTTTTAATTTCGCTCACATCACAATCTATGACTTCTAAAAGAAGTAAATAAGATACCTTTTACATATTTATTTCACTGATCAGTGAAATGATGCAAGGCATAGCTACGAGAGGGGTGCCATAAAACATCTGTAGCATAACCACCGTAGCATAGGCTCCGTGCGATTATATTTTTTAAACACATTGTCAAAAGTCATTGATATTATATTTTATGAATTCTTTTAATTTCGCTCACAATCTTTAACTTCTAAAAAAAGTATAGAAGATATCTTTAACATATTTATTTCACCAATCAGTTAAATTATGCTAGGAATAGCTATGAGAGGGGTGCCATAAAACATCTGTAGCATAACCGCCGTAGCATAAGCTTCGCTTCGATATTTTTAAACACATTGTCAAAAGTCATTAAAATGTATATAACTTCTAAAAGAAATAAAGAAGATACTACTAACATACTTATTTCACTGATCAGTTAAATGATGTAAGGGATAGCTACGAGAGGGGTGCCATAAAACATTTGTAGCATAACCGCCGTAGTATAAGCTCCATGCGATTCGGAGTCGTAGCGGCCGTAGTCGTCGTAGCGAGCGGTCAAAACGCCTGAGTTTTGTTATGTGGCCGTAAGATGCGTTGTGTTCCATTGCTATTGAATTTGGTATAGGCGTTTTGGGTATGCATTAATTTTTCGTTTCATTTTCTATTCAAAGTGTGATGTTTTTTTAACAAGAAATATCACATTTTCTTTTGGTGATTTTTGTGGTTGAGTGGCATGTATACGTTAGTGTCGTATTCTTTTCGATTCCCAGCTGGGTCAATATAGAAGACGAAATTTCTATTAATATATCGGATCATTCTGAACTTACCATCCAAATTTCAAGGATGTTTCCAGTCCATGAAACTAAACAACTTTCTCTAAGAAACATGTGTCGAATTTCGCCACAAAATTTTGGTCGTTCCATACTAAATTGATCACTCTTTGATTTGTATGGATAGTCGATTATTTTTACAATTTGGCCACGAGTGCCTTAGAGAAAGTTGTTCAGTTTTATGGACTGAACACATCCTCAAAATTTGGATGGTGAATACAAAATGACTTTGTATTGTCTCAGACTTAGTGTTTGTAGTAAGAGCCTTCGTTATTTCAAATTTCCATAACACGAATTAGTTTAGATACCTAACCTAGGTATTTGGAATCGCAGCAATTCAGATGATGTTTTGGGAAAATAAAACAAGTAAATAAATAGGTACCTATACATACGGAGAAAAGAATACATACAACTTTAATACAAATGTACTTATAACAGTGCGGTGGTTTTTATATATTTTATCTGACTTCTAAAATAATTGGGTACGTACTTTTATATTTTTTACGCTGAAGTTGCTTGAACTTCAAGAGATGGGTTCGAAAACTTCCTAATACGTAAACATTTTATCGATCCACATAATATATGTAGAAAAGAATCGTAATATCGTGACATGTGAGTATTGACGCATAGTTCACGCAAGCTGCGTTACAACCCCAAGTAGTTATACTTTTAGATCGAGACACTTCGGTTTTAGGTCTATTTTATTATTTGCACAGATGTGAGCCTGTAAACAGGGTATGGCCATACAAAGCTTTACGGTCAATGAAACAAGGAATCACGACGGGCGCTATCTCAGGGCCTAAATAATAAATTCGATGGTACCGAGCGCAGTTTGCGTCACACAAACATCGGAGTAAAACAATTTATTACAAAATGTAAACAGGAAGAGCCGTATTTTCATTTAGAATACGATTTCTCGATTCCCCCCTCTCCCTACGCCCAAGGAGCTCCTTCCCGCGCCCAGAACATAGACGAAAATACCCGGTTATGATTAATTCCAAATGCGCCGCGCATTGATCAAGAAACCGGCTTTTTACTCCAAACTACCCATCCTCCCCCCTTACCCCCTCGACAGAGCGAGACTAAGCCTGTACAGTCGCCCATCTCACTCTAAAACAAAGATGCTAAAACTTCTTTCGCTAGTATGAAGATTTTAATTTCATATTTTTGACGAAACGGTTCTAATTTTATACCAACTCACCCTCGAAAAGAAACCTTGTATGTTCAGCAACAAAGTCCGGATTCAGCCGTATTATGAGAGCACTTGCTTCCGTCTTCTAATTCCGAATTAGTTTTCGAAGTGAAAAGATACAGTCCCAAGGCTGTGTGCGTAATTGTAGACATTTGGGACTGTATTCGTTTGATCTTAAGGTGTAAATTCTTTTGCGCGGGTGCTCGCAAGAAATAATTCTCCAGTTGTACCCCGAAATTAGTCGAATGAGGAGAAAGGGGTTCATACGATGGGTGGTTTTAAAAGAAGAAGGCAAAAAGGTGGGGATAGAAAGATGCGCAAAGACTTAGTTCGCGCGGGGGCGAATGGGGGGTGTTATAAAATATATAATTCTATACTTACAATACTTGTAAATACGGTACGCGGAAGTGTGCCGCGCGAAACGTCTTGATACTTTAAGCTCTACCCTACTTCCTGTTAGTATTTGTTTAGTAGAGTGACGAGAAAATATAGTTAAATTATGTAGAAAAAATGCCACTTGCTCAATCTTAATATACGAAGTACATATAAAATGTCTAGCTTCCGCCCGTGACTTCATCCACGTGGATATTTGGAATATCCCTAGGAAACCTTTGACAGGGATGAAAAGTATCCTAGCTTTTAATCTAAGTTATAAAATACCTATATGTTTGCCTTTCATTCAAATCCGTTGAGCCGTTTTTGCGTGATTGAGTAACAAACATCTAAACATTAAAACTTTCACATTTATAATATTAGTAGGACAGTAGAGCTTAAATATATGTATACAGGAGGATTTCCCTTTTTTACGAACGTTCTTTTTCATCTGCGAAAATCCATTAATCGCTAAGTTAGATTACTAAAACTCGTAAAACGAACGTAAAACGATTAACAATGTCGTAAAAAAGGACCTCCTCTTATTAAAAATGATATTGTTTGTAATGATCAATATTCTACAAAGAATTGTCAATTTGAAAATTTTAACAAATGAATAATTATTACATACGAGACATGCCGCGCGCGAGGCACGTCGACACCAAGCGCGCTGCCTTGGAAAGAATACTTTTTTCCTGGTTAAAGATAGCCTAAGAATATTTTCGAATATCCACGCAGATGAAGTCGCTGCGGAAGTTAGTAATTACATAAACATTTGATATTAAGTATCCCATACTAGACATAAACATGAATAAATTGCAGTGGTCAAATTGTGGTTTTAAGAACCATCAGAATAATCAATCGTAAAGTATTTTGTTTAAACTTCTTATTAAAATAATGAAACCCTCCTTTTATTCATCATACTACTCGTATTTGAAATATTGTAAACAGACAATATTTTAAACTACTATGGCCTTATTAATAATTTAATAAACGAGGAGTAGTTTACACCCGGTATCACCAAAAATATTGCTAAGTAATATTACTACTTACGTTTGATGTCTCAAAGTCTCATATTCCTAAGCAAAATTTTAAGTTAAACTAGGTTAACTCACTCTGTGAACACACAGGCTCTGTTTACACCTGTAAACATACTCTTTATATATTAATAAGGGGTCTAATATTTAATTAGGTTAATATAAAAGTAAACCATTATCTTTCTCTAATTATGTATAAATATCATTTCGTTTTACCCTAGTATAGTTTTATAGACATTAAAGAAAAGTATATACTTTTTAATATCATTCCACATTTTAATGCTAACATAAAATATAATGCCCAGTTAGTATTGATCGTAGAGCCGCAACTCCTTGGAAGTATCAAGTCGCTTTGGGCGGCGTACACCGCTACATTCGCTGATATTTAGTCGCGAAACGGGATGTATTATAAGGCGGTAGTTGTTTAAAATAAGAGCAGGCGCGGCTCCAGGGGCCGCCGACCGCCACAAATGAGACGCCAGTTTGATTCCTGACTAGGGTAAATGGGGAATGTCCGAAAAAAATCAAATTAACTTACTATTTTTCTATAGGTAGGAATAAGCTCTCTTAGTAATAGAAAAAAAAAACAGAATTTTCGATTGCGTGAACAAAATAAAAAAAAAATAAAGTCTCTTCGTCTTCACAAATATAGGAAAGTAACAGCAGAATGTAGATTATACCTTTGCCATCACCTGCCACAACCACAACATGGTATTAAAAAAAAATTTCAACACAAAATGTCAAAACTTTTTGTTTTTAATTCTTGTTGTCATAGTGGCAGGTGTTGGCAAATGTATAATTTCCATTCTGCTGTTACTTTCCTACATTTGTGAAGTCGTAGAGACTTTTATTTTTTTATTTTTTTTCACGCAACCGAAAATTCTGATTTTTTTTCTGTTACTAAGAGAGCTTATTCCTATCTATAGAAAAATATTCAGCCAATTTGATTTTTTTTCGAACATTCCCCATTATTGAAACACCAAAACTTTATTTACCAAAACAAGAATCACTACATATTATAAAATAAAGTCGCTTCCCGCTGTCAGTCCCTATGTATACTTAAATCTCTACGCAACGGATTTTGATGCGGTTTTTTTAATAGATAGTCAAGAGGAAGGTATATTATGTAAAATACATGGTCACTTCTCAAGCTTACGCGCTCACTAGACATGAAATAAAACAATTTTTAACGGATACTAGCGCGGTTTTATTGAAAGCACTTTGGTAATTAGTTGGTATTTGGTTTGATTTTTGGTTTTCCCGACGTTTCGGCAACTTTGCAGCTGCCGTCCTCAGTCCCCCGTGACCACGGCAGCTGCAATGTTGCCGAAATGTCGGGAAAACCAAAAATCAAACCAAATACCAACTAATTACCAAAGTGCTTTCAATAAAACCGCGCTAGTATCCGTTAAAAATTGTTTTATTTCGAAATACATGGTGTCGATTTCCACACTACACCGAAGCGAAGCTAGGGCGGGTCGCTAGTTAGGAATAATGTAACTAAGCTGAATATTTTAAGAAAATATTCAAATGTATTATACTTAACTTATCTGACTGACTGAAGAAGTAACTGGCATTGGAGGCTCTTGTGGTTGAGTGATAAGTACGCGAAGTCTAAGGTTAATTTTACAAAAGATACTTATGTTTGAATCCCAGTCGGCTAAAAGAAGAAAAACAATATATGACTTTTTAGTTCGGATAGCAGAAATTTTTTTTTCTAATTTTGATAAATTATACTTATGCCCGCCTTTTTAGGATACAAGAGTTAAATGGAAAATCACTTTATTTTTTTTAATTAACCTCTTGATTTAATTATAATTGTGATCAATCCTAATAAAGTTTCCTGGAAGTTGTTGAAATGTGAAATCTTAATCAATTTGTTAAATATTAAGAAAATTTAGTCCCACAAATAGGTTGTATATCAAAAAGGGCAAGCGAAGCAGTTAAGTGGTGTCATTTGGCATCTCTCCATGTAGGTTAGGAGTTCGATTCCAGGCACAGCACTTTATCACAGCAGACCACTAATGTCACATTCGAATGCATCGTCATAAAATATTGCTTGCTTAGATCGAGGAACACTAAATTGCCTAGGTATATTTCTTTTAAGATTTTGTTGTTGTTGAGTTTTAACCTAAATTTTAACTAGGACCACTTGATGGCGCATCGGTAGTGATCCTGCCTCCTGAGCCAAAGGTCCCGAGTTTGAATCTTGGTAGGGCATAACTATGTTTGTGGGATCAGGATGGGTAAAGCATTCGTTTCCTTGCTATGGATATTTATATCAATATTACGATAATTATAACACTTTTGAGCCATTTTCATTCTTCCAATGGAAATAATTTCTATATATTATTTGAACAAAAAGTGAAAGCATAAGTACTTTTTATTTTTAAGAACGAATGTCAAATTCCAATAGCGAAAAGCAATGTTTAGTGAAATAAATATCAAGACTAAATATTTCAACAGAACAGAAATAAGCCCCATTTAAAACAGAGTGAAGCTACCTATGTTTTATCCACTCATTTCGCGTGGTTCTTAGTAAAAAGTTGTGAGGGGGGCACTAGCTACGCCGTAGTCGCTACGAGGCGTAGGCCCATCTACGACGTAGCAGGGCTGCGCCAGTTAATTGCTCTCGTTATTGTAATTAATTTATTTAGTCACATTCGTTTTAATGCGGAGGGTTGGTGGCAGTGATGTATGACTGTTGGTGAACTGTATGAATGAATTAATCAAAGCTAATACACTCATCGTTAATACTTTAAAACTTAAAAAAATGTTTTACACATAATGGTTGCTAAAATTTGATCAAATTCGTTTCAAAACATTTCTTTATAAATTGCCCATTCACATCCACAGTATTTTTAACATTTATTAAACAATAAAATAAAGTTATTATAAAATCCAGCTGTAAATTCTCGCCAAAATTCGTGCAAACGACCAATTTCATACAAAATTTCAAATTTCACAATTCCAAAACAGCCCGTACTTTAACATACTTATCTAACTAAATTCATTCCGAATGGCGGATTTAATTAAAGCTCACACACTTGAAAGCCCAAAGCCCTAAAAAGTTTAAAGTTCATTAGCTTGCCAGCCCTGGTGCTTACTATCTTGCACGTTTCTAAGACACCCCTGGGGAGGCCGACCCCCGGGGGGGGGCAACGCGGAAATATGAAGGGAGTACTCATTTATCAATACACTGAGACTGTTTCTTTCTCTCTAAGAATTGATTATATTCTACTAAGAATATTGATGGGGCGCATCTTAAAAGTTTTCCGGCTTAATGTGGGGGCTCTGATTAGAGTTTTTGATGTGCCTCCTGTTTCGATTTACATATGCGTGTGAGGAGAGGAAAAGAAAATATTTTAGGGTGTGTTCAGTTTAAGAGGTTTGTTTCTCCGAGTTGGGCGCATGGAAGGAAACGTTGTTGCTTTTAATTCAGATCAATATGTGTTCCTTTCTATTACAAACGATTACAAACTAGATTTTTTTGCCTAATTTATTATAAAAAAAGACCAAAATCACAGGTATTAAACGCGTTTAGACTAAACATAGGTGTTTAAACACCTAACCTTTTACCGACGTTTGGACCGAGTTGCATCGGCCGTGGTCACGGGCTGACTGATACCTACGCTTAGTTTAAACACGTTTAAACTAATAGATTTTAATATAATAAAATACAATGTGAAAGTTTTAAAATGTATATTTTTTAATGTAAATACAAAAGATACATGTAACGTATTTCTGTAAACTTGAAACTATCGTTAGCCTGTAGAAGCCAATTGCTAGACAAAGGTCGCACGATCTTCCCCCGGTGAATCCTTACTTCCTTACTTAATATTAAAAATGCGAAAGTCCGTTCATTTATTTGTTTGTTTGCTACGCCTTCACGTCGTAACTTACTGAACCGATCATCATGAAATTTTGCATACACGTTGCCAGGGGTATAGAAAAGGACATAGAGTACATTTCATCCAGAAAAAATGTACAATTCCCGAGGGATAGCAAAAAAAATGTTCACGCAGACGAAGTCGCGGCCGGCCGCTAGTACTTCCATATTTTAAAGATGTGAATTCTTAATGTTTATTTCATCTTAAATATCGTAAATCCCAAAAACTACCTAATGTGAGAATGTAGATTCTAGATCTAATTTGACTCGTCAACGCCCGGAAAACGAGACTTAATAGATTTGTCCGGACACCGGCGACTGCTCGGGAGTTGATGAATTAAACTTCCTATGTAACGTAAGTAGTTTAAAAAATTCATTGATTATAATACGAAGAATATCAATCTAAACTCAATATTGCTCAGCAAACACTAGAGCAATTCACAAAAGCCTTCAAACGTTGAGTAAACAAAGAAACTTTTTCAGCAATTTTACATAAAATGACTCAATAAAAATGCAAAATTCAGCATCGAGTAGTAGGGAAATTTTCAGTATCTTTGTTACTGAAATACTGTTGCTATTATTGTAAGAATAGAGTATTTTCTTAATTTTGAACTCACATTTATCAATCCAACGAAGCAGAGATTGTATGGTGGCTAAATACTGTTTGGATATATGAGATTATAAAGATCTGTGACTCGAGAACAAGCTAAATTCTCAAGCTAATTCTCATCATTCTTATTTACGTAATGCGTAATAAAGTAATTTGCAAAATAATAATCTAATTTAATTTAGTTCTTTGTTAGAAAAGAATTATTTTCGCCATGGCATAGATTTTTAAAGGTATTTTCTGTTGAGCATTTACTTTTTTACTTATTTAAAAGTCATGGCGACAGTATTTCTACACTATTTCTTCAAAACCCTACGGTAGAAATTGTATCCGTTCAGAAATTAAGGCGCGCCCTCAAGATGCGTAATTCTTACAAAACAGAGTTCGCTCCGGATCGTTCACCCCGAGTTTCGGCAAATGAATCAGCTTTCTCTTTTATAAATTTCTCAAGACTTTTGACACCCTAAACGAACTACACTGCTCCCCTAATTTTGAACGTGCTCGCAGATTTTATGTTCTTGATATTATACATTTCGACTTATGAATTTTTGAAAACTTTTCTATCCAATCAACTAAATTAGTAAAACCAGAGAGCCGATGTGTAATCGTCAGTAATAAGTAATTGTTTTTAGAGTATTTTGAACCTCTAAAGTACGTTTCATTACTTTTAAATAATTTTGAAGTATAATTGTATAGAGACAATTCTAGACGGCTCTTGTTCAACAACCAACAAGTTCATTTACGCCGCATTTTCAAAAAAATATACTTACAATATAAATGACTGACTGATGTTACGTAACAAGTTGTAGATGTTTAGAACAAACTGATTTTTTAAGAACACAGATCGTAAATCAGTAAGTGAAACAATGATATTGCAAGCTTAAAATAATCCACGATTGTTAAAACAGATCAAAACTTGAATTTTGCTTGACACGGCGTCATTGTGAAACGCGACCCCAAAGTCGTTCTCCATCTTAGAAAACTAATCTAGAAATGGGGAAAAACACGATCGTACCCTCTCAAGTACTGCCGCATTAATTTTGCCCGCACACGACGTTGTGTGTGCGTGTGTGTGTGTCAAGATTTATGCGAGATTAGCTTAGTAGTCGCGAGGAGGCGACTGACGTCTTCAAATGTGTTTTGTCATTTAATCCGAGATGTTTGGTTTTATATAGGAAATTTAAATTCACTCGCTTTACGTTGATGATGTACCTTCTGCTGTTAAGACTGAATGTTCTTAATATTATCGTTTTATTGGTAACAAACATATTATATCAGTGGTTGTAGAAAAAACTAAAGAAAATATTGACATTAGTTTTCCGAACAAAAAAGTGTCATTACGAAATTCACTTAAGGTGGTACCCTGAGCGAAAGTGGCGCCGCGGTGAATTTTATTTAATATTAAAATTCTAATACACAATTTTAATAATGTTTATCGTGGAGATTTTAGGGCCCACAGTCTAGTATTTTTAGACAGTATCGTTACATTCCCTAGTAGTAACTGCTAGAAGTAGATAGAAAAACTGCTAAAAGTGGCCGTTTTTGACACATTTGCTATCTACTTCTACGAATGACTACGAGGGCATGTAGTGATACCTTCTAAAAATACTAGACCATGGGCCCTAAAATCTCCACGATAAACATTATTAAAATCTTTATCTATTAATAACTTATTAAATAAAAACCTCTGAGGGCGCCACTTTCGGTCATACAACCGCCTTAATATTTTTTCATACGCAAGTGAATCAATTATTGATTTCGTATGCCTGTTAATATATTGCTTAGGGCTGGAGAAAACCAGGTCAGAAGGACAAATCAATACTCAAAAATACGATATAGTGTTCATTAATATTCAAACACATTATCTTTACACAATTTGAGATTGCTCATTGAGCTACTGAAATATGTTTTAATACTGTTAATATATTCGTCAGTTGTTAAGTGTTAATTACCAAAAGAAAGTAAAAGTAAATAAAAACAACAATCGCCCAAATCGTAAAGAAGAAACAAAAAAATCGCATAATTCAAAACCGTGGCCCGACGAATCCGCCAACATTTAGGTTAAAATATAAGGATCTTGCATAAGAAAACGTGGAGGGGCCCACCCCTGTATCTCCGTTTTTAGTATTTTAGTAAGTTCAGGGAGAAATTACCCCAAGGGGGGGAGGGGGGTGGGAGGCAAGATGTTGATGTTTCTTAGTTTTATATTACTGGCGTACTTTATTACTTATTTTGTGTTAGTGTGCGTTCGCGAGGGTGTACGTGACTTAGCCTATGCAGATGGGGTTTTTTAGTGGGATCCGTAATACGTTTTATAGTTCCATCTTAAGTGTTACAGAGGGTTTGAGGTGGGTACTTCGATTTGAAGTTTGGGGGGATAGATTATTTTATTTTGCTCGCTGAGGAACTCTGTTGTCTTTATTACTTTTGAGATACGATTCCTTTGGTTAGATTGTGAAGGTTTCAAGTTATGAAGGTCGGTAATGAAAGGAAGAGGGATGGATTTTGGTACTTTGTGTTTCTTGAGATTACTATTGTAATGATTTAGTTGATATACTTCGTGGATTCTATTGCCACTTACCACGATTGCTAAGTCACGCGATTATAAAGATGGTGAAGATTTGTTACCAAAGAATATTTAAGAACATCATTTTAAATCTTACTATCTTTAAGGTTGTGGTTAATTTTTTCACGTTACTAGGTAAAGATAAAATTTGTTCCCATCAAAACTAGCTTTTGAAATAAAAAAATATTTCTAAACTCCAAAACAATCATACGAAACGTTTTAACGCTATCGGATAACAATGCCGTTCGAATTCACTGGCGTAAAACATGCAGCAAAAACAGAGGCACACCACTAAAACCTCTATGAAAAATAAAAAAAATCCATTGAATAACCCCGAAAACCGAAATGGTACGGTGCGAAAAAATGCCAACAATTTTTTCCTATCTTTATTTGCTTTTACGAAGCACTATTGAAAACGAGAGTGGAAAAAATACGTCACTATTTCTATCGCGCGAGCGTGTTGAAAAAAAAGAAGAAAAAAATGGCCGAATGAGCAGAGAGTGAAAGTTCTATTTTCGGAATGTTCGCGCCTTTTTTTAAGGTTTTTCTGCGCGGCTGGCCGAATATTGGCCGGTCGGCGACACGGTATGCCTTCATTGGCTTGAACAACTTCGTTTATAATATTTTAGAACGGTGCGGTCCCGTAACAGTTTTGATACTCTTTTAACATCAGATCTTCAAATGATACTGTAGACCTCGCATTTTTGTGTCATTTTTGAACATTTTTCGAAATGGCTGAAATATTACTTTCCCTATATGTGTTTCTACTATGCCTATATCACCGCCGTTTTGAAATTTTGAAAAAAAGACTAATTGTTATAGAACCTGCTCACAAAACTTCACGAGAACCGGTTGAGAAATGCAACCTGTAGAGGAAAAGAAACGGACAGCCAAACAACGGGACAGACGTACAAACATTTTTCCCAAACTGAAGGAGAGACGTTTCGCTAGCGCTTCGCGCTCGCTCGATCAATAATAGGTAGGTAGAAGAAGGTAGGTACGCGTTTTGTCCATACAGATTAGCTAAAGATAACTAATGATAATAAAAATGTGTTTTTTTTATAATCAAAGACTGAATTTTGAGGTATTACCAATATAAACAACATTTTTGTAAATGCTTATTGATAAATAGTATGTTGATTGACTTGGAACTTTTCTCGAATTCTATTATCAAATATTCAATGAAGGTAGTTTTAAATTTAGTTGACTATTTAGTTGTCGTTTTCTTAAAAGCAGGAAAACTTGTTGAAAATCATAAATACAATACTTAATGGAACCTTTTTTCATTGCGATTTGGAACATGTTTTGTTTCGTGAAAAAGTAATAACAATTTTTATATAATTGACTGCTCAGTAAAGGCACAAGCTGTGGTATAAGTTAAGTGTTGGATATGAAACTATGGAAGTGAAGTGTTTTATATGAAACTATGGATACTTGCGGGGCTGTATTGTTTTTTTTTGGTAAGTAGGCTTTCTGATGTTTTGATTTTCATATAATTTTTGCCCTTATAACGATATTGATTTTATTTTCCTATAAAAAAAATTGAAAAACGTACTTTTTATAAACAAATACAAATAACTTTATTCAGTTTCACGTCATCGTATAGGTACTTTTTTATCCACAAAGGGATAGTGCTTGGCGTTCACCTCACCTGATGTTAAGTGACGATAAGGCCTAAAGTGTAATCGCACTACACCCGGAATCCTCACCACTGAGGATTGAGCACTTTATGGGAAGGAAGAGATAACACCAAATATGAAGCATTGAGGTCTCGGAGTGCGATATTTAGTTTTCCAATTAGGGCTAATGAAGCCGATATAATATGACAAATATTTTACGTGGACAATGCAAGCGTCGACTGTTCTCTGCCATGTCAATGTATAATCTAGCATGCATTTAGTTTGCTTTTCATTTGCATATTTGGCTTTTGTTTTTAAACTCAGTGGCAGATGAAAAATAAACTGCATAATCTACTTTTGTAGTCCAAAGCTTTGTTTTAATAAATATATTGCAATTTTAAAACTGAAGTCAATAATAGGCTGATGGGAAATTTGAGCGAAAATCGAGCGAAAATGCGAAAAATGTGTTATGTACGCGATGTCATAGGTACTAATTTTCCTGTTTTATCAGAATCGGTCAAGGGAACTTTTTACTTAAAATAAATCTGTCATAATAACCTCAATGGTGAACTTTCATTTATAAATTAGTAGAAACTATACTATCACTAAACAATCGGTCTACAAAGAAGCTAATAATTTTAGTACTTTTTCACACCAAGCTTGAAGCTTTTTAAGTACGGTAATGCTATGTATGAAAGCAATAATTTGGGGTAACATGGTACTAAGAGGTTCAGTTAATTTTAAATAAAAGCCATTATTGTAGGTTCTCTTAGTACATATATTAGCATATTCTTCGACGAATGTTGTTATCACGCGCATTTTGCTACCGGTTCAATACCTTTTTTCGGCGCTCGTAGTTTTTTGCAGTACCGATTCAACTCCAATATATTATTAAAGGGAAACTCATTATAGATTCGTGAAAACAAATTGGTGCTGCACAGACAGACGGGCCGGTCAATCATTACATTAGCGGGCGTTATGTGCATCCAGATTAAACCTGTATGTAGAAAAAAGTACATAGATAAAAAAGCCACATTTTATTATGAGCCGATCAGTGGTGGGGGTGCTTGTTTGTATTGGTGTCATTCGGGGATCTACAGGATGAGCCTTTTATTTTTTAAACTATTTTTTTATGAAGAACGGTATAGTGCTTGGCCTTCAACTCACCTGATGTTAAGTGATGATAAGGCCGAAGGTGGAAGCGCACTACACCCGGAATCATCATCACTGACGATCTGGCTATCTTACCTCTAACTGCCGGAACACAACAATTTTTTAACTATTGTTATTGCGTCAGACTTAGGTAAGATGGCGGTAGCTATCCACGCGGACTTAAAATAAGCCCACCACCAACCAAAAAGAGTACAAATTGTACCCCCCATACAATCGGAAATCGAACCCGGGACCCCTGCGTCTTACACAGGTGGGTGAACCACTAGACTACAAAGGTGGTGGAGATCATCGATTTATTATTAAAGACTTATTTCAATATTACAAAGCATGAAGCCCGTACGCCTAATTAATTATAGCACAAATATGTTTAGAAAGATAAAACCCCAGCAGTGGGGACATTAAAAAATGGCTGATGGACTTATAATTATATTTTGCTCTCTCTCATTTAATCTTTGTTTTTTATCTCTTTCTCATTTATTTTAATCGTCTTACAACTATGTTTGTTTAAGTTCTTTCCGGATGTTCTGTTTAAGCACTTGTCGTTTAAGCGTTATTAAGTTGTTAATTGAACTCAGATTGTTTACTTTACGTCATTCCCTAATATAGAAAAAATCTAATAACTTAAAGAACATCTCGTAGGCACAGTCAACAGCACGTCAGACTATACATCGCTGCTTTCATACTATAGGGGCACAATTTGAAAAACATGATTGTTGGGAAATCGCGTTTAAAGATCCGAAACCGAGACGCTTCACTTGGAAATGTGAAAGAGACACAAATAGTTTTCGCGGCTCCACAGTATACTTTGACTCTTCTGTCAAGAGCATCATGTAGAGTGGTACATTTTGTGCCCATATATTATAAAAACTCGAAATCACAAAATTTTCAGATGTGCCCCTATAGTAGGAAAGCTGCGACATATTGACCTTGAGATCGTCTTTATGTCGTACTTATTAAGAGCTGTTTTCGTAGTTCAACTGTTTAACTTAACGTGCTGTCGTGCGTACATTTATATAATTTTCCTTACTGTAGTAACAGCAGATTATAACTACAATCTATCAAACCATAACCAAGACTTATGTTAAATAATTATTTACAATTGCTAAAAACATTATTTATAAAAGTACCTAATTCATTATTCATGATATTACAAAACAAAGATAGGAAATAGTCAAATAATTGGGGCATAAAGCAAATTTGAGTAATCCCTATTCTAATAAGAGGCTTGTTACATCGGAGCCGTACAAGCTTAACGGCATTATTTTCAAGGAAATCTAACATTTCCTTCTAATAATTTATGAGGTGACCTACCTATTTTTTTTTCTCTGAACCATCTTTCACTAAAAATATACTTAAAAATAAATATTTTTAATGATGTTTTAATTTATGATGGCGAAATGGAGACAGCCTGTATTTCAATATGCAGATGTGTGCATATGTACGCACCACACACACGCGTACACGTTTGTGTGTGTGTGTGTATCGAGGTCACATGCATCGTAGGTACAGCGGGAGGCGGTGTTGACGCAACGCACGCGGCGAAAAATAATCAACCGATTTGGAAAGCTAGGTATCAGAGTTTGTAAAAGGGTTTCGTTTAATGATTTATAATTTTGGTTTGGAAATACTTTGTTCAACTCTTTTATCAAAATTGGTGAAGATGACAAATCTTAAAGTAATCTTAACATTATTTTATTTATTTATTATTTATATTTCTCGAAATCCAACCCTTTAAAAGACTTTTAAAAAATAGAAAAGGATTACTTTTTGAGACGGATTCTATTTGTCACTATAAAACTATCAGCCTTTAATTTAAAAGCATAAGATGTCATTATATCTAATCGAGTTTCACATCCATATGAATGATTGACTACTTAAATTGGAGTTATAGAAATAAGAAAGATCTAAAAAGTCCTTGTGCTGTGCATCATAACCCAATTGTAAAACAATACCGCGAATCTTTTATTCAAAACGGCGAAAGCTTAAAAATGTATTTATGAATCGTTATTTTGAAACCGCCTTTGCCGACCTCTTTTTGAGTGCACCAATCAATTCATCTCGTTGCGCTTGCATGTTGCACCACGGCTCATAATTTGGGTCAAAGACTTTATTGTTTGACATGTGACGTTAGGCGCAGAGCTGATCGGTAGAAAGCTGCGCTTCGCAGAAATACGCGGGAAATCGGGCCGCGCTCCTTGCGTGCTTTCTCTCGTTATTTTTTCTTTTCAATAACACTTGTGGTTTGACGGTGTGTTGAACAAGCTATTTTTGTTTATTTCATGACAGCGTACGAGTAAGTAAATGCTGATCTGAATGAAGTATATTGCTGTCATTATAATCGAATCACGAATGTAGGTTTGATTAAATATTTTAATCATAATATGATCACGGAAATGCTTTTTATCAAAAATATGCATTTAATCACAAATTGACATTAAATTATTTTAAGAACAAATCGCATTCATTGTTAGGTGCGCTAAATTAGTTTATCTTAATTTTTAAATTATGAATCACTAATAAATCAGTACCAATGTTGACATAATACTAAGACTACATTCTAAATTTATTTGCATAAAACCTAATATTTAAAATACTTATTGGATAGACCACTTCTGCCTGCGTCTATGCACAATTGCCAAAAATGCAAGCCCGCTGTCGCTAACGTTAAAAATCGACAATCAACATGTGCGTTACTCTAGCAGGACTATTAGAATAGTAAAATAGAAAATTATTTTGTTCAGTCGAAATGTAATTTAATGATTGGAGTATAGTTTTATAACAACGTAATTTACATGAATCTCTCGATATTGATTGCATAAAAATCGATTGCAACCACATTCGAGAACCTGTCTCGGCGACCTTTGTCTCTTAGTGCCGACATCGGCGTACTACATACAGGTATAAGTAATTATACCTTTTCAAAATATGGAAGCCATTTGCGCGATGAGTGGGCTCGAACAATTATTTCTTTTTACCTGTCAGTCGCCACAACGAAACTGTCAAAGTTCACGTGCTTTGACATGCAAGGTTTTTGTTGTTAGGGGATGATGTTTTAGCTTTTACGGTTTAATTGATAATTGAAATTTCAAATAGGTAGTACATTTAAGCCCCATCTTTATTTCATTGATAAATAGTTTATGTTTATTGATTGTTTGATTGAATCTGCAGCCTTGAATGAAAGCTCGTAAAATTAACGAAATATCACACACTTTAGATCGTAATCTTGACCACAAGCTCCTTAAAAGGCCAATGTCATTTTAATTAACTTGATCATTAAACGTATTAAAACTTAAAATTAAACATTTGAAGTAGCTGATTTCTTACGTTTTATAAATCACATTATGAATCGCTGCAATTTTCTGTCACCTTGACATTTTATGTGAGTCGTTCTTTAAGCATAGATGTTAATTATATTGTATTAAAAGTAATTTTTGCACCGAGTCTGCGGTTACAGCTGAAAGCTAAAATGATAAGTGTTGTTCCTTAGGTTGTTAAAAGAAAAAGAAAAATGGCGTACGATGCTTGTTTATTTCAGCAATTGACCTAAATATGGCACATGGCCGCGCCACTGTAACGCACATCGGAATTATGTACAACACAAGTTTGCATTTGTGTGCGTGCCTTTGAAGGTGTGCGTCTTGCAGGTTTCATTATTCTTGTAGCGTTGGTAAAAAAAAGAATAAAATTAGTTTGCCATTTGCGTGTTACACTAAAAGTAGTAATTTCTATTATATTTAAGTTTATTAACCCTTTATTGGGCATAAGCAAAATAGTATGGCGGCTGTAACCACATCACATTGTCTAACCGTAAGGTCGATTTTATTGAAACTGCTGTCCCTCAGATAGCTCTTATGTATATTTTGATTAGTCCCTGAACGGGCGTAATGCACAAACTCAATCACATGCCCGAAATTTGCGAATATCATTCGCAATGACGCCAAATACTAGTGGTTACGTTTGTGCCTTGTGTCCATTCAGCGTTTCCGACATGCACTTGTACAGTGTTCTCCGCGTATTTAATTCAATAAAAAGGAATTTAGTGGCAGTTGAGTAATTAAAGGTATGTATGTAATTAATTCACTATTTCCCCATTATTTTGGTATATAAATCTTACATGTGCTTTTGTTCAATATAGTTTTATAATGAGATAAATATGACAAGCACTTGTTACCAACTTTTAGGTCAGTTTTTGACTCTCATAATAAGTTGAATCATATATTTCTCTCTTTGATTATTTTGACTATGTGTTTAATGTTTTTGTATAGAATATTAAATATATTTTACGATTATTACATAAGCTAGAGGTTTTTGGGAAAAGATGTTATTAACTATCAAAGTTAGGCATTTTTTCAGAGACACTTTTGGTTATAAAAATAATTGTAGATAAATACTTATTTTTGTACCATATTATTTATTTTCAACAAAAATTATTTGCTTTCACAAAAATAAATAAATAAATCTATAATAATAATAACTATTATAATTTTATAATTTATTCCAATAAATTTTGATTGTTTTAGATGTCTAGAAAAAATACTTGATTTGGATGCAATGGAGTAAAAGGATTTTTTTTTAATCTAAAATAGGTTGTTGACACTTAGTTAAAGTGAATATAAGCTTTTAAGTAAATATTTGAAAAATATTTGATTAAAAAGTAATTCCAACAGAATTAAACTCGAAACTACCTGATTCAAGTGTTAACGGTGATTTTGCATGTGATAATATTAAGTCTAGTAAAAATAATTAATATTGTTTTTTTTATTGAGAATGTCTAATTATTTAATTTTTTTTATTGGCCCTAATTACCCATATTTACTCAAAATATTCCTCAAACGATCATAAGTCACATATGTGACCACTTGTCTTATTCCCTAAACGGTCACGGTTACATATGTAACCACGGCCTACAGACAAAACCGCAAAACACAAGTAGTCAATTTTCCATGTTTTAAGATCCTTATAGAGTCTTTACCAAAACCCATCTAAAAAGTTTTACTATCACGCAAAAAAAGATCTGCCCGTTAAAGGGTTAAACCACTTACTCTTTTGTTGAAATCATCTTGACTTATCTATGATTTGTCAGAAGCAGATACTTATCCTTTCCTATAGATATCCTTAGATAAACTTTTCTACCGTAATGAGTAACTTTGAACATGGATATAAAACAATAACAAAATCATCCTCTTCTAAAAAAATTCACATCATCAATAAAATGCATATAACCTCTTTATTGCTCCGATAAAAAAACAGTGAACATTAAAAACTTGCGGATGCTACGTCCAATGACAAGCGATATTGAATTGTGGTCGTTTGATAGTGTGCGTGTGTTCTTCACACATTTTTGAACGTGGAACATTTTTATTTGCGTTGCGCGCTGTGTGCGTTTAGTGCTTTGTGTGAGAACGCTAATTGCGATAGCTACTTCATTTAAATTTCGAATGCCAGACGTTCGAATGCGAAAAGTGTGTAAGTCATCATTTTTAATAAACAACGTCCAATTCAAGTTTTTTGTTAATGATCATTTTTTTACTTAAAAAAGAAGTTTTACTCAACTTTTCCATGATGGAGTGGTATAGTTATTTTTTTTATTTACCAGTGCAGTACACGATACTTGCGTAACTAAAAAAATATGGCACTAGAGGAGGTAAATAACTTGTTATTGCAGAGAGGTCTTAGAATCGCCTTTATTATGCTTTTGACATACAACGTGCTTTTATTATGCTAATTTTATTTGGACAATATAATTGGGCATTTATCAGTACCTACTGAGTGTCCGAGTCAGATGATGAAAATGGCAAATATTGGAAATAAATACTTAAAAGATAAATAAATAAATGCTTAGAAAATTAGAAAAAGCTTAGTGTGTGAAAACACAGCGCCATCTAGCCCCAAACTAAGCAAAGCTTGTAATACCTATATAGTAACTAGACAACTGATATAATACTTAATCTTATACTTTTAAATATATACTTATTATACATGGTAACACCCAGACCCGTCACAGAGTAAAAATTCATCATTGCAATTTCTACTCGGCCGGGAATCGAACCCAGGACCTCTTGTTTGGTGGACCGGCATGTTAACCACTGCACCACTAGGTCATTGAATCATTGATAATGACATTGGTTAAAGATTTTCTTTAAAAATATACTTACAATGTTGCAGTTGTATTGGCAGGTATACATTCTTTTTTCAATCCTATGCGTTTATGCTAACTAGATTGAATAAAGTTCATATTCAATACGATGAACCTAAATATCGCCTTTGTGTAGCTTCACATTGCACAAAATATAAAAAACATCCTTAGTCGATTTTCCCAGGCCGCGCCCGCCCGATAAACGGTCAGCGCCGGACATTATGGCCTCATTTTTATTTGGCACATAGACAAAAACACCCTTTTTTCTACATAACGCTCACAACCAACCTTTTTGTACATACGAAAAGTTTACATAATCTGTGGTATATGACAGCGAGGTTTTTCCAATAATTAGCGGAATGTTTTTTAAACAGAACACAAAATTTGAAATGAAGTTTTATTTCGGGTGATTGCGTTTTTCAATTTGAATTTGGAATGAGATTATGTTTATTATATTTTGGCTCTCCAACGGTGGGTACCTAATTAATATTACAATTTGCTAATGCAAAAGAATACGGCTCTGAAACTAAATACCCTATTTTTATGTTATTATACAGGGTCACTGGAAATATGACGTATTCCTGTTAAGGGGTTATAGATGAGGTCAAAACAAATATTTTTTGTCATGTAACTTTTTCTCAAAAAATTAATAGTTTTTGAGTTAATTGAAATTAAGTATTTTTTTACCAAAAGTACGTTTTCAGACACAAAAATTTAAAATAAAAGATAACTACTCATTCGATTCCGGATTTTTTATTATTTTGTGATAGAAAAGAATCTGAGTGTTGATAATGAATAAAAAAAATTTCATAAAATACAGGTGTTTATAAAAAAATCAATCCTTAAATGAATTTTTTATTTTTATTTTTTCAGATTTTTTAGAAATAGCTTCTAATATCTTTAAAAAAATCCTAGTAACTAAGCGTGCATAATATTTTAAAAACATCACCATCTATTCAGCTTTCAGTTGAGGTATAAAACTTAATAATAGCTTAAATAAAAAATGAGAAATTAAGACTTAACTAAATAGCAGTCCCATTTCATGTAGCAAAAATTTCCTACTTCAAGCGCTTCGGAGGTGGCCGTATTATCCTACTTATTCCATAAATGTGAAAGTTTTCTTGTTTGGATGATTGTTAATCAATCACGTCAAACGGCTGAACGAATTTGGGTGAAATTTGGCACACAGATAGTTTATAAGCCGGATTATAACATAGGGGGATACTATTATCTTGGTTAAAGGTTCCCTAGGGATTTTCTCGAATGTAAATGCGAATAAAGTCGCGGGCGGAAGCTAGTTTGCTATAAATGATCGTGCTTACTAAAATACTTTCGTCCGAGTGAGTTTGAAATAGGGTTATTTTCCGCCGATGAGTAAAAATTTTATACAGACAGCATCAAAAATAACCATGCATATTAGCCATTTTTAATGACCCGCTGCTGGGGAACAGGCCTTCCTTTTGGCTTGTGGATAGATAAAGCGGACGGGCCATACCTACCACGTGGGCCCAATGTGGATTGGTCAGTGTTAACGACTGTAAATGCAGCCAGAACCAAGGGCTCAATGTAAGGTACATTGAGTTAACACCGACCAATCCACATTGGCCCCACGTGGTGGGTTATGGCCCGTCCGCTTTATCCCAAAAGGAAAGGAAGGCCTGTTCCCCAGCAGCGGGTCATTAAAAATGGCTAATATGCATGGTTATTTTTGATGCTGTCTGTATAAAATTTTTACTCATCGGCGGAAAATAATCCTATTTGAAACTCACTCGGACGAAAGTATTTTTAGTAAGCACGATCATTTATAGCAAACTAGCTTCCGCCCGCGACTTTATTCGTATTTACATTCGAGAAAATCCCTAGGGAACCTTTAACCAAGATAATAGTATCCCCCTATGTTATAATCCGGCTTATAAACTATCTGTGTGCCAAATTTCATCCAAATCCGTTCAGCCGTTTTGCGTGATTGATTAACAATCATCCAAATAAGAAAACTTTCACATTTATGGAATAAGTAGGATAATACGGCCACCTCCGAAGCGCTTGAAGTAGGAAATTTTTGCTACATGAAATGGGACTGCTATTTAGTTAAGTCTTAATTTGTCATTTTTTATTTAAGCTATTATTAAGTTTTATACCTCAACTGAAAGCTGAATAGATGGTGATGTTTTTAAAATATTATGCACGCTTAGTTACTAGGATTTTTTTAAAGATATTAGAAGCTATTTCTAAAAAATCTAAAAAAATAAAAATAAAAAATGCATTTAAGGATTGATTTTTTTATAAACACCTGTATTTTATGAAATTTTTTTTATTCATTATCAACACTCAGATTCTTTTCTATCCCAAAATAATAAAAAATCCGGAATCGAATGAGTAGTTATCTTTTATTTTAAATTTTTGTGTCTGAAAACGTACTTTTGGTAAAAAGGTACTTAATTTCAATTAACTCAAAAACTATTAACTTTTTGAGAAAAAGTTATCTTACAAAAAATATTTGTTTTGACCTCATCTATAACCCCTTAGCAGGAATACGTCATATTTCCAGTGACCCTGTATATATTATATATTAAAAACAATATTTATGTTATTTAAATATAAAGGTACATTAGACAATAGTTCTACGAAATGATCACTGTCTTTATCAAATAGGGAGTAGGTAGACTACCTAGGTAGTAAGGAAATATCTCTGTTTGCTAGCGAATTGTAAAAACCAATCCGCATTGGGCCCGCGTGGTGGGTTATGGCCCATCATCCTTATCCACCCATAAGGATGGCCTGTGCCCCAGTGGGGACATTAAAATGGCTGATGGTCTAAGTGGGGCTTCCATACAAGGAACGTGATTTTTTGCCGTTTTTAGGGTTCCGTGCCAAAATGGTAAAAAAAAGGAACCCTTATGGTGTGACTCAGTCTGTCCGTCTGTCTGTCACAGCTGGATATCTCGAGAACTACTAATGATATCAACTTGAAATTTGGAATAGTTTAAGATGACATTTGCCCAACTATTTTGCAAATAAGAAAGAAACAAAAAAATAATATTTTTTTTAAAACAGGGACTGAAAAGGGGTCTTAAAAATTTGAAGTGAGGTGACTAGGGCATGTGGGGTATCATATGAAAGAGCGCTGTTTGCACATTTTAAAACATTTTTTCCTTTTTTTCTTAGGCCGCATAGTTTACTTATGATGAAAAATGAAAAAAAATACCGTTCCCAATTATCTCCGAAGTTTGCAAAGAGAAAAATCTGAAATAATTCTATGTGATAGTAGTTAATGTAAAGATTACAGGAAAAATAAAACGATGTCTCAATATTACACACATTTTTAGAAATTTAAAAAACAAACAAAAAATCTTTAGTTTCACTACCAGTCAACAGATGGCGCTGTCCTAAGAATGCTAACCTAAGAAGAAAAAATAGTTCCACTATCAGTCAAGAGATATACAGTCATAATAAATTGGTGGCTGGTTCTTATATAATTACCTACTATTTGCCGTACGAATAAACGAAGAATAAGTTCCTACTTAGTAATATAAACAGTTTGCAATGTGAAGTGGCTGAAACGTTTTTCAGACACCATAAGCAGCTGTGGTTAAGATTTGTAAATTAACTGTCCGCCTGTTCACCCTTCCACCTGTCTGCCGTTTATATCCTACTTTTTTAAAGACTGTACTAAAGTAACATTCCAAATATATTTATGATTGTACGGAACCCTCGGTGCGCGAGTCCGACTCGCTCTTGACCGGTTTTTTTTGGTAAGGAACCCTTCGTTTAACAGTGATATCTCCCATTACTAAGGAGAAAAGATAGTAAGTATTGTGTCAAAATAACTTTAAATGTTCCATGATTCGTAAATATGGTACACTTATTGGCGTTTTTTTATGGAGAGTTTTAAAGAAGCATTTTGTATACTAACATTTTCTTAATTTATTTAACAACCAAACGCAAATGTTTTAAAACTTTTATGGACAAATGTTTAAACACTAAGATAACGTATGCAACTTAGGTTATGCGAAAATTTTTTGCTACGCTAAAACAAATAAAGTATCATTTGTGCTACATTTTAAAGGTTTTTTTTAATGTTAAGATAACTATAAATAAAAAGGATTTATTTACTATTGATAGTTGTCTATAATGGTTATTATTCGATACAATATCAAGCAATTGATAAATATTTTAAGTCATAGAAGTGGCGAAATTCTCTATTATAAGAAAAACATTAATTTTATAGGTGGGAACTCAATATTAATCGTAGAACGGAGTTTTAACAACTGAGAAACACTCCTAAAGTAGACATTTCTTTTCTTCTTTTCGCTTAAGGGTCATACAAAATCTCAACAAAGAAATAACCACTTTCCTTTTAGTTACAGTTGAAACGAATCCATACCGGAGCCAAAAAACTTAAAGATCGCGATGCTAAAGTACACTTTTGTGCGACGGTAGAGCTCCCATATTACCTTGACCTCCCTCCCTCCGCCTTTCTTTACAATTTCCTATAAAATTCGGGTTCAAGTTTGAACGCTAGAGGCCTAGCTATTTGGACGGTTTAAGGACGCCTGAGTGCCCTTAAGGGACTAGAAACGAAGGGCAGAGGGTCTTAGGAACAGGATTTGGGCTAATACTGACCGATATGTAGGTATAGATATGCTTGCATGTTAAGAAGACTAGTCCAAGAGATGTGTATGTCGTAGGAAAATCGTACAAACCGGATCTTTGCAAAAATCCTAGGTCGATTGTAAAGGACCGGATAATTGGCATCTAAGATAGATTTTCACAATCGTCCGAGCAATTTTTACGATCTTTGTAAACATCCAAGTATGTTTTGGATAACTGGAAACTTGAATGCTGTTTAAATGATCTAAGAGTCAATTTAGTCTGATTGGTCAAAACATGACTATAGGTAGCCATTAGCCAATCAGAGATTCCGTCAATCCATGACGTTGACGTCAACCAATCAGTGCACGCAATATTGATGATCATTCGCGATTTACCTAAGACACGCTGAGTTTTTGTAAAAATCCTAAACATTACTCGGACGATTGCAAAAATCAATTCTAAATATCCGGTTTTTTTGCAATCATACTAGGATTTTTGTAATAATCCGATTTGTACGAATATCCTACGACATATTATACAGGGTGAAGTTTTTTAATGCCACCTGGAGGGAAAGTACTCTAAACAATGCAGATAGCAAATTTCACTAAATGAAAACATTCCTTTATTTTTGAAAAGAAACAAAACTGCATTCAAAGATTTTTATGTATATTGTGTTTATGGTGTGTGGTTACAGTGCGACTTTTTGTAAAGAAATTGCAACCTTCTTAGGAAAATATTTCTGTCAGAAACCTAGCAATAATTGCTTTGAGAAAACGAAGTATTTCTTTGTTTACAAAATGAAGAGTAGTAACAAAGTTAGTAGTTTTAGTTAATTTTCACTGTCTATCATAAAGTTAACCTCTTATAACGCAAATGAAACATTCAGAACAACAAATAACAAACCTTTTCACACCAATTAAACTAACTTTAACAGTCAAACAAACTAAGCGTTAATGTAAACCTTAACCCCTAACTAACTAATTCACATAAACGCAAAGCCCGCAAATTAACAAGCATTCTAATCCGACGCCATTACAAAGATTGTGCCCGTCTGTGGCTTGTCTAGCCGGCATACACGCGTCCAGAAACCGAAGACCCGGGAAACACTATTCATATGCACCGAGTATGTGTTAGTTTCTACGGAAAGCAGGGGGAGTGGGAGGTCTATTCTTACTGGCCGCTGTCCTGACCTAGAATGATAGTCGTCGACGTCTAGGTCAAGAATACACACACACACACACACACATCCTTGTAAACTAGTCGCATGTAGTTGTGCTCCACACGTTCGATATTTGAATTATGGGTTCCCGTGCGATTTAGTGGAATCCAGTGAGGATTTCTGCGGATAGCGTTTGATGTAGCGTGGAATGGAACGTTTTGAAATTATTGTTTTACAATTGCGTACGTTACGTGTTTTGGTTTGTTTGCCATAAAACAAAACGTTATTTTGTATGTAATTTAATAACAACTCCAAGTATATTTTGTTGGTGAAAGTTTAAGAGTGTATATATTTATTTCAAAGAAATTAGCGTTTTTCCAGAGAAGTTACATAAAGATTGAAAGCATTACTATTGATATAAACTTTAGTTTTAGGAAGCAAAATTCTTAAATTAGTGCCGTATAGAGAGAAAAACATAATAAATTATCATGCATTTTAAAACGAAGACAATCTGTTCAAGTGGAATTTCAAATTTGCTTGTCAGAGGTATTTTTCAGAAACGTTTCAGCTGTAACAAATAAGAATACAACTCATATTTATTTTTTCACTTATTGTTTGAATTGTCAAAGAGTGCCTTATAGAGAGAAAATTTAAAAAAATGATTTTAATAACAGAGACATAAAATATTAAAAAATGCTCAAATCGATACTAGTAAAAAACATGTCAACTCTTTGACATGTTTTTTACTAGTATTTATAGATTCTAAAATATTTTTTATTTATCCTAGGAATAATGATGATCCTAGGAATGATATTTGTCTATGGTATTGCATGTTCTGTATAGGTATATACTTATATCTATTTAATAATTTAATAGGAATTTTCAAAGTTAGCCCTCATTACGCCTCGCGCAGAGATGTTTTGATCACTTGTATTGAAAATAAAAAAAAAACTTAAAAAAAAGCAAGACCTCCTTCAAAAACATTAAAACATATCTATAAAAACCGACCAAGTGCGAGTCGGACTCGCGCACAAAGGGTTCCGTACCAAAAAAAGGCAGAAAAATTACGTTTATTGTATGGTAGCCCCCCTTAAATATTAACTTTATTCTGTTTTTAGTATTTGTTGTTATAGCGGCAACAGAAATACATCATCTGTGAAAATTTCAACTTTCTAGCTATCACGGTTCATGAGATACAGCCTGGTGACAGACAGACAGACAGACAGACAGACGGTCAGCGGAATCTTAGTAATAGGGTCCCGTTTTTACCCTTTGGGTACGGAACCCTAAAAAGCAAGAAATAATGCCCAAATCGTTTATTTAAAACACGTCCATTGAAGTCGGGTGGAGCTGGAAGTATTTTTTAATTATTGTATTGTTTATATTCTACTACCCGACTTCAATAGACGTGTTTTAATTAATCGATTTAGGCATTATTTCTTGCTTTTTATAGAGATGTTTTTTTAAGGTTTTTGAAGGAGGTCTTGCTTTTTTTAAAAAGCTTTTTTATTCTAAACTTTTTTGTGGTAGGTATGTAAACGGTGATTTTATAAAATAAAACGTTTTAATGTTTCACATTTTTCAATTGTGGAACCCTTTCTTCGCAAAATATTACTTTCACAAATTATTATATTCGTAAAATATCTTCTTTCTTTGTACAAGACTGCCCAAAAAGAAAAGTGTATTGTGTTCAGGGTTTATGTATGTTTGTATATATAAATAAATAAATAA
Organism: Agriphila geniculea; assembly: GCA_943789525.1. Lineage (NCBI taxonomy): Eukaryota > Metazoa > Arthropoda > Insecta > Lepidoptera > Crambidae > Agriphila > Agriphila geniculea. Next base: position 3,934,785 of record OX038879.1, on the reverse strand, counting down.
AAAGTTTATTGTTCACTCCATTTACAAATTCATATTTGGCTTATAAACAGGCTCAGAAATATTTTAAAGCTTAGGTTAACGTTGGCAGCTGTTTTAGTATTAACTGTGTCACAGCTGCCTGCGTCTTCCATCACATACATTATAGGCATTTCACTTTAAGTAGGTGCACAATCATTTTTTTTTCAACAAACAATTCAAAATAACATATAATTTTCAATTTTTTTTCTATACAAAAATGTGTCTCACGTGCGAACTAAAATCCATAGTAAGTATATTAATATAATTAAATTATCATTATATGTGTCAGTTAGTGGTGGCATAATTCACTATTATAAACATTCTCAATGCCTGAACAGATTTGGATAAGTAAAGTATCGTTAGAACCCTCACATCATCCCGAGTGACACTGGCTATAGATTTTTAAAAAAAAGTTTATATTGTCGGCTGGATGACGAAAATGTTTTTTCTTCAATTATTACAATGATGGTATCAAATGAAAGGCCTTGATGAGCACATTCCAAAATTATATAATGTCTCTAAAATATATGAAATAAAAATAAACAATTTAAAATATATTAAAAACACGACTGCCCTTAAAACGTACTGAAAAGCTAAACAACAACAGTGGGCCTACCATGAGTTGAAGCAAACTGTTTACGTTACCGTAAACTATCGGATATACTGCTCACAGCCAGTGCGAGTGAAAGAGAGAAAACGATAGTTTATGGTAACGAAAACAGTTTGCATCAACTCATGGTAGGGCCACTGAAAGTAAATGTCATTGCAGTCGGGGTACCTCTTTGATTCAAAATTGATCCACAGTACGGTCCCCCGACTGCAATGACACTTGTTATTTAACTTTTTAGTTCGTTTTTGGCAGAGCAGTCGAGTTTTTAATATTTATTAATTCAACAAACATATAAATCAATTGAGTTGTTGTATTCCAAATGTGTGTAAATCATACGAGTTCTACCGATGAAATTGCCTATATTTTGTCACATACATAGGAAATAATAATTTAAATGATTTCATATCTTGATATTATATCAAATTATGACCATAATAGTCAACTATCAGTAAAAACAAAGTCCTTATTTAAGCTTCTTAAAAAAAGATCTTGAAAGTGACTCTTTTTTTGTGAGCAATAAAAGGGTGACCTGAGGGGTCGTAACTTAGCCAAAACTTATTTTTTTCGCTTATCGTAAATCTAATAAGTTAGCATAGTATTCAAACATTAGTACATAAAAGTTTTGTTACATGAATGTTCACGGTTGTTAAATGAACAAAGAAAATGCTAATATGAAAAATGCAACTTGCTGAAAATTCTCCATACAAGTCTGCAATTTCACAGGTAGAGACCTATTATTATTATCCGGCCAACCAAACTTTAATTTGGTGGATTGAGGATATATTTTCATTCAAATAAATTGTCAACACTGGCATCGCTTATATTTTTTACATATAAGTATTGTCTAAAAATAAAAAGTATTGTGTATGATGCGCAATTATTTTAAAATTACTAATAACATTGAATCATCTGGTTTTGGCTGGATAATGTAGTTGGAACAAACATTGGCCACAACTCCAACGCCAACATAGACATACAACATGCTACAACATACATGCTATACATACATACATGCTTTACAAGTATGTATGCTGTCCAAAGTCAAGGGTTGCGTCTGAAATGCAATTGGGGTGAATGACCGCCGAAACGCAACGCGGACCAAGGTCACGCACACTAGCAACCGCATAGCGCGTCGGCCGTGAAATTAGAAATACTAGTGCTGCCCACTGTTATGATATCGATAAAATTGGTCGTTTAAGGTTCGATAGAATGGCCGTTTACCAGTATTTAATTGAACGGGGAATGTCTGAAAAGGAAAACAAATTGGTTTAACATTTTTTTAGTTGTGGGAATATGCTCCTCATTAGAAAAAGTTTCATAATTTTTGGTTGCGTGAAAAAGTTAAAAAAAATCATTTCCTTTTTTGTAAATATACGAAAGTAACAACAAAATGGAGATTATTCCCTTGTTATTTCATAAGATCACCACATATTCAATAAGAGTCAACTGACAACTGCTCTTTTTGACATTTCTGCATAGTCATTTTGTGTCTAAATTAACTGATAACTGCTATTTGACGTAAAATTACATCAAAACTGTGTCAAAGAGCAGTTGTCAGTTGACTTTGACATCAAACATTTTTGATTTTTCATTCTAAAACTGTTTTTTTTGTCAAAAAAGGAGCTTATTCCAACCATTAAAAATATGCAGCCAATTTGATGTTTTTCAGACATTCCTCATTTATTTATTGCTCAATATTGATGAAGTGACAAGGTGTTACAACTACCTAAAGCTAAGCATAAGCAATTTTATCAATTTAAACATTTTTTTCATAACAACATATTTGGTTAATAAAAGCACAAACTGTTTTAGGTACTGGCTCAATAATTGTAGGCATTTTATTTATATGTAAAAAGTATCTTTACATAAAAGGAAGCACTATTACATTCTTGAAGTGAAATCTTGTTGATCGGTAAGATAAATTGAATTTTTAAACAACATGATAAAACCAATCTAAGTTAATTAAAGTTCAAAGTATATTATTGATAATAATCTATAAACTAAATATATAGTCTTTTTTGTAGAACATTCAATGATCTATTATTGGTTTGTTGTCGCGTGTTTTTAAATAGTTCATTGAACTTTTCGATATGTACTAAACAGTACTACATAAATAGAGACTTTATTTGCTTCTTATTTCAGTATTAAATTCAGTGAGCAGCCAAATCCGGTGTTGAATTAGTGGCCATCGTCGTTGCATACTAATGCACTAAAGTCGACTAAAGAATTTACAAAGATGCACGAAGAATTGTTTCCTGACTGCACGCACTATGTTGCACATGCTAATTTCCTCGGCATCACCGGCTAAGTCGATGCCAAACGCCGATGAAGGCTTAATAAAACGTCGACGAATTATAAAATTTGAATTAAGCAAATTCTTGTTGTTTTGTGCGCCTCTTTAGACTTGCTAATAGCTTTTGTCACCTGACGTTTCGGGTTACCTACTAATAAATTGAAAAGGCAAATAAATTCTGCGTATAAATATGTATTCTTTGTTGCTATAATTGCTTGTCACGACCAAAATAAGTACCAAGACATGAAATTTCAATTTTGTTGTCTGTTTTGTCATATTTTGCCACTGTAATAACAATTTGAAGATAATAATTTCAGGTATTATTGATAATGCTGTAAACTAAGAAGTAATAGATACTTAGTACTTTTTAATTAATATTTTTAGTGTAAGTGTGTTTAATAAAATAAAATTTTGGGTTTATCGATGTAATTAGATAGGTATCGATATATCCCGCGCCTGCGTGCATCCCTAGTCAGAGTCGTTGCACTATAGCCGAGTGACTAATTTCAGTTCCACTACTGGTTGTTTGCTTTCGATGCTACTTTTGGTTTATTTTCGTAATGTTAGGCTCGCGCTGAGGATTCGGGCTGCCTACGCAGCGCACTAGTGTAGTGATGCGCATTTTATCGATGACTTGGCTGGTTCAACTTTAAATATCACTTTATAACCTGTTTAGATTGTCCGTACTTCCAACAAATATGTTTATACAAGGTGTTTGGTAAAAGCCTTATAAAGCCAAATATGGTAGATAGGGACCATTAAACTGAACAACTTTTACTTTACCAACTCTGAAATCGCGAGAAAAAACAGCTGTTTCATACATTTTGATATTATCGTTATTAATTTTTGTATGAAACAGCAGATTTTTTTTTCGCGTTTTCAGTGTTGGTCCCATACTAAAAAAAAATCAGTTTGATGGTCTCTATCTACAATATTCGGCTTTATAAGGCTTTTGCCAAACATCTTGTAGTGTCAAATTTATATTAGGGAAAGAAGTAATGTTACATTGTCAAATCAAGACTACTTTGATAGTTCGTGATTTAGGCCCGTATTTATAAACCACTCTCAACGTTCAGAACCACATACGTTTTTCTACTCATGTGTTCAGAACTATCTTGAGATCATACTTGAGATACTGTTCCTATAAGAGGAGCATCTCAAATATGATATCAAGACAGCTCTCAAAGTTGAGAGCGGTTTATAAATACGGGCCTTAAAGTCGGCACTCGCAGCACAAATTGACTTTGGTCACTTGTATAACAAAAAACCATTATGAGCCTAAATTGCAACGTCTGATGTTTGTTTTTTCATTTATATTAATCAGGTGAATCAGCTGTCCATATAATGCTTATTGTTAAAAGCCTTTCACCATTTTAATTATTTCATAATAATGGTCTAACGATCCTGTACAACTGCTAACCTGCATAAATACTCACCTTCTGTGTATCTCACCTTTCGATGACAACACTACGAAAATTTACGTAGCTGCTTTGCGATTTCAACCCCAAAACTTTTTACAGGAAGACAAAAATTCATTTGACACACAATTTTAATACAAAATTTGGAAAAAAAACTATAATAATGAGTCTTAATTCTTGCATGTAAAGCCTAAAATCGTTGCACTATAAAAATACAGAAGAAATAACGCTTAATGTGTATTGAGCGAAAGTAAACTTTGAACTATTGCAAGACAGTTCAAATTTGCTTAAGATTCTACTGTAGAATAGTCTATTTTGAATGGACTAAAACCACCGAAATGCATCCGGAAGGTCAACGAACTCCGCCTGCCAAGGACAGTGCATTCCATTTTTAAAGCTAACGCGCCAATAGAAAGCTGGATCTAAATTGCGGCCATCTTGCGCCGTCATTTTACGCGGGAAGATTTTTTTAATTGCACCATTTGCATTTTGGTTTGTTTAAATATTTTTCGTTAAACAATGCTGGCGTGCTGGTTATTATTTTGGCGTAATTAAGGAGCTGCTGTAACGAGATTGCGATTCTGACTTCGTTAGGTTTTTGTGTGTACTAAATAATGGGAGGTATGAATTGACCTGTTCACGTTTTTTTTTTCATATAAACAGCAGTTGTAGAAAGAGGATGAATTTTTTGGACTCGTGGTTTGTAATTATTACCTAATAAAGCAAAACACGAAAATTGATTAAGAAGGATGTTACGTAAGTAAGCTAGCAAAGATAGTAAGCAGACATAGACAGTTTTTACCAGGTAAAGGCTGCTAGTTGAAGTGAAGAACTGTATCGGTTCTGCAATTTGTATAGGTACGTTTAGAATTTATCGTGTAAATCAAGTGGTTTAAAGTTATTCACCATGGCGGGAAATTCAAACTTTTTTCATCTGGGCCCTAAGTTATTTCTAAGTAGAGTTAAGAGTAAACTAGAGGAGTTTTTGGCGGGATTTTGTCGAGTACAGTTCGGTGACTATTTTTATTATTCGCAAATTGATTCATAGTGGATATTGTGTCTTAAAATTGGTGCAGTTTTGTGGTATAAGTGTCTACGCAACTGAACAATATGTGGGATAATGAAAATAGGCGCGATCTTGGTTGTGTGAAACTGAGACTTTTATTGTAGGGGTGGCTACCTCGGCAAAACTTACCGAGTAAACTGTCTTGATATACTTGCTGCCAAATGCTCCAAGCAGCATTGGAATGTGATGCACCCTCATTTTAATGTAAACTGAAACAATCTACTAGAAAATCTAGAAATACTGAACTATTCATAACATGACACTGGCAAAAATTACTTCCAAGAAGAAAGTAGATTGCCATAACAAAAATAAGAAGAAGAAGAGTAAACTACGACATGATGGTTCTAAAATGTAAATATTGTTATTGACAGATCTACTGATTTTGAGAGTAGTGTGATTTTAGTAAAACATCTGTTATTTTTAACTTAAAGTCATAATATCATTGTCATTACTGATTGATAACCATGACAAATATATTTTGGGCTGAAAATATTATGTTATATTTAGAATTTCCATAAAAACATGTTAATGGTGTATAATATAGGATCACGATAATATCCAACATTCAGACGACTGTACCATTTTCACTATCGGCGTACTTACATTTTTTTCTAATTTCGGTAATCTATTCTGAACAATTTCACCTTGTTGACCGAGCGAGCGCGAAGAGCGAGCGAAGCGTTTCCGAAAAACTGTTTTCGAATGTCTGTCCGGCTGTCCGTTTGTTCTCATCTACAGGTTGCATTTCTCAACCGATACTCGACATGATGTGAACAAGTTTTGTAATTATATGGATTTTTTTTGTCGATTCAGTTTTTCGAAATATCGCGAAATATGGGGCAAAATCATATTTCAGTCATTTGAAAATATGTTTGAAAATGTTACAAACGCGAGATCTAAAGACTCGATAGTAAGGTTGCTGGGGAGCATGTCGTGATAATTTCACAAACTATAAATTAAAATAATGTGGTTTTGTAGCTATTTTACAAGTAATACCACAAAATACATAGTACAGTTTCATTTTATGTAAAAAAAATCAAATTAAAGGGACTATTTAAAATTCAACCTAGCTTTTCGAAATATTGCACACAGTTTGAAAGTTTGAAGTAACTTTCATTGCATTTTATAGTAGTATTCTAATTGGTACCAACCAACGTAGCTCAGCAAGATTTCTTGTCCGATGCATTCCAATACTTTTGCCTAAGAATCCAAATTAAGTATGCTATATACGTAAGACGTTTTGCAATTCTACACGCAGTTTTGAAACCTTTGAATTGGTCAAAGTCGTAAAAACACTAAGTTTATTTTGTCGAAGAGAGAACGTTTATTAGCAGTGACTTAACCGTTAAAGCGATTTCGTTTGCAAAATGCTGTGAGTTCCAAAATTTTGCTTGCTCGAATCCTGGTAAAAGCATCTTACTATATATCCTACTAATATTATAAATGTGAAAGTTTACATGTGTATTTATGTTCCTACTATTATTATTCAATGTGAATGTTTGTTACTCTATCACGCAAAATCGGCTGAACGGATTTGGATGGGAATTGCCCATCCTATTTAGGCTGGACTTAAAACATACGATACTTTTTTTTCTCGGTCAAAGGTTTCTTAGGGATTTTCCGAATGTTCATGTGGACGAAGTCACGGGCGGAAGTTAGTATGTTTATAATTATGATGATGTTTTAGTTGGGATTAAATTATTGATATTCGTATAATACAGGTAATAACTGCGAAAAACTCAATTGTTCGTAATTATTATTAGTTAACAAGATGTATTTGCGTCATGTATGTTTTTATCATCGAACTTCTAACTAAAAGAACATCTAACTAAAATGTTTGTGTTTTTTTTTGGCTCTTTGTTAATTCGGAAAGTTAAGGACAAGGAAGGACTTTTGAGACAGGTTTTATTAATATAGTTGAACTACGATAATATGCGTCGCAGTATCTACAAATGACGAAGTTATGTGAAAACCAGTATTGTTTATTTTCAATCGACAAAAATACTGCGTAGTAAGAAATAATTATAACAGGAAAATTTAACAATATCCTATTTATGTCACTGACGCAAACGCTTAGAAATACTTTCCTATTTTAAAGTGATTGAAGTTTCGTATGGAAATAATATAATCAAAATGTGGACCCCGTATGAATGTACGTGCGTACACAGGTCTAGGCTACGGAGACTACGGACTACGGCCACCTATGGCGTAGCATAGACAAATCCGTAGCATAGTCAAATCCGTAGCATAGAAAAGTTCGTAGCATAGATTTTTCTTTTCGTTGGTTGAGAAATGCCTCTAATAATATCTAATAGACAAGTAATTACTTGTCTAAGTAAATTTAACAATGTTCTTATGTTTCTATTTAATATTATCGTGTAAATCTGTAAATAGTTTTCTGTTTATTTTTAGACCACTATAGTGATTATCTTAACTGTTGATTTCCTTGTGAAATAAAAAAAATATTCACATGCAGTTTATAGTAAAATTAATCTTAAATACAGGTTAAGTGCAATTTGATTAATTTATACTATAAATTGGAAAGTTACAGTTTTATTTAGATAAATAGTTACTAGAAGAGTGTATATCGTAATAAAGTTAAACACTGAAAAATCCCTTTTTTGCAAAAAATAAGGGAAAAATGTGTCGTCTATTTGTAACGAAATTATCGCAATGAAAAAATGACCGCTATTCTAAAAACAAGTTTGTTTACATGGTTAATTATAGTTTCACAAACTGCGTCATCTATCTGTGTTTGAAATGCACTTTGGATATGTTATCGACATCTGGGGTATAATGTTATCTTCATCAATTGATCAATATTTGAAAAAAAATATTTCTTACAAATGCGTATAAAAATACCCTTACATTCGTGAAATAATATTGGCTGACATCGGAAGTAAAAAAGTCTAGTCTTCTTTGGTCTCCGTACCTAGCTCAGTTGTTAATTAATAACATTAAAGAAAAATTAAAAAGGTACAACGTTAAAAAATAGTTCATTGGGCAGAGCTGAAGCGCTGATTTTTCACAACTACTTCAAACTAAACAACGTGTTACAAAATAACCCCTATTGCCGAATATCGTAGATAGGGACCATCAAACTGAACAACTTTTACAATAGGACCAACTCTGAAATCGCAAAAAAATTAGCTATTTCATACAATTTTTTTTTCAGCTGTTTAAAAAAAATTTTTTTTCTCGATTTCAGAGTTGGTCCCATAGTAGAAGTTGTTCAGTTTGATGGTCCCTATCTACCATATTCGGCATTAGGGGTTATTTTGTAACACGTTGTATAATAAATCTCAATGTTGTCTGTTCTTAAAAATATTCCTTCATTTTGAGTAAATAATGATATGTGTGAACTCCACAGTTTCCCATTCGCCCCGTGTGATGACGTATGCGGTCGCGTGTGTGCCAACGGACATGTGCCTCTGTCCCCGACAACGCCACCCTCGCAGCCCTAGCTATGACGTTGTACTTGTCTGTAATGTTATTGAGGTATCTATCGGAAAACAGTTTTACTACGGTCGGCCTGAGAAGTAAGGACTGTGCATTTGTCACCATGTCTCCTCCCATTGTTAAATTTAATGATAGTAAAATGGTATAATGAGAGATCTAGTTAAACTGTAATTAATTTAAAATGGGAAATGGAAATGAGTTCCTTATCAGCTACTTACTTTTCATCCGTTTGTCACTCAGTGTACAATAAAATTGATATTTACATTTCCAGTGAAATCTTTTATAAACCTTGTCAATCGTTCTGCTGAACCCTGTGGCATTTCTGTCTTTAGCTTATTCATTTATTGAGGTACACATACAGCACTTATTGCACAAAACATAGTTTATTATTGAAAAAAATATCGATATTCTCTGAAATATTATCATTATATTTCAGAAAAAAATGCGGGAGGTTCCACTTTTATGTGGTGATCTGGTTCATCACGTCCTAAATTTGAAATTCCATTTGGAAACGGTAGAAGTCATCAACTAGCGTTATTTATATAAAACTTAATGGCTGCATGACTGGTCATTCGTTTCACATGGCCACACGAAGCAACAAAAAATTAAGGAAAATATTATTTTCTCGCATTTCTTGAGAAAAGCACTATACAAGCCTTGTGCGGGAAGCAAAATGTAAATGCTAACTTCATAATAATCAACAAAACAAATCAACAAATGAAATCAATAAAATGGTTATTTAATGAAATTAAATTGAAATTAAATGAAATTAAATAACCATTTTGTTGATACCCACAAAGCTCTACCTGTGTTCGAAAGCAAAAATATACTGTTATCATTTATGTATATTATAGTTTTATAATTTACTATTAACTCTTAATAGTGTATTGAATAATCCCTTTAGTTTAGTAAACGATAAACTCGACACGTGGCAAGTGTTAATTTACATTCATAATAATCCGCAATTATTGGCCTGTACTCTCTCTCGGTCATTTTTGACGAAATCGACAACATAGGTATTAGTGATAAACAGTAATTCTTCTTAAATTTTATTTTCAGACCTATATTTTATCATTAATCTCCTACCAAAATACAATTGCAAACAGAAAAATATTTTAGAATAGCTTATTTTGCACTCAATCCAATGTTATATTAGACTCAGGTGTTTTCAATTTACGATTCTCTTTCCCGATTCCTAGAACTTTTATAAGTTCTACTAAAATAATTAAAATCCAAGTAGAAACCTCTTCTGACTCACCAATAATGACTTTATTCAATTAAACTACCTATTAAAAACTACTCCGAACTGCACCATAAAAAACAACAAAGAGATCGTAGCTATCGAGGTCGGTGATGCATTTGTGCAACTTTCAAAACCCCTTGGACCCCTCTTCCCCCTTCGCCCCTCGTTCATGCGTTGTCTGAGAATCCTTGGTACTGGTAATTTATGTACCATGGGCAAAAGCGTCGCTTAACGACTCCTAAGGTTAAAATCGCTTGCACACCGCGTCCGTCACTACATACGTTTAGTTTGTGCAGGAGCGATACGCGCGCATACGAATTTAATTGGTTATGCGAAGCTGTTGCATATAGTACTTACGTTCATTGCGAAGGTATGTCAACAGGTGTTCTAAAGTATTTGGCAGTAAATAATATTTCGTAGGCTGTTTTTATATAAACAACATGTTACAAAAATACTAGTAATGACGAATATGGCAGACAGGGACCATCAAACTGAACAACTTTTAATAAGGGACCACTTCTGAAATCGCGAAAAAACATCAGAAACAATTTTGATATTATCGTTATTAATTTTTGTATGAAGCAGCTGATTATTTTTCGCGATTTCAGAGTTGGTCCCAGTTCAGTTTAATGGTCACTATCTACTATATTCGGCCTCATAAAGCTATTTCCAAACACCTTGTATGTAACGTTTAATAGTAAAGATTACAGATTCAGAAGTACAAAATAATGATTTTTGTTAAAAATAACTTTATCATTGTTTTTCACATACCAAAAACATTGTAAAATAAAAAGTTAATCAATTTTTAATTTCTTAAACTTCACAAAAATCACAAAACCAAATTGTACTCAAAAAAGCATTATTTGCTCGTAACACCCTTGAACATTTATGGAGAAAAGGTCAAGTTAAAGATGTTGTACATCCGAAGTCACGAGGAAATGGCATTGGGATATTACACCGTGCAAAATTAAGTTGGTCCGCCACCATTAAAGTTGAGCCACATTTCCTGAGTCGGTCACATTAAGACTTGGATCCCACGAACGATTAAACGCTGAGCGATTTTTTGTCGCCGAGTAAAGAACATTTGAGCTACAAAAAATAGCTCACAAGATCATTTACAAAAGTATGCCTAAATAAATCGGCGCGATTATCGCAGTTACAAAAAGTAGTCCATGTACGTTAACGCTAACTGCTCTTTTAAAAGAGATTAATAAATAATAATATTAACTGTCCAATAAGAGTGCTTGGAGGCTTCAACAATTATCACATCATAAGTCATTTGAAAGTGAAAAAAGAATAAATTTATTGATTAATTAATTTATTTAAGTGGTCAGCAGATTAAAATACTTTTATAAACATACGTGTAATTCGAGCAAATTGTCTCTCAATATTTTTTAATGTCAATTGACGATGTACAACGTTTTTAATGTTTTTGTTTCTCGAAAAAAATAAATTGAATTGAATTGAAAAATACAAAAAAAAATATATAAGAATGTTTCATAATTAACAGAATATTTTGTCATTAGAGATAAAATGTAATAAAAAACGTTTTAAAATTCAACAAAAATCTGTTTTTTGCGTACAAGTAATTTATCGCAAAAAAGACTGAAGTTTTTTTAATCATATAAGATACTCATATACATGCAGCTTTAGTGCAAGCCAGTGCAAGCAGCACATTGAATGGAAATGAATAATGTTGTAAATGTCGATACCTATTACGTCTTGATAAATGAAATGATATTCGATATTTTACGCAACAGTTATTGATGCTTTCTTAATGAGCTATTGTGTAAAAATCTTTTTTTTTATGATAGGTCAAGCGCTTGCCCGCTATCACGCCTGGTGGTAAGCGATGATGCGAGCTACGATGAAACGCACTTGACTAGAAGTATCTATTCACTCGCTATTTGAAGGTCCCCAGCCCCCCTACTCAAATGGCCAACATTCTATTCTTTTACGCTACGCTTACTATTAAAACTTAAAAATAAGCAGTAAACTATAAAATTACGTGCCGTAAGCTTGACAATTCCATACAATACATCGAAGTCTGTGATTTACATAAGTTTGCGACAGTGAATTAATCTACTATTGCTCATATTTAAGCTTTAAAGTAAGCGTAGCGTTCAAACGAATAGAAAATTGGCCATTTGAATTGGGGGCCAGGACCCCTAGCATGACCACCGAGAAATATATATCGCGTGATATAGCGATTTATCGACACTCAACTGTCAAAATCCATTGTATTTTGACAGTTTAACTTGCTAAATCACTATATCATATCGCGTTTCGGTGGTCATGCTAGGGGGACAGATTGAACCTATCAGGAAACACAGATGAATAAATCTGAAGATATTCATATACAGTGTATAAATATTTATATTTAGTTATAAGTGTTTTGTCGCTAATACAAATGACAAACAAATACCTAATTGGTTGAATTGTTATTTTTAATTGAACAGTTATAACTTTTACGAATATTATTTGCAGTAACAATCTTATGTTATGAAATATGATTTTATATCTATTTTTATAACACAAAATAATATTTCAAGAATCCTTACAAAACTGTTACTTTAGTCATATTCCGAGATAAAAACACGGTTTCCGGTTCAACACTATGTGGAATGGTGGAACCTGTCTTATACGCGTTTTTTTATCGGCAAAGTTAGCAATTATGTAGATTGTAGAATAGAATAAAACTTTGTGAGTGGTAATATGAATTCTTTACTAATTAAACTTTTTTTTTTATTCGCAAGTTTTTAGTTGACTTAATATATTAACTTTTTTAATATACTAACGACGGGTTAGTGCTTGGCCCTCACCTCACATGAAGTTAAGTAACGATAAGGCCGAAGGTGGAAAGCTCACTACACCCGGAATCCTCATCACTGAGGAATTGGCTATCTTACGTCTAACTGCCGGAACACAACAATTTTTAAATTGTTGTTATGGCGTCAGACTTAGGTAAGATGGTTGTAGCTAGCCAGGCTTTGAAATAAGCCCTACTACCACCAAACCGAGTAAAAATTGTACTTCGATCGCTAGGTAAATCGATCTTATAGCGTAGGAAAGGAAGGTAGTGGAAACTCACAGTAAATCCTCAGTCGATGAAACTTTACAGTATGATAAAGTATCATAAATGAAACATATTTTTTTAATTATCCATATCGTTTTGTTTTTGGATATATGAACATAGGTTTTGGTTCATACTATATATTACATCCCTGCAAAGTTTCGTCGACTGAGGATTTAATGTTGGGGTCTCAATACAAAAAGATCTCTTCATTTCCTAGACTCGAACAATAATTGGGTCCATTGTGTATCAAGCATTCAAAGTTTAAAGAAAGTGCAGCGATGCAAAGAAGTTACAACGTTGTCAAAATCGGTTGGATTATGTTATTCTCAAGTCATAAGTTTATTACATTTTTCCTGCTTTACATTCTTAACTCGAAATTGAAGCAAACATTAATCCGGAAAAAGCATTTTCAAGACAGCTTTAAACTCCACATTTCTTTGAAAAGACAATACAGTTTCGCGCCATTCGGTGCATAGGCTCGTAAATGCGCTTAAATGCGCTTTGTGCGCTATAAGGAAAAGTGCGCATTACTCAGCAGACAGCCTTGACGGCCTAGTGGTTTGTTTATGAGACTTGCGCCGGCGCAACGGCTCAATGCTGCGCTTGTCTGTTTGCACTAATCGTAGTAGTTGCCATTTTCAGCCGCCAGGGGCGCCACCGTCAATGAAATTGAGCGATAGTGGGAAATGTTTGGAAAGTTTTTCAAAGCTTTTAATTACAGTGGAAAATATAAGTAGGTCCCTACTAAATATTGCAAATTAAAGTGACTTTTTTCTTTTTCAAGAAAGAATTCTAAAATTGTAGCTATTTATTTATTTTTCTTAACAATTTTTAAATATTGTATAGGATTAAATAAAATACTAATCTAAGAAATATAAACTGTTGGCAAGTTAGTTTGTCGCACTGAAAATTTAATTCTTTCTATTGGCTTCTTTTATTAAGTAAATACTTTTTAAAAATACCTAGTCTGTTCTTCAATATTGTTTCAATTTATTTCGATTAAACTTTATGGATAATGCTTAATAAAATAAGTTTTTTTTTCAGGAAACATCTTCTAGTAGTATCACAAGAAACTATTTGAATTTGTAATGGTTTACGTTTAGTATATTTTTTTTTTAATTTTGGCCACCAGCAAAAAAAAACTATTTGTTAAACCCTATATTTATTATAGTTTTAAAATTTGTTCAATAGTATAAGAAAAACAATTCATTTTTGTAATGGTTAAGTAAGCTCTACTATTCTTGTTGATTGGCCACCAGCAAAAGAAAGCATTTGAGAAATCCTACATTTGTTCGACAAACGAAGGCTGCGAGCTACAAGGCTAACCAGTCTATGAAATGCATAGTATGGACCGGGTGCCCTCGGCGCAGGCGCAGATACGGAAACTGCAAACTGCATCGCCCTTAGACCAGACAAATTGAGCAGCCAAACCAAAATGTGCTTTAGCATGTTCAAATAGGGTTTATAGTTTAGCCAGTTTATGGTTATTATTATGATTGATTTTTACTGTATGATTAATACAGCTTATGCTATTTTGAGATTCAGACAATATTTAAATTCTTTTAACTTTATCACCATATTTGTGTTAATAATACCCTTCAATTTATCTTTTAATACGAAATTAATACCTACTATATACAGCGTGAAATTTTATTCATTTGGTTCCCGCCGTGGGGTGGTTCCACTCATGATTACAAGCAACTTTTACTATGGGGCCAACTCTCCTACTCGCAAAAAAAAACAGCTATTCCATACAAAAGTGCAGTACCTACTCGACCTTCATGTATGAAACAGCAGATTTTTTTTTGTGAGTATGAGAGTTGGGCCCATAGTAAAAGTTGCTTGTAATCATGAGTGGAACCACCCCTCGGCCCAAATGATTAAAATTTCAGCGTGTATGTATCTACAGTGGTGTGGAACCTATTAGGTTTTTTGTCTATTTGTGCATTGTGTTTTGGTCACGTCACCCAACCATTAATTTCAATTTGAGCATAAGAGACAAACATATTTAACGTTTTTATTCACAAAATACGTAATTAAAGGTCTATCACATGAAAGTGATTGAGAAAAATCACCAACACTTGTATCTATAGACAATAGATAATTACTTTAGAAATAAAACACTTTTTACGGATTACAGCGCGTATATATTATTAATTCAGGTGTTATTTTTGCTTTAGTCCTCCCGTGACCACGGCCGGGCCCCTGGAAAGGTGTCGAAACGTCGGGAATTAAAAAAAAACCGGCCAAGTGCGAGTCGGACTAGCGCACGATGGGTTCCGTACCAAAAAACGGCAAAAAAAATCACGTTTGTTGTATGGGAGCCCCCCTTAAATATTTATTTTATTCTGATTTTAGTATTTATTGTTATAGCAGCATCAAAAATATATCATCTGTGAAAATTTCAACTGTCTACCTGTTGTCGTTATTAATATCGGGCAAAAAACAGCAAAAAAACACGTTTGTTGTATGGGAGCGCCCCTTAAATATATATTTTATTTTGTTTTTAGTTGTTGTAGCGGCAACAAAAATACATCATCTGTGAAAATTTCAGCTGTCTAGCTATCACGGTTCATGAAATACAGCCTGGTGACAGACAGACAGACAGACAGACGGACAACGGAGGCTTAGTAATAGGGTCCCGTTTTTACCCTTTGGGTACGGAACCCTAAAAACCAATAAATCCAAACTAAATAATTCTTAAGTAACACCTGAATAATCACATAAGCGCTGTAATCCGTAAAAAGTGTTACCTAACCTCTAAAGTGTGTGAATAAGTAAATTATAATATTAAAAGCAGGTCTTAATTTGCTTAGATGTAATGCAATGTGTGTAGTAAAACTTGTTATGGAGAAGTTTGAACGGAAAACGGTCACCCATCTAAAGACTGGCATTTTTTTATGCACAACGACATAGTGCTTGGCCTTCACCTCACCTGATGTTAAGTGACGGTGGAACCGCAGTACGGCCGGAATCCTCATTACTGAGGAAATCTTACTTATCTCACCTCTAACTGCCGGAATACAACAATTTTAAAATTATTATTATGGTGTCAGACTTAGAGATGGTGGTAGCTAACCAGGCGGACTTGAAATAACCCCTACCACCAACCAGACCGAGTGCAAATGTACCTCCCCTCTTGGGAATCGAACCTGGAACCCTTGCGTCTCACACGGCTGGGATCGAATACGGTCACTCATCTCAATATTGGCATAGATGCTATTACAGTCTTTAACCGAACACAATATATTTTCTTCTTGAACGTTTAAAATATTAAAAACTACCATTCGACTGAAGTCAATCTCTTCCATAGATCTCTAGTAAACAAGCCGTATCAATGTTCGATCAATACATATTGACGAGTTTGTCGCACTCACAGAAAAACCGAGTATCCACCTATAACCCTTATTGTTCAAAGTGTGTTGACCTAAAGCTTCAATTGTATCAGATGTCTAGCAAATCTCAAAATAACAACTACCTAATTTAATATTAATAATTCATTTCGCTTTTTAATCAACAATTTAAAGATTTGAAAAAACAAACCATATTTTTTTCTTTATGCGAAAAACTTATTACACACACAGCTATCAATTAATTGTGTATAAAAAAAACTTACTGTTGATCAGCTGATAAATATAAATTTAAACGACCATCAAATCAGCGACTAAAATATATCTTATTTAATTCGACTATTTTTAACTATCAAACTTTTTCTAACTTAATTTTCAACGTTATTTATAATTATATGGATCTTTTTGTCGATTCAGTTATTCGAATTTTTTCAAAATGGCGGAAATATGGGGAAAATATCATATTTCAGTCATTTCGAAAAATGATAAAAAATGCACAAAAACGCGCGGCAGCTCTACAGTACTAGAAATAAATTATGAAACTTTACACTTGATTCTGGCCACTTATTGCGAATTCTAAAGAGGCTGCAAAAAAGAACAAGTCATATAGGAAACAAAGCACAGCTTCATAAAGCAATTGCTGAAAAAAAAACAAGCATTTACGTAAAACTGACCGAACGGTAAAAAAATATGAACCTTATTTTAAGAAGCGTAAGATTTATTCTTAAGGTGTTTATACACTGGCTGATGTACCACCTATCGCCTTTTGTTTGCGCCGTTTTCCAACTGCTTACGCTTAGAGCAAAGTGGCAACAGTTATGTGTAGCGTAGAGACACGGTGTCACGCTGTGTATCAATTTCGAAAGAGCGATAAGGAAAGTAGATCATTTCAAGAGGCCAAATGACTTTGTATTGATGAGATGTAACTTTTTGAACGCTAATATTTTATGAGCTGAAACACAGACCATACAACAAGTACTTAAGCTAAAAGGATTCAATTTACATCTTTCACCAATAGGTATACGAGGAGAAATTGTCAAAATAATGAAAATAATTGATTACGAAATATCACAATGTTTTGAAAAAATTTTTTCAAGTCACGTTCCAAGCTAAGCAAAGTTTGAACAATGGTGACTAACTAAATAATTAAGAAAATAAATAAACATCCGTAACTATGTACCGACTACCGAGTTCAGGGGGATATCAAACGTACTAGCTGTTAGTACTATTATTTATTTTGTGGGACTATGCTAACTCTGAACGTCTTACAGTGAGAAGCTATAAAACACTAAGCTCCATTAAATATTAATTTTGCAATCAATAACGATATTCTTAACAATTATCAACAGCAATAGCAATGATTGATCAAGTACACAATTTAATTTTTTTTCGAACGACTTCCCAGCCAATTGACTTTTTTTGGAGTAGCATTTTGAAGTCTAGAAAATATAGATAGGTAGGTACTTTTTACATGTGTGTAATGCCCGCCCAAAAAATCTGTGGAAACAGAAATTCGAGAAAAACTTGGGATTTTTTCACTATCTGCTCTCCAGGGACAAAACTATGTCTTTTTTTACCCGACTGCAAGAGGGTTATGTTTTTCGCGCGTATTTTGTAAGTTTGTATGTAACTCAAATCATTCATAATGTCACTTTCTTTATGCATGCCTCCGACTGCATGTTATAATGTTGCCTTTAATATTTAATCTTGTTTCCATCTTTTCAGTTGACTTGTCTTTTTATTTGCACTTATAAACTGTATTAAATAACCTACAATTAAGCCCAATTGCAATTGTAATAGGAGCTAAGCTGTGGCACTTCGAAAATGACAAAAGGTAACTGAAAGTATGTTGTAGTACATTTAGAACTATACCACACTTTGCAAATTTAAAACCCGACGGCCTAAAAATATAAATCTGCTCCTTACAACGTTTACTTTATTTGGGGAGTATCTTTAATACGTATCAAATTAATTTAGACGCTTTATTATATTAAAAATAAGCTTATACCCTCTCCTCATGCGACATAAAATAATACGCTTCACAATTATTTGGTACCTGATGCCGATAGGCGCATGCGCAACCTTATAGTATAAAAAAAGTAATCATTTGTTGATTTGCTATATTATTATCTAGCTTTTTGGTGGATTGGATATTGGGATGGGACATGATGTCCATCTGAAGTGCAAGATAGAATAAAATCGTATAAACAAGATGGAAAAAACTATACGTAAGGAAAAAACCTATAACAAAAAATTAATTTTCTCAGTCTCACTCAGCTCTGTTGGGAAAATTCTAGAGAAATGAAGTACTTTTTCATGTAAAAAAAGGTTAGATGTGTGTGCGAGGAACTTGAGCTATCTGAAAAAGTCCGCTTCGCATCATCTTCTTCGCAAATCTTTGGTGGAAACGTAGCCTTATGGCCTACGAGCTTATTATAAACTGCTTATGTTTAGGTGATCACCATACTAACCTAACCTAACCACCAGAATTAGTAAATGATCACCAAATCACTGGGCGGTTTAGGATTTGGTGATAATTTACTAATTTTAGAAAACTTTTGCTATGTTAAATTAATTCCCTTTATAAACTACGGTATTTTGAACTTTTAAAGCTGTCACTAGTAAATCTTACACATTACTGAAGAGCACAGCCAGAGAGTTTTGTCTTTTAAAAATAAGTAAAAGGGGTGAAATTAGGGAGAAGGTAAGTCGTTCTCCCAAAATTGTTATGATCTGTATAGTGGATCAGTGGGGTGGAATTTCTAAAAGGTAAGCCGATGGGAATCGGCTTGTATGGACTCTTCGCCACACTCAATGGCAAGGGATGAAATTGGGGTGAAGGTAAGCAGTTCTCCAAAATTGTTATGATCTGCATAGTGGATCAGTGGGGTGGGACTTCTAAAAGGTAAGCCGATGGGAATGGGCTTTTATGGACTCTCCGCCACACTCAGTGGCGAGGGATGAAATAAGGATGAAGATAAGCTGTTCTCCAAAATTGTTATGATTTGTATAGTGGATCAGTGGGGTGGAATTTCTAAAAGGTAAGCTGATAGGAATCGGCTTGTATGGACTCTTCGCCACACTCAATGGCAAGGGATGAAAGTAGGGTGAAGGTAAGCCGTTCTCCAAAATTGTTATGATCTGTATAGTGGATCAGTGGGGTGGGATTTCTAAAAGGTAAGCCGATGGAAATCGGCTTGTATATTTATTGATACCTATATGCCACAGGGAGCATGCAACAAAACATGGATAGTAGTTATGAAAAAGCAATAGTAGCGCATTTCCTTAAACAGTGATTTGATTAAAACTTAAACCTTTCTCATGGATGTTTTGAATTTTACAATAAATGCTTTGTAGTACCTATCTGTTATTTTTTTAGTAACCATTGCGATCAATGGCCGAATTGTGCTAAGTTTCAACGACAAAACGTAAATAAATCGTTACCGTTTCAGTTTTTTTAGAGAAAAATACTCGCTTTAGTTCTGTTAAAGTTATTGAAAGCTATGCCTAGGGAGTCTAGGATGTAAATTTTGGACAATTTAAATGAAAATTCTAAAGCTAAACCAAAGATTTTTGGATAAATCTAATCTAAATGACAACGTAACGGTTTTGGTTTTATCGCGATTGGGCATCTGTGCATTACATCTAGTACAGAGGCGTTAAAGTAAGTAAGTAAGTAAATTATTTATTTGCAAAAATATGGTTACAAAATATTCTTAAATTAAGTTATGTCCAACATTTTCAATCGATAAACAGTCGATATGCATATATTTTAAAATTATTTAAATGTTATGTAGGCATAGTCCAATCCATTCATAATTAAAAACAAAATTAAAAAAAATAATACTAACCTAAAATAAAAAAATGGCTCACTGAGCCTTCCCAGTACATGGTCTTACATCTTACTTGAGGTAAAATTGAAAAATAAACATTACATTGTATCGTTTGTAATTTTTCTTCACAAAAACATAACAAGCAGTTTAGTTTTCAGAGGATTATTTTTCTTCAACCAAAAAATCAAAAAAATAACCTGGCGACAACAATGCGACAATAAATTAAATGTCATATAGCTAATAACGCTCCCATTCTGCATAAAAAATAATTAAAAATGTCCAATAGTTTAGTCACAGGCAATATTTTTCAGTACACACACAGTTACGTGCGATTTAGTTTGTTTGAAAAGTTTTTATTTAATTCGTTCCTAGGAATTATTTGATAGTTCAAAATACTCCTATGAACTAGTGTGACCAATATATTCATTTATTGTCGCATTGTCGTCTCCACCTTTTATTAAAAACCCACATATAAAACCTAACCTATAAGAACCGATATTCAATTTTATGTAGGTACAAAAGTACAAAATAAAACAAAACTTTCGGGTTTAGTCAAATAAATTTAAAAAAATGGGTCTTAAAAACAATCTTGTTTTGACGTAAATGTAGTGTGAAATTCTATTTTCGAAGTTCTTATAGGAAACAATATGGCGGCTCACGCCCGCGCAGTTTGTAGGCTTCGAAAAAAGCACAAAAGCAAGATGGCTGGCTTTCTCGCCAGTATCTAGCGTGACGTCACGGGATAACGTGTCCTTGTGATTTGTCTAGCCTAAGTTGTATTTTTAAATATACGATTTCACACAAACCAAAAAGTTTTTCTTGTGGTGCCACGTTTACGAAAGTCTGTAGTGTGATAAAACGTAGGTTTTCCTTTTTCAACGTTTTAAAATATTTATCCTCTTTTTTAAATTAAACATTGATTGGTAAAAAGTTTAAAAGGAAATGGGATAATGCAACGGTAAAAGTAGTGTCAAAAATAAAAACAAAATCATAAACAAAAAAGTACTTACCAAATAAAATCAACCAAACTCACACGAAAGTCCAACAAAAATAGGTAAATAAAGTTCTAAATTAAAAAAAACACTACACGACACAGAGCACTACAGTCTTTTGTTTGATAGTATATTTAACTGCTTGGTTTTTATTGCTGATATTTTTCTACTAACGGACGTCTATAAAAATAAAATATTGAAAAATTAATAACTGTTCCCGCTGCCAGGATGATTTTTGACAAAACGCTCATTTGAAAATTAATGTTTGAAATTCTAAACTCAAATTTCGGTTCCAAATTCGAACTGGGTTCTTACTAGAACCGCGATGCGCGCGCTCCGAGTTCTTTATTCAAAAAATCGCGACGTACTGGCGCGCCATAAAAGTTGCAGGAAGGACGTCTCTTCCTAGTGATGTAAACGCTGAATTATTTTCAAAAAATTTCCAACGAGCGTTTTGAGCCAAAAAATCTAACCTAACCTAACCCTGGCGGGCGGGCGACTGGCGGGCGCGTAGGGGCCGCATTGCCAAATATTTTTTTTTGCATCTCGGCCGAATTATGCACTTGTATGCGACTTACGTCGTCCCTTCATTGTAGTGGTGCGACATATACCGATTGGGCATTTTTATGTCGTCTTCATGTGTGCGTCACTCACACAAAGACAACTGACGAAAATTTCGTTGGTGTGCGTCTTGTGGCCCTTTGGTACAAAGTTTATTTAAAAAATCCAGCGTGTTATGTAAACATGCGATTTTTTGGGACTAAAATACTTAGGTGTTGCCCGGAGGGGTCGTCGGCCGCGTTTTTCGGGAACTCTGACTAATTTCGCTAAAAGGATTCGTTTTGACGTACCTAAAGATTTGAACAGAAGTTGTTTGGTTTTCGAACGGGCTCCGAGCCGCGTGCTGGCGCGAACGCATTATGACTTTTTCTTTTTTCATATAATTTTTAGGATACGTTGAACTCTTTGGATTCTTTTCCGGCTGAATGGCGTACTGCATGTACCGTGTATCACTGACTATTCACAAGTTAATAATAGCAGCAAGCCGTAGTCCTTCAAACGCCCTAGACACCCGACATGGATCCACGGACGATAGAGATAAATAGTAATGTTAGACCACAATAGATGTGACGATGGAATATTTTTCTATGAGCGCATAGGTATTTTGTGTTGGAAATATTTTGTTATTTGTTTTTTTTTATTTAATAAAATTGTCCTTAGTTTGCGATAACATGACATGTCCTTGCACTTATTTTTGGTGATTTTTTTAGTCTTGCGCAGCACTCGAAATATAGCTATCGATTAAGTACCTATATTACTTACGTTGTGCTGTGCTATATGTTATATCCTAAGCTATTTATTGTAAAAAGAGAAAATAAATGCTTTTTATTATTATTATTATATTATTATTATATTATATGCGTGCAATGACTAATATAAATTCCAGTGCGTCTTTATAATATTTTGATTATACACTCTGCAGCCAAATATGTGCAACGTTAAAATTCCCGGCTACTACACTAAATAGTCTGTGTTTTCGAACTAGTAAAGTAATTGTGAGATATGAGATAAACTTATGTTTATCTCACAATTACTTTGAGCTGAGATTACTTTGAGAATTACAGCTTTTACTTATGTAAAAGCTACCGATTCTGAGACTTACAAATCTTTAGGTCTTTTTTAATACCGCTAAAGAGTGGAACTCCTTGCCTCAATCTGTGTTTCCCGATAGGTACAATCTGAAGTCACGAGTGAATAGGTTTCTTCTAGGCAAGCGCGTTTCTTCGTAAACCACATCATCGCTTACCATCAGGCGTGATAGCGGTCAAGCGAATGATTTATCTATCATAAAAAAATGAATATTCTTCGTAAAAAATAAAATGTTTGTTTGTTTTGTCCTCTATACGTTACTAAACTGTTGAACCGTATGCGTTGAAATTTGCAATGCCGGATATAGCTAGTCTAATATATTTACTAGCGGCTGCTCGCGACTTCACCCGCATGGACTTTTTTCCCCATACAAACTTTCATTTTTAATATCATTGACTTCGATATTTATTTTTGCGAAAAGGGCTATGAACATTTTAGCATAGTGGTAACCATATCGGCGCCGTATGTAACCTGGGGGTCTATTACGAATAGTTTAATGCGATACACGCAGCTGCGACCGTGCTTCGTTTTGTTTGTTTCCTATTACAAATCACTTTCGTAAGCGATATTGCGAAGAGATTGCGTGAGTTTGACAGTTTCTCTCTAGCGTATCCGACATCGTTCGTTTAGTAGTCCATAAACTACGATAGCCAAATTCAAAATGTTTGTTATAACTACAACCAACGAACTGCGGACGATTATCGTGGCCAAGTGATTGCGTACAATTGCGTACGTTATTTTCGTAATAGGTCCCCTGTGTATATCGATGGAGGATGTATAGATGAACAAAAATAGTTATACGATATAAAGTCCTAAAGCGTAACGTTTCAGATTAAAAATCCAAACTTTTGTCCCCGGATTATCTCGAAAACGCGTTTCATCGTGCGCCGCTCTATTTCCGACATCCCCGTCAGAAAAAAAAAAACCGGCCAAGTGCGTGTCGGGCCACGCGCAGTAGGGTTCCGTAATTACATTATACCATACCATATTTTAATACCGCTATCATTATTCACCTAAAAAAATAACTTTGTTTTTCACAGTGTTTGTATGAACGACAAAGTAATATTTGCGGTTTTAAAAAATGTACTATATTTCGAAAACTTTCTATTGTATCTCGTTCAAACCAATTTTCGTTGAAAGTGTTTACTAAGATCTATAGCATATATTTTTTTTTTAATTTTTCACTCTCTTACTTTAAAAGTTAAAGGGGGGGGGGACACACATTTTACCACTTTGGCGGTATATATCTTTCAAACGGTTGACTTTGTGAAAAAATTGTCTTAGGAACCTCAATGTCATTTTTAAAGACCTATCTATAAACATCCCGCAAGTATTGGTTTGATGAAAAAAATTTTTTCTGTTTCAGTTCCATGTATGGGGAGCCCCCCCTTCATCTTATATTTTTTTTATTTTTGTGAGGAAATCGTAAAGCGGTTCACAGAATACATCTACCTACTAAGTTTCAACTATGTAGTCTTAATACTTTCGGAATAAAGTGGCTGTGACATACGGACGGACAGACAGACAGACAGACAGACAGACTAAAAAACATATGGTTACCACTACGCCAGCCTCTCATACTAAGAGATTCAAACCCTTTTAGCCATGTCTTTCCCCACGATCCAAATACTAAAATTCATCATACATTGGTTCAGTAGTTCAGGCACAGAAAATAACAGATTATATTTAGTACTAGCGGTTGCCCGCGGTTTCACCCGCGTGGTTCCCGTTCCCGTGGAAATATCGAGATAAAAAGTATTTTATGTTTTAATCTAGGCTATGTACTATTTGTGTGCCAAATTCCAACCAAATCCGTTCAGTAGTTTTTGCGTGATTGAGGAACAAACATCCAAACATCCAAACCTACAAACTTCTCATTTATAATATTATACTAGCGGCCGCCCGCGGTTTTACCCGCGTGGTTCCCGTTGCCGGGGGAATATTGGGATACAATGTATCTTATGTTTTAATCTAGGCTATTTACTATCTGTGTGCCAAATGTCAACCAAATCCGTTCAGTAGTTTTTGCGTGATTGAGGAACAAACATCCAAATATCCTAACCCACAAACTTTCACAATTATAATATTAGTAGGATTAGGATGAATTAAAAAACATTTCTATTTTCATTCCGATCGCTGTTTCCAGGTAAAACACACAGCCAAACTTTTACAACCTTTTTCTTCTTAAATTCCAATTAGCTAAAGGCACAAATAATGGAACTCGTAGGACAAAAAGGATCTAAGTATATCTAAGGTCGTTGGGACAGGTGAACATGAGGGCCCTTTTGAAACTATTCATTGGTTTCTCTACGCGATAGTGGCTTCGGTTCACTAGCTTTGTTATTTTTAAACAGTTTTGGAGGGTAAGCAGGTCGACCATTTAAGGCGTTTTTTCAGGTTCGTTGGCATAGTTTAAAGAAGTGTGTTTTTATAGGAAAATGTTCAGCTCCTTGATAGGTTTAGTAAATAAAAGAATTAAGAGAAGTAATATTTATGACGTCAAATATAATTACTATTCACTATCTCTTTAATATTTAGATGGCAATAAATGATATTAAGTTAGAAATGTTGTCAGTCAATCATTATCTTCGTCTAGAAGACCAGATATTCGTCAAGACTCTCCCAAATAAATTCCTGCGTCTTCTCACAAAAAAATAATAAATTTAAAAAATATTAAAAACACGACTGCCCTGCCAAAAACGAACTAAAAAGTTAAATAACAAGTGTCATTGCAGTCGGGGAACTGTTTTGTGGAACAATTTTTGATAATCAAAGCAGGTCCCCCGACTGCAATGACACTTGTTATTTAACTTTTTAGTTCGTTTTTGGCAGGGCAGTCGTGATTTTAATATTTTTTAAATTTATTATTTTTATTTCACACATTTTAGTAACAAATAATATAGTTTTTAAATGTGCTTATTAGGGCCTTTCATTTGATGCATTTAATATTATTATAATAATTGAAGAAAAAAATGTTTTTTCACGTTTAAAAGTGCCGCCGTACAGTCGCCATATTGACATTTCTCAAAAAATTAAAGCCAGTGTCACTTGGAACGATGTAAGGATTCTAACGATACCCCATACATCCAAATCTGTTAAGAAGTTATGGTGGAATAAAGAAACTCACATACCCACAAACATACATGAACCCTGAACACATATACACTCCTTTTTAGGCAGTCGTGTTAAAAACCGATGCTTAATGCGATATTTCTTATAGAGAAAAAAATCCTGAAAAAAAAAACCGTGAATTTTAACAAAATAATTAAATCAAAAACCTTATTAATTTAAATGTATTTCAGTCATTTAATTTAAAAAAAAGCTCCTACAAACGAAACTATTTACGCTCTCCAGTTATAATCCATTAAGATAAATAATAAATCATTTAACGAATGCAAAACCAAAATTGCATAATAATACTGTCCGGCTAGAAGTCCAGCGATTGTTATTTAAAAAATTCTCGAAACATCCTGGATTGGTTTTCATTCTGCCACAATATATTTCTACTTTCATAAAAAAAATCTTACAGTTCGCTTATAATAATATGGAGGGACGAAGGGAGGAGGAGGTGAGATGAAGGCCGTTGTGCGTATAAAAATATCTAATGAAAAAACATAATATGATTAAAACCATTTTGTTCTAGTAAATTAAATATAATATTAATGGAATAATTGACTGCTTATTTTTAACTGTGTGTATTTTAACACGTTTTTATTAGGTTGCTTTCTCGTTTGTGTGTTCGTTCGTTTCTCCACAAAGTTTGCGAACAATTTTATACTAGCTTCCGAATGAGCTAGAGATTTTTTATGTTAGACCAGCCTTTCTATTGTCTAATTTAAAAATCTATCGCAATCGCTTTCAGGGTGTAACACATTGAAGCTTCTTTTTGTCACAAATGAAAACTTACCAAAGAAATGCAGCAATGTGTCACATCCACCTGTCAAAAGAAAGCGATTGCGATAGATTTTTAAAATTAGACACTAGCCCCCAGCAATAGGTGTCATGTAATACGGCTGGCAAAATGATGACATGTTTAAGTTTATGGTTATACTTAAAAATAATAGTAACTACGACTAATCGTTAGTTATTATTAATATTTTAAGTAGTAGATATAAAAAAATAAAAAAATAAAAGAGCCTTTTATAGAGCCATAAACAGTTTACATTGCAATATTCGTAACTTATATTTTTTAATACTTAAGTAGTAGTAGATATACTAACTAAGTAATTAACGCAAATGCAAAAATCTGAAACTCAATAACAATTAACAAAGGTTATTTTTCTCATTTATTTTATATTAAGTCATCACTTAAAGGTGACATCAGTACCCATAAACATGACTTCTAACAGCAATTAGCAATACTAAGTAATCGTAAAGCTTGAAATTTCATGAAAGTGCATAAATTGCAGTCTAAAGGAACCTAACCACTTTCATTATGTCCTATTTATAAGAAATAAAAAGTCTATTCAACGATTCACGTTAAGCACACACGGGCATACAGTGGACTGGACACACACATGCGCACGCGCATTAGATCGATAGCACGGGTTGACGGCCGCCCGACCTTGTTAGACAAAGGACGTGGGCCCTAGATGAGAGCGTAGAGTGGTCACAATTCGGTCACTGTTGCGTAGGTCACGCGATGACATTTTAAAGTTAGACTAGACATGGAGGTTGATTAGAAATAAAGTTTTTAATTTCTATTGAACTACGCGTGGAAGTCTTTAGAAGAGGCGGAAGACCGTGTTGCTCTAAGACATGGAGGTTGGATTGCGATTCGAAAACGTTCAAACAAACTTTTTTGGTAAAAATAGACCTCCGTCGTAGGTTAGCACGTGTAGGTCAGTCCCAAAGCCCAAAAGACTTTTTTTTAATAATGGTCGTAGGCCGACTACCTTGAACTGGCGGAATTTAACGACGCTGTTATTGTTTTTTATGATGATCTAATACCTATTACCAACCAAAATCTTATGTTAACACTTCGAATACAACACCTTTCAATTAGTAAAGCATAGCGGATCGAACTTTACTGGTATTTGAAAATACTCTTAGGTGCTGAAACAGATTCTCCTATTTGAAATCAAATAAAGTATACGAAGGTAATTTATTATTAACTTTTATGGTAGATAAAAACCTGCATAAGTTAAGCTGTCGCATCTGTTTATATAGCTACGAGTATAATCTGTGCCACAAAATGGTAGAGCAGTCTGTTTTGTCTTGGTTGGGCTTAGGAAGCTATAAACATAGTACCGACATACTACATCTAATATTGTATGGGTGTAAAATTTTATACCTATTTGCATTGTCGTTAGATAAGAAGGATAGTTTATAATATGTCACAATGTACCTATTGAAACTAACATTAGAGGGCGGAGTTTGCAAAATGATAACACATAATTTGTCTTTCGACTGTTAAATAACTCAACTGGATTATTATGTCAAAAATGGTTCATAATAATAATAAAGGTTATGGAAGCTGGACAGTAAACAAATTAAAGATCGAATTGAAAAAAATAAAACCAAAATGTGTAGGAATAAATTTATATTTACGAAAATTCGTTTCAACATCCAAAAATTGATAGCAAACGCATAGCAAGCAACAAAATGACAGGTCTACATTTCCTCCTCCTCAGTCGTTCCCTCATGGTTGAGGATCGTGACTCCCTGCAAGGACGTCTCGCACGAGGTGTTTCCATCTGTTGCGGTCCACGACTTGATGCAGTGCGACGTTCACTGGCATATCCAGATTTTCGGACACCTGGTCTGACCAACGTTTTGGGCTTCTGCCTCTCGGTCTTTTTCCTTCTATCTTGCCTGTTACGATGAGCCGCTCTATGTTATCGGTATCTCTACGCGTGATGTGCCCAAAATATCGTACATACATCGTATCGTACATAAAAGGTTTACATTTACACTAGCGTTAAATTAAAGCTATAACGTCGACTGCTGGACGAATTGTGAATCAGCTAAATTATCCTGCCATTCTATCTAACTTTTTGCCACAAGAGATTAACAATATCATCGTCAGCACAGCAAGATCTTTTTATATTATAGTTATTTTTTTCTAGAGACCTTCAAACTCTTCTTCTTCTTCTTATCGAATGAGGATTAGTGGCCACCTCTGGTGTTAGAGTTTATCAAGCCGCTTGTAAGGCCTCTGACTTGGCTTAACGACTGTTATCAGATGACAACAGCCGGGACCGACGGTTGAACGTGCCCTCCGAAGCACGGAAGCGCTCAGTTGTAATGGCACTTTAACGGTCACCCATCCGACACCTGACCGGACCGAGCGTTGCTTAACAAACGTGATCGAGTACGATCAGTCTGTCAAGTTCCGCCATGAGCGCTTCAAACTCTAATTCAACTCTAATGGCATAAGTATACTATTATAGTTCGAAATTTTGTATAAATTAGTAACTCAAAGTCTAAATTACGACCTATCTATTCTCTAGCCAAGTTCACTAATCTTATTAATCCTAGTGCAACCCCAATACAAGTTAAGTAAAAATACAAAACATGTTGATTACCTTACATTTAAATTAATTAAAATTTGACCTTAAATTATACAGCAAAATGTTCCATAGAACATTCTAAGACTGCGTATACGCAACATTGATTCTCCTGTGGTGTGAAAATGCAATAGTGTGTGACTGTGTGTTTGTATATACCTCCCTCACACAACGACAAGAGTTCAGTCACTCCCGAAAACGAGTCGAGAAACTAGAGTACCACTTTACAGGACAGAAAATCAATAAACACTTACCTCTTTATACATTGTTCACTTCACAAACAATATTGTTAAAGTCTTTAATACAAATCACGTAATGTAACACTAACACAGCGCTTCAAGCAATAAAAAGCGCAGATTTTTTCGCCTTATATTTGCTGTCGGTTTTAATGCGTTTTTTAGAGCCTCGGTCTCTACAAAAATCAAAATGAAGCGTGCGCTTGGAATTTTTGCGTCGGCTAAGGCTAAAAAAAGTGAATACTTGCCAGAGTTTCAAAAAACATGGTCATTAATAACTGTCAAGCACTATAGAAAAGTTGTAAACTTAACAGTGTTACTAAGTTAAGCTTATCACTGCATAATGTAATAAGACAAAGCAAGAAATAGTACTATTCAAGTTATATTCGTGCTGAATTAAATAGAAAACTGAACCAAACACCTAAGTATTTAATGGTTATGATACGAATCTCCGGAACATGATCGCACGTTTTAAAACAAAACTTAAGTTTAGTCTGTAACTTAGAGCAACGCCGGCTTCAAGCCGGCGATACTCGAATGTCTATTATACTAACTAAAATATTTCATCCCATATGCTTAAAAAAAAACAGGACGCAAAATACCTGATAAGGTAATATGAAGAAATAAGAAATAAAACACTTTTTAACGGATACTAGCGCGGTTTTATTGAATGTACTTTGGTATTTAGTTGGTATTTGGTTTGATTTTTGGTTTTTCCCGACGTTTCGGCACCTTTGCAGCTGCCGTGGTCACGGGGGACTGAAGCTACCCGTGAGCCTACCCTCAAGCGATGAATTTTTTTTTTTTTATACGTTCAGAAATTAAAATTTAACAAAATTTTTAATTATTTTATGTTGATTTATAATTTAATTTTATGAATTATTTAATGCTAAAAAGAGAGAGAAATCTACTGAAACTACCACCATTTCATAAAATTGGGAGGCCCCTCCAAGAAAGAAATGGCGAAAGAAAACTTGGAGAGGGAGCCGACCTCCGTCTTTTGTATTAATTTATTTATTTGCAAAAGGAACTAACCGTATCATTAGATCTTACAGTGTGTGTGAGGGGCTTTAGCTTGTGAATGATGGGGTCCCAAGCTGGTGGAATTTTCCAACCATCATCTCTATTGAAATTAGGATATTTATTTATTTCGATAGCCTCGCGGAGCATTCTAGGGATAAATCTACGTTCCCTAGCAAGGATTTGGGGTTTGTCAAATCTAATATAATGGTTGGGCCCCTCAAAGGCGTGTTCACTCACTGCAGACTTGTTATCGCGCCTATGTTTCATGTCAGCTACATGCTCTTTGACGCGGGTCCCTATGCTTCTCTTTGTTTGCCCGATGTAGGAGAGTCCACAGTCACAATCTAGTTTGTAGACGCCTGCAGCTTGAAGGGGGATATTACACTTGACAGGTCGTAAGAATTGGTTGATCTTCTTCGGCGGCTTGAAGTAAGTTTTGATTGACGCTCGCTTCAGAATGTTTCCAATCTTGTCAGTGATACCCTTCAAGTATGGTAGGATGGCAGGTTGACGCTCTACTGTGGCTGGTTTGGCGCGTTTTCTGTGATTGAGGTGTGGTACTTGCAACTTGTTGTTACGCAGTACTTGTTGGACGTGCTGAAGCTCAGCAGTCAGGTGTTGTTTGTCACAGATTCCGCGGGCTCTCTGAAACAAAGATTTCCCTACGGTAGCTAACTGTATAGGATGATGGTGAGAGTCACCATTAAGGTATCTGTCTGTATGGGTTGCTTACGATACACTGTGTGGCTCAAGGTTTGGTTCGGATTCCTGATAATGAGAATGTCTAGGAAAGCTAGTTTATTGTCTGCCTCTAACTCCATAGTAAATTGTATGTTGGGGTTTATGGAGTTAAGATGGTTAAGAAATGCAGGGACACTGTCTCTAGGTAGTATTGTGAAAGTGTCATCTACGTACCGTTTGTAGAACCGGGGAGTCACTGGTGCTGTGGCTAGTGCTTTCTCCTCAAAATCCTCCATGAAAATGTCAGCAACGATGGGGGATACAGGAGAGCCCATTGCTACGCCGTCCACTTGCACGTAGAACTCCTCGTTCCATAACAGATAGCCAGATGTTAGGCATAATTCTAGTAGTTCTGCATATTCAATTGGCATGTTGTTGTCAACTAGCTTTTTCCTGATGATATCAATGCAGTCCTGTACTGGTAAGCATGTGAATAAGGACTGAACATCAAAACTAACCATAGTTTCATCATCAGCGAGATGTAGATGTTGTATCTCACTGACAAACTGGTAGGAATCCTTTACAAAGGCTGATGTGTTACCTCTCAGTGGTGTAAGTGTTTTTGCTACGTGTTTAGCCAATTTATAAGTTGGTGAGTCAATTTGGCTTACAATCGGACGCAGCGGAGCATTGTCTTTGTGTATTTTCGGTAACCCATACAGTTTCGGCGGTGTAGGGCAGGATGGAATAAGATAATTGACATCAAGATCTAACTGTTCTGAATATTTTTTGATGAGTTCACTCGTTTTCTTAAGGATCTTGGCGGTTTGATCACAATTCACATGTTTATACGTTTTTTCATCACTTAAAAGTTCTTGCATTTTTGTGTTATAATCCGACGTATCCATAACTACCGTTGCGTTGCCTTTATCAGCTCGGAGGATAGTTAATTCGGGTCTAGTGCGTAAGTTCTTCAACGCGACGTGTTCATCATATGGAAGATTGTGTTTGGGCAGTTTACTACGTCGTAAAACGGATGAAATATCTTGACGTATAGCTTCACTATCTTCTTTTTTGAATTGGTTTTTAACTAGACAATCCTCTACGTTGCAAATAATATCCTCATACGGTATTCTGCGAGGTGTTACCGCGAAATTCAGACCCTTATTTAATACTTTTAAAGTCGGTTCATCCAATATTTGTTTTGATAAATTGACAGCTGCACGAGTTTGACATTGACGGGTGTCATCTTCTACTCTATGGTTCGTATCGGCATGATGACGTTTGTACAACTTCTCATATTTAGAAATTTGTCTATGCTTACATTCGTTGTACACGGCTGTTTCGCGTTTATTAAGTATCAGAATGTAATGGTTAAAGTCCGCCGTGGCAAGTTTTATTTTCAAATCATTGGATAAGCGATCTATTTGTTGATTTAATGCTACTGATTCGGAACGATGTTCGCGGATTAGACTCACGAGCAACTTTTTGCTTGCCTGTTGTAGGATCTTGGCGCTCCCTCGTATGTCATGTTTTGGAGAAATCCTGACACAGTGCGGGATGAGATCTTGATCACGGCATCTCTTCAAGAAGTTTAATGATGTTATTCTTCTTGCGCGCTTCGTCATAAGATCTTCCAACCGACGGAATTTGTTTGCAATAGCCAGTCTGTACTGGTTGACATATTCACTTCTCAAGCTTACGCGCTCACTAGACATGAAATAAAACACTTTTTAACGGATACTAGCGCGGTTTTATTGAATGTACTTTGGTATTTAGTTGGTATTTGGTTTGATTTTTGGTTTTTCCCGACGTTTCGGCACCTTTGCAGCTGCCGTGGTCACGGGGGACTGAAGCTACCCGTGAGCCTACCCTCAAGCGATGAATTTTTTTTTTTATACGTTCAGAAATTAAAATTTAACAAAATTTTTAATTATTTTATGTTGATTTATAATTTAATTTTATGAATTATTTAATGCTAAAAAGAGAGAGAAATCTACTGAAACTACCACCATTTCATAAAATTGGGAGGCCCCTCCAAGAAAGAAATGGCGAAAGAAAACTTGGAGAGGGAGCCGACCTCCGTCTTTTGTATTAATTTATTTATTTGCAAAAGGAACTAACCGTATCATTAGATCTTACAGTGTGTGTGAGGGGCTTTAGCTTGTGAATGATGGGGTCCCAAGCTGGTGGAATTTCCCAACCATCATCTCTATTGAAATTAGGATATTTATTTATTTCGATAGCCTCGCGGAGCATTCTAGGGATAAATCTACGTTCCCTAGCAAGGATTTGGGGTTTGTCAAATCTAATATAATGGTTAAAAACACTTACACCACTGAGAGGTAACACATCAGCCTTTGTAAAGGATTCCTACCAGTTTGTCAGTGAGATACAACATCTACATCTCGCTGATGATGAAACTATGGTTAGTTTTGATGTTCAGTCCTTATTCACATGCTTACCAGTACAGGACTGCATTGATATCATCAGGAAAAAGCTAGTTGACAACAACATGCCAATTGAATATGCAGAACTACTAGAATTATGCCTAACATCTGGCTATCTGTTATGGAACGAGGAGTTCTACGTGCAAGTGGACGGCGTAGCAATGGGCTCTCCTGTATCCCCCATCGTTGCTGACATTTTCATGGAGGATTTTGAGGAGAAAGCACTAGCCACAGCACCAGTGACTCCCCGGTTCTACAAACGGTACGTAGATGACACTTTCACAATACTACCTAGAGACAGTGTCCCTGCATTTCTTAACCATCTTAACTCCATAAACCCCAACATACAATTTACTATGGAGTTAGAGGCAGACAATAAACTAGCTTTCCTAGACATTCTCATTATCAGGAATCCGAACCAAACCTTGAGCCACACAGTGTATCGTAAAGCAACCCATACAGACAGATACCTTAATGGTGACTCTCACCATCATCCTATACAGTTAGCTACCGTAGGGAAATCTTTGTTTCAGAGAGCCCGCGGAATCTGTGACAAACAACACCTGACTGCTGAGCTTCAGCACGTCCAACAAGTACTGCGTAACAACAAGTTGCAAGTACCACACCTCAATCACAGAAAACGCGCCAAACCAGCCACAGTAGAGCGTCAACCTGCCATCCTACCATACTTGAAGGGTATCACTGACAAGATTGGAAACATTCTGAAGCGAGCGTCAATCAAAACTTACTTCAAGCCGCCGAAGAAGATCAACCAATTCTTACGACCTGTCAAGTGTAATATCCCCCTTCAAGCTGCAGGCGTCTACAAACTAGATTGTGACTGTGGACTCTCCTACATCGGGCAAACAAAGAGAAGCATAGGGACCCGCGTCAAAGAGCATGTAGCTGACATGAAACATAGGCGCGATAACAAGTCTGCAGTGAGTGAACACGCCTTTGAGGGGCCCAACCATTATATTAGATTTGACAAACCCCAAATCCTTGCTAGGGAACGTAGATTTATCCCTAGAATGCTCCGCGAGGCTATCGAAATAAATAAATATCCTAATTTCAATAGAGATGATGGTTGGAAAATTCCACCAGCTTGGGACCCCATCATTCACAAGCTAAAGCCCCTCACACACACTGTAAGATCTAATGATACGGTTAGTTCCTTTTGCAAATAAATAAATTAATACAAAAGACGGAGGTCGGCTCCCTCTCCAAGTTTTCTTTCGCCATTTCTTTCTTGGAGGGGCCTCCCAATTTTATGAAATGGTGGTAGTTTCAGTAGATTTCTCTCTCTTTTTAGCATTAAATAATTCATAAAATTAAATTATAAATCAACATAAAATAATTAAAAATTTTGTTAAATTTTAATTTCTGAACGTATAAAAAAAAAAAATTCATCGCTTGAGGGTAGGCTCACGGGTAGCTTCAGTCCCCCGTGACCACGGCAGCTGCAAAGGTGCCGAAACGTCGGGAAAAACCAAAAATCAAACCAAATACCAACTAAATACCAAAGTACATTCAATAAAACCGCGCTAGTATCCGTTAAAAAGTGTTTTATTTCATGTTTAGTGAGCGCGTAAGCTTGAGAAGTGAAGAAATAAGAAAATAAATTACTAATTAAAACTCTAATAAAATAACAAAATAAAAATGGTTTTCGTCCTCATCTATTCAACGAGTATTTTTGTCTTAAGGGGGCATAATAGGAAAACATGGTTTGCGCGGGCCATATTTTTATATAGAAAACGTAAAGTTGTAGCCACAAAAAAAAACTACAAGCTAAAGAGATTATCTAGTAGCTACAAGTATTAAATTGCGTATGATCACAAAATCTGAATATCATAAAAAGCGCTTGTGGCTGTCAATATTTTTGGTTACACTTTAACGTACTGTGCAGTTGCTTCAATAACTTATTTTCAAGAAAGATAATTGTGTTAAAGATAATTATGAAAAAACAACGAAAAACATCGAAAAAGTGCAGAAGTGAGGTTATTTTCCATACTCTTTACACGTAAAAAAAGACAGAAGCCAATGATTTCGCAAAACGGAGCATTAATAAATGTCACAGATAAAATAATAACTCGATATTCGTATCTCGTTTCTAAATTAATTCTCATCAATGTTTTGACGTTGGCGTAGAATAGAACGAAGCCTATTTTTAGATCACGTTGAACTTCGCTGGCGTTTCTGAAGGCTGTTTCAGAACGTCTGAACCCGTGACCTAGGCCAAACAAATCTTAGCCTAACCTTGGATCTAAACCGATGAACTCTCGCGTAAATATTTATACTTTTTTTACTGAAAACTAGCTTCGTCTCCTTCTAGTGACGTAATACCTGCCTGTATTACAAAGAGTTGTATTTACTAGATAGGTATATTCCTATTGTTTTGAGTAAAAATTAGCATTGTTTTTTCAGAAACTCTAAGAAAATACGTAAGTTTAAGTCATTATTTACATAATTAATGTGAAGAAGTAAAGACTAACTTATTTAAATTACGAGTAGGTACCTACATAATAAACGAATTAAAGTTAGTAAGTAATAGTTTTTTTGTTTAATTAGGTACATCAGCTTAACGCAGTCACATTTGTTACTTTTGGTTATTTTTTTTAATTAAAGCTAATACATACTACTTAATTTAGATATGTTAGCTATCTATGTATACGACTATTTAATGATACCTCAAAGTGGCGCCCTGATCTTAATTAAAACTTAATGATTATATATTTTTTTATTGTTGTTATGGCGTCAGACTTAAGTAAGATGGTGGTAGCTAGCCAGGCGAGCTTAAAATAAGCCTACCACTAACCAAACCGAGTACAAATTGTACCCCCCCTGGGAATTAAACCCGGGACCCCTGCATCTTACAGGGGCGGGTGAACCACTAGACCACAGAGGCGGTACTTCGTCCGCGTAGACAGTTATTTTTCTATCCCTTGAGAACAGTAATTATCTTCTGGATAAAATATACTCTATGTCCTCCAGGAATACAACCAGACAACATTTGTGAAAAGTCCAAAAGAAAATTAGAAGTTTTTTTTTTTATTATCAGTAACTAACGACCCGCCCTCGCTTAGCTTCGGTGTAGTGTGGAATTTGACACCATGTATTATACATATAAACCTTCTTCTTCAATCACTCTATGTATTTAAAAAAACCACATCAAAATCCGTTGCGTACTTTTAAAGATCTAAGCATACATAAGGACAGACAGCGGGAAGCGACTTTGTTTTATACTATGTAATGATTGTAAAGTTGTCCAATATCTATAGGTATGTCTAAAATACGTCATAACAGCATTTCCGTCGCCTCAATGCCGGTCTAGTCTAGAATAGCCGCGTGACGTGTCTAGATCTTGACCTAGGCAAACGCTTGGCACCGCTGACCTCGAGGCGCTGACGTAGCCGTCTTCGCCCAATTACATCCACGAGTCCACGACATAACACGAGCTATTTGTAAACGTAATTTTTCGTAAGAAAATTTCAAAGACGTATTTAAATAGACGAATTTATGACAGTTACTTATATTTATTTTTAAGTGTTACTGATTTTGTAATGTAAAAAATGTGTTTCTTAACTGGAACTTTATTTTAAACTTATTTTTTTTATAGTGGCCTATTTACGGGGATATGAAAATTTATTCTGATCTAATGATTAATCGTTTTATCATATAATCAGTTTAGATTTAAATATTATATTTTTGTATGATCGATAAAGATGGGATATAACTCATTGTAATGAGTTACCAATTATGTTACCAACCTTGAAATATAGGAACCTATATTTTAGAAAATATAATAAAGCAAAGACAATTCAGCTTCGAGAAATCTTCTAACATTTCTGCTACAGTATATAAAAGATGTTAATAACATAAATGTAGGAATAATAATGAAAACATCTGATGTACAATATAATTGAGTACCTATTTAACGGTGTATTCCGCTTAAAATACTAAATTGCGGTTGATTGCACTGACAACATTGAACACAAATATCCTAGCTCAATTTATTTCAACCTAGACTAACCTTGGAGCCAAAAGTCATTGACATGTATACGTGACGACATATAATGACATCATATTAGCATGATAGTTGATTATGAAACCGTAGATTAGTTAGAACGATATTTGTTTATGAGCGTTCTGGTCTAAGCCTTCTCTAGCATTGAATTCTATATCATTAGAAAGGTTTTTAAATTTAGAACATTTTATTGTATCACAGCAAATGTCAACCAATAGCATTTTAGGAGTTATAACACTTTGAACTCAACAATTTTACAAAATTTAATGACCTAAAACTCCGAAAATATATAAATATATATAAAGTATGTTAGCAGCAAATATGTGTCGTAAAAAGCCTTTCCAATTATGTATCACTCATTGCTAGAGGGGGGCTAGACCAACTGCTTTGTCCCTTGCCCGTCATCCTTTATTCATTTCCGCTTTCCACGCTTGGTTAAAAATAAATATTGGTTTACATTAATGTTGTAAATCTTTATTTTTTTATTTCACAGTGCGTTGTTACTTGTACAGCTTGTACTGTAACAACTGCCTGTCTTTTACAAAAACTAAGTCTTTCATGTAAAATTACTTATGGCTCACACTCGATGTTGGTACCTATGAACCAATACCCATTTCATTCGTAGATAAGTATGTCGTCTATGAGCTTTTTTCTAAAAAAGCTTAAGCAGCAATTCAATGTTGATTGATAAAAAAATATATTATTTGTGATTTAAATGTAATTCTAAAGTGACTTTATGTTAATTAGCTTAACAAGTTAAATTATTGAGTTCAATGGTTCCTATCGTTTGCGAAGTGTTTCAGCGGCCATTCATTAAAAAAAACATGAAGAATATATGAAATAAAACATTTTTATCTACTCTCATATCGTAAAATTCGAATTATGAATTTCAAATCGAATTTATATTGACATACTTTATACACGCAATACCGAAAAAAATTTAAAAAGTTATTTTATAACATACCTTCGCTAACTGAGGTATGCTATAAAATAACTTTTTTTCTCATTACGATACAGGGCAAATCCAAGAAGAAGGCAGTGCCGCGATATTAAAAAAAAACAATGATATTTCCATGATTTCCACATACTTTCCATAATTAAAATGTACTCTATGGTGATCGATGACTTAGCGTAACGATTAGTCTGCTGGAATGCACGACCTCATTTTTAGTTTTTCTTATTAAATACGCGCCATGTTTTGATTTTAATTTTTACTTTTGTTTAAAAATTCCTGCTATAGTAGTGAGTGTGGAGTCCACCCGATATTTTAGATGCGGCGACGGAAAAACGTCTTACTTAGGTAAGTACCTACCTACTAACTACCTAGTCGTAGAAAGTCGAGAAACTACTTAGGTACCTACTCTTTTTATTATTGTTAATTTATTTTGTAGGTTCAATTACAAATTGTATGAAAGTAGATAAAGTAGTGAATGAAACTGCACATAACTAGGTATTAAAACACTCGTGTGATACTATTAAAAACCTCGCCTACGGCTCGGTTTTTAAACACACACTCATGTTTTAATACCCCTCATTATGCATCAGTTTCATAAACTACTATTACGTTTCAATGTGAACAAATAAACTAGGTGCTATAATAGTTAACATATGTACATGTACATGACGACGCTTACTCTATTCCTGCCTCTACCACTACTGACAAGGTCAGTCATTAAACAATGACCGATAGAACTGAGTTAGTTTACTACACATTATATTTTTTAACCCGGCGAGCGCACAGTTGGGTCTATATGACCCGCGACATTTTGATACGCTTATTTTTACCAAAAAATATTGTGCGACGTTATCTCCTCTTCTCCGTAGCTTGAGCTAACATCCTCTTTTTCCTGTTCCTAACTAACTTTCCGTGATGGTACGACTACATTGATGAATAAACGTTGGCAAAGTAGAGATAGGGTAAATATGACCCAACCATTTATACACTCGGTGTTGAATTTTCGCGTCATAACTTTAAAACAGTTTCACTGATTTACCTTGTTGATATGAACGATATTTAAAAAATTGACCGAGTAAAATTAGAAAGTCACTTAATTCTAGCCGATTTACAAGAAACAGACTCTGAAAAGTAGTGTGGATCTGAACTGAGAGCCCAAATTTTAAATTATTGCGAATCAAATTGAAACTTATAGGGGATTTAATAAAAAAATCTAAAAACCTGAAGCAAAGCTTAAAAAATTTCTAAAACGTGAATTATAGCTTTTATAAGCGAATGTGTTGGGCCCTCAATCCAGACGGTTGCAATAAGAGGCATAGCATAGATCCCAGAAAGTACCATCACTGTGTTAATAGTTTTCATTTTAGAATTTAGTAACAAAGACTTCTAAGGAATTTCTAACAACGTTTTAGAAATTTTCAACTCGCTAGGATACGGCGTAACAGATTTATGGCTGTTTAACTTGGGCCCTCAGTTCAAACATATGGAATCTTCAAAACATGAGTTAAACTGAAGAAATAAAATAAAATCACGTTATCATCATAAAGTTTAACACTTCAGTAAATTTCTAAAAAATAAATATTCGTTAAAACGTTTTTGGTTAAATAGGTGAAACCCGAAATTTCTTAAAACGTTTGAAACGTTTAAAATTTGGGCTCTCAGTTCAGATCCACACTGAAAAGTAGAGGTTTTGTTAGAAAATGGGAGTGAAAAGATAAATATGAGAATTTTCAATCAAGATAGCGACTCTTATCAAGACAATATTATTATGTAAAGATGGTTATTATTTTAAAAGAATAAATACTGTCCTGTCAATAAAAACTGATTTTATTATAACTGTAGGACTTTTAAATCCGGTGAAATTAATATTTTTCGGCAGGGCCATCTAAAATGAAAAGTCAAATTTAAAATGCCGGTCATTCCAACAGGAGAGGGGATAGACCCCAACATGTGGGGGGTTTTGTCGATAAAATTAATCATATTATCTGCCTTTAAAAGCTCCGACATCGCTAACCAAACATAATTGTATTGTCCAAATTAAATTTTATAATTGGTGGTTAAGTATCCTTAAATCTTCTAATTTTCCGCGCAATTTTCTTTATTTTTTCTTTCATAAGAACCTTCTTCTGATAATAACAAACACAACAAAAAAAGAATTATCAAATTCGGTTCAGCTGCTCTCGAGATTTGCGCTTAGCAACACATTTAGCGATTCATTTTTATATTATAGATACTTAGTTATTATAATTTTTTTTAAATTAAAGATCACATTTAAAAATTATTTGTTAACATTTTGTTGCTATAAGATAGAGGATGTCTGTTTTGTATATAAAAATATACAATATATACAAAATACGAAAACGTTCTATTTTACTTTTTATATAATGAAAAAATTTCTCATGAAAAAAATTGCATGCATTTACCCAAGATCCCCTTATTTAGGATCATTTTCCTAAAATATAGCATTATTTCTTAAAATGTAATTTATTTATCAAATTACATAAATTTTTTATATGGGTAATTTTGACACAACATGACACCTGGTATTGAAATGAAATATTTTTTTTATCAAATAAGTCATATAATAAGCATTTTTAAATCGTCCACTACCGTTTTTCCACAGTGCTTACCGGTTAAATGATGAATAGCCCACTAAAAATTTAATCCTATCGACTTAATATAAGTTCACTTTTCGAAATGCTCGTGAGTAGATAAACAAACTACAAAAACAATAAATATATGTATCAAAATATCCTACATCCGTTAACGAAACCAAATATCTAGAAACGCAAATGTAAACAAAAACAGTTAGTAATATCCTTACATATTACATATTTGTTTACAAATTCGTTATGATAATCAAACCACATCAAAGGTTTTGTAATTACAACTAAGTTTCATCTACCTGTCTCTTTCCCGCAAACTAATTACAATTGATAATTACCGCGTGACGTCACAGCGGGCAGCGCTTGCAATCTGTTTATTATCGTTTGACTTTGACTATATTTTGAGTACTTTGACCTTTTAATATAACTTTAAATAATAAATACACTTTAGAAAGTTATTGGCTAACGGTTGAGGAAGGTTTGACTTTGTAGGGCATCGTGACATTCGTCACTAAGTTATGTAAAACTATTCTTTTCGGTTATATTTTTAAATTAGTTTAAATTATTTATAAGTCTTCCAATGTTTCAGAAGCATTTTTTGTAGTGAAAAGTGAAATTAAATAAAAAGTTATGAGTTCTTAATCTACTAGCGAAATGCTTAGAGCGATATTTACTGCCTACTATTTAAGTATTTCTGTCAGTTGTCTTGAATTATCCTTACTTCCTTGATAATATTATAAATGTGAAAGTCCGTTTGTTTGTTTGTTTATTTGTTTGTTACGCATTCACGTCTTAACTACTGAACCGATCATCATGAAATTTTGCATACACGTTCTCAGGGGTACAGAGAAGGACATGGGTCAACAACCTACCTTTAATCCAGAAAAAACGTGCAGTTCTCGAGGGATATCAAAAAAACTGTGCCGCTAGTTACTTATAATATTCAATCCATAGCTCAGGTAAAAAGTTTATAATTTGCTAGTAGATTATACAGGGTGTATTTTTGAGATGGTACGTTAAGAGCAGGTTTTATCATTTTTTTGCTAACCGTAATTTTTTTCCAAAATCTGTGAATGCAGTTCATAATATCTTAAAAGTTATGGATGGTCTCCTAGAAACGTTTTCCTGTAACTATAATGGATAAGGTACCTGCCCTTAATGTACCGTCTCAAAAATCCACCCTGTATAGATCACGCTCCCATACAAGGTCACTTCACATTAGTGGCCCTACCATGAGTTAATGCAAACTGTTTACGCTATCGCAAACTATAGTTTTTAGGGTTCCGCACCAAAATAGTAAATTATGGTGTGACTCAGTCTGTCTGTCTGTCTGTCACAGCTGGATATCTCGAGAACTACTAATGGTATCAACTTGAAATTTGGAAAAGTTTAAGATGACATTTGCCCAACTATTTTGCAAATAAGA
This sequence comes from Agriphila geniculea, assembly GCA_943789525.1. Classification (NCBI taxonomy): domain Eukaryota; kingdom Metazoa; phylum Arthropoda; class Insecta; order Lepidoptera; family Crambidae; genus Agriphila; species Agriphila geniculea. The sequence goes on along the minus strand of OX038879.1, from coordinate 3,891,867 downwards.
AATAATATCTTTTTACAGCAGGGCCTGAAAAGGGGTCTTAAAAATTTGAAGTGGGGCTACTAGGGCATGTGGGGTATCATATGAAAGAGCGCCGTTTGCACGTTTTCAACTTAGTTTAACCACATAGTTTTCGACTTATGATGAAAAATGAAAAAAAAAATCCTTCCCCCCCCCCCACCCCCTTATCTCCGAAGTTTGCAAAGAGAAAAATCTGAAATAATTTTATGTGATAGCAGTTTATATAAAGATTACAGGAAAAATAAAACGATGTCTCAATATAGCACACTTTTTTACAAATTATTAAATTTCTAAAAAAGTTAACATTAGATCCACTATCGGTCAAGAGATGGCGCTGACCTAAAACTGCAATACTAATTTTATTATTCTACTCTGCAGTGTGGTTTAATGGTGCAATTAAGATGGTACGGAACCCTCGGTGCGAGAGTCCAACTCGCTCTTGACCGGTTTTTTTCTCTTTTACTCGCATTGACTGTGACCAGTATATCCGTTAGTTTACGGTAGCATAAACAGTTTGCATCAACTCATGGTAGGGCCAGAGTTAACACTAAAATAAATGGTACCTATATCACATGACACCGATCTTTGACTGACTTAGTGCACCAGAACAATAAACCCTAACACCGTTGATCTAAAACTTGAAATAAAGTACCTATATAAAACTGTCCTTATCCAAAGTCACACTTGTAAAATTTCCCTTTCGAAACATGAATATGACTAGCGTAAGCTAATTTCACTTGACTGAAAGAAGGACAGTTTGAAATCAGGTGACTACAGCTTCAGTTCTTCATTAGAATCTTTAACTTGCCGTGTGTGAAACACTCTAGCTTTCTTTTCACATTCAGGGCTAAAAAAGAAAGGTAGATGTTTTATTTTATTAATATGACCCAGTAGTATTGTTTTCTTCACTGGCAAAGTATTGAAGGTGTGAACAGCCTCCTCAAGGCCTTACCAGATAAACAACTAAGCTTTGGATAGTAGGAAAAACCACGACTAAAATAGAAACGAAACAAAAATATTTGTTAATTGAATGCAATTCAATTAACTATCAGATACTTAATATGTAATAAAGTTTACTGTTATGATTACTGGTTCTTTAATCAGAAGCCTTACATGCTTATCACAATTTTTTAATCACGTGGTTTCTAATTTTGAACGACAATTTTTTTTTTCAAAAAACCGAATATTGTAGAAAGGTTTTACAATAATTTTGTTAAAGTTTTAAAACATCGAAAATGAATTGAGGTGAAGTATATAGTTTGCCAAAATAATCATTCCAAACTCTCTCTTGAAATGTTTATTTTGGCAAACTAAGATAGAAATTGAAATAAATATATATATATTCTAATTGCGATTTTAAAAATAACTCTCTATGTGAGAACAATTTAGGTAATATCCAATTTTTCTAGGCAAGCGCGTTCCATCGTAGTTCGCATCATCGCTTACCATCTAGCGTGATAGAGGGCGCTTGTCTATCTATCATAGAAATAGAAAAATTCTTTATTCAAATAAGCTCACATTATAAGCATTTTTAAATCGTCAATTCTTTTACCTTACCACCCATAATGACGTCTTTTAGCTGACAAGTAAAATGGCCACAACTTTATCAGATGGAACATCATAAAAAAATGAAATGAAAAAAAGACTAGCTCTCAACAGGAAACATGGAAGGAAGCGCTAGTGTATAGGCGAGCACTATGCCAATGACCGCGTCAAGGTCACCAGTTTAGGCCACACACGCGTTGAGGCAGGTCATCTAGCTGAGTCACCGCTAGATCACACTCACACAGCTACACAATCCACAGAGTTAAGAATAAAGAAACTCGCGGTAAACTAAAAATATTGGACATTGTTTATTGTCAGAAACTGTTGTTTAAGATATATAGGCCATACACGCGTTAGGCAGGTCATCTCTGGCTGAGTCACCACTAGATCACATTCACACAGCTACACAATCCACAGAGTTAAGAATAAAGAAACTCGCAGTATACTAAAAATATTGGACATAATTTACTGTCAGAAACTGTTGTTTAAGATATATAGGCCACACACGCGTTGAGGCAGGTCATCTCTAGCTGAGTCACAGCTAGATCACACTCACACAGCTACACGATCCACAGAGTTAAAATGAAAGTAAGTCGCAGCTTACTAAAAAAATATTGGACATTAATTATTATCCAAAACTGTTATTTAAGAGATATCTAGAACGCTAAATCACGCAACTACACGATCAATAGACTAATACAATAAAACTTAATTAAATATGACAGCTCACATAGCCACATGCTTCAAAAACAATTGCATAATTCTCTCTGCAGAGCATAATTTCTACTTTCTCTGTCTAATGAAACAAAAATTACCAATGTAGGTTCATACTGGCGCTTTGTAACTATTACTTTAATTTATTTGTCATAATTAAACGGGCAAGCCCAATTACAGTATGCTTACGAATCAAAATGTATTTGTGTGAATCTGTAAATGGTTTTTTGATGTATACTGAGATTGCTATAGTTAACATAATGACTGTTGATTCACCTGTGAATATAAAATAAATAAATAAAATAAAATTGACAACTTCAAATTGGATATACAATTTATATGGATGTAATACCTTATTCGGCCGATCGCCAATGCACAACAACAACAAAATTACTTCGCCAATAATGCACAAAAAAATTCTCAAAACAAACTACTTTATTAACTCAAAAAAATCGGGTTGCACTCCGGGAGTGCCGGCAGAAGTGAAAACTTGAATATTAACGTTGTGAATTTTTGATATTTTGGAATGGTTATTTGCACGAATTGCCGTCTTATGAATTTACTCTGCATTTGAATTTACGAATACAGAACATTATTGTGCGAAAGTCTTATCCATAGCTTGACAGAAAATCTAGAGTTTTGAAATTGAATTAAAAAATAGCGCGTTGCTATGGTGACACAAGTGTTTATGTTTTGAAATGACGTGCCGCCATTTTTAAGAGAGGGGGATACTTCCGCCGCCGGCTGTCTACTCTCCATCCGTCACATCGGTCTTACGAATTTTCGATCAGGGTCACGTGATTCTTACTGACGCGAGTTTAGCATTTTTTCCCCATTACATAAAAGCGTACAACGCCGCTAAAGAAGTTTACACTTCAAAAAGAAATTGATTACCATTTCTATAGGTTTAATTCGATCTATGGTCCCGGCAATTCTTTCGTATTAGTTCAGTCAGTTAATAGTGTGCATTGTGTCAATGACCGCTGCGTCTGAAGGTCACTTCACTAGAATCACTAGTCGCTAGTTTTGAAATGTTGCGGTAGGTCTAGTCGACTTGTTGTTATTAGTTTTTTGTATGTTTTCCTCGTTTCTGATTACGTCAATTGTTTTTTAAGCAGTGTTTTACGTACTCTTAGGAGTGTTTTGTAATGTTAATGGTGGGATGTTTTGAATTTCAATAGTTAGTATCTAGCGAAGTGTAGCTAAGTAGTTGTTAATGATGTTTATAAAAAAAAACCTTTCTTAAAAAAAAACTGTTTCAAATTCGTATAGTAGTCGTTGTTATTATGAAATATTGTTATTATGTTATTTATAGTAAAATTGAGATTAAATCTATGCGAGCGATGATGATCCTTACTAATATTACAAATGCGAAAGTCCGTTTGTTTGTTTGTTACGCCTTCACGTCTTAACTACTGAACCGATCATCATGAAATTTTGCATACATGTAGTCAGAGGTACAGAGATGGACATAGGGTATCTTTCATCCCGAAAAAATGTGTTGTTCCCGAGGGATAGCAAAAAAACCTTTCCACGCAGACGAAGTTGCGGGCGGCCGCTAGTAAAGTAATAAAATAAGCTTGAGAAGTGACTATTCGATTTTGTTTTTCAGTCCACTTTATAGAGGTGGTTCTCTGTTATATTCTGTTTTCTTAATTAGTTAGATATACAATGCAATTTTGATTATTACCCGCCAATCTTATGATCACTCCAATCTTGTGATGACTTACGGCAGTGAAAAGTGGTCGCTAACTATGGGTCTCATAAGGAGGCTCAAGGTCACCCAGCGTGCAATGGAGAGAGTCATGCTCGGCGTTTCCCTGCGTGATCGAATCAGAAACGAGGAGATCAGCAGGAGGACTAAAGTAACCGACATCGCTCGAAGGATTGCTCAGCTGAAGTGGCAATGAGCAGGACACATAGCGAGAAGAACTGATGGCCGTTGGGGCGGAAAGGTTCTGGAATGGCGACCGCGCACCGGACGACGCTCCGTGGGTAGGCCCCCAACAAGGTGGACCGACGATCTGGTGAGGGTCGCGGGAAGCCACTGGATGCGGGCAGCGCAGGACCGATCGTCGTGGAGATCCTTAGGGGAGGTCTATACCCAGCAGTGGGTGTCGTGCAGCTGATATGATGATGATGATGATGACCCACCAATCCGCATTGGGCCCGCGTGGTGGGTTATGACCCATCCTCCTTATCCACCCATAAGGAAGGCCTGTGTGTCCCAGCAGTGGGGACATTTAAAAATGGCTGATGGTCAATCTAACCATAGATCAACGCTTATTTTATTTTGATAATAAATTTAGTGAAATTATCAATTCATGACTTCGACATTTCCCAATTCGGATTGGTGGGTGTTAACGAACGGCTGAAAGTGCAGCCGTTGAACTCGAGATAATAAATTTTTGATCACCCATGAAGACCCAATTAATTACTTTCTCCAAAATAGTTATAACTATGTAGCTATAGCTTTTTTATAGCAAGTAATTATTTTTTATACACAGGGTCATTTTGAACTTACCATCCAAATTTTAAGGATGTGTCCAGTCAATGAAACTAAACAACTTTCTCTAAGAAACATGTGTCAAATTTCGCCAAATAATTTTGGTCATCCCATACTAAATTGATCACGTGATCTCTTTGATTTGTATGGAAAGTCGATTTTTATTTTACATATTTGACCATGTGTTCCTTAGAGAATGTTGTTCAATTTCATGGACTGAACACATCCTCAAAATTTGGATGGTACAAAATGACCTTGTATAGGTGTCAAAGTAGGTACACGACACCTATTATATAAAAAAATTAAAACCACACAGGACTGTAAGTTTTCCTATTTAATCAAATTTTCATATAAAAGTGCATTGGCACTTTGGCAGTTTATTTTTCTATTAAAAAATATGTCCTAAAACGGACAAGGATCTAAAGTATCCTGAACGATTTATTATGTCTTGTATCTTTAAGCACTAATAAATAAGGAGTTAGTCGCATGGAGCGCGAAGTCATCTTAGAAATGGGAACGACCGGCCATCCTTGAACCCACCGAAATAAGGGGCCGTGCTGGGCAGGCGCATTCGTCCAAGGCTGGCGCGCCACGGATACTAACACAGTCAAAATAATACTAATGCTTTGTAATGATTATAATTTAAGTAACAGCTTATGTACGTGCATGGTGTAATCTAGCCTTATAACCAAACAGGATTAGATATTTTAAAGATTAACCGCCGAAATCCTTACTATCCTTACTAATATTATAAATGCGAAAGTCCGTTTGTTTGTTTATTTGTTTGTTTGTTTGTTACGCCTTCACGTCTTAACTACTGAACCGATCATCATGAAATTTTGCATACACGTTTTTAGGGGTACAGAGAAGGACATAGGATACCTTTAATCGCGAAATAATGTATTGTACCCGAGGGATAGCAAAAAATATTTCCACGCAGACGAAGTCGCGGGCGGCCGCTAGTACGATATAATATGTCGCATGATAGTAGCGTTTCATCGACACTCAACTGTCAAAATTCATCACTATATCATATCGTTTCGATGGTCATGCTAGAGCAGTTGGTCTGATAATGATGAAAAATTACTGAAAATTGTACTTAAACTGTAATCAAAAACAAAGTTCGTCTATTCTTATTGATATTTTTTGTTTTAATTGAAGATGACCTTCAATATAATATTACAAGAAAAATTAATTAAAGAAAAAATTTGAGCCAAAGTCAAAGTTTGAAAATTTTTCTTTAATGTTTTGCAAATAAATAGATACTTAAGCATAGCCATATCAAAGCCCAAATCTTTTATCGTAAAACAAATATTTTTTTATCTAATGGCTCCTCCACTACCTACTAACGACAATTAAATTGTAATGTTCAAAATGTATGCAGTATCTGAAGTTTGAAGGTACGTTATGTAAAAAAGTGAGCAGATAATCATAATCATACGTAGGGTGCCTGTAAATTCCCCCCGGATATTGTACCAGCCGCCCCCTTTTTTAGCTCCCATCATGGGGGGGGGGAGGCCTCGGGTAGTTATCATCTATGTAAGGGAGGATGCCTGTCTAGGATGTACAAGATGCCAGATTTCTTTAAAAATGCTTGCCTGCAGCAAAAAAACGGCCGCACAGCGCGATTTTTAGTCAGTTTCATCCACTAACCTAGTGCTTTTTCCTGTCTGTATCTACAGCGAAAAAACAGCGGCTCAGCGCTATTTTGTGTCAGTTTCATTCACTAATATTATAATCTGTGGTTTCATCTGCGTAATTCAAAAATACCTGTCTCAGCTTAGTGTCGGCCGCACGCCTGTTTAAACCGCAAAATGTCAGTCAAATGCGGCAAAACCCTGTCAGATGGTAACTCTAGTCTCGGACCACGTTTTAAGGTTTCAAAAATTTCAAAAAAACGGCCGCGCTGTGCGATTTTTAGTCAGTTTCATTCATCTACTAATCGTGTACTCTTGGCGAGTCTTGCCTGTTTATAGTAAAAAAACGGCCGCGCAGCGCGAGTTTTACTCAGTTTCATCTACTTATCTTGTAATCTTGCCTATCTATGGCAAAAAAATGGCCGGGCAGCGCGATTTTTAGTCAGTTTGATCGACTTATCATGTAATCTTGCCTGTCTATACCACAAAAACGGCCGCGCAACTCGATTTTTAGTCAGTTTCATTCATTTGTAATCTTGCCTGTCTATAGCAAAAAAAATGGCCGGGCAGCGCGATTTTTAGTCAATTTCATCCACAAATATTGTAATCAGTGGTTTCTCCCGCGAAATTAAAAAATGCCTGTCTCAGCCTAGTGCCGGCCGCACGCCTAAACCGTAAAATGCCTGTCAAATGCGGCAAAAGCAGATGGTTACTCTGGTCTCGGACCACGAGATTTAAGAAGACGAATAAAGCACAATAAAATTAAGTATAGGTACCACTGACCGTACCTACTTACATAAATTAAAACAATAAAGAATTTGTTTTTTTTGTATTGTCATTTTGCCAATGCCAGTTTTTACGTAATCCTAAAGATAACAAATTTACGCCACGCTTGGCCGGCCGCCCCTAATATCTGGCCGCTCTAGGCCCTGGCCTACTTGGCCTTAGGGCAAATCCGCCACTGTTCACACCATAAAGTGCGTACGGTCCGCTGCGGTGTGTGATTACCATAGAATGCCGTAGATAGACACAATATTAAGTAATTATTCCTGCTGTCAGTCATAAAGGATAGGATGAAATAAGATAGAGAGAAAAAGACAACCCTTGCCGAATTTCTTGGCGGTTCTTGACGGTACAAGATCTCCCACTATAGGACTTTATGACTTAGCTCCTTTTAGTACAGTAGCCCGTAGAACATTTAAATCACTAAAAAGGTTACCGTTTTCCGTTATGATATGGTTATTTATTACGAAATTATAGATACTTTAATCCAAGTTTTACAGATCGCAACCCGCCGTAACCTATATTTGTATATCTCCAAAAATGATATTTTTTTATTTTTCAAGGTTTACCACATGGTTTAGCTATTGTCGTGTTCTATAGCTTTGTTTGATTGCCACTGATAATAGTAAGACTATGGAAAGTGACTATACACAGATTTAAGACCAGATAAGGTCCAACCATTTTCATCAGGTTTAGATGGTATCTACCATATTCGGCATTTAGGATTATTTTTTAACACGTTGTTTAAAGAAATGTAAATAATAGGTATTACCTATGTAAAGAAAAAAAACTGTCGGCTGTAACAATATGCCATTGTTTTGTTATTTATGAACTTACTACTTGTACAAAACAAAAACAAAATTGAACAAAATTGTTGTTTTCTTGTTGTATGAAAGCAATGATATTGATGTAGTATCATTGACTATATTATTGGATTGTGAGAAATTTACGACTCAGAGGTTTTTATTTAATAAGTTATTAATAGAAAAAGATTTTAATAATGTTTATCGTGGAGATTTTAGGGCCCATGGTCTAGTATTTTTAGAAGGTAAGTATCACTACATGCCCTCGTAGTCATTTGTAGAAGTAGATAGCAAATATGTCAATAACGGCCACTTTTAGCAGTTTTTCTATCTACTTCTAGCAGTGACTACTAGGGAATGTAACGATACCGTCTAAAAATACTAGACTGTAGGCCCTAAAATCTCCACGATAAACATTATTGAAATTGTGTATTAGAATTATAATATTAAATAAAATTCACCGCGGCGCCACTTTCGCTCAGGGTACCACTTTAACTTTCCCGGTTATTTCGAACTCGTGGTCAGCGGAGTAGGCATCGAACAAAGGTGCGAAGCGTCGACACGGCGGGGCAACGCTCGCGTGTCTTAGAACGAAGGTCACCAACGTAGTGCATATCCGTACATACACACTATTGATGTATCAGTAGTGTGTGAACACAACACTACCCATATACAAACGTGTATAAACAAAAAACAAGGCAACTCATAACACGTAACAAACATTAGTTACATTTGTAGTTGATTCTTAATAATAAATCGGTATTATATATATTACATAAACAATATTTATATTTTATCAGAAACATCTGTTTTTTACTGATAAACAGGAATCACCTCTAGCCTAGAAAAAATGGGAAAACAATACTTAGGTATTATATTTCTTTATAATATTATTTATGTGATTTCGAACTTCGCGTTTGTAACATTTTCGGTCATTTTTCGGAAATGGCTGAAATATGATTTTTATTTTTTCCCAAAATTTTAAGAAACCGAATCTACAAATAAATATTTATTTATCGAACCTGCTCACAAAATTTCACAAGAATTGGTTGAGAAATGCGAGAAATTAAATACCAATAGAACATACGGCTACAAAAGCATTTTTGCCCAAGCCGAAACGGAAACGCTTCGCTCGCGCTTCGCGCTCGCTCGGTCAAATACTGTGCAGCTTAAAAGTGTAAAATGGTACTGAACTTTAATGTTTGTGAGAAATCCTAATTGCATCGCGTTTGCATGTGCCGAGCCCCATCTTCACGGAAGCTTGTTTTACACTGGCGAGCAAAATAAATATACAACTATGTCGTAGAACAATTAAAAAATCTGCCAATTAGAACATTATGTGAAACATAAACCGACTAAATATTTAGACTTTCTTCATGGTATCATCATTACTAAAAATTAACACAAGTGTAAGGGAAGGTTTACCAACTTAGGTTCGCGAACCTCCGCAACCGTCCGCGCTCTGCGAACCTGCAACAGTGCGCACGTGTGTACGTGTGAGAACCTCGTTGCGCGCTCCACATTTCGCGATCCGATGCGAACGAACACAAAGGGGGAGCAAGTAGAAGTTCGGACCGGGAAACAAATAATTTAGTTCCTGCTTTTCTTTGTTATTTATTTTTATAAGTTAATTTATCTCAAATATAATGTTTTTCTTTCCTTCACCGCGACCCGGCATATAAACAAAATGAAAATGAACAAATCGTAAATTTTCAAATAAAATACTTTTCATTTGATTGAGACACAATAGACTACGAAATGATGAAATTTTTGTTCATCGTTTCATAGTCTGTTCGTAGCTTCAGCTTGGGCAAAAAGGCTTTCGTCTGTGGGTCTGTCTGGCTGTTCTTCTCTATAGGTTGCATTTCTCAGCCGATTCTCGTGAAATCTTGTGTGCAGATTCGATTAATATATTATCATATTTTGGTCGATAAAAAATTTCTAATTTTTTCGAAAAAGGACATATTTCAGCCATTTCTAAAATAATATCAGAATTGTCACAAACGCGAAGGTCTACAGCTCACAGAGTCACTAGTACCTATAGATTAATTTATCCATTTCAATGCTCGTCAGTGCAAGGTGCATCGTACCGAGCAGATTGCCAAATATTTTTTTTTCTAAATATGTAACCGGGGTCGTTGAACCCGCGGCCATTATCGCCGGACGAGTGGTTTAGGCGCGTGCGCATGTGTGCGTTTGTGTGTGTGGGTGGAGATCTACAATGGCGTTTTACGATTTTGGCACTGAAGGTATTTTTGGATTTTGGTAGAGTGAGAGAATTTTAGGAAATAGTGTTACAACTTGTGTGTTATCGTTGAAGACGACTCTACCTCAAATACAACGGTGCTGTTAGAAAAGTTAGGTAGAGTTAGCTAGCTTTCGGCTTAAAATAATCAAACTCAATTGCCATAAAAAAATGACTGTCCTGCCATAAACGAACTAAAAAGTTAAATAACAAAGTGTTATTGCAGTCGGGGGACCTTTTTGTGGAACAATTTTTAATCAATGAGGTCCCCCGACTGCTGTGGCACTTGTTATCCTACCTATAACTTTTTAGTTCGTTATTAGCGGGGCAGTAGTGTTTATAATATTTTTTACACGACTGCCCAAAGCAAAAAGAGTGTATATGTGTTCAGGGTTCATGTATGTTTGTGGGTATGTGAGTTTCTTTATTCCACCATAACTTCCAAATGGCTCAACGGATTTGGATGTATGGGGTATTGTTAGAATCCTTACATCATTCCAAGTGACATTGGCTATATTTTTTTTAAAGTTAATATAGCGACTGTATGACGCCATTTTCAAATGTGAAAAAAAAATGTTTTTCTTCAATTATTACAATATGGGCATCAAATGAAAGGCCTTAATGTGCAAATTTCAAAAATATATAATTTGTCACTCAAATGTGTGAAAAAAAATTAATTAATTTAAAAAAAATTAAAAACACGTCTGCCCTGCTAATAAAAATAAACTAAAAAGTTAAATAACAAGTGTCATTGCAGTCAGGGGACCTCTTCGATTAAAATTGTTCCACAAAACGGTCCCCCGACTGCAATGACACTTGTTATTTAACTTTTTAGTTTGTTTTTATTAGCAGGGCAGACGTGTTTTTAATTTTTGTAAATTAATTTATATAAATTTATTTAATTTTTCTTTAACACATTTTAGTGACAAATTATTGTTTTGGAATGTGCTCATCAAGGCCATTTATTGTAATAATTGAAGAAAAAAGTTGTGTGCCTGATATGATGATGATGATAATGAATGGAACTCCAAAGCTTACACCGTGTTAATAAAGTAGTACTTACGATAAGATTCCAGGATAGATCAACACAGATGTAATTTGCCGCGCTAATTATGACGTCATCCCTGATTTTAGGGTCTCAATAATGGGGATGTCTGAAAAAATCAAAATGACTAAATACTTTTTGTTGATAGGAATATAAGCTCCCTTATTATAATAGAAAAAAGCTTCAGAATTTTCGCTTGCGTTAAATAAAATTTTATTTAACGCAAGCGAAAAACACTTATTCCCGCCAAAAAAATATTTAGCCATTTGATTTTTTCAGACATCCCCATTATTGGGACTCTAAATCAAGGTTGCGACGTCAATCTAACTAGATTATATCAAAATCTAACTAGATTATTTATTTCCTAATCACTACTTATATTAAAAAAACCGGTCAAGAGCGAGTCGGACTCGCGCACCGAGGGTTCCTGAAAAAAGTATGCTGTATTGAGACATCGTTTTATTTTTCCTGTAATCTTTATATAAACTGCTATCACATAAAACTATTTCAGATTTTTCTCTTTGCAAACTTCGGAGATAGGGGGGGGGGGGGGGGGGGGGGACGGTATTTTTTTTACATTTTTCATCATAAGTCGAAAACTATGCGACCTAACAAAAAGAAAAAATTATTAAAAATGTGCAAACGGCGTCCTTCCATATAAAACCCCACATGCCATAGTAGCCCCACTTCAAAATTTTAACACCCCTTTTCAGTCCCTGTTGTAAAAAAGATATATATTTTTTTATTTCTTTCTTATTTGCAAAATAGTTGGACAATGTCATCTTAAACTATTCTAAATTTCAAGTTGATATCATTAGTAGTTCTCGAGATATCCAGCTGTGACAGACATACAGACAGACAGACTGAGTCACACCACAAGGGTTCTTTTTTTACCATTTTGGTACGGAACCCTAAAAAGTAACCTGACAACTACTCTTTTTGACATTTCTCCAAAGCCATTTTATGTCAAATCAACTATCAGCTGACTTTTTAGGGTTCCGTACCAAAATGGTAAAAAAGGAACCCTTATGGTGAGACTCAGTCTGTCTGTCTGTCTGTCACAGCTGGATATCTCGAGAACTACTAATGGTATCAACTTGAAATTTGGAATAGTTTTTTTTGTTTTAATTGAAGATGACCTTCAATATAATATTACAAGAAAAATTAATTAAAGAAAAAATTTGAGCCAAAGTCAAAGTTTGAAAATTTTTCTTTAATGTTTTGCAAATAAATAGATACTTAAGCATAGCCATATCAAAGCCCAAATCTTTTATCGTAAAACAAATATTTTTTTATCTAATGGCTCCTCCACTACCTACTAACGACAATTAAATTGTAATGTTCAAAATGTATGCAGTATCTGAAGTTTGAAGGTACGTTATGTAAAAAAGTGAGCAGATAATCATAATCATACGTAGGGTGCCTGTAAATTCCCCCCGGATATTGTACCAGCCGCCCCCTTTTTTAGCTCCCATCATGGGGGGGGGGGGAGGCCTCGGGTAGTTATCATCTATGTAAGGGAGGATGCCTGTCTAGGATGTACAAGATGCCAGATTTCTTTAAAAATGCTTGCCTGCAGCAAAAAAACGGCCGCACAGCGCGATTTTTAGTCAGTTTCATCCACTAACCTAGTGCTTTTTCCTGTCTGTATCTACAGCGAAAAAACAGCGGCTCAGCGCTATTTTGTGTCAGTTTCATTCACTAATATTATAATCTGTGGTTTCATCTGCGTAATTCAAAAATACCTGTCTCAGCTTAGTGTCGGCCGCACGCCTGTTTAAACCGCAAAATGTCAGTCAAATGCGGCAAAACCCTGTCAGATGGTAACTCTAGTCTCGGACCACGTTTTAAGGTTTCAAAAATTTCAAAAAAAACGGCCGCGCTGTGCGATTTTTAGTCAGTTTCATTCATCTACTAATCGTGTACTCTTGGCGAGTCTTGCCTGTTTATAGTAAAAAAACGGCCGCGCAGCGCGAGTTTTACTCAGTTTCATCTACTTATCTTGTAATCTTGCCTATCTATGGCAAAAAAATGGCCGGGCAGCGCGATTTTTAGTCAGTTTGATCGACTTATCATGTAATCTTGCCTGTCTATACCACAAAAACGGCCGCGCAACTCGATTTTTAGTCAGTTTCATTCATTTGTAATCTTGCCTGTCTATAGCAAAAAAAATGGCCGGGCAGCGCGATTTTTAGTCAATTTCATCCACAAATATTGTAATCAGTGGTTTCTCCCGCGAAATTAAAAAATGCCTGTCTCAGCCTAGTGCCGGCCGCACGCCTAAACCGTAAAATGCCTGTCAAATGCGGCAAAAGCAGATGGTTACTCTGGTCTCGGACCACGAGATTTAAGAAGACGAATAAAGCACAATAAAATTAAGTATAGGTACCACTGACCGTACCTACTTACATAAATTAAAACAATAAAGAATTTGTTTTTTTTGTATTGTCATTTTGCCAATGCCAGTTTTTACGTAATCCTAAAGATAACAAATTTACGCCACGCTTGGCCGGCCGCCCCTAATATCTGGCCGCTCTAGGCCCTGGCCTACTTGGCCTTAGGGCAAATCCGCCACTGTTCACACCATAAAGTGCGTACGGTCCGCTGCGGTGTGTGATTACCATAGAATGCCGTAGATAGACACAATATTAAGTAATTATTCCTGCTGTCAGTCATAAAGGATAGGATGAAATAAGATAGAGAGAAAAAGACAACCCTTGCCGAATTTCTTGGCGGTTCTTGACGGTACAAGATCTCCCACTATAGGACTTTATGACTTAGCTCCTTTTAGTACAGTAGCCCGTAGAACATTTAAATCACTAAAAAGGTTACCGTTTTCCGTTATGATATGGTTATTTATTACGAAATTATAGATACTTTAATCCAAGTTTTACAGATCGCAACCCGCCGTAACCTATATTTGTATATCTCCAAAAATGATATTTTTTTATTTTTCAAGGTTTACCACATGGTTTAGCTATTGTCGTGTTCTATAGCTTTGTTTGATTGCCACTGATAATAGTAAGACTATGGAAAGTGACTATACACAGATTTAAGACCAGATAAGGTCCAACCATTTTCATCAGGTTTAGATGGTATCTACCATATTCGGCATTTAGGATTATTTTTTAACACGTTGTTTAAAGAAATGTAAATAATAGGTATTACCTATGTAAAGAAAAAAAACTGTCGGCTGTAACAATATGCCATTGTTTTGTTATTTATGAACTTACTACTTGTACAAAACAAAAACAAAATTGAACAAAATTGTTGTTTTCTTGTTGTATGAAAGCAATGATATTGATGTAGTATCATTGACTATATTATTGGATTGTGAGAAATTTACGACTCAGAGGTTTTTATTTAATAAGTTATTAATAGAAAAAGATTTTAATAATGTTTATCGTGGAGATTTTAGGGCCCATGGTCTAGTATTTTTAGAAGGTAAGTATCACTACATGCCCTCGTAGTCATTTGTAGAAGTAGATAGCAAATATGTCAATAACGGCCACTTTTAGCAGTTTTTCTATCTACTTCTAGCAGTGACTACTAGGGAATGTAACGATACCGTCTAAAAATACTAGACTGTAGGCCCTAAAATCTCCACGATAAACATTATTGAAATTGTGTATTAGAATTATAATATTAAATAAAATTCACCGCGGCGCCACTTTCGCTCAGGGTACCACTTTAACTTTCCCGGTTATTTCGAACTCGTGGTCAGCGGAGTAGGCATCGAACAAAGGTGCGAAGCGTCGACACGGCGGGGCAACGCTCGCGTGTCTTAGAACGAAGGTCACCAACGTAGTGCATATCCGTACATACACACTATTGATATATCAGTAGTGTGTGAACACAACACTACCCATATACAAACGTGTATAAACAAAAAACAAGGCAACTCACAACACGTAACAAACATTAGTTAAATTTGTAGTTGATTCTTATTAATAAATCGGTATTATATATATTACATAAACAATATTTATATTTTATCAGAAACATCTGTTTTTTACTGATAAACAGGCCTCTAGCCTAGAAAAAATGGGAAAACAATACTTAGGTATTATATTTCTTTATAATATTATTTACAAGAGAGTTTCCATATTTCTCTTCAGAGATTGTAATGGATATTACGAGTATAGTTGCATCAATTATTACTAGTGACTTCGAACTTCGCGTTTGTAACATTTTCGGTCATTTTTCGGAAATGGCTGAAATATGATTTTTATTTTTTCCCAAAATTTTAAGAAACCGAATCTACAAATAAATATTTATTTATCGAACCTGCTCACAAAATTTCACAAGAATTGGTTGAGAAATGCGAGAAATTAAATACCAATAGAACATACGGCCAAACATACGAAAGCATTTTTGCCCAAGCCGAAACGGAAACGCTTCGCTCGCGCTTCGCGCTTGCTCGGTCAAATACTGTGCAGCTTAAAAGTGTAAAATGGTACTGAACTTTAATGTTTGTGAGAAATCCTAATTGCATCGCGTTTGCATGTGCCGAGCCCCATCTTCACGGAAGCTTGTTTTACACTGGCGAGCAAAATAAATATACAACTATGTCGTAGAACAATTAAAAAATCTGCCAATTAGAACATTATGTGAAACATAAACCGACTAAATATTTAGACTCTCTTCATGGTATCATCATTACTAAAAATTAACACAAGTGTAAGGGAAGGTTTACCAAGTTAGGTTCGCGAACCTCCGCAACCGTCCGCGCTCTGCGAACCTGCAACAGTGCGCACGTGTGTACGTGTGAGAACCTCGTTGCGCGCTCCGCATTTCGCGATCCGATGCGAACGAACACAAAGGGGGAGCAAGTAGAAGTTCGGACCGGGAAACAAATAATTTAGTTCCTGCTTTTCTTTGTTATTTATTTTTATAAGTTAATTTATCTCAAATATAATGTTTTTCTTTCCTTCGCCACGACCCGGCATATAAACAAAATGAAAATGAACAAATCGTAAATTTTCAAATAAAATACTTTTCCTTTGATTGAGACACAATAGACTACGAAATGATGAAATTTTTGTTCATCATTTCATAGTCTGTTCGTAGCTTCAGCTTGGGCAAAAAGGCTTTCGTCTGTGGGTCTGTCTGGCTGTTCTTCTCTATAGGTTGCATTTCTCCGCCGATTCTCGTGAAATCTTGTGTGCAGATTCGATTAATATATTATCATATTTTGGTCGATAAAAAATTTCAAATTTTTTCGAAAAAGGACATATTTCAGCCATTTCTAAAATAATATCAGAATTATCACAAACGCGAAGGTCTACAGCTCACAGAGTCACTAGTACCTATAGATTGATTTATCCATTTCAATGCTCGTCAGTGCAAGGTGCATCGTACCGAGCAGATTGCCAAATATTTTTTTTTCTAAATATGTAACCGGGGTCGTTGAACCCGCGGCCATTATCGCCGGACGAGTGGTTTAGGCGCGTGCGCATGTGTGCGTTTGTGTATGTGGGTGGAGATCTACAATGGCGTTTTACGATTTTGGCACTGAAGGTATTTTTGGATTTTGGTAGAGTGAGAGAATTTTAGGAAATAGTGTTACAACTTGTGTGTTATCGTTGACGACGACTACCTCAAATGCAACGGTGCTGTTAGAAAAGTTAGGTAGAGTTAGCTAGCTTTCGGCTTAAAATAATCAAACTCAATTGCCATAAAAAAATGACTGTCCTGCCATAAACGAACTAAAAAGTTAAATAACAAAGTGTCATTGCAGTCGGGGGACCTTTTTGTGGAACAATTTTTAATCAATGAGGTCCCCCGACTGCTGTGGCACTTGTTATCCTACCTATAACTTTTTAGTTCGTTATTGGCGGGGCAGTAGTGTTTATAATATAATTTACACGACTGCCCAAAGCAAAAAGAGTGTATATGTGTTCAGGGTTCATGTATGTTTGTGGGTATGTGAGTTTCTTTATTCCACCATAACTTCCAAATGGCTCAACGGATTTGGATGTATGGGGTATTGTTAGAATCCTTACATCATTCCAAGTGACAAAGTTAATATAGCGACTGTATGACGCCATTTTCAAATGTGAAAAAAAAATGATTTTCTTCAATTATTACAATATGGGCATCAAATGAAAGGCCTTAATGAGCAAATTTCAAAAATATATAATTTGTCACTCAAATGTGTGAAATAAAAATAAATAAATTTAAAGAAATTAAATACACGTCTGCCCTGCTAATAAAAATAAACTAAAAAGTTAAATAACAAGTGTCATTGCAGTCGGGGGACCTCTTCGATTAAAATTGTTCCACAAAACGGTCCCCCGACTGCAATGAAACTTGTTATTTAACTTTTTAGTTTGTTTTTATTAGCAGGGCAGACGTGTTTTTAATTTTTGTAAATTAATTTATTTAAATTTATTTAATTTTTCTTTAACACATTTTAGTGACTAATTATTGTTTTGGAATGTGCTCATCAAGGCCTTTTATTTGATGGCCATTTATTGTAATAATTGA
Source organism: Agriphila geniculea (assembly GCA_943789525.1). NCBI lineage: Eukaryota > Metazoa > Arthropoda > Insecta > Lepidoptera > Crambidae > Agriphila > Agriphila geniculea. The sequence continues at coordinate 3,874,082 of OX038879.1, read as the reverse complement.
AGAAAAAAGTTGTGTGCCTGATATGATGATGATGATAATGAATGGAACTCCAAAGCTTACACAGTGTTAATAAAGTAGTACTTACGATAAGATTCCAGGATAGATCAACACAGATGTAATTTGCCGCGCTAATTATGACGTCATCCCTGATTTTAGGGTCTCAATAATGGGGATGTCTGAAAAAATCAAAATGACTAAATACTTTTTGTTGATAGGAATATAAGCTCCCTTATTATAATAAAAAAAAGCTTCAGAATTTTCGCTTGCGTTAAATAATAGTACATTATGAAACAAGTTAGCTTAGGTTGCTCATTGCACACAAGGCTCTCGGTTGCAGCCCGAGCCGCAGGCGAGGGCGTAACTTAGCCGAGTGTGCAATGAGCAAAAGCTCACGAGTTTCATACGACGTTTTTCAACACATTTGCGAGGAAAATACAAAGTAATTTACCACACAGCAACAAATACGACAAAAACAAAATACGACAATTATGGGAAAAGGCGCGTAGATTTTTTTTTGTTTTTTTCACAAGCCCAATGCAAGAATATTTTGCAAACAAAGGGGTGAGTGAGCATACAGCCTACTACAAAATTATAATTTTAAGTGATAAAATGCAAACATTTTAATATTTTAAAACAAAATATTGTGAATTATGAATAATTTGATAATAATAAATATTTCTTTGACTTAATTAAGCACATACACATTTATTTAGTTAAAACATGAATATGAATTTTCAGCGCCATAAAACCTTTTTGTTATTACTAAAAAAAATAACTATATTACCCGGTTAAATTAGGAATGCTCTGTTTACTCGCATATAACTTGCAGTAAGGTACTAATTTAACTTTGTAGAGATAATTCTATAACAACCTAGTGTTTTATATATTATTGCACGCGTTTGTTATAGCTCGGTTTATGGCCCTAAAAGCGATGTATTAGGGCTCACTTTACGAGCAAGTGTATTGAAAAATTTTATTTAACGCAAGCGAAAAACACTTATTCCCGCCAAAAAAATATTTAGCCATTTTGATTTTTTCAGACATCCCCATTATTGGGACTCTAAATCAAGGTTGCGACGTCAATCTAACTAGATTATATCAAAATCTAACTAGATTATTTATTTCCTAATCACTACATATATTTAAAAAAACCGGTCAAGAGCGAGTCGGACTCGCGCACCGAGGGTTCCGTACCATCATAATAAATACACTGCAGAGTGGAATAATAAAATTATTATTGCAGTTTTAGTTCAGCGCCATCTCTTGCCCGATAATGGAACTAATGTTACTTTTTTATAAATTTGATAATTTCAAAAAAAGTATACTGTATTGAGACATCGTTTTATTTTTCCTGTAATTTTTATATAAACTGCTATCACATAGAATTATTTCAGATTTTTCTCTTTGCAAACTTTGGAGATAAGGGGGGGGGGGAACGGTATTTTTTTTTAAATTTTTTATCATAAGTCGAAAACAATGTGACCTAAAAAAAAGAAAAAATGATTTAAAATGTGCAAACGGCGTCCTTTCATATAAAACCCCACATGCCATAGTAGCCCCACTTCAAAATTTTAACACCCCTTTTCAGTCCCTGTTGTAAAAAAGATATATATTTTTTTATTTCTTTCTTATTTGCAAAATAGTTGGACAAATGTCATCTTAAACTATTCTAAATTTCAAGTTGATATCATTAGTAGTTCTCGAGATATCCAGCTGTGACAGACATACAGACAGACAGACTGAGTCACACCACAAGGGTTCTTTTTTTACCATTTTGGTACGGAACCCTAAAAAGTAACCTGACAACTACTCTTTTTGACATTTCTCCAAAGCCATTTTATGTCAAATCAACTATCAGCTGACTTTTTTTAATATGTGGTGATTAAGTTTGCGAAGACGGAGTGTTTTTTTTTCACGGCAACCAAAAATTCCGAACCTTTTTATAAATAAGGGAGCTTATTCCTACCTATAAAAATATTTAGCCAATTTGATTTTTTCCAGACATTCCCCACCGACGCAACGCGACGTGTTGCCAAAGTATGCAGCTACTTTTAGGCATGATTGAGCAATGTTTTCAGTATTTTTGTGGGAAAAGACTGATTAAAACTAATGTCATCTATTGCAATGATGAATTTTACTTTGATCGCAATAACTGTGCGCAGGAGTGCAATCTGTGGCCGGAGCATTGAGCGCAGGGTTCATTGCTCAACAAAATGGGTCACCAAATGATTGAACTGACGAATTCGGCGATGCACCGTAACGTGGCGAACTTAAAATCCTATTGTTTATTGTTTCAATTTCATAACAGTATAAATTGTCTAAAGTGACATAATGGAATTGTATTTCTGTAAATACATTGATATGTAGCATTAATTACGGTACCTTTGAATATTAGATTTAATGACTTAATTAAATATGAAGAAGCTTGCTGAAAATAAATATAATATAATAATAATAATAATAATAAAAATGTTTATTTCTCTCAAACAATCTTACATGATACAAGTTATTTCTAAGAGACAATATTATTATAGGTAACAATTATTAAGATTGAGAGAGACTGGTGCCTAAACTAAGCCGGAGCCTGTATCTCAGTACACCAGTACTCTCCTCCTCGTAATGTGGCTATATGGAATTACAATATTAAGTATTTTATACAACCAAGTGAAGGAGAAATAAATACAACATACACTGCAATACTTATTCTCTGAAACTAAGGGATCATTACAAATGATTTCAATGAAATGAAATGAAATGGGTTTGTCAAACCACTAATACTAATTCTGTGTGCAGTAGGTATGTGATAAAGCTAGATAATAAGATAAATACAAATAATCAAATTAAAAGAAAAGAATATGGACAGGCTTATGTTTTTTTTTATCTCATTGGGAGTATGAGTTCTTCAGTATCATTATAATTAATAGTTTGCAAATAGGAAGTTACAGAGAGATTACATTGGTACCTCGTAAGGGAGACGATGTTTAGTTTAAGGTGAAAACGATTATATAGGAGTGGCCCTAAAAAGCAGAAAAATCTATGAGTAAAAGAGGTTCGGAAAGATGACGATATCGCCACTAGATGATTGCGACGAGAGTGAGTTATGTAGCGAGTTTGGTCAATATGTTGATGTTGCTTTAGGATGGTGTACAAGATGAAGAGTTGACGGACAGACAGTAATTGACAATATTGGAAAAGGTCATGCGTCGGGAAGCGATACGGAAGGAAAGTGCAAACCTTGAGGAGAGCTCTTTGGGCTCTTTCCAATCTGATTAAATGAGTTTTCGCAGCACCTCCCCAAGACGTGATACAATATATAATGAGGGACTGGCATAGTGCAATATATGTTGACTTAACTATACTAACATGTCGAAGGCTTTTGAACACATACATTAGCTTTCGAAGTCTGCCCGTAGAGAGGTTTACATGAGCCTGGAATGTCACTAGATAGATAGGTACCTACCTAACCTAATTACATGTTTTAACAACACTTTCAATTGGATATTATTAGCATTGACTCACTAAATATTACGACCTATTTTGTAAAAGTATACTGTCTTATAATTACAAGATACAACAATAAACAAACAATAGAGATTATTGAGTTGGTAAGATTAACAATGCTATTTTTATATTAAGATAATTAATATAATTATCAGAAAAAATACTAGAAAAAATCGACTCACCATTAGTCCCGTCTGAGGTGCTAGTGCGAGTTGAGTTTATCTAGTATTTTTTCTTATATTTTAATTATCTTAAACAATAGAAAGTTACAATTCAAACCACAATACACGTTTACAAATTATTCTAATACCGAAAAGGGTTAACTATCAACCGCTTACATCCCAATTTTCCATTCAACGTAGCGACAGGAAAACTATACGCAAAATGTACGGTTCGCAATCACACCCTCGTAACCCCTCTATCTAAAAGGGACTAGGGTGACCATTTACTCTGATTTCACTGATAAATGCCTCTCATATCCTTACTTAATATTATAAATGCGAAAGTCTGTTCGTTTGTTTGTTTGTGACGCCCCTTCATGTCTTAACTACTGAACCGATCATCATGAAATTTTACATACACATTGTCAGGGGTACAGAGAAGGACATAGGGTACCTTTTATCCAGAAAAAAGTATTGTTCCTGAAGGGTAGGAAGAAAACTTTCCACGCAGACGAAGTCGCGGGTGGGCGCTAGTACAGTAATAAATATAATATATCGTAGGTTGGTGCATGGAACGGTACTGTTGATGTTTTACAAATAACACTACATTAAACAAAGTCGGGTTTAACACTATTTATAACTAAAGAACGGCTAGACCGATTTAAATGGAATTTGGCTGGTAGACAGATAAGGTCCTGGATTAACATATAGGCTACTTTTTATCTTGGTCAAAGTTTACTAGCCGAGCGAAAACGAGCCGAGAATGGCCGCTAGTGTATAAATAAAAATGCCTCCTTATGCCCCTCGCTAAACAAAACTGTGTTTCATAGGCAAAAACGGCAATGTTTGTATTTTGTGACTGTGATCTATGGACACGAAACCACGTAGAATTCACAAATCTGTGTTTCATAGGCTAACAAACATTCACAGGCTTTTTTTGAGGCTTGATAAGGAATGAAGCCGGTGTTGAGGTAGAACTTTTTAACAAATAAAGCAGCTAATAGTGAAAACTTCAATACCGTGAGTCAGGTTTCCATTACTTATTGCCTCGATGTTAGCTAGACGTAGGTGTGACACCGCCTACGCCTCTGCGTGTTATGTTTACAATTGCGCTTTTTGCTGATTCTGTATTTTTTTGTTATTTTTGTGTAACGATTGCATCGCTACACCAACATAAAATGTATATCAAGTGTGACAGACGCCTCTAATATGGTAACCCTATCGGGAGCAATAAAATAGTGTTCCGAGTCAGAGGGACCCCGTGACCCGGCGGTCGACTGACCGGAGGGTCACCGTCTAGACGGGGGACATGTCCTGTTCCGGGATTGTTCACCATTGTCTAGTCAAAAACCGGTTTTTGATATCTGATAACGTATCAGGAATTCAGGATTGAATGTGGAATTGCTTTTTACACGACTGCCCAAAAAAACAGACAGTGTAATGTGTTCAGGGTTCATGTATATTTGTAAATGGGTATGTGATTTATCCCACCAGAAATTCTAAATGCCTTGGATAAAAGGATTTGGATGTATGAAGTATAGTTAGAATCTTTACATCATCCTGAGTAGAGGTGGTTAATATAGCATCTAGTGCCATATTATAGCGCGCTATCTGTACATAGCGCACATAGCGTGCTATGTAAGTAGACGCTATGGCGCTATTAATATCGCGCGTGGCAACAAGTAGCGTCGTCGTTGGCCGGACGGGGGCGCGGGCATTCGTTATAGTTAAAAAATATCGCGTGCGCGCTTTTGCTACCGGACGCGTTACGCGCGTTTCTCTCGCAACACGCTAGGTACGAGTATAATATCGCGCGCGACCTTCTATTGTGTTAGTTCGATTAGGACTTTTATGACACAACTAGTCAATTAGTTCGTATTATGTAAAAACTATTTAGCTAAGCAAAGTTAGTTGAACGAGAAATATGGTAAAAACAACCGAATTTCAAAGGTCAATAAGGTCGAAAATCGCTTGCACCTGTTTTTTTAACTAGAAAACATTGTCTAGTGGTCACTAGTTAAAAAAATGAATGCAAGCGATTTTCGACCTTATTGACATTTACCAAAATCACGGTCTTTAATGAAACATCAGAATTAGTAAACGAGAATACGGCAAAAAACAACCGAATTGCAAACGTCAATAAGGTCTTAAATCGCTTGCACCTGTTTTTTTAACTAGGAAACATTGTCTAGTGATCACAAGGTAGAAAAATGAGTGCAAGCGATTTTCGACCTTATTACGAAACTTATTTTTGAACTTTAGACAGTTCTAAGCCCGAAAAGTATAAGATAAAGTTCATTAGTTTACATTACTGCTTTATTTTATTTAAGACTAAAATGTAACGTATTAATAAATAACGTTTTTGTAAAGCGCGCGATCTGTCTAACGAACGACGTGTGAAGTAACGTGTTACGAAATCTAACGTGCTGCATCTAACGCGCCAGCCAGCCGCCCCGCATGCTACCTGATAAATAGCGCGTTATAACATAGCGTATTTAATAGCGCGCTAGAAATCAATAGCATATAGTCTGTAGCGTGCTGTTGCTTTATAGGCGTTATGAACAACTCTAATCCTGAGTGTCACTGCACTGGCTATATTTTTTTAAAGCAATATGATGACTGTATGACGCCACTTTCAAAGGTGAAAAAAAGAAACTACACAAAACACTCTCTGAACACATTACACACATTACACTCTGCTTTTTTGGGCAGTCGTCTAAAAAAAAAATTTTCCAATTATTACAATATGGGCATCCAATGAAAGGCCTTAATGAGCACATTCTAATACTATGTAATTTGTCACTAATATGTCGTGTGAATTCAAAATAAATTAAAACGTATTAAAAACACTAATTCGTAGTTCGTTTTTGACAGGGCTAAAAACGAACGAACTAAAAAGTTAAATAACAAGAGTCATTGCAGTCGAGGGACCTCTTCTATTAAAAATTGTTCCACACAACGGTCCCCGACTGCAATGTAACTTATTATTTTACTTTTTTTTATTCATTTTTGGCAGGGCAGTCGTGTTTATAATATTTTTTAAATGTTTTTACTTTTTATTGTGTTTGAGTTTAACTCAAACACATATTGTTTAAGGAGTTCGTTTTTTATACTAATTGGGCTTACTTTTAGCCACATAAAACTCTAAGGCTAAGAAAAGACGGAAGATGTAGAGAGCTTTTCCATAAAAGGCTTATTTACTCGAGCTTTAAGAGGCCATACAACATCAAATACACATAAATTCAGCAACGATTTCCAACAGTACATAATACTTGATTTATCGGGCCCGAAAAAATAATTTAGATAATTAATTATGGTACTTAGTTATGTGATTGACAGAAACATATGATAGCTAAAAAATTTCTTGACAGGAAAAAATCGAAAAGTGACCTCCTATTGTGTAGTTTTTAAATACTGCCTTTAATTTTGAAATAATAACAATAAAACCGTAGCTCTCTAGTTTTGTAGTTGTCAGTTTTCCAAAATAAGAAATAATTTATTAGTAATCAATTAAAATCAATAATGTGTTATATGTGTTATATAAATGTGCTATATATTAATTAATTGCGTTAATTTTTATTATTATATTATTTTGAATTTTTTTTTCATCATTGTACGCCCCTTAAAGCATAATTTTTACCTCAAATATAGGTAGTAACGAGTTGGTAAGTCCTTCTATCGTTTAATTAAGAAAGAGTAGCAAGTAAAATTAGTTGTTTGTTTCAAAACAAAAACAAAATTGTAAGTTTTATTAATTGTCATTAACAGAAGTTTTAAATTGCTTGGAGTATGTAACTTTAACATTTATTTAACCTTTAGAAATTGACAATTTAAAGCCATGTTGTGTAGCTTTAATAGACTTACTTACCAATTTTAATAATTTGTGTAAATAATAGTTTTGGGATGGTTGAGCCTTAATAAGTTGTTGGTTATAGTCTTGATATGGAAATGGCAGTCACCAACAAAATACGTAAACAACAGGTGTGTCGTGCTTATTATACTAATTTATTTGGCGGAAATATTTTTAAAAGCCAATATAGGAGCAGACAATACAATACGTTCAGGTGTTCCTTTTCCACATTTACGAATTCCTGAAATGACTAGCTAATAAAGTAGGTACCTTCTCAAAAAACTTAAATGAAAAATCCGTCTACCTAGTTTTTATCAACTAATTCGCGAGCTTCAGAATCGCGGGTGTACTTTTAAAAATGGGTTAAAATTGTTGTTACCGTCTGTATACCTTTACGTGCTCGTACCTCGCAAGAAAATCTGTGTACCACGGAGTATACAAAGATTGTTAGAAAGATAATAGTAGATTATACAACAAGTGAAAAAAGAGGGAATTTAGTTCGAGGGATACAAAGGACCGAGATGAATTTTTTTTTCACGAGTTGTGTACTCTACTTTTTACCATTGACAGCGAGAAAACAAATAGCAGTACTTATACCTAGTATTTATAGTTATTACATTTTTATTATTTAGGTAGGTAATCAGTAATATTTAAACATTAGAAAATAGTGAAACTAGAAGTTTTCCAATGAAGTAAAACAACGCTAAGAAGGAAATTACATGATCGGTCTGGCATCAGTCCATTTCGTCAGTTTGTATAGACTTTGAATTTTTACAGTCTGAAGATCGTACTAGACTGATGGAATGGACTGATGCAATGCAAGACTGAACATCTAATCCCCTTCTATTATATAGAAAAGAACCATAAAAAGAACCTAATTCATTTAGCGGGATATTTTTTAGAAAATATCCCAAAGACACTAAAAAGAACCTAAATAAAATTGGTGGGAGGCTTTATCTATGGAATAGCTCCAATACTTTCAGCACGTTTATTTTTTTTGTACATAATTCATACGATGCGCGCTTGTTCCAAATTCAAAATATTTTTATTCACTCGGTGAATAAAACAGCGTTTTATTCACTCTTATCGTTGAATTAAATGCACTTTTTCGAGTGGCGATGGTAAAAAGATATTTTTCAACACACTTGCTCGTAAAGTGAGCCCTAATACATCGCTTTTAGGGCCATAAACCGAACTATAACAAACGCGTGCAATAATATATAAAACACTAGTTGGTTATAGAATTGTCCCTACAAAGTTAAATAGGTACCTTACTGCAAGTTCTATGCGAGTAAATAGAGCATTTTCAATTTAACCGGGTAATACAGTTATTTTTTTAGTAACAACAAAGAGGTTTTATGCCGCTGAAAATTCATTTGCATTTTTGGAATAAATAAATGTGTTGGTCCTTAATCAAGTCAAACAAATATTTATTATTATCAAATTATTTCTTATTTACAATATTTTGTTAAAAAATATTAGAATATTAGCATTTTATCTCCTAAATTTATAATTTTGAAGTTGGCTGTATGCTCACTAACCCCTTTGTTCGCTAAATATTCTTGCATTGGGCGTGTGAAAAAAACAAAAAAAAAAAACCTGCGCGCCTTTTTATTCATCATGATTATCATTTTCTTTTTGTCGTATTTGTTGCTGTGTGGTAAATTACTTTGTTTTTTCCTCGCAAATGTGTTGAAAAACGTCGTATGAAACTCGTGAGCTCTTACTTATTGCACACTCGGCTGAGTTACGCCCTCGCCTGCGGCTCGGGCTGCAACCCACAGCCTTGTGTGCAATAAGTAACCTAAGCTAACTTGTATCATAATGTACTATTATTTGCTTGAAATGCGGTAAAAATACCATGTGGTGTTATATTCAAAAGATCCTACACATTTCGCTACATCTAGCATGCATTTTTTTAAAGATGATTATAAAAGAAGCTACGAATTTAGAACATTAGTAAAGAGTAGTTTCGTTAAAATGAGTGTTATAGTGATAGGTACACCCGCCATCTTAATGTCAGAAAGCTGGTGTATTAGAAAGCAAAAGTGTATCGCAATTATTTTTATGTGGATTTGGTACCTCCGGTGTACTACAGAAACATGTATGAACACTCTACGTACAACGACGCTAAAGAAGTTTTCACTTCACTTGTCTGTTTGTTTGTTTGTTACTATTTCTACTACAAAACTTTCTTTTAAAACTCTTGTCACGCATTCCAAAAAAATCCTTAACCAATAAATATGGCAAGTAATGCCAACCAACCCAAAAAGTTTCAATATCAAAACACCCTGCGAAACTATTTCCCACAACAATCCCATGAGAAGGGTCGTACAACCCTTGACCCTTGCGACAGCCTTGAACACGTCTTAACTAGTAGACACCACGCACGAGCGAGACGGCACGCAAGAGCGAGACGCAGCAACAACATAAGAAACGCAAGGTCGCCGGCCAGTAGGTCAGTGCGTCTAGGCTTCGTCTAGCACTCACACTCACTGAAAGTACGGACAGCAGACATTTGTCTGTAAGAATTATTTCTTATTATTTACTTTTAATCTTGGTGAAGATTCAAGTCAAGATGTTGACTAATTTTGGTGAATTTTAATAGTTACTACATATTGAGCGTTCGCCATATTACCTTCTTTTTTTTAACATACAATCCTTACTTCCTTACTAGTCCTTACTTCCTTACTAATATTATAAATGCGAAATTCCGTTTGTTTGTTTGTTACGCATTACTTTGTTACACATTATTTGCATACACGTTGTCAGGGGTACAAAGAAGGACATAGAGTACCTTTCATCTCAAAAAAATGTATTGTTCCCGAAACTTTCCACGCAGACGAAGTCGCGGGCGGCCGCCAATTCTTAATAAAAAGAAGGTTCTTGGTTCCAAAAAAAACCAGTTTGCTTGCAAATCCTGCTAATGATTGTGATAAGTAATTTTACTGACTCCCGGAAGTTTTTAGTCCTTCCCCATGGAGCTAACTAATTTTATCGTTATAGTAGGGGGAATGCATTTACTCATCCCGGAGGTATGTGGAACTCGACGGGGAACCTCCCGCACTCACGCAGGGCCTACGGGACCGTGGTGCCACGCACCATATGGCCTTGACGCCTCATCATGCCCGGCACTTGGGGGATGACTGGTCAAACGGCCATCCCCCTCTTAAGGACTACGGGGGAATGAGGTGTGCGTAGCACCTCCTTCTTTTGACCAATACCGTAATCTTCCCTAAGAATGTAGCAACTTAAAGGAGCCAACATATAAAAAAACAGAATTGGTTAATTGCTTGGTTTTAATTTAAAAAAATTATCTCGCAAATAACATATAAATTAAACTTGCTTATAGAAATAGGTAGTAAAATATGAAGATATTATTGTGTATGTATTCTTAATAGTTACTCGAGTATAAATAAATACCATCATCAACGCATACACACATCTAACAGCGCGGTTAAGCGCTATAATCTGTGACATGGAAACAGTTTCAATTTCGCGACATGATTGATTTCAGCCATTATAATTGAAAATGGATTCGCTGAAAACTGTATGATTTAAGATTCATTCATATAGATAGCCATATTGTATCGTGTTGCAGGCTGATTGCGTTTATAAATTGATTTCCTCATAAAACTTTGAGTTATTATTAGTTCGGAATAATATTCGATTAGCTTGGTTTATTGTTATAAAACTAGAATCTCTACTCCATTTGTTTTGAGGTCAAATAAATAGGTATGTAGCAATTAATTTTTGTATTGGAAATTTGAATTTTGTTAACAACGTAAGTAAACGTAGTAAAAATTAAAATGTTAATTGACAGTTTTTTTTTCAATTGTATCCTAATTTTGTGGATTGAATATAATTAATTAGTCCTTATTAATTGGAGCAAACAAAACATTGCAGCCAAAAGTACTCTTTGATTGCAGCTTAGAAACGTCACCGTTCAAGAAATCCATAAAAAATAAGTTGATTAAAAAAAAACTTTTTTCAAATCTCCGTTTTAGATTTTGTTTGCAGTCAGTACTCACCACTACAATGCACTATCCAGGGGTGCACACACGCGCGTCACGTGTGAGCGTAGTGCGACCGGTTGAAGGAGATTGATTTTTTAAGCCGCTCCCGCGAGCGAAGGCGTTGTTGCGTTCGGTCTAATAGAAAAACGTTTTTCATGAGGCAAAGGGATTGGGGAACATACTACCTATTTGTAAGTTGCAGGTTTTTGTAAAGCTTTTATTTTTATCATTTGTAACAATGCAATGCGATAAATTATCAATCCTATTGCATGGTTCTGCTGTTACATCCTTTGATTAAATGATCCATTTTAAGGTCAAACACCTAATTAGTCATTGTCTGGAATTAGTCACATTTTTATCTCTTTGTGACCAGCAGTGTAACGTATTACCATGTATTGTATTATACAGTGTTATTTATAAGACACCATCCAAATTTTAAGGATGTGTTCAGTGCATGAAACTGAACAACTTTATCTAAGGAACATAGGGCCAAATATGTGAAAAAAAACTATACAAACAAATTAAAGATCAAGGGATCAGTTTAGTAAGGGATGACTAATATTTTGTGGCGTATTTCAACACGTGTTTCTTGGAGTTTCTGAACCAGTGGCGTAACTATAGGGTGGCAGAGCGGGCAAAATGCCACGGGCCCCTGGCCCGAAGGGGCCCCCCGGGTCGAGTGGCCGTGACCACAAGAAGAACCCTACTATTTATTACAAAATTTAGCAAAAAGAAAAAACTGTCAACAGGGTTCATTATCCGCCTAGCCAAACTGATGCAAACGTAAAGCGGAAATAAGATTGCATGGGATGGGCACCAAAAGCTCGCATTTTTACTGTTTCTAATAAATACGTCTAAACAAAAAAGGACTACCTAGTGTTAGGTACACGTGCGGCTTTAAAAAGTTGGAACATGAAAGTGCACAGATGGTCGGTCAATGGTCAAATTCCTTTGTTAACATAATGGGTAGCTAAAACAATTTTTTCCAAATCTCTGTATCGAAAAAGGGTCTATTCTTTATTACGCAACAGTCATAGTAAGTTTCTTGTGAGAATTGGTTGTTTGTGACATTGTTTTTCGGTCGTCGTAGTTTTATTTTTATCGTTTATTTTAGTAGTTGAAAAAAGATATCAGTATGTTCTCGAAAGTATTTAAGTGGGAGCGAGAAACGAAGGAGGAGGAAAAAAATAGTTTCCTAATCAGTCCGTACTTGATGAGGAATTTATTGACTATAAATCGAGTGAACAGTGCTTTGAAATGAATAAAGGAGCGCTGAAAGTGCTAAAATAAAAATAGCAGAGCCCAACCCTTGTGAATATCCAGATCCTGAACAAGTAACTCTTTTTTTAAATTTATTAAAAAAAACTCCTTAAAAGCTTTGAAAATAAAAACAAAAACAGCTTCAAAATTTATAAAAAGCAGTACTTAAATAATATTTAAATCGCATATCAATTTTAATAAAACACGTCTATTGAAGTCGGATGGGGCTGGAGCTGGAGGACAACTTTTTTAAATAGTTCTAAAAGCCTCACCCAATTTCATTAGATGTGTTTTATAAAAAAAATATATGCGTTTTCTGAAAGTTGAAGCTGTTTTTATTTATAGTTTCAGGTTTTTGAATAAGGTTTTCCTTTTTTAAGGTTCAGTACCCAAAGGGTAAAAACGGGACCCTATTACTAAGACAGTCCGCTGTCCGTCTGTCTGTCCGTCTGTCTGTCTGTCTGTCTGTCTGTCACCAGGCTGTATCTCATGAACCGTGATAGCTAGACAGTTGAAATTTTCACAGATGATGTATTTCTGTTATCGCTATAATATAATATATAATAAAAACAGAATAAAAGAAATAATTAAGGGGAGCTCCCATACAACAAAAGTTATTTTTATGCCGTTTTTTGGTACGGAACCCTTGGTGCGCGAGTCCGACTCGCACCTTGCCGGTTTTTCGGATCGAGCTCTGATCTGATGATGGCCATCCGGGGAGTGAATGGAGGAGGTCCAGATCATTATACATACCCAACTGATCTGATCAGCATTCTAAGTGCTATTTGGATATATAAAAAAACCATGTAAATTGCATCGAAATGTATGGAAATCCTGAAACTGAGAACTCAAATCTTTGCAACTCTAGTGCTGATCAGATCAGTTGGGTGTGTATAGTGATCTGGATCTCCTCCATTCACTCCCTGGATGGCCATCATCAGATGACAGCTAGGTTAATCCCTGGCGGAGAACCAAAGCATCAGAGTTACCTCGTTTGTATGAAAATAGGCATGTGATTCCATATTTTTGCTCGCGAGAGTAGTTTAGTAATATTTTAAGTTTAGTTTAATACTAGCTTTTGCTTGCGCCTTCTTCCGCGTGAACATTAGGGAACCTTTAACTGGGATAAAAAGTAAAATTATCTGTGTGCTATTCCAAATCCCTTCAGTCGTTTTTACGTAATTGAGTCTTTCACATTTATTATATTGGTACGATTTCCATAACTCGTTCATGCCCCGTTTCCGTACCCATTCTCGTTCCTGTTCCCGTTCCCGTATTATTTATGGGTTAAATCATGTCCACCATCTTGAACTTCAAAACAAATGCCATTTTGGCAAACAACATCCCAAAAAGAAGTTATGCCTAAAAACCGTAAAAACTCGTGCGATGGTAAGCTAAATAATTGTTATTTTTCAGAATTATGAAAAAGCTACTTACCATATCTCTGAAAAAATTGTAATGAACCGCACCTGAACTATGTTATTTAGATAAAAAAAGAATTATTAAAATCGGTTAATAACTGTCGAAGTTATCGTAAAACATACGTAAAAACCGTTGATTTGAGAACCTCCTCCTTTTTTGAAGTCGGTTAAAAATGATACTAAAACGTCAAACTTTTTTACATGGGAGGGCCCACAGAATACTTAAGAGAGGGCCTCGGTCGATGAATTTGCCACGGGCCTCGGATGGTATAGTTACGCCACTGTTCTGAACACACCCTTAAAACTTGGATGGTGATTAAAAAATAATCATGTAATCTGTACTTAAGTATAAAATAATATTATATTCCATAATATGTGGTCCGGCAGCATATAAGCAAAATCTAACTCTCGAGTTTTGATGGTGATCCCTGATTGGTCAAGAAACTCAGTAGTTAGGTTTTGCGCGCAAACTCTAACTCCCCAGTTTCGCGCATGTCGATAGTGATCTCTGATTGGTCAAAAAACTCAGTAGTTAGGGTTTGCCCGCAAACTCTAACTACTGAGTTCGCATCTTTATTTTTTTTGTCAGTAGTAATGTATAGCGCGTAATTGTATAACTGATTTCAGGAACTTTGCTAGTTTAGTAAGACAAGAAGTTTTGCAATAATATTTTCATCAGTAATTTATGGCACTTAATAATGATTAGGAAAAAAATTAATCAAATTTTGTTCAATAATTTCCGTTGCTGGCTGTACCTACTGAAATAAAAATTACAGAAAAACGATAAAGCAAAAAAATACGTTAATGTGTAAAGAAAGGCGCATACCTTCAAACCATTTAGGCTTATCCTAGGTACTGTATTGAGATTAAGAATAAGAATGTTGAATTGAAGAAAAATTTATTTAGAATATTTCTGTGCAATAAATATTTATTTTGTTGTTAATTAAGTACCTATTGTTTTATTCTCAAAAGTTTTAACCCAAACACAGAAGAAGTCTTCTTCTTCATCGTGTCGATGATTCTGGCGTCCACCAAAGCGTGTTGTCAGCCAAAATTCACAACGGCATAGCGCAACCAAATAGGACAAGTAAGAATAAATGCCTTTTAAGTAGATACTAACTTGCAATTATGATTCGTTGCGACGCGGTTTGGTTTTCTGGACAATCCATTTGGTCAATTTTATTCAGCCTTCTTGTATCCATATGGGTACACTGGATAACTTGGAGAACTTGGCATATGCCACAGTTCTCCAAACTATAATATTGGGTCCTTACCTATGAAATTGGCGTTTTTTTCTCAGACACAGAGAACCATAATATAACTCCAGCGATTTAAATTATTTATCAGTTGCTGGATATTACGGCTATATAACTATCAAGTTGTCGGCTATGCTTATAATTGGATGTAATTTGATTGTTCTGATGAATAATTAAAGTCATCTAAAAATACATTGAAAGTGACTTCTTTTCTTGGCAAAAATGACCACTTAATCTGTTGTAACGTAGCCTAAACTTATTTTTTTCGAGTAAGTTATGTTGCCTAGGTTATCTTAATGTACAAACATTTGAACTTGCAGAAAAGTTTTGTTGCAATAGCGTTCACAGTTTGTCAAATAAATTGTAAAAATGTTAAAATAGAAAATGCAACTTGTTTAAAATTCTCCATACAAAACGTCAATTTCATAGGCAAGGAATATTTAGTTTAGCAGAAAAAAAAGCTTTTGCGTTCAGATCTGAGTATACTGGATTATATTCGCAAAAACTTTAAAAAAATAAATTAGAAATCATTTTTAAAAAATAAAATATTTTACCACAGTTGTGTTCAAAGACAATTGACAACTGAATTTTGAAGCTCGCTCATTGGTGGATGCGCACTCAGTAGTTAGAGTTTGCAAAACCTAACTACTGAGTTTTTTGACCAATCAGAGATCACTATCGAACTAGCGTGAAACTGGGGAGTTAGAGTTTGCGCGCAAAACCTAACTTCTGAGTTTCATGACCAATCAGAGATCACCATCAAAACTCGAGAGTTAGATTTTGCTTATATGCGGTCCGGCAAGACATTGGGTTTAAAAGGGCAAGATTGTAATGAAACATGCCAATCTAATTTGTAGCAGAAATTCTGTACATCTTAAAATGGTGACATTTTCTATGCTGGAATCATACATAACATACTTTATTGATCACTATTTATGATTCATAAAATAATACTATGTCATTTTTAAAGATTTAGGAAATGTACCACATGCTGAATAGATTGTACTAATACAATCTTAACTTTTTCAGACCCCCAGAATATCTGATATTTCCTTTTCTATTGTTATTAATTTTATATAAGGTCCTTCTTAAATTGTGCACTTAATTTTAAGGGGTCAATGTACTCATGCATACAAAAACTTTTACTATGGTACCAACATTGAAATCACGAAAAAAAATCAGCTGTTCCATAGAAAATTTAAAATCGAATAGATCAAAATGTATGGAACAGCAGATTTTTTTTTCGCGATTTCAATGTTGGTACCATAGTAAAAATTGTTTGTATGCATGAGTACATTGACCCCTTAAAATTTTGTACACTATTCAAGAAGGACCTTATATTATGTAAGTATTGTCGCCCGTGACTTCGTCGGCGTGGACAGTTATTTTTATATTTTAACATTTAATTTTTTTCTGTACCCCTAACAATGTGTATGCAAAATTTAATGATCATTAGTTGTGTTAAGACGTAAAGTGTTAGGCCTTCAAACAAACAGACTTTTGAATTTATAATACTAGGGGTAGTATTTAATCGGGTAACAATAAATTCCCCTTTTTGGGTATCAAAAATACTGAATATAGCGTACTGAATTACTAAGTGAGTAAGTGAAATACACATGTAGTCGCTCGTTTTAAGTATTTTTGTAATTCACTGTTTCGCCCGTTTAGTTATTTTGCCGCCCAAAAAATAAATTGCTGCCCGGTTTAGTATTTAAGAATCCCATTAACAGTCGCCTTTAATTATTTCCAGTCACCCAATTAATTAATTTCCCAATATTAGTAAGGAGTAATAGTTCGGGACTAATGACTGGTGTGTTTTTTCTAGAATAATAACAATAATAGTAATAAATAAATGTCTGGACCATTTAAAACAGCGCCATCTAGCCCCAAACTAAGCAAAGCTTGTAACATGGGTTCTAGACAACTGAAATACTACTTATATACTTTTTAAATATATACCTCATATGCATAGTACTTGGATGAATTAACCACTGGATGCGAAATGACAGCCATATTCGCCTTTACCCCTCTGCCACTTACTGTGACCGATAGCCTCAGTAAACGATATCGCGTTGTCAGTGTGATGCTAGAGCTCGTGGCGAAACATTGGTACAAAAATAGGCAAAATGCTTCGTATTGTTCAGCAAAAAAAATAGCGGGCAATCAAGAAATGTTTCTTTTCACGCGTAAGCACAATTTCAACCTCTTTTAGTAGCTATTTTTCGCAAAATAAATAAAATTTGGTATGTAAACAAAGTAGGGTGACTTAGCCGGTGTGCCGGCCACCTTTGGTTTTCGGCCATTACGGAAAATGTAAGAATGTATGAAATAAATTTTTCGTGAAATTTCTTTTTCGCGGTGTTATTAAAAGTTGCCAATACACTTATTTATTACGTATACAAAATATAATTAGAAACAAATTACGAGACGTACTGCCCCCAGGAGCTGACGTTTTCGAAAAACTTTCTAAATATTAATATTTTCATAATATAATTTTAAACAAAATATATCACATTTTTTTAATAGTTAATATTATTAAGAGATACTTATACACAAAAGCCAATAATAATCAACAAAAAGCAAAATTTTTCTTACAAAACGTTTTCAAAATCATGTTTGACTTCCGTAAATTTTCGTCTTGAAAGTTATTTCGCGCGAGGAACTGCTGTTAACACTGGTAATAGAGCCGGCATTATCAAACTGCTTGAAAACAAGCTGCAACGTCCTCTTCAATGGCTAATATGTCAACTGCACGCAAATGAGTGAAGTTTAAGACAACTTTTTGAATACATAGACGGTAGTACTACAGGGCCGAAAAGCTTTAGTGGTCCGATAGGGAAGGCACTTCATAATTTTGAATGTCTTCCAGTCAAATCATTTACTGCCGTAAGCCATTGTTTGCACAGATATAACGAAGATCCGTGATGATTTAAGTACAGACCAACTGTATATTTTAGAAATGTGTCCAGCAGTCAGCAAGGGCGAGTGTGATGAAAGATTGGCAACACATAAACTTGGTAAAGTATGTTATTCGAGGTGGTTTACCACGGTAAACAAAATTACCCACGACACTACCAGTAGTGCGCCTTAGTAGTGTCGTGGGGAAGAAGGACGAAAATTGAACAGGGTAGGTGTGTCGTTAAAAGTAGCAAAAAAATAGCATAATCTTATTTTTAGTACCGGATAGTGGTATTTTTATTTAATATGATAAAAAAAATGTCCTCCAGAATTTAACATTTTTAATAATTATTATTTGCAGGTGCCATTTGATGGTACGCGATCGATATGTTACCCATGCTGGCATAGAATTTATGCAATTACGCGTGAAAATCGACCAGCAGTGCCTGTCAATCAAGCAGTTGCTAGATCTTCGATATCTATACCAGAAATAGCTCAAGCTGCTAATACGTCTTCCAGATGCATGATTAACAATTGTAGAAACATACAATTGCGCCAAATACCAAACTCTGCCAAGGCTTACCTCCTCAGTTATTTTAATTTTTATGTACCTTATCGAGTTCGGATTTGTGCGCAACACTTAACCACCATGACTGTGGAAGAATTTCCACAGAATGTTACTACTCAACATCATAATTTCAATGCTCGCAGCTTCAGGGACATGGTAAAAATCTACACGTATTCACTTGAAAGAAGGGCATCATTGAATTTTGACGATATTAATGAAATATCACCGGAAGACCTACAATGTTAGACTGGTCTAAACCATGAAAAATTCAGGCAACTTAGGGACCAAACGACATCTTTAACAAGACGGTCTAATACACCAGACTTAGATTTAGGTGTATATTTGACGAAAATAAGAACAGGAGAGCCGAGCGATAGGCTAGGATCAGCTTTTTGCTTATCGAGAAGATGCATAGACAGAAAAATCCATTTGACTCGGGAATGTTTACTGGATTTTGTGCCATTGCATATAGGCCTTGATCACATATCCCGGAGCGAGATAACAGAAAAAAATAGAGTTCTTCCGAACTACATTTTCGGAAGTGATGAATCTCCTAAAGCAGTCTTTATATTAGATGGTACTTACCTTTTCATTGAGAAAAGCTCCAACTTTCTGTATCAGCGACGCGCATATAGCTCACATAAATATCGAAATCTTATTAAAACATTTATTATAGTTAGTGCCGATGGTCATATAATAGATATAAAATGACCATATGCCGCAACAACCACAGATGCGGACATTATGAAAAATATATTAGAAATGACGACCAGCCGATTGAAGACTGCACATTTCACTATTTGTTTGAAGAGGATGATGTTCTGGTTTTAGACAGAGGATTTAGAGATGCAGTACCAGTCATAGAATCCTATGGATATGCTGCACATATGCCGCTAACGAAACGGCGAAACGAAAGTCAACTGACGACTATAGAAGCTAACAAGTCAAGACTAGTTACAATCTGCAGATGGGTCATTGAGGCCGTAAACGGTAAGTTCAAAAGAGATTTTAAAATCTTCAGGCACAGAATTTTCAACCGCGCCTCGCCAAACAGCTTCAATGATTTTAAAATAGCGGGAGCTCTAATCAACTGCTTCCAAGAGCCTTATGAGGATAGCCAATACACAGCTGAATTAATAGAATCAATCCGGTTGAATTTAAATAAACCAAATCTTCTGGCGGATTATATTGAAGAAAATAATATTAATCGCCAAAGAGTCACATTTCAAAGATTAAATGCTAATGACCAACATATTATAGATTTTCCCGAGCTCACACACGAACAATTAATTTTAATCGCAATAGGAACGTACCACCTAAAGTTGGCGCGCGCGTTCTTATTGCAGTGAGCATATGAAAAGGACGGGAGTTTATGAAATTGAATACTATGGACATCCAGAAAGAATTCATATCAATAATGAACAAAATGTTCTAATAAGATGTAAAATTCAATCAAGGCATGTGCGGAGCAAAACATATTATACCTACATTTTGTATAATCCTGAAGCACAGGGTCGCAGTGCCATAAATGAATATTATTGCTCGTGCATTCATGGCCGCCGAACGCTTGGATGTTGCGCTCATGTTATGAGCATTTTGTACTTTCTTGGTTGACATAACCTAGAAGAATTTGCTCATTCAGGTTCATTTTTGGATAATCTTTTAATAGATTTGTAGGACTTGTGACTTGTATGTGGATAATATAAAACCATAAATAAAAAAATATGTTATGACGTTATTCTAATTTTATTTTTATTATATTATTATCAGACGTGATTGCACATCAGCTATTTTTATAATTTTATAATGTCGCTGCTGGGGCACAGGTTTTTCTTATGGGTGGATAAACAGGACTGACCATAACTGAGATAAAAAAATAGAAACGAGTTCATGTGTGCGGAATCCACACGAAGCGAAATATAAGGTAATGGTCAAAAAGTACAAAAGGTCTTGAGTTACCTATACAAGAGGGTGTTCGGCTATTACCCATTTCTGTTTATCTTAAAGTAAGTTAACTATGTAAATAATAAGGGGCCCCAATGCGGATTGGTGGGGTGTTAACGACTGAAAATACAGCCAAAAACAATGATATATCATAGGCCATAAATAACGGCTTAGCGTGCCTCCCAAAGTCACGGAGGAGCTTGAGGTCATTTTTGGTCAGCCATGCCATGACCAAACCTTTGGAAAAGTTGCTTCACTGTCGCAATCACTGGGTGATGCGCTTACTTACTGCGCTATCTAGCTGGTCCGTCATGATTATTACCTAATATTTTTTGAAAATATACCTTTAGCTACGTAAAATATTAACGCCTGAAAAAAATAATGCAGTTTTTTTATGTTAGT
The DNA here is from genome assembly GCA_943789525.1 of Agriphila geniculea. Classification (NCBI taxonomy): domain Eukaryota; kingdom Metazoa; phylum Arthropoda; class Insecta; order Lepidoptera; family Crambidae; genus Agriphila; species Agriphila geniculea. The sequence goes on along the minus strand of OX038879.1, from coordinate 3,852,805 downwards.
TACCGATCACAGAGGTCCCATTTTTTTGTTATATACATAAAAGGTACTTAAACCTGAGATAGATTTAGTTTGCGCCGGGGCTCGGGTAATTTTGTATGTAGCCTGCGCATTCACCTTTGATGGCCTGGTAACTAAATGCGTTTTTGGGAGGTCATTTGCTTTTCGGCCGCCTGGCCGAAAACTAATGTATGAGTTTCACAATCCATAATATTTGGCCGGCAATTATGGCCGAAAACCGGCTAAATCACCCTATAACATTGACATTATTTGACAAGTGTAATCCCCCCTCACCCCGCAAAAATTGGTTGATCGTGATTTCATACATTTTTCTTACGTTACGTATCCAGTGGTTAATTCATCCAAGGCATAGTAACACCCAGACCCGTCACAGAAATTAAAATTCATCATTTCAATTTCTGCCCGGCCGGGAATCGAACCTAGGACCTCTTGCGTGGTAGACCGGTATGTTGACTACTGCACCACTTAAGTCGTCGAGAATAATATTGATTTAGATATTATTTTATTGCACCATTCCGTTGGGAAGTTCGGTGGCGCAGTGGTTTAGCGCCTAAACCTGCAATTGCGGAGGTTAAGCAACTTTCGCGAGGTTCGGTCATGGGATGGGTGACCAAAATTTATTAATTCGAGCTCCTCCGCGCTTAAGCCGTTGGTCCCGGCTGCATTTGCAGTCGTTAACTCCCACCAATCCACATTGGGCCCGCGTGGTGGGTTATGGTCCATCCACCTTATCCACCCATAAATAAGGTCTGTGCCCCAGCAGTGGGGACATTAAATGGCTGATGATCCCCGTCCGTGTTACTAAGCCACCAGCTAGATCATGCCAGTATGATCATGTGAGGCAGTTTAGCATTAAAATGCATTGTTTACGGCCGGTGGATGCGACAACGACCGCGTCGCAAGGTCACCTCGTTGCACCCGGGTTAGACACATCCGTCAGCAAAACAATGCATGTTTTATTTATCTATCGATTTTGCTGACAATTTTAAAAATATTCCCAATCACAATAATACAACGTGTTACAAAATAACCCCTAATGCTGAATATGGTAGATAGGGATCATCAAACTGGACAACTTTTACTATGGGATAACTCTGAAATCGCGAAAAAAAAGTCAGCTGCAAAAATTAATAACGAAATAGTAGTTTATGATACAAGGTTGGTAAGGAGGTTTTTAAAACGAGTTGACGTTTTATAAGCCCGAGCCGCAGGCGAGGGTTTATAATCGTCACGAGTTTTAAAAAACCTTAACAACCGTGTGCCATACTACGTTTTTCAATACATTTGCGAGAAAACATTATAGGTATTACTAAAATTGTAATCTATACATATAATAAAACTATAAATTTTAAATATTTGTGCGCGTATTACGCAAAAACCACTAAAATAATTTTGATGGGCTTTTCACAGTTTAGTAAATTAAGGTCCAACTTAAAATCTAAGCTATGTTTCATTAAATTCAGGTGGGTGGAACCAGGGAAACAGCTTGAACTCTCCGTAGTACTAGCTTTCATACACTAAAGAGGTCATTTTAAACTGGTTCTTATATTTTTCTACTGTCCACGCAGACGAAGTCGCGGTAGAAAGCTAGTAGAAATAAAAAAAAAACGTACGTAAACAAAAACGCACGGCGCGGGCGTGCGGTAAAATCAACTTACCGCACGCTGTACTAAACCGTAAACAAAAACGCACGGCGCAGCGTGCGGTAAAATCAACTTACCGCACGCTGGCCTGTCATCGTAAGCTCACATTTTCGAGCAACTGTATTGAAAATATTAAAATGTATGAAACAGCTGATTTTCTTTTTCACGATTTCAGAGTTGGTCCCATAGTAAAAGTTATTCAGTTTGATGGTCCGTATCTACCACATTCGGCATTTTGTAACACACACACACACACACTCGCGCGCACAAAATAATCTATCCTTGTTTATTATAAATATAATAATAATTATGATAAGTTATTATTATACTACTTAATGTAATGCTAAAAATACATAAAATACTGTTATGGAAGAGTGGAGTCTCTTGTTACAGGCATTTTATGCTTAAAAGGGGGCTCCGGCCACTAATTACTGTAACGCAAAACTTGTTATCGAAATAAAATTTATTGTTTATTGTAACACGTTGTATAATAGGTTTGTTTTTTCATGAGACAAAAAATTACACATTCTTAAAAGTCCTTAAGGCACAAACGAATTTTATTATACTACAAACCCCGTTATGCATAAAAAAAACTAAACACCAAAGTTCGTTTGATAAATTCCTTTATTAATTTATGGCATATAATATTTATGAAGAATATAAAGACTAAGAACAACACATTTACTCAAATAAAATATCAATAAGCCATACATTTCTAATAGAACATGTAAAACATAATCAAAACTCTATCCGTATTATTACAAAAGATTTTATTAACAGACACCTATTTAAATGTGATGCTGTCACTTTTGTGACACTATTTGTTCGAAAGAGACAGCATCACACTTAAGCAGGTGTCTAAGTTAAACAGTGTTTAAAAATCTTTTCTAATAACACCGATTAAATCTTTTGTAATAACACGGAATGACCCCACTGTCATGATAATCACAAATAAAGTACCCATGTAACCTTAAACTATATTATACGTAGGCAGCATGTAAAATAACTCATTAAACTCAACCCTAAATTGTTCGAGCCATAAAACTTAATTATTTAACAAGGTAACTGAACTACAACCTTTATTCGCTAAATGTCGTAGATTATAAAAGGGTTGCCTTGTTTAAATAATACAGTAGCTTTGACCCTTGTTAATGAGCTTTTTCATCTAAAATGTGCATTGTTATTTGATAAGCTGCAATAATAGTTGAAGATGTCACACATTGAATATAGCGAACTAAAGACGCTTCCATCAAAGGGTTGAATTATGCGTTAATGTTATACAGATTTTATGGAACTTAATGGAGCCTACAATCATCTTATCACCAGCCATTTCAATGTCCCGACCGCTGGGGCACAGGCTAACCACAACGAACACACAGGCTGCGTTCCGTTCATGCGATCCGATCTCAGATCGCTGCCGGGTCTTCGGCTGCATAGCCTATGCGATTATGTAGGATCGGAACACACTGGTTGGTTGCGTTCCGATCCCATACATCGCAGCGATCTAAGATCGAAACGCATAACCGGAACGCAGTCTGTGTGTTTAAGCTCTTTCTTGGAGACGAGACTTAACCCGACACGCGGACCCAATTTAGTAACATAATATTGTAATTAGTTATATCATATCCCATTTTTATCGAGCATACAAAAATAGAATATTTAAATCTAAACTGCATGATTGTATGATAAAACGATTAATCATTAGATCAGAATAAATCTTCATATCCCCGTAAATAGGCCACTATAAAAAATAAAGGAAGTACAGTCTATCTACGATTCTACGGCTAATAGCTAAGTATCTAATTTAGCTAAGCTAACAAAAACTACGTTGTAAACAATCACAGCCGTAGTCAAAGTAGCACCTTTAATTGTCGCTTGGTGTGGAGAATTTTAAAGAATTTGTTTTTTCCATACTAATATTCTCTTAATTTATTTAATACAACTATATGAACGCTTTTGTTTTAAAACTTTTATGCACAAATGTTTAAACACTCTGCTAACTAATGCTTCCTACATTACACAAGTAAAATAAGTATTGGCTTAGTTAAAAAGAATTAGGAGGTCATTTCTGCTAAATAAGGAGTCACTTATTAGGTGTTTTTTTTTAAAGAAAAGATATTTTTTTTATATTGATAGGCCGTCATGCACATAATTCGAAATAATACAAGCAACTGAAGTATCTTTAACATCATAGAAGACATGAGAGTTTGTATGTGTAAGAAAAATCGTCGATTTCATACTTTCACTCCTATTATTAAAAAAATGTTACGATTTAAGAATAACAATTGAAATTAAAACACCGTTTAATTTATATATAATTACTGAAGTATTTATCAGATATTAATGTACATTTATATATTTTTGCTAACTGTACATCAACATTCAGACATACACTTTTGTACTGATGCAACGTAGAGTTGCATCCTTAGACAAGTTATATTAATCATTTGTGTATGAACTTAGAATATTATAACAAAGCTGAAAAGACAACTGTTAAGAACAACACGGTACAATACTTACAAACTTTGCCATTTAAATACATTTTTCTTTATGAAAACTCAGCAATTTAAACATTCAAATCTAAAACGGAAAAAAAATCGGCTTCAGATGTCTTTATATTTATGATAAAATCCTTAACTTGGTTTTTTGTGAGCCACTTCTTGTTCAAGTAAAGTGAAAATGGATAAGTCGAATCCTTTTGTTTGAGAATACTTCCTATATTATTTATGGGGTGGTACAAAATACCGCTAAAGAGTGGAACTCCTTGCCTGAGTCAGGCTGCGTTCAAACGATAACGCACGACTCGCCCTCAACCCGAACTCAACTCAAACTCAACTCGAACTCAACTCAACCGGAGCCCACTCCTTGAAATACACGCGCTTACAATTTTGAGTTTTATAACACATTAATAAGCTCCGTTATATATTTTGTCGATGCAACTGCACACGCCTCGCCCTCAACCCGAACTCAACTCAAACTCAACCCGAACACAACCCGAACTCAACTCAAACTCAACCCGAACTCACCTCAAACTCACCTGAACATTACACAAGAGCTTATTAATGTGTCATAAGACTCAACATTGTAAGCGACGTATTTCAAGGTGGGCTGCGGTTGAGGTGAGTTTGCGGTAAGTTCGGCACCCTGATTATCTAAATAGAAACTATTTAGCGACCGGTTTCATTTGATATACATTGCTACTTTTCTTTGGTATGTTTCTTTTTCACCCCAAAAAGAAGTAGCAATGTATCACATTCATCTGTGAACTGAGACCGGTCACTAGGTGGTTTTTAGGGTTCCGTACCCAAAGGGTAAAAACGGGACCCTATTACTAAGCCTCCGCTGTCCGTCTGTCTGTCTGTCTGTCTGTCACCAGGCTGTATCTCATGAACCGTGATAGCTAGACAGCTGAAATTTTCACAGATGATGTATTTCTGTTGCCGCTACAACAACAAATACTAAAAACAGAATAAAATAAATATTTAATGGGGGCTCCCATACAACAAACGTGTTTTTTTTTGCCGTTTTTTGCTCGATATTAATAACGACAACAGGAAGGCAGTTGAAAATTTCACAGATGATGTATTTCTGATGCCGCTATAATAATAAATACTAAAATCAGAATAAAATAAATATTTGAGGGGGGCTCCCATACAACAAACGTGATTTTTTTGCCGGTTTTTGGTACGGAACCCTTCGTGCGCGAGTCCGACTGGCACTTGGGCGGTTTTTTTTAATTAGATAATCAGCCCACGGGTTGAGGTCGGGTCGTGTGTTATCGTTTGAACGGAGCCTCAGTGTTTCCCGAAAGGTACAATCTGGGGACCTTCAAGTCGCGAGTGCTGAATAGGTATCTTCTAGACAAGCGTGTTTCATTTAGTTCGCTTGCCTGATGGTAAGCATCATCGCTTACCATCAGGCAAGCGCTTGCCTATCTATCACAAAAAATACGTTGTATCATTTGATGGGTTACGGCGAGCAGGTTGAAGTATTTAGTAGGTTGAAGTATATTCAGAGTTCCATAATGAACTAGCCACAGTAGTTTCGTGTTGGATGGGCAGCCAGCGTGCGCCCGCCTGCCCCTAGTTCAAGCACCTTCCAAAACTCTGATTGTCAGGAGGCTATGGTATATACTCGTACTCTGCCTCTAAAACGTGTGCTAAAAATATATTCGAAACAGGGATAAATGAAATATTTTTAGTTTAGACAGCCCCCCAGATGATATCAGATTTTTAACCACCTCTGTGGTTTAGTGGTTCGTCCACCCATGTAAGAAGCAGGGTTCAATTCCCAGGGTGGGTATACAATTTGTACTCGGTTTGGTTGGTGGTATGGCTTATTTCTAGTCCGCCTGGCTAGCTTCCACCATCTTACCTATGTCTTACGCCTTAACCACAATTTAAAAAAATCGGGTTTCACTCCGGGAGTGCCGGCAGAAGTGAAAACTTGTGCATTTTAGATATTTTAGAATGGTTAGGGAATAATTTTGCACGAATTGCCATCTTACGAATTTACTCTGCGTTTGAAATTTACGAATACAGAACAGTATTGTACGAAGGTTCTATCCATAGCTTGACAGAAAATCTAGAGTTTTGACATTGAATTAAAAAACCGGCCAGGTGCGAGTCGGACTCGCGCACGAGGGGTTCCGTACCAAAAACGGCAAAAAAATACGTTTGTTGTATGGGAGCTCGGTGGGGCAGTGGTCTAGCGCCTGGCCCAGCGATCGCGCAGGTTAAGCAACGTTCGCAAGGGTCGGTCATGGGATGGGTGACCAAAAAATTATTATCTCGAGCTCCTCCGTGCTTCGGAAGGCACGTTAAGCCGTTGGTCCCGGCTGCATTTGCAGTCGTTAACACCCACCAATCCGCATTGGGCCCGCGTGGTGGGTTATGGCCCGTCCTCCTTATCCACCTATGAGGAAGGCCTGTGCCCCAGCAGTGGGGACATTAAAATGGCTGATGGACAATGGGAGCCTCCCTTAAATATTAATTTTAATGCAACAAAAGTACATCATCTGTGAAAATTTCAACTGTCTGCCTGTTGTCGTTATTAATAACGAGCAAAAAACGGCAAAAAAATCACGTTGGTTGTATGGGAGCCCCCCTTAAATATTAATTTTATTCTGTTTTTAGTATTTGTTGTTATAGCGGCAACAGAAATACATCATCTGTGAAAATTTCAACTTTCTAGCTATCACGGTTCATGAGATACAGCCTGGTGACAGACAGACAGACAGACAGACAGACAGACGGACAGCGAAGTCTTAGTAATAGGGTCCCGTTTTTACCCTTTGGGTACGGAACCCTAAAAACTAGCGTGTTGCTATGGTGACCCAAGTGTTTACGTCTTCAAATGACGCGCCGCTATTTTCGCCGCTCCCTGTAGAAAGTGAGGGAGATACTTCCGCTGCCGGCTGGCTATGCTACATCCATCTTACGAATTTTCGATCAGGGTCACGTGACCCTGACTGACGCGAGTTTAACAATTTTTCCCCATTTTTTTCACGCCGCTAAAGAAGCTTTCACTTTCTCTCTAAACTCGCGTCAGTAAGAATCACGTGACCCTGATCGAAAATTCGTAAGACGGATGTGACGGATGGAGAGTAGACAGCCGGCGGCGGAAGTATCCCCCTCTCTTTCTACGGGGCGCGATGAAAATTTCGGCGCGGTAAACACTTGTGTCACTATAGCAACGCGCTAATTTTTTATTCAATGTCAAAACTCTAGATTTTCTGTCAAGCTATGGATAAGACTTACGTACAATACTGTTCTGTATTCGTAAATTCAAATGCAGAGTAAATTCGTAAGACGGCAATTCGTGCAAAATTGTTCCCTAACCATTCCAAAATATCAAAAATACCTACACAACGTTAATATTCAAGTTTTCACTTCTGCCGGCACTCCCGGAATGCAACCAGATTTTTTAGCTGAAAACGTTTTAACTACCTACTTTTATACTTTCAAGGTTTCTACAAAGCCTTCGAGAAAAACACTTTTTATGCAGACATTTTCTTAAGTCAGCATCTTGTTTTCATCAGGCGACTTGGTAATCAAATAAGTAGATACACGTCTTTTTAATAAAAATAATAGCATTATCAACGTTTTATGGTTTCCACTAAGCCTTCCTTTTCGATGAAAATTCATAGAAATACAGGGCCACAGCCAAAACACAAGAGTGAAAAAATAACAATAGTTCGATTAAAAAATATAAGGTGAGATAATTACGAATAGCTGGAGCGATTCCAGTACCTACAGCCCAGTGGGCACGGAAGATAGCCCTGTGTATTTGCCACCGGCCGCAATCCCGAATCAAGCAAACAATGCGAATTAAAAACCGAATAAATAAAAAAGAAAAACAACCAGCGTTCGTAATTTAAAACGTAATGACGTTCCATTTCGCGCAGGACAGAGAGCACGAAAATTAAACACGCTTTGCAGTGTGCCAGTTAAAATTATTTTTTCACTGCTTACCAGGCCCACTGTGTGTTCGACGAGCAAAAAAACGAAAAAGGCACTAATACAAACACGCGAATCCATCATGTGAACAACAAAATTACGCACACATACACCCGATTGACAGAACACACTTAAAAATCCTACGAAATACACGCGCAAAAAGAATGCAATGATTCTCCCATACACCAGCAACACACGCACACTTAAAAGAAAATTCGGTGTTTCTACAATCAAATTTTTTAAGCTTGTGTTGGTAGCGTCATTCCCACGCATGTATTAACACGCTAGTTCCACAAGCAGGTATTAATCGTTCCATTCTCGACTTTAATGCTCATGATTTAAAAGGTAATTTCGGTTAATAATATTTAATGATTGGATGCATTACATTTGCTAGTGTGCGCGGGCGATTCGTTCGTTTTGTTCCTTTTTTAAATTTCACCGTTTAGTTCAATCTATTTATTGGTTGCGCGCATGTGTGCGTGTTGATTACGTCAGCACGGCTGTGTATACTTATATACCAATATGGAAGTGCGTAGAAAAATGGCCGTCTGTAATTACGTATTTATATATTATTTTAACTATCGTCTGGCCGATGCATCATCGTGAAGGTACATACATGTTAATTTGCCATCATTGTTTTGGGAGTACCAACCTTCGTTTCAATGCGGATGGAGCTTTCTTCCGATTGAGTTTCGTTCTCGATTAATAAAATTAATCGCGTGCCAAGGCGTCATTAAACGCAGTGTCCGCCTCACCTGCTCGTATCTTATTAAACCCAGTTTATAAGTGATTTAAAACAGATTAATTTAATTTTCAATACTTTTACGTAGAAACAACTGTTGACTGGCTATGAGCAGAGACCTAATAATAAAGACGTTACATAATAAAGAGATCATCGGTAATGAGGATCAGTAACGATTTTGTTTAGTGGCTTATCAGAAAGCTTATGCCACCACATGATTAACCGTGAAATTTTTTTTACGATATCTCTTAAACCTGAGAAGTTATAAGAGCTAAAACACTGGCTTTTTGGGGGGTCCTTATGACGTCATCGCGACGTACGCGAACTTTATGTAAATACCGTACCTGATAAAGCACATATTGCTTAGAGCTTGGCATTTCCTTCAAACCATTATAACTCAACCATTTCTATACGTATTTCAAAAAATCTTTCACTAGGTTTCATAGCTATCAATATGTTTTATATTATATCAATAAAACTATAGTATTCAAACCTGTTACTGATCAACAGCCTATTGCAGTACGTATGATTGCATCTATGGCTACTAATATAACAGGCATTAAGCAGGTATAAGATATACTGAGAGGTATCAATAACAAATTAGTAAACTAAAGAGTTTCAAAAACGCCAGAAAAACCTCCTACCCTAACTAGAAATTTATTACCTGTCTATTGACACCTATACCTAGTTACCATAAATCGAATAAATTGTTATCGAGATAATCGACAAAATCTAAACCTAGCCGACGCCGTCTATGTGACGTCATAGGTATTTGTTTCACCATTTAGGTAATTTGATAATCAGTGAACCACTCTGAATCCAACAAAGGTTTGAACCTTTTCAGTCCTATGGAAATCACATTTTTAGGGTTCCGTAGCCTAAATGGCAAAAAACGGAACCCTTATAGTTTCGTCATGTCTGTCTGTCTGTCTGTCTGTCTGTCTGTCTGTCTGTCTGTCTGTCTGTCTGTCTGTCTGTCTGTCTGTCTGTCTGTCTGTCCGTATGTCACAGCCACTTTATTCCGAAAGTATTAAGACTACACAGTTGAAACTTGGTAGGTAGATGTATTCTGTTAACCGCTTAATGAATTTAATATAAAAATAAGAAAAATAAAAGATTAAGGGGGGGCTCCCCATACATGGAACTGAAACTGAAAAAATTTTTTTTCTTCAAACCAACACGTGTTGGGTGTCTATAGATAGGTCTTTAAAAATGATATTGAGGTTGTTAAGACAACTTTTTCTCAAAGTCAACCGTTTGAAAGATATTCACCGCCAAAGTGGTAAAATGTGTGTCCCCCCCCCCTTTAACTTTTGAAATAAGAGAGTGAAAAATCTAAAAAAAATATATGCTGTAGATCTTAATAAACACTTTCAACCAAAATTGGTTTGAATGAGATATAGTAATTAGTTTTTGAGATATAGCACATTTTCCAAAACCGCAAATATAACTTTGTCATTCATACCAACACTGTGAAAAACAAAGTTATTTTTACAGACGAAAAATTATAGGTGGTATTAAATATGGTATGGTATAAGGTAACTACGGAACCCTATGGCGCGTGGCCCGACACGCACTTGGTCGGTTTTTTCAACTTGGCATCTCTACTATCACACATAAAACAAACCAACATAAAAAACAAAGCAACCTTTTTTAAAATTAGTCGCAAAAACCTTTTTTTTAAATTAGTCTCATAATAAAAAAAAACCGTTGTCTAACGTAAAAGCGGGAAAGTGATATCTGGGCCGCGTTAACGTGCATTACATTGTTTCGCACTTAGCCGGCACCGTTACGAGTTGCCACTATTTTCTAATTCGCTCTGTAACGTTAATTCTGTACTTTTGCTTATTAGAAACATTATATTCTTTTTCAGTATTAATATTACATTAAAGTTAAACATTTGGAGTAATTTCATAAATCATCATAGAGATCAAACAGTGTAAAAGTTCGTTGATCGGAATAATAATAATATTTATAACATATTTGCTCGTAAAGTGTCTCTTATTACACCAATTTCAATATCGTATTGTATCTCATTACGAACTTGTGCGGTAATGTAAAGTAAAACGCACGGTTTCCTTGATAAACCGTGCGTTTTACTTTACATTACCGCACGGTTTATCAAGATGCTTCGTCTAAAACGAGCGGTAATTTTTTAAATCTTAGCAAAGAGTTTTTATGTCAGAAAAGAGGTCAACATTTTATGAATAATGAAATTTGATTAACTTTGGGAGATAAAATATAATAAATAAACATTTAATTATTTAATTTAATTAATGTTGACAATAAATTACAACCATTTATCTGTAACAGAACACAAAAATATTAATTTACTTTATTAGTAATACTGGCTGTTTTTTATGCCTTTGCCTTAGAAAAAGCGCTGATGCGCGCGCATTGCTAATTTAATTTTTTTTTTGCTGTATTGTTTTTATTTGAAAATGTCGTCAAGTCAAGTAGTGATGAATTTATGAATTCAACACCGCCAGAAGTCTCAGAGGCAGCGAAAAAGGCTATTTTAAGCTTCTTGCCCGAAAAATTGACCGATAAGATACTTACAAGCGTATCAAAATTTAATCATATGGAAAACAAGCAAAGGTGCAAAGTCCGAGTTTTATTTATTTCCTCGCAAATATGTTATAAAACGTCGTATGACATACGTGCGCTTTGATAATTACAGCCTCTGCTTTCTTCTAACCCTCGCCTACGGCTCGGGCTAGCAATATCGCATCGGCTGTAATTTTCAACTTACCGCACTTATATCATAATGTACTATTATTATTCCTTAAGTAAAGGTTTACAAACTAAAGGTACTTAAGTATAGGCAGTTATCTTATACCTTTATAATTTAATAATAAACATACAAAAAACTAAAATGATACAATTTAAGACATATAAACAAACTGAAATTAAATTAGACACAATTTTCAACAATGAACATATTTGTTCAGAAACAGAAACTGACTTTTTAGGCATTACGATTGACCAACACTGTAACTGGAAGGCACATATTGACAAAGTATGCTCGAAATTAAATAGATTTGTATATGCATTAAGGCGCCTAAGACAAACGGTATCCGTAGAAGCAGCTACTTGTGCATACCATGGATACGTCTCATCGGTACTAAGCTACGGACTGCTGTTATGGGGTAACTCGGTAGACATTTTGCTAGCTTTTCGATTACAAAAAAAATGCGTACGAGCTATATGTAATGCATGGAGTACTGACAGCTGTAAACCACTGTTTAAAGACTTAAAAATACTCCCACTCGCGTGTATGTATATTAAAGAAATCTGCATATTTGTGAGGCAGAACGCAAACTTCTTTCCCAAACATTCTGATGTGCTAGCACGACACATAAGGCATAAGGACAGATTGTATCTGCCGAATTGTAGACTTGATATATTCAAACGAAATGTTTATGTTCAAGCCATAAAAATATTTAATAGACTGCCTAATGATATAAAGAATTTGCCATTTAATATATTTAAACGAAAACTATCGCTTTGGCTGTTAGAACATTGCTTCTATACTGTAAAAGAATATTTAGATTTTAAAATTAAGTAATGTTTGTATTCTAATAATGACATGTAGTATTACGAGTACGAGTAATTGACATAATACAGAATATTTTGGACATGACTGAATAGTAGTTTTAGGTTAAAATTATATTATTATTACTTTGAATTGACATGACTTGATAATTGTTTTTGTGACGTAATTAATATTTTGACATGATTTATTATTATTATGTACTGTTTTGATCACTGTGATTAAATAAGCATGTATAAACATTTGATTATAAATTAGCAGAGGATTAGTGCGCACTTACAATATATTTTTTTTCTGTGTAGCTTCTTTAACACAACTTGTACCGAATATTTGTATGCCTTTGTTATGGGTCAAATATGAGAAACTTTATTTACTGTTGACACATCAAATGTACCATGTTTGTAACAAATAAATATTTTCTATTTCTATTTCTATTTCTATTTAAACGAGCAATAGGGATAATGACTAATGAATAAAATAACGAAATACTAATAAAAATCGTAAACATATTAAACTTTTAGAGTAGCTTGTATACCTCTTGGTTTTATATATTGCATATTATTTGTTTTATGACCCTTCAAAGTTGGGTGGACAAGTCCATTTAAAAAGTAAAAAATTTATTAAAATAAATGATACCATTAATTTGTCCGTAAAATGTTTAGTAAATTTATCTAAGAAACCATTTTGATAAACACAATATTTAATATAGCTGCTGAACAAATTTCCTACGCGTTGCATACAAACTACTCAGGCGTGACGTCATAACTGAGTAGCCGTTAGTAAGGAGCGTTTTTGGGTGATTCCATTTGTGTGCATTTCAAACTGTGATATCTCGGGTAGTTTTCATGCTAGCGAAATAATTATTTGACCAATGTTTCTTTTTTTGAGAGGTAATTTATGTAACATAAAATAAAATAAATTGTCATCATGCCTGTTCTTGTATATACAGTGGTGGACATAATATAATTAGCAACACTACCACAGAATTATATAAGATTATATAAGATATTTGACTTAACATTATATAAGATACTAGCTTCTGCCCGCGACTTCGTCCGCGTGGATGTTAGAGAAAATCCTTAGAGAACCTTCAACCAGGATCTGACCAGTCATTTTTACGTTTCCGGTTCCGGTTCCCGTTCTGTTCCTGTCCGTTCCCGTCCCTTTCCTGTCCCGTTCTCGTACCCCTTTCGATGCCATTCCCGTTCCCGTCCCGTTACCGTCCCGTTCTCGTTCCCGTTCCCGTACCGTTCTCGTCCCGTTCCGTTCCCGTTTCTTTTCCGTTTCATTCCCGTTCCGTTCCCGTTCCGTTCCCATTCCGTCCCGTTTCGTTCTTGTTCCCGTTCCGTACCCGTCCCGTACCCCTTCCGGTTCCCGTTCCTGTTCCCGTTCCCATCCCCGTCCCGTTCCGTTCCGTTCCCGTCCTCGTCTCGTCCCGTTCCCGTTCCCGTCCATTACCGTTCCCGCTCTCGTTCCCGTCCCGTTCTCGTCCCATTCCGTTCCCATTCCGTTCCCGATCCTTTCCCCTCCGTTCCCGTGCCGTTCCTTTACCGTTCCCGTCCCGTTTTCGTTCCCGTTCCGTTCCTGTATCATTCTCGTTTCGTTCCCGTTCCATTTCCATTCCGTTCCGTCCCTTTCCGTTCCCGTTTCGTTCCCGTTCGCGTCCCATTCCCGTCCCGTACTCCTTACTCTTCCGTTCCTTTTCCCGGTACCGTTCCTGTCCCATTCCTGTCCCTTTCTCTTTCCCGTTCCTTTCCCGTTTCGTTCCCGTTCTTATTCCGTTCCTTTTCCGTTCCCGTTTCATTCCCGTTCCCTTCCCGTTCCGTTTCCATTCCGGCCCGTTCCGTTCCCGTCCCGTTCTCGTCCTGTTTCCGTTCCCGTTCCTGTTCCTGTGCCCGTGCCCGTGCCCGTGCCTGTTCTCATTCCCGTTACCTGGATGTGCATATCCAGGTACAGGTCCATGATGTGTCATGTCCACCGTGTTGGACTTCAAAATAAATGTCATTTTCGCAATCACCATCCCATGAAACCTCAAGAACGACATTCACATCGATTTTCATGTTTACTTACCCCACCCTTACTTACCCCATTTACACCCTAAGGGACGATTTTCAAAATAACAAAATATGTGATTGCCTATTTATTTTTAGACATGCTCCTACGAATTTTAAAGTTGTAATGTCTATTTTATATTCTTTTTCCATTCATTTGAACCTCATTTTCACCCCTTTAGGGGTTAAATCATGTCCACCGTGTTGGATTTCAAAATAAATCTCATTTTCGTAATCACCATCCCATAAAACCTCAAGAACGACCTCCACATCGATTTTTATGATTACTTACCCCATTTACCACATAAGGGGCTGATTTTCAAAATCACAAAATATATGTTTGCCTATTTATTTTAAGACGTGCTCCTACGAAGTTTAAAGTTATAATGTCTATTTTATATTCTTTTTCCATAAGTTTTCCATACAAAATTTGAACCCCATTTTCACCCTTTTAGAAGTTAAATCATGTACATCGTGTTGGACTTTAAAATAAATGTAATTTTCGCAATCACCATCCCATAAAACCGTAAGAACGACATCCATATCGATTTTTATGTTTACTTACCCCATTTACCCTCTAAGGGGTTGATTTTCAAAATTACCAAATATATGTTTGCCAATTTATTTTTAGACGCGCTCCTACGAAATTTAAAGTTGTAATGTCTATTTTATATTCTTTTTCCATACAAAATTTGAAACCTATTTTCACCCCTTTAGGGGGTTAAATCATGTCCACCGTGTTGGACTTCAAAATAAATGTCATTTTCGCAATTGTCATATCAGAAAACCTCGATAACGACATCCATCTCTATTTTTAGGTTTATTTAGACATGTCACCCCTATTTCATCGCCATAGGGGTTGAAGTACTAACAATATCAATATACGTTGCGTTAGATTTTCTTCCATAAGCCTTTACTATAAATTAAGTGATTTTTACTTCGAAAATGAAGGTTTTTTTCTATACACAACTTCATACCCCTTTTCGGTAGAATTTTGAAAGACGCTGAGACCCGTATTTATTAATTTTCAATCTTCAGCCTAAACACAAAATTTGAAAATGCTAGCTTCAAAACTGAGGGACTTTCATACAAACTTTCATCCCTTATTTCACCCCCTTAGGGATGGAATTTTCAAAAATCCTTCCTTAGTGGATGCCTACACTGTATGAGGTATCTGTGTGCAAAATTTCAAGTCTCTAGGTCCAGCGGTTTGGGCTGTGCGTTGATAGATCAGTCAGTCAGTCAGTCAGTCATTCAGTTTACGATTTTATATATTATAAGATTTGACCCTAATACTTATTAAATATTATTTATTAAAAAAACAACAAAATATCAACTAAACAAGTACCGATTCAATATTAAATTTCATACAAACAACTAAATGAGTTTTAAAATACCAACTGTAATGGACAACTAATTAGAAACAATACAAAAAATAAAAACCGGTCAAGAGCGAGTCGGACTCGCGCACCGAGGGTTCGGTACAATTATAAATATATTTGGATATGTTACTTTAGTGCAGTCTTTAAAAAAGTAGGATAAACGGCAGACAGGTGGAAGGGCGAACAGGCGGACAGTTAATTTACAAATCTTAACCACAGCTGCTTATGGTGACTGAAAAACACATTGTACTAAGTAGGAACTTATTCTTCGTTTATTCGTACGGCAAATAGTAGGTTATATTAGAACCAGCCACCAATTATTATTGTAGTATTAGGTTGCGCCATCTCTTGACCGATAGTGGAACTATTTTTTTTTCTTAGGTCAGCATTCTTAGGACAGCACCATCTGTTGACTGGTAGTGAAACTAAAGAATTTTTGTTTGTTTGTTGAATTTCTAAAAAAGTGTGTTATATTGAGACATCGTTTTATTTTTCCTGTAATCTTTATATAAACTACTATCACATAGAATTATTTCAGATTTTTCTCTTTGCAAACTTTAGAGATAGGGGGGGGAACGGTATTTTTGTTACATTTTTCATCATAAGTCGAAAACTATGCGGCCTAAGAAAAAAGAAAAAAATGATTTAAAATATGCAAACAGCGTTCTTTCATATGATACCCCACATGCCCTAGTCACCTCACTTCAAATTTTTAAGACCCCTTTTCAGTCCCTGTGGTAAAATTTTTTTTTATTTCTTTCTTATTTGCAAAATAGTTGGGCAAATGTCATCTTAAACTATTCCAAATTTCAAGTTGATACCATTTGTAGTTCTCGAGATATCCAGCTGTGACAGACAGACTGACTGAGTCACACCATAAGGGTTCCTTTTTTACCATTTTGGTACGGAACCCTAAAAATTAAAGATAAATAATTTATAGGTTTAATTATTTAGCATTATATAATTTAGGTAATAGATAATGTGTATAGGCTACTAAAACTTATAATTAATATTTTGTTGCGTATCCTTTATTATCAATGACAGCTCACAGCTCTACAATGACGTGGCTTTGATTTAAGCAATTTCTTACATTTTTCTAGTGGGATTGAATTCCACGCTTCGACAAAAGCTTCGTAGAGTTTGTTGTGACTGGAGTTACGTTTGTTTGAGACTTTCTTTTTTACGACATGACACAGATTTTCTTTGGGATTTGCAGGCCAGTCTAAGACGGAAATACGCTGTTCCCTAAGAAAATATTTGACACTGTTGGCGGTGTGTTTAGGGTCATTATCATGCTGAAAGATCCAGATTACAGGCAAATTGTCGTCAGAATAGGGAATCATTGTCTCTTCTAAGATGTTTTTGTACTGCAATTGATCCATTGTACCTTCAATCTATCGAACGGGTCCAACTCCACATCCGGAAAAACATCCCCATATTACCGCCCCCGTGCTTGACTATGCTTCTAGTGTATTTATAATTAAAACCATGGTTTATTGGACGTCTAACGTAGTGCTTGCCGTCAGAAATTATCATGTTTATTTTAGTTTCATCTGAGAAATACTTTTTTCCAATCTCGCACCGTCCAATTGACATATTTAGCGAACAATAATCGCTTCTCTCGATGTTGCTTGGTAAGAAGCGGTACCTTTCAAGAAATCCTCCCAAACAATTTTGCTTCCACTAATCTACGGCGTACCAGTCTTGACGAGACGTACATCTAGGGTCATCAGGCGAAAAAACTTCATTTTTAATCTGGTTGGAGCCTTTAAATGGGTCTTATTTAGCAATACCTACGATTAGCATATCTTCTCAGGGCGAAGTTTTCCTTGGTCGAGCCTTTCTAAGAACATTTTCAATAGTTCCGTGTTTTTTTATTGGTCAATAGCATTAAAGACTTTCTTTACGGAACATTTCAAATGATCAGCTATTCTCCTCCTACGAGGTTGTTGGTGTTTTACAAATGATTCTGTATAAGCTATACCTATGGACTAGCCATTTCCCACCACTTTGTGTAATAAAGAGGAAGGATTTGTTTGTTTGTTTGTAATAAATAAGATCAAAAAGTACTGATCCGGTTTAAAAAAAATATATGTTTAGGATGTTGATAGGAATATAAGTTTTTTGTTTTTTTGTTTTATAATATATAAGCATTAATTTTATTAATATACCTAAGGATTTTTTAAAGGTACAGTCAACGTTGAAACCGCCTCTATGCCGTTGTTTTCGTAGTTCAACTGTATAACTTATCTTGCTATACGCACGTACACAATTTTTTTTTTATACCCAACGGGATAGTGCTTGGCCTTCATCTTACCTAATGTTAAATGACGATAAGGCCGAAGGTGGAAGCGCACTACACCCGGAATACTGGCTATCTTACCTCTAACTGCCGGAACACAACAATTTTTAAATTGTTATTATGGCGTCAGACTTAGGTAAGATGGTGGCAGCTAGCCAGGCGGACTTGAAATGAGCCCTACCACCAACCAAACCGAGTACAAATTGTACCCCCTGGGAATCGAACCCGGGACCTCTGCGTCTTACACGGGTGGGCGAACCACTAGACCACAGAGGTGGTTAAAATCTTTTAAAGTTTAGTCTTTATATACAAAATTACACCAAAGCGAAGCGAGGGTGGGTCGCTAGTGTTCGAATAAAGAGGTTTTCTCAAAAACTTAATCGATTGCAACGAATTACTATAATTTATCCATCATTGTATCAATCAACATATCTGCACGACCGGCATGCCTGCACGTTTACTGTATCTTTCAGCTTCCAGCTAAGGGGCGCTTAAGTATAGAGCAAAAAATAAACATAAAAAACCGGCCAAGTGCGAGTCGGACTCGCGCACGAAGGGTTCCGTACCAAAAAACGGCAAAAAAATTACGTTTGTTGTATGGGAGCCCCCCTTAAATATTTATTTTATTTTGTTTATAGTATTTAGTATTTTGTTATAGCGGCAACAAAAATACATCATCTGTAAAAATGTCAACTGTCGACCTGTTGTTGTTATTAACATCGAGTAAAAAACAGCAAAAAAATCACGTTTGTTGTATGGGAGCCCCCCTTAAATATTAATTTTATTCTGTTTTTAGTATTTGCTGTTATAGCGGTAACAGAAATACATCATCTGTGAAAATTTCAACTTTCTAGCTATCACGTTTCATGAGATACAGCCTGGTGACAGACAGACAGACAGACAGAAGGACAGCAGAGTCTTAGTAATAGGGTCTCGTTTTTACCCTTTGGGTACGGAACCTTAAAACCATACAAGGTTTATTTGTAACCACTCTCCAAATTTTAAGGATGTGTTCAGTCCATGAAACGTCCATGAATACACTAGGTATTCATTTTTTACAAGGTACTTTATATCCAAATCTTTTCAGGTTTTTTTCAATTTCTAACACCGTATATATTTTTCGGGTTTTCAAATCACTGATTTAACGAAATAGTCTAACTTACAATACTATACGTACTAATGCAACTCAAGTATTGAGCTGCCAATGTACTTTTACCAGGATTTTAACTCGGGACCTTGAGTATAGTGGGCAGGGTTGCTATCGATGCACACAGCGATAGACCAATGTCACTGTAACAGTTTTTTTTTACCCTACAGACTTACCCATGGGCGTACCCAGGTTCTGGGCCAAGGGGGGCAAATTATTGTATCGCCCCCCAGGGGCAAATTTATTGTAAATCAAATATTGTATGGCAAATAAGAACTTATAATTTTATTGATAACATTTGATAGTTAGTTGGAGGTAAAGAAAATCCGAGGGGGGCAGCTGCCCCTCCCTGCCCCCTCGGTACGCCCATGGACTTACCCTCGTATCTATAGACAAGCAAGTAATGACTCGAGTAAAAGTAGAAATTTTCAATTGCTTCTAATATTATATTCGCATGCAAATTCATAGTATAGTCAATCTTAAATGCAGTTTTAGTGCATTTTGGTGCATTTAAGATTAATTTATACTATAGATTGCATGTGAATAATATTATAAGCATCTGAAAATTGCAATTTTTACTCAAGTCATAACTTACTCGTCTAGAGACGAGGGTGAGAGCATTTAGTTTAGGCTGAAGTTTTAAGTATCATTTTCATATCCAACATCTTTTTTCACTAACAAAAAATAAAACCTGGCTGAGGTACTCGTACTTACTTTAGTTAGATATGACCAAATCCACTAAAAAGTTGGAAGAGCTTTGAACCGGTGCGTGGGTTGATTTTGTAACTCTGTTGCAATCAATTTCTGATTGACAGAAATCGCAGTTACATTGCTACTTCAGTAAGAATCAATGTGACAACTATCTTACTTAAAGCAGCAATGTAACTGCGATTTCTGTTAGTTTTAATCAGAAGTTGATTGCAAGAGAATTACAAAATCAGGGGGCAGACTTCCAAAGGTCGTGGGTTCAAGTCCCGCCTGAGAAAATGATCTGTAGGCGAGTCAATTATTTTTTAAATAAATTCACTTAGTTCAATAATACATCGTGTTACAAAATAATCCCTAATGCCGAATATGGCAAATAGGGACCATCTACTCTAAATTACGAAAAAATGACAGCTGTTATAAACAAAAATTAATCACGGAAAAATCAAAGTATGGTATGAAACAGCTGATTTTCTTTTCCGGTTATTTGTTGTTACAAGTTGTAGAAACAATTTACTTTTTCTTACAGTTCAGACTAAATACTTTTTCAAGTTTAAATATCACAGCTTTATTGTCTAACGCTTCAAACTAGACATCTTTTTGTCAGTGCAATTGGTTCTCAGAACACAATTTTCTTCGACAAAAAAAGCAACGCGCAACATAAAACGACATATCTACTAACAACACTTGTATATTTGGAACCAGTTTGAGCCGGATAACGACTAGGCCCGAAATTGGTTCCTTGCCCTGCGCGCACACACGTGCGTCAGTGGCTGCGCATACGCCGGTGCGTGTGAGTGCGTGTGCGAGTGTGCACGCCGGGTGAAATGCAACTTGTTCTAAGGTAGACTTGGGGCAGGGGTGGATAACTTGTTTTATAATTATTTTTTACACAAAAAAGAAAAATATATATCCCAATTTGATGTTTAAGTATTAATTCTGATATTCAAATGTGTTTTCATAATGATGTCCAACCAAAAAATGATTTTTTTGGCATTTCCACATGCTCTTCATAGAATTATTAATTTTTGTCAATACATATCAAGCTCATTTTATCGAAAGAAAGTCCCAATTATATGTACTTATAGGTAATTAATTCTGATATTCAAATATGTTTTCATTATAATGTCCAACCAAAAAAACTGATTTTTGGCATACCCACATGTACCCAGGACATGCTCTTCGTATAATTATTAAGTTTTCTTCTTCTTATTTTTGTTTTGGCAATCTACTTTCCTCTTGGAAGTAATTTTTGCCAGTGTCAAGTGTTGAATAGTTCAGTGGTAGATAGTTTCAGTTTACATTAGAATGTGGGTGCATCGCATTCCAATGCTGCTTGGAGCATTTGGCACCAAGTATATCAAGACAGTTTACTCGGTAAGGTCAGCCGAGGTAGCCACCACTACAATAAAAGTCTCGGCTTCACACAACCAAGATCGCGCCTATTTCAATTATCCCACGTATTGTTCAGTTGCGTAGACACTTGTACCACAAAACTGCACCAATTTTAAGACACAATATCCACTATGAATCAATTTGCGAATAATTAAAATAGTCACCAAACCGAACCAGACAAAATGGCGCCAAAAACTCAATTAAGTTTTGTCAATACATAATCAGAGTTCTGTAAACTCATTTTATAGAAAGAAAGTGAATCTATTTGGAAATACCTGTGGTCAAATGGCTAATGACTACTTATTGATGTAGGTACTAACATAGTATTCCTCAAAAAATGTAATACCAATAAAAGTTTTCATATTGAAAAGATGTTTGTAAAAAAAAATATTTCTCTTTTCAAATCCCATCTGTAAAGTCTTTAACAAAGAGCTAAACATTGCTTTTGACGAGTTCTATGACCTTTTTGTTTACTTTTTGTTTAGGAAAACAAAGTTTATACTTTGTTTTCTTTTGGAAAAACTACAAACAAACCTGTTATCTAAGCCACGTTGGATAACAAAAAAAACAGAGTTATGTAAAAGGAAAAGGTTATTGCGTTTTGGGTAATTACTACAAAACAATAAGGAAACTGACAAAAACAGTTACTTCAATTACAATAAACTACTTAAAAAAAACCATGGCCGGTTTTTTGTTATGGTGCGAGTCGGACTCGCGCACGAAGGGTTCCGTACCAAAAAACCGCTAAAAAAAAACACGTTTGTTGTATGGGAGCCCCCCTTAAATATTTATTTTATTCTGTTTTTAGTATTTTTTGTTATAGCTCTAGCAGAAATGCATCATCTGTGAAAATTTCAACTGTCTAGCTATCACGGTTCATGAGATAGAGCCTGGTGACAGACAGACAGACAGCGGAGTCTTAGTAATAGGGTCCCGTTTTTACCCTTTGGGTATGGAACCCTAAAAAAGATAATACAAACATGGCTAAAAGAAACATATTTTTTCATTTGCTGAAAAATACAAGGTGCATTTGTAACCAGTCTCCAAATTTTAAGGATATGTTCAGTCCGTGAAACTAAACAACTTTCTCCATGAAACATGTGTCGATACGCCAAAAAATTTTGGTCATCCCATACATAAACTGATCGCGTGATATCTTTGATTTGTATGAAAGGCATTTTTTTTACATATTTGATCCTATGTTTCTTAGAGAAAGTTGTTCAGTTTCATGGACTGAACAAATCCTTCAAATTCTGAGAGTGGTTACAAATGCTCTTGTATGTAGTGTGCTTAGAACTTAGCGAAACCGGTATCACTCTAAGGCTTAGAACTGGGATGTTGACTAACGAATAAAATAACGAAATACTAATAAAAATCGTAAACATATTAAACTTTTAGAGTAGCTTGTATACCTCTTGGTTTTATATATTGCATATTATTTGTTTTATGACCCTTCAAAGTTGGGTGGACAAGTCCATTTAAAAAGTATAAAATATATACGTATTAAAATAAATGATACCTTTAATTAGTTCGTAAAATGTATAGCAAATTTGTCCAAGAAACCATTTTGATAAACACAATATTTAATATAGTTGGCGAACAAATTTCCTACGCGTTGCATACAAACTACTTAGGCGTGACGTCATAATTCAGTAGCCGTTAGTATGGAGCGTTTTTGGGCGAGTCCATTTGTGTGCATTTCATACTGTGATATCTCGGGCAGTTTTCAAGCTAGCGAAATAATTATTTTACCAATGTTTCTTTTTTTGAGAGGTAATTTATGTAATATAAAATAAAAAAAGTTGTCAATATCCCAATAATAATACATAAAAGTCCTTGTATGTAAAGTGAGGCAAAAAAACTGGGACAAAATGACTCTGTATCACTGGCTCATAATCGTAACTGAAATAAAATAAAATAGTAGGTAGGTATATACCTAGCGAATTGCCTAAAGGTAGCGGAAATTGAAACTTTTTTGTTCTTAAAGGTATATGAAGTATAAAAGTCTGTAAACTGAGCCATTTTGGTTTAGTTTGTTAGCCTCACTTTTGACAGTGCAGTTTGTAGGGAACTATAGTTCTAGGTTGTTATTATTTCTAAGCATGTAACAAATAGCAAGCAAATAGCACGTATGCAACCAGGCTACGTATGAAATAAAAATAAGACGAGTCATTAAATTGACATTTAGAACTGTCAGATACGTACCTATGAGCAATGAGCCCAAATGAGCCACTTCTCAGTCAAATAAGAAAAAAACCGGTCAAGTGCGAGTCGGACTCGCGCACGAAGGGTTCCGTCAAAAAAATGACGTTTGTTGTATGGGATCCCCACTTCAATATTTATTTTATTCTGCTTTTAGTATTTGTTGTTATAGCGGCAACAGAAATACATAATCTGTGAAAATTTCAACTGTCTAGCTATCACGGTTCATGAGATACCCTGATGACTGGCAGAAAGACAGACATAAAACCAAAGCGCCAACGGTTAAAATGTTAGTATTATCAGTGAAACTTAGCAAAAAGTGATAGGCTATTTGACTAATTTTGGAAAACCATTTTAAATTATTCCTTATTACGTCATAAGCGCACCACATTGATAATTCAGGAAAAATCAATATATTTTATAAAAAAATCAATGTTAAAGTTTAAAATTTTAAAACCGCGCCAAAAACGCTATGGCGCTGGAAACGTCACTTGTTGACGTCACAAGCCTGTAAACATTGTAATATCCTTAGCCATTTGACAGCCATCAATCGCGGATCCTATGTCTATGGTCGTGTCAAACGCCTGAAGCCATATTTATTTACAGGCAAGTGACGTCATCAGTAATATTAGAGCGTTTTCGCCACATAAAAAAATTCAAAAATTATTGCATTTTTCTAGGTGAAATTAATCAATCAATAGACTTAATTAAGTCTATATAATATTAGAATATGTTTTTTACGCCATTATCTGTTAGAATGACCACAATTTGCATTATATTTTCAATGTTGTCAAATACCCTATTGATGTGATGTAATCCAATAACAATTTTGTCAAAATTTCTGCAAAAAAGCTCAAGGTAAGGATGAAAAAAGGCTCTTATAAAAACTCTTTGACTTACCTACTCATAAAAGATTTAATATCTTCAACTCTTGACTTCTCAAAACAATGCCGAAATGTTCTGAGCCCCTGGCATAGAGTAATATTACATGGATAACAGGTCCCGCGTCCGCCATTTTGAAAAAGTTTTTAGTGCTTTCGAATTTCGGGTGCCTAGGCCAATGACCTCAAGGGGCTGCTAGCGTGGCGAATTAGGCGCGTCTTGCGAAGGCACACATGCGTTGTAAAATAGAATTGTATTTATTAAACAAACTTAGGTCTAATTTTTAAAAATTTATTCAATGTATATTGCAATTAACTGACACATTGAAAAGTGTTCTTGTTTTGTGATTAACGGTTAGTTTTCAGTCAATAAACTAACTAAATGATAGTTAATATTGAAAGTGAGAAATATTTTCACATGATTTCATTCCAATCGTATCGCTCTAACAAGTGTTTTTTCGGTTTGGCTTACTTTAATTTTATAAAGTACTAACTAACAATATTTTTATTTGACATGGTAGTAAAGTATCACTGAAATTATAAATCTTAATAAATTTATAAAATACAATTCACCGCTTATTTAAAATTAGACTAATTTCTATGTGTATGTTGAAACTTTTTCTAAAATAGATATTTGGTTTAAAAATACTAATACTTTACTAATGTGATGGATTATTGGAATGGTGGGCGTTTCAATGACGTTTAAAATATTTCACAAGTAACAAGAGTAACAACTTATGAAACATTCTGATGAAATATTTATTGCAGTTGCACTATAAAAAAGTTATGAAACCGCAACGGCACTATTATTATAAATAGGAATTTGTATTTTGTTCATCGCTTCATCTAGAACCGGATTTTGTACTTTTCTTTGTTCATGATTTGAGAATGTCGAGTATGTTTAATATTAATAAAACATGCGTTATTGGACGTGAAATGTTCATAGAATCCAAATAATTATATCAGTTTTTGTCAGAAAAAGAGCTAAGAGTACCTAGTTTGGTATAAAATCCTCTTTTTCAGTCCAAATTTCAGCCGCACATGTAACATTAAATTAATCATGACCTTGAGGCCCATCGGACCGCAAAGAAACAAGACAGCAACAGTTCTCTATTCCGTACGCCAAACAAAGATGGCGCATCTAAATTCGGTCACACAAACACACAACGGATATAGGAATCGAATTAGCGACCTCGGGGCAGTTTCGCGTATTTGTTCAGGCGACCGCGGGGGGCGACCCGCCCCCTCGGCCCATCGAAAAAACCCTTTAGAGTGAAAAGTTAGGAAACTCCGCTTAGCTCCCGCTTACGTGTTTCTCGCTCTATTTGGCGGAATGCTTTGTTTTGGATTAGAATTTAATTACGTTAATTAAACTTTTTGAATTATTGTGGAGAATTTTCTTTTTTGTTTTGAGATAGATGAAATGAAATTTAGTTTTTTGAGAACACGCATATCAAAATTGCTCTTCGTTCAAACATTACATCGATTTTCTGCCATTTTTTTGCACTATCGTTCGTCACACATTAATTTGTAGTTCATAAGGCATTCTCGTATTTTGTTAACACTAAAAATTGCGTTTAGTCATGATGTTTTTCAAATTCGAGCTCTAGCATTTTTGGGCTGTGAATGCACCGACAAGTGCCTAGATATATCTTGGTTACTTGCCAGGATACACGCAGTGACCGTACTGGAAGGTGAGTTGCTAGGATATTCGCCTTGGTCTCATAGTCTTTGGTTGTAAGCCTCGCGTCTACGATACATTCTAGGTAGTCGCCTGGATGTATCGAGGTTCGTCCAAGATCGAGGCACCTAGTGCGCAGTGCGGCCGGTTTCGTAGACTCTTGAACGTCTTGAACGAATTCGTCCAAGGTGAACGTTCGTTTTACTTGGTTACATATTTAGGCTCTAGGCACTAATCTAAGTACATGTCAGTGCGCAGGCGGCCTTTGATTTATTGGTTTTTGTTTCAAATCTTAGCTCTTCTAAGATTTTCATATGATTGTGAGTCTTTTTGAGTTTCAAATAGTGAGATTCAAAAACAGCACAAGCCCAATTAAATACTTATGTAAGTTAGCATCTTCATTTTAGTAATAGCTCTGTTAGGGGTTAATCAGTCCCTAATCCTCTCTGAAATCTTATTAGATACACGATTAGGTACAACTACCAATTGGTCAACACCAAGAAAGAAGATTTATTCAATAGCCTAAGCTTGTTAGGGATTATTCATTCAGTTGCTATTAAATTCTCTGAAATCTCTATAGCTATTCATTCTATGTCCAGTACTACTTAAAATTTTTTTGTACAAGAAAATTGTAAAAAAAACCCTCCCAACTCAGCGAGAGGTTTCACTCTGTTCATCTGAGTAAACTTATAATTCACTGGCAGCTCGTATATAAGGAATCCCGTACAAAAAACATTATTGGCGCTCCAACGAGGCCTCCGGGCGACATCGATCCTCTACACATCTACCCGCGATTGTGGCCTAAGTTACCAGCTGACAGAAAAACATAAGTATTTCTCAATACACTAGCCAGCAAAAATAAAAAGTACAGAGGCCTATTTTCATAAAAACGCGGTAAGTTTGAAGCTTTGGATCTCCGCCCAGGATTAAACGGAGTGTGATTTGATGACGGCCATTCAAAGAGTAAATGAAAGAGGCCCAGATCGCTAAAGAAAAACAATGGATTAGAAGAATCGTTTACACCAGAAACTGTACGGACTTTATTGTGTTACATTTTCCGTACTTTTGATGTAAGTTTAGCTTGTTATTTTTTTTAGTTCAACCCTGAGCTAAACGGCTCTTCTAATCCATTGGGTTTCTTTAGCGATCTGGGCCTCTTTCATTTACTCTTTGAATGGCCATCATCAAATCACACACACCTGGGCGGAGAACCAAAACTTAAAACTTGCCTCATTTTTAAGAATAAAATAGGCATCTGTAGTACTTATTTTTGCTAGCGAGTGTAATTATAGACCCATATAACATTATTACATCCGTTCCCGTGCGGCCATAATCTCCACGCTAAGCAGGCAGGTGAGACTTTAAGATGACAGTGTTTTCTTATCCACGGAAGTGTTACATGTACTGTTTCCTCATGTACTCTATGATGTACTGTCTCTTCGCTTTGTGTCGCCTTTTAGTACCTATTACACCCTCAAGCGTGAAGAGTTGGTTCTAATCTACTCTGCCGGGCACCACACGGCAACGGCCTACATCACAAAAACTCCATACTAAACTGAATGTAAGTTTGTAGAATGCAAAGGGCCTATTACAAAAAAAAGATAACGATAGTCGGACGATGTTCGTTGATCGATTTACTTAATTTTGAACCTGAAAATATGAGTTAATAATGTCACGGAGTGAAACGAACATCGTACGCTTATCGCAATTCTTTTTTATAATAGGCCCTTAGGTACCTAGTGGCAATAGTCATTACCAAATGCCTAGAAAACAAAGAATAACATTGGCACGTAATATCGACAGTCAAAGCTCCAATAAGGGCATTTCAAATTGACAAAAAACTAGGCTCGATAGATGGCGTTGATAAAAATGTATGTGTCAATGTGATTTTTTTACTAAATTTCGAAGAGTACTCAGGTAGGGTCAGGCAGTAGGCCAGTGACCGCTTACTTGCCTCTTTGGTACAGGCAGTTTATTTTTAAAACCCAATTTTGACACTTCTCTTTCAATCAACTCCATCTAGTGAGGAATTCAAAAAAAATATTTTCATGTCAGTGGAGGAAATATTTTTGATTTTTATTTTTTAAAAGTCACTTTGAAAAGCCTTGATCCAATTTTAGCATAATCAAAGACTTTGCGACACACGATCCTTCGCTCGTTCGTATTGAACTACATTCGTAGTATGTGCTACGCAATCTATTCGTTGCTACGTATGACCGTAGCATAGATATGCTACGGTTCTAGTAGACTACGAATCTACGTAGCGCCGCGCCGTAGTGTAGACGAATAGTGCTACGTGAACTCCAAGAACCTTATATTCATATTCTATTATGATGTGGTATATCCAGGGGGTTGACAGCTTTAGTTCCATCCCAAGAGTTTTGGCGCTAGCGTCGTGGTTTGGACTTGTATGTATTGGATTTATCTGTGTGTGTGTATTGTCAGTGTGTGCGTGACTGTGACAGTCATGACAGTTCTACGGTCCAGTTGTTTTATTTCAAAGAAAAAACTTATTTTAGTATTTTAATTCTATTTTTCTTTGAGTTGCTCGCTTCATTGGTTGTCTTGGTCCCCACAAATACTGATTTAGTTGAACTCGGCAAAAATAAGTTACTAAAGAAACGCATTTGTGTATAGCTTATTGACGAAACTCAGTTTGAAGAAGTTGGTGTTATAAATTCGTCAATACATTTTCCTTGTTTGATCAAATTACGCAAATGCAGAAATTGTATGGTGTTTCACTTACTACCGAAGGTAAGTTTCTATCTTAATAGGTAATAAAAAAGTTAAGTGTTCCTCTCCATGTTAACAATAGGTACCTACATACTTACCTACTTTTCTCCCACATTGAGTCAAGGTACAGGGTAATGCATGTTAATAGTAATTTATATAAAATCAATAAACTTACAACAATAAATAGTATATTTGCAAAAAATGTCAGTTGAAGATGTAAAGGTACAAAGTTAAAACATAGTTATTACCGAACACTCAAACGCTTCCTACCTAAAATCTTAGTTAAGGGAGGTCTTGCTGTCATCTCATGGTCAATGAGGCTGTCATTTCTATAGTGTTTCTGTCAGACCTTACAACTTATGATTCGACCAGACCATAACTTTAAGAATCTACTGAATATTTGGTCGTTAACCTTAAAAGTTCTGTATTATAATATTTACATTTATTGTTATTATTCCAGTGTACATGGTAGAAAAGGAGCATAACCACTGTCACCCTGGATCAAGTGCAGGATATTAGTAGACATGGAGACTGTTGCGGGCATGCAAGGTTTGTTTGTGATTTCTTTTTTTAACAAAATTTCTGAATTCCCTTTTGGTGGTTCTCCGTCTTTAACATTTTTAAGTATAACCGTTTCATGAAATTTTTGCACTCAATCAACTAGCAAACTATTTGTAGGCTACTTATTTTAGAGTTTAATAATTAAATATGATATTATAGGTTAATGTTAAAATGGTAATGATGTTATAAAGTTATAAATAACTTCATACTTACCTATTAAATATTAGAATTTTCGCATTTCACAATGCTATTTTTAAATTAAGAATAATAAAAACTAGAAAAAATCGACTCACCCGTAGCACCTTAGATGGGACTTGAACCCGCATCCTTGGGACCAGCCCAATGCACTGACCAATGCGCTGGCTTGCAGCGAAAAAGTTATAAGCACTAGAAAATTTCACCAATGCAACTAGTGATTCTGTAGCATAATTGGTCAATGCATTGGGCCAGAATCCCAAGGGAGTGGGTTCGAGTCTCATCTGAGGTGCTACGGGTGAGGTGATTTTTTCTAGTATTTATTTATCATAACTTCATACTCACTGTTAAGTACTTGATTTTTATTTCACTTTTCATTTTTTATTTGCAGGTTTTTTCAATGAGCATCACCACCAGCATTACTATCATTAACTAGCGAAACGCCAATGATTCCAAAACATCAGAGTGAGGTAAGCTAGTATTTTGGTGTTAATAAAGTACTTAATTATTAAGCTTATTTGAAATATAATTATTTAATAATTAATTATGGAATGTCATATTAAAAACAATGTTAGGTCTAACAATGATTTGAATTTAGTCAAATTCTCAGAGATTAATGTCGAAATATTTTTGTTTCAGATGATATTTCTTCTCAAGCACAGTATTTCCTATGCAATGTCTTATTAACTTAATTAGTGTACAATTTTAGATGGAGATGGAATTACTTTTATATTATAAAAAAAACTGTTAATGAAACATACGGAATGCAAAAAATTGGATTAAACCATTATACAAGTGTAAAACATATACTTCAACTAAAATTATTAATAAATGATAATTGTAATTAACATTGGTTGTTTTATTTTATTTATAATTTAAATTAAAATTCATAATAAGTCCAAAGGGGGTCCTTTATTGATTGTCGATAATAGCACATCACTAAATAAAAAATATCGATATCGATAGTACTTCGATTGGAAGCACTAGTGCTCTTGGGTTGGAAAGCGATCGCAGCGCCATAACTTCTGGACGTGGAACTAAGCTAAATTGACTGTCGTATCTGTAGCTTGCTACAAATTAGTAATCTGTGGGTATATCTCATACTTAGCGCTATCGCCCACGGGCAACTTAGTCTCCCAGCAACTGTTTTGTCTCTCACATCAAGTCCACGGGTTTATATGGAAGCGCGCACACGAAGCAACACGGTCGTCTGCAACTTTTCATACAAATCACGTGAGAGACAAAAAAGTTGCGGAGACAAAAGTTTCCCGTGTGCGATAGCGCTTAGTTAATATTTCTACGAGGCGGTGTTAACGCAATAATATGAGTAAAATCTTACCATATTGTAAACAAAAGTGTGTTGACTGATAAAGATAATCACCCAGTATCAATTATAATTAAATCTTCGCTATTGATCAGTGCTCACAAACCTATATATTTAATATTGACGTCATTTTATGACTTTTTTTCTAATATTGGAGAAAAATGGTTTGTAGTTGAGTGAGTTTTTGTGTTGAGTATTTTGTTATATTTTTTTTTTGTTTCTATTCTATTTCTATTTTTGATCACTCTTAACCCAAAATGTTGTGAAAACTACATATACAACTTTGGATGTTTAGTTGACTTATTTTAAACCTTTTGCCTGTATTTACATAAACCTTAGTTGACCATTTATTACAAAGTGAAAAAAAACCAGACTTGATTTAAAATGTCTGCCATTAACCTTTGAAAAACTAACAGCATTAGTTAGACCAGTTTTTATTTTATATATGCATTTGTTTAGGATAAAACTAAAAAATACTAATTTTATACAGTTCATTACGTAAAACCCCGCCTTTTCTTTTGCCTTGCGCTACGTCCCAGCTATCTGCCGACCCCTATCTAAAATCGTTTTCAAAATAAAACACGCATAGAGAGCTCCTGCAGGAATTAGCGGCCATCCCAACTAATAAATTGGGAAATAATATCACCGCTCCCGGCCCTTTTTTAGGGAACTCCTACATATTTGGCCAGCGAATAATGGAGGGTTTTATAGCTTAACTGACCGCGTGTTGCGAGAATTTGTGTTTACTGAACTGATATATTCATTTATTTATTAGTGTTTTTGAAATTAAAATGTTTTAATCTTTGACTAGTTTTTTTAGTAACGTAGCTCTTCATTGTGACACATTCACTGATTTGAGCAATACATAAAGAAAACTTAAGCTTGTTAACATTGATAACATGTTAACAATCTTTTGTCATGTATAAATTTTAAACTGACTTCCATACAAAACAAATTCAAACAGTCATTGACAATATTGTTCTAAGCGACATCACAGTCAAATATTTATTTGAAATTTTTGTTTGGTACCTACGTAGTATTTATTATATGGTCTGTGACTGTGACAAATGAGAATCAGAAACCCTAATCAAGTAGAAGAAGGTACCTATTATTTTAGTATATCTATTCTAAGATGGCACTATGAACATTTTTCGAATGAGATATTTTTTATATAGCCAAATATCGAAAAACTGGCTTGACAATAAAGTTCTATATAATCGAACCTGCTCACAAAATTTAATGAGAATCGGTTGAGAAATGAGACCTGTAGAGGACGAATAGACAGCCGGATATACTCGTACGAAAGTTTTTTTGCCCAAGCTGAAACAGAGACGCTTCGCGCTCGCTGGGTAATTTCAAGTTAATTAATAATAATAACAAGTGTTCTACAAAGTAAAATACAATTAATTGAGGCAACATCGTGAAAATGAAAGTGGTATCTAACTGTTGTGTTATAAACATTCAATCCATTTACTATTTCACACTCAAGCTATCGCAATACACATTTTTATTAAAACGTTTCAAATGAAAAAAACAACTAAAATGTTTTCCGACTGACACTCGACAGAGTAAACTTGATATTCACACTAAATTCATAGTTAATTTTTAAATTGAATTCCGTTAAAAACTGACGATGTTAGCCAGTTTTTTTTTTGTAAAAGTTGTTGTGGTAGTTTTTGGTTTAATTTTAAATCGGAAATTTCGGCATATTCTTTGCAATCCGCGTATTTATTATATGATATTTTTACATTTTCTTATTAGATGTTTATTTAATTTAGTTTAAGGTTATTTTCGTTAGTAGCCTATACGTATTACTACTCTACTGGGAGAGAAATAGATGTACTTCTCTTGAGTTAATACCGCAAATTGGAAAAGTCTATATTTGCCCAAATATCTTAAAAGACTTTTGATGACGTATCAACTTAGACGTATCAAGTCAGAAGATGAAAATAAAAAAACCGGACAATTGCGAGTCTGACTCTCCCACTGAGGGTTCCGTACGAATTTGTAGATGTACTTAATATAATATATACAGGGTCATTTTGAACTTACCATCCAAATTTTGAGGATGTGTTCAGTCCATGAAACTGAACAACTTTCTCTAAGGAACACATGGTCAAATATGTAAAATAAAAATCGACTTTCCATACAAATCAAAGAGATCACGTGATTAATTTAGTATGGGATGACCAAAATTTTCTGGCGAAATTTGACACATGTTTCTTAGAGAAAGTTGTTTAGTTTCATGGACTGGGCACATCCTTAAAATTTGGATGGTAAGTTCAAAATGACTCGATATATACATATATATGATACAGACTATATTTTTTATGATTTAATTACAAATGTATAGGTTTCAGACTTTTCCCTGTACTTGTAGTATAAGGCGATATTACTTTCCACATTTCAGAGTAAATTATAAATTGTAATTCCCTTGAGAGTGTCGAAATATGCGTTTTTTGCGGTATTAACTTAGAAGTTTGTTTTTTTTCAATTTCAAGGAACTGTATATGATTTTAATTTCAACTCAATACCTCCGCGAGTTCCCGAGATAAAGGGTCTTGACAGACAGACATATTGACAGACGGACAACAAAGTGATCCTATAAGGGTTCCGTTTTTCCTTTTGAGGTACGGAACTCTAAAAAATATATTTTTATAAATGTACAAAAAAACCTTGGCAATATATATTAAGTTCAAAATTTTAAATATTTTGTTGACATATTCATGACATCAAGTATAACTAAAAACAAATTGATAACTTCAGATTCAACTTGTAACTAGAAAACTGAAATCTCAACTGTGAACGAGTTTAATTCGGTCTAAATAATACCTAACCTGAAAGAATAACCGCTATACTTACGTAAGGCGGGCTCCTTCATACCTGTTCCATATTATCTTAACAACGTTTAAACAGACCGACATTAAGCCGAATTCTCTCTATCCGGGGACACACCAAAAAGGGTTGCTAATGATTCGTATTTCGCAAACCTTTTTAATGCCTGCCTTCGGACATATTTAAAATACAAACTTTTCCCGTGCCCTCCCCACCCCCCAAAGTGGCCACATCTCGGTAGTTAGCGAGAGGGAAAAACGAGAAAAAAGATCCCCTTGGAGTGGGGTGAAAAATGCGTAGTTTTAGCTAATCTGCATGGCCCTCCCTGTTTAAACCGAGGGGGGGTTTTAGGCTTTTTAACACTGTACAAAAATGAGGTTGGGGGGTGTGGGGTGTGTGTGGACTCGGACGTATTATGCGCGAATCTATTTATGTGTTATACCACCCTCGCGTTAATATCGGTTGCCATGGTAACGGGCCGATTACTGCACCTACTCGATTTTTCGTCGCTTTTTCCGTTGTAATCAAATGAGGTGCGTGTGTGCGGGAGGGGGGGATGGGGTGACACGCATGTAGTCAATTATCCGCAGTGAATCAATAGCGAGATGAGGGTAGTTGTGATGCCTCTGACGCGAGCAATGCCTCCTTTTTGGCTGTTTAATTTTTTCCCCACCCCCCACCGGGAAGGTTTCGCCTGTAATTTTATACTGTTGCAATATTGTCTATGCTCTGACCCATTTTCGAGGCTGTTGTTGGTTTTTCCGGTAGTGACGCCACATTGAATTATACAGCAATCCCGTTTTTTAATTTAATAATGTTCATTAATAAATAATTAAGGTTCATAATTTACCTTACGTCCCTTATAATACATTAGTCTATTATATCACAAATTGAGTTTATGATTGTAATTCTCTTTTATGTCTTGTATGAATTAATATTTCCAGGTTGTGTGAGAAGCATCTTGGCTTACATAAATATAATTACTATCTTTGTTGTACTGTGCCTAACCGTCTCTACTGTACTTTGGTGACTCAATCACACTGAAATCATCCCAATGAATACAGCAAAACAAAGGTTGTAAAAGAGGCTAAAAATGCCCAACTACCAATGTCGCTCTAACCATGTCGCTTTTTCAGTAAACTGAAATTTTCAACGTTCAACGTTATTATTTATTTTTCAACACACTTGCTCGTAAAGTGAGCCCTAATACATCGTTTTTAGGGCCATAAACCGAGCTATAACAAACGCGTGCAATAATATATAAAACACTAGGTTGTTATAGAATTTTCCCTACAAAGTTAAATTAGTACCTTACTGCAAGTTCTATGCGAGTAAACAGAGCATTCCCAATTTAACCGGGTAATACAGTTATTTTTTTTAGTAACAACAAAGAGGTTTTATGCCGCTGAAAATTCATATTCATTTTTGAAATAAATAAATGTGTAAGTCCTTAATTAAGTCAAACAAATATTTATTATTATCAAATTATTCATAATTCACAATATTTGTTAAATTAATATTAAAATATTTGCATTTTTTTATCACTAAAAAAAATGCAAATATTTTAATTATAATTTTGAAATAGGATGTATAATAGACATAGAAAAGCTCACTCACCCCTTGTTCGCAAAATGTTCTTGTGTTGGGCGTGTAAAAAAAAACAAAAAAAACCTACGCGACTTTTCCCATGTTTGTCATATTTTGTTTTTGTCGTATTTGTTGCTGTGTGGCTTAGAGTAAGACGCGCTACGAAGCCGCGATGCTCTAAGCTTGTGTTGTAAATTACTTTGAATTTTCCTCGCAAATGTGTTGAAAAACGTCGTATGAAACTCGTGAGCTTTTGCTCATTGCAAACTTGGCTGAGTTACGCCCTCGCCTGCGGCTCGGGCTGCAACCCACTGCCTTGTGTGCAATCAGCAACCTAAGCTAACTTGTCTCATAATGTACTATTATATTGCGATATATTACCCAAGTGTTCAGCTAATTCTTTGTCCGCCCTTTCCAGGTTCAATCTTCAGGAGTGTTTGGTAAAAGTTTCTGTAAACCAAGAAGTTTAAATTCATATTCCAAGACACTATGAATTTAAACTTCTTGGTTGGAACAGTCTAACTAATATCACCAAGGGAAAATATTAGTCGTAAGAAAGGATTTGTTTTAAATCTTTTCTGTCCTCTACGTAATTGTCAAAAGAAGAATAAACATTATCTTCAGAATAAGATATAAATAACTACTCTTTTTAAATAAATACGTGTTAAACAGGTGAATTCATTTTTCCAATCGTTAGAATCCTTAAATCCGATAACTGTTTTATATTATGTACCTTACCAACCAAAGATATTAGCTTTTTTTCAACACACTTGCTCGTAAAGTGAGCCCTAATACATCGCTTTTAGGGCCATAAACCGAACTATAACAAACGCGTGCAATAATATATAAAACATTAGTTGGTTATAGAATGATCCCTACAAAGTTAAATAGGTACCTTACTGCAAGTTCTATGCGAGTAAACAGAGCATTTTCAATTTAACCGGGTAATACAGTTATTTTTTTAATAACAGCAAAGAGGTTTTATTCCGCTGAAAATTCATTTGCATTTTTGGAATAAATAAATGTGTAGGTCCTTAATTAAGTCAAACAAATATTAATTATTATCTAATTATTCCTAATTAACAATATTTTGTTATAAAATAATAAAATATTTGCATTTTATCACTTAAATTTATAATTTTGAAGTAGGCTGTATGCTCACTAACCCCTTTGTTCGCAAAATATTCTTGCATTGGGCGTGTGAAAAAAACAAAAAAAAACCTGCGCGCCTTTTCTCATCATGATTATTATTTTGTTGTTGTCGTATTTGTTGCTGTGTGGTAAATTACTTTGTTTTTTCCTCGCAAATGTGTTGAAAAACGTCGTATAAAACTCGTGAGCTCTTACTTATTGCACACTCGGCTGAGTTACGCCTTCGCCT
Organism: Agriphila geniculea; assembly: GCA_943789525.1. Classification (NCBI taxonomy): domain Eukaryota; kingdom Metazoa; phylum Arthropoda; class Insecta; order Lepidoptera; family Crambidae; genus Agriphila; species Agriphila geniculea. The sequence continues at coordinate 3,816,029 of OX038879.1, read as the reverse complement.
GCGGCTCGGGCTGCAACCCACAGCCTTGTGTGCAATAAGCAACCTTAGCTTACTTGTATCATAATGTACTATTAAAAAGAGGTTACCAACCCTATCTTCGAAATATTGAAAATTCTGATAACTTATTGAATGAATGTGTTGTTTTTTAAAGCTAACAAGACAAACTGCTTGCTGGCTCTGTAGATTTATCAAGATTTGTCATTGTTTGAAGAATTCTCATATTCACGGCATCTGTTCAAGTTTCTATAAAGCTTACAAAACATTACAGGATACAAAGTTGGATATCCGAGCGGAAAGTTGAAAGCAGAATTTTCCGCATCTTTCTGCCTTAGTTCCCATGTAGTGTATTAACCCCACAATAGATGGCGCTGTACAATAAAACCAATTTACGTAATAGAAAGAACCTCACTGGGTAATAAAAATACCATAGACAGAAAAATTTTCGCTGCGCCTACAATACTGAGTGCACTAATCATCTGCGCCATCGACCTACAATACAATTACGGGTTGTAATTGTACTGTAGGTCGATGTCGCAGATGAAAAATTGGAGTGAAAATTTCAATATCACCACTAAGCCACACAGAAAAGACGTGTAGTAGGTACAATCATCGATAACATATTAAGTGTTGTAGACAACACTATTTCACTCACACATTTGTACTTGGTTTTCGGATCACCTACTAATTGACTTTGTTGTTCTTTGGCATTCTATTTCTGTGAAAAATACATACAATGCGATGAATTTTACAATATACAACTAAAGAGGCTAACTTCAGAGCACTTGCGGTACAAAACGACGTATTTTAATCTGTAAAATTTACTCTCTGCCATACATTCTCGAGTGAAGTTGCAGCGGATCACTGTCTATTGTCAATTTATTCGCATTGTATTGTTTTAATGCTTTACTAGCCTTCCGCCCACGACTTCGTCTGCGTGAGAATTGAATTTCTAAAGTTCAAACGGAACAACATGGGATCTATGGAGAATACAAGTTTTTAAAGTATTGGCTTTGAAGAAATTCCCTCAAAGGATCAAAGCTCCTTCAAATTATAAACTTTCTATTCGTTTGTAAACTATCGCTAACTTTTTGCTAGCAAACTTGGTAGTTCCCATTTGTTTTATAGAACTGACGTCACCGGGACAAAATAAAACATTTTGTTTTGACCGGTATATGGGTGCCCGCTTAAAGAAAGCAGGTACCGGTCGGTACAGGTCTGTACCGACCGGTGCAGGTCTGTACCGACCGGGGCACGTAAGTAACCCCATACTTTTCTATGGGAGCCCGCATAAAGAAAACCGGTACCGGCAACATGTTTTCTTTATGCGGACACCCTTCGTAAAAAATAAGACAGAATAGTCTTATTTTTTACATACTTGCGTTCCCACCCTGATTTACTGATTAATATAAATTGGGAAAAGTCTTTTCCAAAACAATTCCATGTAATGTTTGTCACGAATTTTTGTCAATTTGTGAACGTCAAGTTGATAATCATCAAAAGTTGCATTTGCTCACGACATAAAAGTGCAATATGCGGCGTTTCGTGATCGAGGGATATCCCTTGGCAGGGTGAACCTTCTGAACCCTTAGATCATTTTAAGAAGGGTAGCCATTTTGGATTTTTGTATGGGAGAAAGTTATAACACAATCTTTTTTTGTTTGAAATATTTTTTTTTACCCATCGTGTGGGATATCGAATGAAAAGGCTTTTAGAGCTGATTCCAAAAATATACAATATTATAGCATTGCAGCTACTGGTTTCAAAAAACAGAAAAGCATTTTCCAAACATACTATGTTTGGGCTCTTGCAGGAATAAAACCACTAAATGATTTTTTATGAAACATACGTCAAATAACTCGTAATATACTCTTAGCTAACATTCTGAAAGCATTTTTGAAAAACTAACCTTAAGTTTTTCTTTACTTTTTGATTCTGGTAAGTACTTTAACTCATAGAATACTGGGATCAAAATATTTCAAAATGTTAATTTTTTCAAAATTGCTTCCAGGACGTTAGATAAGAGTATATTAGAAGTTTTTGGCGTATGTTTCATAAGAATTCATTTAGTGGTTTTCTTCCTGCAAGAGCCCAAACTTAGTATCTTTGGAAAATGTTTTTCTGATTTTTTTTAAACCATTAGCTGGAATGTAATCATGTTGTATATATTTGGAATCAGCTCAAAAATCCAGTTCATCCGATATCCTACACGATGGGTTTTGAAAAAAAAACCAAATTCCATACAAATAAAAGATTGTATTATATCTCCTTCCCTAACAAAAATCCAAGATGGCTCCCTCTCTTAAAATGATCTAAGGGTTCAGAAGGTTAACCCTGCCAAAGGATATCCCTCGATCGCCAAACGTCTTATTTTTTATTGAGCACACCTCACTACAAGGAGTCCTGTTATCTTTGAGAAAACTAGATAATAAATGTTGGTTCCTTAGAGTAAGACGCGCTTCTGTTCCGCGATGCTCTAAGGTTGGTTCTATAGAATTTTTTTTTTGTTCCGGTGACGTCAGTTCTATGGAACAAAATGAGAACTACCCAAAAATGCTTAATGGAAATGACGAGCTTTCAACTTCGAGCTTCTCTTTTCTGACAGATTTTTTATTTCCCGTGTCCTTTTTCTCAAAGATTTAATTTATCTCTGAACCAAAACTCATCAAAATTTTTACACCTAGCCTAGTTAAGTCGTGAAAATGTGACAAACAGAGAGAATTTATAGGATTTTTAAAAGCGATCAAACGCATTGAATGTGAATCGTTTGAACAGACTATATAATATTTCTGCAAGTGTTCGCTAGAAGCAGATGTTGGTATGATATATTTTAATACATTAAGAAATAAAACTACAGTTGACTTTACAAATTACTTAAAATTTATAATATTTATAAAAGTAACCATATTAATAAAATATGAAATCATAAATGCAAAAATCAAAAACAAGATTAATAATAAAATACCTTATTATTTCTAATAATACTGTTATAGTAACTATTTACGGATAGGTTTTTCTTTATAATATTTTTTTTACGTCGGATTATCCAAAACTTGTATCGGTAAGTTTAAAGTCGATTAAAGTTATGGTGGTAACGTGTTGCTTTGTAGTATACACAAATATCAGGAGCCTTGGTTATTTACTAAAGATACAGGTAAAAAAAATATCAAAACTCGTTATATCTTTTCACGTTTAATAAATGGTCTACTAATAAATCTACTGTTTGTCTTCTAAATTGATTTTTGTAAATTTTTACCGTCAGATAAGCATAGCACGCAGAATAAATAAGTTTTTTTATGTGATGCGTAAAAGTAATTTTTGTTGTTAATGGTTTTTTTGGTATATTTCATAACTAGTTATATAATTCAAGTTTTACTCCTGAAACTTGTCTTAACTTTCACAGTCAAACGATTACAATAAACAATAAATTCAAGTTAACATTTGTTTGGCACGCAAAATTTTCGTTTATCGAACTCGGACGGCACTAATGCTAAAACTTATAATAAATAAAGTTTTATTTTCTTAATATTCAAATACCAATTTTCATAATTTACATTTTTAATAAACCTACCAAATTGAAAATATGAAATTTTCCCTAAAGAAAATACTTTACAAAGAATAAAAGAAGTCCAAAACTTTGTACATTTAAAGTATTTAAAAATATAGCACATTGCAAAATATACACTCTTTGGTAGGTGTCTTATAAATCTTTTGACTTAAAAGAAAATATATCGTAGGCTCATAGACCGAAATCACCAATTTAGCGAAAAAACTGCTCACAACGCGTTGTGGTCACTGCCCATGCCGCCCTTTAGACGCATAATACCACATACGCAAAATACCACCTTTACGCAATACGCCAATACAGTATTTTGCGTATGTGGTATTATGCGTCTAAAGGCATGCCCCGTCATAGTCGTTTTTATAAATGCCCCAACACGAATTTAGCGTTGTGGATTTTTGGCAGTGACCACAACGCGTTATGAGCGGTTTTTTCGCTCAATTGGCGATTTCGGTCTTTGAACCTAACATATACATATACATATTTAAATGCCAACGAAATCTATGCATAACTTCCAAATATATTTTATTATTAGCAGAATGGTAACACACAAAAACTCTACTGTACTTCAATTCTAAATTATCACTGTTCTATTAAAATTTACTGTACTTATATTACATTTGACACTGCTAAGCCGTCAACGTAGTTATACTTTTATAGATTTTTCATGAATTAATAATCAATTCCATTAACATTTTGGTAATTAACACCAATTACTCTTAATAGACATTTTCACATTATGCCTGCCGGAAAATGACACAATAGAATATTCCATTGCTGTCCGGCTACCGGTAGCCGCTCGGGGTTTGATGAATAAAGGATTAAAATTGATATTAAATAAGCAATTATACTACCGTTACTTTGCACAAAGTATTTAAACACAAGAAAGACATTAACAACCGATTATGTTAATCAACATGAGCTTTTAACTATCCTAGTTTTATATACAAAGTACTTGATAATGTGGTGTTTCGTTTAACATTCAGGTAATCATAGCATTTTCTATTCATTAAGAAGTATTGGAAAACTAGAAAAGGGAACAATATGTTTTAGAAAATGCATAACAAAATTCAAACAAAATTAAAATACAATGAGATGTTTATGCCTTAATTTTAAGTTTATGATCTAAACTACAATCTGTTGAATGAAAATTGATAATTGTAATCAGAACCAGCAGAACTAGGTAATAAATCTAAAGTTCATCATCGTCATCATCATATCAGCCGCACGACAGCCACTGCTGGGTATAGGCATCCCCCAAGGATCTCCACAACGATCGGTGCTGCTTGGCCCACATCCAGCGGCTTCCCGCGACCTTCACCCTCACGTTGGTCCACCTTTTCGGGGGCCTACCCACGCCACGGAGCGTCGTCCGGTGCGCGGTCGCCCCAATGGCCATCAGTTCTTCTCGCTATGTGTCCCGCCCACTGCCACTTCAGCATAGCAATTCTTCGCGCAATGCCGGTTACTTTAGTTCCCCTACGAATCTCCTCATTTCTGATTCGATCACGCAGGGATAAGCCGAGCATGGCTCTCTCCATTGCACGATGGGTGACTTTGAGCAACCTTATGAGACTCTTAGTTAGCGACCACGTTCTAATGCCGTAAGTCATTACTGACAACACAAATTGGTCATAGACTTTTGTCTTGATACGGTGAGGTAATCAGACGCGAAGATTTTTCGAAGCTGCACGAATGCTGCCCGCATTCGGGAAGCTTAGAAAAATCCGAGTTGGATTCGACGAGAGATCTCTTTCTCGAAGTTGGACTTAGTTGCCGAGTCTCTTCCAGTCCAAGAGCCTAAAAATGTCCTCCTACGCAACTATGATCAGTAAGGACAAATGAAACGAGAAAGGCCATAATATACTGTTTTGCTTTCTAAACATTCATGCAATCAAATGCTTGGCACACTATTCACGTAGACCTATCGACGTCAAACAATTTTTTGTTTTCAAGAATTTTGACTAAACCTATTCAGCAATCTTAAAATAGAGACATCTACAGAACGACACACAGAATGTCCAACGTATTAAATCTACTAGAATATGAACAACAGCAACATTAAACTTTAACGCAATCGAAGGACAGTCAACTTAAACATGGCTCGAACAAGCTTATCACTATTAAATCGGAGTCTATCCTACTAGTAAAATTTACAAAATTACATCTAATAGTGTACCTCACCATGCCTTCAATGCCGTTTCTATTGATCTGATACACAACCTTGAGAATCAATTCAAAACGTCATCCAAAATGTATGATGTTACTATGAAAATAATCTCAGCCAATGCCTTTAATAGATTACTAGTTAAATAGTTACCTTACTTGGGCCACACAATGGCATTCATCACATAATGACATCTAAATCTTCCGTTGATAAAGCATACCCTATCCCAAATCACAATTTGTCTTAAATCTATTTACATTAAATCGATGACATCAATCTTTTCAAAAATTAACTAGTAGAATCAGACTTCCCCGATTCGTTTTCTTCCGTGATGGTGATCATTGGAGGCGCGTCGAAGCTGCCGTCTCGAGGAGACGTCTCATTGGTGAGCTTCTCGAATTTAGGAGAACCAGAAGGTAATATTGCGTCCTTCACTGTCTCATAAACTTCCGTCCTAATTATAGGAAGGGATGCCCTTTTACTTTTCAGAACATCTCTGGGTACATCATCCTCTTCAATAACTTCCATACAGTTGTTCTTTTCAATCACAGGTTCTGGAATCCTTTCTTCTTCTAACCGTACGGGCAAACTATCAGCCCTATTTAAAGCCTTCTTCGGGCTGTCAATTTTTTCCGATATCGGTACAGCGACACCATTCTCCAACTTTCTATCTTTTTGATCATGGTAGTGTTGTAGACTGTACTCTCGGGCTTGTACATCAGATAACAAAGGCCCATCAGTAGAACCTTCGATACAATAACCAGGTCCTTGAAGAGCGTCACTTCCAATAATAGAATCTTGTTTAAAAATTGCTGCTGTAACAACTGGCTTATAGGGATCTGTTGGGGTTTTAGTGATAAGAGGTTCTTGGGAATTGTCGTTCACTATCCCTTCTGGAACTTCATCATTGATATCGTATCCTGCGTAAACTGGATAGCCAAATGGCCCTTGCTCATAACCAATTTGACTTCCGTAGGAATAGCTGACGTTATGTGATCCTACTGAAGACATGCTTAGGTCTGATATAGAGAGGCCGGTGCTCGATAACGCTAAAGCTTTCTGGTTTGAGTATTTGTCATTACTTCTGTCACCATCTTCTGTTGTCCCCTCCAGCTCTTCAGGCACTCTGTGTATAAGGGCCTGGTTGGTTGATATTTGTGGGTCGTGTGAAACGGAGTTTTGAAGAGACTTATTATTAGGTCTGTACGCCGTAGACTGCTGAACTTCTACCACGAAGATGCCGTCGTTATCCGGTGAATACTTCATTTTGGTTTCACGGCCATTTTTGGTGATGTCCTGAAACGTGAGAAATGACTAATGAATCGTTGTGGAATAAAATATGTTTATTGCAAATACCAAAAGGGTCCAAGATTATTTTCATAAACGACTCAACGAGTGTCTGTAATTTGATTCGCATCAAAAGAATCGTGAAACAACTTCGGAGAAAGTCAATCAATTTCAAACGGCTATATTGTTTTATGCCGAGGACTTTCATTATTGAATCATGCAAATGTTAGGCTGGCAACATCGGAAAACATAAGAAATCTAAATTTGTCGTCCTCTGTTAGATTTTGACTTTGTACCGTTGATTTTTATTAACAACATGTCCATATTTTATTGTCTATAGATAATAGTTTACCATGATAGTATAATAATCTCTGCCATCTGTAAAATTAATTTTCGTACTATTAGCAAAGTAAGTTGTATCCATTTTTTACCGACTTCAAAAGGAGGGAGGTACTCAATTCAACCCGTTTTTTTTGTTTTTTGTATGTACACCTATTACTCAAAGACGGCTGAACCGATTGAAATGATTCAAAGTTATTACATTAGGTAAACTTCCAAGTTGGTCCCATTTTTTTAAATTTTGAAATCGGTTCAGTACTTTTCAAGTAATCTTGAAAAAAGCACGAAAATAGTATGATTTTGTGTGAACTACCTCGATGATCAGTCGTATAACTTCTTTGTTTATAAACTGAATAAGATAATTATTTTTTTGTTGGAAAAGGGATATCTTAAGTGTAGTTCTTTAACCGACTTAAAAAAGGAGGTTCTCAGTTTGACCCGTATGTATGTATTAACTCCGCGATTAACTCACGTTTGGCTGAGCCGATTTTTCTACTTAAGTAATATACCTACACTACCTAATACAAAAGGTACCTACACTAAAAGTAAAAAAAAAAAATTGTTTAAAAAAACAAAAAACCGACTTCAAAAAGCCTACCTCTAAAAAGCAAGAAATAATATTCGTAATAATAAAAACACGTCTATTGAAGTCGGGTGTGGCTTTTAGAATAAAAAAAAAGGAATTTGTACTCCAGCCCCACCCGACTTCAATAGACGTGTTTTTAGGGTTCCGTACCAAAATGGTAAAAAAGGAACCCTTATGGTGTGACTCAGTCTGTCTGTCTGTCTGTCTGTCTGTCTGTCTGTCACAGCTGGATATCTCGAGAACTACTAATAGTATCAACTTGAAATTTGGAATAGTTTAAGGTGACATTTGCCCAACTATTTTGCAAATAAGAAAGAAATAATAAAATTAATATTTTTTTACAACAGGGACTGAAAAGGGGTCTTAAAAATTTTAAGTGAGGTGACTAGGGCATGTGGGGTATCATATGAAAGAGCGCTGTTTGCACATTTTAAAACAATTTTTCCTTTTTTCTTAGGCCACATAGTTTTCGACTTATGATGAAAAATGTAAAAAAAAATACCGTTCCCCCCCTTATCTCCGAAGTTTGCAAAGAGAAAAATCTGAAATAATTCTATGTGATAGTAGTTTATGTAAAGATTACAGGAAAAATAAAACGATGTCTCAATATAACACACTTTTTTAGAAATTCAAAAAACAAACAAAAATTTTTTAGTTTTACTACCAGTCAACAGATGGCGCTGTCCTAAGCATGCTAACCTAAGTGAAAAAAATAGTGCCACTATCGGTCAAGAGATGGCGCAACCTAACACTACAATAATAAATTGGTGGCTGGTTCAAATATAATTACCTACTATTTGCCGTACGAATAAACGAAGAATAAGTTCCTACTTAGTAATATAATAATAACGAGGAGCTCGGTGGCGCAGTGGTTTAGCGCCTGGACCAGCGATTGCGGAGGTTAAGCAACGTTCGCAAGGTTCGGTCAGGGGATGGGTGACCAAAAATTTATTATCTCGAGCTCCTCCATGCTTCGGAAGGCACGTTAAGCCGTTGGTCCCGGCTGCATTTGCAGTCGTTAACACTCACCAATCCGCATTGGGCCCGCGTGGTGGGTTAATGGCCCGTCCTCCTTATCCACCCATAAGGAAGGCCTGTACCCCAGCAGTGGGGACATTAAAATGGCTGATGGACTAGTAATATAAACATTTTGCAATGTGGACTGGCTGAAACGTTTTTCAGTCACCATAAGCAGCATTTGTAAATTAACTGTCCGCCTGTTCACCCTTCCACCTGTCTGCCGTTTATCCTACTTTTTTAAAGACTGTCCTAAAATAACATATCCAAATATATTTATGATTGTACGGAACCCTCGGTGCGCGAGTCCGACTCGCTCTTGACCGGTTTTTTTTATTATTATTACGAATATTATTTCTTGTTTTTTAGAGGTAGGCTTTTTGAAGTCGGTTTTTGTTTTTTTAAACAATTTTTTAATTAATTAGCGTGCATTTCTGCCACTCGTCAAAGGTTAATCACTAATGTACCTACCACGTAAATAACGTAGGTATCCTGCGTCATACACGGGTGGGTGAACCACTAGACAACACTTACATTTCTTTCCTCAGTCTCCACGATGAGGTGGTTGTTCTTGAGGGTCATCGTGAAGATGGACCCGTTGGCGGGAGGCGTCTCGCCCTCACCCTCCGCACTTTCCTCCGTGGGGGACTTCAACTGTAAATGGAAAGAAAAATATTTTCAACTTACATTTTAACTTAAGGACTTGCTATTTTTGAACCGATTGCGCTGGCCTAAATGTATTAGTGATTTTGCTGTGGGGTATGCCGTATAGCAAGAAAAACATGTTACTCTTTTTGCGTACGTTAAAGATTTACAGAAATACCAAGAATATCATGTTTTAAAAAAAATATATAATAATAATAATATAAATAATTTATTGTCTTTTTGTTTACATAGAGCACATACAACCTGACTCTTTTCAAGGCCAGAGTGAATAGGCACCTTCTGGGCAAGCTCGCTCCATCGTAGACCCCGTCTATACTTTCGGGCTAGACTAGGGTCAAGAGCAAACCCATTATAATAAAAAAAAAAAAAAAAAAAAAAATACATACATGAATTAAAATAATACAATCCACAGAGACAAAAGGAGATAGCTCAGCTTGTGTTGGTCTTAACCTAGATCTTGACCAACGCTGTTTTTCAGCTATTCCCAAACTCTAAGATGTAATGCGAGTTACGGGTAATAAATTACGCTTTATTGGACACTAGTAAAAGTATTACAGAAAAGAGGACAGAAAACAAAGAAGAAAGTTTACAAGAGGCGGCCTTATTGCTAAGCAGCAATCTCTTCCAGACAACCTTAGTGGGAAAAATAAATAGAAAAAAGGAAAAATGGGGGAGTGGGTGGGTGCAATAAAAAGGGAAAAACAACAGGTTTTTGTTCATGGTTTTGATGTGTCGATCTGACAAAATGTTGAAGGGAAAATTATTTATTCCATCTATGTCTATGGCTACCCTTTGAAGATTAACTCTCATCTTACCTAGTGAGGCGACGGTAATCTGCTAAAAATGCCTCATTAAGCTTTGCTTAGCCAAGTGGAATACAGAAAATTTATTTTGTGGTTTAATGGTAGAGAAAACTAATTTAATACAGACTACAACAAAGATTGTTCTACGACTTTCCGACAAAATAAAAAACCGGCCAAGTGCGTGTCGGGCCACGCGCCATAGGGTTCCGTAGTTACCTTATACCATACCATATTTAATACCACCTATCATTTTTCGTTTGCAAAAATAACTTTGTTTTTCACAGTGTTGGTATGAATGACAAAGTTATATTTGCGGTTTTGGAAGATGTGCTATATCTCAAAAACTAATTACTATATCTCGTTCAAACCAATTTTGGTTGAAAGTGTTTATTAAGATCTACAGCATATATTTTTTAGATTTTTCACTCTCTTATTTCAAAAGTTAAAGGGGAGTTGTCTTAGGAACCTCAATGTCATTTTTAAAGACCTATCTATAGACACCCAACACGTGTTGGTTTGAAGAAAACATTTTTTTTCAGTTTCAGGTCCATGTACATACATGGACCTGAAACTGAAAAAAAATTGTTTTCTTCAATTGTTTTCTTCTTCAAAGTTAAAGGGGGGGGGACACACATTTTACCACTTTGGCGGTGAATATCTTTCAAACGATTGACTTTGAGAAAAAGTTGTCTTAGAAACCTCAATGTCATTTTTAAAGACCTATCTATAGACACCCAACACGTGTTGGTTTGAAGAAAACAATTTTTTTCAGTTTCAGGTCTATGTATGGGGAGCCCCCCCTTAATCTTTTATTTTTCTTATTTTTGTATTAAATTCGTTAAGCGGTTAACAGAATACATCTACCTACCAAGTTTCAACTGTGTAGTCTCAATACTTTCGGAATAAAGTGGCTGTGACATACGGACAGACAGACAGACAGACAGACATGACGAATCTATAAGGGTTCCGTTTTTTGCCATTTAGGCTACGGAACCCTAAAAAACAACTTTAGATACAAATGTCCGAACAGGATCAAGTTTTGTAAGAAAAGTCGATTTTTTTGTCTTTTTCTGAATGTCGTAGAACAAACGTTTAATGATGTAAGTAATGCAGTCCTGCGAAATTGTTGGTGTTTGCAAATAACCCTGTTATACTAAATCGCGATAGTAAAAGAGTAACAAAAATTGTTGATTTATGACAAGCTCGACAGCGGTTTTAGGTTTACGAAGAAGACAAACCGTAGTTTGCTTTTGTATTTAGATATTGTGAGAAAAAAATATTTGCCGAGGTACTTATGAACACAAAATACAGGTTTATCGTGCATTTTCTTACTGAGTGAAATCAAAGTCGTTGGCACTCTTTTATTTTACTATTCATTTCGTTTCATGTTTCATTCATTTTATGATTTTTAGGATCAGTACCTGTGTCAGTCAGTACTTAATCTTTTACTTACGACTTCTTGTGATATGTTTATTTCACCTTGAATTTTTATCACTTTGATATTGGCTCCGTGCACGCTTTTAGCGCCACCTAGCATGTTGCAACTTTGTTGGCTCTGACCTGACCGTTTTGACGTTTCGATATGTAATAGCGGCATTGTGACAAAATGTTAAAAAATACTATACATATTGTATTATTAATGTAAATTTCAAAATTACTGTGATTTGGGTGGACAAAGTGTTGTGAAATCATTTTTGGTCATTTAAATTAAATATGGCAAGTAAGATCTATTCAAAAAGAGTGTTTTATTTTGGTTATATTAGGGTTTGTTTACTTCTTTTTTAGTTGTAGATTTTGTAAAACAAGAGGATAAAGCTACTTTAATAATTTTACTAAGTGATAATAAACATATATAATTATTTCTGTATCGCTGGTAATAAATTAAATATCGTTTTCAAGCAGATTACAGAGCCTTCTTTATTTCTACTTTTTGCCACCATGAGCGCTGCGATCGATTATTATACCTTCGCACCCTCCCAATAAGACATTTTTCTCCTAAAGTTATCAATATTGTTGATAGATTCTTGGTAAAGATTTCCAATAACTTAGATTTCACCCTGTACATGTAAACAAATGTAGATTATATTTTCTATTCTAATAAACATAATATTAAGTTAAGTGATAATTAAATACTATAAACTTATCACTATGCCCTCTCTCTGTTCACAAATTATCTCTATTGACGACGGTCACTGCTTGACAGTTCGTTGACTCTCATGTGTTCCGTGACTAAACCGACGATACAAAGCAGTTCGCGAGGTTTGGATCTCACTAATGACTGCAGTATTGACGAATCATTCACCTTCGCCCACATACTAAAGGCATTTATGGTGCAAGTTACAGGAAAAGACAGTGGTATGACCGAAAGTAGCGCCGCGGTGAATTTTATTCAGTATTGTAATTCTAATATACAATTTTAATAAAACTTCTCGTGGAATTTTTAGGGCTCCATAGTCTAGTATTTTTAGATGGCATCCATTCCATCGTAGTCACAGCTAGAAGTAGACAGCGAAACTGCTAAAAGTGGCCGTTTTTGACACATTTGCTATCTAATTCTACGAATGATTACGAGGGAATAAGTGATACTTTCTAAAAATACTAGACCATGGGCCCTAAAAATTCCACGTAAAGTTTTATTAAAATTCTTTTCTATTAACATCTTATTAAATAAAAACCTCTGAGGGTGCCACTCTCAGTGGTATAACCACCTTAAGCTCAAAGTTTCATACTTTTAACTTCTCTAAATTCAAAATCTTTTATTCAGTCTAAGCTGTTACAAGCACTTTATGTAGAAATAAAAGAATAGACCTCTTGATGAATTTTAGTTCTTATTTATTGTTCGTAAGCTTAACAACAGAAAAAGGAAAACAAAACTAATATTTCCGCTTATATTGTATACCATAGAGCCTATGTTGAAAACCGAAACTATCGTCCGAAATACGAAGAACCTTACAATTTAAATCTAAACCTGACTTCGTCTCCTAATTCTTGCATAATCAAGGTGTTCATGTTTCTAAATATACTGGTCATTACCCCAGGAGTTCCTTGTTAATATTTTTGATAACCGCATAGTCATTTAAAAACATCAGTTCGCAATTTGCTCCTTATTTCGGAGCGATTAAGTCAAAATCACATTATAGAGAAAATTTAATTTAAAAAAGCAAAAGGTATTTGGTATTTCGGTCTTTGACAGCCAATGAAGAATGGTCAAGTATGAATGAGAAAGATCGTTAATTATAATTTATATTCAATTATACATTTTACATACCTTTTAGTAGTTCAATTCATTTTATGAAGGGTACAAGGGAAAAATTTTCATTGTCAATTTTACCTTATTTCGAGAAAATTTGATTCTTAAGTTCTATTGGTCCTTCATCGAAATTCAAAATTTTTTGCAGTTTTTCACCGTTACTTTAAAGGATTTCATCGTTTTTAGCCTGTCTCTCAAATTTTAACAGCTAATAACTTGGAAACGAAAAGCGTTTTTTGTGTGTATTCTGATGAAAACGAAACTATTTTCGATGGACTTTCAAATGATGCCCATACCAAAAAAAAGACATCTATTATTATTCCCTTGTACCCTTCATAATTGTTGTATCATACTATCATAATGAAATGCGTTATGGGTATTAAACTTTCCCAATAAAGTATAAATGTTGTAGAAACAAATCTTCGCCGTAACTTTCATTTAAACTTTAACGAAATTTTCATTTCGTTTTAACTACAGAAAGTTTTTTTCATGGCTTTTACAATAGAAAAAGAAATAAAAATTGCACCATTTTTAGGGTTCCGTAGCCAAAATGGCAAAAAACGGAACCCTTATAGATTCGTCATGTCTGTCTGTCTGTCTGTCTGTCTGTCTGTCTGTCTGTCTGTCTGTCTGTCTGTCTGTCTGTCTGTCTGTCTGTCCGTCCGTATGTCACACCCACTTTATTCCAAAAATATTAAGACTACATAGTTGAAACTTGGTAAGTAGGTGTATTCTGTGAACCGCTTTACGATTTTTACACAAAAATAAATAAAATAAAAGATTAAGGGGGGGCTCCCCATACATGGAACTGAAACTGAAAATATTTTTTTTCATCAAACCAATACTTGTGGGATGTCTATAGATAGGTCTTTAAAATGACATTGAGGTTTCTAAGACTATTTTTTTTCAAAGTCAACCGTTTGAAAGATATCTGCCGCCAAGTGGTAAAATGTGTGTCCCCCCCCCTTTAACTTTTAAAGTAAGAGGGTGAAAAATCTAAGAAAAATATATGCTATAGATCTTAATAAACACTTTCAACGAAAATTGGTTTGAACGAGATACAGTAATTAGTTTTTGAGATATAGTACATTTTCCAAAACCGCAAATATAACTTTGTCATTCATACAAACACTGTGAAAAACAAAGTTATTTTTTCAGACGAGAAATGATAGCGGTATTAAAATATGGTATGGTATATAATGTACCTACGGAACCCTACTGCGCGTGGCCCGACACGCACTTGGCCGGTTTTTAACTACTCTGCTACAGCTGGCAAAATTTTTGAACGTAAAACCATTTAGAGTAAACAACTACCAAATTAAGTACATTTTGAGTTAATTTTCATTTGGTTCACAAAATAAACTATTTTCTCTATCTATTTTATAAAAGTTATAATACAAATCTGTCTCTGCTCACAGTTGCCCCACAAATCTCACAATACTTGTATTTTTAACAACTCCGTCTCAAATTCAAAAATGGAATGCATAAAGTTAAAAAAATAAAATAACAATACATCATAAAACAGAATCAATCTCTGGATGCGGCCTAGCCGCGCGGGCCCGGGGTCGGTGACCGCGCGCGGTCGTCGCCCGCGCCGAATTCGGCACATTTTTTGCCCAGCCTCTTGCAATCGGGTTGCACTTTTTAGATGCACCTACTTGTATACCACTATCTAACTGCAGAATAGCAAAGAGGTGGAGTGGTGGCTGCGTATATTTTTTTGTTATTAATCAATCAATAATTTTACAGTTCATGTAATTATGTCTTTTTCCAAATAATTTATACAAGACATTTGTATAAATTGCCGGACAGAACGGAGAGTCACCGAATACCCTCAGAAACACTCAGGATTTTCCATAGAATTTTATACAAGTTGTGATATTTTTGATTAACGAAATCACTAATACAAGGGTGAAAGAAAACATATCTAGTTAAATAAACAATCACACGTGTAGCATGTCATTTAACGATATAACGGATTCGTGGAACAGTGATTTTCATAAGGAAAATGCTTGTATATAATAAGAACAAAACTTGTAAGTTTTGATATAAACACACGAAATGTTCAGTTTCTTGTAGATTTGACTTCTGTAGGTAGATTTACGTATCAATAGCCGTTTAACAACCCGTAATTTTGCTATTTATAGGGGTTAAAATAATGAAAAGGAAGTTTATACAAATAAAAAATAACTCTTGAAAAGTAAATTTCCACACTTTTTACCCGAAATAGAATTTTATTTCAATGAATATCGAAAGTAAGGTAAGTAATCCGAGTCACAAACTGAATATAATAACAAGTTTTTCAATTATCAGAAATGTTGTTCAGAAAGTATAAAATATGAACATTGTGCAACAGACGCGTTGGTGATAACGCTGATGATTTCGAAAGCGATGACTTGGTAATCAGACGGGCTGTATGCCTATTTGTCACACTCGTTGGAAAAAAGGAAAACTTTTTAATTTACAAAAAAATTTAGAAATGAGAGCACATTAGCGACTCCAGGTATTCATGTGCAGCATTCATCGGCGCAGTGCGTTGCACTATAGCAAGCCAGTTTGACTAGATTTTTGGCAAACCCCCTCCCCCCTCATTGCACGCCCCACCGCCCGCTGCGCCTGCGTTTTATGAGGGCTTGATGAGTTAGACACAACTCTATATGTATTTGGAGTTTTGAGAGCAATGACTTTGTAATTTTAAAATGAAACAGATGATGTTTTTAATTTTAGTTTGAAAATGAAAAACATGACGTGAAGTTATTCAAGTATACAACAATTTAGGTCCCTAACCTTTTTATTCTGTTATCGTTATAGTTCTGGCCTTTCACAGAAATTATAGATGAACACTACATTATAACGTCATCAATAGCAGAAAAATAATAGGTACTGAGTTAAATAATTGTGTAGAGTTGTCTGCCATTGGTCAGAAGTTTTAAAATATTTATTTTCTACATTATTTCAGTTTTTCTTTCTTACTAGCAATGCAGATTGATCATTCAAATAATTTATTTAAATTTTGTGTACAAAACACATAACATAACGTTATTTTTAAGGAATGTAACTTAAAACCACCTAATGCATCCCGGAGAAAAAGTTTGAGGCCTTTTCAAATGTTATTTCAATTTGACTGTTTCTGTAGACTATGAAAAACTTTATCCCCATAAACACGTAATAGGACAATTTATTGTTCTAGAAACACGTGCCCCGTTATTTGCCCTAAATTTACTTCCCTTGGAACCTGCAAATTACAGCACCCTAAATCACGAAGAGCTCTTTCCTCGAAACTGCCAAATACAGTAGCACTCCTAAATAGCTTTATTAATTTCAGACCAATAACACTGGACCGGCCCGTGCATAAACGAACACGAAATTAACTCCATAAAAATATTCGTACAGTCGGCAGCACATTGGGTTACCACGGTTACCACAACATGTATTTCTCTCGTAGCAAATTAATATCTATTATTTATCTCGAAGTAAGAA
Source organism: Agriphila geniculea (assembly GCA_943789525.1). Lineage (NCBI taxonomy): Eukaryota > Metazoa > Arthropoda > Insecta > Lepidoptera > Crambidae > Agriphila > Agriphila geniculea. The sequence continues at coordinate 3,798,875 of OX038879.1, read as the reverse complement.
GATCAAGAAAAAAACTGCCTGCTGAGCTCCATTTAAAAATGGTTGTCAATTTAGGGTTGTCAAAAAAATATCGATATATCAATTTATTCGATTTTTTTGAACGATAATGGGACATTTCGATTTATTAATTGTTCAGTTGGAAAATTTATCAAAGGATATTTTTCAAAAATAAAATTTGTTAATTATTTTCATACCGAATAACATTAATAATACTCGTACATATCGATGTACATATCGATGTACATATCGATCTTAGAATATTGTAGGTATGTCTTTGAGTTTATGTAGACAGTGATTGTTGAGCTAAAATACTAGCTGCCGTACAGATAAACGAAAAATAAGTTTAATTACACTTAGAATAACCAAAAAGTTTGTTTAGGAATATGACACTTTCAGATGTCAAACATATAAAGGTAATATTGCTAAGCAATATTTTTGGTTATTCAAGTATAAACTATTCTTCGTTTATTTGTACGGCAGTCAGAATTTAAAACGTTAATGTTCTCTTTTAAGAAATCCGATATAATTATCTATTATTATCGATATTTTTTCCCCGATACATCGAACTGATTTCGATATTTTTTTCCACTTTCGACATCCCTATTCCCTATGTCAGTTCGCAATCAAGTCTAGTATTCATCGCTTATCGTTGAACGTTCATTAGGAAAATAACAGATAGTCCATTTTTGTGTCGGTTACTTCATGAAGCGTTCATTCAGTCGGGAAGAATCAGAAATGTTTAACGATCATAGGCGAAATGTAGATATATATAATTTTTGAAAAAATATACGAAAAGTCCCACTAATTACGAAAAAAATTACTATCGGTAAACAGTGGTTAAAGGATAAAATAAATTATTCAACAAATTCAATGGACTCGTAAACTTTATGGCTGGGGAAACTAAATTACCATTGTTTCGGCTGTATTTTGATGTGAACAAACAAACTTGCAAATAAAGTCTATTTTTACCATTGCCACTCGAAAAAGTGCGTTTAATTCAACGATAATTGTGAATAAAACGCTGTTTTATTCACCGAGTGAATAAAAACATTTTGAATTTGGAACAAGCGCGCATCGTATGAATTGTGAACAAAAAAAATAAAACGTGCTGAAAGTATGGAGCTATTCCATAGATAAAGCTTCCCACCAATTTTATTTAGGTTCTTATTAGTGTCTTATCTTAGGGTAACTTTCTAAAAAAATATCCCGCCAAATTAATTAGGTTCTTTTTAGTGTCTTATCTTTGGGTTATTTTCTAAAAAAATATCCCGCCAAATTAATTAGGTTCTTTTTAGTGTCTTATCTTTGGGTTATTTTCTAAAAAATATCCCGCCAAATTAATTAGGTTCTTTTTAGTGTCTTATCTTTGGGTTCTTTTCTATATAATAGAAGGAGATTAGATGTCCAGTCTTGCATTACATCAGTCTATTCCATCACACTGTAAAAATTCAAAGTCTATACAAACTGATGAAATGGACTGATGCTAGACCGGTCATGTAATTTCCCTCTTAGCGTGTTTGTTTTATTGTTGGAAAACTTCTAGTTTCACTATTTTCTAATGTTTAAAGATTACTGATTACCTAACTAAATAATAAAAATGTAATAATAACTATAAATACTATAGTATAAGTACTGCTATTTGTTTTCTCGCAGTCAATGGTAAAAAGTAGAGTACACAACTCGTGAAAAAAAAATTTATCTCGGTCCTTTGTATCCCTCGCTTCGCTCGGGATTCAACTCTAGAATCCTTCGCTGCTCTCGGGATCTAACTTAGTCCCTCGAACTAAATTCCCTCTTTTTTCACTAGTTGCATAATCTACTATTTTAGGGTTCCGTACCTCAAAAGGAAAAAACAGAACTCTTATAGGATCACTATGTTGTCCGTCTGTCTGTCTGTCTGTCCGTCTGTCAAGACCCTTTATCTCGGGAATGCGTAAGTAGTTGATATTAAAACCATATACTCAAATCTACGGTGTCTTGAAGCTGTGAAAAATCAAACTTCTAAGTTTATGTAAAAAAATAATATTTTTCATGTAAGTACCAACAAATTTGTACGAAAACCTCAGTGGGCGAGTCCGACTCGCACTTGTCCGGTTTTTTTTATATTACTTAGCGACAAAAATTACGTTTTTAGGGTTCCGTAGCCTAAATGGCAAAAAACGGAACCCTTATAGTTCGTCATGTCTGTCTGTCTGTTCATTTTTCATATTTGCACATTTTTTCGTTTGCCAATTATTCTTATGTAGGTAATGCTAATGACATTACACTTTAGTTAATTCAAATTGATTTAATCTAAACCAGAATCATAATAAACAAACCGGCCAAGTGCGTGCCGGGTCACGCGCCGTAGGGTTCCGTAGTTACCTTATACCATACCATATTTAATACCACTATAATTTTTTGTCTGCAAAAATAACTTTGTTTTCCACAGTGTTGGTATGAATGACAAAGTTATATTTGCGGTTTTGGAAAATATGCTATATCTCAAAAACTAGTAAATATAATATGTCGTTCAAATTAATTTTCGTTGAAAGTGTTTATTAAGATCTACAGCATATTATTTTTTTTGATTTTTCACTCTCTTATTTCAAAAGTTAAAGGGGGGGACACACATTTTACCACTTTGGCGGTCTATATCTTTCAAACAGTTGACTTTCAGAAAAAATTGTCTTAACAATCTCAATGTAATTTTTGAAGACCTATCTATCTATAGACCGGGGTGTCGACCTATCTATAGACACCCCGCACGTATTGGTTTGAAGAAACAGTTTCAGTTCCATGTATGAAGAGCCCCGTTAATCTTTTTTTTTTGTGTTAAAATCGTTAAGCGGTTAACAGAATACATCTACCTACCAAGTTTCAACTGTGTAATCTTAATACTTTCGGAATAAAGAGGCTGTGACATACGGACAGACAGACCGACAGACAGACAGTCATGATGAATCTATAAAGGTTCCGTTTTTTGCCATTTAGGCTACGGAACCCTAACAACATTAATAGTAGTAAAGTGATTAAAACAATTTTAAATTTGACAGATAGAGCTGTAATTTTCTCTGTAATAAAAAAAAAACAGATGTGAAATGAAATAAACTAATGGTTTTGCGAGCTGGGGCCGTATCGACTAACGAATCGAACTTCGGATAATTTGCCGAGTTTTAAATTAAAAAAGAAAAATTGAAGTAAGGAATTTCGTATTGTACTATTTGTTGAAATTATTTGGATGATATGGATGTTTGTGACCTCATGAATTAGGGTTCGCCATTTTGGCCCAATTGGTGCTCAATTTATCTGTTTTAATTTGAAACCCGGCAGACTTTTCGAAGTTCGATTCGTTAGCCGTTACGGCCCCTGTAGACAGTATACAATATGTAAACAAAATTTGTTTTTATTTAGAAATATTTCGAAAAACTGAGTCGACAAATAAACTCTATATAATTATTGAACCTGCCCACGAAATTTCACGAGTATCGGATGAGAAATGCGACCTGTAGAGGAGAACAGACGGATACACGCAAGCATATTTGCCCAGAAACGGAGACTCTTCGCTCTCACTTCAAGCTCGCTCGGACAATTAATATTTTCTTTTAAATTGACCAACAAAGTGCCTTTAAAGATTTTGAGCTGACAGAAATATAGTTGGCGTTCTTATTAGCTTACGATCTTATTAGCATTATGAAATCAGAAGTAACTTCAACGACTTATTCTACGCGTACACTTCTATCTATCTATCTATTCCAGCTCTTGTAGAGTCCGTCTTCGGACATAGTCTGCTGCCACGCGCATCCAGTTAATGCCAGCCTGCTGCCGGATGTCATCCGTCCATCTCTTGGACGTACACTTCATTAGATATAAAACACTTTTTACGGATTTCAGCCCGTATATTATTATTCAGGGGATATTTTAAAATGATTTAATTTGGATTTATTGGTTTTTTGATTTCCTTGGACGAATTTGATTTCCCGACGTTTCGACATCTTTCCAGGAGAAACGTCGGAATAACGAATTTAGGTTGGTACATCCAAAACTATTAATGTTCTTCAAGCCTCAGCCCGTAAACACACCCCGGACACTCCATACAACCGCCCCATTATAAACAGATGACGTCAGATGACGTTGTTGACACGCGCAACTGTGTGTGTAACTCTAGGGCTACCATGCAGTTTGTACTATATGAATGGCGTTCAAAGTTACGACGCATTGCTTTGAATATCAAAATAAGTTGACAATTGACAAACACAACTAAACGAGCATACGATTCCGAATACTAACTTGCAGTGTGGGGAGAGGTAATTGATTCTAGGGCGGGGCGGGGAGTGTCCTTTCTGTACTTAGTACTTACATCTATTCTATGCTGTAAATAAAAGTAAGGTATTTAACACACTGTTATTAAGATATTACGAAACGCCCATAAACCGATAGGAGAAAGAGGCGCGCCCGTCGAGATCTCGACGAATTGAGCTTACGTCGACGAGTACTGGCAGCAAAGATAACGCAACTAGATGGAAAATAAATTGCATTTTTGCTTAGTTCCGTGAAACAAAACATTGCGCATGTACAGGGTGAAATCGAAAACAGTCGACTTGTGTGGCTTTTCAAAAAATCATCTTGTAGTTTCTATTTGTGTTCATTTGATTGATAGCTCGTAATTACACAAACAAAACAAATAATTGCTAAATAATAATATTCTCTAACTAAATATTAGTGTGGATGTTGGACGTTTAATCGCATCAGTGTCGGCGTGAACCGCAAACTAAATGGAAGTTTAGCGCGCCGTGCCGTGACGTGAGGGACGTCGGCCGCGATTGTTGGCACAGAGTAGTTATACATAGGTATTATATTGTGCTTTATCTAAGAGCTATATAGTTATTAGATGTTACTTGCAAACTATGAAAAGGCTTCGGCTGTAGTAAGTAAAACTTCAAAAAAATAACTTTATGTTCGCGCAACATTGTATAACATTCTTAGTAAGTTTATACATTTTATTATCTAGACCAGCGGTTCCCGAATGGTGTTCTGCGAGGCTCTCAGGGGTTCCGCTAAAATTCAAGTGTTAAGTAAATATCTTTTTGTTTTAAGTAAATAAATATTTATATCTTAAAAAGTCCTTCTTTTAAAGTCAAACTATACTAATGATGCTGAAGATGCGAATATCAAGCTAAAAAGCCAGCATGGTGTGATTTCACGTAAAAAAAACAATGTTACAGTTAGTTTTACTTCTTACGAGACGAAACTTCCTACGAGAAAGGTTCCGTAGTCAAAAGAATTCGGGAACCGCTGATCTAGACTACCATAATTTTCTATGATTTTACTTGTAACAGAACATCGAACCGATCTTATCTGTCAACCGGTCACGAACTGGACATCCACCATAATACCTACTCGTCATTTTGTTACACCAGAACGTAACATTACATCATAATTCTCGCTATAATACTCTAGTCTACACTCGCCTTTTGCTAATTTATTTATGCAAAAAACACGGTTTTAAAACGGACTAAATTATTTCAAAAAAATCGGACTAAAAACACTAAAACGGAGCAGTAAAAACAAACTAAAAAGTAAAAATAAATTCTTTTGTAAATATTTATAACCCTATACTTACAGAAATTTTTAATCTAAAAATTGTAAACCTAAAAACGTGGGGCGCATGCTATAGAATATAGATTGACAATATAATAATAATAATAATAAGTAATTTATTTCAGACAAAAAAGTAGTCCATAGAAAGTTAGTACCACGTTTTGTAAAATATAGATGATAAATTTTACAAAACGCGCCCTACGTTTTTAGGATTAAATTTTTAGATTTGAATTTTTTAGGTTTAAAATTGCTGCAGGTATAAGGTATTAGGGTTATAAATATTTACAGATGAATTTGTTTTTTATTGTTTATTATTGTTATCTTTGTTTTGTTTATAATAATTAAATTAACATGTTTTACTTTTACTATTTATCTTTTACTCATATTTATGTAAGTTTACACAATGCATACATCTAATATATTCCTATTATTACACTTATTAATCAAAATAATGGCCGATCGTGGGCATATAAAGAGTGACTCTTTGGTGGCGTCCATCTGTCAACATCAAGGTGCCAATTGAAAACCAGCGTCAGATTTCGCAAATCTGACTTATGCTGAATTGGTAACCTGTTTTAGCACAGCCGTGAGACACCTTTATCCTTATTACTTTGATTTTATTATTTTTTTGCTGTAATTTAAAGTTTTGTTTGTTTATTTGTCTTGTTTGCTTATTACTGTGTCTCGAATCTGTGTTGAAATAAATTTATTTCTATTCTATTCTATTCTATTCTATTCTATTCTATTCTATAATTTATTTTTTACTTTTTAATTTGTTTTTACTAGTCCGTTTTAATGTTTCTTAGTCCAATTTTTTTGGAATAATTTAGTCCGTTTTAAAAACGTGTTTTTAAAAAAGTTTTTTTTTTCAGTAAATTATTATTTTCTGCTTTTTAGTTAACGAGCTAAGACTAAAAATATACCATCTCCTACTCTCGCACTCGCACTCGTCAAGACGATTCAAACGAGCCCAAACTCGATCGGGTTGCATGGTTTTATTACAGAGTCCCAGTGGCCTTCTTCCGGCTCCATCATCAGACCCTGGAAACTATTTCCCAACAAAGTACTTGTCAAGACGATTCAAATGATTCCAAAATCGATGGGGTAACATGGTTTTATTAAAGAGTTCCTGTGTCCTTCTTTCGGCTCCATCATCAGATCCTGAAAACTATTTCCCAACAAAGTACTCGTCAAGACGATTCAAACGAGCCCAAACTCGATGGGGTTGCATGGTTTTATTACAGAGTTCCTATGGTCTTCCTCCAGCTCCATCATCAGATCCTCGGACACTATTTCCCATTAAAGTACTTGTCAAGATGATTCAAACGAGTCCAAACTCGATGGGGTTGCATGGTTTTATTACCGAGTTTCAATGGCCTTCTTTGAGCTCCATCATCAGACCCTGGGCACTATTTCCCAACAAAGTACTCGTCAAGACGATTCAAACGAGCCCAATCTCAATGGGGTGGCGTGGTTTTATTAAAGAGTTCCTTTGTCTTCCTTCCGGTTCCATCATCAGACCCTGGAAACTATTTCCAAACAAAGAACTCGTCAAGACGATTCAAACAAGCCCGAATTTGATGGGGTTGCACGGTTTCAATATTGAGTTCCTATGGCATGGCTTTTCAGCTTCATCATGAGACCCTGGATCTCGTTTTCTATTAGAGTACTCAACAAGATGATTGTAACGAGCCCAAACACGATAGGGTTGTATGGTTTCATCATAGAGATCCTGTGGCCTTCTTCCGAATCCATCATCAGATCAGCCATAATATTGCATTGCCTTTCAGTTCTGACCTATGTTCAAAGTTTCAAGTTTCTAGCTCATTTAGTACAAAATCGTTCACAAACTTTGCGGAGAAACAAACAAACGAACACAAAAACAAACGAGAAAGCAACCCAATAAAAACGTGTTAAAAAAAAATTGACACAAATGTGAGTAACTAGTAGCTTAGCATCTTATTTTTATTATTTTCTTTTTTATTTTATATTAACACTAGCGGCCGCCCGCGACTTCGTCTGCGTGGAAAGATTTTTTGCTATCCCTCGGGAACAATACATTTTTTCGGGATAAAAGGTACCCTATGTCCTTCTCTGTACCCCTAAAAACGTGTATGCAAAATTTCATGATGATCGGTTCAGTAGTTAAGACGTGAAGGCGTAACAAACAAACAAACAAAGAAACAAACGGACTTTCGCATTTATAATATTAGTAAGGATGGTTACGGCAGCATTTACAGAGAATTTACACAAATACTACTACTTAAATTACGGAAGAAACATTTTGTATTTTTTATAATCTTGATAATTTTTAAATCAATCGTTGTGTCTCCGATGTAACTTTAATTGCTGGGCCATTTTGCGTGATATGTGGATTACAGTATCAGACAATCACTAAACATTAATATTAAAGTGGTTATTTTTATAAATACTAAATATCTAACTAGAAATAATATAATCTTGGTGTGAGTCGAATTTTTTCTAGTAGGTATATTATTTAATAAGTATTGTATAAAAATTAAAAAATATAAGATAAAAATTCATGCTAACGCTACATTGCGCGGTAATCGCAGGTAGCCGCGGGCGTTCAGACGAAAAACATATTGAACTTCAGCTTAAAATGAAGCAAGTATATGGAAATAAATGTTATGACTGCAATATATTTTGTGAAAAATCGGGACAAATTGTTATTATTAATTTTGCATTAACGCGCTGCCTCTTTATCGTCATTGCACGCCGGCCGCGACTAGACTTCTACACGAGAAGTGGCTACAAAGATAAAAACCACCCACTTGTATAAAATTTTACAAAAACTAAGCGCGGCGAAGAGTTAAAAATAAGTTCAGCTCTCAAAAGAAATATTGCACTTGAACATTTGGTTCCCGCCGTGGGGTGGTTCCACTCATGATTACAAGCAACTTTTACTATTGGGCCAACTCTCCTGCTCGCAAAAAAAATCAGCTGTTCCATATAAAAGTGCAGTACCTACTCGACCTCAATGTATGGAACAGCTGATTTTTTTTGCGAGCAGGAGAGTTGGCCCCATAGTAAAAGTTGCTTGTAATCATGAGTGGAACCACCCCACGGCGGGAACCAAATGATTAAAATTTCAGCGTGTATAAAAACATGACCCCCGTAAACCATGTTTTCCTATAATGGACCCTTTTAAAGACAATATACTTACGAGTAATGATCACATTTTTCAGAATCTGTACGACAATTTACTTGCACTTAAAGATTCATTTCTATGCAAAACGTTTTTAGTTTCTTGTACAAATATGATGGCTGCATTTCTAGGTTCATAAAATTAAATAACTTCGGTCTTTATGAAGTTCAGAAATTACTTACTTTAAACACCGTTACATACATTTCGCCATATTCTAACATAAGAAAATTTCACCATATCGGGTCGCTCGTAAACCGTTTTACGCGTTTTTTATTAGCGATATTATCTCAAGGCCGTAAAAAATCTCTTCAGCTCGTAATTCTAATTTAGGCAACTCGTTTCAACAACATCAAACTACTTTTAAGATGCTCCCGCCATTAAATATGTTTTTGGACGCCTTCTAATACTTAGAATTAGCTTTTGCCTGAGGGTTCTATAACATCTGACGGAAAATTTGTCGCGTATCGTCGGTCGCGTAACGACATAATCGGTGTACATACAAAAAAAAAAACGGGTCGAATTGAGTACCTCCCTCCTTTTGAAGTCGGTAAAAACCGACGAGAGATAATAAATAAAAGCATCCAATCCTAAGCTAACGTAACATCGAAGCTGGGTACCCACTTGGGTTCGCGAACATAAAGGGAAGCAAGTAGAAGTTCGCAATATTAAGCGTCCACATTAAGCATGCTGCAGCCCCCCTACTCAAATGGCCAACATTCTATGCATTTAAACGCTACGCTTACTACTATACTATAGTATACTACTCATAGAAATAGAATGTCAAAGAACAACAATGTCAATAAACAGGTGATCCGAAAACTAATACATACATTTTATATGAGATACGTAAAATATGACTTAGATTCATAAAATATGACTATATACGGCAAAGGAAATTAATAAACTATGTTCCATACTGTTTTCTTCGTCGATAAAAGAATAAATGTAGAGAAATTTGGTTTTAGAGAAATGTGTGGCAATATCTTATTTACCTGTGAAAAGTGTGATTACTTGGATTATTTCTTTTTGTGACATCACAATTACTTAGAGCACAAGACACCATGGCTCCACAATACCTTTATTTTAAATTATAATTAAGATTAACAAATATTTTAAACAAACTGTGATTGCTCATTTGCTAGGCGGGACGCTAGGGGCTCTTACTGTAAAAAATGTTGGCACATGTCACTTGATCCTTTGTCTCTTTTTTACATAGACCGTGTCCGTATGATGTTAACTTCTCTTTTCCACGCTTTGTTGGTCTTCTTGAGCGCAGCGAAAATTTTTCTATGTCTATGAGTAAACTATAAATTTACGTGCTGTATGCTTGTCAATTCCATACAATACATCAAAGTCTATGATTTACATAAGTTTGCGACATGTTATTAAATCGTCTACTGCTCATATTTAAGCTTTAAAAGTAAGCGTTGCATTCAAACGTATAGAATGTTAGCCATTTGAGCAGAGGAGCAGGTTCGCGGAGCGCGAGGTTCGCGAACCTAATTGGGTACCCATAGTTCCGATGTTACGTTAGTACGTACGTACAGTCAGCGTCAAATTGATATGAGCGTCTAGAGTAGTCAAAATGATCTGAAAAATAAAAAATCTATTTGATCTATGCAGTTAGAATCATCCAAGAATCATCATATTGTTGTAAGCACACAAGGTGTTCAAAATATCTTACTACTCATTGTTTCATAGTTATATGAGCAGTCAGAGTAACTATTTATAATAAACAAAACTGTCAAAGTTCACAATTATGCACAGATAACTTTGACAGCGTTTGACACTAGACTAGACGATACGTCATACGCATCTTCCGTCAGATATGTATGAAACTAAGCGTTAATTTCACATTCGGTGGCAATTACAATGATAAAATATAAGTCTATATAAGATAAACCCTTTTAGTGGCTCAGTTGAATTAGACATTAAAATCCACAACAATTAATAACCGTATACCAAACACGTGATTCAGACCTCGACAACACGTTTTCACGTGAATATTTCACGTGGAGACTTGTGCTAGAGAAAATCAATAGACCGCTTGTAAGTTTATTTATTTTAGCAAACGCAAATTCAAATAGATACTTCAATAAGCTGCATATATTTCCAAACTACTGAAAAAATATGTAGGAAGAACTTATTTCAAAAACCACCTTTGTCAAATTTTTGACGAAATGAGTTAAGTACGCCATCCTGTAGAGGACTAAGAAAGCTTCTGTCCCACATCAAAGGTTTCTTCAAAATCCATATAAGTCTTGAGATATTCGCTATGAAAGCTTGTAGGGGTTCTTCAGAAACGACTTTAGTCAGTCATGTTTCTACCAAAAATAACCTATGTCAAGTGACATCGGTGGTTTATGGCAGAAAAAATTACAAATTCTATGTTAATTTTTGCAGTTACCGTCTCTCTATTTTATTGTATTTTGAGATGGTTTTGTGTAAAAGTTGGATAGAAATAATGAATCGTGGCCTAGAAAAAGACAAAGAAAGGTTAAAAAAACAAAATTATAAAAAAGCTATTTCATAAAATACCAAGTGTCACCAAAGTGCCACTTTGATGGAAATGCTATAGATGTTGATGGATAGCTCGATATAGTAGTGGAGGAGATTAATTTGTTTATGCCTGTCTATGTATATGTAAAATTTTGCTAGAAATATGAATAGAATTTAGCTTAGAATTTTTTTAATTGTTGTATTTCCTGCAAAAACAGCCTTTGTCACCACCTTTTCAGATTCAGACTAAGTTTTCATTGACTATTAAATATATTTATCTGGTAATAGTACATTATGATACAAGTTAGCTTAGGTTGCTTATTGCACACAAGGCTGTGGGTTGCAGCCCGAGCCGCAGGCGAGGGCGTAACTCAGCCGAGTGTGCAATAAGTAAGAGCTCACGAGTTTCATACGACGTTTTTCAACACATTTGCGAGGAAAAAACAAAGTAATTTACCACACAGCAACAAATACGACAAAAACAAAATGATAATCATGGTGAGAAAAGGCGCGCAGGTTTTTTTTTGTTTTTTTCACACGCCCAATGCAAGAATATTTTGCGAACAAAGGGGTTAGTGAGCATACAGCTTACTTCAAAATTATAAATTTAAGTGATAAAATGCTAATATTTTAATATTTTATAACAAAATATTGTAAATTAGGAATAATTTGATAATAATAAATATTTGTTTGACTAAATTAAGGACCTACACATTTATTTATTCCAAAAAATTGTCAGCGGCATAAAACCTCTTTGTTGTTACTAAAAAAATAACTGTATTACCCGGTTAAATTGAAAAAGCTCTGTTTACTCGCATAGAACTTGCAGTAAGGTACCTATTCAACTTTGTAGGGATAATTCTATAACCAACTAGTGTTTTATATATTATTGCACGCGTTTGTTATAGTTCGGTTTATGGCCCTAAAAGCGATGTATTAGGGCTCACTTTACAAGCAAGTGTGTTGAAAAATGTATTCCAGGGCGAAGTTAAAGTAACTGAAAATATAATTCAAAGTTATTTAAACACAAAATCAATTTGTAATAATTGTGGAAAGGTTTTTTCTCTCTCCTGAAAAATCATATTTTTTGACAAAGCTGGTTTTTGAAATAAGGTCTTCAACTATATAGCTTTCAATCATTTTTAAGGTTACGTACTCATAATATAAATGGAACCCAAATCATGTAGGACTTGTCTGGTTTGTAACGTCAAATACATACGATAAAAACTGGTCAGTTTTAGGAAATACGATTACTTGAAGTTTGCTCAAAAAAACCGGTCAAGAGCGAGTCGCACTCGCGCACCGAGGGTTCCGTACCATCATAATTGCACCATTAAACCACACTGCAGAGTAGAATAATATAATTAGTATTGCAGTTTTAGGTCAGCGCCATCTCTTGACCAATAGTGGAACTAATGTTAACTGTTTTAGAAATTTGATAATTTATAAAAAAGTATGCTATATTGAGACATCGTTTTATTTTTCCTGTAATCTTTATATAAACTGCTATCACATAGAATTATTTCAGATTTTTCTCTTTGCAAACTTCGGAGATAAGGGAACGGTATTTTTTTTTACATTTTTCATCATAAGTCGAAAACTATGCCGTCTAGAAAAAAAAGAAAAAAAGATTAAAAACGTGCAAACGGCCCTCTTTCATATTATACCCCACATGCCCTAGTAGCTCCACTTCAAAATTTTAAGACCCCTTTTCAGGCCCTGCTGTAAAAAAGATATTTATTTTTTTATTTATTTATTATTTAAAAAATAGTTGGGCAAATGTCATCTTAAACTATTCCAAATTTCAAGTTGATACCATTAGTAGCTCTCGAGATATCCAGCTGTGACAGACAGACAGACTGAGTCACACCATAAGGGTTCCTTTTTTACCATTTTGGTACGGAACCCTAAAAACTGAAGAATGGAGAATGTTGAATCTACAAATCATTAGTTTTGTCAACATTCGTAAAACGCTTACCCTTACAAAATAAAAAAATAGGTAGTTCAATGGCCCCGACTATGGAATGAGGTCACGAGGAAAGCAAATTAGTAATTCACAAGAATCGCTCACTTCCCCTCTTAAAGAAGAGGAAACTGTAAAAATAACATCACGACTTAGTAGCACACCACTGCCAAAAAGCATCCAGTATACAAAGGTACAACTTTGAACAAATTGCGGTTTTCCGTGCACTAATACATACACATACCTACGTACAAGCAATCTCGGGTCAAACCGGGCAATAGCCAGTATTGTAGCAACTTTTAACCGTAGCAAAAGAATACGTCTTAGAATGGTGCTGCTGACTTCTATCACAGAATAACTAATAGTACAAGTACAGAAGCAGCACACTGCATAGTACTTTAAATAAATAACGACTTTTGCTCCGACACAATAAAGTGCAATTCAGATCGTAGTATTCACCTAGTAGTTGCCTCTCTTTCTATCGCGTGCTCCTACTCTTTCTGACGACGCAACGTTAAGGTTGTCTTCTTTTAAATGAACTGTGTAGCATATATCATAATGTGAAAAACGACAATTGTTTATTGGTAATGTCGATTCGACATTGTTACTGTTATAAAGAGACAATACCTACCTACGCAGGCAGTAAGATGCCGCGCGGCTACACAGGCGGGCGTGTGGCGGCCCTCTGCTCACTTGTGCCCTCGTTCGTAGGCATGGCTAGCGGAGTAGGTGCTTATCGCGCGACCTTGAGCGAGTGAAGGAGGCCTGCTTATATCTAAAACACTTCACTCTGATTCAAAATATTTTATGCAATACAATCTTACTCTTTAAAAATATAATTTCTTGCTGTTTAGTTGAAGCTGTTTCTGTTTTTGAAGTGAAAACTTCTTTAGCGGCGTTGTACGCTTTTTTGTAATGGAGAAAAATGTTAAATTCGCTTTAGTAAGAATCACGTGACCCTGATCGAAAGATCGTAAGATGGATGTGACGGATGAAGAGTAGACAGCCGGCGGCGGAAGTATCCCCCTCTCTTTCTACGGGGCGCAGTGATGTCATTTCAAGACACTTATGTCACCATAGCAACGTGCTATTTTTTTAATTCAATGTCAAAACTCTAGATTTTCTGTCAAGCTATGGATAAGACTTTCGTACAATACTGTTCTGTATTCGTAAATTCAAATGCAGAGTAAATTCGTGACGGCAATTCGTGAAAAATTATTCCCTAACGATTCCAAAATATCAAAATATCAACGTTAATATTCAAGTTTTCACTTCTGCCGGCACTCCCGGAGTGCAACCTGATTTTTTTTTTAAGGTTTTTTGAAGGAGGTTTTTCTCTTTTTCAAATTCATGAGTTATCAACAGACTTCTTGTCAAAGGCATTTCAAATCTTTTATGCAAGGAAAACTGCAACATATTTTAACACCATCTGTTGTGATAATTTAGTAACATCAGTTATAGCCAAACCTTGACACCTTTTGATGAATATCCTCGGTTTCTTAGAACGAAAGTGGGTAAAAAAAACAGCACAGTCTGCGGTTGTTACATGCATTTCTCGGAAGTGCGCGTGAGTGTCTATCTGAGACCGCGACCTTTAAGGGCGGCGTTTCACAGCATTCTGGGAAAGATTTAGATGACTTTCACGAACAACCATTTCTTTCAGTCAGTAAAACAGGGAAATTTATGCAAATTATAATAATAAACTTCAACAAAAACCTATCACACGAAATATTAAGTAATATCTGAGACCGCCTTTGTTATTTCGCTAGCTTTCAGTTCGTTACTCTACATACAAACAGCAATACAACCGATCTCTCGAAGATTGCGTGTATACCTATCGTTTAGCAAATACTCAGTCGCGTGGCATGCACTTTCGGTCATGAAAACGAAGTTTAAGACCCTTTAGCCCTGGGTGAGAGCGGCCATGATGGATTGTTGCAATTTACGAATATCTCCGCTAATGTGAAACATCACTCCACGCAATGGCTAATGAATGATGATCACTTGCGCAAGAGTTTAACCTTTCGAATTAATCAAGAAGATTAATACTCGATTTCAAAACATTTTTTGTGAATGTTTTTATGAGATTTCAGCCTAATAGATAATGTAATACTAAATAATATACTAGAAAAAAATCGACTTGCACTAGATCAATTCTCGGACGGGAATCGAACCCGCGACCTTTGGATATCCGGTCTAATGCTCGGACCGCTGAGCTACTGAGTCACTAGTGGCATCGTCGAATTTCTTCTAGTATATCTCAATAGTCCAATAGCTTTATCTGGACATAATTAATAAACTCGTTGTTTTTATTAGTTTATCAGATATTGATATTAAGTGTCAAATATTAATTAGATATGTGATGTAAGAAATCCGGGGTGGTAACCGTTTTATATAAAAATCATGAGATTTCGTACATTACCTAGCTTTTTTTCCTAAAAGCAAAATAGTTAACCAAATACCTTGTTAGTATAATTTTATGGTGCATTAAAATGCTATCACCTAATAGCAAAATTAAAGTGAATCCAAACTCGCATAGTCGTTTTTTTTCACAGTATTCACCTGATCTCAATATCTAGATAAGCCAAAATGGTAACTATGATGCTTGTATTTAAGCTATGATGCGTCTTTTTAGACATTTTAGACAAAAATTAAACATTTATTTTTTACGTTTTAATAATAATGTATTTCTCAGTAGTTAATTTTTTTTTAGTTTTATGCGAAGTTTCTAAATGTTTAATTCCTTTTATTTTAACTATAACTAACACTAATTTATGACATAGAAAAAGAAAATTTTAGTTATCTTATTATGTCTCGATAAAGCTAGTTTTATTGGACTACAACTCTTACGCTGCAAGCTAGCGTTATTTCACCAAAATGTGAGGAATTACCTCGACATTCAGTAGTTAATAGTTAATGTGTTCTAAAACTCAAGGTATTTCCACACATCCTTCATTAATAATTTACAGATGTTTTTGTCGAAAAAGATTTTAATTGCATTTAAAATAATCGCTGTTTTCAAGTTAAATTTTTCATTAATTAAGACTTGATATTTTAATCAAGTAAGCACTGGATTTAGGAGGCTAATTTGTATTCAGCTCAGGAGGATGATAAAGCTTAAGTGTTGTTGAATAAATTGAGGTTTACCCGGTGTAATAGTGAGCGTTCTTGATATAATATATTTTTCTACTGTACAGAGTGAGCTAGCGGTACTAACGTGGTGATTTTTAACTATAGAACCAAATCCAAACGCTAGCGAAGCGTCTGACGTTTCACCTTGCCAAAAATGCTTTTGTATGTCCTCCAGCTTTCCGTTTGTTCTCCTGTACAGGTCGTATTTCTCAACCGATTCTTTAGAAATTTAGTGAGCAGGTTAGATAATTATAGAGATTTATTTTGTCGCTTCTGGTTTTTTGAAATTTTTCGAAATAAAAACCTATTTCATCATTTCCAAAAATGCTCAAAAATATCACAAACGCTCACAGAACCATTAGTTTTATTTAGTCTGAAAATTCTGTAGTTCGGTAATATTTTGGAATTGTGATTGGCATCTTGGAATTTGCCAATATGATACATCCATCACTGGCCGCAGCAATGGACATTGGACATAGTTACAGTGCACGTTTAATTTATAATAGTAAGCGAGCGATAGACTTAGAGTGACGATAAAGCACCGGGCTTAATTAAACTAGTTTAGTTCAACAATTTCATAAAAGCTTAAAACAGGTAATGAATATAATCTAAATAAAGGAATTTGAGATTTATTATTATCGTTCTAAATAAATCCTAGTACCTTTTGTTTATTAACGACGCTGTTAGAGCACTGAAACGTAATACAGGGTGAAATTTAAGTCATAATTGGCAATCTTTTAAAGTACATTTTTTTTTCAATCAACGTGATCAAAATTCAAGGTAAAATTATCATAAAAAAAACACAAAAAGGCATAAGTAGAATAAAACACTTAAGTAACGATTTTTTTAAATTAAATTAGCTAGTTAGTTTATTTTTTAGCATCAGTTATCTTTTCCTTATGTATGACTATTTGTGTTTTTGTTTATTTCACCTTGAATTTGATCGCTTTTTTGTCCTAAAGTTATCAATACTACGCATCGCGGTTAGATATGTATGACTTAAATTTCACCGTGTATACGATGAAAGTCTTTTCTTTGTTCACGTCTAACAAGCGTTTGTAAGTTATATTTTGTTTCCATGTCTCTAGAGATTTTAACAAGACTGTTAGTTTTTTTTTTAAAGAAATATATGTAGCTTACTTCCGCAAACAATATATGCAAGACGCTCCAGCCGCCCGCCCGCATAAAATGCACATGCACGCCACAAAATATCAGTGCACAATACCTGTTTTTAGCAAGACAGCAACACACCTTGCACCTTCACCATTTAGGCTACTCTACACGTGTTTCGCCCCAACCCGGAGCATCCTCAGGAGTTAGATCGTGCGTAAACCAACACCGACCGAATGAGCAACCACGCCCTCCGACACCGTATTTATTGTCGCTTCCTCCCCACTCCGCACTGAGTGACTGACAACGTTTGAAGAATGTTGCCAGTATCAAATAAAAAGGAAAAAAGAAAGAAAACTTATTTTTAATTTAATTTATGTACAAAAAAATTTATACACATTAAATGATGTGTTTTATTAATTGGATACTTATTTTTAAGAAGAGCGTGTTGGAAAACCTAGAAATTATCAAAGACAATGTTGATGGAGCCATACTTAACAATCAACTTGACGTCTCTTCCTCGCCATTGCTGCGTATTTTCTCAAATAATAATAATTCTTAAAAATAAGTATCCAATTAATAAAACACATCATTTAATGTGTATCAATTTTTTTGTACATAAATTAAATTAAAAATCATTTTTCTTTCTTTTTTCCTTTTTATTTGATACTGGCAACATTCTTCAAACGTTGTCAGTCACTCGGTGCGGAGTGGGGAGGAAGCGACAATAAATACGGTGTCGGAGGGCGTGGTTGCTCATTCGGTGTTGGTTTACGCCCGATCTAACTCCTGAGGATGCTCCGGGTTGGGGCGAAACACGTGTAGAGTAGCCTAATTGGTGAAGGTGCAAGGTGTGTTGCTGTTTTGCTAAATGCAGGTATTGTGCACTGATATTTTGTGGTGTGCATGTGCATTTTATTGCGGGCGGGCGGGCGGTGCATCTTGCATATATTGTTTGCGGAAGTAAGCTACATATATTTATTTTTTCAAAATGGTTTGGGACTTTCGCCAAGTGACGCCTGATTCAATCAAAGACTGTTAGTCTATGATACTCCCGAATATCAAAACCCCGATTCACTGAATCCCTACGGAACAAAATCCCTTATATTGCTAGCCCAAATCACTTTAGACCTAACACTGTTTTATTACATAAAACCAGAAACTGAAAAAGTAATTTAAGAAAAAGAGTCTAGGCTGATACTTAAAAACACAGAAAACCGTTTTTATATCAACTGCTGATCAAAAATCACATTTCATTTTCAAGAGGCGGAAAACAGCGGTGAGACAAAATTGCTCTGTAGCTGAAAATTTTGCTTTTAAAAATATACCGCTGACACATTTTTTCTTGAAAACCTTACTTTTCATCGACATAGTTTTTCTTTTTATAAAAAGAAGACATTCCCATTTCACATTCCGTGTGCAATTAGACAATACGCGCGAGTCCCTGAACGCCGCGCCGTGTTCCGAGAAAACGCCACTTTCTCTCATTAGCGCGACTCCGAATTCATTCCGAATTTATTCGGCGTTCGGCGGCAGATAGCGAACGTATTTATTGCTGCGGTTTCGTACACGCTACACGGGAGATAAATTTTGGTTAGCTACATAGTAAGTGTGTGATATCTGAAACATTGTTTTAAAATAAAAACCTACATATCAGGTCTAAAATTAGTTTAGTTCGCCGAATTTTGCAATGGTAATACCACCTTAATGGTGTGATTCCCAACAGGTACCTAAATATAAGGGTTAATCAGGTTAGTTAATTGTTATATGTGCACGACAGAAGTATTCTGTGTTACTCTTCAGTTAATATGAGCAGTATCATAAATAGTTTTCGAGCTGCGTACAATTCAAATGAAATGATAAACAAATAGAAGAATCAACAAAGTTACGTTATTTTTAACATTATAATGAAAACATTAAAGCGTTCTAGAAGTGCAAATATTTGTATGTACATTTATTAAATTTTCCCGGAAACGAGTCACTCGGCCACAGGGTCGGAAAATTTACATATGAACAGAAAATTATTTTCTTTTGTATGTTATCCTTGCATTACCCAAAATATTGTTATTGGTGTTACCTCGAAAAGGATGTAAGAAAACAGGGTCGTTGTTATATCTCCTTGTCCAGATAAATAATAAATAAAGACACATTTAAAAAGCTTTAACTTTAATAAGCTTGTTTTAATATAATAACAATGGCACACTGTACCAAGTTTGCAACTAATTTATATTTCGAAAACTGATGATTACTTTAAATTAAATACTAATCATTTTAACTCTTTTTAATTCCAAGCCAAGCCGTAGTAGCCTCTGTTTACAAAAACCTGGAATATCTAGAAAGTTTTATTCAAACTTTTATAATAATATGATTATGGTTACAATCACAATGGGCCAAACGGAAAGAATCTTTTTAATCAGACGTTTCTATATAAAGTAATTCACATAGCGAAATATTTTCGCCAAGCAAATATTATTAGAAAAAGTGTTACCTCCAAGGCCGAGTGTACATGAAAAGTACTTTTTCGCAGTACTTTTTCGTAAGCCTTTATCAGAGATTAAATTATAATTTAGCAAGTTCTTTTTTATGACCTCAAAAGTGCTTGAATTCAAAAGCACTTTTTGGATAATTTAGACTTTGAGTCCCGCAAAATTTTAATGTTAGATGCTTGAACATATTTTAAGTATTTTTTTAATTTAAGATTTTTGTATTCACAATGCTATTTTTATACAATACTAAATAATGTACTAGAAAAAATACGACTCGCACCATAGTGACTCGGTAGCTCAGCGGTCAGAGCATTGGACCGGATATCCAAAGGTCGCGGGTTCGATTCCCGTCCGAGAATTGATCTGGTGCGAGTCGTATTTTTAACCGACTTCCGAAACGGAGGAGGTTCTCTGATCGCCTGTATATTTGTTTTTTTTTTGTGTATGTCCACCGATTACTCGAAAACGTTAGGTAAACTCCCAAGATGGTCCCATTTTTTTAAATTTGGAAATCGGTTCAGTACTTTTCAAGTAATCTTGAAAAAAGCACGAAAATAGTATGATTTTGTGTGAATTACCTCGATGATAATGGTCGTATTACTTCTTTGTTTATGAACTGAATAAGATAATATTTTTTTTTGTTGGAAGAGGGATATCTGTGTAGTTCTTTAACCGACTTAAAAAAGAAGGTTTTCAGTTTGACCAGTATGTATGTAATGTATGTTTCTTCGCTGAGCCGATTTTAATTTCTACCTAAATAATTTACCTACACTACCTAATACAAAAGGTACCTACACTAAAAATAAAAAAATAAAAATTGTTTGAAAAAAACAAAAAACTGACTTCAAAAAACCTACCTCTAAAAAGCAAGAAATAATATTCGTAATAACAAAAACACGTCTATTGAAGTCGGGTGGGGCCATAGACATAGAAAAATTTTCGCTGCGCTGGTAGGGCTTTTATAATAAAAAAAAAGGAATCCGTACTCCAGCCCCACCCGACTTCAATAGACGTGTTTTTATTATTACGAATATTATTTCTTGCTTTTTAGAGGTAGGTTTTTTGTTATTTTTAAACATTTTTTTTCTAGTATATTGTTTAATATCATTTAAAATCTTCCGAATTTCAGTGCATTGTAGCTACTCTTTTAAGTTATCACCAATATTTCAAATCGATTTCCCAACACCTCCGACAAACATCTACCAATGCATTTTTCCATTGTCCTTCTTATTCGCAACCTAAATAATACAACAAATTTAAAAACACCATCGACCTAACATTTATCTACCAATCCGAACTTTAAATTGCTATAAATAAGAGTCATGTATGTTTTTCATGTCCGTAAGATATGTAAACCGCAGCATCCTTTGTGTTCGCTCTGGTCATAACGGCACTTCTGGTTTGGTAGCCTATGGAATGGATGCCTTTGTTACATTTACTGTTGAGTAATTTCATGACGATGACCCTACAGCCAAGTACCTACTTGGCTGTAGGGTCGCTTTAGGAATGCTCTGAAGGTACTGAATCCAAGAAGGAAAATTGGGAAAATGTGTTTTACTGAAAAATACTTGTTTATTAATCACGAATGAAAAATAAATTAAAATCTAAGTACCTTATATGAAATGAAATGAAATTGTTTATTTACTTGGAACATAGTTTGTTAAGGATGGTAATATAAGGTATATATAGATCAATATGTCCCGCCCTTGGAAGAGCATGTAAAAATTATAGTAATTATTAACACAATTGAAAAATATTAGAAAAAATCGACTCACCCATAGCAGCTCAGACGGGACTGCTATGGGTGAGTCGATTTTTTCTAATATTTTTCAATTGTGTTAATAATCTTAATATCCTTTATATTAAGATTATTAACACAATTGAAAGTAGCATTGTGAATGCATAAAAGATCTAAAAGGTTTAAAAATTATAGTAATGTCAAATAAAGCACAATTAACACATTAGTATTAAAATAAATGAATTAGAAGTCAGATCATTGAATGTCAGTTTAAGTTTTTGAAAAATAAAGTCATAATAATATCAGCTAATTTGGTCAATTAATGTATAAACCACTACTTAAACATACAACCAATAACAGTTTACAAGTCACACAATGTAAAAAAATAAATAAATTATGTTTTGCACTGAAAGAATTCATTTAGTGAGTAGAAACTTTTTTCAAGAAACCAACCCAAGTAGCACACGAATGCTTAATTAATGCTGCCATCGAATCTTAAAGCTGTTTAAGGGTATACCTATTTGGCTGTACTAAAGCTGTTTAAGCGCTTAAACAGCTAAAAAGGGCCCCAAATTATACAGCCTATGGTATTACAATGGCTGGAGAAAAGCATCGGTCAGGCTTATGTAAGTTTTAATAGGTTTTTTTTTTAGGTTTAAAGAACTTTATTCTCATAAAGACATAAGTCACTTACATGAGAACATAATAAATAAAAAGACTAAAACAGTTCGTGGTCGCAAAAGCAAAACAGATTAAGTAGGTACTTACTAACAAAGTTGGGTAAAAGTTAATTAATTTACAGTACAATTTCACAATTCAATGCACAGTCCCGCTTAACGCACTATTTTCATAATTATTGAGTACAGGGGCCCTATTTTTGAATCGCTCGTCTCCAGTCGAGCGCTCGTTTCTACTGATTTTCGTTCGACATTCTATTGTTTTGAGTCATATGTCGAACGAAAATCACTCGAAAAGAGCGCTCGACGCTAGGCGAGCGATTCAAAAATAGGGCCCCTGATAACATACTGAGCAAGTTTCTTCTTAAATACGTTAAACGAGTCTTCACTTTTTATAGGTGTGGGTATTTTATTATAAAGTTGTGCTCCTTCAAATGTAATCATAGTTTTGCCATAATTCGTGCGGTGTTTGGGTAGTACAAGAAAACTAGCGCGGCGAGTGCTGCGTGCAGTGATGGATTTTAGTTTGGTGAACGTTATGTTAGTATGGATATTCTTATTGAGAGTTTTGTGGACAAAAATACATGTGTTATAGCGGTACAGACTTTTGATGTTCATTAGATTTGTTTCATCGTATATTTGTTTTGTGGATGTCAGATAATGATAATTAAAAAGCAATTTGATTATTTTATTTTGTAAAATTTGGACTTCAGATATTTTCGTTTTCGATGCACTTCCCCAGATTTCAAAGAGGTAGGTTAAGTGCGGTTTCACTAAGGTGACATAGTGTGTATCGTAATTTATGTGGTATGCATCGCACTATATTACGCAACGAACATAACAATGATAATAATTTATTTTTTACGTGCGTAATATGAACTTTCCATGACAAATAGGTATCAATATGTAGACCAAGATACTTCTCGTGAGTTTTTTGTTGTATAGGAATGTTATTAATTGTGAGAGGTGCATGTGGTGGTATTGGTTTGTTTTTAGCTTTGAATATTGTGAAACAGGTTTTTGAAATGTTAATAGTTAATAAGTTGTACTGAAACCAATCAAATAGGAGGTTCAAATCATCCTGAGCTTGTGAAATCAAATTGTGTATCGATGACCCGAAATAAAATAGACAAGTGTCATCTGCATAAAGGGTGATGTGTCCTTTTAACCCCAGTTCGTGGATATTATTAATATAAATCAAAAATAGCAAGGAGCCTAAAACTGACCCTTGGGGAACTCCACAGGTTATTGGCAATGTAGTACTATGATTACTACCAATTTTGACTATTTGTGATCTTTGAGTAAGATAAGATTGAAATATTTTAAAGGCATTATCACTAATTCCAATTTTTTTGAGTTTTTCCAACAGTAGTTCATGGCTAACGGTATCGAACGCCTTTTTTAGATCAATAAAGATTCCAAGAACTACGTTCTTTTCATCTATATTTTGTTTTATTTTAGTAACAAGATCGATGGTGGCTGTAAGCATGTTACTTTTGGGCCTAAAGCCATATTGTCTTTTAGTAATGAAATCAATTGAGTCCAGATAGTTTTGTAAGCGAATATATAAAAGTTTCTCAAGAATTTTTGACATTATAGATAGCACAGAAATCGGTCGGTAGTTCCCTGGATCTGTTTTTGGCCCAGATTTGTAAATAGGTGAGACCTTGGCAATTTTTAATGTGTCAGGAAATGTGCCTTTTTGGAAAAGTTCATTAAAGCATGAAGTTAAGTTTTTCAGTATTAAGTTTTTTATGCATTTTATTGCTTTGGTATTTATTCCATCAAGGCCGGAACTAGAGTTAGAGTCAAGTTGATTAATTATATTTAGAATTTCCTTTTCAGTACACGGTTCGAGAGATGTCATTTGTGGGATTTGATTAGTGTGCGATTGTAGTGCTGGTAATGTTTGCATGGTCCTATCGTGAAACTGTTTAGGTATTTGATCTGCTAAAAGTTGTCCTATTGTTGCAAAATAGTTATTAAAAATATTGCACACTTGATCAGGGTCTGTTATTTCGTTACTGTTTACAATGAGTTTTGGAGAAGCACAACCTTGAATGATTTTATTATTCGCTAGAGTATTCACTAAATTCCACATTTTCTTTGGTTCCTTTGTAAATTTGTTAAATTCCTTGTAGTGGTATGAGTCCTTTGTTTTTCTGATATATTTAGCTACTTCATCCCTTTTTAAGTTAAATTTCTCCTTCAAATTTTCATCATTTGGTTTTTTGCAGAGCTCCGCCCAGATCATATTTCTCTCATTAATATTATCTGTCACACTTTTATTTATCCAATTATCTTTAGGTTTATTTAGAATTTTGGTTTTCGTTTCTTTGCATTGTTTTAGTTGCTGCTTGATCTTTTCTTCTAGTATAGTGTAGTCATCAGTTTCCAGTTGCGGTCCTAGTTTTTCCATTGTATTGAATAGTTTAGTGTAGTTAATGGCCTCATATTGGGAGTAGATTTTAGGTGGTGGTTTCACTTTTTTTATTTCTAAATATATTTGTTTGTGGTCAGATAATGAGGAATTGACTATTGTCATATGAAAGTTGTCATTGTTCAAATTTGTACTGACATGGTCTAAAATGGATTTTCTATTTTCAGTTTCTCTAGTACAGTACTTTTTGCTGATTTTATTAAGAATTTTAAATCCTGATGTATTTGTAAGTTGTTTGTACTGTTTAGTTTGTTTGTCTTTAGTCAGAAGGTCTATGTTGAAGTCTCCAAATACAATCGCACGGTGCTTGTGTTCCAACTGGGATTCATATTCTTCAAGAAACTCTTTAAAGCTAGTTTTTCCAGGATGGTATAAGATTCCTACTTCAAGGCCAAATTTTTTTAATTTCACCCATAGGTAATTATTGCCACCGATATACTTGGACTCGGATAGACTATGCTTGATATCATTATGAACATACATTGAAACACCACCTCCAATAGAATCTGTTCTGTAATTGTAATAGTGTGTATAATTTGAGAGATGTAATTGCTGTGCTTGGGCTTCAGTACGAATCCATGTTTCTGTTATTAAAATGACATGAATAGTATTTGGTATTGCATGAAGTATGCATTTAAGTTCGTCTAACTTTCCTTTTTTACGTATACTTCGAGCATTAAGGTAAAAAAATGTAAATCGCGATTTGTTAGTGGGTATATTTTGATAGCTGTCGAGGACATCGTAAGTATTGGTAGTAGAGGTTGTCTTATTCAAGGTCTCGTAGATTGCTGGTAGTTTTTTGAGTTGGTTTTTATTATCGTGGGAGTTCCGTTTATATACTTAATCGTAAGACCACTTTCACCTTTATTTTCTCGCTGTTTTAATTCATCTTGCAAGCTTTTTAGAAAGCTTTGTTGTGCAGGAGTTTGGTCAGAATATATCTTGATGCCTTCGGGTAATTTGGCTTTATTTCGTAGGAGTTGTTTAGAAGGTCCCATGACATCAAAGCATACCTTAATACTGCGATTTTTACCCGGGTTTGGCTTGCCGATCCGGAACATTTTAATTGGTTTTGGAATATCGTTACTCAGTATAGACATAAGGTTCAATACATCCGCCTCATCTTTTGCCACTTTTTCTTCATTTTTGGACAATGTTGGTTCTGGTAATCCCACAAGTATTATATTTTTCTGGCGGTTGTTACGATTTTGGATCTCTTGGATCAGATGCTCACTCAGGATTTCTGGTTTAAGAGGTGTAATTTCTAGGTTTTTGAGATCCGATTCCAGTGACTTTAATTTATTCTCACCCAGAGATATTGATTTTTCTAAACGAGTCACGTGATTTTTGATCTCTTTTTGCTCAGACAGCATGCTAGAGGTCGATGATTTGATATCATTTATTTCTGTGATTACTTTATTCACGTTTATCTGGATTGTATTTATAGCTTGCTCGTTGGACGACTTCAAATCGGTAATTTGACTTTTTATATCAGTAATATTATCTTGCATTTTTTGCATAACTTGCTCATTCGAGCCCACATATTTCTCCAATAAACAGCTAATACGTGACATCTCTGAACGCATTTCTTTTAATTCATTGGAGCACTGGCAGTCGGAACTATCAGGTTTTTTACGTTTACGTAAAGTAATTTGCGTATCCACATTAAGATTACTTATCTTCGATAAGTCCGGTTGGGATCCACCGATGCTAGTCAAGGCGCTGCTGGTGGGTAGATGCGGCTTGGTGGGGGAATGTTGCACGTTCATGTTGTGATGACGCGCGCGGCGGGCGTACGGTGGTGTGAGCGAGCAAAAAATAGCAACTGCCTGTTTTCGCGGGGGCGAAGCTGGCTTGCAGGCGCAGGGGCGGTGCAGCGCGTGTGAATGACACAGGAGCAAAATTGTGTAATTACCACACACTATTTATACAATTCTAAGTTCAATTATAAGGTGAATAATGGATAGATTAGCCGAACACTGGTTAGTGACTTTTTAATAAAAATCGTATACACGTCTGCTCCGTGCGACCGACGAACGAGCACTAATAAAGCACTGTAAAAAGTTTAATTCTGTGCAGGACTCCCCCAACCAGCTCTTAAACAGCTTCTAACCTTTTGCAACTCCCTATTCAAACTTTTTTAACGTCTTTGTTCTTAGCAAGTCATCTTAAAATAAATTAAGTATGTAAAGGACTGTTAAAAGTAATGGTGTAAAGTTAACTATATTCAATCTTCCATCATCGTCCACCATTTCTACTGAGATATTTTTTGTTAGAACAAGATAAGTAATCATTCAATAATTACACATGCGTTCAGGTTGCGAGTGCAACTACATCGTGAAGTTAATACCAATTAACTACAAAATTTTCATGCGCCCTTCGAATAATTAGATTTTAACTTAGGAAATATGTGGACAAATCACGAGTGAAAAAGTTTTAATCTATTATGATGGAAAATTAAATGAGATATTTAGTAAAAATGGTTTCTTTAAATTGCCTATGAAGTAAGAGCTTAAATTAAGGCGTATTCTTGCAGTTAAGAATGTTTTAAAAAATAATAAAAAAAGCTATTTTTAGGTTAGTTATGGCGTCCATGAGGTGCTCAGCTTTAATCGTTAAAATATTATCTTGTGACGCTATTTGCTGAACAAAATACCATTAATCAGCCATAGACTGCTCGTGTTCTCTATAAGAGACGTTAATTACACTTTTAGTTCATATATGGATTCCGGAAATGCCGTTCTAATGACTTATGAGTTATATTGTATTTCAACAACTACTTATTTCTTGCAGCAAATTAGGGGTCCTCTACCAAAAAGAAAATCATCCTCCAACTAACATTCATCTTATAGGTATAGTCTAAAATTTATTACTTATTTTCTTGTAAATTCGGTTAGAAAAATAAGTAGGTATTACTTACGAACTAGGTAGGTATTAAAATTCGTACCTACTGTTCTAGTCAGTGTCATGTTTTACAATAAATACTGACACTTCAGAGCGCTCTTTAAGGCCTGATCAGACGAAGTACTGTCCCCCGAGTACTTTTTGTCCATCGATATAGACCTCTTATAAATTGTATACGCACACAAGGAACTAAAAGTACCCCGTACAAAAAAGTCCCCGAAATTACCGAGCACACCGAGAGACTGGACTGGACAAAAATACGCGGGAGTCCCTGAAAAAAATAGAACACGTAACTAGGCGCAACAACGGACACAAGTCACTCAACTAACTTAAATTAAGCGCTCGATAGTGAAGTGCGTTTCTGGGCAGCGCACACCGTATGCGTTGAGTCCGTGACAAGTACTCGGAGGACATTTTTTAGACGTACAGGGAATAAGTTATTAAAGGATTAAAGGTTTTTTCCGACGTTTTGGCACCTTCCAGGGGCCGTGGTCACTGAAACTACCAACTATTTTAACACGTTTTTATTAGGTTGCTTTCTCGTTTGTGTTAGAGGTGGTTAATATAGCATCTAGCGCCATATTATAGCGCGCTATTTGTACATAGCGCACATAGCGCGCTATGTAAGTAGACGCTATGGCGCTATGAATATCGCGCGTGGCAACAAGTAGCGTCGTCGTTGGCCGGACGGGGGCCGGGCATTCGTTATAGTTAAAAAACATCGCGTGCGCGCTTTTGCTACCGGACGCGTTACGCGCGTTTCTCTCGCAACACGCTAGGTACGAGTATAATATAGCGCGCGACCTTATATTGTGTTAGTTCGATTAGGACTTTTATGACACAACTAGTCAATTAGTTAGTATTATGTAAAAGCTATTTAGCTAAGCTAAGTTAGTTGAACGAGAAATATGGTAAAAACAACCGAATTTCAAGGGTCAATAAGGTCGAAACTCGCTTGCACCTGTTTTTTTAACTAGAAAACATTGTCTAGTGGTCACTAGTTTAAAAAAATGAATGCAAGCGATTTTCGACCTTATTGACATTTACCAAAATTACGGTTTTTAATGAAACATCAGAAGTAGTAAACGAGAATACGGCAAAAAACAACCGAATAGCAAACGTCAATAAGGTCGAAAATCGCTTGCACCTGTTTTTTTTAAACTAGAAAACATTGTCTAGTAATCACAACTTAGAAAAATGAGTGCAAGCGATTTTCGACCTTATTGACATTTATCAAAATCACGGTTTTTATTGAAACATCAAAATTAGTAAACGAGAATACGGCAAAAAAACAACCGAATTGCAAACGTCAATAAGGTCTAAAATCGCTTGCACCTGTTTTTTTTAACTAGGAAACATTGTCTAGTGATCACAAGTTAGAAAAATGAGTGTAAGCGATTTCCGACTTTATTACGAAACTTGTTTTCGAACTTTAGACAGTTCTAAGCCCGAAAAGTATAAGATAAAGTTCATTAGTTTGCTGCTTTATTTTATTTAAGACTAAAATGTAACGTATTAATAAATAACGTTTTTATAAAGCGCGCGATCTGTCTAACGAACGACGTGTGAAGTAACGTGTTACGAAATCTAACGTGCTGCATCTAACGCGTCAGCCAGCCGCCCGCATGCTACCTGATAAATAGCGCGTTATAACATAGCGTATTTAATAGCGCGCTAGAAATCAATAGCATATAGTCCGTAGCGTGCTGTTGCTTTATAGGCGTTATGAACAACTCTAGTTTGTGTGTTTGTGTTTGTTTCTCCGCAAAGTTTGGGAACGATTTTATACTAGCTTCCCGATGAGCTAGAGATTTGAAACTTTGAACATAGATCAGAAATGAAAGGCAATGCAATATTATGGTGTCATTGAGCTGATCTGATGATGAAGCCGGAAGAAGGCCACAGGGACTCTATGATGAAACCATACAACCCCATTGTGTTTGGTCTCGTTAGCATTGTCTTGACAAGTACTCTAACGGGAGACGAAGTCCAGGGTCTGATGATGAAGCCGAAAGACCATGCCATAGGAACTCAAATATTGAAACCGTGCAACCCCATCAAATTTGGGCTCGTTTGAATCGTCTTGACAAGTTCTTTGTTGGGAAATAGTGTCCAGGGTCTGATGATGGAGCCGGAAGAAGGCCACTGGAACTCGGTAATAAAACCATGCAATCCCATCGAGTTTGGGCTCGTTTGAATCATCTTGACGAGTACTTTAATAGGAAATAGTGTCCGAGGACCTGATGATGGAGCCGGAGGAAGGCCATAGAAACTCTATAATAAAACCATGCAACCCCATCGGGTTTGGGCTCGTTTGGATCGTCTTGACGAGTACTCCGATAGGAGATGGTATATTTTTAGTCTTAGCTCGTTAACTAAAAAGCAGAAAATAAAAATTTACTGAAAAAAAACTTTTTTAAAAACACATTTTTAAAACGGACTAAATTATCACGAAAAAATCGGACTAAAACATTAAAACGGACTGGCAAAAACAGACTAAAAAGTATCAAATAAAATTTTCTGTAAATATTTATAACTCTGTACCTACAGAAATTTTGAACCTAAAAACGTGGGGCGCATGCTAAAGACAATACGGATGATAAATTTTACAAAATGCACCCCACGTTTTTAGGTTTAAAATTTCTGTAGGTACAGAGTTATAAATAATAACAGAAAATTTATTTGATACTTTTTAGTCTGTTTTTACCAGCCCGTTTTAATGTTTTAGTCCGATTTTTTGTAATAACTTAGTCCGTTATAAAAACGTGTTTTTAAAAATGTTTTTATTTTATTTTAATAAAAGAATAGACCCACTTATTGTTATTAACTTTCGTTCGGAAACAGAATACAGTTAAGTATTAAGTATTAGTTTACAGACTGTGAAATTAAAGAACGAGAAATACCTACTTGCAACGATAGGATTTACTTGTGCGGAACCCTCATCGTTTAATGCAACAGACTGTGGAATCAAAGAACGAGAAGTACTTGCAACGACAGGATTTACATGTACGGAACCCAAATCATCGCGTACTCGCTCTTGACCAAATTCGTTGATAGCACTGCTATGTTCTTTTAATATTTTTTGATATTCTCTTGCTAACTTTCTTTTTATTGCACCATAACGTTTTCTTGTCGACCAAGGCTTGTCCATTATTAATACTTATAAACCTTGAATTCGTAGTTTATTCGAAGACTAGCTAGTAACCAAAATAATACATTTTGCAACAGATAGGTAGAAAAGCTGTTAAATGGAGTCAATAACAGCAACGAACTTTAATGTGGTGTAATTGGGTGTCAAAAACTGTTTAATAGTATAGACAAATTACATTCTAACTCTTTGAGAATTACAAAGCGCTTGAAAAATGGTTTACAACAGTTTCTCAAATAAAGCTGTATAAATATATGATTTCAACACTTCTTCAGCTTGAAGAGTTATTATTTTCTACTTAGGCGTAATTTCAGCAGCAACAGGCTGTTAAAAGTATTTCCTTAATGATCTTAACCAGACAACCTTACAGTGGTATTATATTACACCACATGTAGCTCAAAAGCGTCATAAAGGATGCCTTCAAGATCAATGCTTTTAACTTTACAATACCTTTCAGACGTAGGTACTGTTAACCAGTTGGTGTTAGAAAGGATTAATTTTAGACCATTCAACAGCAAAAAACATTATAGAAGAATTTCTTTACGCCGCTTTTCAGCTGCAAACGTAGTAAAACATGTATTATGAACTCTTAAATAGCCCATAGCTTAATTAAGTATTTCTGGAGTGCCTTTTACAGATTATTGAATAAATAACTTTTTTAAATGCAACATATCAGCCTTGAGAAGCTACGAAAACCTTTAAACATCTTTAATCACACTTTTAACCTTATGTAGGTGTATAATTCGACACTTGATCAGCCAATGTGCTACTTGGGAAGCCTTCAGTTTCTTTTTAAAAAATCTTAAGGGTAGCTCTCGTAAAGATTGAGGAATGTGGTTGAATACTTGAATAACCATAAAGTAGCAGTTTTTGTGGTGGAGGTCGCATCTACATAGGGGGACTGTAAGTCTCGATATGTATATTTGCTATGATCACTTGTTTTTACATATAACCCGGGATTCTTTTTTACGAATAGTAAAAATCCTTATTTATTCCAACTCCCTTGTTACACCTCTTCAATCCGGTTTCCGTCCTGGACACAGCACAACCACTGCACTTCTCAAAGTCACCGAAGACATAAGACTGGGCATGGAGAGCCAGTTGGTCACCCTCATAGTTCTCATTGACTTTTCAAACGCCTTCAATATGGTTGATCACGACATCCTCCTAGCCATCCTGAAGTCTCTGAATTTTTCGTCTCTGTCACTGGATTGGTTTTCCAACTATCTGCGCGGTCGCCAGCAGGCGGTGCGTATGGGTACAGATTTATCTCAATGGACCGATCTCTCTGCTGGTGTGCCTCAAGGCGGTATTCTATCTCCCCTCCTATTTTCCATTTTCATTAACTTCCTCTCCCTATCGCTCAACTGCTCTTATCATTTTTATGCCGATGATCTACAAATTTATGTTCAGACGCCTGCTGACGAAATCAATTCAGCTTCATTGCTGCTGAACAGTGTACTCCGTAAAATCAGTACTTGGTCTGCTGATTTCGGCATAGCTGTAAACCCGTCCAAATGTCAGGCGATCATTGTCGGAGGTTCGAAACAGATCACTAAGATTAATATTAGTTCGGTTCAGCCTATAATGTACGAGAACACCACCATCCCTCTCTGCGCTAGCGTAAAAAACCTTGGCCTGCATATCGACTCATCACTTAGCTGGACAACACAAGTTGCCGAGGTCAGTCGAGCTGTTATATCTCCATTATGCTTTCTAAATCGTTTCAGAAATTTTCTTCCTATCCGCACTAAGGTCACTCTTGTCACTTCTCTCATTCTTCCACTCATTGATTATGCCGATGTCTGCTACCCGGACTTAAATGAGGATCTCCTTAGTAAGCTAGACCGCCTCATTAATAATGCTATCCGTTTTGTCTTTTGCCTTCGCAAATATGATCACATTTCATCGTACAGATCTCAGCTTAAATGGCTTCCTATCCGTCAACGCAGACAGTTGCGGCTGCTCTGCACTCTCTATTCCATTCTTTACAACCCTCATTCTCCCGATTACTTAAAATGCAAGTTTCAGCATCTCTGTGATTCTCACGACCGTCACCTTCGCTCTGCCAATTCTCTTTCTCTATTTACTCCTCTCTTTCGCTCTGGGTATATGTCCGACTCCTTCACACTGCAAGCGACGCGTCTTTGGAACGGTCTCCCCGATTCTATTAGAAGAGCTCCCAGTAAGTTTTCTTTTAAGAAACAAGTTCATGCACATCTGTTGGAGGGCTTATGCCCGTGATGTGGAAGGGTCAACGTCACCACTTATCTAAACTCGGTATTTGGTGTATATATATTTATATAAGTATATATATGTATATTTTTATTTATTTATATGTAGGTATATTAGTATTATATGTTTATGTAGACATGTATTTATTAGTTTTGTATGCATGTAAATATCATTCTTCTTTGATTGTGCCGCATTCGTGTTTATCTGTTTACTGTTGGTTGACTGGTAGAGAATGCTCTTAGCATTAAGTCCGCCATTTGTACCTTACTTTATGTATTTGTGCAATAAAGATTTATAAATAAATAAATAAATAAATAGTCCTATTTCTAATATGTAAAGTGATGTCAATGTCAAAACTTTTAATTTTCTGAACAGTGGTCTGCATGAAGCCCACGGTTATAGCGCGGTAATACCACTTTTTAAATTTATAATTAAAATTCCATGCTAAAATTACACTGATAAACATTCATTGCACCATCCATGTAGGTAGGTATTAAGTAATGTTACAGTCTCATGATAAACTCGTGAGATAGCATAGCTATGCCATGCTACACTTTCCTGTACTCTGTGGCCAAGAAGTATTACGCTGGTAAAAAACCAAATAAAAAATTATATTTCACTTTTTTATCCACTTTTTCATAATAATTTTCAATTTTCTTTGTAGCTAACATGTATATTTTTAAATTATTATTATATATTCGATCACAGTTAATACTTTGTAAAAGTGTTGTAATTCATTTAATGGATACAAAAATATTAAAAAAGTGATTGTGAAAATCTGTGAAACGTTAAACCGTATAACAAAACCGTGGTGACGTAAAGAGTTAAAAGTTTCCTCGTTAGCAGATACAAAAGTTGCCGCCATTTTAACTAAGCCTCGGAACAAACGCTTGGCGTCAAAGCTTAACTCCGTAACTGTGCAACTAATCGTCGATCTGCAGGTTAACTTTGGCTGTTTGAAGCCTCGTAACAAGATTCAGTAAGTATAACAGTTAATAAAGAAAAATAGTTCATGAAAACCATTTGCGATGCCGTCCGTGGTTGAGTTACCGGTTCGTTTTATGGTGTTGGTTCAGAAAACGAACTTTTCTATTTATGATAATTAATAATTAATATATTAGAAAAAATACTAGAAAAAATCGACTCACCCGTTTCACCTCAGACGGGATGATGGTGCTACGCATGAGTCTATTTTTTTCTAGAATTTTTCTAATATATTAGGTGATCAAACGAACTTCCAAGTGAAGTTCGAGCACTATTATATGAATTCGCTTCATTCGAAGATATAAATACCACAATGTAGTTTCTTTTCATCTTACTGGCAACTCGCACTTTTAGAGGGTATCACTGTATATTTTTTTTTTTTTTTAACTCTCCCTGCTCGACCGCGCCCATCGTCGCGTTCGTTCATTTATTTTAGAGTTCATTAACAAAATTTACTAGGGGGTTTGGGCAGGGAGGGTTCTTATATCTTCGAATGAAGCGAATTCATATAATAGTGATCGAACTTCACTTGGAAGTTCGTTTGATCACCTATTATATTTCATTCGCTTCATTCTTCAGATATAAATACCACAATGTAGATATTTAGAGTAAGGAATTTTGTTAATGGTTAAATATGCTTTTATGAATAAAATAAGTATTTAATGATTTCATAATATATTTTCTTTTTTAATCATCATAATTACAATTCTGTAATAATCACCAGATACAATTTAAATCATAAGTTGTTATAATTTCAGAAAAAAAAGGTATTTAGTCAATTACAAATTGGGTTGTCCTATTAATCAACATTGTAACCAAGTTTAACTTAACAATAATTTAACTTTTATTGGGTAAACATACAGCAGCGGCGAAGTTATTTTCTAGGGCCAATGGCCTATTGTAAAACCTAGCGAAAGTCTGGGACCTGTGTGTCCAACCAGCGGTTTTACGTATAATGTCAAGCGAGACGCCGGCTGTGTACGCTGCGGATGTCGCAGCGTGACGAGTGCTGTGTGCGCTAAACTGTGCCACATCCACGCCGCTTTCAGCCAGCACCTGCTTTATCCACCGACTAATAGTCTGTGCGCTTGCCGCGCGGTAGGGTTGTTTAGTTGTTAATATGAAGTTTTTTATGGAATTAGGTCCAATGGATTCGGTGGCTGATATATAGGCTCTTATGGTAGTAGCCGGACAAATATTTAAGTTTTCAGTGAAATACGGTAGGGACAGTATCGGTTGATCTCGATTGACCGATGAAGTTTTAATTAAATCTTTAATCATAATTTGAATGCCGTTTACATTTTGTACGATATCGTCTAATATGATTAATGACAAGTTTTGAGCTCTATGAGCAGTACTTAAAGCGAGTATAATAATCATTTTCTTGGTTAATTTTTGAAGATCCAGATCTTCATTGGGCACCCATTTAGAAACATAGTTTAACACAAGTTGGGGGTCCCAAGTGAAACCATATTTTGGTAAGGAAGGTCTTAATCTAAAGGCCCCTTTTAGCAGCCTTTTGATTTGTTGATCAGAGCCGAGATCGTTTCCTAAAAGTAGGCAAAGTGCGGAACGGTGACTATTCAAACTGCCATAGGCCTGACCATGGTTAAACTGTTCAGTTAAAAAGGCCATTACATTGGATATGGAATGTGTATAGGGATCAATAGGATGATTATCGCAATATGACCACCAGAGCTTGTAAGTAACATTATATTGAGCTAGGGTATTTTTGGCTAGTGAAGCTATCATGATGTCTAACGAGGCGGCCGGTGCGTTTCGCTTGACAAACGCCTCCCGGAGAGCTTGGCTACACCCAGGGTAAGGTCGGTGAAGTGGTGATTCCTTTCATGAGATATGGACATATCCGTATTTGCCTCTAAAAAAAGTATGTCTGATATAAGCATAGCTTTAAGTAGTGGAAACCAGGGTTGCGACTGCCAATATGGGAATACTAAAATACCCTCAACTTTATCACTATTAATCTTTTGCAGACATTTAAGAATTAATGTTATGGGTGGAAACGCATAAAAGAAATCTTTCCACGGTATAGTAAACGCGTCTACGGTTAGTGCTTCCGGGTCTGGCTTCCATGAGATATATTTTTAGGGTTCCGTACCAAAATGGTAAAAAAGGAACCCTTATGGTGTGACTCAGTCTGTCTGTCTGTCTGTCACAGCTGGATATCTCGAGAACTACTAATGGCATCAACTTGAAATTTGGAATAGTTTTAGATGACATTTGCCCAACTATTTTGCAAATAAGAAAGAAATAATAAAATTAATATTTTTTTTACAACAGGGACTGAAAAGGGGTCTTAAAAATTTGAAGTGAAGTGACTAGGGCGTGTGGGGTATCATATGAAAGAGCGCTGTTTGCACATTTTAAAACATTTTTTTCTTTTTTCTTAGGCCGCATAGTTTTCGACTTATGATGAAAAATGTAAAAAAAAAATACCGTTCCCCCCCCCTTATCTCCGAAGTTTGCAAAGAGAAAAATCTGAAATAATTCTATGTGATAGAAGTTTACGTAAAGATTACAGGAAAAATAAAACGATGTCTCAATATAACACACTTTTTTAGAAATTCAAAAAACAAACAATATTTTTTTCAGTTTCACTACCCGTCAACAGATGGCGGTGACCTAAGAATGCTGACTTGCGAATTAAAATAGTTCCACTATCGGTCAAGAGATGGCGCAACCTAATACTACAGTAATAATTGGTGACTGGTTCTTATATAAATTACCTACTATTTGCCGTACGAATAAACGAAGAATAAGTTCCTACTTAGTAATATAAACAGTTTGCAATGTGGAGCGGCTGAAACGTTTTTCAGTCACCATAAGCAACTGTGGTTAAGATTTGTAAATTAACTGTCCGCCTGTTCGCCCTTCCACCTGTCTGCCGTTTATCCTACTTTTTTAAAGACTGTACTAAAGTAACATATCCAAATATATTTATGATTGTACGGAACCCTCGGTGCGCGAGTCCGACTCGCTCTTGACTGGTTTTTTTTACATTTAGCATTGGTACGAGAAGCGAATAAGTCTATATTAGGTTTTCCAAAGAAATTCACTATTTTCTGGAAAGCATTATTATTTAGTGACCATTCGATATCGGGATTTGTTTTCCTCGATTCTTCGTCAGCTTCTTTATTATCTTTAGTATTGATGTAAGAAGGGGTAAGCCAAATATTTCGCTTTTCGCACCATTGCCAAATTTCGCGGGCTAAGTTATTAAGGTGAGGGTACTGTATCCCTCCCATTCGCTTTATGTAGCTTAAAGCTGTAGTATTATCGATCCGTAACAAAATGTTAATATCATTATAATTGCGAGCGAAACATTTCAGTCCAAAAAATACTGCTAAAAGTTCTAAATAGTTAATGTGTTGTAATTTTTCACTATCCTTCCATTTTCCATTTGCCCGTTTGCCGTTGCAAAATGCGCCCCAGCCAGACCGAGAAGCATCAGTAAAAATTTCTAACTCGTAATTTTCTGAATTAAGTGGCTTAAGTGTCGTGTGAATATTCTCGATCCACCATCTCAAATCGGGCAAAATCACATTCGATGGTCTAAATTTAATTTCATAATTTTGATAATTTTTAAGCGCAAGGTATTTTTGTCGTTCCAAACATTTAGTGTATAACCACCCATACCGTACAGCGGGACAAGCTGCTGTTAACACGCCTAAAAAGTGGCAAAATTCCCTTATTGTGATGGACGGTAGGTTATAATATTTTTTTGCGAGTGTTTCTATATAAACACGTTTTTCAAAAGGTAAGGACATCGTCATATTGACGGAATCAAAATGAAAACCGAGGAATTTAATGTTTTGTAATGGGCAGAATGAACTCTTCTCATAATTAACCACTAACCCCAAACAATGTAATAATTTTAAAGTCGTCTCGACGTTTTTCTTACACTCCTGATAGGTTAATCCTAGACATAATATGTCATCTAAATAAATAACGGATAAAAAACCGCGACTGCGAAGGTATAACATGACCTCTTTCATAATTTTTGTAAATGTTCGGGGCGCCGAAGATAGTCCGTAAGGTAATGCATTAAATTCGTATATTTTATTTTCAAAATTGAACCGTAAAAGTTTTTTCTGATCATCATTCATCGGTACAAGAAGATATGATTCTTTTAAATCTATAGAAGCCATATACATAAATGGTTGAATAAGTTTAGAAACCGTTCTAAAGTCTTCCATTTTAAAATGTTCGTGTTGAACAAACTTGTTAAATGGCTTTAAATTTAAAATAAATCTATATATTCCATTTGACTTCATCGTCAAAAAAACTTTCGATATGAATTGATTTGAACATGGTTGGCATTCTGAAATTGCGCCCAAAAATTTTAATTTTTCGATTTCTTTCGATACTAAGTGTATTTCATGATGAGAAAATGAATTACGTGGTACCCCACGTTGCGTTATGTCCTTACATAAAGGAATTCTATACCCATTACAAATCCAATTAAGAACAACCTTGTTGTTAGTGATGGAAGCCCAACACTCGGAAAAATATTTTAGTCTAGCCGCGTGTACCTGTATCAGTGCCGCTGGGCACGTTTGCCGGAGTAGGCCGCCGCCGGCCGGGCAGGCGCCGCCGCCGGCGCTGGCGGCGCGGGCGCCGCTTGGGCTGGCGCCGCGATGGCGGGCGGTCACCGCCGATACTGCGACATCGGAGCGCGGCGCGTCCCCCCTCGGCCCCCTCTGCTCGTTAGAGGGTAACGAGGGGGGCCCTGCCAGTTTTCCGAATATCTGGGCTTTATTGTGGATGAGGTTGACGCCTGCGCAGTTGTTTTAGGAAAAACAGACTTTTTTATTTGGTGGCCTTGCCTTTCGATAGTTTGAGAGGATTTAATTTTGTCGGACAAATTAGCGCCAAAAAGGGTTTCATCCCTATCCTGAGTCTCAATTATTGTCAAAAAGGATTTTTGGAGACAGGGTGTTATGAGTTTGGTTCTAAGTTCAGTTTCACTATAATGTAAGTCGGTCAATAACCGACAACCGTCAGAAAGAACTTTAATAGCGTTGACTTTGTCGTCACTACTGAGTAATATTGTGATGTCTTTGCTTATGGCTGTAATACCATGGCCTAACTGGTCCTGTTTCGTTTGTATACTCTTATCTCGATTTCGAACCACTTCGACCACTGCTGCTGATATTTCGAAATTCAAAGTTGGTGCTTTAAGCAATTTACAATTTTCTGGGATTGGGTAGTCATTTAAAAGTTTCGTCCTACAGTCTTTTAATAAACCTTTTTTAAGAATCGGTAGCCACCGCTGTGCGAGGCTAGTGTGAATGTTTTCACCAAAGGTCGGAGTGTCTACGACGGCTTCGCCCAACGCAGACAACAGTGCAGGGTCGAGGTCAAGTGAATCGGCTGGCTGGGTTTGTGGCACCGAAGGTTCCTCAGGTGTGAGTACGGGTCCCGAAGCCGGATCACCTCCCACGTCAGCAGGGTTTTCATCGCCAGCGATGTTCACGGGCTCCGGTTCCGGCGCCGGCGCCGTCGTTGGACCGGTGTATTCTTCGTGTGTACCGACATCTATGTAAATGAAAATTCTAGCATGTAAATTACGTGCTTTAGAAAGTTACGTAACGTAACAAGAATAATTTGTACCCACTTGATTGACTTTTGTCAAACTTACGGGTTTTTTGAGCATCATGCTACCCCCCAAACATGGGTAAAGTTAGGTTTTTTTTTTTTTTTTTGTTATCACATTATAATTAAATCTACGGTAGCTTAGAGATGCTTAGTTTTCGAAATTATGTCGGTAGTAAATGCACTTAATTACCTTCGTTTGCTTCGGCATCTGAAGATGAAGAATAAACCAAGTGACGTCGTCGTCTTTTCGGCTTTTCTTTTAACTTTCTTATTTTTTCTTCATAATACTCCACAGTTTTACGTTTAGGCATGATCAACGATCAATTAGTCGTAGAAATAATGTAACTTTTTTTAGGTCGTGCGTCGGTTGCCGCGCAAAAGAAAAGAATGAACGAACGCGACGATGGGCGCGGTCGAGCAGGGAGCGTTAAAAAAAAAATATACAGTGATACCCTCTAAAAGTGCGAGTTGCCAGTAAGATGAAAAGAAACTACATTGTGGTATTTATATCTGAAGAATGAAGCGAATGAAATATAATAATTCAAGCATTGTGAAGTCTAATATAGAACAAACTTTTTTATATTGCATTCGTTGGTGTTGATGTTGTTGTCATGTGCTACAGACACCGTTGTCTCGGTTGATTTCCGACACAAGTGCATAAGCTATAATAACATTAGAATAAATAATAATTAGAGTAAACTATTTGATGTTGTCCGATATTTATTTTATTTGTATTCATTATTAATTAATTTGGATTATGAACACTTCTGACAGTCTGTCACCTACTAAACATTAAAAATATCAAGGAGTTGACTAAGGACAATTTCGTTTTCAATATACTAATGAAAATAAAATTGTAATAAGGGACAATCAAAATATATGTTTTATAAACTTTTAAAATATTACAAATTGTACTTACGCATCGTTTGTTGTGTTAGCTAAAATTGTGTTTTGGACAAAAATAAAAATGAAAAACCTATGCATTAAACAATTCGTTACGTTACAGATTCATATCGTTGCAAGAACAAAACCAAAAAAACATAAAACAAATATGTAAACATCTAACAATCACAATGGGCACGACCTGAATGTAAAATGAAGTTACACAGTCCCATATCAATCAATGTTTTAAGATACTGTAAACTGTAAACAATCCTGTTTTCATCCTATATTCATTTCAATTTAACAGAGTTTAATTTGAAGTAGACCAAGGCATTTTAGAGTTAATGGCGTAAATATACGAAAATAACAAAACCATAAATACCTACTTAGGTGATTTCTAATATCATACTTATTCAATTACCTGCATAGCTTCATGTAGGATTTACACGGGTCGATTTTTCAAGCGAGTTGATAGTCTATTTCCCTCTATCAGTTTGACCTTTTCGCTGAAAGACCATTTACGTTGGATGACATAAAAGCAAGATACCAAGATAGCCGATAGTCGACTAGCGTTTTTTATCGATAATTGCTTACAAAAATCGTATCGATTTTACATGCGATTGTCGATAAAAAGCCTCTAGTTTACTAAAATCAACCAGCAAATCGGCGGGAAAATGGACTTGTGTAAATACTCCAAAAACTACCTTTGTTTCCCCGGATTCTCAAGTGTTTTCAAGTTTATTACGAACGAAGTTGCCACCTACTTAAATAAATATAAACATAAAATCTTAAACATTAAATGCTGTAACTTTATCGCTACCAATTTAAAAGATTATCAAAAAAAATTACCGTTCCGAATTCCCATATCGAGCTATCGAATCGAAAGTTAAAAGTGCAAAAGGCATCGAAAGGTCAAAATAGAAACTTGCATGATTCGAACCGAACCCATATTAAAGTACATGTTCCAAAATTCTTAACGACACACCTATATAACTATTCATAATAATGTAGACACCCCAAATGTATTGAAACTGGCTTTGTATTTTGCGTGTGTATGTATACACACATACGCACAATTTTCGGCGGTTTGTTACATACACACAGATCTGTACGTGTGTGGGTGTGGCCACTCATGCGTATCGTGCACACAACCGCAAGAAGGGCAAAGGGAAATTTTGGCAATTATTTGTGCGGTTGCGGTCGTTCGACTTGAAATGGTGCATTTTTTCTGTAAGATAGTTCAATAGAGTTATTTTTACGTAAAAATATACGTAATATTACATCATAAGTAAAAACCGGCCAAGTGCGAGTCGGACTCGCGCACGAAGGGTTCCGTACCAAAAAAGGCAAAAAAATTACGTTTGTTGTATGAGCCCCCCCTTAAATATTAATTTTATTCTGTTTTTAGTATTTGTTGTTATAGCAGCAACAAAAATACATCATCTGTGAAAATATCAACTGTTTACCTGTTGTCGTTATTAATATCGAGCAAAAAACGGCAAAAAAATCACGTTTGTTGTATGGGAGCCCCCCTTAAATATTTTTTTTTCTGTTTTCAGTATTTGTTGTTAAAGCGGCAACAGAAATACATCATCTGTGAAAATTTCAACTTTCTAGCTATTACGGTTCATGAGATACAGCCTGATGACAGACAGACAGACAGACAGACGGACAGCGAAGTCTTAGTAATAGGGTCCCGTTTTTATCCTTTGGGTACGGAATCCTAAAAATGATAATTCTTAAGTACAGAATGAATGACATTGATTATAAGGCTGGCCAAAGACCTACTTGTTTCATTTCTTTGCTTTGCTTGAGGCGCGTTCAGAACCTACGCTCCGAGTGCAACTTTAGGCTCTAACGGCGTCCCAAACATTAGTGTTTTGCAACTTTTTAAGTTTTACTTAATCAAAATCGTTCGTTGAAAAACGCTTTGACGTTTATCTATATAAAAATTGACAATTTCATTTGACATTATTTTATGTCTAGGTTTCAAAAAGTTCATGGTTGCTCCTTAAAAACACAGATTATATCTGATTTAGTGTATAAGAAAGTTTAAATTATCCGTATTCTAAATGGAAAACGAAGACTTTATATTACCAATGACATCTAAACTTAAAACAATAAAAACAACCAAATAACCGCACTCTGAACCTCGGAACGCAGCCCTGTTCTATTAGATTTGTTCCGGATTCGTCATGTTCCTGACTCGTCGTATTCCAGATTCGCCGAATTCCAGATTCGCCGATTTCCCGACTCGTCGTAATACGTACAATCGATAACACTGGCGCTTTAGCATTTCTAAGATTGAAATTGCTTACAGGCCGCACCATCACGAATATAACGATGCGCATGTCAGAAATGGTCTCACAATAAAAAAACTACTTAATTGGACAAATTATCATTAAAATTATAATTAAAGTAAGTGTCAATTTTGTATTTGTTTTTTTTTTATTACGAACTTGCTTCAGATTAATTAATATTTAAACTAAAATGTAATGTATATTATGCTGTTTGTGTACCTTATAATTATATAAGTACTTAGAAAATAAATTAAAAAATATATCATTGACTGTATTCCGACGAATCTGGAATATGTCCAATCTGGAATACGGCGAATCTGAAATACGACAAATCAGGAACATGACGAATCCGGAACAAATATGAAACCGGTAGGTCTGGGGTCAGCCTAACACCATGCAGTGTTTTCAACTTTATCCAAAGTTGTGAAAAACTAATTATGCTACTGTTATGGCGCAAAGTAGGTTTTAATGATACAACAATAATGGAATTCTCTTCACTAATAATGATGCGTTTAACACTAATAATGAATTAAGGTAATTTATGATAATAGGCTACTTGATTTTACTCTATTATTCACTTTATTGATTCGGGATAATATGAAAACCAATCATCAATTATTAACAGATGGTAACTATTGCACACTCACATTTCTATTAAAAATTGCACATGTTTTGGTCGCATAGTACTTATTACTGCATCATTGTAGAACGATAGCCGTGTGCTCACCGTTTGTAAGGAGTGTCCGTCTTGTGTATATGTGTATTTATGTGTGGTTATGTATGTGCGTGTGTGTGTCCAGGCGACCAT
Organism: Agriphila geniculea; assembly: GCA_943789525.1. Lineage (NCBI taxonomy): Eukaryota > Metazoa > Arthropoda > Insecta > Lepidoptera > Crambidae > Agriphila > Agriphila geniculea. Next base: position 3,755,204 of record OX038879.1, on the reverse strand, counting down.
TACTCGCAAGCACTAGAGTATAGGAAGGCAGCAATGTTGCAGCCGCGAAATGCACGCCGCGACTTATTTTAAACTTTTTCGTTCGCAGTTGTTCGCAGTTCCTGGCTTTGTTTTTGAGAAAGTGTGCTTTAGCCTTTTTGAAGTGAAAACTTCTTCAGCGGCGTTGTACACTTTTTTTGTAATGGGGAAAAAATGTTAAACTCGCGTCAGTCAGGGTCACGTGACCCTGATCGAAAATTCGTAAGACGGATGTAGCGTAGACAGCCGGCGGTGGAAGTATCCTCCTCTCTTTCTACGGCGCGGTGAAAATGGCGGCGCGTCGTTTTGGCGTTCGGCGGGTTGATTTTTCTGAGAGATAAACTTTTTAATGTAATATAAATTGTCATGTTTGTGTTCGATAGCGCAATAAATAAATATTGTATTCTACCTCATAAATGATAGTACTTTTATACTGATAATTAAAGTAATTCGTGCAAAATTATTCCCTAACCATTCCAAAATATCAAAAATGCACAACGTTAATATTCAAGTTTTCACTTCTGCCGGTACTCCCGGAGTGCAACCCGATTTCTTTTATACGGTCGAAGTAGAACATTGCGTCGGCTAATACAAACATAGAAGTCTTTGGTCGGCTACATACCTATTTGCAACTTATTTGATACTAGCTGATGCCTGCGACTTAGTCCGCGTGGACGAAACTGAACATGACAAACAATTATTCTTTCAAAACTGCAGTGATATATATAAATGAAGATCTCACTAAGACCTTTCCTTTCTTCTAAGACACCATCAGTCTAGGATGAGAACTGTCCGAGATATTGCCGATTTAAGTGCAACTTATTTGATATGTTAAAAATATTTAGACACTGTGTCTAGTGAAGGTTGAATTTTTAAAATGTTAAATCATAAGGTTTTAAAGAATTTGTATTTGACTAAAAAACAATAGGTATTAATTAACAAAATTATCCATGAAACAATAGCCTCCTGACGACCAGAGACGTAAAAGTTGGAGTTTCTTTGTGTAACTTCCAAAAAAATAGGAATATGACGTGAGTTTCTCTGGAAAAATAGAGAAAAAAATCCTGACTCGGAAAATATAGATTTTCCTTATGTACTACCCATAGTACAGGCGAAGCCAATTCAGTCAGTCCTTCTAGTAGTAAATAAAGATTTACTAGACATTTAAATAAGATATTGCCAATAGTTTTCAGGAAATAAAATACAAAAAGTATATTCAAAATGTACTTCTTAATCAGACTTTCAAAAATGTTACAAAACATCACATATTATTTTTTAACTTTTCATTAAATTCTATGATTATTATCACAGTTTTGAGAATCAGCCTTGCATTTTGATTAGAAACATTAATTAACAAAATTATTATCACACTTGCTAAATGTCAAAATAATAATACTCATCGTCGTATATTTGACGACTATGTATCATGTACCTGATCCCTATCATCTTAATCAAGTGGGCTTGGGAATGAACGTCCTCTTCTACAACTACGACTTCCTCGACCTCGTTGTGCTCTAGTGTTAGTTCTTCTACCACGTGCACGTTCTCGGGATCTACTAATAATACTTGTAGACAATGCCGGGGAAGGAGGAGGGTGATCACCAGTGACCTGTCTGGCTACTCAAATGGCCACTTTTCTATTCGTTCGCTAACTTTAATTATAATGAAGTCGGTTAAAAATAAGCAATGAAGTCCAAAATTACGTGTCGTAGGCTTGTCAATTCCATACAATACAACAATTTATGTGATTTACATAAACTTGCGACGTGTGTCTTGATCGTTTAATTGCTTATTTTTAAGCTTTAAGTTAGCGAACGAATAGAAAAGTGGCCATTTGAGTAGGAGGGCTGATCAGTTGCGTTAGAATCTGAACTATTTGTCTAATCTAAGTTGACTGGACTACTATGTACTGAAGATAAAATTGCAGGATCATCATCAGAATGGTCCCCTGAGTATTCAAACATTCAAAAGGTCTTGTATTGTTTCATCAGTCATAACTAAAAATAAAAAAAACGCCTAAGAATCGGCTATGTTCTACACATAGAACGTATGAATTCGTAGTTAATAGTTCGAATTGGCGACCTTTGTACTATATGTAGTACGTAAAACATTTCGAGAAAATTCTATTGCAATATTGAAAAATCACCTCTAATTAGTAAATATTTGCAAAAATAATGCATAATTTTCGAAAAAATCTGAGGATGAATTAGGATTAAATTACGTATGCACGAGCGTGATGCATTTCGACTTTCTTCGGACTCCATTTTTATGAAAGTGAGAGATGTCATGTCATTTTTATGAAAGTGAGAGCTTCCCAAATATGCCACAGATAGCGCAGTGATCGAATATTGATGTTATCACAGAGCATTTCTGTGCAAGAATTTTTGAATTATTACGTTCTACCAGTAGGACGAGGGTCGTCAGGAGGATAGAGTAGGACATGAATTAACCGATATTTAAAATGCTCATTCATATTGATTTTAAGAATCTAGTCACCTCACTTATTTTACAGCCAAGATATAAAATTGTAAGAATGTCTTCCATTTATAACGGCAATAAAACATTTATCTTTACTTAAGTTTTTTACGGCTTACTAAATTACGTAAAGTGTTTGAAGAGCTTAATGGCAGAATAGATATTAATATCGAGGCATAAGTCAATAATCGATTGTGAAACTCTAGCAACTTGGTCTTATAGGATTTCAGGATTCTACTATCACAATGACCACTAAGAATACATATATTTTCATTACATATTTCAATACTTAAAAAACTTTAAGATGAAAAATTACACTTTGTCTTTTTCAGACATTCCCCATTTAGAATATAGAGATATAATAGAATATAGTAGATAGAATATAGATATAATATGCACCTCTACTTATTTCATTTTATTTTCTCTTACCCAAGGTTGCCTGGAAGATATTGCTAATCAACAATAAGGCAGCCTTTTGTATGTTTTCTTTGTCATTTTTGTCTCCTTATGTTTTGTTTTTGTCGTATGCGATAAAGTTTTTTTAATATTATTATTACAAGTCCAGTTTTTTTACTTGCATCTCTCTAAGTTTACTTAATATAATTTCTTATACAATCGTTACGTCAGGTATGAACTGGGCATGACCTCAATAAAGCCATTTGACCCAAGTAGCTAGTAACGTTATGTTGTTCTCCAAATGTTATTACTTGACAATAAATTGCAGGCACGATAGACAGACATCGTTAACAATCCGGGACAGATTTCTTACCCAGCCTTCCTTAGAAAAAAGGGGGAAGCTATGGGAAGTGACGAAACAATCATGGTGGATGGTCGTCTATCAAATCATAAGTTAATTGCACTAAAATGTGAACATTAGAAGTGAGCGGGAATTTCATTAAGTTTCAATATAAAAAAAAATCAAACTTTCAAATTATTTTTATAATAGAACTCCCACAACTCCGTCTGCGTGGAAAGTTTTTTGCTATCCCTTGGGAACTATATATTTTTTAGGGTGAAAGTTACCCTATGTCCTTCTTTATACCCCTGAGAACGTGTATGCAAAATTTCATGATGATCGGTTCTGTAGTTAAGACGTGAAGGCGTAACAAACAAACAAACGGACTTTTACATCTATGATAATATCAAAGTAAGGATATGTTTTGAAAACATTTAGAATTCTTTACTGAAAGTCAGTTATGCCATGGCTTCACAAAATGTCCATCAAAAGTTTCAAATGAAAAAAAAATGTCCGATGAACATCATTGCATGGCGTAAAATTTTTATTCCAACATACTTACTTTGACCCTTGACCAAAGGTTACAACACTAATAAGTTTCCCATCACTTTGCAATAAAACCAAAATAACAGACACAAGAACCCAAGTACATACTTACATAAGCAAGAAGAGGATTTGCCGAAATCGGTCGTGCCCAGGCGCATAGGTCAAACGTACTTTTACCGTCCCTCTCACACGCTCGTGTTAAAGAGAGATAGGTTGCTTGCAAAAATGCAGCTTCGGATTGCTATCGATATAGCAATAAGTTGAAGTATTGCACATTTCGTCAGTGAAACTTTTTTGATTAAACTCTTTGAAAATCTGAATAGGTCAATTTCCGGAGATGACGTCATAATTTTTCCTTTGATCAAGAAGCAATAGGAGCAGAAACATCACTTATAGTCATTTATTTTATTTTATTTTATTTATTGAACATTGTTACCACAGCATTTACAGACCATTTACGCAGGTATAATTATACAGTACACAAGCCAATTACGGAAACAACACTTTGTAAACTATAAGTCATATTCACTTATAGTCAGTTAAATATCAAGTCAAGTCAAAGTCAAAAATAGCTTTATTCAAATAAACTTAATTATTAATTACTTTTGAATCGTCTATCGTTCACTTCCGGGTGTAGTGCGCTTCCACCTTCGGCCTTATCGTCATTCAACATCAGGTGAGATGAAGGCCAAGCACTACCCCGTTGTGTATAAAAAAAAAAAAAAAAAAAAACTTCTCAAGCTTACGCGCTCACTAGACATGAAATAAAACACTTTTTAACGGATACTAGCGTGGTTTTATTGAATGTACTTTGGTATTTAGTTGGTATTTGGTTTGATTTTTGGTTTTCCCGACGTTTCGGCAACTTTGCAGCTGCCGTGGTCACGGGGGACTGAAGCTACCCGTGAGTCTACCCTCAAGCGATGATTTTTTTTAAACGTTCTGAAATTAAAATTTAACAAAATTTTTAATTATTTTATGTTGATTTATAATTTAATTTTATGAATTATTTAATGCTAAAAAGAGGGAGAATCTACTGAGTTTTTTGAATTTCTAAAAAAGTGTGTTATATTGAGACATCGTTTTATTTTTCCTGTAATCTTTACATAAACTACTATCACATAGAATTATTTCAGATTTTTCTCTTTGAAAACTTCGGAGATAAGGGGGGGGAACGGTATTTTTTTTTTACATATTTTCATCATAAGTCGAAAACTATGCGGCCTAGGAAAAAAGAAAAAAATGTTTTAAAATGTGCAAACAGCGTTCTTTCATATGATACTCCACATGCCCTAGTCACCTCACTTTAAATTTTTAAGACCCCTTTTCAGTCCCTGTTGTAAAAAAAATATTTTTTTTTTATTTCTTTCTTATTTGCAAAATAGTTAGGCAAATGTCATCTTAAACTATTCCAAATTTTAAGTTGATACCATTAGTAGTTCTCGAGATATCCAGCTGTGACAGACAGACAGACAGACAGACAGACAGACAGACTGAGTCACACCATAAGGGTTCCTTTTTTACCATTTTGGTACGGAACCCTAAAAACGATTTTAAAACTGTTGCCAGCAGATAATAATGTTAGTTGTTCCTAATGTAAATGGCTTACATTTTTTTTATTTGAGTCTAAGACCGGACTTTTGTCCAAAAATCAGGATTTTCAACCTCTTGCGACCGGATTTCCGAATTTCGGTCCTGGTAACCCTACTCGGTCGTCACATTTATCTAGGTAGAGCAAAATCATACAGTTTAATTTAAACCTGTATTCGTAGTTAAAATAAAAAAGTTTTTAATAAAAACAAAACCTCCTTCAAAAATCTTGAAAAAATCTAACAAAAAAACAGCTTCAAAAATAAATTAATGGCTCTAAAAAGCAAGAAATAAAATATTGAAATCTGCATAATAACTAACTCGAAAGTTTGTATGCATATCTTATATTAAACAACGCCTTTTGAAGTCGGGTGGGGGGGAAAGAAGGATATTTTTTATCTAAACTAATATATCTAAACTTTAATCATGGGTTTAAACCCCACCAGACTTCATAAGACGTTGTTTAATATAAGATATGCATACAAACTTTCGAGTTAGTTATTATGCAGATTTCAATATTTTATTTCTTGCTTTTTAGAGCCATTAATTTATTTTTGAAGCTGTTTTTTTGTTAGATTTTTTCAAGATTTTTGAAGGAGGTTTTGTTTTTATTAAAAACTTTTTTTATTTTAAACTTTTTTGTGGTAAATATATTTGGTAATGATATTATCTAAGTTACAATAGCCTTATGTCAACGGTTCATCACCTTTTACATAGTACTGCTTTTCCCGACGCAGGGGCGTTTATTGTTGAGGAGTTCTCCTGGTATTTCACTACCAGCTCCACTTCACCATATGAATTATGATAAGCATAAATAGCCTAGCAACCATATTAAAGTAATCGTATCGTACCAGTGAACTACTTAGTATTGAATAGTTCCGATGATCATCTATGCTGGTCTTCATAATCAGTTCCACTTCACCGAAATAGTATTTTTCGAAAGCAAATGCACAAGTTACTTAAGAAAATACTAAAATCGCTATAGATCTGCATATAATTTTTGAAGAGTTCCCTCGATTTGTCCAGGATCCCATCATCAGATCCTGATTTTATGACAATGGGACCAACTTGAAAGTATATACTTTCAAACAAAAAGAATTTTTCAAATCGGTCCAGCCGTCTTCGAGTAATCGAGTAACATACATAAAAAAAATAAAAAAAAGATTCCGACGAACTGAGAACCTCCTCCTTTTTTTGAAGTCGGTTAAAAATGCCTACAACCTTTCTTACAGCAACATGTTGCAAATGAGAGACTTGTAATTATCAAGGCGTTTTCAACAAAGCGCATATTTTTAAAATGGCTGCTGTAACTTCGCAAATGTATGTATTACGACAGAAGTTTCTCATGCCATAAATCATTCGAGAAGGTTGGCCAAATTGGACGTATATATTTGGTACAAACAAACGAGAATTTTTCTCTTGAGTGCCATCATGGTGCCACGTGCCGATGTGATAAGTGGCTACTCGTATATAATTTGTACCGAAATAAAGAGAGAAAAAAAACATATGTTTTTTTAAAACATAAGCTTTAACGTCGCTTGTTTGACCTTGTTTAAATATTAACAGAGTCCTTAATCAAAAGCATGTGACTTTACATTGCATTATTTTAAACTGACTTATAAATAACTAACCAGAGAAATAAATAGCGAATCAGAAATAATCTGTATTAATGTAATGTAACGACGACCTGAGTGGTGCAGTGGTCAACATGCCGCCTACCACGCAAGAGGTCCCGGGTTCGATTCCCGGCCGGGCAGAAATTGAAATGATGAATTTTAATTTCTGTGGCGGGTCTGGGTGTTACTATGTATAATAAGTATATATTAAAAAAGGATTTAAGTAGTATATCAGTTGTCTAGCACCCATATTACAAGCTTTGCTTAGTTTAAGTTTGTAAATATCGTTACTTATTAAAGCTGATAAGTTTCTTGCGCCCGTTCTTCTTGTCAGTTAAAAAAGTCTTGAACGGGTGGTAGGAAAATATAGACGATTCAAAAGTACTTAATAATTAAGTTTATTTGAATAAAGCTATTTTTGACTTTGACTTTGACTTTGGGGCTAGATGGCGCTGTGTGAAATTGTCCAAACATTTATTTATATTTATTATTTATTTATTAATATTGCAGAAACAACTATCTAGGTGCCCAACCCCAATACTTAGTTAGTAGAGTAAAATCATATTAATCCTAATTTCTAAGCCTTTAAAAGCCAAGCTTTTATCAACAAGATCCTCTTACCACGTATTGGCTCCGTGCACGCTTTTAGCGTCACCTAGCGTGTTTCAACTTTGTTGGCTCTGACCTGGCCCCTATTTCACAGACGTGACATTTGTAAATGACAATGACAATTCGGTGTCCATCGCGTCAGCCAAATTGAATTTAGAAAACATACTGCTCAAACTACTCACAGATACCGCAACGTACATCAAAATGTCATTGTAATATACAATTGTCAAGTCTGTGAAATAGGGGCCAGACCGTTTTGACATTTTGATATGTAATGGCGGCATTGTGACAAAATATTAAAAAATACTATACATATTGTGTAATTAATGTAAAATTCAAAATTACTGTGATTTGGGTGGACAAAGTGTTGTGAAATCATTTTTGGTCATTTAAATTAAATATGGCAAGTAAGATCTATTCAAAAAGAGTGTTTTATTTTGGTTATATCAGGGTTTGTTTACTTCTTTTTTACCGACTTCAAAATGAGGGAGGTACTCAATTCGACCAGTTTTTTTTTGTATGTACACCGATTACTCGAAGACGGCTGAACCGATTGAAATGATTCAAACGTTATTACATTAGGTAAACTCCCAAGTTGGTCCCATTTTTTAAAATTTTGAAATCTGTTCAGTACTTTTCAAGTAATCTTGAAAAAAGCACGAAAATAGTATGATTTTGTGTGAACTACCTCGATGATCAGTCTTATAACTTCTTTGTTTATGAACTGAATAAGATAATTTTTTTTTGTTGAAAAAGGGATATCTTAAGTGTAGTTCTTTAACCGACTTAAAAAAGGAGGTTCTCAGTTTGACCCGCATGTATGTATGTTTCTCCGCGATTAACTCACGTTTGGATGAGCCGATTTTAATTTCTACCTGAATAATATACCTACACTACCTAATTCAAAAGGTACCTACACTAAAAATAAAAAAATAAAAAATTGTTTAAAAAAACAAAAAACCGACTTCAAAAAACCTACCTCTAAAAAGCAAGAAATAATATTCGTAATAATAAAACACGTCTATTGAAGTCGGGTGGGGGCTTTTAGAATAAAAAAAGGGATTTGTACTCCAGCCCCACCCGACTTCAATAGACGTGTTTTATTATTACGAATATTATTTCTTGCTTTTTAGAGGTAGGTTTTTTGAAGTCGGTTTTTTGTTTTTTTAAACAATTTTTAGTTGTAGATTTTGTAAAAAAAGAGGATAAAGATTCTTTAATAATTTTAGTAAGTGATAATAAACATATATAATTATTCCTGTATCGCTAGTAATCAATTAAATATCGTTTTCAAACAGATTACAGAGACTTCATTATTTCTACTTTTTGCCACCATGAGCGCTGCGATCGATTATTATACCTTCGCACCCTCCCAATACTGACTTTAAACAATTAAACACAAATTTTAATTAAGAGTACCGTCTTTCCAAACCGAAAGTGGCGCCACGATTAATTTTGAATATTGTATAATTATAATATAAAACGCATAATTATAAAACTTTTTTGTACGTGGAATTGTTAAGACTCGTAGTTAAATATTTTTAGAAGGTATCATTACATTCCCTCGTAGCCATTTCTAGAAGTAGATAGCAAAACTGGTAAAAGTGGCCGTTTTTGACACATTTTATTCAAATCATTTTACATTTACAACTAAGTAAATAAAAACCACAACTAAGTAAATAAAAACCTCTGAGGGCGCCACTATCGTTGGGGTAACCAACTTAAGTGGAAAAAAACAGTAGGTATGACGTTGTTTTGTTATAAGTACTTGAAAATACTCTATACTTTCCGATAATAATATAAGATACCTAATTGTGATCATCACTAATGATAAAATGTTGTTAATAAACGTAATTATGGTGGAATAAAGAAACTCACATACCCACAAACAAACATGAACCCTGAACACATAATACACTCCTATTTAGGCAGTCGTGTAAAAAACAGGTAACCCTCGTTTTCAATTTTCATTTGTTTTTTTTTTGCTGATTTTATGTAAGTATGAAATTGCCCATGACAGAATTATAGTTACTTTATATTGAATCTGTGACAAGAAAAAAAAATGCGGAGCACTTTAGATTGGGCCAGTATACTTAAACTGAACAAAAAAGAAGACTTGTCTCGAATTCTTTGCCCTCAAGTGTACTTCCGTAACAATAATTTGCTTCCATGATTTGCATGATTGCCTCTAGATATATTTTCATTCCACTCACGTATTTCTCTTGTACTCCGCTAAAGCAATTTTATCAGGGAGTATGAAATGAAACAAAATTGCTTTATTGTGATTTCCCCTTTTAATGGTGTTTTTGTTAAGCCACATTTAAATTTCTCAAAAATTGAACTTTAGTTTGGTAATAGTCTTATACACGGTTAATTTTTAATTATACCTAAAAATTAAATGGGGGTTTCAGACCACGCAAATGAACAACTTTTACTATGGGGCCAACCACGAAATCGCGAAAAAAAAATCAGCTGTTACATAGAAAAGTACAACATTGACTCTACTATAATGTATGGAACAGCTAATTTTTTTTTCGCGATTTCGTGGTTGGCCCCATAGTAAAAGTTGTTCAATTACGTGGTCTAAAAACCCCATTTCATTTTTAGACATACTTAAAAATTAACCGTGTAGAGCCGTAGAATAGTATGTATATAGTATATATATATAATAGTAGAATATGGTAGTTAGGGTACAATGCATGCATACAACCCACTGCAAAATGACAAACCTACGCAAATAGACTATTGTATTCGATAATCAATTTCAGTCTAGGGTTCTATGCAATTTATAATAAAAATAAAAAGTAATGTTTTCTTTTTTTTAAGTGGTGGTTTTTAGGTTTTATAATACCTAATTTTCCGGGTTTGTATAAATAAATGTATCCTAAGTATTTATAATGCTTTATAATGCTATTACCAAACCTTGTATTATAGACAGAAGCAATATTCGAAATCCTCCCACCTGACACACAAAAAAACGTGTCAAAATATAGATTATAATTCGAAGATATATCTCATCTTTCGTGATATTTCGTGAGAACCGTCTTCAGTATTTTACTGAAAAGCTGTTTTTTGCGAAACACTTCCAAAACTCATAAAGCGCTCAGTCCAAGTCAGAATACGAGACTACGGAAAGAATGAATATTTAGTTTGTAGGTCAAGTGGATGCCGTCCCTCTAGTATTTTTATATCAAAATATTATGTCATATGAAGTAAAATAGCTTACCAAGCATTTGGAACAAAAGACGCTGTGCTTATTGAAATTTTCAGCAAAAATAAAAGCAAGCAAGAATAAACTTTTCTGTACCTACCAAACTTTATGCCTACTAAAAAACTAATGCTACAGGAACTTTGATTTTGTTGGTTAGATTAAGTTAATTTGATATAATATAATTAGTCAATGACATGGTGTGCTATAGGTACCTACTGAGAAAAGAAATAGTAAAATTATTAAAGAATTTTATTATGGTCACAACATTTGTTCACGTTTGAACGTTATTATGTGGTCCTGGTACTTTAAAATCCGTTATTCCTATCTGTTCTAAGAGTGTACATTTTGGGAAGTGTTCATTTTGGCACTGAATGGTTTAAACTCTATTACCCAGTGATTTGACAAGTAAATTAATCCCTATTAGATATTCCAGTCAGACTTTGACCTACAAACCGGAGAATTAGCTTCTATTTAGAATGTAATCGATAGGATATAATTATATCTCTGGCACCCAGACAACAGGCTGTGACATAGGTAATCTATATGAACCTTTTAACTGTTTTGTTGAAGAAGTAATGGAAAATTACATTTGTCAGGATTTTACGTTGCTTAAAGACAACAAAGTAATATCCATAAAAATTAGAACGAAACTTAACAAAAAAACATAAAATCTCTTATAGGAAGACGTATTTTCACTTGATTTTCCAGATTAATTTGTAACTGTGTTGCACATGTGCTATACATAACTGTGCTAGGTTATACATCTTGAAATTTTAGTCATTTGGTTCCCGCAGTGGGTGGTTCCACTCATGATTACAAGCAACTTTGACTATGGGGCCAAGCCAATTCTGATATGACGAAAGTGTAGCAAAACACTGCTCAAAAACATCTCCAATGCTCAAAAAAGATTATTTGTTCAAATAAATTAATGTAACTTCTTCCACTGACCTGACCATCTGGTTTTTCACTGCTTTCGGAGACTGAAGACCCAGTAGGTTTCTTGCAAAAGCCAGGGCACCACTTCCGGCACATACACCTGGAAATCAGGACACATAATCAATGCGAAATCTTTATTGTGTTATACCATCATAATCAGTCAGTTTAATGCCCATTTATTGAAATGGTTTCCTTGTGGTCGATTCAAAGGATGGCCAATAACCCACCAAGCTCGCTCAAGGTAGATGGAGATAGGTGGATAAAAACTTTGGCACACGGAGGGAAAGTACTTAAGGTACTTTCCCTCCGTGTGCCAAAGTTATATAATATTGAAGATAGGAAATTTTACTGAAAGACGACTTTATTTTGATTTTAAAAATAATTGGAACTGTATTCAAAAGATTTAGAATACTAAAAGTTAAAATTTGTAAGGTTATGGTCTTCCTTTTGTTTAACATCCTATGTTATAGAAGAAAATACAATCCTAATGAGTAACCCTTTCGATCAGTATCGTAAAATTAAATATTGTTTTTTTTTATATTTGGTGGATTTGATTACTGGTTAAGGCAGGCAATTTTTAAAAAAAAATTGTATGATGTTACAATTATTTTTAAAATCAAAATTAATGCTTCTTTCAGTCTTTTCTACCTTCTATATTTAAACTCAAACTTTTATTCTGTCAAATAATTTATTCAGTCTAGGCTGTTACAAGCACTTGTGAATGTTATAGAAGCTACGCCATCGGTTCGCAAACCCAAAGCGGAGACCTTGTAATGAGAAGAACCGGGAAGGAAGAAACTCGTCAAGTCCTGCTTTTTTCTCCCTGTATATTTCATACGGAGAATTTCGTCAAAATTGAAAAATGACCTCAACATTTAAAGTGAGGTCATTTTCCATCACAATCACAATTCACAATTTATTTTTTAAGTTACTTTGCCTACGTGTGGCAAAGTTTTGGGATATCCACAAACAAGTCTGTAAAGCAAACCAATTAAGCCTAACTTTTCGTCAATCACAAAAGTTAGGGATTATAAAGGTTGATAAAAAAACTCTTACAGCGTATAAGTAGAGATACCAATTTTTCATACTGTCTTGTAGTAAATTTTAGATCAATATAAGATAATTATAGATCAAATTTTAGATCATAATGGCGGCTATATGGCGGAGTTTGACATTTTTGCTAAAAACAAACATCTGAAGCAAGCAAGTTTCTCTTCTTGAGAGATGAAATTACACCCAGGGCATAATACTTATTCCTAACACAAAACTAACTCAAAAGTGCCTACATTCTTGTATTTGTTTTTGCCCAATTTTACGTCATCACTTCCACGGTCTATAACAATTTTCATATAAATAAATTCTCGTTTGACGTGATTGCAACTTTTATTACTCAATAAAATACAAACTATTATAATATAGGTGTGATCAACATAACCACACAAGTTTTTTTCTATATCTGTGTACTGTACAACTTAGCATTTTCAGTTCAACCTAATATTTAAACTTTCATTTCAGTCTATTTCCATATTCATAAAAAAACACTATCCACATTTGAAATGCAAATGCAGCACAAATTTATAACAAGATTTTCAAACAATTTGTCTGAGGGTAACCTAACGCAAGCAGTGGTGACCCTCGACCGACCTGGCCGGCCGCCAGCGACTTTATTCAATTCTATGTTATAAAAGTTCGCCAAATTACTCTGATTGCCCCAACTATGTTGGAACAATTGTTAAAATTTTAGCTAATTATTCTTGTTGAGTGGAGAATAATTTAAAAATATATTGCATGAATTTTTAAGCAATTCTTGTTCGTATTAGTACTCGCAATCGATTTACACAGGTTTAATGGATGGCCGCTATTTTGAAAAAAAAAAAAGGAAAATGGCGGTCAGTTAGGTATGCCAAAATATTCAAACGAATTCAAACAAAAACGGCTGAACGGCTTTGGATTGGCATACAGATAATTTAAAACAGAGGATATTTTTATCTCGGTCAAAGTTTCCTTCTAGATATTTCCCGAATGTCCACCTGGATGAAGTTGCGGGCGAAAAATAGTTTTAAAAATATGTTGCATGAATTTTCAAGCGACGTAAAGAAGAAGAAACTGGCAAAATATTAATCTAGCTATTACTTGTTTTGACTTATGGATTTCCGACTATTGAAAATATTCTTAGACAAACATACCCGTATTCTCATTGAAAATGTGATGTTGAAACCAGCAATGAAAAACACATTCCTTCTAAAGTAAGTGTTTGGAAATAATTATCAAATAAAATATACTAAAAGCTGTTAATAGTACAAACAACTGTAAAAGTATAGCTCGGAGGGCCTTTCATTGGCGCCCAACGTGGGACCTAAATCAACTGCCGCGCCTTCGCGTAAAGGCTGGTTTACATTATCTTATTTTTAGTATAGTCCGTTTTGTACTTGAATCACACCCCGGACACTCCATACAACCGCGCCATTATAAACAGATGACGTCAGATGACGTTTTTGTACATGCGCAACTGTGTGTGTAAGTCTAGAGCTACTGTGCAGTTTGTACTGTACGAGCGGCGTTCAATTCATATAATTCGAACTTTTTGGTACGTAAATAAAGTTACGACGCATTGCTTTGAATATCAAAATAAGTTGGCAGTTAACAAACATGACTAAAAAGTTACGACGCATTGCTTTGCATATCAAAATAAGTCGACATTTGACAAACACGACTAAACGAGCACACGATTAGGCACATGAACTCGCGGGGTGGGGTGAGATAATTGATTCTGGGGCGGGGTGGAGAGTGCTTGAATGTGAGTACCTACATTAGTAGTTTTGGTGCCTTTCAAGTGAGCGTTTGCACTTCTTCCAATACTGTGTCATTTGACTAAAGCACTCTACTAATACGCTACGAAATTGTCGATTTACTTGCTTCCAGTAGCGAGGATTGTCACGTGGGCCATGAGCGGGCGCGCAGGGGGTGTTACTTGAAACAAAAATAATTTTTATTCCAGTTGAAAGGCAACTAGAACGTTACTCGCTGTAGTCACTAAGACGACCGTTTACATGTTTCTACTAAAGCACTATACTAAAGGCTAAGATAATGTAAACCAGCCTTAACGACGGCGACGTGTGTCGCTCTCGCTACCGTCCTATGTAACCAAAACGAAATACTACTGACACTTTGGTGACTAAATAAACAGCTTCTACACAATTATTTCACGTGAGCCATCCACTTCAAAGTTCATTAACATTGCTTGATTAGAAGTCAGTCATTTGGAATTTAACAATTTTCTTGGCTAGATTGTGTCTTTTCCCTTTTTATGTATTTTTTATTACGAAATGTATTGTAAGCGCTATCGCACACGGGCAACTTTTGTCTCCGCAACTTTTTTGTCTCTCACGTGATTTGTATGAAAAGTAGCAGACGACCGTGTCGCTTCGTGTGCGCGCTTCCATATAAACCCGTGGACTTGATGTGAGAGACAAAACAGTTGCTGGGAGACTAAGTTGCCTGTGTGCGATAGCGCTAACAGTGGTGAACTGGTGATAGTTAAATTGATTATGCATTTTTTTTCGCTATATGCTCCTATAACTGTGCTGCATAGTTTCCTACAGCTCTGTATCAGGTTTTATGGAGATTTTAAATGTAGCTGGTACAAGATGTACAACCTAATTCAAAGTGAATCTAAAATACAGATCAATCAGATTGTTGAATAATAATCCAATTCGTAAAAATCCAATCAGCTTACTCTCGAACAATAACAAAAATATGGCTTCGTTTATCCATATTGGATTTTTTGCAACGCGCGGAGTTATTATGGAATTTTGTCACCAGGCTTTTTTGTCCAGAGAATTCTCGGAACGTTTTTACTTTCATTGGATGTTTGCATGTTATACCTACGCATAATATATGCAAATTCACAAAACTATGCGTCTCTGTTATGTAATAATAGGTACAAAACATGTACCGTAAAATTAAATTTCGAATTTGCCATACACCAAGGCCCGTATTTATAAACCGCTCTCAACGTTGAGAGCCATCTTGAGCTTATACTTGAGATGTTGTTCTTATTAATAGATCATACTTAAGTACATGTTTGAGTTCGTGGTATCAACTGAGAGTCACTCATATTAATAAACAAAACTCTGCACTTGAGATCGCTCTTGAGATGATGATTGAGAGCGTGTTCGCCAAGTGCTGCGAAACCGTGACTTGAGAGCGTGCGCGCGCGGGATAGTTATTTTATTTTGAACTGCTACGTATGTTTTTGTACCTATAAACGTGGATAAAATTATATAGTTTCAAAATCTAATAAACGGAGTTAATCATTATGATGATATTGATTACGATATTACATAAATTACGAAATGTATTAGTCATAATAACAATTACAATATCCCGCCAATTTTTTCCGTTTCTTTAATCATGAAACAGAAAAGGCAAAGGCACATTTGCATCATACAGCCACGAAATACATAATCCAAGACTTCAGTCTTCTTGAACTGACGTAGTAATATAAAGTGATATTTTATTTATTATAAAATAAATTAATATAAATAAATATTTAATTTTACCACTTGTCTAAAATGTTTTGCACTAATTTATGAGAGTACAATTTATAAAACTATTTTTTTTTTATTTGAGCTAACTATTCTACACAGCTTAAATGAAACGTTAATCATTCAATCTTAATTCAAAAGTATCATTTTACTATATAAAAACCACCGTGAACTTAAGATCCTGCTCTTAAGATTGATCTTAAGAGTCGAGATCGATCTCATTTGATACGCTCTTGATATCTGACTATTAATTAATACCCAACTTAAGATGCTGCTCACATCTTGAGAGCGTATCTCTTGAGATCGGTATTGAGAGCGGTTTATAAATACGGGCCCAAGACAGTTTTTGTCAGCACTCTGGGCTTATGATGTAATCAAATTCAATCAATTTTATACAAATTATTATAGATTTTTAATAGTATATTGTTTAGTACGTGACATTTGAAGACTGTGTCTCACTTTAACATAATATTTTTACATCAATCAATTCGAGCCCGTTTTTTTCCATGGTGAGTTCATGGAATCCAGCGGCAACAAAGTTTCCTAACTTTTGAATGCTGATGAATAATTTTTCTCATTTTATGTCATACCAATTCCCAAGTATCCTCAAATTCTCTAATAGGTGATATGCCGGTTTCCTTCAATTAATATTGTGACAATAGTTATCTTTTGCACAGTGATCGCATGTGAATGCTAACTAACCTTTACCAATTTCATCATAGAGAGACAGGAAAACGATTACAATCTGCATACCAATGCTTTACGATACTCAAATAAGGTCCTTCTTTTTCTAAAAGCATTTAGAAGTGAAGCAAAGCAAACTTGAGAAGAAAGAGAAGTTTCGAAATCATAAAAAAATGACACCCTGAAATCTTTTCGGGTTAAATTTCAATTTTGCTACGGGTGACAAACTTCGCATTGTGATAAAAAACAAATGACTCGCGACTTCCGGTCAATTTTAGTTTTAATTTCATGAATGAGTTATTGTGTTAAAAAATATAATATTCTATATTCAAATATTTGTGAGTTGCCAGGTAGGTACGCAAAACTTTCAGAGAGTATAATAAGCTTTCATCTTTATATCTCATATAGATGTTTTAACATTGTCTGACATATTCAAACACCACAACAGTCGAAGCACAAGGATTACTGTTTATATCAATATTTTATTCACAAGACGTAGTAATATCATAATACCCCAAAACAAAATAAGACCCTCGTATCGACAGCGCAAATAGAAATAAAATAGATCTCTTTGTTATTTGTGAATCTCTCGACACACATATCAAATACAGATATACATCTATAACATGTATGTATGGGCTTTAGGTCGAGACGATATTAGGTACGTATCAAGCTGATATCTTACGTAACAAATCCAATATCGTCCCAAGTCTCCATAAGTACGGTACTTCAGCTTTATACTATAAGTAACTAGGTACCACATACCTGAATTTTCTGTCTCTTAGATATAAAACCTTATTTTATGCGTCATAAACTTGAATTTCAATCAAGTCTGCATAAATCCTGCAAGTTAAATCGGACCTATTTCACAAATCTACGTTTTGCTTAAGAGATTCTGAAGGAATTTTTCGTATTCAATTGAATCGCTGTGTTTGCGAAGTGATCGTCGATTTTATACACGATTTGGGAACAAAAACATTTTGAGGACGTGTTTAGCTTGGTTCATTATAATATTTAACATGTGGTATTCTATTGATATATTTAAATTCGTATTTTATTTTGCTATTTCAAATGGCTTTCAGAATGAAATTCTATGTACATCCATCACTGACTCATAAAGACAGTCATCACAGTAATTTGTATTGTATGATCGCAGCAGTTAATATACTTTGCTTATATAATAGTGTAGGTATATCAAGATGAAAGCGGAACGTCAGAACTATTTGCTATGTTTTTGTCACAAAAACCAAGCAATAATATTTGTGTCCAAGTTTAGTATCATTGCATTTTCTATAGACAAACATTACTATAGTCCATTCCACGAAACGAACTCCTAATGGAAATCAGTCCGTGTACGCCCATTGGTTAATGCTCGTGACCTTCAATAGCTTAGCCTATAGCCTAGCTCTAGCCGCGCGCATTGACCAATGAGCTGCGATTATTTCGTTTCCTAGGAGTTTCATTCGTAGAACGGAGTATAGAACGACCTGCTACGACACCTACATGTGCTACGGTTATCACTTCCTATGCTACGACGCGTCTGAAAGTAACGGCACAGGCTATAGGATGTCTGATATGTCTGAAAAATGACCCGATTGCTATTAGACCAGTAAAAAGAGGAGCTCAATGACGCAGTGTTTTAGCACCTGGCCCAGCAATTGCGGAGGTTAAGCAACTTTCGCAAGGGTTGGTCATGGGATGGGTAACCAATAATGTATTATCTAGAGCTCCTCCGTGCTTCGGAAGGCACGTTGAACTGTTGGTCCCGGGTGCATCTGCAGTCGTTAACACCCACCAATCCACATTGGGCCCGCGTGATGGGTTATGGCCCATCCTCCTTATCCACCCATAAGGAAAGCCTGTGCCCCAGCAGTGGGGACATTAAAAATGGCTGATGGTCAGTAAAATCTTACAAAAAAAACCTGATGATGAGACACAAAGTAAGTAGGAGTTTACCTGATGAGCAACGTAGCGAAGAGCACGAACAGAAGCGGCAGCAGCGTTCCGAAGCAGGCCAGCAGCAGCGTCTGCAGATCCGTGAACCCTGAGAACACAGACAAGACTGCGCCAGGTTACATGCCAACACACACCAGTAACCACCTCTGTTGGTACCAGCGAACTTAAATCTATGGAAGTTTTTGCTAACAAATATAACTAAAAAATGACACCGCGGGGTTTAAAAATGACAACCCGCGCAGCATTTAATCTGGCCATCCACGCGCACGGTAGCATACGTTAGCGTTTTTTACAATAATTGAGTTTATATTTTAAAGAAAAGAAAGAGTTTATTAGAAATTATAAATGACGTCCTGTGTAGTCAAATGGTGTAAAAGATGCAAAGAAGGCAAAAAGATACAAATATAACGTATCATAAGTAAGTATTTAATATTTTTTCGATTAAGTATAAAAATATCTATGAGTATACAGAATACGCAACCAGTGTTCAGTCGCTTTGTGCTGCGTAACTATATACCAGCATATTTAGCCCCGTCTACTTGGTTGTCAATTTTGTATGGTGCTATTTGTTGAGCAGAATGCTTGTTCCATATATTTTAGTTCACTGGTTATTACCCAACTCTCTCATTTAATAATCCACACTACACTCTCAGACCAAATAAAAAAGTAAAGACGGAGTCTTCCGACAAAGCGGTGAAGCCAGTAAAACTACGCCTTGGCTGTGTACATACACAGTTTACGCACACATATGTAACGAAACTACGCCTTGGTTTTCGTTCGTCATTGGGCGAACCCTGCCAGCCGGCCACCGCCCGCCCTCTAGTGCGCACACATGTACCATCAAAAACCGGCTTCACTTAGTTGTTCGCAACCACTGCGCAACGCTCCATCTTCCTTTTTTATTTGATCTGAGACTACACTAATGTTACGAAATGGAAAGTAGCTTTGTTTCTTTGTTTGAAAGTAATATGTTCGTTTGTTACATTTTCATACCAAGACGAGATTAATAAATAAATATTTGACAACATCACAATTGACATACATAGCTCCGATTCCAAAGTAGCTAAAGCACTTGTGATGGAAATCAATGAATCGCAAAAGTGACTTACATCGCACGATCCAGACCTGAGACAATATAGGAAAGTACGTTTTATAAATTGACCCAGCCGGGGATCGAACCCGGGACCTCAGATCAGAGAAGGTCCTTGAAAACCGGCGTACAAATCCACTATACCACGGAGGTCGTATTTTTTTGTGTAGACTTATATTGGATGTTGGAGAAGGTCTGCTGTTGTAATGGACCATAGGCCATACACGACAAGAAAAAAAATCAATAGTACTGAAAACATCGCCAAATATTTCAACATGTGGCTACCATTAAAAAAAAACGTCTTAGAAATTCGTTGCCAAAGTAATGTTACTCAAATCTCCTTTTTTTTTGACACTTGAAAAGGGACAATAAATTGCTACGAGTATGACATTTTAGATCGTAAATATCGTTAAAAAAAATAATTCCACATCTTTAAAATGGAAGATAAGTGCCACGTTTGGGACGTCGTCGACCCAAAACGTATATAAAAAAGAATATTTACGCGGAAATGCAATGTGATAACTGAACTTCGTTTGCTGAGCAAACTTGGACCTTCAGTTCTGATGGATAAAGACTACGGAGATAATTCCACATCTCTTTAGTTATTTTCGAAACCTAAAAATGCAGTTTCTACGCAAATACCTTTTAGTTTTCAGGTTTAATCAGATGATGACTAAAGACATTCTAAATTGAATGTTGGAAACAATTCGAGGCATATTTTGGACAAGTAACGCTATCTATTGGGTGGAAATTGAAACGGGAACAAATGCAAAATACGACGAAGGACGATATTATATTGCCCCGACGCATTGAAAGGATGTGGTTTACAATGTGTATTGAAAGCGAGTTAAGAAGAAATTGGACTCTATCTTCATAACAGGAAGAGCGTATTAGAATTAAGTAGTTGTAATTCTATTGTTGTTAACAATTGTATAGAGATATTTGAAAAGGTGGAGGATTAGCGAAGGACGAGTGTGGAGTGCAGACGTCTTTTTGGATCGATTATATAAATTGTTGTGAGAAATAAAGCGTCCCTTCGAATTATAAATTACAAATAGTTTGGATCCATATTAATTAATTAATTAAAGTTTCATTGTTGAATTACAAGGAGCTCCTTACTGCAGAAAGATAAGTTAAGTAAATAGAAATAAGAATTATGTATAAAACACATATCTATTTTAGACCTCTCAATATAACTTGTGTTAAATAAATAAATTATTAAATTGATGTGCATCGATCTCACATAACTAAAGGTCTAAAATAGATACGCTATGTTATATTTCACTCTTTGTACTCATGTTTATTGTTTAAATTAGTAGTTTTATCAGCCGAAACGAGGTTTTTTGTGACTTCGCGCGCTTTCCTCGATTCAAAAGCTGTAGTGAGCAGTGCGAAGGTTTAATTACCTACTAGCGTGGGAATTAAACAAATTCAGTTTCGATAAAAGTTTTTATTAGAGCCAATTTATTAATTGTTCAAATAACTAAATCATTCCTTTTAAATTGACCAGACAATCAAAACAATTTCAAATTAAAACATATTTATAATAATCCATAATCATCAGATAATTCCAAAAATAATCAAAACCTCTTAATTAAACCCTTTTATTAAATAATTAAAATAACTTAACAGTCAAATCAACTAAATCAAAACCAATTAAAGTAATTTTCTTGAACAAACAAATACCAAAACCAAACATTGCCAATAATAAATGACTCTAAACAATTAATCTGTATTCATATTTATTTTCCCAATTATAGGCACCCCTTTTTCACTGAAGAATTATTTGCAATAACTATTTTCCAGAGATAGAGCTTAATACCTTTTGTAGATATCATTAAATTAATATACTAGTGTCGTCTTCGATGATTGATACTTTATTTTGTCTGTTAGGTAATGGACAGAATTAGATTTTCTTACTTTGAATTTGATTTACAGTGTCATGACACTTGAAAATACTTGGTACATGTTTATAGATAGAGTAAAAGCTATCACAGTTCTTTCGAACAGAACTTAGAATTTTATTGGTTTTAAATTGATAGCCCTGTTAATTGATACCAAATTCAGCTTAAATAAGACTCTCCTTTAGAGCACATTATATATCTAGATGAAATGTCATTCATTCAACATGAATTATTTATGAAGTTGTCATAAATCTTTGACACTATAATTGAATTTAGGCTAGAGGTTGTGATTCATAAAGTAATAATTAGTATTCATTTAGTTTTAAATCAGAGTGGACACGCTGTTTGGATTCAAATGGTACAGAGTGTGACTTTCATTGGGGTCAACGTAGAAATAGCATAGGAAGAATTTAAGAGCTCGCGCTAGTCCATCAACCCTAAGGTGGCCACCTGTTTTAAAAAGAAGAGGAGTCAGTTAATCTCCTCCAATCAAATAATAAAAAGGGTGATAAGGACAGCGAATTATTGACATCCGTCTAACGAGAATTGTCAAAAATCAGTTAGCACTGGCAGGATCTCATCTGAATAGATGCTCTGATTGAATCCAAACGCGTATCAAAATCATTGTTATCATTTATTAAACGAATAGTTATTATCGCACCTCAAGCCATTATCTAAGACGTATACAATATCATCTTTACCAGACAAGTTTGTTAAAGGGTACATTTGTTTAAACTGAGTTATATTTTGGGATAAAATAATCAAATAAAACCACTAGACGATCAAAGCTGATACAATAAGTATCACATGCAGATTGGTCATTAGCAGCAGACAAGCGACACGCAGCCGCGGGAACCATCACACATGGTGCCGTGACCAGGATTCTTAGATTTTGTGTTCATTTAAAGCAAACGCAACTAGGAATCGAACCTTAAAATAATTACACAACGTAGAAACTTTATATCATATCCCAATATTATATTTCAGCATATTTATATTTAAATTTTTAACTTTATATCATATCCCAATATTATATTTCAGCATATTTATATTTAAATTTTATCAAACATTGCAGACTGAAATTTTGAATACTAATTCTATAATTCTAAATATATTGACAATTAAATAAGAATATTTTTATTCTAAACCTTTGGTAGAGGAGAAATTACTAACTTCCTATTTGTGATAAAGACTCATAATTATCATGTTATAACTGCCGACTAATTTCACCCTGCAATTTGTTTGAAATTCATTCTAGTTTTGTCTTTTGTGCATGGAAATATTTTTATTTTGTACTTTTACAGGCAGCGAAGTTCAAGTTATCATTGTTGCATTGTGTTTCGTTCGGTACCTAAAACAATATTCTTTGTTAGTCCAACACAATAACGTTTTAGAAATTATTTTATTACAGTTGTAGGCAAAGCGTTAGAAAAAAATTATTACGGTTCGAATGTTTTGACGCGACGCGAAAGAAAGTCAGCGGCATTTTTTAGGATTTGAGATAGGCGCGAAAGATTTTAGGTAGGTATAGATAGGTAGGTAGGCGTAGGTATACGACGAAGACGGATGTTAGCGGAGCATAATTCAATAACAACGGATTGATATATTAGCGGGAAAGTTTAAAGTAAATCGAAGCGTTAGATTTGCGTACAATTTTAGGATAATAGGTCTGTTAGTTCATTAGAGTATTACTAAATTAGGCAGGTAGTTGTGCGGTTAATTAGTCATTTAGGAAATTTAAACAATACGAAGACGTACGGAACAAACGACATTTATAAAAACAACATTTTTATAAGTTGAAAACGTAATGTTATAAACAGAAATACAAAATTAAAGTACGACCAAAATTCAAATTACATTAAAAATTATATAACATTCAAATAAAATAAAATTGTAAAGCTTATGCTTTATTTTGATATTCGTATGAGTTATTGACTAGATGTTTATCTTTATTAAAATCAAAGTATATTACTTAGTGTAGTTTTTAAACTAAGGTAAGATTAGTAGTTGAGAAGGTTCATATATTGTAAGCATCAGTTATACCGTCAACAATGGATATTATCAATTTTTATTTTATTTAGGAAATGAATCTTGACTTCGTTCGATTCGAGGTAAGATGAATAATTTATACATTTGATTCAATTTAGTTAATTGAGTTACAATATTATTAGATGAGAAAGACTAAGTCGATCTAATTAATAGCTTGAATTAATTTTATTACATAATACCGATTTGTCCGAAGCAAATGTTTTATTTAAGGACGGATACACTTCATTTTAGTACTATTATTATGAACGAGAAACGAGTAAAATTATTCATACAGGTGTATGAATTTATTAATGTGTACTTACATGAAATTTAAATTTTAGTTAGGTATAGGATATATTAAGATAAGAATTTGAACCCAATTTAAGAAATTCGAAAAATATCTACAAGGAATTGACTTTAAGGTATAGGATGACGCAGGTCAAATATTTTTTTGTTTTCAAAAGGTTGAATGGAACACAAAAAAAAAAAAATTCCTCAGGCTAAAATGGTACCAAACTGGCGGTGCAGCTGTTGGGTTTCTGAGAAACAATAGATAGTTATTTTGTGAGCTGACCCACGGACTGGCTTTTATTAACAATAGGCCACCTTGGTTGTTTTAAAAGATTCTTTGTTTAAATAAATATTTCAATAGAAAATATGAACAAAAGGAGACTTCAATAAACGTACGCAGTAATAGTTTACAATGGAGGTCATAAAACCAACGAAATACATTTTTCTAAGAAAGAACAAAACGTGCCGATATTTGGTATCTCGGTTATGTTCTATTCAATTAGTAAAAGTAAATTGTTAAGAAAACCTCATGGGGGTATTGCATTGCTATGAAATGGAAAGTTATACTTAGAGTATTCTATCATACCTAAAATTTAGTAATTTAAAAATAGACATGGTTATTTCATATTCATTTTGAATTGGAAATGAAAGATTCTGTTAGATTCAGAATTCACATAATATTTTGACTGCCGATTGAGAAATTGAATCAATAATTTAGTATTTTAAGCTATATTATACACTAGGCCAAAGCACAACATTACTTCTTCGAATCAAGTATATTGATCAAATAATAGATAAAAGTAATCTAAGTTTAGTCATTTAAGATATCTAGCTACGGAGTGAAAATAGATTTTGCAATTTCAAATTATGGGGTTAATCGTCATTGGATAAATTAATAACCAGTTGTAAAAGAATGGGAACGAGATCAAAAATCAAATCTGATTGATTTGTTTATTGCAAAATTATTAAGGACAGAAAGAAGGAAAACATAAGGTCGCAATTTAAGTATTGTACGTATAAGTATATGGAGTGGAGATAAGTTTAGTTTTTTGTCTGTCTTGTCTGATTATAATTTAAGTGCAAATTAGTATTTAAATTACAAATCGAAATTAAGATGAATTTGGGTGCATACCCCTGCCCTGTTCGAATCAGGTGGATTATTACATACGTGAAAGAAGTAGTTAATAAATAGTAAGGTTAAACAATGGAAACTCGTAAAGTTGAATTGGAAAGAAGTTGCTTAGAGCATATCAAGTAGATGTGACCATCAGCTATCTTTAAAAGATTTAAGGACATTTTAATCTTTAAGATTTATTTTACTAGATAGAAAATTAAGATATTATAATAAAACTTAGTCGAGTGGTAAAACAGTTTGAACTTAACGCTAAAAGCGATCTCTTCTAGGTATGGTGATATTAACAAAAGGAGAAACACGAGATTGCGTAGTGACTCAATAGTTTAGTGAAAAACATTTATAAATGGTCACGGGTTCGAACCCCGGTTTTGAGAAAGAGATGTGGTGACATGATGAGGTGTTTACATTATAGTATATAAAAATATAAACATTATTATAAGTTTATTCTAATTCGGTGAGAGTACCTGTACAATGAAAGCTTACATTGAACAAAGGGCATTGTATAAAGCTTGCAGGGTTAAATCGTTGTAAACATAGAGTGATTCCAATTATTATACAATATGTTTAGTCTTATAAGACTTCGGTTTTAATGAAGATATTTTCTGTCAATAAAATATAGTAGTACCTATCTGGTTTAAAAGGGTTAAAGTGATAATTATATCAATCAATTTATAATCTAACAAAAAGTAAATTCGGTAAAAACATCAAACTAAGTTGCATATTAATGATAATAAATAAAATTACATTTTGATAATTCAAGAATTAATTAAACAATAGACATTATTGTCTGCAAATAAATAATTAGTTGAATAATATTTATAGTGGTAGAAAGATGTTTCTATAGAAAGTGATAGGAGAATTATTGTTAATAAAACAATGACAATTAAATGGTTTAAATTTCATTGATTGAAATAAAATGTAATTTTAGTTTTTTTTTTCAAAGGTTAGTTTTGAGCGTATGACTGACATATGAACTATCGTTTAGATAAAACGTAACAGAATCAACGGATGATAGATGTGACGAAATTAAGTACTAGAAAGGTCTGTGGAAAACTTTATAAGAACGATTGAGGGTTCCAAAGTTACGTATAAATAGTAAACGGGAAAAAAAACTTGACGTCAAACTAGAGACATTTCAATAATTCAGAGCGACAGAAAGAATAACTAAATAAGTGCCGAGATTCTGCACTTCATTGCATTGTATTGAAGTTATTAAAGCAAAGCATACATAGTACTTAATTAAATTCAAAGTTAAATTTTATGGCAATGTTTATACATTATTATGCGCAGGCCTAATATTATGAAAGCAGTAATGTAGTAGGTAATGCTAAACAATTTTGTAGGTATTACTTTGAATACCGACTAGGAAGCAATAAAATAAGTACCTACTAAAGGTTTTTCAGACAGATATCGGAAGAAGAAAAAAATTAGAGGCAAGATGCATTTTTTTTGTTGTGCATTCGAACTTTAAGGCGTGTTGCGTAAACAATGGTCATTTTATTGTGGCCGTCAGAATAGTTAGAAAGGCAAATTTACAGTAGATTTTTTTTTGTCTGTTCGCTTCTTATAGAGATTTGGTTGAAATAAAACCAAGACTTCAAGTGAAGATTATGTTACTAAAATTTTCAATAACGTAACAGAATCTGGGGGGGGTGTGTAATGGACCATAGGCCATACACGACAAGAAAAAAAATCAATAGTACTGAAAACATCGCCAAATATTTCAACATGTGGCTACCATTAAAAAAAAACGTCTTAGAAATTCGTTGCCAAAGTAATGTTACTCAAATCTCCTTTTTTTTTGACACTTGAAAAGGGACAATAAATTGCTACGAGTATGACATTTTAGATCGTAAATATCGTTAAAAAAAATAATTCCACATCTTTAAAATGGAAGATAAGTGCCACGTTTGGGACGTCGTCGACCCAAAACGTATATAAAAAAGAATATTTACGCGGAAATGCAATGTGATAACTGAACTTCGTTTGCTGAGCAAACTTGGACCTTCAGTTCTGATGGATAAAGACTACGGAGATAATTCCACATCTCTTTAGTTATTTTCGAAACCTAAAAATGCAGTTTCTACGCAAATACCTTTTAGTTTTCAGGTTTAATCAGATGATGACTAAAGACATTCTAAATTGAATGTTGGAAACAATTCGAGGCATATTTTGGACAAGTAACGCTATCTATTGGGTGGAAATTGAAACGGGAACAAATGCAAAATACGACGAAGGACGATATTATATTGCCCCGACGCATTGAAAGGATGTGGTTTACAATGTGTATTGAAAGCGAGTTAAGAAGAAATTGGACTCTATCTTCATAACAGGAAGAGCGTATTAGAATTAAGTAGTTGTAATTCTATTGTTGTTAACAATTGTATAGAGATATTTGAAAAGGTGGAGGATTAGCGAAGGACGAGTGTGGAGTGCAGACGTCTTTTTGGATCGATTATATAAATTGTTGTGAGAAATAAAGCGTCCCTTCGAATTATAAATTACAAATAGTTTGGATCCATATTAATTAATTAATTAAAGTTTCATTGTTGAATTACAAGGAGCTCCTTACTGCAGAAAGATAAGTTAAGTAAATAGAAATAAGAATTATGTATAAAACACATATCTATTTTAGACCTCTCAATATAACTTGTGTTAAATAAATAAATTATTAAATTGATGTGCATCGATCTCACATAACTAAAGGTCTAAAATAGATACGCTATGTTATATTTCACTCTTTGTACTCATGTTTATTGTTTAAATTAGTAGTTTTATCAGCCGAAACGAGGTTTTTTGTGACTTCGCGCGCTTTCCTCGATTCAAAAGCTGTAGTGAGCAGTGCGAAGGTTTAATTACCTACTAGCGTGGGAATTAAACAAATTCAGTTTCGATAAAAGTTTTTATTAGAGCCAATTTATTAATTGTTCAAATAACTAAATCATTCCTTTTAAATTGACCAGACAATCAAAACAATTTCAAATTAAAACATATTTATAATAATCCATAATCATCAGATAATTCCAAAAATAATCAAAACCTCTTAATTAAACCCTTTTATTAAATAATTAAAATAACTTAACAGTCAAATCAACTAAATCAAAACCAATTAAAGTAATTTTCTTGAACAAACAAATACCAAAACCAAACATTGCCAATAATAAATGACTCTAAACAATTAATCTGTATTCATATTTATTTTCCCAATTATAGGCACCCCTTTTTCACTGAAGAATTATTTGCAATAACTATTTTCCAGAGATAGAGCTTAATACCTTTTGTAGATATCATTAAATTAATATACTAGTGTCGTCTTCGATGATTGATACTTTATTTTGTCTGTTAGGTAATGGACAGAATTAGATTTTCTTACTTTGAATTTGATTTACAGTGTCATGACACTTGAAAATACTTGGTACATGTTTATAGATAGAGTAAAAGCTATCACAGTTCTTTCGAACAGAACTTAGAATTTTATTGGTTTTAAATTGATAGCCCTGTTAATTGATACCAAATTCAGCTTAAATAAGACTCTCCTTTAGAGCACATTATATATCTAGATGAAATGTCATTCATTCAACATGAATTATTTATGAAGTTGTCATAAATCTTTGACACTATAATTGAATTTAGGCTAGAGGTTGTGATTCATAAAGTAATAATTAGTATTCATTTAGTTTTAAATCAGAGTGGACACGCTGTTTGGATTCAAATGGTACAGAGTGTGACTTTCATTGGGGTCAACGTAGAAATAGCATAGGAAGAATTTAAGAGCTCGCGCTAGTCCATCAACCCTAAGGTGGCCACCTGTTTTAAAAAGAAGAGGAGTCAGTTAATCTCCTCCAATCAAATAATAAAAAGGGTGATAAGGACAGCGAATTATTGACATCCGTCTAACGAGAATTGTCAAAAATCAGTTAGCACTGGCAGGATCTCATCTGAATAGATGCTCTGATTGAATCCAAACGCGTATCAAAATCATTGTTATCATTTATTAAACGAATAGTTATTATCGCACCTCAAGCCATTATCTAAGACGTATACAATATCATCTTTACCAGACAAGTTTGTTAAAGGGTACATTTGTTTAAACTGAGTTATATTTTGGGATAAAATAATCAAATAAAACCACTAGACGATCAAAGCTGATACAATAAGTATCACATGCAGATTGGTCATTAGCAGCAGACAAGCGACACGCAGCCGCGGGGACCATCACACTGTTCCCGCAGATTACGAAATTCTAGATGTTTATTGTTTACCATATACTACAAAACTACAATAAACAGTTGTGTAATGTTTAGTTCATAAATACACACATCAACTTTGTCTAGGGATACAGGTGTTATTTTCATACAAACGAGGTAACTTGATTTCCTGCCAGGGATATACTGTGCTGTGATCTGATGACAGCTATCCAGGGAGTGAATGGAGGAGATTCAGATTGCTATACACACCCAACTGATCTGACCAGCATTCTCAAAACGTAAAGGACATGTTTAAAAAAACCACGAAAATAGCATGAAAATGTATGGAAATCCTCAAACTGAGAACTCTGACCCATTAATCTTTTAGAATACTGATCAGATCAGTTGTGTGTGTATTACGATCTGAATCTCCTCCATTCACTCCCTGGATGGCCATCATCAGATCACATCACGGTACATCCCTGGCAGAAAACCAAAGCTTCAAAGTTACTTCGTTTGTATGAAAATAACACCTGTATCCCTAGACGAAGTCGATGTGATAGAAAGTATTTTATTTCAAAAAAATATTGTTATTCAAACAGATTTTTAACTAGCCATTTGAAAAGATTTATTGCTTTCACCATGACGTTAATAATGAGCGCGGTAAATACAACCGCTTTTGGGCGCAGTATCCTTTTTCACGCGGCTCTCAAATGATATATTTTTGCGGGAAACTCCTGTATTTTACGCCCAGGCATTTGGACCGGGGTTAGGCAGCCCGGGTAATATCCTTCCTTAATATTTTTCTCCCTATTTCTACCTGTTTCGGTACCCGTGACCTTTAGTTTTCGTGTGAAATGCTAGCCAAAATAGACACAATACCCTGATAGAAACTGTTCTTAGAAATGTTTTTGTATGTTGGTTGAGCTATATTGTTAGAAAAGTTTTTCCAACGTGTCTTGATCTAACTCTGCTTATGTTTCCAAATCACCTGATATAGTTCCAACTTGTTTGATGGTGGAAAATGTTTGGGAAAATTCAGGGGTTAGGAAAATTCGGATGTGCGTCTTCTACCTGACAAGCGTAGTCAAGCACCTTAAATTGTTTTCGAACGGTACCAGAATGTTATTCTTCTGATTGGTGTGAATGAAAAACACAAACAGAGGGCCTACTACGAAAAGATTTTCAATAATCTAACGGTCTTTGTTGTTAGATTAATGTAAAGATTAGACTCTTGCGCTAATTATTTCATGAAGGGGAACGATATTCGTCCGATATTTCAGTATTTGGAGTACCTAGGTCCTCAGAGATTATTTCTACAGTCGTCGTAGAGAAAAGGCAGTAAAAGATTTAAGTTTTGTTCTGACTTGACTATCGGAGCAGAGGGAACAAACTAACCCTCCTTAACTAAGTACAAAGTTAAATATTAAAACAGTTCAGCACCACGGCTTCAAGCAAGATAATGGACACCCAAAAATTTAAGATTTTCTCATTGTTCTAAGATTAGCAGTGTGATTATATATTTCTTAATTAGAATAGCGCTCTTAGTATGCTTTTGAAATTTCGTTACTTTGATGAATCTTCAAATAGAAATAGTCAAAGTCAACATAGATTGGTGCCGAAAATAACCACAAGAAATTAGCCACATGCCCTGGAAAAAGTTGAGTGGTGGGAGTGAATATCTTATAAATAGGTAGGTATAGGTACCTAATAAGTATTTGACAACACTGATTCTGGATTCTTAGAGTCTCCACGAACTACAGACCAAACTGTCGGCTGATAGTTGGAATCAGTATAAAGAAGTATGCAAGCGCGCACACTACAACGATTTGGTATCGGCCGATTCTTCATACAAAACCAAACTATCGGGCAATAGAATGTCTGTAGTCTGCGGGCACGCTTAAGTAAAAGGTTTTTTGAAGTTGCGTTTCGATTTACTGCAAAATTATTCCCTGTTGAATTCCAAAATTCAAACCTTTTGCTCTCAAAACGGTTTTTATTTTATCAAACGGAGAGCACGGGATTGCCACTTGAATCAGGATACAACCGCAATCATATTATACTCATAGCAAATTCATGAACTCGCTAATACACTCGGCAGAGATATACATACATACATAGTTTGTCTGAGTAAATTGAAAGAGTATAGCTTCCATCCTTTGACGTTAGAACGATGCAGATAATTTGCCTTGACCTGCCAGGGGACAATAACGAATATCTGGGGCAAATGTCGATATGAAACTAAATTTATAATTTCAAAAATAGCCTGTTCCAAATTAAAGTCAATCAAGTACAATTTTGATGAAGAGAAAACTAGAAATGAGTCTAAATTTAACATAAGTCGTTACCATTTAAAACTTGCTATCTAGACTAACACCCGTACTCACAAACAACACTCAAGCGACCCTTGACTACGCGAACAGCGTTGAAATAAATATATGTGATTGGTTCGTTTGTTTTACGTAAGTATTACGTGTGGGTGGGCAGATGGGAATACATAGGTGCCATCGACCACCGGGATAGTAAACACCACCTATTAGTGCCAACCACCACCCGCATGGCACCCTCGATATTGGCAGATGGGAATAAATAGGTGCCATCCACCACCGGGTTGGTGAATGCCACCTAATAGTGCCAATCACCACCC
Organism: Agriphila geniculea; assembly: GCA_943789525.1. Taxonomy (NCBI): domain Eukaryota; kingdom Metazoa; phylum Arthropoda; class Insecta; order Lepidoptera; family Crambidae; genus Agriphila; species Agriphila geniculea. The sequence goes on along the minus strand of OX038879.1, from coordinate 3,722,998 downwards.
CGGTGGCGGAGCTGGAAGGGGCCAGATGGGAATAAAAGTGATTGGTTCGTGGGACGCTGTGCGTCCGCCGGGACTGTGAGACCTCATAGTAAAGTTTGTGAAAATGGGTGTGCTAGGTTTTGACGGCGCTGTCATATTGCGGCCGTAATTTAGCAGCGTAGAACGTTGTCTATGTAAACAGCCTTTTTTTTATTAATTATGTTTATTTTTGTTATTATAAATTACGGGCGTAATATGACGGCCCCGTCATCCTATAGGAAACCCTATACCCTTAGCCGTGCAAAAAAAATAAAGTCTTTAGAAACAACCTTTTTCGTTTTCTGCCGTTATTTGCGTTGTTGTAGGCGCTTTGAATAATAACAACTTATAAAACGATAGTTCCCTATAAAGTGCAAGTGTCAAAAGTGAGGCAAATAAAAATGAGCCAAACTGGCTCAGTTTTTCACTCCAAAAACAAGAGCGTGTCTCTGCGTAGCGCAGAGAGGCCGAAATTGACAGGTTATTGGAGTAAATTTTTTGAAAAAGTCAGACTACAAAAGCCTGTTGAACTCGGCCAGGTACTTGGATGAAATCAACAGGCTTTTGTAGTGAATTTTTTTACTACAAAAGCCAGAGCGTTACGGCCAAGTCCTTACAGAAATCGAAAGTACTCGAAGAGCCAGAGCGTTTCGTCCATGTACCCGGCCGAAATCAACAGGCTTTTGTAATCTCGCATTCTTCATACGTTACCTAATCGTACCTTTAAGAACGAAAATGTTTCAATTTCCCTACCTGAGGGGATTACTTACTATTTTATCAGATTTTAGTTACGAATGAAGGATAAATTTGAGAAAACTGAGGCTGATGGCTCAGTTCTTTTTGCCTTTACATACAAGGACTCATCTTCTAGGTGTTATTATTTTAAGGCTGGGAGTTGCTGTTGCTGCTGCCTGCCTGTTTGGCCTAAGATTGCCTGTACGAAATGCATGTGTTACCGGCAATGTATGAAATGCAGGCATTGTATACAATGCCTAGGCATTGTATACAATGCCTGGCCCTTTTAGGCAATGTATGAAATATAATGAATATTGATATCTATTTCACACATTACCTAGGCAGTGTATACAATGACTAGGCATTGTATAGAATGCCTGCTGGTCCACCGGCAATGTGTATAATAAAATGATTTTCGAGAATAGATTCGAGGGGGGATCGAGGGGGGTTTGGGGAAAGCTCGGGGGGGGGGGGGCTTGAGGAAAGCTCGAGGGGGGGGGGCTCGGGGAAAGCTCGAGGAGGGTTCGTTGGGGGGCTCGAGGGGGGCTCGAGGGGGGCTCGAGGGGGGCTCGAGGGGGGCTCGAGGGGGCTCGAGGAGGGCTCGAGGGGTGCTCGAGGGGGCTCGAGGGGGGCTCGAGGGGGCCCGAGGGGGGCTCGAGGGGGCTCGAGGGGGGCTCGAGGGGGGCTCGAGGGGGGCTCTTTGGAATCGAACCTGTTTTACTTCTGTAGGTCCCGCGTATAGGTTAGAAATTTAAGGCGAGCGCGGAGCGCAGCGGAGCGTGAGCCTTAAATTTCGAGGTTATTTTTTTATAACAGACAACAGAAATTTGAGTTTGTAATCGAACCTGCTTCACTCCTGTAGGTCCCGCGTATAGGTTAGAAATTTAAGGCGAGCGCGAAGCGCAGTGGAGCGAGATCCTTAAATTTCGAGGTTTTTTTTTATAACAGACATACGAAATATACTTATTTTACACATTGCCGGTGGCTGGTCCACCGGCAATGTGTGGCCTAGGCATTGTATACAATGCCTAGGCAAAGTATAAAATGAATTATATTTCATACATTGCCTGATCGTTTCAGGCATTGTATACAATGCCTAGGCATTGTATACAATTCCGGATTATACACATTGCCGGTAACACATGCACGGAAAACCGCAATTTGTTCCGAGCGGTTTTTCTTTCTACAGCGCTCGGCGTCCTCTGAGAGGACAAATGTCATACGGCAGAAAAGATAAGTCCTACGCGATAGAAAGAGAGGCAACTACCAAGTGAATGTTTTGGAGTGAAAGGAGCACTGTGTGACCTGACTTGCACTTTATTATGTCGGAGCAAGAGTCGCAATTTATTTAAACTATTTTACGGAGTGCAACTTCTGTGGTGGTACTGAGTTTAGAGCATTCAAATGCTCTAATCTAAGGTACTGAGTTACGAGATCAAAATGTCAAACATGAAGTGATAATTCCTTTGTACACGCCAATGATCTCCCGTGAAGATTTTAAATTGCGATGGAATATTTTGTGAAGTGGACAGCTCGTTAATTTGTCAAAAAGGGTTTTAACGGGACAAAGTGTGACCAGTCGCAACCGTGGGCCATAACGCTGTGATTGGGGTCCAACCGTATGTTAACAGGGGTTTATTAATTAGCTTTCGGTAATGAGCGTTATTACGCGCCGGGGTTTATGGAGAGGGTGAAAAATTATTATTATATTTACTTTTAATACGTATGCTGGTCTATGTTTGAGCTCACATAAAAATATTTTCTTATCTGTTCTGTGGCTTAATTTGGCTGACAGCTAATAATACTATCAAGATGGGATCCATAAGTTTGGGAGCTAAGTGGCCTCAGACATACACACAAACACATCAAACTTATAACACCCATTGCGTACGTCGTTTATAGATATCCTGTAGTATAGTGTAATAATTTCACACTGACACCACATTAAGTATATTGCACCTGTGCGAAGCCGGGGCGGGTCGCTAGTACTGTTTAAAAGTAATCCCAACCTTTCAAAGAGAAAACATAAATAGTTGACTACAACCACTACAACAGTTGGAACTTTTACTTTATTGCTTTCTGTGGTTGGAACTTGTACTTTCTAGCTAGACCCCTCGCGCCAACATAACACTCATTCGTTGAAATTCTTGTAAAAGTTGTTATAAACATACATACTGTGGGCTCAGGAGTAATATTATGTTATTAGTCTACTACTAGAATAGTATTACATGGACTCTTATTTACAACCTAGGAGCTATACAGCGGCGCAGCGGCCGGCGTTGGATCTCGTGCAAGATCCCAGAGTGAATCAGCAGCTCTTAGAAAAATTAACTAAACCTCTTTCGTTCTGTAAATAATCTTACTAAGCCTACATCAGAAACGACTTAATCTGATAAGCACTACTATTTATTATTAAGCTTGTTTATCTGTTGCCGTAATACCGGGAAATTATGGCTTACTCTCAGGGGATTACAGATTTTTTTGTATGTACAAGAATATCCGAGCAATACAATTTTAAAACATGTTTTTCTTAAATAGACAGATGATAAATATTTCACGCAGTATTTAAATATTTATATATAAGCTTATTTATTAAAATTAGAAAAACTTGTTCGAGCTTATAAAATCTGATGAAAACGGGACAGCCCTGTATTTTAAACTTAATTATTTTTTATCCATTCCCTTTTTACAACCCTTGTAGGTAGGTAATTGTATTACGAGATGGTCTCTAAACATTTTCGGTGTTACTAAAGTTATACGAGTACAAGCGACCGCCCGCGACTTTGTCTGCATAGACAGTTGTTTCTCTATCCCTTGGGAACACTACTTCGGGATGAAAGGTACCCTTTGCACAGAATAACTAATAGTACAAGTACAGAAGCAGCACTCCGCAAAGTCATTTAAATAAATAGCGACTTTTGCTCCGACACAATAAAGTGCAATTCAGGTCGCGCAGCGCTAATGGCCTACAGTTATTATTTATTTAGTAGTTAGCTCTCTTTCTATCACGTGCTCTTACATTTTCTGACGACGCAACGTTAAGGTTGTCTTCTTTTAAATGAACTGCGTAGCATATTAATGTGAAAAATGACAATTGTTTATTGGTTTTTAGATTTAGACATCCGTACACGGCACAGTAATGTCGATTCGACATTGTTACTATTATAAAGAGACAATACCTACGCAGGCAGTAAGGTGCCGCACGACTACACAGGCGGGTGTGTGGCGCCCCTCTGTTCAATTGTTCGTTCGAACGAACGGCTAGCGGTAGGTGCTTATCGCGCGACCTTGAGAGAGTTTTGGAGGCCTGCCCTATGTCCTTCTCTGTACAACGTGTACCTATGCAAAATTTCATGATAATCGGTTGAGTAGTTAAGACGTGAAAGCGTAACAAACAAACAAACTTACTTTCGCATTTATAATATTCACTAGCGACCCACCCTCCTCGCTTCGTAGTGATTAGTAAGGATAACATTGTAATATCAGTCAGCCACAAACAGACGGAATCTGATTCCGTTTCGGAATTCCAAAACAAAATTCCGTCTGAATGTCAGTCAGCATGGGCGTATCTAGAAATATTTTCCATGGGGGGTTGGCTTCCAGTGGTCTCTTTTTGTGTAAAGGTTTTTTAATTTTTCAGCCTTAAGTAAAAATTCTGGGGTGTGCACCAAACTATTCTGGAATGGGCACGTCTGTCAGTTAGTCTTAGACATACAGACGGAATTTTAACTCGGTATTCCGAAAATGTGGCCGCGCTAAGATGGCATTTAACGATCTGATCAAAATTGGACACTGAACATCTATAGTGGATACTCACTTGTGTCAGGCGCAAGGTCATTGTCCACTTCGTGTCCAGTGATGTTCATCATGTAGGCACTTCTGTTCTCCCCATTCTTCGGCTTCAGAACCTCCACCAGCTCCACATAGTCCGTCTTCCTCAGCATATCACTCCCGTTCTTCTCGAACCTATCACCCTTCAAACCGACAGTCCTATTTACATCACTTTCATTAATCCGCCCCGCAATCAAAAACTCAAACCTCGGCATCTCTTCAAATAACTCTGCATTACCCGCCCGCTTAAACTTTAAATCAGTAATCGACTCCTCTCGATCCGTCTCCGAATCAATCATTTCATGCAAACTCGGATTTGATATGTTCTTCCTCTTCTCTACCGTCGCTGCATCATCAGCTATGATGCTGCGATCTTGCATTTCGGACATAACTTCGTCTCTATCTTGCTCAGCATCCATCATATCCGCTAAATCATCAACATTATCTCTAACTTTCTCTTCGGAAGTGTCATCATTAGCCACAACTAGTGTATCAGAATCGGGTTCTACAGGAATATTGAATGTATTGTTGCTATTAGTAAACTTTATGACTATGTCTGTAGTGTTGTCCGAATAGGGACGGGCCTGAACCACGTCCGCTGTGAGCAGAGAGTTTAGTAGAAAGAACATTAGTTTTAATTTAACGTTTGTCATTTTTTTCGTTTTCTTTTCACGATTCCATCTTTGAATGTTTTTACTTCGTTTCAGTCGAGGCTTCCCGGCGACATGGTAGTTCCGTTTCCAACCTGTGAACAATGGAAACTACTAATTAATCAAGTCTTTTTACAGTTCTTTTTTCGTAGCAAGATGTCGCAGCAAACGAGCTCGTTAGTTTAAGTTTTCTTAAACCAAAATTACTTCGTTTAACGAACTTTTTACTGTTTAAGTTTTGTTTCAAAGTTAAAAACTAATTCATTACTGACTTGCTACATAGTTTTGAATCTGCCTAAGTAATAGGCAGAGCTCCAGTATCATTTGTTTGCAATTCAATTAGTGTTGTTTGTAAAACTTAGCCGTTTCTTGACTTCGCCAGCGTTTATCTTTTTAAGTAAACTTTTTCTGGGTCAAAGCACTTTAGCTTCAAACTTTAGCTTAACAAAGACTTTAGGATTGATCGTTTGTCTTTTTTCGTTACACCACCCTTTCTTTTTCCGAGTCGGACGGAGTCCACAATGGTCTTTAATTCTGTATACTACTTGTACTTAACACGCTCGCTGCGTCATGGGGTCGGAACGGAAGTACCCGAAGCAATACTTTCCTACGGTGCGGCGAAAAAATGCTTGACTTTCCGCTGGTGCGGGACAGATATATTTAGTTTCTTTAGACATAGGAAAGAGACAAATATTGTTTTATGATTATGACGTCAAATATTTCGATTTTGAATAAAAAACTTGCATCAGATCTGTTCGACCCGATACCGACCACAAGTAAATAGTTTTCGTCAGGTGCGGTATCGGGTTGAATAGATCTGATATCCGATGACCCGATAGTCGCACTGAATTACCACCAATTTTTTATTGTGCTGTGCTGTGCTCGTATGCAGTTGTTATCGATAGCCTTTATTGGGTAATCTTGATTAACTATACTGAAGTTATTTACTAGTTAGTCTGATTCAGCCAGATGAATTGATTCAACTTAACTATTACCAATTCAACTTAATGATTTAGCAGCCTCATTTAAGCTCAACAAGCACCTGACCGGGTGCAAGCAGAGTTTTTCTACATAACGTGTAGAAAAACTCTTTACTTGCAGTGTTATAATAATTATCACGTATTAAACACCCAATAAATGTGATTACTGTTTATCGATAATACTTGTCTCTTATTGCTCACATCCCTAAATGTCTATCGATATCATGAACGTCTAGTGCGGGTGTCGGATTTAAAAGATCCGATAGATTAAAACATGCCTAAAATATTAAGTTGTTAACCAATTCTGCTGCGGTCTCATTTATATCTTAATTGTTTTATTAAAAACACATTACATTGAAGAAAAACATGAATTCTTACATATTCGCGTAAATAATCTCATCAAAACAACAGCATGTCGAACAGATCTTTTCGACCCGATAACGCACAGCCAGCAAGTCACGTAACAGGTCTTAAGAACCTGATACAGCCGGATGGGAAAGTTAACGTTTTTTGTTGCCGCAGCGAGCGGGTTAACACCTTTGCAAACATTATGGTTCAATAGAGATTTTAATTTTACAGTCTTTATAATGGTTACAATAGTGTAGGTCCGATCTATGCTACGACATTATTCAGTGAATCAAACTTCTACAAAACTTACGTAATAGAACACATGAAAATCAAAGAGCAACTCCTAAAATAATATTATCAGATCCTCTTACAGAAAGGACGGAATGGAAATAACTTTCTGATAAAGCTTTAAGTTATTTTGACGTCAGCCATTCATGACGTCACGTCCCCTTTGACAAAACGCATGATATGAATGACGTGGACGTCGCTCACGGAGCGGGAACAATTTGTCACAACCTACGGGAGCCTGCGTGCGACATGTGTTGGGGTTAGTAATCGGTCGCAGTACTGAACATGTCGTTTCCAGGGAACGTTTTGTGAAAAGAAATGTGTAGTTTTTGATGATTTAAGAGGTCGTTGCGTGGGCAAATTGGATAGAGTTTCGTTTTGATTTTGATGATTAACTAAGAATGAAAATAGGAATAGCATTTACATCATGTGTGATCATGTTGAATAAAACTCTGTTTAATTTAGTTTATTCCTATTATCCATCCTTGAGGAAGGCCTGTACCCCCGCAGTGGGGACATTAATAATTTCTGATGACGACGAAGTTTTTTCTTACTTGTTCTTTGGTTATTTTATGAATCAGCATTAACTATGCTCTACCCACCCATATTTTTAGAAACAGTAAAGTAGACCTTTTTTTCATTTAGTGACATGTCGTCCCTCGCATGACTAAATGTCGTAGCTGACATTTTTGTCAATACTTATTTAAAATTAATTTTCAAACGTGTTCCACTAATTATTGTATCTCTATCTATCGTATAAATAAGGTTAAGGTATATTAACTTTATGATCTATCGCCGTTGTAAATAACGGTTAGAACCAATAGGTATACGACGATTAGTGGAATACGTTTGAAAATTAATTTATAAATATGTTTATGTATATAAGTAAATTTTGACAAAAATGTCAGTTACGACAGTTAGTAATGCGAGGGACGATTTGAGAATTGCCTCTCGTATTTCAGTTTCATTCCACCTTTTTCTAATAAGTCCGTAGTTCGCGCCTGTCCTCATCGTAAGTCGCTAAGCTGCCAAGACCTCTCAATCCTTTAACGCAAGATAAGGACCTCGATATCTCTCCAACGACCCATAAGCGACGCTTAGCGCCCTCTCTATCCCCCCAGGGGGGGTGACAGAGACAGATGGCAGATTAGACGCATCTGCTCGAGAACCATTCAGAAAATAGTGTCGATTGGGCGATTTTTATTATAAGCGCTAATGGGTTCTTTTTCACATAAGAGCGATTGGCCTGGCGATTACTTTCTGGATTATTTATTTTTGCACAGTTGGTTAAATATTAGGTAGTATGCTTAGAATAGTAACACCTAGAACGATAGTTCTCTACAAAGTGCATTGTCAAAAGTGAGGCAACTAAAACAGCCAAAATGGCCCCGTCTTCAGATTTCATCCATTCTTATCCATTTCCATTATTATCTAATCATACCGAATAAGTACAAAACAGTTTCAATTTTCCTTTATTTATTAGATTAGTTAAAATTATTGGGTTTTAATTACGATTAGGTAGCGTACGAAGGATATAAATCTGAATACTAAGCCATTCTGGCTTGATATTAGTTGCCTCACTTTGCATACAAGGACACGGTTTCAAGGTGTTATTATTCTAAGGTTGTAGGTACCAAATTATGTGATAACACTGATAACACTGAAATAGTATTGCTAAAACTGAACAACATTCTCCAAAGAACGAAGGTCAAAATACGATTTTTTTTCGCCTTTCCACAGTAAGTGGGTCAGCTGACCAATACATTTTGTATGGGAGTGTAATTTTTTTTTCCTTTTTCGACCTATGTTCCATGGAGAAAGTTGTTTAGTTTAAGGCTGTAGAGTCGTATCACGTTCCATTTTTAAATTTTCAATACAAATGATCAAAACAACTCTGCGCGAGCCGTAATGAGGGCGAACTATGAAAATTCCTATTAAATTATTAAATAGATATAAGTATATACAAAACACGCAATACATTAGACAAATACCTCCTTATCCCTAAGAAAAATTAAAAATTACTTTAGATTCTGTAAATACCAGTAAAAAAAACATGTCAAAGTGTACCAATTTCAGCAATTTTTAATATTTTATTTCTCTGTGATTAAAAGCATTTTTTAAAATTTTCTCTCTATAGGGAACTCCTTGACAATACAAACAATAAGTGAGAAAATAAATATGAGTCGTATTCTTATTTGTTACAGCTGAAACGTTTTTGAAAAATACCTCTGACAAGCAAAATTTGAAATACCACTTGAACAGATTGTCTTCGTCTTAAAATACCTGACAATTTATTATATTTTTCTCTCTATACGGCACTAATTTAAGAATTTTGCTTCCTAAAACTAAAGTTTACATCAATAATAATGCTTTCATTCTTTAGATAACTTCATTGGAAAAACACTAATTTCGTTGAAATGCAAATATACAGCCTTAAGCAACACTATCACCTGTATTAGTACCTATCATCACTTTATATTATAACATTTATAACTTTATGATTCGGTGATTTAATTCACATGCGACTTTGTTAAAAGTAATCGATTTCACAAAGGCAAAGAAACATTTTAATCAACACCTACTATTACTTAATGGTTAAAACTATATAGGGATTACAGTAGAGCGTCGATTATCCGAACTAATTGGGGGACGTGGGTGTTCGGAAAACCGGTATTTTCGGATAATCGAACTAATGTCTGTATGTATGTACATATATTGATTTAGCCATACAAATTTACGTACAGGTAAATGAAAACCATATTATTTACATTTATGAATATCTTTAATGACGCGTGCACATCTTAAGTGACATACGAGTACAGTAACAAGTGAACAAGTCGCGACAAGTGGGCGAAAACTGAAGCGCGGGCGGCGCGCGCGAGACCCGCGTGGTGGGAGGTTAGCATTGACCCGCGCGTTACTACGTTCGGATAAGCGGTCGTTCGGTTGAGCGACGTTCGGATAATCGACGCTCCACTGTATAGTATAAAATTGCAGATTTCTTCTCACATACAGAGGCTCTCATATTATCTTCTATGATGTTATAGATGCTTTGATTACTTGTTATTATTCCGAGTTGTGATCATTATGGTCCACTAGCAGCAATAAAAATATTTCTGATATTTATTTTCCTGAAATTTAAAAAAGTATCTTAAAAGTGACTCCTTTTTTCCTTACCAGAAATGACTACTTAATTCGTTGTAACTTATTATAAACCGATACTTATTTTTTTCATTTAACACATATTTGTACATACAAGTTTTAATATATTAAGTGTTCATGTTAATAAATAAAAAAATTGTAGTATGGAAAATGCGAATTCTTTAAAATTCTCCATACAAAACGGCCATTTCATACTAATAAAAAACAAACCTAATATTAATAAAAATATTTACATTATTCCAGGCTTAAAATATTTATTATGGAGAGTAACTAATTTACAGACTTTTTACACAGTTACATTTTAAAACAAGATTCAGAGTTTGCTGTTACTGATGAATATCTAACTAAATGACCTTGGAATAATTCACGATGAAAAACTTCTATTCGACAAAGATATAGACAATATTGTGAAAAAATCGTCACAGGCTCTTGGTTTCATCTTGCGAAACTCCTCCAACTTTCAAAACATGAAGACGCTGAAGGTTCTCTACTGTGCCTTTGTTCGTAGCCACCTGGAGTACGCACCCCAAATATGGAATTCTCAGTATGACATATACATAAGACGGATTGAGAGTGTTCAAAGGAAATTTTCAAAATACTTAGATTTCAAGTTTGGCCAATACAACACTGACTATAATCATAGGTGTAAAAAATAACATTTTTTACCTTTGGAAACAAGAAGAATGATTAACGACGTCTGTTAACCTTATGAATATCGCTAATGGAAAGGTAGATTGTCCTGAGTTGTTGTCGCAAATCCACCTAAGAACTAACACACTCCGACTACGACAAAGATCACTTTTAAGTATCCCTCCAGCAAATACCAAATATAGATCAAATACATTTGTGATACGGGCTTGTAAATCATTTAATCGCCTCCCTTATGACATACACTTGTTTTGCTCCAGCACTTCGTCAGTTAAAAATCTTGTATGCACTAATTTTTTAAGTAAATAAGTAAAAAAAATAAGTTATGGTTATTAAGTTTCACATGCATGCTTCTTATCTACTTTCTTTACTTTTTAAAACTTCAACATATTAGATAAAATGTAATAAGCTTAACAATTTTCTGTTTTAATTATTATCTAAATAACACCACTACGCCCTTATGGATGGTATAAAAAACACTATTGTACACTAAATTGTGAAGATTTGTTAATAGCATAGTATTTACTTATAAGTTCTATTCAAAGATGTTATTTGTATGTAAATCTTCCTCGTAAATGAAAAAAAAAATATAAAAAATAAATAGTAAAAGTCTGTACAACCTTACTTGTCTTATATGGTAAACAATCTTCACCCAACTCTTTATTGAAATAGTCATTTATAAAATACAACAAGTGGTTCACCACACATAGATTACGAAATAAATGGTTAATAAATTAACAGCAATTTCATAAAATTACTTACATATTTTTAAATAACGATTTCAGTTTAAAAGACGTATGGCAACTGTCAAAAACTGTTTACTAGACAAGTAAGGATGGACAGACTTTACTTACATGCATCAAAAAATAATGTTTCATGACTTGTCAAATATTTATAATAAATAGCCATCGCTACCAAAAGATTTATGATCAAAGAGCATTCTTGAAACAGCTTCATCTCGGAAATCTATCAATATCTCTCAATATGGCACCAAAGTGGCTTAAAATACAATCTGGAAAAACAAAGATGGCCGTTGATAAATAGCCGACAATCCGTTATACTCCGATGTTGCTAACGCGAAAAATATGGAGCAAAGATACGATGAAAAAATAATAACGTCGAGATATCGCCACAATTTATATTTGAGGACAATGTCTCATGCTTGGTGATTTGTTATTGGCTCTGTGCACGCTTTTAGCGCCACCTAGCGTGTTTCAACTTTGTTGGCTCTGACCTGACCGTTTTGACGTTTTGATATGTAATGGCGGCATTGTGACAAAATGTTAAAAAATAATATACATATTGTGTTATTAATGTAAATTTCAAAATTACTATGATTTGGGTGGACAAAGTGTTGTGAAATCATTTTTGGTCATTTAAATTAAATATGGTAAGTAAGATCTATTCAAAAAGAGTGTTTTATTTTGGTTATATCAGGGTTTGTTTACTTCTTTTTTAGTTGTAGATTTTGAAAAACAAGAGGATAAAGCTACTTTAATCATTTTACTAAGTGATAATAAACATATTTAATTATTCCTGTATCGCTAGTAATAATAGTAGATTGTACAACAAGTGCATAAAACGCATCATTTTACCCGAGACGTATATATCCACCCGAGCCGCAGGCGAGGGTGGATAGTCAAATCGAGGGTAAAATGGGTTTTATGTACGAGTTATACACTCTGCTTTTCACTTCGATTGTGAGGAAATTAAACAACAATAATGTAAAAATCTAAAAAAAAAATCTTAAATTTTAGTGACAAATTCTATATCTTTGGAATGTGCTCATCAAGACCTTTCATTTGATACCCATATTCAAAAATTTAAAAAAAAAAATTCTTAATTTTTTGTGACAACATATATATTTTTGGAATGTCCTCATCAAGGCCTTTCATTTGATACCCATATTCAAAAATTGAAAAAAAAACTCTTTTTTTTTCTAAAAAAATTATAATTTTGGAATGTGCTCATCAAGGCCTTTCATTTGATACCCATATTCAAAAATTGAAAAAAAAAACTCATTTTTTATTCAAAAAAATATAATTTTGTAATGTGCTCATCAAGGCTTTTCATTTGATACCCATAATCAAAAATTGAAAAAAAACTCACTTTTTTATTAAAAAAAATTTAATTTTGGAATGTGCTCATCAAGGCCTTTCATTTGATACCCATATCCAAAAATTGAAAAAAAATTTTTTTTATCAAAGTCTTTCAATAAAATTGATACCCATTTTCAAAAATAAAAAAGTATTAAGTATAACACAACAAAAAATGAAGAAACAATGAAATAACAAGTTAATTTAACGAAGTTAAATTGCGTGTGTGGCTGTTTACCTGACGACCTTTGTCTTAAAGTCTGAGATTTAGACGAAGATTTTACTTTATGCACTAGAGCATAAAAAGCGATTTTATGCAGCCTATACCCAACATAAAGACGAACTTTACGAGCATGAGAAGTGAAAATTAAATATCGTTTTCAGGCAGATTACAGAGCCTTCTATATTTCTACTTTTTGCCACCATGAGCGCTGCAATCGATTATTATACCTTCACACCCTCCCAATACTAAGTGTTACAAAATAACTCCTAATGCCGATTATGGTAGATAGGGATCATAAAACTGAATATTCAGGATTCAGAATAAATTCATAAAAAGACTTGGTTATAAATTTAAAGATGCCCCAGTGCTACTTCAATCTCTGGAATTACGGCGTGAACACAGAGATCAAGTGTTTTTATATAAGGTGTTAAATAACCACATTGATTCACCCTTTCTTCTAAGCCGTGTCTCATTTAGGTGCCCAAGGTTAAGTGCCCAAGGTTAAGTGCCCGCTCCAAGGCAGTTTTTTCAGTTCCCACATGTAGAACTAAATACTGTAAAAATCGATTTTTGATCCGAGCTTGCAATACACATAATAATAGATACTGTCATATTGATTTATTTAACTGCAAACTAAGAGCTTACATTTCATATGTCAAAAAAGTTAAAAGTGTGTAATAAGAATAATACATTAATTATTAAGGAATTGTACTTGCCTACCATTTAATTTAATTCTTGAAATTTCTAAGTAACTTGTTTTGTTATTATTGAAATCTTTAAATTTCTCATTGTATTTTTTTTTTCTCTTAAGGTGGTACCCTGAGCGAAAGTGGCGCCGCTGTGAATTTTATTTAATATTATAATTCTAATACACAATTTTAATAATGTTTATCGTGGAGATTTTAGGGCCCACAGTCTAGTATTTTTAGACGGTATCGTTACATTCCCTAGTAGTCACTGCTAGAAGTAGATAGAAAAACTGCTAAAAGTGGCCGTTTTTGACACATTTGCTATCTACTTCTACGAATGACTACGAGGGCATGTAGTGATACCTTCTAAAAATACTAGACCATGGGCCCTAAAATCTCCACGATAAACATTATTAAAATCTTTTTCTATTACTAACTTATTAAATAAAAACCTCTGAGGGCGCCACTTTCAGTCATACAACCGCCTTAAGTTAAACTCATTATAGTCTTCGCTATGTAATTCTCATTGTTGGAAACTGTTTTGGCTTGGCTTATGATCTAATCATAGTTATTATACTTCTACCTGTATTATAAGAGCTGTATGTTTCTTTAATAAGCAAAATAAATAAAAATAAAAAAAAATAACTTTTACTATGGGACCAACTTTGAAATCGCGAACAAAACTCATCTGTTTCACACAAAAGTTAATAACGAAAATATCAAAATGTATGAAACTGATGATAATGGCTGAATTTTTTCGTGATTTCAGATTTGGTCTTATAGTAAAAGTTGTTCAGTTTCATGGTCCCTATCTACCATATTCGGCATTAGGGGTTATTTTGTAACACGTGGCATTCTTCGTTTGGGTAAATTAATTGGGTAATTGTTCTATAAAGCAACAACTACTACTCAATTAGTTTGGGTAAAATAAGAGATTTATCCAAAACTAACTCAAGTACAGGGGTAGGTACTATAATAGTGGGCTATATTGCCCAAAATCTATGTATCAATTTATATCTTAAAATTACATACTTATATTAAATCAAAAACTGTGAGATACGGTGAGAATTTTGATTGCGGGATCATACTTTGTATAAAATAGCTATAATTGATAGGAAACCAATTACAGATAATAGATCTAACTTTATTTGCTTGTGAATTCATATATTCCCATATCGTTCGGTATCTCGTAAATACACACATAAAAATACAGAAGTCCAATAAATTGCAGGAAATGCACCGTGCTCCGCGGATTGGAAATACAGTTGCATTGGATACTTGTATTGTATACTTTTCTAGTTGTAGGGGAGAGTAGGGTATTACCGCGCGGTTGATAATTTCGCGCCCCTTGGTTTTTCGAAAACTTTCAACTCTCTGCACCTGCAATAACAGCTAAATCTTAGCTCTAAGCACCTCTAACCTCGCCTGCACACCCTCAATTTCCGTCGAACAACCAGAGCGGAAGACCACGCACTTTTAGTTTTTCCACGCAAACAATCTACTTTTTTCTGAAATTTTAATAAGGGGTGAGTCAATCAATATTACCTAATGAGTAATAAACTACATACATTTATAACGTAAAAATTATGTAAAATTTGTGTGCAGAATTATTTTTAATTAATTCTTTAAGTTTGTTTTTGTTTATGAGGTTGCAAATTAAAATTAACTTGTTTGATAATTTGCGCGCAGGGCGCGAAATTATACATATGAAAATATCTATGGCAAATATTTTTCTTCACAGAAGGCGACAAAAATGAAGGAAAATGGCTGGTCCTCATACGAAGTAATTGCATACTAAAGTAAAAGCATTCCGAAAATGCACAATTATTTTAAGATTAATTTGTTTTCGAAGTAGAAAGACATCTTTTGTGTAACAAACAAAAGATGTCTTTCTAAATCGTTTAATATGGAAACTTATAAGTTTATAATTTTGAGACTGAGTTGATAAATGAATACAATATGAAATAAATATCTATAATTTTCATTTTTCCAATGCGTTGTAGTAATAGTTATCAGTTTATTGTCAATTTTAATTAGAGGCGCGGTTTTATCAGACCCAGCGCGAGGTACCGACCTAGGGGCACGATATTATCAGACCAGTTTGATAATATCGCGTTTTCCCATTTTTTTGTTATTTGCTTATATTTTTGTTTTGTGTTTTATTTTCATCGTCTTGAAGATTCGTTAGCGTAGCTAGATAAATTTCCCACCTATAGTCATATTTAGTTTTTATTTTAACCCAACCTGCGGTTATTTATATTTGAATTTCCTAAGGGGCTCTGTAATACCCTACTCTCCTCTACGAATAACGTAACGTATTCATCAATTCAATGTGAAAAAACGTTAACAGTTTGATTCGTTTTTATAACGCGGTGAAACTCAAACACTGAACAAGTCTTTTACATATAAATAACTTAATATTGCAACGAGAATAAACTTGTTGACCGAGCGAGGCGACTACGAAGCACGAGCGAAGCGTCTCTGCTTCTTCAAAATTCTTTCGGATGTTCGGTGGATGTCTGTCCGTTTGTTCTCCTCTACAGGTCGCATTTCTCAACCGATTCTCATGAAATTGTGTGAGCAAGTTCGATAATTACATAGATTTTTTCAAACGAACCAGTTTTTAGAAATTTATCAAAAAAATAAATTCACGCATTTTGAAAAATGATCAAAATTAGAAACGCCTGCTAGCTGCGAATATACCAAATACCATAACAAATAACATACCAAACAGCACATACCCACTATGTGCTTTGAAAACCTCGTGGCGACATCTATTAATTTTTAAACAACTTACAATTTGAGTTGGTTGTTGAGTTTACTTTTTAACGCGAAGTCCACAGCTCACATGGCACATTATAACTTTACATTTACCTTGAATTACTTAAAATACAAAATCTTATTGAAGAACTATACACACTATGCCGAAATTACGCGACCGAAGTTCGGCTTGATTACGCATACCCTTGCAATGCTATTTGAATTAGTGATGTGATGACACATGATGCCGAAATTACGTTGCGTTTTTTTTTCATAATAAAATCGTTGTCGCTGAACTTCGGTCGCGTAACTTGGGCATAGTGTGTCTAGACCATAGAAATAGAATGTCGAAGAACAACAATGTCAATAAACAGGTGATCCGAAAAACGAATGCATACATTCTATATGAGATACGTAAAATATGACTTAGATACATAAAATATGACTATATATGGCAAAGGAAATTAATTAACTATGGTCAATACCGTTTTCTTCGTAGATAAACGAATAAATGTAGCGAAATTTGGTTTAAGAGAAATGTGTGGAAATATCTTATTTACTTGTGAAAAGTGTGATTACTTGGGTTGTTTCTTTTTGTCACATCACAATTACTTAGAGCACAAGACACCATGGCTCCACGATACCTTTATTTTAAATTCTAATTAAGATTAACAAATATTTTAAGCAAATCGTGATTGCTCCAGCTTTGCAAGGCGGGCCGCTAGGGCCTCTTACTGTAAAAAATATTGGCACATGTCACTTGATCCTATTTGTCTCTTTTTACATAGACCGTGTCCGTATGATGTTAACTTCTCTGTTGGTCTTCTTGAGCGCAGCGAAAATTTTTCCTACTTAAGTTAAAATGACTACTGGCTATATTACTTGCGCAGCGAAAATGTATGCTTCTAACACAGAGTAATAATAGTACCTACTAGCGTCTTTTAATTTATGTTTAGGGGGGACCGAGACACTGACAGATGGGGGTTACTAGCAACGAGTTTGAAACAAATGCACCCTGTGGGAATACATTTTTGAAACATATTATGTAGTCATAGTAATAAAGCAAATCACAATAAATAGCTTAAAAAAGCAATAAAAAAGCAAACCAGAATGAAGACAAAATATGTTAATAAATAAAGACAAAGATCGTACATTAGCCTTACTAGTCTCTTTTTAAACAATCTTCACCCAACTCTATAGTGAAAAAATCAATTATAACATACAACCATGGAAATAGTACTATAAACCGGATTGAGTGCTTCGCCCCAAAACGAGCCGACAGAGAGGTCAAGTAGATGTATGTGTCCTTTTCTTCATTAGGGTGACCAAACCGTATGGTTGGCCGGAGATATACATAATACTTTAAACTGTTTAATATAAACTTAAATACCTAGGTAGTTCGTTATTTACAATTAACACTTTTTACCGCGTTTTTATTAGGTTGCTTGCTCTTTTGTTTGTTTGAGCACAAATTTTGCAAACGATTTTATACTAAATTCCCGATGAGCTAGAGACTTGAAACTTTGAACACAGGTCAGAAATAGAAGGAAATGCAATGTTACAGTGTCATTGAGGTGATCTGATAATGGAGCCGGAAGAACGCCACAGGAACTCTATGATGAATGAAACTATACAACCCCATCGTGTTTGGGCTTATTAGAATTGTCTTGACAAGTACTCTGACGGGAGACGAGGTTCAGGGTGGGATGATGAAGTCTGGATTCCATGCCATAGGAACTCAATATTGAAATCATGCAACCCCATCGAGTTTGGGCTCGTTTGAATCGTCTTGACAAGTGCTCTGTTGGGTAATAGTATCCAAGAGTCTGATGATGGAGCCAGAAGAAGGCCACAGGAACTCTGCAATAAAACCTTTCAACCCCATCGAGTTTGGACTCGTTTGAATGGTCTTGACGAGTACTCTGATAGGCGGTGGTATATTTTTAGTTTAGCTCGTTGACTAAAAAAAAGAAAATTAATATTTATTTAAAAAAATATTTTTAAGAACAAATTATTTATCACGTTTTTATTAAGTTGCTTTTTTGTTTTTATTTTTTAAATATGGTAATTCAACCAATTAAAATCTAGTTTATTCAATTCAATTTAATTTCAAGTGTAAATAATTACGCAACTTTAAAGTTTATTCCAATTTTTAATAAAAATGCAATGTGCGTGAACTTCGGAAAAACAAATAAAAGTAGGAAAACATTGTCTAGTGATCTGTAGTTAAAAAAAGATGCAAACGATTTTCGACTTTATTGACGTTTGAAATTCGATAGCTTTTTCCCATAATTATACTTGTACATTTACTTTGCTGTTTCATTAAAAACTGTTATTTTGGTAAAGATGTTAATAAGGTCTAAAATACTTGCACCAATTTCTTTACTTGTGAAGTTAATAAAATGGGTGCAAGAGATTTACGACGACACAATGTTTCAAATATAAAAAAAAAAACAAAATGGCGGCCAACTATATTGTAAGTGGGCTGATTTTATGAAACTCGATTTTGTTACTATTTTGATAAAAATATAACAAAGAAATGTTAAAAATATAAAAAAATATGGCAGCCAACCTTTTTTATTTGTGGGCTGATTTGAATGAAACTCGGTTTTTAGTACTAATTTGACAAGAAAATAATAACACAACATGTATTGAAAAAATTAAAAAATCCAAGATGGCAGCCAACTTGTTTGTTTTTGGGCCGATTTCGATAAAACTCGGTTTTTGGTAATATTTTGACAAGAAAATAACAAAGCAATTTTTAAAATACTAAAAATCTAAGATGGCGGCCAACTTTTTTGTTTTTTGGGCCGATTTCGATGAAACTCGGTTTTTGGTACTAATTAGACAAGAAAATAACAACTCAATGTAAACTGATGGAAAAATCAAAAAATATCAAAATGGCTGCTAATTTGTTTTTGGGTTGATTTTGATGTGACTCGGTTGAAAAAAGAAATAAATAATTTGGCTGCCATCTTAGAATTTTTTTATGACATTCCGTTGCTGTTTTCTTGTCAAAATAATACCAAAACTCGAGTTTCATCAAAATCAGCCCACAAGCAAAACAGTTGGCCGCCATCTTGGATTTTTTGTGTTTATAAAATTGCTTTTGTTATTTTCTTGTCAAAATAGTACCAAAAACCAAGTTTCATTGAAATCGGCCCAATAACAAAAAAGTTAGCCACCATTTTGAATTTTGTAAGTTTTCAACATTGCGTTGTTATTTTCTTGTCAAAATCGTACCAAAAACCGAGTTTCATCAAAATAGGCGCACAAACATGAATTTGATTATTATTATTAATTTTACCGTCTCGCCTGCGACCTCTAGCCATTTCAATAGAACAATTTAGTTTTTTTGGAAATCTGAAATGGTGCAGTATTTATGGTCACACTAGTTTTGTAAAGTAACATTTCCTATAGATTGAAATTCTTAAATTGAAATTCAGCGCCAAGGTCATAATCGTAGTTGCCAAGATTGACACTTCTATTTATTACCACCTCACCGATGATAGCTGATTAGCATTATTTTAGATATCTAATTAAATCAAAAGAGTAAGTTCTGTTTTATATTACAATTATTATGTGTCATTCTAAATTAATATTTAAATAGTATATCGACTTCCGATACCGAATCCATAATTTTGATACACTACTTGATTGGTAACGTACATATTTTTAGTCCTACTATCGTGGTATTATTGTTTAGTAATGGCAATTGTGCGAACGAGACACCGACCTCCACCTGCACGCGTAGCATGAGCACACGGGACTCTTGTCTACGAAGACTTGTCGTCTCGACCTTCTCGATTGCTGAGCACAGTTTGACAGACAGGTGGGACTCGTTCTCAGAATTTCGAAACCTTTTAATGTCTCTTAATAAAAAAAGTGAATTTTAAAGGTAATCTTTTTATTTCAACACCAATAAACGTCAAAATTATCTAAAATGATCCGAAATAATTTAGTTTAAACATGATTCTCATTTTTTTTATATGTGCTAAGATAAAGAGGCACTCAAGAAAGCGTTCTCTTCCGTAGACAAGCTCTCTCGAGCTCGAGAAGAATAATATTGCCAGTAGAAAATAATTACTTTATTTCTCAGGCCGGGTCTCCTGCGCCGTGTTTTTGTGTTTTCAAACATCAAAACAATGTTTTCTCAACATGTTTGGGGCGTGGCCTATGAGTTTTGTTTTGCAAAAACACAAAACATGTTTGCCGCGACGAACGGAAAACATCCTCCGCTCTCGCCTGCGGGGAGGGGAAGTAACTCATTTTGTGTTAGCGCTCACTAGATGCAGACGTCTCGCCTGCGTTCGTGTGCCACTGTGTGATTCGTGTAATTGTAGTGATGGAGTGGAATAAGGAGAGTACTTTATTTTTATTTGAGTTACTCAGAGAAAGACCGCTACTTTGGGATGTTACGGTGGCAAAGTATAAGGTAGCCATTACACGGTAGGTTTTACGGGCTGTGACAGACGACGTCTTCTTCGTCGGAACTCATTTTCGAAACTGAGCCGTGATTGGTCGAAAATTTTCTAACAAAACATGTTTTCAAAACAAAACCTAGGCGCAGCGGACGTGCGGTTTTGAAAACAATGTTTTTTCAACAAGTTTTGTTGAAAATTAAGCGCAGGAGACACGCCTTAAAGCACCGTTCCTTTCTATAGATTTCACAACGCTAAACTCTTAAAACTAATTAAATATAGCTGTATGGATATAAATTCGTTTGCCTTTCTTTTATTGAGACTATTTTGAAAAGATAACACAGACTACTAAAGAAATTGTTAATTTAGTAATCTGTGTAAAATGACGACAAAATTACGAAATATTAAAATCAACGTATGAAAATAATTTTAATTTAAGTTTTTAAGGAATAAAATATAAGCACGGATAATTTAGATTTATTTTTATTGCGAAATTTAGATTCATATAAAATAAAATACGTAGAAAACTATTTCGAATCTTCTTATTAGTCTGTGATTCTCTCTCGACCTTCTCGATTACTCAAAGGGTGGTAGACAAGTTTCTCTGATTCAACTGTCAAATTAATGTCAGTTGAAGAGAAAAGCTCGTGTTTGTCGACTTTTGACATTAGGCCACGACAAAGAACAATACGAGTCTACTAGTTGTAAATGCGAGCATGAGTATCTCGATCTCAACCCGACAAAAGTGACATTTCGGTGTAGACAAGCCATTGTTCTCTGAGTCGAATCTTATCTCGATGTTGGTCATGCTACGCGTGCTGGTGTTGTCTCATTCACACAGTAGTGCCTTCAGTCAATGTCGTCGATAGAATTTCAACTCTATGAGCAATGCAATAAAGTTGAATTTCTTTTAAACGATAGGTGAAAATTTTTGTAGAGTACTCACTCCCTATTATAAACCTCCTTGCATACAACAAATGGTTTTTCACATATAGATTAAAAAATAAATTACGAATTAGTGACGATTTGAATTAATTTGGAATTAACAAAACAACATATTAAAAGACGTATGACAACTGTCAAAAACTTTTTATTAAATAGGACCAATAGGACAAGTAAGGATAAACAGACTGTATAAGTACCTATAATACAAATATAAATATCTTTATTGTCTCATGAGTTTTACGGTCATCGACCGAAAAAAGGATCAGGAAATATTTCCTGATCGTTTTGACTAGTCACTGTCTATTTATTCACTCTGCTGGGAAAGTTATAAGACAATAACCGAAGAACAATGGTGACAGAACAAGGCTTTCCGTGGCCGGCACACAAGCTTCGGCCACTTCGGCTGCGACTATAGCGATAGGCGGGGCGGAAGCGAGCGGCGAGATATATATTTAATCTTCGTTGTTATTAACCAACGAAATAAGAACTATGGAAATGTAATTCTGCTCAAAAAATAGCACCACGCAAACTACAACCGAGTGGGCGGGGCTAAAAAAGTACAACCGAAGCACTGTTTAGTCATGTCTGCCAAGCGCTCGGTGACAGTCATTAGCGTTCTTACAAAAAAAATAGCATAAAAGTGGTAAAAAATGACGTCATGTGTGGTCAAGTGGTGTGAAAGACCAACAGAAGGCAGCAAAAAAAAAATACGGACATATCATATCATTGGTAAGCAGTGGCGAAGGGTCCATACAAGCCGATTCCCATCGGCTTACCTTTTAAAATCCCATCCCATCGATCCATTATAACATGTCATTACTTAATTTTTTTCGCCATTTCGGTAAGATTAATTAATAATAGCTACAATGATTTTTTATGAATTTCTAAGTATTTAATTGTCTACTTTAAAAACGCTCGCGCGCGCGCCGCGCCCCGCGTGCAAGGAATGTCAAATCAATTTTCGTACAAAATCTCCTTGAAGCAAGCCGACGTCCTTTAGCTTCCTTTTTGCACTGTGTCTTGGCGCGGTTGCCACGGGCAACGGTTGATTGTTATTACTCTGTCTCTTTCTCACCAACGCACCACAGTCGCGTGCCTTTCGGTTGAAAATGGTGAAAGGCAAGCCGGCCGGCTGTGGCTTAAGTTTTCTCTCTCTTTCTATTTGAAGCGATGTTAACGTTTCTTTTCTCTTTCTGTTATGAAGAGACGAATAAGTTTTAAGATGCAAAATA
The DNA here is from genome assembly GCA_943789525.1 of Agriphila geniculea. NCBI lineage: Eukaryota > Metazoa > Arthropoda > Insecta > Lepidoptera > Crambidae > Agriphila > Agriphila geniculea. The sequence continues at coordinate 3,699,972 of OX038879.1, read as the reverse complement.
AACAAAATAAGAACGATAGAAGAAAATACATCGCAAATTAGATATTTTTATATAGAAGTATAATAGTACGTTTCCGCCATTATCATTGTTTATGTGAGTGTTTCGAACGTGATTAATTAGTTTTTATCAAAATAGTGAATTAGTGAGTGAGAATCGATACTTTTTCCCGGTTTTTGTTTATTTTAATGTGTTTATCTCATGTATTTGTTTATTGCGGTAAGTTTTATTTGCCATAATGGCTTTAATTAATATGGATTGTCGTTTAAGTGACTAGCGCGGCGAAACATTGTTTTCTAAACTTAGTTACGAAGTTATGGTTACGTTAGCAAGATGGGTTTTTTTAAACATTTTCAATATAATTCATCTTTCTACGATAAGTATGACAAGCAGTTACAAACTCAATAAAATGTTTTGTTTTCCATGATTATTATTTCTGATTCCAACTCAGTATAGAGTAGCGCGGGCTAGACAGTCACTATTTTATCAGTGCTTTTTTGCATGGTGAAATTGAGGCCCTAACTTCTGAAGAAATGCGTGAAGCTTGCACCACGCGGTGGTGTTTTTTGTTCCGGATTACCTTCGCCATATTTCGACCCCTCGCCACTGTTGGTAAGTAAAATATTTTTCGTTATTTAGAAATATCTATGAGCGTATAAATACAAACTATGGTCGCTATTATGCAACAAGTGTTCAGTCGCTTTGTTAGGCAGTCAAATCTTCACATTCACTGCTATCACACATTTATAAACAAGTATAAAACTCTCCCATTAAAAATCGCCATATCATATCGTGTTTCGGTGGTCATGCTAGGGGGCTGAGACTATAGATGTGAAGGCGGTTGTTATCTTAGTCAGCCAGCCGGTTACCAGCCGCTGTTTTCGCTGACTACGGTGATCACCCATAAACAGCGGCTGTCCACGATTGAAAACAAGTCATTATGTTTTATTCAATCCGTTTAATGTCCTAAGTGATAATTTTTGTTTATCTACTTACTTTATACGTTACTTCAGCTTTAATTATTCAGGTAAGCGCTCTTTCCTATTTCTTAGTTGCGTCGTAGGGCTTGCAAATATTCGATAAAATCCAATATTCGAATATTCGAAAAATTTTAAGGAGGTATTCGAATATATTCGAATATTATTCGAATAATTCTGTAAAATAGGACAGATGGTCGTAATTATTAAAAATTGCCTATTTTTTACGTTAAACCAAAGTTAAATGCTTTGTTTAACACATTGTGTAAAAATTATCCTCAATTGACTGTTTTTTGCCTTCGCCCCACGTTTTCAGTTTAAAAACTTCTTTGTAGAGTTATAAATCTTTAAAGGGGAAATTATTTTATAATTATTAGTCCGTTTTTCTAGTTTTGATTCAATTTTGAAACTTTTTAGTTCATTTTTAAAACGTATGTTTTTTGGTTTGATCGTCAGTAAATGTTTATTTTTTGTTTTTTAGTCTTGTATCTGTGTTTTTTCTTGGGTTTTTTTCCGGCTTCATTATACGACCAGGGGCCCTATTTTTGAATCGCTCGGCTGGCGTCGAGCGTTCTTTTCTACTGATTTTCGTTCGACATATGACTCAAATGTATGAGATGTCGAACGAAAATCAGTAGAAACGAGCGCTCGACGCCAGCCGAGCGATTCAAAAATAGGCCCCCAGGGTCTAGTACTATCTCCCATCAGAATACATGTCAAAACGAATCAAACGAGCCCAAACTTGATGGGGTTGTATGGTATTATTATAGAGATCCTGTACCCTTCTTTCGGCTCCATCATCAGATCTTGCATACTATTTCCCAACAGATTACTTGTCAAGACAAATCAAACGAGCCCAAACTCTATGGAGTTGTATGATTTTATTAGAGAGTTCCTGTAGCCTTCTTCCGACTCAATCACCAGACCCTGGAAATCATCTTCCGTCAAAGACAAATCAAACGAGCCCAAAATAAATGGAGCTGCATGGTTTTATTACATATTTCTCGTGGTTTTCTTCCGGCTTTATTATCAGACACTGGACACTATTTTCCCAACAGAGTACTTGTCGAGACGAATCAAATGAGCCCTCGATTGATATATATGGTTTTATTACAGAGTTCCTGTTATTTTCTTCCGGCTCCATCATCAGATCTTGGACACTATTTCTCAACAGAGTTATTGCCAAGACGAATCAAACGAGCCCAAACTCGATGGATTTGTATGGTTTCATTACAGAGTTCCTATGATTTTCTTCCGGCTCCATCATCAGACTCTGGACACTATTTACCAACAGAGTACTAGTCAAGACGAATGAAACAAGCCCAAACTAGATGGAGTTGTATGGTTTTATTACATAGTTTTTGTGGTTTTCTTCCGGCTTCATTATCAGACACTGGACACTATTTTCCCAACAGAATACTTGTCGAGACGAATTAAACGAGCCCTCGTTGGATATGTATGATTTTATTACAGAGTTCCTGTGATTTTCTTCCGGCTCCATCATCAGACCTTAGAAACTATTTCTCAACAGAGTAATTTCCAAGACGAATTAAACGGGCCCAAACTCGATGGATTTGTATGGTTTCATTACAGAGTTTCTGTGGTTTTCTTCCGGCTCCATCATCAGACTCTGGACACTATTTCCGAACAGAGTACTAGTCAAGACGAATCAAACGGGCCCAAACTAAATGCAGTTGCATGGTTTTATTACAAAGTTTTGTGGATTTCTTCCGGCTTCATAATCAGACCCTGGACACTATTTATTTTCCCAACTGAGTACTTGTCGAGGCGAATCAAATGAGCCCAAACTCGATGGATTTGTATTGTTTTATTACAAAGTTCCAGTGGTTTTCTTCTGGCTCCATCATTATTCCCATGGACACTATTCGTAAACACAGTTATTGTCAAGACGAATCAAACGAGCCCAAACTCGATTGATTTGTATGGTTTCATTACAGAGTTCCTGTAGTTTTCTTTCGGTTCCATCATCAGACCCTGGACAATATTTCCCAACAGAGTCAAGACGAATCAAACGAGTCATAACTCCATGAATTTTTATGGTTTTAGTATAGAGTGTCAAACATAGGCCCTGACTCAAAAGCAATATTTGAAGCTAAAAATATGCCAAAGAAAATGAAAAGAAGCTTAATAGGTGATACGCTGAAAGACCGTCAAAAATAAGAGGAAATAAGAAGAAAAAAAAATAAAGTAGAAGACATAGTAAGGAAAATAAGACTGTTAAAATGGCAATGGACAGGTGAAATGGCAAGAGAAAGCAAGGAAAAATGTACCAAAATTATTACAGAGTGGCATCCATGGGACAGAAAAAGGAAAAGACGAAGACAAACCAAAAGATCTGCAGGTGATATTATGAAAACTGGAGGAACACTTTGATCGCGAAGAGCAAGAGATAGAACAGAATGGAAACAGCTGAAAAAGGCCTACGTGTCGTAAGACAAGCTGAACACTAAAGCCAAAAAGGAATTAAATGAACAAAAGAAAGAAAAAATATTTATTTGAGACAATCACACACTTGTACTTGTCAAGACGAATCAAAAGAGCACGAAGTCGATGGGTTTGTATGGTTTTATTACAGATTTCCTGAGGCCTTTTGGTTCCATCATCAGATCAGCTCAATTACGCTATAAGATGACATTGTCTTCCTGTTCTGACATTTGTTTTCAGTTTCAAGTCTTTGACTCATTGGGAAGCTAGATTTAAATCGTTTACAATTTGCGGAAAAACAAACAACATAGGTAAACAAATAAATAAACGAGAAAGTGAACGTTAACAATAGCTTCATTCTATGCTCACAAAAGCTATTCGGGTATTTAATGAATGACTTTTGCCTAAATCCAAAAAATTGGAAAATATTCGAATATTCGAATATCACCGACTTGAGTATTCGAATAGCAAAATAAGGCGAATATTCGAATAATTCGAATATTCGAATTGCAAGCCCTAGCGTCGATGTTATTTTGAAATACTTAACTTTTAAATTAAATGTTTCATCTTACTCGGGCTGATAACATAATTCCAAAAACACGAAACACAAAACGGACGTTGTAGGTACACATGTGAAACATTGCGAAACACCAAGTTTTGCGCTTACCTTCTTATTACGATTGTACAATCATAATAATAATAAAAGTGGCGAAGCGGAGTTTCATACCTACAGATTAAATAGGTACTAATTATGTATCGTATAAATAAGTAGGTAGGTAGATAGCTTATTATGTCTTATTAAGGGACATTGCAAAATACCTAATTCATAATATTTAACATTTTATGTTTTAAACTATGACAAATTAGATAATTAATTTAGAAAAATACCTATTTGTATATAACGAGTCGTTTATTTTAACAATTTAGGAACTAGGACTTAGGAACTGTAAAATTTGTCAGACCTTTTAGTATTGAGTCGGATAAGCAGCCGGTTGCCAGCCGCTGTCTAAACGTTATTACCGGCGGCTTTGGATAACTACCCGATAACAACCGCTGTTTTACAACTATGGCTGAGACACAGGCCGCATTCCGATTCACGCCAATAGTAATAGTGCTCACGATAGGTACTAGGCATTGATTCGGACCGCTTGTGAGAGCACTAACGCCGCTAACGTTGGATGATTTTTGACAACGTTATTACGTTACCTCAAAAAAGGGTAATCTCGGTAAAGTAAATTTTTATGAATCAAGTTCCTACACTCTGACCAATTATTTACCTACCTACCGATTTATAAACCATCAAAGCTTAAAAATAGGTAGGTACTTAACTAAATAGGGAAGTTCAAAATTTTTATTGCTTTTAAAAGTGAAAAATAAGAATAAAACGACGTATTAATACGTTGTTCTTTATCAGTCACCACACCACACCTCTAGAAGTCATATTAAGACGTTGCTCGTACAAATATGTTAATTATCTACATAATTATGATATGTAGGTATGTACTTACATGTTTGAAACAATATCTATCTAGAATACATTGTCTTTTATTAAGCTTACCTAATTTAAATCCTTCTTGAAATGAAGTATCTTACCTATTTGTGACAAAATATACGATCATCATTCATCAATATCATAATTTTATATTTTTATAAAATAATACACCTAACAATAAAATCATCACAGCCGAAAGACGTCTACTGCTGACATAGGTCTCCTTTAGTTTTCCAGAGCGACTAATTACAGACGACTTGCAGCTAGCGTATTCGATCGGTCTTTACCAAGTTGTCTGTCAACCTAATAAAACAAACATTATACCTAACTAATAATAATGTACTAGCCATCAAATTTCATAAAATAATTAAATGATGCCACCCGCCGCCGGCCGTAGTGCCCGTAGTAGGTTCGGTGTACTGACTGGATTCTACATAACACCGACCTTGCTTCAATGACAAAGGCACGACAATGGCCCAATGAGTGACACGACGCGAGCCAAATATCCAATCATGTTTGATCTGCGTACAAACCCCAGCCAATAGAAAACAGTATATGCGTCAGAATACAACCTAATACCGATTATGCAAGCATTATAATAAGGTTTGTTTTTGCTTGTTTATTTTTGAGTTTGCGGCCTTTTGTGTTACAGAGTATGGTGAAGGTGCCATTTTTTAAGCAATATTTGTTAGGAGTTAGGCTTCCTTAGTTCTTATTTCGTTGTTATTAACACTGGATTTACTCTTCACGTTAAGAATCTTTTTGTCTTAAACATTAAAGGTGTTTTTGGAGATATTGATCAAATCTAAATTTGCTCTTAACCCATGAAACTATTATTAGTTCATTTCAAAAGTATTAAAATTACCATCTCTTTCACATAAGTATAAGACGTATATGTGTATTTACCTTACCTACTTAATGGGTACTTACAGGTGAGATTGTAACTAAAAGCTGGTGTACCCACGCAGTGACAAAAATCGCAGGGCATGTATGAAAAGGCCCACCCGACTTCAATAGACGTGTTTTTATTATTACGAATATTATTTCTTGCTTTTTAGAGGTAGGTTTTTTGAAGTTGGTTTTTTGTTTTTTTAAACAATTTTTTATTTTTTTTATTTTTAGTGTAGATACCTTTTGTATTAGGTAGTGTAGGTATATTTATTATTTAGTTAGAAAAATCGGCTCAGCCAAACGTGAGTTAATCGCGGAGAAACATACATACATGCGGGTCAAACTGAGAACCTCCTTTTTTAAGTCAATAAAACGGTTAAAGAACTATACTTAAGATATCCCTTTTCCAACAAAAAAAATAATTATCTTATTCAGTTCATAAACAAAGAAGTTATACGACTGATCATCGAGGTAGTTCACGCAAAATCATACTTTTTTCGTGCTTTTTTCAAGATTACTTGAAAAGTACTGAATTGATTTCACAATTTTAAAAAATGGGACCAACTTGAAAGTTTACCTAATGTAATAACGTTTGAATCATTTCAATCGGTTCAGCCGTCTTCGAGTAATCGGTGTACATACAAAAAACAAAAAAAAAAAACAAAACGGGTCGAATTGAGTACCTCCCTCCTTTTGAAGTCGGTAAAAATATTGATAGATGTAAATGAAGCGAAATAAGTGTGCATGGATCGTAGCAGGTGGCAATCCATAGTCTCTGCCTAGCCCCATGGGAAACAGGCGCGAGTGTATGCATGTACGAGTATGTATGTATTATTATGTATTTACATAATAATACATACAGCTCTCCCCCCTGGATCGCGGAAGCGTTAAGACGTGTGCACTGTATTTTTTATTTTATTTCAAAAATCAATATTTTAAAAATTCCTTGTCAATAAATCAAGCTTTATACCAGGAGCGCATAAACAGTGAAGAGTAAGTGCATCCGCATGAATGAGACAGCACCAGCGAGCGCAACTACTACAAAAATCGTCTCGCCCCGTCCACATGCGTCATTGATGCAGGCACATTGAGACTTGCCATAATTTATAAGCGAGAGCGGGAAGCGGAAAATTATAAGGAGTTGGTCCAAATTTTATCTACATATCATTTGCTTATTATTAATCTAAGAAGCAATATGCCGCCCAAACGCATACCCCCCCGCACCCCTACTCCCGAAGACTTAGAAGGAGCCCATTTGAACTTCCCTAAAGTTTCTCATTCGGGATCCGCGCCTGACTTACCTACATTGGAGAGTGGAAATGTAACTACGAGACGCAAGCAAGACGACTCGAGTTTAAAAATCTTTATGTCTGAAATTAGAGAAATGCTCGCTAAATCTAACTCACAAAGTGAAAGCAAATTCAGATCTCTGCAATCATCGGTAAGAGAAATTTTGGCTCAAAATACAGAGATCAAGGAGTCAATTGCTTTCGTTTCCAAACAGTATGAAGATATGAAAGTTAAATACGAGAATGCGGAAAAACAGAGAAATGAGGATCGCCTATTCATTAAAGAGCTGGAAAAGAAAATTGAGTTCTTGGAACGAACATCTCTCTCGACAAAACTGGAAATAAGAAATATCCCTAAACGGGCCAGTGAGAATAATGATAATTTGTGCGAAATATTTATGAAGACTGCTAAAATCATCGAAGTTCCAGTTCAGAAACAAGAAATCAAAGATATTTATCGTACGAAAAGCAAAACTGGAAGTGGAAATATTGTTGTAGACCTGGGAAGCGTTATAATAAAAGATAATATATTGGAAAAGGCGCGTAAATTCAATAGAAAGAATCCTGCTAACAAATTAAACTCGACACTCTTGAATTTGGAGGGTCCGGCTAAGCCTTTCTTTATATCAGAATGTCTATCACCCAATGCAAAACGATTAAACTACCTAGCACGAGTATTTGCTCAAGAAAATGGCTACAAATTCTGTTGGACCTCGTTTGGAAGAACCTACCTACGACAAGATGAGGGTAAGCCGCATATTAGAATCGATTGTGAAGGTGATTTGACCAAACTACGGAAAGAAAAATGACTATTTAACATTCCCGGAACCCTGCTTTGGCCTAGGAAAATTCTTCTGTTTGTAAGAAACTCACTTGTATTGCTTGCTTTTTTAAATATTGTGTTATTATTATTTATTTATTATCGTATGCAATGTTACACTTATCTATATACTATATTTATAATTTATACAAAAGTATTAAACACTGAATTATTTATAACATTTTATAGGTACTGTTATCTAATAGGTATTGTATTGTTATATCACGTTTTTAATCCCGTTTCACTTACGAATTTAAGCTCTTATATACTAAATGAACTTATTCAGCCACAAACAGCCGCGACTGTTGGTTCTTGGTTTTTTCAAAATGACAGCATTACTTAATAATATTAACAGTGATATTGATAGTTTGACGGTGGCGACCGCTTACAGTTGTGATACAGAGGGTTGTAACGATATAGTTAAGAAATCGTGTAATTCTCTAAAAATTATAACACAAAATATTCGTAGCGTATACAAAAACTTAGATGGATTCTTGGCACATTTAGCTCGTCTTTCTTTTGATCCAGATGTAATAATCTTGACCGAATGCTGGTTACACGATAAAAAGCCAATTCCCAGTCTCAAAAATTATACATCTTATTTTTCGAGTAAATGTTTAAACCAAAATGATGGTATTATAATATATGCCAAACAAAACATTAATTGTTTAGTTGAAGAACCAGATCCCAAAGATGCAAATTTTTTGTTATTAAAAATCCAACCAGATATTGTTCTCTTAGCAATTTATAGATCACCATCGTTTCACAATACAGATCGCTTTCTAAACACTTTGGAAAACATTGTTAAATCTATAAAATTAAGTAATGTATTTTTAATTGGTGATATCAATATCGATATAAAACCTGGAAACTGTGACAGTAACAGTAATTCTTATTTAAATCTGACAAGTGAATTAGGTTTTCTACCGGGCCACACATATCCGACACGACTCAATAACTGTCTGGATCATGTAATGGTTAAAACTGGAATAACAACTAAAGTTATTGTTATGAACTCCACTGTAACTGATCACGCTTCCATTTTAGTAGATTTATCTCTTGACCGCAAAAGAACTAGTGATCATGACCTGTCTATTTTCGATAAAATTAACTTTAGTGGTGCCATAAAATATATTGAGTCTGCTGATTTTACTTTTATTACTAGTACGTGTGATGCCGAATCAGCTGCTAACCGATTTGTTGAAATACTGTCATTTGCTATTAAAACTAACTCGCAAAAAATACAGATCCCCAGGCGCAAAAAGTCTCTTAAGCCCTGGATGACACCTGGTTTGCTTCGCTGTATCCGTCATCGAGATAAATTGCATCTCAAATCAAAAAAGAATCCTCAAAATGAAATTCTTCAAATAACGTACAAACGGTACAGAAATTTCTGTTGCTCACTTTTGAAAAGACTAAAACGCCAATACGATAAGTTTCAATTAAAAAGTGCAAAAACGAGTAAAGAAACTTGGTCTGCAATTAAAAATATTACTGATTGTGCAAATAAAAAATCTTCTGCTGACGATTTAATCACAAAGCCTAATCCATCAGACTCGGTTGAGGAAATAAATAATTATTTTTCTAATATTGGTAGAGAACTAGCTGATAAAATCACTGATAATAGAGGACACTGTGAAAAAAACGAAAAAAGCAATAGTTTAATAAATTCATTTGCTCTTATTCCACCAGACGAATCTGAAGTAGAATCTCTTATATTAAGTCTTAAAAACGACTGTGCTACTGGTTGGGATTCAATACCAGCTCGATTTCTCAAAATGGTGAGGCATGTTATCGTGTCACCGCTAACAGTTTTATTTAAATCTTGTTTTGAGCAAGCATGTTTCCCTAAGGTATTTAAGAGGTCTCTCGTTACTCCAGTCTACAAGAGTGGAGCTCGAAATTGTGTGGCAAACTATAGGCCAATTTCTGTGCTTCCTGCACTTTCTAAAATCTTGGAGAGGATGCTAAATAATCGCCTAATGCAATTTTTGAATCGTTACAACATTTTGTCAAATTCCCAATTTGGGTTCAGATCGCATCTGTCGACAGATGACGCCGTTGGTAGCTTGACTGAGTATGTCACTGAAAAACTCGATAGGAAACAAAAATGCATTGGTGTATTTCTCGACCTTGCCAAGGTTGATACTGTTTCGATACCCACTCTTGTAAACAAACTAGAAAAAATTGGAATAAGAGATTCAGCCTTGCTTATTTTTAAAGATTTTCTTAGTAATCGTGTGCAAAGGGTTAAGATTAATAACTTTATTAGCTCGGATGCTACTGTAACTTTTGGAGTACCACAGGGTAGTATACTTGGTCCAAGTCTCTTCCTCATTTACATCAACGACTTGTGCAATATGACACTAAATAATGGCAAATTGTTCACCTATGCCGATGACACAGCCTTGATATTTTATGGGGACACCTGGACTGAGGTTCAATATACTGCTGAAACTGGACTGCGAAATGTGGCAAAATGGCTCTGTAATAATTTGCTTACTTTGAATATTTCAAAATCTACATTTCTACAATTCCACACGGTACATTCTGAGACGCCTGTTATAAATTTAAAAATTCACACATGTGTAATGCAGCATGAATGTTCATGCGTTAATATTACTAAGTCAGATACTATTAAATACCTTGGCATTATATTGGACAGTAAATTATGTTGGCTCCCTCATATTGAACTTGTAACAGCGCGTACACGCAAATTAATCTGGACGTTCAAAAGGCTACGACATGTTGCCGAATTTGAACTCTTACGCTCTGTGTACTTTGCCCTGGCTCAATCGGTGATCGGATATTGTGTGGGTGTGTGGGGGGGTGCTTGTAAGACTTATCTGATACAGCTCGAAAGGGCTCAAAGGTCTCTACTAAAAGTGATGAGTTTTAAACCTTATAGATTCCCAACTAAGCTTTTATACCAACAGTGTGAACTACTCACTATCAGGCAATTATTCGTTTATGATATTGTAACTCGACAACATGCCAAAACCCCCTATGACCCGGAGCTTTGCCGTAATAAACGTGTTACACCTAATGTAATCCCTCCTGTAGGGTGCCGTACCGCCTTTGCAAGGCGACAACGTGCATATTTATCAGTTTACCTCTATAATAAAATAAATAAAAATTTAAATTTCTACCCTCTACCATCTCACGAATGTAAAATGGTTGTCAAATCTTGGCTTTTGTCATTAAACTATGACGAAACGGAGGATTTGTTTACAATAATGGGCTAAAAACTTAAGCTTTATAATATAATACAATACACATTATATTAAAATATTTTATGAGATACTTATTTCTATTTATTAAATTATATTATTTTATATGTAAGTATATTATATATATAATTATATATATATATATATATTATTTATTTATACTCAGTTACTTTATTATACGTGCATATTAGGCTTTCTTGTATAGGTATTGACATGACAGTTGTCGTATTTAAGTGGGAGAAGCCACTGACTCCTGAGATACAGGCATTTAGCCTAGTTTGGGTGTCAGAGTCTTCATAGGAATTTGTACTAAAGATTATGTCAAATAAAAATTATTATTATTATTATTATTATTATTTGTCATTTACAAGACTCATCGTCGCGTCGTCTTTCGCTTGCTGTCGCCCCAACAATTTAATACCTACCCTTAGAAAATGCCAAACTAACACACGTCACCAACCGCTAGCATCATAACCTCGGCCTTACACCGCTGTCATCATAGCGTCAGCCTTATGTATATTTAATGCGGGACGCGGGTCATCCTCGGGGAGTTCTAACGACGCGGGATATTGCAGAATCGGTTATCACGTGCGGAACCTTCTCAGCCACTTGTGAGAATGAAAACCATGCGCTGTTTTTTTTTAATTTTCATATCTTTGTTTTTTTTATGCACAACGGCGTAGTGCTTGGCCTTCACCTCACCTGATGTAAAGTGACGATAAGACCGAAGGTGGAAGCGCACTACACCCGAAATCCTCATAAATGAGGAACTGGGTTATCTTAACTCTAACTGCCGGAACACAACAATTTTAAAATTGTTGTTATGGCGTCAGACTTAGGTAAGATGGTGGTAGCTAGCCAGGCAGACTTGAAATAAGCCCTACCACCAACCAAACCGAGTACAAATTGTACCCCCTTGGGAATCGAACCCGGGACCCCTGCAACTTACACGGGTGGGCTAACCACTAGACCACAAAGGCGGTTGTTTTGGCCTCCATGTCTTATGTAGCTTTACCTTACAGAGTTTGATATTGTGTACAGTACGAGGCATGTATCTTGAAATTTTTTCGACGTAGTGGGGATAATTTCGCGCATGTGCTCTTGTGAGCGACCAATAGCGCGCGCCCCTCTCCCGCCGCCCGCGCCTCTCCCGCCGCCCGCGCCTCTCCCGCCGCCCGCGTCTCTCCCGCCGCCCGCGCCTCTCCCGCCGCCCGCGCCCCTCACCGCTACGCATGCCCAAAATACGCGTTCCGCGCAATCCCCACCCGATTTCAAGATATATGCCTCGTATTGGGGTATTTACATAAAATGACAGGCGACTTCAATCGCTTCGCTTGCAAAATCAAATCGCAAACCTAATTTCAATGAGGTGGCGATATGATTTTACAAGCGATTGTCGATAAAAAGCGCTAATTGCCTGCCAAATCGACTCGTGTAAATACCCCGTTATGCTGTATATGTATAATGTTATAAGGAATATTTTGTTTTTTACAAATCTTTGTAGTTTTAATTTCCTAGACCATACGAGTATGCAACCTGCGCAGAGTCATACTATATCATATATTATGTGGTAGAGTATAGAATTCATTTTAAATCAGTATATTTTTATTGGTCATCTTTATTTCATTTCACTTCTCAAGCTTACGCGCTCACTAGACATGAAATAAAACAATTTTTAACGTATACTAGCGCGGTTTTATTGAAAGTACTTTGGTAATTAGTTGGTATTTGGTTTGATTTTAGGTTTTCCCGACGTTTCGGCACCTTTGCCTGGAAACCTCCACCACCTTTGATGGAAAATGACCTCACTTTAAACGTAGAGCTCATTTTTCAATGTTGATGACTCTGTATGAAATATACAGGGAGAAAAAAGCAGCCCTTGACGAGTTTCTTGCCGGTTCTTCTCGTTACAAGGTCTCCCGCTTAGGGTTTGCGAACCGATGGCGTAGCTTCTATGACATTCACAAGTGCTTGTAACAGCCTAGACTGAATAAAATATTTTGAATTTTGAATTTTGAATTTTGCAGCTGCCGTGGTCACGGGGGACTGAAGCTGTTTGTGACCAAAGGACTTTCAATAAAACCGCGCTAGTATCCGTTAAAAATTGTTTAATTTCATGTCCTCGAAAGTAGTTTTAGACTTTATTTAAAAGCTCTATAAAATCTATTTACCATTTCAACCACACTATTCACATACAAAAGATAACTAAATATGTTAAATTCGCTCGCATCTTACAAACATTTAAAATAAAAAAAAAACAAATCAAACTTAATCCATACGATAAACATCCTTTATTACCTATCCTACAAAAAATTAAATGACTTTTATGCGTGATCCTCAGTGGCCTGACCACATTTAAGTACTCAGATGGTTTAGTTCCACATAGTTACTACCTGAAGTCTACCTTCACAGGAATATATCATAAATAATAGTACCTCAACAGATAAATAAATATTTAACAAATAATGTGGTCCGGCCGCAGAGCAATGCTCTCTGGCCGCACCAACTCAAATTTTTAAAAGTGTGATACATTTTCAAGAAATTGATATCCCAGTAAAAACTACCTAAATAGTACCTTCCACACGACAAGTTTCGTAAAATAAAACGCATTGGCTTAGAAGTTACTAGCCGTAGTTTGTGATCCAGCTGGAGAGCATTCTCAGCAGCAAGTCAATATCGTAAGTGTGATACATTTTCAAGAAAGTGATATGCCAATAAAAACTACCTAAATAGTACCTTCCACATGACAAGTTTCACAATGTAAAACTCATTGGCTTAGAAGTTACTAGCCGTAATTTGTGGTCCAGCTGGAGAGCATTCTCTGCTGTATCGTAAGTGTAATACATTTTCAAGAAAGTGATTTCCCAATAAAAGCTACCTAAATAGTACCTACCACAGGACAAGTTTCGTAAAGTAAAACTTATTGGCTTAGAAGTTACTAGCCCTAGTTTGTGTTTTGGCTAGAGAATATTGCTCTTTTATTTCATCAAACTATTAATTTGTATAATTAAGCTCAAAATATTTAATCCGGCTAGGAAGGAATTCTTTTTAGCGAATGGAAGCAACTTTAACTTTCGCAACGGTCGGTCATGGGATGGGTGACTTCTTCACATTTTTTTAAATTGTATTACACTTTTTAAAATTTGAGTTGGTGCGGCCAGAGAGCATTGCTCTGCGGCCGGACCACATTATTTGTTAAATATTTCTTTATCTGTTGAGGTACTATTAATTACGATATATTCCTGTGAAGGTAGACTTAAGATAACAACGATGTGGAACTAAACCATCTGAGTACTTAAATGTGGTCCGGCCACTGAGGACCACGCGACTTTTGCGTATCTACACCCATGCTTTAAATCTTCTGAAAAAGGTTTTGATAAAAGTTAGCTTATCTACTTTTAACATTATAGACGTAACTACCAGTGTCATAATAATATACTACAATATCCGCCAGACGTGTTACATTATGAAATTCAGTACCTACAACATTGTAACACTTAAGGATGATAAAATGACGAGGAAAGGAAGGAAAGTTAAAGTCAAAGTAAATTCAAGGTCAAAATGAAAACCCTTTATAGAGGATACAAATCATGGGTGTTTTTAATCCATATCATCATCATCATATCAGCCGCACGACACCCACTGCTGGGTATAGGCCTCCCCTAAGGATCTCCACGACGATCGGTCCTGCGCTGCCCGCATCCAGTGGCTTCCCGCGACCTTCACCAGATCGTCGGTCCACCTTGTCGGGGGCCTACCCACGGAGCGTCGTCCGGTGCGCGGTCGCCATTCCAGAACCTTTCCGCCCCAACGGCCATCAGTTCTTCTCGCTATGTGTCCTGCCCATTGCCACTTCAGCTGAGCAATCCTTCGAGCGATGTCGGTTACTTTAGTTCTCCTGCGGATCTCCTCGTTTCTGATTCGATCACGCAGGGAAACGCCGAGCATAGCTCTCTCCATTGCACGCTGGCTGACCTTGAGCCTCCTTATGAGACCCATAGTTAGCGACCACGTTTCACTGCCGTAAGTCATCACTGGCAACACACACTGTTCATAGACTTTCGTCTTGAGACACTGAGGTAAATCGGACGCGAAGATTTTTCGAAGCTTCCCGAATGCTGCCCACCCGAGTTGGATTCGACGAGAGATCTCTTTCTCAAAGTTGGACTTACCTAACTGGACTGTCTGTCCTAGGTATACGTAGTGGTCAACAACTTCAAGAGTAGTGTTCCCAACATGAACTGGAGAGGGTACAACATGGCCTTTTGACTTAATTTTCGTCTTATCCATGTTCATCTTGAGACCCACTCTTTGGGAAGCACTACGGAGATCTTCGAGCATTATGTTCAGGTCTTCCATGGTCTCAGCCATAAGGACTATATCATCGGCAAAACGAAGGTGTGTTAGGTACTGGCCATTAATGTTGATGCCGAGTCCTTTCCAGTCCAAGAGCTTAAAGATGTCCTCCAAAGCAGCTGTGAACAGTTTCGGAGAAATAACGTCTCCCTGTCTCAAACCACGCTGCAGTTGGATAGGACGTGTGCTCTCGTTCTGTACTCGGATCGACATGGTGGCATTTTTGTATAAGTACCTCAAAACCTCGATATACCTATAGTCCACTTGGCACCTTTGGAGAGACTGCAGCACCGCCCAGGTTTCAATCGAATCAAAGGCTTTCTCATAATCCACGAACGCCAAGCATAGTGGCAGATTATACTCTTCGGTCTTCTGTATAACCTGCCGCAGCGTATGGATGTGGTCTATGGTGCTAAAGCCTTTTCGAAATCTGGCTTGTTCGGGAGGTTGGAAGTCGTCGAACTTGCGAACGAGACGATTCGTAAGGACTCTCAAAAACAACTTATAGACATGGCTCAGAAGTGAGATGGGTCTGTAGTTCTTTAAGAGGGACTTATCACCCTTTTTAAAGAACAAAATCACCTCACTTATGTTCCATGCCTTCGGCGTTCTGCCCTCGACGATGACGGAATTGAAAAGCTTCTGGAGGACTTTGAGTATCGGCTTACCGCCCGCTCTCAGAAGTTCTGTAGTGATTCCGTCGTCACCCGCCGCCTTGTTGTTTTTCAGCTGTTTGAGAGCCATACTAATCTCGTACATGCTGACGTCCGGGCTTGGACGAATCAATTCGTCCAAGCGTCTGGGATATCTTGGGTATAGTGTCGGGTAAGCTTGGCTCTGGGGTCTTTAGCCTTGCTTTCAACAGGTGTCTGCGTGGAATATAACTGCCCATAGAAACTCTCGATCTCCCTCAGGATTTCAGGTTTCGATGAGATGATGCGTCCGTCGTCAGTTTTCAGCTTCGTCATCTGGCTTTGCCCGATAGACAGACCTCTCGCGAACACTTTGGAGCCTTTATTCCGCTCGATGGCCTCTTTAATACGATTCGTATTAAATTGGCGAAGGTCGCTTGTCAAAGACTTAGATATCTGTCTATTAAGCTGCCGATAACGATGAGCATCCGCTAAACTCTGGAGCCTCATTTCTCGTCTCTGATCCATGAGTAGGAGTGTGTGGTCGGAGAGTTTCTTTAGCTTGGGACGGCGGGTCTTAAAGAACTTGGACCCTACCGTACGAACAGTATCCACCACCATGTTGTTTAGATCGTCCACATCTATGCTGTTCTCAAGGGCTTCGAAGCGGTTTTGGAGTTTGAGTTGAAAGCTTTCGGGGTTTTGAGTTTGGGCCGGTAATGGTCGGAGCGTAGATTTTATCAGTCGACTTCTTTCCAGCTTTGGGTTGATATTCAATGTCAATTTCATCCATATACATGCATTAAAATATTGTTTGTTTCCCAAATAAAAGTATAAAAAATGAGTGTAGAAGATAAAGTCTTGTATGCATATAATTAGGTATTAAAACACTCATGTGATACCATTATTCCACCTAACCCACATTCATGTTTTAATAGGTACCCCTAATTATAGTACAGCCACAAACAAGCAATGACATTGAATAAAATAAATATGTGTCCATCGAATGCGCAAAAAGGCACGATCGCATTTTAACGCCGCGCCAGCCGGCTCAGCGCACCCCCCTAAATCCCTCAGGGCCATACAACAGAAACGTCTCCGCTTCACGCAAAAAGTGTGCATAGACAGAATCAAATTAAATAATAGTACAAGAGAGGTGGCACAGTAACTTGAAAACAATGATTTTTTATAAAAATTCATATTTTTAGTTGCAAGTGGCTATTTCTGGCCATTTAGCACTGCCCAAACTAGAATTTTGTCAATACCAGTCGCCAGACTCACAGTCCCTATAAGTGTCTGGAAAGCCTAAGTATTTCTAATACTGTATTCTGATGTTTTTTTTTCTTCTTTATAGGTGTGAAGTGTGATACCTACCTATAGGGTTGCCAGATCGGAAGTCCAAAATTAAAAAATGTCGGGATTTTTCGGTTGTTGTCGGGAGAAATAAATAATTAAAATAAAAATGTAACTTAAATGCCTGTAGGTACATACACAGTAAGAAAACGGCCGCACAGCGCGATTTTTAGTCTGTTTAATCCACTAATCTTGTAAGTTTTAATCTTGCCTGTCAATTCTAAAAAAACTAGCAGCGCTATTTTCATTTAGTTTCATCCACTAATCTTGTACTCTTGCCTTTCTATAATAAGATAACAGTCGCGCAGCGCAATTTATAGTGAGTTCAATCCACTACTTAAGCTTGTAATCTTGATTGTCTATTGTAGAAAAACGGCCGCCTAGCACGATTTTTAGTCAGTTTCATCCACTAATCTTGTACTCTTGCCTGCCTATAGTAAAATAAAATGGCCGTGCAGCGCGATTTTTAGTCAGTTTTATCCACTAATCTTGTAATCTGTGGTTTCATCCGCGAAAATTATTGCTCTCTAGAGAACTTTCGGAACAGTTGATTTTCCGGGAGATTTTTATATTTTTCGGGAGTCGGGAGATCACTTGAAATTCCGGGAGAATCCAGGCGAATCCCGAACATCTGGCAACCCTAGACACCTATGTGAAGTGTTTAATTAATAAATTAACATCGTTTTTAGGGTTCCGTACCCAAAGGGTAAAAACGGGACCCTATTACTAAGACTCCGCTGTCCGTCCGTCTGTCTGTCTGTCTGTCACCAGGCTGTATCTCATGAACTACGATAGCTAAAATTTGAAATTTTCACAGATGATGTATTTCTGTTGCCGCTATAACAAAAAATACTAAAAACAGAATAAAATTAGTATTTAAGGGGGGCTCCCATACAACAAACGTGATTTTTTGCCGTTTTTTGCTCGATATTAATAACGACAACAGGTAGACAGTTGAAATTTTTACAGATGATGTATTTTTGTTGCCGCTACAACAACAAATACTAAAAACAGAATAAAATTCATATTTAAGGGGGGCTCTCATACAACAAACATATTTTTTGCCGTTTTTTGGTACGGAACCCATCGTGCGCGAGTCTGACTCGCACTTGGCCGGTTTTTTTTTTGTTATACTGACATAATTATTGCCAGTATGTTAAAATTGCTTTTCCTCAGCTCGTCACCAAAAACTATAAAACTCGGAACTAATAAATTATATGTTGAAAAGCATTTACTATAATTTATAGTAGTATATCATAAGTAAAGTAGTTTTAGCAAATGCACCAAATGCACAGTAAAATACAACCTTAAAGTAAATTAAGTGTCAGTACTTACTCAACGAATGCCACAGTCCCTCCCGAGAGTAACCCAGCTTGTTCCTCTGTAGGGTAAAAGTGGGGTAAACAAGGACACCGGATACCCCGCTTATACTGTTTCTTCCCTATTACGTAACATTTTCTATTACTCGTCCCAATACTGACTTGGTTGTTGTGACTTTCGCTTAGAAGATAATTAATTTTATGCCCTCTAGATATGAATTTTTATGTAGTACGCCAGTAAGAAGGTTTGACCATAAAAATAAATAAAACTTACTAGAACGGACACCTGCCACGGCCGGCGCGTCGCCGCAAACGCGTTTGCCTGTTTGTGCGTTCCGTACGATCTTGGAAACAAATTACAATAGCATCAAGTTATTGTGGTGTGTTTGGTCATACAACCGCCTTAACTCTTCAATTCCCATGACTGTGTTTCGAATAAAATTAACCATTTCTTCGAATGAACTGTACACATATATTAGGTAAACATCAAAAAATATAATAAAAAAAATTTGACTACCCCCAATTTTTTTTTCATGGGGGTGTCACCTGTGGGTGACACTGGGCATTGTCTCTATAGAAGTCAAACATCAGGGTTTTTTCCAATAATATTTATTTACGTAAGATAATTGGAATAATGTAATAAACTGAATACTTATTTATTGTGGCACATTAAAACCAACACTTCAGGCACAAGCTGACCACACACCCTCGCACAAGCTGGTGATGACATCTTCAACGTTACGGCGAACAGTCTACCACTACTTGGTCCCCGGCTCCTAGGATAGATAATACTTCGCCAGGCACTTCAATCTGCACCAGAACCCCGCAAGCAGGATCATGGGTCCGAGGCTCCATCATATTTCTGTGAGCAGCTGGCAGCAACACCTAATTGAAAACCACAGCAAGTGCAGTCATTTGCTGATTGCCCTTTGATGAACAGTTTTGACGCAAATGTTGACTTTATGAGAGTGGGTCTATGTGGCAAGAAATGGGTGGTACCCTCTATTTGGGTTTGGTACAGATGCTGCTTGTCAAAATGCATTTCTTCTTATCAAAAGGCAATCAGAAAACGACCTGATGACCGTGATCCTTGAAAAAAAAGACGCTAGGTCGACACTATATACTTTATGACAAGCAAGCCTTGTACCCCTGGTTCCACCTATGGGGCTCCAGCACAGACAAGAGTGCCTAACGAAGTGAGGTTCACAGAAATCGACTGCTCATAGCGATGGCTGTGGACATCGTCACCAACATACACGAAAAATGTGCGCCAAATAGTACCGGCCCGCACCTAAAGTGCTGGTATATGCCTCACTGGTTTTCAACTCCTCGGCAATCTCATCGAACATCAATCTGTAAAACGTAAACAAGCTCTACTATCGCATCATCACACAGCCATAAGATCAACAGAAAACAAAAGTTATGCAATAACTCAATCATTGCACTTGGAATAGCACATTGAAATACTCGTAAGTAATACCAATGCCCAGTGTCACCCGCAGGTGACACCTCATGTTTTGAACGTTGTAGCAACCATGGTGTTAGTTATTTTTGTTGTGAAATGCATTTATGTTATTCCTCATATATGCATTTATAACATGCAATAAGAAAAAAAAAGAATACTTACGGTCAGGGCATTTTTATCTCGACTGATAATATTCGAAATCACAAATTGTAAGAAAGCTAAAGTTACGCGCGAAACTACTGAATAATTTTGATAGATGACGTAGAGTCAGTGCTGACAGAAATTTTTATTAGATACTTCCACTTATTAGCTTTATACTAAAAATAGTAGCATCTAAAAATTAAATAGTGGTGTGGTCGAAAAAAAATTAATAAACACTGTCACCTGCAGGTGACACTGGGAATTGAAGAGTTAAAGTATAATAAATAGAGTATCAGTCATATAGTACTAGGCACGTATCTTGAAATTTTTTCGACGGAGTGTGGGGATAAGTTCGTGCATGTGCTCTTGTGAGCGACCAATAGCGCGCGCCCCTCTCCCGCCGCCCGCGCCCCTTACCGCTACGCATACCCAAAATACGCGTTTCGCGCAATCCCCACCCGATTTCAAGTTACATGCCTCGTACTGTACCCAGCTTTATACAATACTATTTCGTATCTATTCTGTGATTTCGTTACGTGATGAAAGTTGAAACACAACGAAACAGCAAGAGGATTAAAACCTAAAAATGTTTTAGAAGAAAGTAGGCACATTTTTGTTCAAAATTTAATTTAATTTCCATACTAAATGTTTATTTAAGTACTTTATTTATACAAACTCAGGAGTAGGTAAGTACTTACCCAGAAAAAGTGAATATTTTATTTTTGTATCTACTAACTAGACTAAAGTAATTATTTAAAACTAAATAAACACGCTTGGACGACAGCGGGGCGTAGCGACGTGAAGGGGGAAGTAGTTATATAAATGCCGGCATTTGGGACTCCGATAAAGAAGAGTCCGTTCAAGTAAGTTTTACTTATTCTTATGGTTTGACTCGCTGCTGTTTGTACATAAACGGTATACTTACCGTTTACCTAGAACTAAATAAATACGTACGACCTTTGTGGTTGCGTGGTTTGTATACCGGTTTCCAAGGTGTCAAGATCTCTAAGGTCCCGGGTTCGATCCCGGCTGGGTCAATTTAGAAAACAAACTTTTCTATACTGATTCAGGTCTGGGTGTTTGTTGTTTCACCGTTGTCTCTGATTTCTATAACACAAGTACCTTAACTACTTTGGAATCAGAGCAACATTTGTGATAAAAAACCGGCCAAGTGCGTGTCGGGCCACGCGCCATAGGGTTCCGTAGTTACCTTATACCATACCATATTTAATACCACCTATAATTTTTCGTCTGTAAAAATAACTTTGTTTTTCACAGTGTTGGTATGAATGACAAAGTTATATTTGCGGTTTTGGAAAATGTGCTATATCTCAAAAACTAATTACTATATCTCGTTCAAACCAATTTTGGTTAAAAGTGTTTGTTAAGATCTACCGCATATATTTTTTTTAGATTTTTCACTCTCTTATTTCAAAAGTTAAAGGGGGGGGGACACACATTTTACCACTTTGGCGGTAAATATCTTTCAAACGGTTGACTTTGAGAAAAAGTTGTCTTAGAAACCTTAATGTCATTTTTAAAGACCTATCTATAGACACCCAACACGTGTTGGTTTGAAGAAAAATTTTTTTTTCAGTTTCAGTTCCATGTATGGAGAGCCCCCCCTTAATCTTTTATTTTTCTTATTTTTGTATTAAATTCGTTAAGCGGTTAACAGAATACATCTACCTACCAAGTTTCAACTGTGTAGTCTTATTACTTTCGGAATAAAGTGGCTGTGACATACGGACAGACAGACAGACAGACAGACAGACAGACAGACAGACAGACAGACGGACAGACAGACAGACAGACAGACATGACGAATCTATAAGGGTTCCGTTTTTTGCCATTTTGGCTACGGAACCCTAAAAACCGGCCAAGTGCGAATCGGACTCGCGCACGAAGGGTTCCGTACCAAAAAACGGCAAAAAAATCACGTTTGTTGTATGGTAGTCCCCCATAAATATTTATTTTATTCTGTTTTTAGTATTTGTTGTTATAGCGGCAACAGAAATACATTATCTGTGAAAATTTCAACTGTCTACCTGTTGTCGTTATTAATATAAAGCAAAAAACGGCAAACAAATCACGTTTGTTGTATGGGAGCCCCCCTTAATATTGATGTTATTCTATTTTTAGTATTTGTTGTTATAGCGGCAACAGAAATACATCATCTGTGAAAATTTCAACTGTCTAGCTATCACGATTCATGAGATACAGCTTGGTGACAGACAGACAGACGGACAGCGGAGTCTTAGTAATAGGGTCCCGTTTTACCCTTTTGGTACGAAACCCTAAAAACGACATCTTCGTCAATGTAGGTTAAAAATTAAGTTTAAAAACCGGCCAAGTGCGTGTCGGGCCACGCGCCATAGGGTTCCGTAGTTACCTTATACCATACTATATTTAATACCACCTATCATTTTTCGTTTGCAAAAATAACTTTGTTTTTCACAGTGTTGGTACGAATGACAAAGTTATATTTGCGGTTTTGGAAAATATGCTATATCTCAAAAACTAATTACTATATCTCGTTCAAACTAATTTTGGTTGAAAGTATTTATTAAGATCTACAGCATATATTTTTTTTAGATTTTTCACTCTCTTATTTCAAAAGTTAAAGGGGGGGGGACACATTTTACCACTTTGGCGGTGAATATCTTTCAAACGGTTGACTTTGAGAAAAAGTTGTCTAAAAAACTTCAATGTCATTTTTAAAGACCTATCTATAAACACCCTACACGTGTTGGTTTGAAGAAAAAAATTTTTTTCAGTTTCAGTTCCATGTATGGAGAGCCCCCCCTTAATCTTGTATTTTTCTTATTTTTGTATTAAATTCGTTAAGCGGTTAACAGAATACATCTACTTACCAAGTTTCAACTGTGTAGTCTTAATACTTTCGGAATAAAGTGGCTGTGACATACGGACAGACAGACAGACAGACAGACATGACGAATCTATAAGGGTTCCGTTTTTTGCCATTTAGGCTACGAAACCCTAAAAAGGTAGGTACATAATATATATTTCAAAGTTAGTTTTAATAATTATCAATAAAGACAATATTCTGTTGCATTGCAACCATTATTCTATTATAATTTTATTTCTTTGAAAATGGTAAAGATAATATAAATAGCTATTTGAGTTCTCAATTAATAATAGATAGGTAATATCAGATTCTTTATCTCCAAACTCTTAATCCTAGGCAGCCATTACATGGTCATGCAAGCGTCAGTCAAATTCCATCAGTCATGAATTACGTTTGACTGTTGGTGACTGATGGAATTATATCGACATTATACGGTCATTCTGACTAATCGTCAGTCATACGCAAAAATTCACAAAGAGTACAAGTGTTCATGCATAAATTATGGATGTTCATTATAGAAAGGCCTGTATTTGAATTTTGATTGCGATTTTGAATAAGAAACGGGTAAAAAGAAAGCATTGGGCAAAAGATTGGCTATTAAAAAAGGCTTTCTAAACCCATATAAACTTGTTGGCTGTTAAATGGAATTATTCAAAAGAGGATAAAGACTATGCGCATTATTTTTGCTTTTGGTCTTAGTGACAGACACCATACCTAAAAAACAAGTTACCATAATGCGAAAAGCTATAGGTGACTAAAAATAAAGATTGTTGTTGGAAATGGCTCCTTTGCTCTGGACCACTAATTACAAGATAAAATTTTTACCCTGTAATTTTATGAAATGTGCACAGCACAGAGACAGCTTGCCAGATTAAATGTCACAGACTACTTTTACTTACTTATTCGTTTCCACCAACAATAGCTTACAATTCAGTGGTTCCCGAATGGAGTTCCGCGGAACCCTGGGATTCCGTAAGAGGCTCTCAGGGGTTCCGCAAAATTCAAGAGTTTATATATTCAGGATAGGTATATAATATACTTATCTTTTTGTTCTAACCATGTTCTAACTAAATAAATATTGTATATCTTAAAAGTCTTTCGTTTAAAGTCAAACTAACTTACAAGATGTGAACACCAAGTCAAAAAGCCTCAGTACAATGTTACAGTTAGTTAAGATATGTTTACTTTTTACTTGAGCTACGGTTCCGCCCAAAAACAGTAAAACTAAAAGGGTTTCGTAGCCAAAAGAATTCGGGAACCGCTGGCCTACATACATACAGTCAATTTGTCATAAGTACCTATTTAAAAATCAATAAAATTATTACAAGTATGTAGGAGTGTACCAAGTCTTATACATATTATTAATTGCATTATTTATGCCAGAAAAGTGTCCTACCTGCCCGCGCGCTGACTGACGCTTGACTAACGAAATCCCATTACACGTTCATTCAAAAGTCATGACTGATGGTTGCATGACGAATATCCAAATTTTTGTCAGTCAACTTCATGCAACATTCAGTCACCCCATTACACGGTAGGTTAATCGTCAGTCACAGCCGTGACTGTGGTTAAACTGATAGCAAAACCTACCGTGTAATGGGTGCCTCTCTCAAAAGAATACTTATAGTATTCTGAATGTCTGCTTATTTATTTCCTCAATAATTTGAATTTAAAAAGTTTAGGTTTTCTTAGAACAGAAAGCCCAGTATTTAGACATTCCAATTATTATTTCATTATTAAGTACCTAATAATAATACAAGGTGGTAAAACCATTTAAGCAATTTGACACTTGTTATTAAAACAGAACATAAAATGTCGAATAACTGAAGCACTGTTCCCAAAATTATTCGCATACTTAGTTATTATATCGAGATATGGTATCGGAAAATGTCAATATTAATATGTCGTCGCAATTTCCCATGATTTCCACCAAGGAAATGCGATCGGGAAACCCCTACGTCACTCACTGTCTCACGTAGGATAGAAATGATACGACATGGTGAAACGTATAAAAAAATATTTTAAAAAAATGGGTTAAATGAAAACTTGAATATTAACGTTGTGCATTTTTGATATTTTGAAATTAGCGGCAAAGGATTAAAGATATTTCTTTCCTATTACTATACAATCACACAATTCAATCAGTTTGTAATTAGAGAAAAATTCTAAAGATTTCGCGCCAGTGGCCTTTTTAATTTCTACATGCACGCATTCTACGATTTAAACATATAGTTACAGAGTATAAATAAGTCTATGATTTCACCGAAGACATCGCTGCTATTAGTTCCATTTTCAAAATTAGCGCGTTGCTGGTGACACAAGTGTTTACGTCTTAAAATGACGTGCCGCAGCCGAAATATGCAACTGGCACTTTGTAAAAAACAAAAGACAAATTAATAAATGACAAAATTAGGTGCTAAGTATATAGGTGCTAAGTTCTCTTTCTATTATATGTTAATGACCTGCCAGAATACTTAAGCCATGATTGTATCTTGTTTGCCGATGACACTACTCAATTAATTAAATGTAAGAATAAAGATAATTTGGAAAATGATTGTAATATAGAACTGAATAGAATTATTGAGTGGTTAGAAGACAATTACTTAGAAGTGAACCTCGACAAAAGTAGTGTAATCCATTTTCATTCTTATAATAGTGCAACAAAAGAATTTAATATAAAATATAGGGACTCATATCTGTGCCTCAAGTAGACTTCAGTACTTTTCTAGGGATTACTGTGGATAAAAATCTGAACTGGAAAGAGCACGTCAGTAAAGTTTGTAAAAAACTAGACAGATTCGTGTTTGCTTTGCGGCGCTTAAGAATAGTAACAAACCGAAAAACTGCTTTGGCGGCATATCATGGCTATGTCTCGTCCGTGTTGCGTTACGGCCTCATTATCTTGGGGAACTCTGTTGATAGTGACAGAGCATTTAAAACGCAGAAAAAATGCATTAGGGCTATTTGCGGAGCTGATTACCTTGATCACTGTAAGCCACTATTTAAAAAACTAGGGATCCTACCTTTACCCTGTCTTTACATATTAGATATTTGCATATTTGTAAAGAATCATTTGCATCTTGTTAGGATTACTATTTTATTGAATTTTTCAACATGAAATAATGATTAACAGTAGCTAAATTGACTATTAAAGTTCGAATCGCGATAAACCGGAAATAGTGTCGATGCTAAGGCGGGAAAATGGCCGATTGAATCGTTGCACAAAATAGCGAGCACGGCCCGCGGAGCGGCATTCTGTTCGGAGCAGTTGAAGTGTACAGATATCTAAGTGTAATTCTGGTGAAATTATAATAAGTTTTTAGTGTCTCTTGGAAACAATAAATTGTTGGTTGCTCAAGAAGAAGTTTTATTATACTTCAGAAGCGGGTTAAAGGTACGTACGCTCACGAGTTTCTTACTGCTTTTTTTTTCGAACGTCTAAAGCAACCTAAAATTTTGAAATTCAGTTGTTCCAAGTATACAATTCCAATTCATTTAGTAGATTCTTATTATTAGAACACGTTTGCATTGCACGTGGCCGAGGCTACTCTTCGGCAGTGCTCACACAATTTACACTCATTGCACGTGGTCGAGGCTACTCTTCGACCGTGCATACATACTATACAATCATTGCACGTGGCCGAGGCTACTCTTCGGCAGTGCTCACACAATTAACACTCATTGCACGTGGTCGAGGCTACTCTTCGACCGTGCATACATACTATACAATCATTGCACGTGGCCGAGGCTACTCTTCGGCAGTGCATACATACTACACAATCATTGCACGTGGCCGAGGCTACTCTTCGGCGGTGCATACATACTACACAATCATTGCACGTGGCCGAGGCTACTCTTCGGCGGTGCATACATACTTCATACTCATTGCACGTGGCCGAGGCTACTCTTCGGCGGTGCATACATACTTCACACTCATTGCACGTGGCCGAGGCTACTCTTCGGCGGTGCATACATACTTCACACTCATTGCACGTGGCCGAGGCTACTCTTCGGCGGTGCATACATACTTCACGCTCATTGCACGTGGCCGAGGCTACTCTTCGGCGGTGCATACATACTTCACACTCATTGCACGTGGCCGAGGCTACTCTTCGGCGGTGCATACATACTTCACACACATTGCACGTGGCCGAGGCTACTCTTCGGCGGTGCATACATACTTCACACTCATTGCACGTGGCCGAGGCTACTCTTCGGCGGTGCATACATACTTCACACTCATTGCACGTGGCCGAGGCTACTCTTCGGCGGTGCATACATACTTTACACTCATTGCACGTGGCCGAGGCTACTCTTCGGCGGTGCATAGATACTTCACACACATTGCACGTGGCCGAGGCTACTCTTCGGCAGTGCATGCATACTTCACAATCATACTCGTGGTCAAGGCCACACTTTGGTCATGCATTTACACTGCACATTAATTTTAAAACGATATTGGAAGGAGGATTAGTAATGTAACTCTTACCAAAGCTCAGCATGCTGTAATTTTATGTCTGTGTAAATCAAGGTCATTCAAGGTCAAATATTGTTGTCAAAAGATTGAAAGTTGTTCAGGTTTAAAAAAAAACGATGAGACATATATTTTTCGGTAAACTAAGGAAAACAAAATTGTAATAAAAAAAATCTTTTATTTTTATTTTTGCATAACTTCACTATCTCACTGGCCTGAGAACGTATTCAAATACTTTTCTTCTCTTGAGTTTCAGATGGATCGTCAGCTTGAGGGTGATCAAAGGCGATTGAGAACGCCGGATCCGAGACGATCATCGCGTAGAGTTGAACGAGCCACAACCATTCGAAGCCGAGTACGTAGCCGCAGCCGAGTCCGTAGCCGCAGCCGAGTCCGTAGCCGTAGCCGAGACCGTAGCCGCAGCCGTTACCGGACTACAAGTCGGCTTAGTGATCGGGAGCTGGACGTGGAACGGGAACGAGAGCGTCTGCAACGGATGGAAGAAGACCTTCGCAAGGAAAAGGATCAGCTAAGAGAACGAGAGCCCAGCGCGATACTCCAGAGGTGCAACGACGGTGATGTGTACGGGCAACAGCGCCGCCAACTATCCAAGGCCTCGGTGCCGCCAGCCAGAGAGGTTAGTCCTAATTGTGAACGAAGTCTTAAAGTTACACCTGTAGATAAGTCCCAAAGTCCAGTGTTTTCGTCAAAAGATGTCTTTAATATTATTAATTCTTTAAAAAACCTGCCGCCACAGCAAATGACGGTGGCCACTAAAAATTTTGATTCCAAAAATATATTACCTGAATTTAATCCTTCTACTAAGAATCAGAAAATAGATACATGGTTAAAAAAAGTGAACGAGTGTGCCACCGTCTACGGCTGGGACGACAGGACGATCATACACTTCGCAATGCAGAAACTTCAGGGTTTGGCCAAAACTTGGTACGAAAGCCTTGACACCATATTATTTACGTGGGCCGAATGGCAAGAGAAATTAATTAGCGCTTTTCCGGCTGAACAAAATTATGGCCAAACCCTGGAGGAGATGCTCAAAAGACGTAGTAGACCTAACGAACCCATTGATATGTATTATTACGAAAAGTTGGCATTATTAAATCGTTGTGACATAAGCGGAAAACGTGCAGTAGATTGTATCATCCATGGCATTAGTGATAGAACAATGAAATCAAGTGCCTTAGCTTTGCGTTGTTCACATCCCGATCAGTTGTTGCAGTTTTTAATCAGTAATAAAGAATGTACTAGTTTTGAACGGCCTATGTTTAAGAGTAGACAACCTTTTGAACAAGGGGCTGTAACAAACAGTAGTGTAAAGTCCAATGGTAGGGAGCGCCCATTATCTGAAATTTTCTGTTTCAATTGTAAGGAAAGGGGACATCGAAGTTCAAGATGCCCTAATCCCGTTGTGAGGTGCACCCGGTGCTTTAGGTTCGGTCATAAACAGGATGCTTGCAAAACTCCTAAATGTTCCTCTTGTAACAGATTCGGTCATTCAGTAGAGACCTGCCTAAGCAAAGGTAACACTAATAAGGGAGATAGTGTCCCTAAGACCATGTGTATCTCTGCGGCCTCCCCAAATTCTAAGTATTTGAAAAACGCTCTAATTAACGATAGACATTTTGAAGTTTTTATAGATTTCGGAAGCGAGGTTTCTTTGATAAAATACTCCATTGCCATTGAACTTAGGTTAGATTTTGATGCTAGTCCTTCACCGCTAAAAGGTTTTGGTAATGTCATTGTTAAAGCTCTCGGTAAGGTCCAAGTCGATGTAGTTATTGACAATGTGCATGCTGTTGTATCCTGTCATGTAGTGCCTGACGTAAACTTAGATTCATCGTTTTTAATAGGCCAAACTTTCACTGAGCAACCCCATGTTGTAGTATATAAGGATTCACAAAATTTGACGTTTTACAATATTGAAACTGAATTACCCTACTCGCCAGATGAGACACAGCAGGAAAGCTCAGTGAAAGTCGTCTGTTACTCTGGGGTTGTATTGTATGGTCCAGCTAACGTTAAAACTAGAACCAGTTGTTCGAGTGATGAGACTATTCTCTTACATAACAAGGTAATAGGTGTACCTAGTCAGCAAGTTACGGTCTGCGGTGGTGTATACAAGGTTAGAAGTGGAGTTGTTTATGTCACAGTAAATCCTGTTACAATACCATGTAGGTTACAAGAAGGTACAGTGGCACGAGGCACAAGGATAGAAGTCGTTAATCAGGTTATACAACCCAATCTAGACTCGCCACCAGTTACTGAGTTAGATGTCAGTCAGGTTCGTGTAGGGAGTTCGGTTAGTGAGGAAAATAGAGCCAGATTGATACAGATCTTGACTAAGTACAAGCACTGCTTCGCGTCGTCTCTCAAACAGTTAGGGTGCACTCAAGTGGCAGAGATGAAGTTGGAATTGAGCAGCAATCGTCCAGTTGTCTATCGTCCTTACCGGTTATCCCACGCAGAAAGAGAAGAGGTGCGCAAGATGGTCCAGGAGATGTTAGAAGCTGGTATTGTCAGGGAGTCTTGTTCCGAATACTCGAGTCCAGTCATCATGGTGAGAAAAAAGGATGGAACTTTTCGAATGTGCATAGATTATCGTATGCTTAACTCTGTCACTGTGAAAGAAAGGTACCCCATGCCGATCATAGAGGATGAGATTGCCCGTTTGTCTGGAAATTCTTGTTTCACTACACTTGATTTAGCGTCGGGGTATTACCAAGTACCAATCGCAGAATCTTCGAAGGCGCTGACGTCATTTGTTACACCAGACGGCCAGTATGAGTTTAACCGCATGCCGTTTGGTCTAGCAAATGCGCCGGCCACATTCCAGCGAATGATGAATCAAGTGTTAGGCTCGTCGCGTTACAGCATGGCTACCGCTTATATAGACGATGTTTTAATTTTTGCTAGAGACGTTTCAGATTGTTTAGTCAAGTTAGAGCATATTTTACAGTTGATAGAAAAGGCAAATTTAACTCTAAATTTGACAAAATGTGAATTCCTCAAGGATAACATTGATTATCTGGGCTATGAGATTAGTGGAGAAGGTATTCGTCCGGGAGAAAGGAAAATATCGAGCGTCATGGCGTTCCCTCGTCCTATAAACCAACATGGCTTACGACAGTTCTTGGGATTAGCTAGCTATTTCCGTAAATTTATTTATAACTTTGCTAAAATTGCATATCCCTTAAGCAAACTCCTCAAAAAGGATATTGAGTTCACCTGGGGAGATGATCAAGAAGAATCGTTTAGGCTATTGAAAAGCTTGCTAATTCAGAGACCTGTCCTTGCCATTTACGATCCAACCGCAGAGACAGAGCTGCACACAGACGCCAGCAAGGTAGGAGTGGGAGGTATTTTATTTCAGAAATCGAGGGATGGTGAAGGTCTTCGTCCAGTCGCTTTTTACAGTCGGCAGACTTCCCCGGAAGAGAAGCACTTCCACTCTTACGAACTAGAGACCTTGGCAGTCATCAGCTCCTTGAGAAAATTCCGAGTTTACTTGCTAGGTTTACAATTTAAGATCGTTACTGATTGCAACGCATTGCGTTCAACTTTTAATAAACGTGATCTTATACCCCGAATAGCCCGTTGGTGGCTACAAATGCAAGAATTTCAGTGTTCCATAGAATACAGGGCGGGCTCTAAAATGGGGCATGTTGATGCTCTTTCTAGAAATCCCATTGTTGATACCGAAGATCAAGTACTAGACAGTTGTCCGTCAGTCATGTCTATAAGTAATGATGATTGGCTACATACGCTCCAGTTAGGAGATTCTGAGCTTTGTCGAATAAGAGATGTTCTAACTTCCGATCTTGATGAAACTTCTTTAAAACATATTAAGGATAATTATTTAATTAAAGATAATAGGCTTTATAAATTTTTAAACGGAGATAAATCTGATATTCGTTGGGTGGTGCCAAAGGGGGCAAGGTGGCAGCTGTGTAAGCTAAATCACGATGAAATGGGACATCTCGGAATCGAAAAAAACAACCGAACGTATAAAAAAATCTTATTGGTTCCCGAAGATGT
Organism: Agriphila geniculea; assembly: GCA_943789525.1. Taxonomy (NCBI): domain Eukaryota; kingdom Metazoa; phylum Arthropoda; class Insecta; order Lepidoptera; family Crambidae; genus Agriphila; species Agriphila geniculea. Next base: position 3,668,169 of record OX038879.1, on the reverse strand, counting down.
CACGGTTCATCAAAAAGTATGTGTCTGCCTGTATTAAATGTGCGTATGCAAAGAAAAATACCTCTTCATCTCAGGGACACATATACCCTATTCCTAAGGTAGAGATACCCTTCCACACTTTGCACATTGACCACCTTGGCCCCTTTGTCAAATCGAAAAATGGGAATTCCTACCTTCTTGTTATCATTGATTCATTTACAAAATTTATATTCATTAGACCAGTCAGAAACACTAACACTCAGAATGTTTTAAAAGTGTTAAAAGATATATTTTATACTTTCCGCACTCCAGACCGTATTGTTAGTGATAGAGGTTCTTGTTTTACTTCCCATCTTTTTAAAAAGTTTTGTTTGGACAAGGGAATTAGACAAGTTTTGAACGCAGTCGCTTGCCCTCGTTCAAACGGACAGGTTGAACGGTACAACCGCACAATACTGAGTTCTCTGACCGCGCAGAATCTAAGTGATGACGAGCGATCTTGGGATGTTAATGTAGGCAAAGTACAATGGGGTCTTAATAATACAATTCAGAAGACAACTGGCAGGACGCCGTCTGAGGCTATGTTCGGTCCGTTAATGAATTCGGAAGTCGACCCCAATCTCAATGAAATTAGACAAGCAACGTGCGCAGACGGTGATTTAACTTCTATCCGGCGCGAAATTAAGGGCAACATTGAAATCGCACAGGAGAAGCTTAGAGATGATTATAATAAGAATAGGCGACCCGCACGTTTGTACAATGTAGGAGATCTCGTAAAAATAACAAAAACCTCGTATAATAACGATGGGAAAAGTAAAAAGTTATTGCCGTCCTTCATAGGTCCTTTTCGAGTTACAGCAGCCCTAGGAAACGATCGTTACAGAATTGCTGCTATTCCAGGATTGAGTAGTGGTAAATATAAACGTAAAACTACTGTTTCAGCAGATAGGATGTCACCTTGGATCCATTTGGCCGCTCTTGCGATTGACGATGGTAATAGCGAAAACGGTGAAAATAAAGTTAGTGGTGATGTGGACAAATGCGTTATGAGTGATGATAGTAGCGGAAATGATACGGATAAGGAATCTATTGCCGGATAATGCCATGGATGTTACACATTTTGTATTGTTATTATTTATTACGGCGGTATTATGACTATTGTTATAGCCTTTAATTTCGCCAATCAATCATCTTGTAATAACACAAAGATAATAAAATCATTTCATCTTGTAATCATCATCATCATCATCATCATATCAGCCGCACGACACCCACTGCTGGGTATAGGCCTCCCCCAAGGATTTCCACGACGATCGGTCCTGCGCTTCCCACATCCAGTGGCTTCCGGCAACCTTCACCAGATCGTCGGTCCACCTTGTCGGGGGCCTACCCACGGAGCGTCGTCCGGTGCGCGGTCGCCATTCAAGAACCTTTCCGCCCCAACGGCCATCGGTTCTTCTCGCTATGTGTCCAGCCCACTGCCACTTTAGCTGGGCAATCCTTCGAGCGATGTCGGTTACTTTAGTTCGCCTGCGGATCTCCTCATTTCTGATTCGATCACGCAGGGAAACGCCGAGCATGGCTCTCTCCATTGCACGCTGGGTGACCTTGAGCCTCCTTATGAGACCCATAGTTAGCGACCACGTTTCACTGCCGTAAGTCATCACTGGCAACACACACTGGTCATAGACTTTCGTCTTGAGACACTGCGGTAAATCGGACACGAAGATTTTTCGGAGCTTCCCGAATGCTGCCCATCCGAGTTGGATTCGACGAGAGATCTCCTTCTCAAAGTTGGACCTACCTAACTGGACTGCCTGTCCTAGGTATACATAATAGTCAACAACTTCAAGTGTAGTGTTCCCAACATGAACTGGAGCGGGCACAACATGGGCATTCGACATGATTTTCGTCTTATCCATGTTCATTTTAAGACCCACTCTTTGGGAAGCACTACGGAGGTCTTCGAGCATTGTGTTCAGGTCCTCCAAGGTCTCAGCCATAAGAACTATATCATCGGCAAAACGAAGGTGTGTTAGGTACTGGCCATTAATGTTGATGCCGAGCCCTTTCCAGTCTAAGAGTTTAAAGATATCCTCCAACGCAGCTGTGAACAGTTTCGGAGAGATAACATCTCCCTGTCTCACACCTCGCTGCAGTTGGATAGGATTTGTTCTCTGGTTCTGTACTCGGACCGACATGGTGGCATTTTTGTATAAATACCTCAACACCTCGATATACCTGTAGTCCACTTGGCACCTTTGGAGGGACTGCAGCACCGCCCAGGTTTCAATCGAATCAAAGGCTTTCTCATAATCCACGAACGCCAAGCAAAGTGGCAGATTATACTCCTCGGTCTTCTGTATGACCTGCCGCAGCGTATGGATGTGGTCTATGGTGCTAAAGCCTTTTCGGAACCCGGCTTGTTCGGGAGGTTGGAAGTCGTCGAACTTGCGAGCGAGACGGTTCGTAAGGACTCTCGAAAACAGCTTATAGACATGACTCAGAAGCGAGATGGGTCTATAGTTCTTTAAGAGGGACTTGTCACCCTTTTTAAAGAACAAAATCACCTCACTTATGTTCCATGTCTTCGGCGTTCTGCCCTCGACGATGACGGAATTGAAAAGCTTCTGGAGGACTTTAAGTATCGGCTTACCGCCCGCTCTCAGAAGTTCTGTAGTGATTCCGTCGTCACCCGCCGCCTTGTTGTTTTTCAGCTGTTTGAGAGCCATACTAATCTCGTACATGCTGACGTCCGGGATATCTTGGGTATAGTGTCGGGTAAGCTTGGCTCTGGGGTCTTTAGCCTTGCTTTCAACAGGTGTCTGCGTGGAATATAACTGCCCATAGAAACTCTCGATCTCCCTCAGGATTTCAGGCTTCGCTGAGATGATGCGTCCGTCGTCAGTTTTCAGCTTCGTCATCTGGCTTTGCCCAATAGACAGATCTCTCGCGAACACTTTGGAGCCTTTGTTCCGCTCGATGGCCTCTTTAATACGATTCGTATTAAATTGGCGAAGGTCGCTCGTCAAAGACTTAGATATCTGTCTATTAAGCTGCCGATAACGATTAGCATCTACTGAACTCTGGAGCCTCATTTCACGTCTCTGATCCATGAGTAGGAGTGTGTGGTCGGAGAGTTTCTTTAGCTTGGGACGGCGGGTCTTGAAGAACTTGGACCCTACCGTACGGACAGTATCCACCACCATATTGTTTAGATCGTCCACATCTATGCTGTTCTCAAGGGCTTCGAAACGGTTTTGGAGTTCGAGTTGAAAGCTCTCGGGGTTTTGAATATGGGCCGGCAGTGGTCGGAGTGTTGATTTTATCAGTCGAGATCTTTCCAGCTTTATGTTGATATTCAATGTGCCACGTACCAATCGGTGATCGCTCCCCGTCTTAACGGTGTTGATCACAGTGACATCATTGAATATTTGCTTTTTCGTCGACATGATAAAATCTATCTCATTTCTGACTGTACCGTCCGGACTGACCCAAGTCCACTTCCGGCTTTCCGGCTTTCTGAAGAATGAGTTCATCATAAAGAGGTTCTCCTTCTCCATAAAGTCGGCTAGCATCTGGCCTCTGTCATTCCGTTGCCCAACTCCAAATTGCCCCACTCTCAGCTCATCACCGCATCGTTTCCCCAACTTTGCATTGAAGTCCCCCATCACAACGGTGTAGTGGGTTTTGTAGCTATGCATGGCTTTAGAGATCTCCTCATACATAGCCTCCACTTCGTCATCTTGGTGCGTCGAGGTCGGTGCGTAAACCTGTATGACATTCAACGAATACCGTTTGGATATTCTGAGTATAAGGTACGCCACCCTGGTCGACACACTTCCGATGGTAATCACGTTGTTGACAAGGGACTTGTGGACGATGAACCCGACACCACCTTGGGACTGTTGGTCGCCCTCCCGGTAGTACAGCAAGTTACCGGAATTAAGGATTATCGAGTCCTCTCCCTCTCGTCGGACTTCAGATAACCCAATGATGTCCCAGTGTAACTTGCTTATAACTTCTTCCAACTCGATTAACTTCGTGTCGGTCCTCAGTGTGCGCGTGTTATAGGTTGCCAGGTGCAATTTTCGTGATTGGTGGTAGCCGATCCGCACCCGGGGATTCTTAGCACCCCCTGCCCCGCCGTTACCATAGCCGCTACCGTAGCTAGGAATAGCGGGGCCGCCGGGGACTGGGGGCCAATTTATTTGTGTGTCCATCATTAGGGGGGTTTGCCATAATCGCCACGCTTGGCAGGCGGGTTGGCGATCGCAGTAGGCCAAGAATTTTGGAGACGCTGCTGCCCATCTCCTGATGGCTGTGTTCCCTTAGTCGCCTTTTACGACACCCACGGGATGAGAGGGGGTAGTGCTATTCTAAGCCGGCACATACACGGCGATATCTTGTAATATATCTTGTAATAGCACAAAGATAATAAATAGTTGAATAGTAAGCATAACATGCACGCAATTGATTGTTATTTGTAAAATATAATTAATCAGGATTAAATAATTAAGAAAATTGAAATAATATCAAGATTTAATGTTATTTTAATTAATTGTATTATTATGGTCGCATTATATATAAATATGGAAATAGTGAATAAATATAATTTAATAGTAGGTATCAAGATTAAAACTATGTTATTATATTATAAATGTGTTTCTATGGTTGCATTAGATATAAATATGAAATTGTTAATTTATATTATTAAATTATTCAAGATTAATTAACTTTAATCACATGAGTAAATAACGTAATTATTTACTCATGTGCTATAATTGAAATAGTTATTATATTATGATTGTTTGCATTGGATATAAATATGGAAATGAAATTATGTTGTGAAATGAAATAACAAAATTGATATGTGAGAAACTGGAAAAGGGTTCATAATTTGTCGATATGCGTCAATCGTGAGAAACAGTAATGGGTTCACGATAGGCGTATTGATATGTGAGAAACTGGAAAAGGGTTCATATGTCGATTGCATCAGTCGTGAGAAACAGGAATGGGTTCACGATAAACGAATAAGAATGTAAAGGAATTAGTATCAATATAATACAATTTAAAACGGATTTGTAAAGTGTTTTGGAAACTGTATTGTGGTAGTGATAATAAAGAAACCAAATGATAAGAAATCAAATAGTTAATTTGGTAATTAGGAATAAATTTAGAAAGTATTGTTGTATATTAAGTCTTTAATTGCTTGCTAGTCACTGGTAATGATTGTTACAATAACTAGAAATAATAATAGAAATCAAATAAATAAAGTATTAAATTTCATCGGACATAATAATGTAATTGTTACCTACGAAACTTTTAAAGCATCAATTTAGTGTAGTAGTGTTGTGACATGTTTACTTTACAATTATTAATAGATTCAGTTTGATGCATTTCAAAAGCAAAGTTTTTTTTTTGCTCTTGTTTCGATTTTCTTTATTATACAAGAATACTAATATTTGAGCAATGATTCAATCGGCCGAGTGTTAGGATTAGTTAGCAATGTGTATGGGGACATACACATCGTCAGGATGGACGAGTGTTAGGATTACTATTTTATTGAATTTTTCAACATGAAATAATGATTAACAGTAGCTAAATTGACTATTAAAGTTCGAATCGCGATAAACCGGAAATAGTGTCGATGCTAAGGCGGGAAAATGGCCGATTGAATCGTTGCACAAAATAGCGAGCACGGCCCGCGGAGCGGCATTCTGTTCGGAGCAGTTGAAGTGTACAGATATCTAAGTGTAATTCTGGTGAAATTATAATAAGTTTTTAGTGTCTCTTGGAAACAATAAATTGTTGGTTGCTCAAGAAGAAGTTTTATTATACTCTATTTCCCTTACACGACACGGTTCATAAAAAAACTAATTCTAGAAATAGATATAAGCATAATCTTCATATTCCTGCTCAAAAATTGAAAATATACAGAAACAGTTCATTCTGCTATGCTATTAAAATCTATAATAAATTGCCTGTTGAATTAAAGGAGTTACCACTTAATAAATTCAAACATAAATTATTTCTTTTTTTGTTAAATGAATGCTGTTACTCAATTAATGATTATTTAGGATATAAACATTAATATTTGTATAATCTAATTTTAATTATTCTTGTTTGACATTATTATTTGACATTTTATTGTTTGACATTTTATTATTTGACATTTTTAATTGACAAGATAAAAATTGTAAGATTTGTAAGAGACATTTGTGTTAATTTTCTCATTGTTTATTTAATTGCTTATTTACAATCCTATAATCAAGAATCTTATATTCATATTCTATTGCCTATAATAATTAGTCTTTGGTTATATAAAAACATTATACTATACATACAATATTTTCCACGCCGACGAGGGCAGAGTATGCCGAACATTATACTATATAACATCCTAATGTGTACCATATATACTTTTGGAAATAAATAATGATTTGATGATTTGATTTGATATTTGAACTCGACGGTAGGTGTACAAAGGTCTTAATTTTTTTGTGGTAGGTACGGTACGACGGTACTTAGGATTAGAAGTGTAAAAGCTGACATTGAGAAGGATAGAACTGTCGTGGTGATTATTAGAAATTAGAAATAAACTTTATTCGCAGTAATTGTGGTACAGAGATATTAATAAAATATTTAGACCTCACAATTAGCCGTTTCCAGCATTCAAAAGCTTAGTATAATTAAAAATGGTATTAAAAAAAATAAAAGTATGACTGCCCCGCTAATAACGAACTAAAGTTAAATAACAATCGTCATTGCAATCGGGAGTACCTATTAGAATTAAAATAATTTTTTTATGTCAATAATCAATGATAATACAGTCAATAAATGAAATAATTGTATACCTACGCTAAAATTAATTCTATTTACATTAGTCAATCAATCAAATTATATTATAAATCAGTACAGTCTTAAATAATGTTTTTATTACTTATGTGTTTGAGAAAAGAAATCTTCAATGCTGTAGAAACATTTTTTCTTAAAGAAGTTAGTATCATGCGATTTTCAAAATAAGTATTTACCTAATTTATTATAATCCGTGTTTAGAAAAATTCTCCTCATTAGTATATCAAGAAGCTTGCCGCTTTTAAAAGTGGGCTATAATTTTTTCAGTTTTCTTTTTTTCATATTCTCTAGCTGTTCTTTTGCATGTAGCCTAGCCTATTGGAGTCCCAGGTAGCACAAACGCTGTGTATGATTTGTCTTATATAGCATAGAATCATAGAAGGTTGTGTAGCCGCTATTTATATAACACGAAGCCGAAAAGAGGCTTAATATATGGTTCATTATCTTTTTTCATCACAAGCTTAATAAAATAGCTGTGTAAACGTTTACACGGCGTTTTTTAAATAGCTGCCATTTAACAGAGTTTGAAATAAGCCATGTAAACGTTCTTATGGTCAATGTTAAAAAGCAATCATAAAAGAGCTTCTTACGCATGCAATAAGTTGTTAGTTTCTGTATAAACGTCGAGTAATTTACTTTTATAGTGCTTTAAGTACTTTAAGTAAAATTGCCTATCAAGCTATTATTTGACAATTGAAAAGCCTATTAAATAGCTACTTTACAGCTCATTATGCATCAGAGAAATGCTAAATAAAGTGCGCCCAAACCAGCTGTATAGAAGCTTACATATAGCATTATATGATAACCACTGTAGCCAAAATCTGTAATATAAACGTTCTCATGGCTTTTATATCGACTAGTTGTGCTACCTGGGGTACTAGAGAAAAATTAGGTATAGCGTTGTGGAAAGTGAAGAATTTAACGTTAAAATTGTTTTATGCATCAAATCATTTTAACGTGTCAGTACTTTACTTCCAAGGCGCTATTCTTCTTCTTAAGGCGCTATTAAAAACTATATTTAACCCCCTGACTGACACACAACAACAACTTTCAGGAGGTTTCATTGGTTCAAACCCCTCTGCCGACCGATAAACTTTGGGGTTGCCAGATGAATGGGGAACTTTATTAATATGTGCGCATATGCTCGGCTTACTAATCATTTTAATATATGGCATTATATTTAAGGCAGACTTCGAAGTTTTTTACTGAAGCAAATTTTACTGAAAGAAAACTTCATTTTGTTTTTCATTCTACGATAGAATACGTAAGGATAAAATGATAAATTTCATTGTCTTCCATTTGTTTAAGATGCTGTGTTATTCAAACAAAAATAATCTTAATGAGTACTCTAATTATATGTAATGTGAGTTATGTTACTCACAGACACAAACTTATCTACATAACTCTTTTTGATCGGTGTGTGAAAAAAATTTTTTTTTTTTTTCTTATTTGGTAGGTTGGATTTCTGGTTGAAACAGGCGATTTTTCAAAAGTCTTTGAATGCAGTTCCAATTATTTTTTAAATCAAAATGAGGTATTCTTTCAGTAAAATTTCCAACCTTCAATATTTAAAGTACTTTCCCTCCGTGTGGCAAAGTTTTAAAACGGAAAAAGACCGTAGTTGGAGGGAAAGTACCCTAAATATTTACACTTACTTATTTCACCTTATTGACCGAGCGAGCACGAAGTGCGAATGCTTCAACTTGGGCAAAAATTATTATGTCCTGCTGTCTGTTCTCACCAGGGGCCGTACCGGCTAACGAATCGATTATCGAAAAGTCTGCTGGGTTTCAACTTAAAACAGAAAAATCAAAGTAAGGAATTTCGTCTTGTACTTTCTGTTGACGTGATTTGGAAGATAACGATGTTCGTGTGACATCATGAATTGGGGTTCGCCATTTTCGCCCAATTGGGGCTCGATTTATCTGTTTTAATTTGAAACCCAGCAGACTTTTCGATAGTCGATTCGTTAGCCGGTACGGCCCCAGGTCGCATTTCTCAACCGATTCTCGTGAAATTTTGTGAGCAGGTTTGAAAATGATGTATATTTTTTTTGTGATGCCGGTTTTTTTTTATATTAAAAAATGGCGGAGATATGTTAAAAAAAACCTATTTCAGTCCGGTTTTCTAGCGCTGTCTGTTCTCCTCTACAGGTCGGATTTAACAACCGATTCTCGTAAAATTTAGTGATCAGGTTTGAAAATAATATAGAACATAGACTTATTATATTAGTAGATATAGAATTTTCCTGTCACGCCAGTTTTTTGAAATTTTTCAAAATGACTTAGAAATGTTAAAAAAACATATTTCAGTCCGGCTTTCCAGTGCTGTTTTCCTCTACAGGTCGCATTTCTCAACCGATTCTCGTGTAATTTTGTAAGCTAGTTTGAAAATTGTATAGAAATTTCTTAACGAATAAGTTTTACGATTTTTTGTTTAATGGCGGAGATATGGAAAAAAAACATATTTCAGTCCGGCTCACCGGCGCTGGCTGTTCTCCTCTACAGGTCGTATTTCTCAACCGATCCCGGTAAAATTTTGAGAGCTAGTTTGATAAATATATTATAGTTTTTTTTTGTCGAGACAGTTTTTCGAAATTAATTAAAATGACGGAGATATGTATAAAACCATATTTCAGTCCGGTTTTCACGCTGTTTGTTCTCCTCTACAGGGGCCGTACCAGCTAACGAATCGAGCTTCGGAAAATTTGCCGAGTTTCAAATTAAAACAGATAAATCGAAGTAAGGAATTACTTGTTGTACTATTTGTTGAAGTTATTTGGAAGATATTGATGTTTGTGTGACCTCATGAATTAGGGTTCGCCATTTTGGCCCAATTGGGGCTCGATTTATCTGTTTTAATTTGAAACCCGACCGACTTTTCGAAGTTCGATGCGTTAGCCGGTACGGCCCCTGGTCGCATTTCTCAACCGAGTCTGGTGAAATTTTGTGAGTAGGTTCGATAATTATATAAAACTGTTTAGTCAAGCCAGTCTTTCCAAATTTAAAAAAAAAATCACCCATTTCGAAAAATGATTAAAATTAGAAGCACCAGTGTGCTTTGAAAACTTCATAGCGACATTTTATTTATTTTCGGCCGGTTTCTGAATTGCATGGAAATAGTACTATAAACCGGAATGAGCGCTTCGCCCCAAAACGAGCCGACAGAGAGGTCAAGTAGATGTATGTGTCCTTTTCTTCATTAGGGTGACCAAACCGTATGGTTGGCCGGAGACATACATAATACTTTAAACTGTTTAATATAAACTTAAATACCTAGGTAGTTCTTTATTTATAATTAACACTTTTTACCGCTTTTTTATTAGGTTGCTTGCTCTTTTGTTTGTTTGAGCACAAATTTTGCAAATGATTTTATACCAAATTCCCGATGAGCTAGAGACTTGAAACTTTGAACACAGGTCAGAAATGGAAGGAAATGCAATATTACAGTGTCATTGAGGTGATCCGATAATGGAGCCGGAAGAACGCCACAGGAACTCTATGATGAATAAAACTATACAACCCCATTGTGTTTGGGCTTATTAGAATTGTCTTGACAAGTACTCTGACGGGAGACGAGGTTCAGGGTCGGATGATGAAGTCTGGATTCCATGCCATAGGAACTCAATATTGAAATCATGCAACCCCATCGATTTTGGGCTCGTTTGAATCATCTTGACGAGTGCTCTGTTGGGTAATAGTATCCAAGAGTCTGATGATGGAGCCGGAAGAAGGCCACAGGAACTCTGCAATAAAACCTTTCAACCCCATCGAGTTTGGACTCGTTTGAATGGTCTTGACGAGTACTCTGATAGGCGGTGGTATATTTTTAGTTTAGCTCGTTAACTAAAAAAAGAAAATTAATATTTATTTTAAAAAAATATTTTTTAAGAAAAAAATATTTATCACGTTTTTATTAAGTTGCTTTTTTGTCTTTATTTTTTAAATATGGTAATTCAACCAATTAAAATCTAGTTTATTCAATCCAATTTAATGTCAAGTGTAAATAATTACGCAACTCTAAAGTTTATTCCAATTTTTAATAAAAATGCAATGTGCGTGAACTTCGGAAAAACAAATAAATGTTGTAAAAACAAGTAAAAGTAGGAAAACATTGTCTAGTGATCTGTAGTTAAAAAAAGATGGAAACGATTTTCGACTTTATTGACGTTTGAAATTCGATTGTATAATTCGATCCCATAATTAAACTTGTACATTTACTTTGCTGTTTCATTAAAAACTGTTATTTTGGTAAAGATCAATAAGGTCTAAAATACTTGCACCAATTTCTTTACTTGTGAAATTAATAAAATGGGTGCAAGAGATTTACGAAGACACAATGTTAAAAATATAAAAAAAAAAAAACAAAATGGCGGCCAACTATATTGTTCGTGGGCCAATTTTATGAAACTCGATTTTGTTACTATTTTGATCAAAATATAACAAAGAAATGTTAAAAATATAAAAAAATATGGCAGCCAACTCTTTTATTTGTGGGCCGATTTTAATGAAACTCGGTTTTTGGTACGATTTTGACAAGAAAATAACAACGCAATGTTGAAAATTTAAAAAATCCAAGATGGCGGTCAACTTTTTGTTTTTGGGCCGATTTTGATGAAACTCGGTTTTTGGTACGATTTTGACAAGAAAATAACAACGCAATGTTGAAAATTTTAAAAATCCAAGATGGCGGTCAACTTGTTTGTTTTTGGGCCGATTTCGATGAAACTCGGTTTTTGGCAATATTTTGACAAGAAAATAACAATGCAATTTTTAAAATACTAAAAATCTAAGATGGCGGCCAACTTTTTTGTTTTTTGGGCCGATTTCGATGAAACACGGTTTTTGGGTACGATTTTGACAAGAAAAACCAAGTTTCATCGAAATCGGCCCAAAAACAAAAAAGTTGACCGCCATCTTGGATTTTTAAAATTTTCAACATTGCGTTGTTATTTTCTTGTCAAAATCGTACCAAAAACCGAGTTTCATCAAAATCGGCCCAAAAACAAAAAAGTTGACCGCCATCTTGGATTTTTTAAATTTTCAACATTGCGTTGTTATTTTCTTGTCAAAATCGTACCAAAAACCGAGTTTCATTAAAATCGGCCCAAAAACAAAAAAGTTGGCCGCGATCTTGAATTTTTTAATATTTAAAAAATGCGTTGTTATTTTCTTATCAAAATAGTGCCAAAAACCGAGTTTCATTGAAATCGGACCATAAACAAAAAAGTTGGCCGCCATCTTGAATTTTTAATATTCTAATAATGCTTTGTTATTTTCTTATCAAAATAGTGCCAAAAACCGAGTTTCATCGAAATCGGACCATAAACAAAAAAGTTGGCCGCCATCTTGAATTTTTTAATATTTAAAAAATGCGTTGTTATTTTCTTATCAAAATAGTGCCAAAAACCGAATTTCATCGAAATCGGCGCATAAACATGAATTTGATTATTAATATAAACTTTACCCCTCGCCTGCGACTTCCAGTTATTTCCATTGATAGAACAATTTCGTTTTTGGGAAATCAGAAATGGTGTAGTATTTATGGTCACCCTAGTTTTGTAAAGGAATATTTCCCGAATATTGAAATTCTAAAATTGAAATTTGGCGCCAAAGTCAAAATCGGATCGGAGTTGCCAGGATTGACACTTGAATTTATACAACTACAATAATGCTGATTAGCATTATTGTAGAAATCTAATTAAATCAAAAGAGTAAGTTTAGTTTTATTTTACAATTACTATGTGTTATTCTAAATTAATATTTAAGTAGTATATTTTCAATATTCCACTCCGAATCCTTAACTTTGACACACTACGTGATTGGTAACGTACATTTTTTTTTCCTACTATCGTGGTATTATTGTTTTATAATGGCAATTGTGCGAAAGAGACACCGACCTCCACCTAGTGTTGTTTCATTCACACAGTAGAGTCTTCAGTCAATGTCATCGATAGAATTTCAACTCTATGACGAAGGCAATACAGTTGAATTTCTTTTAAACGAATTGTGAAAATTTTTGTATAGTACTCACTCCCTATATGAACCTCCTTGCTGAATTGAGAAATTGAAGTTGAGCACTACTCAAATCTTACTCACCCATATCGCGAGGTCTACAGCTCACGGAGCCATTAGTTTAGAATTTACACTAATTTAAACTAACAGCACGCGCAGAAGTGCTCATATTTAATTAATGAATTGTGTCACAAAGCACCTAGCTATTAATTACGCCTTCTATAGCAAGGAGTTGAGAACCTTAGCAGGCTCATACAAGATTAACAGCACTACTTTAGTTTCATTTAGTATTCTGTGCTACTACTAAAGGTCGACACACCTTAAGTAAGATTTAAAACTTAAAATACCCTTTGAACTTTGGTTTTTAGGTTGTCCACCCCTGAAAAAAGGGTTTGCTAAACCTTTAAGCTTAGAAAAGGTTGGCATACTTAGTAAACTGAAAAGAAAACTTTAATGAGTCTCTAAATAAACTTTAAAAAACGCATTTTAAACTTCAATAATTTTTAAGTGTCTTCAAATCGAATTTGCAGCGTGTTTCAGACGTTAATACATAGATTGCGCTTAAGACATAAAGTCCCTAATGATTTCGTGTTAGGTAGGTAAGTCATAGGTTATAATCTATTTATCAAAATTCATCATCATCGTCATATCAGCCGCACGACACCCACTGCTGGGTATAGGCCTCCCCCAAGGATTTCCACGACGATCGGTCCTGCGCTTTCCACATCCAGTGGCTTCCGGCAACCTTCACCAGATCGTCGGTCCACCTTGTCGGGGGCCTACCCACGGAGCGTCGTCCGGTGCGCGGTCGCCATTCAAGAACCTTTCCGCCCCAACGGCCATCGGTTCTTCTCGCTATGTATCCAGCCCACTGCCACTTTAGCTGAGCAATCCTTCGAGCGATGTCGGTTACTTTAGTTCGCCTGCGGATCTCCTCATTTCTGATTCGATCACGCAGGGAAACGCCGAGCATGGCTCTCTCCATTGCTCGCTGGGTGACCTTGAGCCTCCTTATGAGACCCATAGTTATAGACCACGTTTCACTGCCGTAAGTCATCAGTGGCAACACACACTGGTCATAGTGGTCATAGACTTATCAAAATTAGTAATGACAAATTTTGTTTTATTTATTTGATAGACTAGCCGTGAACCGATAAAAACTATAAATTACCAGAGCAGTTTATTCACAGTCTAATAAAGTTTTATTAGACTGTACTCACTCATAACAAACAGCAAAATCCCGAATGCATTCCGTACGTAACACACAATACGCTGTGCATTATATTCCCGACCTTCGTTTAATATCCCGGGGGAGGGCGGTATGTCGGGAATATTAAATGTCGGTAGATCTGTATTTAAGAGTCTCGACTCGAGTTACATTCCGAATAGGATACGTGCAGATGAATTTTATAAATCTAATCGAGCACTTTTCAGAATCGGTGCATTTCAGCTGATAAAGAGATGTCACTGTATTTAAATTTTTTTACACGACTGCCCAAAAAGGAGTGTATACCTATGTGTTTAGAGTTCATGTAGTTTGTGCGTATGTGAGTTTCTTTATTGCACCATAACTTCTAAATGGCTTAACTGATTTGGACTCCTTAACTGACTTGGACTCCTTACATCATGCTGAGTGACACTGGCTATGTTTTTTTGAAAAAATTCAATACGGCAACTGTGCGACGCCACTTTCAAATGTGAAAATTTTTTTGAAACGACATGGCCATCAAATGAAAGGCCCAAATGAGCACATTCTAAAACTATATAATTGGTCACTAAAATGTGTGAAATTAAAATAAAGACATTTAAAATATATTAAAATCACGACTGCCCTGCCAAAAACAACCTAAAAATAAAATAACAAGTAACCGTTTTATGGCACAATTTTTAACCGACTTCAAAAAAAGGAGGAGGTTCTCAATTCGTCGGAATCTTTTTTTTTTTTTTTTTTATGTATGTTACTCGATTACTCGAAGACGGCTGGACCGATTTGAAAAATTCTTTTTTTGTTTGAAAGTATATACTTCCAAGTTGGTCCCATTGTCATGAAATCAGGATCTGATGATGGAATCCTGGAGAAATCGAGGGAACTCTTCAAATATTATAGGCACATCTATAGCGATTTTAGTATTTTCTTAAGTAACTTGTGCATTTGCTTTCGAAAAGTACTATTTCGGTGAAGTAGAACTGATGATGAAGACCAGCATAGATGATCATCGGAACTATTCAATACTAAGTAGTTCACTGGTACGATACGATTACTTTAATATGGTTGCTAGGCTATTTATGCTCATCATAATTCATATGGTGAAGAAGAGCTGATAGTGAAGTACCAGGATAACTCCTCAACAATAAACGCCCCTGCGTCGGGAAAAGCAGTACTATGTAAAAGGTGATGAGCCGTTGACATAAGGCTATTGTAACTTAGATAATATCATCACCAAATATACTTACCACAAAAAAGTTTAAAATAAAAAAAGTTTTTAATAAAAACAAAACCTCCTTCAAAAACCTTGAAAATAATCTAACAAAAAACAGTTTCAAAAATAAATTAATGGCTCTAAAAAGCAAGAAATAAAATATTGAAATCTGTATAATAACTAACTCGAAAGTTTGTATGCTTATCTTATATTAAACAACGTCTTATGAAGTCGGGTGGGGTTTAAACCCATGATTAAATATCGTTCGTCCCCCCCCCCCCCCCCCCCCCCACCCGACTTCAAAAGGCGTTGTTTAATATAAGATATGCATACAAACTTTCGAGTTAGTTATAATACAGATTTCAATATTTTATTTCTTGCTTTTTAGAGCCATTAATTTATTTTTGAAACTGTTTTTTGTTAGATTATTTTCAAGGTTTTTGAAGGAGGTTTTGTTTTTATTAAAAACTTTTTGATCAAAGAGGTCCCCCGACTGCAATGACACTTGTTATTTTACTTTGTAGTTCGTTTTTGGCAGGGCGGTCGTGTTTTCTATATTTTTTAATTTATTTTTTTAGTTTTTGTCTTACCATTCATTTAAATAAAACAAATTCGGATTTAACGACGCACGTAAACTACCTTATCAATTCTTATTGATTATTTTATCATTTCTACATGTTTTTACGCATCAGTGTGGCCTCTGAAGTCTAATCATTGTCTGAAATAACCTAAGAGGCCTTTTCAATTTTATTCATAGAGCGATACCGTTTCAAACCAACCCAAGTATGTGCAACAAAAACATACCAATTTTCCTGCGACATCTGATTGTTGGTTTAATAAAACTGTTTATCTATATCATACGTAACTCATACAAAATTGACTGTACTCATATACTCCGAATGTAATAATCTACTAATGGAGCTATAATATGGAGTTTGAGTGGCAATAAGTGGGACATAATGTACTATGTGCCGGATCATTCCACATATAACTAACAAGTAACTGGCATGGCAGTGTTGTGACACAGAATTATTATGATACCACATTTAATCTCAGTAAGGACGAGATTTGGGGAAAATTTTCCGGATATGAACATTTTCTCTTTTCTTGCATTAAATGTTAGATTTAGCACTTTTGTAGCACACGTTTCATCCAATTTACATGGGCGTATCTAAATAATCTTTTTGTGTAAAAGTTAGATATAACGCGACTAAAAATTTAAATTAACAAGACTTTTCTGGGAACATCGTGTCACAAGGCTTCTTTATTAGATATCTTTACACCCAAGTATTGATGAAACGAAACCGGTAATAAGATAGGTACCTTTTTTATGTCGAGCTCATAAAGCAAAGTTAACAAACCAAGATTAAAAGAGACAGTTCTCGACTTTCGCCATTATCGCACGCCGTGCCTCTAAATAAAATACTTTTTTCCATTCAAAGGAAGCGAAAAGCTGAGCACCCTTTGTTACGTTCTGCACAGATGAGCTGGGAGCTAGCCTATTTTTAGAAGTACTATTTACTTAAATGCGAGTCTAAAAGAAGCTAGATTGAATTCTCTGAATGGGACTCCTTAGTATATTAACTTGTTTGCTTATAATATCGTTTTTAACATATAGGTACTTCTTTTTGTTAAATTCAATTGCACATTATCCAAGCAATACAAACGATAACCAAAGGAGATACAATGTCTGTGAGACAAACATCAGGGGCCGTATTATGACCTCTTATTTCCTGGCAGTTTCCTGACTGGCTATCAATCTATCTCTTTTAATTGCTATACAGCGAGAAAGAGATGTAACTATAGTAATTCATAAACCTGGCAAGTGTTAAGAGGTTGTAATACCCCCCAGGGCTTAGAAAAGACCGTCAGCGCCTCAGCGCTTCCTAAGCTGTCAACAAGACGGATTTCCAGCCGATCTAATGGCTCTACATTCCGTCATGGCGGATTGTACTGTACTACTGTAAATTCTATTTTCAATACAGTTGCTCGAAAATGTGTGCTTTCGATGACAGTAGGTTGTACAGCGTGCGGGAAGTTGATTTTACCGCACGCCGCCCCGTGCTAAGAACCCCGAAATAAGAACTACTTTCCGCACGCTGTACTAACCCGTAAACAAAGACACACTTATTAACGGTTTAGTACAGCGTGCGGAAAGTCGATTTTACCGGACGCCGTGCGTTTTTGTTTACGGTTTATTTCTGTTACAATTTCAGTAGGTCTATGATAACTTCTCGCAAATGTATTTAAAAAAGGCCATATGGTCACAGTTGTTTTTAAAACTTGTGACGATTTTAAGCCCGAGCCTGTTACCAACCTTGTATCATAAAGTATGTACTATTACCACTCCGAATGTTAGTATTGGTACTACCAATCTATCTCCTACGCTTTTAGATAGAAAACATAATATGTATGCAAACGAAATTGCATAGCTACCTTTAAATATTTTTTTTCTTTCAGCCTTTTTCGACACGAAAAATAATAGCAAAAGAAATCGTAATCAAAAAAGTAGTGCAAAAAACTACATTGGATTCAAAAACCGATCTAAATGGCGTTTAATTTTGAAAGCATGATCCTACGGGCCTATTACAAAAAAGAATCACGATAGTCGGGCGCAATTCGTCGTTCAATTTTCTTGATATTGAATATTGAACCTTATTCGAGAGATGTCGAACGAACATCGTACGCTTATCGCGATGCCTTTATGTAATAGGCCCTCTGATTTGTGCGCTGACGTAGATCTCAAAGGATCCATTGACCGAAGGCCACGCACAAAATCGGAAAAGGTAGTCCCTTGGCTCCCTAAGAAAGGTACATATTACGGAAGCCAAGACGTCTCCTCTCAAAGGTCAGAGCAATCAAGGCCGCCTTACCTCTGTGGTCTAGTGGTTTGTATAAGACGCAGAGGTCCCGGGTTTGATTCTCAGTGGGGATACAATTTGTACTCGGTTAGGTTGGTGGTAGGGCTTATTTCAAGTCTAGCTACCACCATCTTAGAATAGAACAGAATATAGAATAGAATAGAATCATTTATTTGCGAATACTGAGTATACAAGTTGTTACATAAGTACAAAAATAATACTATTTTGTCAGTTCTACAGTATTTGCCTTATTAATGTAGGCATGCAAATATTTTGTAAAACAAAAGAAAAGGAAAAAAAGGCTGATTATAGATAATTTAAAGCAGTCACATTGATCAAAATTAATAAATTTAGGTCAGTCATAATTACAGTAGAATGTCAATAATAATAATATAAAATGTCAATCGTTAAATTAATGATCATTCTAGAAAAATTGTGTTAGGTATTAAAATGTCATCACTATTCATCAGTTTATTATGCTTAAAAGTACGGTCAGATAAACAACAATTTGCCATAATAAAAATAAAGAAACAATACAATGTCTAGAACTTTTCTGATCTAAAGGCTGGTTTACATTATCTTAGTATTTAGTAGAGTGCTTAGTAGCGTGCGAGTAGATTCGAATGCGAGTGATTTAGTAGTTTTGGTGCCTTTCCAGTGACCGTTTACACGCTTCCAGTAGAGTGTCATTTTCGCCATACCTAATACCTACCTATTATTTAATTCAATTACACGTCACGCGTTCACCGGCAAATGCACTCTACTAAAGACGCTACTAAAATGTCGATTTACATGCTTCCAGTGCGAGTGCGAGTAAAATATCGCGCGGGGGGGTGAGCGGGCGCGCAGGGGGTGCTACTGGAAAGCGAGTAGAAAGGCTACTAGAACGTTACTCTCTTTAGTCATAAGACGACCGTTTACATGTTTCCACTAAAGCACTCTCCTAAAGCACTCTACTAAAAACTAAGATAATGTAAACCAGCCTTAAGTACTCTTTAATCGAGTAAAAACCCTGTTCTGAAAGCCAGGAAAATAATGATTTCTTAAAAATATTTTTCTCCACTCCTCTTACCTAAGTCTGACGCCATAACATAAATTTAAAAATTGTTGAAGAGGTAAGATAGACAGTTCCTCAGTGGTGAGGATTCCGAGTGTAGTGCGCTTCCACCTTCGGCCTTATCGTCACTTATCATCAGGTGCGGTGAAGGTCAAGCACTATCCTCGTGTTTAAACACGTTTTTATTAGGTTGCTTTCTCGTTTGTTTGTGTGTTCGTTCCTTTCTCCGCATAGTTTGTGAACGATTTTGTACTAGCTTCCCGATGAGCTAGAAACTTGAAACTTTGAACATAGGTCAGAACTGGAAGGCAATGCAATATTATAGTGTCATTGAGCTGATCTGATGATGGATCCTGAAGAAGGCCACAGAATCTCTAAGATGAAACCATACAACCCCATCGTGTTTAAGCTTGTTACAATCGTCTTGACGAGTGAGTACTCGAGTGAGAGACGAAATCCAGGGTCTAATGATAAAGCTGAAAGGCCATGCCATTGGAACTCAATATTGAAACCGTGCAACTCCATCAAATTTGAGCTTGTTTGAATCGTCTTGACGAGTTCTTTGTTGGGAAATAGTTTCCAGGGTCTGATAATGGAGCAGGAAGAAGGACACAGGAACTCTTTAATAAAACCACGCCACCCCATCGAGATTGAACTCGTCTGAATGGTCTTGACTGGCGGAGCGCCGCCACTACTTACTTTGTGGTCTTGACGAGTACTTTGTTAGGAAATAGTCTCCAGAGTCTGATGATGGAGCCCGAAGAGGGCCATTGGAACTCGGTAATAAAACCATGCAACCCCATCGAAATTGGGCTCGTTTGAATCATCTTGACGAGTACTTTAATGGGAAATAGTGTCCGATGATCTGATTATGGAGCCAAAGGAAGGCGATAGGAACTACATAATAAAACCATGCAACCCCATCGAGTTTGGGCTCGATGGAATCGTCTTGACGAGTACTTTGATGGGAAATATTTTTCAGGATCTGATGATGGAGCCGGAAGAAAGACACAGGAACTCTTTAATAAAACCATGTTACCCCATCGAGTTTGGGCTCGTTTGAATCATCTTGACGAGTGCGAGTGCGAGAGTAGGAGATGGTATATTTTTTTTTAGTTTTAGCTCGTTAACTAAAAAGCAGAAAATAGTTATTTACTGAAAAAAAAAACTTTTTTAAAAACACGTTTTTAAAACGGACTAAATTGTTACAAAAAAAAATCGGACTAAAAGCATTAAAACGGAGTAGTAAAAACAAACTAAAAAGTAAAAAATAAATTCTTCTGTAAATATTTATAACCCTTACCCTATACTTACAGATATTATAAACCTAAAAATTTTAAACTTAAAAACGTTAGGCGCGTTTTGTAAAATTAATCATCCATATTGTCTATAGTGTGCGCCCCACGTTTTTAGGTTTAAATTTTTTAGGTTTAAAATTTCTGCAGGTATAGGGTAGGGTTATAAATATTTACAGAAGAATTTATTTTTTACTTTTAAGTTTGTTTTACTACTCCGTTTTAATGTTTTTAGTCCGATTTTTTTTTGCAATAATTTAGTCCGTTTTAAAAACGTGTTTTTAAAAAAGTTTTTTTTTTCTGTAAATTTTTCAGATCAATTTTCAATGTTGACAATGTTTGTTTAAATATTATCCGTATCGAAATAAATTGATGCCATTTAACCAGCATGCAGTACACCGCTACAAGAATGGACAACCAAAGTGGAAATTCGCTGAATTGAAATTCGCCCTCCATTTTGTTTTTTTTATCTCCAACAGGTACCTATGCTTGTTCATGTGACGAAGACCATATATAGAAGGGCACTAGAAACGGGCTATATCTTTATTTCCGAAAGTTCCAACTGCTTTCATACATGTATTATTGTAACAGTTCTAAACCAAACCAATTCTTTGTAGGGCTGATTTTTTAATCCTTGGTAACAGATTCAATCAGTTGAAATAACTGACCAAATGTACGAGTATTATGATAAACATTTTCAATTTGGCATAATACGCTATCAAGCGAATAAAGTTTTAAGTAGGCCAGTGAGTACCCCTTAATGCACCTCCACCCCCTAGACATTGAAAAATCACCCCTTAGTTACGTATGTATTGCTTGCTAGTACCTACATACTAGACTATAGTAACATTGACCTTTTATTGCCTTGTTATGTATTTTCTCAACAATGAGTTTCTTCTAAGAGTCGGGCAATTTTCATTCATCATGTCTGTGACACACAGTAACTGCCTTCCGCTGATGCGAACAAAGGCAGCCCGCTACAACGTATTATGTAGAGACCTCTATTTTCAAGAACTTCATAATATAGTTAGGTTTAAGCACAGAAAAACGATAAAACTTTTTAAATACTAGTTGACTAAATATTATGGCTAGTAATAGCTAACCTTTTGTTGGTCAATAGTTCAGTAAAATTACGGGTTCGCAAAACATTAAATGGTAATAAGCTGTAATTTTGCAATCTAACTTTGATGTGATTATAAAACACTAATATTTACGAATCCAACTAAATTTACGAATACAAAAAAAAATACAGCGTAGTTGTTACTTTTTTTGTTGGATTTACATTCACAATCAAATTATAGTTCCAAATCAAGCAAAAAGTAAAGAAAGTATGTTATTAGCAATTTTGCTAAAGCAATTAAATAAATTAATATTTTGGTCTAGTAAAGTAAAAAAAAATTGTGAAAATTAGTTGGATTCATTTACTAAATGACAGCTAGCCATTTAATCTAACGATCAAAAGAAGAAAGACCGCTATTGCAAATTATTTCTATCTCGTCATACTAGCTCCCGTAATTTTACTGAACTACAAATAAATAATAGGAATAAAAAAAGGGGAACTGGTAATAATAGTAAGGCTATTTTAGTGCTCATCTGGGGCCAACCTGCTGTTGTTAACGTCATAATCGTGTTTCAATTGTGTTTCGGTTTTGGGTCTAAAACACAAGAACTGTGTCAAAAAGCATTAGCTACAATTTAAATACGATTGACATTAATAAAAACAGATTTGGGCCCCTTGTCCTTGAATTTTCACCCTTCCCAAGGTGTAGAATCAAAATGTACTTTCTCCTTCGACAAACTGTAGAAATCCTAACCCCATAAAGCTCCTCAGCCCTTTTCCCTTAAAAATTCGGAACTCCAGCTTTATTCAATTTGACTTAATGGTATAGTACTAGACTCTGAAACATTTTCCGTTGATAAATATGGCAGTATCGTATTTATGCCAACAGAGCCAAAAAATATTGAATATTTAAGATAACATATAGCTTATTATAGAACAGCAAAAAACTGTAGATGCATTACGTAGGATAGCCTGTAAATAGTTTACTTACCTACCAAAATAGTTTTATTGGGTTGCAGTACTTCTAAAACCCAAGGGATTCTCTTTGTTACTCTACGCTTAAGGGTTAAAGGGCCCAGCCGGGTAGCCCTTATCAAGCGGTACCTATCTATTATACCCTTTGGACAACTATGTGTGTTAAAGACGTGACTACCGGAACAGTAAAGCGTAGCTAACAAGATCAATGATTAATTTCACTAGAAATACTGCGTATTTATAATGATCATATATTAGCAATAATCAATTTTAGAATTTCCCTCTGTTCCCACTAGTTACATTGATTCTTAGTTAAATTGATGTAACTAGTGGGAATTTTCATCCTAATAGTTACATTTTAGTTACAATTATGTATTGTAACTAAAGGAACTCATGTAAAAATAATTATGCTAATTAAAGGGCACCAAAACCAAAGCCTTTTTTTGACAAAAAGCCAAAAATTTTCAGATGAACGAACTCTTTGAAGTAAATAAAGTCGTAGATAATATAATCAATTTTTATGATTATTTTTTGACCTAGAGTATTATTACACTAATTTTTCTATGAAAATAATTATATTAAAGCTTACCTTGACTTTCATTATTCCTTCGAAACACAATCACAATACACAATTCAACTTTCGATACACAAAAGTGAGTTAACAATATACCAGTTATCTGTCAAAAAAGGATGAATTAAAATCACACCAACTTATCTTCATTCATGCACTGGCCACTTTTCACTGAAGTTATCATTCCAAATTCAAAATTGAGTAAAGAAAATAAACGTCTAACGTAGTCATAAAGACTCACTTGTCTGTGGGATACTTTTAAATTGTTATTTTGTGGTTATTTGTTCGATTTTCAAATCCGGAAATTTATATGTGGAGGAACGTCGTGTCGCCCGGGGTATCCCGCGGGTTCCGGAGGCTGACTCGAGCCCCTCGGCCACTAGAAGCTGCGTAGAGTGAGATTCCCCTCTTGCGTAACTATTGTTACAAATTATAATAGCCACTTTTGGTTACGTAACTTGGTTTGTAACGACTGGCTCAAATAATTTTATTTTAACATCAACATAAAAGATCTAATTAAAAAGTTATTAGAAGCTAAAACCATCGATATTTTTCACAAACAATATTTTACTATGTGACTCAAAAATATTATGTTACTTAGATGCAATTATTTTGAATAAAGTTGTTTTAGCAAAATATCGTCGTAATATTTTTTAATATACCAAGCACATTAATTCTTCAAATATTTCTCACCATATGCAGCTTCGACCGGTCCACATCTTTCGGGAAAACCCTCAGTGCGCATGCGTGAACTGGGAAAAAAGAGTGAGATAGCAACAACAGCCGAGTACCTACGAGAGGGACAGACGTGCCGAGGAAACTGTCCTGAGGGTCGACTCCGAAAACTGAAATACAATAATCGGTTTGCCTTCGTTCCGCTGCAAGACATTAGCTTAGGAAAATTATTCGAACGCCGAACTGCGTCCGTTTATCGCAATTCTTCTTTCGTAATAGACCCGCTGTTTATAATCCAGTCAATTTGTTTTCTAGGCACGTCCGAATTTTAAAAAGATAAAGTTTAAGTTTTACTGACAGGGTGCGAACTAGTAGAGGAACTAGTTAAGGCTCTCAAGGGAATTTAGAATTTTTTAACTCTTTTCATTAGTTATGTCAGTTCTACGTACAGTACGGAGTGCTTTTAGCTGAGCTGTAGACCTCGTGTAAAAAGTAGCTCAAATTCTTTGTTTTTTAAAACAAATAACACAGAATAGATATTAGTTTTTCAATTAATAAACTGTGCAAATATTATACACAGTCCTATTTATAGGTTCTGTCACAAAGTCACAACCTTTCCAGCAGATATGTTTTTCGATTGATGAACTTTTGTATTCTACAAACAAAAATAGTTGTATGTACTGTACAACAAACGCATAAAACGCACCATTTTACCCGAGACGTATATCGGCTAGTCAAGTTGAGGGTAAAATGGGTTTTATGTACGAGTTACACTTTGCTTTTCACTTCGATTGTGAGAAAATTAATCATCAATATTACAAAAAAAAAATGCACTATAGCATGAAAAGCGATTTTATGCAGCCTATGTCCAACATAAGGACGAAATTTACGAACATTAGAAGTGAAAACAAAATTTGCTTTGCACCGCTAACAAAATCAGTGTAATCAATTCAATTGTCCCTGAACATTTAAAAAACCGGTCAAGTGCGAGTCGGACTCGCGCACGAAGGTTTCCGTACCAAAAAACGGACAAAAACAGGTTTTTTGTATGGGAGCCCCACTCAAATATTTATTTTATTCTGTTTTTAGTATTTGTTGTTATAGCGGCAACAGAAATACATCATCTGTGAAGATTTCAACTGTCTAGCTATCACGGTTCATGAGATACAGCCTGGTGACAGACGGACAGCGGAGTCTTACTAATAGGGTCCCGTTTTTACCCTTTGGGTACGGAACTCTAAAAACGGTCACCAAGTTTCTAGAACCAACACAACACAATGAAATCTCCACTCGGATGACGTCGCAGGCGCACGGCGGACAGAGCCGAACGTTGCTCGTTAAACCACACGTGAGGACGACGGGTATTATTGCCGTTCGCCAATTTAAAAGTCAGTGTGAACCACTTAAAACTCGCCTCAGAAGTCATCAATCAATTTAACAAATCCTTCTTAACCGGACGGAGCACAATGAAAAATATGTAAAACTGGCAGTTGAGTCGCACAAACAGAGGTACGTACTGGGCTAATAAAACTACAAAAACTAATAAAGCTATAGTGCGAAAGCTTTTCCGGCTGACGTAAACTGTTAGCCGTACGTCCGGGGGCAAATAGATCTAAGTTTTACGGATAAACCAAAGTTAAACCAAGATTTTTCGGCCTATGTTTCAACGAAAACTGAAGCTATAGTATCATAGATTTTACGGCTTACAACTAAGATGATCGAAGGCTAATAACGTAAACTAACTTAGCCGTACGTTCGGGGGCAAATAGAACTAGTTACACTGATAAATCAAAGTCAAACCACATTTTGATGGAGTTAACACTTTAACTTTAAAAATCTTTGGCAATAAGCTAACTTGGCACAAAAAGCCGCATGAAACAAATGTGGTAATATAACCTACCTCACAACTTATTTAGTATCAGTTCGGGAAAACTCTTATTAAGTAATTCGAAGCTTCTTAAGAATCACATTTCATTTAAAGCTGCTACGGTGCCGCCCCCATACAACTTTGTACCAAACAGACAACTTCTCATCATGACTCACAAAAATGTTTTCTTTCGAATCTTTTGAAAATAATCTAATGTTGTTTGATTTCTTTAATTTTATGGATTGTTAGGGATAATCTTTAAAAATAAACATTACTTTGTTTGTGAAACGAGCAAAAAAACATAGAATAACTCTAAAGGCTGCCCAAGATGATTGTGAATAAATTTAAAAAAACCGGTCAAGAGCGATTTGGACTCGCGCACCGAGGGTTCCGTACAATCATAAATATATTTGGATATGTTATTTTAGGACAGTCTTTAAAAAAGTAGGATAAACGGCAGACAGGTGGAAGGGCGAACAGGCGGGCAGTTAATTTACAAATGCTGCTTATGGTGACTGAAAAACGTTTCAGCCACTCCACATTGCAAAATGTTTATATTACTAGTCCATCAGCCATTTTAATGTCCCCACTGCTGGGGCACAGGCCTTCCTTATGGGTGGATAAGGAGGACGGGCCATAACCCACCACGCGGGCCCAATGCGGATTGGTGGGTGTTAACGACTGCAAATGCAGCTGGGACCAACGGCTTAACGTGCCTTCCGAAGCACGGAGGAGCTCGAGATAATAAATTTTTGGTCACCCATCCCATGACCGAACCTTGCGAAAGTTGCTTAACATCCGCAATCGCTGGTCCAGGCGCTAAACCACTGCGCCACCGAGCTCCTCGTTATTATTATATTACTATATAGTAATATATATAATTACTTAGTAAAGTATGAACTTATTCTTCGTTTATTCGTACGGCAAATAGTAGGTAATTATATTTGAACCAGCAGCCACCAATTTATATTGTAGTGTTAGGTTGCGCCATCTCTTGACCCATAGTGGAACTACTTTTTGCCCTTAGGTTAGCATGCTTAGGACAGCGCCATCTGTTGACTGGTAGTGAAACTAAAAAAAATATGTTTGTTTTTTGAATTTCTAAAAAAGTGTGTTATATTGAGACATCGTTTTATTTTTCCTGTAATCTTTACATAAACTACTATCACATAGAATTATTTCAGATTTTTCTCTTTGCAAACTTCGGAGATAAGGGGGGGAACGGTATTTTTTTTTACATTTTTCATCATAAGTCGAAAACTATGCGGCCTAAGAAAAAAGAAAAAATTGTTTTAAAATGTGCAAACAGCGCTCTTTCATATGATACCCCACATGCCCTAATCACCTCACTTAAAATTTTTAAGACCCCTTTTCAGTCCCTGTTGTAAAAAATAAATTAATTTTATTATTTCTTTCTTATTTGCAAAATAGTTGGGCAAATGTCATCTAAAACTATTCCAAATTTCAAGTTGATACCATTAGTAGTTCTCGAGATATCCAGCTGTGACAGACAGACAGACAGACAGACAGACAGACAGACAGACTGAGTCACACCATAAGGGTTCCTTTTTTACCATTTTGGTACGGAACCCTAAAAAGGCACCAAAAAAAGCACTTTTAATAGAATCTCTAAACAAATTGCTCATTTTATAGTTTTTAGTGATAAGGCCGGCCACCATTTTTATGTCTCTTTTATGTTGTTTTGTATGTTGTTTGTAGGTTACTGTTTCTTCGTTTGTTCTGTGTGTATACAATAAAGATTATATAAATATATACAATAAATATTATATATTATATAAATGGTTAGTGCATTGAGCCGGAATCCTAAGGGTGCGGGTTCGAGTCCCGTCTGAGCTGCTACGGGTGAGTCGATATTTTCTAATATTTTTCAATTATATTAATAATCTTAATATAAAAATAGCATTGTGAATGCATAAAAAAATCAAAAAGTTTTAAAAATTATATGGCTATTTCATCTTAATTGATTGTCAGAGATTGTCAGGCATCTGTAAAGGTGTTGCTTTCGAATGTCGAAGTTAATTCACTTCACATTGATGAGATGGCGCTGGCCTACAGCGGAAACGTGAAGGTGCCTTCCCACCGGTGCGTCTTGAGACGCACGAGAGCGCACCAGACCGAACCGACACACCGTGGGAAACGACCGTGCGCCGCGGTGCATCGTCGTGCGTACGATCCATCGAGCGTCGGTAACTTCAAAGGATCGGTGCGTAGCGCTGTGCGTCCGCGTTCGTGGCGGCTCGTCGCCTTTGTCAATATGCCGCGCGTCATAGTATGATATCTATCAGTAGTCAATCGGCCCTGGCCTTTAAATAATTACCTACAGTATTTTAATTTCATCTAAGTACTTTCGTATCTTTCTAGTTTTGTGATTGTACGTATTACGTAAATTGCTTTTTAGCAATAAGGCCGCTTTTTTTGTGTGCTTTGCTGTTTTTCTTTGTATATGTCCTGTCTTAGTGTGCAATTAAGTGTTTTTATTATTATTAATAATAATAATATTTTAGAATCAATATTATATAGGGTCTACCTTCAATGCGAAATACTTTCTAAGCAATAAAATACCTAGGTTAGCAAATTAACTTACTTACTTATGGATGTGTAAATCAGCACGTGCCAGACTACAGCTGCGCCACAAAAAAAAAGTTTGAAATCTGACTTTTTGACTATGCCATGATGAAGACGATAGTTTGTCGAAATTTGTCGCACAAAAACCAGAAAACCAGAATTTGTCGGGCTTGCGTTTAGGAGATACGTGTGGCGCAGCTGTAGAGACGTCTCTACAGTAGAGACGTCTCTACAGCTGAGCCACACAGATCTCGAAAACGGAAGGTCGTAGCGAAAATCTGATTAATCGTGTTTGCAGCTGTTAATTTGTCGGAATTTGTCGCACAAAAACCAGAGTTTGTCGGTCTTGCATTTAGGAGATCTGTGTGGCGCAGCTGTATAGACGTCTCTACAGCTGAGCCACACAGATCTCAAAAACGGAAGGTCGTAGCGAAAATCTGATTACTCGTGTGTACAGCCGTTAATTTGTCGGAATTAGTCGCACAAAAACCAGATTTTGTCGGTCTTGCGTTTAGGAGATATGTGAGGATACGCTGTGGAGACTTTTCTACCTGGATCTTGAGAAAGGAAGGTCGTAGCGAAAATCTGATAACTCGAGTGTGTAGCCGTTAGTTTGTCGGAATTTGTCACCAAGAATCAGAGTTTGTCGATCTTGCGTTTAGGAGATATGTGAGGATACTCTGTGGAGACCTTTTTACCTGGATCTCGAGAACGAAAGGTCGTAAGCGAATCCCTCACATATCTCCTAAACGCAAGATCGACAAACTCTGATTCTTGGTGACAATTCCGACAAACTAACGGCTACACATTCGAGTTATCAGATTTTCGCTACGACCTTCCTTTCTCAAGATCCAGGTAGAAAAGTCTCCACAGCGTATCTTCACATATCTCCTAAACGCAAGACTGACAAAATCTGGTTTTTGTGCGACAAATTTCGACAAATTAACGGCTGCACACACGAGTTATCAGATTTTCGATACGACCTTCCGTTTTCGAGATCTGTGTGGCTCAGCTGTAGAGACGTCTCTACAGCTGCGCCACGCGTATCTCCTAAACGCAAGCCTGACAAATTCTGGTTTTTGTGCGACAAATTCTGACAAACTATCGTCTTCATCATGGCATAGTCAAAAAGTCAGATTTCAAACTTTTTTTTTGTGGCGCAGCTGTAGTCCGGCACCTTAAATCTAGTGATGCAGCGAACCTCAATTATACCGGACCGCCGGGTCGCGAACCGTTCGGTTCCAAAATACCGAACCGTTCGCGACCCGGCCGAACCGACTCGGTATTCATTTAGGCAGTTTGGAGTAGGGCTTCCATCCCGGGATTCGAGAGTCTCGATTTCCCGAGAGTCTCGAATGATATTTGGTCCCGAGAGTTTTAGTTTCCAGTCTCGGGATTTTCGAGATTTTCGAGACTTATTCAAACGCTAGGTAGACTACTTATATTTCATATAAAGTTGCGTGTTGCGCGTGTTAATAAGTAGTTATAACGTGTCCTTTTTAAGATAAACAGAACAAACAAACGTGACAATTTTAAAATAAACAGAACCTACAAACAAACACAATACGATCTTACATCTAAGATCTGAATTTTTGTTTTCATCGTCCTTCAATTTAATTCAACTCTTATATATTTTCCTGTAAGATAAAGGAACGTGTACTAAACCATAGGCTCCTGTCGTATCCAGAAGCAAACGACCTCCTCAGTGACCATTAATATGGGTTTCGCCCAAACCGGTCCACTGGAGATCTTCTAGCATAAGTACACCACTTGCAAATGGAGAGAAGCCATCGAGAGGTATGGAGAGGCGCTCGCTGTTACTCTTGATAACTCGAAGGCTTTTGACAAGGTAGCCTTATTACTTCCCACCGGTTTTGTGACTGGATATCGGACTTCCAGAGGGATCGGTCGATTCGAGTTGTCATTGATGGCTACTCATCCGACCAGTTGGCTGTCAATGCAGGAGTCAGGGATTGGTCCCTCAGGGGTGGACTAAACAGGAACACCTGCTGCATATTAATGACCTGCTAATATCCGGTATTTTGGGGTACGCAGATGACAACACCGTTGTAGAGAGCTACATATCTGATGCTCGAGTCAGTGCAAAACAAGCCCAGTGTCTTAGGGAGGAACATGAACCTGTCACTGCAGGCAGTCTCCGAATGGGGCGATGCCAATCAGGTCAGGCAGGTTCAATTCATCAAAAACCCAGGCGTGTCTGTTTTCTGCTAAAGGGAGTAGTTTCGACCTGAGTCACTTTCCGAGGTGTATTCGTGCCGAATTGCCGATTACTGAACAACTATACCTTCTCGGCATATCATTGCCTCTAACACTCAATTTTGGCTCTTTCATCAAAAATAAAGTATCACTTTCACTACATAGTATAAAACAAAGTCGCTTTCTCTGTCCCTATATCCCTATGTAATCTTAAATCTTTCTACGCAACGGATTTTGATGCGGTTTTTTTTAGTGATTCAAGAGGAAGGTTTATATGTATAATACATGGTGTCAAATTCCACACTACACCAAAGCGAAGCGAGGGCGGGTCGCTAGTAATTGGGAAAAAGTACAATTGGCATCTAAAAAGTTTAGCATTTTTGCAAAGGTGAGAAAATACTTTACTTCACGCCGGAACAGCTGCTCATTCTATACCAAGCGCAAGTTCGATCGTGTATGGAGTACTGCTGTCATCTTTGGGATGGCTCCGCCAAATACGAGCTCCAGACGCTTGAATCCTTTGAGCGGAGGGCTAGGAAGCTCATCGGCAACGATAATCTTTTCTGTAATAAGCTCCGAAGTCTTGAGCATAGACGCAAGGTCGCAAGGTTTTTATCGGGTACATTTTGGCGAGTGTAAGGTGGTAGTGCACAACCTAATTCCGTATCTCCTTTCTTCCATCGGGCGACCAGAGATACGAATTAGCATTTTGCTTCAAATTTTATCATCCGTACCGCCAGAGAGTGGAACTCTTTGCATAAGTCTGTGTTTCCCGACAGGTACAATCTGGGGGCCTTCAAGTCGCGAGTGATTAGGTATCTTCTAGGCAAGCGCGTTCCATCGTAAATCACGTCATCGCTTACCATCAGGCGTGATATCACGCAAGCGCGTGCCTTTCTATCATAAAAAAAATCGTTATATCATCATTTCGAGAGTCTCGAAATTTCGAGAGTCCCGAGAGTCAGCCATATAGTCTCGTCTCGATCCCGAGATTGTGAAATAGGTCCGAGAGTGGAAGCCCTAGTTTGGAGCGCTAGTCGGTATATTCGGAACGTCTGTTTTTAGAGGCCGGGCTCGTCGGCTTGATCCCAATCGCGCAGAATGTTTTTAGTCCGATTTTTATACTTTTTAGTAGGTTTTAAAAACGTAGTTTTATAAAAAAAAATGTTTTTTTTCAGTAAATTATTATTTTCTGCTTTTTAGTCAACGAGCCAAAACTTTAATAAAAACACACCATCTCCTATCGGAGTACTCGTCAAGACGAATCAGACGATCTCAAACTCGATGGGATTGCATGGTTTTATTACAGAGTTCCGTGGCCCTCTTCCGGCGCCATCATCAAACCCTGGACACTATTTTCCAATAGAGTACTCGTCAAGACGATTCAAACGAGCCCTAAATCCGATGGGGTTGCATGGTTTTTATTACAGCCTGTGGCCTTCTTGCGGCTCTATCATCAGACCCTTGGACACTATTTCCCAACAGAGCTCATCGAGATGATTCAAACGGACCTAAACGCGATGGGGTTGCATGGTTCCTGTAGCATTCTTCCAGCTTCATCGTCAGACCTCATCTTCCGTCAAAGTACTGTAACGTGGCCGTGTGACCTCTCTCCCGAGAGTAAAAACTTATTTCTCAAATTTTAAATCCGAAACTATGTCCAATTTTTATTTTGTTTTGAAAAATAATAATTCAAAAAATGAGCGTTCGCTGTCTTTAGACGTTTTTTACTCTCTGTAAGTGAGTCCAGAAAAAATAGTCGTCAAGTGAAGTAATGTGATTACTAAATTGTGAAAAATCATAAAGATAAACAGTATTTCTACGGTTTCTATCACCGTATACCGTAATCACATTGTATATAACAAATACAATGTGATTAACGAAGATGAAGAATCAAGTAGCTTATGTGTACGTAGGGCCTTCAAC
The DNA here is from genome assembly GCA_943789525.1 of Agriphila geniculea. Classification (NCBI taxonomy): domain Eukaryota; kingdom Metazoa; phylum Arthropoda; class Insecta; order Lepidoptera; family Crambidae; genus Agriphila; species Agriphila geniculea. The sequence continues at coordinate 3,635,808 of OX038879.1, read as the reverse complement.
CCATTTTACAATAGGACGGACTGTTTTTATAAAAATATTTTGTAATTTTTTTAGGTTCTTTATTTTGGAATATGTATACTAAGAGCCCTGGGGCCCTATTTTTGAATCGCTCGACTGGCGTTTCTACTGATTTTCGTTCGACATATGACTCAAAACAATGGGATGTCGAACGAAAATCAGTAGAAACGAGCGATCGACGCCAATCGAGCGATTCAGAAATAAGGCCCCAGATGTTTTATTGCTCCACGTAACAGTACTTGTCAAGACGATTCTAACGAGCCCTATCTGGGATCCTTTGTTTTCGCATAATGGTTCTATACCTAATTTGATTTGACATAACGGATTTAGCATAATCTTTTTTGTCATAATAATACTTTAGCATAATTGTTTTTTGGCATACTATTTATATTAGCATAATTATCATTTAGACTAATTTGTTTTAGCATAATGTTATTAGGCATATTGTCTATTCGCCTAACATAAAAATCAAAAACAATAAGAATAAATATTTTTGCGCACTTATTTATTTTCATGCAAAAGGGACAGGTATTGTATTAAAATGCCAAAAAATAATAACACATACGACCTAAATATCGACTCATAAGACACCTATTTTTAAAATACCGAAAATTAATGTTGATCCAATAGACCGAAACTTGAAAGATTGATTATTAAATGACTGATAATACATCGAAACCGTGAAAGTTAAAATGCCGATAGTTAAAAATCTAGAAAGTCTGTTTAGTTCTATTAGGTGCGACGACGAGCGAGGAGGAGGTAAGGTTCCATTGCAACCAAAAACGCACGAGCCGAGCGAGCGAAGCGAGCGTGCCGCGGCAGCGGCCGGCGATGTGCCAGAACCGACCTGCTAGCATGTAACCCTCAATTAACTTTCGGTTTTTTAAGCTTCGGGATTTTGTATTTTAGGTAAAATTTACTTTCGTGATTTTAAACATCATGATTTTAGTGTATAATAAAAATATGCGTTAATAACATTATGCGTGTTTAAATTTATGCTAAAGAATATTATGCTAAAACATGATTATGCTTAAAGTAGTTATGCTTAAAAAAATTATGCATAAGCTGTTAAAAAGCTAAGCTGACTAAATAATGCGTAAATATCATTCGGCGAAATCATATTATGCTATGACATATTATGCCTTAAAATTTTATGCAAATACATAGGGAACCCCGAAATAATATGATATTTTTATTTATTATTAAACAACATTTTATTAAGACGATTTTATTCGGTTTCTTTGTGTTTGCAAAAGTTTGCAAACGATTTTATTTAGCTTCCCGATGTGCTAGAGACTTAAAACTTTCAACATAGGTCAGAACTGAAAAGCAATGCAATATTATGGTGTCATTGAGCTGATCTGATGATGGAGCCGTAAGAAGGCCACAGGAACTCTGTGATAAAACCATACACACCCATCGAGATAGGGCGGTTCCCTATTTTACTTTTGCAAACACAAAGAAACCGAATAAAATCGTCTTAATAAAATGTTGTTTAATAATAAATAAAAATATCATATTATTTCGGAATTTGGGCTTAATTTAACGACCAAATCATCATTTTAGAAAGGGAAGGGAAAGGTTCGGAGGTTCGGCCGAACCGCGGGTCAAGGTTCGGTACCCGGCCGAACCTCGTAAAAAGTGCCGAACCTGCCGGGTACCGAACCTTTGCCGGGGCCGGGCCGCAACTCTAGTTAAATCAGCCTTTAATTCACCGTTTGGACGCAACTTGCCATTTTCCGATTAAGTAAGTAGGTAAGTAGACCTTAAAGGGACAGTTGAGCTTACTTACTTACGTTAAATCGGTATTAAGTACACTTTGCCATAGTAAGTACAGGTATTTCAATGAATAAAATTTACTTGAAAAAAATCTTTTTAAAAACACTGCTCTAGCTCATCGGGAAGCTGGTATAAATTCGTTCGCAAACTTTGAGGAGAAACAAACAAACGAGAAAGCAACCTAATAAAAAAACGTGTTAAAAAGATCATAAATTTATTGTTCGTCACTGCGGCGCGGCGCATTCGCGACTGTCTGTGTACCTACCTACCGAGTTCAGTCAGACTAAACTCGAGGCGCGTAGGTATGTATGGCTCGCTTTTCGACTATTTGTACTGTGCCATCATCACTCGTGCGTCGTTGCACGGACGCGGGCGCACCGTGGGAACGGTACAGCGGGCCGTGCGCCGAACATGGCCGAACGACGCACGGCCCGTGCCAGCGTTTCCCACGGTGCGCCCGTGCTCGCCCTCGTGCGGCTCGGTGCGGTGCGTGGTAGTGCACCGTGGGAAGGCACCTTTAGAAAATGTCGCCAATCCTGCTAGCGACTCTGTAGCATATTGGTAGCATTGGGCCGGAATCCTATATAAGGGTGCGGGTTCGAGTTCCGTCTGAGCTGCTATGGGTGAGACGATTTTTTCTAATATTTTTCAATTATATTAATAATCTTATATAAATAAATAACAAATAAATCACTTGGCGAAATAAACGTTCAATCAATATTTTAAAAATTAATTGACCAAGCGAGCGCGAAGCGTAAGCGAAGCCTCCTCTGCTTCAACTTGGGCAAAAATTATTTCGTATAATATCTTTCCTTCCGGCTGTCCGTTTTTTCTTGGTCGCATTTCTCAACAGATTCTTGTGAAATTTTGTGAGCAGGTTTGATAATTAGGTATACAACGTGTTTCAAAGTATCCCCGAATACAGAATATGATAGATAGGGGTCCATCAAATCACGGAAAAAATCAGCTGTTTCATACAAAAATTGATAAAGAATATATCAAAATGTATGAAACAGCCGAATTTTTTTTTGCGATTTCAGAGTTGGTCCCATAGTAAAAGTTGTTCAGTTTGATGGTCCCTATCAACCTTCGAGCAACAAAGGCTTCGTTTCGGCCCGTCTTACTCTAAGCTATCAACCATATTCGGCATTTGGGAATATTTTGTAAGACGTTGTACCTTTTTTACATTCTCTTTGGTTGTACCTATAGAATTTTTCAGTCAAGCCATTTTTTCGAAATATTTTGAAACGGCGGAGATAATTAGGTATGTAAAAAAATACATATTTCAGCAGTTTCGAAAAATGATCAAAAATGTAGGTAAGAAAACTTTTTGTTAGCGGTGCAAAGTAAATTTTGTTTTTTTATTTTTAGAAGACACAAAAGTTCAGAAGTCAAAACATTTCTGTCCATCAATCGAAATTTAAAAATAAATAAGGTTGTGACTTTGTGACAGAACCTAGGACTGCGTATATTATTTGCATAGTATAGATACTTTATCAGTTGTAAAAAAAATTACCTACCTATTTTTTGTTTCGTTTTTAGAAAATATACAATTTGTTCTACTTTTTAACGCGAGGTCTACAGAGCACGGAGCCACTAGTAAGTAGTACTTAGTAAGGGTAGTAAAAATAAGTAAGCTATAATGATGGTCCTACTATGGTTCTAGCATAATAAATAAAACTTTTTTATTCTCATGGTCCTAGTCTAATTATAACAGTGAAGTTCATCTCCTCTTCGCTTAGGTCTTATTTGTAATCAAAACTTTTATATCAATTCAGAATACTTACCTCAAAACTCATACATTTGATGAATTTGACGAATGCTTCAACTCTCATAAAGACGTCATTAACGGCTCAGCGCTTCTCGCAGACTCGAGTACATTCTCACGTTTTTAACTTTTACACGTTTAGTCATCATCATCATCATCATATCAGCCGCACGACACCCACCGCTGGGTATAGGCCTCCCCCAAGGATTTCCACGACGATCGGTCCTGCTCTTCCCTTTCCCACATCCAGTGGCTTCCGGCAACCTTCACCAGATCGTCGGTCCACCTTGTGGGGGGCCTACCCACAGAGCGTCGTCCGGTGCGCGGCCATCGGTTCTTCTCGCTATGTGTCCAGCCCACTGCCAAGCTGCTTAACTGAGCAGTCCTCCGAGCGATGTCGGTTACTTTAGTTCGCCTGCGGATCTCCTCATTTCTGATTCGATCACGCAGGGAAATGCCGAGTATGGCTCTCTCCATTGCACGCTGGGTGACCTCGAGCCTCCTTATGAGACCCATAGTTAGCGACCACGTTTCACTGCCGTAAGTCATCACTGGCAACACACACTGGTCATAGACTTTCGTCTTGAGACACTGAGGTAAATCGGACACGAAGATTTTTCGGAGCTTCCCGAATGCTGCCCATCCGAGTTGGATTCGACGAGAGATCTCCTTTAGTACACGTTTAGTACTGTACTCTTATACAGGGTGGAAAAGAAGACGGTAGTTAGAGGGAAAATTCGCTTAATATTGATGATGGCTTACTGTAAGGAAACATTTCTTTATTTATTTTTAAATAAGTAAACCTGCATTCAAAATTTTTTTTTTAAATCGCTTGTTTCAGCAATGCGCCGCCACTACTTACTTTGTGGTTTCAGCTAGGAATTGAACGGGCTAAACTCATATTTTTATTCTTCTTGGGTCTGCTTTTTACTAAAGAGATACTATGTTACTTACTTATAAGAAATTGACCCTTATCATTGACCATCGATTGATATCATCATAAAAGTACAGAATATTATTTTTCCGAATTTTAGCCAGTTTAATTTCCGGCGATTTATCAAAAATTAACAGTTTTATACTTATTTAAAAAAATAAAGGAATGTTTCCTTTCGGTAAAATTTGCCATCATCAATATTTTGCTTCAACTACCTACTATCTTTTTAATCGTTTGACAATTTACATTGAAAGTTTTTTTTTTACTGTTTGTTGTGTGTAAAGAATTCAGAGGCGCACCTTGAATCTCCAGCCTAAATTTACCATTTATTGTTACGTTAGAAAAAAAATACAAAAAATAGCAGTAATTCTGTTGTATTTTTGTAACAGAGATTAAAAAAAATATATACTTAGTTATCATAAAAGTAGGTAGCGTGGAATGAGTGAATGTTATTTTGGAATATTCATGCATTATTGATGTAAAAAAATATGTGCAAGTGGTGATGATGATGATACATTTATGATCATCAATAAAACGGCATATTTAAAACTTGTGATTTTATTACATCTGAATTTAGTACAACATATTCATAAACTATTAATTAAATAATAACACTATGGTATTGAAGAAAATAAAACAATTCTAAAAACTCTGCTTACACTTAATCGCAAAACCCGCATAATGGCATTTGTTTACCTCTAATAAAAAATGGCAAAATTACTAATATAAATACACCAACAAAAAAAAGGTACTTATACAACGTGTTAATGAATAGGCATGATGACAATTCTTTTTATTTTATGTTACATAAATAACCTCTCAAAAAAAGAAACATTGGTAAAATAATTATTTCGCTAGCATGAAAACTACCCGAGATATCACAGTTTGAAATACACACAAATGGACTCACCCAAAAACGCTCCTTACTAACGGCTACTCAATTATGACGTCACGCCTGAGTAGTTTGTATGCTAGGCGTAGGAAAATTGTTCGGCAGCTATATTAAATATTACATTAATCAAAATGGTTTCTTAGACAAATTTGCTATACTTTTCCGAACTAATTAAAGGTATCATTTATTTTAATAATTTTTTTACTTTTTAAATGGACTTGTCCACCCAACTTTGAAGGGTCATAAAACAAACAATATGCAATATATAAAACCTTAGAGGTTTTATATATTGCATATAAATAATTAATAAATATAAAACCAAAATATAAAAATGTATGAAGCAGCTGATTTTGATTTTTGGCGATTTCAGAGTTGGTCCCATAGTAAAAGTTGTTCAGTTTGATGGTCCGAAGAAACGGTTTTCTCATTTTGCGTTAATTCATTAACACGTTGGAGATATACTTAACTATGAAAATATTTGGGTACCTACGTAATAAAATAATGCCACAGATAACATAATACTATGTAACTTAGAGCCAACAAGTCATACTAAATTAGAATAATAACTACAACACAAAAAAATATGATAATTCATTAAAAAAAGATGCCGACGAACTGAGAACCTCCTACTCCTTTATTTAAAGTCGGTTAAAAATAGATATTGTGTTTACATCATACAGTTTCCTATCTTTGGTACTATCTTCAATATAGTTAAACTGGATTTCACTTTCAAAACTAAAATACCCATATTTCCCAATATATAACTCTTTTATCAACAAACACTTTAAGACAAAAATAGACAAACATCTCATCATTATTTATTTTTAAATTTGAAGTTTTTGCATTCACGATGCTATTTTTATACAATACTAAATAATATACTATACAAATTCGACTCGTTATCAAGATTGTCTCAGGCGGGAATCGAACCCACGACCTTTGAAGTCCAGTCCAATGCTCTTACCAACAGCTGAGCTACCGAGGCACTCAGTTGCTAAGCATTGGACCGGACTTCCAAAAGTCGCGGGCTCGATTCCCGCCCATTAATAATAATAATAAAATTATTTATTACAGACACGAGATCCATATAAATTCCAATTCAAATACAATTACAAATTATAAATAAAATTTAATAAAATAAATTATAAAAAGCATTAATTGGTAATTTTTACCCAGTGTCTGTACATATCCAGTCGTCATTAGTCTTTCTGTCAAACTAGTGATAATTACACGACTGCCCAAAAAGGAGTGTATATGTGTTCAGGGTTCATGTATGTTTGTGGGTATGTGAGTTTATTCCACCATAACTTCTAAATGGCTCAACAGATTTGGATGTATGGGGTTTCGTTAGAATCCTTACATCATTCCGAGTGACACTGGCTATATTTTTTTTAATAAAGTCAATATGGCGACTGTACGACACCATTTCGAACGTGAAAAAAATTTATGTTTTAATTATTACAATATGGGCATCAAATGAAAGGCCTTAATGGGCACATTTCAAACTATATAATTTGTCACTAAAATGTGTAAAATAAAAATAATTAAATTAAACAAAATGTTAAAAACACGACTGCCCTGCCAAAAACGAACTAAAAAGTGTAATAACAAGTGTCATTGCAGTCGGGGGACCTCTTGGATTAAAAATTGTTCCTTAAAACGGTCCCCCGACTGCAATGACACCAATGACTTTTGATATCATTGAATGACACTTGTTATTTCACTTTTTAGTTCGTTTTGGCAGGGCAGTCGTGTTTTTAATATAATTTTTAATTTATTTATTTTGTTTCTACACTTGACAGTTCTGGAAACTATTCGCTTTCTTTGTATGGAATTAAATGATTCTACATGCGCTTGCGCATACATTTCTGAAGCACTGCAAAATCTCGTGAGACCCATTAGCTACCTAAAGATGTTGTTATAGGCAACTCTAATTCCATCATGCGATTTATTGGTGTAATTTGTCCAGAATTGACAAGTATAAAAACACTGGCAGAAGGATTTAAACAGCCTAGGACAATCCTGGTGATTTGTCGAATTTTTTTTCTAGTATACACATCAACTTTGTCTAGGGATATTGTCATACACACGGTGTAACTATGAAGCCTTTGTTTTCTGCCAGGGATGTACCGTGCTGTAATCTGATGATGGCCATCCAAGGACTGAATGGAGTAGATTCAGATCGCTATACACACCCAACTGATCTGATCAGCATTCTTAAAGAATAATGGGTTAGAGTTCTCTGTTTGAGGATTTCCATACATTTTCATGCTATTTTCGCGGTTTTTTTAAATATGTCCATTACGTTTTTAGAATGATGGTCAGATCAGTTGGGTGTGTATAGCGATCTGAATCTCCTCCATTCACTCCCTGGATAGCCGTCATCAGATTACAGACATTACAGCACAGTACATCCCTGGCAGAAAACCAAGGCTTCAAAGTTACCTCGTTTGTATGAAAATAACACCTGTATCCCTAGACAAAGTTGATGTGTATATTTATTTAGTACTAGCGGTCGCCTGCGACTTCATCTACGTTTACAGTAAAAAAGACATAAAAGACATTTATTTCATCACACACAATAACAACATAACAAACAACATAAACATTATAAACTGCTTGGAGTGTGTGATCTGGAGCCTAAACTAGGGCGACCCTGTATTTCAGGTCTCCAGGTCCTCACCCGCGGATCACCTAAGTATATTTGATTAATATAGTAGGAGGTAGTCTTAATAATAATAGTTTATTTAAGTGTGTGTGTATGTTTGTGTGTGTGTGTGTGTGTGTGTGTGTGTGTGTGTGTGTGTGTGCATGTGTGTGTGTGTGTGTGTGTGTGTGTGTGTGTGTGTGTGTGTGTGTGTGTGTGTGTGTGTGTGTGTGTGTGTGTGTGTGTGTGTGTGTGTGTGCGAGGGAATAATTGTGTGAGCTAGTGTTTTATGGTTCTAGTATTTTATTAAGTTAAGTAAATTGTTGTATGAAGTAATTTTAACAAGTTGCATGATGTAGAAGTAGACTATTGCAGGATTTCTAGTAAAGATTCTGTTTCATTGTAGTTAATTTTTAGCAGCCAATTTCGAATAACAGCTTTACACTCATATCTTGTTTTACTGTATATATTTAAATGTTTATTAAGTTTATTGTACAAATAAGGTGCTAGGAATTCGTAGTGCCTACGGAAGAAAGCTGTACTGTGTGTTAGTGTTTTGCATACGTTGTCTGATCTGCGTTTAGAATGGATGAATGACGCATCATAACTAAGGGTACAATGTTTGTGAAGTGTGACATTGAGTATGAATAATTGCCTAATAGTAAGAACTTCACAGTCCTGGTACAATTTTTCAGTTGGGTATAGGAACGGTTTCTTCGTCATAACTTTAAGAACCGATCTTTGTACACGTTCGATTTTAATCATCTTTGTTTTGCATGCACCGCCCCATGCAGAAATGCAGTAACTGAGTGTTGATTGTGCCAGTGCTAGATAAACGGACTTAATCAGTTTTGGTTCAAGAACATTACGAAGCATTTTAAAGATCCATATTAACTTGCGTGTGCGAGATGACAATGAAGCAATTTGCTCATTCCACGAAAGGGTTTCGTCAATTTGAACACCTAGGTATTTTATGTGACTCACTTTATCCAAGCACAGGCAGCTACAAGTGTACAAATCCGCACAAGAATTAGAGGTGTGAAGTTTTAAAGTAAAATCGGAAGTTGGTAAGTATTCCTTTTTTATACTGAAGGCTCCGTATTTTGACTTTTGGACATTGAGAGTTAAAAGATTTGTGTGTAACCATGAGGATGCGTGAGCCAAGCCTGTTTCTGCATATTTTTTCACTTCACCCCAAGTCTTTCCTTTGAATATAAGAGCGGTGTCGTCTGCGTAGGAGACATTGGCGGATCCAGGGGGGGGGGCAAGGGGGCCATGGCCCCCCCCACGAAGCCGATTACCTTTGCGGATAACATTGAACTTGCATTAAAAAAAGTTTTTTTAAAGTCTTATTGTTTTATGTAGGTAGTGTCAGTGCCTCTATCTTTATTTTTTTAAGCATAAACCGTGGCCCGAGCCCGAGTAGGGTTACCATCTGACAGACATTTGGCGCATTTGACAAGCATTTTACGGTTTCAAGGCTTGCGACTGGAGCAAAACAGTGACAGGCGTTTTTGTTTAGTGAGTCTCGCTGTGAAATCTTGCGTACATGCTCCAATCACGCAAACATTGCTGCGCAAGCTACCCGTCTGCCCGGAGGAAACCACATATTGCAAGATTAGTGGATAATAAAAATGGCGCAGCGCGAGCTCCGTTTTTTACTGTAAACAGACAAGATTAATTGATGAAACTAACTAAAAATCGCGCTGCGCGGCCGTATTTTTTTACTAAAGACAGCCAAAAGTACAAGATTAACGGATGAAACTGACTAAAAATGGCGCTGCGCGACCGTTTTTTTACTAAATACAGACAAGATTAGTGGATAAAACTGACAAAAAATCGCGCTGCGCGGCCGTTTTTTTTACTATATACAAGCAAGAGTACAAGTATAACAGTTGTAACTGACTAAAAATGGTGCTGCGCGGCCGTTTTTTTACTTAAGACAGACAAGATTGGTGGATGATACTGACTAAAAGTGGAGCTGCGCGGCTGTATCTTTTATTATTATAGAATCTATAATATAGATAGACAGACAAGATTAGTGGATAAAACAGACTAAAAATCGCGCTGCGCGGCTGCTTTTTTTTACTACGGACAAGCAAGAGTACAAGTATAACGGATGAAACTAACTAAAAATGGCGCTGCGCGGCCGTTTTTTTACTAAAGACAGATAAGATTAATGAATGAATTTGTCTAAAAATTGAGCTACGCTGCCAATTTTTTTACTATAGACAGGCAAAAGTACAAGACTAGTGGATAAAACTGACTAAAAATCGCGCTGCGCGGCCGTGTCATTTCCTATAGATAAGCATTTTTCTGAAAAATCTGGCGTTTTGTGCATCTTAAGGCATCCTCCTTTACATAGATATCTATGTAAGGTAACCCTAGACCCGAGGCTCCAAGGGCCCCCCCCAAACTTGAATCCTGGATCCGCCCCTGGTAGGAGAAGACACTGCCATTGGGAGGTTTGTAATTACACAGGTCGTTTATGTAGATGAGAAACAGGCTTGGCCCTAGTACACTACCTTGTGGAACTCCACAAGTAATGGGAAGCTCCGAGCTGTACAGATCACCAATTTTTACTGTATGACTTCTGTTAGTCAGATAGCTATGGAGTAGTTTTAACGGAACACCTCTGATTCCAATAGATTCCAGTTTTTGAGGTAAGATGGACGTAGAGACAGTGTCGAAGGCTTTCGCCAAATCAAGAAAAACACCGAACAGTTTTTTGCTATTCTTCGGGAACTGTGTGTTTTTTCGGAATGAAATCTACCCTATGTACTTTTCTGTACCCCTGACAACGTGTGTGCAAAATTTCATGATGATCGGTTCAGTAGTTAAGACGTGAAGGCGTAACAAACAAACAAACGGACTTTCGCGTTTATATTATATTATAAGTAAAGATGATTACTAATTTATTATTCACTTCTCAAGCTTACGTAGGGTTGCCAATCCTACTATATAATATAGTATCCTACTATATTGAGGGCTCGCTTACTATATTTTTTGAAAAAATATATAGTAGGCAAAACTACTATATTTTTTCTACCGAAAAAATTAGACAAAAGCAGCAAAAAAAATTACTTATACTTAAGGTATGATTCCGATCTCGGCAGCAGCAGCAGTGTTGCCGCAGCAGTGCACTCCAAATTGAACCCTAATGTTACGTTTGAAAGGCTCAATTTGATGTGAGCGGAGAAGCGACGCGACACTGCTGCGCGACACTGCTGCGCAGCAGTGCTGCGCGGCACTGCTGCCGCAACACCACTGGTCCCCATACATTCTCTATAGGTTTATATGAGACTACATTCCGAGCTCGGCAGCAGTGCCGCGCAGCACTGTCGCGCAGCAGTGTCGCGCAGCAGTGCTGCTGACATCGGAATCATACCTTTATGCACATAAGAAATTGCATAGTAATTTTTGTATTTAAATACTTGTATTTAAACACTTGTGTTTATGGTTGTTGAATAAATTATGAAAATGTAAGTATTAAAATCCTGCATACAAAACGATAACCTACTATATTTTTTGGACTTTTTCGCCATCTACTATATTTTTACATGTAATAATCTTGAAACTACTATACAGGGTGCATGTGAAATCACTCTCCAAATTTTAAGAATGTGTTCAGTCCATGAAACTGAACAACCTTCTCTAAGAAACATAGGGTCAAATATGTAAAAAAAAAATGACTTTTCATACAAATCAAAGAGATCACGTGATCAGTTTAGTATGGGATGACCAAAATTTTTTGGCGTATTTCGACACATGTTTCATGGAGAAAGTTGTTCAGTTTCATGGACTGAACACATCCTTAAAATTTGGAGAGACAAATGCACCCTGTATTTGATGCAAAAAAGTTGGCAACCCTAATTTACGCTTAAGCTTACGCGCTCACTAGACATGAAATAAAACACTTTTTAACAGTTCCCCGTGACCACGGCAGCTGCAAAGGTGCCGAAACGTCGGAAAAATCAAAATTCAAACCAAATACTAATTACCAAAGTACTTTCAATAAAACCGCGCTAGTATCCGTTAAAAGTGTTTTATTTTTATACTTATTTCTTCTTCTTAATCAATAGTGACCCTACTAATTTTGTACGAGTCCCCCACCACCTCGGCGCTGGTGTATCTCTGGAAGAAGTTGCTCTTGGGCTCCAAGCCCGTCTCTCCCGTCATTCCAGTAATCGCAGTCACTACATCGTTCGTCTTCTTCCCACTCTTGTGTCCCAAAGTTAGATTATACCTGAGAAAAGTTAGAGAGAATTAATCAAATCATTATTTTGGTATTAACAGGAAGTCCCAAAACTTTGCCACACGAATGGAAAGTTCCTTAAATTATGAAGTTAGGAAATTTTACTGAAATAAGACTTCATTTTGTTTTTAAAAATAATGGGAACTGCATTCAATAATTTTTGAAAAATCCTTAACCGGAATCGAACCTCTCAAATACGAAAAAAAAACTTTTTATTTTTATTTTTACGATACCGACTATTATGATTATTTTTTTTATTCGGTAACAAAGACGACGAAATTTAACAATTGTATCCTTTAATATGCTATTTTAAATAAAATCTTTAAAATACATCCTTTCTTCAATATTTAAGGTAGGTACAGTACGAGGCACATAACTGGAAATCGGGTGGGGATTGCGCGAAACGCGTATTTTGCTATTGGTCGCTCACAAGAGCACATACGCGAACTTATCCCCACTCCGTCGAAAAAATTTCAAGATACGTGCCTAGTACTTAACTGTACTTTACTTTCTCTCCGAATAGAAAAGTTTTGGAACACCATGTATACAAATATTAAAGTCATCATCATGAGGAGCTCGGTGGCGCAGTGGTTTAGCGCCTGGCCCTGCGATTGTGGAGGTTAAGCAACTTTCACATAAGGGTCGGTCATGGGATGGGTGACCAAAAACGTATCATCTAGAGTTCATCCGTGCTTCGGAAGGCACGTTAAGGCATTGGTCCCGGCTTAATTTGCAGTCGTTAACACCCACCAATCCACAATGGTCCCGCGTGGTGGGTTATGGACCTCCTTACCCCCTAAAAGAAATATTAGAAATGCATGTACTGTGCCCCAGCAGTGGGGACATCAAAAATTGCTGATGTCGATTAATGCCAAGAAGCTGACGATGTTTGTCCCACTCCACTACAAGTAAATTGAACGAGTTGCGTCCGATTAACGCGATTCTTTTTACGTAATAGGCCTGTAGGCATAAAAATTAAGCTATAAGAAAATCTTTTTGGGACCCACGAAGGGCTTCTCTTCTTTATCGACCGATACTTGGACAATTCTTTCACAAACCCTTCCACTTTAAGGACACACGAAGGGTTTCTTCATTACGACTCGTTATATTTATTATACTTACACAATTCTTTCACAATCCTTGGCACCTAATGCCGCGTTCACATTGGTGTAACGTAACATGTAATGTAATGTAATATGCAATGAAAGAATAGGCTTTTTGACTAATTTTGGAATACTATTTTAAATTATTCTTTATCACGTAATAAGCGCACCACATTGATATTTCAGGAAAAATCAATGTATTTTATTAAAAAATCAATGAGTTTAAAATTTTAATACCGCGCCAAAAACGCTTTGGCGCTGGAAACGTCACTATTTGACGTCACAAGCCTGTAAACATTGTAATATCCTTAGCCATTTGACAGCCATCAATCGCGGATCCTAAGTCTATGGTCGTGTCAAACGCCTGAAGCCATATTTATTTACAGGCAAGTGACGTCATCAGTAATCTTAGGCCTGGTTTACATTACTGATGACGTCACTTGCTTTTATATTTTTGCCATTGCCATTGTTTTTATATTTTTATATATGTTTAGTTTGTAAGGTATATATCTATGGGCCATTGTTGCCTGAATATAAATAAATGAATGAATGAATGAAATTAGTCAAGTAGACGACCGAGTCGAGTAGCGAGTAGAAATACATTGCTTGGCATGTTCGTCGATTTTAAAAGAACGTCAAACACACCACGTAATGAACTTCTACTCTCCTAAAGCACTCTACTAAAGACTAAGATAATGTAAACCAGCCTTTAGAGCGTTTTCGCCACAGAAAAAAAAAAATTGCATTTTTCTAGGTGAAATTAATCAATCAATAGACTTAATTTAGTCTATATAATAGTTGAGTATGTTTTTTACGCCATTATCTGTTAGGATCACCACAATTTGCAGTATATTTTCAATGTTGTCAAATACCCTATTCTTTCACAATCCTTGGCACCTAATGCCGCGTTCACATTGGTGTAACGTAACATGTAATGTAATGTAACATGCAATGAAAGAATTTACTGTCCACGTTGCTGCAATGTATCATAATAACACACCTTGTAACAAATTCTCATGATTTTTTTCGCTATCGTCGTTGTTGCCGCCGCGATCATATCGTCATAATTTTACTTCCTTCCTATTCCTACCCGCCAATATCCTAACAAAAGGCACATCGCTTCGCTCGCCGGCCGAACGCGGGCCGATGCATTTCAAGTGCAAGGACAGTCTATTGCGAACTACTGTGACGTCAACACGCTATAATTTGTTACCCCGCGCAACTCATTTAACCGCATCCGCGTAGCCCATAAGTTTCAGTGTTACGTGTATTACGTGTAAATACGTGACGAAAGGACGGTGTAAATCGACGTGTTTGTGGACTTTGTGGCCGTTCACATCCCATCACGCAGGTCGTGCGTGCTGCGCAGGCGACGACGCAAGCTTGCCATTTCAAGTGTTACGAGCTGCTGCTAAACCAAGTAAGTGCCTTTTCCTTGACCCGCCACCGTCCACGTCTGTAACCTACCGCAATCCCGCTTCCCGCCAATTCTTTACACCCGCATTCCATTTGCATTCCATACCGCATTTTTGACGATTGAATGTCTTTACCGCGATTATTTCTAAATTTGATTTTCGACATTAATATGTACGAAACATCTGGTCCTATTCGAGTCGTATGTTTAGTTTGAACCATTAAATACCTACCGCATTTAGTCTAGTTTTGTAACCACACACGTGGTTTCCGCACGCCCTCTAAAAGGTCACCTTGGTACTTTGGGGTCCTTTCATATATTTTAATATTTTCATTTAATATATTTTACCATTCTGGGTTATTCCGCAACCGTAATTAAGTAGGCACTAATTTCACTACTTATTTTCAGAACCTTTGTTCATAATTAATTCGATCGTTCACAAATTGATATAAGGGTCATCGCACACTAGCGACTTAAAATAATTATTTTTATTTTCGATTAAGTTTTATACTTAATTAATTTTGTTTAAATTTACGCAGCCTTTTATATACTTTTGTGTGAACAATTAATAGTGTTTAAATACTTCAATAACTAACCTATATATTTTCTATATACTTTATTTTATATATTATATTTTGTGATTATCAATCATGCCACAGGACGAAAAGTCTGCCGGACCTACCGGTAAAGATGCCAGTGATGTTGAAGACACAAAAATAATTTTAATAAGAGCGAAGCGTGATGCACTTTATCAACGTATGCAATCAATATACGACCAAGCGAAGATAGCTCACCTTTCAGATGAGAGACGCCAATCTTTTATTACGTCATGTGTTACTATCGATAGTATACGAACAACATTTCATGATATTATTGATGAATATAATGAGCAGTTACTTAAGCGTAATCCGACCGCTAGGCCTAACTTTCAAGCTTATAATGCTTTTGAAGACATTTATTGTAACGTGAAACAAGTTTTATCGCAAGTGTCACCTACTTGTCCATCTTCTAAATTAAATAAGGCTTCCGTCAAACTACCGCCTATTGAATTATTAACTTTTGACGGTGATATTCAAAACTGGCCATTATTTTATGCCAGCTTTAAAGAGACTGTTCACGACAATCCATCGCTATCGAATTCCGATAAATTGTATTACCTAATGGGTAAACTTTCGCCTAAGGTACAATCACTTTTTTCTGGTACTTTACCTAGTGCTCAAAACTATGAAATAATTTTCAAAGCATTACTAGACAGATACCAAAATAACGACGTTTTAGGTTCGAATTATTTAGAACAAATGTTAAATTTGAAACTTTCTAATTCACCTGCCGCTTATCAGTTATTTATGGATAAATTTGTAACCGCAGTCAATTCTTTAAAAAACTTAGGCATTGATAATTTGACAGATTTTATTTTGATGCACATCGCCGTACGTAAGTTCGATACGAATACGATTCGAGCTTATGAAACGTACGCTCATGATTCGAAACTGCCTAAATTCGAAAGCTTTATAGAATTTATTAAAATGCAGTGCCGCATCTGTCAAACTACTAATGCTGTGTCACCCGCAAATAGTAATACTAATTCTTACTCTAAAATAAATAGAACCCGCGTTGCTCCTAATCCGCAAACTTACGTATCGTCTGAAAATAAAAAATGTCCGTTGTGTAATAATAACACACATGATCATATGTTTAAATGTCACGCTTTCGCAAAAATAACACCGCAGGATAGATTTAAGTTCATAAAAGAAAACGGTGCGTGTGTCAACTGCCTTAGCACGAAACATAGGTCGAAGGCTTGTACTTCTAAGGTTTCGTGTCGTGCTTGCCAGCAGCGCCATCACACTCTTTTACATTTTGAAACACATACACCCGTAAATGATGCGCCTAGTAGTAACGTCAGCGCTCCTTCTTCATCGCCACCGCAGCTGAATAATTCGCAACCCGCTCCTTCCGTTTCGGCGCCACTTCCGAGTGGAAATTTAGCTTTATGCTCTTTGAGTGATAGGACGGTTTTATTGGCGACTGCTCAGGTTGTTGTCTATGACACCAATGGCTCACCGCATCTTGTACGTTGCTTACTAGATAGTGCTTCTCAAAGCAACTTCATTACATATGAATGTTGCATGCGTCTCGGCTTACTAAATAAACTACAACGTACCTCAACTGTTATTAGGGGTATAGGTGGTTCTCTTAAAACCTCTCAGGGTTCCGTAGACTTAGTTTTTCACTCACGTTTTAATTTAAATATTAATTATAATATTTCATCGCTTATTGTCGATCATATCACAGATACGCTTCCTTCCGCTCCCGTCGACGTATCCGCTTTCTCTCACCTTCGTTCATTACCTCTCGCTGATGGTAATTTTGCCTCTCCAGATCCTGTCGACCTTTTGATAGGTAGTTCATTGTTCCCGCACCTGCTGATGCCAGGCATCGTTCATAGCCGCTTCAGCAATATACCGCCCGCTATTCAAACCGTTCTAGGTTATGTGATTATGGGTTCCGTACCTACGTCACAAGTAGTTTGTAATTATTCAACCACGTGTTGTACCGTAGTTGATGAGTCGGTAGACTCGATTCTCAAGAAATTTTGGGAACTTGAGGAGATTTCCGCGCCGCCCGCTCAAAGTCTTGATGACCTTGAGTGTGAAGAATATTTTACTGCCACCACGTCTCGAGACGAGAGTGGAAGGTACATAGTCGCTTTACCTTTTCGTGAGGACGTGTTCACCTTGGGTGACTCATACGCCGCCGCACACAGGCGATTTTTATGCCTAGAAAAGAAGTTAGAGGCATGCCTCAAGACTCGCACCGCTTACAATAATGTTGTACGCGAGTATTTAGATAAGGGATATCTCAGCCCAGTTGAGGCTCGCGATGATGAATCTCGTCGCCCCGCATACTACATCCCGCATCATGGTGTGGTTCGCGAAGACAAAAGTAGTACCCGACTTCGAGTAGTCTTAGACGAAAGTTGCAATACTACTTCCGGTCGCTCTCTAAACGATATTCTACATTCTGGCGAAAATCTTCAAGGCGATTTATTCTCAATATTAATTAATTTCCGCTTATTTGAAATTTGCTTTTCCGCTGATTGTCGCCAAATGTTTCTTCAAATTGGGATTAGGGAACCTGATCGCAGATTCCAGAGAATTTTATTTAGATTTAATCCTTCTGATCCGCTTACTATATATCAGTTTAACCGTGTTTGCTTTGGGCTCAAGTCCAGCCCTTTTCACGCTCTTCGCGTTGTCCGCCAGTTAGTCATCGATGAAGGAAACAAATATCCCGCCGCTTCCGCTGCTGTTTCAGCAGGCTTGTACATGGATGACATAGTCCTGTCATCAATGTCTACCCTCCAGGCTATAGATCTCAGTTGCGAGCTTATTGCGCTCTTCAAACGAGCACAGTTGGATCTCGTAAAATGGACGAGTAACTCAGATGAAGTCCTCTCGCACATACCTGAGTCTCACCGAGATTCCAATGACAAGCTCTTTGACGATGCCACACCGCACAAGATCCTAGGCCTATTTTGGAATAGGTCTAGAGATTCTTTTAGGTTCAAGGCAGTCGCTCCTGATGATACGTGTACAAAGCGTACTATTCTTTCCGCTGTAGCCCGACTGTGGGACTTGCTAGGGTTCGTGGCGCCTGTCCTCTTACACGCCAAGCTCCTAATCAAGGAGTTATGGTTGTTGAAGTGCGATTGGGATGCCCAACCACCACCTCATATTGTCACCGCTTGGAAGCAGTTCTGCTTAGAGCTGCCTTCTCTTAATGATTTGTGCATTCCACGACATCTTGGTCTTTTTAAGGACTGTCAATTGAATATTTTAGGCTTCGCTGACGCCAGCGAGCGCGCATATGGAGCTGTCGTCTACTTTCAAATCTGCGTCGATGGTCGTTATTCTATACAGCTGGTTTGTGCTAAATCGAAGGTCTCGCCGGTGAAGGTTTTATCCGTCGCGAGGCTGGAGTTGTG
Organism: Agriphila geniculea; assembly: GCA_943789525.1. Lineage (NCBI taxonomy): Eukaryota > Metazoa > Arthropoda > Insecta > Lepidoptera > Crambidae > Agriphila > Agriphila geniculea. The sequence continues at coordinate 3,617,010 of OX038879.1, read as the reverse complement.
TGCGGCCGTTTTGCTGTCTAAACTCATCCGCAAGGTTGTAGACACCGTTTCCCAGCGCTATCCTGTAAATAAAGTATACGCGTTCAGCGATTCGAAAGTCGTTTTATGTTGGGTGCACTCATCCCCTCACCGCTGGCAGACGTTTGTCGCCAACCGCGTCGTTAAAATTGTAAAAACGCATTTATTTAAAGTCATAGGTGAGCAGATACTTTCCTATGAAGAGCTTATAACAGTGCTCGCGCAAATCGAAGCACTAGTAAACTCGCGCCCGCTTACTGCAATGAGCAGTGACCCCGCAGAGCCGTCCGCTTTAACGCCGGCTCATTTTCTGAACACAGTTCCTTTGTCCTCCATACCGGCAGCCGAGGCGCAGCCCCGCGACCTTCATCAGCGTCACTCGCTGCTAGATAGTATCGTCCAGTCGTTCTGGCGTCGATGGCGCTCTGAATATTTACACAAGCTGCAATCGCGCGCCAAATGGAACACGCCGACCGCTTCCATAGCTGTAGGCACGGTAGTAGTGATCGTTACAGAAAACGCGCCGCCCTTTTCGTGGCCTTTAGCTATAGTAGAGGAGGTTCATCCTTCCAAGGATGGAACAACTAGGGTTGTGACTGTTAAAACTTCCAAGGGGAGTTACCTTCGCCCAGTTGTTCGTTTATGTCCGATACCAAACCAATAATAATTGTCAGCCGCATACGCTTTAGTTTATTTAGTTATGTAAGTGCATTACTCTCCGCTTAGTTTAATGTAGTATATACCTTCAAAATAGGTTTAGTCCCGCATTTTTCGCATACCATTATGTATTTATGTAGGCAGTATTTTGTTTCCCTTGTGCTTATTACTCCTTTTTTTTAAAGGTGACCCTTTAAGGGCGGGGGGAATGTTGCCGCCGCGATCATATCGTCATAATTTTACTTCCTTCCTATTCCTACCCGCCAATATCCTAACAAAAGGCACATCGCTTCGCTCGCCGGCCGAACGCGGGCCGATGCATTTCAAGTGCAAGGACAGTCTATTGCGAACTACTGTGACGTCAACACGCTATAATTTGTTACCCCGCGCAACTCATTTAACCGCATCCGCGTAGCCCATAAGTTTCAGTGTTACGTGTATTACGTGTAAATACGTGACGAAAGGACGGTGTAAATCGACGTGTTTGTGGACTTTGTGGCCGTTCACATCCCATCACGCAGGTCGTGCGTGCTGCGCAGGCGACGACGCAAGCTTGCCATTTCAAGTGTTACGAGCTGCTGCTAAACCAAGTAAGTGCCTTTTCCTTGACCCGCCACCGTCCACGTCTGTAACCTACCGCAATCCCGCTTCCCGCCAATTCTTTACACCCGCATTCCATTTGCATTCCATACCGCATTTTTGACGATTGAATGTCTTTACCGCGATTATTTCTAAATTTGATTTTCGACATTAATATGTACGAAACAGTCGTTATGATTAGACATTCGTCATGTCATCCGCATTCATAATTTCACATACCTCGTTATTTCCAACCCAAGGTTCTTTGAGCTGAAGGTTCTCCCTAAAGACTTCGATCTTTTAACCCTGAACTTGTCCCTCGGGATTTTGATGTCGTATATTGGGTTTATGATGCCTGTATACTCGAGCTGCTTGTTTGTGACTGGGAGTTTGTGGTTCGCTGTCTCCAAATAAGTGAGGTGGTTGTCTTGTTGTTGTAAACGCTTCGGAGGGTTAAAATCTGTGTACTGGGGTATCTGGAAAAACATTAAATATCAATAGCATCAATCAACAAATAAACGGTAAAATTGCAATGAAAAATTTAGAATGGTAGTCTTCGATCAGATCGAAGATGGTAGTGCATTCATTCTCGACACTGAAAATGGATAGATCAGACCTGTAGTACCTTTAATATTATTGGTATTACCTTGGTCCTACTGCTGCTTCGTGGTAGAGGGGGCGGCGGGGGAGGGCCCTCGTCCCCCGACACGTAGTCGGGGGGCCTGGCGCGGTACTTCTGTGGAACTTCTCCGGGCACCCCTTCTGACTCCGGAAGCCTCCAGGAGCTAAGGAAAAACTTTATTTTAAAACATTGTTTTGTCTTACAAATAGCGCAGATAAAGAATGGGATTGAAAATGGCGGCTCACCGCGCTTACCACAACGAGTGTGACTGAGAGAGCTATAGTTGCTGCGTTTAATGTGCGAGCTACAAGTGAATATGAACGACGCCATTTCTAATCCCGTTCTATTTGTGTTTATTATATTGACAGGATAACAGCTTGCTAATTCATCCACATGCTAAAGTACGATACACATTATTTTTTTTGAACTTCAATCAATATAGTTACGTGATAGGGTAGGGCCCCAGGTAACATTACAGCTCTTGCAGTATAAGTCTGTGGCGGCATCTACCTACGCTGCACGGCACGGGCGTAGCCAGAATTCTGTATCGGGGGGGGTTTTAAGAAAATACAACTATAACAATGTAAATGAAATGACATTTATATTTTTATTAAATAAACCCATGGGCATTAGAGGACCGCTCGGAGAAATAAATATTTAAAATTAAAAATGTAACTTAAATGCCTGTATATCGGGTGTATGGGACAGCTTGGCCAAAACTGAAACAGTAGCTTCAGACCATGATTTATGATTGAAAATAGCTGGAATTTTCCTCAGGAAAATTTTCTAATTTTCCGACTTTTTTTCCACTTAATCTGTGATGTGTTGATAACTTCGGAAGAAAAGTCGGAAAATTAGAAAAATTTCCTGAGGATAATTCCAGCTATTTTCAATCATAAATCATGGTCTGAAGCTACTGTTTCAGTTTTGGCCAAGCTGTCCCATACACACGTATAGTAAAAAAAACGGCCGGGCAGCGCGATTTTTAGGCAGTTTTCTGCCAATCCACTAATCTTGTAAGTTGTGATCTTGCCTGTCTATAAAAAAATACAGCCGCGCAGCGCGATTTTTAGTCAGTTTCATCCACTAATCTTGAAAGTTATGATCTTGCCTGTCTATTGAAAAAAAACGGCCGGGCAGCGCGATTTTTAGTCAGTTTTATCCACTAATCTTGAAAGTTATGATCTTGCCTGTCTATTGAAAAAAAAACGGCCGCCCAGCGCGATTTTTAGTTAGTTTCATCCACTAATCTTGTAAGTTGTAATCTTGTTTAACTGTTGAGAAAAAAACGGCCGCGCAGCGTGATTTTTAGTCAGTTTTATCCACTAATCTTGTAAGTTGTGATCTTGCCTGTCTATTGAAAAAAAACGGCCATGCAGTGCGATTTTTAGTTAGTTTCACCCGTTTCATCCATTAATCTTGTACTCTTGCCTGTCTATCCTTACTAATATTATAAATGCGAAAGTCCGTTTGTTTGTTTATTTGTTTGTTTGTTTGTTACTCCTTCACGTCTTAACTATCAGTAGTTAAGACGTGAAGGAGTAACAAACAATCACCGATCATCATGAAATTTTACATACACGTTAGCAGAGGTACAGAGAAGGACATAGGGTACCTTTCATCCGGAATAAACGTACAGTTCCCGAGGGATAGCAAAATAACTGTCCACACAGACGAAGTCGCGGGCGGCTGCTAGTAGTAGAATAAAACGGCCGCGATTTTTAGTTAGTTTCATCCGCTAATCTTATGATCTGTAGTTTCTTACGCAAAAATTAATGTTTTCTAGAGAACTTTCGGAACAGCAGTTTTTCCGGGAGATTTTTAGATTTTTTGGGAGTTGGGAGACCACTTGGAATTCCGGGAGAATCCAGGCAAATCCCGATTATCTGGCAACCGTAGGTAGCAGTGGAAACGGGTATGGTCGTCAAAATTTGTAGCAATGGATAAATATTTGGATATACTTAAGTAAAATGACAGGAATTAAACGCATGCAAACTACGATAGGTATTTTCACACCTACCTATTTTCCCGACGTTTCGACCGAGTTGCAGTAGAAAGAAACTGCGTGCGATAATATTCGATCCAATGGTTTGTGCCGCTTTCCAGCAAATGTTCTGCAATCGCTGATTTATTAGTTTGGCGGTTTTTTACAGCTGTGATGTATTCACGGACTCTTTCAGTGATAGTTCGTTTTGTCTGACCAATATAACAACTACCACAGCTGCAGTCTATCTTGTACACGCCTGCAAAGATTTAAATCGAAAGATGAGCCCTGTGCCTCTGAAAAGTGTCCACATAATAATTGTCAGTGTGCGTAACGTCTCACACGCACGACACATGGGCGCGCGCCGCCGCTTCATTTTGGTAGGTACCGTCAGCATTCTAGATTTGTTAAGTTAGCAATAAATAACTAATAATTATTAGGTACTACTTTACTAAGGTATCGTTGCGAACAACGCTAGTTAGCGCGAGATATGTTCTTACAGTACTTCAAGGTTAATAATGGGCATCGGAAAACGTTGGAAGCATACAAACTTCACAAAAACAAATTAACAAAAAGTAGTTTGGTCCTAAAAATCATTTACAATTCTTCATTTCAATGTAACAAATGTCAACGTCATTTCTAAGAAAAGCAAAAATACTAGGTACTTTAGCCGATGCCAATTCTTTATCTTGACGTAGTACTGTACTCATACACAATAAGGACTGGGTGTCTTTACGACATAAATAAGTAATTAATATATAGTGATGCGTTTGTATTGCGATGGTTGCGTTCTATCAGGACTGAGCATTTTAAAATTAAAAATCAAAAAACAAGTTCACAAACGATTCTTTATTAACAAAAAGGAGGTTATACAATTTGACACGTATGTACTTAATTGGGACTGCATTAAATACACATTGATAATAAGGCTTCCAAACAAATACTGACACAAAAAATTACGTATGTACGTATGAATGTTTGTGTGAATGTTTGTCTAAGCATTTCTCCCACAATATTAATCGGATAATGACAATGCGTAATTTTAACACTAATAAAGAGAATGGTTCTGTTATAAGGGAGGTTTGGCTTTAAGTGAACATTAAATATAGTTATTTATAAATCAGAGTGTGTCATCATTTTTGACAGTAAAAAGTTGGTAAAAAGTAAAAACGTAGTTTAGATGGTTTTTATTACATGTAGGTACTCTTTGGTTGACAGTAGGTACTTACTGGTATTTTGCCATATTTTGAAAAAAGTTTTCAATAAGTTCCCATTACATACTACAACATAGACAACTATGTGATATTTATGCATTACTAGCGGCTGCCCGCGACTTCGTCTGTGTGGAACGGTTTTTTTCTATCCCTCGGGAACTATACTTTTTTTCGGGATGAAAGGCACCCTATATCCTTCTCTGTACCCCTGACAGCGTGTATGCAAAATTTCATGATGATCGGTTCAGTAGTTAGGACGTGAAGGCGTAACAAACAAACAAACGGACTGTCGCATTTATAATATTAGTAAGGATTTCAACATAATACTTTTTAAATGATTTATTTTTATTTTCTGGCAAAGAGACTTACAAGGAAATTAATTTAAAATTTAATTATTTTTTTCTGCTAAAATACTTTTTACAGAACAACTTGTTCACGTAAAGCCGGGATAGAAAAATTCCTTTTTAACTTAATTAACCTAACACCCTTTTTATACATCTTAGTTTAAAAAGGTTACTTTTAATAAGTTTATCTTTGGACAAAAATAAATTTTAATGTACACAAAATTAATGATTACTATTGCTGACGGTACCGATAGATTCGCTCTTCGTAGGTCTCGGCGTGGCTCGGCTACGCTCGCCGCTCGGTTTGTTTACGTCTACATAAACTTGACCCCTAGTACGGACAACGATCAGTTATTAAAGAGCTCAATCTTATCTGGCAGGTAACCAATGCTATAATGACGGAAAAAGAGACACAGCGTCATCTCGCTCACTCATACTGCAAATTGCAACCATTCGCTCTCTGTCATACAAACACGTGACGGGCACCATTTTAATTTGTTTATTTAATTAGAAACAGTGAAAATAATTAATAATTCTGTACTTACGCATGAAATGTAATTCCCTTGGATTTGTTTGTGTTTCTCGAGTTATTAGAACACTTTCTGAAGGCACAGGAAGGCATTTTTGTAGCTTAACGCACCTAATTAGCTAAATCAAAGATGTTTACGTAACGTGCACCGCTCACTGCTTTCTACAAGCGACTGACACGGGAAGAGTGAGCTCACTCTTCCCAACGATGCCACATTTTCGGCCGCTATAGTTTGGCAAGGGCTCATCTTTCGATTTAAATCTTTGCACGCCTGGTGTTTGTTGTAATGGTGTGACATCCTTCGGCGAACTCAATACATATGTTGTTGACTTTTATGCCTGGAGTGTAAACTGTCGGTACAGAGTATTCACGTAAAACGTGGCCGATCTTATCTGTTACTCCCATAGACATAGAAAAATTTTAACTTTATGGTTACTCCTTTATCATAAGGCATGTAGGCTGGTTGTCTGCTAACCTCGCCGAGGTTACCTCGGGATGCCAAAACATAATAATAATAAGTTTTATTGTATAAATAATCACGAAAGAAAGCTTTACCATTTACTTACCATGGGCTGACAGATGTCAAATGTGATCTATTAAATTGGCCCATGTTTTTTAATTAGTTATTTTCATTTACTTACAAGTAGGTGACAAAATACTTCGTTCACTGCAGTCCGGCACGCACGCTAGAATATGTATACCTACTCTTGACCTACCCACTAAATTATTTTCGCGGTAATCGGTGCTGCTGCTGACTGTTGACTGGCGACAGCCGAGCGGTGCACGAAAACATACGAAAATCCGAATGCGATGCGGTGGGTGTAATTCAAAGGATCGGTGACTAGGGCTTGCAATATTCGTCCATTTTTACTATTCGAATATTTCGAATTGTTCCAAAATGAATATCCGAATTATCCGAATATTACGAATTTTTCGAATACTTTTTATCTAGAGAACAAAATGTCCTTTTGACTTAAATATAATATCATATAATTCATAGATTTTATAAAGGTCATACAATAAAAGTAGAATTTTACTAATTTAAAAAGAAAAACTACGTTTTTATCATATGAACATTTAACTAATGATCAACAGCTTCGAGTGTTATGTTGCCAACAACAACAACTGGAGCGGGGATCCGACTTGATTTGCGTCTTATCCATGTTCATCGTAAAAGATCTTCGAGCATTGTGTTCAGGTCTTCCAAGGTCTTGGCCATAAGAACTTCATCATCGGCAAAACAAAGGTGTATGCTAAGTACTGGCTGTTAATGTTGCCGAGTCCTTTCCAGTTTAGGAGTTTAAAGGTGTCTTTCAACGCATTTTTGCACAGTTTCGCAACACACGTCTGGCTTTTTCGTATAATCAACTTAATACATCTGGAGATTCTGGAGTAATTGTTCAGGTCTGGATAGAATCAAAGGCTTTGTGGTATTCCACAAACTCCAAGCAAAGTGGCAGATTATACTCCTCGGTCTTTTGCACAACCAGCCACAGCGTATAATAAAATATAGTACTGCTCTTTTAATTAACAAAAACAAATTAAATCAGCTTCTGATTGACAGTTTTCCATTATTAATAGAAATAAAACTAATAAGTTTCTTTTGTCATAGTTTATTTTTATTGTGAAGTATACATACGTATTACAAAAATACCCCTAATGTCAAACATAGTAGAGAAGAACCATCAAACTGAACAACTTTTACAATGGGACATACCAACTCTGACATCGTAAAAAAATCTGCTGTGCTGTTGCATACATTTTGATATTTTCGTTATTAATTTTTGTATGAAACAGCTGTTTATTATTCCACGATTTCAGAGTTGGTCCCGTAGTAAAAATGGTTCAGTTTGATGGCTTCTATCTACCATATTCAACATTAGGGGTATGGTTTTTTTATAGGCCGCAGCACGTAAGTTTAGCGGTGAGAGAAATTGGAGGGGATTACTGCGCGTCTCCCACCAATGAGATCCCAAAAAATACTTCTGCGCACAAAATGGCAGTGCTAAAGTTACATGCCGAGGCTTGTAACACACTGTATATCAGTATTCGAAAATTTCGGAAAATTTCGAATACTACTCTCAATAATATTCGAATAATAAATGAGGCGAATATTCGGATAATACGAGTATTCGAATACCAAGCCCTATCGGTGACAGATGGCAGCGCGGCAAATTCAAAATGTTAATATGTATAGTAATTATACTCCTCGCCTTGCCTAACTTTATTTTAATGTTATAGATCAATAAATAAATGATGCCTATTGTATATTTCGGGGGGGGGGGGGGGGGGTTGAACCTGGCTACGCCCGTGCTGCACGGCATCTACCTGCGACAACCCACGGTACAACGAGTCATCACAGTGTTTCACTAGATGGCACTGCTATTAACAAATGTATGGAAACGACGAAATAGTATGGAAACCTACATCTCGTTAACGGAATTTTCTCAGTGACTGTATATATACAACTTCCAACCATCCAACATCGGTCGGACCGCAGTCCCCGGGCTGATACTACCCAGCCCGGAAGGAGATCTTCCATTTGGCCTTCCTATCAGTGCCTCAGTGGCTATATACCCTACCTCCATACCATTCCATATTCTTACAAATCCATTCAACCTCCAAATCTTCTCGACTTACTTGCATGCCCTCTCGCTGCTCCTAGAGCGCGCGGCGCGGGCGAGCCTGTGAAGGGCGAACAAGGCTCCCTCACTTGCATCGCCCAGGTAGCAACACAGCTCTTGCAGTATCTGCCATAACAAAGAAACTTGTTGTAATCTGAGGCCGTATTCTAAGCTCTAACAGCAACATCAAAGTGATGTTGTTATAGAGACAGAGCTATTTGATATTACTTTTGATAGTCATTGTAGGGGGGTTGATCGTCGTAGAGCTAAATTCACTACTAAATATTTTGCCGTGTCAGCCGTACGCATGCACAACGCTATACTGAGAATAGCCTCTCATAAAAACAGGGGTTTCCCAGCCCTAAGAGTTGCGTGATGATCTGGTGATTAGATTATCAATAAGCAGATCTAAAGAATTTTAAAGCAAGGGCAGAACAGAATCAGCGCTATTCTACTAAGCGGTGTCGTAAAGGTGACTACTGACTTAGAGGTAGCTGGTAGAGGTACAACCTCCTCTGTGGTCTAGTGGTTCGCCCACCCGTGTAAGACGCAGGGCTCCCGGGTTCGATTCCCAGGAGGGGTACAATTTATACTCGATTTGGTTGGTGGTAGCGCTTATTTCAAGTCCGCCTGGCTAGCTATCACCATCTTACCACATACCATAACAACAATTTAAAAAATTATGTATTCCGGCAGTAAGAGGGAAAGTAGCCAGTTCTTCAGTGGTGAGGATACCGGCTGTAGTGCGCATGCACCTTCGGCCTTATTGTCACTTAACACCAGGTAAGGTGAAGGTCAAACGCTATCCCGTTGTGTCGTGTAAAATAGTGTCGTGTGCAGTACTGACGGTGAACCTGCCGCGGGCGAGCAGCGCGGGCAGCAGGTCCGCCAGCAGCGCGTGCAGCGCGTGTGCGCCGGCGCGCGCGGCCGCCACGTTGAGCGGCGCGCGCAGCCCCGCCGCCCACTCCTCCACCGCCGACCACCCTTGCTCCTCCGCCTCCGACGCACCCGACTCCTCCACTGAATTTGATCAACGACACCATTGACCATCAGACATTTTTAGGCTGCGTTCAAACGATAACGCACGACTCGCCCTCAACCCAAACTCAACTCAAACTCAACTCGAACTCAACTCAACCAGAGCCCACTCCTTGAAATACAGCGCTTACAATTTTGAGTTTTATAACCCATTAATGAGCTCCGTTATATTTTGTCGCACACGCTTCGCCCTCAACCCGAACTCAACTCAAACTCAACCCGAACACAACCCGAACTCAAACTCAACTCAAACTCAACTCAAACTCAACCCGAACTCATTTCAAACTCACCTGAACATTACACAAAAGCTTATTAATGTGTCATAAGACTCAAAATTGTAAGCGATGTATTTCAAGGTGGGCTCCGGTTGAGGTGAGTTTGAGTTGAGTTCAGATTAAAGTCGGGTCGTGTGTTATCGTTTGAACGCAGCCTTAATGTCCCCACTGCTAGGGCACAGGCCTTCCTTATGGGTGGATAAGGAGGATGGGCTATAACCCACCACACGGGCCCAATGCGGATTTGTGGATTTGTGGGTGTTAACGACTGCAAATGCAGCCGGGGCCAATTACAGCTTAACGTGCCTTCCGAAGCACGGAAGAACTCAATCAAAATAATAAATTTTTGGTCACCCATCCCATGACTGACCCTTGCGAAAGTTGCTTAACCTCCGCAATCGTTGGGCCAGGCGATAAACCACTGCGCCATCGAGCTCCTCGCCACCATTACTGCCTTGTTTTCGCGCCTATTCATCAAATCGGGAAAAGGACCAAAACATATAATATTACTGTAGTCCCAACTAACAATTTTACGTCGTGCAATGGTCGTAGAAACGTTATCTTATTACCACTGGTCACAAAAGATAGGTCACACTTAAGTTATAATAACGTTTACTCAACGCGAAAAGGGCCCCATTTATACGACCTACATTGTCGTTTAATGGTCATACAAAAGTCACAAGATTACCACTTTCATCGTACAGTAGTCGTATCAAAACTTTACAACGACTCTTTTGTTATATTGTGGTCATACAGATGTTTTTTAACGACGAAAACGTTGTATATGAGTCAAATAACAACACTTGTACGACTGATTTTTAATGTTTGTCAGTGACTCGTGTTTCTGGTTATGTTTCGAGATCTGAGTGCAAAATAAATCTATTACAAGGAAATAAAAGGTGAGTATTACATAACTTTCATATCTTGCTAACTGTGTCTGTCTCTTATACCGTTTAGTTTGTCTGAGAATTAAAGTTTTATGATAATATACCTATGTAAATACAATTCATATTTTCATGCCCCTTCGTAGTTTTGCGTTTGAAACATAAATTTTTTATTAATAAAATTTTGTTTATTTCTAAAAATGTCAGCCATGTTAATTTTGTCGCACACTAATCTCTATATGACGTTTTAAAGACAAAAAGTCATTTTAAGGTTATTTGAAGACCAAGTAAAGCCGCCATTTTGTTAAACGTCGTTTAAAAGTCGAAACTTGACTCCAATGCGACTACAAGTCGTACAGACGTTTTGGCTAAAACTTTAATATAACGTCGTATAGTTTAAGTCGTGCCGACGTTACTATGACCAGTTTATTATGACATATTTGTCGCACGACTAAAAAGTAAGATTTAAGACGTCTATATGACCTAGCAGTCATCTCATTACTATTATAAGACTGCTATCCGACTTAAAGTCGTACAAGTCAGAACTTGTAAGACGTTTTTGCTTGTTGGGGTCTGATCGACGCTTTCGTCGTCTCATCTTTATGGCCTAGTTTACATTAGTCAAGTAGACGACCGAGTAGAGTAGCGAGTGGAAGTACATTGCCTGGCATGTTCGTCGATTTTAAAAGAACGTGAAACATACCGCGTAATGTACTTCTACTGGAACGTTTTTACTGGAATAATGTAAACAGCGGCACAGAATAATGTCTCAGAGGCACAGAAAAGGACATACCTTTCATCCCGAAAAAACTATTGTTCGCGAGTATCCCTCGGGAACAATAGTTTTTTTCGGGAAAAACTTTCCACGCAGACGAAGTCGCGGGCAGCCGCTAGTTTTGAAATAATCATCAAAAAAATTTTTTTACTGTACTGTATAGCAATATTAAGACATGTTTATTGCTAGAATTTATCACTGAACAAAAAAGAATTAAAAAAAAAACAGTTTTCCACTCTTACCACACAGAGCATCCTTGACGCTGTTGATGAAGTCCAGGGTCTCGAGTATAGAGGGTCTGGTCAGCAGGTCCTTCTGTCTCACCGTGGAGCCGGCGGAGCGGGGCCGCTCTCTCAACTGCTTTATGCTCTCCACCTCCTCCGTGTACACCAGGCTTTTTAGCGTGTGGTACTTCCTGGACATATAAAATGATAATTTGAGTATCATCTCCACATCGCACATTGGGCACTGCAAGGTTAGGCCAAGAGATCAGACAATTACAAATCTTTTTCTTATCAATATAACTTTTCCATTACTACAACAGGTTACAACAGACTGCATGAGCGCTGAGCGAGGAGCTCGATGGCGCAGTGGTTTAGCGTCGGTCATGGGATGATGGGTGACCAAAAATTAATTATCTCGAGCTCCTCCGTGCTTTGGAAGGCACGTTATGGCGTTGATCTTGGCTGCATTTGCAGTCGTTAACACCCACCAATCCGCATTGGGCCCGCGTGGTGGATTATGGCCCATTCTCCTAATCCACCTGTAACGAAGGCCCCAGCTGTGGGAACAATAAAAATGGCTGATAGTCAGTCAGTCTTCTTAGTGCATATTCGTCTAGTCGCTAATTGCTTACAGGTATATTGTTAAAGAAATAGAGAAAAACCTTTTCAGGAAAAAATATAAGAATCAAAATCACGCAATAAATAAAAAAAACACTAATATCCTCAAAAAATTCTTAGAGTCCCCGCAAACTACCTACGTACCAAACTGTCGGCCGATAGTAAGGTCGGGCTAGGGTTGCCAACCCTACTATATAATATAGTATCCTACTATATTGAGGACCCGCCTACTATATTTTTTGAAACAATATATAGTAGGCAAAACTACTATATTTTTTCAAGTGAAAAAATTAAACAAAAGCATAAAAAATTACTTATATGCACATAAGTAATTGCATAAGTAATAATTTTGTGATCAAACACTTGTCTTTATGGTTGTTGAATAAATTATGAAAATGTTTAGGACTTTAGTATGAAAAATGCACTAGGTACTTAAAAATCCTCCATAAAAAACGGCAACCTACTATATTTTTTTGGACTTTTTCGCCATCTACTATATTTTTACACTAAAAATCTTGAAACTACTATATTTGACGCAAAAAAAGTTGGCAACCCTAGGTCGGGCCTTTAATCAGTATGAAGCAAGTGCGCACATTACAACGATTTAGTATCGGCCGACTTTTCATGTAAAAACCAACTATCGGCCAACTATCGGCCGATAGAAAGTCTGTAGTCTGCGAGGCCGCTTAAAATCTGAAAAATCCTTCTCAACCTTCTCATAGTCTTCGTATCATTATTGATCGAGATCTCCGGGAAGCCGTAAGCGGTGGCTGGTCTCCTCTTGGACCTTCTCCGGACCCTCGGCGCCTCGAGGGTGTCCCGCTGCAGGGCCTGGGTGGTGGTGGAGGGGATGATGTCCGGCTTGGTGTCGCTGCGCCAGTAACGCCCAGTCTTCACGGTCGCGAGGATCTCTTCGCTCTCGTGTCGGCTGATGGCTTTGGCTTGTGGCCTATGTGAAGTTTTTGAAATTTGAATAAAGTACGGTTAGCAACGAAACTCATTTAACGCCTCAGTAAATTTGTCGTAGCAACTTTTTTTATACAATGTGTTTGGTAAAAGTCTTATAAAGCCGAATATGGTAGATAGGGACCATCAAACTGAACAATTTTTAGTATGGGACCAACTCTGAAATCGCGAAAAAAAACAGCTGTTTCATACAAAAATTAATAACAAAAATATCAAAATGTTTGAAAAAGCAGATTTTTTTTCGCGATCGTGGTCCCTATCTACCATATTCGGCTTTATAAGGCTTTTACCAAACACACTATAAGTATGTTTCAAACTGTGAGACATCTGTCAAAAAAGTTGCGTCCGAATGCCCAAAAAGAGAAGAGGTGCTCAAGGTTCATGTACGCGTATGTTTGTTTTTTCTTTATTCCACCATCTTAATATATAAAATCGTAAACTGAATGACTGACTGACTGACTGACTGACTGACTGATCTATCAACGCACAGCCCAAACCGCTCGACCTAGAGACTTGAAATTTTGCACACAGATACCTTATACAGTGTAGGCATCCACTAAGGAAGGATTTTTGAAAATTCTATCCCTAAGGGGATGAAATAAGGGATGAAAGTTTGTATGAAAGTCCCTCAGTTTTGAAGCTAGGATCGTCAAATTTTGTGTTTAGGCTGACGATTGAAAATTAATAAATACGGGTCTCAGCTTTTTTCAAAATTCTACCCCCGAAGGGGTCAAAAGGGGGATGAAGTTGTGTAATGAAAAAAATCCTTTATTTTCGAAGTCAAAATTGCTAAATATATAATTTAGGCTTATGGATGGAAATCTAACGCAACGTATATTGTTATTGTTAGTATTTCAACCCCTACGGGGATGAAATGGGGGTGAAAAGGTGTAAATAAACCTAAAAATAGATATGGATGTCGTTATTGGGGTTTTCTGGGATGACGATTGCAAAAATGACATTTATTTTGAAGTCCAACACGGTGGACATGATTTGACCCCTCAAGGGGTGAAAATGGGGTTCAAATTTTGTATGGAAAAATAATATTAAATGGATATTACAACTTTAAACTTCGTAGGAGCACGTCTAAAAATAAATAAGCAAACATATATTTTGTGATTTTGAAAATAAACCCCTTAGGGGGTAAATGGGGTGAGTAAACCTAAAAATAGATACGGATGTCGTTATTGGGGTTTTCTGGGATGACGATTGTAAAAATTACATTTATTTTGAAGTCCAACACGGTGGACATGATTTAACCCTCAAGGGGTGAAAATGGGGTTCAAATTTTGTATGGAAAAAAATATTAAATGGCCATTACAACTTTAAACTTCGTAGGAGCACATCTAAAAATAAATAAGCAAACATATATTTTGTGATTTTGAAAATCAACCCCTTAGGGGGTAAATGGGGTGAGTAAACATAAAAATCGATGTGGAGGTCGTTCTTGAGGTTTTATGGGATGGTGATAGCGAAAATGAGATTTATTTTGAAGTCCAACACGGTGGACATGATTTAACCCCTAAAGGGTTGAAAATGAGGTTCAAATGTATGGAAAAAGAATATAAAATAGACATTACAACTTTAAAATTCGTAGGAGCATGTCTAAAAATAAATAGGCAAACACATATTTTGTTATTTTGAAAATTATCCCTTAGGGTGTAAATGGGGTAAGTAAGCATGAAAATCGATGTGGATGTCGTTCTTGAGATTTCATGGGATGGTGATTGCGAAAATGACATTTATTTTGAAGTCCAACACGGTGGACATGACACATCATGGACCTGTACCTGGACATGCACATCCAGGTAACGGGAACGAGAACAGGCACGGGCACGGGTACAGGAACAGGAACGGGAACAGGACGAGAACGGGACGGGAACGGAACGGGCTGGAACGAAAACGGCACGGGAAGGGAACGGGAATGAAACGGGAACGGAAAGGGAACGTAATGGGAAAGGGAACGGAACGGGAACGAAACGGGAATGGAACGGGATAGAGAAAGGGACAGGAACGGGACGGGAACGGTACCGGGAAAAGGAACGGAAGGAGTACGGGACGGGTACGGGACGCAAACGGGAATTGGGAATGGAAAGGGATGGAACGGAATGGGAATGGAACGGGAGCGAAACGGGAACGAAGCGGAAACGAAACGGGAACGATACAGGAACGGAACGGGAACAAAAATGGGACGGGAACTAAGGGGAAAGGATCGGGAACGGAACGGAACGGGAACGGAACGGGACGGGAACGGGAATGGGATGGGGCGGGAACGGGAACGGGAACGGGACGGGGACGGGGACGGGGACGGAACGGGACGGGACGGGAACGGGAACGGGAACAAGAACGGAATGGGAATGGAACGGGAATGAAACGGGAACGAAACGGGAATGAATCGGGAACGGAACGGGACGAGAACGGTACGGGAACGAGAACGGGACCGGAACGGCAATGGAAGGGGTACGAGAACGGGACAGGAAAGGGACGGGAACGGACGGGAACAGAACGGGAACGGGAACCGGAACCGGAAACGTAATGACTGGTCAGATCCTGGTTGAAGGTTCTCTAAGGATTATCTCTAACATCCACGCGGACGAAGTCGCGGGCAGAAGCTAGTAACTTATATACCCATAAATGCCTGAACAGATTGGTATGAGGTATCGTTAAAATCCTTACATCACCCCGATTGACACTGGCTATAGATTTTTTGAAGAAAGTCAATATGTCGGCTGAATGGCGCCATTTAGTAATGTGGAAAAAAAAATTCTTCTTGAATCATTACAATATGGATATTTTGATTGATACCCATGAAAGGCTTTGATGAGCACTTTCCAAGACTTTAATTTGTTACTAAAACATAATAAAGAAAATATTTTTTTAAACATTAGTAAAAACACGACTGCCCTGCCAAAAACAAAATAAAAAGTTAAATAACTTAGTGCTATTGCTGTCAGGGGACCTCGTGAACGAACGGTCCCCCGACTGTAATGATACTTGATAGTTAACTTTTAGTATGTTTTTGGCAGGGCGGTATTTTGTAGAAGAGGTCGAAAGCTTAAGGCTTATTTAGACAAAACGCTTTTAGAAAATATGCCATAGAAATACTTAAATCAAACTCAATATAAATCATTCCAATGACCATTCTTACTTCGCATTCACGTTGATATATGGGTACTTCTTCAGAGACAAAATTTTCGACGTCTATGGGTATATTTCTGTAACCAACTAACAAAACGGCCTGTATTTTTTTTTTGTACAGTTTAGCTTTATCCTTAACTGGAACAAATGATATTTTTCAAATAATTGCAATTTAGGTATAAAATAAAAATATTTGAAGTTTGTTCTCCTGATTCATATGATGCGTCCGTTTGCCATTTTCCGCAACAAAATGGTCGATGTCGCATTTTCCCTATGATAAATCAGTATAAATTATAATTTCATCAAAAGGAAATGAATTGTCCTCTTACAAAAAAAAAATAGGCATTCATAACTACCTTAGTGTATTTATAAATAAGTAAATAAGAAGTGTCCGGCGTAAAATACTGATTAATGTGGCGTAAGCTTCACTTGACCGTACTTGGTCGGGTAATAATAATGGGAGTCTGGCTTCCCGTGCGGGGGGAAGCCAGTTGTGCAACGGAAGACCTGGAAGGTGTACGTAGAGCTGGTTGGCTTAGATCCTGGTGTTACGAAGGTAAATATCTGATTCATCTGTGCTTGGTTCAGGTGGCATTCTGATTACAATGCCTACTTTATAAAATTTATTTTATTGTTTTACAACTTCAATTTACCTTTCGTGTGATGCTTTTGAGTTAGAGATTCATATAGAAAAATGGCAATACTGAAGTCTAAATGTATGATGAGTTAAGCAAGATTGTAAGCAAAAGCCTGATTTATCTGTGCCTGATTCATATGGTCAAAACATCATATGAATCATAAAATAAATTAGTTCTAGCCTCTTACAGCACAAAAAGAGCGTTTTTAACCGTGTATAAGTCAGAAGTTTATATCCTATTTATTAATTCACTTAGCTATAACTTTTTAAATAATTTAAAAATCACAGGAGTATAAACTTGTTCTACGTACTTATTTACTCATTTATAATACGTTTGATATGTCCTAGTCTTAGTTAAGAATTAATAATGAATTGTTAGAATTACCAATCATATCAGTCTATTCATTAGTAACAATAATGTAATTAAACTAAGATGGGTATTTATTAAATGGCATTTTTGACACTAATCAATTAATCATCCTTTATTATTTTACCAATTTATTCTCTCTATAATTTCTGTTATTTTAATATTGCAGACATTGCAGTTCACAACAATGCCACAAACCGAAAATAAAAAGAAGAAGAAAAAGAGACTCGCAGAACGCAGAAATGTTGTACAAGAATTATTGTTTGTTCCGTGATATGATCACTGATAATTGTTTACATAAAAACAGATTATTGTAGTTGTTAAAATATTATTATTTTCTTAATACAGAGCCCATCTACATAAAGTTTTTAATTTTGATTTCTATTCCTGATAAATCTGTAATAAATTCTGATTCATATGGGCACAAAATATTTGAACGTCGATATCTTGAAAACCACTTTATAAAAACGAGTCCCTCATTCAAATATATGTTCTTTGATACACCTATTTTCATATGAACATGTGTTACAGAGCTGAAAGTGAAATTAAATTTTGGCCAGATGAATCAGTCGAAGAATGAAATTTCGAAGAAATACCCATATCATAGTTTTTTTGTAAGTTAATGTGATAAAGGGTTTGCTACGACCGTGGAACACTGGTTTTGTTGAGTACAGTTTAATTTGATATAATTTGACAGTCCGAGATGTGTGTGGTAAAATCTTAAATTAATTTTAAGAATTGCTAATCTTTATTGTGAATTTTCTCTATTTCTGAATTTTTCGATTTTCGTTTTAGTTAGTAATTTATAAATAACAATAAATACTTGCACAATTGTATGAGCTATAGGTATTACTTGTCGTAACACGATGGTTGATAGAATCAACATTTTGACGGTCACAGATGAGCTGAGCATTTTTTTTTTTTTTTTTTTATTATTTTTATTTATTGGTTCACGAACAACTTATATACTAACACATGCTTAAAATTATTTTGTAAAGTAAAAAACTAAGTATTAAGTTAATTACAGGTAAACACCGCTTACATAAGAAAAAAAACTAAATTAGGGACATTTGAGTTACAAAGTACGTACTAATATAAAATTAGAAATTAAGGTTGAGCAAACAAAAAAGAAAACTGAGAACTAATTACTTAATTGACATCGGTTAACTCATCCAGAACAATTGTACGAAACGTTCTAAGTGAGACATGGTTAACATCTGTGGCATGGCTGACTAGGTTGAATAGTTTGGACATTCTACAAATAGGCGACTTGGACCCGAGTACAGAGCGACGCAATGGAGGGCAGAGCGGCGTGATAGGATATCGTGGAAGACGAGCGGGAGCTCTGAACTGAATTTTTCCTAGCAACTCTGGGCAGTTTATACTGTAACGCAGTAGTTTAAATAGAAAAGTAAGATCTAACATACCTCTTCGTTTAGATAGTGTAACCATATTGAAATGGTTTAAGTGGGTCTTGTAACTTACTCGTCTACCCCGTAAACCCGTAGAATATGCTAGGTGTCTAAGAAAGCGTTTCTGTATTCGTTCTATCCTGAGAGAGTGTGTTGCGTAATGTGGCCTCCAGATAATACTGCCATACTCTAACAAGCTTCTTACTAAGCTGTTGTAAAGTATTATCTTAGTCTTGGGCTTGCGGAACTCTTTGCCATTCCTTATCACAAAACCAAGCATTCTCGATGCCTTCCCAAATACCTGTTCTATGTGTGGTATAAAAGTAAGCTTACTATCTAGTAACACGCCTAAATCACGCACGACATCGGTCTCGCGCAGGGTAACGCCCTCCACAGTGTATGAAGACGAAGTAATATTCAACTTTCTAGTGAACTTTATTGTAAGCATTTTTTTATATTGAGTTGTAGACCGTTATGCCTACACCAACAACATAAAGTGTTCAGATCCTGTTGAAGCAATTTGACGTCGTTCTCATTGTCAATGATTTTGGTAAGCTTTAGGTCGTCGGCAAACATGTATGGGGATGAATACAGCATCCTTCTTTATATTGCCCTAATTTAAATTCTTGGAATCAGTGTGGTGTGTGCGTGTTGTGGGTGCATGAGTATCGTTTATTTGTGAGTATTGATGAGGAAAACTAAGTAAATACTTAAATAATATACGTTATTTCTATGTACGTATTAACTTAAAATAAATATATAAATAACTCGCATTAGTCTGTATGTTACGCTGTAAATACTGTATCCTAGTTATTAAGAGGAACCTATCATTGGCCTTACTGTTAAGTAACTACTAATGTTATAAGATATTATAAAAACGCTGTTGGTTTCTAAATAAATAAAAATAAAAAAATAAAACGATTGTGATATTCGTGATCAATAATGCCGCGAGTTTCCCTACAAAATAAACCAACTCTGGACCAACAACTTGAGCTAACAATATCCATTATAATTGTATCGTTTGGCCTGTTTATCTCCTCTGACGGAGCTCGTAAAAAGCCAAATCCAGGAAGCAAAAAAGTCAGCCGGGAACAACGCGCCATGATTGATGTTGCGACGGGCAACAAAATACCTTCGCCTAAGCATCAGATTTATATACCTCTGACGCTAAACTTTTTACACTTTGTCGGGTCATCAACAAAGTTTATGAAATTTTCAGTGAATTTGACTGCGAAACTTTTTTGCATAAATTGTTGTTTTAACTTATTTCAGAGCACTTCGCTTTGTGCATGTGACTGTAAGTAAACATTTGTGAATTAATTGCAAATAAATCTGATGTTTTATCAAAAACAAAAAAGAAACAAATCTCAAAACAACGCGTTGTAAGCGTCGCGTCGTAGAAATATTTAATTTGAATTTACTCAGAACTTTAAGAATGATATTCACTTTTCAAGCACGCGCTCACTAGACATGAAATAAAACAATTTTTTAACGGATACTAGCTCGGTTTTATTGAAAGTACTTTGGTAATTGGTTGGTATTTGGAATTTAAGAATGATGTCAAAAGAAAAGTGTACATGAAAAGGAAGAAAAAAAGAGCTACATGCAAATTCTTACATTGAAGGTTTTACGACAATTTTACTCAATTTTTAGGGTTCCGTACCAAAAGGGTAAAAACGGGACCCTATTACTAAGACTCCGCTGTCCGTCTGTCTGTCTGTCACCAGGCTGTATCTCATGAACCGTGATAGCTAGAAAGTTGAAATTTTCACAGATGATGTATTTCTGTTGCCGCTATAACAACAAATACTAAAATCATCATAAAATTAATATTTAAAGGGGGCTCCCATACAACAAACGTGATTTTTTTGCCATTTTTTGCTCGATATTAATAACGACAACAGGTAGACAGTTGAAATTTTCACAGACGATGTATTTTTGTTGTCGCTATAACAACAAATGCTAAAAACACAGTAAAATTAATATTTAAGGGGAGCTCCCATACAACAAACGTATTTTTTGCCGTTTTTTTACATATAGGGTACAATGATATTAAAAGTAAAGATAAGTTCTACGCCAACATCATTGCCATTTAAAACAGCGTAACTGACTGTTGCTGTATAATTTGTACATCGTCTAAAGACGCAAGTAGACATTTTTTTAATAGAATTTCATAATTTTATCGTGTCTGACTGACGAGAGCCGCGTGTGTTTCCGTGTCGCGAGACTGTGCCTGACTAATTGAAAGTCGGGCAATTACCTGACTTTCGTCTTGCCATTTTGGAGTGCGAGTAACGTATCTATACTTTTTTAATATCATTGATAGGGTAGCTTAAACCTTTCCAAAGTTCCGGTCACAAGGAAACTCCTGCTCACAACTTGTGAACGGCGGAGTTGGAACAGAAGTTTAATTATATGTAAATGATCGAGGCGTCTCCGCCGCTCTCGCACGAATACTTTTAATGAATTACTTAAGCGAACATGTTTCTAGGTGATTTTATGAACTAGGTGCTAGTGACTAGACAAAACAAGGATTATGCTCGATTAGAACTGCCTTTCACGTAAAAATTTTGTAAAACCTTCATTTGAAAGCGTTTAGACTTCATAACTTACGTTATGATAAAAATTCGAAGGCATATTTTCCGCTTACGTACTTTACTAAGTGAAGAAAACTGCAAAGTGCTTTTACGATTTGAATTCGTCGATCTCAAGCAATTATGCTCATAATTAAAAGCACGCGGCTAATCCTAAACGAACCTTCCGTTAATTAACAATTACCTCGCCGAACATGACAGAACCCTAATTAGAAAGTGTCGGTTGCCGCGACATTAATCACGATCCGATGGGCTCCGATAATTCACTGCCAGATTCCCACGAATTCGGCCATTTATATGGGAAATTAATACATGACACGAAGCTCATTTACAAATCTACCGTAAAGCTTGCCTATTTGGGGTTCTCCGGACAGCTGCGTTCTTCAATCTTTTCCGGTTTTAGGGTTTGGTTTTCTAATGTCCGCGATGTAAGCCTGCTTAATCGGGTGAACTCCTCAGAAGGTTGCAAAAATGAAAGTTAAAATTGTCACTAATAATTTGCGTGTAATTTACCGAAATGTAGATTATACAAAAAATACACTTTTATAACTATTTAAAATGTGAGCGGCTGTCTGCAGACTAGCAAGAGAGCGCGACGGGAAACGACTGACGCAACTTGGCGACACACTCCTGCGCACTCGGCAAAATGAAAATTCAGCGAAATACATTGTGTCTCTACACTAGGATAACATTCATGAAATAACAGGTTGATCACGATCGTAGTCGTTTTTCATTTCTTGCTTTTATTCTACGACTAGGTGCATTGTAGTCTGGCTATGTTAATAAAGTTGACTGTAAAGTTAAGCATGCCACTCTGTACCATTTCCTTTCCGATTTTTATTAGTCTAAGTTCTGTTCTGCCTAGCCTAACCGTGTGCTACTCTAATATTAAATAACGACACCCCTTTCTAAATATAAAATTAGACTGACGTCTGAAATGGGTAAGTAAATACCCGTTAGCACAGATCATCAGGCTCCCACCGTCGGACATTTGTGGCAATCTAGTTACAAACATGTGATGATATAATCGAACTACATTGAAACAGTTTACTTAAAAATTAATACTAGAGTTACTGCAAAATTTGTATGTGTGCGTGTGTGTGTGTGTGTGTGTGTGTGTGTGTGTGTGTGTGTGTGTGTGTGTGTGTGTGTGTGTGTGTGTGTGTGTGTGTGTGTGTGTGTGTGTGGTGTATGTGTGTGTGCAATGAGAATGTGAACGGGTACGTGTCGAATGATTGGTGTAATAAATAGAGCGATGAGTTTTACATTATGGGGACGAGCAGGCTTTCTGTGTCATCGTAGGTTAATTGCTGTAACCACTGGGAAATTTTCTTTTTGCAAGATTGCCTAGTGAGAGGATAGACTAAAAGACGTGAGTTAATTCTATTAAAAAGAAAGCCACCAAGAAAACAGTAGAAACGATGGGCAAATTGTGTATTACATGGCAGATAAGTACTAACATTTCCTTGACGACGTTTGTTAATATTGAGAAGTGGGTTAAAGTCTAGCTGAGAATGTTTGCGTAGCACTATGGACAAAATAAAAATCTGTCGAACCGTTAGAACCTTCCAGTACTCGTAAACCTCACTTGTTGGAGTCAAACGAGGAAGAAAAGCGCCTACCTTTAACACCATTCTTTGAGCTCTCTCGACCTTGAGAAGATGGGTTTTAGCAGCTCCCCCCCAAGCGGTGATGCAGTAGCCTATTATTGACTGGCACAGGGCGAAATAAACGGATTTCATTAAGTTGAGGTCTGCAACATGACGGAGAGTTTTGAAGATGTACATTAATCTAAGTCTATCTAATCTAAGTGTCGTCTTTCTGTTTGCTTCCATAAACCCTAACACTGATTACATGATTGAACAACATCTGCTGTACTTAGTCAGATCTGAGCTTGACGACATGCTGGTCAGCTTCGTATGAATCAAAATTAAGCTCACCATTTGCTCAGGAAGATCGGGAAGTCTAAAATGTGTCCAAATCTTGCCTGTTAATCTTGGAGAAGCAAACACCACCAATCTGTGATCAGTTTCACAGCAACTCCAGTCTCCCTAACGACATCTTCCAGTTAACTACTTATATCTTCGTTCGCTCATGAATTTGTTTTCATCTCAAAAAGAAAACCAGAGAAAAACTTACCGTCTGTCCCCCACCAAAGCTGCAGTGAACGCTCCCAGGACACACCTCCTGGCCAGCCGAGTCTTGGCCTCCGCTTTGTCGCGACGACTGAGCGTCAGCGCGCGGGAAGAGCTCAGCTCGCGGCGAGATGGCAGCTTCAGCGGGAAAGAGATGGCCATGCCGTCCCCGGTCGGGAACACAACACGGAATTCTAGAACACCGAAAATTTACACTTTCAAGTTAATTGTCCACCAAATTACTAGTATGGCCGAGGCCGACCAGTGAGCCTACCGCGCAAGTGTCGTCGGCATCGCCGTTTACATTTGACGGTTGACTGTGGCACATTGCTGCTTTTCTTTGGTAAGTTTTTATTTGTGCCAAAGATAAGGAGCAGTGTGTCTCATCCATCTGTCAAATGAAGCCGACGACACTTGCGCGGTAGGGCCCCAGTTAATGTGAGTATTTGGCAAACATGCCAATTTTCTTGTGTTCTCTAGGAGTCTAGGATATGGAAATTTAAAATCAAACAACCTTAAAGTAATAAAATACTTGCTTAAAAGATATCAGTAAGAGAAAACATATATCTATCAAAATAGTCTCCAAGAAGCGTGGAGCAGACGATAATTACTTAAGACTTTCGGAACGGAGATCGGTCATTACGATTTTCTCTATTACCACCGGAAAACAGTCGACAATTTCTTAAGTGTGAGAAAGGTATTTTCACAAGAAAATGCGTTAATTTACGAGCTAAAAAAGTTAAAGTCTTGAAAGGGTGGTAGGAAAATATAGACGATTCAAAAGTGCTTCATTATTAAGTTTATTTGAATAAAGACATTTGACTTAGACTTCGACTTTGAGCGTTTTGAACGCCGTTATTCTCAAGAACATTTTTCATCATTTTAGAGTAAGAAAATTCTGTCCTCGATATGCAGTAACGAGAATAAGTTCCAGACGAGAGCATTTAGGCAGCATAAGTTTTATTATTTTCACAACCTATCATGGTTATTTTATGTTCACGAGACTGACCGTGTTCAAAACGCCCATAAAATAACCCTAATAAGAATAAGTGTTCATTTAGGTATCTTTGCTAATATTCTAATACGAAAGTAAGTTTTTTTGTTACGCCTTCACGTCTTAACTACTCAACCGATTATCATGAATTTTTTCATACACTTTGCCGGGGTACAGAGAACAACATAGGGTACATCCCGAAAAAGCACTGTTCCCGAGGGATAGAGAAATAACTGACCACGCAGACAAAGTCGCGGGCGGTCGCTAGCAAGTGTATAAAAATGAAAATTTAGGTCAAACTCAAAGTCAAATAAGCTTTATTCAAATAAACTTAATAATTGAGTACTTTTGAATCGTCTATATTTTCCCACCACCCGTTCCATATCTTTTTAGCTGACAAGAAGAACGGGCGCAAGAAACTTATCAGGTTTTTTAAATAACACATTACAAGGGTTACAAACAAATAAACTAACTTCAGGATCAGTTTATCAACAGTCTAAATACAACACATCTTCAAACTAAATTCCAACAAATAAATGTCGACCTTCTAATACAAATTAATAAAACTTCTTTGCGCAATATTCTTTTTAATTTATTGCTAATTCAGATCTTATTTTGTTCCTAATTTAATTTACAGTTCAAAAGTCCTAATTTTTAGTTTGGTTAGATGCCAAAAATGGAAACTATGAACTTCTAACTAACCATCTACTAATGGAACTAAATCACATTCTTCCGATGTTTGGCACAAACCCAAAATTAGTTATGGAACTAACATTTCGGATATTATTTTATGCATATTTTATATTTAAAATAGTTATCGAATTCTAAAACTATAATTACGAAAAAAAAAATTTTTTTTTTGAAGTTTTTCACCATCTAAAGTTATTCTCAACGGTTTGCTTTAGCTGAAAGTTTAAAATTGCCACCCCACCCCGTCCAAATGTTCATACTAAACGTCTCCAGGTGGTGCCTGAACGTAATCCTATCTCGGAATATCGGTGGTCTGGATTGAACCAGGACTTGATAAAGTTTACCACTAAGTTCGAACTTTGTAGGTTCTGGATAGGTAGGTACTCTTGTAAAGTTCTTCAAAAGGCAGATAAAGGCAGCATAAATTAAATATTATGAAACACAACACATTCTTCAGACAAATACGTATTTTTTACTAATTTGTTCATTATATACCTACACCATTGCTCATTATCAAGTTTAATCGAAAAAAAATCAATTATTAAAAAAATATTTAATCATTGTTAAAAAGGGTATAGAAACATAAATTCTGCAATATATTCATCACCAATAAAATTATTTTATTTCAAATATCTCAAAGTGTTGGTGTTGTTGTTTTATTTTATTTCAAATATCTCAAGTTGCGCTAATTATTACTCATAGTGAAAGTTTCAAACATAGTTTTTTTTTCAACAATTTGCCCTTCCAGGGTATCTACATCCCAATACCGCAGTCCACAAGCATTAACTTTTTACCACTTTACATAGACCCCTCCAATCGGCAGATTCTGACTAACAACTCCAAGCAAAGATATTCCTAGAGATCAGCTTAAAACTGCCACGTTTAAAATGTTAACGATATCTGGTTCTATGCAAAATGCTTTGAAATTTTGATCCGGGCTCGGTTGGATCTACTACGTTTTGTTGACCCTCTTTAAAGTCAGTCCGAAGCATCGACAGCGTGTTGCCGAAAATGGGTTGTTGGTAAACAATGCTTTTAACGTCCCTTGAACTAGTTAATTGCAAACAATTTAGGTGTTGTTGGTTAAATTTAATTAGCAATTAGCAAGATACATTGACCATCCTAAAATGAACATCAAATAAATACACATTTCTTCAATCTAACTGTTAAATTTAGTCGTCTTTTAAAAGGCATAAAAATGAAACAAAGCAATCAACCAACTTTAAAAATAAAGAATGAAAACGTCCATTTTATACTCACCGAGATGTCTAAACCGGTTCACAAAGTCAACCAAAGCCTTCGCCCATACCATCTTCTTTGCAGCTTCCAAAAGACCCATACATGGATCCACCTTCCCATCATGAACTCCCGCGCAATACTCCATCAACCCATCCAACTCCTTTTCACACGTCTTCGACTCAAAGTCTTCAAAAAACCAAGCATTCTCCAAAGAACACTTGAAAAGACCATCCAGATATGGTTTCAGCACCGGCCCCAAGTATTTCTTGTCATCTTTCGCCCCCTTGTGAAGCCATTTCAGGATATTCTTCATCATGTTAGTTGGGTCTTTCAAGTCTTCTCGTCGGAGATCAGGATCTCTTCTAACTGCGTCTATTAAGCAGGCTGAGGAGGCGTCGTAGTATTCTTTCAGCTTATTCCATTTTTTGGACCTGTACAAATAAAACTGTGACTTGACACCAAAGGAATATAAAGTAGACGTGTTTTGTAAGATTTTGTTACTTATCTATGCCATACATGGCGAGAGGATTTAGTAGGAGTTGATAAAACGGTTACGTTACAAAATCATAAAGCGAGGGAAAAATTACGAAGTAGCCCAAATGATATAAATAAAAAAAAAACTTGACTATAAATGACATACGTAATTTCTTATACTACAACTATTTTTAGTAGCATCATTGTCATTATTTGGATATACAACGTGTTACAAATAAATCCCTGAAGCCAAATATAATAGACTAGCTTTTGCCTGCAACTTCGTTCGCGTGATTAAGGTAGATGTGCATTTATTTTGAAAGTCACGGATTACCAATATACCTAGGTATTTATCAGTAGACCTAATTTCACACATTTAAATTTTCCCATTAAAAAAATAAAAAATTGTTTAAAAAAACAAAAAACCGACTTCAAAAAACCTACCTCTAAAAAGCAAGAAATAATATTCATAATAATAAAAACACGTCTATTGAAGTCGGGTGGGGCTGGAGTACAAATTCCTTTTTTTATTCTTAAAGCCCCACCCGACTTCAATAGACGTGTTTTTATTATTATGAATATTATTTCTTGCTTTTTAGAGGTAGGTTTTTTGAAGTCGGTTTTTTGTTTTTTTAAACAATTTTTTATTTTTCAATTTTTAGTGTAGGTACCATTTGTGTTAGGTAGTGTAGGTATATTATTTAGATAGAAAAATCGGCTCAGCCAAACGTGAGTTAATCGCGGAGAAACATACATACATGCGGGTCAAACTACGAACCTCCTTTTTTAAGTCGGTTAAAGAACTACACTTAAGATATCCCTTTTCAAACAAAAAAATAATTATCTTATTCAGTTCATAAACAAAGAAGTTATACGACTGATCATCGAGGTAGTTCACACAAAGATCATACTATTTTCGTGCTTTTTTCAAGATTACTTGAAAAGTACTGAACCGATTTCAAAATTTTAAAAAATGGGACCAACTTGAAAGTTTACCTAATCTAATAACGTTTGAATCATTTCAATCGGTTCAGCCGTCTCCGAGTAATCGGTGTACATACAAAAAACAAAAAAAAAAAAAAAAAACGGGTCGAATTGAGTACCTCCCTCCTTTTGAAGTCGGTAAAAAATATGCACAAACTGGAACACTCTGTAGCACCCTGTATATAGGGATTTTCCAAAACCCTTTCTTAGTGCTCACCTACACCATGAAAGGTATCTATCTACCCTCCAAAAATGGTGTCTCTATCTCCAGCCCTATACAAATCCCAATACAAACTGGAACATCCTGTAGCACCCTGTATAACGGTAATTTTCCAAAATGCTTTCTTAGAGCTCACCTACACCATGAAATGTATCTACCCTCCAAAAATGGTGTCTCTACCTTCAACCCTATACAAATTCTCATACAAACTTGAACAAACTGTAGCACCCTGTATAAAGGGAATTTTCCAAAAGCTCATCTACATCATGAAAGGTACCTACCCTCCAAAAATGGTGTCTCTACCTTCAGCCGTTAGGGCTCTACACCTATCCCAACAATCAATCAATCAATTTAGAGTTTTATATTAGATAGAGACAGAGAGAGACCATCAAACTAAACAACTTTTACTATGGGACCAACCCTGAAATCACGAAAAATATCAACTGGTCATACAAAAATTAATAACGAAAATATCAAAATGTATGGAACAGCTGATATTTTTTTTTCGCGATTACAGATGTGGTCCCATAGAAAAAGTTGTTCAGTTGATGTTCCCTATCCACCATAGGGATTTAGGGATTTTTTTGTACACGCTGTATATTCATCGATACTTTTAGAAATATTACTAGCGCTATTATTAGCGCGGTTTTATTGAAAGTACTTTGGTAATTAGTTGGTATTTGTATATTATTGTGTGTTTGATATAGTATTTTAATGTGTGATTAGTGTTTTGATTGTCACTGACCTATACGCAGAGAGATCCCTGTCAAGGTCGCCGAAGGTGTGTGAGTGGAAGTTGTTCATGTAGAGGTCCCTGGCCTGGTCCAGCATGATGGCCAGGATGTGGATCAGTTCCTCCACCAGCTCGTCCCCCTGAGCCGTCGCCTGGATGAGGTTGGCGCGGAAGTTGCTGTGGTTGTCCTGATCGACGGAAACATTAGGGTTATGCCTTTGCACTGAAATGAACCAAGGTCGGATAGAATTTGCTTTTTATCCATGTTGGTATTTAATTAAATTCATACATATTATAATAACGGGAAAATGAATTTTAGAGCTGTTGTTTTAATTATTTGAAACAACAGCTTCTTAGTACATTGAAAGATTTTTTTTTGTTAATTTGTAACTATGTCAATAATTTCCAATGGCTGGATAATTTTGCTGATTTACTAATCGTCCACCAGTCGGCGCACTACCACTAACTTGGCGCTAGTGTACATGTAGACCTGTAATTTTATTGTTTACTAATTTTGTTAATACCTGTGGGTCTATTGCCCAAGTGTCGTCGACTTCGCCGTCGGCTTTATTTGACAGATGGTTGTATTGTAATACATTGCTACGTTTCTTTGGTAAGTTTTTATTGGTACCAAAAAGAAGTAGCAATGTATCTCATCCATATGTCAAATGAAGCCGACGGCGAAGTCGACGACACTTGGGCAATAGACCCCCTGGATGTCGGATGCGAATTTTCGTAAATATCCATTTTTCTTTCAACACATTTTGATTTTCTTTTTTTTCAATTCGACCTTAAATTAATTTGCTGTCCAGCGTCTATAATAATAATTATTGCTATCAAAACCATTTTTAGATATAATTAAAAATTAACGAGAAAATTGGGGGTGAATGCCCCTACAAAAGTCTCCAGCAGCAGTAGCGCCATCAAGCAGGATAAATTTTTGTCTAGTTCTATTCTAACTAGCTTTTCGTCTTACAAACTTGATTCCACAGTTTAGAAACAGTAAAAGCTGATTAATTAGACTGTAGGCTCGGTTAGAACTGTTAGGAGCTTAGGACCCGTTTTGATATTCCTTACGCAGACGAGCATGTTCTTGCAGCGCAGCAGGTGGTCGGCCGCGCGCCGCAGGTTGCGCAGCTGTCTCCTGGAGTACGTCGGGCCCGAGCTCTTGGACTCCTTGTTCAGATTCTCTCACAGTTTTGATATGAACTTACGCAGACGAGTATATTCTTGCAGCGCAGCAGGTGGTCGACCGCGCGCCGCAGGTAGTGCAGCTGCCTCCTGGAGTACGTCGGCCCTGAGCTGTTGGACTCCTTGTTCAGATTCTCACATAGTTTGATATGAACTTACGCAGACGAGCATATTCTTGCAGCGCAGCAGGTGGTCGGCCGCGCGCCGCAGGTAGCGCAGCTGTCTCCTTGAGTACGTCGGGCCCGAGCTTTTGGACTCCTTGTTCAAATTCTCTCACAGTTTTAATATGAACTTACGCAGACGAGCATATTCTTGCAGCGCAGCAGGTGGTCGGCCGCACGCCGCAGGTAGCGCAGCTGCCTCCTGGAGTACGTCGGCCCCGAGCTCTTGGACTCCTTATTCAGGTTCTCCCACCGGTTGAACAAGATTACTTCTAGGGACTCCGCTGGGGTCGGAGGGATTTCTTCGTTCCCTGGATTAAAAAAATATATTTTCGATGTTATTAGCATAGCAGAGAAAATTAAGTTTGGACATTACCTACGTCAGCAATTTATCGGATTAGTACAATTTCTATATTATGGGACAAAAAGATCATAGCTTAAGAACTTTTGAATCTAAGATAGAATAGCTAGATAGGTTAGGTTAGGTTATAACCTAACCACATATCTACCACATATTAAATTATAGTTACTAGGTCATTTAAGTTCATTCAACTTAAAACAATTTGGGGACAATGTTCCTACAAAATAGACTGAAGGATTCCGTGTAGGCTAATATGTAGCATCGACTGTGCTTAAGTCCTGCGCTATCGTGCTTCTGCATCCGCATCCGACGTGAGGTGACCCACCCGCGACGACGTCCAGGTGTCGGCATGCGGTGCCATCGTGCGACCAGTCGGAGTCGCGCGGCCAGTCAGAGTCGCGCGGCCAGTCACAGTCGGGCGCTCCACACTGTATCACTGAGCCACGCGACCCGTTGACAACACGTACCTTCCCGTCTCTAGTGCTCGCATATCGACACTCCTTTCGGCGCGTTAGGTCCTATTACAGGAATGTCCAGTCGGTTTATTGGGTCTATTTCACAGAAAGTCCATTCCCCATAGTCTATCATAAATAATGATGCCACAGCTCCGTCGATCTCCTATTGTCGCGTCATCGTTACCCACCTTTTTTTGTTGGAGGAAACGCGGTTTTGTCGCCTTCCGACCCACCAGGATTCCATCCCATCAAGATTCCCTATCAAGATCGTTCTCCTATCCAACAGGAGGAGACCGGCGAGTTCTGAGCTTTAAATTGCTTGTCACTCCGACGAGAAGAGACGTTCAAGTGGGAGTGACACCCAATGGCATATAAGTTGTCATCGTCACTCACCTGCGATGTGGTGCAGGTGCTGCAGACAGGCGCGCAGTGCGGCGGCGTCGCGCGGCCACTCTGCGTCGCGCGCGCCGCGCCGCACCACCGACCCACGCCCCACTGGCAAAACGTACCCCGCTGTGCCTCCCCGCTCGCATATTGACACTAACCTTCATCAAATAGTTCAATTCTAGCTACAGGGTGATTTTTTAAGTCACGTGACAAATTTTCAGGATGTGTGCAGTCCATGAAACTGAACCATTTTCTCTAAGAAACAATAGGTCAGAACGTCATAAATTTTGGATTTATTTTTTTATGCACAAAGGGTTAGTGCTTGGCCTTCGAAGATGAAAGCGCGTGCACGCGCACGTGTCCATTCCCGCAACAGCACTACACCCGGAATCCTCATTACTGGGGAACTGGCTATCTTAACTCTAACTGCCGGAACACAACAATTTTTAAATTGTTGTTTAGACTTAGGTAAGATGGTGGTAGCTAGCCAGGCGGATTTAAAATAAGCCCTACCGCCAATCAAACCAAATACAAATTGTACCCCCCTGGGAATCGATCCCGGGACCCCTGCGCCTTATACGAGTGGGCGAACCACTAGACCACAGAGGCGGATAAAAAGCAGTCATTCCATCCATACTAAACCGATCACGTTATTACACGTTAGTACTATTATACAGGGTCATTTTGTATTCACCATCCAAATTTTGAGGATGTGTTCAGTCCATGAAACTGAACAACTTTATTTAAGGAACACATGGTCAAATATGTAAAAAAAACGACTATCCATACAAATCAAAGAGATCACGTGATCAATTTAGTATGAGTGACCAAAATTTTGTGGCGAAATTCGACACATGTTTCTTAGAGAAAGTTGTTTAGTTTCATGGACTGGACACATCCTTAAAATTTGGATGGTAAATTCAAAATGACCCATTATATTTTGTGTTATTAGTGTTATTACTCTGATTTGTATAAATAATCTAAAAAATTGTTTCGTTTTCAACCTATGTATATTTCTTGGAGAAAGTTGTTCAGTTTAATGGACTGAACACACCCTGAAATTTTGTTATGTGACTTAAAAATTCGTCACAGTTTCTTATTTTTCTATCATAAAAAAGGTGTACTTGTGCAGCCGTAATGAGACCTACGTACGAGTACAAAACACACTTCGACTACAGTTACATAGCCAAAAAACAATAGAGTCACTGAATTCTTTATTGATCGACCTGACAGCATACAACAAACTAGCAAAATTCTTCCTAGGCAAAAGTCATATATGGTAACAGTACAAGTTATTTCATAATTTGTTAATGTACTTACTCGTCCAATACCAGGAGTAAGTGGTGTGAGGCGTGCGCAGACACGAAGGCTCTACCGTAAGGATTCGCAAGGCTAGCACACCTATCTAGTCGACGCCGCAACCCACAATTTGCCATATATCGGCTGACCACTCGCAAAGTACCCTGGCAGGACAATAAACTATTGAAGATTACCACCGTACTGAATTTGGCACGACACCCACTTGACTGCAGCAGTCAGCTGCTGCTGCTGGGTATAAACTTTTACTAAATATTTTCACTGCTGAGCGGAAGCTAAAATTCATTTAAGCGTGTTCCAGACGGATATAATCTCGCCTCCCATCAGAGGTCACCTTGGTGGAAGCTTGATTGGAGCGTGATTTCCATCCGTGGATTGTGTTGCGGCTACACGAGTTCCCATCCAAGCACCAACACGGTCGCCCTTCATTGTGAATCGCGCTCGCGTAGCAAATCACGTGCCGTATTGTAAAAATGGCTCAATGGTATGGTAAAAATCCGCGCACTCCATCTTCGGATGGAACTCGCGCCATTCCTCCAAGGACGTTGAAGGTCATTTGGATTGGATGGAGAAATTTGGATTACATCTACCGTCTACGTCTTGTCTAGATGGATGGCATCAAGCAAGGTCACCTCTAATGGGATGCGTGATTAAGTACATCCGTCTGGAACATACTTTATTCATTTCTCCCATCGTCTGTCTGTTGTATTCGTCTGCCAGAAACCAGGCAGCTTGAGGTAGGATCTATCGACTCGACGACCAAATCACATCAGTAATCATTATATGCCCCTACCAAATTTTGCACCCAGACTTGGTTTATTAGGCAGGACAGCTAAACCGTTGCACCAAACAACCATCAAAGATACTAACTAAACTTTTACGTCACTAACCTGGTAACATCCCTCCCTCATCTTGTCAATGAGAGCGTTCAGGGCTGCCACGACCCTCGCGAC
The DNA here is from genome assembly GCA_943789525.1 of Agriphila geniculea. Classification (NCBI taxonomy): domain Eukaryota; kingdom Metazoa; phylum Arthropoda; class Insecta; order Lepidoptera; family Crambidae; genus Agriphila; species Agriphila geniculea. Next base: position 3,583,217 of record OX038879.1, on the reverse strand, counting down.
TGTGGACAGGTCCGACCAGTGCGCGTCTAGGGCTGCCTCCAGAGCTGGGTGCCACAGCTGCCAGATCGAAGACCTGTCTGCACACACTACTGACGAAGGGGGGCCGACTGCCGCTGCGTAGTAACCCTAGAACCATTATTGAAGAATGTCGATCCTTATTCTACGTCTATTGATGAATTTAACACAAGATTTTAACAAGTTAATACATTTTTTTTTTCAATTGTAGAGATGTATCACGCACTACATAACAATTATGCAGCATGCTTGCATAGGTTAACACTGCTTGCAATTGCAAAATGAAATAAAGCAACAATAGACATCTCAACTTTTTTACTTCCTGTCCACTCTTGTTTCGATGTTATCATACGGAACATAGCTACGATTTTTTTTATCGTATTTCATCTCTATTGTCCATCAGCTATTTTTAATGTACCCATTGCAGGGGCACAGGCCTTCCTTATGGGTGGATAAGGAGAATGGGCCATAGCATAACCCACCATGCGGGCACAATGCGGATTGGTGGGTGTTAACGACTGCAAATTCAGCCAGGACCAACGGCTTAACGTGTCTTCCGAAGCACGGAGGAGCTCGAGATGATAAATTTTTGGTCACCCATCCCCTTGCGAAAGTTGCTTAACCTCCGCAATCGCTGAGCCAGGTGCTAAACCACTGCGCCATTGCGCTCCTCGTCATCTCTATTATCATGTTCAAATAACCAAAACATAAAAGCGACTGCTCCTAACCTAAGCATTGAAATGTTTTTAACATGGTGCTATTATGATTAAACTTACTCCCTGCGCCGTATAATGCAGTGGTGCCAAAGGATGCGTAAGAGGTACTCTAGACGTGTAAGCGGCGGGACAACATCCGTGGGCCTTCGCCCCCAGTACCAGCTTGGCCTCGGCCCGGCCGCCGCCCGCGCGCACCATCACCCACGCCGCGCCCTCCACGATGGCCAGCCGCCGGTCGCTGCCGGGCTGCTGTGGACTAGCTATAGGACAACGAGTGTCTTCATAAGTGAGTCTTGAAGAATAAGAAGCCCAACTGGGGCGGCTGGTGTGAAGAAGCTATAGAACAAGGATTATCTACATAAAATGGGACTCCTCAACAATAAAAATACGACTTAGATGTTGTGATCTTGAGATCATCATTCACGCTGCACCCTTCACGATGATCAACCGCCTTTCGCTGTCGCGCTGCTGTGGACTAGCTATAGGACAACGAGTGTCTTCATAAGTGAGTCTTGAAGAATAAGAAGCCCAACTGGGGCGGCTGGTGTGAAGAAGCTATAGAACAAGGATTATCTACATAAAATGGGACTCTTCAACAATAAAAATACGACTTAGATGTTGCGATCTCGCGGTCATCATTCACGCCGCACACTTCACGATGGCCAGCCGCTGGTCACTGCCGGGCTGGTGTGGACTTGCTATAGGACAACGAGTGTCTTCATAAGTGAGTCTTGAAGAATAAGAAAACCAGCTGGGTCGGCTTGTGTGAAGTAGCTATAGAACAAGGATTATCTACATAAAGTGGGCCTCTTCAACAATAAAAAGACGACCTAAATGTTGCGATCTCGCGGTCATCATCCACACCGCTCCCTCCACGATGGCCAGCCTCCGGCTACGGTTGCTGCCTGGCTGGTATAGAGTAGCTATATAGAACAAGGAGTGTCTTCATAAGTGCGACTCTTGAAGATTAAGAAGCCTGGTTATATGCTTGGGTTCTTGAAAGCCATCCCCCACGCCGCACCCTCCACGATGGCTAGCTGCTGAATGCTGGTCGCTGCCCGGCTGCTGTGGACTAGCTATAGGACAAGGAGTATCTTCACAAGTGGGACTCTTGAAGATTAAGCAGCCTGGCTAGATGCTTGGGACCTTGCAGCCATTCCCCACGCAGCACCTTCCACGATGGCCAGCCGCCAGTTGGGAGTAGCTATAGAGCAAAGAGTGTCTTCATAAGTGGAACTCTAGAAGAATAAGAAGCCTGGCTAGTGTTTGGGTTCTTAGAGCCATCCCTACGATAGCCAGACCACGATCGCTGTGGAGTATCTATAATAGAACAAGTAGTATCTTTCTAAGTAAGTAGTATACCTAATAGGGTAAAAAAATGTTTATTATATGAGCTTACGAATGTTCTTAAAGTTTTTTTTTTATTTAGAACTTTACAAGAATAAGCAGAGGTATCGTTATGGATTCTTGTGCCCAGCAACGTTCCTCTACGATGGCCAACTGCCGATCACTGGCCTGCTAGTGCGAACGGTAGCTATATTAGGATCTACATACATACATATCGCTATAAACAGTTAACTCTAGAGATAGAACGGCTGAGTGCACTATGCAGCTGTCGTACGATGTCTCAACTTCCCCCAAACGCGACATTTTACACAATGTTCCAAATTGCATCGCATCCTTCACTTCGCCGCCTCGTTGCTCATTCCGCTCATACAACTTATTTGCCGGAATCTGTCTGAATTTAAGTGGCAAATTATACAATACCATTTTGTATTGGTCCCCGCGTTATTAAGAACGTGATCAAATTAGATGAAAAGGTCAAATTATTTTTACAATTTTCCCAAGTTTCATTTCCGTGTCTATTTTAAATTCGAGCGATGTAATTGCTGATCATAATTTATCATAAAATAGAACCGAACATTATAAATATAACATTATAATATACAATCCATACGATCCACACTACCTAATGAGGGGTATTAAAACACGAATGTGATAATAGTATCAAATGAGTGTTTTAATAGGTACCTAATTATGTACAGTTGCATACAAGACTTTATCTATACTATTTCCTTTATCTATTATATTTCCATATTTTTTTTTATTTAGGAAACAAACAATATTTTGATACATATGGATTAAAAACACCCATGATATTTATTCTACACCCATGATATGTATCCTTTATGAAGGGTTTTGACTTTAACTTTCCTCCTAGTCGTCATTTTATCATCCGAACGAGGGTTATAATATTATACTGGATTTTTATAATGTCGTCGCGCGTGGGCGCGCGGAGGAGCGCGACAACCTCTCGCTCGGATATTGTAATGTTGGCAGTAAGCTAACCGTTTCAGAACCCTTTATAGAGGATTTAAAGCTGATGAGTGTAGATGAAACTATTAATAAAATAATCAAATAAAAAGTTAAAATATCAAATAAAAAAGTCGTGTTGATTCGGAAAATCAAAACCGTCCCTCACCTCTCTCCAAGTAGCAGTACTGGTAGGGCTGCGCGTGGGCAGCGGCTCGCGCGCACAGCACGCGCGCTCCGCCGCCGCCGCGCGCCGTCGCGCACCGCGCTATCAACTCCACCCACCGCTCTACCACCTTATCCCTGCAGAATAAAGTGCAATACAAAATCATCATATACCAGGCGTGCAGCCCACTGCAAGACGCACCTACAGTACACATCTCCTTTATCTATATTGCCATAATATAATAACGATGAGCAAGCGGATTGTAGATTGCAGTGTTGACCGTTATGCTATTCTACTCTGCGAAATGCCACACTCTGCACTCACTCCACTATCAATAAAGCCCTATTGATAGAACCTTAGTTACAACAGTTAAGCTAGGGCCAGCAGTAAATTTTGTAACAAACTCGCATATCACTTCGAACCTCACTTCACTGAGTTTGGTTACAGAATCGACAGGCAGATCTCTCTAAAATTAGAGACTGTGTCGCTCTTGCCGTTATTAAACTACCCTACAAGAATATAGCAAGCGATATATCAAAATCAAAGTCAAAAATAGCTTTATTCAAATAAACTTATTTTTAAGTACTTTTGAATCGTCCACATTTTCCTACCACCCGTTCAAGACTTTTTAACTGACAAGAGGAACGGGCGCAAGAAACTTATCAGCCTTAACAGCAATAAGTAACGATATTTACAAACTTAAATATATCGTTACCAGATAATTACAACAGGGTGACAGGATTATTGGCAACAAAGTACTTACTTATAGTAGCAAGTTATGTGTTACATCATTTCCACGCATTTTGATCTTTATTTATTCGTATGCTTCGACACTATCGATAGTAATAAATAAGATCACAAGATTATGTTAAATATCATAAAATTTTTGAAGAACTTCGGATTTTCCATGAACCTCACCGGCACAAATATCCGGAAGGTGTCAAGAATTCCTCCCACTTGTCCGCGTCCCGTCCCGTCAGCCGGATCTTGCCGTAGCCCACCGGGCCGTCCTGCAGCCGGCACTCATCGCCGCTGTTGAGGACCGGCAGCGAGTCCAGGGTCACCAGGTATTCAAGGGAACGAGACCGCATCTTCAAAACAGGTAGAATGAGATAGCTATTAGTGCTTGGAGTTGAAGAAGAGCACGTATTACAGAAAGGTTCATGACACAAACAATCAAATTAATGAGACAATAAAAATTGATTAAAAAAAAAACAAAAAACCGACTTCAAAAAACCTACCTACCTCTAAAAAGCAAGAAATAATATTCGTAATAATAAAAACACGTCTATTGAAGTCGGGTACATAGGGCTGGAGTACAAATTCCTTTTTTTTATTCTAAAAGCCACACCCGACTTCAATAGACGTGTTTTTATTATTACGAATATTATTTCTTGCTTTTTAGAGGTAGGTAGGTTTTTTGAAGTCGGTTTCTTGTTTTTTTAAACAATTTTTTTTTTTTTTTTTTAGTGTAGGTACCTTTTGTATTAGGTAGTGTAGGTATATTATTTATGTAGAAAAATCGGCTCAGCCAAACGTGACTTAATCGCGGAGAAACATACGCGGTCAAACTGAGAATCTCCTTTTTTTTAAGTCGGTTAAAGTACTACACTTAAGATATCCCTTTTACAACAAAAAAAAATAATTATCTTATTCAGTTCATAAACAAAGAAGTTAAACGACTGATCATCAAGGTAATTTACACAAAATCATACTATTTTCGTGCTTTTTTTCAAGATTACTTGAAAAGTAATGAACCGATATCAAAATTTTAAAAAATGAGACCAACTTGGGAGTTTACCTGATGTAATAACGTTTGAGTAATTTCAATCGGTTCAGCCGTCTTCGAGTAATCGGTGTACATACAAAAAAAACGGGTCGAATTGAGTACCTCCCTCATTTTGAAGTCGGTAAAAAGGTCTTGTGTAAGGGTTGGTAAGGGGCAATTGTACATATACCGGCACAGAAATTGACAAGACAAAGATGCGACAAAAGATGCGCCGAGTTTAGTGTTTGTAGCTGCTTATATGCCGGTATGTACCTATATGGTAGGAATTTTCATAAGGTTCAAACTATGATCAACAGACAATAGTTCGAGATTCCGCGCCGCGCCAGGAGTCATCTGTCGAGCTGACTTTATCTTTAAGGCCGCCTACGCACCTACAGGTGCCTAGATGAGACAAAGGCGACTACCCTAGCGAGTCACCTACCAGTGTAGTCACCAAGTAATCAGGATATATCTAGGCACCAAGCTAGGCACCTGTCGGTGCGTTCGCAGCCTAACCTTATCTCCCAGCGGAGGAAACAACATGGTACCTTCTTCCCCCTATGCAGTGCTATGATGTGGCTGCACCTGAAGCGAGTGTCCCTCTGCCCAGCGCCGTCCACTATACGCTGCACCAAGCCCTCTACGGCACTCTCCACCTCTATGCTCATGCGACCTGGACAAAAGTATGTATACGATATCATAAATGGCGAACTATAAGTAAGAGCCAGAAATCCACTGTTCCTATTTTGATGGAGAAATACTACCTGTATTTTAAGATAACCCATCTCTGAGGTTATATTCTGTATTTCAAAATAATCAAAAAAAACTCCTAGAATATGTGGTCCAAAAATGCATAGCTTTGGAGATATCATTAATCTTAATAGGTACTATTTTCTATATATCTATTTTTCTTGCAGAGTTAATTCATATTTAGAGGTACGGAAATGCTACTTTGCCATTAATACTCAATACTCAAATCATTTACAGTGTTACAGTAGTTCTTAAATTATATTGATACTTGACATGATTTAATAACAATAATGACATGATAATAATTTTAATGATATAACAATTGTGTAATATTCACATGCCCAACGTTGGCAAGACAGATGAACTTTATGAAAAATCAGTCCTATGTACTTACTCTGTTTTCAGTGAATAAATAATTTCATTCATTCATTCATATATTAGAGACCCTGTCTGGAAAAAAAAGTTTAATTGAAAAATATTTCCAATGCTATTCGATTCTATTTCATGGTCTTATCTATATCCTAGCTAGAGATAAGGGATATAAAAAATGCGTTGTAGAAGTTAAAGATATCACATTAATTTTAAGGGAAAGTTGTAATAAGGGAAAAAAGCTATTAAAAAAGTTTCAAAGAGCCTATTATGGATTTCGCCATTGAAAAAAATTCCCTTTATAATTTATACTTTTATTATTAGGCTTTTATTAGGTACCTAACGTGTTGATTGTAAGGCTTTTGGAAATGTGGCTAGTGTCCATCAGCCACTTTTAATGTCCCCACTGCTGGGGCACAGGCCTTCCTTATGGGTGGATAAGGAGGATGGGCCATAACCTACTACGCGGGCCTAATGCGAATTGGTGGATGTTAACGACCGAAATGCACCTGGGACCAAGGCTTAACGTGCCTTCCGAAGCATGGATAAGCTCGATATAATACATTTTTGGTCACCCATACCGTGACCTAACCTTGCAAAAGAATCTCTTTTTGGTAATAACAAAAGTAATAATAATTATATACGCTTTTTGTGCCGTCAGTCACTGGAATACGTAATTTGCTAATGATTTACATTAATTTTGCTCAGAAACGATGTATAGTTAAAGAGATATTTCAAAAAGTCCACTAAAAAGGACATGTTTTCAGAAAAAAAAAGTATCGAGCCAAGCTTAATAATTTCTGAAATCCTGCCGTCATCCACTCAATGAAGGTCCATAAAAGCATATATTTGAATTTGACATTCATTGAGATGGTAGAGACGTCACTATTTGAGTTCAAATATTGCCAAATTCTGGGAGCCCCCTCTTATCCTCCGCAATCGCTTGGCCAGGCACTAAACCACTGCGCCATCGAGCTCTTCAATGTGGCTACTACTTATTACTTATCACTACATAGTATAAAACAAAGTCGCTTCCCGCTGTCTGTCCCTATGTGTGCTTACATCTTTAAAACTACGCAACAGATTTTGATGCGGTTTTTTTTATAGATAGATTGATTCAAAAGGAAGGTACTAGCGGCCGCCCGCGACTTCGTCTGCGTGGAAAGATTTTTTGCTATCCCTCGGGAACAATACTGTTTTTCGGGATGAAAAGTACCCTATGTCCTTCTCTGTACCCTTGACAACGTGTATGCAAAATTTCATGATGATTGGTTCAGTAGTTAAGACGTGAAGGCGTAACACACAAACAAACAAACGGACTTTCGCATTTATAATACTAGCGGCCGCCCGCGACTTCGTCTGCGTAGATAGTTTTATTGCTATCCCTCGGGAACAATCCTTTTTTTCGGGATGAAAGGTACTCTATGTCCTTCTCTGTACCCCTAGCAACGTGTATGTAAAATTTCATGATGATCGGTTCAGTAGTTAAGACGTGAAGGCGTAACAAACAAACAAATAAACAAACAAACGGACTTTCGCATTTATAATATTAGTAAGGATTAGTAAGGATGTATAATACATGGTATCAAATTCCACATTACACCGTAGTGAAGCGAGGGAGGGTTGCTTGTTGTCTATAAAACAACTTTATTTTTTTCTATCCTTGGATTGACACAGCACTTTTCTTTCGGATGCAATACTGGTACCTTTCTGGTCGTCTTCATAGAGCGTGTCCACGTAGGAGTTGAGGCTCCTGAGTTGGTTGATGGAGAACTTCAGGCCCGACGTCGGCAGCCGAAGGTCCGTACCTGGGACCTCACCCGCCGCTGATGCTGCGGACCCCATGTCTGTAGAAATGTATAGAATAAATAGAAAAATTAATGGTGGTAGGTATTTCTATAAGTGAGTAATCATAATAATCATTTGCTAACACCTGTTCATAGATTCCAATAACAATTAAATCTCCTGAATAAAGTATTTTACTTTCCGAGTTTTTAACCGACTTCAAAAAAAGGAGGAGGTTCTCAATGGGGTTGGCAACGCAAAGCTAATTGTAAATGTCGCTGCGTACGCTTGTTCCTAAGCCAGTAGACGTCCAGAACAAAATGTATGGCAAAATAGGTATTTATTTTATGGTATTTTTTACCGAAAAAGACCCATTGACCCAAAATGGGTATAAAAGACTATTCTACAATCATTGACTTATTATATTTAAGTATATTCTACAATGCAAATGCCGGAATTGAAAGCCAAATTATGACGTTTTTATTCTTACAGAATTTATCCATTTTTTCTATACCCAGATTTTTCGTAAATTTGTATTGTAAGTGCCAACATTTTTAAAGCCTATTATACAGAATTTAATCATTTTAAAGCTAAAAACACGATTTTTTAAAGTAAAAGTCCTTTGTTTTCACAGCTCGCGTGGAACAAGCGTACGCAGCGCCATTTTGACAGTTGCCTTCCCCATTCGATAGTACATATGTTTTTTTTTTATCGTTGTTCGCGCATATCTTCGTCATTTATAGATAAACTTTGATGATTCTTTTTTTTGTTTGATTGAGTTTCCTTGCGAAATGGTCCCATTCTTTTTTTTTTAGATCGGTTCAGTCATAGATATAGAAAAATTTTCGCTGCGCTCAAGAAGATTAACAAACCGTGGAAAAGAGAGGTTAACATTGGACACGGACACGGTCTATGAAAAAAAGTGACAAAGAATCAAGTGACATGTGCCAACATTTTTTACAGTAAGAGCCCCTAGCGTCCCGCCTTGCAAATGAGCAAACACAGTTTGTTTAAAAAATTTGTTAATCTTGATTAGAATTTTAAATAAGGGTATCGTGGAGCCATGGTGTCTTGTTCTTTTAGTGCTTGTGATGTGACAAAAAGAAATAATCCAAGTAATCACACTTTTCACAGGTAAATAAGATATTACGACACAATTCTCTAAAACCAAATTTCGCTACATTTATTCGTTTAGCGACGAAAAAAACAGTATGGAACATAGTTTATTAATTTCCTTTGCCATATATAGTCATATTTTATGTATACAATAAATAATTTAGTCTATTTTACATAAAATAGGAAAATGTTGTTTTACGGATCGCCTACTAATTAACTTTGTTGTTCTTGGCATTCTTGGATTAGCCAAGTAGCTTCTAAAGAATCAGCCCTCCTAGCGTACCATGGATATGTGTCAAGTATGCTACGGTATGGGCTCATACTTTGGGGAAATTCTGTCGATATGCATAGAGCTTTTAAGATTCAAAAGAAGTGTATTAGGTGTATTTGTGGTGCAGATTATTTAGATAGCTGTAAGCCCTTATTGAAATCGTTACAAATATTATCTTTGCCCTGTCTATACATCTTTGAAATGTGTCTATTTGTAAAAAAATATTTAAATTTATTTAGAACTAATTGGCATTCTCAATACAGAGGCAGACAAGGAAATAAGTTACAAATACCTAATAAAAGACTAACACTAGTTTTCTAAAAATGCCTATTGTATGGCAATTTCTATCTATAATAAATTGCCAAATAAATTGACTGAAATGGCGTTTAACAAATTTAAAACAATTTTATATAATTTTTTGATGGATAAAACATATTACTCTGTTAATGATTTTTTGACGGATAATTTGACTAATTACTTTTGATTGACATCCCTAATAAATTGTTAAATGAAATTGACATACACTTAAATAGTTAATAAGTAGGTAATATTTTAATAATAACTGAGCAATTGCACTACTTGACATTATCTTATTTTAATTAATATTTGCTGTAATTATAGTAACTAACGAATAACATTATTTGATATTATTAAGTTTATTAACAAAATATTTGCACGTCGATAAACTCGACAGGCCATGCTGTACTTAAAATAATTGTCTAAAATCTGTATTCACCATGTCTTCGCAAATAAAAGAATGATTGATTGATTGATTCTATTTGTGTGGATTCAGTAGTTTTCATGTAATCCTTAAAATACTATGATTTTGCATTAATTATCTTGACGACTTTTTTATCGTTGTTCGCATATATCTTCGTTATTTATGGACCGATTTTGATGATTCTTCCTTTGTTTAATTGAATTTTCTTGCGAAGTGGTCCTATTTAATTTTATTTCAGATCGGTTCAGTAATTTTCAAGTAATCCTAAAAAATACTATGATTTTGCATTAATTACCTTGACGACTTTGTTATTTATGAACCGAATTAGCAGATTTTATTGTTGGAAATGGGATGCCTTAAGTGTAGTTCTCATTGATTTCAAAAGGAAGGATGCGCCCATCCGAATGTTTTGCTTTATAATTCCTTCATACCAGTAAAATCAGCGACATCTTTTAGAACCTACTCGAACTACTGCCGTGTTAGAGGTGGGCAAAAAAGATGACTGAAGTGAACGATTTAGTTCAATTGGAGTTAAGAACTAGATCACTCATCTTTAGGTCGCTAGAACTTTTAACTATTTTTTTTAATATTTTTATTATGGTAATTATATCAGTTTTTCGATGGTATTAAGGCCATAAATAAAAAGTAAACATAACAAAATCTCAATCATGTTTATTTCAAATTAGATGTTTTTGTGCTTTTTCTCAGCTATACTTAACTAATATTATAAACTATAAATTATTTAATATAAAGAGATATATTATTAAATATAAAGAGGAAAGATTTGTCTATTATTTTTAATGATTAAACGAACTTACCTGTAAGTGAAGTTCTATCATAATTATACGAAGGATTCTTCCGAAGATATTAGTACTATTAACACATGTAGTATCGCTTGCATGTATCACCACTTAGCACGTTATTTTAGAGTAATAACCTAAAAAACCTAAAAAGAGAAGGTATTTGATTTAGAATTGACAGATATTTTGACATTTCCGGCTCGAACTCTCCCCGCCGCTATTACGCGCCAACCCTTCATTTAGTTTAAAGTCCAAATCGTATGATATTTCCTCATTTTCTTCAGTGGGTGAACACTTATTGTAATTAACAATAAGCAGTAGGGAGGGTGGGACTCTATACTAATATCTTCGGAAGAATCCTTCGTATAATTATGATAGAACTTCACTTACAGGTAAGTTCGTTTAATCATTAATTATACTTCATGATTCTTCCTCAATATTAGTACTATTAACACATGTAGATGTTTAAAGCATTATATAAGAAAATGGAAATATCATCACTTGTGTAATTAGTCTTTTAAATTTAAAAGAGAAAATCAGTCACATTTAACATAATTCTTAAAGTTTTGGAAGCAAAGAGGGTACCTACAGATGGTTGGTACCAAAAAATAAATAAGCGAGATTCGTTAGGAAAACGAATCTTGTTTAGTTTAATTATCATTAATCGATGATATCTTGCAAAGATAGTGAAATCATCTACCATTCCGCCATGTTACGTGGAATTTCTATAATAAAAAATAAATGTTATGGCTATATAGCGATAACATACCTATATAGGTATCGGCGTACGTCGAGTGCTAAAACTGTTTACCATGGACTTGAGTCTACTCCACTATCATTGAATTTTACATTTCAGTAATCCATTATGTATTCTACATATAAGATTTTTTTTTTTTTTAATATGTATTACTATTTTTATTTTATATTTATAAATAAAAAGAAGTGATTATGCAATATTTATTATAATAATAATATGTAGCATTCTCGAAAAAGAAGGTAATTATAGAATGGTTTGTGTCAAAGTAAGAAGAATTCATGTTTCATACTTGAACTAAACAAATAATTAATTGAATATATTGTTTTCATTCTATGTGCAATAGGCAAGGTACCTCAATGTGAAACTTTTTTTTTTTTTAAGTTAGAAAAGTTGGAAAAAAAACTAATTGGAACACATTTAATAAATAGTAATAAGAAATCTAAGATATCCATTGTATTTGAGCAATAAAAGTCTACGCCAAGGCGTAGTTAAATTCGATACCAAACCTTGAGATTAGCTCATATTGTGCAATCAATAATGAATCCAATATTAAATAATACTAATAAATCTGTTACACACTTCTGTGTTTATTATGTATTGTTATTTGGTGAATAATCGAACCATTTTTATAACCAAGCTCTGTACTTTCTGATAGTATCAGCAGACATACAAGCTTAAATAACATAGTAATATACCTGTAAAATAATATCACCTTGATAATGTTGTACAAACCAGTCTATTTGTGCGATGAATTTCCATCCCTGGAATTGGAAGTTATAGGATGTTAGTACTTTAATAGACACTATATTACATGTAAACAATGGGTATCAAGGCTTAAAATTGTGACGATCATGATGGCAGAATTGTAACACTAAGAAACTGGTACAAAAGAATAAAAATAGTAGCTTGTCCGGTTGATTGTGACAGAATTGTCTTTGTAAATAAAATAGGCACTAAACAAAAATAGCGTTGTGAATGCTAAAATCTAAAATTAAACAATAATCGTCTTTGGGATCTAAATGCTAGGAATCAAGAAAAATATTTCTACTATATTTTATTTCTACTACCTAATTCGACTTGCATTCGAATTTACTCAATTTCAATCCGAAAATACCAAAACTGGTAATAATTTTTTGAATAAGTGAATCAAATAATAACGACTAGAATACTTTACACCGAATACAATAATAAAAAAAGCAATGAAAATATAATAAGTTACATGTTCTAGCTAGATAATTTATATGCAATTATTTTTCAATGTTTTGATTCCTGGCCACAAGTGTCTCCCAGTCTACCCCGTTGTTGAGAGGTACCATAGGAAAATATTCCACAACTATGTCTTCTCTAATTCGGTGTAAGTATCGATGACATTCAACTATATAAAGTAAAATATAATATTATACCGGTATCTACAGGTTTAATCCATTCATAAAATAGACATAATTTATTTTGCAGTTTTGTGAATGTTTTTCTTGTAAAAGATCGTAATGGAAAGTTGTGAAGGTAGCTGTATAAAAAAATTGTGTTTATATCTCAATTCTTTAAAAAATGTTCTGAGACACATTGTTAGAGTAAATATTATGTCCAATATAACAGGGAGATAATGCTGTCTAAGATGTCGTAGCCGGCGGCAGTAATTTTGTAAAAATATGGGCACTACAATACCCAAAAGTTAAGAATTTAAATTCGTATATTTCAATTACTTTTCCAATATTAAAACCATAAAGTTGATGGGATTTCTAAAATGCAAAGACTTCAATGTTGTCTTCTTGTTTTCTTACAAACAATAACCATTTTTTATTTTTAATATAGGTTAACTTTTATACTGTTTATAATAATGCGACTTCTGGGATTTCTAGAATGTGTTTTGTTATAAACAATAAGAATTTTTTATTGTTATTATAGGATAACATTTTTACAGTTTATAATAATATGACTTCTGTTAGATTTTTACTAAACCTGATATGACAACCTGATAAAACATTTTTTCTCGAACGGAGATGTTGAACCTTCAACTTAATGTGTAGTTGACAAATTATTGTCTGTGACTAAAATACATACGTATGATGTGGCTGTTATATATTTCGCCCGAATTTTAGTCAAATTAATATTAGAATGTAATATATATCTCTGGAGATGGCACAAGTGAGTACGAGTGAGTATAAAAGAAAATAATAATAATCTTGGTGCACTCCTAGCGCAGTGAAAATAGTATTTTCACACATGTCGAATTTAGACCAAACAACTATGTGGACGCCTATGTGCCTATAGTTGGCGACCACTGCCTGTATTCGGTGAATACAGATAAATGCTGCACCAGATCCTTACGAGTATCCTTACCCCGCGTACGATGATCGAATGTGAATGTTGACGAATGTATCCTCGGCAACTGTTTCGATGGACCATAACGGCCGCCTGCGTGTCTGCTGCTATCGACGAAAGAAATCATTGATGGGGCTTCGTCGCCGCGTCTCGATATTCGTTTGCCGTCGGAATTAAGCATATGGTATACCTGGCTGCATGTTTCGTTTGTTGTTTTCAAGTTTAAATTGTTTTAAAACAAAATGTACCAGCAAATAAATATATAAATCAGTTTTAAAATTTATGTTTTATTTAAGTACTGCGCCTGGTTTACTTACAGTTTTTTCGTTGATCAATATCGTTAACCTCAGCCCTGTGGTCAATGCATCATTCATATTTGACTCAACTGTTGGTGGCCTTTTAAGTGGACAGCATCAATTACACTTGAATTGACCATATACCTTCTGTTTATAATAAAATGTATGTTGTGCACAACAAATGAATGTTGCAATGCCCCATTGTATAATGTATAAAGTGCAAAACACTGTCTTAAATTACTGTCATAAAGAAGGTGTTCTATATTGGAAAGCTGCTCCTTAAGCTTCATTATTACTATAATATATCTACTTGGCTAATAATTTCTGCACATCAAAATCATTATCATTAAGATCAATCAATTTATGTTTTACACACACAAATTCAATTTGAAAATTAATAGACAGGTAATTTTTACATTTTACAAGGGCATAGCTTAGAAATAAACATACTAATTAGTTAATGATTAAACATCAATAATAAGCCTGAAACATAGGATCTCCTAGTTAAGGCAAATGTCTAAAGTTTTTACTTATTAAAACTGTGGTACACAGTAATAAACACTTACTGCATTTATGGATAACAAAATGTATGGATTCTATTATTCAATTTCTTATTGAAATTTCTATCAGCAGGCCCATGTTAGGCGTACCCATATTAATAGAAGCTATTTCACATAAAAATTGTGAAATATCAGGTATCAGCTAGTTACTGTATAACTTATTATCTGGTTCCATGAAGTTGATAAATTTTAGCATTTATTTATAGCTCTGCTTATGAACGTTATACTGGCAGTTTTGCGTTACAGTTGTAACAATGTGTATAATAAAATCATACATAATTATATTATATAAATTTTGCAAGCCAGAAATTTATCTCAGTACCGATGGTACTCTATTATTCCGTTGGGATCAACGCAGCACCAAGGATATCTATGATATCAAAATTCATACCTGATGAACTAAGCTGTTGTCAGGGCTGCTGTTGTCAGGGCTGCTGTTGCAGCTCCAGCAGAGCAGCCGCCTGGCTGGAAGGCGGATGGCGGCGAATTCGGCGGACGGCGGAGTCACCCGATTGGTGCTCGGCAACGGTTCCAAGATGGTAACCTTTGAGGGCAGCTTGCTTTTTACACTGTCGCGTCATCAGGGGCACTTTGAGTTGCTGCACTTGTTGCAGTTGCGTTGTCTGACCTATCTATGCGGTGAAATAGTCCAGTGTGAATATTTCGAGTGCAATAGATATTTGGTTCATGCCTTATTAGACACATGCCTTATGACAGAAAGTACCCAGTATGGTAAGTTCGTGTCAGACAAAATTAAAATAATTAAATGGTAAAAGCCCAGTGTAGCAGTTACGCATTTTTAAATCTCAGCAAACAATGTTGTCTGGGAGGAAATGCTATTAGCATTAAGTCCGCTCTTTTTGTACTCATGTACATTAAAGTAAAATAAATATATATGGTAAAAGCCCAGTATGGCAGTTACGCATTCATAAAGGTAAGCAAACAATTATGCAGTTAAGCTAAGTAAACGGTAAAAGCCCAGTCTGGCAGTTACGCGTTCAAATCAAGTAAACGGTAAAAGCCCAAAATGGCAGTTACGCATTTAATAGTGTTTCTCTATCTTGTATTCTTCTTCTTGTCCTCTTCCGTCTTGAAAACTTTTTTCCTTTCTGCACGAAGCATTTTAACTAAGTATAATTAAATTTTCACTGTATAAAATATAATTCTGAAGAATTCTCACTTTGAGATTGTATGCGTGCGTCCGTGGCGAAGCACGAAAAGCGAATGAAGGGTTGGCGCGTAATAGCGGCGGGGAGAGTTCGAGCCGGAAATGTCAAAATATCTGTCAATTCTAAATCAAATACCTTCTCTTTTTAGGTTTTTTAGGTTATTACTCTAAAATAACGTGCTAAGTGGTGATACATGCAAGCGATACTACATGTGTTAATAGTACTAATATTGAGGAAGAATCATGAAGTATAATGATTGTTTGTAATTCATAAACTTAAAACTGATCAGATTTTAAAATTCTTTCACATATTGAAAGCTTTTATCAGCGAGTAACATTAGCAGTATTTTATTTAAAAAAAATAGAGATCCCTATGAAAATTGGAATAATGAAACGAACCCACAGTATATATTTTTTTTTCTATAAAAGTAATAATTATTGATTGGAAGATGATGACATTCGTATCACAATCCTTATCCAACTAAATCATCAAAATTGATTATTTACATGCAAATTTCTCTTAAAATTTAAGCATCAATATAAGTACGATGGGCAACAGCGTCGCTTAACCAATTTGCAACAAAATTCGTGTGCGCGCGTATCGCCCCTGCACGAACTAAACGCAGTGACAGCGGGCGCGGCGTGCAAGCGATTTTAACCTTAGCAGTGGTTAAGCGACGCTGTTGCCCATGGTACCTACCAAGGTTTTTTTAAAGGTATGTATAAAAAACTTTTTATTGATTAATCTTTATGTATAAAATCTATAAAATACACCGAAGCGAAGCGAGGGCGGGTTGCTAGTTGATTATGTAAATATAGTCTGTTTAATATGTCAGAGATACAACAGTGATTATTTTATCCTAGGTTTTTACACAAGGAATAAATCTTAAAGCAAAGCTGCGGCCGGTCACTATACTGCATATCCTTACTATAATATTATAAATGTGAAAATCAGTTTGTTTGTTTGTTACGCCTCCACGCCTTAACTACTGAACCGATCATCATAAAATTTTACATACACATTGTCAGGGGTATAGAGAAAGACGGTACATTTCATCCCAAAAAAAGTATTTTTCCCGAGGGAAAGCAAAAAATCTTTCCACGCAGACGGATTCGCGGGCGGCTGCTAGTACTGCATAATTATGGGAGGCAGGTGTTTCGTTTTCTGAGTTTAGTTATTTTGTTATACGCGTGAATGCAGTAAATATTTCAATCTCAATTCGCGGTATTGCCATTGCTTTCAGCTTCCGTAGTCCAGCTTTTGACATCTGTGTCATAAAAATTAGCAGAGCATGTTCTTGCGTTTTGGGCATTTGGAATTAAAAAATAGTTGTCCTGCAGCCCCACCCGACTTCAAAAGACGTTTTTTTTATCAAAATTGATATGCGTATTGGTGATTTCAATATTATTTATTGCTTTTTAGTGCTTTTTAATTTCGAAGCTGTTTTTGTTTTTATTTTTAGGTTTTTGAAGGCGGTTTTTCATTTAAGTTCTTGTAGAATAAAAATAACTAAAAATACGTCATTACAATAGAACATAATTAAATTAAAATTCGAGATCTTTTTTTAATACGATAATTATAAAAACGTGAGTACATATTGAAATATGTTTATTTTAAAATCCTAATTATCCTCACTAATATTATAAATGCGAAAGTTCGTTTGTTTGTTTGTTTGTTACGCCTTAGATAAACCGATCATCATGAAATTTTGCATAAACGTTGTCAGGGGGACATAGAGTACCTTTCATTCAAAAAAAGTAGATATTATATTGTTCCCGAGGGATAGCACAAAACTTTCCACCCAAGCGAAGTCGCGGGCGGCCGCTAGTTATTATTATATTTTAGCACTATAATAAAAAAACATTTCCAAATAATTGGGTAAAGGCAGTCTTATCACTGAAAAGGTCTCTTCCAGATAACCTTATTTACTCTAATCATTATAACAAAAACCGGAAGGGCACACGGAAAAGGGGCTCATCAAGGGCTCATCGACATTTTTGATCATAGCCCTTCAATAGGTCTTTCAAAATGACATATCGACGATGAAGTGTAATCACCTTAGAGTAAGACGCGCTTCTGTCGTAATCACCTCTTAAGTGACATTTGTCATTTTTGTGATTCTTATGTATGGGTTTATAATACGATTTCGCATATCCTATTAAGACCACCAACCACAGAAGACATAATTGTATTTCGGAGTTTTTGATCAGTAAAAAACCGGTCAAGAGCGAGTCGGACTCGCGCACCGAGGTTTCCGTACAATCATAAATATATTTGGATATGTTACTTTAGTACAGTCTTTAAAAAAGTAGGATAAACGGCAGACAGGTGGAAGGGCGAACAGGCGGACAGTTAATTTACAAATCTTAACCACTGCTGCTTATGATGACTGAAAAACGTTTCAGCCACTCCACATTGCAAACTGTTTATATTACTAAGTAGGAACTTATTCTTCGTTTATTCGTACGGCAAATAGTAGGTAATTATAATTTAGAACCAGCCACCAATTTACTATTGTAGTATTAAGTTGCGCCATCTCTTGACCGATAGTGGAACTATTTTATTTTCTTAGGTTAGCATTCTTAGGACAGCGCCATCTGTTGACTGGTAGTGAAACTAAAGAATTTTTGTTTGTTTTTTGAATTTCTAAAAAAGTGTGTTATATTGAGACATCGTTTTATTTTTCCTGTAATCTTTACATAAACTACTATCACATAGAATTATTTCAGATTTTTCTCTTTGCAAACTTCGGAGATAAGGGGGGAACGGTATTTTTTTTTACATTTTTCACCATAAGTCGAAAACTATGCGGCCTAAGAAAAAAGAAAAAAATATTTTAAAATGTGTAAATAGCGCTCTTTCATATGATACCCCACATGCCTTAGTCACCTCACTTCAAATTTTTAAGACCCCTTTTCAGTCCCTGTTGTAAAATTTTTTTATTTTATTTCTTTCTTATTTGCAAAATAGTTGGGCAAATGTCATCTTAAACTATTCCAAATTTCAAGTTGATACCATTAGTAGTTCTCGAGATATCCAACTGTGACAGACAGAAAGACAGACTGAGTCACACCATAAGGGTTCCTTTTTTACCATTTTGGTACGGAACCCTAAAAATGTAAGTAGCTCCTAAGATGAACTTAGGAGCTATATTTTGTTATCAATATCTCGTATCTGCCACGCATAAGTGGCAGATAGGAGATATTGATATAAATATTTTCATCAAACTGCGGCGCCGGCGGGGCGTTAAACGTTTTTTTCGTTTCCTGCAAAATCGTATTTTTTCAATAGGAACTCATTACACTTCGCCGTTGATATTCAAAGAAACTAAAAGAGGCCCATTACTCGTTAAATCGTCTCAGTAAAAATAAAGCTTTCAACAGCCATTTTCTCAAATTTTGCTAAATTTCGATGAGCCCTTTCTTCCCGTGTGCCCTTCGTATAGTATTGACTAGTATAATATTATCTGTGGTACTGATAAACAAACACATTAAAATATTCACCCTACAAATGATCCACCTTACATATCGATCGTTACATCGATTAGGCACGGTGTGCGCGGGCGCACAATGTCGGGCGAGATCAAAATGGCGACGATGCGACTTCCGCCGGAAGCGGCATTATCCGCGCCCGTTCAAGCGCACAGGTGACCGTGGTCCAGTGCAGTGATTCTGTATCTAATCTAATGATAGCAATAATATTTGTGTGAACTGTTTATTTGCGGGCCAAAAAACAACCAAAAAATTATCGAGGAAAAATTTTGAACGTGCTAATAACGTTGTACATAGGGTAGTCAAAACTACTATATCAGGTCATTTTGAACTTACCATCCAAATTTTAAGGATGTGTCCAGTCCATGAAACTGAACAACTTTCTCTAAGAACGGACATTGTTACCGCTATGTTGCTGAAATATAGTTATTTCAGCAACATAGCGGTAACAATGTCCGTCGAGATATTATTTCAATAATTTCCATTCTATTTCGGCTTAAAAACCTCAAAATAAAAACCCTTCGACTTAGGGTGTCGTAGGTCGAACAATAAAGGTTGTAAAAAGCTGTTTCTCATTAATAAATAAAGGATACTAAATTTTTTACATGGATACTGTTTTTTGGCCTCATAAATGGAAATCTACTATATATATTTTAACTCACTTTTTTTTACATGCCGACGTGGTCAAGATGTATCATTATACTTCATTAGAGGACTATAATGTTACTCGAATAAAGTCAGATGTCCCTAAGTTGCGTAAAAATGTTTTAATATGTATGTTAGGGACAAGGGTAGGGACTTATGCTAGAAAGTCAAAATCCCTTACACATACCAAATTAAAAAACAAGATTTATGTAATGTTAATGAGATTAGAGACTTAGGCATTTATTTTGATAAAAAACTGAACTTTTGCTGTCATATTGATAAAATCGTTAAGAAATGTTTTAAAATTCTTGGTTTTGTAATACGTAACACGAAAAGTTTTAAATGTTCTAAGAGTAAAATTCTTGTTTATAATGCTTTGATACGATCGTCGTTGGAATATTGTAGTGTTATTTGGACTCCGCGTTATGACGTTCATATCAAACGTATTGAATCAATTCAGAAAAGGTTTCTCTGGCACTTGGCTTTTCAGCACAATTTGGCAAAAAAACTTCCATCTTATGATGAACGTTTGTCTCATTTCAATTTACTTAGTCTTCAAAAAAGAAGACAGCTATTAGATCAATTATTTTTACATAAGGTTATTAGTGGTACATTGGACTGTCCTTTTCTTTTAGAGCATATCTCCATTCACATCCCTTTTAAAACTGTTAGAATCTCACGTTTCAAATTATTTTCCCAAAAATCTTTTAAAAGCAACTTACGTCATTTTTCAACTATAAGTAGAACCATGGGCCAGTTTAACGTACTTGCTAAGGATTCGGCGTTGGATATTAACTCTAAATTTGTTACATTCAAGCATCTTTTGTTACAAATATTAAAAATACTGTAAGCTTTATATATATTTATGTATATAATTGTATGTATATATGTCTAGCTTACTATTACTAATACATATATAATCTATTTAATTGCACGATTTAAACAATAGTTATACTTAATTAATTATTTTCCTACACAGATGTTAACTTGCACATAAATACCGTTTGTCACCATTGTAAACTATATTAGCGTTTTGTAAATGTGCCATATTCACTGGTTAAGTAGAAAAGGGAAGTAAAGAAAAAATAATGTTTTTTTTTTCTTTCTTTCCATTTTTTTTATCGAAAATGTAAGAAGAGCCTGTTTCGCGAATAGATATGAATTTATTCAGATTAAGTTTGAGCATAGTCGGGATTTGTGAGACAGGCCCTGAATATTAATATAAATAATATAAAACAAGATACATAGATATACTTATAATCATATATTAAATAGTTAAATATAATGCATGTCGTGGCAGCTTGTAAAAAAGACAACACTGTAGCATGTAAGTCCCTTGAATGTATCATTGCCTTGTTTTTGGTGTATGTTCTTGTTAGCTGTCCTTAATAAATAAAAAAAAATAAAAAAAAAATCCCTATTTTTCAAAATTTCCATACGCGATTTAGGGTGTTGAGAATATAAATTACTTTTTAAAAGTAACTTGAAAATACATCGCGGGCGCGAATGCCAAGTTAGAAAATCTCTGCAAACAATATAAAAATGCGAAGGAAGGTATCATCTAATCATTGGGTGAAAACCGTATGGCATGGAGCGCCCTCATACACCGAGTGACTTCATGCTTTCGCGACTCGCGACCCTCAGTCATGAGGGTAAGAGGAAGAAGAAGAAGTTTTTACTTAGTTTACTCATCTTTTGGCCAACAAGATTCGTTATGAAGAAACGATGTAAAATAAACACCTACATATTTAATAAGTACAAACCTACATTTAATACAAAATATAGAGCACAGACATGAATCATGTCTGTGATATTTTCTCAATCAATCCATTAGATTGCACAAAAACTTAATGTTTAAGTTTTTGCTCTACTTTAATTTACACGCTGCATTTCGTTAGATACTTACGATTAGTTTTTTTATTAAATGAGTTTTAACGCTTTTTATGAATGAATGGAAGTAATTCAAGTATACCAAAAGACAGACTGAATCGTTTGCAATCGTACTTACTTTAAACACTTATTGCACTACACTCTATCCAATACAATGTTGGCGTACATAAGTACATCTAAATAAAATATTGTGTCATTACGATTTCAGATGGAAACACATAATTTTGGATCATGATGATTCCATGTAGGCATAATAGCATCAAACAAATCCACAACCAGGCAATCATAGCCAATGAATGACATGTTATTAGAGTTGAGAGGCGGAAGGGCCGCGTGCATTCGGCCGCGAGACCGTGACGCGCTTTGCAAAAACAATTTATCGGACGCCCCTCAAACGAATTGCGTGCATAATATGGCGACTGTCAACTATTGTTTATTTGTAAAACAATTGAATTAATACTAACAGCTTCAAGGTGCTGAACGAAACTTCCGATTAATGAAAATTTCACTACTACGACCAGCGAACTAAAGCTATGGAATAAGCATTCCGCTCAAAAAATGGCACCACACGAAAAGTACAACTAAGTGGATAGAGCTAAAAATGTTGGCATTTAATTATGCAGCACAAAGCGTCTCAAAAGCGTCGCTTATTAGCGACCATAATTTGTATACTTTTAGATCTTTTCTGTAATTAAACGAAAAAATAAGATACGTCATTTCTGCATCTTTTTACTGCCTTTTTTGCATCTTTTACACCATTTGACTATAAAGGACGTCATTTCTAATAAACTCTCCCTTTCTATCTTTTCTCTACAATATAAACTGCAATTTATTGAAAAGAACACTAACGTCAGCCACCGGGTGCGTGGCTGGCCCGACTAAAGCTGAGCGGGTTGTACTTTTTTTGCCATTTTTAAGCAATATATGTTTGCAATTAAACTTCCATAGATTTTAGTTCGCCGACTACGACTACGTTTTTTGTTGTTTGTCTATAGCTCTGGTTTCTTAAGATCTATGACAGCTTCTACAACAAATAATATTTTTATGCCAGTCGAATAGCGAAACCCCCATATATCGGATCAGCAAGTTTAAAAAAAATCACAAACATTGATGATAATATAAATGGGAAAGACAACAGAAAACCTACTTTTTTAGTCTGTAAAAAAGTCTAGCTCCATAAAAATTCCTTCGGTTTTTTTTTACCCGATTGCAAGAGGGTTATGTTTTTCGCGCGTATCTTGTTAAGTTTGTTTGTTTGTATGTATTATTATTTATTACCTCATATCTTTCTAACGGCTGAACGGATTTCCATGATTAACATATCGTTAGATTTGTCTTGTCAGCCCAAGTGTTCTTAAGAAGGTGGCGTTATAAAAAAACCAACATGGCGGCTGCACGGTGCTATTATACGTAGCGAAAAAAAATTTTTTTTAGAATACTGCAATATGGGTGTCAAATTAAAGGGCTTATTATAAGGATTTCAAAAAGGTATATCATATTGTAGGAATGTAGTAGGGTAGTATGGAGAGAGGGTAGCCACTGGTAGGAAGGCCAAAGTGGAAGATCTTCCTCCGGGCTGGGTGATCTTAGCCCGGGGACCGCGGTCCGGGAGATCTTCCACTTTGGCCTTCCTACCAGTGGCTACCCTCTCTCCATACTACCCTACTACATTCCTACACTGGTGACCCCGACGTGATGCTATGTGCGGCGGTACGGTAGATGCCGCTACAATATAAATAATAACTAAAAAGAAATCAATAAAAAATAAATTTAAAAAATTAAAAACCCGCCTGCATAAAAAGACAAGTCAACTGAAAAGATGGAAACAAGATTAAATATTAAAGGCAACATTATAACATGCAGTCGGAGGCATGCATAAAAAAAGTGACATTGGTGTCGATTCGGGCAAACACATTTCTTAACTAATTTAAAATTAGCCCTGTCACTTTCTCAACTTTGACATATGAAAGAGAGAGAAAATAAACAGGTGACTTTGACATTGCTAAACTGACGTAAGATGCATAAAATAAGGAATTTTTAGAAGGGACCATAGAGCATGCTCTCTTATTTTACGTCAATTTAAGATTCTTATGTCAGTTTAGCAATGTCAAAGTCACCTGTTTATTTTCTCTCTCTTTCATATGTCAAAGTTGAGAAAGTGACAGGGCTAATTTTAAATTAGTTAAGAAATGTATTTGCCCGAATCGACACCATTATGAATGATTTGAGTTATATGCCTCCGACTGCATGTTATAATGTTGCCTTAATATTTAATCTTGTTTCCATCTTTTCAGTTGACTTGTCTTTTTATGCAGGCGGGTTTTTAGGGTTCCGTACCTCAAGAGGAAAAAACGGAACCCTTATAGGATCACTTTGTTGTCCGTCTGTCTGTCTGTCCGTCCGTCCGTCTGTCTGTCAAGACCCTTTATCTCGGAAACGCGTGGAGGTATCGAATTGAAATTTAAACCATATACTAAGGTCTACGGGCCCTTGAAGCTGTAAAAAAATCAAACTTCTAAGTTAACGTAAAAAAAAGATACTGCCGTGTAGGGCGCAAAAAACGCATTTTCGATACTCTCAAAGGAATCAAAATTCATAGGGTACTTCCCGTTGACCTAGAACTATGAAATTTGGCAGGTAATAGCGTCTTATACTACACTTACAGGAATAAATCTGAAAACTGTATATTTGTATTTAAATCATAATAAAATATGGTCATTAAAATTCGTAATTATTAATCATCTTGGTGAAACAACGGTATGCGCGGTCATAGTTTAACTTCTAATTACTTTTGGATTAATCGCGCCACTAATTCTTTTTAAAATATCAATATTTATTATTATTAATTATTCAGATCCTTTCAAATATTGATATAGTTAATTACTTTTAAAAATAAAATTAATAAGTAATAAATTTGGCTCTAAATATTTTCGCAACATGGCGGTATGTCACGCTGTATGACGGGGGTCTTCTTCTTCTTATTTTTGTTTTGGCAATCTACTTTCTTCTTGGAAGTAATTTTTGCCAGTGTCAAGTGTTGAATAGTTCAGTGGTAGATTGATTCAGTTTACATTAAAATGCGGGTGCATCGCATTCCAATGTTGCTTGGAGCATTTGGCACCAAGTATAATCAAGACAGTTTACTAGGTAAGGTCAGCCGAGGTAGCCACCACTACAATAAAAGTCTCGGCTTCACACAACCAAAGGGTCCTGTTGGAATACACCCATTTTCTCTAATAACATTGCGATAGATAAAACCATTTCACAGAACATTATACAGTGTACTATTGATATACAGCGCCATCTGTTGACAATCAACAGTACTTGTATTGTACACACCTGTATAAACAGGTGCGGTGGGTTTGTAATTATTTTATTTTTTCTCAAAAATGCTTGGAAATTCGAACATTATTTTGACAACCTTCTTCGTGCTAAATCGGAGTTTACGGACAGACCTAAACCGCGCCGTCAATATTTGTATGAGAATCCATTACTAACATGTAATAATGGATTTTCATACAAAATTGCCGGCGTCTGTCCAGCAATGTTTCTATTAAATTAAAACTCATTACACACGTGTAATTCAGAAATGGAGCGAACTTTTCAATGAAACACAAATATAGGTATCAAATGTCGCCTTGATGAGCGAGCACATTCCAAAAATTTTTTTTTTAATATTCGGTATACAGTACCCTTAGCACGAACAGCTATCGAAAAAAATAACGCGCGTAAAATCATTCGATAGTGCAATTTTGTATGGGAAATTTGTACAACGCCATCTACCGCCGAATAGCTAAATTAAAATTTCCATAGATAATTCTCTATCGAGTAATTTTACGCGCGTTTTTTTTCTCGATAGCTGTTCGTGCTAAGGGTACTGGTATCACGTGAAAGGCCTTGATGAGCACATTCCAAAAAATTGAAAAAAAAATAAAAACGAAAACAAACTGTTTTGGTGCAATATGGGTATCAAATGAAAGGCCTTGATGAGCGCATTCCAAAAAGATAAAAAAAAATTAAAAACGAAAAAAAATTTTTTTTTTTCATTACCTATGGGTATCAAATGTAAGTTTTTTGAAAAGTTTTTTGGAATATGCTCATCAAGGAGCATATTCCAAAAAACTGAAAAAAAAAATAAAAACGAAAGGTAATTTTTTTTTTGCAATATGGGTATCAAATGAAAGGCCTTGATGAGCACTTTCCAAAAAACTGGAAAAAAAAAATGAAAAACTGGAAATAAAGGAAAAAAAAACCGGATTTTTTTTTCAATATGTGTATCAAACGAAAGGCCTTTATGTGCACATTCCACTTTCCATTTTCTTTTATCAATTACTGAAAGTAAATTAAAATTATAAAAAAAAGCTTAAAACTTTTAAAACTAAAAAGTTAAAAGTTTAAAAGTACTACACAAGCCTTGGCCGCAACTAGGCATTGATGGACTCACGTATGTTCTTCAATGCCTGTCTTGAGTGCCGCTGCAGTAATGTACTATTCCATTTCAAACTTCGCCCGTGGTCAATTCTTTGTCGTAATCCCTGGAAGGGTTATTTTCTACGTGGCGACAAAGGATTTCAAATGGTTATCTATATATAGCAGTCTGCTGAACGGATTTTGATGGTATTTTTTTACAGTTTGGTAGCTTGGAGTCCAACTTATAATCTAAGCAATTTTTCACATAATTTCTGTAGGTAGAACCTGGGTTAAAGCTTGAACTCTCCGTAGTACAGTTTTCATATAAAAAACTAATAACTACCAACCACTTTTTTTTCAAAATATTTCCTTTGTACCGACACAACTTTTCTATAGCTTTATTTTATGTATAGATGTAAGGTCTGTACGGAACCCTCGGTGGGCGAGCCCGACTCGCACTTGTCCGGTTTTATTTTAATTAATCATTTATTTCTTATTATACTTATTACATTATCTAATGGTCCATCACAGTTCACCTTGTTGTAATATTTGAGTAGTTCTGTAGATAATACTCAATAAGTTGACGGAAACTGTCCATTAACTCACGGCTTTGATGGCTGTGAGTTACACAAACAAACAAAAAACAACGTCTTCTTTGTCAATCCGAATTATAAAGGTTTCAAATACTGACAAAATTCGAATGTTACGTTACATTACATTTAACTACACTCCCGGCAAAATGTCAAATGTCCCAATACCTATAAGTAATGAATTGTGAAATTCTTATGCCAAAATAATACGAGTTTACTGACGGCATAACTGACGGTGCGGTTTCAGGACTTTCACTTGAAACGAATAAATTTCAAGATCTGAATTCTCAGAAATCCCGAAAAATAAGAATCTTTTTGTACTCTAAGAAAGAAACATTTAACTGTAGGTGTGTGTGTGTGTTTGTATTTAATGTCCCCACTGCTAGGGCACAGGCCTTCCTTATGGGTGGATAAGGAGGATGGCCAGCCAATAACCCACCACGCGGGCCCAATGCGGATTGGTGGGTGTTAACGACTGCAAATGCACCCGGAACCAACGGCTTAACGTGCCTTCCGATGCACGGAGGAGCTCGAGATAATTATTTTTGGTCACCCATCCCATGACCGGCCTTTGCGAAAGTTGCTTAACCTCCGCAATCGCTGAGCCAGGCGCTAAACCACTGCGCCATCTAGCTCCTCGAAGGGTCCTACGACCTA
Source organism: Agriphila geniculea (assembly GCA_943789525.1). NCBI lineage: Eukaryota > Metazoa > Arthropoda > Insecta > Lepidoptera > Crambidae > Agriphila > Agriphila geniculea. The sequence goes on along the minus strand of OX038879.1, from coordinate 3,555,640 downwards.
ACTATAGGTACTCCACCCTAAAGTAATTTTTTAGCCTCGGGTACGAGTGTTAAGGGCTTGTTAGGTACTTCCTCAAAGCTGTACTGTACCATTGAATTGTATTGTATTGTACCATTTGCTCATTATAACTTCGTTAATGTCCTCACAAGTAAGGAAATGCATTTCCACCTCCTCCAGCCTTTATCGTCTTTTGACTTCAGCGTGCATCAGCATAAAAAATCTGTGTTTGGTTTGCTATCCTTCTTCCTATAAAAAGGTAAATAATAATCAGTGAATCTGTGGAAATTTTACAATTAACCACCAGCCAGATTCGATACTTAATTGCTCCTCAAATTATAGTACCTAATTTGTGATAATTTAGGTTTATTTCTCATTGGAAAACTACTTCAACCAAAGTCTTAAACAAAACTATAAATCAAAATTCTGCTGTAAACCAATTATGTAACTTAGTAAATTTCTACGCGCGACGGTCACGGAATAAAATCCGTAAAAAATAGCATAATTATTTCATATTTTTTCGCTTCAAGTTCGCAAAGCGGTCAAACCGATATGATATAATCGATCTTAATATTCTTAATGTACCATGACAAAGAAATTACAATATAACTCTCACTTTCAACAGGCTCAACATCTCATTAACCTGACAGAGATAGAGCGGCGTAGGGCCAAGTCCAAGTCAATACTTGACTTGGACTTGGCCCTACGCCGCTCTATGTTTGTATTGACAAACAGTAGGGTAGGGACCCCATAGGTTTCAAATTTTAATCAGCCTACTTATTGTCTAATTTTCAAAATCTATCGCATTCGCTTTCATTTGACAGATGGATGTGATACATTGCTGCACTTCTTTGGTAAGTTTTTATTTGTGCTAAAAAGAAGTATCAACGATCACATCCTAAAAACGAATGAAAATGCGACATTTTATTTGACCCTTATTTTTTGATTGAGTTGACTTATGCCCGGTTTTTGAGGTAGGTACTTGTCGGTGGTTTATTTATTGGAGGTTAACTTTATCAGAGGGGTCCACATTATTGGTTAAAGTAAATTTTATTACTTAAACCAGATAATGTGGACCCCTCCTATAAGGTTAAGTAGGTAGTGTAGGTACCCTCAGTAACCGGGCATTAGAAGCATGACATTTTTTGCCGAATGTCATTCGACTTTATTCCTTTACGCGTTTCTGATAAAAAGGATTTTTACTGAGAAAACAAACGGTCATCGTAGACATAGATCACTAAGTATAGTCATATAATAAATAATAGTACCTACAAGTGTATAGTAGAGTGCTACAAGCTACAAGGATCTTTTGGCATTTGGGGAAAATCGGAACCAATTTTGGCAGCTAATAACAAGGGTCATTTTCTAATAAGACCTCGTCACTTGTTTGTGACGCCCGCCGGGCACCCGTACAGTTGCACGTGCACAGTCAGACAGTCACCTCCATAGAAATAGAATGTCAAAGAACAACAATGTCAATAAACAGGTGATCCGAAAACGAATGCATACATTTTATATGAGATACGAAAAAAATTACTTAGATTCATAAAATATGACTATATATGGCAAAGGAAATTAATAAACTATGTTCCATACTGTTTTCTTTGTCGATAAACGAATAAATGTAGAGAAATTTGGTTTTAGAGAAATTTGTGGCAATATCTTATTTACCTGTGAAAAGTGTGATTACTTAGATTGTTTCTTTTTGTTACATCACAATTACTTAGAGCACAAGACACCATGGCTCCACGATACCTTTATTTTAAATTCTAATTTAGATTAACAAATATTTTAAACAAAATGTGATTGCTCATTTGCTAGGCGGGACGCTAGGGGCTCTTACTGTGCAAAATGTTGGCACATGTCACTTGATCCTTTGTCTCTTTTTTACATAGACCGTGTCCGTATGATGTTAACTTCTCTTTTCCACGCTTTGTTGGTCTTCTTGAGCGCAGCGAAAATTTTTCTATGTCTATGGTCACCTCTGTCGCATACTAACAGATATCAATAAGTTCCTGGCTAACCAGCAGCCCCCCTACTCAAATGGCCACTTTTCTATTCGTTCGCTATCTTAGAGCTTAAAATAAGCAATTAGACGATCAAGTCACACTTCGCAAGTTTAAGTAAATCACAGATATTGTTGTATTGTATGGAAATGACAAGTCTACGACAGGTAATTTTAGATTTTATGGCTTATTTTTAATTTTTAAGTTGGCGAACGAATAGAAAAGTGGCCATTTGAGTTGCCCCCAGCGCCTTACAATTACAGGTTACAATTTTACAAGTTTCTGTTCAATAAAAACTATATGTTACTTTGTAATGGTGAATTGTCGAATTGAACTTACAATTTTACATATTTCTGTTCAATAAACATTTTCCTGTGACAGGTGACAATTTACAAAGTCGGAAAAACTACTTTACCGAGCGCATAATTGTATTTACAACTTTACAAGTTTACTTATTTTGTAAAATTATCATACATTTCTGACAGGTGACCCTACCCTCGGTAAAATTTAATAGGTAAATACCTCGAAATTATTGTTTTGTTTTAGCTGCTTTTTTACCAAAATTGTGCTTACATCAAGTAGTGAGAGTAGTGATAACGACGAAAACGTGCTAATCGAACGACAAAGAAAAATAATCAAAAAAAGATTTTTTTTCTTTTGATAATGACTGTTCTGCAATGTCTTTCCACTTTTTTATTTTCATATCGTGAGTTAGTTTTTCACTAAAACGACCGAATAAACCTTTATTTTCGTATATTAGAAACAGAATTTGTTATTGTGCTCCATGACTTTCGTTATGAATTAAACAAATTACTGTGTAAACCACATGTTAAAACCAATTTATAAATAAGCCGTATTTTAAAAGTCCACGATTTTTGAAATCTACCCTTGTTAATTAAAAATCTTCAACAAAAACTTACATTTTATGTAATTTATAAATTACAACTACGTAGATACAATATTGTCATCAACTACAAGCGTTTTCTACATAATATGTAAACGTTTATTGAACTGCATTGTAATATTTGTAAGATTTTTTACTTGTAAAATTCTTACATGGTTTATTGAACAGCACTTGTCATACAACTTAACAAATTGTCACCTAATGACAAATTTGTCTGATTGTAAGTTTTATTGAATAGGGCCCAGTCTGTGTGCGATGTGTTTGCTGATGGAAGAATGGAAGTTAATCTCAAGAATTTGTTTATTGTTTTGTGAGAATTTAGAACCAAAATCCACCTGTGTGTGATCTCATTTCTTATTATTATTTTCTTTTATTGTTATTACTCCATCACCTTTTGTTGTGTGTAATTTATTAATTACTGTAAGTGGTAGGTATTATCTTCCGTTGTAATTAGAACAAATAAATTAAAATTCAAAATTAAATGGAAAATGGCGCGACCATTATCAACCAAGTGCCGTGTAGCACTGTACATGTAGATATAGCATCGAAGTGGTCCTAGTTTTTTTTAAGTAACGTATTCCTCATCATCATCATCATATCAACCGCACGACACCCACTGCTGGGTATAGGCCACGGAGCTCCACGACGATCGGTCCTGCGCTGCCTGCATCCAGGGGCTTCGTTCCAGTAACATATTACGGAACCCTAAACAAAGTAATCAGTATCTCCACAAATCCGTAATCAGCATGACTTAACAACTGTGTAAGTACATGATAAATAGGCGGCACATTACAATAATTGCCTCGGCCTGGCCGCCACGACCACGGCCGGCCGGTGACAATCACGTGTCGTTATTTTCATTGTTCGAATCAGTACTTATGGGTATAATTTTTTATATTCTGATTTTCAATTCTTTGGAATTTCCATGGAAATAAATTACAATAATGGATGAACAAAGCGGTGACCTTAAGGAGGACCTTTATTGGAATTGCAGATAAGATTTAATTGTACATTACAGTCGAGAACGGAAAGTAGCATATTTACATTGTCGTGGATGGTTTGAAGCCCGTGCCGTAGGCGGGATCTTTTATCATTAGATGCAATGTAAATTGCTTCCCGCACAAGGCTTGCACCCTACCTATGCTTTTCTCAAGAAATGCGAGGAAACAAAATGTTCTTTAATTTTTTTGACATGTGTAACGATCAGTCATGCAGCTATAAAGTTTTATAAAAAATAATAACGCTGGCTGATGAGTTATACCGTTTTGAACTTGGAATACTACTTCCCGCACGAGTGCGGAAACTATCTATTGAAATTCAATTTCTAATTTCATATTTAGAACGTGATGAACCAGACCACCACGATGCGTAAGCATTCACAATGCTATTTTTATATTAAGCTAATAAATTTAATAGAAAAAACACTAGAAAATTGTCTATTACATTTATTAGCTTAAATTAAAATTACCAACAATGCGATTAATTTAACAATTAGTACAAAAGAAGTGACTAACTTCAGAGCGCTTGCGTGTCGGACCACGCGCAGTAGGGTTCCGTAGGTACATTATACCATACCATATTTTAATACCGCTATCATTTTTCGTCTGAAAAAATAACTTTTTTTTTTCACAGTGTTTGTATGAATGACAAGGTTATATTTGCGGTTTTGGAAAATGTACTATATCTCGAAAACTAATTACTGTATCTCGTTCAAACCAATTTTCGTTGAAAGTATTTATTAAGATCTATAGCTTATATTTTTTTAGATTTTTCACCTTCTTACTTTAAAAGTTAAAGGGGGGGGGGGGGGGGACACATTTTACCACTTTGGCGGCATATATATTTCAAACAGTTGACTTTGACAAAAAATAGTCTTAAAAACCTCAATGTCATTTTTAAAGACCTATTTAAAGACACCCCACATGTATGGTTTGATGAAAAAAATATTTTAAGTTTTAGTTCCATGTATGGGGAGCCCCCCCTTAATCTTTTATTTTTTTTATTTTTGTATAAAAATCGTAAAGCGGTTTACAGAATACACCTACCTACCAAGTTTCAACTATGTAGTCCTAATACTTTTGGAATAAAGTGGCTGTGACATACGGACGGACAGACAGACAGACAGACATGACGAATCTATAAGGGTTCCGTTTTTTGCCATTTTGGCTACGGAACCCTAAAAACGACATTATTATTTTAATAATCTATAAAAAATTCTACATTCTCGAGTGAAGTTGCAGCGGATCACTGTCTATTGTCAATTTAATTGCACTGTAGTAAGAATATTACATCACATAAAGGGTACAAAGCTTAATTTCATTACGACATAAGTTTTAGATAGTTTTCTGTTGCTGGATCGAACCCGCGACCGGTGTCGTACCTACTTCGACGAACGAACATTCATATTCATATTCATTTAATCTCCACAAATTTATAATAATACCTAGTACATAACATACAATGTTAGTGGTTAAAGTTGTTCATGTTATTATAAATTCACCTTTTCAAGGTATTGAGATATAAAGGTATTTAAACTAAATATTATATTAACTAAGAAGATTACTCAACTAGATCAATCAAATATTAATTAAAACATGAATTAAATTATTTTACGGTAGGTGCTTAATAATAAAATTGAACTTATTAAATAACCATGAATATTAACAGATTAGTTAAAACACAAATTCCTTAAAATTACATAAGTTTCCGCCTATTTATTTTCATTTAAAATTTATGAGCATTAGATTATTTTAATCATGTAGGCACTTACTCGACCAATCCGTTAAATTAAGAAGATCACACTTTATTCACTACATCATTGGAAACTTTAAAAAGATTTAACATCAGTTTATAGTAAGTTCATACTAATTTTCAATGTTCGTAATTACTTTTACTTGTTAGTAGGGAAAACAGTTTTCTTTTCAAGAGTTTCTAAGTTCCACAAAACCAAAATTGTTTCCGATTCCCGAATTAAAAAGTAATTTGGCGCGAAACACTATGGGAGTGGATGGAGGCGACGCGCCAACCAGCCAGTAAAACCGCGGCAAATGTTTGCGTTTCGTGCGCCCGTCTCGCGGTGCTATACTGACAAACGGAAGAGGCGTTTAGTTTGCGTATCATTGTCCGTGCCCAGTGGACAATACTGCGGACCTACACAATACACTCTATATAATTTTATGGTTTATAATGATACTGACTAATATACGCTTGATGTACCGCAGAGTGTCTAAAAGTTATCAGATAATTTTCCAGTAGTAAGTAGGTAGGTACGCGAAGTAAAGTTTTTTTGCTCGAATTTGAGACGATGTCTATGAAAAAAGAACGTGATTTAAGTGCGAGTTTGACTCACGCACCGAGAGTTCCGTAAAATTTTCTAACACAACAAAATTACGATTTTTGCTCTATCCGATATCCAGTACATTTCATACGCCGACGACGTGAAAAAAACCGCAACGGATCATTTCTTTAGCAAGCATTGTGACGCTGATGCTGTAAGCAATAAGCGGCGACGGCGTAAATAGGAGACCAAAGAGGCTATACTTCTTGCCATTCTGGTCAACGGAAACAGCCCATGCAAGATCAAATATATGCTACGTAGATTTTCGTAGATATCTTTTGATTGAGTTGACGTGGAGTTGACACCTAGGAGCTTGATATAAAGGTCTTGACAGACAGATGGATAACCAGCTGATCTATAAGGGTTCCGTTTATTCTTTTCATGTACGGAACCATATCGGTGTGCGGAATCAAAAATAAATCTATTTGAACCGCTTCCACTCGTCCGTGCGTTGAATAGTTTCGTTATCTATCACCGAAACACCGTAGACTTTATCTAGTAAAGCTATGTGGGTCGCGTGCGGGACAGAATTAAAAAGCAATTAACAACTTCCGAGGCGCCTCACATACACGTAGGTAGCTTAGCTACATCCAGTAGCTATGTAGATCTACAAAGATAACGAAGTTTGGCTACCATGAGCCAACGATTACACCTTTAAATATTTGGATTGCAATGAGTTTAGGACATGCAACTGATGAAAATGATTCATTTTTTTCCACACACTTTTCCGTTCTTTAATTTTTTGATTAGCAACGATCATATATCAAAAGTTTTCTATGGATCAATATCTTTTTAACTTCATAACTTTGGAAACGACGAAAGGCTATTAACATCGTATTAATTTTTAGAATTTTTTTGAATCTAATACCTACGATGTTTTTCGTCGTTTTCTATCCATAGAAAACAAGGATTCATAGAAAAAATTTTTAAGATTATCAGCACTATGCTTAGTATAGGTTTTGGCATCACTGAGCAGCCTGGCGCAACTCTCTCAGTAAAAAACGATCTATGGCGACCATTACACACGTCAATCTGGTGTAATCTGATCAAAACCGCAGATTGATGGAATTTGATGCGGTTGGTTTGCGACGTTACACGGTCAATCCAGCGAGATCTGGATCGTAGTAGATCTTGGTAGATTGACAATCTACCACGATCCACGGTGGTCTTTGGTAGGGTTGCCAACTTTTTGCATTAATTTTCGCGTGATATCGATCGTAGACCTGAGTGGTGCAGTATTCAACATGTCAGTCTACCACGCAAGAGATCCCGGGTTTGATTCCCGGACGTAATTGAAATGATGAATTTTAATTTCTGTGACGGTCTGCGTATAATAAGTACTTATCTATTTCGAAAAGTAACCTAGTAAAATCTGTTGTCTACCACCCATTTTATGCTTTGATTAGTTAGGGTTAGATGAATATCGATATTTAATTTTACACACACAGGTGTGTAAAATTACCTAAATATCGATATTTATAATACGATATTACCCAGCTATGAACTGAGTGCCAAATTTCATCCAAATCAGTTCAGCTTCAGAAGGCTGAACTGATTTTGATGAAATTTGGCACACATCATATTATTTATTTTATAGCCTGGTATAGTAATAACATCGAGGTAAATAGTATTTTTCAAAACATTGCAAAAAATATAGTAGGTGGGTTTATCGGAAATTTATGAAAAAATATAGTCATCATTTATTTTTAACTAGCTTCCTTTAAAAATTAAAAATAGGGTACATAGGGTAGGTACTTTCTAGGGTACCAAACTAACTGTGTGCCAAATTTCATCATCTTTTACTGCAATCCAATATTTTTACCGACTTAAAAAAAGGAGGAGGTTCTCTTTTCATCTGTATATTTTTTAAGGGATTCTTCAAATGCCCACGCGCATGTAGTCACGGCCGGAAAGCAAATTAAAAATAAATATGGGCTATATTTTTTATAAATTTCTCAAAAGTACTTACTAAATTATTTTACCCTAGGGTACCTTTGATTGACCAGGATAAAACATATCCTATAATTTAATCCAGGCTATAAACTGTGTGTCAAACTTCATTCAAATCAGTTCAGCCTTAAAAACTAATATAGCTACAGACGAACAGAGAAACAAGCTCCTACTTTTTTGAAGTCGGTTAAAAATATTGGATCGCAGTATATTGTGCTAGATTGTCAATCTACCGTGGTAGATTGACAATCTACCGCGATCCGATACAAGCAGATTGTGGTAGATTGACAATCTACCACAATCTAATGCGATTCGATATTTTTAACCGACTTCAAAAAAGCAGGAGGTTGTTTTCCTGTTCGTCTGTATGTTTTTTTAGGGTATTTTTCAAATGTCCCTCCGGATGTAGTCACGGCCGGAAGCTAGTTAAAAATAAATATAGGCTATATTTTTTATAAATTTACCAAAAGTACTACAAAGTAATTTCGATGTGTAAAAAAAAATCCCTAGGGTATATTTGACCGAGATCAAAAATATCATAAGTTTTAATCCAGACTATAAACTGTTTGCCAAATTTCATCCAAATCAGTTCAGCCTTCATGAAAAACAAATATACAGACGAATAGAGAACCTCCTCCTTTTTTGAAGTCGGTTAAAAACATCGGATCGCAGAAGATTGTGCTGTGCTAGACTGTCAGTCTACCATGGTAGATTGACAATGACAAGCCTTAAAAACTAATGTACAGAGAAACAAGGTCCTGCTTTTTTGAAGTCGGTTAAAATATTGGATCGCAGTATATTGTGCTAGATTGTCAATCTACCGTGGTAGATTGACAATCTAACACAATCTACCGCGATCCGATACAAGCAGATTGTGGTAGATTGACAATCTACCACAATATACTGCGATTCAATATTTTTAACCGATTTCAAAAAAAGCAGGAGATTGTTTTTCTGTTCGTCTGTATGTTTTTTTAGGGTATTTTTCAAATTTCCACCCGGATGTAGTCACGGCCGGAAGTTACTTAAAAATAAATATGGGCTATAGTTTATAGCCTGGTAATACAGTATTGAATATCGAGGTAAAAAAGTATTTTTTCAAAAAATATAGTACTTAGTACCTACAGTAGGTATATAGTAGGTATAGTAGGTATTTAATTTAGTAGGCTTACACCTACTTTTGGGAAATTTATGAAAATGTTTAGTCCTATTTTATTTTTAATTACCACCTACCTACCTAGCTTACGCACGCGACTTCGTCCACGTAGACATTCGAAAGATTTGACTGGTATTAATTGTTTTTTTTATGAGATTTTTCGAATGTCCACGCAGATGTAAGTTTTAGTAGCGGGCGGAAGCTAGGTAGTTAAAAATAAATGTGGACTTATAATTTTTTATAAATTTATCAGAAGTAAGAAATACTTACTACATATCAATTTCTATGTTAAAAACAAATACCTAGGATACCTTTGACCGAGATAAAAAGTATCCTATGTTTTAATCTTGGCTAATAAACTGTGCGCAAAATTTCATCTAAATCAATTCAGCCTTCAAAAAAAACATGTATCGGACAGCACAGCAGTAGATTGCGATGAACAGACTGCAAGTTCTCTGTTCGTCTGTATGTTTGTTTTTTTAGTGATTTTTCGAATGTCCACCCACGCGGATGAAGTCGCGGGCGGAAGCTAGTTAAAACTAAATGTGGACTACATTTTTATAAATATCCCAAAAGTAAGTACCTACATACTATATTTTTTTAATGTTTTGGAAATAATACTATTACCTCGAAAAAAAAGGTGCCAACCCTAAGCCAGATTGACGTAGATTGACAATCCAGCACAATCTGATCACGCCAGACCGCGCCAGATTGAAACAGATCACGAACAACGTTACACAATCAATCTCTGTCAATCTGGCGCGGTCTGGCGCGATCTGGCGTGATCAGATTGTGTGTGTAATGGGTGCCTATGAAACGGAGGCGAATTTTTAACTTGTCTAAGTTTGAAAGAACGTTGACAATCCACAAAGCAGTAGATAATTGACAACATTCGAATTAAGGCGTATTATACTTCGCTCCATCAAAGAGTATTTATCATCTTTGACCGTTTACGCCAATGCCGTTTGACGTTTCTCTTTTGTTTGTTTTCGTTGAATTCGCCTCCGTTTCATACTCACGCTTTTTTGTATGACACTCCCGTCTCTTATAACTATATTAACTTTATGCTTATAACGCTAGTTATTTTTACATTCTCTTTGTCACTGAGTTAATCATCATCAGTGATCAAAAGTTTTTTTTTTTGTAATGGTGTAAGCAAGGAGGTTTATATAAGGAGTGAGTACTATACAAAAATTCTCACTATTCGTTTAAAAGAAATTCAACTTTATTGCCTTTGTCATAGAGTTGAAATTCTATCGATGACATTCACTGAAGACTCTACTGTGTGAATGAAACAACACCAGGTGGAGGTCGGTGTCTCGTTCGCACAATTGCCATTACTAAACAATAATACCACGATAGTAGGACAAAAAAAATGTACGTTACCAATCACGTAGTGTATCAAAGTTAAGGATTCGGAGTGGAATATTGAAAATATACTACTTAAATGTTAATTTAGAATAACACATAGTAATTGTAAAATAAAAATGAACTTACCCTTTTGATTTAATTAGATTTCTACAATAATGCTAATCAGCATTATTGTAGTTGTATAAATTAAAGTGTCAATCCTGGCAACTCCGATCCGATTTTGACTTTGGCGCCGAATTTCAATTTTAGAATTTCAATATTTAGGAAATATTCCTTTACAAAACTAGGGTGACCATAAATACTACACCAAAACCCAAAAACGAAATTGTTCTATCAATTGAAATAACTGGAAGTCGCAGGCTAGGGGTAAAGTAAATATTAATAATCAAATTCATGTTTATGCGCCGACTTCAATGAAACTCGGTTTATGGTACTATTTTGATAAGAAAATAATAACGCCATGTTAAAATATTAAAAAATCCAAGATGGCGGCTAACTTTTTTGTTTGTGGGCCGATTTCGATGAATTTCGGTTTTTGGTACTATTTTGAGAAGAAAATAACAACGCATTTTTTAAATATTAAAAAATTCAAGATGGCGGCCAACTTTTTTATTTATGGGCCGATTTCGATGAAACTCGGTTTTTGGCACTATTTTGCTAAGAAAATAACAACGCATTTTTTAAATATTAAAAAATTCAAGATGGCGGCCAACTTTTTTGTTTGTGGGCCGATTTCGATGAAACTCGGTTTTTGGCACTATTTTGATAAGAAAATAACAATGCATTTTTTTAATATTAAAAAATTCAAGATGGCGGCCAACTTTTTTGTTTTTAGGCCGATTTCAATGAAACTCGGTTTTTGGTACTATTTTGATAAGAAAATAATAACGCTATGTTAAAATTATAAAAAATCCAAGATGGCTGCCAACTTTTTTGTTTGTGGGCCGATTTCGATGAAACTCGGTTTTTGGCACTATTTTGATAAAAAATAACAACGCATTTTTTTAATATTAAAAAATTGAAGATGGCGGCCAACTTTTTTGTTTGTGGGCCGATTTCTATGAATTTCGGTTTTTGGTACTATTTTGATAAGAAAATAATAACGCTTTGTTAAAATTATAAAAAATCCAAGATGGCTGCCAACTTTTTTGTTTATGGGCCGATTTTGATGAAACTCGGTTTTTGGCACTATTTTGATAAGAAAATAATAACGCCATGTTAAAATATTAAAAAATCCAAGATGGCGGCTAACTTTTTTGTTTGTGGGCCGATTTCAATGAATTTCGGTTTTTGGTACTATTTTGAGAAGAAAATAACAACGCATTTTTTAAATATTAAAAAATTCAAGATGGCGGCCAATTTTTTTATTTATGGGCCGATTTCGATGAAACTCGGTTTTTGGCACTATTTTGATAAGAAAATAACAATGCATTTTTTAAATATTAAAAAATTCAAGATGGCGGCCAACTTTTTTGTTTGTGGGCCGATTTCGATGAAACTCTGTTTTTGGAACTATTTTGATAAGAAAATAACAAAGCATTTTTTGAATATAAAAAAATTCAAGATAGCGACCAACTTTTTTGTTTATGGGCCGATTTCGATGAAATTCGGTTTTTGGCACTATTTTGATAAGAAAATAACAACGCAATTTTTTAAACATTAAAAAATTCAAGATGGCAGCCATATTTTGAAAAGACAACGCAATGTTAAAAATATTAAAAATCTAAGATGGCGGCCAACTTTTTTGTTTTTAGGCCGATTTCAATGAAACTCGGTTTTTGGTACTATTTTGATAAGAAAATAACAACGCAATTTTTTAAACATTAAAAAATTCAAGCTGGCAGCCAACTTTTTTGTTTATGGGCCGATTTCGATGAAACTCGGTTTTCGGTACTATTTTGATAAGAAAATAACAACGCAATTTTTTAAACATTAAAAAATTCAAGATGGCAGCCAACTTTTTTGTTTGTGGACCGATTTTGATGAAACACGGTTTTTGGTACTATTTTCACATGAAAACAACAACGCAATGTTGAAAATATTAAAAAGTCTAAGATGGTTGCCAACTTTTTTGTTAGTGGGCACCGATTTCGATTTGGTACTATTTTGACTAGAAAACAGCAACACAATGTTAAAAGTATTATAGTTGTAAATTCTTTTCTTGTTCTTCTTTTTTTTCAACCCAGTAATATCAAAAGCAACCCAAAAACAAAATTAGCAGCTATTTTGACCTTTTGACATTGTTTACGTTGTATATTTATCATTTTTATAAATCATAACAAAAAAATACTTAATAAAATCGCCATAAATAACTTGTTTATAAAAAGTATTTTTTAAATAAATAATTAGTTTCTGCTTTTTAGTTAACGAGCTAAACTGAAAATATACCACCTCTTATCAGAGCTCTCGTCAAGAGGAATCAAACGAGCTCAAACTCAATGAAGTTGCATGGTTTTATTACAGAATTCCAGTGGCCTTCTTTCGGCTTCATCATCATACCCTGGAAACTATTTCCTATTCTAACAAGCCCAAACTCGATGGGGTTGCATGATTTTATTTATAAAGTTCCAATGGCCTTCTTCCGGCTCCTTCATCAGCCCCTTGGATATTATTCCCCAACAGAGTACTTGCCAAGACGATTCTAACGAACCCAAACACGATGGGGTTGTATGGTTTCATCACTTTCATCATAGTGTTCTTGTGGCGTTCTTCCGGCTCCATCGTCAGATCAGCTCAATGATACCATAATAATATATTAATAGGTCCATACTTATATAACCTTTTCAATAAAAAGCTAAATATCTACCCACTGCCTAGATCGGCTTGCAAGCGAATGGAAATGAAATTTGAAATTTACAAATGGCACTTATGATGAAACTGAAAACTTGCTGACTACATTATAATGTTAATAAGTATTACCAGGACTCTTTTACAAAGCTAACACAGTCACACACTCACAACCATTAACATACATATTATATAGGTAATGTAGGTAAACAGGCACGCACGCACGCACGCACGCACGCACGCACGCACGCACGCACGCACGCACGCACGCACACACACACACTTAATTCAACACTAGATGCTTTCACTTTTTCTTATTGTTTTTATTTTATTTTGTATTGTCTTTGGATCGAAGTATATTGTGCTCATTTTTGTAAGACTTGCTTTGACTAGTTTAAATTGCTATGTCTGTGGAGGGTACCTGTATTTCGGCTGAATGCCGAAATACAGGTTTTTTGCCTAGTTCGGCAGCAGAGGCTTATAATATTAGGAGTCTGTTATCTAGTCCTAAGTTGGTATTATTTAAACACCTGTCACTAATTGGTCAATAAAACAATTTTTATTATTATTTTATTATTATTACATTACCTTCTAGTTCTGTGTTCAAAGTTTCAAGTCTCTAGTTCATCGGGAAGTTAGTATAAAATCGTTTGCAAAATTTGTGCTCAAACAAACAAACGAAAACACAAACAAACGAGCAAGCAACCTTATAAAAACGTGGCAAAAGTATTAATTGTAAATATAGAACTACCTAAGTACCTAAGTTTATATTAAACAGTTTAAAGTAATAAGTATGTCTCCGACCAACCATACAGTTTGGTCACCCTAATGAAGAAAGAGACACATACATCTACTTGACCTCTCTGTCGGCTCGTTTTGGGGCGAAGAGCTCAATCTGGTTTATACCGAAGGGATGTGCTACGTCTATGGGTGTAAGTAAATATCATAGACATAGAAAAATTTCGCTACGCTCAAGTAGACGGACAATGGTGCGAGTGAGAAACCGATTCTTACGGCTTATTCGATGTGCGAGAAAGAGTTAAAAGAAAATGACAGCAGAACCTAGTTTGACTTCATTTATCGTCTGTTATCATCTTGGTGAAAAGCGTCCACACGATTATTTTGTAATTTTGACTGCGATCTGATCGGTTTGGCTCATAAAGCTATATAAATCAATAATGGTGTCGTGTTCTGTACTGAATTGTAATGTTACTTACGACAACAACCCTAATAAACACTCATTTCACAGGTAAATAAGATTGTACAAGTACCATTTTCATATTTCATATTTTAGTTGAATATATTCCTAAACACACTAAGTAATACACTAATATCATGCTATTAACCGCCTATTTTCTAAATAAAGGCTGATTTCTAAACATTATGTGTTAGATAAAAAGATATTATATCCGTGAATTTGAGAAAATAAGGCGTAGAGATTGATCAAAAATTGTTATATTATCGATACTCATGTCGATGATTTCCAATATAACCTTATTTGTCTTTGTGAACACTGATAGCTTTATCTAAAGCTGCTTTTAACCGACAGTTTTCAAATGGTAAATTATACCTACTTAAGTACTAATTTAACAATATTTCCAGGTTTCCTGTAAATCCAGTAATTAAGTTACTGGATAAATGTCATAAATAGAATAGGCTGGGAGCCTCAAGGAGACTTGTAAGAAATTATTAAATAAAATTGTTCAAAATCTTGTTTGTGTTTTATTTATTAGAGCAATAATACATTATGGTAATCGACAATCTAAAATGGACTTCAGGGCATCCCTAAAGTTCACGCACACGTTTACAAATTTTCACACACTGGCTCATGTCACTTTTGGTGTCGCAGCCAAGCGAACTCTGTTCCTCTATTCCAGTGGAATATTAACTTTATGGTAAATATATCGTATTGAATGACAAAATGTCTAGTAAAAATTAATTATTTTCACATCTGTCACCATTATTATTCTTGTAAAAAAAAAACAATGTTTTTTTACAAGAAAAAAAAAATGTATTTTTCACAAGACATTTTCTCATAATGTTCTTCGTTTTTTATTATTTTGGCAATCTACTCTCCTCTTTAGGGAGTAATTTTTGCCAGTGTCAAGTGTTGAATTGTTCAGACGTAGATTGTTTCAATTTACATTAGAATGCGGGTGCATCGCATTCCAATGCTGTTTGGAGCATTTGGCACCAAGTATATCAAGACAGTGACTCGGTAAGTTCTGCTGAGGTAGCCTCCACCACATGAAAATTTTTTTACTCATGTGCCTCCACTACAATAAAAGTCTCAGCTTCACACAACCGAGATCGCGCCTATTTCCATTATCCCACATATTGTTCAGTTGCGTAGACACTTGAACCACAAAACTGCACCAATTTTTAGACACAATATCCACTATGAATCAATTTGCAAATAATTAAAATAGTCACCGAACCGAACTCGACAAAATGGCACCAAAACCCACGTCTTAATGTTATCAATTGGAAATCAAATTCAATCAAGATTCCGTTACACACATCTCTCGTCGGGACCGAATTGTTAGAAAGATCAAAAAGTTAAAATCGAATCCTGATGTGAACATATAAAAAACTGAACTTTCGGAATGGGTCGTCCCTAGAGACCTTAGTATGAAGGTCTAAAACGTGCTTCAAAACGCTGTTTTTTCTGAAACTGAAAGATATCCCATGCGGGTTTCAAGAGATTGACGATTTTTAAAGGACAGTGTAGTGAATAGTCAAATCGGACCACACTGTCGCTCTCTTCTGTCTCAAACACACACACCACGTCTGTGTTTTATAACACTAGGTACTCTCCAAAAAAATAAAAGTGTAATTATTGCATTCAATGTTTTTCATTATCTGCTGTGTTTTCCATCACCTTGTGTTTTCTATTCTATTTACGGGTTCAAGCTGATCCAGTCAGTTGCCGTGCCACGAACAAGTCTCTAAGTAGAAAGATTTACATAGGAACTTACTAAAGATTTACGCGTAAAAAAGTGGATCTAAAAAAATGCTCAGGCAACAAAATATATACTTAATACCTACTTTCAGGTGTAGCCTTTTCAAAGAATATCTGTAAAAATAACTTTACACATTAAGCCTTTTTTAGAGATTGGATAGCCTAGAAAATTTGTCGCGCGGGACACACATTTTACCACTTTAGCGGTGAATATCTTTCAAACGGTTGACTTTGAGAAAAAGTTGTCTTAGGAACCTCAATGTCATTTTTTAAGACCTATCTATAGACATCCAACACGTGTTGGTTTGAAGAAAAAAAATTTTTTCAGTTTCAGTTCCATGTATGGGGAGCCCCCCCTTAATCTTTTATTTTTCTTATTTTTGTATTAAATTCGGTAAGAGGTTAACAGAATACACCTACCTACCAAGTTTCAACTGTGTAGTCTTAATACTTTCGGAATAAAGTGGCTGTGACATACGGACAGACAGACAGACAGACATGACGAATCTATAAGGGTTCCGTTTTTTGCCATTTAGGCTACGGAACCCTAAAAAGGTGTTAAAAAACAGTTTCTGTACTCAAATTTCAGTTGGCCTTAAAGAATATTTTGATCACAGTAAGAAATAGGATCGTTTGACAATAAAAAATATTTTGAGTTGATTTATCGTTTTTCAGTACAAAGTTTTTGGCGATTTCTGTCGTTTCTAGTACTCATACCTTAAATGGTCCCATAGATTATTTTGATCCCCACACGAAATAGGATATATTGGCATAAAAAAGAACTTTTTGGTATTTTAGCATTTTTTTTGCTAACGGTAATTTTTTTCCAAAATCTGTGAATGCAGTTCAGAATATCTTAAAGAGTTATGGATGGTCTCCTAGGAACGTTTTCCTGTAACTATAACCGTTAAGGTACCTGCCCTTAATGTAGGTACCGTCTCAAAAATCCACCCTGTATATAACATCACCTTCGATCAAGAATACCCTAGATTCCAGTCAAAGTCTCAAAAATTGCACCTCAAATTTCACCTTTGGACAAAGTAAGTGATAGATAAAAGATGTGTTTTTGTACAAAATAAGTGATATAAGAGTTTGTACATAATAAGAGGTTATTATGTACAAAATCGCCAAGGTTGAAGGTGGGATGCCATTTGAGGTGCCATTTTTGCGCACTGTTTTAGTTCGTAAAGTGATATGTGTAATTAAAGTGATAAAAAAGACTCCACGCTGGAATATTTCAAGTTTGATAACTCACTCAGCGAAAACGAGTAATTGTATCAATTCCATGGGCCATGCAATCAGAAGGTTCGTGCTCCAGGGCAGTTAGACAGCATAAATTAAAGCTATTCGGGTCCCATTTACACCCACACGCTATTACCTCTGTAATCCCGGCCCGCTGTAATCGCCTTTTAATACCTAGGTACTCCTTCTGCGATGGAATAATCTCTAATGAGTTTTGGATAGTTTCTTAAACTTTTCGCAATAACGACAAAGTATTTAATTATACATGGTGTTTGGAATAAGGAACCTCATAATGTGTGAACCCTGAAAACTGCGTCAGCCATGTAGGTACAAGAACCCTTGTAGTGCTGAATTACAAGAGTTCTTATACTTACACTTTGGTAGAAACTAGAGATGGGACGGGTACCCGATGTGGATCCGGTACCTGGCGGATCCGGCACTTTTTCAGGATCCGGCCGGGTACCGGGTAATGGCGCCGGATACCCGTCACTGCCGGGTAATTAGGTCTAGGATAAAATTTGAAAAAAGTTATTTCAATAACGGATATTTATTTCAATTAAACATGAATCAGTAGAAGAATTAATATTTATAATTCAAAAGAGGTAAATTATGGTGAAGAAATACAAGCTGTTCAGCACGATCTGGATTAAGTCTGTTGCGCTTTTTCTCATAGATATTACTAGTACCAGCCTCCGAAAAGAGGCGTTCACGTTAAATATCTAATCGCGAGACTCTTTATAATAGGGTAGTAACCCATATTATCGGCCCACCACTTATAGGGATTTATAGTGGAAGTGGAATGTACGTCTTTTCATGCCGGGTAATTTTGCCGGGTACCCGGCTACCAGGCATAAGCTTGCGCCGGGTACTCGGTTGCCGGGTATCCGGTTAAAGTAGGATCCGGTGCATCTCTAGTAGAAACAAAACCAAACACATATTAGTTTTCTAAGAATTTATTTAAGTAGGTAGTTTTTCTTACTATATTTATATATTTAAATTAAAAATAGGTAATACACAAACATAGAAAGGAACATGAAAAATAATCAAAATCATTTATTTAGTCTGTTAGTTACAAGCAATAATTGTGAATGTCAAAGTATGAAAAAGTAGTCTAATTGTTTACAAGTTTATGTATCTACTTAATAAAAAAATACAAACATTTCAATACACCAATAGGGTTTTATAATTAACCAACTAAACTATATTATTATTATTATATATATTTATATATATTCATATATAAATATATAAATTATATAAGTAGATTTGTGTAAATATTGTATTGTTAAATTAGGTTAAAATTAAATTAATGAACGTTATTGTTCCCATTCCTTATTTTTCTTTCTGTTCTGTGTAAATAAATGGTTGCCTGGAAGAAATTGCTTTTCAGCGATAAGGCCGCCAATATTGTTCCACTTTTGTATTGTCCTTGAATGTATTTATTATGGTGAACAATAAAGTGTTAATTCATTCATTCATTAAACTGTTTTGGGGCTTATGCGATATAGAGAGGAAAATCTTTCGTAAGAGTCGCGTCGCTCGTGTGTAATTTGCATTACCATGCTAAAGCTCTCTTTGGTTGTTTCAATTTGTTGAATTGAGGATATGTTATCTAATATAGGTAGGTATAAGGTAAGGTAGGGTAAGGTAAGGTAGGGTAAGGTAAGGTAGGGTAAGGTAAGGTAAGGTAGGTAATCAAAAAAATGTTTTATTAAGGTCGCGAAAAATTCAATAATTCGATATGATTTAGTATTTAGAGTGTAAATGAGTTCATACCCACTCGCAAAGCCCAAGGCACCCGGCGGCAGCGCGCTTCTAATTATGTAAAATTTAAACATGCTCTAGGTATACAAGTATATTCTCAAAGTTGAAAATCGGCAATAAACTAGTTTATGTTACAAAGAAACCTGAGGAAATGGTCAGACTACATTGTTGAGGAACACAACAGCCCAGTCAGCAAGCCACAAAAGTTTTCGCCAAAACGCCTAGTAGAAGTTTCATAGCAATGTCTCTTATTGCAGTAAACACATAACGCCTGAAAAACTTCAGAGCAAAGTGTCTTATTGAAATATGCTAGTAGACTTTTAATTAACTTTTTCTATGCGTTAAGGAGACAACTTAAGTGGCGTCCTGACTGGCCAATATCCCACAACAATACCGTCTGTCCAATTTCTGTTTTTTTTTTTATAATTTATAAACTAGTTTAAGTAGGTACTATGGGCAACAGCGTCGCTTAACCAGTTTGCAACAAAATTCGTGTGCGCGCGTATCGCCCCTGCACGACCTAAATGTATGTGACAGCGGGCGTGGCGTGCAAGCGATTTTAACCTTAGCAGTGGTTAAGCGACGCTGTTGCCCATGGTACCTACTGTCAATTTTGAACTTTGAGTAAACACTTGTAGAGCTTGTAATTTTTAGGGTTCCGTACTAAAATGGTAAAAAGGAACCCTTGTGGTGTGACTCAGTCTGTCTGTCTGTCTGTCACAGCTGGATATCTCGAGAACTACTAATGGTATCAACTTGAAATTTAGAATAGTTTAAGATGACATTTGCCCAACTATTTTGCAAATAAGAAATAAATAAAAAAATAAATATCTTTTTTACAGCAGGGCCTGAAAAGGGGTCTTAAAAATTTGAAGTGAGGCTACTAGGGCATGTGGGGTATCATATAAAAGAGCGCCGTTTGCACGTTTTCAATCATTTTTTCTTTTTTTTCTAGACCGCATAGTTTTCGACTTATGATGAAAAATGTAAAAAAAATACCGTTCCCCCCCTTATCTCCGAAGTTTGCAAAGAGAAAAATCTGAAATAATTCTACAGGAAAAATCAAACGATGTCTCAATATGGCACACTTTTTTTAGAAATTATCAAATTTCTAAAAAGTTAACATTAGTTCCACTATCGGTCAAGAGATGGCGCTGACCTAAAAATGCAATACTAATTTTATTATTCTACTCTGCAGTGTGGTTTAATGGTGCAATTATGATGGTACGGAACCCTCCTCGGTGCGGGAGTCCGACTCGCTCTTGACCGGTTTTTTTACATGATTGTACTACCTACTTACCTACTTGAAGCGCGCCCCCGCCAGATGTTCCACTTCCTGACCTTGCGAGTAGGTAGGTACTGATTCATACTCTAAATAAACCATAAGAATAATATGCTCTAAACACTAATTGAGATATACTTAAAATAATGTGATAATGAAATATACAATAATGAATACCGACATAGTGAAACAAAGACCAATGGCAACATTTTCAAAATCCAGATAACTTTGCAATTGGTCTTTTTAAAAGATTCATCATGTCGGCTATTTGCTTAGAGTTAAAAGTGTCGTGTCTAATACGGGTATAATCTACAAAATCCCGCCAAATAAGATTTGAGTTTAAATGCTCATTGCAGACTCGCACTCCTGCGGGTATATAAATATTATGTCTACGCAAAATATCTGACCTGATTGCAATATTAATTCTATGCAAACTGTTGCGGATATTACATTCTGCTACAATACAATGCGTCACTGCGTTGGAGACCCTCGAATAGCCAGGGACTAGAATTTTCAAGCTACAACGACCTTCAGGAACCGGCACGCCTTCCTTTTCCTCGGCAACTGCCACTGGAATATTATTCGGGTCACCTTGTGGAACATCATCAACATCGTCTCTTAGTGGATCACTGAACGGCGCTGCTTCAGCCGATCCCTCAGAAGTCAGTTCGTGTATTGTGCTTCGAGCGTCCGCTATTCCAACCATGTACTCTCTTTTCGTTTTGCGCTCTTGTTCATTGGTATGATGGCGGCGGGCAGCGCGTTGGAAGCATGGACGACAAATTCGATCAGATGATTTTATCTGGTACAACAAACAGAATGCAATTTAGGTTATGAATAAACGAGGATTATTCACAGGAGAGGTTTAAGCCAGATTCACACATATCAGTAAAGTCTCAGTTCCGGCACAGTACCACCACTGTTTAGAAAAGAGCGATGGTTGCGCCACCTTCCGCTCATTTCATAACTTGCACGGGCGCCGTGCTCGTTTGCTATCGGGATAGCATGCCATTAGAGGCATATCTTTAGAAAAGCACGTCTTTGTGCCGTTTACCGTGATAACTATTCTTTCATATATTCTTTACGAACGCGTCCACAGTTCCACCACAACGATACTGTGACTTCACTGATAAGTATGTGTGAATCAGGCTTAAAACTATCGAATCAAAATAACAGTTTCAAAATAACGGTTTTATGTTATTCAGTTATAGGGTACTTACTTCCCGTCCGCCGATTTGATGGTTGGCATAAGCTTGCACTTGTGGATGATTAGCCAGATATTCCTGAGACAACTCGTAACTTCGTAGTGGCTGTCTACGACGGCGGTCTTCCCTCCGAGAGGCAGTACTGATTCCACAAAACAGACACTTCGACCCTGGCGGACCCGTAGTACTTGACATGGTTGCCGGTTGGTTGGTAGCTTAGATTAGAATAATAAGTTAGTACGATGAGTTAATGACCAACGTAAATAAGTGTTCAGATTTCGGAACGTAGAATTTAGTTGATTTCTGAACGCAGCTATTAGTTTTTTAAAAATAAAATGTCATTGACAGAATATTGAAATGCAAATGGCGTTTCTTTATTTACTTTAACAAAGAGCACTATAGGTACTAAGCTTAAAGGTACTAAAGTTCTTGTAGAATGAATTTAAAGTTCCTGTCGCAAATAAGGAGATGAAAGACTTCCACGGAAAACGAATAAAACGGTACCTAGTGATTTTGATTAGGTATCTACCTACTTGCTCAATGCTTAGGGAAGGGACGCAAATTAAATAGTGTACAGAGTGTACTAGTGGTAAATGTACTAAAGCTTAGTACGAATAAATGCAACAAAAACCGTAGACAGGTTTCTCTGTCTACGCTAACAACACTTTGACGTGTGTCAAAACATTTGTTTGTCTATGTCACTCACAGACTAATAAGATGTCACTGTGACATTTTGCTTGTTAATGCCACCACTCACGATCCAACTTGGTCGGGATCGGGAGTTCGCGACCAAATGGGAAGGCAACGCAAAGCTAATTGTAGATGTCGCTGCGTACGCTTGTTCCTAAGACAGTGGACGTTCAGAACAAATCTTTAGGTATTTATTTTGTGTTATTTTTTACCGAAAAAGACCCATTGACCCAAAATCGATATAAAACACAGATCTCGATATATGTCTGTGATATAAAAGATACTAATCCAAGTGCCGGAATTGAAAGTCAAATTAAGCCGTTTTTTTATTATTTGATATTTTTTTTCATAATATCCAAATTTTTCTGATTTTACACAGAATTTGAAAAATGAAATGAAAGATCCTTTATTCAAATAAACACTCTACCACCCATTCGAGACTTTTTTAGCTAAAAGTATCAGATCATTTTAAAGCTTTTATCTACACTCATGCTTTAAATCATCTGTAAAGGGTTCTGAAACAGTTAGCTTACTGCCATCATTACAGTATCCCGAGCCAGAGCTGGTCCTGCAGCGCCGCGCGCCCACGCGCGAGCGTTGCATTATGAAATTCAGTACAACATTATAACATTCTTGCGGATAACATAATGTCGAGGAGGGGGAGGAAAGTCAAAGTCAAAAACAAAGTCAAAGTCAAAACCTTTATAGAGGATACATATCATGGGTGTAGAAAAATATCATGGGTGTTAACCATAATGTATTAAAATATTGTTTGTTTCCCAAATAAAAATAATAAAAATAAAAAATGGGTGTAGATAAAGTCTTGTATGCAACTGTACATAATTAGGTATTAAAACACTCGTGTGATACTATTATCACACTCGGCAATACCCCTCATTATAGTACAGTTGCATAAATAACTATAAAACGATTTTTAAAGTAGAAGTCCTTGGTTCTGATAGTTCTCGTGAAACAAGCGTACGCAGCGCCATTTTGACAGTTTCCTTCTCAGAAGATACCTATTTAGCTGGCATTGGCAAATCGCTTAAACTTGCACATTCACATTCACATTTGACAGCATATATTGCTTTTCACTTATGTACCTAATACTTTTTGTTTCTAATGAATAACTTGTTCTGTCGATTGACACCACAGTATATTATTGTTCTGTAGTGACCACTTTATTATTCAATAAACTGCATGCTGCTGCGGCCGCCAAAACCAAGAATCTTATATTCATATTCTATGGCCAAAACTTATAGGAGTATATACACGCTGAAATTTTAATCATTTGGTTCCCGCCGTGTGGTGGTTCCACTCATGATTACAAGCAACTTTTACTATGGGGCCAACTCTCTGCTCGCAAAAAAAAATCAGCTGTTCCATACATTAAGGTCGAGTAGGTACTGCACTTTTGTATGGAACAGCTGATTTTTTTTTGCGAGCAGGAGAAACAACAATAGCTCTCGAAATATGCAACATAGAGCAATAAATTTTATAATCATTCTGTAGATAATATTCCTGTGTATTTAAATAACGCAAAAAAAGTGGACATTAATGTCCTAGTTTTTGAGAAATGTAATAAAAACTCAAAAAAATGCACAAATTTCGTATAAAATTTTATTTCAGTAATTTTTTATGACGTATTTAAACCAAAAATTAACACATTTTATTTTTTTAATTGATAGGTGATATTATTAGCTTTTGAACAGTATTGTTGTTATAACTGTAGAGCTTTTAAATCCGGAGAAATTAATATTTTTCTGCAGGGTCATCTAAAATAAAAAGTCAAATTTAAAATGGCGGCCATTCCAACAGGAGTGGGGATAGACCCCAACATGTGGGTGATTTTATCGATAAAATTAGGTGTATTTCACGTCTTAAAATTATTGCTAGTTCAAGACCAAAGACACTGTATATAGGAGCCAAAACAGACTTTTTTTAAATGCCTATGAAGCCATAACGGCTTCATAGAAAAATGTCCGAACCCTTTTGCTTAGCACAATTCGAAGTTTTTGATGGTCTATTTTTAGTTATTGTTTATTATCATTATGTATTATATATTGCAAGTATTTAATACAAGTATTTATAATAATTACTTATACCTTGGTATAGGGACCTACTTCATGATCTATCACAAAGTCGGTACAAATTATTTGTGTATTGGACCACTTAACTGCGAATCAAGGGACCACGGTTTGCTATGAATTTTGTTAGGCGTGCACATAGAAATAGAATGTCAAGGAACAACAAAGTCAATAAACAGGTGATCCGAAAACGAATGCATACATTTTATATGGGATGGGATACATAAAATATGACTTAGATTCATAAAATATGACTATATATGGCAGAGGAAATTAATAAACTATGTTCCATACTGTTTTCTTCGTCGATAAACGAAAAAGTAGCGAAATTTGGTTTTAAAGAAATGTGTGGGAATATCTTATTTACCTGTGAAAAGTGTGATTACTTGGATTTTTTCTTTTTGTCACATTACAATTACTTAGAGCACAAGACACCATGGCTCCACGATACCTTTATTTTAAATTCTAATTAAGATTAACAATTTTTTTAAACAAACTGTGATTGCTCATTTGCTAGGCGGGACGCTAGGGGCTCTTACTGTAAAAAATGTTGGCACATGTCACTTGCTCCTTTGTCTCTTTTTTACATAGACCGTGTCCGTATGATGTTAACTTCTCTTTTCCACGCTTTGTTGGTCTTCTTGAGCGCAGCGAAAATTTTTCTATGTCTATGGGCGTGCACATGTATACACATTGTTTTAGTATGGGTCTTCGTGAGATAGAACTATAAAATGAAACATTGCATTATTTTAAATATCACTTTATTACTATGTACATATAGTTCATATTACACTAGTGCGATTAAGTTCTTCATTCCATTAGCATGTTGCTACATACATTTTATTTAGCTACAATACCGTAACAGTCATATACGGTCGGTCTTAGGACATTTTACAAAATGGCTTTTCAATAGTACAAAATGATAATATCAGTACACCACTTACTCGTTAAAACATATTCCATTGCGAAAACAATTATTTTCTACTTTATACCAATGATTTAAAGAAGTCTTACAAAACATTTTAAGCTTCTTACGACAAAATTTTGGACGCAAGTGACGTACTAATAATATTCTATTCCAAGATGTGGTATATTATGATCACTCCAAAGAACAAGTTACTCAAAAACATTTGAACAACAAAACAACCACCTTAAAAACCGTTCTACATTCATTCACATCAGCTATATACATGTTAAGAACACAATAAAAAAAGGAACAGAAATATTCCCACTCCCATAAGTCTCCCACTTAGGTCTCCCATGACTGATTTTCACAGGACAACCGGCACATTCTATAGAAAAAATGTATACAATTGAAATTGGTCTTAAAATATAACCAATAATATTTGCTACATGAATCAAGTTCCGTCTTATTTTAAGCGCATTGAGAAAAAGTTATTCAATGATGAATATTCTTTGATATGGAAACACTGCGGAAGCAATGACTCATCTAAAACGTTCCGATATCCATATTAAATCCTCAAAGGGTACAAATGTCACTATGCAATGTGAAAACATAGCTGTATAAACCACAATTCCTTTGGTTTTACGAAAAAAGAAAAGTAAATGTCAATTTGACTTCTATTTGGCATTGATCGCTGTCATTTAGTTGACAGATACATAGAATCACAGATTAAACGATTAAAAAGCTATACAAATTAAGCATAAAATGGCGGGTCTCCTTTATTTCAAATTAAAACAGCCACCAAACCTTTTCTACAAAATGACTCATATTTATAGTATTGTATAAATGACTTGTAATTGCTTAATAAGTCCAAAAGTGAGAGATTATCATGTATTTTCTGGATTTAAACGAAAAAAAATCAAATTGGCTGAATATTTTTTTATAGGTAGGAATAAGCTCCCTTAGTAATAGAAAAAAAAAGAATTATTTTCAGATGCGTGAAAAATTTTAAAAATTAAAGTCTCAGAGACTTCACAAATATAGGAAAGTAATAGTAGAATGGAGATTATACCTTTGCCATCATCTGCCACAATCACAACATGGTATTAAAAAATAAATTTCAACACAAAATGTCAAAACTTTTTTTAATTCTTGTTGTCATAGAGGCAGGTTGGCAAAGGTATAATATCCATTCTGCTCTTACTTTCCTACACTTGTGAAGTCGAAGACTTTAATAAAAAAAATTATTTTTTCACGCAACCGAACTGATTTTTTTTCTATTACTAAGGGAGCTTATTCCTACCCATGAAAAAATATTCAGCTATTTTAATTTTTTTGGACATTCCTCTTTGTATCTGATACGTTTTAAGACGTAGCACAGTAATGAGAATCATAATTTACTACTTCGCATACCTTTTGATATATTTTTTTGACATTTCTTATTTCCATCCCAAAATGTTGCTATTTTCTCACCAATATGCCAATCATTTGGTCTTGAGATGAATGTCAATAAATCATAATAATATGTCTTTTCATAAATAACAGTGTAAAATATTAAATCTTGTAGGTCGCTCATCTGTTATTTTAGATAAGTAATAAGTCATATCATTAGTTTGTTAACATTTTTTCTCAATTGTATTACATTTTATACCTACTCAATATTTTAGCTAAACTAAATTTTCCTGTATTCTTGTTTTTACACACAATATACTTCATTCCTTTAAAAATACTCTTAATTTTCAGAACTTTGCGTTTGCCGATCATAATATTGTTTAATTCAATCGTCTGTGTTGACCCTAAGATATTCTTACGATCTCATTTAAATATTGTTGCTTGAAGAGCGATTTCACAACTTTTAAGCGGGAACTACATTAGGCCGACGTGGGCCACGTACATTTAACATGGAGGCTACTTGTTTAAAGCTACACTACATCCGCGTGTACCCACGCCTTGCAACGCGATACCACGTTAGGCGACGCAACGAAAAGTATGTCTTCTGACGCGCACAAGAGTACATTATTGGACGCGCCCAGATCGGCGTACGTGGCCCACGCCGGCCTAATGTATTTCCCGCTTTAGTGTTCATAAACACACGGTACAACAGTACATAGAAAAAAATATAAATTTCAATAGTTATTGTTATAGTCTGTTTATCCCTACTTGTCCTATTTAGTAAACAGCTTTTGACAGTTGTCATACGTTTTTTAAATTTAAGAGTGGCCACACAGACGGAATTCCGTTCATACGTAATTCCGAACGCAGCTAATCCATACAAATCTATGGACCTACCACACACATGCAGTATTTTTCCGTGCGGAATTTTATACATTATCGATATTCCGTTCAGAATTCCGAATCAGGATTCCGTCATGGATGTGGCCGGGTTAAGGCTGGCCACTTACATAGAAATCCATTTCGGAATTCCGTACATACGTAATTCCGAACGCAGTTGATCCATACAAATATATGGACCTGCCACACACACGCGGGATTTTTCCTTACGGAATTTTCATACATTATCGATGTTCCGACTGTATGTGGCCGGCTTTAATCGTTATTTACAAATAAGTTGTCTTTAAATCAAACTGACACTAAGCCCGGCCACATACAGACGGAATTCTTAACGGAATTTCGATAATGTATGAAGATTCCGTACGGAAAAATCCCGCATGTGTGTGGTAGGTCCATAGATTTGTATGGATTAGCTACGTTCGGAATCACGTATGTACGGAATTCCGTCTGTATTGCCTCTGTAATAGTAATTTCTTTCGTAATCTATGTGTTGAAAACTCTTTGTTGTATCTTAAAAATAAATATTTTAATAAAGAGCTGGGTAAAGTTTGTTTACTAAATAAGACAAGGATAAACAGACTTATATTAACTATACTTCGCTCACTCTCGTTGTATGACAATCCTCACAAATCGAATCGAACATCGTTAAAAAGAGGTTTACTTGCGCGTCTATTCCCCTCAATTTCATCCGTCCGGATCCCGCACGCAGTATAATAAATCGAACATTGCTTATAAGAAGTTTAACTGCGCAAATGTTCCAACTAAACTCTTCAACCGGAAACAAATTATCGGACGCGGCTTCTGGACGCGGCTGACGGCCGCGACTGATCGCTATCGGACGTCCGATGACGTCATTTTAGTCTATAGTTACGTCCGCTACCCACGTCCGATAGTTTGCACACCTCAGTGTATTTTCATAGTCCAGGGGGGTATTACCATAAGAATAAACAAATGCCGCCATTTATATAACTACTTCCCCCTCCACGTCGCTACGCCCCGCTGTCGTCCAAGCGTGTTTGCCAGGGTTGCTTACTTTTAAATATTGTTTACATTTAAAGATAATATCGCTATAATATAAGTTTTTCTTTAGTTTTAAATCATTATTTTAGTCTAGTTAGTAGATACAAAAAAACATCACTTTTTCTGGGTAAGTACTTACCTACTCCTGAGTTTGTATAAATAAAGTAAATAAACATTTAGTATGGAAATGAAATAAAATTTTGAACAAAAACGTACCTACCTTCGTCTAAAACATTTTTAGGTTTTAATCCTTTTACTGTTTCGTTATGTTTCAACTTTCATCACGTAACGTAATCACAGAATAGATACGAAATAGTATTGTATTAAGCTGGGTATGACTGATACTCTATTTATTATACTTTAAGGCGGTTGTATGACCAAACACACCACAATAACTTGACGCCATTGTAATTTGTTTCCGAGATCGTACGGAACGCACAAACAGGCAAACGCGTGTGCGGCGACGCCGGCCGTGGCAGCCCGACTGAGTTTCCCGTTTAACAAGTAGGCTAATATCGTGACCTTGAGCCCGTTCGGCGGGCTGATTATCTAATTAGAAACCACCTAGCGACCGGTTGCAGTTAGTTAGTTGCATTAGCAGATGATAGTGATCCATTGCTACTTCTTTTTGGATTAAAAAAAAAACATACCAAAGAAAAGTAGCAATGTATGTGGAATGAAACCGGTCGCTAAATAGTTTCTTTTTAGATAATCAGGGTGCGGGGCGGGAGTGTCCGTTCTAGTAAGTTTTATTTTCTTATGGTATTACAACCTCTTAAAACTTGACAGGTTTATGGATTGCTAAAGTTACATCTTTATCTAGCTGTATAGAAAATTAAAGTAATCACCTCTGTGGTCTAGTGGTTCGCCCACCCGTGTAAGACGCAGGAGCCCCGGGTTCGATTCCCAGTAGGGGTACTATTTGTAGTCGGTTTGGTTGATGGTAGGGCTTTTATCAAGTCCGCCTAGCTAGCTACCACCATGTTACCTAAGTCTGACGCCATAACAATTTCAAAATTGTTCTGTTCCGGCATTTAGAGGTTAGATAGCCAGTTCCTCAGTTGATCAGGATTCCGGGTGTAGTGCGCTTTCATCGTCCTTATCGTCACTTAACATCAGGTGAGATGAAGGCCAAGCACTAACTCGTTGTGCGTAATAAAAGAGACGCATGATATTAGAAAACTCGCAAGTTTCAAGAGGTTGTAATACGGGGGCAAATACTTATTTATTATTATTTATTTTATTATTATTTATTTAACAATTGGTGAACATGCTGACTTACAGTTTTCCCAAAACGCCAGCATGTTAAGGTTATTATTAAGATATACAATTATTATCAGTACAGATTTTTTTTATAATTAGAATAGCAAATTATATATGTCAATCCAAGATTAATTTAATTTATAAGTCGCGGCCTCTGAAAAAGGAAACCTATGGAAGTGGCATAAACTGCAATAACAAAGCATTCGTGACGTCAGGCGCGTGCCGTGTCCACCATACTGTGTTGCGTTTACATGTTACAATTTCGACTCTATGCTGTTTACATAAGGTGTATGTACACTAAGCTAAGCCGCCATGTTTAGTTGCGTTTGAATGGAGATTGGAGAACAATGAAGTAGGTATGCAGGTTTTTTCGTAGGTATGGCAGGTCCATCTTATTCCTTCGTCATTGGTCGCGGCTGTCCGATAATTTGTTTCCGGCTTTCCGGTCTCACATGCAAATCGACGATTGTAGCTAAAAGGAGTTTCGCTATCTCGTTTATTCCCACCGACTGCGTTTCCCACTCTTGCGCACGCGGTCCGCCTTCTCTTGGTCGCTCTGCGCGGCGGGGGCGTTGACCCCGGGCTGGATGGCCACGAGATTCTGCTCCCAAGAGTGGTCCGTCGACGCTGTGAACTACGGATCGAAATAAACACTTTATTATTTCGAACTACAGCGTGAATGGACATCAGGCAGAGACCCATAGAAAAAAAACAAAGAATGTATAGCGTTTCTGTTTTTTTTTCTAAATGTAGGCATGTAATTAGTAAGTCATAGAAAATATTCCGATTTTTACGAAGATTTATGTTTTAAGAGTTATTTATGTTTGAAAGTGTTTTTTTGGTAACCCCGACACTAAATAGCAACACCAATACCACGAACAACACGTTTCGTTAGCTGCATTAGTGATACAGATTAGCACCACAATGTACGAACCGGAACCAGATCAAACGGAAAATCTGTGCATATGTCGCACGTAACAAAACACTTTTGACAGTTGACTGACAGCCGGCAGACATTATTTTTTTTAATGCGCAATCACTTGTGCAATCGCTGACAAAGATGTCCGTTTCATGGATATGCTTTTGTTTTTTTCAATAATTAATTAAAGCTAAATGAAAGAGTTAAAAAATAATGTTGCTACTGTTTTATGATTATAGTAACATAAAGTGTTTATAGATAACCGGATTATGTTTATACTGTTTTGGGTCTCATGTGCCTGATGTCCTTTTAATCATTTGGTTCCCACAGTGGGGTGGTTTCACTCATGATTACAAGCAACTTTTACAATGGGGTCAATAGGGTCAGGTTATATCAGAATATCGCGAAAAAAAATCAGCTGTTCCATACAGGTCGACTAGGTGTTGCGCTTTTGTTCCATGAACTGCAGATTTTTTTCGTGATATCAGAGTTGGCCCCATAGTAAAAGTTGCTTGTAATCATGAGTGAAACCACACTGATGGAAACAAATGATAAAAATTTCAGCGTGTATACTGTTTTCGTAATAAGGAGAGATTTTTATGTAAACAATATTAAAGTCTTAAGATTATTAATATAATTGAAAAATATTAGAAAAAATCGACTCACCCGTAGCAGCTCAGACGGGTCTCGAACCTGCACCCTTAGGATTCCGGCCCAATGCACTAACCAACCGTCTGAGCTGCTACGGGTGAGTAAATTTATTCTAAAATTTTTCAATTATATTAATAATCTTAATATAAAAATAGCATTGTGAATGCATAAAATCTAAAAGTTTAAAAATATTGATGTCTCTTTATATTAGAAGTAAATTAAAAATAAGAATCATGTTTTTACTCAATTATTTTAGTTTATTGACGCTGAAATTTTCATTTTTTAATTCATGTTCTATATTAAAAAAGATATTAAAGATTGGAATAATTTTGACATTTGATTATTTAAAACGAATACGGAAAATAAGAGTCTAGTGAGACGCTACACTACATTACACTTCACTTTTACCGCCCCGTCTGTGAAACTTCTTAGTGTATCATATAGTGTAGTGCAACGGTTCCCGAATGGTGTTCCGCAGAACCCTGGGGTTCCGTAAGAGGTTCTCAGAAGTTCCGCGAAAAGTCAAGAGATAACTAATTTCTTTTTGTTCTAACTAAATAAATATTTTTATCTTAAAAAGTCCTTCTTTTAAAACTATTCTATCTAAACTATATTTTTAAACTATTACTTACAAGATGCGAACACTAAGCCAAAAAGTCTCAGTATTGTATGATTTCACATAAAAAAACAAATGTTACAGTTAGTTTACTTCTAACTAGAGTTAGGTAGGGTTCCGCCCAAAAACGGTTAACAAAATAGGGTTTTGTAGCCACAAGAATTTGGGAACCGCTGGTGTAGTGTCTATTGTGTAGTGAAGTGTGTAGTGTACCTGGTTAGTAGTGTACCCGGTACTGGCAGCGGAAGGCCTGCTTGAGGCTGGCCAGGCGGTCGGTGGCGGGCCCGGGCGGCTTGTGCGCGCCACTGTATGTAGTGTAGTATGTATGTAGTGTAGTGTACCTGGTTGTACTGGCAGCGGAAGGCCTGCTTGAGGCTGGCCAGGCGGTCGGTGGCGGGCCCGGGCGGCTTGTGCGCGCCACTGTATGTAGTGTAGTATGTATGTATGTAGTGTAGTGTACCTGGTTGTACTGGCAGCGGAAGGCCTGCTTGAGGCTGGCCAGGCGGTCGGTGGCGGGCCCGGGCGGCTTGTGCGCGCCACTGTATGTAGTGTAGTATGTATGTATGTAGTGTAGTGTACCTGGTTGTACTGGCAGCGGAAGGCCTGCTTGAGGCTGGCCAGGCGGTCGGTGGCGGGCCCGGGCGGCTTGTGCGCGCCACTGTATGTAGTGTAGTATGTATGTAGTGTAGTGTACCTGGTTGTACTGGCAGCGGAAGGCCTGCTTGAGGCTGGCCAGGCGGTCGGTGGCGGGCCCGGGCGGCTTGTGCGCGCCACTGTATGTAGTGTAGTATGTATGTATGTAGTGTAGTGTACCTGGTTGTACTGGCAGCGGAAGGCCTGCTTGAGGCTGGCCAGG
Organism: Agriphila geniculea; assembly: GCA_943789525.1. Lineage (NCBI taxonomy): Eukaryota > Metazoa > Arthropoda > Insecta > Lepidoptera > Crambidae > Agriphila > Agriphila geniculea. Next base: position 3,522,379 of record OX038879.1, on the reverse strand, counting down.
CGGTCGGTGGCGGGCCCGGGCGGCTTGTGCGCGCCACTGTATGTAGTGTAGTATGTATGTAGTGTAGTGTACCTGGTTGTACTGGCAGCGGAAGGCCTGCTTGAGGCTGGCCAGGCGGTCGGTGGCGGGCCCGGGCGGCTTGTCGGCGCTGGCGGCAGGCGCCGGCTCCTCAGTGTGTGCTGGCAAACCTGGCCTTTCCTTGTACCTACATAAATGAGAAGATATTCCCTACTGTACTGCACTCTTTTATTTTGGGACTTATCATCGAATAAATGTTTATTTCACAGATAACACGAAAACAGACGGAAGGTATTTATAATATCATCAACATGTGTAATAGCAAGCATCTTATGTGTTATAGCGCGCGTCCTGAGCGGCGGCGTATCGCATCGCATATGCGGATTACGGAACGGAGGATTTTCATCTGCCGCCGGATTCCACATAGGGAATGGATACCGGTATACCGGTAAATATTTTCGGGATTTTGATACCGGTATTTGAGGATAAAGTACCGTTATTTCGGTATTTCGAAAAAGTGATCTATTTTTGCAAGGATGTTTAAAGACTATGCAGGACGCTCAATTTTATGATTCATTGTACAGTGTTGTTCATACTGTAGATGATTTTTCATATGGCACGAATCACGAATAATCACGATTATAGAAAAAATCACCTGTAAATTGCGTGAGTTAAGTGAAAGACTCGTGGACTGTATAAACATGTATGAAACTAAATACAAGCTAGCCCGACAAATGAAATATGCGTACGCGCGAACTCCAGAGCGGTCTGATTCGTGAGGCGAGTAAAAATGAAAAAGAAATTAGTGTTTTGCATAGTCATCTTGAGCCCTCCTTGAATGTCGACGAGATCCCTCCTCCTTAACCTCATGCCCCGAGTTCGCCCGGGCTGGTGTTGTCAGTGTGTGACCATCACCACAAAATCAACTACGCAAAACACTGCATGTACTCGTATATAGCTAGTATCTAGGTTGTATTTGATGATATCAGTTCGGTCTATGGCCCGCCGCGAGACGCACGCGTCCCACTAATACACGACAAAGCAAAGTAGACGTAACGGGATTTGGATAAAAACATTATCATGCTCAAGTGTGGTAGATGTGATACTGATATTACGGATGGTGCTCACGTGCTCAGTGCAATGTTTGCCAGCACCACTACGATTTCGCCTGCGCCGGAATCTCGGAATCTAATTACCGAAAGCTTGGTAAAAACAAATCTGCGTGGCGCTGCCCGGAGTGTAAGGGAGCCGCCTCGTCTCCACGTCCGGGGACTCATCACGCACAAGGCACTTTACACGAAGAGCTCCAAAAAATTACATCTAAACTCTCAGTGCTGGATACGTTGTCAGAAGACATGAAAGTGATTAAATCTGATATTCAGCATCTTAAGAGCTCGCTTGAGTTGGCCCACGACTTCATCAAAGGTTTTACAGAGAAGATTAGCAAACTGGAAGCTAACGTAAAAAACATGGAGACTCAAGTTGCCGAAATACCCACCCTGCGTTCAGAAGTGACTAAAATCCAAGAAAGTATGCATCAGCAGGAGCAATGGCTTCGCTCAAATAATATCGAGATCAAAGGCATACCTTTGAAACAAAATGAAAACCTATATAATATACTCGAAAATGTCGGAAAAGCCGTAGACTATCCCATACAAAAGGGTGACATAAACTTTTTAACAAGAGTTCCAACCCGCCAAAAGGATGCAGTTAAACCTATAGTGATATCCTTTTTATATAAATATCAGAAAGAAGATTTTATGGTGGCTGCGCGCAAACAAAAGCAATTAACTGTGCGCAACATCGGTTATGAGGGCAGCGGCAGAGTTTTTATAAACGATCACCTCACGCCTTACTACAAAAATTTGCTGCTCAAAGCTAAGGAACTCAAAAAACAAACGGATTTCCAATTCATTTGGGTCAAAAACAGCAAGATTTTGGCCCGGAAGTCACCATCAACACCGATATTTAACATTAACTGTGAAGCGGATCTGTTGAGAATCAAGTGACTGGCACTATTTAAATTATCATTTAAGTGTTCGTTAGTTCGTTCTGTTGGCGGCCCTAGGCCACCCGTTAGTTACCTTATTGTCAATAATATCGATACGTTTCCCTGTGAGTGTTCGTTGTTAGTGCTTGCCACACCAGTGCAATCGGTTCTCATGCTTATTACTACGAATTTAAGGCTCAGTTTGGTTTATTGTAAGTACGCTCTTTATTTAATCTTACCCACTGCAATAAATTTTTTGACATTAGTATTCAACGGTAATATACAATACCAAGTAAAAGTTAATACTAATTTACTATTCTTCGAATTCATTATGCATCGCAATAGTACACTTATCATAGTTTTCGTGATACACAAAAATGTTATAACAATTATTGTTTGTTCGAAACGCTCAAATTCACACTTAGTCCTATTTAAAGTAAATGTTGATGTTCATATTGATATATTTAGTTTTAGAAGAACTTGAACTCAGTATCTATTACCAAAACGCTCGCGGGCTTCGTACTAAAACCAACACATTTAAGCGGAATATTATGTTATCTAGTTATGATATTGTTTGTATCACGGAAACTTGGCTGCTAGACAGTATTTTGGATACAGAATTGTTCCCAGCTGATTACATCGTTTGGCGACGCGATAGGGATTATGCAAGTTGCAAGCAAAAAATTGGCGGCGGAATACTTTTGGCTGTACATCGCAAATTACAAAGTATTGAGCGGCGCGACTGGCGATCGACAGCCGAGGATCTTTGGCTTACTGTTTGCTCGCCAACACGCAATACTCGTAACGCGACTAGCCTCCATATTGGTATTGTTTACTTATGTTCGCAACACGGCGGTCTCGGATTCAACTCACAGCTTAGTAATTTTACAGACAAATTATTTGATACGTTTAGCCAATTTCCTAATGATAAAATTATTCTCTTCGGTGATTTTAATCTTAGTAATTTAAATTGGCAATTTAACTCGGGTGAAAATTATTTGAGCCCTTCTGATTTGCAAGGTGAATCACAAATCTATTTCTTAGACACTATTGAACAACTTAACCTAAAACAATTTAACAGTACCCCAAATCTATCAAATAACAGAATACTTGACTTAGTCTTTTCTAATTGCGATTTAACTGTTGCCGCTTGTGAAGATCCAATAGTCCCCGAAGACCCTCATCATAGGTCCTTAAAAATTAGTTATCAACCACTCTCAAGCGAGGTGCCTTTAAGTAATAATCCGAGATTTAAGTACTTTTATGAACGTGGTGACTATACCACTATTTGCACTAAATTAGATGAAATACAGTGGCATTAACTTTTCTGTAACGTTGATATTAATCAATGTGTAAACTTATTTAACAAGACAATCTCTGATCTTAAAGATGAATACATACCTAAAAAATATGTGTCACAACAATCTTACCCACCATGGTACAGTGCTGAATTAAAGAAAATATTAAGTGATAAGTTGAAATACCATCGTAAGTTTAAGGTCTATGAGAGGAGTAGTGACTATGAATCCTTTGCATATTTTAGGAAACAAGCCAAAGACGTCGAGGCTGTTTGTTATGAAAATTATGTACGTCGCATGGAAGATTCTATCACTGAAAATCCAAAAATGTTTTGGAATTACATTAACTCTTCCAAAAATAGTAAAGGTACGTATCCAGCTACAATGCACTATGGCGACATTAATAGTAGCACCGGAGTTGATATATGCGACCTGTTTGCATCCTATTTTCAGACAACCTTTCAGCAAAGCTCCGATATGAACGATGGTCACGATGGCTTCAATACTGGGTCGAATGATCATACTGTACCCATTGGAACTATATACATAAACCCTGAGGAAGTTTTGCGACTGTTGAAGGGCTTGGATGTGAGAAAGGGTGCAGGTCCAGATCATATTCATCCGATCTTCATTGTAAACTGTGCCTCAAGCTTAGTCGAGCCACTATGTATACTTTTTAATAGATCCTTGCAAGATGGTGTAATGCCCGATATATGGAAAAGTGCATTCATAACACCCGTGCACAAAAAAGGAAAAAAAAGTGACGTTTGCAATTACCGCCCCATTTCTAAGTTATGCATTTTCTCTAAAGTTCTAGAAAGAATAGTACACCAACAACTTTATACCGCAATGAGCTCAATACTTACGCACACCCAGCATGGTTTTGTTAAGAAGCGATCCACAACCTCTAATTTGGTATTGTTTAATGACTTCATTACCTCAAAAATGGATGACGGGAAACAAGTTGACGTAATATTCACCGACTATTGCAAGTGTTTTGACCGCATTGACCATCGTCTTCTTCTTCAAAAACTTTATCTTGCCGGAGTGCATGGTAACTTATTCCGGTGGTTCACCTCATATATAAAAAACCGATGTCAAGCTGTGGCTATAAACGGGTTCACATCCGTTTGGGGTAAAATACCTTCTGGAGTCCCGCAGGGATCTATCTTAGGCCCATTATTATTTATACTATTTATAAATGACGTATCCACATGCTTTCAGCACTCTCAAGTCCTCCTATTTGCTGATGATATGAAAATTTATAAGGATATAACTAACGAAACCGATTGTCTCTTACTTCAAGAAGACCTAAGTAGATTCGAAGCCTATTGCGATGCAAATAAACTTGATCTTAATACTAGTAAGTGTTATTCAATGGTTTTCTCACGTAAGCATTGTGACACGAAATATACGTATCAACTTAAAAGCCAAGCTCTCACTAGCGTAAATCACATGCGAGACCTCGGGGTAGTTCAAGACTCCAAAGTACTATTCGATCAAAATGTGACACATATTGCTAAAAAAGCGTCTAAAGCTTTGGGCTTTCTAATCAGATCTTGCTACAAATTCAAAAAAGCCAAAACCTTAAAAGTTTTGTATTGCTCACTTGTTCGAAGTATATTGGAGTACAACTCCCAAGTCTGGAACCCACGCTACTCGATTTACATAAATCAACTTGAATCAGTGCAAAAAAGATTTATTAAGTACCTAGAATTTAAAACCGGTGTTTACGATAGTACATATAAGGAGCGATGCACAAGACACCATCTTCTTCCCCTCGAAGTTCGTAGAAATATCGCAGACTTAACTTACTTGTCAAAAATACTTAAAGGCAGTGTCGACTCGAGCGAACTATTAAAACACATCAAGCTTATAGTACCTCGTAGTTTTACTACGCGTAACAAATCACTGAAGTTACATGTGCCATGTGTGCGCACGAAGTATCGACGTAATAGCTACTTAGTTCGTTCGTGTGGATTGTTTAACAAATTGAGCCATCAAACTGATATCGATCTATGTTCGAATAGTGTTGCATCACTGAAGCGAGCACTCGCAGCGGAACTACTAAGTAAATATGAAAGTACATAATAATTGAATGTGATGTGTATTAATATACTTTCCTTTATTGTTTTAATTTTATTGTTCTCTGAATAATTGAGTCTAGTTGCTAAGCTGTTTATTGTTCCCGTTGATCATAGCACGATCGTATTAGTGCAAATAACGCATGTTCTTACTCGAAAAAATTTTTATTCATCTGTTATCTTACATGTGAAAACTTAATTGTTGGCTAATGATTAACCATGGTACATTTTGTTATATAAACATAGTAGCTGTAAGTTTTCCAAGAAATAAAATAAAAATAAAATAAAAATATTGCTTTCAGTTGTTGTAATAGTAATATTAAGTAAAGTCTGTTCATCCTTACTTGTCTTATTTAGTAAACAGTTTTTGACAGTTGTCATACGTCTTTTAAACTTAAATCGTTATTTAAAAATATGTTAGTAAGTTTATGAAATTATTGTTAATTTATTAACAATTTATTTCGTAATCTTTGTGTGGAAAACCATTTGTTTTATTTTATAAATGATTATTTCAATAAAGAGTTGGGTGAAGATTGTTTACCATATAAGACAAGTAAGGATGGACAGACTTTAGAGTAAAACATTAGACGACTACTTATTATTTTTCCACTTAATATTTTTTCCATACAAAATATGAACCCTATTTCACCCTTTTAGGGGTTGAAATATGGCCACCATGTTGCACTTAATGATAAATGCCTTTTTCGTAATCAACATCCCATAAAACCTCAATAACGACATCCATATCAATTTTAGGCCTTTTTACCCCATTCACCCCCTCAAGGGTTGATTTTTAGAAACTCGCCAAATACGTGTTTGCTTATTTGTTTATATAAGTAATCCTACGAAGTTTCAAGTCGGAACTATTATATTTTTTTCCCTTACAAAGTTCGAAACCCCATTTCATACCTTTGGGGTTGAATAATGTCTAACGTTTTGGACTTCAAAATAAATGTTATTTTCTCAATCAACATCTCATAAAACCCCCTCATAAAACCCCAATAACAACATCCATATCGATTTTTCAGGTTTTATTTGCCTTATTTAGCTCCTAAGGGGTTGAGTTTCAGAATACCACGAAATAGTGTTTACTTATCTGTTTTAAGAAGTACTTCTTCTTCTGAAGTTTCAAGTCGAAATGTCTATTTTTTATCCTTACAAGCTTTGAACTCCATTGCACCCCTTTAGACGTTGAATTTCAAAATATCCTTCCTTAGTGGTTGTATATACCACAAAGGGAACGCATGCGCAAAATTTCAGCTTTCTAGATTCAATGGTTTAGTTAGGCTGGACGTTGATGAGTCAGTTGTAAATAGTGTGAAATAAATAATATCTGAAATTTCAATACCGGTATCAATACCAGTATGAAAATCATTCTGTTATTCAATGCCTTATCCATATACACGATGCGCCGCCATTCAAGACGCACCCTTCAACAGCTAGCTAATTTTAAGAATAGCTTATTCGAAAACTTGGACTTATGTACTAAAAAAATCACTCCGGGAGTGCCCGCAGAAGTGAAAACTTGAATATTAACGTTGTGCATTTTTGATATTTTGGAATGGTCAGGGAATAATTTTGCACGAATTACCGTCTTACGAATTTACTCTGCATTTGAATTTACGAATACAGAACAGTATTGTACGTTCTGTTTGTTGTTTGTCTTATCCACATCTTGACAGAAAATTTAGAGTTTCGACATTAAATTAAAAAATTTGCGCGTTGCTATGGTGACACAAGTGTTTACGTCTTAAAATGACGCGCCGCCATTTTCACTGCACCTCGTAGAAAGAGAGGGGGATACTTCCGCCGCCGGCTGGCTACTCTCCATCCGTCACATCCGTCTTGCGAATTTTCGATCAGGGTCACGTGATCCTGACTGACTGACGCGAGTTCAACATTTTTTCCCCATTACAAAAAAGCGTACAACGCCGCTAAAGAAGTTTTCACTTCAAAAATGTATGTTGTAATCTTCTGTTATCTTTTTAGCTGACTTCAAAAAGGGAGGAAGTCCCTACTATGTCAATATGTACAAGACGATTAAAAACGTGTATCAAATTAAAACGTTAAATTAAACCTCACACTCACCCCAGGCCGCACCCGCCGATGTTGAGGTTCTTGCCCTTGCCCTTCTTGAAGCGGGACTTGCGGAACCACGAGGACTGCATCGCCAGGCCCACCAGCTCGTCTGGCACCTCCTATAAAAATAGATTATGTAGTATCATTCATTCATAATATAGGAGTTTATAACGTGTAAATTACTTGCTGTGCTTCTTCCAGGTTTCTTAGCAGATGTCCAGCAAAGTCCTTATCCTTAGCTCGGTCTAACAAAGTGTACGCAATACCTCGAATGCCCGCACGCCCCATGCGTCCGATATGTGTGCGTGTCTATATCATCTATATTATACAATAGTATATAACATTTATAGCAGTTATATTACCTGCTGCACGCCCTCTAGGTTTCTTAGCAGATGTCCAGCAAAGTCCTTATCTTTAACTCGGTCTAGCAAAGTGTTCGCGACGCCTCGCACGCCCGCTTGCCCCGTGCGGCCGATACGATGTGTGTGCAAGTCTATATCATCTACATATACTATCTATACAATACAGTAATGTAATCAAGATGTATTGTTTGTATATTACCGGGATCCCTTGTTTTTGCATAATTGTTTTATACCTAATTTGATTTGGCATAACGGATTTGGCATAATCTTTTTTGTCATAATAATACTTTCGCATAATTGTTTTTTGGCATACTATTTATATTAGCATAATTATCATTTAGACTAATTTGTTTTCGCATAATGTTATTAGGCATATTGTCTATTCGCCTAATATTATTAAGACATAAAAATCAAAAACAATAAGAATAAATATTTTTACGCACTCATTTATTATCATGCAAAAGGGGTAGGTATTGTAATAAAATGCCAAAAACTCATAACACATACGACCTAAATATCGACTCATAAAACACCTATTTTTAAAATACCGAAAATCCTTAATGTCGATATCCAATAGACCGAAACTTGAAAGATCGATTATTAAATGACTGATGATAGTTCGAAACCCTGAAAGTTAAAATGCCGATGGTTAAAAATCCCGAAAATCTGTTTAGGTCTATTAGGTGCGACGACGAGCGAGCGTAGCGAGCGAGGAGGAGGTAAGGTTCCATTGCGAACAACAACGCACGAGCCGAGCGAGCGAAGCGAGCGTGCCGCGGCAGCGGCCGGCGAAGTGCCAGAACCGACCTGCTGGCATGAAACCCTCAATTAACCTTCGGTTTTTTAAGCTTCGGGATTTTGTATTTTAGGTAAAATGTTCTTTCGTGATTTTAAACGTCGTGATTTTTATGTTTATAAAAATATGCGTAAATAACATTATGCGTGTTTAAATTTATGCTAAAGAATATTATGCTTAAACATGATTATGCTTAAAGTAGTTATGCTTAAAAAAATTATGCATAAGCTGTTATGACTAAATAATATTATGCGTAAACATCATTCGGCGAAATCATATTATGCTATGACATATTATGCCTTAAAATTTTATGCAAATACATAGGGAACCTATATTACCTGCTGTGCTCCTTCCAGGTTTCTTAGCAGATGTCCAGCAAAGTCCTTATCATTAGCTCGATCTGACAAAGTGTATGCGATACCTTGAACGCCCGCACGCCCCGTGGGGCCGATACGTGTGCGTGTCTATATCATCTACATATACAGTAGTATACAACAACATGTATAGAAGTATATTATCTGCTGTGCTCCTTACAAGATCCTTAGCAGATGTCCAGCAGAGTCCTTATCTTTAGCTCGGTCTAGCAAAGTGTATGCGACGCCACGAACGCCCACAGGCCCTGTACGGCCGATACGACGATGTGTATGCGTGTCTATATCATCTACATATACTATACAGTAATAAAATTACAACATGTATAGCAATTATATTACCTGCTGCGCGCCCTCTAGGTTTCTTAGCAGATGTTCAGCAAATTCCTTATCCTTAACTCGGTCTAGCAAAGTGTACGCGACGCCTCGAACGCCCGCTCACCCCGTGCGGCCGTTACGATGTGTGTGCGTGTCTATATCACCTACATAGTATATAACAACATGTATAGAAGGTATATTACCTGCTGCGCGCCCTCTAGGTTTCTTAGCAGATGTCCAGCAAAGTCCTTATCCTTAGCTCGATCTAACAAAGTGTACGCGACGCCTCGAACGCCCGCTCGCCCCGTGCGGCCGATACGATGTGTGTGCGTGTCGATATCGCGCGCTACCGTGTAGTTCACCACTGTGCGGACGTGGGGGATGTCCAGACCGCGAGCTGAAGAGATAATACACTTTTAAAACCATCATCATCAATGTATCAACGGACCCATCGCTGGATGAATGAAATCAATGTATTAATGAGTCACTTGTTTTAAATTAAATCAAAAAACATTTTCAAAACGTACCAAGTTTGGTTTAACACAAGGTGGAAGATGGTATAAGTTATACCACCATATCGGAACTGTGTCACTACGGTGGTATAACCCACTGGTTATACTGTATAACCCACTACACATGAATTGGTCGGTTTTATAAACTACTACTGCTGCCGAGACCAATGGAAAACATAGAAGCTCAAGATAATATTATTAGGTGTTAACTTTCACTGCTTGTGACGTCACACGGCAACCCCTATAAATACGGCTGCCGTCGGAGCGTTCAGGCATTTGACGGTTGGCTGTCGTGCGTAGCGGTTGTCTGGTGATCGGCGCAATTTGCAGTAAGTCGTGTCCTATTTTAGTTATTTGCTATTTTTGTGCAAGTGAAGTGTTTTATTTCGATTGTTTGCGGAATAAAGGTTGATTTAAGTTGATGTTTGTGTTAAATTAAAAACTAAGTAAACTACGTGTCGGTTTGTAAATTGTCTTTTTTTTAATAATCTCGGCTTCTGATCCCCAAAATCAGAAGTGGGATTGGCTTTCGTCCACTTTTATTAACGTTCCATTCTGATAATTTCAAAAACAAGTAACGGTTAAATTCAAATAGTGTTAAATTGTGTTTTTCGTTGAATAACCGTTAAATTTGAATTTCTTTCTGAACAATCAACCTTTATTTCGAAAACATGCCGCGACCATCGCGTTCACGTGATGATTCAGACGAATCACCACCTCGTAAAGCTAGACGTGCACGCAGCAAATCGCGTCGTCACCATCGTAGGCCACGTTCACTAGGGTGGGCCGATTTTGTATGGAGAATTTTTTTTTTTCGAATTTCATAACGCAAGAGGTGTCAAAAGTTGCGGCTTAATGCGTAGATCCTAAATACATTATTAAAAGTTGAAAAATGTAAAATCTTTAGCCCTCTACCAGCAGTCACAAAATGTTTTTTTTTATCAAATTTCACTAATTTTAAAATAATTATTTATGCATGTTCTAATAACATTTTTTATGTTTTTATAACGACAGGGAATAAATAAAACTATATTTAAAGTAATTTTAACCATTTCTATTAAATTTTCACATAGGAGTAATAAAATCAAAGTTTTAAAATTACAAAAAAATCTTCACTTTTCACTACATTTAAATTGATTTTTGCTGTCGAATTCGGGCATTTCTGAACGTGATTTAAGGGTATTCTTGATGAAACCATCCCTAGCAGGTTCCCCAATGACACGTTGAGATGCTTCAGTTACCAGTTTCACCGACCTTTCTACGGCTTGAGTGTGGCAAGGATAATCGTACAAAGGCACTTGATTTTTTTTTGCCATGTCTTGTAATTCTTCGTTACTATATTTTGTAAGGATTGGTGGTGGAGTAATTACTAGATCTTGCCATAATAACAAGTCAATATAGTTTTCAGCCATAAAGTTTAACTTTGGGGGTTTGAAATTCCGTATCGGAGCGGTAGTACCGGAAAGCCTAGCTTTTAAAATTCGCGCTACAGCGAGTTGTCGCACATGATCTTTTGAGTCATACAACATTGCTAGCAGCAAGTTTTCTGGGTGGCAGAAATAAGCATTTCTTTGTATCACTGGATCAATGATAGCTCTTACATTTTCAGGTAAATTTCTAGAAAAATTAATCAATTTAAAAATATGATGTGGTCCATCTTTCAAATTTGGTTGATTTTTAATAAAAAACCAAACTGGAGCATAAACTTTCATGATGTAGTTCACAATATTTTTCAGATTTTCAGAAGGGTCACTTGTACTTATGTAAAGTCTGAGAATGCGGTTGGCAAAGGTAAGCCACCTCGAATGTGCCATTTTCCCTGGTTGACGATTTGCCAATTCTGGTGAGCAAAAGCCAGAAGCAACTGACTGACATATCTCAAAAAGGTATTTTTGGTCGGTACTTAAATCTTTAGTAGCATCCATTTGAGGTATATTACCAGATACTGGTATAAAATTCACCACATCGTTCTTTTCACATGCAGCCAAGCTTTTTCCTATTGGGCCAGAAAACTCACGAGGACCAGACGTTGAACCATCTAGTTCTGTAAAAAGATGTCTCAGTGGCAGCTCATTAGCGTGAAGCAGACACACCGCCCACTGTAATGGTCTTTTTAGATGTTTTTCAAGGTACTGAATCACACCACTTTTCCAACCCGTATTCGTCGCCGTGCCGTCACAACCAACACACTCTATATCATCAATGTTATATTTCTTTGATTTTAAAAAATCTGTGATTGAATTTGCTATCTCTAATCCTGTCCCTTTTTTTGGCGTGGTGTGTCCGATATATTGGGATCCTGGTTCAGTCAAAATAGATATATGTTCTTCCATTATTTCTCTACGATGTATGCGATTTTCTTTCTTTTCCGATATTAAAGTTTTATCTTTTCTTCCATCAAAATATATACTTTTCAGTGTGATGTGATCTGCGACTTCCTGCACCTCTTTTCTTGACCTTGATATTGCCCGTCGTATTTTATTTTTATCGACAACTAATTGTGGAGCGGTTTCTGTGACGATTCCAATATCTACTAAAACTGCTGAGGTAACTGCAGCTGCAGATCGAGAGGAGAGTCCGAATCGGTCGCAAACAGTCGCGACTGTTGGAAGTAACAGCTGATTGTAATTTTTTGAGATAGGTGGCTCAGTTGGTAGAAGCGACAGCTGATTGTTATTTTTCTTCGAGGTGGATGGCTCAGATAATGTGTCGAAGGGGCTATCCAAGTAATCTCTATTTAAAACTCGTCGTGTCAAACCATCGCCACGCGAAGTTGACGGTTTGCAACTATCCTTATCTTGATCTTGACAACTAGTGCTAAAAGTTAAGCTCTGTAGTTTTCTCAAGTTCTTTTTCTGAAGTTTAATAGTTTCTTCTCTGTCAATACTACCTATAATCATTTTTCTGTCACCTCTTTGATCTTTGAGAAATGGAATTTCTTTGGTAGGAACTTTTCTTTTTTTCGGACAAGTGCAGTTTTCTTCACATTTGCATGAAGCTATATCAAATAAAGTATGCGAACAAAAGGTTATAAAATCATTCAATTTCTGGTTAAAATTTTCGTTTTTTTTAGAGTTCGGGTATCTTATGAATGAAAGATATTTATCAATATGACACTTTAACATTTGTTTCATGCGTTCTTGAGAAACGGTAGGAATTGATGCATTTTTCCATATACATTCGAGTTCTTGAGTTACCAACATGAAAATTTCGCTATTAGACGGTTGTTTTCCATTATATTTTTCTTTTAGTTCGTGTCTTTTCAATAATATAAACTTAATAACGTCACTTACTGTAGGTAGTCTCTTGTGGTCGAGTTCAGAATAGGGTCCAAATAAAGGACAGACTGTGTCACTTCGCCGTGAACCAGCGCTCATTTTGGTCTACAATAATTTAATATTAAGTTGCAAAAACCAAGAAAAACTGTTATTTTATCAGAAAAGTATATTTTTGTTGCATTCAAATGAGTGGTTCTAACAAGACTGTGACGTGTTCTTATAGCAAACTACAGCTATTTTTGCCGCGCGAAACTTGTCAAAACGTGAATTATTTTAAAATACTTGCATATCAATTTTTGTTGAAAACATTAAGTAAAGGGTTAAAGTACATTAGTGAACCAATAAAATGGTCAAAGAATACTTATTAACCAGAAAAATCATGGGTTTCAAATTTATGAAAATATTGATATTTTACCAAACTTTGATCGATGGTAGAGGGCTCAAAATGTTCAGCAAGTTTTTTTTTTATTATTTTTCCTATAATCTACGTCGCATTACGCAACTTTTGAGGGGTCTTGTGAGACGAAAATCTAAAATAATCGAAATCGGCCCACCCTAACGTTCACGTTCTCGCTCTCGTTCACGTCGTTATAGGACGCCGACTAGGTCGCATGAGCATGACGATTCCGTTAAGAAAACTTTAGGCGCGATTATGTCAAGATTGAGTGCGATAGAGGGTAGTGCCACAAGTGTGTCCCAAACTCCGTTACCGCCGCATCGTGGCGCCACACCTCAACGTGAAAATGCTGTTCCATCAGCAGCGCAGGCAATTGCTGATGCGCTTGTGCTAATTAATCAGACTAAACCACAAAATTATTATGTGTCTAACTTTGACCCATCTGTTCATAACTTTGAGGTGTGGTGTAGCGAGGTAGAACGCGCTAAGTCAGCCAACCGTTGGAGTGAATTGGAATGTTTGTCGCGTGTGGCCCACTGTTTAAAAGGAGATGCTAAAACCTGGTTAAACGAGTGGACCACTAACGACCGTTCCTGGTCTAATTTTGTTAAGGAATTTAGGTCTCTTTGCCCTCGAAAACTTGATTATGCGAATATTCTTTTCGAGGTCATGAATACCACGTCTGACAGATTTGCAACATATGCCGAATACGCTCGTCGCTCACTGCTGCGCCTGCGTATAGTGCAAGGCTTGAGCGAGGAACTTATGGTGCAGGTTGTGATTCGTGGTATAAATGACGCTCAGGTTAGGGCTGCTACCGCGAATGCCGATTTGACCACAGAAAATTTGGTATCATTTTTGGCAATTTACGTCAAACCTAATCGAAATAAAGATAACCGAGTTCAACCTACAAGTAATAACACGAAAAAGCGAAATATTGATCGCTCCAATAATAAATGCTTTTCTTGTGGTCAAAACGGGCATATAAGTTTTAACTGTCCTAAAAAACCGAAACCTTCTAGTTCTGATGCTCCGACTAAGTTAACGTGTACCTTTTGCAAGAAAATCGGTTATAAAGAGAGTGATTGTTTTGCAAAGTCTAGATCGGGCAATCATGCAAACCAACGAAATGTCAATCTTTGTAAAGAACTTGCTAGTGCTTCCGGGAGCAATGACATTTGTACAGCCGTGATACAAGGCATCCCTGTAGACGTTTTGATAGATAGCGGTGCACTTAACGTGTCGCTTATGTCATCGTCGGTAGTCAAATATTTTTCCGGCCCCCGTAAGCAAACGTACTGCGTTCTTAAAGGAATAAGTAGTAACGAAATCATTGCCCGCGAATCTATATCTCTCACAGTTGAGTTTATTAGTATAGCATTGGATGTTGATTTTGTCATTGTTCCTGCGTCGTATATGAATACGCCTATTATAATTGGAACAGACGTGTTAAATCGTGACGGAGTGACGTTCATTAGAACCAAGCATGGTCAGTACTTAACGCACACTCCCGTCTTGAATAAGATTAACTCTTTGCAACAGCTTGATAAAGTAGATACGCCTCTTCAAGGTACCGAATATAACTTACTTATGTCGGTTATAAATAGTTTCGCTCCGTATTTGATTTCGGGTACTGCTTCAACTACCGTCAAGACAGGCAAAATGCAAATTAATTTGACGAATGATACTCCGGTAGCCTACCACCCTTACCGATTATCTTATCAAGAAAAGCTTAAAGTACGGGAAATAGTGACAGACTTGTTAGATAAAAAAATAATTAGGGAGTCAGATTCCGAGTATGCCAGCCCCATCATCCTGGTGAAGAAGAAAGACGGTTCCGACCGGATGTGTGTTGATTTCCGAGCTCTCAACCGCATCACGGTCAAGGATAGGTATCCACTTCCGTTGATAGAGGACCACATCGACAGGCTTGGAGGGTCTAGATTCTTCACCAGCCTGGACATGGCGTCAGGCTTCCATCAAATCCCCATCGATGAGGCTTCTATTCACAAAACAGGTTTCGTAACGCCCGAGGGGCATTACGAGTACCTAAAAATGCCATTCGGTTTATGCAACTCGCCTACCGTGTATCAGAGGATAATTAACAACACACTTCGAAGATTTATCGAAGCCGGCAACGTACTCGTGTATATAGATGATGTACTCCTCTTGAGTATGTCTATCGAGGAAGTAATTAATCTATTGCGTGACGTATTAAAGACCCTTACCGAAGCCGGATTTTCGATCAATCTTCGAAAGTGTTCGTTCCTAACTACAGAGGTCGAATATCTGGGCCGCGTTATCTCTCATGGTCAGGTTAGGCCGAGCCCCAGGAAGATAGACGCGTTGGTGAATGCACCTGTCCCGTCTAATGTGAAACAGGTTCGTCAATTCTTGGGTTTGGCGGGATACTTCCGGCGTTACATTAAGGATTACGCGACGAAAACTGCAAGTATTTCTCACCTTACAAAGAAGGATGTTAAGTTCCAATGGGGGCCTGAACAAGAACAGGTCCGGCATGATCTTGTGAAATGCCTCACAAGTGAGCCAATACTTGCAATTTTCGATCCGAATCTGGCCACAGAGCTCCATACGGATGCGAGTAGCGCTGGGTATGGCGCCGTACTGATGCAGACGCACGGTGATGGCAACAAGCGAGTGGTTGCTTACTTTAGTAAGGTGACGCAAGGCGCTGAAAGCAGATATCACTCGTATGAGTTAGAAACGCTAGCGGTCGTCAAGGCTTTGCAGAATTTCCGGCATTATTTGATAGGTGTTCAATTCAAAATTATCACAGACTGCAATGCCTTGAAGGCCACCGAGCGCAAGAAGGATCTGCTTCCACGCGTCGCCCGCTGGTGGATGTACCTGCAGGATTTTAACTTCAGCATTGAGTATAGGAAAGGTCAGCTGATGAGTCACGCTGACTACCTCAGCAGAAATCCACCAGTGGCGCAGGTCAACCACATAGATAGGCCTTTGAACTGGGCTCAAATGGCGCAATCAGCCGACAGTGAAACCCAAGACCTGATACAGAAACTCAATGATGGTCTCTTGGACTCTAACCGCTATGTTTGTCGGAATGATCTCCTTTATTACCGTTTCACTCCAATAGGTGAGGAATCTCGCCTTTTGTGTTTTATTCCTAAAGGACATCGCCTTAGCCTTCTACGCATATTCCACGACGAACATGAACATATAGGGCCTGAAAAAACTTTAGATCTTATTCTTAAACATTTTTGGTTCCCTGGCCTTAAGCAGTTTGTCAAAAAGTATACGTCACATTGTCTTATTTGCATCTCTAAGAAAAGAGTTCCAAGAGCCCCACTTCAACCTATCACTTCGTGGCAAAAGTCCGATATTCCATTTAGCACAGTTCATGCTGATGTGTTAGGCCCCTTGCCTGAATCTAATGGTTTTAAATTTGTGTTTGTACTAGTAGATTCTTTTACCAAATTTTGTTTGCTATTTCCGATGTATCGCCAAGATGCTCATGAGC
Source organism: Agriphila geniculea (assembly GCA_943789525.1). Classification (NCBI taxonomy): domain Eukaryota; kingdom Metazoa; phylum Arthropoda; class Insecta; order Lepidoptera; family Crambidae; genus Agriphila; species Agriphila geniculea. Next base: position 3,505,377 of record OX038879.1, on the reverse strand, counting down.
TCAAACGTGTTTTTAACTATGCTGTTTCATTATTTGGCGTACCTAAGCTCCTTGTATGTGACCGAGGTCGTATGTTCGAAGCCTCTAGTTTCACTACTTGGATGGCAGAAATAGGTTGTGATATCCACTACATAACGCCAGAAATGCATCAGGCTAACGGCCAAGCCGAGCGTTATGTACGCACTGTCCTTAACCTAATACGAGTACATAGTCACTATCGAAATTCCTCATGGTCTGACGCTTTATGTAAAATGCAACTCGTGCTCAATATTACAAAACAGAAGAGTACCCAGTTATCGGCTCTTAACCTACTTATTGGCACTGAAGCAACTACCCCTGTTATTCGGTCGCTAATACGAGACGTTGCTATTGAAAATGCAAACCCAAACCGTGAAGCTTGGCGGGAGATATGCAGAGAGCGAGCTAAGGACTTGCTTGAGAAAAATCAACAGCAACAAGATTCATACGTCAATCGCAATCGCCGTTCTCCTAGAGTTTTCAAGAAAGATGACCACGTGTTTGTTATCAAATACTCACAATCGACGGGCAAGCTCGACTCGGGTATGCGAGGCCCATACCGCGTCGTAAAGGTTTTGGCAAGCGACCGCTACGAACTTAAGTTGCTTGGTGGCGCACGCGGCAAGACTACACAAGCCGCGGCACAGTATATGGTGCCCTGGAAAGGGGAATGGTGTCCAGAAAGTTGTGCAGCATTCTTCGATAGTAAGTTTCAAATGTAAACCTGTGTTTCTATGTTACAGAATCTATTCACACGTATGTATGAGTATGTGTGAGTTTAGTCTGAGGTGTGCCTGTTTGTGGCCGGGGGAGCCTGGCCCTGGAGGAGGCTGCCGTTTGCTGCCGCCTCTATGGAGGACGCTCACCTGTGGACCTGGATCGAAGATGACCTGGCCCTGCAGATGCGCGACACCACCGCGCATGTTGGGCCTCGGCCCTGCAGACACATCGCTGTATGTGTATTGGACTTCGGTCCTGCAGACACATCGCTGTATGTGTATTGGACTTCGGTCCTGCAGACACATCGCTGTATGTGTATTGGACTTCGGTCCTGCAGACACGTTGTTGTACGTGTATTGGACTTCGGTCCTGCAGACACATCGCCGTATGTGTATTGGACTTCGGTCCTGCAGACACGTTATTAACGTGTGGGGTGGTTTCGTACGATCGTACTAAGTATGAGAATGGATGGCATACCTGTCTGGTGAAGTATGCTATCGTGATGAATGTTTGACGTTGGATATTTTTTTCGCTACTGTGTGTTTGATTGAAAGAGGGCCTCGGATGCGTGATGAATGAAAGACTAGGCAAGATCCCTGTGGCACTTTTAACTAAACTTTATTTTTCTATAACAGATAGCGATGACGAGGAGGATGACGCTGAAGCCGGACCATCTTCTGCTCCTGATGGCTTCAGGCACCAACCGGAAGCGAGCGAGGGTGATGATGACGATGCTGGCTCTTCCGTGACCCTGGCTGGCTGTTCGAGTGGGGCTGCTCAGGCTCAAGACTCCGCTGAAAACGTGCCCGAGGACGGTGCACCTTCAGGATAGGCCGTATTAGGTGTTAACTTTCACTGCTTGTGACGTCACACGGCAACCCCTATAAATACGGCTGCCGTCGGAGCGTTCAGGCATTTGACGGTTGGCTGTCGTGCGTAGCGGTTGTCTGGTGATCGGCGCAATTTGCAGTAAGTCGTGTCCTATTTTAGTTATTTGCTATTTTTGTGCAAGTGAAGTGTTTTATTTCGATTGTTTGCGGAATAAAGGTTGATTTAAGTTGATGTTTGTGTTACTTAAATTAAAAACTAAGTAAACTACGTGTCGGTTTGTAAATTGTCTTTTTTTTTAATAATCTCGGCTTCTGATCCCCAAAAATATTATTATATTTTAGTCATCCATCCACACGATTATACTTTTCGAAAGCTACATAAAATTTTAAATTGGACACATTTTTAATAATTCAAGATTTTTGTTTTAAAAACAAAAATCTCTGAAAGCTTAGTTAAATTTATGTGGCCGAAGTCTAACTTAATAAAAATACACCTTAATTCTATCATTAACTCGTTAATATTTCACAAAGACTAACTCAAACCAGGCCAGGGACACTCCGCATTTTAGGTATGGAGCTATAAGTACGCGGTGGGCCCGTTTAACGGGCCAAAATTAGAGAGCTGCCACGCGCCGGCTGCAAGAACATTAGTTGAATGAGGATCAGTAACAGGTTTGAATCCTAAAGTTTTGTTGAAATAATATAAAATTATTTTAATAGCTATGAACCCTAGTGAAAGATTTTTTTAAATCCGTTTAGAAATGGTTGAGTTATAAGGGTTTAAACGAGCTAGAACATTCTGACGTCATAAGGACCCCCAAAATATCAATTTTGGGGGTCCTATGACGTCATCCGCGTACTTACGCGAACCTTATGTCGTACGTGCTAAAGCATATATTGCATTGAGGTTGGCATTTCGTTAATTTCTCAGATTAAGGGGGCGGTAATAGGAAAACATGGTTTGCGCGGGCCATATCTTTATATAGAAAACGTAAACTTGTAGCCACCAATAAAATTATACGACAAGCTAAAGAGTTTACCTAGTTGCTACAAACATTAAAATGCGTATAAACCTCACAGATGATTGTAAAATAAAATCAGAATATCATCAAAAGCGCTTGTCGCGGGCCATATTTTTGGCGTAATTAATAACGTAAATATATTGAATTCTACATCAAAATACACTTTAACGTACTGTGCAGTTGCTCCAATAACTGTTTTTCAAGAAAGATAATTGTGCTAAAGATAATGATGAAAAAACAACGAAAAACATCGAAAAAGTGCAGAAGTGAGGTTATTTTCCACACTCTTTACACGTAAAGAAAAAGTCAGAGACAAATGATTTCGCATAACGGAGCCTTAAAGAGATATCGTGAAAATTTCTTCACAGTTAATCATCAGTCACAGTCAATCAGTCATGCCTAAGCTTTCTGATAAGCCACTAAATAAAAATCGTTATTGATCCTCATTCTTACGTGAGCGCTCACTACGTCGCCTATGTTCCTGGGTGTATTTAACAATAATATTCAAATATTTTAGTAAGCTTTTCTTTAACCATAGTGCGAACAATCGCTTTCCTTTTATAATATGCTAAGCAGTTTATTTAAAAGAAGACAACCCTGACGTCGTCAGACAGAAGAGATGAAAGTACCTACGCGATAGAAAGAGAGGCAACTTCTAGGTGAATATGACTGTACTGGGTAGAATGGGACCGCTGTGCGATCTAAATTGCACTTTATTATGTCGGAGCAAGCGTCGCTGTTTATATAAATGATCTTGCGGAGTGTTCCTTCTGTACGTTTACTATTATGTATTCTGTGCTCAAGCCCAAAATTATACATACCAGCGACATCGGTGGCCACCAGTATACTGGTCTCGTTCCTCTTAAACGCCGTGATCACTTTGTTCCGGTCCGCCTGCTCCATGTCTCCGTGCAGCAGCAGCGCGTCGTACTCCTGCACGCCCAGGTTGGCCGCCGTCTGCTCTGCCTCTAACTATATAAAAAACCGGACAAGTGTGAGTCGGACTCGCCCAACGACGGTTTCGTAATTTTTAGATATAAATTTAAATCTTAATATATAAAATCGTAAACTGACTGACTGATCTATCCCAAACCGCTGGACCTAGAGACTTGAAATTTTGCACACAGATAATTTATACAATGTAAGCATCCACTAAGGAAGGATTTTTGGAAATTCCACCCCTAAGGGGGTGAAATAAGGGATGAAAGTTTGTATGAAAGTCCCTCAGCTTTGAAGCTAGCATCTTCAAATTTTGTTTTTAGACTAAGGATTAAAAATTAATATAAACGTGTCAAAGCGATTTTTGATAATTCCACCCCTGAAGGGTTGAAAATGAGGATGAAGTTGTGTTTAGAAAATCCTTTATTTTCGAAGTAAATATCACTAAAACTTTTATTTAGGCCAACGTTGGAAACTTATGCACTGTATACTTATCGGTTTTGTTGGAATTTAAACCCTTATGGGGGGTGAAATGGGGCAAATAAACCTAAAAATTGATATGAATGTCGTTATTGGGGTTTTCTGGGATGGCGATTGCGAAAATGACATTTATTTTGAAGTGCAACACGGTGGACGTGATTTAACCCCTAAAGGGGTGAAAATGGGGTTCTAATTTTGTATGGAAAAAAATATATAATAAACATTACAACTTTAAACTTCGTAGGAGCACGTCTAAAAATAAATAGGCAAACATAATATTTTGTGATTTTGAAAATAAACCCTTAGGGGGTAAATGGGGTAAGTTAACATAAAAATCGATGTGGATGTCGTTCTTGGCGTTTTATGGGATGGTGATTGCGAAAATGACATTTTGAAGTCCATGATTCAGCCCCTAAAAAGGTGAAATAGGGGTTCAAACTTTTGTTGTTTGGAAGGAGAGGGAGAGAAAGAGGGAGAGAGAGAAGGGACGGGGAAAGGAATGGGAACGGGAACGGGATACTAATATCTCTGGACCCAATTCTGATTATTGTAATAAACTAGCTTCCGCCCGCGATTCCTTTCACGTGGATATTAGAGAAAATCCTTAGGGAACCTTCAACCAGGATCCGACCAGCCGTTTTTACGCGATTAGACGGGTCCCCACCAAGCGAGCAGCCTTGTGCGAGGCCCACCATATGTGGCAAACGTCTTGCCTCGCGAGACAGCGCGCTTGGTGGGGACCCGCCTAATCGCGTAAGAACGGCTGATCAAAGCCTGGTTGAAGGTTCCCTAAGGATTTTCTCTAATATCCACGTGGACGAAGTCGCGGGCGGAAGCTAGTAAAGACTATATTTTGTATGATTTATCACAATTTATAGATTTCAGACTTTTCCCTGTACTTATAGTATAATTTAAAAGTCTATACGTTCAAACTTCGATTAATGTTCCCTGCCTCTTCACAGCAGCGTGCTGCTAACAATTTTAGTCAAATAAATAATAATTTCAAAGATTGTGTTGTGATATGATGTAGCATTTGAATTCTCAAATTAGTAGTTAATAAAAAGTAAAAAAACATATTTTAGAGTCAGTAAAACGAAAATTCTTGATAAAAAGTATAATCTAACAAATGTTTTACCTTCTTTGTGACAAATATTAAAACACTCCCCGCTGACGTGAACTCAACAAGATTTTGTAGAAGCCACGACCATTTGTCCTCTGGTTTATTGAAGATTCTGCAACAAACAATCTGTTTTAATACGATAGCAAACGAATTGATCCGGCTAGTGTAGTGTGTACTTGAAGCATAGTATGTACACACTACACTTCAAATGTAGTGTGTACATGAAGTGTAGTGTGTACATGAAGTGTGTGTACCTGAAGTGTAGTGTGTACATAAAGTTAGTGAGTCTATGAAGTGTAGAGTGTACATGGTGTAGTGTGTACAAGAAGTGTAGTGTGTAGGTACATGAAGTGTAGTGTGTACATGAAGTGTAGTGTGTACATGGAGTGTAGTGTGTACATGGTGTAGTGTGTACAAGACGTGTAGTGTGTACATGAAGTGTAGTGTGTAGAGTCTGTCTAAAAAGTCAGTTTACATGGGTAATTTCAAAAATAATTGTTATACCCACCTAAATCCCCAACCACCCCACCAATAACCATCTAAATAAAATTGAGTAAAGTTATGTTTACAATTAGAATTTTGACAGCACCAACAGGATTACCAGTATAAGTTTTTATAAATAATTTAATAATTTCTCATGTAAACTGACTTTTTAGACAGACTACACGGAGTGTAGTGTGTACATGCAGTGTGGTGTGTAATTTGTGATTAATGATCACTGACCGCACGTTCTGCGTGACGAGATCGCTCGCTTCTCCCGCGGCGCCGTGCTGCACTCGCACGGGGTCGTGCAGCGCGTCTCGCGCGAGCCTCTCCACGCGGCGCGGGAACGTCGCGGAGAACAACAGCGCCTGCCGCTCCGGGCGCACGTGCGCGCAGATCGAACGCACCTGCGGCTCTGCAAGTACGTACACTATCAATTTGGATGTCGATGTCGTCGCCGCGAATCATCGCCGGGCGTCTACCCTCCGCTTAAGGCTCGTAAGCGTAGTCGTCTCGTATGCGTATCGTAAGACGCGACGAGTACGATACGAGCAGAGTTCTACACACGAATCGTAGCGCAAGCGTAGATATTGTTCACGTTGACGGAAATTCATTACCAAACGTTTAGAAAGTATTTTCTACGCTTGCTTTTTTACGCTAGTACGCTACAACTACGACTATCGTATTGACATTAAAATGTCATACGATACGCTTACGCTACGACGCCGTGTGCGGACTTCTTTGGACATGTACCGTGCTCGTATTGCTCTCGTACGATGCGCATATTACGATACGCTTACGCTACAACGCCGTGTGCGGAGGAGCTAAATTCCCGTTCACTTAGCGAACCGTTTTACATGTCCGTTTTATCGGATATGTTTTTATTCGGCGATAGCGTATACAATTGTATGAGCGTGAGCGTGTATCGGATCCAGTAAACACACAATCTTTAGTGTATCCATAGCAACGGATCCGGAACCATTAGGTTCTGTAAATGCGGTGTGAACATCACATCCAGTAGCGACGGATCCAGTAAAAACGGTCCTATAAATACGGACCTGGAGCCCTATTGCTATCCTATCGCTTTCATTTGACAGATAGATGTTACACTAAAGCTAAGTATTCATTAGGCAACATTTGTTTATAAACAGTGTTTATAAACAAATGTTGCCTAATGAATACAGGGCTAGCTATGTATTCATTAGGAAACACTGTTTATAAACAGTGTTTATAAACAAATGTTGCCTAATGAATACAAGGCTTTACTTACCAAAGAAAAATAGCAATGTATCACATCTATCTGTCAAATTAAAGCGATTACGATAGTCATGTAAGTTGGCCACTTACATGGCTATCGTATAAGAATAAGAATAAGAAAAGTGATATCGTATAATATCGTATAAGTATTGTGAATATCGTATAAGCGCCCAAAGTGTTACACTTGTCAATTTGCTTTTTATCAACCAATACGCGTTAGAAAGTATATAAAAGAACTCTCCTTTTCTTTAAAGTGTCACTTTTCGTTAAAGTGATCAACAATTAATATCAATTAAAATAAATAAAATTTGTTTTACTACTGTTTTCAATAGAGCTTGGAATTTACTACTTTTTGCAATATTTTTCAATTAGTGGTCGCGTACCCCCTGGTGGTACCCCCAGGGGTAAACGAGGTTGCATCAAGGGGTACACGCACCAATCTCTTAACTAAGATATTAAATCGGTAAAATAATTATGCAAACAAATAATTTCCATAAGGAGTACGCGAGTTAGAGGTTTTTCTTGGAGAGGTAAAGCGCATTCACTTAGATAGTGTCGCCCTTTTATCGCGCCGCCTTTGCACGTGCCGCTTCTTGTCAAAGGATGCCGCCGCATAAACAAAGGATACCGCGTGCGGCGTACACCCGCAAGTCAATTTGTATTTTGGCAGTTTCCATCGAAGCGCCGCCGTCGTGAAAGCTTGTGTTTGTGGACTCTACATATGCTACATATACTGAAAATATTTTTTCATCCTTGGAAGGACAGTTAAGTGCCTCAAGATGAAACTTTAAGTGAACCAACAAAAAAATACGGGTGTTTTGTAAAACATGTAAACAACTTATGATCAATGTCCATCGGCGTTGCGTTGAAATCAGTTTGTCTGCACGTATCAGAGATACTTCAAAAATAGTGGGGATACCAAGAACTAGCGTCGGAATAATATTAAAAATAGGCCAATTAACACCAAAAAAAACGGAAGAATCCCACTATCGAAAACGGACGACTTTGAATGTGATGTAGTACGTCCGAACAGTATACAGATTTTATGCTAGTAAAAAACTTTCGACGCTACACACACACGATTCTGGAAAATTTACAAGCTAATAATACGGACTTTCCGTATAAACGTACGACTCTGCGAAATGTAAATACATTTCTAAAACTTGGATTTAAGTATAAAACACTTAATAAACTAAAACTATTGCTTGAATCATCGCTATTTTTTACCGTTATCAGTAACGTTATTTGTATAACGTTACCAAAAACTTACCGGTATTCCTGTCTCTGAAACTCTGAACACAAGTGCTTGCGGGTGTACCGACACTATCTAAACGAATGGACTTTACGTAAAAAACTAATTGGGAACCACTCGATTACTGTACAGGGTAATTTTTGGACTTCTTTTCAAATTTTGTCAGGTCATTCTATAACAGCAGTACAGTCAATCTATGAAGTAAAAAATAATGTATTTTTTTACATTTTTACTCCAAACTTATCTCTACACAAATTGAAATTGTTGTTACTGTTTGCGCATCGCACAAGTCGAAGGCGCGGCGCGACCCCCCCTCCCGCCCCCCGCCTTCCCCCGCTGAGTCCCGTGCGCGAGAGTGAGCGTGCGCGCCTAGATTTTTATTTTGATTTTGTAAAGAGGTCGCAAAATGACCCTGTATGTCGTATCCACATCAAATACCGATAAAATAATATACCTACTCACATTTATCTTACTTACCAAAACCCATGTCAAACATTCTGTCAGCTTCATCCAACACTAAGTAAGTGACTCTTTGCAGATTTGTTGCTTTACATTTTATCAAGTCTATAACACGACCCGGAGTGCCCACTATTATTTCCGCGCCACCACCTACAAAAAACATTACTTTAAATAAAAAACATACATAAATCTTCTTCTTATCGAATGAGGATTAGTGGCCACCGAGTTTATCAAGCCGCCTGTAAGGCCTCTAACTTGTCTTAACGACTGTTATCAGATGACAACAGCCGGGATCGACGGTTTAACGTGCCCTCCGAAGCACGGAAGCGCTCAGTTGTTATGCCACTTAACGGTCACCAATCCGGCACTTGACCGGACCGAGCGTTGCTTAACAAACGTGATCGAGTACGATCAGTCTGTCAAGTTCCGCCATGAGCGTTTCACATACATAAATCAAAAAAGGATATCTTAAATCGTGTGAAACTATCGTACCTTCTAGAGCTTTTGTCTGTTCCCATTTAGAACCACCTCCGTAGCAACAAACGCACCTTATATTGTATACTTTGCCGAATCTCTTCGCTTCCATGTAAATCTGTTGATTTAAAAAAACTAATATTGGGACTGCCTTGGGAACAAACCTGGGGCTCAAGTCCTGTTCGTTGTTAGCCTCATAATCGTGTTTTAATTGTGTTTGAATTGTAATGTTTTTGACACAGTTCTTGTTCTTAAACCCAAAACCGAAACACAATTGAAACACGATTATGATGTTAACAATAGCAGACTTGGGGTCAGTTGGGGTACTTGGGGGTCAATTCTGCTAATGTTAACGTCGAAATCGTGGTTCAATGGTGTTTGAATGGTAATGGTTTTTGGCACAGTTCTTGTTTCTTAAGGCTCCGTTTCGCGAAATCATTTGTCTCTGTCTTTTTCTTTACGTGTAAAGAGTATGGAAAACAACCTCACTTCTGCACTTTTTCGATGTTTTTCGTTGCTTTTTCATCATTATCTTTAGCACAATTATCTTTCTTGAAAAAAAGTTATTGGAGCAACTGCACATTACGTTAAAGTGTATTTTGATGTAGAATTCAATACGTTTACGCTATTATTTACACCAAAAATATGGCCCGCGACAAGCGCTTTTCATGATATTCTGTTTTTTTCATCTGTGAGGTTTATACGCAATTTAATGTTTGTAGCAACTAGGTAAACTCTTTAGCTTGTCGTATGATTTTTTTGGTGGCTACAAGTTTACGTTTTCTATATAAAGATATGGCCCGCGCAAACCATGTTTTCCTATTACCGCCCCTTAAACCCAAAACCGAAATACATTGTGTTTCTTAAACCCAAAACGGAAACATATTGTGTCTCGATTTTGGGTTTAAAAAACAAGAACTGTGGCAAAAAGCATTACCATTGAGCCACGATTTTGACATTAACATTAGCAGACTTGACCCCCTGAAATAGCAAAATTTGAATCATTTCAATCGGTCAAGCCGTCTTTGAGTAATCGGTGTATCTATTGGTATGTCACATGTGACGTTGCTATGGAAAGGATTTTTTGTTAAATCAATATAGAAAAATATTCAAAGGACGACATCTTATTTCTAATTTTATTTAATTCAAAAAATGGTATATGGACGTTAACTGGCTTTAAACCCAGCAGTCGGGTCAAAATCGGGTCCTTTGCCCATCTCTAGGTATCTGCTTGCGTACCTGCTGCGCCAGTTCCCTGGTGGGCGCGAGGATGAGCCCTATAGGCCCCTCGCCCGGCGCCAGCTCCTTCTGGTCCATGATGTGCACCAGCAGCGGCCACAGGAACCGTGCGAGCGATACCTGGTCACATTTAGCTAGTACCTGCTGCGCCAGTTCCCTGGTGGGCGCAAGGATGAGCCCTAGGCCCCTCGCCCGGCGCCAGCTCCTTCTGGTCCATGATGTGCACCAGCAGCGGCCACAGGAACCGTGCGAGCGATACCTGGTCACATTTAGCTAGTACCTGCTGCGCCAGTTCCCTGGTGGGCGCAAGGATGAGCCCTAGGCCCCTCGCCCGGCGCCAGCTCCTTCTGGTCCATGATGTGCACCAGCAGCGGCCACAGGAACCGTGCGAGCGATACCTGGTCACATTTAGCTAGTATCTGCTCTAGTACCTGCTGCGCCAGTTCCCTGGTGGGCGCGAGGATGAGCCCTATAGGCCCCTCGCCCGGCGCCAGCTCCTTCTGGTCCATGATGTGCACCAGCAGCGGCCACAGGAACCGTGCGAGCTATACCTGGTCACATTTAGCTAGTATCTGCCTAGTACCTGCTGCGCCAGTTCCCTGGTGGGCGCGAGGATGAGCCCTATAGGCCCCTCGCTCGGCGCCAGCTCCTTCTGGTCCATGATGTGCACCAGCAGCGGCCACAGGAACGCCGCCGTTTTACCCGATCCCGTGCGAGCGATACCTGGTCACATTTACATTCAATCATTATTGGAATATTGGTGAAAATTTACGAAAAAGCGTTTTTTTCGGCTTCGCCTTTCTTCTATACCCAAAAGTGTATCTATGAAGAAAGTGTATCTTAAAAGAATATACCTTGCTACCATAGTTGAATAGGAATGTAAAGTACTACTACTACTAGCGACCCGCCTTCGCTTCGCTTTGGTGTAGTGTGGAATTAGACACCATGTATTATACATATAAACCTTCCTCTTGAATCACTCTATCTATTAAAAAAAACCACATCAAATCCGTTGCATAGTTTTAAAGATTTAAGCATACAAAGGGATATAGGGATAGAGAAAGCGACTTTGTTTTATACTATGTAGTGATAAAAAATATTTGCAATGCCCTTATGGAATTTTATTAAAGAAGCTTTTATATTTTTGTAACACTAATTAACGTATCCACAAGAATGCAATAAATACTATCGTCTTTAACTTTATTCCTTTATTCTTTATTCCTGCCAGAGGTCTTCATATTTAACAATAGACTTTTATTCAAATACCAATAAGGTCCCGTCCAGACAGCGCAGCGGGCACGCCGGCGGCCTGTACGGAGAGTACTCCGAGCGTCGGATGGTGCATCAGTTGTTCGTCGAAGCCTAAGTAAGCGGGGACTTGTGGAAAATACTTTATATTCAAATACCGATAAGGTCCCGTCCAGACAGCGCGGCGGGCACGCCGGCGGCCTGTATGGAGAGTACTCCGAGCGTCGGATGGTGCATCAGTTGCTCGTCGAAGCCTAAGTAAGCGGGGACTTGTGGAAAATACTTTATATTCAAATACCGATAAGGTCCCGTCCAGACAGCGCGGCGGGCACGCCGGCGGCCTGTATGGAGAGTACTCCGAACGTCGGATGGTGCATCAGTTGCTCGTCGAAGCCTAAGTAAACGGGGACTTTTGGACTAGACTTTGTATTCACATACCAATAAGGTTCCGTCCAGACAGCGCGGCAGTCACGCCGGCGGCCTGTATGGAGAGTACTCCGAGCGTCGGATGGTGCATCAGTTGCTCGTCGAAGCCTAAGTAAGATGGGACTTGTGGAAAAGACTTTATATTGAAATACCGATAAGGTCCCGTCCAGACAGCGCGGCGGGCACGCCGGCGGCCTGTATGGAGAGTACTCCGAACGTCGGATGGTGCATCAGTTGCTCGTCGAAGCCTAAGTAAACGGGGACTTTTGGACTAGACTTGTATTCACATACCAATAAGGTCGCGTCCAGACAGCGCGGCGGGCACGCCGGCGGCCTGTATCGAGAGTACTCCGAACGTCGGATGGTGCATCAGTTGCTCGTCGAAGCCTAAGTAAGCGGGGACTTGTGGAAAAGACTTTATATTGAAATACCAATAAGGTCCCGTCCAGACAGCGCGGCGGGCACGCCGGCGGCCTGTATGGAGAGTACTCCGAGCGTCGGATGGTGCATCAGTTGCTCGTCAAAGCCTAAGTAAGCGAGGACTTGTGGAAAAGACTTTATATTCAAATACCGATAAGGTCCCGTCCAGACAGCGCGGCGGGCACGCCGGCGGCCTGTATGGGCGTCGGCTGCGAATACTCCGAGCGTCGGATGGCGCGCATCAGTTGCTCGTCGAAGCCTAAGTGGGCGAAGCTGCTGACCGGACGCGGTGGATCCGGCCCTGTGATCTAAATAAAAAAGAAGTCTCAGTATTTACTATGAGAATTGATCAACAATATCCCTAGTTTATAACTATTGTAAAGTCTGTCCATCCTTTTTTATATGGTAAACAATCTTCACCCAACTCTTTATTGAAATAATCATTTATTGTTGTTTACAACAAATGGTTTTCCACACATAGATAACGAAATAAATTGTTGATAAATTAACAACAATTTGATAAAGTTACTAACATATTTTTAAATAACGATTTAAGGTTCGGTTATGCAAAATCATTTGTCTCTGTCTTTTTCTTTAGGTGTAAAGAGTATGGAAAATAACCTCACTTCTGCACTTTTCCGAAGTTTCTCGTTGTTTTTTCATCATTATCTTTAGCACAATTATCTTTCTTGAAAAAAAAATTTTTGGAGCAACTGCACAGTACGTTAAAGTGTATTTTGATGTAGAATTCAATCCATTTCCGCTATTATTTACGCCAAAAATGTGGCCCGCGACAAGCGCTTTTGATGATATTCTGATTTTTTTTTTACAATTACCTGTAAGGACGTACGTACGCAAATTAATACTTGTAGCAACTAGATAATCTCTTTAGCTTGTCGTATGTTTTTTTTTGTGGCTACAACTTTACGTTTTCTATATAAAAATATGGCCCGCGCAAACCATGTTTTCCTATAATGGACCCTTAAGTATAAAAGACGTATGACAACTGTCAAAAACTGTTTACTAAATAAGACAAGTAAGGATGGACAGACTTTAGTGAGTAGGTAGCACTGACATGAAAATTTTTTTTTTATTTAACTGGACTGGCTGTCCATTTGACAGCTAAGTTTTTGTGCATATTTGAAACGCCACTAGCGTGCGTCTAAAGAACTAATTTTGACGTACAAAACGAAAATGGTCGCCGTGATGCCTCTCCAGACTTCAAACTTTAGTACCATGTCCCTCACGCTATGCTCACGCTACGTCCTACAGCGCCAAAATGGCGGAAATCAAATAGGCACAAAAACAGAACAAATATGTAATAATGTAAACAAGTAACCGGAATCCAAACACGACCCCCCCCCCCCCCCATATAGTATTAAGATAGTATATAAGGAATTTTTTCGTCAGTTCTCGACTCTGAGAAAGAAAACTAATGGAGCTGCCATAAACTGCACTACCGACAAAATACAAAGCATTCGTGATGTCAGGCGCGTGCCGTGTCCGCCATATTGTGTTACGTTTACATGTTACAATTTCGCCTTTATGCTGTTTACATAAGGTGTATGTACACTAAGCTAAGCCGCCATGTTTAGTTGTATTTTAATGGAGAACAATGAAGTAGGTGTGCAAGCTTTTTTCGTAGGGATGGCAGGTGCATCGTATTCCTTCATCATTGGTTCTTGATCACAGTCAGTTCATAATTTTTGTCTCCCGAACCTGCCACATTGCACTATTTTTGTCATCAAAGACGAGAGTTTTGTGTGTCGTCTTAGAAAATGTATAAACTTAAAAAAAAACTAAAATGCATTGTAGTTAGAGATTTCACTTCACTTATTAGTTCTCACTAATAAGTGAAGTTTTTTAAGTTTATACATTTTCTATATGATAGCCATTGTATTTTCAATAATTATTATAAAAGTTATAACTCATTGTAATGATATTTCATTTGTAAGGATCAAAAGAAACTAGCTTATGAATTCCTCACCTTCACACCCAAATTCTTTTTCAACTCCTCAACTTGTTCATGGGTCAGCTTCTCTATGTCCTCGTGTGGAGTGTAGAAGTTTTTCTCAAATGGCTCGTACTCAATCTCCGAGTGGTCTATGGGTGGGAGGGGGTCAATGTACTTCTTCTTTGGTGGGGCTAGAGGGTTGCCATCTTCGTCATACTCAATTTCCAAATCAGACCCATCATCAGCATTAGTCAGTGGATTATCTTCCATGTACCTATAAAAAAAATTAAAAGCAGATTATGTCATTATAAAAATGAAGAGTGCTGTTGATTAAAAATAGTAACAAAATATAAATATCAGGAATCACTTAAAGTGATGAGTGTGTTAGGCAAGATCTGTAATTAATTCAACTATCTATTGCCACTGCTATCAGCCATTTTTTTATGTCCCACTGCTGGAGTACAGGCCATTATTGCAATTTGATTTAATATTTATAGCTATTGGTCTCTCTAGAAATAAATAAATGTTATGACCAGTAGAAAACTCACTTATAGTAACTCTCCTCATCATCCATCTCATCAATATCCCCTCTCGTGCCTCTCCCGCTGTCTCCCTTGCCACTGGCTTCATTCTCTTTACTAGCTACCATGTCCTTAGCAGCCTGCTGCTCCAGACCGGCCATGTACGCATCTAAGGGATCCTCTTCATCTTCTTCCACCTAAAACCGTAAATTTAATGCATATACTCCAGTTTTCGGTAACTTGGGTCTTTCGTGCAAGGAGATTGTGTGTGATTGTGGTGACATGTTACCAGAGTTACATGTGACCCGTGGATGCCACTTAAGTTAAAGGGCATTTATAAGGCCATAATAAGGGCAGTAGTCATGTATGGATCAGAATGTTGGGCTATGAAGAAGATGGATGAAAGGAAATTACATGTACAGTACGAGGCATGTATCTTGAAATTTTTTCGACGGAGTAGGGCTAAGTTCGCGCATGTGCTCATGTGAGCGACCAATAGCGCGCGCCTCTCTCCCGCCGCCTGCGCCCCTCACCGCTACGCATGCCCAAAATACGGATTCCGCGCAATCCCCATCCAATTTCAAGATATATGCCTCGGACTGTAGCAGAGATGAAAATGCTGAGGTGGATGTGTGGTGTGATGGGAATGGATAAAATTAGGAATGAGTATGTGAGAGGAAGTTTGAAAGTAGCACCAGTGATAGAAAAGTTGAAAGGGAATCATCTGGCTTGGTATGGGCATGTTATGAGAAGGGATGAAAGGCATGTTACTAGAAGAGCAATGGATATGGAATGGATGTTGAAGGCTGAAAAGTAAGAGGAAGACCCCAGAAAGATGGATGGATTGTGTGCGGAATCACAGAATAACTAATAGTACAAGTACAGAAGCAGCATTCCGCAAAGTCATTTAAATAAATAGCGACTTTTGCTCCAACACAATAAAGTACAATTCAGGTAGTGCAGCGCTAATAGTAGTTGCCTCTCTTTCTATCATGTGCTCTTACCTCTTCTGACGACGGGATGTTAGTGTCGTCTTCCTTTAAATAACTGTGTAGCATATATCATAATGTGAAAAACGACAATTGTTTATTGGTTTTTTGATTTTGACATCCGTACACGGCATAGTAATGGCGATTCGACATTGTTACTATTATAAAGAGACATTACCTACGCAGGCATTAAGATGCCGCGCGACTACACGTTCATAAATTAGTGTTAGTTATAGTTAAAATAAAAGGAATTAAACATTTAGAAACTTCGCATAAAACGAAAAAAAAATTAACTACTGAGAAATACATTATTATTAAAATGTAAAAAATAAATGTTTAATTTTTTCTAAAATGTCTAAAAAGACGCATCATAGCTTAATTAGATACAAGCATCATAGTTACCATTTTGGCTTATCTAGATATTGAGATCAGATGAATACTGTGAAAAAAACGAACATGCGAATTTGGATTCAGTTTAATTTTGCTATTAGGTGATAGCATTTTAATGCACCATAAAATTATACTAACAAGGTATTTGGTAAACTATTTTGCTTTTAGGAAAAAACTAGGTAATGTACGAAATCTCATGATTTTTCTATGAAACGGTTACCACCCCGGATTTCTTACATCACATATCTAATTAATATTTGACACTTAATATCAATATCCGATAAACTAATAAAAACAACGAGTTTATTAATTATGTCCAGATAAAGCTAGTTTTATTGGACTATGGCGCCTCTCTGCTCACTTGTGCCTCTGTAGGCACGGCTAGCGGTAGGTGCTTATCGCGCGACCTTGAGTGAGTGAAGGAGGCCTGGTATGGGCATGTTATGAGAAGGGATGAAAGGCATGTTACTAGAAGAGCAATGGATATGGATGTTGAAGGCTGAAAAGTAAGAGGAAGACCCCAGAAAGATGGATGGATTGTGTGCAGAATCATATTAATGTGAAGGGAGTGGATGAGGAGATGACGAGTGATAGGAAGGAATGTAAGAGAAGGACGCACTGCAACAACCCCTAATAAATTGGGAATATTGGGATAAGGGTAGGGGGTGATGACTTGGGCATTAATATTAAAGATTAGGTATTTTCAAAAGAAAAGATTATAATTTCACCTTTGAACTGGATGCAGCCTCATATGTAGGGCTCCCAGGAGCCGGTATATATGCTAAAGCTGGTGTTGGTGGCTCATCATCTTCATCAAAGTACCTGCAATAAAGATTTCTGTGTAATACAAGTCATTCTTCATTTATTGTATTGAAAAGTCAAAAGCAAATCAAATTTAGATCAGTCACATACAGCCAGAACCACACCCCGGGCACTCCATACAAGCGTCGCGTTACAACTACCTATTACACAGATGCTACAGTGACGTTTTTGCACACACGCAACTGTGTGCCAGCTATTGAATGAGCACACGGATCGACACACGGATGGACGCCGGTGGGGTGAGGTGATTGAGGGGCGGGGCGGAAAGTTTACTTTCTGTACGGTAGTACTTATATCTATTCTATGCCAGTACATAACATAATAACATAGGTAGCTAGTGGCCACCATTACTAAGTCAAATCAGATACTGTGACCTGGGTCAGGCAGTAAATGTAACATAACGGAAACCTAAGGCAGAGTGAACTTAACTAGAAACTAAATTTATTCAAAAGACAACTTACTCATCTTCAGTCTTAGAACGCTTCTTCCCAAGGCTGCCCCAGTTGCCCGTGACCGCATTCTGGGTTATAGCGGTCATGGTGGAGTAGCCCTGCTTGGACAGTCCCGATGTCGGCGGCGGGACTGCATGCATAGTGCTCGACGGCGGTGGAACAGCGTGCAAGGAGACGTTCGAAGGATTCCGCTTTGGCATCGTGAACCCAGCGAACCCAAACCCCTTACCACCACTTCCGCCCGAATTATAACTCATTTTTAGACGAGTAACGCAACTACACTGCAAATATTATCATTAAAATAGTGAGGTTATTTACGTTGTTTACACACAGTAGGTACTTTTTCACGGATTCGCTTAGTCTACTAAGAATGAAAAGGCTGCGGTTAAAGCCTTATTCTTATTTGAATTCAAATATAGCTTTGTGTTTGTACGAAAATAAAAATTGAATTAACTATTGATGAATTTGAGGAAACACCAACGCTGACATTTTTTCCAATTTTTTTTTGACATTGACATTGGTTACATTCCAACAGATAAGCCGCTGAATCATCGATCGCCATAGAGTAAATTTTAACCATGGAAAGTAATTTGACGTGACGTGGTCGTGAGGTGAGACTTTATATACACAGATAAATTGATTCTATTCTATTCTATTCAGACATAATTACGACCAAAATAAGAAAAAATGTAAATAATTGTATTGATTAACGATTTCTTTATATCGATATAGTTTTCAATTTTCTTGGTAAAACCGGATTTTTACGTCATTTCTACTCCACATCTCTAATAACGTTAAAGAAAAAGTAAACTCTCCAAATGTCATTCACTATTACGTGTCATTTTTTACAAAAAATAAATAAATAACAACTAACAAACCGTGACTGCACCTTGTTTACCTAGATTTTTGTAACTCTCCAAAATGTATTTGAATCTACTTTTTTTCTTATTTGCGATGTTTAGTGTCACCAAAGTAGAAGCTTCCCAAGGTTATGATTTTGGTGATTTCTTAGCAACTGTTTTGGGTCTTGGTATTGCTGTGGTAGGAATTCTCGCGTGTTTGGGCAACTACGCGAGACAGAAAGCAAGAAACGAGTTCATATAAAACGCAATCATGTGTGAGTATCAATTAGCCTTGATTTCTAGTACATTTTGTACATTAAGTTTCACAGTTTGTAATTGTTTTTAGTATTATAAATATAACCAATCGTCGTTTTAATTCCTTTGTTACAGTAACGACTTCGTCAAATGTGAATTGGGATCAACATGGATTAAGAACAACTATAGGAATAAGGATCAGTTATATAAATATTATTTTACTAAACTTGTGACGTCTTTATAATACATGTGTTTTATTATTATGTACTAACATATTGTTTGCAGTAAAATCCATCTTTACTATTACATTATTAGCTGTCTATACTCATTTTAAATAATTTCCAAAATAGGCAAAACTGTATTATATTGAGTTGTACAAATAAAAAGATTATTGAAATGTAAATAATTTATATTTGAAAGAAAACATTTTATCACTTTGCACCCTCACATAAGACAACACAGTTATTGAAAACCAATAAAACATGATTTCATGATATTTCATTCACAATTAATAAACTTCATTTAATTTGGCTTAATTTAATCTTAATTAACTAGTCTGAGACTCTAATAACTCTATTTCTTTAAGAATGTCACTTTTTTTAGACATTTTCTCTTTCTGATCTTTATCAGGGTTTTTCAATGCACCTGATTTTACTTTTTCTTCAAGGAGTTCAATATCTCTTAGTTTTTTCTTTAGGTTTTTCAGCCGCTTGGCCGGGTCAGCCTGACTAGTGGCCGGAGTGTTGTTGCCTGATGATGACGGTGAGGGGCTGCTAAATGTTGGCTCTGTGATCTCACACTTTGCTAATTTTTCTGCAGCTTCTTCAGCTCCTGTAAAATGATCAAATCATTACATAGTATAAAACAAATCTCTTCCCGCTGTCTGTCCCTATGTATGCTTAGATCTTTAAAACTATGCAACAGATTTTGAAACAGACTTTTTTAAAGAAGAGTGATTCAAGAGGAAGGTTTATATGTTTAAAGCATGGTGTCAAATTCATGTCGGCGGCAGGTCCCTAGTTAATGAAATAGTTTTAAAACTATTTCTAAAAAAATTCACCTCA
Organism: Agriphila geniculea; assembly: GCA_943789525.1. Lineage (NCBI taxonomy): Eukaryota > Metazoa > Arthropoda > Insecta > Lepidoptera > Crambidae > Agriphila > Agriphila geniculea. Next base: position 3,485,701 of record OX038879.1, on the reverse strand, counting down.
AAATCTCAAATACATGGTTATGAGGTAAAAGTAATTTACCTGACTTCTTCTTCTTCTTTTTCTTCTCCACATTAATAATCATGCCCGGTATTGGTTGTATGGTGCCTGCTTGATTTTTCTTAGGTTTTTGGGCAGCCGCAACTATTTCTGGTGTGAGTCCAACTGGCAATCCTGTGCTCTGTCTGGCTTTAAACTGTTTGCCTTTGCTTTCGTAGAGAGGCACCTCCTCTTGAGGCACATAACCGTCCTTGACCCGCCGAGGCTTGCGCCATGTTCCATCTGGCCTCTGAGTTGCAGGGATGAATTTACATCCTGTGAGTTGGAATTATCAACAGTTCAACTTTAACTGTACCTAGTTTAACGAGTGCGGGTTCTACAAGACTACACTAATTAGGAATCATAGGAAATATGGAAGCATCTTGATCATTAGCAATTCATGTGTTCACTGAATCGAAACAAATAAATTTACCGACAAGCAAATGAAAATCTACTGTGTGAAGATTACACATAGTTTTCAGGGAACATAGGGAACTAGATATGTCTTAAATTAATTAGAAACACGAACAAAATTTCGCAGTTCGCGATTTCTCTTCACTCACCGTCGGCGTCCAGCTCATATGCTGTAGCCGCCATTATTGCACATTAATTCACAATGAAGTATTTTTCACAACGTCTTAACTACGACCTGTCTCAAATTAAGCTGGAGCTCGCAGATTTTCTTAATTTTTTCGTGCTATTTTCGTATACAACAACTTTGACATTATCAAACACTGACTGATTGAATGAAATGAATGGAGTTATTGAGAGTGAGTGAATCCTGTTACCGAAACACTGACCTTTGAATGTTTGATAGTGAAGCGTTTTTCAAAATAACAGATACGATATCAGCTCCATACATATTAGTTCCAACTGCACGCTCGGTCTTAGGGCGTTCCGCACTTATGCCGCGTTAACATAATCAAAGTATGCTTTGACAAGTAGTTTTGACTACTTGTCAAAGCATACTTTGATAATGACTCAAAACAATGGGATGTCGGACGAAAATCAGTCGAAAAGAGCGCTCGACACCAGGCGAGTGATTCTAAAATAGGGTCCCTGGAGATAAATGGGAAAATGATAACTGCAGCTTTCCGGCACCCTGATTATCTAAAAAGAAACTATTTAGCGACCGGTTTCATTCGACATACATTGCTACTTTTCTTTGGTATGTTTTTTTTTTCACCCAAAAAAAGTAGCAATGTATCACATTCATCTGTCAAAAAAGACCGGTCGACTGCTTAAGGCCTGCTTTCATACTAAACTTTGAGTTCATTGCAGTGGCGTAGCGATGGGGGGGCGGGGGGGGCGGCCCGCCCCGGGCGGCACTTTTTAGGGGGCGGCAAAATTTTACAAAAAATATTAAAAAAATATATAAGTACTACACTATCATTGACGATTTTGACCTAATAATCATTTCGTATGGCCTGGAGCGCGCGGCGCGCTTCGCACGCCGCGACTGGCTACACTACGATTGATTGTAATGATTTTAACCAAATAATCATCACCATATGGCCTGGAGCGCGCGGCGCGCTTCGCACGCCGCGACTAAGCTACACTATCGTTAGTGGTAATGATTTTTACCAAACTATCATCACCGTATGGCCCAGAGCACGCGTCTACATAAAAGATTATGCACCGAAAAAACCTGATGAGTTAATTTTTAGTAAATAAATAAGGTAAGTAGATAATTATTACTTATTTAAAAAAAATTACTGATTTTCTTGACTTATAATTAAAATAAGGGGGCGGTAAAATTCGGGACCGCCCCGGGCGGCACAAACACACGCTACGCCACTGGTTCATTGTACGAAAAAGTAAGGCAGTTCAATATAAGTCCTGCTATAAGAGCTCATAGTAAGGCCCCTAGTGGGATAATTGAAATGGGCGCGATCTTGGTTGTGTGAAGCTGAGACTTATTGTAGTGGTGGCTACCCATTGGCTACCTCGGCTGAGCTTACCGAGTAAACTGTCTCGATATACTTGGTGTCAAATGCTCCAAGCAGCATTGGAATGCGATGCACCCGCATTTTAATGTAAATTGAAACAATCTACCACTAAACTATTCAACACTTGACACTGGCAAAAATTACTTCTTAGAGGAAAGTAGATTGCCAAAACAAAATAAGAAGACGAAGAAATCCAACACTGACAAGAAAATATTTTTTTTATGAAATCCAGTTAATCTCTATTAAACCAATCCAAGGCCGTTAAATAAAAAAAAACAAAAACGTCAAACTGCGTTACAGCAGTGTTGCCAACTCAATAGATTTCCCGTCAGATTTAACGGATTAGGAACTAACGGGAGAAAATATATTTTGATGGCTAACGGATTTATTGACGGGAGTAGTTTTGACTAAAATGAAACGTTCTTTGTGTGAAGACCAACATCGAGATAAGATTCGACTCACAGAACAATGGCTTGTCTACACCGAAATGTCACTTGTCGGGTTGAGATCGAGATACTCATGCTCGCATTTACAACCACAGATGACTAATTTGTAGCAAGCTACAGATACGACAGTCAATTTAGCTTAGTTCCACGTCCAGAAGTTATGGCGCTGCGATCGCTTTCCAACCCAAGAGCACTAGTGCTTCCAACTGAAGTACTATCGATATCGATATTCTTTATTTAGTGATGTGCTATTATCGACAATCAATAAAGGACCCCCTTTGGACTTATTATGAATTTTAATTTAAATTATAAATAAAATAAAACAACCAATGTTAATTACAATTATCATTTATTAATTTTAGTTGAAGTATATATTTTACACTTGTATAATGGTTTAATCCATTTTTTTGCATTCCGTATGTTTTATTAACAGTTTTTTTTTATAAAAGTAATTCCATCTCCATCTAAAATTGTACACTAATTAAGTTAATAAGACATTGCATACGAAATACTGTGCTTGAGAAGAAATATCATCTGAAACAAAAATATTTCGACATTAATCTCTGAGTATTTGACTAAATTCAAATCATTGTTAGACCTAACATTGTTTTTAATATGACATTCCATAATTAATTTATAATAATTACATTTCAAATAAGCTTAATAATTAAGTACTTTATTAACACCAAAATATTAGCTTACCTCACTCTGATGTTTTGGAATCATTGGTGTTTCGCTAGTTAATGATAGTAATGCTGGTGGTGATGCTCATTGAAAAAAACATTACCTGCAAATAAAAAATGAAAAGTGAAATAAAAATCAAGTACTTAACAGTAAGTATGAAGTTATGATAAATAAATACTAGAAAAAATCACCTCACCCGTAGCACCTCAGATGAGACTCGAACCCACTCCCTTGGGATTCTGGCCCAATGCACTGACCAATTATGCTACAGAGTCACTAGTTGCATTGGTGAAATTTTCTAGTACTTATTACTTTTTTGCTGCAAGCCAGCGCATTGGTCAGTGCATTGGGCTGGAGTCCCGAGGATGCGGGTTCAAGTCCCATCTAAGGTGCTACGGGTGAGTCGATTTTTTCTAGTATTTATTTATCTTAATTTAAAAATAGCATTGTGAAATGCGAACATTCAAATATTTAATAAGTATGAAGTTATTTATAACTTTATAACAGCATTAACATTTTAACATTAACCTTATTTAATTATTAAACTCTAAAAAATAAGTAGCCTACAAATAGTTAGCTAGTTGATTGAATGCAAAAATTTCATGAAATGATTATACTTAAAAATGTTAAAGACGGAGAACCACCAAAAGGGAATTCAGAAATTTTGTTAAAAAAAGAAATCACAAACAAACCTTGCATGCCCGCAACAGTCTCCATGTCTACTAATATCCTGCACTTGATCCAGGGTGACAGTGGTTATGCTCCTTTTCTACCATGTACACTGGAATAATAACAATAAATGTAAATATCATAATACAGAACTTTTAAGGTTAACGACCAAATACTCAGTAGATTCTTAAAGTTATGGTCTGGTCGTATCATAAGTTGTAAGGTCTGACAGAAACACTATAGAAATGACAGCCTCATTGTCCATGAGATGACAGCAAGACCTCCCTTAACTAAAGATTTTAGGTAGGAAGCGTTTGAGTGTTCGGTAATAACTATGTTTTAACTATGTACCTTTACAGTACATCTTCAACTGACATTTTTTGCAAATATTTTATTTATTGTTGTAAGTTTATTGATTTTATATAAATTACTATTAAGATGCATTACCCTGTACCTTGACTCAATGTGGGAGAAAAGTAGGTATGTAGGTACCTATTGCTAACATGGAGAGGAACACTAAACTTTTTTATTACTAAGATAGAAACTTACCTTCGGTAGTAAGTGACACACCATACAATTTCTGCACTTGCGTAATTTGATCAAACAAGGAAAATGTATTGACGAATTTATATCGCCTTCTTCTTCAAACTGAGTTTCGTCAAAAAGCTATACACAAATGCGTTTCTTTAGTAACTTATTTTTGCCGAATTCAACTAAATCAGGATTTGTTTTTATTTTTTTTTTATTTTATTTTTTTTATTTTATTTCTCTTTGGCACAGTTACAAGATACAAACCAAGCAGTACAAAAAATAAATAAATCACAAAACAAAAGTTTAAATTTGTACCTCAATTACAACTATGCACAACATTCAAATATAGTTTTCATAAAAAGTGCGGCTAACTAGGTAGTTCTAAATAATTCTAATACAAAATTAAATTTTTAAAAAAAGCAGTAAAAAAAATTAATCAAATCAAAGAAATTAATCTTCAATTTGTGCAAGTGCTCCAATGTTCTCTGGATCTTTTATTGTTTTTTGGGGACCAAGACAACCAATGAAGCGAGCAACTCAAAGAAAAATTGAATTAAAATACTAAAATAAGTTATTTCTTTGAAATAAAACAACTAGACCGAAGAACTGTCATGCATGTCTGCCACAGTCACGCACATACTGACAATAATAGACACACACAGATAAATCCATTACATACAAGTCCAAACCACGACGCTAGCGCCAAAACTCTTGGGATGGAACTAAAGCTGTCAGCCCCCTGTTTACAACTAGTAGACTCGTATTGTTCTTTGTCGTGAGTTGTGGCCTAATGTCAAAAGTCGACAAACAAGAGCTTTTCTCTTCAACTGACATTAATTTGACAGTTGAATCAGAGAAACTTGTCTACCACCCTTTGTCTTTTGGTCGAGAGAGAGTTCACAGACTAATAAGAAGATTCGAAATAGTTTTTTACGTATTTCATATCTAATCTAAATCTAAATTGTCCGTGCTTATATTTTATTCCTTAAAAAATTAAAATTATTTTCATACGTTGATTTCAATATTTCGTAATTTTCTCGTCATTTTACACAGACTACTAAATTAACAATTTCGTTAGTAGTCTGTGTTATCTTTTCAAAATACTCTCAACAAAAGAAAGGCAAACTAATTTATATCCATACAGCTATATTTAATTAGTTTTAAGAGTTTAGCGTTGTGAAATCTATAGAAAGGAACGGGGCTTTATGAGAAATAAAGTAATTATTTTCTATTGGCAATATTATTCTTCTCGAGCTCGAGAGAGCTTGTCTACGGAAGAGAACGCTTTCTTGAGTGCCTCTTTATCTTAGAACTTATAAAAAAATGAGAATCATGTTTAAACTAAATTATTCCGGATCATTTTAGATAATTGTGACGTTTATTGGTGTTGAAATAAAAAGATTACCTTTAAAATTCACTTTTTTTATTAAAAGACATTAAAAGGTTTCGAAATTCTGAGAACGAGTCCCACCTGTCTGTCAAACTGTGCTCAGCAATCGAGATGGTCGAGACGACAAGTCTTCGTAGACAAGACTCCCGTTTGCTCATGCTACGCGTGCAAGAGACTTTTGTTACCACCTTTATTGCGCACTGGTTCTACATTACATCACTTTATAATATTTCAGACATATTCCAAAGCTCTATATAATACTCTTTCAACTTGTCAACAACCACACGACTTGATGGCTACATAAAGAGTGCGTCAAATATACACGCATGGGGCGCATGTGCAAGCAAATTGTCATAATCAAACTGACTTGAAATTCGAATGTACCATAAAAAGAGGTCGGAAGCCTCCCTCAACACTTTGAGATATTTATGTTCTAATCAAGTAATGTCAGGGGCCCTATTTTTGAATCGCTCGGCAGGCGTCGAGCGCTCTTTTCGACATATGACTCAAAACAATGAGATGTCGAACGAAAATTATTCGAAACGAGCGCTCGACTGGAGTCGAGCGATTCAAAAATAGGGCCCCAGGACGTTTTTTTTTAAGCGTGATGAATGGTGTAAAATCAAAATATGATGAAAAAAGTGCAGGAAATATGGTCAAAGCCTTTAAACAAATACATTTGGACTGTAAAGAAATAGCAAGGCATGCTTCTCGTACGATTTACCCGATAAAGTAATTGGTATTTTAATTGACGGAAAATTATATTATTTTGACGGAAAATAAATACCAACTTGCTTAGCGGAGCGGAATTCAGAAATCAGAATATCTTGTTGGCAACACTGAGTCAAACGATCGAAATATCGAATTCAAAGCAGTGTTTTTTTATTTACTTATAAATAAATATTAAGTTTGATCAAATTAAACCTTTCGCAATCAAAAAAAGCTTACTTACGTACGTCTACAACATTTTAAATAATGCCGAAACGAAGAAGACTAATGACTCCGAAAAATAAAGCCAAACAAATTGTTCATAAAAAAGAAGAAGATTTCAAAGGTTGTTTGTTCCGTTCGAAAATATAAAATATTATTCAGTTCAAACAACAATTTTTTGTATTAGTCGTCTAAAGAAATACTTAATTGTTTGATATTAAAAACTAAGAGTCGGTCAACAAAGTGTATCATTTCAATTCAAGGATCAAACTGTTTTCAGTTAGTGATGTGCCAGACACAGTGGTATCGTCTGCGCGAGGCAGGCTCATGGGAGCTCTTAAAGACGTCCTAGAACCCGCAGAAGAATCTGATAATTCTTACGAGCCAAGTCCAGTTAAAAGAGAAAAGTAAGTATATTTTTTCGTTAACCAAAAAGTGTTTTGGCACCGGTGGGTGGTTTTAGCATCAGCTGATATGGAAATACAATGGCTTTGCACAATAATAGGTACGACTTTCCATTAGTTGACGTGGAATTTAAGGGTGGGAGGGGTGGGAGGGGGGAGGGGGGGTCCTCTCTAACCCCCCCTTAAAATTTGGGAGTGCGGAAATGTATACTTTTTTTTTAAATGAATTTTTAATCTTGCACTAAAAAGTAATAATAACAGCCAAATTACTGTTATTTTTCGGCAATTAAAGGAGGGGAGGGGGAGGGGAAGGGACACAAGTTGAAACAACAACCTCCTCCAATCCCCATCTGCCGACGATGCGTAGTTTTCGAAAAATATTTTTTTGTGTAAACATAACCTCAAAACAAAAAATATGGGAATTAAGCAGGGGAGGCTAAAAAGAGGTGGGGAGAGGGGAGGGGACGTACGTACAAGATTTTGCACGTAAAAAAAGTCGTTTCTGGCGCTTCGCCGGCCGCTGCCGCGGCACGCTCGCTTCGCTCGCTCGGCTTGCGCGCTGGGTTCATGTACACCTAACATGCTCGTCGCTACGCTCCTCGCACCTATCACGTGACCTGCGGTCTTTGGTCACTATCGCAACAATTTAGCAGTGCTACCAACATAGTACGCCGCCATTAAACGTCAAAAATGACGACAGTGGCCTAAAATTAGACATTTTTAACCTAGAAAATCTTAATTTTTAGAAAATTTTTTCTCGCGTCCTATTTGTTTCCGCACCTTAATATTTCGTATTCGTGATCTAAATTATGAGTTCTTTACACAAAAAAAATATGAACTCTTAACTCCACGTCAACTAAAGGAAAGACGAGCCCAATAATATGTACAGGATTTCTTGCTAGTTTAACCTCCTCTGTGGTCTAGTGGTTCGCCCACCCGTGTAAGATGCAGGGGTCCCGGGTTTGATTCCCAGGGGGGGTACAATTTGCACTCAGTTTGGTTGGTGGTAGGGCTTATTTCAAGTCCGCCTGGCCTGGCTAGCTACTACCATCTTACTTAAGACTACTTACAACATTACAACAATAAAAAAATATTGTGCTCCAGCAGTTAGAGGTAAAATAGCCAGTTCCTCAGTGATGAGGATTTCGGGTGTAGTGCGCTTCCACCTTCGGCCTTTCGTCATTTAACATTAGGTGAGATGAAGGCCAAGCAATAGCCTGTTGTGCATAAAAAAACAAAAAGTAGTCCTAATTTACTGACATCCTGTTTTACCATTTCCAAGGATATTGATATTATTCCACAGTGCTCCCTTAAAAATAGATAACCGATTGTCTTCTCATTTGAAGGTACAATAATAATGATGACCAAAGAGATTCTGAAGAAGAGGAGAGAGTGCCGAGAGCTAAGTCGCCACCCCGTCAGTCTTATGTATTGAAGCTGTTCGACCGGAGCGTTGACTTGTCTCAATTTGATGAGAAATCACCGCTGTACCCAATATGTAGGGCTTGGATGATTAACCAACCTAAAATGAATTACACAGAATATGGGTGAGTTTGATACATTTAAAATGTTAAGTTTCGATTGTATTTCCTAATAATTTTTAAGTTGTTATTAGGATATGAATTAGGAAAATCTGTATAATGTTGGTTGTACCAGTCTGGTACCAACATTACTGGTTTCATAAGCAGTTACTGTTAAAACAAGTATATCAAAGGTAAATTAATATTTGATGTATTATGGGCTACAGCGTCGCCTAACCAGTTAACTAGTAATAAAATTTGTGTGCGCGCGTATCGTCTCTGCATGAACTAAACATATGTTGTGGCGTGCAAGCGATTTTAACCTTAGGAGTGGTTAAGCGACGCTGTTGCCCATGGTACAATGAAGCATAACTGAAGTGGCTAACTTCAGACTGCTTGTGATACAAAACGACATATTTACTCTTTGCTATACATTCTTGAGAGAAGTTGCAGCAGAGCATTGTCTATTGTAAAATTTGCAAATTTAATTGCATTGAAAGTATTCTTATTTTGTCTTCCTATTTGTTTTATTCTGTAATTCTGTAATGTACAGGCAAACCTTTGATGAGCCAGAAGTGACCGAAGACAGTGTAGATCTGCCAGGGCCTGAGGGACCTCCGATCAGTAGAATACCAGAGTTGCTCCCCGAGCAGAAGGCAAGGAGCAAAGACAATATTAACCTAAACTATGTAAGTATCATTCATTATGTCGTAGAATATTACTTCTGCCAAAAATGGTATGCCTGTTTTTCCTTACTTGTCTTATTTGTAAACAATCTTCACCCAACTCTATTGAAAAAATCTATAAAATACAACAAATGGTTTTTCACACATGTGATTATGAAAAAAATTACCAATTATTAGTGACAATTCAGCATTTTTCAAAAAACGATTTAAAAAAGGATGTATGACGACTGTCAAAAAGTTGTTTACTAAATAAGACAAGTAAGGATAAACAGACTTCTAGCATTTTTATTCACAAATTTTAATTAGCTTACTAGTAGTGCCAGCCATACCGTTGAATTTTGTATTTCATCTAAAAAAATTGTCGCCAACCAATCATGGTCGAAAGGCGCGCACAGTAAAACTAACTATTAGCCCTCGTACGCCAGTGCGTTTGTATTGCGCGTTTGTAGTGCGTGCATATTAAAATGGAAAAATCTCCAGCGCCAGTGCGCTGGAGATTTTTCCATTTTAATATGCAATCGCTCCGCTCGTGATCGTACGCACTTGCGGCAGGCCTCCTCCACTCGCTCAAGGTCGCGCGATAAGCACCTACTGCTAGCCGTTCGTTCGAACGAACAAGTGAGCGGAGGGCCGCCAGACGCCCGCCTGTGTAGTCGCGCGGCACCTTACTGCCTGCGTAGGTATTGTCTCTTTATAATAGTAACAATGTCCAATCGACATTACTGTGCAGTGTACGGATGTCAAAATCAAAAACCAATAAACAATTGTCGTTTTTCACTTTATGATATATGCTACGCAGTTAATTTAAAAGAAGACAACCATAACGTTGCGTCATCAGAAAAGGTGAGCACACGATAGAAAGAGAGGCAACTACTAGGTGAATATAACCGTAGGCCATTAGCGCTGCGCGACCTGAATTGCACTTTATTGTGTCGGAGCAAAAGTCGCTTTTTATTTAAATTATGCGGAGTGCTGCTTCTGTACTTGTACTATTAGTTATTATGTGCTTGCGGTTGAGTAACCGTGACAAATTTTCATATTAAAATGGAACCGCACAGCAAACCGCTAGTGCATAAGAGTGCTTACGTTCAATTTGACCAGAATTGTCAGCTAAAAGACGTATAATCAGTACCTAGTGTAATAATATTGTCGATTTATTATGTGAGCTTATTTAATTAAAGAATTTTTCACTTCCACTTTGTTGGGCTGCATAATTACTTTGTTTAATGCATTTGATCCAGCGAACCGCGCCGCCCCCCAGCCGCGAGCAACTCCTGCGCCGGCACGCCGCGCGCTGGGCGGGCGTGCGCCAGGCGTGGCTCGACCACTCGCAGCGCGTCGAGGCGCGCTACCACCGCACGCAGGCGCTGCTCAACCAGATTAATGTCAAGTGAGTGCTGTACTGTTTTAACTGTTTAATCATGGTCTGCCCCATCAACGCACACAAGGGGACAGATATTTTTGTTTTATTTTATTATGTTCGGAATACCAACAGCAGTTATACATTGTATGGAAACAATTTCTTAAGTCTACTTAGCTATTAACAAGTATTCGCATATGGCAGATGGGAATAAATAGGTGCCATCGACCACCGGGGTGGTAAACGCCACCTTTTAGTGCCAACCACCATCCCCATGGCACCCTCGAAGGTGGCAGATGGGAATAAATAGGTGCCATCGGCCACCGGGGTGGTAAACGCCACCTTTTAGTGCCAACCACCATCCCCATGGCACCCTCGAAGGTGGCAGATGGGAATAAATAGGTGCCATCGACCACCGGGGTGGTGAACGCCACCTATCAGTGCCAACCACCACCCCGGCGGATGTGCGTGTGGTGCGAGTGTTCCAGTCCTGGAAATTGATTTAACCATTCGAAGATTTTAAGAAATAATTGTGCAAACTTGATGGTAAAAACGAAAAATTTGTGAAACCTATGTAGACTAAGTTATGGTCGATTATATAGAACACTCATACCGCCCGCCTCGCGAAAACGCCATACTTGGTATCATACAATATACAAGACGTATGTTAAAACTATATATATGGAAAAATTGTGCTGAATTTGTGTCAACTATTCACAAAATAATCAATTCATTAGCATGGTTAATTTGGATTTTATAAGGGTTTTTAGGAACACTCAAACCACACGCTGTGTGGTGTGAGTGTTCCTAAAATCTCTAACTTTAACTGAATAATATTGAAATTTTATTACTGTATATTATAATTCGGATTCAAAGTAAATTTGTGACACATAAATCTTGACACAAAACGTGCTAGATCAAGAGCAATTAAACATTTTGTTTATTTTTCAATGCTCGTGTGAGTGTTCCATATTTTGGTATTTATTTAATTAACCAGATCTCGTATACAAGTGGAGGCTGCACCCAAAATTGTGAAAAGTTTGATCCTAAAATTTAAAACATCGTCCATTTCCGTAAGTGTTATACTTTAATAGTTATCATTTTTTTTACATTTTCAAAGGAATATATTATGTAGGGTGGGTATGCTTTTTTATTTCGTCGGACACAATTTTCGTCTACTCGCATTGGCTAACCTTTACTCGTAGTTGTAATAATTCTATTTTTATTGCAGTCTGTTGTTAAATTCTCCAGTGTTTCTGTTTACTAATAACATAATCATGTAAGATATTATATCTTTCTGTACTTTATTTTTTTTATCGGGAGGGAGTTCAGTAGTCTAATGGGATTTGATTGTGTTAATGAATCCGTACTTTTTATTTGATTGTTAAATTCTTAATCACATTGTAAGTCGTAGCATCTGCAACTATGTAGAAAAAATCTTACCAGTTAAATTCCGGTTTCCGAATGAGCTGAAATTTTACATGCATGTAAATCGAATGACAATACAATATTATTGTTATGACATGAAGCTGAGGCCCTACCGGCTAACTTATCAAACTTCAGCGGGTCTGCCGGGCTTCAACTTAAAGCTCAAGTCACACAGCCGGCGGCGTGGCGTGACGGGGCGCGGCGTGACGGGACGGCTGGCACGACGGTAGAGTTCATACTGCGGGCGTGATCATGCCTACGTCCCGCCCCGCCGCGCTTCCGATCTGTATTCACGCTCGGCGCGACGGAGGCGTGGCGGGACGGGACGCGACACGTCGCGCCACGCTGGCCTGTGTGACGTCGTCCATAGTATCTAGTACATTACAACTGCTCAGCGTCGCGTCGCCGTTCCGTCACGTCACGCCACGCCGGCTGTGTGGCTTGGCCTTAAAACAGACAAATTAAAGTAAGGTATTTAGTATTGTACCATTTACCGAAGTTATTTGGAAGATATCGACGTTCGTATGTAGCGTAAGTAATAAAATAACCGTTACATAAAGATGCTGGTAACAATAAACGCAACTTTTAATTGCATGTTATCAACCATATAGTATTAATTTTTTACTTTTCGTATTAATCTCTTTTTTTGTGATAAAATGCTGAAATCAATGTTTTTTCCCGCTTTTTGTTCATATGCATGGTCACCCTACATAAGACTTTCCTTTGAAAATGTAAAAAAAATGATAACTATTAAAGTATAACACTTACGGAAATGGACGATGTTTTAAATTTTAGGATCAAACTTTTCACAATTTTGGGTGCAGCCTCCACTTGTATACGAGATCTGGTTAATTAAATAAATACCAAAATATGAAACACTCACACGAGCATTGAAAAATAAACAAAATGTTTAATTTCTCTTGATCTAGCACGTTTTGTGTCAAGATTTATGTGTCACAAATTTACTTTGAATCCGAATTATAACATACAGTAATAAAATTTCAATATTATTCAGTTAAAGTTAGAGATTTTAGGAACACTCACACCACACAGCGTGTGGTGTGAGTGTTCCTAAAAACCCTTATAAAATCCAAATTAACCATGCTAATGAATTGATTATTTTGTGAATAGTTGACACAAATTCAGCACAATTTTTCCATATATATAGTTTTAACATACGTCTTGTAATGTAAATGGTACTGATATCAAAAGACTATTCATCGCTCAAAAACGATGCATCAGAGCCATATGCAATTTGACATCGGACACATCGTGTAAGCCGTATTTTAAATCCCTAAACATGCTAACGCTACCCTGCCTTTATATATTAGAAGTAGCTTTATATGTCAAGCAAAATGGTCAAAGATTCACTCAAGCGAGTGATCTAACTCAAAGAAGCTTAAGATATCCTCACAGACTAGTACACGTAACTGTCCCAAACTCAGCGAAATATCGAAAAAATTGCTATTCCATGTGTATGACCATTTATAACAAATTGCCATTTAGCTTCAAAGATACTCCTACTAGTCGATTTAAATTTTTATTGCGCAAATGGTTAGTGGACATGGCATTCTACTCAATTGATGAATTCTTAAGACATGATAATAAATAATTGTGTAATAAAAAAAAGGGATTTATGGTCGATAAGAGATTATAAAAGGTTTGAAATTGGGTTTTAATTTTAATTTGTCAAAAAATTTAAAAAACTACCTAACTATCAGTCGACTACAACAAATTTAATAATTAATATGAAATGACATTATTTAATTTAATCCTTGATAACATTAATATTTTCTGTTTATGTTTGCATGCTACTTAAGTTGGCTAAATAGGTTAAGCTTCTGATTCACCTACTTTTAAGATCTCCATTTGTACCCTATTTAAAGCAAATAAAGATATTTGTATTTGTATTTGTATATTGTATGATACCAAGTATGGCGTTTTCGGGAGGCGGGCGGTGTGAGTGTTCTATATAATCGACCATAACTTAGTCTACATAGGTTTCACAAATTTTTCGTTTTTACCATCAAGTTTGCACAATTATTTCTTAAAATCTTCGTATGGTTAAATCAATTTCTAAGACAGGAACACGTGAGTGTTCCACACGCACATCCCCGGCGGTGGAGCTTGAAGGGGGAAGATGGGAATAAAGGAAAATAACTTGGCGGTTCTGAACTACGCGCGGAACGCTGCGCAGTAGACGAATACAGGCGTGCGCGGGCGGAAGCACTCGAAACTATGGAACTTGACATGTACTATGGGCAACAGCGTCGCTTAACCAGTTTGCAACAAAATTCTTGTGCGCGCGTATCGCCCCTGCACGAACTAAACTTATGTGACAGCGGGCGCGGCGTGCAAGCGATTTTAACCTTAGCAGTGGTTAAGCGACGCTGTTGCCCATGGTACCTTGCACGAAATATCACTTGCAGTTGTCTTCCGAGCCGCCAAGTATTTTGCGCATGCTGTAATAAGCTTCTGTAACTCTCTCTACATCGTGTATCAAAAAACCCTGTCAGATCCTGAAAAAGGTGATAGTGTTGCTGAAACTGAACAACTTTCTCTATGAAGTTACATTGCTGCTTTAGTAAGAACCAATGTGAGAATTATTTTACTTAAAGCAGCAATGTAACTGCAGTTGCAATCGATTTCAATCGGGGGTTGTTAGCAACAAAGTTACGTAATCTTAGGGCGGGTCCACCACTAAAGCTGTTTACATTACGCTAGCAGCTCGGCCCAGCAAACATTCCAGTAGTACATTACGTGGTGTGTTTGACGTTCTTTTAAAATCGACGAACTCGCCAAGCAATGCAAACTTCTACTCGCTATTCGATTCGGTCGTCTACTTAGCGTAATGTAAACATAGCCTAAGGGATATTAAATGTATAGAAAAAACTTTTTTCCCAATATCCTCTCAGACGCCTGATTATCTCCGTCTAAGTCGTTGGCTTTAAGAATGAGTTTGTAATCAACCCCAAGTATCCTAACATAGTCCAAACGCAAACAATCGCCATCGATTCCAAAGTGAAAATAAAATATTTTTCACCTCTCCAGCACGAAAAGGGTGCTTTTGGCGCGTAAAAACTCGCAGCAAAATCGACTTTTGCTGCGAGCGTGAGGCAAAGTGCTTTTTACCAAAAACTCGCAGCAAAATCGACATTTGCTGCGAGCGTGAGGCAAAGTGCTTTTTTAATTTCTAACACCTTTTCTCGCTGGTAGAGGTGAAAAGTTGTATGTTTAACACGAGAGCAAATTTTTTGATGTCTCGTGCCTTTAAATCACTCACTGTGCTCAGTAGTCTATATTAGAATCACTCGCTACGCTCGTGATTCAATTCTAGACTACTTCGCTAGTTAGTGATTTAAAAGTCAGCACTCACAGCAAAAAATGACTGCTCTCTTGTATAACAAATAACTATTTTTATCAGTTTGCTTCTACTTTAATAAAACTTTTTTTGTTGCAGTGCACTTTAGTGCGGGTGCTCAGTCCAGCCAAAACAGGATCTAATTTTGCTACTAGTGTTATATAATTACTATAATATTTTACTCACTTTTATCAGTTTCTTTTGTAGTATTTTACATATTGTAATTACTTTAATCAAGAATCAAATAGTATTTGATTTGATAAGATTATGTTGATTGTAAATGAAAACTAAAGTTTTATATTGATTGTTTAATATTGTAAATAAATAATAATCATGCGTGGACACGCTTTTTCTTTTTATTTTTATTCACACTTCCTTGCAATTTGGGACATTGGGACTGCTTGTGTCCTTTTTCCTGGCAGTTGTAGCAAGACTGAAAGCAAACAAATAATGTCAATGTAACCAAAGCTCTTGTTATTTCTTATTAATGTAGGAACATCCAATCGTATTGCGAAAAATGATCAATCCAAAGTATACAGTGTATGTAAGCTCATTCCCCCTTATTAATAAACAAAGAGTAAATTTCCAAAGCATTAAAAAATTAAACAAATACATTTATTTGGGACAATTAATGACACAAAACGATTGTGTGAACAAAGAAGTTGACAGAAGAATAGCTAATGGCTGGAAAAGATACTGGGGCTTGAAAGAGATAATGAAGGACAAAACGCTTGACATACATTTGAAAAGTAGACTATTCAATACTTGCATACTACCTGTACTAATGTATGGCAGTCAAACTTGGGCTTTAACACAAAACAATACAAAGAAACTAGCAACATGCCAACACGCAATGGAAAGAAGTATGTTGAATGTAAAGAAATTGGATAGACTACACAACCAACATATTAGAAACAGGACTAAAGTTCAAGATATCACCTATAAAATAAGAAGGCTCAAGTGGCGATGGGCAGGCCATATGATGAGAGGTAGGGATAAATGGAGTAAACTCATTACACGGTGGTACCCCAGAGAGGGCTACAGAAGGAGAGGTCGACCACAAAAGAGGTGGGACGACGACATCAGAAAAGTAGCAGGAGTTACCTGGAACAGAGTGGCGGAGAACCGGTGGGAGTGGAAAAGGTTGGAGGAGGCCTTTGCCGATTGGCAATCAGACCTACAATATGTAAACAAAGCCCAAATACTTGAATAACAAAGACTGTCTGATGCAAGAGGCTAATAATAATAAAAAATTTCCAAAGCTCAGGAATATGACACGTCAAGCGTAAGGAGTGAAATTGCAAAGCAATATTTTTGGTTAAACCAGGTAAACTTACTTATTGTTTATTAATAAGGGCGATTATGTTTTTATTCTTTAGTTTGCAGTCAATGTAAATCGTATTAATATTTTGTCTTACCTGACTTTCAACCACAACTCCACACACATGCCCCTTTTGTTGGCAGCACCGCCCACATTTCTCACAATGGAAGAAAGTTGGCTTGACACACCGCTTGCAGACATTACAGTGTCTGTATGTCATTCCATTCTTGCTCGTGCATTCTTTGCACTTATTGCAATGTTTGTTGTTAACAAAAACCCAGTATTTGCATTTATCACAGAGTTTGTAGTTCTTATCATTTGAAAGATCAATGGTGAGCAGCGGGAGGTTAGTGAAGAATCGTACTGGTGAACCAAACTTGCGACCACTTTTAGATTTGTTGTGGAATTTCTTATGGTTTTCATACTCCACCTGAGAATTGAAAAATTGAATTAAAACTTTTCTTAACTGAAATCGAAAGAATAAGAAAGAGAGAAATATAGGTAGTTATCCTACTTCCTACTAATATTATAATGTGAAAGTTTGTGGGTTTAGATGTTTAGATGTTTGTTCCTTAATCACGCAAAAACTACTTTACTGAAGGAATTTGGTTGAAATTTGGCACACAGATAGTAGATAGCCTAGATTGAAACATAGGATACATTTTATCCCGATATTCCCACGGGAACGGGAACCACGCGGTTAAAACCGCGGGCGGCCTCTAGTTCCCAAATAAATATGAACAGTAGCCAGTCATTAAGCCTTCTCACGCAATGACGGTAGACCACGGGGCGGCTGGCCGCGGGGCTAGTGCTTTTTCCATTTTAATTCATGATCATATGCACTTGCGGTTAAGTGACCCGCGCGCTTGGCCGCGGGTTACCACTAGTGCGTAAGAGGGCGCTTAATGAACTCACCTGATAGTCATGCATTTTGATTTCAGGCACCATGTTCCTTATGTATGGCTCTGAAAAATATGGGAATGCCCAAATCACAGGTATGAGTTCTTCATCAGTCTTATCAAACATTTTTCTGTACAAGTTTGATAGCTCCCTTAGAGTGTGCACAAGAGGTTCAACTCTGCCACCAAACGGTGGGTCAATGACCACACATAGACCTCCTTCTCTGTAATAAAAAAAACTTTTAGACTTTTTTCAATGGTTAAGATGGTTCATGAAATTTTCAAGATGAAAAATGGATAAGATTTTATGAAAATATTCAAGATTGAACCATTGTTTTGATGTTTTATAACAGTGGTTCTTAACCGGTGGTCCGTGGACCACCACTGGTGGTCCCTGGAAGCACCAGTAGTGGTCCGTGAAGCTATTCTAAAATAAACCTTCATTAATTTACTTTTTTTACCTCTAATCTAAACAGTGCCAGTGGGTCGTCCATGGCATGGCAGAAATGTTATCAAATGGTCCCCGTCAAGGTTAAAAACTACTGTTTTATAATCACAAAGTAGTTGTAGGAAAGGAATACAATCACATTTCTTAGCCACTCAAACGTCCTGGCAAGTTCAGTCGCCAAACGTCCTGGCAAGTTTTCTCACCAAAAAAATTCAACATAAAAAGTGCGCTAAACGTCCTGGCAAGTTTTGTCGCCAGCGGTATAAATGTTTGTAAACCCTTGTTTTTTAGCAAAATTATCCTGTTCTGTGACTAAATATTTGTCATATGGCAATAATACACTGTAAGAGATTTATGCTAATCTAAAAACCGACTATGGCAATAGAAATTTCAATGAGAAAATAATAGTTTCTTCGAAGATCTAATGGCGATTGTTATTGTTTCGGACGTAATGGGTTTTTTATTGTTTTAATGCTGATTTCTGCGAGTTGTTATACATTAAAAGAATCGTTGTTATTTCTACTTTAAGTGGGTGTATAGATCATAGTGTTTTATAACAGTGGTGTTCATATTTTTGAGAAAAAGTGTGTGGCGGGTCCAATGACCTTTGGTGTGATCGTCTATTTTGACGATTGAATTTGATGTTTTAGCTTGAATTAATTGCATTTGAGCTTAGGTAAGTAATTTTCTTATTAGAAAATGTTTATTTTCCTGTATTTTCCTGTTATTTTGATGATCCCATATTTCGGAAATATCAATTTCGCGGCACTCGATTTTTTGTGAGGTCATTTCATTATCAAAATCATATCAAAATCAGCGAATGGACGTTTGGCCAAAGTCAAAAAGTTCAATCAGCGACATCTGACTTTTATTTTTGGGACGTTCAAGTGGATAGATGTTGTTCGATTTTTAACAATTCAAATAACGTAATAAAAAACGGAGATGACCAAGACGTAACAAAATCATACCTGGACTTTTTGAAAAACTTCTTCAAGACTTTCTCATCATCATTACCATTGAAGAGATAATCATTAAACATGTTGTACCATAAAAACTTGCTCGGTGGATTAAACTGCGAGTGGCGTGTATCAAAGTCTAGAAGCAACGAGTCAAACTCTGGACTGGATTGGGCAGCTTCATGTACGCTTGGAGTGCCAATACATAAGATGTTGCTGAAAGTAACATAAAATTTATAATCTTTAGTTGTTTTTATGTAAGTATCTTTAGGACACAATCATTTTCAAAAGAAAACCATACATACATACATACACTCACGCCTGTTTCCCATGGGGTTAGGCAGAGACACCTGCTACGATCCTTGCACACTTCTTTCGCTTCATTCACATCCATCAATCTTTTCATACATGTCCTGTGGTTTTTATTACTGCGTACACCAGCCTTTTTTATATTAACCTCTATTTGGTCCGCATAGGTTTTTCTGGGTCAGCCTTGCGCAATAGTTCCTTCCACATTAAGAAGAAAACCAACCTTATATTATTATTCTTCAGAATTCCTAATACAGTGCTGACAGATTTCTTGGTAAACAAATACTGTGCTTCAACAGTGTCATCATTCAGTGCCGGAAGCCATGAAGATGCGTGTGCCAGTTGTTCATCAGACAATGGAGTGATTACCCTGTGGTCCTTGAGATGCTTTTTACTCTGTGATAATACATAAAGCTCTTGGCATGTATTGCAATATGCACGGTTGGAGGAATGATGTGATTTAACCTGTAAAAACATTAAATCAAACTTGTTAAAAAAAAGGGATTGTATTTGAATATTTCTCATTGATACAGTATTATAATTTGGATGTTTTGAGTTCATCCTGTTGGTTTTTAGTAAAATATTCTTAAAGTATTCGTTATGTTAACAGAAATAACCTCATTAAAGATAGTCCATGCTGCTGTCTTATCAATTTTTGGAATTAGGTTGTAGTACTTTTCATTTCTTTTTTTCACGTTTTCTTTTTTCCAATCTTCTTCGTCTATATATACGGTGCAGTCCTTTTTATTTCTGCATAGAGAACAGGAATAATACTTCCCCTTTTCACTGGAAAACAACAGTGTTGGACCGTGAAGACATAAAGGGTGAGATGTTAAATCCTTTATCACAACTTCTACCGGAGTTGACTTTTGAACATCTTGAGACTTCGTTTCGATAAACTTCCTCTTCTTTGCCATGATAAGTAAAAATTCAAGTCTTGAAATACCGCAAAAATAGGAATTAAATTAATGTAATATGTATGATGCGATGCGCGCACAACACGTGGATTTGACACATGAATGACATCACATGACAGCTTCTGCTGACAGTGACAGTGATAGTTTAGTTGACAATTTACTTTTTAAATAGGGTTGTGTGAGCAACGGAGCTGATAAAAATATCTGCTCCTCCTGCTCCTTTCGGAAACGGGAAAGGCAAGGACAATATAGAGTAATAAACAATTTTATATATTTTTTATTCTGGCAATATTAGTGAATATTCATTGCTCGTTGCTCGGCTCTTTTTTTATCTTTCTCTATGGCTCGGCCGTGTTCTATTCTTTTGATTTGACGTTTTTAAACAATTTTCAATAAATCAAATCGTATTCCCAACAATAAAAATGAACGGTTTAGTGAAAACCGCACATAGAGTCATACAGAGCTGTGTAAAAAGCACGAGCTTAACTGGGGCTTTGGTGTCCCGCAATCAAGTTCCCGTGAAACGTGATTTCACAAGAGGAATATGGCACATGAGCTGCTCGAAGCGGCTGGATGGTCCACCTGCAGCATCTACACTTCTCCACAACCATTCCAACACATGCAGTTGCGGCTGCGGACTAAAGGCACTCCACACTAAAGGTAACCTTACCATCACTTTGAGGTTATGTGTTGCACCATGCAGACATCAGCCATATACCTTGAAAGTATTAACATTTGTTATATTTTTTAGCAGACAAAGGCACAGACCTCCCTGCCCAATCCAAAGCCGTTGGTAAGTTCCTTTTCCTTATCCTTTCCTTCCTATTTGCAATTCCAAAAGACCAGTTTCTATTCATCCATGCTTCTTTAACAAGACCGGTACCTCTAATTTATGTTACCTTATTCAAATTTCACACCCTGTATGATCTGCCACACTAGGATCTTCAGCAGTAGAAGATTGCTAGCGCCAATTACAGGGTACAGAATGACATATCCACATCCAGGGTTTTGGCCTTTGTCACTACCCTGCATAAAGATATGTTACATAAAATTATTTTACTTTGAAAAAGGGGCTCTTTAAAGAGGAATAATATTAGTATTTCTTTTATTAACTAGGTAATGGATAATAACTTTAAATCTAGCTAATGATTAACATCAGGCTACCCAAAACTAATAAATTTCTTCCACTGATATTAAGTGAGATTTAAAGATATTGTATGTATAGGAACAATGTATATTATACAAGCCTCGGCACATATCTTTAGCGGTGAGAGAAATTGGAGGGGATTAGTGCGCATGTTTGCAGTAGCCCTGCACCAGGTCTCCCACCAATAAGATCCAAAAATACTTCTGCACATTAACTGTCACCGCTAAAGATAAGTGCCGAGGCTTGTGGTGGATGCCATATTATGCTGTGTGTACTTGATATTAACATTATATTGTAATGATAGGTGAGAGGGAGCTGGTTGAGTTTCTTACTGAAGAGATATTGGCGGAGCGCAAAGCACAGAAGTCAAAGACCCTACCCACCGAGTTGGACGGCTTCAAAGTCCAGGGAGACGGAGCAGAGGTGGTGCTCAGCAAGAAGCTCAAAGATGAAATGTATGTATTCAAATATTTTTTTATGTGTTAAATAATTAAACCACTCTTCATCCTAAATATAAATGTATTTTAGATAAGATTAATAAAAGAAAGCCAAAAAAATTTTTATGTAGGTGAATATGGGAACTTGGGAACCAAATCAAATGTATAATTATTATCAAAACTCTAAAAAATTACCTTTTATAGTCAAATTTTGGCAACTGTGCTAAAAATGTAGCCATAAATTATAACTTTTATACCCTGTATACTCTGCCACTCTGGCTCCCTTCTGATGAAGAGTTCCAGCGCCAACTACAGGGTACATCAACACCACATACACATCCAGAGACTTGGCAATTTGCCATTTTTCTTCATAAATATGTGGGACATGAAACCAGAAACCTATCTATCACTTTGCTTTTTTGTAGTCTTGTAAATTATATACTTTGTAGATAATTTTCTAGTAACTAAATTATTCAGAACTATTGCAAGGTATTTATGGAAAGATATGGCTTCATTGACAAGGAATCGAAAATAAATAAATAAATGTCTATAATACATTTATTAATATAAATAGGGAATAAGCATATTTTTTTTGTATCAAAAGTAAAATACGTGAGAAAATCAACTGTAATATTAAATATTTTCTCTTGCGTTTTTTTCTAGTGATATAGTTATTTGAAGTTAGCATGCAGCAGCACTCACTAAAAACGCTCTATACAAAATGGTCATAATTTGTGATGTCATTTGTCACGTTTCAGGCGTGTTTATTATGGAGTTAGCCAAGATTTTTTTAATTATCTCCCTAAATTTTGCGTTTAAGTATATATGTCATTGTGTCATACAAAATATTATTTCATAATCGATATTCTATCTGACTGTTAAGTGCATATTATATCCGAAACTGAAAAAAATATAGTTATTTTCCCCTGTGTGATAAAACTAAAATAATACATTTATTTTTCTGTTCCATCAATGTTTTATACGTATCCGCAGCAATCAAGCTCAAAATTAATCAAAATCGGTGACTTATGCATATTCCCATCATTCCCTATTGCCAACAGAGTAAATGTCACATTCAACGTGAACCACACGGTTGACTCGGAGGACTTCGGCGAGGGCGAGGTGCAGCCCGAGAAGCAGGAGTTTGCGGAGATGCGGTCGCGGCCGCAGTTCGAGGTGGACCTCGTGCGCGGGGACACCACGCTCGGGTTCACCTGCTCGTTCCTCCAGGAACCTCCACCTGCCACCGGCGAGGAATACAGTCAGTATTACATTCTGTTTTTATTCCTCCTACATAATCATCATGAAAAAAATCTGTTACATTTAGAAAAGGAGATGTCCTAGCGTTGCCCCAGTTTCATTTTATTTAATTACTTTCATAATTAAAAAATGCTAATAAAAATTTATTTAGGTAAAGTATCAGTCAAGAATTGTTTTATATTTAGAAAAACAATTACAAAAACATTAAGTTGTTTTCTGAAGTATTTTGTGAAAAAAATGTAAGTAAATAGTACTATCATGATAAAAAATTGTGATTTAAAAGCGTTTTAACTTAAAAATCCCACTTTTTAATGCAGAAAGTAATTATTAATCTGATTCTAGAATAAAATACCTACTCTGACATACTACTTTGATTAAGACGCGGTAGACTTTCATTTTTTGAGAATGGTGAGGCAAATGATATAGGCGTGATGGGACATGTCCTTGAAAAAAAAGTGCAAAAGTGCTATGAAACGCCTCAAAAGGCCTCAAAAATGCGAAAATCCGTTTGTTTGTTTGTAACAACACGTCTTAACTACTGATACGATCATCATGAAATTTTCACGTTGTCAGGGGTACAGAGCAAAATATAGGATACCTTTCACCCAGAAAAAAAGTCCTGTTCCTGAGGGATAGCAAAAAATAACTTTCCATGCAGACGAAGTCGCGGGCGGTCGCTCGTTGTCGTGTTGTCGTAGCTGCGTCTCTCGAATTTTTTCGACATTTCATTAGTGGAGAAGAAAAACGTTGGTTCTGTTCATCAACTTGTCCCATTTATTAATTTTTTGCAGAGTAACAAGATTAATAAATTAAACAATGTATTAATGATTAACTTCCAGATGACATCTTTGGAATTGATGAAGTGACTATCTACAAAGGTGAATGGAACGACAAAGTTTATGCAGTCGCTGGCGACGTTTTAGATGGAGTAAGTAAATACATGTAACATCTTTAAAGAGTAAGAAGTCAAGAAGCAAAAATTTAAATTTTCCAATTCCAAACTTGGCTCAATCATAGGAAAATAAGGCCCGTATTTATAAATCTCTCGTTGAGAGCTATTTTTTATTTAGCTGTTCTTATAGGAACAGCATCTCAGGTATGATCTCAAGATCAATGTTGAGGAGTGGTTTATAAATATGGGCCAAAATTAGTGTTATTTAAACGTGGTATACTTGTCATAGCATCGTAGCTATACGGTAGTACTACCAGGTCTCCTTCACTCGCTCAAGGTCGCGCGATAAGCACCTACCGCTAGCCGTTCGTTCGAACGAACAAGTGAGCAGAGGGCCGCCACACGCCCGCCTGTGTAGTCGCGCGGCATCTTACTGTCTGCGTAGTAGGTATTGTCTCTTTATAACAGTAACAAAACAATGTCGAATCGACATTACTGTGCCGTGAACGGATGTCAAAATCAAAAAACCAATAAACTTGTCGTTTTTCACATTATGATTGTATGCTACGCAGTTCATTTAAAAGAAGACAACCCTAACGTTGCGTCGTCCGAAAGAGTAAGAGCACACGATAGAAAGAGAGGCAACTACTAACTGAATATAACAGTATGCTATTAGCGCTACGCGACCTGAATTGCACTTTATTGTATCGGAGCAAAAGTCGCTATTTATTTAAATGACTTTGCGGAGTGCTGCTTCTGTACTTGTACTATTAGTTATTCTGTGGTATTACTTCGTAGCTCGTAGCCTAGATTCGTAGCCATACTATTGTGGTATTGAGTAATAAAAAAATACTAACTGCCTTTTAACAAAATGTTTTATAATCGATCTTTTCCGACCTTACTAATATTATGTTGGTAATATCGCCCTTACGTTGCTTAGGGTATGATATTTTCGGTAAGGTCTACATTGGCGTCGACGGCCGAGTGGTAATACTACGTACTCAGTCTCTAGTATCTACACGGTTCGAGTCCCGACGGGATCACCCCTTTTCTATGCCACACTTGATGCTATCACACATGTAGCGATCAGGTGCCAAAATTGGGGGAAATTGATGCATCTATTTGAAGTTGATTTCTAGATTTATCATATCAGAAATATTCAGAGATGTGCTACATTTTTTCAATATTGTTATTTTAAAATTATTGTGGATTTTCATATAAATTACATAATTTACAAGCTTTTATAACAGTCATAATAATTTGTTATATTTTTACATAAAATTAATGATGTTGAAATTTATTTATTTTTATTTTTTTTTGGTTTGTTTCGAGTTTTGTCTTTAGTATGAAATATGAATAAAATTTAATCAGAATGAATTGAGTTTAGAATCTATTAAAATTTACTTACAAAGCTTGTTGTTATATTTAAATGTTGTGTACTTACAAAAAGAAATGTTGATAATTTTTAACTGAAAAAAAATTTTTGCAGTACCTATACGACCTTCTGATGAACCTGCTCGAAGAGAAAGGCGTCAGCAACGACTTCGTCCAGAAGTTATCCGACTTCAGCACTGCGTACGAGCACGCCGCCTACATCAACCTGCTCGAGACCATCTCCAAGTTTACCGTCGGGAAGCAGTAGCGCGCTGATACCTCCCCTCGGCCATAGATGGCGCTGTCGGTCTCAATAGATATGAGATCGCTGATATCTCCCCTCGGCCATAGATGGCGCTGTCATTTAATAGATAGAGTTATGTTATGACTAAAAAGGTCCACATACCGTTGTTATATTTGTGGTTCAAAACAAAGTTCTATACCCTTAGCATGAACATCTATCGAGAAAAAAACGCGCGTAAAAGTACTCGATAGAATAATTATCTAGGGAAAAATTAATTTCGCTATTCGGCGCTAGATGGCGCTGTACAAGTTTCCCATACAATAATTTATTAATAAATTTCCAATTTCCATCTAATGTTTTTACATGCGTTATTTTTTTCGATAGCTGTTCGTGCTAAGGGTACTGTTATCAATTTTATTATTATTTTCTGAAGTCTTTACATGTACTGCTTATTGCTGGTGATTTGTAAAACTTAAAACCAAAGTGCTCGTTATTAGTGAAGGACATAAGCCATAATTTTTTGTTTTGAACAGACTGATTAAATTCATAAACTGCACTAATTTTTGTTGCTGTTTGTTGGTGGAACCACTTGAATAGGCATTTAACGAGTTATGGGAATGGATGGTACCTATTTATTTCCTGTAGGCCGGCTGAAGAAAGTTAGATTAGTTAGTTAACACATTGATTGTGTTATTTGTTTACAATTTTAGTGTTAAATATGTTTAGTTTTAAAAATGTCTCAATAAAATGTTGATACCAAGTTTTCTTTCTCTTTTTTACACACGTTTTGACTAGCCGTTAGCGTAAAAAGGTATTCCATTTGATTTACTAAGTACCCTAATTTACCTATTTTTGAAAGTCTGATGCTATGTCATCCGCTGCAACAAAAATACATTAAAAAAGAAAATTCTATTATGTATGTAATATTAATTTAATTATTATTTTCAATAAAATAGGGTCTAGCTAGGTATTCATATAAAATTTTTACAATTGTATATCGTTTTTGAGGTTAAAAACATGACCGTACAAAACTGGGTAGGTAGCTCTTAGTGCTCGTTTACGGAGAGGCGGGGCGTCGCGCGTCGCGTGCGGTGGCGCGGCCCGCACTAAATTCAAACATGGCGTTGTATGAGTGTGTTTACGGAGAGGCGATTTTACACGCGTTTGCTTGAAATGGGGCGGCGCCCGCGACGGCGCCCGTGACGGCGCTCGCGACGGCAACTCTCGATGAAGCGATTCCCGCGGCCGGCGGAACCTTCTGTCTCTCGCTAAACTAAAACTAAAATTAGTCGATTTGATTGAGCGCCGCCCCCGCCCGCCGCAGCGGGGCCCGTCGCGTGCATCGCTAGCCGTTTGAAGATTCACCGCGGGCAACGTCGCGGGCGACGCCACGCCGCACGCGACGCGTCTCTATAAACAGCATCATATAGTGCCATATGTTTGTGTTTACGCGTGCGATGCTAAGTGCCGCTTCACGCGCCGCCTCTCCATAAACACAAAAAACGTCCGACGCGCCGCGAGAGGCCCTGTCGCACGCGCCGCCTGACGCCCCGCGTCTCCGTAAACGAGCACTTAGGCCGGCCACACAGAGACGTAATCACGTAACGGAATTCCGAACGTAATTTCGACAATGTATGAAGATTCCGTATGGAAAAATCACACATGTGCGGCCTTAAGGCCGGCCACACACAAACGGAATCTCGTTACGGAATTCCGTACATACGTGACGTGATTCCGAACGCAGCAACTGCATACAAAATCTATGGGCTGCCACACACAAGCGTGTTTTTTCCGTACGGAATCTTCATACATTGTCGAAATTACGTTCGGAATTCCGTTACGTGATTACGTCCGTGTGTGGCCGGCTTAAGTAGGGAAATATTCCCTACTCAAGGTTTTGTTGCAGACAGTGCTGCCAGATGCAATTTTTAAAAATCCGTAGAAGGACGCGCGACGTCCAAATCCGTAAAGTCCGTAGATTGCCTGTACGAAAATCCGTAGATCTACAGATACTTATCAAAGCTACATTTGACTATTTAGAGAAGGACTGGCTTTAAAATAACCTAATTACTTACCGGTAAAGAAATTGTAGACAATAAAATCAGCTGGAATAGGTATCTACAAGACAAAGGAAAAGCAATATAAACAGTACATCACAATACTCGTACGTAATCAACCAAATCAAAAGAAAATATATTATCTAAACTGTAATAGCGACCATACACACGTAATGGTATACCGGCCCGGGCCCTATTTTTGAATCGCTCGACTCCAGTCTCGCGCTCGTTTCTACTGATTTTTGTTCGACATCTCATTGTTTTAAGTCATATGTCGAAAGAAAATCAGTCGAAAAGAGCGCTCGACGCCTGCCGAGCGATTCAAAAATAGGGCCCCTAACCTGACTGACACCTAGTGACTATTTTATGTTATCGAAGCTGAAAAAGAGTTTGGTGGAATTAAAGATATTTTTTCAGAAAAGAAAAGTTATTTTTGGAGTGTATTGAAAAGATGATATATAAGAAGTGTATTGAGATTGCAGTGGACTATATAGAAAAATACAATTATTTCAGAATTTTCTGCCTTTTCTTTCATATCTATACCAAGAATAATTTAAACTGCCCTCGTACAGATACTGGCATATAACTTGGCAAGAGAAAAATGATATAAAAAAATGTACAGTAGCTACAAAACTAAACTCGACGCATCTTTTGTCTCATCTTTGTCTTGCCAAGTCCTGTGCCGGTATCTGTACTATACCATTATGCCCTGGTCACATTGGCCACATAAAGATATTTGATAAACATTTTCACTTTTTAAAAGTACTTTTGCTTGGGTGCAGTTCAGGGATTAATTTATTCGACTGTTATTTCCAATAAAGAACGTTATTTTACCGTAGAAGACAGTTAAATCCAGAAATTAAACAGTTAAAAATTACTGTTTGAACGGTATTTTGTGGTACCTATCGCTATAATTTTTTAACGGTATTTTTAATTTCAGGGGCCTTACTATGAGCTCTTATAGCAGGACTTATATTGAACGGCCTTACTTTTTCGTACTATGACCTCAAAGGTTAGTTCCAAAGCAGTCCTGTTTAAAGCCTGCTTTGAACGGGTCAAGGATGGTTTCTAATTTGCTGATGGTAAGCCCCCTGCTTGTGTGAATGAAACAAGAGACAAGATTTTTTACTAGAATCTGTATCGTATCTCCGTAGACAAGACCAATCCGTAGATCTACGGACAAATCCATTGGTCTGGCAACGCTGGCTGCAGCTGTCACGCAGCAAAACTGTCAAATGTCAATCAGCTGATTAAAAAACTATATGGAACTGTACTATTGTCTCTTTTACACATAGCTTGGCTATTGCCTGTAAAAATGTGCTGGAAGGAGACCATCAAATATTAAATATTTTGAAAATTACATTTACACCCGATTGCACTAAACTAAAGGATCGCCTAAGTCTGTTCCTAACTACAACACGACCAAATTAAAACGGTGTCAAACTTAGCGGTCATGTAGCTGTCATTCGCCTACTTAACTTGGTCGAGTTGTAGTAAGAAAAGACTTAGGCGACGTTTTTTATTTGTTCTTATTCTAATTTGTACTCTAATCTTTTTGCTCTGTGCACTGACATGAAAAAAATTGTGGCTCTGTGTCTTCCTTCATGTTCAGCTGTTGAAGTAACCAATAGTAATATTAATTGAAGTTCGCTCAGAAATCAAACAGCATCACATTCACCAATAGGAAGTACGAAAATGACTTGAACA
This sequence comes from Agriphila geniculea, assembly GCA_943789525.1. Taxonomy (NCBI): domain Eukaryota; kingdom Metazoa; phylum Arthropoda; class Insecta; order Lepidoptera; family Crambidae; genus Agriphila; species Agriphila geniculea. The sequence goes on along the minus strand of OX038879.1, from coordinate 3,456,339 downwards.
TCGTACGAATCATCGAAGAGCGGAAGAGCTGTCAAATCGAGTAAAATGAAGCGAGTTTTGTTTTATCTCGCCAAGATGGCTGACGCGTCGTCGCCGTTGTGCGGTAAAAAAATACCCGATAATTTGTACGATTTGTGTCTTACGAATTTAGTGAACTACATACAAAAATGTAAATGTGAGCGAAGTGTTCTGCGGACTCTTCCCGTCAGTGTTCTCATGGATGTTTATTACAAGGTGAGTTTTTAACAGCTTCGTTCAGCCAGCAGGCAGTCTTGATAAAAAAACGTCTGGCGGCCAAATACCGTTAAGTATATCGTCTGATATTTTCTGGTTGACGATGCAGTTACTCAACTTGTCATTCGAGGTGGTTGTCATGTGATGTTGTTTTGAATGCAAAAGTGCTTCTGGTTACTGACGAAGTGGCCGTGAACCCGTTTGCTGCAATGGTACTTAACCACTTTCACTGTTTTCTGCGCTATCTAGACTTCATTCGTCAACATAATTCACAGTACATTGTTACGAAATGGGCGGTCGAATTTACGTGCACATGTTCAACGTTCAACGATAGCAGATAGATGGGATCGGATTTGTAGTATTATTGTTGGTTGGCCAGTTGTTTTGTTATTACCCAATTGATGGTACATATTTGGCAAACTATACTTATTTTATCGAAGTCTAAATTTATCGGTAGTGTATCGCTTCAATAAGTTGCTAAGGATATCAGGTATTGTAGGTAGGTACTTTAGGAAAAACAACCGACCCACCTGTTTCTTTGTTTGGTTTAATTTTTTGAAATTATGTATATTAAAAACCAACACAATTACCTGATTGATATAGATATGTATATCTAAAGATAGGTAGTAAGATTAGTCAGTAATAGATTATGTTCTTGGTCTATCTTGTAGTTAATGTGACTGACAAAAGTGATGGGTCAGACTGTCAGCACACTGGGGCCTAGTTCCAAATCGTGCCAACAGCACTGTTAGTTAATTTAACTATACTTTTACTTACCTACCCAATTGGTTCATTGTAGTTCTGTTATAGCAAAAGTGCCAAATTTGGCAACACTTTACTCTTTAGCTGAGAGAACTATACTGCGTAATTAGTTTCTTTAATTCAATCAGTAGGCACTACGTACAATTGCAGGGTCAGCAACGAAAGTTGTTTAACACTTTAGTACTTTGTTATATAGTAACTTTTTTGACTAATGTTTCAAACCGTGAGACACCTGTTAAAAAAATTGCTATGACAAAGTACCAAAGCGTTAAACAACTTTCATTGCTGACTGTACATTACACATTCCATAATTGATTTTTCTTAACCTACCCATCCCATTGACTTTACGCCATGTCTGTCTGCTATTTTTTTTGTCCTAAGAGAACCTGATAAGTTATAAGGCATGTCAAAGTTGAAACATAAGGCATGTAAAAATTTTGAAAGTCCTGACAAAAAGCCAGAACATTTCAAAAAAAGTCTGGACTTCTTTTTCAAAAAGAACTGACTTAAAAAATGATATCATTTGCCATGATGTACATACTTAGTTACACCTATTTTTGTTGTGTGCTTACATTATAAAGAACAAGATAAAATGTTCCTTTCAAAAATCAAAGTGATTTTAGAGAAATTGGATGATTAGAAACTGTTTATGTCTTTACCTATTTTTTGATATACTGTATTAGTCGGGTGTGTTCAGTAAAAAATATGGCGTTTGATGATCGAGGGATATCCTTTGGCAAGGTGAACCTTCTGAACCCTTAGATCATTTTAAGAAGGGAAGCCATCTATTCTTATGAAACATACGCTTAATAACGCGTAATATACTCTTATCTTACATCATGGAAGCAATTTCGAAAATATGAACATTCTTTTTTTTTTTTAATCTCTATTCTATGAGTGAGTATTTATCAAAAGTTACTAGTAATAGGTAATCGCAAATTGTCATACATCACACTGGAACATTAAAAGGCAGAAGAGGGAAGGTCACTCCTTTTCCCGCCCGGCTCCAGGTGACAGCTAGTTTGTGGTTTTAACACCGAATAGGTACATTTAAGAAAATAAGTGATATCTGCGAAAAGGGTGGTCTCCCCTCTTTCTTCCGCCTTTAATGTTCCAGTGCGATGTATGATACTTTGCGATTACATATTTATTACTAGTAACTTTTGAAAAATACTATAGAATCATAGATCATAGAATAGGGATTTAAAAAAAATCCAAAAAAATACTTAGTGTTAATATTTTCAAAAATGCTTCCGTGATGTAAGATAAGAGTATATTACGAGTTATTAGGCTTATGTTTCATAAGAATTCATTCAGCCATTTTCTCCCTGCAAGAGCCCAAACTTGGTATGTTTGGAAAATATTTTTCTGATTTTTTTTTAAGCTAGTAGCTGCAACATCATAATAATATAACTTTCATTTGATACCCCACACGGTGGGTTTTGGAAAAAAAAATCAAATTCCATACAAAAAAAAACATTGTGTTATAACTCCCTCCCATACAAGATGGCTCCCCTTCTTAAAATGATCTAAGGGTTCAGAAGGTTCACCCTGCCAAAGGACATCCCTCGATCAAAAGATGCCGTATATTGCACTTTCATGTCGTGTGGAAATGCCACTATATATGGATATGGCACAGACTCCTTACATTTTGAGCGATCTCTTTCGAACATTACTGCTATGATGTATGTTTTATAACTCCCAATCTAAAAAGCCGAATAAATTACAAAGCCGGACAAAGTCCAGATAAATGTCTAAAGGTATGATTCCGATGTGTGCAGCACTGCTGCGCGACACTGCTGCGCGACACTGCTGCGCGACACTGCTGCGCAGCACTGCTGCCGAGCTCGGAATGTAGTCTCATATAAACCTATAGAGAATGTATGGGGACCAGTGGTGTTGCGGCAGCAGTGCCGCGCAGCACTGCTGCGCAGCAGTGTCGCGCAGCAGTGTCGCGACGCTTCTCCGCTCACATCAAATTGAGCCTTTCAAACGTAACATTACGATACAATTTGGAGCACACAGCACTGCTACGCAGCACTGCTGCGCAGCAGTGCTGCCGACATCGGAATCATACCTTAAAAATCCTGACAAATCTGCCTTTCTATTGTATAATTTCTAAATCTATCGCAATCACTTTCAGGACGAACATAATTATGCTTCTTTTTGGCACGAATAAAAACTTACCAAAGAAATGCAGCAATGTGTCACATCCATCTGTCAAATAAAAGCGATTGCGATAGATTTTTAAATTAGACAATAGGGAACATGCATAAGCCACCGATTTTGATAAATTTGAGCTTGATCGCTGCGGACACGTATAAAAACTTGATGGAATAGAAAAATAAAAAATAAAATGTATTTCTTTAGTTTTATCACACAAGGGAAAATAACGAATTTCTTTTTCGTTTTTGGATACAATGCACTTAACAGTCGGATAGAACATCAAATAAGAAATAGTATTTTGTATGACACATAAATGTACTTAAACGAGATATTTGAAAATTCTTGGCTAACTCCATACTAATCTGAAACGTGACATGAGTGACGTCACAAATGTTGACCGTTTTCGGCGGGTGCTGCTGCGTGCTAACTTCAAGTAACTATATCACGAGAAAAAAACACAAAAGAAAAGTTTTAATATTACAGTTGATTTTCTCACGCATTATACTTTTGATTTTGATGCAAAAAAAAATTGATGCATGTTCTCTATTAGCCCCCAGGATGGATGGTAACTCTAAAATGTACTACATTCTCCTGTTATCATAGAGGTAGAGGATAAGTAGCTTATTGATGCATTCATCTTCCTTGTTAGATGCAGAATTGGCTGGGTCATGAATGAGACCTCTTGTTGTTACATAAATGATTCAGACTCAGTATCAATCAATAAAACAAGGCATAGATTTTCCTGTTGGATATTGCTATACTATACTTAATTTATCAACGCCCGAGCGGTCCGATGGGGCCACACAACAGTGGAAAATCTATTGTCTCATTTTCTAAGGCTTGAAGGATTAATACTATAATTTTCCCAAAAAATATATTTTTATAAACATTATTATTTTTGTTGAAACATTGTGGTGTTTAGTTGTAATGGTCTCTAAAACCAGATAAATCCTCTTGTCTTGAAGTAATTTTATAGTATTTTAACCATTTAACACACATATTATTATTCCGTTTTTATGGCTTGCTCCACATGTTCTGGAAATCTGGATAGAACCGTATTATTAGATTTAAAATTATCTGTTAAATAAATTTAACTTACATTTCAATGGAAATGGAACTTGTGAAATAGTCCCCTAGTCCTGAGGAGACCAGTCACAGCAATTGCGACATTTTATTGTTATGATTATTGCGTGAATGTTCAGTGAATACGGCTATTACATCGTTAGCCTGCTGCATGCTGGCTGCGGCGCGTCACACGGTCATATGATAAACAATCTCAAAATAACAACTCTGCTTTAGATATCTCTGCAGGAATAAGATTTTCATCTCTCTTAACTATCTCGTTAATCTACCAACGGAAATGTCTGCTTACGTCGAGGCTAATTTTTTAATACCTACATGCTCATTTGTTAACACAGTATGATGAGCGAGTTTTTAAGTGCGTACTTTATTGCTTGATAAATAGTTGGAACTTTACTGCTCCCTCACTGTCTGTATCTGACGCACACTTGACTGCAACTGTATTGGATTGGTGTGTGTTTTCTTCTTCAATCTATAGTCCAGTCCATACCATAGTCAATCACTTTGGACTGGACTAAATCGGCTGCCGAGTGTAGGCCTCCTAATTTGCATGCCATTCTATCCGGTTTGGAATTTTTGCAGCATTTATGTGGTCACCAATCCACCATCATTGTAGATTTAGAGTAGATTCCAGTCAGATAGATCTACACCACCAGTGCAGATTCCAGTCAGTGAGCCAGATAGTTCCAGTCTTGAACTGGATTTGTCCATCAAATCCACTTGCATTTTAAAGCAAGGTACAGTACTAGGCACGTATCTTGAATTTTTTTCGACGGAGTGGAGATAAGTTCGCGCATGTGCTCTTGTGAGCGACCAATAGCGCGCGTTCCTCTCCCGCCGCCCGCGCCTCTCACCACTACGCATACCCAAAATACGCGTTTCGCGCAATCCCCACCCGATTTCAAGTTATATGCCTCGTACTGTATGATGTATCATCTATTAAAATATCTCACTCACTGTAAACTATATATTACACTTTGCGCCGTTCGCTCGAATTGACAATATGCTACGTCAACACCAGTGAGCTTCGAGTATTGCGTCTTCAACTTTAAATTCGTCTTGCGCCAGGCGCTGATGTTGCTTTAAGAAATATATAGCATGCATGCGCTATGGAGCTTCACGTATGCGTCCGACGAAAACGCATGATGAACATGAAAGCACACTGGTGTTAGTGTAGGTAGGTAGGGGATAAGAAAAGAAACCTTTCAAACTTTGACGTGGCTTCGTTTGGTTTCTTCAATAAGTTATAAGTGTCTTTGGCATTCAGGAGGTTTTGTACATCGAAAGTGCAGACCCCACGTTGAATACTGATAGATTTCTACAAACCAAACATCGACCGGTCTCATTTCGCTGTGCGAATACATCGAATATGTGAAAGTTTTTCGCGAATCGACACAATTATGTATAATTTTCGACGTTGCGCAACTGGCTCGTACGATGTCTGTCGATCGTGTCATTCTTGTTTTAAAGCCGTCAGTGTGCATTCATAAGATTGTTATATTATTACTTATGTATTGTCTTGAATCACTTTGAGATTAGGTATTAATATTAAGTTTTAAACATCGAATCACATCACAAGTGACTCATTCATTCTAAATCGTTGGGAAAACAGTAAAAAAGTTGTCCTTCAAGGAACTGTCCTGAGCCCGAGAGTCTTTAATCACGTTTGTTAATAAACCACTTTACATTACGACATTACTTTTATTTATTTGTTACTGTGAGCAAGTTAAATATTTTGTGGCGATAGGCACACTTTTAACATTTTTGTTGGTATAGAATTAGGTCGTATTTCGTAATAATTTAGAACTAGCTATCAAAATTGTACAATAAATCACTGTTCATAAATAACTAATTGAAATGAAGGAACTGTTAATTTTGCGTATTTCCTGTAATTTACAATTATTATGTACTGTTTTAGATCATCATCGTCTTGTCATTACCAATACCAAACTAAGCGTCCTTTACCCAGATAAAAGAGCTGGCAAAAACGAAGTTAGTATGTTATAAGACCTTGTTAACTTAGTTTTATTTAACTGTTCTAAAATAGATGCTGATTCTGCCGCAGAATATTACTATTCTGCGGCAGAATCAGCATCTATTTAGCGTTTAATTTTCCCAAACTCCTCAATCTAAATATCTTCACTTCACCTCATCCCTGTGTAACAAACAACAATTATTATCAAAACCAATTGCTTGTGTAAACATCCTTCTCTAGTAGGGTTTGTTATCTTTATTTAGATTATTAATACTGTTCTTAGATTGTTAGCATCATTAAATGTTACCAAAATAATAAATATTATTTAACTAGAACCTCATTAAAAGTCATTAAAAACACATTATCAACATAAATTGTCTGTTGAACCGCTAAGTATGAAAGATAGTGGAATCGGCCTAATTTCTAAAAAATATTTGTAGAAAATCAACGAAACCTCTAATTAACAAACATCTTATCTTTACAATTTCTCATAACTTGCCGATAATAACAATTACTATTTTAATATCGTACCAGAAACTTCTTTAGTTCCTAATGTTTTGTTGAAATTAGGTACAGTCAGCAAAGTTATGAGCTGAACGCCTTAAGGTTCATTTCTAGATGTAATGGTCTGTATTGTCTTGCATTTACCGAAAAGCCATTAAATTGAGATAACAAAAGCATATTTTGTGTAAAAACAATGGAGGCAGGTAAAAGACGAACATGGTGCTTCTCAGCCCCTCGATTAATGGACTCCGCAAACTACTTTCAATCTGCGAGTCATATGCTGAACAACACGGATTGAAATACAACGTTAAGAAGACAGAGGTCCTGGTATTTAAAAGGGGCAGAGGTCCGGAGAGGTTGCTACCGGTCTGGTTATATGGTTCACCAATTCAGGTTGTATCTAAATTTAAATATTTAGGGCACGTTCTGAATGAAAAGCTGAGTGATGAGGATGACATGGAAAGAGAACGTAGGGCCCTCGCAGTGCGCTGTAATATGCTCACGCGGCGCTTTGCCAGAAGTACGGGAGACGTCAAAGTCATGTTATTCAGGGCATTTTGTCAGACGTTTTATACATGTCAACTTTGGTTGAAATATACAAAACGCTCTTTCAATGTGCTTAGGGTTCAGTATAATGACGCCTTCCGCATTCTGATGAGGTTGCCGAGACATTGCAGTGCTAAAGAAATGTTTGCTGATGCAAATGTCGCCGACTTCTTTGCCATTCTCCGGTCACGATCGGCGTCTTTTTGGGCCAGAGTCAGGGAAAGTGATAATTCTATCCTTAAAAATATAAATAGAGATATAGAAAATGTGTTTTTTCGTCATTGGTCGAAATTACACACTGTGGGAAACGGCTGCTTGAGGTAGGGCATTTATTTAAGACCTAGCTAAATATATAATGACAATTTTTAATTTTAATTTTATATGTATTTTTGCTTTTACTTTTATTTTTACTTTTACTATGTATTTGTATTATTATGTAATATGGGTATATTACCTGAAATAAAGCTATATTATTATTATTATTAATGCCATTCTTGCAAGCTAGTTTGTTTTCAAACTGTTAAGGTCATAACTTTGTTGACTGAACCTATAAAGTGAACATACTGCAGGTTTAAGATCGACACAATGTGCAGTCCTTTACCGTTAGAAATCGAAGCCGTTACCGACAGCAATTAGCATTTTTGGGTGAAGGCGAACCGGAGCGCCAAGATCGACACCTTTTGTAATTCGCTACTTTATCACCAGGTACCAGAGTTGAGTATTGACCGATAAGTCCGAGATGAAAAAGTAGAGATAATGGTGAAATTGCTGCATTGCATGCAGAATGCACGGACGAAGCGTTGCGGCTGACGGCTTCAGTGCAGCGTTGTATGATTTTGTGATGGCAATTTTGGCACGGCACTAATCTCATACTTTTTGTTTGTAAAATTCCACCGCCCACATCCACTTTTAGTACAGCTACGTCATGTTGTCAGTTAGTTCAGTTACACGCTAATTATTTCTCAATAAGCTTTGCACTTTCTAATTCACCATTCACATTATTATCGTGTCGTCGGTCGGTCAATGCGTTCGCTTGGTTAAAGGTCGTATGGTCGTACGCTACGTACCGTTACCGTACCTGCCAGTAAAAGAAAAGTATAGTTTCATAATCGATCGAAAGTTCGTACAGTCATAAACTTCGACATCTTCTTGTCTACACTATTGATTGATATGGTTCTAGTTTTTAGATTGCTCCTGGGCTTCCTCCTCTGTTAGATACTGTTTAAGATAATAGCGAAAACATATGTTATGTTATAGCAAGAGCTGAAAGAGTAGGAGAATGGTCTGATTTTATAATATTTCAAAGGTCTGTGATAAGATGTGAAGACCTATTAATTAAATGCTAATCGTCGATCTTAAAAGTAACATGTCTGCTAGCTAGAGCCCTAATTAAACCAAATATTATAAAATCTGTTTGTAAATAAGTTGCAACTAATTCAAATACCCATGTTAGTAATGTACGAGGTCAGAAAAATTAATATTTGATAGCTCTAAAGTAAGACATTATTACTTTGTGTGTGGGCTGAGTGGGCGCGCGTTTGCTCACGTTTACGCACATGGCACGTCGGTATCAGTCGAGATAACTCAATTTATCAATGTCAGTAGCGTCCATGCTTATTGGTTATCAAATAATTACTCGGTAAATATTTTTAAATTAAGTTCAAATCACTTAATAATTAGAGACAAAGAACTGCCAAACTCTCAATGACATAAACAATCTTTGAACTCATTAGTTATGAAGTAAGTCATCATGTAATTATCAATTTTGTTAAATTTACTCCATTACTTTCCATGGGTAATTGTTTCTGATTTGAGTCCCCCAGGGGCTATTTATGTTAAGTGAAGAAATCACACTCAAGCACTACAGCATTTGTCCATCCATAAAGATGTAAGCAAGCAGTGAAGACTTAAAATTGCACATGGAGATATTAATCAAACGGCTAGAAAATTGTTCCAATTTCCAAAAATTAACTTTACATAGTATGATTAAATTATACATAAAAGTAAATTTTTGTTTTTTTTTATTTGGGGTATATTCTTATTCGATTTAACATCGTAAAATTAATTGTACACAAATCACAGCATTTTAGTTGACATTTTCCTGTTACATTACTTTTACCCTTTATTCCGTTTCCGAGAAACCGGTATAATTTCGTGTTTCTGCCGTTTCATTATTATTGGCACACTAACAATGTTTACGGTTGTTTTTCTTACATCAATAAACGTCCTGGATTACAAAGTACCTATCACTACAAAGTATCAATAAATCTTTTGATCAATAAATCAATATCTTTTATCGGAAATCGGAATATTAGGTATCATCGTACCGCTCGACACTGATAGATTTTTCGAAAGTATTTGAATTATGAGACGGTAACTTATAACTCAAACAGAAAATGTATGTCAATGAATTGTCGCAAAAACTATCCTTTAACTGTATCTCGCTTTTTTGCTTATCAAAGTTGACAAGTACTGACTTACCTACTTGAAAGAAGTAACGGCTCTTCAAATATGTCTCTTCAAGTAGTATGTCAACCAACACCTTTTATGCTCGTATTATAGAATCAAACTCAAATCTCTGCTTGAGTACTGTTGGAAAAGGATGGTGTAATTCATAGCATATATCGCCACCTCTTTCTAATTGTATTCAAGCAAAGCAGAGGCTTTTTAGGGTTCCGTACCCAAAGGGTAAAAACGGGACCCTATTACTAAGACTCCGCTGTCCGTCTGTCTGTCTGTCTGTCCGTCCGTCTGTCTGTCTGTCTGTCTGTCACCAGGCTGTATCTCATGAACCGTGATAGCTAGAAAGTTGAAATTTTCACAGATGATGTATTTCTGTTGCCACTATAACAACAAATACTAAAAACAGAATAAAGGTAGTATTTAAGGGGGGCTCCCATACAACAAACGAGTTTTTTTTTGCCGTTTTTTGCTCGATATTAATAACGACAACAGGTAGACAGTTGGAATTTTCACAGATGATGTATTTTTGTTGCTGCTATAACAACAAATACTAAAAACAGAATAAAATTAATATTTAAGGGGGGCTCCCATACAACAAACGTATTATTTTTTTGCCGTTTTTTGGTACGGAACCCTTCGTGCGCGAGTCCGACTCGCACTTGGCCGATTTTTTGATTTTATAATACGAGCCATAGTGGTGTTTACCACATGATTTGAATGGTTCTCTTGTCGATTTGAGTGGGAAAAGTAAAGTGAGTTAACTGATAAAGAATCGATCGTCAGATGTCATTATCTCGTTATCTCCTCGGGACGGCATGCCCTTGGCCGCTAAGCCCAGATACTGCGTGATTATACACACTGGGTTGCACTGTTGATAAGATTTTAACTTTTACGACATCATACTCATTTTATTGTTAGCCAAATGAATGAAATACTGATATAGCATCCCTCGCATTACTAACGGCCGAATACTCAAAGACTTCTTCCGCTAAAACCTTAGGTTAAGCTGTCAGTTTCATAGAGTTTCTGTCAAATTTGACAAGGTGGCCTTAACTAAAATTTGTTTGAGTTTTGACCATTTCTGTCGTAACTGACATTTTTGTCAAAACTGACTTAAATACATGAACTTATTTTAAAATTAATTTTAAAACGTATTCCACTAATCGTGGTATCTGTATCTATCGCCTTTGAAAACTACGGTTAGATTAGAACCCAGACATGACGATTAGTGAAACACGTTTGAAAGTTAATTAAAAAAAAAGTTAATGTATTTAAGTCAGTTTTGACAAAAACGTCAGTAACGAGAATCATGCGAGGGACGAGGTAACAGAAATGATAGTATTTATTTGTTACCTATCTGAAATCAGTAGCGCGTGAAGATTAAACTCGGCATTTGAGATTATTCATTATAGTTTTCATTATCGTTGCCAACATTGGTTGAAATTGGACTGAACATAAAACAATGATAGATAATGTGAAACAAAAAATAACTTACATCACTGGAAAAGAACAAACTCCATTGCATCACGCTTCAAGTTGCTTATGGTTACTGGAATTAAGTTCCTGTAACTAAATTAATTGTTTTAGATAAGTACAAGTTTTATTAATCAAATAACCTCACTGTCTTGTTTTTTTTTCCATTTAGTCGTAGGGATCCGGTATCTTATTCGCCCATAGACAACCATTTGCTCTCAGAATGAAGTATTTTGTGACTAAGGCGTACTGTTGTGAGGATAACTTCATGTTTCGAGTGGCTCCTTAATTCAAACCAACCAAGAATGAATGAAAAGAGGAGCTCTATGATGCAGTAAATTTCGGTAGTTAAGCAACATTCGCATTGGTCGGTCATCATGGGTATTCTTGATCGAAGCTAAAACGTTATTTTCTGGAGTTCCACGCGCTTCGGAACGGAAGGCATGTTGGACTTAGCTAGCTTGGACATAACTATTGGACTTAGCTGCATTTACAGTCGTTAACACCCACCAATCCGTGTTGCGTTGTTGCAGTCGGATATTGACGATAATCTAGAATTGGTAGGTATTGGGTAGTATAATAGTGCTATAGCATAGGTATGCTCGCCCGTGCCCCCGTCATTGCGAGAAAAGTGAGGTGCCCCTTTCGCTTTTCAAGGTGAATTTCTCTATGCGCGCGTTAAGGGACAGATGTATGTTTTCACTTTTATGCTATGTTATGTTTTACGTGTGGAAAAGTAAATCGATCCGCAGGCCTTAGAAGTGAGAAGCGAAACATTATTGTATCTGTTACAACTTCTGACAATTCATTTGCTTTGCTATCGAGATTAATCTTGGAGATCAGGAAGGTCAAATTCTATAAAGTATTTCTATATGTACGGCTGTTCTCATTTGTTACTTTGTTTTGTATATCGGTAAATCATTCCGAGTAATAATGATAGACGAATCTACAAATTATGTGATGTAAAAATTTAGATTTGATTGCCCTACCTTGTCATCTGATCTGACATTGAAGGTCCTAATTAGGTTTGACACAAAAGTATGTATGATTTAATAATAGAATAATCTCACAATATCAAAAAGCAATGATCTGTGAAGAGCTTCCGCTTAACCGTCGGGGCCAGATTTCACTTTCGCTTGCTTACGTAAAGCCCACCTCTTCGCCGCTCACTCGTGGCACCTCACTAGAATCTCGACATTCGATAAATAAATCATTCCAGTGCACTACCATACTAGGTAAAGGTAGTCTCTACAATGTGTTACAAAAAAACTAAAGCCGAATATGGTAGATAGGAAACAATGTATAAACCCTGAAAACCGGCCACTTTTTTGAAAGAAATTTTTTTTTTATTTTCATTTAAACTGTATCGTGACAACTCTAGACCTAAATTGTGTTTTGATTGATTATCTAAAACAAGGGTCTATTTGTTTTTAGGGTTGTCATTGTCTCTTTGCAGTTTTCCATACAATTAAAAAAAAACATTTTACGGGTTATTACTTATTATAGCCCCATATTAGGACCGTGAAATAAGACTTACTTAAAATCTATTGAGCCTACAATAAAATGAATACACTTGTCTTATTACATCCATTTATTGCAACGGTATTAATTTCATTCACCTATAAGATATAGTTTCTCTATTCTATTAATAAATAAATTTTAATATTGTTAAATCAGAAATAAACAATATTGATATAATATCACAGAATACATAATAGTACAAGTCAATAATAACACAATACAATATTAGTAGTCAATATGCTAATTATTTCTTTTGTCTATTTTCAGGTAATAATCCGCTTGGCGTTTTGAATCAGCAATTCGGCACGTAACATAATTTTAGCATAAATTATCCTAAATATGTATAAGAACTATAAATAAATAGACCGTGAGATTTCGAAGGTCTGAGGCCCAGGCTGAGGTACTTTAAGTCCGTATTTATAAACTTTAAAATAACGATAAGGAATGCGGAAAAGAAACGGGAAAAAACATCGTGCGCTGAAGCAAGAAAGCAAATTTTTCTGCTAGCAAATTAGCAATAGAACTGCTACAAAATTAAGTTTCATAATCATTTCCCCAAATTAAAATACTTTAGATTGTCTAAATAAATACGTAATTTGATATTACCTCACATCACATACGTAACGTACATAACCGATGTTACGTAATCAAATATTCATACATTAATGTAATGCTTTCTTCCTACACAAGTCAATTATTTTTGATAATGCTTCCCTGCGATACCATAGAAAAATGAGAATTTAAGTCTCACTACACTTATGGTAATTTTAGAATCGCTTGCCTATCCTTGTCCACAATGGGGTTAGTAAACCCTGATTTTTATCCACTGTCAAATAACGCCCTCATTTCTACCACTTATGGACCTTAAATTGGCAAAGGATTCAGTTTCATACGTCACATTCCACCTGACGACTGGGAAAATAGAGAAAGATTTGCGCGAGGAAAGACCTCTTCTATTCGATTTCTTGACAATATACTATTTCCATGGCTTGAATTTGAACCTATTGTTCAACACATTCATTCATCTGTAAGGAAATCCGGTGCCTCAGTAGCTGAAACATTAAAATGTATGATGGATGATTAAGAAAACGTCATTAAATTAATGCTCCGTTACACATAACACAAAGTTTTACTACGTGTATATTAAAGATTGTTTGATCTTATTCCTTTTTTTTGGAGTCAATTTTGGCGAAATAAAAACGGTGAAAACATTTTTATTTTGGAAATAAGTTAATAAAGTTAAGTTTGTTATGTTCGGTTGTGAGTGCTTCTCCATACCGATAGTAGAACCCCGACGTCCTCTGTAAATTCAGGCTTTTCTGACAGGAAAGTGCTCCAAGAATTTTAATAATTTGTGAACAGGAAGTTCTGACTTCTATACCTGCCTACTATAATTTTAAATCCCTGTTACTTGCATTAACGTTCCTCCTTAATGAATTGAGCTAAACAACGACAACTACAGAACGAGTACCTGAGAGGCGAACGCAGGCAGACTGAATGCATATTAATTGGGGTATTTGATATTATTGGGTCGCCTGACTCGTGAATCGGAACAAGGCATCGTGAATCTTATCGCTATTATCGCAGAATGTTAAAGTTTACTTGGTACCTAGACAGTAGTTAGTGATATTGACACAGCCTGGAAGAGACGTATGGTATTATCAGCTTAATAATGTCATAGAATACTTAATAGTACTTGTAATATCTTTTTAATATTTTTCTTATCGTCCTTTAATAATTCCCATATTGTGGTTGAGCTTTACCGTGGACGTATAGGAGATAAAAGCTTAATTTTCGAAAACTGCTTGAGGTCATCATCATCATATCAGCTGCACGACACCCACTGCTGGGTATAGGCCCCCCCAAGGATCTCCACGACGATCGGTCCTGCGTTGCCCGCATCCAGCGGTTTCCCGCGACCTTTACCAGTTCGTCGGTCGACCTTGTCGGGGGCCTACCCACGGAGCGGTCGTCCGGTGCGCGGTCGCCATTCTAGAACCTTTCCGCCCCAACGGCTATTGGTTTTTCTCGCTATATGTCCAGCCCACTGCCACTTCTACTGAGCAATCCTTCGAGCGACGTCGGTTACTTTATTTCTCCTGTGGATCTCCGCATTTTTGATTCGATCGCGCAGAGAAATGCCCAGCATGGCTCTCTCCATCGCACGCTGGGTGACCTTGAGCCTCCTTATGAGACCCACCCCATAGTTAGCGACCACGTTTCACTGCCGTAAGTCATCACTGGCAACATACACTGGTCATATACTTTCATCTTGAGATACTAAGGTAAATCGGACGCGAAGATTTTTCAAAGCTTCCTGAAAGCATTCGGCATTGGCAGCAGCCCATCCGAGTAGGATTGCTTGATGTCAAAAGTGCTATAATTGTTTTTTTTTTATTTCAATGATAGTTTGCTGCAGGTTTCAATATCTTATCACTTCTGACTGAATATTTATTACCTTAATATTAGACACCCGCACCGTATTGTATATTTTGTCGCCAGTAGTGCGCAAACGTACACCGCCGCCATTGAATCATTAAATGTTGAGTGGGGTTTCGCAAGCGCCCCATATGTGGACAGACTAGACTATGTATGTCAGCTGGTTTCGCACGAGCTAGCCGCTAGCTAGATGTACTAGGCATTCTAGGCTGTGACATCGCGGTTACCCGGTGGCCCGCTTGCACACTTGCGCGTACGCACGTTTTTGTATCCCCATCCGCCTTGTTTGAGAAGTTGGCAATTATGTTTGTGTTTAATTAATAACTGGTTGGTCTCCGGCTTAGGATTGTCGCTTAGTGAAACGAAGGGTAATTCGTTTTATTATTGCCAGCTTATGGTTAGAGATGTAAGCTTTTACCCATCTTACACGTCGTTTTGAGAGAACGACAGTCTAATCACGAGGATTTTTATCTTATTATGTGCAGTGTGTATTAATTGATTAAATAATTACAAATTGTAATGATCAATTAAATCAATTACTGGATCACGGTCAGTTCCATTAAACTGCTTCGCTGTTGTTGAACGTTTGAATGACTCTCAATTATGTCACATTATGCTATCATTTATAATTATGCATCCACTTAGCTTTTTCTGCATGATAAGTAGATCAATTTAGTTTTGTTTTGTCAGCACTTGACGATATATGACCTGTTGTATGACTTAAGGCTGCGCAGTCTGCACACTAGCGCCGCCATTAGAAAAAAAATCATAGTGCTTAAATAAAGACAAATTTGTAAATTATCTCTGGAGTGCACTCCGAACAAGCTTTGTGGTACTTTTTATCACTTAAGCAATATTTTCTAGCCTGTCGTTTAGTTTAATGGACTTTTATTGTTAAAA
Source organism: Agriphila geniculea (assembly GCA_943789525.1). Taxonomy (NCBI): domain Eukaryota; kingdom Metazoa; phylum Arthropoda; class Insecta; order Lepidoptera; family Crambidae; genus Agriphila; species Agriphila geniculea. The sequence continues at coordinate 3,440,276 of OX038879.1, read as the reverse complement.
GTGGCCACTTTTCGCAATAAAAGTCCATATAATAAAACGACAGGCTAGAAAATATTGTTTAAGGGATAAAAAGTACCGCAAAGCTTGTTCGGAGTGCACTCCAGAGAGATAATTCATAATTTCTATTTTATTTAAGCATATGATTTTATTTCCAATGGCGGCGCTAGTGTGCAGACAGCACGCTCTTAACAGATTTCAATAAATAATGAATGACTTTCTGCTATAATGCTTTTTTCTTCATCATTATTAATATTTTTTTTTTTTTTTACATTAAATGGGCTTACTCTTGGCCACATTCGAGAACCATAAGGCTAAGAAGAGGCCGAAGATGAAGCGAGCTTGCCCAGAAGAAGCCTATTCACTCGTGCCTTAAATATCGCTGGGTTATATTCTTTCGGGAATACAGACGCAGGCAGGGAATTCCACTCCTTGGCTGTGCGCATTAAGAAGGAAGATGAAAAACGCTTCGTGCGCATGCATGGAATGTCAACCAAATAGGGGTGAAACCCCGCCGTGCGTCTGGATGTCCGATGGTAGAACGGGGATGGCGGAATGAGCTCATGCAGCTCAAGAGCACACTCTCCGAAATATAGTCTGTAGAACACCGCCAGACAAGCTACTTCACGGCGGTGGGAAAGACTGTGAAGCTTTGTTTTTAATAGCGCACTATCCCCTATGAGTTTTCTGGCTCTGCGTTCAACCGAGTCGAGTGCGGCTAGCTGGTACTTTGCGGACCCATCCCACAGGTGGCAGCAATATTCCATGCACGACCGGACTTGCGCTTTGTAAAGAGTTAGAAGCTGTCCCGGCGTGAAATATCGCTTAACCTTGTTCAAGATGCCTAGTTTTTTGGCCGCAGTTTGAGCCTTCGACTCGATTGTGTCACCAAAGTTGAGATCGGAAGTCAACTTTATGCCAAGGAGATCGAGATTGTCGGTGACAGGTATAGTTACACCTCGGAAAGTAGGAGTCAAGTTCAGAGGACTCTTCTTTGCAGTGAATAGACATGCCTGCGTTTTGGTGGCGTTAAAAGTGACTAAATTGTTGTCGCCCCATTGGGAGACAAGACTCAAAGTCGTATTCGTCCGCTCCACCATGGCCTCTCTCAAGGAACCAATTTCTTCCTTGCTGGCCTTTCCATTGGACAAATACCTCTCCGCAACCGTGCTGTCGTCTGCATACCCAACAATTCCGGGCATGAGCAGATCGTTGATGTGCAGCAAAAAAAGCGTTGCGGAAAGAACGGATCCTTGAGGAACTCCAGCTTCTATAGCCATGAGGTCAGAGGAGCATCAAGATTTATCAGGTTATTAATTTCGTTGTTGTTGTTTGTTTATTTCTTTACGTCGTAATTCATATCAACTGTATTCTTCACGGAATAAAGGATCTACGGTTCATCCATCTTGTTTAGTGTCCCGATTCAGCCTGCGGTCAGTGAGGCCATACTAGAATCACTCACAACACAATCAGTCACAAGGAACGTTGTGTAATCGCCTATTCTGGCAGGGTGCGGTTATGTGAGCCGGCGGCGGTATTTTTAGAACCTTAGCCGATTTCAACTATATACACTCGCGAGCAAAAGTATGGAATCACAGGCCTATTTTCATACAAACGAGGTATATTTGAAGTCTTGGTTCTCCGCTAAGGATTGACCTAGCTGTGATCTGATGATGGCTATCCAGGGAGTGAACGGAGGAGATTTAGATCACAATACACACCCAACTGATATGATCAGCATTCTAAGAGATATAAGGATCAGAGTTCTCGGTTTCAGGATTTTCATACATTTTTATGCTAATTTCGCGGTTATTTTAAACATATCCTAATATCTCACAGCACGCTGATCATATCAGTTGGAAGTGTATGGCGATCTGAATCTCCTCCATTCACTCCCTGGATAGCCATCATCATCATCAGATCACAGCTAGGTCAATCCTTAGCGGAGAACCAAGGCTTCAAAGTTACCTCGTTTGTATGAAAATAGGCCTATGATTCCATATTTTTGCTCGCGAGTGTAGATACTTGATGTTTTCAATGTCAACTTTTTTACTTTAACTACAGAATAGATATTAATTAGAGATTTAGGATTTGGGCATTTTGGAAGATATTAGGTGTCAAGTTTGCAAGAATTCCGTCCCAGTTGCAAACTTGAGACCTAAATCTCAGGGCTAAAATCTAGTTTCTACATTCAAGTTCAGCCTCTTGTTGCATATAAAGCCTCGGATTCAAATACAGCGTCCTTACTTGATTGTTTCGTCGTTGAGATCTAAGTATCGGATGAGCAATTGACTAAACAGTTATCTGACATATTTATAAATATCGTCAATTTTAACCGTTTCTCCTCTGTAGGCGTTATGCCAATTCGGTGCGTTGACCCATCAATTGAGGATACCCCGGTCAAGGTTGCGGGCACTGCAAACACGCTACGTAGTGTTTTTGCAGCTTAGCTCATTTGATTGATCATTAGAACAATTTGTCAAGGCAGTCTCTAAGTTTTATCATGGGTGATCCCTTGTAGCATGAAATTGTTTTAGACTTTAGCTGATGGTTTATCTTTGATGAAACTTTCCATTTTACGTAGGTATATTTCTTATCTATTGCAAGAATTTCTAAATATCTCTTATGTTTAGTAATTGAATGGATTCAAAATTAAAATAAATTGTTATTTTAAGCCCAAGATCAATCAAACCCCACTCATCAATGCATTTTGTATTCCAGAATTATTTTTAAAGCCAGTAGGTATTACACGTCCATCTAAATCAATCACAAAGACCCGGTAGTGTCATTATTCGCAGGTATTGATATAATCGTGTTGACGTCTTGCCATGGATGGCTGACCAATTTATTTGCACGTGTATCCTATAACTTTAATAAAGGGTATGTTTTCCTGGCGCGTTATACAATGCTGTGAATGTTGGAGCAGCGTTGGAGGTAGCGTATACGAGTGGTGGCATGTATTGCAAAGATTTTTAACGTTTCTTTCCACGTTCGTGTCGTTGTGATGTTTTAGCAGTGGAGCAGACAATTGGCATTGTGTGGTGGTCGCCGACCGCGAGTCTTTCTTGGTTTTTCTGATCAGCCCACGTTATTTGTCTAGCCTCGAAAGTTTTAAGGTATTGACCTCTGGGCTTATTTATTTATAAATGCCGACTTCGAGTATGCGTCACATGGGGCGTATTTTTTACCAACAATTAAGTCGTTTCTATGTACTACATACATACATACTTATTACTTACATACATTTAATGAATTACTTAATAACAGATTTTCAGTATGTAGATCAACAACATAGGCAAGTACATGTATTATGAAGTTAAATTGTACATTTATTTATTAGGACAGAAATAGAAAATTAAAAATATTGTTTAGGTAAACATCATTTTCGTGGGCTTCCCAATTGATTACGTTCTAATTTATAAATCAATTACTTACATATTGGTAGGTAAATTGAATGAAGCCTTATTTGACCCGCTAGTAAATTGGATATACTGCGTTCGCAGTTTGTTATTGGCTAATTTAAAAAGTACTCTTCGGTAAAACGGATAACGTAACACAAATGTTTTTTCGGTAAACTTCCTAAAGCAAATGAATTATTGTGTGTTTCTAACAAATTTATTATTAGATACTTTCCAATCCTTAACCTTGACTTGTCAATATTAGAAATGTTGTACGTTATTTGCACACGACTAACTAGTCCATCTAAGTAAGTACTTACTTATTTATATGTATTTATTTTTTCAAAATACAGGCTTACAGAATATTCCAAAACGCCAGTAAGCTTAATCTAACAATAATATAAATGAATAAATTAAAGTTTACCATAATTACAAATACACTAACAATTAGGTATAATAATCATGCAATGCAAAATAAAATAAAATAAAAATATCCAACGAAAATAGAATAACAATGAAGCAATTGTGTCAAATTAAAAAAAATACTATGATACAAACACAAAGGGCCTACTACACTTGTACTATTATGTATTCTGTGCTACTACTAAGTCAAATTATGATTTATAATGTCAACAACTAAAATTAGGTAATTCTAAATTGGTAAACATACACAAGATTTAGATAAATGTCAACTTTACAATATTAACAGTAGTTATGTCAATGAAAATGTTACGTCAGTCGTATAATTTTATTGTTGAGTTGAGCCTGAAGATTTACTTGTTGAGCTTATAGGAATAAGTAGGTCTAGGTAAGAAGAAGAATGAAAAGCACTCTATTATCTTTGATTATTATTTACATATGTATACTATTCTGCCTATTATAGAATAGAGTATAGTCTAATCTAGTCTAATAAGTCTAATCTACTATAGAGCTCAGACCAAATAAAAAAGTAAAGACGGAGTCTTCCGACAAAGCGGTGAAGCCAGTAAAACTACGCCTTGGCTGTACATACACAGTTTACGCACACATATGTAACGAAACTACGCCTTGGCTTTCGTTCGTCATTGGGCGAACCCTGCCGCCCGGCCCCCGCCCGCCCTCTAGTACGCACACATGTACCATCAAAAACCGCCTTCACTTAGTTGTTCGCAACCACTGCGCAACGCTCTATCTTCCTTTTTTATTTGATCTGAGCTATAGAGTAGATAAATCGCATTTCGATGCATTTGCATCATACTTGACTGCAGATTTTATTTCGTAAAGTGTCAAGTTTTTATAGAAATGACACTAAAATAAAATCTATCTCTCGGAGTGAGATGCGTAGCAGGGCATCTTTACCGTGGCAGGGCATCATTACCGTGGCAGGGCAGTGTGCGATCCTCTTTAGTAGGTATGAACCTCTATACAAAAAAAAAGTTGGGAGTTACTTGTCGTGATAAAGTTTGGCCACATGATAGAAATTGATCTGTAGGCTGTTTCTAAGGCACCCATTACACACACAATCTGATCACGCCAGATCGCGCCAGATTGACAGAGATTGATTGTGTAACGTTGTTCGTGATCTGTTTCAATCTGGCGCGGTCTGGCGTGATCAGATTGTGCTGGATTGTCAATCTACGTCAATCTGGCTTAGGGTTGACACCTTTTTTTTCGAGGTAATAGTATTATTTTCAAAACATTAAAAAATTATAGTATGTAGGTACTTACTTTTGGGATATTTATAAAAATGTAGTCCACATTTAGTTTTAACTAGCTTCCGCCCGCGACTACATCCGGGTGGATCCGGGCGGATCCGGGTACATCCGTATTTGAAAAATATCCTAAAAAAACATACAGACGGACAGAAAAACAACCTCCTGCTTTTTTGAAGTCGGTTAAAAATATTGAATCGCAGTATATTGTGGTAGATTGTCAATCTACTACAATCTGCTTGTATCGGATCGCGGTAGATTGTGGTAGATTGTCAATCTACCATGGTAGACTGACAATCTAGCACGATCTACTGCGATCCGATGTTTTTAACCGACTTCAAAAAAAGAGGAGGTTATCTGTTCGGTACATTTGTTTTTTATGGAAGCTGAACTGATTTGGATGAAATTTGGCAAACAGTTTATAGTCTGGATTATAACTTATATTTTTCATCTCGATCAAAGGTACCCTAGGGATTTTTATTATTTTAAACAATGAAACTAATTTGTAGTACTTTAGGGGAATTCATACAAATATAGCCCATATTTATTTTTAACTAGCTTCCGGCCGTGACTAAATCCGGGTGGAAATTTGAAAAATACCCTAAAAAAACATACAGACGAACAGAAAAACAATCTTCTGCTTTTTTGAAATCGGTTAAAAATATTGAATCGCAGTATATTGTTTTCAACTCGGGGATGGGAGTCTCGGGGATCGGGATACTTGGAGAATAATCCTTCATGCATACATACCTTTATATAAGATTGAAGAACATAAACAAGTGCTCTGCATGTATCAATAATGGCTTCTCCAATGGCAGCTGGAGACATTATGGCTGAAAATTTTAGACATTCGATAGTTCTGCCAGTTGCGAGGTAACGCAGTGTAACAGACAATTTTTCTTTAGGAGTGATGCTCTCTCGCATGCAGGTATCTTTTTTTAACAAGTGTGGTGTAACCATTTCCAACAGATGATCAAAGCATGCCGCATTCATCCTGTAATAATTTTCGTAATCCTCCTCTTCAGTACTACGAATTTCATTTAATAAGTTTAAATGCGTGTATAGGTTTCTCTTTAATAACCACGGTTTCAATCAACGTTTCCTTCTAACACGTTTCTTCATAGCACAAGCAATAATTATAGCTGCACAAGCTTTTTTCTTATTTATATCCATTTCGTGGTTGCGAGTGAACGCGACGCGTGTTCATCCGATGGTTTCAGACAGTGGACTGACACCAAAATTCACATCGGATCGCAGTAGATTGTGGTAGATTGACAATCTACCACAATCTACCGCGATCTGATGCAAGCATATTGTGGTAGATTGTCAATCTACCATGGTAGACTGACAATCTAGCACAATCTACTGCGATGCGATGTTTTTAACCGACTTCAAAAAAAGAGGAGGTTCTCTGTTCGTATGTATATTTGTTTTTTATGAAGGCTGCACTGATTTGGATGAAATTTGGCAAACAGTTTATAGTCTGGATTAAAACTTATGATATTTTTGATCTCGGTCAAAGGTACCCTAGGGATTTTTATTTTTATAAATATTGAAATTAATTTGTAGTACTTTTGGGAAATTGATAAAAATATAGCCCATATTTATTTTTAACTAGCTTCCGCCCGCGACTACATCCGGGTGGATATTTGAAAAATATCCTAAAAAACATACAGACGGACAGAAAAACAACCTCCTGCTTTTTTGAAGTCGGTTAAAAATATTGAATCGCAGTATATTGTGGTAGATTGTCAATCTACTACAATCTGCTTGTATCGGATCGCGGTAGATTGTGGTAGATTGTCAATCTACCATGGTAGACTGACAATCTAGCACGATCTACTGCGATCCGATGTTTTTAACCGACTTCAAAAAAAGAGGAGGTTATCTGTTCGGTATATTTGTTTTTTATGAAAGCTGAACTGATTTGGATGAAATTTGGCAAACAGTTTACAGTCTGGATAATAACTTATATTTTTCATCTCGATCAAAGGTACCCTAGGGATTTTTATTATTTTAAACAATGAAACTAATTTGAAGTACTTTAGGGGAATTTATACAAATATAGCCCATATTTATTTTTAACTAGCTTCCGGCCGTGACTAAATCCGGGTGGAAATTTGAAAAATACCCTAAAAAAACATACAGACGAACAGAAAAACAATCTTCTGCTTTTTTGAAATCGGTTAAAAATATTGAATCGCAGTATATTGTGGTAGATTGTCAATCTACCACAATCTGCTTGTATCGGATCGCGGAAGATTGTGGTAGATTGTCAATCTACCACGGACGACCACGGTAGATTGACAATCTAGCACAATATACTGCGATCCAATATTTTAACCGACTTCAAAAAAGCAGGACCTTGTTTCTCTGTATATTAGTTTTTAAGGCTTGTCATTGTCAATCTACCATGGTAGACTGACAATCTAGCACAGCACAATCTTCTGCGATCCGATGTTTTTAACCGACTTCAAAAAAGGAGGAGGTTCTCTGTTCGTCTGTATATTTGTTTTTCATGAAGGCTGAACTGATTTGGATGAAATTTGGCAAACAGTTTATAGTCTGGATTAAAACTTATGATATTTTTGATCTCGGTCAAAGATACCCTAGGGATTCTTTTTAAACATCGAAATTACTTTGTAGTACTTTTGGTAAATTTATAAAAAATATAGCCCATATTTATTTTTAACTAGCTTCCGGCCGTGACTACATCCGGGGGGACATTTGAAAAATACTCTAAAAAAACATACAGACGAACAGGAAAACAACCTCCTGCTTTTTTGAAGTCGGTTAAAAATATCGAATCGCATTAGATTGTGGTAGATTGTCAATCTACCACAATCTGCTTGTATCGGATCGCGGTAGATTGTCAATCTACCACGGTAGATTGACAATCTAGCACAATATACTGCGATCCAATATTTTTAACCGACTTCAAAAAAGTAGGAGCTTGTTTCTCTGTTCGTCTGTAGTTATATTAGTTTTTAAGGCTGAACTGATTTGAATGGAGTTTGACACACAGTTTGTAGCCTGGATTAAATTATAGGATTTGTTTTATCCTGGTCAATCAAAGGTACCCTAGGGTAAAATACTTTAGTAAGTTCTTTTGAGAAATTTATAAAAAATATAGCCCATATTTATTTTTAACTTGCTTTCCGGCCGTGACTAATTGCGCGTGGGCATTTGAAGAATCCCTTAAAAATATACAGATGAAAAGAGAACCTCCTCCTTTTTTTAAGTCGGTTAAAATATTGGATTGCAGTAAAAGATGATGAAATTTGGCACACAGTTAGTTTGGTACCCTAGGAAGTACCTACCCTATGTACCCTATTTTTAATTTTTAAAGGAAGCTAGTTAAAAATCAATGAGGACTATATTTTTTCATAAATTTCCCATAAACCTACCTACTAAATTTTTTGCAATGTTTTGAAAAATACTATTTACCTCGATGTTATTACTATACCAGGCTATAAACTATATAATATGATGTGTGCCAAATTTCATCAAAATCAGTTCAGCCTTCTGAAGCTGAACTGATTTGGATGAAATTTGGCACTCAGTTCATAGCTGGGTAATATCGTATTATAAATATCGATATTTAGGTAATTTTACACACCTGTGTGTGTAAAATTAAATATCGTTATTAAAATCGATATTCATCTAACCCTAACTAATCAAGGCATAAAATGGGTGCTAGACAACAGATTTTACTAGGTACTTACTTATTTTTCGAAATAGATAGGTACTTATTATACGCAGACCGTCACAGAAATTAAAATTCATCATTTCAATTACGTCTGGGAATCGAACCCATCCCGGGTTCGACTGGCATGTTGAATACTGCACCACTCAGGTCATCGATCGATATCACGCGAAAATTAATGCAAAAAGTTGGCAACCCTACCAAAGATCACCGTGGATCGTGGTAGATTGTCAATCTACCAAGATCTACTGCGATCCAGATCTCGCTGGATTGACCGTGTAACGTCGCAAACTAACCGCATCAAATTCCATCAATCTGCGGTTTTGATCAGATTGAAACCAGATTGACGTGTGTAATGGCTGCCTTTAGGCACCCATTACACACACAATCCAGACCGTGCCAGACTGACAAAGATTGACAGAGATTGATTGTGTAACGTTGTTCGCGATCTGTTTCAATCTGGCGCGGTCTGGCGTGATCAGATTGTGCTGGATTGTCAATCTACGTCAATCTGGCTTGGTCTGGCTTAGGGTTGGCACCTTTTTTTCGAGGTAATAGTATTATTTTCAAAACAATTAAACATTTTATAGGGATATTTATAAAAATGTAGTCCACATTTATTTTTAACTAGCTTCCGCCCGCGACTACATCCGCGTGGGTGGACATTCGAACAATCATTAAAAAACAAACATACAAACGAACGAACAGAGAACTTGCAGTCTGCTCATCGCAATCTACTGCTGCTATCGTACACATGTTTTTTGAAGGCTGAACTGATTTAGATGAAATTTAGCGCACAAACTGTGCGCTAAATTAGCCTAGATAAAAACATAGGATACTTTTTATCTCGGTCAAAGGTATTTTTATTTTTTAAAACATTGAAATTAATATGTAGTACTTTTGAGGTAATTTATAAAAACAGATTACAGCCTAATATTTATTTTTAACTAGCTTCCGCCCGCGACCACATCCGGGTGGACATTTGAAAAATACCCTAAAAAAACATACAGACGAACAAAAAAACAACCTCCTGCTGTTTTGAAGTCGGTTAAAAATATCGAATCGCATTAGATTGTTGTAGATTGTCAGTCTACCACGGTAGATTGTCAATCTACCACAATCTGCTTGCATCGGATCGCGGTAGATTGTGGTAGATTGTCAATCTACCATGGTAGACTGACAATCTAGCACAATATACTGCGATCAAATATTTTTAACCAACTATAAAAAAGCAGGAGCTTGTTTCTCTGTTCGTCTGTATGTTAGTTTTTAAGGCTGAATGATTTGAATGAAGTTTGACACACAGTTTATAGCCTGGATTAAATTATAAGATACTTTTTATCCTGGTCAAAGGTACCCTAGGGTAAAATACTTTAGTAAGTACTTTTGAAATTTTTTTAAAAAATATAGCCCATATTTATTTTTAACTAGCCTTCGCCCGCGACCACATCCGGGTGGACATTTGAAAAATACCCTAAAAAACATACAGACGAACAAAAAAACAACCTCCTGCTGTTTTGAAGTCGGTTAAAAATATCGAATCGCATTAGATTGTGGTAGATTGTCAGTCTACCACGGTAGATTGTCAATCTACCACAATCTGCTTGCATCGGATCGCGGTAGATTGTGGTAGATTGTCAATCTACCATGGTAGACTGACAATCTAGCACAATATACTGCGATCAAATATTTTTAACCAACTATAAAAAAGCAGGAGCTTGTTTCTCTGTTTGTCTGTATGTTAGTTTTTAAGGCTGAATGATTTGAATGAAGTTTGACACACAGTTTATAGCCTGGATTAAATTATAAGATACTTTTTATCCTGGTCAAAGGTACCCTAGGGTAAAATACTTTAGTAAGTACTTTTGAGAAATTTATAAAAAATATAGCCCACATTTATTTTTAACTAGCTCCCGCCCATGACTACATGCAAAAAAATATACAGAAGAAGAGAACAGAACCCTCCTTCATTTTTTAAGTCGGTTAAAAAAATTGGATCGCAGTGAAAGATGATGAAATTTGGCATACAGTTAGTTTGGTGCCCTAGGAAGGATTTGTTCCGGATTCGTCATGTTCCTGACTAGTCGTGTTCCAGATTCGCCGAATTCCAGATTCGCCGATTTCCTGATTCGTCGTAATACGTACAATCGATAACACTGGCGCTGTACCATTTCTAGGTTTAAAATTGCTTTCACGCCGTACCATCACGATGCGCATGTCAGAAATGGTCTCACAATAAAATAAACTACTTAAATGGACAAATTATCATTAAAGTAAGTGTCATTTTTGTATTTGTTTTTTTTATTACGAAGATGATTTAGATCAACTAATATTTGAACTAAAATGTAATGTATATCATGCTGTTTTTGTATCTTATAATTAAATAAATACATTAAAAATAAATTACAAAAATATGTCATTGACTGTATTCCGACGAATCTGGAATACGTCCAATCTGGAATACGGCGAATCTGGAATACGACGAATCAGGAACATGATGAATCCGGAACAAATCCTAGGAAGTACCTACCCTACGTACCCTATTTTTATTTTTTAAAGGAAGCTAGTTAAAAATAAATGAGGACTTTATTTTTTCATAAATTTCCCAAAAGTCTACTTACTATATTTTTTGCAATGTTTTGAAAAATACTTTTTTACCTCGATATTATTATTACTATACCAGGCTATAACTGTTTATATATGTGTGCCAAATTTCATCAAAATCAGTTCAGCCTTCTGAAGCTGAACTGATTTGGATGAAATTTGGCACTCAGATAGTTCATAGCTTGGTAAAATAGTATTATAAATATCGATATTTGATTTTACACACGCAGCGCCATCTAACCCTAAACTAACCAAGGCATAAAATGGGTGCTTTTGGGTTTTTAATAGGTACTAACTTTTCGAAATAGTTATGTACTTATTATACGCAGACCCGTCACTCAGAAATCAAAATTTGTTATTTCGATTTCGTCCGGGGATCGAACCCGGGACCTCTTGCGTGGTAGACTGGCATGTTGAATACTGCACCACTGAGGTCATCGATCGATATCACGCGAAAATTAATGCAAAAAGTTGGCAACCCTACCAAAGACCACCGTGGATCGTGGTAGATTGTCAATCTACCAAGATCTACTGCGATCCAGATCTTGCTGGATTGACCGTGTAACGTCGCAAACCAACCGCATCAAATTCCATCAATCTGCGGTTTTGATCAGATTGAAACCAGATTGACGTGTGTAATGGCTGCCTAACTAATATTGAGCTGGGCCAAACTATCCTTACATACAGTTCCATACGGCGGCGGGTTGAATAGCGCACTTTTTCCGGCTCCATTCTAAAAACTATAACAATTCACATTTAGCTAATAGGTCAAATGTGGTATCATTTTCGGATAAATCAATAACGTAGAATTTATTTCTGGTATAAAAAAATGCAATTTATTACGCAGTTTCTGACAAATTACACAATAACCAACATTTTAAACGTTTTTATTTTATTTTAGGTATTGGCACTTGTTTCAGTATTTTCAAAAAAAATACCTAAAAGAAGCGTTTTTCAGGTTAATTTGTAAATGCTTTTGTTATGCTAACTATATTTCATACAATTTGCGCCTAAGCCAAGTAGTTTAAGTCCATTGTTTGCGGAGACACAGCTAGTCAAAAATATGCATTTTTCACGAAATAAAAGGGGTTTCCGTTTCGTTCGGAAGTATTTCTCAGTTTTTTGTTTATATTTCTGTAAAGTTAATTAAATTTTCTACAATTTTAGCCTAACTTGAGTAGTCTAGGTTTACTGGTTGCACAGCTAGTCAAAGATAAGATTTTTTCAATTAATTTCAATAAAAGGCCTATTTTTAACCAGCTATGTCTCTGCAACCAATAGACATAGACTAATCAAATTAAGCTCAAATTGTAGAAAATTTAATTAACTTTACAGAAATATAAACAAAAAACCTGAAAAATGTTTCTGAACGAAACGATAACCTTTTTTATTTCGTGAAAAAACGCATATTTTTGACTAGTTGTATATCCGCAAACAATGGACCTAAACTACTTGGGTTAGGCTCAAATTTTATAAAATATAATTAGCATAACAAAAGTATAAAACAAATTAACCTGAAAAACGCTTCTTTAAAGTAGTTTTTTTGAAAATACTGAAACAAGTGCCAATACCTAAAATAAAAAATGAAGTTTAAAAATATTGGTTATTGTGTAATTTTTCAGAAACTGCTTAATAAATTGCATTTTTTTATATCAGAAATAAGTTCTACGTTATTGATTTATCCGAAAATGATACCACATTTGACCTATTAGCTAAACCTGAATTGTTATAGTTTTTAGAATGAAGCCGGAAAAAGTGCGCTATTCAACCCGCCGCCGTATGGAACTGTATGTAAGGATAGTTTGGCCCAGCTCAATATAAGTTAGGAACAGCCTAAAGATCAGTTTCTACCACGTGGCCAAACTTTATCACGACTTGTAACTCCCAACTTTTTTAGTATAGAGGTTCATACCTACTACTTAGTTTAGCAGGCAACGCGTGTTTAATTTACATTAATACATAATGCTCGTCTCGCTATAATTAATATACGTTATGGTAGGTAGCCACTTACATCAATCCAACCTTCTGTCAAAAAATTACGCCATCAAACACTATTAGAATGGACTGTTTTGACGGTCATAGTAAAAACGTTTCCAATTTGCATTAACAAGTCATCAGTAAACTAGAAACTGTAACTAATGAATCTACTAATAATATGTAACTGGCGATGGCGTTCCACTTTGGAACCGGAACGCGCACGCTAGTTCTGTTATCATTCTTCATAATATTGTGAAACGCGTGTGGTGTAATGTAACCGTCGGCGTCGGCCGAACACGTAAACAAACCGCGCCGACGACGACGCCGACACTTTGGGTCGCGGGGTCACAGCCCGATGTCGAGCGGGCATGCCGTTATCTCGAACAACGCTCGATTCCAATGCACTTTTATTGGTGACAATCTATAGAGTTTAGCTGGTTAAGTAGCCGCGATTACTGTCGTTTTACCCAGTCAATTCGCTGTAGAAAACGAACTTTTTTCTGTGGTTATTTCTAATTTCCATAACTAGTATATTATATAATATATCCAATAGACTATTAAAATCATCATCTCTTTGCCCTTATCCTATTTTATTTGGGGTCGTTGCGGTCGAAGTCTTCTTTCTATTACTCCCTGTCCCGTCCTCGCCTTATTATCTCCCTTCACAATCTCGTCATTCGTACAATCCATCCATCTTATCTACGGTCTACCTCTTCTTCTCCATCCATCAACGTTAATTTCCATCTCTCTTCTAGCGAGCAAACCTCAAGGTGGACCCTACACTACATGAGTAGTTTAGTTAGCGGAATATATGACTATCAGATCAGACAGATAACTCGTATCCTAATTCTGCACTAACCTTTTTTAGTTTTTCTATGCACTGTTTTGTTTGAACTTTTCTTCCTCTTATTAATCCAATCTAATACTTGAGACTTCATGAGTAATACCTTCCATAATCTCCAGGATAGGTAATGAATAACAAATTAACACGACAGCTAATCAATTTTGATTATTTCTCACACCACAATAACTGTCCAACAGGCAACACAGCTTATTCAAGAAACTAAGACCGTTATGTATGATGCAATCATGTAGCTCTTGCATTGCAGCTATCGCTTTCATACTTTTCCTCTAACTGTCCATAAGTTTAAGATGTAATATTTTTGGCATGATATACCTACGTACCTACCACTCACCTACTTAATTTGTTATTGTGACCTTTAAATCAAAGTTCGACTTGACTTGAGTACCTAATAAATAACACTTCATATTTTTTAAATGTAGACTATGTAGGACTCGTGATAACACTGAATATGATAATAAATTATGAGATCTACTTTCACGACGCGTTATGTCTATGACCTACTTTGTTTTATTGTCATTATTTGTTTTTATATGACCATCCATATAATAATAACAACCAAGGTTCCCTTGTTCAGGCAATTTAATTGAACAATTAAAGTCCTGATTGATAATTGTAATTGGAAAACATTTACCGGAAACAAGTCATTATTAAATAAAGATAGTCCCAATCCCAACTATGGTGTTTGCAAATTGTTTCATATATTCCACGTCGAACAATAGTATATTAACAAACATCTTCCAATAGTTAACAGTGCTTATTGAAACAGCTATAGAAACGGAACAATACGGGAATAAATCAAAACACGTGCGTGGAGTGGATTGGCTGTCCTTGCGGCTTGCGCACCTTTATTTAGTGCTATGAATGCGCCGATGTGCACGAAGCTGCATTGAGGACGACTCCGATTGTAAACATGATAATTTTCGTACGAATGACGTAGTTCAATACATTCGATAAGTGTATTGGACAGTTCCTTAGTAAAGATTCTATTATCTCTAAGCTATAATGTAAAAGCGATGACGTCAACTTTGATAGTTTAAGGCACTTTAGAGCAGTGTTTCTTAATAATCCTCTGAATAGTGACCAACCGTAGTTTTGGTTTCGGCCAGTTTCGGCCTAAAAAACTAGTTTCAGCCACAGTTTCGGTTTCGAACTCGGTTTTCGTGAATTGTCAGGCTGCGTTCAAACGATTACGCACTAACTTCGGAGTTCGCCAGCTGGCGTAAATCGGCGCGATCGTCTTGAATTGAGGTTACATTAGTTAAATGTGTATACCTTCAGTTAGGTACTTGATATATTTTAATTGTGATAAAAAAAATAGTAATTTTAACTCGTGCATTACTGATATAACTTACTATGTTATATCAAAATCGTATTTTTAACTCGTGCGTTACTGATATAACTTACTATGTTATATCAGTAACTAGCTTTTGCCCGCGACTTCGTCCGCGTGGATGTTAGAGAAAATCCTTAGAGAACCTTCAACCAAGATCTGACCAGTCATTTTTACGTTTCCGGTTCCCGTTCCCGTCCCCGTCCCGTTCCCGTCCCGTCCCCGTTCCCGTCCGGTTCCCGTTCCCGTCCGGTTCCCGTTCCCGTTCCCGTCCCCGTTCCCGTTCCCGCCCCGTCCCATTCCCGTTCCCGTTCCCGCCCCGTCCCATTCCCGTTCCCGTTCCCGTATCGTTCCCGATCCTTTCCCCTCCGTTCCCGTGCCGTTCCCGTCCCGTTTTCGTTCCCGTTCCGTTCCTGTATCGTTCCCGTTTCGTTCCCGTTCCATTCCCATTCCGTTCCGTCCCTTTCCGTTCCCGTTTCGTTCCCGTTCGCGTCCCGTTCCCGTCCCGTACTCCTTCCGTTCCTTTTCCCGGTACCGTTCCCGTCCCGTTCCCGTCCCGTTCCTGTCCCTTTCTCTTTCCCGTTCCATTCTCGTTCCCGTTCCATTCCCGTTCCTATTCCGTTCCCGTTTCAATCCCGTTCCCTTCCCGTTCCGTTTCCGTTCCGGCCCGTTCCGTTCCCGTCCTGTTCTCGTCCTGTTCCTGTTACCGTGCCCGTGCCTGTTCTCATTCCCGTTACCTGGATGTGCATGTCCAGGTACAGGTCCATGATGTGTCATGTCCACCGTGTTGGACTTCAAAATAAATGTCATTTTCGCAATCACCATCCCATGAAACCTCAAGAACGACATCCACATCGAGTTTCATGTTTACTTACCCCATTTACACCCTAAGGGATGATTTTCAAAATAACAAAATGTGTGTTTGCCTATTTATTTTTAGACATGCTCCTACGAATTTTAAAGTTGTAATGTCTATTTTATATTCTATTTCCATACATTTGAACCTCATTTTCACATGTTAAATCATGTCCACCGTGTTGGACTTCAAAATAAATCTCATTTTCGTAATCACCATCCCATAAAACCTCAAGAACGACCTCCACATCGATTTTTATGTTTACTCACCCCATTTACCCCCTAAGGGGTTAATTTTCAAAATCACAAAATATATGTTTGCTTATTTATTTTTAGACATGCTCCTACGAAGTTTAAAGTTGTAATGGCCATTTAATATTTTTTTCCATACAAAATTTGAACCCCATTTTCTCCCCTTGAGGATTAAATCATGTCCACCGTGTTGGACTTCAAAATAAATGTCATTTTTGCAATCGTCATCCCAGAAAACCCCAATAACGACATCCGTATCTATTTTTAGGTTTACTCACCCCATTTACCCCCTGAGGGGTTTATTTTCAAAATCACAAAATATATGTTTGCTTATTTATTTTTAGACGTGCTCCTACGAAGTTTAAAGTTGTAATGTCCATTTAACTTTATTTTTCCATACTAAATTCGAACCCCATTTTCGCCCCTTGAGGGGTCAAATCATGTCCACCGTGTTGGACTTCAAAATAAATGTAATTTATGCAATCGTCATCCCAGAAAACCCCAATAACGACATCCATATCTATTTTTAGGTTTATTTACCCCTTTTCACCCCCATTTTATCCCCGTAGGGGTTGAAATACTAACAATAACAATATACGTTGCGTTAGATTTCCATCCATAAGCCTTAATTATATATTTAGCAATTTTGACTTCGCAAATAAAGGATTTTCTTCATTACACAACTTCATCCCCCTTTTGACCCCTTCGGGGGTAGAACTTTGAAAAACGCTGAGACCCGTATTTATTAATTTTCAATCGTCAGCCTAAACACAAAATTTGACGATCCTAGCTTCAAAACTGAGGGACTTTCATACAAACTTTCATCCCGTATTTCATCCCCTTAGGGATAGAATTTCCAAAAATCCTTCCTTAGTGGATGCCTACACTGTATAAGGTATCTGTGTGCAAAATTTCAAGTCTCTAGGTCCAGCAGTTTGGGCTGTGCGTTGATAGATCAGTCAGTCAGTCAGTCAGTCAGTCATTCAGTCATTCAGTTTACGATTTTATATATTAAGATTACTAACTAGTCATCTGGAAACTTTTCTTCTTACTGCGCGAGAGCATTAAAAGCTTAGTCAATTCGAACGGGTAGTTTCGGTAACCACAACGAATAGCTAATCATACAAGTATATTTAAACAGTGAATAATGCTGATTATTAAAAAGTTGACTTACAAAAGTAAGTTAAGCATATGGTTACCTATTAGATTATTATATTTTTTGGTAAAAAAAAATAATTTAACATAAAGAACTATTATATTAACACGTTTTCATTAGGTTGCTTTCATTTGTGGGTCTCCTCCATTCACTCCCTGGATAGCCATCATCAGTACCTTTAGCACGAACATCTATCGAGAAAAAACACACGCGTAAAAGTACTGGATAGAATAATTATCTTCGATATACCTATTCGATAGAAAATTTCATTGCGCCTTTCGGCGGTAGATAACTCTGTACCAATTTCCCATACAAAATTACTCTTCTGTTTTAAGTTGAAACCCAGCAGACTTTTCGATAATCGATTCGTTAGCCGGTACGGGCCCCAGGGCCGAAAGTTCGGTTTCGGTTTCGGCTGGAATTCCAGTTTCGGTCGGACCCTACCTCTGTTAAGAGGATTTTCCTGCGATCTGAAGTAACTTGAAAGGATAAAATAGAAAGATATGAGTTCCTACATTAAAAAAAGTTTGACAGTGGCACCGATGATCGAAAAGTTGGAGAAGTTGAAACAATTGTCGCGTTTTGAGGAAGAATGAGAATCATGTTGCGCGGAAGGTTTCGATTTGAGTATGAATGTGGGTGTATATCACACATTCACACACAGGGATAGAGGAAAACTAAAGAAAAGATAAGATGGATTGTATAAAAGGCTAGAACATAATTTAATTCTGAGTAGGCGCGTGATAGAGATGCAAGTATGGAAGAAAAAGGTATACTGCGCCGAGCTCAAATAGATTAGGATTAGGGCAGAAGGATGATGATGATGACTTAAAAGCCAGTAAATTGTTTCATGGATGTTCAAAATATCCTTAATGTCATTATAACTGCTCCGAATCATTTAAATTTACATTTGGAAGCTTCAAATCAAATTGTTCAAAGTAGTCCAATCCAAACCCTAGTGATTATTATATAATTGACATTAGTTTTTTTGCGAATGGATGTTATATAGAAATTGCGGTAGGTCCTTTTCATGCTGTACGTACCTATTGAATATAAAGCATCATACTTTGTATCCAAGTATCGCAAATTTACTCTGGCCGCACGCAACCGCAAAGCCTAAATAAACACAAAACTTTGCCGTGTTGATTCAGTACACGTTGATCATAATATTTGTTTGGTACAGAGATTAAAAGACAATATCATTTTTCTTATGTACTTTCATTATTATCCCATTTCACTTTTTGAACTTGAGGACGGCGATAATGACTTTACTTGAAAAAAAATATTGTTGTTGTTTGCTTTCATTACCTGACTACGGCGTAAAAAGGAGGGCTATTTATTTAATATTTTACAAAAGTCCTTAATTAGTAATACTTCGTTTATACAATTTTAATGTTTGTGACAGACAGATGACAATCATATTCGAGTTCAAGATGTTAATTACCTACAGAAAATAAATACCTACTACTATTTAACTAATAGTTGCCGAGGTGAAACAGGAGCAGTATCAGTGTAATTACTTTTATATCATCTGTTCTGTGGCATTACAAAGTGACCCATCCATTATTTCCTATATAATAATAAATTATTTAATCACAGCTATTCGGAATATTACAAAGTCGTTATCAGCAATCAGTACGTACTCATATTATTAATTTGTCATTATTTAACTACCTATCTACATTAAGCGAGGTGATTGTAGACGTAGTAGGACTTATCAAAGACTCGGACTAACTTACTATTCATAGTGTGAGCTGTAGACCCCCCCTTTTGTGACACTTTTAAACACTTTTGAAAGGGCTGAAATGTTTCCTTTTTTCGAAAAATTTCGAAACTTAAGCGATAAAAATTCTATATAATTATCGAAACTGCGCACACGAGAATTGGTTGAGAAATGCGACCTCTGTGCCTGTAGAGGAGAACAGACGGTCATACGAAATATTTTTTGCCCAAGCTGAAACGAAGACGCTTCGCGCTCGCTCGGTCAATTAAATAGGTAATTGCGGATCGGTAGCATTAATGTCATCCCATATTTAAGCTTTTCCTAAATATGAAGAATCTTCTCAAGAGGTCAGCCGTTTAGCTTCTATGATTTAACCTTTTGTTAAAGCATTTACTCAATAATATCCCTCCGTTTTTGTCGGTGGTTTATAAAATGTGTTTATTAGAACAGTACCTAGTATGGTAATGTCTGCTTCTTGTTGTGCAATACACAGAGTTGTGCGTGCCGTCCGTTACCCGGCTCCTCAACCATAAACGGGGATGATAATTTTCCCTTGGCGTGCTCATCTATGTCAAAGCTTTCAAGTGCTTTCAATGATTCCTAGAAAACGGGAAAAGTGTCACAATTGCGTAGGGAAAGTTGTGGTACAGCTTGTTAATGCTTGTGATGATGTTGATGACAATGCCAATACGAACTCAATTAGTTACGCTTGTGGTGATAAGTTTTATGCAAAAAACAGACAAGTAACTTTATTACTCTTATGAGGTATGTGTATATTATGTGTTTCGTGACGATTCGCATGCGCGCGCACCAATTATTTATCAGTTCACCCCACTAAGCCCAAGGACCTTTTATAGTATGCGGGGAGCATGCCTGTAAATTATCATAAAGTAGATAGGTACTTCATACAATAGTATCATTATGGGGACTTAATTAGATGTGCAGGCGCATCGTACGCGGCGATGGCATTATTTGATTGCACCTATGGCATTGGCACTATTTCCAGTCCGATGACACCATTTGCTGCATGCGGTTTCGATCCGTTCTGCTACCATGCCCATGCATACATGCACATGCTAGTCACTGATGTACATAATACGAGTGCGATGACTAATGACAGGAGCTAATGATTTGAAAGTGGGTCTCAAGAATTACATACTTGTTAATAATGTGCTAATTATACGCATTAACATTATGGTTAGTTATAAAAAATTACAAACGTGTGCTGGTATTGTATTGTATTGTATAGAACTTAATCATTGCTAATGGTATTGACAGAATGTTTTGTAAAATGATATTGTGTAGTGAAAAGTGTCAGCAACATCAGCAATACAACTAAAACAACACCATCACTTTATCGTCATAGGCTCTAATATCCCAACAAATCACCAAGGAATCGCCTTACAATCTTCTCGAGGAATCAAATTGCGCTGCCTTTCGACGAGTGACGACTGTGGAATCTTTTGGCTCATGAAATTTTGGCTACCAAGGACAATGAGTATCTTTAAAAATTCCGGTGAGGTCCCTGCACAGCACACGTGCCGTCACGTCAACATGACGTGCGATATTTACCTCACGTTCGCCCATAAAGTTGGCACGCATGTCTTCAAGATCATTGTCATTGTTAGTTTATTTCGCGTGTTTCACACATTTTGCCAAGGCTGCGTTGAATGGGCGCCGTTATTTGGATCGACATAAATATCACGCAGTTTCCATTTTGTTTTATTAAATTGGATCGCTTTGTATGTAAACTTTATTGTTATTGTGTCGATAACGCGCTTCTGCACCTGTGACTCGACTCGAGTTTGATTTATAAAACATCTGAATGCACAAAGTTGTTTTGATATTTGGAAGTAATAACATTTATTTCAAAAATTAATTATATTAAAACATAATTCCCAACACCAAAGATAAAAAAACAGGGAGACTTCCCAAATTCGGGCTAATTTCATAGGTCTCCGCTCTCCAATCCAACACTGTAGCTGTGTTGCAAAAGTTGCCTGGATTGTGAATATAAATTTCGTCGTTATGTTTGATGATTTTGTTGTTTTGATGTCGGACAATGTCCCACGATCAATGTAGGTATTTTTAAGAACTACAGTTTTAACTTTTTACAATGTAGTCCACTTTATCTCTTCTGCAAAATAAAATTGTAGTAATAATAAAGTCGGCAACCAATTTCCCGACGTAGTAGACTACACGTTCATAATTTCATTTGGGTTATTCAACATCTGAAATTTTGGAATGAGCACAACTACAAAACTCTTTATAGTTGCGCCACAGAATAAATAATTACTTGCACACATGTTTACTAGGTACTTATCTGTTCCTACGTCATCCCTTCGTTAATAAACAACGTTAAAAAAGCTATCAAGCGTTGCATTAGTAGGATCACACAAAGTTATACAAAGGTGGCGTGTAGCTGCAAGTGTGTAATTAGTACCAGTTTGATGTTTAATTGCCTCTATGACGGCTGACTTCTTCTGAGGCACTTTTTCTACGAGCACGATAATCCATTTACGGACTGTCACCAAGCGCTTGACTCGCACCAAGGGGAAGGTCAGGTTTGTCCCATGTTACCTATCATATTTTTTTTAACGTCCTTGTTGATAGTCTTTCTATGCGCTCTTTCTACATTTACCTAAATAAATTCAGAAGTGGGAACAGGAAGGGCTAATTGAATGATTCCGTTTCTTTTGTTTACCCGTTTATCACTCGAACCACCAATAAAACCAAAACTTCTAGTTCAGACATCTCCTTTCTGCTTACATTCCTCTTAAATTTTTGCAAATACAAACTTTGTATTTGCTCGCAAGTTTGTTTCAATAATTAATTACCCTATTATTTTACATTGAGGATCGCCGATCTAAAAAATAAAACCTCGTCTAAAATGTTCGGAACAATGTTAAGGCACTACTTTTGAAACAACAAAGTGTAAAACTCCAGGAATTCGCGCACGGCCGGTCGTCGTGGCCGTGTTGCGTTTTTTCACCACAACTATTTCCGTTTGCAAGTTTGTTTGCAAATAGCTATTGTCAACATTGTGTGTATCTTGTTTGAGTTCTTACGTGTTGCTGTTGCGTAATGGCATTTCCTCATAAATCTCTGATTGAGTAAAGAAATCTAAACGCAAAACAAACATTACATATCTAGTATCAGTAAATTTAATTTACCGACACATTGTTTAGAAACCCACGACTAATCTGTCACAAACACGAGTAGCTTGTTGAATCGATTCACTGTTGCCAAGTCGCCAATTGTCTCTACATTGGCGATGGTTCCAAGGTCTTCTTCTTCTTCTTCGTCTAAGGGGAAATAGTATAATATTTATGTTACTATGTTGCTAATGACGAATCGGTAAGTAATTGGTTTGCAAATACACTTAGCACAATTAGTGGATGGATGTGTGAAGCAAGGTTGCATGTAGCATTGTATGGAAAATGTGTATTGAGGATTACTTGAGGATACTTTGTTCGGAATAAACAAGGATAAAATACGAATCTCTGATGATGATCGATGAAATTCACTGAGATTTGTCGTCGAAGATTTCGTGTCATCTTGGCGTTGAAATTTACACGGGTATAGACTGTCTAGATTTTAAACTTGATAGTGAACGTATTTTTTTAAAGCTAGTCGAAGGAAGATACGAAAGATACGAAACCTACATATTAGTTTGAGCATAGAATTCAATTTTGCCAAGTAGGTATATTTTCTTGTCTTCCACAATCACGGACAAACATTCCAGTCTAAAATTTTTATTTTATTTTTTAATGGCATTCGTCATTTCTTATGTTAACCTAAGAAAGTATTTCCTATTTCTTGTCGCGTCGTGATCCTGTTCGTTCCTCATTCATTACTGAGGGTCTTGCGTGAATAGTCGTGATGTCCCCCGACGGGAAGTTATTTTTGGCGACATAGCATCATGCAGCTTGGTGTTCAGTGTTGAGCTAATTTGATTAGACCACCTAGTTGGGCTTCGACCTCTCGGTCGTGGGCCATCGACCTTGCCCGTAATAACCATCAGTTGTTCTAGGTTGTGTCCATCTTTGCAGGCGATGTGGCGAAAGAATTCCAGGATCTTGCGGAGACATAAAGTGGATAGCTTAGTCTTAATGTTGATCTTTCGGAGGATATACTCATTTGTCCGGAATGCAGTCCACGGAATTTATAGCACAAGCAAATATATTTAACACCTTATAAAAAACCATAAAGCCAACTAGATAATGATGTAAATTGCACGTTTTTGGTCGAACAAAGTACGATGTTAGGCTAGGTTAGGGACGTGCAGAGCAGAGATGAATGTTCACCGTGAAACCTGTTCTGATATCTTGTATGTATGTATGCAACCATCAGGGCGGCTTTTGTCACGGACATCTTGCTCCATTGTGCCGTTTACTAGTTTCACGCTTCTAGGTTACATTTTACATTATTGTTTTATGAGTCTACTGTACGAGTATGATCCCTTTGTGACCATGCTGTTGTTAATTTCTCACATTTGCCCGTAAGCCATGAAAAATATGTTTGTCAACGGTGATTTTCCGCTCTACTTGCACAATATTTGGCTCTGACTGATTACAAGTTACGAATGGAAGTATTTATCACGTGATTGCATATTACATTACTTTCTTGTTCCTTTTTTATTAAGTACCTAATATTTGATTGCATTACTGTTTTGTTATGTTCTATTTAATGAATACTGTATACAGTAAACAATACTGTGTCGTAGTTATCATATTATGTACTTATAGTCTTGGTAATAATAATAAATAACTAGTAAGTAGAGTAATAGAAAATTCCATACAGATCCCGCTTACCGTGTTACATTGTATGAAACGATCAGACGAGTACATCGTAAGTGTCACCACTCACTGTCCAAGTGTTTATTCAACTGGTTCTCGACTCTACAATGCCTGAAACGTGAATCTGCAAGTTGTTACCAATTGAACAATAATAAATATGCGATAAATATCAATACAGAAAATGAAATGGTGGACATCAAATGGACGACAATAATGAGGTTGGCGAGTGGACTTTTCCATTTCAATGACGTCTCAATTTCTATGGCTTGTCCTTGCTATTTATAATGATTATTACAAACAATATTGTAGTAAGCAATTGCGTTAGTCATATGGAATACTTTGTATTCGAACTTAGTTCTTTTACTTGACAGCAACCCCTGCTGAGTAAGGTATCTTACCATTACCGGTTACTCCTACGCTATTGTCTTTTAAATTTAGACAATCGCGACATTTAACACACATTAACTGCCTTAAAAGCCAGACATAACATAAAAGTGCTTATTTCTTAGTCTGTAAATGCTTTTAACTGTTCCCATTTCTGTTGGTACATCAGCAATCATAGAGTCTGCGTGACCAATTATTACGAATGGAACAAACTGCGTCAAATTTTCATTAACCTCGCCTTAAATTGTATCTGACTTTTATCTTCTTTCCCAAGTGCCATTTACAGTTATGCAAAAATGTTTGTTCTTGTAATAAGAACTTTGCAACTAAATTTACTTAGTTGTACTAAGACAATTGCTGCCGTGTTTCACTATTTTGTAACGTTGACTTCGTCTTTAGCGTTGCGTGTGAGTTCTACAAGTTTATGTTCATAATTCAGAACGAAATTGTTCTAGGAAACAGTTAAGTCTGAAACGGCGACATAAGTTATTAACTTTGTGTGCAGTTGCAGACGTTGTTCCAATTCGCGAATGAGTGCGTCAGTTGCATGCAGTCGTAGAGAGAGACCACTAATTCTACTATGTCGGCGAGTTGTAGAAAACAAGTCTACGTACCTACGGTTATTGGCCCCCTGTACGTACACTTTAAGAGGAGGCTCCCAGAATTTGGCAATATTTGAACTCAAATAGTGACGTCTGTACAATCTCAATGAATGTCAAATTCAGATATATGCTTTTATGTACCTTCATTTAGTGGGTGACGGCAGGATTTCAGAAATTATTGAGTTTGGCTCGATAGTTTTTTATTCTGAAAACATGTCTTTTTTAGGGGAATTTTTGAAATATCACTTTAATTATACATCGTTTCTGAGCAAAATTTATGTAAATCAAAAGCAAATTACGTGTTCCAGTGACTGACGGCACAAAAATCGTATATATTAATTATTACTATTGTTATTACCAAAAAAGAGATTAAATACCAGCGCGCTGCGGGCGCCGCCTTCGTTAGTACTGCGCAGTGCGCCGTCGAGGTAGGACGTGTGTCGCTCGCTCATCGAATTTTTTATCAGTACGAGCATTGCTTTGCAATCTATCTATACAGTTGTTTAACGTATGTACTTTCGCAGAGCAACGGAGGGGATTTCGCGAGGGCTAGGGCGGTTTCCCTCAAATTTCTATGATAAAGATTGTATAACTGTGGTATGGGTAACAAACAGCAAAGCGCGCGTGTTCATCGTTCTGGCAGCGCCACGGTTTCCGATTCGCGTGAATTAAATACACCACGAATGTCAATTTTTTGCCAGTCGGGAGCTCGGGAGAAAGTAGGTTTGATCGCCCCCCACTGGAAGAGGTACATCCGAAGATGTACGTATATGTCCATTATTAGGTTTGAGGAGCCACGTCACACCATTATTTAGCAGCAAAGTAGATTATTTTGTAGCACAAATCCTGAAGTTAGCATCATAATATATCACGGGAGGTATCAATGCAAAGGTGGCTCCTCAGTCTAAACATCAGGTTTGAGGAGCCACTCTGGAACTCGCTAAGTACCAGTTGAATACTTTAGAAAATTAATGCATCGTTTAGCAGCAAATGTGTAAAGTACTTGCTAAATTTTTTTAATTTTTAGCTCAGTAGTGCTGGAGAACGCAATTTGTATGGCTCCTCAATGCTGACGTTTTGCATATAAACAACTTACTTACTGTACCTACCTCAGATAACAATGGAATCAAAACCAGATACGCTTACATTAATTTCTGTTATATATTAATTTTTTAAATTATTATTTTTTATTATTAATTTAAATTATGAAACACGTGTTTTTTCTTTTAATATCGCCCAGTACTAAAATATTAAGTTAAGGCTATATATATATTAAGGCTATATTATATACAAAGTTATCCAAAATAAAACTACATTTGCTGACACAATACACCGTGCTTAGCAGATGATTACGCGCGCGATTTTCTCTCTCATGTTCCGCACGTCTGCGAGAACGAGACTTTACGAGACAGTCGGGTTGTTCGTCAGTAGCCGTACAGCTCTCGGCACCACCGCCCCGCGAACCTCTCCTTGTTGCCTCTCATTCAAAACATGTAGGACGATAGTATTTGACTAGTAACCATGCTGTTGTCATAATTCACTCGGACAAAATATTTTTTTGCAAAAAATTACCTACCTATTTTTTTTTCAAAATTGAAGAGTTTTAATGATACCTAATGCCTAGAAAAAATTTGGATGGTGTTAAAAAATGACCCCGTATAAAAAACTCGCTCTTGACCGTTTTTTGACCTTTCAATAAATACTTCTTATCTACTTCCGGGGTACCATAGGGGGGTCGAAGAAAACCTTATTTTTTGGCTCCGATGCACCGTTTCCGAAATATTTGCATTTTTGTATATTTTTTTTCAAATTAGGTTATTATAATAAGTACTTACTATAGTATGTAGGTAGTACTCGCATTTTTGAGTAAAACACTATACAAGCCTTAGTCCACAATGACTGCACTGCTGGCCACGTTATGTATGATGGCCTCGAGCTAAGCTTAACTACGCTCTCGGCCTTCAAGCTTAGTCATCATTGCAGCCCTTGCTGTCCGCGCTATAAAGGCCTACCTAACCTAACGTATGATATCAAAGTAAATAAAAAAAAACTACTTGTCCTGGTTTCATTCATATAATATGGTTACCATTCACAGCGAATTCTAAAGGAATATCGAAAAGTATTGTATTTCAGTCAACGGAAGAGAAACAGTGCTGAATTTTGAGGACCAGAACTCAGCCACTCATATCGCATTATCGCGTTGGTATTATTATTATGTAGGTATTATTTCGTTGAAATTGTCTTTTCTGTATTTTATAGGAAGTAGAATTGTTTTTTTTTGTTTGTCTGTCGGTTGTCGTCACCAAGTAGGCTCCTCCAGAATACTAGCGTTGCAGTGGTATACTCCGGTATGCCACTGTAGCATTGCTGAGGTTGGGGCCTAGTTGGCCCCACACAAATTAGTTCTAAGTTCGTGTAGGTACATTGTTCTCTTTTTTTTTACCGACTTCAAAAGGAGGGAGGTACTCAATTCGACCCGTTTTTTTTTTGTTTTTTTTTTGTTTTTTGTATGTACATCGATTACTCGAAGACGGCTGAACCGATCGAAATGATTCAAACGTTATTACATTAGGTAAACTTTCAAGTTGGTCCCATTTTTTAAAATTTTGAAATCGGTTCAGTACTTTTCAAGTAATCTTGAAAAAAGCACGAAAATAGTATGCTTTTGTGTGAACTACCTCGATGATCAGTCGTATAACTTCTTTGTTTATGAACTGAATAAGATAATTATTTTTTTTTGTTGGAAAAGGGATATCCTTAGTGTAGTTCTTTAACCGACTTAAAAAGGAGGTTCTCAGTTTGACCCGCATGTATGTATGTTTCTCCGCGATTAACTCACGTTTGGCTGAGCCGATTTTCTACCTATATAATATACCTACACTACCTAGTACAAAAGGTACACTAAAAATAAAAAAATAAAAAATTGTTTAAAATAACAAAAAACCGACTTCAAAAAACCTACCCCTAAAAAGCAAGAAATAATATTCGAAATAATAAAAACACGTCTATTGAAGTCGGGTGGGGCTTTTAGAATAAAAAAAAGGAATTTGTACTCCAGCCCCACCCGACTTCAATAGACGTGTTTTTATTATTTCGAATATTATTTCTTGCTTTTTAGGGGTAGGTTTTTTGAAGTCGGTTTTTTGTTTTTTTTAAACAATTTTTTGCTTTATAACTTTTATTTTTAATTACCTTACTGTCTATAATGTTTTACGGTCAATAAATAGTTTTTCTTTCTTTCTTCTTAGTACCTAACTAATAATATGTGAATATACTGAATGGGGAATAGTAAAAAGCATTTTCTTTAATTTTCTTTCTTTCTTATTAAGCTATGTAAGCTTGCCACAAAAATGTAAATACTTATCTGTAGTTATATTACTTACTTTTATACTTACCTTTATAATTCTAATGAGTGTTCTCAGAACAGACCAAGCCTTGTTTGCAGGCGAAGAGATACATAAAAATCATTTGAAATATATTTTTTAAATCAGTTGAAAATTTTGCACTTTAAAAATCGGAAACCGGGGCGCTGCCAGAACGATGGACACAAAGCGCTCGGCCGCGCGATAGAGTGCGGGAGCGAGACAGTTGCGAGTAAAATAAGTGGGTGGGGGGCAGCGAACGCACGTAAAAATTTTGCAAGCGGACTCTTAATAAAATTATTCTGTGCTTGTACCAAGGGGTAGGTAGTACTAATATCTATTCTGTGCCAAGGATCTGAGTCGAAACCAAAAGTTAGAGCGGTCTTATCAAAACCAAAATCTAAACAAACCGTATTATTTTTCGTGTAAGCGTTTCGATAGTAAAATACATACAGTGAAACAATATTGACGTTACGACCTTCTAACTCTCCTAATCGCTTGTATTATTTTAAAGAAGTAGACCAAGAATAAACAACACATGCTGTAATGTAGGTAAAACAGTGTCAGTTTTTTACAATGTGTACGTACGTTCATATTTACGCGTATTTGCGGCGGCGACAGCGCGGCGCGGCGTACTAAATTGCGTTGACTGCCTCTACAAAGTTTTAACTTGGAAAATTGTTTCAAGCCGATACATACAAAGACAGATGCTGCAAAATAAATTGGTATTTTTAAGAGCACTCTCAAGTACAATAGGTAATTTAAACTTTCATGTTATGAGAAAAAGAAACTAATTTTTTAGATATTGCTAAAATATTGTTGTACTATTATGTGTTCTGTGATTAATAACATCATTAAAATAATGTTTTTACTTGTTACTTAAATTGGTGACGACATAATAACGACGCCCATGGATTTTCATACAAATGTATGTTAAAATGCTGATCAAATTGTGTGTATAGCTATCTGGATCTCCTCCATTCACTCCCTGGACTGGATAGTCATCATCAGATCACAGCCAGGCATCCGTCACTCGCCCATACCTACCGCGATAAGTACCTACAGCGCGCGACAACTCGGAGTTGCAAAATCAGTCAGGGTTGCCGCCGCGCTTGTGAGTACACGCGTACGTTATTCTGTGCCTCTATGACGGTCAATCGATCATTATTTATTGCTCTCAACACTGTACCGTACACTATTATAATTTATAAATAACTAGCGGCCGCCCGCGACTTCGTCTGCGTGGAAATATTTTTTTGCTATCCCTCGGGAATAATATTTTTTTTCGGGATGAAAGGTATCCTATGTCCTTCTCTGTACTTAAGGGTACAGACTGTACCCCTAAGAACGTGTATGCAAAATTTCATGATGATCGGTTCAGTAGTTAAGACGTGAAGGCGTAACAAACAAACGGACTTTCGCATTTATAATATTAGTAAGGATGGAGAATCGTAATACTAATAATTGTTGCGTGGACGGCTGTCGCAATAAACAGAAGGATTCAAAGTTTTCATTTTTAGGGTTCCGTACCAAAATGGTAAAAAAGGAACCCTTATGGTGTGACTCGGTCTGTCTGTCACAGCTGGATATCTCGAGAACTACTAATGGTATCAACTTGAAATTCGGAATAGTTTGAGATGACATTCGCCCAACTATTTTGTAAATAAGAAATTAATAAAAAATAAATATCTTTTTTACAACAGGGACTGAAAAAGGGTCTGAAAATTTGAAGTGGGTTCTACTAGAGCATGTGGAATATCATATGATAGAACGCCGTTTGCACCTTGTTAATCATTTTTTCTTTTTGTTTTAGGCCACATAGTTTTCAACTTATGATGAAAA
The DNA here is from genome assembly GCA_943789525.1 of Agriphila geniculea. NCBI lineage: Eukaryota > Metazoa > Arthropoda > Insecta > Lepidoptera > Crambidae > Agriphila > Agriphila geniculea. The sequence goes on along the minus strand of OX038879.1, from coordinate 3,409,733 downwards.
ATATAAAAAAAAATTACCCCCCCCCCTTATCTCCGAAGTTTGCAAAGAGAAAAATCAGAAATCATTCTATGTGATAGCAGTTTATATAAAGATTACAGGAAAAATAAAACAATGTCTCAATATAGGTAGCACACTTTTTTAGAAATTATCAATTTTCTAAAAAAGTTAACATTAGTTCCACTATAGGTCAAGAGATGGCGCTGACCTAAAGCTGCAATGCCATACTAATTTGATTATTCTACTCTGCAGTGTGGTTTGATGGTGCAATTATGATGTACGGAACCCTCGGTGCGCGAGTCCGACTCGATCTTGACCGGTTTATTTACTTTACCGAAAGATTCTAAAATGTATAAGAAAAATTTATATTTTGTTTATTTTTCTCGTAATTTTTATGAGTATGTACATACCTATTTTTAATAAGTAGGTGTAACCTACTATAGGTAGGAAAGCGTGTAGTTATAGGTACTTATATTCAGAGGCGGGTCGTGACTATTTTTTCTCGGTCTACCTACCTAATTCTTTTTTTTGAGCGAATTATACCTACTTAACTAAATACCTACATTTCTGGATTTAAGGATTCCGTAACCGGCAACAGTATGGTGGCGGTGGCATAAAGACTGCCTCAAATTTAACACATAGTCTAATGTGGCGTTAACTGTACATCTAGCCTAGATTTATTTAAAACGTATTTTTTTCACATTTAAGTAGGTAGGTACACATTATAAACACAAAACTTGTAATAAAGTATTTAATCCTTCAAGCACAGAAAATGAGACAATAGATTTTCCATTGTTGTGTTGTGCGGCCCGATGGGGCCGCTCGAGCGTTGAAGGATTAGAAGAAGACAACCCTAAAGTTGTTAGAAGAGCTAAGAGCTACGCGATAGAAAGAGAGGCAACCTGTAGGTGAATATAACTGTAGGCAAGGAAGCGGTGTGCGACCTGAATTGCACTTTATTGTGTCTGAGCAAGAGTCGCTATTTATTTAAATGACTATGCGGAGTGAAGTTTCTGTACTTTGTACTATTATGTATTCTGTGTCACAGCTCGATCAATACCTGGCGGAGAACCAAGGCTTCAAAGTTATATCGTTTGTATGAAAATCGACTGACGTCCTTAATTATGTGGCCACTACTGTATAATGTTCTGTTGGTGTTTCTTTTCGATTTCCCCAAGGAGTGTCAGCAACATAATCAATCTCAATAAAATCATCAATCTTAAAATAAAATTTTTTCAATGATGCTATTTATATTTGCAACAAAAGTAATATTTCCACGTAGACCTTTTGAGGCGTTTGCTATAGCTTCGGGATAAAAGGTGTAATGCCAAAACACTCGGGTGTCTATCCAGTATTAACTCGAAGCTATAGCAAGCGCCTCAAAAGGAAAGATAGATCCTGTAAGGAGGAATGAAGGAGTGTCCCTGCTGAGGGACACACTATACAGTTCTACACCGATCAAAGCCAAAGCCGATCAAAATAATAATATTTTAAATGCTATGCACGCCGATATTGTGGTGCATCAGATCTTTTTTTTTGTATGTAGTTATAAGTTGTGTAAGTCATAATATGTACCATGTGGCAGTGCTCAATGAATAAAATAAAAAAATAAAAAGCCTGGAACTCATGTGCTCATAGTCGAAAGCACTGATTGCAGATTTAAAAACAGGAAAGAAACGTAGACTAATGGTATGGCATTGTTCGTTGTTGCAGATGCTGCAGGAGCAGAAGCTATGCATCCTCGGGTCGGAGCTGTCGCAGTGGGACACCTTCGAGCGGCTGCTGCGATTCACCGGCTCACAGCTCACGCTGCTCAGGTGCTTCCAGGTACACCCACTTTTTAGAGATGTACCGAAAATAGAGCAAGTTAGCCTAGAAAAAACATAATTACTCGAATAAATAATTCACAGAACACATAGTACCTATGTAGTAATTAGTAGGAAACAATGAAACAATTTTTAAAAGTTTGGAAAGCTAATTTATGAAGTTTTTGGGGACATAAACATTGCCTTTCTGATGCATCATGATTCTTATGTTACCAATCAGTAAATTCGTTCCAATGACTTAGGTGCCATGGTATGAAGTCATACTAACTGTGCCTTATAAGAAACAATTTTCTAACTCTATGACTTGGTTGTTGTTGTTGTCAAAGTTGTTAACCATTATGTATACCTAGGGCAGGCAGTCCAGTTACGTAGGTCCAACTTTGAGAAGGAGATCTCTCGTCGAATGCAACTCGGATGGGCAGCATTCGGGAAGCTCCGAAAAATGTTCGTATCCGATTTACCTCAGTGTCTCAAGACGAAAGTCTATGACCAGTGTGTGTTGCCAGTGATGACTTACGGCAGTGAAACGTGGTCGCTAACTATGGGTCTCATAAGGAGGCTCAAGGTCACCCAGCGTGCAATGGAGAGAGCCATGCTCGGCGTTTCCCTGCGTGATCGAATCAGAAATGAGGAGATCCGCAGGCGAACTAAAGTAACCGACATCGCTCGAAGGATTGCTCAGCTAAAGTGGCAGTGGGCTGGACACATAGCGAGAAGAACCGATGGCCGTTGGGGCGGAAAGGTTCTTGAATGGCGACCGCGCACCGGACGACGCTCCGTGGGTAGGCCCCCGACAAGGTGGACCGACGATCTGGTGAAGGTTGCCGGAAGCCACTGGATGTGGGAAGCGCAGGACCGATCGTCGTGGAAATCCTTGGGGGAGGCCTATACCCAGCAGTGGGTGTCGTGCGGCTGATATGATGATGATGATGACTTGGTAAGTACCTCCCTATACTTAAAAAAATACAGTCACGAGATTTGATGCTGTTGCAGTAAACAAAGTCGAGATCCAAGTACATTATAAGTAAGTAGGTAAGGTACAATACCTACAGGCGAAAATTAATTATGATGAAATCAGTAATTGTTCAACCAATTTAGATGTTGTTGTTTACAAGTAAAGTTGATTTACTTTACTTGTTATTTTAAATTATTAACCTTTTGTTGAAGCACCGTTAGTTAGTACGTAATGGTTATCTCATATAATTATTATGAGAATGCCAGATGTAACTACATCCATTGTATGTGTGTACCTATACTAATACATTATCGGCCGGTTTCTGAATTGAGAAATTGAAGTTGAGCACTACTTAAGTACAAATTTTGTATGGGTGAGTAAGATTTGAGCAGTGCTCAACTTAAATTTCTCAATTCAGAAACCGGCCGTATATCAATGCGCGTCATATGGCGCCTGAAAAACAATGAGACTGCTGCATATACAATACAACGGATTTTATGAACTGTTATTAATTTGTGGTTTGACTTCTTTCCACCACGTTTTATGCTGAATTATTATTCAATTATAGAAATATAGTTACGTAAGTGCGTAACAAACGCAATTACTTACTTTCTTCGTTTCATTCGTTCGTTGGTTTCATTGGAGTTTGGTGAATTGAGCTTAATTTTATTGTAAGTAGGGTTTCGTTAGAAACCACACTAAATATCAGGTTAGGTACTTCGACAGTTAGTCGAAGTTATTCCGCATTTGACATTAATTTTTAAATAGTAGTTAATAAAGTCGAGTTTATAGAAACTAATCTATAAAACCCGGAACCTTACGAAATCGAGGCGGCTGCACTGACAAAGCAAAGCAATGCCACGGTAGCTAACTTGTTTAGGTTTACAAACGCGCTAAGTTTCTACTTTTTAAACGTCAGCAACATTTTGAAACTTGCCCGTCAGCTGGCTCCCTCGGGAACGGCCAACGGCCATGCCTACGGCCAAGAGTTAGAATAATATGAAGTTGTGACTTGGACGAAAGTTGTGAAAGTATTTTACTTTCTGCTAAATATACGCAGCATCTCTTCTTGAACTTATTCTTTGAAACTTACTAGGAATTCCCTCGCTGCACCACCAGCCAGCCCCCCTAGCATGACCGACAAAACACGATATATATATCGCGTGATATGGCGTTTTATCGACACTCCACTGTCAAAATCCATTGTCTTTTGACAGTTAAACGTGATAAATCTCTATATCATATCGCATTTCGGTGGTCATGCTAGGGGGCAGGCCGTAACCACTTGGCCACGCGAAGAAGCGAACGGCGACGCGACGAGCGAATCCTCGTTTGATTGTGCTTCTTGACGCGGTCACCTTACATCGGCTAATTCACAATACGCGATCACGCGCTAAATAAAGCTTTGTCCAGACTTGTATCATTTTGGCGTATCAGATCACCGTATCTTTACTATACATCGCTTGTTTGTGCGTTGATATTACTTCAACGTACGCCCAACCAAACTAGCGATGTATTAAAGATACGGTGATCTGATACGCTAAAATGGACTAGTCTGGAATTCGCTCGTCGGTCGCGCCGCCTTCCGGCCGTTTGCTTTGCCCCTCCACATCCACACACTTGCCATTCGGATCCACATACCGCTCACACAGTTCCGTTTGTGTTGAAACAGTGACGCAATGTTCCCCGCAGGCTGTGATCGAGCACGGCGCCAAGCTGTCGGCGGAGGTGACCAGCTTGTACCTGCACATGTGCGATGAGCGCACGCGCACCAACAACGCGCTCATCGAGCTTGGCCTGCGTCTCGGTTAGTACTATAACCACATAGTAAATATACATCATGTATCAAAAAAAACCCTGTCAGATCCTGAAACAGATGATATAGTGTTGCTAAAACTGGACAACATTCTCCAAGGAACATAGGTCGAAAAACTAATTTTTTTATTCGCCTTTCCATAGTATTTTTTTTATTTAGAAGGGGGGACGCCAGCTAAGCCGGGCGGATATTGATCAGTTTAAGCAACACTATCACCTGTTTCAGGATCTGACAGTGTTTTTTTTAAATATATCGGGTCATTTTGAACATACCATCCACATTTTCACATCCGAGGATGTGTTCAGTCCATGAAACTGAACAACTTTCTCTAAGAAACACATGGTCAAATATGTAAAATAAAAATCGACTTTCCATACAAATCAAAGAGATCACGTGATCAATTTAGTATGGGATGACCAAAATTTTGTGGCGAAATTTGACACATGTTTCTTACAGAAAGTTGTTTGGTTTCATGGACTGGACACATCCTTAAAATTTGGATGGTAAGTTCAAAATGACCCTGTATAATAGCTACATACTTACTTTTTGGGAGCCAGCAAAAGAAACAGACGATGCTATCTCGAGTCCTGTCTGTAGCATGAGCTCGAGAAAGGTTTTATCTCGGCGTAAATAACCCAGATGTAGACAAGCCCTTTCTTTGTTCGATAAAAAAGTTATTTCGATATAGACAACATTTCCGTCGGGTCCAAATTCGAATAGAATAGCAGGTGAACTAAAAAAGCACTTGATCGTTAATAACATCGAATTTGTAATTTGGTCATTATGATGTCACACGTTGTGCGGTAGTGTCCAATGTTATTCGAGTCAAATTAATTAACATACAATGGAAAAATTACGTAACACGTAAGTTTACGGTATTTGTGAAGTAAAATCGACTTTTGTATAATTAATTATAAGTCCATGACTTTGGAAAGAGCAAATAGTTTTTTTCATAATTTATTTTTGTATCTTGAAAAGAAACTCCTTAGGAATATTTACACTACATTTTTTTCAAATTCGGTAAAAGATTATTACTTTTGCAAACAAAAAGCTCAAGCGAATTCTGACTTTTCTCAATGACTCTGTCGACCCTCTCGGCGGCACTCATGACATCAAAACTCATCGAATGAAGATGCGAATCCTTCCTATTGTCTAGATTTAGCCCACTGAGATTTTTCTCCTACCAAACATGAATAAATGTCTTGGCGGGCAAAGATTTTCATCAAGCCAAAAGGTGGTGTCTGAAATGAACCCTCATTTGAGTTACCACAGTTTTCAGGCGATGCAAGAAAAAAATAATGGATTAAAGAGGTAGGAACTTCGTTGGACTGAATACGCAGAGCTACAAATAGATTATGTAGAGAAATAAAACAAAATATGTCGAAAAAAGTGTTTCTTCATTACAAAGTCATTGACTTATCAAACCACCCTCGTGTACCACACTGCTATAATATACTCAGCGGTGGACGTTGGTCGCTGCGCTGATGCCAACAAATTTTTGTTTTCATAGAACTTCCTATTTATTTTTAATATAATAATTATTTGATTGGAAGCAGATTTACAGCAATTACAAAGTGTAGCAAAACTATCTTGTAATTAAATTTTACAGTCCATATTTTGTATTTATTTCGGCCAGAAAATTAATGCTTACCATCTCAAAAATCGTAATCTGTAAGCTAATTATGAAATCCATTTATGTCCGGTTTAAATAATTTCAGTTCAGTAATCCAGCAAGTCAGTCCAGTGCTAGACTAGGTCTCTGTGATGAGTACATTCCAGTGTCGGTTCACATTATTCCAGCGATTCGGCTACTGGACTGGATTACTTACTAGAATAATGTGAACGGGACATTATTATAATGTAATTTTCCAGGAGGGTTCCTAAACGAGGCTGGCTGGTATGCCGACGCACAGAAGGTCCTGATACGCTGCCGGGACATCTGCCAGGCGCAGCCACAGACCACTTATTATAAGCGACTCACATTAGAATGCTGTCATAGGTGAGTGCTTTTATCATAGCCTAGTGAATACTTTACTGCACGTAACTGCCGCGTTGACAAGGCAACGACGGGACGAGGGGGTGAGGGGGCAAGGGGGCGTTCCCCCACCGCTACCACAATACTGCCGCTTCCGCGCAGGCGAGCCGTACCTTTTTTATGCCAATGAAAATGCATTTACGCATCCCCCCCACAGGTGAGCAAAGCGTTCGTATGTGGGGCTCGCCAGAAGGGGGCCGCAACATTCATCGCTGCAGCCCCCTCCATGAACGCCCCCCGCGATCCCACCCAGCCCAAAGGCTCGGTGAGATCACGTAAAGGCGGAATATCCACTAAAAACACCGGTACTTGCCCTCAGTCGTACCTAACTTTTCAATGAGTTTAGAGGAAGAGTTTTATTTCAATGTTATTACGCGTGTAAATCTTAGCAGTGAATTTAATAATATATGGCTATCTTCTTCAAACCCATACAGACACGTCATAAAAATGTAGTTCCTCAGTATAATAGTTTGTGTGCAGGTTACTGAATACACAGTCTGCGTACTGCTGCATCCCAGCAGCGGCGGAGACGTACTCCCTGGCGCTGCAGCTACTGGGGCTGCCCGAGGACGCGCGCGACGAGCACCTGGGCGGGCCGTACGCCACCGCGCCCACGCGCGACCAGGCCACGCAGACCCCCGCGGACAACAACACCTGGTCAGTAGTCACACATAGTGGGTCCAGTACCAGGCTGGTAGGTGGACCGTACGCCACCGCGCCTACGCACGACCAGGCAACGCAGACCCACGTGGACAACGTCCGTACTAACACACGTACACACGCAGGTATACACATTACACAATCACATTCAAGTACGAACATACGTTCGAACCTTATCAGCTGTTTGACTTGATGTCAATTAAAGGGCTGGGCACACCGTCTGCGTAGACACGCGCGTGAAGACGCACATAACCCCCTGACACACCGGGTTAAATTACGCATACGTCTATGCTTACGCTTATGCATGCTGGGCATGCAACGCAACCTGTCCCTTGCGTCCCCAACCCAGCCGCTACGGCAGCCATGTTGATTGAGTAAACGGACAAATTTATTCGCACTAATTCAATTAGTTTTTCTTTAATATAATTATTCATAATTTAAAAACAAAATAAAATACAACTTACTACCGGTAGTACCGGTACTATTTATAAACAAATACAACTGAATAACTGAACGCGTAGTGACGCGCAGCAAAGATACGTGCGTGTTCGAATTTGTTCGGTGTGGTGTCCAATAGGGAATGCCACTGAGTACTACGTCATTACTGCATGCATCAATGCGTTCCGCTCTGCATAGATACGCAGCCTAATTGTCTCATGGGAGCTGCAATGCGTAGGGTTACGCATCAGTCTACGTGCACGCGTACGTTACGCTAGTGGTGTGCCATGTCTCATATGATAAAGTTTTAGACATTACAACGTCATGGTACATCTACGTGCACGTGCACGCTTACGCATCCGGTGTGTTTCGCACTTTAGATGGATCAGATTAGGAAACATTTGAGTAATTTATGAACTGTTCGAATTCTTATTAACTACTAGGGTTAATAACTTTTTATTTTGAATTAAATCAAACAAACTGTATACGTGAGTCCATAGAACTGACCTTTCCCAACTAAGCATACCTTGTTATAATAACCATTCGTGCTTGTAAGGCATAAAGTTGACCAGACCAATAAAACCGAAGCATGCAGTAATTATTATACACTTTTATGGGTTATAGCTAGTCAATTTAACGCGCATCATTGTAATTAAGTGATGTTTTAATAGGTTTACAAACTGACTATAAAAAAAAAATACAGTTTATAGAACATTACTTACAATTTAACAAAATATAAGTTATCGTTAATAAAATATTGTGTTACTTTAAGTTGGTATGTAATGGTACATGCCGTAAGCCAGACAATTTAATTTTACTGAAATAAGCACTAAGAACTTTTAATCTTCTTTTTTATGTATGTAATTGAATTAAAAGTATCATGTTCCTACGATCACTATTGCAAATTATTGAATTGAATTTTAAAAAAAACAGTAGGTTCTTAATTTTCCGGATACATTTTTGTTTAGCTTGTCCATCAATTGTTTCATTATCTTGTATATTCCAGCATAGACCGATGTTCGTCAGAAGAGGATGACAGGAGGCAAGAGTGCAGCGTCGGGCGCGAGGCGGCGTGGGGCGCGGACGCGCTCGTGGCGCGCGTGTTCAAGGAGTTCTCCACGCTGTTCTTCGTGCGCTGCGACTACAGCGCCGCGCACGCGTGGTCCATGCGCGCGCTGCGGCTGCTCACGCCCTACACGCCCGTCAAGTGAGTCAGCCCTACTGCTGCTGTATTGTAGTGTCCAGGAGTTCTCCACGCTGTTCTTCGTGCGCTGCGACTACAGCGCCGCGCACGCGTGGTCCATGCGCGCGCTGCGGCTGCTCACGCCCTACACGCCCGTCAAGTGAGTCAGCCCTACTGCTGCTGTATTGTAGTGTCCAGGAGTTCTCCACGCTGTTCTTCGTGCGCTGCGACTACAGCGCCGCGCACGCGTGGTCCATGCGCGCGCTGCGGCTGCTCACGCCCTACACGCCCGTCAAGTGAGTCAGCCCTACTGCTGCTGTATTGTAGTGTCCAGGAGTTCTCCACGCTGTTCTTCGTGCGCTGCGACTACAGCGCCGCGCACGCGTGGTCCATGCGCGCGCTGCGGCTGCTCACGCCCTACACGCCCGTCAAGTGAGTCAGCCCTACTGCTGCTGTATTGTAGTGTCCAGGAGTTCTCCACGCTGTTCTTCGTGCGCTGCGACTACAGCGCCGCGCACGCGTGGTCCATGCGCGCGCTGCGGCTGCTCACGCCCTACACGCCCGTCAAGTGAGTCAGCCCTACTGCTGCTGTATTGTAGTGTCCAGGAGTTCTCCACGCTGTTCTTCGTGCGCTGCGACTACAGCGCCGCGCACGCGAGGTCCATGCGCGCGCTGCGGCTGCTCACGCCCTACACGCCCGTCAAGTGAGTCAGCCCTACTGCTGCTGTATTGTAGTGTCCAGGAGTTCTCCACGCTGTTCTTCGTGCGCTGCGACTACAGCGCCGCGCACGCGTGGTCCATGCGCGCGCTGCGGCTGCTCACGCCCTACACGCCCGTCAAGTGAGTCAGCCCTACTGCTGCTGTATTGTAGTGTCCAGGAGTTCTCCACGCTGTTCTTCGTGCGCTGCGACTACAGCGCCGCGCACGCGTGGTCCATGCGCGCGCTGCGGCTGCTCACGCCCTACACGCCCGTCAAGTGAGTCAGCCCTACTGCTGCTGTATTGTAGTGTCCAGGAGTTCTCCACGCTGTTCTTCGTGCGCTGCGACTACAGCGCCGCGCACGCGTGGTCCATGCGCGCGCTGCGGCTGCTCACGCCCTACACGCCCGTCAAGTGAGTCAGCCCTACTGCTGCTGTATTGTAGTGTCCAGGAGTTCTCCACGCTGTTCTTCGTGCGCTGCGACTACAGCGCCGCGCACGCGTGGTCCATGCGCGCGCTGCGGCTGCTCACGCCCTACACGCCCGTCAAGTGAGTCAGCCCTACTGCTGCTGTATTGTAGTGTCCAGGAGTTCTCCACACTGTTCTTGGTGCTGCGACTGCTCACGCCCTACACGCCCGTCAAGTGAGTCAGCCCTACTGCTGCTGTATTGTAGTGTCCAGGAGTTCTCCACACTGTTCTTGGTGCTGCGACTGCTCACGCCCTACACGCCCGTCAAGTGAGTCAGCCCTACTGCTGCTGTATTGTAGTGTCCAGGAGTTCTCCACACTGTTCTTGGTGCTGCGACTGCTCACGCCCTACACGCCCGTCAAGTGAGTCAGCCCTACTGCTGCTGTATTGTAGTGTCCAGGAGTTCTCCACACTGTTCTTGGTGCTGCGACTGCTCACGCCCTACACGCCCGTCAAGTGAGTCAGCCCTACTGCTGCTGTATTGTAGTGTCCAGGAGTTCTCCACGCTGTTCTTCGTGCGCTGCGACTACAGCGCCGCACACGCGTGGTCCATGCGCGCGCTGCGGCTGCTCACGCCCTACACGCCCGTCAAGTGAGTCATGTACTGCTGCTGTATTGTAGTGTCCAGGAGTTCTCCACACTGTTCTTGGTGCTGCGACTGCTCACGCCCTACACGCCCGTCAAGTGAGTCAGCCCTACTGCTGCTGTATTGTAGTGTCCAGGAGTTCTCCACACTGTTCTTGGTGCTGCGACTGCTCACGCCCTACACGCCCGTCAAGTGAGTCAGCCCTACTGCTGCTGTATTGTAGTGTCCAGGAGTTCTCCACGCTGTTCTTCGTGCGCTGCGACTACAGCGCCGCACACGCGTGGTCCATGCGCGCGCTGCGGCTGCTCACGCCCTACACGCCCGTCAAGTGAGTCAGCCCTACTGCTGCTGTATTGTAGTGTCCAGGAGTTCTCCACACTGTTCTTGGTGCTGCGACTGCTCACGCCCTACACGCCCGTCAAGTGAGTCAGCCCTACTGCTGCTGTATTGTAGTGTCCAGGAGTTCTCCACGCTGTTCTTCGTGCGCTGCGACTACAGCGCCGCGCACGCGTGGTCCATGCGCGCGCTGCGGCTGCTCACGCCCTACACGCCCGTCAAGTGAGTCAGCCCTACTGCTGCTGTATTGTAGTGTAGAATCAGTGTCCAGGATCTCTCGATGCTGGGACTCCAGTGTCGTGCACGCTTGGAGAATGCCTTTTCGTACTTATTTTTTCTTTATCTTACTCCAAGAACCACCTAAAATATAAATGTTTGTTACAGAATAACAATAGAAGTGATTCGCGCATGCGGTAAAGCGTGCGTGGTGAAGCGGCGGTTCAAGGATGCGGGCTTGCTGGTGCGGCGCGGCGTAGGGCTGGCGCGCGCCGCCGCCGGGCCCGAACACCCGCGCGCCGCGGCAGCCCTGCTGGACTACGGCTTCTACCTGCTCAACATCGACTCTATAGCGCACAGCGTCGCCGTGTACGAGGTCAGTGCCCCCTCTGTAGGGCTGGCGCGCGCCGCGGCAGCCCTGCTGGACTACGGCTTCTACCTGCTCAACATCGACTCTATAGCGCACAGCGTCGCCGTGTACGAGGTCAGTGCCCCCTCTGTAGGGCTGGCGCGCGCCGCGGCAGCCCTGCTGGACTACGGCTTCTACCTGCTCAACATCGACTCTATAGCGCACAGCGTCGCCGTGTACGAGGTCAGTGCCCCCTCTGTAGGGCTGGCGCGCGCCGCGGCAGCCCTGCTGGACTACGGCTTCTACCTGCTCAACATCGACTCTATAGCGCACAGCGTCGCCGTGTACGAGGTCAGTGCCCCCTCTGTAGGGCTGGCGCGCGCCGCGGCAGCCCTGCTGGACTACGGCTTCTACCTGCTCAACATCGACTCTATAGCGCACAGCGTCGCCGTGTACGAGGTCAGTGCCCCCTCTGTAGGGCTGGCGCGCGCCGCGGCAGCCCTGCTGGACTACGGCTTCTACCTGCTCAACATCGACTCTATAGCGCACAGCGTCGCCGTGTACGAGGTCAGTGCCCCCTCTGTAGGGCTGGCGCGCGCCGCGGCAGCCCTGCTGGACTACGGCTTCTACCTGCTCAACATCGACTCTATAGCGCACAGCGTCGCCGTGTACGAGGTCAGTGCCCCCTCTGTAGGGCTGGCGCGCGCCGCGGCAGCCCTGCTGGACTACGGCTTCTACCTGCTCAACATCGACTCTATAGCGCACAGCGTCGCCGTGTACGAGGTCAGTGCCCCCTCTGTAGGGCTGGCGCGCGCCGCGGCAGCCCTGCTGGACTACGGCTTCTACCTGCTCAACATCGACTCTATAGCGCACAGCGTCGCCGTGTACGAGGTCAGTGCCCCCTCTGTAGGGCTGGCGCGCGCCGCGGCAGCCCTGCTGGACTACGGCTTCTACCTGCTCAACATCGACTCTATAGCGCACAGCGTCGCCGTGTACGAGGTCAGTGCCCCCTCTGTAGGGCTGGCGCGCGCCGCGGCAGCCCTGCTGGACTACGGCTTCTACCTGCTCAACATCGACTCTATAGCGCACAGCGTCGCCGTGTACGAGGTCAGTGCCCCCTCTGTAGGGCTGGCGCGCGCCGCGGCAGCCCTGCTGGACTACGGCTTCTACCTGCTCAACATCGACTCTATAGCGCACAGCGTCGCCGTGTACGAGGTCAGTGCCCCCTCTGTAGGGCTGGCGCGCGCCGCGGCAGCCCTGCTGGACTACGGCTTCTACCTGCTCAACATCGACTCTATAGCGCACAGCGTCGCCGTGTACGAGGTCAGTGCCCCCTCTGTAGGGCTGGCGCGCGCCGCGGCAGCCCTGCTGGACTACGGCTTCTACCTGCTCAACATCGACTCTATAGCGCACAGCGTCGCCGTGTACGAGGTCAGTGCCCCCTCTGTAGGGCTGGCGCGCGCCGCGGCAGCCCTGCTGGACTACGGCTTCTACCTGCTCAACATCGACTCTATAGCGCACAGCGTCGCCGTGTACGAGGTCAGTGCCCCCTCTGTAGGGCTGGCGCGCGCCGCGGCAGCCCTGCTGGACTACGGCTTCTACCTGCTCAACATCGACTCTATAGCGCACAGCGTCGCCGTGTACGAGGTCAGTGCCCCCTCTGTAGGGCTGGCGCGCGCCGCGGCAGCCCTGCTGGACTACGGCTTCTACCTGCTCAACATCGACTCTATAGCGCACAGCGTCGCCGTGTACGAGGTCAGTGCCCCCTCTGTAGGGCTGGCGCGCGCCGCGGCAGCCCTGCTGGACTACGGCTTCTACCTGCTCAACATCGACTCTATAGCGCACAGCGTCGCCGTGTACGAGGTCAGTGCCCCCTCTGTAGGGCTGGCGCGCGCCGCGGCAGCCCTGCTGGACTACGGCTTCTACCTGCTCAACATCGACTCTATAGCGCACAGCGTCGCCGTGTACGAGGTCAGTGCCCCCTCTGTAGGGCTGGCGCGCGCCGCGGCAGCCCTGCTGGACTACGGCTTCTACCTGCTCAACATCGACTCTATAGCGCACAGCGTCGCCGTGTACGAGGTCAGTGCCCCCTCTGTAGGGCTGGCGCGCGCCGCGGCAGCCCTGCTGGACTACGGCTTCTACCTGCTCAACATCGACTCTATAGCGCACAGCGTCGCCGTGTACGAGGTCAGTGCCCCCTCTGTAGGGCTGGCGCGCGCCGCGGCAGCCCTGCTGGACTACGGCTTCTACCTGCTCAACATCGACTCTATAGCGCACAGCGTCGCCGTGTACGAGGTCAGTGCCCCCTCTGTAGGGCTGGCGCGCGCCGCGGCAGCCCTGCTGGACTACGGCTTCTACCTGCTCAACATCGACTCTATAGCGCACAGCGTCGCCGTGTACGAGGTCAGTGCCCCCTCTGTAGGGCTGGCGCGCGCCGCGGCAGCCCTGCTGGACTACGGCTTCTACCTGCTCAACATCGACTCTATAGCGCACAGCGTCGCCGTGTACGAGGTCAGTGCCCCCTCTGTAGGGCTGGCGCGCGCCGCGGCAGCCCTGCTGGACTACGGCTTCTACCTGCTCAACATCGACTCTATAGCGCACAGCGTCGCCGTGTACGAGGTCAGTGCCCCCTCTGTAGGGCTGGCGCGCGCCGCGGCAGCCCTGCTGGACTACGGCTTCTACCTGCTCAACATCGACTCTATAGCGCACAGCTACTTCATCAGGCTACTTGCTCAACATCGATAACGCTGTGCCGTGAATCCACATTGCGAAGCTGCCTCACGTTGTCTCCACATGTGTATCCACACGTTTACCTCGCGAGCTAACGTACAACGGTGATGCTCAGTGTAAGCTGCTCAGATACAAGGATGTCGCGTTGCGCGCTCGCGACATGGGACTCAAGATCTTCGTAATCAAACGTGCGATAACGCCTCGCACGCTCGACTGTCTTGTGTTGTGTAGACGGAAACTGAGGATATTTATTTTATTTTATTTATTTTATTTATTTATTCATGGAAAACAAACAGCATTCATATAATAATTATAGCTAAGGTAAAACTAGATCAAACATGCCTTTATCAGTTTTCACAGATAGAAATTAATACAATCCAGAAAAAGAAATAACAAAAGAAAAACATGCATTAAAAACTAACTAAGAGCAAAATTGCATTTTAAATAGTACCCACGTAAAAAAAAAAATAACACATATGATAAAAAGAGAGTAATATATGAATATAATATATTTAGAGCCAAACCAATACATCTAATTATCTATAGAGAAAAACTACATTATTTAATTGCCAAAGAAATTAACATTAATCTTATTTTTAAAATAATTCGGTCTCGCTATAAATAAGTCAGTATTTTCTGAATGATTTTTATTGAAATCAGTTAATACCCTGTTTAAGTAAGAATTTGATCTATAATTTGCAGTACATGAATCCACTTGAAATTTAAGGTAATTTCGCCTTGTGTTAATGCGGACGGGCAGTTTTATATTAATCAAAGAAAGTAGATCACTACAATCCATTTTACCATTAATGATGCTGAGAAAGAATGTCAGATCAGTCGCCTCTCTTCGCAAGGTCAAAGGAAGTAAATGATGGTGTTTGCACTTGGTCTCATAGTCTGAGCCCAGGTTTAACCTGTGTTTGTAGTTTAGAAATTTAAGAAACTTTTTCTGAACTCTTTCGATTTTTAGTATGTAAAATTGGTATTGAGGATATCGCAAGAATACCTCGTGACTTACCACATAATGCGAGACATTAATCATCAGTTTTGCGACGTGACGTGACGAAGTCGCTGGCGGAAGTTAGTCAAACAATAATTTAAAATTAGTGTGAACGAGACCACTGTGAAACAAAATTTGTCTCAATTTATGACTTGATTTATGATTGATTTTATTGTAAGTAACATTTTAGACAGTTCTTGAATTTTTTCAAAATAATTGAACTGTTTGTCGTTGCAGGAAGCACTGGCGACGCTCCGCAGCGTGTTCGGGCGCAGCAGCCTGCACGTGGCGACCGCGCAGGAGGACCTGGCGTACGCGCTCTACGTGCTCGAGTACTCGTCCGGGCGCTTCTACAAGGCGCGCGACCACGCCGAGCGGGCCATACGGATCATACAGGTATCGTACATAGGTCATTGTATATAGGGGCCGCTGGCAGTACTCCGCAGCGGACCTGGCGTACGCGCTCTACGTGCTCGAGTACTCGTCCGGGCGCTTCTACAAGGCGCGCGACCACGCCGAGCGGGCCATACGGATCATACAGGTATCGTACATAGGTCATTGTATATAGGGGCCGCTGGCAGTACTCCGCAGCGGACCTGGCGTACGCGCTCTACGTGCTCGAGTACTCGTCCGGGCGCTTCTACAAGGCGCGCGACCACGCCGAGCGGGCCATACGGATCATACAGGTATCGTACATAGGTCATTGTATATAGGGGCCGCTGGCAGTACTCCGCAGCGGACCTGGCGTACGCGCTCTACGTGCTCGAGTACTCGTCCGGGCGCTTCTACAAGGCGCGCGACCACGCCGAGCGGGCCATACGGATCATACAGGTATCGTACATAGGTCATTGTATATAGGGGCCGCTGGCAGTACTCCGCAGCGGACCTGGCGTACGCGCTCTACGTGCTCGAGTACTCGTCCGGGCGCTTCTACAAGGCGCGCGACCACGCCGAGCGGGCCATACGGATCATACAGGTATCGTACATAGGTCATTGTATATAGGGGCCGCTGGCAGTACTCCGCAGCGGACCTGGCGTACGCGCTCTACGTGCTCGAGTACTCGTCCGGGCGCTTCTACAAGGCGCGCGACCACGCCGAGCGGGCCATACGGATCATACAGGTATCGTACATAGGTCATTGTATATAGGGGCCGCTGGCAGTACTCCGCAGCGGACCTGGCGTACGCGCTCTACGTGCTCGAGTACTCGTCCGGGCGCTTCTACAAGGCGCGCGACCACGCCGAGCGGGCCATACGGATCATACAGGTATCGTACATAGGTCATTGTATATAGGGGCCGCTGGCAGTACTCCGCAGCGGACCTGGCGTACGCGCTCTACGTGCTCGAGTACTCGTCCGGGCGCTTCTACAAGGCGCGCGACCACGCCGAGCGGGCCATACGGATCATACAGGTATCGTACATAGGTCATTGTATATAGGGGCCGCTGGCAGTACTCCGCAGCGGACCTGGCGTACGCGCTCTACGTGCTCGAGTACTCGTCCGGGCGCTTCTACAAGGCGCGCGACCACGCCGAGCGGGCCATACGGATCATACAGGTATCGTACATAGGTCATTGTATATAGGGGCCGCTGGCAGTACTCCGCAGCGGACCTGGCGTACGCGCTCTACGTGCTCGAGTACTCGTCCGGGCGCTTCTACAAGGCGCGCGACCACGCCGAGCGGGCCATACGGATCATACAGGTATCGTACATAGGTCATTGTATATAGGGGCCGCTGGCAGTACTCCGCAGCGGACCTGGCGTACGCGCTCTACGTGCTCGAGTACTCGTCCGGGCGCTTCTACAAGGCGCGCGACCACGCCGAGCGGGCCATACGGATCATACAGGTATCGTACATAGGTCATTGTATATAGGGGCCGCTGGCAGTACTCCGCAGCGGACCTGGCGTACGCGCTCTACGTGCTCGAGTACTCGTCCGGGCGCTTCTACAAGGCGCGCGACCACGCCGAGCGGGCCATACGGATCATACAGGTATCGTACATAGGTCATTGTATATAGGGGCCGCTGGCAGTACTCCGCAGCGGACCTGGCGTACGCGCTCTACGTGCTCGAGTACTCGTCCGGGCGCTTCTACAAGGCGCGCGACCACGCCGAGCGGGCCATACGGATCATACAGGTATCGTACATAGGTCATTGTATATAGGGGCCGCTGGCAGTACTCCGCAGCGGACCTGGCGTACGCGCTCTACGTGCTCGAGTACTCGTCCGGGCGCTTCTACAAGGCGCGCGACCACGCCGAGCGGGCCATACGGATCATACAGGTATCGTACATAGGTCATTGTATATAGGGGCCGCTGGCAGTACTCCGCAGCGGACCTGGCGTACGCGCTCTACGTGCTCGAGTACTCGTCCGGGCGCTTCTACAAGGCGCGCGACCACGCCGAGCGGGCCATACGGATCATACAGGTATCGTACATAGGTCATTGTATATAGGGGCCGCTGGCAGTACTCCGCAGCGGACCTGGCGTACGCGCTCTACGTGCTCGAGTACTCGTCCGGGCGCTTCTACAAGGCGCGCGACCACGCCGAGCGGGCCATACGGATCATACAGGTATCGTACATAGGTCATTGTATATAGGGGCCGCTGGCAGTACTCCGCAGCGGACCTGGCGTACGCGCTCTACGTGCTCGAGTACTCGTCCGGGCGCTTCTACAAGGCGCGCGACCACGCCGAGCGGGCCATGCGGATCATACAGGTATCGTACATAGGTCATTGTATATAGGGGCCGCTGGCAGTACTCCGCAGCGGACCTGGCGTACGCGCTCTACGTGCTCGAGTACTCGTCCGGGCGCTTCTACAAGGCGCGCGACCACGCCGAGCGGGCCATACGGATCATACAGGTATCGTACATAGGTCATTGTATATAGGGGCCGCTGGCAGTACTCCGCAGCGGACCTGGCGTACGCGCTCTACGTGCTCGAGTACTCGTCCGGGCGCTTCTACAAGGCGCGCGACCACGCCGAGCGGGCCATACGGATCATACAGGTATCGTACATAGGTCATTGTATATAGGGGCCGCTGGCAGTACTCCGCAGCGGACCTGGCGTACGCGCTCTACGTGCTCGAGTACTCGTCCGGGCGCTTCTACAAGGCGCGCGACCACGCCGAGCGGGCCATACGGATCATACAGGTATCGTACATAGGTCATTGTATATAGGGGCCGCTGGCAGTACTCCGCAGCGGACCTGGCGTACGCGCTCTACGTGCTCGAGTACTCGTCCGGGCGCTTCTACAAGGCGCGCGACCACGCCGAGCGGGCCATACGGATCATACAGGTATCGTACATAGGTCATTGTATATAGGGGCCGCTGGCAGTACTCCGCAGCGGACCTGGCGTACGCGCTCTACGTGCTCGAGTACTCGTCCGGGCGCTTCTACAAGGCGCGCGACCACGCCGAGCGGGCCATACGGATCATACAGGTATCGTACACTAGCGATTTTGTGTTGCAATCTTTACTACTTGTCTTTTGACAGATAAACCGCTACATTATATCGTGTTTCGGCGGTCATGCTAGGGGCTTAAGGGTCATAATTGTGAGGTGACGTTAATGTGTAACGTTTTGTGTTTAGAGCCTGGTGCCGGCGGACCACCTGCTGCTGGCGTCGGCCAAGCGCGTGAAGGCGCTCATACTGGAGGAGATCGCGCTCGACACGCCCGCCGGACAGGACATGAGCGGTACACTACACTACACTACCTATGGACATATCATACCACACATAGTTCACATACATCTACCTGCTGCTGGCGTCGGCCAAGCGCGTGAAGGCGCTCATACTGGAGGAGATCGCGCTCGACACGCCCGCCGGACAGGACATGAGCGGTACACTACACTACACTACCTATGGACATATCATACCACACATAGTTCACATACATCTACCTGCTGCTGGCGTCGGCCAAGCGCGTGAAGGCGCTCATACTGGAGGAGATCGCGCTCGACACGCCCGCCGGACAGGACATGAGCGGTACACTACACTACACTACCTATGGACATATCATACCACACATAGTTCACATACATCTACCTGCTGCTGGCGTCGGCCAAGCGCGTGAAGGCGCTCATACTGGAGGAGATCGCGCTCGACACGCCCGCCGGACAGGACATGAGCGGTACACTACACTACACTACCTATGGACATATCATACCACACATAGTTCACATACATCTACCTGCTGCTGGCGTCGGCCAAGCGCGTGAAGGCGCTCATACTGGAGGAGATCGCGCTCGACACGCCCGCCGGACAGGACATGAGCGGTACACTACACTACACTACCTATGGACATATCATACCACACATAGTTCACATACATCTACCTGCTGCTGGCGTCGGCCAAGCGCGTGAAGGCGCTCATACTGGAGGAGATCGCGCTCGACACGCCCGCCGGACAGGACATGAGCGGTACACTACACTACACTACCTATGGACATATCATACCACTCATAGTTCACATACATCAACCTGCTGCTGGCGTCGGCCAAGCGCGTGAAGGCGCTCATACTGGAGGAGATCGCGCTCGACACGCCCGCCGGACAGGACATGAGCGGTACACTACACTACACTACCTATGGACATATCATACCACACATAGTTCACATACATCTACCTGCTGCTGGCGTCGGCCAAGCAATAATTTTGAACAGAAACGGTCCTGATGATGGGCAAAATACGTAAACCTCGGCTTCGTTGAGGGTCTTGTTACACCCGGTATACCAAACATGAACAACTAAGCTATCAAACATATGCACATATAAAAAAAAATACAGTTGAAGTTAAGAATGGGCGAACGTCTCTCCGTAAATTAGCTGAAGTTAGAAATCAATGTGTGGGTCGACGCCCACTAATTCTGGTAATGGCACGAAAAAACCAGTTGTCGTTTAAACAATGTTGTGTTGATTTCCTACAGAGCCGAACCTGCTGAAGGAATCGGAGGCTCTACACAAGGCGGCGTTGGCGCTGTCTATGATGGCGTTTGGCGAAAACAACGTGCAGACCGCCAAGCACTACGGCAACCTCGGCCGCCTGTACCAGTCCATGCAGCGGTTCCAGGTATACACTACCTGCACTACAGTACAACATTATATAGAGCACAACGTGCAGCCAAGCACTACGGCAACCTCGGCCGCCTGTACCAGTCCATGCAGCGGTTCCAGGTATACACTACCTGCACTACAGTACAACATTATATAGAGCACAACGTGCAGCCAAGCACTACGGCAACCTCGGCCGCCTGTACCAGTCCATGCAGCGGTTCCAGGTATACACTACCTGCACTACAGTACAACATTATATAGAGCACAACGTGCAGCCAAGCACTACGGCAACCTCGGCCGCCTGTACCAGTCCATGCAGCGGTTCCAGGTATACACTACCTGCACTACAGTACAACATTATATAGAGCACAACGTGCAGCCAAGCACTACGGCAACCTCGGCCGCCTGTACCAGTCCATGCAGCGGTTCCAGGTATACACTACCTGCACTACAGTACAACATTATATAGAGCACAACGTGCAGCCAAGCACTACGGCAACCTCGGCCGCCTGTACCAGTCCATGCAGCGGTTCCAGGTATACACTACCTGCACTACAGTACAACATTATATAGAGCACAACGTGCAGCCAAGCACTACGGCAACCTCGGCCGCCTGTACCAGTCCATGCAGCGGTTCCAGGTATACACTACCTGCACTACAGTACAACATTATATAGAGCACAACGTGCAGCCAAGCACTACGGCAACCTCGGCCGCCTGTACCAGTCCATGCAGCGGTTCCAGGTATACACTACCTGCACTACAGTACAACATTATATAGAGCACAACGTGCAGCCAAGCACTACGGCAACCTCGGCCGCCTGTACCAGTCCATGCAGCGGTTCCAGGTATACACTACCTGCACTACAGTACAACATTATATAGAGCACAACGTGCAGCCAAGCACTACGGCAACCTCGGCCGCCTGTACCAGTCCATGCAGCGGTTCCAGGTATACACTACCTGCACTACAGTACAACATTATATAGAGCACAACGTGCAGCCAAGCACTACGGCAACCTCGGCCGCCTGTACCAGTCCATGCAGCGGTTCCAGGTATACACTACCTGCACTACAGTACAACATTATATAGAGCACAACGTGCAGCCAAGCACTACGGCAACCTCGGCCGCCTGTACCAGTCCATGCAGCGGTTCCAGGTATACACTACCTGCACTACAGTACAACATTATATAGAGCACAACGTGCAGCCAAGCACTACGGCAACCTCGGCCGCCTGTACCAGTCCATGCAGCGGTTCCAGGTATACACTACCTGCACTACAGTACAACATTATATAGAGCACAACGTGCAGCCAAGCACTACGGCAACCTCGGCCGCCTGTACCAGTCCATGCAGCGGTTCCAGGTATACACTACCTGCACTACAGTACAACATTATATAGAGCACAACGTGCAGCCAAGCACTACGGCAACCTCGGCCGCCTGTACCAGTCCATGCAGCGGTTCCAGGTATACACTACCTGCACTACAGTACAACATTATATAGAGCACAACGTGCAGCCAAGCACTACGGCAACCTCGGCCGCCTGTACCAGTCCATGCAGCGGTTCCAGGTATACACTACCTGCACTACAGTACAACATTATATAGAGCACAACGTGCAGCCAAGCACTACGGCAACCTCGGCCGCCTGTACCAGTCCATGCAGCGGTTCCAGGTATACACTACCTGCACTACAGTACAACATTATATAGAGCACAACGTGCAGCCAAGCACTACGGCAACCTCGGCCGCCTGTACCAGTCCATGCAGCGGTTCCAGGTATACACTACCTGCACTACAGTACAACATTATATAGAGCACAACGTGCAGCCAAGCACTACGGCAACCTCGGCCGCCTGTACCAGTCCATGCAGCGGTTCCAGGTATACACTACCTGCACTACAGTACAACATTATATAGAGCACAACGTGCAGCCAAGCACTACGGCAACCTCGGCCGCCTGTACCAGTCCATGCAGCGGTTCCAGGTATACACTACCTGCACTACAGTACAACATTATATAGAGCACAACGTGCAGCCAAGCACTACGGCAACCTCGGCCGCCTGTACCAGTCCATGCAGCGGTTCCAGGTATACACTACCTGCACTACAGTACAACATTATATAGAGCACAACGTGCAGCCAAGCACTACGGCAACCTCGGCCGCCTGTACCAGTCCATGCAGCGGTTCCAGGTATACACTACCTGCACTACAGTACAACATTATATAGAGCACAACGTGCAGCCAAGCACTACGGCAACCTCGGCCGCCTGTACCAGTCCATGCAGCGGTTCCAGGTATACACTACCTGCACTACAGTACAACATTATATAGAGCACAACGTGCAGCCAAGCACTACGGCAACCTCGGCCGCCTGTACCAGTCCATGCAGCGGTTCCAGGTATACACTACCTGCACTACAGTACAACATTATATAGAGCACAACGTGCAGCCAAGCACTACGGCAACCTCGGCCGCCTGTACCAGTCCATGCAGCGGTTCCAGGTATACACTACCTGCACTACAGTACAACATTATATAGAGCACAACGTGCAGCCAAGCACTACGGCAACCTCGGCCGCCTGTACCAGTCCATGCAGCGGTTCCAGGTATACACTACCTGCACTACAGTACAACATTATATAGAGCACAACGTGCAGCCAAGCACTACGGCAACCTCGGCCGCCTGTACCAGTCCATGCAGCGGTTCCAGGTATACACTACCTGCACTACAGTACAACATTATATAGAGCACAACGTGCAGCCAAGCACTACGGCAACCTCGGCCGCCTGTACCAGTCCATGCAGCGGTTCCAGGTATACACTACCTGCACTACAGTACAACATTATATAGAGCACAACGTGCAGCCAAGCACTACGGCAACCTCGGCCGCCTGTACCAGTCCATGCAGCGGTTCCAGGTATACACTACCTGCACTACAGTACAACATTATATAGAGCACAACGTGCAGCCAAGCACTACGGCAACCTCGGCCGCCTGTACCAGTCCATGCAGCGGTTCCAGGTATACACTACCTGCACTACAGTACAACATTATATAGAGCACAACGTGCAGCCAAGCACTACGGCAACCTCGGCCGCCTGTACCAGTCCATGCAGCGGTTCCAGGTATACACTACCTGCACTACAGTACAACATTATATAGAGCACAACGTGCAGCCAAGCACTACGGCAACCTCGGCCGCCTGTACCAGTCCATGCAGCGGTTCCAGGTATACACTACCTGCACTACAGTACAACATTATATAGAGCACAACGTGCAGCCAAGCACTACGGCAACCTCGGCCGCCTGTACCAGTCCATGCAGCGGTTTCAGGTATACCTTTTGATATTAACCTGAATGTCTTTTTTAGGGTGATATTACAATTTTAGTTGAAAAGTCCTATGTACTACAGAGCACGCGATACTCTGAAACACACAGGTTTTTGAAAAACCCTGTGCGATCCATACTATACGTAGTGTCTGTACCCCACAGGCATTTCTAATATCGCCGGCGGCCCAGCGCGGCGTGCCCGCGACACCCGTCCGGTGTGCAGGAGATTAAAATACACTGATAATCCATTACTGTAGCTATACAAATTACTGGGACAACTATCTTTTTTAAAGTTACTGTTACAAAAAGTACAGTTCGGCTTTCGTAAGGGTAGGTCGACAACACTAGCATGCTTTCATCTTATATAGGAAATAACTCATGGCTTCGATGATAAAATGCATACTTTTGCAATTTCTTGACACGAGCAAGGCGTTTGACAGTAATTTTCACAAACAACAAGTGGATAAATTAGAGAGATAGGTATTAGACATAAAACACTGTCAGTCTGTCATGGATCGAATGCAACTTAATAAACCGTCAACAATGTGTGTAAATATCACGGCTTTCGAATAATTTTGAGGAAAACATATCTAAGTTAAGTATACTTTAAACCGGGGTGGCGTTCCTCAAGGTAGTGTCTTAGATCCGTTATTATTTATATTATATATAAATGTGTTTTTGTAACACAAGAATAAAACAAAGCACTCATTACCACCTTCCCCCCGCAGGACGCAGAAACGATGCACCTAAAAGCCATAGCGATAAAGGAGGCTCTCCTCGGGCCTGAAGACTATGAAGTGGGCCTCAGCATCGGGCACCTGGCCTCGCTCTACAACTACCACATGCACATGCACCACGCCGCCGAGCAACTCTACACGAGGTCCATCTCTATAAGTACGTATACCACACTGTTCTAATGTCACACTTTTACAATCCGTTACAAAATTATAAAAAAAAAACAATTTTCGTTGAACCTTAACATCTTTGAATTTAAATTTAATATTAATTGAAACTGATGACTATGTTGTGTTGTGGTAGCTCAGCGTGCCGTCGACTTTACTTCGACAAGCTGTATGTGAACACGCCTTCGATAAAGAATACCCTAGATGACCGGTCAGTTTCAAAAACAGCACCTCTAAACAATAACGCCACACTTCCAAACTGGGAGTGTACGGACACAGATAAAACTGCGCTTAAGAGACATAGCGCACTTGCGGCCAGGTCGCGCGACCTCCCCGCGTGGTCAACCTAGCGGCAAGCATTGAGGGCCGAGATAGGGGGTGACTTCTCGCTTCCCAGCGTGGTAGCTGCCATGCTGAGAGGTGACAGAGCGTGGGAGGCGATGACCTCCTTTTGTGAAGACATCACGTCACAGAAGGAGATCGCCGAGAGGGTCCGTGAGGCGGAAACGGGTGCAGATCCGATACGTCGGCGGAGACCGGGGGAAGGAGAAGGCGCTATGCGCATCTCATCCCTCCCTAGTAGTAGTTCAGGGTCAGGGCGGCAGAACGGGGAATTCTGTCGTCCACATAGGCCCTGGAGGTGGCAGAGCGCTCGTGTGTTCCGGAGTGCCACACGGTAGGAGTCGCTTGGCGTCCTCAAGGAGAGGGAGTCCGAAGGGACTGGCGCAGGTCGGGGACGCGGTGACTGCCACATCGCGCGACCAAACACGCGGTCAATACCATTCGCTTTAAACTCGCTGGCCGCCGCGGCCAGGTGCGCGCGCTCTACGGCGATTTCATACCAATGCACCGATCTCGCTGGCCGCTGCGGCGAGGCCGCAAGTGCGCTATGTCTCTTAGTGTTAGCAGATAGGGTATTAAATGCTCTCTTTAATCATTTCTGCGGTGGTGTCGTGTGGGGCGGGTCGTTACGTTCCCTCAAATATGGTTGAGCGAAGCGATGGCTGGTCCATGCGTCATGCTCGTGAACGGGTGCTGCCAGTGGGAATGGGTCTGCTTCTGAGTACCTATCTTAACGCATATTGAATTGTAAGAATTGCGTTTTTACTTTTTATGTCTTGCATCAAGTGTTTTTTGGTTCGAGTAGCAGACAGAGTGATTTCTCAACTAGTTGAAAGTTATTTACTCTCATATTTACCTAACTGAATGTAGTAGATATATTTAATTTTAACCTACCTACCCATTGTGTGCAAACTTTTGTTAATTATTGTGATGGAAAATGATCTCACTTTAAACGTAGAGCTCATTTTTCAATGTTGACGACTCTGTATGAAATATACAGGGAGAAAAAAGCAGCCCTTGACGAGTTTCTTGCCGGTTCTTCTCGTTACAAGGTCTCCCGCTTAGGGTTTGCGAACCGATGGCGTAGCTTCTATGACATTCACAAGTGCTTGTAACAGCCTAGACTGAATAAAATATTTTGAATTTTGAATGAATTTTGAATTTTGAAATTAGTTTTAACTTATAAACGCTTAGAAATTAGTTTAATCATAAACGCTGTAGGTCGTTTTTTTGCATTTATTATATATACATTTAGGATATTTTTTGTCAGTGCTTTGTTGATCGCAGTAACATGTGTTGTCGTGTGCAGGCCTGAAGTTGTTCGGCGAGCGGTACTCGGGGCTGGAGTACGACTACCGCGGGCTGGTGCACGTGTTCACGCAGCTCAAGCAGCTGGAGCGCGCCACGCACTACAGCCACCTGCTGCAGCACTGGCACCGTTAGTACACTCTATTACACGCTCAAATTTTAATCATTTGGTTTCCGCAGTGGGGTGGTTCCACTTGTGGTGACACAGTAGATAGTGCGCGTAAGCAATTGCGTGCGTAGCTAACGTTTTGCAACCAGTCACCTCCGCACCCTCGCCTATGGTATTCGCGCGCTGCGTTCCGCGCTCTTTTTATTACGATAACTGTAAAGTGTTTTTGATCAATACAAGCTGTTGTAAGTAATTTCCTCTTTTATTGTGTCGTCCCGGTAGTCACTCCAAACTGATAGTGAACGCGATCCTTCTGATAAAAAAGAATACTATAGACATTTCGTGAAAGTGATCAAATAACATTGTGCGGTTTCAAGTGCATAGCCACCACCACCAAAGTGGTAACCCCGACGTGCCAAAGTGGTGACCCCGACGTGATTTGAACACGCAACCTTCTGATGATTATAGTCCGTTCACTTAAATAGTGTCGGTACACCCGCAAGCACTTGTATTCAGAGACAGGAATACCGGTAACGAACACAACCTTTCACTACGGCACTTCTATGTAAACTGCCAAAACCCAAAATCACTTGCGGGTGTACGCCGGCCGCGGTATCCTTTGTCTGTACGGTGGCATCCTTTGACAAGAAGCGGCACGTGTAAAGGCGGCGTGATAAAACGGCGACACTATTTAGACTGGCTTAGGCCAAGGATGGCGAAACTGTATTAATCAACGTGCCACTTTTTTAATGAAAAGTTTAATAAAGTCATAGACGTGCTATCAAATAATTTTGACTTTGCATTTATTGGGAAAATAATAATAAACACTATCAAATATCAAACTCTTTATTTACTACAAAAAATTGTTACATTTTGCACCGTTTTTCAATTATACGCGTAATTTAAATTAAATAATGCGTATTTTTTTCAAAACTTGCCCAAAATATTATGTCGCGTGCCATTGTTTCGCCATCCCTGATCTAAGCGAACGGACTTTACAAGCATCTTTTACTATGGGGCCAACACTGATATCGCAAAAAATATCAGATATTCCATACAAAAGCGCAATACATAGTCGACCTTAATGTATGGAACAGCTGTTTTTTTTCGCGATATCAGAATTGGCCCCATATTGAAAGTTGCTTGTAATCATGAGTGAAACTACCACTGCGGGAACCAAATAATTAAAATTTCACGATGTATAGCTTATATCGGCATCAGCCATATTATTGTCCCTACTGCTGGGGCACAGGCCTTCCATGGGTGGATAAAAAGGATGGGCTATACCCACCACGCGGGCTCAATGCGGATTGATAGATGTTAACGACTGCAAATGCAGCCACTTGTGCCACGTGCCTTCCGAAGTACGAAGGAACTCGAGATGATACATTTTTGGTCACCCATCCCATGACCGATCCTTGTTAAAGTTGCTTAACCTTGACAATCGCAGGCCATTGGCTAACTCACTACGCCATTGAGCTATTATAAACAAAACTAGTATTGGTTAAACACCGCGATACCGACGCGCCGCGCTGTCGGCCTCTCGGCTCGTTGTCGCGATCGCTCAGTGTAAAGTCACATTACTCATTTCCCAGCAAAAATGTAAACAAAGAAACGTCACTGTCAAATTGACAAACTAAACCTTTGGTCCACTGACCTGCATATATTTACACTGGACAGGCTTATGTCAAACTGTTTTTGTGACTATTTGATTAATGCCATGTTGGCGCTGTAGGACGTAGCGTGAGCATAGCGTGCGTACATGGTACTAAAGTTTGAAGTCTGGAGAGACCATCACGGCGACCATTTTCATATTGTACGTCAAAATTAGTTCTTTAGACGCACGCTAGTGGCGTTTCAAATAGGCACAAAAACTTAGCTGTCAAATCATACAGACAGCCAGTCCAGTTAAATAAAAAAAAAAATTTCATGTCAGTGCTTTGGTCACTTTTATAACTTTTTAATTTGTTTATTATATTTTGAGTCATAATAAATATAATGTCATCCAGGATAATTTTAAAGTAGGATGGTAATTAGAAATTTTATCTTAATAACTTATCATAATTTTTGATGTTAAAAGTTCTTGAAACGAACTGATAAGAAAACTTTACTTAGATATTGACTGTATTTAAACTATCAAAAATACGTAGCATCTTCGCCTGTTCCCCCCAATACCAAAAGACAAAAATGTTACTACTACAGCTGCTACTCAGAATATATTTTTTTATGAAATTTTATAAAATGGCCAAAGATTGATGTGTATGGTTGGGTACGTATCAGAATGTCTAAAGTTAGAATGTCTAAACTTAAAATGGCAAAGTTCAAAATGTCAAAAATTTGAATGTCTAACGATTAAAATGTAAAACGTTCAAAATGTCAAAAACGAAAATGTCAAACGGTCAGATAGTCCTAAATTAAAATATCTAAGTTCAAATGATCAAAACTTAAAATGTCTAATATTCAAATTACCAATTCATAATAAATTCCAATTATTTTTTTTCATACAAATCTGTAAATCGCAATAATTTTAGTTTGGTTTGATATTTTGGATTTTTTTATTATTACTAGATAAATAATGTCTTTCTTTATCCAATTAATAACATCACAAAAAAAGTTAAATATGGTTAAATTGCGAATCATTTTGGTGTTATATTAATACTTTGTATGGGAAGCTCACGGTTCGGCCGGAGTAACGGATACTAGCGCGGTTTTCTTGCGGTTTTATTAAAAGTAGTTTGATAATTAGTTAGTACTTGGTTTGATTTTGGATTTTCTTGACGTTTCAGCATAGCCATAGTCTAAAGGGACTTTGAAAATTGTTGTGTTCCGGCAGTAAGAGGTAAGCCAGTACCTCAGTGGTGAGGATTAAATATGTTCCAATCGCAAATCATTTTGGTATTACCTACCACAGATAATTATGTATTACGTTTGTATGGAAAGCTCACTGTTTGCCGGAGTCTTTTTTCATGGAGGAGATCGCTTATTCTCCTGCTTTAATGTTTGGTGATAAGTGTAGCAGTCTACCAAAATTGAAGTTGAGAAAGTGTGATTTGAATAAGTTAAGAAATAATAACAACTTGATTACGACAACGTCAGCGCGTGCACAACACGGGCGCGGTGCATTGGTCGAGTGGCGTGCGCTCCGCGTCTCGTGGTGGCTTAGTCTTGACTGGTGATCTCGGCGAGTGCATCCATTTGATATATTGCAATGAATCAAAGAAATGCACACAAAAAACTGGAGGACAATAGGCGCACGTTAAGGTGGGTACTCACTTAGGTTCGCGAACCTGCAGCAAAAAAAAAATATTATCCTGTGCTGAAAATAGTTTGCCATAGTGTGTACGTATGCGAACTTAATTCGCACAGGTACATACTATAGCAAAAGTGAAAATAAAAGGGAACAAAATTTTCTGTCACCTAAGTTTAGATGTGTCACTAATCTGCAATACCCTAATAATAATATCTATCTCCAAGAAATATATTAGTTATCATATTTACCAAAACTGTCTCTAAAGTATAAATCATCGAATGTAAATATGTATCTTAAATTATAGTTTGATCACTTTTTTCTATAGCCTGAATATAGCTAAGATCTATGCTCTAAAAAGTAAGTTACGGGCAGGAATAATACACCTACCTAAAATAATAAACCTGTCACTATAAATCTAATCATCTAACTATTAGCATCGATTAATTCGTTCAATTATCGAAATTATAGATCTGTTACCTAATTAATAGAAAAATTCCTAATAGGGGCGGAGTTTTTATAACGGAGTTTAAAACCATTTTGATATTGTTTGGTGATTCAATTTCAGTGACACTTTTATTATTTTGATAATTGATATTATTTCCAAGTAATTTTTAATTAATATTTAGGTAATCGTTTTAACATTATTTGGTGATTCGATTTAGGTGAGAGATCTACTATTTTAGGAACAAATATTATTAACTAGGTCACTGAAAACGTATTTATTAGGTAATTGATGAAATCATGCCCTTAAAATAATAGAAAATAAATATGATAAATAGGTAAGAAAATCATCATTTATATTTACATCATAATATAAAAGCTTTACATCTAAGTATCTAAATAATCACAGTAAGTATATTATAATAGTAAAAAAACATTATTTTTTTACACAATAGTGTAATAATGTTACATCTTAGGTAAATAATCACAAATTTCGAAAACGTAAGTATACCCTCTTCCATGTTACAATTTAAAAATTGTAACGCAATTACTAGAAACTACAAAGAATTGCTCACAAAATTTTGCAAGGCGATAATTGAAAAAAAAGGCGAATTGTTGTTTTCAAATCATTGTAAACCTTTGACTTATGGACCATTGATATTTTAACTAGTTTGATGTTTGAACCGTTTGACATTTTGAATTTTGCTATTATGAATTTATACATAATGATTTTTGACATTTTAAACCATTTGCATTTTGATTTTTGACATTTTGAACTTTGCCATTTTAACTTTAGACATTTTAACTTTAGACATTCTGATACGTACCCGTATGGTTTGCACTTGATGTGTGCACAGCATCATAAAAATGTTTTCTACTATAAAACTGTTATTATAAAATATTAAATTATATTACTGTTTATGCCGCAAAACTCGTGATTCAGAATATTTATCTAATCTATTTTTATTAGGTTTGTGATTGATAAGTGTGTTTATTTCTTGACTTAGCAATATACTATTTATTTTTGTGTTGTTTTGTTCTGGCAACACTTTTGTTTACATTTTTGCTGGGAAATTAGTAATGCGACTTTAGCGCATTTCCCTCAACGCGAAGTAACCTTTCGGGAACACCCTGTGGCGGGCGTTAACCGCGCGTCCCGCATCCCCCATTCCTTATGGAATGGGGGACCTTATGGTATACGCGAGTAGAGTCAACTAGCATACTACCAGGGGGGTCTTACTCCATGCTTAACTTTTGTATTAGCCTACTGCTCGCGGCTCACTCAGTCGAGCCATAGTCGAGGGACACTGACATGTTAACTGGACTGGCTGTCTGTAAGATTTGACAGCAAAGTTCTTGTGCCTATTTGAAACGCCACTAGCGTGAGTCTAAAGAACTAATTTTGAAGTGTACAAGGAAAAGGTTGCCGTGATGGTCTCTCCAGACTTCAGACTTTAGTACCATGTCCCTCACGCTATGCTCATGCTACGTCCTACAGCACCCAAATGGCGGAAATCAAATAAGCACAAGAGCAGTTTGACAGCAGCCAGTCCAGTGTAATAATATAGAGGTCAATGTCGAGGGATGTCACCGCGCCGATACGCGCGCTGTCTACGTGCCACGAACGAGTCAGTTACTTTTTACCTAAATCATCCCGAACTTTTTACATCACCTAACATTACACCCAAATATCATTTTCACACAAGTAACTAAGTAGGAAAATTTATTTTACTTTATATTAGTAATTTTATTATTTTATAATTTTATTATTTTTTAATTTTCTCTATTTAAATTTGCATGCTATTTGTTGATGGCTGAATAAGCTGAATCTAATTTATTATGACCATCTTAAAATGTAACCTTGTTCAAATGCAAATAAACGAATTTCTATTCTATTCTATTCTATTCTATTGTATATTCATCGGATGTATTCTAATGACATCGGAAAGTAGCAGCAACTTTAACTATTCACAAGTTGTATCGGTTGAGACGAAGCTACGCGACAGGAAGAGAGGACGTGCCGGACTACAGCTGCGCCACAAAAAAAAAAGTTGGAAATCTGACATTTTGACTATGCCATGATGAAGTCTATAGTTTGTCGGAGTTTGTCGCCAAAAACCAGAGTTTGTCGGTCTTCCGTTTAGGAGATACATGTGGCTCAGCTGTAGAGACGTCTCTCTCTACAGCTGCGCCACACAGATCTCGAAAACGGAAGGTCGTAGCGAAAATCTGATTACTTGTATGTATAGCCGTTAGTTTGTCGGAGTTTGTCGCACAAAAACCAGAGTTTGTCGGTCTTGCGTTTAGGAGATACGTGTGGCGCAGCTGTAGAGACGTCTCTACAGCTGAGCCACACAGATCTCGAAAACGGAAGGTCGTAACAGAAATCTGATTACTCGTGTGTGTAGCCGGTAGTTTGTCGGAGTTTGTCACCAAGAACCAGAGTTTGTCGGTCTTGCGTTTAGGAGATATGTGAGGATATGCTGTGGAGACCTTTCTACCTGGATCTTGAGAACGGAAGGTCGTAGCGATAATCTGATTAGTCATATCTATAGTCGGTAGTTCGACCGAGTTTGTCGCCAAATACCAGAGTTTGTCGGTCTTGCGTTAAGGAGATATGTGAGGTATTTTGCTACGACCTTCCGTTCTCGAGATCCAGGTAGAAATATCTCTACAGCATATCCCCACATATCTTCTAAACGTAAGATTGACAATCTCAGATTTTTGGTGACAAACTCCGACAAACTAATGGCTACACACTCGAGTTATCAGATTTTTGCTACGACCTTCCGTTCTCAAGATCCAGGTAGAAAGGTCTCCACAGCGTATCCTCACATATCTCTTAAACGCAAGACCGACAAACTCTGGTTCTTGGTGACAAACTCCGACAAACTACCGGCTACACACACGAGTAATCAGATTTCTGTTACGACCTTCCGTTTTCGAGATCTGTGTGGCTCAGCTGTAGAGACGTCCTCTACAGCTGCGCCACACGTATCTCCTAAACGCTAGACCGACAAACTCTGGTTTTTGTGCGACAAACTCCGACAAACTAACGGCTATACATACAAGTAATCAGATTTTCGCTACGACCTTTCGTTTTCGAGATCTGTGTGGCGCAGCTGTAGAGACGTCTCTACAGCTGAGCCACATGTATCTCCTAAAGGGAAGACCGACAAACTCTGGTTTTTGGCGACAAACTCCGACAAACTATAGACTTCATCATGGCATAGTCAAAAAGTCAGATTTCCAACTTTTTTTTTGTGGCGCAGCTGTAGTCCGGCACGTGAAGAGAGGCGCTTTGTAGGCGCTTACAATATTAGGCACGCAGCGTTGTGCAATTTGAAATTGTACTTTATTGCCGTGCAGCTAAAGTAGCTTATTATTTGATCGTCCTCGAGCGGATGGGCTTCTGTACGTTAGTACTAACTGTATATATTCTGTGGCTATAGCTAGTGTAAACAAAACTGAACCGAACTGTCTATCTTACCTCTAACTGTCGGAACACATTTTTTTATTATTGTTATGGCGTCAGACTTAGGTTAAATAGTGGTAGCTAGTCAGGCGGACTTGAAATAAGCCCTACCAAGTACCACCAACCAAACCGAGTACAAATTGTATCCCCCTGGTAATCGAACCCGGGACCCTACGTCTTACACCGGTGGGCGAACCACTAGACCACAGAGGCGGTTCAAGTTCTGCAGTTAAAGCTCTGTTACGCGAAATCATTTGTCTCTGTCTTTTTCTTTACGTGTAAAGAGTATGGAAAATAACCTCACTTCTGCACTTATTCGATGTTTTTCGTTGTATTTTCATCATTATCTTTAGCATAATTATCTTTCTTGAAAAAAATTTATTGGAGCAACTGCACAGTACGTTAAAGTGTATTTTGATGTAGAATTCAATACGTTTACGCTATTATTTACGCCAAAAATATGGCCCGCGACAAGCGCTTTTGATGATATTCTGTTTTTTTTTTACAATCATCTGTGAGGTTTATACGCAATTTAATGTGTGTAGCGACTATAGGTAAACTCTTTAGCTTGTCGTATGATTTTTTTTGTGGCTACAAGCTTACGTTTTCTATAAAAAGATATGGCCCGCGCAAACCATGTTTTCCTATTACCGCCCCTTAACTAAAGACGTTAATAACTTTGACAAACGTCATTTTGATTTTTAGCAACTAAATCTTAATACATTTGGTTTCAGTTCTAAGAGAGCAGTCGCGCGCAGACCAGCAGCAGCCGGCGATCGAAGACGAGCTCCTGATGCCGCTAGAAGAACTTCAGGCCAAGCTGTTCGCGCCCAACGACTGAGCTATTCCACACGACTATGGACTGATGACCGCGTCCATAACACCTTTAACAGACCACACTATCAATATTATACTAGCGATACGATCCTGTCTCAAGAAAATATCGTGTTGTCATAAAAATTAACACGTTTTAATAACGTGATAATATTGACAGTATTACGCCGCATATTGATAGTGTATCACCCTCCTAAGCCTTCTCCACTTTAGATACATAATTAAAGTGGGATACTCATCTGCTTACATTACGAGGCTGGGCGATTCTCATCGCACTATTCTTTAATGAGACCGATTATGTAGAGAGTACATTATTTTATAACAAGCAGCTTTTTTACGATTTCGAGAATTAATGTTTATCAGTTTGATTCGATACCAAAATACTGATGATCAGTTTTGCCATTTTATCATTAAATTTTTGTCACTTGAATTATTTTTAAATCATCCGGATAGCCCATTATATATTTTTTAATTTAGTTTACGTACTTGTCGATTACAGATAATTGCTTATTAAATGATTGTTACGACAGTCGTGAGATTATTTCTATCATTGAAAATCTTTTCTGCTAACATCTATATTATGTCTAAATATTGATATTCTGAACGACAATTTAGTCCTTGGCTTATTCCGAAAGATGTGATGAGAACAGGAGCATTTCATATTACACTGACATATATTTAACCATCGGGGGTTACTACCAACGAGATCAAGTTCGAGTCAAAACGGTACTATGGAAACCGTTTTCAATGTACCAAAAATAACAACAATACAGAATAACAGATTTTTGATGTTTATTCGATCCTGATGTGAACTCGATCCCGTCGATAGTTAGGAGGCTGTTTGATTTTAGTTTTGTTTGCTAGCTGTACCTTGACATTTTCGGAATAAGCATTGAGGTTTTATTTCAAGTGCCTCGAGTATGCACAATCTACGAGTAGTTATACTGTAAGCACAAACGAAATGGAACCTCGCTCTCGACTACTGTGTATTTGTAGAATTATTGTAAATGATGATGCGATGATTGTTTCGGGCGAATCGAGTGCCTGTGTATAGCGAGTAGAGTCTATCGATTCGAGATTCTATAATAATCTCGAGTTTTTGTTATATTGATCTATGTTCCTTGCGAGTGATTTCCGTGTATATAGTAATTTTGATAGTGTTTTCTTTTATTGTTTATTACTACTTTTATTTAGGCTTAGTTAAATTTATATGATGTTGCAATAGTGTGAGGCAAGTTTTATGTAAATATTTAAAAGAAATGTATCTCTTTTGCCAATGTTGCCAGTGGTTGTTTTTCGTTGATAAAGTATGTGATTCATAATAATTTATATGCGTACGAGTGACTGTCGACGTCCGGTCAGCTAGCTTTCGGAGCACGAGCTGAACGGACGTAGATGTATATGTGATTTATATGTAGACTGGTGTTTTATGTTACTGCCTTTTGTAACCAACCTACATATAATGATTATGTATAATCAATAATTTTGTAATCGCGCTTCGTAGACTAATTGGATGGTCTGAATCTTGTAGAAAACATATCGAAATGTAACATTTGTTCTCCGAGAGTATTTCTTTAGATAATATAAAAGATAGTATTATATAATTGATGTGGCAAGAGCATACTAAATTACCTCGTGGAGGCTGACGCTACGTTGATGCGTCAATCACACATTCGCCCAGTGGCGGCGCGATCAGGCGAATAGCGACCTCGCTTTGTAGACATAAGCTCGCTTTCTTTCTTTTTCCTATTCGCTTCGTCACTAGCGCGCTCGCGTTGGGAGCGGCATTTCGGGCGAAAAGCGAAGTTATGTTTACACATGCGAGGTCGCTATTCGCCTGATCGCCTCGCCACTCGCACGTATGTGTAATTGCAGCATTATGATAGAATGACTGTTTCGTGCGATAAGTAAATGAGTTTTATGAGGATTTTTTGTTTCATTTCTTTGAAATTCTATAAGTAGCGTACAACAACTTCATCACTACATACGATACTTTTTTGTCATCTGTGTGATCAACCTTTAGCAAGACATAGGTTCAAGTGTTAAATGAGATGTGGTTTAGATTGGCAAGAAATTACAATAAAACTACATCATTTTCGTGATAATTTACTTACTCTTATAACACTACACAAGAACTATTGGGAAATAGCAACTTAGTGATCTTAGAAAAAATATCATTAAATTGAACACAACTAATTTCTTGGTTGTCACTAAAATTAATTAACATAATTATAAAATTTGAGTTGATTGAAGAGTAAAATTGTCACAACCGTCTCTGCGTAAGACGTCTCATTGATGAAAAGAGTAGTCAATTCATAGAAAAATAACCAAATAACTTTCGTTTATTCCCAGTAGAACCCATTACTTCCTTTAATCATTTCGAAGGAACTAGAGAACCCATTACTTCCTTTAATCATTTCGAAGAAACTAGTGAGAAGAAAACTACCATTAGTCCCTTTGAAGGAACTGTCAAAAGGAACTACTGGGAATAAACGATTACTTTTCTCTGTATTTGTCTGTTAAAATCAGGTCAAAATAGCTATTGTAAATTCGTAATACAAAAGTAAAAAAAAAACTATGACAGCTATAGCTGTAATAAATCTGACATTAACCAGTTTAGCGATATTACTTGATTAAAAAGGTTCAGTCGACAAATGGCAACTTCTCGTAATGCCAACATTTAGTTGTTATGGAGAAATAATATTTTCAATCACTATTTAGGGTTCCGTACCCAAAGGGTAAAAACGGGACTCTATTACTAAGACTCCGCTGTCCGTCTGTCTGTCACCAGGCTGTATCTCATGAATAAAGGCCGGATTTGCGGTGGCAGGAATACAAACTTGGTAGTGATTACCAAATTATCGTAAATGTTTTTATACATCGATGTTTTGATGATATTTTTGAAGTGGAACTTCTTTGATCGCGTCTGTATTTATTTTTTGTATTTTACCAAGGAGGATGTATTTCTTAAAAATTTGACATTCTACTTCACTCACTTTGACTTTGCTATCTTTGCATCAAGAAAAACTGCAGTGAATTTTATTATTTATACATTTCACGATTTTCACTTTTCTAAATGTAGGTAGGTAATTTCTACTATTTCCGACAGTAAGTCTATAAGTATATCACGTTACATAATTATAATTTTTTTATCGATAAATTACACAAATAGATAATCAAGTTGTCCACGCACTATTAAACGTCATTTTATTCGTGCTACCGAAAATCCGGGGTCTGCTCATAAACCGTGATAGCTAGACAGTTGAAATTTTCACAGATGAGGTATTTCTGTTATAACAACAAATACTAAAAACAGAATAAAATAAATATTTAAGGGGGGCTTCCTTACAACAAACGTGAATTTTTGCCGTTTTTTGCTCGATATTAATAACGACAACAGGTAGACTGTTAAAATTTTCACAGATGATGTATTTCTGTTGCCGCTATAACAACAAATACCAAAAACAGTATAAAATAAATATTTAACGGGGCTCCCATACAACAAACGTGTTTTTTTGCCGTTTTTTGGTACGGAACCGTTAGTGCGCGAGTCCCACTCGCACTTGGCCGGTTAATATATGAATAAGGGATATTTTTGCGTTTTATAGTGTATTTTCCATCACTTTTGGAAATTTGATATTTTTTTGTTTTATTCTTTTCTTCGCAATAAAAACCTTTGTAGAATCTGGCGTTTTAAAAAAAGTTGGCATTATGAGAAGTTGGCATTTGTTGTGCATTTGTTGACTAAACCATGAAATAGTCAATAATTAAAATAATAAAAAATATAAATCTATTCAATTTTAAAATAATTCGTTAAAAAATAAAAATATACGCCCATAATATAAAAATAGTATTTCTACCATATAACTATAATTTACACATTAAAATATTTATTGCAATACTTAAATGGGGCAGACAAAATAAGGTATACACAACATGGACAAATAAATAATTGTATACGTAGGTAATAGTTTCTGATTTGATTGCTTGGGGGACAGGCAATGTAGTTTGTTTTATGAATAGCAGGCGGCCAGAACCTTGAAAGGTAAACTTAAGTGGTTAATTAACTTGGCACAAGTTTCGGAACAATTAATTTGAGTGTGTTAAGTAGGTATTTTTAGGATCCAAAACTTTATTCAAACTAAGGCAAGACATGATTGGAGAATATTTTTAATACACGCGAAATAATGTATTAAAACATTATGTACTTAAAATTGTGAATTCATATGCCCCGATCACTTCTAGTACAGCTCGCGCAACATAACTTGACCCAATTTTTAGTACCACGTGACCTGCGCACTACAATTTTTGTACTGAAAATTGCTACTGCGCAAGCTTCATTGTCTATTGTACAGTACGAGGCAAACATCTTGACATTTTTTCGACGGCGTGCGGATCAGTTCGCGCATGTGCACTTGTGAGCGACCAATAGCGCGCGCCCCCCTCCGCCACCCGCCAGGCGCGGTCGCAGCCTGAAATTTTGGGGGGGGTCACTAATAATAATAATTGCTTTTCTGTAAATTTTTAGAAGCTTTTTCTATGTGACGTGTACGATTTTGGGGGGGGTTATGTCCCCTGTGACCCCCCCCTCGGACCGCGCCTGCCACCCGCGTACCTCACCGCTATGCATATCCAAAATACGCGTTCAGGACAATCTCCACCCGATTTCAAGATGTTGGCCTCGTACTCTAAACTGTTTGCGTTAAAGCTCAATTTCCCACAAAATACTTTGCCCCTCTGCTATTCGTTGGGTGGCCGTCGCTTGGCCGCATTGGTGTCCCCCGGTCACTCCCACACCACGACGCGGTAGTCGCGCTCGACCCCGTCCACGTAGAACCCGTTCAAGTACTGGCTGGGAAGCACCTCGGATAGCTGGAAATTACGCCATTTCGGCGTTAAAGGTTCGTTTGCCATGTTCTAATCTCTTGAAGACTTTGATCAAGAATACCCTAGATGTCCGGTCAGAGACTCAAAAATGGCACAGCGTCCCACTTACAAACTTGGCGCTTATTTTGCAGAAAGTAAGTGATAAAAGCATTTGTTCCCAACGAGTCATATATCAACTGTCACACTGTGACTGGTTGGGATTTTTTTATTAAAAAAATCCCAACGAGTCACCTGTTACTCGACGGGAACTATTTATTAGGAATTTCCCAACCAGTTGCACTGTTACAGGTTATTTTCCTCTGTAACAGTGTGACTGGTTGGGAAATTTCTAATAAAAAGTTCCCATCGAGTAACAGGTGACTCGTTGGGATTTTTTTAATAAAAAAATCCCAACCAGTCACAGCGTGACAACTCGTTGGGAACAAATGGATAAAAGATGTAATTTTGTACAAAATAAGTGATATAAAATGTGAGTTTGTACAAAAGAAGATGTGATTATGTACAAAATTAGCGCCAAGTTTGAAAGTGGGACGCTATTTCGAGGTGGCATTTTTGTGTACTGTTTTAGTTCGTGAAGCGTTATCTAGGATATTCTTGATCGAAGCTTGAAGGTTTCATTAACTTGTAATAAATAGGATTCTAGTGCCAATTACTAGGGTCTGCCTGCAATCTCTAAATTAGATGGCGATATGATATGTCATACCCACCAATTACAATTCAGTACAACAGATCAACTGGCCAACTTAATAATAATTTATTGTTGTGACAAATCGACCAATTATACCTAATTGATTGGTGTGACAAATCGACCAATTATAATTGATTGGTGTGACAAATCGACCAATCGTCGTTGGTCGGTATAAAAATAACATTACACCTAGA
The DNA here is from genome assembly GCA_943789525.1 of Agriphila geniculea. Lineage (NCBI taxonomy): Eukaryota > Metazoa > Arthropoda > Insecta > Lepidoptera > Crambidae > Agriphila > Agriphila geniculea. Next base: position 3,369,613 of record OX038879.1, on the reverse strand, counting down.
TCGAATTTGTTAAATTCTCGCAGGGCTAGGGGATGATAAAATGTAATAACTTTTCAAACAGGAACAACATAATTGGCCTTATTAATAAACGAAGAATAAGTTTACACCCGGTTTTACCAAGAATATTGCTTAGCAATATTACTGTTTGGTGTCTCAAAAGCCTCATATTCCTAGGCAAACTTTTTGGTTAAACCACAGAATAAATAATAGTATTAAGGCTCGGTTATGCAAAATCATTTGTCTCTGTCTTTTTCTTTACGTGTAAAGAGTATGGAAAATAACCTCACTTCTGCACTTTTTCGATGTTTTTCGTTGTTTTTTCATCATTATCCTTGACACAATTATCTTTCTTGAAAAAAAGTTATTGGAGCAACTGCACAGTACGTTAAAGTGTATTTTGATATAGAATTCAATACGTTTCCGCTATTATTTACGCCAAAAATATGGCCCGCGACAAGCGCTTTTGATGGTATTCTGATTTTCTTTTACAATCATCTGTGAGGTTTATACGCAATTTAATACTTGTAGCAACTAGATAATCTCTTTAGCTTGTCGTATGTTTTTTTTTTTTTGTGGCTACAACTTTACGTTTTCTATATAAAAATATGGCCCGCGCAAACCATGTTTTCCTATTATGGCCCCTTAAACTAGATGTAAACTTACTCTTTGTTTATTGATAAGAGGGAAGAAGTATAAAGAGCTTCGTCTTTTTATACCGCAGACCTATAGAAGAATATTAGTGAAATGAATTTATATCAATAAGGTTTGTTTTCATTTGTGACATACGACATCAGCGCTGCCACTCATGACTTGCTTTGCGAGATAGGTTCTAACGATAAAGTTAAGAAGCGCAATCTATCATAGGAAAACTATTCCTCTATTTTGATTAAGAATTTGTGGTTTATTAAAAAGGTGCTTATTATTTATAGTGATAGAAAAGATTAATTCCTTTTTTTTCATATGAGAAACAACTCGAGGTGCTATACACCACCAATAATGTATGTAGGATTGATGTAAATGAAAAGATTCTTGTGTTGAAATGTATCACAGATATTTAATAACATTCGATAATTACATAATTCCATTCAGTCAATTCCATTTGTCTTTATTTAACAATTTTATACCTTATCATTAATTGCTTACATCATTATCACTAACTTTACTACTATACATTATTAATAATAATTAGTCCAAAAATGCGTCATTCATAACTCTGTTATGTTTATATTATTATAATAAATATGAGGTGGATGAAACCTTAAATAACATAAAGTAATGAAAATATATCGCCTCGAGCCCATGAGATTTAGAAAAAAATATTAAGAATAATATGTATGTTCAATTAATCACGAATGATTATTTTTACATCAATTACAAAGCACTACAAGCAGGTAATTACACAAAATTAGTTTTACATTACACAAAATGTGTCTACCATCCGTCAAAGTTGGAAATACACTAGCCAACAAAAATTGAAACAAAGCTGAGCAAACAAACATTGCGAGATAAAGTAATGCGTGACTTAAATCTCGCAATAAATGACATTTAACTAATGTTTATTTACAGTGTATCTGGGTGAATCTACGTTGCTTCTTACTCCATGCGTCATTGTCGTTACTCGAAAATTTTAAAAAATCCAATGCATCGCAATAAATAAATTAAAAATATGCAATTATTACAAATTATTATTGTACTCTAATGTAAATGATGGCATATTTTTGATTTATTCCTTGTGATGCATTGAATTTTATTGATTTTCGAGTAACGACAATGACGCAGGAAGTAAGAAACAACGTAGATTCACCATCTATGAGAAGCGGTTTAGGTAGATGAGACAGAAACTGCAGTTTTTGTCACTCTCCACTCCACTACGTAGTGGAGACTGACATGCTCATGTGGTTAGTACCACATGGGCATGACCACGCAACACAGCGGCCGGCGCGGCGGCGCATTTAGTGAAATCATCTTCATTGCATAGTCGAAATGCTTACTGCATAGCGGTTAGTCGGAGTCGCAGTCACGAATGTATTAGGAAATCGCCGGTCGCGCCACTCAGTCGCCCTGTTGCGTGGTCTGACCGCAGGGCGACCGGCCCCCTAATTACGTAACTTTGTTGCAATCAACACTGACAGAAATCGCAGTAACATTGCTGCTTTAGTGAGAACCATTGTGACAACTATCTTACTTAAAGCAGCAATGCAACTGCGATTTTAATGGATTTCAATCGAGAATTGTTAGCAACAGAGTTACGTAATTCGGGGTCTGGTCACATGTGACGTTAAATATTCGCCATGTGTCAAGGTGTCGTTTGGTATTTGACTGATTATTTATTCATCAAGGACAGCGTCGACTAAGTTTGATAGCCTGCCTTGTATGCAAGGGCGGGTTTTTTGTGCACTGTGGAGATTCCATCACAGTACATACTGATAGGTTTTTTGCCCTTCTGGTATTTGTGTCCCTCCCAGAAAAAAATCCTGGATCCGCCCTTGCTTGTATGCGTCCGATTTTATGATTGTTCGCGAATCGGCAAAAGGACTTTCAGTGATTGCGTGATATACAGGGTGGAATTTTTTAATGCCACCTGGAGGGAAAGTACTCTAAACAATGGAGATAGCAAATTTCACTCAAAGAAAACATTCCTTTATTTTTGAAAAGAAACATAACTGCATTCAAAGATTTTTAAAAATACGCTTCCCATAACCAGGAATCGAACCGGCTAAAATTCGATAAAACAACACCCTATACTTTTATGATATAAATCGATGGGGTCAAATATAAGGATCAAATCTCTCTAATAAACATGGTAAATTAAATGAAAGGACAACCATAAAAGACAAAGTAAAACACTTTTACTGAATGATCCATTAGTAGTTCACAATAAATTATTTGACATAGAACTACATATTTCTTTAGGATGTTCGTAATGTAGACTTTTTATTAGATGAGACATAGCTGCGTGTGGCTAAATTATGGAATTTTACATTTGGAAATGGAACAGGGAAATACCAGCAACATAGGGCCCATTTCGAACAACTAATAAAATAAGTCAGATAGTACATCTTTTTTCTCGTTCAATTAAAATAAGTTAAGATTTAATGGTTTTCCTTTCATTTAATTTACCATGTTTGAAAAAGAGATTTGATCCTTATGTTTGACCCTAACTATTGATATCAGAAAAGTACAGAGTGTTGTTTTTTCGAATTTTAGCAAGTTCGATACCTGGGTGTGGGAAGCTAATTTCAAAAATCTTTGAATGCAATTATGTTTCTTTTCAAAAATAAAGGAATGTTTTCTTTGTGTGAAATTTGCTATCTCCATTGTTTGGAGTACTTTCCCTCCAGGTGGCATTAAAAAATTCCACCCTGTATATCTACATCCACTAATGGTAGGGCAGCTTGCGCGCGGCGAGGGCGGGCGCGGGCGCGGCGGCGGGCGGCGGCTGCCAGTGGCGGCGCTTTGTGCCCGCGCGGCTCTGTACACACACACGCACCCTCAGACTTTAGCGTGCGTCCTTAGTGACGGCAGATAGCGATGCGGATTGCGGAGCGGAGGAATACGCGGTCCTTGAAAGTGCGTAAAGCGTGCCTTAGTGTTAGAATGAATAAGTTCATACGTCGGGTATTTATTTCGTCCGCCGCGAATTCCTAATGTGCAATGCACCGCCACTCAGGACGCACACCCAGTCCTTACGTTTCATTCCACCGCGCAACCAATACCGCACTCAATGTACTCAGTGAATTGAATACAATAATTGATACTTGTAGCAAAATAATTCATGAAAAAATAAATAATGAAATAATAAAAATTGTGGAGAGTGAGCTGTGGCTACCCAGTCACTATTTAATAAAATAAATAATACTCTTTTTTTTTAAGTTACACTTGGTGTGCACTTGGCTGTAGTTAGGGTCAACTATCAATAAATTAAAAAACATGGTGTATAGCAACACTGGCAACGAAGTACAAGTAAAAAGCAGTTTTAGAATAAATAGGCACACATAAAGACAGACAAAAATAAAAGCTTCGAGTTTGGCATGCATTTAATCGAGAATATTTATAATAATAAGTATAAGAACAAACTTATCATGCATGTAAGCAACCAATAAAATAAGGTATAAACCGACTAACACCCTTATATCACTTTCGGAAGACCTATTAAGGCGAGGCAGTTCACGAAATTTACGCTTTCACTATGTCTTTAGAATAAGGTTGAATATTGCATAGCTTTAATTGACGCTTCGCCAGAAATTTGACGAAATTTAGTACATTTTTATTGATTTCTAAAATACTAGATCATATATTAAAAATGTACTCGGTTATTGTTTTAGATCGATAAAAAAGCTATCCTTTTTGCATAAAAAATAATATCATTGTCGTTGAAAATTACGAAATCTGACGATTGGAAATTTATTTTTATAAGTTTTTGTGGTGTTATTCAGGATTTTTTTACAGAGTTAACATGCCATTTTTCAATATTCTGTTCGGTTATTGTTTTTCTTTGTTTCTTTTTCAGTCTACAGTAATTTTTGTAAAGTAGAATTCTACATCAGTTCTTCACATTGGAAGTTCAAAAATCAATCTTTTCATCAGATCGTGAACTGGCCTCGCCTTAATTAACATTAATGAAATACCCGTGTCAAAAAAACTTACAGAGCTTCGTCTACTTTAATATACTTAATGCGTTTATTCTCAGTAGCCATTATGCGCGTAGTCGCGCCCCACAGTCTCCTCTCCCACCCATTTATATCGAAATTATATTTTGCGCATTGTATAGCGCGATGTTCCGAGCCGGCCCGCCAATAAGATTGAAACGTATTGTACGCAATAATTCAAAATGCATAATGCCTGGTTTATAAGGGGTCAGTAAGAAGGTGGTAGTAAGGTAACCCAGTCCAGCGCTGACTTGCTATTGGGCTGGTGTAGGTAGACATTATAATAGTTTCAACCCAGTCCAGTGCTAACTTCTCGCTCGCAAGTCAGTCCAGTTGACTAGCCACCCGTTCTATATTCGGGCACAGTACGACTTACTGCCGATCCTGAACATGTACCCAGTTACTGGGTCCAAAATTTCGAGTCACTGACCCCGTATAAACCAGCCCTTAGGGAGTTAACACACACCGACACAGTCCGGTAGCAAACAACACGACGCTAAAGAGCATTTGTTCCCAACGAGTCATACAACAAGTATTATGGTATGGAGTGTCCGGGGTGGGACTGAAACTGTGGTCAACAATTGTGACGTCATTTCTGCGGCACCGCGCGTCGCGATTTTGGCGTTGCATTGCGGTGCGGCGCCGCGACGCGGTTATGTGTGTAGGCCCTAACAGTGTGACTGGTTGGGAAATTTGTAATAAAAAGTTCCCATCGAGTAACAGGTGTGACTCGTTGGGAAATTTTTAACCTGTCACAGTGTGACAGTTGGACAGGGTGATAGTATGACTCGTTGGGAACAAATGCTAAAGTGTCGGCAGCATTATTTTAGAATTTACGGAATCATGTGCGCGACTTCTGTACGCAAGCAAGCCTTTGGTGGCGAATCGGCGACTGGTGTGTATACTTTTTAACATTTTCTTATTGTATAATTAATATGGAACTTACCGAGTATCTATATCATAAAGCTTATCATTTGACAACCACGACTAGAAATGGCACGTGGTCGTCAAACTAATAAGATAAAAGAATATAGATAATAGGCCAGTAACATCATCGCCAAATTATAATTTGTTATGTGTCGTTAAAAATTACTAACACTAGAATAAGTTTCTCTGTAACTAACACCTTGTATAGATTTTTATGTCCGAAATAAAATTATTATTATACAAATATTGAACATGACATTTTTATCCCATTGTAAGTGGCACTAGAATCTACGTACTACTAAATTCTTCAATAAAACAACAATATTAAGAGCTATTTATTTTAATAACCCTACATTATATTATAACTAGGAAATAGCGATGGGTTGGTAGAAGTATGTACGTAATGAACAAAAAATAAGTTTAAATATCCCTCTTCTTTAATCTGTACCCGTATAATATCTTAACATTCTTAATATGAAAAAAAACCTATGATAAAATATATAAGGTGGAACCAAAAGATGTGATTATTTATACTGATAGTGCTGTTAAAATATGCTGAACAATTTTCCAAGGAACATTTTGGTCGAAAAAGGAATTATTTTCGACCTATATTCATTGGAAAAAAGCGTGTTAAAAACGGTGGTAGTGTCTTTTTCCAATGAATATAGGTCGTTTCAATATTGTAAAATAATTTGGTTCCATCTTATATATCGGGTCATTTTGATTGAACTTAAAGTCTGTCCATCCTTACTTGTCTTATTTAGTAAACAGTTTTTGACAGTTGTCATACGTCTTTTATACTTATATCGTTATTTAAAAATATGTTAGTAACTTTATGAAATTGTTGTTAATTTATTAACAATTTATTTCGTAATCTATGTGTGGAAAACCATTTGTTGTATTTTATAAATGATTATTTCAATAAAGAGTTGGGTGAAGATTGTTTACCATATAAGACAAGTAAAGCCTTGTATTCATTAGGCAACATTTGTTTATAAACACTGTTTATAAACAGTGTTTCATCATCTCTGTAAACAGTTTATAAACAAAGATGATGAAACATTGTTTCTGAAACATGTAGCCGTGCTCCCCACTTTGAGTGGAGAGCAAGACGAAACATCTAGTTTATAAACAAAAGTCAACAGGTGTGGACGTGTGTTGCGCGAGTTTTAAACATGGAAGTACTGTGGTCCAACAGCCAGATATCGATAAATTTCAAAAACCTTTATCAACAGCACAATAATATACTGTGAGATGCCTCAAATAAAGATTATAAAGATAAATATACTTTAGGATGCCTCAAATAAAGATTATAAAGATAACTACTTCCTCAAGTGACATCCTAGCAACAACTGACAAGTGTGTACTGCAAAGTTTCAGAAACACTGTTTACGGTAAACTTGTTTATAAACTCGTCATAAACAGTTTATTGACAAATGTTGCCTAATGAATACAAGGCTTAAGGATGAACAGACTTTACCATCCAAATTTTAAGGATGTGTCCAGTCCATGAAACTAAACAACTTTCATAGATATGTGTCAAATTTCGCCAAAAAATGTTTGTCATCCCATACTAAATTGATCACGTGTTCCCTTTGATTTGTATGGAAAGTCGATTTTTATTTTACATATTTGACCATGTGTTCCTTAGAGAAAGTTGTTCACTTTCATGGACTGAACACATCCTCAAAATTTGGATGGTGAATACAAAATGACCCTGTAGATACCGTGTTGATAGAGGGTGTAATAGTTTCACGCAATTCAACTTAGCATGCACTTCTGTTTTTGCAAATACACTGTTCACCAAGCGAAAGTTTAGTTTTCAACACTGCACTCTTATATTTTTAATCCCCAGTACTAATAATAATAATACTATTAATACATTAGTGTAGCGCCACACCTACCAAGTTCGGTGCCAACATTTCGGCTTCAAAATGGTCGTATTATATCTGTAAGCGACGTCACTTCGGCTAGTATGTGATATTAAAAAGAACTCTGAGCGTAAGAAAGTATTTAGTGGCTTGGGTACTTTCGGCAGGTGTGGCGTACGCTTAACTGCATCTATATTGGTGCGACATTATGCTTTCATTAAGGCCAACATAGACGACGGCCTTTATTTCTAAGTTTCAGTAAGCCATTGATATTATGAAATTTCTCTCTAAAATTGAACTTCCTGCTTCCAGTAATAAAGACCATATTGCTAATTATATCGGACAAAAATTTCACACTGCGCAGGCTCGCCTTTTCATACATAACTAAGGTAATCTGTTCATTTTTAAACTAAGACATTCATCATGATTAAACTATTAATAAAAAGCGGTGGAAAATTAAGGAAAATGCATAAAGAATTTTCCACCAATTTAACTAAGTATTTTAAAATCGATAGTTACTTCGCACTAATATAGATGTACGTGCTATCCCGGGTAAAACACGCAGTGTATGGCACTTACCACGCTGGGCGCCAGCACACGAGACTCCACCTCCATGCTCTCTTCACCATCTTCTAAAACGCACCCTGCAACCAAAAGTGTCATCATTTAATGCCATCTTCTTTAGATCAGTAGACAATAACACATTAAATGGCACCACGATATTCGTGATGCCGCCATATAAATCTGCGGACACGCGAGGCATGTTCGCGGCATTGCAATATGGAAAAAAGCAAACACGCCAGGCGTGTCCGTCCTTGGGACTGAATATAAAGCTGAGCGTCCTAAATAAAGTCAAGCGGTACTTTACGCCTGGGCAGCTTCTAACCCTTTATAAAGCTCAAGTCCGATCTTGCATGGAGTACTGCTGCCACCTTTTGGACGGCTCGGCGAAATATCAACTTGCTGCACTGGACTCGGTGGAACGCAGAGCCAAGAGATTAATAGGCGATGAAAAACTGGTAGCAACTAAGCTTCACAGTTTGGCCCACCGCCGAAAAGTTGCTTGCCTATCGGTCTTTTATAGATTGTACTTCGGTGAGTGTGCTCAAGAGCTGCATGAGCTCATTCCACCTTCTCCTTTCTACTATCGGACATCCAGACGTACTGCGGGTTACCACCCGTTCTTGGTTGATATACCTTTTCTGCGTACCAAGCGCTACTCCACACCGTTTTTAATGCGCACAGCTATGGAATGGAATTCCCTGCCGGCGTCTGTTTCCGAGTGCATACAACCTGACTCTATTCAAGGCCAGAGTGAATAAGCACCTTCTGGGCAAGCTCGCTCCATCGTAGGCCCTGTCTTTGCTTTTGGGCTAGACTGGGGTCAAGAGCAAACCCATTTATGATAAAAAAAATAAGATAAAACAACGGCTTTTGCGGACGACCTACCACTACAAAACGGGTGTAACAAGACCCTCAACGAACTCGGTGACTATTCCTTACAGATACAGAAATTCTGTTTTTGCTACATACAGGGTAATTTTTTGACCCCTTTTCAAATTATGTCAGGTCATTCTATAACAGCAGTACAATCAATTTATGAAGGTAAAATAAAGTTTATTTTACATTTTTACCCTAAACTTTTCCCTACACAAATTGAAATTGTTCCGACCCGCGTGAGCTCCCCTCCCGCCACCCGCCTTCCCCCGCTCGCGCACTCGCGCCTAGATTTTTAGGATATAAAAAGTTGCTGAAAACTGTGAATTTAAAAAGAAATCATTCATAATTATCTCTCTCAATTTTTTTTTTACTTCCTTGAACTTATGTTTGATTTTGTAAAGGGGTCGCAAAATTACCCTGTATACGGCGATGCAAAAAGAGTTGGAACGTATATTACGCGATTTATTTTACCAGACGTTATTTTATTATATTTAATTATTACAAAGTAAACATGTGTCATTAGTAGAGTTTATGATAACTGAACAAGATTTAAGATTTAGGTCAATCAGGTTTAACGTTGTCTAGATTTTCAACAGTTTAAGTTTCGTCTTGACTGATAGCATTTAATTATGTATCATAAGTATCATAACTATAGGTAGACCGGTTAAATGAGTCCTCGCCCGCGGGGCACAGGGGCGCGGGGGGAGGACGAGAATGGGGAGTGCGAGAGGTGCAGGCGGCAAGCGCATTCTTGCCAAAATTCAGTTTGCCGGCGACTGTGACGTCACATATCTTAAAAACTGTCCAGTGCACATTTTGCCTCTTGTGTATCACGCTACGAGCGCCCGCCGCCCGCACCCCTCGCGCTCCCCGTTGTCGCCTGCCCCCGCGCCCCTGTGCCGCGCGGGCGAGGACTCATTTGACCGGTCGGTCGATAGCTTTGTTACACGATTACGTTTTAAAGTTTAATCGGACGATAATGAACCGTATTTCGGCATGTCAAACGCGATGTCACGCGAGGATGTGACAGCTATCAATGGCAATTTTATTAACAAGGTATTTTGAAGGCTTGGTTCTCCGCCAAGTATTGATCTAGCTGTTATCAGTACCCTTAACATGATCAGCTATCGAAAAAAAACACGCGCGTAAAAACATTTAATAGAATAATTTTGATTGGGAAATATATAAAGCGCCATCTACCGCCGAAAAACGAAATGAAATTTTCCATAGATAACTACTCTGTCGAGTACTTTTACGCGCGTTTTTTTTATCAATAGATGTTCGTGCTAGGGTTATTGATGATGGCCATCCAGGTAGTGTATATCTCTTAGAATGCTATCAGTTGGGTGTGTATAGCGATCGGAATCTCCTCCATTTACTCCCTGGATGGCCATCACCAGATCACGGCTATGTCAATCCTTGTCGGAGGACCGAGGCCACAGAATAGATATAATAAGTACTACCGTACAGAAAGGAAACTCTCCGCCCCGCCCCACAATCAATTACCTCACCCCACCGGCGCCCACCCCGCGAGTTCGTGTGGCGATCTAGGGATGCGCTATCCGGGTCCTTCGATCCGATTTTTCGGATCGCAATGGATCGTAATGCCACGATCCGATCCACGCATGCCGTCGATCCGATCTTTAGGAAATCGATCCGGATCGGATGCAAATAAGTAAAACACAATTAATTTTAGATCTTCGTTACGTAAAACTTGTAAACAAGTACTTTGAAGATTTAAAAGAAAAACACCGTGAAATAATAGTAATAATAAAATTGTACTCAGAGAACTTAAGAAAATACTTACTATATATTTATCAAAAGTTTAGACTTCGAAGACTGGGATGGCGGGCGCCTAACGCCTAATTACTAACAGTTAAGTACAATTTTTATAGGTGCCAGTCTTCAAGTCTAAACTTTTGAGAAATAGTTATTTTGACAGACGGCGAGGATCCAGTCTGTTGCGACTTTCACACAAAGTTAAATTAGCCGATGATATTATGATTCGTTTATTTATTAAATAATGTATAAGATTAATGGATCTACCCGCAAAGGATGCCGCCAAGTTCAAAATGTAAACTAAGATAAAGTTTGCAATAAATAAACCTGAGTATGTGCCCATTTTTTTGTAAACAAATCGCATTTTAATTCATACGATCCAAGCGATCCGATCTATCAAGCTTTGTATCGATCCAGCAAAAAATCGTATGGTCTCGATCCGATCCGAAAATCGCCGGATCGTATGCCCGCCGATCCGATCTTTCAAAAGATCGGATCGGATCGGCGCATCCCTATGCCGATCCGTGTGCTCATTCAATAGCTCTAGCTTCACGCACACAGTTGCGCGTGTGCAAAAACGTTACTGTGCAGGGTCTGTGGAGTGCCCGGGGTGTGCCGAGGCTTCAAAGTTACCTCGTTTGTATGAAAAATCGGCTGGTGTCTTAAATTATTTAGCCACCACTGTATATGACATTAGCTACAGAGCCAGGCGGTAGACACACAGCAACTCACCCTGGTTGGGCAGCGTGAGCCAGAACTGCGAGCGCAGCTTGTACCAGAGGCCGGGCGGCAGGCGCGTGCGCGCGCGCGCGGCGCCGGCCAGCGTGCGCGCCGCGTCCACCAGCAGCGACGCGCGCCACGACGCCGCGTACGTCAGCCGCAGCGACGACTGCGCCGCCGTCGAGCACAGCATCGGGTACAGCGCCGCGTGACGGCGCAGGTTGTAAAATGACACACCTACGATAACAATTAGTTTTGATTAAAATAGACGCAATATCTCACTGTACGCGAGGCAATAAAAAACCGGCCAAGTGCAAGTCGGACTCGCGCACGAAGGCTTCCGTACCAAAAAACGGCAAAAAAATTACGTTTGCTGTATGGGAGCCCCCCTTAAATAATAATTTTATTTTGTTTTTAGTATTTGTTGTTATAGCGGCAACAGAAATACATCATCTGTGAAAATTTCAACTTTCTAGCTATCACGGTTCATGAGATACAGCTTGGTGACAGACAGACAGACAGACGGACAGCGAAGTCTTAGTAATAGGGTCCCGTTTTTACCCTTTGGGTACGGAACCCTAAAAACAAACAATAAAAAACAAAGTCAGCGAACGAACGAACAAAACAAGTTTTATGATTCCACGTGCGGCAAGATATGGCGACTACAATGCGATTAAAGGCCTACTCAAATCTGACCGGTATCCTGTACCGGTGGTGGTAACGATATCCTGATGGGTATACGGTAACGCGCTGTTCAAAGGTGTTCCGCAACAGCTGCGGTAATGCCATACTAAATACCGGTCGGAATATCGGTCGGGTATGCCGTCACCGGTACAGGAAACCAGTCAGGTTTGAGAAGGCCTTATGGTGCGGGCACATTTATCTGACGCCACGTATTAACACGCCGTATTTCTATGGACGTGTTATAAGATAAGTGTGAACCTAGTGTTGTGAACCATTTACTATGAAAACCGATGTCATCTGACGGCGTGTTAACACGTGTTAAGACGTCGCGTCAGACAAATGTGCCCGCACCTTAAAGTTGACAATAGACAGTAATCTGCTGCAACTTCACTTGAAACTGTATGGAAAAGAGAAAATTTTACAGATTAAAATACGTCGCGTCGTTTTAAATACAAGCGCTCTCAACCTAGAATCTTATTTGCTTAGCATAATGTCTATGATTGTATGTGCCTTTTGGCGATTTGTACAAATTAAATTTTGAGTAGGAACCACTTTATTTAAAAAGAGCTTATAAAATGAATAATATAATACTTATGTGGATTAATTTTAGAGCTCAGCTACATTTCTATTTGAGAAACAGTAGTTACTGGATCGATATGTTTACAAAATGCAAGCACAGCAGCACAGACGTTGTATTTTGCTTTTACTTTCAAATAATCGGCTTTCACCTTGTGCGGTGCCGGTAACCATAGAAAAAGATAAATATACCAAAAGGAACAGTGACCACTAACAGCGCTATGTGGCTGCATGAACTGTAGAGCTCTGATAACCTTCTACTACGATAGTAAAACTTAAAACTTCCTGTGTCGTTGCTACGCGGTCATCTTATCACTATAACCTTTACACTGAAATATAATTAAACAAATATAGTCCCTTTTAATCTGATTTGATAAAAAGACCTTTTCACCGCGATGTTGAGCACTGACATACGATTCCGAAACTCACGGTATAAGATATATTAGTATAAGTGAATTACTGAAAAAAAAAAACATGTGTTTATTTCGTATTATAGCGGACATAAGTTTTGTCTTGCCTTATACAGTCAGCAGTAAGACAGGTGATACAACTGTCAAAAATCTGTAAATTATTTTGAGCCTTAATTTATTTGCATTAAAGTATAAAATTGATTGAAACTGATTACCATGTCGTGATAGCGCAGCGTGCCGTTGACCTTATCTAGACCTTGGTCTAGGGCACATAATCGCTTATAACAAGTACCTTTTATAACTATGGCGGAAAAAAGGAATCATACGTGAAAATGGGAAAATATAAAGATCAAATAAAGTATTACTTACTGTTGATTCAAGTTGTACTGTATGAACCAACAAAGAACTAGGCACGAAGACAAAAACAACACCAAATTCCACTAGACAATGTTTTAAGAACAACAACCTTATCTCGTGTTTAACTACCTTTGCCCGAATTTCGTGAATAATCTGCTTCCTTAAATACCTACCCCCTTACTAATAAAGATTGTATAGCAGCTGCATAGTTACACAGTGTTTTGTCACTTTCTTTTTAATGTCAAATTCAAATAGTTTGACAGAGAGTAACCATGTGTAACTAAACATCTGCTATTCAATCTTTATTAGTAAGGGGGCTAACGTGCATGTTTACGGTAAGTATATCTGATAATTAAAAAAATGAAAAGATAAGGGGAAAGGTCAGACGAGTTCAATACATCTCTTTGATGTTATTTTAAATTATGTAATTAATATTTTTCTAGACGGATTTGGCATGTTTATGTTATTTTTAAAATTAGTAGCTATTAATTCGTCGCTGCCGCAGTGCTGTCTAGCAAGTGTCAAATATCTCATTACCGGTTGAACTCTATGGGAAATTTAATTTATGACATTTTGCCTAGTAACTCAGTAATGGGTTTATGACATCTATCAGAACCGATCAATCAAGATTGATAATGAAATGGATGGTAAAAAAAAATCCGCCCGGCCCCATTAAAAGTTGCTTAGTTGCCAATCGTGGGCCGAATGCATTCCAAAAGCAATCATCGACCTGCTCAAAAGGGTTTGAACCTCTTAGTATGAGAGACTGGCATAGTGGTAACCATTTGTTTTTTTTATTTTTGACGGGGATTTCTGAAATATAACTTCGCTCGCCTATGTATATCGATAGGGGATGGAAAGACGAACAAAAAATGTCTTATGATATACCTAAATTCGTAAAGCGTAAACGTTTTCGAGATATCCGGGGAATAAGTTTGGATTTTTATCTATATAACAGGATCTTTAACATGGATTATCTCAGAAACATTGCGCTTTAGGACTTTATATCTCAATAATTTTTTGTTCATCTATAGATCCTCTATCAATATACAGAGGTTTCATCGTGCACGGCTATAATTCCAAAATCCCCGTCAAAATAAAAAGTTATGGTTACCACTATGCCAAAATGTTCATAGCTATTTAACCAACTCACCTTGTGGCTGCCTATTAAGGTAGAATTCCAGGGTGCCCCTCCACATGTCAAGGCGCACGCCAATGATGGTGCCGCGACAGAAGCCGGGCGAGTCGCGCGACACCGCCGCGCGGTGCCGCACCGCGCCCGTGTACGACAGCCCGTACGACTCCGCGTCCGCGCCCAGCAGCGACGTGAACTTGAACTGGGAGTCCGCTATGTTCACCTTGTCTGTGCCCAGCCCTACCATCTGAACAAACAAGAGTGAGGTCAGATATTCGCTTAGCTTACTGTAAAATTCATGGCTAGTCTTAGGCGACATTATCACGATCTTAGGCAACATAAACGGGGGCTAATTGTCTAATTTAAAAAATCTATCGCAGTCGCTTTCGTTTGACAGATGGATGTGACACATTGCTGCATTTCTTTGGTAAGTTTTTATTTGTCCCAAAAAGAAGCTTCAATGTGTACATCCTGAAAGCGATGGCGATAGATTTTTAAATTAGACAATAGAAAGGCTGATCTTTTTTAGGGTTCCGTACCCAAAGGGTAAAAACGGGACCCTATTACTAAGACTCCGATGTCTATCTGTCTCTCATGAACCGTGATAGCTAGACAGTTGAAATTTTCACAGATGATGTATTTCTGTTGCCGCTATAATACTACTTATAAAGGTGTATTGTATGTAAAGAAACCTAGAAAGACTGTACCACGGGGCAGCGTCACTTAACCACTCCTAAGGTTAAAATCGCTTGCACGCCGCACCGCCACAACTAAAGCCTTTTTTTCCACTGGAGCATGCTCATGCAAATGAGCGGCTCATTTGGCCGAGCAGCTCATTTGCCTGAGCATGCTCAAGTGGGTAAAAGGCTATACGTTTAGTTCGTGCAGAGGTGATAAGCATGCACGAATTTTGTTGTTAACTGGTTAAGCGACGCTTTTACCCAAAGTACATGACCAGCTTCCAAATGTTGTTTATCCAAATTTTCTTTGCCAAACCTATATTACACCACAGTTTTACGATTACACAGACCTTTTATCAGTCAGATGAAATGCATATAAAGATAATAATATGTATGCTGATCGTTAATTTAATAGGTAAGTACACTCATTAATTAACGTTTGTTTGGCGAGAAGTAATCTCTTGCACAATGAGTAGCAGTTGGTAACTGCGACATTTGTAACCCAGTTACTTACACTACTATAATGTGTGCAATATGTCTCAAGATTGTATGATGATCTGAAATGAGGGGCAGATAATTAAACAGCTAATCGTCGTCTGCACACTTAACTCTCTCCTTAGATTAACATAATAATATTGTAGTAATTGATAAGAAACAAAGTATTGAAAAAAAAAACCTTCAAACTTTGTATTATTGCAATACCTACATATTAAAATAATTTATTATTTAAATAAGCATAAGAGAAAAATAATTTTGAATTGTGTTGAACACAAAGAAAATATTGTGCTAATTATTCTATTATTTTCATTTGAAATAATGCAAAGGCATAAAATTCAATAATATTCACTATTTTTTGGGAAAACAGGAGGGGGATAATTGTCTAATTTCAAAATCTCGCTTTCATTTGACTGATGGATGTGATAAGTGATAACATTGCTTCATTTCTTTGGTAAGTTTTTATTTGTGTTGTGTCAAAAAGAGGTAACAATGAGTCACCCCCTGAAAGCGATTTGCGATAGATTTTGAAATTAGACAATAGATAGGCAGAGCTTTAGTCTGGTCACCAACAAGATAGCTGACATTGAGGCATTTTGCCAAGTCTGCCAAAAAATATTTGTAAGTATTAAGCTAAAACAAAAATAATAACATACTACCCCACTCAATTGTGCACTTGGCATTGTTTCAACACCTTGAATCTTCATCTTCATTAGTATAATATTTCCTTTTAGTTCAGCCTATGGTTTTTGACAAATAATAATGTTTTATAGTGAAACAAAACATTAAATTAATATTATATTAATATTGATGGAGATTTAATGTACTTATTCACTTTTTAATGTAGCACTAGCGGCCGCCCGCGGTTTTACCCGCGTGGTTCCCGTTCCCGTGGGAATATCGGGATGAAAAGTACCCTATGTTTTAATCTAGGCTATCTACTATCTGTGTGCTAAATTTTAATCAAATCCGTTCAGTAGTTTTTGCGTGATTGAGGAACAAACATCCAAACCCACAAACTTTCACATTTATAATATTAATAGGATTACTAAAGTGTAGTAAAAAGTGAGATTATAAATAGCCATAAACAAAGTAAATATGTAGTAAAAAAAACTAGGTTTGTGTTTAAAACTGTTATCAAACCCCAGTTTTTTAATAACATAGTACAATCAAGATTTACAACATCTAGTTATTAGGTTGACACCTTTAAGCCATAACAATAATTATTTTAACACACCATTTTTTTAAATAAGGTCTGATGTATATTTCCAAACTCTTGGCATAATTTATGATGTGGAAGCCGAGTACGGCTTACAGTACTGAGTTAACAGTTACTGAGTACAGTAAGGTTGCTTCTACACACGTTGAGGCGCGGGTTACTTGCGCGGGCGCACAATGCTATGGAGCTGAACCCGCTTACGTGTTTCCACGGAGCATGTAACCTGCGCAAGTGCTCAACTTGCGTGGGCTACTTGCACCGTTTAGAAGCACCCTGGGACATTAGTCTGATTTGATCAAGCAACCAAGCAATGGTAATTTCCAGAATCGTTTTAGCCTTTTTTGGTATAGATGTTCTATCTCACGAAGACCGTTTTGCTATGTATGTTGTTGTTGTTAGGTGTGCACACGCACATTATTTTAATGAGCGTAATACGAGAGCATGCAGACGCACACTAAAACAATGTGCATGTGCACACCTAACACATTCATAGCAAAATGGTATTTGTGAGATAGAACTATAGTGAAGAGCTAACAATAACATCAATCTTCTTCTTCTTATTGTATGAGGAATAGTGGCCACCTCTGGTGTTAGAGTTTGTCAAGCCGCCTTTAAGGCCTCTAACTTGGCTTAACAACTGTTATCAGATGACAACAGCTGGGAGCAACTGTTTAACATGCCCTCTGAAGCACGGAAGCCCTCAGTTGTAATGCCCAGTCAATTGTAATTACCAGTCACCCATCCGACACCTAGCCGGACCGAGCGTTGCTTAACAAACGTGATTGAGTACAATCAGTCTCTCAAGCTCTGCCTTGAGTGCTTATAATAACATCAGTACACTATACTTACAATATCTGTACCATATGTCTCTGTGAGCATCTTCACCTCCCAATAGTAATGGTAGTTGTGCAGCAGTGGTGTGTCGCCCCGCACCACCGCTGTGCCCGAACTGTAGAACGGATGGAAAGTCACTTGTTTCTGGTCTTCACTCACAACCACCCAACTAGTCCCACTTGTATCGGGCTGTTCCCAGTTCCATTCACTACCTGAAACAGTGTTGGATGAATTTAACATCTTAATGACACAAACATGGTATGGGCATTAACAGAAGACATGATCTCAGGCATACCTAGCTAATAAGATACTTAAAGTATTTTCACATAATAGAGAGGACTGTTAACAGTTCGAGCACTGAACAGCTTATTGCAATAAAGACCTTGGCTTGGTAAATAATCTTCATCCAACTCTTTATTTAAATATTAATTTTAAAATACAATCAATGATTTTCTACACACAGATTACGAAAGAAGTTGATAATTATTAAAATTTGATTTAATCAGATAATATATTTTTATTAACAATTATCTAAGTTTAACAAGCGTAAGACAACTGTCAAAAACTGTTTACTAAATAAGACAAGGACTATAAACAAAATTCGGTAGGTAGCATACTTTTTCTGACACAAAACAAACATTATTTTATGAAATAATCATTGATTAGTGTAAATTGTAAAATAATAGAATGCAGTTTGAAATCAATTCATTACTATAAATATATTCCAAAAAAAACTACAAGACTTACAATCTTTGTCCTCTCCACACGAGCACGAGTTCAGCTGTTTCCATGACATTGGAGCTCGTTGACTCCAACATTGGCAGTAGGGCTTCGCACGGCGATCACTATCATTGTTCGGTCTCGTCCTTTGAGGTCCCATAGAAGTTACAAACATTTTGATTGCATAAACACAGCACTACAATTGAACAGAATCACTTTTTCGCAAGTCCATGAGAACCAAACTAGATAAAAATAATTACAAAACATCAAAACAAAACGTGATTTTAGGATTTTATAACAACGAACACGACAGCAAACGTCAAAGTCGAAACAAAAACTGAATGTTGGCAGCAGTGCCAGTGCTATTTATAGTCTACTGCCGAGATTCGTTTAGAAATCAATCACGTCAATCGATACATTTTCAAATCGATATTCAATATCGATTTTATAGAAATTCTATGTTTCTGGGGCCTGGGGCCACTCTGTAGACAGAAAGACATGCGGGTTAACCAGTATATAACTTTAATCTATGATGCGGGTCTACACAGTCTACAATGAAGTTGGAAGTAATGTAAGCTTTGATTTGACAGATGGATGTGATACATTACAAAGTATTAAGTGACATAAAATCTCACATAAATAATATATATTTGACACCTGTTAATGAAAATGACATTCACAAAATAATAAAGGGACTTAAGAATACTAAGTCTACTGGTTTTGACAACATTTCAACTGACATTATCAAAAAGATAGCTAAGTATATTGTTGGACAGTTGACCCATATAATAAATCTTACAATAGAACAGGGTCATTTTCCATCAAAACTTAAATGGTCAGTTATCAAACCATTGTACAAGAATGGATCACATCTAGAATTAAATAATTATAGACCCATTACACTTATATCTATCTTTTCAAAAATTTTAGAAAGAGTTATGTATGAGAGAATTTATTTATTTATAACTTCGCAAAGCCTCCTGAGAAATGAGCAGTTTGGTTTCCGGAAAAATTGTTCAACCACTCTAGCAATTTTCCACTTAATTAAAGAAGTGACACAAAATCTGGATTGCGGAATGTCTACATTAGCTATATTCCTAGATATGAGCAAGGCTTTTGATTTTGTGCCCCATAAACTTCTATTAGAAAAACTTGAAAAATATGGAATAAGAGGAACAGCCTTATCATGGATAAAAAGCTATTTATCTGACAGACAGCAATGTGTTGAAATTTGTAAATTAAGTGGTGACATAAGGAAGTCTTATACTTCAAAATATATGTACAACCGTTGTGGTGTCCCTCAAGGGAGCGTCCTTGGTCCTCTATTGTTTTTGCTGTATATAAATGATATGCCTGATGTTACAGACCAAAAGTGCATATTATTTGCAGACGATACAACACTTCTAATAAAAAGCAGAAACAAACAGGAAATAGAGACAATTGCTAATAATAATTTAGAAAAAATATTTACATGGCTCAAAAATAATAACTTGAAAATTAACATACAAAAAACAAAATACATTAAATTTAAAACACATAATATGACTAACTTAAATATTGAAATTAAATGTTATAGTGAAAAAATTGAAAAAGTTAAAGAAACCAAATTTCTAGGTCTAATGATTGATGAAATGTGTAAATGGAAATCTCATATTGACACACTAGTTACAAAATTAGAAAGATATGTTTTTGTCCTTAGAAGACTAACGAATGTTATATCTAAAGAAGCAGCGCGAATGGCTTATCACGGCTATGTATCATCAATACTAAGGTATGGTCTAATTTTATGGGGAAATTCTGTCGATATGCCCAGAGCTTTTAGAGCGCAAAAGAAATGCATTAGGTCTATCTGTGGTGCAGACTATTTGGACAGTTGCAAACCATTGTTTAAACTACTAAATGTATTGCCTCTTCCGAGTCTTTACATTTATGAAATGTTAATTTTTGTTAAAAAACATATATTTATTTGAATTTAACAAGAGTAATAGTAATTATAGAGGCAGAAAAAGAGAAAATTTATGTGTACCAGGCCAAAATTTAGTGTTGTATTCCAAGAATGTATACTGTATGGCTGTTCGCTTGTTTAATAGGCTACCTGACGATTATAAAACATTGACATTTTACAAATTTAAACAAATGTTATTTAATTTTTTAATGAACAAAATGTATTATAGTATATCTGACTATTTGAATGATAAAATTTGACATGTATTTTCTTTTTTAATTTGATTTAAATGACAATTTGTAGATAATGGACATTCACTTACAGTTATTACTTTCATTACTTTTATTACTTTACATTTATATTAAATATCAGTCATACTTACATCAATTTTTTAATTTTAAAATATTTGCCCATCGATAGTATAACGATAGAATATGTTGGCAATAACTTAGTTTAAGAACACTTTTGTAACCGTATTCTTGCAAATAAATTTACTTACTTACTTACTACTTCTTTTTGGCACAAATAAAAACTTACTTATGAAAAGTAGCAATATACCACATCCATCTGTCAAATCAAATCTTAAATATTAACTTCATTGTTTTTAGTTTTTTCCGGAATCACAGTTTTTGTATAAAATGCCGGGTTCATAGCGCATATGTTGCTATATAGCAGGTCCATAGCGCGTGTTTTGCTCTACACAATCAACAAAAACATCTCAGCATTCAATAAAATCCTCATTTTTTGTGGAATGTTGAGATGTTTTTGTTGATTGTGTAGAGCAAAACACGCTATATGGACCAGACTAAATACTGACATCTGTCTATCTATACACTATACTAGACGAGCGACGTACTCATAAATTCCTTGAGTTGAAACTATTTAGACTAGACGACATCTGTCAGTAGACTAGAATAGACGATGATCGTCTTAATACTGAACGTCTATAGTGGGTGATCGACGTAGGAGCCTATACCGCGGCTTTAAAGAACGTCGGTTTAAAGGCGGAAATATTTTATTGTGTTGTGTGATGTTGCGACAGAAACGTATCGGTTTCATAACTTTCATACATTTAGTATGGCTAGAAACACATTACTACAGTATGTCGTGTCGACACAACACAACACAATAAAGTCGCATTACTAATTTCCCAGCAAAAATGTAAACAAAGAAACGTCACTGTCAAATTGACAAACTGACCCTGATAGTGACATTTTCAGATATTGAAAACCTTTGGTCATATGTCTTTGGTCATGGTTTTATAACTTTTTAATTTGTTTATTACATTTTGAGTCATAGTAAATATAATGTCATCCAGGGTAATTTTAAAGAGTTCTTGAAACGAACTGATTAAAAAACTTTACTTAGATATTAACTGTATGTAAACTATCAAAAATACGTAGCATCTTCGCCAGTTCCCCCAATACCAAAAGACAAATGTTACTACTACAGCTACCTACTCCTAATACTATTTTTTATGATTTTTTTTAAATGAACCAACGGTTGATATGTACAGTTTACGGGTTGATGTGTGCACAGCATCATAAAATGTTTATGATTAACTACTACTGTAAAACTGTTATTATGAAATATTAAATTATATTACTGTTGCCGCAAAACTTACGATTCAGAATATTTATGAAATCTATTTTTATTAGGTTTGTGATTAAAAAATATGTATATGTGTTTATTTCTTGACTTAGCAATATACTATTTCCTTTTGTGTTGTTTTGTTCTGGTAACACCTTTGTTTACATTTTTGCTGGGAAATTAGTAATGCGACTTTAGTGTGTTTCTAGCATACTATATATAAGGTCCTTCGTAAATAGTGCACACAATTTTAAGGGGTCAATGTACACATGCATACAAACAACTTTTACTATGGGACCAACATTGAAATCGCGAAACATAAATCAGCTGTTCCATAGAACATTTAAAATCGAATAGATCAAAATGGTATGGAACAGCTGATTTTTTTTTCGCGATTTCAATGTTGGTCACATAGTTAAAGTTGTTTGTATACATGAGTAGGTACATTGACCCCTTAAAATTTAGTGCACTATTTAAGAAGGACCCTATAATATATGCAACCGATACCGCTTCTGTCACGACACGACACAACACAACACAAAAGTATATTTCCGCCTTTATGGAGTTCGGCAGTGACTAGACCAATAATTTCTGAACGTAACGGCTCGAAGATTCCGGAAGTTTCAAGATGATTATTGAAGTAGAAAGCGGGAGTTTCGAAATTGTTTTGGATTTGGATAGAAACCAACTCATAGCTGTCGTGAATATTTGAAAAAAATATCATTTTATGTAGGCTTCATGAGTAGGTCAGTTATCT
Source organism: Agriphila geniculea (assembly GCA_943789525.1). Classification (NCBI taxonomy): domain Eukaryota; kingdom Metazoa; phylum Arthropoda; class Insecta; order Lepidoptera; family Crambidae; genus Agriphila; species Agriphila geniculea. The sequence goes on along the minus strand of OX038879.1, from coordinate 3,346,825 downwards.
AAAGTCTACCTAAAGCCGGCCACACACAGACGGAATAACGCAACGGAATTCCGTACGTACGTGATTCCGAACGCAGCAGCTGCATTGCATACAAAATCTATGGGCTGCCACACACAAGCGTGTTTTTTCCGTACGGAATCTTCATACATTGTCGAAATTACGTTCGGAATTCCGTTACGTGATTACGTCTGTGTGTGGCCGGCCTTAAAGTTATGGGATCACAGATAAATATACTAGTTAAAACAGATGTGACAGTGGCTTTTTGTCGTAAGTTTACCATGTGTTCCGTTTTGGCGCTGCTATCGCACACAGATAGGGATGTACAAATACGGAGGTCGTCGTCGAAATTGATATCGATAAATAGTGATGTACCATAATATCGACAAAATTTTGGTAGCCCCTTGGCGTTTTTAGTAAATTTATTCATAGGTTATCGGCAGAAATAAAACGAGCACTTTCATAAAGCATTGATTATCAATTTAATAAAGGTTTCAATTTTGACAAACTTTTTCTTTCAAATCTGAATGAATTATATTTTTTCAAAGCAAGTTCCAAGTTGTTCCAAGTTCTTCCAAGCCAGCACCATCTAAAAATTAAAAAAAATATTAAATTAAGAGCTAGAGTCATATAATACACTATCATAGAAATATGATTCGAGATCTACAAGTAATTTTTATAGGAGAAACTTAAGATAGTGTAATATAGTATGATCATGGATATGAAATCCTAGTTGAAAGCAAGCGTTCAATTATGTTCATAGTCAATCTATTAAATCATTCATTCATTCGACAGATATGGAATTATATACTTTTATTATTATGGAAATATGATTCTGTAATGGCCTTAACTCTTATATTGACTATATTTCAACGTCAATAATGAAAAGTTAGAACATAAATAATTTGAAAAAATCCAACAAAGTTACATAGCGCAGTTTAAATCTATATAATTATTTAGGTTACACATTTGGATGAACTGGAGCCTAAAGTAGGACATTCCTGTTATTGCAATGAAAAACAAGGAATAATAAATGTTTTTTTCTCACAAAATGTAAAAAAAAAATTATAAATATTCCCTGTTCTTCTTGCGTCTTCAATTATTTAGAGCGAGACTATCCATTTACCTTCCTCCACATAGTGTTTATTTAGTATTCTTTGATTCCATTTGACTTACCTGATCTCTCAGCATAAGAAGGCCCTGGGATGTCCATCTTATTTTGATCTTGAAATTAATCATGTTCGTTCATCATGTTATGTACTGCAAAAAAGAAACACTTATTTTAGAGCAAATTATAACACTTTCATATTTCCATACAGTCAAAATCTTCTGTAACAAGACAATACCTAGCAAGTAAAAGAAAATTTAACTTATGATATGCATTTAGTAACAAAGTATTCTTTCATCAACTTAAGAGCGGCAGATTTGTCGGGCAAAGTATAATATTTAGAAAAATTAAGCTATTTAATATATGAGGCAATCAGACCAAGATCCTTGGGTCACTATGCTATCAGAGTAACTAAAAGAACCTAACCAGTAGACGTGACTTTATAATTGTTTTTAGATACCTATTGCTTTATTAAGTAAGCAAGTATTATGTAAGACAATGAAGACTTTTAAAATAATAAAAGTAGCTTACTTTTCACGACAAGCGGAACTCCATGAGCTATTTCATGCTTCAGGCAAGGGTAGGAAAAAGTGAATTCTTCGTCTTTCCATGTCGAACTGGTGCTCGTCAAAAAATTTACCTATCTACTCGTTCTTCAAAAGCTTTTCTTTGGTACTTAAATCCTAAGAGGGAAGGTTTTACTAGGCACTAGGAAAGACATACACTTAGAAAGTTAAATCGTTCCTGGGGAAACTAAACCTCTTCTGGCGAGTTTCACTTGTAGCAGTGCAACCACCAACCAACATAGCACTTCCGAAGCCCCACGATGAAAAGTTTTGTTTACGAACTACTTTGTTCGAAGAGAGGAAATAACTGAAGATAAATAGGCGTCACAAGGATCTCAATTCAAGCTATAAACCGAGGAAAATAATAATTCACAATTATATAATTATTTATCGACACACGCACACATGAACAATATGACATGACAGTACGTAACCGACATATCCACCAATAAAATCGCGATTTGCGTGAAGTCGACGATTTTATTGGTGGAAATGTTGGTGACGTCGCGATAGCAGCGCCAAAACGGATCACATGGAACTAAAGCTGTCACCCCCCTGTATGGGATCTCAACTCTCATCTAATCTAAATTATTAATGTAAAATAAAATGAGGTACAATGGCAGGTTTAGTATGGCACAATAATCTTTTTTTTTAATTATTAAAAAAGGCAGCACAAGCACTTGATTGAAATAATACTTCACTAATTTTGTATTAGTTTATTTTATTATTATTGTACGGTATGTATTATTAGTCCATTACAACAAATTATTATTTTGGTTCTATTCTATCTAACCATATCCAACTATTGATTTTTTAATTAATAATATTAGTAAGTTGGTTAAACTGATTGTTTTTATTTGCGTTGCGTTGCGTTTCGTTTCGCGCACGCAGCAGCACGCACCGCACCGCGCCTCACCCTTCCCCTCCGAATCTGAATGATGGAAATGAAATGCAGTGCTGCCAACTTAGCGCGTTTCGCGCCAGATCTAGCGCTTTTTTTGTCTCAAAGCGCGTTTTAGCGCCTAGCGCTAAATCTAGCGCTTTTTTAGATTTTAATAGATTAAGTATTTTCCTGCTGGCCTGCTGCATTTATTTGGTTGAATGCTTGGTGAATCTAAACTAAATTAAAATTATACAAATTCTATACTTAATTAGTATTTTTATGGTAATTCTCATTTTTCTCTTTCACCTATTTTTAATTTTTTTTAACCTCTAGGGGGGGGGGGGTGGCGACGCTCTCTCAAAGAGCAAAAAAATAGTAAAACTATTCGTGGTTAGCGCGAAATCTGGCGCTTTTTTTTTAAATGCCATTTTAGCGCAATCTAGCGCTTTTTTACAGCGTTGACAGCGCGTTTTCGCTCAGACTAGTTGGCAGCACTGATGAAATGGCTGTCAGTGTGCGATCGTACAAGTTGAGATTTATTGAATTAATTAATTGTAAATCTATAAAATAAGTCCTAATTGACTCAGAGTTACTAAAATATTAATAGATTTATAAAATTCATAACTTGTAAATACTTTCTTCAAGTCTACGCGTTCTTTTTTAAACATTTATGGGAGTGTAGTGTAAAACAATCTCTGGTTTGGTGTAAAATTAAAACATTCTGCAATTTGTAAACAATTTATCGATGACTTGTATGCAATAAACTATTAATATGATGCACATGGTAAATATTTAAATATGAATTCATTAGAAAAGGCTTTTTCCGTATAAAAATGTCTGCAGAAAGCTGATGCCCTGCAGTGCAATTCCACACTAAAAAACCTTTGTACATACCTATTTAATGATAGCTAGATAAAAATATTTATTACTATCTATACAATGTGATAGTTTTTTCGAAGATTGTGTTTATTTATTTCAGGTTCAGAAATGGTATCACCAATTGCACCTTTAAATTAAGACAGTGGTAATCAAAAGCTCCTTTGGACTGGAGAAAGCGCCCCGTGAGCTCAGATGCATTTCTGGATAGATAAACGCAGCCAGTGTGCTTACAGCGGCCGGCACAGGGTGCCATCATCTTTGTCTGCCGGTCAGTACTTACATTATATTTGGTTAAATACAACATGGAAGCCTTTGGGTTAAAGTGATGATGACATAGAGAATCACAACCAAAATACCTAGTTAGATATTATTAAAATAAATTATAAACTATAAAACTAGGTATGTATTTAAACTCTGAATAAATGCTATTTTATAAATACTTGTGTTAGTTGTGTTGTCTTGTGTTACTACAAAGATTAATGTATTTAATACTCTTAAGAATTAAAGTGATAGTTTTATTTAATTTTAAAGTAAATAAAAAGAAATGTTTTGCTGCAGCCCAATTTGATCTGTATTTTACTAGTACCAACTCCTATGGTGTTCTATCTTTCTTTCTTATGAAATGAGGATTAGTGGCCACCTCTGGTGTTAGTATATCAAGCCACCTGAAAGGCCTCTAAATTGGCTTAATGACTGTTATCAGATGACATGATAACAGCCGGGACTGACGGTTTAACATGGCCTCCGAAGCACGGATGCGCTCAGTTGTAATGCCACTTTAACGGTCACCCATCCGACACCTGACCGGACCGAGCGTTGCTTAACAAATGTGATCGGGTATGATCAGTGTCATTCCGCCATGAGCGCTTCGCTACTACTTATGTTTATTTGTACACATAGGCGTGGGGGGCAGTAGGGCGCGCGCGTACAGCGGGTACTGCCGCAAGGGCATGGCGGCGCCCGTGCACCGCTTCGCCGCCGTCGACTGCCCGCCGCGACGCCCGCACCGAGCGCACAGACACTTCTCGTGAGTTACTGTACCTACTTCATTTGTACAGTACGAGGCATATATCTTGAAATTTTTTCGACGGAGTGGGGATAAGTTCGCGCATGGGCACTTGCGAGCGACCAATAGCGCGCGCCCCTCACCGCTATGCACGCCCAAAATACGCGTTCCGGGCAATCCCCACCCGATTTCAAGATATATGCCTCGTATCGTACTGTAACAAGCTATTGTTCTGTCAAAACAACTGTAGCCCTATCATGGGTTGATGCAAACTGTTTTCGCTAACATAATCTATTGTCTTCTCTCTTTCACTAGCATTGACTGTGACTAGGGTTGCCAACCCTCCCGGAAATCCCAGGAGACTCCGGTAATAATAGTTAACCTCCCGAGCTCCCGGAACACAATAATATCTCGTGTTTTTTTTAAGTAACACATACTATCATTTTTTTATTTTTATTTTATAAGCCTTTATTTACTTCCAAGAAAGAGACATAATTATAAATATAATTATTACAGTTTTTAAATTCAGTTTCGATTCAAACAGCAGCTTCCTTTGTAAGTCTGTCCTGTAATTTGGACACTCCATTCCTTTCCACCTTTCCTCATCTCTGGCCAGTGTTGGCCAGAGTGGGCTTATTAAATTTTTGAATTCATCAGACCACCTTCTTATTGGCCTCCCTCTTTTTCTTTTTACGTTTTCTCGAGGGGTCCATTCGACCAATTTCTTTGTCCATTTTCGTTGTTGCTCTCTAATAATTTTTCCCGTCCATCTCCATTTCAGGGTTCGGATTTTGATTACAACATCTTTCCAATTGGTCACTTTTCTTAAATCGCTTGCTCTTTTCTTGTCTATCCTTGTATACCCTAATATGCTCCTTTCCATACTTCTTTGACATGTTACTAACTTATGGATGTGGTTTTGTGTTGTTGCCCATGTTTCGCATCCGTATGTGAGAATTGGAAGGATACAGGTGTTATTATAGTCTCTTTTTGACTGCAAGAGAATAATGTTGGTTCTTCATAATGCTTTTTAGTGACCAAAATCTTTTCCAGGAATTTGTAACTCTTCTTTCGATTTCGTGGTCCATTTGATCTTTCATAGAAATTAGCTGTCCCAGGTATATATAGCTAGTTACATATTCGACTTTTACACCGTCTATTGTGAAGGGGTCATACAATCTGTTGGTCATTGCTTTAGTTTTGGTTTCATTCATTGTCAGGCCGACTTTCCTACTTTCGAACGCTAATTCTTGAATCATTGATTGTAAGGATTCAGAGTTGTCACTAATGAGTACAATGTCGTCTGCAAATCTTAGGTTAGTAATGCTTTCACCGTCTACATTACGAACGTTTATAGAACTGCTATTAAAAGCATGGTGAGAGGAAAGACACCCGGATTTGATGGTCTTAGCGTGGAGCATCTTCAGCATGCAGGCGTCCACCTCTCGAGAGTTCTTACTATGCTATTTAATTTCTGCATAGGACATTCCCACCTGCCGCACGATATGATGAGGACTATTGTCTCGCCAAATGTAAAGGATAAGACCGGTGACAGTTCGGATCTGAATAACTATAGACCGATATCTCTTGCAACAATTACTGCAAAGGTTCTGGACAGACTGCTTGACCGGCAGCTTGACAATCATCTTAAATTGCACGACGCGCAGCTTGGCTTTAAGCCCGGCCTGTCTACTGAGAGTGCAATTCTCTCGCTTAAGCATACTGTACAGTACTATTCAGAGAGGAAAACGCCGGTCTATGCTTGCTACCTGGATCTCTCTAAGGCCTTTGACCTTGTCTCATACACTAAGCTGTGGGACAAGCTTAACGCGTCCAGCGTGCCTGATGAGGTAGTGTCCTTGTTTAATATTGGTATCATAATCAAATAAATCAAGTAAGATGGGCGGGTTCTCACTCAGATGAGTACAAACTTGACTGTGGTGTGAGACAAGGAGGAATAACATCGCCTAAACTGTTTAATTTGTATATTGATCAGTTGATCGTTGAGCTCAGCAACACCCAAGTCGGCTGTCATATAGACGGAGTCTGTATTAATAATAATATCAGTTACGCCGATGACATGGTGTTGCTGAGCCCATCGATCGCTGCATTAAGGCGACTGCTCAGTATCTGTGAGAGATACGCGGCGGCCCATGGACTCAGGTACAATGCGAAGAAGAGCGAGCTAATGGTTTTTAGAGCAGGCACCAAATGTTACTCTAATATGCCCCCAGTACTATTGTCAGGATTTCCTCTCTGCCAAGTTACAGCGTTTAAGTATCTGGGTCACTGGCTCACTGCGGATCCCAAGGATGATTTTGACATCGAATGGGAGCGGAGGGCGTTGGCTGTCCGATGTAATATGCTGGCTCGCAGATTTGCACAGTGTAATAATGAGGTAAAGGTGACGCTATTTAAAGCATTCTGTCTGTCCTTTTACACATGCAGTCTGTGAGTCAGCTATACACAGAGGGCGTATAGCGCCCTTCGCGTCCAGTACAACAATGCGCTAAAGATGTTGTTGCGGCTGCCGCGATTCTGCAGCGCATCGGCAATGTTTGCGGAGGCGCGGATTGACGGTTTTCACGCCATTATTCGAAAGCGTTGCGCCTCTATGCTAGCGCGCGTACGAGCCAGTCGCCACACTATCCTGGGCACAATCGCTGACAGGTGGGACTCTCCTACGCTACAGCACTGGATAAGCCTGCATATTGCCCAGTAGCCCCTGTTTTAAGACATTTTTATTAGGTCACTTTCTTGTCTATTTATTTGTTCACAAATTTTGCAAACGATCTAATTGATACCTGCCTAATTATTTACTTTCATGTTTTTAATAATAAATTTTTGTTAATTTAATTTTATTATTGATTAATTACGTAATTTATTTATTTAATTTTATTATAATGAATTTTCAAATAATCTTAATTTTAATATTTTAATGACAGTTTTATTTATTCTAGTGAATTTTTAATTATATTTATTTCAATCATTTTAACTAGGACATTTGTAGTTGTGATAATTTTAATTATTTAATTGACTTGTAATAATCTGCAACTTTCCATCGAAATTTAATTAAACTAACATATTTTTAAGTCGCTACTAACAAAATTGGATCTGTGTTATCTGGAAAAATAAATAAATTATTATTATTATTATTATTACGTCCTTGATCTTCCCATCGCAGTTGTTTGAATATATCTTCTAATACTGATGTGAATATTTTTGGTGACAGTGGGTCTCCTTGACGAACTCCTCTTTTTATTGGGAAAGTGTCTCCTTTGGATTCTAGTTGGACTTGAGCTGAGCTGTTTTTATAGACGTTTCTTATAAGCCTTATATATTTATTTTCAATGCCTTGTTTTTTAAGTGCTTGCCATATATATTCGTGTTCTAGGCAGTCGAATGCTTTGTTGAAATCGATAAAGGCCAAGTATAAGGGGTATCCATATTCTTGGCATTTCTCTATTAGTTGTTTCAGTGTAAGCATGTGGTCGAGAGTGGAAAACTCAGACCTGAATCCAGCTTGTTCTTTGGGCTGTTGTTCATCTAGCCTTGCTGTTATACGGTGGAGAATAATTTTAGCAAATATTTTGTACACATTGGACATGAGACTAATGGGCCGGTAGTTGGCTATGTCGTCCTTGTCTCCTTTTTTGTGGATCAGTATTATGTTGCTATTTGTCCATTGTATAGGGATGTGTTCAAAATCTAGAATCTGATTAAACAAGCTAGTTAATTCTGTCAAGGAATCAGGTGGCAGGCGTTTTAATGTCTCGTTAGTTATGTAATCGGGGCCTGGTGCCTTGTCATTTTTCTGGGTTTTGATGGCCACTATTACTTCGCTCTTGAGTATAGGTGGAATTAATTCTGCATCTTCCTCGTCTAGGTCGGTTGTTATTTTGGTGTTACCACTTGAGTATAGGTCTCTGTAGAAGTTTGTTGCGACTTCGATAATGGCTTTTCTTTGTGTAGATTTTTTATTAAGTTTATTCCTCATTGTTGGTATCCATGGCTTAGATTCTTGTAGTTCCTTCAGGGCTTTTTTTGTCCCCCCTGTCTTAGCGATGTGGCGGTTGATGCACTCGAATTCTCTCTCAGTTTTGTCTTTTCTTATGCTAGCATATATTTCTTTACTAATTTTTGCTATTTGTTTTAGTGTATTTTTGTCTTTTTTACTTTTAAATAGCATTTTCCTCGTATCTAATAGTTGTTTTGTTTTTTGGCTTATACAGTGCCTTTGGTCTTGAACTAGCGATAATTTAAAGGCGTGTAATACACCTAATTTTATCGACAAAAACACCCACATGTTGGGGTCTATCACCACTCCTGTTGGAATGGCCGCCATTTTAAATTTGACTTTTTATTTTAGATGACCCTGCAGAAAAATATTTAATAATTTGGAAAAACGCGTGTTTTCGAGTTTTCATGCGTTTTTCTTTCGACGCAGAATATTACTGACATGAAAAAATTTTTTTATATGGATATTTTTGTGTAGTCCAACGCCATCTAGCAAAGACTTTTGAAATAGGTGCTTGGCAAGCAGAGGCTGTGTAGTAAAGTAGGACCATAGAATAGAATGTACACAGCACTTCAAAGATGGCGATACTCCGACTATTACCAATTAGTTTTTTAGTTTTTGGAAAATAAAAAAGAAATTATAACTACTTTTACTACGTTTTATAACACCACCATATTACAATAAATAGTAATAACCGAGCAAAGCTCGGTCGCCCAGATATTGTAGCTTAAGTGTACGTATTGTATGTAGGGCGCCAGCGACATCAGCCGCATCGTCGGCGGCGCGGCGGCAGGACAGCATCTACGTGGAGGTGGGCGAGGCGCCGCCCACCATCGCGAGCCTGGCCGCCGCGCGCAGCGTCACGCCCGACACGCTGCTGCGCACGGCCGCGCTCGGCCTGCACCACTCGCCCATGATGGCGCCACACCTCAAGTTCGGCATGCTCGTCTCCTTCGCGCTCGCCACCGTTTTTCTCGCGGGCACTAAATACTACTTCGACAGACAGGTCAGTCACCGCTACCGTCAGTAGTCGACGACAGTGCAGAACGGGTAACTGCTTTGTCTTATAGAGTCTGTCTAAAAAGTCAGTTTACATGAGAAATTATTAAATTATTTATAAAAACTTATATTGGTTACCCTGCTGGTGCTGTCAAAATTCTAATTGTAAATATAGCTTTATTCAATTTTATTTAGATGGACATTGGTCGGGTGGTTGGGGATTTAGGATGGTATTAAAATTATTTTTGAAATTACCCATGTAAACTGACTTTTTAGACAGACTTTAGATCCCTTCGATTTGTTGCGTATTATCTGGTTGGTAACATTCGTTCCGTCTATTTTGTGTTAAATTTGATGTTTGCCGGTGCAGGTGATGCGAGAGAGCGGGGGCGGGAGCGTCGGGTCGGGGGGCGGAAGCCACGGCGCCAGTAGCGGCGAGGCGGGCGTGGTGTGCGCCGCGGTGGCGTGCGTGTGCGGCGTCGGCTGCGCGCTGTCGCTGTGCCGCGCGCGCGCGCCGCCGCCGCGCCTGCAGCCCGACCGCGTGTCCTCCACCGCGCAGCGCCCGCCGGTCAGTCACTACACACTACTACACACTGCGGCGTCGGCTGCGCGCTGTCGCTGTGCCGCGCGCGCGCGCCGCCGCCGCGCCTGCAGCCCGACCGCGTGTCCTCCACCGCGCAGCGCCCGCCGGTCAGTCACTACACACTACTACACTAAAAGTAAATCATGGATGTAAGACCCTTCTCCGAAGAATGAGTATAAATTGCATGGCACCTAAAATCTACAATAAAATCCCGTTAAATATCAGATCGATTAAAAACAATAACAGGTTTAAGAGTGCGCTCAATGGCTTTCTTGCGGAAAAAGCGTATTATGATATAAGATCTTTTTTCGAAGACAAAATATAATTAATAAGGTATGCTATGTTAAACAATGTAAAAAATAGATACCAACTTCGATACTGACATCTACTTGCCTCTTTATTCTCTAATATATTCTTTAAGAAATGACTAATGTAATTTAATGAATCTAATGAATTATAATGACTAAGTAATAATAATAATTAAAATTTTAATGTTCAATGTTCGTATACCTTACGGTGAATCATGGCTGTACCTTTTTTTTTATGTGACATCTTGTAATACCCATGCTTATGAACTAATAAATGATTTGATTTGATTTGATTTGATTACTACATTATTTGAGAGCTAGAGGCTTTGCAGTTCTGATAGAGCTATAGATGACCCAATGAGTCAATGGACTTGAAACTTAAAACATAGGTCAGAACGGGAAGACAATGACATCTTATAGTGTCATTAATCTGATGATGGAACCAAAAGGCATCAGGAAATCTGTAATAAAACCATACAAACCTATCGAGTTTGTACTCGTTTGATTCGTCTTGACAAGTACAAGTGTGTGATTGTCTCAAATAAATATTTTTCTTTCTTTTGTTCATTTTATTGCTTTTTGGCTGTAGTAATTAGCGTGTCTTGCGACACGTAGGCCTTTTTCAGCTGTTTCCATTCTGTTCTATCTCTTGCTTTTCGCGATCAAAGTGTTCCTCCAGTTTTCATAATATTATCTGCCCATCTTTTGGTTTGTCTTCCTCTTTTCCCTTTTCTGTCCCATGGTTGCCACTCTGTAATAATTTTGGTACATTTTGCCTTGCTTTCTCTTGCCATTTAACTCGTCCATTGCCATTTTAACAGTCTTATTTTCCTTACTATGTCTTCTACTTTCGTTTTTTTTTCTTATTTCCTCTGATTTTTGACGGTCTTTCAGCGTAACAGCTATAAGCTTCTTTTCATTTTCTTTAGCATATTCTTAGCTTCAAATAGTGCTTTTGAGTCAGGGCCTATGTTTGACACTCTGTACTAAAACAATAAAAACTCTGTTTAGAAATAGTGTCCATGGTATAATGATGGAGCCGGAAGAAAACCACGGGAACTCTGAAATAAAACAATACAAATCTATCAAGTTTGGGCTCGTTTGATTCGTCTCGAAAAGTACTCTGTTGGGAAAATAAATAGTGTCCAGGGTCTGATTATGACGCCGAAAGAAAACCACAAAACTATGTAATAAAACCATGCAACTCCATTTAGTTTGGGCTCGTTTGATTCGTTTTGACTAGTACTCTGTTGGGAAATAGTGTCCAGTCTGATGATGGAGCCGGACGAAAACTACAGGAACTCTGTAATGAAACCATACCTATCCACCGAGGGCTCGTTTGATTCGTCTCGACAAGTTCTCTGTTGGGAAAATAATGTCCAGGGTCTGATAATGAAGCCGGAAGTAAACCACAAAAGCTATGTAATAAAACCATGCAACTCCATTTAGTTTGGGCTCGTTTGATTCGTCTAGACTAGTTCTCTGTTGGGAAATAGTGTCCAGAGTCTGATGATGGAGCCGGGAGAAAACCATAGGAACTCTGTAATTAAACCATACAAATCCATCGAGTTTGGGCTCGTTTGATTCGTCTTGGCAATAACTCTGTTGAGAAATTGTGTCCAAGATCTGATGATGGAGCCGGAACAAAATCACAGGAACTCTGTAATAAAACCATACATTTCCATCGAGGGCTCGTTTTATTCGTCTCGACAAATACTCTGTTGGAAAAATAGTGTCCAGTGTCTGATAATAAAGCCGGAAGAAAATCAAACCATGCAGCTCCATTCAGTGCCGGATTTGTCAATAGGCCGTATAGGCCGCGGCCTAGGGGCGGCAAGGACCTAGGGGGCGGCAGACCAGCAACGCCATTCACCCGCCCGCCCGAGGGCCGGCTGGTACCTACTCGGTCTAGGGCGGCCAAGACTGTAAATCCGGCACTAGCTCCATTTATTTTGGGCTCGTTTGATTTGTCTTGACTAGTACTTTAACGGAAGATGATTTCCAGGGTCTGGTGATTGAGTTGGAAGAAGCCCACAGGAACTCTCTAATAAAATCATACAACTCCATAGAGTTTAGGCTTGTTTGATTTGTCTTGACAAGTAATCTGTTGGGAAATAGTGTCCAGGATCTGGAGATGGAGCCGAAAGAAGGGTACAGGATCTCTATAATAATACCATACAACCCCATCAAGTGGGCTTGTTTGATTCGTTTTGACATGTATTCTGATGAGAGATAGTACTAGACCCTAGTCTTATAATGAAGCCGGAAAAAAGCCCGAGAAAAAGCACAGATAAGACTAAAAAACAAAAAATAAACATTTACTGACAATCGAACCAAAAAACAGGATTTTAAAAATGAACTAAAAAGTATCAAAATCTGACTCAAAACAACATGCCTTTAAAATGAACTAGAAAAACCATAGAAATAGAATGTCAAAGAACAACAATGTCAATAAACAGAGATACATAAATATGACTTAGATTCATAAAATATGACTAAATCTGGCAAAGGAAATTAATTAACTATGTTCCATTCTGTTTTATTCGTCGATAAACGAATAAATGAAGAGAAATTTGGTTTTAGAGAAATGTGTGGCAATATCTTATTTACCTGTGAAAAGTGTGATTACTTGGATTATTTCTTTTTGTCACATCACAATTACTTAGAACACAAGACACCATGGCTCCACGATACCTTTATTTTAAATTCTAATTGAGATTAACAAACATTTTAAACAAACTGTGATTGCTCATTTGCTAGGCGGGACGCTAGGGGCTCTTACTGTAAAAAATGTTGGCACATGTCACTTGATCCTTTGTCTCCTTTTTACATAGACTTTCTCCTTTCCACGCTTTGTTGGTCTTCTTGAGCGCAGCGAAAATTTTTCTATGTCTATGAGAAAAACGGACTAATAAATATAAAATAATTTCCCCTTTAAAAATATATAACTCTACAAGTTTTTAAACTAAAAACGTGGGTCGAAGGCAAAAAAAGTCAATCGAGGATAATTTTTACACAATGCGTCCCATTAATCGAAGCATTTAACGTTGGTTTAACTTGGAAAAATATGCAATATTTAATAATTTCGAATTTACGACCATCTGTCTTATTTTACAGAATTATTCGAATACCTCCTTAAAAACTTTCGAATATTCGAATATTGGATTTTATCGAATATTTGCAAGCCCTAATTGTGACTCGCCAGTCTCGCCACCTAATTATAGTAACTCTAAGCCCTGTGGCGTCCAGGAAGTGTCTTCCTAGTTTTAAGAGTTTTTATTTTCTCCGGGTCGATTACTTCTTTCATATGAAATAGGTGTCCGTTTAGTTTGCAGTGTCCAGTTAAGGCTCAAATAGTCGCACTTACGTTCGATCTACTCCAACGCGCTTTAGCAATGCGTCTCATTTGCGTTTAATTTGATGTAAATGCGCTTTAACGGCGCGGGAAAAATGTGATCTGCAAGGGCATTCCAATTGAAGCGCTCATGGCGGAACATGACAGACTGATGGTACTCAATCACTAACGTTAAGCAACGCTCAGTCCGGCCAGGTGTCGGATGGGTGACCGTTAAGTGGCATTACAACTGAGCGCTTCCGTGCTTCGGAGGGCACGTTAAACCGTCGGTCCCGGCTGTTGTCATCTGATAATAGCCGTTAAGCCAAGTTAGAGGCCTTACAGGCGGTTTGATAAACTCTAACACCAGAGGTGGCCACTATTTCTCATTCGATAAGAAGATGAAGGGCATTCCAATAACAAACTAAAAAATTGTTACAGCAAACCCAATCGGAGGCGTCGGACGACATTTCCCTAGCGACCCTGCTGGGGCCCGAGCGGCCCCTGGCGCGCGGGGGCGCGGGCGCGGGCCCCGAGGCGCCGCCGCCCTACAACATCGCCGTGCTGATGCCGGCGCGCGAGCCCTCGCCCCCGCCGCCCGCCTACTCCGCCCTCAGCTAGCTGCCGACGCCCGTGAGTCCGGAGTTCATTATCTAGTTGAGGATTCCATTGTTAAGGTCTGGCCAGACAGCGAGCAGGGGCGAAATTGTACAGACATGTTGACCTTGAGACCGTTTGTGCTCTACGTAATAAAAGCTGTTTTCGTAGAACTGTTTGACTAAAGGTCATTGGGCATTTTGTTCGGACATTTGACCTACGGTCGGCGTACACAAACGAAATAGAGCTAGGTATGCAGATAAATGTATCTGCTACGCAGTGGTATGCGTCGCATTCTTGCAGGACATGTTTAATTTTTGTATCATTATATCATAGCATTTCAATAATAAATAAAATAAATAAATAAAGACAATATAAACGTTTATTATACTTGTACTACACATTTTCACAATGCTGAAAGTAAATACTCATGTTTTATTAACAAAAGTTTAATTACATAGTTCGAATCACGAAAGATGACCACAAATGGCGCCCATTTTCGCGTCATAACTCATGAAAAAAAGACTTTAAACAAAATAATATTTCATATTCATATAGGTATGTCGATATTATTTAAATATATGAAATATTATTTTGTCTAAAGTCTTTTCTACATAAGTTATGACGCGAAGATGGGCGCCATTTGTGGTCATCTTTCGTGATTCGAACTATACCCCATGTGAAAAATTACTTTTTTCTGCCGGTCGGTACATAAAAAAAAATACTTATTTTGAAAAGTGGGATTGAATTCTTCAATCTAAAACTGGTTTGGTTTCTGTACGCGAACTTTTATCAAGCAGGTCAAATATGCCTAATGACCTTTGCTGTCATGTGTACAACCGCAGAGGTTGCCGTTCTACCACTTTGTAAGCTACTGTTAAAAAGTAAGACGGCGTACGGGTGCACTAGTACAGTGCGAGGCACGTATCTTGAAATTTTTTCGACGGAGTAGGGATAAGTTCGCGCATGTGCTCTTGTGAGTGACCAATAGCACGCGCCCTAATCCCGCCGCCCGCGCCCCTCACTGCAACCCATGCCCAAAATACGCGTTCCGCGCAATCCCCACCCAATTTCAAGATATATGCCTTCTACTGTACCACGCGCCGCACGCGACAATGCTATGCACAAAAGCGAGATAGCAATTACTCTCTATCAAGAATGAGTTTTTATTACATCGTCGTTAGTGCAAGTAATTATGACCTTATAGGTGGTAGAGCGTTGAATTACGCAATTATACTACCTAATTAGTATTAGAGCCCCCGCAAACTACAGACCAATCTGTCAGCCGATAGTTGTATCGGGCTTTTAATCAGTATGAAGAAGTATGCAAGTGCGCACATTACAATGATTTGGTATCGGCCGTCTATAAAAACCAAATATCGGCCAACTATCGGCCGATAGGAAGTCTGTAGTCGAGGACGCTTAGAACACGTCACACAGCGCCCTCGCTCGCTGTCTAACCAGACATTTAAAATAACTCAAATAACTGAAATCTGTCAATCGTGGTCGCGGTGTTTTGTATTCAAAATTGTCCCTGCGTTTCGTCATTCTAAGCGATTGAGGTTTTGGTTATTTGATTTTTATGTATACGTGGGGAAGTGTTCAATATTTAAAATCAGCAATTTTGTTTCTTATTATAGATAAATTGTATCTAAAAAAAATATATGAACCCTTCTTATTAATACAAATATTGTTTTAAAACAACAGTTTTCCTGTGTAAATTATTTTTTCAAAGACCTTTATTAATATATTCAAAAACAAATATGATTATTTATGTCCAATTATAGTTGATGTCCCTCCCCCGTATAATTGGAATCCTTACCCACTCGGTAGTGGTCTAGATGATGTTCCTGATTCACGTTAGTTTTAAATTCATGTCATTAAAACAGCCTCTGACACTGATCTTTTCACTGCACTTTTTAAATACTACCTATTATAGAGTTTAATTTATGAAAGTCGGTATGGATGAGTTTATACAGGCTTATTTGTAAAACCACCAACAACTTCACAGAAATAGATTACTAATATCATAAACAAATTGTCCTACTTTTCCGAAAACAGACAAAAACAAACTACTTTCCATACAAATGCCTGAACAGCTAGCTGATCGAATTTTGTATGAATAGTTGACTTTTTCGTCTGTATTCGAAAAAGTCGTAGAACAAATACATACATACATATACTCACGCCTGTTTCCCATGGGGGTAGGCAGATACTATGGATCGCCACCTGCTACGATCCTTGCACACTTCTTTCGCTTTGTAGCGGCATCTACCGTACCGCCGCACATAGCAACACGGTTACAACAAGGTTCAACCACCATGTTACTAGATGGCGCTAGTGTCGAATGAACACAATGATTAGTAAGGAATAACACCTCGTAGTATGAAGAATATATGGAGAAACCTACATCTCGCTATCGGAGTTTTCTCAGCCACCAAACTATATATACAACTTCCAACCATCATCGGTTGGACCGCGGTCCCCGGGCAAATACCACCCAGCCCGGAGGAAGATCTTCCACTTTGGCCTTCCTATCAGTGGCTACCCTCTCTCCATACCATACTACCCTACTACATTTCCTACAGCTTCATTCACATCCATCAGTCTTTTCATACATGCCCTGCGGTTCGTAAAACAAACGTTGTTGTTTATGATGTTAGTAATAGTAATCTACTCCTACGAGGTTGTTGGTGTTTTACAAATAACCCTGTATGATCCCATTATTTTAAAATATTTTTTAGATACTCTCGAATTTCGTACCTCTATAAAAGGTGCATTACACAATATATTAAATTGAAAACACATATACTAAAAACTCAATGTTACAAAATAATCAGTGCCAGAGTGCTATAGTACTTGGAGTACAAGAGAGAAGTTAAGAGTGATAGAGACGGTGAATCTCTTTTGATGTATTGTCACGGATCTATACTTTGTGACAATTAGCTTATTTTACTGCGATGTAACATTCGTGATTTTATGCCAAAAATGCATTTAAAAATGTCGCCATTTTTTAATGTAAGTATGGTTTCACGAGATTTAAGATACTATACCTGTATAGTATGTGCCATACGGATGTTTTAATTATACTAGTTCGTGTTTAAGATAAGGTTTTTACTGATTTTAATTAGTTTTTATTTTTACATTTTAGTTAGTAAGTCTACTGTACGTCTTTTTTGAGTAGGTAATGAGTAGAAAAAAAGCGATTAAACTTCCAAGTATGAAAGTTGTTCAACCTGAATGTTGAGATCTGCCTGGATATGTGATAAGGAAAAATGTGTTATGTGAAAAGCTGACGTCCCTATTATATTTAAGTTTTAATTGACTTGTCCAATGCGCTCGAGCACACGCCTGGATCTAGGAGGGGGAGGGGGGGGGGGGGGAACGGGGCACATGCCCCGGGCAGCGAAGACTAGGGGGCGGCTGCCGGCCACGAGACCGGATAAAATACACACAATATTACAAGATTTGTGAGATCAGTAGACAAAATTGACTAAAAATCGCTATGTACGGGCCGTTTTCTTTTACTAAAGATAGACAAAATACAAGATTATTGGATAAAACTGATTAAAAATTGCGCGGAGTGTCCTTTTTTGCTATTACGTATTCTGTGCTAGAGGGTGGCAAATTGCCTTCTGCACCCCCTTTTTGGATCCGGGGCTGCTCG
Source organism: Agriphila geniculea (assembly GCA_943789525.1). NCBI lineage: Eukaryota > Metazoa > Arthropoda > Insecta > Lepidoptera > Crambidae > Agriphila > Agriphila geniculea. The sequence goes on along the minus strand of OX038879.1, from coordinate 3,328,880 downwards.
AGTATCGTATATTTTCCTTATGGAAATGTTTCGGACTACGCCCTTCGGACTTCCCGCCGTATATTATTGTCTAACTAATGGCGTAGATTCCCGATTTCCATAAGTGTTGAATATTCACCTAGACTGATAAATTTTATTGAATCTATCATCTGTCTCACCGGTAAATTGTATGAGGCAAAAGACCAATTCCGTAAAGAGGTAATTACTTAATAATCAATTGATTTATTAGCAAACGCCTTAATTTGCTATTTGTCCTATAATCATATTACACTGTGTTATTGATATAGTAGCAATTCAACTTCCAGGATTTGAGTACCGGAATAATCTTAGCATAGATACATCATCGATGTAGTTATTTCCTCCACATTTTTCGCTATTTGTGCAAAGCACCCAGCTTGCACTTAGCTTTGGAAAAGCCGACCAGCAGCCATTGCACTTGTTGTATTTGTACGTGTTTATGAACGGAACTATTCTACCGTGCTGGGAGTTATAAATAAACTGTTATAAAAATGTATTTACACGCGGTGGGCTTTCACATTGTACGGATTGTTGTAAGTAAAGTAGGATCGGTGTTGGTGCAAATAACCCTAACATCAGTTCCATCGATTATGAGCTTCACAAGAAGTTTTGTGCGGGTATTTTGCTAGCTATATGTTATTTATGTACTTAATATTCTTTATGTTAAATGTGACATTAATGTAACTGATTGTAAATAACAATAAATATGGTGTTCATTATTCAAAAAATATTTTAGATATCTCGACATAACTAGTTTTGTATGCAGTTTAATGAATTTTAAACCCCATAATATATAAACTGTGGTTATGAATAAAATGTTTAGAATAGGGAGTACACACATAATGTCGTCCAGTGAATAGGCACACCGGACCAGCGATGGATATTCTGTGAGGCAACATATATACATAAAGTTGTCTATAGAAATTCTTTATATTTATGGAAAACTATCATGATAATGGGTGTAATAAACAAGCTCGTTATTCAGAAAATAATTGGATACTAATAAATTATACATGTTTATTAAGTACATACCATTAATAATGTGTAAGTTTATTTCTTCCTTGCCAATTAATTTTCTATATGGACATAATCATCCTAAACATGTAATATAAGAAACATATTGGTATGTATACTTGTATGTACTAGTACTTAAATCAATTTATATTATTTTCACTCTAAAAATGTGATGATCTCATTACTTTAGTTTAGGTTTAATTTCGTAAACGAGTACAAGTTTTATTTAATCACTTTCGGGTATACTTTATGTAATGTGAACGCACAATGATATTGAACTTCTTAGTTTTTTTTGTTGTTTAAAACGCTGCCTGAAATCAAAGAGTGTTATTGCGAACATCAGTTTTAGTAAAGAATAAGATGAAAGCACAGAATACATAATACTACAAGTATAAAAGATACACTCCGCAAAATTATTTAAATAAATAAATAGCGACTCTTGCTCCGACACAATAAAGTGCAATTCAGATCGCAGAGCCTCCTTTCTCTACAACTATATTCACCCAGAAGTTGTCTACTTCTATCGCGTAGCTCTTATCTTTTCTGATGATTTTAGCTCTATGAAATTGATCCGTCCGGACAGACCCGCAGGCTACTTGTAGTTTCATACCTAAAGCGCGGAGTACGCCTGGCTTGATGAAAGGGGTGATGGCCCGTGAATCCACCGGCAATACCCACAGGGTCAGGCCTCCTTTACTCACTCAAGGCGCGATAAGCGCCTACCACTAGCTGTGCCTACGGAGGCACAAGTGAGCAGAGGGGCGCCACACGGCCGCCGTGTAGTCGCGCGGCACTTTACTGCCTGCGTAGATATTGTCTCTTTATAATAATAACAATGTCGAATCGACATTACTATGCCGTGTACGGATGTCTAAATAAAAAAAAACAATAAACAATTGTTGTTTTTCTTTACATTATGATATATGCTACGCAGTTCATTTAAAAGAAGTCAACCCTAACGTTGCGTCGTCGTCAGAAAAGGTAAGAGCACGCGATAGGCAAAGGCAACTACTAGGTGAATGTATTATCCCCGTCAATTGGTAATGAGCTGGAACCTTGTCACATTAACACGTTGTCGGGTAAATTCTAATAGTTATTATTATATAATATATTAATTATTATTTTTAATACGATTGGGCCTAGGTGTATAACAATTTTACTATTGTTTTTCGTTTTTAAGTTAAAATCATGGCCGCCAGGCGCATTACCAATTGTCGGGGATAGTAACTGTCGGCCATTAGCGCTGCGCGATCTGAATTGCATTTTATTGTGTCGGAACAAAAGTCGCTATTTAAATAACTTTGCGGAGTGCTGCTTCTGTACTTGTACTATATTAGTAATTTTGTAACAGACAGGGTGTCTAATCTAATGGATCAAAACACAAAAGCTGCCTTAACATTTCATCAGGTTATTCCAAGTTTCAGGTAGCGTTTTGAATAGTCTATCGATAAAATGTGTCTTTCCTAGATGATAATAACGTACCTAATAAGTGTCCTAGTCCTGTATAATAGTATTGAATGTGATGTTTTACGTTTATTTATATTATTTGGCAGTTTGAGTACATTGTGTTACTGCGGGTCCTGGTATAGGGACCGGTTGGTTCTAATTTTAACTGACGCTTGATTGAATTAAAAATATATAACTGTATGATTCCTTTCAATTATTTAACCCACTTCATTGTAATTGTAAGTTGAACATATAGGTAAGATATAGTAAAACGAATAGTCAAGCTCAATCTTATATATTTATCAACTTATAACATTAAGTACATTTTATAATAAATAAATAGAATCATTCTAATTAAATGTAAAAGTATCTCAGACATTTCATTGATAGTACAGTAAATAAAATAGTTTAAAAGTGCTCTAACGTAATCATTTACATACATCATAAGGTAGTACAATCACAATAAAATTAAAGAACCGTTCAGTTAGACGATACGTACAGAAAAAATTAAATGTATCACGTTTAAGGTACAACTTGCTATCGGATTTACTATGTCGAGTCGTAGTAGACTCTTAGCCGGCGTTCAGTCGCATAATGCCAAATTCGCAAAATGGCAACCGAGTCGTAATTGGACAAATTCGCATAATGGCATATTCGTAAAAGGACAAATTCGCGAAATAGCATATTCGTAAAAGGACAAATTCACAAAAAGACTAATTCGCAAAAGGACAAATTCGCGAAATGACAAATTTTTACCAACGCATGCCGTATCGTGAAAAAATGTTTTAAATATGAATTTTTCATACTGAAAGGGACAATTATAATAGCATTTGATAATAAATTATACTTTGAAAAAAAAAATATTTAACAGAAATTTTCTTATCATTTTAATAATCTTAAGATTAAAAAAAATAAAGAAAGAATCAAAGCATTTCGACATTATCATGAAACGGAATCTTTTTACTCCAAGACGAAAAAACCGTAGGAATAAAGACATACAATTTGACAAAAAGTACAACAAATTATTAGCAGAACTCAATGATAAGAAAATTTCTGTTAAATATTTTTTTCAAAGGATAATTTATTATCAAATGCTATTATAATTTTCCCTTTCAGTATGAAAGTTTCATATTTAAAACATTTTTTGCATATCGTATTTTTTTGTGACTTTTTGTGTTTTGATTTAAGACTTTTTCTCTAATTATAACGACCTGTGATTATTTTTGTAAAAATTAAAATGATTTTTTCAATGTTTGTGTGCATTTCATTTATAATAATATCGTACGTATATATTGTTCACGATACGGCATGCGTTGGTAAAAATTTGTCATTTCGCGAATTTGTCCTTTTGCGAATTAGTCTTTTTGTGAATTTGTCCTTTTACGAATATGCTATTTCGCGAATTTGTCCTTTTACGAATATGCCATTATGCCAATTTGTCCAATTACGACTCGGTTGCCATTTTGCGAATTTGGCATTATGCGACTGAACGGAGACCACGTCAACTTGTAAACACATAACATTGTGAGAAGTGCCTACCAGGGGCGTGGCCTAACCAATTATCTATGTTTTTGTTAGCAAAATGCGCTTATGTTTGCAGTCTCGAATGGGTGACATCCCCGCTTTCGCCAGGGCGGAGGTGAAGTCATCTGATCAGTCGCTATCTAGATTTTTTAGGTTAGGGTGCTCCCACACAGTAGTTATATAACATTGTGTAACGCGATAACATTCTATAACAGTGTCTATCATTTTCCTACAAAATGTAAGAAGAAAAAAGTTAAATTTAGTTGTGTTATTCGTCTGTAGTGTTAAAATGTAATTGGCCTTCTGCACGCTTTGGTGTGAAACTGTAAGTGCAGCGGGCAATTGAAATTTAAATAAATAAATAAAGAATGTTGCACAACATTTGTTATATAACTACTGTTTGGGAGCACTTCTGTTAGCATAACATGTTAAGTGTAAGCAAACACGTAACATGGCGCAGGAGACTGCTTTATACTTAGTTTCTTTTTACTTTAACACCATGATATCATTTAACGGAATGTATCGGTTGGGTATTTTAATAAACCGACTGGGATTTGTTACAATGTTGCATACAAAAATACATGTGATACGCACTTAGAAGTTACACACGCCCATTAGGGCTGTTTTTACTGATCTTCAAGGGATTGTTACGTTACTTCCGATACTTTCGAGTTAGCTGTATTAAACATAACGTGTGCATTAAAACATAACATGTGTAACATTCTAATACACCCGTTTGCACTAAACTTAAGAATCGCCTAAATGTGCTGGCACATTTGTCTGACGTTCCTTGTTGACACGTCCGTCAGATAACATCGGTTTTCAAAGTAAATGTATGAACTAGAAGCACACTTATAACCAGGGCTGGAAAACCTGGTTAAAATTCGCAACCAGGTTTCGCGCAGCTTCATTTTGAAAAGAGCGTTTTTATTTCGATTCTGCTCGTCGAAACCGGTATTATTTCTGGTTAAGCTCGTAGACCGTTTTGGTTTTGATTCCGCTCCCAAAACCTGGTTAATACAAAAATGATTTTGTTCGCTCCGCCCACCCGATGCAAAGCAACGAAACGAAAGACTAGGGCTGGAAACCGGTTTCTAATTAACCAGGTTAATTTCGATCTCGAACAGTTTTTTTCTTAAGTGTTGAACCGATTCGCGAGCGATATTGCTTCTGGGATAAACCTGGGATAAATCCCGCCCGCAGATAAAAAGAGACAAAATATATCGCTGCACTATTCACGCGCGTCGTGGAATTAACCAGGTTTATCCCAGAAGCAATATCGCTCGTGGATCGGTTCCGCTCCGAGTGAACACTTAACGAAAAAACCTGTTTGAGATCGAAATTAACCTGGTTAATTAGAAGCCGGTTTCCAGCCCTGCTTATAACACGTCCATAAAAATTACACACGTACGTCAGACAAATGTGCCAGCAGCCTAAGACTTTTAATAACTACAACTCTACCATATTAGGAAGTGTTATTTATTACCAAAACTGTTATGAACTTAGTCGTCATACGCCATCTTGTTAGAGTTGTAGTTAGGAAAAGACTTGGCGATTCTTAGTTTGTACCTTTATAATTTTTATTTAAAAGTAGGTAGTTTTTCAATCGTATAGCAGCCTCAGTTTTTCAACCTCTTCATAAAAATATAATAAGTTATATTATGACTAGTTGTCAGTTTAAAAATATATAGTCATAAGACATTGAAACGATAATTAAACTACGAGAAATACTTATAAATGAATTAAACATTTTCCAATATTTAAACAATATTACGTATACGGACATAAAAGTTAATAATTTGTATTCTATTGGTGCAACCTAAAACATAAGTATTATAAAAATATCGCTATACATAAGTATACTTAAAAAACCTTTTTTAAATTAAAACTTTAGATAAGTTCCAGAAATTCACAACATAAATAGTTGGTAGAACCGCTTAAAATAACAAAATGTCATCCAATGCCAAAATTAAAAGAGCCGGATTCCATTTCAGACATCTTAGAGAGACGAGCAATACAAAAAATACAGAAGTTCACTTTCTCAATAATTTTCTTTTGTTGAGCTGTTTATACAGTGGAAATCACACTTGTCATATTCTCATCAATTACTGCAACATTTATAGCTTGTACAGTACGAGGCATATAACTTGAAATCGGGTGGGGATTGCGCGAAACGCGTATTTTGGGTATGCGGAGCGGTGAGGGGCGCGGGCGGCGGGAGAGGGGCGCGCGCTATTGGTCGCTCACAAGAGCACATGCGCTAACTTATCCACACTCCATCGAAAAAATTTCAAGATACGTGCCTAGTACTGTAATATAGGAAGATTATATTCAATGAAATAAATCGATCAAAGTTCTGATTGTCTCTGCGGTTAGTAAAACTAAAGGAAACTTATCTGTAGCCATAGAATACTATTTATCTCACTATATTCGAAAAATAACGTTGGTAAATAAAATCTACTTAGCAATTTCGATAAATGCGAAAACGGCAACATGCGTGACTTTGGTCTCGTTTCACAATGAGGCTTTTCAATTTACTTCAAACCAAAAAACACTGGAATCAAAGTTATGTTTGAATAAACGGGTGACGCGTGGAATTTAAACTTAATTTGGTTCCGCGTAAAAAGTACATACTAATTCAGTAGAAATTCCACCAAATGATGCTATTGTTGTATAGGTGCCGGCACATAACTTGGTAAGACAAAGATGAGACAAAACATGCGCCGAGTTTAGTGTTAGTAGCTGCTCCGCATCTTTTGTCTCATCTTTGTCTTGCAAGTTATGTTCCGGTTGTGATTGCCTAAGAACGTTGCTTGGTGGTTTCGTGGGGATCGTAAGGGCGTTATCATACTCGTTGGATCTCGAACAGTTTCACGTCCGTGTCGTACCAGATGGGCGGGTCTACGTTGCTGTCAAATAAAAATATAAATGTCAATAAAGTAACGAATCATCTTATAATCAGCCTTTCTATTGTCTAATTTAAAAATCTATCGCAATCGCTTTCAGGATGTAACACATTGAAGCTTCTTTTTGAGACAAATAAAAACTTACCAAAGCAATGCAGCAATGTGACACATCCATCTGTCAAATGAAAGCGATTGCGATAGATTTTTTGAATTAGACAATTAGCCCCCAGATTATACAAAACTATAAAAAAACTGTAATTGATTTTAAACTTTAGTTAGGTATAAAATTCAAAATAGATTACCGATCGATTTTAATAATCTTCAATAAGAGACTTTGGCCGTATACAGAGAGAAAGCAGGTTAACGCAGGTTGCTATACTAAAAAGGACCTATAGCGAAAATATAATATAATGCGTGGGGATAAGGTCCATTTTAGTATATCAACCTGCGTCAACCTGCTTTCTCTCTGTATACGGCCTATGCACTGACATGAAAAAATTTTTTTTATTTAACTGGACAGGCTGTCTGTATGATTTGACAGCAAAGTTCTTGTGCCTATTTGAAACGCCACTAGCGTGCGTCTAAAGAACTAATTTTGACGTACAATATGAAAATGGTTGACGTGATGGTCTCTCCAGACTTCAAACTTTAGTACCACGTACGCACGCTATGCTCACGCTACGTCCTACAGCGCCAACATGGCGGAAATCAAATAGGCACAAAAACAGTTTGACATAAGCCTGCCCAGTGTAAATATATGCAGGTCAATGGGCCTATGGCTCTGTTACCAGGCAACTGTTGTTATTTTTATTTTTTTCTTTCTAATATCTAGGCAACAAATGTTTAGTAAGCCTTTGTTATTTTTATTTTTTTCTTTCTAATATCTAGGCAACAAATGTTTAGTAAGCCTATCTGTTATTAAGGATAGGCTATTGAAATCGGCCGTAAGGAATTTTGGCACTTTATTCAAAGGTAAATGAAGGGTTTGTCTACACTACGATGTCATTTTTGACATAATAATAACCATTTATTGCAGGATATAAACAAACAGAATCTCTCTCGAGCTCGTCCAGCTAGACCTACAGAGGCAGCGAACTAAAAACTATGGAAGTGTAATTGCAAACAAATATTGCTTGAAAAATGGCACCACGGGGCCGAAAAAGTACAACCCGCTCAGCTTTAGTCGGGCCAGCCACGCACCCGGTGACTGACGTTAGTGTTCTTTTCAATAAATTGCAGTTTGTATTGTAGAAAAAAGATAGAAAGTGAGAGTTTATTAGAAATAATGTCCTTTATAGTCAAATAGTGTAAAAGATGCAAAGAAGGCAGTAAAAAGATGCAGAAAAAACGTATCTTATTTTTTCGTTTAAGTATAGAAAATATCTATGAGTATACAAATTATGGTCGCTAATAAGCAACTAGTGTTCAGATGCTTTGTGCTGCATAATTAAATGTCAGCATTTTTAGCTCTATCCACTTAGTTGTACTTTTCGTGTGGTGCCACTTTTTGAGCAGAATGCTTATTCCATAGATTTAGTTCGCTGTACAGTACAGAGGCAGTGTGAGTGTGTACGAACGGCAACTCATGTGCTTTATCACTGCAGAAAAAATCGTGTGCGCGCGTATCGCCCCTGCACGAACTAAACGTATGTAAGCGGGGTCGTCCCTAAATCATGTGAGCTTGAAAGGGGCGAGGGGTTTTAGAAAAAAAAAACACGAAATATCACAAGAGGCGAGGGGTGGTGTACTAAAGTGTATTTATTGTTTCATTGAACGCGCGATTTTTAAACGGAAATAACTGACATTTTTAAGGTAAGTACTTTATCCTTACTAATATTATAAATGCGAAAGTCCGTTTGTTTGTTTGTTTGTTTGTTACGCCTTCACGTCCTAACTATTGAACCAATCATCATGAAATTTTGCATAGACGTTGTCAGGGGTACAGAGAAGGACATAGGGTACCTTTCATCCCGAAAAAAGTATAGTTCCCGAGGGATAGCAAAAAACTTTTCCACGCAGACGAAGTCGCGGGCGGCCGCTAGTACAATATAAAAAAGTTGCTAAAAATATATCACGTGATTAATGGACGAGACTACTGTCGGCGCGGCGTACAAGCGATTTTAACCTTGGCAGTGGTAAAGCGGAGGTGTTGTCGACAGTATACAACGAGTTACAAAAAAACTATACATTTTTATATTTTCGTTATTAATTTTTGTTTGAAACAACTGATTTTTTTCGCGATTTCAGAGTTGGTCCCATAGTAAAAGTTCTTCAGTTTGAAGGTCTCAATCTACCATATTCGGCATTAGGGGTTTCTTTGTAACACGTTGTATACACGGTAGAGTAGTGTAGCGTACCGTATGTAGATGACGCCCCACATGTAGGTGCGGAACCAGGCGGCGGTGCCCTGGTTGGATGGGGTGCGGCACGGGCAGCAGCCCCACCGCGTGTATACACGGTAGAGTAGTGTAGCGTACCGTATGTAGATGACGCCCCACATGTAGGTGCGGAACCAGGCGGCGGTGCCCTGGTTGGATGGGGTGCGGCACGGGCAGCAGCCCCACCGCGTGTATACACGGTAGAGTAGTGTAGCGTACCGTATGTAGATGACGCCCCACATGTAGGTGCGGAACCAGGCGGCGGTGCCCTGGTTGGATGGGGTGCGGCACGGGCAGCAGCCCCACCGCGTGTATACACGGTAGAGTAGTGTAGCGTACCGTATGTAGATGACGCCCCACATGTAGGTGCGGAACCAGGCGGCGGTGCCCTGGTTGGATGGGGTGCGGCACGGGCAGCAGCCCCACCGCGTGTATACACGGTAGAGTAGTGTAGCGTACCGTATGTAGATGACGCCCCACATGTAGGTGCGGAACCAGGCGGCGGTGCCCTGGTTGGATGGGGTGCGGCACGGGCAGCAGCCCCACCGCGTGTATACACGGTAGAGTAGTGTAGCGTACCGTATGTAGATGACGCCCCACATGTAGGTGCGGAACCAGGCGGCGGTGCCCTGGTTGGATGGGGTGCGGCACGGGCAGCAGCCCCACCGCGTGTATACACGGTAGAGTAGTGTAGCGTACCGTATGTAGATGACGCCCCACATGTAGGTGCGGAACCAGGCGGCGGTGCCCTGGTTGGATGGGGTGCGGCACGGGCAGCAGCCCCACCGCGTGTATACACGGTAGAGTAGTGTAGCGTACCGTATGTAGATGACGCCCCACATGTAGGTGCGGAACCAGGCGGCGGTGCCCTGGTTGGATGGGGTGCGGCACGGGCAGCAGCCCCACCGCGTGTATACACGGTAGAGTAGTGTAGCGTACCGTATGTAGATGACGCCCCACATGTAGGTGCGGAACCAGGCGGCGGTGCCCTGGTTGGCCTGGTACTTGCGGATGAGGATCGGGTGCGGCACGGGCAGCAGCCCCACCAGCGTCCCGTGCTGCAGGAACCGCAGGATCTCCGACTCGTCCGTCAGGCCCCTGCGGAACACCGAGAAGGTGAATGGAGGAGATCCAATAAAAATACTAGACATCGATAACTCCAATACACTTGATAAAACTAACAGACACAAACTAAGTTTGAAGTTAAACAAATGAAATGAGTTAATAGCACTCACTTGTCGATGCATATCTTCTCCACCTGCGGCACTAGCACCTGCAGCAGCCGCATGATAGTCTGCAGCGGCAGCTTGCTCCGCCACGAGGCGACCCACTCGCCAGTCGCGCGCCACTCGTTGGCCTCGCTGTTTGTAGTCAGCGTGGGCGTCTCTCGGACGCTGCCCGAGCTGCTTTTTCTGATGCTATCTCTCTGGAGATAATAGTTTTATTTAGATTTAGCGGATCAGTAGGTTAAGTAACAATCGATGTAAATTGGTGCGAAAATGCCAATCAAGAATAGTGCCTAGCGAGGTGAAAATATAAGTAAGACGACATCGGAAAGCCAAAGAAATTGTCAAGGGACATCAGGCACATGAGACCCAAAAGTGTATAAACATAATTCTGTTATCTATAAACACTTTATATTACTAGAATCATAAAACAGTAGCAACATAATTTTTAACTCCTTCATTTAGCTTTAATTAATTATTGAAAAAAAAAACCATATCAATGAAACGGACATCTTTGTCAGCGATTGCACAAGTCCCCCCTGAGTATATTTGTTCTGTGGCACAAGTGATTGCGCATTAAAAAAAAAGAATGTCTGCCGGCTGTCAGTCATCTGTCAAAAGCGTTTTGTTACGTGCGACATATGCAGATATACAGATTTTCCGTTTGATCTGGTTCCGACTCGTACATTGTGGTGCTAATCTGTATCACTAACGCAGCTAACGAAACGTGTTGTCATTGTACTGGTGTTGCTATTTAGTGTCGGGGTTACCAAAAAAAAACTTTCAAACATAAATAACTCTTAAAACATAAATCTTCGTAAAAATCTGAATGTTTTCTATGAATTACTAATTACATGCCTACATTTTGAAAAATACAGAAATGTTTATTTATTTATTTTATTTATACAGGGTCACTGGAAATATGACGTATTCCTGCTAAATGGTTATAGATGAGGTTAAAACAAATATTTTTTGTTATATTACTTTTTCTCAAAAAGTTCATAGTTTTTAAGTAAATTAAAATAAAGTAATTTTTACCAAAAGTACGTTTTCAGATACAAAAAATTAACATAAAAGATAACTACTCGTTCGATTCCGGTTTTTTTTATTATTTTGGTATAGAAAACAGTCTAAATGTTGATAATGAATAAAAAAAGTTACAAAAAGTACATGTGTTTATAAAAAAATCAATCCTTAAAAACATTTTTTATTTTTATTTTTTCAGATTTTTTAGAAAAGGCAGCAAATATCTTTAAAAAATTCCTAGTGACTAAGCATGCATAATATTTTAAAAACATCACCATCTATTCAGCTTTCAGTTGAGGTATAAAACTTAATGATATCTTATATAAAAAATGAGAAATTAAGACTTAAGTAAATTGCAGTCCCATTTCATGTAGCAAAAATTTCCTACTTCGAGCGCTTCGGAGGTGGCCGTATTATCCTACTTATATCATAAATGTGAAAGTTTGCTTGTTTGGATGATTGTTAATCAATGACACAAAACGGCTGAACCGATTTGGATGAAATATGGCGCACAGATAGTTTAAAAGCCGGATTAAAACATAGGAGGATACTATTATCTTGGTCAAAGGTTCCCTAGGGATTTTCTCGAATGTAAATGCGGATGAAGTCGCGGGCGGAAGCTAGTTTGCCATAAATGGTCGTGCTTACTAAAAATACTTTCGTCCGAGTGAGTTTCGAGACAGGATTATTTTCCGCCAATGAGTCAAAATTTTATACAGACGGCATCAAAAATAATCATCCATATCAGCCATTTTTAATGCCTTTATGCCAGGCCTTCTTTTTGGCTTGTGGATGGATAAAGTGGATGGGCCATAACCCACCACATGGGCCCAATGCGGATTTGTCGGTGCTACATGAACATGAAATGGGACTGCAATTTACTTAAGTCTTAATTTCTCATTTTTTATTTAAGATATTATTAAGTTTTATACCTCAACTGAAAGCTGAATAGATGGTGATGTTTTTAAAATATTATGCATGCTTAGTTACTAGGATTTTTTTAAAGATATTTGCTGCCTTTTTTTAAAAAATCTGAAAAAATAAAAATAAAAAATGCTTTTAAGAATTGATTTTTTTATAAACACCTGTACTTTTTGTAATTTTTGTTATACATTTTCAACATTTAGACTGTTTTCTATACCAAAATAATAAAAAACCGGAATCGAACGAGTAGTTATCTTTTATTTTAAATTTTTGTTTTTGAAAACGTACTTTTGGAAAAAAATTACTTAATTTCAATTTACTCAAAAACTATGAACTTTTTGAGAAAAAGTAATAAAACAAAAAATATTTGTTTTGACCTCATCTATAACCCTTTAGCAGGAATACGTCATATTTCCAGTAACCCTGTATATACATAATTATACGGGATAGACCCAATTACATAATTATGTGGTAGGTACTACAAACATAACTCAAGTTGGTTAACAAGAGATTTCTAGTTGTCCACAAATACATCAAAGTCAGGGTAGGCAACCAGGAGCGCGTTGAGTGCCTCATGCATGCGACACAGCGGCGACTGCCTACGCGCCACCGTGCGACATGGTGGACGCGCAAACAGTCGATGCCTACGATTGGAGCGAATGCGTAAATAATTCTCAGGCACATATAGCCGAAATAATTGTTCCACGCATTCAGGCGAGTCCATACTCCCACGCAAAATCGCTATAGCGGTTGAAATCTCCAATCGAGCTCGCCTAACTTCCAAAGAGTTCATCCCCAGCATTCCCAGCAAGAACTTAGTAGGGTACATAAAAGGATAATAACCATATATCCGCTTATAGTAGTAGCGTAGAAAAGCCTTTTGAACCTTTTCCAACATAAGTCTGTACTTGGCCTCATGAGGATTCCAGATACACGAGCTAGACTCCAAAGAGCTTCTCACAAGACTCGTAAATAAGAGTTTGATGACGTGCGGATTATGGAAATCGCGTAAGTTGCGCAAGACAAACCCCAAACGGCTGAAACAACTACGAGAGAGAGCGGAAATGTGTTCGTTAAACGTCAGCGAGGAATCGAAGGTTACACCTAGGTCTTTCATAGTGCTTTTCCGATCGATGATATCACTACCTAGAATATAGCTATATTTGGTAGGATTGTGACGGCGACTGAAAGTCATAACAGAACACTTACTGATTTTAAATTCCAAATAATTCTGCTCACTGCATTTAAGTAATACATCGATATCCTTTTGAATGAGTTCACAATCCGCTTCGTCATTGACCACCGCGTACAATTTCAGGTCGTCGGCATAGAGAAGACAGTTCGTATATTTAAGGACATCTACCACGTCGTTAATCATTAATAGAAAGAGCAGAGGCCCAAGTATGGATCCCTGGGTTACACCTGAGGGTGTTGAATAAAGTTGCGAGACATAGCAACCATGGCGTACATACTGTTGCCTATCCCTGAAGTAATCAGAAAGCAAATCTATAAGCTTAGAAGAGAAACCAAAAGCGTCCATCTTCGATAAAAGGATTCTACAATTGACCCTATCGAAGGCTTTACGATAATCAAAGTACAGTACATCTACTTGTTTGCCTTCATCCATCGCCCTTGAGATATATTCGACCAACGTTAACAAATTAGTATTTACCGATCTACCTGCACGCGTAGCATGACCAACATCGAGATAAGATTCGACTCAGAGAACAATGGCTTGTCTACACCGAAATGTCACTTTTGTCGGGTTGAGATCGAGATACTCATGCTCGCATTTAGAACTAGTAGACTCGTATTATTCTTTGTCGTGGCCTAATGTCAAAAGTCGACAAACACGAGCTTTTCTCTTCAACTGACATTAATTTGACAGTTGAATCAGAGAAACTTGTCTACCACCCTTTGAGTAGTCGAGAAGGTCGAGAAAGAATCACAGACTAATAAGAAGATTCGAAATAGTTTTCTACGTATTTTATTTTATATGAATCTAAATTTCGCAATAAAAATAAATCTAAATTATCCGTGTTTATATTTTATTGCTTAAAAACTTAAATTAAAATTATTTTCATACGTTGATTTTAATATTTCGTAATTTTCTCGTCATTTTACACAGATTACTAAATTAACAATTTCATTAGTAGTCTGTGTTATCTTTTCAAAATACTCTCAATAAAAGAAAGGCAAACGAATTTATATCCATACAGCTATATTTAATTAGTTTTAAGAGTTTAGCGTTGTGAAATCTATAGAAAGGAACGGTGCTTTATGAGAAATAAAGTAATTATTTTCTATTGGCAATATTATTCTTCTCGAACTCGAGAGAGCTTGTCTACGGAAGAGAACGCTTTCTTGAGTGCCTCTTTATCTTAGAACTTATAAAAAAAATGAGAATCATGTTTAAACTAAATTATTTCGGATCAAATTAGATAATTTTGACGTTTATCGGTGTTGAAATAAAAAGATTACCTTTAAAATTAACTTTTTTTATTAAAAGACATTAAAAGGTTTCGAAATTCTGAGAACGAGTCCCACCTGTCTGTCAAACTGTGCTCAGCAATCGAGAAGGTCGAGACGACAAGTCTTCGTAGACAAGAGTCTCGTTTGCTCATGCTACGCGTGCTGGCCTAAATCCGTGTTGCTCATTACAAATGTATGGCTGCACTTGTTTGAGAAGAACATTATACAAGAGAATCTCAAAGATTTTTGCAGGTGCTGAAAGAATGGCAATTGGCCGATGCTCTTCGACAAGCGATTTGTTACTGCTTTTGGGGATAGGTGTAACACGAGTCACTTTCCATGTTGATGGGTAGACATCATGACGAAGAATGAGGTTCATCAAGTGGCAGAGAGGAATGGCAATAGCTTTTTTGCACAGCTTCAGGAGATCTGCTGGCACACCATCAGGACCCGGGGACCAACTAGACTTTAAGCTATTAATGGAATTCTCAACGTCTGTAACAGAGAAATCACCGACATCTATGTGCGCATACGTCGGAACAGAAATAGGTGGTGATTCCAGAGTCTGATTGTCCTGGGTGTAGATGCTCGAAAAATGACTTGCAAAAGCGTTCGCCGCACCAGCGCCGGAGCACTGAAGACCCTGGAACATGACACTTGGCTCAAAGCCACCTATGGACCTTAAACTGTTCATGTGACGCCAAAAATCTCGAGGATTGCTGTGCAGATTACATTCCAAGTTTCTGATGTAGGATTTGTATGCCAATGGGATTCTTATCTTAAGAGAGGCCCGAAGATTCGAAAAGCGAACGTAACTCTCATGACAATTAGATTGTTTCCACGTGCGATGAAGAGAAGTTTTCATTCGAATATCCCTGATAATATCCGCAGTAAACCAAACTGGATATCGTCCTGTAGAAGACTTAAATCTGTGTTTTTTTGGAACATGTTGGTCGAAAACGTTATAAAGGGACTCATAAAACAATTCTAAAGCGGAGGGTAAATTTTGTGATTGGAGTACAGAGGTCCAGTCTAATTCGTTAATGTGATAGCGCAGAGCAGTTCGATCGACCCTATTAAAGTTCCAGTCCTTACTATTGTCAATGTTGCTGGGTTGCATGGAGCCGCGCTGAGTGGTAGTCTCGAACGTAATTTCAATGACAAGTGGAGGGTGATATAAATCTGTACGAGGTACTAAACTTTCACACTCAGATACATTTACTGCACTAACGCACTCCTGTGTTAATACAATATCCAGTTTACCATCGTGAGAATTAACAATTTGATTTCTATCCACTAAGTTACAAAAAGATAAAAAATAACAATAATAATTTGTAACATTCAATGAGGCACTATTCATATTAATGTCTCCTATTATAATGACGGGTCTATTTAAAGTATGAATAAAACTTTCAACCTTAGTGAACCAATCCAAGTAAACATTATCAGAAGAAGAGGGGGGTATGTATACGACACAAAAGAACATAGATTGAGAATGCACAGTAACAGATGCCCAAAGGTCTTCTCCAGATGAAGTTTCAAGATCCTCTAGACGGCACATCAGAAGACCAGGCCGGGCAAGCAACATTACACCTCCGCCCCTGGAGCCACGATCACGACGAAAAATGTTATACATTCTTTAGTTTTTTTCTATGGGACTCTACCTGATGTCCTTTTTAAATAAAAGAAGTAAAAGCATATGAATAAATAAAACTGGATAGAACGGGCTTTTCTTTGTCAGAGTCCCAAACGCTGCCATTTATATAGCTACTTCCCCCTTCCCGTCGCTACGCCCCGCTGTCGTCTAGGCGTGTTGCCAGGGTTGCTTACTGTTGAATATTGCCTACATCTAATGATGATATAGCTTGAATATTATGTTCTTCTTTGCTTTGAAATCATTATTTTATTCTAGTTTTACAAAATATGAGATCAACGACCGATGGTAGAGCTAAATTGTAAAGATTTGACGACAAGTAAAAAAATACTGTAGGTACCTACTTTAACTAAATTTTACTATTGGGTAAAACAATTGGCAACAGAAAAAGAACTATTCATGTAATTTATATTATAATTACGAGTGATCAGATTTTCGCTACGACCTTCCGTTTTCGAGAACTGTGTGGCTCAGCTGTAGAGACGTCTCTACAGCTGCGCCACACGTATCTCCTAAACGCAAGCCCGTCAAATTCTGGTTTTTGGCAACAAATTCCGACAAACTATCGTCTTCATCATGGCATATGCAAAAAGTAAGATTTCCAACTTTTCTTTGTGGCCCAGCTGTAGTCCGGCACGTCAAACGCGCGAGCAGCGACGCCGGCAGTGGCAGCCCGGCTGAGTTTTCTGTTTAACGGAGTAGGCTAATGTCGTGACTTGAGCCCGTCCAGAGCGGGAGTGTCCGTTCTACCCAGTTTTATTTATTCTTATGGTAAAAGTACACTTTAATCTACAAGTAGTACAGTACAGACTGACCCTATTCTCGTCGGCATCCGGCTCGTCGGTGGTGAGGTCCTCCCCGTCGCCGCCGCTGCGTCGCGGCAGCAGGTGGTCGCTGGTTATCATCATAGCTACGGTAGTACAGTACAGACTGACCATATTCTCGTCGGCCTCGGGCTCGTCGGTGGTGAGGTCCTCCCCGTCGCCGCCGCTGCGTCGCGGCAGCAGGTGGTCGCTGGTTATCATCATAGCTACGGTAGTACAGTACAGACTGACCCTATTCTCGTCGGCCTCGGGCTCGTCGGTGGTGAGGTCCTCCCCGTCGCCGCCGCTGCGTCGCGGCAGCAGGTGGTCGCTGGTTATCATCATAGCTACGGTAGTACAGTACAGACTGACCCTATTCTCGTCGGCCTCGGGCTCGTCGGTGGTGAGGTCCTCCCCGTCGCCGCCGCTGCGTCGCGGCAGCAGGTGGTCGCTGGTTATCATCATAGCTACGGTAGTACAGTACAGACTGACCCTATTCTCGTCGGCCTCGGGCTCGTCGGTGGTGAGGTCCTCCCCGTCGCCGCCGCTGCGTCGCGGCAGCAGGTGGTCGCTGGTTATCATCATAGCTACGGTAGTACAGTACAGACTGACCCTATTCTCGTCGGCCTCGGGCTCGTCGGTGGTGAGGTCCTCCCCGTCGCCGCCGCTGCGTCGCGGCAGCAGGTGGTCGCTGGTTATCATCATAGCTACGGTAGTACAGTACAGACTGACCCTATTCTCGTCGGCCTCGGGCTCGTCGGTGGTGAGATCCTCCCCGTCGCCGCCGCTGCGTCGCGGCAGCAGGTGGTCGCTGGTCTCCAGTTGCGCGGGGTTCGGGTGGGCCGACTCGCGCTCTGTCATCGTCGCTATGGCTGTCAACGCACAACACGGTTGATTACACTCAATCAGTTTCCATCTTCTAATTAGATAGTCACTACCGATTGACATACTTTTTTTACGCTAACAAAACCCTATTCCTCCATAGATTTGTTACACATTTGTCGCGTGTACACACGTAATTTGTTTATGGAGTAGTAGCACAGAATAAATAATAGTATAAGTACAGAAGCAGCAATCCGCAAAGTCATTTAAATAAAAAGCTACTTTTGCTCCGACACAATAAAGTGCAATTCAGGTCGCGCAGCGCTAATAGCCTACAGTTATATTCACCTAGTAGTTGCCTCTCTTTCTATCGCGTGCTCTTACCTTTCCAGATGACGCAACGTTAGGGTTGTCTTCGTGTAAATGAACTGTGTAGCATATATTGTCCGCCAAACGAATGAAAATTAGGGGAAATAATTAGGGCATGAGCGAATTTTGGCATAGTTGTAGGGAATGGTGTCTAAAACAACATACTAAAAGTACTGATGGATGGGGGTGGAGTTAACGGGGGGAAGGGGGGTGTGAAGGTCCCCTTTTTAGGGTTCCGTAGCCTAAATGGCAAAAAACGGAACCTTTATAGATTCGTCATGTCTGTCTGTCTGTCCGTATATCACAGCCATTTTATTCCGAAAGTATTAAGAGTACACAGTTGAAACTTGGTAGGTAGGTGTATTCTGTTAACCGCTTAACGATTTTAACACAAAAATAAAAAAAATAGAAGGTTAAGGGGGGGCTCCCCATACATGGAACTGATACTGAAAAAAAAAATTCTTTATACCAATACGTGCGGGGTGTCTATAGATAGGTCTTTAAAAATGATCGCGCCGATATTGCTAGCTCCAATGAAATAAAACTCCGTAGTAGATCAAATTACGTATACTTAATAAATTGGTACAAGAGAATTGGAAAATTAAATTTGGATATAAAAACGGTGGTGCGTGTATCGGAGCTGTCAGCGCAATGATGTCTCTCGCGCACCCCCTTCCGGCGGTGATAATGTTGTGACGTCATGGCTAGATATTGGGCGCGAACATCTTCCCCCTCGCTCGGAAACTGCAGGGTTTCGAGAAACTGCTGGCGACGTCGGATCAGGCAGAGGGCAGAGGTTATGGGTGGCTCTGCGTAGTATGCCCTTGGAAGTGCGTACGTCTGCGACTCGTAGGACTCCATCCGATCCTGGATACAGCTTTTCGATACGTGCCATACGCCATTTTAAAGGGGGTAGATTGGCATCCTTGAGGATTACCAATTCTCCTTCTTGAAGTCCCCTCTCCTTTACTCGCCATTTCGACCTTTGTTGTAACTCGCTCAGGTATTCTCCTCTCCAGCGCTCCCAGAAATGTTGCCTCATGCTCTCCAACAGTTGGTAACGATTCAGTCTATTTTGATTGAGCTCGATCAAGTTTTCTGAAGGCAGCGACGTAAGAGATCTGCCGATCAGGAAGTGCGCGGGAGTTAAAGGATCTAGGTCACTAGGGTCTGATGAGAGGGGAGTGAGAGGACGGGAATTGAGGATCGCTTCTATTTGTGAAAATAAAGACGATAGCTCCTCGAACGTTAGATGTCGGTCCCCTAATATTCTTGTAGTATGATATTTAGCGGCTTTGACGCCTGCTTCCCACAAACCGCCAAAATGGGGAGAGCAAGCAGGTGAAAACTGAAATTGTATGCCCTCGTCGGCCGCAAAACCCTCAACGTTTTTAGAATTGGTTTTTAAGAAATTAGCAATGTCGTTGTTTGCGCCGACAAAATTGGTTCCGTTATCACAATGCAATACTGAAGGCTTACCCCTGCGAGCTATAAAGCGTCTTAAACATAAAATGAACACGTCAGTGGTAAGATCACTTGCGACTTCTAAATGTACTGCTTTGGTTGTGAAACAGATAAATAGGCACATGTAGCATTTAGAAATTTTGCAACCGCGACCTTTACGGTCGGTGATATAATATGGCCCAGCAAAATCAACGCCGCTTATTTGGAAAGGGAGATTTGGAACAATACGACTGGAAGGTAAGTTTCCCATCATGGGATTAATACATTTTGCTTTAATGATTCTACAAAGTTTACAATTATTGACTGTAGATCTTGCTAAAATTCTGCCTCGTAAAGGCCAATATTTGTTTCTAAGGTCGCTCAGTAAAAGCTGAGGACCACAATGTAAGAGCTTAATATGATGATGTGCAAATATTAATTTTGTTAAATTGTTGTTTGAATCTAATAATATTGGATGCTTTCTTTCATATGTTTCAGCGGACTTCTGAAGACGACCGCCTACACACATAATGCCAGAATTATCTATGAATGGACTCAAAGATAGGATACGAGATTTAGCAGGTAATGTATTGTTATTTTTTATTATTTTTATTTCATCTGCAAAACATTCTTGTTGGTGCTGTTTGATTAATACATTTAATGATTTACTTTGTTCATCAGTGTTAAACGGACCTTTCACTTTATTGTTTTTGTTACGAAGGTTATTGATAAACCGTAACACATAACACATAGATCTGAGTAAGATTGAAAATTTAGAAAATCTTTCAAAGTCAACGAAAGAAGATGCTGCGTCGACATTACAATGTAGTGTGGCTATTTGACGAGGTTTTGTCTCAGGTAAATCAGATGTTTTTAGGTCTATCATCTGAGGCCAATCGCATTGGTCTTTGTATAGAAACGTAGGACCTTCCCACCATAATTTGGCGGAATGGATAGACGCAGGATTCAGACCACGAGACGCTAGATCAGCCGGATTGTCGTGACCTGAGATATGCTTCCATGTATGAGATGCAGTTAGTTGCTGAATTTCACTAACTCTATTAGCGACAAACATTTTCAAATTGGACGGTTGAGATGCTAACCAACCTAACACTACAGTCGAGTCAGTCCAGTAAAAAACTGAATCAATTTTGCACCGAAGAGCTGTAAGGACTTTCGCGCTTAGTCTTGCTGAAAGCAGTGCGCCGAGCAATTCGAGTCTCGGAATGGTCGTTGACTTGACTGGAGCAACTTTAGTTTTTGAACAAAGTAATTTTACTGAAATGTTACCTGCACTATTTATTGATCTGAGATATGTTGCCGAAGCGTATGCTGCTTGAGACGCATCAGAAAATGCGTGCAGCTCAATTAATACTGCTTTATCTATCAAAGCAAATCTCGGAATTTCAAGGTTAGATAAAGATTTTAAATTTGTTATAAACTTTAACCACTGTTTTTCTAATGAGCTATCGATTGGGTCATCCCATTCGAGCTTTGAAAGCCATAGCTTTTGTAAGATAATTTTTGGAACAATAGTACATGGACTCAACAATCCTAAAGGATCAAAGAGCTTAGCTGAACTAGATAGAATTGCACGTTTAGTTGCACTTGGACCGTGTTCTATGTCTACTGGAAATACAAACACGTCTTTAGAAGGATTCCATTTTAAACCCAGCACACTAGACTGACTTGTTAAATCCAAATTTTTAGGATGTGATGTACTTGAGTCATCGTTAAAAATAGCAGGTGCATTGGTTCGCCATTTTCGCAATGGTAAACATGCAGAGTTTAGAGCAGCAGTAACAGATTGCTTTAAATGTAATAATTCGCTTTCGCTTTCCGCCCCCGAAAGATAGTCATCGACATAAAACCCATATTTAATTTGTTGGGACACTGTACTATCCTCACATTCATTCGCTAACTGTACTAGACATCTCGTACTCAAAAAAGGCGCAGAAGCTGTTCCATAGGTTACTGAATTTAACTGAAATACCCTTGTTGGATCCGATGAATTATCACGCCACAAAATAAGCTGCAAATTACGCTGAGTATCGTCTACCATGATTTGTCGATACATTTTCTCAACGTCTGCTGATACTACAAATTTATGCTGTCGGTACCGTAGAAGAATCGAGAACAAATCGTCTTGCACAACCGGCCCTACGTGTTGCAAGTCGTTAAATGATACGCCAGATGTAGTTTTAGCCGATGCGTCAAAGACAACACGGAGCTTAGTGGTCTGACTTGCTTCTCTGATAACAGCATGATGTGGTAGGTAATTGCCAAAGTTCGGCTTAGGTATTTCAGTCATGTGTCCTAGAGATTCGTATTCATGAATGAATTTAGTGTATTCTTCTTTAAGCTGAGGTTTATTATTAAATTTTCTTTCTAGTTGAATTAGTCTTTTTTCAGCAATATTGTAAGATTCGCCTAAAATTTCTACGGAAGCCTTGAGCGGTATTTGAACAATAAACCTACCGTCGTCATTTCGACGAGTAGTCTCAGTAAATAGTTTTTCGCAATAGTTATCGGAATTGTAGTCAATTGTATCGGGGATCTCTTCGAGTTCCCAAAATTTTGCTAACTGGTTTTTTATTTCTTGTGAAAAATTACAATGAAAGGTTTTTTTATTGTTATAATTTCCTGCCGGTACTGATCCGGCAACTATCCAACCTAATTCTGTATCCAGTAGGATAGGTTTTTGTAAGCCCAAAGATAGCCTGTCCGAACGAATGATATCCCAGAATATGTCAGCTCCAAGTAATAGATCTATTTCTGAAGGTAGATAAAATTTAGGGTCAGCTAGCTGAATATTATTGGGAATACCTAAACTTTGTACACACACTTCAGACTGAGGCAATTTATCTGCAATTTTGGGCAGAACAAAACACTTAACAGACGCATTAAAAGAATTACGCAATGATTTAAACATAATAGTGCAATGTTCCGTAACATTTAGGACACTATTACCGATACCAGTTACACTGTGATAATAATTTTTCTTTTTACAGATACCGAGTTCCCTTTGAGCCCTGTCAGTGATAAAAGAAGACTGGCTTCCACAATCAAGTAACGCCCGTAAAATAAAGATTTTATCATTATGTGTAACCTTGACCAACGCCGTAGACAAAAGGGCTTGATTGGTGGTTACTGCGGACATCGAAACAGAAGCGGCAGGATTTGAAGAACTGAATTCACCAACAGGACCAGGTAAGTTAACTTCACTAGTAGAATCATTGTTTTGTGTAGATTGTAAAGATTGTGTAGGTTGTAAAGATTGTGTAGGTTGTAAAGATTGTGTAGGTTGTAAAGATGCTTGTTTGTGTAATAAAGTGTTGTGTTTTCTGTTGCAGATTTTACAACCACTCATCCTACACTGAAAAGGCATATGTCCTTTACGCAGGCAGTTATGACATAATTTCAATGAAGAAATTTTAGATATTCTTTGTTGAATTGGCAAAGATTTTAAAACAGAGCAGTCATATATTTTATGTTCTTGTTTACAGATGGGGCAGCAGAGTTTAGTAGTGGCATCCGATAAATTACATACAAACGATTTCATATTGGGCAAACTGTGACGTTTTTCGGGTTTATATGACTTATTATTGCTATGTATTGTTTCTAACACAGCAGCGCGTTGACGAAGATAAGAATAAAACTGTTCTAATGATGGCGAGTCTAACTTACTCCTAAATTCTTCCCAATTCCTCGCAGTAGCAGTGTCTAATTTCGCCGCAGCCATAAAAATAATAATCGTGTCCCATTTATCGGTTGGTTCACCCAAAGAGTTTAGAGCACTTAAATTCTTTGATAACTCATCAATTAATCGACGAATACCACTTTCAGACTCCTTTTGTAACGCTTCAATCGAAAACAAACACTTGAGATGTTCATTTATTAAAAGGCGCTTATTATCATATCTTTCACAAAGTAAATTCCATGCGATTGCATAATTATTCGCCGAAACGGTAACGGAACTTATAACAGAACTAGCCGAACCTTCAAGATATGATTTAAGATAATGAAACTTATTGACATCCTCAATACACTCATTTTGATGGATTAATGACAAGTACGTATCTCTAAATGAAAGCCACTTGTTAGGGTCTCCATTAAAAAAAGAAATTTTCAAAGGTGGTAATTTCAAGTTACTATGACATTTGCCACTGTTATTGGACGAAGATTCCACTTTATTTTTGTTTTCAAAAAAGTCTAATAACGACTGACCTTTAGCAATCAAATTATAAAATATATTTTCAGTACCTTCGCGTTCCTGCATTTGTTTCGTAATATCTTCGTCCAGCATTTCGATTTGCGATTGAACTTCCTCATAAGTGCACGACACTTCACGGATTTTACTTAAACGGACACGTAACTCATTAATTTGCAACGCACTAATATCATTTAATTCCATCAAAGGTTTTAAATATTTCTCAAACAAAGTAAATCGGGTCTTAATGTTACCCCTTTGCTTAACTAAGTCTTTTAAATCACTCATTTTGTAGGCACAAACAACGTATCACTGTAAAAAACACAAAAGATTGTAAGATCGTAATAAATAAAAGGGAATGTTTCACGAGTATTCCTTCGCTGCGTCGAGTTAAAAATAGAATAACAAACCGGTATTGCTACGGCCGACTCGGGCGCAGTGTAAAAAATGCAATCAATAGAACATGCACTGTGTGACACTGTGTCGTTGTTGGAATACACGGCACACACAATACACTTAAGTCGATATATTTCGTAAACAAATGAACTGATAATTGACACAAATGATTTATTAAGAAAGGGTTTTCACTATTTTCGTTATTTTATAGAATTTAAACTGAAATTTAATGTAAAATTCGAAAACCTTTTTTAATATTTTAGTTGGGGGTAAGCACCAACGTTGGTTGGAGTATCGAATGTATTTTACACAAATAAAAGCAGATAGGATAGATGATTGAAAAGGATATTTTGCACACTTTCTTCGGAAATATGGCTGCAGCTGTTGGCTGGCGGGTTCCTGAAGGATTTCGATGATTTTGTGGATCGAACTCTCGCTCGTCACTGCGGTTTCGATATCACGTCGGGGTCACCAAACTTGATCGCGCCGATATTGCTAGCTCCAATGAAATAAAACTCCGTAGTAGATCAAATTACGTATACTTAATAAATTGGTACAAGAGAATTGGAAAATTAAATTTGGATATAAAAACGGTGGTGCGTGTATCGGAGCTGTCAGCGCAATGATGTCTCTCGCGCACCCCCTTCCGGCGGTGATAATGTTGTGACGTCATGGCTAGATATTGGGCGCGAACATTGAGGTTTCTAAGACACTTTTTTCTCAAAGTCAACCGTTTGAAAGATATACATAGCCAAAGTGGTAAAATGTGTGTCCCCCCCCCTTTAACTTTTGAAATAAGAGAGTGAAAAATCTAAAAAAAATATACTGTAGATCTTAATAAACACTTTCAACGAAAATTGG
This sequence comes from Agriphila geniculea, assembly GCA_943789525.1. NCBI lineage: Eukaryota > Metazoa > Arthropoda > Insecta > Lepidoptera > Crambidae > Agriphila > Agriphila geniculea. The sequence continues at coordinate 3,303,388 of OX038879.1, read as the reverse complement.
TTTGAACGACATACATTTTGTAGTTTTTGAGATATAGTACATTTTCCAAAACTGCAAATATAACTTTGTCATTCATACCAAAACTGTGAAAAACAAAGTTATTTTTGCTGACGAAAAATTATAGTGGTATTAATATGGTATGTTATAAGGTAATTACGGAACCCTACGACGCGAGGCCCGACACGCACTTGGCCGGTTTTTAGTTTTTCGTAAATAACTCGTGAACGGTGGTCCATAACAAAATGTGTTGTATTGTTTAAATAATACTCACAAAATTATCTACAAAAAATATTCCGTGTACCTTATCGCTAGGATCAATATTTATTGAGATATGGAGGGAACAAGATGGAAAATCATAAAATGAACTTAAAGTGGGGGAAATGAGCACCATGCCCTTGCACATCGTGATAAGAATGTGAAACTTGGCACAGGTGTTCATAAAGTAAAACCAAGTTGATTTAGTTCGGTTACCCTCGGACTCTACTAATCAATCAAATAATCAAAATAATCTACAAGATCGAAGCAAGCTAGTATGACAATATTGGTATCATTTTCGAATAATTCAATAACGTTGAATTCGTTTTACGTATAAAAAAATCAACTTATTAAGTGGTATCTGAAAAATTACACAATAAATGACTAGAACTTATTTTTTTTTACTACTTACACTTTTTTCAATTTAAGTCACCGTAAACACTACACTGATGTTCATATAACAAAAAATATTTTAACAAAGCCTATTTAATGCAGATTTGAAAAATATAACTTTCAAGTACTTTTCCAAACAATAAATGGTGAAAAAAAATTTAAAAAAGTGTAATACAAAAATGTTGTTATAGTTATTTATTGTGTAATTTTTCAGAAACCACTTAATAAATTTATTTTTTCATACGTAAAACGAATTCAATTTAACATTATTGATTTATTCGAAAATGATACCAATATATATTGTCATAGTTGCTTGCTTCGATCTTGTGGATTGTTTTATCCGACGACCGGCGGGGACGCTTTTCGAGCATGGCCCTCCCCACCCCAGAGGGGGGGACCGAAGCTAACCGAACTAAATCAACTTGGTTTTACCTTATGAATACCTGTGCCAAGTTTCACATTCTTATCACGATGTGCAAGGGCATGGTGCTTATTTCCCCCACTATAAGTTTTCTTATAATTTTTCCATGTTCTTCCTTCCATATCTCAATAAATATTGATCCTAGCGATAAAGTGCACGGAATATTTTTTGTTAATTAATTTTGTGAGTATTATTTAAATAATGGAACACATTTGTTATGGGCCACCGTTTACGAGTTATTTACGAAAAACTAAAAAAGGGGACCTTTACACCCCACTCCCCCCGTTAGCTCCACCCCCATCTGTCACTATTTTGAGTATGTTGTTTTAGACACTATTCCCTACAACTATGCCAAAATTAGCTGACGCCCGAATTATTTCCCCTATGGACCAGGTGTTCCTTCGGCGTACTAATAATATGAAAGACAATTGTTATACAATATTGTTTTTTTGTTTATGACGTCCGTACACGGCACAGTAATGTCGATTCGACATCGTTACTATTACAAAGAGACAATACCTACGCAGGCAGTAAGGTGCCGCGCGACTACGCAGGCGGGCGTGTGGCGCCCCTCTGTTCACTCGTTCGTTCAAACGAACGGCCAGCGGTAGGTGCTTATCGCGCGACCTTGAGCGAGTGATGGAGGCCTGGTAGTAGGCTATTTCGCGCGGGCGGTTGTATGGAGTGTCGAGGGCCTGTCATTAGTGTGGTGTAGACTAGTGTAGTACCTGGCGTGGCGGGCAGCGTGGGGTTGAGCGTGCCGGGCTCGGCGGGCTGCGCGGGCCGCGAGCCCTCCATGGCCGCCTCCGCCACCGACTCGGCGCTGCGGGATCTACGCACGTACCAAATGTGTTGATTTTTATGTGCACTTTTGTGTAGAATAAACGAGAATTTCACTTTTAAAAATTTAGGTGTTTATGATACTACTTATGGAGCGATGCACAAGACACCATCTTATTCCCCTCGAAGTTCGTAGAAATATCGCAGACTTGACTTACTTGTCAAAAATACTAAAAGGCAGTGTAGACTCGAGCGAACTATTGAAACACATCAAGCTTGTAGTACCTCGTAGTCGTAGTTTCACTACGCGTAACAAATCATTGAAATTACATGTGCTATGTGTGCGCACGAAGTATCGACAGAATAGCTACTTAGTTTGTTCGTGTCGGTTGTTTAATACATTGAGCCATCAAATTGATATCGATATATGTTCGAATAGTATTGCATTACTGAAGCGAGCACTCGCAACGGAACTACCAAGTAAATACGAAACTAATACACACATCAACTTTGTCTAGGGATACAGGTGTTATTTTCATACAAACGAGGTAACTTTGAAGCCTTGGTTTCCTGCCAAAGATGTACTGTGCTGTGATCTGATGACGGCTATCCAGGGAGTGAATGGAGGAGATTCAGATTGCTATACACACCCAACTGATCTGACCAGCATTCTCAAAACGTAAAAGACATGTTTAAAAAAACCGCGAAAATAGCATAAAAATGTATGGAAATCCTCAAACTGAGAACTTTGACCCATTAATCTTTTAGAATGCTGAGTAGATCAGATGGGTGTGTATTACGATCTGAATCTCTTCCATTCACTCCCTGAATGGCCATCATCAGATCACAGCACGGTACATCCCTGGCAGAAAACCAAGGCTTCAAAGTTACCTCGTTTGTATGAAAATAACACCTGTATCCCTAGACAAAGTTGATGTGTATAGTTAATGGTGATTATGTATTAACGAACTTTTCTTTATTGTTTTCAATTCCATTGTTGTTCTCTGAGTAATTAAGTGAGTTTATCGCTAAATTGTTTATTGTTCCCGTTGTTATTCATAGCATGATCACAGTTTAACAAATTCTTGCATGATTGTATTAGTGCAAATAACGCATGTTCTTACTCGTAAAATTGTTTATTCATCTGTTATCCTACATGTGAAAACTTGATTGTTAGCTAATAACTAACCATATTACTCTTGTTACATAAACATAGTAGCTGTAAGTTTTCCACGAAATAAAATAAAATACAAATGTGTTTAAAGGGTCTTTATATTCGGGACAGGCTGTAGGGTTAGTGCGTCATTTAAGAAGTGTAAAATTTCGTGTTTAAATTAAAATAAAGTGTAAGTTACCTGGGCAAACCCACCAACCACCCATAACCTGACGAACATCTAAGTTATGCAGGTCGAAGCAGCGGGAGATGCGCGCGGAATGGCCTCCACCGGGCGCACTTTCTTGACTCCCTACAAATCTTTCTAAATCTGTCTCCTTTGTCCCTATGGTCCCACTCCCCTTTCTGGGGCGGACGTACACGAAAACGCCTCCGGTGCCTCCCAGGTCGCCTCGTGCCCACTACGAAGTGGTACCGCTCCGGCTCCGTTTCTTCTTTCTTCGCCTCGGTTCTTCTTTCTTCACCTCCTCTCGAGTCCACTCCGAATCCTGTGCCACTTACGCGCAAATTCTCGCAGCCGCCTGAAGTTCGCCTCCGATCCTACTAGATCACCGTAGTAAACCGGTCCAACCTCGAGCACTTTCACCTTATCTAAAAGTTCCCTACGCTAAGTTACCTGGGCAGTGGTAGTGGGCGGCCCTTGCTGGCCTGCAGCGAGCGCGCGATGGCGGCGTGCTCCTGCGGCAGGTTGGCCAGGTTGTGGAACACGCCGCGCTTGCGGATTATCGTGTAAACCAGGTTCGAATTGCCTGCCAAATTACGATTTTGGCTAATTATTTAAATATTTTTTGTATCCTTATCGGAAGTCAATAATTGTTTAAGGAATAAAAAAAAATCGGTAAAATAAAAATTATGAAAAATAAGTACTTTACTACATAAGTACATAGTCACTTCTCAAGCTTACGCGCTCACTAGACATGAAATAAAACACTTTTTAACGGATACTAGCGCGGTTTTATTGAAGGCACTTTGGTAATTAGTTGGTATTTGGTTTGATTTTCGGTTTTCCCGACGTTTCGGCAACTTTGCAGCTGCCGTGGTCACGGGGGACTGAAGCTACCTGTGAGTCTACCCTCAAGCGATGAATTTTTTTTTTAGACGTTCAGAAATTAAAATTTTAACAAAATTTTTAAATGTTTTATGTTGATTTATAATTTAATTTTATGAATGATTTAGTGCTAAAAAGAGAGAGAATCTACTGAAGCTACCACCATTTCATAAAATTGGGAGGCCCCTCCAAGAAAGAAATGGCGAAAGAAAACTTGGAGAGGAAAACCGACCTCCGTCTTTTATATTAATTTATTTATTTGCAAAAGGAACTAACTGTATCATTAGATCTTACAGTGTGTGTGAGGGGCTTAAGCTTGTGAGTGATGGGGTCCCAAGCTGGTGGAATTTTCCAACCATCATCTCTATTGAAATTAGGGTATTTATTTATTTCGATAGCCTCGCGGAGCATTCTAGGAATAAATCTACGTTCCCTAGCAAGGATTTGGGGTTTGTCAAATCTAATATAATGGTTGGGCCCCTCAAAGGGAAACGTCGGGAAAACCGAAAATCAAACCAAATACCAACTAATTACCAAAGTGCTTTCAATAAAACCGCGCTAGTATCCGTTAAAAATTGTTTTATTTCATACATAAGTACAGTTTCGCCATCCCTGGCCTAAGCCAGTCTAAATAGTGTCGCCGTTTTATCGCGCCGCCTTCACACGTGCCGCTTCTTGTCAAAGGATGCCACCGCATAGACAGAGGATACCGCGTCCGGCGTACACCCGCAAGTGATTTTGGATTTTGGCAGTTTACATAGAAGTGCCGTAGTGAAAGGTTGTGTTTGTTACCGGTATTCCTGTCTCTGAATACAAGTGCTTGCGGGTGTACCGACACTATCTAAGTCGGACTATAATCATGAGTGGAACCACCCCACTGCGAAAACCAAATGATTAAAAGGACATCATCCATTTTGGTCCAAATGTGAAAGTGCCGGCCAACAAGCAAAAGTGCTTTATTTTGATAGATTTTGTCCACCTAAGCATTTCTTATTATAGCACCGAAGCTGTAGCACCGCTATACTTGATTTTAAATCAGTTCAAAAAGTCTGTCTTTTCATACATTTTAATGTAAAAAAGTCAGCCAAAAAGCAAATTCTGATAGATTTTGTCCGCCTAAGCATTTCTTATTATGACTCGAAGCTGTAGCACAGCTGTACTTGATTTTAATTGAGATCAAAATATCTGTCTTTTCATACATCTCATACAGCTTCGGTGCCATAATAACAAATGCTTACATGGACAAAATCTATCAGAATAAAGCACTTCTGTCTTTTGGCCGGCACTTTCATATTTGAACCAAAAATGTATGAAAGATGGATGATGTCTAACTAATTTAAGATAGGTAACGCATATAGCATCAGTAGTGAGACATATTGAAAATTTGTAATGAAAAATCAAGCAGTAACTGACCATCAAACTGGTACTGTATCATGTTGTTGAACATTTCTAGGAGGAAGAAGACCAGGTGATGATGGTGCGCGCGCGAGAACAGGAACCAAGGTGTGCTGAACGCCTCCAGCAGGTGCAGCAGCTTAGTGGCCGCCACCATCGACAGCGTCTTCAGGTACGGGGACACTGGGGACACAAGTGATCCAATAACGTCTTCTCTAGAACAGGAACGTCTTTCCGGCTGTCCGGCTATCTCCTTTGCAGGTCGCATTTCTCAACCGATTCTCGTAAAATTTTGTGAGCAGATTTGATAATGCGCCTAGCTTCGAATAGAAATAAAAGAATACCTAACCTACCAAACAGCACATAGTACTGCTTTTCAAAAGACAGTGTCAATTTCGTGGAGACATCTATTAAATTATTTTTTAAACAACATACAATTTGACGCGAGGTCTACAGCTCACCAAGTCACTAGTATAGCCACAATCTAGTTACCATTAACGAGTATGGTGAGCAGACAGTCGAACAGTGGTTGCAGTCGCTGGTGGCCCGTGGTGACCACCTTGTGGAACACCACCACCAGCAGGTCGGCGTGTGTGCTCGTGAACACATACCTACATATTACGAAACACCATAACATAGCCACAATCCAGTTACCATTGACGAGTATGGTGAGCAGACAGTCGAACAGCAGCTGCAGTCGCTGGTGGCCCGTGGTGACCACCTTGTGGAACACCAGCAGGTCCCCGTGAACACATACCTACATATTACCAAACACCATAACATAGCCACAATCTAGTTACCATTGACGAGTATGGTGAGCAGACAGTCGAACAGTGGCTGCAGTCGCTGGTGGCCCGTGGTGACCACCTTGTGGAACACCACCACCAGTAGGTCGGCGTGAGTGCTCGTGAACACATACTTACATATTACCAAACACCATAATACAGCCACAATCTAGTTACCGTTGACGAGTATGGTGAGCAGACAGTCGAACAGTGGCTGCAGTCGCTGGTGGCCCGTGGTGACCACCTTGTGGAACACCACCACCAGTAGGTCGGCGTGAGTGCTCGTGAACACATACTTACATATTACCAAACACCATAATACAGCCACAATCTAGTTACCATTGACGAGTATGGTGAGCAGACAGTCGAACAGTGGCTGCAGTCGCTGGTGGCCCGTGGTGACCACCTTGTGGAACACTACCACCAGTAGGTCGGCGTGAGTGCTCGTGAACACATACTTACATATTACCAAACACCATAATACAGCCACAATCTAGTTACCATTGACGAGTATGGTGAGCAGACAGTCGAACAGTGGCTGCAGTCGCTGGTGGCCCGTGGTGACCACCTTGTGGAACACCAGCAGGTCCCCGTGAACACATACCTACATATTACCAAACACCATAACACAGCCACAATCTAGTTACCATTGACGAGTATGGTGAGCAGACAGTCGAACAGTGGCTGCAGTCGCTGGTGGCCCGTGGTGACCACCTTGTGGAACACCACCACCAGTAGGTCGGCGTGAGTGCTCGTGAACACATACTTACATATTACCAAACACCATAATACAGCCACAATCTAGTTACCATTGACGAGTATGGTGAGCAGACAGTCGAACAGTGGCTGCAGTCGCTGGTGGCCCGTGGTGACCACCTTGTGGAACACTACCACCAGTAGGTCGGCGTGAGTGCTCGTGAACACATACTTACATATTACCAAACACCATAATACAGCCACAATCTAGTTACCATTGACGAGTATGGTGAGCAGACAGTCGAACAGTGGCTGCAGTCGCTGGTGGCCCGTGGTGACCACCTTGTGGAACACCACCACCAGTAGGTCGGCGTGAGTGCTCGTGAACACATACTTACATATTACCAAACACCATAATACAGCCACAATCTAGTTATCATTGACGAGTATGGTGAGCAGACAGTCGAACAGTGGCTGCAGTCGCTGGTGGCCCGTGGTGACCACCTTGTGGAACACCACCACCAGTAGGTCGGCGTGAGTGCTCGTGAACACATACTTACATATTACCAAACACCATAATACAGCCACAATCTAGTTACCATTGACGAGTATGGTGAGCAGACAGTCAAACAGTGGTTGCAGTCGCTGGTGGCCCGTGGTGACCACCTTGTGGAACACCAGCAGGTCCCCGTGAACACATACCTACATATTACCAAACACCATAACACAGCCACAATCTAGTTACCATTGACGAGTATGGTGAGCAGACAGTCGAACAGTGGCTGCAGTCGCTGGTGGCCCGTGGTGACCACCTTGTGGAACACCAGCAGGTCCCCGTGAACACATACCTACATATTACCAAACACCATAACACAGCCACAATCTAGTTACCATTGACGAGTATGGTGAGCAGACAGTCGAACAGTGGCTGCAGTCGCTGGTGGCCCGTGGTGACCACCTTGTGGAACACTACCACCAGTAGGTCGGCGTGAGTGCTCGTGAACACATACTTACATATTACCAAACACCATAATACAGCCACAATCTAGTTACCATTGACGAGTATGGTGAGCAGACAGTCGAACAGTGGCTGCAGTCGCTGGTGGCCCGTGGTGACCACCTTGTGGAACACCACCACCAGTAGGTCGGCGTGAGTGCTCGTGAACACATACTTACATATTACCAAACACCATAATACAGCCACAATCTAGTTACCATTGACGAGTATGGTGAGCAGACAGTCGAACAGTGGCTGCAGTCGCTGGTGGCCCGTGGTGACCACCTTGTGGAACACCACCACCAGTAGGTCGGCGTGCGTGCTCGTGAACACATACTTACATATTACCAAACACCATAATACAGCCACAATCTAGTTACCATTGACGAGTATGGTGAGCAGACAGTCGAACAGTGGCTGCAGTCGCTGGTGGCCCGTGGTGACCACCTTGTGGAACACTACCACCAGTAGGTCGGCGTGAGTGCTCGTGAACACATACTTACATATTACCAAACACCATAATACAGCCACAATCTAGTTACCATTGACGAGTATGGTGAGCAGACAGTCGAACAGTGGCTGCAGTCGCTGGTGGCCCGTGGTGACCACCTTGTGGAACACCAGCAGGTCCCCGTGAACACATACCTACATATTACCAAACACCATAACACAGCCACAATCTAGTTACCATTGACGAGTATGGTGAGCAGACAGTCGAACAGTGGCTGCAGTCGCTGGTGGCCCGTGGTGACCACCTTGTGGAACACTACCACCAGTAGGTCGGCGTGAGTGCTCGTGAACACATACTTACATATTACCAAACACCATAATACAGCCACAATCTAGTTACCATTGACGAGTATGGTGAGCAGACAGTCGAACAGTGGCTGCAGTCGCTGGTGGCCCGTGGTGACCACCTTGTGGAACACCACCACCAGTAGGTCGGCGTGAGTGCTCGTGAACACATACTTACATATTACCAAACACCATAATACAGCCACAATCTAGTTACCATTGACGAGTATGGTGAGCAGACAGTCGAACAGTGGCTGCAGTCGCTGGTGGCCCGTGGTGACCACCTTGTGGAACACCACCACCAGTAGGTCGGCGTGAGTGCTCGTGAACACATACTTACATATTACCAAACACCATAATACAGCCACAATCTAGTTACCATTGACGAGTATGGTGAGCAGACAGTCGAACAGTGGCTGCAGTCGCTGGTGGCCCGTGGTGACCACCTTGTGGAACACCACCACCAGTAGGTCGGCGTGAGTGCTCGTGAACACATACTTACATATTACCAAACACCATAATACAGCCACAATCTAGTTACCATTGACGAGTATGGTGAGCAGACAGTCGAACAGTGGCTGCAGTCGCTGGTGGCCCGTGGTGACCACCTTGTGGAACACCACCACCAGTAGGTCGGCGTGCGTGCTCGTGAACACATACTTACATATTACCAAACACCATAATACAGCCACAATCTAGTTACCATTGACGAGTATGGTGAGCAGACAGTCGAACAGTGGCTGCAGTCGCTGGTGGCCCGTGGTGACCACCTTGTGGAACACTACCACCAGTAGGTCGGCGTGAGTGCTCGTGAACACATACTTACATATTACCAAACACCATAATACAGCCACAATCTAGTTACCATTGACGAGTATGGTGAGCAGACAGTCGAACAGTGGCTGCAGTCGCTGGTGGCCCGTGGTGACCACCTTGTGGAACACCAGCAGGTCCCCGTGAACACATACCTACATATCACCAAACACCATAACACAGCCACAATCTAGTTACCATTGACGAGTATGGTGAGCAGACAGTCGAACAGTGGCTGCAGTCGCTGGTGGCCCGTGGTGACCACCTTGTGGAACACTACCACCAGTAGGTCGGCGTGAGTGCTCGTGAACACATACTTACATATTACCAAACACCATAATACAGCCACAATCTAGTTACCATTGACGAGTATGGTGAGCAGACAGTCGAACAGTGGCTGCAGTCGCTGGTGGCCCGTGGTGACCACCTTGTGGAACACCAGCAGGTCCCCGTGAACACATACCTACATATTACCAAACACCATAACACAGCCACAATCTAGTTACCATTGACGAGTATGGTGAGCAGACAGTCGAACAGTGGCTGCAGTCGCTGGTGGCCCGTGGTGACCACCTTGTGGAACACTACCACCAGTAGGTCGGCGTGAGTGCTCGTGAACACATACTTACATATTACCAAACACCATAATACAGCCACAATCTAGTTACCATTGACGAGTATGGTGAGCAGACAGTCGAACAGTGGCTGCAGTCGCTGGTGGCCCGTGGTGACCACCTTGTGGAACACCACCACCAGTAGGTCGGCGTGAGTGCTCGTGAACACATACTTACATATTACCAAACACCATAATACAGCCACAATCTAGTTACCATTGACGAGTATGGTGAGCAGACAGTCGAACAGTGGCTGCAGTCGCTGGTGGCCCGTGGTGACCACCTTGTGGAACACCACCACCAGTAGGTCGGCGTGAGTGCTCGTGAACACATACTTACATATTACCAAACACCATAATACAGCCACAATCTAGTTACCATTGACGAGTATGGTGAGCAGACAGTCGAACAGTGGCTGCAGTCGCTGGTGGCCCGTGGTGACCACCTTGTGGAACACCACCACCAGTAGGTCGGCGTGAGTGCTCGTGAACACATACTTACATATTACCAAACACCATAATACAGCCACAATCTAGTTACCATTGACGAGTATGGTGAGCAGACAGTCGAACAGTGGCTGCAGTCGCTGGTGGCCCGTGGTGACCACCTTGTGGAACACCACCACCAGTAGGTCGGCGTGCGTGCTCGTGAACACATACTTACATATTACCAAACACCATAATACAGCCACAATCTAGTTACCATTGACGAGTATGGTGAGCAGACAGTCGAACAGTGGCTGCAGTCGCTGGTGGCCCGTGGTGACCACCTTGTGGAACACTACCACCAGTAGGTCGGCGTGAGTGCTCGTGAACACATACTTACATATTACCAAACACCATAATACAGCCACAATCTAGTTACCATTGACGAGTATGGTGAGCAGACAGTCGAACAGTGGCTGCAGTCGCTGGTGGCCCGTGGTGACCACCTTGTGGAACACCAGCAGGTCCCCGTGAACACATACCTACATATCACCAAACACCATAACACAGCCACAATCTAGTTACCATTGACGAGTATGGTGAGCAGACAGTCGAACAGTGGCTGCAGTCGCTGGTGGCCCGTGGTGACCACCTTGTGGAACACTACCACCAGTAGGTCGGCGTGAGTGCTCGTGAACACATACTTACATATTACCAAACACCATAACACAGCCACAATCTAGTTACCATTGACGAGTATGGTGAGCAGACAGTCGAACAGTGGCTGCAGTCGCTGGTGGCCCGTGGTGACCACCTTGTGGAACACCAGCAGGTCCCCGTGAACACATACCTACATATCACCAAACACCATAACACAGCCACAATCTAGTTACCATTGACGAGTATGGTGAGCAGACAGTCGAACAGTGGCTGCAGTCGCTGGTGGCCCGTGGTGACCACCTTGTGGAACACTACCACCAGTAGGTCGGCGTGAGTGCTCGTGAACACATACCTACATATCACCAAACACCATAACACAGCCACAATCTAGTTACCATTGACGAGTATGGTGAGCAGACAGTCGAACAGTGGCTGCAGTCGCTGGTGGCCCGTGGTGACCACCTTGTGGAACACTACCACCAGTAGGTAGGCGTGAGTGCTCGTGAACACATACTTACATATTACCAAACACCATAATACAGCCACAATCTAGTTACCGTTGACGAGTATGGTGAGCAGACAGTCGAACAGTGGCTGCAGTCGCTGGTGGCCCGTGGTGACCACCTTGTGGAACACCAGCAGGTCCCCGTGAACACATACCTACATATTACCAAACACCATAACACAGCCACAATCTAGTTACCATTGACGAGTATGGTGAGCAGACAGTCGAACAGTGGCTGCAGTCGCTGGTGGCCCGTGGTGACCACCTTGTGGAACACCACCACCAGTAGGTCGGCGTGAGTGCTCGTGAACACATACTTACATATTACCAAACACCATAATACAGCCACAATCTAGTTACCATTGACGAGTATGGTGAGCAGACAGTCGAACAGTGGCTGCAGTCGCTGGTGGCCCGTGGTGACCACCTTGTGGAACACCACCACCAGTAGGTCGGCGTGAGTGCTCGTGAACACATACTTACATATTACCAAACACCATAATACAGCCACAATCTAGTTACCATTGACGAGTATGGTGAGCAGACAGTCGAACAGTGGCTGCAGTCGCTGGTGGCCCGTGGTGACCACCTTGTGGAACACCACCACCAGTAGGTCGGCGTGAGTGCTCGTGAACACATACTTACATATTACCAAACACCATAATACAGCCACAATCTAGTTACCATTGACGAGTATGGTGAGCAGACAGTCGAACAGTGGCTGCAGTCGCTGGTGGCCCGTGGTGACCACCTTGTGGAACACCACCACCAGTAGGTCGGCGTGAGTGCTCGTGAACACATACTTACATATTACCAAACACCATAATACAGCCACAATCTAGTTACCATTGACGAGTATGGTGAGCAGACAGTCGAACAGTGGCTGCAGTCGCTGGTGGCCCGTGGTGACCACCTTGTGGAACACCACCACCAGTAGGTCGGCGTGAGTGCTCGTGAACACATACTTACATATTACCAAACACCATAATACAGCCACAATCTAGTTACCATTGACGAGTATGGTGAGCAGACAGTCGAACAGTGGCTGCAGTCGCTGGTGGCCCGTGGTGACCACCTTGTGGAACACCACCACCAGTAGGTCGGCGTGAGTGCTCGTGAACACATACTTACATATTACCAAACACCATAATACAGCCACAATCTAGTTACCATTGACGAGTATGGTGAGCAGACAGTCGAACAGTGGCTGCAGTCGCTGGTGGCCCGTGGTGACCACCTTGTGGAACACCACCACCAGTAGGTCGGCGTGAGTGCTCGTGAACACATACTTACATATTACCAAACACCATAATACAGCCACAATCTAGTTACCATTGACGAGTATGGTGAGCAGGCAGTCGAACAGTGGCTGCAGTCGCTGGTGGCCCGTGGTGACCACCTTGTGGAACACCACCACCAGTAGGTCGGCGTGCGTGCCCGTGAACACGGGGATGTCCATGGGCACGGTGGCGGTGTACGGCTTGTTCAGCCGCACGCCGAAGTTGCGCTCGCCGGAGAGCAGCAGGAGGATAAATACGCCGATGTGCATTAGGCCTACGCGAGCTGGTTTGTGGGACAAATGGGATCATTAGTTATCTTTCGTATACGTAGCAGATCTATTTTGTACTATGGGCAACGACATCGCTTAATCATTTGCCATCAAAATTCGTTTGCGCGCGTATCGCCCCTGCACGAACTAAACGTATGTAGTGACGGCGCGGCATGCAAGCGATTTTAACCCTAGGAATGGTTAAGCGACGCTGTTGCCCATGGTACAAAACTAGCTTTTGCCCGCGACTTCGTCCACGTGATTAAGATAGTTGTGCATTTATTTTGAAAGTTACGGATTACCAATATACCTAGGTATTTATCAGTAGACCTTATTTTTTGTTTCATGCTCACTATCCTCTGACGTGATGGGTCAGTCTCTATTCGCTTTGTTTTTAGGGTTCCGTACCCAAAGGGTAAAAACGGGACCCTATTACTAAGACTTCGCTGTCCGTCTGTCTGTCTGTCCGTCTGTACCTGTCTGTCTGTCTGTCTGTCACCAGGCTGTATCTCATAAACCGTGATAGCTAGAATGTTGAAATTTTCACAGATCATGTATTTTTGTTGCCGCTATAACAACAAATACTAAAAACAGAATAAAATTAATATTTAAGGGGGGCTCCCATACAACAAACGTAATTGTTTTGCCGTTTTTTGGTACGGAACCCTTCGTGCGCGAGTCCGACTCGCACTTGGCCGGTTTTTTTTACTCTAGCTATACTTAATTGTAGTGAGTTTATAGTAATTAGAGGCCATAACAGAAAACCTGACTTCATACCACCTGGTGATTTAAACAAAGTTCCTTTGACCAGAGTCTCACAGTTCAAATACCTCGGCCATATCATTAATGAAACCTTGTCTGATGATGAAGATATTGAAAGAGAGAGAAGGGCACTGTCGGTTCGAGCTAATATGTTGGTTCGGTTCGGTGGGTGCACAGTTGAGGTGAAATTATGCTTTTCAGAGCCTTTTGGCAAAACTACACTTGTTCACTGTGGACTAACTATTCTCAGCAGGCCTACAGTGCTCTCAGGGTACAGTACAATAATGCCTTAAGAATGTTATTGAGATTGCCTAAACTCTGTAGTGCATCAGGCATGCTTGCTGATGTAAGGTTTGATAATTTTTATGCAATAATGCGCAAAAAATCTGCATCACTTGTGAACCGTCTAAGGCGGAGCCCTAATGCTGTGCTGAGGCTAATTGAGCCCGGGATTGGCAGTTCTGGGGAGGTTAATCAAACTTCATGTGCTGGATACTAACATAGCTGTAAGAAAATACTAACAGTATCATAACATAATACTATTTGCAAGATGTCGCTAACAAGTTATATGGACAAACTATTAGTCTGAATAAAATAAATGAATTTTGTTTCATTTATTTTATTACAAATAGGCCGAACGTTTGGGCTATAGGTACCTACGTGTATGATCAGTGCCGGTTTTAGCACTACCAGCGCCCTGGGCGACATTTCTACAGCCGGCGTCCCCTATCTGCGATTCAAACCCATACGAAAAGGATTTTACCAGGGGTGGCCCGAGGCAACTTTTATGATGGTGCGACATTCAATTATAGCGCCCCCTTTTCTTGTCAGTATAACGAGATTTTTTCAGAACCCTTTTTTAGGGCTCACCTACACTGTCGCGTAGCGGGTTACTTAAGGAGCAAAACCACAACTTACGTTCACAATATTTATTTATGGCTTGAGCATGGGGTCGTAAGTGTAAGGGCCCGACTGGTATTTACTCTGCGTGTCCCAACTTATCTTAAGGGGGCCTTGAGGTGGTAGATGGCCCGACGTGGCGTGGAAGGATGCAGCGGAGGGTGTGAGGCGCGTCGCAAATGGCGACCGAAGAAACCGCCGAGCGGCCAAAGTATGTCGGCCAAAGTTGGTTGGGCCAAAGTTGCAGGGGTCAACTGGGTCAACCTGGGTGAACCTGGGTGAACCTGGGTGCCCTTTCGGGGATTGCACTGAATTTATTTTTAAATAAAGTGACGACACTCTGATCAATATGTGATCTTTCTTTTCTAAGTATTATGAAAAAATGATTTCCAAGGGGCGCGGCGACTTTAAGACGAAATAGGTTCGTGTCGTACGCGGGAGCTCAGAAAGCGGTGTGTGTCAATGACGCAGCAAACCACTGCATCGCGATGTTAGTTGCGCTCACGCATTGTGTGATTCGCAACCGCTACCTTCAGGTCGATACGCGAAACAAAGGTAGGTTAGGGTACCGTTCGCGCAGTGGTAAAACGTTTTTAATAAACAATACGTATGATCTGCAGTTTAATGTGCATTATTATTTTGATTGTAGTTATTAGTTTAAGATAGAAATAAGATTAGATTAATTAAGGTATTAAAAAAAACTATTTGTTTTCATTTTTTTTAATTTAGTAAAAATGTAGATTTTATTTAAAAAATAACCCATAACGTTACAATACCCCCTCGCACGATCAAGGATTTTATTCCTCTTAATAAAATCCGCACTTAGTAACTAAGTTAATGGTTCGTATTAACACTTTCATTCTTCATCATTCATGCATTTCATACTTCACGCTTTCAAAAGGCAACAATAAACAATATTATCGAATATTGACGCATCCTGACAATATGGTAGGTTCCTGTTACATATGAACTGGTAAACCCATACAAACGTGATTACTTTACATAGATGGTAAACGTGCGAAGTTTTTAGCTTTGTAACGATATATTCAAAAATATTTAAAATGTTCATGTTATAAAAATGTAATGTTCATGTTACAGTTAAAAAAACTAATTTATTTAAAAAATATTTACTTATTAAGACCAGCTAGTTTTAAATCTTTTATATGCCATGTTCCCAAATCCTTACCATTCATATCCTCTAAAACGTAAACTAAAGGTGATTTTTTAGCAGTGACACGACATTTTATGAATTTCGGTGCCAACTTCTTGCTAAAATATTTATCTTTGTCACTTAGTACATAGGCTCGTTTCATGACGATATCGCCCACCTGAAATTCGGCTGCTTTACGACGCAAATTGTAATGTGCGGTATTCTTTTCATGAGCATGCCAAAGTTTTGCTTGTACGTCGTCAAAGATACTTGACAAGCAACCTAAGTTATCCGCATAAATATCGCGCGGTAGGAATAAGACCTCATCGCCTAAATCTGTGTCTGTGTAATGAGTACCACAGGTAACGAGCTCTCTGCCGAAAACTAAAAATGAAGGCGTGAAACCAGTTGCTTCATTCACAGCGTTATTAATGGCAAACTGCACCTTGGGTATAAAAATATCCCAGGTTCTGTGGTCATTCTCGACAAAAGTTGATATGCAGGTAATGATCGTTCTATTGTAGCGCTCTACAGTGTTTACTTGCGGTGTATACTTTGGAGAGAAATAAACATTAGGTACGTTATATTTTTGGAAAAAAGCAGTTGTGTCACGGCTAATAAACTGAGTACCATTATCTAGAAAAATTGTTTGTGGAACTCCATGAACAAGAAAAACGTTGTCCTCTAAGATTTTAATAATTACGTCCGAAGTAGCTTTTTTGATAGCGTAAATTAAACAAAATTTTGAAAAAACACACGTCACAACTAAAATGTAGCTGTTCTGTTTACGAGTTGTAGGCAACGGTCCCATAAGGTCAATTGAAATTATTTGCCAAGGGCGTGAACACTGTTTAGGACGACCCATTTCACCTAACGTTTGATGGTTATGTGACTTGTACTCAAGACACTTATCACAAGAGCTAACAAATTTTACGACGTCTTTATGCATGCCCGGCCAAAAATAACGAAGCATAAGGCGATGATATGTTTTAAATATACCTAAATGTCCAGCAGAAGGCTGAGAATGATTTTCCGAAATTACTTTCTCCCGCAACTCGGAAGGAACAACAATTTTCCATGAAAATTCGTCATTAAGGCTACATTTACTTTTAGTCAATCTATATAAAATATCATCTTTAATTAAATAGTTTGGATACTGTTGAGGACTATTCAAACAACCGGCGAAGTGTCTTGTACCACTGGTCTTTAGAGTCCAATATGTCGGAAGAACTAATGGCACTAACTGGAAATGCACGCGAAAGAGCGTCGGGAATAACATTATCAACCCCGCGACGATGTTTGATTTCGAAATTAAACGATGATAACCGTACTCCCCATCGAGCTAACCGGCCTGTAGGGTTATTTAGAGTAAGGAACCATTTTAAAGCACTATGATCAGTATATACGGTGAAGGTTTTTCCGTTCTCTAAATAACATCGCCAATGCTCTAAGGCAGTAATCACAGCCAGAGTTTCACGCTCTGTAATGCCGTAATTACGCTCTGAAGGAGCTAACGAACGGCTCATATAAGCAATAGGGTGCTCTTTTCCGTCCCTGGTCTGCGTGAGCATAGCGCCGACGCCATAACTGCTCGCGTCTGTGTGTACCTCGAATGGTTGGTTGTAGTCGGGGCAAGTCAGAACCGGCGCGGAAACCAAACATTCTTTCAGCTTCTGAAAGGAAGCATCAGCTTCAGCAGACCACTTGAAGGGGGGTGCGCCCTTTTTGTTGGAAGTGAGTCTATTTAAGGGACCGGCAATAGTGCTGAAATTGGGGACAAAACGACGGTACCATGTAGCTGTCCCGAGAAACCGTTTGACGTCCTTCCGACAAGTAGGTGTCGGATAGTTTAATATGGCCTCTACCTTCTCGGGATCGGTCCGTAGTCCACGACTATCGACGACATATCCTAAATATTTCAGCTCACTACGAAAGAAGTTACATTTTTCTAAATTTACGGTGAGGTTAGCATTTCTAAGTTTTTCTAAAACCTTTAACAAGAGCGTGACATGAGTTTGGTAGTCATTACTGATGATGATGACGTCATCGATATACGCGAAAACATTTGCGCCAAACTCGCCAAACAGAAGGTCAACTAACCGTTGTTGGGTTGCCGGAGCATTGGTCAAACCAAAGGCGGTTCTTTTAAAACGAAGTGTACCTCTGCCTGGGACGTAAAAAGCGGTCTTATCTCGGTCTTCGGGCGCAATCTCTATCTGCCAGAAAGATTTGGATAAATCGATGCTACTAAGATAACGCGCATCACGGAGGTTATCCAAAATCTCAGATATGTAGGGTAAATTGTATGCATCGCGTTTGGTGACTGAGTTTAGCTTACGGCTATCGAGGCAGAACCTAGGCTGTCCGTTTTTCTTGGTCACGAGCAAAACTGGGGAAGACCAAGCGCTTTCGCAAGGTTCGACTACATCTAATGCTAGCATTTCATCGACCTGCTCCATCAGAGTACGCTGTTTTTCCGGTGACATGCGATAGTATCGTTGCCGGATTGGTTGAGCATCGCCGGTATCGATTCTGTGCGTTATTAAGCTAGTTTTACCTAGACCCTTTTGTTCGAAAGAAATTTCTTTAAATTGATCAGTAATATTGTCCGCAATCATTTTTTCTGATTCGCTTAAATTGTCATAACTATGTAATAGGATTTCGGATGAGACGTCTACGGGTGTATTAATAGAATCAATTGAAATGTTTCCTAAATATGTAGGGCATATATTAAATTTACGCCAAAAATCAACGCCTAGTATAAGAGACGTATCAATACCAGGTACAACAACAGCTTCAATAATGTGAAACTGGTTTTCAAAGTGCACAGGTATATTAATATAGCCAATACTACTTAAAGACTGACCACCTGCAGCAGTAACTGAAACACAGCGGTCCTTAATTAATTTAAATCCTTGAGATTCTAAAACTAAATGTGAATTGTTGCCTAAAATGGTGACTGCGGAACCTGAATCGAGTAAGCCAGTAAAAGAGAGACTGTTAATATTAATAGTGACATAAGGTCTAATATCATTATTGGGTTTATTATGAATTGTGGCAGTTCGATATGCTTGAAAGAAAACACTTAAAGTTTTAAGCCACTTCTGCCAATCATCTTTATCAAAGTAATTGTGATTTGAACTACCACAATTCAATTCTACTAGTTTTTTTGAACTGGATGGTTTACCTAGATTACAGTAAGGACATTGAGGAGTCTTAACATCCTTTCGACCACATTTAAAGCAGTAAATGTTGTCTCTACCTTCTGTACACTGTCTCAAATTATGAGTATCTACACGACATCTAGGACAATAACGAGCTTTAGGAGCTTCAATAGCATGTAAATACTTTTCATTATTTGTTTTATTATTATTGTTATTAGGATAATTCATTTTACTATTATTATAAGTGTAGTTATAGTTCGAATTATTTTTATATTTTGCAAATGATTGATTTTTATTAAAAGGTGTATTAAAATTTTGCTTATATGTATTCGATGAATTACTACTGGTTTTATTACGATTACCATTGTACGCAAATTCTGGAGCCAGAGTATTAGAAGTCGCTGTACTAGGCTCATGAAAGTTTGCAAGACGTGATTGCACGCTTTCATAATTTCGGCATAAGGCTTGTAAAGACTCGAGTGATTTAATTTCACTAACTGAGGCTAATGTACTAGCATAACAAGGCCTAATGTTATGGAGAATTATTTCCAATTTTTCGTCATCGGACAATGTTTTCGCTAAGCGTGAAAACAAACCAGACATAATTGATAAATAAATTGTTATGTTCTCTGTTTCACCTTGTGTTCTTGCACGGATTTCTGAAAGCAGTCTGTAATCAAAGTCAGACTGATCAAAATCTTGCCTCAGCAGAATAATGAGTTCACTCCAAGAGGAAACTCGACTCTTTACACTCCTATACCAATGCAAAGCATCACCTGTGAAAATTTCAGTTGCGAATGAAAGCGCTTTAGGTCCTGAAATGTTCCTTGCGTCACAAAATTCCGTTACGCGTTGAATGAACGCCCTGACGCAGGTTTTTCCATCGTACTTAAGCTTAGTCAAATCACTAGAACCACCACGATCGCAAGTGACTGAGATGTTCAATGGCAATGCAGGAGTAGATGACTCGCTATTGCTGGCAGAAATTAAAGTATCAATACCTTTATCCTTAACAGAATTAAAAGCTTCAAAATAAGTCTTAAACTGCAAAACGCACGTATCATATTGAGGCTTGACAGACTCGTCGGCAATAATTCGGTTGATCCGATGATATAAATGATGCAACAGGTTTTGCGTACGTAACAATGTGTTTTTGTCGGTACCCGAATCTAAATTTATTTTTATTTTAGTGAGGGTATCACTAACCCCAACTAAATCTACTGCAGCCTCCAATGGACTGTCCAAAATGTCCTCAGAAGGAAATAATGGTGCTAACTTCGCGATCTGCTTGCGTAGGTCTTGCACAGTAGCACAAGGTGTGGAACCTCTAATGGTCACCTCGTATTCTAGCTCCGACTTTTGCAGAGACAGAAATTTTATTGCAAACGCCATATTAAACAATTTAAAAAATATACGGAACTTCGGAAGATGACGCAAAAGAAAAAAACCAAAAAAATATCCGTAAGATAGGGTAAATGTTGAACGTTTACTATCTACTTACAACTACTTAAAACTAAAAAAAAAAATAACCACCTAACTCCGTCTGTTACAAAAAAAAACTACGGCAACAGAAATAAAAGAAAAAAGTTACACAAATAAGCAAACACAGATTTGCAAAATAAAAAAAAAAACAAAATACACAGGTTTGCAACAAAAAAAAAAGACAAACACAGAACTAAAAAGAAAAAAAAAACACAAAAAAGCACACAACACACTAACTACAACTCACTGCGAAAGCAAATACCAGCCCATACCAAAACCAAGTTGAGGCGCCAGTGTCGCGTAGCGGGTTACTTAAGGAGCAAAACCACAACTTACGTTCACAATATTTATTTATGGCTTGAGCATGGGGTCGTAAGTGTAAGGGCCCGACTGGTATTTACTCTGCGTGTCCCAACTTATCTTAAGGGGGCCTTGAGGTGGTAGATGGCCCGACGTGGCGTGGAAGGATGCAGCGGAGGGTGTGAGGCGCGTCGCAAATGGCGACCGAAGAAACCGCCGAGCGGCCAAAGTATGTCGGCCAAAGTTGGTTGGGCCAAAGTTGCAGGGGTCAACTGGGTCAACCTGGGTGAACCTGGGTGAACCTGGGTGCCCTTTCGGGGATTGCACTGAATTTATTTTTAAATAAAGTGACGACACTCTGATCAATATGTGATCTTTCTTTTCTAAGTATTATGAAAAAATGATTTCCAAGGGGCGCGGCGACTTTAAGACGAAATAGGTTCGTGTCGTACGCGGGAGCTCAGAAAGCGGTGTGTGTCAATGACGCAGCAAACCACTGCATCGCGATGTTAGTTGCGCTCACGCATTGTGTGATTCGCAACCGCTACCTTCAGGTCGATACGCGAAACAAAGGTAGGTTAGGGTACCGTTCGCGCAGTGGTAAAACGTTTTTAATAAACAATACGTATGATCTGCAGTTTAATGTGCATTATTATTTTGATTGTAGTTATTAGTTTAAGATAGAAATAAGATTAGATTAATTAAGGTATTAAAAAAAACTATTTGTTTTCATTTTTTTTAATTTAGTAAAAATGTAGATTTTATTTAAAAAATAACCCATAACGTTACAACACCTACACCCTCCAAAAATGGTGTTTCTGCCTTCAGCCGTTAGGGCTCTACGCGTATGCCAACACTCAATCTATCTCACTAGCACTATTTTTAAATATTCTAGTTCAAACACTATTTTAGACAAACTTGTCTAAAATAGTGTTTGAACTAGAATATTTATAAGAGACTGAGAATCTATACATCAAATATACAGGGTTATATTTTAAAACAACCTCGCAGGAGTAGATTACTAACATCATAAACAACAACATTTGTCCTACAAATTTTCCAAAAACAGACCAAAAAAACGATTTTTCATATAAAAAATCGATCAGCTGTTCGGACATTTGTATGGAAAGTCCATTTTTTTTGTCTGTTTTCGGAAAAGTCGTAGAACAAATGTTGATGTTTATAATAATAATAATAATCATTTATTTCAGAATTAATATACATCCATAATTTGTTAGTAACAATTCACTTATACTATGTTAGTAAAATTTCATTATTAAATGATTGATGAAAACAAATTAAAATAATACAGATTACAATTATTTTGCGGCACGTCCCAACGCCATAACATTAGCTGAAACCCAATGTTTCAGCATCGGCCCGTCTACCCTCTGTGCTATACTTTGCAGCATGCTGTTGGCGCTGCCGCGCACGCGGCACATCAGGGAGGCTACTCGCTTACGAATAATAGCCGCAAAATCATCTATTCGCGCTTCCGCAAACATCCCTGATGCGCTACAGTATCGCGGCAACCTCAACAGCATTCTGAAAGCATTATTATAATGTACTCGCAAGGCGCTGAATGCCCTTTGAGTATAGTCAGTCCACAGGCTGCAAGTGTAAAAGCTCTGGCAGTAAGCCCTAAATAATGTTAATTTTACATCTTTTGAACACCTAGCAAACCTGCGGACCAACATGTTACTCCTAACAGCCAGCGCCCTGCGTTCCCTTTCTACATCCATGTCGTTTATGATGTAAGTAATCTACTCCTACGAGGTTGTTGGTGTTTTACAAATAACCCTGCATAAGTATCATTAGATTCATCGCTGATGGTGTGTGAGACTGTGACTCCAAAGTGACAATCCTATGGAATCGACTGGTTTTCGTAGACAAAAGTTTGTATATTTCGAACTGGCATTATTATTATCAGTTACTCAAGATTAAACAATTATTATACTTATTGCAAAACATTATACACGGTTAATGTTTAAGTATATATAAAAATGAAATGGGGATTTCAGACCACGTAAATAAACAACTTTTACTATGGGGCCAACCACGACATCGCGAAAAAAAATCAGCTGTTCCATACATTATAGTCGAGTCGATGTTGTTACTTTTCTATGGAACAGCTGATTTTTTTTCGCGATTTCGTGGTTGGCCCCATAGTAAAAGTTGCTCATTTACGTGGTCTGAAATCCACATTTCATTTTTAGATATGCTTAAAAATTAACCGTGTATTTCAGGATTTCTGAACAAGTGGGGCGCGCCCCCTTGGGGGGCACGGCCCGTCTTCAGGAGGGGCGCGAAGCATTTGATAATTTACAAAAATAAACACCCTGTATCTAGTACATCCGTTTAATAGGAGATATAAACGATAAAAAAACCAGTCAAGTGCGAGTCGGATTCGCGAACGAAGGGTTCCGTACCACCAAAAGGAAAATAATCACTTTTGTTGTATTGAAGCCCCACTCAAATATTTATTTAATTCTGTTTTTAGTATTTGTTGTTATTGCGGCAACAGAAATACATTATCTGTGTAAATTTTAACTGTCTAGCTATCACGGTTCATGAGATACAGCCTGGTGACAGAGATACAGACTGATACCGGAGTCTTAGTAATAGGGTCCCGTTTTTACCCTTTGGGTACGGAACCCTAAAAATAAATATAGGCTTAAAGATTTTTAATGGCAAAAAAAAATGTAATTGACCATCAGCCATTTAAAAAATATGTTTTGAATTAATTTTAATTAATTTGGTACTCACACTGATCGGCGCGCGAGTCGTTGAGGTGATATAATATGGGCACCAGAACTTCCAGCACGTCACTGCTCTTGAGAACGTAGTACATGAATTTCTGTGAATTAAAATATTTATTAAGTACAAAATTCTCATGATAAATGGATAATATTATAAAGAATACCTATAATAAAATCTACATAATGCCATTTAAGTTTTTAGAAGACATATGGTCCCAGAAGATTGCTTTGAGGGACACACGTACTTTATTATTGTCACACAATATCCAGATCAGCACAATTAGTTCTTGAGGCACCGCTACCTTCTTAGCGCAGCTGGGCAGGTCATTGCTAGCAGGTTTTTCAGATATATTGATATATATTAGTGAGAGTAGCATTGGTCCCAGAAGACATTCTTGAGAGACACATGTAGATATGTCAGTGCTAATGTTAGAGAGCTTTTGAGTTATAACGATATACAGCGTGTGTTACTAAATAACCCCTAATGCCGAATATTGTAGATAGGGACTATCTAACTGAACAACATTTACTAATTATTGCTTCTTCAGAACAAAGGTCTAAAAAATAAATAAATTAAAAAATATTAAAAACACGACTGCCTTGCCAAAAACGAATATAAATGTTAAATAACAAGTGTCAGGTCATTGCACGTGGGAGCGTTTTGTGGAACAATTTTAATCAAAGAGGTCCCCCGACTGCAATGACCTGACACTTATTATTTAACATTTTAGTTCGTTTTTGGCAAGGCAGTCGTGTTTTTAATATTTTTTAAATTTATTCATTTTTATTTTTTTCCTTTCATTTGATGCACATTTTGTAATAATTGACGAACAAAATATTTTTTCAAATTTGAAAATGGCATCGTATAGTCGCCATATTGACTTTAAAAATATATATATACCCAGTGTCACTTGGAATGATGTAAGGGTTCTTACAATACCCCATTCATCCAAATTCGTTGAGCCATTAAGAAGTTATGGTGGAATAAAGAAACTCACATACCCACAAACAGGCAGTCGTGTAAAAAGAAGGTTGGAACGACATGGTTTCAGTACTATTATCTATTCTGTGGTAAGAGTAGCATTGGTCATTGACGACTGCCTTGAGGGACACACATACCTTATTATAGTCGCACATCTTCCAGAACAGCACTAATAGTTCTTGATGCAGCGCCACCTTTTTGGCGGAGTTCGGTAGGTACGTCTGCGCTAGGGGGTTGTTGAGGAGTCGCGTCACGCCGCGCAGTAGGAACTGGAAGTCTTCGTCGCGGTGGATGCGAGATAGGTAGTTGATGAACAGGTTGTCCGGGAGACTCTAAGGTAAAAAAATATTTTTGAATGACAGTAAAGTCACGTCTATAAAATATGTATACAGTTAAGAACTTTATTCTAAAACATATTACTTTTATTTTAACATTGAAAATGTTTGTTTTCGTGATCGAGTATAGTGCCTCGATTTATGAAATTACTAGCGGCCGCCCGCGACTTCGTCTGCGTGGAAAGGTTTTTGCTATCCCTCGGGAACTATACTTTTTTTCGGGATAAAAGGTACCCTATGTCTTTCTCTGTACCCCTGACAACGTGTATGCAAAATTTCATGATGATCGGTTCAGTAGTTGAGACGTGAAGGCGTAACAAACAAACAAACAAACAAACGGACTTTCGCATTTATAATATTAGTAAGAATGACATTTGCCTGTGGTTTCGCAGATATGAGAGGTACGCGGATGGGCTATGTGTAATGTGCATCTACCGGAGGGCTTCAAAGTGCAATTTGAATTCCCAAAATCGGTCGGTAATTATTTGAGATTTTCCTTTGTCAAAATTTTTAAATTTTTTTCGCCGACTTGGATCGAGAATCTCCTAATAACTTTTTTTTCAGCTCGCTACGAGTATTCAAGAAATGGAAAAAAATAGATCGCGGGATTAAATTAAGTTACAATTTGAGCCATCTTAGGAGGCGGGCGGATTCTTACTGAGCGGGTCCCTTATGCGCGAGGTCAGTCTGCGCTCCGTTCACTTTATCGTCAGTACGATAAAGAATGAATTCCTATTAACTATGTATGGAGCCTATGCGGCATTGATAATAGCGCCATGTGCTTTATTGCGCGTAGTGTGACATCTGTAGATTTTTTGAATAGAAATCAATGACAGATGACAACTAGGTACATTATAGTTTTAACTAAATTGTTCAATGCGATTAATTGAACAATGTACAACTGATGTGACTTATTTCAGAGCGCTTGCGGTACAAAGCGACCTTTTTTAATCTGTAAAAGGAGATGTCCCAGCGTTGCCCCAGTTTCATTTTATTTAATTACTTTCATAATTAAAAAATGCTAATTACTTTTTATTTAGGTATATAGTATCAGTCAAGAATTGTTTTATATTTAGAAAAACAATTACAAAAACATTAAGTTGTTTTCTGAAGTATTTTGTGAAAAAAATGTAAGTAAATAGTACTATAATGATAAAAAATTGAGATTTAAAAGCGTTTTAACTTAAAAATTCCACTTTTTAATCCAGAAAATAATCATTAATCTGATTCTAGAGTAAAATACCTACTCTGACATACTACTTTGATTAAGACGCGATAGACTTTCATTATTTGAGAATTGTGAGGCAAATGACATAGGCGCGATGGGACATGTCCTTTCTCTTTGCCATACATTCTCGAAGTTGCAGCGGATCACTGTCTATTGTCAATTTAATCGCATTTTATACATATTTTTAGACGTGACTGTACAGTCATGTACATGTACATGTATCAGTTGAAGAAACTGCAAGAAAATTGACAAGGGATGATACGCGATAAGAATACTTTTTATTAAAAATATTACAATAGCAGGATAATTTAGCTGATTCACAAATCGTCCACCAGTCGGCGCACTACCGCTAACTTGGCGCTAGTGTGGATTTAGACCTGTCATTTTGTTGTTTGTTATGTATGTGTTTGCTATTTTTTGTATGTTGGAAGCGAATTTTCGTAAATATTTTCTTTTCTTCCAACACATTTCGGTTTTCTTCAATCTTTAATTCGTTTACTGTCCAACTTCCATAATAATTATTATTAGTTCAACCATTTTTAGATATAATTTAAGATAAATGGGAAAATTGGGGGTAAATAAATAAATAATAATAAATAAATGCTTGGACAATTTCACACAGCGCCATCTAGCCCCAAACTAAGCAAAGCTTGTAATATGGGTGCTAGACAACAGATATACTACTTATATACTTTTTAAATATATACTTATTATACATAGTATGTACAAAGGTCTCCAGCAGCAGTAGTGTTTTGTCGCTGCGTACGCTTGTTCCTAAGACACTACTGTCTTCCTCTTTCCCCATACATTTTGTACTGAACGTCTACACGTTCAGTACAAAATGTATGGGGAAATAGGTATTTATTGTGTTTTTTTTTTACCGAAAAAGACCCATTGACCCAAAATGGATATTTAAAGACTATTCTACAATGCAAATGCCGGAATTTAAAGCCATTTTTATTTTTACATAAGTTTTTTTTCTATATTCAGGTTTTTCGGAAATATGTAAGTGCCAACATTTTTAAAGCCTATTACACAGAATTTAATCATTTTAAAGCTTAAAAAAAACTATTTTTTAAGTAAGTCCTTTGTTTTCATAGTTCTCGTGGAACAAGCGTACGCAGCGCCATTTTGACAGTTGCCTTCCCCATTTAAAAAGTGTAAAAACAAAGACCATCAACTACTCTCATAATCAATGCAAGTTTTAAAAATAATTGTCAGTTTGGTTATTTAAGTTTCTGATTGACTACATCAGTGTAAAGTGGATAAATCTAAAAGCTCATAGTTACTTCTTCGGTCTCTTCGCTGAGAGTGTTGCTCGTGTCATGGTCCAATGTTACGATGAGGATCTGCAGCGCCACCTGTACAACAACACATCACATTAGATAAGTAGATTGACGGTTTCCAGTAAGCACTGGTGAGTAGGGAAGTTATTGCATTTATTTATTTATAGCCTTTATTCAGAGTTTGCAGTTAAATATTATTTTAATAATAGGCATGACGAATATTTTTTTTATTTTAAGTTACATAAATTACCTCTCAAAAAAAGAAACATTGGTAAAATAATTATTTCGCTAGCGTGAAAACTGCCCGAGATATCACAGTTTGAAATGCACACAAATTGGAATCACCAAAAACGCTCCATACTAACGGCTACCTACCTAGTTATGAGGTCACGCCTGAGTAGTTTGTATGCAACGCGTAGGAAATTTGCTCGGCAGTTATATTAAATATTGTGTTTATCAAAATGGTTTCTTAAACAAATTTGCTATAAATATTACGGACTAATTAAAGGTATTATTTATTTTAATAAATTTTATACTTTTTAAATGGACTTGTCCACCCAACTCTGAAGAGTCATAAAACAAATAATACGCAATATATATAACCAAGAGGTATACAAGTTACTCTAAAAGTTTAATATGTTTACGATTTTTCTTAGTATTTCGTTATTTTATTCATTACCTAGTCATCATCCCTATTATAACAATAATAATAATATTCTTTATTGCACACGAAAAGACATAACAAACAAAGAAACAAGAAAGAGGAAAGTACACAATAGTCCAATCAACGGGGCTTATGCAACCCGAATAATTCTCCCGTCAGTGAAATTTGGCATGTGATGAAGAGAAGTAATACAGATTAAAGATGAACAATAATCCAATAAATTTTGTTACGAGAAGTTAGGTATTTTTACCTAAACATGAAAATCGCTTATATCTCTCTGTGAATATTTTCTCGGGCTAAAATACTTTCTGTATACGTACTTATGTATTAGTTAGAATAAGTATGTAAAGGAATCCAATATTTTTTCGATATCAGAGATAACCCAAATTTAAATTTTAATATTTATCAATATATCTTCTCTTTCAAAATTTATCTGCTGATTATTATTTTTTAATATGTTTTTATACTCTTAATATATAGCTTTGTTCAGTAAGCCAATAAATTTTCTTCTTTAATCATATTTATACATAGACGTATAATAATGGACCGACTATTTTTTCACATTACCTCTTAAGACCAAAAAATTAAAAAAAAAATATTAAAGAAGAAAATTTACTAACTTACTGAACAAAGCTATATATTTAAAGATATAAAAACATATTAAAACTAATAATCAGCAAATATTTTGTTTAATAGAAAATTTATTAAAAAATTTTAGAAGTTAAATTTGGGCTATCTCTGAAATCGAAAAAGGATTGGATTCCTTTACATACTTATTCTAACTAGTACATCAGTACGTATACAGAAAGTATTTAAGCCCGAGGAAATATCCACAGAGAGATATAAGCGATTTTCATGTTTAGGTAAAAATACCTAACTTCTCGTATCAAATATTATTGGATTATTGTTCACCTGTAATTTGTATTACCTAACTTCATCACATGCCAAATTTCACTGACGGGAGAATTATTCGGAAGTCTCCATACAACAAATATGCTCATTGATTGGACTACAATAGGCGGCGTTATTGCTAGACAGCAATCTCTTCCAAGCAACCTTGGGAGAGAGAGATATAAGATACAGGACAATAAGGGAGTGGGTGCAACTATTACTTATTATTATGCATTACTTATTTATGGGGATTACTGAGCATATTTGCAGTAGCCCCGCACCATCCCGCCAGTGAGACCCAAAAATTACTTCTGCTCATAAAATTTCACTGCTAAAGTTATGTGCCGAGGCTTGTATTTTGGTTGTGCTCTCTTGCTCTTTGCCACTGAATGCCCGCCGGCAAAGGCCTCCTCCAAACTCTTACATTTCTCCCTCTCTCGGCTCTCTCTAACCGTTCACAACCAGTTTCTCCCTGCCTAGCCAGACCATATTGTGTGACCAGCCCATACAGAAATTATTATAAGCAACATTTAATTAGCTAGTATAAGCCGGATTCACACTGAGCGAGCAGCCTCACGTCACGAGGCTGCCTCGTGCGCTTGCCGCAGAACGATCGTCTACAACTAGACTGCAAAAACAAGCGTTTGGTTCGGGCCAGTATAGGCTTATTATGAGTCTACGCTTACTATACTCGATAGCGACTGTAGTCAACATTTGTATGAAAACTTTTAGTTCAGTGTAGTTACCGCCAGAAGCGCTGTGCCATACTACACTCGCTATTAAGTAACATACATACATACACTCCGCCTATTTCCCATGGGGGTAGGCAGAAACTATGGATCGCCACCTGCTACGATCCTAGCACACTTCTTTCGCATCATTCTAACAAGTAATTAAAATGTAACTGTGCAAACTAATAATACAGCCACAGGCATGTCTAGAGTACCGCGCATTTGCCTCGAGGCTGCTCACTCAATCTAGCCTCTGCTCAGCAATAATAAAAAAAAAACCGGTCAAGAGCGAGTCGGACTCGCGCACCGAGGGTTCCGTACAATCATAAATATATTTGGATATGTTACTTTAGTACAGTCTTTAAAAAAGTAGGATTAACGGCAGACAGGTGGAAGGGCGAACAGGTGGACAGTTAATTTACAAATCTTAACCACCAGCTGCTTATGGTGACTGAAAAACGTTTCAGCCGCTCCACATTGCAAACTGTTTATATTACTAAGTAGGAACTTATTCTTCGTTTATTCGTACGGCAAATAGTAGGTAATTTATATTAGAACCAGTCACCAATTATTACTGTAGTATTAGGTTGCGCCATCTCTTGACCGATAGTGGAACTATTTTTGTTCGCAAGTCAGCATTCTTAGGTCACTGCCATCTGTTGACGGGTAGTGAAACTAACGAACTTTGGTTTGTTTTTTGAATTTCTAAAAAAGTGTGTTATATTGAGACATCGTTTTATTTTTCCTGTAATCTTTACGTAAACTACTATCACATAGAATTATTTCAGATTTTTCTCTTTGCAAACTTCGGAGATAAGGGGGGGGGAACGGTATTTTTTTTTACATTTTTCATCATAAGTCGAAAACTATACGGCCTAAGTAAAAAGAAAAAAATGT
Source organism: Agriphila geniculea (assembly GCA_943789525.1). Classification (NCBI taxonomy): domain Eukaryota; kingdom Metazoa; phylum Arthropoda; class Insecta; order Lepidoptera; family Crambidae; genus Agriphila; species Agriphila geniculea. The sequence goes on along the minus strand of OX038879.1, from coordinate 3,272,552 downwards.
TTTAAAATGTGCAAACAGCGCTCTTTCATATGATACCCCACACGCCTTAGTCACCTCACTTAAAATTTTTAAGACCCCTTTTCAGTCCCTGTTGTAAAAAATATATATATTTTTTTATTTCTTTCTTATTTGCAAAATAGTTGGGCAAATGTCATTTTAAACTATTCCAAATTTCAAGTTGATACCATTAGTAGTTCTCGAGATATCCAGCTGTGACAGACAGACAGACAGACAGACTGAGTCACACCATAAGGGTTCCTTTTTTACCATTTTGGTACGGAACCCTAAAAAAGAATACAATGATGCATATAATGTGGTGTGTTACCTCAACTAGCGGCTCGAGCGTGTCATTGAACAGCAGGTGGTTGTAGGGCAGGCCGAGCCCCACCGGGTCGTACGAGCACACCGTGTTCAGTAACGACGTGAACAGCGGCAGAGCGTGGCGGTTCTCAGGGCTCGTAACGTACCTGCCATTGAATTGTGACACTTAAGCGTATGGCAAGAAACTTGGTTTAAACATAGCGACGTAAATTGGTGAGGTGTTATCTCCGCTATCGGTACTGAAAATAACGTTTATTCATCTTTAATTGAACTGTTTTGTTAGACATTTGAATTGTTTGACATAGAAACGAATCACAGTTAAAATGCACTTTTATTTGTAATGAGTGTGACAAAAAAAAACTTTTTGCTTGTTACTATAAAGTCGCGTAACTGGATAGTGACGTCTGCCTGTGCATCTCCCGGAATGATGTGACCTTGTTTTCTTAGATCATGGAAAAAACTAATTGGGAACCACTGTAGTACGGTATACTGACGCGATCCACTTGTTGTGGTGCGTGGCGGCGGCGGCGGCGGGCTTATACACGGTCTCGCTGCAGCACGTGAGCAGCAGCCGCAGCAGCTCGGCGCGCGCCGCCTCGTGCTGCGTGCAGCGCGCCGGCGACCGCGCGAACCCCACGCCGCCCGCCCAGATGTACTCGCAGCTGTCCAGGGACGACAGCTCTTCTGCACGCTCCTAAACGACACCACAGAATAACTAATAGTACAAGTACAGAAGCAGCAATACGCACAGTCATTTAAATAAAAAGCGACTTTTGCTCCGACACAATAAAGTGCAATTCAGGTCGCGCAGCGCTCCTAGTAGTTGCCTCTCTTTCTATCGCGTGCTCTTATTTTCTGATGACGCAACGTTACGGTTGTATTCGTGTAAATGAACTGTGTAGCATATATCGTAGTGTGAAAAACGACAATGGGGAATGTCCGAAAAAAATCAAATTAGCTGAATATTTTTTTATAGGTAGGAATAAGCTCCAGTGGCGAAGGGTCCATACAAGCCGATTCCCATCGGCTTACCTTTTGGAAAACCCACCCCACTGATCCACTATGCAGATCACTACATTTTTCATCATTTTTGTAGAGCGGCTTACCTTCGCCATAATTTCACCCCTCGCCACTGATAAGCTCCCTTAGTAATAGAAAAAAGTTTCAGAATTTTCGGTTGCGTAAAAAATGAAAGTCTCTTCGGCTTCACAAATGTACCGTGTTGTGGTTGTGGCAGGTGGTGGCAAAGGTATAAATTCCATTCTGCTGTTACTTTCGTACATTTGTGAAGTCGAAGAGAATTTAATATTTTACCCCCCTAATCTTTTATTTTTTTTATTTTTGTATAAAAATCGTAAAGCGGTTAACAGAATACACCTGCCTACTAAGTTTCAACTATGTAGTCCTAATAGTTTTGGAATAAAGTGGCTGTGACATACGGACGGACAGACAGACAGACAGACAGACAGACAGACAGACAGACAGACAGACATGACGAATCTATAAGGGTTCCGTTTTTTGCCATTTTGGCTACGGAACCCTAATTAGTCCGTTTTTCTAGTTAATTTGAAAGGCATGTTTTGATTTCGATTTTGATACTTTTTAGTTCATTTTTAAAACGTTTGTTTTTTGGTTTGATTGTCAGTAAATGTTTAATTTTTGTTTTTTAGTCTTATCTGTGTTTTCTCGGGCTTTTTTCCGGCTTCATTATTAGACCAGGGTCTAGTACTATCTCTCATCAGAATACATGTCAAAACGAATCAAACGAGCCCAAACTTGATGGGGTTGTATGGTATTATTATAGATATCCTGTACCCTTCTATCGGCTCCATCACCTGATCGTGGACACTATTTTCCAACAGATACTTGTCAAGACAAATCAAACGAGCCCAAACTCTATGGAGTTGTATGATTTTATTAGAGAGTTCCTGTGGCCTTCTTCCGACTCAATCACCAGACCCTGGAAATCATCTTCCGTCAAAGTACTAGTCAAGACAAATCCAAGGAGCCCAAAATAAATGGAGCTGCATGGTTTTATTACATATTTTTCGTGATTTTCTTCCGGCTTTATTATCAGACACTGGACATTATTTTCCCAACAGGGTACTTGTTGAGACGAATCAAACGAGCCCTCGATGGATATGTATGGTTTTATTACAGAGTTCCTGTGATTTTCTTCCGGCTCCATCATCAGATCTTCGACACTATTTCTCAACGAGTTATTGCCAAGACGAATCAAACGATCCCAAACTCGATGGATTTGTATGGTTTCATTACAGAGTTCCTATGGTTTTCTTCCGGCTCCATCATCAGACTCTGGACACTATTTCCCAACAGAGTACTAGTCAAGACGAATCAAACAAGCGCAAACTAAATGGAGTTGTATGGTTTTATTACATAGTTTTTGTGGTTTTCTTCCGGATTCATTATCAGACACTGGACACTAATTTTCCCAACAAAATACTTGTCGAGACGAATCAAACGAGCCCTCGATGGATATGTATGATTTTATTACAGAGTTCCTGTGATTTTCTACCGCTCCATCATCAGACCTTGGACACTATTTCTCAACAGAGTTATTGGCAAGACGAATCAAATGGGCCCAAACTCGATGGATTTGTATTGTTCCAATACAGAGTTTCTGTGGTTTTATTCCAGCTCCCTCATCAGACTCTGGACACTATTTTCCAATAGAGAACTAATCAAGACGAATTAAACAAGCCCAAACTAAATGGAGTTGCATGGTTTAATTACATAGTTTTTGTGATTTACTTCTGGCTTCATTATCAGACCCTGGACACTATTTATTTTTTCAACAGAGTACCTGTCGAGACAAATCAAACGAGCCCAAATTCGATGGATTTGTATTGTTTTATTATAGAATTCCCGTGATTTTCTTCCGGCTCCATCATTATACCATAGACACTATTTTTAAACAGAGTTATTGCCAAGACGAATCAAACGAGCCCAAACTCGATTGATTTGTATGGTTTCATTACAGAGTTCTTGTAGTTTTCTTCCGGCTCTATCATCAGACCCTGGACAATATTTCCCAACAAAGTACTAGTCAAGACGAATCAAACGAGCCAAAACTCGATGAATTTTTGTTTTTTTTTGTTTTAGTACAGAGTGTCAAACGTAGGCCCTGACTAAAAAGCATTATTTGAAGCTAAGAATATGCCAAAGAAAATGAAAAGAAGCTTAATAGGTATTACGCTGAAAGACCGTCAAAAATCAGAGGAAATAAGAAGAAAAAAACGAAAGTAGTAGACATAATAAGGAAAATATGACTGTTAAAATGGCAATGGACGGGTTAAATGGCAAGAGAAAGAAAGGGAAAAAGTACCAGAATAATTACAGAGTGGCAACCATGGGACAGAAAAAGGAAAAGAGGAAGACAAACCAAAAGATGGGCAGATGATATTTTGAAAACTGGAGGAACACTTTGATCGCGAAAAGCAAGAGATAGAACAGAATGAAAACAGCTGAAAAAGGCCTACGTGTCACAAGACACGCTGATCACTAAAGCCAAAAAGGAATAAAATGAACAAAAGAATGAAAAAATATATAGGTATTTGAGACAATCACACATTTGTACTTGTCAAGACGAATCAAACGAGCACAAACTCGATGGGTTTGTATGGTTTTATTACAGATTTTCTGAGGCCCTTTGGTTCCATCATCAGATCAGCTCAATGACACTATAAGATGTCATTGTTTCCTGTTCTGACCTATGTTTTAAGTTTCAAGTCTTTGATTCATTGGGAAGCTAGATTAAAATCGTTTACAATTTGTGGAAAAACAAACAACATAGGTAAACACATAAATAAACGAGAAAGTGAACGTTAATGACTTCATTCTATGCTCACAAATGCTATTCGGGTATTTAATGGATGACTTTTTCATAAATCCAAAAAAGTGGAAAATATTCGAATATTCGAATATCACCGACTTGAGTATTCGAATAGCAAAATAAGGCGAATATTCGAACAATTCGAATATTCGAATTGCAAGTCCTAATTGCGGGTCTTGTTTACTTATATCTATTTAATAATTTAATAGGAATTTTCAAAGTTCGCCCTTATTACGGCTCGCGCAGAGTTTTTCGATCATTTGTATTGAACATTTAAAAATGGAACGTGATGCGACTCTACAGTCTTAAGAGTAAATTTTAACCATTAGCGCGTTTCTCACACCGATGACGGGATTCGAACGGGATGGAAACAAACTTTCGGACCAAGGGAGGACGACTGGAAGGCATTTGTTTTCTTTTCGGGTGTTGTTGGAAGGTCGAATTGGCAAAAAAAGGAAGAAACCGAAGCGAAGCGAAAGCGGTTCTAGTAAATAAAATCTATACATATAAAACTCTAAATTGATTGATTGATTGGTGATTGACGGCTGAAATTAAAGACACCATTTTTGGAGGGTAGATACCTTTCATGGTGTAGGTGAGCACTAAGAAAGGATTTTAGAAATTTTACCCACTAAGGGGATGAAATAGGGGATGAAAGTTTATATGGTCTCTTAGTTTCAAAGCTAGGATGTTCAAATTTTGTGTTTAGGCTGACGATGACGATTAAAAATTATAAGGGGAAAGGGGAGGGGAGGGGGGACGGGGACGGGGGGATGGCGATGGATAGATAAATCAAAAGACTGACGGTTACGGTGATGGTAAGTGTGAGTGGACGAGGAAGCGGAAGCTGAAGCGGAAGCGAAAGTCAAATACATCAAGAATATAAACAGTTTGCAATGTGCGTGGAGTGTCAGCCACTCGTTTTTCAGTCACCATAAGCAGCTGTGGTTAAGATTTGTAAACTAACTGTCCGCCTACTCGCCCTTCCACCTGTCTGCCTGTTCGCCCTTCCACCTGTCCGCCTGTTCGCCCATTCACCGTTTCGCCTGTCCGCCGTCTATCCTTCTTTTGAAAGACTGTAGTAAAGTATCCAAATATTTATATTTATGATGGTACGGAACCCTCGGTGCGCGAGTCCGACTCGCTCTTGACCGGTTTTTTTTATTTTGACATCCGTACACGGTACAGTAATATCGATTCAACATTGTTACTATTATAAAGAGACAATACCAACGCAGGCAGTAAGATGCAGCGCGTCTACGGCGACGGGCGAGTGACGGCCCTCTGCTCATTGTGCCTTCGAAGGCACAGCTAGCGGTAGGTGCTTATCGCGCGACCTTGAGCGAGTGATGGAGGCCTAACGACACCTCATCATCAAATGACACGTATTATTATTATTTAGAAGGGGAGACGCCAACGAAGCCGGACGGATGTTCAGACACCTTGATTGGAACCATTTCACCCAGTTCCCCAAATCTCCTAAAAACTGAAAGCAGGGGAAGCGGGTTATCGTTCACCCCACCGGCGTCGGAGCCTAGAACCTACCTGTACGCTTACAGTACCTGCTGAGTTGACTTCTGATTCTAATCCTCTTCCTTAAGCTTATCTGCTCCAAAGAGCTCCCAGTGCAGTAATGCGTACATCGGGCATTCTGTCATGTAGTGGTAGCTAGTTTTTTCTCTTTTTTCTTTACACTGCGGACAGGCTTATTCGCAAAACGTCTCTTTCACAGAATGTCGCCCGTCGCAAAATGCTTTCGCAAAATGTCAAATAAAAAAAAAACAAAAAATGATTTTTTTCTTTTCTTCGTAATAAAGACGCCTCGCAAAGTACCAGGATCACATAACTATGGAGAGGGTTAACTTGAATGATAAAAAAAACTTTTTTTTTTATTTAATCACTTTTGATAAAAAAATAAGTTTTTTTCTTTTCTTCGTAATAAAAACATCTCTAAAGTACCAGGATCATATAAATATGGAGAAGGTAAACTTAAATAATTTTCAATAACGTTCGTTGTTTTTTTATATTAATCACGTTAAAAAAATATATACCCACCAACTATAAAAAAAGTTTTTTGAACATCACAGTAGTTAACCTTCTCCATATTTATGTGATCCTGGTACTTTGTAGACGTTTTTATTACGAAGAAAAGAAAAAGAAACCACTTGAATGATTTTTGTTAAAAACACGTAATTATTCAAGTCCTTATCGCGATATTTTGCGAAAGCGACATTCTGCGAAAGAGACATTGTGCGAAAGCGACCTTATGCGAAAGAGGCATTATGAGAAAGCTGTATTAAGTTTAAGTTACATACAATTTAAGCTTAATTGCAGCTGTATTGACTCCAAAGAAGCCAAGCTATTGCACTTCGAAGATGACAATTTTTTCTCAAAAATTGAAATTTTCTGGTTTTACTCACGTGTTTCGTGAAATATTGGCAAAACAGCTTGTCTTATAGAGAAAAGTTACTAAAAATATTTTGTAGTACATTTATTTATTAAAGTCTACTTTTATTCAAAGTCAAAGTCAAAATTAGCTTTATTCAAATAAACTTAATTATTAAGTACTTTTAAATCGTCTATATTAAAGTCCAAAACGAAGTCTGTAAGACTTTTAGTTCACCTACAATCTCAAAAAAAAAACAAAAAAAGATAAAATGGGTTATGGAGGCATAAGACTCAATGTATACAGGGTTATTGAAAATTAGACCGCAATCATATAAGAGGTGATGGAGGAGGTCATTTGCAACAATATTGACCCAAAATAGTATAATGCAAAAGATAACCATTTTCAAGATATTTTAAAATAAATGTTTTTTTTAATATTACCATTTTCATTCATTCAAAAATTAATTTAAAAAACTTCGTAATTCAATTTTTTTTTGTTGACATATTTAGAGAGTTATGATATGGGTCTACAATGCACAGTAAAATAAACTCGTGTTATTCTTTATCCATACGGAAATTAAAGCAAATGTTTTAGAGGACAGATTTTGTTTTTGTGAAATTTTTAACAAAAATTCCAATTAAAATATTTAAAAGGTCTTGCTAATTTCGTAAATGATTCATTTAAGTAACATTTTACTACTTCTTGCTATATAAAAAAGTAAAAATAATTGCTCTATGTTACTCCATTGCAGAAAAAAAAGCATAAGCATGTAGCAGTTTCTGAATAACTGCAAAATTTTAGAAATGTTGGCGCGCCAGGGTCAAAACTATGCATTTTTTGCGAACAATGTTTTCTACATTTATAAACTGTATTAAATTACCTACATTTAAAACCCAATTGCAGCTCTATTGACCCCATAGAAGCCAAGCTATGACTCTTCGAAGATGACCTAATTTACCCAAACATTGTAATGTTCAAGTTTAACGAACTTATTTCGCGAAATATTGGAAAAACCACTTATACGAAAAACCACCTATGAAGAAAAATTACTAAAAATACTTTGTAGTAAATTTAATTAGGTTTTAATAAAGCCCAAAACAAAGTCTGTGAGGCTAATAGTTCCCTTACAATCCCAAAAAAACGAAAAGAAGGTAAAATGGGTTATAGAGACAAAAGACTAAAATATACAACGTGATAAAAAAACCCTAATGCCGAATATGGTAGATAAGGACCATCAAACTGAACAACTTTTACTAGGGGACCAACTCTGAAAATCACGAAAACATCAGCTGTTTCGTACATTTTAATATTTTCGTTGTTTTTTTTTTATGAAACAGGTGTTTTTTTTTTTTCAGAGTTGGTCTCATAGTGAAAGTTGTTCAGTTTGATGGTCCCTATCTACCATATTCGGCATTAGGGGTATTTTTGTAACATGTTGTTTATTTAGTCTTTTGTCTCTATAACCCATTTTACCTTCTCTTCGTTTTTTAAGATTGTGTGAACTGGCTAGTCTCACAGACTTTGTTTTGGACTTTAATAAAAGCTAAAATATTTTTTTAACTTTTCTTCATAAGATAAGCGGCTTTGCCAATATTTCACGAAATACGTGAGTAAAGCAGGAAAATTTCAATTTTTGAGAAATAATTGACAACATCGAAGTGCAATAGCTCAACTTCTATGAGGTCAATAGAGCTGCAATTAGGCTCAAACCTTTGTGCGATGTAAGACACTTTCGCGATTCGTCACATGAGATATTGGCTACTTTATCAAATAGCATTGTAGGTAATTTAATACAGTTTATAAGTGTAGAAAACATTGTTCGCAAAAAATGCATAGTTTTGGCCCTGGAGAACAGGTAGTGAAAAAGGTCCAAGTATTTCTCGATTTTCTCAGTTTCTACAACTTTTTCGAAGTTGCGAATTCACACTACCCTAACAGACCCATACAACATACCAAAAATGCAGAACTACAACACGCTTTGCGAATTTAATGTCTATTTTCAAGAGGGAATCCACTGTCCGTTTGATCGAAATGAAACGTAAGCAGGGTATCTCACTCCACGCTTAAACTTTTATATTAGCCTACTGCTCATGGCTCAGTCGAGCCAGCGCACGAGGGATGTAATGTCAGTTGAGACAGAGCTACGCGACATATAGAGAAGCGCTTCGGAGGTGCGTATAATAATAGCCACGCAGCACTGTGCAATTTGAAATTGTACTTTATTGCTGTGCAGCGAGAGTAGTTTATTATTTGATTGTCCTCGCGCGGATGGGCTTCTGTACATTTAGAACTATTTTATCCGTCTGTCTATCTGCGGCTTAGCTCAGAGGCCCTTAGTACTAATTATGTCAAAAAAGCGATAGAATAAAATCTTATAAAATATATATTTTTTGTGTACCTCTCCTACATATAAAGTGAGGATGAAATTTTTTTTTCTCATCCATCTCATAGAGAGTGGTGTCATTGGATAGGTCTTTTGAAAATATGGTAGGTTTGTGATGACCACATTTCGATTTCAAGGAAACAGGATCTGTTTTCAAGCTTATTTGATTATAGATGAGCATGTGACCAAATTTACAACTGAAATTTACATGAATTACAAATATCACAAATGTTACATTATTTTCTTCTGCCTATACTAAAATGGTATAAGTACAGGATATGACTATCTGTCCTATGGAAACAAAAGCTGATAAGATAAAATAATCTACTATAAATCAATACTTACCGGCCCGGCGCGCTTGGTGCTTGCTACCGTAAAGTCCGGGCAAAACAGGAGATCCTGCAAACACAATTATGCTAGTAAAAGCTAATTTCGCGACAAAAAAATATATTGTTAGGTTAGATACAAAAAGAAGTTTTGTATCTAACCTAACAATATAATTTTTTGTCATTACTTTCTTTTGGACATTGTGAATTTTTGGATTACAAGTTTATTTATTTATTTTATGAATGTTATTTGTATGAGTGTTAATTTATGAATCAGCTGTAAAGCTGATAATAACAAATTAGTACAAAAGTTTATAACACCTAAAGGTCTAGTACTAAAAAATTACTAGAAAAACATTGACGCATCACCAGATCATTTTCTCAGACAGGAATCAAACCTGCAACCTTTTGAAGTCCGATCCAAAGCTCTTTCAACTGAGCTATCGAGTCACTTTAGTATTATATAAAAATAGCATTGTTAATGATAAAATCTCAAATTTAAAAACATAAAAGTCCGATGGTCCAATTGATAGAATCACAGACAAATGCCCATGCATCGACCAGTAAAACTCAGCGATCAGACCACAGGCAATAAAAGTATTAAATATCTCAAAAGATACATAAGTATAATTAGGTAATTATGATCTTCTAAATTTTTTTACACATTTCATACAATTTTGCTACACACAAGATTGATAAATTGGATTAGATGATTGAAGTTATATGAATTAAACTATAATTCAACTTTAGTGAATATGTAAATCTAAAGCCAGTTCTGAGTTTGATAATTTAATAAGTTGATACCATCAACTGTACACTTACACATATTGCATTTATAAGTGATTGGGCTAATGGGATAGACTGCTCATTCTCTGCAGCTGCAGGTAGTGATGACCAGAAGAAACTGTGCCATTCTGGTTCTTCCAACATGTAGGGCAGCACTCGAGTCAGCAGCCGAGCACAGTTCAAAGCTGGCAATTTACAAAATATAATGAAGAACAGCTGATGTGCAACAAAATTATACTATTTATTGAGTTACTCGCTTCCGCCCGCGACTTTGTCTGTGTGGATATTTGGAAAATCCCTAGGGAACATTTGACCGGGATAAAAAGTATCATATGTTTTAATCCAGGCTATAAACTATTTGTGTGTCAAATTTCATCCAAATCTGTTCAGCCGATTTTGTGTGACTGAGGAACAAACACCTAAACCCACAAACTTTCACATTTATAATATTAGTAGGATGTACAGACATCCGCCGGTCATTCCAGGTCTGTATCGAAATAATGATTGGGGCCCTTTTAATAAATTATATTGTGATATTGGGAGGGTTACTTTGTTTATCATCTCAAATTTATTATTGTATATTAGAACTTCTTCCTATTTTGAAGTAAAAGGAGGGCCCCAATCATATCACTTAAATGCGGGCCTGGAATGACCGACAGATTGCAATGTCTGGTTACGAGCATAAGCATTTATTCCTCAGTCACATTAATGTTTTTATTCTTCTATATTCCCTTATTTAGACACCACAGCACAAGCTTGTCAAGTTTGGGGCTAAATGATTGGTTTATCTTGTCTGGGATATTTATTAATTTATATTACATAAACAAGTATTGTGTCAATGAAACATCAGAGTAATATCCTGAAGATTTTAAAAGAAATAGCAAATGTAAAAGTATTATACCAGTCTGCTGCTCTCTTTGTGTTCGACAGCTGCTGTCCACAGTCTTGACTAACTTCTCAACTGCCTTATAAACTAAGGTGGCCAAATTGTTTGGAGATTCTTCACGTAGCGCCCTAATCTCAGCTCCAGGAACGAGTGCAAACACATCCTGGACATTAGTCACGCTCTCGGACCAAAATTGATCCCAAAAACTGTCGTCGGCTGCGTCGATAGGCTGAAAAATTAATTCATACAAACAAACACGAAAATTACAGAAACTATATTTTACAAAATCGATAATTTGTAGACAATTACCTGAGATTTAGAAGTTAGCTGGACAACAGCTTTTCTGAAGTTTAATTTTGTGTCAGCATTACCCATTTTATTTAAATTATTTTCCAAATTAAACCAAATCCATTTCCTTCGTCCTACACAAAAACAACGATTTGACAGACCATTAGATGACAGGAGTATCACAGACAGTGCTGCCAACTAGTTTGAGCGAAAACGCGCTGTCAACGCTGTAAAAAAGCGCTAGATTGCGCTAAAATGGCATTTTAAAAAAAAGCGCCAGATTCCGCGATAACCACACATGGTTTTACTATTTATTTGCTCTTCGTAAGAGCATCGCCTACCCCCCCCCCCCTAGATGTTAAAAAATAATTGAAGTAGGTGAAAGAAGAAAATGAGAATTATCTATTAGAATGCTTGGTGTACCATAATTAAATAGAATTTGTATAATTTTAATAGATTCACCAAGCATTTACCAAATAAATGCAGCAGACCAGCAGGTAAATACTTAATCTACTAAAATCTAAAAAAGCGCTAGATTTAGCGCTAGGCGCTAAAACGCGCTGCGAGTAGTGATGGGCAGTGGATAAATATCCTAAAGGTAAAAAACTCGGATATTTATCAAAAATAGATAAATATCCGTTTTTATCCATTTTTAGCGGATTTTTATCCAAAAATGCCGGATAAATATATTCAGGCCTGAATCTACACAATAGATTTGCTTCTTGTTAACTACATTTTTGACGAAAACAGTATTTTGTGCTCGAAACAATGTTTTCTTAATTTTATTATCTGTATAGCGTTGTACGTAGTGATGGGCAGTGGATAAAAACTCAAAAGGTAAAAAACTCGGATATTTACCATAAATGGCGGATAAATATTATTTAGACCTGTTTCTATACACTAGTTTTGGTCCCACGTGAGGCCCCGCCCCCGCTACTAACCCAACCACGATGACAACTGTACCTGGCAACATATAACAAGCGCACATTGAGGACTGGTCCCTAGGCTAAATGGTGTCGTTTCATCGCCCACAAGTCCCTTGTCAACGACGTGATTACCATCGCAATTGTGTTGACCAGGGTATGCTGGCCGACTTATGGAGAGGGAGAACCTATTTACGATGAACTGTTTTTTCAGGAAGAGATAATACCAACGCATAATCCAAGATAGCGGCCAACTTTTTTGTTTTTGAGCCGATTTCGATGAAACTTTGTTTAGGGCACAATTTTTAAAACAAAACAGCAGAGCAATATTGAAAATGTGAAAATTCAAGATGGCGGTCATCTTTTTTGTTTATGGGCCCACTTCGATGAAACTCTGTTTTTTGTACTATTTTCACAAGAAAACAGCGCAACGCAATGTTAAAAATGATAAAAATGCAAGATGGCGGCAAACTTTTTTGTTTGTGGGCTGATTTCGATGATACTCGGTTTATGTACTATTTTGACAAGAAAACAGCAACGCAATGTTAAAAATATGAAAAATCAAAGATGGCAGCCAACTTTCTTGTTTTTGGGCCGATTTCGATGAAACTCGGTTTTTTGTACTATTTTGACAAGAAAACAGCAAACTTATATTAAAAATGACAAAAATCTAAGATGGCGGCCAAACTTTTTGTTTGTGAGCCGATTTCGATGAAACTCGGTTTTTGGTATTATTTAGACAAGAAAACAGCTACGCAATGTTATAATTATGAAAAATCAACGATGGCGGCCAACTTTTTTTTGGGCCGATTTCGATGAAACTTTGTTTGGGGCACTATTTTTGAAAGAAAACAGCAACGCAATATTAAAAATCTCAAAATCTAACATGGCGATTGGCGGCCAACCTTTTTGTTTGTGAGCGGATTTCGATGAAACTCGGTTTTTAGTACTATTTTGACAAGAAAACAGCAAAGCAATATTAAAAATGACAAAAATCTAAGATGGCGGCCAAACTTTTTGTTTGTGAGCCGATTTCGATGAAACTCGGTTTTTGGTACTATTTAGACAAGAAAACAGCAACGCAATGTTATAAATATGAAAAATCAACGATGGCGGCCAACTTTTTTTTGGGCCGATTTCGATGAAACTTTGTTTGGGGCACTATTTTTAAAAGAAAACAGCAACGCAATATTAATAATGTCAAAATCTAACATGGCGGCCAACCTTTTTGTTTGTGAGCGGATTTCAATGAAACTCGGTTTTTGGTACTGTTTTGACAAGAAAACAGCATCGCAATGTTAAAAATATCAAAATCCAAGATAGCGGCCAACTTTTTTGTTATTGGGCCATTTCGATGAAACTCGGTTCTTTTGTACTATTTTGACAAGAAAACAGCAACGCTATTTTAAAAATGTCCAAAAATCAAAGATGGCGGCCAACCTTTTTGTTTGTGAGCCGATTTCGATGAAACTCGGTTTTCTGTACTTTTTGACAAGAAAACAGCAACGCAATGTTAAAAATATGAAAAATCAAAGATGGCGGCCATCTTTTTTGTTTGTGGGTTCATTTCGATAAAACTCAGTTTTTTGTACTATTTTGACAAGAAAACAGCGCAACGCAATGTTAAAAATGATAAAAATGCAAGATGGCGGCAAACTTTTTTGTTTGTGGGCTGATTTCGATTAAACTCGGTTTTATGTACTATTATGACAATAAAACAGCAACGCAACGTTAAAATATGAAAAATCAAAGATGGCGGCCAATTTTCTTGTTTTTGGGGCGATTTCGATGAAACTCAATTTTTTGTACTATTTTGACAAGAAAACAGCAACGCAATATTAAAAACGACAAAAATTTAGGAGGGCGGCCAACCTTTTTGTTTGTGAGCCGATTTCGATGAAACTCGTTTTTTTGTACTATTTTGACAAGAAAACAGCAACGCAATGGTTAAAATTAGAAAAAGCCAACATGGCACCCAATTTTTTATTTATTTGTCGACTTAGATGAAACACGGTTTTGGTACTATTTTAACAATAAAACATAAACGCAATGTTAAAAATATAAAAAAATCCACGACCGCGGCTAACTTTTTTGTTTGTGAGCCGATTTCGATGAAACTCGGTTTTTGGTACTATTTTCACAAAAAAACGGCAACGCAATGTTAAAAACATAAAAATGTGAGATGGCGGCCAACTTTTTGGTTTGTAAGCCCTTTTCGTTGAATCATCGAAATCAGCCTACATACAACAAAGTTGGCCACTATCTTGGTTGGATTTTAACATTATTAACATTGCGTTGTTGTTTTCTTGTCAAAATAGTATCAAAAACCAAATTTCATCAAAATCGGCCCACAAACAAAAAAGTTAGCCGCAATCTTAGATTTTTGATATTTTTAATATTGCATTGCTGTTTTCTTTTGAAAATAGTGTCCCAAACCGATTTTCATCGAAATCAGCTCGAAAACAAAAAATTTGGCCGCCATCTTGGATTTTTCATATTTTTAACATTGCGTTGCTGTTTTCTTGTCAAAATAGTACAAAAATCGAGTTTCGTCGAAATCAGCCCGCAAACAAAAAAGTTTGCCGCCATCTTGGATTTTTGACATTTTTAATATTGCGTTGCTGTTTTCTTTTAAAAATAGTGCCCCAAACAAAGTTTCATCGAAATCGGCCCAAAAAAAAAGTTGGCCGCCATCGTTGATTTTTCATATTTTTAACATTACGTTGCTGTTTTCTTGTCAAAATAGTACAAAAACTGAGTTTCATCGAAATCAGCCCACAAACAAAACAGTTTGCCGCCATCTTGCATTTTTAACATTGAGTTGCTGTTTTCTTGTCAAAATAGTGCCAAAAACCGAGTTTCATCGAAATAAGCCCAAAAACAAAAAAGATGACCGCCATCTTGGATTTTTGACATTTTTAACATTGCGTTGCTGTTTTCTTTTAAAAATAGTGCCCCAAACAAAGTTTCATCAAAGTCGGCCCACAAACTAAAAAGTTGGCCGCCATCTTAGATTTTTGATATTTTTAATATTGCTTTACTGTTTTTTTAAATAGTGCCCAAACCAAGTTTCATCGAATTCGGCCCAATAACAAAATAGTTGGCTGCCATCATGGTATTTTTTTACAATATTAACTGGTTTCCGAACCCTGCGTGTCAAGTAAATTTTGTGACAACCCTTCCGTTTTTGCGTAAAACTACGTGCTACGTACGTTGGGGGCTGGGGGTGCTAGAGTCATCGAACGAATTCATTCATAATTCTGAAGTAGTTTGAGAATTCTCAGGATGTAGTTTTCATTCTTCTATTGCATTTTTTGGATTTCTTAATTATAATGCACTTCAATAGCACTTATTTTGTTTAAAATTATTAACTACCTTTATTTTAATTTCAAAATTTACGTGACATATCAAGAAAAGGGTTTTAAAATAAATATTTTATTAGGACGGATAAATATCCGTCCTTTTGGATAAAAACTCGGCTAAAAACGGATCTTTATTGAGTTTTTATCCGGTCAAAAACCCATCACTAGCTGCGAGACAAAAAAAGCGCTAGATCTGGCGCGAAACGCGCTAAGTTGGCAGCACTGATCACAGATTATAAATTTGTAGCTCAGGAGTATGTATATATATTGACACTTGACAGTTATGGATGAAATAGTGACGTACCACTTATTAACCGGTATTAATAACATTATCAATTGAATATTCAAATAATTTGATTATGTTGCACTGACTGTCTTGCTATTCTGTGCTTTTTTTTAATTGTCTTTGATTTGATGATCGGTGTCTCTATCTTTGTCTAATTGTCTATGTTATTTTAGTCTGAAAAATGGCCGCAGTAAATTTAGTTCGAAGTGCTTTCGGTGGATTATTACGAAAATCTACTTCGTATAGAACACCGGTAGTATGCCGACTTTCAACTGTAGCATTACAGCAAAAATTCCAAACAGTGAAGAATCTTGCTAATTTACACAAGGATCAAATACTTCGAAATGAGGTAAGGGGTTTCTATCAATCAATACAATGTGATATTTTCTTCAATTTGTCAAAAAGAAAAAACATCGCAACACCTTCATTCCTCTAAACTTTTACTTTTTGTTTTTACCAAGAACGTTTCAAAAACTAAATTTCTGATATAACCTCAAAGTGTTGCATAACAAATGTGTACAGATATATAAATTGTTTAGGTACAATGTCAGCGAATACGACCATATTCTGGTGCCCAGACTAAGCTTACGCCGCAGCAAATTGAGGACCGAGTCATGAAAGTGTGCAAGGCTTACGACAAACTGAGTGTCTGTCAGGTACCTACTTTGCATTTATTCTTCAAATTTTGTTTCAGAACCCGAAAAACGGTATCCGCAACTTCAGTGCTGGGCCTCCGCTCACATTAGAACTTATCCAATGTAGAGTGCTCCTTGTACTACAACTTTATGACAAAGTTAACCCTGACAAGGTAGCTTATAATGTTTATAATATGTTTAAACATCAATGTTATTAACGAAATTGCTCCCAACTTATTCTTAACACAGTATTGAATTGCATCAACATTATGGCCCATACTCCTTATTCAGCGTTAGGGAAGGCCTGTGCCCTAGCAGTGTAGGGACATTAAAGGTTGGCTAATGTTTTATCCTGATTAAATCAATTTCTTTTCTCTTTCAGCTGAAAGTAGATTCTCACTTTATGACAGATCTAGGGCTCGACTCCCTGGATCACGTTGAGGTCATAATGGCAATGGAAGATGAATTCGGCTTTGAAATTCCTGATGGTGATGCAGAGAGGCTGGTCAGACCACGAGACATTATCCAATACATCGCTGACAAAGAGGATATCTATGAATAAACTAGTTTATGCATCTTTTAGTACCATAATTACTGCCCTACATCAACTGTATATTCAAAACAGGTACACTTTAACAAAATTTCAGTTTTTTTTTGTTGGTGTAGGACATAAACCAGCTTAGTCTAGTTTTGATTTAATTTACTTTTGTTATAAGAATGAACATGTGAACTGGGCTGAACAACCATTCAAGGATGTATAAAGTGTAAATTCTGTTATTGATTATATGCCTGTTAGAGTAGATCATTTGTTTTTCATTTGGTCAATACAGTCCTTTTTTAATGATAATGAGGAAATAATATGTTAAATAAATAAATAAATTGAAACAGTTGTGGAGTCATTTAATTTAAAATTAAACTACTATTACTACCAGTTGTCCCGTGTGGTGGCACTAATGGGATTTTTTCCCAGCTGTCTCGTCTTAATCCAGGATTTCGCCACAGCTAAAAATCTTACTAGTCCCGTATATCGGCCTCTTCATCAGTCAGTGTACTGTACCATTATTTAGTTGTAAACATTTTCATGTAGAGCGTCAGCTCGGTGGCCTAGTGGTTAGAACGCCGGATTGCCGATATCGGATCCCGGGTTCGAATCTCAATTGTGCTTTACTACCAATGACTTTTTTGTAATATTCGTAGGCTTTCTTCGAAAATTACAAAACAGACAAAGTACCTACATGTCACGGGCCCTTCTTCCCCACGACACTACCAAGGCGCACTACTGGTAGTGTCGTGGGTAATTTTTTTTCCCTTCTACACTACCGACCCAGTAGGGTAAATGAAAAATTCCATACATATGGATTCCCCACGACACTACCAATATTTTTTTCGTGACAACATATAAATAAATGTCTGTATTTCACCAAAGTACCAGGATCTCATAAACATAGGAAGATTAACATCTTTTTATTTTTTATCGCTTTTATTTTTTTATTATTTTTGTAATACAATACGTGCGACGTACCACCAAGTAAATATCTATTGAAATTGGTTTATTTAGCACAAATCAATTTATTTATTTATTTTCTTCTGATTTGCGACCACCGGACTTTAAACAATTTATTATGTTTAAACATAAGCTCCTCTAATTCTATGCTACCCTGGTACTTTGGTAATGTAATTAAAGAAGATAATTAAAAATTATTTTAAGTTCAAGTTGAATTTGTGCTGACTTTGTTATTTATACATGTATTGTTGTCACGAAACTCCAGAATCTGCTGTTTCCAGAATCTTCCATTTAACGAAAAAAGGAAAAAATATTGGTAGTGTCGTGAGGAATGCATATGTATGGAATTTTTCATTTACCTACGACACTACTGGGCCGGTAGTGTAGAAGGGAAAAAAAATTTCCCACGACACTACCAGTAGTGCGCCTTGGTAGTGTCGTGGGGAAGAAGGGGTCACGGGACTGTGGGAACTGGGAGTCCCACTGGTACCATTGCATTTATCACGGGACAACTGGGACATGGGAGTACGGGACAACTGGGATCAGAGGTTTTTTTCCCTATTTGTTGGGTTCAATTCCTGGCTAAGGCAGACGATTTTTCGTGAATGTCAAGATGTATGAAAAAAGGGGTTATAAGGAGGGGGGATTTTTGAAATATTTAGTGGCTAGGATATAGTGCCATTTTGGTGCCTCTGTTAAAAAAAAACTGCCATTAATAGTTTCAAAGATGTGGAGACCTTTTTACCTGGATCTCGAGAACGAAAGGTCGGAAGCGTATCCTCACATATCTCCTAAACGCAAGATCGACAAACTCTGATTCTTGGTGACAAATTCCGACAAACTAACGGCTACACACTCGAGTTATCAGATTTTCGCTACGACCTTCCTTTCTCAAGATCCAGGTAGAAAAGTCTCCACAGCGTATCCTCACATATCTCCTAAACGCAAGACCGACAAAATCTGGTTTTTGTGCGACAAATTCCGAAAAATTAACGGCTGTACACACGAGTAATCAGATTTTCGCTACGACCTTCCGTTTTCGAGATCTGTGTGGCTCAGCTGTAGAGTCGTCTCTACAGCTGCGCCACACAGATCTCCTAAACGCAAGACCGACAAACTCTGGTTTTTGTGCGACAAATTAACGGCTGCACACACGAGAAATCAGATTTTCGCTACGACCTTCCGTTTTCGAGATCTGTGTGGCTCAGCTGAAGAGACGCCTTTACAGCTGCGCCACACGTATCTCCTAAACGCAAGCCCGACAAATTCTGGTTTTTGTGCGACAAATTCCGACAAACTATCGTCTTCATCATGGCATAGTCAAAAAGTCAGATTTCCAACTTTTTTTTGTGGCCCAGCTGTAGTCCGGCACGTCATAGCTGGTTGTCCCGCCCTCTTGATATCAAAATGGTGGGATAACCACTGGCAATCCATAATCAGTTGACGAGACGTTCTAACTCATACAATTTAAATGCGTTTTAGTGCCTTTACTTTTAAATCACTATAATTCAAATAACATGCGTTAATAATACAGCTTCGGAAACTCCTGCATAAGAGAATATAGCAATGTGCTGATTATGTAACTTTATTGCTCCTATAGTTTGTCAAGGCGTCAGGTCGTAGTTTATACAATACTAAATTATACAGAGTTATTTGTAAAACACCAACAACCTCGCAGGATTAGATTACTAACATAATACTCAACAACATTTGTTCTACGACTTTCCCGAAAACAGACAAAAAAATATTGACTTTTCATATAAAACTCGATCAGCTGTTCGGGACATTTGTATGGAGAGTTAATTTTTTTGGAAAAGTCGTAGAACAAACGTTTTTGTTTATGATGCTAGTAATCTACTCCTGCGAGGTTGTTGGTGTTTTACAAATAACTATACTATAGAAAAATACGACTCGCACCAGATCAATTCTCGGACGGGAATCGAACTCGCGACCTTTGGATGTCCGGTCCAGTGCTCTGACCGCTGAGCTACTATGTCACTAGTGGCATCGTCGAATTTCTTCATAAAAATAACTTTGTAAATGCAAAAATCTGAAATTAAAAAATTGTATAGGTACCTAGCTATTTCATCTTAAACAATTGTCTAAATATCTGGAAAGATATTTCAATTGAATGTCAAGGTAATTCCTCACATTGGTGAAATAACGCTGGCTTGCAGCGTAATAGTGGGATATACTCATTAATAAGTCTATGGATATACTAGAAGAAATTTGACGATGCCAGTGCCACTAGTGACTTGGTAGCTTAGCGGGCAGAGCATTGGACCAGACAATCAAAGGTCGCGGGTTCAATTCCCGTCCGAGAATCGATCTGGTGTGAGTCGTATTTTTTCTAGTATATTATTTAGTATTGTATAAAAATAGCATTGTGATTGAGAATGCAAAAATCACAAATTTCAAAATCGTACTGGTTTGCTTTGTTTCCGTACGTATTTACATAATTGAAATTCAGATTTCTATACACTAAAATTACTAGACTTGCCATAAGAATCTGAAACCTTTTCAATTTATGTAAGTACTTACGTACGGGAGCAAACCGGTACGAGCTGACTCCTTGACAAACTAAGAGCAATAAAATTTTATGGGTAATCAGCACATTGCTATGTTTACTTACGCAGGAGTTTCCGAAGCTGTATTATAAATTCATGTTATTCCATAATTAGAAATTAAAATGTGTTTGTTAAAACTTCCCGACAACTAACTATGGATTGTCGGTGGTTATCCCACCATTGTGATATCATGATGGCGGGATAACCAGCTTCGTTGAATATCTTTAAAACTCCTTGACAAAAACTAAAATTATACAGGTAAGTAATCAGCACTTTGCTATGTTTTCTTATGCATGAGATTCCGAAGCTGTATTATAAACTCATGTTATTTCAATTAGAAATTAAAAATAAATTACATATAATGTTTTAAACGTAAAGGCATTAAAATTGTATTTGTTTATTAAAACTTCCCATCAGCTGATTATGAATTGCCGGTGGTTATCCCACCATTTGATATCAAGATGGCGGGACAACCAGCTATGCTGAATTATCTTTGAAACCATTAATGGCAGAATTTTTTAACATTAGGCACCAAAATGGCAATAGTGCCATGATAACGTGCCGGACTACAGCTGGGCCACAAAAAAAATGTTGGAAATCTGACTTTTTGACTATTCCATGATGAAGTCTATAGTTTGTCGGAGTTTGTCGCCAAAAACCAGAGTTTGTCGGTCTTGCGTTTAGGAGATACGTGTGGCGCAGCTGTAGAGACGTCTCTACAGCTGAGCCACACAGATCTCAAAAACGGAAGGTCGTAGCGAAAATCTGATTACTCGTGTGTGTAGCCGTTAGTTTGTCGGAGTTTGTCGCCAGAAACCATAGTTTGTCGGTCTTGCGTTTAGGAGATCTGTGTGGCGCAGCTGTAGAGACGTCTCTACAGCTGCACCACACGTATCTCCTAAACGGAAGACCGACAAACTCTGGTTTTTGGCGACAAATTCCGACAAACTATAGACTTCATCATGGCATAGTCAATAAGTCAGATTTCCAACTTTTTTTTTGTGGCGCAGCTGTAGTCCGGCACGTGCCAGTATATAGATCCTAGCTAGGATCTTCCTGACACTGTTGCCATTTTAGCCACGAAATGTTTCAAATACCAGGAGGTATCCCGCCATCTTGACATTCACGATTTTTCAAAACTCATTGAATGCATTAGTTCAAATTATTATTTTTAAAATTAATATGAATTTCCTTTCAGTAAAATTTTCCATCTTCAATATTTAAAGTACTTTCCCTTTGTGTGGCAAAGTTTTGGGACCTGCCTCTTTCTTTTGCTTATGCTTTTATCAACACATGTGCTATGTCTGCCACGCCGCCCATACATTCACTATACATGAATTTTCTTTATAATATACAAGGACTAACTTTAAGGAAAATTAAGGTAAACCACAAATAAAACATCATAATTAGAATAATAATCATACAACTTTTAATGACATGAGACAAAATTCATCTCGATAAAGAAAAGTACTCTAAGCATACATTTTAACATTTATATACAGACTAAGCTCGAACACCTAAATGCACCGCACTTTACGTACTTACACTCACACAACACGCTAGTCTGACCGACGATAAATATATTACAAGTATTTATTTACAATATATTTATATTTCATACTTTCGAGCCTCGAGATATATTAGTTTTTACTACTATAATAAACTTAAATACTCATGCTCCTCTAGTGTGACCACCGAAACGCAAATATAGCGAAGGATTTTCATAGTCGAGTGTAGATAAAACGCTATAACACGCAATATTATAACGTGTTTCGGTGGACACGCTAGGGGGCTGATCTAGCCGTGCGGAACACGTTCGTCTGGGCCGCTCACTACTGGGCTTCGATTTTGTTCTTTACGAGGTAAATTTGTCGTATTTGTATTCTGTCGCAACAGTTCTCGATACAAAGACTAAGGCCGGTCACGTAACGCACACGCCTAGAAAACTCATAGAAAATAATCGAAATGTAAAAATATCACTATCTACATAATAAATAAAAAGTCGCGCGAGGGCGTCGCGATCGCGGATCGTCCGACACGCGTCACGAGATCGGGGGCGGCGGGGCGCGGGCGGCGAGGGGCTACCTGCGGGCGCGGGGCGGGGGGCGCTACCTGCGGCCGCGGGGGCGGGGGCGCGGCGGGGGGCGCGCCGAGCGCAGGCGCGGGGGCTCTACTCGCGCCACGCGCACCACCGGCTGCAGCAGGAGTCCTTGCAACGCGCGCTTCTTCTTCCGTATCTCGCGTTCCTCGGACGACCTCGACGAGCGCGATCGCCGCTTTTCGCTCTTCTCCGGCGACTTCTCTGTCTCCTCTTGCACGACGACCTTAACGTCTAACTGGACGCTTTCATTTGCGTCGTCGTTTGTGTCGATGTCCATCGGTTCGACCTTCGCCGTTTCGTCGTGGACGTCGACACCGTTGAGAGTTTCGTCGGCGGGCTTCTCGATAACCGTCTTCTCTGCCTCTGAGAGATGCGCATCATCCTCGCTGGTGCCCTGCGTGGTGTCGTCATCGGCAGGCTCGGCAGACGAGCTCCCGGCCTTCGCCGACTCGAGGCTGTCCGTCCGCGAGCCTTTCTTCACCTTCTTTTTGTTTGGCCACCCCGTCCTGTTCTTCTTCTTGAACTTCCCTCTCCTCCCACGCCCTCGTTCCACCGCACCCGCTTTGATCTCGTTCCTAATTATATCGCAGTCTTCGCATTCCGAAACTAAACTCGACATGTCGGGGACGTTGGTGGATGTGGTGATGGCCGCGTCTCCTTCCATGAGATCGTCCGACATGTCAAATTCGGCCGCGTCCTCGAACACTTCGGATAGGAACTGTTGCAGGCGTTCCGACGCTTCCAGAGTTTCCGACGCGACGGGCTCTAGTCTCACGTTACTCTGCGTGTCACTAACAGTGTCCTCAGAAGCTGTTGACTTCGTGTCGTCCACGTGTTTTCTCTTATTTAATAACCCTGCTGACCCGAGAATGGCTAGTGTCGAAGCGTGCTCTCTCGGAGACTTCCTCGGATGTCCTTCTAACGCTAGTATTGTAGCTGTCCTCTTTCTGATTCGCTGCTTCTTCATGCCTCGTGTCCCGTAGGACCGGGAAGGCCCCGCCTTGTCTTCCCTTTTTACCGTTACCAGGTCACTGAGAGGACAGCAATTTGGTTTTAAAGGAGGTAACTGACCGATTTCATATGGTAACTTTGGTGCAGTTGTAGAATATAACTCTGTAACAAAAGAGAACAATATTTATATTTTTTTAACTAATGAAGAGTAGTTGTTGAGGAACCAAAATCATAACTATATTTTGAAGTTAATTAGTAAAAATGCATAACCCTTACCAAAGTACTGAGGTACATTTTTCAAGACGATTTTATCCTGGTCTTGACGTCGGAAGGTCTCGAACCAGGGCTCGCTGGCGGGCACCGACTCGAACGCAAACTCCAGCTGCTCCACAGCCGGCGTATACTTCAGTTTCCCGTCCTCCCACTTCATGCATTTCTCGACGGGTTCCTCTCGCAGAGGACTCACCTCGACTTCGGCCTCCGCCTTCGGTTCGGGCTCCGGGGGCAGTTTAACTTCCGGGTGAATTTTATCTTCCGGAGGAGACGGTTCCTCGGCCGGCGGATCGACCGTCGGCGCCCGAAGCGGCCCTGCCTTACGGCCTTTCTTTACGACGGGCGGCGCCCGTCTTTTCCGTCTCCTTTTATCTTCGGGCCAACTGTCCTCTTCGGAGGACTCCTCCTTGAGTGCGAGCGGGCGCGCCAGGCGGCGGCGCTCGGCGGCGGGCGGCGGGGGCGGGGGCTGCGCTGGACTCTTTCTCTTGGCGCCGAGCGTCTCCTTCTCGTCCTCGTCCGTGGAGGTGGAGCTCGTGGAGCTCGCGCGCTTAGGGAACATGAACTGCTCCGCCTCGTCGCTCAGCACCGACAACTCCGAGCGCCGCACCTTCCTGAACTTGACGACGAGCGGCTTGGTGCCGTTGCAGGCGGGCGGCGAGTCCTTCCTCTTGGCGGCGAACCCGCCGCTCGAGCGCAGCTTGGTGCTGACGCCGACCACCTTGTAGTAGGGCCCCTGGTCGGCGTCGGCGCGGCGCGTGTGCGGGCGCCGGTCGTCGTCGAGCGCGCCGTTGCGGCGCGGGCTGCGGCCGCCGTCGAGCACCGAGTCGGGCGTCTGCCGGCGGTCGTCGCCGTTGCACAGCTTGCGCAGCGACCGGCGCTCGCCGTTGACGGCCGCCTTGTCGAGGAAGGTGGCGACGTCGGCGCCGGCGCCGATGAGCGAGTCGAGCGCGAGGAAGTTGGCGTGGTCGCGCACGAACGCCGCGTGGTGCGGCGAGCGCCGGTGCAGCGCCGCGTCCGCGTACTCCGAGTTGCACATCTCGCAGTAGCCCGCCTTCTGCTCCTTCTCCTCCTTGTCTTTGATCCGCGGTCGGCTCTTTCGAGTCATTCTGAAAAGGATGAAATCGTTAGTTTCGGAGGGGGAGACGGGCCCCGCCGCCCGACGTCGAGTAGTTACTTACTTCTGACCTGTGTCGTTTTGATGATTCAGATTCGTGAACAGATTCTCGGGAGATTCCTTTTTCTCTTTCTTCTCCCGGGGCGGTTCGGGCTCTAAAGATATCTGTGGCCACTCATCGAACTCCTTGTAAACCGGCCTGCAAATTCTGAAATAGAAGAACCGGTGTTGTAGTGCGCGAGCGGCGATCAAACTTAAAGCGGTATTGAAGAAATGCAAATGCATACTTGTCCAAAAATTCAATCTTGATAAAATGTTTAGTGAAGAACCTGACATGCGCTTTACGCGGCGCCGCGAAGAATGTGTCATAAAGTTTATCCAATAGACTTATAGCCTGAAAGATTAATAAATATGCTGTAAAAATATATATAATCAAAGAAATATATTACGGAGACACAAGGTCATTGATATTTAAAAATATATTATGTAAACTTATTACATTTTCAGATGAAAAGAAAATAAAAATTGCTTTTTTGACCTTGTCAAGCTTCGATCAAGAATACCCTAGATGTCCGGTCGGAGTCTTAAAAATGGCACCTCAAATAGCGTCTCACTTACAAACTGGGTGCTTATTTTGCACAAACGAAGTTTAAAGAGATGTGATTTTGTGCAAAATAAGCTTATTTTGTACAAAAGAAGTAATACAAAATGTGAGTTTGTACAAAATAAGTGCCAAGTTTGTAAGTGGGACGCTATT
Organism: Agriphila geniculea; assembly: GCA_943789525.1. Lineage (NCBI taxonomy): Eukaryota > Metazoa > Arthropoda > Insecta > Lepidoptera > Crambidae > Agriphila > Agriphila geniculea. The sequence goes on along the minus strand of OX038879.1, from coordinate 3,246,847 downwards.
TCGAGGTGCCATTTTTGCATACTGTTTTAGTTTGTGAACAGTTATCTAGGATATTCTTGATCGAAGTTGTCAAGATATCAGTCAGTTGAGTTGTAGCAGAAGTGTTTAAATGCCAGTGACCCCGTGCTTTGTTATTGATAGAAAAGAAGGAAGTTACCATTTAATAGCTGCATGCAGATATGTTAAAAAGCTGATCATTTTAAGAACCTTTTCAAAGAACATGCAGTAAATTCTTAAGCAAGTGATAATACTAACATTATGTGGTAAACTTATCAAAATTGTAAAATTGTGTGTAATTAAAAGTTAAAAATATCCGCAACCATAAAATACAAATACTGTGTTCATAATACCATTTATTAATATTGTAGTCAAAAAGTTTTTATGTGATAAATGTTTTGGTAACAGGCAGCCCAAGGAAAGGTTAATGTGATCATTGATTCTAAAATGTGAACTTAACTTGGTTTAAAACTGCTGCCACTTACTTAGAAATGGCAGCTTAGCTATAATTAAACCAGCTTTAATTTTAGTTCACATTTTGGAATAGGGGGTCTACACTAGGGCTTTCAGTACCAGTGTTTCGGTGTTGAATACCGGTATTAGCCTTTACCGGAATACCGGTATTGAAAGCCCTAGTCTATGCTATAACACAGATGGACATGTGTTTGCACATAACTAAATGTGATGGAGCATTGTATGAGTGCCTGCGCCGGCGCACGCATGGGCGTGACTTGGATTTTAGCATAAGCGGGTGGATCTCCAGGCGTTTTGAACGTCGTCATACTCCTCAACATGAAATTTGTCATGATAGGTTGCAAAAATAATAAAATTTTGATGCTAAACACTACTCGTCTGGCACCTACTGGACACGACATGAGGACAGAATTTCTTTACCTAAAATTATGAAAATACAGGGTTATTTTCTAAACACCAACAACCTCACAGGAGTAGATTACTTACATCATAAACAACAACATTTGTTCTACGACTTTTCAGAAAACCGACAAAAAAAATTGACTCTCCATACAAATGTCCCGAACAGCTGATCGAGTTTTCTATGAAAAGTCAATATTTTATTGTATGTTTTTTCCGAAAAGTCGTAGAACAAATGTTGTTATTTAAGATGTGAGTAACCTACTCCTGCGAGGTTGTTGGTGTTTTACAAATAACCCTATATGCTGAGGAGATTCAAAAATCAAAATGCCTGGTGATTGACACTGAGAGAACCAAGCTCTAAACTTTGAATAAGTGTCAATAGTCTGTATGCGTTATGTTGAGACCTTCTGAACGGTAAGTTGTACGTAGTTGCGTGGCGGCAGCGGCGGGTCGGGGTCGCGCGCCACCCGCTGCAGCATGGCATCGGCGCGGCGCGGGCGCTCAGCGCGCGGGCTCGCGCATGCCGCCTGCCCCGGGGCGCTCGGCGCGCGCGACCGCACCACGTGCGTCACCCGCGACGTTAGGAACACGTCTAGTTGCTGCAACCATATGATCACATCAACATTTTGTTCAGATAAAGGCTGGTTACAGTGCTCGACCGACCGTCGGTGCGTACGGTCGGTCCTGACGATGCGCATTAAGCTTCGTACAGACTGAGGCGAATTCCGCGCGAAATTCGCGAGTGCGATCACGTAACTCAAAGCGATAGCCATAGCCATTGTCAAAGAAATTGCTATGGCAATGGCTATGGCTATTGCTTTGAGTTTAGTGATCAAAATCTGTCAAAATGAGCGACGCGCGCGATTCGCTCGCGTCAGTCTGTACGAAGCTTTAACTGACAGTCAGTTTGTATCATTCAGTGCTCTCCTGACCAGCAAACTGACCGTCCAGTCAGCGTACAAAATCTCTATACACACATCCGCACGGTCGGTCCAGCACTGAACGCGTTCATATGTTTCCATAGCGCGTCGGTAAATCAACGGTACGCATGCGGACGCGCTCGACCGATGGTCCCCGTACGCAGTACGTAGCGAAATACGCGTGTCTACGGTCGGTCTAGCACTGTATGATTTTTGAATTTTCATTCAACGGTCGGTCGAGCATTGTAACCAGCCTAAAGCGCGGGCACAGACGTGGTCACCAAATGTCAAGCTGGCATACGGCCGAAAACGCTTCTTAGCTAAAATCTTCAGTTAAGGTCTCCTTAACTTTAAGGAAGCTGTCAGTTTCATAGTTTGTCAAAACAGACAACTTTTTAAATTTAAGGTGGCCTTAATTTTAAGATTCGTTTGAGTATTTGGCCAATAGTATATAAGCATTCACATTGAAACGCAGGTACCAGTGTGTACAGCTCACACAAAATAGCTTGACCCATATTTTAATACCATATGACTTGCGCAGTAGCACGCTTAGGTACAAAAATGTTTAGTGCACGAGCCTCATTGTCTATGGTTTGTTTCAAGTTATATTGAGCGAGCTATAAGTAAAGTTTACCGGGCCCAGACTCACATACTGTACATGGACTAACTATTTCTCTTATTACATAAACAAACAAATCCACAAAAATTTGCCTATCAAATGTCATCAATAGGGAACGTGCATCAATTTTTTTTGTATCAAAATCAAAAGTATAATGCGTGAGAAAATCAACTGTAATATTAAAACTTCTCTCTTGTGTTTTTTTCTAGTGATATAGTTACTTGAAGTTAGCATGCAGCAGCACCCGCCGAAAACGCTCTATACAAAAAGGTCAACATTTGTGACGTCACTCATGTCACGTTTCAGTGCATTAGTATGGAGTTAGCCAAGAATTTTCAAATATCTCCTTAAATATTGCGTTTAAGTACATAATAATATATGTCTTACAAAATATTATTTCTTATTTGATGTTCTATCCGACTGTTAAGTGCATTATATCCGAAAACGAAAAAAAAAAATTGTTATTTTCCCTCGTGTGATAAAACTAAAGTAATACATTTAATTTTTTATTTTTCTGTTCCATCATGTTTTTTTTATACGTGTCCGCAGCGATCATGCTCAAATTTATCAAAATCGGTGACTTATGCATGTTCCCTATTATATCACTATTTTATGCAACCCATTTCTTTAGCTTTATGCAAATGCAAAATTAGTGGAATAAAGACCCTATTATTATTATTTTAGAAGGGGGGACACCAGCGAAGCCGGACGGGTGATCAGTCACCTTGATTGGAACCATTTCACCCATTTCCCCAAATCCCCACAGGGGGGAGGCGGGTTATCATTTACCCCACCGGCGTCGGACCCTCGAACCTACCTGTAAGCTTACAGTACCTGTTGAGTTGACTTATCGTTAACTGCTTTGCTTTAATAAAGACCCTAAATTAATAACACAAATAAAACCATGCCACATGACTAAGTAGTAACAGCAACAACTTAACCTTAAGTACCAATGTGTTTAAGGCTCGGTTATGCGGAAACATTTGTCTCTGTCTTTTTCTTTATGTGTAAAGAAAGAGTATGGAAAATAACCTCACTTCTGCACTTTTTCAGTATGTTAAAGTGTATTTTGATGTAGAATTCAATATGTTTCCGCTAATATTCACGCCAAAAATATGACCCACGACAAGCACTTTTGATGATATTCTCATTTTTTTTACAATCATCTGTGAGGCTTATACGCAATTTAATACTTGTAGCTACTAGATAATCTCTTCAGCTTATCATATGTTTTTTTGTCGTCACAACTTTACATTTATATAAAAATATGACCCGTGCAAACCATGTTTTCCTATCATGGACCCTTAAAATAAAGTGAATAAAGATTCACTAGAACACCTTAGGTTTTATTTAAGAACAGTGAGAGCTTTTACTGCAGTACCTAATATTACTGCCAGTGTTAGTGACACATTTTAGTTATAGGTTAGCTGTCCGATAAGTTGTAGGAAACATAAGACTGGAATAATAACACCTAGAAACCGAGTCCTTGTATGTAAAGTGAGGCAAATAAAGTGACCAAAATGGCTTAGATTTTCAGATTTATATCCTTCATGTTCATATATTTGCGATTAGGTAACAACCTAATCGCAAATAAAATTCAATAGAATAGTAACTAATCCCCTAAAGATAGGACAATTTTAACTTTTTCATTCTTATAGGTACAATTAGGTAATGTATGAAGGATAAAAATCTGAAAACTGAGCCATTTTGGCTTACTTTAATTTGCCTCACTTTTGACAGTGCGCTTTGAAGGGAACTATCATTCTAGATTGTTATTATTCGAAGCCAATATGCATTAAAAATTCTATAATGCATGTAAATGAATGTTGATCAAAGAGATATTCTGAATTAAATAATGATAATGACTGAGAATTTTATGAAAAATATTGGTAAGTGTTAAGATAAATTTCTAACAAGCAATTTTCAATGTTTGTAAATGCAAAGCAACATTAAATGATTTAATTGGCGATTCAAATCAAATATATTTTCAAATGTAAACAACAATAATGGAGTAACATTAATTGAAGAAAGTGTATTTATTTGTCTTTATATAATGATGGCAGATTAATATGACTGTTTATATGGAATGTGGCAGTAGTAATATATTGTCAATCCAATAAGAACATGACCTGCCAAAGTAATGTAAACAATGTTTGGTAAGCATGCATTTTGTAACCAGTGTGAGTGAACTTGGTGTGAAAGTCAGCACTAAATTGACCTAAAATCACTACTGCATGTTGCAATGATGGTGACACAGTGAAATGCATGGGTATTCTAGGAATGTCAGTGAGCATCAAATGTTACAAACAATGAAGTTATGGTGCAAGTGGCAACAGAGTTATTGACGCGGCAAACGACACATCATGGAGTTTTCCTTGAAATACGGTCGCCTGTGGCGGGCGCCGCCGGTCGGGTCGTCGCGGAGCGCGCCCTAGCCGTACCCGAGCCGATCGCGCCAACCGTCCCGCGCAAAAAAATAACACACCTAATTACCACATTCCAAAATCACCCTTAATATTATCGTGGTAAGAACTATATCCACTTGAGACGGTAAAGTAATATCAACTGTCAAAAATTAAGCATACACACGCGTAACCCGTAGGAAACAAACTACATTTCAAACAGCTTTTAAAATGGATGTAGTGCACTATATAGCGAGAGAGCGCGGCGCGACGCGGCCTCGGCCCGTTGCATTTTACGCTGCGGCGCCGAGTCTAACGCTACTCCACAAAAGATGACCTAAAATCGAACGCAAGCTAGTTGTTGCTTTCGAGGTTTCAGACCTTTTTCTATACGAATATGACATGACCGCTGTGTTGGTACGCACGTGTGGGTAATATAGAATATGTATACTTACACTGAAGCCGCCCGCTAGGCCCCCGCGCTCCGCTTATCACAAAAATAAGTAACTATATACTAGTCACTGAGGCGACCACTTCGTCACTATGAGATTTGCCTCAAATTGTACCACACTCTTAGAAAATCCACTTCACTAGATATATAACGTATGTATTGTTTGATTACGTAGTAAATAAAACTATTTCTAGCGTTTTTAATACACATTTGCCGAGGAAAATCGAAAAAGTATCAACAAACACAAATCTGTCACACAAGATGGAGTTATTTCGTGTGTAGTTTTTGTTATAATCGCAAGAGGCGCTAGTGAGCGGTGAACAACGCTATTGGTCGACAAGTTGATACGTTCCGTTTTACGTAAAATATTTTTTGGTACAGAAAAAAATTTAAGCAATCTTAGTTTTCTAAACTAATTTTTTATTGTGTTTTAATATTACCGATAGTTAGTACTTTAAATTTAAGTTTTCATTTTATTACATGTTGTGTAACGTCTCACTAAAAGTAAACTTTTTATAAGAAAATAAACTGGTAACGGAACGTATATAATAAGACCAAAATGAGAATTCGTCTCGATCAAATGAAAATGCTTACAAAACGTCACATTACTTAGAATCAGGGTAATAAAAGTATATGCCTATACTTATGTAAAGAAACACTTGTGTTCCCACGTTATCAAGAATAATGAAAATGACTTTGTTTGGCGCCAAAACCATGAGTTCTATGTGTACTTACCAGCCCCATATCCTGAATCCTTCGTGATAAGGACCTTGCGAGACCATGGTCTTGGATGTCCAAATAAAAACAAAAGTTTCTTCGAACTGCAAACATGAAACGACACTTCAATGATTTTGAGTTTATGGCAAAAGTTGTGCTTATAAATCAAAACATGGCGAACCTCTGTTGAACTTTTCTTCAAGATTTAAAGTTGAAACCATTTTTATTGACGTAGAACTTTATATTCAAAATTTTATTTTAGACTTCACACCAATCGTAATGTTGAATATTTCACTTCTAAATCTTAAATATATTCTAAAATAAAGAATAGGCGTAGAATTACATAAGGTTTTAAATAAAAATATTGCAATATTCATTTCGTAAAATACGTTTTGAATGTCGAAATGTCAAATGACAGGACAGGACAGCTGACTGAACACCATAGACAATACAAAAAAAAAACAAAAGTGATCTACGTTGAATGGATCGATAGTTTAATCGATAGTATACCCATTTCAATTGAATGATTTAGAGACGTACCAAAAATTGCCAAATCAATGAGGGCTTTTCAAATTGACATTTAAAAAATAAAAATAGTTACTATTTGCCTCACTAGATGGTGCTGATACTCTTCGAAGCTTAGTAAAAAAATCACATTGACACCCATTTTTATCAACGCCATCTATCAAGCCTACAGTTTTTTTTCATTCCGAAAAGTCCTCATTGATTCTGATTTCCTTAAAATCCGGTTTAGAAACCGCTCGACCGCGAAGGTCATCAATCAATCAAAATCCACTACCTATAGTGCAACAATAAACCGCGGGCTGATTATCTAATTAGAAACCACCTAGCGACCGGTTGCAGTTCATAGATGATAGTGGTCCATTGCTACTTCTTTTTGGATTAAAAAAAAACATACCAAAGAAAAGTAGCAATGTATGTGGAATGAAACCGGTCGCTAAATAGTTTCTTTTTAGATAATCAGGGTGCCGGTTTTAAACCAGATTACCAGAATACGCTTGAAAACACCCTATTCCACCCAGCGGCGTAGCGTGTGTTTGTGCCGCCCGGGGCGGACCCGAATTTTGCCGCCCCCTATTTTCATTATAAGTCAAGAAAATCAGTATTTTTTTTTTAAATAAGTGATAATTATCTACCTTATTTATTTACTAAAAATTAACTCTTCAGGTTTTTTTTCGGTGCATAATCTTTTATGTAGACGCGTGCTCTGGGCCATACGGTGATGCTGATGATAGTTTGGTAAAAATCATTACCACCAACGATAGTGTAGCTTGGTTAAAATTATTACAATCAATCGTAGTGTAGGCTAGTCGCGGCGTGCGAAGCGCGCCGCGCGCTCCGGCTCATATGATATGATTATTTGGTCAAAATCGTCAATGATAGTGTAGTCTTATATATCTTTTTAATATTTTTTGTGAAATTTTGCCGCCCCCTGTAGTGAAACACACGCAAGTTGGTTTAACACTGATTTATTGATATGAAAGTAAGACCTACCCACATGTTTGATAAAATAACTACCCGCAATATACTACATCTTTCCCCTTAACAAAATAAATTGTTGACAAACAATTAATAATCAAAACAACGTTTATGAAGAATAACAGTAAGCACCTTAATTTAAACGTGAAACTTCGGATGTATGCTCAACAAAAATAAATGTTTATAATCTAACTACCTAGTAACAGCTGAGTATGAGTATGTATCATAATAATAAGACTTAACAAATTAGCAATGTTTGTTTGTACACTTTTTTTTTTAATCCTACGTATATCTATATAATTATTTTTATTTGTTCATTCACAAAACAAAACTACGAAATCTCAACTTTTATAATAAAGGAACCAACAACTTATATGGTAAGGTAGTGCTAATAATAACATAATGATGATTACCTGTATGCAGGTTAAAATTAAAAAAATATATTTTTTTTTAACTATAGCTATTCAACTCATAACAATATAAGTCAATCGATATTGGAAGCACCAAAAATTAAATTTGACAACATTCGTGCTGCTCGCTCCCGAGATCTTTCTATTGGCACATTTGGCGGTGACGGCGATGGTGATACCGCAGCACGCACACTATCAGCAGAATCAGCTGAGACATTTAAAGTAGTTCCCTCTCCAGAAAACGGAGTCCCTACAGAGCATGGCGCCGATGATGACGACTCAGTTCCTGGTTCATTTTGCGATCTATCGTTAAATCCTAAATCTATGCAATTTTTTCGTCTGCGTCTAACTGCTATGCTAGGTAACACACTCATATTCGTACGGTGTGCTCCTCTAGCCGGTACAAACGTCGGCTCGGTGCTTTTTCTATTGGATGCCGAGCGCTTTACGAGTTGACTGCGCGTGCGACGAAATTTATTTCCGCGAGCATCCTCCACTATAAATGAACGCGGCTCCGCTGCGCGTTCTATTACAGTAACCGGTTTCCTATGCCCGTTGCACACTAATGTCGCCTTATCGCCTACTGATACCTGCTTCAACGCTCGCGCCGTCTTATCGTATTGTCGTTTTATTGAATGTCTTTTAGCCATCAAAACTCTGTAATTACGATTATTATTGACCGATTCACGTAACAACTCGGGAGTAATTGGTAGTTTTGTCTTTAGTCGTCTACCCATAAGCATTTGAGCTGGCGAATCTAAACCATCTCGAGATGTAGCTCTAAAATTAAGTAAACTTAAGGAAAAATCCTGACCAGAATCTACACATTTTTTTAATAAATTTTTTATTGTTTGAACGGTTCTTTCGCTCTTGCCGTTCGACTGAGGGTAATGTGGAGATGAAGTAAAATGGTGAAATTCCCACTCTCGAGTGAATTTTTTAAACTCCATAGAACTATAAGCAGGACCATTATCTGTCACTAGTTCAGCCGGTATCCCATGTCGTGCAAACTGTTCTTTCATAAAATTAACAACTTGTTTACTACCTATACCAGTCAACTGTCCTACTTCGACAAAGTTAGAATAATAATCAACCAGTATTATGTACCTCTTTCTCTGATATTCAAATATATCTGAAGCTAATTTGTGCCAGGGCAAAGAGGGTACCTCGTGCTGCTCAAGCGGCTGACGCCGCGGGCGCGGCGCGTGCAGCGCGCACGCCTCACATCTTCGCACCTCTTTCTCCACATCTTCAGCGAGCCCCGGCCAAAACATAACCTCACGCGCTCGTCGCTTACACCTTTCTATTCCCAAATGACCCTCATGCACTCGCCTTAACATTTCTCCTCGTACTGCACGCGGAATGAACACACGCTCGCCTTTAAAAATCATACCATCAATATACTGAAATTCCGCACAATATGGCCAAAACACACGGAGCTTTTCACTTATATCGCGCCTATTCCTTGGCCAACCGTTCTTTATATATTTAATTATTTGTTTACACTCACTATCTGCCTCAGTCTCCCTTTTAATCAACTCTCTTTTCATTTCACTAAACGGTATATTTTTTAGCATGAAACAAGTCTGCACTTCAACTTCCTCAGACACGCAATTTTGTATGGATTCCTTTAAGGGTGCCCTCGACAGTGTATCAGCAACATACATGTATTTTCCCGGAACATACATCACCTTAATGTCAAATCCCTGCACTCGCATCATCATACGCTGCAACCGAGCTGGCACAGACACTAACGGTTTATTAAACAGAGCCTCAAGTGGTTTGTGATCAGTATGTACTATGACATCCGACCTGCCATATATATATTGTCTAAACCGTTCAACAGCAAACACAATCGCTAACATCTCTTTTTCTATCTGTGCGTACCTGGACTGCGTGTCTGTGAGCGTCAACGATGCGAATTCAACCGGCCGGCCGTCCTGCAGCAGGACTGCACCGAGGGCCACGCTGCTGGCGTCCACCGACAGCACGACCGGCGCCTCCGCCGAATACAGCGCCAGCACCGGTGCACTGACCACTTTTCTTTTTAATTGCTCAATCGCATCCGAATGCTGCGTCTCCCATACCCATTCGACGTCTTTCTTTAAAAGACTCCTTAGTACATTTACACACTCTGAACAATTTTGTATAAATTTTGACAAGTAATTAATCATGCCTAAAAACCTTTCCAACGACTTCCTATCCGTGGGTTGAGGCATGTCCAGTATAGCTTTAACCTTGCTCTCATCAGCTCTCATTCCGTTAGAATCAAACCTGTGACCAAGATATGTTATTTCCGAAACACCGAACTGACATTTATCGCGATTAAATTTAATACCTATTTTTTTGCGCACGCTGCAACAAAAGTTGTAATCTATTATCGTGTTCCTCCTGTGACCGTCCCCACACGATGACGTCATCAATAAAAGACTCAACCCCTTCCAAGTCTTCTAGATGCTGACGAAGCTTTCCATGGAAAACTTCCGGCGCACAACTTATACCGTAAGGTAATCGCATAAACTGATATCTGCCAAACGGCGTACTGAAGGTACAAAGGTCGGCACTAGCATCATCAATTTCTACCATCCAAAATCCACAGCGAGCATCGAGCACGCTGAATACGCGGGCGTCACGCAGTTTCACAGCCAGCTCTGTCACGGTGGGCAGCGTAAACTGCGCACGCCGCACTGCCCGGTTAAGAGGTCTCGGGTCCAAGCATACACGAATGCTACCATCTTTTTTAGCCACTAATACAATTGCATTAACCCAGTCAGTCGGATGCATTACTTTCCTCACAACACCGAGCTCTTCCATTCTCTGTAATTCTATAAATAACTTATCTTTGAGCCCTAACGGTATTTTTCTAGTAGGACACATTACAGGCTGCACATTTTTATCCACTACTATACTATATTTTCCAGGTAACTTACCTAAACCTTTAAACAAACCAGAATATTTATCAATATTTATCATATCTATATAATTTATCAACTCCAATGTTCTACAAGATTTTAAACCTAAAACATTTTGACAATTCATGTCTGCAACCACAAACGGTAACAAATAATTTTTGTTATTGTAAATGACATTCAGATTGTGCATACCAATAATAGGTAAACGATTTCCCGTGAAAGAATGAACACGTTTCGTGAATGGCTCGAGTTGTTCAATTGAAAACCCTAAATTCAAAAAATCGTTTTTAGAAATAACATTTATCATGGAACCTGTATCTATCTTAATATTTATTTGTTTACCGTTACATGTAATACATACAATCCATTCATTCAATGACTTACTGAGTTTTGTGTCCTCTCCTATAGTATTCACAAAAAACATTTCTTCGCTTTCACTTTCCGACTCGATACTTAAATTTAACACTTTACTCATAACTTGTTTATGCTCGCACACTCGCGAAAAATGACCTTTTTTATCACAAACAAAACACAAGGCATTACTCGCCGGACATCGAATACCGCCTTCACAGCGCATACGGCCACAGTTTCTGCATGCGCCGGACTCCGAAGTATCAAAATGCGCACGCGCCGCCCCGCGGCCGCCTTGGCCTCGCCGCCCGCCGCGGCTCGGTCGCTGCCACGCGCGCCTGCTCCCGGCTGCTCCGCGCCAGCTGCCGCTGCCCCCGGGTGAAGCCATTGCGTTCACCTGCACTTCACCGTGACTGCCGTCGATACAAAGCCCTTCCTCTTTGGATATCTCTGCCGCCTGACAGATTTGTATTGCCTTTGTCAACGTCAGTTCATCCGTGCGGAGCAAACGGTCTCTGACTGTATTATTGACGATGCCACAGACAATCTTATCTCGTAGTAGACTTTCCTGTAGACTACCAAACTCGCATTCTTGGCTCAACAGTCGTAAAGCAGTCACATATTCGTCAATTGTCTCCCGATCCTCCTGATTGCGACTGAAAAACTTGAAGCGTCGTACCGTTATATTCGGCTTAGTACCAAAATGATTGTCAAATTTCTTCAATATACATTCAATGTCGTCAGCACTCTCATCTTTTTGAAACGTAAACGTAGTATAGACCTCGTACCCCGACGGTCCTATGAGGTTAACCAACAAACTAGCCTGAACATCCTTAGGCTCTTTGCTCACTCCAGACGCCTTCAAAAACACCTCAAATAGCCGCCGCCACTTTCGCCACGAATCCGATCGCGCGGCGGGGCCACCTTCGAGTGATAATTCCGCCGGAGGACGCGCGTGTTCCATTATTTACACACGTAAAATACGTAAGCAGCACACAAAAACCGAAAAATACGCGAGTCACTTCGCAAATCAATTTAAATTGATGCACCACTGTCACCATGTAGTGAAACACACGCAAGTTGGTTTAACACTGATTTATTGATATGAAAGTAAGACCTACCCACATGTTTGATAAAATAACTACCCGCAATATACTACACCCCCTAAAAAGTGCCGCCCGGGGCGGGCCGCCCCCCCCGCCCCCCCATCGCTACGCCACTGATTCCACCTATCCCACTTGACGTTTTCAGTATATTGACGTTTTCAGTATATTCATGAAATAATACTTAATAAATAAGTATAATATTTCTTTAAAAATTAAATACCCATTTAGAGGATTTATTTCAGTTGACTTCTTTATCTTTATTTTTAAAGCATTAGGTATTTCATTATTGTACTGAAAACTTGGTCGTGGTTTTAAACCATAATGGTTTGAAACCGGTTTATTTGCAATTAAAACTTCCCACACATCCATTGCACAACCGCAAGGTTATTTTTTATTTTATTTAGTGCATTATGTACGTACGAAACTACGATCTACGAGTACCTACTTGTTTGGAAATACATTATGGAAAGGATGCAAATAACCATTTTCAGAATTTATTATGAATATCGCCGATAATATGTCGATCCTCGATACTGAGGGTACCTAGTCCTAGACACATACGGGTGCCTACCTACATACTGAAAGGTCTTTCCATTCTTGGTCGTATAAACTATAAAGCCTGATTTAGCATACTTATACATTTATCGTGCTTAAGATTCAATAATGTTTCCGTCTCAGCGTGTTAAAAAGTAACTAGCATAGCAAACTATTCCATTCATCCTGTTATTCTGGGAACTGTTATTATTATTACCTATATAGATAGTCGTGTAAGCGGCGGGGCGCTGCGCTGTAGGTAGGCTGTTTGGTATATGTTTTATTGATTGCTCGAGCTGTATGTATGAACTGGAACGTCCGTCATGTATTGCGTGTACCTAGTTATCTAGGTAACGGCTCGCTCACCCGGTCCGTTTTATATTACACTTTTAGTTCACGTAGATATTTAGAGCGGAGCGAATACTTATGCAGTAGCCTGCTATTTTATCCAAAAACAGTAGAGTCGGCCGATCAGTCGAAGATTCGACTCGAAGACCTCGAAATTGATGATCAGACGAAAATTTGCAAATATTACTTTGGCTATGTAGGTATGGTAGAGGGGCAGAACACTAATAATTATTTGATTAGGTAGCTTTTCTCACCATTGTCTCATTCATTATTTCTCATGTACTAATTATTCATCAGACTGATGATTCCATACGCTACGCTACCTCTAATGCACCCCCTAAATAAACGATCAAAACTGCTTGTCAATCATTTACATTGCATCGGCTTGTCAATCACATTTTGATCGTTTATTAGAGCGATGCTTGACAAGCACCACAGAATAGATAGATTACCGTGGCCAATCAATAGTAGACCACGCCTCCAAATGGTAAATGCAATGTAAATGATTGACAAGAAATGTTTGATGTTCGCAACCAGCCGCATATCGAAGGCGCCAAGCGCGCAGTACGGTCGTCTGCGAACATTATTAATGTTCCCTTCACTTCGCTACACGGACACGCTAGGTGGCTATCTAGCAGGGCTGCAAATACCGTTAAAAAATAGTAACGTTAAAAAAATAACGTTAAAACTGGAAATTAATAACGGTAAAACAGAATTTATCGTTAATTTCTCGTTTCTTGATAACGTTATTATGTTATTGTATAAAAATATTTAAAAGCAATTGACGTTGACGCCGCCGCCGTGACGTGATCAGTCTCTGCGGCAGGTACTAGGTAGTAGAGGTACTTACCTACAATACGCATTACTTATAAAATTACCATTAAAAATAACGTTATTATTTAACGATATCTAGTAACATAACCTTAATATAACGTTAAATTAATGTTATGTTACTAGGTATCGTTAAAAAAATAACGTTATCAATGTATATTGAAAATAACGTTACGTAAAGTTATTTTTACTGTTAATTGGTAACGTTATAAAGCCCTGCTATCTAGGCGCTAAGCAAGAACCTACTAATCTACCTTGCTGTTTAGACCGCCGGCCAACAGGGTCATTTTCAATCTATCGCATATTGGGACCAGACCAAATTGGCAAAATAGCCATTAGCTTGGTGTTATCAAATATAATCATCTGGGTTACGAAGTAGGAAGCTTCTGGGAGATATATATGCCACCCTGAACATGGTCTCCGATTGCTAAAAATAAATCGATCGCATATTTATATAAATTGTGAACAGAGTCGTGGGTGGCATCATTAGCTACCTGAACAATTTTTTTGTGTTTTCATAAAAATCGTTTAAGGAACAAAGCTCATATATGTGAAATGTACTTAGATTGAAAATGAGCCTCTTGGCCGGCGCTCCATTGCCGAACAGCAAAGCAAAGAAAAGAAACCGGTAGGTCTGGGGGGACCCTTAGTGCGTGGTTTCAAGGGCGTCGCCAGGGGTGGGCAGGGGGGGGGGGGGGCGCTAAATCCTGCCCCATCTCAAAACTTGAATAATTTCACTAGGTGCTTTTGACTGTACCTACAATTCATATTTTTCTCATCCTCTTTAATATTAACTTGCTGATTTTTTTTCTTATTAACTGGACTGGCTGTCTGTATGATTTAACAGCAAAGTTCTTGTGCCTATTTGAAACGCCACTAGCGTCAGTCTAAGAACTAATTTTGACGTGTACAATGAAAATGGTTGCCGTGATGGTCTCTCCAGACTTCAGACTTTAGTACCATGTCCCTCACAGTATGCTCACGCTACGTCCTACAGCGCCAAAATGGCAGAAATCAAATAGGCACAAGAGCAGTTTGACAGCAGCCAGTCCAGTGTAATAATATAGAGGTCAATGGTAGGAGCTATAATTTCAAGAGGTCAAGTTTATTAAACGTCTTCATTATTCACAGGCTCGCGAAAGACATTAATTTGTGCATTTTTCACAATTTGTATAAGTCTATGATTTTTCATACAAAAACTAAACAACATGCACGACAAGAGCATAGACATGCGCGCCGAGGCCTAAATTGCCCGCGGCGGCGCGCCGACCATTTATAGTCGGCGTGGCGTGACCGCGCCGGCGTGGCACAAATTTTTCCGGAATTTTAAGTCAAATTTATTTATTTGCGCGACAACAACACCGCCTATATATATCTTGCACTTTTCTGTGGGGAAAAAAATATTTTTTCCTTAAAAACAATTCAAAGTGCCTCCTGACTGCCTAGCTACCCAAACTAATCATAGATACTCATATTATGTAGATAAACTTGTTCACTTGCGACTAAATTCGGACACATCCTAAATTCGGCCACTCAAACAAAATATTAAATAAACTGTGTGAGTATATGCTATTTCTTAAAGGGTTTTTGTACGAAAAGAAGCTTTAATATCACTCATTAGGAATTGTCAAAATGGCAGCAAGCCGTCATCTGATTTGCATTTTGCTTGCACTCAGTAGCAATTTGACCAGCGACCCGCGTGGTTGTGCCGCGCGTTGTGCAATTTTGTAGTTAAGTTCGAGGAACATCCAAGTTATGGGGTAAGTGATTTTAATTACTTTCACTGATTTCTCGATCTATTGAAGTTTATATGTGATAAAACCTTAATCAAAGAATAATATAAAGTGATATTTTCTCATATAATTTTATTTGTTACTAAATTAAAGCTCGCTGGAGCTCGGTCTAAGGAACTGGTGAAAAATCTAAATTCGGCTGCCTTTTGAAATGGTGGCCGAGCATAGAATGACCATCAGTCCTATAGTCGGCCAACCATTAAACCAGCGGCCGGGCTTTTGTACCGTTACGATATTTTCTATTTTCGGTATATGTTAATAATAAATTACTATAAGCTTATTTTTGATAAGCATAATATTATTAATGTTGATAATAATAATGAATATGTTATTTTTGCAATTTAATATGTAAATAATATCAGCCGCACGACACCCACTGCTGGGTATAGGCCTCCCCCATCGGTTCTTTTCGCCATGTGTCCAGCCCACTGCCACTTCAGCTGATCAATCTTTCGAGCGATATCTCGGGGTACTTAAATAAAAACATTAAAGGTTTCTGACACTGGTCATCCTTTATTTCACCTTTGCCGAATTTAGGGAAAATAATGGTCGATTTTAGGGCAAAAGCGTCCGAATTTAAGCAGTCAAAATTTCATTGTTTATAATTTTATTATTATTATTTTATTGTTTTTCATGTCCATGTGCTATTATTTTAAATAACAAACAATTTGTTTATATCAATCGTAAGTAATAAAAATTGCACAGCTGCAGTTCCATTTTAATACAAATATTTTAGATTGAATTATAAAATTAGTTGACGTGGTTGAATTTAGAAGGAAAAATTAAAAATAGAGCGAGTGAGCAGCTGTGCGTTGCTTCTGCACTTTTCCTGTCCCTCTCGCTCGCTTGCTTTTACTCGCGCTCTCTTGCCTTCCCTTGCGCTTGCGCTTCATTCGGCGCGCCGACCCGAAAACCACGGCGGCGGCGGCGCGGGAAAAACGAGGCGCGGCGCGGCGGCGCCGGCGCGGCTCGCATGTCTACAAGAGCACAGTGACAAGAGTATTTTTAAGTCCTCCTACTCGACGTTAGATGGCGCTATGTGTTCTATTCTTATTTTGGTATTGTTGATCGAAACCAAGAATATTATATTCATAAGAATATGAAGATTATATTCATATAGAAATATGAATATAATATTCTTGATCGAAACCAGTTTACGTTTTTTTACTCATGTGATCGAAACTGTGCAGAGTACTTAGTGCAAGTTTCTTAAAAGCTCCTTTAACGATTGTGTTGTGTCTCTCCTGTCGATGCTCGCTATTATCTTGTACTATTATGTATTCTGTAGGGCTAGCACGCAGGACTATCGAAAATCGAATCGAAAAGTAACTCACCTCGATTCGATTTCGAGCCATCGAATAATTGGCAGCACGCACTCCTATCGAGTCGATATCGAATACTCGAGAGTTGCGTTTCGTTCCTATCGAATGCTCTCGATACAAAACCACAGTCTCGTCACGAGAAAACGCAATCTCGTCACGAGATGGCGTTGATTAGATTCCATACTAAATCGCGTTTGTAAAAAAGTTTTCACTGAGCACTCAGCTGTAGTAAAAAAACTACAGGGTTGGCGTCGAATATCACCGTGGAAAAAGGTCGGCGTCGTCGCTCGTCTCGGTAACCATCCACTGTTTGACGGCGAGGCGCTGCCAATCCCTTTCTGCGCTGACATGAGGACTTGACCTAGTGGAACTAGATGAGAAACCTGGGTTTTAACGGCATTTCTATAGATTTGTACTCTTTATCATTTTGTATTCATAAAAAAGGAGTTTAGAAACTTGTTTAAAACCCACGCGCTCTAAAAAGTACGAAACAAGAAAATATTCGAGCCCGAAATTCAATAAAAAGGATAACCGTAGTCTCATGCCACTTTCTTCTAGTCACAGTATTAACTATGTACACAAAATAATACAAAACAACTATACTGCTCACGTCCTAAACGCAAGACCGACAAATTCTGGTTTTTGGCGACAAATTCCGACAAACTATCGTCTTCATTCATCATGGCATAGTCAAAAAGTCAGATTTCCAACTTTTATTTGTGGCGCAGCTGTAGTCCGGCACGTTTGAATCAAGGTAGGTATATAATAAATAAAACAACAAGTCCCATTTATAATAATTATACTTACTTAAAATAGAAATTAAATTAACATTTTACAATATTACATTTTAATATACATAGCCATTTGTAAAAATCTTTATTTATACAGCTAATGTGTGTATACCATTATGATTGAATGATAGGAGAGTAGACAAAACGAGATAGCTTATAAAAATATAGGCGTGGAGGCACATTATCGGAACCGGCCGCAACCTTTGCTTTGTGTAGACGGCATCAGAGTTCGACCGGAGATCAACCGAAACTCGACCCGAGATCAACCGACGCTAGATCGGAGATCATCCGAAACTCGACCGGAAATCAACCAAAACTCGACCAGAGCCATGCCGGATTTCAACCGGAGCTCGACTGATGTAAAAAAGCGAGACGCCGCCGCGCTAATATAGGTGACCCCGTTGCTAGCAACAACCCCATTGCAGTAACAACCTCGTTTCATGTAAAAGGTTAGGCGTTGCACTCCGGCCCGCCTCAGCTCGGGTTTCGGCACAGAATATATAATAGTACTAAACGTACCAGAAGCCCATCCGCGCGAGGACAATCAAATAATAAGCTACTCTCGCTGCACGGCAATAATGTACATTTCAGATTGCACAGCGCTGCGTGCCTATTATTATAAGCACCTCCGAAGCGCTTCTCTTTCTGTCGCGCAGGCTGCGCGGCGCAGCTCTGCCTCAACCAACACATGACACCCCTCGTGCGCTGGCTCGACTGAGACAGCTGCGAGCTATAAATGTTTATGCGCGGAGTGAGACCCCCCCTGATTTTGGTTGAACTTCCGTTAACTCCGGTGCTTCTACACGACCACTTACCGTTTTTTTCATAAAAAATAAAACGCTTTATAAATTTAGTTGAAACATGTCCATTTCTTTCGTATTTTGAATTGAGTTTAAACGAAGAAGTCAAAACACTTCATAACTAAAATAGATTTATAGGGAATTTTAGCTTTTAATGATTTATGAATTATACAATTGCTCTTACAGGCTTTTTAAATAAACAGAGTAAGAAGGGTATAGCTATAGATCCAAACATTATGACTTCTGTGAACATCGCGCAGAACACAAATCCGATGTAAGTGTGTGAGAGAGACACGGTGGGGCACGACTACGCGCATAGTAGCTAACATCAAAGCGGCAAATAAGATTGAATAGTATTATAATTATATGACTCTTCCAAGTTTGTAATCTGTTTATTTATAAAGATCATATAAGAATTCAATCATTGAATTCCTGAAATGATAAACGTTATAGTAAGATTTTGATCTGAATATCACTTATAAAATGTCTTTATTCACTTCATCAATCAATGACTTTATGACGAAATTATTAATAAAGTTTTTCTTCCGTAATTAAATAATAAAATACTTTACTTCAACATCAAAAGAAAAATTGTTCTTTACAAACTCGCTCACCATGCGATGCAGTTTATTAAGACTTAAATTTTTAAAATGTGAGGTAATCAATTAAATTGAGTTGTCTTAAGACTTAGAGCGATGATTTGTCACGGAATTTCATACAAACTTTCAAGTCTATATGATTCGAAATGAATTAACTGATTTTAATGAAACTTCATACACATTTAATCAGAATACATTAGTTTAAAAAGTTATTTAAAAACATTTTTGATAAATAGTGGTACAGCTAAATTAGATCGAATTTAAATTTTCCATATATTTATTAATGGAGAATTATTATTCCCCGTGACGAATCAACGCTCTTAAATAACGGAAGAAAAATACTTTTCATTAAAATTCTCAAAACACAGTTATTATTATTATAATAATTTACTTTCAGTGAGTTCCTGTACGTCTTTCCAATGTTTCATTATTAAAATATTCGTACATTTTCCTTGTTAATTTCATACTTTACCATCTTTCGCTAGCTATTAGGAATTCATTTCTTTGAGTCAAAATAAGAGTGTAATAATTGTTTTACTGCCTTTGAGGCAAATATATACACCTTAGTTGCAACTAAATAAATATTTGATAACAGCCGAGTATTAACAATAAATAGTTTTTTTTTATTTCAAAGTCAATAAAAATATATTCGCCATCACATCAGTTAAGAAATAATACAATACTCGCAAAACTCTGAGATCCACGTCATGTCACTTTATTTTTTACAATATTGACAATATGTAGTCATCCGCGGCAACTTCACTCAAGATGTATGGTGCGCTTGCAACAGGTTAAAATACATAGTTTTGTTCAGCACTTTTGTCTTCTTGCGTTCTGTTTTTCCATTCGGGCATCATTCATTTCTTAGAACGAGAATATTCCGTTCCATTCCATGCATAAGCCAGAAATAAAGTAATTTCAAACTTTTTTTATTTTATTGGTAACTGGGCAAGCATTTGACCACCATCTTGCTTGGTAAACAGATACAAATAAAAAATAAAGTAGCTATCGGGGAACACATGAGCAGGCAGTGCATTCCATTCTTTAGCAGTTCGCATAAGAAATGTATTGGCAAAGCGCTTGGTTTTAATTCAAAAGTAGGTACTTTATTTTAATTCAAAAGTATGAAGTATAATGAAGCAAAATAACGTAGATACGTTATTATAAAACATAGTTGGCAAGTTGGCAACCCTATCCGCGAGTCAGAACATGGCAAACTACAAAAAGGACCTCTTGTTCAGCGAGTATTGTAAGGTCGCCATCAACCAATGGGGTTAACAAAAAGATTTTAGGCACAGAACGCGGTCACTTATTCGGGTATTCTGCGTACGCGTTTGCTAACTGCGTTTGTTACATTGTATCACTTTATAGCTCATACCCACACAGCAATCGAAACGCGAGTGCGGAACGCCTTAGGTTACGTTCATACGGCAATATTTTTCAGTAGAAAATATAATATTATGAAATTGTTCACACGGACTCTATGCGAGAAAATATCGTGATCGAGAAATATTTATTTATCCGAAGTTGTCACCGAGGATGCCGCGTCTCGAAACGATTTTATCAAATACGACGCGCAGTGGCGCTTATGTTCATGTTTGTATCGTTCACACGAACAAAGTCTCTCGTATTCGAGAATCGCGATCGCGTGAGTGCACGCAGTTGTCCTTGTGACGTAGCCTCAGCCGGTTGTTAAATAGTCGTCAGGTGAACGATTATCTCGTATAACGTGAAATAGTCGAATCGAATAGTTGACGTGTGAACGTAGCCTAAGCGCGTAACCGCTTTGTCTGAGCCAACCCTTTGCATACCAGTAGGCCTAGCATGACCATCAAAACACGATATTATATCGCGTGATATAGCGTTTTATCACGTTTAACTGTCAAAAGACAATGGACAGACAGGTGAGTGTCGATAAAACGTATGACGTTTTATATCGGGTCATTTTGAATTTACCATCCAAATTTTAAGGATGTGTCCAGTCAATGAAACTAAACAACTTTCTCTAAGAAACATGTGTCAAATTTCGCCAAAAAATTTTGGTCATCCCATACAGACACAACTAACTCATCCGCCGAGAATGAAAATTGATCACGTGATCTCTTTGATTTGTATAGAAAGTCGATTTTTATTTTACATATTTGTCCATGTCTTCCTTAGAGAAAGTTGTTCAGTTTCATGGACTGAACACATCGTCAAAATTTGGATGGTGGATACAAAATGACCTTGTATATCGTGTTTCGTCGGTAATGCTAGGGGGGCAGGAAAATAACATTTAATAGAACCACAGATAATATAATACTATAGAACTGATATTGTCACATACTTGATTGTTTACCTCATAGCTGATGGCACCGCAACTGGTATTATGGCATTAGATTTATCATATAAGCATATTTACAGGACAATAAAATTAATATTAATTTGTAATAATATATAAATATGTATTTCGCTTGAGCGAATAATTAAATAAAAGCTTAATAACATTAAATCCTCAACCAGCGATGCTTGTGTGCTGACAATAAGACTTAGTTTCAGCTAACTGTAAATAAGCTTATTGAGTTTTTAAATTATTCAAATAACGACCTTAATAACATTTTATCCGACCTTTGTTCAATCCGTATACATCACTTATATGTAGCTTTTAGCTATAAATAACATTTTTTTTAAATAACTAATGAACTAGACTCCGCACTAAAAAATAAGATATCTGATTTGTGTTTGTAACATTGCACAAAATACATACTGCCGACATGTAAAGCTTTGTCCAGACTTGTATCAGTTTGGTTGGGCGTGCGTTGATATTACTTCAACGCACGCCCAACCAAACTAGCGATATATGTTAAAGATACGATGATCTGATACGCCAAAATGGACTAGTCTGGACAAAGCTTAAGGTGCAAAATTGATTGACATACTATTTAACTAGCATCACTAAGTTTTAGATATTGTAGCCCCACGCTATCTGAGTAATGACGATCTGGAGTGGATTCTACACTTTGTCTGAACAGACACAACTAACTCATCTGCTGAGAATGAAAGATTGCAACTATTTCGAATATAGTAAGAGACTAAAAAAAGGACATTAGTGGTCTTAAAATAAAATAATTTGGCACTTTTGTGCAGAGTAAAGCTCGTTAAAATATACACCGCAGTCATACCACTGGTCAAGATTTTAAAAGGGTATTTATACATGGTGTTACAAAATACTGCCGAATATGGTAGATAGGGGCCATCAAATTGAACAACTTTTACTATGGGACCAACTCTGAATTCGCGAAAAAAAATCTATTGTTTCATACAAAAATTTATAACGAAAATATGTAAATGTATGAAACAGATGATTTCAGAGTTGGTCCCATAGTAAAAGTTGTTCAGTTTGATAGTCCTTATCTACCATATTCCGCATTACGGTTTTTATGTAACACCATGGCCATGGTAACACGTTGTATTAGGACGCAACGAACATTGCAATTGTGTCTGCCCAGACTTCTATCTCATACAAAACACAGCGACTTAATATAAAACTCTAAACTCACTTTAACATCAGTCTCAAATTCAACCTGACGTATCGTAGCCGATATCCGCACCACCACTTCGACATTTTTTAGTTTTAAATAACTTTTAAAACACCCATTTGGTCATGACTAATTTACTATACAAAATATTTTAGTTACAAAGCTAGTGACAAAATACTGCAAGAGGTATCTCAAGACCTATCATTCTATATGATATAGTGTTTAGGGTGTACATGAGTCAGCACCTATTCGCAAGGCCAGGGGTTGAACACGTGGCGTCAGCACGCTTTCAAGTATGTAAAATTTCGACATGCTCAAGACAAGAGTTATCTCAAAGTTCAAATTTGGCAGTATACTAGAGAATAGTACAAAAAATGAGAAGGTACTCAGACCGTATTATCACGGAACATACCGAGTCAGCACGCCACGTAAGTCTTGGCCTTGCGAGTAGGTGCTGACTCATGTAGACCCTAAACACTATTTCATATTGAATGATGGGCCTTGAGGTACCTCTTGCGGTATTTTGTCACTAGCTCTGTAACTATTTAGTTCTATTTATGTTATGGCGTCTAAATACACGTTAGCGGGACTGGCTTTCCTCGCTTTCCCCGTTTGAATCTCCGTTGAGGACGGGCGGCGTAGGCGGCTTTATAGGGGGCGCTGGGATCACCTGCACAAATAGTGACAGATTAGGAAACCTTGTCTACTGGATTTACCACAAAGTCCTTGACGTCGTTGCTGTTAAACATATAAACTGCTATTCTACGGTATCACACAATATGAAGACATATAAAATAAAGTAAACGCGCTATTTAACCATATATTCCCAGAAGTCTCGTAAGGCTGCCTGTCCATTGACGCGGAGCGAGGCGGCGGAGCGGAAAAACGTGGAAATATTAACCAATAGGATTGCGGAGCGGAGTTTATATGCAATCCTATTGGTTAATATTTCCTCGTTTCTCCGCTCCGCGTCAATGGACAGGCACATGGGCGTAGCCAGCCATAGGCTTAGGGTGGGGCAGCAGTCTAAAATAATATGTAACTAGCAAATTATACCCGCGGTCTGACCCCGGGTATTTTTTTCATACAAAAAATTTACACCCTATAGCAGTGGTTCCCTAATTTTTTTGGCTACGGAACCCTTTTTGGTTCACCGTTTTTGGGTACCTAGCTCAAATACCTCAAAAACCTTTAGGAACAGAAAAGTTGGGAGAAAGGTGCGCCGAAAATTTTTTGGGTCTATTTCCTAAATGTACGTAGAATTTATTAAAACTGGCAGTAAAACTACTGTAGAGTCTGGTAACTGGTTAATGAAGGACATGAATATATGTAATTAAACACACATTCAACATTTCAACATCAATGGAAACAAACGGTTTACTTACTTAGGTAAGATTAGGTAGGTAGCTCACTGGTCAGAGTCAGGGTGGGGCAAGTGCCCCTCACTGCTCCGCCGTGGCTACGCCCATGGACAGGCAGCCTTAAATTTGTCCCGTGAACTCATCTCATCTCATGTTTCGTTGACCAGACTCTAATTCTTATCTTTATCTTAATATTTCCAATATAATTATAAACCACTAGATCATGGACAATCGTCCATGATCATAGTAGTCTCCAAAAATTAGATGTAGGTATAATTGTAAAGGACAAGGAAGGAGTGAATATGATTAAACAATTCAAACGTAAATAAACATTCTGAAGCAGCAAAACCAGAGCGCGATGTAACACAGGACAGCGCCATCTAACAACATTATGGCGAACTAATAATGCTAGGATGAACTCAATACAATAAATACAACGAAGAACTAGCGAAGAACAGATAATGCAAATACACTGGCCTGCAAAAGTAAGTACTACAGAGGCCTATTTTCATACAAACGAGGTAACTTTGATGCTTTGGTTCTCCGTCCAGGGGGTCAAGTCTGCTAATGTTAACGTCAAAATCGTGGTTCAAAGGTGTTTGAATTAGGGAATGCAAACCGGTTTCACCGAAACCGAAAAAACCGGTTTTTCGGTCGATTTCACAAGCAAAATAAAACCGGTTTTCTAAACTACAAAACCGGTTTTTCCGGTTTTTTGTTTGATTCAAGTTTTTTGCTCTGCCGGTACATATAAAGGTAGTTTTTGGTGCCATTTTGTCTAAATCGGTTCGGTAACTATTTTAATTATTTGCAAATTGATTCATAGTGGATATTGTGTCTTAAAATTGGTGCAGATTTGTGGGATAAGTGTCTACGCAACTGAACAATATGTAGAATAATTGAAATAGGCGCGATCTTGGTTGTGCGAAGATGAGACTTTTATTATTGTAGTGGTGGATACTCGCATTCTATCTAATGTAAACTGAAACAATACATACCTACCACTGAACTATTCAGCACTTGACACTGGCAAAAGCTAACCCTGGATTATTCTGAAAATATTAAGTATTTTCAAAATAGATCAAGCGTATGGTGTCAATTTTAAAGATATTAATTATGATTATAGAGACCTCCTTGGCCAAATGTTTATTTTCTCATAAGAATTTTATGTTTTGTTAGATTTTGAAAACTTTATAATAGATACTTCAGAAAGCAAATTGTTTAGTTATAAATAATACGTTAGTGCCAATAATAGAAGACTTGAAATATATCTTTTTGTTTTACTTATAAGAAAAAAATCAGCTCTAATTTAGAACGTTAAAACTTGTTAGCTAAAAGCTTACGTCCAAGTGATCATTTATAAAAAATAAAAATCATTTATTTCAGACCAAAGTTGGTCCATTTTTGTTAGTAACAAATGTACTTATTCATCACATTCATCGATATGAACGATTACTTGCAAATCAGTAAACCTACCGGAAACCACAGAGTCTATCCTCTCTGCTATCATCATTAGGACACTGTTGGAGCTACCGCGCAACCGCAGCATCACCGAGGCAGTCTTTTTGCGCATGATGTTATAAAAATCGTCTACACTAGCATCCGCAAACATGCCCGATGCGCTGCAATAGCGTGGCAGCCCTACCAGCGCCCTAGCGCCCTAAAGATGTTATTATATTGAACTCTAAGCGCCTCTGTGTGGAATTGACCCATAGACCACTCGTGTAGAAGTTTTGACAAAGCTCTTAGTCTCTAAAAAGCGTGATCTTTACATTAAGTGTGAGTGAACAACGTGAAAATCTATGAATCAACATATTCCCACGAACAGCCAATGCCCCTGCGTCAACGTCCAAATCATCTTTAAGATTTTTATTTACAATATGACCAAAATATTTAAATTATATTACACGTTTTAAAGGTGACCCATTCAGGAAAATAGGTGAGACCTGTTTTGGTTCTTTCTTTGCACTTTTGAATAACATAAATTCCGATCTTTTTCTCATTGTATGCAAGACCATGATTTACAGCATATGTTTTACATACCTTTATCATCTTCCTTAGTCCACTAATCGATTTGTCTTTTATTTTATTTTTTGAATTTCAGTTTCACAAATTCTTTCCTCAGAGTCTGACCTGCGATGACTTCCTACGAAATGTATAGGTTTTTTTTTGAGATTTCTGACTTTTTTTAGTCTCTCTCACTCAAACCTGGGTTGGTCCCATACCATAAAAGTGTTTGATCATTATTTGAATCAGGATCGATTGGCGTCACAAAAAATTGTGTAAAATGGCCATTTTCTTGCTAACTGTACATTTTATGATAAACTATGAATGGGGGTACTCTTAAAATTGTAAAAATGATCACCAAATCAACGAAAATATATTATTGCTCATGTTCCAATAACTTTCTTTAAAACCGGTTAAAAACCGGTTTTAACCGGTTTTGGATTCAAAACCGGGAAAAAAACCGGTTTTCATTTCACTTCGGTTTTGCATTCCCTAGTTTGAATGGTATTGCTTTTTGACACAGTTCTTTTTTCTTAAACACAAAATCAAGACACAACGTGTTTCCGTTTTGGGTTTAGGAAACACAATGTCTTTCAGTTTTGGGTTTAAGAATCAAGAACTGTGTCAAAAAGCATTACCATCCAAACACCATTGAACTACGATTTCGACGGTAACATTAGCAGAATTGACCCCCAGGATTAAACGGGGTGTGATTTGATAATGGCCATTCAAAGAGTAAATGGAGGAGGCCCAGATCGCTAAAGAAACCCAACGGATTAGAATAGTCGTTTAGGTCAGGGTTGAACTTAAAAAAATAACAAGTTAAAATTACATCAAAAGTATGGAAAATGTAACACTAAAAAGTCCGTTCGGTCTCTGGTGTAAACGACTCTTCTAATCCGTTGGGTTTCTTTAGCGATCTGGGCCTCCTCCATTTACTCTTTGAATGGCCATTATCAAATCACACCCCGTTTAATCCTGGACGGAGATCCAAAGCATCAAAGTTAGCTCGTTTGTATGAAAATAGGCCTCTGTAGTACTTACTTTTGCAGGCCAGTGTACTATAATAAAGTGGAATAAAATATGATTACTTATTGTAAAGAAAGTATTTCTTACAAAAGATAGAGACAAAGTTTGAAAATTCATAAATAACCAAAAGAGTGGTCAATTTTGTCATTTTTGTATTTTGAAACAAATTGTTTTGAAATGTAATATTTTGGTGGTTTAACACCTTAGTGTGGTGACGACTCTCGCTCGTCGTCGAGCGAGAGAATCGCGACGATGTTACGTATTTCCATACAACTATCGCTGCGATAACATCGCCGTGTGTAGACAGACACGCAGAGTGTATAGAAATACGTGGCACGACGATATCATCGTCGGTGATTCTCTCGCTCGTGAAGACAGCCCCTAAAAAAAGTATTTAATTCAACATAATGTAGTTTATCATAGCGGTACTAGATGGCGTTGCAATGGTTTGTATCGCGTTATATGGTTTTGTTGTTCTACCGCCCGCCGCGCCGGCCCAGAGGCTCATTTTCAAGCTATCGCATATTGGGACCAGTAGGCTGATTGTCTAACTTTGTTGCAATCAACTTTGACAGAAACCGCAGTGACATTGCTGCTTAAGTAGGAACCAATGTGACAACTATCTTACTTAAAGCAGCAATGCAACTGCGATTTCAATCGAGAATTGCTAGCAACAGCCTTACGTAATTCGGGGTCTGACCACATTGGTGAGATAGCCATTAGCTTGGTGTTATCTATCAAATATCGTCGTCTGGGTTGCGAAGTAGGAAGCTTCTGAGAGATATGCCACCCTGAACATGGCCTCCGATCGGGAAGAATTATTTTTTTATTTTATTTTGTTAGGAAAACTAACAGCTTTGAGACACGGTATGAGTAGTTACAAAATAGAGTTACTAAAAGCCATTTACAAGTTTTCACTTATGGGTAATTAAAAACTATGGAGTAAATTACAAGTTGCAGGGAAATACATGTAGAACTTATAATCTTACTTAAAGAGATATAGAAACATTTTAATCTTTGTCGAAAAATGAGGCTGCGATCAAGCGACGTATCGCAGCAGGCTTTATACTCAAAACATCAATAGAGGTATGATCCAAAGAAAAATTATTAAATTGTGCAACGGCTCTGCAGAAAAACGAGTTTTTTCTATAATTAGTGTTACATGTTGGTATGCGTAGGGGACGATATTTACGGAACTGCCGAGGCGGCGTGATTATGTATATTTCGCTCAATAATTCAGCGGAGTCAATGGCGTTATTTAGTATTTTATTGAGGTAAACAAGATCAACAATATTTCTACGCATTTTAAGCGGTAGGAAATGATACTTTTTGCATCTGGCTTCATAGCTTGGAAGAAACTGCTTGCATTTGAATTGTAAAAATCATCGATTGCATATTGATATAAATTGTGAATAAGGTCGTAGGTAGGGTTACCAGATCTAATAATGAGATTTCCTGACTTTTTCCCCGACTTTTCAGTAAATTTCCTGACACTTTCTACACCCACATCTACATTATTAATTAAGTTGACGTTTCATAATTTTATCTCATCAAAATGATTAACAAATTAATGTCTTTTCATTAAGTACTTACACTTTTTGGGATTTCAAAAATCCCTGACAACTACAGTTTTTCCCTGTTTTCCTGACGAATGCCTTAAATTCCTGATATGTGAGGAAAATTCCTGTCATCTGGTAACCCTACCCGTGACGGGCCTTTTGGGATATTTCTTCCCAGAAGTTCAGTTCTTTTCTAGAACTAAAATACAAGAATCGTCGTGTCTGTTATGTTCATTTGATTTTTTGAGTGATTATTATAGAAATTCTATAAGGAAATACAAAGATGATTTAATAAAATAATATACAAAAAGGTGTGTCGAAACATAGAGCGGCAAGTGCGCGGAATTCTCAGGGCATAATTCTGTCGCACTTGTCGCTCTTGTTCGGACACGCATTGATATGTCAATAATATATATTGTGTGTCTGTTCGTCACAAGGAACTTCTAGGAATCAAAAACCACTAGCCCCATTGAACCTCTGGGAAGAAAAATCCCAGTAGTCCCTTTAATTTGACCTCTGGGATGAAAAATCCCAAAAACTTATAATGGGACAACTTCGACGGGACTTCTGGGAAAACACGTTATTTGACATTGTTAGATTAAGATGAGGTACGTTTATGTACAAACAGCAGCACACTCGGTTGTCTGTCCTCAATATATACAGGTAATAGGGTTTTAAAGCCGAATATGGTAGACAGATTTCCATGCATACAACCCTGGAAAATTATTATAAATCCTGATA
Source organism: Agriphila geniculea (assembly GCA_943789525.1). Taxonomy (NCBI): domain Eukaryota; kingdom Metazoa; phylum Arthropoda; class Insecta; order Lepidoptera; family Crambidae; genus Agriphila; species Agriphila geniculea. The sequence continues at coordinate 3,217,353 of OX038879.1, read as the reverse complement.
ACCACCTGAGAATTTTTGATTTTTTATTTGTATGGAAAACAGTAAAGTGACAACCCTAAACGCAAATAGAGTATTGTTTTCTATAATCAAATCAAACCCATTAATTGGCAAAAGCACAACACAATTTCGGTCTAGGGTTGCCACTATTCAGTTTATCATAAAAAGAAAAAAAAAGTGGCGGTTTTCAGGGTTTTTAATAATTTTCCGAGGTTGTATGCATTACCGTCTTCCATATTTTTTTTAATGCACAACGGGATAGTGCTTGGCCTTAATCTCACCTGATGTTAAGTGACGATAAGGCCGAAGGTGGAAGTGCACTACTCCCGGAATCCTCATCACTGAGGAACTGGCTATCTTACCTCTAACTGCCGGAACACAACAAATTTTAATTGTTGTTATGGCGTCAGACTTAGGTAAGATGGTGGTAGCTAATCAAGCGAACTTGAAATAAGCCTTACCACCAATCAAAACAAGTTCAAATTGTACGCCCCTCCTGGGAATCAAACCCGGGACCCTCGCGTCTTACACGGGTGGGCGAACCACTAGGAATCCTCATCACTGAAGAATTGGCTATCTTACCTCTAACTGCCGGAACACAATAATTTTTATTGTTGCTATGGCGTCAGACTTAGGTAAGATAGTGGTAGCTAACCAGGCGAACTTGAAATAGGCCCTACCACCAATCAAACCGAGTACAAATTGTACCCCCCTGGGAATCGAACCCGGGACCCCTGCTTCTTACACGGTTGGACGAACCACTAAACTACAGAGGCGGTTAAAATTTGCTTTATAACCCTATTACCAAACACTACTGTTTAAAATGTACTAAGTGCTGTTGATCGTACATAAATAGAATGTAACATTTAGTCTGCTAAGGACAATCACGGGTGACGTTTTATCGCCAGGACGAAAACGTGCGTATTCTAGTTTATAGTAAAGTCGTGGTAAGATATTGCCGAAATAATAATATGGCACTAACAGATTGTCTCTATTTTATAAAAAAGCGAAACTTAATATTTTTGTCCGCTTCTGTACGATTTGATGATGTTTTTTTTATGTAAATAACTACCCTTTAAAATAAAAAATAAAAACCATTATATGTCAACTACAGTCCATACCAATTTAACAACCTATAATGACAAAAGCAAAGGAGATGTCCCAGCATTGCCCCAGTTTCATTTTATTTAATTACTTTCATAATTAAAAAATGCTAATTACATTTTATTTAGGTATAGTATCAGTCAAGAATTGTTTTATATTATTTAGAAAAACAATTACAAAAACATTAAGTTGTTTTCTGAAGTATTTTGTGAAAAAATTTAAGTAAATAGTACTACCATGATAAAAAATTGTGATTTAAAAGCGTTTTAACTTAAAAATCCCACTTTTTAATGCAGAAAATAATTATTAATCTGATTCTAGAGTAAAATACCTACTCTGACATACTACTTTGATTAAGACGCGATAGACTTTCATTTTTTGAGAATGGTGAGGCAAATGACATAGGCGCGATGGGACATGTCCTTCGACACACCCGCTAGAAACACCAACACCGAAAAAAACAGAATCACACACCCCCACCAAAGAAAAATGGTAATAAACTTAACTCGTTTTGTTCATTCTCCCATTATTTTGGAATATTTTAATTTTGTACCGTCAGGATGAGGTCTTGGGTAACAGAATTAAGTCTATTAAAAAAAAGAACAATTTTAAATATATTTTCTAATAAATCTAAGACTTAGATTCTAAATGGAAATTCTAGAAAACATCTAGTACAAAAGGCATGTATTTACTTAAATATTATTAATAATATATAGCATTATTTATAATGTAAAAAATTTAGATAAAATCTTAATTGTGACATAGGTCAAATATAAAGAATATAAGTATTTACAAATACGCCCAAGGCCGCAGCCGACTGCAGTTTTTCCAAATCATCATGCTGTATTTTTCTATTGCAACTATTCTGTATCTTAACCTCGGATTCACTTTGTTTTAAAAGACTTTACTTATCGATTTCCTTTTAAATAATAAAAAAATCATTAAAATAATGTTAGGGAAAAAGCATATTCGAGATTTTTAGGAACTTTATAGCACATACTGATAATAAACAATACTCTTTGCACTAAAAAGTAGAATAATATAATATCCAAAGGCGGCAATATCCACTCAATGTCAAAAATGAACTAAAAATGGTGTTTTATTAATCTATAGACGTAGTTTACAAGGCAAATGTGGCAATATCATAAACAAAATACTGTTTAAAAAATTGAATTCGTAACAAACCTGGCACTGTACTAATACAAATCAATCAAAAATTAAATAATAACCATTTTAACCATGGAAAGTAAAA